>JAKFHU010000901.1:25462500-31317500 GCA_023783475.1 Daubentonia madagascariensis | reverse complement strand
TACTTCATTTACAGCAGCACTTCTAAAATAGATTAGAGAGAGGATCTTACATTCAGCCAGATTTTATAAGAAGAATTTTCTACTTCCCCATTAACCACATGTAATGCTGACAGCATAATTATGATGCAAATTAACCCTTTATTGGTCCTTCAAAAACAACCATCCCTTGGGTCCAGCTCATTCTATCCCTATAGAGCCTCAGCAATAAACAGTACTTTTTAAATTTAATGGGAATAGCAAACCAAAAATAACTTTCTAAAAATTCATATATCTAGAGAGTAGCACATTACAGTGCTTGGAACTGTTAGTGCTCTGATATTCAGACAACAAAGACATTGGTGTAACAGGTAATGCTACGGCCAGTGAAAAGGGGAGTGGGGATTTCAGAAGACAGGGGATGGGGCCGAAGGTATGGCAGGAGAAGACCACAGAGACACAGACCACAGGAGCAGTCAGAAGACAGGCAAGTCCCCGAGGTAGAGAAGCAGGAGCAGAAGTCCGTACACTTTTTAAAAATCAATGACTGACTATCCCAGTTTACACTGCCCATCCAGAGGAATAAAGCATGGAAATACAATTGTAGCGTCCATTTTCAACATATCACTTATATGTGGACATCTGTAGCTTGGCCACATGATTGCACATGTCCTTTTAATTATTATTTGGGACTATCACACATTAAGTCATATGGAACAGTTATCAACCTGTTTTCATTACAATTATCCAAAATCAATAGCATCCCTAATTAAAATACAAATAGTGAAATTCTCTTAAAATAATTCCCCTGACCAATTCCCATGCCCCTTGATTCTGATGCAGTAACTCACTTCCCACCAGGTTTTCTACTCCCCAGTTCACTGCCTATTCACTGTCCAGTCAGATAAGTTAAAAAAGGAGTGATGGAAAGCAGAGAAAAAGGCCCGCATTCCACCCCTTAGCGTGGCACAGCTTTGGGACCTGAGTCCTGTCTGCCTCACCCAACTGTCCCTGGAAGTGCCCACACGGCTTTACGTTCTGGCCTCGGCAGTGCTGAGTCACTCAGTTCCTGAGCACACCAGTACCCCCTGGCTGAGCCCCTGCACCCCATCTGCAGTGGGCTGCCCTGTTTATCTGCCTAACTCCCACTCACTGCACATCAGTGCCACCAACCCCAGAAAATATTTTCTGAATTGGCCGGGGAGGCTTGGGCATTTCTTGACCTAAGCTTTCTCCATTTGAGGCAGGTATTGTTTTGATCATTTTAGCCCTAAAGACTAACATGGCACTGGCACATACTCGTGTTCACTAGATGTGTATTTAATATTTTAAAAATCCCCACTCTCCCCCACCTAGCCACACGTACTTCAGGAACTGCTTGCGCAGCTCTTCAGTTCTTTTGTTCCCTCTGTTAAGAATGTCCAAATTTGCCTTGTGAACCCCCCTCACCCTGTAAGACCCAACTCCAGCAGATCCTGACTGTAAGGGAGATTCTCCCGCTGCGGCTCTGCACAGCTCACCCCTGTGCTCCCACTCCACCCGCCCCACTCCTGGAGCGGCTTCTGGACCACAGGTCAGCTGTCCTGCAGGAGCACGTGACCACAGGGCCTAGTGTCACCCTGTCACCATGAGCGTCACACAGAGAACACTCACAGGGATCTGCCAAATGAGAAACGAATGAAGAAGTAATAAATCAATGGTTACGCTTCCCTTCCCCCTGCACCTCCTGCCTCCTCTCTTCCAGTTCTCAGACAAATCAAAGAGCAAAAGTCTCCACAAAGTAAAGGACTTTGATAAACAGGTGAACGGGAAGAGGGAGGTAGAAAACAAGCTAACAAGAAAAAAAAATCACAGAACAGGCAAAGGAACCAGAAGAGTGGCTAATCTCCCATATTCTGCAACGGCAGGAGGGTTAAAGATTCTTGAAACTCCAACAACAGGATTTTAAAATCACCACGGAACCTTTTTAAAATAAAAATAAAGAAACAAGGATTTAAGTCACTGGGATATACATAATTGCTTCACTGGAAAGACCTTAGAGACAGAGGCCAATGTTTTCAACCACAACCCCAAAAAATGACGATGTTTATTTTTATTTTGTTACAGCTTGATCATACTTATTGGCTTTGGAATAAATCTATGAACGCACTCTTCTGTGGCAAAATTTTAAAAAATACTACCACAAAAAAGGAAAAATAGGGTATGGTGGTAACAAACAGCTCTCCTTTCACCGTGAGGAGAGACTGGGAACAGCATTCATGTTTCTATTCCACTGTCCTAACCTCACCCCAACTCTCTCCTGGATTTACAAAACAACTCATTGGAAAACACACTAGAATCAATGTGAGGAAAAAAGTTTTACATTTGAATATTATAACCAAGATATCTCGTAGGTTTTCAAATAATGAAGTGATCTGTATATAAAAAATATTTTTTAAATGTTCATTCTCTGTGTAAAAGGTATTGCAAGGATTTCGAACACCAGAGGAATAAACAAATGATGTTAATTTTGTATTCCTAACTGACAGAAAGAGAGACAGTAATCATTACACGGCATTTTCTAAATTTTAAACTAAAGACAAAAATATATCATTAAACAAAAAGTATTAAAATATTACATGGATAAAATATATAATGCACCCTTTATAATAAGAGAGTATTTTAATGTTAATTTGAATGTTTTTTACAAAACTGAGAGATGTTGCACTTTATATTGTTACAAGCACAATTCATGCCACAGTATAAAACAAATTTTTTCTATCTATATCTCTTTAACCAAAACAACCAGCTGAACCAAATACTTATTTTTATTTGGATACATCTGTAGATATGATGGGTGTAATTAATTGTTCAGCTAAAAATGCAACTCCATGGTGCTTTTAATGATTTAGGTACACACAGCTTTAGTTCTCAGAGCAGACTAAAAATAGTGATTTTAATTTATTCCTGCTGCCTACAATTACCCGCAACCATGTATTTTTAAATATTTCCAGCCTATAAAAATTACTAATTTTTGCCACTTGTGTTTATCTGCATTTAGACTTTGATTTGGATAAATTAAGCTCTCAAGTGTTCCTTGCTTTATGAAACTCTGCATGTTGTACACTTCAACACAAATAAATGACTTGTACCATTAGAGGTTTAAATAATGTAATGTATTTCATGCTCAGCCTGAAGCTGGATTCCAATGAAGTTGCTAATGCACGTAATGATTAAGTGTAACTCAAATACTAACTGTGTTGTTGAAAACATGACAGGCAATAATTTGGTCTATTATATTCTGCCATTTAATTGCCTAGTACAGACATTCTCTGACACGTTATGAAGCAATGATTTACAATTATTCAAGCTGCAAAGGTCAGAAAGTGACATTATAATCATCTACATAGAGATCCCTTCTAATGCACAAAAACTAGGTAATGCCACACACACACACACAAAGAGTTTTACTGCATTAGTAACTTTCTATTTAAGGTTTATTCTTAAACTAACTAGGAATAAACAGTTCATAAGCACATTAATACACAATTTAAAAATGTCTAGAATCTTTTTATGAACCCAGATGTGACAGATTTAGAAAATGCCTTTATTTCTCTCCTGATTAGGTAAATTCTACTCAACTATTTATTTAATTCCATACTCAAGAATCAAGACTCGACATAGGGAAATCACTCAGCAAATAATATAATCTCTAAATCATGCACGTTGGGGGTCTATGCTTCTGAGTAATGGCATACAAAGCTTAGGTATAATTTCCTAGGCTAAATGAAATTATAGGCCAATTATTAGTTTTCTATAACTCTTTAAAAATAAATAGTACTTAAAAACAAAAATAATAACCCAATTTGATCAATTTTACTCCTCTCATCCTAAGGAGAAGATGATTTAACCTTTACAATTTTAGACACTTACTACTTTCTATAATACAAACATGTTCAATTTGTAACCACTCAAGTAGATGCAATAAATTATCAACACATGAAGGAGAGTGGAGAAAAATGAAATTATTTGAAACAACACTTGTAAGTGGGAAGAGTGAAACAGAAAAAGATGTGCCTGTGTGTGAGAGAGAGAGAGAGACTGAATACCAGAATATGAAGCTAAAACACCGTGCAAGCAATTTTTTAAAAGAACGTAAATCTGGGCAAAAGCAGAAAATAAACGTGGCTGGTGGGAGGAAGTAGGTAAGTTACACTTACTACACGCTAGTGAATACAACCCACAGAGAAAAAAGTCATTACAAAATAAAAAAAAAAAAAAGAAATTACAAAATAAAATAAGTAACAAAAAAACAGACATTACAAAAAGCAGAGAAATAAAGAAAAGGGACTGTTAAAAGGAAGAAAGAGTGGTTGACTATTATTAGTTGCATAATTTAAGAACATCAATAAAAACATTTTGAATCTCAAGTTTCTCATCAGTAAAATGGGGATAATAAACATGAGATAAACAATTCACAAAGCTATACAGGTCAACAAATGAGATGAATGTTAATCAGGGCATTTACTAAACCATAAAGCACTGCATAAATACTATTATTGAGAGTACTTATATATACTATTTCATACACAAAATACATTTAAAAGAATTTAACAAAACAGGGTGCCTGAATGACTTTTTTTTAAGTCATTGAGATTTTCAAGTTCTTGACTACTGAAAAAAATAAAGGTAGAGATCATGGATGTAGTAAAAATGTGCACTTGGTCTATTTTAAACATAAAATTACTAACTTTTATATGGGGAAGCTTCCTATTATTTCTTACTTGCTCTTCTGCTATGCCCTATCTCAGACCCATAGTAGATTTTCATGTTAACTACCCATCAAGTGCCTAAATATAACTATACCTATATTCTATAAAATTCCTCTGTTATTCACACTCAGATGTAAGAAAAACATTATTAAGAAACTCTACTATTCAAAAAACTGCTCCTCCTAAAAGTGAAAGTAAAATAAATGGCTCTTAAATGAATTTACTTATAACATATTTAAAACATGAAATGCAAAGCAATACATTTTTGAAATTTGCCATTAACATGAGCAAGTAAACCTTGGGTAAACAAAACTTAAATTCTGAATTCTGAATTCTAACTACCTAATAGGAATTAGACATCTAATATATTCACCTTCTCTGTCAAACTAACTTAAATCCATGATATACTCTAACTAAGATATGCCCATATGGTGGGGTGGGGGGATAGCAATTAAAATTGATCTTGAAGATTCAAAGAAAATCCACATAGGTCCAGGAAATTTATATAAAAGTTTCAAAGATAGTTTTTGTTAAGGGACTTGCTAATACAAGACCCTAAAACTAAATCTTAGTGAAAAACACAAGATATATAGTCGATGAGCATTACAATCTTCTACATAAAGATACAGAAACATGTGAAAAAGAGGTTAATTACAAATAATCAGAAACATCAATATTGAGCTCAATTCAATGAAATGTATTGTTTGTTGTTTCCATCAATTTCATTACAAAATATTGGTTTTTCCTTCAAGAAAACCAAGATGTTACTAAGAAAAAAAAGAGTACAGTATTGTGAGTAATAATTCTATAATACTTTAACAGTGTGCCTGCCCCGATATTTTTTTGCATTATTATTTAATCAAGACTACTTGAGAAATACCTTCTTACAACTCAAATAATAAAGAGGTCATTAATAAACTTCTAAAAGACAGAGATGAAGATATTAACTACTGGAGAAAAGAAAACATAGTGCAGGGCCTTCTGTTTGTGACAAAATTATAGAGTTAATGTTCCTGAAAGATCATTTCACCTTTTAAAGCATGATTTTGTAAAAGGCAAAATTTATAGCAATTACAGCTAATGAAGAAATGCAGCATGAGCTGCTTATGTTCAGGAACTAATAGGTCCACAGAGCATTTCTAAGATTATTTAGCCATCAATGATAATGAATTGACATTGTCAGTGATGTTAACACACCAATACTCCCTAGTGCCACTAATCTGATAGCCAATTCTTGCATTTTTTTTGTTTTCTACTTTAATTTTAACGTAAATACTGCCCTATCCCTTTGAAACACATAAAATACAAAAAAATCTATGATACCTTTTCTGTACCTAATTCATTATTGTTCTGTTTCACCTACATAAATCATTAGGTATTCTTAAGTTTACTGCAATACCTCAGAACTTTTACCTTCACTGTGAAAATATCTATTCTGTTAAAATTATTGCTATATAACTTTTAAATCAAATTTCATTAAAAAAAATAAAGAGAATTATCATTTCATAGTCAGAGAAATTCAATGGCTACCACAATTCTAAGAGGTGCAATTTTGGAATCTAGAATGCTTGTTCTATGCACACTCACGTAGCTCTCTATGACAGCAGTATAAAACTCAATACATGTATATTTATTTATAATTCTGTATCTTGGAAATCAAATATATAAAAATACTAATGCAACATTTCAGTTGTATGTGGTAAGCAATTAGTAAGCAAGGTGTGCATTGTTCAAGTTAAACAATTAAAGCCAATCAATTATGTATTGTTTTTGATAGCATATATGTCAGAAACTATTCTCAGAAAAAAATTTCCTGCTCTTTCCAGGGTCTTAGTAACCATAATTTTAAAAATTAATGGAATTGGATGCTATTAAGAGTATGCAAAAATTGTTTACTTATTTCTCAGAAATGAGGAAGAAACTGCTTACAGCCACCTAATAGCAAATTTTCACTGGAGTCAGGGACTTCTTTCCTATAACACATACAGTAAAAACAATAAATGAAATATATTTCTTTTAAAATTCCAAGATCTATAGCAATTAAAATGAACCATTCAGCACCTGACCCTTGCAGCTAAAATTGGTAGTAACAAAACTCATTCTCCCACTCATCTTCAGGGGGTTTTAGAGCAAAGGTTCATCTTCATTTACTTTAGCTGCAAGTCACTGAACCATCAATTCTGCCAATGAATGTATCACAGACCATGGTTAATAAAACTGCTTGCAAAGTTATTTGTAAAACTATCTTAAGGGTCAAAAATGCAATTGTATCCTGGGATGAAGTGTACTGTCCAACAAAAAGCAGAACTTGTTTTTGGCTTAAAAGATATTTACATGGTACTATCAATCCGAAGAACCTTCTGTTAGAAAAATAAACCTAATGTAACATGTGCACATGGCGTAATTTAATTGAATCTGTGGTATTCTGTGAATTAGCCATAAGAATTGAAGGTTTCTCAGGTTTCACATAAAGAGTTTTTATATTATGCACTTATTAGTTAATTTCTCTAGCATAATAACATTAAAATATACTTTTAATCAGAAGTAGGGTATTAAAATCCACCTCTGAATGTCTCATGATATACCATATATGTCACAGCATTTTAAAACCTTTTAAACATTTCTGCTAAATTAATTAGTTTTGCATTAAGGTACCTCAGCACTTTCTATTAAATGCAACACATTTGAATGACAATTAAACATTGTGAATGATTCTTCAGAGAAAAGAACCATTAACTAAAAAAAGAAACAAGTTTTGAAATAAAGTTACACAAAAACACATTATACACTGTTTTTCCACACATCATCCCTGCAATAATCAGTAACCAGCCGTCTGAAATTAAATCCTTTTGTTTTTTCCTTACAGAATATGTCCAATGGATCCAAAGAGCTATTAATGTGGTTAAAATTAAAGCAGTATAGCAAAAGAAAAAAAAACATATATATACTCCTAGAGCTATATTATGTATTTTTTATGTCTTTAAATGGAATTTATAGTTCTCTCTGGCAATGTGAATGAACATCCTATAATTTAGTCAATTTACAGATTACAGGTTCAAATTGACCTTGTAGCCCATAAAATTGCTCATCTTCAGTACAGGATTAGAAGTGGGAGAAGAATGTCATAACTGTGTTTAAAGAATTTACCATAACAATGGAAAGGAGGATACGCGTGCATAATTTTAGCCACTCTTACTCATATCAGTTTTGAATTCTGAAACAATGGCTATCTTGCACATGCTTCCTGGTTCACACAGCAGAGATGGCTTCAATTTACTCACCCACAGACATGACACTTGTATTCCCTCATCCCAAGGTGCCTTTTCACATGGTTTCTGGCATCTCCAAGCTGAGCTGTTGCAAAATGGCATATCTTGCACTTGAATGGTTTTGATCCTGAGTAAATTTAACATAAAATATGATTTGAATTTGAATAATATATTACTGATAGTTTAAAAAAGAAGGCTAAATCTTAAATCATACCTTTAATCGAATTAAGAATCTCTGTCCCCAAAATGGAATACTTGCATTCATTTATAACTTGAAGAGATCTGATTCCATAGTTATTCTACCCTGAAGACTTCAATGTTTCAGTGAGTCTTCTTAACTTTCAATAACATTTGTAAGATTCAAAGTCAAAAGTGAGACTGTTTAACAGTACAAAGTAGATAAGATGAGCTAAATAATTTTAAATATTTTTATTATAAGTCACAAAAATATATTTTAAAGTCACTCCACACTTAAAATGAAACATTTTTAAAGCGTAAATGCATATAGGGTAGTGGATGTTTTTAAAACATTTATCATCAAGCACATTTCTCAGTGGCCATCTCCTTGTTTCCTCATATTTCTCCAGCTTTGAATTTATTCGCATTAACAATGGTCGTTTCAGATTTTTTCTGACATTTATCCCAAATGACTCCCTATATTTTTAATAACACAATGTATGAATACACAGCAGATAAATTATTATGCTTTTATGATCATTTTATAGTCAAAAATCTGTGATGACTCAGCAAACCAGAAGAATTGACATTTTGGTTATTATTGTTTTCAAGAACATATTTTTCAACACAAAAGGCACAGTGTAACAAAATTTTTTATAATTATTAAATAAAGAAATAAGATTAAATTATACTCAAAAACAAGAAAATAAATTTATTTCAAAGTTGGCAAACTTACTGCTAGTAATAGATAAGATTGTAGCTAGAACCTACTTACTGATAATCAATACTCACATTAATGTGAAACAACACTCTTTTAAGGTACAAAACATATATACTATTTTCCAATTTTCTAACGACTATATCTTCAAATAAATAAAATCATAAAAACCACAGTTTAAAATCAGTATGTTTCCAGATTTTTCACATCATGTTTAGTATCTATTTGGCAATATACCTCTTCTATTATAACTAGATAGAACATGAAATATGTGGACTTTAATATACAAAAAGTTCAAATAAAAAAATTGCAATAAATCATATTTGATCAATGAACCTTTGTGCAGTGCCCTTGGGGAAAAAAAAAATCCTCCAAGAATACTTTGTTGAAATTGAAGCACTCAGTAAAAAATTTTAGAGTCTTAAATTTCCATTTAATTCCCAAAAGCTGACAAAAAAAGTGAAGCATTTAATTTTAATCTTCCAACAGAAATAAAAAAAGTCAACAGTACTAAGCACGGGCAGACAAGGTTGAATATTTCACAGTTCAATGACAATGAAGCCAGATCTCTTAATACTTCCATTTCTACTGTTAGAAGTAGATGTGAAATATATTTAGCACCTGAATGGTTATATTTAGTCAGCTTTATATGTTTAAATGTCAAAAGCAGGTTGAGACTGCAGCTTACGGCAATCACGTTCTATCAATCACATTAGAAACTACAGTTTATTTAAGTGATTCTGATAAAACTAAGCCTATCACTACTTTGAAACATTTCACTAAGACACAGAATTCTATAAAAGGACTTTTGAAAAGTGTGAGAAGAATCAATTTACCTGTATTTTAAATTAAAATGCTTTAAAAATAGGGTAATTAGGAAATTATTAATTTAACAATAATATCAGAACTCCAAACAAAGAAGATAAAGCCCTCCCATATTTTGGATGAACAGATGTAAAATATCTCATGGATTTGAGTTTTCATTTTGCTCACAGAGCACCTGCATTGTGACTAGTTCCTCCTCATATGGCAAAGATGTCACAGAGGGTTGGACTTGGGGTCTGTGGTGTTTTCAATTTACTATGCAAGGCTCCTTTGTGACAAACTCTAGTTCCTGCAGGTCTCAGTGGTCACTGCTACAGTGTGTTGACAACACATAATTGAGTTACTGCTGACTGCTTCACCCAGAATCACTGAGTCTTTGACTATTTTTCATATCTGATATTCAGAGTAGACTGTGTTAACATCTACTTTCTGTGCCATAAAAATTCAAATACTAGCAGAGGTAATACTTCTCTATATGTATATTTGAAAAAAACAAAAACCTGTCCCTTTTATTTTTTCCTAACTGATAATGTTAAGCTTGCTATGCACATTCTAAAATGAATGCAGACATAGTGTTTATAAGGCACAATACATAAAATCACGTATCTCTAAATTTGTCTTTCTCTCAGGTGTATTTTGATTATTATAAACTTTCAATATTATTTTAAATAGTTCCATTCCTTAGAACAGCATTATCCTCAGTAGGTTTTTGGTTTAATTTGGTCTGTGAGGTTTTTGAAAGGGAAAAACTAAAGAGGCTCTCTAACTTTCTGGTACCTTATTATTTTACCAAAAAAAATTCCAAAGACTTTAAGTCTTCACACAGACCTACTGGGGCATTCCTCAACTATCAATCATTACTAATTGCTATGCATACTTGGGCATGATATTAACATTAAAAAGAAAACACAAAGAAAAACCTTTAGGTCTTATAGGAATAAAGTAAAATGTTTATCACCCATCATCTAACACTTCTCCAACTATAGCCTTAATTCTACAATCCTTCCTAAACGTTCAAACACTTCATTCTTTCATCCATCTGCTTATTCATTTATTCATTCATTCAACAAATTGCACTAAGAGCCAACTAAGTGTGGGGCACAGAAGAAGTAGTGAATGAAGTAGTCCCTGTTCTCACCATGCTTAAAGTCTGCAAATTAACTCCTCTACCGATATGTTTGTCTTCTAAACTGTCACATATTGAGTTACCAACACTACCAGTCCTAACTTCAGAGTTTTTCAATGAAGCCACACACTCCCTGTCTCCCTGCATGTGAACATTTTCTAGTGACACAAGTGACCAGAGTACTCAACATAAAATGAATGGCTTCAGACAATCTGGTAGCTTAACAGTATCCTATGTTATATGAAATAAAAGCTTTAACAGAATAATGCAGGAGAGAAAATAAACAGCTTTTTTAGTCCTACTAATGTAATGCAAAAGGGAAGACTACTCTGTGGTCACACTGATTGCTCCAACCAGCAAACACATGGGAAAACTCTGGGATACTTTTTTTCCTACAATTCTTGATAACCAAAACTCATTTATTTCTTACAGTGCTGCTTTTATCATGCTAAGGATGGGAAGAAAAAGTTATATAAAACATATAGTAAATCACAAAATATGACAACAGGGATTGGAAGAGTAAGCCCTTTTCCAGTTAACCATTAATAACATTCCCTGCATTACTATTTCATGGACACAAGCAAAGTATCAGAAAAGCAATTCATTTTAAGATGCTCCAAGAAAAAATCTTGAATTAAAACCTGGAGACCAATTTTCCCAAAAAAATGACTTGCAAAATTGAAACGGTAGACTGATATTGTATACTCAGGAACAGTGCTCTTGGTGGTACCTCAAAACACAATCAAAATGTACTTGCTGATAAGACCAACAAAAGATGTTTAAAAAAAAAGTATGCTAACTTTTACTAAATGTTACAATCAATGATGTAACTTATATAAGTAGGGTTACTTTGTCACATATTGATAGTTACCTCACTTTCACATCCACATTAACTTGATTTTAAATGCAATTAATACATATAGTCAAGGAAGACTAATGGACTACATTCTGCACTTAACCTGGTGGACATTTTCAAATGGCACAAGTGACCAGTGCAAACCTATTTTGCATTGTAAACGACTAAATAAATCTTAATGGATTAAGAATGATCAGCTATCAACACACAAGGGAAATTAAGTGCTGAAATGCTTACATTGATTATTTTAAATTATTAGCCTTACTCTGTTCTTGAATTTGTATGCTTTTAGTGAGCTTTAACACATTTACAAGACTTATTGACTATAATTACAAGAGAATTCAAGTAATGGACACATCAATTATAAGCAACATGTCTTGACCAGACAGTTGCATAAAGAATTCTAAAAAGAGCTCCATTAGCATCTTCCTCTTAGTTTTATTCAGTTTTATCTGCCTTAAGAGGGCATATTAAGAAAGTACATATTTTCTGCACATGTGAACAAACCTTATTTCTAAAACCATATTTCAGAAAGTGAGCTACAACAAGGTACTGATGGATATTAAAAATGCAAACAAATAAGTGTTTGTACTTATTCCCCAAAAATGGCTCTTGTCCATGGGAATAGTTGAAATTAAAAGTACAATGTTTATATTTACCTTGATTAATCTTATGCAGGTTGTCCTGTTACTTTCTTCAATGAAAAAATTTTATCTATATTTAATCACCCTAAACTAGTAATAATGTTTCATACTCTTTTGTCTACTTCCTTGTAACCATGCACTAAGTTTCCAAAACTGCATGAATTTAAAGTATACCTTTAATAATAAGCCATTATTTAAAAGTACAGTAAAATAAACCTTACAGTTTTAATGAAAATATGTTCATTGAAATGTGAATTTATTATTCAAATCCACTCATAAATTCAACCATGGAGACAGAACTTGTCTAAGCAGAGCACAATGATTTAGAAAAGCTGTCTATTTAAAATAAAGAATGTATGGCAGGTTTATAGAAACAGTGCAGCAAATTTTTACATAAATTTAGAACAGTAGCTTATGCATTTTCCACAAAAAAAATGTTTTTTAAAAAATTTCTACCTAAAATTACACACTAAAATAGAACACTAAATGTAACAGAGCACAGAAACTAAACCAGGTGCCACCTCCAGGAAAACCAAATCCCAACTACATGTTAACTTTGAAAAGTGGTGGCTAATTTTGATCCTTGAAGGTACAATCTTGTTGCCTGGAATTATACTTCTGGATATAAAATCTTTGGCAATGAATATTTTTAAATCCCTAAACTTGCAAGAAAATTTTTATTATTCCATTCCTGAAAAGTCATTTAATAAGTCCTCTGAAAACACAAAGTGCCACTTAATATACACTTTGGCAAACCAAATAATTGGGACTTAGAAAAAACGGAAATCTGTAATAGACAGGAGTTTTAAAAAGGCATGGGAAGGACTAGGGTTTTTGACAAAATTAAAGGAAACTTGTCAACTAATGTGCCTTTGGAATCAGTAAGGCTTAATTACAATACCTTTAGAAATGTTAAGTGTCAACAATGACTTGCTACAGACACCCAGAGCCCCACACAGCAGAGCAATGTGAACTGGGTAGAAGGCCAGAAAGCAGCTGCAAGGAAGGCTGCATATCTGGATAGGAATGAATGTGCAAATTTCATCATTGACTTGCACTTTATAGGTAAACGTGGGCTTGCTGTGGAGCTACATACCTGTATGGGTGCGAATGTGTGCCAGGAAGGCCATCGAGTTACTACTTCGGCACATCTTCCCACAATACTTGCAAACGTTTCCCTGGTTTTCCTCCCTCTCGCGGTTGATTTGTTCAGTGTCTTCCACTATATATTTATTCACCTCCCGTAGCAATTCCTCATGCTGTCCTTTAATATGCAGAAATAAATTCTGTTCAGAATCAAAGGGCTCTGTACACTTGACACATTTAAAGGTGGCCCCTCCCTCTGGAAGCTCTTCTACACTGGCCTGTTCATTTCTCATATGACCGGCACTAGCCAAATGCTGATGAAGGTTGCTTTCTGTATAGAATGACTTCCCACATAGTAAACAATGAAAGTGTTTCTCTTTTGTAGGATGCTTCATGGCTATGTGAACATTCAGTCCACTCAGTCCATCTGCTAAGAAGCCACAATCATCACAACGAATTCTTGTGGATTCACCAAAGGAACTGCCTTCAGCTTTCTTCTTTTTCATGCCTTGAGCACAGTCTTTTAAGGGCAACTCACTAATTCTCACCCCTGTTGCTATCAGACCCTCTTCAGACTGGTCTATCAATTCACCATCTTCAGGGTTCTTTATTCTTATTATGGAAGAATCAAATCGGCCAAAACTGTACGTGGCCTGCCCTTTATCGTCAATACTAATTATAGTTTCATAAACATCATTACTTTCAGCTGTGCTATCAGAAGCTGGGCTATCCTCTTCCAAAATAATCTCAGCTTCATGCTGTGAATTCATCAGAATGCCCTTTTTCTCCGGAACAGGATCTTCTTGCACATCTTTCAAATCCTCGGCACTGTGCGCACATCCAGCTCCATTTTGACTCCCGCTAGCCAGGCTTCCCTGCTCTTGTGGTGTTCTCATCACAGCAAGGGTAGTGCTTGCAGCTGGGTGCTCCCCATCTGGGACTCGGGGACACAGGTGCTTGTGAAGGACTTTACCTCCACTATCTGCCGTGCTTCCTCCACTGCTCTCACAGTGCGTGTTTGGATCACCTATGTCATTCAACATCTCATGGTTTTTCTCTGCTGTCAAAGCTGAGCTTCCTGAATTTTCATTTTGAAATCTGCTTTGGGAGCCGTAATTGGAGGAAATATTAAGGGATACAATCTCTTCAGGTTTCACAACTTTATCCTTGACCAGGGGCTGCTGGAAAGTCTCACAAAAGGAATGGTCTTCACCGAAATTAGATTCTTCCTCAGTCTCAATTTCTACAGAGTCAGAAGCACAGAGTACTTTAGACATATCTAAATTAGTATTTGCATCTAAAATCGAACAATCAGCAGCAGTTCTAGATTTAAAAGTATCAGATGGTTGGTCGGAAATTATTTGAAATTCCCCAGAATTTTGTTGATGCTCCTCTTCAGATATAATGATGTTTTTGGACATTTCTGCAGAACTTGCTTCTACATTAGAAGAGCTGAGGTAAGACTGCCTTTTCATTTTGTGTTTCTCTGTTGCTGCATGCCTTGTCATCTCGCGACGAGTCACTGCATAGTAATCACATGCCATGCAATAAAACTCAAACTCTTTTGTATGTTTCCGTTTTACATGCAGCTCTAGAGAAGCAGAAGAATGAGCATTAAACTCACAGTGTATACACTTATTATCACCTGTCCCTGTAGCATCTCTCTGGGAATATGCATCCCCTTGTTGGAGAAGGTCCTCTGGCTCTAGAGATATTTGTTCCTTTTTATCAATAAGATGACTATTAACTTCCCCATCTATAGGATGAAATACATTTTGAACTTCAACTGCAATTGAATTCCCATTATTTACTACTGGCTTTTGTAAAACGGAGGTATCTGATTCAGCTGGCTTGTTAGCACGTTCATCTGAAATGGTCACTGCTAAACTGGGGGTCTTTTTACTGGCTTCAAGGTTACCCCCTTCAGGGCCAACAATGATATCTGAACTTTGTTTTCCATTTGCTTCTATTTCTACTCGTCCTTTATGTTTCTTGGTGGCACAATGACGCTCCATATCTCCCTTAGTTACAGTATAATACTTACACACTTTACATAAATAACTATATTGGTGACTGTGTTTTCGTCTAATGTGAACAGTCAAATTTGTAATACTAGAGGCCAAAAGACCACAATGTGAACACGTCCGTGAGATGTTACCTTTAGGTCTCCCTCTCTTTGGAGCAGTGGTCAAAGTTAATTCATCTTTGGTGCTAACACCAGACTGTGACAGTTCCTTGGGAGTTACTGTGTTTTTCTCAAGATAGGAATGCTCCTGTAATTGTGCACCTACATGGCCTTCAATCCTTCCATTTCCAGAAACATTAAACTCTTCATTTTTATCATTTACACCTATACATACCCTTTCAATACATTCTTCAAAGCTTAAGCCAATATTATTTTTCTTAGCATTTTCAAGATGCTTGCTTCTTTTAATGTGTTTCTCCATTCCTTCCTTGCTCAATGAATAAAGATTACATGCTTTACAGAGAAAGTGATAGTCTTGACCATGCCGAAGCTTTATATGTCTTGTGAGAACAGTGGAAGATCTTGTTTTATAAAAACACTTCTTACACTGAAACTGAGGCTTGCTTGAGTGCCTTACTTCATTTCCATGGCTTACCCTGGACTTCACAGGTTCTTCCTGAGCTGCTTTTCCTGACTCACTCATAGAATCTTTTGTGTTTTCTGATTCTAAAGTACTTAAAGGTAAAGTCTGTAAAACCAAATCATTGTTAAATGATTGGGAAGTCTTTGGTTGAACCAAGGAACTAATATGTTTCTCAGTTGCTTTGTGTTCTTCCATGTCTTTTTCAGACAAGAAGAACAGATTACAAAGGGTACAAAGAAAATCCATACTGTGCTTTTCCTTCATGTGGTCTCTAAGATTTATTTCATTCAAGGATATAAATGAACAACATTGACAACTGAGGACAGAAGCAGTTTGCTGATGCTGGTTATGGTACAAATGTTCATCAAAGTCCCTCCTAGACATACTGGAAAAGTCACAAGTCTGGCAGTAAAATTTCACCTCTCCGGCATGGCACCTTTTCACATGGATTTCCAAATCTGTCCTATTTGTTGCTATTTGCCCACAGTCTGTACAAGTACACAACATCTGAGAGTCAGAAGCTGGCTTCACTGTCAGGGACTCCAGCTGTATGGAACCCAGGAGATGGGAGTTTCCCTGGTCTTGCTTCAGTTCCTGAGTTTCCGAGGTAGTCACATATAGACTCTGCACACTGCTGCTCATTTCTACATGGGGAGGTATCAACTCTGCATCATTTGTTTTCATCTGTGTTCTAAAGTGTTTCATATATATCCTCTGAGTTTCATTTGTGCCTCTTTTATTAATTCCTAAGAGATTAAGCCTTTTCTTTGCCTGACCCTTCAAGGTGAAAGTGCTACTTCGTCGACGAAAGCTATTACCCAACATTAGAATATTCCGCTCAGGTCTTGGCCTCAATGTTGTACTGATACTATGTGCTGTCTGTAGGGTGTTTTTGGTAGATTCCAATTTATCTAAGAGACCCTCTGAGGTTACTAAGGCTCCTAGCTTTTTATTCTGGCTTTCAGGATTTTGAGCTATGCCAAGGGAAGTAACATTTTCTTCAACAATCTCTACTTTTTCTGAGGAAGTATTTCTGGATGGCATCATTTCAACAAGAAGCTCACTGCTACTACCACTTTGTTTAGAAATGCTTCCTCTGAAATCTGCAACATTTTGTAATCCTTTTGGGTCACTGTTCTTTGCTATTGGTTTAGAAGTGCTTGGTTTTACACGAACATTTTTTGTTCCCATGGTATATGGTTTCTTAGGACAAGGTTGTTTGGTTAAGATCTGCACAAATCCTCCACGAGCAGCAAGATTCTGACGCCGGAGATGTGTTTTGCCAAGATAATGTGCACTCAACAGGTTTTCTTCCACACACTGGAAGCCACAAAGATCACAAGAAAAGACCTTCAGTGGCCCGTGTGTTTGTTTGATATGCATATGCAGAGCTGAGCTGCTCTCTGCTTTGTGGCTGCAGTGGCAGCAGCTATGTTCCTTTGACTGTTGCATGTGACATTCAGCATGTCTTTCCAAATCAGAGCAAGAAGAAAATAAATGGCCACATATGCTACACTTGAGAACTGTATCTACACTTCCAATGGTACAACTAACACTAATTTCTTTCAAGGGGAAAAGAGATTCTCTTTCTGGATCAAGGGAAACCACTTCCTGAGCAGACTTTTTTCCAGTGTCTGTTTTCAGAGAAACAGCATCAACAGTGCTAAAATCGGGAGAAGGGGAGAAGGCATTTGGGAGACATGTGCCTCCGTCTGTGCAGTCACTCAGCAAGGCCTCCTTCACGGTTTCACCTAACAGAACACCCACTTGAGTGACCGAGCTCTCGGAAGGTTCTAAGGCATGAAAGCCCTGCTCTCTAGACGTAAGGGACTCTGCCTCATCTAATTTCATTCGTTTGGAAGCATGTTTATTTCTCTCTTCCTGTACGACGACACTGTCAAAGCGCGATGATTCTGAAAAACCTCTTTTGCTTGTGGAGTTCTCAGAGGAATTTGCCACCGCATCAGACGCAGGCCCACAATCTTCACTACGGGATGCAATATTTTCTAGGTCTTGCACTTCTCTCTTTATGTTTTCATCCTCGTCGTTCCCAGGTTTATTCTCAGCGTCCATCATTAATGAAGGGCTGATGATGTTTCTCCCGTTGCAGGTGGCTCACTTGGCACTCATAACCTGTGAAGTAAATAAACATGGCGTGAAACCTCTGAACACAAAGACACGAGTCTGAAACTGGATGAAAAAATATCATTAAACTAGCCTCAATGAAATATCTTTTATACTCAGATGAATCTGATCATATGTATAAAGTCCTTTATGAAAAGTATGAGCTCAGATTTTAGGAACGCCACATCACCCTACTGTTGAGTCAAAGCAATACTATCGTACCTTTGATAGGAAAAGTGGTTCCTCAACCAGCTTGCAGACAAACTCCCAGGTTTCAATTGTCTATACCAGTATGTTTCAATTTACTACTTTAAAAGACAGAGAGAGACAGAGAGAGAGAGAAGCTCTCTTTTCCAATTATGTTTCACTCCCACTCTGTAAAACATATTAAAACAAAACTGCCCTGAAGCAAGTCTGGAAGTTAGGCCTTCCCCTCCTTAGCCTTCCAACAGAAGCCCAAAAAGAAACATAATTTCAAAACAACTGCCTTATCCTTTTCCCCTAAAGCAAAGAGCCTTACCATGATTTTCCTAAATATATCCCAATTAACAACATGTATAATCTCATCACTTAGCACCATTCACGCTCAAATTCTTTTGCCAATGCAAAGGCTCATTCCACTTGTCAATCATTAGTTTTCTCATCTAACAGTCATTTTATATTGTCTGAAGGTTAATGGCAAAGGGAAATGTCAGTGGTAGACTAGAATTAATGGAGTAAATTTTGAGGAAAAAAAGAATTTTATTGAATAAAATGCTTTGAAATCAATAATATTGATTTTATTTTTCATTATGCTATTTAATTCAATTAAAACATATCATTTTCCATTTACTTTATACCATGATTGGAATTTTCAGCCAAATGCCATGTGATTTGATGTTAATAAAAAGCCATCAACATATTATGGTCTCAAAGGTAAGGACAACTATTTTAACTAGTTTTTCAATAACATTGACAAATCAAAAGAAGCCTGTTGCTTTGACTCTGCTAAAATTAAGGAACAAAAAATATACGTAAGATACGATACCAAAAGCATGAATGAGAGAAACAGGTAAATTGGACTTCCTCAAAATTAAAAACTTCCAAGGCCACTGTCAAGAAAAGAGATGTGAAAAGAGAACCACAGAATGGGAGAATGTTTTTGAGAATCATGTATCTGTAAGGGAACTGCATCTAGAATACATAAAAACTCTTACAACTCAGTAAGATAAACCACCTTAAAAATGAGCAAAGAATATGAATATATCTTTCTCCAAGGAAAATACACAAATGGTCAATAAGCACATGAAAAAATACTCTACATCATTAGTCACTAGAGAAACGCAAATCAAAACCATAAGGAGATACCACTTCAAACCCACTAAGACAGCTATACTCAACAAGTCAGATAACAAGGGTTGGCGAGGAACTGGAACCCTCATAACACTGCTAATGGGAATGTAAAACGGGGCAGTCACTTTGGAAAATAGTCCATCCATTCTTTAAACGATTAAACATGGAGCCAGCACATAGCCCAACAATTCTACACCAGCGTGTATTTACCCAGGAGAAATGAAAACACAGATCCACACAAAAACTTGTACACAAATATTTACAGCAGTATTATCCATAATAGCCAAAAGGTAGAAACAACCCAAATGTCCATCAATGGGTGAATGAATCAAGAAAATGTGGTCTATACATACAATGGAATATTATTCAGCCATAAGAAGGAATGAAGTACTAATAGATGCCACAATGTGGATGGACATTAAAAATGTTATGCTTAGTGAAAGACCACATATTATATGATTCCTTTCATGTGTAATACCCAGAATAGGGAGATCTATAGATACCGAAAGATTAGTGGTTTCTTTGGGGCTGGAGGTAGGGGGAAGAATGGAGGGTAATAGCTAAAGGTGGGGGAGGGGGAGAGGGGGTTCTTTTTTTGGAGACAAGATCTCACTCTGTCACCAGGGCTAGAGTTAGAGTGCACTGGTGTCATCATCACAGCTCACTGCAGCCTCAAACTCCTGGGCTCAAGTGATACTACTGTCTCACCCTCCTGAGTAAGTGGGACTACAGGTGTGAGCCACAACGCCCAGCTAATTTTACAAATTCTTTTTGTAGAGACGGGGTCCCACGGTGTCGCCCAGGCTAGTCTTGGACTCCTGGCCTAAAGTTCAGAAAACCCTGGTTTGAACAAAAGTTTCTTTGCCACAGGATTTCTCTCAGTATATAAGCATTTCCCAAACTTATTTCATTACAGAACGCTTTGTGTATAAACAATCAAGAGACTGGTATTGCAGAGGACCCTTTAGAAAATGCCCTTTTACATAAAGCATTGGTTTTGCTATTCAACATTTGCAAGGGAGGAGTAAAAGGAGGGAAGGAAGGAAGAAAGAATCATGCAAAAACCTTCACTTAGTGCCTACAATATGCCAAGTATTCTTGGTTGTAGATGCTGGACATACAGCAAACACCACCACAAAATCTCTGTCCTCTGAGAGCTTATACTGCATGGGATAAGATAAAATCTTTTTAAAAATAGATATATTGTCCAATGCAGGGCAGCCACTTCTGGTCAAGATGGAGTCACACGGATTGGATTTACTCTCATTACTGAAACAACCAAAAAAAAAAAGATAAAATTTATGAAGGAACAGCACAAGACAGTGGACATCAGGAACCAAAGGACAGTGATCCCTGACAGAAACAAACCAGGTGAGCCCAGCTTAGTGCCTGGAGAAAGCACCCAGGCCACAGCACAGGGAAGGAGAGCTGAGCTGAGGGCAGAACAAAGGAGAGGAGTGAGGTGGGGGGAAGAGGAGCCCCAAGACCTGCAGAGGGCCCCTCCAAGTATCCCAACCAAGACACAGAGCTCTGCCCTACCCCCAGAGAGATGCCCACGCCCTTCACAGCCAGACCCAGTACCACCACCCCTCTGCCCCAGCAACCACCATTCAGAATTTTTCCACATGGATTCATTTTGCCTGTTCTAGAAGTTCCTATGAAAAGGAATCATACAATATGCTTTGTGGGGGGAGGTAGGTCTGGCTTCTTTTGCTTAGCATCATGTTTTGTTGTATGTGACAGTGTGTTCCACTTCATTGCTGAGTAGTAGTATACCGCACAGATAAACCACAGGTGTGTTCCACTTCATTGCTGAGTAGTAGTATACTGCATAGATAAACCACAGGTGTGTTCCACTTCACTGCTGAGTAGTAGTATACTGCATAGATAAACCACAGGTGTGTTCCACTTCATTGCTGAGTAGTAGTATACTGCATAGATATACCACAATTCTGCCGATGGACATCTGGGCTCTTTCCTTTTGTTGCTGTTATGGTAAAGCTGCCATGAATATTGTTATACATGTGTTTTTAAAAACATGTATTTTCATTTCTTTTGTGTAAATATCCAGGAGTGGTATTACTGGGTTACAGGGTAGATGTATGTCTAACTTAATGAGAAACTGCTTGAGTGATTTTCAAAGTGGTTGTACTGTTCTGCATTGCCACCAGCAATGTATAAGAATTCTGGTTGATCCATGTCCTCACCAACACTGGACGTCAGTCTTTTAAATTTTAGTCATTCTAGTGGGTGTGTATGGTTTTAATCTGCATTTTCCTGATGACTAGTGATGGTGCTGAATATTTTATGTGCTCTGTTAGCCTTTTGCCCATTTCTTAATTTGGTTGTTTATTACTGAGTTGCTTATGTATTCTGGATATAAATCCTTGGTCAGCTACGTTTTACAAATATTTTCTCCCTTTCATTTTATTAATGGTGTCTTTGATAAAAAGAAAAGTTTTAAATTTTGATGAAATCAATGCTTTTCCTGTTATGGTTATTTATGTGTCTGGTATATTTTCTGTCTCTCCGTGCTAGAACGTAAGAGCATGGTTTATTTTATCCTCCCATATATCCCAAGAGCATAGAACTTTTCCAAGCACTTGTAAGGTACTAGAATGAATGAATGTCTCACTGTGATATAAGAAATGTCTAATATCTGAGTATTTACAGATGAAATGAAAATGTCTGAGATATGCTTCAAAACAGAGCAAGAGAGGAGCACAGTGAAGCTATGTGGAGATAAAGACTACAGCTACGTACATGAGGATTCATTATTCTACCAACTTGTGTATATGTTTGTGTGTGTATATATATGTTTGAAAATATCTAATAGAATTTGTTTAAAAACATTTTAATTCTTTGTCTAAAGCAGTGTATACTCCCTTCCTTTCGATGCATCTAATCATTTCTTACTCTGCAAACGTTGCTGCAGCACATAGCTACAACATCTTCACTATGGGCATCAGCAAGAGTTTTCATTTTCAGTAGTATATGCAGAGAACACACAAAGACTAACTTACTTAGGGAAGACCCACACACACACATCTGTTCAGAGTGAATGTTGTTGAGGGCATCTGACATATGTTTTTAGAGACAAAAGAATGACAACTACATTAATATGCAGAAGCAAAATAATGAGATCCTTTATTATCTGCTATATAATGGCTCCAAAAATTCTGAGGCAAAAAGAAAAAAAACTCTACATTTGTTTTTTTTTGGAGAGAGACAGGGTCTTGCTCTGTCACGCAGGCTGGAGTGCAATGGTGCTATCATAGCTCACTGCAGCCTCGAATCCTGGCCTCAAGGGATCTTTGTGTCTCAGCCTCCCATGTAGCTGGGACTACAGGTACATGCCACCACGCCCCCTCGGCCTCCCAAAGTGCTGGGATTACAAGCATGACTGATTTTTTTAATTAATGAAATAAACTAACATCTCAGTATATCAAGAAATAACAAACATTCAACAAATATATATTGAGTGCCTACCATATGAAAGGAATTGTAGTAATACAAATGCATTATGTATGGGGATAATATTCTATGGGAGCTACAAGATATATACACCAATGAATTCTAATACAAGGCCATGTATGATCATGTGTACGATATAAACCAAGATCTATAGCAGTGTAAATGAGCAGGGAATCACACTTCCAAGTAGAATATTTGACTAAAATAACAAAAATTATCATTTGAGCTAAACCTTGAGGAACCTAAAACCATTGGTTTTTCTTTTGTTGAGGGAGCAAGCAGGAACAGTTAAACAGCTCAAGGAGAAGCCAGGGATTGGGCAAAGCCATAAAACACACACAAGAGCATGTAGGAAAACTCAGTAGTCCAGAGGGCCACAGTAACATATAAAACAGGCAGCTGGTCAATCGGCCCAGATCACAGAAGGCTCTGAATTAAGAGCTGATTTTATTCAGTGGTGTCAGTGGGGAGTCACCAAGACATAGCACTGCTTTAGGAAGATTAATTTTTCAAGATGCAAGACACACTGAAGGTAGATAAAGTCTAAAGGCAGAAAGAGCTCGTTGTAATAGTTTAAGTCATCTGCCCCAGAACTAGACTGAAGTCAGGAAGCAGGGGTGCAGAGTGGTTTCCTAGTTATCTTATAGTTATCCAAAAGGCATTAAGTGGAAGTGAAGTGAGGAAGTTTCTGCTTACGTAAATTTTTTTTAAACTCACTGGAAATGGTTATGAGAACAAACACCACCAGTGGAGATGAGGGGTCTTTTTTAAAGAACAATTAAAAAATCGCCCAATTGGGATAGTTTAAAGGTTCGTTTTTCTGAGGCATATTTTATTCATTCATTCAACAAACACTAACCATGTACCAGAAAGCACCTCTGAGTCAGTAACAAAGCAAAACAAAAAAACAGACAAAGGACTCTCTGCCAACTCTCAGAATGAGGCGTAACCTCCTTTCCTTCTAAAAGTACCCATGCTTGTAATGGGTGGAGAAAGAAAATGAGCGTCAGATTTGTCCCACGGTAAGTTTTCAAGATTGAGAAGACCTAGTAAGTCTCCAGACCAAAATGATGGGATGTACTATTAAACCCAATGTTCTTAAAGCATTATGTTTCCTATATAAATTCATCAATTGCCATTCAACACACATCCTCCTCGTGCCACAAAGATTCCCCAATATGCAATTCCATTTGTAAGTATCTTATCCAAATCTTCAAGTTGTTCCTTGACTAAAAAATCAGTTATAAGTAACTTTATTGATTATCTTCATTTTTACCTATAAGTTATTAATTCACTCAGAAACTGTTATGAAAGAAAGTCCTTGCTCTAACTGCTATGATTTAAAATAAAATGTTTCAAAAAAGAAACCAAAATAGTCAAATACTTTTTGAGAACAATAATAAAACAAATCCATAGCAGCCTTCTGATGACACCTGGTGGCCACTTCTCACAGGAAGTTTCTTCTGGGGTTTTAAAAAGAAAGCGTCTGGGAAGTCTCCGTGCTGCTGCACTACAGGCAGCACACGTGACATTTCCCTCCGTTGCCATCCTCGTTCCACTTCTCACGGGTTTCCAATCCCTCGTCTTCATTTCTCATCGTGACTTTTCTCCTTCCTAAGGGGTATACACGCGGTTTAAAGGCAGAAAGTTACCCGGCTGCCGCTCACGGGAGTGCGGGGCTGCCACACTTGCAGACCACGACGAGGCCATAATAAACCCATCTTCTCCCTGCCTCCCTTCCCACCCACCCCTCCCTTCAGCCTTCCTAAGCTTACCCAAATTCGGGGTGCAGGCAGTGTGAGCGCAGCACATGTCACCAGGCCCACAGCAACATCACGGCGGGGGTATGTGTGTGTGCCAAGGCAGGTGTGCACACACAGGCATGTATCAAAGCACCTAATGGTCTTCGGCCCTTTCTCTTCGGAGAGTTCAAACAAGGATGAACCCCAGAAGTTATTACCACCCTACAGTAAGGATTCTCTCCTCCTACAAGGACAAGGTAGGACAAGGAAGGCTGCCTACGAGCCTGCTGTATGCCGCAATGGCAATAGCTGAGCAAGACAAGAATAAATGGAAATTAGTGGACCACTCATATCTCTTTCCTAACCTGCCATTTCAGCTGGACTTTCTATTGCAAATATGTCTTACCATTATGCTATTACCTAATTAATAAAGTACCACCAAGTCCATACATAAAGTCTGCTAATAAGAAACTCTGTAATATTAGTTGCAGTTAAAAACTCCACGTGCATAATCTAAGTGTAACTAGAGGGTGCTGTACTCTGCCCCCATCTCCCAGTCTTCTCCCAGCAGAAACATCAATTTGTAACAGAGACCACAAAATAAAATATCTGATCCTACAAAGAAAAAGATTACTCTTCCACAAAAATGCTTACAATTGCAAGTTGAATAAATTCTTCCATGACAAGAGTATATTTAACACCCTAAAAAACTATTTACTAGGTAACACTGGAGGCAATTTTACCCCCACACGTGGATGTGTAATCGAGTCTGGTTTATTCACAATAAGACTAGCTCATGAACACTGGGGTATAGTAAACCCACCTTCTCACTGTCCTGAGACCAGGCTACAGTGCATTCTTAACATATATGTTTGTAAAGTTGTTTATTTCCCTACCCAGGAAAATGCCTGTGTTGGTTTAAAATGAGTCTACAAATATTTGACACTCTCTTCAAAGGGTGGAGCCCAATTCCCTTCCTCTTGAGTGTGGCCTAGACTTAGTGACCTGCTTGTAAGGGACAGAGAATAGTGGAAATGAAGGTATTCCACACTGGAGACTAAGTCCTAAGAGGCATGTGCTTCCTGCCTGCCCTCCCGCAGGCTCGCTCTGTCCAGCGGAAGCCAAATCACATAGCCAGGAAACTTCAGCAGCCTGTGGGACACTGAGGAACTGGGGCTCCACCAACAGCCAGGCAGCGAGCCCTCTGGGGAGCAGACCCTCCAGCCCCGGGGTAAGCCTTCAGATGACAGTAGCCCCTGCAAAATCCCAACGGCAGCCACAGGACAGATCTGGAGCCAGAACCCCACGTAAGCCCTGAGATGATATATGATTGTCACTTTAAGCCACTATGTTTAGACAGAATTTGTTACGTAGTAACAGACAACTAATATAATGCCCTTCTCTCTCCTTTCCATCTTGTCAAGAATAGATATGGCTCGAGTTCATGCCCCCTTTATATATATTTCCTTTCCTATATGCTCCAACTCTTAACAAGAATCTTCTGTACTAGTACAACAGTGTTAAAGCACACAGGAGGAGGTCAAAAAATGGTAACTGAAGTATACTATTTATATAAAATGCATATCGGGGCAGAATTCCTATCAAACTTATTTTAGAACTTTAATAAAATGACATTCACATTTATATCTCTCCTACTACCAAGAGCAGATCAGTTACAGCTTTCAATAAAAAACTGAAATAAGAAAATCAGGAGTTATTGAAGAGATAACTATTAAAGAGATGAGGTGGAGTGAGTTTTAAATTTAGATTTGTATGGAATAAAGGATTTATCTTAACATTCCCTGAAAAATCCGCTCGTTTTGGATGGAAGCATTCAGGCATGTAGGCCCCTAGAATCTACTTAGCAAGGGGCTTGCCTCAGAGAGAACAGCAGTCATGTGCTCCTTCCCAGCTTGGCTCAGAAATTTTAGCAGCCCACAATTCTAATATCCCCAACCCTGAGGGGCAGCCCATGCAGTAAACACATGGAACCACAGGGCAGCAGGGCTGAATGAGTCACAGTCCTCTGGTCACTTCTACTACACAACGCCGTCACCTTCACCTAGCAGGACTCAAGCTGTGGAGGTGCAGGGGCCTCTTTTCACAGGACTTGGATGTAAGCAAGTCCCACCTCCAAAGTATCCCACATGCAATGTTCAGCTTGATCCCAAAAAGATCCTTCTCCAACCAGAATCCAACGGCATCTTGAAGATAAGCAGGCTAGAAAGATGTCTCAAGCCCAAGTGGTCAGAGTAAAGTAAAATTCTCACTCAAGTCAGAAAAGAATATTGTTTCTATTCCAGTGGATACCCATATTGTATGTCAAATAATCAATTCAATTTTGCCTGCAAGTTAAAAATTAAAATATTTGCTTAGTGCTCAAAATGAGAGCTAAAACAATCACTAAAAAACCATACTGACAGGGATCAAACCACAGCGACCAAAACAGAATAAGTAAACCATCATCCCTTTCATTATCAAGGATTCCCACCTTTCCAGCACTATTTATGAGGGTGTACTAACAGCAATATAAAGCATCACATGACAAAAAAACTGCAAAATTAGTTCAGCCGTCTTAGCTAGCAATTTATTTTTTTAAAACCTTCCTATACTTCAATTACTATTTTCCAAATATAAATTGATCCAATAATAAAATTAACTTTATAACAACCTTATATCAACCACCTCTGACAATTATCTTTGTAGTCAGAAATATTTACACAAAAAGTTAAAATGCAATATATCTCCTTTTGAAAAGTATTTTTAAAATCAATGCTTTGTTAGTATTTCTATCTAACTGGGTTTTTTAAAAGAAAGAAAATTCTTATTGGAACAGAAAAAAAGGAGACAAGAGAAAGGAATGACAATTCTGAGTAAAGCAGAAGGTGAAAAATTTCAATGCCATTAAAAGCAGACACCTATGAGCATCTGTATCTTACGCCATTTGAGAAAGGTTGTTTTATTATCAATGTAACTAATCACAATGAAACCATCTCGCACAACTAAAGACATTATAATGAATTTTCTTTACAGCTACAGAGAAATGGGATTTGCTGTTTCACATCAAATATAACAGGCTGTATAAATTTTTCTTCCTATTTATTGTAAAATATAATTTCATCTATAAAATCAGTCATGAAATATTAAAACTGAAACAACAGAATTTATATCCTTTACTTAATTTAGTTTAAACGGTCTATTCACTAAAAAAGGGGGGGTTACATGTGGTAGAGCCCCTCCTTTCTCATTAAGTGTTTCCATTAGACCCTTTATTTTTAAGAATTTATAAAGCAGCCATAAAAAAGCATTCCATGATAAAAGTTAGTATATGTTCCTTAAATTTTCCTTTCATCTTTTTCAAAAGGCAAGAGAATAAAGCACATAACATATGAACACTGAGGAAAGCGAAGAGAATTGGAGAATAAAACTAAAGAAACACTTAATATATTTACACTGAAATTTTTAAACACCAGTGAAAAAGAACATTAAGCTACTAGTAAGGAGGCCTTGGCCTTCATTACAAGCTATAGGACACATGGCAACTCATAGACCTTTCTGAGCCTCTGTTTCCTTGTTTCTAAAGCCAGGACTAAGATTCCTAAATTCAATGAGAAAATCTCTCCACTGATATTAAGGAGTTGTTGAACATGCAAACAGTAGAAAGAAGTATTCTTAATAATGAATTTGATTTTCATTCCAGTGGGAAATATAGGACGAAAACGAGTATTTCCAAAATGTAAATCTGGTGAAATATAACTTTTAGAAAAAAGTTAAAGATGTGCTCCACACTGTTCTCACTTACACAGACCCATCAGGTCCGCTGAGAAGAGAGGGAACACAATGGCCAGTCAAAGAACTGCAAGGGAAAAAAGACTAAAACTACTAGTTTTGGATGAAATCTGGAAAACAGTAAACATCTAAATGCCAATAAGCTAACATACAAAACTATAGAGCCTCAAGACATCTGGAATGTAAATTATTAGGTATCAAAGATCTGACTGTTAAGAAGTATAGTTAGAAAGGAGAAAAACTTCAGTATTAAATTTTTTAAATGGATATAGTTCTACCCAAGTCCATTTATATAATAAGGTTAATAGTTTTTTCCCTCTGGGTGGTGAAATTATAGGTAATTTTTTTCTCCTTTTCCTGACATTTTTCTATACTTTCCAAAATATATTACTTTGGGGGGAGAGGTGACTGAGTGGGAAGCTTAAAAAAAATCTCCACACATTATTGAAGTAACGGAAAATGGTGACCACTCTCAATTAAGAAAAAAAGAGAGAGAGAGCAAGAAAGAGAAAAGCCCTTAGTTGGAAATACACTTATGACTGAGGTCCTTGGACTAAACTCAGAATCAAAATACCACAAATGAAAGTCAGGAGGTGACTTGTAACAGTCAGAGATGCTTGGGGTCTAATTTTGGTCAACCACTCAGGGACACCAAGAAAGTCACCTGTGGCTCACCGGACCTCACATTAAATATTCAAGAATGGGGCGTTGGAGAAAGGGTGACCAGTAACAAAGAGCACACCCAGCACGCTGACCCTTGTCTGGGATACCATTTCCCACTGAAAGCCCTTGAGAAACGGCTGACTCTGGGGCTGGAGCAAGGTAGGTACAAGATAACCCTGGAGCTTCTTACGTCAGAAAGCAGGGAAATGCTTTTTTAAAAAAAAAAAAAAGAAAAAAAGTCACAAAGACACAGGAACCAGCTTGAAGGGGCTCTCACCAGCCACATACAGTAAAATTGAGCACCAAAATAATTCAGTACCAGTAAACTGTTAAAGGTAGGAGTGAATAAGCCCATTTCAATGACTGAATGATTGATGGATGGATGGAGGGAGGGAGGGAGGGAGGAGCAAAGGGACAGCTCTGTTTATAGTAGAATTCTGAGGGCCAACTGGTAAATACGGAGGGAGTGCTGGAGACAGATCATACTGGCATTCTTGTATCAGGTAAGAATCATCACAGGATGCTAAACCTAAGGGGGATGTTTTTGATATGGAGCAGAATGTTTGCATGGTGTTAAAGCATCTCCCCACAAACTGCTAATTAGCTTCAAGGGAAGAAGAAGAAACAACTCAGTAATCATCCAGTGGATAAACTGGCAACACCTTGCATGGGTGACCAAAATCAACATCCTCAATGATGGGCAGACAGACATGATGTGTCCCCAGATGTGACACCCTGAAAGCAACACAACTCCATCTATGCATTATTGCAGCCGAGAATGCAAGACCTCCAGGTAATCAAGAGAACACAGCAGACAAACACAAACACGGAATGCTTTATTTAAAGAAAGGAATAAAAAGGTGGGAGGACTGCATTCTTCAAAAGTGTCATAAAAGACAAAGGCTATGGAAAAGTTCCAGATTAAAGGAGGCTAAAGAGATTTGACAACTAATGCAGTACCTGTTCACAGACTGGACTCTGCCAGCAGGGGAAGAAATGCTATTAAGGACATTTTAGGTCAACTGACAAAAAGTACCAATGTAAATTTATAAAACTGAAGACAACATTATGATCAAGTAACAGAAAAATCCCCATTCCTAGGAGATATAAACTGAGTGTTTATGGGTAAAAGTTCACAATGTGTTTAACTTACTCTTGAATGATTCAGGTAAATAGTAAAGTGGGTGTGTGGGTGTATAGTGTAAGTCTGTGTATAGACATGAAGGGTGTGGGATGTGTGTGCCTCCAGATGTGTGGGGTGTGTGTGTATAGACATGAGGGGTGTGGGATGTGCGTGCCTCCAGATGTGTGGGGTGTGTGTAGATGGGGGGGTTGTGTGTGTAAAAAGTGTGTACATGAGAGAGCAACAGAGGAAACTGATAACAATGGATGAATCAGGATGAAGGTTATACAGGTGTTCTAGAAGAATCTCTAGTTTTATTTACAAATCTTTTAATATATTTGAAACCATTTCCAAGTAAAAAGTTTAAAAAAAAAAAAAGAATAATGGGAGGTGGCTGGTTTTGTACACATGGCTTACAAAGACCTTTACATCTCCAGTAACTGTCAGAAGGGTCAAATGAATATAAAGCTCCCTAAAAATGACAAAGATTTTCTTAGACCTGACAAAGCCCTTACTCCACATAACAGTTATTAGTCCCCATGAAGATTTCCAGGAATCCAAAAAGTTTTCTCTCCAACTGAGAGGGTACTGCAAATTTTATCCTTTTTAGTAGAGCTGTGTCCTATGTGTCTGTACTAAGAAGTTTTAAAATCCTTTGCTACTTAAAAGTAACTGTTGGAATCTTTCCTGTCAATGCCCCTCTGCTGTGGTTCCCTCACCAGCCTTAAAAAAGAGTCCTGGGTGACACCAATGCAAAAAAAACCAAAAAAATCCACATACAAAAGGGTGACTGTGAGGGGTTTTTTTCTATTACTAGTAAAGCTGGTCCAAGTGTGCTGAACTTTATAAAAACTCAATGGTATGAATTAGCCATCTACAAAAGATAAATGTTTCCCCTGTCCAGAGCGAAAGGATGCAAGATGATAGACCAGAATTGCCTAGTAAAAGCATGAGATGATAAAATGTCACCAAGATATGCTCTATCACAACTCTTGCCATGTCCCTATCAGCACTGGTCCCACCTTCTCTACTCCTGACACCTGAACTTTGCTGAAGACTTCCAGCATCTAGTCAAATTCTGTATTACTAAAAGCAGTTTTGCAATCACACACACCTCTGTAAATGTCACGCCTTCACTACAGAAGGCTATCATTTTTCTATATAACTGTTCTTAGTCCCCTTTTCCTCAGTTTTGCCCCAGCAAAACTACATTGCCATTTTCAAGTTCAAGTTTTCCCTCTAAACTTTCCTTCTAAATTCCATCTCCCTGCTTTTCACTAAGTCTGTCAGTGTTTCTCACATCTCACTGGCAATTAGCTGTTAGAAATGAGGAAAGGGTTGTCATTCTTTGACTATTTTAACATACTTCTATTTTACTCATCTGGTAAAATGATGAAAAACTCATCTCAAATGCTACTTTTCCTTTATTTATCTCACCTGCTTTTAAATCCTGTCAACTGGTATAGGATGTTAATGAACTTTTAAAATAATAAAATACGGGTAAAGACAATAAGGAGAGGAAACAGGATGAAATATGAAGTTAGACTCTTCAAAAAGAAAATCAAAAATCCTAAATTTCAATGTACTCAATGTCTAGAGTGTGTAAGATTCTTCTACAAAATTCTGGAACACCTGGAGTAAGAGGCTCCCTTTTCAGCTTAGAACAGATATTTCATAACAAATGTAAAGTATTAACTTATATATTACATTAAGAGGCAAACTTATCAAAATGATGGAAGAGGTTAAAACTGAAACTATATATAAGTCCAATGGCTGATGTACATTCTAGAACTTCAAAACTACTTGACAGGGGAGGGAGGAAGTGCCTGTGTACTTCTTCAGCCACCAAGCATCGCTCTGGCTTCCCCGCCAACAAAGCTTTCCTGCTAACACTGACAGAGGGTGCCCCCACTATGGCGTCTTCTATATTCTTTTTTTTTTTTTTTTAAGAGACAAGGTCTTGCTCTGTCACCCAGGCTGGAGTACAATGGCACAATTATAGCTGACTGCAGCCTCAAATTCCCAGGCTCAAGGATCCTTCCGCCTCAGCCTCACAAATGGCTAGGACTAGAGGTGCGAGCCATCATGCCCGGCTAACTTTTTTATTTTTTTTAGAGATTGGGGGTGGGGGGTAGTTACTATATTGCCCAGGCTGGTCTCAAACTCCTGGCCTCAAGTGATCTTCCCACCTCAGCCTCCCAAAGGGCTAGGATTACAGGCATGAGCCACCACACCCTGCTTACCTTCCACATTCTTAAGTGACAAAACAATACAAATAATGGGAAGAAGAAGAGGTAGATGTGTATAATTTACACTACTGAATCTTCTTTCCTCAAAAATGAATCTAAATCAGTAACCTAGCAGTACTTTATGGTCCCTTTCAAGCCTTGCTATATTCTTCCCCCTAGGATTATCATCAAGCTCCTATTCTACCACTAGCATCAGTATTTTCCAAGATTTTCATTTTAATTTCATTGCATTTCATGTTCTTAGCATATCTTTAGGGCCAATACTCATTAACTATAGAAGATCCTGCTTAACACTGTTGGCTAATTTTTTTAGATATGCTGTTTTTGTTGTCCCTCAAAAACAAGCAAATGTAGACATTAACCAAAGAGAATACTAATCACTGCAATAGGAAAAGGCTTTACCCAAGGCCCCATTGGACACAGTATGTCTGCTGGTTTCCATGTGCCTATATTTATCTCTATCAGAATGTTATGGATTAAGCACTGAAGATACTAAAAACCAGTATTCATCATGTGAACAGTATTTTCCAAAGTGTGACAGAAACACCACTAGCAACACTTAAAGTTATTACCACAAGTAGGGAGTTTTAAATAACTACATACTATTCAAATGTGTATTTAAAAAAAAAACACACCAACCTGTGACTTCACATATATTACTTACTATAACAAGGCTAAGTTAGGGGGAAAAAAAACATGGTGGTATTAAATAAGAACAATGAAGGAGTAAGTGAATGACTAAAGTTTGGAAAACTGCATTATACTACATTATATCTTATTCATTTATTAACTTTTAAATTATATAAATTCTACAAAATCAGTGAGAATAAAGAATTCTCAGCTCTAAGTTCATTATTAAACAACAGTGTTCTGAAAATCAGTCGTTTCTTCATCACTGGTAACCTTTCATAGGTGGCATCACAAGTCTTCATTTACTTCATTTCACACATGAATAGTGACCACCTTCAGATTATACCTCTAAGCAAATATTGCAGTCTAATAAAATGTCCTAACTCTGTAATATTACTCTTCTACATTGTGAACAACAGATAGCAGAAATTTTATATGTGTAGAAGGAAAGAAAACTATAGAATTCTAATTTTCTACATAGTTACAATCTGCCATGGCTTTTAGATTTGGATACAGTGGCTAGAACCAACCTAAGAAGTTAATGCCCTTACACCGTAACTGCTATAATAAATTAACTAAAAATGGCTCAAACACAACAGAAGCTTATATCTTGCTCTTGTAAACTTCCAAAGCAGGTCAGCAAGCATTCTGCTCCAGGCTGTGATTCAGGGACCCTGGGTCCCTCCACCTTGAAGCTCTGCCTTTGAGCTTCCTCCTTCCCTGCATTGAGCTGACAGAAGAAAGCAAGCAGGGAAGAGGAAGCTGGCTCACTGCTTCTTTTTTATTATTATTATTTCTGTACATCCAGGGGGTACAAATGGAGTTTTGTCATATGGATATATTGTACAGTGGTAAAGTCTGGGCTTTTAGCATACCCATCACCCAAATAGTGTACACTGCACCCCATAGGTCAGCAAGCATTCATCCCTCACCCTCTCCCACCCTCCCTCCTTTTGGGTCTCCAGTGTCCATTATTCCACTCGGTGTGACTACCCATAGATTAGCTCCCACTTATAAGTGAGAATGTGCGGTATCTGATTTTCTGTTCTTGAGTAACTTCACTTAGGATAATGGCCTCCAGTTACATCCAAATTGCTGCAAAAGATATTATTTCATTCTTTTTTATGGCTGAGTAGTATTCCATGGTGTATATATACCACATTTTCTTTATCCACTCATCCAATGATGGGCACTTAGATTGATACCATATCTCTGCGATTGTGAATTGTGCTGCTATAAAGATACAAGTATACGTATATTTTTTTTACAACAACTTCTTTTCCTTTGGGTAGATACCCAGTAGAGGGACTGCTGGATTGAATGGTAGATCTACTTTTAATTCTTTGAGAAATCTCCACACTATTTCCCATAGAGGTTGTATTACTTTACATTCCCACCAACAGTGTATAAGCATTCCTGTTTCACCGCATCAGCACCAATATCTATTGTTTTTTGACTTTTTAATAACGGCCATTCTGACTGGGATAAGATGGTATCTCATAGGGGTTTTAATTTGCATTTCTCTGATGATTAGTGATGTTGAATATTTTTTCATGTTTGCTGGCCATTTGCATATCTTCTTTTGAAAAATGCCTGTTCATGTCATTTGCCTACTTTTTAATGGGGTTCTTTATTTTCTTTCTTGCTGAGTTGTTTGAGTTCCTTGTAGATTCTGCATATTAGGCCTTTGTTGGATGCTTAGTTTGCAAATATTTTCTCCCATTTTTGTAGGTTGTCTATATGCTTTGTTGATTATTTCTTTTTCTGTGCAAAAGCTTCAATTACATCTCATTTGTTTATTTTTGGTTTTGTCACATTTGCTTTTGGGGTCTTAGTCATAAATTCTTTGCCTAGGCCAATATTCAGAAGAGTATTTCCTAGGTTTTCTTCTAGAATTTTTATGGTTTCAGGTCATACATTTAAGTCTTTAATCTACCTTAATTTTTGTGTATGGTGAGAAATAGAGATCTAGTTTCATTCTTCTGCATATGGTTATTTCTTGCCTTGACGCAAAAGTGGTTATCTATCACTTCCACTCATATCTGCTTAGCTGCAAGGGAGCCTGAAAAATGTAACCTTAAATGGTGCAATGGAAAGAACTGATTTGGGTGGACAGCTAGCTATCTCTGCCACACACCAGTCCAAAAATTATCATACTGCTTGTCATTCTGCCATTAATGAAGGCTTACAGCCTTTACAAGACTTACAAAAATCTTTTTTCAGAAATGCAACTGCAAAATCATTCCTAGAGCTATTACTTCCACATTTATAAAACATGAGAATTACAGACAATACCAATCGTTTACAAATTTAGCTAATCATCAAAAATATGAATCCCCAGGTCTTACCCATGAAGGGATTCTGATTTAGATAGCCTGGGGTAAGGACAAAAATCTGCACTTTTAAATATTTCCCTAAGGTGATTCTGATGAGCCAGATTTGGGAACCACTGGACTAGAATCCATCCTAACCCTTCAAAAAAACTAGTATACAGTTTGTATATTTACCAGACAAGGAGTTGAGGTGAAGAAGAAGAGAGGGAAAAAATTTTATATGTGTGTTTGTGGGGGCAGGAGGGATGAGAAGTGAATCAGGAAGAATAAATGTACCATACCTAATAGGGCTATCACAAAGTCCAAAGACATTTGTCTACATCATAATTTGCCAAACAAAATTACTCTTGCACTTTTAGCAAACACTGACACAACCTACTCTCTTGAAATCCTAGAGTGTTACAGTGAAATATAATAAAATACCACCCATATGGAAAATCAGATTTTGTACCCTGAAAATTAAGGAAAACCATTTAATTTCCTTTTCGGAAGATTATAATTTCTACTCCCTTTCCTTCAATGACCTAAATTTTCTAAGCTAGTTTTAAAAGTACATTACCACCTTAGTTTAAATTATAATGGTTTTTAAATATTATTTTAAATTAACATGCACTCATACAACTATTATTTCTCATTTTATAGTAACTGATCCAATAACTATATATCAAATTCTGATCCATAATTCACAATCAGCAGAAATCATAAGTGAATTGTACACTTCCAAAGAAGTAGTCTGTTGTCTGTTCTAGGTTTAAAACACAAAGTTTCTATTATATTTAATAACTGAAAAGCATGCTGGGCTTTGGTTACATATGATGATTAGACTAGTATTACTCCAATTGTGTTAAACAACGTCTTTTCCCTATTAGGCTTCTTATTACGCCTTGTTTTTATTTAAAATGACTTTTTAATGGAAGAAAAAGCATGTACATGTATGGGACAATAAAAGTATGAACACCAAACAAATTGAAAGGCATTGAGAATTAAAACTGAGATTCTCTAGCTTTAGCAAAAAACTTGAAACTAGAAGAGCTAAGTACCTAAAATCTGTTTTAAGAAGCCTATGTTCTACATTAGTCCTTAAGGGATCTCCTACCATTACTACATGTGTCTGAAATGCAGGCATCCTTGCCATAGAAGGACTTTCATGGGCTGTCAACTTCTTAGTGAAGAGCTGATTCTGCTAGAAAGTATGACATTACATAATTACAAACGCTTGACGGTCCTTGTGGTTTAGACAATTTTAGTACTCAATATCAAACAAAAACAGTAGTACTATTTGGTTCCATAGGACATGTAATTTGACTTCTAGAATCATATTTTTATTTTTCCTATACTTGTTAATTTCAAGGAATGACTATAATAGCATGATGGCTTAAGATAAGGTTTACAGTATAAGTAATGTTGATTTAAGAAAAAGTCCCCATAATATGGGATAAATATGACAAAAGAAAACAAAGTTATCAAAGGCTAGAAAAAGATAAGCAAATGCTGATTTCCCAAAAGTATCCGTTTTTAGCAACAAATTGCCTAAGCAAAGAAGTATGATTTTCCAAATCTTATGATACTACCATTTTCTAATGAACTGGAAGACACAATCCCTAGAAGTCACTTTGACTCAACGTTCAAGAACTCATATCAAAATGCAACTAATTAATTTTTCTGCTTTAGAGACTTGTCATCTACTAGAATGATAATGTATGCTGGTTTTTAAAAAAAAACCTACTAAGATACAGAACGAGCAACTTCAAAAAAGGGTGTGAATACCCCTTTTACCAGTCTTCCTCCACACTCCCATCCCTACCTGGACTTTTGCTTTTCTTCCCTCCAGCTCTCTCAAGCACACTCTTTTGTCTATGTTTATCTTCCTCCTCTGACCCTGCATGACAGGGATTAAGAGTCACACCACTTTTACATAATATGTGTGTGCCCGTGGACACGTTGCTTCTGTAAAGCAGGGACAGTTACGATGCTACCCCCACAGGGTCACCGTGAAGTACAATCCTCCTTTCCTTAATGGTGTATAAACTCAGCATGTAAAGTGCTCAGATCAGTGTGGCACACAGTAGGTGCTCAGTTAGCATTAACAACCATGATCCCAATCAATCTTCTTTTTGATATCTCTACTCCTGGAAGTATTTATAAGAGGATCAATTCAAGAATAAGTTCTATCATACTCTCCAAGAACATACCACCTCGTCATTCACCTCATCACATCTTTTTCATGCAAATTGAACAGTCCCTATGCAGACAGACTTTGCAAAATAAAAAACACAAATGTTTGTTTTTGAAATATTTGGTAGATACAAAAAAGTAACGTTTAATATGTGTAAGGTTTTAGGCATGATATAACAAAACCTTGACTGCAGATAACAGTTTAAGAAAAACAAATTATCTTTGAGTCCCTGTGTCCCTCCCTATTATCAATTTGAATCTTGTGTTTGTAAGTTACCTGCTTTTCTTTACCACATCTGTATCCCTAACAATATGCAGTTTTGTTTTGCATGTTTTGAAGCTTAAAAAAAAAAGGAAAAAGACTACATGCTTTCTTCTACAAGTAACTTTTTTTCCCCCTCCAGATTAAGTTCCTGCAGCTCATTATCCTGGGTGATAAATACAGCTAACATTCATTCAGTCTCACTACCACACAGGGCTTCACTACAGGAATATAATACAATGTATTCTTCCATTGTCCTGTGATGGGCATTGCTTCCAGTCTTTCCTTTTACAAAGAGTGTGACTGTGAGCATCCCTGTACATGAGACATGAGTCTCACGGCACTCATGGAAGGGAGTTTCTCTAGGGCAGTGATTTTCAAGTTTTAGCATCAAATTACCTGGAAGGCTTGATAAGTCAGAAACCTGGCCCATCCCCAAAGTTCCTGATTCAGTAGATCTAGAAGGGGGCCCAAAATTATGCATTTCAAACAAGTTCCCAAGTGATGCTGGGAAACAATTTAGAACCACTGCTCTAAGATAAAGGTTGAGTGGAATTGATGGGTCGAAAGGTACATATATCTCAACTTTATTACATTACTTCTAAAGTTATTGTACCAATTTATACTCCCACCAGTCGTATATAAGCATTCCAGTTGTTTCCTATCCTCCCAACAGTATTGTCAGACTTTTTACATTGTTGCCAACTTAATATATGAGAAACTATATACCATTTTGGTCCTAATTTGCATTTTCCTAATTACTGATGAAATTGGGTATTTTTGCATTCAGGTTTCTGTGAGATGCCTATTCAGGTCATTTGTCCATTTTTCTATGTTCTTATTGATCTGTAGTTGCTTACCCTTTCAGATCCTAATCTTTTATCAGTAATATGTACCGAATGTATCTATTCTCCCTTGCGATCTGTCTGTTCACTTTCTTGATGATTTTTCTTAATAAACACAAGCTGTCAATATTAATGTCAAATGTATTGATCTTTTCCTTTATAGTTTACACTTTCTGTGATCTGTTTAAGAACCTCTTCCCTATACCAGAGTCATACAAGTACTGTCCTAGATTGTCTTATAAAAGTTTCATAGTTTTACCTTCTATATTTAAGCCTGTAATTGACCTATACTTGATTTCTGTGAGTGACGGTGAAATAGAAACATATCCCACCCTCAGGGAGTTTCCTCTTTGGTAAGGACCACATCTATAACCGACTATAACTTTAAGGAGGGTATAAAAAGTGCCCCAAGTGAAATACTAATTAGGTGTTAACCATTACTTTACTGAGGTTTATTCTGCCCCGTCACTGAGGCAAACAAAAAATGGAAAATTTCAACGTGAAAATTAGGAAGGTTATTAGTAAACTGTAGTCAGACTATGATCACCACACCATCACACTTCAGGAAGAATCCTTAAAAATGTCCAAAAAAAACCCTCATTTAAGTCTTATTCTAAAAAAGTAAAGAGTTAAGCACGGGGGGAGTATGGGAAAATGGGCATCCTCAAATTACCCCCCAGAAAGGTAGTTTTGCAACACACCCCCCAACATGAAAAGCTTAAAATACCTATCTTCTTTGAGCCATCAATTACTCTTTCAGACTATACTTTAAGGAAATAACTGGACAAAATATGTGTTTAAGGATGTTTACCATGAATTCTACATAACAGGAAAACCTGGAAACAACCTAATATTCAACAATGGGAAATGGGTTAACAATAAAACTATCGTGGCACATCCATATACTTGAATATTGTTAGATTATACAGCTCTGTGTTCACGTGAAAAGATGTTCACAATATTTTGGTAATTTATAAATGCAGCTAACAAAATGCATGTATAATATTCATTTATTCATCAATTCAATTCTCTAGGGCATGAATATTTGTAAGTTCATTGTGTGTTTCAGATACCAAGTCACTAATAAACAAAAAGAGATCAGTTCCCTGCCTCCAACAAGCTTACAAGCTTTCGAGGGAGACAACCCAGATATACCTCTTCCAATTTGCTCTGGTTAGGACAATAAAGGCATATGGATTTTGAGAACAGAGGTAATTTATATGCACATATATGTAACATATACAGCAATGTCAACCACATGATCTACAAAGAGAACATACCTATCCAGCTCTATGAACCACCAAATGGATAAGCAACAGGATACCTAGAGCAACTACCTTGTGATGAAGTGAAGTATAATCATGCATGGCATAACAAAGTTTCAGTCAGCGATGGATGGCAAATATGATGATGGTCCCACAGGATTATAATGGAGCTGGAAAATTCCCATCCCTACTGATATCATAGCTGTTGTAATGGCATAGCTATTGTAACATCACAGCACGACACATTACTCACGTGTTTGTGGTGATATTGGTGTAAACAAACCTAATGCAATGCCAGTTGTTTGAAAGTATACAGTAATGTCCTAGGCCTTCACATTCACTCACCTCTTACCCACTGACTAACCCAGAGCACTTTCCAGCCCTGCAAGCTCCATTCACGGTAAGTGCTCTATGTAAGTGTACCATTTTTTATCTTTTTGTACCACATTTTTACTGTACCTTTTCTATGATTAGATAGATTGAGACACACAAATACTTACCATGTTGTTGCAATTGCCTACGGTTTTCAGTACAGTTACATGTTGTACAGGTCTTCAGCCTAGGCCCAACAGGCTATATCACATAGCCTAGGTGTGCAGTAGGCTGTACCATGTAGGTTTGTGTAAGTGCACTCTATGATGTTCTCAGGACAACAAAATTACCTAACAACTCATTTCTCAGAATGTTACCTCCATCATTAAGTGACACGTGACTATACATCCATTTTCTATAAAAATGGTCAAGGGAGAGTTCTAAGAAATACAGCCCAGTTATAGAAAGTCACATGCTGGGAGACAGATGTGAGATAGATCACAGAACCACAGCAAAAGAATTGGGACAGTTTCCACAGTTGCCAATTCAAGACTGACTGACTGATATCAAGTACAAGTTCTTGAGCAAATAGTTGTTCTTCCAACACAGCCTACACCATTACCTTTCCCTGCTATGTTTGGTTCTAACAAATAATAAAGAAGCTTCCCAAAATAAGAAATACCTCATGGTTAGGGCCAGACTCAAAAGATTCTGATATTAAGCTCTTTTAAACTTTTGTACCAAAATCAGAAAAATTATGGGAATCATTAATTACAAAAGGAAAATTTTTTACGTTAGACAGAGTATAAAAACCTGACACACCATCTCAACCAAGAGATCAAAGCTCACATTCACCAGTAATACCACACATCCCTATCCTGTACCCCCTAACATGACACACTCTGAGAAGAGCATGACTTCACCTCTGTGGTATTCTTACCAAAAATGCTTAACTCTCAATTAATCGTTAAAGAACATCAGACAAATCCAAACTGAGGAACATTATACAAAATAACTGGCCAATGTTCTTCAAAATTATCAAGGTCATGAAAGATAAATCTAAAAGGAACTATCACAGATTGGAAGAGACTAAGGAGACATGACAAATGCAACACGGGACACGAGACTGGATCCTGCACCAGAAAAAAGGACATCAGTGGAACAGTTGGTGAAATTTGAATAAAATCTTTAGATTAATTGTATCAATCACCTGGTTTCAATAATTGTATCATGGATACGTAAGATGTTAACAACAGGGGATGCTGGCTGAAAGTATACACATAGGAACTCCCCGGACTATTATTGCAGGTTTTTTTAATTCTAAAATTATTTCAAAGTAACAAGTTTCAAAAAGTCATTCCAGACTTTTTTTACCCTGGTAAAAAGACAGGGGAAAGATCACTCATTGACTTTAAGAGAAAAATATACTACCTCCTCCAACTATTGTGCTAAAAAAACTCAATAATTGCAAATAAGGATTAAACTGGAATAAAAAAATTGTCATTGTTCAGTAAGAGCCTGTGACTGCAATACTCTAGAGAACAGAGTAACTCTCTAGGGCACTGAAATCTCTCCAGATAAATGACCTATCTTATCTCCCCCTTTACTCTTTTTTAGTTTATCTCAACTTACATTTATTTAACATCTACTGTGGGCATGTAACTGTGCTAAGGCCTGATTAGATTTTGATATATAAGGAGAAAACACTCAGGTCCACAAAATAACAGAGAAAAGCACAGAGTAACAAAACTGGAAGTAATTTTTCACTCCTATACACTCTTGTGAGAAATATTCCATTTCTACTCTTGTTTTCCCCCATCTAATCACTGTGTGTATTACCTCTTTTAAAAAAACACAAAATTAAAGAACTTGATTCTCTGAGTATCAGGGAAAAGGTTAGGCTGGTATAAACCCATGGAGGTTTACTTAATCTCCTCTTACAAGAGATCTGAGAAATCAAAGCCTGTGATCTCAGGATCAGCAGCTTCAACAGCACCTGGGAATGTGTCAGAAATGCAGATTCTTGAGCCCTACCCCTGACCTGCTGAATCAGAGTCTCTAGATCTGCGGTCCCCAACTCCCAGGCCACGGGCCTGGTACCGGTCTGTGGCCTGTCAGGAAACGGGCCACACATCACCACCTGAGCTCCGCACCACCCTTCCCCAACCCATGACACCCCACCCCCGGTCCGTGGAAAAATTGTCTTCCATGAAACAGGTCCCTGGTGCCAAAAAGGTTGGGGACTGCAGATCTAGAGACTGATGCCCAGCAATATGTTTTCACAAACCCTCCAGGTAACTCTCACATTAAGTTTGAGAACCACTGATGGAAGAGCAAATGACTGGCCCATAAATCAAAAAGCCTGACTTCTAATCATTCTGCCACTAGCCTCTGAGACTGACTGATCACTTGCCTTCTGTGGGGTTCAGCTTCCTTATTGGGCAAGAGCTGGAACAGGTAATTGCCACAATTCTTATACCCTCTAAAAGTTGATAACTCTATGAGGGCATTTGTTCCTCTGAGGTCTGAACGTGAAAAGAACACAACTAGTATCTCACCAGATGCTTCTCTCTTTCATCCAAGGGAAACAACTTTTCTTCCTTTCATCAACCAGTCTCTGAATCATAGTTAATATATCTAAAATAATTTCTTACTATTTTATATAAAATAGCATTTACATTGCTTTAGCTAAGCCATCTAAACTGTAATTTTACAGTTTCTCCCATTTAATTCTATATCAAGTCTATTTTGGAAGAATTCCACAAAATTCTAAGAAGCCCATCACTCAAATGTCTTCTCAGGTGTGGTGACCTAATACACCCAGGTCATAGTCCAGATGCACTGTGCTCTGCGTCATCAAATGAAGCATGATTAGATCACAAGTTTTTAACAAAGTGTGAAAAACAAAGAACTTAAAAATTTATAGATCAAGATATTTCCATTACTTCACAAGAAACTGGTTCTTTCCAAGCTTTCTTCATAATAGTCATAAAAAGCACCTTTCCAGATTAAATCCAGCATTACATGCACATGACATCAGGCCAAAACAACCTGAAACGTACTACATGTCAAGTTAATTACTGCATTTTTTTTCACACAACAGATTTCCAAACTTTAAGATCATAATCTGGCTATTAAATACAAAAATTATCTCCCAGGAATTCCTCACGTCTTTCCTTAAATTCCACTTTATACTTCTCTCCATCATTTACAGGAAATTTGCTCCTCACACCCACCCAGGCCCGGGCCCAATACCAGGGATCCCTAACAATCTGAAGGGCTAGGCAGCTTTCCACATGAAACTGTGGCATCTGCTCACCACAAGTTCACAGAAACACATTATTCTGCATATAACTTTGGGGGGTTCATAGAGCTTAGGAAGTCCATAAAATGTCCAATTTGGACCCCATGGTCTACACTCTCCACCTACAGTCCAGGACTATGATATCCTTGCTCATTATAACACTTCTAACTTGGTCCCATAGGCGGATGAGAGCTGGGGTTTTTGCTGGTTTGGATGGTTAGTTAATTACCTACCATTCCAGTATGTCAATGTGTGTTCCACAATGACATCTTATTGTAACAATAAAGCTTAATTTTTTAAAGTTTAAAAAATTTGTTTTCGTAGAAATATTTTTAAAAGTTATCATATAATTCTCTACTTAACACACATATAGAATATAATCTAATGTTTTCTTGATGATTCCGGGTAATCAATTGCTGTGCTGGGCAGAAAACCTTTATTACATATGAGGAAACAAACTCCCTGTTACTCTGTGTGCTTTATCATGGCATGGGCAAATTGATACGACTGCGGTAGTATAAGTTATAATATAGTGAGGGTTGGCTTTGTGCCAGCCACTTTATGAAGCACTTACCCACATTCTACACAAACTCTGTAAGACATGTACAGTTCACAGATGAAGCTTCTGAGGCTCTGAGAGTCTAAGAGACTTACTGGAAGTCACGTAGCTAGTAGCTATAGACACCGAATTCAATCTCAGGGTTGTCACATCCAAAGCCACTCCTCAAAAGATCAGGAAATGGTTAACACTGGAGACCTCACTCCATGTAACTGGGGGTGAAGGAGGTGGTCAGAGCTGAGGTCACTGCTGGAGTGTCTCTTACCCTAGAAATGGCACTGAGAAGGCAGATCCAAAATACCAAATAATGCACTCCACTTCCTCCTTGGTGTGGCCAACGGTGGGTGAAAAAGCCAACAAAACCCTTTCACCAATACATGAAAATTGGACTGCTAGTTAAACTATCTGGCTCTGTTCCTCTAATAAGGACAAGAATGTCAACCATGTCACTAAGCAAAACTGCTTATTATAAGAATGGTCTGATTGGTAAACTACATCTGGACTTTGACAAACTATGCATGAACCATAAATATCTGATGGGGACACCATGCTTCAGGCACCCCTGGAGTACAACGACTCTTATAAATGGTGTATCTCTGCCAAGGACGTTAGAAGCTATGCCTACAGACTGTTCAAATACACTGGCTCCCTGTGGGGCACAAGGCTTCAAACATAAGGCTGACCCTACACCTATTAATGTGGGTCTTGTGTCCCTGCACCACAGGGGTCACCTGGGAAGAAGACACCCTCTGCGCAGCTGTACAGACTGCTGCAAGGTCTTCCCCGAGAGAACATCTGTCACCGCCAGGCTGGCAAGCTGTGGCCCCATCCTATCCCCTTCTCAGCAGGCTGTGCAAGTGTGGCCTATGGTAGTCTTGTGAGTGTGAGTTAAACCTAAGACCCTGGTGGGCATAGCAGACCAACAAGAGATCAAAGTGTACATGAGGAAGCTTCTGGGAATAGAGAGAATGACACCCACTACAGGGAAGCAAGCAAGAGGTAACATAGAAAAACTAGGCAAGGACCCATCTGGAGAACTTCACGCCACGGTTCTCTCCCGGAATTCCCGGAATCCCAGGGCAAAGTAGCTATGCTGGAACCAGAAGCCTGCACATGGTGCAGAGGCAGCCTCTCTTCTCTCTTCATCCCCTCTTCCTTGGTGACCAAGTCTACTTCTATGGCTTTCATTCCCACCTATATACTGATGACTCCCACATGTTTCTCTCTAGCCAACAGCTCTGCAGGCACCAGGCCCGCAAGCCCATGTGGATGCTCCACACATTCATCAACTTCCCCTATAAAATGACTCCTTTTCCTTTGTTCTTTACAACAGTAAATAGCTTTACAGGTTATCAAATCACTCAAGCCAGAAACCCTTAACATCTATTAATAGGAAAATGGTTAAATAAGCTAATATATGCAAAATACAAAATATTACACAGCACTTACAAAGATCTAGATGTGCTAGCATGGGAAGCGCACCAAGACCTCTTGTTAAGTCTGAAAGTACTTAACAGTGGTTACCTCTGGGGAAGCAATTGGGATTGGAGAGCACATTCACTTTATCTCCAGTGTTTGAATGTTTTTTTTTTTTTTAAAAAGCTTAAGAATAAAGAAAGAAACGGATTCACTGCCTCACAGGCATTGATGGTGTCTCGCCGACTAGACAAGGGGACCCCGGCCTAAGCTACATCCTACTCGGGTACAGAATTTATGAAAGGCCCCTTTCAGATACTAACTGCCTGGCCTGCCTTACTAGGGCTTTACTGTCAGAATTGCTTCATGGAAAGAAGATAATGCTGTCATTTGCTTTGTTCACATCAAAAGAATGGGCATTTCTAGTAGCAGACACAAGAAACTGTCAATAGTGATTGTCTCTGGAGAGCAGACCTGGGAATCTGAGGTATTATTGTACTATTTGCATTTTTTATTGTGTGCACACATTGGTTTTTCAACTGTAAATGACTAAATAAATAACAGAAGTAGGGGGACTCTGTTCCCCCTGAGAAGTCTCCCTAAACCTTCTTCCAAATTAGATCAAATCTCCTTATCATCACCTTTCACAGCGTCCATGTCGCAGTGAGTGGTACAGGAATCAACAGTTCTTTTGAATAAATGCTAAGACATGAATGAACGCATGAGCCTATCACTGGCTCCCCACTGCCCTTGTAATAACGTCTAAAGGCCTACCCTCAACCTTCAAGGCCCTTCATGGTATGGCCCCTGCTTCCAAAGGCAACACTTCCCAGTGCTCTGCCAGGCTGCCTTGGAGCTGCAGTGCTCTCCCTGAACACCCTGCCTCAACAAACCTGGGCATCCTCAAGCGTCAGTGCAGGACCTCCTCCCCCCGGCTCCCTATCAGACTGAGCCAACCTTGTCCTGCGCTCCAGGATTGATCACAATAATGTGTTTCCCAACAAGACTGCAAGCTCTGTGAGGGCAATGTGTTTATCTTTTTCATGTTTATCTTACCCTTAAATGGATCCTTATTAACTCACAGACTACACTGGACATGGGAGAAACTAAAAGAAAAGTTTAATTGTTGAGTGAATGAATGCTAAAATATTGTGGAAGGTAGTGTAGTTCAGTGACTAAAAATATAGGGTTCTGAAGTCAGACTGCCTTGGCTCAAATCCTGGCTCTATTATTTAATAGCCGTGTAATCCTGCACAAGCTATTCATCCTAAATTTGAGTTTCCCATAAATAAATAAAATGTGGTACATACCTCAAAGGATCTTTGGGAATTAAATGAGATTATGTACAGAGCCACCTGGCACAATGTTTATACAAACTAAGAACTCAAAATTATTATTATTGTTGTTGTTATTGCCATTAAATTCTGTGTTTATTTGCCTTTTCCTGTCCCTAAGTACATAACACTTAATATTTTGGAAACTTCCAGTTTTCTTGGCTATACTCAAGGGAAACCAAACTGTTAAAAGACTATCTGGAAACTAACTGTGTGAATAAAAGCAATAAAGCTCAAAACGAAAAATTAAACTGAAGACTGCCTCGGGGGCCACTTCATCTATCTCCACCTTCTCCCCCAAAAGGTTCTCCTTCCACAGCTAAATTTTGGAAGTTCTGGATTTTATTTTATTGAGGGAGGCTGTAATTCCTTTACACTCCCACACGACCATCAACTTCTGTCAGCCTCTTGCGGGGCTGTTTTTGGGTTTTATCCCAGGTATTTGGAATTGCTAGATAATCAAGTCAGAAGAGAGTTTTTACCACCATGATTTACCTATGTAACTACCACAAGGAAAAGGTCTAATCACAACAAGAGAATACTGATAAGAATAAGTCTTTCCACTGTGAGAAAAATACAGGAGATTTGGATCCCTCACCAGAGATGCAAGCAAGTTAAGACGTAAGTATGTGTAGAGAGAGATATATATATATATACGTTTGCATATATTACACAGACATAATTTTCGTACACATATAATTGAACTTTCCTTCTGCTCCAAACTGCTCATACTCAATCTTCACTCCTAAAGCCAATACCTTGTGAATAAAATGCCACAAAACGTACTAACTCCCCTCTGTGCACGCAAGACACCACGCTGGAGACCTGTGACGCACACACGTGAGAGCCGGCCCTGCTATAATCCAGTGAAGGAGGCTGATGTACACACACAACTAAGAGCGAGAGACTGAGGCTACGTGAGACGCTGATGGTCCTCCGCAGTCGCAGACTCGTCCGCACACCACCCAGTCCGCACCTCCTCTGCAGTGAGCCCACGCTGAAGTCACCTCCCCCAAGCACTGCTCACCTTCTACTGCTGCCCACCCCCCAGGTGGAGCTACCCCGCCCCCCAAACCAGACACCTCGTGTCCACCTTGACTCCCCCATCTCACCCACTCCATCCCCAAATCCACTCCCTTCTCCTACCTCCTGGGCCACTGTCCTAGTTCAGACTACTGTGATGCCTCCCCTAGAATAAAAGCAACAGCCTCCAAAAGATGCCTCTCCCAGCCTTACACAATGCCAATGGGTCTCCATAGTTGCAACCAAATCGGTTAAAAAAACAAAAAAGTCTGCACATGCCACTCTGCTGCCTACATTTCTTCAAAGGGGCCCCACCAGCCTTACCTTTCATACCTCCTGTCATGTTCCATGATCCAGCTATCCCAAACACCTTCGAATTCCTGAAATGTTCCATACTACCTCTCGACTCTTGGAGGTCCTCTACCCCAAACTCTATTCCCCATCCTCTCTTTATCTCTTTGTCCAGTGAGCTCCCACTCATCCTTGGGCATCATGCCCTCTTGGTACTCCTCCCTAACCTCTCCAAGTCTGGACGAGTGGTTAAGCTGAACATTTTTGCTTTTAGGACTACCCACACCCCGAACCACCTTATTTTGTAGGAATCCTTTGGCGTGTGGGTCTTTGTGAGAGGTGAGCCGGTGAACAGCTACTCCACCTTCCTGCTCCCTGGCAACTAGAGTGGCTTGGCCAATCCCATTTTCTCAAGCAGAACTTCAAATGCTAGGAAAATGTCACAATGATGCGGGTGCAGTAAGAGATTTTTCGGTGGCAGAAGAGAATCAACAGTCCAACAACAAAGGCGGCAGTTTCTCCAGCAGCAAAATTCTAACCAGACTATCTATGTGTTATGACCTTGGCTGTGGCCTCAACCACCCAGCCTCTCCTGGTTCCTGTCTGTTTTTTTAACCCAGTTCTCTAGCCTTCCCATCAATTCTGAAAGCTATCCAGAGCCCTGCAATACATCTTTTCATTTTACTCTAGTGCAATGGCTTGCACAAAACAAGTGTGCGATAAATGTTTCCTGAATGAATTACTTAATTCCACTAGTAATCAGAGCTGACAAGCAGGGAAAAGAAAACGCTCAGTGGAGGGGGGACACATTGCATTCCTAAAAAACCAATGTCAACTATGGTTGACGGTGGCACAGGTACCAATTGGAATGATACAGCTTAATTTGTTCTCCTATTCATGGATTTATAAACTAGGATTCTTCTCACCACCTGGGATTCGAACTATCTCCTTAAAGGAGATGAGAGAGAAGAATCAAGTCAGGAGAATCTATTTTATCAAGGCCAGAGAGTTCCACTAACCAAACAAACCTAATTAGAATGGATGCTGGAAAATGTCCCTGCAACCAAGTGAACACCCACTATCCCTTAGACCCAACTCAAATACTGTATCCTGTGAGCTTTCACCACTCCCTGCCAGACGGCCAGCCGTACCTTCCTCTGTGCTCCCACATGTTTCAGCACTTAGAAAAAGGTATTGCATTTATTCACATGTCTCCTCAGCCAGATCTCAAAATCCTCTAGTACTTACTAAGTATGTTACTATCTGAAGCACCTAAGATGGTGTTTGGCACAAAGCAAGAACCAACGTCTTTGAAGGAGAGCCACTTTGCTTTGCTTAAAAGGTACCAGTGGATTTCCCTGATGCAAAGATCTAGGAAAACAAAACAAAAAACACAAAACACAAAAAAGGTACCAGTGGAACTCTCTGTCCTCTCTTGCAACTTTTCTGTAAAGCTGAACTTATTCCAAAACAAACAGTTAAAAAAAAAAAAAGCACCAGTAGCAACCGCGTTATCAGCAACCATCACAGCTGCGTTACACGTCAGGCAAGAAGGCCAGCAGCACTTAGTAACTTTGCATATAGCAAACTTGAAAAAGAATGAATAACAAACACTTGAGATCTAAATCTCTTCATTAACTTTGATCAAGTTACTTACTCTTAGTCTCAGTTTGTAAAAAGGGAACAATAATTCCTACTATATAAGGCTGCTGTACCAAATGAAGTATACCGAGTATGTCAAATGACATATGAGCTCTTCTAATAATGCTGTAATCAATGCTAGTGACCCTCCCTATAGTGTTCCTACTGGACTAACACCCCATCACAAACATACTGTAACTAGTCCCACCAGGCAGAGACTGTAAAGTTAACTGAAATCACTATTAAAACTGTAATTACCTATAAAATAAAGAAATTCTACATGTGTGTCCACGGATGCCAACCCTGTCACGATGTCCTATTCCAGAGTCCCTAATGGAACAAATGGGCTACTCAACACCCAAAGCGATCGACTGGGGTCTGCAGTTACTGCCCCCCGCCAGCCTAAACCCCAGGAAGTGGGCAAGCACACCCGGGGAGGCCAGCTGGCTGGGAAGCGGGGAGTATCTACTGAGACAAGAACCCACTGCAGCAAGGGGCGGCGCAGGCAGCCCAGGGTCCCGCAGTCGCGCAGAGCGGGCTCAAATCACAGGGGCTCCGACGCTTCCCTTGCAGGCGCGGTGCCGTCGGTCACCAGGCTTGCGCGGCCGCCCGCCCGCCCACAGCAGCGGCGCTTAACGGAAGGAGGCGCGAGTGGCCGCAGCGCAGTCGGGGCCCCTGGGGGGTGACACGAGAGTAGGCGGGCGGCCTCGGAAAGCCACCGCTGGAAACAAAAAACTAAAACCTCGGCAGCTCTGCAGTTGGGGAAGCGTTTGTTTTTCACTTGGGCGAAACCCGGGCAAGCAAGAACGGCCCCGCTTTCGGTGCAGGGGTGCGTGCGGAGGGAGCCGAGGGCTGGCTCTGCGCGGACAAGCGGACCCGGCAGGCGACGCCCGAGGCCTCGCTGGGTCCGCAGCCCCGAGGGTCCACCAGAGCGCCAGCCAGCGGGACGGCGGGGAGCGAGGCTGCCGGCTGGACCGGCCTGTGGCGGGACCGGTGACGGGGCAGGGGCGCCGGCGGAGGGAGGAGGGCGGCGAGGCAGCGCGTGCGAGCGAGCGCGGGTGTGTGTCGGGGCGTGAGTCTGGGCGGGCGTCGGGAGGGAAAGGCGAGCAGGGAGGGGCGGAGGCGGGGGGAGGGGGGAGGAGAAAGAGCGAAGGGCCCTGACGGGACTCCGGACGCTGAGCCGCCCGGCCCCGGGCCCTCAAGCCACCGCCCCCAGGCCCAGCGCTGACGCCGGACGGTCCCCGCCTCCAAACCCCCCGCCCCGGCCAGAGAATAACTTACCTGTTTGCCGACGGAATCGCTCCTGCTCGCCCCTCTGACTGACTCCTCCGGCTCACCGTCTTCCCTTTGGGAGGAAGAGGCGGGACTTCCTGTCTCTCCGTTGAGCGACTTCCGGCTGTTCCCAGGCGATTGACTGTTGTGAATGGAGCGCCAGACACCAAGACCAAAAAATAAGATCTTGGAACTGGTTTAGTAAAACCATGTCGAGTTCCTTCTTTTTGACCCTAGTGGCTGGCAGACCCATGTGCCGTCTTATTTTTAACCCATCAGCTCTTGCCGGAAGTCACTGGGAGGGATAAAACGGGAGGTCCCGCCCATCCACAAAATAAGGAAAACGGAAAGCCGGAGGAGTCAATCTAAATGAGTGGCCTCTTCAGGCTCGAGGGCGGGTGGTGTCTGCTCAGGGTGGCCGCCCGGATGGCCGCCTGGGATTTCTAGAGGGTCCGGGAGCGGGTTCCTCCTGGGCCGATCCAGCCTCCTCCCTGCTCCCATCCCTCTTCCCCTCACCCCCTGGGCCGAGGGCGGCGCCGGAAACACGCAGAAGGCCCAGGGCTGGGTCGGGCCGCCCCGGACCCGGCGTCCGCGGACCGCTGCCGTCGGCCCCGAGTGGCTCTTGTCGTTTCTGGGGCTCTGATTTAAAGAGACGAGATTTTTCATCTGTGCCAGGCGCCTGTGCTACTCCAGGTTATGAGAAAAACCTCTCGCATGACTCCGAAGTGGGGTCCTCGATTCGGAGGCCCTAGGAAGCCGCGAGCCAAATCCTGATACTAACGAGGTTAAGAGGCCGAGTGCGGCTTGTTGACCCGTTTGGCAGTAAAAGCTGACGCGCCTCGGGTGTTTAAAACGTTCTGTGTGGGCTTTTTTTATGAACGTTAACGGCACAGGACAAGGGATTGTCAGGAAGAAAACAAAACGCAACTCCAGGATACAGCGGTTAAAACCCCGCCCGCCCTGCACAAGTCCGTCGGCGGCCTGGAGTTTGGAGCCTGCGCTCCGCCGGCGGGGGCGGCCTGGGGAGACGAACGGAGGCCGCGGCGCGGCGGGTGCTGTGGCAGGCGCGGGGAGAGGCTCTCGTGGGATGTGTCAGAGCTAGGTTTAGAACGATAATTGGTTTTTTAATTGTCAAAACAAACTTTTTTTAAAGAAAGGCGCTTGTAAGTAAATGGAATTTTTGTAAATGTCCCGCTGAAGATTGGATTTCTAGACCAAATCATCTCTCCAGGCCAGTTCTAACACGATTCAATTTAAATCAGAATACATTCGGGTGATAAGCCCTTACCTTTTAAAATACAGTTTATAGAGAACTTTTCCTGAACATCATCTTGTTGAATTCTCGTGTCAGCCACGATAGGGAACTGCAATTTGGAAGAGTCGAATGACTTCAGGATCGCACAGCCCTAGGGTGGAACTCACCTGGGGTGGAACTCACCTGCGGACTCGGGTCAGCCCCTCCCGCCGTCGTGCTGGCGCAGCTTAGGAATGGTTAATGGAAAGTTCCGGAGAAGGTGGAAAACAGCTTCCTCAGGACGCGTGGCCCGCCTGTCAGTGTTATTAGCCAATATTTATCGGGTGCCTGTTATGTAAGAGTTAAGTAAAACTAGATTCTGTCTTCAAAGAGTTCACCCGAAATCTACTTAAAATGTATTTGAAAATTTAGTACTTTACATAATCTTTTAGTAGCTGTTTCAACAGTGCTGGTCTTGGTCTTGTATGACAAAAGTGGTAAATTTCTTGATGGCAACAGGAGCTACCACAGTTCCCCCTATGGATTAGGCATTCTGTTGGTCTTTGGGTGATTTATCTTGCTACCCTTCTTACCCTGGGGGTTTACTTGACATTTTATCTTCTTACTTTGAGCAGTGAAGTAAAATCTGGAGTTATTTTCCAGTTCCATGTTGAGGGTTTCTTTTTTCTTTTTTCTTTTTTTTTTGAGAAAGAGCCTCACTCTGTCGCCCCGGCTGGAGTCCAGTGGCATCATCATAGCTCACTGCAGCCTCAAACTCCTGGGCTCAAGGGATCCTCCTGCCTCAGCCTCCCAGAGTGCTGGGATCACAGGCGTGAGCCCCCTCACCCGGCCCCATTTTGAGTTTTTTGAGTTGCTAAGACAGGACCTTTGCATCATAATGTTGTTACCACCCAACCAAGTCCCTTGCCTGCCACCCAGATAAAGGCCAATATACTGAGACAGCAGGAGTTGTTGCAGTGGAGAAAGCTTAATATCACAAGGCACCAGGCAAGGAGATGGGAGTAATTTCTCAAATCCATCTCCTGGAGAATTTGGGGGCCAAGATTTTTAAAGGTGGTTTGGCAAACAAAGGGGTAGGGAACTGGGTCTGCCGATTGGCTGAGGATGAACTCATAGGGTTGGGAAGCAGAAATTGTCTTGGCTGAGACAGTTCCTGGGTAGAGGGTTGTGGGACTTGTTGGATCGGTTCCTATGCATGGCCACTAGTCCAGTTGACGTCAGTTTGTTCCCCCAAATGCAAAGCCTGGGAGAAATCTCAAAGACCAGTCTTAGGTTTTACAATGGTAATGGTATAGAAGCAGTTGGAGAAGTCACAAATCTTGCACCTGTCAAGGAGATGTGACACTTAAGCAGTGAGCAGTAACAGCAATAGGGAAGTTAGGGAACAATGGCTAGTTAAGGTTTAGCTATATCTGTACCTTTATGGAAATCAGACTTTTATCACTATTTCCTGCCTTGTGTCCTTACATTATTTTAATATAGGTAGTTTCAATGTGACCTTAAGGAAGTCAATATGACCTCATTTCCAACTGAGAGGTTCCATTGGTCTTATTAAAGACTAATTTTCTGATTCTAAGAGTAAAATTCAGAGCAAGTTTTTTCTTCCTCTCTGTCTGACTGAATGCTTGCCATGGACGACACAGACTCGTGGTGAAGGCAGGGAGCTCTAGTGACACCACAAGCCCCTGTGTCAAGCCTCACTCAAAGCCAGCCCCATGTGGGACTTCCACTTACATTAGCCAGAAAAAAAAAAAAATTCATTTTATTGTTTAAGTAAGTTTAAGTCAGGTTTTCTTTTACTTGCATCATGAAGCAACCTAAATGATATAGAAGTGTTATTACCAAATCTACCACAGTTGCAGTCTAACAAAGTTATAAAGGGAAAACTCAGAGCAGAGATTTTCAAATTTCATAAGTAAAAAAAAAATGTATACACTATCATGTTTGAGAAAATAAAGCAATCAATAGATTTACATCTTTTTCTAGATATATGTGGTTTTCTTCCATTGAATAATAAGTAGGAAATACTTTTACAATAGCAGGCTGAAAATTAAAAGAACATATAAAAGAAATTAAAATGTATCGACTGTTAAATAAATGCCAGGCATTATGCTAGAAACCTTGTATACATTATCTCAATTCTTATAACCACTCTAGATAGAGACATTATTTCCATTTTACAGATGAGAAAAATGAGGCTCAAAGAAATGTTCTCTGTTTCTGTCTATATTGGTTAACCTTGGAGACTATTCCCCTCTGTCTGATGTCCCAAACTTACACTTACACGCATGCCACTCCTCCTGTTCTGGACCTATGGCCGGGATGTAGTCCCAGCAAAGAAGCTCTCTAGGAGGAGGGACATGCTTCCTGGATAAGGCACTAGAACTAGAACTTCATCCTATCATCACCTTCTCCACTTAGAGGCAATGCTTAGAAGACAGACAATTCCAACTGTTGAGAAACGTTGATGTAAGTCTGTTTGTCTCATATTAAAGAGGACCATCAGGGCTTACAGTTTCGTTAGCCTAAATGCAAAACCTGCTTTAATGAGGACTATGTCAATTGTATGTTTGATTAGCTAACTACTTTGCTATTTCTGGATAAAATTTACGAAAGTTTCTAAGAGAAAAATTTAGGATGGAGGTATCTAATAGAGAACTGAGTTAAACTATTGTAACTTAAAAACACAGAAAGTGATATAGCCACTTTAACTCTGTGAATGTATCAGTCAGGAAAGATTAAGTTATGCTGTGTTAACAAACACCCCAAATCCCAGTGGTTTATAACAACAAAGTTGTATTCTTAATTCCCACCACAAGTCCATCACAATATTTTGGACACTGCACTCCATGTGTCCTCTCTGCCAGACCCAGGCTCATGGAACCCCCACTATCTGCGTCACAGGGACAGAGAAGACAACAAAACGTGCACTGGTTCTTAACGCTCTGGCCAGAAGTAGACTACATCTCATCTGTTCACATTTCATCAGGCCAAGGCAACTCTCATGGCCACAACCGACTTCAAAGGATGGGAAGTGTTATCCTGGCATGCGTCAGGGTAGAAATGAAAATGTTTGGTGAAGAGCATTAGTGACTGTCCCTATAGAAAAAAACACCAGACTGGGAATCAAATAGGCATGATTTTGGTTTCAGTTCCATCGTTTACTACTGTGTTACCTAAACTTTCTGAGCCTCAGTTTCTCATTAGTAAAATGGGGATGATGGATGATGATGATGATAATGATATCCCTTTCAAAGGCTTTATGAATGTTAACAAGATCACTAGTGTGAAAACAGTGTTAAAAACTGTAGAAAGTTATACAAATCAGAAATGTGAAGGGAAGTCACTGTCTCCAGAGTCAGAGCCACCACACAGGCCCCAGTGCCACACAGATGAGAAGACCTTCAAGCAGCCCCGCACTTTCAGCAAAAAGTAAAGATGTCCATATGTCCTACGTATCCAAGAGCAGCATCCCAGTGATAACAGAATGATATAAGGGTGAGAAGCAGCTTCCTGTCCTGGATAAAACCAAGTTTCTTGTACCTGATCCCGTCAACATGAGTGAACTCATCAAGACAATTAGAAGTCGCTTACAAGCTTTCCTCCTGCTGGTGAAGGGACATAGCATTGTGAGCATCTCTACACCGCCCCCGAAGGTGTATGAACGTGAGAAGGATGAAGACAGATTCCTGTACATGGGCTATGCCTCCCAGGAGATGTCTGGAATGAAATTGTCATTGTAAGACTAGAAAAATGCATCTATTCTAGAATTTTTTAAGCCCTTAGCAAGGAAAAAAAGGGATGTTACCAACTGAGATTGATCAGTTCATCTAATCACAAATCATCTGACATTCTTGTAACTACTGTGTGATCAGTAAGATTCCTATAAGAAATACTGCTTTAAAAAAATATACCATGCTGGGGGAGGGGGTGAACTATAACCAGTCACTGAATTTATAGGATCTTTAAAACAAGTACATTTTTAATGAATTAAGGTGAATAAAGGCACAATTAAAAACTGTCCAAAAAAGGTACCACTACTTCAAAAATGGTGGTGAAATATAGAATAATTGGAAAGATAACACAAAGCACTCCTACCAGGAGGCTTTGAGCTGCAGATAATAGAAATGAACCTCCACTGCTTGAATCAATAAAAAAGCATATTGGCTCACAAAACATGGAGTCCAGAGGCAAAGGAGCCTTCAGAGTTGATTGATTCAGGGGCTGAATGTTGATATCAAGGACCTAGATTTTTTTCATCTTTCTGCTTTTCTCAATGTCAGATTCAACTTCAGGCCGGTAGTAAGGTGGTTAAAGTGATTCCAGGGATCACATCTGGAGAGGAAAATGTCCCAATAAGGAAAGAGAACTCCTTTTTTATGATTTTCCTCTTGAGAGAGAAAGAACTTCCCAAAAGCCCCCGGCAGGCATGCCCTCACTTCTGGCCACAATTGGCTCACATGTGCATCCTAAACCAAGCACTGGAAACAGGAAGAGTATTGCCTGTAGATCCCTGAGGCCCACCTGGATCCTGATAAGGTGTCAACTTTGCCTGCAGCACTCAGCTGAGTGGGAAAGGGGTGGATAGAGGAATGAAGAAAGAATTTGGAAGGAAGGGGAGGAATGGATGCTGGGTAGGAAGCCAATAGCTTAATTAACTTATCTCAACAGAGTATGATTGATTTCATCTTTATAAATTTGATTGCCTAATTTTAATGTATTCAATCAATGAGATAAAAGGAAATGCAGGGACAATGTGACCTCTGGCATCCTCTGTGGAGATTTAAGATGTAATAGTACCGACCGAGGATGCCTTGTGACCTCTGTCCTCTCTGGCAGAAGATTCTGTCTTCCTATAACTGGACATTTCAACTAGCAAGAGCCTTCAACTTCAGAGCAAAGAGGATCCCAACTTGGAACTGCATTATATGTACCTCAGCAGTATAAGTTCATTTATAATTATTCTTCTTAAAGAAATGATTTGTAGAATATTTCTCTCCTATTTATAAATGAAAATATAGTTAGAAAATTAAGATATCAGAAATAAGTAATACCATATATTGAATGTTTACTATGTACTAGGCGCCGTGCTAAGTGTTCCACGTTGTCATTTTGCTGCCAACAACTCTGCAATAAAGATGTTATCATTCCTACTTTACAGCTAAGGAAACTAAGGCTCAGAGAGATGATATATTCGCCCAAGGTTATTCAACTAGGAAGACCTGGAGTCTGAATTTGAACCAGAGTCCATTCGACATGCTTGCACCTCTACGCCACTGGTTTCCAAGTTTGCTCACAGAATCAGCTCAGGAACTTTGAAAAATCCCGATGCCCAGGATATGCCCATATTGAGTACAGGAGAAAGTTGGGGGTGGGAGGCAGAGAGGAACCAAGGCATCAGTACTTCGTAAAGGTGATCCCAATGTGGAGGAAGTTTTGGGAACTGCTGTGCTATATTATGTTGCCTCCTCAGGCAGGAATTCAAACCAGAATCTTCTCTTCCAAGGCCACGAGCAGTGAATGCTATTTCGTGGTTATGCTCTCATCCCCGGGTGATCATCATCTTCAAGAGTTCTCCATCAATGATGTGTTTTTCCTAATCAAGAGCAAATGCAAGAAGAATGTTAGCATTTACTTTCTGATCTCATTTCTTTTTGCTCTATGATTTTTTATTTTAAAATAATTTCAGCCTTACAATTAAATCGAAAGAAAGATACAAACAACTTCCATATATCCTGCACCCAGGTTCTGTCATTGTCCACATTTTACCATATTCACTCTATGGTTTTAAGCATATTTTTTCTGGACCACTTAAAAATACATTGCAGACGTGATGCCATTTTAGTCTTAAATATGTCAGTGTCCAAAGAACATGGATAGTCTCTTAGCTGTAATACAATTATCAAAATCAGGAAATTAACATTGATGTAGTAGTTTTATCTAATAACCATACCTTATTCATATTTTATACTCTTTTTTTACCCTTTTCCCCTATATTTTTTACATAATTTAAAGAATTACCAAAAAAGATTACAGCTGAAAGTTGTAGATGAAGCATATACGTGAAGCACAAGTAGTAAAATGGGAGGCCTTAATTCAATTACCTTATTAATTACATTAAATGTTAATGACTAAGCACTCTATTTAAAAGGAAGAGATTACCGGAATGGATTAAAAAGCAAATCTTAGCCATCTGCAGTCTACAAGAAATGTCTTTAAATGTTTTCTTTCTGATGAGCAGTTGGAGGTCATTCGTATCTTTGCTTGCCTTTACATTTTCCTATGTGTCCTTTGCCATTTTTCTCTGTCTGCTTTAAAGAATGTTTTTTTATCTTTGGTTTTCAGTAGTTTATGATCTCTCTGGACATGATTTTCATCATACTTATCCTGCTCAGGTTTTTCTGAGCTTTTAAAATCTGTAAATGCATGTCTTTACCAAGTCTGGTAAATTTGAGGCCATTATTTCTCCAAATATTTTTCTTCCCACTTTCAGCTTCTCTTGGTCTCCTTTGGATATAAGACACAGCTCCCGGAAGCCTGTCCTGTTCTTTTCATTCTTCCTTTCTCTCCGACCTCTAGGTTGCGTAAGTTCTATGAACTGTCTTCCGCGCGGTCCCTGATTTTTTTCTTCTGTCACCTCCTACCTGTTAAAACCATCCGGTGACTTCTTTATTTCCGATATTATTCAGATTATTTTTAAGTTCTTAAATTTCCATTTGATGTTTTTCTTATGATTTCCATTTTGCTGATGAGATTTCCTATTTGCCAATTTAGTACAGTTATATTTTTCTTTATGTCTTGAGCACAATTATAATAGCTGCTTTGAAATTTTATCTGTGGATTCTAACATCTGGATCATCTTGGGGTTTTCATTTTCTCTTTTCTTTTGAATATGAGTCATGTTTTCTTATTTTTAAGTGTGTAGTAATTTTAGATTGTATCCTAGACATTTGAGAAATACAATGTAGAGATTCCCAATTCTGTTAAGTTCAAGTGACATGCACTGGGGTTTTGTTCCTTTGCTTTGTTTTAACAGGCAGTTGCTTTTGCTGTATTCATACTCCATAGTTTGTCTGTCCTGTCACAGGAGCAACTAAAATATCATTTAGTTCCTTTAGCCTTTGCTGGGAGAATTGAATCTGCCTCACACGTGCATAGATCAGAGATCATCCAGTGATTTGGGCACAGTATGCAGAATTTGATGCCTCCCTTCTGTGGCTCTCTCCTTTTCAGAACCCCTTCCCCCTTACTGTTACCTGCTGAAGTATCCCCAAACTCTGCCTTCTGGTTCTGCAAGTGGGATTTTAAATAAACTTTAGATGGCCTCCTTTATTTGATTATAATTATTTAAAATTTGAAAGGAAGCATTGGTCATTTTTGGTGACTAGTCATTTTTGATGACTAATTTACTTTAACAGTGTCATTTTAAACTTCTAATTTCCTTTAAATTAACATTTTTTTGTCATTCCATTCAAATGTCTACTTACAGTAACAGTGATAATGTGCTATGAACACTTAACCACCCACGCTAGAATTTTAAATCTAAGTTCTTTTTGAATGCTGTTTTGGTGAATTCCAGTGTGGGAGGTGAGATGATTTAAAACTTCAAATTTTCTATTATAGTCAAAGGCATAATTTCTCTGACATCTTTTTTCATTCTGAATAAGGAATTACACTAGAATAATGTTTTTAAATAAGATTTGTCCACATAATGACAATTTTTTTCCATTTCAATTCTACCCAAACTAAAATAGCTCAGAAGCATTTATTTACTTATCATAAGTGTTAAGAAATTACAGTCATTATGGCCACCATCGCTTCTCGCCCACATCAGGCTGGAAAGAAAGAATGCATTGTTTTGCTGCTTCAGAAAATCCTCTGTATTCCGGTCTTTGTACTTCATCAGTTGATTGAGCCTTTGGACAGCTGAGCAAAGTATAGAACATCCCAACCCAACCTCTGCTTCTCAAGCGCTTACTTCCTAAAGAAGAACATTCTTTTTCAACACAGTAAAGAAGAAGATTATCTTTCTTACTTGTTAACGTCTGTACAACATAGAATGTAGATGTTACAGAGTTGGTCTGCGGAAGAGCAGAAGGAATATGTGCTGGTATTAGGCCTGGGCTTAAGTTTTACTTCTTGTTATGAAAGGGAGTGGTATTACAGATAGATAACGTAGTTACCCTACTTCCAACCACAGGCGCATTATCACAGAAACAAGTATTTTATTTTGTCTTATAAAATCAAATTAGGATTGAATTCATTAGTCATTACATGTTCAATTAATACTCAGAGTTGATAACGTTGAATTCATTTAATACTAGACATTTAAAATAGTATAGTATACTCTCTACTAAAATAGTGTTTAAAAGTCACGTGGCCTTATCATAAAACAGAGTTTGAGGATTTGTTTTTAAGTGAAAGTACCTGTCAATAGAAGCAAGAAGCCAGATAAAATAGCACTTATTTTCTTTTGTGAGCTTTCTTCTTATTCCACTTCTTCTAAGAAATTTATTGAGCACATATTATGGGTCAAGCACTGTGCTTAGTGCTTAAAGGGGGTGAACTCTGCTCAGCTTAGTTTGTGGTCACCCTTCAGGAATGGCAGGTCAGTTCACCCAATCTTCTCATTGCTCAAGAGAAATCTTTTTGTGTGTGAAATTTTCCAATTTTGGAATGTTGCCGTCCATTTAAAAGTGCCCAGGACATTGTGAAGCCCACATCCAACCAGGGGAAGGGGCCCCAGGCAGGGCTCGCAAGCTGCTGGCTCATGGCTTCTGAATGACCGCACGGCCCCTCCCCCCACCAGACTCAAGTACTACCTGGAGGGACAACATACTGAGCAGCCACCAGCCATGGACACTTGGGTATCCTAGCTGCTCCCAAGAAGGTGTCCAACTAGGAACAATGTGAAGTGAAGAGGACAATGACAGAAGTCCAGGAAGGCTGTAGCAGGCCTGTGGGGGAGGCTGCACAAAGTGCAGCTGCAGAATCAAGAGGAATATTTTAGCAGTCAATACTGAGCACCTACTGTATGCAGCACACTCTGCTGGATGCCCTGTAGTACAGAGATTAGTTGGCATGGTCTCTGGTGGTATAGAGCCTAAAATTTAGTAGGGGAGAGATAGATGCACAAAACCATGCAAGTGCATGGCAGCACGAGGGTAGATCACACAAGTGTAGAAATCATCATTCATTTCAGCACATGAATATTTCCTGAAAACATACAATATGCCTGGAACTTTGGAGACACTGTGATAAACAAAACAGACATGGTCTCTGCCCTCAAGGATTTCACAGTCTAGCAAGACAGCTGACAAATACAGTCATGCATTGCCTAATGTCAACATCCTAGAGTACATTTACATAAGCCTAGACGGCAGAGCCTACCACACACCTGGGCTATATGGCACAGCCTATTGCTCCTAGGCTGCAAACCTGTACAGCAGTTTACTGTACTGAATACTGCAGGCAATTGTAATGAAATGGTAAGTACCTAAACATAGCAAAGGTACAGTAAAACCGTGGTATTATAATCTCATGAGACCACTGTCATATGCGGTTTATTGCTGACTGAAACGTCATTATGCAGCACGTGACGTATGAACTCAGTTACAGTGATGATAAATGCTACAAGGGAACTATGGCGACTACGAGCGTGTAATGGGGATGCCTCACTTACTTGGAGGAATCAGAGAAAGTTTCCCTGAAAAACTACAACTATACTGAGATTTGAAGAGTAACGTAGACAGTGGGTGTGGGGGGGATTAGCCCAACCGAGGGGGCAGGGGACAGGAAGAGAACCCAGGAAGGCTGAGGCAGGCAAGCTGCTGGTGGTTGGAGGAACTGGGAGGATTAGAGGGACAGGGCTGCTGGCGTGCACCTAGCAAGGGCAGAGCGAGGCCCGAAGAGTGAGCCGGGAGCAGGTCGTGCAGGACTTGTAGACCTCTCGTGACATCAGACTTCATCCTATGACCATATGGCCACTCCAGGTTTTAAGCGGGGTGGGAGGGACACGCAGGCTGCAATGTGACACTTACAGTGGAGAGGGGCCATCGTGTAAGCAAAGGGACCATTTAGGGGCTTTTGCAACAACCCAGCAAAAGTCATAGAGGTTTTGGTTTATGAGCTGTGGGAGGTGCCTGTGTAAATAGAAGGATGTGGTGGCTCTTGAAAAACAGACTGGACTGGTTTTGACGTTGAGTTGGATTGAAAGAGAGGGAAGTGTCAAAGAAGATTCAGGGCTCCGCTCTTGACCAGCCAATGGCCCATTCACCAAGGTGGGGAACACCAGAGGTGAAGCCTGTTTGGGGGGTGCACGAAAGCCCATTATGTTGGGTGAGTAGCGTTTCCCATGTGAAATAGGCAGGAGGATCAGTGGGTCTGGTTCTCAAGAGAGGCGGCTGGGCAGGGAGTGAAGGCCACGGGAGTGCCCAGGGTGAGTGTGGACAGTGAGAGGGACCCAGAATGACCCTCTTGAGCCAGTGGCTCACTCCCCTCTCCCAGTGCCAGCACAGAGAAACAGTGTCACTGACCAGGGCTCTCATAGAGTCCAGCGTACACTCAAACAGTCTCCCAACCAGTACATTTTATTTTCATGAATACAACATAAAAATGTCAGAATCCAAGTCACGGCATACTCACAGAAAAAGACAAGCTGGTTTACCTAGAAAGAGAAATCCAAGTCACAGCATTTTCATCCGAGTCATGGCACCAAAGATATCAGGGTGGGAGTCTGCCCTCGGTTCTTGGTGTGCTCTTACCTGAAGAATGACCAGATACACCAAAGTCCTCCAGACTATTGTCCTGGTCCTCTGACTTCTTTCTTGGAAAAATCACCAGCAGGGCCAATACCAGGGAGTAACCTCAGGCAGGGAGCAGTTGCACAAGAGCAGCTCTTTATTGTAGAATAAAACGGGTCTGTCTCCTCAAGTGGAGAGAGACTGACTGACTGACTCACTCACTCACCCACTCACCCACTCACCACCACACTCATCGCAACATCACACCTCTCATTCATCCCCACTACACTCTCACCACTCAACCCCACCTCACCCCTCACCCCCACCACCCTCACCACATCACCACCACCCATCACCATCCAGCACTCACCCCTCACCACCTCACCATCACCCACACCACACCATCCCCACTCACCCTCACCCACTCCCATCCCATCTCAGCATCACCACCACCCCACTCACCCACTCACCCACTCACCCACTCACAGTCATCACCACTCACACCACCTCACCCACTCCCTCAGTCACCACTCTCACCACATCCACCTCACCAGTCACCGTCATCACTCACTTCACCCACTCACCCCCACCATCACCCACCCCACCCAGTCATCATCACATCACCCATCTCACCATCACCAATCGCATCTCACCACTCACACTCCCACCCACTCACCCATCAATCAGTCAGTCAGTCATCACTCACTCCCCACCCACCACCCTCACCCTCATCATCAGTCATCACTCACTACAACCACCCACCCCACCCACTCACCCACCATCACCCATCACATCAGTCACCCACCTCACCCACTCACCACACCCTTCACCCACTCACCACACATCACATCACCACCACTCACTCACCCACTCACCATCACCATCAGCCAGTCAGTCCCACTCACCACTCACCCACTCACCCACTCACCCACTCAGTCAGTCAGTCACTCACTCACCACACTCACCCACTCACCCCCACTCACCCAACCAGTCATCGCCTCACACCACTCACCCCTCACCCACCCATCACCCAACCACCACGCACCAGTCGTCACTCATCCCACCACCCTCACCCACACCCTCACCCAGTCAGTCAGTCATCACCCCCTCACCCACTCACCACTACCCACCACACAGTCAGTCATCTCCTCACCACTCACACCACCCACCACCCACTCCACTCACCCTCACATCACCACACATCCCCACCCCCAACAGTCATCATCCACCCCACTCACCCACTCACCCACTCACCCAGTCCAGTCAGTCAGTCAGTCAGTCACTCACTCACCCACATCCCCCCCCACTCCCCGTCAGTCAGTCCAGTCAGTCCCTCACTCACTACCCCACATCACCCACTCACCCACTCCTCCAGTCAGTCCAGCCTCACTCCCACTCCCACTCACCCACTCACTTCCTCACTTCCTCTGACTTCTTGGGTTGTTTCCTTTTATTAGCCCAGTCTGGAGGGAGGGCTCTTGGGAGGTGTGGGATGGTGTCAAATGATCAACAGGTGTCCTCAAAATTCCAGCTGCACATACAGAGCTCCCTCTAAGAAAGCCCACCTGGGGGGGTGACCGCAATGCAGATTCAAGCTAATGGCATATTAATTACCCTTCGGTTACTCTAGGCCACTTTCTAAATCCTATGGTGCCTGGGCTGGGGAATTCCCAGATTGGTAAAGCGTTTCCTCCTTCCCCAGGTGTAGCAGTTGCTCAGGATAGGATTAAGGGTGGGGCAGCACCAGAGTGGAGTACCCGCCCTTACCCTCCTTCCCAGGTGGAGCCATTGCTCGAGACAGCGCCAAAGCGAGGAACCTTTGTCCCGAGAGGAGCCGGAGATCCTCACTATCCACCTAACAGAACCAGACACATTCCCAGCCCTTATATTCTCCGTAGCGGCATCTTCCAAACCCAGCTGATGTTCATAACCCCTAACCCTCATCACAGCTGCGTCGCTTCAACACCCTACATCCGCTAACTGTGCCAGCTATGTTGCTCTCACCCAGTGCAATAACGTCCCCTCCTGATGGAAGCGTCACAACATACCCCCAAGTATACTGGGTGATCATTTTTATCCATGTGCATGTATTTCTTTGATAAAATTTTAAAAAGCAAATATTTAAATTTCTCTCTTCCTCAACTTTTTTTGCCTCTTATAACTGGTTAATTGGTCTGACCAATAACTGGGTAGATTTCCCTTACCCCTCTGAATATAAGAACTTGGGATATTCTTTCTCTCTGGCCCACTCATCATAGCAGAATCTGGGTAAGCACAGGGCTCGGAGCTAGGGAGACCTGACCTGACCCTTCAGGACAGAGACACGAAGACTCTGCACTCCAACACTCCGGGATTGGAATCTCCTAGGTTCCACAACCTCAGTAACTATCCACCCTCCTCCCCTCCTGTCCCAGTGGCAGTTGAATAATTAACTGAGACCATGCTGGGCTTAGAGAAATTCAGCAGGAATGAAGAGCAGTGAATACATCTTATTGTTTAGCGACTTCTTTAAACTGATGTTACATTGCTCTGAAATGGTCACAATACATTTTATAATAAACTCTTATTAATTGATAAATAGAAAGACCCTTTTTAACGTATAAATTGACATCATATATCTCTTGCACTGTTCATTCTTGGGAGCAATGCCATATACATCAGGTAGATCCAACAGAACCTAAAAATGCCACAAAATCCTACATGACCCAGTGAACACAAACTATGCTTAATAGCAAATAATGACAAACACCTGCTGATATTTAATAAGGAGCACTTGATATTCCCTAGCATCGGAGAAGGCGTGATGGCTTGAAGTCTCCTGCTTCCAAAGCAAACCCTAAATGGAATCCTTTATGCATGCCCACAACTGGGCTGATTCCTCAATCGAGTCCATTTCTGTGACTAGAGTCAGAGTAAACTGAGTCACCCACCAAAGGGTCTTTCTATTTATCTAGTTATTTCAAACGTGGTGCAGCAAGTTGTTAAAACTGACATTTCAAGAACCAACAGAGAGATGGAAAAAAGTTGAAGGCAAATGTGTTATGCTTTGTTTTTATTTAGAATCATAAGAGGAATATTTTAAATAAACACTTAAATTCTTCTCCATTAATGTGATTTAAATAATGAATTTATAAAGATTGAATTGATTTGTTTACATACACCCAACTGTAGAAAAATGACTTTTTTTTGTTTACACCATCAAATCCAATCAAGCCAAACAAGATGGTTAACTAAAGTGATTAATGAATGAGGCATTAGCTGATGGCTTTAAATTTAGAACATGTTACTGATGTCAGGGTTGATTAGTTCTCTATCTAAAACTGATGCTATTAAAAGCTTTGAGCAATTTAGATGTTGTCATTGAGTTAAATTCCAGTGGAGTGAGAGAAATTCCATCACGATTGATTCTGCTATGGTGCCCCATGCGCACAGACGTTGCGGGGGTTGGGGAGTGGCCTTTACTGATGGGGGAGGAAGAAAGAACTTGAGACAGTGGGCTGATTGGGGGCATCCATCACAGCAAAGGAGCTTGGAATGAAAAAAAAAGTACTCATCTTTGCACGAGGAATCCCAAATGGCATAAGAGTATGAATATTGATCATTTCAGCTTCAGAACTTTTTAAGAAGTGGGAAAAAAATAAATGAAGGGGAGGCAAGAGGTTAACACAGTGCCGTGCGTTAGTAACTCCCCCGAAAATGAATCCACAGGGAAATCATTGTGGTCAGTAGTGGAGACCAACATTTTTATTAATCAGGTAAAAGGAAAGAGTGGTAAAGCAAAGGTGATCATTGGATGGAATGATCAGGAGTCAGGAGTGAGGATGCCAGTCAAATTGCAAGGTCAGAGTCTGACTAGTTGAAGAATTGCCCTGCTCGTGCTTAAAGGTTAGAATGAATCCAATCCTGGGGGCTATTGCACAGGACTTGGGGAAATCAAGTTGTTGCAGGTAGCTTTGACTTTCGGAAGGTGTGTAATAGGAGACTTTAAGCCATTTCCAATGTCTGTGCCTTTGAAATATTTTATTATTAGTTCAAGTGTCCCAAGATATTTTAAATGGAAGGGAAAACGCACTTTACTGGACCCAAATTCTCTGGCTATTTAGATTCCATTGCTGTCCAGGAGCGTGGGGAAGGGGATCTGTCAGTGGGTCAGATAAAACTGGAAGGTCCCTGTAGTTATTCGTGCAGCTTGGCTATCTCTAGGAAAAAGGCAGCAAATAATTTGGACCCCTCTATGTAGTTCCACCTAACAAAAGGAAAAACAAAGAGAAACTTTGTTACAATTTCCATTCAAATGAAGGAGGAAAAATATTCTACCATTTACACAGGAAGATATGATGTTATAAATTCAACCGAAAGTATTTAACGTACTTCTGAGATCCCAGTATGAAAGGTGTTTGGTAAGTTCAATGTGAAAATTGCAATATTATTAAGAAGATGGGAATCAGTACTTGACTCAAATCCAAAAGGTCCATTTCCCTTGGTGTCTTATTATTGCCATGATGTGGATATCAGAGTCAAACATTGTCTTGTTTTCTCACTAGTCTGGGAGTCTTAGGAGATCTGTACAATCTGCCAATAGTGTACCCATCAAATATTCCTAAATATCCTTTGTTATAGACTGAATTTTTGTGTTTTCCCCAAATTCATACATTGAAGCTCTAATCCCCAGTGTGCCTGTATTTGGAGCTAGGGCCTAGAGGAGATAAGGGCTAATGAGGTCAGAAGGGTGCTAATCCAATAGGGCCCAATAAAAGTCTGGTGTTTATGCACCCAGTCTGTAGTATTTTCCATTCTCACATAAACTGCATGGGAGGCCACCCACGTGTAGCTCCTGGGTCTGTGCAGCAAGGACCCAGCCCCGAACAGCAATCAGCGAACCTGTTGATTTTCTCATTCTGAGAGTGTTCTCCATCATCAACAGCTCCTATGGGAAGCATCACCACACTCTTGTGGATAATCTCCTGGAATATTCTGGCAACTGGAATGGTTGATCCATCCCGGATCATATCTGGTTCTGTTCCAAACACTGAAACACAGGGAAAGAAGACATTTGAATAAAAATAATGACAAGACTACCCCCAGTAATCTCCTCAAATGCAGCGTTTGCTATATATTTATCTTCCTTGTTTATTTTTCTTCTTTAACATTAGATTTGGTGCCTGGGGTAAGTAGGCTCCTTGATAGCGTGCAACTTATATTCCAAAATATTCAATAGAGTCAAGAAGGAAACTGTGGATGCCTTCTTTATAATTACCTACTTTTAAAACATTTTTTAAATAAAATTTTATTTTGAACCAATTTTTTAAAAATTTAGAACTTAGAAAAGTTGTAGAAATAGTACAGAGAAAGTTCCCATATATCCCTTACTCTACTTTCCCTAACGTGAACATCTTTCAGAACTACCGTACAACGATCGAGAAGAGGAAAGTCACGTTGGTGAAATATTACTAGCTACACTCCAGATTTCTTCGAATTCCACCAGTCTTTCCCTCTGTCTATTCCAGGACCCGATCCAGCATCCCACACTGCATTTTGTGATTGCTTCTCCTTAGTATATATTTTTTTCATTCTGTGACAGTTTCTCAGCACTTCCTGGTCTTTCATGACCTTGGAGCACTTTGGAGGGTATTGATCAGTTGTTTTGTGGAATATCTCTCATTTTGGGTTTGTCTGATGTTTTCTTGTGATTGGAATAGGTCGTGCATTTTTGGCAAGACACAAGACAATGGATCTACTTTCATGGTTTCTTCATGAATTAAATATTATGGAGATGGGACTTTTAAAAGTTTTTTGGTAACAGATATACAAATAAGTAGTTGTACTAACTATCACCTGAATGTCACAATGTTTCTTCCAAATTTCAAGGTATCTTATAAAATAGTTTTAACTGCTATCCTACGTTCTCGAAAGACACGAGCTCAAACCTAGCTTAGAGGACAAGTAGCCAGTGATGGAGTAGGAATGAAAAATAAAACAAAGAAACAAAACAGAACATTCCACCTCTCTTTATTCACAAAGCAAGGTGTAAATGTGAATATAGGTGATGTCACCTCGTTAGCAGAACTGGCTCAGCATGCAAATAGACAGAAAGGTGTCTTGTACGTTCCTGCGAGAGCATCTCAGACCTCTTCACTGTTGTTAACCTTGACATTTCAAGCACACCTCTCTCCCCAGCAGGCATTGCGTTTACCTTCCTGACTCCCCTTCCTCTTTCCTTCACTCCCAAATTTTACAGTAAAACACCTGCTAAAATTGGGGGGAGTGGAGATGATGATGTAAAGAAGTATGGCTCTAAGTCTCAGACTTGTTCTGTAATTTTTCATGTCTGTGTTCTTTGTACTGATGACCCAATAGAGTCAGTGCTTCAAGGAGGTCTGGGCTTCCAGTTCCAGCTCTTCCTCTATTAGCAGTGTGGACTCAGGCCTCATCTGTTATATGATGCTGAAAAGACCACCAGTTTTAGGGTTGGATAGACGGGAATTGAGTTTCTCGTGTGTTTTGTAATTTTATATAGCAAGCTCATGTGCAGAAATCTCCTTCTGTGGAAATATCCTGCGGCCTGACTGGGGACTGTGTCCTCCAGGGCAGTCTGGTGTTTGCCTCAGCCAGGCAGTCCAGCCATGGGTTTGGGGAGAACTGGACCACACACAAAGTAGAAATTAAAGACCAACACCCATGTGAGGATGGGTCTGTGGTTAAAAATCTTCAGGAAAGACTTTGTGTTCATCCAAATCCCAAGCAAAGACGGTGAAGCTTATACACACACACACACACACACACACACACACACACACAGAGGGTAAGCAGCTCTGGGGGAACACGCTGCCTCCAGGACATGGGAACGCCCCAGCCACTTTGTGACCAGGAGCAGATCCTGGCAGGACAGCCCAGTGTCTGCTTGTTCGCCGTGGGTTTTAGCTTCTCCTTCATTTTTACCCAAAGGATTTCCCTTACTTTCATACAAGTTAATCTGTGTTTTGAAAGGATGTTTTTATATGTTGACCAATATTTCCATGAGTTTTGCCTCAGAAGGGTTTGAAGGTTTTTTAGTTCAGCATTTTCCCCAAAATTCAGGTCTCCAGACTTCAGTTTGGATAGTGCCTTTGCCATTCATGGCTGGGTGCCTTTCATCAAATCACTTCATTTCTTTAAGACTTAATTTTTTGCTCCATACAATGGGGAAGGCTGTTGGGAGGATTACATGAGGCAGTGTATGTAAAGTGTCCTGTACATGGTGTGCATTCAAAATATGCCCTTTATAAAAGTTGATATCTGAGCTCTTAAAGGATCTGCTTTACCAGATGTCCCACAGGCACCACTCCTTGGTCCCATTGCAAACTGGCAAATCAAAATATCTTAAGGTCCCACCTGTTCTGATTGCTCTTTTTGCTGCAAGATACTGACTATCCTTAATATTTGCGATCCACGGGTGCAGTCCTAGTACCATGGAAACAGCCAACTGGTTGGAACTATTTCTTTTGGAGAAAACATCTTCCAGATGATGCTTCACCTAAAAGGTAACATTTTCAATAGTAAGAGAGATTTTCAAGTTATTCTCTCCAATGGTTAACACAGCCTTGCATCAAGAAACTGATTGAAATCCGAGTGTTGTGAGCTTACTTCGTTCGCCAGAGGGCAGGACACAGAGTGAGATCCCTCTTCAGTGCTGAGCGCAGGAAGCCCTGGGCCTCCCCCAGTGGGAGAAACTCTTCTCTCATCCCCTCTCTTGCCCTCTGCCCCGCAGTCCCCCATCCTGGCCTACTCCCCTCTCACCAGTGTCCCACGCATGGAGGTGTTTGAGTAATGTTTGCTGAACATTATGAAACATAATACATGCAGGACATCTCAATTGAAATATCCTTCTTTTTGGACTTGTCAGTACCCTAATGAATATTTGGGGAACATTAAGCATTTGGGAAATTTCCAAGAAGTGAGAGCACCTCCAAGCTAAGCTGTGGAGGGGACTTGTTTTAATGCCGTTCTCTCTACCCTTTTGCTCCTTCCCAGTGGCTGCTGAGGAAACCCTCCCAGGGACAGCTCCACGCTCAAATATCTCCCGCATTCATTCCTTCAGCCAACATTTACGGAGCATCTGTCAGGCGCCAGGGACCGTCCTAGGTGCTGCAGCTACAGCTGTGAACAAGACAAAGAAGGTCTTGCCCTTGTGGAATTTATATGACGTGGGAAAGCGGGACGACACATCCAAAAAGGAGGAAAGATGGATGGAAGCAAGGAGGGAGGGAGGGAGGGAAGGAGGGAACGAAGGAAGGAAGAAAGGGAGGAAGGGCGGGGAGAGACCGTCTTAGGGTGCAGTTAGTGTAACAAGACAAGGACGGAGGATCCTGGACTTGAGGGTGACTGACTGCCAGGATGAGATGTTTCTTAAGGTAATTTGTTCAAGAGCCTGTTTCTGTTAAACTAACCCGAGATAAGTTGATGATAGGCTGGTAATTTAGACATATAAACCCCTCCCAGGTAACATTTTCATTAAAATGACTGCTTTCAAAATGTCGATCTCAGACATCGCGGACAAACTAACGACCAGGGCCTGAGATTTTCCGGCTCCAGCCAAGAGTGGCTGCTCCCGCTCCGTCTATGCATAGAACCAACCTTGCTTTATATCTACCATCTAATTTTTAAAACTCTCCTACCACTCCAGCTCCAAATGGTTATTTATCTGACTACTGTAATTGCATCTAATTGAGGGAAGAGATTTTTACTGAACAAAAACAACATTGCTTTCTGGACATTTGTTCTAGTCCTTTTGTATTGGAAAAAAATGATACTTCAGTGGTAACAGCTGAGTTGCTCACAAAACTGTGACATACAGTATTCAGAAATGGTGTTGCTAGGCAGGAGGATAATGAACATTTGTTACCTGTTTTTCCACCACAGACATATTCATATGAGGAACGAGCCGGATTGAAAATTTTCCTATAACTCTGCCAGGTATGACTGTTTTAGCTCCAGCCTCATCAAACGCACCTTCAATCCCATGAATAGAAAGAGACGGGTACCTCCATAGGTGCATTAGAATTTCCTCCTACATTAAAATAAAATTATCCAAAGAATCTTTAATTAAAACTCTGTTGAATTGTATTACTTGCATGACCAACCTCTGTCCCCCTGAGACACCATCATGACAAGCTAATTATCACCTTGTGAGGCACCAGACACCACTGTGTCTGGACTGATGCCACCAGGTGGACTTTCCCCCAGGACGCCATCCTCCCACGCTGTCGCCCGCCCAAGCCGAGCCCCGCTGAGAAGCGCCCCTCTTTGCCTGAGCTCTGGAGTTTGCAGTTAACAGATGGCAAAGGGGCCTTTTCAGAAATTTGGGTTCAATTATAAATTTCTATCCCCAATCATTGCAATAACTGTGTACTAAATGCATTTCATTATTCAGAAGACTTCAAAGACTCTTCAGATGTTTGAGCTGGTTTTCTTCCTCCTTACGGCCATCACAGAGACAGCCTGGGGGAAGAAACATACGTCATAAAAACAAACTCTGCCAGTTCTTTTCCGAATGATTTTCCCTCTCTTGGCAGTTCCCCCAGGAATCAGCCATAGCTACCAAACACCTCATTATCAGGCAAGCATTTTACAGAGAAGGAAGAGAAGGAGAAAAGAAAAAAAAATCTAAATTTGCCAGTAAGGAATGCTTTTGGTTTTGTGTTTACTTAGCACACTGAGGCAACAATGTATTAATTTACGGATTAGCCCCAGACGCCCTTGGTTTTGTCTGGAAAAGTCAACAATTAGAGATCTTTGGAGCTGAAATAACCTCAGACTCTTCTCAGTCTTTGAACAGAGAGGAAGCCCAGCTTGCTGGCTGAAGGCTGGCCTGGGATTTAAGTTAATAAACTGCTTTGGAAAAGCATGGCTGTGAAAGGAGTAGTTGCGGTTAGGTGCCTGAAGCCAGTGAACTGGACCCCAGAAGAAGGACCGGTTGATCTAGCCCCTAGGGAAGTGGCCACGAATGTCAGAATCTGCCTAGGGATTGACACCTGCTTTGGATTCTAAGACGTGCAGAATTAGCACCAGACGATAAATGAGACATTTATTACCATCGTTCCTCTTTCTGATTATCCAGCAATTTGTGGCCATACCTTTGTATCAAACAGAAATTCCTTAACCTGGCTGCTATTCCGATATTCTTCTAGGTCCAGATCGATGGATTTGTATATATTTTTTTCCTCTTCTGTAAGAGGAGCCACGTGGTCATAGATTCCAGGGACCAGGATATGACCAGATGAGTCTACAAGGCTACCTGCAAAATACACACAGAAAACAAAGCTAGGTAGAGATTGCGAGAGTGTTGATGTTGTGGCCCCACAGCCAGACCACGGATGACCCTTCTAGGCTGCAGCAGCCTCCTGACTGTCCCTGGTCCCCAGGGGTCAGACTCACACTGGTGTTCACCTTGTCAAGGTAGGGCTGAAAACACCTGGGGCTGAAATAAATGAAGTCAGAGTGACTTACCTGGACCACGTTCAAGTTCTCAACTATAACTTTGGTATGATAAACAAGGTTTGTTTTTTAGTTTTACCTTATCCTGAGTTAAAAGGTAATATGTGTTCATTATAAAAAATTTAAAATATATAAGTATATATGTATATGTGTGTGTATATATACATACATGCATACCTGACATACTGAAAATTTCCATCATCCCTTCCCAACTTCTCTCCTCCTACACATACACACCATAATAATATAATAAATACTCATTTTTAATCAAAATCATAATACCCTTGAGGTCTAGTCTATAGGATCACATCATGACCACAAATACTTTACAGTGACTAAGCATATACACGAGTCTGCTGTTCATGAAAGCATTTGGGGATCGATAGGAATGGAAAAAATCATCAATGAATATATAAAAGAAGCAATGTTGAGATTTACTAAACACCGCTCACTATCTGGAGAAAATACTTAGCAAAGATGAAATGCAACCAGGAAGTGAACTGATATAAATGACACAAAAATGTCTCCAGGGCCGATAAATTAATCCTCACCAGTGATACAATCACGAAATCTTCCCTTGAGTCCCTGGGCTTCCACTGACAGTCTTCTATGTAAGGACAGAGATGCAGAAATGAGTAAGAAGCAGAAGCGCTCAGAGCCCAGCTGGAAAGACACATGCAAGGAAACACGGGTGGGCCAGCAGGAGAGCCCTCAGCAAGACGCCCCTGCGGCAGCTAAGGGGACGCAGGGAGGCAGGCGGCCTGGGAGCGCGGGGGACGTGATGGGCACAGTCTTAGTGGTTAGAATATCTATATAACTGAACAAGACTTTGGCATTTTGACAGACAGATTTGAGCACTACAGGCACCAAAATCAGAGTGTCCACCACGGCCGGGAGGCTCACGTTTGTATCAGGAAACAGAACGGTGACATTTTAGCTGGTGTTGCCAGACGCTGCCCCTCGTGGGGTGGTGGTGATCTCAGTGTCTGTCGGCAGGGCTGGCTTTCCAAGCACTCAGTGTGCTTCCCTAGTAAAACGGCCCAGGCCTCAGTTCTCAGCGTCATTTTAAATTATGATCTCATCTTCCCAGGATGCAAGGCAGCCTTGCCCGCTGCTGGCCTGGAGAAGTGCCAGTGGACACACACCCCGTCCGAAGAGAACGAGGATTTCCTCTCTTTGCTTTCCCATTTGATTCATTCTCAGAGAAGGCTGATTAGAGAGAGCTAAGGAGTGTGGCTCCATCTCTTTGGCCATCACAGGGAATGCGGGATGGGCAAATGCGGATGTCTGCACTATTCAGAAATAATTCTGCTTTACAGACCCGATGTTCCATATTCTTTCGCCCTAGTTCTTTAATATTGACAGCGTCTGCATGAAAACTGGACGCTTAAGAATTCATCCCCTCCCCGCCTGCTCATTTTCCACTTGAAATCATTATCCTCTGGACGTGATGTCATTTTTACAGCCACCACTGCAGTCTCGGGCAATGCATGGGGGGCAGAGGGTGCCTTTGAAAACTGCTGCAGGAAACGTGACCTTGGAATTTAAAAATTTTAAATAACATTGGATATTTGATGTTTATAAAAACACCCTTGCGGAAAAAAATGCCCTCAGTTCTTTTCTGCTTTATGGCTTTTAGGAAGATGCAGGGGGTAGGAAAATGCCTGCAAAGGGGAAACCACAGGTTAGAGGTCTGTTTGTAAACATGAGTATCCCCCTAGCCATCTCCTGCCTCCCTGGCATACTAAGTTTTAAGCCTCTTTGCAAGACAGGGGACCTTATTTGATTTCACTTTGTACCCCCTAGCGGAGATTATCATGCACATCACATAGTTGGAGCATGGTAAGCGTTCATTGCCTGTTAGTAGTCACAGCAGCACCAGGATGGTACAGATGAGGACCCTGAAGGCCAGAGAGGTTAGGAGACTTGCACAAGGTGAGGCTGTCCCCTGGAGTCCCGGCTTCCTGACTAACGTGTGTGGCCCCCTGTCAGCCTGCAGCGGAGGACACAGCTGAACCGGCTCTCCCTGGACAACCTCATCTACAGTGGCCCTGAGGGGGCCCCTGGGAGTCAAGGTGCTGTCGGGGCTTCTCTACAATGGCCCAGCACGACAGCAAGCAAAGCTCCTGCTTGTCCCTGATAAACACTAAAGCTCAGCCCTACGTCCTTATGCTTTTGTACAAAACAGGAAAACCGCCTAGAGGGCACTGATTATTCGATTTGTACCAAAAACTAAAGAAAGTATGTGTTTTGCACCCCATTTGCAATCCTGATCTGACTTTTCCTTGGCAGAGTGATGTGCATTTGTGGGGCTAACAGGAATCCCATGCCTGCAGAGGCCACACAGTCTAAAAAGATGTCCCGAGGCAATCGTGCCCGGGGGAATCGAAACGTGCTTCTGAAGATCTGACGATGCCATTCCTAGGGAAGAGAAAATTAGTTCGGGCAAAATAGAAAATTAACCTTTCCCCCACCAAAATATCCAGTTTCACACTCTCTGAATTATTCTGGAAACCATTTAAACTTTTTAAAGGCAAATAGCTTGAAATACTCCATGTGAAATTGTCAAACATGGGAAAAATCGTCCAGGAGTTATATTTTAGGAAGACTAGAAGGCCGTAGATGAATAGATAGGTAGTAAGATAGGTGATAGGAATAGGGATGATTTCATTATGTAATTTGGGAGAACGAAGGGGGCGGAGGGCTCTACAACTAAAGAACATGCTGAAGACCTGAGGAGCCTCCCAACACCTTGGCCATGTGGCTGATCGAACACTTTCTGGGGCCACCGAGGCCAAGGGGGTACATGTTTTTTGGCAGTTTGTCTGCCCTAAAGGGGCACATTGTAAGATTTGCGAAAAGGAGCCATATGTGCCAGGTAGGGCAGATCGAGGTATTGTGGGGCCTGCAGCATGTGCAATTTGTGAACCTCTTTTTCAAAAAGAACACCGAATTGTGAATATAAAATTGTGAGTGTCCCCAACAGGACTACGGAAGGGGATCCTGCAAGTGAGGTCCCCGAAGTTTAAACTTCCTCAGCTTCCCAGGGAGTCCACCCTGGGCAGCCCTGAGGCAGAGAAGAGCTGCTGGGTCAGGCCTGGGCAAACTGGCTGTCGGAGAAAAGCTCTCCACTTCCTGCTGCACAGACCAGGCAGCGCCCAGGAGATCAAGAGCAGCGGTTTGCTGTCGGCGCATTCAGGGAACTCACTGGAGTCTTTGTGCCGCTGGGGGCCACAGCAACCTTGAGAAAGGAAGCCAGGCGGTGCTGACACATTTGACACCATCTCTGGAGTCTCTGATAATAGCTTCTCCCTCAGGCCGGGGCAGACTGTGAGTTGTTGATGGACACACTGCTCCCTCCCGCCACCATGGTAAGTGTTATACGATCGTCATCTTATTGCATCCTCAAAGCAATACTAGGTCGTTCTCCATTTATAAATGAGAAAACCGAGAATCAGAGATTTAGGTAAGTTGCCCAGCATCACGCGGCTGGTCTGTGGCAGAGCAAAGACACACCCAGTCACTCTCTCTGAGAGCCCTCGCGCTAGGAGGCGCGGCCTCTGTTGCCAGGGCTGGTCTGCAGAAAGGCCTGTCTACCGAGTAACAGAGAGGCTGTCGTAGGGGAGGCCTCATTTGGGGTGTCATTTCATTCCTTTCCCCTTTGGGCAACGCTTTGTTGATTTACCTTCAGTCAAAAAGTCCTGCCGGGTCTACTGAAGTTGAACTTGTGGTTCGGCTGCCTTGGGAATTACCCCCACCCCGTTCTAGGCGCAACAGTAAGGGAGTCAGAGGTGGCCTCTCGGTCCTGTGTGTCCCTGGGGTCTCTACCCTCTTGTCCTTGGGTACGGAGGGATGTGTCACAATATCCAATAAAAGAAAAAGGGGTGGATCGAAGAAGGGATTCAGCCCATGAGGAGAAAGGAGGGGGACGTAATGATAAGGCTAGAACAGTCAGCCAAGGGGAGGAAAAGCTAGGAGTGTGGTCTTTCTTCTACAACATCCTTATTCAGAGCTGGCTCACACGCCAGAGGAGGGGAGACACTCGGAGCCGAGCAGAACTGTACTTAGCAGACCCCTTGATGCTTAAAAAGTGAGACAAAATGAGGCCTTACCAAGAAGAGCCACCAAATCAGCCATCGGCTCATTGAGGATGCCACCAAAGGTCCCCGAGTGGAAGTCCTTGTCTCTGCATTTCACCTGCAAAGTGGGTGGAAGAGAAGAGACGCGCTCACTGCCTTGGTTCCTCTAGCGAGGGCCTTTTGCATGGTGGACGACATGCCCGGTGTGTCCCTCAGAACTCAGGGAGGCGACCCCAGCCCTGACTTCACCTCCCCATTTCCCACTCGCACGACTCGGGGCCTGGGCCCCCCTCCTTTTCTCCACTCGCGCTGCCTCCGGAATCCCCTGCGCTCCGGCCATGGCACTGACGACATTCCAGCCAGGACCGCCAGCCCCTTGGCCAAATGGCTGAAGTTCACGCAGCCTTCCTCTCAGTTGCAGCCCGCACTGTCGGTCATCCCTCTTTCTGGAAAAACCACCTTCCTTTGGTTTCATAGAAATTTTCTTCTCTTTATTCTTTTCTTGCCTGCAGGACAATTCTGTTCTATCTCCTCTGACGACATCTTTTCTTCCTCCCACCTCTACAGTTCCACCCTTGGCTTGTTCTTCCTCCACCCACGGACCTTCAGGAACTCACACGAGGTCCTTCGCTACCCCCACACCCTCCGCTGCTCGTCCCTGTCATAGGAACTTTTACCTAAGCGCCAGACCTAGAAATGCTGGGCGCTGGCAGCGCATCCCACTCGGGTGCACTTGTAGTTTCTGAAAGTCGGCAGAGCTAGAACTGAACTCAACCTGCTCTCCTGCAATTATTTTCCTACCAGCCCACTCCCTCCTGTGTACACCACATCCAATCAGTTACCAATTTCCAACCAATTGGGTTATTTTTTAAATTGTCTCTTCAGTTCATTCCCTCCCATCTTTCTTGCCCACCTGGTCATCCCCTGCTCCAACATATTTAATGTACAGCCACGTGGATCTTCTGTTTGGTCACTTTAGCTTAGGGCTTTTATTTTATCAGGCAGTAACACTCTAAGAACTTCAGCGTCTAGAGTCTCCCTTTGAGACCTTAAGCCGCCTGGTCCCATCTTCTGATCACACATCCTATCCAGTCACTTTTCTGTCCCCCACCCCCCGCTCTTGGCCCTCCTCAAGACGTCCTCCCTTGATCCTTCTGAGATTTCCCAAACTGTGGTCCTCCTGCCTTTATTTTCCCCTATTCAACCTAAAAACCACTGACCATTACCTCTACTTCTCTGTGGGCAACACCCTGACTTGCTTCCCTACTTTCTCCATCATGCCCATCGGGAATGACCTCAACCCTGGGTCAACCCTACCCACGTGGGCCTTCGCTGCCCCTGAGTGCTGAGCACGGCTGCACAGAATTATCCATCTGTGTGGACAGGTGACGCCACACCCTTGAGACTGCCTGACCCTTCTTCATTCCCTAGTCTGTTTTCTTACCCATCCCCCACAGCAACCACTTCAAGCCATCACTTCTCCACAGATAAACTCACTTCCTACTCAGCAGGAAAAACAGAGGCCAACAAGAGGGAAGAAGTGCCACAACTTTTCTCTCTCTTCCTACCCAATGCCCTTGCAGAGAGGTTAATCCCTTCCCTGGCTCCGGACCTCATCCCTCCACCTGCTCAGCAACTTTGTACCCCTCCCCCTGCAAGGTCTCCAGCTGCTGCCTTCTCTGCTGCCTCCTAGGGCCTCTCTGATTCTGGGCTCCACCTTTCCACAGCCAGGTTTCTTGAGAGCAGTGTCTACAGCACAGTCCCTGCATCGTCTCTCTGCATCTGTATCTTGCTAGGAGTAAACTTCTTGAGGGAGAGACTGTCGTATTCACTCCTGAACCCCTGGGACTTAGCACCATCGTATCTGGCACAAAGAAGGCACGCACTGTCTTCCAAACGTGGAAGAGCGTGCAAATGTTTTCATCTTGTCCATCACATTTGAGTCTCATAACTGCCCAGGGATCAGATAGCATATGGCTTATTAGTCTACACAGTGTCATACAAGAAAGCAGATGAAAGTGGCTAACTACTATTTACTCGAGAGGGAATTTCTGAGTGGTATGCGCTATCAGTTTGCCTGCTTGGCCCTTGAGACGCCAGCACCCCCTTCATTTCCCCTTGACCTTGCCCCTTGGTCTCCTGCCCCTCGACCCGCAGGCAGCCACCAGGGAGCAGGCACCGAACTGGCATCTGATCAGGCAGTCTCCTTACCTCCCTGCAGACTGCTGTTCCTGCCTCCAAATTCCACAGCCATAGTTTCTAAACCTTTTGCATTGTGACTCACAAACCCCTATGAATCCTCTATCCGGAAAAATGCATAAAACACAACGACTGCAAGTTTTGGAGGATGAACTCCACAAACCCCAAGGCTTCTGTGACCTCCCCCTACCCAAGGCTGTGTGTCCCAGGTAAGGACTCTGCTATTGGAAGAGTTTTCTCTCTTCCTCTCCAGGATCCCAGAATGGAGTCTACACTCTATTCACAGACCCCAGGTGCCTCCCTGCACACCCCGTTGTTTGCAAATACCTCCACTGTGAAGTAGCTGTTCCCTCGGGTCCCATAGGTGATTGCTGGCTTCTTTCGGCTGACCCAGAGATTATCTGAAATTACGATATAGTCCACGCCTGAGAAGAATCGGTCCTTTTCTTTTTGAACAAGTTCCTCCAGGGCAACAGAACCAGCCTCTTCCATCCCTTCAAGGATGAATTTGATATTCACAGGGAGATCCTGAGTTAACAACAGGACAAAACAATTGCACAACTTGCCCATTCACATTTTAAGATCCAGGATTCATTTGTACATAACATAAATACATTAAATTATTATTTACATTCAACATATGGATTATTTATGTTCCCAACAGTTCTGCTTACAGCAGTGGAGTTTTAGCTGAGATTGTGAGGGAGAATTCAAGGTAATGCCCTACACACACCAACATGGCCCATCAATTTAATGTTATGATAGAGTTGGGGGAAGGAATTCCTACGGAAAAAGCAAGGTCTACCCTAAGAGCTTTACTGTGCTGCTACAGAGGGAGGCATTTTCCTCCTCCTCCCCAAAAGGAATTTGTCAAGAAAGGTTACTCAGTTACAAATTGCTTTTCTGTCCTCATAATTCTGAGCATGATAAAGGAGAACTTTTTCCTTTGAAAGATTGTTAAGCCTCAGGATAACTTTTACTTCAAGTATGTTATTTTTCAGCTATGATTTTAATCTGCCTTTTAACTTATTCAAAGGTTTTGATCTTGCAGCAAAACGGGACTTGAGTTTTTCTCTAGTTAATATTAGGGCATGAAATAGCTCCTTTAAAATTTTTACAACATGCCTCTTCTCCCATTTGGTTTTGATCTTCTGTATCTTTATAATTTATAACTTCGTGCCTTTGAGAGCTACATAAAGAGGAGAGGTCAAAGTCTTTTCCTAGAGCGCAGAACACAGGCAGGAGAAAAGCAGAAGTGATTACATGCAGATAAACGGCACAGCACGGACACGTTAATCAGTTCTAATGAGTGGGACTGACTCACCACAGATTAACAAATGCAAAATGAGCACAGGATTATGTATTAGAAAATAATAAATTATGTAATAATTAAAATTAGAAAACTGGTCATCCACTTGGATAAGGGCATTGCGGGATGATGACTTGTTCAAATGTATTACTTGCACATTTGTGTGTCTTGGGAAGTTGAGCTAAAGTTCTGAAAACTTAATATTCGAAAGTTCTGTATTAACATTTAACTAGCAAACAATTGCTGAGAAGTAGCTGGAAATCCTAAGAATTCTCTGACAAATCTCGTTTAATAAAATACAAACCAATAGCTACTAAGTGTTGGAGGACAACTGTACCAGCAGCCAGATGTGCATTTTGGTCTCCCCTCTGTTCCTCCACACCTGAGGGACCCAGGATAAGCTGAGACACCTCTGGGCAGCTCACTTCTCTATCCATGAAATATGGACGTTGATACTCGCTCTGCCTCTTAGAAAAATAATCCAGTGAGGTCACGTGAGCCTGCGCACCCGGTAGGCAAGATGGGAGGAGACAGAGGGAAGAGTCAATTGATCTTCGTGACGGAGCCGGGGCCACTAGAGTGCCCTTGCGGGTGTTTCTTCATTTAATCTCAACAAGCCTGTGCAGTAGAAACGATCATTCCCAGTTCACAGATGGGGAAAATGAGGCTCAGAGAGATTAACCGACTTATCCAAGGCCAGTGAGTATTTCTTATGTTTTGTTTGTGATTATTTAACTTTCAGAGTTGAAATTTAAAATGCAAAGCAGATTTTGGCCGTTATATAGGAACTGTCTTATAAATATTGCTTATCCGTTAGAAAGAAAGAAAGAAAAGAGAAGAGACAGAGAAAAAGAGAGGGGAGAGCAGGAGACCAAGGCTCGTGGGAGCTGGGGCTTGCTGGGCGCCGTGGGAGAGAAGATGTTGCGGTGCCAGAATGCAGGACCCCGCCGGGGACCCGTCTGCTCTACGGCGCCTGCCTTTCTCAGTGAGGTAAAGGAGTCTGTTCAGAGTGGTCAACTCCCCTCTCATCTGAGTGAGACGCCCCTGGCATCTGATGAAACAGCCTCCAGGAAGAGCCACCCCAAACCCTCAGGGCTGCTCTGAGGGACAGGATTTGGGACAGGCACCCCGGGATCCAAGCCCTGAAGCCGCGGGCACGGCTGGGGCTGCTCCACTGGGTGGCTGGGGAGTGTTTTATTCATCCCAGGACGGCATCAGTGATGCGCCCCTGCTCTCAGCTCCCCCCAGGACAGGCGAGATGGAGACAGCCTCACTGGGGTCTGCAGCCTCCTCTGCCTCAGGAGGGGAGCGCGTGCCCAGAGAGGGGGTTTGCTCTGGGGATGGTGCCATCTTCCTTTGTGCCCTTGAACTCAGCAAACGGGCCCCATGTCCTTCTTAAATATCCAGTGTTCAAAAGTGCTTTATTCAGTTAAGCCTCATGAGTAAGATGAAGAGGCAGAAAGGCTCCTAAGAACACTTTTAAGGTTTGCTCCCCAGAACCCTTCTGCATCCCAAGGCACAGGGCTGGGACATCGTGGGGTCAGGTTCAGAGCTGGCTCTAAGTCCCATGCATGTCCAACCCCCGCAAAGCCAATACAAAGCCCATTGCTATTATAATGCCATGTGGAACAATGTTTACATTAGCAGCTTCTGAATACTTGTGTAAGATATCAATCCTATGATATAAAAACTGCTGACATTAGATTTCCTGTTCTAAACTGCACTTTGAGGAATGTTCAACAATGAGCTTCCAATAACTTGGGTCTAAGCAGAAGAAAAAAGGACCCCGAGGAGCTTTCTAGAAGGCCGAGGCCATCTCAGTGTGTCCCAGGAGGTCCTGGGCCAGGAAGCCGGGCCAGCGTGACGTAGGGAGACAGGCGGAGGTCCCCGATACCTGCACTTCGGTGCCTGACATGCAGCAGGAGCTCGCAGTGTTTTCTCAGCTGTGAAGCGTGGAGGAGCTTCCCCGGGAAGGACCTTGGGAGCTGGGACGTAGGGACTGCCCTCCCCTTCTCCTGCCGCTCCCAGCCCAGAAGCTGCCTCCTCTTCCTACACGTTTCCCTGAACATGGAGCTGGCCCAGTGACAGTGGTGGTGGGGGGTCTTCCTAACCGGCAGGTCCCAACGTCCCCCACGTCGGGGGTGAGAGGGCTGCGAGCCGAGGGCCCAGGCTCTCCCCACCTCAAGGTCCTCAGGATCCAGACGGGCCCGAATGGAAGTAGGTGGCAGTGAGCCACACAGGGTCAGAGCGGCCACCTGCATCAAGGCACTCATTTTTCCAGAACAGAACCTGAGGCCCGGAGAGATTAAGTCACTTGCTCACAGCCACACAGCTCGATTCAGTCCTCTGCTGGAGTCTAAGCACATTCATTAGTAGAAGGGAAAAGAGTGGCTAGAGGACGAAACCATCCTTGTGAGAACACAGTATGAGACTGTCAAAGACGCAAACCCGGATCCGCTAGTAATCTCCTCCGGTGGCTGGAAAGAGTGGGCTCCCCTCCCTCAAAGCTGCACCCCTGCCTCCCTCCCACACCCCTTATTTGGACCTTTAGAGAGAACGACTGGGCTCCAGGGAAGGAGGTCTGAGAGTCCAGGCAGCACGTCATGGGAGTTTTATCTTGATCACTTGCAAAGTAGCTACTACAGTTTGAAAAACGTATGTGTGCCTCTGTTAACAAAATCATACTCTGCGCTAGGAAGGGAGGGAAGATAAAAAAATATGAGATAAGATAAAAATATGGGTTAAAAAAGGGCAAATCCCAGTAGATGGTAACTTAGCCACAGGCTTATCACTTTTCTTTTCTTTTTTTTAGAGACTGGGTCTCGCTCTGTTGCTAAGGCTGGAGTGCAATGGTTCGATCAGCTCACTGCAGCCTCAAAAGTCTCAAATTCCTGGGCTCAAGCTATCCTTCCACCTCAGCCTCCTGAGAAGCTGGGACTATAGGTGTGCACACTCCCGGCTAATTTTTAAAAATTATTTTAGAGATGGGATCTTGCTATGTTGCCAAGGTTGGTCTCAAACTCCTGGCCTCAAGTGATCTTCCCACCTTGGCCTCCCAAAATGCTGGGATTACAAACAAGAGCCATTGCACCCAGCCTTCATCACATGTTTTGCTGTGTCTTGTTTTTTAATGTAGTCAACAGTGTATGTTCGAATCCATCCTCCAAGTTTTAGCCTTGCCACTAACTGTGCTGCTTTTGGTAAGCACCCTAACCTCCCCACCTTTACTCTTCTCATCTGTGAAACAGATGTAATTGCAACACACACCTCCAAAGAGTGTTGGGAAAAGTAAACGACATAATGCAATTTGCTTGGAACACAGCAAGCAACTCAAAGCACGTTGTAGTTGTCCTCCTGCTCCTCTCTCCCAAGCACAGCTGACTGGTCACCTACTTGCTCCAGGGCTCGGAAGGTGCTCACAGCATTAATCCAGGCTAAAACGGGGCCTTTGTTGTCTGTGGCTCCTCGTCCGTAAAGTTTTCCTTTAAAAATGGGAGAAGAATTTTCAGAAAAGTGTGGCCACCTCTGCCAAGTTGTGACTTAAAAACGAAGGTTGTTTTGTGAGTAATAATTTTAACAGTGCTTTCTAATATCCCAGGCACAAATCTTGCTGTGACATTGCACAGTATGATTTCCTATATACACATAGTATGGGCATTATGTAGACAGATAAGATAAGCTAATTTGAAATAGACAGATTCCATCAGCCTTAATAGTAATTAGCTATTTTATCCAAGTTCATTGAAGGGACCCAAAGATTTCCTATGGAACATCATGTGGCATAGCCTCTCATTTTGAGATTTTATAATTAGTGGAAAAATAAAAAAAAAAGATGTATGTTTATCTCTATTAACCTTTCTTATTTTCTTTTTAAAATGTGAATTATTTGGTATTACTGAAAAGGAAGTTCCAAATAGTTGTCTAGCATGACCTAGACAACTATTTTCCTCACAGCCCAAGAACCCCCACCCAGGGGTACAAAGGTTCACAGTTTCTTTCATAAATGAAAGCAAATCAGCCTCGTTGAACCAGTCGGTAGCCTATGAGAGCAGCATTTCTCATCATTCTTTGTTTTGTTTTGTTTTTTTTTGAGACAGGGTCTCACTCTGTCACCCGGCTAGAGTGCCACGGTGTCACTGTAGCTCACTGCAGCCTCAAACTCCCCGGGCTCAAGCGATCCTCCTGCCTCAGCCTCCCAGTAGCTGGGACTACAGCCATGCACCACCACACCTGGCTAATTTTTCTATTTTTTTGTAGAGATGGGGTCTCGCTCTTGCTCAGGCTGGTCTCAAACCCCTGACCTCAAGCAATTCTCCCACCTCAGCCCCCCCAGAGTGGGCGTGTGCCACCGCACCTGGCCTCTCTTCATTCTTAATGATAGGGCAAGACCTGGAGCCTGGGGACAGAGTCCCATCTTAAATTCTTAAGCCGGGGAAGCAGGCCATCATCCCCAGCAGACATGGCGGCACTGCTGCACCGGCGCCTCACTGACCGTCCACCTCCGTCAGCGTGTAGGGGTCCGTGAGCCACCCGTCCTCCTGGGCAGCAGGCTGCACGTCCAGATGGCCGTAGAAGCACACAGTGGGTTTCCTCGTGTCATTCCCCAGTTCAGCCAGGATGATGGGAGGTATTGGAAGACTCTGACCATCAGGCAGCTGAGGAAAGACAGTGCCTTTTGTGACAGGGTCACAAAATGACCTATTGTTCTTCTAGAAAATTCAAACATGACATTAGGAGTCCTGTCCATTCTAACCCTGGGTCTTCGGAGAACCCATGTCATTTTTCTGAGCATCACTTTCTTCATCTCTCAAATGAGTGCCATGAGACACTTTTAACTAAAATATAAAACATAATTAAAAGTAAAGTACTAAATACTTCCTTAGATATGAATTGACAAATAGCATGCTCTTCAATAAGAACTCAGATCTCAACTGGCTTAAATTAGGTGGACAGAATCCTGGAAAACGAGGACCGTCCTGAGGTTGGTCAGCGCTAAGGCCGGCAGCGCTGGGCCTCAGATTTCTGGTTGTCATTCACGGTGGAGTGAAAGCTGTCAGCAGGGATTCTGGTGGAAGGATGCCCTCTCTACAGGGGGGCTTTGGGAAAGATGCACAGGAATTTAAGGGAAAGGACATTGTGGGAGAGATTTGCACCACGTGTACAGAGAGTGAGTAGTGCAAGGGGGGCTTCTGCAGCAAGCTGACCTCCACTCACGCCCCCACTGGTTCCCACCCCCTACCCCAGCATCCTGACATGACTGGAGTCAGTAGGACAGTCTCATCCTCACTAGGAGGCAGGGGGTGGGGGTTTGGTTGGGGATCAGGGTAAGCTCCTCTCTTGCCACCACCAAAGGAAGGCCTGGCTGATGTCCAGAAGTGGCAGCCCCTCGGGTTGGAGGGAGCCCGCCCGGCACCTGCTGAGAACCCACGTCCACGGCATCCACGCTGGCCCCCAGGCGCCGGAGCCCGTCTGCGGCCCCCGCCATCATTCTGAAGAGCTCTTGTCTGAACCGAGGCGCAGGCTGAACAGAGTCACTCTCAATGGCGACCCACTCTGCGAGCGTCTACGGAGAAAAGCAAGGAGAGGATTAGCACTGGGGGTCCCACAGCTAACAAGTCCCCAAACACTCTTCAGTTGGTCGAGGACTGAAGACTTCCCAGTGAGCTCTGTGACATCCAGAAGTAACGGACAGATGGGAACTCGGAGGCCAAGACATCTATCTGGTCAGTACAGAATACTGGGCGGGATGGGTCGGGGGAAAGGGCGTCCTCTCAAAGACCTGGGCCTGTACTACCCCTGGGGCCACCGGGGTTGCGAAGAAAGGCAGGTTCCCATGTGCTGGTTTCTGATCATTAGGAACGGAGACCGGCTGGCCGGCTCTCCCCCTCTGGGCAGCCAAACTTTCTCTGGGACTCATGGCTTCCCACAAATGCCCCTGGACACCTGGCCATTGCCAGTCACACCAAATCTAATCCCACAGTGGCCTCAGCTGGGCTGCAGGTCCCCTCCTGACATGCGCTGCATTTAGATTTCTTGGCCGGGCGGATCCAGGCAGTGCGCCTCTGGGCTTAAACTCAGCACTGTGCAGGAGACGGCCTTAGTTCCTAACCCTGTTCTGCCTGTTACAGCTGTGTGACCTATTGCTAAACCTCTCTTAGTTCGAGTTTTCTAATCTTTACAAAAGAATGATGCTCCCTAACTATAGGGTTATGGTGCAGATGAACTGAGATAATATGGGCACAAAACTTAGCACAATGCTTGGCACCTAGCAGACGCTCAGTGAACGCTGGCTAACATTGCATTACTAATAACAATCATCCACACTCCCATGTTGGGACCTGAGTTGTTCATACCGGGATAGTTATCATTTTTATGAAAAACTCTACACATTTTGAATGACCAATTTGGACCTTTCCTAACTTACTTGAGTTTGATCTCTCTTCCCTGGTTGTACCACTTTTATATTTATTACAAAGGAATTTATTTAACCTTAAGGAATATTGTGCTTTCCATGTTTAAACTAGAACAGATGCTGCAGAGTTCTCCCTAGGAATGGATTTGGGTATGTTTGAGGAAGTTGGGAAGAGATGTTTTGGCTAAAAGGCCCAAATCAGCACTCGATCCCCACCAGACACCATTTCTCCAACCCTTATTAATTCCAACCTATTCTGGAAACCCCACTCAGGTTCCAAAAATCCAAGAAGCACTTATATCAAGTTAATATTCCAGTAAGGGGCAGGATTACATGAAGGTCAAGCTTAGGAGCAGTGGCCTGGATGTTCAGTTTCGTACCTTTAGAGTGAAACATGCAGGTTTACATCTAATTGTTTGCACAGCAATACTCCTAAAATTGGTTGATTGATCCAATACACATATATTGAATGCCCATAATGTGCCAGACACAGAGTGGGGGGCTTGGGGTACAAAATCCAGTGAGACCCCCCAGGAGGCCCCCGGCTGGTGAGCACAAACACCACATCAGTGTTGGGGGGGGGGCTATGGTGATGGCCAGGTACCCGGGAGGGGACACGACAGCTGAGTTGGGGGGGAGTAGCCAGTAAGAATGCAGAACCAGCGAGCTCCTGCTCCCCCACATCCCCCCTTCTCTTCCCTTCCTCCCCCCTCCATATGTGCACAGAGGCCATATGGTGAATTAGGATGCACTGCGGATTACAAAGGAGAGGATAAAGTGCACATGGCACAGGTGCTACAAAACAAACAACGTTGCCATTGAACTCTGCGGAGCTCCCTAGAGCCCTAGCTCTGCCTAGGCCTCACCTGGAGCCAGGTGGCAGTGTTCATGGGTGACCTGATGGGCCGAGTAGATGCAGCAAGATGGAGTTTGCTAGTCATCTCTAAATGGACATCCCCCAGGCAAGCGTGCTGGGAGTGAGAACACCCTTTCCAGGCAGCGCAGCTGGAGGGATCCCTTCTGTGGGTCTAATGGCTGTGATGATTTTAATCCAACAAGGAGTCACAGACATTTTAAATAGATTAAGTTGTCAGGCCAAAAAAATCCACATCTCCAAGCACATAATCATTTTTCCCCGATACCCAAAGGGTATAATCCAAGCCCTGCGTGCAGTCTCTCCTACCTGTACAAATTCATCCTGATGGAGGTCGATGTACTGGAAGACCTTCTCCAGCAGACCCGAGGGCGGGGGTGCCGAGAGCATCCCTCCCTCCAGCAGCAGCAGCAGAGCCAGGAGCGAGGAAGCCTGTAAATGGTTGACACGGGAGAAACAGTTTCAAATAACTCCAGCTTTTGGACCTTTGACGTTTCAAATACTTCAAAAAATTTGTTATCTAACACAGCTGCTTCAGGTCAGTTGGAACAAAATAACACAAGGTGGTAGAACTAGAAATGTATTTTTTTGTTGCTACATTTCCCACTAAACCCTTCATTTTCAATGCTAAAGAATTTTTAAAAGACGGAAACCAAATCTTTAAATTATGTAATTCAGTTGATTCTTGGGATGCCAGGTGTCCTCCTGGTCCACTGTGGTGAGGGGACCCCAGGTGGGAGGGCAATGTTTGGAAGAGAGAAGTGATAGGTAAAACCAAAAACAAACACACAAATGTTATGTGTGATTAACCACTTTATTAGAAAAGATCATTTGTGAGGAATGCCTGAAATCCTGTGCGGTGTCGTGGGGTTTCTTTCCACCAGCTCCTGAAATTAGAGTACTTTAAAAAGAAAGAAGAGAAAGGAAACCTACACACCACTCTGCGACAAAGGACACAGAGGGACTTGAGCGTCTGGAGCCCCTGGCCACGGCCAGCACCTGGGAACGCCCTGGTCCCCTCTCCTGGTTATCCTCGGTCTCCGATGGGTCCCTTCCCTCCCTGTGCTCTGAGTGAGGGGCCTGTGGCCCTGTCCCCTCCCCCTCGCTCCTCCTTGACCCCAGCCCCGTGCTGGGGGTCTCGCCTACCCAACGCCTGGGGTAACTGCCTGTGTGGGCCCTGTGAGGAGGCATTCCTTCTGGACCCCGACATAAACTAACCATCCTGTGGCAAAGCGAGCAAGAGACCTCCCCCCCCCAGCCCCAGAGGCAGCCGGACACAAAGGGCCAGGTATGTGTGATTCCATTCACAGGAACATTTAGAGTAGGTAAATGCACAGACAGAGAGTAGGTTGGTGGTCATGGGAGTGACTGCTAATGAGTGGGGGTTTCTTTGGCACGATGAAATTTTCCTAAAACTGATTATGGCAATGGTACAACTGTAAATATAGTAAAAAACCATTGAACTGCGCACTTTAAATGGGTGAATTGTAAGGTATGTGCATTATTTTGCAATACAGTCATTATAAAAATAATAATCACAAGTGTAACCACTCATTGGACAATAGAAATACATTATTGAGTATAAGACATGCAAACAAAGGAAGCTGAGTAAACTCACGGTAAACGCGAGCCGATTAAGAGCTTGGTCCAGCAGATGGCGCAGGCGAGCCGCTCGTGCTCTCGCTCCTGCTCCAGCCGCTGCAGCTCCGCTAGGGACGGGGCCAGGAGCAGGGGTGGCAGGTGCATCAGGTGAGCCTGAGTCCCTAGACCCCCGGCACAGGGGGCTGGCGCTCAGGGCGCCCAGGAAAGCGTCAGTGCGGGCTCTTGGAGACAACATAGGTTAGGTTATCTTTAGCAACCGATCCGTTAACATTAACATTGGAACTTTTACTTTAATTTTTCCTGCAGATGATTTCCATTTAAAAAATTATTTGGTGCTCTTCTCCAGCGAAAAATAAAAAGGAACATTTGAAGAAGAAAAAGAAGCCACAAGAAAAAAAAGGAAAACAGCACTTGTAAGGACTGAGAAAATTTCAGATTTCAGCAGGAGCCACCTCCTTCGGCAGGACAAGAGCAAGGGTGGTTCTGAAGGACTGACCCGAGGCTGTGGCCCTGACAGCAGGGTGTGCCAGAGGAGATCCTAGGGCTTCACTTTCTCTCCCTCTGGACTTCCCCCCAGCCCCTGGCCCTTGTAGATTGACTCTGGGCGGGAATCCTGCCTTGACAGCCTCTGGGTGGGATTCTCGGCGCCACCCATGTGCACTCCTCTCCTGCTCCTTTGCCTTTCTGTTTGTTTTCTTTTCGTTCTTCTTGACCTTGAACTAATCAGCCAATGAAAATCTGGGGATTTAGAAAGGTTATTCGTGGCTTTTTTGCCTTTGCAGATAGAAGGAGGAGCTGGAGAGCAGGAAGGTAAACGTGGGTTTTTGTCCTGGGCTCGGAGGCTTCCTCAGGGCAGGGGCTGGGCAGCTGGCCTAAGGGTGATAAGCTCCCCTTGGCCACGGGACCCTGCGCCCAGGCTTGTGTGGATTCCTGCTGGCTGTTCTCAGATGTTTAGATTGGGCACAAAAGTTCCAAGTCTCTAGTGCTGAGTCTTACCTTTAAATAATTTAACTTTTCAGAGAATGTACGCATTCTCTGCTGTGTTGCTAACCCCTGTACGTCCTCAGAGTCTCTTAGCAGTTTTTAAAAGATATTTGCATGAATTTTATTATAGTTTTCAGAAGAAAAATACATGTCCCAATATTTGACATAATTTCTAGGATATTAGTGGCATATAACTTAGGTCATTTGGTCTTTCTTACACTTTGTAGGACTTCTTTTTTTTTTTCAAAGTATTACAGGGGTACAAATGTTTTTGGTTACATGGATCGCTTGGGGGTTTTTTGTTTGTTTGTTTTGTTTTGTTTTTGAGACAGAGTCTCCTCTGTTGCCCTGGGTAGGGTGCAGTGGCGTCATTGTAGCTCACTGCAACCTCAAACTCCTGGACTCAAGTGATCCTCCTGCCTCGGCCTCCTGAACAGCTGGGACTACGGGCATGCACCACCACGCCCAGCTGATTTTTCTATTTTAATAGAGACGGGGGTCTCGATCTTGTTCAGGCTGGTCTCAAACTCCTAAGCTCAAGCGATCCTCCCGCCTCAGCCTCCCAGAGTGCTAGGATTACAGGCGTGAGCCACCGCGCCTGGCCCATGGATCGCTTTTGTAATGCTTGCTTCAAGGTTAAAAGTATGCCTGTCACCCAGATAGTGTTCTTAGCATTTTGACATCTCTTCCTTCTGTTTCTTCTCCCACGGCAGCTCAGGCTTCAGTTTATCATCCTCCTCCCTCCTGGCTCCAGCTAACAACCAGAGGAAGCACACATGATCTGTGTGTGTGCTCAGCTAGCTGAGGCCTTCACAGTGGCCTGGGCTGCCTTCACCAGGGACACCTCTGTCTCCTGCCAGGAGAATTTCGGGCTTCCCCACAGCAGGCTGGGAGCAGGGCAGCCGTGGGAAAAGCCACTACCACACTGAGTGTTTGTTCTGGTGTTTTTTTGTTTTGGTTTGGTTTTTTGGGGACAGAGTCTCACTCTCTTGCCCAGGCTAGAGTGCAGTGGTGTCATCATAGCTCACTGGGACCTCAAACTCCTGGGCTCAAGCCATCCTCCTGCCTCAGCCTCCCGAGTAGCTGAGACTACAAGCGCAGGCCACAACACCAGGCTAATTTTCCTACTTTTAGTAGAGATGGGGTCTCACTCTTGCTCAGGCTGGTCTCGAACCCCTGAGCTCAAGTGATCCTCCCGCCTCAGCCTCCCAGAGTGCTGGGATCACAGGCGTGAACCCCCACGCCTGGCCTTGTTCTGGTGTTTGACAGAATGAGGAACAGGAAATGAAAGCACACCTGCCTCCCACCCCACAGAGCCCCACAATCCGCACAATGGCTCATCGGCCGGACCCTTTTCCACAAGAAGAAACTTTAGTGCCAGAGTCAACTTCAATGCCAAGAGTTCTACTTACCCAGTCGTCTAGAGTCCGGGGATTGTTTTACAGAGGCTGCTCTGTCCTGTGTCTGTTTCGATGAATTTGTTATCATACAGAAGAAATGTTTTATTAGCCTCATTTATCTCCCCAGGACAGGGTTTTTGAAAAACAACACAAACAGGTTCTTCTGGATTCTGTTATCCCCTGCAGCGTGGAGCTGGGTCCAAGGATTTCCTGCAGATTGATTAACTGGCTGTGGCTGCAAGTGCCTGTGCAGGAGCCGGTCAGGGAGTGGCTTCCTCAGAGAGCAGAATGGACAAACTCCAGAGTGGAGGAAGCAGTTTCGAGGATCAAAATTCCCCAGAAATCCCTAGAACCGAAAGTTTCTCTACTACCCTCTACTTAGGTCTAGATCTGTGAGTTTGACCCCAGAGACCTTCGGCAGAGGCCAGTTTAGCTTAGACTAGTCCCCAGAACCCAGGTGATGCCTGCACACCATGTGCAAATGGCTGGAAACACTAACAAAGGACACCAAGTCTACTAGGACGCCAATAAAGCTGTTACTTAGATGCTGAGAACTGTAGGAAGTCAGAGACCAACAAAGGCCGGGGATGGAGGAGGAGGGGATCGTCATGGGGCGGTTTCATGGCTCAGGACAGGTAACACAGAATCTGAAACAAGGACAGTAGCAGCTACCACGCATCCGCGGGAGGAGGGCTTGCAATAACATGTGTGTAGCACCCGGCACTGCGTAGCCCAGGGCACTGCATAGAGTATTCTACCCGGGGCAAAAGGCAGCCAGTCCAACGCCTGCATGGCCCAGGCGGGCCCAGGTGGGCCTCGGTGCTCCTGACTGTGTGAGGGCGTCCTTGTGAGCGGGCTACAGGGAAGGAGAAAGTGTGCATTGTTAGCATGTGACGCTGGGGTGATGCTAACTGGAACAAGGTCACCTCAGACCCTTATCCCTCCAGTCCGGCCAGGAATCTGGGCCTCTCCGAACATCAGCCAGAGAGACGGGCTGGCTTTGCACCGCTTCAGGAGCCTTCCGTCACACTTTGTAACACAATGACAAAAGCAACTGAAAAAAGAGAGTGAACAAAATAACCAGAGAGTCTATCGCTTCTTTCACTGGATGGAACCTACTGGCAATGAAGTCAATGCTCTGGAGTATACTCTGCCAGTGAGAGCAGTGTCGCCAGATAAAGCTGGGCTGTGAACTTTTCACAGGCCAGAGCATGTTCTCTGATCCTGTGCCTGGAACAGGATGTGGCCCTCGGTTTTGAGGGACGAAAGGTATAAGTCGCAAGTGGCCCATGGGGGTGTGCCTGACAGCGGAGCCGGAACCCCAGGCGAACTCTCCCCCCTTGAGATATTGTGTCTGTGGCCAGACCAGAGCCACTGCCTTCTTCTTTCTTTAAATCCCATTTGAGTGATTTTTGTGTAAAAGTGTTAATAGGATAAATGTAAAAATACGTGCAGAAGAGATTGAGGGATCCAGGGAACAAGACGTGACATCAAGGTGTTCTGGCGGCAGAACAGCAGAGAGCAGGGCCCAGTCTGTGGAGCTGGGAGCCGGGGCAGACCCGGATCTCGGACAGAAGGATGGCTCCCTAGGAAGGGAACGGAGATTTCTCAAGGAGTCGGGAGGGGCGGGCCTGGTGGAATCCCGGTGGGACCATGTGGCAGGGCAGAGGCACCAAGATGCAGGCGTCAGCAGAGAACACGTTTCTTTTTCTAGACACCTGTAATTACCTAGACACCCTTTTAAGCGTTATCTTATAAACCCTTCAGCTCATAGCAAAACTGTTTTAACTTCAAAGCTTTGGCTGTCCCTGATGGTGGGAAGCTAGGTCCACAGGTGAAGGGAAGGATGGCTTCCCGGCCTCGGCCGCCTCGGGGAATGACATCTCAGGCTACCTTGGATGTGAGTGAAAGTTCAACCAGTAGAAATTCAAGCACAAGGGCACATTCAAGGAAAGGGTGGGGACTTTTCCATCCCTTTGTATCAGTTTCCTACGGATGCTGGAACAAAGTACCCCAAACCGGGTGGCTTAAACAACAGAAGTTTATTCTCTCACAGTTCTGGAGACCAGAAGTCCTAAATCAAGGTGCCGGGAGGGCTGTGCTTCCTCTGAAGGCCCTAGGACAGGCTCCTTCCTTTCTCTCCCCGACTCTGCTGGGTGCCGGCAGTCCTCACGGTCCTTGGCTGTGGCTGCATCACTCCAGTCTCCACCTCCACATGCCCGTGGCGGCTTCTCTGTGTCTCTCTGTGCCCTTCTCTTTTTAGAAGGACACTAGTCTTTGGATTTAGGGCACCTGGCTCCAGCACGAGCTCTTTTTAACTGATTATATCTGCAAAGACCCTATTGCTGAAGAAAGTCACATTCCACATTCCAGGTGGACATGAATTTTTGAAGGGACATTATTTAACTCAGTACACCCTGATTTTTATTTTCTTATTACTGTAAAATATTCTATTATTTGTTTACTTAATAATTATCTGCCTGACTTGTGTGAACATAAGCTCTATGAAGGCCAGGACTCTGTCTCCCTTATCCCATATTCCGAAGCACCTGAGCACTGCCTGTCATGGAATAAGGTGCCAACCAACATATGCTGAATAATTATTGATAAATGCATAGTCCTGAAGACACAAGTAGTTGTTTTTCGTTGATACAACCAGTTCTATTTCAACATTGTGTAGGAGATGCAAACTTTGTCTGCTAATAAAACTATCCAGCCATCAACATGAATCAGGACAAAGCAAAATCTATATTTGGGCAGAAATTGTTTAGCAGTCTCGAGAGTCCCCACAATTTCCTGAAATCCCACGACTGGACCCTTGTTTGTTGCTCTTCCTGCCTGCAGCCCCGGTCGCTTCTCCCCACCGACCTGAAGCCTTCCCACCTTCACGTTCCCCTTCCACAAAGTCTGTGCTGCGCCTCCAGCCCATGTCCCCTTGGGGGTCACAGCCAGCACTTCACCACTCAGCATCGCGGACAACCACCCGTGTGCCGTGGTTGGTGCCTGTCCGCCTTCCTCCCCAGGGACTTCCGACTTAATCCTTGATGTCCCTCAGTTTCATTGTGGTGTCTCTGGCGGACGTATTTATCTGTCTTTCTCAGTCCTCAGAGGCCATCTGCAGACTGAAGACGCATTTGTGTCCTTTTTAAATATTTAGTGTTTCTCTCTTCTAATATTACTTCTCCATCACGTCCTCTATTTTCTTCTTCTAGAACTCCTACTGCACTGGAGTCTTTCCATCTGCCATATATTCTCCAGATCTCTTTCTTAGCTTTTCTGTCTTTTTTTCTTTTTATCTCCCTGCTCTGCTTCCTGGGCACGTTCTTCGTAATGTCTCTCGGTTCCCTGGTTCTCGCTCTGATTGTGCCCCGTCTAGGACTTACACTATTCAGTTATTTCAATGACTGATTTTCACTTTCAGGATTTCTAACTGGTTGTTTTCACACCCATCTGTTCTTGATTCGTATGTGCCTGTTTATGTTTTGTGATTTCTTACTCTTTTATGTGAGTGTGACTCTTTCATTTACCTCTTGAAGAATTTAAACATACTTCATTTTATCCGTTTTAAACAGGTTCTATGGTTCACATTTCAGCCTCAGTAAATCCACGTCCCAAAAAATTGCGTGGGCTGTTTTTCTTATTGAAAATCTTTCTCATACACTTCAGAATTTTGTCTTGCAGGCGCGACTTAAATGACAGTTTTATTCTCCCTCTCTGTAATCACCTCTGCCTAGAAATGGTGTGGTTGCCTCCACCTGGTGTTTTAAGGTGCCCAGGCCAGGTCCAGTCTTAAATTGGTGGCTTGCAGTTCCCAAACAGTATTCCATGGAGGGCTGGATTGTGTCACTCCCAAGAAACTCACCAGCTCCTGGGCTGCCGCAATGGCGCTGGCGCTGGCTGCCTCTGTGCCTGGCTGCTTTCAGTCCCAATTTCTCTGCAGGGGTCTCACTTCTTGATGCCATGGCTTATTTTGGACCCACAGTCCAGGTGAGGCTGCAGCTTTGGCCCCAGCTTGCCCTGTGTGGTTTTGTTTTCTGTCTGTTCAGTAGGGATATTTATTATGTTTTTGAGTCTGTGTCTTTGTGATTAACATTCTGAACTACATGTAATTGCTTTGTTTGAAGTGGATGGGGAGTTTGAAGAGTGAACTCATGCTGTGTCTCAATCAGAACTCCATACAATGATTGCACTTTCTGGAAGGCGATGTCCCTGCAGCCTGGCCCAGTGCCAGGCTCCACACGCAGGCTCCATGGGAAATGCCACCTGGTGCAAACGTTCCCAAACAGCAAGGGAGCGGGGTTGGGAGGAAGATGAGAAGGGCTCACTGAGTTTGCATGCTCCGTTTGCTACACCTTCAGAGGCATGAGTGTCTGTATCCTGGATATCCTCAGTCTCTGGAACCAGAGCGAGCAATTAGTAATCACTGTGGCCCGACACTGTGAGCTCAAGACCCAAACCCCCGCACTGTCAGCAGGGACTTGGCCTCCGGGTGAGTGCCCCAGGGAAGTGCTGCTGAGCTCACCTTTGGCCTGCAGGACAAGGTGCTGAGTTGCGTAACAAAGCTGCCCCAGGCACACTGTAAAGCTGGAACATGCAAACACGGTTCTCCTGCGAGCACCTCCGGGATCCCAGGGCACTGGAGCTGTTCCTGGATGGAGCTGTCCCCCTCCTCACCGACAATCTTTGGGGAGCCCCATCTGGGCATACTTCCTCTTAATGCTGTGTCTCTCGTCTTCACAACGCACCCCATTCCCTCAGGGTGTTCTGAATTCCAATCCCTCGGGGGTCAACAGGGGACAGTGCCCCCAACGTTATGTGAGGTTTGCTTCCAGAAGCCGCGTGTGCGTCCTCTTCTGTGCTGTGTGTGCCGTGAAAGGCGCCTCTATTCCAACCCAAGCGCCTGGGAAGGGGGAGGATTGTAACTGTTTGAAAGAGCAATTGAGACACTGGACACTGGGGCATTGTGGGGCCAGTAGAAAGGTGCTTTGGGGACAGAAGTCCTTTGCTTCCTCCTGTGTAGAAGTTACCTACCATGCTATGTGCAGGGCTGGGATGGGTCTTAGGGTTTTCAAGTCCCCTGCTCTGGCTTTTCTCCTGTCTGCCCCATACAGTGAGACTAAACGCAAGGTCCAGGCTACATCCCATAAATGACATGCCTGCATTTCCTTCTGGGGCAGCTGGGACAGGCAGGATGGAGGCTGGACCCACCCACCTGACCCCCCTTCTCCTCTTGAGACCTCTCGAGGAGCCAGGCTCTCAGCACCAGCCAACAAATGCCCCCTCGGCAAGCCCTGGGCTCCTGGTGGCACCTGCGTCACTGGGATAAGGTATATCCTGTAAGATCCAGGACACCATCAGAGAACCTTCTGGACCTGCCAGAGTCTAGAGCCAGTGGAGTGGGAGTCACCAGGGCAGCTTCCCTCTCTGGTGAGCAGCAGATGACAACCTGAGGCTAGAACAGTCCCCCAGGGCATGCTTTGGGGGCGGCACCTGTCATGGCTGAATTATGCTTCTGCAGGTCCTTCTTTCTCCTTCTTCCCCAGGAGGGGCACTGAGGCTGCCCTCAACGTGACTTCCAGGGGGTGATGGGACCCCAGTCCCACTCTCCCCTCTGCTTTTGGAACCTGCAAGTTTCTGAAGTGAATGACAGAAAGGTGTGTCCAGTGACAGCCGACTGCCAGGGCTTCCTGGAACCATCTGCCATGGACTGTGCTAAACGGCCTGTGGTGCAAGAAAATCAGCATCACCTTAATAGAAGCCCAATCCAGAATGTTTACAGCATTCCTCCGATTATAACGCTCGAGTGAATTAGTGACCTCATACATCATGTGATTTGTTCATTAATAAAAGTCATGTCCATTTGCAATAAGGTCAAATTTATATTTTTACTACACTTGATCTTAGCCAAAAGGCCGAGAAGCGATCAAATTTATATTTTTATTAGTATTAATGACAGATATGAAGGACAGGCTACGCTGTGCTGAGCACCGAAAGGCAATGATTTTACCAAACCACTCTGACATCCTATGAGGCAGATTCTATTGTTGCTGCATTTCACAGATGAGTAAACTGAGGCACCAGAGGGGTTAGTAAACTGCCCAGGGTGACACATGGAGGATGAGTGAGCTACATGCCCACTTCTAATCACGGCCCTACTTTCCTGACTTGCTCGCCAGTCCTTACCAAAGTTCCCCCAGACAGATGCTGTCATTCCCTCTTGCATGTGGGTCATTTATGGGGGCTCAGCTGAGGCACGGTGCCCATCCCGGGAACTCGGGTCAGATCAGAAAATCAGGGCAGAGCTCAGGCATTTAAACTAGGCAGAAAATCAACGATATAGAATAAAAAAGCAGTACCATGAGCTGATTTTGTTCTTTACTAAAATTAATATTTTAGTAAAGAACACTAAATTCATTATTATTATTCATTTCAAACAATGAATATTCACTGTTTAAAAGTGAACATTTTAATAATGATAAAAATAACATTTGCTAAGTTTTAAAAATGCAGATAATAGAAATAGAAGAAAAGACAAATCACTCACAGTTATTTAGATTTTTTGCTTATTTGGGGAGACAGAACAATTTAAACTCAACGTTCTATATTATACTACCAAATACAACAGAAACTTAAAAACACTAACACTTACTATTAAACACTTGCGGATTTTTCTATAGAAAAGTGACCTGGATTCTTTAATAAATAAATGACAAGAAAAAATAAGAGAGAGGATAACATTTAGAGTGAAAATGATTTAAGAGCCACACCAAACAAATGTGAGGTGTGGACCCTATTCGGATTCTGATTTAAAAAAACAACTGTAAAAAGACATTTTTATGGGATAATATGAGAAATTGGACCACAGGTTGTAGGTTGTGTATTTGTCAATGTGATGGAATTATTGCTGTTTCATAGTGTGTTAATGGTGCGGCTGATACACACGCACACATTTTAAGATGTGAACTGAATGACCCGCAGACGCAAGGATGAAACGTCTGGGATCCGCTGCAGGGGTCTCTGGGTGTGGGAGTGGAGAGGCTGGGACGGGCTTGGCTGAACCAAGCTGGGCATGTGTCGATAAATTGTCGGAACTGGCTGAGAGGTACACGGGGACTTGTGCTCATCTGTGTACGTTTGTGCATGTTTGAAACTTTCCATTAAACTAGAGAGCAGGGTCATGGCAAGCTGAGCCTGAGCGAGCAGGCAGCGCCCCTGGCCAATGTGAGCCCAAGGCCACTAGGCCTGTAGCCCCGCTGCTGACCCTGCCCGCTGGTCAGGACCAGGCGATGGTGCTTGGGCTCGTCTCCCCCTGCAGCACTGATGCAGGGCTTGGTGGGAGAAATCTGTAGGTGGAGAAGCTCCCTGGCCGCAGGTAGGTAGGGCTGGCCAAGGAAGGGTCAAACACCCTATGTACAGGATAACTCTTTCCCAGTATCTGCTGCACTGGGAGCACCCTCAGACCGGCTGTGAGATGGTGTGCAAGAGAAGCTCAGTGGAGAGAAAATCAGCCCAGGCCGACTTGGAAAGCCAGGCTCCGGGGAAAGCCTGCATCCCTCTGCAGTAAGTTGGAAGTCTATTACTATGAAGAACTAAATGTTGGTGGGAATAAACAGTTGTAGATCTCCTTAGTCAAATCCCTGCTGGATGGGGAAGGCTCTTTTATGAGAGAGGGGAAAAAAATCTACCTTCTTGTTGGAACTTTTTTGCAGCTAACGTCCGTACATTTTCTGGCCATGATCTCTTGCTCGTTTAGCTTTAATAGGGTGCTTGAGAGAGGAAACCAGATCCTATCTTGTGCAAATCAACAGAAGAATTGATGAGTTAGGAACAAGCTGAGCCCTATATAAAATAAGGAATGTGCTTAGGTTCAGAATCTTAGAGCAAGAGACATACCCCAGATAAGCCAAGAAAACTCCAGGGGGACTTTTTATAGTTGAACTTGAAAATATTCTCAAAGAGTGACAGGTGAAACCCCTCTGTCAGAATTCCTTGAGCAGGGGTGGGATGGAGGGTCATTGTTAAAAATGTAGATTCCTTGGCCAATAAGCACATGAAAAAACGCTCAATAATATTAGCCATCCAGGAAAAGCAAGTCAAACTACGAGACACCACTTCCTGCCCACTAGGGTGGTTATAATCACAAAGTCAGACAACAGATGGTGAGGATGTGGAGAAATTGGAACACTCATACACTGCTGGTGGGAATGTAAAATGGTGCAATCACTGTGGAAAACAGTCTGACAGTTCCTCAAACAGTTAAACATGAAGTTACCACATTGCCCAGCAATGCTACTCCTAGGTACATACCCAAGAGAAATGAAAACATATGTCTGCCCAAGAACTGGGACAAGAATGCTTATAGCAGCATTATTCGTAATAGCCAGAGAGTGGAAATGACCCAATGTCCATCAACAGACAAATGAATAAACAGAATGTGGTATAGTCACACTGTGGAATGTTATTTGGCCATGACAACAAGTGGAGTACTGACACGTGCTACAACATGGACGAGCCTTGAAAGCGTTATGAAGCCAAAGAAGCCAGACGCAAAAGGCCACATATCATATGACACCATTCATATGGAGTTCAGAATAGGGAAATTTATAGAGACAGAAAACAGGTCAGTTGTCACTTAGGAATATGGGGAGGGATGGAGGAACAGGAAAGTTACAGCTAAGGGTGTGGCATTTCTGTGAGGTGACAGAAATGCTCTGAGATGGATTGTGGTGATAGTTGCACATATCTGTAAATACACTAAAAACCATTGAATTGTGCACTTTAAAATTGCAGATTCCTGGGCTTCCCCCCCCATAACTATTCACACTAAAGACTGAAGGAAAAGAAAACTGAGTGTGGGGTTTAGTGGGAAAGGCAGCAAACCGTAGCTGGACAGGTATAAACCTCCTCACCTTCCCCTAAATTGCGCTTTGCCTTTTGTATTCAGCAACCGGATGTTCTGCTCTATGGTTTTAATAAGAATGTTGCTTTTTATGGGAAGAAGAAATGAATGTGGGGAAAGTGTGATGATGTATGTCCTAGTTCATTCCCCCAGAGAAGCTTCCTCATCCTAGAGTACTTGTCCGGCTGCCACCACCCACTCAGGGCACGCAGGAGGCGGGTGGCTGCACCCATGCTGCACGAATGCTGCCTGGAGGGTGAGTGCCGGGGGCACAGAACCCCCTCCGTATCCCAAGGACTGGCATGATTGCCTTTCTAGCTGTTGGCAGACATTTAGTCTGTGACATATTAAAGGAAATCGGCTAGTCTTGGGTTCAAGGTCCCATGAATGGACCTTGACCCTTTTTTCTTTCTTTGCATTTGAAAAAGGCAATGGAAACAAGTTAGCCATAGAAAGTGTACACAGGCAGTAGGCTGTGAGCTCTTTTCCTCTCAGAGAGGCAATTTTGCAGCGTGATCTAGAAACCTCATGGTCTTCTAGGTGGATAAAGCCTCACTTCTATAGTCTGGCTCTATCAGATTGGTGTCTACTCTTTTACTATGTTTCCACCTTGGCATTTCACAAATATTTGTTTCAATACTTCTTTTTAGGGTCTTTTAAGTATCAACCTTCCACAAAATTCTGAAAATTTCTCTTTTGGTCATGTGTGTGTGTGTGTGTGTGTGTGTGTGTGTTTGTAATGGAAATAAATGGTCCATGAATTTTATCTTTTCAAGTAGTCTGGGGAGCAACAAAAACAAAACAGCACAGCCAAATGCAATCGCCGGCTTGTTTTCCTGGGTAGAAGCTTTCCAGCCGCTCAGGGCCGTAGCAGAGCCGTGGCAACCTCGCAGAGAAGGGGCCTGGGGAGTCCGTCCAGGCAGCGCTCGTGAGCTAGCCCGCCAAAGCTGGAGACCTGGGCCCAGGACCAACAGCACACTGTCCGTTGTCACCACTATTTAGGCAAAATCTTCCAGGATGCAAGCTCATTTTTAAAAGAGAAAACAATTGAAAAAAATCTTCATTTAAGGTGGCTGAGTTCATGAAAAATTTTAATATAAATTTCTTGACAATAATGCCATTATTTCATTATTTTTAAGTGCATGCCACCATCCAAAAGCATTACTGATAAACTAATTCCAAACGCCACATCCCTAGGGCTGAGACAGTGAGCACCTAAGAACATTTGGAAGTGGCAGGATCTCACAGGCCACGCTGGGTGCCTGTCTGGCCGGCTTGGCATGCACATTCTCTGGGCAAATGGAAATCTAGCACTCAGATCTGCGGACTCTGAACATTGAAGGTCTTACTCACCATTCTCCAAAGTTTGGGATCCATTGGGCTGGAGTTCTGAAGGCTCTAGCAACTGCCCAACTTCCAAACCCGTGGCAGAGGAAGTCCCATCGAGGGCTCAAGCCGGTGACATTAAATATCTCCCTGTGCCCCGACCCACCCTGTGCCCGGAAGGAAGACAAGGCTGGGACAGTGGGTCTATTCACATCTGGAAAACAAAGATGCTTCAGAGATAGTCATTCAGTTTGAGCAGCAGAGGAAGAAACAACGCATACAGATAAGGTATGGGGTGGCGGCCTGGAAGTCATCTGATGTCACTGGAGGCCAGTGGCTCAGGCTGCGACTCCCTGAGTGCTTCACTGGGCACGTGGGGGTGTCGTCGCTGAGAGGGAACAGGCCCGTGGCCAGCAGGCAGAGCAGGGTCAAACAGGCACAGCCTCACCTCAGGACGAATGCCCCTACGATGTCACCCTGAGCTGCTGTGATGGACATCACGGGCTGCATAGTGGCTTCCTGGGGCTGCTGTAACGAAGAACCTCAAATGGGGTGGCTTAAACAACAGAAATTTATTGTCTCACAGTTCTGGAGACTAGAAGTCCGAGATCAAGGGGTCGGCAGGGCTGGTCCCTTCTGAGGCCGTGAGGGCAGGATGTGGCCCAGGCCTCTCTCCCGCTTCTGGTGGTTACTGGTAATCTTTGGCCTTCTGAGGTGTGTAGAAGTAGCTCCCTGACTTCTGCCTTCATCTCCACATGGCATTCTCCCTGTGCATGTGTGTCTGCGTCCAGATTTTCCCTTCTTGTAAGGACACAGGCATATTGGATTAGGGGCCCATCCTGTTCCTGTGCAACTGTGTCCTTAGTTAAGTAATCACAGCTGCAATGACCCTATCTCCAAATAAGGTCACATTCTGAGGTCCTGGGATTAGGATGTCAACATAAGAATTTTGGTGGCAGGGGCTGGGGGTGAAAGTTCAACCCATAACAGGCTGTGAGCCTCCTAGTCACCTAGAGATCTTTCAAAGCACAGCTGGCCGAAAATCTACATCTCCAGAGGCAAGCCCTGGGTGGGGTGTTCCAGCAAATCCCCCTGGAGGATGCTGACTCGCCTCCTACAGGCCTCTGCAGGGCCTGTCTATTGGAAGTTCTTAGGGGATTTTAAGTGCAGCCAGGACTAGGAATCTCTGTTCTAGTGCAACTTCCTCTTCTTACAGATAGGGAAACTGAGGCTTGTCCTGCTTCCCATGCACCCCAGCTTTCCAGCTGGGACTTAGGCCCTTGCATGTGGCACCAAGTGTCCTAGGGAGAACAGAGGGCACCAGGGCATGGGTCAGAGCCCTGGAATGAGGGGTCTGGGGGCTCTTCTGTGGTGCCTGGGATTCCAGAGGGGAGCTGGGGTCAGGGCTTCTTGAATAAACAAGTTAAATCCCAAGAACTTGTTTATCTTGAAACTGAAAGTTTGTACACTTTGATCAACATGTCATCTCCTCCCACCCCCTCCCCCTCCCCAAACAGCCTCTGGCAACCACTGTTCTACTCTCTGTTTATGTGAGTTTGACATTAGATCCCACATATACATGAGATTTAACAGTATTTGTCTTTCTGTGGCTAGCTTAATTTCATTTAACATAAAGTTCTCCACATTCATTTACGTTGCCTCAAATGACAGGATTTCCCTTCTTTTTGTGGCCGAATAATATTCCATTGTGTATATACCACATTTTCCTTATCCATCAACAGACATTTAGAGTGTTTCCATATCTTGGCTATCGTGAATAGTGCTGCAATGAACACAGGAGTGCAGACGTCTCTTCAACATACTGATGTCATTTCCTTTGGATGTACACCCAGAAGTGGGATTGCTGGGTCATATGGTAGTTCTATTTCCAGTTTTTTGAGGCACCTCCATACAGTTTTCCATAATGGCCCCACTAATTTACATTCCTACCAAAAGCGTGCAAGAGTTCCCTTTTCTCCACAGCCTCACTTACCTCTTGTCTTTCTGATCATTGCCATAATAGGCATGAGGTTATATCTCATGGTTTTGATTTGCAGTTCTCTGATGATTAGAGACATTGAGTACCTTTTCACATACTTGTTGGCCTTTTGGATATCTTCTTTGGAAAATGTCTATTCAGGTCCTTTGCCTATTTTTAAATTGGGTTATTTGATTTTTTGCTATTGAGTTGTGTGAGTTCCTTATATATTTTGGATGTTAATCCCTTATCGGAGGATATGTGTTTCTCAAATATTTTCTCCCTTTCCATAGGTTGTCTTTACATTTTGTTGATTGTTTCCTTTGCTGAGCAGAAAATTTTTATTTGATGAAGTCCCAGTTGTTTATTTTTGCTTTTGTTGCCTGTGCTTTTGGGGTCATATCCAAAAATCATTGCTGAGACCAATGTCATGGGGTTTTTTCCCTCTGTTTTCTTCTAGAAGTTCTACCATTTCAGATCTTATATTTAAGTCTTTAATCCACTTTGAGTTGATTTTTGTATACGGTGTATATGGTATGAGATAAGGGTCCAATTTCATTCTTCTGCATGTCAATATCCAGTTTTCCCAACACCATTCACTGAAGAGATTGTCCTTTCCCATTGTTTGTTCTTAGAACATTTATTGAAAATCAATTGACTGTAAATGTGTGGATTTATTTCTGGGCTCTCTATTCTGTTTCATTGGTCTAAATGTCTGTTTTTATGCCAATATCACACTATTTTGATTACTGTAGCTTTGTTGTATATTTTGAAGTCAGGTAGTGTGCTGCCTCCAGCTTTGTTCTTCTTTCTCAAGATTGTTTTCTCTATTCAGGGTCTTTTGTGGTTCCATATGAATTTTAGGATTGTTTTTTCTATTTCTGTGAAAAATGCCACTGGAATTTTGATAGGGATTGCATTGAGTCTATGGATCATTTTGGGTAGTATGGACAGTGTAACAATATTAATTCTTCCAACCCATGAACACAGGATAGCGTTCCATTTATTTATGTTTTCTTCAACTTATTTCATCAATGTCATATAGTTTTTTGTATACAGATCTTTTTTCTCCTGGTTAAATTTATTCCTAAGTATTTTATTCTTTTAATGCTATTGTAAATGGAATCATTTTTCTAATTTCTTTTTTGGATAATTTGTTTTTAGTGTAGGGGAATACAACTGATTTTTCTGTGTTGATTTTGTATCCTGTAACTTTACTGAATTTGTTTATTAATTCTAAGAGTTTCTTGGTGGAGTTTTTAGAGTTTTCTATATATAAGATCACGTCATCTGCAAACAGACAATTTCACTTTTTCCTTTCCAATTTGGATGCCTTTAATTTCTTTAAAATTTTTTTTCTATTCATTTTTCTTGGGACATATGTCATGATATAATTGTGGTGTAATAGGGGAGCTTAAAAGTGGACTTCCAACTTGGGGAAAGCTGACTATTGTCCTCCGATATTTGTTCTCCCTCTCCTACACGGGATCTTCAGCTAGGCACATTTCCATCCTCTCCTACAGTGGAGGTGGCCATGTGACTGCTGTCTGGAGAGCAAGAAGCAAATGGAAGAAACTTTGAATTCTGAATTGTGCCCTTAAAAGGACAGATCATGTCTTTTCCTCCCCTCCCCTCCTTCCCACTGGCTGCTTCAGCAGGAGCTGATGGAAGGAGCCCAGGACCCAAATGACAGAGGAGCCCCTGCACCAGCTCTGGACTTCCTGCACAGACTGCTATGTGCAGGGCAAATACGTACATTTTCATTCTGTGGAGGCCTTTGTCATTTTGGTTATAGTATCTTAGCCAATATCCTCAGTAATTAATACACTGTTGTTTAAAGATCCTGAACATTTGTAGCATGACTTTTTCTGACCCAGATACCAAAAAGTAACAAGAACAGAATGAACTTGACCTTCCCTAAGTAACATGGAGAAGTTAAACATTCTTTCAGGTCAGAAGGGCTCACTTGGGCTGGGCATCGTGGCTCACACCTATAATCCTAGTGCTTTGGGAGGTTGAGGCAGGAGGATTGCTTGAGGCCAGGAGTTCAAGACCAGCCTGAGCAAGAGTGTCTCCACGAAAAATAGAAAAATCAGCTGGGCATCATAGCTCATACCTGTAAGTCCCAGCTACTCAGGAGGCTGATGCAGGAGGATCGCTTGTGCACTGGAGTTTGAGGCTGCAGTGAGGTATGATGAGGCCACTGCACTCCAGCCTGGGGGACACAGGGAGACCCTGTCTCCAAACAAAAACAGAAAAAAAAAGGAGGGCTCACTGGGCTCGTTCTCTTCTAGGCCGAGAGTGCAGCACAGTCAGTTCTGCCTTTTCTAAATCAGACAAGTTTACGATGTTGTTCTCAGAGGACAACTTCCTGTGGTGGGATGAACACAATACAGGACAAGCTTCTGGTTTTGGTAATGAGGGGAAGGCTCTGGGCACACAGCAACTCCTGGAACTGGTTGTTGATGAATGCCATTTCATTAGCATTGAATAAAGCTTTTATTTCCTGGCTAGAAACAGGAGTCAAGTGCCTGAGAGAGCACAAAGGCTTGGGTCACAGAAGCATGTGAAGTTATTGATATCAGGATAAGCCTCCCTGGGAGGACTAGTTGGGGGGGTTAGGAAGGAGCTGGGGGAGGAGAATATCTGCTTCCAAAGACACCCTCGGGTGACTCCAGGGCAGGGGCACCTGGGGAGTGGAGGTATTGACAAGAGAGTCTACAGGAACTGAAAGAGTGGCCTCCGTTTCACCACTCAGTTCTCCTGAGTGTTCGGCAAGACAAGCCACCACAAATAGCACCTCTTTTTCCCATCTGAGTGAGTCAAAATAGTCAGCAAAGTGGACAAAATATGAACTTTATAATGAATAAAGCTGATATTTTAAAGTGCGGACTCTGTATGTAGGCAGGAATGCATCCTATACTCATTGCCACAAGCAGACAGCCTCTCCCGCCGGCAGCCTCCCTGGGCACCCAGCGGCCAGTGGCTCCCCGACGCCCTCCCCGGGAGGCCCCACAGCGGAATGCCTTCAGCAAGCGCCGCCCTGTCTGTGCACGCCTTCCCTGGCACCCAGAAGACAGGTTTCCAGCAAGTTCTGCCAGTGCTCACCACAGAGAGTCTCTGCGGGCACCGGGCCATGGCCGCACCCTCCCCAGCGAACCCCAGACTCCAGCCCTGGGGACGGGCTCGTCTTAGGTGCTCAATCTAAGGGGTAGTCGCTGCTCCCATATCTGCCCTTCCGACTCCTGGATTCTGTACACATGTGACTATAGATCCTACTTCTAATCGTCAGTATCTGGAAGTGACATCATTCTCGTGTGTATTGGGTCTAAGAAATGCTGAGGTACCACTTCACACCCGCTAGAATGGCAAAATCGAAAAGGTAACAAGTGTCGTCCAGGATGTGGCGGAAGCAGAACCCTCACGCGCTGTGGGTGGAAGTGTGCGATGGTGCAGCCGCTGTGGAAAACAGGCTGGCAGTTCTTCAGACAGTGAAGTGTAGAATTACCATATTGCCCAGCAACTTCTCTCCTAGAGACATACCCAAGATAAATGAAAACGTACATCCACACATAAACTGGTACATGAATGTTCAAAGCAGCATTATTCATAATAGCCAAAAGGTAGACGATCCAAATGGCCCCCAACTTATGAATGGATAAACAAAATGAAGTCTATCCTTAAAATGTAATATTACTCAGCCATAAAATGGAATGAAGTACGGACATGTTACAACACGGACGAGCCTTGACAACATTATTCTAAGTGAAAGAAATCAGACACAAAGGCCACATATTATACGATTCCCTTATATGAGAGTCCGTAGAGACAGAAAGTAGATTAGTGGTTGTAGTGGTTGCTCAGGCCTGAGGGAGACGGGGTAATTGTGTGTGGGAGTGTTAGGTGGATAGTGAGGATCTCTGGCTCTTCTCGGGACAAGGTTCCCTGTTTTGGTGCTGTTTTGAGCAGTTGCTCCACCTGGGAAGAAGGGTAAGGGTGGGCACTCCATTTTGGTGTTGCCCCACTTTTAATCCTATCCCGAGCAACTGCCACACCTGGGGAAGGAGGGAATGCTTTATCAATCTGGGAATTCCCCAGCCCAGGCATGATAGGATTTAGAAAGTGACCTAGAGTAACGTAAGGATAATTAATATGCCATTATCTTGAATCTGCATTGCAGTCACCCCCCCAGGTGGGCTTTCTTAGAGGGAGCTCTGTATATGCAGATGGAATTTTGAGGACACCTGTTGATCATTTGACACTATCCTACACCTCCCAAGAGCCCTCCTCCAGACTGGGCTAATAAAAGGAAACAACCCAAGAAGTCAGAGGAAGTGAGTGGGTCTGTCTCTCTCCACTCATGCAGAGGGAGACCCATTTTATTCTACAACAAAGAGCTGCTCTTGTGCAACTGCTCCCTGCCTGAGGTTACTCCGTGGTATTGGCCCTGCTGGTGATTTTTGCAAGGAAGGAGTCAGGACTGGGACAACAGCCTGGACTGGAGGCTTTGTCATGTCTGGTCGTTCTTTGGCCAAGAGCACACCAAGAACCAAAGGCAGACTCCCACCCTGACACCTTTGGTGCCAAAACCCGGGATTCTGACATCTCTGGCGGAAGAGCAAGGAGGGAAGGGGGAGAGGCTACATCCGCTGGGGTCTGTTAGAACTGGGCAACCCCAGGTAACGACCTGGACGTCTTCCTTCCCTGTAGGAATAGGGGTTGTGCACAACCCCTCAAACCTAAGAGCCTCTCGTTTTTTCTTTTGAGCGCAAGGACAATGATATCCCTTGGTCTGACAGCCTGGTCACTTTTGAAAGAACTAGCACCTGCAAGTGGGTGGCCAGCCACAACAAGGAAGGCACCTCCTAGACAGTTATTCCAAGTCAGAGTATTTTCATGGAAAAAGACAAGCTGGTTTACCTAAACAGAGTAATCCGAGTCACAGCATTTTCATCCGAGTCCCACCAGACACAAAGTGTCAAGTCCAGATGATTATGTCAGTCCTTTGACTTCCTTCTTGGAAAAGCCACCAGCAAGGTCAATTCACGGTGAACTCAGGCAGGGAGCAGTTGCACAAGTGCAGCTCTTTATTGTGAAATAAAACAGGTCCATCTCCGCAAGTGGAGAGAGACAGACCCACTCACTTCCCCTGACTTCTCGGATTGTTTCTTTTTATTAGCCCCGTCTGGAGGGAGGACTCTTGGGAGGTGTGGGATGGTGTCACATGATCAACAGGTGTCCTCAAAATTCCATCTGCATATAGAGAGCCCCCTCTAAGAAAGCCAACCGGGGGTGGGGTGAGGTGGGGGTGGGCTGAACCTCAATGCAGATTAAAGCTAATGGCATATTAATTACCCTTAGGTTACTCTAAGTCACTTTCTAAATCTTGTGCCTGGGCTGGGGAATTCCCAGATTGATAAAGCATGCCCTCCTTTCCCAGGTGAAGCAGTTACTCAGGATAGGATTAAGGGTGGGGCAGCACCAAAGTGGAGTGCCCACCCTTACCCTTCTTCCCAGGTGGAGCCATTGCTCAAAACAGCACCAAAACAGGGAACCCTTATCCTAGGAAGAGCCGGAGATCCTAACTATCCACCTAAGAGGGGGTGATAGCTAACGGGCATAGGGCTTCTTTTGGAGGCAATGAAAATGTTCTGAAAGCAATTGTCGTGACGGTTGTGCAACTCTGTGAATACTGAAGAAGCCGTTGAATTGTACACACTAAATGGGTGGATTGTTTGGTATATAAATTGTATCTCAACAGAGCTGTCAAAAAATATATCACCCCGGGGGAAACAAAAAGAAGAAATGTTGAGAACAGTAGGGAAGGTGAGAGGCCAAGTGCCCCAGTAACACCTGGCCCCGCGGGGAGCGGGGCACACGCCACCCGCCAGCAGGGGCTGGGAAGGCCTGGGTCTCGCGATCGCCTCTAGGAGCTGAGTGACCGTGGCCCGCCACACCACCTCTGTTGGCCTGTCCTCTCCGCCTGTAAGGTGGAGACAATGGCTCCTATTTCACTGGGATGCAACGAAACAAACAGTTTTGAAGCCCTCTGTAACACGAGTTCCATCGATATTAATGAATGGGTCCTTCTGGGAGAACTCCCACCCCCCCCAAAGACATTGTCAATCACTTTTCGCAGGGAAATTACGCATAAAACTGGGCAACTCCTTACTGGGTGACACAGAGACAATTTTCGTATTCCACATAAGGCAGCAGACATTTACTTTCTCACATTTTTCCATTTTAGTGCAACGTCTTGCAACTATTTGGCCAGTAGATAGTGAGGACATCATCTATGTACAGTTGCTTTTCTGGAAATATTCAAATAATTCATTTGTGAATCTCCAGACCACCACTGGACTCATGAACACTTTTCAAAGCATTTTGTCTTTTGAGTAAATAAAATATTTTCACAATATAATATTTAGAGGGCCAGGTGACTACAGTTTTTCTCTTGATTTATGAAACACCTTTCTCTAAAGGACCTAGGATATGTCTCCTTTTTGAAAAAAAATTAGAACACTTAGAGAGGTTTTCTTTTTAATAATTTTCAAGATTTCTATCATGTACCACAGTTTGGTAGTCTGAAAAAAATTTTTAACTTGTTTTAAAAAATTGGCCTCACTTAGTATGTGCCAAAACAACAAGATTATTCCCCACACCTGTTTGCCGCCTGCGAAGAACCAGCTCCAAGCGTAAAAGAGAACAGTTCTTCCTACTTTGCACGGGGGGTCACAGGGCTGTCTCTGTCGTAACCTCTGGGGTGAAAAGTGGTTTGTGCTCCTTTGACGCAGGAGGACACTAAGGCTCGGAGAAGTTAATGGCGGCTCAAGCTCACAGAACCGGCAGTTAAACCCTGCTCAGTCCAGGGTTTTACAAAATGCCACTTACACTATTTGTCTGTTTTTTACGCCCGTGAACAAGCTTGTGGCGAACGGGGGCAAAAGAAAGAAGCAGGTCCTGGAGTTCACTCTCGATTGCACCCACCCTGTAGCGGACATCATCGCAGATGCCGCCAATTGTGAGCAGTTTTTGCAAGAGAGAGTCAAAGTGAGTGGAGAAGCTGGGAATCTCGTGGCGGGGTTGTGACCACCCAGAGGAGCAAAAGCAAGATCTCCGTCACTGCTGAGGTGTCTTTTTCTAAAAGGTATTTGAAATATCTTACCAAAAATATTTGCAGAAGAATAATCTATGTGATTGGTTGCTAACAGCAGAGAGAGTTATGAATTGTGTTAATTCCAAATTAACCAGGACAAAGAAGAGGAGGAAGATGAGGATTAAAATGCATTTATCTGGAATATTTTGTGTGAGTTCTTGAATAAACCTTGGGAACCACAATAGTGGTTTATCCTTGCATCTCTGCAGTATAGATTGAAGAGAAGATGGAAATCAGAGTCAAAGGCCTTCACTTGGGCTGAGACTGACTTATTTGTAACTTGACTTTTTTTTTTCCTGCTTGAAAATTTCAGTTCCTGTGATAGTAATACCAAAATAGAGGAAGGCGGCTTTAAGGGAACTGACGACCAGCAGGCGGATAACGGTGCGGAGACGTGAGCTTCAGTTAGTCACTGTTTCATTTCAAAAAGTGTGACAGTCAATCATATCTGGTGCTTTTCTCAAAGAAAGATTCAGGAATACAAGTGGGCTCCTCTCTTCATTAAGAGAAACACGGGTGACTTCTTTCTAAGATTCTCTTGTGGTAAAAATGGCAGCGTCAACAAAAGGCAGGTTTCTGGGCCATTCATCCTATTTTCATGTTTTGGTTATAAATTACTCTTGATGCACACAATTATGTACACGAATCCTTTTTCTTCCTGTAGAAATAAAATGTGCTCCTTTAGCATTGCTGCATATCCAACTACCCTCTATAAAAGGGTTTGGACAATGATTGTCAAAGTCCCAGTTTCTAAATTAAGTAAATGTGTACAAAAATGAATTTGAAAATAATCATTGTTTCTACCAAGTCTTTGCAACAAACTGTCACTTTGGTCTCCAGCAGAGGGAGCTGGAGGAGTAGAGCTTCCAGATGTGGCCTCCCGTGTCGGCGGCAGCGATGGAGCCCTGGATGCCGGGGGCGCCGGGGGCCTTTGTGACGGGGGAGGGTGTGAAGGAGAAGTGATGGGGAAACGCCCACACCGAGGGGTGGGAGACACCAGGAAGTAGCGGCTTCCACGCCACGCAGGCCGTGACCGCACTTAATGACAGAAGCCATTCTTCACACAAAGTGGTGTGTCTGTGAGATCTGGTACCAACGTGCAGAGCTGAGAGTGGCTCTGAGGCCGGGAGGACGGAGCTGTTGCTGAGAGAGGCTCTGAAAGAGACCCTGATGCCTCGCGGTGCCCTTCTGAAAGCCAAACAGTGATGCACAAATGTTGGCCTTGTTTTATAACTACAGTGGCTAAAGTTCACTGGGTTCTTAAAGAGCTTGCCTGCAGCTGGTTTCCACACCTGAAATTGTGCTCTGTGAGTTGCATAGCTGGAAATGAATCGTTCAAGTCCTGCCTTGGCTCCGATTTAACATTTGGTGCTCTTTGGATTGAGTTGGACACGCTGAGGCTTTGCAGTTTCATTTGTGGTGAAGGCTGCAGCATTTTCTATTTCTATGCAAATTTCTTGAAGCAGAAATGCTTACATATTTCTTCTCTGCCCTCACAGAAGGCAGAGTTTCTTCCAAACTTAACTGAGGCATCTGTTGCTCTTTGGTTATGTTCCTTACCATGACTATTAACTATCAGTTTGTGACGTGGGTTTGCAAATTTTACTTTGTTGTGTGAACTAAAATAAAATCTTAAGCCCCCCCAGCTGACTGAATGGACCCCCTCTTGGCCAAGAGGAACCCCACCCCCCCAAAAAAAACCCCAAAAAACCTGAAAGCTGAGTTGCCAGCCACGAGGAGAAGGGAGGTCAGACGCGCCTAGTTATGTCCTGTCCCTTTTGGAGTTATTCTTGGTAATAATAAAATACAAAACCATTAATAAGCCTAAGGCCATGTAAGACAGAGGTTAAACCACAACTGCAGGTCATCAATTTACTTAACAGATCACTTGAATTTCAGTACATGTCCGGTATATGTCTGGTGGCTCGTCTCTGGTTAACAGAATTCCTTCTCTTAACTTAAAACATTCCAAGCCTTTAGACAAAGCTTCATTTCTTTAATCAATTACGAATCAAAGAATCTTTAAACCCACCTATAACCTGTAAGCCCCCAATTCAAGATGTCCTGCCTTTTCAGGCCAGACCAATGTACGCCTTCCATGTATTGATTTATGACTTTATGTGTAATTCCTGTCTCCCTGAAATGTATAAAACCAAACTGTGGCCCAACCACTGCGAGCCCACTTGCTCAAGCCTTTTTGGGTGTGACTCTGGGCCATGGTTGCACAAATTTGGCTCAGAATAAACCTCTTTAAATTATTTTACAGAGTTTGGCTTCTTTTCCGTTGACAGTTGCATTGATGTTTCCATGTAGTAGTTTTTGGTTTGGTTGTGAAAAAAATTAATCCTGGGTTGAAATAAGCATAAAAGTTTTTTTTTAACTAGTTCCAGATTTTAAAACTTGTAATAAGATTGAAACTCATTGGATTTCTTATGCCTTTTTAAACTCTTGTAATAGAGTTTTGATCACATTTTATATAACATGGCTAACAGATGGTTTAAAAAACGAACAGACATTTATTGGCTCATGACTCTGGAGGCTGGAGGTCCAGCGTGGAAGGGCTCAGACGGTGAGAGTGAGCAGGAGGGCGAGTGCCTCCTTCCGTCTGGAGCCCACTCCCACAACAACAGCATTAATCCATCCACGAGGGTGGAGCCCTTGAGGCCTAATCACCGCTCACAAGTCCCAGCTCAATACTGTTATAAGGGCAGTTAAATTTCAGCATGAATCTGGGAGAGGACAAACATCAAACCCATAGCTTAGCGTAAGTTCACGACCAACTAGAGCCCATGTGCAGCTCATATGCCTGAGACATATGCAGCTACAGCCGGGGTTCCTGGGGGAAGACCCTGCAGTTCTTTGCAGGATTAGAAGCTGAAAGAATACATTTCTCAGTCACGATGGAGGAACTGAGAGGCAGCGCAACGGGCCCAATAACACTGAGTGCTGGATCCAGCCATACCTGAAGCCACCACCCTAATCTTTTCAAAGTGTTCACTTTGAAATGATACTAGACTTACAGAAAAGTTGCAAAATAGTAGAGCGTCCCAGTATAAACTTCACCCAGCTCACATCTTACATAACCATATCACAGTGATCAAAACTAAGAAGTTAACATCAGTATAATGCCAACTACAGATTTTGTTCAGATTTTATCAGTTTGGGTTTGTCTGTCTTTTTCACGATGAGCATGAGGTCACCAGGATTGACATGTCCCCCTTAGGGCATCTCTCACAGTAGGTGATATTGTGTCATGACTGCTGAGGTTCCTTTTGATCACCTGATTAAGATGGCATCTGCCAGCTTTCTCAACCATAAAGTTACTATTTTCCCTGCAGATTAACATCTTTTGAGCTAGGCAAATGTCCTGTTTCTTAAACTTTTGCCCATCAATTTTAGTGTACATCAAGGATCTTGCCCGCAGCAACTGTGGTGTCTGATGATTTTCCTCTTCCCTCCTTCCTTCTGTGCTGACGGGTATTCTTCACAAGGAAGCACTGTCCCTCCTCACCCACTGTACTGGCATCGGCCCAAGGGCAGCTATGTACTCTGCGGGTCATAATACAGTACTATTGTTATTTTCTTGCTCTAATTGCCCCTTTTGGCCATTGCAAGCTCTACCAGGCTGGCTCCCTGGTCCCATGAAGGACCCCGTGCTTCTGAGAGCACATCCTTCCTTCCTGCCCTGAGGCGCTCCGGGCTCATCTTGCATTTTCCCTGCCCCCGCCCTGGGATCACCCACTTCCAAGCAGCACTGGTTCCTTCCACTGAGTTTACTCTTTTCTTTCATAGCAGCTGGGCCAACTGATCCTTTATTTTGTTTAAACCAGCTGGACTTCCTGTGGCTCAGCAGCAGTAAGGAATGAGCAGCGGGGACAGGGATGTTTCTCTGAACACTCAGGGGGTGATGAGTGAGTCCCCCACATACGGGGCTGGGGAGGAAGTGCGCTTGCTCGAAAGACCCGAGTGTTGTCTTAGGAGCCCTGACCGCCACCCCGCACATGCGCTGACATAATCAACCAGATGCCACCCAACAAGCACGAGTGTGTGCTCCACAAGTAAGACAGATGCACTGTTCTTTCAGAGGCTGCAGTTTTACTTTTTATTCAGCAGCACAGACTGAGACAGATAATCCTTCCAGTTAGGCTAGGTGCTGAGGGAGCATAATAAAGAGAAGAGAGGAAATGCCAGCCACGGCTAAGGTCCTGAGAGAAGGACAGGACCGCAGACAGTCAGGGATCACTCGCTCCTCGTTTCCTTCCCAAAGATTCCAAGTGTGCATCACCCAAGGCAGAGGCATCAGGTCCTCTGTTTGTCCCAATTTGACGACAACCAGAACTTTCCACAGAAGAACTTGTGCTTGTGGACCTTGGCTATTTTCTGGAGGTCAAGTCATACTGACCACTCTGAGACCCTCCCCGGGTGACTCAGCTGTTTTCAAGTCCCCGATAACCCCCAGGACTAACCATTTCTAACTGCCGGTGCAGGTAACTCCACCCACGAGGCAGCTGGACACACTTGTGCCCATTCTTGGAAGTACGTGTGGCCTGACAAGTGGGAGAGGGGAAGGGCAGGGCTCCTGGTCAGAGGCGGCGCTCCACGGGGACTGGCCTCAGTCCTTCAGCTGAGACACCTCATACAGGTAGGCGGCCAGCATCTTGGTTCCTTCTATGTAGTTATGCCTAACGGAGGAAAACACATCACCGTGTCGGCTGGTGTTCATCTCCCCCCTCCTCCTCCACTCAGGGTCTCTGCCTCTGCCTTAGTGCCTGACTGTCTACCTCAGTTACCCCAAGATGGGTCCTTGTCTTCTGGAGCCAGATGCCTCACCCTGAGATGCCCATGGGTCCCCTGCCTGCCTGGGCCCCTCCCGCTGCTGCTGTCCCAGATGCTGCCCCATCAAGTCTGCCCCAGGCAGGAATGTATAAAAGTGGAATGTATGCAGTTAGCAACAGCATTATGATTTTCCAGAAAGGAAAAGCAGGGAGGGTTTCACGAGTGATAGGTGAATATAAGCAGGGAACCCTGGCTGAACCTTGTTTTCACAAACTGCCCTGCTCAAGCCCCCTCCCCCACCCCCGCCTGCTTCTCCTGGCAGCAGCACACGGGAGGCCCAGGGGAGGCAGGGGCTGCAGGGGCAGCTGCACAGGAGCCAACCTGGGCTCAGGCCCGAGGTACCCCGTCTCACCTGTTGAGCTTTTCATTCTGGGAGTGAGCGCCGTCGTCCGCTGACCCCACAGGCAACAGCATAACGTTCTTGCCTGTGGCCTCCTGAAAGGTCAGGGTCACAGGGATACTGCCGCCTTCCCTGGTCAAGTCTGGCTCAACACCAAAAACTGGGGGAAATGGAATAAAAGAACGGGTGAACTTTGGGGCCTCAAGTCTGGGGCTCCGTCACAGAGCCACCACTCAGTAACTGTGCTTGAGGTCGGCTGGCGGCTGGGCCCATCCCTCACGCTGGCTCTCCGCATGCCGACTTAACTGTGTGCCCCTGCAGCACAACAGCGTCCCTGACGCAGCCACGAGCCCATATTATACAACAGTGTCACTGACGCAGCCATGAGCCTACCCATATTATACAACAGTGTCACTGACGTAGCCATGAGCCCGTATGTATACAATACCACAGAGTGTTGCTGACATAGCTGTGTACAACAGAGTCCTATCAGACATTCTAAGGGTCCTGGCCTGTGTCTCCAAGGAAAGTAGCCAACCTGTTTTCAGGGCTCTTCTCCCAGCCACATAATGAGGATGGTTGAAGTCAGATACCCAGGGCTTCCCACCATGGCCCATGTACACCTTGAACTTGTTGGGGCTGTGTAGTTCAGCAAACTTCTTGGTCAGGTAGCTTGTAACCTAAACCATAGAGAGAAGAGACACACAGTGTTTTATAAGCTTGGCATTTGATCCGATGCTAGTGATCTACAATGAGTCTGCTATAACGGGTCTATAATGGGTATAAAACAAGTCTAAGAAGAGTCTGCTACGATGGGTCTGCAACTAAAAGTCTATAACAGGTCTACAACGGCACTACAACGAGTCTGTGATGGGTCTGCAACAAGCCTACATTGGGTCTGGGTTTACAATGAGCCTCATTTTCTACTGTTTAACATTCACCTGCATAACTATAATAATGAAAAAGGGGAAGAAACAAATTTTTGTTTTATCAAGAAACAAAATCCAGTTACTTGAAGGTAAAAGGCAATGTTTTAAGCTCAGGTAATTCACCCTTTATAAAAATATTCCAAATGATAATATTTAAACTAAGTTTACCTTCCCTAGATGCCTTCTAAAAACAAAGAAAAGAAAAAAATTAAGTTTAAAAACAATGTTTCCTGACTTGCTTTATGTTAAAGACAGCGTTTGTATCCCCCCAAAATTCATATATTGAAGCCTTAAACCCAATATTACTATATTTGGAGATAGGGCATTAATGGAAGTATTAAATAATTAATGTGTGAGACAAAGTCACAAACATAAGAAGCCACATTTGCTCAGTTCTGCTCACCAGCATAATTTCACAAACCCTGACTTGGTGATGCTGTGCAGCTCTCCAGAAAGATGCTTTGAAGACCAAACAGGACAGAGCACACGGTTCCCACATCTCTTGCCTGAGTCACTATACTCCTTAATAGACAAATGAACCTGGTCTTTGCCTTTTCCTGCACATAAGATAACATCTGACTGGCTAGTGACTATGCCTCTGTCATCCATAACCAGATGTGCTCTTACACCCAAACTCTGATGCGGTTCTGCTTGCCTGCAGCTTCTGGGCAGGTCTGGTGTGATTTTCCACGGGCTGAACCTGCTACCTGCACATAAGCTATGAGCCTGAACACTATTCCGGAGGGTCTGAGAGAACCCCTCTGAAAAAGGGCTCTCCCAGGCTGTAAGCCTCTGTCCACAGTCCTCAGCAAGCATTCTGGATAAAACTAACTTCAATTCTTTGAAAGCTTGCCTTTTTTTCTTTAGTTGACAAAGGTTAAAAGAGGTCAAAAGGGTGGGACCCTGACTAGATAGGATTGGTCCTTATGAGAAGAGATACCGGAGAACTTGCTCTCTCTGCCCTGTGAAGACATGCCAGGGGGCGGCCGTGTGGAGCCAGGAAGAAGATGCCATCACCTGCTGGCACCTTGATCTTGGACTTTGCAGCTTCCAAAACTGTGAGAAATACATTTCTATCACTGAAGCCAACCAGTCTGTGGTGTTTATTATGGCAGCCTGAGCTGACTAAGACACTTTATAAAAACAAGCACAGACTCAATTTCATCTAGACTAAGATGGAGCCAGGGCTGACCAAGGGATACCTTCTGATGGCAAGACCTCAACTTTCAGCTTGGAGAGCAGGCCTCTGTCTCCTGTTTCCAGCAGGGAACACATGGATCCATCTCTTCATGAAGTCTTCACGGATAAGGGTGACGGCCCAGCAAGGCTGGCTGACCTGCAGCCGCTGAGTCCCCCTCTGCCCCGCCTGTCACCACAGTGAGAGGCGGCTCCACTGGACTCTGACCAGAACGTATTTGGCCCAGAAACAGCATTTGACTTGAAGCCTTGGGGTGAGGTGAGGTCAGAGGTCAGATTTCAGCATGCCTCAGCAGTAAACAAAGGTCACTTACATGAGACGCTTATTTATGTGGCCTTTATCTTTGATAAGTCTCTGAATTGCTTACTGCAGTGGTCACTGAGTTGGCAAGAGCCAAGTGGTGGGATGTGTGAAGTCTGGGTTTTTGTCCTAGTAAAAGCTTTTTGTCACCTACGTCTCCAACGGTGCACAGCATCCCTCGGCCCCCACCCTGAGTCCCTGTGCCCCCACTTGCCTGCTCACTGACGACTTCAGGAGTCATGTTCGGTACAAGCCTGATGGAGAACTTGCCGATCACTTTCCTAGGAATCACAGTCTTGGCCCCTGCCCCGGAGAAGGCGCCTTCAATGCCATGGAGGGAGAGGGACGGGTACCGCCACCGGTGCATGAGGATGTCTTTCTGCAGGAAAAAGGCAGAGGGGTCAGGAGTAGCTTAGGCTTTTGGTGCCAGCCCTGTCTGCTCACTGAGGAGATGGGAATGTTGGCAGGGAATCAGCTATGCAGACAGGACCCAGCCTGGGGTCCTGACAACCACAGGCAGGAGGTATAGACACAGGGACCCCCACCCAGGCAGGGCTAGTTAGAACCCCCCCAAAAGGTGCTCTGGAGCTGCTATGACACCACGAAGGAGACCTCTGCCCTGGTCTCAGAGCTGCAGGTGCGGCACCCACTGCCTCTCACTGCAGGCTGGATGGCTCAGGTTTACCCAGCGGAACAAGGAGGGCCTCAGGCTGGAGAAGACAGTGCCTGAGGAACCCAGAGGGTCACGGTCCCACCAACATTAGCTCCCGAGGAGCCAGAGGCTCCAAGGAATACAACACAGGCCATGTGCAGACCATCCCAGGTCCACAGGGCACAGACAGGGGGCTTGTTCCTACTGCAAGAGGACAGCCAGACCCGGCAGGCCCATCTCCAAACAGCAGCCATGGCTGTGCTCCTGCCAACGCCCACGCCAGCCTTGCCCCGCACCTCTGCTGGCCCATAGTTGTCTCCTGCAGTACACCATGGAGGCTTAGCTGCTCCCAGGCCCGAGACCATCCCCTCGTGCACCCACAGTCTTTTATGCTGCCCGCGTGGCCCTTGGCGCATCCTTCTGTGGTTCTGGGAGAGACAGAACTCAAGGGCCATGCTGGGCCTTACTCCTCTTGCATCCCCAGGGCCTACACAGCGCAGGCTGTTGCTGGACTCAATTAATGTTATTAATGTTGGCTAACTTGAAGGTGCAGAACTTACAGCTACACCTCAGAAACCAAGAACTAATTAAGAGAACAGTCAAGACACAATTTTCCCCAAGAACTAAGTAAACACTGTGCAAACAGTCTCCACCTTAGCGCTTGGCTCTGGTGTGGCTTAAAAGATCTCTGGGCCCAGTGGTGAAGACGTCTCCCTACGAACACAAGTACGGCAAAGCTACCTGGCAGGAGACAGCCCCAGCGCTTCCTCTCACGTTTTTTCCAGCTCTGATGTAGTCAAAAGTGGATTCTGACATTTTAAAACACCTAACAACTTGCAGCCTGGTCAGGTCCTGCTTTCTGAATGTCTGTGTCTGATGATTCGTGTGTGCTAGATATTCCAGCTCCTTCCCTCAGGGACCCGCCCCCGCAACACGGGACAGGCGATGCAGGCCTGACAGGTACACGCACGAGACCCTGAGCCTGCACCTTGCAGCCGTGCAGGAGGGTCTTGGCCCCCACGTCTTTGGCGAACTCCTCCATGTCAAAGTCGATGTGGTCGTAGAGCTTGTGCTCCTCCTCTGTCACGGTGGCCACGGCCTCATTAATGCCAGGGACGAGGATGTTCCCCTTCTTGTCTATCAGGGAGCCTGAGGAAAGTGGCAGAGGGTTAGCCAAAGGCGCACACAAGAGGCAGCACAAGAGCATGCGGCTCCTTCCTGCGCTGACTGGGGACGTCAGGCTCGGGAGAGACGCCGCTCAGACCCTCGTAGCCACGTGGCTGAGGCGGGGCCAAGAGCAGCCGTGACTGGTCCCGCAGGTGACGCTCATGGGTGGTGCGTCCTGAGCACGCATCAGGCTCCGTCCGGTGCCTCATGCTCAGTGAGCCGTTTCATCCCCGGAACAGCCAGTGAGGGAGAGGGCGTCACTCCCCTGCCTCGGACACAGAGACTGGGGAGCGGGTGGGGTACGCAGACTGTCCTTGGTCACACACCAGGCACACACCAAGCACGCTGGCTCCAGGCAGGCGTCCTATAACCACCACCGCACTGCCCCATAATTGTTTCAATGCACAGTCCACAAGGAACAAGAACCGTGCGTGGGACGGAGTGGACCCCAATCCCAGAGACTGCACTGCCGTCACTGGGCCATCGCCCACGGCAGGATGCACAAGGCAGGAGCTGTGTGTGGCCTATGGCAGGAGGACACGAGCAATGGGAGGGGGTGGTTCTTGCTCTCAAAGAGCTGACTGAACAGAGGGAACCAGGTGGGGCGGTTATAAAATAAAACAGACTGAAGCAAATGCCCTTAAGAGATGTGGAAGATGACAGAGCCCGAGGAAGGATGGGGTCACGTGACTCATGGGGACCAGCTAGGACCTGGGGAGGCCAAGTGGGTGGGGATGGCCCAGGAAGGTCCCAGGCATCAGGTGCCAACATGCAGCCGGGTGGGGGGGTTGGGGGTTACGGGGGGGGGGTCCTAGAGGGACAAGCAAGTTGGGGGGGGTGCAGTGAGAAACAAGCAGAAGCTGGTTCAAGCAGACGGCTGACACGCACCCAATGCTGACGACAGCCAGCCTGGAGGGGACGCCGGGGCACTTCCCCCAACCCCACGGCGCTGACTGGGCGCCAAGCCCAGGCTTACCCATCAGCGAAATGAGATCGGTCATGGCCTCGTGCACTGAGCCCCCATAAACCCCAGAGTGGAGGTCCTTGTCGCTACATTCCACCTGGACAGGAACAAAGGCCACTTTATCTGGCTGCTTCGTGCAAGCTTATCTTTATCATGTGACAGTAAATTGAACAAAGAGCATTTATAAGACCTGAAAATTTTCCAAATCCAAATTTGCTCCCTCAAGGAGCAAAGCAAGACGTTTTCCAAATTAAAAAACTTAGGCAGGAACAAAAAATATTCTTGGATATGCTAACCGTGGGGAAACTGGATACGCTTGCCACAGGTAAAATATGCTGCAGTGTGCCTCTCTACCACTCAGAGCCTCTTCTAGAAGTTTCACAGAGACCCTGCATCTGTCTGCCGAGTAGGCAGCACCCAATGTGAATAATAACCAACATGGACCCGGAGCCCGAGGACCTGGGCTCAGATCTCGCCCCACCACCTTGAGTCATGTCCCCAGGGCGAGGTGGCTGATGGCTGTTTGTCCGCACACGGGAAGGGGAACGGCGCTCCCCCACAGCACCGGGGCACGGTCACCATAAAGCCGAGTGATGCCTTGCCAGAGTGAGCGCACAGCGCAGCAACTGCAACCACCTCTAGCACTGCTCAGGTCATAAAGGACTTCCACAGACAGGATCTAACTCAACCATTGCCCCGGGGTACAGGGACCCCACCCTCATCTGGGAGGTGACCGCCAGCCAGCAAGCGGCAGAGCTGGCCCAGGCCCAGCCTTTCCCGTGCGCCGGCTGCCTCGGTTTCTCTTTATCCATCGCAGTGTCTCTGAGCCCTCAGGTTCGCTCAGTCACGGGGTAAGAGCTTAAATGCTAAAGTACAAATATTTCGACTTTTAAAAGGGAATGCTTCTAAAATGCTTTGTGTATGTATGTCTGTGTCTTCTTAAACAGACTAGCGTTTAATCTCTTCTCACCCGCTCCAAGGCAGTGTCGCAAGCACCGCAGTCCCGACCTGCCAGCGCTATGCAGCCGACTCCTGCCCGCACCCGGGCCACCACCAGGGCTCACGGAAGCCGGGAGTCGGGGCGCTGGGCAAGCTCTGGGCTTCCCCGTCAGGTGCGGCTGACTCCTGGGGACTTGCCTACTTTGGGGTACGAAGAACAAGGAGACTTGGGGTTGGCAAAATGCGAAATGCGGCCTCAGAACACAGCACTGTACCTCAATGAAAAAGTAGCAAATGCCCCTGAGACCGTAGGTGATGCAGGGCTTCTCCTTCCCCAGCCAGTAGTTATCAGAAATGCAGACGTAGTCCACGTCCTTAAAGAATTTGTCTTTCTGGGCAAAAATCAGCTCATCCAGGCCCTCGGAGCCAGACTCCTCCATGCCTTCCAGGCAGAACCGGATGTTGACAGGCACCTCCTACGACAAGGAAATAGCCCGAGTAGGTACTCAGCTTTGCCATACTTTCCTTCTAGAAACAGCATACAGGATTACAGATTTCAAATATCCGACCTTCTCCAGATCGACCACAGAGCCTGCTCTGTGCACTCGGTGGGGACCCCTCCCCGGCACTGGCCTGCCAGAGTCCAGTCCTGGCAGGAGGCTCTCCACACACCACTGTCCCCACGCTCAGTGTGCGGCAGAGGCAGCTTTCCCTAGAGAGCTTGATGGTAACGTGCAGCCTCACCCTGTGTCTGGGGCATGCTTTATGGTTTTACGGCAGCTGTCCCGACTCTGGGGCTCCCCTCCCTAGATGAGAAAATGAGGCTGCACATGGAGCCGGGTGACTCGCCAAATGCCACACAGGTTGAGGAATGGCAGGGCCTAAACTCAAGTCCCAAGCCATGCCCAGAGGGCACTGTTGTCTAAATGCACGTCCTCCCTGCCCTCCTCCCCCATTTCTGCCCCTCACATGAAATCTCTCACAAGACCTCCATTTATGGAACAGGTCTAAGTGGAGCTGCTGTGAGAGGCTCTGCCTTGTATACAGCCATCACTGGGCCACCAAGGGGTCACCCCAGATTCCAAGGTGCCTCCACCTCAGCTGAGGCTGAGGGCTTCCTAGTTCCTGTGCCCACGCAGAGCTGGCTATGGCCCAGGCCAAGGCAGGCGGTACTGGGCATCACTTCCCTGCTGTGTAAAATGACCCCTGGACCAAAAGGTATGAGACTGTTTTCAGAGCTAACATTCTATGCTTTGACAAAAATGCTTGTCTTATTATTTTATCATGATACAAGATCAAAGCAAGATGCAAAAATGTCTATATAAAATGATCACAATTAGGCTAATAACAATTGAAAATCTTGGTAAAAAACAAAATCCTAACAGTCTTTGAGGATTAGGATTTAGGTAAGTTTTTCTCTCCACTTTTCTGTATTTTGCCAACTTTTAATAGTGAGCAGATATTTCACAGTTAAGGAAATACATTTTTAAAAATAAAATTTATTTTTAGGAGGACATAAACCACACAGCGTGAGTAAGGGCTCTGTCCAATGTCACAAAGCCTATGTCACATTCTGGCAAGTGGTCACACTCACAGGGATAGTCAGTGACTGAAAATTCACATTTCACATGCAGGCAAAAACCTTGCTGAGTTGTCAACATTATGACCTTTGAGCATGTGCAAAACAATTAAACTTTTAATGTTTCCTAGAGCTGGAAAACAAATGTATAATCTTAAATCTGAGTCAGCTGTGCTGATAAGGGTTTGGGAGGCCAGCTTTCTCCCACACAGTGACCTTGACAAGCTGCTGTGTGAACAGAAGCTCATCTTTGTGTCGCTGAGACAGAACTGGTGAATTGGTCAGAATTTGGCATGGGGCATACCTGACCTGTCTTCTGATAAGCTTCCAGGGCGTTCATCCAGCCAGCCACTGGCCCCTTGTCATCAGTTGAGCCTCTCCCATACAACTTGCCTAGAACAGCAATCAGCAAATTCATAAAGTTATGATCACAATGAAATTGAAAGCAGCATATCTCAAGTGAACACCTGATAACGCCTGAGCACAACCACACATGGCTGTCCCCAGTGAGGCTTTCCCTTCCAGTCGGGAGCCCTGAGTCTCCACACGACGCTGTTGCTAGCATTTACTGGAGAATTCACCACAATCACAGAGGCAAGTCATGTGGATACCTCCTCCCTCTCCCGTGGTGTCACAGCAGCCAGCCAGGGCTTGCCTTCCTGCTGAGCCAGGGCAGGAGCTAACAGTCCAATCCCAGGAAATCACTGCCAGTTGGTTAGTTCATTAAAACCACTGACCGTAAGCAGCACGGGTTGGAAAGCTGGGTCACACTTAGGAACCACAGTGCACCATTATTAAAACCATTACCAAAAAAGAACTACAAAGCTCACCCCACCCCAATTTTGACAACTAATTTCATGAATAGAATTTATGTATTTATTATTATTCTCATTCTTTTCTTATCACTTTGAAAACTACAGGACCTGATATCGCTTCTAATGTGAGTAATCAGTCACCATATTCCCCCTCCACACTTGCTTCTGGGACCATCACTGAGGCAGACGCTGGGCTGGGAAGCCGACAACGTGATCGATGGCTCGGAAGACAAGCTCAAGCCCTCCTCCTCCCTCTGCCACACGACCCAGGGGTCAGCCTCGTGAAACCAGGCGAGGAAGGGCAGCTCCCCACGGCTTGCTGACCTCAGCCTCGCCACCTCACCGGGCCGTGAGCTGTCCTGACTAGTCTCCCACTTCCTCACGCTCAGACTGCTTTAAAGGTCAAGTACGGCCCACCCTGAAGTAGTGTGAGGCTGAAAGGCATCATTACCTTAGCAATTTCCTTTTATAAACTAAACTCAACCTTGCTGCTCCCCTGGCAGAGGCGGGCAGCGCATGGCTGGATGTTTGCCATGAAGCTGCTCTGCGGTGAGGAGCTCCTCTAGGTCCATTGACAGCCCAGGGACCCCTGAAGGTAGGACTGGGGAGGGGCTGAGGGGATGCTCAAAGGCCGGCCTCACAGAGGACCAGGTGGTGGTGACCGGTGCCAACACCTGTACAGGTACACAAGTGGGCCCGGGCACTGCCCAAGGTGCAGAGGCACGTGGGCTCCCAGGGGCTGCAAGTGGTCCCTCGGGGCTGGTGCAGGTGGGAGGTGCAGAGATGAGGAGTCCTACTTCAGACAGAGCAAGTCCAAGCGTCAGAGAGCAGCCACGTAGATATGCGGCCTGACACTCAAGAGGGGCCCCAGTGCCCACGGAAGTCCGATCCCACGGTTATGCTAGTTAGTAATCACCCTGGGATGAGGACAATGGTATGGAATTAAATTCCGTAAGATGCTGCTTTAAAGCACGTTTAAAGTCATTTAAAGTCATTTAAGTCTTTAAAGTCTTTTAAGTCATAAAGCTGCTTTAAAGTCATTTTTCATTTCTGCACAGTAACGAACACAATCGCACTGAGCCAGGAAAGGTCTGAACACAGACCCGATGATCCAGTCAGAAGGGGTTTAATGAAAAGAGAGTTGGGAACTTAGCCCAAAGGGGCAAGGCACAGAAGAAGGTCAAAGACTGTCACGTCAGAAACATGTGAAAACTCAGAAATGGATGCAGAAGACCTTTATACCAAACAGGGGCAGGAAAAAAAGAGGCCAGCCTATGTGGGTCCCTCAGAAAGCACAGGCTGCACGAGGCCCGTGGGTGCCCGGCGTGAGGAAGCTCTTGCAGGGAGCAACAGTGACATCGCCACCCCAACCGGGGCAGGCCAGGGAGGGACGACTGCTGTCTGCTCACCTCCCAGGCGCAGCAGGTGCACAGGGGGCTGGTCCTGAGGTACCCCATGGAGCAGCTGCCAGTCGCGGGGAGGTACTGGCCAACTGGCTTTTGGGGGCTGCCGCACCTCAAGTCAGAATGTGTGTCCTGAGAGAAAGCGTCAGTCATAAAGGGACCCCAGGCAACAAGGACTCCTTTCCACACAAAAGGCTTTCTGAAGCTTCAATCCCTGAGGCTCACGTGAGAAACTTCTGCAACCCAATTTCTAGATCGTGTTAACAACAACCTGTACTGGGAAGAGAAAACACTCAGACTATGGGTGACTTTCCGACAGTCAAACAGCGGAGCCCTCCCTGGACGGTGCTCACCGTCCCGCTCCACCAGGGTGAAGGGCTCACTGTCCCAGCCGTCCTCCAGTGCCGCGGGCTGCACGTCCAGGTGGCCGTACACACACACCGTCTTCTTCTGCGGGTCGGAGCCCAGCTTGCCCAGCAGAATGGGAGGAAGCGGGATCTCCGAGCCGTCGGGGAGCTGCAAGTGGAGAGGAACATGACCAAGGACAGCCTTTGTTTGAGAAACGTGACATTTCCCGCAGATATTACTGAAATACCTTGAGCTTTCTTAGCCGTCCTCATCAATCAACCTCTGCTGTAGAGTTTAAGATCATGTTGTTCAACAGAGTCATTAATTAATAAGAATTTACTTTCCTGTAATCCGAAGCATATAAACTGAATGATGTTTACCAACTACGGTCTGTTTGCAAAATTTTTTAACGGCTGATTTTTCTTTGACTTTTATATAACAAAGCATGCAGGCTGAGCTTGGGATGCAACTTAGTTCATTATTTTCTGAAAAGATGGTTAAGAACAACTACAATCTTAAATCAGAAGATATATTTTTGAAATTCTGTATGTAGATTACCATCATGCACAGAGACAGAGAGAGACACAGTCCACACTGAGCCACACTAGCTGGCACTCCTCCTGAGCTGGGTCCCAGAGGCCTTGTCAGTGACAAGCCTATGAGACTGGGGATGCCCATGAGGCCCAGAACTTAATGTGCATCTAGGCAAAGGCAAAGCATCTGAGGTCGTTTCCAACTGTCACCTCATGTCGATGCCTCCACCTTTTACTTTAGACCACGGCCCATTCAGGCTGTGCAGAAACCCTGCAGCCCATGTAGGTCCTCTACCCGTGCCCACAATCTAACAGAAAAAACCTGGGATCATTACAAAGTATTATGAACAAATGGCAGGGAGGGTGCAAGCACACACACACTTTTGTTTTAGCTGTAGGAGGAAGGGATCGCACATACTACAACATCATGCACTTGTGCATTAGTCTAGTTACTAGAAAATACCATTCACAAAAATAGGCATTAATAAACATAACACACAAACTAAGCTGATCATGAAGTTAAACTAACAATTTACAATTAAGAGGTAAAATGAGCAGCAAATTGAAAATGATGACCAGATCAGGATGACGCTGATGCCAAAGGGTCCTTCTTTCCCAACTCCAGGGCTCCCAAGCTCCAAGTGTGCAAGCACATTAGGGAGCTTGGCTGGAAGTCTTGTAGGATACAGGATGTTTTCTCAGTAATTTCAGTAGCTCCTGTAAACTGACAGCTACCTGTGTGCAGCACTTGGACTGATGTCCCCACAAGAACTGCCCTCAGGCTAGGTTTGCAGTCAGTTCTTACCAGGATGGCCTGCAGCCACCAGGGGCAAATAATTGTTTCTTAAAAACCCCTGGCCTGGTTGCAGAGGACACACAGCCTCAGCGGTCACAGCTGGCCCTCAGCTTCCCTGAGCAAGAAATTGACTTTAAACAATAACAAATTTTCTACAAATAAATTTCTATTACATAGAGCTCCTCTGAAATACTTTTGTGCCTGTAGGTAAAATTGTTCTGAAATTCACTAGGACCTCAAACTCCCAACATCATCTTTCCTCCATAAGTCTGAAAACACTCCAGCTTCTGCACTTCCCTGTAAAGACACCCAACTCCACCCTCACACCTGCCTGAAGTCATCATCACTCTCTGGACAATGGAGCCCTGTTGCCAAATAAATGCACGGGAAGAGAAGAGAAGAGGTATTGCTACCTCACACTGCAACATCTCTGCAGAACTTTTCTACCAGTGACAAAATCTTTCAATGCCTTGATAAAAGTAGGTGTTATATATTTCAAAATTGTATAATAGTCATTTTAGTCTTTTATGGAAGGCGTTTTCTTAAGAATTGCACTGTAATGTCAGTGATAAATGGAATACATCTATCTACTCTTAAAAATTATTTACCTTGCCTAGATTTTTTTTATGTATTAGGAAAAAAGGGAGGGAGAGCAAGTCAAGCATGCTCCTCAAAGGAAACAATACAAAGACACTTGGTTTATTCTCCCAAGAGTGTGGGGAAATTGTTGGGGAGTTGCAATACAACTGAAATCAACTATTAAATTTGCTTTCAGAAGAAAATCTCAAATGAACAACACTGGATTGGGAATTTCATCCTGGCTTTACAAGTAACCTACTGTGGGCTCCCAGTGGATGCAAAGCCCACTGGGGCCTTGGGTTTCTTGCACTGATGAAATGAACACACTGAACTGAATGTCCACACCCAAAATTCCAGGACTGTGACTTCAACTGGACACCTAAATCATCAGGCAAAAGAACCGAGATAAACCAAAACTTGTCACACTCTGCAATATAAAAGGGTATTACAAACTTTGAAAATATACGGTATGAAGCATGCAATTAACATGGGGCTGAAATCATCTGAAACTAAAATAGCGGAATAATGTACCATGAAGTGAAATTGTTCACTTAAATTAGGAAGAAAACAAACCATTCTCCCCCCAAAATATCTCTTATGAAAAAGTGCTGTTCTACGAATTGTGATGCTTGGGGTTGCAGTGCTGTGTGGATGGGGGAGGGGTCTATATTATTTTTAACTCCACACAGGTGAAGTGTAACTTCCTAGTGTGAAAGCTCACTTCTTTCCAGGAAAGGAATCTCAGCTGTTCTCTAACAATGACAGTTACATTAACTTATTCTTGAGCAACCATCAACAGTTCTCCTTTCTGGAGAAAAACGCTGAGTATCATAAAACCTTTGCCCCAGGCCTGAGTATCATAAAACCTTTGCCCCAGGCCGGCCGAAGCAATCACATACGAACTTGTGATCCAAGCCAGGCCCTTTTCTGTTGGTTTTCAAGATGAGCAGGATATTTGAAAGAAAAGCTCTTTCAAGAACTTGCGGAGTCCTATCAACCCTGCAGGCAGAACGTCCGTGGTTCTGCAATGTGAAGAACGCTGGATTCGTACCTTCTGTTTCCCAATATCCACCAGCTCCACGCAGCCGCCCAGCTGCTTGACGTCCGCAGCAGCAACCTCCATCATCCTTCTGATTTCCCCTCTCTTCTCGGGCCACGCAGACACGCTCTGGATGGCCACCCATTTGGCAAGTTTCTGTATGTGGATAACAAGCAAAAATGGGTTCTGAAAAGGTGTTCCTTAAGGCAGGAAAGGTTTTCATAATTTTGCCATGTTTCAGGCACACACAGTTGATTTACTACCTGAGGCTGCTCCATTTTGAACAGATGTAGAAGAATAGACCCATCACATTTGCTTTTTGCTTAAGATTTTAAAAGCTGTGTGTACCAACCCTGTACCAAGAACTAGAGCATGAAAGAAAATTGTCAGAATGTGTATTTTTTAACCATTAAGGATGAAGTGAATGTAAAATGCACAAAGTTCCATAATTAAGTTTATATCTGAATCCAAAGAAATTACAACTGAAAGATACAGAAAATACCCAATGTTGTCACAGTCCAGATTTGCTTATTTATCATCCTGACAATGGCCAAGTTTTCTACAGTATAACTTTTAGAATGAGAATTCTATAGGTTTCATCTGAAATATGTCCACTAAAAATAACTTTAAAGCATAATTCTTTAAGTTAATGTCAAGAAACAGATTAATATATAACATTACTGAGTCACTTATAACATGCTAAAGGCAAACTAGTTTTTTAATGTATAATAACTATCATAAGAAATTGTAGATGGAGAGTAAACAAAAATCTTGGATTAGCTTTGCTATTCTTAGAAACATATATTAACACTTTCTGTCAAAAGCCAAAAGTATAATTACACTGTAATAGGAAGGTAGAGGAACAGATCTCTAGGTAACACTTTTAAAACTTGATTTAAATGGCATCATTCATATTAGTTTCTTGAAAGTTTCTCTGAGCTCCATAGGATTAAACCAAAACTTAATGTTTACTAGAATGAAATATTCCCTTACCTTAATGTAGCGATCCTGATTTTCATCGATGTACTTAAACAGGGTAGTGAGGGCCGACATCTTTCAACCAGACCCCAGACGCAGATCTTGAAGATTCTGAGAAGGAAGAGCCACAGGCCAGTCCTGCCTCTGGAAGGCACAGGCTGGGCTGTAAAGTGTCACTCCGCCCCCCCAGTATTGCAACATCACCATCACTAGGGCTGTCCAGGAAGTGACTGCAGCTTCAGAGACAAAAGCTTTGGGAGCCAGTTGGAGATTCAGATTGTTCTGCCCTTTTTTCTTGGAAGGAAAATCTATACAAAATTGTGTCGAATGGCAGGTAACTGAAGGAAGGGCCCAAGTTGAAGACAATCCAATGAAACTAAAAGTAGGTACTTTTAGTTTTACTGGCACTCCAAAAATTTTTTAAGAATTCTCAAAGCACACAGAGAACTTTCCACTTTCTATTAGCATGAAGCACATAGTCCCAGCAAAGATGTCATATCCTGCCTCCACCACAAAACCCACAACCCGGACAATAGAGCCCAAGGAAAGCTAGATTCCATTTAGGAAAGTTGGTGATTGTGGGCCAGGAACAACCCAAGGGCAACAGCTAAACTTCTGAGAACCTAAGAAACTTGCGCCGACTGCACAGCCGCCTGGGCATGTTTCCTAACATCCGGTTTCTCCTGCTTGAGAGCCAACAACTTCTGTTCCACCTTACAATAAAGGTGAAAACAAATCACTTGACTATTCTTAAAAATTGGAATGAATATGAAATAAAAATGGTTCTGGTATTGGGGACTTTCAAAATTGGTCCTCTCTACTTTCTTCAACTGACAATTGGGATTCCCTCAAGTGACAAGATTGAAACTTCAGCAGCAGTGTAGAAGAGATCAGCTATACTCAAATTCTAGCAAATCTGGTATTGCAGCTACCCAAGGCATTTCAGAATCACAGCCGGGAGCGACAAGACCCTACTACAGTTATGTTGTTCTGGAGTGGGATGCCAGATAAATGCCTACGCACTGACATTCTGTAGGTAAAGAGCATTTTTTTCTTGGCATAGGATGCCAAAGTGACTTCTAAACAGAGAGGTGACTTTACCCCTGTGGACACAAAGTGTGGCAGCTGTTTGGAAGTTACTTGAGCTGTGCAGGGTGATGAAATCACAAGGTACGACAAGTAGCAGACATGATTTCTGTTTGGGTGGGAGATCAAACCACTTCCTTCTCAAGTGCCTGCTTCTTACTCTTTAAACTCCAGCAAGAGAGCATGAAATATTTACATACCTCCTAGTGAATTCAGATGCCCTCAGCCGAGGCACTCATGTGGAAGAGCTTCGAGTAAGACAGAGTCCACAAATACTGTAGAGGCCTTTTATGAGTGTTAATAAAGTCAAACTTTTATCCACTGTAGCCAAAAATGTACACAGGGAAGCTACTCGGTTACCTTAAAAGAAACTCTATTTAGCAGGACAATATGCTGCACTGGGTGCTTTTCATTTGGATGCACTAAATACAACAAATCCCAAGCTCACTGTGGTATATTCTCATTAATATTATGTTCTTTGTAGTCAAATTAACCAGTGGCTGTCTAGTTAAATTCATTCAAAGACACACTGGGTATGTGCCAAATAACAATGTTTCCATCAACCATCAAAGAGGGACCTTATTAAGATGGCGGTCCCCTAAGATTATAATGGAGCTGAAAAACTCCTTTTCCATGTTTAGATACATTTAGATACACAAATACTAACTTTTGTGTTACAAATGCCTACAGTACTCAGTACAGTAACATTCTGTACAGGTTTGCAGCCTAGGAGCAATATGCTATACCATACAGCCTAGGTGTGTGGGAGACTATACCAGCTAGGTTTGTGTAAGTACACTCTGGGATGTTAGCACAAGCAAGGAATCACCTGATGATTTTTTCAGAAAGTATCCCATCCTTAAGCAATGTATGACTATGATTATCTAAGTTGCACCTTTCACCAAAGTAGTGTAGACAGAGACCACAGTTTGTTCAGCTATCCATGCAAAGCCACCAGGGATGGGCTAAAAACAACTCCTATTAACCTTAACTCAGTCAAAACAGGTTAGGCTGGGTTCCACTTTCTCCCTCCCACTCACAGTTCTGGGTTATTCCTGTTTCACCTGCCCTAGTACCAAAGCCATTAAATGGAACCACTTTTATATGTCCTGAAAAGCCCCATTTACTAAGGTAAAAGCAATATGTTGGATTGAACGAAAGCAAATATTATCCTTTCAAATAAATAACATCCTCACTCTTGAAATCTAAAGTTCATGGGGAGGAACATAATTTAAATAATGAGGCTAGTGAGCAGGGAAGGAGAAATTACACGTAGCACCTGGAACTATGCAGCAATACACACAAAATCATTCTTTCATTTCTGAGTATCTCAACCCTTGTCCCTTGTTAGTTCCAGGTATATATTAAATACTTGAATCATGGCCCCAAGTCTATGTAAAAGCCACTAAGACAGGGGTAGGATGCTCCAATTTGCCCAATATAGAACCTCACCCTCAACATATTGTGAATGTCTCTTCCTCCACTTGGCCTGCATACATCAGGGACAAGGTATCAGTAGCAGGACCCCAGGTTCTCCACCTCATTACACTGAATCTACATTAGGATGCTCTCTGGAATCTGATCTTGGCAGTGGGGGGCCAGACTGGCGGCCCTGTCTGCAAAGCCCAAGGTCTCAAGGACCTTCCTGCAGGCGGACCAAGTATCCTCTCCATTTTACAGATGAGGACATTGAGGCTGATGGAATGTGTGACCTGCCCCAGACCAGCAAGCTGGCAAAGGGACTTTGTCTCCTGTCAGCTGCTTCCTCCTACAGGCAACCTCGCAGCCTCACACGCGGGGGAGCGAGGAACCCTGTCCAGGGCCCTGTGAACCTGGCGCGTGTCTGTCCAGCAGGAGCAACCCGCAGGCTCCGGGAAAGGGGTCTGCCGGAGGAGGCCGGAGTTCTCCGCAGGCCTCTCGGGGAGGCGTGCGGACCGACCAGCACTCTCTGACCCCTGCAAGCCCACTCACAGCCAGGGTGGCCACCGGGCAGTGCCGTGCGGGCCCGAGCGAAGCGCGCTGCCCAGCCTGGGTCACCGGCCAGGGGCGCCCCGCGTGTTCCGGAGCCGCTCGGACCCGGCCGGCCGGGCGAGTGGCCTGACTGCTCAGGGCCGCCTGGGGGTGACGCCGTCCCGGGCCTCTGACTCCGACCGCGCTCGGGCACAGCCCGGCCCCCGCTGTCCCCGCCTGGCTGCGGCCGGGGGTCGCTGCTCCCCCGCGAACGAGGCGTAACTCCTGCGGCTGGCCCGGGGCTCTCCCCGCCCGGCCCGCTCCCGGGCTCGGGCCGCCCATCCGGGAAGGCCCATCCGGGAAGGCCCAGCCGCGGAGGCCCGCTTACCCGCAGCCGGTCCCGCGCCGGTTCCGCACCACGTGTCCACGGCCACGCCCCCGGCGCGGGCCCGCCCCGCCGCCCTCCCTCCCACCAATCCTCGGCTCCCTCAGAAGGGCCGATGTCGCCCCGCCCCTCCCTCCCGTCAATCCCCGGTCTAGGCCAGAGGGCTGCCTACGCCCCGCCCCCTCCCCAATCCCCGGCCTCGCCAGAGGGCGGATGTCGCCCCGCCCCTCCCCTTCCACCAATCTCAGGCCTCTCCCAGAGGGCTAGTGTCGCCTCGCCCCGCCCCTCCCCGGCGCTGGGCGGAGTGAGGGGCGGGGCGTCGGGGCCGGGGCCGGGCCGGGGTTCCCGGCGGGCGGGGCCCTGGGAGCACCTGGCGCTGCGCTTTCCAGCTCGCTAGACGCCACCTCTAGTGCAGCGCTGGAGTCCGCAACCGGCGTGCCCGGGCTTTGGGGATCCCCCGCGCTTCCCGCCGCGCCTGTTCTGCGGGTCCCACACGTTCCGTTTGATGTAGCTTGGCCCTTGGTTTGCAGAGCGTTCCCCAGCGCCGCTGCCGCGAGCGGAATACCGTAGCGTTTAGGTCCCCTGTCCAGGCGCTGATGCGGAGGGAGGCCCACCGCCACGTCTGCAGCGTCGTCGGCCGCGCTGCTCGCCTTTTCAACCCCTACCGCAGGCCTTGGCGGTGAAGCTGTTATCCCCGATCTGCTTATTGTTCCTTAGAGCATTAACAAAAGAATTTGGCAAAACTTGAACCACTACCACGCTCTTTAAGTAGTGATTACTCTGGGATAATTTTTTTAAAAAAATAAATTTGATAGCTGCAAGGGATGTAATTTCTCACATACTGTAAATATTTTAAAATAAAATTACCTCCCTCCTTTAAACTTTATGTGGTTTGTTTTCTCTTTAGATTTCTATTCCACATGCCTCATAGAATTTTGTCAAAGGTAATATTTTTATACTTGAGAGTCTTTTATTGATGACCCTGTTACCGGCTGTTGAACTCGGTTCTCCCAATCGAGAGACAGTTTTGCAGCAGCAAAATTTGTTAAAGAGAAAGTTCCCTCTTATAAAGGGGTTCAGAGCAGGCACACGTGCAAGTGTCATAATCACCAAGGTAGAACACTCCAAAAGGGGTAGGAGCAGGCACATGTCGCAGGGGATAGTGGCCCTGGGGTCTTTGTGTCATCCCTTTTTCTCTTGTCTGGCCTCTCCTCCTTCCTGACGTTGTCTCTTTCTCTTTTTTTTTTTTGGACCAATGGGGATGTTGTCTCCTTCCTGTCATGGGGGGTGCAGTTTTACACCTTTTTATGGTTAGGCCCAGATGTGTTGTGGTGTCCAAAGTTCACATGGGGCAGGGAGAGCTGTGATGTATCATGTGCCCTGTGTTGTTTCTCTTGTTTCTTGTGATAGTTGTGGTTACCCTTATCTTGTTATTGTTACAGTATGTTCTCTTACTCAGCGTGCCATCTGTTTACGTTGCTTGCTTTCATATTTTCTCTGCTCCTGCCACTTTTCTTACACTAACATTCTGTGACACTTGGGGTTACACCGTCTTGCAGTGTGTTTTCTTACGCAGTATCCCGTTTGTTTACATGGCCCATTCAGTACTTCCTCTGCTCATGTCTCACTTTCCTACTTACACTAACTACCCTATCATATTTCCCTACAACAAAATATGTATAAAAATTTAAATTACTATTTACTTTCCTACAATCAAAAAGCTCTAAGTGTTAAAATTTTTTCTTCTGGATTAAATTCTTATTACATTTATTATTAGTACATGAATGATTTTTAAAAGATCTAAGTACATTACACACTTAGGTAAATAATTTTTAGATATTAAAAATAAAAATTATTAGAACTATATCTTTAATCATATCAATTGGGCTTAAAAAATTAGTTCAGGTATCCACAAATGAGATTATTGCTGGAATGAGACACGGTTTCGTGAAAAATACGGCAAAAAGAAGTCATTTAGAGTAAAATCCATAACAAGCTACTGTTAAGTTTATCAAAATTTAGTAAGAACATGATGGGAATAAATAATGAGCAAAGAAATTATTGACAAACAAGCAAGTAGGTGCCTTGGACCCAAGTAAACAAGTGAATATGCACTGGCAATACTTAATCATCGTTTGACAAAAGCTAGTAAAAATGTTTCTTCTGTGAATCTGAATAAATGTTAGAAAAATACAAAACTTACCCTTGATGCAGAACCATTTTACTTGGATATATGTCAATTGTCAAAAGGTAGCGCTTTCTAGTTCCTGCCCCTTGAAATAATGCAAAATATGCACCTGACCAGTGTCCTTGATTAAGAAGGCATCCTCCAGTAATCTAGTGTGGTGTTTCCCTTTGTTTGGAGCATGTGAAGCTTTTAGAGTTAACAAACATACAACATTTAGAACAATGCCTGGCACTGAACTCCTAGGAACAGGAAGGCCTGGCTGAGGCCAGAGGGTCAGCTCCACTGCCAGCACATTCTAGGAGAGTCCCTGCAGAATTTGAGCAGCTGGAAATCGAGGCCCTTAAAACTCTCTGAGTCCTCCTTAAAAAGTCCCCTTGTGCCCTCAGGTGTCTCAGTCTGAAGACCACAGCCTTACAAGGCTAAGTAACTGCTAATACCTGAGCCGACGTGTGCACAGCTCTGACTCTCCAGCAGGTGGCCCTGCACGCCCATCTCTTCTCAGGAAAAGAGCACATTGCACGTGGCTTGGTAGCAACAAATCTGATCTTAGCTTAAAGACTAGATAAATATATTCCTATTCTCCAGTTGCTGCAATTTTTAGTTCTCAGCATGAGGCAAGAGTTTAGTCTCCAGAATCCCAGTCAGTTCTGTTTAACCAAATGTAACTAAACACACAGTCAGTGGGATCACGCATCCCCCTGGAAGACAGAATTTTCCTGGAATCAGAAACCTCTTTGGGGAGTATAATTATTCTCCAGAAACCCAGATGCAGAGAAATAGTTGGTAAGTATTTTAGAGAATCATGGCCAAGTAAGATGGCACAAAGAAGAAAACAGAGTATAAGGAGATTAGGAAGGGACAGCTACATGTGGATGCCACATTTTGTCAGCCTTATGCAGTTGATAAACTCTACTCCACCCCATAGCTGGTCTCTAGGAGTCTCTCTGGTCCTGAGTTCATTCCTGTGGCACTAGCCTATCTAATTCTCCAGACTCAAATGCTCCTATTTCCTCCGACCAGCAGGACCTCAATCCCGCAGGCCCTTCAAAACTCAGTATGTCTAAAGCCAAACTCATGATTTTGGTTACCTCCAATTATCCTTGTCTATGGTGGGCAGAATTCTAACATTTCTGCCCCTCCCCCAGAGCATGGGTGGGCCTGACCTAATCAAACAAGCTCTTGGAAGAGGGTTTAGAGGTCAGAGATGAGAGGAGTCAGAGAGATTTGCAGCTGCAGCAGATGTTCTCCTGCGGGCCTTGAGGACCAATTGTCATGTTGTGGGGAAGGCCACATGGCAGGAAATAGTAGGCAGCCTCTGGGGCCGAGGGCCTCAGGCATGTGAATTCTGCCAACAACCTGAATGAGCTTAGAAGCGGATTCTTCTCCAGTCAGTTCTCCAGGTGAGAACACAGCCCAGCCCACACTTTCACTGCAGCCTTGTGAGACCCTGCGCAGGTGCCTGACCCATGGAAACTGGGTGACAAGAAGAGGGTAATGTCTGAAGCTGCTAAGTGTGTGGTAATTTGTTACACAGCAACAGAAAACTAATACAGCCCCATATTTCAGAGAAAGATGTTATGTTATTTTATTCCTCTGTAAAAGTATAGAATATTTAATGGCTGTGTTTCTGGAAATTTGTGTGTGTGTGTGTGTTTTCTGATTTTTCTTAACAGGCTGATAAAAGTAGCTACCAGGCCAATAAATTTTAGTCCCTGCTATGCCCCAGAACTGACTTTCTTAGTAAATTTATTGCTTCATGCAACAGACTGAACATTTGTGTTAGGGACAGAAAAACAAGTGACAGGGAATGGAAATCAGAAAAGCAGAAAGGAGAAACATTTATAGAAAAACAATAAGGAGGAAATGGCTACAGAAAAGTAACCGGGAGAAACAGTTCTTTAAGTCTTAAAGAACGGGGTAATTAAACATGGAACACTGACCACCAATCAGAAAATAGAAAAACACCCTAAACGGTGACTTTCTCCGTCACACGTATAATTCAGTCCCCAAACCTTGTGACGTATAGTCATAGGTGATTATGACCAACCTTGTGACTAACCTTTACATCAACATAAAACATATAAAAGGAAGAAGTTTAGAGTTAATTAGCGTCTTCTCCACTCACGGAGACAGACCCGTTTCCCCTTAGGAAACATCTGTGCTTTCTTCCCTATCCTATCTTATGACTTCACTACTTCCAATAAATCCTTCACGCATCCTCGCTGAGTGTCTGTCATCTCTCTCCCTCGTGCGGACCCGGCTTGTGATTCTTCCAAGCCAGGAGCCCAAGAACTGGGGCAAAACTTCAAAGTCCGGCTGTGGACACCGAACCATGACAGTTTGTGTCCCCCCAAAATTCACTGGGTCTCCATCTAACAACCTTCCAATGAGTTAGAGACCTGTTGGCTTTTACTTCTGAAATGGTCTCCATTTGGTCCTTCCCTCTGACCTCACAGCCATGGCTCAGGTTTGAGCCTCTGTCTTTACGCATCTCTGCTCGTCAGCAGCTACCACGGCCCCAGGATGACATGCAAATGTCCTCGCATGCATCTGAGGGCCTCTCCATCCATCCAGACCCCCTTCCATCCTCATCTTCTGGAAATCTCCCTCTTCACTCTGCAAGCAGGGCCTGAGAAGGCTTCGTGTTCTCTTAGTAGATTTTGCTTATCTTCTATATCTGAATGTGTGTCATGCACAAGTGGGATTTTTAACTTAATATCAGGAATTACTGAATACCTAAGGGAATCGTCAATCTTACTTCACATTTCAAATATCCTTTGTCATCAAAACACCACCCATGTGGCCATACGTGCTAAAATTCTGATGATAAACAACATATTTCACCCTGATTATATTGACTCCAGAATTTTTGAAATTTAGAAATTCAAAAATTTGAAATCTCTGTCCTATAACCTCCCAAAAGAGGTTCTCAGGCCAAGAAAACCTGTAATTTAAGGTGCATTTATTCAGATGATCAGGGAAACAGTTACCCCCTGTAAGTCTTATATCAGTGCATACATATTTTAAGCCCCCATATATTTTGTTTCCTTAGATATCTCTTTGGTTGAATGACAAATCTAATTTTCAAGTTATGATTTGTGAGCTGATTAACCTGGATAGCTAGAACTCTTATGTCTTGTGTAGCAATTGTAATATGCAGGCAGCCAAAACCGTAAAGACATAATAACTACCATACTTGCATATCTCACAATTTAGAGAGGTTTTCCCACTTGGGAGTCTATCAGAAGAAACACCAGGGACTATCCCTGCATACACTGTGGATGTACCACTGTAACAGAGACAATGCAAAAGAAGGGAAAAAAAAAGAAAATAAAGCTTTAATTCCATTAATAATGCAGAAGAAAATTTCCTCTTCTAAAATGCATCATGCATTATCTCAATATGTTTCTTTTTAGGAGTTAAGTTTTCAGGGAAAGATGTTATTTTATCACTTTATAAAAGTATAGAATATTTAATGGCTTTGTCTCTGGAAAGTTGTGTATGAGTGCGTATGTGTGTGTTTCTCACTTTTTTTTTAACAAGCTGATAAAAGTAGCTACTGGATCAATAAACTTCATTCCCTGCTATGCCTCCAGAGCTGACTTAGTAAATTTTACTGCTTCATACTATGGACTAAATGTTTATGTCCCCACAAAATTCATATGTTGAAACTCTAACCCCCTATCTGTTGGTATTTGAGGTGGGGCCTGTGGGAGGTGATTATGGTTAGATGAGGTCATGAGGGGGTAGGCCCCATGATCAGCCTAGTGTCCCCACGTTAATAACGAGAGGAAGAGAACAGAGCCCTCCCTCTCTATCCCGTGAGCACACAGAGAGACGGCAGACGGCCGTCTGTACACCAGGAAGTGGCTCCCACCAGACATCGAACTTACTGGCATCTTGACCTTGGACTTCCCAGACTCCAGAGCTCTGAGACGTAAATGTCTGAGGTTTAAGACCCCCAGTCTGTGGTATTTGTTATAGCAGCCTGAGCTGACTGAGACAGCTCAGTTCATAATCTCAGTTTCTTGGCTGAGTACTTAATTCTCATATTAAACCTTAACTGTCAAATGATGACCACAAGTTGTAGTTGTCCAGTCTCAGATCAAGCAGCCCAGGGATGGCCTCTGAACACTTAATAGTTCAGTTGGGGTTTTGATTTGGCCAAATTCCAAGTAAGAGTTTGAAGACTCTCTAGTCGGACTCTTACACATTCTCTAAGAATAGAAAACATACAGATGGTTCTAGGAGGCGCCAACCTTCCTGGGAGGCAAATATCCCAGACACACCGGCCTCTCTCCAGACCTCTCCCACCCCCTATCCTCCAGCGGTTCTGTTGCTCCAGAACGCACCGTGCTTTGTAGAAGAAAACTCCCAACCTTCCCACGAGCCTCCTGCGTTTACACTTTCACCTTATGCGTCTAATCCTGTTCGAGTAAATTCCTCTGAGTCCCCACCTCTCCTCTGGAGACCCCAGTGCCTGCTCCTCACCACGACCCTTGTCCTGTTCCAGGTCTCTGAGCTTTCGGGACATCGCTTCATTTCAAAATCATTGTGTCTGAGATGGAACTCCTTACCTTGCCTGGGAGACAGACAGCTTTATCACTGTGGCTTCTGTGTGAGTGTCCTCAGGGCTGCCGTGCAAAGTGCCACAAACTGGGTGGCTTAAAACAACAGGAATTTATTCTCTTACAGTTTGGGAGGATGGGAGCCTGAGATCCAGGCGCCCTCAGAGTGGCTCCTCCTGGGGGCCGGGGGCTCTGAGGGAGGGTCTGTTTCCCTATTTTCTCTCTAGTTTCTAGTGGGTGCCGCAGTCCCCAGCACCCCTTGGTTTGTGGCTGCATCACTCCACTCTCTGCCTCCTCCTTGACGTGGCCACCTTCCCTCCATGGGTGTCTGTGTCTGTGTCCTAACAAGGAGGTTGCCAGGCATTGGATGAGGGCCCATCCTAATCCAGCACAACCTCATCTGAAATTGATGACATCTGCAAAGACCCTACCCCCAAGTCACATCCACAGATTCCAGGTGGACGTGAATCTTGTGGAGACACTATTCAACCCAGTACAGATATATACTAACTTAAATACAACTGATCATGACTTTTCATCCGAAACGACTTCTGCATTCAAATATCTCTCTCATTTCCACAGCTGCCAGCCTCCTCTGGGGCTTCATTTCCCTGCATCTCAACGGCGACACCCGGCGTCCTACAGCAGCCCCTTCTCAGCGCTCCCCAGGCGGGTCAGTCCCACTGTGTGGTGCCGGAGAAAGAGCACCAGCTTGCAGTGCGCAACACGCGCTGCCCGTGAGCTGCTGTGTAAGCGCTTCCTTTGTATTGTGTTTGGAGAAGTGAAGCCCCAGGGCTTTAAGTGCAAAAGTGCAACTTAATTTTTTTTATAACTGAACTTGATTTTTATCTCGAAGACCCAGGTCTGTCTGATGTGGAAACGCATCGGATCCTTTCCAGATGGATGCAGCCTTTCCAGTGACTTTTCTCAGTCCAGTCATGACCTTCGTCATATTTAGAACTTGTCCCCCTCCCTGTGCCCCCTCACTCCCGGGCTGGTGCCAGGCTCACTGCTCGTGCAAGTGCTACTGCTGTCTGTGCGGCAGAGAGGCTAGTCTGGTCTCTGTCTGGATTTGTCCTGGGCCTGTGCAGGAGCCAGTGGCCCCGACGCCCTACTCCTTGTGGGTGCCTCTCGCCAGACTGGCTCCAGGTGTGATGCCCTGAGACAGCCCCGCTCCGGCCCTGCCACTGCCTGGGACCCCGCGAGACTGCTGGCTCTGCGCTGTTCTCTCTTTCTCCTACACATCCTTTCTCGGCCTACATTTGGATGTTCTCTTCGCATCTCAAGGAACTATCTCAGGCCCTCTTCTGTCCTGATGTGTCCCGTTGCCATTTTGTTCTGCAGCCACACAATGGTAGCAGTGACGACGCAGGAGACGCTGTTAGGTTTGCTGCCTCCCGGGCTTCCCCCGGGAAGTGAAGCAAGGACTTCAATACCCTTGAGTTTCCTAACACAAATGTGGTCTATCGTACACGGCCCCTGCTGTTATAACGGGAATCAGGGAGCCCTTGGCGGCACCCGCGGACCGGGAGCCTTTTACTTCCTCTGTGTTTCAGCTGTGGTCTCGCTGTCCACATCACAGGCGGGTGTGAGTTCTGGCCCGAATGAGAACAACAGCACAGATGGGGGATCGTGTGGACCAAGCGCCCCTGGGTTCCTGTTTCACGTTCAACCTGCCATAGTCCCCCCGGCAAGTTGTGTGTCCCTGCAGAGGGCATTTACGAGCAGAGAAAGTAGGAATTTGGTCTCTGCCTAGAATCTGTTTCTCTAGAATAATGTGGGGCAGTATAACACTCTGTGGATAATAACTTTTGTACTTGACAAATAACTGCGTGTTTTCCAATTTCCAACCCAGGAAGATAGTTGGAAAATGAGATTGGAAACAGGCTGGGAAAGGTAGGGCAGCTTCTTCACTGAGCTCACTCACGCTTCCCTGTTCTCGGTGGTCTCCACTCTTGCCCCATCCCGCCCACTGGCCCTGCCCTGTGGGACATTCCTTCAGGGTAGGACACACCCAGTATGTCTTCCCAACTCCCCTGGGCTGGACTGTCCAGCTGCCAGGAACAGAGAACCATGCAGGTTGCCGAGGCGAGCCCGGGCTTGTTAGAGGACTTCTCCCGGGGACCCGGCAGCCGCCCACGGCCACTGGGCAGTCAGCTACCTCGGAGGCTGTGCCAGTCAGGCCTGTGTTCCCTGCTCTCAGCGATTCTGCTTCCGCTTTCTACTCCGATACTGAGGGGCTCGTTTTCTATTTCTCAGGTTGAAATTTCTCAAAGAGAGCATACAACAGGTTCAGCAAGTCACCCTGAGGAATAAAGTTCCCCTGCAGGCAGAATGCTGGCTCCAGGCTCTCTGCAGGCCTCGGCTGGTGGGCCCAGAGGCCGATGGGTGCCTTCGGGTCAGGCTCCCCGCCTGCTCCCATCCCTGGGCCAAGGAGGCACAGCATGGCCATCTGCACTTGAATCCCAGAGGACGGGGTGGGCCCTGGGACTTCTCTTCGGACAGGGGCCGCACAGCTCGCCGGCCCCACGTGGCCCATGGTGCAGCCCAGGATACTGGATGTGGAATAGGAAGGGTCTTTCAGCAGTTGGGACTCACGGTGTGTGACAGTTTGCACTGGCTCCCTCATGACAGAGCCAGAAAGAAGCCATGAGCAAGGGACTGAAGTTCCCCAGGCCTTCTTTCTCCACGGTTTTAGGGGTCAGGCTGGGATTCTATCCCTGCCTTTGTAGAAATAGAACTAATTTATCCTTAAGACAAGAGCTGCCCCTGGACTTAACACATGCCTCTTGATTTAATGGTCTCCAGGTGGCATTTTCATCCAAGAATTAGGGGTGCCAACCCAGGCAGAGAAGCTCGCGTGTCCAGTCAGGAGAGATGGAAACACGCCTACAGAATTAAGCCCTTAAAGTCCTTTAAACCACTGCTTTGAAGAAAACACCAATTATTCCAATGACTACCCGCGGCCGAAAACAGCAGCAGCAACAAAACCTATTCTTAACTTTTTTTATGAGTTCTTCCTGCTTTCTGGTTTAGAACAATTATATGATACTTTAAGTACGTTGAAGAAATTCAATTTAATGAATTCATAAAATCTGCTGCAATTTTCTCTAATTCAATGAAATCTATTTTGATGACACCAAAGATTTTTGAGTTCAAAGAGTTTTAAGATGTAAGGAATTGCTGTTTCCACCAACATTTATAGGCTTTCTACAAAGGTCAATAAAAACATCATGGAATTAGAGTAAATATCAATGTGGCTATGGTTAGCAGTTAGATTCTGCAGTTCTGGCTTTTTGTCTTGTGTCGTCATGTCTGAGCTTTCTGGACAGTATGTTCTCTGTTTTACTGAAGTTATTTTTAGCTATATATTTTTTACTAGAGATAGAGATTGGCTGCCATGTGTCTGAATAGGAGCGTTGTTTTTAGTTTGACACTGGATTTTCTTTTCTAACATTTGGCTTTTTAGAGATACATTATTATTGATGTGTTAGCATGCCACACAGATTTTCACAATATGACACTTTGGGAAAGAATGTTCTGAAAATCTCTGTTGTATCATACCAACACTAAGCTCTAACTAGGAACACTGAACTTTGATCTCAAGTACTGAATTAGCCTAGTACCTGGTTCAGTAAGAGTTTGAAGAGTGAATGAACAAATGAATGGGTGGATAAAGCTGTTCTTTATTTAGTTCTTTCCTTGCCTGCCTCAGATCCTCCTCTCGAACAGGTTTGTAGCTGTACCACCTTGGAAGAAAACTTAAAATGCTTTTCCTTCCCCCACTCCTACTGCACGGGCAAGCAAAATTATATATATAGAATATATATAAAGTTTATATATAGATTATATATAACATTTATATATAGATTATAATATATGTTATATATAGATTATACATAAAATATAGATTATATAGATAATATATAATATATAGATTATATATAAAATATAGATTATATATGTACACATATGCATACATATACACATATATGTATATATTTATATAGGCTGCAGCCAAGCGAGGTGGTACATACCTGTAGTCCCAACTACTAGAAAGGCTGAGGTGGGAGGGTCACTTGAGGACAGGAGTTCAAGGACAGCCTGGGCAATGTAGTAAACCCCATCTCTCTAGGAAAAAAAAAAAAAATATATATATATATACACACACACACATACATACACACACATTTTTATATATATATAGGCTGAAAGGCTTGAGACTTAAGGTTATAGTTACTTATTCATAATCTGAGACTAGACTTCTGAATAAATGCACAAAATTCTCTTTTGCCCATAGGCATTCTAATTCCAACCAAGGCAAAAAAAAAAAAAAAAGACAATCTCTGCACCTGGCAAAATTTCAACACAATTCAAAATTTCTGCCATATGTATAGTTCTTGGACAAAAGGAGAAAAAGCACCTTCCCCTATTCATTTACAGGTTTGAGATGCTGTAATCAGCTGCCAGTTGGGTGTCTAGAAGCTGCTTCAATAGCCTCCAAATGGTTTTATGTTTTCAGGTATCCTTGAATTAAATCTTTAGATTTTATCTGAAACTAAATTGTAGTAACTTCCCTTCAGGTTTCTTGCATTAATTAAATCTAGGAAACATGCAGAAACCCTCTTTAAAAAGTACCATTTCTAAAATTTGTAATGTTTAACAGTTCACAAAGCACATTTCATTCTTTATTTCATCTGACACTTAGCGCAAACCTGAGGCAGTGTTTTGTTTCCTCTGTTATCTGCTACCCTTCTACTTACTTTTATTCAACCCGTATCATGTGCCAAGTCGCAGGTGGGGTGGGATGGATGAGAGACGTTTTTTGTCTACAGTTGTGAAAGCCATGATCTTAAGGCTTACCAAAACCCTGAAATACAACTGGACTCGTGAAAAATTTTTGTCTTTAACAAAAAGAAAAAAAAGTATGACTCTCAACTTACAAAAAAGTTAACTCTGGCCGAATTTCCAAAATGTCGTTTAATTACCATTTGGTGTTTCTAAGCACAGCTTCATAAAGTCCTTCATTCTTTATATTTAAAAGAGAAAAATGTTAACTTCTTGTTCAAGGAGGAGAAACCATGGCCCTTCATTTGTAGTTATAGGCGGTGTCTGAATACATGAAAAGAGAACATGAAGTCGTGCTGTGGCCCAGCACACAGAAGGAAATTTTAGAGAACACTTGGAGTCCGAGGGGGGCAGCCTCAGTGGGGCAGCGCACGCGCACACAGGGGTGGGCCCTGAGACGCCCTGGCTCAGAAGGTCTGGGATGCGTGAGTAGGGCTGTGGTCAAGTTCACCTGCCGGGTGCTGCTCACATGCACACCTGTTGTTATGACGGTGGCCGGAACGAACAGGACTGATTTTCCATCCTAGTCACTCGCATCTACTCTACTCATGTTTTCGGACTGCCTTGCAGTTGTGAGAATTTCAAACTAATTTTGGAACTTTACAACTAATCGTGCTAATTGGGATTTGTCACCTTTTATAAGGTAACAAACTGTCAGGATTCACCTGTGAGCTTGGGGTGAGACTTCTGGATTTATACCGTCCCTTGATGCTGCAAGAACACCATCATTCATTTCTCATTTGTATTTTAAAAAATCCAAATACTTGAGCTTTATATTTACTAATTAATCAAGAAAAAATTTTTTTGTGTTGAATACTGCTTCTTTTCACTCATCTTGCATGGATTATGTAGAACCAAATGCTGAGTTTAATTATAAACATAAAACACTTTTCATAGCTTACTTCACATTTAAAATAAAGGGAATCAAACATAATAGAAATATTTATGCTCACCAAAAATTCTACTCATTAGCCAATAACTTACAGTAGATTTCTGCCAAAACAAGTCTCACATGTATTTCATGTTTCATGATTTTTTACATGGTCATTTATTTCTAAGCCAGGGCAGTTTATTCTTATGCAAGTAAGGACAGTTAGGAGATGAGGGTTTCCATTTTCCTTTTCTGATGCACTGACTCTCCAGTTACCTTTCCTTGGCTAATTTGAGAAGAGAAGAGTATATTTGGGGATTTTTAAAAAATTCATCTTTTGTATACCTTTTATTGGCAGTTTGAAGCTATTTTCCCAGCATGTGAGAGGAAAAAACCAACACTCTTCTGTTTCAGAATATAAACAGTTTTAAAACCCTTGATAAGCAAAGGGAAATTGAAACCATCTAATGTTTCTGCAACTATCAAAAGTTCTGTGTGTTTTAGGCGATAGCCTTCTCTCCAGGGCTGGAGGAATAGAAGAAACCGGGGAAGAAAGCCAAGCACACAGCCCACGTCTGTGCGTTGTGTATCTGCCACACAGAATCTGCAAGCCGAGATGGAAAATTTTAGTTTCTTCTTTGGGCATAGCAAAATAACCAAATGCATAGAGAGAGGTTCAGTTACGTGACTGGATTTTCTGTTTGCATTCAAATATTTGGCACCGTCACGGCTCCAAGGAAGGTTTTCAAGATGGCAGCTGGCCCCAGAGTGTCATTTGCAGTTAGTCTAAGTGAAACAATGTATCACCTCTCCTAGACCCAGTTGCTTTTAGGTCTTACCTTTAATTAGGAAGCAAAGGCCATACTGAAAAATTCAGGCATCAACAGGCAAGCTGAGGTGTCTTTCTTGCTCTATTCAGCCACACACTTGAGACTTGTTTTTTCAAAGTGATTGATTTACATGTATTTTGGGTTCCTAGGGCTGCCGTAACAAACTGCCACACATTAGGGGGCTTACAAAACCAGGAAGGTGTTGTCTCCCAGTTTTGGAGGCCAGAAGTCTGAAATCAAGGCATTGGCAGGGCCAGACTCTCTCTGAAGACTCCGGGGAAGAATCCTGCCTCACCTTCTGGCTTCTGGTGGCTCCCGGCAATCCTTGGCGTCCTTGGCTTGTGGCTACATCTCTCCAATCTCTGCCTCTGTCTTCACGGGGCCTTCTCCTGTGTGTATCTCTGTGTGTCCTCGCCTTTCTTATAAGGGCCCATCCTAATTCAGTGAGACCTCATTTTAACTAATTACATCTGTAAAGACCTTATTTCCAAATAAGGCCCCATTTTGAGATCCAGGTGGACATGAATTTTGGGGCACACTATTCGTAATCACCTACCATCTGCGTAGTCCTCAAGAGGGCTGCTCTGACTCCAATTCTTTACCATGCCTTGCTCTACCAAATTAGTCAAACAAATACCCTGATAAACAATGTCTACAGCAGGTGGCATCTACTGGCACCTCTAGAAGGAAGAAGAGAAATTTCAAAAAAGGAAAAAAAATAGGGGGAAAATGGGAGCAAAAGAATGTTTAGTGAAGACCAGAAATTGTAGCAAGGAGATGGCAATGCAAGCCCCTTGCTGTTGTGCTGGTTCACGGGGCACAGCAACGTCCCTCAGCCACGGTGAGAAGTGAAGGACCTGCCCTCCTATAGCGTCGGGGCGAGTTGCTTTCAGCAATACCTTTGAAACACAAAAGTGTGGGTGGAATTCAGTGACCAAGTCTTCCAGTAATGTCACTGAAATGGAATTGTAGCGTAGCTGTGTCAGTGCAGTGGGGCGTGCAGTGGCGAGCTGTCACTCGCCCGCAGTGTGTAGGACGGTGAGGGCAGGACTGGGGACTCTTGGAAACAGACACGAGCACAGACAACGCTGAAAGCAAAGCCTCTCCCTGCCTGCTTTCTAGAACCCAGTGACTGCAGGACACAGGAGACCCTCCTCAGCGGGCATATGGGAGCAACACAAGTTATCCACAAACGAGGGAGCAGCTATGGCTTAACATTGATGATTGATGGTTGGTCAGCACCATATGGAACCCAACCAGTGGTGGGATATTTGGGCCTCATCAGAGAAGTTATTACCATAAAATTAATAAAATCTAAGGTTCAGGGCTCCTCTCCCACAGGCCCCTTCTAAATAAGCATTCACTTTTGTGCCTAATTTTTTATTCACCCTTTTGTGTACCTTTTCTTTGGGAGATCTCCTAAATTGCCAAGTCTTCAGGTCCCAAAAACCTGGACCCAACCCTGGGCTAGTTGAGGACGGTAGAGCTGCTCGGAACCACCGGGTAGAAATGACAGAAGGGCCTACCCGGCCGGTTTCCCAGCTGCTGCCTTGAGTCGCCACCCGGGACGACATGTGGGCTCCATTCTGGAGGCGTCTGCTGTCTCCTTCTGACTTATGTCGTGTTGTCTATTTTTAAAAGCCCATTTGGCTTTTCACTGTACTTAATTGGACAGAAAATAAAACTTAAGAAACCACCTGCATCAGCGGTTCCACTGTTATGTCCAGCTTGGGCTACTGATTACCTTGGAGAAAGAGCTCCTTCCGTGGAAAATCCCTTGGGAGGCTTAAAAAATACAGTCACCTCCTGGCAGTCCTAGGGGTTCCAGGTGACTGGTGTGGGGGTCCAGTGGAGCATCAGGATGCTCAAAGCCCCAGGGGTCCTGGCCCCGTTGGTTGAAGACCAATGATGGAAACTCTAGCCTGGTTTCCTGAGGGTGGTGTTGGCAGGACGGGGTGTCTGGGAAGAAGCTGGGGGCCTTTCTGTCCACACAGGGAAGGGTGGTGGGTCAGGGGCGTTGGGCCCATGAAGGAGCCATGAGTGCAGCTGGACACACAGGCTGTGGGAAGTTTCTGCTCCATCACACCTCCTTGGGCACCAGTTCCTGAGATTCATGGGGAAGGCTTTCCTTCTTTTGGAACTGTAGGCCTAGCTGTGGAGTCAGGCAAGTGGGAACAGGGGGGTGTGCAGGGAGGAGGGGCTGAGGCTGTGGCTAGGGGAGCCAGGACAGACCCAGGCAAGTTTGCTTGACCACAATGGCACTTCCCTACAGAGGCAGGTGGCCCTGAGCTGTCCACATCCAAGGCCAGCAGCACTCTGGCACCCCAGGACTATGAGCTTTGGGAACACCCAACCCAGCCTGGTGGGGACATTTGTGTCCTCAGGTACTGGAGCCGAGGCCTGGGTCAGGAGACCAGGGTCAGTGTGAGGCCCTGGGTCACCCCACTGGGGACACTGAGAAGTACAGTGGGACCCATGGGCTGGACAAATTGATAGCCTCAAGCAGACTTGGGTGTTGTGCCTCAAGATGTAGGCACAGAGAGGAACAGTGTCCTCACTTTGTAGTCACAGTCTGCTAAGACCTGGAACCTACGGGTAACTGCTGTGGTCTGAAAGTTTGTGTCCTTCCAAATTCATATGGCGAACCCTAAATCCCCAGTGTGATGGTATTTAAAGGTGGGACCTTTGGGAGGTAATTAGGTCATGAAGGTGGAGCTCTCACAAGTGGGATTAGTGCCCTTGTAAGGGGACGGAGACCAGAGCACTCTCTTCACTGAATAGGAGAAAACAAGAAGGTGGCCATCTGCACACCGAGAAGACAGCCCTCCCCAGAACCAGACGATGCCGGCACCCTAGTCTCAGACTTCCAGACCCCAGAATTATGAGAAATAAATGTTTGTTGTTTAAGCCCCTCAGCCTGTGGTATTCTGTTATAGCAGCCTGAACTGACTATGACAGAAATATTAATACAAACTTCTCTTTCAGTATGGTGGATTAAAAAATTTCCTCAATAGAACTGAAGATAAATTCCCAATTAAAGATTTTATTGAACAGATGATGTTCAGTTGTTAAATGATGCTGGGAACCCTGAGCAAAGTTTTATTTCCCTTTAAAATACTTGTTTCCTATTGGGGGAACATGGGCAGAATAAATTAAGAGTTGAATTCAGACAGGTAATCTGGTCATGGATTATAATGCAGGTTTTCAAACTGTAAACAGTTGTCGTCACTCACAACTCAAGTGTCACTATTCACTGTAGTTCCAAAAAGAAGAAAAAAAGGAATTGGAACTTGGTTTTATGGACATGAGGAACACATTCTTAAATTAGCCCTTAATGGAATTTCAGCTTAATATTGAAAGTGTTCCAGTTTTCCTTCTAAGTCTGCTGAAAAATTATATAAGACAAATGAAAACTCATTTGCATTTTGCACCTGCATTTATGGAGCACCATAACTGTACATTATGTCCTCTAAATGCCTAGGGTGCCTGGAAAATATTCCTTCCTTCAGGCAGGCAAAAAATGTGTTTAGAGGATTAGTTTCCTGTGGCTACCGTAACAAATTAACACAAACATAGTGACTTAAAACAACAGAAATTCATTCTCTTACAGGTCTGGATGTCAGAAGTCTAAAATCGAGGTGTCGGCAGGGCTGGGACTTTCTGGAGGCTTCAGGGAAGAGTCTATTTCCTTGCTTCTTCCAGCTTCTAGAAGCCGCTAGATTCCTGGTCCGGGGGTCCCTCCCTCCTTCTTCAAAGTGCATCCTTCCAACCTCTGGCTCCACCATCACACCTTTTTCTGACTCTGGCCCTTTTATGAAGCTGGGCTCACCCAGATGAGCCAGTATAATCTCCATGTGAAGATCCTTCACTTAATCACATCTGCAAAGTTTCCTTTGCCATAGAAGGTCCTATATCCACAGGTTCCAAAGATTAGGACATGGACATCTTTGGGAAGAGGGGTTGTTGTTCAGACTCTCACACCGTGTGAGGTATGGGCAGCAATGTCTCCAGGGAAATGAACAAACTCAGTTCAAAGACCCACCTCGCAGTGCCCTGAGCGGCCACTTGGGGGTTTCCTACTCCTGCACGGTGGGTTTTTGCTGGGAGATGGACTGTGTCCACCTCGCTCACGTTAATAGGAGACGTTGAGTCTCTGTTTCCCATTCCTCCCTCCTTTCCTTCTCTTGTCCATAACTGTCTTATGTGTGTGACAGGATGTTACATGTGACTGTTCCTGTGTCTTGGAGTTTCGACAGAAAGCTCTAAGACGAGGAAAATATGACAGGTACACATATTCTGACACCTAGTGTGAGGGGCTAGACCAGCTGGCAGGACTTGCAAAGGAGGTGCCCAAAGGGGGTCGTACTGTGCAGGGTTAGCCCTTCACCTCCCCCCACCCCCAGCTACAAGCAAAGCTAAGACTATTTAGACAGGTTGTCTTAGTCCACTTGGGCTGCTATAACAAAGACACCACAAACTGGGTGGCTTATAAACAACAGGAATTTATTGTTGACAGTTTCTGGAGCCTGGAAGTCCAAGAACAAAGTGTTGGCAGATTTGGTGTCTGATGAGGGCACAGAGATAATGGCTCTCTGGGTCACAGGCAGCATCTTCTCACTGTATCTTCACATGGTGGAAGGAGTGAACGAGCTCCCCCAAGCCTCTTTTATAACAGCACTAATCCCATTCATGGAGGCTCTGCCCTCATGCCCTAATCATCTGCCAAAGGCCCCCCCTCCTATTACCACCACATTGAGGATTAGGTTTCAACTATAAATTTTGGGGGGATACAAACATTCAGGCCATAGTGGAGGTTGAAGGGGCAGCTTATGAGAATCTCTTTGGGGTAAGTTGTCGAGGGCTAGATAGTTGCTGGATAGGAGAGGAGGTGCTTGAAAAGCCTTGAGCTGCTTGAAAAGGTTGGCATGAGTCTGATTTATGCTGGAGAAGCCTGCAGCTGAATGGCTGGGGCTGCCAGCTGCCCTGGGAAAACAGAGAGGAAGTGGCTGGGATGGGAACGGTCTGTGTTTCCACAGTTTCCTGTGGGCCAGATGTGGATGCTGCAAAAGGAACCAGACTGGATCATCTTGAGAGGGACTGTACCCGAATTAGCCAGCGCAAGCTGCCCTAACAAAGTGCCACAGACTGGGTGGCTTAGAAGGTGGAAATTTATTTCTCATAGTTCTGGAGGGTGGAAATTTAAGATCAAGATGCTGGCAGATTAAGTTCTTGGTAAAAACCATTTTCCTGGCTTGCCGATGGCTGCCTTCTTGCTGTGTTCCCACATGGTGGAGAGGGGAGGGGGAGAGAAGGAGGGGAGGAGAGAGGGAGAGTAGAAGTATTCTGGTCTCTTCCTCTTATGAGGACACTAACCCCACCCAGGGCCCCCACTTTCATGGCCTCATCTAACCCTAATTGTCTCCCAGTGGCCCCACCTCCAAATACCATCATGTTGGGAATTAGGGCTTTGACATCTGAGTGGGGAGGGCACAAACCTTCAGACCATAACACTACTCAAGAGAACCACCTGGAGGGGCCAGGGGCAGAGGACAGAAGTGCAGGCAGCCAGAGGAGGCATCAAGCCACCAAGGAAATTGTAGGGAAGAGACCCTCAGCTCTGGGAGTGCTATCTCAGAGGAGCTCATAAAGCATCCCTCTAGGACCAAAGTCAGCATTTGAACTATGTTGTCTCTCTGAGGCCTTCAATGTCAGGTTACAACTGTCCTCCTCAAGGTGAGACCTTTCCTGCCCAAGGCTGCCATATCCGTGTGAAAGTCACTCCCTGGAGTTTCCCAGTGTGCAGCCTACAGCCTCACACAAGCAGCATGATTTCTTACCTCCCTTCCAACCCCTGCTCCTCCACTTCCATGGCCTGAAACACGAGCCAATGAGTGCATGAGGGGTGTCAGGTTCCTGCTAAAATGCAGGCTTATTAATAGCATGGGTTCTGGCTTTCTTTCCACAAATCAACCCTGGCTAAGAGAAAGAAACATGGAATCAAAGAAACAGCAAACAGGCAAACAAAAGAGAAGCCCCTGGGAAGATGGAAGGCTGCTCTCACTGGCGTGGGAGTGCAGTGGGTGAGGGGGTGGCTGGGGTGGTGAAGCGGAACTCACAGCCTTAATGAGAATTCTGGGCAGAAATAGAGTTGTAATTAGGCATTAATCAGGCTTCACTTTGGCCCATTTCCTTGTAACCAAGAGTCACTGATCATTTGTGTTCCCTGTGTTCCTGTAGACTGGATTTCTGACATTAGAATCATAAAGCTTCTTTTGAGAGTTAATTTGCATCCCCATTGCTCTTCTAGATAGGATCTCCTAGTTTAGGATGGCTTTTGTTTAAGAATTATTTAAGATGTTTTCAGATCCTGAATTCCAGCAACCAGTTTGAAGACCCCCCACAGAGGAACCAAATCAGCATGAGAATGCAGTTTCTTCACCTCCCTGTCCATGACAAATCCAAGATTCAATTTAGCCGACTCCAAACCCCTTAAAGTCCCTAGCCAGAGGCAGATTTGAGGTTTCCTCCTGTCTCCTTATTCAGTGGCCCTACAATTAAACTCCTTTCTCTGCTGCAACATGGTGTCTTGGCGAATCAACTTTCCATGCACATTGGGCAATGAAACTATTTTGGTTACAGTGGCTGTGGGAGGGTAAGTTGATTGAAGGCAAAGCACTTTAAGTTCTGCTCGGCTCCCCCAGGGAGTGCCTTGGGATAATCATTGCCCTATACCTATGATAGAGGTGTCCATGGGAGTGAAGCCAGGACAGCACCAAAGACATGCTGAGTGAGGAGTCAATTCACCCATTTATTTACTCAACAAATGTTTAGCAAGTTAACCCTAATCTGGGCACTGGAAATGTATTTGCACTCATGTCTATATTCTAGGGAGGAGATGATATTAAATCATATAAGTAAAATATATAGCATTTTAGATAATTAGGAGTTCTAGAGAGAAAAAAATTAAATAAGGAGTGGTGATGAAGGCAACTTTTGGGGTAAAGACCAGAGGGAAGTGAGGGAGTGATCCCTGAATACATCTGGGAGAAGACATTCCAGGCAGGGGGCAGGCCCTGGGGTGGCAGTGTGCCCAGTATGTCCAAAGACCAGCACAGGGGCCAGCAGGGCTTCCATGGAAAGAAAGGGGAAGAGAATCAGGAGACAAGGTCAGAAAAGTAACTGAGGGCAGATCATGTAGAATATGGTGAGAACTTTAGATTTATTGTACACAAGATGGGAAACCATGGGAGGGTTTTGAGCAGAGGAATGTCTATTCTTGAGAATGAACTGCAGGAGGATAGGGTGGAGGCTGGCTGAACAGTTAGGTCATTGCAGGTAGAGATGTAGATGGATCTGAGGGTGGCAGTGGGTGGTGATAAGTGACTGAATCTTCAATATATGCTGAGTAGAGTCAAAAGGATTTGATGATGAATTGGGTTTGGAGGTAAGAGAAAGACAGATATCAATGAAGATGCCAAGGATTTTAGCCTCAGCAATGGCAAGAAGGAAGTTACTGTTAACTGAGTTGGGAAAGAATACAGAAGGAATTAGAGCATATCAGGACCTCAGTTTTGTACAGGTTAGGTTTGAAATGCTTATTAGTTATCCTGTTGGAGACAGATTAAACAGGTCAGTTCAGGTCACAGGCCAGAGCTGGAGATAGAAATGTGGTAAGTCACCAGCACAGAGAAGGTATTTAAAGCCATGAGAATGAATCAAATCACCAGGGAGTGAGTGTAAGTAGAAAAGGGAAATCCGAGGACAGAGCTCCTGGGCACTGCAACCGTTAGAGGTTGAGGAGTTGAGAACAAACCACTGAGTGGGATGAAGCAGAAAAGAAGGAGGCAAACCAGGTCAGATTGTGTCCAGAAGGCAAAGGAGAAAGAGCACCTAGGAGGAGACTACTAGGAGTGACCAATGTGGCCAAATGTTGGTGCTCAGTCAAATAAAACATGGATCAAGAAAATGTCCATTGAATATAGCAATGTGGAGGTGCTTTTAACTTTGGGAGGAGCAGTGTTGGTGGAGAAAGCAGTAGTATGGGCAAAAACATGATTGGAGTGGGTTCAAGGGACAACTTTGACAAAGTGTAGATGATTCTTTTGAGAATCATGTGCATGGAAGGAGAGAAATTAGGCAGAAGATGGAGGCACAGAGTTTGTTGGGTTTTTTGGTTTTTAAAGAGGGTGAAAAAGAGCATACTTGCATTTGGATGGGACTGATCCAACAAAGAGGAGAAGTTGATGATGCAGGAGAGAGGGAGTAAATTTCTGGGACAGAGAAGTATTTCTGGAATGGCAAAGCAAGCCCCTCCAAAAACCCATTCCTCTATAAACACAAAGAGAAAACTGGCCAAAAAAAACAAAAGTCAAAATCAACTTTTTTGGAACTCTGGAATTTAACCAAAGATTTGCAACAATCCTAGAAGTGTTTATTCAAGTAAAACAACCGAATATCAGTATGGATAGTGAGCTCTGTGGCATTTTGACTTGGCCTATTCCCACACACCTTTCCTCAGCTCTGCAGTGGCCTAAAAAGCAGCTCAGCCTGGTACACTGGAGAGGGTAAAACAAAAAGTCAGAGCTAAACAAAAAGTCCCATCCCCAGAGAATTGTCATTATTTGACCTTTTCCTGGAAAAGCTTCATGTTGTCTCTATTTGACCCAACCTGTCTTAATTTGACCTGACTCAGAGTTCACTCTGTGTGAACAGCCCTACCTCCAGAGCACTTTTCAAAAACAATCAGTAGATATTGTTTAACATCCTATCCACCAGAGATGATGGTAACAGTTGGGACCAACAAGAGGCTGAACAAAAGACTTTAACAAAAAAACTAATGAATAAATTGACCATAAGGGACTTTGAAAAGCTCCAACATATTTCTGGGAATTGAGAAGGCCACATATTGTGTACCTGCCCAGGAAAGACCTGAGAAGGCTCTAATCTCTCATCTGATCTTGAGGCTCTGCACAAGCAGCAAGTGAAGACTAAGACAGAGTTGTAAGTTGCCTGCTAGAAGACATACCCCAATGGGGGATCATACATGAAAAAGAATGCAGATTTCAAAGAATTAGCCTAAGAAATTTATTAAACATACAAATATCAACAACAGTAAACAAACAGACAAAACAATAAACCTTGGGAAAGTGAATCTGATTTCTAGATTTGCCACTTTATATGATTAAAAACGTCCAGCTTTCACGAAAAAAATGCCAAACATATAAAGAAATAGGGAAGTAAGACCCATACTTAGAGAGAAAAAAACAATCAATAGAAATGTCTGAGGAAGCCCAGATGTTGAACTTACTAGACAAAGACTTTAAATCAGCAGCTATAAATATGTTCAAAGAACTTAAGGAAACCATGTCTAAAGAACTAAGGAAAGTGTGAGAATGATATCTCACTAAATAGAGAAAATGAATAAACAGATCAAAACTATAAAAAAGAACCAAATGGAAATTCTGGAATTGAAAAGTACAATAACTGTAATTAAATTTTTACTACAGAGGTTCAGCAGTGGATTTGAACAGGCAGAAGAAAGAATCTGTGAACTTGAACATATGGGTCACTGAGATTACCCAGTCTGAGGAACTGACTGAAGAAAAAAAGAATTAAGAAAAATGAAAAAAGCCTTTGAGGCCTGTAGGACACAATCAAGCATATCAATCAATATATGCATAATGAGACACCAAAAGGAGAGAACAGAGAGAAAAGGTAGAAAGAATATTTGAAGAAATAATGGCTGAACAATTCCCAAATTTGATGAACATACTAATCTACACATTCAAGAAGCACAACAAACTCTAAGTTGGATAAACTCAAAGAGACTCACAACTAGACACATTATAGTCAAATTGATGAAAGACAGAGAGGATCTTGAAAGTAGCATGAGAGAAACAACTTGTCATGTACAAGTCATCCACAATAAGATTAATAGCCGATTTCTTTTTAGAAACCATGGAGACTAGAAGGCAGTGGAATGACATATTTAAAATTATGAAGGAAAAAAACCCCAAACACCATAAGCCAAGAATTCTACATCTGGCAAAATTACCCTTCAAAAATGAAGGAGAAATCAAGACATACTCAGATAAACAATAATGGAGTTTATGATTAGCAGGCATTCCCTACAAAAAAAATGCTAAAAGGAGTCCTCCAGGCTGAAATGAAAAGATACTAGAGTAACTCAGAGGTATATGAAGAATTAAAGAAGACTGGCAAAGGTAATTACATATGCAAATATAAAAGTCAGTAGCATTGCATTTTTGGTTTGCAACTCCCATCTGATTTAAAAGACAAATTTATAAAACAATAATTATAAAGCTGTTGATGGGTTTATAATGCATAAAGATGTAATTTGTATGATGATAATAGCACAAAGAAGGGGAGGAGAGAGTGGATCTATATTAAAGATTTTATATATGATTGAAATTAAGTTGGTAGTAATACAAACTTTATTGTCTTAAGATGTTAATTGTCATCCTCATGGCATCCACTAAAAAAATAACTTTAACATGTTGACTGCCACACTAGAAAAAAAAATTTTTCCCCAGGCCCATGGTGTTTTATTAAAACAAAATGATCCTTTCTAATTTGTTATTTTTTATTGTTTTCTGTGCACGAGTTATATGCAATGCAATCCATGTTTTTAGAATTAAATTGTCAATATTAATTATAACCAGAAGAACATCAACAAGTAAGATTTTCACAAACCAGATTCAGGGTTTTGCTTCATGTGGCCCTGGGCTCAAAACTAGCCTGAGCTAAATACAACTCACATGGCAGTCAATGTGTTAAAAATACACACACACACAGAGAAAGGAAATTAAAATGATATGATGAAAATATCTATTAACACAAAAGAAGGCAGTGGTGAAGAAATTAAGGAACAAAAAAGTCCCAAAACATATAAGAGACAATTGATAAAATGGCAGATGTAAGCCCTACTTTATCAGTAATTACATTAAATGTAAATGAACTAACCACTTCAACAAAAGGAAGAGATTGGCAGCATGGGTAAATAAACATGGTCCAAACTATATGTAGTCTACAAGAGATACAATTTAGATTCAAAGACAGAAAGAGGTGGAAAGTAAAATAATAATAAAAATTATACCATGCAAACAGTACCAAAAAGAGAGATGAATTGGCTATACTATTTTAATAATATGAGACAAAATAAATTTTATGACTACATTGTTACTAGAGACAAAGAGTGACATGTTATAATGTTGAGGATAAATTATCAGAAAGACATAACAACTGTAAACATATATGTACCTAACAACAGAGCCCCAAAATACATAGAGCAAAAATTGACAGAATTGAAGGGAGAAATAGACAATTCAATAATAGTAGTTGGAGACTTCAATATTCCATTTTCAATAATGGATAGAACAACTAGACACAAGATCAACAAGGAAATAGAAGAACTGAACCTCACAATAAACCAGTGAAACATACCAGACATACCTAGAACACTCTATTCAACAACAATAGGATATATATTTTTTGTAAGTACATTCTCCAGGATATATCATATATTGGATCATAAAACAAGCCTCAGCAAATTTAAAAGCACTAAAATCATACAAAGTATGTTCTCTGACCACAATGGAACAAAATTAGAAATAAATAAATGAAGGAAATTTGGGAAATTTACAAATATATGGAAATCAAACAACATACTTATTGATAATGAATGGGAACAAATTTAAAAATCAAAGGAAATTTAGAAAATACTTTGAGATGAGTTAAAGCAAATACACAACATGCCAAAATTATGGGATGCAGCTAAAGCAGGGGTTAGGGGTCAGAGTTAAGGGTGACTATAAAAGGGTAGCATGGTGTTGGTTACACAAATCTATACCTGTTATAATTTATAGAACTGTACACATTCTCATACAAAAGTCAATTCTATGTTACATTAATTTAAAAATAAAACTGTAGAAGCTAATATCAGAATTTGTACAGATGATTATTATCATGCACTTTAAATGATAGGTATATGCAAGACCTTCATATGACAGGTATATGAAGAACCCCTTAAAGCTCCCAACATCAGTTGTACATTTTCTTCAGTTATGTAAATAAATGTTTGATTTGGTTATAGAAAAAAAGTAGGAACAAGACATGGATGCTTACTACTACTGCTACTACTTCTAAACAACATTGTACTGGAGGTCCAAAAATAATAAAGACGTAGGATTAGAAAGAAGGAAATAAAAACATCATTATTTGTAAGCAGGGGAGGAGGGAAACTAAGAAATAGAGAGGAAACAGATCACCCCTCCCCCTTCCTCAGTGCAGATGTTCCGGTCTGAGGCTCACCCGAGCCAAGAGAAGAGAGAATTTGTAATGAATTTTGGAGTTCTAATGTTAAACAGGACTAGACGCTTTACTACATAAAAAGGAGGCTGTTGTTTAGTACTGAAAGTGACTAAGCTGTGAGAATTTCCAAAAATGTCAGAAGCCAAGAGTATGAAAAACACTAGATGTTGTGAACAAAAAAGTCTGCTTTCTGGTTGAGCCATAACAAGACAAGCTGGTTCAGTATGCTGATGAGATGTGCACCCTCTGATAAAATAACAGCAACTGAGAGCCATGGGAGGCCACGACCTGCTCTGTGACTTCCTGTCTGCCTGGGTCCCCTTCATCACATCCACACACAGAGCAGGAAATGCAGGCAACTTCCCGACTCAACAAATAAAACCAATACCTCCCCTGCCCTCTTGGAATTTACAGTCTAAGACAACATTGTTATGAAGGGCAGGCAAGGTTTATAGATAACTAAACAAGTCTTTCCCATTAAGACTGGAATCTATTAAAGAAAAAGGGTAAGTGCATTTGTCAGAAGGAGGGAGTGAACAAGGGAAAAAATGACTTTATAGAATGAAAAGGACTTGGCGGTGAGGCTGGAAAGGGAGACGCAGCATGTGCTGGAGGGCGGCGCATAGGGAGTGGGGAGAACAGGGTGTTGAAGTAATTGAGCTACACAGATGAAAGGCAATTTTTGTTGTTCTTGTTGCTGGAGTTACTTGATTACTTGCATTGACTGGCATTTGTTGTGTGAGATTTTCTTCTTGAGTGATCCTGTACTTTGGCAAGCATGTAAATTATAGTTTTGTAACTTTTTTAAAAACCATGGCTACTATATGTTAGTTGCAATCAGAAGAGCCATAATCCATGCTTTATAGAGAATCAGTTTTCTGATTTCAGAGGCAACCATGCTTTATCAGCAGGCTCTCTTTCTTTACTGCTTGATATTTTCCTTTATTTAAAAAATGTTTTCTAGCAGAGAATCAAACAGATATTTGTATACCAATGTTTGTAGCAGCACTATTTACAATAGCCATTTTGGATACCACCAAAATGTCCATCTACTGAGGAATGGATAAACAAAATGTGGTATATACATACAGTGGAATATTATTCAGCCTTATAAAGGAAGGGAATTCTGACACGATGTGGATGAACATTGAGGACGTTACGCTAACCGAAATCAGCCGTCACAAAAGGACACGTGCTGTGTGATTCTCCTTACGTGAGATCTCTACAGTTGTCAAATTCATAGAGACAGAAAGCAGAGCAGTGGGTGCCGGGGGCTGGGGAAGGAGGGAATGGGAATCAGTGTTGTACAGATTTTCAGTTTGGGAAGATAAGAAAGTTCTGGAATGGATGGTGGTGATGGTTGCACAACAATGTGAATGTACTTAATACCACTGTACACTTAAAAATGATAAAATGGTAAATTTTACATTGTGTTATTTTATCACAATAAAGAATCATGTTTTGTAATGGGGAGCTATGTATCTTTCAGGCACTTGTTTCATCATGAAACATTAATATGAACAAAGAAAAACATGATATCATTAATCTATTTATAAGCCACTTTCATAGTTTCTCTTTTACTGCTTTCTTTTCTCCTTTGCTCATTGTTTCAGTGCCAAAATTACCAGAAAATTTATCAAAGTGCATATTGATGTAGCATGTCACCTTGTGACTGCCTTTCCTGACCTTTATAATGGACCACTTAGTTAGGCAAAAACCATCGCTAGTGGCAGGCTATGAACAGGGGGCCTTAAGAGAATGTAGAAGTTTTTGTGTCTGAGTTATGTTTGCAACAGTAGTATTCACAGAAACACTACAGAACCACTGTAATTGTAAATTCTTTCACTGACTTCCTGAAGCAGCTTTTATTCCCTTTTATCATCTTTTGGGGTGCTGTCTTCCACAAGTGTGCTTTTCTCTAAACTCCACAACAGTCAACAACCAACGACACAGAGGAAGACTTCTGTGACCAAATGTGGGGCTTTTCCCCACACATCAAGCAGTGTCCTTTAATTCAAGTCTGACACTATCTACATGGAGATGGTCCCCAAAACTGCCATCCCCCCCGACACCAGTAGCAAGTCCAGGCCTCCAGAGCTTCTGACTGACTGGCTTCAAGTTGGGGTTCCCATGAGCCACTCCCTCTTTGGGTTCAATTAATTTGCTGAAGCAGCTCACAGAACTAAGGAAAACACGTTTACCACTTTATTAGAAAGGATATTGCAAAGGATATAGATGAAGAGCTGTGTAAGGCGAGGTATGGGGGAAGGGGCTTCCATACCCTCCCTGGCACCACCCTCCAGGAACCTTGCGTGTTCAGCTGTCTGGAAGCTCCCTGAACCCTGTCATCTTGGGTTTTATGGAGGCCTCATTACACAGGCGTGATTGACAACCACGCAGAAATGTGATTGGACAAAAAGCACGTGATCTACACCCAGCAAGGCCTGTCTGTCCAGATTCTTCCTGGCCTCTCTGTGCAGCATCCTTCCTCCAGGCAGAGCCCTCTCCAGAATGAGGGTCTTTGGACCCACAATCAGGTTAGAGTCCTGGGTGGGCAGGTGAAAAGAGGGCAGGAGAAAGTCAGAGAGAGATTCTGTCTCCTGAGGCTGCTCCCAAGGCCTAGGGTGCCTCAGCATTATAACAAGGACTGTGGGAGTTATGACACAGGAACTGTGGACAAAAACCAACATATACATCCTAACAGCGCAGTCTTGAAGGGTGGGAGGGGCCACAGGATCGAGGCAGAAAGCAGGGGTTCCAGGGACAGACATCAAGGGGCAGGTGGAGACCATGGGCCCTGGCTCAGGGCAGGAGACAGGGGGAATGGCCCTGGCTGACAGCAGTTCACAGGACGCTGGCTGCTTCCTTTTCCAAGAAAATAACTCATTGCTTGACAGAGGCAGAACTAGAGGAGACTGCAAGCTGTGCCCCAGGCCCACAGAAATCACACAGGGGCTGCCCAGTGGCAGCCTCTGGGAAGAGGAAGAGACATGGCTGTGGTGGCCTGGACAGGACTTGCTGACTGAATATGAGGCCTGAGAGGGCCAATGAAGACCTTTCTTTCATGTCCCAAAGCATTGAATGATGGTGACACTCCCCTGTAACTAAGCCAACATACAAATAATTCTCAACCATAAATCAAGTGCAAGGAAGTCTAACAAATTTAGCTTTCCTGTGATGATTATTTCCTTGCCTTTCATGAAATACTCAAAATCAAATTACTTCAAGTACATACTTTTGACAAATATTTTGAGTTTTTGTGCTACCCTTGTGCCCTAAACCTGTGCTTACAATGCCCATTGAAAATCCACTCAACATCACATGTCATCAGGGAACCAAAGAGACACCACTACACACCTGCTAGAATGGCCCAAATCCAGAATGCTGACAACATCAAATGCCAGTGATGATGTGGAGCAATAGGAACTCTCGTTCATTGCTGGCAGGAAGGCAAAACGCCACAGCCACTTTGGAAGACAGTCTGGCAGTTTCTTACAAAACTAAACATACTCTTACCACATGATATAGCAATCATACTCCTGTGTATTTACCCAAATGAGCTGCAAACTTATGTCCACACAAAAATCTGCACACAGATGTTTATAGCAGCTTTATTCATAATTGCCAAAACTTGACAGCAACCAAGAAGTCCTTCAGGAGGTGAATAGGTAAATCAACTAGTACAATCAGACAATGAAATACTATTCAGTGCTAAAGGAAATGAGCCATCAGCCATGAAAAGACATAGAGGAACCTTAAATAAATGTTGCTAAGTGAAAGAAGCCAATCTGAAAAGGCTACATACTGTGTGATTCCAATAAAAAGATCAGTGGTTGCCAGAGGTTAGTGGGGAGGGTGAGATGAAGAGGGGAAGCACAGAAAATTTTCAGGGCTGTGAAAGTACTCTGTATCTGTATCTGTGTACTCTGTATCTACAACTGTAGATATGTGTCATTGTACATTTGTCCAAACCCATAAAATGTACGACACCAAAAGTGAACCCTGATGTAAATATGGACTGCAGGTGAAGATGACATGTCAGTGTAAGTCTGTTGATTGTAACCAGTGTCCCACTCTGGTGGGGGATGTTGACAATGGGGAGGCTGTGCATTTGAGGGGGCAGGGAGCATATGGAAAACTCCTGTACCTTCCTCTTAATTTTGCTGTGAATCTAAAACTTCTCTAAAAAATAGACCAAAAAAATCCAGTGTTGGGTGTGAGAAAGGGGTAGGACCAAGGATCATTCGGGCTTTCCAGATTAGGAGGTTACTGGGTGGATTATGGTGTCATTGGTGGATTTAAGGGTGCCCAGGAGGAATGTGTTTGAACAGAGAAGGGGAAAGATGTCTGAGAGGCTGAGAGGCTTTCTGGGGAGCGGGGCCAGGCGGTGCAAACTCTTCTGTGTAATGATGGCATCTCTACTGACAACGCCAACGCCATCTTTCAACAGTGCTTAGAGAGCCAAGATTAACGGGGGTTAGGGCGATGGTGATGATACGACGCTATGACTTCTCGTACACTGATGCTCAATAACCACCTAATCCCTTGGAAAGGAGAATCTAATTTCAGAACTGTCAGCATTTTCAGGACATGTATTTGGCAAAGCGGCTGCAGCCAAAGCACTAGGCTTTTCCGATGTCAACATCCTAGGTCCATCAAAGAGTAGAGGGCCTTCTCCCTTCATCTGCAGGTGAAAGGACTTACTTGGTCCGTCCCCATTCTGTATTAGGGGAGCAGGTAGGGCTGCAGACTTTTTCAGGCACGCTTGATGACGGAGCACTGCAAAGAGTTGCATGTTAGTTATTTGCTGAAAGGGAAATGACAGATTTCGGGGTGTCACTTTTTCCTAAGGACCCTTGTGTGAGAGTTTCAAAGCCAAATAGCATAATTCGTTTTTTCCCTATGCAGTGATTTTGCATGAATAGAATGGGCTTGACATGACTCTTTGACATGCAGGACACACATGTCCTCCCGTGAGGACAACCCTGAGTGTGCTGAGGGAGAGGGCGAGGCCCGGCGCGGGCAGGACTCCTGCCCTCTCTCCGTCTGCACTGCAGGGAAATCCCGGCAAGCAGCTCTGCCTGAGTTGAAACGAAAATACAAGAAGAGGCCAAAAAGAAGTTAGAAATGTCCTAAACTTTAGTCCCAAGTAATGCAGTGTGACTGTGGGTGGTTAGGAAATCCTAGAGGCTGATAAACCAAGCCGAGCCCTGTAAGGAACAAAGTGCTTCATTTTGTGCAAAGGTTTCCGGCCAACCTCAATGAACAACAAAGGCATCAGTGAAACAGAACAGCAAAGACTTCAGTGAGTGGGTCTAGATGTATTACATTCAAAGCAGCGTGGGAAATAGTGTTAGTGTCATCAGGTCCTCACCTCACAGGCCTTAATCAATACTGCTGGTGTCCAAAGATCAAAGGCCAACACTGTGCTCACGTGTGTACCTCAGGGGGCTGGATTCCCTGTGGTACCTGCGAGGAAAACGGGGTGCTCCACCTTGCTGGGCGTCAGCTCCCCTGACAACTCCATGACAGACATGCAGGCTCTTGCCACTACGTTAAGCCAGGCAGTGCCACAAAGGGGAGAGAATCTGGACTAACATTTTTAAAATGTGATCCTATCATAAAAGGACCTAACTACAGGACAACAAAAGAACAGTTACATAAATTGTAGGGCCACTTCTAGCCATTGAAAACAAAAAAGATGACTCTTCACAGGGAAATGCAATTTAAAACCAGAAAGAAATCCCGCTTTACACCCACTGGAATGGCTGTAATGAATATGACGGGTGCTGCTGAGGATGTCGGGAAACTGGAATCCTTGGCGTTACTGATAGGAATAGAAAATGGTGCAACCACTTAAATTTACCATAAGACTCAGCAATTCCACTCCTAGGAATTCAAGAGAAATAAAAACATATATCCACATGAAAGACATGTACATATGTCATAGCAGCACTATGTACAACAGCCAAAAAGTGCAAACAACCCAAATGTCCATCAACTGACGAGTGGATAAACAATACGTGAGGTCCCCGTACAATGGGATACTTTTGTTACACAAAAGGAATGAAGTAGGCGTACATGCTAGACATGGATGAACCTCAAAAACGTTAAATTAAGTGAAAGAAATCAGGTGCAAAAGACACCCGTTTATGATTTGTGTATACGAAATATCCAGAAAAAACCCAAACCTATAGAGACAGATACTGGTTGCCTGGGCTGGGAGTGGGAACAGCAAGCAGACACAAATGGGCAAGAGGGACCTTTCCGGAGCGACGGAAATGTTCCAGATCTAGATCATGGTGATGTTTGCACAAGTCTGTAAATTTACTACAAAGCATCGAATTGTATACCTAAAGCTGAGGACATTTTATGGTATGTAAATTATACCTCAATAAATCTGTTAAAAGGTGATGATGGCTGTCACCCAGTAATGTGAAAACCTAAGGTATGGAGGACCTATGGTCCAGGAGATCCACCTGTCCTTAGAAAGCAGGCAGGAGGCTCAGGAAATCGTCTTCTGTCATTGCACAGCCAAGGGTTGGAGGGGCAAGAGCCACTGCCCTGAGTGCCTGGGACGATGTCTGTCTAATAGACTTTCTCAGGCCCCTGGAAGATGACAAGGATAAAAGCCATCAGTAGAGAAGAAAAATTATCTAATCCTGTGCCTTGGCCCACTCCCGCTTCACCACTATGGTTCCTGCCCACATGCTTTTGGGGATCCTTGTGCACATTTAGCATGCAAGACCTAACACGTGGTTCTGGGACCAGCACGTGTTTAGCAATGGTGCCAGTAGCAGCCCTGTCTCTGGCAGAACCCCTTGGGTGCATGGGGAGCCAAAGGGAACAGAGAGGAGTGGACATCTGGCACATCCTTTTGCATAGGATCAGAAGTTGTAGAGTAATCTGCTCACAATGGCTTCCTTCCCCAAGGAGGGCTGAGGCCAGGTTCCATTCATCTGTACATCTTCAACACCAAAATTGTGGTGCTCGGCAGTGCTTATAGAATGAATGGATGAATGAGCTCTTATCGAGTTAAGCATTGTCACAGGAAAATGAACAAGGCTGAGAGATTGCTGGAGACAAAGCAACAACTCTTCCAGCGTGGCTCGGTGTGGACGACGGCTGCGTTTCGCCAACGTCCTGCTTGCCAGAGCAGCTCTGGAGACCAGGACTCCGACGCCTGAGTCTCTCTGGGTAATTCTTCTTTTTAAATAACACTGCTTTACTTTTACACAAATAATGCATGCTTGTCTGAATAGAATTAGAACATTGACATAAGCAAAGAGAATAAAATAAAAATCACCTGCAATCCTTCCACCTAGAGATATCACTATAAACATTTTCATGTCTCTTTTCAGAATTTTTTGTACACATACATGAGTATATGGAATGCTTAAAAAAACAACTAAGATGGAATCACATGGAATTTAATGTTTTGGAACCTGCTATTTCACACAATGATATAATGAACATCTGCACTGGCCAAGACCCTTTCCATTGTAAATGACAGAAACCCAGGCCAGACTGGCTTAAACCACACAGGGAATTTCTCAGCTGGGGGTTGAAAAGCTGGGAGCTCAAAGGACTCCAGCTCTCCGTCCCTCCCCCGGCCTACTCTCCAGAGACTCTCCCCTCAGGGTGACCCTTGGCAACCACATCCTCCCAGCCCAGACAAGGCTTCTCTTTCCAACAGTCCAACAAAAGCCTGAGAATCCAGTCTCCTTGGCTCCAACCAGCCCATCGGGCTTGGGCGCCTGACCAGCCCCTGCGGCTGGGGAACAGGAAGTGTCCTCAGCAGGCTGTGTCCCAAGCCCACCCCTGGTGCTGCAGGTGGGGCAAACCTCAGGGACAGAGCATGAGAGAGTGTGATCCCCCAAGGACACTTGGGATGTGCGAGGAGAAGGGGAGGAGGTACAGGACTAGGAGAAACGCCAGACTTTTGTAATATCTTTCCTGTCAACATATACTTCACATCACAGTTTTTTATGCCAGTTTTCCACTGACGGATGGCTAAGGTTTATTTAACCAACCCTTATGACACATATTTAGGTGACTTCAACGTTGTTGCTGTTATGAACCCTGGTATAAAGAACACCCTGATGCTAAATCTTTGTCTATATCCTACAAGAATTCCTATTTATCCTAAATTAGTGGAAAACAGTCAATGAGCTTTGTAAATTTGACAGTTTCAGGGCTCTAGGAAAATCGCAAAATACACCCACCTTTCTCTGGTATCATCCTAAGCTGCTTTCTCCATCTCTTGCCCCTTCTTTGGCTGTCCCCTTTGCCTTCGGGGACTCTGTCCTCTGGCTATCAAGGACTCCTGGCGAGACCTACCCCTGGGACCCCCACCCAGGCTCGCCCCAGACTACAGAATGCCTTCTTTCTCTCCAAACAAAATTCATGTTTGACAAATAGGGCTGATCTCACTCAAGAGGAAAGCAAGGCAGATACAGTAAGACCCACATGACAATGTAGGTGACCTTGGTAGAGTGTGGACTGTGTTTGAGCAGAGATGGTTTGTTCAGCCCTTCCTGTTCCTCTACCCCACAGGGGACCAGAAATTCGCTCCCCTTCCCAAAAGGGCCATCCCCTTCCTACACTTTCACTATTGTGCATGGGTGGTAGCCACTGTCAGGATGGGGCAAAAGGGGTCGTAGCAAAACTGAGCACAAATTAAAATCTTGTTCTGATTATAACTCCTGCAAATGACTGGTAAAGTCGGTAAGTGCTGGAAAGTTTCCTGGCCTGAGGCAAGCTACCTGAAGAAATGACCATGAATAGATGTTTGACATGCTCACTTCTACGAGCCCACAGAAACGAAACGCAGTAGAATGAGCATTAATAACCCTATTTGTCTAGGGTAGTCAGAGGTAGAAAAGTATAGAATTTTATTTTTCTTCCAGTAATGGCCCATAAGCAAAAGAGTCGTATTCCGCTCTCAGTGACAGTTCACTTGTCAGTAGATGAGTTCAGAACCCAACGGATATGTTCAAACATATTCCTAACACTGTGATGTTTCTGGATTGCTCAACTTAGCCTCAAGAAATGAGAAAGAAATATTTATGTGTTAAAAGCACTTCCTCAAGAAAAATTCCACAGGGTGCTCAGTTTTCTGATCTGTCAGAGGAAATGCTAATATACACATTCCACCATTTTTTCAGCAGACATTTAAGCACCTACTTGGTATCAGGTGCCATATTAGGTACTGGGACTAAATAAAATAAGATACAGTCCTACCCTCCAGGATCCTCTAGTCCAACCGAGGAAATAAATGAATAAATACAGAAAAACTGCTTAATTAAAACAAACCAACCCTAATTGCATGCTGTGTTCACTCTGCTGCATTTTGGTGGGTGCCTAAGACTCAGGCATGGGGCACGGTTTCTGGACTCTAGAATCTCAGGGTGCCTTTCATCTGCTCACAGGACCTTTGCCTCATGTAGTTATGCAGAGATGAATTTACATTTCCTTCAAGGCAAAGGAAAGCTACCTTGTAAATTTCTGTGTGAATTAAGTTTGATATTATGATTGGCGGAATCATTGTACTCAGTCATTTCTAATATTATAATGTAATCTCAGTTTTCATAATTTGGGGTAAGAGAGTAGGGGAAAGTAGTTCTTGGATTTCATACAACTTTTTTAAGGAATCAAAGTCTATTCAAATCAACTTGATGTGAAGCTTGCTCTGGGCCAAGCTACTCCCCCAGCTCTGCCTTAATCCTGACCTGTAATTTACCCCCCCAACCCCACCCACCCAAGGCCGCCAGTCATTTTGAATTAAGCAGAACCATGCAGCAAATAATGTAATTATCTGTTTGTTTACTTTTGTAGGGGAATATCTTTAGTACCAAGGTATAGGTAGCCTATAAGTCACCTTCATATGAATAATAATTTTAAAAAGCCTCCTTTGTACAGGCAATAATAAAGGTGTCCCTTCTGGCCAGCTGTCCCTTTGTGGGCCCCCCAGGAGAAGGGCTTGGTGAACTGAGCTCTGGCGGACTTCAGCCCCATCTGGCTTTGTGCAGTGCACAAACCACACTACAGGATGGTAACCCTGTGTAGGTCCTTTAGTCTAAGGATTTTGTTTTGGCTCTAGAGAGTACCATAACTTCTGTATTAAAACACTGCTGAATGCTAAAAGGATCTCTTTATCATGTGATTATTTTTATTAAAAGAAAAAATTTTCTTATGTATATTTTTCTTAATAAAATGCCAAAAGTGTGCTTAATAACAGATTTTTAAAACTTACAAAAGTAAAACTTAGCTGCAAATCCTAATGTTAATTCTGATTTTAAGTTCTGCTTTTCCGCTGTGATTTTTACTCCTATCTTTGAAAGAATGAGTGTTTATACTTCTTTATCTCATTTTCCTTCCCACTGCTGTACCCTCCTCCCCACACCAAAGAAAATCCTTGGAAAAGGGAAACAACTTCACACCATGAAGTCGAGATTTTAAAGCAGCGTCCTCGGATGTTTTCTGTGCTCCACACCTATCTTGAAAGGAGGCAACAAAGCCTTCACCCAACCAGCCTGGAGAAGATTCAACTTGGTGCTTTGGTTGGGTACGTCCCGGGACGGGTGGCGGGGGTTGGGGTGGGGAGAGCCCTGCTCAGGAACCGCCACTCTACCCATGGAGTGACACCCGAACCCAAGGGGCCACTGCAGTCAGGGTAGATTTGTGGGGTGCCCAAAGGGCTCCTTGGGGCTGAGCGTCTGTTAATCTGATGTTTCCTAAGTCCTGGGGACTTCTCCCACTGAGCCAGTTAAACAAGCGAGTTGAACAGAGAAGGTTAAGCAGCCAGTTCTTGAGGGGTAATCACAGAACGCTGCATCGGGGCGAGAGGCTTCCTGGTACCCCCAAACCGGGAAGGCATCTCGGTGAAATTCAGGCCCAGGGCAGGCGGGAGGGCGGCAGGGCCGGGGCTGGCGCGGAACCGGCGCTGAATACGCTCCTGTCAAGCGGGTGCGGGGCGGCTGGGGCGCGGCGGCTTTCGGGGTCCTTCAGCTGTGACAGTCCCCTCCGGGCGGGCGCCGGGCGCTCGGGCCGCACCAGCCCCGCGGGCTCCCTCTTCCCCGCACCGAGGCGTTGCGAGTCGCGGGAGCAGCTTCGGGCGGGGCAGGGGCCGCTGGCGACAACGGGGACGGTGCCGTGGGCCCGGGCGCCACCCCGCCAGGTAGCGACGGCGGTTTGCACGCGGAAGCGCGCGCCCAGGCGATGCGACAAACAGTAAATACGGCTTTAGGCACATGCGGAGCGCGCTTTCTGCTCGCCAGGTAAGCGGAAGGGTTTAAAGAGCGCGGCCCTTTTTCACTCCGGAGAAGGACGCCCGCGCGTTTTGGCAGCCGGGGACGGGGCGGTTTGACTCGGGGGTGCCCGTGGGAAGGGTAGGGCCGGGTCTCCCGGACGCCCCGACTGTCCCCGACCCCCGACTCTACGCACGCTCGGGATCTCACTGCGGCGGCGGAGGAAGCCCCAGCTGGGGTCATTGTCAGAGGGCGGCGGTGTCCAGGAGAGGTAAGCGGGTGCAGGACGCAGCGGCGGCCCGGGGGTGCCGAGGGGTGGGGGGAGGGGTCGTGTAAAAAGATGGGGCGCGGCGGCCCGGCCCGGAGCGGCCGCTGCGAGAAGGGGGATCCTGTCTGGCAATTGAAGATGTGCTGACAGAGGGGCCGCGCGTGCAAAAAGGGGGCGGGGGCTGGGTCTACCCCGATTCCTTTTAAATGGGGAGCTGGTCTTCCTGGGGGGAAAGTGCAAAAAGCCCCCCCCATCCAAGAAAGTGGAAAGGGTGGCTGTGGGGAGGGTGGAGCGGGGCGTGCGGCGAGAGGCCCCCCCCATCCGCTGCCCGGGCGCGCGGGCTGCAGTGGCCGGACGCCCCCGGCCCCGGGGCTAGGCGGGGCGCGACGGGGCTGGCCATGGCGCGGGCGGCCGGCGCGCGGGGCCGGGCCCGGCGCGGGCGGTGCGGGCGGTGCGGGCAGGGCGCGCTCCTGGCCTGCGCCGCGTGGACGGCGGGCTGGGTGCTGGCGGGCGCGCTGCTGCTCCGCGCGCACCCGGGCGTCCTCTCCGAGCGCTGCACGGACGAGAAGAGCCGGCGCATCCTGGCCGCGCTGGTAGGTCCCGTCGCCGCACTGCCCCGCGCCGCGCGTCCCGGGAGGGGGGAATCGGACACCCTGCCCGGGCCCCTGGGAGCCCGCGCCCGCCCGCGGGGCTGCGGCGTCGCTGCGCCCACCCCACCCTGGGCACTTGGGTGGTGGTGGCACCCGCCGGGGGCAGTGGGGTCCAGACACGTGCGTGGAATGCCAGAGGCGCACGACCGGGTCTCCCGAACGGGGACTCGCCGGGGAGTCCTCTGTGGGCGCGCGGGAAGTGCCTCTCCCCTTTTCGCCAAAATTGGTCCTTTGTCCCAAGACAGTCTTCCCATCCGACCCTCTCCCCCCGCCCCTGAGCCCGAGCTCCGGAAGAAAGTTTGCGGGTGTGATCCGAGTCTGTGGGTCCTGATCCGAGTTTCCGGGCGGCTCCTCGGTGCCCGTGTCCCGTGTCGGGCGGCTGGGCTCGGGGCGCGCGCCAGTGCGGGGTTCGGGGCCGGGAGGACTACGCCTCTGTCTCTCGGGTCCCAGCGCTCTAGCCCTGCCGCCGCTCTGAGATTCCACCCTGGGCTGCCCGGTCACCTCCCACCTCGCCGAGCCAGATGCAGGCAGCTGGTAGGGCGCCTGCCACCCTGCGGCCCAAAGCCGAGGCTCTCCGCGGTAGCGGTCTGTGGGAAGCAAGGCGGAGTGCGCTCGGCTGTGCAGAGCGCGCCGCGGAGGCGGCTCGGACCGGCGGACCCGTGTCCTGGTCCTGGACAGCAGAGTCTCCTAACCTGGAGGGCCTTACACCCCACAGCTCCTGGGCTGAGCCCCACAATCAGGGAGAGGAAGAAACACTTCGGCTTTTGCAGACTGCTGCGTGCGCTTGGCCCACAGACGCTGTGAAACAAAATGCTCATCTTTAGTTGATTTGAAACGTGGGCTGCTCCTTAGTGTGTGCGTTTGGTGGGGAAGATTATGCGCATAGGGGACTTGAATAGAGGTGCGAATCCCTAAAAGGAATTCCAAGAAAGGGGAAGATAGCAGCAACTAGTGTTAAATGATTTGAATGATTATCCACTTCCTAAAATAGTGACCATCTCAGCATTTGGTTTGAAAAGTGACCTATTTTCTAAAAAATCTTCCAGAAACACACGGGAAGTTTTCAGTCCAATTGCTTACATATGGGTGGGCTTTTTGAGATTGTAGATTTTCACAAAATGTAGGAGTATAAAGGTTCTTACAGTAAATGATTTGTGAGATTGTAAAAATTTTTAAAAAATAATGAGCCAAATATGCAAGCTAAAACAAGTCATGCTCCCTAATTGCATCTGACAGGTGTCAGCATGAATTGACCACATGTAGGTGACACACTCATCATAGGTTCTGTCCATCCACCTGCCCTCCACTGTCACTGAAGTTCTTTCACGTTTTCAGTTGTAAGAGCTCATTGATTTTCTCTGTAACTCATGTAAAAATCCCTTTCGTTTGGAAAGATTGTTTTCCCTTGTTTTTTGCGGGGAGGGGCAGATTGACTGATAATAGTAAACAGAAGTTGATGGTTCACCTAGGATGGAGTAGCTATTTACAAATTTAATAATCTTTTAGATTAAAATTAAAAATGAACACCATTTTTCATTTCTTTACCTTTGGTTAAGTGGGAAAAGGCCTAATGGAAATGAAATAGCCTTATATAATTTAAGTAATTGCTAATTATAACTTTCCCAGCATTCCAGGTTGTAAATTAAAAGCAATTCTGTTTAGAGGCTCTGCCAGTATATCTTCGATGGCAGCCATATGGAATCGTTTCTAGTCAGACATAAAGCTGAAGACATTGGCTCTGCCTCTGAGGGCCCTCAGTCTTTCCTGCTGCCGAAGGAACGATTTAAAATGCCACATCGGTCTTCCTGCAAGTTTCCCTGACGCTGTCTCGGGTGAACTGATTGTGGGGAGCACGGTTTGGACGGGCAGCCCTGTTGGAGATCCTTGTCCTTCACACATGCTCAGAACTCCGCTTTCTCTCCCTTTATTCCTGCCACAGTCCTTTCTACCATTTGCATTCTGAGTTTGTTGATGTGGGACCTACACAGTGTCCTGGCTCAGCTCTTACCCAGGACACTCTAAACTGGAACTGAAAGTGTTTAAATACGACCCCGGTCTGCACCCTCCAGACTCCTCCGGGCCGCGTTGCCAAGCAGAGGTTGGCATCCCAGCATCTGAGGACCCGAGCTGAATTGAGCCTCTGTCTCTCAGCTCAGCTGGCACTTTCCGACTCACTCTGCCTGGCTTTTATCCGTAGTAATAAAACCGATTGCTGTTTTTCTGACTGGCCTCCAGACCCTCGTTCGCTTTCACTCTGGATACTGGAGCCCAGAAGAAACAGTTTTGCCAGTTGAGCCGAAGGGAGGCTTTGTGGCAGAGCCAAGTTGTGGCAAATTCCCCACCCAGGCGGTGTCTGTCAGTGTTCCCAGGCCCCCGCCCGGGTGGCACTGCAGGCCTGCCAGGGGAAAACCCACCTGTAAGAGAGGGGGATCGGATGACAGAGCTTAGGAGCTGGCCAGGGGATGGGGGTCAGAGGTCTGCGGGTTTCCCCAAGTTCCTCCTGCCCCCAACCAAGGGAGCCAACCTCACCCCACCACGGACAGGAGTCCCTAGAAGAGCCAACTTGAATTGTTCCAGAAGAATCGAGCCTCGGGTCTTTGAGCTTTGGATTTTCCTGGTCAGACTCCATTTCTCCTCTTGACTGCGGCTTTTCAGCACATACTGTAATCACAAAATGTAGACACTTGCCGACTTGATGTGGAGGTTTCTGGAGCCCCACTTTTCCAGTGGGCTGTGGCAGGAGGCCCAGCCAGACTGAGGAGCGCTGCGCGGTGCTGGATCATGGACAAGCCTGGCTTCTCGTCCAGGCATCGAAAGATGCCTGCTGCCGGTCCCTGTTAATGCTTCCTCCAGGCAGGCGCTGTGCTAAGATGTTTCATGCATATTATTTCATTGAATTCTCTCAACAACCTCTATGAAGTATTTGCTTGTAGTATCCCCATTTCACAGATGGCAAAACTGAGCCCCAGGGAGGTAAAGTAACTTGCTCTGCTTTGCAGGGTTAATATGCTGAGGAGCAGGACAGGACCCTGTACAGTCTGATAGTAGAGATGCTGTGGCAGTAAGTGGCTTCTGTAACAGTGGAAACCCTAAGTAACGACTCTGCACTTAACCCTTCCGTGATATCCTTTTCAAAGCATCTCAAAAATATCCCCACAGACTATGTTATTCAGAACTCAGGCTCAAATGCCTTTTAGGTTAGTTAAGTCTTGATGGTGTCAATTTAGTTGTCTACATTAGAGACTCATTTTTAATAGGGCAGGCTTACCTTTCTTTGCTGTGACAGAAACTATCAAGGCCCCAGCAGGACTACAGCATACAGGGCACATACCCAGAGAGGTTTTGTAGCAGGGAATGACTCTCTCCCTGAGTGCTCAGCCACATCCCTGACATAGAGGGAGTTACGTGGTGGACGCGCTAACTGCAAGAGGTTTTGCAGTGCACAGCGTGGCTGTGAGGGAAGGAACACTGTCATGAAATATGAATGTTGCTAACTGCATAGGAGCTTAATGTTCCTTAAAAACAAAAACAAACAAAAGAAAATCCAGCCCTTAGGCTCGACCTCCAAGACCCTGCGAACAGTTTCCTGGACTAGAGTGGACAGGTTTTGTTTTTGCTTGAGAACCATGATACAAATTGGACAGAAACAGAGCGATAATTGCAAAGAAGGCATCTTACGAGAGCTGAGGCTGATGTGATGGGAATGTGCATTTGTGTGTGTATACACATGTCCATGAGAAACACAAATCCACCGTGAATTTAATTAATTTTAAAAACACGCCAGAGTTAACTACAATGAGACTTTAACTTGTTTGTTCAGTTTGTTGTCAACTTGGATACCTGGGGATTTTAAATGCACGTATATTTAGGTACAGAAATGTACTTGTCTTCAAGCTGGCAGTTAGGAAATCTCCCTAGGCAGAGAAAAGTCTGTTAAAGTCTGATTTTAAAAATGGACCTAAATAAGCCACTTTTACTGAGTTAAAAATAGCTACTTCGACAGGACATGCTGCTATTAAAATAATTCCGCTATTGTCTCTAACATGACATAAGTTTTGGATTACCTTTTAAACTTGCAATGTGTATATTGACTTTTAAAAAATGCTGGATTAAGTCGTTTTCTGTGTTTAAGATCCTGCAAACACTGGTAATCAGCCATAGTAGACAGATTTTACATTCTACATAAGAAAATAGGATCTGAAATGCCAAAAATACTTCATCATGGAGGATAACAAGGAACAGCTCTGTGATAAGTACACTTGTATATAGATGGCCCCTGACTTAGGATGGCTCCACTTAAGATTTTTCAAATTTATGAAGGTGTGAAAGTGATATGCATTCAGTAGAAACCATACTTTGAGTACGCATACAACCGTTCTGTTTTTCACTTTTAGTAGAGTATTCAATAAATTACATGATATTCAACACTATATTGTAAAATAGGCTTCATGTTAGATGATTGTGCCCAACTGTAGGCTAATGGAAGTACTTGTTCTGGGCACCTTTGATGTAGATTAGGGTAAGCTGTGGTGCTTGGTAGCTTAGGTGTATTAACAATTTTCAACTTAAGAATGGGTTTATCAGGACATAACCCATTGTAAGTTGAGGAGCAGCTGTATACTTTTTACGGTATGCTTTGCTTTAATATAAATGATCTCTTATGACAAACGAGGTAACTGGAGACCTGAAAAGTAAGGTTATAAGCCTGAAACCTCACCTGTGGTCGTTGGCCGGTCCCCATCTGGGCTTTGGTCACCCTGCTCCACGTCCTGCCCTAACACCTGGCACCACAGCAAGAAGCCAGCCGTGGGCAGGCACGCTTGTAAAACCAATGTGCTGATCTTCAGAAAAACAGCCAAAATGGGTTTACTTCCAAGACCCATAGGCTGTATGCCAAATCCAACAATTACACCATTGTGCAAAACATCTTGCAACTCCTGTTTGGAATTGCCTTCTAAATTCACAGAGGCAAATCTCGTAGAGATTTCACTTTGACTTCTATTTTATTTCATTGACATGCTGCAGCTTTGTGTAAAACACTGTGCTGCGGGGACCCAGCGCAGCACTCGCATGGCCGGCCATGATTTAATGAGAGCTGGGGCTGGGAAGGGAGACAAAAATTTCCAGTTGGGGGTGGGGCCGGCTTTGGCTTTGGCTTTGGCTTTGGCTTTGGCTTTGGCTTCAGGGCCAAGGTTGATTTGATCCTTACTGGGCATGAAGCACGTATATCAAATGGAGGCACGGAGGAATGGTGTTTTTGATAGAACACCCCAGGTGGTCACAGAGGTACTTGCTATAACTTTGCTCTCTACTCCCCTGAACCGTTTCTGGTCCTCTGAACACGCAGTGCTACTTCGAAACTCTGGACCTTCGTGCAGGTTATTCCTGCGAATGAACTGCTGTCTCCCTCATCTGCTAAGCAGACTTCTAATTCCTCTCTCAAAACGCTTCTCCTCCAGGAAGAAGACCCCCGCCCCCTGCCCTTCCATAACTAGGGCTGGGGAGGGTGGGGAGGGAACTAGCATTTGCTGAGACCACCACTGGCTGGCACTGTGCCAGGGACTATGTGTCTGTGACCTTGTTCGACCTTCCCACGTCTCCTGTGACACAGCATCATCATCCATAGACTTGGAACCAAGCCACACAGTTAGTGGGGACAAAGCCAGTGTGCTCCAAAGCTAAGCCTCACCGTGTTCCTGTCGTGTCATGTTCTAACGTCATTTAGGAGCCACCTCTGCCCTGGCAGCTGTAGTCAGGCGGTTGCCCGTCTGCGCTCACACACGGCTGGGTTAGCTGTGGAAAACCGGTGCCATTGCTTTGCGGGTGGCCAGCTGGGCCTGATGCCCAAGGCCTTGCCGTGGCCAGCCCCAGGCCTGGTGGAAGGGAGGTGGCTCTGTGGTCCTCGGGTGTCTCATGGCCAATGGCAATGGTGGCTGCCGTTCAGGTGAGAAGAGTGAGGGTCCTGGCAGTGGCAGTTGCTACCTTCCTCGCTCCCCTGCTCGTGGGCAAATGGAAACAGGGCCCAGTGGTCACCTGCCACACTTCTCTCCTGGGCCGCCTTGCTCAGTTGCCCCCAGGACCGAGTCTTCCTCACACCCTCCTCCCAGCACCGCGGGATTCTGGAGCCCCCAGCTCGGGACCCCCACCTCCGACCCCGCGGGCGTCTGTTACCTGCTTTTCTTTCTTTTCCATTCTGCTCTGTACTTCATGCAGAAGAAGTTCTGGTTAAATTACGAATGTGATAATGCTATAAAAATGTTCATGGAATGGAATCAAACCATTTTGGATATCATATATTCAGGGGTTTTTTATTTATGAGGAAATCAGGAAACAATTTTTTGCATTTTCTTATCAGGTTTATTACAGAAGCATGAAACTCTGTAAATACCATATAGAGAAAGAAACCCCCACTGTAAGTAAAATGAACACCCTGTACAATTTCTGTCTCTCGCATCTTCTTGTTCCGTGGCTGTCTCAGTGCCTTACCGCTCATCCTCACTGCACCTCTCCGGCAGACTACCTGGAACTACTGAGAGGTCTCCCAGGACCCTGGCCAGCTGCTGTGTGTTTTGCAAGGGGTGATATGGAAGCAATTATAAGCAAAGCATGGTTGACACAAAGGGTACTGATCCTTCCATGCTCATTTCATGACCCCACGCTGTGGAAAGAGATACCAGGCTTAAAGCCAAAGAATGGCATTTTACCAAAATTCTGTTAAGTTAAATTCCAAGAGGAACACAGCATGCACACAACTTCCAGTGTGTATAAGGCATTTGATGGGTGTATGTTGATACAGCTGCATTATGGGGGTGGGTTTCCAGAGACCAAAAACCAGCTTCAAGCAAACAGGGAGGCATCGTTAGCTTGAAGATCGGGCTCATGACTTTCTAGCTGCAGATCTCTGTGGCTGCGTCGTGGTATCTGCCAATATGATATATGGAGATCTACCCCAGTGGCTGGCAGGAGCCCCCCTCGGCAGGAAGCTGGCGGGGTCCACTCAGACAGTTGGCTTTGGTGTTTCAGGCTGTTGTCAGGTGACTGCCTCAAATAGTCTCGAAAATCTAGACACTTCTTTTAAGCACTGGGAGTATTTCTTTCAAATAAGGGCTTTGAACAATGAACCTGCAGTATTTATAAAGTTCCCCAATCCCTTATCTAACTTTTTGGGGCCAGGCATGTTTTGAAATTCAAACTTTTTTGGGTGGTAGAAAGAATGTGGGAAATATAACTTATATTTTGCATATGGGGCAGCACCAGTAATCAAAAAAATTAGTAATCCTGCAGCAAAATGTATGCAAATTCACACCAAGTAGAATACACATAGACTATAAATAGCCTCACATCTTTCCAGTTGACACCACAGGAGGACAAATGAGTCATGAACATCTTGTAGTTTTCAGAGTTTTTTGACTTTGGAATTATTTGTATGTCCAGGCATTGAAGGTACAGTTTTCGACTTCAGGGAGCTGCTTATAGTCTACTCGGGGTTAATAAAACACGACATAAGCAGCGAGTGTCTAAAGAGCATGTAGTCACATATGTAAGTGTCATTCCAGGGCCACCCCATGAAGCCTGGCACTTGTGTGCATTCTGTGGCTTCCACGTTTCTCAGTTGGCCTGCACAAGGCCCGTGCCAAGGAGGCAGAGTGAGTGTGACATGGGGAAGGGATTCGAGGCCAGAGCACTTAGGTGATGTGCTCAGGATGTCACAGCGTAGGCGGAGCCAGAACCCAAGCTTTCTGGGTGTTGGTCCAGTCCTTTGTCCAGTGCACCCTGAGGCACATTTGCCCCAGCTGATCCTTCAAGGCGCTTTGTAACAAATGGAATAGGGTGAAAAAAGCACCTTTGGGATCTTATATTTGTCTTAGGACCATATAGGAGTGAAGAGGACTCTCTTGTTTCGTAGAGTTCTGAGAACGTCCTGGGAGGAAAGACAGGCCTTTATTTGCTGATGTGGGAGGAAGACTCATTGGTGGGGGAAGGGGTGGGATTAGAAAATACGCTCAACTTCTATTAAAAATGAGTCCAGAAGTTTAGATTTTCTGAAAAAGATAAAAAAGAGAGAAGAGAGTTTTAATCCTCCTGTCACTGCCCTCGACGCCCCCTTCCTTTTCCCTCCCTCTTGCAGGATGATTGGGCCGCACCTTCTCAAGCTGGAAACAGCAAGCACAGGAATATGCCTGCTGGGGGTCATTACTGTGGTCGAGGGTCCCAGGGTCCCATCTGCTGAGACCTGACCTAAGTGTTCTTAGATATGGGTGTTGAAGCTCTCGGGTGACGCTGAGGTGCAGCCAGAGTTGAGAGCTGCTGGCCTGGTCTAGCCCCTTCATCTCACTGTTTTGTGGCTTCAGGTTTCCCCAGGACCACCCAGGTGGATGCGGAAATCCTGCTTCTCCTCTGCAGGTGTCCTGAATCTGAAGACCTGGTCCTCAGCCTAATTAAGTAACATAATGGTGAAGAGGTGCTGTTTTAACTCTCCCTGAATGGTCCTTACTGTTTTGCATTTGTGAGGTTTCTCTCCACTGCTGGATTATAAGCGTCCTGAGGGCAGGGACCAACACGTCCCTTTCCCCACCCCAGCCGAGCGGTTGTGCCCGCCCCTCCTCTCTTATGACCGACTGTTCCCTTCCTTCCAGTGCCAGGACTACAGGGGCGGCGTGCTCACGGGGGACCTTTGCGAGGACCTGTGTGTGGCGGGGAAGCTGCTGTACCAGCGCTGCCTGTACTACGAGAGGGGCAAGAAGGTGCTGCAGGCCGACTGGCGCGGCCGCCCCGTCGTCCTCAAATCCAAGAGGGAGGCCTTCTCCGGCTTCCAGCCCCTCGGCTTGCTGGAGGAGGAGGCGGAGGAGGGCGGCCAGGACATCCCGGAGGCAGAACTCCTCCTGATGGTGGCCGGACAGGTCAAGAACGCCCTCGGCCTGGAGCTGTCCAACAGCAGCCTGGGGCCGCTGTGGCCGGGCAGGCGGGGCCCGCGCTGGCAGGGCCAGCTGGCCAGCATGTGGGCCCTGCTGCAGCAGGAGGAGTATGTCTACTTCAGCCTGCTGCAGGACTTGAGCCGGCACGTCCTGCCTGTGCTGGGCTCCTGTGGCCACTTCTACGCCGTGGAGTACCTGGCCGCGGGCAGCCCCCACCACAGGGCTCTCTTCCCCCTGGACGAGGCCACGGGTGCCCCCCGGGGTGGCCAGGGCCAGGCCAAGGCTGTCAGCGACATCGCTCTCAGCTTCTTGGACATGGTGAACCATTTCCACAGTGACTTTTCCCACCGTCTCCACCTCTGCGACATCAAGCCCGAAAACTTTGCTATCAGGAGTGACCTCACAGTAAGTGAAGTGGGGCGGGGGTGTCAACAGTGTGGAGAACGGGGCAGATGACGTGAAATCGCTGTCAGGGCCAAGGCTTCCCTGTTTAGTGAGCAGGAAGATTATGTAGTGGAAAGGTGCTGTCCACCTCAGGGACGTCCTGGGGACGTGGCCACCCTGAGGCCTTGGGGGAGGAAGGTGCAGGGTGTCCACAGACAGCCACTGGGCCTGGGGCAGTTGTGGGCCAGTTCTCGGCACTCAGCCACACGTCTGTTCACCCCGCAGGGGTTGCCGAGTGCTGGGAGAGTTGAGAGGGTTATCTGCTCTATGAAGGATGCTGAGTGGACACCGTTGGGCGTTTTAATCTATACATTTGTTGATAATCTAGTGACTGGTTTGTGTGACCCACCTGAGCTGTGCCTCCAGCATTTGCAGATGATAGGCACAAAATATTTGCTCAATGAAATAATGACCGTGCACCCTCTGCCTAGCCCCAGACTGTTCTGTGGGCTGGGGCTGCCCCACCCCGCTGGTGCCTCTGCTCCAGCCTGGGCCTGGGTGAGAACCAGAACAAGACAGGCGCTTTCCCTGTCTCCAGTTCTGCCAGTCTCCACCTTCTGTCAGACACTTAGGTATTTTACCTAAGATTTCACAACTTTGAAGAGAAAACAGCAGTATCACCAGAGAACTTGCTAGAAATGCAAGTTCTCAGACTCTACCTGAGACCTACTGAGTCTGAAACCCTGGGCTGGGACCTGGAAATCCATGTTTTAGAAAATGAGCATTCTAGGTGGTTCTGATGCATGCTGAGGTTGAGAACTGATGAGCTCAGGGACCCAGCAGGTGTGTCCTGCATTGGAGCCCAGGTAACTGGTGCTGCCTTGGTGGAAGGAAGGGGGCAGCTCCCAGATGCCGTGTGAGAATTGACGGTTCCACGTCTTCATTCACCTGCAGGCCAGAGGCCCACGTGCAGGTCCTGAGAATTTATCCAATGGTTGCAAATGACACTAGGAAATGTCATGACTTTGGGACCCACAACTATTGCCAACAAGGGCTCCTTTCAAACAGATGAAAGGTTTTCCTACTTCAGAGCCACACTTTTCAGTGAAGAACGAAATAATTCATCTTTCTATTCTGATGCCAGAAGGAAGTTTGAATAAGATGATGCAAGTTAGGTAATCCCATGCGGGAGGAATTTTATGAGTCTTCTGAAACGAGGAAACATTATGCAAGTTTTTCTGTTTGTTTTGATCCTGTCCTGATTTTAGGTGCATAGGGTTAAGCTTACAAGAGCTGTAATCCATTCTAGGCCATATACTAAAAATTAAAAGGTAAATCTGGCTCTCCATGGGAAATGAGAAGGGGAAGTTGCAAGAAGCTTAAGTAGGGGCCTGGAGGAGGCTGGGGCGGTTGCCGGAAACTACAGAAAGAAGAGTCTCGTAGCCCCAGTAATAATTATAAAGGCGATAGAATCGTTAGCATAGGCCTTGTTCATTTTTAGTATATTAACTAGAGTAAATAATGAAAGCAGCTGTTTATTTTGGATAAATAATGAGATAGGAAAGATTGATTAAAATGATAAGTTCTGTTTGCTGTAAATAATTAGGCAAAGCCCCTTAAATAGGGAAAAGTCATATGTTCTTTGTTTTCATTATTCTCCACATATTTTGAAATAAATTATTTTCCCTCCTGCTCTGTTTTACTAAATAATCCCCAAGGAACTTTATTGCCTTCCAGCATCAATCCTTAATGAAAAACCAAAACCAAAACCAAAAATAGGGCGTGTGCCTCCCAACATTGCACAGAATTGAGGAGAAATGAACACCGACAGACAAAACCTTCTTTGAAACACTACCAAAGGGAGAAGGCAAGGCTGATATTTCGATGTTGACCTGTGAAGGCTTGTGAAATGCCACTGACTCCATCAAATTCATCACGTTTCCTAATAGCTCTTTAATACCTTGAAGCTATAAGCAACTTCAGTTGGGCAGATTCCAGATTTTCTCAGGTTTGAGCTCATCTTTTTTTGTTGCATCCAGGTGGTAGAGGAAAATCTGCATAATTTAGAGGTCATTACTTTTCTGTTTTTGAAGTCTATTTGGTTTGAAGCCAAGAAGATAAATCTGAAACTCCAGGGGGTCACCAAGTCCTCGTGCTGACAACTCAGGAGTTGGTCCTGTGGGATCAGGGTTCCCACAATATCAGTCCCAATTTGCAACTTTGACTCTGCCATCCCCCTCTGCCTGCCGTGGACTCAGGCAACAGATATGCCATAGAGAGAACGTAGGCACAGCTCACCTCATTTTTACTGTCACACCCATAGGCCTGCCACTGGAATGTAGCATCCTTTTATTGCTTGTATTCATGGGGATAGATTATCTGTACGTTACAGCTTTTATAATCCTGACCCTCGAAGGTCAGAGACCAAAGTGAAAAAGCAACAGAAGGAAATTTGTTTATAGGACGTTTTGGCCAGGCATGGTGGCTCACACCTGTAATCCCAGCACTTTGGGAGGCCAAGGTGGGAGGATTGCTTGAGGCCAGGAGTTCAAAACCAGCCTGGGCAATACAGAGACCCTGTCTGTACAAAAAAGATAAAAAAGTTAGCCGGGCATGGTGGCGTGCACCTGTAGTCCCAGCAACTCAGGAGGTTGAGGCAGGAGGATCACTTGAGCCATGAGTTCAAGGGTGCAGTTAGCTGTGATTACACCACTGCGCTCCAGCCTGGGCAACACAGAGAGACCCTGTCTCAAAAAAAAAAAAAAAAATTTTAGAGATTCCACTTTTAAAGCTGAGAAAATGTTTAGAGACGAAAAGTGATACTTGTGGTTATAGTTCCAAATCCTAGGCTTTAACTAGTGACTGCAAAGGTTCTTTTTGTAGTTAAAGCCTTGCAGTGTCATCTATGACAGTTGCTTGTGTAAAAGAAAATACATGCAATTACTTTGGGGTGGAGCTAACTGCTAACCAGGGCAGGCCTGGGCTTTTCCTCTTGGCTCCTGGGTGCTCTGCGATCCAGCCATCTGGGCAATGGCACCCCCAATGCCGGGAACAGGAGCTGCCAACCAGGCTCCCTCTCCCTCTCTGTTGAGCCCACGAGTGTCCCTTTGATAGCCGTGTGCTGTTTTGATTACAGGTGGTGGCTATTGACGTGGACATGGCCTTTTTTGAACCTAAAATGAGGGAAATCCTTGAGCAAAATTGCACGGGAGATGAAGACTGCAGTTTCTTTGACTGTTTTTCAAAGTGTGATTTGCGAGTCAACAAGTGTGGAGCACAGCGCCTCAACAGCAACCTGCAGGTAGGCAGCTGCTGCAGTGGCACAGGAAGGAGGCCGTGTCCTCCCTGTCCTTTCTGCCCCCCAGCGCTGAAGATGCCCTTAGCAGAGCCGAAGGCCAACCTTTCCACGCCATCACCGTTGGGCCTGATGTGTTCAGTAGTGGCAGGACAGTGGGGACCAGATAGTCACTTGTTCTTTATTGCGTACGTCATCTGAATAATCTCACGCACACACACGCACGCACACACACACACAACTCAGACTCACCCATCAAGGATAAGACTGAAAAGAGAGCCAAGCAGTCAAGGAACTGGCTGAGCTAGTGAGGTTGGGCAGACACCGCAGCACAGAGGGTCAAGGGTCAAGGCCAGTAGGTGGCTTGTGGCAGGAGAAGCCACGTTAGGGAGGTCGCAGCAGGTAGGAATCGACGCAGGGCGTGGGCATTCACATCAGGTCTAGCGGTACTGTGGTCCCAGATCCGAGGTTGAGTACCCCATCAGTAGGAAAACATCCCTCCTTTTTTGGCAGAAGGTGTCCCTTGGTGCCCTCACCTGAGGCTCTCAGGTGGGGGTGGACGCACCTGGGCCCACAGGTGCTGACTGTAACAGGAGGAGGCCCAAGGCTCTGCCAGGGGCCCCGCAGCGTCCACTCTCCCCCGCTGCCTGGCTGCGTGCCGTTGCTTATCTTGGCTCTTGCCCTGTACTTTCTTACTTCCTAATTCTCCTATCCCACCTGCTTCCCCGGTGGCGCCCCCGCCCTAGCCCGTCCTCTGTACTTCTCAAACCCGGAAGGCCAGCGTGGGCCCAGTGCAGACCTGAAACGCAGATTAGAACGGAGCAGCCAGAGGAGCACAGCGTGGCGCTGCGTCGTCCCATGATGGGGGACTGACTCGAGGAGACCTGCACAGCCGTGTTAATCGGGTGGTTCCTGGCCAGGCCCAGCAACAGCCCCGATTCTACCACCCCAGAGTCTATACAAACTTCTGGGCCGAGTTCCAGAATCACAGGGTGCTTCCCCTTTTAGGAACCCCAGCAGTGAGGTGGCCTTCGGAGGTGTCTCCATCCCGGCGTCTTGAACGTCATGTGGACTCGCCTTGGTGGGGTCCGTCACGGAATCATTCTTCTTGAGTTGTGGAATAAGATGATTTTCACTTAAGCGTCCACCGCCTTGTGATTCCACCCACAAAATGGGACCGCAAACACCTGCCCTTTGCAACATGATGACAGACCAGGGTTACGTCCTTAACATAGAAAGGGTTCTCACAGATTCGTTAAGGGGCAAGAGGAACACCAAGAAAACGGGCAAGAGGAGAACAGGTGCCAAATACATAAATGACGAGATCCAAGTGGCCAAACAGCTTGGAATTGTGTGCTGCTACCATTCAAAGACATGCACATTAAAGTCCAATGATAATAAATTTACCCATTGGGAATGGTCATTAAAATGGTATTAATTAATAGTTGAGGCTTTAGGGAAATAGAGAAGTGACTGTATTGTTAATATGACTGTAAATTATATGTCTCTCTTGAGGGTATGTAGCTGTTAGAAATATTCATGCTCTTTAGCTGAGCCGTTTCTCTTGTGCACATATCTAATTATTACCTTTGAATAAAGTCCTGGAAATGAAATTACACTTTCTTTAAGAATATGAGAAAATATGAAGCACTATTAAGAGAAAAAAATGCAGGTTACAAATCAGTATTTACAATATAATCCCATAATCCCATTTTTTTAAAATAGTATATGATCGGCAAGATAGATACCAAAATGTCAAACGCAATTATTTCTGGATAGTAGGATTATAGATAACTTTCTCCATCTTTTATACATTTTGTAAATTTTCTACTTTTTGAACCTAAAATTTTACTAAAAAAATCCTGCCCTGCATAAATTAACAAATCAATGGAATAGAATTAAAAAATTTTCAGAAATAGACTTAATGATATAAGGGCATTTAGTCTGTGATAAAAGGGACATTTTAGACCAGTGGGGGGAAGCTGGATTATATAGTGGATGGTGCTCCTGGGTGGCCGGGCACAACAGATTAACTCCCTATTTCACTCCTTACATCAAACTAGATTCTAGATGGCTCAAAAACACATAGAAAATGAAATCCTTAAAGAACCAGAAAAAAACTGGGAGAATTTTAAATATTATCTTGTGTAGGGAAGGCCTTTGTAAGTATGAAACAAAGCCATAGAGGAACCATTGGCAAATTTAACTGTCTTTCAGAAAAAATTCACCTTGGTGAAAACAAAATTACAAAAAAAAAAAAAATGAGCAAACTTAAAAGTTAAATGAGAAAATTTGCAAAATGTTTGCACTTCCCTTTGCAGACCAGGAGAGGAGAGGATGGGTGGATTATCCCCAACTGCTGGGGATCAAGTGAGTCCCCCCAGGACTGTCTTTGTCAAGGTTACACCCAGGGGCAACATCTGAGATTGGTCAGTGGGGAGCGGGGGGAAGGCCAGACGCCAAGCCAACCCCCCCTTTCCCTTGCTGAGTGAAAACACTGCAGGCCTGTCCTAGCCCCAGACATTTACTTCTTCCTCAGTCCCATAGACTGTGGTTCCTGAGGACAGCCCTCAACCAATCCCTGCATGCAAACCTCCATCTCAGAGTCCACCTCCTAGGGAACCAACCTAAAGCAGGGGCAAATGTCCTTAAGATATAAAGAGCATCTACAAATTAATAAAAAAAGGCCAACAACCTGATAGAAATCCAGGCAAAATATATAAACTTGACCATTCATCAAAAAGGAAGCACAAATAGCTTCCAACCTAAGAAAAATACATTAACCCATTTTCACCCATCTGTTGGCAAAATGAGAGCCTCTGTGACACGTGTTGGTTGGGGCCATGGAAGAATGAGCATTCTTGGACATCTTGCTAAGGGAATGTAAATTGGTACAACTTTTATGGGGTCAATTTAACAGTATCTATCCAAACAAAAGGTGCACATACCCTTTGACCCAGAAATTCGATTTCTAGACATTTAGTGACATGCACAAAATGATGTATATATGCAAGATATTTATTACAGCATTGTTTATGTAGCAAAAGTTAGTAAACAACCTCAATTTCCATCAGGGAACTGACTAAATAACTCCACACGTTTGAGGTGTAGCCATTAAAACAAATGGAATATCCTTATAAGAAATGATTTGGAGGGATCTCCCTGATACGTGGTTAAATGGGAAAGGAATTTGTGTAAAATAAAAGAAAAAGGAAATACGCATACAGGCTTGTGCAGGCTAGGCTCCCTCAAGAAGGACATTCACAGAAGCGGTCACCTGTCAGAGCAGGGAACTGAGTGTCCAGGGTGGGTGGAGACCAAGATTACACTATATTCTTAAGGACGTTTGAAATTTTGCACTTGAGAATGTATTCTCTACTCAAAAGAGAAATAAAATAATTTGTTTTTTAAAAGAATCCTTGCCTTTGCAGGGATTGGGAAATGCAAGTTAAAATTATTTGTCCTCTATAAAACTGTAGCTCTGCACGATGGCAGCATTTGTTAACTGAGTCTGACATAAACTGTGATGTAGAAAAATAAAACACTATTAATTATGCTGCTTCTAGGCCACGTCTCCCAACAGGGGGTGGGGAGTGGGGGACTGTGGAAGCTATAAAACAAATAACATGTTTAAATTGAGAATTTCAAGTAGTCTTCAGCAGCAGTGAATTTCATGCCCTATTAGGATTATGAAAGTGGCTTAATTTTTACTTCTGCTCTTAGAATGAAATACTTTAAAGGCTCCTAAAATAGCCATATGCCTGCAGCCTTTCCCCTCAAATACACCTTTTCTTCATGAGCCTTCAAGTGCTGGAAAGGTCGTAGCTCACACATGCACACTACTTCTCCCCAGAGTGCCACGTGACCCTCAGTGCAGCCCTGGCAGGGGGTCGGCATCATCACTAGACCAGGCCGTGGGGAGGAAAGCCCACCTGCAGGTGCTGGCTGCCCTCAGGCCTGCAGGGCCGACTCCTTATGCAGCAGCGACTGCCTGTGACCTCTGCTCCCCTTTCTCTTCAGAAATATGTTCAGTCCTTGTTGGGTGCCACCCAGAACTGTCCCCATCTGCTATGGGGCTAGAGATGGGACTTGCCCCCTCACATGAGGGAGCCTTCTCCTCTCTGAGGGGTGGTTTGTTCGCAGTGGGGGATGGTGGGGGAGGGAAAGCACTCTTCAGGATCACAGGTGTCTGGAGTGCCCTCGCTGGAGCACGGTGGGGAGAAGCAAAAGTCTGTGTAGCACCCATCGCGGGCCTGGCAAGCTTTTGAGGGTGATTAGCTGCCCTGAACTAACTGCCCACCCTGCTTTCCCTCAGGTCATCTGTGACAAAATATTTCGCCGTTGGTTCTCCTACCCTCTCAAGAGCCCTGCCATTTCCTTCCAGCTGCAGCTGCAGTTGTGGGAGGCAGTGCAGGAATGCGCGGACTCCCCGAGAGCAGCCCCCAGCGTGTTCTGGAAGCTTCGCCGGCTCCTCCAAGCCACGCAGAGGGAGCTGCAGGGGGCAGAGAAGTAGCCGTTTTTCTGGCCTTAAAAATGCTCCCACAGGAGCAGTGACCTTCGAATGACTTCTTCTGCGGTTGAGATGAAGACAAGACATTTTCACTGTGCAAATGAGTGATCTCTAAGACGCTGTCATGGTCTCCAGGAGTGTGGAATTGCTAGTGCTGCGACTCCACCTCAGCTGTGTGCCACCCTCACGCCAGCCCTGGCTTGGGTCGCTCTTGTTTCAAGATCCCCTCCTGGCCTCTGACCTGCCACCCTGTGTGAAATGAAGTGAGGAAGGGGACAGAGCATCTGCTTTTGGAGGGCTCTTGGTCAGCAAACACAGACCCCAGCGTGCAGTCACTCTCTGCAGAGAGCACTGTACCTGCCCACCAGAGCAAGAGTTCTAGCTGTTCTTCCATATAGCATTCTTCCATAAGCATTGCCATGTTAAAAAAAGGTATCTGTGTGTGTGTGCAAGTGAGTGAGTGTGTGCACGTGTGGGTGTACACAAGTGTGTGCCCATGTCTGGGTCTTCACTAGTGTGAATGAGTGTGTACTTGTGAGGGTGCATATGTCAGTGCGTGTATACATATATGAGCATGTGCACATGGGTTTGTGCATGTGTGTACATGAGTGTGCACATCAGTGTATGTGAGTTGTACAGGAGTGTGTGTGCATGTGTGTGTAAGCAGGTGAGTGTGTGGGGCGTGTATGTGTTGGGGTGGGGGAGGTGGGTTCTCTAGGGTGTCCTCTGGGACAACTTGCCTACCTAGCAAAGAAGTTACCTTTGTTTTGGAATTAAATAATAAAAAACAAAAAGTTATATCTTTAGGGAATGTAATTTGCATTGAACAGTGTGTAATGGCAGCTTATAGTGTTTTTCATCTTACAGAATCACTGATTTTATGGGTCATGGTTTAGGCAGCACCTCACCACTCATGGCAATACATCTTCCTTCTAGCAGGGAGCTGTAGGTTTGCTTAGCGCAGTGCGGTCTTGCCACTGGAGAGAGGATTTACAGTAGAGCAAGTGCTGAGGTCGGCATTGGCTACAGAGGGGACCAGAGACCAGCACCTTTCCTTTGACTGACTGAAGACTAAGTCACAGGCACTTTTGGGACGCGTTTCTCCAGGCTGTGCTCCGGGTCTGCAGCTCAGCCCACTCTGAGAACCGTACTTGAGGCCCCAGGATAGCCTGAGGCCCCCAGCTCTGAAGGCTGCTATCCCAGGAGACTTGTTCGAAGGCCACCGTTACCTGCTAGCCCTGTCCCCTCTTCCACCACCACAGGCAGTTTTCCTAATGGCACTGAATTTCACAGAGGATCTCCATCAGGTAGAGGAAGAAAAACTCATGTCAGTCACTCTTATGGCAGAAGTACATTAAAAGCACAGTTTGATGCACAGGCCTAAGACTAGTGGATTAGTGGAATCCAGAGGAGAGAACTGGCTTTGGTGCACCAAGTGGAGGCCCCGTCTCACCAGCGCTGCACGAGGTGCTGTTACTTTTCTGGGTGGCGAGGGGCCCACATGGAACCATGCTCACCTTCTGGGCAGGTTCTTTATGAGCTAAAAGGTTTACAGGAAGACAGGTGTGAGACAGAGGGGGTGGGGGGAGGGAGCCAGGGCTTTGTCATCTGTGACCTTCCACAGTGGGGTTTTATGCTGGGAGGTCAAGCAGTGTCCAGTGGGTGGACCCTGGGGTGACAGCCCTTCGTTAGTGGCTCTGAGCTCACTGGCCAGGCAGCAGAGCTACCTCGGAAAAGGGAAGAAGTTTTCATTTCAACCAAAATGGAAACAAATGTTTTTGTTTACCGTGGAGACTATGCAGTATATAATTACCCAACACAAGAGTGGTTTTATTGCCCAGAGCGAGCCGTTTTATCTTATTCGCCTAATGTTTGGCTACCCAGTTACACACACACACACACACACAACACACACACACACCCTTTCCTGGCCCTGCCTGGAGAAGTCCCTTTAGGGCAGTGGCTCTTAAACTACCTGTGGTGAAGTTTAGTTTTTAATTTTCAAACCTTTGCAAAATAATGCTTTTATATAATACAATCAACAAACACTGTGTATCAGTATTTAATAATTTTAATGTGGCAAATGAGATGGTTTCTTGCCGATCTAATTGAGCAACAACCCTACTCGTAGGGGAAAATGTCTACCTAAATGATTTCTGTTTTGTTTCAGTAACACTCGTAGTAGACAAAACACTCTCAGAGTACGTTGATGGGAATTGAAAGAGATTATAAAGCAAGCTCAGCAAGCTCAGGCTGTTCCTTTTTAAGTCTTATCCTAGTTAACACAAGTAGTGCTTCATGCACCTCCAGTCCTCCATCAGGAGTCAGTTTCCACAATTTATCTTGATAAATCATAGTTAAAACTATCTTTTGATGAAAGAAACAATTCCAGAATTGTTTACCCTGTTGGCTTACAGCTGACAAACCTCAACACATCGTAACTTGTGATGATGTTCTCCTGTGCAGACATCGTAGGTGGCTCAGGCCACAAGTTTGTGGATACCTGAAGTGATCAACAAGTAGGCGACACCCTGGCAATGTCACTTACTGATGCAAATGTTTACAAACACTACCAATATTGCTAAACCCCTCCTCCCAATTCTCATCTCCTCACATGAGGCAGGTAGCTAACAGTTCACAGACATGCCTCCTCCAAGAAGCCTGCCAGGCTTAGCTTCCCATGGGTCCTGCCCTGTGCTAAGGCCCCACCTGCCCAGCCCACCTGGAGCACCCAGGATGAATGTCTAGGACATTACCTTAAATTATTGGAACAATAGCTATTTTTTTTTTAAGACAGGGTCTTGCTCTGGTGCCTGGGCTAGAATGCAGTGGTGTCGTTGTAGCTCACTGCAACCTCAAATACCCAGGCTCAAGTGATCCTCCTGTCTCAGCCTCCCGAGTAGCTGGGACTACAGGTGTGCACCACCCAGCCTAGCTGATTCTTTTATTTTTTTGTAGAGACGGGGTTTCACTACGTCGCTCAGGCTGGTCTCAACTCCTGGGCTCAAGCAATCCTCCAGCTTTGGCCTCCCAAAGTGCTAGGATTAGAGGCATGAGCCATAGCACCCCGGCCAGAGTAGCTATTTTAAAAACTTGATTAGATGCTGTCCTTTGAACAGTGGGAGGTAGAGGAGTTTGGCTGGAAATTTCTTTTTTTTTTTTTTTTTTTTTTAAGACGGGGGTCTCACTCTTGCTCAGGCTGGTCTCGAACTCCTGAGCTCAAGCGATCCTCCTGCCTCAGCCTCCCAGAGTGCTAGGATTACAGGCGTGAGCCACCACGCCCGGCTTGGCTGGAAATTTCTAAAACCAATGACCATATAAAGAAACCGCTATGCTTACTGTGCTAGCACCCTGTGAGGTTGGTAAATAAATGCCACTCTGGTGCTAACATCCATTTGTTCAGGGGGGAAATAGAGCCATGGAAAGAAATGCCCCCACAAGGCTCACATTCACATGCTGTTTCTCTTTAAAATCAGCCTTTATTTCTGGATCTTGTAAAAAGCAATCTGTGTTGTGGCTGAAGCTGATGGAGCTGATTATTGATTTTCATTTAAAGACCTTGGCTCTGAGTTCGTTCCTTACCCTCTAAAATGGGGTTAATCGTCTAGCTCAGACTGTTGTGAGGATTTAAGGAGATGAGACCCACCAAGACACTGGCACAGTGCCTGGCACAGAATAGGGGCTGAGTGTTTCTCAGTGGCGGTGGACAAGTGCCACTTAGAAGGACTCAAGGTGAGGGGCCCAGCCTCTCAGATCCCCTGCACTGGGCCTCTTTATCTCAGAAAGGCCGAGTGTCGTTTTAACTTGCAGGACATTGCGTCTGTAGCCACTCTTTGTCAACACTGGTCCTGGCTGAGAGGTTTGCCGGGTTTTCCTTGATGAATTAAGGAGACCAGAGAGTGCGTGTGGCTGGAATCGGCAGACGTTGACATCCTCTGCCGGGACCCTCTGCTGGGGCCCTAGCACACTTTGGGATTGATAGGTATTGACAAATCTTCCTCGAGAAAGACCGTGTCAATTTACCCTACTAACCACAGTGTATAAAAACATGCTTTTCTCACATCCTTTCCAATAGTGGATATTATTTGATTCTGTTTCTGCCTATTAAATAGGAGGGGGAAACACCAGTATGATTAATTTGCGTTTTTTATATCACTGGTGAGATTGTGCACCTGTGTTACTATATGTGTTTTTTTTGATGAATTGCCTGCGCATGTACTTTGCCCATTTTTCATTAGGTTGTCTCTTTTTTAAAAATCATTAACCTATTACGATGCTGTGGGTGTTTTCTTCCAATCCGTGGTCTGAGTAGTTATCGACTGCCTATGCCAGTGAGGAGGCTGAGGTGAATGAGGTTGGCTATTCTTCGCTAAGAGACATACTCTTTTTTCCTCTCATCATTGAGCACACTTAGACCCTTAGGGTAATAGGCTGCCTATTTCCCACCCCAAATCTAACGACTTTGATGATTTCTTTCTAAAATGCCATGATAAAGGGCCGCCTGCCTCCTGGGCCATGCCCTTTCCTGGATTGTTTGCTTTTTTTTTTTTAAGCGAAAATGCCCAGGAGCAATCTGTCCTACCTTTTGGATTCCACAACCTGCGTGGAAGGCTTTTGATACCTGACAATGGCCCTTCTCCTGCTCCTCATATTTTTCCAGTGGAGGGGAGTGTATTTCACTTTTCCTGCAACTTGCTGAAGCTAAGCTTCATAAGAAACCCTTCGGAATACCGAAGAGCAGCAGCACTTGCTGGACTCTACTTGGAGTGTCCTGGCGGGGCACACGCAGGGGACTCTCTTCCCGTCCCTATGGGTCTCCCCGCTGTGGAAACTCACCTTTCTCTGCCTCTCTTTGCTTCTTCCTCGGAGTGCTCTGGGCTCAGATTTTATGCTTTACGTCTTCCAAAGTCGACAGCGTCCCTTGCATTTCCCGTGTCTAGTGGTTCAAACGTGAGCTCTGAGGTGAGACAATCTGGAATTCTTTTCTCAGCAGCACCACCTATCAGATTTGTGACGCTGGACAAGTTACGTAACCTGTCTATGCCTTAGTTTCCCCTTCTGTAAATGCATTGATAACCATAACTACCTTATCTCACAGGGGTGTTGTGAAGATTAAATGAGGTAGTGCACAGGCGTGAGGCACATATTGAGAGGTCAGTCCCTGGTGTTGATTATTAGCTATTTTAAGCCACAGGATTGGCTTTGGTGTAGGAAATAGTCTCTCCTGCCTCTTTCTAATCTTCTTTCTCACTGTCCGCTCAAACTCCTTTCTTGGTGCAGATGCTTGGCTCAGTGATCCAGTGCTGGAACGACGGCCCCATCCCTACCTGTCCTGAGGCCAGATCACATGGGGCGTGCGGAGTCGGAGCCCCGCCTCATATCTAAGGGAAGAGAATCTTGTGGGTGGGGGCCTGGTGAGTGCCTTTTCATAATGTTGTGCAGGTGATTCTGATGCACCTCACCTGTCTGGAACCTGGCCGGGCGCTTCTCTGCCTGAGAGCGGGGGGCCTTCCGGCTGTGCAGCTGGGCAGACTGCAGAGATGCAAGGGTTACTGGCTCCCACTTGACCTTGAGCAGCTGAGGTTAGCAGACGGTAAAGCCTGTGGTTCCTCCTGAGTGGAGGTGGCAACAGCTTGCTTGTTGTGAATGTCATTTGCCATGTAGAAAGGAGCCAGATGCGTCCAGTAAACCCGGAGTAGAGGAAAATCCACAGTAGAGGGCTTGCCTGTGGGGAGGGCCCGGGCAGCCCGTACGCTCTCAATTTATTTCTCTCTGCCTCACCTTCTTGTTTGGCCACCTCGGCCCCTCATCCTTTTCCCCATAAAGATGTCATGCCGACTCCTAATTTATGTCTACACCACGGCGTGGTGAGAGGCTGTGACCCAGCAATGGCATCTGTGTGTTTATGCTCGTCGGGAGGTGGTCCTCCTGGGGCACCCATTTGTTATGAGTGTCTTGAGCTTGTAAATGCTTCCAAGAGACATTTTAACCAGGGCTGTCAGGGACCAGGGAGATGCACCCGGCACGTAGCTGCAGTTAAGAAATAAATCAGGCTATTTGGATTAGTCCTTCCCTTGATTTCTTTGTCCTTTATTTTCCCCTAATAGAAACCTGAGAGAAGCAGAATGCTACATATTGTATTTTTCAAACCAAAAGTCAGGACAAATTCCATTTCTGAGCTTTAAAATTTATGAACATAAAAAGATTTGAAAAGAATACAACTAAAGCACATTTACAGAACCATTTTTATCAAAAAGAATACAGTTATTAGAAATTACAACTGCCCTGGAAAATGCAAGGTGATTAGTCATGCTATTTCTGGATAACAACAAAAAAATTCACATTTAGAAAATTTTCAGGAGAACCACCATGAGAAATACCCTAATCTTTATTTTTATGTTGTCCCAAAGCAACTTGTCATCCAGATAGGTTTTCACAAGAGGAGTGTGTTTTCTCCAGGTCACCTCAAGTTATTTTCTCTCTTTAGACCCAGCTCCACCTTATTGCTAAGTGTCGACACATGCAGACGACCTGGTGTTTGAATCCGAGTCAGCTGTGTGCTGATGGAAGTCTCCTGAACGTGGAGCCAGAAGTCTTGGGTTAAGGTTCCAGTTCTCATCCAACTAGTTGTGTAAATTTAAACCTTCTCCAGCTTCAATCTTCTCACCTGCAAAGTGTGATGAAATGTTCTCCAGGGAATTGAATGAGTAAAACAGGTGAAAGAGTCTTTGAACGTGGCAGGAGATTGATGCACAGATGCAAATGTTTCACTCTCAAGCATACGTGTTCCCACCCATCTCAACCATTTGCCAGCCCTTCTGGCCCGTGCTGCTGATGCAGGCTCCCTAAGAGCAGGACAGAGCAGTAAGGGGCGGGGGACTCCCCGTGGCAGGGACGGACACGTAAAGGCCCTCACTGACAGGCATAGAAAGCATCTCGAGTTAATTTTTTTTTAGCTCCTCAAAGTTAGTTTTTCTCTCATATTTTCAGTCTACAGCTGAAAGAACCCATCCCCTTGTGTCAAGACCTTGCCCATAGAAAACATGCTGAAAACTTTAGCTATTTACCATTGTGATTGTTATTTCTATTACAACTTCAACAAAAGCAACATGTACCGTAACCACTGTTATTTCCACGACCGCTGTTGCGAGTTGGCCCTAGACACAATCCTAAAGGGAAGAAAGGTACTTTAACTCCAGTCTGGCATAAAACAGGGTATCGGTAAACAAAGGCTGGAGCTGGCAGAGTCTGAGACGGTGAACTTTGCCATCATGGTGGCTCTCTCTGAACAAGATGGGTTGATACAGAAGACCACGGAGCAGTCTTTCTCCACGTGTGGTCCCAGAGCCCCTGCTCCGAAATCACCTGGAGGCTTCTTCGGAATGTAAATTCCTCAATCTAGTAGCAGGGTCTGGGGCTGAGGCTGCCTCCCCTACCAATGATTCCTGATGCATCTCAGAGTTTGAGACCACTGCCTCCCAGGTCTGGTTAAGTCCCTCTTCATTCTATATCTATGATCCTGGAGGCCGTCAGGGGGTGTCTTAGGTTGGGGCATGACATCTACAGTTAGTTGTGCCCCAGGCATCCACCTTTGAGTTGTAGAGCATTTAGTCAGTTTTCTATAAATGATCATCTTTAAGTAAATAATGTCATGCTGACCAATCACATTTCCGTAATAAACATGGAGGTCCGAATTCTATCCTACAAACTCTATTCTTCCTATTCCTTACCTTCAACTGTTACCAGCCTCTGTCTGCCGCATTCCCAGGTTTGAGTACTAGTTGACCTTGACTCCGTCCTTGAGCCAGAGGTGCCTGGGACCAGACTGCTGGCCAGGACTTGCTCTGTCCTGGGCCTTTGGCTGGCTGCCTGTCTGCAGCAAAGCACAGGTGTGGTGCAGTCCCCGTGCAGGTGGGAAGCCCGCCCTCTGAGGACGACAGCTCCTGGCTTCCTGGCACAGTCCGAAGAGAAGGCCCTCAGCTCACAGTAAGCACAGAAAACACGCAGCCACCTGCTCAGTGTGCCTTTGATTTTTAATTGGGAAAGGTTACTTGGGCAACTCCATTAAGATCATTCTAACTCATTTACTCTCTCTGCGCTCCACCTTCCTTGCCAAAGCTTGATATACACTAAAGAATTATTTTGTCTGGGCCAAGCAGAATTTGAGAACATTTATAAGCTGCCTCATTTAAAATCACATCTCGACAGCACTGCATGACCATTTCCAACAGCTAAGTGGGGTTCTCTCACTCACGGATGCTTTTGCTCCCCTCCCTGCTGATGCAGCACGACTCTTCCCTGCCCTGTCTGAGGACTGCTGGGGTGTTGATCTGCTTTTCCAACTGCGATGATGGGGAACTCAGAGACCACAGGATCTTGTCTGTCTCTGGCCCCGAGCAGGGCCCAGGAGTGGGGGCTCTCGCCCTGATGGTGCATCTGGGGAGGACCAGGCTGGCCCTGCTGGGATCAGGGCAAAGACTTCGCCTTCTTTAAAACCATATTTTCAAGGCACCCACAGTCACTTTCCAGAGCGCGTAAAAGAGCCGGCCAGTTCTGTTGAGATGCTAGCGGCTCCCGGCTGGCAGGCCAGCACGCCACTCCCAAACCTTCCTCCCCAGATCCTCTCAGCGCTTCCAACCTTCCTTCTCTGGTGCTATTTTCCTGCTCTTTTATCACTTTTCCTTTTATCCCCTCCAGTGTCCTGACATCCTTTTGAAGACAGGGAGATGAAGCTGGAGAGGATAATATGCAGTTGTGCAATTCTGAGAAAGCTACAAAATTCTTTAAATTAATGCTCCTTTAAATCGATGCTCCTTCTTACTGAAAAAAATTCTTGCTTAACTTCTGTTGCATTTTTAATTTTGCTATTTAAAAAAAAAATGTTTGCTGAGAAATCACTTACAAGCCAACTCTTCTCCAAGTCCTGGTTATCCTGGGCACAACTAAACACCCCGGCCATGCCCTCCCTGAGAGAGGGAGAGAGGGGTACGTGTGTCCTTGAGGTTGCTTGGCGGCTGCCCAAGGGAGGTGCAGCTCTGTGGGAGGGAGGTGGCAGTGGCGTGTTTCCTCTGGCTGGTGGCGAATCCCGGGCACCGAGGAGCATTTCTCATAAATCACAACCACCGGCAATAGCCGAGGCCTTGTCGGGCCTCCGGAGTCTTCTTTCTTGCGGAGTGTCTTGTTTCAAGTGTGTTCAAGCCACAGCTTCCAGTTCTGAAATAATTCTATGATTTACTATGTTTCCTTAACACTCGTTTTGGGGAGCTCTGTGCACGTGGGACGTTGCCCCACAGATTTTTCTACAAGGGGCCAATTTCTACAGCAACAGTTGAGAAAAAAAGAGGCAAAAAGCAGGAAGAAACGTTGCAGTTTGTACTTGAGGAGTGAGGTCTATACACTCTTTTCTTTTCCTTGTGGGAAAATACATGTAACTAAAATTTACCATTTTAACCATTTTTAAGTGAACAATTCAGTGGCAAGATGTACATGCACCACGTTGTGTAACATCACCACTATTTCCATGCCTTTTTCATCATCCCAAACTGAAACTCCCCACCCCCCACAACCCCCAGCCCCAGGCAACCTCTATTCCACTTTCTGTCTCTAAAATTTGCCCGTGCTAGGTGTCTCAGACAAGTGGAATTGGGCAGTATTTGCCTGTCGTGTCTGGCTCATTTCACTTAGCACGATGTCCTCCCAGTTTATCTGTGTTGGAGCAGGTGCCACAGTTTCCTTCCCCTTTATGGCTGAATAGTATCCCATTGCACAGATACACCAGCCCCTGGATTTGGGTTTCCAATCTTCTCGTGAGCTCATGTCCCCTGGGCTTGGGATCACAGATCATGCTGAAGTCCAATCCTGCCGCTGGCCAACTCCATGTGAGCTCAGGACTGAGGATAACAGGACCAGGTCCTCGAGAACTGAGAGGGCTGGGCCTGCAGGGCCTCTGGCCGGGTGGACTCACCATCAATCTCATGCAGGATTTGCTCAGGGTCCCCCAGGGCCCCGGGCCCAATCATTGGCCCAGATTTCTCCAATTTCCTCAGCTTTGCGGTGAAATGAGGCAACGTGCAGTAAGGCTCTTTCTAAGGTCTGATTCCCACTTTGTACAGACAAACAAGCAGTCACTGCTGCCTCCTCCTCCTCCTCCTCCTCCTCCTCCTCCTCTGTAGGAATCTGCTTGGCATGAGGGTGGGGCCACCATGGTGGGCGTTCTGGGAGGTGTCCAGCTGGTGGCCTTGGGGACCACACCAGGTCTGATTGCTGGAAAGACCCTCTAACCGCCCCTGGGAGGACGGACTAGAGGGGACCAGACCATGGGAGACCTGAGGTAGGGGCAGGGGAGAGGCTGGCAGGAAGCCCGGGGAGACCTGCGCTGACCTGAGCTGCGCGGAAGCAGATGGATGGGTCTGTGCCAATTCAGCGGGGATGAGGGGAGGTATTTGAGGAGCCCCATGGGCTCCCAGGTGGCTGAGTGAGGTTACTCGGTGTCATCTGCGGAGAGGGGCAGGGGAGAGGTGGCTTCTCTTGGTGCTGGGGTGGCTGGAGGGACTTCTGCTTTTGAGATCCTGAGTTTTAAAGGCCTGTGCAAACCCAGGAGGAGTGGATTTAAAGTGTGTGCACAAGAACAAAGAAATACAGCATGAGCTTTTCTATTTTCCACCTAGAAAAGGAAAGATCAGCACTTAGGATGCACACAGAGTCTTCTTTGAGATGAACGAGGCAGTTCTCTTTCCTGAGAGAAACTTTTACAGGTGACTCTTGAACGACACGGGCTGGAACGACGCGGCCCTCCTCTACATGGCTTTTTTCCAACCACTGAGTGAAAATACAGTATTCTGGGGGCGTGAAACCTCATGGATACAGAGGGCCGACTTTTCGTATGCTCAGGCTCCCCAGGGCTAAGTGCAGGACTTAGGTCTGTGCAGATTTTGGTATACACAGGGGTCCTGGAACCCATCCCCAGCACACCAAGGGATGACTGCGTGTCTGGGAACTCGGTGTCAGTTGAGAAGCTGTATCATGTGACTGTTAATTATCTTAGGCAGTCACAGAAAGTACTGGAAAGACTTAACATCCAAGCCATGAATGTCTCTCATAGTGGGCAGAGGTCAGACCCAAGACCTGCTTTGTACACACTCACACAGAAACGTGCCCTAACATACGCACATGCTGCGTGTGGGGCAGAGAGCAGTTTCGCTGAGAATGGAAGGAGAAAGGAATTAGGGAAATAACCATCATTGTCTACGGTGAATTGGACTAGATGCTTTTTGCTGTGTAAGCTTCATAAGAAGTGAGAAGTTTGGGAGGCAAGTATCTTACTCTCCGCATTTTGTAAGTAAGAAAACGGAGACTGGGGGAAGTGAAGGCGCTTGCTGCCAGCCCCAGAGCAGGACCAGATGGAACTGGGATGGAGCTCAGGGTGGGCTTCAGAGGCCGCGACTCCCACCCCTCCCCACCACACTCACGCTCGCCACGCCATTCAGCTGGCAGCACTGCTGGTGCACTACTGAATTTGTACCTGTGTATTTATTTTATTTTTAAACATGTATAATTAGTAACTTAGTAAAAGGAGGAAATAAAAACCAAGACCCTGTGTCTTCCTTGAAGTCTAGTTGCTTTTCTGCGGAGCCCCATGCTGATGCTAACATTGAACCAGGGCAGGAGAATCCACATGCCCAGTCTGCCAATTGCTGGCCTCAGTGACACAAATGACTGAAGCTGCAAAGCCCCGTTTCCCTGTCTGTAAACGGAGGGTGGTGCCTGCCCTTCAGAGTTGTTGGGCTGGGTAAATGCACAGACCTTGGCGTGGGCAGGTGCTGGACATACAGCAGTAACTGCAGTCACCATGATTGATGACTCAGATCACACAGTATCATGCATTGTACAGATGCTTTGCAAACATCAGCTATTTAATTCTCATCACAACACTATGAGGTTGGACCTAGTGCGTATTAGAGATGAGAAAATGACACATTAGGTCGGATCATCTGTCCAAAGTGGACAGACCCTGGTCAGTTGGACTCCCACACCTGCTGTGACCTTGGCTTCCACTGGACCAACACAAAATGCTTTGTCCAACATCCACCTATGCATCATGTGTTGGGCCACTTGTGGCCACGGATTCCAGTATGTCGAGAGCTTGCAAGGGCTCTGAGCTGATTGCTTGTAAACGCTCCTCTCACGGGGCCTCTCTTATAGCAGAGGAGAAGCAGGAGGGACCAATAGAATCCTCTCTCTGAGGGCTGCAGGATGTTTTTGGAGCTTTCTAGGAGCACTGTTGATGAAACCAAGCTCCTTGCACCCTGAAATGCACTCTCAGGGCAGACCACCAGGTCTGTGTGGTGGGGGACAAACAGCAAAGCTCTCAGAGTGGCCAGGCACAATGACCCAGGTGCTGTGTGCACCCGACGAGCAAGGGGTGGAGGCCACATTCTCCAGGTGTGTCTGTGCAGATGCCCACATACCTCTGTCCGCCTTGGGCTGCACATGCTTTCCTGCGGGACCTTGCAAAATCCTGCCCTTGTTTCCAGTTTGCATCTACCAAGTTCTCAGCACCTCACTCAGCATCTTAAGTTCTAGATGGGAAGAAACATTACAATAGTATCTAGTGTTGCTTGAGCGCTGACCATGGGCCAGGCGTTGTGTGAGCACCTGGAGTGTGTTCTTCCCTTTAGCCATCGCGACTCTCTCAGGATGGGTTATCAATCACCCTGCACAGAACCCCGGTGGGGAACCCAGGGCATAGCAAGGGGAAATAGCTCGTCTGAAGTCACCCAACCCAAAATGACAGGGCTGGTGCTTACACACTGCTGAGCGGCAGCAATGGCAGGGTGACAAAGGAGTGACAGGCCCGGAGAGGTGTGATGTGCCCAAGGTCACAGATAATCACTGCTGAACCTCGCCAAAGAGGGTACCTCTGCTTTGGGCAATGCCAGCTCTCCCCAGTCTTACCAGCTGTCAGGAAGAAAACCCAGAGGTGTGGGAAACTGTAGCTTCTTAACCAAGTCATTTCGGTTCTGAGTCCTGACCCAGAGAAGTCGGGGTCCCAGGTGCCTTCTCCACTGTCTCCTGCTGCAGCCACCCACTGTAGTCTCCTTTCAGCACCTTCGTCTTCAGCTACCTCTGGTCCCGTCGGTGCCCAGGTAGAGAGGCCCCAAGAACACAAGGCAGTCGCCCCAGCCCACGGTGCCAGCAACGGCAACATGACGCTTCAGGACTGCAAATCAGACCTGCCCCGGTCCTGCGAGAGCACAGAAAGGTGGTAGTGACATTAAGGTGGGAGGCCGGTGTGTCCAGCTGGGACAGCAAAGCTTCCTCCAAGCAGATTTTGAAAGATGTTCCCAGACAGGTGTGGGGACTCGGGGTTCATGGTGGGCACCGCAATCTCAGCATGGTGGGCCTGCTGCTCCCAGATTCTGTTTGGAGGAGTTGGAAGCAGACAGGCGCTGAGGCTGCACACAGGTGAAGCTCGGTCTAATCAGGGGAGATACTGCCTTTGAAAGAAAAATCGATACCCTCGAACTCATTGTTGAGGAACATCACAAACATTTAGAACAAGAGGCTTTGGCTACAGCTAGTGTGAAAAGGGCAAAAAAGGTAAACCTATTTATAAAAAATGCAAAATAGTTTTCTGAGTTATAAGAGCTGTGAACTTTAATTCACTGCAGAGGCTCAGAAATCATAGAAGACAAGAGCATATTACAAAAGCAACATCTCTACTAACAACAATTTATAGCCTGGAGAGAACTACAATGTTCTGCTTCTCACACAAAAGTAATTTATGCAGCCCCTTGGAAGGAAAATGGCCAAATTCTCTTCTTTCATAGCATAACAATGCATAACTTTAAAAGTGTAGAAATCCGGATCCCAGGGGTATTAAAAACACAATTCTCTTGCTTCACTGTGCCCAAGCCCTTGCCAGAGCCTGTGAGTGCCATCAAATCTGCCTGTGTCTTGTCTATTCACCTCCAGGACACCCTGGTACCTGGGTTAATGTGGCAGCTGTGTCACCAGCCTCCACAAACCCACCCTTGAGTGAAGTACAATGCTGTGTTTGCAGCTGAAGTTGTTGTTTTTAAATGGAACTCTGATGCTCTAACTTCCCTCCTTAAAACTGTATTCATTTATTGAACACTTACAGTGTGCCTGGAACCCTGGGTAGATCAATGAACAAAACAGGCAAAAAATCCGGGTGGTGGGGGAGCTGCTCCCCTGGGCCGGGCTCTGGCTCCGGGAGGGTGGCAGCCGGGGTTAGGAGGCTGTGTTGAGAGCAGATGTCGGGGGCACAACAGGGAGACCAGTGAGCAGGCTCTGGAGTTGGGGGTTGTGCAGGGTGCGACTGGGCCCAGCGAGGGCCTGGGGCGGGGGCAGCCCCTGCATGGAACCTGCCCACAGACCAGACGTTGGCACAGAGGACTCTGGCAGCACTCCACGTGTTCTAGCCACTGGAGCTAAAAGATGGGGTTGTCATTCACTGAGACTTGGGATCGTGGGGGCAGACCTGGAGCAGGGTTTCCTCGAGGTAAGTGCAGGTGTGTCCCCTGCTAAAGCAGAGACATCGGGTGAACAGGGGGAACTCCCAGAGAGGAGGGTGGAGACGTCAGCTGGAAGTGGTTGGGGGACAGCGTGAGACCTGTCAGGGACTCCCCCACAGCTGAGCCCCATCATTATCTTCCTACCCGGCCGCACTCACCTCTTCACTCGCGTCCTGGCCCTTCCCAGGGACGCCCAGGACAGCCCCTCTCTCCAGGGCACCTCACAGCCGGGTGAGCCTCAGGAGGGCAGGGCCCACGTCGTCCGGCTGCTTTGCCTGCTGTCCTCCCACTCGCGCAAGGCCTGGCACAGGGTTGCTGTCCAGTCAACACAGTGGCTATTGGACGAAACGGCCGAACCCTACTACAAGGGTCTCCCGAGATCCACGGAACTGAGCAAGGCCCCTTGCTAGACACAGACAGTCATCAAAACGTCCCCTCGCTGACAGGAACCCACGTGCGGACCACTGACTTCTAAGCCTGTACACGGTGGAACGGGGCGGGGGAGGCAGAGGAACAGAATATGACAGTTACGACGACGACTTTCATAAATTCAAAATAGCTGCACAGTTTTCAGACTTTGCACCTCCCCACGCTGCTAGCCCAGTCCTGTCTGTGCTCTGCTGACTTCTTTCCCATTTGAAGCCAAGTTCAGGCTCCAGGAGCAGCTCCCCAGGTGACCGCAGGGGCTCGAGAAGATGGGGTCTGGGGCTCCTTCTGCCCTGTCTGTGGGATCCCTGCTCTTCCCTCAAGGCCTCGCAGACCAGTGTCTCCAGTGGGCTCTGACTCTGAGGTTTTAAATTTCCCTTCTCAGAGCCTGAGGGGTTTGTGCAGCCTCAGGCAGGGAGACGAAAGGGGAAACTGAGGACTGGCTCTGAGCCCCCCTTGTTTTTTTGACCAGAGCAATTTTACTGATGTTTTTAGATAAAAGTGGCCCAAATCAGCTTTTATTTGAAAAGGGATCCTTCTGCTTAAAATAAAAAGCTGAAAACCTCTTTTCTGGAGCTAAGCATGCCCGCTCCCCTGTAACCATGGATACAAAGCTGGAGGCCGCCCCTGAGACCAGCCCGGCTCTCCCTGTGCCCAGGGTCAGGGCCACACTCAGCCTCGCCTGTACCAGAGGGATTCAGTGATGCCCCAGAGCCGCACTGCCCATCATTCACAGGAAACTCATTGCAGCATCTCCTAAAATTACTAAAAATTGGAAGCAACTTGAATGTCCATCAATAGGGGATGGGTCAGCAATGGCCATTGTTCCAGCCATACAAGGGGAGAGAAGAAACTCCCGAGAAAAAGGAGAAAGTGGAATTGGAAGATGCCCACAAGAAATCAGTAAATGAAAAAAGTAACTGCAGAAGTTTGTAAATTACAGTTCAATTTTTTTTTTTTTTAATTTGAGACACAGTCTCATTCTGTCACCCTGGGTAGAGTGCGGTGGTGCCATCATAGCTCACTGCAGCCTCCAACTCCTGGGCTCAAGTGATCCTCCTGCCTTGGCCTCCCGAGTAGGTGGGACTACAGGCACGTGCCACCACACCTGGCTAATTTTCCTATTTTTTGTAGAGATAGGGTCTCGCTCTTGCTCAGGCTGGTCTTGGACTTCTGACCTTGAGCAATCCTCTGCCTTGGCCTCCCAGAGTGCTAGGATTACAGGCATGAGCCACCTTGCCCAACATCAATTTTTGTTAAAGAAGAAAACAGCATGTCTATTGGTGCATGTGTATATATACACACAAATATGTATATTTAAAACTCTGAAAGTATACACACAAAACAACTCATCATGGTTATCTGAGGGAGAATAAAGGATAGATATTCACATAAATAGTATTCTTCTGTATTAAAGATTTCTGACTTTTTTGCTAATCATTTTTGGTAGTTGAAAATTGATGATGTACATTTTAAAAGTCAGTGTTTTTGAAGATATCAAAGAGTCAGTTCTCAAAGTTTCCCAGGGAAACTTATTTTGAATTGTTAAATTTAATAAGAGTATGGGCCAAGACCTTGGGAAAAAAATACAAGTCTACATAAAAATCAAGGTTATTTTTGCTCAAATCCTTACTACAGAACTGTTCTGTGAGTTGGGAAACAAAGCAACCCTGCTCTCATGTTCAAAACATGCGCTGCCTATCTTTGAATAACAGCAGAGGCACATTCACTTTTGTTTTCATGTAAGGGGCTTGACTGCATGTTTTCAGGAACTTAGAACTTGTAAGAACGACCCTGCATAAACACAGCTTCGATGATATGCTATGCTCATAGTTTGAGAGAATCCATTGCCCATTCTCAAAAGGCTTTAAAATTCAGGCACTATTTACCCAAATATATTGTCTGGATCGAATTTGACTTCTGATATTTCTTTTTCTTTATGTTTTGCAGTTTTTGAAGTAAATCATTTCCTATCTTATTTTATTGAGGGAAGGAAAAGCAGGTAGCAAGGATAAGTGGGCTATATTCCTAAATATAAGTAGAGACAAAAGGTGTGTCTTTGAAATCCCTCTCCACAAAGATGGGGCAAGTCTGTGGCTGCTGTGATAGCATCATCGATGGTGGATGCTGGGTTCATGAAGCCTTTTCTTGAGTCTTTAAAGATACAGGTAAAAAAACCCCACTGAGCTATGCCAGGCTAAAGAAAGTAGGTTTGTAAAATTTGTGGCAGTAATTCACCAAAAGTATCTTTTTGAGTCTTTGATACTTTATTTTGCCTTGATTTTATTTTTTATTTTCTTGCTTGAGGATAATTGAAAAAATATATTTACTCCCCAATTGCGAACAAAGGCTATAGCGTAGTGATCTGTCTTAAATCCTTTTTGGGCTGAGGATCTTTTTAGGTCCGGCATTAGCTGGCGTGAAGGAGTCTGTTGGAAAGTGCATAAGCACATCTGTGTCTTGGCCATACCTTTTGTTCTTGGATCCAACCTTGCACTCTGTTCTCCAAGTCTTCCTGGGACCGTAACCTCCCCACAGGGAGCCGTAATAGGACGGGCTCACGGGCGAACAGGAAGCACCATATGGTGACTTGGAAAGTTCATGGCAGGGTGGGTGAGGAAATTTCTACTTAAGGTCAACGGTGCAACTAATCTTCAGGCCCATTGGCAAGGGCCGCAGAAGACAGCTGTTCCTGCTGCTGTTCCGAGGGTCCATGCAGGCTCGTAATAAATTCTGATGTGGATTCTCCTTGGAACACATAGGTCTGAGATTCCTGATGAAGCTGTCAATGCAGCCGTCTCCTCCTCAGCTCCACTGTATAGCTGACTGAAAATTAAAATACAAGGCCCATTTTCAACTAACAGACAGCCAGAAGGTTTTGGTGCCTGCTCCAAGGAATGAGTTAGCTTTGGAGAGAGAAGCTGTTATCTTAGCTATCTATCCATCCATTGATCAATCAATCCATCCATCCATATCTATCAATCCATTAACATATCTATCTACCATCTAGCCATCTTATTTCCTTTAAAAAGAAATAGCTTACACACAAGTTATCTTATTCTGAAAAGAAAATAGTAAGTATTAAGTGAGACAGTACTATTTTTGAGAAATAACATCTGCAGAGATGCTGAAAGTATAAATGATACAGATTAGCACAGAAATTAGAAACTTTTCTCAGTTGAGGTACTGAGACTTCATGAATGCATGGTGGGGCCAATCAGTGGGAAAGCTTGCAGAACACTCAGTATTCTGAGTGGCAGGTGAGACTGTGAAGGGTTTGGGGAAGACAGCGTGGCCCCTCTCCCCAATCACAGAGTTTCCTTGTAAAATGCAGCCCCCCCAATGTAAGTGAAAGAACAAACCACGTTTCAGCCCTGGTTCCCCACCTCCTCCCCTTTGCCTCCCACAGATGAAGGGGATGGCCCAAGTTTCCCAGGCTTTTGTATGCAGTGGTTTTGCAGCTTTACCTGGGTCTTTGTGAGGTTAAGGAAGCAGGCAGATATCTCAAAAATGATGCCATTTCTTCCTCCTGGCAGGCCTAAGGAAGCATATCTGGAAGGGTTTGGGGGTTGCTTTATTTCCTTTCATGCTGCTTTCATCCCAGGGCAGAAAGGCAAATAGAGAGTGCTCAAAGGGGGCTGAGCTCATCCTGTGATAATGGCATTAATCTGTTCATGAGGGCAGGGCCCTCAGCACCTATAAATGTCCCACCCCTCAACGATGGTGCATTGGGGATTAAGTTTCCAGCACATGAACTTTGGGGGACACATTAAAACTACAGCAAGGGTGGTGGTGGTGGGACACAGAGAAAACACTATGCCCAAGATGAGTAGTGCACCAGCTCCTACGTAGGCATTCAAGATCTTGCAAATTGTGGAGTTTTTAGAAAATGTTTGTATTCCTCCAGATGGTTTTGATTCTGTTGCTCCTCACTGAGGCTGAACCTGGGAGCGTATGTTCTACCAGTTGGCACCAGCTGGAAGAAAAAGAGACACACTGATGAAGAGATGTGGGTGTGTCCTGGGGGAAGCCCACGCCAGCCTAGACTGTTCTTCTGTCACATGTTCTAACGGGAAATTCCAGCAGGGCAGGGACTGGATTGTCTCCAGGGTGACTTTCTGGGCAAGAGAAAGGGTGAAGCCTGTTAAGGTCTTAGCCTCTTTTTAGTTTTTTCCCTTTGACCTGTGGAGGTGATCCTACTGCTGAAGAGCCTCCTCTTCTACCTCGTGATTCCCTGCAGTTGTTCTAAACCTCAGGAAAATCTTATTCAACTTCACATGGCAGTGGTATGGAGAAGGAAGGTCTGGGGCCAGGGAGGCAGGTGCACAGAACACTGTCATCTCTGCTTTGCAGGAATCCCCAAAGCTAGGACATGGATTCTTGGGAGAAATACCTGAGGTGGGGGCAGCCCTGGGAGGAATGACTGAATTTCACCTTTGAAGTGGAACCAACCTAAGAACTTTTGGGTCCACTAATAAGGGACCCTAACAAGTCAATTAGCCACTGTAAATAACTTATGGTGCTGAGTACACTGCTGAAATGGGTAGCAAAGTCATCAATTTGAAATCTCTCAGAGGTAAATGAGGTGTTGATACACAGTTGGCAGAACAAGTCATTGAAGTGCATCTTAACAAATGGACCTCATTTCTGGGGATGTGATAATGAGCGTGGTGGATGACAGGAATGCAGTGAACTAGGGTATCTTTCTGCTTCACTTAAGTGTTTGTAGGCTCTTCATAAAAATCTATCTCAGAAAATCAACTAGTTTTATATCCATGTATTGTAGTTCTGTTGGCTCCTATTTTCTCTCCTGGTGAAATCATACACCAATGCTTATTAATGGCTCAATGTCAAGTCAGGAGGAAGTATTGATCTGAGGAGGCACTTTTCTCAATTGCTACCAGCTTTGGAAATTGAAATTGACATTTAGCTTTCTAATTCCTTGGAAGAAATAAATGGAAATTGATAAAAGGTTTATTGAGGACTAAACAAAGAAATTGGTTAGGTAAGAAAAACTAAAACTGTAAATGAAAAATGGTGGTGGCAGATGTGTGGGTGGGCCAGTGTGTACCATGGAAAAGGGCTGGCAGTAGGACGAGATCCTTCGCGGATGCCCAATCACAGATCACATCACAGGTGCATGACAGACCTACAAAAGGACCAGCCAGACTGACCTGAAGACTGAGGACCTTGGGCGTGGCGAAGGATTTCCTTGCCAGGATTGTTGCCAGGCTCTGGAACTGATGGTGAAATCTGTCTGTGGCGGGAATCAAGTCTGTGGAGGTAGACCCCATTCAATACACGCTCCGTGAGCACTAGAAGTGTGGGGGATTCAAAAGCAGCTAAGCAGTTTAGCTCCTGGGTCACTGGGCACGTACAGCAGCGCCTCCCTACACCGGCCAGCAGTGAGGGTTCCCACGGGAGCTTTTAAGAATGCAAATGTACAGGCTCCATCCCAAACCTCCTTAATCAGAATCTCTGGGGGCTACTCTGGAATCAGCTTTTTTTTTTCTCCCCCTTAAGAAAAGCTTCCTATGTGATTCTGGTGATCAGCTGAGTTGGTTTGCCAAATGTTGGTAGAGAAAAATAATCAACTAGCATATTTTTAAAAACTAGCTAATACTAATCTGTTTAAAGTGATTTTGGTGTAGTTCTTCAGGGTGGCCAGGGGGCCAACTTTACACTAGTAAACTGAGGCAGGGACTGCAGAAGTGGGTGAAAAATGCCCCCTCACAAGTCTGTCTGCCCTCCCTTCACACTGCAGAACACTCCACCAGCCGCAGACTCATCTCCAGCACCGAGGACGTCCCTCTACAAAAGCAAATACTGTATTTCTGGGAGACTAAACTATTATATAACACGCCTATATTAGTTCCTTATGGCTGCTGCAACAAATGATCACAGAGTGCCTGAAAACAACAACAATTTTTTTCCTTATAGTTCTGAACGCCAGAAGCCCCAAATTTGTCTCACTGGGCTAGAGTCAAGGTGTCAGAGGACTGGTTCCTTCTGAAGGCTCCGGGGGGGGGGGGCGCGTCCCTTTCCCGCCTCTTCCAGCCTCTGGCAGTGTTCCTGGGCTTGTGGCTGCATTGCTGTGTTCTGCCTTCGTGGCCACATGGCCCCCTCTTATAAGGACACTTGTGATTGCCCTTAGGGCCACCTGGATAAGCTGGGCTAATCTGCCCATCTCAGGATCCTTAACTCAGTCACACCTGCAAAGTCCCTTGTGCCCTAGAAGGCAACATTCACAGGTCCCAGGGAGTAGGATGTGGACATCTGACATCTTCAGCGGGTGTGTGGTGGGGGTCCATGAATTAGCCGACCACACACCTTTTTAGTTTGAACAAACGCAGGCATTTGGCAAGTTTGTTGACTCCCTAAATTTAACTAAACTCAGCTGTGTGGCATGAATGAGAATTTTGTTTGAAGAAAGAGCAAGCCCTGTGCAGGGAGAATGAGGCTGATGTGTCCCTGGGGAAGGTAGTAGCCCCCATGTCTGAGGAAACTAAGCAAGGGCTGGAAGCGGTTGTGGGGAAAGGGCAGCAAAGTGCCAGGGGAAGACTTCACCTGCTCCTGCAGGGACGTTTTTGCGGGACAGGGTAAGGACGCAACACCTGCCCTGCTCACCTCTGATTGTGAGCGCGTTGGGAACAGTGACGTTCAGACACATGTTATTATCATTGCAGTAACCTGCACGAGAAGACTGTGTCTGTACTGCGGCATCAAGTTCCCAGGAGGAAATACTCGATTTTCACTTTGTTTATTTTATCCTTTTAACCTAAAGCCACCCTGTTCTGAGAAACATTATTCTCCTGCAAAGCAAGATTTCATGAACTCGAACCTGTGAGTGTTTTTAAGCTTTGCAGCTGCAAATATTAAAATGGAGACTAGCAGATTACAAATCACCAAGAGCTTTTGACAAGGTCTTGAAGGTTTAAAGGAAGGGGATAGTTTTTTAAAGTTCCTCAAGATTATAAATAGAAAGTTACTGAACTTAAATAACTATTTTTAAAAAGAGACATTTTTTTTCCCTTCAAGAGCAAATAATACTGTTTTTGTCTTTGACACCAAATGAAATCATTTAAGATGAAAACTCCTTTGAACTGATAATGCTTGGAACCCAGCTAGGAAGAGTGGTCTCCTCTAAGTGTGTGAGAATGTGCTCTTTCTCTCGGAGCTTTCTAGAGGGAAAGGCATGTAGCCAAGGGGAGAGCCCTAGGGGGGGTGTTGGCAAGAGGGCCCTGGAGAGAGGGGCAGAATCTCAAGGAACCCTTCTTACATTTTGTGTTGGAAAGGAAAATGCCAGAACCATGACATGCAAAACCTGGAAGCTTCCTCTCCTCCTGGCTCCTCTGGCTCTTGACTATGGGAGATCACTGCCAGTTTGGGGGGCTTGGGGTCTGGGCCGTGGCAGGACATGCTGAGGCAACACTGTTCTCGGGGCTGCAGCCCCCACGCCCAGAGAGTTGGTTGGGGGTGAACCTTGATGGAAACACAGACTCATTTTGAGCCCCATTTCTTGCTTTTACTTTATAAAGTTGGATTCAATGCCCCCAAACTTCACAGGGGTCTGAAGGCAAGAAAGCACAGTGCTGAGGCTCACAGGTGGATTCACGCCACCTTGTCACCACATGCTGCACGTGTGCCTCAGTTTCCCCATCTGTGGGTCAGATGTGGACCCCCAGAAGCACTTGGCACAGAGCCGGGCCTGCGGTCGCTGCCCTGAGTGCTTGTTATTCTTTCCACCAGGGCACAGACGGGGCCTTACTTGTCTCTGCGCCCCCAGCACCTGACGCAGAGCCTGGCACAGAGCTGGCGCTCAAGTGAATGTTTAGTGAGTGAGTGTGTGGCAGCATATTCCAAATTGGAGCACTGGGGATAGAGAGATGATGATGACCTGGTGATTGCAATTCAGAAAAATGCTGTGAATGTTCTCAGGGCTTGGTTTTCCTCTTTAGGAATGACCCCTATAAACTTATCTCCATGGCTGTATGAAGGGTCGTTCTCTTCACACGCCATGACAACATGAAAGTCGTTACTGCAACCCACGCTAAGCACCACGGCCACCATGGGAGGGGCCTGATACGGCTGTGGTGCTGGGGACCTGGATGCCTGGGCCTCCCTCCCGGCTGCCCCGCCCCCACCGTGCCCACTTGGGTCTGCCCTGCACCCGAAGGAGCCCTGGCATAAGGAAAAGACTCGGCGCCCCAAGGCCGCAATATTCTGGGGGTTCTTGGTTCCGTGTGAACGTGGCATGATCTGCACTGTCCACTCGTTTAGTGTTGTGGCTGTTTTATCTAGAAAGCAGCCCCAGGGCTGGATACCAAAGACAGCATCAGAGAGGGGCCCTGACGGGAGGCTCAACTCTCTGTCTAAGGCAATGGAGAGAATGGGCAGGCAAGGCCGTAGGGTCATAGAAGAAAAACACTGCAGGGTCACTAGGAACCTACACAGAGAACTATCTGTGAGCACTTAAGTGATATTCATTTGCATCATCAGGAAGGAATTTCCATCCACAGCCAGGGGTTCAGCCTTAGCCTACAGCATGAGGCTGTGTCATTACAAAGGAGCACGACCTGTGAGAAAGCAGGCCTTGTGTGTTAATGCTTTCTCAGGAGTTCACTACATTATATGTGACTGAAAGAATTAAAATTGTACTTTGGAGGGGAAAAATTCTGTAATATATGGATGTTCCACCCACCTAGGTCCCAGAACGGTCAGCCTTGCACTATTAGAAATGCTCTTAATGGGTACGTGCAATATTTAAAACAAGCACTTACAGGGGGCTATTTCCCTCTAAACAGCCTGCCACAGGCTACCACGAATTTAATGTTCGTGAATTTCAACATCAATCTGGCTTTCCTAACGTGGACCCAGGTCCCGGGCCAAAGGCCACACAGAGTCCCAGAGGCCTGTGACGTGGCCTCCCTGCCTCTTTCAGCAACTGTGAAGCAGTGGGGCCCACAGCTCCTTCAGGATGAGGCCACCACCTCTGTGACCCCCCCACGAGTCCAGGAGCCTCGCAAGCTCTGGGTGACAAAGGTGAGGAGACACTGTCCCTGAGCTCAGGGATGTCCTGCTGTAACTCGGGCAAGCTGGGCCTTTTTTCTTTAGGAAAATCTGTGGCCTAAAAATGATTTCTTTCAAGAATTATGATTCCCTCCAGGTCAGATGTACTCCTTTGGTTACAAATCAGAAGGAAGATGAGCATGCTTTGTTTCTTTCTCTTTTCCCCCAAACCAAAAAGAGCTGCTCCCACTTTTGGAACCACGTGTGTCCAGTTAACAGTCAGTTCCTCTTTCTAGTCTGTGCTAACACTTTGATCAGCACCGATCAGAAGGGCTGACCGTAATGGGGAGATCTTAGGCTAAATGAGCGGAAGGGGAATGTTCAATATTTAAATAGCTGTAGCCGAGCCTCAAGAGCGTCCTCCGAATCTGAAGATGCCGGCTGGTCTCTGGTCAGGATGAAGACACCCTATCGCTGCCTTATCTCCTCTTCCGACTGTTAATCCTTGACGCTTGAATCCTTGTGCTGGTTTTGGGAAGGAGACCCTTCCTAAGACAAAAACCACAGGGTGGTGGAGTGACTTCCTTTCACATCAAGAGTACCATGGCCTGTTGGAGGCTGCGTCCTGGCCCTCCCTGAGGGCTTGGGGTGAGAACAGTTCCCCCAACTGTTGCAGGGCAGCAGCAACAGGCAACGACCTATAATTCTAGGTCTTCTTTCCTTCCACAGGACTTTACAGAGAGCAGCAACAGAGGCCGTGAAGGAACCCTCAGGACCTTTTTGGTGCTGGTAGCTGTTAGTTGCTGTTGTTGCTTTTTGTTTGTTCTTCACCCACTGCCCTTTTGGGGGGCCAGGGCCACTGAGAGGAGAGTCCAGGGAGGGCAGGAGAGCACCTGGGGTGGAGGCCTCTGGGGGCCGCCTCAGGGTGGGGACTTAGACGACTCAGCCAGGACAGGACAGGACAGGGCGGGGCGGGGTGAGGAGGCCGCATCACAGGCACGGGGAGCTCAGCTCCGAGTGTGGCTGGGAAACTGCTGCAGCTGCATCCAGCAACTCGACTGCCAAGGAGCTGGGCACACTCACACACAGGGCCCGGCCCCACTCACCTGGCTGCCAGCAGGTCCTGCCTTTAGGACCCCAGAGCAGGGAGCTAACCTCTGTCCTCTGTCCTGGGGCCAGAGATTAATTATTTCCTGAGTCTGCACATGCATAGAGCTCCCCTCTGCGCTGTGGAGGTGGAAGCTGATCAGAATCAGTCCCTAGAAAATGCTTTCAAAGCTCTGGCCTTGCCCTCCCTTGCTTCTCTCCTTTCTCTTTTCTTCCTCTGCTTCTTGGTTCTGCTGCCACTTCAGTGGGCTAATAAACTGCTCCTCTCTCCTTCCTGGGGTGGTGGTGAGACTGTCACATGGGTATGGGCTGGGGCCCTGCAAGCAAAGGTCTCATTAATCCTGGCAATGGGAGGGGGCTTGCAGTACCCACTGTGGGAGAGAAAAGGCTCCCAGTTTCTGCAGCTCTGTAACTGGATACCCTGCACAAGGATCGGCCACCCGCAGAGAGCTACTGGGAGCTATTTGGGTCATCAATTAGATGAAATGAAGCCTTATAATCCAATGAATGGCAGGCTCTGAATAGCTGGGAAAACAGTTTTGCTGGCGTCCCAGAGGGAGGGTCCCAGAATGGACGTCTAGTCCCTGGCTCAGCTGCTGTGGAATCCCCTCTGCAATATCCCCGCCAGGTTATCCATTCAGTGTCCCCACTCTTCTGATTCCTGGGGACTTGTTGCCCTTCAAGGAGCCTCAATAGGATGTTTTAACTGGTATAAAAATTCCTTATATGAGTCAAAATCCATTTCCATTTAGTTTCTACCCATTCATCTCATCTTACCTCTGAGGTCTCGCAGGGTGGGTCTATCCTCTCCTGCACACCTTCGAAAGAACCCATAGCAGAGTAGCTGCTAAAACATGGATTTTTGGACTCAGACAGACCCCAAGTCTGATTCTCAACTTTGCCATTTTCTAGCCGAGTGACCTTAGGAAAGTGATTTAATCTCACTGGGTCCCAGTCTCTGCATTTTAAGACAGGGATTAAAAGCGCACCTACTTCTAGGTGTTAGCATAGCCAACATCAGAAGACGGAAAGTAGAATGGTGGGTTCTGGGAGCTGGGGAGGGGGTGGGGAGCTAGTGTTTAACAGGGACAGAGTTTCCATTTTACAAGGATGAAAACAGTTCTGGAGATGGATGGTGGTGATGGTTGCACAACATTATGAATATATTTAATGCCACTGACATGTATACTTAAAAACAAGATGGTAAATTTTATGTATTTTACCACAAAAATGATAAACTTAAAAAAGAAACAAAAGTCAAAACAAAACATAGGTACTTCAGAAATTTATGAGAATTAGAGGAAATGTCTGCAAAGCATGAGCAAAGGGCAGTTGCCTATTGCTTGAACACCCAGCCTGGGCCTGGCACGCTGGATCCCGGAACACAAAGGATGTGCAGGGATCGTGCCTTCCTCAGTCCAGAGGAACATAACAGCTCTCAGGCATGAAGAGTGAATTGCTGGCACTGGGCAATGTCCTTGGGTTTTTCCTTCAAGCTAGACTTGGTTACTTTATTAACTGAAAATCCCAATTCTGCCCCATGATCTGAGACTTCTGGTCAACATGATGTGGAGGATGGGACTGATACGGAGACCACCCCCTTACAGAGTGGCCCAGTTCAAACACATAAATCTGCTTAATAAAATAACAAAACATTTGGAAATTCAGATCCAGGCTGGAAATACCCTAGTGCCAGAATGAAGGAAACTCTAAGCTATAGCTGAGAATCAGGCTGGGGACTTAGCGGACTGTGAAGCTCTCAGAACCCTACCTCCCCCTGCAAGAAGGAAGGAGTTGATCTCAGGGGGGCTCTCTCTCCCCTGCCCCACACTCAGCACAGGGATGGGACATGGCACTCGTTAGGGAGCCAGGGAAGGCTGCCCCACCTGTGATCTGGGGGCTAGAAAAATCTGCCCATCTGATTGGGGACATAGCTCAGAAGCATACCCTCACTCTAGGCCAGGGGTGGAAAAAGAGTTTGCAGAACTCTGGGCCAGTTGCAGGTATAGGGTCTGAATTCGCACCACTTATTCAGGTGCAGAAACCTGAGTCGAGAAATTAACATGTGAAACTGATCCAGAAATGGTGAAACCCAGAGGGCCCTGAGGGATATCCCCACATCCCAGGGCAGGTGTAGGACTACATATGGAAACAGCTCACAACGGAGTTGATTTCACAGCCAAATATTACGTATCATATGAGGAACAAACTACCACGCGTGAGTAGCTGGCTGCAGCAACTAGGATAAAGCAAACCCCAGGAAGCAATCTGAAAGGGATATCAACATAAATATGCTTGAAATTCTAAAAGAGAGGAGAAGTAATAAAAAAAAAGTACAGGTACATTTAGAAAGGAATGAGTAGAAATTCTAGAAATAAGAAATATGGTTATTGTAATGAAAACTCAATAAATGGGCAACACAATAAGGCAGATTCTACTGAAGAGATACTTACTGAACTGGAAGACAGTCCTGAAGAAGTCACCTAGAATACAGCACAGAGCACTACAGAGAGAGAAAATACAAAAGAGATACTGAGCAATGTGGGAGATGGAATAAAAAGTAAATGGGCTTAGAAATGATCAAACCCAACATGCTTCCTTCAGAAGGCAGGAATGCAGAGAATGAGAAAGATTAAGTATTTGAAAAAAAATAAAGGATGAAAATGCTTAGAATTTAAGAAAGACTTAAATCTTCATGTTGAAAAAGCATACAATGTCCTGATCAGAAAAAATAAAAATAACTCCACACTTAGACTCATCATAACTACATAATATCAAAGATAAGGAAAAACAAACTTCAGAGAACAATAACATTTCCCTTACAAAGGAATGACAGTTAGACTAAAAACAGATTTCTCATCAGCAATACAGGTTGGGCATCTCTTATCTGAAATTCTTGGGACCAGAAGTGTTTCAGATTTCAGATTTTTAAAATTTTGGAATATTTGCATTATACTTACCAATTGAGCATCTCTAATCCAAAATCTGAAATCAGAAATGCTCCAGTGAACATTTCCTTTGAGTATCATGTCAATGCTCAAAAGTTTCATAGTTTGGGACACATCAGATTTTCAAATTAGAGATGCTCAACCTGTAATAAATGCCAGTAAGCAACATTTTTTATGAGAGAAAAGTACTGTTGGCTTAGAATTATATACTCAGCTAGCTTATCATTCAAGAATTAGGGTGAAATTAAAAACATTTTCAGTCCATGATATTTGCCAGGCCAAGCCCTCTGTGGAAGAACGACTAACAGTATACTCAATAAGAAGGGAATTGAATCCCTGAAGGACAGCAGGTGACACAGACACAAACAGGACAAAGAAATCAATAACACACAGTAGAAAATCTAGGTAAGTTTTAACTTTTAAAAATGACTAATTTGAGAGAACTTAAGAACAAGGTGGAATTAAAATAATAAACAGAAAATGATGTGGAAAATGGGAGGGGATTTGTAGTGAAGACATTATAAGAGAGTGATTTTGTTCCAGAAAACAATAGAAATTTTAACTGACTCTAATTTTGAGTGGTTGGCAATGAATCATAGGAGTATTCAATTGGAAGCCTACTCTACAAAGGGAGGGAAAGACATTTAGCTTAGCTAGTAAAATCTAAAGGAGCTAACTTAGGAAATGCAAATAGACTGGACCATGTGGGGAGAAAAGCCAAGCTGTCACCCCATGTCAAAATTAAAATTCCATTCTTTTCCAGGCTTTTATGTCTTTTGTTTTGGCAAGAAATTTTCAAATGGATTCTGACTACCTGGATGCAATTTTAGGGAAATGTGAATTGTGTTTGTTTAATTTAGCTAAGGAGATTGGCAATATTAGTGTTCATACTCCAGTGTTTTAGTGGAAAATTGAGAGATGTATCGCTGGCTACTTGCTAGATGCCGTTTGAAACTGGGAGTCCAGCAGCAACTAAGTAGAGGCCAATTCCTGCTAACCATGTTCAGGAAGGTGTTGTGACCATTGAGTAGAAAAGGGAGAAACAGCCGAAATATACTGCTCATCAATAATTTTGAGTGGAATCGGTGTTAGATAGTAAGTTACACAGAATAATTAATTTAACACATTAACTGCCATATGAGTTGTATTTAACTCACGCTAGTTTTGAGCCTGGGGCCCCGTGAAGCATATTGGTTGGTGAAAATCTTGTTGATGTTCTTATTGTTACAATTAATATTGGCAGTTGAATTGCATATAATTCACGCACAGAAAACAATAAAAAATAACAAATTTTTCATTAAATTAGAAAGGATTGTTTTGTTTTTGAAGTTTTTACTCTATTTTTATAATAAAACACCATGGCCCCAAGGAAAAATTTTTTTTTCTAGTGTGGCAGTCAATGTGTTAATATGTGCCACATTGTCTTATTTGTTTTTTCTAGCAAATAAGAAACCCCAGAAACTGGAATCTCTGGGTTGGAAAAGGCTGAAGCTGCTATGCCTGATGCCTTGTTGCCCAGAGCAGTTAGATGGAGAGCCACCTGGGCAGGATATTCTAGAGCTTTGAGCCAGCCCAGAGGGGCATGCAAGTAGGGAGTTAACATTTGGAGCTTTTACAAGTTAAAAATTCATGTTGAAATAGAATGGAAATAGAAACTGTAACTTCCTAACAAGGAGAGGTAAAAGAGGGGAACTAAAGAAATTTTTGTAAATCCAATAGAAAAAAAAATGAAGAACAACAGAGCTAAATAAAAAGTAAGGATAATAGAAACAAAATGCCACAGTGGGAGGAAATCCACACTGTCCCGGATGGAGGTCCTAGCCAATGCAGTAACACAGGAAAAAGAAATAACAGTCATGAGCATTGGAAGAAACAAAGAAAACTGCCATTGTTTTTCAGATCATATGATTGTCTAAGTAGAAAGCCCAGAAGAATTTATTATTTAGAAAACCCATTGGATGAACCTGGAGGACACCGTGCTGAGTAAAACAAGCCAGGCACAAAGAGACAGATACTGCACGATCTCATTCATATGTGGAATCTAGGACCGTGGAACTCGGAGAAGCAGAGAGAGGAGCGGTGGTCACCGGGGGCGGGCTGTGGGGAGAATGGGGAGAGACAGTATGAAGGGTACAAAGTTTGAGCTAGACAGGACGAATACCTTTAAAGTAAGGAAATAAAATACTGAATAACTAATGAATAAAAAGTATCAATCAGTTAAGAATTATAATTAAAACATTTAGTAGTTTTTCTGGTTAGAAAATGTAATTGAAAGACATGCTATTTACAATAGCAACAACAAGAACAAAATAATTTAGCAATAAATCTAACATAAGATGTGTATACCCTTTATGAAGAAAATTACTTAATTTTATAGAAGAACAGAAAGGAGATTTCAGTACAAAGACCCATGTATTTGAAGACATAATATATAAATGTGTCAGTTTTTCCTCATGGTTGCTCCTGTTTTGTACACTACCCCAAACTTAGTGGCATAAAAACCAACCATTCTTTTTATGCTCACAGATTCCGTGGGTTAGACTTTGGAAAGCCCACGGGGGTGGGGAAGCCTTCCTCCTCTGTCTGGGTCTGGAACAAGTGAGACGGGAGGATCTGCTTCCAGAATGGCGTCTTCCCTCACAAGGCTGGTCCCTGGTCCGAGAGGGCTAAAGGTCAGCCCACCTGGGCATGTTGTGGAGCACCTGCCTGTGATCTCGCCCTGAGGCTTGGGCTTCCTCTTCTTGTAAGGCACTGGGTTCTGAGAGGGAGCACACAGACGATGTTTGATCCCAAGTTAGAAAGTTCTTGGTCTGCATGGTTCAAGAACTTTCTCATTATTGATACTGTATCTCTATGTTTCAAAGAAAAATCAAGCAGTCCTAGACTTCAAAAGAGAATGTCCTATTTATACAACTTACATGTACAGGGTGGCAAGTAATTGTTAAATCTGTATTGAGGTACATGCCTGTAATCTCTCTGTTGTTTTTTTCATTTTTTTCTTTCCCTTTCCAGTATGAATAGATGTCTGTGAGTTGTAAACCTAGGTAGCATATTCATTTTCTTGATTTGCTGAATTAAATATAAGCCATAATTACGTATTTATTACCTGCCTTGGGAAACAGCGAGCATGAGTGGCAGGAAGCAGCTGGAAAGAAAATGATGCTGGCATTTCTAGAAGGAGGAGTCATCAACACTGTGCACGCTAATTACAGCTCTGTCGGTTGGTCTCCTGATTACTTTCTCCCCAAGGCTAAGGGCACTACAGAGAAATAGGCTGGAAAACATGCAGCTAGAAGCAAACCTTGCCCTTCTTTACCTGGAAATAGAGAAAATGTCAGTCAATTGTTCATGTGATAGAAAGTCCAGGTTATTGCAAAATTGGCTGTTTCTCAGTGGAGGACGTTCTCCTGCTTTTCCTTCGTGATTATGATGAATGTGTATTCGATTTGAGAAAAACTTCTCAAAAGGAGTGGACTTAACTTCATATCTTTTTGAAAATAAACAGAAAAAGTAAAATACAAGTGGCGTAGATTAAAATAAGTTTCCTCTAGTCTAGCTATCCTCTGAATATGATGAAATAGCAACTTTTAAAAAGTGCTGATTAGACAGGCCACCTAGGATCTAAGCCTAATCCCAATTCTTTTTAGCTGTGTGACCTTGGGCAAGTTACTTAACCTGTCTGTGCCTCAGTTTTCTTATCTACAAAGGAGAAAAACAATAGCTCCTTAAATACAGGGTTGTCATAAAGATTAAGTAAATTAATCTGTGAAAAGAACCCAAAACAGTGTTTGCCACATAGAAACAGTTCAATAAATGTTAGATATTATTATAATCTTTTAGTGTAACTACCTCATAAATAGAATATTTTTTCTTATAAGTCAAGAAAAAATTGCTTATTAGAATACAAATGGCCAATGGCACATGAAAAGATGCTCAACATCATTAGTTATCAGGGAAATGCAAACCAAAACCACAAAAAGAAGCCACTTTACACCCACTACGATGGCTATAATAAAAACAAACAAAACAAAAAAACAACCACCAGAAAATAACAAGTGGTGTTGAGGATGTGGAGAAATTAGAACCTCATACGCTGCTGGCAGGAATGTAAAACGGTGCAGCCTCTATGGAAAATGGTTTGGCAGTTCCCCAAAGTTAAACAAAGAATTACCATATGATACAGCAATTTCACACCTAGGTATATACTGAAAAGAATTATTTACAAACAAATACTTGCAAACCAGTGTTCACAGCCTCATTATTCACAACAGCCATGTGGTGGAAACAACCCAAAGGTCCATCAACAGAGGAAGAGAGACACAGATGTGGTCTATGCACATATTATCCAGCCAGGAAAAGGAGTGTGGTGCTGATACTCGCTACAGTGCGGATGAACCTCAAAAACATAACACGGGGTAAAAGAAGCCAGATGCAAAAGGCCACGTAGTGTATGATCTCATTTGTGTGAGACATCCAGAGCCAGCAAATCCAGAGAGAATGAAAGTAGATCAGTGGTTGCCAGCAGGCGGGAGGACAGGGCAGTGGGGAGCATGACTGCTTAATGGGTATAGCGTTTCCTTGTGGGGCGATGAGAAAGTTCTGGAAGTAGGTTATTTGTGATGGTTGTGCAACATTGTGAATGTATTTAATGCCACGGAGTTGTATACTTTAAAATGGCTTAAAGGGTAAATTTTTATGTTATATGTCTTTTACTACAATAAAAACATTGCCAGTTAGAGAGCAGAGATGCCAGTATTTCTCCATCAGTTAGCTAAGGGAAGACAAATGTCTTATTGGACAACCTTCCCTGAAGATGACTGGATTCTGACAGGGTTTTGTTTTTTATCAGTCAATACCTTTATTAACTTTGAGTACTATAAGAAATACTAAAAGGGTCACTAAGTATACTAACTATAAAGCAAATATTTGATAAATTGGGCTACTTTAAAATCACACACTTATATCTTCAAAAATGACCATGAGAGTGATTTGGCAAGCCACAGAGTAGAAGAAACCATCTGCAATCCATAGATCTGATAACAGACTCATGCAAAGTATATAAAGAACCAACATAAATCAATAAGAGAAAGGGCAGCAACACAGTAGGAAAAATGGTGCAAAGTCTGGGCCAGACACCTTCTTTTTTTTTTTTTTTTTGAGACAGGGTCTTGCTCTGTTGCTACAGCTGGAGTTCAGTGGCATCATCGTAGCTCACTGCAACCTCAAACTCCTGGGCTCAGGCGATCCTCCTGCCTCAGACTCCCAAAGTACTAGGATTACAGGTGTGAGTCACTGTGCCCAGACACCTTCCTAAACAACATATACAAAGTGCCAATAAGTAAAAACCAAAAGTACATAGTAATCAGGAAAATGAAAATGTAAAACAAAACGTAGTAACACTGCTGGGAGGAAACTTCTAATGATAGGTCTGTGCTCTTCCTTCTGGTCTCAGGAGTACAGTTCTTCGTCATCTCTATGAATTTATTTATAATTAATTTTTTAAATCTCTGATTGACAAATCATAATTGTATGCTTATATGGGGTATAATGTGATGTTTTGATACATGTATACAATGTGGCATGATTAAAGCTAATTAACATATCCCTCACTTCATTTACACACACACACAATCTCACACACTCACAGATTTGTTTTCTTGAACTGGAGTGTTTCTTGGAAAGAACATGGTCCTCTGAAGCTCACGCACACAGAGAGACTTAATGTTTGGAAGTGATCGTACTTTGGCAGGCAGTCTGTGGGTTCCACCAAGCAGGCCGTTTCAAATCCTCACTGCTGGTCATTTGGGGGCAGGAGTTGCAGATGTGGCTGGTGGTGCCGCTGAGAAGAAGAGAGGCAGTCACGACGGAGAAAGGAAGAGAACCAGAGGGCAGCGTGAGGGCTGGGTCCTCAGACACGGAGCAGGTGAGGTCTGGGGAAGGGACGTGGGCTCTGGCGATGAGCAGGCTGCTAGTGACTCCTGAGAGCCACGTGCAAGGGGTGGGGCTGGAGGTGGGGGGTACTGGCTTCTCTGGCTGGATTTCCTTGTAGACAAGGACAGAAATGGAGTAAGAGCCCAAAGAGTGCGAGTTTGAGTAGCATCATTCAGCCTCTGTTCTCCAGGCGTCTCTCTGCTGGAACACCCTGCCCGTCACCTGGCAGACTCATTCATGCCTCAGGACTCGATTCAAATCCTGGGTAACTCCCTCTAGGAAGCCCCTCAGCGCTCACCCGATCAGAATCAGCCCCACTTGCCTTCCACTTGCCTTTATGGTCTCTCTTCACTGCAGCGTGGTTATACTAAGAGCCACACAGGGACTCCTGGGCTGCCCCCCTTGCTTTCACTCCATTCCCACTGTCAGGCCAGACCAAATGCAGCAGAGACCGCTCAGTTGACCTTCAATGGCCATTCTCTTCTTCCTTAATATCAGAATCCTAATTTCATTTAGAGAGTTGGTACACCCTTTTTGCCCTTCCCTTTTCTTATTTCTAGCTGCCTGGAAGGCAGAGGTGATGACTGGAGCTCCAGCAGCTATCTTGGATAATGAGGTGTCTGTCCTTAAGTACGGAAGCCACTGCTTCGATAGTGGAGCAGAAAACTTGAAGGAGCCTGGATCTTGTTACCATGGACTTGCCATACTAGCCTTGAACTGCCTTTAAGTGAGAGAGAAATACACACATATATTGCTTAAGCTGCTATTATTTTGGATTTTTCTGTTAAACACAGCCCAAGTAGAATCTTAACTGATAGACATAGCATATCTTGCAACCCAAAATTCCCCCACAAACTCTGGAAGCATGGGTGAGTAATGTTGATTTTACTGAACGTTTCTGAAAACACAGAGAAGGATTTTATATTGAAAATCACATGAATTTCTAAAATCCCTTTAAAAACATTTCTATTATTTCTCCAAGTTTCTTTTCCCTATAGAAGCTGTTTTATCTCTCCCTGCCCCCTAAATCTCCTCTTACTTGTAACCAACCACTCTCTCCCCAACACACCCTCAAAGTTTTGTCAACTTGCACACTCTAGCCCTGCAGGCTGCTGAGCAAGACAAGACCCCAGAATGCCCTCCAAGTATGTCCCCACAGGGCCTCAAGTTATCCTGCCACATTTTAGATGATAATTGACTATCTGCATCTTTCCAGATGCTCCCTTCCTTCCACTGTACCTCAGGTTGGGAGGTGGGGGATCCTGGAGTGCCCAGAACTGCCGCAGGCATCTTTGTGTCCCCATCACCACGCATAGCAACTGGCACACTGGCACCTGGAGCTTCTTGGACGACTGATGGGCAGAGTTCAGCCCAATCCTTCCTGTTCTTCTGTGTCTTATTGCCACCCTCCTCATCACAACCTCCAAAGTAAGTCAAGTCTCGCATCTGTTTGACAAATAAAGGATCTGGCTGACCCAAGGCTATGCTCCGAGCCGCTGGGGTTCTTACTCCTCTTGACCTGCCTGGGGGGGACTGTATGTCACCTCCTCTGTGGTTTCCTTTTCAATAGGTGCGGGACAGGGAGGACCAACTCCAACTGGCCTGTCAGCTGCACATTTCATAGCAAATGTCCCTCCTGGCCTCATGCATTTCTGTGGGCTTTGCTCTGCTTTCCTTGGCTTTATCCCAAGCCTCTGGGGTAATTATTTTTGGCTCATTCAGCAAATGGCTTTAAATCAATTTCTTCTGTTTTGAATGTGTAATGTAGGGCTTGCCCACATGTAGTACTCACAGTATTATTGGAAAGTGTTTCTTGTTAACAAACCTTTTTGTCCCTAGCCCAGTTTCCTGCTCACGGGTGCTGTATGTGGCCAATCTGCCTGCCCTGGTGGAGGACTGCAAGTGGGCTCTCCATGGAGGAGTGCTTCCTCACATCTCAGATCCAGATCTGAAAAACACCGTACTGGAATTCCCACAGTATGTCATCTGTCCAGGTTAGCAGAAGGCCCGTTTGTCTTTAAAGACTTCTAGTGAACAGTGGGGTGAAGGAACTGACTCAGTGTCTCAGGTGGCGAGAACCTTGGGCAAAGCTTCCCACGCTGCACTGGAGACCGAGGTCAGATTCCCGCCGGAGGCTGGGGCCAGCTGCTTGTACTGGGGCCCTGATCGGGCCTGTTTTGTGTTTCTCTCTCAGTCCCTGTTCTTCTGTATGATTTCCTGTTGCTGCTGTAGCCAATTACCACACACTTAATAACTTGCAACAACCCAGACTTATTATCTTGCAGTTCTGAAGAAGTCTAAAATGGATCTTGTGGCTAAAATCAAGATGTGGGCAGGACTGTGATCCTTCTGGAGGCCCTCAGGCAGAACCTGTTTCCTTCCTTTTTCCAGCTTCTAGAGGCGCCTGCATTCCGTGGCTTCCGGCCCTTCCTCCAACCTCAAATCCATCTCTCGCTGACCTCTGCTTCTGTTGCCACAACTCTTCCAACTCTCCTGCCTCCCTCGTTCCTTAGAAGGACCCTGGTGATGACATTGGACTCACCTGAATACTCCAAAAGAATGTTCCCATTTTCAGGATTCTTGACTTCATCAGAACCTGAAGCCACGTAAGGCAACTCAGTCATAGTTTCTAGGAGTTAGGACAGGCAGCTTCTCTGTAGGGCTGTGACTGTCTGCCACGCCTTCCTGGTGCACTGAGAGACCCTCAAAGGCAAGGCCAGTGTTGGCCCTGGCCCACCCAACACAGGTGCTCCGTCCAGTGGCTGCTCAGCTTTCATTTGACTGAGTCTGGTAAGAAGCTTCCTTTGACTCGACAGTTGATGTCCCCTGCAGAATGGCAGCTGCACCGTGGCAGGGAACCTGCGCGCCTCCCTCCGCCTTTTCTTGTTTTTATTTTGAGTTCTCTATTATCTCCTTCCACTTCATTTTTCATGTTCTGTGATTGCATGAGGAACCTTCCAGAGCTTACCAGAGGGAAGGGAAGAGGACCACCAACCAAGGGGAAATGTTTCTTCTGGCTCTGTCCCCCAGAGTGGCTGTGGGGTGGAGAGCAGGAATAGTTAAGTGGCAAATGGGGCAGTTTGGAAGTGGCTCATTTCAAGCACAGAAATGTGCTAGAACTTTAAATCATTTCTGCCTCTGTTGGCTTTTTCCTCTCGTTGACTGGGTTCTTTAATATTCCTCTGCTTTTCCCTTAAAAAAGAACAACCCTTACATATACTCTGTGGCTGGAAAGACAAGATTAGCTCAGTGGTTGTTTAGAAATGTGAGTTTTAAGATTAAGAATCGGAAAAAAGTACACATTCACTTGAGTAACTCAATGTTCTTAACAGGAACATATGGGCTCTATTGTTTTATAGGTGACAGTTTCAAAGCCTAGGAGTTTTCTTTAAAAAACTAAACCCAAAACAGTTGATAGTCTCTTTTTTTTCATATTAAAAGCTTTTCTTGTTCCTTAAATGATTTTGCTTAATCACTTTAAACACAGTTGTTATGGATTGAATGTTTGTGTCCCCCCAAAATTCACATGGTGAAATCTAATCCCTAAGGTGGTGGTATTTGGAGGTGGGACCTTTGGGAGGTGATTAGACCCTGAGGGTGGAGCCCTCATGAATGGGAACAGTGCCCTTATAGATAGGCCCTGGAGATTCTCTAACCCTCTTGTGCCACGTGAGGATGTAACTGGAAGGTGGCAGTCTGCAACCTGGAAGGGAGCCCTCACTAGAACCTGAGCTCAGACTTTCAGACTCAGAACTGTGAGATAAGAAATAATCATTTGTTGTTTAAGCCCCCCAGCCTATGGTATTCTGTTACAGCAGCCTACACTGACTAAGACAACAGTAAACAGAAAATGTGTGTGTTGGGGGCATTGTAGCATGCTTAGTAGTTCAAACCCAGTGCCTGACAGCACAGGGAGCCTGATTTGGATGCACCTTCTCAGCCACATGAGGTCAACTGACAAAGGCATTTCTAGCCCAGTGGTTGGCCTGGTCCCAGGATCAGCCTCAGCAGCAGCCACACCTGGGAGTTTGTGAGAAATGTGGCCCCACCCAGACTTACAAGGATTCTGGCGCACACTGGGCTTTGACAGCCATTGTCCTAGAGTACAGTTGAGGAGTCTGTAGGTGTCGGTGTAATCTTCAGGGCCAGCGTCCACTTCTGAGCTCAGAGACCGGGGAGTAGGATGCCTCTTCCTGCCCTCCCACACCTGCGGATATGAGATTCCACAATCAGCAACATGTTCCTTCATGCTGGGCGTCCCCTCCCCTCTCTAAAATAGGGGAAACTGAGAAGCACTTCCACTTGAGTCCTGCTCTTTGTGCGTCTTGCCCCTGCATCCCTCAGACCATCAGCTGTTGTGACACTTTTTATGTCTTAAAAGGATACAGTCTCCTAAGGAGTATTATTTTAATATTGTGGAATGAGAAGAAAAAGTTTGAGGAAGTTGGGATTTACCATGTCAGAGAAAAATAATACCAGTGATTCGTACAGCCTGTGGACTCAAGTCTGCCAGGGCGAAGGATTTCCTTTTTTCGGTTGTTAATGGGGTGGAAGGCTGCAGAGGGTAACCACTCTACCGGGTTTATACCAGCTTTGTGCTGAGGAAGGGCCCCCCGCAAGCTTTACATGAGCAGACAAACCTGGACTTGAAAAGTGCACGAGTTCTCTAAGATACGATGACTTTGTGGAAATGGCCTAACAATGTTTCTGGAGTAGAGCCACCTTCCACAGGAGAGGCAGTGAGAAATAAATGCCTCAAAAGCATTTAAAGTTCTTTTTGCAATTACAGAGTGCTATAAGTATAAATACTCACTAATCATCATTTTCCGAGGCTCCTAACTTCTACAGGTGCCAGAGAAATGCAAGATTAAATTAAACATTAGCAAATACTTTGAGTGCTGCATTTCTAACATTGATGCATTAACTGTGGTATTTCAAGTTGGGAAACATGAGACCATAATGTATAAACTGGAATCCTAAATCCTGACCATGCTCTCCTGGGGAGCTTTTAATAGATGGAAGTAGCAGTATTTCTTGAGAACGTGCCCAGAGATCTGGAGCTGGGCAAACATCTTCCAAGTCTAAGAAATAAGAAAATATGAGTTAGTGATAGTCTGGAAGCATTTTCTTTCCTTCATTTTCACATGGTGTTAGGATTTGTCTGTTTTTCTCTCACAGCCCCAGGTTGGTCTAGAAGCCAGTGCCCAGGGTTTAAACTGTGTGCCTGAAGCAGGCTCACAGGCAGGACCCTGGGCATGTGGTTGGGGGACCTTGCTCACTGGCCCTGGACAGACCCCAGTTTGTGGGGCTCCCCTCCAGGATGGGCTTCCCACTCTGCACATGAAGAGTGGACTTGATCTCTGTGTCTCAGCTCTTACGGTCCTTGACTTGGTGCCCTGGTGACCAGCCAGGCACCAGCCTCCTGCCTACCCAAGGAGTGTTGCAGTCTGTGCACGGGCCAGAGGCTGCCAGATCCTGGTAAGCCTGGGTGTCACTGGGTCCCCAGTGCTGGTCACATGATGAGGTGCTCAGTAAATAGGTCCTGAAAGAATATGTCTAGCCTCTCTGTGCAGGGAAGTTCAGGGGGGCAAATCAACTTCCAGGTGGGGGAATCTTTGGTGGCCAGCAGCGGTCCCTTTAGAAAGCTGATGGTGAGCGTGAGTCCTGTGCCTGGAGGTGGTAAACCTGTGACCCTACAGTATGAAGACACTTAGGCAGGACTGGGAGGGGCTCTCCCACCACAGCCTGGCCAGAGCTGGGGCGCAGGGGCGCCCAGGTTGTGGCCAAGGGAACACCTGCTGGCATCAGAGCTGAAGGTGATTCCGGTGGACTGGGAAGGAAGCACAATGAGGCCGTGTATGGGGAAGGGTTGGAAAGGACAGCCAGGGACTGTTGAGGCGAGCAGAAGGGTTGGCAGGCTGCAGGCAAGGGGGCTTCTGGCTGCTCCAAACACACTCTGGACAAAGCCAGTCCTGATGCTCACAAAGTCCTGGTGTACTTGCTACCATCTTTTAGTTGTCAATCACATGTAAGGAAGAAGCTCTTGGAACCACGACAGTAAAATTTCAAAGTGAATTAAGTACAGTGAGAACCGTACCCTTCAAAAAAGTCCATAAAATGTGAGGATTCCGTCAATATGCCCAGACCTATTTTCTCCACATGGTTAGAGTGGAGTCTTTGGGATGGTCATGCTCAACTTTGAGAGGAAGAACAGAACAAAAGCACAGAGCTGATCTGTGTGGGAATGTAGGAATGTCCACAGCCCTGCTGGCCTGTCCTGTGCTCTTTGTGCATGTAGGACCCCAACTAAGTTTTCCACGTGCAATGAATGTGCACTTGAGTTTCTGAAATTGTGAGAACCTCTGGTCTTAGGCTCCACGTAAGGGGGAAAGTGCAATGCACTCAACTTGGATAGAGGGAAATGTCCTTGCCTTCGGGCTTGGCAGGGAGGACTGGTCTGTGCCAGGCTGTGGAGGGAACAGCCCTGGCAGAGGCCACGGAGGTTTCCAACTGCAAACATGAGAGGGCTGCTCCTGGCTGCCCAGCCCTGGACAGAGCCTGACTGTCCACTCTCTCATCTCCCTGTGAAACGAGATGCATTATACGTGAAAATAAATGTAAGACTTTCACAAAAGAACTCAGAACTCTTTTGAAGAAAGGTGCCTGTATTAGGGTTCTCCAGAGAAACAGAACAAATAAGAGAAAGAGAGAGAGAAGGAGAGAGACAGAGAGAGTGTACACACACAAAATGAAGAATTGGCTCACGTGATTGTGGAGGCTGCGAAGCCCCATGCCCTGCTGTCTGCAAGCTGGAGAACCAGGATGGTCAATGGCCTCAGTGTGACAGCAAGAGTAGATGGAAGTCCCAACTTGAAACACGCAGAAGGGGCGAATTCTCCCTTCCTGGTTCTACTTGGGACCTGCCTGCAGTGGGGAGGGCAGCTGGCTTTACAGAGTCCGTGGTTCCAGGGCTAATTCCCATCAGGAAACACCCTCACAGACACATGCTTCTGAGAAAGATAAAATTTCCCAGTACATAGACTATTTTAACTTGAGGGAAAAAATATATTTAAGAGTATTTAAAAATGAATAGATACACATTAGCAGGGTAGAAGATATCATTATCAAAGAGGCACATTTAATTTTTACAGTATAATCTACAAAACATTATAGCCAGTAATGAGTTTCTTCCATAATTATTAAAATAAATTTTAAAAAAGAAGGCAAATGTCATAATATACTCTTGTTTGTTACAAATTCTTGGTGAATTATTTCAAACTTAGTTTTGTTTTGCTCTAATCCTGCATTTTATATTCTTTCTAGTAATGACAAGATGAGTGCGCATATATAATCTATATGTATATTATGCATATATGTATATTATATATATGTATCTTATATATATATTTTATATATACTGATCAGGCCTGTGAGTTTATTTAGTTAAGTTTCATTTGTCATACAAAAATAAGCTTTAACGTTTCAACAAACTGTGTTGATTCATATGCAATTTCCTTCCTTATGTTTAAACAAATTTAATTTCTTAAAGCAAAACTATGTAAACCCCAGGGCTTAATAACTCTCCTCAAAAATCTATATATGCTGAATGTAACGCAGCATCATGGATTGAATCCCAGAACAAGAAAGGACATAAGTGGAAAACAAATCAAATCCAAATAAAGTCTGGAGTTTAATTAGTAAAAATAATAATAATAATAATAATGTTGAGCCAAATATCTAGGCACCCTGTGGCCACTCAAGTTGACACATAAAATTAACCACCATGGTGCCTTTGCAATTTTTTCAAGATAAAGCAGCAGCACAGAACAGCAAAAAGATCATGAACGCAGGAGTCAGACCTAACATCCAACACTGGCTCTGCCCCTGCCAGCAGTGCCATCCAGCCTCCTTTTCAGTAAAGGAAGTGGTGATAATATCTGCTTTCTAGATATGCTGGTCCTTGTTTCGGCAGCCCCAGCCCCCGGGCCATAAGTCAATCCCAAAGGTGAGCAAGGAAACCATCCACGCAATATGACCAGCTTACAATTCCAGCCCTTTCCAACACAAGACCGCCCACACCACCTGACAGGGAGTGGGCAATGATATTGGGAACACCAGGATAAGTCCATTTTCCCTGCAAACTTTGTCCTTTGCCCTCGGAGTTCGCTCCTATCTTCAGCTGGTGAGGTGTCTTATCTTACTGTGGGTTCACCTGCCCACAGGTGTTGAAGAACCTGGTATGACTGCACACCTTGGTGTTGAGTCCTTGGGCTGTGCACAGAGTAGCACAGCCAGTACAAACCAACCAGGGGGAAGGGGAAACACATTCTATAATAGGGGAGGGGAGATTTTCTATCCACCTAGAAATGACAATGGGTAGTACAGCTCCACAGGGAACGAAAACATCACCTAACCCTGGGACAGCCTACGTTCCCAGGCAGGCTCTGAGCCTTAGGTCCTCCTCAGAGTGTACTCTGCCCTCAGCTGTGCCTGGCGTCTCACAGCCCCTCAGCCTGCCCCTGGGGGAGTGGGGACCACATGCAGCTAGAAGTGTCCTACCTACTCCATCTGGAGAATAGGTCAACAGAAAGCTAGAACAGAAATCTAGTGGAAACATTTAAAGTACAAATGCTGACTAAAATTAAGAACTCAGAACCATGAGCATGGTTGACAGTGACATTTATAAACAATCTTATTTTAGAAAACCTGGGTAAAAGTCCTGTGTGATTTTTGGCTGGGACCACGGCGACCCCTGGCAGCTGTAACTGCTGGGTGACTATGCGAGCTGGGCCAATAGTCCAGGAGAACGACAGATATACATGTGGAGAGAAGGGAGCTGTTGCTGCCCTGGCTTGGCAGCCTCGTGGGATGTGGAGGTTTCCAGCATTCATTAGGGCGACTAGAGAAATGTATGACATCTACTCTCATTAGGCTGTGGTTAAGTTGGGACTCGAGGAATTCAAAACTGGAGCCTGATGGAGAAATGAAATAAAATACAAAGGTGATTGTTAGAACAGAACTCCTCAAGATGTCAACAGAGGCACAAATGTGATCTTCTCAGATGTGGGACAGATGTGGCTAAAATCCCCAGTTAAGAAATGTGGGTAGAGATTGTGGTCTTAAGTACCTAGAGAAGAAACAGCTTTCAAAAGAATAAAAAATACCCTCAAGCTGTTTCATGTTAAAGTCCTTGCAGGCTACCACATGACTTCTTAACCCATTTGGTAGTCCTTTCTTTATCCCACTTCCTCTTTCAAAGTACAAAATTCTGAATGACAAAAAAAAAAAATAGTTTTTGTTGTCTTCCCTTTAAATACTACCAAATTCCCTAAAATTTGTGATTTTAAGGACTTACAGGAATTCAAACTACCTACTCCAGAATTTCTCCACTATATTTTTATCAACTGCTGCATTGATTGTTAGTTCACAAGGCAGGGACCTGGACAACATTTTCTGAGGATATATACAATCCAATTACACAGTGTTCCAACTACAGTGCCTCAAAACTTACTAGAATAGCAATGCTGCAAGAACTAAGTTGAACAGCCACTTTCCAGAGACTCTCATAATTAGAAGAAGGGCAGAGGGGTTAGGAGCTGGCATTAGGTATCAGTAGACACCCAAGGGGATCAGAGGCTATTTTATGCTCTAACTGCTTATAGAAAACAAAGCAGAGTCCACATTTTCTAGCTCATGTTCCCAGCTCAAATCAGTGAGTCTCTTCCTCACTGAACAATAGTGATAAAACACAACGACCTGGGTGAGAGCAGATCCCAAGATTTTATATACAGATCCTTAGGAAGAGAGAATTTAAAAAGTTATAATTTCAAAGTTTCTGTAATTTCCTGCCTCTTAAGGGATGGAAGCTTGAATTTGTCTTTGAGGCTGAGACTATCATTCTTCTGGGAAACCACCCCAGTGGGGAGCGACCCTCTTCTGGGAAGGTGATATCATGTGGCTTCAGCTCCAAGGAGCTAAACTCCTTTGCATAACAATGTAAAGGTTGTAATTATTGTGGTCAGTTACATTTTTGCAGATTGTGATTCTTTAGAGTAATTTTTTAGAATTATTTTCTTACCCAAATATGGATTTAGACCACAATGTGGCAATATTTTATTGCTTATTTTTGTGGAGTTGCTGCATAGCTCCTCACAGGCAGTCCCAAGCAAGGATCCCCAGGCTGTAGGAAACCTTTGCAGGCCAGGCCTTCTCTTCATCTCTCTGCACTGGAGGAGAGACCATTGAAAAAGAGAAAGAAGAAGAAAGAAGGAAAAGTATGGTAAGGTCAGGTGAGGAAAAAAAAAACGGAAGGAATCAACTGGGCTTGGGGCAGTGCAACTTGCACTAGATTATTGGTGTTTTGTCTGTTGTGTTATTTAAAAGGAATAATCCAGACTTTGGGAAGTGTACCGATGCTGGGCCATGCACTCTAATATTTTGGGGGACCATAGGGCAGGATTATTCCAATTAATTTCCATGAATACATTTTTCTTCCAACATAAGTGGATACATTCACTGGGAATTACCCTGGAAAAAGTCACCAGCTCATGGCAACTGTATCTCCCCAAGACAGCAGCAGAGTGGAGCTGAGAGACTGAAGTGGAAGAGTGCGAGAGAGCTGTCTATGAACTCCACTCCTTACTTTACTTTAATGACTTGCACGTAACTCAGTCCGACATAAGCAAAAGCAAACACATCACGCTCTTCATACCCACCCTTTATCCCCGTTTATCCCCCTGGAGTTTTATCTCCATGAATGGCAGCACCATTCTCCTGCTTGCACATGCCAGTAACTTCAAAACCATCTACAACTCCTTGTTTTTACTGTGGTCTCCAGATCCCCATTGATTAGGGTACACGTTTCTGGCCATGAGGGAGTAAGACAGCCTGCAATTTCCCTCCTTCTGTAAGCAACCATAAAAAAGGATAAAATATAGAAAACAACTATTTGGATATAAGGCAAAACAAGACTGTGATTCCTGAGAAAAGGGAAACAAACAAGGTGAGCCCTACCTCCACCTGGCCTGTCTGCCTGGAGGTAAGTCCTGGGCTGCAGTTCAGGGAGAACCCCAACAAAGTCAGGCAACTTCACAGAGTTGAGGATACAGAGATCAGAGACTAGGGGGGCCAAGTAGTTAGAATCTGTGTGGTAGAGTTCTCAAGAGAAGGGGCTAAACAGAAAAAGTACTCCAGAAATCTGCACAGGAGCCCATTGAAGCTCTTTTAAACACAAATATATGTAAATATAAAGTGGAAATCCTTAAGTCCAGACAAGAAAACTTCTGATGAAAAAATAATTATGAGGAACTCTAATATGAATGATTCCCAGAACTTACAGAGAAAAAAAGATCATTCAAATTCCCTCCAGCTAGAGTGAAGAAACCTCACTGAATACATGGGGCATTTAGAAGAAGCCCCAGAGGGCCATGACTTAGAAGGGGAGTTAAATCAGTCCTGAAATAAAGACTACTCTAATCTAGAAGAGCTTATAAATAAACCTTAAGAGAATCAAACGCATCCATAAACTATTAGGAAAAGTCCAATACTCTTTAAAGGAACACAATAAAATCCAGCACGTAACAATGTAAATTCAAAGTTCTTAGCATCTAGTCAAAAATTAAAAATCATACAAAAATGAAAAAGAAAGAGCCCTAGAATGAGAAGAAAAATTGGGTAATAGAAACATTCAGGAAAAAAAGAGGGATTGTGGAATTTAGCAGAAAGGACATTAAAACTGCTATTCTAAATACTTGAGGATATAAAGGACAACATGAGGAGATAAATAAAACATATAAAGAAGCCTACAATGAAACATCTAGAAATGAAAATACAATATGAAATGATGAATATGCTGGATGGGATTAGCAGCAAATTAGAAACTGCAAAAGGAATGATCAGTGAATTTGAAGACAAAGCAATACGAACTATCTAAAATAAAACAAGAGTAAAAAAGACCGAAAAAAAAACAAACCCAAAACCAAGAACAGATCATCTGTGACCTGTGGGACAAAAACCAAACAGTCTAACATACTTGTAATTAAGTCCCAAAAAGAACAGAGAGAGGAGAGATAGAAAAATATTGAAAGAAATAATGGCTGAAAATTTTAAACTTTGATGAAAACTCTAAACCCAAGGATCCAAGAATCTCAATGAATCCCTAACAGAATAAATCTAAAAACAACCACACCAAGATATACCATAATCCAATTGCTCAAAACAGTGATAAAGAGAAAATACTAAAAGCAGCCAGAGACATATCACATTCAGAAAAACAAAGACAATAATGACAAAAGGCTTCTACTTCTGTGCAAGGATAGAAGATAATGGAGCAAAAACCTTAAAGAACTGAAACAAAACAAGTGTCTACTTAGAAGTCTATATCAGAGAATGATGTATCTTTCAAAAAATGAAGGCAAAATAAACACTTTTTCTAAACTATAATAAATGTTAAAGAAAATTCTTTAGGCAGAAGGAAAATGATAGCAGACAGATAAAGGGCATCAAATGGTAAACATGTGAGTAAATATAAAAGAGTTTTTTTCTCAGTTTAATCTCTTTAAAATACATAATCTAAAGCAAAAATAATAAAAATGTATTGTGAGATTTAAAACTTGTAGAAGTAAAATGTATGACAATTATAACACAAAGAATGGGAGACATAAATAGAAATATATACTGTTGTAAGGTTGTCACTAAATTTGAAGGTAGACTGTGGTAAGTTAAAAATGTATATTGCAAACACTGGAGCAACCACTGAAACAATAAATTAAGTATGACTTTTTATATAATATAAGCAATGAAAATAAAACAAAGAGGTATAGCTAATAATTCAGTAGTGGAGATAAAGTAAGATCCTAAAAATTAATCCAAAACAAGGCAGGAAAAGAGGAAGAAAGGAATAGGAACAGTTGGAGCAAATATAATACAAACAGTAAGATGGTAGATTTAAATCAAACCATACTATTTAATATTAATAATAATTAAATAATTAATTAAAAGTAAATTATCTCAACACTTCAAGTAAAAGGCAGAGCTTGTTGGATTGGATAAAAAACCAAAGTAAGATCCAACTATGTCCTGTCTATAAGAAACTCACTGAAATATAAAGATACAGATAGGCTAAAAGTAAAAGATGAAAAAAGAATATATCCAGAAAACAACATTCAAAAGAAAGCTGGAGTGGCTATATCAATATCAAAGTACGCTTCACAACAATAAATAGTATCAGGGATACAGGGGGCCATTTTATGATGATAAAAGGGTCAATCTTCAAGAAGACCTAACAACCTTGAATATAAATATACTTAATAAGACAGCTTCAAAATACAGGAAGCAAAAACTGATAGAACTAAAGGGAGAAATAAAAAAGTCTACATAATTTATAGTTAGAGATTTTGGCACTCCTCTCTGAATAATTTAAAGAATAAGTAGATGGAAAAATCAGTAAAGATGCAGAAGACTTGAACACAGTTTTAACCAAATTGATCTCACTGAGATTTATAGAGGGCTTCACTCAACAACAGCAAGAGTACATATTTTTCATAAGTGCACATAAAACATTCACCAAGACAGATCATATACTGGGCTATGAGTCTTCATAAATTTAAAATAAACAACTATAGCAGAATAAAACTAGAAAGCAATCATAGAAAGGTATATGGAAAAGTCACAAATATTTGGAAATTAAACAATAAGCTTCTAAATAGAAATTGGAAAGTATTTCAAACTGAATGAAAATGAAAATACAACATGTCAAAAGTGTGAGATACAGCTAAAGCACTAATTTAAGGAACACTTATAGCATTTCTTGCTTCTATTAGCAAAAAAAGGGCTAATGTCAGTCACTAAGCTTCCACCATATCCAGTTAATGCTAAGTCCTATCAGTTCTACTTCCTAAATAATTTTTGATCAGTTTCCTTCTCTTCATCATGCTGCAGCAGCCTCCTAATGGATCTCCCTGTCTTGAGTCTGACCTCCAATCCCAAATCTCCAGTTCCTTCTTTTCAGCTGCATCTCTCACTATTCCTTACTCTTTGCACTCCAGCCTTACTGACCTTTAAATTCCTTAAAGCTACCATGCTCTCCTCTGGGTCTTCTCACACACATTTTCCTCTGCCTGGACCACTCTTTTATTTCCAATTCACATTGCTAATTCCCATGCATGAAAATATCTTCGCTTAAATTTTTCTTCTTTCTGGAAGCCTTGATCCTGCTATATGCTTCCATAACAGCTCATTGTACTTCCATTGTGGTAGCACTTAAAATATCAACATGACTTGTTTAATTGTCTGTCTTCCCTACCGTATTGGGGGAGCAGTGACTGGGTTTTGTATACCTGATTGTGTATCTCTTCCCAGCACAGTTTCTGGAACTTAGTGGGAGATTAATAAATATTTAACAAATGACTGAAGCCTACATCAGTGGAAATATGACCACTAAGTTTGTTATAAGGTCAGGATTTCAGGATCACAACTTGCAGTCAACATTGATCATCTCCCAGCATCCTTTTGTTCTTCTCTCTTAGTAACAGCCCTGAATTCTGTTTGGGGAACCATGTGGTTCCTGAGAAGCTTATACTTACCCTGGCTCCAGCAGTAATTTAAATATTCACCATTGAGAAAACTGATCTGCTTTTGTGGCTTCGACTTAAAACTGCAATTTCTCAATTAAATGTGTTATTGGGATTTCCTGTAAGACTACAAAATCCTCCCATTTAGCCATCTTCCTATCATGAAAGGTACTGAGGTGAAGTTATCTGGCATGTTCCTGTTATGGTTTTCTGGTAGGGTTATTTTAATTTTTAGCTTCACATCTTCGAAAGGATTTGTGATTACATGTGCCACTGACGAAGAGCACAAAGCTGTATGTGAACATGCCCTAATGAAATGCCTAAGCCACAGAGGTTCATACCAATGAGGTAAGAATACACAGGAAAATCGAATTGTACTTCAATCTTCAAATTTAACATATCACTTCTGTGCTATAATGCAATATCAACAAAAGGAAATACTATCTGGACCTAAAGCAAAAGCTTGTCCTAGCCCTCTATTTTAAAAATAATATGAATTGTCTTTTTCATGATCAATAAAATAATCCTTGTTCATTATGACATTGACATTAAAGAAATATATCAAAAGAATGATCACCTACATATCACAATTTAACAATTAGTAATGTCTTGATGCACTGTTCATAAGTTTCTTTATGATTCTACAGAGTTATATCCTTTTCAAAATTCAACCAATTTATTGTCACAAATAATGTATTTTTTTTTCATACTACCAAAATGGTCAATTTTATAACTTTCTATTTTTGACAAATTTTGGTAATACTTTTCACATAAAACCAAAAGTGTTTTTTAACACAGATTTTCACCATTTTTTACTACTTTAAAAATATTTCTCTGTTGAAGTGTCTCATTTTTACTATAAACTCTTGTCTCTCGTTGTTATCATGCTCTACTTTCTCGGTGTTTGGATCTCTCAGTTCCCAGACATTCCTGCTCCACATGTTTCCCTTCTGGCAATTCTCCCCTCGCAACTCGCTCTAACAACAGCTCTCTAACACCAAACAAAGCCCACATCAACCCTTCTCCCTGCATCCATCCCACTCCTCCCTTGACAGCTAAGCTCACAGAAAGACCAAATCGTGGTTACAGTCCCCACTTCCTTTCCTAGTATTCACTCACGCCCATCTGGCCAGGTATCTTCCCTGCCCCTCGATTGAAACTGCTTTCTCCAAGGTTACCATCTGTTGCTGCTGGTCAAGTCTGTGTCTCTGTCCTCACCTTATCTGGCCTATTGGCAACACGGGGTTGAGCACACCTTCCTTCCAGAAACAGCCTCACTTCCCAGCTTCCTCAACTCCACCCTTACTGGCTTTCCTCACACCTCCACATCCTTTGCTGGCTCTTCTCCCTCAGCTTGTCCAAAAAATGTTGGAGTACCTTAGGGTTAGTTTTTGGACCTCTTCTTTTCCATTCTTTCTCTGGGTAATCTTTTCTCTCCCGTGCTTTCACTACCAATGACATACTGATGAGTCCAAACTTACTTTCCAGGCCAGACCTTTCTCTGGATTCATAGACCTCACTGCCTGCCAGCTACTCTCTCTAGATGTTTATTAAGCCTCGCAAACCTAACATTGCTGAAACAAAAATCTCATTTTTCCTCATATCCCCAAAACATCTCTGTCCTTCCCCTAGCCTTCCACATCTCTAGTCACTGCCACTACTAGTTGCTTGGACTTGAGCTTGATTGCTCTTTTCTCCTCACCCTTCATGTCCAACCCAGCAACAAATTCATGTCTCTATCTCCAAAATATTTCTCAATTAGTTCATATCTCTCCATCTCCAGTACCCTCTTTCCTTATCCAAGCCACCATTCCATCTTTCTTGGATTACTTCACCAGCCTCCTAACTGCTCCCCTGCTTCCTCTCTTGTCGATATGTGATCCATTTTCTACACATCACTCAGAGTAGCCTCTGTGTTGGGAGCTCACTGCATCCAGTCTTGACATGTCTACAGGACCTGGTTTCTGCCTGCCTTTTACATCTTATCTTTTACAACTATCCCATGGGCTGCCAATGGTCCAGCCACTTGGGCCTTCTTGCCCTCCCTCTATCACTCTAAGCTTTCTCACCCTTCCGCCTTTGCATCTGGTGTTGTGTTCCTTCTGTCTGGAACACTCTGCCTCCCATCTTCACATGGCTGCTTCCTTCTCACCATTTAGGATGCAGCTCCAAAGTCACTTCAGTTTGAAGGTGGCTCCCCCTTCACATATCAACTCTACAGTCCAGAGAAACCTGCACATATGCAAATCACATGCAAAACAAATCAAAACAAAGAAAAATGCCAACAGAAACAATCCGAAGTCCACCAACAGTAGGATAAATTACAGTGGATTCATACAATGGGATAATATATCCAAAGGGAAATGAATAAACTACAACTAGGGCATCAACATGGTTGAACCTCAAAACATAATGTTGAATGAAAGAAAAAAGTCACAGAAGAATACATATGATATCAAGTCAATTTATATGATATTTAGATATATTGAATAGGGATGTACACATAAGTGGTAAAACTATAAAGAAAAGCAAGAGAATGATTACCAAAATTTTCTAGAGAGCAGTTACTTCTCGAAGGGAATGCCATCAGGAAGAGACCCTTAGGAAGCTTCTGAAGTTCTGGTATCGTCTGTCTCCTCAACCTGGGTGGTAGTATAAGGTCTTATCTCACTACTAGTATTATTCTTTAAATTGTACATATTACTGCAGGAAGCCTTTTGAATCCATGATATTCTTCACAATAAAAAGGGTTTTGTTTTTTTTTAAAGAATAAGATGAGACTATAAAGCAACATAATGATTTTTTTCTCCTAATCATTATGAGAGTAAACTGCATATTGTCCTTGTATTTCAATTCCCTCATGGTCAAGTGAAAGAACTGGGCTCATGTTGGGGAAAATCTCTTTCTGTTCTAACATTCTGTGACTCAGTAAATAGCAGGCAAGTTTGAAGGAATCCTGAGAGGACATCTGGTCTGTCTCCAAAATTTCCAGCAGAATTACTGGTTAATTAAAACCAGTTCAGGCAAAAGTGAACCAATTTGATTTAGAAATCCCACCCCTCCCTTTCCCCAGGAAGAAATTACACAGCCTTGTTATATAATCAACTTTCAATGTCTGAAAATTCTTCCTTTCAATCTACACAGATTCTTTATGATTTGGGGCCTCTTTTGAAACATGACAATACAATCAAGGTTGGCAAAGTTTTGGGGGACTGAATCTAAATGGAGCTGCCTGCCAAAAATGTCACAGTTCCCGTCATACAATGGAACTCTATGTCCTTTCTTGGACACAACAGAGTAGAGATACTACAGGTACGATGTATGTGTGAGTATGTATACCTGTGTAGATAGACGAGCAGCAGGGAATGCTGGTTAGTGTTCTCCTTGGCCAAATAAAATCTTTGTCAAGTTGATAGTACAAATGCAATATTTAGTGATCTCTGAGAGTAGAACCTGCCTGTTGTGTGTTAATGTTCCGACATGGCAGAGAAACTCAAAACCGTATGTTTCAATATAAATATTTTCTGATAATGTAGAACAAGCCTTCTGTGTCTCATAGCCCCGGAATTGAACTGCACTTGAAATCAGGTTAACTAGAGTTAAATTTAATCACTGTGTGACCTGATTGGGTATATGCAACCTGGGGTATTGAATATCCTACTTTATGTTGTTTTTATTCTCAGTTTAATCTAGTTATTTCCTTGGGGATCACAGAGCAATAATAGGCAGCAAAGTAATGAAGTGTGGTAAATCTGGTTAAAGAGAAGTATGACTAAAAATACTTTCCTTTGTTTCATCTCAGCAGCCTCATACTTAGTGTGGCTTTGGTTTACAAAGTACTAAAAGTAGTTCTTATGAGAAAAAGGCTGAATTTATTGCTCTGGGAAACAGGGAGCTTGTTCAATTTTATAATATATGAAAGTTCTTTGTTTTATAGATATGCCATAAAAATCTAGGTCATAATCATTAGCTGCTATTTATACTGGGTGCCACAGCAAGTTTACTGAATTTCCGGGGGGTCTTCTGAGAGGATGGATCTCATGGGCTGCATGTTGGGGGAGGGGAACAGTCTCCTGGCTTCCCCACCGGCCTACCAATTGCCCAGCCTGGGAGGTTGGCAGGAAAATATGTTACTACCCAATAGACCTGGGGATCCTTGATCGTGATCTCTGAGGGTCAGGCCTTTCTGCTGATAACTGAGAGAAAGTTTACACTTGTTTCTTAGAAAGTTCTCAGTACTGTAAACTGGGAAGATTTCTGGGCTCTGGCCCAAAGCAATTGAGGGTGATTCTCAAGGAAAACAGGATAAGGGGAAGGAACTCCCTTCCTACACAATTAACTTCTTAAGTGTCTTTTTCAAATATATAAGCTCCATGCACTACCCCAAACCCTCACTCACCACTGAGTGAAATTCCCAAAGGGAGCAAGCGTACATGGGAATGGTGAAGGACAGAAGAAACTGAGAACTCATCTGAAGAAAGGTTTCTGAAGGAGTTGTATATATGTGGAGACTACTGACACCCACGAAAATGACCATGTAAACATGTCTTCTGGCTCCTTCCTTTAGAGCACACGTTTTTAAACACTCCTCGAATAGTGACCCACTGTGGCTTAGCAGAGAGATGCTGCACTGTGTTGGAAGGTCCAAGTCTGCTCTGTGTCACTGGCCAGCTGAACTAGCCACAGGCAGGTCACTTATAGACAAGGTGTTTTTCTGAGGCTGCCGGCTGTGGCAATGCCACGTGGCCCCTCCCTCCCAGGACGGGCTCCAGAGCCCAGCAGGGCCCACAGAGAAGTAAAAGGGCAATTATAAACCAAAAAGTCCCATGAAAGGGATGGGGCACTTAACCTTGGTTTGGGGGTTAGTCAGGCTTCTTGGAGGAACTGCTGTCTATGAGAAACATGGACAGGAGCTTTCCAGGGAGAGAAGACTTGGCATGGTGTCATCTATGCTGTGTAAGATAACAGATCAGCGTTTCCCAGAGTGGTAGATGTGGTGAAAATACAGATCTCCCCAGGCTTTCTGGGGAATCTGCTTCAGGTGGTAAAGCTTCAGAGCTTTGCTCTCCTCTCACACAAAGGGAGAGTAAGAGTGAGCATCATCTAATTTGCACACACATTTTCTCATGTTTTCATATTAATGTTCTCAGGTGCTTACCTAAGAACAATTTTACTTGCAACCCCTACTTGACCTTGTTTCTACACTGTACTGTTGAATTAGTCATCTATTGCCACGCAACAAATTAACCCCAACACTCAATGGCTTAAAACAACCATGAATACTTATCTCTTGCAGTTTCTGTGGGTCAGGAATTTGAGAGTGGCTTGGCTTTGGGGAGAAATAACACAGGTCATAAACAGCAGAGGGCAAGACTCTTTGGGAGCCGTCTTGGAAACTCCCAATAGTGCCCCTAAGATACTGAGGAAGTTCCGCTTCCCAGCCGTTCTCCGCTTCCCACCTGCAGTATTGACTACTGCCGTGAATTCTGTTTTCCTATCCATTCTCAAACAATTGATATTTTTGGTGACTATCTCCTGCGTCTCTGGGTCATTTATTTTTTGGAGGTGGGGGCATTTCCCTCCCCTCTCTTTAAAGTTTGTAAGATATGTCAGGTCCTGGCTATTTCTTAATAGCTCTTCCTATTGCACAGTGTAATGACTTACATTTGCTTTTCAGGTTAATAAAAGAACAGTTTTCTGATGTGCTCTTGTACTTTATAGTCAATCCTGAAAAATACATTTAAAATAATATAGTGATACTTTAGATTCATGTTGGTCACAAGTAGCTCCATCATGGAACTCTCTTCCCCTTCTTTTCCTCAGGCCCACCTCTCAGCATCCTTGTTATGTGGATGAGTACTGAATTAAACTAAATTGGAAACAGAGAGTATACACTGCTTTTTTTTGCAGAACTCACACGAGTTGATTTAAAAAAAAAGAGAATCAGAAAGTAAGTAGAAGTCATGTAAGTCATAAAAGTCATAAAAGACAATTGTGGACAGTGTAAGATTACAGCTCAGTTCACTTTCTTTACACTAAACATTTCTAACTAAAACTTCTCTAATGGCCTAGTATGATTAGATCATTAAATTTCATGCTATAGCAGGTCATATGAAGGCTTATCATCTGTTGATAGTTCTAGTAAGCTGTGGATATACTAGTTGGCAACCACATTTTCTGAGAATTCTGCTTATTTCCAGAACTTTTCAATTCACTCAAGTTTAAAAATTGCAATACTATCTCAGGGAGCATTTCAAAGTCTTACCAGTTACACAAAGCGATTTTTTTCTTTAAAGGAGAAGTTCCTTCTTATTAATAGATACATTTCCCTACATAGGTAATGGATCTAGAAGACAAGTCATTTGTTTCACTTTCTATACCTCTAAAAAAGGAAATACATTTCACTGGAATCATGCTAGATCTCTCCCCTGAAAAGCAACTGTCCGAAACACCAGAACTTATCAATAACAAAAAGAGGAACCCCCACTCCAGGGAGAAAGAAATGAGCTCACTGAACCACGGAGGCCCCTGTTCCTTGCCACAGCCAAGAGGCCCCACACCTGCCAGTTCTCCCTTCCATTTTTCACCCTTTCTTTTCTTTTTTACTTTAAATAGACCATTTGTTCACTGGCCAGAACTTGATTTTCTCTAAAGGGAAAGCAGTGGAGGTTAATTAAACTCTGGATTAAACTCATGCTCAGCACTGGCTGGGCATGGTGGCTCATGCCTGTAATCCCAGCACTCTGGGAGGCCAAGGCAGAATTGCTTGAGGCCAGGAGTTCGATACCATCTTGAGCAGCCTGAACAAGAAGGAACTCCCACCCCCCACCCCGGCGTCTACAAAAAATAGAAAAAATTAGCCGGGCGTGGTGGCTCGCACCTGTAGTCCCAACTACTTTGGGAGGCTGAGGCAGGAGGATTGCTTGAGCCCAGGGGTTTGAGGTTGCAGTGAACTATGATGATGCCACTTCACTCTAGCCCAGGTGAGAGAGATCCTGTCTCAAAAAATAAATTAAATAAACAAATAAAAAAACAAACTCTGGATTATGAGAACTCTTATTTTTTGCTCATTCTCACCAGAGAAGGAGAAAGAGCAGAAGTGAAATTATAAAATCTGCAGGGTGGCTGAAAGTTTCATCTTTAGAACTGCCCTGTAGTTCCCCATGTTTGAGGATGCATTGTTATTTTACTTGGCTCAGGGGAGGCTAACTTTTTTTGTGAGTATCACCCTTCTAGGGGGTCAGGAGGCATAGCTGTCTAAAAGTAAAAACCAAGAGTCTGGAAACCTGGGTTCCAGCCTTAGTACTGTCACCCAGTTGTATGACTTTGTGCAAATTTTATAAATTCTCTCAACAACAGATTTCTCATCTCATAAATGAAAATAATAATCTCATGATATTAGCAGGAACATCAAATGGAAAGAGGTGGTGAAGATACCTTTTTAATTATAAAATATAGTATGTAAAATATGTATTTAACATTTTATATGTATTTTTTCAGGATTTGGTATAAATAGCAACACTTATCAAAAAGCTGTTCTTTTGTGAACTTGAAAAGCAACTGTAAAAACTTAAAAATCTTTTGTATAATAAAATAGAAATAAAAAAATTCAGGATCTAGATCAGTGCCTGCAGATTATATTTATATAAGCTCTATTTCCTAACTACAAATTATCATTAAAAAATTCCTAAAGGTAGTGCATTTCACTCAGCTTGTATTTTTTTCTTAGTTTTTAAAGTAGGAAGAATTCTAGTACAACTCAGTTGCAGTAAGTTCATTAATTTGCCACCATGATGAAACACTATTGGCTAAAGCAGTATCATTGTATTTTTTTTTTAAATAAAGGATTCACCTATTAAGGTTTTATAATTATTCCTAGTTTTTTCCTTGGCACATCTCTGACCCCACGTCTCCAGCATGCAACAAGCCCCGGATTAGCTCTCTGAAAGAGAATCCAGATGATCTCACCACCCTGGCCCGGGATGACCTTCCAGCTTCGTCTGCAGTCATTCTGGTCCCCACGAGGCCCACGTTAACCACACCAGAATCAGTGCCCACTGTTCCCTAAACATGTGTACAACTCCATGCCTTTGCTCATTTTATTGCTTCCCTTTGGAATGCCTTTCTTCCCTTTCTTCCTGTGCTCCAAATATGTTCATCTCTCAAGGTCCTTAGGGTACTCAATGCCAGTCAGTAAAGGAGACTGAAAAAAAATGCATCCAGAGATGTAAGATTAATAGAGGCCATGGGAGAACAGTGTTTCCAGAAGGGGATAATCAAAGAACATTGTTTAGGGGAAAATGAAAACAAGGATTTAGAAAAGTCAGCAGATGACTCTTCTCCAAAGACCTGTCTATACTCAGGATTTCCAACCCCCCTCCCCCTCCTCTCTTATTTCTACTCCAGTCAGGCTTTTTCCTCATCACTCCACAGAAATTGCTTGTCAGGGTCAATGGCCTCCATGCTGGGAAACCCAATGGTCAATTCCAAGTCCTCCTCTTATTCCAAAACCTGCTCCTTTTCATCTTAGTTGATAACTCCATCCTTCCAGGTGATCAAGCCAAGAACCCTGGAGTCATCCTAGACACCACTGTTTCTCTCAAGTCCCTAAGCCAGTGGGCTCTTCCCCTCAGAATACATCCAGAATCACCACTTCTCATCCCCTCCACTGCTGCCACAGTGGTACCACCATCACTGTCATCTTTTGCCTGGACTCATAATCAGTGTCCACTGTTTATTCTTGCACACTCCCATGCCCCAGTCAATTTGTAACACAGCAGCTGGAAGGAAACCTGTCAGACCGTGCTGCTCCTTTGCTTCCCACCCCATTTCAGTAAGGGTGAAGTCAATGCCTTTCACATGGCCTGCAAGGCCCAGTGTGATCAGGTCTCAGCCCCACCTCCCTCCTCTCTGCTCCTCCTCCTTCAGCCAGCCTGGACTCCTGGCATTTCTTGAACATGCAGGCTGTTCCCTATGCCTAGAAAGCTTCAGACAGCCACGTGGCCAACTCCCTCACCTTGTTCAAGTCTCTGCCCAAGGAAGCCCACCCTAACCATCTCCCTCACCTTTTGCTATTTTTTTTCCATTGTACTTGTGACTTTCTAATGTACTACATAATTTACTTATTTATGTTTATCATCTGTTTCTCCCTGCTAGAATGTAAGGTCAGAGTTCACTGATATATCTTGATTATCTATGACAGTGCTTGGCACACAGCAAATACTAAATATCTGTTGAATGAAAAAACCAACGACTCTTGAGAATAAAATTTCTATGAAGGGCTAAGGACCTAAGCTAGTTTACATGGGTCCAGCAGCAAATGCATGTGAAGAAATAGAACCACAGAGGGAAAGGAACTTACCTGAGCCTTTCCATTCCTAGCTACGGTCACTCTGACATATGAGAAATACATCTATTTGAAATACCTTTATTATTTTGTTATTTAAAATAAGACACTATGTAGGATACAGCAACATGAACATTTTAAGCATCAATACATAAGGACCATGACATCCATAAATATTTATAAACACTGACCATTCTTAAGTATCAACAAATACTCACTATATTGGCAGTTCCACCATAACACCAGATCAAATGCAATTTGAGAAAAGACAGCAAAAACTAGTTAGTAAACTGAAGTCAAATAACAGCTAATCATTGACAAGCCCATATGTTTTACCTTTTTGCTACAGTAGGCAACAAATAAAAGTAAAATATGTATAACATTGTTGTATAATAAAAATATAAATAAATAAAAACTAATACAAATATAGTAAGCAACCGATACAGTAAAACTTAATATATGAACAGTGCATAAGAAGCATTTTTATATTCCTATGATTTTTGGCTTTAATTTTGGCATATTGCCACAGGTTTTTTTAATGTAATGGCTGGTTGCTTAAGCTTCTGGATATAGGCAAACATAAAATCATGTATTTATGGTTTTAAAATTATAATGGTTCTAAAACTAATGTACAATGGGAATGTGAAGAATGATTTTTTTTTTTGGTCCACACTGCACACAAACCACCGAAAACTTAAAAGAAGTGAAATTTAGTTTTTCCTAATTAGATTTGGAATTATCTTGGCTTTCAAAAATTACAATCTTTAAAATGAACCAAAATATTCATTGATTTCCCTGGTGAATTTGAGCACAGAAATTTAGTCTAGAATCTATTCTCTGAACATGGAATATTAAATCAACAATCCATCTATCTACCTACCTAAATTAAATCACATATATATACGCATACATATATGAATATATTTTTTAAACTTTCATTATGATAAATACTGTAAGATGAAAATAAACTTACTTTACACAAGGAAATAGGCTGATATTAACATAGCAGTTTTTGCCACGTAGGTTAACATTTATCCAAATGAAATATTATACTATAAATTCTAAATTTTAGACACTAATGGAGTAGAGGAGGGGCTATCTGGATTATTTACACAAAGAACTGGCAGATATTACATTACTTCAGCAGTGGATTTATCTTTTTAATTATTTTGCTTAGTGTAATAATAAACTAAGTCTTTACTACCTGAGGCATAATGACTGGGCAGTAGCAGGAAGGTGGCCTGGGAATGCACAGAGCAATGGGGAAGGCTGGTTTTAAGAATGATTACATGCTGTGGATGACTGCATGACCAAATATGCATATTTATGAACCTTACCTTCATAAACAAGTATTTTCACCACAGCCTCACATACAAAATGGCATGCCACCCTTCACACAGTCTGCTAGTTACCTACAATACCAGATTTAGAATCAGAAAAGCACACTAGAAATGGGCTTCAAACCAAATGCATGTCCTTATGAAAATGGAAAAATAATTGGGAAACACAGATAATTCTGGAAAACAGAAATGCTTACAGTAAAGGCATACAGAAAATTAATTAACTAAACACAATTTCAGGAGAGTTATAGTTACAGTTTTGAAGGAGACTTTATTTTTGCTTTTAATTTGAATGGGGTAGTGTAGCAAAGTGGTAGAAACAATAAATCACATTTAAAAAATCAAAGTTCAACTTACACTTGGATCTCTACTGATTCTTTTTATATAACGATTCTTCCAGTAGACTATTCAAGGAAGACTTTTTGTTTCTTTTAAATATAACAATTATATAATATTTTATAAATTGAACATCTAAAATGTTTGAAAGCCAAAATAATGCTCATTAGATGAGAAGCTCTATTTCTGTTTCTCTCTTTTTCAAATATTAGATAATTTATTTGTAATATGGACAAGAAGGTCATTATGGACAGGTACTTCAATGCATATATGTCCCTAAGCCTGTGCCAGGAACCTGAATGGATTTGCTAGAGACTAGACCATCAACCCTTGGGCTCAGGTCATGGCAGTCTCGTCTATTTCAGTAGTGGACACAGTGCTTACCCCACTGCCTGGCACACAGCACATACTAATGAGTATTACTGAAGACAGAAATCTCCACTCCAATAAAAGCTCTAGTTCTTCTGTGAAATAAGTTTTATGTTTGTTTATTCAGGGCTTCCTATTAGTTTGCACATAAAAACAAAAGCGAAATTTAGTGAACCATCAGAGATATAGTAGACATCCCCAAAATGTAACATATATACATTCTTTTTTCTTATAAAATACTATACCTTATGTTAGAGATATATACTTTAGTGTTTATGATATTTTATAATATCTTGACTTTGCTTTAAAATATTACAGCAAAAAATGTATGTCTGTGAGGAACAGATGAAACAGTGGCAAAATGTTAATTACTGGTAGATCTGGGCAACAGGTATTCAGAGGTTCTTCTCAGTAGTATCTGTACTTTGTGATTTGAAAATTTTGATAATAAAAATAATGAGTTGAAATAAATTTCAATAATAAAAATAGTAAGCACAAAATAAAGATATTTTCAACTATCAAAACTACTATATAAGATCACTGGATATTTTGCAAAGATCTGCACAAGACTACTTACATGACATTGTTATAACCGTGAAAAGTTGTCAATCAATAGGGAACTAGTTAAATGTAGTACCTCAATATACAACAAAATGCTGCAAACACTAAAAAGAAATTGTCAAGTGAAAAACAGAGGCTCCACAGCAGAATGTTGAGCCTGATTCCACGCTCACAGGAGAGAGTGTGGGAGACATCTGGAAGAGTGTTGATCCAATGTTCAGAATGGTCATTTCTGCAAAAAGGAATTGCGGATGGTTTTTTACTTTTTTCTTGAAACTGCTCTCTATTACTCAAACTTTTTACAGGAGTATATATTAATTTCATATTGGGGGAAAACTATTTTCTATAATGATTCCTATAATTTTTCTCATGTTATTCTTTCTAGCTGATGGAATGATTTCTTAATTTTAAAAATTGTGTCAGGTCTTAAGTAATTCAAAGTGGGAAAGCGCTATACTTCTAAAACAATATGAAATCTGGAATAGATTTCACTTATTTCTAAAAATGCAAATAACATTTTTAAGGCACATACGTTTTTTCTTCAACCACCTACTTAGTGCATTAAAATGTAAGATGTCAAAAACTACATAAAACACAACATAACCTATATAGGAATAGACTTAAATACTTTTTGGTTAATTAAAATCAGGCTGAAAATTCTATTAGTTATAGAAAGAAATAGCATTTGGAAGAGAAAAGAAAATGTTTTCTAGTTAGTTCTTAAAGAATGTGAATTGAAAGTATTCCAATAGTTCTATGCAAAAAAACTATTTGTGGATATTTTAGTAATATGTTTGTTCTCAGAAAAGAACACATGGAAGAATGGAATAGAATGTAATTTCCAGATGCATGGTTTTGTAAATTCAGTACCATGGACTCAGCATTAAAGCTCAAGTTTAAATTTAGCTAGCACTGCAGTACTTTCAGAGTAAAATTTAACTTAATGATTAACCTTTGAAACATCATTTAAGGTTTATTATTTTGGGTGAGAGTCTCAAAATGTAGGTATCCTAGGAGCTGTCTGAATATTCTATCCTTAGGCAGTCTGGTGTTGCTGTACACTCTTTCTAGCCCCTCTGCCCTGCCCCTCATCTCCCCAGTGTTTCTTAATTAGTATGTTTCTAGATAATCTTGGGCAAATCATTTAAATCCCTACTAAGGGGGTTTAAAAGTCTAGCATACAATGAATACCCCCAGATTAAAAAAAAATTTTTTTTACCTGGTTCCTAGAAGAACTGGATTGCCCATTATGGATAGTATTGGGATGACACTTCTTTGAAGTTTTTGAAGACTCCGGACATAATTTCCTTTTAGACCTGTGGGCTGTTCTGCTTACTATCAACCTGGGATCACTTACATCAACTTCTTTAGTTTGATTTGCTGATTGTTGCTGTGGCACTTGGGGATATTCCATTTCTGCATCTGATTCAAAAATGTGTGGTTTTCTTTCCAGTTTTAGTGACTCATGGCCCTTCCCTAAAATTTGTGTTATACATTTGCATGTTAAATTTTCTTTTCCATTCACTTGGAAGTCAACAGCACTTTTTATCACCCCGAAATTATTTGTCATATGAAATACTGCACTATTAGATAGTTGTTTACTTTCATTTAAACTCACAGTTGATTTTCCATTAGAAGAGGGAAATTTTGTCTTATCTTCATAGGACTCAGCATTTTTTTCTTGCACAAGTCTGGAACTCTTCTGATTTAAATTTTTAGCACGGATCTGAATGTTACTATTAGATCTTTTTTTTATAGCTGGACCTAAATTCAGTTTGTCATCCTGGATCATACTAATTTTAAGTGAAGGCAATTTAGATTCTACAACAACATGCTGTTTTCTTTTCAGGTTGCCAAGTGCTGAGATATTTTTGTTCATCTGTAATAATCTATTTTTGAAAACTGGTATGAATTTAGGGGTGATGTTATTTTGGGAGCTAAGATTTGTATGCTGAACTTGAGTATTTCCTCTGTTGGGCTTTAGTACTTCTGAATGTACTTGTGGTACCTTGTTAGACAGGGATTTCTTTCTGCCCTGAACAGACTCCGGCTGGAGAGACAGAGCTGAGAAAATGCCTGACTTTGGCTGGCTGACTGAAAGCTCCCCCTCGTGGTCTGCTGCTACTGAGCATGGAAGATGGCTCTGAGCCAAGGCAGGTTTTATGGAAGTGGCTTGAGACAGAGATGCCCTGAACGTTCTTTTAGTGGTCAAATTGGGTGGCTTGACTTTGTTTTCCTGAAAGGATAGATATTAGGAAAATTTAAAAATGAAATAATGTCCTTAATGGAAAGGAAATAAAATATACAATATCCTCCAAATAAAAATATAAAGTAACACTATGATACACAGAACAGGTAAAGAAAAACAAAATAAAAATGGAAGGCAGAAATACATACATTTCTTATTGTTTGTATCCTTCTTTAGATATCATCCTTTCAAGATAATATTTTAAGATTAAGGTGTATTCTACAGTCCATATAAATCAACTATAAAAACTGTACACACAGGTACCAATTATCCTCCAAAATTGCTCATGCTGCTGTCCTGCTCGGATGGACGTCTCCCTCTTCTCTCCACTGATCAAGTTGTGTCTTCCTTTAAGTCCTCAAAGTCCCACCTCCACCAATCAAAGTAGCACAGAGTGACTGTTTTTCTCTCAACTCTCCAAGGCTCTGCTATCAGTTAAATGCCATTTGTCCCAAAAAATAATACAAGATGAGCACTCTTATCTTTTAGTGCACAGGTTCCATCTCCCTAAGTAGATACTAGATTCTTGGAGGGTAAGAACCATGACTTATTTATTCTTACATCCTTCAAAGTTACTCACAAATACTTGGTGAAAGACATTAAATTAATGGAGGAGGTGGCTACACCACACTAGGCCTTTAGGAATGAGTGGTGTTTCGACTACGGGGCAGGGGTTGTGTGTCTTAATCATGTTTATTTTTTCATTGCCTACCACAGTGCCTGGTACCTGTAATTCAGCAAATATTTGTCAAACAAACTTGTCAGATACCTTAAAGAGAGCCAAGTATTTATAGTCTTTTTTTTTTTTTAAAAATCCGTGGTTATATATTTGTGTGTGTATATATAAACATCATATAAATATAAAATTTACCATTTTAACCATTTTTAAGTGAACAGTTCAGTGGCTTTAAGTACATTCACCACTGTACTTGTGTTACATAAACACTGTTACTGTCTATTTCTAAAACTTTTTCTTCATTCAAAACAGAAACTCTATACTCTGTAAATAATAACGCCCTGTTTCCCCTTCCTCCCAGCCCCTGGTAACCTCTATTCTACTTTCTATCTCTATGAATTTTCCCATTCTAGGTACCTCACATAAACGGGATCATACAATATTTGTCTTTTTGCGTCTGGCTTATTTCACTGAGCATGTTTTCAAGGTTCATCCATGTTGCAGCATGTATCAGAACTTCATTCTTTTTATGGCTGCATATTCCATTGTATGTATATGCCACTTTTTGTTTATCTTTTCATCTATCGATGGAAAATATTAATAGTCTTTTAAAATACTTACCTATTGAGTCCTAACGTCTGTAAAAGAGAGATATGTGGCAATGGCCTGAAACACTGAACACAGAGTTCTCTTAGTCTCCCACATCAAAAACAGAGATTCGGAGCTTGATAAAATTTTTTAAACTGCTAAGAATAATATACAAACCAGAACAATTGGTTTTTCTCTCTCATACTGGAGGTTCAATTGTTGAATGGGGTTGGGAAGAGAATGGAGAGAGTTTTGGGAGATCAGAACTGTAAACAGGCACAGGAAAAGAAAGAGACAGATCCAGTTATCTATTAGGCATAACAAATCACACCAAAATTTAGTTGCTTAAAAACAGTAATAATTATGTTATCATCTCTCATTATTCTTGGGGTTGGCTTGGCTTAGCTTGGGGTTTCTCATGTTGTGTGGTTGGATGACTCTGGGGCTGGAGTCACCTTGGAGACACCGCTAGCTGTTGGCAATACCTACAAGTAGTCTCTTCATGTGCCAGGGATCCTTCACAGATGGCAGTGGGGTGCCAAGAACAAATGTCCCCAGAGAGACTCGGTGGAAGCTGTTTCTCTTTAATGACCTAGCCTCAGAATCACGTAGTATCATTCCGTCACAGGACCGTCAGTCTCAGAACAGAGACCCCCACCTCGATGGGAAGAGGGTTGTCACTGGCCAGAAGAGCATGTGGAGTGGGTGATCTTGTTGTGGCCACTTTAGGAAATGCAGTAAATGTCACAGGGCAGTCTGTTTCTAGCCAGAATCACGTTGCTCTCTCACTACCTCCAAGCCTCCAGTGTTGACAGCACCAGTGGCCTACAGAAGGGCTGGTGCACTTTGCAAAGGAGCTGCACACAAACCTGATTTAGAGAAGCTAAAAGAGGAGATGTGGCAGGAGCTGAAGGAGCTACGGCCAACTCCTGGTCCACACCAAGTATTTGTGCCAGCAGTTTCCAGCGAGTTTGCATTGTAATGGTGGCCTCACACAGACTAGAGCATCAGAATGGCTCTTACTTCACCTCTACTTTCCTCATCATGTGCCACTCTAAGGCAGAACTATGTGGAGAAGGGAATTCAGGGAAACATATTTCCAGAATACTTAAGTTGACATAATAGAAAGTTGCCATAGAGAACAATATTCTTTCCACCTTGACTATTCTCAGGAAAAGTGGGAAGTCCCCAAGAAAATACTGGGCTAGGTTTGAGGGTGATACTGAATATAGATGACTGGCGCTCATTTCTTTTCTGAAGATTTCTCAAGGTGGAGACTTACCATGCCACAGGGACAAGATGACATCCTGTCTTAGTTTGTTTGGGCTGCTATAACAAAATACCATAAACTAGGTACCTTATAAACAATAGAAATTTATTTCCAACCTTTCTGGAAGCTGGAAAGTCTAAGGTCCAGGCAGATCTCTCTTGGGCTTCTTTTATAAGAGCACTAATCCAATTTATGAGTGCTCCACCTCCTAATACCTGATCACCTCCCAAAGGTCCCACCTTCTAATAGTATCATCTTGGGGGTTAGCATGTCAACACTTGAATTTTGGAGGAATACAAACATTCAGACCAGAGCACACCCTTCTCTAACTGCCCATATTTTCAGGGGGTAACAGAAGAAGATCCAGCCTGTTTTCATGACCCTAAAAGAAGGAATACAGAGGCTAGTGGAGGAATAATTGCTGGCTTATTGCTCCATGACCTTGCTTGCCTGAGTGAAAAAGCATGCATCAAAAAGGGGTTTGTATTGTTTGCTAGGGCTGCTATAACAAAGTACCCCAAGCTGGATGGCTTAAGCAACAGAAATGTGTTATCTCACAATTTGAGAAACTAGAAGTCTGAAGTCAAGGTGTTGGCAGGGTTGGTTCCTCCAGAGGGCCATGAGTAAAGGGTCTATTCCAGACCTCTCTCCTTGGCTTGTAGATGGCCATCTCCATATTCCATGGCATTCTCGTTCTACGTGTGTCTGTGTCCAAATTGTCCCTTTCTGTAAGAACACCAGTCCTATCGGATTAGGGGCCCACCCTATTCCAGTATGACTTCATCTTACCGCAGGGACCCTATTCACATCCTGAGGTATTGGGGTCAGGACGTCAACATATGAATTTGGGGGGATACAATTCAACTCATAACAGAGTTTGATATATACCTCTGGAGAGAGTGAAGAGGGCATGCAGCTGTTCTTCTGAAGACCCTCTGTACAGGAAGCTGGAATAAAGCTAAAAGCGTCTGATAAAATCTCATATACCATCTTGTCAAGATACCATGTAAGTGGAGACCACCACCAGCAGATCAACCCAGGCCATGAAGTGCAGGCCTTCCCCAAACCCCATCACCCCTCTGTGACTCCGCAATGGATAGGGAGGATTGGTGTTCAACCTACAGTCCACCTTCCTCCTAGTGATCCTGCCTGAACTAGAGCCTGGAAATCTAACATTGACATTTTGTCCTTTGCAGCTAGGGTTCCAATGTTATTTAGAACTAGCCAATCAGATGCACTCATAAAGTATTTGGAAGGAGGAAATAAGGTCAAGTCACACTTCTGCTATTTTGCTGAAAAGCTTAATTATGAATTCCTTTGATTTTCAGTTGCAGAATTAGCAGAAGCTCAAGTGTAGGTGTCCAGAGCAGAGTATAGGGCACCCATTCTCTTGCTACACAGCACGCTAGGCACATGTACCAATGCACTTCGCCACACACCACTGCCCTCACCCTATGTAAGCTTTCCCTGTACAGAGATGCTATCATGAGAATAAGGGTTGTTAAATTTGATCGAAATTCTACTTCAAAGAAATGTTTTGTCAGAAGTGACTGAGTCACTTTGAAGTATCCAGACTGAATTTTTTTCCATTTGATGAAAAAGAGTTTAAGAACTAAGTTGAAATCAATTCTAGAAAAGCAAAGAACACCCATTTTTTGGACCCTTGGGTTCTATTAACTATAGTAACATTTAAACAACATATCCACTAATTGAGATACCAAAAGAAAAACTCATAGATTCATATAAGAATAAATTACTTGTATTCTGACATAAACTTTTCTGGAATATGTGTCTTGTGTCCGAAATATATTTATATTCACACCCTGTTTCTTCTTCATCTATCTCTCAGAAATATACATCCGGTGAAAATAATTTCTAGGAGTTTGTTTTGCCCCCAGCCTGTCAATATATTATTTACTCATTCTTTCAATTTTTAAAATACAATAAATAGCCCAAAGGGAGGAACCTCTAGGTATATATTAAAAATTTACAAAAAGAATACAAAAAAGGCCTATGTAAACAGCAGATGAGATCATAAATAATTCACAGAACTTAAATATACTTAAATGGTCAACAAACCAAAGCTCTGTGAAGTCATAAGCCAATTATAAAATATTCTTTATTATATCATTATCATTTTTCTGCTAGGTGTCATCGACCAATGTAACTTGGTTGACTTTTAATTTCTATAATTTACATATAATATATGTGACTTTATACATTAACATAAAATCATAGAGGAAAACCAAAAGCATTAACCTATATTTAGATATAAATAGATATCTCATAGAGGTTTAGTATTAAAGTAATAATCAAATGAAACTCAAGAAATTAAGAAAATGATCAAATGTGTCTTATCTATCAAAATCTGGTTTGTACCACCTCAGTGTGTTGCTTGCTTAAAGCTGAAACAGAATTTAGTGAAGCTTAGATATAACCACAGGTTTACAGGAAATACGGAGTTTAGAAGAATATGTTCATTTTAAATGACATGACACAATAAGGAAGCAGTCAAATTCAGAATATGGGCCATTCTCCAGGGCAAATGATCTAGTTTTTCTAGCAAATGACTGGCATAAATAAAAGGCGAGAGGGTTTGGAATGTTACAGAAGAAAGAAACTTAAGAGATATAATAAATGAAATTATGCAGACCTTGTCTGGATTCTGATTTAAACAAAACCCCTAAAAACAAATCTGAGAAAAATGAAGAATTGATAATATTAAGGAAGTATCATTAATTCTGTTAGGGGTAATAATGGCATGGAGGTTATATAAAAATATTTTTTAAAAGCTCTTATGAGACAGAAATGCATACTACACTCTTCACAGGTGAAGTAATGTCACATGTGGGATTTGTTTTAAAAGCCTCCAGTTTACCCCCTACCCAAAAATATGTCAAAGGGGGATTAGATGATAGGCACATGAGAGGTCATTATACTAATTTCCTTTATATATCTTTGAAAATTTCTATAAGTTTAAAAAAATCTAGTTTGGCTAAGCACTCCTGCTAATTTAATTTTTTTTAAGTTGGTGGAGTTTTATCAAGTAGTCTGATCAATTTATTTTTCATTTTTTAAACTTAGCTTTTTAACATTACATGAATGTTAGAGCTAACATATATGGGTTCAGTAATAACAACTAACATTTACTGGGAGTTAAGTACAAGAAACTACTCTAAGTATTATCTCATTTATTGCTAAAAAATAACCCCTACAAGGGACATGACCCCCTTCAAGGAAGGACTTGCTGTCCCCTGCTGCTGGGACTGCCTTGGTTATAGAGAGCCACTGCCCAAGGACATGTCTGTCTCAGGGTGGCCCAAATCAAATGACAGATATAGGAGGGGTTATAAAGGCCTGGCTATTTTGGTCAATGCAGAACAACTCTGACAGGCCATTTGAGTCTCAAAGCTCCTCAGAAGGTTGGCCAAGGCTATCTGGTGCCTGCCTTGCTTTTGACTTCTCCTTTTACTCAATCTTGCTTCCTTCCTGCCTTCCATGGGGATTGCTTCAAAGGGTAGTCCCTAAGAAACATCACATGCATTGGACTCCATCTCAGAGTTGGCTCCTGGAGAACCCAATCTGTGACAAGTGCTATCATTACCACCACTAGCCCCCATCCCACGTTACAGCTGAGGAAACTGAGGCAAAGGGAAATTTAAAAACCTGCCAAAAATTATACAAGTAGTAAGGAGTTCAAATCCAAGCTGCCTGTTCCTAGGGCTTGAGCTGTTAGTCACAAATCTAGACTTTTTCCAATTATAGGACTAAGAATCTGACTATCTGGATTTCAATTCTAATTCTGCAATGTATTAACTATGTGGCTTTGGGTAAACTACTTGGATGCTCTGAGCTTCGGTTTCTTCTTCTTCAAAATTAAGAAAACACTTCTTTATCCAAAAGGTCAATTTTGATGATTAAATGGGATGATACATATAAAAGCAGCTAGCATACAGAGCACACTCAATATAATTAAGTAGAATAAATTCTTATTGTCAGGAGTAATACAAAGATCAGAATTTCCAATTAAGTGTTATTTTACATTTATGAAGCAAATTTTCACAAGTACATTGTTCTGATTCACTAATTCTAAAACAGACATGAGCTGGAAATATTAGGTACTCAATAAATATATTCAATAAAAATGCATGATGTAGTGACATATTTTCTTCCAAATTCCTCAGATTAGGACTTGGCCAGGAACTAAACTTTAAAAAAATATTAAGTCTGGACAAGGTTTTAATACTATCATAAAGATGTCTATTGGTATTTGTCTACCCACACTCCCTTCTACGGAAATGGCCTTGCTATATCTAGGTTGTCATGTTTTTGTACCATTTTCCTCCAACTAATAGTAGGAGGAATTGGCCCTTGACCAGGGAGATAAACAATTCCAAATTTACATGTATAACTCAGAATACAAAAAGCAAAAAGCAAAAGCTGAAAGTAGGAGTAGTAGACAAATCCACAATCATAGTGGGAGATTAGAACCACCTCTCAGCAACTGATAGATCATAATGCATTTAAGCTACAAATACATAAGCAAAAGATAACTAGAAAATTCCCATATTTTAGAAAATTAAAAAATACAGTTTAACTCACGGGACAAAAAAAGAAATCCAAGTGAAAATCTGAAAATATTTTGAAATAAATAATAAAGAAATAAAAATTTTAAAAAGATACCATTCACAATAACATTCAAAAATATGAAACACCTAGGAATAAATATTATAAAAGTACACAAGATTTCCCTATACATAAAATTAGAAACTATTGTTGAGAGAAATTAAAGAAGATATATTTAATGGAGGAAGAAATATACAACATTCATGGATTATAAGACTCAATGAAATTCTAATCAAAATCCCAACAGGCTGTGTGTGTGTGTGTGTAACCTAGTAGTTGAAAATAAATGTACATGGAAATGTACAGGTAAAGAATAGCTAAGATACCCTATCAGATTTCAAAAATATCATAAAAATTAATGTTATTACAACACTATTTATAATAAATATAAAATTTAAGATTAATTAAGATAATTCTAAAAATGTGGTATTGGTGCAAGGATAAACAAACAGACCAGAGAAAGAGATTAGACAGTCCAGAAACAATACCACACATATAAGACACTTGATTTATGACAAAGGTAGTACTGCAAAATTGTGGGGGAATGTATTGGGGGAAAATTAGTGGGGAAAGAATGGTCTTTTATTTTCTTGGACAAATGGATATCCATATTAAGAAAGAAATCTGATTCCCTACATCATGTCATATTACAAAAATAAATTCCAATTGGATTGCAGACCTAAGGGTGAATGGAAAACAATAAACCTTTTATTAGATGACAAAATAGGAGAATATCTTCATGACTTTGGGGTATAGAAATATTTTTAAACAGGACACAAAAAGCACCAAACATAAAAAAAAAGACTGATAATTTTGACCATAGATGAAGACTCTGCCAAAAGACACCAAAACACCATTAAGAGAGTGAGAAAGTATGTCACAGGATGGAAGAAGACAATTGCGTATAACTGATAAAGAACTATGCCTGGCATATGTTAAGAATACCTGCAAATCAAACAAACAAACATAACACAGTAGAACAATGAAAGAGAGCCACTTTAAAAAAGATATCCAAATGGCCAATATACATATGAAAAGATATTCAATCTCATTAATAATCAGGAAAATGTAAATTTAAAATAGCTGATAATAAATACACCTACCAGAATGGCTGAAATTAAAGACTGACAATACCAAATGTGGGTAAGGATGTGGAGCAACATAAATTCTCCTACACTGCTTGGGTGGAGGTGAAGGAAGTATGAACTAGTACAACCACTTAGGAAAATAGTTTGGCATAGGTACTAAAGTTGGAAATATACATATCAATTCCACTCCTGGCGCTTTCATGTACATGTGCACCAGGAGATACACACAAGAATGTTCACAGCAGCATTTCTAGTAATAACCCCCAAACAGAAACAATCCAAATATCCATCAATGGTATTCTGAATAAATAAACTATAGCATAATCATATAATAAAATACTACATAAAAATGAAAAGGAACTGACTATAGCTAAGTAGAACAACATGGATGAAAGTCACAAACATGATGCTGAGCCTAAAAAGCCAGACACATAGGAATACATACTCTATAATTTCTTTTATATGAAGTTCAAAAGCAGGCAAAACTAAAATATGGTGTTTAAGGATACATACTTAGTTGACAAAAACAAAGAAAACAAGGAATAATTCCCACAGAAATCAGGATAGTGGTTATCTTTTGGCAGGAGGGAAGGAGTAATGACTAGGAAGGTGCAAGCTGGAGTCTCCTAAAGTCCTGGCAATGTTCTATTTTTTTTTATCTGGATAATGGTTACATGGGTGTTTGATAAGCATTCACTAAGCTGTACACATATGTACTTTTCTGTATGTGTGCCATATGTCACCATAAGAATGGATTTTAAAAATGCAGAAGGGACAAACCCAGCAGGAAACACCTCTCTCTCCCTGAAGGTTTCCTGCCTCAGTAAAAATAAAAACTCTGAATCTGATTTCACGTTAAGTCTTCTACTCCTTTGTTTTGACAAACTCTGGAGTGTAGGCCAATCCCTAAACGGCCATTTCTTCTTTAACTTGTCCGTCAGCAGACAGCCAGTTATACTAACTTCTTAATGATGTCAGACAGGAGCCAGACACTAGCCCACTGTTTCCCTCACACTGCAGGAGTCACATTTTAAGTTCTGGGTGGACCCACAGAAGCCCCTCACTTACTTGACTTGCTGAGGGGCAGGCATCTCACCTTCCACTTAATTGAGCTTATACTGACAGCACAGCATCTCTAAATAAATACTCTTTATAAAATTCTCTCTCTTTAATCTCCAACAACCCAATTCATTTGTATCCTTGATATGAGTGAAACATTTTAGTAAACTATTACTACTATAATACTGTGTTGAATACAATAATAATAATGGCAAACAGCAGTAATAAATGGCTAAGTACAACAATAATAAATAGTATTAAGAAAACACTGAACTTAGAGAAAAGAATTACTGCACAACGGATTGGGCATTCCACCCCAGAAGACAAGAGATTAACATGAAATTGGTGGATAGTATGTCTTAGAGAACTAGATAGGATAAAAAATCTCTTACCTGTATATGAGGTTTAGTTAGTTCTTGTGTGTAGTAGCACGGTTTATTTGTCATCTTTATGGGGAATCCACATATATGGGGCAGTTTAGATTTTAAATCCGAAAGGAAACTTTTCAACACACCTTCCAAATCTACCCTTGGAAAGAACTGTATGGGCTGACTTCTGATGCAGCTGAGAGGGTATGTGAACAATGTTAAAGAACAATGTCAAGTATTTTGTACATAAGAGACAAAAATTTATATGGTATTTTTAAAAGTATTAAAATAGCAATGCTAAAAAGGCACACATAAGTAAATACTATTTTTTATATTGTTTATCTGATACTATCCAAAGCTGAAAAGCACACTTTTTCACAGGGATCTTCATTCCTTCTATTCCAACACTCACAATCAAGAAAATTCATTATATCCTTATTATATGGCATTCTAAATGGACTGGCTAACTAAGATATTCCAAAAACAATTTATAAGGAAGATACTATGACCCTTACAGATTATAAAAATAAATGTTTACACTAAACAATGAACAGGTTCCATCTCCAAAAACAGTAAAAAATTCAGTACAGAGAAACAACACATATAGATTGTACTCAAGCTCCAAAAGCATTTATTTGAAAAAAGCGTTTACTTTTTCTGATGAAAAGTATTCTGAAGACTTGGAATAATATCTTGGCATTTAATGAAAGGAAACAACTCAGTTTTACTATTAATATGTGGATTAGGAAACATAGAATGCAGAAAGAGAACACTATGGCTCGCTCTTCTTCCATTTTTAAACTCTAGCAGGTCAGAATACAAAGACTAAGAGACAGGAATGGTGAAATCAATACTAATTAAGATTTAAGAGTTTCACCTGAGCACTTAAGCTCTTTTTGTGGGTAGACTCTTTAAAAATATCGTTAAGGAAGATATTTTATTAAATCAATGGGGCACATTAAGTGCAAATCAAATCCTCTAAACTTTGCTTGTAAAATTAGTAATCTCTCCAAAAGAAAAATCTTTGTTCAACAACCTAGTCCTTTAATTTAACTCTTTCAATAATATTCACAACGCCACTGGAGGGAGCTCTTAGCTAAGGAGAATCACATGATTAGTTTCTTACTTTCTATTAGGAAACACAAACATTTTTTTCTATCTACTCTAACTTTTCTTTCGTTCTCTAAATTGTTAAAATAGTGTTTAAGGGAAAAAACACTATCCCTATTAAGCTCATCTTCAAATAAAAACAGGAGGAAATTCTAAGGCAAAAAAACCCACATGTGCAGATAAGTATTACAGTAGAGGAAAAAGTACTACAGCTTCATTTAAATATAGAGAAGGCTGAAAATGATGACAAGGTGGTGGAGGCAAGACTATATCATAAGGTGGGCAGGGAGCATCTGCTACAACTGGTGCATAAAGGATATGTGAAGGTCCTTTCTCCGATCATTTTGAAATAGATGCTGCAGTATATTTTGATATTTCCACAATCTTCGGGAAGTTTATAGCCATACTAAAAATGAAGCACAAAATTTAAAACATCTTAGAGAAAACTAAACTTAGGTTAAGGTACAAGAAATAAAATCAAATAACTTCTAACATAATATATATTTCCATTCCTTACCAGGTCATCCCAGTGCCTCTTGAAATCTTCATATGATTGAAAAGGACAGTCAGGGGGCATGGCATGAAGAATACTTATAATTTGTCCCATTTTCATACTATGAAAAATAAGAATTGGTACAGTATTATGAGCCAATGCTTAAACACAGTTTGATAAGTTCACTATGTGATTTAGAAAGTGCTCCAAAAGATTTAGCAACTATCTCACTAGCCATATATAAGTAATAAACTATTTGCTCCTAGTTTCAAACATGCATTATACTAAATTATTTTGTTTTAATTGATAAAAATTATATACACTTATTGTGTATGACATGATATTTTGAAATATGTATACACCGTGGAATGGCTAAATCAAGCTAATTAACATATGTATTATCTCACAAGCTTATATTTTTTGTAGTGAGAGAACGTAAAATCTACTTTTAGTGATTTTCAAGAATACAATACATTGTTATTAACTGTAGTCACCATGCTGTACAATAGATCTCTTGAACTTATTCTATCTAACTGAAATTTTCTATCTTTTGACCAACATCTCCCCAATCTACTCCCTCACGCCCACCTACCCAGCCCCTGGTAACCAATTCTACTGTCTGCTTCTATGAGTTCAAATATTTTAGATTCCAAATATAAGATCATATAGTATTTGTCTTTCTGTGCCTGGCTCATTTCACTTAATATAATGTCCTCCAGGTTCATCCATGTTGTTGCAAATGACAAGATTTTATTCTTTTCTAAAGCTGACTACTATTCCATTGTATATACACCACATTTTCTTTATCCATTCACCTGTTGATGGACTCTTCGGTTGAATCCCTATCTCGGCTGTTGTAAGTAATGCTGCAATGAACACAGGACTGTAGATATCTCTTCAACACACTGATTTCATTTCCTTTGTATATACGCCCAGTAGTGGGATTGCTGGATCATATGGTAGTTCTATTTTTAAGGAACCTCCATATTGTTTTCCATAATGGCTATACTAATTTACATTCTCACCAACAGTGTGCAAGGTTTTCCTTTTCTCCACATCTTTGCCAATGCTTGTTACATCTTGTCTTTTTAATAGTAGTCATCCTAACAGGTTTGAGATATCTTATTGTGGTTTTAATTTGCATTTCCCTGATGATTAGTGATGTGGAGCATTTTTCATATACCTGTTTGCCATCTGCATGTCTTTTAAGAAACGTCTATTCAGGTCCTTTGCCCATTTTTTAATCAGGTTATTTGTTTCCTTGCTGTTGAGTCACTTCCCTTATCAGATGTGTGGTTTGCAAATATTTTCTCCCATTCTGTAGGTTGTCTCTTAACTCTGTTGACTGTTTGCTGTGCAGAAGCTTTTTAGCTTGATATAATCCCATTTGTCCATTTTTGCTTTTGTTGCCTGTACTTTGGGGGTCATGTCCAAAATCATTGCCCAGACCAATGTCATTGAGCTTTTCCTCTGCACTCTTCTAGTTGTTTTACAGTTTCAGGTCTTAGATTAAGTCTTTAATCCATCTTAAGTTGATTTTTGCATATGGTGTGAGAGGTAAAGTGTCCAATTTCATTCTTCTGCACATGAATACCCAGTTTTCCCAATACCATGTATTGAAGAGATCATCCTTTCCCCATTGTGTGTTTTTGGCACCTTTGTTGAAAATGAGTTGACCATAAATGTGTGAATTTATTTCTGAGCTTTCCCTTCTGTTGGCCTATGTGTCTGTTTTTATGCTAGTACTATACTGTTTTGATTACTGTAGCTTTGTAGTATAGTTTGAAATCAGGGAGTATAATGTCTACAGCTTTGTTGTTTTTGCTCAAGATTGCTTTGGCTATTCAGGGTCTTTGTGGTTCCATATGAATTTTTTTTAAAGTGTTTTATCTTTTTTTTCTTTTTTATGTTTTTTTTTTTTAATTAGAGATGGGGTCTTGCTCTCACTCAGGGTGGTCTCGAACTCCTGACCTCAAGCGATCCTCTGGCCTCAGCCTCCCAGAGTGCTAGGATTACAGGCGAGAGCCACCATGCCCTGGCTGGTTCCATATGAACTTTAGTGTTGTTTTTTCTAGTTCTGTGAAGAAAATGTCATTGTAATTTGATTGGGATTGCACTGAATCTGTACATTGATTTGGGTAGTATGAACATTTTAACAATACTATCAATAATTCTTCCAATCCATGAACACAGTATATGTTTCCATTTATTTGTCTTTTCTTCACATTTTTCATCAATATTTTATACTTTTCAGCATACAGGTCTTTCTCCTCTTTGGTTAAATTTATAAGATTTTTTTGTAGCTATTACAAATATAATTGTTTTCTTGACTTCTTTTTCAGATAGTTTGTTGCCAGCATATAGAAATGCTACCAATTTTTTATGCATTGATTTGGTATACTACAACTTTACTGAATTTATTAGTTCTAACAGGTTTTTGATGAAGTCTTTAGGGTTTTCTATATATAACATCATGTCACCTGTAAAAAGGGACAGTTTAACTTCTTACTTTATAATTTGAAAGCATTTTCTTTCTTTCTCTTGTCTAATTGATCTGGCTTGGAATTCCAGTGTTATGTTTGAATACAAGTGGTGAGGGTGGCATTCTTGTCTTGTTCCTGATCTTAGAGAAAAAGCTTTCAACTTTTCACCATAAGCATGATGTTAGCTGTGGGTTTGTCATATATGGCCTTTATTTGTATTAAATCTTAACAACTAGACTTGTTAGGAAAAACTAAATTGTTGCAAACAATGTGCTAATTATAAACACAAAATAATGACTAATAAATTTTTGCCACACAAAGGTATGCCTGTAACTGTTAGACTTTAGGGAAAAGTCTGTCAGAAGTTGAATGAATTAGAGTAAAATCTATGTTCCTTATTTATCTCTTCCCTGCTTCAATGATTTAATTATTATGTGTATTCCACTAAAGTTCTTTTTCCTAAGCAAGTTAAAATTCCAGTCCAATAGTTCTGTTTATATTAGTAACAAATCATTTTTTTCCTGAAGATAGTACAAACTTAAAACTCAGCTCATATCAAATGATAATAAGCCATAATTATTAGGTAGATTTATAAGGTTTTATTGATTTTATTATTATAGTTGTCAACTTATAATGAGAAATCTAGAAATAGTACTATTGTTAAAACTAGATCTAATAATAATATAAATGTATATTATCTTTATACAATTATCTTAGTAATTTGATAAAAAAAATTTATGGCTTCTGAAAGTATGACAACATTGCTTCAATACCTTTTTAAAGTTATAATTCAGTTTTAAAAATTCATCAAAGTGGTTTATACTTGTGCATTTATCAATGTTAAGGAAGCAAAATAAGAAGAACTCATCCTAGATACTACAAATTGAAATCTCACCTTGGCAAAACATAGCACCAGCTGCTTAAAATGGAATGTCTCTCAATGACAGCATTCTTGTTAGTATGAAAATCCTTTATAATACTCTGAGAAATATCAAATTCTTTTAGCTTTTGATAGAAATAAGATTTTAATGCGTAAGTCCTCAAAGAATTTGTCAAAGAAAAAGAAACATTAAAAAAAATTATGTTATACTCTCACACATTCAGTTTAAAGTAGTTTTAAACTAAGTAATAAAGTAGTAATAAACTTAAATTTAAACTTAAGTTATATTGAATCATGCGTAAACACTTTATATAATGTAATCAATGTTGCAGCTCACCCTGTTTCTCCTTTATACATTATATTAAGTATTTCATGCTTTCCCTTTTATCCTCTAAACCAAAACTTCTATTCTGTACTTATTCTACTGGCTTTCAGGGTTTTTTAAAATTATGTTAATTTGTAGGAAGTTGAATCCCTTCCAAAGGCATGTATTTACATTTTGTAAGAATAACTTCTTAGCTCAATTTTTTGACTTTTTTTTTTTTTAATGGAGAACAAGTAAGGAAGTTATACTTCTTTTTGGTCTTTTGGAGGGGAGAGGACAGAGCCAATGCTCTATTCCTCTTTTGTATCCCCTCTCCCTGTCTCCTAGAACACTTTCTTCCCTGTTCCTCAAGTTCCCTACCCAAAGGGTATTTAAGTTTGCACTTAGCCAATAACAGTTTGCTAATTATAGTTCTCTCACCCTGGGAAGTCCCCCTGGGAGGCATTTTCTTACAGTTATTCAAAGAGAGAAAGACCTCAAGGGAGGTAAAAAATAAAGTATTAATGGGTAAAAAGATACCATATTAAGATTACAGAGAATGGTTCACAATCTCTTACCTCCTTTTTAATCTATTACCATAGCATCTTTTGGGCAACAATGTTCTAGCCTCATTGCCTACTACTTTTCAAGAACTCCAAACTGACCAACATTTTATTGCCTGGACAAGTCATTTTAATGATATACTTGCTTAAAGCATTGCCCCCACTCTGATTTAGCTGACTCCAACCAATAAGGGGCCCTACAGACCTGAATCTAGACCCATCTCCTCTATATCCAGTGACTAATCCTTCTCTGAATTCCCATGGCATTTGGTAAGATTAATGGAAATGGGGGAGCAGGGAGGAGCAGAAAAAAAATGCAGAAAGAGAAGATAAGATGTGCTGCTTCTGCTGTGAGGTAAGAGAGCAAGGTACTCAGAATGAGTAAGGACATATTTTCCTGCGCACAAGACATAAATCTTGCGCTGTAATATACTGTGCTTAAGAGATCAGTTGCCTAAACCATGTGGTAAAAAGATGGTTAGGGCAGGGATGGCTATGAATGTCAGAAAAGACTGGCTGCAGAGGAATGAATAAATTGCGGGAAAACAGAACCTAAAATTGAGTTCAAAGGAGGTAAGTATCAGGTTCAAATGTTTGCAGTTTATGGGTTCTCACACCAATTTACATAGCTTGAGTTTATATCTTTCTGGGTATTTTCTACACTATTCAGAGACTCAAACCAATCGCTGCAGGAATCTGTACGGTACCAGCACTATTTGTCTATACTGGTCTTTCTCAACACAGATTATTTTAAAGACTGGCAAACTACCTAACTGTCCACCATATACCCTAAGAGACTGCTAACCCCTTGTATTTATTTACTTAGCAAATATTTATAAAGTGTCCTTATGTGACCAAAACCATATTGAAAAGCAGGTAACCAATAAATATTACTTCCTCCTCATAATGCTAATCTAAAGAATTTGGACTTAATTTTCTGTAGGCAATGTTGAGATACTAGAGATATTTAGGTTGGGGACCTATGTTTTAGAAAGAGAACTCTGTCGAGTTTGGCAATCTTGTTCTGTGTTCTCAGTTCTTGGTATGCTCATGGCCGAAGAATGACCAGACACACCAATGTAAGGCAAGCACAAGGTGAAATTTATTGAGTGGGAGCAAGATAGGATTATAGAGCAAGAGCAATATATAGGTTTATAGAGCAAGATACATATGCCACAGATAATGACCAAATCCCTTGTCGTAGCAAAAAGAGAGAGAGCTTGGTTATGGTCTGGGTCTTATTTTATAGTGTCTAGATTGGGACCTCCCCGTGGTTCAGACGTCATCATGGAACCACTGTGATTGGACAGTTGGGAGTTACATGACCTGAGTCTTAACTACGCATACGGATCTCCCATGAGCCTCTCTGAAAGCCCATTTGTGGGGGTGAACTGCAATGGCACCCACTTTTGTCCCTAGGAGACCCAGAATCCCTCACTATCTACCTAACATGTTGACATTGTGAGGAAGAATTAGAGAATAAACTAGAAGGGGAAAGGCTGGAAACAAAAACGTCCTTATAGAGACTAGTTTAATAATCTAGGCAAAAGAAGGGAGTCTGAAGTAGAGCAACAGAGATGGAGACAGACAGGAATCAATTTCAGAGAACAAGGTAGGCTATTAAAGACTAATCGGAAAGAGGACGCAAGGAAGAGGAAAAGCCAAGGACAACTCTAAAGTCGTTAGGTAGGTAACGACTATTGATGCCAGTAATGAAAAGAATAATTACAAAGGAGGAATAGATTTGGGGTTGGAGAAGGTGACAAATAAATACATTCAGTTTTAGACATAATTGAGTCTGAGTGCCATGAGTACATTCATGTGACAGTATCCTAGAAAGGACAGAGAAGTTGCAACTACTCAAGAACACTTGGGAGGTAGTGGGGTGTAGGCTGAAGCCACTGAAATGGGTGAGCTTGCTAAAGAAAAGAAAAGAGGGCTGAAAATGCAACCCTAAGAAAGAGCAACATTTAAAATGATAAGAGAAAGAAGAACCATGAGTGAATGGTAGCAGAGTCTGCAAAAAGCAGTTTCAGAGAAATCAAGACAGGAGATGATTTCAAGAAGGAAAGTATAGAAAATAGTGTAAATGTTCCAAAGATTTCAAATATGAATTCCCTCAGACATTTCCTTTTTCTCTGAATTCCTAAATATAGTTTCTATAATACTAATTTTGACATCATGTTGCCAAACATCCAAATATTGTTATTTAATTGTTTTATTTTTATTCAATGTATAATAGGTATCTACTTCTATAAGGCTCTACTGGGCATACAAATTTGAACCAAGGAAACTAAGGCTAGGTAAAGGAAGCATGGTGTAGTAGTAGAAAGAACAGAGTTGAAGGATAATCTCTAAATCCTCAATCTCTTACTACTTTTGTGACCCAAAGCAAGTTATTTAACCTTGCTGTGTCTCAATTTATTTACTTATAAAATAATAACAGTAGCTATCATTTTTGAACCTCTACTATGTACCAGGTGACCTCCCATTACCCTCCTTACAACCCTAGGAATGGTAAAAGGAAAATCAAAAGCTCAGAGCCACCCCCACCCCCGACTCCTCATGCAAAAGAAAGGTAAGGGCCTCAGGCACCTGTTAAGAACTGGCCCCACAGATCACCCATTAAAGAAATTCCTTGCTGACCTCCCATAAGCAACAACATGAAAATTGTAACTTTAGGTCTGCAGGCTATGTCTAGCTCCTAAAACTAAAGTCTATTCAATTCCACACTAATAATGAATTACAAGTTTATCTTTACAGGTACAGAAGAGGAGACAAGACAGGATCAAACATTCTTCCACCTACCCAGGGACATCTACATAATTGATGCTTCCTTCACTCCCTTTTTCTTTTTTAATGTAAGCCTTATCTTATGTAAAACATAGATTATCCTGGGTCTCACAAGAATGTAACCATTTTGCCTCACTACTGGCCCGCCTGCCTTTTTTTTTCTTTCTCTCTGCATGCCTTTAAATGCTGACGCTTCCAAATTCCCCTTCAGAAAAACAGTCACAGGTCTGTCTGTGGTTTGTGTTTGTCCTGGGTACATCCTCAACTTTGGCTTAATAAACTTCCACTGATTAAGATTTTTGCCTCAGTCACTTATTTGGGTCAACAGGAGGTAGATATCATTATCTTCAATTTATAAGAAAAATAGAGGTTCAGGGAGATTAAATAATAGGCCTAAAGAGGCACTGCTAATAAGTACAGATCTGAGGATTTTAATGTGATTCCCAGCCTACACTGAATTTTTTGCATGTGTGAATATTAACCAGTGCTCAGTAAATGTTCCCTTCTTCTGGTTATGTTCTGTGTGTGCATGATTTTTCTCCTGACCTACGTAAAAACTTCTGGGAGGAAAGGATACCTCTTCCATTAGCACCCTGCACATGTATACATAATGATACCCAATAAACAGTTGTCTATGGAATAAATACAAATTTGTTTCCAGGTATTCATTTCCCAAATTTTCCACATAATTAAATCTTCAAGTCAAATAGTGTAAGAGTACATAATGCTTTTCTGGAATATATGCCTCATGTAACTTTAGATTCAATTATAATCTGAATGCATCAAATAGTAAAATGGCAGTTTGTGCATATTAATTCCTTTATAAACACTTAAATGACTTTCAGGAAAGTATTATTTAAAGTTTAACACAGTCTAAACTTTGAGAAATGAGTAAATTATTGCTTTAATTACTTTTTGAATTTTTTGTTATCTATTTAAATTATAAAAGGCCGAAGTCCTATTTTTCACAATGAATTATGATAAATTCTCTTAAAATTTGCCTAACTGGGATCAAAGGTAAGGATTTAGCAAACTATTCCAATTTCTAGCTCAGAGAAATTAAATAGAATTTAGAAACAAAGTCACCTAATTCAAAATAGAAATTTGTCTGCCACCATTCTCCTAAGTTAAGTATTGCAAGAATGGTAAAACAAACACCACATGTACTCACTATTAAACTGGAACTAACCGATCAGTACTCTTGTGCACAGGTGGAAGTAAAACTCAACAGAAATCAAGCAGGAGGGTGGGAAGGAGGGGATGGGTGAAATCACACCTAACAGGTACAATGTACGCTATCTAGGAGATGGGCACACTTATAACTTTGACTTAAGCACTACAAAAGCAATCCATGTGACTAAAACATTTGTTACCCCTGTAATATTCTGAAATAAAGAAAAAATCCTATTAGGGCAAATAATAAACCTGAACAGCTTTAAAAAAAAATTAGTCTTCCTCTCCACTCAACCCTCCATTCATTCCACAAATCTTTAACTGGAGTGAGTGAAAGGCACTAGGGTAGGCTACTATGATAGAAACATTAACAAGACACTATCTTTCCCTCTAAGACTTCTCAATTTAATAAGATATTTGCATGGACAACAGTAAGTGATAAACATAACAGGGGAGCAAAGAGAAATGAAACTTATGAGCTGGGGAAATATTCACAGGGGGATAATACTTGAGATAAGCCTGGAAAGATGAGCCAGAGAAAGAGCACTGTCAGCTTAGAGAACAGTGTGAGCAAAGACATAAAAGATGAAAGACTGTTATCTTTCAGAAACAGTTGGTAGTTTGCTACTGGGGAGCAGTAATGGGAGACGAGGCTATATACAACGGAGATTTGGATCAATTTGCTGAGGACCTCATATGTCATGCTGAACAGCTGAGACTTCATCTGATAGTCAATGGAGGCCATGGCAGATTCTTAAGAGAGGGAATGAAAGCATACCAGATGAAGCAGAGGGAAGGGAGACCAGAAACATCCTGCTCCTCACCTCCTCACCCTTATTCCCCCCACCTGACCTAATAAACAGTACTGGATTTATCTTTTAGTATCCATGGGGAATGCAGATGAATAGGACAGGACCTAGAATCTCAAAGGTATTACAATTTAATGGGAACGTAAATATATATGAAACTAATTTTTATAGCAGTCAGAATGGGAAAAATGCCATGTCAAAAATGTAAGTCAAAGTGAGATTCAGAGGAGCTGATGATCAATCACAATTCACGGGATTGGTTTAATTTAACAAGTATGTATTGAGGGTATAATGTTGAATAGAGTAATGTGTCTATCCCATTTCTAGTGTTTCCTTCCATGTTCAGAAAGCTCTACTAACACATATTCCCAAAACAGCTCTGCCTTGTCATTCATTCCTCCCTAGGGCAGTGGGGTGACTTAGCTGGTGGGTAAAACTGGGAAGAATAAGCAGCATGTTTGGTTCAACTCCTTCCTCTTCCTCAGGAGCTGGTCCTGCATTCTGTAATGAAAGGAACAGCACCTGATCTTCTGAGGGAGGCCTCTGGTTTTCCACTACTGCCATAAGTGGGTAGGTAAATCTGCCTAATTCTAGGGTTCAGATAAACCACGTTCTCCAATAGCTGTGTTTCCTTTCCAGTAATGAACAGTGTGACCATTTATTCCAGTTCATGCATGTTGGGCCAGTAGCCCATCAGGCTAGTATCCCTTTCACTCTCAGAAGTGTCCCATTTTTTATGATGAATTATATTCTCACTCTAGTAATACAGGTGGTGTTCTGATCTCTCTGTCTCACTCCTCTTTGACAATCTCTAACTTGGTTCAAACTCAAGTGTAGAACACAGAAGTATCATCTGCGGAAAATTCAAAGGTAAGACACACTATTAGTTCTCATGATGATTATTATAAAGGAAATTGGAGGTATAAAATGAATATAATCTAAAAATACAAGTAAGTGTATGTGCTATGATTTGAATATTTGTCCCTTCCAAAATTCATGCTGAAATTTAATCTCCAATGTGACAGTATTGAGAGGTGGGGCCTTTTTTTTTTTTTAATTATCATACTTGTTTTTATTAATCTTTCTTTTTTTTTTTAATTTCAGAATATTATGGGGGTACAACACTTTGGCTATATATATTGCCCATGCACTGCCCATGTCAGAGCTACAATTGTGGCCTTTAAGAGTTCATTCAGGGCTCGGTGCACTGGCTCACGCCTGTTATCTTAGCACTCTGGGAGGCTGAGGCAGGAGGATCGCTTGAGCTCAGGAGTTCCAGGCCAGCCTGGGCAAGAATGAGACCCCATCTCTACTAAAAATAGAAAAAATTAGCCAGGCATGGTGGCAGACACCTGTAGTCCCAGCTACTCAGGAGGTTGAGGCAGGAGGATCACTTGAGCCCAGAACTTTGAGGTTGCTGTGAGCTAGGCTGATGCCATGGCACTCTGGCCCCAGGCGACAGAGCAAGACTCTGTCTCAAAAAAAGAAAAAGAAAAAAAAAAAAAAAAAAGAGTTCATTCAGGAGGGCAGAACCCTCATGAATGGATTAATCTATGCCGTTCATGGATTAGTGGATTAATGGGTTGTCATAGGAGTGGGACTGGTGGTCTTATAAGAAATAGAAGAGAGACCTGAGCTACAATGCTTAGCCCCCCTCACCATGCGATGCCCTACACCACCTTGGGACTCTGCATAGAGTCCCACCTGCAAGAAGGCCCTCACCATATATGGCTCCTCAACCATGGACTTCTCAGCCTCCATAAGTGTACGAAATAAATTCCTTTTCTTTATAAATTATCCAGTTTCAGGTATTCTGTTATAAGTGACAGAAAACAGACTAAGACAGTATGGCACAAAATAGTATGAAGGTTTAAATGAGGGTGGGAGATCACATAGGGTTTGGATCCTTGGGAAGGTTCCTTGTCAGTCCGAGATACACGAGAGCTGTCCAGGAAGTATCCAGCTGTTGTTAATATAACAAGAATAGTTACATGACTGGATATTTTCTGGACAGCCCTCGTATATGCCATGTCACCCATTCCAGTTATTTATATGCAGGTCAGCTTCCCTAATGGCTTACACGAGTCTTAAGGACAGGAAAGTAGATCCCATCTGCCTTTGACTTGCACTTTGCCTCAATGTAACAGGTAATCACAAAATTAAAGAGAAATAAATAAATGGATGAGCAGCATTTAAGCTAGCCCTAAAAGGATGAGCAGGGCATGCACAGCCAATCAGAGGGGCATTCTAAGCAAAGGAAGAGTCATCTGTCCTACACCTGGGGTTTCTTAACCTCAGTGCTATTGACACTTTGGGCTGGATAATTCTTTGTTTGGGGTGGGGCTGAGGTTGTTTTCCTGGGTACAGTAGGATATTTAACAGTCTCCCTGGCTTCTACCCACTAGAAGCCGGTAGCAACACTATTCTCCCCCCATTGTGATAAACAAAACTGTCTCCAGGCATTGCCAAATGTCTCATGGAGAGCAAAATCATTCATTTTCTCCTCCATCCCCCTCCACTGAGAACCACTGGCCTAGAGGGAAGAAAATAACATTTATTGAGTGAGCACTAATGTGTAAGGCTCTATGCTAGGTGCTATGGGAATTTGTAAAATAAAAGACATATCCTTCTACTAAGAACACAGAAAGTATTATGTATAAAAAATAGATGCAAAAACATGCTACCAGAATGCCAAGGGCAGGGGGTGAAGATTACATTTAGTTTGAGCTGAAATAGTGCTTTTAACATTTGGGGATAAAATAAAAGGCAGGAAGTGGGTGTTAAGACAGGGTAGGTAAGGTTGTGGGGAGTCTTGGATGCCACCTAAAAAGATTTGTGAATAAGGGAAAAAATATGATAAGACCTGTGTTACATAGACAGAATGATATTTTCTTTGGGGAAGCAGATTTAGAATAAAATAGATCAGGCGTTTAATAATACGGATTTTGATAATAAAAACCTTCCTATCACCTTTTATGTTAAAAATTAAAACCTAATAGCACATTAGTAATAATAATAAATATAAAAAGTATATAGCAAATATAGTAAATTACAGAAATCAAAATATGTGGTACCTCAGATGGTGGCAGTCTGATTGTGCAAGCTTCTATACTTAGACAAACTTGAGTTTCTGTCACATTGATGTCTAATACTGAAAATAAAATATTTAACTGTGAGCTGTGTGGAATTATTACTCCATCCTATCAAATTTAGTATTTTAGTAGCAAAAGAAAGACTTTAACTTAATTTAAGTCAAAAACTAAGTTAAAAAAATATTTTTTTTCCACACATGGTAAAACTCAAATAATCACCATTTAATATTTGATGGTATACAGATGAGACATCTGAAAGAAGACAAATATATAAAACAGCATGAACATGTGTGTGTGTGGGAGTGGTTATAGGGCAAGGTTACAATGATAAAAACGAGACATCCCACAGTTAAGAGGAAAACCCAACACATACCTATACATGTCTGACATATATTAATATTACATGCAAAAATATGCAGACTGTCCCCTTCTAAAGTCTAAAGAGGAACCACACCATGTTTCTGACATGAGTAGTCTTTTACTAAAAAATATCCCCAAATATACTGGCAGATATATTCCAGATCTCCTAGAGCCTTGAAGTCTCTACCTTGCTTTTCCATAAAGAAAACTACTTCTGACAAGTCAGGATAGTAGTGACCTTGGGAAGGGGTAGTACCTGAAGACAGCAAGAGGGGGCTGGTAATGTTTCTTGATCTGAGAACTGGTTATAATGATATGTTTAGTTTGTTAAAATTAAATGAGCTACCCACTTACAATTTGTGAGTTATGCCGTAGTATATTAGATTTCAGAAAGAGTAAAAAAAAAAAAATCGTTAACATTAGGAGTAAGCAATTTTGCTCTCCTGAACTGTTAACTTGAAGCTCTACAGCTGTAGTCTCATGATAGGCTCTGGGGATGAAACTAGATTTAGGTAATAAACCCATTCATCCAGAGTTAGAGCACAGTGACTGCCACTGCCCAGCTTAAATGTAAAACTAGTTCAAAAGTGCTTCAGCTGGAAAGCCAACTCAGACCAAATAGTTGTGGATTACAGGTCAGGATTTTAAGGCTATGCCCAAATGATGGGAAGAGCTACCATGATTGATTAATAATGTCTACTGTGGGCTCAGGATTCCCACCTATCTGCTATCTCTGGAATACTGTTTAGGAAACTGTCTACCTAACACACAACCACGCAAACAGATGAAAGAATCAGATTAGGCCACACAGTAACTGTATACTTTGGATCATCTGTGTCTTTTTAGATAACCTTTTTTTTTTAAAGGAGAAAAACAATCATATTCTTATAAGAAATAAAGTTTTGACTTATATCAGTACTAAAAAATTTTTGATGATATAATTCTGGAAACTATGCATTATAAGTACCTACAGAATTAAACCTCTTCACAGTTATAATTTTAAGTAGAGAAAATAAAATAGAACTTTTTACAATTATGATTAGTAAATTTTTCTCATATAAGTAGAATATATATTTTGAACCAGGAGTGATTTCCCAGGTGAAATTCTGATTACAATAATATCTGATTAAACTCTGATATAACCTAACCATCCAGATTATAACAACCCAATGATCTGTAATATTGTTTTCTTTAACTGTTAATGACATTAATGTTTTATGTATTGACATAAGCATTTGTACTTACCAACAGCACTTTGCTTTCCCATCTGAGAAAGAAAATCTCTTCCTTAAAAAATTCACAGAAGATGCTATATTATTATAACTCATAAATAATCATGATTGATAAATACAAGAAATACCCAATTTGTCTATGGCCATACTACCTTGAACGTGCCCAATCTCATCCGATCTTGGAAGCTAAGCAGGGTTTGGCTTGGTTAGTACTTGGGTGGGAGAAATACTCAATTTCTCCTTAAATATTTATCTCCTGCTATAAAATACTTAGAAAGTAGACCTGAACAAAAATTCAGGATAGATTTTTGGTTCCAACAGTATTGGCAATTTGTGTTCATTTTATCATACTGCCTCATAACTTATATTTATTCCTATCCAGGCATTCAGTATTATATAATAAAAAAAAATTTTTTAAAGAAACATCAGCTGGTCTCTGTATATAATCCCAAAGTAAGGAAATGACATTTGTGTTGTTGTGGGCTTGTTTGAGAATGCTTAGTTGGGCAAGTTTTAAGAATTATTCCCTCAAAGAACTAAAAGTTGACCAACCATTCGATCCAGCAATCCCACTACTGGGTATCTACCCAAAGGAAAAGAAGTCATTTTATCAAAAAGACACCTGCACTCAAATGTTTATTGCAGCACAATTCACAATTGCAAAGATGTGGAATCAACCCAAGTGCCCATTAACTCATGAGTGGATTAACAAAATGTGGTATATGTCTACCAAGGAATACTACTCAGCCATAAAAAAGATGAATTAATGCCTTTTACAACAATTTGGATGGAAATGGAGACCATTATCCTATGTGAAGTATCTAAAGAATGGAAAAACAAACCACATGCACTCACTATTAAACTGGAACTAAGTGATGAGCACTCATGTGCACGGAGGGAAGTAAAACTCAGTGGAAATCAAGCAGTGGGGAGTGGGGAGGACAGGATGGGTGAAAACCTACCTAACGGGCACAATGAACACTATTTGGGTGATGGGCACACTTATAGCCGTGACTCAAGCATAACAAAAGCAATCCATGTAACCAAAAACATTTGTACCCCCTTAATATTTTGAAATTAAAAAAAGAATTATTCCCTAAAAATGAAATCATCTTGAAATTAAAAACAGATGCATATAATAGAATTAATCTAATTCAGAAAGCCTCAATGACTGAAAGAGATAAAGTTACCTTGTACCAAGAGATGGCCAGTTCTATTCCAGGCTGGAGCAAGTCTAGCCATGCATGAATATGAAAGGCAGTTTTGAAGAATTAGTGGAATTACTCTTTGTGGAACCTCCATCTAAAAATATTAAAGGGCAAAATATTGGCAAATTTAGAGCAATTTCTATGTCCTATAAACTCAAAGGAAATGACATGTTTAGATCACTACCCAAAAAAGTAGACTATCGTGGATAAAAATTATAGTCATTGCTATAGCTAATCCTATCTGATTTTAAAGATAAAGAAGTGTTAAAAGATACCCACTACAAAACCACTACTACTGTCATGCTACTATGGCCAAATTCTACCTGCTTTCCATGACCCAATAAGCCTAAACCTTGAGTGCTCCTGTGCTAAGAATCTTTAACTTTACTTTGTGTTCTGCTCCACACAGAGGAATCCAGAACAGAAAGATCTTGTAATATTTCTCAGTATGGTTCAGTCTAGTTCAACATCACAAAACAATTAAATACTTACATGGGCACACATGTAACCAACAGAGTATTTCTATTTGTACACAATTAATTTTGAAAATTAAGACTTTCACTTCTGACCAATAAGTAATAGGAACCAGATTCATTCTCCCACTTAAAATGTCTAAAAAACCGGTTATGTGAGCTTATATGAAACAATGGTTCACAAGATATTGGACATCATGCAACAAAGAATAGTGATCCCCAAGAGATGGGAAACCAACAAGATAAGCCCTAAGATTTCCCCAGCTTCTTGATTATAGAGGACTTCCAGGCTCCAGTGAAGGGAGGGGGGTGATCTAGGAAGAGTCTGGTAATCTCCCTGAATTGAGAAGACAAAGCTGGGAGGCTAGGGGGCCCAAGGAAGCTAGAGTTTTCAGGGGCAAAGTACCGGACAGGAAAGAGCTGCATAGAGAGCAAACTCCAGAGATCAGCAGAGGGTCCCTCTTGAGTACTCAGCTGAGTACAGATTAGCACATGCACATGAGGAAACTACCCAATGCTGGGGAAAGGGCCAAGGCTGTTTGCTACAAAAACATCTTTGAAAATATAGTCCAGGAATTTAAAAAAGGCTGCCATTGCCTCTATGAGAAAAACATGCAGAAAAGTGAGCGAGCCAAGGAGCACTGTCTCTCGATACTATCCACCCCTCATTTCTGTACTACTTTGGCTTCCGGTGAATGTTTCCAGGACACAACTGAATAATCTGTTGGCAAGGGATGGGACCAAATCTGTTTAATTTGTCTTTTGGGAATCTAATTAAGGCTACTGTCATTAGGACTTCAAGCAGCAGGATGAGGTCAACCTGCAATGTTGACCTCAAACATGGCCCCAGGGGCCCAGATCCAAGCAGCTGAACAAATTCCATAAACCCAGGTGGCTTTCTCCTTAATTCCTGTATTGACTTTCTCCTTGGTCTGAGGAATTAATCTAGATATAGCAGGATATATCAGCACAAACTCAGCCTTGGCATGCAAGGAAGAAGGCTGGGGCAATTCTGTCATCCATAACCATCCTGGTTGGTGACCTGAACACCTTGCAGGGCAACAATGGTGCCATTTACCACTTCAGCTAAAGTCAGTGACAAATTCTCTACCACCTTTTCTATTTGGGTGACTCCCATTGTAGAAAAAACTGCTCCCCTTCAGAGGAGGAGGAAGAAGAAGAGAAGGAGGAAGAGGAGGAAGAAAAAGAAGACACACATTACCAATATCAGGAATGAAAGAGGTGACATCACTAAATCACTACAGATTCTACTTCAAAGGAAAACAAGGGAATATTATAAGCAACTTTATGCAAATAATTTGACAACTCAGATCAAATGGATATATTCCTTGAAATAGGTAACTTGAATAGCTCTATTATCCATTAAGGAGATTAAATTTATAGTTAAAAACCTTCCCAGAGAGCATTATTGGTATATTTTACCAAACATTTATTGAAGAAATAACAAAAATTCCACACAGACTCTTCCAAAAACTTGAAAGAGTAGGGTTTTTTCCCCTGCTATAAAATTCCTGGGGGCAGAGGCTTTATCTAGTTCACAGCTTTATCCCCTCCCCAGAAATAAGTAGAGGCTTGGCATATTATAGGTGTTCAATAAATATCTGCTGACTATGATTACTGCTATGTGAAAAGTATCCATATAAAGAAAAATTGAGCATAACCATAAAGGCTCAATGAGGGTAGGAATGCAAGTAAGGAAGGAAGAAAGTCTGTGAATAACAAAGAATTCAGGATCTGGACATCTGGTAAAGGGGACAAAACAAGTTTACTTAGAAGTAATGAGAAACTGGGATAAATGGAAAAAGGGTAAGACTATAAACAGGAAGATTTTAAATTGGCAATGTGACACCTTGCACTGATGAAGTCAAAGGTGTGAATTACTGGAGTGGAAGAAAATGCAGCACAAAGTAAGCATTTTTATTATTGTATAGGGACTGTGGGTGATATTTTTCTTAATTTTTCCTTTTTTCTTATAATACTAAAGTACATATAAATTGATGGTGCTTAGTATAAACACTGCTTTATTAAATCAATATGGTAAGTTCTCACTCAATGTCATCAATAGATTTTTGGAAACTGTGACTTTAAGTGAAACAACGTATAACAAAACCAATCAATTTTACCATAGGCTAATTGATATAAGTAAGAGTTAAGTTCTCATAGCATAGTTCTGGTCACAAAAACATCACCAAACCGCTAAATAAAGACCTAAAACACTTATAATATCAAACATTGAAATAAATGTGAACTAAATATACATTTAAGAATGATTAATAAAAACAAAATAATTATTTACCCAACTTTTGGTGAATCACTGAGTGATAGTAGTTGTAGTGGTGAAGAGTTAAATCAAGAAATAAATGTTTGCAAAGTGAAAATCGTCAGGAGCACCTCCTACCACCACGTAGTTCGAAAACAATCAGAAATATGGCAAGCTCCCTGAGTGCTTTTGTTCCACATCGTTTATTGTGGTGCATTTGTATGATTATCATATATTTTATGAATTTTTATTTTATAATAATTTGTATGTACTTATTCATTCATTCATTTTCCAACTTGCTTATTCCAGTTGAGAGTGGTGGGCAGCCAGAGTCTATCGCAGCAGCTCAGGGCTCAAGGTGGGAACCAACCCTGGACAGGATGCCATTCCATCACTGGGTGCACTCACACATACCCACACTCACTCAGACTGGGACAATTTAGACTTTCCCATTCACCCAACATGCACATCTTTGGGATGTAGGAGGAAACCAGAAATCTGGAGAAATCCCATGCAGACATGAGGAGAACATGTAAACTCCACAGAGTGGCCTTGCTGGAAATCGATTTTTTTTTCTCATCAACATTATAATGAAACAATGTTAAACAAAATGACTTTATTCAAGGATCTGCTGTACTGAAATGCTACCTATTATGCTCAGAATATATAATAATTGTTTTGATCTTTAGAATTCATCTTAAAAAATCATATCATATCTATTCTTTTTATATAATAACATTTGTCATGGCCTTCCTCCAATTTTGACCCACAGATTCTAGAGAAACAGAATTTTTAAATCAATATATTAATAAGAAGATTAAATTCTCCAAGAGCTAAGGGGTCTTCATTAAACCATGAGATAGTTTCCACAATAACGGATAGAACTCTGTGGGGACTGCTTAAAGACCTAGGTCCTCACTCCAGGTGAATGATACACTATAAATCAGGTTCTCATAGTTCATAAATGGCCTTTCAAGATAACCAGAATCCTTAGATGACCAAAGACTTGTCTCAGCAAAACAATTTAAACATAATCCTTCTTCATTGCTACTAAACAATACTGTTTTCCCAGTTTATAACTGATACCTGAAACCAGCTTTCAGGTTACTCAAAGATTTCTCAGGGAACTGGAAAGCACCATTTCTGAGACTTCATTATTCTTCTAGAACCTAAAGGCAGCATGCATCTCATTTTAGAGATGACCAGAAACCTCATTATCCTGAACCCCACTAGATCTAGGAACAGAGGCCAGCAGTTACAGCTGGACAGGCTGTTAGAATAACCAATGATACAGTGCCTCAGAGTTACATGCAGAAGCATGAAGGGAGCTCTAGTCAAAGCTCCATGACTTGACTTGCTGAGACACAGAGTGGTGTTCCACCCTAAGTATTCATTTTTTTTCCTTGCAAAGATCTAGAAGCTCATCACCATTATACAACCTATAATGTTTTGTTCCTCCACATATTAGCTATACGATTGTGGAGAACAGTTTCACCTCACTGGGTCTCATTTTCTTCATCTGTGAAAACAGGGAGATTCACTTCTTTGAAGATGTGCATGGTAAATGAGATTATGCCACAAAAATGCCTGCCTATATACAATAAAAAATAAGCCTCTTCCCCTCTTTCTATACTAAATGTGCACAAAATAATTTTTTGGAAAAAATTGTTGGGTTCTTTCACATGCATACCAATAATTTATGAGAAAGATACTCTCATTTTCATTTGCTGACTAAAGAAGCTGAACACATAATCACTAAAAACATCTGGAATTATTATGCTTTTTAAAACTTACCTTAGCTCCATATTTTTCAATACAGGCATTAAGTTTTCCAGTTTTATAAAATGGTATCTAGAACAAAAATCCACATTCATAAAAAGGTCTTAACATAAATATATAATTGGATAATGCAATAAAGATTTAAGTCTTATACAACACAGAGCACAGGACCAGGCCGTCATCCCATCAGCTTCTATTCCCTGGAAAAGTGATGGTCATGTCCTCCCTGAGCTACAATCTGCGGGAAAATTCTCAAAGCGTGGAAAGCCTTTCTGGGAGTGACATGACCCCAAAAGCCATATAAAGGAAAAGGCCAACAAATTTCATATAATAATTATTTAATACCTTTCTTAGCATACAATAAATTCTTAGACACGAATAAGGAAAATGGACATAAATGTAAGATCACATTTAAAAGGCCTAAGTGCTCCAACTCACAAATGAAAGAAATACAAATTACAGGAAAATATTATTTTTAACCTAACAGATTGACAAATATTTAAAGGCTGCTATTATCTACAGTGTTCATGAGGGTATAGAAAAATAGGTTCTCTCATACACTATATTTTTTTTTTAAGAGTCAGGGTCTTGCTCTGTTGCCCAGGCTGGAGTGCAGTGGCATGATCATAGCTCAAACTCCTAGGCTCAAGCTGTCCTCCCGCCTCAGCCTCCCCAGTAGCTGGGACTACAGGCGCACCACCACACCTGGCTAATTTTTTTATATTTTATTTTTATAGAGGGATCTCGCTATGTTGTCCAGGAGTCTCACTATGTTGCCCAGGCTGGTCTCATACTCAAGTGATCCTCCTGCCCTGACCTCCCAAAGCACTGAGATTACAGGTGTGAGCCACCATGCCCAGCCTGCTTGCTATTTGTTAAAATGTAATCCAGCACAAGCTTTTTTTTCACAGACCAATTTAGCAGTATCCAGATTATAATTTAAAATATGTTGCAATCCACTTCTAAAAATTTAACCCTTAGAAACTATCAAATAAAAATGATATAATTTCAATGATGCTTTCTGAAACACTGTTTCTAACAGTACAAAACTAGAAACTTGGGTGTGCATTAGAAAGTATCAAAGTACTACACACCCATACAATTAAATATTTCACAGTCTTAAAAAATGAGGAAGATATATGTACTGACATGGAAAGATATCCAGGAGAGACTGTTAAAGGAGGAATAAAAGGCAAGTTTCAAAATAGTGTGTATAATAATCCCATTTTCTACTTAAATATTTTTGTAAATTTTTTTTTACATCCTGTAAGAAAACAAAACATACATTTAACAAATAGATGGCTATTTTCCTCTAATTATTCTTGCCAAAATTAGGATACTTTAATTTACTAGAACTCTAAAGTAATGTCCTTGTGCCATAAAGATTTTCAGGTAGAAAAGGATATAAATAAGAGGTGTTAGTCTACTTGTTCACTCACAGCTTGTCTTTTTTAAAAACTATATTAAGGATAAGAAGATATAAGATGGACATACAACCAAGACCTAGAAGAAAAATAAAAGAACTAAAGGTTTTGAATGATTTACCAGCATTGTTAATAAATGTTGATTTCACTGAATTCTGGGGAATTAAAATCTCAGAAAAACAGAATTTTCAGAAAGATTTTTGATTTTTGATAAAAATCTTAGGATAATATGATTTTAATAAAGATTTTCAGAATTTCATTATAATTCCCAGTTACATATAGCACTGGGAAATATGTCTCTAATGCTAATTTTAGTAAGTATAAAAACATTTTTTAATAAAATTTCCAAATTAAAAGAAACATTAAGTTTTTTAAAAACAGTTGGAGATTAATCTGTCACAGGATTAGTTAAAAAAGAAAAAAATTAAAAACAGTTGGAGATTTGTTGAAATGAGAAACTTCTTCCTTTTATTCTAAAGAATAAAATATGATAAAAGGTATTAAGCCAATGCCATCTTAACAAATTATACTGTAATACATTTTATTCTTTAATAGTCTTTATTTTAGCATTTATGACAGAGAAAACTAATGCATTTTAAACATCAGGCATACCAAAGTTAGTCTGTTAATGGTTCAATCAAACTATAACACAGTGTGATTCATCCTAATAAACCATCTTCAATTTTAGCTATAATACCTGAATTACTGTTTATCAATATTGCTCCTAATAATTAGTAATAACATTTCATAAAATATTAAAATACTAACCGCCATCACCACCCAAATTTGGTTTAATACTCCAGGCACCGGTGATGTAAGAATATCTTGATGCAAAAACAGCAATTGCCTGTGGAGATGAAATATATTACCAAGTAGACTTGCCTACTGTCTATGTTTTTACTTTATTGGAATATTTTAAAAATTTGCTTAGTTAAAATTTTAAGTTTTTCTAGACAACAATTGTGTTACAGACTTCTGTCTCTCTCCCCACACTTAGCATGGTACCTTGAACAGCGTAGGTACTCAGCCAACATTTGAATTAAGAGAATTATGAAGTTTTAGATACCGATACTAATACAAGAATTTGTCCCTGTACCTGAGTTTCCCAGGCTCTTTCTTCTGTCAAACTAAATTCATCTTTTAAAGCTCCATTTCTGTCCTAAATGTAGACTTGAAGATGTCTAAGCACAGTGCGGAATCCATCTCTTTTAATTCCTGTTCCTTCCACTTTCCTTTTTTTTTTTTTTGTAAGTGGTGAGCAGGGGGCACGGGAGGCAAGAGGCTAAGGATTCACCTATCAGTGAAGTTACCAACTCCTTGAAAATTAGAACTATTGACTCGATCCTTTCCCTTCAAAAAGGAAATTCTTCCCAACCCAGAAAGAATTGAGTAGTGATTTTAGTTTAGTTTTCAACAGCCAAATGAATTTATAACAAAAATCACAATTCAAATTACCATCAATAATTTTGTTTCAAAGTTTAAGGGAAAGATACAAAAAATACAAACGGGAACACAGTTACAAACTTGAAATTTTTCAACATTACTAATCATCAAAGAAATAAATTAAAATGACCATTAGTATGTGTATGGGGCTACCTCAAAAAGCAAGATAGGCCAACCTGTTTTTGGTGGCTTCCTATCTGCTGGAAGCCAGGTGCAGTAGGTACTTGCTTTTGCAAGGCCTGCCTTTGTCTGACACAGGCCAGGTTTCTCTGCTCTGTTCAGGCTGTCAGTTACTGAGAGGCTCAATTAAGACAGCTCCACTCTGTGGGCATGGCCACCTTCAATTTGAGGGCAAACAGCAGAAAACCTCACTTAAGGTTTCCTACCTATTTTATTTTAGTATTTCCAAAAGGGGTCACAGATTAAGTCCTCAATAGGTACCAAATTACACTTTAGCAGGAAGGGTACAGGCTCCCTGCTGCCCCTGGGTGGGAAAATATACAATGAGGGGAAGAAAAGTGTTGTAAATAAGGAGAAAGTGGAGGACACCTCAAAAGCATTTTCCTTATTTCTTGGCCCTAGCAATCTTATAGGTGTTTGTTCTTCTCCAAGAAATTCAGTTAAAGATATAATCTTCTCCTGCAATTTAAAGGACTAATATATGGTGGGTCCTCAGTAATCATGGAATTTTACTTTAGGCTTCCTCTAAGCTGTTTTTCAAAGACTATCTGGGGTCATTTTTATTGAGCCAGATCCTGGAAAAATATTCTTCAGTGTTTTATACTGATTCAAATATTAAGAAACCATACTAATCTAAAGTGTTTACAGTGTCTCTAAGTGCCCTATAAACAATAGATACTCAGTAAATATTAATTAGGATCTCTAAGTTTTTGGGAGCCTGATTTAATTCATGAATGTCTGCAGAGATTTTAAATTTTACAAAAGCACATAAGAGGTCACAAGTATAAAAACTCAACAGTGAGATATTGTATCACAAGTATTTTAAGACCCTCCTTAAATGTAATCCAATATACCTGCTCAAAACAAAACTGACTTCCTTTATTTTGAAATTGTATACACAGATTGAGTGAGTAAGTATTTTGCTTTAAAGGAAATACTTCTAAAACAGCTCTTATGGGTCTTAAAAAGTTTTAAAAGCCTTACTTGTAAAATGTATTTTTTACCTGCACATCTTCATTTGTGTACTCCTAATCTCAGTATCTGCCAACCCATTACTCAATATTACTCTGACTGCACAGAGTTTGTGTAAATCTGGAAGTGTGATGAAGAACAGTGACTGCTGCCTAGAATCATTCATATTTTCCTGTTGACTGAATGTCTCAACAATCAGGCCTTTAAAAACAAACAGCAATAAAAAGGAAGTAAACTATCTTACCAATAGGGTTTCAATATCAACTGAACACATCATTTATATTGTGTTAGAATAAGATCATAAAAACAGATTAGTTAGCAAACTTCAGCAGTTAAATATCACTGACATTTTACCTTTAAGATTTTCTAATGTTTTCTAGGATTTTTGGGTACAAGTCTTATTAAGATATTGTTCACATAACATATAATTCACCCATTGAAAGCATATAATTCAATTTTTTTTTACTATATTCGGAGTTGTGCAACCATCACTGCAATAAATTTTAGAACATTTTCATCATAATCTAGAGTTTTAAACCTGCAGTTTTATAACACAAATAGAATAATTTGAGTATAAATAATATAAAACACCAGCTACTGTTTATAATGCCTACTGTGCTCTAGCAACTAAATATAGTTCAACCATTTTGTGTTTATTCAATAAATATCTTCTACAGTTCCTGGATATTAAGTTTCATTTTGTTTTCAGGAAAACAAAATCTTTCTTGTAACAATAATAGTTTTTTAAAAATCAAAATGTATAGCAAAGTCTTCTGCTGTTCAGATTATCTCTGTAAAGCACTTCAAGGTTAAGGAATATATTACTCATTTTACGTGAATAAAAATGTTTACTGACATCTCTAAATTGTTATCTAGTTTTCATTTCCACTGAGTTATCTGGCTTTAAAATTCCATTTGGGGCACATTTTACAATTGATAATTCACAGGGTCGACCTCTGAAGTCTATATTATGTATTATATTATTACAGAAAAGAAAACTGGAATATAAAAGTAAAGCAACCTATTGAAGCTCAAGTACTCTAACATGCACAAATACATCTGAGGAAAGTAACTTGGACTCTCTAGTACTTTAAACTTTTTAACATCAACATATTTTCTCATTTTAAGATGTAATTACATATTAGCCCAGGAATCTGTAGTGTGACCAGCCTTAAGTCTGGTCACAGTAACAAAACGCCGTTGTGGGGTCAATTGAGGAATGCTGGCAGTGCGCTTTTAGCTCCAACACATTTCTCTCACTCAAGCACCACAGTGTGAAATTTTCTCATCATTAGAGAACCCCTTGGTTCTTGTAAAACTGGAGGTCCTCTTACAACGGTTAACAAATTCACACAAGGTGACTTAATCAAGATGATTTCTGGTATCACTAAAAATAAAAATATTCCTTCTCTTTCAGCTTTTATGTTGTGGGGAAAAAACGGACAAAGTTCCAAGGCAAACACAACCTACCTCACAATGTTAATTCACTTCATCTGAACTGTTTTAGTAGAGGGCATCAATAATGAACAAGGTAAAATACAAAGCAACAGATTAATTATGACTTGGGCCCAGGACAATTGTGCATATTTTAAAGAAAATAGGTCAAAGACATGGGCGAAATTTTGTGATTTTTTACTTTCATTTTTAAAACACATTTACCACTAAAATTACTTTCTATCTCATTTCTCCTTTAAATATCTTACAGCAGAGGTCTAAGTTCCAGGTCACCAAGAAATTCCCGTGAGCAGTTCTCCCCTTTTGTCAATCTTCAAAGACTTACCGATCAGAAAATTGTATCTAAACAAGATTGATCTGTTCAGGGATAAGCATGAATTTATCTATCAGAATTACCTTTAAAAATTTTTTTGAGTTCTTAATTGGCAAAACTTGCAGGTTCAAAAGTAAGTTTTTTTTTCTTTTGCTAGATTGTGTAAGAATTACATTGTAAAGCTCAAAATCTGGGCCAAACTTTATTAATGTATATGGATGAATTATTAACATATTGTTCAGAGAATAACTCCACTACTTTTCTGTCCCTGTAAATCTTTGTTCCCAATCACCAGCAGGGCAGGGAATAACTGTTAGCAACAAGCAACAGGTATCTACAAAATTCTACATTTCAGGACACAGAGAACCCAAACAGAAGCAAACCTCTATGAGAGCCCAGTCTGTGAAGTCGGAACTTTAGCCCACCTGGAGCTTCATTTGTTTCCACCTCTGTGGGGACCCTTCCTAGGAAAAACAGACCGGAGGTCAGATTTCCGCGTGAGCTGCACATTCGGCTTCCTGTGGGCCCTCAGGCAAGTTACCTTCCCTCTCTGGGCCTCACTTTCTTATATACAGTAACGGATTTGGGTGGAAACCTATCTAAGGTCTAGGCTACATACATTTTACAAAGGTAAGTCCATAAATTTCCAATAAAACAAAATACACTAAAAATGGGACCTATGGGCCTTTACGGATGAATAAATTTTTTCCGACCCCAAAGCTGGAGGCAGCGTGATTCACCACACGCAGCCTCGCGGATTCCTCCAGAAAGCAGCGTCCCACCCTTCTCAGGGCACTGGCAGCGGGAGCCTGCCCTGTGAGCGACCTGCTCCCTCTCGTCCCTTCCCTACGCAGGTTGCTTCGTAACAGTGGGAAATAAAACTGGAGTTCTTAAAAACCGTAAAAGCAACGCCTTCAAAGCCGCGCCCTCCGGAGGCTCTGATGCACCAGCCCTTTCCCTCGGAGTGTGTGGCAGGTCTCTAGCGGCCTCCCTCGCTTCCGCTCTGCTTCCCTCAAGCAGATGCCTCCTCGTCGGCCTGGCCTCTCCAGGACCCTCACCCCAGGGCCCGGCTCCTCAGCGCCCTCAGGAGCCAGCTCCCGGCATGCCCCAAACTCCCGGCATGCCCTGTGTGCCCAGCTTTCCTTGCGGCATAGCTCAGGTCCCGCCTCGCCATCCTTGGGTGCCGCCCCCAGCATGGCCTGGCGCTCCCAGCACACCCCGCTCTCCCAGCATACCCCGCGCATTCCCAGCATGCCCTGCACATACTCTATGTTCGCAGCACGCTTCGCTTGTTCGCTTTTCCCGCCAACCCTGAGGACGCCGTATGTCGGCTGCAGCGGACCCGGTGGTTCCCCAAAAGAAGAGCTCGAGTTGGCCGGGCGGGCCCGGGCACCAGGCGCTGGCCTCCGCCGAGGCAGAGGAAAGCTGGATCAGTGCAACACGGGGGAGCAGCAGGCACGCACGTAGGTGCTGGGTTGCGTGCTGCGCGCGGAGTCCGGCCCCTAACCTCCTCAGGTTTCCCCTCAGGTTCTCATGCCCGCTCTTTGCAGCTTCCGGAAGTCTTTTAGTGATGTTCGGTCTCCATCTCCGTGCCTGGAACATCTTAAAGCGTGGTGTGGAGGGGAAGCTTGGTGCAACCTCGTGACTGGCGCCTCGTTCATCTGACAAATGTGTTTTAAGCGCCTGCCACGTACAGACGCTTTGCTAGGGGTTGGTGGTAGAGCATTAAGCAAACAATGCTCCCTGCCCTCGTGGAACTTACATTTGACATGGGTGTTGGTGGAATACAGATAATAAGCAAGATAAATGCACAAAGTCCTAGTGTGGTAGATGGTGATAGGTGCATTGGAGAAGAAGTAGGATACGGAGACAAGGAGTGTTGGGAACGGCCGTTACGTTTAATAGAGTGGTCAAGTAGGCCTCATAGAGAAGGTGACATTTGGGTAAGACACGAAGGCGATGAGAGTGGGTGACCTGGTGACTGTCTGGGGGGAGAATGTTACTAGAGGGGAACTAGGAGCACAAAGGCCTGCGGCAGGAGGGTGACTAGCTGGCTGCAGTAGAGCAGGAAAGAAGTAGACCTGAAGCCAGAGGGATAAAAGAGGGGTAAACGATATTAAGCCTCATAAGCCATGTGGGTTTTCACAGGTGCACACAGGCTGCTATCCTGAGATTGGACTGAAGGAGACGGAGAGGAAGAAGGGCAGTTAGGAAGCAAGGGCAGTAATCCAGGAGAGGTGATGCGGCTGCGGTCAGAGTAGTGGCCGCAGAGGTGATGGGATGAGATTGGATCTGGATATGCTTTGAAATTATATTTAATAGGATTTAGATATAGATTGATGTGGGGTCTGAGAGAGAGGAGTAAAGCATAACTCCAAGGTTTTTGTGCTAAGAACTCCAAAGGATGGTGAAAGGGTGGGAAATTCATATGTGGACAGAGAAAGATTTTTCACACAAAGATTAGGATGTAAAGTAGTAAAAAATTGATTTATTTTTCCGAGAAAGAAGGAAAGAGAAAAGGAGAGAGTGGCCACATGAATAAAGGAGTGGAAGTGCTGGGGCCCCAAGGAGAAGTTGCTTGGAGTTTTTAAAGGGTAAAAATGTTTTTTTTTCTTGTGCTTCAGCAGACTGATAACAACAGCCGCTGTGAAGCTGTTGCAGGTGTCCTTCCTTCCTTCCTCCCTCCCTTCCTTCCTTCCTTCCTTCCTTCCTTCCTTTTCCCTCTTCTCCGAGAGGCCGGCCTATCAGAGTCCTTGGCAATGCGTTTCTGGCAGGAACTGAGACAGAGAGCTGGAGTGGGGAGTTTACACCCCTACTGTCTGCTTAGGGCTTTTCAAGGCTGAGAAACAAACTGTTAGAGATAACAAGTTAGGCCACAGGTGTTTAATTAAACAAAACAAAGGGGGTAGTTGTGTTGTGAGTTTTGTCTTTAAAGGGGTAATTATGTGTTACGAATTTATTTCCCTTACTTGCTGTTAGATAGTTTATTTTCCTCTTTTAGATAGGTTATTAGTAAGGCCACCTTTCACATGGGGTTGCCATTAACTAAAACAGGGAAGACTGTGAGAGAAGCAAGTTTGGGGATGAAGATCAGAAGGAATTCATGTCAGTTTGGGGCATGTTGACACTGAGAAATGAAGAGTAGGGCTTTGTGTGGGAGAGGAGTTCTGGGGAAAGATGTGCATGTAATAGCTGGTATTTAAAACCTGAGACCAGATTGGATCTCCAAGAATGTGCATGCAGAAAGAAAAGAAACCCCTCACACTGAATCCTAGGACACTCTAACATAAGGTCAGGGAGATGGGGTAGAACCTCATGAGTGAAATATCAGGAAATTTTCATTAAGTAAGATTTGTTACTTTTCAATCTCATATCTTCCTGGGTCCCAGAAGTTATGTTGTGAAAGAATGAGATTTGATATTTTGTTTAATGTCTAATCTATTAGTCATTTACCTATTTTATTTGTAAAAGAAATTTTGGCAAAGAGGAGTGTTTTTAGATATCATCTATTTATACATCATTTGGTTGCATATGACCCCAGCCGTGAGATCATAGTAAGTGATTAACTATGACAAGGTTGGTGAGCAAAATCAGCCTCCTACAATATACATAGTGTATATTAATTGGACAAAACACAACCTTCTAAAACATTCTAACAAATTCAACATTTATTGTCTGAAGGTTTTATGTCAGAGTCCTTGGAATTATTAAAACAAACCTTTCAAGATTACAGAAAATCTCTTTGTCCTACTTGGTACATACACACGTGGGGGAAACTCTGATTTATGAAGACAAGGTAAATACAGGTTCAATTAAATTTTATGATAACTGTAGATATTCAGTAGCCTTTCTTATCTATTTAAAAAAAGGAAAGCCAAATGCTCATTCTGAAAAGCACACATATCAACACTGTATGTTCTTGAACTTATGGTTCTGCTGTTGAACTTATGGCCTTTGGTTTCAACAATAATTTTAGCCAAGGCAGAATTAAAGATATTTGAAGTTTTAAATTATGTCTACATCACTAAACATGCAAATGCCAAATAGGCCAGTTCTAGTCATATAAAAGGTGCTTAACAAATATTTATTGAATGAATTCACAGGCAGATCTCTTCCAGGCTTTTATATTATGCTTGTGAGAAACCAGTATGATTTTATCTCATGAATTCTGAATCTTGTTACCATCTTAGATTTAGCTGATAAGCTCAAAACCAAATTGAGCAATTGTGCAGGACTTGAGGACATACATCTTTGTATATACATAAGAGGAAGTGTTGTTTAGTGATAAAGAGCATGGTCTCAAGCCAGACTGCTTGAATTTGAATCCTGGTTCTGCCAATACCTAGCTGTGTGATCTTAAGTAGGACACAACCTCTTTGTACAGCAGTTTCATTACCTTAAAAACAGGGATTATAGTAGTACCTACTTCTTAGGGTGTTAATATACCCCTTAACATGATACAGGAGTTAATGTTCATTAAATACTTAACATCAGTGCTCTGTATGAGAACTATGTAAGTGTCAGTTGTGGTTAATATTAAAACCGTGGGGAAGAAGTATAACACAGGCTCTGGAGGCTCTGATTTCAAATACCAGTCATATTCACTTTGTGTCCTTGGGCGTGATATTTTGCTTCTCTAAGGTACTGTTTGATTTTATTACATGTGGGAATAATAATAGTCACTCTGTCTTCTTGTTAGGGTTTAATGAGATAATGCATATGAAATGTTTGGAAATACTTCCACTTAAATACTCATTGAATGCTAGTTCATTTTTTTTTAAACGAACTTACCCTTATTTTATCACCTTTGTCTTCCTTTGCTTTGGTTTTTATCTTCTATGGACTGAATCATGTCCCCTGCCCCCTAATTCATATGTTGAAGCCTTAACCTGCAATGTGACTGTATTTGGAGACGGGGTCTACATGGAGGTAATTAAGGTTAAATGAGTTCATCAGGGTAGGGACATAAGAATAGTGACCTTATAAACAAGGCACCAGAGAGGGAGCGTGCGTGCGTGCGTGCGTGCGTGCGTGCTCTTGCTCACTTACTCTCTCTCTCTCTCTCTCTCTCACTCTCTCTCTTCCCCATGAGGAAACAGTGAGAAGGTAGACATCTGCAAGCCAGGAAGAGAGCCCTCACCAGGAAAGTTATCAGCTGACGCCTTGATCTTGGACTTACAGTCTCTAGAACTGTAAGAAATAAATAACTATTGTTTAAGCCACCTAGTTTATGGTACTTTGTTATGGCAACCCAAGCAGACTAAGAAACTATCTATATGCTTTTTTACTTTATTATACTGCATGAATACTCTCTAAAAACCATCTCACATCTTTTTAGAAAAAGGAAGGGTCAAAATAATTAATTAAAATTAATGGAAGCAAATCAATGAGAATAGTTTTATGGAAACTTGATTATGATTTATGAAAGAATAATATATCTACTTCCTAAGAGTTTGTGTACTAAAAATAAGGAGAGAGATGGGAGATACACAAAAGTATTAAAATTTGTTTTCCCCAAAGGTTGAGAAATTGGGGGATCAAGATAGTCTGTGTAACATCAGTATTGTATTTAGACTAATGGAAGAGTGGGGTGGTGCAGTTCATTATTAAATATTCTTGACTGTAATGGGTTAAGTGCATACAAAGACTGGAAAAGAATATACTTGACAGGCATTTACTTTAGATTCTGTTTTCTAGTAGGATACACAAGGGAGTGGGATTTTAGAAATGGCTGCTCTTCCCTATTTAATCCAATCATGTAGGCATCCTGAACAGCTAGGAGTCCTTTCATCTCAGCTCAGGGGGCTTTCCCATAGGTCCACTCTTCTTACTCACTAGGTACCCAGACCCTTGTGGACCCTTTCCTCTCTCTTTTAACCCCTTCCCACCCACATCTCTTCCCCTAGTCTTCCAACATTCATTTCCATCAGGTTCCAGTCTAGAAGAGTCTGGAGGATGGTTTAGTTCATGCAATAGAGCATTTTCAAGACAAGCAACCTAGATAGGTGTTCTTATAACAAATCTACTGTGTATAATTTTGCTAAAAGAGTCTAGATCTTTCTTTTCCCTTTGAGTTCATTTCTAATTATTCAGTATACATTTATTGAACACTTACTAGAGGATGACTTTCAGTACTTGGAATGTAGCAGTGAGCAAAATGACAGGGTCACTGCTATCCTAGAGTTTATATTTTAATGGAGGGGAGCAGTTAATTACCAAATAAAAGTATAGTTTGCCATGGAAAAAATAAAGGAGGATAAAGAGAGAGAGAATGATGGGAGGCCAAGGGGCTGTATTGGATGAGGAGGCAAGGGAAGTCTATTCTATTAAGATGACTTTGGAGGAGAGATGCAGATGAAGTGCATGGTTAAGCACATTCCTGGTAGAGAGATGAGAAAATACAAAGGCTGCAAAGTAGAGGAGTGCCTGACGTGTTTGAAGAACTCCAGTGGGGCTGGAGTGGAATGAGCAAGATAGAGAGTTAGGAAATGAGATCAGGGAGGTAACAAAGGCCCAGATCTGTGGGAACTTGAGGCTATGGTTCAAAACTTTAATTGCAATAGGAAGCCAGTGGAGGGTTGTGAGGGTAGAAGGACCATGATTTGATTTATATTTTAATGAGATCACTCTGACTCCAGTTTTACATAGAGACACAAAGTTGAGATTAGAATCAGGGATACCAGTTAGGAGACTACCATAATAGCCTAGGTGCAGGGATGGCACCAGGTTTTGTGGGACCTTAACCTTTTTGGGCCTCAATCTTCAAGAGGGGAAGCCCTCTTGAAGAAAAAGAATACAAAAATTATAAATGCAAAATTAGATATGGAACCTTGGGAGGGGTCTGTGCAATTGAGGGATCCTGAAGCTTGAGCTTTATCAGTGCCTCTGCCCGTTAGATGAGACTGTGGCCCACATTAGAGTGCCAGAGGCGGAGGAATGATTGAATTCTGGATATATTCAGAAGGAAGGACTGATGGGTTTGTTGACAGATTGAATGTGGGGTGTGAGACAAAGAGAAGACAATGCTAAAGCTGAGGTTTGGGGCCTGACAAATTGTGGGACCATCTACAGGATACACAACCCAGTTTCGTCAAAAAATAAATTATAAAGGGAAAAAATGGTAGTGATTAAAGGAAACTTAAGAGACATTATCAGTTGATTAAAAGTATGGGCCTTATTTGAATCCTGATTTGAATGAACTTTAAAACAGTGTAAAAAACAGTTAGAAATTTGAATACTGACTGTATATTTGATTACTAATGAATTATTTTCTTGATGGATGAATGACATTCATACAATCCTTATCTCATAGACATATATACTGAAATATGGATGAGATGATACATCTGGGATTTGCTCTAGAACGATCCAGTGGGAGATGAGGGTGGTGATATTGGCCATATGTTGATAATTTTTGAATATGAGTAAAGGGTCATATTCTTATCTGTACTTTTGTGCATTTTATGCACTATCATCTCTACTTTTGTGTTTGTTTAAAGCAGTTTTTAAAAACTTCTGGTTTTCAAAAGTAAAATAAAGAAAGTGAAGATCTAGGCCACAAATTGGGAGAAGAGATTTACAACACATATTGTCCATAAGTGATTAGTTTCCAAATTATATAAAGAACTCTTACAAATAGATTGTAGTAAGACAAACAGTTCCATAGAGAAAAGTGCAAAAGTTGTGAACAGGTGTTTTGCATAAAAAGGAAAGGTATGACCTATGAAAGTATATGAAAAAATGCTGAACCTTATTAGTTATCAAATAAATCTAAATTAAGACCACAATGAGATAGTATTGGCAAAATACCAAGGGTAGGTAAGGATGCAGAGTAGGATCTCTCATACACTGTTAGAATTGAAAATAATGTGACATCCTCTTCCAAGGTTGAATAGTCACATACCTTTAGACCCAAGAATTCCTTTTTAAAAAACATTTATTTATTTATTTAGTTTCAGAGTATTATGGGGGTACAAACGTTTTAGTTACATAAATTGCTCTTACACAGTTTGAGTCAAAGTTGTAAGTGTGCCTATCACCCAGATAGTGTGCATTGTACCCATTAGGTGTGAATTTACTCATCCCCTCCTTCCCCTCCCACCTGCTTGATTTCCGATGAGTTTTGTTTCCATATGTGCACATAAGTGTTATTCAATTAGTTCCAATTTAATGGTGAGTACTTGTGGTGTTTGTTTTTCCATTCTTGTGATACTTCACTTAGGAGAATGGTCTCCAGTTCCATCCAAGTTAATATAAGAGGTATTAGTTCACCATTGTTTTATGGCTGAGTAGTACTCCATGGTGTACATATACCACATTTTATTAATCCATTCATGTATTGATGGGCACTTGGGTTGCTTCCACATCTTTGCAATTATCAATTGTGTTGCTATAAACATTTGGGTGCAGGTGTCTTTTTTTATAAAATGTCCTTTTTTCCTTTGGGTAAATACCCAGTAGTGGGATTGCTGGATCAAATAGTAGGTCTACTTTTAGTTCTTTGAGGTATCTCCATACTACTTTCCATAGAGGTTGTACTAGTTTTCAGTCCCACCAACAGCGTATAAGTGTTCCTATCTTTCTGCATCCACACTAGCATTTGTTGTTTTGAGATTTTTTGATAAAAGCAATTCTCACTGGAGTTAGGTGATATCTCATTGTGGTTTTGATTTGCATTTCCCTGATGGTTGAGACATTGAGCATTTTTTAATATGTTTTAGAGTCAACAATTCCTTATTCCTCATGTACCATTCCCCCCTAAAAATTTTTGCATATTTGCATCAAGAAATATGTTTGTAGCAGTATTGTTTGACAAATAAAAAAACTACAAAAAACAAACAAAACCCCTAAATGTTCAGTGACAGGAGAACAGATAAATTGAATTATGTTTACATAATTGGATATTATAAAGCATAGAAAAAAATAATGAACTACAGCTATGTGAAACAACATGGATGAATCTTTTTAAATTAAAATATGGACAAATCATAAGTAGACAGTTTTATGGTTTTTCAAAAACGACCATCCTTTTATACCTATCACCCTGATCGAAAAATAGAACATCACCTGCCTCCTCATGCCCTCTCCCAGCCACTTGCCCATTTCCTGAAAGGTAATCACCATCCTGACTTCTAACAGTGTAGATTAATCTTGTTTGTGTTGAAAATGTATATGAATAAAATCATGTGTATATACTTCAATGTATTTATCTTTTATAAAGTTAATGAACAATTAGATTGTTTCCAGTTTGGGATAATTATGAAAAATATTTCTCAGAGCATTGTTGTACATTTCTTCCTTCTGTTCAGTGTGGATGAATTTTAAAAACACAATTTTGAATGGAGAAAAATAGTCCCAAAAGACCACATACAGTATAATCCCATTTTTATAAAGCTTGATAGTTTTCTAAGCAAAGCTAAACAATATATTGTTTGTTAATAAATACATATACAAAAAACTATTATTTTTTTTACAGGCAAGGAAATGATAGACAATTCAGGATGGTGATTATCTGAGGGGAGGCAGTAGGTGGGATATAGAAGGAACACATGACTTATGTTAAGTGAAGGGTTCATTGGTATTTCTTTATATTATTAAGTTTCAAAATGTATAAAACATGCTGCATCCATTTTATATGTATAAAACATTACATCATAATTTTTAAGTAAAAAATATAAAAAGTCGTAAGCCATGCCAGAATTTTCATACAGGGAAAAACTGTCTTCACAGAACACATTTTGATTGCAAGTCTGCAGGTGGGCTTACTCAATTTCCCATTATATGAGTTACTTATGTTTCCATTTATTTCACTCACAGGCATTCAAGATGGGAATGAATCTGCTGAAGGATTCCACTCACCAGTTTCTGTGCGTATCTCTTTTATGAATAATAAGATTGTTGCAAAAAAAAATTGTTGTATTGTGTTAACCCATTTTAAACTGTGGGGACATGCAAACATTAGGACAGATTCTGTGATTAGGTAGGTACCATATGAAAATGAAGGTAATTTGTGAGAGATTACCTGGGGAGGAGGCAGATCTTCAGACAGGAACCTGAACTATGATGACAGGCCCTAGGTAGGGGCTGGGCTGGGTTCAGCATGCCACCTGGCCTGGAATTTGAAGAGTTTGGATGTCTGAGATGGTATTTATAGTAGAACATAATCAGCTGTCCCCAAACTTTGAGAGGGAAGCTGGAACTCAGAAGGGCAGGTCTTTAAAGTGGGTCCTCATCTGGGTGTGCTCCTCATAACCACTTACCGAGATTTGAGAATCAGGCAGACCTATTAAGTCAGACTCACTGCTTCATTTATTAAAGGTGAATAATCTATGTTAGGCTCTAGAATCATTATGCATAATTCTTTTTGGCTATCCATCATCAAAGTTCATTTGAATATTTTGACAATGCTGTAAGAAAGGAAGGTAAGGGCTATTTATACATACTTGTGCCACAGTAATGAAGAGAGAAGAGTGGTGGTGGGTGGTGGGGAGTGATATTAGTAATCACTGAGGAAATCAAGGGAAAGAAAGACCTGAGGGATGCAGTCACATACCTGGAGACCAATGTCTAGAGTTTAATTCCTTCTAGCATCAACCTTAGAGGTCCTAGACTGTGTTTTTATCAAGGTAGATAGCTGTGTTTCTGACATGTGGCTCCCAGCAGCATTCTTGTGAGAACGCCCCTGCCCTCTCCATCGTTTGTGTTATTTGTACACTTACCTGGATGCACCGAGCACCTTGGACTTTTCCTAGATTACAGCACATGTGTTCATTTTAAACTGTTTTCATGCTGCCGATGCCTTTAACCTGCCTTTCCTCCTGTTTTCTAGACTGGAAAGGAAATAAAACGGTATTTCAGCTTTAGTTAAAGAAAAATAGAAAAAATTTAAAAACTTGGCTAGTACTCTTGCTAGTGACAGATAAATAAATTAATCTACATTTCTCAGTATATTTATAGTATAATTATGATTTTTCAAATACTTAAACTCCTTCTCCTGTATCACATTTATACCCCTATTCATTCAAAAACATTGAGCATCTGCTGAGTGCCAGGCACTGTGCTGGGTGCTGGAGATGCCAATGTGACCAACGGTCCCTGCCCTCAAAGAACGCATGGCCCATTGAGAAAGACAGCCTTGTAGGTGGATGATGTAGTGTGTGTGATGTAATCAACGTATTGAAGAAGCACTGGGAGGGCTCCTAACGGGAAGGACGGGTGAGGGCAGTACGTGTCTCCTCCCTGGCCAGGACAGGGAAAGTGGAAAAAGGAGATAAGGAGAATACTCTGGCAGGGGAGGGAAAGAAGTAGAGATAGGTAACTATTGCTAGGTGCTCAGACTTGAGGCAGAAATGGCAAAGGATGAAGTTCGAGAGATAGGCAGGTACCAGATCTTGAGTGATCTTGCATACTGTGGTAAAGAATTTGAACTTACTGGTTATCAGGAGACATGGAAGGGCCTTAGGCAAATAGTGATGTGATCAGATTTTAATTTTGGGTCTAGTCCTCTGTGGAGGATGGATCTGAGGACTTCAAGACTAGAGGTGAGAAGAACCTGTTAGGAAGTTATTGAAAGCAGGGTAGTCAGGTAATCCCAGAAGGCAGATCTGGAGCAATGGCAGTAGAAGTAAAGAGAAGAGCACTGATTAGAGAGATGTTTAACAGGTAAAGTATGTAGGACTTGGTGATGGATTTGATTTTGAGGATGACCTGGATGATTCCCAAGCTTCTCACTTGGGTGACCTGATGATGGTGATATCATCAAATGTATTTCATGGAACTGTCTAGAACCCTGGACACTTTACAAAGGTAAATAGGATATCTGGAATTTTCTTTTTCTATAGAATTTTACCCTGTTGTATTGTGTTGGAGACAGAAATTTTTTAAAAATTTTATATTTCAACCTTGACCTATAGTCAGACATTTACTGTCCTCATAGGCCTGCTCCTACAGGATGGACCTACAAGGAAAATGTGCCTAAGAAGGTGTTTACAATCAGATGCCCTACATATTTAATATAATTAACTTGTCATTGTTTGAAGTTAACTGAGGAAGATTCCACTGTGTCAGCAGTGAACTTCAGACATTTTATTAGCTTTATGGTCAGATACTATCCATTGCTGTCTGCTCCTTGTGTTACCCTGCAACCCAAATGATCTGAGGCTCTCAACAAACATACTCGTGTGTTATAAATGTACATGGGAGAAAAAAACTTCAAGTCATAAATGCTTTATTTTAAAATGAATAACAATTTTAAAATATAGTGAAGTTTGGAAATTATTGCTAATAGGTGGGGGAATTATTTAGAAATCAACTAAATGTATATATACTGGAGATAGAGATATTTGTGCAAAGGAAAAGGGGGCCTATGATAACATGATATTTAAAAGACTTGGATATGCAAATTATCTGTGTAGATATTTGAATTGGAGGTGCATTTTTGTAGAAGTGTTCATTTGGTGAGGGAACCAGCTCTCTATGGTTGTTACAACTATTTGCCCATGGGCAGGAAAGAGGTGTTCAAGTGGGTCTTGTACATGATTGACAGAAAGAACTAGAAAAGGAATAAGAAAATTTAACAATGGCTTTTTGTTTTTTTTTTTTGGTCTTCTAATGGAGGAGAAGACTGCTTTTTACTGTATATTTTTTACCTGAGGAACTTTAGGAGTGGAACTGATTTTCTAAATGTTTATAAAAATTTCTTTGCTGTAGAGGAAATCAGGAGGAGTTTGTAAATATTTGTGTTTCTTTAATTTATCTGGTTTTTCTGTCTCTAAATTTGCCTACATTTACTTCACCTTGGAGTACCTGCCAGATAGGATGCTTCTTTATACCTGCATTTTAGAATAAGGAAATCTTATTGAGTAAAACAATAGTAGTGTTAGCTAAAATTTGTTGATTGCTTTCTATGCGCCAGGACGTGTGCTAAGCATTTCATAAGCAAGTGGCTTAGAACACTTAGCTGATTGCTTATAGTCATGCATTGGATAAGTCACAAAATCAGGGTTAGGATCCAGGTTACTAGCACTAAAGTTTTTATTTTAACCATTTCTGGAGTTATTTGGAACTGGGACTAAAGGCTGAAGTAGTGTTGACATTGGATTATAGAGGTAGCCATGCACTCAAGAGACTGGTTGCTCTACTGGAAGTCATGGGTTCAGCAGTCCTGAGAAAGGTTAGGGAAAGAGTATAAGCTGGTTCATTAATTTTAAAAAAAAAAAACAGTAAATTTATAACACTAAATGCATATATTTGAAAAAAGGAAAAGTCTCACATACTCTAAACTTCTGCTTTAAGAAACTAGAAAGAAAAGGATAAAAATAAACCCAAAACAAGCAGAAGCAAGGAAATAATAAAAAGCAGAAATCAATGAATATGAAAAAAAATAGAGTAAATCGGTGAAAGAAAAAGCTGGCCTTTTAAAGAGGTCAGTAAAATTGACAAACCTCTAGCAAGGTTGACAAAGAAAAAAAGAAGTCAGAATTACTAATATCAGGAATTAAACTGAGGGTATCACTACAGACCCTACAAACATCAAAAGGATAATAAAAGGACTATTACAAACAACTCCACACACATAGATTTGACAGCTTAGATGAAATGGGCCAATTCCTTGAAAAGCATAAGCTATCACAGCTCACCCAGAGAAACAGATGAAACAGAAAATTTGAATAGTCCTGTAGCTCTTAAGGAAATTGAATTGATAGTTTAAAACCTTGAAAAGAAATCTCTTGGCCCATATGGTTTCACTGGAGAATTCTACCAAACTTTTAAAGAAGAATAATATCACTTCTACACAGTATCTTCCAGAAAAATAGAAAAAATAGAAAAGAAGGTCCCAACTCATTTTATGAACCTAGTATTACTCTAATATCAAAACCAGAGAAATACAGTATATTTAAAGAAAACTACACACCAATATCTCTCATTAACATAGATATAAAAATTCTTAACATTATAAATAGAATTCAGCAATATATGAAAAGAATTATACACCATAAATAAGTGGGGTATATTCCAGAGATGCAAGGTAGTTCAATATTTGAAAATCAATCAATATAGTCCATTGTATGAAAAAGTTAGAAGAAAAATTACATGATCATAGGAATGCAGAAAAAGAATTAGATAAAATTCAACACCCATTTATGACAAAGAATAATTAACTGTGAAAATGTGACTGAATGTTGTGAGGAGGCCCAAAAGATAAGAGTTATTCTAACAAGGTTTGTACAGTATTTTTTTGGTCTCAATTCTTGTGTCCTTGCCATTCCTTACACAGTGTAGGAAGGGTGTCTTTTACATGGGAATTTTATTTTTTGCTTTTAAGAAACAGCATGAAGGTCAACATAATTTTCTTTTATGCTGGTTTTGAAGTGTTTTCACTTAAATAATCAGTGTGCTAGAATAGCTGAGGAGTTTTGTAAAAAGAGTTTAGCTTATACGCTTTTGCTTTATATGAAAAAAATAATTTCCCTGGCTTGCTTTCTCCCGTGAGGACGAGGCAGTCCACACCTCGGGCGAGGGTCAGCGAAGCTCCATGGGAGCAGCACATTTGTTCCAGAGGTTAGGTTGTGAAACTGTTCAGCGGTGATTAGGAAACACCCCGCGATTTTGTGTTGAGGTCGTTGCCCGCGCAAGGATAGACTTTGCACCGGACCCAACCTGCCCCGCTGCGCCCTTATGCGGAATCGGCAGCAGACACCCCTCAGCCTCCCAGCCCCGACCTCCTCTTGCCGGCCGAGCCCCCGCCCCAGGATCCCGCCCGCCGTCTTCTGCGCAGACTCAGCGAAGCCCCGTTCCGCCCTCCGCGAGCTCCTGCAGCCAATCAACACCCGCGCGCTGGGCGGGGGCGTGCCTGGGCTGGCAAAGGGGGTGGATCAAGGGCCGGCCTCTTGAGTGACAAGGCTACTGGCCTATCCTCGGAAGCCGTGCTTTGTTAAACCCCCCCCCGCCCCCGAATCGTCGGCCGCCCAGCCTAGGGCGCGGTGCGGGACGCGCGGGGTGCGTTCCGGGCGGCGGCGGCGGCTGAGGCTGAGGCGCGCGTTCTCCTCCACCCGACGTGGCTGTGTGTGCCGGGCTTGGCTCGCCGCGTGCCGAGATGGCCGAGCAGTCTGACCAGGAGGTGAAGTACTACACCCTGGAAGAAATTCAGAGGCACAACCACAGCAAAAGCACCTGGCTGATCCTGCACCACAAGGTGTACGATTTGACCAAGTTTTTGGAAGAGGTAAGTTGGTGAGGCATCTGTCGGGGACGCGGGGAACGTGGCCCGGTTTGGGGGTTTCCTGGTGTGACCTGTCGTTCGCGGCGCTGCGGCTGTCTTTGTCCTTCCTGAGCCTGCACACGTAGGAGCGCTCCCGAGTCAGCACGCCTGAGTCTGCACACCTGGGAGTTCTCCCGAGTCTGCACGTACGAGTCTTGACACCTGAGAGCTCTCCCGAGTCAGCGCGCCTGAGTCTGCACACCTGGGAGTTCTCCCGAGTCTGCACGCACGAGTCTTGACACCTGAGAGCGCTCCCGAGCCTGTACACCCGAGTCTGCACGCCTGGGTCTGCACACCTGGGAGCGCCCTCGAGTCAGCGCACCTGAGTCTGCACATTGCGTGTACACACCTGGGAGCGCTCCGGGGCGTCGGCCAGCTTCCTTGCCGCGCGTGCCACTTTGGCAGCGCACGGTGTGCGCTTGTAGGGCAGGAGCTGGCTCCGGAGACCCTGTGCTAGAACACTACCCTACTAATGAGCGGGAAGCAGAATCGTGTCTGGAGCAGGTCCGTAAGGATTTTAAATGATCCCTTTTATTCTTAAGTTTGAATAGAAAGGGTCTCCGCCTAGTACAGGGGTCCGTCTCACCACTGTTATTCCCGAGTGACCGGTTGGAGACCACCCGCCCCGAGAGCCATGGGATCCCGCCAGAGGGGACCTTGAGCTCGGAGGAGGTCGTGTGTGGTCCGTACCCGCTCTCCTCGTGGCACCTGCAGGCCACCCTGCCGCCCATGCCTACTCGTGTGCACCTAGAAGCCTCAGTGATGACTAACCGCATCCGGCGCTAACTTGGAGGTGAGGAGACTGAGGAATCAACTTTGTGGTGTGGTTTGGTGAAGTATGAAGGAAGCGGGTTGGCCAAAATAGTAAAAATTCTACCAGTGGGACTTGATCTTGAGCAGCTTTGGAAGTTGTAAAATAACTTCGCTTAATTCAAAACATTTGTTTTTATGAAATTCTTTGCTTTGGATTATAATTGTGCTGTACGCTTTGAGGGAGCATTTTTAGTAATTGTCTTTGCTACCTTTGGATGCATTTTATCACTTTGGAAGAGTTTGAATCATAAATCTTAACACACACTTAACCTCCTCTATTCCCCCCCCCCATAAATGCGAGTGGTTAGTGATGGGAACTATGTACGTGGAGGTGGGGACAAAAATAGAGGCCTGGTCTTAGCTGGATCGCAATTTACATCAAGGGACTTTTGTTTTGCAGAAAATGTTAAAACAAAATCCAAAAGTCTGTTTTTTTAAAAAAAAAAAGATTGGAGTTGATGTTTATTGGTGGAGTGCCAGAAGATAAAAGTGTTCCGATTTAGTTAGGTAGGTGTGGTAGGGAGTCAGATCTGATCTGTCCCCTCCCGCTGCTGAGCTACACAGCTTATTTGCCATTATAGTTTCTTGAACTAACAATCCTGTGTGATAACGTCAAGTCTAATTGACTCTAAGTGGCTACTTGCAAATGTTCCTTCCCTCTCTCCTGTGGTATATGTAATTCTGGAATTTTAAGATATGGTGTGTTTTGTCTATTTGTGTCTATAAAAAAGAGTAGCATTTATAAAATAATATGAGGATATTTTATAAAACATTTGCTTTTCTTTTTTTCTTTACCATTCTTACGTATACCTTCTCCTAAAAAAGGGTTTTGTTGGTTTTTTTTGTTTTTGTTTTTGTTTTTTTAACCTTGGCATTGTTGACATTTTGGGCTAGATAATTCTTCGTTGTGGGGTGTGTCCTGGTCATTGCAAGATGTTGAGCAGCCTACCTGGCCTCTACCCACTAGATATTGGTAGTACCCCCTTCCCTAGTTTCGACAACCAAGAATATCTCCTAATGCTAGATGTCCCCTAGGGCACAAAATTGCTTCTAGTTGAGAATTAAAGTTATTGTGCATAACTTTTAAGGGTGGATTTTCAGAAGGAGATGATAAGGAAGAGAAGATAATTAAAATTTACTTGAAATCATTTACATTTCATTCTTACAAGGCAAGAAAGGGTGATTATGCAAAAATTTTCCGAGCAAAACTGGAAAGATAAGAACAAGTTGTGTAGTGGGTAAATTAGCCGAAAACAAATTCCTTTATTCTTTCTCAAAGGTTTTGATACCCTCTCTTTGAAAGCTTGGGGAGAATGCATCTCAAATGAAATGAAGAAGGACCAGGAGGACGGCCTCTAGAGAGGAGGGTGGAGTTTGGGAGAAACACAAGGAGTTTGGTTTGGGTCCTGTTGACTTTAAGGAGTTGGAGAGATCTTCAGGGGTCAGAACTGCCTTTCGCATCTCTACCTTCTCCACTGTCTGCCAACATGTTGTTCTCGCAGGTTGGAACTTACAGAAAACAAGGCCAACTAAGCCTTTCCTGGACTGCACCAGCCTTCTCAGCACATCCGATTCTAACTTTTGTTGACATGTTTTTCCACTTGCCATTTTTATTATTTGCTTTTACTTTCTGTGACCATCTCATGCTTTGTGCAGCGTCCTAGTTGTTGGCTTCCCACCCCCCAGCAAGGCCTTTGTGTCCTCTCTCTGGTTATACTCACCGATCTAGGATTCCTGCGGGTGGCTTCCTGTGGTCTTCAGCACCACACTGTGTCATGTAGTTTGACTTCTTCCTAGAGTTCTCCCATTCCGTTATTTTATGAGACCAGCACTGTTTGTCTCATACCAACTTTAACAACAGAGAACTGAGCCAGAATGTCTGTCTCTCTTCCCACCTTGCCCTGCCCTTTTTCCTTTCTTCCATCGTTTAAAGGGTCCAGAATTTCACGAAGCCTGTGCACGTTAACTAAAGAATATTCTGTCTTCCCTAATTTACCTAAAAGTGAAAGGCTTTTTTCCCTCCTTCATACCTCTAAATGAACTTTCAGTCATTATAGGCTGGATCTCCATCTACTCTGAGTTCACCCATCCACAGGGACAAGATTTCTCATGGCTGAGTATTTACCCCTTCTTCCACAATGTCCTAGATTTGCATGAGTGTCCACATTCATGTTGAGAAAATGTGTGGTGTGGTGGATCCTGCTCTTCTACCTACAAGATACAAGTCAGGAACACAGGTTGAAGTTTAGTTGTGCAATGTGAGCTCTTTTGTCCCGAAATAATGATTTATAAGGCTATTGTTCAGGAGGTGGGGTAGAAACCTAAGAGGGAAGACTTGCTTATTATTAATGGCAATCTAAGTAGAAGCAGGGGTTTAGTTACCATCTGATACTTACCTACCAGATTTTGAGCTTTATTGCCTACACATTTTGAACTCAATTTTTCTTCAATCCTGAGTTCTAGTTTGTGAATTAACATTTATGAAATTGAGTCTTGTCCTATATGATTATATTATTAGCAGAGTTTATGATTATAGAGCTTAGAGGGATAGTTATTTGAAATGAAAACTTAGGCATTTAGGCCCAGAGGGAAAAAATGATTTGCATTTCCCTTTCTGTGATTTGGGCAGCAGCATTTCTTCAGTTTTTAAAAGAGCTGTGGAAGGGAGAGAAGACAGTATAACATAATAACAGTTATATTAGTTATAACCTCTGGTTCAAGTCAGTGGGTAGATACTGTCCTGAAAATTTTATAAAGCAAAATGTCTTTGTGTCGAGTTGGCTCCCTCCCTTTACGTTATAAAAATGGAAACTTGTTTCTATGGAACATTATCTAGTGATCCTGGGATTCTGATAGTCTCGCATCTGAGCCTTGGATGTTCTTTCACAGCAGTCTGCCTCACTAAAGCTGTTGGCTCCTGACTCACCTGGACTTTGGGAGTCTAAGAGTGTTCTTTATAGCAGGTTGTGTTGTAGGGACTTAGTTTTTGTAATTTTCCAGGGAATGTGGCTGCCTACATCACAGAGACCAGTGATTCCAAGCCCGGGGACTGTAGTCTCCCAGGGATCCAGGAAGAAAGTGTGGGTGTTGAAGAATCATTGTCATTAATTGTGGAAGACATGGTAGACACACATCTTTACCCTTGTTAGGGCCACCATATTTAGGGCCAAAATACTAAATGCCTTTGCTTTTTGCAAGGAAGTTTGATAGTATTCTGAATCTCGTACTACTGAAAGGTTGTAGTTGCCAAATATGCCTTTGATGAATGTAAAAGGGGATTATTATTAATTATTAATATATGTCATTAGATAAATGAGACCCAGAAAATATGAAGTCCACAGGAAGAAAATGCAAAGGTATTGGTGGTAGTAATGGTGGCTTATGCATCTTGGGTAAACAGGTGGCAAAACTGCATCTCAAAGGCCACCAGGGGAGTGTGAATCTGTGGATCTTTGATATATTTCTACTTATGTACATAATTTTTTGGTAACCTGTTGCTACTTTTGAAAAGAGGTTCCAAGAAGTTACTTTGCTTTGAAACTATAAAGAAGACACTCTAGATTAACTTGTGCTTTTTGTTTATCTTTAAGGTGGATGAAAGTTTTAAATAAGGAAGGACAAACATAGGCCATTTTGGGTAAATCAAGGAATAAGTAATGTGCTAAATTCTACTTAATGTGGATGTCAGTTATTCTAAAAGTCCCACTAAACTGTGGAAGACAACTTATTAGTGCCTTTTTAGTATAGTGGAGTCTGAACAGCCCTGGCCCCACTGGATGTTCATGGGAAAGTACTGGATTGTGATTAGGAGAACCAGATGTGGTCTTAGACATGTTAGGGAGGTGACCTTGGGCAAGTCAGGTGATTCTCTAAATCTTCGGTCCCCATCCCTTGGGCCAGGGACTGTTAAGGTCCATGGCAGTGAGTGAAGCCTCATCTGTATTTCAAGCCACTCCCCATCACTCACATCACCGCCTGAGCTCTGCCTCCTGTCAGATCAGTCACTGTCTCCCGTCACCCCCAGATGGGACCATCTAGTTGCAGGAAAACAAGCTCAGGGCTCCCACTGATTCTGCATTATGGTGAGTTGTATGATTATTTCATTATATATTGCAATGTAATAATAATAGAAATAAAGTGCACAATAAATATAATGTATTCCTGAGACCATCCCCACCCCATGGAAAAATTGTCTTCCATGAAACCAGTCCCTGGTGCCAAAAAGGTTGGGGACCACTGCTCTAAATCACTTCCTTATTCTGAAATGGGGACTACTCTGTCACCTACATCTGCCTCAGATCTGTGAACATGGGGAGAAATAATATGTATGAAAACACTCGGAAAAGTATGTAAAGAGAAGGCATTCGAATGACTGTATTTTCATTGAATTAAAGTTTTCTTATAAATTGTTATTTTTTTGTTATGTGATAGGTCCATTTATTTAGTGGGAACTCATCTCAGAAATAATGGTAACCAGTAAACAAAATGACTCAAAATACAGATATTCACTTGAAATATGATTTTTCAGGAATATGTGCTTTGCATAATTGGAAATCATCCCTTTTCTGGAGCTTTTAAACATACTTCATTGTTTAGGGGGAAAGAATGCATGATCATTTTAAGGAATTGGACAGTGTGGAAAAGTGCAAAGAAGAAAATCAAAGCTGCTTAGAATTCTGCTACCCAGAGGTGACCACCATGAGCAGTTTGGTGAACCGACAGCTCTATACACATACACCCTTGCTCATGGGTGTGTTTTACCAAAATGGGAATACACTGTACATGCTGTTTTGTAATCTGCTTTTTTTTCCCACTGAACTAGGTATTGAGGGTAGCACTCCATTTCAGTAAATTGTATTTTTCCAAGCTGCCTCTTTATTGTATAGATGGATCCTAACATGTAACTACTCCTCTCTTGCACATTTTGTTGTTTAGTTTGCCACCTGTGATTACCTCCTGATGATAGATCTTTGTAAATGGGATTCTTGGGTGAAAGGATATACGCTTTCTACAAAGTGCGCTGGCGTTTGTCCCAGTGGCCACTCTCGAGGGCTAACACACCAGTGTGTTTCCCAGGTCTTGGTTCTTAGTAACGGAGAAACTTGGCTGTGTTTTGCCTGCCTCCTCTCCTGAGTTATTTGGATGTGTATTTTTGTCAGAAGAGGAAATGTATGGAAAAATTTTTTAGTACCTTTAGCTTATAAATTCTCTTAAAAGTGAGGCTGTGGAGAGTAATTTTTTTATTCTATGAAAAAATTAGCTGTAGTTACCAGCACTGGTCAGTTGTCTGAGGGCTCAAAGCCATCTGAAAAGTGGCCTGAGGCAACAGCTGACTAATTGGCACTCTCCTTACATCTTAATAAAATATGCTTTTTTTCCCCCATTACCTTTGAACTTAGTTTTCTTGGGAATATACACTTAAGTGTATTTATTAACCGGCTACTTGTGTCTTTTACTAACACAGGAACCAGGAGAATGAGTTGACGATTGGGTGGGGGAACCTCAACTCTTGCTGGTTGAATGAACTCCACATGTGCTGCCTGTTGGCGAATGACCTCTGATTAGGGAGGGAGGACGTCTCTGTGGGCGATGGCAAGAAGTTACTTTCTTACATCCGTAGAGTTCAGACTGTAGTCAGGTTCATGCCCAAACTCTGGCATTCAGACCAGCGCCGATGCTGGGGAGGCTCTGGCAGGGGAGTGGACTTGGAGGGTGGCATTGGCAGCCTCAGTCAAGGGTCCACTTTGCCTGGCTTGCTGGGATGGCAGCAGCCTGTTTGAAATGGAATAACTTGAGTTCTTCTGTAGTTGAAGGCCTTGTGGGTATCAGTTTTCGGGCTTGTTTCTTTCAGGGCCTGCTTTTGTTTGGTGTTGACAGAGCTGTTCATCAAGTTTTTTGCAGCTGTGCACCAAATTGGCCAGGACACAAAATATATCCATCCTGCTTTTTCCTCTCTCTATCTTCCTCAGGAAGTGTTAAGTAAACGTCCTTCATTAATTCCCTCCCCCCCCATAAAAATCTCCAGTGAGCTAATAATAAGACTGATTGCAGTGGACATTTACTTAATGTTTATTAACACTCAGTATGTACTAGATATTGTGCAAAGCACTTTTCACACAAGAAACCTTCTTTGTGTTTGTATTTTTAATGTTCAGAATGACCCTCTGAAGTCTGTGGTGGTGGGATACTCCTTTTCAAAGGTAAGACAAGGTAGCTTAGGGAGATTCAGCAACTCGCTCACAAGTCACACACAGCCAGTAAGGTGCAAAGCCTGGATTTCAGTCCAAGCTGTGGGGCTCGGCACAGTCACTGCTGACTCTGTCACTAAGGCACAGGACCCGAGGGGTTTTGAAAGTAAACTAGGATAGCTTTAAAAGAAAAAAGCCATCCCACTGATACAGAGCTGCTGTTATTTGCTGGAGGTTTTTTGCCTCCATTGGGGTGTTCTCTGTAGGTAGGATATGGGGAGCAGGCAAAGGGAATTTGTGATGCAAGATCTGAAGGAGGGTAAATGGGCAAAAATGTGCCTTTCTTTACATCTGTTGTGTCATTTTACTGTGCTGCCATCTAGAAGGTGAAGGAAACTGATAGCCATTCCAGTTTCTCATCGGGGAGTTTTTAAATAAAGTGTCAGGCAGAGTCTTCAATGAGTCAGTTTGTTCCTGACTCAGACAATGCTTTCCACCTGACGTGGTCTTAAGCATCCGTGTGATCTGGGTTAGGGAAGACGTTCACATGTACATTAGGCATGTGTGAGGAGGTTAAATGTTGTTTTGGAAAAGCCCTCTTAAATAACTGCCCTGAGAGGGGTTGTTCTAACGGGAGATCTGAGGACGTTCCTGCTCGGCTAAATCCCTCAGTGGGTCCTGCTAGACTCCTGCCTTCTCTCCCATATTCTGCTGCTGGTGGTCTGTCACACCAACGCAGGAGTTGTTAGACCCTCTTTCTCTCCGTGTTTAGAGCAGATGCCCGACCTAGTCTTGTGACAGCCTCTGGGGGGAAAGCCCATGGTATTTCATGGGTGGTTTTATGAGTTTTCAGCTTGAGTAATATGTGCCATTATTATGTTAAAGAATGTCATTTCTAGAAGAAAAATGAAACTTCGTCTGTGGAAACAGATTGTCATTTCTCTGCTTAATTCCTTTCAGTGGCTTCCCGTTGCATTTAGAATAAAATGCTATTTCTTTGTCCTGGTTTAGAAAGCTCCGTGTGAGCTGCCCACCTCAGCTGGTAAAACTATCCCCCCCATGCCCATGCCTGGGCACACTGACCCTCTCTCTCTCAAACCAGCTAAGCTTGTTTCTGCCTTAAAACCTTTGGTTTGGTTTCCCTTTTGCCTGCCTCTGCTTGATCAGGTCTCAGCTCAATGTCTTTTCTGCAGAGAGGAGAGTTTTCTGTCATACTGTCCTGTTTGACATCTCTGCTGGCAGTTAGATCAGTCCGGATCTGATGTCCCTCTTGCATATGTGCCGCTGTCTTTCTCCACCAGACAGCAGGGTTCCCGTGGTTAATAGTCCTCCCCTGGGTGGAAGAAGAGAGTCTTGTGGAGGGACACACACACAAGCCCGTGCTTTGTCACTGTCTTGTTTCTTTTTTTTCCCCCATGCAAATGGCACACACTACTGTGATCTCTTCTTACTCTACGAATGTTTGCCTGGAAAAAATCTGGGTTGTAACATAGTTTTAGAGCGTGGAACACAGAATGGCATTGAGGGAGGTGCCTATGAAGTCAGGAGAAGGAAAGAGGATTAAAGGTAAGGGTGGCACTTTCTGTGCATTTTCCTGTCCCTTCCAGCCGAAAGCCAGTGCCTCCACTTGTACATTAGATCCTGTTCCCTCCTCCTCACCCAAAGACATTTCTCCAGCCGTTCACTGTTCTCTTGTCTGCACACACCAGTCCCTTCTCCCGGCCCTGCCCATTGGATCATTCTCATCAATATTCAAGTGTGCTGTTTTTTTCTCCTCTCCTATAACACACACACACACACACACGTGCACAGGCGTGCGTGACCTCCCTTGATGCACCCTCCCCCATGGAGCGCCCTGGAGCAGTGCTTAGCCTGCTGTCTTCAACCCGTCTCCTCCATTCTCTTTTGAACAACACCAGTTTACCAGAGCTGCGATTGCCAAGGTCCCAGTGATGCCACTTGTCTGTTGTCAGTTCTCCTCTTGCTCGATGGACCAAGCAGAACATGGCAGGGGTGGTTACCCTTCTTGGAAATGCCGTTTTACTTGGTGTCCAGGATGCCACTGTCTTTTGGTTTCCTCTGACCTCCCTGGTCGTGCTTTCTGTCTCCTTTTCTGATTTCTCCTCTTCTTTCTGACCTCAGTGTTGGAGGGGCACAGGGTTTCCACTCTCTTCTGGGCGTCTCACCGGTGGCTTGGCTTTAAATGTGCTATGAATCCTGGATTGTCATGTCTGGGCCAAAAAGAACTCTCTCCTGAATGTTGGGTTCTTGGGTTCTCATATCCCACAGTCTACTGCATGTTCCACTTAGTTGTCTGATGGGCTTCTGAAACCTAACATGTGAAAAGCTGAACTGATTTTCCATCCAGAACCTCTCCATCCTCATCCCTCCCCATCTTGCTGATGGCAGTTCCATTCATCAAGTTGCCCAGGCCAAAAACCTGGGGGTCCTCCAAGACACCTGGGGATTGTACTTGACTCTTCCCTTTCTCTCTCACTTGCAGTCAGTCCACCAGAACATCCTGTTGGCTTACCTTTCATAATGTGGTCAGAATCTGACCAATTTCTGCCATCTCTCTCGCCTGGTCCCCTGGCCCCTGACAGTGTATTCTTACCACAGTAGAGTGACATTTTAAAATGTGAGTCAGATCTGGTCACTGTATTCCCTTTAAATCCCTCAAAGGCTAATTTCGTGGCCCAATTTTAAGACTTAGTATAGAGCTGCAGTAGTCAAGAGTGTGTGGTTCAAGCAGAGAGACATGCATAGATCAGTGCAATGGAGTAGAGAACCCAGAAATAGACCCACACAAACATTTACAACTGATTTCTACAAAGGTGGAAAAGCAATTTGACGGAGGAAGCAATTTGCCTTTTCAGCAAATGGTTCTGGAACAGTTGAACACCAGTAGCCAAAAAATATAAACCTTGACTTAAACCTCACACCTTATACAAAAACTAACTCAGAATGGATCATAGATCTAAATATAAAATGTAAAACTCTTTGAAGAGACTTAGGACTAGGCAAAGAATTCCTAGACCTGATAGTGAAAGTGTGATTCATTTTAAGTTCTTGGTACTGGAAGGTTATTTCCCCCTGATACCCGCAGGCTCGCTCCTTCACCTCATTCGAGTATTCACTAAATGTCACCTCAACGAGGCATATCCTGACCACTGGATTTGAACCTGGAAGTCTCCCTAGTTCCCTGCATTCCTGAGCCCAATCACCCTGCTCAATTTTTTTTTTCCCTATAGCACATATCACCTTGTAACATACTGTATAGTTTACTTATTATGTTTTTGTTTGTCTGTCTTCTTCCACTCCATGCATGCTCCATAAATGCAGGGACTTCTGTTTTATTCACTGATAAATCCCAGTTCCTAGAACAATGTTGGCACATAGAAAGGACTCAATTAGTCTTGATTGAATGAATAATTAAAATATTATAAAATATTAAAAAATTGATGCAGAATGGCTGTTGGGCTAGATTGAATAATTTCCTGACTACTTGTTTTATTTTTCCCTTGTCCCACCTGCATGTTTCAACTCTGTTTATTATTCTTAACACTGGACATAAAAGAAAAAAGAGGCCCAATTATTTGGTATTGAGGGGGAAAGAAAGAAAAGGTAGGAAATGGTGTCACTGTCAGTCTTCCTTTCCTTCCACCTTTGGCCTCAGTGTTGGCTGTTCTGTCATCTCATCACTTGGCCATTCCAACTCTAGACAGGTCATAGGTAGAGTAGCAGTGCCTCTCAGGTCCTAACTCATCTGCCACTGGGCCCCTGGGTTTGGTGGCTTTGCATATTCCTATGAGGACGTTGGGCTGAGTGGGGCCGCAGAGCAGGAGGTACACTGGCAGCTCTGGGAAGTGCTGGGGGGTGGGGCCACGGTGTTCCTGCTCTCATTCCTCCCCAGCAGACCTGACCCTTCCCTCCACCCCAAGGTCGTCATGTCAGAATTGGGGGCTTAGGTACCCTGTGGAGATCAGAAATAGTTACATCTCCAGTTGGCTCACTTGCTTTATTTTACCTAATGAGACAAGTTTAGTAATAGTAGAATTGAAAACATTGGTCAGGACATAGTGACCAAATACATACAAAATTACCTTTTGTTCATGGTACATTTTAGACCAAACATTTACTATTTCAATTGGAAAAATAAGAATTTTGCTTTTCTTTTTCAAGGAGAGAAAATCATAATAGCATTCTGCAGGATAATTGCCAGGTCACAGGCTGATGTCTACAGGACCTTTCTGCCCTTATCCTAACTGACCTTTAAAAATTACCTCATATAGAAATGTTTATTATTCTTATAATATGATGTTTCTGTTAACTCTTGTCATTTGGTTCTGTGGCTTAATAGAATCAGGCTAGTGGATTAAATCCACAGAAAGCTCTTGAAGATGAGGGGCACCCTTTGGGCTATGGTACAGGAATTGGCCTTCAGCAATTTACAGGGACCAGCAACTGTGCCAGGTACATAAATGGGGGTGGGGAAGAAAGGAAACTAAATTGATATTACTTGACCATCTCTTACATGCCAGACGTTCTAATTAATTATATCATCCAATCTAGCAGGTGGGTGGCTGCCACATAGACTCTGCCTGAGGGGCATAAAGAACTATCTCGATGTAGCTCTGTGTATGTGGATCTCAGGCAGGTGGCTTTCTTCTGAGTATACATGGTGGTCACAAGGACTGTTGTGGAGTCTGCCTGCCTGAGTTCACCCCCCAGGGCGTCCCCAGACAGAGATCTTCACCTTGGGCTTCAGCTTCCTCATCTGTACAATGGGGGTGATCATGGTAATGCCTACCTCTTAGGCTGGTTGTGAGCTTTGGAAGGGTCCACACCCCATAGTCTGATCACTTCCCAATTTCCCCCTAGACTTTTTCCCCAGCTGCTGGAGTGGAAAGGCGAGACATTGAAAGCTAGAAAGTAACAGAAGATGCGGAGTTTTTCTGGGCTGTGAAATGCAGAGTTCTTCAGCAAAAAGTCTGGGGTGCTCTTCCTGTCTGGTCTCTCCAGGTCCATTTGCCACAGGAGGTGGAGCCTTCCCTCACCTGCTCTACATCAGGTCACCCATGTATGTTCCTCTGTGTTTACAGCTGCTTACAGCTCTGCCACGCCCTTGGTTTTCCACTCAAGGCCTCTGTGGTGTCTGTGACCGTCGCTTGGAAGCCTCCCCTTGCTCACCTGGTGAACTTCGGCCGAAACTTTGGCTCAGTGTGCAAGCATCCCCTCCTGAGTGACCCTCCATGGTCTGTTCTCTGCCTCCCGGGAGAGTTGATTCCACTTATCCTTTGTGCGGTGGCTCTTGCATTGGTACTTACTATGTTTAGCTGTTTGTGTGTCTGTTTCCTTGTTAGACTTCTTGAGGGGGGCCGTGGCTTTCCCATCTTGGTGCAACAGAGCTTGCTTGGCTTTCATCAGATGTTTGAGTAGGGGAGTCAGCCAGCTGGGTGAATGCACAGATAGTTTCCATCCCATGACCCTCAGAGTGGAATGGGGAGAGGTAATTTGGATGATGCTTGTGAAGATTCAGCGAGAGGGTGTGTATAGTCTGTGCTACACACAGGTGTTAGCACCTCCACAGAGTCCAGGATGGAGCAGACCAGAGGTCTGATAAGCTCAAACCAACTTTGAGGCCATCACCCTTTGTTGTCGTAGAGAAACAATATCCAGAAATGATAGCAAACATTTGGTTAGGCTGTCTTGTTTTATTCCGAGTCTTGCATAAACTGTTTTCTCTCCAAACTCTTCTGGATTGTTTTCATGTTTGGCTTAACTATTGCAGATAAGCTCTTTAAATATCTTTTTTTTGCTTAGTCATTGCTTTTGAACAATCTGTTTGCTCCACCCTTTTTTGGCAGTGGTAAGTATTTGGAAGGATAGATTCTGTTTAAAACTCCAGAATTGGTGGACTTTGGTCCCCATAGCATTACATTTAGGTTAAAAGGGTTTTTGTTTTTGTTGTGGTGGTGGTTTGTTTTTTGCTGGGTTATGCAAACCTTCAGAGGGAATGACTTTGACCTGGTGCATACTGTAATATGGTAATGTAGTTCTGCATACCCCCTTTTTTTTTTTTTAAACAGATATCTGTGTTAGGGCTGTACAACCTTGTAGTCATGTGGAGCCCTAACATAGATATCTGTATGTGCCCATGTGTGTGTGTGCACGTGTCTTTTGAATCTTTCTTAGTTGGTAAGGCCCAGGAAGGCAGGGCAAGTGACAAATTTTCTTGAGGTTTAGAAGAATTAAGAGATTTTCCCCCGGATTTCCGAAAGGGAAATTTATGAAGAAGCTTTATTTTTTAAGACATCTTTTGTATATTTTAAGTCACTTTGTCCAGAAATATAAAAATTTGCATGTTCAAAAATAAGTGAGAGGGGCTGAACGCTAAAAGTCAGAAACCTGGTGTTGGTCCTTCCTCCTCTGTGGGCTATCAGGATAGTACTGGGCTTCATTTCTCTGAGTCCAGTTTCTCCATCTGTAAATTTAGGGTGTTGGGTTTCTGAAGGTCCTTTTAAACTCTTAAACATCTGGGTTTTTGACCTTCATCCTACCATTTTTAGTGAGGGTCTCCAGCTCAGTTGTGTGCTGTTGATGCCAGGCTCACGGCTGAGGTGGAGGACAGTCAGACTGGGCAGGAAGAGGAGCTATTTAATGATTAAGGCTGGAGCCTGTGGTGGGTCGGGGGAGAGCTATGGTGCAGGGCTCATCCAGCATATCCGTCATGCCTTTCTTCTTCAGCTTGTTCATCTTTATGTATCTGCTCCACAATCTAAATCCTAACTATTCTAAAGGGGCCTGGAGTGTTTTTTAATCGCTTTTTTCCAGACTCATGTTCTGTTCAGTTGATGACTCAGACGGCCCCTTAGTATTTCTCTAATTGTTTGATGTTTTTCAAGGCAGTTGCCCTAACTTGGTTTTAAATTTCTTGAGGCTTGGTACCATGTTTATTCATTTTTTTTTTTAATAGCTCGTGCACTTTAGTACAGTGCCTGCAGGTCGTATTTCTTTACTAAACAATTGATGCAGTAGTGAAGATTAGGCTCAGAAGAACCTCAAATAACTGCCTATTAGTCCTATTTGCTGCTGGGACATGTGATAGCTGTGTCCCGTCTCACTTTTTGGCCAGCCCTGGGGGTGGCCCTCATCCTTGTGCCGAGGGGCAGCACCCCTGTTCCAGGCAGCAGGATGAAGGAGGGATGAAGAAAGGGCAGCAGGGGCACACCACACTGAAGGGAAGAGTTCTGGAATGTTCTTACATTCCATTAGCCACAGTTTAAGCACATGGGATACCCAGCTGCAAAGGAGGCTGATAAATACCTCTAATATCTTTATTTACTGGCCACTCCCAGCTGAAAGTTTAAGAATTAGGGAGAAAGGGAGAGACAGACGTTGGAGTAAGCAGTCTCCCCCCACCCCCACGTGATCTGGTCGTGCATCTGAGGGCTCTCCTGGGCCATGTGGATGCCGAAGCCCCCTCTGTTGAGAAATCCAAGAGGCATTTGATTTGGCTGCAGAAATTCACCATTGTAGGTTTTTGAGTGGGGCACAAGAAATGATCAAAACAGGATTTGAGGATGAGTGTTCCAGCAGCAGTCTATGAGAGGCATGAGAGTGGGTGACGGTGGGTGGCTGCCACTGTGAACTGGATGACATACTCTTCCTGGTCTCACTCACAAGAATGTGAGGCTCTCCTGCCTCCTGGAAAGATCATCTGACCTGTGACTTCAGGATTTTTATAATTTGCTTTTCCATAGCCACTAAAATGTAGGGATTCTAGGGGCTAAGGACAACACTGAACAAAAATATTATTCTGTTATCAAGCCTGTGCCAGTCTCATTGTATCATATTATTTGTATTAAAGAGGAATATAGCTGGCAAAGATAATTTAATTTATACTCATGTTTATTTTCTGGGTAGAGTATCAAAGGAACTGTAAAATGACCATAGTGGCAAATAGGAATGAAGCATGGGCCTGGAGATTGTTTTTACCCAGTGCTTAGTTTCTGAATAAGCAGTGGTTGCAGACTGCGTATTTGAGTCTAGAGTGAGTTCAACTTTACTAGCAATGTTTCCTTTCTCCTCAAGGAATTTGCCTTCATGTTAAGGATTATTTATTGAAATCATCTGTATCAAGAAGCATTTCAATTTATTTTACCTTGCCAATTTTTATAGGTTCATTTTCAGTGTGCACTATTAAATAGAAAATATAATTTTTTTGCAGTTTCAAAAATCCTGTATATTGTGGAATCTCTAATCATTTATTCCTTTATTTAGCATTTCTCTTTGACCTCATTCTAAAAAGAATTTGAGACATCACTCATTACATATATTTTATAATTCTTGTCTTCTTGACATATAGTCATCCCAAAATCGTGTCTTTGTTATGCTTATTCTGTAGCTCACGTGTGATATAAGAACACCATCATGCTCTTACAAAGCACCTTCTGCTATTTTCCCTCTGATACTCATTTTTTTTTCTGTGTATGGGAAATGGCCTCTCTTTTTCATTTGAAAAAAGTTACATGTGTGCTCTGTCTCACTACTTGTAACTACTGAAGTAGAGAATATCTGGGAGCTAGAGATTGAGGAGCAGGGGAAGAAGGCCTTCCAGGGACTGGCTTTGCCATGTGAATGGTCCTGAGTGTGCCATCCATGGGGCATGCCAGCATCGCCCATAGGTTTTGGGTCAAGTTCTTTTTCTGATGACCTGGGGTGTAAACCATTGAGTTCCATAGTGCTAAACAGGCCACATGTCTTCCCAGGGAGGTTCTTAGAACTTGGGTCTGAATGAAGACCCTGGTCTCTGAGGGTGGCTGTGAGTGTGGCACTGACCCTGGTAACCTTGGCCTCTCCCCTGAGGGAGGCAGTCCCAGGTGAATCCCACCTGTACTGAGTGTTGTTCAGATTAAAGCAAATTTTCACCACTAGGGTATATTTGGAAAGAAGTGGGTGGGTGGGGTCTTGACTACACTGGCTTAGTAGGTGAAGAGCGACATGTTGGTCATCAGCTTTAAGAGTGTTGATTTTTCACAGCAGGTAACTCAACAGTGTTTACCTGAAAATGCTGGCTTGGCGCTATTAATTAAAGATGAAATGAGAATCTGAGCTTGTTTCTGTTTGTTGGCATTGTCCAAAGGACTGTAAGTAGTGCTTAACTCATTATGGATATTTGGATCCCAGTGAAGAATAATTTGTCAAGTTTGTAAAGCAGTGTTTTCTTCCTTTTTAAGCTCTTCTGTTTCTTAGGAAACCAGGGCTCTACCTTTTACATCATTGAGTACCCTACAGGCCCAGTGAGTGCCGTGAGTTGGGATGACCAGTCCCGGGCTCAGGGCTGACCTCGCCTCCCTATCAGTCATTCAGCACACGCAGGTTCTCCTGTTGCCCATTCTCCGACTGACATGGCCTGTCTTCTCCTTGAATTTATTGATAGCATTCATTTAACACTTCATTTTTGACCTTCTTTGTATTCCCCTCATTTTTATATGTACATATTTGGTAAACTCTTGACTAATAAATCCTCAAATTTACAAGGACAATTACAACTGTATTTCTCACATTAGTATAGAAATTATAACTGAAAAGGTTAAGACACTACTTCAGACTTTTAGTGATTATAAAACAAGGACTAAATCCATATAACTATTAATTTTTATTAAATTAATATAAATGAAATGAACTACTCTATATTATGCAAGCCTTCATTGCATTGCCATTATACAGATGAGAACTTTTTCACTTTACCTTTTCATGCCTTAGGGTTGGCAAGATGGTAAAACAGGTCTGGCTGGATCCTAAAACCTGCTACCTAATCACAGAAAAGTCATTTGGTCCTTGGCCATCTTCAGCATTTATGTTGGCCTCATCTTGGATGAGGAGAAGCTTTTTTTGACCAGGTCAGTGGCTCATGCTTGTAATCCCAGGACTTTGGGAGGCTGAGGTGGGAGCATGGCTTGAGCCCAGGAGTTTGAGACCAGCCTGGGCAACATAGCGAGACCTCAGCAAAAAAAAATTTTAAATTTAAAAAATTAGCCAGGTGTGGTTGTGTGCACCTGTAGTCCCAGCTACTGGGGAGACTGAGGCAGGAGGATTGCTTGAGCCCAGGAGTTAGAGGTTACAGTGAGCTAAGATTGTGCCACTGCACTCCAGCCTGGGCTACAGAGCAAGACGCTGTCTCTAGGGGAAAATTAAAAAAAGCTTTTTCTGCCAATGCAGTTTGATTTGTGCTTAACTCTTGTTCCAGAGCTGCTTTGTACAGCATGGGGACTGTAGTTAATAATCTTGCATGGTATACTTGAAAATTACCAAAAGAATAGATCTTAGGTGTTCTCATCACAAAAAATTGATGAGTGAGTGATGATATGTTAATTAGCTTGCTTGAATCATTTCCCAATGTGTGTGTAGATCAAGACATCACATTGTATACCTTAAATATATACCATTTTTATTGGTCAATTATACCTTAGTAAATCTAGGGGAAAATTTTTTTTTTTTTATTAAAAAAGATAAGAAGATGGGAGTCATCAAACTGCTCTGTGATGTGCGTGCCAGACTGCCAGTTTGGCACACTTAGTGGCTGAGGGGCTCATTCACTCTGCCTCTGTCAGGAAGAGTCCTTCAAATTCACACTTTAGTAGTAGTACAGATACTATGAGTTTAGGACCTATGGGGTCATTCATAGATAGTCAAAACTATGAAGCTGTATCGGTGAAGGCCGTGAGTCTTTTCTGTGCTATTTCTTTAACCTGAAATGAATTGCATGCTTCTTCAGAATCAAATCACATTGATTTTTCATGTACTTTTTTGTGTCTCACACAATGCCTTGCACATAGTAGACAGTAAAATATTTTGATTAAATGAATTACATAGCAATTAATTATGAATCATATGATCTGAATGGTTAAGTACGATAGCTCAGGAAAAGGAATGTGGTATGAACTGGAATATTTGGAATGAGAGAGGAAGTTCTTATCAGCCACGAAGCTGGTTATATATAATAGTTCCAAAACCCATGTGTAATGATATGTGCTTTTTTATATTTATCCAACAAATATTTGTAAGCATTGAACTAGGTATTGGGAAAACAGTGATAAACAAGACAGACTAGTCTCTGTCCCCATGAATCTTTGAAACAAATTGATATGAAATACAGATGTCCCTCAGCATCCGGGGGAGTTGATTCCAGGACCTCCAAGGGTGTTGAGTCCCTGGTTTAAAATGGTGTGGTGTTTGCATATAACCTACACACATCCTCCTGTACACTTTAAATCATCTCTAGAATATTTATCATACCTAATACAATGGACATGCTATGTAAATAGTCATTATACTTTATTGTTTAGGGAATAATGACAAGAACAAAAGCTTGTACATGTTCAGTATAGATGCAGGGTTTTTTTTTTGTTTTTTTTTTCCGGAGTATTTTCCATCTGTGGCTGGTTGCATCCATGGATGTGGAACCCATGAGTACAGAGGGCTGACTATAACTTCAGGTGATGATAAATGTCTCTCTTATTACAGGGAGGAACAGTATAAATTCAGTGAGGGACAAAGACAGGGTGTGGGGGCAAGGGCCGGCTATGTTAGCTGGGGCTCTGCAGACTGACATTTGAGTAGAAGGAAGTGAGTTGATGGAGGAAGTCTCGCAGAGGTCTGTGAGACAGGCTTCCCAAGCAGAAGGCAGGTGTGGGGTTCTGAGATGGGGAGCAGGTTGTGGGCCTGCTGGAAGACTGTGAGGCTGTGTCCAGTGAGCCATAGGGCCATATAGGAAGTGGCAAAAACTTTGGATATTTTTTAACTGTGATGGGAACCTGTTATCTTCAATTGGGCAGTGAAGGCATGTCCATTCATCCTTGAAACTCCTCTGCTTCAGCTTTTACCTCTCTGCCCCTCCACTACTGCCAACCACCCTAGGCTGGCTAACATAATCCCTTTTTCCTAGATCACCATAATCATCATCAAAAAGTCTTCATGGCATGACGCTGTGAGGGGAATTAATTGTAGGAAGGAACAAAGGAAGCTGGAGACCGGTTAGAAGGCAGTTGTGGTTGTCCATGGGGTGCTAGCGGGGAAGTGGTTTAGATTCTGAATACATTTTGAAGGTAGCCAACTGGATTGGCTGATGGAGTGGGGAATAAAGTGTAACTTCTAGGTTTTGGGCCACAGCAACTGGGTGTGTGGTGGCAACATTTACTGAGGATGGAAAGACTAGGAAGGAGTATATTTTGGGGAAAAGTGAAATGTTCAGTTTTGGTCATGCTCTGTTTGGTTTGTGCAGTAGACGCTGAGTGAAGGTGTTGAATAGACTGTTGCAGGTGGGAGGAGTCGGGATGATAGTCGAAGTGGGGAGACTAGGCGAGATCACCAGGAGAGCTAGTACAGACAGGGAAGGGGTGAGGGCCAGGGACTGAGCACCAGGGTGCTGTTGTGTTTAGGCAGGGAGAAGACCAGGAAGGCTGGAGGGATGCTAGGAGCGTCTGTTCTCCTGGGAGTCAAGTGAACAAAGCATTTCAAGGTGGAGAGATCCACTGTGCCAAATTCTGCTGAGAGCATTTATGCTGTGAGAGGTGTAAAGCCGTATAGTTTCAGGAGCTGGAAGCTAACATTACTGTTTATGATGCAGTGAGGTATGGTGTCTTCCTGAAAGTACCGTTAGTATAGGGTAGGGCTGTGGCAGTTAATGTCTTCTGAATTTAGACTGTGCCAACCTTTAATCTTTTAAAGCATATTTCCTTTTTATTTTCCTGTAAATAACCCTTAAATTATAGATGCAAAAAGCAAAAGCTAGTTCCAATTATTTTATTGGTATTCCCCGGCTTGTATCTGGGGATTCTCATTTACTGTCAGGAGCAAAGTACTCTTGGGTAACTTACAAAGTGGAGATTTCACACGGACGGAGTCTTGGGCTCACAGGATATGTGGACACGATGTGTTTGTGAGGTGTTCCAGGACCAATTTATCCCTGGAGCCTGATCTCTCTCCAGGATGCCTGTCTCAGGAGTTGGCGCCGCCGACATCTTCACTGTGTCTAGAAGTCCTTTCATCTGCTAGTCTCACACCTGTGCACACCTCTGTGCCCGCGGGTTGCTACCACCCTGCCCTGTCGGGTGGCTTCATCCTCTCTTGCCCTGCGTCTGCTGTTCACTCTGGAGACTGGGTTATATTTTAAGATTAAATCTGATTTTGTCACATTCCCTGCTTACATCCTTGCAATGGCTTCTGATTGCTCACAGGATGAAGACGAAAATCCTTTCGGAGGCTAGAAGCACTGCATGGCCTGGCCTACCCCACCCCCAACTGGCCCTTTCTCCTCCCCTCTGGCCCCTCATTAACTCCAGCTCCAGGGCCCCTCCTGACTCAGACTGGTGACATTTGACATTTCTTTGTCCTGTTGTTCACAGTAGTGTGCTCTTTGAGAACATTTACTTTCACTTGCAGTTGCGTAGTCATGGGTTATTCACGTATTGGTCTGTGAACTCCCTGAGGGCAGGACCTGGGGCATCTTTGCTCACTAGTGTGTCTGGCACACTTTGGTATCTGGTACATGGAGACACTTGGTGTGTATTTGTTGAGTGAATTAACTTTAGCACATAGTAACACAAATGGAAATTGAAATCTTCCTCTGGAAAAATGGAAGACTTTATGTTAGAGAGGCAGCTCAGGTGGAAATAGCTTTGTGTTCCCATAACTATCCACAATCTGTCTTTCCAGGTCCTCCTTACTCTCCCCCCTCCAACCCCGGACATCCTCTCCACACTTTTCTCCCTCTCTTTGGGCTCTACAGCTGGTCTCTGCCACCATGTGGTGGGCTGGGTGGGGTGTGGCAAGCTGTGCGTTATGGTGGGCAGGTTTCTGCTACGGACATCACCAAAGTGGAACCATAGGTTCTGTGTGGCTCGGAGACTCTGGGAGAATTTAACCTCTTTTGTTACCTCTAATCTTGCCTACATGTGACTATACGTTTTGGTCTTGTCCTTAAATCTTTCAGTAAATCATCAGATGATTTCGTTCACCTGTTTTTCTAACACTTTTCCTTTTTCAAAGCCTTGCCTTTTCTTTGGACCACCCCCAAATTCTATAACCCGCCTAAAAGATAGGACACAAATCACTGCCGTACACTGATCTTGGGATATAACCGCGATGGCACAAACACCAGCATTCCCAGTTTTTCTTTGTCACTTAAGAGTGCTGACGGTAAGGAAGAGCATTTTCTTTAGTCTCAAAATGTGATGTGTGCTTATTAAAACTGCCGCGTGTATTTGCTAACAAGAGTGAGAAGAGTGACAAGATGAATTGCTAGGTTTCAGTACATCACGATTTAGACGTGATTTACTTGTCAAGGTGTCTGTCTTTCCATCATAAATATATTCCAAGGAAAATATTAGATATTACAAAAAGCCAGTCCCGTATCTTTTACTGCCTTATCAAGACTTGAGTTATTTTGTTCTAAAATGTTAATTTTTAGGCTTTGATTTTCTTACTAATTGTTAAAAACAAATCTTTATGAGCTGGGCGTGGTGGCTGACGTCTGTAATCCTAGCACTCTGGGAGGCTGAGGCGGGAGGATTGCTTGAGCTCAGGAGTTTGAGACCAGCCTGATCAAGAGTGAGACCCTGTCTTTAAAAAAAAAAAATTAAAAATAAAAAAAAAACCCCAAATCTTTATGGTAGAGTAAAAATATTTTAGTGTCAATTAGTTTATTCTATACGATTTTTTCCTTAGTTTTTTCTCTACTTTAAAAATTTTTATCATTTGTCAGTGACACCAGTAATAATCCAAGATATTTCTCTCTCTTTTTTCCTTAGAAAATTGCCTCACAATGGTTTAGGTAAGGTATAAATCAGAGATAGATAGACAAATAGATTGATACATATATATCTCTTGTTTCCGTTCTTGGTTGGGAATTAAGGTGAGGAGTTTCCCTTTTGTCCTACTTTATGAAATAGAGTGTTTACTTTCTCCATTTTAGCACTTTAAAGATCAGAATTCTGTATTTAAAAACTTGTCTAATTTTAAGAGTCTTTATCAAAGGCCAGGTCTATGTTATTAACCTCATTTGAAATTGTCCTTTGAAGATAGGCTGTAATTGGAAAATAATGACTGACTCAAGATTTGTCTGTACTTATCATTAACAGGAATCAAAAGTTAAGGAAACTCATGAGTTAAGCCATCCGCACGTAAGGGACAGCAGTATGTGAATTTACATAATTTGTGGGTGCTTTATTGCATTAGTCATTTTATATTTCCCATCTTGTGGCTTCTCTCCTCCTCAGTCCCCAACAATAAACAAAACTGTTCCAGAATCAACAAAACCATGTTTTCATTGCCGCAGCCTTGGAGATGAATGCAGAAGCCTCAGCTTGGCTTTTAGTTAGTCAATCTACTGCCTGTACCTGTAGTGTGCATTCTCATGCTTGTTTAAAATGGACTTCTAATAACCTAAATGTCCCCAATAGAAGACATTTAGGTAAATTGGGGAATGCCTATACAATGTAACATTATTTAGCCATTTAAAAAGTCACATTGAGAAAAGATACTTAGTGACATCGGAAATGTTTAATAAAAGTGCTGGATAATATTTATTGGGCGTATATTATATGCCAGACACATATATTAACACATTTAATCCTCAAATGATAAAGTACCATTATTGTCCCAAGTTCACGTGGTGAGTGGTAACCCCTAGCACCATGTATTATCTGCTTTCTATTTAATAAAACAGAATGTGTAAGATGATGATCAAGTTTTCTTTTAAAAATTATTCATATATATAGTAGATTTCTTTAACACTAGATATGGTTAAACAAAGTAGGAGGAAAAACAGGTTTCCAAACAGAATAATTATTGACCTTTCTGCAGTGTTATGCGCCTTTATGTCTTCCATTATTGGGAGAAATTAAGAACTGACTAGAATCAGCTATGCAAGGAAGACGGTTTTGTTCAGTGGTTGGACACTTATAGGTGATTTGCTTATGGTCAGGGTGAATTTGATCTAAGATAATACTCAAGCTCAATTTAAGAAGTTTTTTTTTTCCTACAGAAGTATGTATTTAGGGTGCTTTAACCAAGGTGTTTTCTTTTTTCCTATCTGAGAATTTCTTCCCTTGCCTGAGAATGTCTAGATCTTCACCTGTGTCCAGTGATGGCCCTACTTGTCAATCATCTTTGAGGAAAAAATCCCCCCTCCCTGTATCCAGATGGCCTTTGTTTTACTAATTAAAGTAGCTAAAAGCACTGAAATGCTTTTCTTACACAAAAGGTTTCCCCCCACCCCCCCATTGAGCCCCTTCCTGCTTCCTCCATGGCAGCATCTTCAGCAAGTCTCACCTGCTTTTGTCTTTTTTTTCTCCTGCTGGAAAGCACGTTCTGCAAAGGCAGAGACTGACTTGTTTGTCTAACAGGTGGTGCCTCCTGTCGGGTGCAGGCACACGGTGCTTTCCAGAGGGAAGCGATTGGCAACCTCGCCTCTTGTGAATTGTCATCTCAGGCATTGGCCACTCTTGAGTCACACTTAGACTGAAGAAGTCAAAGGTAGTCAGTGTTAGGTGTAAGATCCAAGAAAAAATAGATTGGGAACAGATTAAGAGAGCAACTTTGAGAGCTTTATGGAAGAGCAAAGTGGACATTATCAAAGGATGAAAGATACTGCCTAGTGCTTTCTTTAAGCTGTGTGAATGCCACGGGGAAGCACCCTCTGCTATCAGGGGAAGGTGCCATTGCACTTGCACAAAGGAAATTGAGTATAAAGGAGTGTGTTGTTTTAATCCATGTTATGAACAAGATATAGACACCCATTGTCATCTGTGACTTCTGGAGTATCCTCTTTAAATAAACTGGCCATTTTCTTTTAACTCATTTGCTTGAAAAAATATTTATGTTTTATTCTATCCTTTAAATAGCATCCTGGTGGGGAAGAAGTCTTAAGGGAACAAGCTGGAGGTGACGCTACTGAAAACTTTGAGGATGTCGGGCACTCTACGGATGCTAGGGAATTGTCCAAAACATACATCATTGGGGAGCTTCATCCAGTAAGTATTTTTGTGACTACTTTGTTCTTATTTCTCTTTAAGGCTGTTGGCTTATCTTACCCAAGTGTGTAGGTTTGTATGTATCCAAATTTAAAAAGGAGTAAATTAAAAACATCTCCTCCTGATTTTAGAACACCATTTTTGTCATAAATAAATTGGCCAAAAATTTGTTTACATTTCATTGGTTGCATTTTTTACTGGCACTTCAAGTCAGTTTGCTCTACCCAAGGCCATCAGCTGGGGAGTGATTCTCTGTCTTAGAAATTCCGTGGGGCCACAAATTTTAAAAGGTGAGGGTGTCAATCCAGCATAATTTTCTTTCTGTTTTTCTTTTTTGACCAAAATATTTTTCTTAGGAAACCCCCTTCTCCTTTCTGAGGATATTTTAAATCTAAAAAATTATTTTAAAAACTTAAAAACTAAGCTGTGTTAAATGTATAAGCTCTGCCTTATATAAAACTAGCACATTGTCCTCATTCTGCTCACTTTACCGAGACCTTTGAGGATGCAGCTTTGGTACCAATCCATTGACTAACCTTTGGAAAACACTGACCTAACTTAGCTTTCATATAAACACAGGGCTGTGATATGAATTTAGGCCCTTCTGTGACAGTTATAAATGACCGCATTAAACTTTACTAGTCTGTCAACCTAAATTATCAGGAATGCAGCTGAAAACTTGGGAAGAAGTTTCTGAGTCCTCTGAGCATCTGGAAGTGCATCCTGGGCTGTGCATTAAGCTACCCTTTTAATTCCAGGGAGCACCTGTTCCTCCTTGCCCACCCAGCTCCTGGTGCAGCCTACCAGGAAGGGTTGAGGTACTGATAGAAACTGGCTCTTTTCTCACGAGAAAAATAATACAGGCAAATAGCCTCATCCCAAATGAGCTGAGAAACACTTTAAAACATTGAAGAAGTTTCATTGTGTATCATTGATGCTTCTTGCAATGGCTGCACATGGAGGAAGGGTTACATCAGGCTCTTTGTAGAAGGCCCGAAAGTAGGAAATCCATTTTAGAACAACTTCTATTGAGTGGGGAGGTTTGTTTTGTTTTGTTTTTGGTGGTAAGAGATATGTACTTTCAGGGAGTAAGCTTTCATTTATTTGTAAGGTTTATTTGCCCACATATTTTCATCTTCATACTTCACAAAAGTGAAGTAGTTTTATGGTAATCAGAGAGGCCTGGCCTTAAAAATGTCTCATCCCAGCCGTATTCTTCCCAGCAGGGTGGGTAGGGGTGATTGTCAGGCCCTGATTACAGCATTTCTGCTCCACCTACCTGCTGGGCTTGCCTGTGGGCAGCATCAAGACACGCTTTATTTTTGATGGTTTCAGCCTGAGGTTTAAATAGTTTATGACCCTCCAATTGGGAGAGTGCAGGGATTCACTGAGGATATCATGCAAATAAAAGATATGTACACATCTCAAAGGGAATTTGAGAGGACAGAGGGAAGAATTAAGTCTTCAGCTGTTCTCTGAATTCAGGATTGTAGTCCAAGTCTAATAAATGTACACACACATCAACTTATAAGAAGGACTGTCATGGACGCTATTCTAAACTTTGGAACTCTAGATGGAAAATACCTCTGAGCACTTAATCTGCTATAAATTTTTTCTGGTAAGCCAGATGGATCAAACTTTGTGTTTAACAGCTAAATGTTGAACCCAAAATGCTAATTACTGAATTGCAATTAAAAAAAAATAACAACTCAAAGTGAACACTTTGGAAATGGTACTTTTTGTAGATTTTTTAAATTCCATAATGTGCCTTATTTTTTTTATTGCAGGATGACAGATCAAAGTTAGCCAAGCCTTCGGTAAGTGTGACCATCTCAGATGTCTTGGTGAACAGTTATTTTCATTGTTTTTAATACCTGTCAAACTGAAGGCAGAGGTCTTTTACTTAGCTGGCTGAGGCCAGCACAAGTCTTTCTAGGTAAGATGAATGTATAACCTGCTGGCTCAGCAAAAATTTTTATTTGTATAGACTAGTCAGTATGTTTTGTTAGGATAGCTTATGTGTTATTTTTGTAAGACTCAATACTTTTTTTCATCATAATTATCGATAAATACCTTTTGAAGAGCTACTTTTATAGGTAGCACTGTGCTTCTACCTGAAAGATTTGACACAAGCCTTATTTTCCAGGAACTTAAAATCTGGTTGAGTAGACGTCTTGTTACTTAAATCTTTGAGGACACTACCCATGTCATCTTCATCTCTGCATCTCTGGGGCATAGTAGGTGTTCAATAAATATTTGTTGGATGAATTTAATATTAAATATACCCTTTTGACTTATTTTTCCAGAGGAAAGGAAATTAATTCTGGTAATACTAGTTTTACACTCTGGCTCACTAGCGCTTCTTTCTGAACTGACCATCTCACTTGCATTTGAAGGTGAATCCAGAGTAAGAATTAATGAGAACAGCCAAAGTTCCCAAAAGGTACAAGCAGGCAAAGTAGCTCCTAGCCTGTAATTAAAGGACTATGAGGGAAAGTTTTTCTTAAAACAAGTAGCAGAAAGTGTAATTTTTTTCATTTTGGTGTATATTCTTTGTTTTATTGGAGAGAGTACAACAGCAAGATTCCACTGAGCTTCGTATCAAGAGTTGGGGAACTCATTTTGCTAGCTGTGGCTGCCAAGATGTTGCCTTTAATCTATAACGAAATCAAAGCAGTTAATCCAATAATATGAGCATAAAGGCTGTGTTTATCTCAACATCCCAGACAGTACAATGAAAGCCTTGTGTAATGCTGTTTAGTACAAAGCAGTTTCATTTATGTTCTCTCCTTTCCCTGTTCAAAAAAAGACTTAAGTTCAATGTTGGTGATATGAGTACTTCCAGAAGATAAAAAATGGACTTCAGAATTCAAATGGCCTCTTTAACAGTTGCTTGGAATCCTTGCTTTTAGTTTATTTGACATTAGCACCTTTTTTGAGGCTACTTTTTGGACAGCTGGAATTCTGTGATAGATGCAGTTTTTCTTTTTTCTCTAAAGTCTGTCGGGGGAAAAGTATATTTTTTCCTGTCAGGTGTTCAGTATGTGCGTCTTGGTGTAAGTCATTCAGCTATAGTAAAACAAAGATTGGGTAAGGCTCTTACATGAACGTAGATCACTGCGGGGCCAGCCATGTCTCTAACCATAATGTCTGCAAGCAGGAAACACCATTAGGTCTGAGGTGGTAAATGTGTCTCCTACCATAACTGCTTTGCGATTGAAGGGCAGACTCCTTCTTTATTTGCTTCTAGGACATACATTATAACCTATACTTATGTTGAACTAATCGACCGTTGCCATTTGTTCCTGTTTTTCTATTTTAAAGTGCTGATCACTTTGATACTCAGTATTTTGGGGACAGAGCAAGTTTACATGTTGAATTCTGGGAATTTGGCTTTCAACGTCAAAGAAAACTTTCCTGACAACGTTATGATAGAGTGACAGCTCTCTGTGTGTTAAGACAGGCTTTCATCATGTCATCATTAGCAGTTGATATGTTTGATCAGCTTGCTAGGTATAGAAGATCTTACTGGAATCACACTAGCTCTATGAAGTAGATATTTTTATTCTCTTTGGAGATTTTACAGATGGACCAACTTGCGTATTTTATTTAAAAAAAAAAACTCTTTATGTGACTTTGCTTAAATTAGAGCAGAACTGTAGGAATGTGGGACAAGAACTTGTGGGGTTTTTTGAGAGGCTGTATGCACATGAAATGCAAGAAAATACATGACCATTTTTCTGGATTTATCTTTCTTGTACTTTTAGTTTACCAGAAGAAAAGAGTGTCCTTAAATATACCTTTTGTCGTGTGTCTGTAGAACCATCCATCTATCTCCAGGCTGAAAAATGTACAGTGTGGTCTGAATTTTTGAAATGTTGCCTGCTTAAAGTATCTAGTTGAATTGTGAAATAAAATGCACCAAAGATTATTAGCTCGAAACTGCCCAAAGGAAAGCATAGTGTTATGTTGCCAAATTAAGATATTTGTAGACATAGAAATTAGGAATTTTTAATTAAACATATTTATTAAACATACCCATGTCTATCAAATTTGTTTACATAGAGGATAGTAGTAGTAGCAATACCCTTTCTTGGGTATTGTTTTCAAAGCCTTTGTTAAATAAATTATTTATTTGGTTCTCACTATATCTTTGTGAGATCCATAGACCTGCCAAGGAGTGAAGACAACAAAGCTTGGAAGTGTTAAGCACCTTGTTCAAAGTCACATACTCCAATATTGAATCTAGCCCCTGTCTTAGGCTTGCTGGTTTCAGTCTCTTAAGCTTCTTCTGTAGGCTCTGGACTTGACATGATAGGCATCAAATTGTCAGTATTTTACGGGAGGAAGTCTTCCAACTAAAGAATGGGCTAAGTTAAATGAACTTACAAATGAGATGACTCTGATTTGCAAAAGCTTCTTGGGCTTTGCATGCTTTTATATAGAGCTTATCACAACTTATACGTGACTTTATGTGACTTATAAGTTATTACACATGATTTATACTGATTTAATTGTTAACCTCTTTTTACTGAAGTTGAACCCTGAAGGTCAGGGAGTGAACAAATGGCAGAGCCTGTCATAAAAACAAGTCTTTTCTCCCTGTTCGTTGCTGACATATTTGATAGTTACATCCCTAAACCCAAGTGAGGCCCTTCAGAGCATTGGCCACTAAAGACAATTTACTTTTTCATCACAGTGCTAAGTGGTTATTCAAACTTGCTTTAACTGTCAAGTATCCTGGGTTATAGAGCCAAGAAGATAATAATCAAAAGAAGTTACATGATTTTCTTAAGTTCATTTCTTTAGAGGTTCATTGTTGCTGGTAGTGGTGCGCTAGCAGCCTTTGAACATTAGTGCTCACTTGTGTCAACTACGAAGGTGGAGGAAGGACGGGCGGACTGAGTTTCCAGGGTTGTCAGCATGTTTGGTGAAATGCCCACTTGTGCTCAGTTTAACAGTGTCATGAATGTTTGTGTTTGCCTTCCATGTACTGTTTCAAGCTTAACTTTCTAGTGTAACAACATTTTACCTTCAGTGAATTCTTTTGTTTCAGAACTGATTGTCTGTCTTCTAGTAGCTAAATAACATTTTAGCGTATTTTGATTATTTCTAGCAGTTTTGTTAATTTTACCCATGTATACAAAATTTGAAAAGTAATCTTGCTGTGGTTATTTTTATAGTCGCTAAGATTTAGAATTGCTCCAATATTGTGAAGTTTTCTTTGTAAATGACTTATTTTTTTCCCCTACTGTGTCAGGAATCTTAAAGGCGATCATTCAAGGTTGGTGGGTCTCATAAGTGCTTTGCCTACTCTTCCTGAAGAGGTTTCTGCCTTTTTGTAGGAGTTTCTTTAATGTGCTTTGCAGAGTGTAGCTTGGCTTCACTGCAGACAGCTGATTGTTTTGCTAATGCCTTTTTATTTGTTCTTTGAGAAACTGTGGACATAGAGCTCTCTGATGAAGCTGCCGTATTTACAGCTGCTTTTGTTTTTGAGGCACTAATACTTTTGCTGGTGTGAAATATTAAAAGAATGCTTCTTAACATGTTAAGCCCAGAAAAGTTTGTATTTCATTAGGCCTTAATGGTTCAGCTGTTGAGGCAAGTATGCCTTTTTCCAGAGCAATTGTCAGTTCACTTAATGGTACTCACAAGAAGAGCTGCTCTCAGACATGCTGGAAGGTAAAAACAGGGCTTCCTTATTTGGAAGTTCCTTGTCGGGGTGACAGTGGCCGGTAGTGAGTGACCAATGTGAGGCCAGTCCCCCTCAGGCCAGAGATAGAAGCGCCTTGGGAAAGGTGGTCTAGAGAGTTAGAACTTAAGAAGACAGTTATTTTTTATTTTTGGTTGACATGTATTTAATGTAATTTAGGTACACTTTTACATCTATCAGATTTGAATGAAATAACTGATGTTTTTATTGAACACTTATTTGTACTTTTGAAGAATTAAACTGCTCTTCCTAAAGATGGCAGGGGGTTGTGTGTGTGTATACATTAGTATCTGTTTTCAGTTTCTACATTAAGTATTTAGAGGCCTATTGTTTGCAAGATATTTTATGTAGCATATTAATTAAAAATTTTTTCAAATTATCAAGGTTTCCTTAATTATAGGTAATACTTACATTTTTTATTCTGAAAAAAATTGTGAAGTTAAGCATTTTAGTGAAAAGATGTTTATGATGTAATTTTCCCTTTCAACATTTTTTGAAGAATGCATTGAATAAAGTATTGTGATCTTGTTTTAAAACAGGTTTTTAGTCAATGGAATAAATGTTTGGACATTCCCTTTAACTTCACTTTTTCCCTGTTATGTTTCAGGAAACTCTTATTACTACTGCTGATTCTAATCCCAGGTATGTGGTAGTTCTAAAGTCGTATTGGGTTGCTGGGCTCATAAGTCAAGAGTTGGGCTGGGTGCTTCCCTGTCCCATGGCCCTCTGCCTGGGTCCCCCGTGCTTCCTCTCTGCGGTCTTCAACTGCAGACCAGACCGTTCAGGGCATTAGTCCCAAACCATCAGGCAGCTCCAACTGGGAACACTCCACAGCCACCCTAGACCTCGCCCTCTGGCCGCATTCACCCCAGGGAACGTGCAGCGCCAATCAAATCGCATCTCCTTTTCCCCTGGGCCAGCCCCTCAGATGTCAAGTCCCGTGGCTGCTCCGATCCATGGGTTCATCTCCAGGCAGACATTTCCTTCCTCACCTGATGCATGTCCATTTCTTAAACCGTAGTGATTATGTTTCCCTAAGCATGGCTTAGTTTTCCTTTGTCGTTTTTATAAGTTGGCCCTAAAGTTGAACCCAGTAATCCAAGTGTTGCATAACTCACTCATTCTGGGGGCCAGATTTCTTTATTATAGTCCAAGCTCATATTAGTATTTTTGGCAGCTCTACCATATTGGCTTAATAGCCTTTTTTGGGGGGGTGGGGGTGGGGAACTCAAGCCCAAAACCACACATTTGTATTTGATCTTGTCAGATTTAACTGCCCGGGTCTGTTGGTGTTCTGGAACAGTCCTTGCCTGCAGGAATTACTTCACCTTACTCTTCATTGACATGCAAGTTTCTTTCTAAAGGGAAACTGAAAAACCCCACTGAACCCTACTGAGATGAAAATTACACTTGTAATCCATTTGCAATTTAAATCTCTATATTGAACTTGACCTTTGAATGAGTTGGTATGTGAAGAGTATTAAAGAACAGAAAGTTTATGATGGAAAATATATATACACATAGTCTAGATTCGAAAGCCTATACATTAATCTCTGTTTCCTAAGAAATTGAAACCTAAATTGAAGATTCAAATCTAATTTAAAGATTAAAATATAAATTGAAGCTTTTCCCAGTTTTCTCCCTGACTTGATCCATAATCTGTAATTTATAGTAGATCAAACTTATGTCGATGGGAAAGAAGCTGAACTCTGTAAAATAATTTTAAAGGGGTTTATTCTGAGCCAAATTTGAGGGCCGTGACCCGGCGCCACACCCAAGAAGCCTTGAGCAAGTGGACTCGCTGTGGTTGGGTTACAGTTTGGTTTTATACATTTTAGGGAGATAGGGGTTACAGGTAAAGTCGTAAGTCAATACATGGAAGGACATACATTGGTTTGGCCCAAAAAGGCGGGCCATCTCGAAGGGCGGGGGTGGGGAGGCTTACAGGTTATAGGTGGGTTTAAAGACTCCTTGCCTTGTAATTGCTTAAAAATTGAAGCTTTGTCTAAAGGCTTGGAATGTTTTAGATAAGGGACAAGTCACTGGACATATATTTGTTGTGTAAATTGGGGACCTGCATGTTTGTCTTGCATAGCCTTAGGCCTGTTGATGACTTATAAAGGATAACTCCAAGAAGGGAGAGGGGCGTGGTGGGTCGTGTCTGACCTCCTTGTGGCAGACAATTTAGTTTTAGGATATCCTCTTGGCCAGGACAGGGTCCATTCAGTCAGCTGGTTGGGGGGAAGCCTTTTATTTAATATTAGTTCACACTTCTATGCATTAGGACTGAACAACGTGTAAATTAGGCATTTTTGTGAATTTAGACCTATTGACCCCAGACTAAGTAGTTTGGGCATGCTGTTTCTTAACACTTTAAATCCACTAAGCACAGGTTGTAAAGATTAGATTTTCAAAACCTAAGTTTGGTATGTTAGGGGTGTGGTGTTAGTAGCAACCTTAGTAATCATGTAGTCCAAACCCCTCAACTTTACAGCTCAGGGGAAGTGATTTGCCTGTGGCTGTAGAGCTTGCTGATAGCTCACCCAAAATGAGAACTTTGGTCTTCTGATTCTCAATTTAGTGCCCTTTAAAATTCTTAATTAATGTGTGTGTAACTAGAATAAAACATGTAAGGAATATTGGCTTTTGTTAACTTGCAATACGTAACCCAGAGTTTATGTCATTGAGGTAAATCACTACTCTTAGGTAGTCTCTTGGAAAACTGATAACAGTTCTTTGTGTAAAGTTTATAGAAATAGGTTGAAGTGGAACAAAGTGAGGCATTAGTTTTTTCATAAGGCTAGCAGGGTTTAGTGATTGCCAGTATGCTAGGGCATGCACTCCCATCGTTTTTAGCAAATCCGAATTATCTTTTCAGCCAAAATCAGTTACAGAGGTAAGAAAAACATGCCATGATAATTTTAGAAGGAGCAAAGATTTTGAGTTGCCTGCAGTGAACAGTGGCATGCAAGCGTCATTGCTCATTATGTCTTTCTAGTTGGTGGACCAACTGGGTGATCCCTGCCATCTCAGCACTGGCCGTAGCCCTGATGTATCGCGTCTACATGGCAGAAGACTAAATACCTTCTCAGAAGCCAATGCAAGAAAAGATTGCTTTGGACAAGAAGAAAAGCCAATGTTAACTACTTCAACTGACAGAAACCTTCACCAGAAAAAATAATTTTAATATGTCTGTTAACCTTTCCTCCTGCATTAGAAACAAAACAAAAAGAAGTGTCCTTTCTACTCTTGAACTTCTCAAGTGTGCCTTTTTATTCATCAACTTTATTTTGATGTGTCTCCACTATGTAATTTACTTATTATAAGCATGATCTTTTAAAAATATCTCTGGATTTTAAAATAGGCCACAATGTTTGCCTGTTTGGTATATAATTATCTTTAATGTTTAGAATCTCTGATTATTTAGAAGAATTATTTAATGTGTTACTCATTCAGATCCAAGGAGTCTGTGTGACTTGAGGTAAGGGAACAGCCTTGAATGTCTCCTTGTGCTGCTGCTTGTCTAATTGAATAACCAAGTATTGCATGTTTCCAATGTAGCTGCTTTTTTCAGGGAAATCAAGAAAGGCCCGGGAATTATACCTTGAGGGATTTCTAATAGTTATTCTACTTGAAATAGATGATAAAAAGAGAAAGTAGCTTACAAGATCTGTGTGACTTCATATCTCCTCTGACTGAAAAACACCAGCAACATAAACAAAACCCATGAACTATGACAGGATATTACAACTGTGCATTTTCTTAGCTTAAAAATATCATCCCAAAGAGGCTCTCAGTTTTATAGCTTCTAAAGTTTTAAGAATTCCTTGGTCAGAGGGGAAAACTGTTTATGTACTCTTCTAAGGAAATGCTGATTCCCTAAAGTGTAAAAACAGATTTGAAGGAGATTGTGGAGCATTTGGAATCTGATTTTTGAAGAAATTTAGCTGCTGGTGGTGAACCATGAGGGACTGTGCTGTGGCCGTCCGTTTTCTCACTGGAACTCTCGTGCATCGATTCAGCCATCTTATTTCCCACTTAACTGTTCTCTGCCTTGTGCATTGTCATCATTCATGCTTTGTTCCTTTTGAATGTTGAGACTTGACAGATGAATGTATCAGACCATAAGCAACTGTCACTAGTGTGACTGTGTTTTCACTGGCATGTGAGCCAAGCAAGGAAGTTCTTCAGAAATAACACATTAGAAAGGAATTTTACAGAGTACAGATTTTCCTAATCAATGGCATGTGTCACCCTTTGTTTTTGTCACTGAAAGTTGAGCTAATTTGTATTTCAAAATAAATTGCAACACTTACTAAGGTAAGGGATCTGTGTAAATATTTCAAATTTTTAGGTTGTGATTTTTAGCTATAAAGCTTCAAATTTTGATACTTTTTAAAACTTTGCTCCTAAATCGGCTATGAAGTGAATTGAAGTGGGTGTATCCTATCCTAGACAGTATCGGAGTGATTAATTTGTAAATCATTAAGAAGTTGGCTAATAACATCTGTTTATTTGTAAGAACCATAACAAATAATTGAATTGTGACATTTTAATTACTGACTTAGCAGTGGCTGCCCTGACTTTTTCTTCGTGCGTTGTGGAACGTATGGGATGAAGGAGAAAGAAATAGTTTATATCATATTTTTAACATTGCACTTGTGCAGCCAGAATCTCAAATAAGATATTTGACACTTTTTACTGCTTTCCAATAAGAGAGGTGAAGGATTTCATGAAGCTGTCACTCATTCTTCTTCATCTACTGGTGGTTAGAGTACAGGGAGTCAGCAGAGGCTCCTGGGACACAGCCCCCAGGGACTGTGTCAGGTGGTTCTGTGCAGCTGCTCACTCCCTGTGAGCGAGCCCGTGATTACCATTCTAGTTGCTGTAGGCATCAGAAAGTGTTTAGGCAACATGGAGTGGAAGTTCTGGGAGCTGATTCTCTTACAAAGGGTAACCTTCCCGAGGGGTGTGCAGACACGGATGGTGTCAAGGGAATCAATTTCCAGATCCTCAGCTTCTATGTGGAATTGTATTAATTTCCTAGGGCCATGGTGACAAAGTACCACAAACAGGGTGGCTTAAAACAACAGGAATTTGTTCTCACAGTTTTGGAGGCCAGAAGTCCAAAATCAAGGTTTCAGCAAGGCCATACTCCCTCCGGATCTCTGGGTAGAATCCTTTCTTGCCTCCTCCAGCTGCCAGCCATCGATCCTTAACAGCACTTGGCTTGCAGCTGCATCGCTGCAGGCTCTGCCTGTTGTCTCTGTCACCTTATAAGACACCAGCATTGGATTAGGGGTCCACCCTACTCCAGGCTGACCTCATCTTAACTATTTACATCTTCATGACCCTGTTTCCAAATAAAGTCATGTTCTGCGGTGCTGAGGTTAGGACTTCAGTAGATCTTTTTGGAGGACACAAGTTAACCTGTAGCACATTCTTTCCTGAGGTTGATCGGATGGTCATACTGGCTCTTCTTCCTTTACTCCTCTTTAAACTCAATTCCTCTTCTTCCACTTTTTGGGAAAGAAGCTATCTTAGCTCAGGCTGCTGTGACAGGATACTATAGACTGGAAAGCTTAAACGTTTATTTCTCACATTTTTGGAGACAAAGTCCAAGGTCAAGGTGCCAACAGATTTGGTGTCTGGGGTGGGTCCTCTTCTCGTGTCTTCATGTGGTGGAGAAGAGGAGACAAGCTCTTTCAGGACTCCTAAAAGGACACTAATGTTGTTCATGAGGGCTCTACCTTCCTGACATCATTTAATTACCTTCCAGAGACCCCATCTCCTAATACCCTCACATTAGGGGATAGGGTTTCCACATAGGAATTTTGGGGTGATATTCTGTCCATGACAGAGGCCTATTCTTCATCCATCCTGAATTTTAATATTGTGCATTGCCCCAGGGTGTGAAAACCTCTGTCAAACGTGGTACGTTGAAAATATGGGAGTCTGCGAATCTTTAATTGAGACACTTCTTCAATCAAGGTGCTGTAACCCAAAGTCAGGCTTTTGCGCTTTTCTTTCCTCGTCTGACATGTACTCTGCTGATGGCGAATCATGGAGTATGAAAGGGCAGTTTGGCCTTTTGGAGGGTGGTTTGAGTCAGATGGAATAGACAGCAGCAGGAATGATGACAAACTTCGCAGAATGGCATCTCTTCTACCACCTGTCTTCAAGGAATGCCTCCTTCCTGAGGGAGCGTCCTGGGAGACTAGAGTCGGATCAAGTATGAATTTGTTTTGTGATATGAGTGCAGAAAATCAAAGTTTTTATTTTTCTGCTATATACATGTTTCTATGGTAGAGAAATGTGATCAGGTGACCAAAAACTTTCATAACAGTATTTTTCATTAGGATGAAATTCTGGGGAGAGATGGGAGTATGAGGTCAAGGAGAAAGGAGCCGTGTAAGAGTTCAGTCTGCCAAGAGCCGAGGCGTTTTTTATAAAAGGGTAATGATGGCAAATTGCACTGACTATATTTAAAAGAATGAGATTTCAGCTTTATTTTAAAGTGTCAATATTTAAAATATGCCAGAATTATGCCCTTTGTAAGTATTTAAAATCATGATGAAAAATTTTAAAGGGCAACTGAAAGTTTTTCAAAGTTCTTGTAAGGGGTGATTTAAGCAGGAAGTGTGGGGGGCGCTGGCCTTCTCTCCTGGTGCCCTTTTCCCTGCATACCTGTCCTCACATCCCTTTTTCATGGTTTGGCCACAGTATGAAGTCAAATAATAATTTGAAAACATTGATAGTATATGTTGAGTGAGGTTATGGGCTGCGTGAATGTTTTTATTTCTTTCAAAATATTAAAAAATTGCTTTTTATTTGAGTTTAGATTTTGAAAGGCTTCAGCACATAGCCTGGCTCACAGGAAACGTTCAGGATTTGAGTTGAAACTAAATTGTGAATTGTGTCTAATATTTTCCATGGCTTAGAAGTCTTTGACGTTTTTTTGAAGATCCTCGCTTCCTGACTGTTAAGTTGGAAACACTAAATCTGAAAATATTGTTTTTAAATAAAGGTAACACATCTTTGATACTATAAAGCAGGGATAAAATGAAAAACACCACTCTTTCAGGAAGACATCTGTTGCACTAAAATACAAAGTTGTGCTTGGGCAGAAAGGAAGCCGTGAGAGTCTTAGCACAGTTGGAAACCTGGTTGTAATGCTTACTAGTTACATAACTTCTAGAAAGTTACCCTTTTGGAATCTTTCTTTCCATTTACATAATTCGTGAGCAGTGTTTCCTGGACCTCAACAAGAGGGGTCCCCACCCACTTAGGGCCCCATCTAGCCTCCAGCCGTGTCCCCCCTCCCTGTGGGCCGAGAAGCCTGTGTCCTCCCCCCTCCGCATACCTGCACACGTGGCCCAAGCCTGCCTGAGGGTCTGTGTGGGTCTCCTCAGTCCGTCCTCCTGAAGGTCGCCCAGGCTGCAAGTGCACACACATCAGGCCCAAAAGGGTGGCTGAGGGCTGCTCTTCAGGGAGGACCACTTGGGTGGGCAGGCTGGGGAGTCCAGAGATGCTGCCCACCCAGGTGTGTGTGGGCTCTGCAGTGCGGGGTGGGGCTGGTGTGGGGAGGGGAAGGGGGGCTGGGGCCTGGCGTAGGGGCTGATTCTCCTGGTGCCACCACCTTCTGGCATAGAATGTTGATGAATCTGAAAACCCTAGATTCAAACTTGGCCTTTCAGGTCGTTTGTCAAGGTAGGAGGTTGGAACATACTTAGCAGACTTGTCAGCAGCTTTGTAACATCTAAACACTCAGACGTGTAGTGTGTGCCCCACAGATGTTAGGGGACGGTAGCTCTTAATGTTGCTGTGAGGATTAAGCGAAATTACCAGCAAGCTTGTAGCCCACTGCCTGGCCCATATGTGTAATGCATGTTTGCGCTTCTCCCATCCAGACCTCTCAGACGAAAAATTGCTTTAAATGAAGATGAGGTATTTGGTGGTTGAGATGTGAGCAAAACAAATTGCAGTTGCAAGAATTGCAGTTAATAGTCACATGGGTGTGCAGGACTCCCTGTGAGGCTGGGCCGGCCCTGTGTATAGCACGCGCTGTCTGCTCTCAGACCAGCGCTTGTCCACTCTGCGCCTTATCCCAGGGCACCCGTTGGTTTGGCTCCATATCAGGGCGGGGAGCTCTCACACTTGGGGTGGTGCAGAGTCACCCTGAAAGGTCAGGGTCACTCCTTTGCCATCAGCATTACCAACAGCAGGGGAAGATGAATGACGTGGTCCCCACTGAGAGCTTTACGGTGCTCCTGGGGGGAGCAGAAACAAGTGAAGGGCGGGCTGACGTCTGTGTCTCTGCAGCTGCTGAGAGGCGGTGCACGACACTCAGAGTTCAACGGTGGGAGGGTGCTGTGTGCCCAGTGGCCTGCACGGTCAGCCCCGGAAACAGGGGTACAAGGCATCCCCATAGGGCAGGGCAGGGGGGGTGGGGGGTTCTTGTGAGGAGGCATATTTTGCAATCAATCAGTAAACAAATGCTTGAGAATTTGAGAGATCATGAAATCATTATGTAAGTCCTGAAACAAATCACAGTGTTATTTATTTTTTGACTGAAATGTGAACATTTTCGTCAAAATAGAAAACAAAACCCAGGTCGTGGGTGGGAAGGAGACATCTGTAAGGGAAAGTTCTTAAAAATGGAGGAATAGGTAAAGCTGCTTTTCCTGCTTTTCTGCTACTCTTCCTTCTAGCCCTGGTATCTTTCTGGTCACTCCTTTTTCCTACTGAAGGTGATGACACAAAGAGTCCAGTAAGTCATGAAGTTCAATGTGAACCAAAGCCTACCTGAAATTTGAGGGTATAATTTCTGGCTTAAATAAAGGACAGCTGTTCTAGGGAGGTTGGGTGGGTACAGACCTTTCTGATCGCAGGGGTGGTCTCCATTGCATGCAGCCAACTCTTCTCTGGTGGGATCCGACATCCCTAGGACCAGGCTGAAGCTGACTAAAGGTTTTGGGGCTGGCCTGGAAACAACCAACCAGAAGTGGGGGTGTTTTGTGCTCCATCATTACCATTCCTTTTAAGAGAAGAAAGAAGCAAGTGAAAAATTTGCTTGTGTTTAACAGCTTAGGTCTTCCAGAAAAACAATGCAAAATGTGCAATTGCAAAGATTTTACCTCCGGCCCAAATCATTTATAAGAAACCATTAAAATGGCCTGTTGTCATTTTTAGACTAAAAAGTTTGATTTAATATTCTTGGAGCCCTGGGAAAATTGTGAAAATAACTGAAAAATTAGTACATCCTAGTAGAAAGAATTTGAAATTCACACAATTTTAAGTGACATTGGTCATATGGAGAACCTTCACTAACTTTGAAGACTCTTGTTTCATTATCCTAATATTCCATTGCTAAACTGAATTTATTTTACCTGTATGATTATGCTTGTCATGTTTATAAGCCAATAGCTGTTTAGGGAGAGATCACTACTTGTCAGGTGGAAAAATTTAATATTGTTCAAAGTAATGGTAGCATTACCTTTACATTCATTTTCTTAGTTTACCAGATCAAGAACACAGAAGATGATCTTGGAAGAAAAGAGGCATAAATCTTAATGACTTTGGATTAGGCAATAGCTTCTTACATGATAACAAAAGCTCAAACAAAATAAGAAATAGATAACATGAACTTCATCAGAATTCATAACTTTTGTGTTTCAAAGGACACATCAAGTAAATGAAATTTCTCACAGAATGGGAGAAAATACTTGCAAATCATATATCTGAGGGACTTGTGTCTGGAATATATAAAGGACTCTTACAACTCAGTAAAAGACAATTGAATTTAAAAATGGGTAAAAGATCTGAATAGACACTTCTCCAAATGAAAATACACAAATGGTCAGTAAACTTCATTAGCCATTAGGTAAATGAAAGCCAAAACCACCTTGCACCCACTAGGAAGGCTATGATCAAAAAGACACTGACAAGTTTTGACAAAGATGTGGAGAAATTGTAACCTTTGTGGGAATGTAAAATGGTGCAAGCTCTGGAAAGCAGTATGGCAGTTCCTTAAAAAGTTAGGATTACCACATACCTAACAATTCCACTGCTAGGTATATATACCTAAAGGAAGTAAAAACAAGTGTTCTGACAAAAACCTGTATGTGAAAGCTCACTGCATTATTTATAATAGCCAAAAAGTGGAAATGGCCCAGATGTTCATCAGTAGGTGAATGGATAAATGAGTTGTGTCATACACATACAATGGAATATTATTTGACAAGAAAAAGTACTATATATGCTACGACATGGCTGAAACTTTGAAAACATTTGCTAAATGAGAGAAGCCATTCATAAAAGGCTACATATTGTATAATTCTATTTATATTAAATGTTCAGAATAGGCAAATCCATAGAGACAGAAAGTGGTTACCTAGGTCTGGGAAGGGGGGTTCAGGGAATTGGAATGACTGCTAAGTGGTACAGGGTTTCTTTTGGGAGGGATGGAAGTGTTCTGAAGCTGATTATGGTGATGGTTGTACAACTCTGTACCAAAAACCATTGAACTATACACTTTCAATGGGTGAACTGCATGGTATGGGAATCGTATTTCAATAAAGCTGTTTTGAAAGAAATTCAACATGGTCAAAGTAAACTCATCCTCTGAGCCCAAAACTAGTCTTGTGCGGTGCTCCTTATCTCAGGAGCATCCATCCAGGACATGCCAGAAATGGGAGTCCTCCTTAACACCCCCTCACCTTCCTCAAATCTCCACTCTGTCCAGAGTGGACTCCCTTGCTGGGTGAGATGTGAAGCCAGAGGAAGGGGCTTTTACTTTTTGCCTCTATATTTTGTCCACTTACATACTGTTTTAATTAAAGATATGCCTTTTGCAATTAAAGTTAAACTGATCACTGATGTATTTGTTTCTACATAGCCCCAGTGGTCTGTCTGCTGTCTAGTACCTGTGTCTGCTCTTCACCTCCAATGCTATGGCCTTAGTTGAGGCCTTCAGCTCTTCTCTTCTGAGTTACTGCCACGAGTGCTTGCTAACCAGGCTCACCTAGATCTGTCCAGGCCATTACGTCTGTTCTGCACTGTATTCTCAGAGCCTGGTCCAGTTCCTGGGACACAGGGGGTGTTTGTTGATTGAATAACTCCTACCTCCAATCTCTATTTCCAATCTTTCGTTCTCGTCATGATGGGATTACTCTTTCTGAGACACCACTGTCGTATCACCCTTGCCCACAAGCCTTGGTGAGAGGCAGCACTGAAGCACTCTACAGACTGCTCTTTGTCCTATAAGGACAGGGGGTTTTGAGAACTGTAGGACAGAAGGCTGATTCTGAGCTTTGTATATTGGAGCACAGGAACATTTATACTCCAGTAGTTTCTAAGCATGGCAGGAGGCGGAGAAAAGATGTTATCTGAAAAAGCTCCAGTGTTCTTAGCACACCAGATCCCATGGCTTGTGAAACACTGAAAGGCCAAGTTAGGGCCTAGATCTTGGAGTCTGCCCAAAAGATAGAGGGTGAAGGCGAGTGGAAGGTTATCAACGGCAAACACGAAGGTGGGCAGGGCCAGCTGCGTGCTCAGAGGTCAGGGAAGTTCTGTACTTTGGGGCCTGGTTTGATAACCTGCTCAGTTCCTCTCTATCTCTGCCGGGCTGCACTGTCTCCTGAGTTCAGCGCGCCCCAGGCCTGTCTGTAGACCCTTCCATGCTGGTAAATTTCACATTCTTGGCAATATGCCCAGTGCCTAACAGCCTTCCTTTTAGTTAAAATCTACTGGTTTTAGGGGCCTCCAAGTGACACCCTCCTCCTGAGAAAATATTGATTATTTCAGCTTCAAGACTTACTACTAAGACTCAGCAATAACTAAAGAAAGCACTTTTCTCTGTCCTGTTGGTATGTAGAATTCTGAGGAAATGTGATTTAAAGCAGCTAAGTGGTTTTGGTTGAAGTTTTCATATGTTAGAGAAAATAAAATCCTTTTAAGGAGTGGCCCTTTGCCCTTTATCTCCAATGGTTCTTCATGTTTCCCTTTATTATTTTTCAGAATCATCTCTACTGAGAATTATGTCCATTCATGGCTGCTTCCCTGTATGTTTCAAGTTCAAACTAGATTCCACACCCTTTCATTTCTGTCCTTCTGAAGCTCTTCTCACCTGAGCAAAGCTGTAGCTCATGGCTGTCTCACTCTGACCCTCCTCAGTTTTAAAGCTCTCTTCTCTTTGGAATTACAGAAGAACTAGTCTTTCTCAGTTTCCTGAGGCCATGACTTTGCCAGGAAAAAACAAAACAGGTCTGATGGCATTACAGCTTTATAAAAAGTTAATTCAATGGTGCTCATAGATTTCCTTTCTTTTCTTTTTTATTTCGGGTTGGCTGTCTCCTCTCCTTATTTTTAGAATGTAGTAGTACCCCCTTAACTGTATCGTTGGATGATTGATTACTCAAAGTCAGGTAAAGTGGAAAATCATAACCATTTTCTTTTAACTTATTTTAAGTTCATTTGAATTTTAATTCACTTGCCAAGAGCTTTTCTTTGTGGATCACTGATTGTAGTTCCTTATCCATAATGCATCTTTAAAAATTCCCCATTCCTTTACTTTAAGGTGGAATGAGAACCCAAAGAAGCTTCTAAAGTTATCTCTGTACTGTAGAATTCCTAGAGTTTCAGAATTTTCTACCTGGTCTTTTATAGTTGCTTTGCCCGTGCCTAATTAGTCACTTTAACAACCCCTTCATCAAAGCTTTCAAAAGCATTCAACATAGTCATTACAGTCTTTACGGAAACATCTCTCCTTTTGCACTTGTATTTTTTCAGGTTACATAATATTCAATTAGTGTAGTTGTGATTACATATAAAGCTAATCTAAGTCAATTGGGAACAAATACACTGACAAACTATTTAGAGCAGGAGTGTGTAGGCAATCAAGAAGACAGACTTAATTGTGCACATCGGTTTGTCATAGGCATTGGTTATTTGCATTTCAGAGGATGTGGAGAGAGTTAATCCAGCGAGTAGATTGAGGTGAACTGAGAGCCTCTTCTGTAATTCATAGTGCTGCGTCTAGACCATTGATTTGTTCTCCCTCTCAAGCTCACATTGTAAGTTCCCATTTATAATTCTTGGTGTTATGTGCATTCTCTTATAAACAACCGCCATTCCATGAGCGTAGTAGTTATCTGTCTCTCAGTGAGAGAATCCCAAAGGAAATATCTTTCTAGTAGCTTCTGGCTGGGCTGAATGGCAATTAGGCTTAAATGAGTGGCGCCTCAAAGTTAGAGTAGCCAAACTCAAAAAGCAGCTCCAGGGGGTCTTCGGACACCCAGAAATTACATGAAACATTTTGTTCAATTGTGCATTTTTCTGAGAAGAATATAAATAACTTCTAAAATTCTTAAGGGGTCTGTGATGGCCCAAAGATCAAGAATTACTACTAATGAGTGGCTGTGTCCATTCAAGGGAAGAAAAGCACTTGGTGATCCCAGTGATGTCTGGCTACTAAGCTGCTTCTTCCAACTGAGAGAAGCCCTTGAGAAAAGTTTATTAACAATGAGGGAAAAAATCGCCCCTTTTCAGTTCCCTACTGTTTGTAAAATTTGCCCCCCAACTACACATTGAGCAACTACTATGTGCTGGGAACCATTCTTGGCCTGGGGATACAGCCCAGAACAGGTGCGTGCAGTCTCTGCCCTTGGGAAGCTGCCTTCTAGTGGGGAGACTTGCAAACAACAGGTAAGTAAAGAGACAAAGGTGGAACATCAGTCAGGGAAAAGCATGATGAAAAGTGGAAAGTGGGGGAGATGCTCTATGGCAGGAGGAGCGTGATTTTGGTTAGGGTGAGCAGGAGTGCCTCTGTGAACCGGGAACATCTGGGTGGCAACCTGCATGAAGTGTAAGAGTGAGCCATGGAAATACCTGATGAAAGCATTCCTGAGAGCGGGAACTGCATGTGCAAAGGCCCTGCGGTAATAGGAGCCTGGCCTATTTGAAGAACAAGGAGGCCAGTATGGCTTCAACAGACATGATCTGATTCACTTTAGAGGAATCCATTTGGAGATTATAGACTGTGGGTGGCCAAGAGTGGGCGTGGGGAGGCCACTAAGTAACTCTTCCTGAGCCTATGAACAAATACATGTGTTTATGAAGAAATTCATTTTTTTAAATGGGAATTTTTATTATGGAATTATTACTCTTACACATTCACAAAAAAGAGACAAGAAGACATACAAATCCGAAACGTGTAAAAAGAAATTTATACACATTTATATACACATTTATACACAGTTAGTTGATGGCCACCTAAAAATAACGACTAGCAGAAATCTGTCCATATCAACAAGCAAAGGGCTCCATTGTTACTAAAGGTAATCCACTGTGTACCATTATTTTTTTTATTGTGGTAAAACATACACGTTTTTAAAGGGAATTAGCAAGGTCTAAACCCTGGCTACTCAAAGTGTGTTCTGCGGGACCCGGGGCAGCAGCATCACCAGCAGCTCTTTAGGGACGTGGAGTCTCGGCCTGCCCCGAAGTAGGAGGGGTTCTGGCCTGAGCAAGGTTTGCCCAGAGGCCTGCAGAGGAGCATCCCCACCCCTCAGTGGGGTTGTTCCCTCAGGCTTTGTATGTCTGGTCTTGAGTCATGTGCTCTTCTTTATTCATACGACTTGGCCCAAATCAACTACTGTTACACCTTCGAGTATTACTCTGTGACTCTGTTTTCATTAAGAATCTCTTATCCATTCATTCACTTAGCATCAGGAGACATTTCCATTTGTAGAAAGCACTGGGTACGTGGGACCATCACGACACTTTGTCTTGCTCAGCAAAGGTTACGGAAGCAGACTAGGATACCTGGGGGGTGGCGACGCTCTTAAGTCCGGGTTGGAGATGCAGCTCGAGAGTCATCACTCATGGACGGTCTGCGAAGCTGCCTGGGTGCTGTGACCCCTGGGAAGAGCGTGTGCAATGAGAAGAGTGGGGAGCCGGGAAGGCAGGCGGGGCTGGGGTGACTGAGGCACAGCCTGGGAGGAGCTGGGTGCGCATGAGCCGAGGCAGGGAGGAGACTGGAGGTTGTCTCGGGAGCCCACGGGAGACCCAGCCGCCAACGTCAGCAGGATGCTGGGCAGGGCCAGGGCCCCTCGCCTCGTCCTCACAGCACATGCAGGAGTAGAAACCTACCCTTACCTCCACTGTAAAACACAGCAGCAGGGGCCCAGGTGACTCTGCCGAGACCCCCGATGAGTGCGTGCCTGGCTCCTGCCGTCTGGCTCTAAGGTGCCTGTGCTTACTCAGGTGCTAAGATCAGGACTGGAAGTTTCCTCTGGGATAGTAACAAAAGTCACCATGATGGGCAGATCCAGGGCAGCCCTCAGGGGCACAGGAGGGGCCAGTAGGGCCACTTAGGGTGACCTGGAGGAAAGAGATGGGTGGGAGGTGGCCTTTTATTTTATTTTGATTTGAAAAGTGGAAGAGTTGTGTGCGGGCAGGGGCCGAGGCTGTGGGAGACAGGGGCTGCCTGGTAGCCAGGGTCGAGGGCAGCCCGGTGGGCTTGGCCTCAGAGGAGGAGAGCCCTTCACTCTCCACCCTGGAGGGGCCGAGGAGGTGGGAATGCCCCCAGTGCTGGGAGTGGGAAGGGAAATTGAAATGTCATGCCCGTTGCCTTCTGTTCCTGGTGCCACTGAGGGAGGGGGAGGGGGAGGGGGAAGTGGTGGAGGAGAGAAAGGAGGGGTTTGTGACAGGTGCTATGCGGAGCAGAATAGAGTTGACAGGACCCACGGAAGGATGTGGGGTAGTACCGAGAGGCCAAGTGGACCAGAGACCATGGCGTGTGGTGCATGCTTGGCGTCTGCAACTTGGGCACAGACACCCTTGTCCAGTGTCTGTTCAAAGACCAGCTTGGGGCTATATTAGCAGGAAGTCCAGTCCCTTGCTCCCTGAGGGCATCCTCCTTGGAGTGACTCCCAACCCCAGGGGCCTCCCTGAGTCTAAAGGCTTGTTCCATTTATGCCCACCCCAGCACCTGCTGTGTGCCGTGGGCATCTCCTTTTTGCCACCACATACCCATCCATTCCCCTTCTGGCAACAGCACCCAGCTGTAACTTTTGGGAGACCTGCCTCCCTCACACTCAGCTATGTAATATGGGTGGGATTGACGCCACTCTTAACTCCAGGAGGAGTTAGGATTAGCTTGAGCTAGAAAATATCCTATCTCCTGGCCACAGTGGGATACTATTGCACCCTGTCAGAACCAAGGAGGCAGAAGGGATGTTGCCAGTGTTTGTGGGAAAGTGAACCTGCTTCCCCGCTTCTATGTGTGCTAATCAGAAGAGACAGCTTTTCTCCCCGGGCGACGGGGGGCTGGGTAAAGATGCATGTCTGGAGCTGCTGCCACCATTTTGATATCATGAGGTATCTTGGGTCCTTCTGGGGTGGGGACTCGTGCAGATTGAGGCCGAGCCTGTCAACATGGAAGGCAGATTAGAAATCTAAGTCCTTGGAGATAACCGGCTGAGCTGCCGAATTATGCCTCTCTTGAAGCCAGATCTACTGTGGGGCTTTTTATTAGGTTGAAAGCATATGATATTGCTGATAATTTGACAAGTGTTGACCTACAAGAATGGCAATTTCTTTTGGTTCAATCTGAGAGTTAAAACTCATTTCTCTTGATTATCTAAGACAATCTTAGGTGGGTTTTTCATCATTTGCAACCCAAAGACTTCCAGGTAATACAACCTGCAATTTAGAATCCTGCCCCCCAGGAAGGACAGGTGCACCATGAAATCCGGTGGCTGACTGCTCCAGAGCCTGTCTCTGTGTGACTTGCTGCCCCATGCTCCTCTTGCTGTGAAACTTGGGTGATGCAAAGAGACGCAGAAGTTTGCTGCGGCTGGGACAACCCCGGCTCCTGTGGCAATGCCCAATGAGTCAGATTAACTGGCCCGAGGTTTCCGATGGAACTGTTTCTCACAGTCCCCAGGGAGACTGCCCAGCCTGGTGGAATTATGATTCTGAGCAAAATCCAGCTCACATCAGCAAATGCAAATGGGTTAGCCCTTGGCGCCCACTTCATGTGGGATACAACACAGCCCGAGCAGTAAACCGTATCTGATGTGGACATTCCCTTATCTTAAACATTAGCATGGCCTAAAATTAATGCTTTTCCATAACTTTGTTAGAGGACAGATTGAAGGGACCTCAAGTTGCAAGCAGATATTTGCTTTTATTTTTAACTTTGTTTGTGTTTGGGATTTGGATATGGTGAGGTAAGTAAGACTAATGCCAGTTTTGTAGGCCAAAGGGTTTTTCTAGGTTAGAGTACACGAGATTTAAACTGTTCATCTTTCCTCCTCATGTTGCTTGACTGGTTTCTCTTTCGTTAAATAAACTGTAGCCTGAAGTCGAAGTCATAATTAAGTAGTATTAACACATCATGTTTTGTCAGGCTTTTGCTTTCTTTGGAGAAGAGGAATCATGTCGGAGTTTGCAAGCAAACTCTCCTGTGTGTAGTTTATCTGCTTATAGAGACTGAGAGCCTCCTACAGGGAGCTCCCAGGCAGCAGGAGTTCCCGGGCAGATGGCAGGACCGTGCTTGGAGCAGAGCCCCTGCAGCCATCTCCAGCCCCTCTCTGAACAACCATCACGAGCCATCAGAGGGGAAGCTCTGGCTTTTCTCAGTAGGACAAAGGTCAGCGGAGGCCTCCAGGCTTCTTTCTTTCCCAATCATCAAAGAATACTGTTAGCTGACGATATGGTGAAACACGTGCTGACAAACTCTGAGAGCCCAAACCTTTCAAATCAATGGAACTTTCATGGCTCTACTCCCAAGGCAGGGAGATTCAATTCAGCTCTGTTAATTGGTTAAACATTGTCACCTTCTGTTCGTCCCACTGGTTTGTCTGTTCCAAACTCTGACCCCAGAAAAAAGTTCGCACATTCCTTCCTGAGCCAAAGCATATAAAGGACGGCTTAACTTGTTGATACATACCCTGTTAGGTAATCACTTTCATTGTAAGGGCTGAAGTTCAAGTAGCTACTATCGATGCACCTTGTTTCTCAGGGATGCAACATAAAGAATTGCATGGGGTTTTACTGTGAAAGCTTCGGAGATTTTGCCTTTCTGATGTGGAAATTGGATTCCCCAGAATTGTGGCTATTTGGTATTCATATGAAGATAGCTACTTTTTATCTTTGTGTGGGTGTGAGGAAAGATGACCTATATAACATAATAAACAAGATTTATGTTGTAATTTTGCATTTGTTGCCACCAAAATATTGTATGACTTCCTATGACATAAACCTTTCACCGGTTGCTATCAAGAAAGAATCAACTGAGCTCTTTTTTGAGGGAAATGTGCTGGGAAGCCCTTCTGAAAACCTTTTCTCAAAATCATGCAAGCGAGTATGGCAACCTGGAATCTCATTTATTAACAACCATCAGTTGCCAGTAGAATAAAACATATAATAATAAAATAGTTAATAAATAACAAAACTCGTGCTACATGCCAAATGAGTTTAATCAGATATTTGGAGGATGGATGCAAGGCTGACCTGTGTCACTGTCAACTTTCCCCGGCAAGTCCAGGAACAGAGGATGAAAGAGGGAGGTGTCTGATGTCGTATTTATTGCTTTGGACATCATGTAGTTAAATGGCAGTTATTCTGGTCCATTGGTTATACTGGGATATTTCTTGCAGTAGAACTGCTGCTGAATGGCATCTTTATTGCCTCTGTTCAAAACCCATTGAATGGGCATATTGGGGATGCCAGCGGTATTCCTAGAAAAGAATCTTATTGTGATGAGATGGATGGAGTTTCTGGCAGACAATATTTTTCTCTTGCCTCTAAGTACAAACTACAAGCATTGTGATGAGAAATAGCCCCCATTATGGATTTTATACATTAAATACTAATAATTTGTTATAATTTACTAGATGGCCAATATTTAAATTAAAAAATCTATTTAAATAAGTGTATTACTTTGCTACGGCTACCACAACAAAGTACCACCAACTCGGTGGCTTAAACAACAGAAATGTATTTCCTTCCAATTCTAGAGGTTCGAAGGCTGAGATCCAAGCGTTGGCAGGGCTGATTCCTTCTGAGGCTGTGGGGGAGAATGTGTTCCTTCCTTTCTCAGCTTCTGGTGGTTGCTGGTAATCTTTGGCATTCCTTGGTTAGTAGAAGTACCACCCCAATCCCTGCCTTCATCTGCACATGGTATGTCTGTGTCCAAATTTCCCTTTTTCTAAGAGGATACCAGTCATATTGAATTAGGGCCCACCCCACTCCAGTACAACCTCACCTTAACTGATCACACCTGCAATGATGCTGTTTCTAAATTAGATCACATTCTGAGATTTCGGGGATTAGGACTTCACCACACGAGTCTGTGGTGGGGCAGAGACACGGTTCAGCCCGTGGCAATAAGTAAACCTACCACTGGGCCACATATTCAGGGCCAATGTGTCCTGAGGCCCATTTTTAAAATTAATTAATTTTTTACAGCAGAAAGGTGCTATTCCAGAAATTGGTTCCAGCACGACTAGCGGGGGAAGGAAACCAGTGCGAATGAAATACGCCCTGGTCCAGACCGCTGCTGTTCCGGCAGGGCGGTGTCTTGCCAGCAGCCTGAAGCCTGCTCACTGCACAGCGCTGCCCTAGCTCTGCTGGGCCACGTGCTGTCTTGGAGGACGGGGCACGGAGCCACCTAAGGGTAGGGATTCTGGGGCCACCCCTTCTTGGGCTCCGTCGGGTACTATGTGGTCTGCGCAAAAAACAGCAAACAGAGAGCAGGCAGGTATGAAGGGGAAGCAAGTGGAGCAAGACCACGGCTGCAGTGTGAGAGTGTGCCCCCTGGGCCACAGACTGGGAAGCACGAGAACTTAGCAGAGTGAAACCAGGACAAAATCCCATACCTCTATGTTGTTAAATCTTTTCCCGGTGGTTTGGGCCAGAGGTGGTTTCCCCCAGTTCTGCTGTTCCTTGTGAGTTGAAAACCCCATACCTACTTGGCAGTCCCTGCCAGCTGACTCAGCACCTAGCTGGGAGTAGGGTGTCGCCAAACGTACCTTGTGGCTAACGGCAGAGTCTGGGGCTCTCTCTCTGAGGGGCTGGGCGTGCAGGTGGGCATCAAGCAGATGCAGCTCCTAAGGTCATTAGTTGTCAACTGAATTCAGACCTTCAAGTCTTTACCTGGGTGAAGGGGCATTTGCAATGAGTGGAAAGTTATATATTTTTGCCTGTACTGAGTTTGTGACAGAACTAAAGATTACAACTCTCCACTTTAGTGCCCGCTTCCCTCTTAGGGTCACTTCTCAAGACAGTGACGGGGTAGGCTTTCTAATAGCTTAAAAAAGAAACTCATCAGAATTTCCTTTTCATTCCAAAATTTTGACCATATTGATTTTAAGACACAGAATTTGAGTCAGGGCATCTTAAAGAAAAGGTAGGGAAGTGGACAGTGGTGCAGGGATGGAGCCGGACCTGGAAAACGCAGGAGCAGAGCTGGCTCTGGGCCATGCTTCTCCTTGTTCCTCTGTTATGCTTTCTTTCCTGTGGCACTACTTCCTCAGTGACTTTGCTTTCCCCACCACCCCTTCACTTCTGTCTGGCCAGGACGCTGTGCACTGTCTAGCACAGATGCTGGCAGGAGCTAGTCTTTCTGGCTTGGCTAATTATCCACTAGAGCCTCCCGCGCCTCCCGGATGTGCTGCTCCTAGTCAGGTGGTCCCCGAGGCCCGGTCAGTGGCCCTGTTCCAAAGCCTAGCCCTGGGCTGCTTCTTGGTGGGGTGGTACTGCCTTCTAGGGGTATTTTGGAAATGTGTGGGGACCCTTTGTCTTCTGCTGTAATTGTACCCAAGCACTTACATATTGAAATAAATAGTATTATTTAATTATAAACTGCCTTCATTTTATTTTTTCCTTATATTAGATGTAGGTCATTATGGCGATTCTTTTGAAAAGTATGTATAAATTGTATCATCTATGAATCTTATTTCAGATTAAGATGGTATTACAAGATATTAATCTTAAAAGCATGGGCCTGTGGTTGGATAAACCCCATGAGAATCTGTAACTGATGTGTTTGTTACATGTGAATAGGAAGTATTTTCTTCTAAAGAAGGATGACATCTTTTCTCATGTTTTGGGTCTTGGCTCCTAACTTTTTAAAAACATATAGCATTTTGGGAGACTCTTCCACTAGACTCTACAATAAACCTGTAAGCCATAGGTGCTGAATGCAAGGTGAACCCTGCTAACCGCTGTGCAAAACTGAGCTGGGGAAGAGTTGGCGTGTGCTCAAGTGTGTGTGAGTCATGCAGGGCTGGTTAGAAAGCATCTGGTACTGATTGTCTGTTTTCATGCTATTTCTTATCAACGTGGTGGTTATTTATTTGCTCCTGATTTCTGCACTGTAATTTTGGCCTTTGATACAATGGTTGGTCACACATTATTGAAAACTCCAGTTCAGAGTGGGTACAATTTGTTGGGCAGGGAAACAGCCCACGAAGAATCTGGTACAGAATTCAAAACAACTTTGCTACACACTACCCTTAAATTTGTAATCTCCATAGCCTTCTGGGTCATTTCTGCATGCATTTGGGGCAATTTTTCTATGGAGCCCAAATATATTGAGAGCCATCTCCCCCTTTTAACATCCATCTATATGCACCAATGGCCAATCACATTGTCCCTATTTCCTCACATACATGGGAAGTGTCAGTAAAGTCTCCTATGCCTTCTTACTCCAGGTGACGAGGCACTTTTCCTTTCAGAAGCGTCTTAGACACACAGTGGCTCTTTATCTCACCTTGCCCACAGATGCCACAGATGTATCCTTTGGCGGTCTTTGCTGTTTCTGTGTCTGTGCAACAGAGCAGAGTTTAAATTGAAAGTGTACTCTGTGAACACCTGATTGAGGTGCTTAGGTCTATCAGGGTTCCTACATGTCTGTCTCCAGCTCAAACAAACCCACATCACAGTCGTCTCTCTGTGCTCCTGGTGACTGCCCCGTGACTGCCCCACAGCCAGGCAGAGTGAGGCTGCTCCCCTGCTAGTCCTTTCTGCCCTCCTGCAGGAATAGCATCCTACCGAGCTGCTTCTACAGTGCAGTCACTGCCTGGTGAACCCTGAAAAGCCTGGGAGGAAGCTGGGGCCCAGATACTCCCTCGGGGAATGCATCACCTGTGGACCAGGTTCCAACCTTTCCTCTGTGCCTTTCTGGGATGGACAGGTAGGTAATGATCCCTTACCGTCTCCTGAACACTGTGTGCTAAGTGAGCGTCATTCATCCATCATCTTACTGAACCCTCACAACAGCCCTTCGAGGCTTGTGTGCTTACCTCATTTTTACAGATAAAGAAATGCAAACTCAGAAGAGTTCAGTAACTTGCTGAAGGTTACTCAGCAGTAAAGAGTAGTGTGTTTGGCCCAGGTATCTAATTCTGACCTCTTTGCTCTTGTCACTTTGCTTCTTATAGGCGTGGGCTTCAGGGTGTCTGGCTTTGCTTCCTGCATTCACTTTTTCCCTCCGATACCCAGCAGCTTTACACTCTCTCCTTGACCACCTCTTCTCAAGTTTTTTAAACCTGGCTTACAGGAAGGGAGCTCACAAATTTATACTGTGCAGGTACAAATGAATTCAGTCAGGTACAACTGAATGTTGATGTGCTGCTTTCCAGGCGAGGGGTATTGTACAATACCTCGAGACGCCGGTAGCCTGTCGAGTTTCACATGTCAATCTGGACAAGGCAGATACGTTAGTGTAAGTTGAGAGGGAGGTTGATGGTCTATACTTTATTTGGAGCTACATATGCATGCTTAAGTTGGACTGAACTCGTTTATGAAAGGGGAATATATTGGTTGAATTATGTCTATGTTGAACCCCCAGTTCCTGGAAATGTGACCTTATCTGGAAATACAGTCACTGCAGGTGTAATTAGTTAAGATGATGTCATACGGGAGTAGGGTGGGCCCCTAGGTGCTACATGAAGACAGAGACACACAGAGAATGCCATGTGACAACAACAGTGGAAACTGGATGGATGCAGCTGCAAGCCAGGAACACCAAAGATTTGATGGTGAACACCAGAAGCTCGAGAGACAAGGAACGATCCTCCCGTACAGGTTTCAGAGGGGCTTGGCCCTCATGACACCTAGATTTCAGACCTCTAGAACTAGAGAGAATCAATTTCTGCTGTTTTAAACCAACCAGTTTGTGGTGTTTTGTCATGGCAGCCCTAGGAAATGAATGCAGGAAAGAAACAGGATGTGTCGTCTTTGAGACAGCTGGTCAGGGAGGGCCTGAGCTGTCATTGTCCTGCACAATGACCCTTACTGGGTCATTAGCCACATTATGCCTGTACCCATGGATCTTGGCCTCACATCATATCTAGATATTAAGAAAGAAAAAAGATTAAGGTAAAGGTGTAAATTAAATGAAAATGAACACAACAAGATAAGTGATTTTAAGATGTGTTTTGTTTTGTTTAAAAAGCTGTAAAATGAACTGAGGATTTTTTTTTTCCATGATAAGAACGATGCCAATGCAGATACTTTCTGGTAATATGAACCTCACAGAGAGAACAGTTTATCAAAAATGAATTCTGGCTGGGCATACAATGGAAACCTATGGAAAGACTCTGTAAACTCCTTCCCCAGCCTTGAGAGAGGACTTTGGTTTTCTTGCAATAAATGTGCACCAGCTCATTGGTGCCCAGCTTCTTCCAGCTGACCCTTGTGTGATGGCTCCTAGAGGCCATGTACTCTTTGTTCTGGAGAGAGAACATAGAATCTTGTTTTATAATCCTGGTTCAGATAAAATTGATCCTTGTAAGGACATCTCAATGGTAGAAATGCACTAATTTGTTCATTCATTCAGGAAATTGCTGAGCACTGTGTCCCCTGAAAGGCAAATACATCTGAGCAGCATCGAGCACACCCAGAGCCCGTACCTTGGTCCCTGGTACTATTCCCCTCTAAAAGGAGGCAGGACTCCTCAAAAAACGCTGATTTCAGAGCTAGGGGAGTGTAGGTACAACATGAACATGGAGTCCCTCATTATGCCACAAAACAAGCAGTGATAGGAAAAGGATAGTGCCTATCAAGAGGGCACAGGGGTCAACCTGAAGGGGCTCCTGTTGGCCAAATGGGCACAATTTAAGCATCCAACCAATGAAGTACAGTAAAGAGTTATAAGCCATTGGAAAAAATAGGAATCCCTTGGCTTGAGCCCAGGAGTTAGGGGCTGCAGTGAGCTGTGATTGCACCACAGCACTCCAGCCTGGGTGACAGAGCGAGACCCTGTCTCTCAAATATAAATAAATAAATAAGTAAATAAACAAACAGGAATCCTTGAGTCCAAATGTGCTTCATGGGCACGTTGAACATGGCAAAGACAAAGAGTAAAGCTGTTCACAAAGCACGAAATGTAAGAATACACAAGACGAAAATACCTCTGAGCGTCACAAAACAGCTGCTGTAAGCAAGGTGTGTGCCCAGCACCCCTGGCCTCACCTCCCAGCTTGGGCACAGGCCCCCACGCCCTCACGCTTCTGGGGGTGGGAAGGGACTGGCATTCGCTCAGCCCAGGCGGTGGGGCTCGGTCCTGCCCTGTCCCCTCCTCCTGAGCACAGACTTTTCTCTGCTAGGTTTCCCTGAAGCGCCAAAACGTGCAAACTGCTCATTCTCAGCAGGTGGGTGGCCAGGGGGTGAGATGTTTTTTCTGGCTCAATTGACATTATTTTTAGCAAGTAGGTAATGAGCAGCTTTTCTTGTTTTGTTTTGTTTTTTAGAAGTGAGCCTCTTCTTTTAGTGTCTTGGATTCTCAATATATTTGTTTCTAAAATGGCATTTCTGATAGAGAAGTGTATATAATTGAATGCATGGTTTTCATTAATTATAGTATTGCAAAAACATTGTCATTATGAGACCATGACTCATCTCACTTGGGTGGCCACCTTGAGTGGCCAGAACCATTCAGTGAAGCAGAGGTCCTTCTAAGTTCTTAAGGAGAAGAACCCTGGCACTGCATTCTGTTCTGGACCGGCTCTATGATACCTGAGCTTGTGCGGATGCTCCTGGGCTCCCAAGCCTGGCTCAGTGCCCCACCCATGTCCTCTTACCAGGAAGTCACCTTGGGCTGTTCCTGTTGGAGCTGTCAGCTTTCTGTCTCCCCCGCCTCCGGGGTGTTCTCTGATTCTGCTTCCCTAGCAGGGCAGGCACAAAGCACCAGAGAGGAAATGCCCTAGAAGAGACTCTCAACCAAGAGGGTAGGAGCTGGTGGGTAAATACCCCAGCTTCCTCCCCTCTCCTGGGACAACGAGGCTCCAAGCCCTCTCCGGAGCCCCAGTTGCCCGTGACAGCATCTCTGCCTCATTAACACAAAGTTTATTGCCTCTCTTCTCTCCCCTGTTTCACTTCCCCACTCTGGGGTCACCTCCCAAATAAGCTATTTGCACTTGTAGACTTATCCCAGGGTCTACTTTCAGGGGACACTTAGTTTGGGATGCTCAGATTTGTCTGGCAACAACTCAACCTCATTAATTTAGGCTGCATAAACTCTGTATTAGTGCTAATGCTCTCATTGGAATTTATCTTTTCTTTTTTTAATTTTAAAATAATTTTCTAAATAAATTACTCAATGAAATCTTAATAAACTAAAAACAGGATATCAAAGGCCATATTAGCATACTTAAGAGAAATTTCTGAATTAAAAGCAATTATTTTCATATTAACACTTTATGTAGTGCTAATATAGTGGTCTCCCCTTATCTTACTGGGAATATATTCCAAGACCCCCAGTGGATGACTGAAACCATGAATAGTATTGAACCCTTTATATACTATGTTTTCTCAATCTGATAACCAAGACAGCTACTAAGTGACTAATGGGGGCAGGTGGTGTGTACAGTGTGGATGTGCTAGACAAAAAAAGATGATTCATGTGTCCCTGGGAGTACAGAGCTGGACAGTGAGAGATTTCATCATGCTACTCAGAATGGCATGCCATTTAAAACTTGTGAATTGTTTATTTCTGTAATTTTTCCTTTATTTTCGGGCCATGGTTGACTGTGGGTAACTAAAACCACAGAAAGCAAAACCACGGATAAGGGGGAACTACTCTATATAATGTTATATAATATTATATGATAACAAACCATCTGTAAATATTCTTCAAACAGATATTTTAGGAAGTATACTTGTCAGCTCTTAGTTTATTAGAAATCTATATTAAGGACTGTTAATCTAATTTGATACTGCTCCACATGTATCACCTGCTTGAGGGGATATATCAACAAAATATGTACACATGACATACCATACAGCTATAGGAATTGTCAGTCTCCAGAAGGTGTGATGAGTGATCATTCATTTTTACACATTCATGCATTCATTTATTGAGCAAATATTGATTAGTGCTACTATGTGTTGGCATCTATGTTAATCACTAGAGACACAGAGTTGTGAACACGTAGGCCAGGAGAGCAGTTGCATCAAGAAAATACAATCAAGTGGGCTATGGCAGACATTTGCACCAAATTCTGGGAGAGCCCAGAATGAGAGGCCAACCAAGATGAAGTAAATGCACTTGAAATGTAATATTTGAAACATAGTGTGCTTTCCTTCCCAATGAGAGCTACAGTCATCCAGACTCAGACCTCTTCTCACGAAAATTTTTCATTTGAAGTTCAGTGTGTTGCAATTTTAATTGATAGTTGAAGCCATCTTACAACACAGGTTTGATTGGTCAACCATCAGCAGGGCTGACCTCAAGGGATATTTTGGAAAGCAAAATGCTGTTACCTCATGTTAAACTCTTCGTTACAGGTGATAGCATATCCCTTGTTCTTGGCAACCATCACTTGTTTTTTTAAATTAATTTATTTATTTTTATTTCAGAATATTATGGGGGTACAACACTTTGGTTATATATATTGCCCATGCGCTGCCCGTGTCAGAGCTACAATCGTGGTCATCTCCCAAACTGTGCTCCACGCATCCATTCAGTGAGAGTTTTCCCATCCCCTCCACCCCCCTCCCGCCTACCCACCCCCTGATGCATATTATCGCCTTGTGTGATGTCAGTGGGCAACCATCACTTGTTGAAACTGAAGGAGTACTGGATTAGGAGTTGGGAAGTGGGTTTTAAATCTAGGTTTTGCCTTTAATTCAACACCTTTAATTCACTTTAATTCACTGATCTGGGACAACAAGTCACGTAACGTCTTTGGGTCCCAATTTCTTCAATACTAAAATATTGCACCAGTGACAAGCAATACTTTGTTGCATAAGAGCCAGTTTAAGTAAAACGAGGTTGACAGATGACCTTTCAAAAAAAGAATGAAACAGTAACCTTTGAAATGAGTAATCGCAGTACTATATCTGCCGTTGAACTTCAGCACGATCTTTCTCCTGAAATTAGATGGTGTGTTGTGTTTAGGTTGCTCATTAACAGTCGCGTTATCTCTAAGACCTCTTCCAGCTTTACAAGTTTGGCTTCAACTATTTAAACCTCATGTAGTAGCTAGGCTTTAATTTGACATCTCTCGAGATACTTGATGGGTCTTGAAATATAATAAATAATATCTATGTATAGTATTGCAGAGAGTAGTTTTCAATCTGTGATCCGTGTTTACCGTCGTGCAGTGCTCAGCGTAACTGCCGGCACTCAGAGGCGTCTCAGGGATGGTGGGTGTGACGTACGTGGGCAAGACTCCCGGGCCCCGTTTCAACTTTGAACTGAGCAAGTCCACATTTGTCTATTTTCTATATTAAATGGATCTACTATGTCCAGAACATTGCACTGGGAATGATGAAGTCCTTATCTGACATAAATATTTGCTTGTTTGATTTTTCCATGTCACCTTTTTCTTTCCTCTTGTTGTTTGTTCACATTCAGTAGTTCTCTTTACAAGTCACAAGAGTTTATTCTGATCATCACGCAAAGTCATAAGAATCCACACATACCAGAGCTAATTTTTTGAGCACAACATACTTTATGTACATTGACTCTGGTCATTCTGATCCTGCCTTGCAGGGTGCTGGTCCTGGGCAGTTTTTGCTTCAGATCTATTCCTCACCTGTCCCCTGCTTTGTTCTGTATCATTTTGGGGTGACCCTTGCAGGCTTCACTTCCCAGACGCTCAGAACAGCAGATTCAGCCAATGGGGCCATGGTAGGAGGTTGGAGAGACGGGGGAGGGAAAAGCCAGGGCCCTCCCCCCTCCTCTGTTTCATGTGGGGTCTCAGGTGGTGGCTGCACCTTCCCTGTGGCACTAGCTTCTGTCTGCTAGGCCTGCTTGGGTTCCCACCTCCGGCAGGTGACCCTGGGCCTGTGCACTCTCCTCTGCTCTTTGTCCCTCTGGTCTGGGGCAGCAGTGTCTTCTTGTGTTGTAATCTCTGCTTGTGTCCTTGTTTGGGTTTCTTGCTCTTCTAGCACTGGTATAACCAGTTCCCCATGTTAGTTTCCTAGTTTAAATACTGGAATGATCCCTGTTTTTCAAGTTGGACCCCAAATAATAAAGTTCTTGGTACAAGAATTAGTGTCAGAATCAGATCTTTAACATGAGATTCCGGGACTGGGATGCTCACAGGCTGTTTGAGCACACAGTGGTGACTTTCTTGCAGATGGGAGACGAGACACTGGTCTCCTGTGGCACGAAGTTGCATCATGATTGCTAAATCATCATGTTGCTTGAGTTGAAGTGTTGGCTGGGTTCAAGGCTACGGGAAATTAAATGGAGGCTGCATTTGACTGGTGTGACAGTAATGATGATCACAAAGATTGCGGGGTGTCTGATGGTACTGGAAAGTTTTCAGAAAAACAGTAGTAAGTTCAGAGCTGGAAGTCGTTGTTCAAGATACAAATATATCCAGAGATCAGCCTTAAAACAATTATTTACCTCTCGTAGCCACAAGGCAGGTGTGGCTGGAGCTCAGGCTCAATTGACAATTGTGTGGTTTACAGAAATGACAACTAAATTCCTATGTTAAGTTTATGGCATGGGTGGCAAGATGTGGAACACAGGGACTTGGGAAAGGGACATTTGAGTAGACTCAACTAAGTCAAGAGACTGGACACTCCCACCCCACATTCTGCAGATCCTGTCTTGTGAGGTTTCTTCCTTTTTGAGCAAAGCAGGTTTTTCTCGTGTGAAGACTCTCAAGACCCATTGTCAATATCTGTAAGACCCAGACCCAGAATCAGGTGTCTTCATTCTCTGAGGGGGGTGGGGCAGGGTTAGGAATTTCAAGTTTTGCTTCCTGAGCAAGCAGCTTCTACACCTAACAAGTTTGCTAATTCCTAACCCTGGGGCATGTGTGAGGGAGTAGATTTTATGGGTATTACACAGAGGAGGGCAGAGCATGACTTGGGATTGGGCCAAACAAACTCATTGGTGTGGGTGCATTTATTTAAGACTCGAGATTTAATGTGCTGGCTGTCATGGCTGGAGGTGGCTCTCACTCTTTTCTTGGTTGGACAACTAAAACTTGGGTGGTGTGGTGGCTGACATTCATTGAGCTCAGCTGGGACTGCTGTGCCATTTAACCCCACACAGGGAAGTCCCTGAAAGTTAAAGGTAAAAGGAAATCCTCCCAGGGGCAGAGCTCCCTGGGGAAGTATATCTGGCTGTTGACTTTGCATGGTAGGAGAAATACCCAGAGGTATGGATTTTCCATGATTCACGGGCAGTAGCTCAAGGCTCTGCAGTTTTTATGGATTTTGAAAGAAAAAATTAAGAAGATGAGTGACCTGGAGATCAGAAGAGAAAACACACACATGGCTTTTGGAACAGGCAGAGAGGAGAGAATATTTGTGCTCCATGTGGATGCACACCGAAGGATACCTACTGCAGATGATATAGCCAGTGGACAAGATGACCCATTCTGTGGAGAACAGTGTCTTCTACCAGCTATAGCGGTGTTTGCTCGATGGGCCATGGCAGCAGGAAGGAGGCTATCTCCAGGCACAACAGCATGGACATCTTCCTTCTCAAGTCTATCTTGGTACACCATTGCCAAGGACCTACTCTGCCAGCAGCAAGACCAATACTGAGTCCCTGGAAGGACACTGTTGCCTCATGGCCCGAGGTGGAACAGTGCTTCCAGAAACCTAGTGTCGAGTTGATCCCAGTGCACTCATCTTATCATGACTGATTAGTCCTGAGTCAAAAGGCATCTTTTCTGGGTGTGGATTTGACTTCCCTGACCGAAAGCTTCTGTGGGCTTCAGGTGTGCCTTGTCCATGGTGGTGGTGCCCTACTTGAGGGAGCTATTCTCTGTATACATGGAGAAGTGCAGTGCTGGGCTCATCAGATTGTACCACACATCACTTCAGGTGGCCTGAAGGGACCGAGGAGTGGCTCGTGTTGTCTGGGGCGCTGTCCTACAGGATCTATGTCTCAGGCCAGTGACAGACCGACAGTACTCCTCCCCACACAGCCAAAACACCTGGGCCTGGAAACCATGGGGTGGGGCCTAATAACCCATTTGAAGAGATTTTGTTTTCTGCCTCTACAGCCTTGAGCTCTGCTGGTTTAGGTGTCTTAGTTCTCATTGCAAGAGAGGAATGCTTCCATTAGGGAGCACAGCAATGGTCCCATGGAAGTGGAAGTTAAGACTATCACTTGTCTGTCTTGAATTCCTTGTGTCAACAAACTCGCACGCCAAGATGGGGATACTCTAATGGTTGGGTTGATTAATCCCATTTTCGAGAGAAAATCATGTTGCTGTTTCCCACTGGGGACAGAGAGCAGTATAACTGGGACCAGGGAATTACAGGGATGCCTTGTAGTATTTCCATGTCCTGTGACACAGGTCAGTGGAAGACTTCCGCAACCTAATAAATACAGGGTCACCAAGGGCTCAGAGACTTCAGGAATGAAGATTTGGTTCATCCCCCCCAGGTAAAGACCCCTGAGTGGCACAGGTGCTGGCTAAGGGAAGGGGAAGCAGAAAGGGGTAGAGGAAAGAGAAATGATAAGTACAGTGATTCTCATTACTCACAGCAGTTATGTCCTGTAAAGTCACCGGGAACACCGAGTTAGTGGATACTGAATATTGCTCATGGGGAAATACGGGGTTATGTTCCTTTCAACTTTTGTCACAATGTTTTTGTCAATCCATGTACTGTTTACCTTGTACTATGTGTGTTTCTATTTGAAGGCACCTTATTGATATTATTGATTCATTAGCATTGCAATCATGGCCATAACTCAGGCCTGAATGAAGCTTTTACCTAACACACGTATTTTCTCCACACGGCACCTCACAGCCTCTGGTGTTAGGAACACTGAACAGTACTTCAGCACTATGCTTGGGCGCTGTTTTTAACGAACAAAATCACCAACGAAAAGCACAAAAATGCGAAAAACATGGCACTGAATAGACTGTAACAAAGAACACTTGTGTATAATACAAGAGCTGGAACGAGAAGGCAGAGCGGGAACAGGTGAGTTGGACAACTCAAAACGTTCTCTGCTCCGCACATGTCCATGAATGACCACAAAAGCACTGCGGGTATTGAGTTTTAGGGTTACAGGTAAATTTTAGTGAGTAGGTGAATTTGCAAAAAGGAGTCCTCGAGTAATGAGGATCTACGGCACTGACTTTGGCCTTAGGACCAGCTGCAATTCAGACTCGGGCAGCAATGCACGCTTGAGTTATGGTTTCTTTTCACTTCCCCTTCCCCTACTATTTTCCCCGGTGACGTCAGTGGTGCTTAATGTACAATTTAACTGATTGATCACTAGAGCACAAGGAGCCTGGTGAGGGCAGTGTGCATAGCCCTGTTCCCGGAGGGGACAGATGGGTGCCTTCCCTTTCATGGGGGCAGCCCCTCGGGTTGTGCAGTGCTCGCTGTGTGGGGCGTGGGAGAGTGAACTGGGTCCGAGGGGCTGAGGGGGCCACCAGCCTGGCCCTGGCCTGTGTGCTGTCAACAGGATGCATTTCCCAGGCTTGGGAAACCCCAAAAGTATTGGTTTAGACACATCGCATAGTTTTTAAAATAATCAAATAGAAATGTAGAAAGCAAATTGTGAGAGAGATTTTGTACACATATCCCTGTTAATCAGTAAAGGCTAGCGTGGAATGAATATTTCTGGAGAAAGTTATAAAAGACAATGAACTAAATATGGTTGTGAGATAGAATAACTTCCTGATTTTAACATGCTTAGATTGGTAAAACCTAAGGAAGACTCCCTGAAGTTATATATGCTTTATCTGGGATTGTACGTGCTGTACTTTTAAAAACAAGTTTATTGAAATATAGTTCACATACCAAAATGTCCCTTATTTGGAGAGTGGAAAATATTCTAAATCTAGAATTCTGGCTAAGATTGAAATAATAAGACCATTATTGGGCATGCAAATCTAAAAATAGGATTTCTTTAATACATCATTTCCCATGGTAAAAACTATGTCTGGTTATTTTGATATGCGATTGCATTTTCAAAAGTAATATGAATTATACAGCAGGAACTAGCTCAAGTTAAACATTTTATAATAATTCTATTATTTTGGCTTATGCCTCTCCTATGAAGATATTTAATTAATTCCTAGCACATGCAGGATAATAAAATTATATCACCTTACTGATGATTGTGTACAATAGCTAAGTAAAATTATTGTAAAACACTTAACATTTTCATTATCTATTGTGAGTATTCATTTTCTTCGGCTGCTGTTGTGTCCAGCACTGAGTTTGAGTTGGGCAGGCATGAATTTCACTGTTCACAGTTCACTGAAGCGAACACTGAGGGCCTTGTCTTTTCCAGGCTGTTTAATTTCTACCATTCAGATGGCACAGCTTTCCTCTTTCGATTAGTTATTGTATACCTCCTGGGCTTAGACATAATATTCCCAGCTCACACAAATAGTATAATTTTTCTGGCAGAATGCCATTTCTCATTTGTTCATACTAATTAATTTTAGGTTGACAAGACTCAGGAAGATCTAAAAACATTTAATCTTTGGGGAAAAAAGGAAAACCCAAACTGAGTGTCTCATACCTTGATTGCTGCTGGCATTGCCCTCGAGTAAACTTGTGCTTGGAACTCTGCGATCCACTGCCTCCCGCCCTGGCCCCGGCTGCTGTGCCCTGCTGCTGCCCTTCTAGAGAGTGGAATTTTCTATAAGAGGTTCCCTGGGTGCTCAGTCATAGCCAGGGAAGGACCCAGTTCTTACCAATCTCACAGCTCTGAAGGAAAGTGACTTGCTCACTCCCAGGCCACTTAAGTGTGGCAGCTTTTAGTCTCCAGGAAATTCAAAATTACTCTTACAACCTGAAGTACATGACCAATCACTCCTTAAGTTTTGATTAAAAAATAAAAATACATCAATAAGGTCAAGGTTTACCTCCTTGTACCTCATATAGATTCTCTTATATGTGAGTGATATTGTTCACATAAAAATACTTTGAAAATATTTTAAATTTTATTTTGAAACTCCTCTTTCTTTAATTTCATTTCCAAGGACTTAATTTTTCTTGTCATGCTATTACTATACTAAGCCCCTAATTATTCAGAATAGTTTGGGCATGATATTTTTGATGAACTATTAACCAATTTAATTAGAAAGCTTTAAAAAAGTGTCCCCAACTGTCAACTGCAATTCAAATTTTAGGTATTATGATTATTGCTGTTATAAATTAAATATTGTGAGAAACTGAAGGTCAATAGTATTTGTCATAATTGGGTTTTCAAAACTAAAATAAATTAGGGTAATATATGTTTAACATTGAAAAGATGAGACATAACTGATCTTGGATATTTTAGAGAGTGGCGGTACTAACTCTGCTGTGTGTCTCCTTAGTGCAGCTGGTAAGGTGGGTGTTAATTATCTCAATTATTCTAATAAGGAAACTGAGAGTCCAAGAGGCACAGTGACTTGTGAAATGACAGCTTAAGAAGGCTCCCTAAGGAGGACAAGGTCTTCCTTGTCCCTGAATCCTTAGCATTTGTCCTAACACCTGAAATACCCGGGCATGCATTTATAAGCAGTGGAAGGAAACATGTTTCTGGACAGCCAGTCTCAGTGTCAAGTACTCTTGATGAAAAAGATACAAAAGACAAAGTTACACATGTTCTGACCCCAAGAAGTTGTCTTTTTAAAAGCTAAGCTCTTCAAATTAGCTTACTTACTTGTCATTTGGATACGGAATAAAAATGAGTTTCTCATACTTTTGGTGATGAAATTGGGAGAACATGATCATATTTTGGTAATAATGTGAAAGGTAAGGCTCAAAGGCGTTTTGAGACAGATCTGGTGGTGAGATATCGTTCCCTGGCAGTTTTATCATTATCCAGAGTCTAAATTTTTAGTACTTAAGACCTGTGACATCACTAATTGTCTTCCTCCAGCTTTGGGGAAATAACTCATGCTACCTGAACCTCAACTCAGTGGATATCTCTTGCGTTTTTTTGTCTGGAACCTTCCCCCCTCCTCTCCTGTCCTCACCTGACAATTCACCACTTATTTGGGGAATGTCCCCCATTCCCTGCCACTTCTGATTCTAACCAGGTGGCTTTGGGAGGGCTCAGGGCTTCTGCTTGATCCTGCCCCTAGACCACAGCTGGCTGGTCCAGGGTGGAGTCTCCTAGGACTTCCCGAAGTAGAACTGAGGAAAAGCCTGTCCCTGACCACACAGGCTGTAGGCGATGAGGCAGAGCTTCCCAGCCTTGTTCCTGGCCCACCAAGGAAGCTGGCTGCACTGACAGTGGGGGAAGCTGACCACAGAGAAGAGATTCCTGGTGGGGCCAAGGCCCGGCCCGAGTTATCCTTGAGGACCAGCTGCCTCTGCGACCTTCTCACATTTGGCTGTTCAATCCCTTTTTTTTTCTTTTTATATTCCAGGGGCTGTTAAATTTCTTTTATGCCTAAGCTTGCTTGAGTTGGATTTCTGACACTTGAGCTAAAAAAGCCTGACTTATACTAGATTAATTTGCCAGGCACAATGTCAATTTATCATGGAATTGCATCCAGAGATACCTACCTGCTGTGTTGGACCTGAGAAACTGAGTTAGCAGTTAGAAGGTGAGAGGATGTCGGTAAGAAGGGGCCTGCGTGCTCTGAGAGGATGCACATGTGCTCGTCCCCAGGGTGCAGCTTCTAGTAACTGCTGTGCTCCCTCCTGCTATGCACACGCACAGCTTCCCGAGAGGGTGTGCGTTCAACACTGACCAATTCTCATCTTCGGATTGTTTTTTCTCTAGATTCTGTACAGCTCACCACCTTCCTGTACATATTTCTTAGTGTAATAGCATCCTTCTTCATTTAGTCATGTCTTTAAAACGTGTATTTTTACACTTAACTATTTAACCACATTCAGGGTGAGTTGATTGCTTTCTGAAAATATAGGGAGATATGAAGCTTATCTTTCCAGCTTACTTTCCGAATCTTCTCAGAATGTATGTGAACTATTTCCTGGTAGGCAGATTCATGCTTTCTTCTCAAACTCTAATAAATACTTTAATTAAACCACGTAAAAACTTAAGGGGATCTAAAACTCCAATTTATTTTGGTTTTATTTTTTTTTCTTTTATGAAAACTTGATTTAAGAACTCTTTCCCCTTAGCAATGTGTGGACTCCACCCGGCCTGTGGCTCTTGTCTTGTAGACCAATTACTGGGGCTGGGAGCTGACTGGCCCGAGGTCCCTCTGCTGTCCACTGAGCAGGACACTCCACCGGGCAGCTTCTGTTCCTCACCAAACTTCCCGGGGCCACGCTGGCAGGCATTTGGGCCAATTGAGGTATCCAGTCACCAGCTCAGCCTGAGACCTTTCCCTGTAAGACTGTGTGCAAACACCCCGATACCTGTTGGGGAGGGAGCCCTCAGCTCCAAATCTCTGAGCCTGTGAATGTATAATTTGGCTGCGCATCTTAACTCAGATTGATCACAGCTCAGTAGCACTTGCCTTTAAGCTCTCAGGTGAGAGCACGGTTATCGAAACTTTTCTTGAATTTATTTCTATTTCTAGTCCCTGGGAAGAGGAAAGAAAAGGGACAATATCTAACCCTGAACAAGCATTTACTTACGCAGTCTCATTTAATCCTCACCACCAGCCTGGGACATAGTAATACTACATGGTATTACTACGTCATTACTGTATTAGGTCCCCAGGGCTGCTGGAGCAGAGTACCATAGGCTGGCTGGCTCAGAACACCAGACATCTATTGTCTTGCAATTCTGGAGGCCAGAAGTCCAAAATCAAGGTGTGACAGGGGCATGTTCCCTCTGAAGGCTCTAGGGGAGGATCCTTTCTTGCCTTTTCTGGCCTCCATGGTGGTTGGCCGTCCTTTTTGTGCCTTGGTTTATGGGCACATCACTCAATCTCTGCCTCTGTCTTCACGTGGCCTCTTTCCTGCGTCTCTCTGGTCCTCTCCTCTCTTCATGAGGACACCAGACATTGGATTTGGGTCCACCCTAACCCAGTATGACCTTATTAATTATATCTCCAATGACTGTATTTCCAAATAAGGCCATGTTCACATATCTTTTTGGGGGGATGCAACTAACCTCCAACAATTACCACAATTATTATAGATGAGTAAGCCAAAGTTTAGAGCAATTAAGTCATTTTCCAGATTTTAGTTTGTGTAGGGGATGCAAAATTTCTTCTCTACCCTTTTAGGGTCTCAAGCTGAGCCCAGGAATTAAACTGACATAGATAGATTAATAGGAGAAAAGTATGCAAATTTTATTTAGTAATTTTTACATGTGCATGGGAGCGCTCACTAGAAAAATGAAGACCCAAAGAAGCAGTTGGGGCCACAAGCTCATGTATTAGGTTGGACAAAGACTAGTACATTGTGAAAAAATGACAAGACAAAGGGGCCTAGGCTAGGGCAGTTAGTTGTGCAAAAATGACTAGGGAGATAGGGGTTAGCTCTACAAGGTTGGTTTGTGGAGCATTCTCAAGGTCCTGACTCCCTGCCTCTGTAATGAGGGTGTTTTCCTTTCTCCTGGTACAGGGAGGCCCCTTTCACGCAGGAGTTTTATCTGTTGATTACAGGAAGGAAAAGGAAGATCAGAGGCTCTTCTTGCACCTTGCTGTTTTTCAAGTCCCTTTAGCTCAGAATAACTCTTATGCTGAAGCAGCATATTTTGGGGTGGCGTATTCTACCATCCTTCATTTTTAAGAGGGCAGAGCCAGGACGCAAAGCCAATTCTGTCCAGGTCAGAGCCCATGCCCCTCCTGCCTTGCTGTGCAGCCCACCCTGGACCACCAGCTTGACTCTGCCTGCACCCCTGCAAGTGACCTCTGTTCACGCAGCACATGGGTCCCTTCACAGTGGTTGTTATAATGGAAGGTGCCAGTATATCCTTTGCTGGACAGCAGTGCCTGAAGTGTGAATACTGGTTGGTGAGCGCAGCTCTGCCCGAGGGGGCTGAGGGAAAGGAAGGTGCAGCCCACGGCCAAACCGTAGTCTCCAAAGGGGATGGGCACTTGGGGCACCAGGGCGCTACGGAAGTGGAACAAACAGGATCCTAGTTGTTGGCACTGCTGGTCTGTCACTGGCCTAGGTATTCCAGTTAACACGCCGGGAGAGTTTATGCCCTTTGAACAGAAAGGGAAGCTACTTGAGGGAATAGAAGAGCAGAAGATTGTTAAATCCAAGAGCCTTTGTTTTGTTGTGTGTGATGTTTAGCAAAGTAGGAGAGGAATTTGAGGAAGGGCAAACTATTTGACTTATTTAAAAAAACGCCTTAGCCAAAATCAGTTCTCTGCTGCAGAGAAACCCTGTGCCCCTCCCACTGGGAAAGGCGGCAGGCAAAATAAGTTTTATTCCAAACGACAAAGTAAGCAGAGGTTCTCTGATCAGCTTCCCACCTCCTTTTCTGTTCCTTGTGGCACTAATCTGATCAATTTACAGACACCGTATTATAGTGTTTCCTTTCCCATGGATTTTTTAAAAAAATTTATTTTTTGCCATGGATTTTTGGCTAAATCGAGCATTCTTTACATCAGGCACTTAAGAAGAAAATGAAGAGGGTTGTACGTTGGAGTTCTGTGGACAAAGACAGAGGTGGTGCCTTCTGCCTGTGCCCACCCCCAGCCCCCAGCCTCCAGGCCCAGGGAAGAGCAGGGCGGCTTCCGTGCTTCCCAGGAGGCGCCACTGGACCGAGAGCCAGAAGGCGCGAGGCCAAGCTGCACCTGTTAGCCTTAATCTGGACGGATTTTATGGCGCTGTCCTTGGTCCCGTTCTTCCCATCTCACATCTGTTCTTCCCAAGGACAGGGCCGAGGGAGCGAGAGAGCCTCAGCACCATTGGCACAACGCTGGATGGTGGTGAGACAAGAGTGATTATAGCAAAACATGTTTTTCTTGTCAAATGGCTTTGTTGCAAAGTCATTTATTAAATGCACCCAACATATAACTGGCACGACTTTACTTCTCTTCCCCAGGGAGGAAATGATACTAAGAACCGTCGCTAACGTCTGCTGAGCGCTGCGTATCTGCTAACCCCTTTTTATCCTCTCAGTAAGATTTTGAGGAAAGGACTGTAAATATCTTTGTTTTACAGATGAGAAGACAGATCTACCGAGAGATTAACAAATATAAAGTCTCATAGTTCATGAGGACTCCAGGCTTCATGCTCTTAACCACTACTAGGCTGCTTATGTAGGAAACTGTCTAGTTTTTCTTCTCTTCATCACCCAAGGTAAAAGAATTACAAGCGAACTTTTAGAAAGTGTCTACAACTCTTGGGTTTCCCAGCCTGGCTTGTCAACCTGTCTTGCTGTCGCCCACAGTCCCCCAGGTTGTGAAAGTGGTTTCTTGCCTCTGCATTGTGGCCAGAAAAACATCCTGAGGCTTGTTCTGTCCCCTCCCCCCAGAGTGTAGGCCTCCAGCCCCCTCAGAGCACCGGGTCCTGGGGGCATGTCACGGCCCTATGGACAGTCTGGGCTATGCTCGGGAGCCCCTGATGTCTTCCTTCCCGCCTCTGTCCCCTCCCAGCAGGGTCTGTTGGCGGATGTTGCCGGCCTCTCCCACATCCACCCAGGAGCCACTTCCTGCCAGGCCCAGGCTCTGTGGCCGAGTCTGCTTCCCGAGCATCTGAGCCACATCCTGGGCACCCGAGGCCACCATGTGCCCCAGCTGTGCCAGGTTCAGTGCGTGTGGAAAAGGGGAGTCATCCTGCATGTTGGTGCTACCCCCTGTTGTCTGAGTGGCACAGCTTGTCTGTCTGTGAGGATGAGCTGCTCCCTGGGGCCTTAGATTTGGATGCGAGGCCTGGAGGTTGCTCTTGGAGCTGGCCGTGTCATCCAGCTCAGCCCTCCTTGGGGACACCCTCATTCACTATCATCCTTTTCTTGTTCAGAGTCCCACAGACAGCTCCTGCCTGAGGCTGAGCAGTACCGCCTGACCTGCAGGCTCCCCGTGTCTGTCCCACCACTCCCTGCCCAGGAGCTGTGCACGTCCCTGCTTGGCGTGGCCAGAAGCTCCTGGGCACGTGCCTGTCTTCACCCCCCAGCCCGGATGGCTCTCCCTCCCTCTGCCTGAAACCCCCACGGTACCCAGGGACCAGGAATGGAATTGTGACACTCCCCCATGGGTAGTGCTCCCTCGGCCCCTTGGCTCTGACTGTTGAGAGCAAAACTTGGATGAGTGTCACCCACGATTTTCCAGGTGACAATCCCAGGAAGCTCCTGGGGGCAGAAGGTGCTGAGCCAAGGCCCCTGGCTCAGGCGAAGTCCCTAGGACTGCTCCCTGGTCTGAGCTGGGTTACTTTATCTTGGGCTCAATGCCCAGGGCAGAGGGAAGTGGCACACAGGGCAGCCTTCAGATCTTTGGCCCGGCAGGAATTTCTGGGTTCACGTCCTGCTGTTGTTTATTTAATGTCTCTTTCAGCTCCCTGCTATGTAAAACAGGGGAGACATGCTGCGTGGCTTCACCGAAATAGGGGACCTACAGGGACATAGCAGTCCTGTTCAGACTATACTGGCTTCTCAAAGGGGGAGGGGAGGCACATTCCCTGGACCGGGCTATACAACATGGCTTTTGGAGAAAACAGACTTTAAAAAACTCTTTCTCAAATTAAAAAATATCTTTTAAAGGGTCTTAAAAAATTAAGTTTAGCCAGGCACTGTGGCTCATACCTGTAATCCCAGCAGCTTGGGAGGCCAAGGTGGGAGGATCACTTGAGGCCAGGAGTTCGAGACCAGCCTGGGCAACATAGTGAGACACCATCTCTACAAAAAATTAAAAAGTTGGCTGAGCCTGGTGGTGCACACCTGTAGTCCCAGCTACTCGGGAAGCTGAGGCAGGAGGATCACCTGAGCCCAGTAGTGCGAGGCTGCAGTGAACTGTGGTCGTACTCTAGCCCAGGAGACAGAGCGAGACCTGTCTTCAAAAAAACCCCCAAACAAACAAACAAAAAACCCCAAACAATCAAGTTTCTTATGGAGGAGAAACATCATAGTAAAGTTCCATAGGTCCCTTTAGATTTCTAATGCAGTTAGATCTTGCAGATTCCCTACCCTTCCCCTGCCTTTTTTTGCTTACTGTCTAGCACAGAGGCTTACAGAATACAGGTTGTTATATTTAAATATTAGTTGAATACATGGAGGCTATGTAAATAATTTTCTACTTTAATTGGACTTATTAGGGGATCTTGAAATTTAAATAAACTATATAAAATGAATCTTAAACAAAGGTCTTTAAAAGAGTATCATAAAGAAACGATTATCTTAAAAGAATGCCTTTATAGAGTAAATAATGGCCAACCTACTGAATTTCATGACTCTGGTGGGTCACTTCATTATGGTGGTGTCAGTGGCCCTCTAGTGGTCGCGAGGGCTGAAGCACACGTGAGTTTTCGGCTCTGGAAACGCGGAACTTCTTTCCAGATAGCGGAGGAGAGGAAGAACGTTTCCACCAGCAGATGAATCCGTTTGGAGACAGAACAAAACAATGACAAACAGGGTAATCAACTCAACAGTACTTTGGCCTTTCATACAGAATCTTTAATACTCTTTCTGTATTTACAAAACAAAAGAGAACAAATACTACAAGCCTTACGTGCTGGGGAAACAAAGGCTAGAGCTCCCTCTTTTGATCAAACTCATTAATCTAAAATTCTGAATTTGTTTGGTGCCATTTATGGAAAAGTTAAACACACGGCAGTAAAGAACCAGATGAGTCCGGTCTCCTTTACCTTCCTCCCTCATCCCTCCTTTGGATCAAGGGAAAACGTAAAGATAAGATTTATTACTCCACATGTTTCAGAATATTATGGACATTTTTGGTTTCATTCCCCATTTTAAGTAATGGGGAGTCAATTTATTATTTTAAGCAGCTTATGAATCTGGATTTGGGAACGTTGTTTGTGTACCTGGATTCACTTAAAGGGCACTCAGTGATGGGTTATTTTCTTTCAGGAACTAAGGGAGGAGAAAGCCATTCACTCTGGGCACATAATTTAAGGGGGTGCCCAATACTCAGGCATCAAGATAAATAATATTTTTACAAAATATTTCTTAAATCAAAATTCATGCAAAATATCCATGATAAGCAAGACGCCAGCACTGCCAGGAAAGACAGGATCAGTGGTACTGGTTTCTCCTTCTGCCCCAGTCTCCAGTGTGGCTCTGCATGGCGCCGTTTTCTTTTTGTCCCAAGTGAGCTTTGTTGAGAAACCAGCGTCTTCGAGGATTCAGAGCCCAGCTCTGTAGCTGGAGTGTGTGGATTTCAAAATAGATTCTGCTGTTTACAAGGCGCCTGACCCTTGGCAAAGCTCATGACTTACTTCACCATGGTGAATCCTTAGAAGCAGAGAATCATTCCTGGCGGGGTCAGACATGAGGTGGAAGAAGGAGGAGGAGAGACTCAAAGTGTGAGGGACTCAACCTGCTGCCATTGGCTTCGATGATGGAGGAAGGAGACCCCGAGCCAACGATTGTGGGGGTCTCCAGAAGCTGGGAATGGCCCCCAGATGACAACCAGCGAGAAAACAGCAACCTTGACCCTACAACCTCAAGGAAATGAAATCGCCTCCAACGGAAACGAGCAAGGAAAGGTATCCTTCCCCAGAGCCTGCAGAAAGGATTGCAGCCCTGCTGACACCTCGCTTTTAGCTTGGTAAGAGCTGTGCAGGACTTCTGACCTACAGATCTCTAACATGACAAATTTGCATTGTTTTAAGCCACTAAGTTTGCAGTAATTTGTTATGACAGCAATAGAAAACAAATACAGTTACCGAATGGCAGAAGATGGGGAGGTGCTGGGAGCATCTACCACCTGTGGTTTGCCAACCCCGACCGGTTCTACCAGGAACTCAGTGAGATAGTATCATTTACCACATGTATGGGCCCCATGGGCCCCGGGGTGGGCTGTCTGGTTGGAATCACATGGCTTGCTTTTGGACCAATCATTTAAAGTTCAATTTATCTGGTTCTTCATCTGTAAAATGGGATAGTCATGTCACCTTTCAGTGCCTCTGTTTTCCCATTGAGTGAGGTAACTCAGTCATATGTCTACACTGGCTCCCAGAGTTTCCTTGGCAAGATTAGCCTCCAGGCTGCAATAGTGGTCAGTCGCTGATTTTAGAATAATCTCTTATGCCTGCTTTCCCCTCCTTGTGGCAATGGCTCACTCCCCTAGCAGGGTTTTCCTTCACCTCCCAGATAAGCTTGAGTCAAGTTCAGCTTCTAGGACACCCACAACTAAAACAAGGACAAAGTAGACACAGGCAACTTCGCCACTTTACACACTAAGGAACATACTGTCATTTATTGATGAATGTGTCAGCCAAGGTCCAGTCAGGGGACAGAAAACACACAGATTTCACATGAAGAATTATGAACCAGGTCTCAAAGAAATAAAAATGGAAAAGAAAACAGCGTGCAGCTGCAGAGCAGTTGCCCTCGGTAAGGCTGGGGGCCTGAGTGGAAGAGGCTGGAAGGTGGGGACCTGCAGAGCTAAACCTCATAGCACTGGTGTCCCCTGCAGGAGCTCGGGGAGGAGCCCCCATGGGGCCGGGCCCAGACCTCTGGGAAGGGGGCAAGGCTGGCTGTGCTGGTATCTCCGATCGTACCCTCTTTTCATTCTGTCACCTCCCTCAGCAGTCTCTGCCCCTCCCGTGATGTTAATTTTTATATACCATTCTCACATATTTTTGGAAGAAAAGATTTTCCAAGTCTTTGTCCCATCCACGTATTGTTCTTTATTCAGTATTTCTAGCTTGGTATTCCATAGGTACCTCAAACATTTTAGGTCTCTAAAAAAATGGAAAAAAAATTAGCCAGGCAGCGGCACGCACCTGTAGTCCCAGCTACTCAGGAGGCTGAGGCGGGAGTGTTGTTGAAACTGCAAGGGGGTTTCAGTCTAGGTCTGGTTGCTCATCACACAAAGATCCAATTACTGAGACGACAAGGATTGCCAAGGAAGAAAGGAATTTTTAATACAGACATCTTGTTGGAAGAACAGGAGAAGCGGCCTCAAATCCGTTCTCTCTGACTAACAGAGATCATGGGCTTTTAAAGGAGGGGCCATGTGCCTTCAGGCAGGTCCTGGTGTAACTAGCAAGCACTGGGGGCAGGCTGTGGGGTGGTGAGTCTTTGCATCAGGAAGTCTGCCCAGGGGCCCTCCAGAATTTCAGCTCCTTTGTTTTGTAGAAAATCCACCATTTCTGAGAAATAATTCAAAAGGTCAAATAGTTAGTTTAGGGAAAGGATTATATAGGGGTCATTGAAACTCATTCAATGTGGGGGCTGGTTAGATATGATCGTGCCGCTGCACTCCAGCCTGGATGACAGAGCAAGACCCTCTCTCAAAAAAAAAAAAAACACCAAAAACCAAAAAACCAAAATTCTGTTAGACGTAGCTCTTATTTTTGCTTACCTCCACCCCCTCCACGTCCCCCCTCCTCCTCCTTTCTGTTATTTGATGAAAGACTTGAGTCAGTTTACAAAAGTACCTACCAGTGAGGAAAATAGACAGTTGAATGTGGTCTGGCCAAAAGGGAAAACATTAAAAGTCAGTAGGTAACATTAGCACAGAAATGAATACTAATTGGCCCATTAAAATAGTCAGGTGGGTCTCAGATTGAGCTCTAAGCTTCCTAGCACAGCCAAAGAGAACCTGGAACCACATTCTGTTACAAGACTCACTGGATGTGCAAGGTCATAGCAAACTCCACTGTCCAGCACTGTTTCCTGCTGCAACCCGAGTGGCTTTTCCCCTGAGGGTGCCCTTCTGTATAATGACCAATGATGTCCTCGACCCCATCCATTAAGATGTTCACTTTCCTAGACTCTCTTGCAGCCAGGTGGCCACATGACACCATTCTGATTAATGAGACCCGGGCAGAAGTTCCTGGTGAAGGGGAAGGCACTTACGAGTGCTCCACCTACAGCCATCGTGCCTCAGGTCAAAGCTGACTGGGCAGAAGGAGGCTCCATCCATGAAGGCAACCGGAAGCTGCAACTGCCCTTGATTGCTGACCTTTAAACTCATTGTTACATGAGAAAAGTAACCTTGCTTGTTTAAGCCACTCTTTTTTTTTAAGGTTTCCATTGCTTGCACCTGAATGCATTCCCAACTGATAAAACATTCCTGTCATAAATACTGTATTAGTTTCCTACTAACAGGACTCCAACCCACTACAAATACCATATCAAGCTTTGTATGGTTCTCAAACTTTTTGATTGTAGCCCACAAAGACAAGATAAAAGACTGTAGATTCCATCTGCCACATGTATTCCTGATATTCAGTGAAAAAATACCTTGATGGGAAAGTTGGTAAATTGTGGTTGCCTCTCTAACATCCATCTCTCCCTCCCTGTGACTTAGTAACTGGGTTCATAGAGACCCAGAGGACACAGCTCACACAGAGTGACCGGTGCAGGGATTGACAAGAATCTACGCCTGAACCAATCAGTGTGATGCTTTGCCCAGGCCACGGTGTTTCAGGAGGGGTATGGGACCTACACTGGTGCAGTGAGAATGGAGCACTGATGGTTGGGAAAGACATGTGCCTTGTCTGCCTGTGTGTAAACAAGCAGGCATCGCTGGTTACTGTTGGCAGCCATCAGGCAAGGGTGCACCAGACCTGGAATCAAGCTGGCACCTTGAAGGCCAAGCGGAGAGATTGGAAAAACACTGGGTCACTGCTGAGGCTTGGATTATTGGATTCTACCACACCTGAAGCCTGATTTTTGGTTATATGAGCCAAGAATTTTCCTTTATTAAGCCAGTTTGATTTGGACTTTACGTTACAATGACAAGCATCCCAGCAGACACACTGTTCAAGCAAATTTGGAAGAATACACTGGATACATCTGCTTAAGCAAAGAGAATATGAATAATACTCCTGTTAAAGACTTATTATTAGAAAATTATAGAATGAAAATGTTACTGATTAAAAATATACATCACCACTAATATAGAATTATAATAACTCTATGTTACAACAGGGGTTACAAATAATTAACCACAGACTCATTGATAAAGCAAAGAAAAAATAACTATATTTTATAACTTAAAAGCAATAAATAAAGCAATTAAAAAACTCACTGCAAAACAAAAGTATGAAGTGACATCAAAGGCGTTTTCCTGAAAGCATGGATATTCCAATATTTGAATTTATGCTTATACAATAGGAGAGTTACCAAGCCAGATTTATTATTAGAACCCTGAAATAAGAACTCAGTGTATACTAACACTGTTCTGTTTTTAGTTTCTAGATTCTTGATTTTAATAACCCTTAATAATTCACGTTGTGGCCCATAAAACTGAAAATCTTTAGAATTGCACGTCATGTGCTAATAAGAAGTGAGGACGAGGTTGTGCTATTAGATCACTTGACAGTCCCAAAGCTGGGACGCTGTGGTCCACAACAGACGACGGATCCCACTTGGAGGATTAATGGCCTTTCTAAAATAAATCTGATCATGTATTTCCTCTATTAACAACTCCTCCATTTCCCAGAGGATAAAAGCTAAGTCCCTACCTTTGTATGTAAGAACATTAGCCCTGGACTCTCTACATTATGCCTTACTGCATTTCATGCCATTCTCCAAAACTTTGGGGATTGACTGTCTTCCTAGGAAGGGTGTGTCACTGTGACAGGGATTGACAAGAATCCACACCTTTTATTCTACTCACAGAGGACTTTATCTCTCTATTTTTATTCCTAATTTGCTACAGTACAGATCCCTGCCATGTTGGACTGTGAGGCGTTTCTCTGAAAAGTGATATTCTTGAGAATGGTGGCCTTCTTTTTCTCTTACTGCCATGCTGTGTGTGTGTCTCTGCTCTTTGTGTCTGGTTTTGTTCCACTTTAGTCTGCAGTTGTGGGAAGAGTCACAGGCTTCACTAGATTTTGTCCCACAGGAAATAGCTTCCAGGTCACACACCACCTGACAATTTCCCCTCGCTGGGCAGAACTCTACGCAACTGAGACTGTGTTATGCTATCAGATATCCCTGCAGATATGGAAAAGGAAGATAGTAGAAGAGCCAAAGAAAGATCCATGTAAGGAATGAATCATTTAGAATTTGAAGAACATTATTATTTCCTCTTAGTATTGTTTTTCTCTTTAAAATGATTCTGGTTTTAGATGTGAGGTTTTCAACTATGAGGAGGAGGCAAGAGTATGTACAGCTTTAGAAAGCTCCCCAGAGGCCGGGCACAGTCGCTCACACCTGTAATTCCAACACTTCGGGAGGTCAAGGTGGGAGGATTGCTTGAGGCCAGGACTTCAAGACCAGCTTGAGCAACACAGCAGGATCCCGTCTCTACAAAATATCTTTTAAAAAAATTAGCGGGGCATCGTAGTGCACACCTGTAGTCCCAGGTACTAGGGAGGCTGAGGCAGCAGGATCGCTTGAGCCCAAGAGTTCGAAGTTGCAATGAGCTGTCGTTGTGCTCGACACTGTAGCGTGGGCAACAAAGTGAGACCCTGTCTCAAAAACAAATAAATAAATAAATAAAAGCTCCCTAGAGGTTTTCAGTCCTGCAGTGACATCACCGGCAGGGCTAGGCCCTGCCTCGGGGATGCTGCGCCGGGAATGTGAAGGGTTGTCGAGGGTGTGGCCTTGGCCTCCGCCTGCCTTGTCATCAGTCGTCGCTGCAGCTTCACGGAAAGCTTCTGGAAAAGGCCCGGAAGCCAACGAGCTCGCTGAGAGACCCCGCCCGGAGGGAGGCCAGGACGGCTGATTTGCACCCTCGGTGCTTTGGGGCCTTGTGCTGGCATTTGTTCCCTTCCCCCACCTTCCTCTTCCCCAGCAGTAATGAGCAGAATAAGAGTAAAATTTTTTAAAAAGAAAGAATGACACAAAAATAGACAAGAAACTTCCAAATTTTAACAGCATTTGATTATCATCTTGATGAAAATTACATAACAATGCATAACTGGCACAGTGCATTTTTATGTCATATAAGTAACTTATCTCCATGGGACCCCTCCCTGTGGGTGATCACGGCCCAGGAGGGCCTTACTGCTCCCCGACAGGCGTCCCCGGAGAGGGAACGGAAGGCTGGACTTGTCGTCGCACCGTTCTGGGACAGTGAGTACCCGTAGGAAGCAAAATGAGAAACGTTATGTTTATCCAGTGATCTAATACCAGCAGGATTTTCTTTTTAAATTTTAAAATGTTTACTGATCAGTACATCAGCTAGATTAGCAGCTCTTATTTAGAAGCCTGGGTTATTTTAGATCTTGTATCAATAAAATCTTTTGATGATCAAATCTTTTGATTTACAAAAGTCCTCTTTTGTAAATTGAAGCAGAATGATATATATATATACACACATATGTACATATACACACACACACACACATATATATATATATACTGTGTATCAACCCTGTTAGAATAATACTCTTTATTTCCATCATCAGAAAGTTGGCATCATGCATTAATTTTTGTTAGGACAAGACATTTTACTGCTTTCTGCAAGAAAATTGTTATAAATATAAAAAGTACCCATCTTTGGAACAAAATTAGGATAAAAATATAGAACATTTCGCAACAATAAGGCTGTGCAGGATGGGAATGGAGCTCCTGGGTGTGGTGCCTGAGCCTACGCAGGGAAGCCCCATGCCCTGCAGCCCGCAGCTGCAGACTGAGCACCTCACACCGAGCTCCCCACACAGGGTCTTTGCACAGCCTGCCCCGTCCATCTGAAATGCCTCTTCCTACCCACCCGCTTTGCCCTGCGCACCCCTTCATACTTGGCTTAGACACCAGCACCCCTCACTGACTTGGGTGCTGCTCTAGGTTTATTCTCCTGCCCTCCCTGGAGAATGCGTGATACCCGGTGGTAATTGCCATTTACCCAAATGTCTTCCCCACTGGAATGTGCAGACTCCTCCATGACAGGGACTAACTTTGTTTTCATCTTTCTATTCCCCAGGAGTAGCCCAAAGCCTGGTGCAAAGTAGGAACTCAAAGTTCGTGGAATAAGTGAATGAAGTAGATTTTTGTCTATGGCTTCACTAGAAAGATCTTCTCTTCCTTATTGATAAATGGCTTTCCTTATTAGTCATTTTCACCATTTATTTTGGATATTGGTGTTTAGCCTCGTAGTCTTCCCTGATTGTGAGCTGCTTTCCATAGTTTTGATTGTTAGAATAGAAACGAAGTATTTTTAAAAGCCACTTGAGGAAGCTGAGATATTCTTTGCTATATGCTCTATGAATGTACTTTTAAAAAAAATTTTAGAGCTGTGCCTAGTGTGTGAGAAAGCACTGGGGGGGGGGGTCAATAAAGCCATGCTACTAGCTGTGCGAGCCGGGGCAGCCATCTTCGCCAGTTCTCTGAATCTCAGTTTCCTCCTTTGCACAATGTGGATATTAATAACACATCTCACAGTTCCCTGTGGTGATGGAGTGAGGTACTCTAAATTACACAAAAACGCCAGTTCATATTTTTGTTGCTCCTCCTCCTATCATGGTGATGGGTTAAATAACATTGAATGATTACTTAGTAATAATTTCCACATTGGGAATTCTATGAACTTGGAAATAGAAACTTTTATTCCCCCCACCCCATACCTAGTTTTGGATGATTTATAATTCAGTCTTTGGGATAGTGTGTGTGTTTGTCTTAGATATTAGAGATGTGTGAGTGTGAGAGAGTGTGTGTGTGTGAGACAGAGACACAGAGACAGAGACTCCTTGCAGGTGCGTATGCTGACATTGTTAGAGACACAGAGACAGAGACTCCTTGCAGGTGCGTATGCTGACATTGTTAGAGACACAGAGACAGAGGCTCCTTGCAGGTGCGTGTGCTGACATTGCTGCTGGAGAGACTGGAACACTCCCACAGGAGAGGCCAACCAGGCAAGGCACTTTTTGAAACATAGATTTGAAGGTTGGAATGACTTTTATTTTTAAAATGCAAAGAGTACAATCAGCCTGGTTGAAGGTGTGGTATTCTGGACGGGGAAGGAAGCACAGGGTGAGAGACGGTGCATGAATGTACCGGCTTGATTGTAGCTGACTCCGAGGCAGAGTGTTGTGGGAAATGGGCAATTATGCATGGGAGAAAGGGTCAGAGAATTTTAGAAGTATGACATAAAGGGTTTCGATTGGACTATGAGAGGCAATTTGAAACCACAGCGTATTTCTGAGCAGGATAATCACATACTCAGAAGGAAAATAAACAAATTTATATTTTGGGACCCACTGGAAAGTGCTTGAAGTTTATAGATTCAATTCCAACCATACTTAAAAGTTTCAACTCCTTAGGCCCAACAAATAATGATTGTTTGAATCTGAGAATATTGCTTGAAGATAAATCTCTATTTGTAGGAAAGATTTTGTTTTGTCACATACAAACTCTAACTCTCTAGGTCTCACAGCAGAAAATGACATATTGCAGAGAATTCAGTGGAACACAGAACTAAATATTTGACTTGCCCGAGGCTGCACCATGAATCAGGGTTGCAGCAATTTAATTTTTCCCTAACAAGAACCAATTAGGTACTCCTTACAGAAGATAAGGAGACAAACTGTAAGTTTGGAAAGGAGGCTCTTGGACAAGTAGCTGGTAATTAGGATGCTTCAGCTGTTACTCTCAGTTATTACACAAGAGATTCTGTCTAAGAATTTTAAATCATCACCTGAAGCTCATCAAAGAGGCAGACAGACTGTGATTTCTTTAGTTGCTTCCGTCCTACTTCATGGTTTTAGTAGGGAGTGATGGTCTGATTTATACTTTGAAAGTATCCCTTCCAATGCTGTGTGGGCAACAGATGATAGAGGGGAAGGAGGCAGCAGGGACCAGCCAGGTGGGGACGAGGCAGGCAGGGACCAGGCTTGCTCTCGCTGCAGGCAAAGAGCATTGGTGGTTTGGCCCAGAGAGGTCACAGTGGAGATACTGAGAAGAGAAGATGTTTTGAAGTTACAGCTGGTAGAACTTGTTGAAAAATTAGATCCGAGGTATGAATAGGGAGGATGGTGATGTCACTTACCAAGGCAGGGAAAGCTGGAGGAGGAAATTTTTTGAGTGACAGAAATTCAGTGTTTTTGCTTCCCAAGTGTTAAGATTGAAGATGCGCATTAGATATCCAAACAGGGATGTCATATAATCTGCTGCAAAAGACATCCTCAGTGCTGAAAATAAACAAGAGTCATAGATTGATGTTACTAAAAGCCATGGGACCAAAAGAGACTAAGGAGAGAGTGTAGACAGAGGAGAGAGAGAGCTATTGGCCAAAGCATGAGGTTTTCCAGCCTTTAAAGGTTGGAGAGAAGAGACAAAGCAGCAGAGGCAATGAAGAAGGACAGCAGAGAGGTGGAAGGGAGCTGGTGAGAACAGCACTATGGAGGCCAAGAGAAGACAGTGTTTAAAGAAGTCATCACCAGCCACTGTCATTACCAGTAGATCAAGTATAATGTGGGCAGACAGGTGACAACTGGATTTCACTATGCAGTGGGTGGTGATGACCTTAACAGGAGCAGTTTCAGGATGGGATGGCAAGGAAAGAAAACTGAATGGAGTGGGCCAAGAAGAGAAGGGGCTCAGGAACAATTTTATTATTTCTTAAGCTAGATAATGGGCACATGGGTGTTTATTATGATAACATTTTTGTATGCCTGAAGAATTTCATAATGACATGGTTTGAAAACAAAGAATGTATTACCTATTCTAAAACTTTTAAAAAATTTTGTGAAATTCTAAGAGTTCAAATTAATGTAAAATGTATAATATAAATTTTCCATCAATGAGACAGTGAGATGAGGACCAGAGGGAAAGAGCAGAGGGTTGAGGAGGAGAGGATGACAGGAGGCGAGGACGTGGGGAGAGTGGTTATCGTCAACACTGGCAGCAGGAAAATACGTCTGGGGTCTGTGAATGGTTTTTTAAAAATAAATGTATGTGCAGAGGTGGAAGAGTGGGGCTAAAGAACAGGCACATTATTAAGGGTATTGATAATGTAACCAGATCATCTGCCTGAAGCTTGTGCCACTTGTGACTCTGCCCTGCAGAGAACTGGCGCATCTGTTTCATGACTCCCCTTTAACAGCCTTGAGTAAATTCTTTAAAACAATCAAAATAATCCAAAAGAGTCAGGAAAGGAGAAACATAGGAACAAAAACCAGGGGAGACAAATAAGAAGGCTGGAGTGGATGTGTTAATATAAGATAAAGTCTATTTCAAAGCAAAATTAATCACAAGGGAAAAATAAAGGGACTTTATGATGATAGAAGGGTCAGTTCAGCAGGAAGACATAACAATCATGAATGTACATGTGCTTGATAACAGAGCTTCAAAATCCATAGGGTGAACACTGACCAGAATTAAAGGGAGAAGTAGACAATTCCACAGTCATAATTTTAGTTTTCTAAATTTTTATTATTTTTTTAATTTTTGTAGAGATGGGGGTCTATGCTATGTTGCCCAGCTGGCTTTGGCCTCCTAAAGATAATTTTAGGTTTTAATGCTCCTCGCTCAAGCAATTGAAGGAGTAACTGGACAAAAGTCCAGCAAAGATGCAGCAGACCTCAACAGTGCTATCAGCACCTTGGCTTATTTGACATGTATATCAATTGTGAAAGCAACAAGGATGGGTCCTGGCACTCTGTGATACAGCCATTTTAAGGCCCTGGGCTATGTTCTAAAATCACTGCCCTGTGGCTTTCCATGGCTGCTTCCTCACTCTGCGCCTTGGTTTCCCATTTGTAAAGTGAAAATGATAAAGGCACTGGCATCACCTATTTTTAAAAATATTTGTGATGAATAAAAAGCAAGTTAACATAATGCCTGGACCATATTAAATGTTAAATACATGCCAGTTATTATTGTAGAACCAAATAGATACCATTTGACTACGTGGCAGAGTCTCAGGGGATTTTAAAATTATTTAATCAAAACCTGGATATCAATCTGCAATGGGAACATGGTCCTGCCCAAGCCTCATTTAGAAGCTTGTATCCTTTTCCTGTATAATACTGTTTCAGTTTCCCTCCTGACACCAGGGTAAGCTCATGATACTTTCAATATTTGGAAACAGCCCTAGGTGCCCCAGGCCAAACCTCAAAAATTGCAGATTACCTACATTTCATATCCCACAGAGGAAGGCACACACTTTTCACCTTTCCCACCCTTGTTCTCCCAGGCCTGAAAGGGACCCTAAATCACAACCCCCCAGACCCTTCTGGAGTTTTCCACTGTGCTTGGCAAAGGGGAGACACCAGCTGCTAACTGGGATGTCACCTGGGATGACACTAGGTCAAACCTGAATTTTCCACCTTTTGTGTTATCGGACTTTTAAGATTAATACCATGCCTCTGTGTGGTTAATATTATTGTTATTTTATAATTAATATTATTCTGTGGTATAAATATCATAACTAAATTTAGTCAAAGGTCTTGCTTTTTAAAAGAAACTAAGATGAAATCTTTGGTGAAGAGAGGAACCCTTCCTGTTGCAAATCTTCTCTCCCTAATTGGCCCATTTGTATTTCTTTAGAGAAGAACAGTAAATAAAAGAAGTAAATAGAGTAATGAAAATTGCCCTTTCCAAGTCTGCCCCCAGAGTGTTTTCTTCTTGTTCTTCTAAGAATCAAGGCTTGCTTACTTATGGTATGTGCTACAGAATAATGAGGCAAGCTGAAAAAGATCTTCCAAAATACTGCTAGTAAAATAGAACACATTATCATTACTAAGGACTTACAAAAATTTAAAGCCATTTCCTTTCATTGAAAAACATGAGCAGTGAAACCTGCTACACTGGCTTTCCACTAACCAAAGAAAAGAGAGCTGCTTTGCTAAGTTTCTACAAGACAGAAAATACCTGGTAGATCGGCCTCATTAAGTCGGGATGGCCGAGATGTCTCACAGTCGCAGTTTTGGAGGGGTGAGCCTGGAGCCCTCTTCTGAGGTGGTATTGGTGGGAAGTTGGAAGGGCCTAGCCCCCAAAACTTCCTCCCCACTGGCTTGTGCATTATATCCCGCAGTCTAAGCTCCATTTCTTTGGTTTAAGATTTTAATTTCCCAAACGCAAACACTATGAGCTTCTTAAATGGAACTGTCAACACACTGACTACAGGATGGTGGCTAATAAGTAATGTGGAACTTATTACAGAGAAGGAGGCATAATTACAGTTGGGAAGAGAGACTTAAAAATTGAAACAGGTTTTAGAGGAAGGAAATAAAATAGAAATTTTAAAGATTTTAAAAATTTAATCTTTCAAATTACTTTAATTTCAATTGGTTTTATTAAATTTCAATTTAATTAACTTTAATTAATTTAACATTATGATCTTAAAAAGAAATCTTTTCCCCACTTGTATCAGGAAATGTGCCTAATAAGAACAGCCTCAGCATCGGTGCTGCCTACCCAAATTCCGTGTGCACCCTGTTGTCCAGATTATAGTCTCTATTATTACTGCCCCTGAATAGTGCTCCTTGAAACATAATATATTCCACTCGTTGGGACTTTCAGTGATATCAGGACGAAGTAACTAGCATAAAGGGCCTTCTGATGGTTTAATTACAATAATTTGAGCTTAAAAAGAAAATGACAACATTAATTTAAATAAGATAAATTTTTGAAAGCCTGTGAGTTTGTAGTGATACTACACAGGAAAGAAAAGCTAATATCAAATATACCAAAAAAGTAGTGTGAATGCATGAGGGAATGCTTGATTTTTATTGGTTTTAAAAAGCAGAGGAATGTTAGTGTACATGTGCACGTGGGGTTTATTCTTTTAAGTTCATGTCTATTTATAAAGTACATATGTGTGAGAGTAGAAGACTAGGAGACAGGGCTGAGACTGAATGCAGGGGCTTGCAGATCAGGCACAGGTGTTAAAATAAACAACTGTTAAGCAGAAGCTAACAAGAGTGGCTGATAACCTCAGACAAGCACTGGCTTTGACCAGCTTGTCCACTATCTCTGCCACCTTAAATGAACTTTGGCTAATTACAATATCATTTACATTGTGGTTTTAAAATCTCTCCGCCCTTGAAATCACCATGACAGTTCCGAGACAGCCATATAAAGTATGAAAATGGGAGGGAATCCAGTTCTAGGAATTACTACCCAAATTCTTAGTAAATCCAACCCCTTGGCCTCGAATATTCCTCTCCTCAATTGGTAAGACTACAAAAGATCTAAAACCCCTTCCTCCCAGTGCAGCTGCCCTCTTGTGAGCTGCTCACTCTCCTCCCTGAGAGGGTGCTTTCGCTTTCAATAAAAGCTGTCACCTCCTCGGCTTACGTGGTGTGTCCTGAAATTCTTTTCCCGGTGAACACCAAGAACTTGTAAAAACATCCACTTGGAGGCTGGTAACAGATGTGTTCTTGCTTTCTCGGTGTGAGGTGAGGGTGGTGAAGAGAAGGGACTGAGTCCTCCAGTGAAAGGAGGACCTGTGTGTGGAAGAGGAAGGGTGTCCAGGCACCAGGGGTGGGGAGGGAGGGGGTGAGGTCGGGGTGGGGAGGGAGGGGGCGGGGAGGCACAGGAGGGAGGGAGCAGCATCCCTGAGCACTGGCACTCAGGGAGGACACCGTGGACCCAGCAGTGCCTCCTAGGCCAATGGACCAGCTGATTGTCTTAAAGCAGAAAGTACAGACGTGTCTCTTGGGGGAAAACATTTTCACATTACCGCAGTAACTGTAATGAGATGTTAATGAGGCCATCATTGATTTCCACAGTGTTGACACACCAGGTCGATGCATGGTGGTGGCTGAACCAAGCACAACCAGCAGATCTCCCCTGGGATGAAGCCCAGGTTGTCGCCAGCTGACAGTCCCCGGGCTGGAGGGCTGCTGCTGAGCTCCTGCAGGTCCCCTGGAGAGCTCAGCCAAGCTGGGGACAGCCGTGGGCCCACGACAGGGGCAGTTGGAGGACACCTCTGAAGCACGACTCAGCGGGGTGCCCTCCTTCCCTTTCCTTCTCACTTCCCGCCCTTACTGGTGCTTCCTGGGGTCACCTCCCTAATAAACTAAGGGTCAAACTCTCATCCCCAAGGTCTTATCCATGTGACAAGTAGTGTTGAACACAAAGACGCTGGTCACAGGTTTGAAAGGCATCCCCCGCCCCTCCCGCGTGCTGGGAACCGTTGCTCAGGGGGGTGAGCCCGGGAAGCCCCAAACACAGCGCGTGCTGGGGGGTCTCTGACACATGTGCCTGGGAAGACTGCAGTGGCACTGTTGGGTCAGAGGGACCTAGGAAAGCGGCAGCAGGAGGAGGTCTTAGCGCAGCAGGTGCAGGCAGTTCCTAGAACAGAGGGGAGAGGAGGAGGCGCGGTGTTCAGCCGACTGTTCACGAGGGAGACGTGCACGCGTGGCCTCTCCCTCACAGTCAGCCCTCCTGCAGGGCCGCGGGAATTAATAATGGCACAACAGCACGATATTCCTGTTGCATGGCCCCACAGGAAGGTGATGTATGCGGTGAGGCGTTTTCCCAGGTAATGCATACCGGGGAGGGGGTGGGAAGGAGATTTGTGTGAAACTAAGAGGTGTGATGGACAGACCCTGACGGACTAAGACTGCAGCGTGAGTTCGAGCTCTGCGTCTGCACAGCACAAGGACGCCATTCCCTGCGGAAACGGATCTCTGGGATGGGCATCGAGCTCCACTTCTGCCTTCTCATTTTTCAGTCTTTTTATTACTCAACACCATCTGTTCCCAAAAGCTGAAGAACATTTGTGTACAGATGAGAACTTTCCTCAAGTGAGGCAGAACAGACAGCAGGCTGTAAATATTTTACACTTTCCAGGATCATTTTCTTTTGGAATATTAAGAATTCATGCCAACATTTGGTAGTGGATCACAGGAGGAATGCCTTGCGGAGTGAAACGTTTACCTTGGGTAGAGAGAGAGAAAAAGCTTGAATAAATTCAGAGCTGAGGTTTCAAAACTGCACATCACTTAATTAAGTGTGGTTGAATCACCTACCCAGGGACAAAAATTTTAAATGCCCCTCACTGATTATTTTTCTGTAACAGTGTTTTGGAAATAATCTCCAACTTACAGAAAAATTGCAAGTGCAGTACAAGAATTCTTTTTTCCTACACCAGCTGGGAATAGGCTCCTGATATGATGCCATATGACTTCCACACCATTTAGTGCGTATTTCCTACAAACAGGGACCTCCTCCTACTTTTATGACCTGAATTGTGCCCCCTCCCTTCGTATGTTGGAAATTCTAACCTCTAGTACCTTAGAATGTGACTGTATTTAGGGACAGCACCTTAAAGAGGTAATTAAGGTAAAATGAGGTCATTAGGGTGGACCCTAATCTAATATGATGGGTGTCCTTAAAAGAAGGAGATTAGGACACAGACGTGCACAGAGGGACGACCGTGTGAAGACACAGGGAGAGGACGGCCATCTACAGCCAAGGAGAAAGGCCTCAGAAGAAACCAGCCCTGATGACACCTTGATCTTGGACTTCTAGTCTCCAGAACTGTGAGACAATAAATTTTTGTGGTTTAAGCCACCCAGTCTGTGTTGTTTTGTTATGGCAGCCCCAGCAAACTAATACACCTACACAGCCACAATACAGTCCTCAGAATCAGGAAATTAACACATTCCTTCCCACCATCTGATCTTCAGATGCCCTTCAAGTGTTGCCGGTTGTTCCAATACTGTCTGTTGTAATAAGACAACCCAGTTCAGGACCAGGTGTTGCGTTTGGTTGACATGTCTCTTTAGTTTTTTTCAGTCTGGAACGGTTTCTCATTTTTTTTTTTCCCTTGACATTTATGACCTTGATAGTTTTGAAGATCACAGGCCAGTTACTTAATAGAATGTCGTTCTTGTTTCCTCCTTTTCATATTTGCAACTGTCTTTCCCAACAGTGAGCAGCGTGCTTTCCTGTCCTTCATAGATCTGATTATTCGGTCACTATCCCCACCCGTGGGCAGTGTCCCTGCAGCCCTCTCGTAAGACCCCTCCTCACCCACTTGAGCCCCGACACTTCTCCCAACAGGCCTCTCCGAGGACGGCCCCCTTCCCTGCCCCTCCAGGCTTGGACACCTCTGCATTCAGTGCCCCCCCACCTGCTGCGGGTGGCTTGAGCTCTGACACCCCTGTGCCCCGCCCCCCATAGATGCTCTCCTCATTCCGCTTGGGCTACTTGGGGACATCCTGCTCACTGTCACCTTGCTCCTCCTCCCCACCCCAACTTATGCAGATGCTACCTTGTTTGGTCACAGCTAATGGCTCTTTCCCCCCACACTGATTTGATTCTGCAATAGTGGAGCCAAGCTTCCTTGCATAAGAATCATGCGCTAGCTCGTGGAATTTCACCTTGTCACGCCTCACTCAAAGCCAGGGCACCCAGAATGGTATGAACTGGTTAGACGACATCCATAAAGCATGCCGGAACAGCACCACGTCACAAGGCTCCTGCAGTAGTAAGCACTTCCAGCTTCCTCGCGCCCCACTGGCCACGGTTGAAAGAAAGAGCCACAGACACTTTCTGGGCAGTCTGACCTTAACATGGGATGTCAGCAGCTTACACATAACTCTTCAGGAGACTGAAATACGTGTGCCCATTGGTGACCTGAGTTCTTGGTTTTATAACATATAGAATCTATATTATAGTAGAAAAGTGTAAATTGATCTTTGTCCCACTGATATAGTCATCTTAACCAACAATCCTGGGACTGCTACGGTTCTTAGGGCGAGTGTGTATGTCTTTTGCTGCTTTCAAATGTCACAAGGTCGCTCCTGCCCTAACAGTCCTTTCTGGACTCTCCCAAGCAGTTCTGTCGTTTGCCTCTTCTGCTTCCTCCTTTTAGTTCCTCCTTTTTGTTGCCTGGATTGTCAGGAATGTGGTCTTACTGGGCTGGCGTGCACTGCTGCCCCCCTCCTCGTTGGCAAGCTCCCTCTGTCCAGGAAAGGGCCCCCTTGAAGGACTGCTGTGACGTCCCTCTTTGCTCTTCTCTTCTTGATGCCTCTGGAGTACAAGCCACTGCTTCTCAGCCACTGCCTGATATCACCCCTGTTTTGGTTTCTGTATTATAATAGTTTACTGTGGCTGCCGTAACAATTACCACAAACCGGGTGGCTTCACACAGCAGAAGTTTATTCTCTCACAGTTCTGGAGGCCACACGTGCAAAATTGAGTGGTTGGCAGAGCTGGTTCCTCCTGGAGGCCTAGGGGAGGGTCTTTCCTTGGCTCCTTCCAGCCCTGGCGGCTCCTGGCCATCCTTGGTGTCCCCTGGCTAGTGGCAGCATTGCTCTGATCTCTGCCTCCATCTCTTGTCTGTGTGTCCTTTACCATCTCTTCTAGGGATGCCATCATTGGATAATCCAGTATGATCTCATCTGTCTCCACCCTTACCTTAATTGCGTCCGCAAAGACCCTATATTCAATTAAGGTCACATTCCAAAGATCCAGGTAAACTTGAATCTGGGGGACACTATTTGACTCCATACAGCTTCCGTATTGAGGTTGATCTGATTCCCGACGTCCATCATCAGCTCTTGATTGGGGTGTTTTTCAGACTGTTGCTCTTACCTGTGGCCACACTCTGAGTCACTCCCTTTCATGGCTTCAAGCACTGGATACGTGGAGTGTGGGTGTGAACGACACACAGTTCTGTGTCTCCAGTGCTGGTCTGTGCAGGACTCCAACACAGCCGGCTCCCTGTCCTACGTGCCGACGTGCCTCACGCTGAAATCAGTGTGTCTAACACGAGGGCGTCCTCGCTCTGTCCACTTCCCAGCTCCCCGCTGCAGCAAAGGCATCTTTACTCTTGGAATTGTCCAGGCTAAGCTTCTTAGTGTCGTTAACGATGTGGCAGTTTGAGAATGTGTGGTGAAGAAAGAGAAGCAGCGTGCTCCGCAACCGGCTGATGGAGAAAGGGAGAGGTGGGGAGACTTTCTTTGCAAGCTGTATTCCTTTTGGGTAAATTATGAAGTGAGCTCAGAGTTGCTAAAGATGTATGATTTGTAAGTTATTATATTGTTCACAGCTTCAATTAAAAATAATTAAAATTTTTGCTACTCTTCAAGTATTTATAAACCAAGACAAATGGCTATCACTAACTAGTGGGAAGGTTACAGAGGGTAAATAATAAGAAAACAAGATAGTTTAAAAAAAATGGTGTTTTATAAAATAGAAGTGGGTGAAGGGCCCACTTTTTCTTTAACAGAAGATTTTCTATGCTACGAAGAGTTACTCGCTTTGGGCACTCTTGCTAACAGAACGTGGGGAATAGATGTCTTCAACAACTTTCAAAATAAATGTCATGAAGTTGGACTGAATTTGGTAAGTTTAATGAGTGCATGTACAGATGGTGCACCTTCCATCACAGTAAAACATGAAGGGTTTATTGCACAGATAAAAAAAGTACTAACAGATCCAGATGCTCTCCTTTCTTTTCATTGTATCTTGCATCAGCAAAACCTCTGTGCTAAGGCTACTATCTTAAGTGACACTTTGCAAAAAGTTATAAGTATTGTTAACTATATTCATGCAAATGCAATACAGCATTGTCAGTTTCATAACATGCTGAATTTGAATGATAAGGTATCCAGTGTGGATTTGCCGTATCATTTTGAGGTGCGTTAGCCATCACAGGGACAGGTGTTAGCCAAAATTTTATCTCTGTGAGAACAGATAATTAAATTTTGTGAAGAACAGAATTAGCAATGTGAATTATTGAATTATTCTATAAGAATGCAGCATTTCTGTGTGATATCATGTCAAATAAAAATGACTTGAATATTCCTTTGCAAGGCACAATTGTCTATATATGATATGTGGCAAAAAATCCAAGCATTTTGAAAAAAGGTATCTTTTTTCAAAACACTTCTTCTTCAAAAGGAAATTAAGGATGAACGTTTTCCCCAGTTAACAAAGGTCACTGATGAGCAGAATGATATTTACAAATCATTTGAAGAATACGCAGCTGTTATAGACCTATTAATTGGAGAATACAACGAAAGGTTCACTGACTTTGAGATCATGACATCACACTCAAATTGGCATTTCAGCCTCACCAAGTTGATATCACCAAGGCACTTAAAGAACTACAGATGGAATTGATTGAGCTCTCAGTAGATGACATTTTAAAGTCATTATTTGATGCTAAGAAAGATCCAATTGAAATATGGAAAAATGCAGAATACCGATGCCTTTGGCAACATTCCCCAAAAATGCTCTCTTGCTTTTCAATCACTTATTCTTTCGAATCTACATACTCCTACCTAGCCAAATCAAGATGCCCTTAAGGTCACAAATGACTGATACCCATCTAGATGATCAACTGAAACTGCAGACCTCTGTGCTGCAACCAGATATTCAAATGCTTTCCAACAAAAAGGAGACACAACAAAGTCATAAAAAGGTTAGTTAACTTTAAAATTAACAAATAGTTTTCATTTTTTTAGATTATTGAGTACATAGTAGTTAGATTTTTATAAAATAATGTACATCTGTAAGTGTATCTAATTGAAGTTTCTTGAATATGGCCTTATTTGAATACAGCTAAATTAACGCAGCCTTCCAACATGAAAAGTTTCTCCACCCCTGATTTATATGATGTTCCTGCAACCATGCCTAGAAGAAAAGCCGCATGAAGGTAGCGCCTTCCTGCCTCCACCTCCGGGGTGGCTCAGCCCCCACAGCCTCATGTCCAGCATCCTGGGTGAACAAGTGTGATCAGAACTGTCTGCTGATGTTCTCTCACATGGGGAAGCAGGACTCCTACAAGGAAAATCATAATAATGAACAAGGGCAGGGGGAGACGATAATAATAAATGTTATATACAATGTATGAGAAGAGACTCACAGCATAAAGAGTTCATTTCTCTTTTCAGTGATAAATCCAGGTAATACCTTTTAAAATATAGGTTAACTCTATGACAAGCTTTTAAAACAGGCATTCAGAGTCACTTCAATACTTCTCCAAATAGTTCTGCTCAATGTAATTTCAAACAAGGTATCTGAATGGCATGTTAAAAATGCTGTGGAGCTAGGGATTTATTTCCTTTTTGCCATGTAAATTATTTTGACCAAAAGACAGAGTCTAATTAGACTAAACCCTTTAAGCACATTAAACAACTCAATCTTCCTTCTCGTTCTGAAAATATGCTCAAATTTGAAGTCTGGTCTCCTGTGAATTGTAATGGACTCTCAGCTTCCATGAATACTGCTTCATGTCATAATTTCCATAAAGAGCCAAAGGGTATTCCAGAGCCCATTTCAGGTATGCAGAAAAATCACATTTGGGATTTCCCTCTGGCGATGGTGTCAAAAGGAGTTTGTAGTAACATCTGTAAAAGGCATTCAGGTGAACAAAGATCTGAATTATCTTTTTGAATAGGAAATTCACTGCAGTTTCAACCTTGAGCATGTGGTGACTGTGGCTGGAATATACTGATGAATCCTTTGGTTGTTTCTAACCAGGGCTCCTAACGTCTCATCAGCCATATTGCAGAGCACTGTATTTGTGGAATATTATCCTCTCTGGTTTTGTGGTTTTCAGGAGAAAAGAAACGGGTCTGTGAACAAGATTTTTTTGTCATACTTTGTTAGTTATAGCGTACTCTCTTTTACTTCTCAACACACATCTGGAAGTTGCTGTTCCATGCCTGGAGCACAGCGAGGGCTCACCTGGAGGGAGGGTGAGTCTAGAAACCTTGTCTTCACCTTCACCTGCCTCTTCCCTCTGGGCACACAGGAGCCCAGCAAAAGTTGCATAAGGATATCTCGCTTTGCTCTCACCAGGTAGAGTCAAATAATTTACCTCTGCGGCAGGTTAAATGTTCTCCCGAAACTGAGTTGCCTTCTGTGTGCCTGTGTTTATTAAATTACCGCAGATGCCGTGTTAACAGATGGGAACGGACCCCTGAGGAGCGTCACCATGGAGGGGAGCAGAACCGTCCAGCTGGAGCTCTGGAGAAATAGCTGTTCACGTTCAACCCTGTGCAGCATCATTCAGAGACGGGGCCGTCTCGCCATCATGTGTTTACCGAATCCCTGCGAGGCCCTTGTCCAATCTGAGAGCCAACATCAGCAGCCGGAAACAGTCAGAGGATGGCAAGATTGCTGAAGCAGGAAGAGACAATGCTGGGGGCATCCTCTCTTGGTCACTTGTTCCCAATCATCCGTATCACCTGAGGAATCCACTAAAATGAGACATTCTTGGGCCTTCTCATGGATTAAAGGTGAGTCTCCTAAAAGATATGTCTATGTTTTAATGTCCAGACCCCTGTGAATGTGACCTTATTTGGAAAAAACAATCTTTTGAGATGTAATTAAATTAAGGATCTTGAGATGGGATCATCCCGGATTATATGGTGGGCCCTAAATCCAATGACAAGGTGTCCTTAGAAGAGAAGGGACACAGAGAAGACGGACACATGATGAGGGAGGCAGAGACTGCAGTGACGCTGCTGCCAGCCAAGGATCGCCTGGAGCCACTAGACTGGACGGGGCAGGAAGGGCCCTCCCCTAGAGGGAGTGTGGCCCTGCACACACCTTGATCTCAGACTTCTGTGCTCCAGAACTACCAGAAAACACATTTTTGTTGTGGTAAGCCAGGTTGTGAATGTGTGTTTTAGCAGCCACAGGAGGCTAACACAGGTCTGCCCCAGGCCTTCTGGAATCCAGCTTTAAAAAGCTCTAAAGTGCCTCTTATGATCAGATAGGTCGGGAATGTCACCAATCACTGATCTGGCTTAGAGGTTTTTGACACCTACTGCCCATTGAATTACCTGGGGAGCTTAAAAGATATAGATGCCCAGGCCACACCTCCAGAGGTCCTGCTTCAGGTGACCTGGGGCAGATGATTCCAGCTACCGGAAGTTTGGGAACCACCCAAGGGGTTGAGGGTCTAAGATGTGGAGCCGCTTGTCCTTCAGGCAGAGTGTTGGTTCTTCTCTGTCCTTGTTCCCTGACTTTTCTACGGCTGCTGACACTGGAGGTGGCCACTGTCCTTTGTCTCTGAGGCTCTGCTCACATTGCTCACCTGCTTTTCCTTGACCTTTCTCCATCTGCTGACATCTTTTTGTTTAAACTGAGGCACTTACTACAGAATGCACACATCTTATATATAATCTTTGAGTTTTGTCAGCTGTGTATATCTGTGTAGTCACCCTGGAAGTTTCTTCATGTCCTTCCAGTCAATTCTCCAGCCCAGAGATGCAAACAACCTTATGATTTCTATCACTATACATTAGTTTTGTTTGTTCCTCTAACGTAATGTCTTCTTTTCTGTGGCTGTTTTAAGGCTTCTTCATTTTTGGTTTTCAATTTGACCCTGACATGCCTGGGTGTGGTTTTCTTTGTTTTTAATCTCTTACTGAGCTTCTTGGATTTGTGAGTTGTTGCTTTTCATCAAATTTGGAATTATTTTTGGCCATGTCGTCTTCAAGCATTTTTTTTCTCCCCAATTTCTTTCTTTCCTCTCCAAGGTCTTGAATTTTCTGTCTTTAAAGTATCAATTCTATGCTAGAGAGCCCCAAATCTATGTCACCTTTCCTGACCCTTCTTCTGAGTTCCAAACTTGCTGCTGGGAGCTGGGAGTCTGTGTTAGTGGCATTTCAAATTCCAAAACTGAACCTACAGCTCTGCTTCTCACACCCACGCCCTCTGTGTCACCAACTTCTATCACACTTGATACTGTTGTTCTCCTCACGTATGAAGGCAGACGTGGTAAGGTATTGCTTTCAAAATTGCATTCCTTGCAGTTGCTTCTTGAGGTGTAAATATACATTCTGGGTGTGGGGAGGAAGGGTCTGTGCTCAGATCAACTGAGACAGTCTTCACGCTAACTCCCCCACTTGGATGCTGACCGTTACAAATTGCTATGTAGCTGCACTTAGCAATCCTGTAGTCGCGAAGCCTTTTTAACTTAAAAGTTGAAATATGATTCCACATTTTTCAAAATTACTTGACCATAAAACTTTTTTTTTAAAAATAGAAAGTCTAATAAAATCCATGGAGCGAATTTGGGGAAATATTACCATAGGACCGTCTTTGGCTGATTTTTCTCCTACATATCCACCCAATCAGTTTTGAATCCTCACGAATTCCACTTCCTAATATCTCCCAAATCTGTTTCTGCCTCAGTATCCCCATTCCCACAGCTTGGCCTTCAAGCCTCTGTCACTTCTCGGGATAGTGCGTTGTCTCTGGGTCGCTTCTCTCTTTTAATTTCTTGCCTTTTCCGCCCACTTTTCACTCGGCCGACAGTCGTCTTCTTGAACACAAGTCATTTTCTTCCTTAAAAACTGTCCATGGCTCCTGACTACTTGGAGAAGGAAATCCAATCTCCTTCGCAAAGTGTCGCTGCTGAGGGGAGCCGTCCCTGAAGAAGAGGAGGAAGGGATGCAGGTTCAGGCAGGGTGGCCTGAGGGCAGGGAAGTGAGGGTGGTCGTGTCACCTGGATGACCATCCTCAGAACCACAAAGCTGGGCCGAGAGGAGGAAGGGAAGCTGTGTGCCAGAGAAAAAAGCCATTGGGCGGGCTGGCAGGGCTGGGTGGGGAGAGAGGAGGGAGTGGGGGCGGGTGGAGAGACTGGTGCGGGAAGCAGCACCTGGCAGCCAGGTAACCGAGTGCTGGGCACTGCTGGGCATTTCTTGATGCAGAATCTGACCCTCTCATTAGGCCGTAAAGTGGTGGCCGGTGGCCGGGCCGGGCACTCCTAGCCTCACCGCCAGCTGCTTCCCTCCGCGGACCTCATGATCTGGCCCAGGGATAGCTTAGAGCCGCTTCCTGGGCCTGGCTCATGGAAACAAAGCCTTCTCCAACCCTGCCCATAATAAATAGCTCCTTTTTCCTGGTTCCACAGAACTTGCCTTCTCTATGCTTGAAATTTTCGTCCTGCTTTGTTTCTCAGTGTGCTGTTTGTATTTCTGTTTCTGCTTGTTGGAGCTTGTTCCAGCCACTTGGGACAGTTGGGATTTGCTGTGTGAGATCCTGCTCTCGTTCTCAGTGTCTCTGTCACTTAATAAGTGTTCAATGTGTGCAGGCACAGTGGGGGATCTACACTAAGGAATTAATATTTTTTTCCAAAGAATAGCATATGCCTTTTCCTTTATTCAAGTCTTTTTTGTCTCCCTCTGTAGAATGTGAAATTGTTCTTTATGAAGTTCTTGCATGCTTCTTGATACGTTTCCTCCTGGGTGTTTTATCTCCTAAGCACTTTGCATGCAATTAATTCTCAGAAAGAACTACGAGATAGGTACTATTATTATCCCATTTTAGAGATAAGGAGAATGCGAGGCAATTCACAGAAAAGCAAAGCAAATTACCTGTCACAGTGGTAGAATTGGGACTTTAACTTTGCTGAAACTGTCTGAGTCCTGAGACCAAATGCTCACTTGTGCAGCTGTACTGCTTCTCTTAAGAAAAGTTGATTGAGTCTCTGGACCTGTTCACTGCAAAGAAAAAAATGAAAATATGAGGAGCTTGTCTGAGAATGAGGTGGGGTCCTGGTCAACATTGGGGAGGTGGAGGAGTCTCTGGTACCCTTAGCTGACTTGATGAAATGGCGCGTTTCTCATTCTGTGCTTCCTCCAACTGGTGAGACTCAGCCTTACCTGTCCTGGTCCAGTGAGACCTAAACCATTTCTCTTTCCTGATTTTAAATCAAGAAGAAGGAACATAAACATTTGTCAAGATGGTCTGTAAGTAGGCATCAGTCTTTATCACAGACTATTAGGCAGAGAGTGGAGGGGGGAGGAGGGAGTTGTGGAGTCAGCACCAGTGACAGAGGACAGCAGGACAAGAACTTGGTGGACTGAGGCTGGAAGGGTTTAAATGAGTTGGTCAGAGGCTGCACCCTGCTGTTTCTGTGGGACGTGAGCATCTTTGCGAAGGCACTTGGATTTTGAATTGCTCTGTCCCATTTAACTATTGTTCAGAGGTCTCCACAAACCAAAACCCTGATTCTCAAGTCGACTCTAGAAGTCTGCAGATGCCCTTTGCATGGGAGAAATGCAAGTTTCCCACTTGAACAAGTGTCCCCAGGGTTGCAACCACAGGAGCCAAATCAAGAACACTTCAAAGACTGGATGCAATCAAGCCAAGAGGTTGACTTGTTTCTGCAACCAGACCTGCTTGCCTGTTCTACCATAAGGAGGGCGCTACAGAGCCATGGCTGGAGACGTCATTAATGAGAAACTTATGCATGGGTCTTAGCAAATGCATTGGGGTTTCTCAGATTAAATAAAGTAGAAATAAAATAAATAATGAGGCAATCAATTTTGATACAGACAAAATGAACATTTTTCTAATTCTTTGATATGAAAAATAATGATCTTATTAAGATCCAATTATATTAGTTGGAACTACTTGAAATGACATTGTTATTTTTATTTGTTATTCCATTCATATACCTATAAGTTAAATACAAATTGATATCAATGACTGTCATATTTAGCTTAATAAGTTTATGACTTTTATCTGAATTGTTCCTAAATAAAATTGACAGTGTTTACTGGCAGCCCATAACACGCAGCAGCCAGTGGCTTCCAGGAAAAGTAAGTTGATTTTCATCCATTGTGCCAAAGACAAGGGGTCCTGTTTGGTTCATCCAGAAATCAATACACATTCCGTTAGAGTCTCCTCTGTAGGCGGAAAGCCATATGCCTCACTTAGCATTTATTCGCTGACAGCATTTACTTCTTTCTGAAACAATGCTGACAATTTTGCTTAAATAAATGAATATTCCCATTTCCACATTTGCATGTGGCAGGAACAGTAAGTGGACATGAAAAATGAGTTCTCATAAATGTGATTCCGGTTTGGACTAGAGTGTGTCATGATTGACTCAAATCATTCTGAACTTCTCTACCACTCTGCCAGGGAGTTGGTATGACCACACATACCAAATAATAGGAACCGTAAGCAACAATGCAGCTATTGATACCCATGGCAAGGAACGAAGCCAGGACTCTCTTGGATGAATTTTCTTTTTTCAACCAAAGTTTAATTTGGGTGTGCTTTTTTTTTGCCTTTTATAAATCCCTCAGATCTCAAAGTAATAAACACGTAAAGTAAAACCTATTAAGCATGTTATGACTTATTTGAATTCTGTGAACTGCTTTTAACAAAGGATCATCACAAATGCCATGAAGGGGAGGGGCAGAAAGAGAGGAGGGGAGGAGAGGCATTTTGTTGTTTATCAGAGAGAAGCACTGACTAAACTTTTCCTAGGTTGGGTGAGAAATCTGGAAATAGGAGACATTGGTGGAAAAAGAGGCAGAATGCCTTGGCATGTTTTCTGGGTATTGGGGAAGTGTGGGGAGTCCCTTCCTCACAACAGATAACTGACTGTTGGTAGCATCATGTCCCACACGATGAAGAGCAAGGTGGGGCCAAGATGCCACTCTGGACAGTCAACGGATAATTGTGGAGTATCTGATGCATCTGATTAATGCAAATGGTTATTCTGAGCTGTTATGGAGGAGCTTTTATGTAAATGGTTACACCACTTTTACGGTGGTCAAGAGTGAAAACACTCTTTTTTAAATGTGAGCAAAATCTCTAGGGTCAAATCCATAGATACAAATCAAAGCATTTACTGTGGTTCTAGTAACTATTTGATCAGAATATGAATCTTTTCTTTGCATTTTTGTTTTGTCATATGATGCAGTAAGTGGTCTTACAAGGTGGTTGTTCCGTAAACCATTGTTTTTTTTTTTTTCTGCCTTCTACACACACCCTGGAAAGCAGTGTATGTTTTTCTTCTGCCAGGACTGCTCCTAGTGGTATTCCAACCTTCTAGAGGTGTTAGATTTATGTCCTCAATGCAGATGTGACAGGACTACACTCATAACCTTCACAGCCTTCTGTTTCTTACAGCTGCACTCCAGGGACTCAGCGGCTCTCAGTCATCTTTCGAGTAATGTATTACTGAGGCATTAGAACCATAGGCATCCCTAAAGTGTGGATTTAACAAGTTTTTTTTTGAGAACCTACTATCTTCCAAATACTGTAATTATTGAAGGTACAAAAATTAAAATGATACTTTCTCTATCTACAGTCTAAAGGGAAGACAAGAAATACACCGATAGTTGCGATATAACTGTGTGCTGGCTAGTGTTGAAGCATCTTCTGTAGGATTTCATATAATCCTCATAAAATCCCTGAGGTAGATATTGTCCTCATTTGAGAGGTGAGGAAACTGAAGTGTAGAGAGGCAAAGAAACATGAACGGCAACATTAGGTACTGCTCAAACACCCAGGATTTGAAAATCAGACAAGCCTGGGTTCAAACCCCTGGTTCCAAGCCCATATAAAGTATGCATGACCTTGAGCCACTTACTGCTTTAGCAGACACTTTCAGTTGCCTCCTGAGTGGTGGCCCCCAAAAGGTGGGTCCACATCCTAATCCTGGAACCTGTGAGTATTCTCTTATATGGCAAAAGATGTGATCAAGTTAAGGACCTTGAGAGGACAGGTTATATAGGTGGGCCCTAAATTCAATCACATGTACCCTTGTAAGACAGACGCAGAAGAGAAGACATGCGCAGAGGTGAAGGCCACGTGACGATGCAGGCAAAGGTTAGAGTGATGCAGCCACAAGCCCAGCAACACCTGGAACCACCAGACACTTAAAGAGGCAAGAAAGGGCCTTCCCCTAGAGCCTCCAGAGGGAGCGCAGCCCTACTGACACCTTGATTTTGGACTTCTAACCTCCAGAGCCGTGAGACAATAGGTTCCTCTTGTTTTAAGCCACCTGGTTTGTGGTGCTTTGTTTGGCAGCCCTAGCAAACCAACAGGCCCCTTTACTGCTCACTCCTGGCCTCTTCCTTGTTGGGAGGTCACCAGTGCTTTTAGCTACCACTCCTCGAGGAAGCTGATGCCATCTGTAGCCCAGATGCAAAGTCTGACTAGTCCAAGACAATCATGGAAACCTAATTTCCTCACAGTGACTAGTGAAGGGGAGGAGGTATTTGGCTGTGTTCTTGCTACTGAGACTTGGGGAGAGGTCAGATGACCTGACTGGCATCTGGAAAAGGTTTCATTTGTCATGTTGCCATGGAAAATGACCAAAGATGACAACCTAAGGGGATGCCAGGTCGAAGTCAAGTAGGTCTGCAAAATGGGGCCACCAGAGCCACGTGGAGCAAGGGAAAGGGGTGCCGGTTAAGAAGCTGGGCAGGGTGGGGCTGGGGAAGCCTGTGTGGGAGTGCATTGAAGCCAGTGGGAAGGATGGAGGCAAACCCTGGACAGTATCTCATCTGAGGGCCAGGATCTGGGGCAGGGGTGGGGGTGGTGGGGTGTTAACGCAGGGCCTGACCTGATGGGCTCCAACCAGTGGGAACAACAGAGGATTTGTACCAGAATGTGTGCCCAGACTGGAGACAAATATGGAAATAGCAGGCCTTAAAGTCCTGAATTGCAGCACTGTTGTTACCTGGCCCATTTAGACTTCCAGCATGGAGGATGCAGGTTAAGTTTTACTTCTTCTGCCATGAGCTATATGATGGATGACTTTTAGAAAATTTTATTATCATTCCCTCAGACGTATGACTCCCTAAAATTTTCTATGGATTCAATGGAGAGACCAAACAAAATCTCAAGAGGACTTTCCATGGACCTTGACGAAAATGGTGCAAAATTTTATGTGTTAAAGTAAAGGGTAATATTAGCTTGAAAGTTTCTGAATAAGAAGAGTAGGAAGTGTGGATTTGTCTTACTAGACATAAATATTTACTATGAACTATACACTAAGTAGATCTAAATGTTTTTAAATTTCATTATAAAAACATTTAGAACAAGTGGTTAAACCAAAAAATTAACTAAATAAGCAGGGAGATAAACTAAACAGGGCAGACAGACTGCTTGGGGGTCTTTTTAGCCTGATATTCTAAAATTTCAAGAACACATCAGAAATTCCTCTACAGTCAGTTCTGAGGGAGAAGGAAGAAACATTTTATAGAGGGCCTCACACACACACTCAAATGCCTCTTATTTATTCCCGAGCTTCTTTTGGCAGTGTGAGGTACCAGTGCAAGTTCTAAAGGGGACGGGACACCTCATGGCTCCCTTCTAGGGCGCAGGCACTTGTACCTCTCACCTCATTGCCATCCTAACCACATGACAGGCAGGCTTGATGAGGCTGAGGCACCTGCACAGGCCTACACCCCTGCTAGAAAAGGTGGGGGGAGAGCCCAGGTCCTCCTGACTACAGAGTGTGTGCTTTTCCCACTATGCACAATGACCTCAATTCACAAAGTGGGAAATATGAGATGATTCCTAAAAATCATACAATGTATACAACCTTTCCTTACCATCTGGTTCACTATAGTTTTCAAATATTTTCACAGGTTCTTCTCAAGTCAGATTCCAAAGTATATGGAGGGAAGCTGCTTCTGACAGTTTTTTGTTAGTTTTAATTTTATTCTGCAGGCTTTATACAGTTATGTAATATAAAAAGCATAAAATACTAAAATCTACTTTATTTACATGATGTAAAATTTTCAGTAACAAAAATTTCTCATCATGAAAGATGATGTTAAGTACAGCACAAATATCATGATTGACAACTCAATGAGAACGTAAAATATGCTCTATTTCATATTTTCTCACAAGGAAATCTCTAGTCTGTCCAAATGCAACAAATACTCTATCACATTCACTTTTATAAGCTATATACTCTTTCCTGTCTTATTCTTTTGAACAGATTCTGGAAGAGAGCTGTGAAGATCAGAGAGGTGAGTTGGCACCATTCCATATCCATCAGGAAACAGCATGCTTGCTTCTTTTAATTTTCCTGGAATCGATTATCTTCAATGACAATAGTTCTTCTAGGGTAGGATTCAACTTCTACAAATATATATCGAAAATCACATTCACCACTTTCTGGGTTCTGAAAAAATGTAGTATTTCCGGGTGTTACTTTCCTCACCAGCGGGTAAGCGACACCGCCCCCAGAACCGCCAGCTCCCCAGCCCCGCGAGTCCCACACCTCTTTCACTTCCACGTGCACCGTTCCCTGCTTCCCCGGCTCAGAGCCCTCAATGTAGAACTTCACACGCGTGTGTTTTAGCCCATCTTTCACATATTCAATGAAACTGTCAAGAAATGAATGAACATAAGTCTAAGTTCCTTTCATTTAAGAACAATCCCGAGCTTTCTGAGTTCAGGGCGCCTGCAGTACCTGACGTGCTGTCTCCGGCCTCGCCTTGTCACCTCCCCGTAGCCTTTAACGGGCTCGCCAAAGACGCCGAGCACCTGTATGACAAAGACGGGGCTTTACTTCGTGTTATTTTTCCAAGCTTCCTAAGGAAATATTTTCTGACAAAGTTATTTGTTATAGGATTAAAAAAATCAGTAAGCCTAGGACCCTTTCAAAAATGAAGATTCCAATGATGAGAAAACCGAAAAACAAAAAAAAAAAGATTATGCAAAAATCACCCTGTAAATAATTTTAATAAATATTTCATTCATAGAGATTAAAACAGGCAACTTTATGGTATGACTTGTAGTTTCAGAACAACGTAGGCTGAAGTGAAACTGTTCCTACTTCCCTTATCAAAAACAAACAATAAACAACGTGTTCAAGTATTTCACTACCAATACCTTATGGTTTGAAGATAAAATGTATGAACATTTTTAATAAAATTTAAGTAATGGGATCTAATACTATTAATAAAAGCTATGAGATCAAAATGACTTTTTAAGTCACTAAAAAGAATGAGAAAAAACAGGCAATCATGACATTTAAAATAAACCAGAGCTACAGGTATAAAGCAATTATTTCCAATGGAAAAATTCACATGAAATGGAAATGTAGTTTTCATTTAATTTAAAATGCAAATACTATAGAACTCTAAAAAATACAGATTTGACATCAAACTAAAAAAATGTGACTCTTAACTCTACAAAATTTTTTTTTTGTAGAGTCAGTATCACATTTTCCAGGATAAATAAAAAGGAGTAATATGTAAGATGACAGGTATTTCAGAACTGTGTAGCTGAAACAATGAAACAAGTGTCCAGATATACTTAAATAGATTAAACATACCAATATGAAAACATTAGGATTGTCTATTTTTCAAGCAGGCACTGTACCTGCTTTCAAGGGCAAAGAGAAGGCCCTTAAAAAATGTTGACAAAATTGTTGAAGTCTAATTATTATTTAGGGAGCTCTTTTAGGCAGCAAAGTAAGTTGTAACTTTAAATATCTCACTCTTTTGTTTATTCTATGGAGTTTTGTTTTGTTCAAACTGCTGAAAAAATCTATGAAAGGCTGAGTTTATGAATAACACAGCAACTCTTCATCTCTTTCTAGAGAGACATCCTAACATCTAATTATTATAGGTTATCACCCAGGTGTCTTTTTGTAGTCTGTAATAAGTGATTTTTTTTTTCTCCCAGATATAATTTGGATTCCCAGTGGCTACACTGGAAATCTTCCTTATTTCCCTGATGATTTTCAGCTCACTCAGGGATACATCTCCCTCCCTGCCTCCTTCTCCATGGACACCAGACTGCCCAGAGTCCAGTTAAGAGAAATCAGTGGATTTAAAAAGAAAGATGCCAGAGACTGTTAGCTCCTGAAGTTTCCACATGATTAGAGAAACCGATGGAGCGCTCAGAGCCAGTGCCCCAGGAAAACCGGCACAGGGTATCCACATGGACAGCAATCTGTGGGTTCGCGTCCTTCCCCTTGCCAGGTACTCTGTATTCTACGTTTCTTTGACATTACTCCTTGGTCTGTGTAAAGAACAGCCCTAATATTTATGATGATATCTGTCATTATCTTTCAATGTGCAAGAATTAGGATTTCAAGGAGTGATATTTTCAATGCTGAAGCTTCCCACCCAAGGAGTAAGAAATCTGGCACTTCACAGGCCACATTGGCTGGCTATCTGTGACTGGAAAGGCACTATCTAGAGCCTTCGTTCTAGACAGGGTCCTTCAAAGGATTGAGGCAGCTTTTCCACATGTCTGCTTCTCCCAGGGAATGGCTGAGGCAGGTTGTGCTTAAGAGCATAAGATCTGGAATCAGACACACTTGGATCCAGGTTCTGGCTCTCCCACTTACCAGCTCGCGGTGGTGGCGAAGTTACTTAATCTCTTTAAGAATCAGTTCCCCTTCTGCAAAGTGGACATAATGTAGTACCTGATACAAATAATTTTTGTGAGGCTTAATAAAGATGATGTGCTGAGACAGTGCTTAGCACACGATACACTTTTGTGAGGTGTTAACAATTACTATTATGACCATGAGGCCATGAACCAGGTTTTTTAAAAGACTAGAAACTTATCACATGAGTTTGATATTTTGGTTCATTCTAAGCATTTGGTGTCTATGAACAACCAGTAAAATGACTCTCACAGGAAAACATTCCTACACGGACCTCTGGGTGCTCCTTACCAAAGTGTTGCAAGAACAAAGACCTACTCTATCATCACAACCCGAGCACCGTGCGTTTCCCGGGTTCTGTAACTCAGGTGCTTGAATTCTGCCCACTTCCTCCTCCCCGGCGTTTTCTCTCTGTCATCAGCGCCCACGTAACTCGATCTTGAGAACTCACCTCGGGATGTGTTCTGCATTTTTCTAAGGCTTTCCCATATATCTTATTAGGACTGGAGGAAGAAAAAAGTTCTTTGAAAATCGTGTAAAACAAGCCGCCTGAAATCACAGAAAAAGAAGATGAAGTAAAGCAAGAGCAACATGAAAACAGAAGTTAAAAAGCTACTCAGGGTGTTATACTTGCTGTGTTTTGCAACCTGTAATGCTGATTCCAATAAGCACCACTATCAAATAGGTAAAATCTCTTCCAGCTTCTTTCACTGTAATGAGAAAACACCAGTCAGTTACACGCGCCAGCTACGAACAGGCAAGCTGCTGCTTTGGTGTTTCTCGCAGGTGAAACACAGACTGAGGATCAAGGCGAGGTCTGTGCATTCTGGAGCAGCTGTTCCACACTCTCCCTGTGCATCAGATCCTCTTGGAGCAGGGCTTGGGAGTCTACATTTTAATTTAATTCAATATCATAATTTTAACATTGCCTTAATTTCTAGAACGAGGAAATCCTTTTAGCAAGTGATCCAGTCCCTCACAGTGAAGACAACTGCCACAGACTAGGCAGCGCCAGACACAGGTCTGCCGTTCACAGATGAGGAATAGTGTTGGCTTTGTCAACCAAAGGGACAAGGGACCGAAGGGACCCAAATGGGGGCCAACTCTTAACGGTAACTTTCCCAAATGCCATGCCCCACCCTGGCACTGACTAGTGCATAAAATAAACACAGAATTGAATTCAGAACAATAATTTGGTTGGCCAGAAAGATTTATGAATCAAACAAACTTAGAAAACAAAGAACCTGTACAGAGACTGCCTTATTTTTGTCAGACTAATAAAAGACATGTATACAGTTTAAACAGAAGTTCTGAGAGCTAAAGAAATTCAATCAAGACACTTGTTATGGCCATGGTGGCTCACACCTGTAATCCTAGCACTTTGGGAGAATGAAGCGGGAGGATTGCTTGAGGCCAGGAGTTCGAGACCGGCCTGGACAATAGCGAGACCCTGTCTCTACAAAAAATAGAAAAATTAGCCGGGTGTGGTGGTGTGTGCCTGTGGTCTCAGCTACTCAGGAGACTGAGGTAGGAGGATCGCTTGGGCCCAGGAGTTCCAGGCTGCAGTGAGCTATGATATCACCACTATATTCTACCCCGGGCAACAGAGCAAGATCCTGTCTCAAAAAAGAAGAAAAAAAAAGACATTGTTATGGGACAGAGTACATATATATGTAAGTATAGCTATATACATGTATACCTATCTTCATATGTCTGCAAAGAGCTATAACATTATGATTATGCTACCTTAACACTGAAATTACAACTACCTTTTTTTACTGATGCTGAAAAAAATGTATCATCTCCTGGTATTATATTTATAGATTAATTTGTTCACCATATTAGAAATCCAGAGTTCTTAAATATAAATTTCTTAAAATTTTTTTTTAAGAAAAACAACAAAATTTAACACAGATGACTGTTTTTATTGTTTTTCCCACTTTTCCCTTTTGTATAGTAAGCTTCTATTACTTTTATAAAACAACACTTGTTTAAAAGTAGTCTTTAGCACAGCACAATCCTTCAAGTTTTCAGTATAGGTTCCTACATTAGAAGATGTGATTCAAATAATTCAAATTGCATCGGCCAAAATCTGTGTAATTCATGGAATTGATCCAAATAATAACTGTCACCACAAATCCAATCTTCTTACCAAGGTCCCGGAGTTGAGGCCTATATGACAACACTCATTCCATTCTCTATTAATGTCACAAAATACACTTCAATAAATATTAACTTTTAGCTCTGTGCCAAGTCCCAAATTGATAATACAATAACAACTATACTAACAGGTAGCCACATCTGTCCCTATTACAAACCAGGTCATTGGCCCCAACACCCTGGATTCTTGGTGGTGCCTCCCAACACATTCCTTCCTGCCTTGCTGAGGGTATCTGACAGGTCTCTTCTATTTATTCTACCACAAACAGATACTGTGTATCTACTATGGGTGAAGCCCTGTGCTGAGTATTACCCATATTCTGTACATTTAAAAAATTTCTGTTTAAGTGTTACTTGATAGCTGTCTCCCATGGAAGCTGCTCATTGCCTACCTTTCTCTTCTTGACCCTTGCAGATCTAATATCTTCGTGCAAAAAACCTTCACGCTATTTGCTCCTGCAATTCTCTACCCTCCTATAGTGGGGGCTGTGCTGCAGTGTGCTGCGGGTGCTCCCGGCTGGGGGAACGTGGGTAGCTGACAGTTCTTCTCGGGGCATTCCTTCATCTGACGACAGCCTCCTCACCTAGGTCAGGGACTTCCTGAGAGGATGAGGGTAGCTAATCACCAATGAAGGCGAAGTGTGAAAGGCAGGAGCCTCTTCCATGGCATAACAAGACACTCAGAGGGCAGAAAACAGAGGGTCAGGCTCAGGGCTTAAGAGCAGCAGAGACGTTGGCATTTCAAACCTGTCAGGGCTCCCAGGCCAAACAGGGCCCTGACTGGAAGGAAAGGGAACCTGAAGCTTGGCATGGGGACATGAAGGTCAATGCTCTCAAAAGTCATGAATCCCAGATTCTCCTGAATGCTCTGGGCATGAACAAGTGGCTCATTCCTCCTCCTAAAGGTCAGCACTTCCTCCCTCTTGACAACTAGGAGGGCAGGGGCAGGGTTCTGCCTTGCAAGACATGCGCTCCCCACAGGAGGTCTCTGCACCTCCCCTCCTGGCCAAGTTACCACTACCTGGGCAGAAGGAAAAACATGAACATTACTCTGACGGAGGGAGCCGGAGGCCCACCAGCAGGAGCTGGGAGGACATACACACAGCTGTCTCTCTAGGGTGGTGGGTCAAGGACACCGAGTGCAAAACCAGCTGAGCGAGAGTTCATTTGCTCATCAGCACAGGGCACTGGCCGGCTAGGTTTACTCTTGGAAGGTTGGGGACAGTGATGGTCCACATTAAGGGAAGTAAAAATGACAGAAAGCAGCAAACTGTGGAGGAAAGTCTCCAGAGGCTCAGAGGGTGGGCATGCTAGAGGAGATACAAGATATTGTGAAATTAAGTAATTAAAAATCTAAGCTATTGGAACTCTAAATTACTTTGAGCCTTAAAGGAATGCGATTATGGGGCTTGAGTCAGGTGGCAGCTGTAACTTTAGTTTCTCTGATTACAGGTTGGCCTCCTTCCTTACCTGCATTGTTTTGTAAAATGTTGTAAATGACTAAAGGGCCCAGGGAAGACCCATTCCCTCTACACAGTTGATCTTCATTATAGGTTAACCTCCCTCTTACCTTTCTCAAAGACTTTATGTTGCTATCACACAGTTTTAAGATGGAATGTTAAGTATATTCCAGGAAATGAAAACGAGCTATAACTAATTAAATTGTTGTTAACTCATAAACTAGCCTTGTATAGAAAATGTTATAATCCTTACTAAACTTCTTTGTTTTCTACCCATATAAGCTAGAACTTAACTCTTAACCTCGGGATACTGACCCCATTTCTTTGGAGTCTGTCTCCCGAATGGTTATTCCCAGCTTTTCACTTGAATAAACTCTTTAAAACTGGATTCTCATCCTTTCAATTATTTCAGGTTGACAGTACAAAGCCCGAAAACCCACCAGCGGCCTACACTTCTATGTTCCATAGGAGGGCCTGAAGGACACTGTTTACCAAAGCTGTAGGAAGCCATAGTTACATCGTTACAGAGCAGGATTTCCTGACAGCAATGAAAGAATCCTGAAACAGAGACCAGGTCGTGGTGTTTAACCATCAGAAGCCAAAGTGGGTGTGACTGTCATAATGAACGGCAAGGCTACAGTGGCAGTCAGGGGTGTCTGACCTGCACAGAGCAACAGAGATGATTACTAGAACTCGGTGTTCCCAAGGGCAAGACTGGTGCGCAGCTGACAAGGATACTGCTCAATAATGTATCAATGAGAAATTAATACTGTATGATTAGGAGGCTGAAGGCAGCTGCTCTAATGCAAAGTCCTGATCACCGCCCCAGTTTCTGGACTGGAACCACTTTTCAGACCTGGAATCCATTTACTGAAGGAAAGGCCAGGTCCCTATGAGGGACCTGAGCAGGTGTGTATGATTCCCCTTGTGCTTCCCCAGAGGGACTTAGAGTTATCAACATGGACACAGAGTCTGTTCTGACAATACCTGAGGGTCCAGAGTCATCACGGGGCTTTGCTGCATATGGGGCCATGTAATAGAGTCTGGCTTATAAGAGGTTATAAGAGGTTCACAGCTGGGTCCAGGGACTTATCTAGTCATTTCCCTGATTTCCAAATGTATAAATGAAAAGCATATACTCAGTAGTTGGCAATAACAACCCCTACTTTAGTTCCTTTGGAAATGGGTTAAGAGCTATCATAGTGGGAAAAGTCGAATGGAAGGCTCTGAAACTGCCCCACTGACCAGACAGTACATCAAAAACAAGATTGCATCTAAGGGGGAATGGCAGACATAGTGCTATTCTTAAATAAGTAACGATGCAGGGGTGGTGGTCCTCACCATGTTTCTAGTAATATACCAGTGCTCCATTTACAAAAAAACAAATAGAGGCTAAAGAATGATAATGGTTCACTGAAAACTCAACCAAGTAGTAGCAATGCCAGATATGATAACTTTACAGGAGCGCATCAACACAGTCTCATGGTATTGGCCGTTGATCTGAAGAATGCCTTCCTTTCCATCTCTATTGAGAAGGAGCAGGGGTAGTTTGTAGTAACATCAAACAGATAATAGCAGTGTATATTATGGTCTCGCCCAGGATTTGCTAATTCTCCCACCATCTGTCATAATATAGTCTTAAGGGACTGTAACCTGGACTGAGGCTGTTCAAAACAGCAGCCACCAGCCACTCAGGGCTATTTTAAGACTGATTTAGAATTAATTAAAATTAAATAAATTCAGTTCCTCAGTCACCCTAGCAACACTTCAAGTGCTCAATAGCCACATGTGGCCAATGGCTACCATATTGGACAGCACAGATATAGAACATTTCCATTACTACAGTTTTACTTGGACAATGCTGTTCTGGACATTCAGCAGAATATCACATTTGTCAACTATATCTATGACATCATGTTAGAACCAATAAGTAACACATGGCAAATGTATTGGAAGGCTTGGTAAGACATGTGTTCCGAGCGTGAGAGATGGACCCAACAAAGATTCAGAAGCTCCACATCAGTGAAACTTGTAGGGGTATACCATCTGGGACATGCCAGGACATCCCATCCCAAGTAACAGACAAATTACTGCATCCTATACCTTCTACCATCATGCTTGCTAGGCCTTTTTAGATTCTGCAGACAGCATATTCTCTTTTTAGGAATACTGCTCCCATCCATTCACTGAGTAACAAGGAAGGCTGTCACTTGTGAATAGGGTCCAGCTTAGGAAAATGCTCTGAGCAGGCCCAGCCTGCAGTGCAAGTAGCACTGTTGCCTGAGCCAGGTAATCTGATATGCTGTTTGACACTTGAAGGCCTTTCACCTGTGCATACAGGCTGTTCCTTCATGCTGAACTGCTATTATAAATGAAAAACCAGATATTTTTGACATAATCAGCAGATTACAAAACAACTGGCAGGATATGACTCAATTATTTTGTTAAAAATTATTAAAAAACATGTACATCAAAATGACATAAACCAAAATATTAACAACAGTCATCTTTGTGTGATATAATCATGGTTGTCTGAATTGCTTTGCCTCTTTTTACTTTTTTATACAAATTAGTTAAATGAAGAAATAAACAGAAAAAATTAAACTTAGAATACATGTGAAAACGTCTCTGGCTTTCCCTGACAAATTACATTCCATCCTCCCTATTTTGTATGTTCTATTACTGTAGGTAACATCTGAGAGCAAGTGATGTTTTGGACATCTTTAAGTCTGTAGTCTATACAATCTAACTATGTATTTGGGCATAACAGCAGTTACTCAATAGATGTGTTTATTGAGTTGAACTACATAAAGTTTTCTTGTTGATTATGGCTGAATAATCTCTCCCCTTTGTATTTATCCTGTCCAATTACTCTTTATTATATGCACCAGAACTAACAGAAGTTGAGAAGAACTTCCTAGACATAATGCAACAGTTATATCAAATTTCAACTTTCAAATATGAGTTCAAATTTGTGAAGAAGACTGTAGGTCTATATTCTCTGGTTCTAAACTATTTAATCACCTTTTAATTCGTATGAATTGTTTTTCCATCTTTAGCAGTGAACGTGATGTAACAGGGCATTGGCAGCTCTTGCCACGTTTGTTGGAAGACTGATCATTACATAAGTATTTTTTTACCTTTCTGGGACGTTGAGATAGCAGTTTCCCCTCTCTCACTTCTGTGCACAGACACTTGCTTGCTGCTATCCTCCTTTGCTTTCCAGAGGCTCGGTCCCTGAGTCCAGATGTTTTTCTGGGTGACTCCAAGAATACATCTAGGTCGCACCGTTTTCTTCTGCTCTTGAAGCCCCCATCTCAAACTGGACTCAGTCTTCAAGCAAGCCTTGTCAAGCACCAGGTATGGCAAAAACAGTCGCCTCCCTGAGGACCTATGCAGCTTCCCTGTATACTGTATAGCTCGGAGAAAAGTGCAAATCATGTTCCTAGAAAACTGTTCCGCTTAGGGGCAATGTTAACTACAACCAGCAAAGCTTCACACTCACACTACACACCCAGCCGGACACGTTCACAAGTCTACACATTCACATCACACGGCGTGTGAGGCAAAAACGTTAGCTCCAGCAGCGTACATTAAGACGAAAACTCCCCAGAGAAGCTGACGTCTACCTTCCCTTCTGTCCCCTTTCCACGCGAACTAAAGTGCTCCGAGTACCTTCTACACTGACACTCACACTCTCCCCGCCATGCCTTCGCAAAGTACCCTGGGAACCCCGAGGAGGCCTGGGAATAGCAGTTTGAGGACCTCACTCCTGACTGAGTTGCCGCAGTGGGGAGAGCACAGGGGCCTACACTTCCCACAATGCAAGGCGACCTCCCCACACCTCCCAGGCGCCTCGGCGCGGGCTGCCTACGCATGCGCCGCAAGTCCTCGGAGCAGCCGGAAGGCGGGGGTGGGTCAGTGGCGTGCCTTAGGTTCCGCGCGGTTCGAGAAGTTGAAAAAGTCAAAATAGCAGTCACAAACTACATGTTTTCGTGGCCCTTCTAGAGAGGAGTGTGCAAACCGGGAAATTCTCCATCTGACTATGGCTTTGCCATTCCTTATGGGGAAATGATTGTTTTTGCGGTTTAGTTCTCAAGAAAACCAGACAATAAAGAGCCAGCAAGTGGAGATGAAGGTCTCCACAAAGGAGGCGCGAGTGCCCTAAATTCCAAGCGGCGGACTTGCCGTCTGACATCCTCGGCTTTCTCGGGAAAAAAGCCGGGACCCGGAAGTGTCTAGAACGCCGTTCCGGGAGCCGGTGTTAAAGCAGCGGTGCACGCGGCGGGGCGGTCTCGAGAGCTTGCGCACGCGCACGGCTGGCCGCGCTCCTGCGCACGCGCGCGCGGGCGGCACGCTCCCGGGCTGTGCCCGCCTGGTCTCCATGGCGACCGGACGCGGTCGGTTCCTACAGCAGCGCTGGTCCGGCCTCCAGGCGCTGCCCTGGCCCCTCCGCGGCGGCGGCGCGGGGCGAGGGAGCGCGGGCCCGGCCGTGGGGCGCGCCGGGGCCTCCGGGTTCAGGTGACGGTCGCGGGACTGCGGGTGGGGGCCGCCTGGCGGGGGAAGCCCCTCACCGCCTCCGCCCCGCCGCTCTCCCCCGAGTACTTTTTGTCCGTCCCGCTCTGGCGCGAGGCTCGCGGCTCTCTGTAATGCGGGAAGGGTCTGGAAGAACGAGCGTAGGAAATACTTCCACCCTGGAAACGTGGGGTCCCGCAAGTTACGATACAAGTGAAGTAGTTTCCCAAGGAAATACTCTTTCTCCTGCATGCGTTCAATTGGTGGGCGCTGTGGGAACGTGGGGAGCCCCTGCACCCCGCCGCGGCGCCTCGCGGGGGCCTGCGGGGCGGGGACGCGGCACGTGCGGGGACAGGTGCGGACCGCAGGCTCCGCCCGCGGCCGCCTCCCCGCAGTTCGCTTGTGCTGCGCCCCGGCGTTGCTTGATGGTGTCGTCGCTCCTCTGTAACCAGTAATCGCCTTTCGTCTTCTTTATGATCTTAACAGCTTAGGGGAGCAGAATCTACTCCTTAAAACCGTGTGGATTTTCTTTCCCGCTCACGAATCGTGGACACGCCATCCCTAAGCAGACACCCCTGGCAGGCAGGTTGGGCTGGGGCGTCTCCTCCTGGGCAGCACTTTCTGCGCCTCCGATGCCTAGACGGCCACGCCTTGGTCCTCAACTTCTAATCCTGTCCTTCCTGTCTTCTATCTAAATGCCGGAGCCTGTGGTATTTTTGTTCCGGTGGCTCAGAGGCTCGCTCTCTTCCATTGCTCTTGGGGGTCCCTGGCGCTGAAGAGGGGTCCTCTCCTGCAGCGAGGAAGGCGGCTTTGAGGAGGTGAGACAGGAGCAGGGAGCAGGAGGCTGCATCTGCTTTCCAGAAGTAGCTTCAGTTTAACTCAAAGAGGTAAAAGGATCCAGTGTTTCCAAAGTTTCGACGTGCTGTAATGGTACCTTATTAAATTCCTCTCCTTTTATCATAGGGAGTTCTTAGTCCTGTACTCACCACTGTAGTTAGTTACCAGGTGGAGGGATAATGCAAAGTATAATTTACATTCTTGAGAATTATCTTTTTGCTCATAAGGCTCCTTGGTTTAGAGATATAGAAAGTCATGCACATTTTGCCTTCTAATAAACCAAATGTCTATGTTTAAGCATTAAAAAAGGATTCAATTACTTACTACTTCAGCTATTTAAGTTTTGGTTTTTTTCCCCCCTGACTCTCTGGGAATATGTCTCATGTCCTTCCTAGGTCTCCATTGTTACACTTACCCTGGTTTCAGAAGCACAGACCTCTTCCTTAGTGCCATGATAATAGTCTTGCTTGAATAGCTGTAATGCTAGACATACCACAAGCCTGTGACAAATAAGATGATGACCATGTCTGCAAAAATTCTATTACGTAGGAGAGAAAGTGGAAATTTAAATAGGAAACTTGAACTTTTAATCAATTTGTCACTATTACTAAAATTAGTCTTGATACAGTGCTCTGTTAGAGGGAAGCCAAATGATTTTTGTATGATGAATATTTTATTCCTTTGTAAGTTGAGTGAACTTCCTGGTGGGTTGATAAAATTAGAGTGCCTGTCATTATGCCTGGAATGGAAACCTGAATTTCCACCTGTGATTTGGACATGTATACACTCTTTTAGTAAGGAAAAGTCAGCTGCTAAGAATAGAATGATTGACCATGTTCTAAGCAGGTGGTTATTTTTAATGTCTCATGTGGAAAATTAGATGTTAATAAGGAATCAATGGTTCCCTTTTTAACATAAAATGTGAGTGTGTATAAATATCACAAACTGTAATAAAAATAGCAGAAAGCATATCAGGTTGGCTTAATTATACCTTGTGTCCTTTATTTGAGTTACCAGATATTAAAAATCAGGCACAAAAATTAGATTTTTAAGATATTTGACTTATTCAAAGTTATCAGGCAAAAAGCTGTCACTTGAAAAAAATGTTTTTAAACTAAATTTGTCTTACTAAATATATCAGTAAATGTCTACACTTGGCCTTTAGACATATATTAATAGATCTGCATGAGCACATGCATTGAACTTGATTTGTTAATTGTGTGGCCCTTAAAAATGTGCAGTTGTTTTATTTTATGGAAAAATGGAGATGTGCTTTCAATAGTGCCAAAAGTTATATTGATAAAATGTATAATCTTATCTAAGATATGGTAAAAAGAACAGTTAGGAGATGAGTCTCTCAGGGGCTATCTGCCTCTAGCTTGGGACCCTAAGCAAGTCCCTTGAGTTGCCTACCTAGTGCCTTAGTTTTCTAATCTGTGAAACGAGGGACTCTTGAGATCTATTTTAATTGTGGAAAAACAAAACAGCAAAAAATAGGCTTTAACATTTTTAAAGGGTGAAAACGTGTTTGTAATAAAATAGCCTTCACATTCCAATTAAATAAAGGAGGCTAAAATAAGTTTTAAAACAATTAGCACATTACCCTGTACAGAGCATACGATTAAAAAGTATTTGTAGAATTGAACTAAATAAATAAATGCTGTTAAATGTTTTTGTTAGAGACAGAGGCATATCCATTTGTTATTGAATTAGGAATTCAGATTAGGGAAGAGCCTTTGGTACTTTAAAACCAAAAACAAAAACACCCAACAAGTACCAAACAGGATTTACTTGCTTAATTGTAACTTAACACTATCTTTGAATGCGAGAGATATAGCATGATCTCGAGGAACCCACTAAGATTATTTTATTTATATATTTATATGCATATACATTTACAAACCAGTTGGCTTTACTTCATGAAAGTTTTCACAGTGCTCTTTCATAAGTTCTGGACACATAAGTTAACTTTTTCCTTAAGAACTCATGGATGGGTTGAGCCAGTATGTGTTCCTGAAACATCTGAGCACCCTGGCACTGTGCTTTTAAATGGGTGGGTGCCAGCAGGCAGGGGATGCATAGGGCATCTTCCTGGTGTGTAAAATTAACACAAAGCCTTTTGGGGAAAATGTTAAATAACTCAACTGGTAAGTGATATGATACATTTTTATGATAAGACAAATACAGATAAATTATCCAGTAGAGTACAAAATCCAGTAGAGTACTAAGATCAAGGGAGAGACTTCTAAGAAGTTTTGAGTTTGTTCCAGGCTATGCCTCTAGATTCCAGGGGTCCTGGTTTCAACTTCTTTTGGGGGTTTTGTTGCTGGGAATGCCTTTGAGAACCACTGCTCCAGTCTAAAGGATTGTGCTGTCAGACTGTGATTCCTTGCTTCTTGTGCATGTGCAATTTTGAAATTAAAACAATAACCCCTCCATAATTTATTACATATTCCATATATTAAGAAAAATTAGAAAATGCAAGTTTTGTCCTTCAATCCTCCAGTCCCCTTTTAACAAAACCACCACCACCAAATCTTGTAATCCTAGAATCAGATGTATTAGCTGTTCATACCTTGTTGTCTTTCCTTCCAGACCTCTTTTCTTTGTATGCATATGTTTACTTTTTCTCTTAGAGAAATACAAAAATAAGTTTATGTAGTATATGCAGATATAAGCTTTTTCAATCAACATGTTATTAATTCAGCAGATACTTATTGAATGCTGTCTGCATGCCAGGCATGTTGTGGGTGCTGAAGGATCAGCACTGAACAAACTCATGCAGTGTACCTGCGCAGGTGGAGCTTACATTCCAGTGATAGTAAACAGACAGATAAGTAAAATGTATAGTGTTTGACGGTGATGTGTGCTAAGGAAAAGAAAAAACAGGGAAAGGACACAAAGTCTGTGTATGTGTAGGGCCTGGCTTGCAGTTTTAGATAGAATGGTCAAGGGAGGTCCCAGTGAGATGGTGACATTTGAATAACTGCCTGAAAGAGGTGAGGGAGCAAGCCCTAGAGACACCTGGAAGACATCAGGGACCTATTTCTAATTCAGACACTTGAAAATGTATATTTTGATTGACTGAACGTTGTTAACTATATTAAGGTCATACAATTTAACCAATCCTGATACTGTTTCTAGTATTTTTCCCCATGCAGAAAACTTTGAGATGGAAATTCTTGAGTGAACTGTCTGGGCACGTTTTCTCACCTTAGGGTATGTTTCTAGAAGTGGAATTCCTGGCTTCAAAGAATATATGTGCCTTTTAAGGATCTTGGTTCACGTTACCATAACGTTTTCATAAAGTTTGTACTACTTTGTTTTATCCTATCCCGCAGTGAATGAAAATGTCAGTTTCTCTGTGACATAGCCAGCATGAATCCTTATCATTTGTTTGGTCTTTGCCAATTTGCTAGATTAAGTTAGATTAATTTACTTTTCTTTGTTTCTCTTGGAAAGGCCTAGGGTAATAGTTTTTATTTTTCTGGCATCTTTGAGGAAATACATAATTACAAAAAGCTGTTACCAGTTTAGTAATGCTTTTAAATAAATTTATATTTGATTAACTATAACAGTATTCATTTATATTTAAAAATAGTGTATATTAGTAAGATATTACTCAGTCTTCATGTAATGCTTAGTGCATGTATGGGCTTATATACTTCTTGGTACGACCAACCCCTCACACTCTCATGGGTGAGGGTCACAGGTAGGGAACTCCTGAGAGAAATTGTTATTATTTGATGGAGGAATACTAGAAATTCCTTTTACTTAAAGCTTAAGTGTTAGAAACCTTTGTCAATTGAATATATTTTATCTTGGAATATGTAATATAGGTCAATGTAGACTTTATAAGAATAATTAACTGTTTAAAAATAAGTAATGCTTTTATATAATTTTAGAGTACATTATTTATAAATTTAGTTTAGTAATTTCTCCCCATCCCCACCCCAAATTTATGTCCACCCAGAACTTCAGGATGTGACTTTATTTGGATACAGGGTCTTTGCAGATGTAATTAGTTAAGATGAGGTCATGGTCCTCAATTCAACATGAATGATGTCCTTATAAGAAGAGAAGCAGTGATAGAGATGCACAGGAGACTGAAGATGGAGGCAGAGTCTGGACTTACACTGCCACCAACTAAGGAAGAGCAAGGATTGCAGGAACCACTGGAAGCAAGGGAGGGTTCTTCCCTAGAGCCTTCACAGGGAGCATGGCCTTGCTGACACCTTGAGTTTGGACTGCTAGCTTTTAGGTCATGAAACAATGTATTTCTGTTGTTCTAAGCCCCCAGTTTGTGGTACTTTGCTAAGGTAGCCCTAGGAAACTAACACAATTAGCAAATTATATTTTACTTCTGATTGCTGTGTTGGGGCCAGGTCAATGGAGTTGAAGTTTTCTCCTATGGAAATTTTCATTTAAAGAAGATTTTCAGTAGAAGTACTATAAAAATATGTAACACAGGTAGAATTCTCTGATTACAGAGGGAGGGGGCGTTGTGAAACTTCCCAGATTAGCATCTCTTCTTGTCCTCTGTCCCTCTCCTTCCTGCTCTGTAGAGTGCAGATTGAAAACCACTGGTCTGGCCTAACTTGAAAACATGGCTAGAAAATCAGATAAGGCAAAAAGCACATCAAGCACCTTTTGCTGAAGCTGGAATGGAGAGGCATGTGGAGCCAGCGTTTATTACCTTAGTGCATTCATTACCCTCCAGGATCTGGGAAAGTTTATCTTCTTCAGCCTCACCGGAGCTGAGATGCCAGTGGTGAGGACGCTAGCTAATATTTACGGAGGGCTTACCATGTGCTCAGCCTGTGCCGAGATGCCAGTGGTGAGGATCCTAGCTAATATTTACGGAGGGCTTACCATGTGCCAGTGTTGTGCTTGTTTCTAAGGAGAAAAATCTATCAAGGGAGGAGGAACTTGCGCTGTGGTTGCTCAGCACACATACCCCACGTACTTGCTGAGTGTGGCAGACAGGTGCTCTGGGGTGCTTTGCTTACTGACATGTGCAGGTTGTGGTCGCGTGGCCAGCTGAGGCCTTGGGTGAAGTCTCTTTCACCGTGTGAGTCTCCTGATAGCAGGCTGTGCTCTGAGGTGAGGGCCGTTCTCTGGTAAGATGCACTCTGTGTGGATTTCATACTTCAGCTTCCAGAGGGTTAGTTACCCTTCTTCCCAAGTTCTTGGGATACCTAATTTTTGCTCCCAGTTATTACCCACTCCTTCTTGAGTGTTATTCCAGATATATCTGGGGAATTGGCCTCGTATGAAAAACTGAGGGTGGTTAAACTCTTAATGAACAAAGTACATAGTTGAGGCAGTGGTGTTGGTAAATTGAGCGTGTGGATAATGTATGCTCAGATTTCAGTTACTTTTTCAGTAGCATGCTGGGTGGGAGGTGCGTCAGCAACCAGTATGTGTGTGTTGTACTTGCTTAAAGAAGCAGCTTCCAAACCTTTCCAAGAGAAGTGGCACATCCACTAGGTGCCATCTGGGTGGGCTGCTGCCTAGATGTGGAGCTGTGGGCTGTATGACTTGGTGTTTTGGGTCCCCCTCCAAGCTGCTATTACTGGTTTTGAGGATCGATCTGAATGGAAACTTAGGAACCTCTGAAAAGGACTCATAGCATAAAATATTATAGCCTGTTTCATTGAATCTAAAAAACCATCGATTGTAGGATGCAATGATATTTTGTGTACCACCAAAATAAAAAGATGGCAAATTGAAATATATTTCATTGAATATGAGATGTTAAAATGAGAAACAAATTTGTGGATGAGTAGTTGGTACTTTGCAGCTGTGACTTGACTGCCAAAGCTAGGGTTGGAACCCTTCATTATCCCTTAAAGGTCAGCAAAGTCATAGATTATATTGACAGTTCTAACTCAGTAATCTGAAGTCTTTACAAAAATCTATTATGCTCTTCTTATTAGGTGTCTGTTGTATTGTAGAAACTGGCCAATGGATATATTTAACTTTATCCTTTTTGTTTCCATTAAATGTATTTTACGGCACCTCTTTGACATTCTGACAGCCTGTAATGAGGGCAGGTGTTAGTAAACCTTAGGTTGGAAGCACATCCGAGTAAGTCCGGTCTTCGGGTTTACTGCCGAGGATGCTGGATGTTCCACCATCCCTCTCTGCCTTTTCCTTTTTTCCTTCCCACCCCACTTCCTTCCTTTCTTTGCAGAGATGAAGTTTTCCAGTGAGTAACCTTTGAAGTTTATGAATCCTTTAGAATTTTATAGAAGGGAACAGATAATTCACCTCATTCAATAATTATATAATTTGAATTTACCACATTTATTTCCAGAAAAGGGCCAGGGGTCAAATATGCTGCAGGCTGTCCTGCTCCGAGGCAGAATCCCAGAGGTGAGCCACGCCATGAGAACAACTCCTCCCACTGCTCTGTGCTCCTGGATAGGTAAGTATAGAAGTAGATTGTTGCTTCTTGGGGGGCCTCTGGGCATGGAGTTATTAGAGAAAGTTATAATGCTGTGTATATAAAGTTGCTATTTTGAGCTCTCTGAGAATAGGATTGTGTAGGAAGGATGCACAGCATGGGGAGTTTGATGTGAGCTTGCGATTATTACAGAGAGACCTTTCACACTGCCGGAAGTAAGGCCCATAGAGTCCACATATTGTGAAACCATGATTCAGACATAAGTTGCCTGATTTCAAGTTCTGTGCTTTTAATATTAGATCAAAACTGGCTCAGCTATCAGTGTACCTAGTTTTATGTATATATTTTAATGTATTTTCAAAAAGAAATTAAAAACCAAAAATGTATTTAATGATGAACATTAAGCTTAAAACCCTATACAGTGGGAATAGTCTGTCATACAGTTATCTGATATGAGAGAGAGCACAAATATTCATTCATTTGGTTTGCTGATCCATTATCTACCTGAGGACCTCCTCTGCGCCAGATACTGTGCTTGGTGCTTGTCACGGCTGAGTTGCTGGGACGTGTGCGAAGGAGGGTGCCAGATGGACAGTGGCTGTGGCAGTCTGGTTCAGGGTGAGACCAGGTGGGGCTGGCAGCCATGCAGGTGTGGGAGGGCGGTCCTTGGGGGACGGTGTAGAGGAAAGGAGAGGGCTACAGGAACAGGAGAGGAGGGTTCTGTGCGGCCCAGAACGCTGGGAGGGGCAGAGGGTGGTGGGGGTGCAGGCCCCTCAGTGGGCAGTTTTGGGTGCATGGAAGGGAATGGGCTGGATACTTCTTTTCATATTTTGGTGTTATATTTCACACCAAAATGTAAAAACCAAAAATGAAAATAGGAGGCGTAGAAGTGGAGGCAGCAGGTGTAGACATGGTTTTTGTTCTTTCCCAGAAGCTTGGCAGTGAGAGGTTGTCTGGTAGTTGGAGAGAGGTTGGGGCTGGGGAGCATCAAAGGAAGAGTACACTTTCAGGATGCAAGATCTTGGAGAGTGTTTTCTGAGGCTGATGTGAGTGATGCAGAAGGGTGAGGCAGAAACAGGAACGTCCTTGAGGACCTGAGTGGGCACCTAGAGCACAGGTGCTTTTGTAGGACGATGTGTACATTCTCCATTGGAACCGGGGATGGGAGGCGGGGAGAAAATTATAAATGCAAGAATATTGGAATGGATCCACCATATGGAAAAGGGACAAGGACATATTCATATCTGAATTCCCATACTACTGAGAATGAACCTGCACAAATTAACTTAGACTTTCTTAGGGAAGCCTGTTGGCCTGAAGCAGTTTCCTTGCTCTGACATTTTGAACATCTTTGGTTTTTCTGCCTCCCACCTTCCTCCTTCTACCCCCCCATCCCCTATCCTTGCCCCACACAATGTGAAATAATTGGAATCCAACAGAAAGTAACCCGATATGGGTGCTGACATTGACTGGTACCAGCTTTGAGGAAACCCTATGAACAATAGTGGAGAACAGCTTTGATCTCTACTGTTTTAACTGTAAAGTAGAAGTTTTCTCCTTTTGCTTGAAGTACACAGAGAGGGCCCCTCTTTTATTATGTTAGTCTGGTGGGTAGGAAGGTAAAAACCTGTCAAAAACCTGTCTTGAATAGGATTTTATTGCAGTTAAATAATTCTTACAATTGGTGGTTACCTTCCTGAAATGTCGTATTGAAGCCCAACTCTAAGTTTTTTTTTATTAATTACACTGATTTAAAAAATAGTAGCTGTGAATTTTTGTGAAATAGATAAATCAAAATATAAAAACTATATGCAACGGATAATTCAAATGTTCATGAAAATGTTTTCTTGCAACTGCGCTATCTCTAGCATTAGAGACCTTTTCTCATTGAAAGGGTCTAATTTATTGACTCTTAATGTAAGGGGCTGCACTTGGGGGAGGGATTTAACTGATACTTAGGCAAAGCTTTTTATTTAAACTCTCAGAACGTCTCTGGTTAGATATTTCGTATCTCAGAAGCTTTGAGCAGTGGGAGCACTTACTTAGTGACACGCGTCCCGTGTGTATGGCATTAACCGCCTTTTTTCTGGGGATCCACTTTATTCTTTCTCATCAGAATGTTAGGACTGATTACTTCCCTATGAAACATTTGGTAACCTGATTCTCATCATAAATGAAAATATTTAAAATGGTTAAAATCACAAGTAGAGAGTATGGGCAAGTCATTTTAAACTGGCCCAAAGGTTTCCCCACAATCCTTCATCCCTAGACCCCCTCGCCCAGTCCTCCCTGCGATCTGCTACAGCTCTCTCCTCATTTGCCCTGGTACTGAAGGTTCATAAGGGTCCATTCCTGACTTCCTGATGCTAGTAATGCTTTCTAGGCACCTTCAGATTCTTACTGTGTTTTGTAGAATTCTAAGATCATGGAAATAGATGCTCATGGAATATTGGGAATACATCTTAATGTCACTGTTTAGTCATATAAATGAAAAAGACACTTCAGAAAACTTTATGGGGCTTGGTGTGTCTTTGAAGCCCCCAAGCCATCAAAGGCACAAGGGTGTTCGGGAGGAGGGTACGCAGGAATGACGTGGGTTAGCTGGGAAGTGAGTCGGTGTTTCCCATTACACTTTTTTTTTGGCGGGGGGGATGTCTGTGTTTTTCTTATTAATAGCTGAGTGTGTTCTCTGCCTCTTCTTCTATTTCCTTTTATCTCACCAAAGAAAAATACATACTTTCACAAGGGAGGTAGTGAAATCCTGCCTGTTGATTCATAGTGTGTGAATGTGATTAAAATGCTGAGGAAATTAGCTCTTTGTACATTTGGGTCTCTTTATTGGTTTATGTCATGAGAATTATAATAACTAGAAAATTTTAATCAAGAAAATAATTGAAGATGAGGGTAAAGTTTGACTCTTGTACAGGAGGGGCCTATTTATGGCCTTCTATTTAGAGATGAACAGTCAGTTGTTTTCTGGGTAATTTGCAGATTGAGCACTGGCCCACTTTTATGATTTTTCCCCCCCTCTCAGAATGCCTTCAGAAATCTTGCTGAAGATATTTTCCTACTTGGATGCTGTGAGCCTGCTGTGTACTGGATGTGTGAACAGGCGCCTTTATCATCTGGCCAATGACAAGTAAGGAGAAAACCAAATCTCTGTTAGGTTTCGATGACAGTTTGATGGAAGTCATGAAAACTAGTAAGAACTTTTTAACCATTTTCTAAAATTGAAGAGAATTAATTTTAAGAGTATTTTTAGATACACAGAAATATGTCTATTGCTTTAAGTAGTCATATGATATCTTCAAATACTTGCATCTGTCTTCTTAAAGAAAGGAATATTCTTTGCAGGTACCAAAAAAGATCAAACATGTTATTGCTGTAGCTGTTGGAGATTGTACCTTTAACCTTTAGCCGGGAGGACTTGGCTGTGTTCACCCCAGAATTAGACAGTCTTCTCCACACAGTCTCAACCAGCACTGCAGGAACGTGCCCCCGTTCACGGTGGCCCTGGATTCACAGAGCAGAATGAATGCTCTGTCTACTGGCAGCTAAGCAGATCCTAGAGAAAGAAGAGGAAGGGGCTAAAGTGTACTAAGTGCCTCCTCCCAGACTCGCCGATCAAATACACTGGGGACGAGCGAAAGGAGAGGAAAGAGGCTGAGACTGTCCTCTCGGAGGCTGCACCTTCGGAAGCAGGGAGCCAGAGGAAAGGGGCACCGCCCCTCACCTGGGCTTACAAGACATGAGTGGAATAAAGAGGAGAAACACTCACTTCTGTTTTGTCGCTGTGACCTTAGCCTGCAACTCAGAATTTTGTCTTGGAGAGATGGTAGAACCCTCCCAACTTCTAGTAGGAATGTCATGGCCTATAACTTAGCATCATGGTGTTTTAGGGGGCCTCTCTCTTTCAACATCAAAAGGTCAGGCAACTGTTGATCCTACATGGAACCCACATATCAACTAGGGAAAACATCAAGATAAGAGGGAATGCAGGTTTTAACTGGTGGTTTTGTTTACTAGATAAGGAAATGGAGAATGACAGAAGGTGGGCTGTATATTATTATTTTTAATCCTGGTCCGTGGTGGGCAGGAAATATTATCTGGTATGGTGGTCCTCAAATGCCTGTCCATAGAACATTTCATCTGATGAACCAGCTGGGAAAGTTTAAAAAATGTGCATCCGTAGTCTGTATTTCTGGACACTGTAATTCAGTGCTCTGGAATCTGTATTTTTAAAATTTCTCCAGGTCATACTAATGAATAGTCAAGTTCTGAAATGACTAATCTAGTGCATCTTTGATGATGGATGTCTGCCACTTAAGTGAGGAACTCAAAACAAGTCCTCAGATCTCATTAAAGCTGTCTTCAACCATTTTCATACTCAGAAGGGGACATATACCATTCCCTGGTTAGGAAGGGTGGTTTTTCTTTTCTTTCAATTTAAAAAGCTGTTTCCTGTATGGGAATATATGTCTGTCTATCCGTCTACGTCAAAACATATACACACATATCATTGAATGAAATAATGAATCATGTTCTTGAAAGTAGTTGTAGAATGAATGTAGAGTAATTTTTATGTGTGTCTTTCTTAATGACCTAATGAGAGATGAATGTGTTCACCAAAGCACAGTACAGTGAGGCATTTGTCAAGGAAGGAGTCAACCAAATGTCTAAAACTGCAGTGTTCTCACTTTATTTAAGGATAGAACTCAGAATCTTTAGATAAGCTGATAAATTATAGATTTCCTAGTTCTTTACATGTCACCTCTCCCCACTTTACCTTGATAGGGCGGGATGGTGCAGGAACTAGGCCTCTAGGCAGATTGGGAGCATAGCTCTAGTGGTATTTTTTGCACACATTTATTGTTGATTATATACCCACACACTTCCTTGGAGGCTGCTCTTTAGAAACCTGAGCTTCTGATGGCAGGGCACTTGTACTACTTTTCTTTTTCAGAGGAATAAATCTTAATTGTGTTAAGTTGAATTATGTATTTTTAAGAATCATAGACTTCATAGTCAGACTTCATAAAAGGATGTATGGGTAACCAATAAATGTTTTTGAAAAGTTAACAGTATTTTCTAAGAATGCTTCTTAAGAGAGGACAGGAGCACATGTTGTAGCCAGTTACACTAGTGACTTAACAAGCACGGTGCCCCGTCCCATCCGTGGGGCTGCCTCCCTGCGTAGGAGCACTGCTCCCTACGTGGGAGTAACAGGGCTGTGTAGGAGGCCGTATCTGGATCATCATCGTGGGGGTTTATTAGCCATGTACTCTGGGAACCACTATTATCTGAACATTAAATTAGTCCCAGTTCTTGAACAACTTGTTTGATTGAAGTTTTTCTGAGTCAGATTGATAGTCGTATTAGGTAAATATGCTCCTGTCCTCAAATCTGCCTAAGCTTTCAAACAGGATGGAGCATTTGGGGATGAAGAAATAAACGTGTTTGGGTTTTGGAGACTGTTAAACATCTTAAACTTAATGTTTATATTTTATGAATAGTCAAGGGGAACAATCTAATACAATATTGTAATTCTATAATATAATATATTTTTATAGGTGCACTTATGGTAAATTAAATAAGATAACGTGTGTGAACATAGTTCATCATACAAATGTCAGGTGTAGTTATTACTACTACAGGTGTGTGGGGTTCGTGCTGTCATTCCCCTCTCCACGTCAGTGTTTGTGGTTTGTGAGTGCCAGAGCGTGTGAGAAACAGTATCGGCAGTAGTTTAGACAGTGCTGACGTCAGAAATTGAGGTTTCATGAGGGTCTTGCTCAAGCAAAGCAACACTTAGTACAGTGAGATGATGAGCGAAATAAATTTGAAGAAAACACAAGGCAAGCTTTTATGCAGAGGGAGTTTTCAAAAGTGTCTATTTCAAGGGATTTTGGTGAAAAAGTTTCAGATTTACCTAGATGTACTGAACTAATCATCACTTTGCATCTATTAGTTCACATGTGAAAGTCCAGAAATTTCTGAACTGAAAACATAAATAACATAAAAGCGTGGTGTGAAATGATTTTGTGGGTTGACAAATGTCTTTAGAAACCCATACTAGAAAGAGATGTCGTTAGGGTCTGATGATGTGTGAGTTTGTGTTTGGTGGCATCCATGCAACGTCTGAATCAAGGAGCTGCCTTCCAGAGTCATACGTTTGAGAAATGATCCTTTTCTGCTGCAGTAAATGAAATAGTTATGCCTCTCCAGAGCATTGTGGGTGTCCCCACTGGACCTCCTGCAGTTCGGGATCATCCCTTCTGTGGGGGAATCGCTGTCTCCCAGTGCCTCTTGGCCATTGACTATTTCATCCCTTACTGCTCTAAATAGACAGACATGTAGAGACAGAAACTAGCAAATAATTACATTTTATTTATTTAAAACTTGTCTTTTGGATTAGAAAATTGATTTTAACCCCTGCTTCAGTTTTCCCTGAGGAAATGTTACTTCTCTTCCCTGATGGAGAATTTTGGTCCAGCTTGAGGCCCTGCTAATGACCACTGCCCACGTGGCTTCTCATGGGGCTCTTGGTACCAGTGAGTGGAAGGAACACAGACTTTGTGTCAGAGCTGAACTTGAAGTCCAACATCGAGGCTTATTGGCTGTCTGAATTTGGATAGCTTATTCATTTTCTTCGGCCCCATTTCTCTGTTGTTGAAGAGGCAGTGAGGTTCAGGGGATAAGAGTGTGAGCTCTGGTTGAGGCTGCGTGGGTTCAAATACCAGCTCCACCACATGCTTGCCTGTGCAGACCTGGGCCAGATCCCTTTGCACCTGGGCCTCAGTTGCATCATCTGTACAATGGGAACAGTAATAGTAGCTACCGCATGGGTTTGTTGTGAGGATTAAGTGAGTTAGTGTATATGAAGTGCTTAAACAACACTTGACACATAGTGCTCAAAAACCTGTTAACTGTCCTTGTTAGTTGTCATTATGAATAACCATCACTTTTTTTCTCTTTGTGAAAGCAATGCATGTTCCTTGTTGAAAAATTAAACAGTAGAAAGCAAAAGCACAATTCGGTTTTTCACTGTTAATATTGTGTATATATATCCTTTCTGATCTTTTAAAAATCATGTATATATTTAAAAAAACAAGATAAGAACCACATTGTATATACTGCCTGTTATTTTCTTTTGTAATAGGCCTCCTATTCAGTTATTGATGTAGGAAGGCAGTGGTTTGTATGATCCTAAATATTAATAACAACATTGCTCACTTTAAACTTGACCCTGGGAAACAGGCTTTTCCTACTTTTATGTTTTTGGTGTTGTTGAGTCTAAAACAATAAATCTCAAACTGCAATTCACTTTAACACATGAAGAACTGTAAATGTTCAGCTTGACTTATTCATGGAATTGGACTATTTAAAAATTATTATGCATCTTTAATTTAATATATTATTACTACAGGTACATGACAATGTCTCTTAGTTTTCTCCTCCCCCCTTCTCACCAGTTTTATTTGGATCAGAATCTACTCAACTGCTTTTCCAGCTAAAAGATCTAATTGGAAAGTTAATCCGGTAGAGGAGACAGCTGTGTCTATGAGCGTACTGTCAGTTGAGGATAAAGAAGCTGGATATTGGAAGAAAGAATATATCACAAAACAAATAACATCTGTAAAAGCTGCACTAGCTCAGGTTCTCAAACCTGTCAACCCTTACACAGGCCTTCCAGTGAAGACCACAGAGGCCCTCAGGTATGCAGTGTGCTCTTGAGCAGTGGCGATAGGTTACTTGACAGCACTGTAAATTGTTTTGGTTTATAACCAAAAAAGAATGATGGTGTCATCTCAAAGTATTGTGTACATAGGACATACATATGCAATTTAGATTGTGGGGGACTGTCTCTTATATTTTTATGTTTTTGTGCATCTATAAAATATATGGTATTTTCCTATTCCACATAGTTAACCTTCCACATCTGTAGATTCAACCAACTGCAAATTGAAAATACTAAAAAAACCCAAAACCATAAAAAATAACTATACAACAATAAAAATAATACAAATAAAAAACCAATACAGTGTAACAACTATTTACATAGCACTTCCATTGTGTTAGATATTATAAATAATCTAGAGGTGATTTAAAGTGTACAGGAGGATTACTTAGGTTATGTGAAAATACTGCCCCATTATATTATCAGGGACTTGAGCACCCATGGATTTTGATATTGTGGTGGTCCTGGAACCAATCCCCCAAGGATACTGAGGGACAACTGGTATGTAGCCTAAAGTTTTTATGAAAAGCAGAAAAAACCTAGTGATCTGCTCTGGTAAGGCAAGAATGTTCAAGGTGCCCATTCTTCTGGGCAGAGCCTTTGTCTTATTTATATGTTGCCAGTACCTGGGGCATCATAGATGTCCATTGAGTGTTAGGTGAGGAGAAAAAGTCTAAAGAGAGAACTGTTGATGAATTGAAAATTACATCAAGCATGTTCTGAGAATTTTGTCTTTGCTTTTAAGGAACTAGATGCTTTAGAGATGATATATAAAATTAACTTCAGATTTTTTTTTTTTTTCCAATGAGGTAAACATTTTTGGCTTTCTTTTCTTTCTCCAGAAAATCTGGTTTAGGTTGGGCAATTATATTGAGAGAAAAAAATGGAAAAGAATATATCATGGAGCATGTTGATCTTTCCATAAATGATACATCAGTTACTGTTGTGTGGTATGGCAAAAACTGGCCATGTCTAGCGTCATTGTCAACCTTAGACTTGTTTGGTGTGACACCAGTTTTTATGGACTGGTATAAAACCCCCACCAAAAATAGGTAAGTACTAATTCAGCAGAACTGTTGGGTGAGAATATCTTGTATGTAAATATTAGTTGGTGTTACTTTTGTAATTCAAAAATACCATCATTGTATTTTAATTTGATTATGTCTTAAAGACTTTTCTATCATTCTGCATCTTTATAGAATAGGAAAAGTATGGGTTTATCACATTTCTGATTAGGTCTAAATTTAGGTTCCTTGTATTTTGGTTGTCTATAATGGTAGGGAATGATATTCTAGTAAACAAAATTTCCTGAATGATTGATGGCTAAACTTTTGAGGTTTTTAGTTTTAACCATTTTAACAGAAAGATATATAAAACTATTATATTTTCCTTTTTCAATAAATGGTGTGCTAATTGTAGTCTAAATATAAGGTCATAAAGTCATAATTATTAGTTACTTTGTCTTTCTGTTAAACTTACTAGATATGTGACCTTGTGCAAGTAACTTCGTCTTTCTGTGCCTCTGTTCTCTTCATCTGTAAAATGAAGATGCTGACTTAGTATTTAGCATGTGTGGCTGCTGTGGAAAATTCCAGAAAATATCATTGTAAAATGCGTAGATCAGATGCGTGTGCATCCCACTGTTAATGCTCACTGAGCCCTCAGGATTAATCTGTTGTAAGGTGGCTGTGTGCCAAGTCTGTGCTCATTATACGGCTGGCATCTGCCTTTCCCAGCACGTCTCTCATGGTAACTTTGGTCGTCATCGGTCGTTTTCTCCTAAAAGCTGGATTATGGCATAGACAACATCCTCATCTCCTGAGCAAGCTAACATTTCTTTATATAAAATTTATTGCAAATGCAAAGGCAGCATCTGCCTTCCCCAGTGTTGGTTTCACACCCTCTCCCATCTCCGGTGTTTGACTTTCCAGTGGCATTTATTGTGTCATTTTTCTTACCATCCTTGCATGGTCTGGTTCCACCCATTGGTTTCTCACATCTGTCCTTGCTGTGGATGGTGTTGAGACATCTGGCATCAGCGCCTGCGGTCTCCATGGAGGGACAGGTTCTTTCACAGTTTCCCTGGATGCAGATGCGTTGTATGGCCCCTCTGTAACTGGGGTCCTTGTTTGGGGCTTCTCCCTGGGGTGCAGGCTCTTCCAGGGTTGTTGATTGATCACTGAGCCCTCTCCCCATACTGTGAACGTGAGCCTATTCAGACCTCTTCGTTCTGTTATATCCAGGTCTTATTGTATTCTTAAAACATCCTTAATGCTATGATAAAAAAAACTGCGAGTTATTTCCCCTGATTATATTACTGAAGATATTTTGGAACCACAGTTATCTTTTTAAAATGGTGTTTTTATTTGGATAAACCTTTGAAATTTATATGGTATCATGTGATGGATACCAGATTTTTCCATGGTTTTCTATGGTTTTATGCATTTTGAAATTATGTTTGGAGAATGAACCCACAAACTCTGTACTAGTTTGAACAGTATGTTACTCAGCATGTCATGAAATGTTTATAGATGTTAGGACAAATGGTTAATGTTAATTAAAATGATCATGAAAAAGACTAAGTTAAATGGATATTGTTGAATTGTAAAGCTCAGTTAGAGATAGTATATTCCTGAAAATTGTCCTCACGGTCAGGAATGCTGGGTACCACATAGTGACAAATGCTAGGATTCATTGGAAAATTAATTTAATGTAATTTATTTCCATTAAAACTCAACGGACTTCAGCCAGCCTTTAAAAAACTGTGGTAAACAAAACAAAGTGATTTTTAGGAATCCATTTTGATCGGCACTTTTATTACGAGTTCGTAAGTGAATTCTTTTATCACGAAGGAATATAAATCCTTGTATGCATTTGTGTGACAGCCAGGAAGAGATTTTGTGTTTTTTATTTGGGTCTTTTTTGTTTCCTCTATGAGAATTTTTTTGAGAACAGTGAAAGCCTTCTTGATGTAATTTGCAATGTGAATTTCTCTGTAATTTATACCTTTCTAGTTAGACTCTAAATTTTCTTCCTTGCCAGTGTTTTCCATTCTGTAGTTTATGCTATCCCTCCTCAATTTGTGAGAACCACTGGGGAGATGTCAGCCTTAGTTTCTCTGCCAGTGGCCTGTAAGGCCAAGGTATGTGAGGACGTGGCACGTTCTCAAGGTGGACTTAAACGCCTCTGTGGCCATGAGTGTTTTCCAGCTTTGGATACATCAAAGAGTGAGAGAAGAGGATTTTTCACATCCTTATCCTCTGTGCACATTAGTAGTGATAATAGCCATGGCCACCATTTGCTGGGCACCTGTTGTGTGCTGTAATGCTCTCATCCCTTGGGGGAGGCTGGTGATCCTCTCACACGCAGAGAATGCATCTGTGATAGTGGCAGTCTCACAGACCAGAGAGGGGAAACCTTAGCTCGCTAGGTTGGAGCTAAGATTTCCCCTTGGGTTTCCTGGAGTCCACAGTTAGGTTCTTAACCCTGTGTTCATCCTCCTCCAAGTATATTCTACATACACTGAGTTTATTTTTAGTTTATACATCACACACATGCTCACCAACCTCCTCTCCTTACCCAGTTGTGGTTCTCAGCACGGAAAGTTCTGTTAAAACATTGAACATGGGGCTAGAGTGGTACAGTAGCTGCAGATTTAGTTTTAATGCCCTACAGCCCCTCTCTGCTTTGAAACAGTGCCACAGCTGGTCTCCTTTTTAATACTTTTACTTAACGTACATTTGAACACCTATTGCCTGCCAGCTTGTGCATTAGGTGCTGGAGGCCAACTCTTGAAGGAGATGTGGCTTGAACGCCTTAGAAATTTTGGTCTGTGCTGTGTTAATTGACCATTGAGATCTCCTCTGCTTTATGATTTCCTGAATGATCTCTAGGTTCCTGGGCATGACAGACACCTATGTCTGCCATTATAGTATATTGCTTATAAAATGTTTCATTGTAGATGATTTTAAGTCTTATGACATTGTCTTTTCTTATACATCTAAGTATTTACTCTTAGACACTAAGATAGAGTTTGCAATGTGTCTCCTTTATGAACACACTCATGATTTTAAATTTATTTTCTAATGTTTCAATTTTCACAATCTCTGAGTTACCCTTGATAATAACTTTTAAAGGTACATCTGCTTTCAGACAGCCTACTGAGACCACCTGCTTTTATATCACATAGAATACATTATCTTTGCTTGTGCATTGTCACTCACTTGGTGAGGAATAGATTGTAGTGTTGTACTGGGTTTGGGGGGAAGGAACAGAAGATGGCTCTGCCACTTCATCTCTGTCCCGATCCTTCAGTTTCCTTCTGACTGGGCCGTGGAGTTGACAGTGAGAGCGAGAGGGAGGGAAAGGAACACATAGTTGGATAAGAAATTTGAACGTGTCCATTTTGCCTTTTATTTGTACCAGCTGTTTGTGTCCCTACCTCACCAATGTGCCTCTTAATTGAGCACATTGTTAACATGCTCTTCAAGCGTATTTTTAGATGTACTAAGGAGAACTGGCAATACTTCAGATAGAAAAGCTCATTTCTCTCTCTCCTTTCTTTGGCATGAATGTTCAAAGACCTCGATGGCATTCTTTAATTACAAAGTACAATCTCAGCCATTTAACTGAATCCGCCATGATTGGCTGCGACAGACTCGTTCGGATCTTCTGCCTAAACCCTGGCCTTCTGGTGGGGCTGTGGAAGGTAAGATTCGAGTCCCTGTGTGTGCTGTCATTTCCCCATCACAGTCAGGAAGATAGCCGATGTAAAATCCTTTGAGACATTTCGGTAACTGCGTTCTGTTTTACCATCCTCCCAACTTTGTTTTTCTAGCGAACGTAATCCTCTCTATTACATTGGGGTTGCTCTGCTGTTCTGCTGTCACAGATGACAAAAACCTCTTCCTGCCTTCATGCTTTTGTTCACATTATTCCTTTAATGTTGTGGGACTTTTCCCTTTCCCCTTCCAGTCAGTCTCAGTCAGTCCTTACTCTGTTCCTTTCACATCCTTTCTCTGACAAAAACCTCTGTTACTGTGCATCCAACACGCTAGTCTCCCAAGTATGTTTCTCATGCTGTAGATGTGGCATTGAGTGCAATCTGCCCTTCAGGGTAAAATATCTAAGAAGTTATCCTTTCCCTCTACATAAGGCTCCTTATTTCACCAGATCAGGCCAAGGCGAGCTCCCTCCTCTGGGGCTGCGTTCTGGGCAGTCACCTCAGTGAAAAGCGAACAGTATGATGTGCCTCTGTACACTCCACACCGCAGGTTTAAGTGTGTGGCTTCAGTCTGTGCATGTTTTAAGATAGCAGTTCACAAATTGGATTCTGAGAATGGCGGGATGCACCTGTACACAATGACGAGACAGAATCAAGAGCTGCAGCTTCATTCAGCATCACCCTCCTGTGCCTTTTTCTTCCCTCAACCTACGGTGGCAGTCCGTTTTCTTCCCTTCCTCCCTTCTGTGTGACGGTGACTTGTGGGTGAGGCCACAGTGTGCCTGCTGTGCACGTCATGCCTAGAGTTCCTCGGTCTGCGCTGGCCTGCAGAGTTACGAGGGCTCTCTGGTGGATCGGTTGTCCTCTGCCTGGCTATTGGAGAATGGCACCTTCGGGTTTACCACTTGGGGCCACCTGCACCAGTCAGGGTCAGCTGTGAATCTGGGGAGAAATGATCAGTTCCTGAATAGTTACACTTTCTGCTCTTTAACCTGATGGACAAGTGAAGAAGTTGAACGTAATTATTCCCACTGCAGTTGCCAAATCGAGCGGTCACTTGACAGGGGAGTTTATGCCGGCAGAGTTCAGCATCTGTGGACTTAATCTGGGATCTGTGGAGGTCTTACCAATAATTGTCTTTATTTTTTAAAAGAGTTTGAAATAGCCTGGAACTAATAACGTATGTTTTTGCAATCATCATGTATAATACAGTGTTTTGATATTTTGCAAGTACTAGGATGTAAATTCTTGTGCCGCATGCTCTGGGTATTTGAGTGAATTGTGGTCCTGCTGTCAATATGAAATACAAGCCTTATTAGGTAGTAATAATATATTAGCAGTAATAATGCATTAGCACCATGGAGATCTTCTAGTTGTAAGAAAATGCATCTGTCTGCAAGATGAATGTGCTGCGATCTTCACAAAGACCTTGTGAAAAATTAAAATATTTCAGTTGAAAAATGTATTCTTTTTAATTAACTTTGCAGAAGGAGGAAGAACTGGCTTTTGTTATGGCAAATCTTCATTTCCATCACCTTGTGGAGAGGAGCACGTTAGGCTCGGCCACTATGTATGTATTTGTGGGTGTATTAAATTTTTGTACAGTCAGTATAAAGGATTAGGGGAGTTGATGCCGTCTTAATATCCTGAGAATAGCTGCAGAGAGATTCTGTTTTTAATCAGTAGACACAAGCCAACAGGCATAATTGCTTAGCTAAATAATTGGATTATTCATGAGTACATATTTGCTTTATTTATTCCAGGGATTTCTACCTAGTAGAATATTGTTTATAGGGCAGGATAGCTTCATTACTATAAGATGCCACTGCTGTCCCTGTATTGCACTTATGGGAATTTTTATATCTTGCCCTCTGGCTGATTCTGGCCTGCAGATGAGTTTTGTGTGGTCTGGACACTATGGCTTTTAATGATTTTGAATGTCTTTAGGTGGGGAACATGCTTCCCTTTTCGCCACAGCTCTCACCCTTCTGCTGTGGACTTAGACTCTTCCTTAACTCAATTTTTTATTACCTGAAAAGTGTCTGAATGTTTTTGAGTTTGTCACCTTATGTAGTAAGGTTTTTCGTATTGAATAAAGCTTTGTTCATCTTGGCTTTGGGTCTTCTGCCAAGGTTCTTAACCTATAGGTCTGTTGCTTGGTGCATTTTCCTGCTGAGCATTTCTGTCCTCTGGATATGGAGAAGAATGCTGAGGAGCAGAGCTACCTTTGTAGAACTGCTGTCCTGTGCTCTGTTCAGGAACTCGGTCACCCGTGGTGGTCTGTGGCTGCCTGCAGACTCATATCTTTGCCTGTTTTTATAGAAGGTGGTAAAAGGAACATGGAGTGGTCCTTCTGAGTTCATCGTATTATGGATTATTGGGAATCCTATAGAGTCTCATTTGTAGGAGGTAGTTAATTTTTTTAAAAGTATGCTCAGTCCAAGTATTTTATCTCTGGTGCTGACAAACCTGTGTGTGCTGTTTGCTTTCCAGCCCCTACGAGCCGCCTCCTCACAGCCCCTTCTTGGATGACAACCCTGAGTATGGCCTGCACGGCTACCAGCTCCATGTTGACCTGCACGGCGGTGGGGTTTTCTTCCTATGTGGTACATTTCACAATCTCTTCACCAAGAAAGGTGAAGTTAATTGAACTTTTGTTTCATTATGAAATTAAAAGGTTGGGATCAGGGAACCAATTTTTATGTCTGAGTTAAGGACTGTCCTCCTAACCGGTCACTTTATAATCTGTTGGCAGGTCTGTCCTCCCAGACCCCTGTATAGTTCCAGGACTTGTGAAATTCCTCCTCTGGCTTGCAGTTCTTCAGTGCTGGCCCTGCCTCCTCCTCTGTCACTCTCTCCCTTCTAATGTAGTTTCTGCTCATCTTTTCTACTGATACTTCTTTATTGTTTTTCCATGCACCCTTCTCCCCCCAAACTTCTTCCCTTCTTTCTCAAAGCAATTTGGTAAATTTGCCAACAGGGCCAGTATAGTACCTGTCCAGGATGAGAATAAAGAGAAATCAGCCTTCCTCTGTCTGCACTGCACCCATGTTAGTCACTTAACAAAGCTGAGACAGAGGTTGGGGAGACAGAGGAAAGGAGGGGACTTTAGTCAAGTGAGAAAAAAAATAAATGTAGAATGTACCCTATTCTGATTTGTCTGATTATTTCTTCCTTGGTATCATTCTTCTGTATCCTGTAAACTTGGAGTTTTGGGTAAAGACTTAACAGATTCAACATTTTTGGTAGGAATATTTTATAGGGTAAATTAGGTACTTCATTTTATGTCATATTAAGAGGCATATCGTGTCAGGTTGTCCTGCTATTAGTAATGCCAGGTTCATCATTTGGCTAAGATGGTGACTGCTAGGTAGCTTCGTTGTGAAGGTATTCTTTTCCAATTCCTGTTCCTCAAAAGTCTTTCACCTAATGTACTTGACATCCATTAATGATCTTTGCCTAAATCAAAAAAAATTTTGTTTGAATTTAGAAAATGATTTTCTAATTGTCATTATTTCTACATTTATTAGCTGAGCCGTTGTAGAGAACTTTCTGTCATCACCTGGGTGAACTCCTGTAAAGGCACGGCAAATGCTTAATTCTTTCCCTTTTAGCTGCCAATTTTCAAATTAGTAAATTGATGTAATAGTTGCCTCCTGTGGTGGAAATGATTTCCTGAGTGCTCCTTGTCTTTCCTCTTTTTTTTCCTCCCTTTCTCTTTCTCATTTAGTGTCACTTTGGACTCTTGGATAGTTATTTATTCAGTAATTTATAAGCAATTATAGACACTATTGTTTCTGAAGCTGAAATTGTCCCCAGTTTGGTCTGTGGGATCTACTTCAAGCCAGCTCTGTGCTCTTCAGACACACCACATTAGTCTTTGTCTTCACTTTTTGGCTCAGGAAGATTTCTAGCTTTTCCTGTGCTTGTTGGCATTTTTTATTAGAATTATGTCAAATGTATATATTAATCTGAGGTAAATTGACATCTTTGTTGTTGAATTGTCCCTCCAAGAATGTGGAATGTCTTTCACCTTGTTCAAAAACACTTTTATGTCTTTTAGGAGTGTTTCAGAATTTTCTTCGTGCTAGTTTTGCACATTTCTTGTTAAGATATTTATTGAGTATTGAATCTTTGTCACTTTTCTTCTATTGTATCTTCCAGTTGTTTTCAAATGTCTTTTTGTGGTTTTGGTCTCAGGCCACTGCTGATCTTATAGGATGATTTGGGAAGTATTCCTTCCTCTTGGATTTTTTAGAGGATTTTGCATAGAATTGGTGGTATTTCTTCCTTTTTTTGGCAGAATTCACCTGTGAGGCCATCAAGGCCTAGAGCTTTCTTTATGGGAAGTTTTAAAACTACAGTTTCAATTTCCTTCATAGATACAGGGCTATTTAGGTTATATATTTCTTCTTGAGTGAGCTTTGGTATTTTGTGTCTTTCAAGGAATTTGTTCATTTTATCTAAGTTGCCAAATTTATTGGCATAAAGTTCATAATAATTCCTTATAATTTTTATAGAATTTGTAATGATGCTACCTGATTTCTGATATTGAAAATTTGTGTCTTCTTTCTTCTTTTCCTGATCAGTGTGGCTAGAAGTTTATCAATTTATTGATCTTCTCAGAGAACCAGCTTTTGCTTTTATTGATTTTTCTCTATTCTTCGGTTTTGTATTTCATTGATTTGAATGTCAATTTTTATTCTTTGCACTTTTTTTCCTGCTCTGTAACTTGCTGTTCTTTTTCTAGTTTCTTAAGGGGGATGCTGTAGTCATTAATTTGAGAACTTTTCTTCTATACTACAGAGACATTTAGTCCTATAAACTTCCACCTACCTACTACTTTAGTAGCATCCCACAAATTCTGATATGTTTTATTTTCATTTTCATTCCCTTTAAAATACTTCATAAATTCCCCTTGATTTCTTTTTTAATCTGTGGGTCAGACAGAAGTGTGTTATCTAGTTTCCAAATATTGGGTGATCTTCTGGAGATCCTCCTGTTACTAATTTCTAACTTAATTTTATTGTGGTCAGGAAATATGCTTTTATGACTTGAATTCTTTCAAATTTATTGAGATTTGTTTTATGTCCCAAAATATGATTTATCTTGGTCCATGTTGCATGTGTACTTGAGAAGAAAATGTGTTCTGCTTTCATTGAGTGGAGTGTTCTAAATGTTAATCAGGTAAAATTGGTTTAGAGTGTTGATTTTTTGCCTATTTGTTTTATCAATTACTGGAAGAGAGGTATTGAACTCTCCAGCTATGATTGCAGATTTGTGTATTTCTCTTTGCTGTTCTTTCAGTTTTTGCTACATATATTTTGAAGCTTTTATATTCCTAAACATTGGAGATTGTTGTGTCTTCTTGGATAATTGACCCCTTTATCATTGTGAAATGACCTTCATTCCTGGTCTTACTCTTTTCTCTAAAATCTGTTTCATCTGACATAAATATACGCACTCCAGCTCACTAGTGCTAGCATGGAATAATTTTTTCTAGTTTTTTTACTTTAAACCTATTTGTTTCTTCACACTTGGTTGATGTGCTTAAGTTTCTTATGCTCTATTGTAGTCTATCCTTTTTCTCATGTCATTTATTTGTTGAAGAAACTTGACCTGTTGTTTGTCTGTACAGTTTGGATGATTGCTTTTAGTATTAACATGTTTCTCTGTCTCCCATATTTCCTGTCCTGTGGTGGTTATGTCTAGAGGCTTGATCATATTTATATTTTTCTTTTTTTGGCAGTAATACTTCATAGGTGATGTACTTCCAATTGCATTTTATTAGAAGGACATAACATCTGCTTTTCTAAATATTAATTGTTAAGATTGATTAGTGGGTTCAGGAGTTTTCAGCCTGCTGCATTATAAATTTCCCACAAATGTTTACCAAATGATAGGTACCTATATCCATTATTTTACTAGAGATTGCAAAATGTTGCAGTCATTTTGTTCTGTCATTCCTCCTATACCTATTACCTAGGATTCTTCTGTAAAGAAGAATTTTCTCTTATCAACTATTTAGTTACCATGAAATATAATTAGTACAGGAAAGGTAGTATTTTCTCTTTATCAATTTAAAGAATAGTGAATTGATACTCCAGCAGTTTTCAAAGTTGACTTACACATTTTTCTGGGGGTATTATGAACTCATGGATTTAAAATAGGTAGATTATATAATTTAGTCTATTTTCAGTCATCATTCTTTTTATTGCTATCTTGGTGCTCAGATTGTCCCATTGTTAGTCATTGGCCCCTATGTTCTTTTGACATGACTCTAGTAATCTTTTGCAGCTTGTGTGTATTCTAACATGACGAGATGCCTCAGACTCATCTTGTCTATTTCTTGCCAAGACCTGGAATTGGCCATTTTTGCTATTTTTCTCTAGGAGGTCCTTAGAGTGGAAATGGTATTTAGGGACCATAATCTGGATCCTAGGAATGCATGTTGCTCTTGGGTTTTTATTGCTTTTAGGGTTTTTTAGTAGGCAGAGCTAAGAAGTTTGTAGGTTTTGTAATGTGAAGAAATAAATCATGAATTTGTTTAAATTAAAGGTCTTGGGGGTTTTAACTAACTTCTTTGGTTAACCACTTGTATCTTTTTTCTTATGCTGAAAATCTCAGTTCCTAACAATAACATGGCATATAATATTAATAATTTCAAAATAATAATACAGACATACTTTGGAGATGTAGCAGGTTCGGTTCTAGACCACCACACTAAAGTGAATATTGCAATAAAGTGAGTCACACAAGTTTTTTGGTTTCCCCATGTATATTAAAGTTATGCTTATACTATACTGTAGTCTATTAAGTGAGCAATAGCTTTATGTCTAAAAAGAGTACATACCTTAATTAAAAATACTTTATTGCTAAAAAAATTCTAATGATCATTTGAGCCTTCATTGAGTGGTAATCTCTTTGTTGGTGGAGGGTCTTGCCTCAGTGTTGATGGCTGATGACTGATTAAAGTGGCAGTTACTGAAGGTTGGGGTGACTGTGACAATTCCTTAAAATAAGGCAACAATGAAGTTTGCCACATCCATTGACTCTTCTTTTCATGAAAGATTTCTCTGTAGCATGTGATACTGTGTGATAGCATTTTACTCACAGTAGAACTTTCAAGATTGGAATGAATCTTCTCAAACCCTGCTGCTGCTTTATCAGCTAGGCTTGTGTAATATTCTATATCCTTTGTTGTCATTTCAGCCATGGTCATAGCATCTTCACCAGGAGTAAATTCCATCTCAAGAAACCACTTTCTTTGCTCATCCAAAAGAAGCAACTCCTCATCCATTCAATTTTTATCATGAAATTATAGCAATTCAGTCACATGTTCAGGCTCCACTTCTAATTCTGGTTCTCTTGCTGTTTCCACCACATCTTCAGTCCCTTCCTCCACTGAAGTTTTGAACCCCTCAAAATCATCCATGAGGATTGGAATCAATTTCTTCCAAACTCCTGCTAATGTTGATATTTTGACTTCCTCCCATGAATCACTAATGTTCCTAATGGCATCTAGAATGGTGATTCCTTTCCAGAAGGTTTTCAATTTACTTTGCCCAGATCCATCAGGGGAATCACTATCTTTGGCAGCTATGGCTTTTGAAATGCATTTCTTAAAAAGTAAGACTTGAAAGTCAAAATTAACCTTGATTCATGGGCTGCAGAGTGGATGCTGTTAGCAGGCATGGAAACAACATTAATTTCCTTGTACATCTCCAACAGGGCTCTTGGGTGACTAGGTGCATTATCAATGAGTAGTAATATTTTGAAAGGAGTCTTTCACTTTGAACAGTAGGTCTCAACAGTGGGCTTAAAATATTCAGTAAGTCATACTGTAAAAGATGTGCTGTTGTTCAGGCTTCATTGTTCCATTGATAGAGCACAGGCAGAATAGATTTAGCATCATTGTTAAGGGCCTTGGTAGTTTTAGGATGGAAAAATGAGCATTGGCTTCAACTTAAAGTTACCAGCTGCATTAGCCTCTAACAAGAGAGTTAGCCTTGCCTTTGATGCTTTGAAGCCAGGAACTGACTTCTCCTTTATAGCTATGAAAGACTTATATGGCATCTTCTTCCAATAGAAGGCTGTTTCATTTACATTGAAAAGCTGTTGTTCAGTGTAGCCGCTTTTATTGATTATTTTGGCTAAATATTCTGGATAGCTTGCTGTAACTTCTCCATCAGCACTTGCTGCTTCATCTTGTACTTTTATTTTATGGAGATGGCTTCTTTCCTTAAACCTCATGAACCAATCTCTGCTGGCTTCAAACTTTTTTTTTTCCCCCTGCAGCTTTCTCACGTCTCTCAGCCTTAATAGAATTGAAGAGAGTTAGGGGCTTGCTCTGGAATAGGCTTTGGCATAACTGGTTTGATCTATCCAGACCACTAAAACTTTCTCCATATCAGCAATAAAGCTGTTTTGCTTTCTAATCATTCATGTATTCACTGGTGTAGCACTTTTATTCCCTTCAAGTACTTTTCCTTTGCATTTACAGCTTTACTGTTTGGCACAAGAGGCCTAGCTTTTGGCCTCTCTTGGCTTTTAATTTGCTTTCTTTACTAAGCTTAATTATTTCTAGCTTTTGATATAAAGTGATAGACATGCAACTCTTTTTTTCACTTGAACACTTAGATGCCGTTGTAGAGTTATTGTACTAATTTTAATATTGTTGTGTCTCAGGGTATTAGGAGGCCTGAGCAGAGGCTGGTCAGTGGAGCAGTCAGAACACAAATAACATTTATTGTTTATGTTTGCTGTCTTATATGGGCACAATTTGTGGCACCCTAAAACAGTTACAGTAGCTACACCAAAGATCCCTGATCACAGATCACTGTAACAGATATAATAATAATGAAAAAATTTGAAATATTGTGAGAATTACCAAAATGTGACACAGACATGAAGCAAGCACATGTTGGAAAAATGGGACCAATAGACTTGCTCCTTGCGGAGTTACCAAAAACCCTCAATTCATAAAAAACACCATATCCACAAAGCGCAGTAAAGCAAAGCACAATAAAATGAGGTATGCCTGTACCAATATTATTGCCAATAATGAGCCTATTGAATGTTCTTTTAATTAAGGTTTTCCTTATGGTTTTTTATGTGTTTAGGGTATACCACACTAGTGATATAAATTTAAGTCACCTAAAATAATCCTCTGTGTGGTTATGTTATCACCTTGATATACAATTAGAGAAATTTATTTTTACTCGTCTTTTGTTTAGGATTTCTTTGCTTCTATTTTCACATTAACAAATTATGCACCACATTTACGTGGTTCCAGCGTTGAAACTGAAATAAGCAATTCAGAGGGGTTTGCCTTCTGTGCTTGTCCCCTCTCCCCTGTCCTTCCCCTCCTTCCAAAGCTGCCCGTTTATATTAGTCTTGGCTTGTTCTTCAAATGTTATTTTTTGTATATACAATGTTATACATTTATGTATTAATATTTCTCCCCAATTGTTTTTAAATGAGGCATAAGATATTCCCGCTTAAGTTCTTTGCTTTTTCCCAATTAATAATATATTCTGGAGATGACTCCAGTGCAATGTATAGTGATCTTTGTAACTTTCTCTTTTTAAACAGCCATGTAGGTAGTTTGTTAATGGCTCCTTCTCATTGGTTTCCAACCTTTGCAATTACACATAGTGGTTCAGTAAACAGCTTGTTCATATATCATTTTATATTTTGCCAGCTTGTCTTTGGGATACTTTCTTAGAAATAGGATTGCTAGTTCAAGGGGTAAATGCATACATAATTTTGAAAGATACTGGCAAATTTCCCTCAATGGCATTGAAACATTTTGTGTTTCCAACTTAATGGGGATATTTTAAATGTTTTATTAGTAAGTATATTTGCTCAAGGTTTTTTTATGTATTCTTATAAGTTAAGGAAGGTTCTTTCTATTCCTAGGTTAGTTGGATTTTAATTTCTTTTTTAAATCAGGAATGATTGTTAAATATTAAATACATCTTTGGGCGACTGTTGATGATCATACGACTTTTTTCCTCCTTTGCACTGTCAATATAGTGAATTTCCTTAGTGTATCTTCTAATGGTAAATGTCCTAGAATCCCTAAGATAAGTTCTTCTTGCCATATGTGTATTTGTTTAGCTACTGGTTTCAGTTAGTTGGTATTTAGTGTTTTTCCACTTTTACTCACAGATATTGGAATGTCTATAGTTTTCATTTTTTCCTATTACTGATTCAGTCATAATCAAGTTTTCTACTTTTCAGTGAATCAAATTTACTAATTATATGGCTTTCTAGAAAATCATATTTTCTTTAGGTTTATTTTGATCTTTTTCCAGCTTTCTCAGTTGACTGCTTAGATTGTTTAATTTTCGGGCTTATTTTCCTCCAGTGCTCTTTCTTCTATGCCTAGAACCTTGAACCCACAGAATTAGGAAGGGACTGAAAGGGAGTCTGGAGAATGACCTCTCCTGGGCTTGAATGTGCTCTGCAGCCTTCGCCTTGGGTGGCTGTGTGCAGGTGCTGGTAGCCCTGCGCTGGGAGCAGCCCAGCCATTTGTGCAAAGGTGTGAAAATTCTGCCTTTCAGTGAGCCCAAATTGGTTTCTGTGTACTTCAGTCAATTTACCTTTATTCTATTATTTGGGGTCCCACAGACAAAACCTCATCCTCTTCCAAGTATGCACTGTTGAGGGAGCCACCGGTATGCCCTAATCTCTACCTGGAGTGTCAATGCTGTTCCCTCTCTGCTAGTGTTGGCAGAGAATTCAGTCTTGCTCTCCATGGCTGTAACTCTCGTGTCCTTGGGTGCCCCCAGACGGGGTGTTTAGTCGGGGGTCCAGCCTGGTCTGGTCCCACCTTCGTGAGCAGCTGGCCTTGGTGGTGGGTGAGCAAGACTCAGTTTCCACAGTGACAAGGTGGGGTGGTGATCCCTGCCACACCTGCTCCCCAGAGCTCTCCTGCCTCTTCAACCTTGTGAGCCCCTATGGGGCCTGTGCAGCCCCACTCTGCCTCCTCCACCCCACCCCCATGCCACTACTGGCCCTCTCTGGCCTGTCTCTTCCATCCATGCCCCAGCTCTGCTCCAGCCATGATGGCTTCCTCACTGGGCCAGGCCTGCTTTGTCCTTGGATCCTTGGCACATCCCCCTCTGCCTGCAGTGTCAATGCAGGGTATCTCTGTATAGGCCTGCTTCACTGACAGCTTCTCAGTGAGGCTTTCCCTGCCTTGCTGCACCTGGAAGCTCTTGTTCTCCTGTCTCCCGGCTGTCTGGTGTGATTTTTCTCCATAGCACTATCATACTATTCAATTTCACTTATTTGTTTGTAGTTCAGTTTTACTTACTTAAGAAAAGTAAGCTCTGCAAGGCAGTATTTTTGTCTATTTTGTTCGGGACTATCTCTCAGAACAACAAAATCAGTACCTGGCACACAGTGGGCATGTATCCTAAGTATTATGAAGAGAGTGGATGGTAGGCTGCCTGCTCCCAAGGCACACAGTCGAAGAGCTCTTAGATAAATTATCCTGGGCCTGTTACCTTAAAGCTCTCCTGTTTCCTTAGCTAAAGGATTCTTAGCTGCAGTGGCCTGGATCTTTTGGTCATAGCTCTCACAGTTCTCTGTTGCCTCTAGAGGAGAAGGCGCAGTTCAGGATGCTGCAGAGCAGAGCTGCAGGCCTGTCAGCCTCCTTGCTGCACTGGAGCAAGGGAACAGCTAGTGGTTGGGCCTCTCTGTGGAGGAGAGTGATGCCCTGCCCTCTTCCTCAGGCCTGGGTCTCAGGCCACCCAGCAGACCCAGAGCAGCTGCTGCAGTCCCTCCCCCTTGCCGCCTCATTTCCTTCACTCACAGCCCAGGAGAGGGTGTCAGAGCTCCCCTTCTAAAGTAATAGACTGTGTCCCCCTCGCTCTGGAAAGAGAAAGCCTGACCACTTCACCTTCTGGCAGAGTACTTTGTATCTGTGTACCTAGGGTAGGGTACTTTGCTACATAAATAAAAGTTACTTGAAATCTGAATACAGATTCTAAGTATCTTTATCATACTTTCATTACAAGGCAGACGTCAGGAACTTCTTACCTGATAGTGTACAAGACATGGTTTTTACACGTTACCAACTAATTTGTAAAAATTGCTCCTAAGACACTCGTATTTATAATTTAAAAAATTTTTCTTTTGAAATAATTTCACATTGCACAAATATAGATAATTCCTGTATAGCCTTTATATAGAATTCACCAATTTACAACATTTTTGTCATACTTGTTTTGCCATTTTCTCTTTCTACATATGTAAACATGCATATACATACATGTAGAATTAGTCTGATCATGCTATTCTTGAGGGTTAGGCCTGTTAGGTGCTAAGTCTGTCTTAGGAGAATATTTAGAATTGCAGAGAAAAGGGCCTGCCTTTCCTTGTTCTAAACAAATACAGCCTAATATTGATGAAATTTTATATTACATTCCTCATACCTAAAACATGCCCTTAATAATGATGAATGTGACACTGATAGGGAGCATTTGTGAGTGTCGTTATGAGTTCTTGCTAAACGTCTCATTCTTATATTAAGCATTTAACTTAATCTTCATAGCAAGCCTGTGAGTTAGGTACTCTTATCTGTCCTGTGTTATTGATGAGGAGTCTGAAGTTGATGAGGCTGGTGGTGTGAGTCAGGGCTCTAATTCTGCAAAGCTAGCACAGTTCCAGTCCACATGTGGGCCAAGGGACTCCAGAGCTGAGAGTCTTAAATGTCTGGATTTCTGTAATACACTGCCTGTATATTTTGGCTTTTTAATGATATGCTTTTAGAGTGTATCTTGTATGTGAGACTGTAACTGTCTTTACAAAGTGTGGGTGTCGTAAGTGTGGGCGGGGTAGGGTGCTTCTCGGCGGACTTGCTAAAGTCACATTTAAGCCACTTCTGTGTTAATGCTAATAACCCCCTTCGAAGGTTATATGATTGTTACTACACGTAACAGGTTAAGTTAAATGAAGGAGAATGGTAAACTGAGATGGCTTTTATGTTGTTTTTTTTCCCCCAATAAGAAGACTTGGTACAATAACATGACTTCCAAGGTAGACTCACACGCATTTCCTTTTTACATGGTTCTGCTATTAAGAATCAGCAGAGGGTGCTGTTGCCATCAGAGTGTCTTTCTAATGTTTTAGAAAAGTACAAATAGAATGTCCTCTGCAGTTTTTGAGAAACTCTCTTGTGGTACTGTGTGGTATATTTAGAAAATTTCAGCTATGTCATTGCAGTTGGGGATGACAGCACTTTGCTCCTATTTTTTTTTTTAAACACTTGCTCCATATCAAGGATAAAAAGTTTTACCGTCATGTCCCTAGAATGCCGGTGGCTCTGTGTTCTGTCTGTCCTCGGCGAGACATGAGAAACCCGGCCTGTCACTAACGAGGCGGTCTGGAAGCTGAGGCAGGAAGGAAAGGGGCGGGGCTGGTTTGTTTGGGTCACTCATTGACAGTTACTGGATGCAGGAGATGTGCCCCGCACAGGGGTAGACATGCCTCACTCAGACGGGGATCCTGTCCTCCCGAGGTCAGAGACAGGGAAGTCTGCTGATCCAGGCACAAGCACGTGCTGGGAGGGGTAGCACTCAGGTGCCTGGAGGGCGCTGGGTGGGGGCACAGTGGCTGGTTGCAGTGCCCAGACAGGGTGGTGGGGGTGGGCCAGGCCAGGGTGGGGCCTGTGGTAGTGGGAAGGAGAAGATTTTAAATGTGACATGATTTATAAACAGAGCCTGAATTTGGTCATTTTGTAGGGCCTTTTCCAGCATTCTATCTTTGAATAAGGATTCTGTGGATGTGCCAGTTTAGCCCACAAATTCATTGCAATTCTGTTAAAAAATCTTAATGGGAATTTATTATGAAACTTGCAACGTTGAGTCTAAAATCCATTTGGGAATATACTTACACATAGAAAATGGCTAAGAAAATTTGCTTTAAAATTTTTATTATGAGATCATGTAATCTTTTCTATATATGATATGTGTGCAGGTTACAGAAAAACAATAAAGAACCATGCAAGAAAGTTTAAGAAATAGACTATCACCTCAAATGTTGAGGCCACCTGTGTGTCCCTTCCTGCTCTGGACTGCCTCTCTTCCTGCCAGAGGGAACCACCATTCTATACGTTGTGTTAATTATTCCCTGGCTTTTCTCTCCTTTTTGGTAATTAATCCTCTTTGTACAGTGAAATGGCACTCAGAGAAATGCATAAAACAGACTACTGTAAAGCAAACACCTGCGTGATCACCATCTAGGTCCTGACTAAATTTTGGAAATGAATAGTAGGAGGGGCCCATCAGGTGTTAGATGCACTAAACTGTGGCAACCAAGAAAGTTACAGTTAATATGGTGTCACTGAAGGACCAGATAGCCAGGAGAGTGGAGCAAAACACCTTCTCGTCTTATGCAGTTCCAGATTATATGTAAATCCTGCATTCACATTCTAATAAATATTGGACTCATGGAAAAGCAATTAGTAGCTATTTTAATTAATTGCATCATGATTTATCTGTATATCCATGTATGTCTTCATTCTTTAAAGGATATTTATGTATTTCTTTAGAGTGTTAGGATATAATGCATTGTGTAGAATAATTTGCCTAACATTGGCTATAAGGATCTCTAGAATCGAATGTGCAGGAATACAAATAATCAAAGGATTTATGACACATTTATTTTCAGACAGAACAATGCCAATGAAGTATTCAGAGTAAGTTCTAGCAATTTAATGCTGTCTACCTTTTGGTCACAATATTTTCTCTGAACAAAATATCCCTTTGTTCTGTTTTCTTAACTCTGTCCCATGTACTTTTCTACCAGGTCCTTTGATTTTTTTTTCTTTTTTCTTTCCAGTGTCTGTTACTAAAAACAAACCAGAAGGATCTAGTTAGCTCTTGGTGCCTGGGGTTAGGTTCCTGAGTCACAGAGGGGGAAGATTACACACAAACTGACTCAGTGGTAAATACTCAGGGATAGGCATCACCTTGTTGGCTGACCGGCAAAGTACCCCGCTCAGCCAGGGCTACCTAGTCCATTTTGAGGCTCTCCTAAGGCCCCCTGGCTGTAAGCCCCAACATGTCTCCAGTGGGCTCAGCTCCCGGCTGGTGGAACCAAGTCATGCTCTACTTTTCTCCTTTCACTGTCCTTTTAGATCTGAGCATGTTCTATTCTGGTGTGGTCAGGGTGAGCCTGGGTCCTCTAATTTCATAATATATTGCTCATGTTTCTAGATATTATTCTCCCTCAGTAAGAAGCTGTATCTAGGGGAAGGTTTTTCTACCTCTGAACACTACCTGATAGTGAATTAAAAGGATCTGTGTCCTTCCTTCTTTCCTTATAGGTTTATTTGACTCCTTCTCCTTGGAACTTCCATACGCTCCTCCCCCAAGGACCTGGAAAGTTTTCTTTCTTTGTATTTTTATGTGTTCTGCCACTTTGATGAGTCATGGCTGTATTGAAAATTTTTAAAAAGGATCCATGTAATCTCTTTCCAAAGAAAAATTTATGATCCCTGCACCTGCACATATTTGCTTCCTGCTTCTTTGTGTATTGCCACTAAAATTAAGCTAGAAGGAAGTTTAGGTGAAGAAATATTTTGCTACCTGAATTGCATTTATGAGGGACAAGAAGGAGGGGGGGATAAACAGTGAAGGAAGTACTGGAAGAGTAATTTGTAAATGCATACTGCAAGTGGGCTTATGAAAGTGCCTTGTGGGTTTTTCTACGTATGTCTTGTTTTCTGTTCTTTTGGAAATGTAAATGGACTGTTGGTATTGGGACCCCAAGACCAACCTCAATTTTAGTGATTCGCTAGGAGGACCACAGGCTTCAGGATGTAGTTGTATTCATGATTAAGATTTATTACAGTGAAATGATACAGAGCAAAATAAGCAAAGAGAAAAAGTGCATGGGATGAAGTTGAAGGAAACCAGTGCAAGTTTCCCAGAGTCCTTTCCCTGTGGAGTCACTTAAGATGTGCTTAATTCCCCAAGCAACGCCTTGGCCTTGTTACCACAACATGTGAAATGTTGTATACCGTTCGACAACTCTAATTAGAGCTTGTTAGAGACTCAGCGCCCAGGGTTTTTATTGGGGGCTGGTCACATACGGAGTTTCTGGCTGGCACTACCAAAATTCCAGACTCCAGCAGGAAAGAGGCTGTTCAACATTAACCACATGGTGTGAACAGTTTAGGCACAGTAAACCACCCTTATTGGTTAGGGAATAGCGGGTGGGGAACGTTCCTGAAATCCAAGCTCCTAGACCACATCCAAGGGCCAAGCTTGCAAACAGACCTTTCTGAGTATACGCAGTCTCTGGCCTGCTGTGTGAGCTCTCTTCTGCATAACTGTCCATTAATACTTTGATGTGATTATGGTACAGCCTAGTGAAAGAGAAGAAAGGAAATAGTCCAATTGTGCCTTTGAAGTGTAAATCGAGCTTGCCAAAGGGCCTGATCAGCAATGCAAAGTATGAAGAAATGTATATTTATTTGATCTTGGTATCAAGCTAATTATTACCAATTTTCAGAAGCTGAAGGAAAAAGGTTTTGCATAGTATGTTGTAGTCTTTTTATCAGTATTGAGAGGGAGAGTAATATTAAGAAAAGGGAAATAATTTTTAAATAACAAAGTATGCTGCTTCTGTCATTTGAATTACTTTAAAAATAGACTTCATTTTTTAGAGCAGTTTTAAGTTCACAGGAAAACTGGGAGGAAGGTATAGAGATTCCCCATATAGCTCCTGTCCCACATGTTCACAGCCTCCCTATAATTTTTTTTTTAATTTTTTTTTTTTAATTTATTTTTTTATTTTCAGAATATCATGGGGGTACAACACTTTGGCCATACACATTGCCCCTGTTCTGCCCGTGTCAGAGCCACAATCGTGGTCGTCTCCCAAACTGTGCTCCCCGCATCCATTCAGTGAGAGTTTTTCCCATCCCTTCCACCCCCCTCCCGCCCGCCCGCCCTCTGATGAATGTTATTGCCCTGTGTGATGTAAGTGTTCATCAGTTAGTACCAGTTTGATGGTGAGTACCAGTGGTGCTTGTTTTTCCAATCCTGCGACACTTTGCTTCGAAGAATGGGTTCTAGCTCCAACCAGGAAAATACCAGATGTGTTAATTCACTGTTGTTCCTTATTGCTGAGTAATACTCCATGGTATACATATACCACATTTTATTGATCCACTCGTGTATTGATGGGCACCTGGGTTGTTTCCACAACTTTGCAATTGTGAATTGTGCTGCTGTGAACATTCGAGAGCAGATGTCTTTATTATAAAATGTCTTTTTTTCTTTTGGATAAATACCCAGTAGTGGGATTGCTGGGTCAAATGGTAATTCTACTTTTAATTCTTTGAGGTATCTCCATATTACTTTCCATAGAGGTTGTACTAATTTGCAGTCCCACCAGCAGTGTATGAGTGTTCCTATCTGTCCACATCCCCGCCAACATTTGTTATTTGGGGATTTTTTGATATGAGCCAATCTCACTGGAGTTAAGTGATATCTCATTGTGGTTTTGATTTGCATTTCCCTGATGATTAGAGAAGTTGAGCACTTTTTTATATGTTTGCTGGCCATCATTCTGTCTTCTTTGGAAAAGTTTTTGTTCATGTCCTTTGCCCATTTTTTAATAGGGTTGTTTGATTTTTTCTTGTTGATTTTCCTAAGTTCTGTATAGATTCTGGTTATCAGCCCTTTATCAGAGGTGTAGCATGCAAATATTTTCTCCCATTCTGTAGGTTGTCTGTTCACTCTAGTGATAGTTTCCTTGGCTGTGCAGAAGCTTTTCAATCTGATCAGGTCCCATGTATTTATTTTGGTTGCTGCTGTGATTGCTTTGGGGGTCTTCTTCATAAATTCTTTGCCTAGGCCAATGTCCATAAGAGTTTTTCCAACGTTTTCTTCAAGAATTCTTATGGTTTCATGTCTTAGGTTTAGATCTGTTATCCATTGTGAATTGATTTTTGTGAGAGGTGAGAGGTGTGGGTCCAGTTTCAGTCTTCTACATATGGCCGTCCAGTTTTCCCAGCACCATTTGTTGAATAGGGATTCTTTTCCCCAGTGTACGTTTTTCTGGAATTTGTCAAAGATCAGGTGACTGTATGAGGTTGGTTTTATATTTGGGTTCTCAGTCCTGTTCCATTGGTCTACGTGTCTGTTCTTGTGCCAATACCATGCAGTTTTGGTTACTATAGCCTTGTAGTATAGTTTGAAGTCTGGTAGACAGATGCCTCCCAATTTGTTCTTTTTGCTTAAGATTGCTTTGGCTAGACGGGGTCTTCTCTGGTTCCACACGAAGCGTAGAATTATTTTTTCTAGATCGGCAAAAAATGATGTTGGTATTTTGATAGGGATTGCATTGATTCTGTAAATTAATTTAGGTAGCAAAGCCATTTTTACTATGTTGACTCTGCCTATCCAAGAGCATGGTAGGGCTTTCCATCTATTTACACCCTCTGCAATTTCCTTTCTCAGTGTTTCATAATTCTCTCTATATAGGTCTTTGACCTCCTTAATTAGATATGTTCCTAAATATTTAATTTTCTTTGTTGCTATTGCGAAAGGTATAGCATCTTTAATTTGTTTCTCGGCTTGGTTGTTATTAGCATGTATGAAGGCTATGGATTTGTGTGTATTAATTTTGTATCCTGAGACTTTGCTGAATTCATTTATCAATTCCAGTAATCTCTTGGTTGAATCTTTGGGGTTTTCTATGGATAATATCATATCGTCTGCGAATAGTGAAAGTTTGACCTCTTCTGCCCCTATCTGGACGCCCCTGATTCCTCTGTCTTGTCTAATTGCTGTGGCCAGGACTTCCAGCACTATGTTGAAAAGAAGTGGAGATAGTGGGCACCCTTGTCTGGTGCCAGTTTTAAGGGGAATGCCTTCAGTTTTTCCCATTCAGTATGATATTGGCTGTGGGTTTATCGTATATGGCTTTAATAGTTTCTAGGAATGAGCCATCTATGCCTATATTGTTAAGAGTTCTTATCATAAAAGGGTGCTGGATTTTGTCAAAAGCCTTTTCTGCATCTATTGAAAGGATCATATAGTCTTTGTTCTTGCTTTTATTTATATGGTGAATTACATTTACAGATTTGCGTATGTTGAACCATCCCTGCTTCTCGGGAATAAAGCCCACCTGATCATGATGGATTATTTTTTTGATGTACATTTGAATTCGGTTTGCAAGGATTTTATTGAGAATTTTTGCATCTATATTCATAAGGGATATTGGTCTGTAGTTTTCTTTTTTTGTTGTGTCCTTTCCTGGCTTTGGTATCAAGGTGATATTGGCTTCGTAGAATGAGTTTGGGAGGATTCCATCCTTCTGGATATTTTCAAATAATTTCTGCAGTATAGGCACCAGTTCTTCTTTGTAGGCTTGGTAGAATTCAGGTGTGAACCCATCTGGTCCGGGACATTTTTTTGTGGGTAGATTTTTAATTACTGCTTCAATTTCGGTGCTTGATATTGGTCTGTTTAGAAATTCAGTTTCTTCCTGGTTGAGCCTAGGGAGGTAGTGTGTTTCTAAGAATTTGTCCATTTCCTCCACGTTTTCGTGTTTGTGGGCATAGAGATTTTTGTAGTATTCAAAGATGATGTTTTGTATTTCCACGGTATCAGTTGTGACTTCTCCTTTTTCATTTCTAATTGAGCTTATTAGAGTCCTTTCCTTTCTGTTTCTGGTCAACCTGGCATGTGGCCTGTCTATTTTGTTTATCTTTTCAAAGAACCAACTTTTCGTTTCATTGATCTTCTGTATTGTTCTTTTGTTCTCAATTTCATTTAATTCTGCTCTAATTTTGGTTATTTCTTTTCTTCTGCTGGCTTTAGGATTGCTTTGCTCTTCCTTTTCCATTTCCTTAAGATGATTCATTAGTTTACTGATTTGTGACTTTTCTGTCTTTTGGATGTGGGAATTTAGGGTGATAAGTTTTCCTCTCAGGACTGTTTTTGCTGTATCCCACAGATTTTGATAACTTGTGTCCCCATTATCGTTTAATTCGAAGAATCTTTTGATTTCCATTTGAATCTCCTCCTTGACCCAATAATCTTTCAGCAATAGGTTGTTTAGTTTCCAAGTTTTTGGAGGAAGATGTGAGTTTCTGTTGGAATTGATATCTAATTTTATTCCGCTGTGGTCTGAAAAGATACATGGTATGATTTCTATTTTTTTGAATTTGTTTAGATCTGTTTTGTGGCCTAGGATGTGGTCAATTTTAGAGAAAGTTCCATGAGCTGATGAGAAGAATGTATATTCAGTGTTATTTGGGTGGAGTGTTCTGTAGATATCTGTTAGGCCCAAATGTTCTAGAGTCCTGTTTAGGTCTTTTATTTCTCTATTTGTTTTTTGTTTGGAGGATCTGTCCAGTTCCGTCAGTGGGGTGTTAAAGTCCCCTGCTATTATGGCATTGCTGCTTATTATGTTGTCTAGATCTAGCAGTATTTGCTTTATGTACCTGGGTGCTCCTGTGTTGGGTGCATAAATGTTTAGGATTGTTAAATCCTCTTGTGAAATTTTTCCCTTCACCACTATATAGTGTCCATTTTTGTCCTTTACTTTTATCGCTTTAAAGTTTATGTCATCTGAAATGAGGATGGCTACTCCGGATTTCTTTTGGTTTCCATTAGCCTGAAAAATTGTATTCCATCCTTTGACCTTGAGTCTGAATGCGTCTTTGTGTGTAAGGTGTGTTTCCTGAAGACAACAGATACTTGGTTTGTATTTTTTCATCCATTCAGCCAGCCTATGTCTCTTCAATGGGCAGTTCAAGCCATTTACATTTATTGAGAGAATTGGTATTTGGGGTAAATTTCTGATTATTCTGTTGGGTGGTATCTTTTGTTTTACCTCTTGCGTCATTGTGGAATCTGGTTTCTGGAGTTTTAGCTTTTGCGTGGTTTTACATAGGTGGGTGTCTGTTGCTCTGTTTAGTGTATAATGCAGGCCTAAGCATTTCTTGCAAGGCTGGTCTGGATTTCGCAAATTCTATCAGTGATTGCTTATCTGGAAAGGTCTTTATTTCTCCCTCATATAAGAAGCTTAGTTTGGCAGGATACAGAATTCTGGGTTGACCTTTGTTTTGTTTTAGGAGATTGATGATGTCTCCCCATTCCCTTCTGGCTTGTAAAGTTTCAGCTGAGAAATCTGCAGTTAATCTGATCGGTTTCCCTTTGTAGGTTACCTCCTCTTTTCGTCTTACAGCTCTGAGGAGTGCCTCTTTTGTGTTTACTTTGGTCAGTCTAATAATTATGTGGCATGGTGAATGCCTTTTCACGTTGACTCTCCCAGGAGTCCTGTGTGCTTCTTGTACTTGGATATGGAGATTTCTGGCTAAGCCATGGAAATTTTCCTCTATTATTCCTTCAAATAAATTTTCCAGCCCATGCGAATTTTTTTCCTCTCCCTCAGGGATACCTATGATCCTTATGTTTGGCCTCTTTACATAATCCCACATTTCTTGTATGCTTTTTTCCTGCCTCTTGTTTTTGTGTTCTTTCTCTTCGGCTGATTTATTTAGCGCATAGGAGCTGTCTTCTAGCTCTGAAATTCTTTCCTCTGCATGGTCCAGCCTATTCTTAAGGCTTTCCACTGTGTTTTGTAGATCCTTGAATGCTTCTTTCATTTCTAGGATTTCTATTTGATTTTTCCGTAATATTTCTATTTCTTTGGAGAATTTTTCATTCATTTCTTGCATTTTTCTTGTGGTTTCTTTGTGCTGGGATTCAATTTTCTCTTGAATTTCATTGAGCTTTCTTATAATCCATAAACGAAATTCCTCTTCTGTCATTCTACCCATTTCATTTGGGTTGGTATCCATTGCTGAGGAACTGATAATTTCTTTTGGGGGTGACTTTTCACTCTGATTTTTCATGTTCCCTGAGTTCTTTCGCTGGTTTTTTCTCATCTGGCCTCTTGGTCGAGAGCTGGGGGTGTTAGAGCTAGTTTATGGCCCTGTCACCAGGCCCACAATTATTGTTCCTTGGCAAAGCCAGGGAGAGAAGTAGTGGCCTGTATTGCCTTAGGTGTATTTTAGCAAGTTTGGAGGATCTTGAGTTAACTCTGACCTGTGGTCTTCTCCTCTTCCCTGTGGAGTGTGGTGAGAATGACCTCCCAGCTTGGGCTCTGAGCTAATGGATTGTACTTGAGGATATGAGTCCTCCGCTCCCTAATAGCTAGGTATTCTGTTATGTCCGTGGCAGACTCTGATTCCCCAGCTGGGGTATGCGAAAGCCCCGTGCTTTGGGAGGGACCTTGTAGCTCCTAGGGGTTACTTTGACCCTGCTCCTCCTGAGGTGCAGGTAGAAACACAATTTCTTTTGGCTGCAGTGTGAGAGCTGAGTTGGGAAAATTCTACACAGCTCAGAGGTTGCTCATCTAGCCACGAGTGTCTGCCCTTCTGATGTGTGTCTCCGCGTGGTACTGGTTGATAGGGGGATCTCCAATTGTGCACCCCTTTTCCACCACTAGACCCCAAGGCGAGGCGGGTGGCCGTCTCTATCCCCAGCAGTCTCCACCGGGGGGATGTTTCCACAGGGAGGAGGGAGTAGTGGCCGCTGGAAGCGCTCTTGGGTGGCGCGAAATTCCCTATTGAAGTGGGCAGGATTATGGGGAGCTGCTCTGGTTCAGCCTGTGGCTCTTGAGGTATTTGGTTGTCATGGGAACCAGCAGTTATACCAAATGAGTCACTATAGCCAGCAACCTTCAAAATGAGCGATCTCTGGGGTACAGGAGGGCTGGGACCTGAAGGGGGGGCACTAGGACCAGCACGGAGCGGACTTGTGGGAGGCCAGAGCCGGGGTAGCGGAACCAGATGGACGAGCTGCAAACTGTTTCCAGTACCCAAAGGTTCCACCGCTACAGTTCTGGGATCTCGTCCCACCTGGAACCCACGGATGCAGCTGTCCCTGGCCACCACAGGCAAAGCCTGTCTCGCCCCAGCAGAAGAGTCCCGGGCCAGGGCGGGGGGAGCTAGAGACGCGGCTCACAGCTCCGCACGGGCGGCTGTAAAGATGGCGGCCGCTGCCAGCCTGGCGCACAGCCGGGCTCTGATCGCGCCGGGAGCTCAGATCGCGCCGGGAGCTCAGTTTTTCTCCGCCGGCAGTTGTTAGCAACCTCTAAGGGCGTGTCCCACTCTCGGTTAAACTCCTGGGCCCAGTCCCGCTGACTTCTAGTGGCGCAGTGCCGGCCTGCGGGTTCCCGCGCACTGTCCCGGGAAGCTGAATCTCCGTCCCTGCCCAGTTCCTCCCCAGCCCTCGGCAGTCTCTGTATATTGCAGCTGCGAGTTGTGTCTGCCTCTGGCTACTTCCTCCTCTCCACAGGGCTCGCCGTCCCGAGCAACCGCTCTGTCCCAACTCTGGGCTTGTCCCTGACTGAGTGGATGGGGAGGCGCGTAACCGCTTGGGGGTCAGGTCGCGCCGCGCGGACCTGGCGAGCGCGTCCTTCCCGCGCTCTGGGCTCTATTGTGCTCCGCGCGCCCTCCGATCTTTGTGAAAATTTTGTACCTGTTTTCTTGGGCTGGGTGTTCAGCGTTGTTTCTCTGTAATTTGCAATGCTGTTTTCGGAGTGAGCGGTCCGTGCTCGTAGGCAGCCGCTGGCGTTCTTCCCCTCGTTCCTTGGGAGCGGTGCGGTGGGAGGGCCCTATCACATCGCCATTTTTTTTTGGAACCCCCCAGCCTCCCTATAATTACCCTTGCCCACCAGAGTGGGACATTTGTTACAATTGATGAACCTACATTGACACATCATAATCACCCAAAGTCCATGGTTTAGGGTTCCCTCTTGATGTTGCACATTTTATGGGTTTCGACAAATTTTAATGATATGTATCTACCATTTTAGTATTATACAGAGTAGTTTCACTGCCCTAAACATCTCCTGTGCTCCACCTCTTTTTCTTTCCCTCCCTACAACCCCTGGAAACCACTGGTCTTTTTACTATCTCCATAGTTTTGCCTTTTCCAGAATGTCATATAGTTGCAATCATACAGTATGCAGCCTTTCAGACTGGCTTCTTTCAGTTAATAATATACATTTAAGTTTTCTCCATGTCTTTTCGTGGCATGATAGTTCATTTCTTTTTAGTCCTGAATAATATTACGTTGTCCGGATGCACCATAGTTTATTTATGCATTCTTCTTCCAGAGGACATCTTGGTTGCTTCCAAGTTTTGGCAATTATGAATAATGCTGCTGTAAACATTTGTGTGCAGGTTTTTGTATGGACATAAGTTTTTAACTCCTTGGGGTAAATACCAAGGAATGTGATTGTTGGATTGTAAGATAAGAGTATGTTTAGTTACATCTTTACTGATTTTCTGCCTGTTGGATCTGTCCATTTCTGATGGAGGGGTATTGAAATCTCTGACTATAATAGTGGATTGATTTATTTCTTTTTGAAGTTCTATTAGCTTTTGCCTCAGATGTTTTGATGATCTCTGGTTAGGCACATACACATTAAGGATTGTTACATCTTTTTTTGGAGAATTGATCCCTTTATCATTATATAATGCCCTCTTTATCCCTGATACCTTTCTTTGCTGTGAGAGAGGTCTGCTCTCTCTGAAATGAATGTAGCTACTTCTGCTTTCTTTTGATTGGTGTTAGCATGGTATATTTTCTTCATCCACTTACTCTTAATTTATGTGTGTCTTTACATTCAAAGTGTGTTTCTTGTAGACAACATATAGTTGGGTCTTGTTTTATCACCAACTCTGACAATCTCTGTCTCCTAATTGGTATATTTAGACCATTGATATTTAAAGTGATTATTGATATAATTGGATTGATATCTGCCATATTTGTTACTGTTTTCTATTTGTTACTCTTATTCTTTATTCGTATTTATATCTTCCACTCTTTTTCTGCCTTTGTGATTTTAATTGAGCATTTTATATGTTTTAATTTTCTTTTCTTTTCTTAGCATACCAGTTTTGCTTCTTTTTAAACTTTTGTAGGTGGTTGCTTTAGAATTTGCCATATATATTTACAACTAATCCAAATCCACTTTCAAATAACACTGTACCACTTCAAAGGTAGTGCAAGTTCCTTATAATAACAAAATCATCCTAATTTGTTCCTCTCATCCCTTGTGTCATTGCTATCATTCATTTCACTTATACATAGGCTTATATATATACACACACACATATGTACATATTTGGGTACATTATTGCTGTGATTTTGGACAAATTACTATCTGTTAGATAAATTATGAATAAGAAAAGTGAAAGCTTTTATTTTACCTTCACTTACTTCTTTGATGCTCTTTATTTCTTCATGTAGATCTGAGTTTCAGACATGTATCATTTTCTTTCTCTATAAAGAACTTCTTTTAACATTTTTTGCAAGGCAGGTCTACTGGCAACAAATTACTTCAATTTTTGTTTCTATGAGAAAGTCTTTATTTCTCTTTCACTTTTGAAGGATAATTTTGCAGAGTAGAGAATTACAGGTTGGTGGTTTTTTCTCTCAACATTTAATACTTTAAACATTTCACTCCACTCTCTTCTTGCTTGCATAGTTTCTGAGGAAAAGTCAGATATAATTCTTGTCTTTGCTCCTTTATAGGTAGGATATTCTTTTCCTCTGGCTTCTTTCAGAATTTTTAAATTTATTTTTGATTTTCTATAGTTTGAAAATTATATAACTAGGTATAGTGTTTTTTGGCATTTATCCTGCTCAGTGTTCTCTGAACAGGATATCTATGGTTTGGTGTCTGCCCTTAATTTGGGTAAATCCTCAGTCATTATTGTTTCAAACATTTCTTCTATTCCTTTCTCTTTCTTTTCATTTTGGTATTCCCATTGCACATATGTTGTACCTTTTGTAGTTGTACCGTAGTTCTTGGATATTCTCTTCTGCTTTTTTTCCCAGTAATTTTTTCTCTTTGCTTTTCAATTTTGGAAGTTTATATTAAGATATCTTTAAGTTCAGAGAGTCTTTAGTCAGCTATATCCAGCCTACTAATAAGCCCATCAAAGGCATTCTTCATTTCTGTTATAGTGTTTTAAATCTCTGGCATTTATTTTTGTTCTCTCTTAGAATTTCCATCTTTCTGCTTACATTGCCCATCTGGTCTTGCATGCTGTCTTTTTTAGCCATTAGAGCCCTTAGCATATTAATCATAGTTGTTTTAAATCCAAGTCTGATAATTCCACAATCTCTGCCATAGCTGAATCTGGTTCTGATGCTTGCTCTATGTCTTCAAACTGTGTCTTTGCCTTTTAGTATGCATTGTAGTGTTTTCTTGATCTCTGGACATTATGTTCTGGGTAAAAGGAACCATAGAAAATAGGCCTTTGTAAGTGTTCTCTAGTCTATGATTAGGTCTTAGTCTTTTTAGTGAGTCTGTAACCCTGGACTGTGAACTTCGCAGGGGTCTTTCAGTTGCCTCCTACTGCTTGTGTGGTACAAGGTGGCTGGAGGGGGCTGGAGTTGGGTATTTCCCTTCCCACAGGTGGGTTAGGCTCTGATATAACCCCAGCAGGTTAGGCTGTGGTTAGTTTCTCTTGAGAACGGGCCTTGATAAGAAGAACAGAATGCTCTGATATATTTCAAAATGGTTCCTTTTCCCTCCCCTTGCTGGGAGAATGAGGAAGTTTTTCTCCGATATTCACTGTGAGAACCAGGTCAGTCTCCTAGAGGTAAAACTCATAAAAGTGTGCCCAGCCCCCATGACTGGGCCCCCTGAAGATTTTAAGTCTGAGACTTGTCCACACCGAGCCTATAGCAGTTGATCAGTAGCAGCTCAAGTTTCCCTGTGTTGGCGTTGCTTCCCATGGAGCCTGTGCTCCACAGAGCTGTGACTCCTGGGTTCTCCTGTCTTCTCTCCAGATTGGGGGTAAAGGTTTCTCCTGTGGCTTCACTTCTCTTACGGATCTAACCAGAGTTGTTGATTTTTCGGTTTGTTCAGCTTTCTACTTGTTAGGATGGAGTGGTGGTGACTTCCATTGCTTTTTACAATGGACTGAAAACCAGAAATCACATTTGACTTTTTGAGTTGCTGTAAAAATGCTTTTAAAAATGAATGTTTTCTATGACTTCAACTTTTAAAAATTTTGCATACAAGTTAGATCATACAATATTTTTCTCTCCTCGCCTGGCTTATTTCACTTAACATAGTTTCCTCTAAGTTCATCCATGTTGCAAATGACAGAATTTCCTGTGTGGTTTTTTTTTTTTTCATGGAATATCACTTTGTACCCCATAAATATATGCAGTTATTGTTTGCCAATTAAAAATGAAATAAAACTAAAAAAACTAATGTCTTTTTTATTATGAGATTTGAAAATTTAGGATATATAGAAGTTTATAAAGAAGCAAATAAATATCACCCAAAGATATTGCTTATATTTTGGTCCATTTTAAAATATAGCTCTATTCATATCTGTGGACAACATTATGTAAACAATGTTATATTCTTTTTCCTTTTAAAATTACATTGTGGTTTCCAATGTCACTAAATAGTCTTTGAAAATTTGATTTTGAAAAGTTGTATGACATTCCATTATTTGGTTGTATTAAGATTTATTGGCCCATCCTCCTAATGTTGCACATTTAGATCTCCATTTTTCATGATTGTAGCACTATTATCATGAACATTATTTTGAAAAATATCTGATGATTTGAGGGGTGAAAATGACATCTGATTATTTTAAATTTGCATATGTCTTTGAATGTTAGGTTGACTATTTAAAAAATTGACTATAATAGAGGCTTATGGTTATTTCAATGACCATGTCACAGGCTATTTAAGGGGCATCTCCTTAGGATCCAACTTCAGTAGCACCTCTTACTATTTGTGTGACCTTGGTCGATTACCATAGTGTCCTTGCTTGCAAAATATGGATACTATTAAAACTTTCTTTGTAAGGCATTGCAAGGATTAAACTGAGGTAATAAAAAGTGTTTGTAACATGCTTGGTGCTATGTTGCTGCTACTGTCCATTTTTATATTTCTTTTGTAATTGATTATTCATTATTCATGTTTGATTGGTTCCATTGTTTTAAATGTTTACAAGATTTATGTGTGTTATATTTGTTGCAAATATTTTCTCCATTTGCCTTTGCCTTTTAATTTAATCTTATGTATATATTGTTTTGAATCTCAAAGGTTTTTAATTGTGAGCAATTTTTCTTAATATCTCTTCCAAATTTTTTTAAATATAGGAAATCCCACTCTCCATGATCAAATGAATACTCAACTATATTTCTTTTAGATTATTTCTCTTCATTTTTTAAACCCATGCTTCCTTTGATTAACATAAAAATTATACACAGCCTGCAGATTCCTATACCCTTACCTCTTAGCATTGTCTCCATCTGTTGAGAATGTGCACCTTCTTGCACCCTTACCAGGCAAGGAGATATTTCAAGCTTTACTTGTTCATTTTGTTATGAAAATATAAGTTCCCTGCCCCAATATAAAATTTCTTACTAATAAACTTTTATCGAAGATTTATTGATTATTTTTATCTATTTATGCTTTTAAATGTATCTAATATTCACCTGGCCAGATTTTAAAATACATTTTTTTGGGTTTTGAGCAGATTCATATTAAATCTATACATTAATTTGGAAGAAATTGATACACTTTTATTTAGGGTTTTGATCTATCTCTCCATTTGCAGGCATATCTTGCTTTATTGTGCTTTGCTTTATTGTACTTTACTGATACTGCATTTTAAAATATCATTTGGAAATAACTTTTTATTGATGCATAATGGTTGCACATATTTGCATAATACATTTGATGATTTAATACATTCGTGAGATTTGTACAGATCAAATCAGTGTACTTGGGATATCGATCACCTTAAATATTTGTCTTTTCTTTATGCTAGAAACGTTTGAATTATTCTATTCTAGCTATTTTGAAATGTATAATAAATTATTGTAAACTATAGTCACCCTACTGATCTATTGGACACTAGGTCTATCAAACACTACGTCTTTTTCTTCTATCAAACCCTGTATTTGTACCTTCTTTTTACTTGCCTCCTACCCTTCCTGTCCTCTGGTAACCACTCATCTACTCTCTGTCTTCATGAGATCTACTTTTTTAGCTCCCACATATTAGAACATGTGATATTATCTTTCTGTGCTTGGCTTATTTCACTTGACATAATGACTTCCAGTGCCATCCATGTTGTCACAAATAACAGGATTTCATTCTTTTTTGTAGCTGAATAATATTCCATTGTGTATGAAATACACCACATTTTCTTTATCCATTCACCTGTTGGTGGACACTTTGGTTGATTCCATATTTTGGCTATTGTGAATAATGCCACAATAAACATAGGAGTATAGATATGTCTTCGATACATTGATTTCCTTTCTTTTGGATATATACCCAGTAGTGGAATTGCTGGATTACATGGTAGTTCTATTTTTAGTTTTTTGAGGAACCTCCATGATGTTCTCCATAGTGGCTGCACTAATTTACATTCCCATCAACAGTGTACAAGGGTTCCCCTTTCTCCACATCCTCGCCAGCATCAGTTATTACCTGTCTTTTTGATAAAGACCATTTTAATTGGGGAGAGATGATATCTCACTGTGGTTTTGATTTGCATTTCTCGAATGATTAAACGTTGAGCATTTTTTTCGTATACTGGTTGTCCATTTGTATGTCTTTTGAGAAATGTCTATTTAGATGTTTTGCCCATTTTTAAATTGGATTATTTGTTTTGTTGTTGAGTTATTTGAGCTCCTTATATATTCTGATTATTAATCCATTACCAGATGGATAGTTTGCAAATATTTTCTCCCATTCTGTAGGTTCTCTTCAGAAGAGATTGTTGATTTTTTCCTGTTGATTTTCTTTGTTGAATTTTTTCCTTTGCTGTGCAGAAGCTTTTTAGCTTGATATAATTCCATTTGTCTATGTTTGCTTTGTTTGCCTGTGCTTTTGAGATCTTACACAAAAAATCTTTGCCTAGACCAATGTCCTGGAGTATTTCCCCAGTGTTTTCTTCTAATGGTTTCATAGTTTCAGGTCTTAGATTTAAGTTTTTAATCCATTTTGATTTGATTTTTATGTATGGTGAGAGAAAGGGGTCTAGTTTCATTCTTTTGCATATAATTATCCAGTTTTCCCAGCACCATTTATTAAAGAGACTGTCCTTTCCCCATTTTGTGTCTTGGTGACTTTGTTGAAGATGAGTTGGCTGTAAATGTGTGGATTTATATTTGGGTTCTCTATTCTATTCCATTGCTCCATGTGTCTGTTTTTATGCCAGTACCATGGTGATTTGCTTACTATAGCTTTGTAGTAAATTTTTGAAGTCAGGTAGTGTGATGCTTCCAGCTTTGTTCTTTTTGCCCAGGATTGCTTTGGCTATTCAGGGTCTTTTGTGGTTCCATATAAATTTTAGGATTTTTTTCCTCTTTCTATGAAGAATGTCATTGGTATTTTGATAGAGATTGCATTGAATCTGTAAATTTATTTGGGTAGTATTATCATTTTAACAATATTAATTCTTCCAATCCATGAGCATGGACTATCTTTCCATATTTTTGTGTCCTCTTCAATTTCTTTCATCAGTGTTTTATAGATTTCCTTATCTAGAGCTTTCACTTTGGTTAAATTTATTCATAGGTATTTCATACTCTCTGTCGTTACTATAAATGGGATTGCTTTCTTGGTTTCTTTTTCAGATCGTCAGCTGTTGGCATATATAAATGCTACTGATTTTCGTATGTTGATTTTGTATCCTACAACTTCATTGAATTTGTTTATCAGTTCTAATAGTTTTTTGGCAGAGTCTTTAGGTTTTTCTAAGTATAAGATCATATCTATGGATAGGGGTAATTTGACTTCTCTCTTTCCAATTTAGAAGCCCTTTATTTCTTTCTCTTGCCTAGTTGCTCTGGCCAGGACTTACAGTATTATGTTGAAAAAGTGGTGAAATGGGCATCATTGCCTCGTTCCAGATCATAGAGGGGAGGCCTTCACTTTTTCCCCAATCAGTATTGTTAGCTGTGGGTTTGTTGTATATGGCCTTTATTGTTTTGTGGTATGCTCCTTCTATACCCAGTTTGATGAGGGTTTTTATCATAAAGTGATGTTGAATTTTATCGAATACTTTACTGAATATTTTAAGCCCACTGTTGAGACCTACTGCTCAGAATGAAAGATTCCTTCCAAAACATCACTATTCATTGACAGTGAACCTCACCCAAGAGCCCTGGTGGAGATGTACAAGGAACTTAATGTTGTTTCCCTGCCTGCTAACATAGCATCCACTCTGCAGCCCATGAATCAAGGTTAATTTTGACTTCCAAGTCTTATTTTTTAAGAAATGCATTTCATAAGCTATAGCTGCCAAAGGTAGTGATTCCTCTGATGGATCTGGGCAAAGTAAATTGAAAACCTTCTGGGAAGGATTCACCAGTCTAGATGCCATTAAGAACATTTGTGATTCACAGGAGGAAGTCAAAATATCAAGATTAGCAGGAGTTTGGAAGAAGTGGATTTCAGCCCTCTTAAATGATTTTGAGGGGTTTAAGATTTCAGTAGAGGAAGTGCCTGCAAATGTGGTAGAAATAGCAAGAGAACTAGAATTAGAAGTGGAGCCTGAACATGTGACTGAATTGCTACAATCTCATGATAAAAATCGAGTGGTAGAAGAGTTGCTTCTTATGGATGAGCAAAGAAAGTGGTTTCTTGAGATGGAATCTACTTTTGGTAAAGAGGCTATGAACGTGGTTGAAATGACAACAAAGGATATAAAATATTAGGTGAATCTAGCTGATAAAGCAGTGGCAGGGTTTGAGAGGAGTGATTCCAATTTTGAAAGTTTTGCTGTGGGTAAAATGCTATCAAACGGCATCGAATGCTGCAGAGAAATCTTCCTTGAAAGGAAGAGTCAATGGATGTGGCAAACATCATTGGTGTCTTATTTTAAGAGATTGTCACAGCCACCCCAACCCTCAGCAACCACCACCCTGGTCAGTTAGCAGCCATCAGCATCGAGGCAAGACCCTTTACCAGTGAAAAGGTTACAGCTTGCCAAAGGCTCAGATGATCATTACATTTGTTAGCAATAAAGTATTTTTGAATTAAGTTATATATATATTTTAGATATAATGCTATTGCACACTTCATAGAGTATAGTATAATGTAAACATAACTTTTATAGGTACAGGGAATCCAAAAAATTTGTGTGATTTGCTTTATTGAGATATTAGCTTTATTGTGGAAGTCTGGAAGTGAACCCACTATGTCTCCCGAGGTATGTGTGTTTTTGCATTTTCTTTTATTACCCTTAGGAAAAGTGTTTTAAAGTAGATCCTGCACCTTTTTCAATTTATTAGTACTTAACTTTTGTGTTGCCTTTGTGAACAAATTCTGCTTGATTATGTTTCCATTGTTTGTCAGATTTGCTGCATATCGTCCCATAGAGTTTTGCAATATACTTTCCATTAACATACCTATTAAAAAACATTCAGTGCTTATTCTGTAAGAGACACAGTAGAAAATGTTGAAAGGATAAAAAGAAGTTATGGCCCTTAGAAGCTACTTGTTTCTAGTCCCAAGAAGGAGGTTGTTTAACTCTTTAGCAGCATAGCCTGATAAGCCCAGATAACCTGCTTTAAGAAATTCTTCTTTTAAGGTTTTTATTGTTTGTTTCATATATTTTTGTATATGTCATCTTATTTCATTTTTATTGTTGTGAGTCCAAAAATAGATGGACTTTTCTTTCCTCTCTTCCTTAATATTAAGTACTTTTTATGTTTTTAGTTCAGATTATATTCTCTAAGCTTGTATCATAACAGGTAAAGCATTAGAAACAATATAGTCCTTTTTGGGTGGTGATTACCTAGAAAAATTAGAAGAGATAATTCATTATAGTATCTTCATTAGCAGTTAGTACATTTTTTCCTGTTTTGTACATCTAGTGACTCCTTGTGAAAAATAAGCAATACAAATTACTGTTTCTCATTTGATGAAATCTAATTTATTGATTTTTTACTTTATGGCTATTTTTTTTCTTTTTTAAAACTTTTCCTACCTCAGGTTACAAAGATATTCTCATTTGTTTTTTCTAGCAGTGCTATGCTTTTACATGTAGGTTTGTGATCTGTCCCTAACTGATTTTATGTAGAGTATGAGGTAAGGGTTGAGTTTTTTTTACCCAGTGTGGATATCCAGTTGTTTTTGTACCATTTGTGAAAAGACTTTCCTTTCTCTTTGAATTATTTTGATGTCTTTGTCAAAAATCAATTGCTTGTAAAGGTGTGGGCCTATTTCTGGACCCACCTATTCTGTTGATCTATTTGTGTGTCTTTATAAGCAATACCACACTGTCTTGATTGCAGTAGCTCTAGAGGTCTTAAAGTCAATGCTTTTCTCCTTTTCAACATTGTTTTGGCTATTTTAGGTCGTTAGCACTTCCATATGAAATTTAGAATCTTCTTGTCAATTTTTATTATTTATTTATAAATATTTATTATTTCTAAACTATTTTTTAAAGTTGCTGGGATTATGGTTGTGATTGCATTGAATCTATAGATCAATTTGGGTAAATGGACATCATAACAATATTGAGTCTTCTGGTCCACAAACATAGTACATCTCTGCTTTCTGTTTGGCAATGGATTTGGCTCTTTGCATAGGGTGGTATTATTGAGATGGTGCATATAGAGTGCTTAGCACACTTAGCTTGGCATATATAATCATCTACTCTGTAATGTTAATATTTATTATTAGTGCCTTTAATCCTCACAAAGCCTTATAAAGTGTTATTTGTATCCTTACTTTACTCAGTTTGGAACTTGACCGTGGTTATACAGCTAGTAAATGGGTTTGGAATGAGGTCTTTGTGAGCCTAAAGGCCATGCTTGTAGGTACAGTGTCACTGGGAGCCAAAGATAGTGAGCCTCAAATTGTATTTTGCTGCATTTTGTGGATGGTCTTATGTATTGGTAGGTTAAGATTAGAGTCTCCAAGAGAAGAATTTATTCTGAACAGTTTAAGGAACACAGGAATCTAATAAAAGATATGCTACTTCAGAGTCTCTTCAGGAGAGCCAGACTCGGCATTTATATATGCATATGCATAGCCACACTATGTGGCTTCTCTTGTGAAAACATTGTTCTACACACAATAGTGGACTCTAGAGCTCTGCCCTGCCAGCCCAAGGAACAGGCCCCTCTGCCACTGCGTGTGTCAGCAGAGGGCTTTTCCCATCCTCTGTGCCTCTTCACAGCGCTCACTTCTGCCTCCAGGGGCACATGTGTTTCATCACAGGAACCTGATCACTTGTGACCTAGTTATAAGGAAGGTTGGAATGAGAGACAGCGGGTGTGGGACTCACACGTTGAGACAATACCCCAAATTTTGGGAAGCCATAAATGGTTGCCCGGTGTATCTTGTTTGGTAATTTATAAATAGGTTTTTCTCTATTGGTAGTAATATTGAAACAAAACTTCATGAGTTAGAATCTACATGATAAATTCTTAGCTAGTATATAAACTAATAGGTGAGTATGGTTCCCCTGCTTTGTGTGTGTTTTAATCCATTATAACATAGACTCTAGACACAGGACAGGGTTTGACTTGTGTTTCTGCCACTTAGTGGTATGACCTTGGGCAAGTTACTGTTACCTTCTCTCTCTATCAGTTTTCTCACCTATGAATTCAGAAAATTGTAATACCTAATTAATAGTATTATTTTGAGGTATTCTGTTAAAGTATTCTTCTAAGCTACTATACTTCTAAGCTGCTTAACTCAGTGCTTGGTATACAATAAGTACTCAAAAATATTACTTATTTTGTAAATGCACACTTTGACACATACATTGTATGTGCAGATTGTTTAAATGTGGGAAGAGCTTAACCTTTTCTGTCTTATAGATATAAGTGGTTAGAGAGGGTTGGTGGAAAGAGCTCTGACCTTTTGAGATACAAGCGTAATAATTGTTCTGAAGTGGGAGGATATTTGGTAGTAACAAAATAACAACAGTCCTTGCTTCCTACAGGGATTTCATGTTTATTAGCTCAGATAATTGCCATTAGATGTTATTGGCTGTTGTACTTGGGGGTCCATTTTCAGCAGTGTCCTGAGGACAAGCCGCATGGAAAATGAACTCCTGGTTTCCTGTACAGCGCTGTTGGCTGCCTGCGCACATGCCTGCCTTTGCTGCGTGTTGGAGGTCTCTCTCAATTTTGCACATGGCTGTGCAATAGCGCAGAGCAGAGTCACATCTGGTCCATTCGGAATGTCATTACCGTGCCTCCGCTGAGGCCTGGCTTTCACAGACTTCCTCCCTGCTTCCGTCAGTCCCTGCCGAAGTGATGGTAGAGCTGTTGCCTGGGAAGGGTTGGTGTCATTTGGCATTCATTTCTACACCCGGGGAGAGCGGAGAGAGAGCTGTGTGGTTCTTGCTAATTACTCAGCAGCAGAGAAGAAAGTGTGGGCTGTCTCTGTCCTTGGAACAAATGTAAGACTTTCCTAAGGCAGCAGTGTGGCCATGGAGGCTGTGAACGCCATCCCACAGGGCCGGGAACCCTGCCTCTGATGGTCTCTCTTGCTTAAAGCACATTATTTTGCACAAAACAGTCCCCTGGTGAAGCATCAGTTTTAACCTTTTGGCTATACTTAAGTTGGAGAACACTGTGTGGAATTTCTAGAACAGAGCTTTGGCTCCCAAGGCAACTTAGCTTTGGTTTTATTTTGTCCCATGATATAACCAAACTAGGGTTACATTGCTCTTCTCTGTTCTTTTTCCATCTCTTTGCCCCATGACTTGCATCTTACCCTTATTCAGGTGTCTGTCTCTGAAGAAATCTTGCTTATGAGCGAGGATACACTGTGTTATCACACTTGATAGTTGCTTTTCAGGGTATGTTAAAATGGAACTGGGAGGCTGGAGAGGGCTGCAGGCTCCCCCCGCCCCGTCGGCCACAGAGGCCCAGGAGAGCAGAGCGAGGTGCGGCTTGGGTGGCGAGGGCCCCTGAGCAGTGCGAGATTGCTGTGGCAGCTTTGCGCCGGGCAGGGGAGGGCCAGGGTTGTTGGCCTCAGGCTCGGGTAGGTGTGCAAGGGCTCTCGCTCACTTGTAAGCACGGGCAGAGCCACCTGCTTGTGTCTGTGCTGGGCTCCGGCCCGCAGCTCCTCATGGTCGCCTGCTCTCTAGCCCCACGTTTCTTGGGGCGGCTTTCTCATTGCTTCCTCGCGTTGGATTTCCTTTCTTCGCCGTTTCTGCCTTTGCTTTCTTCAGTTCGGTAATTCTGGTTTTCTGTTTCTGTCGCTGTTGGCTTCACCAAGGCAGAAGAACCTTTGTCTCCGCGCAGTCTGTGTCGTGACGGGGTGGGTGTCCAGGCTCCCCTCAGCCGTCTGCCCCGACTTGCGTTTGGCATCGCTTTGCTGGAGCACATGTTAACCTTTCTGTCTCTGGGGTTCAGAATCCTGGTCTGGCCGCAAGCTAGAGGCCACTTCTCTGCGCCGGTGTTGTCCCCCATCAGCGAAGCCAGTCCTTAGCAGGCTGAGCCATCCTTACGGAGCAGCTGCCCTGAAGATGATTTGTCCTTCTGCACTGGTATATAGTAACTTAGAAAATTCTACATTTTTTCCAGGAAACATTGAAAATGGATATGTGAAGCTCATTGTTATAAATTTAAAAAATAACAGAGAACACCTACCTCTTATTGGAAAAGTTGGCCTCTCTTGGAGAACTAATATTGTTGATGGCTGTATAAAGGTAAAAAACAGCTGTTTTGTTTTCTTCAAGTAACCTGGTTTCTGTATAACAAAACAAAGTCTGTTGATATGTATATATATTATGCTTCCTTGAAAGTTCTGGGTTTATCATTTTGGTTTCTGAAGATTTGTGTACATTCTCTTAGCCACTGACAGCCAATTCATTCATCAATGCTTATTGGGTGCCTGTTGTTTTTCCCTGATTGTGGTGGAGTAGGAATGGCGGGGAACCTGCAGCAATTTTCTGGACAGTGTCCCTCCCTGCAAAGGCCCCCTGTCTGCCTGCATTATGGAGAGAGAGTGGGGCTGAAGGTTGGACCAGGCAAGTAGCATCTGCTCAGGACACCTTGATCATTCATACGCCAATTTAAAATTCATTGCAGTTGTAAGTTCTTGTTCCAGGATATAGGTATTTCCTTGAACAGTTAAGTAAAAACTAGCTATGTGGGTGGGAGACTTGATTTAGAGGTTGGGAATTGGCAGGGTGGAGGGAGGAAGAGGAGGAGAGGAGAGTGTTCTCACATAGTTTTGTTTTCTTTGAACCCTGTGTCCGTGCTGTGCCTGGTTCTCATCATTCTCCATCTTTGTTTTGTGGGATGAACAGGATTTTCATAGTCACAGGAACCCATGGGATTGACCTCCTTAGACTGCAGGGGCCTCCTGTGACATGGCTCTGCGCTGTCCTACGTGTGTGGACGCCTTGTTAGAACTATTAATGACGGTGCCTGAGACCAAGAGCGTTATCTCTTGAGCCACTTGATACTCGATACAATGAGATGTTTTACTAATCCTACGCATTTGTAAGCAAATGTTTAAACTTTGGAAAAAGTGATATTTATCACACAAAAAAGAATATCATTTCATGCCTTTAAGAGCACAGACCTCACTTCTTTATTTTTCTTTGATGGATTTAGATAAGGCTTATGATAAAAATATGTACTGAAATGAAATATTAAAATCAAAATAGACCTTGAGGACCGAGAAAGGCAGAATATAAATATGACAAACTTTTAAAGGGTCAGCATAATTTTTAAAAATAGTTTGTGTTTTCTGGAGTTTAGAGCAAGATGAAAGCAGTCATTTAGTTCTCATTGGGGAAAAAAGGGAAGGGGAGTAATTATATGAAGAAACAGAGCTTTATCCTAGCTCTGATTGTTAAAAACGAAATTTCCAACGGGACCTTATATAGGGCAGACTCAGCTACATAATGGACCAATCCTACATAGCATTTGAGCAGCAAATGCACTGAAAGATTTCTTATAGCAGTTCTCATAGAAACCGAGGATATAATTTCAAAACTGGACTCAAATGAGCTCTAAGTAGTGATTGTATAGGTTGCTGAACGTGTGACTCAAGTACACAGGCTTCCAGAAAAACAGCTTGATCTGGAAACAGGATTTTAACTCCTTAATGTAGGGAATGGATTGCCCGTCCCTGGACAGTTTTCCCTGTAAATTCCTTCTCTCAGATAGGCTTTGGGAGAAGATGGAGAATAACTCAGAAGCTCGTGCCCTGTCCCTTGGGCCTGGAGGGTGGTGTGGTTGATTTGCATTTTGCCATTTATACTATTGGGTTCAGTATTAAGACTAAGCTGTCCTTAGAGTTCCCAAAGGAAAAAAAGGTAAGTGATGTCATATTCCTTGCGTTTCCTATGCAGATCAGGAATTTCCCTCCAGGAATCTGATGACCCTAAGTATAGTGAAATGATAAAATTTATTGTAAGAAATTACTTTCAAGAAGTTAAAAACTTTTTTTTTTAATGTAAGGTCATAAGATAGAAAAAGTTTCTTAGGCGCGTATGACTATTAAAAACAAAAATAAAATAAAAACCCTGCTTCTCTTGGAAACTGTAGAAACAACTTCTGGTGAGGATCCATCTAATACTGTAGCTTAAAATGCCCATCAGAGCAAAGGCTAGTAAGAAAGTATGTCACCCAAATCTGATTCTGGTCACAGGGACTGAAAAAGAAAAAAATATTAAATATTAATGATAATGACAGAGGACGCTGCCTTGTTGCGTTGTGTTATTTGAAGTGATATGAAAGGGGTATCTGATGTCCTCTGGACCTTATTGTTCCCATAAGAATCTTCTTCCCTGGAACTCGGAGTAGAGTGACCTTTGACACTTAACCTGGCAGGGAGGTAATTCAGGTGGAAAATTTAGCTTGAATCTCTGGAGTATAACTTCAGCAGCTCATAAGTTTGTATGGTAGATTATTAGACTTTAAAAATAAAAAAAAAATCACATTATAAGCAGCTTAGTTTTTTTTCTTTTCTTTTTTTTTTTAAGTCAGGTTATGATGTCAAATACATCTTAAAGATGCTTCCAGTGACTGCATGTTAGTTGTGAATACACGTGGGATGGTTGCTCTCTAAGTGGTTGTCATGCTATTTTGCAAAGTCATTTTGAATAGGCAGGCTGCCCTATCAAGGTAGCCTTGCTGTGATATTCAATATAATTCAAAATAAAATACTCTCCTGCTCTGTCTTCTCTCAGTTCCTATCAGAATTTCTGACTGATGGATTTTCTTTTGGTTTGGCTTTTCCTGTTGTGTTCCTTTTACTTTTTTCTTTCATGCTTTGGCATTTTTTGATGTTATTTTGACACTTCTTCTAAAGCTATATAGGGCTTGGCATCAGTTTTAATTTAAACTAGATATTTTAGTGTATCTCTGTGTGTCTGCTTTATTCAAGAAGAGTTGAGTTCAGTAGAACCTGCTATGGGCATATAATGGTCCAGCGTGTCATGGGTGGCTGTACCCCATAAGAAAGGTGCTTTGGCCACTTGCTGCCAAGCCTGTGGTTGTGGGGTTATTAAGTCTGCTGATGCCACTGAACCAAAAGTTCATTGGCAGACAGGGGTGCAGGTAAGGACAGTGACTTACTCCTGTGGGGAAGGTGAGGTCTTCTGACTGCTTGGATGTGTACCTGCTGGATGTTCATGGAGACAGAGACTGATTTAGGAATGGATTGTTGGAAATAGAGCTCTCTGTGTCCATGGGAGGAAGGTTTGAGGTAGGTTTTAAGATACAACCCTCTCTAGAAGGATGGGTATGATACGTTGTGGAGAAGGAACTGGGTGAAAAGAAGATGCTTTGGACAGGATGGGTGATGAGCAACAAGGTGCTAGAAGTGAGGAGGCGGCCTGTGCCCACCATGCCTCAGGGGTGGGTGGGGACTGCAGGCAGGTGAGGAGACCCACTGGCTGCATGCCTGGCACTGAGGCTGCCCTTCCTGCCTCACTGTTGCTGTCGTGCCTGGCATGGGCTGGTCAGGGAGGTGGAGGGAGTGTGACAGGAGTGGGGCAGGAAGGGTGCTGGGGCAGGTCACGAGGGGCCTTGAACCCCCAGGAAAGAATTTGAGTTTTGGTTTAAGTGTCCCTGGAAATTGTTAAAGGGTTTGATGTGTCTGTCGTATGCTAGGACATTTTATAGGTTAGGAAGGAATTGGAGAAAGCTGGGCTTTTAGAACGAGGGGGCCTTGGGGGCCTCGGGGGCCTCGGGGGCCTCGGGAGCTGGTTGGCTCACAGCGCTCTCTCTGGCAGCTGCAGGGACCGGAGAGTAGAGGGCCACCGAGTCGGTCTTTGTCAGGGAGTCCTCGCACCTCTTTGCCCATCCACAGTGATCCTGTCAGGGCTTCCTCCTTCTCCACCTTCTTGCAGATGTGGCCCCAGGGGCTTTGTCTCCTCTCCTGCAGGGCTTCTTGCTCACAGCTGTCCACCGTCTCTCTGCTGGTGGCTTTTGGTGAGGTTTTAAGTAACAAAACCAAGTGACTGCTAAACGTGGTTAAGATCATGAGGGCGTGAGAAGAGCTTGGTTTCACCTCACAGTCTGCCTACTGCATCATCTTGGGAGTGGCTTAGGCCACGGAGCTTTTTCTCTAAAACAGCCATAGTGATGACTCCTTATTCCGGAGGGTCTCCAGCTCCCTGAGTGTGGCAGAGACATCTGCTAGCACTTAGCTTTGGCCTTGACTCCCCATTCTCAGCCCTGGCAAGGTTGCAGCATGCAGGCTCCCTTCTTCCCCTCCTGCCCCAACCCTGCTTCCCCTCACAGACAGGCTCTATGCTGCAGGGGTGCGGGGAGTGGGCCTTTGCTGGCTGGTCCCCGCTGTTCTAGAACCACCACAGTCGATCACCTAGAAGAGGCTCAGGAGTGAGGTCACGTGTCGAGGGGATTCCTGGGCATCTCGTTGTGCAGCCCCCCAACGTGGGGGCTCAGGCTCTGGGGTACACTGCTGTCAGGGATTAGGGATGTTTCCCATTGGCTGGTCCTTCACTCAGGTCTCCTGCAAAGGTGGCAGCCAGTTCATATCAGTCACTTACTAGACCATCTCATTTTCTCAACTTTTGGAATGTTTTTGCTCCTCAGATTTCTCTAAGATATACATTTATTGAGTCAAGACTCTTTGACCTTGCAGGCAACCTTGGTAGAAAAAAGAAAAGGAAAAAAAGACTCTTTGACCTGATCACACTCAGGTGCAAATGGTCCACACTTTTGGCCATGTTAATTAGTTATCACTTCTGAAAGCAGTGGCATAGAGTTGCTTAGTTTATGCTGATATTTAGGAGTAAGCATTTAAATTCTAACTAATTGAACACTGATGTAGGGCACAAGTCATGGCAGGAAAAGAGCTGTACTGAAAAGGTAAATGTTGGAAGATTGTATCCTTGACGCTCCCTCTTGGCTTTGTTAGAGTTAAATAAAATAGTTTATGGAAACTGCTTAGATTAGTGTCTGGTACACAGAATGTGTTAAAAGATAGCTCGCATGTTACATACCCTCGTTCATAGAGCCATTATTCATGATGGCCAAAAAGTGGCAGAAACCCAGGTGTCCATCCACAGATAAATGGATAAACAAACTGTGGTCTAGCCATACAATAGAACATCATTTAGCCTTAAAAAGGGAGGAGATTCTGACACATGCTACAATATGGAAGAACTTTGAGGACATTATGCTAAGTGAAATAAACCAGTCACAAAAGAAGAAATACTCTATGATTTCACTTATATGAGGTTCCTAGAGTTGTCCAGTTCATAGAAGCAGAAAGTAGAATGGTGGTTGCCAGGGCTGGGGGACAGAGGGTGGGAGTTAGTATTTAATAGGTGCAGATTTCAGCTTTACAAAATGGAGAGTTCTGGAGATAGATGGTGGTGATGGTTATACAGCAATGTGTATGCACTTAGTGCCACTGAGCTGTACACTTACAAATGGTTAAGGTGGCAAGTTTTATGTTATGTTTATTTTACCACAATTAAAAATGAATTAAAAATATAGCTCATTAATAATATTAATAATTATCAGTATCTCCAGCTGTGACCCCTCCCCCACTCGAGTCCACAGGTAGCCACCTCTGTTCACCTGGTGGATTTAGATGCCGGGTGCCCCGTAGACATCTAGACTCATTCTGTCTAGAACTGACATGTTTCTTCCCCCCAACCGTCTTTGGTAACGGGTGAGGGACTAGGAGAGTAAACTCCCCGTTCTCCCCACTCTCCTGTTCAGGTGTAAGATTCTGCTCCGTTTATCCTGCCAGTATTTCTCCCATCTCTTCTTTCCTGTTGCTACTGCTGATACGTCAGGGTTTTCTCCACGTCTTTGTTAGTGTGTGACAATAACCAGTATCTCCACCGCCATTCTCGCTGCCCCTGCTCCCCAACGTCACTGCACCCTCACGTTCATTCAGCACGTATTGGTCGAGGCCCGGTCACTGCACGCGGGTGGCCAGAGGTGCGACCCTACGCACAGCTGACCCGGGTCCTGCCCTTGTGATGCTCAGGGTCCTTCTCTGCCTGCCCCAGCTGCGCTGAATACTTTCAGTACTGTAGCTGTGGCAGGTTCTTTCAGGCTCTGTGCGTGTGCTGTTCCCTATTTTCTTTCTCTTTTGCTTAATTAACCACTGTTCATCCTTTGTGACAAGGCTTCATTTGTCATCCATTCACTTAGTTATTCATCAGTCAGCACTGGTTACTAAGGGCTGACTGAGCTAGGTGCTGGGGGAATGTGGGTGGCTCCTCCAGAAGTCAACACACAGTGGTGGCTCTGCCCGCTGGGCTTATGGCGGGCTGGGGCGAGAGTGTCAGGGAAGCCTCCCGAGGCGCTGACATCTGGCCTGACTGTACATGCCGAGACAGACGGTGGGGGGTGGGGTGGAGAGGAGCGCTCTCAGGCTGGGAGCCTGGGTGGCCCTGTGTCAGGTGGCAGTGTGGCATGTTCAAGGGACTGAGAGGTCAGAGTGGCTGAAGCACAGATGGCAGGAGGGAGCATCGTGTGCAGTGAGGTGGGACGGGCAGGTGGGACCAGGCCTTACAGGTAACAGGAAAAAATGTGGTCTTTTCTGGAGAGCAGTAGGAAGCTGTCGCAGGGTTCCAAGCTATGGGTGACATAGTCAGACTTGCGTTAAAGCTTTGTCTTCCGAATGTGGAGGGTGGATGCGAATGACTGGGAGGTCGGTCTGATGCTGCTGTTGTGGTTCCTTAGGGAAGAATGGTAACTTGGTGCCTTGGTCCATTTGGGCTGCTGTGACAGAATACCATGAGCTCCTCAATAATAGAAACGTGTTTCTCCCAGTCCTGGAGGCTGGGAAGTCCAAGACCAGCAGATTTGGTGTCTGCTGAGGGCCCTCTTCCTGGCTCACAGATGGTGCCATGCAGCTGTCTGGGGTCTCTCTCCCTGCTGTGTTAATCCTGTTCGTGAGGGTGCTGCTGCATGGCCCAGTCACCCCCGAGACGCCTCCTGACACCATCACACTGGTGACTAGGTTTCGACATAGGAGTGGGGAGGGGCACAAACATTCAGGCCTGACCCCTGGGCTAGGGGTGATGGCAGTGGGAGTGGGAAAAGGTAAATGGAGTGGAAGGACGGTGAGGAAGTGAGAATGGACAGGATGCTGGCGTGGGGAGGGTGGGCAGGAGGAGGCGCCTGGAATGGTGCCCAGGTTCTGGTGTGTACGAGCTGGGCCGTCGGTGGTGGTAGCTCCGATCCCTGGGATGGGGAGCACTGGGAGAGTCTCGCTGGGACTGTTGTGTGTTTGGACGTGGTCATACGGGATTTGATGGCCTCTTGCATCCAGGACATGGAGCAGGCACTTGGATATTTAGGACTTGAACTTAGAAAAGAGGTTCAGCCTGGAGGTGTACTTCTGGGAATCACAGGCGTGTTGGGTATAGCTTAAGTTGTGGGTGAATTCCATTTGGGGAGAGGGCTTATATATGGTGAAAATGGGCTTAGGACCAAGCTGTGAGGAACCCCGACGTAGGGGCTGGTGGAAAGCTGCCGAGTGGTTGGGTCTAGAGGCGTTTGGGAAGACGGTTTTTCAAGAAAAGAGTGATGAGTAATGCTAAAGGCTGCTGAGCTGGAGACTAACGAGGGTTCACTAGATTTAGTGTCCTTGTTAAGGGACGTTTGGGTTGAATGATAGAGGATGCCGGGTTGGGGTGCGGTGAGGAGTGGTTGGGAGTTACAGGAATGGATGGATCATGTGAGGACAGCTTGGGAGGGGTCTGTCTGGGAAGCAAGGGGAGAGCAAGTGGCCTGTGGGGTTCAGGGAGGTTGTTTCTCTCCCTCTCTGAAAATAGTGGGAGAATCTGAAGTACAGAGGGTAGTGGAAGTCGTTGAAGGAGTATGTGGAAGATGAAGGGGTATGGTCAGAAAACAGGGGCCTGAGGTGTTAACTTTGGACAAGTGATATGTCTGGAGGTGTCACTGGGAATGATGACTGAGGGAAGGTCGAGGAGGAGATCATGGGGTTGTGCAGCTCAGGAATTGCGAGTCCAGGGTATCGATCGGATGGCTCCATCGGGGTCTCCATGGGTGTTGGAGTCACTCGATGGCGAGACTTGGGAGCGTGCGAGAGAATGAGAGAGACAGAGACAGAGAGAGAGACTGAGATGCAGATGGCAAGGCTGGGGCCAAAGTCTTGGAAATGAGGGGTGGCAGGAGGTTGGCATGTGACACCAAGGGTGAGCGGCTGGAGATTCCGAGCCTCAAAGAAGCAAGTTTTACAAAAGATGGGAAGGGACAGTCTGCTGGTGGCAGTGAGCAGCCAGGAGGACTGGGCTGTTCTCCGCGGCAATGCTGCACCTCACTCTTGGAAGCACTGAGCCCAGTCGGTGCAACTTGTGTAGCGTCTGTTGCCTCTGGACTGACTGTAAGTTCCATGAGGACAGGGACAATGTTTATTACATGTTTCTCTGAGGTCCCAGCAATATTCAATATCCTGAATATTGAATATGGTATTCAGGACACTGAATACTAAACTGAATATTGAATACGGTATTCAGGACACTGAACACCAAACTGCCCTGTAGGCACTCGAGTGTGTATTTGAGTGAGAATGAATATTAGATAAGATCACGAGATCCTAGTTGTAGTCTACTCTAGCATGTAAAGTAGACCGTGAAATACAGTGATGGTTTTCTGGATTTTGATGCCACACACAGCATTTCAGTTTTACATCGAGCTTTCTGTGAAAATCAGGTCGAATTGGCCGTTTTATCCTTACACTTGTAAATCTCTGTTTATTTTGTAGAGTTGTTCTATAATGGATGTAACTCTTTTGGATGAGTTTGGGAAGCCCTTTTGGTGTTTCAGTTCCCCAGTTTGCATGAGATCTACCACGCCCTCTGACGGTCCTCATTTCTTGGGACAGACGTACTGTGTGGACTACGTGGACGCAGGAGGACGAGTGCACGTGGAGCTGGTGTGGATGGAAGAGACCGAAGAATACTTTATTGTCAGCCTAGTCCTTTACCTGAGCGTAGGAAAGATAAACCATTGGTTTGGGACAAAATACTGAATATTAGCAGTAGGTGGCAAGTTACTGTTGCTATTTAGCTATTTATTTTGGACTGACTAGCTTTGTTCTTGGTGTTAGAAGTTGAAATAAAGCATATCTTCTGTAGTCTGTTTGGTGCCTTCTTATTTCACGTTAGAAATTATGATTTATGGGTCACATTTAAGTTAATGCTTGAAGGATTAAGTTGTATTTTAAAAACATGTAAGTAGCACAGTCCAATGCAAATTCATATAAAGTAAAAAGAAAAATATTTACTTCTCTTCTGCCCTTAGTTAAAAACTAAGAAAGTCTACGTAAGCATGTGATCACTATGGAGGCGTGCATGTGTGCTGGGCAAATAAGGGCTTTTTTGCTTAATTGGTAAGAAGCCCAAATGAGAAGATATACTTAAATATAAGTGTCGTGGTATCCATTAGAATTAGAAAGTGCTATATTCATAACATTCAGCAGCCACATTAGTATTTAATAAAGTAGCCTAATTCAAAAGGAAAGATGAATTTGAAATCATTGTAAGGAAATTATTATAACTTAAAATAGCAAGGTATGGTACACATACAGTTACGACACCCAGCTCTACATTAGTGGGCATAGAGATGGACGAGTTGTCAAACACTTCCTCTATGGAAATATTTTCAGAGAACTGACAGATGCTTGGGGTTCAAATAGGTAACATGTATCTAAGCATATGTAATTTTAGGGCATTTAGTTCTAAATTTAATTTACATTGTATCGATTATGTTTTGATCATATTTTTATCCCCCAGTTAACAGTTACTCTCAGAAGTGATTGTTGATCATGCGGTGTTTCTCCTCCTGAGGCATGCATGAGCTAACACACCCTCCTCTCTGTTTTCATTCTTCTATTGAGTTATCTGACCAGTTTTCTCTTTTGAGGTGTGTGCATGATAATGTGTGAGAATGTAGAACAAAGAGCTTGAAGACAGCAATAAAGTAAATATTTGGAGCAGATATTAGGTTATTTCCCAAAGAACTGTGAGAGTAGAAAGGATTTCTGCTGCTGACACTATTCTCCACCCTCCCGTACTCCAAGACCTTGGGCCAAAGCCCGTGGGAAGAGAGAAAAGGGAAATCTGTATCAGATGTTGAGAGCACAGGGCAGTGTTATTTCATGGCATCACCAAAGAGGGGATGTAGAGTGTCTGCCCATCGTGAGGGAGGGATGCGGGGGGGAGGAGGCGTTGGCCAGAGCAGGGAACCCAGGCCAGGATGAGGAGTCAGGAGAGGCAGGTGATGCCACTGAGTGCTCACGGGCTGAATCTGAAAACAGCCGTGAGACCATGTGTGGGGATTCCCTGAACTCATTGGGTTATATTGTGAGGGACCAGATGTCCTGAAAATTCTGGAAGCATGGTAGAGCCAGGGAAAGAGTCCTGTTTTCTTTACCTCCTGTTTAATAATATTTGGATGGAGCTGGGGAAATAAGGAACTTCAGTGAAGGCAGGACAGTGGCATGCTTCTAGGCTGGGCTTATGATAACACTGGTCAATACTGGAATTCAGTGTGTGCTTAACATCTGCCTTTCCTGCCAGACTACTAGTCCTATGAGCAGGGACAGCGATGTCTTGTTCACTGCTGTGTCTCCAGCACATAACAGGATGCTAGGCCCATAATCAATACTCAATAACTATTTGTTGAATTAGAAACTATTATAAGGAATATAATATACCAGCAGCTATGGGATCATGAAAGAAGCAGGGATAAATTCTGATTCGCATGAGTATGGGAAGCCCTCTGTGTCCCAGGTGACATCTGAGCTCACCTTTGCAGGGATGTTTGCAGGGCAGTGAGGGGGAAGGTAAGCCAGGCAGAGGAAACAGTGTTCACAAAACCATGGCGTGTGTCTCTTCAAAGCGAGTGTGCACACCACACGACCCAATGATGCTAGAAGGCTCACTCCGCCTCTGCATGCCTTTCATGTGTCGGAGATGATATTCAGCTTTGTAAAGCTGTTCCTTCTCATATTTATCTCCATATTTCTAAATATATCTAAACAGATCAGATAATCTATGAATTCTGCTTTTTTTTTTTTCTCTCCCAGGATACATCATTCCCAGAATTCTGCCTGTATTTGCTTTAAACTGCTGCTCTCTAGTCTTGCTGGACAGCTGCCATCCTGGGGTCTCCTATGTAAATCCTGTTTTATAGAATCCTGTCTTCCTCGGTCCATATCCTTTTTTCAGTGGTACACCTTCTCTTGTAGCTTTCTAGAAAGATGACATGGAGATACATTGTGAATCTATGAATTTCTGAAAATGTCTGATAGGTAGGTTAATTGGTTACCAAATTGTAGGAAGAAAAATATTTTCTCTTGGAACTTTGAAGATATTCGTTAGCATTATTGTTGATGTATATAATGCCACTTTGCTTTTTCTTCCTCTGTATGTGATCTGTTCTCTTTCTCTACTCTCTCTGGAAGCTTTTAGAATTTACTCTACTCTCCTGGTATTTTAAAATTGCAAGATGATGTGACTTGCAATAGGTCTTTGCATTCATTGTGAGTATTTTAATCTAAGAACTTGTATACTTAAGTTATGGATTTTTTTAATCTGGAAGTACTTTGTTGTCTTTTTCTCTAACGTTTATTAATGATCATTATCTCTATATTGATTCTCTCAAGTCTCTTACCTTTTCCATCTTATTTTCTATCTTTTAGTCTTTTGTTCTGCTTTTTGGAATATTACCTTCAATTATGTTTTTCAGTTCTTCTATTGAATTTTCTTTTTTATTTTGATGATCAAGTTTTTACTTTGTAAGAACTCATTTTTTTTTGTTCCTTATAAAGCATTTATCCCTGTTTTATAATTGTAATATTTTCTCTAAAGCAGGTGTTGGTGCTCTTTTTCTATAAAGGGCCAGATAATAGCTTAGGCTTTGTGGGACATATGGTATCTGTTGTAACTACTCAACTATGCCACTGTAGTGTGAAATCAGCTATAGATGACACATGGATGAATAAGCATGGTTGTGTTCCAAAACAACTTAGCTTACAAAAAAAGCAGCAGCTGAGGTTGGCCTTCAGGCTGTGGTTTGCCAAGTCCTGCACAAGTCTCTAGGTCATCAGTTTCAGTATTCAAAAAAATTTTCATCTTAACCGTTTGGCAAATCCATAGTAATAATAGTTTTAGGCAAGAATAATCAATGATGCTAAAACGTGTGGGTGAAAGTATGAAGAGAAACAAGATACTGACATAGTTGCAAAGTTCATGCTGTCAGATGCTTATTAGTAACAAAGGACGGAACAGTAAGTGAGGGAACCTGAAAAGACAGTGCCTTAACCAGTGATTGACACCAGTATCATCAGCATCAGTAATGGGCCAATTACTGCCTCTTGAGTATGCCATGAGAAAGACACAACGTCACTTCTGTGGCATTCTTACCAAATATGCACAACCTGAATTATGCATGGGGAAACGACAGACAAATAGGAGTTGGAGTATATTCTACACTTGTATTCATACTTGCATTCTGCATTCCCCTTCAGAAGTGACAAGGTCATAGAAGACAAAGGATGTCTTTTAGACTGGAGGGGTCTAGGGAGTGGGGTGGATGAAGGCAACATGTGATCTCAGATTGGATCCTGGATCAGGAAATGACACTAGTGGAATAAGAGGTGAAATTTGAAGAAGGGCTGTAGATTAGATAATAGTATTATATCAATTTTAATTTCCTGATTTTGATATCAAAATGTGACATGTAAACATTTGAGGAATCTGAATGAAGGGCATATGGGAAATCTTTAACATATTTTTGCAACTTTTTCTGTAAATCTGAAATTATTTCAAAATGAAAAGTTAACATAAAAAATCAAAAGTTTCCATGTCTTCCCATGTTCTTTGTCTTGTCTAATCTGGGTTTTCTTTGTCTGTTTGCCTTGATCTCTGGCTTTCATGTTGGAGCCTTTGCCCTCTGCTCATATTTAAGACTAAGGCCCTTAGAAGCCGACCAGGAGCTCTGTCATCGGGACTCACTTGTCAACTGATGGACTACACTAGAGTAATCAGGCAGGGTGCTGCCTTAGGTATTGGGACCTCCAAATATGAGTGTTAGGAATTCTGTTCTCTAGGGCGCCAGTGTCTTCACAGGACAATTCTCCAATCCCCCGGGACCCCAGGGTGGTGCACTAGCACACCAGGTGAAGGGGATGGACAGCGTTTCCAGTCTGGGGGAGGGAAACCTGTACCAGGTCGGGCTGGGCTATGAGGGGACTGGTGTGTCAGGATAGAGCTGGACTGTATTCTTTAAGTGATCAGAAACCCTTAAATGTTTTGCTTTAGGCTGGGTGCTGTCATCCCAGCACTTTGGGAGACTGATGCAGGAGGATCCCTTGAGGCCAGGAGTTCAAGACCAGCCTGGGCAACATAGCTAGACCCCATCTCTAGAAAAAATAATAAAATTAGCCAGGTGTGGTGGCGCATGCCTATAGTCTTAGCTACTCTGGAGGCTGAGGCAGGAGGATCGCTTGAGTCCAGGAGTTCAGGGTTGCAGTGAGCTAAGATTGTGCCACTACACTCCAGCCTGGGTGACAGAGCGAGACGCTATCTCTTAAAAAAAGTTTTGCTTTGTTTTCATATACAAAGGTAATAAATTCAAATAATAAGTATATATAAAGCAGAATATAAATGAAAAATTTCTCTCTAAACTGCCTCTACTCCCATTAGCTAGAATAGCCTGTTATTGGTTGGATGTGTGGTTTTCACACAGAAGGGGGGTTGGATTGGAGCATGAGGACGTGGAGGTGGGGAGGGTCAGTGTGGGGATCCACGTGGAAGTAGAAGTTGTGTTCTCTTGGCTTAGGATTATTAGAGGTGTGAGAAAGAGAAATGGACCATGATGTGCAGGAAATAATCTTATGGGAAAAGGATCTTTACTCTGGCATAGATTTTTTGGTGACCAGAGTTTTCCAACCGTTAGCAGTTTGAAAATAACTAGTAAGTCTACTTTGGGATGCTGTTTATAATGTCTTTTCCCAGGTTCCTAAAGGACAAGACAAAATTTTTAAAATCAAGGGGTTCAGTTTGATATTTATTATAGTTTTTTTCTTTTAAAACACCCTCAAACTTACAGAATTGTTACAACTACGGTTCAAATAACTTGTTTTTTGACTGAATCATTGGAGAGTAAGTTGCCAACAGGATGCCCATCACCCCTGAATACTTCCATGCATATTTCCTGCAAATAGCCCCTGCGATCAGGAAATTAACTCTGATTATGATTATCTAATTCTTAGACTCCCGTTCCAGTTTTTCCACTTGCCCCAATAATTACCTCATAGCACAAGGTCCAGGTCAGGCTCGGTGTCGAGTTGGCCTGTCCTGTGGCTTTCTTTTCTTTCAATCTGGAATAGCTCATCAGTCTCCTTGACTGTTATGACCTTGGTACTTTGGAACATCACAGGCCAGTTATTTAATAGAATGTTCGTCAGGATGGGCTTGTCTAATGTCATGCATCTTTGGCAGGAATGTCACAGAAGTGGTGCTGTGTCCTATCATAAGACACACGATTTCAATTTCTCCCCTTACCAATCTGTTCCTTGCAGCCACTGGATGACGGGGGTGTCTGCCAGGCTCATGCCTCGGGACCCCCCACTTCTGCATGTGCTGCCTCCTCACTCGCTGTGGCCGGAAACTTCACACTAGGCCACTAGTTTATACAATTTAAAGACGCTATTGATGCCCACAACATGCTGACACTCAATGGATGAAAGGCAGAACTCTCGGTTACTCACATCTCCAGGCAGGGCCGTGTGGGTGTTGCCTGGGGACGGGAACAGCAGGCTGGAGCTGTAGAGGCAGCCATGTATGGCAGGTGGGGTGGGGTGAGCTAGGTTTCCCCGGCTCCCATGAATAATTCTGTGGGCTGGAGGCATAGCATCTGTTCTCAGGTGTCTGGTACCTGGCCTTGGGGCCATTACAGCTAGTGCAGAGTGGACCCGAGACTAAGAGCCAATAAGGGAAGTGGTGGGATGTGGACTTAACCAGCTGCTCAAGAAGGAAACTGACCACACTCTAGCCTCAAAATGGGCTCAGGGCTGCATTAAGAAAACAAAAAACTCATAGCTACTCCTCCATGTGGATGTCCTCACTCCCTTTTTGGGCCCTGGCTCCCAGACCAGGCCACGTGGGGCCTGGACCGTCATCATCACCCCACCAGGCTTTCAGGACCCCATACCCTATGGCCTCAGGTGCTGCCTTGCTCTGCCCCATTCAGCAGTTTTAGGAACTGACAGTGGGCCAAGGGGACATTTCTCAAGGATAAAAGATACTAACATTAGGTCTATGTGTCATAAATATTCACAGATTATGCCCAATATAAATAATAGTCCTTTTTTGGAGCTGGCCATCTTAATATAGTATGTGTTGAAATTGAGTTGTCAGACACGTGAAATGAAAGCATTTACTAATCATACTCCTTCCTCAGAGAGAAAACCTTTTGTTTGCAAAGCAAGAGGAATTCCTGTGCTGGGGTGTCTGAACTACAGAGAACCATGAAGCAGCCTCACTGAGTTAAACCAATTCGAGAGAAGTAACAGGTGCAAACTCTTAATTATGCAGTTGGCAAAGAAAGCAAGTTTGCATTACACACAAAAAAGTGTATCTACCACTAGTGTAGACTAAAGGGGTCATATTTTTATTTCAAGTGTACTCCAGATGCAGAATCTTATCTGGCTTAAAATTAGGTCAAAGACCTGACCAGCCTTTGCAAAGTTGATTTTTATATGTCATTTGATAGTGGTCTCTTATTTTCATTAACATCTATTTATAAGTCTAATAATTTAGAAACAAAATGATCACACAGGAAAATCTGTGTAAACTGTTTTCCCATGCTTGTTATGTAAAGAAATTGTGCCTTTCACACACTGGACGTAAAAGTGTTGGTCTTAAGCACCAGTGTACCTTTTGTATGTGGAACAATATGGCATCCACCTTCAGCCTCGGGAGGGTCTTTTGTGGTTTCCTGTGGCTTCAAGGAATAACACCTGGATTCCTGTGAGCGCCAGCAAACATGAGCCAGATCAGTGCTAGACAAGTCCCGAGCTGCAGAAGCCTGTGGGGCTGAAAGGCACACTCTCTGAGTGCCGCGAGGGGGGTTAAACACTGGGCAAGAAAGGGGGACTGTAGGATGCCCAGGGGAACAAGGGTTGTTGCAGGAGAATTGCTGAAATACACACGGCAGGGCGGTGGAATGACAGCCCTGCCATGCCCACTGTGGCCAGGAGGTCCTCCAGGATGCCGGGGAAGATCCCGGAAGAACAGACTGGTCTGGGGGCAAAATGGGTTAAAGGCATGGCTAACAAACCTCGGCCAGGCTGCAGCTGCGTAGAACCCTGTGGGTGTCAGCTTTGTTCCTGAAAATGGTGTGTGGAGATGAGCGTGTGCTCTGAGAAATGCAGGGAAGTTGGGGATTTGCCCACGGAATGTCAGGTTTTAGAGCCGCATTGAACCATGAGCGACAGGTCCTCAGCCTTTTTCTGCTGGTTCAGCCTGAACAGCTGCCTTTGCTGACCTTCTCACTTTACCTTCTGGCCTCTTGGTGATTGTAAAAATGAACTCTGGGAGTTGCCCCAAAGGCAAATGTGTGTTTACTGCTCGACATATAGTCATATGAATGGAGTCATAGTGAAATGGGTATAAAAAACACATTAATCCTTATGTGTCTAATTCAGAAATGTGCCCATAGACATGAGATGAGGCACCTGTGATTTCTTGCTGACTTAATGTTGGTTGGGGAGAAAGTGAAAAATTCACCATAAAATAATAATAGTAGCTAATAATAATAGCTTTCATTTTTAAAAATTGGGAGCTTATTGTGTGCCAGGCATTATGCAACAAGATTTACCTACGTATCTTTTAAAATCTTTAGTAACTCTACAGATAGATGGCATGAAAATGACATTTTACAATGAGGAGCTGCACTCAGAGAGGTTAAATAACCAGAAGTATACATCTGGTACTAGATAAAGCTAGGATTTGCCTGAGTCTAAAGCCTGTGGAGCCCTAACTGTTGCTCCATATCTCGACACGTGCACCACAGTGCTGGCAGCTGGAAGGTCCATTCGGAACATTTGACATACAAGAAAATGTAGTCACGTAGGTCTTTAGCAGAACACAAATAAACACGTGCAGTGAAGCACATTCTGCCTAACAGTGATAAAACTGAAAGAAACTGTGTGTTAAAATATTGGAACTGGTGTGTGCTACACAAAGGACTGAGAATAACCAGGTCACTTTGAAGACGCACAAGGCGGCAAGGCTTGCTCTACCACACGGGAAGGCTCCATAACTCCATAGGAAATGAGAGAGTATGCCCTTTGGTGCAACGGAAGAGTAAGTCAACAAATGGAGCAGAACACAGAGCTCAGAAACAGACACGCACAGATGGACAGTGGTTTCATGACAAAGGTGGCATCACAGAGCAGTGGGGGAAGAATGGGCTTTTTCATAATGATGCAGGGACAATTGCATAGCCATCTGGAGGAAATAAAAGCAGACCTACTTCACATCATGCCAGAAACACATTCCAGGTGGATTATAGACCTAAATGTTGAAAGCAAAGTGAGAAAGTTTCTGGAAGAGAATATGGGCCCCCTACAACTTAGTAGCAAAAGGACAAATAACCCATTAAAAAATGGGCAAAGGACTTGAATAGACATTTCTCCAAAGAAGATACACAAATGCCCAACATGTATATAAAAAGATCCTCAACATTACTAATAATTAGGGAAATACAAATTAAAACCACAATGTTAAATCTCATGCCTGTTAGGATAGCTATTATCAAAAGAACAAAAGACAAGAAATATTGGTGAGGATTTGGAGAAATTGAAACCAGTGCACGCTGGTTGTATGAATGTAAAATGGTGCAGCTGCTATGGAAAACAGTGCAATTTTTTAGGAAGTTCCTAAAAAATTAAAAATTGCTTTTGTGTCATCTAGCAATCCCATTTCTGGGTATATACTCGAAGGAATTGAAGTCAGGATCTCAGACATCTGCGCTCCCATGTTTATTGCAGCTCTGTTTCCACCAGCCAAGAAGTGGGCTCAACCTCAGTGTCCATCACAGATGAATGGATAAAGAAAATGTGGTATATACACAATGGAACACTATTCAGCCTTAAAAAACAAAGAAATCCTGTCATTTGCAACAACGTGGATGAACCTGGAGGACATTATGTTAAGTGAAATAAGCCAGGCACCAAAAGACAAATACTGCATGATCTCACTTATATGTGGATCCTAAAAATAGTTAAAGTCATACAAACTGAGAATAGAACAGTGGTTACCAGAGGCTGGGGGAGGGAGAAATGGAAAGTTTCTGTTCAGGAGTAAAGTTGCAGATATGCAAGGTGAGTAAGTTCTAGAGATGTGCTGTACAACATTGTATAGTGCCTATAGTTAATACTGTACTGAGCACTTACAATTTTGTCAGGAGGGTAAATCTCATGTTAGGTGTTCTTACTACCTAAGAAAGAAAGAAATAAGACAGGGCAGTATTCCCACATGCCAGCATCTCTGACTGGCACTCAGCTCGGGCACCATTCTCCTACCTTTTAAAAATAAGACCTTCACTTGTTTTTAGAAAGAAGGAAACATTCTTTCTTTTGATAACTCTTGCTGGCATATTCCTCTTCATGTTTTACCAGCTTAGAGCCAATACCTGCCTAGAAGTAACTATCAAAAAAATATGACTCCTTGGTCATATTTCCCCCCACTGGAGTTACATAAAATAAGTCTAATCCCACTTGGCCCTGCCTCAGTTGATTTTAAAGGGGAAACAAAGACAGGTTTCAAAGTGTCAACTGAGGAAGCTAGAAGAGTGATCTATGTTGCATCTGCTTAGTGGACCTTGGTCACCTGCAATCATCCCTATGAAAAACTAAAGGAAAGTCCGTTACGTAAAGTGTATATAAATAAGGCAGGACGGCTGATGCTACCATTTTAGCCAGGATGATGCTCCTTGTGTGCATTGTTAGGAAAATTTCGACTTGGTGGAGACAATAAATCCAAAATGAAATTGATGGTAGCTAAAACTTCACGTAAGAACATTAGAGTTGGAAGAAATAATGGTCACTTAAGAAAAAGCTTAGTGGCAAAAATGTTAATTAGTAAAATTTGATAGGGACCAAAAAAATCAATGAATCAAATTTGTGTTTTGAAATTTACATGGACAAGAATTGGTCCCAGTGAAAATGAAAAACTGCAAACAGGTAACCTATGTAGTCTAGACAACTAATCAAAGGGTTATGTTGGTTTAATGGCATTTAATGTTGCTATAATTCTGAGGAAAATGTTTTTGTTTGATAAATAGAGTCTAAACATCCTCAGGTTTAAAATGGTGGGGTTAAAACATTATGAACATTATTTATTTAAAATATCAAGTACTTCTGAACTGCAGTGTGCTTTAAGCTAAGCAAAAATTATGAATTTTTATAAGAGACTAGAAGTAATGGACAAATAAATGCAATTTGATTTGTTGAAGTCATGGGGTTATGAGTACATTTTACTTGTGATTCTATTAATGTTGCTATAATAGAATAAAATATTTAAAAATCAGAAATTTAGTTCACAGTTACATTAATTCTACTGTTAAATTCTGATGTAACTAGACTATGGAGCCGGCAATAACAATTATGTGATCCTTTATTTACATACCACCTACATCATGGTAGTCCTGTACTGTTCCTGATGCTTGTGGTTGTCTAATACCTACTGATCTTTGCCATGTTACAGCAAGAATTGCATTTGTCACGGAGTAAGATACTAAGTGTATCTGTTTGCTTGCAGATTTATAAGCCCCATCTGCCCATTTTCCCAGAACAACATACTTTCTTTCTGTAATAAGATTCTGTTGGCCACTGTTTTGCAACTAATTTGCTAGTTTTCCCTATTATTGGTTCTGCTTAATTGGAATAAATGGTCATGCAAAAGAAATACGTTTCTGAAGCAGCCCTGTATTCTGGCTATGCTGATGTTTCTATTCAGTACCTGATACTTGGACAGCTAAAATAGACCTGCGTGATCCTGACCCAAAATTGTAGGTGTTTGCTGTTCTCTTTCACAAGGAGATGATTATGGTACATCTATAACTGTTTTAAAAAGAGATTCTGAAAGCTGTATTATTATAGGAAAAAGTCCCCAGATGGTAAAAGTTTGTTTCATGGAGGGGCAAAAATGAAAAACCTTCCACACTGGCATTAGAAAAATGTTAAAAGTTTCATTCTGGAGCAAACAATGTAATATAGTCTCATGGATTTGTGTTGCCATCATGTTTATTCCTCAAGGGTGTTATTAAATTAGGAAGTATAACCATGCATTTTAATCACTGTGATTTATGTTAAAAACCTAATAGCAACAGAGAGCATTACTTCTGTGTGCAGAATCTCCCCTCACCAATCTTTGGATGTGGGAAAATTGTTCCCTTAATTCTGCATATGGGTTTGAAACTTGTTCCTGTATCAGGAGTTAAATATGGCTTCTTCAACAGAATACTTAGGATAGCCTTCAATTATTTGAAATATATTAGACTCTCCGTGAAAATAGTAAGATGATCGTGTAGCAGACGAATGTAAACCCTTTGTTTCAGACTTTAGCATGAGCTCTGGGTTTTAGACATACAAATTCCCCTGGAGCTGCAGCTAATACTTTGCATTTGAGTATCAGGTTCTTGTTCACATTTCATGCCATTCATTCTAAATCACAGGTAGGAAAACTTTTCTCTTGCTAACAATAGCCAGAGAAATTCAGCAAGCATTTACTGTGCGCTTGTTCAGCACAAGGCAGTGGCCCAGGTGCTGTGGATACCAAGAGGAGAAGACACGTGGACAACCAGATAAACTGATCAAAAAGCGTTCCCTGACCCTGCACTCTGTGCCAGGGAGGAAGGGGGGATGAGGTCTGGCGGGACCTTGAAATACAGGTTGGTTTTTGTGTTGTAACATTGAGGTTGTCCAGGTAGGGAAAAGCGCATAAGAAAGGAGGGAGGAAGGAAAAAGGAAGGACATGTGGGGGAAACGCAGCTTCCTTTTCAATATTCAATAACCTGGTTTTTGAATTGAGTGGGGAAAAGCATGAGTTCTTAACGGGAGTGTGGAAAAGGGAAAGTGGCAGCTAAATCACAGGAGGGAGAAGGAGGTGGGGTTGGACTTGGGCAGAGGCTGGGAAGAGACCAGAAAGTTCTCTTTCTGGTGGCCGGGGCTGTGGAGCCCCGAGGAGCAGGCCCTCCCTCCCAAGGTCCCATGTGTTCCTCCTCTTTGCCTAAATGGTTTCAAATATTAAGTGTGCTTGTCTTTCAATCGTGCTTTCCATGTGGGTGTAACACTGTCAATTTGTCGTTCGTCAGTAATCTTGGGTGGTTCACGTCTTCAGTGGATGCCTGCTTCCCTTTCTTTCCTGCCGTAAAGTCTCGCCTCTCCTGGGCCTGTCCCACATCCTGCCTGTACCTCCCTGTCTCTGCCTCGGTCTCTGCCTCTGTCTCTCTCTATGTCTCTCCCTCTGTCTTTCTGTCTCTGTATCTCTCTTTCTTGTTCTCTCTTTGTCTCTCTCTGTCTCTTTCTTTTTGGTTTTCTATCTCCCTCTCTGGTTTTCTGTCTCTCTGTATCTCTCTCTCTGTGTCCTCCTCTCTACCTCATCTCATTTTTTTTTAGCTTTGTGATTCTGCTGTGAATAAAAAAGAATAAAATAGCACAGAGACGAGGTGGGCCAGGGGACGGCCTTTGCTCCTTAAGAAGCAGGCTCCGAAGGTCAGGAGCTCCTTTGAGCACCTCGGGCTGGGCTGAGGCTCGCAAAGCCTTTCCGTGGGACAGCAGGAGGGGGTGAGTGGGCAGACACTGTCCCTGGTGTCCACAGGTCTGCAGAGGAGCCATGAGCAGCTGTCCTGACAAAGCATCCTGCCTGGACCCTCCTGAGCCACAGCCAGGCCCAGACAGCAGACAGCACCCAGCGCCCCACGTGGGGAGGCTGCAACATGGAAGGAGCAGCAACAAAAAGGATTATTTCCCCCTAGAGTTGGCGCAATTTTTTGGAAATTAGACTTCCAGGAAAATGGTTGCTTGGTTTTATGCTTAATGTGAGCAGTCTCTCCTTCTTCTTTGTCTCTCCCTGTCTCATTCTCTTGTTCTGTCTTTGCGTCTCTCTGTCTCACACACACATGCTGTCTCTGTCTCTTCCCCCATCTTCAACAGGGACGCTTAACCTGGTGACTGACAGCTCACTCGCTCATGCATCTATTGTTGCAGCAACCACCAGGTGTGTCAAAAGCATCACTGTGATCGGTCAGAATTCCATTCGTGCTGACCACTTTCCTTGCTGTTTTCCTTAGTTCCCTTCCGTTTCAGATATTTTCTTGGCATTTTAAATTCTCTCTCTCTTTTAGCTGATAAGCCTTAGTGTGTTCCTTCCTGCAGCTTTACTGGATGTAAGACCAGGGAAGTCCATATATTTTTTTCTGTTAATTTTAGAAACCGCTGTTATCACTGAGGGGACCTTAGGGGTGGGTTTTAGGTGGAATGTGCAGTATGTGGAGAGGCCTCTCCTGTCCTGTGCAAAGGCCAATGTGAGCAGAGACGTTCATTTCTCACTCCTGTCTGTGTTGAGGAGGCCAAGTGCAGAGTGGTTTGAGACAAAACTCAAGCCAGCACACCTCTGTGGAAGTGACAGGGAGTTGTTCGCCTGCAAACACTGCGACCTTGGTGTTAACTGAGTAACGGCCACGTTTTGGCAACTTCAGAGATGTTTGAAGGCAACAGCTGAACTGAGCCCAGGAAGAAGGTGAGGGCCACAGAACGGGCTGAGGCTCTCCTTTGAGTGGCACAGCCGCCACTTCTAGGTTGATTTTGTCAGGCATGCTAGAGATTAAAGATAAAAGAGGGGCGTTGGGAAGGAACTGACTCTGCGGCAGCACTGAGGTGTGTGGTGACATGTGTGGACTCACCCGCCGGTCGTGTAGCACTGCAGCTGCTGATTCAGCAGGTCTGGGTGGGGCCTGCGGGTCTGCCTTTCTGACAAGCCCCCGGGGGTGCCGCCCGCTGGTCCCTCAGGGATGGCACTTCCAGCAGCAAGGCCCTGGAGTAGAGGGGACTGCTACTCCGCTACTGCTGTTTCTCAGAGCCAAGGGCATCTGCTGGCCTGGTGCCCATTTTACTCAGGGGCAGTGCCTTAAAATTAGGAGCCCAGGGTCTTACCACCCCTTTTTTGCACTTCCTGCCTCAGAAACAGATGGGATGTGGCCTTTGGGCGAGATCGACCCGCGTCTCCTCCCCCTTCTCCGCTCAGACAGCTGGGCTGGGGGTGGGACTGGGGGTGTTTCAGAGCTCATGATTTGCACCCTGAACTTGATGTCTCGAGACTTTGGAGAGGGAGGAGGCAGATCTTGAGTTTAAGCCACATCCTCCAATAGGCACAAGCACTTCTTATTTGCCATGTGCGTTGTGTAGTATTTCCTGACAAGTTAGCTTTCTAAGAAAATTTTGGGGTAGTAGGGCATGTCCAATTTCAGATTTTTGTGGGAAAGGAGGTTATGCCCTGCCCCCTAACATAATTCCTCAACTATGGGTTTTTTTGTGTGTGTGTGTGTGGGGAGGGAGATTTATGTAATTAATTGATCAAAGTGTTAGACACACTAATGAGGAACATAATATATTAATAAATGTTTCTCAAACTTGCATGTAGTTAATAATTGTGCTAATGTCCCGCAAATCAAGAGATTTTGTCTTATTCACGGAATATCCCTGGGGACTAATTTAGTGTCTAGTAGCTGCTCAATAAATATTGACTGCAGTTACTAGTGTAGGTAGTGCTATGGACTGAACGTTTGTGTCCCCCCAGATTCACACATGGAAGCTCTAGTCCCCAGGGTGGTGGCATTTGGAGTGGGTCCTTGAGGAGCTCATTAGGTTGTGATGGGATTGGTGCCTTTATAAGAAGAGATGTGGGAGCAATGATCTCTTTCTCTGCCACGTGAGGACACACAGAGGAGGTGACTCTCATTGGGAACAGAGCCAGCACCTTGATCTGGGACTTGGAGTCATCAGAAACGTCAGAAACAGTTGTCTGATGTTTAAGCCACCCAGCCTGTGGCGTATTGTTACAGCAGCCCAAGCTGACTAAGGCAGCAGAATGGAGTAATTTCACGTTGGCTTCTGGCCAGATGACCTTATGATGAAGCATGATACTTCTGCCTTTTTGGGGACTGACTGGTGCAGTCAATATCCAAGGACTGGGTCTCCTAGGAGCTGCACTTAGATTGGGCTGCTTTATCTGAGGCTGGTCTTCAGAAATCTTCTATCTAAGTCAAGTCTGTCTAGTGCCTGTGATGGGCCTGGCCACGGTACTTGGTGACCTCATCAGACACTAACCTGGGTGCTGCTGTGGAGGCCTTTTGTGGGTGAGTCCACACCCACAGTCAGTGGACTCTAGGGAGGGCACCCTCTGTTATCTGGGCCCTGTCTAATCACTGCAAGGCCTTGAGAGCAAAACTGGAGGTTTCCTGGGAAAGAAGGAATTCTGCTTCAAGACTGTGGCATCGGCTCCTCCCTGAGTTTATGCTTGGCCAGGCTGCCTGTGGATTTCGGGCTTCCTGCCTGCCCCTGCCCCCAACATGTGAACCAATTTCTTGACACCCCTCTCCTGTGGTTCTCCTTCCCTAGAGAACTCTGCCTGATGTGGTGTCCCCATCCCTGTCCTGATGTGGTGTCCTCAACCCCTGTCTCCCACCCCTGTCTTGATACAATGTTCCCACCCCTGTCCCAGTGTGGTATCTCCACCCCTGTCCCCTGTCCTGATGCGGTGTTCCCACCCTTCCTCTGGGCTCTTTCTCTTTCCTCTCGATGCCCCGGCTCCTTGGCACCCCCATCCACCACACTCCTCCGGAGTCCTGTCCCCTATCTAGGCAGGTCTCAGAGGCTGTGTGGTCAGAAGCTAGTGGTTACAGTGGTGGTCCCCAAGGCCTAGCTCCCTCTGAGTCGCATGGGGATGCTGGGCCCCAGCCCCAGAGTTTCTGGTTCACAACCTCTGGGCTGGGGCTGTGGAATCTGAATGTCCGGCAGGTCTTGGATGGTGCCCGGGCTGCTGGTCCTGGACCCCACGTGAGAGCCCCTACCTCTCCTGCGGACCATTGCCTCCTAGGAGTTACCAGAGCATCAGCAGTCAAAGCAGAGGAGAGGGTAGGAGGATCCTCAGTTAGGAAAGATCTCCTTCCTAATCCAAACAGAGGGTGGGAGGAAAGGGCTGGGCCTGGTCAGGAACGTCGGGGGTGAGGGACGCAGGGGGACCCCGGCAGGAAGCGCCTCTGGGAGAGGCCCTGACCAGGAGGGGCAGGGCTGGGCAGAGGGCTCACAGCCTGGGGCGGGCTGGTGGGATTCCTGTTCCCTATAACGTCAGCAGAACCTGGTACTCTTACTTGACTCATAAATAAGACTTACTCAGAAGGTACTCATTGAATAAATACATAGTGTCCCAGTTTGAAAGTCATGACTAGATGTGAGACACCAATATTGGTCAGGGCAGGAAGACTTTTCCGTTTTTGTATCTGCCCTAAATCTACCAGGTGATAGTGTGTGTATGTCCCCCTGAGGCATTGCAGCTAGCAGGAGGGACTGCAAAGCAAAAAACCTGTCAGTGAGGTCTGCATTCATTCCCTCATTCATTCACAAACTCTCCTTAAGCTCCTAGTGCAATGGGCGACAGTGTTCTATAAACGTGTGGGACATCCCAGACCCTCCCTGTGTTCAGGACATGACTCACCGGACAGGGGACTGGTGAAGCTGTGATCTCAGTGCGGGCAGAGCCAGCACTCTGGCTGAGCTACGGCCTCTGCTGACCCCTCAGCAGTCAGATGGAGCAGCACTGGCAGCCAGACGGGGACCTTCCTGCCTTGGACTTGGGAGTGTGCTGCCTGCTTGGGGGAGGGGCTGGACGTGAACATCACAGGCGCCCAGTGCCAAGAGGTCGCTGCTGTTTGTTGTATTGTTCCATGCTGCACAACGACAGCGCTGTCTGAGCAGGCAATTCTACACTTCCTAATACGGTGAGGCTCCTCACGCCACGCGTAACCCCCAGAATGGAGTTCTGCAAAGAAATAAATGTGCTCTGAAAGAGGCAGGACCAGATGCAGCGCACGCACAGACAGAGCAGAGGTCATCCCTGTATAAAAATTTGCAGGGAGGTAGGTGCTAGTGTGGATTTTAGTAGCTTGCAATGACAAACACACAATAGCACTCTTAATGTGCAAAGATACATTGTGCCTGCACACTCCCTCTCCCCTTTCTTTCCTCCAGAAACACTAACAGGGTTAATTTTCTGGGAAAATATTCCATAAGAGTTCTGAATCGTAAATCAAGGCCAGCAGGACTTCACCCTGAGGTAGATAATTGTGTTCTTACTCTCCCATTGGTGCAGTGTACAGAATCACAAATCACACAGTAATGAGAGTAGAAATCCCTTGTGGAGCTCATGTATGTCCTTAGAAAGTCTGGTGGAAGATGGGGTTCAATGCTGAGAACCGCAGCTAGGAGAGAGTGCAAAGAGCTACTTTTATTCAGCTCCTTCCCAAGTTATTAAATTCAATTCAACAAATATTTACTGAGTACATAGCAGGTGTAAATTATTACCTGTCTCTTTACAATATTTGCTCTGTCACACTCTATAATAAGATTTGTCTATGGTTCAGCAGTAATTTCCCTGTTTTCAACCATCAAATGTCTATTTAACTTGAAGATATGCCGAAATTTTCAGAGCCCAAATTCAAGTTCGTTGGCAACTTTCAATGAGGAAATGGACACTCCCCGTCAATTAAAAGTGGGTGCATAACTCTGACTGTCACTTGCTGTGTTGGAATCTTAGAGAAGTGTTCTACATGAAAAGGAGCCAGTTATGCCCATCCTGGGATCGGAAATCTGAGGTACACATACCAAGCCACTGCAGATGGTATCGAGTGCTTCGGCGTCATTCTCTCCCTTCTCCTTGGCAGCTCCACTGGAGTGCGTCTAAAGGAAGACGTTAGACGTGTGGATGAGGAAGGCAGAATGCAGCTGAAAATGCTCAATTTAGAAAGTTCTGAGCATTGTGACTGCAAACAGGTTATAGTGATTACTGTAACCATCTGGGCATTGGAGGGAGTAGACAATGTGTCCTGGTTCTAACTTTGAGGTTCACTTTCAGAATGACCCTTAGGATGTCATTTAGAAAATCTTGCTGACCAAGTTGGCACGCTAAATAAAGCCCACAAAGAAAGCATGTTGACTTGATAAAGCTTCATACTTCATTAAAGTTTGCCAAGGGAGAGAAATTGCAGTAATAAACGGATGTCATCCTTTGCATGGTAGACAGTCAACAAATGTTGAATCCAAGCGAGTTTGTTGAAGTGAATGCAATTACACATAGTTTCTTGACTTGACTCAAATAATTAAACCACTAATATCCATTAGAAAAGCAGTGCTTTGTTTACATAATTAGGCAAGTTATTTTTAGAGGTGAATGAATACTAGAAATTGTTCCTGAGTCTCTGCCCATAGTATATTTTACAGCTGTTCGTGTCCAGAGAAGGTAATAGCTTAGCTTTGGGGATGTAGCTTCTGTGAAATTCCTCAGCCAGAGCCAGTCTCTGGAAGATCCATATAATTGGGATGGAATTCACCTAAGAAACACTGGGATAAGCCCTCTTTTATCAATCTGTGAACCTTAGAAATGATAAGTCACCACTCTGTCATTTGTAGAATTACCTTCCAGTCTGCCAACTCTGCAGACAATGTGAGAGAGGGAAGAAGAATTTATTAGTTAGGGAGCTTATCTGTCTTGTGAGAAGTAAAAAAAAAAAGAAATTGATATTTAAGTACTGATTTTTAAGGGTTACATTTTCATTAGTGTTTGCTCTATAGTTTAAAATACAAGATAATGATAACTTGAGGCCACGTGTTACTACTATCTGAAATAAAAACTGAGATGCAAGTATGACAAATATAAAGTAAAATATTGATAGATATTTTAAAAGCAAATTAAATCATTTTCCTAGTACACTGCATTCCTACCATCTCTCACAGAATATTAGAGTTTAGTGAAAATAGTTTAATCTACTTTCTTTCCACTGGGGGAAGTGACCTTTCTAAATATGTCCCCCAAAATTCCATCCCAATACCTACGTAATCCCAATAACTAGTGGTGATGGAAACAGGGAAACACTTTGTCCTCAGGAGACCTAGAGGGTACACGGTGGGGCAGAGGCCCTCAGGTGGGAAGTCTTCCATTCCAACATTCCAGACAACATGGATAATCCAGTGCTGGCGCCTCTACGGGGCAAGGCACGAGTATGAAGGGGGCACTATTTCCTGGGGGAAACATCGTATGTGCACAATGTTTTAAAAAAGTGCCATTGCACATGCATTTTCATGGACAGAAGTACATTTTAAGTAAATCTGATTTGTGAAACCTTAGGTAACTAATTAGATACATTGGGGGTAAGGCTTTTTGCCTCATGAGGTGCTTCTTCACGTTACTGAAAGAATTCTCAGAGTTCTAATTTTTTTCTTCCAAAAATTGAAATAGGTCTCTTAGATTTTTATGGATTATAAAAGTAATACATGCTCTTTGCAGGAAATTCAAAAAGTACAAGGAGGAAAACAAAAATCACCCTGAAGCGAGTGGTATACCAATACATACTAACAATGAAACAGTAGATACAAGTACTAATATGGCAGAGACTTAAAATAGGAGAGTATTATGAATAAATCAATGTCAATGAAAATCATTTAAAATTTTTAAATTAAAACCCAAGTGAGATCATTTCATACTCTTCAATTGACAAAAATGTAAAAATCTGGCAATTCCAAGTGTTGTTGCTCAGGATGTGGATCATAAAACTCCTACACCCTGCTTATGGGATTACAGATTGGTATAGCCACTTGTAAAGATAACTTTGCATTCTCTAATAATGTTCTTTTTTTTTTTTTTTTCCCTTGAGATAGAGTCTCACTGTGTTGCCCAGGCTGGAGTGCAGTAGCATCATCATAGCTCACTGGAACCTCAAGCTCCTGGGCTCAAGTGATCCTCCTGCCTTAGCCTCCTGAGTAGCTGGGACTACAGGCATGTGCCACCACACCCAGCTAATTTTTCTATTTTTTTGTAGAGACGGGGTCTCACTCTTGCTCAAGTTGGTCTCGAACTCCTGGCCTCAGGTAATCCTCCTGCCTCAGCCTCCCAAAGTGCTAGGATTACAGATGTGAGTCACCACTCCCAGCTTCCAATAAAGTTCTAAATGTGCATAATCTACAATCCAGAAATCTCATTTCTAACTATATATACTAGTGAAGGCTTGTGTACCTGTGCACAAGGAGAGATGTATAGTGTTTATAAAAATATTGTTTGTAATGGCAAGAAATTGGAAACACCCTATATGTTTGTCAACAGGAAAATTAATAACTAAATTGTGGTATAGTCATAAAATGTTAATATTATACACAAAGTGAATGAACCAGAGCTGCATGCATGAATATGGATACATCTCAAAAACAGCGTTACAGTATAATTTGTGTAAGATTTAAAAATCTTCAAAATCAACTCTCAATATGTTTTATGGAAACATGCATTTATAGTAAAATCAAGTGAGAGATTATGTTTGGGAAGGGAGGGAGGGAATGTAATGGGGCTGAGAGTACTTTTGAAAAAGTGATATGAAGCCAATATGGCAAATATTAAGAAGCTACTAAGGAGGATAGTATGCTTGAAATATTTCATATAGAAGTGAAAACCATCATCAACATGTACCATCATATCACTATGTTAAATTTTAATATGTAAACAGCATTCCTTAGGACATATTTCACAGACATATTAAACAGTGATTTAATGATTATACTTATGTATATAAAGTTTGGGCTTAGTTACATTTTTAGAAACCAATATATTTAAATAAACCCAAATATGCAATATGTAAATTTACGTACACCTATAATCTCATTTGCTACATTAATCAGCAATTCTCAAGAACATCATGAAAAAAATAAAAAGTAGATAGAGGTTGTTACCTCTGATCTTCATCTGACTCCTTCCTGAGCCACTACAATGCCAATCCCTTACACTTGAAGGTCTAAGCAAAGGATACTGTGAGCGCAAGTGAAACCTCAAATATGAAAACTGGATTTAGGAAGTGTCTGTGGTCTGTGTTTTAAAATGCTGATGTGTCAGGCCAACAAGAGAGTAATGTTATTGCAAACACTTCCATCACTTTCTTTAATGCCTTTTTTTTTCATAAGCTAGGTTGTCATGTATTAGATGATGCAAGCAGTGACTTGACTTAGTCTTTGGTTGGAAGAGAATTACTTTATATAGTTCTAGAACTAATGCAAAACACTGAGTAATTTCTGCTGTGAGAAAGTAACCAGTGGTGCTGGCTAAGTCTTTCCTTCTCGTAATCTAAGCTCTTTTGTCACTTCCAGGTTGGACTGGGAAGAATAACAAAATCCTACTGTCTTAGTCTTCTTGGGCCACTATACCAAAATTCCATAATTGGGTGGCTTAAACAGTGGACATTGATTTCTCACAATTCTGGAGACTGGATGTGTGAGGTCATGCTCTGGCCAATTTGTTTCCTGGTGAGGTATCTCGTCCTAGCTTGCAGTTGTCTGCCTTCTCACTGTGCTCTCACATGGCTGGGAGAAAGAGAACTTTGGTGTCTCTTCATATAGGAACACTAATCCCATCAGATCAGGGCCCCACCCATATGACCTCATTCAACCCTCGTTACTTCCTTACTCCAAATACAGCCACCCTGGGGGTTAAAACTTTAACATATGAATTTTGGAAGAACACATACATTGGTCCATAACACCAACTAATGCAATCATTGTCCTGGAGTCTCCCTGAGGCCAATTGTTAACGTGTATCATTTGCAGAATCATCGGGGTGATGGATAAATCAGCTGGGCTTGTTCTGAGTGCCATCCATGGCTCACTTCCTGGGGCTTTCTTGTTAGAAATGCACATCAAGGACATTGGCATCAACTTTGTTTTCTCAAAAAGAAGTTTGAAGTTAGAACCCTGCAGCCTTGCAGTAGAAAGATGGAAATTTAGGTGAAAATTTTGGAAAGTATCTAACCTAATATCTACTATTCCAACTGTTGGATGAAAGATGATGCAGAATAGTGAAGATAGATAAGATATTGGGCTTTTCGTTCCCCCGGGAACACTGATAAACCACTCTGCCGAGAACACAGTAAATACCCAATAAAAATGTAATTAACTTAATGAACAAATAAATGAAAATCTGTTATTGGTTTGTCACCACAGCCCAACTTGGCTTAGTGGGTGACTGGTTAATGGCTTTTATCTCTGAACATACCGCTGCCTGTTTACTATGCTTGGCAAGTTCATTAATACTCTTCTACTTTTTGTAGGTCAAGAAGGTAATTGCTATTTGATATTTGAAAAGCAAATAGATGTCTTGGATAGTGAAGGACAGTCCTGAGGCTTTTTATTTATAGCTTTATTATGTTATGTCCCCATTTTATTCTTCGACTTGTCCTTTGGTTCTAACCAATATGTGCTCAGTGCGAATAGAAAGCCCTAGAGAACCTGGAGAGAATACATGGAGTGATGTCTCCAGCGGCGAGTGCTTTGGAGATGAGGAAGACGTTTGTAAGCGAAGGTCTGGCCTTACACTTTCGATTGCATGTTTTATTAGTAGTGACATGAGATAGGGGAAGGACCGCCACCCTTTGTTTCTGGTTGCCAGGACCTGCAAGGAGGGGGTGTGAAGAAGAGGAGGGAGGGCCAGGCGTGGAGAGAGGCTGACGGCAAGCAGGGTCCGAGGGGGAGCTGGCCAGGTGGGATTCTGACTAGAAGGTAAAAATTCAGGAGCTTTAGACCCCAGAGGAAGCTCCTTATCCCCCTCCTTTGCACTCTGGCTGTGTCTGTTGGGTATATTAAAATAAAGGCACTTAAAAAATCTGAGTTTATGAACATGTCAGGATAGGAGCGTTATGTGGAAATCACGAACACTTCGGAGTTAGACCAGTCCAGATTCCAGTCGTGCCCTCCCCAGGTTTGAGGGACATGGAGGCTGACACTGCACTGATGCCACCGAGTCATACAGCTGCCTCCATTAGCTGAGCTCTGTGGTTGGCACTCTGAGAATTTAAGAGGCATTTTCATGAGACATTTCTTAAAATGTATTTTATGACTGCTATTTATGTGGTGGTGTTTAGAGTGGTCTGCCTATCATAATTTGGTGCAATACTTCTTGTTCCTTTTTAGGAGACAAGGTAAGAAAATGAAAATATGGAGAAGTAGCAGGGATAACTCTGTGGGGGGGGAGGGAGAGGGAGAGAGAGGGAGGGGGGGAGAGAGAATGTAATAGAAAGCACATTGACACCTTTGGAGAAGAGAAGAAAATATTTAAATGTTTTGAGAGAAAAAGACTTGACAAAATTGAAAAGATTGTCTACTCTCCTCATAAACATTTTCTCCCTGTTTAGAGAAGTTTTATTATTATTATCATTTTAAGATTATTTTATTTTGCGGTCTTGATGTAGTCATTTAAATAGAACAGAATACAGAAAAATGTGATCGAGATCGGATAATTTAAAAAGTTGAAGTGTCTCTTTTGGGAGAAATCACTAATAGTCTTTCAAATTTGGTTTTCGTTGTTTGTCACTGGCCTTCGGTGTGGCACAGGCTAGTGTAATGGTTCAGAACATTGCTTTTGGCATCTGATCAAATTAGTTTCTATTTTGCACTCTGCCATTAATTGAGTAATCTTGTATATGTGATTGAATTCTCTGAGTCTCACTTTTGTCATTTGTAAAATGTCATCTGCATAACAACAGAAGATTTCTCACAAGATTGCTGTATTAAATAAGATGAGTAGCACCTGGACCATTGTAAATGTCCAGCTAATACAGTTATCATTTCTCTGTTCATACTGAACGGGGAGTGTAAGGAATCACATCCATGTGTTATTACTTAGCAGCATGGCTGAAATGTGAAAGGTGGAGTCGAATTGGGAAAACTCAGGTGCAGAAGCTTGGAATTTACATATTGCAAGAATTGGCATAATTTCTTGTTGTTCTTTGTTTCTCTTCTCATCCTGTTGAACCATGTCCTTGGAAACTGAAAAGTAACCTTATCCTAAAACCTAAAATAAATACTTTTCTTATGTTTTGCATTCCTTCTGATTTAAAATAAGTTATCACTGAAAGATTTATTTGTTTTTCTTTTTTCAGTTCATTTATTTGGTCATTTCAACAAGCCCTTAGAGCACTTACAGTGTGGCAGGCTCCTTTACAAACCTCAGTGTACAAGAGCTTTGCAAGCCTCTGCTTGTATCGTGTTTGCTAATACCATATTGTCAAAAGCAATGCCAGTGGCCAAGCTGAGAGTGCATGTGGATGGAGACCACACAAGGGTGTGTGCACACTGGGGGGCAGGATTCACTGGGAATCATTGCTGTAATAACAACCATAGACACCTAGGAGGCCTCTACGTCCTACTACCCAAACAGGTGTATATCCTCATACAGGAATCTCACAGATCTTGGAGCATCTTTATACTTTCACATCCAGAATTGCAGTACCAATTTACACTCTACCAGCTGTGTGCAAGAGTCTCTACCTCCCTACTTTCTCACCAATGTATGATATTATCTGTCTTACTAAAATTTTACCATTTTGATAGTTGGAAAGTGATATTTTTAAACATTTCTTTGATTACTTGTGTGAGTAACTTTCCATATGCTTATTAGCCATTGGGGTTCCTCTTTCTGTGAATTTTGTATTCATATCCTTTGCCCATTTTTCGGTTAAGTTTAGTTTTGCTTGTTGATTTGCAGGCACTCTTTATATATTCTAGGTATTATGTTTTGAAGTCTCTCCTCTCCCAGCTTTTCCCCCATGGTTTGTGCTTTTGGACTTTTTAAGAAATTTTCCCCCTCCCCACCTAGGTCATAAAATGATCCTGCTACATTTACTTCTATTAGCCTTTTGGCTTTACACTTTACGTATAGGTCTTTAATCTATATGTGGTGTAAAATAGTAATCCAACTATTTTTTTTCCTTACAGAGTATGTCAGAGTTTCTTATTGACAATTCCTAAAAGTCTGTTCTTTATCAGTTTTCCTTGTGAAATCACAGGCAGGTTTGTGAGCTCTTTTTTATCTCTTGGGAATATTTGTCTATCCCTACACTAGTGCAATTCTGCTTCTGTTCCACTAATTTGTGGTATGTTTTAATATCTGGTAGGGAGGGTCCTCTGTTTGCTCTTCTTTTTAAGTTTATTTAGCTATTTGGGTACCTTTATTATTCTTTGTGTATTTTAATAAAAGTTTGAGGAATTCTTCAAAAATCTTCTTCTGGAATGTTGGTTGGGATTACATTGAATTTATAGGTTATTTTGGGGGCAAATTAACGTCCACACAAGCGCATAATAATGAAAGCAAAATGGTAGTAGCAAGAAAGCATAACAGAAATTGAAGCTGTAATTAAAGCCATTACCCCTAAGTTCTTTGATTCATGGGTGAGTTTTAACAAACTTTCAAATACACACGTTAACTTGTTCTGTTTTGTTATGCATCAGTTTTGTCATTGTATACATTTGTAAGAATTTATCAATTTTTTGTCAGTTATCAAGTTTATTATCATAAAGTTCATGGTGTTCTTATAATATGTCGTATATATAGTGTATCTTCCCTCTCTAGTCTGAATCTTGTTTGTTTTCATCTTTCCCTTTAAAAAATAATCTGACCAGGGGTTTTTCTGTATTTTAAGTAAATAGGTCTTGATTTTGATAATCCTCTCTACTGCTTTTTATTCTCTATGTCACTGATTCTGACCTTACATTTTAAAAAAATTTTTCCTCCCTCTTACATTTATTTTAGTTAAATGATCATTTCAAAACTTTCTATTTTTTTCCTATTGTTAAGGCAGTACATGCTTAATGGCTCATGCTTTTGGTACCATGGCCGAGAATTCTTTGCAAAACTCAAGGTCAGATTTTCTCCAATGTTTTCTTCTAGAATTTTGATAGTTTAAGCTCTTACATTTAGGTTGATGAGGCATTTTGAGTTAATGTTTGGATATAGTGTGTGGTAAAGGTCTAAGTTCTTTTTTTTTTTTTTGTATATTGATATCTTGTTATCCCAGCACCAATTGTTGAAAAGACTGTTCTTTCTTCCCATTAATTATCTTGGCACCTTTGTCAAAATTAAACTGACCATTGAGTAAGGATTTATTTCTGGACTCTTGATTCTATTCCATTGATTTATATGCATATCCTGTGCCAATGCCACACTGTCTTGATTAATGTAGCTTTTTAGTGAGTTCTGAAATTGAATAGTGTAAGTCCTCCAACATTATTATTCTTTGTCAAAATTGTTTTGGCTATTGTAGGACCTTCGCATTTCCGTAAAAATTTTACAATCAGTTCGTACATTTCTACAAAAAAAGGCCTGATGAGATTTCAACAGGGATTGATATAAATTTATAGACCAATTTGGGGAGAATTGCCATCTTGACAATATGGGATCTTTTAATATTTGCCCACGGAATGTCTCTTCATTTATTTAGCTCTGCTTTGATTTCTTTCAGCAATATTTTGCAGTTTTTCATATATAAGCCTTGCATATATTTTGTTAAACTTATTCCTACTTCATTTTTTGATGCTATTGTGAATAAAATTGTTTTTTAAAATTTTATTTTCAGATTATTTGTTGCTAGCATATATAATTAATTTTTGTATATTGATTTGAGTTCCATGACTTTAATAAACAACTCATTTATTTGTTCTAGTAGTGTGTGTGTGTGAGATTTCCTTGGGATTTTCTACACCTAAGATCACAAGATAGTTTTACTTCTTCATTTCCAATTTCCAGACTGGAAGACTAATTCTTTCTTTCCATTTCTTTGGTTTCCTCTTCATCTTCTCCTCGTTCTCTTCTCCTCTTCCCCTACCTCCTCCTCCTCCGTTCACACCTCTGCCTTCTCTTTTCTCTTCCCTCTCCTCCTTTATGTACTGCTCTTGCTGCAGTGGCTGGAACCACTCAGTCAATGTGGAGTAGAAGTCTCTGATCTTGCTCTCAAACTTAGGGGACAAAGCATTCAGCCTTTCACCAATGAGTATGATATTAGCTGTTGGGTTTTCATAGATACCCTTTATCAGGTTGAAGAAGTTCCCTTCTATTCCTATTTTGTTGAGAGTTTTTTTTTTTTTACTGTGAATGGAATTTGGATTTGGTCAAATTCTTTTCCTGTATCTATTAAGATGATCATCTGGTTTGTCTTTTATTTTATTAATATGGTTTATTACAGTAATTGCTGTTGAAATGTTAAACCAACCTTGCATTCTTGATCAAAATGTATAATCCTTTCTGTATGTTGCTGGATTTGGTTTGATAATATGTTGTTAAGCATTTTTGTGTCTATGTTCATGAGTAATATTGATCTGTAGTTTTCTTATCTTGTGATATCTTTTTCTGGCTTTGTAATGTTAGTAGGTATTAGTAGTGTACTAGGAGACTGCTAGTCTCATTGAATGATTTGAGAAGTCTTCCCTCCTCTATTTTCTGATATTGTGAAAGGTTGGTATTATTTCTTTAAATATTTGATAAAATTCACCAGTAAAGTCATCTGGGCCTTGGCTTTTCTTTGTGGGAAAATTTTTATTACTAATTCAAATTCTTGTGTTGTTATAGGTTTATATTAGAATATAAATTTTCTGTTTATTCCTGAGTCAGTTTTGATAGTTTGTATTTCTAGAATTTGCCCATTTCATCTAAGGTGTCTCACTTGTTAGCATATCATGGTTCATAAGATTCCCTTACAATCCTTCAAATTTCTATAGGTTCATTAATGACATCTCCTCTCTTACTGCTGATTTTGCTACTTTGTGTCTTCTCTCTTTTTTTCCTGGTCTAGTGGAAGGTTTGTTAAATTTTTTGATTTTTTTCAAAGAATACTCTTTTTATTTCATTAATATTTTTCCTATGGTCTTTCTGTTTTCTATTTCATTGATCTTCGCTCTAATTTACTGCTTAGTTTCTTCTTCCTACTTTGGGTTTAGTTTTCTTTTCCTAGTTTCTTAAGGTGGAAACTTAGATTATTTATTTGTGACATTTTTCTTTTTTGATACAGGGGTTTAAAGCTCTAAATTTCCCTGTAATTACTTCTTTAATTCCATCCCCAAAATTTGACATTTTCAAAACTTTTATTCATTTCAAAATGTTTTCTAATTTCCCTTATGATTTCTTCTTTGACCCATGGGTTATTGATAAGTGTGTTGTCTAATTTCCTAATATATGGCGATGTTCCAGATTTTCTTTCTATTGTTGGAGACTAGTTTGTATCCAGTTTTAATACTATTGTAGTTTGAGAACATACTTTGTATAGTTTTAAGCTATTTAAATTCTTGGAGACTTTTTTTTTTTTTAACTAGCATATGGTCTACTCTGGAGAATGTTCCACTTGACTTGAAAAGATTGTGTGTTTTGTGGTTGTTGCATGGCATGTTCTATAAACGTCACTGGGATGGAATTGGCTGATAGTGCTTTTCAAGTTTTATATATTCTGATAATTTCTGTCTTAATACTATAGTAAGTATTAGAAGTGAGATACTGAAATCTTCAACTATTATTGTTAAATTATATATTTCTTTGGATTCTGTCAGTTTTTGTTTCATGTATTTTGAGGCTCTGTTGTTAGGTATGCATATGTTGTTATATCTTCCTGATATGTTGACTCTTTTATCATCATTAAGTGTTCCTTTTTATCTCTAATACTATTTATTGTCTTGAAGTCTATTTTGTCTGATATTAACATAGCTGCTCCAGCTTTCTTATAGCTGCAGTTTGCATTGAATATCTTTTCTTATCCATTTATTTTCGTCCTATTTATCTATTTGAATCTAAGGTGTATTTCTTATAGACAGAACATAGTTGGATCTTATTTTTTGTCCAGTCTGACACATTTGCCTGTTGATTAAGGTTTTTGAACATAATTTTTGATAGGGTTGGATTTACATTTGACATTTTGCTATTTTTTTCTCCAAGCTTTTTGTCTTTTCTGTTTCTCTCTTACTGTTTTATTTTGTGCTAAATAAATATCTTTCATGTGTAATTTTAATTCCTCTGTTGATTTTTTATATTTTTTATTTTTAATATTTTTATGATTTTTAAATAGTTGCTTTAGGGATTAATCTATATATTTTAATTTCTTGCATTCCACTTCAAACTTAATTCTGGCAGAATTAGAAACTTCACTCCAGTGTAGCTCCATCACTTGCCCCTTCTCTGGGCCGTGATTGTCATAAACCCAACAACAAGATGTTACAATTATTGCTTTGGGCAATCTACTGTTAATGAAGTTAAAGGAAGAAATGGGAAGAAATATATTCAGGAGTTTTTTGTGTTGACCCACACACTTACCATTTCCAGTGCTCTTCATTGCCCCCTGTAGGTGGAAGTTAATACCTAGTGTGATTTCCCTTCAGCTTCAAGCTTTGTTGCTGCTTTTTGGGGAGAGGATTTGCAGACATTTTTAGTTGGCCACAGCCAGAACCACTCTTAAATTGTTCTTTCTTTCTTTCTAGTCTTACTTTGCTTTTTGGTTTTTGTATTCCAGTTCCTTGAGTTGGATACTTAGTCCATTTGTTTATAATATTTTCAGTTTTTTGATAAATTTATTTAAAGCTGTAAATTTCCCTATAAATAATTGCTCTTTCTGTGCAGCACAAAATTTGGCATGCAATATTTTCAAGGTATTCAGGTTAAATAGGTTCTTAATCTTTCTTTTCCTTTCTCCTTTATCAAAATGTTACTTAGTAGTATGCAATTTGTTCCTAGATATATGATTTGTTTATTTATTTTTCTCTTTATTATTTATTTCTAATTTTAAAGCAATGGAATTAAGAGAACAGAATTTCATGGTGTTAATTCTTTGGAATTTATTTGAAGAAATCACTGGGGATGAATATTGGTCATGTGTGTGTATGTGTGTGTGAATGTTTCGTATGCAACCAAAAGATAATGTGTAATATGTAGACTTGTTATTGGAAGTTTACTGTATTATTTAAATTTTCAATATATATTTGCTTATATTTCATCCAGCTGGATTTATCATTTTGAGAGGAATATGTTTAGAAAAATTTCAATGTCAATTTCTTAAAAATCCATTGCTTCTTGTTTTCCTGTCAGTTGTTGTTTTGTAAAGTTTAAAGTTTGTACTGTTAGATATAGGTCTATTCATGATCATTATATCTTTTTGTTATACTGCTCTTTGTACCAGTAGATAATATCCCTCTTTCTTTTATGATGTTTTATTTCTTTACATTCCATTTCTTCTAATATTAAATTTGTTACTCTAATTTTATTTTAGGTTGCAGTTGGTGTCATTTTTATTCATATTATTCATCATTTTTATTCATATATTTTAAACTTTTATTTAAATATTTCTTATGAACAATGTATTATTGGGTCTGTTTTTTTTTTTTATTTTTAAGGTCTAATTGGAGAATTTCTGCCTTTTGATTGGCTAATTTAATCTATTTTATTTATCATGATTACTATAATATTAGGAATTAATTATGTCTTCTTATCTCCTATTTTCTATGTATCAATTTTCAAAATTCTTTTCTGCCTTTCATGGGATAGATTAAATTTTTTTCTATTGGCATAAAAACCATGAAATATTTTTGTTCTTCCGTGGGGGGTTACCCCTAACTTATTATAGTATTATCTTAAACCTACCAATTTCAGTATTACCTCACTAGACAGGACACACGATTCAATGTGACTGACCTCCCCCCCCCCTCCATGGGAGACCAGACCTCCAGGATGATATTCTCATTTAAAAAAAACTTTTAAAGTACAATAAATGTACATAAAAGTAGACATATCATAAGGGTATGGATAAATGAATGTTCATAAACTGAACACGTGCATGAAGGCAGCAGGCAGCTCTATAGACACACCATTGTGAGCATCCCAGATGCCTTGGGCCCTCACACCCGTTCAGTTACTACCCACCCCCAAGGGCTTCTAACGTCATGGATTACTTTTGTTTGTTTTAGTACTTCATGTAGACGGAATCATACAGAATATACTCTGTTGGGCCATCCACCTTGTTGCATGAAGTTGTAGATGATTAATTCTCATTTCTGTTTAGTGTTCCATTGTGTGACTATAACATTTATGGATTGATTCTGTTGTTTAAAGGCACTTGAGTTGTTTCCAGTTTTTGGCCATTGCAGATAGCGCAGGTGTGAACATGGTAGTACGTGTCTCTTGGTGTGTGAACTTATATAGGGTATGTAGCTCAGAATGGAATTGCTGGGGCATAAGGGATGCATGTATTTAGCTTTAATAGATGCTGCAAAATAGTTCTTCAAAGTGGCGTTCCAATTTACATCCCCACCAGCACTTTATGAGACATTATGAGAATTTCAATTGTTACATACTTGTCAACAGTCGATACTTTCCTTTGTTTCTATTTCAGTTATTCTGGTGGTGCGAACTGTTGTTTTGTGTTCCTCTAGCTTTTAAATTTCTGAGTTGATATAGATATTCATTATCTCTCCCTCCCTCCATTCTCCTTTATTCATTTTTAGGTTCATCTTTTACTAAACTACATTAAACTTTACTAATTTATCCACTCACTATTCCCATATATTTCATTGCATCTTCCTGTGTGTGTCTATTAAGAGTGTTTTAGGGTTTTTGTATGATAATCCTTCTGAGTCTTTGTGTGTCGGAGAATGTATTTATTGCCCACACACCTTTAAATTATGACTCAGTTGTATAAAAAAATCTAGGTTTGAAGTTCTTTTTCTTTAATTCAAAATATAATTTTGAATTATACCAAATACCAAAGTGTAATTTTCAAAAAGTTAAAAACATGACTCTCATGCAAATAAAAAATGAACACATGCCAAAGATTGTATTCAACTCCTTAATCAATGAGGGAACTATTAAGATTCAAAGGAGTATTTGAAGAATATACATATATATAAAATATATATATATATAAAATTTATTCCATCTTCTGAGTTTATTATTTCAAACCCATTGCTTTTTCCTATTAACTGCTTGTTCTTCATTTATGTTATTGATATCCTCTCTTATCTCTTTGTCACGCTTACTTTAAATTCTCCATCTGGCTGTCCTATCACTTCCAGACCCCATAGTGCTGGTTGTTTATTTCCACTCAGAGGGTTTTTCTTGCTTGGATGTAGGAGCCCCGTGTTCTGGGTGAGGAGGGGAAGGGGAGGGAACCTCAGGGGCTGAACCATCCACCTGCTCTTGTTGTGTTTGAGGCATTCTTCGCTTCACTCCTAGTGTTACCCTGTGACATCTGTGGCCTTGGGTGGTCTCTTAGTTTCCTAGGGCTGCTGCAACAAAGTGCAGTCACGCACCGCATAACTACTACGTTCCAGTCAACAATAGACTGCATATATGATGGTGGTCCTTTAAGACTATAACGGAGCTGAAAAATTCCTGTCACCTGCTGACCTTGAGCCATCATAATGTTGTGGCACAATGCACTACTCACACAAATCTATGATGGAAAAAAGAAACAAACCAAGCAAACCACAATGGATGCATTTCTGAAAAGAGTGACACTTCCTTAAGAAAAGCCTCAGGCAGGTCCTTCAGGAGGTGTTCCAGAAGGCATTGTCATCATAGGAGATCGCAGCCCCGTGCCTGCTCCTGAAGACCTTGCAGTGGGCACAGGGTGTGGAGGTGGAAGACAGTGATATTGATGATCCTGACTCTGTGTGGGCCTAGGCTAATGTGTGTGTTTGCATCTTAGTTTTTAACACAGAGGTTTAAAAAGAAAAAGACAATAAAAATTTTTAAAAATAGAAAAAAGCTTATAGAATAAGGATATAAAGAAAAAATACTTTTGTATAGCCGTACAATGTGTTTGTGTTTTAAGCTAAGTGTTATTACAAAACAGTCAAAAAGTTAAAAAAAAATTTAAAGATTTATAAAGTAAAAAAGGTTATATATAGTACACTAAGGTTAATTTATTATTGAAGAAAGAAAAAAATTTTTTTATAAATTTTGTGTAGCCTCAGTGCCCAGTGTTTATAAAGTCTACAGTAGTGTACAATAACCTCCTAGGCCTTCACATTCACTCACCACTCACTCACTGACTCACCCAGAGCAATTTCCAGTCCTGCAAGCTCCATTCGTGGTAAGTGCCCTATACAGGTGTACCATTTTTTATCTTTTATACTGTATTTTTACTGTATTTTGTCTTTTATACTGTACCATTTTTATGTTTAGATACACAAATACTTATTATTGTGTTACAATTGCCTATAGTATTGAGTACAGTAACCTACTGTATGGGTTTGTAACCTAGGAGCAAGAGGCTATACCATATAGCCTGGGTGTGTGGCAGACCATACCATCTAGGTTTGTGTAAGTGCACTCTACGATGTTCATACAAGTATGAAATCCCCTAAGGACACATGAACGTATTCCCCTCATTAAGGGACACATGACTGTACCAAAAACTGGGTGGCTTAAAGCAGCAGAAATGTTTGCTTTCATACTTTGGAGGCTAGAAGTCCAAAATCAAGACGTCAGCAGGACCATGCTCTCTCTGAAGGCCTAGGAGAGTGTCGTAGCTCATTTTGTATTGTTATAAAGGAATACCAGGGGCTGGGTAATTTATAAAGAAAAGAGGTTTACTTGGCTTGTGGTCTGTAGGCTGTAGAAGAAGCATGGTGCCAGCATCTACATCAGTGAGGGCTGCAGGCTGCTCCCACCCATGGCAGAAAGTGAAGGGGTACTGGCGTGTGCAGAGACCACTTGGTGAGAGAAGAAGACAGAGAGAGATGGGGGAGATGCCAGGCCCTTTTTAACAACCGTCTCCAAGGGAACAAGTAGCTACTAGCATAAGAGACCGCCCCCCACCCCCACCCCACCAGGAAGGGCATTAATGTATTCATGGGGGATCTACTTCCATGACTGAACACTTCCCATTAGGCCCTGCCTCCAAAATTGGGATCAAATTTCAACATGAGGTTTGGGGGGACAAATATCCAAACCATAGCAGGAAGGGTCCTTCCTTGAATCGTCCACCTTCTCATGGCTCCCAGCAACCCTTGGCTTTCCTTGGCTCGGAGATGCATCACTCAGGCCTCCGCCTCTGCTACCCTGTGGCATGCTTCTTGTGTGTCTGTGTCCACATTTCCTTCTTCTTAAAGGACACCCATTGCTGGATTAGGGACTACATGAATAATCAAAGATAATCTTTCCATATTAGTTTCCTAGAGCTGCTGTAACAAAGTCCACAAACTGGGTGACTTAAAACAACAGAAATTTATTCTCAGAGTTCTGGGGCCAGAAGTCCAAAATTAAGTGGTTGGCAAGCTTGGATCTTTGGGGGGGTTCTGAGGGAGAGTCTGTCCCGTGCCTCTCTCCCAGCATCTGGTGGTTTTGTGGCAATCTTTGGCCTTCCTTGACTTGTGGAAGCATCACCTCGATCTCTGCCTTCATCTTCACGTGGCATTTTCCCTGTGTGCATATCTGTGTCCAAATTTGCCCTTTTTATAAGGACATAGTCATACTAGATTAGGGCCCACCCTACTCCAGCACAGCCTTATCTTAATTGATTACCTCTGCAAAGACACTATTTCCAAATAAGGTTGCATTCTGAGGTTCTGGGGATTAGGACTCCAGCATCTTCTTGGGGGATGCAATTCAACCCACAAGAGGCAGCATTGCTGCTTTTTAATCTTGTGGTGGTCAGAGGGGGTCAGTCGGTGTCCTGCCCAGGAGCAAAGAGCAAATCGGGGAAACCCTCCCCAGCTCCTTCCCACCCACCTTTGCTCTGGGTGGCCACCTTCTCCCCAGAGCAAACATGCTTCCTTCTCCCCAAGAGTTTAAATAAAAATGACTTAAATAAAATAGAATAAAAAATTATCTAAGTAAAAGTCATTTGTTTAATAAAAACTATTTACAGTGGAGAAACGACTGATCCTTTCTGGTTTACAAAGAAAACTCACAAGAATTTATGCCTTTAAAGAAAAAAAAAGGCAAATATGTAAAATTGAATATTATTGCCAGGGCCAAAAATTTTAAGTATGACACCACATTAGAATGACAAGTTTTTTAGAGATTGAAAGTAACAGTCACAGAACACACCAAGAATGCCTGACTCTGAGTGTCCCACGAGATTTCTTTGCTAGAAATAACCTTTGCAAGGGCAGTTTCATAATGCAGAATAGAATCTGCATTTCTTTAGTTGAAGGAACAGAAGCAGCACTTTCAGCTTATTTTATTGAGATTTCTTTCACCCACAGTTGGTACCTGTATTTTCTCAGCCAGACATTAGAATTAGAATAGTTAAACCACTGGGTGGGTTGCTGGGTGGAGTGTGTGTGGTCGAGAAAATAACAACCTGCAATGTGGAAGGACACAAAGCAGAGTGGAATTAACATTTGGAAAATGGGGCATGTGGGCTTTTGCATCTGCAAAATCTTCATTTTATTTTCTGTGTCCTGGACCTTTCTCTTTATTTTTGTGGGCTCTCTAGCATTGGACTGGGGGAAGGAACCAGCATTTCCTGCTAATTTGCCATCTTGTCAAGAACTGAGAGTCATCCTGTAAATGTTTAGATACATTTCCTCAACGTTTTATTATAAAAATGTTCAAACTTACAGAAATGTTGAAAGACTTTTATAGTGAACCCCAATGTATGAGCACCAAAATTCCTTAATTAATTATTTGCTAGTCTTTTCAGATTTTATTATTGTTCCCCCTAAGCTTTGACAGCTGTATTGCCAATGCCTGATTTGACAACATTTTTATCAATTCATACTTAAGGAGTTTTTCTAAGCATTCAGATTTATAGAAACAACTACTGTCCTCTTAGGCTCATATTTATATGTCATTCAGGTGGGTTAGAAAACCAGAATTTCTGTACCAACAAGCCATTGGTATGTGTGATATTTCAACCTTGGAAGTGGATGTGTCCTGGCTGGTGTCCTGCAGGGAGCTCTGTGGGATGCAGCACAGTATGGACCTTAGTCTGAGCTTCTGCAGAAGGAATAGGGGTGTCAGCAATCCATAGGGTTAATCCTTGGATGTTGGTTAAGAGAATTTCTAGCACAATCCCATGGGTGGGACGTCCAGTTCTGATGGCTCAGTGCTAAGTCCTGTTTACTTTCTTGTCTTCCCTTCAGACTGAGGTGTGGATATTACGTGACTTTCCTGGCAAGGTGAGCTCCTCTGAGCAAATTATTGGAAAGAAACAAACTAACAAACAAAATTAACCCCGTGACACCTTTTGGCAAAGGCAAAGGTACACTTGCATTACTTTACCAAATCGTATGCTTAACCCCCCGGCCTCAAGAGCCTGCCTGGGGCGACATCACCTACTCACTGGTCTCCCAAGTCAAGGGTTGGATACCTCCTGCACACCTGCCCGACCGTAATGTATCGCTGAAGTCAGCACAGACACCTGCTATGCTCCCATGCAGAAGCCGTTACAAACAGAAAAACTAGAAGCTTTCTAACTTCAGTGTTTTCACTATCCAGACTCTACATTCAACAACAGAAAAAACCTGCTGGCAATTTACAATAAGCAGTTTATCTGCATATCACAAAGACTACCATTGTCATTCAAGTCCTCCTCCTAATTTTCAACTTCATATTTGCCTCTAGTTGTGCCATTATCGCTCCTGATTGCTTTTGCCAGGCTTTGACTGATCTCCTGCATCCTGTGATCCTAGATGCTGCTTCTGGAGGATGTGAGACTGTTGCCAAAGCATCCTCCATGGGTTCCCATGGCGTAAAGAACGGAGCGCTTACTTCTCAGTATGGCATGCAAAGTTCTACACGATCTGCCTCTAATGTTCATGTCCAGCCTAACCTCTTACAATTTCCTCCTACTTTTACTTCCTGAACAGGCTGAGACAGCCTCACGTGAGCTGGCTCCCTACTTTTGCCATCCCCCAAGCTTTCTCTTTGCTGTCAACATCCTGATAATAATCCCCCAAGGACCACAGCAGATGCCACTGTTCTCCAGTCAAAGGTGACACCTCCTTTGTCTGTGCTCCTACAGCACTTGGAACCTGTCCAATCTACCTATGTAAATGGTAACTTGTGTGGCTAATGCTCCTGTTTTGTGATCACCTCTGTGTAGGTAGAGACTGTGACCTACTCTTCTTTATTTTTTCCTGGGTACTTCCCTCAATGCCTTGTACGTAGCCGTTGCTCAGTTGTTAATTGGAATCATGCACCATTTATTAAGGACGTTATCACAAAGTGTCCTTAACTCCTGGGTCATTATGTATCCATAGCGTAAGAGCTTGCACATTTAGGTGTAGAAAAATTCACATTTATAATATTTGCAGAAATACTGATCAGTAATTATGTTAGCTGGAAATGTGTCAGACTTCTTTCTTTGCACGGGGAAGCTAAGCCATAAAACTCTTCCCAGGGTGAATGTCTACTGGGGTAAGTAAATCTACAATCTATCAATTGATAATACTATATCTGAATGATACCTTTGAGAGAAAAAAGCAGCAAGAAGACTCTTGATATAATGTAGAAGCTTCTGGATTTACCTACCATTTGAGATCCTTCACATTTGATTTTAAATGGAATGTAGCATGCAGCCATTATGTAATGGCAAATAGTCCATACAAACAAGCCATTTATTATCATGTAAGTTGCAAGATTGATGCAGATTATTTCTTGGTTTGCATCCCTGAGATGAGCAGAAGGGCAAGAGAACTGTGCAAAAGTACACTTTGCAGAGAATGGTCAACTTCAGCATCTTCACTGTACTTGAAGGCTCATGCAGGTTCCCAGCCCAAGCCAGAGGCTGGGAGAGATGTTCAAATCCTCACACTACTCTTAGAGCCGTGGGGGTCCTATTGCCAGGAAGCATTATCACGATAATTGTGTGGTAGAATCACCAGAGTCAAAAATTTAGAATCTTCTGTGAAAGAGAACTTCAAAATTACTTAATTTCTTGTTGTGGAAATACTCTAATTATCCCAATCAAATTTTCTGATTTCAAAATGAACTTGGTAAAAGGAAATTGCCCTCACTTTCTGAACTGCAGTGATGACTGTTTATTACCAAACTCCATAAGGAGTGATGAATGTATCTCTCTTATTATAAATATGACATTAGCAGTGAGTAGAGAATTGAAATGATAAGAGCATTTCTCTAGGATTGCTTCCCTTTTTAGAAAACTTTTGAACTGCGTTTTGACTGCTTATACTGGTTATAACATTCCTACCGGAATCATCTTCAATAAAATTGTGAACTTCGTTTGAACTGGACTATAGGAAAAACCATGGTTAAATAAAAGATTTGTCTACCAAGGAAATAAACCAGATGGTATAGGGAAGTTGCTAAAAAATGTTATAAGGCAGAGCACATAAATACCAAGGGGAGGTTGGACCAAGTGCTGTCAGACTTGCGGCAATTTTCTCTAGCGAAGGAATCAGGATAGCAACAGAAAAACATCGCTATGGGTCAAGACGAACTGTGGGGGGAGTGTTAAGGTTAGAAGAAGGAAGCAGGGAAGTCCAGTCGGGGGGGCAGAGGGAGCCAAGGCCTGGAGTTGAGGTGGGCAGGGCAATGTGTTCCCAGAGCGGGAGGTGGGCAGGCGTTTCCAAAGATCGACAAGAGGGAAAGGTTTAGGACAAGCTGTAGAGGGCCTTGGATACTAATAAATTATTTGGACATTACTTGTAGGAAATGGGAAACCAACACAGCTTTTTAAGCAAGAGAATGATGTGATCAAAACTGCGTTTTAGGCAAATTAATTTGAGTGAATTCGGAGTTTGCTTCAAGCTCCATCTTGAGGTAGGGAAACTGAAAATGCGCTAAGAAGGTACTGGAAGCAAACAAACACACACATAAAAACAAAGACAGAAAAGAGCTCTCCTGCGTGGGCAAGATGGTACAATGTAAAGCAGCCCTCGCCCCTGCACGGCCCTGCCTCCTTTCCTTCCCGGTGCTTATTCATGGGGATCGTCTTGTCTGTTCACATGTTTGCTTGTTTAATTTTGTTGCCTCCCCGCCTCAGTAGAAGCTCAGGGACTTTGTCTAGATCGTTCATCCTCAGTGCCAGGAACAGCACCGCACATGCCAGAGGCACTCATTTTGAATGAACAGAGATTAATAGAAGACAGGGAGAGGTCAGGAATACTCAGCTCCTAGTTTGGTTTGATTCTCTCCAGTAAGAATGGGTTTGGGGACTAATATGGAGAAATACCAAATTCCTGTATATAGCTGTACTGATTTTAAAGGATGCACATGTATTTATTCCTCCCAACAGCCACAAAAGGCAATCTGGAAGGTAGTTCATTCATTTGACATTTATTGAGCACTTACTTTGTGCCAGATGTTATGCTGTGTGTTGTGTTTACAAAGATGCACTTGAGATAATTCTTGCAATTGAAGGTCTCATAGTCTGATGGAGAAAAACCAAGGTATACAGAGAATTATAATATAATGTGTCTGTATTAGTTAGGTTCTCCAGAGAAACAGAACCAATGATGTATGAGATTATGAGAAAAAAAAATATATATACACACACACACACACGTGTGTGTGTGTGTATATATATATATGTATACACATACGGGGAGAGAGAGAGAGGTATTTATTATAAGAAATTGGCTCACATGCGTACAGAGACTGACAAGTGCCAAGATGTGCAGTTGGCAAGCTGGAGATCCAGGAGAGTCGATGTTTCAGTTGGCGTCCGAAGCAGGAAGAAAGTGATGTCCCGGCTTGAAGGTGGCAGGCAGGAGGTTTGTCCCTGACTCATGGGAGGGTCAGTCTTTTTGTTCCATTCAGGCCTTCACTTGATGGGATGAGGCCCACCCACATTAGGGAGGGCAACTGCTTTACACAAGCACCAATTCAAATGTTCATCTCGTCCAGAAACTCCCTCACAGACACATTCAGAGTCATGTCTGCCTCAATGTCTGGCACCTGTGGCCCGGTCATGTTGACACCTAAAATTGACCATCACCATGTCCTGTTAATATAGAGATAGAAACAAAGTTCATTCAAAATAATTCCATCTTGGGTAATTAGAGAAGCTTTGTAAAGGAGGTAACAATAAATAGTTGACAGATATTGCTATCACCTCTATTTTTAAAAAAAGGTAGTAGAAATTTGGGAGGTTAAGTAAGTTTCTGTCACACACAGCCAGGAAGTGATAAAGCCAGGAGCTGAGCCCAGGTCTTCTGGCTCCAAATTTTGTACTTTTGTATTATACAGAATAAGCAATTCCAAGAAGGAATTATATTTTAAGATAGTGAAAGATCATCCAATTTTTAAAGATGAATCTGTGACTCAGGTGTTAGTTCAGTTACACCCTAAGCTGCCCAAGGGTCCTGTGAGGGTCATTTCAGACTCAGGGTGGCAGAGGCCTCCTGCAGGCGCTCTGAGCCCAGCAGCACTGTCCCTGTGGTGGGGGGGAGGGCCATTGGTAGCCTTTGTGCTTGGAACTTGGGCTGTCACAGTTACGCTGGTTTTCAGGTGAATGGGGACCCGTGGCAATGACAGAACAGAGCCCCACGGCTGCTGATTGAGGGAAGCAGAGACGGTCCTGCGTGCTCTCCCCGTCTCTCAGAGCCCTGAGGCCTCATTTCCCTTGCGCGTCTGCCTCACGTCGCTTCTCTGGGCTTTTTAGCTTTCACCTGCGCAGGACATTGGCGAGCAAGTGGCTTTTGGGCACGAGCTGACACAGTCAGTGCCCAACACAGTTCACTCCAGGTGGAGTCTTGTCTTCTTTTCATTCAAATGCTTCTCTTTAACTGAACAATAAAACTGTGTACATCTGTGGCATACAGTACGATATTTTGAAATATGTGTACATTGTGTAACAGCCAAATCAAACTAGTTAACAGGTATTACCTCACATACTTACCATTGTTTTTGTGCTGAGAACACAAAATCCACTCTCCTAGTGACTTTCAAGTGTACAATACATTGTTATTAACTACAGTCACCGTGATGTACAATGGATCTCTTGAACTTATTCCTCCTAAGTGAAAAATTTTTAAGAATTATTATTCATCTTTTAATTAATAAGAGGTGTGTGTATTTATGGTATATAAGGTGATATTTTGAAATATGTGTACATTATGGGACCGCTAAATCAAGCTAATTAACATACGCATTACTTAGGGTTAAAAAGAAAATTCTACTAGTCCACCTTGGGGTGTGCCCGCCGTGGCACACTGCTCACTAGCTCATCCCTTCACGAGGAATATGCTGGGCGTGTTCTAGAGAAGGGGGAGGGGCTAAGCAGACATCCCACGTGTGTTTTCTACAAGAATCCTTCTGACCTACTGTCTGGGACTCTGGTTAGTTTATGTTGTGAACTAAAATAAAATAAAAGGCTTCCCCCCACCAACTGACTGAATGGACACCCTCCTGGCCAAGGGGATATCCTAAAACTAAATTGTCTGCCATGAGGAGGGAGGTCAGACATGCCTCACCGTGCCCCCCTCCCTTCTTGGAGATGTCCTTTGTAACTCATTAACAGGCCTCAGGCTATGTAAGACAAACCTGTAGGTCCTCAGTTTACACAACAAATATATGTCCGGTGACTTGTCTCTTCCTTATCTAAAAACATTCCAGGCCTTTAGACAAAGCTTCATTTTTTTTTAACCAATTACAAGCCAAGGAGTCTTTAAACCCACCTATGACCTGTAAGCCCCTGCTTTTGAGATGGCCCACCTTTTCAGGCCAAACCAATGTATGCCTTCCATGTATTGATTTATGACTTTACCTGTAATTCCTGTGTCCCTGAAATGTATAAAAGCAAACTGTAACCCAACCACAGCGAGTCCACTTGCTCAAGGCCTCTTGGGTATGGCTCTGGGTCGTGGTCCTCAAATTTGGCTCAGAATAAACCTCTTTAAAATTATTTTACAGAGTTTTGCTTCTTTTCTGTCGACAATGTCTTAGTGACTGATTTTGTATGACCCCTGGGAACACAGCAATTATGATTTTTCTCCCTGCCACTCATAGGGTCCTCAAGAAACCACAATGCTCTACAGGATATTATATACATCCTTCTTAAATATGGCTAAATTACAGAAGGAACAACTGCATAACCTCTAATCTGCAGTCAAATCACTTCTAAGGCTGTTCTTGGTGTGGATTTTCAATTGCCATCTGAAAGCAGCATTAGTCATCTTAATAACATGAATTAATCATCAGTCCAGCCCGCTGGACAATATCGCAATCAAAACAACAGAGACTGAAATGTTCCAGCCAGAATGAGAACATATGAACATAGCTTAACTCAGAAATATTGCAGCTGCATTCAACAAACTTCTAATCAAAGGAGACCTACCAGTCGTATTTAAAATTTTTTGGTTGTTAAAGTGCTTTTGTCACGAAAAAGATGTTAGCAGTGTGATTTCAGACTCAAACAAGGAAGAGAATTGCAGTAATTATGGACAATTTGTGACCAGAACACTTCCAGCCAAATGATACAGTTGAAGTTGTATCTTTTTGAACAAATTGAATTCTGTCCTATAGATCAATTTCTGAAGAATATAATTGTTAACAAGACATTATTAACAGGATATCCTTTCCTTTGACGTAGAAATTGCATTAGCATCTACGATCTAGACAAGATTTTTTTCCTCATTTCTGACACATTTGATGCTTTTGAAAATGTGCCTAATCCATTTTTTTTCCCAGTATGTTTTAAGTTATATAGGAGTCAAAAACTGCCCTTTGTTCTTTTTGAAGATTTTGCAACTTGCTTCTCAGCATGACTCTGCAACTTTAGCATACTGTGTTCTTCTTACTATTAACCTGGACGTAGAGCTTAATAGAAAAGAAGAGGAACCCTCATCCGCCGTGTGCCAGGCACCATGTAGACGCTGTGAGATCACGCGATTATCTCCGTCTGTCCCCACGACGGCACTGGAACAGAGGTGTAGTTCTTCCGACTGTTAGAAATGAGGCGACCAAAGGTCACATAATGACAGAGGTAGTGTGTGACACTCAGGTTATCTGACTGCCCAGTCCAGCTTCTGTCTTCTAGAACATTCCTCTTCCTCTCCCCCCTCCAGTTACAACTAATCACTAAGCAATGGAAGTCTCGCTTAGGTTACTATTCATTCACATGCCTGGACCACGAGTGCAACAGATGAGGCGGGAGGAATGGGCGTTCAGCTGTGTCCCTAATCCCGGTTACTTCACAGAAAGAACTTAATCTAAGCCAAGGTCCTTCTCCAAGTAACCACACCGCCTCTCAACGTTAGGGGTGAGTAGAGAGCTCTGGTGATACTTCAGGACTTAGCACAGCAGTGGGGCACAACCTGTACCCCACTAATTAGGCAAATACTCTTCCCTCTCTGTGAGTCTCGGGTTTGCTGTGTCTGAGGGAGACGTGCTGACCTCAGGAGTTAACTGATACGGGGTCTGTGGAAACTGTTCATTGGTGAAAATACAGAAAGGAAAGCTCCCGTGAAGGATCACGTTCAGAGCTGCCCGCAGGAGTGGATCCGTCCATCCCCTCCATCCCCCCACCCTTCCCCCGCCCTGCAGGGCGCTGAGACTGACAGCTGCGGACGTTGGTGCTGTCTTGAGCTGAAGGCCACGCTTGGTGTCCTAGGAGTCTCGAAGGGTCTGCTGAATGGAATCTTCCTGGGGGAATGGGCTGAGTTTTCTCAGTGGAGGCTGTGAAGTTTTTGGACTCAGAAACTAGTTAACAGGGTCTTCAGGCATTTGTGCAAAAATCTGAGGGTAGGCGAGCCATCTTGGTTTTGTGTGTGTGGCACAAAGAAGCCTTTATTTAGTGTCCTTTTCTTATGGGGGCCACGTGTCACGTCTACATTGTACTTTTCCTTTGAGATTGCCCTTATCCTCAGTAACAAAGTCTGCCTCTTCCAGCACAGTGTGGGGTTTTCATCTCATGGTGGCTGAGAAACAGGGTGGCAAGGGGCACGAGGACCTGTTGTCATTCCTTGAAACCTGGCTCAAGCAGAGAGTGGGTGTTGGCCTGCTGGGTAGTGCTGGCCTTACGGGAAGCTTCTGGTGGTGGCAAAACTCCATTCTCCATCAGCAGAGAAATCTGAAGGTCATACCTGCTTCTATTAGTCCCAGAGATCTGGGAAGGCTGTTCTTGAGAGAGCAGAAATGGAAGGTCACTGGAAAACTGGGCTCTGTATTCACGGAACGTCACCAAGGGGGAATTCAGTGCTTTGTGGGCTCAGTCCTGCTAAAGCTGGGGGACTAGAACAGAGAGCTCACAAGAAGTACACAGAGTATATCTAGAAGTGTCCTGGGAACAGATAATCTAATTGCCTCACCAGCCAGACAGCTACATTCCTAAGGTAGACACCAATGCATTCAAACTTGTTAACAACACATGCATTCCTGGGCTGGGATTTTTTTTTTAATCCTTGTTCGCTTAAAAATTTATATGTTACAATCAATTTTTTGTGTGTGTGATGGTAAAGGACTTACCAATGTCATTACCATGGGGCCGATGGCCTAGACTGGCTACGTGGCCACACCTGTGGCTTTCAGACAAGCAGAGGCTGCTCCCTGCCACGGAAGGGGTGACTTCGGCTCGCAGGGTGACTGGGCCAAGGCCGGGGCTGACGCTTATCTTCCCTCTGTCCCCTGGTGCCTGCTCTGTCCTTCAGCTCTGAAACGTAGGTCGGGGAAGGTGTCTTAGCTCCGAGGGGTTTTGACACACTGGATATCTAGGTGTGATCTCTTCTGAAAGGATGCATGTCAAAATGACAGATAATTAACCTCAGAAAAGTGAACTTTGTAGTAAAGAGAAGTAAAACCCGGCACAAACTCTGCAGGGACACAGAAACCCTGAGGGTGAGGAGGGGGACAAGACTCGCTGGGCGGTGACCGGCCTGCCTTGAGCAGCGGCCCAGTCGGGCTGGAGGCGGCATCTGAGGGGACAGGGAGCGGCTGGAGGCTCTGGGGCGGGGAGCCAGAGGGGTCAGGTGTGCGTGAGGATAGCGACTCCTGAGCTGTGCCGTGGGAGAAGCGAAGGAGGGCAGAATGGAAGCACAGAAGCAAGTCTGCGAGCTGTAGCCCGATTCTGCATCGAGAGGGGGAAGTCATTTGGGAGGTATTTTGGAGGTGGAATTGATAGAATTTTCACTCTGACTTCTGATTACTTCCCACGTGGCGTTCCACCTGCTCGGACCTTCTGCCTCCGTGTTACCCCCTTCGGATCTCAGTGTGGATCTTACTTCCCGCTGTCTCTGACACCCACCCCTGCAGCGCCACAACCTCACCTCAGCTTGTGTCCTGTGCTGTTCTTTTCCACCATTTCACACAGTGACTTCTGTGTAAATCGTGAGGGACTTTTCCACCTTCCCCATTAGAATGTGAGTTAGTGATGGGGCTTGTGTCCACATGGCACAGTGTTGAAGGCCAGAGTGGGCAGGAGGGTGGGACAGGGAGGTCACAGGGCCTCTGGTCTCCAGCGTGGCGTGTGGATGCTCAGAGCCCGTAACACGGGCACGTGAGCCCGTGCAGAACGCACTGCGGGATCGCGAGGAGGGACTGGGGCTGAGTTTCAGACATGCTGCTTCGGTGGTGGTGCCTGTGGGACATCCAAGTGCTGGTGTCCATTAGGGGGTTTGATGCCTGGGTCTGGAGGACACAGAATTGGGTAGATATAGGTGCACTCTGGCTGTCCACAGGGACACCACGTTTGTGGCACCAGCGCAGTCAGAAAGAGAATATTCTATGACTCGGCGACTCCCTCAAACTCTTTACCTCTCGGTCCCTTCATTTGTCAGCCTCGGCTAATGACACCCACCTCGGGCCGCTGCGATTATTAAACATCTGCAAAAAGCGACGTCTGCAAGGCGCTTAGCCCAATGTCCAGCACACAGTATGCACATAATAGACAGAAGCGGGAAGAAGAGGGCAAAAGCAGAACCTAAGGGAGTATTTAGTGGGTGGTCAGAGAGTACAAGAAAAGGAATAAAAAGGCAGGAGGAAAAGAAGCAAAAAGTTAGTCGCTTTTATTCTTAATAATAATATGGAAAATGCAACTTGATTCTGAATTCATATTTATGACATTCCCTTAAATAATAACTTTAAGCAGAATTTACGTATTTAAATCTTTTAAGCCATCTTCTTATTTTCTGTTATTTATTATATTTCAATGGGTAACAAGAAAACTAAAGAAACATTTTTGATGAAGTTGTAATTTTTAAAAGTTCTGTTTTTATAGCATGTCACATTATAAGTGATATTTGCTCAGGCCTGCTCTCTGTTTGATGATACTTGCTTGTCTTTAGTAACTTTTCACCTATAGTATCTGCTGAGGGCTAGACATATTTTATTTAATGAGAAATTAAATTGTGCAGAAGAAGAATTTGAGAATTAGTTCCTATTACTAAAATTTATCAGATAAAATAATGGTCTTTGAAGTTTTATCAGGGTGAAATTTATTTTCACAATTAATGGTTTGCCCAAGAAGTGATTTACAGCTGCCTATAAACATAGGCAACAAATATGAGCGGCAGGTACAAATGCTCTGGAAATGGCATCATTAATCCACGTGATTTTAAATCAATGGATTGTGAAATTCTTCTGTCAGAAAAATTGATTATGACTCTTTAGGCCCTACTATGAAATTATTCCTGTCATCCGTGTATTAAAGATATTCTTTCCATCGTGTGGGTTTCATGGTAGTCGCCCGTTTAACCTCGACTGTCGCGCAGGCGAGGCAGCGGAGTGTGTGGGCGGAGCGTGGCATCTGACCCTCATTGGTGGAAGGAAAATTGAAAGGACGATGAGAAACCCTCCTTCACCTGCTCAACTGCACGAGAGTAGTGAAAAAATACCTGGTGTTGTTAGATCAAGTGTGAAGAGTTTACAGTGCTCCTTTGCAGCTGGTGGGAGTGCGTGTTACAGAACATTCGGCCAGAACTGTACAAATGTCTAATGCTTTGTTGCTCTAATCACATGGCCACACTTCATCCAAAGGACGTAGTGAAACATTTGTGCACATATTTGTGTACAAGAACGCTCACACTGCAGGCGTTATGAATCATAGTGAAAATGGGGACGCCACCTAATCGCCCAGCAAGACGGAACCATTGCACGAACTACGATATCTCCAGATGCGTAGATGCTTTGTGGCCATTAAGAAGTCATGTTACAGAACACTGTGAATATTTAATGAAAATGCATACTTCTTCCAGGTGAAAAAAGGAGAGTACAAAATAGTTTTGAAATGCATATAAACATACGTTCATGAATACAGAGAGTATCTATAAGGATGAAGACTTAGTTGTCAATTGCTATGTAACAAAACACTACAAAATATAGTGGCTTAAAACAACAATCTGTTATTTCTCCTAATTCCCTAGTTTGAGTGGGCTCCGCTGATGGTTGGGGTGGTTCCTCTGCTCCTGGGATTTGCCTGGGGCCCTCACTGGATGGTATTCAGTGGGGGTGGGGCTGGGCTGGCAGGTCCAAGAAAGCTTCACTCACAGGTTCTCCTTCACACTCCTCTCCACGGGGCTAGCTGAGGTTTCCTAATGGCGAGGTGGCCTGGGGCAACCAGAGCTCTTAAGTTAGCAGCTGGCTTTCCCCTGAAAAAAAGGCAGAAACTGCCAGACCTCTTAAAGGCCAGACTGAAGCTGGCATAGCATCACCTCTGCCGCATTCCATTGGTCAGGGTGAGTCACGAGGCCCCCAGGGGAGGGTGGAGTATAGGCACCCTCAGGGAGAGAAGGAATTGATAGCTGTCATCTTTAGAGACTCAACCAAAACCTACATCAGAATTTTAAAAGTAGTTCTTTCTGGGTGGTGTGATTATATATTTACATTTTTCCCCCCGTATACTGTCTGTCTCCTTCAAATTATTTACACTGAATTTCTTTAAAAACAAAACAGAGAAAATGTCATTACTAAAACCATATAGCTATTTAGTTACAGAACCAAAATATTTATAGAAACCTGGGTCTTCTGATTCCCAGACCTGAACCCCTTCACATGACCACCTGTACGATTCACACTGTGTTCTGAGCAGCCCAGCATTTGCAATTAACACCTGTAAGAGAAGACCATGGTTCCTTGGGCAGATAAATTACTTTATCACCATCAAAAACAAAACAAACCTCCAAACCTTACTATACCAAATTACAATTGCATATATTAGGGCATTGTAATAGGGTTTGATTTCCAACTTTATTATTTACTGTGCATTCGGGATGGTTACTTATGTTTGCTTAATTACAGTTACTTTATATGTTAAGTGGGGATAATAATAAGACTTCACAAAGACTAAATTGTGACCAGCACAATGCTCACCTAAAAGGTGCTCAAGAAATATAATTTCTTTTTCTTCTTCAAGTGACATCTTTTCCTAGAGCTTTGATATGCAATTGTCATAGCATCACCTCATTCATATTTATCTGCTTTTTTGAGCTTTGTCATATTGTACATCATTTTATTTATGATACTGTATCAATAATCCAAACTCAGATTTATTTGCTCAAACAGAAAAATATTTTTTGGTCATGTAATATTTCTTGATTGGAGACAAATTCTTCAATCTCTACCACCAAGTACTATTTACTCAGGTCTGTGTAGACCTGCCCAGGGAACCATGGTTTTCTCTTACAGGTGTTAATTGCAAATGCTGGGCTGCTCAGAACACAGTGTGAATCGTACAGGTGGTCATGTGAGGGAGTCCAGGTGTGGGACTCTGAAGACCCAGGTTTTTATAAATATTTTGGTTCTGTAGCTAAATAGCTATATGGTTTTAGTAATGACATTTTCACTGTTTTGTTTTTGGAATATTTAAGATGAGAATGATCAGAGTAGGAGAATTTCTAAAGCTTCTATCAGCTCTAAAATATTGATTCTACAAGTTTAAGTTCATGTCAAGAAGATTAGATGAAGTATGTATAGCTCTATTTCTTTTGAGAGAGAACTTAAGGCTAATGCTTACCAAGGGAATTGGCATCATCTAATGGATGGCGCAGTAATGGGGCTTTGGACACTTAGTGTCTATATTAAATATTACCACTGACCTGCAGGTTGACCTGTGGGAAATTAAATCCTGTCTATGTGCTTCAGCTCCCTTATGACTCTAAGAGCCGTTTTTCTTCTTACCTCAAGAGGTTATTACAAGATGACTATATTCAAAGAATGACATTCTCCAAAAGGGATGATATAATGGCTATATGATAATGTTTTACCATTGATGAGGAATTCTAAAAAAATGACCTAAAGTTAGAACCATACACATGAATCGACACTCACCATTAATCTAGAAATGCGTCAGTGTAGTTTCCTACAAAATCTCCAACTTAGGTATGCATCTTGTAATTGTGGCTGCTACTCAGAACTTATAATTTTGCATGGAAATAAAAAACTCTGAGGGTCATTGGGCATGGATAGTGTTGGAAAGACTGCTAACAAGTTCTCTTATTTGGAACTCTGCTCATCTCATAAATGACAACTTTTGAGATATAAAATATTAACATCAAATCATATTGCCTGATGTTTTTTAAAGTTGATTTTTTTTAAAGTTTAAAAATTGAAAAATCAATGAATAAAAGTCATAAGTAATGATAGTAGTGGTATTAAATGAAAATCAATGATTCTATTTATCTATCTAATAAGATACAATTTCACATCCAGCAGATTGATAAAAATGAAAAATTCTGATGATGTCAAATTTTGGAAAATTTGAGGAGCAGAGGGAACCATTTATACACTGGTGGTATAAATTAAAGGTAAATTGGTATGTCCACTTTCCAAATAGTTTGCATCAAAGAAACATATATTCTTTCATCCAGCAATTCCAGTCCTGGGCATCATAAAGAAACTTGTATAAAGGCACCAAGAGGCATGTATTACTATGCTTATAGCAGCATCATTAAACACTACAAAACTCTGGAACAACCCACCAGTATCAGGATGGACAAATAAATTTTGGTGTACTCAGACAGCAGTAAGATTGAACTATAGGTACACATACCAACCTGCAGCGCAGATTCTCACAAAATGATTGCGTGAGTTTGCTAGGGCTGCCCTAACAAAGTACCACAAACTAGGTGGCTTAAATAAGAGAAATGTATTGTCTCTCAGTTCTGAAGGCTAAAAGTCTGAAATCAAGGTGTGGGGAGGGTTGGTTCCTTCTAAGGGATGTGAGGGAAGAATCTGTTCCAGGCCTCTTTCTTTGGCTTGTGGGTGGCCACCTTCTCCATGTGAAATATGTTTCTTTATATTATCTTCCCCCGGTGTGTACCTGTTTCCAAATTTCCCTTCTTACAACACCAGTCACATTGGATCAGGGCCCACCCTCATGACCTCACTTTTACTTGATGACCCCTAAAAGATCCTATTTCCAAATAAGGTCACGTTCTGAGGGACTAGGGTTAGGATTTCAACATGTGAATTTTGGGAGACACAATTCAACCCAGAACAATCATTCTTTATATTTTATAATTAGGCTATGGATGTTTATCTGTGTTTAATTAAGATGTGTATGTGCATTAGTCCACCACCCTGAGGATGATGTCCGTGGCTTTCAAAAGATTCTTAACAAGGTCTATAACTTTCAAAAAGTTAGGAATCACTTGCAGATTAGAATGTCTACCAGGAAGGGTCGTTAAATTCTACAGAAGCTCGTAAGGAAACCATGTAGAATCTTATTTGTGGGGCTTTTAAAAAATAGGACATTTTTGTTTAAATACATTATGGTGGGGAGCTGTTTCAATAAATCATCTAGTCCATCTTCCTGTCTTTAAGAAGAATGCTATTTAAGCCATTTCAGATATATAGTTGCCCAACTTTCCATGAAAAGTCTCCTCTGGTATATCATTTATCAGTTAACATGCTTGCTTTATTGTGTGCTTTTGGACATGTGAAATGTTTAAGACAACATAAGAGAGATAATATGGTCCATAAACTTCCTACCAAATCCTCCTGTGCAGGGGTCTGTCTTCAGTGCCACATTTTGCAGCTATAATGAACAGCAAACCCAGGAGAGTGACCTCAGTAAGTCTCACTACTGCCTGCTGTGTTGCTTTGGGGCCTGAGGTCTCTAGGGTCACAGGCAGGTAGGCGCCTCCCCAGCCAGGATCCTACATGTTGGCAATACTGGGACTAGGGTTCTTTTCATGGGGATTTTATGAAAAAGGGCACAAACATTTGTTGAGAATGATTAAAATGATATTCTATAAGAAGAAGTATCTACATTGTACTATATATTAATTGGACCTATTTAAAAACATTATGAAGATTTCCAGGGGGTTCTGATATAAGCACCTATTTCCTTTTCACTAAAGAAGGGATGAGAACGCTTAACCAGAACGGTGAGGACAGGGCTCTGCGGCTCCTGACTGGCCCCATCCCTTCCCCACGTGCGGAGCCTACTAGCCACCTGCTGATGGAAAGAGGTACTTCCCGTGCGGTCCCAGCTGAATACAGTCCCTTCCTTTGGATGCCAAGATCTGTATAATACCAGTAAATAGTCCCTGCAGCCAGCAGCAGTTGGGGCTGGAATCTCTAAGCCACAGAATTATTTAAAAAAAAATTTTTAAGGTAATCCTCTTTGAAAAAATCATGACACTGTTTTGGAGGCAGAATGGTTATGCTGCAGTGTGCATTGTGTGGGGACAGGTACCTGTCACGGCAGCCCCATCCTTGAGAAAAGAGGAGGCAGTAGCCGTCACAGGCGAGTATTTCAGTACCGTCAGCACGGTCAGTACCTGACAGCTGTTTTCACGTTCTGGAGGTGACTGCTGTTGTAGAGCACCGAATTGCAATCGCATGTGTGTATCCAGGTGTAAGTATATGTACGTGTGTCAGTACCTTGGGATACAGGCTTATGCTTTTCCAGATTTAGCATAATGGGAAAAGTAGTTTTTAAGTACCTTTTGATGTGTCAGCAAGCCAGATTCCCTGCTTGCACTTTGCTGTTAAGGTTAAGTGTTGGAAAAGGGGTCAGGTATTGCTTATGACAGAGAGGGCCACGGGGTCAGGGAGAAGGAAGATGAAGGTGAAGGAGCAGTTCCTATGGGATGCAAGGGGAAGCTGCACTTTTCCATGGGCACGAAGAACGATTGGGGAGGGTGAAGCGGGTGAAAGAGACATGAGTCCTAGTGCTTCCACTTTTGTGGGCTCAATTCCTGCAAGAGAGGAAACAACGGCAAAAGGATAGAAAACCACGATAGATGCATGAAAAAGCTAGAAGCAGGGTGGCTCTTGCTTGACTCTGCATCGGGACGTCTGGGAGGAGGCGGCTGACTAGGGCACGCTGTACCGTGTGGGGCGGCCACGTGGAGAGAAATGACTGCGTTAGGTAGGAAAGCGCTGGGCCCCGCAGTGTACGCGGGCTGCAGACACGCCAGACAGACCTGCGTCCTTCCGGGGGGAGATGCAGGAGGGCTGAGCATGGAGTCCCATGCAGGACCTGCTGGGAATTCAGTGCTGGCAGAGCTGCTGGAGGAAGACGGGGCCGAGTCAGGACCTTCCCAATGACTGCGAACCAAGAAACCCCACATCTGCCGGCTTTGGAAGTCAGCACAGTGTCAGGGCGTAGGCGGGCAGAGCAGCACCTCGCAAAGGCCAGCAGAAGTCTGGAGGGGCTGGGCCTCTCCCTCCCAGCATGTGGAAAGAGCCAGGAGGAGAAGGGGATGGAGAACACCTGAGAGCTGAGTGTTTTGGCCGAAGACTATGAATTAGAAGCAGGTACTTTATACAAGCAGAGTTTGAGATGCTAGTTAGGGTGGTACTAGATGCTGAAATAAACTCTCACACTGCAAAAGGTTAACACCATGGGTTTTTATTTCTTGATTTAATCATACTCCCATGTGGATGTTGCTGGGCAGACAGTGTCTTTCCTCCACGTGCTGTTTCAGGGACCCCAGCTCCTTCCCTCTGACATCTAATCCCCCAAGGCCTTGGAGGCCTCTGCTTCTAGCAGAAGGAGGAGAGAGTGGACTTCTCAAAACCCTGGCCTAGCAGTGACGTACTTTTCCACTCACATTTATTTTGCTGGCAAGAACATGAGTCAAATGGCTGCACCTGGATGCCTGGGGTTGGGTGAGTGGAAAAACTGGTCCCTGACACCTCCTTGACACAACTCCACCCTAAGGACAGGAAACAGGAATTTTTGTGGTAGCCATCTCTGCCACAGACACCCTTCATTGAGTTGAAGACATTGTTCCGAACTTTAGTCTTTGCTACACAGACTGATGATGTTTAGGTCAGAAAGAGAAATAAAGGAAGTTGTAATTTTTCACTTCCAACTTGTAGCTTGTAAGTCATATCCCACTACTATAAAATATATAAATTCTGGAAATATTAATTTGGGATGTTTCAGTTTGGACATGATGGGCTGTATTAGGCTTCTTTTCAAAATTGTCAAATTGGACAACACGTGAAAATGGTGTCTATGTTATTTTACTTACACAGTCAGGAAAGAAAACGTTCCACACTGTACCTTAGTAGAAATATTCCACCCAACATGAGTTCCGTTCACGCATGTAGCCTTTTGTGTACCTGAGGGTTGCTCTTGGCCACTGATTTTAGCCTGTAGGGCAGTAGTTTTTTAAACTGAGGGTTGTGACTCACTGGAGGGTCATGAAACCAATTTATTAGCTCATGACCTAATTTAAAATAAAATTATTTTATTATAGCACATTTAAAATAAAAGCCATCAGAGGATATCCCTTAAATAGTAAAGAACTGTTTGGTAAAAATTTAATGTGTGTGTGGGTGTCCGTGTCCTGGGTTGTGATGTAAAATGTATTTCTTATGGATTATGGTTAAAAACAAGTGAAGCCACTGATCTAGGGGAAAGTCCAAGGCTGTCTCCCTGCCGAAGGGCATGCGGCAGTCTGGCGGAGGGGAAGGGGATGGTGGGATCCACTTTGTGGGGTCTCCTTTGGGTTTCGTTTCTTTGCTCTTCCTTTCAAAGGAGCTGGGGAGTAGACAGCCCTTGCCACCCTCTTCCCGTCTTGAGGCCATGTAGGAACCAGATGCACCGAAAAAGAAGGAGGCAAAGTAATCCTTACGTTCACCTGGGGGCAGGTGGGGCCCTGCATCTCTCATGGCACCCCCTGGCTTTACCAGGGTAGGAGGATCGAGAGGCACTTGGGACACAGTTCCAGCCAGCAAAGTTGTATTTAACCTGAGTTTTTTAAAATTTCAAAATGTTAATTAAGGGGGTACGAGTGTTTTTATTACGTGGATATCATGTATAATGCTTAAGTTGGGGCTTGTGGTGTGCCCATCACCAGAACAGTGTTCACAGGTAAGTTTTTATCCCACACCCTCCCTTAACCCGGTTTTGTTAACTCTCTGGCATTCTCAGGAATCTGTGGCAATGGCAATAGCCGGTCCTGCATTTGGGAAATCAAGACCACACCTAGGCAGGTCTTCTCACATAGCTTATAAAAGTATGTTTGAGAGTTTTTCTCTTAGCTTTGAAAATCATGCTAATCACCTCTTACCAATGCAGAGGCGAACTGATAGGCAGTCTACCCCGTGCTCACTGTCGGGGCCGGGGGTGGGCATAGCAGGGGAGGGGAGGGCGTTCGCGTGGCTGTTTCCTGTCTGTGGAAATGGAGGGAGATCACCCACGTGAGAACAAGTGAGCGATGTGTCCAGAGGCTGCTGTAGCAAGGGAGTCAGCCTCCCTCCCTAGGGTCTGGCAGACACTGAAAGGCAGGTGGGAGACTGGGAACGTTTTGTAGTGGAAAAAGTGGGGGCTTCAGGTGTGCCCTGATTGGAGGCTTTTGGCACGAGGAGGCTGGGGCGGCCCGTCTCATCTTTGGCTTGCTCTGGCTGGTCCTAAATTGGAAGTGGAGCAAAAAAAAAAAAAAAACAGGGCAGCTGGCAAGTGTTGCCCAAGTCCTGCCCTTTCTGGGCTGGGTGTGCTGCAGAGGGTGTGGGTCAGACATCTGCTGCCGTGTAGGGTCTGGCCATTGCTCATCTGCATATTCAGCTTTTCAACCTCATTTCAATGGATGAAAATAATTGATCGTTTGTAAGGAAGTAGAATATCATTGTCCTAATCGCCACAGATTAGGACTAGAGTAAATAGTGTGGAGTAGGGGTGAATAACTGAATTTACAATATGGGAGGTGGGTGTGGTGGGTCTCGTGGAGCTGGAAGAGGAGGACATCAATGAAGCATCCGATGCCCGTGTGTCAGAGCTGAGCATTTCAAATGTGTGTAGATAGTGTCCGATGCCAGCACGTCCTATGTCCAATTTACACCTGCCATCCTGGTCTGTACTTAGCATCTGTAAGTTGTTCTCACTGACAGCACAAAGGCCTTTGCTGAATACTAGTGTCTTTATTTCATGTGTATCCAATGGTGACAAATTTGATTTCATTCGTACTTACTGAGGGTGTTATTTGGAACTGTGCTAGTTACAAGGGGCTCTTCACTTCAGTCGCATGACAGAGTACTAAACCTTTGAGGCAGGGCTTGGGAGAGGTGGTCACCCCAACTTCTCATCAGCCTCCTCCTCTTGGTCATAGATCCTGTCCTGATCCCTGGGTCCCTCTGGGACTGAACTGAGATGCCACAAGCCTTTATTACTTTCTTCCCCTTAGTCTCGTCTTCTTATGCCTTTGCATGGGTTGGCCCAGTGCAAATGTTGGGCAATAAGTAGAAATTGAGACAGGAATTGGGGGGGTGGTGTGGATGGGAGGTAGGAGTGTACGAGACATCTTTAGTTTATTTTGCATTATTACTGAGAGATAATCTCCCAGTCTTTTATATGCAGATGACTCTTGGACAATAATGCCCTTTTTAAATTCATGGAAAGTTCCTAGTTTGCACAATCCTCATCTACTATAGTTAAGGAATAAATTTTTGTGCTTTATGGGTGCAGAAGTTGTATTTTAGGCAAGAAAGCTCTTTCACAGCTATGGAGAAGAAGAAAAATCTAAGAATCATTGTGGAAAAAAAATGAAGGAATTATATTCTTTGTTTTAGGCTGAAGGAGAAAACTAATGTTTTAAACATATGCAGTACTGAAAATCATTGTATTTTAAAATAAATCACTGTATGATTTAATCGTTACTAATCTAGAACAGAATAAATTTTGAAAGGCTCCCTGCCGCTGACTCTGTTTAGTTTAGGATTTACTATCTTTTATTATTCTTAGAGAGAAGGAAGTCTGCATAAATTACCTCTAGATTCAAGGCCTCTGCTTTCTAACTTGTTTTGCTTCCTTCTAATTGCTCTTAGAAGAAAGATAAATAAGTTATTTGGATGTTTTACACTGTATGGAACACGTGCTTCATCCACAGAACCTAGGTACCTTGTGAAATCTCACTGTGTGTCTTAATGATGAAGTTTGGGTGGAGTCCATGTTTGTACCGATTCTCAAAACCTATGCCTGAGAGAGTTGCCATCAAAGAGTGGGTGGTCGATAAATATTGCTGACCGGCTGACTAACTGACTTACACACTTAAAAATAAGTTCGATCTGTTGGCAGTTTTGGTTAAATTTCTTTTAAGAAGCAATGTAACTGGAGTTTTATATATGCAGGGATAAAGATTCGTGGAGTGAGTCTTTGTGCTTCTGGCCGAAGACAAATGTTTCTTAGGGTGTTTTGGAGTACCAGGAAGCTACGACCCAATGCCCGCAGTCCTGAAATCACACTGTGAGAGAAGTTTTTCCTAGTATTAGGGCACATTCTGTGTTAAAGTACAAATATAGCCAGGCCAGGTAGCTCATGCCTGTAATCCCAGCACTTTGGGAGGCTGAGGCGGGAGGATCACTTGATGCTAGGAGTTCAAGACCAACCTGGGCAACATAGCAAGACTCCATCTCTACAAAAATTTTTTTAAAAAAATTAGCCAGTTGTGGTGGCACACTTGACGTCCCAGTTACTTGGGAGACTGAGGCAGGAGGATCACTTGAGGCAGGAGTTGAAGGCTGCAGTGAGCTGTGATTGTGCCACTGTACTCCAGCCTGGGCAGCAGAGCAAGACCCTGTGTAAAAAAAAAAAAAGTACAAATACATTTGTTAGGTGGCAGGCTATTTCCAGTGGTAAAATCTTTATGTGAATTAGTTGTCAAATCCTTTCTGAGGCAACACCTTGAGGGCCAGTTGTGAAGAGAGAGGAGAGAGAAGGGTAGAGACAACTTCAGGATGGGGACCTTGTACCTAGGACAGACTGATGGTTTACATGCCATAGTGGTCTGTTTTGGGGACTGTGTGTGTTGGAGGGTGGCAGTAACAGTACCCTGCGACAACAGACACAGACCAGGACTATCTGGCAAGGGTGGACATTGCTTGACGTCACACTGTTTCAACCTCACAGTTTTGCCAGGCTGTATTTTGGGAAGTGGAGGTGGGAGATGGAGGCACATCTGTGTGGGGTTCTCTGTCCAGATCTTACACAGCTGGCTCAGGTGGCCCTGTGGGTCCTGGCACAAACAGGTCGTCTGCACAGGTGGGGCCTGAGCGCCCAGTCCAAGTGCTTCCCTCCCCGAGCCCATGGCATTCTCAGGACCCCCCTGCTCTGTTCCACACTTCCTTAGCTGATGTGTTCTTGCTCCTTTATTTGCTTACATAGTCATCGTCTGGCTTCTTCCACAAAAATGGAGCAGGGACCCGCGTCCAGTTTTCTGCTGGGTCTCGAGTCCCAGCACAGGGTGGATCTAGGTCAGCTGAGTTGCATGATCTCTCAGGGCAAGGGCGGGACCTGGTGAGGGCACGGGGAGGGGAGAGTCGTGCCAGTCGCAGGCTGGACCTGCCTGGTTCCTGCTGAGCCGTCAGGAGCGCACCACGACCTTGGTTTTGAGGTGGACGAGGATGCTCTGGTGTCCCGAAGAGGCGGCGGCCTCTCCCCCTGCCCGCCAGCTCCACTATGGCTGTGTCCCACCACAACTTCTCTCCTCCCCTTAGAAGAATTGTGCCTGCCTTGGTCTATTTCTTTTTTATTTTATTTGTTTTATTGTGGTTAGAACTGTTAACATGAGATCTACACTCTTAGCAAATTTATAAGTGTATTACTTTTAATGGAAACTCCCTAATGTCCCTGAAAGAAATGATTGTTTTGTGAGCAACCAGCTCCACGAGCCCTTTCTAGGAAATGACGCTGGGTGATTGCAAGAGGGAGCCCTGTCACTTACGGCTCCGTGGGGAGAGGGTTCCGTCTAGGAAGGGAAGCGCCAAGAACTTAGAATTCGAAGCCTCTTGGAGATTAAATCATTAGACTCTTGGACTGAACTTAACCCTACGAGTAAAGAATAAAAGCGTGACGTGAGGAAATTTTGCAGCAACTCTTCTTTAATGTTAGGACAACGGTCTTAGCTCAGCGTCCTCAAAGGTGTCTACATGGACAGAGTCTTTCAAAAGTGTTTGCATGCTCAGCACGTATGAGCTGCCTTGCTGCCTAAAGCCATCCCTGCAGACCCTTTGGAAGATAAGGAGACCTCCATGACTTTAGCCTCTGTTACAATCAGCTTTAGGAGCAACCTGTCCTGGGGACAGGGAGACGTTGTACCTGTCGGAGTTAATGCTGGTGGCTCCTAGGCAGTTTGTCAGGCCTTGTCAGCGTGTGGCTTAAACACTACTCCCTGAGCTGGTGAGCTTCCTGTTTCAGCCTGAACATAGTTTCCAAGGCGAGTCGGAGTCCTTTTAGGCCAGAATTTGTTGTTAAGTCGCTGACACCACTTAATTCAAACTAGCACAATTGGTGGCTCTGCAATTATCTCCCCACATCGGAAGCCAGACTGTAGCCGGTTCACTCCTGAGTGCTTTGTGGAGGTGGCGGGAGGCGAGAGCTTGCAATATTTGAATATTATGAAGCTTCTTGATTGACTCTTTTACATTCATTCTCAAGTGACAGCTCCAGCTACATACTGAGACAGCCACATAACTATTTAAGGGAACACCTTATTTTTGGAAATGTTAATTTTTTTCCTAAAAGGGTAAGAGACTATAGCGACTTTTTTTTTTTTGTTCCTAGAGAACTTTGTCAGCTTGATGACGGCTTGATGGGGGTGACGTTTCAACGAGGAGTGTAGAGTGTCTCTGGATTTTGGAGCTGGAAGGGATCTTAGGACCATCCAGTCCACCTGCCCTTGTACAGATGAACAAAAGACCAACTGCAGACAGGGGAGCTGGTTCCTCCCAGGTCTCCGGATATGATAGGATGATGAGGAGGCAGAGACCTTGCCGCCTGGCCCCTGGGCCGCTTGGATTCTTGCTACTTCATTTCCCAGAGTGTAGACTGCCTTTTCCTTCCCTGCTGCAGGACAGGTCTCCAGGTGGCCTTGGTTCCACCCCGTTCTCCCTGCTTTCCCGCTTGTATTTCTCAAGAATAAATGTCGAGTGTGCTGGGAATACAGCCTCCTGAGCTAGGTGGGGGCTGGCCAGAGCTGTCGGGGCTCAGTTCCAGTGCCCCCTTAGAAGCAGAGGGTCTTTTAATACTTTCACCCAGTGAGTCACATGACCCCGGGGTGTACAACCCGGGGTGGGCTGCTTTCCGGGGTCCCTCATCTGTGGTGCAAGCAGGGCCTGTGCAAGTGCAAGCCCATCCACCCTGGCAGCTTTCCTGAGACGTGGGGAACCGGCTGGCAATGACTCCCCGGCGTCTGCTGTCTCTTGCTCCTGTCTATAAGTGGTAAACCCGCTTTGTGTGACTTGTGCATGGTACCCTGTCTCACCGGACTCAGGTGGGTTGGTAACCAGTGCACAGCAACTTGCTTCACATCTACTGCCCCCTGACTGCTTCCTCCTTCAGATTCTCTTCATGTGTGTTAAATCTGGAAGAGCATCCTTAAACTGGGATCTAAGGACCTCTAGGACACCAGGAATTTTCTTCAGATGTACCAGGAAGGTTCTTCCGTTGTGCAAAATACTCACAGCTGTTTTCAGATGTGCACTTTCCCAGGGAAAGGGCCTATAGCATTTACCACATTTCCTCAAAGGAATATGTGACTTAGAAAACTCTTGGGGGACCCCTTTCATTGGGCTGCCCCAGAGTAGGGAGAGATGGACACTTCTGGCCCTTTCACCCCTCGGGCAGCTTTCTATTCGGTGCTGACCACAGGTCTGGCCTTGTGCTAGGCTGATTGGTTCTTTGTAGTTCTGGCGAAAGAACTGAATGTTGTCCCAAATTGGACAACCTTGAGTTTAATTGATCTCTCTTATTCTCATTTCCAAGGACTCTACCGGAGGCAGTGTTTTATTTCACCTGACTGAAGCATCATTAGGAAAGGATGCAGTTCCAAACCTGCCTGTTTCCCGGGTGAGCACCAATATGAAAAATGCTGGAAAAGCCAGAGGAAGGGGCTCCTGGCGTCCGTGTGCTTGGTGTCCTGCAGTCATCCTAATCCTGATCTTCCTTGCTGGGAAGGAAGGAAATGCCACTTGGTGTGTGATGGCCATCGGGAGCGAGGATGCACGGGAACCTTGTTCCAGTGGACTTTGGTATCTGCTCCTAGAATGGACATTGCAAGCAGAGACTCGACTTGGAGGAGTCTCACAGCATAATACAGAATCATGACCGTTGAGTAGTTTGTTCTTGTAAAATGTTAGATAACTTCCAGCTACCAGATTTAGAGTTCACTTTAGATATTTCTGGCCCAAATTCAAATGGATGAATCAGAGATATATAGATTTAGGTCTTGGCATCAGTTTCCTTAACATCTCAAAATCCTTTCAAAACTCTTTTATCTTAGTTTCTACAGAATTTTAATATAAATTGGTATCTTTTAAAAAGTTCTACTTGAGTATCTTAGGGGCTGTGAGGGAGAACATAAAATACCAGACATTTCTGTTCATGGGAGCCTTAGACTCATTTCAACCAATCAATCCACAAATGTTTCTTGAGAACCTATTACTTACTGGGATTATCTGGTGAGTAAGACAAGTATTCTGCCCCCAAGAAGCTTACCCTTATGGCAAGAAATAGATAGTAAACATGCAAACAAATACATAAGTTAGATACTTTTTGGTAGTGATAAGTATTAATATGAACCAGTCGGAGTTCCTGGTAGCAAACAACACAAATTGGAACTTCAGAAACATCTGAGATGGCTTACAGAATCAGCTGGAAGACTTGGTGAGGAACAAAGACAGGCAGGTCAGCTCAGGTACTGTTCTAGAACAACGAGCATAGGACGCCCCTGCAGGTACCTCCTCTCTGCCACACTGTGGGGCTGGAAACTTGCCTCCACTCAACCCTCAACTCTGTTCAACCCACATCGGCCTCTGACTTGTCATCTAAGGGCCCTCGTGGGTACTGTCCTGAGGAGCGGAGCCTTGGCTATGCCTGGGTCACGTGCTCCTGTTCTAGCTCTCAGCAGAAGGGAGAGAACGTCCCCTTCCCCTCGTGCCTTTGGCTTTCTCAGGAGATCTCGATGCTGGCAATGTCAGGTGACAGTTAGACAGTAATTGGGGGAGGTTTAGGTGATGGGGGGGCCTCTCCAAGTGGGTGGCATTTGAACAGAGACCCCAAGCAATGACAGGGGATGTGGGGTGAACCTGAGGAAAATATTCCAACTGAAATGTCCAGACAGAAGGGACAGGAGAGAAAGAGGCAGGAAGAGAGACAGGCACGCTGGTGGGAGAGTCAGTAGTGAGGAGGGCACGGATGGCAAGGGATAAATTTAGAGGCTTGGACATGTTTTACTGTGCAGGGTCTTGCGAATCCCAGCAAGAGTTTTCGCTTTTACTCCATTTGTGGTAGAAACCGTTGGAAGTTTAGGTGTTACTTTATTTGGGAGGGAAACACTAACCAGAGGATGCTATGGACCAGATTATGTTTTAACGAGGTTATTATGGCCACATGCAGAGAGCAGGCTATTGCAGCCGTCCAGGGACGAGACGGTGGCAGCTCGGAGAAGGTGGTCAGAGAGGGGATGACGGGAAGTGGTCAGCCTGCGGCACGAGCACATCTGGCAGGGGCTGGGGCGGGCGCTGAGGTGGAGTCAATAGTTCAGCTTTCTCCTTACTGAGTTTAAATCATTGTTATCCACTCAAGCGGAAATGTTACGGACGCAGATGGGTACATGTGTCTGGAATTAAGGGAGCTTGGTGACTCAGATTTAAGAATCCTAGCTGTGTACGTGGTATTTAAAGCTATGAATAGGATGATGTCACCAGGAAGAGAGCTTAGACAGAGAAGAAGGATGAGGGAAGCGTGCCGGCCTCTAGAGGCTGGAGAGGAAGGTCACAAGGGGGCCCAGAAGGAGGTGCCTGCGACTAGGAGGAGACACGGCTGAGCGTGGGGTCGGAGCCTGAAGTGCGTTTGTCCAGATGTCTAGAGCACTATTTTAACATAAAAGACTCAGATTGGCTTGCAGTATTTCAAAGAGGCGCTCCAAAAACATTTTGTATTTTTTAGATCACAAACTTATTTTCCCTCCATAAATTTTATTTATTTATATTTATATTGCGTTTGCTTCCACAAAAGGATTTGAGGGTATTTGGCATAAACTGTTATTTTGGATCACCTATTAAAATAGGAAAGTAAGATGAAATGGAAAATAGAGCAACCTAAGTGCTATTTGTGCCACCACGCTCTGCCTGGTTACCGGGACTGGACATTCCAGGGACTCAATCTCTTAGCAGCCACCATCAAAAGGGACAGAATAGGTTACATAATCATCTTCTTCAGATATGGGGCGTATTCCAATTTAAGGGAGACAAAGTATTTCCTATACTAAATGCTAAAAAGGGAGTTTATTTTGAGAGTCATCACATATATAAAGATGAACAATATGCCAAAAAAACCACAACAAAACCTCAGTGCCTGTCATTATTTCATTCTCACAGAAGCTTTTTGAGGTAGTTTCCACTGTCATCCTCATTCTGTAGATTCTGTAGATGAGGAACTGAGGCTGGGAGGGGCTAGAGCATCACCCAGTCACACAGAGGAGCAGTGCTGGAGGTAAGGTTAGAGCTCAGTTCAGTCTCATCCCGGTGCGTGGGGATTCTTAACCAACACGCTGCACTGCCACCACGCTGTGCTGTCACCACACTGTACTCTCACCACTCTGCATTGTCACCATGCTGCACTGCCACCATGCTGGGCTGTCACCACTCTGCATGGTCACAATTCTGCACTGCCACCATGCTGGGCTGTCACAATTCTGCACCATCACCAGGCTGCACTCTCACCAAGTGCCTCCGTGAAAACTTACTTACAATTGTGAGTTGGATCTACCAGTAAATGGTTACTGATACCTCAAATTCAACTTCTCCCAAACTTTCAATCCTGGTCTTCTCAGACCTGTTCTTCTTGTATCCTGGGTCATTGCCCCACAAACTGGGAATCGTCCCTGAATCCTCGCACTAAGGGGATGTCTGCAACAAAGCAGGGCTGTTAGGTGATACAATCTTACTCGCTCACTGGAGTGTGAACGCTCTGAGGGAGGTGACCTGGGATTAGTGGGATCCCAGTCCTCAGTCAACACTCAGTCCTTGGTTGTCAAATAAATGATATGATCACACAGCGAGTTGTGTGTGGTCCTAGCACAGTGCAAGACGTGGGGAGAACAAGCAGAGACGCTGGCAAAGGTGGTGGGTGGGACCTGAGGGTCCCTGGGTGCACACTTCCCCCTCCCCACTACCCCGCACCCTGGCCGCTCCTTCGTAACTGTCGGGTCTCGGCTTCGACATTCCTGTCCCTGGAGTGAGATGGTTTTCACTGGAAATGTCTCTCGTCACCACCCCTCCCGCCCACGTGTCTGCCCTCGCTCCTTTAGCTTTCTGTACTTCCATGCCTGGCTCATCACTCACTGCTCTATTTCTCTTTCTTGGCTTCCCACGTAAGAGTGAACACGCCTCAAGGGAAGACGACTGGGGTTTAATACTCACCGTCAACCGGGGTCTCAGCTGGGGACATCCTGTGGCCTCTCCGTGTGCCTGGACTCCAAGCTGCCTTGTCCTTGGTGGCCTCCCCTGTGTTGTGCTCTGTTAGTTGAGACAGTGGGGAAAGTCCTCCCCATTCAAGGGGGGTGCAGAGACTGCAGCATAGGGCGAGGCCATAGGGCCCTGCTGTAAGAAGACGGCAGGGATGACAGATGTTCCCACGGCCTTCTTTCAAAAGTACCAGCAGCCACTCTTGCAGAGGAATTAAATAGGACGAGGGTCCCGTGAATGGGGGTCACGTGAACACATGGACTTGGAAAAAGGTGGGGCCAAGTGCCAGTTCCAAAATACTTCTATATGGGCATCTCCGTAATTTCATAGTGTATCTGTTGATTTACCCTTTGATAGTCTGGTTGCAATTGATTTATGTACCTAAGACTATAAAAAAATAAAAATTAGGGTTTAAAAAATTTATATTATTACATATTTCCCCCAATTCATCTAAACTGGTGAAATTTCATGATACTAACTTTCTTTTTAGGTTCCTTGACAGGCGTCTTTGACAGCAAGAGCCAAAAAGAACCAAGTCTATCAAGTGCAATTGCTGACTTATCTTCTATATCATGTCGAGCCAGTCAGTTTGTTGTGGAATAACAAGGAGCTGGTTTGGAGCAAAGCAGATCCAACAGTGCTGGATTTATAACGTATCTTCAGCGTCAAGTTACTGGGGTTTCTATAGACCCTTGAGCAGTTGTTTACTTTCATAGCTAAGCTAAGGCAGTGTGCTAAAGTTTTTATCATCCAGGAGACTTTGTGTGTGGTTTTAGATCCTAAAAGTGACCACACTTCGTCCCTAAGTCAAAACTCTTTTGCGCGGTCATGAGGTACTGGAAGACGTTGCCTTTCCTATGTCAGACTCAAATCCCAATGCTTGCCCCATGCTGAGAGCTTCAGCCACTCTGTACCCAGTTGCCTGAAAGCGCCAGCTGCTGCACCGCCCCGGGCCTGTGCACGTGACCTTCCCTCCTGTCCTTCCCAGTTTGCCTAATAAACTCCCACAAGACGTGGTCCCGGTGGCACTTCTTCTTCTGAGGGCTGGTTTCCCCTCCTTGGCACCCTCATGTGACTGTTAGAGTACTTAGCACGCACTGGCTGTGATGTCTGGGCTTGTGTGCTGCTCCTGCTAGACTGTAGTGCGTTAGAACAGAGTTTTACTTTGTCTGTCTTTGATTCCCCACTTCCCAGCATAGTTCCTGGCAGAGAGTAGTAGGTATGCAACACATCTTGAATAAATAAAGATGAAATTAATTATCAAAACAAATTTGGCATATTAAATTATAATTTGGGATCATTGATAATCTGAGGATGGTAGCTACTTTTTCACATTCAGAATGTTTTATTTTACAACCTGCATAATGGGAAATGGAGTAAGTCAATTTTTCTTCAAAAGTTGGCAACACTCATTTGATTTGGGTCATTAATATTCAGAAGGATACCTCTTACTTTTTGGTTTGTTTTTGTGTTCAGAACTGAGAAAATATTTTATTTTAATTCCCTTTGTTCCAAATACATATCTTAAACTTTTTGGGGAAAAACCATTGTCTTCTGTGGCCATGACAAAGGTTGGCCCTGACCTTGGCAAGAGTCAAGGAACAAGGAGAGAAGAAAGGATATTTACCACCTGTTAACTGCTCACCCTGAATCTTGCTACAGGAGTGATGTACTCTTCTATTAGTCTATTTTTTCATATGGCAGTGAGCTGTGTATATGTAATATACCTGGAGGGAATATTAAAAGGACGAATGTCTTTCATGTGCATATCTAACATTGTCAAGTAGCATGAGCAGACATAGCACATATTGAATAATGCAAGGTATACTGGCCTTTTCTGCTTTGTTTTTATTATTTTATTTATGCAGCTCAAGTATCTAGAACTTTATTGCAGAGGATTTTCAGATGTCTAGAAATAAGATAAACTCATTTATTTTAGTATTAATGGAGTAAGATTTGACACTATGGCCATGCTATCATAAATATCTTCAGTATGATCAATAAGACAGATAGATTTTTTTGTGGTATCTGTCTGGATTTCTATTAAACCACAGTGACAAGTGCAATATTATCCCCAACATGTCTGTTTTCCAATGAAGTAGAGGGTCAGTAGAAAGTGTATAGTATGAAAAAGATAGTTTCTAATTTCTTTTTCAAATAGCTCCAGCAACCTTGACATAAATTATCTGCAGAATGTTTCGTGTTAAGCATAGAGAACTCTTTTTGGTAGTCGGGAATCTTCTTACTTTTTTTTTTTGGCTCAGGGAAAAAAATAATCTTTAGGAGATCTTGGGCTGAGGGATTTACATTGACAAGAAATTTTACTTCAGTTTTCAGGAGGATTGAATGACTTAGAATGATCCATGGGAGGGGACACACAGATAATTCTGGGATTATGGCAAAGAAAGAGGGATTGATAATAAAAGCCAGAAAAAAAGTGTGTTTTAAAAACAATCAGCAAAGTTTGAAAAGCAATACAATTTATTATTGTTTTATTTTAATTTCTAAATGTTTTTCAAGCAATCTTAAACCTACAAAGAAGTTGGACATACAGTACAAAGACCTTTTATTTTTATAACCTATTTGAAAGTCAGTTTCCAGCATGATGCCCTATTACTCCTGAATACTTAGGGGCGTATTTCTTATACAATATAATAATCAAAATCAGGAAATTAACGTCAATATGTTATGACTACTCCACTCAAATTTTACCAGTTGTCACAGTAATATCCTTTATGGGAAAACCATCCAACCAAGAATTACGTGGTGCATGCAGGTGTCCTATGTCTTCAGTCTCCTTCAAACTGGAGCAGTTGGTCAATCTTTCCTTACTTCTTATGGCCTTGGCACTTTTCAAAATTGCAGGTTGGTTATTTTGCATAATATTCCTCAATTTGGATTTGTGTGATGTTTCCTCACCACTGGATTCAGGTTATCTGCCCTTGGCAGGAATAGCCCTGAAGTGGTGTCATGTTGTTGTTGCGTCCTATCAGGTGGCAACAATTTTAGCTAGACCCATTGCTGCTGGAGCTCACTGGATCACTTGATGAAGATGGTGCTGGCCTTCTTCTCTGGAAATCTACTCTCTTCCCCTTTTGATTAGGAGGCATTTTGTGGAAGAGATATGTTAGATTATTTAAATAAATCCTTCCTCATCAAACTTCAATTTATTCATTTATTTTATTATTTAAGTATGGCACAATGGCATCCGGTTTTATTCAGTGAATTGTAATTCATTACTGTCATTGTTTATTTTGTTGTTCTTATGGTCCCAGACTTGGCCGGCGGGAGGCCCTTCAATCCTACTTCTGTGTCCTCCTGATACGCCTCTGCCATCATCCTTTGATCATATCCTTTCTGGAACAACAAGATGTTTCAGGTGTATCTTGTACTCTTCCTGCTCCATTCATAGAATTAACCATTTCTGCATTCAGTACTGACTCTTTTTAGTGGGGAATGGCATACATAGAAACCAAGATCTGGGCACATTGCTACTGGGGGAGCACTGATTCCAGGCTGTCTTAGTGGGCAGAGGTAGGAGATATGCATACACACCCACATACATATTTATATCTATATTTATTCCCAAAATGACCCGTCTATCCAGCATCTATCGCTGCCTATCTATCATCTATCTATTATCTATCATCTCTCTATCCATCCATCTGTCCATCCATCTTAATTTATCTACCTACCTACAACTCACACTGATGCTTCCAATTCTAATCCAACACCACAGGGTTCATTCTATTTTTCTTCCTTTTTGCATTTGTAACTCCCTTCTCTGATGATGAGAAATCTGGCTTCTGTCATCTTTAATATCTTCATTTATTGGGACACTCTCCTGTGTGTAACCGTTCGATTGCCATCCTCTCCTCTGCAGGGACGTTCTCTGCCTGCCCCGCTCCAGCCCTCTGGGCTGGCCTCCCTCCTCTGCAGATGTCACTCCCCCTGCCCAGGTGGAAACCCGTCCCACCCACGGGGCCCTGACAACTGTGCCCCCATCCCCCTCGGGATACAACACCCCACTCTGAGGCCCCAGCGCTCCCCTCCGCCCCCACCTCTTCCCTGTGGGCCCGTGTCCCTGGCTGGGCCCCACCTAGTGCATTTCTAACTGCATTGTCTGGGAAGGGTGGGGAAGAGCCAGAGCAAGAGGAAGTGGAACTAAAGCAAAGCAATGAAGCAAATTATTTTCACTGTGAAGGACGGGAACTCAGGGGTTTGCTTTGCAACACTGCCCCAAATGTGATACACCTGCAGAGCTGATTCCAGCCGTTTGCTGGAAAAGAAATACCAACGTATTGAAAAGATTTGCACTAATTGCAAATATTAAGATGTGATACTATTGAAAATCTTCGTGGTGCTTGTAAAATTCCAGTGAGCTGCTGAAGGCGCTGCAGGGAGCCACGACCGGCAGAGGAAATGGCCAGGAAGGCGTCAGTGACACCAAGGCTCTTGCAAGTACCACACAGATGCAACAAATGGTGCCACGGAAGAGAAACGAAGGGATTCAGCTGACAAATAATCTGGTTCCGGAGGAGACTCAGACTCAGACCAGACTCAGTTCTTTCCTCGATGTGTCCTGTCCGAGAGGCGTCCGAGAGGTGTGTCTGCCACCGCACCTGCTCTCTCCAGCCCTCTTTATTCTTTGTAGCACTTTACGCTTGCTGACATTTCTGTATTCCCCACCTGAACGTCAACTCTGTGATAAAATACAGTTAGCTTTGTTTACTGCCCTATCACCAATGCCTAGAACAGTGCCTGGCACATAATAGTTGTTAACTAAAATTGTAATGAGCAGAAGGGTGAAAAGATAACCAGGAAGGCAGCGGAAGTCCATTATGTCATTATTTATTTTGATGCTTATAGAAAGCAGGTAAGTTTCAACAAGGTCCGTCAGAGCTTTCTTCAAACAGTGACCTCCAAGTACAAAATTATCCAGTAAAATAAAACGGAAAGGATAAACACATGGCTTTATAAGAATGAGAAGGAGATGCGAAGGTGTTGGACTGAGAGTCCCCTGGGTCTTGGTTGTAAAACGGTGGGGGGTAAATGGAGTTGTTGCAAGTGCACGGCCACCAAGTGGACTCTTCTCTCCGCCTGCTGAGAGACTATTTCTCACACCTAAGGCCCCGAACATCTGTCAAGCAGTTCCCACAGCCAGGAAGACCGCAGAGACCCCAGAGATTGGAGCAGATTAAATATTTGAGAAAGAAGATGGATTAAAGCATGAACAAAAGGCAAGGCTCATTGTGCCAAGTGGACTCAGAAATGAATAATGATGAAATTTAAGGGTTCTCAATTCCATAGAATTAAAAAACATTCAAACAATGTCTGGCCCTGAAAGAGGTCAAAAATACAGTAACAGTATTTAAATATCATAAACATGTAAATACCACATATCAACACTAAAGGGATGCCACCCATACAGTACTTAGGAAATGTCTGTTATCCCAAATCCTTGCATTTGTTAAAAATAAAAGCCATAGAAATGTCAGGCTGAAGCGGTGAAAACAGCTTTTATTCAGTAACCCCTCACGGTAGGGGAGAGAGCTCCTGGACTAGCATCTGTGCGGAGGTGATCTGGACGTTTTAAAGCGAGAATGAGGGAGGGGCGAGCAGGCTGGGTAGAGCTGGAGAAGTGGAAAGGCACAGTGGCGCTGCTGTGTGCGGTTCCCTGTCGGGACCCCACCTCCCCCCCCAGGGAGGGAGATAGAGGCCCGGTCTTTCCTGGTGATTACATTTCACAGCAATGGCTCTCAGGTCCTTGAGAGCAAGCTCCTCAGTTGTAAGAGACGGATATTCACAATCCAAAGCTCTTTAGTAAATGCTCTAAGAAAGGTAGATCAGGGACTTATGGCAGGTGTGGCTGGAACAAAGAGTCAATTCTCCGGGCAGCTTGAGCTTTCTCAGGCAGGCCTTATAAGGAGGGCTGGGGTCATCCTAGGGACAAGGCCTTATGCTGCTAGAAGCCACGCTAGAGTTTGGTCATCTCTTAGGGCAGAGGTTTAGACGGAGTGGTTATATGCAGAGAGTTCTGTAGTTCTCAAAGCAAGCACAGAACAGTTCTAAATAAGATTTTAGCATATAAAATCTGCACTGAAAGAATAATATGCTATCCTGAGTGCGCAGAGCAAATGTGTATCACATTAATGCTAATATTTGTAAAAATAACACAATTCTATCTTACCTACTGGTGTTTAACAAGTGCAGAGGAAGGCTGCCCGTGTAAGAGCGAGCTGTGAAGTCTTCCGATATGTGTGCAAGCCACGTTTATCTCTGTGTCTTTGTATGCAGTTGAGAGATACAGGTTGTCAGGGAAAATAGATTATATTAATGCAGACTTTACATTCTGAGAAACTACAAATGTGAAAATAGAAATATAACTATCTAGACATGAAAGTGAGCTATTGTTTGTGCCTAATTACCTCAAGGCAGAAGGAATAGTCAACATGTATATTATCACCTTTGTTGTACGCTCTGTTGATCACATTCTTATGTGCTATGCATGCCACATGGTTGTCCGCTCACAACTGTATATAAATTAAAGGGTATAATATGTACTATGATTCAAGTGCCATGTCCTACTGACGGTGGATTAATAGCATCATAACTTTATAAGAAGAAATTTTATATGGCCACATTGTACATAATATGTAATCCATAAATAATTGATGTATCATATTAGTATAGACTCAGCCTCTGCATAAATTTGACATTAATAAATTTTCCTACTTCTGTGAATAGCAGCCACAACCAAAAAAATGCAGTTAGGAGAATGAGAAAGGAATCTATAAATACCAATAAGGTCATTATTTGTGGGCTTGTGAATGTTTTCTCTGTGTGATTTTTAAATTTTAAATCAAGTTGTGCGCAAGTTAAAGATCATTAAACAACTCTTCAAAATACAAAAAAACTGCAGCAATTTTAATTTTTACTGAAAGCATAAGTTGTGTATAATACAATGCACAGGTTGTAGCTATAAGTTTGAGGAGTTTTGACACTGCCTTGGCAGCATATAAAACATTTCCATCACCTTGGAAAGTTCTCTCCTGTTCCTTTACAACCAATTGACACCCCATCCCAAGGCAACCCCACTATTTAGACTTTTATCACCATGGCTTAGTTTGTCTAATTTAACATTTCATATAAATGGAATTATATAGTTTGTACTTTTTTGTGTATGACTTTGCTCATCATAATGTGTGTGAGGTTCCTCTTTGTTGTTTCATTTATCAGTAATATATTCTTTTTTTTCTTTAATCACTGAGTGGTATGCCATTGTATAAAAATAAAATTTGTTTATTCATTCACAAGTTGATGGATAATTGGGCTATTATCAGTTTTGGGCTGAATAAAGCTAATGAATACTCATATACAAATATTTCATGGGCATATGTTTTCTTTCTTTTGAGTGAATACCTAAAAATGGAATTTTTGGGTCCACATGGTAAGTGTATGTTTAAGAAACTGCCAAGTAGTTTTCCAAAGTGGTTGTGCCGTTGTCTCCCCCCCGGCAGGGCATAAGAGTAGGGGTTGTTTCACTGGAGAGCCCACACTTCATGATGCCAGTCTTTTAAATCTTAGCTATTGTAGTACGAGGCAGTGGAATCTCATTATGGTTTTAATTTGCACTTCCTTGATGACGAGGCAGTGTCTTTTTATATATAGGCTGTTCACATAACTTCATCTTGGGGGGTAAAATGTCTTTTCAAGTCTTCACCATTTAAAAAATTTGGGTTGTTTCATTTTTTATTATTGAGCTGTTGGAGTTTTCTGTTCATTCTACATACAAGTCCTTTATTAGATTATGTGTGGTGAATATTTCCCCCATACTGAATCTTTTTAATACCAGGCACTTTAAGTATACTGCAGCATTTAATTTTCATGCTATCCACATGATGGAGGTACTTTTATGCAGTACATTTTGCTGACATTTAGAGAGGCTGGGCCATATACCACAGCAGGGCTGATGTTTGAACCCAGGTCTCTCTGACTCCCAGGCCTTGCTTGTTTGTGCCTATGTATTTGTTGTGATTTGCTGTATGTATTTGGGCTGATGTGAACTGCTAGTTAATAGTGAGTTATGAATTCTATGTGACATTTTTCTCTTCACTAAGCTTTTTGTTGTCCTTATAAACTTTCTGGTGAAAAAAGTATTTCCATAGAACATAAAGAAGAAATTCTGGAACTGGGAAGACCCCACCCACATTGTGATCAACACTTCAGTAACTTCACTGACTGGGCTAAGTGAGCAGCCCCAACATCTTCCCATCCTTTCTCTTTTTAAACATTTCATTTCTCATTGAACAGTTTCATGTGTACATACATTGCAGTAAGTCCTCTGAGGTCAAAGATTATGTCCTACAGTTCTCTGTAGCACATTAAATTTTTGTAAGTATGTGTTGAATTCTTTGCTGTGCTTCCCAGAATTTGTATATTCAAAGTGTGAAACAATTCCCGTTATGTTGTGAGTGCCCTGTTACATCAGGCTGTGAAATACTAAGATTTTAAGTTATTGATTTCATTCTATTGTATTTTAAGTGATTATGATTTAATTTATACACATAACAAATTTTAATGTAAATAAGTACAAAAATAAAATTCTTGTCCAATTATGAATATCAGTGTTTTTTTTTAATTTTGAGAATTATTTAGAAAAGTTTCAAAGGAAGCAGTGAGTTGAAATGTCCAATTTAATAACTTGTTTACTCAGGTAAACATATTCTGATTGGAAGATGAATCTTAGAAGAACTCATGATTTACCAGGAATTTTCTATTTGGACCATGTAAGTGGAAGAATACAAAAGGCCAGATTTCTATTTGGAGGGGATGAATAGAGAGAGAAGTTTCAGCAAAAGCTAAGTGAAGGGAATGTTACGCAGAGGATCAGGTGATGGATGGATAATAGAACATAAGCATGACTAGAATGTCAGGGAAATGTATCTGGAAAGGCTGTTCATGTTGAAGTTAAGTATCTTTATGAAGTGTTCTGGGTAAGCTAATTCTTGAGGTTAAAGGGTTATTCCAGAGGATGAAGAGGAAACCAGTTGGAAATTAAGGGGGATACTTGTTCAGAAACACACGTGTGCTCACACATGTACACGCACACACACTCACATGCACATGCATGTGTACACACACAGTACTGACTGATGATGCCTTATGGGGCATTTCTTATGTCACCATATACTGAACTAATTATGCAAATAGCCCTGAACGACTTGTCATTATCTCCCGTTTATGGATGAAGTGATTGAACCCAAGTACATCCCAAATTCACACAGGCAGTACGGAGCTGGGATTTGAACCTGGGCCTTCCACACTGTCATGGGCTGTGATGCATCCACTTGGCTGGGCTGAGCCACACTCCCCAGAATTTTCTTTCTAGTATGTTTCCAATTAGTGTGGGCTACAAAAAAACCAGCAGCTATTTCGTAGCATACATGCACCTTCCTCTATTATTCAATCAAACACTATAGTGGGTGCTGCTGTGAATGGATTTTGCAGATGTAGTTAAAGTCTTACCATTCAGCTTTCAGTTAACCAAAACGGAGATTATCCCAGGTGGGCCTGACCTAATCAGATGCAAGACTTTAAAAGAGGCCCACGCTGAGGTCAGAGATTCCAAGCTTGAGCTTGGGGGCTCCTGCCCTCTCCGATATTCCCTTCCTCCCTGCCTGTCTGTGAACTATAAGCTGCAGCCTATGCTCCTGGGTCTAGCCTGTTTGTAATCTTCCTGACTGCCTGTCCTGTGCACTTCAGGATTCTTAGCCTGCCCCCATAATTGAGTAAGTCAATGATTCGTTATAGGTATGTATAGCATATACCTACTATTAGGTTATTAAGTATGAAATGTCTGATTTCCTTAAGTACTAAGTTTGACGGTTGATATCTCTGACATTTCACTTTGACACTTCTTGTTTTATTTTTATTGTGAAGGTACATCCTCATTCTTTCAAATGCATGGTTTGGCTTGTGATTATTTTTCAAAAATTTTTAGAGCAATTTTTGTGAAACCATGGATAAGGCAAAAATTTGTGTTATTTTTGAATATGAGTTCCATCGTGGAACCAATGCATCCCAGACAGCTCAAAATATCAACCAAGTGTCTGGGAAGGATGTGGCTAATGAACGCACAGTACGTTGATGGTTTGAGAAGTTCCGTTCTGGTGATTTTAATCTTGAAAATGAGCCATGTGGGTGACCTGAGACCAAGGTGGATAATGATGAGCTGAAAGCTGTAGTGGAAGCGAAGCCATCTCAACCTACGCCTGATTTAGCAGCAATGTTTGATGTTAGTATTCCAACAATATTGGACCATTTGAAACAAATGGGCAAGGTAAAGAAGCTGGATATATGGATATCACATGAATTAAATGAGCGTCAGAAGAGAAATCATCTGGAAGCTTGCCTGTCTTTGCTGTCACGACATAAAGCTGAACCATTTCTCCACTGTATTGCTACATGTTATGAAAAATGGATTCTTTTTGACAATCACAAGCATTCAGCACAATGGTTGGATAAAGATGAAGCGCTGAAACACAGTCCAAAACCAAACATTCATCAAAAAAAGCTAATGGTGTCTGTTTGGTGGTCCAGCGCTGGTATTATCCACTACAGCTTCATGAAACCTGGTCAGTCGATTACAGCGGATGTCTCCTGCAACCAGCTGGATGAAATGATGAGGATGCTTGTGATTATGCAGCCGAGATTGGTCAATAGAGACAGGCCAGTCCTCTTGCAAGACCACATGTTGCAAAAAACAGCAGCTCAAACTACAGAGGCTGGACTTGGAAACTCTCTGTCATCCACCGTATTCACCAGACCTTGCACCAACTGACTACCACTTCTTCCAGGCTTTGGACCACTTCTTGAAAGGAAAAATATTCAATTCCCAACAAGCTGTGGAAAACGCCTTTCACGATTTCATCACCACTCGCTCTCCAGGGTTCTCCACTGCTGGCATAAACAAGCTACCATTAAGCAGAAACTTAATTGGCAAAACTGTGGATAGTTTAGGCGCATACTTTGATTAATTGTACTGCTTCTTGTTTGAGATATTATAAACTAAACTTTTGATTTGAAATCATACATTTCATATTTAATGACCTTATAGTAGGATATATATTTATCCCACTGGTTTTTCTTCTCTTGTTGAACCCTGACTCATACCCATTACTGCATTTCCATGATGGTATTTCTTTAAAGCTTGCTCTAAATGTTATTTTCTTTTTATCTTGTATGTCACCATACGGTTCTACATTTTTATGCTGTCAATTTATCAAATAATTTATTTATCATGTACAAAGTATATTCAAGAATAGAAGATAATGCTTTATCATACCTCGTTCTCATTTAGCCCTGTTTATGGAAATGGTTTAATCTTTTCCACAGGGCTTAGGAAATAGTTCTCGAAAATACTGTACATTTTAGTGGGGCCAAATATTAGACAAATTTATAGGATTTCTCTTACAATGTAGCACTATGAACTCAATTGTGTTTGGCTCTAAGTTTTAAAGCTGACTGTGTATTTTATTTCTAAGCCTCACCAAGATTTTATACTGGCTGCAATATCCTACAGACAGCATTGTATACTTTTCTCAGAAATCTTAATAAACAACAAGGAACAAGTTGTACTTCATGAGCATCTAATGACACATTTAGTATGCCTTGACTCAGCAAAAGTGCCTTAGGCTTTTCCAAAAGGCAAGCATTTGGCTGCAATACAAGTTAGTGAATGGTGCAGATAATTCAAAGTCAGGAACAGAGCTGGGTCCGAGGCATCAACAGACAGCACGATAATTGGTGATAGCTCTGATAGCCTCTTGAAGATGTGCAAATCTTTTGCCAATATCTGAACATTGCTGTACTTCCAACTTGGTTCCATAAGCAAATCTCATAATTGCAGTTTGGCCGGATACACTCCACTATGCAGAGCTTTCTAGACGATCTAATGTGATAATATTAAAATAATTTACATTTGAGAGGTGCTGGGGGAGGCAGTGGGCCAAGAGCCCTGAGTGTCACTGCATGTTCTTGCTGAGTATGCTAAACTGACTGCAAGGCTTGTCTAATTTCTGGATCTAGATATATAGGAGGTGGGGGAGACCACAGCCTCACTACCATGCCATGGCTTACTCTCCAGGGGGAGGGAGGCTGGCCTGCTGGCTGCTTCTATAGTGTTCCCTACAGTGTTTTAAAAAGTGCTGGGCCCTAGGTTCCTTTCCTGTAGTGCAAACACTCTATGTGAACTCAGTCATTGATGCTTGCTGTGTCAGCAGCTTGGGACATGGGGGAGCCAAAGATAACACTACTAATGAAGTCCTTTGTCTCTGACCCAGGAGTCTTGTGTCTTTTGACAGCATCCATGAAATAATAACAGGTTAGCTTATTGCTTCTAAGTAGGGTAAAATCTCAAATCCTTCATATTTTTATGAAGTGATTTGCCTTTGTTTAGAACCATTATAATGCCATTTTTATGTAGCAGTCAGTGGTAGCAATATCAAAGACCACCACACAAAACATTACTGAGCACTTTCTGTTCCACATGTGGCATGTACAGGCACTGTGCTGAGAGCTTTAATGGTGGTATAAGTGAGGTATTTCCCTGGGCTACGTGCAATAGATAGTTAAGTGGCTTAACCAAGTAAGGGTTTACTTTCTTCACATGAGCAAGGACTCTAGAGTTGGGCAGCTCCAGACTGGTGTGACGGCTCTGTGATGTCACTGAAGGCTCAGACTCCTGAAGGTGCTACCACTTTCAGCACGTGGCTTAGGTTTATCTCACACCTCCTACTTTCTCCTCATACTTCTGACACCTCGTCCTCCTATTCATTCTTAGCTAATGACTTTGTTTCTTACTCCACTTAGAAAACTGGAAAACTTTGAGGTGATCTCTGCACACCTCCTCTCCCAGGTGCACCCACGACCAGTGTTTTTCAGGGTGTGGTCCCTGGACCAGCCACAGCACCATCACCTGAAAACTTGTTAGAAATACGGGTTCTCCGTCCCGCCCCAGAACTAAGGAATCAGAAACTCTGGAGGCGGGGCCGGCAGTCTTGTTTCCACCAGCCCTGCAGGAAGCGGGCCACTGCCAGAGGCGAGCAGTCCGTGCCCTCAACCGAGTCCTTTCCTCCCCTCGAGATTCCTTCCTTCCTTTCACTCAAAGGCGTCCCTCCAGAAATTCTAGTTTCTCTCCAACATTAACCACTTTTCCTCCTGTATTTGATCATTTCCATCAACACACAAACATGCTATTTCTCCATTCTTAAAACAATAAGCATCCACAAAACTCCTCTTGACTCCACTTTCCCACCAACTACTAACTGACCTATTTTCTTCTCCCCTTTGCAACAAAACTCCTTGAAAGAGTGCTCTGTCCTCACTGTTGCCAATTTCTCTCCTCATCCTTTCTTGACCCACTGCATGACTCCGCCAGAACTGTTCCCCTCGGGGCAGCGATGCCCTCCACATTGCTGAGTCCAGTGGTCCAGCCTCAGGCCCCATGTTACTCCACCCCTTGGTGGCATTTGACACAGCTGTCCACCCCCTCGCCTCGGTGCATCTTCTCCACACCACACGCTGTTTCCCTACTGCTGCGCTGGGTGCTTCTTCTCAGGCCTCTGCTGTTCTTTCTTTCCAGTGTCTTCCAGCTCAGGGTTCCCTACTCAGACCTGCTCCCTGGATGTTCTCCTCACTGTTGTTCCATGTCTAGGACGCTCAGGTCCCTGCCTCCTGCTGCTCTCGACTGCCTAGGGATCATCGCCCTTGCGTGTCTAATAGACGTCTGATTCCCGGCACTTCCAAAACCAAACTCTTGGTATTTCCCACCTAGCCTGCGTCCCCAGCTTGCCTTGCCTTCACAGCTTTCCGGGCCATAACGGTAGGAGAGCTGTTCTTAATGTCCCTCTGTCTCCCTTAGTCCACATCCAGCCTCTCCAGAAATCCTACTGATTTTACCTTCCAAATATATCCACTGTCAAATTACTTCTTATTTTCTCCACTGCCACCACCCTGGCACAACTACCCATCACTTTTGCCTGGATATTGTGAGAGCCTTTTTTCTCCTCAAGCCTCCCTATAGTTCACTTGAAATGTAGAATGACCCTCTGGAGATGTGTGTCCAATGGTCTACCCCCCACAAGGTCTGGTCCTTGTACCCCTCTGACCCCACAATCTTCCGCAGCCACACTGGCCTCCTTGACGTTCCTGGAAACTCCTGCCCTTCCCCCCTTAGGGCCACCTCAGGGAACTGGCTGTCCCCACTGCCTGGGCCCTTCCTGGAGCGCTGGCATGGCTTCCTTCCTCATCTCCTTCAAGTCTTTGCTCTAAAATCACCTTCTTGGTGGGGTCCACCCTTACCACACTGTTTATAGTCGCTACTGACCCACAATGAACAGTGTTTTTTTTTTCTGCTTTCCCCCCCACTCCCACAACATTTATCAGGATCTAACATGCTGTATAATTTACCTATTATATTTGCTTATTGCTACCTCCCCCCACTGCATGTTTATTTTTTTTGCGCCATGAGACGCTGAGAACAATGTCTGGTACATTGTAGGCTCTTGATAATGTCTGCTGAGTTACTGACCATTTTCCTTTCATGGCCATGAAGTAGAGGCACTTCCTCCAACCTCACACCCACATCTCAGGAAAAAGGAGAAAATGAAGACAAAGGTGAAGATGAACGTGAGGAGGAGAGGGAGAAAGAAGAAACTCGAAGTGTTCATTTCATGAAAATAAAAAAAGTCAGAAATACTTAGCAAACCTCTGCCGATGCCTCACTGGCTAGAACTGAGTGTGTGAGGTGAGTATTTTAACTGTCTTCTCAAATTAAACAAAATTGGGATTTTTGCTAGTAAGAAAGAAGGAGAGAATAAATATTGAGTAGTAGTCAGCTAGCAGCATCCAGTGATTTTCAAAGCCACGCATTCTGCAGGCATTCTTATTTCGCTGTTATAGATTTGAGAGCTGAGGTTGAGCAACTGCCCAAGGTTCCACCGCTTGCTAATAATCTTATTCAATTGCTAATGGCACTAAATTCCTCTTAATTAGTTCAATCAACTAACAGCTATTTTTTGAACACTATTCTTGGTAAAATATTACCTTAGATAGTATGGAAAGATATATTTGACACTTTCTGCCATTAAGAATTTTACACTCCAATAGGCTTGGTAAGATAAAATCACATGAAAGGATGACTAGTAAATTAATTACCAAGAAGTCCACGATATCATATTTCAGAGAAAGAGACCATGTGGGCTGGTCTGAGAAGGCATCAGAGAAGAGACGGGGTTTGATCTGGACCTCGGGGAACAGGTCCACATAGAAGAATAGGGAGGGATGTTTAGGTAGCAAAAAATTGTGTCTTGGCAGAAACTATGATATGACCTTTCTTAGGACAAAATTTGAGAAATAATACTGTGGAGATTAATTATAATTTTAATGCATCCTGATGCAAATGGAGACAAATTATTTTAATAAGCATGCTGTTTGTAGATTTACCAGCTAGTAAGGTGAGTGAATGTGAATTTAAACCCATCTCACCTCATTGATAAATAGAAAATTATTTGGTTGGTAAAATCAGGGCTGTACAACTCCTCGAGGGCAGGGCCCTCTCTTTGTGTGGTAGGTGATCCCCTTCCAGGGCACCTAATGCCCTGGATTAGGTGCATCTAATGGACTTCCAGATTCTCAATTTGCTGGGTGCATCCAGGTTGAGGGCATCAAGCTTCAGAAGCTGTCACATACAAAATGACTTCTTAGTAGCTATTGATTAAAAACAATTTTTTTTGCTACTTTTATAACTATTGCTTCATTATGTGAACAACCCCAGGTGTTACTGTGGCCACAGTTGGTTGGCTTAAGGTGGCTGCATGAGCCAGAAGACACCACCCATGGGCTGGGTAATGGTGCCCCAGCTATCCTGCCATGGCTTCTCAAACCCCGCCCTAGGGGTGTTCCAATACATCATGCAGACCCGTGCAATGCTGGGCAGACAGCTGCTCATGCTAGAACAAGAGTTTACATGGCTGATGGGAAAATTCCTATTTTACTACTTTCCTGAGTAGGTTGGGGACTTCTATCTTTTGACATCGTTAGGTGGTACCATGTGGTGTGTCTGCTTTGACGTACTTTCCCACTACCTTGCGCTATTCCTCGGTGACTGGAGGCTATCCTAAGAAGCTCCTGGTTACCCTTTGGCCAGATCCTCCTGAAGCAGGAGGTGCAGCAGAACAGAGGTGCGCTACGGATGGGCACCTTCTGAGCAGAGATGCAAGTGAGCTAGAGCAGGCAGATCCCATGGCGGTTGGCAAGGCAGGTTCATGCTGTCTGTAGGCTGTGGGAAATGCAGCCTCCCCAGGCCACTGTTGCAATCAGAACTGCTCAGCCTCTGGTCGGATTGTGCTATGGGCTGTTTGTTACCTGAGATGAAACCTTTACCTGTTCCTGTGGCATGTTACCTGGTGGAAGGGCTCTATTTCAAAGTTATAGAGCAAAACTATTTCTGAAAATACCACCTGTGTGACACTTTCCTTTCCAGCCCCTCGGGGAATATGGGACATGCAGGGAGGTGCTGACACTCCTATGAGTATGTTAGTATGTTATGAGTATGTTAGTACTCATAAGACAGGGTTGTTAAACAGCTAAAGTAACCAAAAGTAATATGAGTGTCAAGTCAGTAGATGGTATTTGGAAGCTGAACATCCTCCTTACCTCTAATGCCCCACTTTGAATGTCCTTTACACGCAGGGTGACGGAAGAAGTAGGGAGTCTTACAACCCTGACTCCTCACCCCTCCTTTCCCTATGTCCTCAGACACTGTCCACTGGCCCCACCTTGCCCTGGGGCTCACTTTCCAGCTCTGCTTGCAGCCCTTCTGAGGCTCAAAGCACTTGCTTTTTGTGTTCTCAACTGATGCTGGGCTTCTTGGCTTACTCCAATGGCCACAGCTCACATAGAAAAGCCCCTTGAAGTCATACATGGGAGGAAAGTTAGGGTTGCCCTCTGTCGGGGCCACCAGCACTTTTCTTCTTTACTGGGAAGACGGCATACGGCTGCTGCTCACCAAGGTCCTACTTTCCTCTTCTGATTCAGCTCAGAGAAGACTTCGCTCCCCACGCCTCTAACAGCCGGGTAGGACCGTGGGACCAGTCCCAGCCAATGAAACACAAGGCGACGTGATGTGGGAACTTCTAGTCTGAGGCACTTAAGAGCTTGTGTGAGTTTTCTAAGTTCTTTTTCTCTTCTTGTTGGAGCCACCTGGGTGGCCATATGTTGAGATAAATGCAGCCTGGATCCCTGAGTAGCCACAGAGGGACACCCTGGAGCTTCTCAATGTTGTATCAGTGAGAAAATTCACTTCTGTTAAATCACTGAGATTATTTTTTATGAATGCAGAATCTAGCCTATTCTGACTAACTTAGAAGCCATTTACCTATGTTTTCCCATGTGATATGCCCAATGAATCCTACTGTGTTTCTCTGGGGATACAGTCAGAAAGGTTGAAATGAAATTTATTTCTTGGTAACATACTCTTGGAAGATGCTAGAGAGTTATTCTAGAAAAGGGAGATAGTCCAGAAATAGGGTTATTTGTAAATGAAAAAAAAAAATAGACTTGGAGAAACGGGGAAGGATTAACTAGAAGTTCTGTCTGGAAAAGTTCCTATATGAGAAAGGAAAAGAATTCAAACTTACAGACTCACAGGCCAGTAACTTAGGGAGAAGGAGATGAACAAACCCCTGCAGATTTACAGTCGGCTCATGTATTAGGGAAGGAAGGGGAGGAGAGAAGGCTAAATGCAAAATATACAGCAAATTCCTGAAAACGGAAGTGGCTCTGTTTACCACGGGTGTTCTCCTTAGAAAGAGTGGGACAGTGGGAGGCAGAGTGAGGGGTGCCACCAACACCCCTCAGCAGAGCGGTGCACTCTGCAAAGGACCAAGACTGAAGAAAACCCTCTCCTTAACCTGTTTGGAATAATAGTGTCCAGAGTGACAGCTGGAAAGGCCTCCCAGTTACCCTTTTATTTTGAAGACGAAGACACTGGAGTGAAGTTCTGTCACTGTTAGGACAAACACAGGACAGCACGTGTTCCCCACCTCCACCCCCCCGGTGGGGGCGCTTTTCCCATCTAGACCTTTCTGGTTTCTGAGCCTGGCTTTTCCACTCTTGCAGACTGGCCTCTTTGTAGCTTAGGGGTGTGATTGGCACAGCACAAATTTGGATGTAATAAGGAAAGAAGACAGCTAGCATTTCTAGTCCAGTAGAGGTTTTTGCCTTATTCAAGATTATCTGGTTATTTCCCCCCTGATTCTGATTTCAGAATTTCATTCAAAATTTAGATTTTATTCTTTGTTAATCCTACACACTGTATTTTGGAATTAAATAATGATTATTCTCACTCTTGGAACTTTACTTGTGAAATATGAGACAGCAGGGGCTGCCTTGATTGTAAAAGTTAAATGTACAAAATAACTATTCTAGTGCTTAACTGTGGGGCCACAAAGTAGGTTGATGGTAATTACTTTAGCTCAACCTGGAGAACTATGAATGATTTACTAATAAATCTGCAATAACATAATATATACATGATGACAATTAAAGTAGCAAGACAACCTCAAGGAGTAAATATTTTATGTAGTCAATTAGCCATGCAAGGTTCATTCATGAATGTTAATTTGAATCCTGAGGTTAAATTCCTGTGTTGTGTAAAGTCAGTTTATGCTAAGTAATCAAGTAGATAAAGAGTAATGGTGCAAGGTTTGGATTTTAATTTACTGTTGTCTCTTCCTACCAAAAATGTGAACTCACTGGTAACAGTGAAATAAGAAGCTCTGCTCTCGCTCTTGTTGCTAAGAGGAAACAGCTGATGAGAATCCGAGCTACAAAGAGGTCCAAAGTTCTTCTTGTGGTGTCAGGTTGAAGGGACACTGGCTGGGTAGCAGTTTCCTCACTTACATAAAGTCACATGACATCAAATGCTGTAGGCAGAATAATATCCCCTCAAGGATGTACAGGTCCTAATCCCTGGAACCTGTGAATGTGTTCCTTTACATGGCAAAAAGGATTTTGCATTTGAGGTTAGGTTTAGGGTCTCAAAATGGGGAGACTATCCTGGATTTCCCACATGGGGCCAGTGTATTCACAAAGGTTCTTAAAAGTGGAAAAGGGGGGCAGGACAGGAATTCAGAATGATGTGCTTTGAGAAGGACTTGACCTGACCTGCTGTGGCTGGCTTTGAAGACGGGGAAAGGGCTAGGCATGAGGAATTTAGGCAGCCTCTAGAAGCTGGGAAAAGCTAGGATGTGGACTCTCCCCTAGGACCTCCAGAAAGGAATGTAGACTTCTACAGAACTGTAAGGTAATAATGTGATGGGATGGCCTTGCTAATAAACTATCTAACAGAAGAAAAATAAACTATCAGGGAAAAAAAGGAGAAAACTCACAACACATATTAATAATTGCCCCTTTGAAGAGAAAGATCACAGCACACAACCGTCCTTTGTTTGACTAACCACCTGAGGCTTAACTCATTGTCTTTAAGATTAATCACATGTGACTTTTCTAAGAGTTTTGTTTTCTAGCATTTGAAAAGAACTTGTCAGAATCCCGGGTTTCGGCACCGAAGATGTCAGGGTGGGAGCCTGCCCTTGGTTCTTGGTGTGCTCTTGGCCTAAGAATGACCAGACACACTAAAGTGTCAAGTCCAGACTATTATCCCGGGCCTCTGACTGCTTTCTTGGAAAAATCACCAACAGGGCCAATATGACGGAGTAACCTCAGGCAGGGAGCAGTTTCACAAGAGCAGCTCTTTGTTGTAGAATAAAATGGGTCTCCCTCTGCGAGTGGAGAGAGACAGACCAACTCATTGACTGACCCATGCACTTCCTTCTGACTTCTCGGATTGTTTCCTTTTATTAGCCCAGTCTGAAGGTGGGCTTTTGAGAGGTGGAGAATGTTATCAAATGATCAACAGGTGTCCTCAAAATTCCATCTGTGCATACAGAGCTCCCTCTAAGAAAGCCCCCCTGGGGGGGGGATGAACCACAATGCAGATTCAAGCTAATGGCATATTAATTACCCTGAGGTTATTCTAGGTCACTTTCTAAATCTTTTGCCTGGGCTGGGGAATTCCCAGATTGATAAAGCGTTTCCTCCTTCCCCAGGTGTAGCAGGTGATTGGGATAGGATTAAGGGTGGGGACCATCAGAACGGAGTACCCCCCTTATCCTCCTTCCCAGGTGGAGCAACTGCTTGAAACAGCACCAAGGCAGGAACTGCTGTCCCGAGAAGAGCCGGAGATCCTCACTATCCACCTAACAAACTGACAAGATGGAAGGAACAGGAGCCCAGTTCCTGCCAGACCAGATTCCAAGGGCTCTGATAAGCCAGCCTCACCGAGAAGAGAAAAGAGAAACAAGGGGAAACAGACGCAGCTGTTTGCAACAGTAACTTTTCTCCCCTGTGCCCCCAGGAGAACCCGGAACCCCTTATCCTCCCTGCCACATGTCTGTGTTCTTTCTTTCTTTCTTTCAAGTGCTGAGCCCTTCCCCCACCCCCTTGGGGAGAGTCAAACTTTTTACTTCTTTTTATCCTAATCTTTGTGTCAAGAATTCTTTCTCATCATGCGTCAGGAGCACCCACTCTACCAAAATGTTTGTTACTTCAGCCACCAACTTCGTGGTAGTTTGTCATAGCAGCAGTGGAAAACTAACACACCAGCGACTACGTCTAAGCTGCTTACTGCAGTATCTCTCGTACCTGACACGAATATCTGTGGAATGAATAAATGAGTGGATGAAACTCCTTGTTGTGCAGATACATATCAGCTAGACTCGGATGGGCAGGTCCTCCTACACGCCTCTTGTCCAACGGCAATGGAGGTTCAAAATAGTGACCCTGAAGTACTGCAAAATCCAGAAACGCCTGTGGAAGAAGCCTTACCCTTATTTACTGCAGGTATAGAGGGAGGGAAGCCGCTTCAATCTACCCAGGGCCTATGCTAGGTCAGGAACTTTACCCGAATGCTAGCCCTTGTTTCCACGGCTCTCTGTCCCTGTTCTTTTCCTCACAGCAGCTGTCAGCATCTGAAAGGTTCATGCTCCTTTGATTTCTTTGCTCGTTAACTTTGTCCCTCGCTCTACTGGAATGCAAGCTTTACGAGAGCAGGTACCTTTGCCTACGGTGGGTTTTTGAATGTGATAACTGAGCACACTTCTCCCAAGCAGATGGACTAGGATATCAGCACTTAACAGATCTGGTGGAATTAGGACTGTGGCTTGACCTACGGCCTGCATCAGGGATCTGAAGACGCCCCTCCCATTTGCAGGCCTGTGCCGCAGGAGCCGTCTGCCCCCCCGGCGCTCACAGAGGGAAGGCGCTGAGCCCAAGCAGCGGCTGCGTCCCAGTTCACCCAATAAGCTGCCCAGTCCCTCTTGGGGGAAAGTGAGCGAGGTGGAGAGCAGGCCCAGCCCTCCTGCAGAAGACCCTCGATGTGAAGACGGGGTCCATGGGAGCAGAGGTTCCAAATTAGCTCTGCCTTTGATCCCAGGTGCATCTCCAGTGTCTAAAGCAGCTCCTGTCACGTGAAAGGCACTCAATAAATATGGGTCAATGAATAAGGAAAGAATATACTATCTCATTAATATTTCATCTCAAAACAGCTTTAGAGAGGGTATTTTATGTCTGTTCTTCTGGGGGACGCGAGATAAACTTCCTGAGGTTGGATAATCACTGAGAGGCTGAGCTGGGATTTGAGGCCAGTTCAGCCTTACTCTAAAGCACCTCGTGGTTCTCCTTTGGAAGGAGGCACCTGTCTGGGGCATAGGGGTGCTTCCCCTTGGCCACTGTTGCTCAGAAGTCTATGCTTGAGCTCGCTGGGCTACTCTGAATCAGGGTTTCTCTTAAGGAGGCAACTCTACCCTCTCAGGCTGCAGGACAAACCCCAGTGCCTGCTCAGGGCTGGACACCCCACTAGTGCGCAAATATGCAACACACGCTCTCAAGTCACCTCCCTGCTGCTCAGGCCATTCATAACACTGAAAGGATAAGGTAGGGTGTTTTTATTTTTTCCTTGATTATATAAAATTCCTCTGAGGAACTCAAGTCCTTTATAGCTATCGTTACAATAACAACCCTCACATTTTTGGGGGAAAGAAGTAGGGAAAGGCATTGGCTATGCACTTGCTAACCTTCCTCCGCATTTTCAGGACTAAACACTGGGTTAAGCATCACTCCAAGTTTGTGGACTAAGCATATTTTAGTCTCTTATTTCCCAGGAGTATTTGCATTTGTACCTTAACTTAATTGTAGAGAAAGCTTTGGAGAACACTTCTGGGTCTGCAACCAACCTGAACATGGCAGCATTGTGTCCTGAGGAATTTTATTAGCTAAGAGGAATTACCAATTCAACTAAAATTATAGCAGAAGTTTGTTTTGTTAAACATTTTAGGTACATGCTCACTCTCCTGTGTCATCACCCATCTCCCATCACATGCCTTGTCCGTAGCATACCCTCAACAGGTGCTCAATAACAAAGTAAGTGGATTGTCCCACTCCATTGCTTTAGGACTCATGGTTCCCCCGTTACACCACGTGATTCTTTAATGATGACTCATTTCTTTATATTCCAACACTGGAGAGGATGCTTTTGTCACCCTCCCTCCTTCATCCTAATCCCAGCCAGTGAGCACAGGCACCTCCTTCACAGCCCCTTGTTATACGCTCTGTCTCCTTCCAGCTGCCTGCTCTCACCATGAAGTTTAATAGTCTCGATAAACTTTTATCTCGCTTTTTATGTGGTTGCTACTAAATCTCTTGTGCTGTCATTTTAATGACTCACTTTTACACCTTTTCCAATTGCTCTCAGCACTGTGGTGCAGGGACTTGGCACCTGGATCTTTACTGAAAGAAATGATTCTGTCAGCGCCGTATCCTGTTACATCACACGGGATGTCAGGTTACAGAAAGAATTTCAGGGCCAAATACGCAGAGTCCTTCCCGTCACAATTCCTTGGGGTTCCCGTTCTCCACTGTTCTAGAAACGTGTTCCGCTCCTGACGTCTATCTCCTGGAACTTGAAGTAATGCCGGTACCAGTCACTTGATAGTTTTTTTTCTATTCATGTATTTTGGCGTGTCACATTTGAGTGTTTTGTGTCCCCACTAGGACTTTACACTCTTTGATGAGAATATCTGTGACTTCTACTTAAAACACTTGCAGCACCTAGCACAGTAAATGAATACTAGGGAGCCGATCGGTGGACGCTGGACTGAGTGTCAAAGTGTGCTGTGTTTTGCAGCTCATTGCGTCTCCCCCCCAGGACTCTGTTGTGTCATTAAGAGGAGGTAGCACCCACCAGATAGAGTCTCCACTGGCTCTGTTTTGTGTAAAGGGCAGCTAATCTGGTTGATCCAATACAATCGCCAATTATGCCACTAATTATTCTACTCCAGATCTAGTTAGGTCTACTCTAGAATCTGAAGGGGTTCTTTGATTCAGGACTTTATACAAACCACTTGAGTATTTGTCAATAAGTATTAATCCACACTTTGTAACTGAGTGCCTAGTTCACTAACAGGACACTCAAAAATAGAGTTGATGATACTAATATCCAAAGGTAGTTAACTTTAATGTGGTTCTGGTGTTTAAATTGCATCCTTTTAAATTAAGTTGCTTATAAAATACAGACTGAGCTGTTTTAGGTAGTTTCTATTTTATCATATGCATTTTTGTTCCTGGTCCCCAGCATCTCTATGTGGCCTATACTGTCTGCAGCAATTTATGGGGCAGTTCCTCTCTTATCTCAGAGTTTATATTAAAATTATGTATTTCACAAAATATATTATTGGCAGAAGTCATATAACAAAAGTGCCCCATGGTCAGATAGGCTTGTGAAATGCCTGGTTAAATATACTTCCTCACTGCAGGATTTCTTGGAGGCCCTGATGCTCTAATATGCATTGTCAGGGCTCACTGAGCTGGAGGAAGCTGTGCCACCAGGCATTAGAGTGGCTGATGAAGACAATAGCAGTCCAGCCTTTAACCACCTCCTGCAATGGTGCAACTAGAGGCTGAACCCAAGGAAGCACAGACTTCTCCCAAGAAACGGCACACAGTTGAAGGTGAACAGTATAGGCATGGGGACATCTCAGTGCAGAGGGAGCCCTGGACAAAAGGCACTGGCAGTTTTATGCACATGGGCCAGGGTGTGTGTGTGGGGAAGTGCTAGCTCTGGAAAAGGTGCTGAGTTCTGAGTCAGTGTGGAGACAGTGTTTCAAGTTTCCCTCTCCACTCCCCCCGGTAGGGAGTTCACCCAGAGGTGGCTGAGGGCACCTTTGTCAAAGAGCCTTGATGAAGAATTCTTGGAATGGAGGTGTTGGGCTAGGAGTGCACATACGTGTAGGAGCGTGACTGGCCAGAAGGGCCTGAGTCCTCGCCTACAGCTCCTCCAAGAGACAGTCATGCACCCTGTGCCCAAGTCTCCTGTGAGGTTGTCCAGCTAAACTCCTCATCACTGCCTATGGTCGTGCCTGGAAAATCACCCATAGGGTTTGGGACAGGAGCTGAACTCCCCAAGCAGGATGGTCTTCCAAGAGGATTATGTACACAGTAGAGCATTTCTCAAATATATGTGACTGTGGAGTTTGCTACTGCACATTCCTTGTGACTAGTATTCTAATTACAGAACTCCTAGTCTGTCTATCTGCAACGGTTCAAAGTTTACTCTTTAAATTATGGAGCATTCCCCACCCCCCAAAATACAGATTTCATCAGTAGTATTTCTTTTGATGTAGCTAAACATTTGGACAGTTGTGCCTTTCCTTCAGCATTCATGTGTTTTTCTAATGTCACCTTCAACATGCTCTATTTGGTCAGCTGCCTGTGAGTTGTGTCTAAAGGTTACCTGGGTCAACTCAGGTCAGAGGGATTTTTATAGAACATCCTGAATTCAGCAGCAAGGAATTTTCTGCCCAGCATGATTCATAGATGTTTCCCAACCTCATATTTTCTGATACCCACCATCAAGGCAAAGATGCTAGAGCACCTGTGGCAAACGGTGTCTTATGGTGTCATTGTGTGTGTGTGTGTAATTCTTTATCATCAATGACTTCGTAGGGAATTGGGCTAGATAATGAAAAAGGATATTTTGTATTTGGTCTGTTATGTCCCAGCTTTCTTGATTCAGTAGATTTCACTTCACTCACTTTCACAGTAAAATGCCTTTGCACTCTCTACAGAAAATTGGCAGGAGAGACAGGTTTCCCAAACCACCGGGTCAATTCGGATGACTGCCCTATCTTTGGGTCATTATTCAAACTGCAGCAAGGTGTTTTATATTGGCAAGCCAGACTCACCAAATGGAATTGATTTGTTTCTGTCCAGAGAAGTTTAAGCTTATGGAAAATAAAACCATAACTGGTAGTTTATTAAATGTATTCTTACTTATAGGTTTTCTTGTTTATATGCATCAGCACTAGATCACAAAATTTAGTTGTGCAAAACCAAACAGGTTTTATCCAGGCAGGATTCTGCAGAGTAATAGCTTAGGAGAGCGGTTTTTATAGTAATTTCACTCATGGAATGCTTTCTTCAAAGGAACTCATATGAGGAATGCCAGTATTTAAAAATCAGAGTGGGTCATGGTTGGAACTAGGTGTGGATACATTAAGGCCCTCTTTGTATGATGCCCCGAGGGGCTCCGTGGTCTATCTGCTTGAGGAGAATGGTGATCCCACCTGCTGTTTGGGTCCAGCCCCTTTAAGGCAACTTTCCTTAGTGATATCTATGGATTTCCTGATTCAGGATCTTAGCAAGAACAACAATAACAGCAGCAGCAGCAGCCAATGTTTATTAAGCACTCAGTAGGTGGCAGGCAGTGTACTTAGCACGTTATGTGGATTGTCTCATTTAATCCTCACAACAAGTGAATGGGGTGGTTTAAAGTCAGGGAACAGTGTCTAAGACCACTCTCACTTTGGTCACCAATTGCACATTTGGGGGTCCTCAAGACTACCCTCAGTTTTGATATTTTGCTAGAAGGACTCACAAACTAACTGAAAGCTGTTATGGTTATAGTTCATTACAAGAGGATTAAATCAGCCGGAGCAAGAGGCATATAGGGCAGAGTCTAGGGAAGTGCCAAATGTGGATCTTGCAGTTGAGCCCTCCCAGTGGAGTCACGGAAGCACTAACTTCTCCCAGCAATGATGTGTGACAATATGCGCAGAGCATTGACAACCAGGAAAGCTACCCGAGCCTTGGTGTCCAGAGTTTTTATTGGGACTTGGTCACTTAGGCATGGCTGTCCTCAGCCTCCAGCCCTCTAAGATTGAGCTGTGACCCAAACCCCCTCCCTGAATCACACTGTTAGACTGTCTGGTGTGGCCCAAGGCACCCAGGTAAACAAAGACATGTTTATCAGGAAGGACTTTCCAAGTGCTTAGAGATCATCTCCCAGGAGCCAGAGGGAAAGACCAGACCTCTCTTTGGGCCAGGTTAAATTCTTCACTTCATAGGTAGCTACTATAACTATTTTCCATTTTACAGATGAGGAAGCTGAGGTTAAGTAACACTTTGTAGTTGGTGAAGCTGGGTCTCAAAGCAGGGAATATGATTCCAGAGGCTGAACTTTTAACCACGATTTCTTAGAAAGACATTAAAAATAATTATCTGTACTTGACCAAATGGTTAATTTAGACAAAAATACACATGCTATAAAATAAATCATAGTCAGATAAACTTATAGCATAATCCTAATATCAATTGGCTGTCCTTTCATCTCGAGAGTAGCAAGGAAAATGTCCATCTCCTCCTTATCCATTTGGCCAAGGTCATTCTCGACCACTTGCATGACCATTGGAATTGCCCGTCTGTGTGCTGTGCATACCCAAATGACTCCACACTGCCTGTGTCTGCAATTGCTCAGTGTTCAGCCTTTAAAGTCTTCATTAATTTCATTTATAATGCTCTAGCTATTTCTGTTCTTTAATTGCTAATTCCACAATGCCAGGGTAAGACTTTCCTCCAATGCAAATGTATTTGAAAACGCTTGCTACAAAAGACATTTTTCTGCAAAATGCCTATGAATGCTTCTAATTGTTTCTTTTCTGCATTGCTATCTTTCAAAAGTTTAAAAAATGAATTGTTTGCTCTTCCGCATCAGGTGATAATTATTAGAGACTCCATCCCCACACACCAGAGGGGCTTCCTGTGCCTTCTTCTTGCTCAACAGCCCCCTACTGCAGCAGCTGTAGCCACGCACATCACTGGCTGCATTGCTTGGGTTTTGCAGTAACTGTTTATGTTAGCTATAGTGGCCATATTTTCTCATCCAAAATTTGGGACACATGGCCCAGCTAGGATGACTGTACATATGGGTACACAGGACATAATATTTCTTTCCCAGAAAACTTGAGACATATGGTCTCCATATGTACGGAATATATGGTCTCTTTCATGTCTCTTTATCGATGCATTTCTAGTCACATGAATATGTAACAATAGTAATGTGACTTTTATAGCCTCTCTGTCAGGGGCTTTGCATTTGGAAAAGATATTCATCATTTCTGTTTATGATAAAATTACTTCTCAATTTAGTGACCAGCTTTACATTGAAAGTTATATATCTTGGTTTTGATGTTCTTTAGTGAATATATTTTCTTGCTTCTATTTAGGGATCTGTGGTCTGTCTAGGCCGGAAGGAAAAAAAAAGGCTGTGTGTCTTCATTTGTTCTGAAAACGTCTGTGGAGGAGGTTTGCTTGGTGGTGAATGAGTAGGTGTGTAGGAGGACGCTTTAGAAAATAGAGGGAAGTTTATGAAGTTACCTCTTTGTTGGGGTCAACGAAACGGGTGTTTTGAAAGGCAGAGTAAGTGACCAGTGAGGAGAGAATAAGAAAATGGCAGAAAAGGGAAGCTGTACACTGCAGGAGGCATTTTCCCTGCCTGGTGGCCCACGCCTCGGCCTGCCCCCGTGGCGGATGCACAGAACAAATAAATAGGGGCTTCAGGCCACAGAAGAGCACACACCGTGACAGGAAGTAGAGTGAGTGCTGATGACCCCCGTGCGTGTTAATTAGATGTGTTTGAGTGAAGAAATACTTAGCACAGTGAGCACTCACTAACAATACTAACTTTGTGAGCAGCAATTATGACATTGTCGTGGTCAGAGATAACCTCCAAAGTAAGCAGGAGATGATATATATGATTGGAATAACTAGAACAAGAAGCTTCCAAAAGAAAAATGATTCTTTCCAGCAGTTAAACTAAATTGGACACAGTGCAGCTCATCAGAGTGATGAGTGGCCTCCCGGAGCTCGCGGGCTTCAGACGTCACGTTGACCTTCAGAGCGTCCACGGAACCCAAGTCGGAAGCACCGAAGAGAGCGATGAATGCCGCAGGAAACCCTCTCGTATTGTCCTCCTCCATTAGGTTGTTGCAAACTAGATATAAGCTCCATCCAAAACTCTTTGGTTTTTGGTCACAACATCAATCATCTAGTATGTGCGATGTGGTCTTTGTCTCCCTCTGGGCCACTGAGGCAGTTTTCCCCACCATTTCTTTCATTCTGTGAAGAGAAACGGTCACAACTTTGCTTGAAACTTTTCAGTCATTTCCCATTATTCCTCAGCTGAGGGGAAAGCCACCCTCCACGCAGCCTGCGTCCCCTGTACCTGCTTCCTCCGTCGGACCCTGCTGTCCTGAAGCATCTGTGCCAAGCTCCCGACTGCCAGCCCCTGTGCTAGTCCCGACTCCCGTGGAGTAGGCGCTTTCCTTTCTTAGCCCAGCTACCTTCTCCACTGTCACGTTTCTGCTCATGCGTCACCTTCAGGAAACCTTCTCTGACCCTCAAGCCCAGGAAAGGTCACCCTGCTCTAGATTCTCGTAGTGCTCTGAATACTTTCGTTATGGCATTTAACACAAAGGTGAGTGTCTTTCTCCTTCACTAGAATAAGCTCTGCAAGGTCAGAGGTGCCATCTTCTCCACCTTTGTCTTCGACTTAGGATATTGTTGGATGTGGAGCGTGGTGTAGACTATGTTCTTGTCCTTTGTTATGGAGCGTGGTGTAGACTATGTTCTTGTCCTTTGGTATGGAGCGTGGTGTAGACTCTGTGCTCATCCTCTAGTGTGGAAAATAATGCAGACTATGTGCTCATGGTACGAGCTTGGTGTTTCATATATAACCATTGTGTGGTCTGGAGTATGTATTCAATAAATTTTCTAGAAGGAATGAATACTCCTGTTCTCAAATTGTCTGCTTTCAGGAGCAAATGCCAGGGACCGAGGCCAAGTAGCACTAAGCTCTGCAATGCCATGTTTTAAAATGGCTCTGCTCTCCACTTCTCATCTTCCCAGGACAGCAATGCAGGGAGAAAATGAATCCAGAGCTTCTACTTATTTAAAGAAACTCTGGCATTTATCTTCCTTGCTTTGGAAGGTTTGAGCCACCTTGATGTTCACAAACACCCAGTGTGAATAAATGTGAACCTTGGGGGGAAGGAGAGAGGCTATAAGGTAACAATCCCGAGGTATGCATTGAGTGCTTACTGTCCCAAGTGTGCCACGTGCATTAGCTCACAGAATCCTCCCAACAACCCTCAGAGGAAGGTGCTATTATATTATAACCCACATGGTTCAGATGAGGAAAATGAGGCATGGAGGATGCGGAGGACAGATTTAAACCCAGTCAGTCATGTGATTATAGAGGCTGTGAAATAAATAAAATAAAATAAAATAAAATAAATCCAGTCGGTCTATTGTCATAACTTGTGTTCTTGATAAGGGTGCCAAACTGCCCCTCAAGACAAGAAACCTTCTTCCAGACTTTCTTACTTGATTCTTATGCCTTCTTTTCACAGGAGGGCAGCTGTATTTAGTTGCATTCAGAAACCTGAATGGCATCCTTCCACGCATCGACCCATTCTTTCACAGAGCGTTTCTCCAACACCTAATACATACCAGATACTGCGGTTGACACCAGAGATATAGAGTTTAGGAACGCTTAGTTTCTATCTAGAGGTAGAAATGTATACATATTTATCTCTCTATATTAATCTATGCACACTTATCAATATATGTATACTAATCAATATCTATGCATCTATCTGTCTGCCTATCTAGTCATGTATCCAACCTCTAGAGGCAGAGAGTAGAATAGAAGTTTTCACAAACAATTACGCCCATCTAGCAGACAGGGGTTAGTAAATGAGTATCTCTGAAAAAATGCAGAAGGAATCCTTCCAGAGGAGTTAACGTCTGGATCTGGAAGGAGCAAAATGAATTCTGCAGGCAAATAAGGCGAGAAGAACATTAGAGAAAGAAGAAACAGCGGGCGAGGCAGGGAGGGGTGCAGCGGAGGCTCTGCAGGTGGGCAGAGCCGTGGGGAGGAGGGGGGAGGACAGATCAGGGGCCAGACGGGGAAGGTTATAAATTTGGCTTTTCATTCAGAGTGAGGGGTCCACGGGGTTTGTGGGCAAAACTGGCCTCGTCTTACGTCAAGACAGCCAGGCCTCTCTGTGGAAGGTGGCCCGGGTGGGGCTGTTGGGGGCGGGAGGTGAGTCTGCCCGCAGAGTGGCTGGTTTCCAGGCCACAGAGGGGACAGGGACATTTCCTGCCCTGGCTTGTTCTGCATCAGAAGGGGCCCGACGCCCTGCGTGGGCTGCACAGAAGATCATGCAGGCAATTTACCTGTGGAGGGGCTTTCTTCAAGGTTTGAAATGTTTGCGTGGCAATACCTTTATTGACGTAAAGATGTACTTAGCACTTAGCTGTTAGACACTTTGCTGGGATAAGTTATGAGGAAGGACCATCCAGCCTGTGGGGCCTCGGGGATGGGTAGGAGAGGCCCGGCTCCCAGTTCTGCCTCCCTCCTCCCCGGGGCAGTGAGCAGAGCCCAGGCTTCTGGCCTTGGAGACCGCTCCCTTCGCCTGTCTGTCCGAGCCCCGTGTCTGAGCCACTGTGAGCGATCTCCATGTAAACGTGAGGTCCTGCCTCCCCAGCTCATCAGCTCCGAAGTGGGTGACTGACAGGTCCCAAGCTCCCCCCAGGACATGTGTGGAGTCCGGGAAGCTCGACCTGCTGACCTCCTCAGCATCCTTCCTCAAGGTCTGCTGTGAAATAGACCCCAGGCCCTTCCTGCGGCCCCTGCCCCCAGAAAGACACACGGAACATCCAAATATGTAGCGAGGTTGGCTGAGCATCTGGAAGGCCTTGGGCAGGTAGTGCTGCACGCCCTTCGCCTCCGCTACTCCACGGCCTGCTCCCCGGCCTGCTCCCTTCCTCTCATGAGTTCCAACTGTATCCTTCTCTTATGTGAAAAAAAAATCAGCTCCTTCTAGCTTCTGTTCCCAAACCTGGATAACAAACTCATCATGGTGTTCAGCAGCAGAAAAGACATTTCTTTCTACTCATGCTGCTCAGAAGGCAGCTTTGATTATAAAGACCAATTCTTATTTTCTCTTCTTATGAAAGATAGGTGACAAATCTCTGAAGTGGGCGAGTGATCAGGCTGCGTGGGCTCTGCTTGCGTGCACACGTTTGTGTGTGTGCATGTACGTGTGTGCATATGTATGTACAAGGTGTGTTTACACATGTGTGCATAAATAGCCAATGTCCCGAGAATGTGTAAATGGACCATATTTTGCAGTGGAAGTGAATTTTCAGACTTTTGAGAGGGGTTTCAGAGAGGCAGTGACTCGTATCAGGGGAATGACTGAAGGGTCAAAGAATGGAGGAAGCTTCCAGCAATCCAGGCGTAGCAGCAGCAGCCATCTCTGGCACACAGGCAGAGCTGTGTGAGCCCCTGCAACAACAGGTGGCTCAGCTTGGTGCCCGCCTCCTGCCCCCTACATGGTTAAATGCCTGGGTGTTGGAGTAAGTATTGTCACTTTTTTCTCATCAGTAAGTCGGGGGTGATAAATATCCATCTCAGAAGGTTGCAGTGAGTGCAGACCTAATGTGACAATGTCTATAAATTGCTTAGTGCAGTTCCTGACTTTAGGCAGTACTAATGGGTGTCAACACCATGTGGCAGGTAAGTACATGTGCTCTGGACTTGGGTGGCCTGGCTGTGTGATCGTGACTAAAATAGGTAACCTCTCTGTACCTCAGCTACTTATCCCAAAGTGAGCTAGTGATAGTTTCTCCCCACAGTGAGATGTGACCTGTGTAAAGCACATAGGATGTGTCCTGCTGTGGGGTAAGCACTGGAGATTATTATTGTGGTGACGTTAACCCTGGAGCAAAGTTTGACTTCACAGAAAACTGACTTGTGGATTAGTGACCTCAGCTAGAAACCCTTATTCCATGATTTTCTTATTTTCAATATGATGATTTTTGAATTATGTTTTCTGGTCACAAATAATTTCTGTGTATTTTATTTACACAGCACTTGTCAGTTTATTATGGGGGCACAGAGACAAGTGAGCTATTTTCGTTCTAAAGCAGTAAAGAAGGGGAGGACAAATCTACTCCAACTGCCGAAAACCAGTTAGACTGCGTGGGTTCCTGTGCCAGCGTGCCATGGTAGGTGGACCCGGACCCCTTGCTGGTGCAGCTCTGGGTACATTTCAAGTACAAACCCACCTCCCCACTCATTAATCTTTGGAATAGCACTTGGCTGTCCCCCAGCACAGGGGACCAGATCCAAATGCACTCTGTTCCCTGGGGTTGTGCCGTTTACAAACGAGGCAGGCAGGCGCTGGAGTGTGCTTCTGAGTGAGGGAGGTCACCTGGGCACAGATACACCAGCTACTTGCTTCAAGGATGAATGGCCACGGTTGGCAGGCTCTCATTACCTGAGAGACAATGTTAAAGAAAGCCCTTTTATTTTTGCTTTTGACAAAAGAATGTATGTTTTGGAATCTGGATTCAGACGCAACATTATTTCAGGACTCAAAAAAACAAAAAAAGATCTGGGTGCAGACCAGGCAACCTGGAATGAGTTTAAATGGAATCTGACACATAGAATGAAGTTAAATGTCACTGGGAAGGCTTTAAAGTAAAGATATTTTCCTTTGATTATGTAATTGTTTATCCAACTGCATGGGGCATAAATATGAGTTGCTGTTCTATGTCTTGGGGAGAGAAATCCAATTTGATCTCTTTTTATGCAGCATGTTCATTTTCACAGGAAGATTCAATTATTCCCCAACTTACAAGGCTATAAATGAGTTTGCTGGGCCGGTTCCTGACACAGGCACACTCATCAGTACTCAGATTAGTCTTCACTTTTCTAAACTGGTCTTCTGCCTACTGCTCCTGGAGCCCAGCCAGCATTCGGAAGAGGATTAAATAATCCTTCTCCCACAGCTTCCTACATGTTGTGCTATTTTGTTCTTTCCCAAATGTCACCCTCTGCTCGCATGCACATCTCCTATGGGTGAGGGTTTCGAACGTCCCTGTGGCTGGCTTTTCTGTGGACAGTCAGGCTGTGGCAGGGCGGCCCGGCCCGGAGTCAGCGGTTTTCCTGAGCTCGAGCCTGGGGCTGTCTCCACCCTGTGCAGGCGGGAGTCGTGTTTACTCACGCGCGGATTGCTTGTGCTTTGTCAGCAGCAGAGGCAGAGGGACTCCATAGGAATAAATTCCCAGGCCAGAGAGACAAAACAAGGACACCTGGAACAGAGGAGGCAGTTTAGGCAGCCGAAGGGGAACCTGTTGCAGCCTTGTATACGAGTGGCTATTTGGGCTGGTATCTCCCTTCACTCTGTTAGGAACAAACTCATCCCAAAGTACGTTAGAAGCCTCCAAAGTGTGTGGAGCACCGGGGGTGGAAACATTAAGGATGTCGTTGCCTCTCATGCATTGGTTGTGGAGTGTGCTTAACACAAATTACACCTGTTGGGAGAATTAAGATAACTTTCCCGTTCCTCTTCTACCCCGTGATGCAGAATCTTCCTGTCTCCAATCTCCCCATCTGGCTTAAACATATCCAGGCAAATTCCAGCCCATCAGACTCTTAACAGGATCTCCAGTGACTTGGCTTTCAGCATTGCCAAGCCACCTGGACTGCTGCGTTAGCCCCTCCTTGTGAGTGCGGGGGTGTCTTCTAAATCCTTCTTCAGGGTAAAAATCCCTGCCAGTGACATTCCTGCTTCTCACTCTGGCCCTCAGCACGAGCTGCATGTTCTCATCACCTGGGGAACTTCAAGATCCTATCATGGCCCAGCCTTGCCCCCCAAGGGATGCCCGAGCAGGGTTACATGCTTCTCAGGTGGCTCTAATGGGCAGCGGGGTTCAGAACAGGTGAGCTGAAATGCAGCTCAACCCTTGGCTTCTTTTGTCCTTGGCTTTCAAATAACCAAAGGATCCACAGAAGAGATCCAGGACTTTTGTGAATAAGGACAACCAAACAGATATGCTGCAGGACACCCAGATCACAGGGCAGAGGCAGAGAAGGCTCCCCAGAGGTGTGGCATTTGAACAGAGATCAGGCTTTTTAGGTGGAGGGATATTTAGGCAGTGGGAGCAGCAGATGTGGAGGGTGGGAGTTGTGTGTCAGCATGTGTCAGGGAAGGCCACAAGAGGTGACGGGCAGTTGTGTAGCATGCAGGGTGGGCTGGGCTGTGCAGGGCTGGTGCCAAGCCCAGGTGTGTGTCCCTAGACAGAGGGGCTGGTGGGGGCTCAGAGGATGTAGGCTTGGTCTACTTGCTTGCTAAAATACTACCTCTAATACAACGTGGAGGATGCTCTGGAGCTGGAAGTCTGGCATGAGGAAGGGGAGGTCAGAGGCAGCGTGGTGAGCAGGACACGGGCTGTGTCTGGGAGGAGGGCAGACGGAGGCATGTGGTTCTGAGATGGTATCTACCCGTCTTCAAAAATGACTGGGCTTCACCAGCGAAGGGGGTGCATCCTGCATTTGGGGGCCGGGCACCTGGGTAGAGGGTAGTGCCATTAGTAGAGGAGGGAAACAGGAGGTGGCCCTCTTCTTTTTCTTTCTTTTTCAGGAAAGAAAATTGGCTCAGATTTGGATTTCTTAAGCAAAAGTTACCGGCAAGGCACCACAGAGGAGACAATAGGTTGGCATTTTACAAGTTGGCACCTGAGGATGCAGACAGATCTGGCACTGAGGTAGGACTGGAGGCCCAGGTGGGGGTGAGGTTACCCAAGCAGAGAGGTCAGCGGGGAGGGGACCCTTGGGGGCTGTCACAGCTGTGGGAGACAGCCTGGGGAGGGGCGTTCAGAAAGGAGGAGGCCGAGGAGGAGGCAGCTCTTCAGAAAGCATGGGTATGTCTCCTGCCCCAGACTGCGTTCCCAAGCTCAACACTACGTTTCACGTTTACAGGACGCTCACAGGAGGTGTGTTGCAGGCAGCTCGGCTGTCACACATCCACTTCTAGCTCTTCATCTTCCCTCCCTCCCGGGGAGCTCCCTCCAGGCTCCTGGGGTGCTCCTGCCAGACACCCGGAGGGAAGTCTCTTCTAATCACTAATGGGGGCCTCTCCCTGCACCTGCAGGTACGCTACCCAAGCCTCCTGCTGTCACCGCCCGATTCGAGGGTGACCCTGCAGCAGCTTCCAGCTGTCTCGCTCCATCCACTCTCCCCCACTGCTGGGCAGTGGTTCACACAGCACCTTCAGGAATAGCTTAAAAAATGCAAACCTGAGTGTGTGTCTCTCCCACTTGCAGGCCATCAGTGGCTTGTTCTGACCTTGGATATAGTTCATAGTCCTTCTGGAGGGGCAAGGTCCCACCAGGCAGCCCCTCTCCTTCTCTGCTCCAAGCACCCCTGTCTGGTTTATCCCCAAGGATAGAGCCATACCTGCTGTCTCAGTTCCTCCATGTGTCGAGCCCCTCCCTGAGCTGCTGTCTCTGGGCTTGGCTGCCTTGGAGTGTCTACTCCACCCTCCTTACTCTAGTAAACTCCTACATCGTCTTCAAGTCCCTGCTGGAACGTCATTTCTTCAGGGAGTTTTATTCATTGTCTTGAGGCAAGAGAGGTACCCATATGCTGAACCTGCAGAGCACTCCATTCTCCTTGTAGCTCTTACCACGATGATTAAGTGTATAAGGCATCTGTGCATACCTGCTTGTGCAATGGCTGTTCCCCACTAGACTGTGAGTTTGCTGAGAGAAGGAATCATATTCATTTTACCCTTTGTGCATAGCACATTCCTAAATGTGCTTAAAAACATTTGCATTAAAATGATTAAATTAAAAATAATGTACATTGAATATGCACTAAAAACGTAAAAAATCAAGTAGCTAAAAAATAGAGTAAACATGCAGAATAATGGTTGAAAACGAAGCAACTGGATTGGCCAGTTAGGAGGTCACTGTGACTTCTCTATTGTTTCAACGAAGTGGAAGGAGAATCAGATTTTATAGGGTTGAGGAATTATTGAAGGTTCATAAAAATGGAGATAGCGTTCTCTGCTTCCTCCCCCGAAGAACTGATCACAATCCTTCATCCTCCGGAGTTCCCTTTTCCACTTTTGGTGACCTCTAATTTCTGAATAACAGCAATGAGGACAACTATTTATTCACCACCCAGGCTCAGAATCTCACCCCAGTCAAGGCGCTTTTCCCTGCCCTCAATTACTGCCCGGTCTCCTGATTTTCTTCCTGGCTTCTAATTTCACTTGTTCAAAGTGTCAGACTGGGTTTATGAAAATGCTTCTTTCATTTTATAAGTCCGTTGCTTGAAAATCTCCTGTAGTAGCCTAAACCTGGTATTCACAGCAAGTTGTAATCTGGTTCTCGACTAACGTTCCGGATTTAGCTCTCTGTCCTCCCCAACATCCATCCCACGCTTTGCTCTTTTCCTGCTCTGGGCTCTGAGTTGCGTTTGCTGAGCAGAGCCTGTGTCATGTTGAGTTCACAGTGTTTCCTCCCAGTGCCCCTCCCACCCCGGCCTTGCCTTGAAGGTCCAGATCAGGTCCGAGCTCACAAGAAGTGTCCTGAAGCCACTTTAGCCCATGGTGATTGCCATGCACCGACAGCACTTACTGTCTACACCGTATGAGCACGGACACCCTCAATTGCTGTCACTGTTAAATGTGCTTCCACACTCCTAAAGGCAGGGGACTGGGTCGCTGTAACTGGGCAAAAAAGCATATTCTGTCTCCCATGCGCCCTCTGGGATGGTACCTCCGCACAAACACGAGTTGAGCATCCCTAACCCGGAAATCTGAAATGCTTGAAAATCTAAAACTTTTTGAGCACCGACATGACACTCAAAGGAAATGTTCATTGGAGCATTGTGAATTTCAGATTTTTGGGTTAGAGATGCTAAGTACAATGCAAATATTCCAAAAATCAGAAAAAAATAATCTGAAATTTGAAACACTTCTGGTCCCAAGCATTTCAGATGAGGGATACTCAACCTGTAGTAAATAGATCCCCAGTGTTCAAACAAGTAAGAAAAGACGTAAAAACCTGATGTAAATTAAAAAGGACGTGTGACAAACACGGGTTTAACATCTTATGTATATTGCAGATTATATCTCTGCAGATAAGCAGATTGGTTTGAAAGTAGAAGTAAGAATACTCAACTTGTAATGTAGGAAATAGTAACTATTTAAACCTTTAAAAGTCTTTAGAACAATAAAGGTAGGAGGTAGGAGTTTTCTAGTCCAGGATTTCTCAACCTGCTCCGTTGGTATTTGGGGCTGGATAACTCCCTGATGTGGACAGTTATCCAGTCCTTGGCACTGTAGGATGTTTACAGTGTCCTGGGCACTGTAGGATGTTTAGGAGCATCACACACCTCTTCCCACTTTGCGCCAGTAGCACCCCTCCAGTTCTGACAACCAAATTGTCTCCAGACATTGCCAAATGTCCCCTGGGGGGAGGAGTAGAGTGGCCCCCAGCTGAGTCACTGCTCTAGCCAGAAGTTTTAGACTGTGAGATTTACACCCTTGGAAGAGGTATGTTGATACCCCACATTAGTTCCATGGTGGGAAGATGGGCCTTCCGTCACCATATTCATACAGAACCTGGATGGGTATCCAAGATGTAGCCCCCAGAGCTCTGGGCTGCACACAGTCCAGTCTGGAGGACATGGGACATGATAGAGCACCGGCTCAGCACCAGCCTTGCACAATGGCCCCCCAGTTTAAACAGTGACTGTTGTACTGAGGGATACCATGACACTGGGGTTAATATATGAGCTGTTCTGACCAAAGCATGAACAACTGCACTCTGCAAGGAGGGCCTCTCCTCCTTCTGAGAATGCAATAAGCTAGCCTTGGCAGGTCAGTGGTGGGGCCCAGCTTGTTGTGGTGGTGCCAGAATGTTGAGGGTGCATGAGAACGTGTCTACACGGTGGACTTGCAAAGTTGGTGGTACCTATTGGAGCTTAGTCACTTTTCCTGCACACGATTCCAGGACCAGCTGACTGTCCTGACATTTGCCTGATTTATTATACAGGGACGAACGTGTGTGAGCTCGAGGGTGGGGATGCTCTGAGTTTAATTAAGCATGCATCTGTCTTGGGCATGTGCCCAGATGCTCTGTGATGGGTGAATCTGAAAATCAATACGAACAGTAAAAGACAAATAGGGTAACACTAATGAGCTCAATAATAGTAACTTGTGAAACAGGTCCTGACTTTGCAGGCTGCCTAGGTGGGGCTTGGGGCTTACTCTGAATGCTGAGGCAGATTGAGCCAGCGAGGTTGGGTGTGAGCAGACAGGAACCACATATCTGTGGACTCTCACTGCTGAGCCACATGTCATGAGAGGAATGAGTGCCGACGGCCCAGAGAAACCGAGGCAGGCCCAGCTCTGACGTCACCGCTTAGCAATTCACTTACCTTGGAGGCCACTTAACCTCTCTGAGTCTCCATTTCCTCTCAAAATAACAACACCCCCCCCATCACTAGTGAAAGGAGATACCTGCGTGGGGACAGTGCTTCCTAAACTGTAAAGTGCTGTTTGGATAGGGGTTGGTGTGAAAGCTCCCTGGTCAGGGAGGATAACTTTCAGTGGGGCCAGGAGTGGGGTCCTTCTACCAGCCAGGAAAAGAGTGTTCTGGGAAAGCAGAACTAAACATGGGCACGAGAGCTTGCCAAGACGGGGAGGGACAGGGTCACTCACCTGCATTGCCTTGGTGCACATGGACAGGCCAGGGCTGGTGGGAAACCGCAAAAAGTGGCGCAGGTTTGGCGGTGGAGTGGAGCCACATGGGGGTGCGGGGCTCATGGTAAGCTTTGTGGAAGCTTGTGCTGCCTCTGGAGGACGTAGCAGCTGAGGGCCCTCAGCCAAGTGGCCGCACGGGAACAGCGTCGGTCAGCAGGGCCCGCGGGGAGGAGCGTGAGGACGCCTCATGAATGTCTGCCACCGCGCCCACTGCCACCGCGCCCCTCATTCCCGCCTCTGTCTCATGCACATGTGTCTATCTCTTTCTCTCTTTTTTATTGTGGTGAAATGTATATAACATAAAATTGCCATTTTGACCATTTTTAGTGTACATTACACAGTGGTATTAATTGCATTTACATGATGCTGTGCAGCTATCACCACTGTTTCCAAAACCTTTTCATCACCCTAAATAGAAACACTGTAACGATTAGGCAGTAACTCCTGTGTCCTTTCCTCCCAGGCCCTGGTAACTTCTAATCTACTTTCTGTCTCTATGAATTTCCCTGTTCTAGATGTTTTATGGAAGTGGACTCATACAATATGTGACCTTTTGCGTCTGGCATCTGTCACTTGGCATTATGCTTTCGAGGGTTATCCACATTGTAGCAGGTGTCGGAACTTCATTCCTTTGTGTGAGTGAATACTGTTCCATTATGTGGGGATGCTACAGTTCTGTTTATCCATTCATCCATTGATGGACACTTGGGTTGTTTCCACTGTGTGGCTATTGTGAATGACACTGCAGTGACTGACACTGGCATGCAGGTGTCTGTGTGAGTCCTTGCTTTTAGTTCTCTTGGGTACATATCTAGGGATGGAATTGCTAGGCCTTATGGTAATTCTATGGTTAGTGTTTTGAGGAACCACTCTAATATGGAACCGGACAGAGACAGGGATGCTGGGAAACATCATACCCAGCCGTGGGTGGCTGTGGCAGTTCTATGCTGACAGCACAATCCAGCAAGCTCCTGACCTGTTTGTCTTTGGCAGTTTTGAAAGTGGCCTGGTGAGTAGGCCTCTGCCCAATAAGCCCAGAAGACTGGCTCCTTTGGGATCTGGACAGGAGAATACAAAGAACTTTGATTAGCCATAGTATCGCAGATAGTCAGAGACCATTAAGATGCCATTAAAACTCACCACTGAGTGAGGTTTACCTTGATTCTGAGTGGCTCTCCAATTTTGGTCCTGGTATCCTTATAACAAACCAATTTGCCTTAAAGTAGCCTCCTAAACATCTATGCAGCAAAGAAGATCAACTGGCATTGCCCCTTTGGGGAGGCAGGCCTTGGACAATTATTTATTATGGAATCTCCACCATTTAAATAGTGACCTTGCCTTCTTGGTCCCACAGCCACAGTGTGACTGCAGGCCGGCCCGTGGCTGGCGAGTGCCCTGGCTGGAGAGTCCTGCTGAACGGGGAGGCTCTGTGTTGGATGGTGACAGATCCAATCCAGGGGACAGGTGGAGTGAGGTGTAGACTAACACAGAGGCAGAGAGACACACAGACATAGTGACTGGGGAGCTGGAGCTCACAGATACAGCTGACAGCTGACAGCTAACATGGCGAGCAGCACTGCAGGAGAACGCTGCTATGTCCCGAGTGAGATGCTCTCTCCAGGGCCTTCTTGTTCACCCGTGTAGGGATTGCTGGTGCCTCTTTAATTCTCTGCAGATTTTCCAATAAATTCCATTACCTGATGAAACTCTCATCTCTTGTCACTGCAGGCTGAAAGAGCCTAAGTAAAATAGACATGCATACATGCACACACGTGCACACGCATGCACACACATATACATCTGTGCCTAATCATCATCTTCCTACATCTCTCCTTCTTCCCTTGCCGAGGTTGTAATTAGCAATCTCGGTCATACAACTTCCTTAGCATGTCATCCCTGACTAATACAACCTCTTGGCAACTTCTCTTTGCTCCTGTAAATTACTTACATACTTATTTTATTTTCATCTGGTAGGCTTACACAATACAAACCGAACCAGAAAGCATCAAAGTGTTATAAGTGTATGCTGTAGAGAGTGCCAAACTGGTTAATAAAAATAAAACTAACAAGAATCTTTCCAGGGGTTGAATTAGTAAATTTGGACAATTGCCTTCAGTTATTTCTGGACCATGACAGAGGATGTGTGTATAAATTTGAATAATGGATTTGGTTATTTGTTCAAAATAACTGATAAACATTACTTTGTCTCAAAATGCTAATAAAAACCTGTATGTATTCCCACTCTCTTTTAAGTGGATGCCTGCCCCAGAGATTGAGGGCAGGTATTAAACCATGCTGTAAAGAGCTGACGGTGCCTGGGATTCGATGCCCAGCATTGCATTCCGATTGGCTGTCCACGACCTGAGTAGATTCCCCTTGGAATCCTTGAGACCCTGGCTTGTTATGTGGACATGGTCTCAGTCATAGTGGGCTCAGAGGCCCGAGGGTCCCGGGTACCTAGGTACATTATTTTGTTAGTTGTGTTCATTGAAATTGTGTTTCTTCATCATGTAAACCAGAGTAAGAATATTGCCTTCTGCCACACCCAGGATGAGGAGGCGCCCAGGGCTCTGGGCCAGAACGCTGTTTCCGCCATTCACTAGCTGTGTGTCCCTGGGCAAGTCCATACCTGGTCTCTCTTGGCCTCAGTTTGCTCAATTCTGAACTGGGGGTAATAACACCCACTGCATGGTTATTGTGAGGATTATTCAGAAGATATAAAGGTATACATTTCTGGGCCAGCAGAACTACTTTTAAGAGTTTCTGCACTGCTAGTACTTAAAAGAAAGACAGAGGGAATTCATAGATACCTCAGAAGTGACAGTTTTCCTTTCGTGTAGAGCTTAACCTGGGGTCCATGGCAGCCTTCAGGGTGTCCTTGAACTGCTAGAGAGGCGGCCTGTAGCTTTCAACATATTCTTAAAATAATCTCCAAAAGTATAAGAATCACTGCTCTAGTGTTTTCAGGAAATGCTACTGTGATCCCTTTTAGAAATTCTCTAATATTCTTTCTATTATTAGAACCAAACTTAGCTTTTCCTTTGGGCGTTAGATTTAGCACTGGCTGTCTTAGTGGGTCCCAGCCTCTCGTCTTCACAGCAGTTTCCCAGGTAATGTGGGAAAAGTAAAACGCTTTCACCTGTCTCGGTTTGGAGACTTGGTCCTACTTGGTTGAGAAATGGCTCCCTTCCAGCTGATGTTTTAGCTCATTGTTTGGATTGAATTAATTTTGCAAATAATTGAACCTCCCCAACCAAGATACAAATTAATGTCTCCTTCACACAGATTGATTCATGGCCATTTTAGTCTGTTTCTGACCAAGGTGAGCATGTAATGAAACTCAGTCCCCAGGTGTGCAATAAACAGCACAATAAACTATCCAGTGTGAAGTTTGTATCTTTTCCTATAAAAATGCATTTGAATTTACAACAGCTGCTATTTTTCTATCCAGCTGGTCTGCTAACTCAAATTCCACCTCTAACTAGGCAATGAAAGAATTTGAATCAGGTGGGTAGTTCATTTTATTTTTGTAAGTATGAATGCACTTTGGAAGGATATAAAGAGGCCATAAAAATGTGTTAAAATTCAAATGGTTTAGATGGTTTTCCTAGTTATTCAAATGCAATAAATGATAGATTGAAGTCAGAGATTTTTTGAACTAAACATTTCCTCTCATATGAATGCCTCCCTTTCATATATTTGCATTTAGCAAATCACAGGCATTAAGAAAATATTTAAGAAAACAAAGGAAAAAATAAATTCAAACCCGAAAAGCTTATGTTTCTCTTTTGGCCTTTGTGTAGTGCCTACCAAATGTGTGTATGTGTGTGTGTGTGTGTGTGTTTCAAATCTACTCTTCTGCATGATTGGGCAACGTATATTAGCAGAAAATTGCTTCTTGCAGGAATAGGTAGAATATATAGGAATATAGTTCTTCAATTTGGATGGTTAGAACCTTTAATCTGGTTTCTTTCTTTTTTGGGAGACCTGGAGAGCTGTAGAGAAAATGGTGGGAAGTGTTCCTTCATCTGGTGTAGCTATTGAGAACTAACTCTCTCTCTCTCTCTCTCTCTGTTATAGCTACAGAAGTTTGATAAAACTTCAAGTTCCTTGAAGGCAAAAACTAAGTCAAGTTTGTGTTAGGTGGAGTTTATGTATTTTAACTTCTGGTTGCAGAAAGTTAGCTTTTTTCATGTCCATTTTTCTTGAGTTGCTTTCAGTTTGGTCCATTGTTGTAGTGTTCGCTGGTTTCAGAGGTGTGGTTGGTGTTCCTGGCACTCACACGATCAGGAGTAATGGATAAATGGTATTTTAAAAATAAGACATGACCACTATTAGACATGGCTTTGAGTTAAAACATGTCTTTTTAGGGGAGTCCCTAGCTTTATTTTTCTGATCCAGGTAGCCTCAACAGCTTTGATAAGGGGCAGGAACCCAAGAGGGACTTCATACCCATGGACTTCTACACTAGGAACTCTCTAAGGGATCAAGCCTTCTGTAGACATAAAATTGTTCTTTTACTTCAATCTGCTCATTTAGTATGTATAGAAAGCTGATTCTACAGTGCTCAGTATTCTCAATTCCTGCTGTTGACTGATTATCCAATTTATCCTTATGTGGCAGAGAAGAGGTAGAAATTGTTTTTCCCATTTTTCAAATTGAACAGACACAAAGTGGAAAGAAGCTAAGAATGTCGAGAAGGCTACACATGAGTTCTGTGAAAGAGCTCCCTTAGTATTTCCCAACCTCCCTCATCTATCAGTTAGGTAACATCTCCTTCAAAAAGAAGAGGAGAGAATTATATAATACATGATTCATTTCAAGTATTTAAGGAAGATTTTGAATTTTTGAGGCAGTGGATAAATGAGTTCTGAAATTATGTGTCTAATTAGAAATAAAGGCCAAAAAATACCCAGATGGATGATTTGCAGATTTAGGAAGACAATCATTTTCTGATGCTAAGACATTACTGTGAATTTTGTTTAGTTTTTATTAAGCTCTTTGCAAAGGAAAAGAAGCTAGCATGATCCCCACTGAATTTTCAAGATGATGCCCTAAACCATGACAAATAAATTGCAGTAGAATTTCTCATATTAGAAAAATCAAGCAAACACTCTCTGAAGGCAAGATATAAAACTTCCTTATTGCTATACCATCTTTCTAGGATGTCCTTGGAAACAATGGCTAAAATTTCTTTAAGTCCATAACTTAAGAACAATTAATGTCTTAGATTGTCAAAAACCAAATGTTTTATGTTGAGAAAAGTGGTTTGAGCTCAATTAATATTTAAAATTATGAATGTCAACACTCATCTGTAATAAAAGTCTTCTTGTGGTGGGGAACTCAACTTGATACAGATATCTGAGCCTTGAACTTGGCTTATTAAAGAAGTAATAGGAAAACACAGTCACAGAAGGCCACATGTTCTGTCTGTTTTCCATCTGTGCTTAGAATCTTAAAATGTGTCCATAGAACCCTTACACTTTAATCAGGATCTTTTTCTTTATTTTCTTTTAAGCATTTAAAAACTGACGTACACAATGTTCAGAAAATTCAGAGAGGTCAAAAAAATTCACTTAAAATCTCACCCACCAATCAGATGAAACCACTATTAAGTTTCTGTACATTTTAGACTTTATAGTTCCCTTGACAACTATTCATTCAGGAGCAAAACTGGATCAGATTTGAAGTACTTTTCTGGATTCTGCTCTTCTCTCTCAATATGACATAAAAATCTTTTCAGATCAATAAATATGCACTTATCATTGTAAATCAAAATGCTATTACAGAATTTTATAATTCTCTCAACTAATTGCCAATTGTTGAACATTTGGGTTACTTATAATTTTTTTGTATTGTAAACAGCACAATAGACATCTTTGTCCATGTTCTTTGTCTATTATTCAGTAATTTGCTTAGGATAAATTTTTAGAAGTAGAATTTTTGGGTCAAACATTTGTATATTGTTGAACTGTTGGCTAACTTGCTCTAAAAAATTTCCTAACCACTTGTATTCTATACATCATTTTAAATATTTTTTGCCAATTTGATAGATAATTATTGCACTTTATTGGTTTTGGTATATATTTTTATTATTAGTAAAGAACATTTTGAAATATATTTGTTGGCTGCTCGTGGGACTGCAAACTAGTACAACTTCTATGGAAAGTCGTATGAAGATACCTCAAAGAACTAAAGGTAGAGCTACCATTTAATCCAGCAATCCCACTACTGGGTATTTACCCAAAGGGAAAAAAGACATCTATAATAAAGACACTTGCACTCGAATGTTTATAGCAGCACAATTCACAATTGCAAAGATGTGGAAACAACCCAAGTGCCCATCAATACATAAGCAGATTAATAAACTATGGTATATGTTTATTGGAGTACTACTCCAATAAACATGGAGTACTACTCAGCCATAAAAAAGCCATAAAAAATATCTCTTGTATTAACCTGGATGGAGCTGGAGACCATTCTTCTAAGTGAAGTATCATAAGAATGGAACAACAAATACCACATGTACTCACCATTAAGTTGGAACTAATTGATCAACACCTATGTGCACACATGGAAATAACACTCATGGGAGATCAAGCAGGTGGGAGGGGGGAGGAGGGGATGGGTAAAATCATACCTAATGGGTACAGTGCGCACTATCTGGGGGATGGGTGCTGTTCAAAAGCAATTTATGTAACCAAATCATTTGTACCCCTGTAATATTCTGAAATAAATTTTTAAAAAACTGGGGTGTAGCAGGCTATATTATAATTGTCCTCAGATAAGTCAATTAAAAATATGTATCTTGCCTCTTGAAATTAATAATAGTGCCCTATTAATTTTGCTAAATTCTGTGAGTTTGAATATCCTTTGTATTTACTGAATATTCAAGTACCTTTGAAAGTTTTAACCCAATATCCATATATTTTAAATATTTATTTTTAAATATGTGTGTTGGTAGTCTCAGGTTTCATTTTGAGAAATTAAAAAATACTTATCTTTTTTTCTATGAAAAACAAGCAAACAAAAAAATACATATTTGTTGGAAACTCTTATAATTTATCTATTTGTGTCCTTTACCTATGTTTTTAATCAGGATGGCCATCTATCTTATTATTTAATATTTATTTCTAAGAGTTTTAAAACATATATTAAGCATATTGACCAATTTGTATAGCCTATCTTTTGTAGATTTTTTCCCAACCCAGGTAGCCTCAACATCTTTGACCAAGTGTAGAAAGTTTGATTTTTAACTATATGGATTTTATGTTCAGGGGTTATACTTTTACTTTTTGTATATGTTTTAGGTATTCAAGCTTGCAGTCTTTTTCTTTAATAGGTTCTACCTTTTAAATCAGTAATAAAAAGCAGTTTCCTACAAAGTTATGGAAACATTCCCCTATATTTTCTTCTAGTAATTATATGATTTTAACTTTATGGCAAAAATTTTAACCAACCTAACATAATAAAGAAGAATCAAATTTTCCCCCCAAATGGTTCCTGATTTATTGAAAAATCTGTTCTTCCCAATTTATTGAAAAACCTGTCCTTCCGTCCTTTATTGACTCAGGTACCCAATCAGCAACGGGGTCATGGTTTAAAACTCTTTGCCAGAAGAAAGGTGCATATTCTTTCATCTGACTTGACAGATCCTTTGTTGAGTGCAAATGGCTCAAACTGGGCTCTTTCATGCCTTTGAGCTATGAGGCCTCCCATCCCTTCTGAATTGAAGCTGCTTTTTTCCTCCCTCCACCCCCCAATTTGGAAACCACCAATTTGCGTACTTCTGTGGAGTTGTTTCTTCTTTCTCTCTACCTCATTGTTTAGGCTATTCCAGAGGAAGTTTTCAGATCTTTCCTTCTTTGCTATTTTTTTTTGAGTTAAACTGCTTACCACTGTGGAGAAATAGCCAAGGAAATACAGTATACAAATGAGAAACAAAGAGAAGCTATAAAAATCCTCAAAGCAGTGGTCCCTGACCTTAGCTGCCAGCCTCCCAGTGAGAGCCCAAAGTCTGTTTGTACCTCTCCCACCCACCAAGCCCTGAACTGTTTTGGTTCTGTCTTTGAGGGACGCTGAGGTAGGGAAGTCAATGTTTCTTTGCTTGGGAGAAGTGACACCGTCAAAGCTCTCCTGGACTGGATGACACCAGGCACACTTGGCCTCAGTCCTTTCCAAGAAGGAGTCCCTCTGGGCGTTTTCTCAAATATTACCCCTTATATAGTACCTCAGTTCCATTTATTCATTCAGCAAAGATTTATTAAGCAACTGTAATGTATCTGAGGCTGATCTAGGTATTGGAAATAGGGTAGAAAACAAGCCAAGGTTCTTGAATTCACGGAGCTTACATCCTGTAGGTACCTATCTCTTTCACGCGTCTTTGTATTACGGGTAATGATTTACATACTGTCCTGCTGCTCTTCCCGACCTCCTCACCACTGGACTCTGCCTTTCCTGGGGTCAGGCATCCAGTTCCTATTGACCTTTGGTTTCCCAATTGCACTTAGCATACACCAGGGATCCAATGTTCTTGTTGAATTAAAATCAGTAAATAACGCTGCCTTTCTTACAGATTCCATCTTTGTTCTGAAACCCACCCTGTAGTTCTAAGGGGCATTTGGAAGGAGAGTGATGCTTAATAAATCCTTACTTCTGCTATAAAGAAACCCCTTAAAGCAGGATTTCTCAAGCTTGGCACTATTGACATTTTGGGCCAGATAATTCTTAATTCTCAGTTGTTGGGGGGCTGTCCTGTGAACTGTAGAGTGTTTAATAGCATTCGTGGCGTCTGTTCACTAGGGGTGAGTAGTATCTGCCCCCCCCACAACCAGTTGTGATAACCAGAAATGCCTCCAAATATCACCCAACTATCCCCTCAGGGACAAATTTGCTTTGGCTGAGAACCCCTGCTTTAAATACTTGTGGTGAATTAAATATGGCCACGAGTTCTTTGACTCTCCACTCCTTGAGACATGAAAAGGTCTATGTCCCCTCAAATCTGGGTGGGCTCTGTGGTCACTTTGACCATAAGTAAAAGGCAAAAGGGATGCCAGGCCAGTTTCTGAGCCCAGGCCTTAAGTGAACACTTGACCTTGGAGTTTGTGGAGCTCTTGGACACTATGTAAGAAATCTGGTTACCTCGAGGCTGCGATGCTCTGAGAGTCCAAGGCATGTGGAGAGGCTCTGGAAGATTGTGTGTGTGTGTGTGTGTGTGTGTGTGTGTGAGAGAGAGAGAGAGAGAGAGAGAAAGAGAGAGAGGAAGAACACACACAAACACAAAGCAGCATGTAGGCCCAGCTCAGGAATAGGCCCTCCAGCCCCACTGCCCCAGGTGAGGAGCCGTGTGGATCAGAGATGAGCAACCTAGACGAGCCCTTCGTGGATTCCCAGCCTTCAGAACTATGAGTGAAATAAAGTGGTTGTTTCAAGTCTCTAAATTTTGGGATAGTTTGCACACAGCAGTATATAACTGGAACTAAACTCTTTTTGAAGTCAAGCAATTCAACCATTGATTATGTATCATACATAAATCACTGACTTAGGTCATTAGTATAATTTCCATGAGCAAGGAGCATATGGACATCAGGCCCTTGGGATACTATCATCACTCCTGTTTCTGACACAATCTTCACGCTATTCCTTCATTTATTCCCTGTTTGGTTGAAATACAGAATTGTTGAAGAGCTTTTTCCTTCCTACTAATATTATTTGGCTTTTAGATTCAAAAGTAGTTAATCATTAGCTAATTCAGAACTTAGAAGGCTGTTAAGGCAGCCTCCTAAAATATGCAAATTGTATTTCTCAATTAGCATTTGATAATAATAGAATAAATTGAAAGAGAACTTTTCTTTTTATTATATTCTCATTACATCCAAATGCAGTTAGAGAAAAAGGTGTTTGTTAAGGGAACAATTGTGTTCTAAGTCAGTGAGAGAATATAATTAAGGGAAAATGAAATATACCAAAAGACAAAGAACATGAAATTGTGGCTTTTCAAATACCACTTTCATTTTTTTCTTCTAGTTTGAGTGATTATATTGAGAAACTATGTTACATCACACTTTAGGTATCTGTAATGACCTAGCAAAATAAATGATAAATAAATGATGATGAAAGTCCATTTAGGACTGTCCCATGCGTGATGCTAAATAAAGGACAATTGTCTGGTCTGGAGCCTTGGATACTGTCTCTGAATCTCAGTTCCTTTTCCTGGAGAATAGTGGAGTTATTCCCTAATACGTATAACTTTAAAGTTTTGTGTTGATTTAGTCTTAATTTCAGCAGATACAACCTACACTGAAATGCTTCAGTTATAATGAAAAAAATAGGTGAGGAAGAGCTTCTTACTAGAAAAATATCAGTTTATTTACTTAAGTAATATATGCCATATGCAAATATATATTTATATTTATTTAAGTTTAAGTATATTACTTCAATAATATACTTAAGTAATATAGTAGTTTATGCACATTTTTCCAGTTAATCCTCATAATCCAATATTGTAGTTTTTATTAATATCATCCCTGTTTTATAAATGAAGAAACAGGCTCTGAGAAGTTAAGTAATTTATCCAAAATTATGCAGTTAATAAATGGAACAACCAGACCTTAGATCCCGGTTCTCTGGACTCCAAAGCCCACACTCTTCCTACCTTCCCCTCTTCCAGGCCTCTTAGAGAAGGACTTTTCTTTTTTGTTTTCCGGCTCAGGATGGAAGTGTTGCTAACACTGCATAGGGGTTGGGGTAGATCACAGTAATTCAACACTTGTCCTCAAGCATGTGTAGGTAGGTTAAAATGGGAGAAATTGGTTTAGATATTTCTACCAGTAAAAACATCATAGCTGCTAACAGATTGCTAACACATAAACTAATGGGCTGGTTAACTTGTTAGGCATCCTGGCCCCTTGTGATCCGTCTGAAGCATTGAGCATTGCAAGCCAAGAGCATTGTAGCGGTTGGAGGGATGTGCTGACAGTAGTCCAAGGTGTGATTCTCGGCCCTGGCTGCACTCGAGAATGACCTGAGGAACTTTGAAAGAACCAGAGCACTGACCCCAGAGATTCTCATTCAACTGCTCTGTGTTGGGGCTCCAGGCATTGGCGATCTTTAAAATACCTATTTTCAAAAGTAACACCACTAGTCTGGGATTCCTTGGTTCCATTAGTTTCCCTTCCTTCTTCTGGTGGGTATCTTCAAGGCAGTAACTGTATTTATTGCCATATCCCAGGCTGCCTTCTCCATCCCAGGTCAGATTTGTGTATAATTACTTCTCAACAACTGTTTGCTCTTGTGTGGCAACATGACATTTTGATGACTTTCCTTCCTGTTTTTCAGTCTCGTTCATGACAATGTCATCTTCAGTAGTAAAGTCAGTGTGAGGTTTGGCCCTGCCGGTGCTGCAGGCGCGCGCTGCCAGCCTGCAGCCTTGCCATCTCACACGGTCCTGGGTGTTACTGACGTGATCATGCCTTTCAACATTTGCTCTCAGATGATCCTTGAGAGTGTCATTTTCCTTTTAAACTCAGAATTAGTCATAGAGAAATGCAATCTAAGGAAGGCGCCTGTCCTTGTCATGTTCTGTGCATTTTCTTCCATGTGCAGGACGTGGCAGCCCCCGGGGCTGCAGCTCTGGACCTTGAGATCTGCAGGTGTTGGTACTGTGGCCCCTTAGCCTTTCCTGTCCCTCCCAGCTTTGCACAGACTTTGATGTCCCTGTTTACTTGCCTCACACGGTCTCATGTTTCCATGAGCAGCTGTTGATATTGCCTTAGGCTTTTAAGATAATAGCACATCATGACCGGCCTGGCCTGCCTGGCCAGCTCTTTCAGAGGTGAGTGAAACAGACATTCTTGACTTTTTCTGTGATGGATCTCCTTGGCTGTGGACCCCTTTTAGAATAATGTTTCTAAACGCATAAAGCGCTGAGCTTACAAAGAAAACCACTCATGTTAAAATGCAGTTATCTAAGTATTAAGAAAAAATATGTGATATACTGACATGTACTTTATTAATAAATTAAATGATGACATCTAGTTGTGTATCCATAACTAAGGTAATTTAGAAGTAGTGATGAGCATTAAAGAGATTTGCAACCATTGTGATGTAAAGCGAAAATATGATTGATTTCTCTTGGGGACAAGGGCACAGGACTGCTCACTTTGGTGGGTTACCTACATTCATAATTGAGGGAAATGCTAAAGTTTAGTTAGTGATGAAAGAAAATTAAGACAATGTTTTTCCCATCAAAGGGCCCAAGGTGTTCTATCCACAGCCTTTTTTGATAGTTCCAGAAGGGAGTTCTGTGGCCCTAGGCATGGGGGGTGGTATTTGACGACCTCCACCTTTCCTTGTCTCCTCTAGGTGTGGAGGAAGGAGAGGCAGCACAGAGGCCAGGCTGGGCGTTTTAAGGCGTGTGGGGCCCTGGATGTCCCCATCTAGACTCTCCCTCTGCCTGTCTCCTTGAGAGACCAGCTGCCCTCCCTGCTAGAGCACAACATTCTTTTCTTGGATGACCAAAGAAATCATTCAAGAGTGAAATGAAAACTCCTTGTCTCCTTAGAGGATCAGAGCTCAGTGGTGAGACATGGGAGGACAATAATTGGCCAATCACATGTTCCGATGAATACATTGGACCACTGGTGCTCAGCAGCAATTTCATGCCATAATTGACAATAAATAGCACTTTGGAAACTCATCCTGCAATGCACACTCAGCCGCAGCGATCGAAAACTCAGAGGGCCCCTGCACAGCCCTTGCGTGGTACGGCCTCTGGGGTAGATGGCTTATCCCAGTCGGGTCAGAAGAAGGTGTTCGGTGTCAGAACCAGCATTCCCTAAAGTCCTTTGTCCTTCCCACTGGGGAAAGAGATGACTCTGGCTTTCCCAGACCAGGAGCAAAATCTACTGTGTGTGCATCCTCCTTACTGCTGGATAAATGTTAAGATACAAAAGCCAAATTGTGTCAAGATACCCCCCACTTCCATGATGCTGTTGTTGTCTGGGGATTAATTACATCCTCATTACTGAAAATGCAGCTTTCTTTCCACCTACCACAAATCCACCAACTCCACAAACTCAATGCTTTCACACACTTCCAGATTTTTAATCTCCACATAGTGATTTTTGCTTGTTGTTAGAAAACTTTAAAACATGACAGAATATATCTAAAATGCACAAAAATTTTTCTTATTTATTGGCATACCCAAGATCATAAGCTAGATTAGTTGGCATGTGTTTCATGTCTAAATATTTGCTATTAAAGATGTAGTTTATGTTAATCTGCTTCACTATAGTAACCATTTTACTATCTCTATGTATCCCATAATGTCATATTGTAAGTTTCAATTAGACACAATAAAATTTACTTTTAAAAAAGATGTAGTTCATCATATATGCATTGGAAGAATGATTCGAAGCTCTTTTATTGTACAGTTTTGGTTGAAAGAGCTTCTCATTTTCTCCAAAAAGACCAGCCCTTCAAAATTGTTTACTTATTTTACAAAGGTTTATTTATTGAACACCTACTCTAAACCAGGCACTGTTTTGGGCATTTGGATACAGAGAGATGCTTAATGCAGTTCTGCTTTTGAGAACAGAACAATGGAATAATTTCTATGTTATGAAAGAAATATTTCAATCCAGATGGCTAAGAATAAAAGAAGATTAAAATATAATATTAAATAATCTAGTTATCCCAAAGAGATTAATCTGAGGAAAGATAATCTAATTTTGACAAAGATGACCAAAACAAAAGTTAAAGTGAATACTTGAATGTGTGCCCAATTATATAATAGATTTAAGAATATTAAATGTGTATGCAAGTAGTAAAATCGAAGTAAAAATTTTTTTTAATAAAATCATCAGCTAAGAATTTAAACATGATTATGGACTCTCTGTGTGTTTGTGTATGTACATTTGTTGGAGATTTGTGTACAAGCTTCCATAAATCTGAATTTAAGGGGTTTTTCTTTAGGCTTTTATCCAGGAAATGTATTACAAAGACTCTGGAGAAAAAGCAAGTTGATAATTTAATGAAAAACTTGGAAGATTCAATGAAAAGTAAGCCTAAGCTATGTGCTGCCAGAGGTTTTTCTGAATTCGTCAGAGCTTATTTTAGCTTCAAGTATTTAAAAGTCAACACTGTTTTGATTTAAAGGTTTAAAGAGCTTAGATTTTTCTAACAGAGATTTAAAGAATTTGAGAAGGGGCAGGCCAGTTAATCTTAGATGTGAATTCAGTTGAAACACCTGATTCAATTTTAAAAAATATCATAATAGCAGAAGTTGAGAAGTGTTCTATTCACGTTATCTACCACTGATGCTTAAATTAGTCTTCAAATGCTTTTTGTAGCTCAAAGACGAAGATTTACAACTGATCTACCTTGGCACCTCTGCTGAGTAAAATCAGAATGTGCCCACACTCTTTGTGATCCTTTGTCCAGCCAGCTGATATGCACATTTTACACAGGCCGCTGGGTTGATGCTCCTGCAATGAATCAGTGTAATGTGGTGACATTGCAGACGGGCTTTGGTTCCAGTGGCAGAAACCATCGTGTTATAGAAGGGGGGACATAGAACTCTGATGAATGGAATAGCACGCAGCCTGAGATGGTGAGTCAGAACAGTGAAGAAGAAATTATCAAAGCTAATACTGGGATGAACCTCAGTTTCGTGGTATAGGGGTGTGGCGTCTGAAATATCCACTCTTGGCAGAATTTAAACCCAAGTCAGAAGAGGACGTCCTGGAGGCTCCTCTAGTGTGATGGAAAGAACCCAGGACAGAGGTCTGGAAGTCTGGGTCTGCCCCAGTGAAGACCCTTGCAGAGGGCTGCAGAGGTGCAGTTGATTGCAGGGGAAGGGGGTTGTTGGGGACCATGGTTTTAATCCCTTCTATTTCTCTTCCAGCAGCCCCCACTGGGGGTACCCTGTCCCTGCTCCGCCACTGCTTGTTGGTGTGTTCTCAAGCAAACCACTGCCCTTTTCAGCCTCAGAACTCTCTGCACTGCCCTGGAAACAATGCCATGTGTCTTGGTTGAGGCATGGTGTTGCTGTGGAGTCACAGTATGCCACTTACAGAAAGCGATATACTTTTAATGACTTTGAAACATATTTTTGGCATATGTGTCTGTGAAAGACTTTCCAGTTGCCTATATTTGCTTAATTTTAACCTCGGTTCTCTACTGGTACTTACTGTACATCCTCCTTCCCATTCTTTTATGACACTAAATGTATTATCTAGGAGGAAAGTAAGAGAAACAGTAGAATAACTAAAATTAAGCAAAATTCCTTTTTTCCCCAATTGTTTCCTTCAAGCCAAAGCATTTCTTGGATCCAAATATTTGAGGCAAACATGACTTCACTTCCCTGTTGTGGGTCAAAGAAAGGTGGCAGGATTTCCCAATTAAACAATGCACTCGGAGTGGTTTCTTCTGAGTTTCCAGAGTGCCTTGGGAATGTTGCTCACCCCGTGCAATACTCAGGCCTTTCACTTTTATGACATGAGCAAAGTTAACCTATTTCACCTGATTGTTGTAAGAAAATGGGTAAGATCCATTGCTTAGTTATAAGTCAGATGCTTTCTAAGTACCTGGTGATAATGGCAAGTTTGATAACAACTGGACAGGAGACAACTCAGTGGGAAGTTGTTTTTCTGATGTCTTAACTCTGATGTCTTCTCCAGGTTTGTCTTGGCTTGGCTTGTGCAGGTCCAAATGCAGTGGAGGAGAAGGATGCCACTATACTAAATGGCATGTGAGCTTGTACCATGCAGTGAAGAGAGCTCAGATCCTGCTGAAACAGCATTTAGCACTGGGGACCTGGGAGGAAGACCATGCCCAGAGGCTACAGACCTGGGCTGCAGTCAGTCTTGTGTTAGTCATCAACTGTATTTTCCTAAGATCTCTGGCGATAGCGTATACAGGAGCATGGATTTGGGGTCCCACAGGTGTGGGTGACATTAAAATATTTAACCAACCAGCAAGGTAGGGACATGGGCACAGCCAGTCAGGATGTAGAGATGCAGCAAGGTCCATGTTGTTAGTTCTGGGTTGGGGGAAGGTGGGAGGGCCTTTGCAAGGTGCCAGGGTGGCTGGGGCAGTGGGAAGGGGACAGAGCATGGGAAGGGCTCAGAAGTGGCTATTTATCAACCAGTGCAAAACTATTTCAGTATTTTAATAGCTGGTGCAGCTCTATTAATATGAGCTGCCTGCCCTACAGAAAGACCTGATTTTGATCTTGACCAAAGTATTGGCTTTGGACAAATTATTTTACCTCTCTGACTTTGTTTCATGAAGGGGCCATATATGCAAAGCAACCCCCAAATGCAGAAGGAACTGAGAAACCAAAGAACAAGGCAGACAAATCCAGTTTGTCAGCATAGGGTGTTTTATTACAGAACTTACCGAGAGAAGCGTGGTCCTGGGCTTCTGTGAGACAGGTAGATCTCCACACTGCTATCCCAGACCCACAGGGAATGTGGAGGAATTTGCTTAAGGGCTGGATTTAGGGGTAATTATGAATTTATGGTAACATTAAGGTTGTTTTGACCTAAGGGCAAGGTTTATAGCAAGTATGTGTTCTTACACAAGGAGCAGTAGATAAACCAGAAATCGCAGAGGCATTCCCTGAGCTGGGCTTAGTCAGCACAAAACAGGGCAGCTTAGCATCCAGGTGGAGTTACTTTAGCCTCCACAGACATTCAGAGCCTTCATCTGGAAGGTAGGGATGTTCATCTCACATACTTTGTAAAGTCGCCCTGAGGATGAAATGAGGTAATGCATGAACAGTGCTGAACCTGGTGCTGGGCCGGCAGGAAGTGTTCAGTAAGCGGCAGCTGTGATGTTAATTGGTTCTATGCCTTCCCTCTGTTGTGACCGATATTTTAAAGAATTCTAAATACAAACAGCTTTGTACGCATTGTCTTTTTTTTGAGAGGTGAGACATTGCTATTTAGATTTTTTGTGCGTAAATTTCTTCTTAAATTTTATGATAATCTTAAAAACACTGACAAGAAAAAATGCAAAGATGATGCTTTAATTTGCTGTGCTATGATGACCAGGACGAATGTAACAGGATCACAGACTTAAGAGTTTCTCAGATGTAGAGAAAGTCTTACCTTATGCAACTTAAAAACAATTTGTCCATTCTTTTCAAGTTGTTAGGGGCACTTCAACTGAATCACAGATGTCTCTAGAGGCTCTTTTATTATCCAGCTATTGGATTAAGTCGTTGAAAGGGATAAATAAAATGAACTCAGATGAGAATGAGTCTTATTTAAGATTGCCTTAATCTTAACAAAATGCCTTGGAACATTCAGGGCACAAACACTGGACAGAGAAATGTTATGAAATGTGTGAACAGAATCATTTGAATACAAAAAGGAGCTTACTACCTAGAGGAATATTTTGAAGTAAATCAATTTTTCCAATTTTTTATTTTATAAAATTTCTCTTCCACATATTTACTTAAATTGCTGCAGGCATGGGTGTGTGTGTGTGTATGTGTGTGTGTGTATTGAAGTGTATACTGTTTTTTAATAAACAGCTTTATTGAGATATAATTCACACACTATAAAATTCATCTACTTAAAGTGTAAAATTCAATGGTTTTTATTATATTCACAGAGTTGTACAATGATCACCACAATCAGTTTTTAAACACTTTCATCACCTCAAAGAGTGTGCTTAATTCTCTCATATTTATGAATTCCCACATTCCTTTTATTCATTTCTAATTTCATTCCATTGTGGTCAGAGAACGTAGTTTGTATGATTTCAATCCTTCGAATTTTTTGAGGATGGTCTAAAGTTCTAGTATATAGTTTACCCTGGAGAATGTGTCATGTGCACTTGAGGAGGTATATTCTGTTGGTGGAGTGTTCTACAGATGTGTTAAGTCTAGTTGGTTCACAGTGTTGTTCAAGTCTTCAATTTTCCTGCAGATCTTCTGCCCGGTTATTCTACCCATTATTGAATATGGGGTGTTGAAGTATCCAACTACTATTTTGTTGAATTCTCTGTTTCTCCCTCCAATTCTGTCAGTTTTTGTTTCATGTATTTTAGGACTTGCTAAGAGATGCAACAGCCCAAGCCTGGGAGCTGAAGGGGCAGTGGGGCCTGTGGTCCGGCTGCACCATCTGGGAGTCGAGTTTCTCTTGTGTTGAGTTGGGTTGTGGCTCAAGGGCAGGCCCTGGCTGTTCTTGCTGAGATTTACAAGATTTCCTTGAATAAATGTTTTTCTATTTGCTGTGTGCCCTGAGGAAAATTTCTAGAGATTAAGTTTTTTAAAAAAATAAATTTCACCAATTATAATTGTTCTGCTGGGAAGAAGGTACATGGACGTCCTCAGGCCACTATTCTGGAAGTTTCCTCCCTGTATGTTCTTTTAGATTACTTACAAACAAAGGCATAACCCACAATATGTCCACAATCCAGGTATAAACAGGGATTTGGAGCACTAAGCTCCGTGTTACCCCAACACCCAAGATTTATTATGCTTGTAACATAGTCATTATTAAACCTCTAATATTTATTCTCCTCACAACATGGTACTGTGTGTACAAAGAAACCGAATCATAAAGTCAGGGGCTTCAGAAGCTTCCATAACAAAACAGTTCTTTAGTAGACACTAAGTGGGATTCTGATGAGGTTCTTACTGTTTACCCAAATAACTCAAGACCTAAATAGGAGTTCTTCTCTCTTATTTCCACACACTGTATTTAAGATACAAGTATATTTATACCTCAGAAAGGAACGTACTAGAAATCTGGCTTCCAAGGAATTCTGAGAATTTAAGGGACTACTTCAACTGCCAAAGTTAATTTAGTATAATCTTTCTCTCTCTCTCTCTATATATATATATGTACGTGTGTGTGTATATATATATATATATATATTCTTTTCTTTGGCTAGGATAAACATTCCTGCTTTTTGTAGTGACACTACTTCAAATGCATTTTACTATCATTTATCCTGTGATTTTAACTATTACTTTCCCATTTCCCCAAATGGGGTTGCATAGCATTATTGTCTATTTAATCGTGTGTGTGTATATATATAAATATAAATTATATGGGTAAGAATAAATGCTTCTAGAGACCATTTCTGATAAAAAGCTTAGTTCTAGCGTCCTGACTTGTCCTTTTTTTTTTTTTAAGACAGGTTCTCACTCTGTCACCCGAGCTAGAGTGCAGTGGCGTCATCATAGCTCACTGCAACCTCAAACTCCTGGGCTCAAGCGATCCTCCTGCCTCAGCTTCCCGAGTAGCTGGGACTACAGGCACACACCACCACACCTGGCTAATTTTTTTGTTTTTTGCAGAGGCAGGGTCTTGCTCTTGCTCAGGCTGGTCTTGAACTCCTGGGCTCAAGCAGTCTTCCTGCCTTGGACTCCCTATAAGTGCTAGGGTTACAGGTGTGAGCCACCACGCCTGGCCTCTGATATGACCTTTGAATTCCAGTAGTGTAGCTTCATTTCCAAGGTGCCCTGACCCCAAATTGTTGCCTGGACTTTCTCTTTATAACTGTTGTGTGTGATGCTACTTATGCATTTTTTTGGTTTGCTTTTTGGCTATTTTTTTCACTGCTACAAGACCACTTCCCAAATAAATGTCGTATCTGCTCACCCCCCTTTTTGTGTGTATGTGTTTCTAAAAATTTGAATGTGAAATAGTGGCCCTATCATAAGTTAGCAATAGAATGGTCTCTATAAGGTATGATTGCTGTTAATATAGGCTGCTACCTCAATTTATACTCTTTGAATAATTAGCCCTTGAATTTATAGAGTAGAGGAAACTAATCATTTCCTGTAACACTTCTGATTACTCTTTCACTGGCCTTTGCATTTTTGTCTGTGTTTAGGAAGGAGCTAACCTTACTTATTTTTTTCAAACAGCTTATACTGAGCTTTAAAATGTAAGTTGTTTCAGATTCTTCTCATATATGACAAATCTTGTGTAAGCAAATATGTATTTTCTGGCCTAAAGTATAGATACAATATTTCCCCCCTTTTACAATAGTTTCTATTTTATACAAAAATGAACATATAAAACCTGTAATATTTTAACACCTTGTGATATCTGATCTTTAATTGATTTTATTAATATTTATTTATTCCTCTGGTATTTACTAAGCACCAGTAAATACAGAGTGTTTATTGAGTTCTTACTCCAAGCACCATATGCTCAGCTTCCGTGTATTATCTCATGTGTATTTGTGGAGGTGTGTTCTGTAGGAAAGAAGGTGACCATTTATTGACTCATCTGAACCTATTTAAACCCATAATTTACCCCTGATGATTGTGGAGACTTGGGAACAGGGTGAGAGAGCTGTTCGGAATGTATTTAAAAATTCTAGTTTATAAATTTCTTTTTATTTACTTAAGAATAATAACCATTTTGTTTTCTTTTTCTTTTTTTCTAAGCTTTTAAAAATCTACACACTTTCTTCACATTTAGAGGCAAGAAAAAGAAAATCTTCACAAGCAGAGATGTGAATGTAAGCTGCCATAGACTTCTGCAGCTTGAGACCAGAAGTGAGAGCTTGTGTCAAAGCAGGGAGACGGGGAAGCTTGTGCGTGAAGGTGCTGTGGAGGCCAGGGGCATGCACTTGGAATTAAATTTTTTTGGCCCACGTTGGTATAACCTGGAGTTTATTAGGTCTTACAAGTTTAGTGGGTCAGCCTGTCAAGAGAAAAATTTATCATAACAGAATGCCTTGAGGAAATTTATACTGGAGAGCAGACATTTTAAAAATGTGGAGACTAAGTGAAGAAACCTGGAAAAAGGGAAACCATCGTAATATTTTTATTTACTGACACATTCATTCTGTACTGATCCTGTATTGAGCACCTGAAAGTGCTAAAATCCAATGATGAGGGCATAACACTTGACACCAGGGAGTATACACCATTTGATTGAGAAATATACCCACAATAAGGTAATTTGGAGGTTAAGGAAAATGACCCCCTCAACACACATTGGGGGCACCCAAGAAACAAAGAGCATGGTGTATCCACTCTCAAGCAGAGATTCAGAAAAGGCTAAAGTCGTTGACTTGCTTGAGTTTACGTCCCAGTGGGCACCTAGGAGGAAGGTATGTAAGCTTATGTGAGATGGAACCAATTTTATCCTGTGTGATGCTGGGGAAAGAATGACAAAGCTACACAAAAGGATCTAGATTAATAAATTGAGCACATTGTGGTCAGTGTTCTGCCTGAGCTGAGAAAAGAATTCAGACTCCCTATGGGAAGGCAAGACTTTCCTAGAAACAGGATTTCTGAAGTCCATGTAAATAAATAGCTGATATTTATCAAGCACTTGCTATGTGCCAGGCACTGTTCCAAGAGATTTGTGTACATTAATTTACTTTCATCACAATAACTCAAGATGTTATAGTATAATGTGTACTATAGCTTTCCACAGTTTATTGATGAGGAAATTGATTCTACAATATAAGCCACTCTAAGCTTATATTGTAGAATATAAGCTTTCACCCACTGCCAATATAAGCGGTCAGTGCTGGTCAATGACGCTGATGGGGAGGTTGATGAGCAAGTGTAAAGGCATCAACACCCAAGGTCAAGAAAGACCTGGGAGAGCCTAGGAAGAGGTTGTGCCAGAGACTGGGACTGACCTACTATGATAACATATTTGGGAGTGGTTTTTTTCTTAAAGCAGAGCTTCAGGATCTAGAGAGAAAGCACTCCCCACCTCGCTCAGAAATGCTTGAGACTCACACACAAGCCTTCAGTGAAAACCCCGTTGCTTGTTGTGTATTGATACCACCATCGTAGAAGGAATGTAGCTCCTCCTTAGCCTGTAGGAGAACATCCAAGTGGGTGGCAATCTGACTTGTGAGAGGGCTGACCACCCACGCTGTTAGCTAACAGACCCAGGGTACTTAGAATGTTAAGCCTTCCCTCTAATACTTATTAATTGTGCCCCAAGTCCAAGTTTCATTGAATAACATACTGGCACATACTGGTTAACTTTCTCTAAATCGATATTCTACCTTCCTTCCCTTTCATTTCTCCCTCCCTTCCTGTTTTCCTCTCTTCCTTCCTTCTTCCTTCCTGCCTTCCTTCCTTCCTGTTTCCCTTCCTTCCTGTACTCAAGAAATATCCACTGGGGATGTTCTGTATCTATTGGGTATTCAGTGATGATCAAAAAGAGATATAGTCCCTAACCCCTTGAGGTTTGTGATTTAATGGGCAAGACAGACAAACAGCTACGCAAACTTAGTAAAATTACCTCCACGACAAGTGCCACAAGGGAAGGCTTATGATTTTGTGAGACCTTGCGGTAGGATTCTCTGCTGTGGCAGTGATTAAATCCAAAGAATAGACTGTGAGTTGAGAGTGGACAGACAGAGGTGCATAAAGAGCGAGCCCGGGGGAGAGGAACAGCATGTGCAGCATCCTGGTGGCAGAGTCTGCAAACATCGGGGACTGGGACAGGGCCCGTGAGTGTGTGCAGAGAGCCGGGGAAGCAGTGTGAGGCGAGGCTGCGGGGGACTCCATGCAGCCACTGCACGAACAGCCACGTAGGCTGTGTCAGAGGTCGCTCTTTACCTGATGAGCTGTGGGCTGTGACGCTGGGGGTGGCACAGCTGGGACAGTCAGACGAGACTAGGTGTTACTACTTAATGAGACTGTAAGTATTACCAAAGGTGGTTATTATTTTTACAAGTAAGAGAGTTCATTTATAGGCAGCAAATTTATTCTAATAGGTCTTTTTCTCAGAGAATTTGAGGAAAAAGGCCATTTGATTTATGCTTTATAAACTTTAGTATCAAGGTGATGAGTATCATTTTAAACTCATTATTCATTCAATTTTACCTCATTTTGAAGTTGGGTTTATGGCAATAATAATTCTAAACCAAACCTGTAATAACTACAACTATCTCCACTTAGGCCATTTAATAAAAATAAAACCACTTGGTAGGTGTCTTCTTCTCTCTAATCTCAATTCTTGGCTTTTTGGGTGCCTTCGCTTGTAATGGAAATAAATTCCTTGCTAGAGTTCAGCAATTTACAACGTGCCACTGGGTTTTTCCTGTTTAATAACCTGTGTGCCGACAACTCCCAGAGAGTTTATTAGACTCTGCGGATCTTGTTGAGGATGAAGAGTCAAACCACAAATGATCCAGGTATTTGTGATGTATGCGTCACAAAGTTTCTCAAAAATGCTACCTAACCTTAAAGGTGGGTTAAAGATTGAAATAAATCCTTGGGTGAATGAGATGACCCAGTACTTCACGAAGGATCCTGCAGAAATATTTAATCTAACAGTGTGTTTCGAGTAAAAGATATCCTGCAGTTAAGGACAATAACTTCTGTTACAATAAATTTAAAATGAAAGCAGTTTGTTCTTTTTTTTTTTTAAAGACCCTGCTTGAAATCAGAAAAATCAGAAAAGTAGTAATTTTTAAAATTTTAATTAATTAATTTTTTTTAGAGACAGGATCTTGCTCTGTTGCCCAGGCTGGAGCGCAGCAGTGCTGTAATAATAGCTCACTACAGCCTTAAACTCATGGGCTCAAGCAATCCTTTTGCCTCAGCCTCCTGAGTAGTTGGGACTAAAGGGGCATGCCACCATGCCCGGCTAATTTTAAAAATTTTTTGTAGAAACAGAGTCTTACCATGTTGCCCAGGCTGGTCTCGAACTCCTGCGCTCAAGCGATCCTCCCGCTTTGGCCTCCCAGAGTGCTGGGATTACAGGCATGAGCCACTGCACCTGACCTAAAATGAAATTTTTTTAATTAAAAAAAAAAACCTTAGGTACACAAAACATCATTCTTCCAATGTTAATGTGTCCTGACAGATCCATTATATTTAGAGATTTTTCAGGGCCTTCTTGGCTTTGCTTAAGGTACATAATATTTCCAAAGAGCATTGTGAAAACACTTAAAGAGGTCAAGGTGATATGAAGAAATGGATTTGGGATGGGAATTTTTGCAGCAATAGAATGTGCTGTAGTTGAAGAAATTCTCCTTATGATGGTATCCAACTACTGCAGCAACGGGTGTGTTTTGTCTACTACAGTTACACCCCAAATAGTCCATTTGGACTCTAATCCAAATTCATTGGTGTTTTCTCTCTGTGGTCTATAGATAGTGGTGAAAAGTAATAAAATTCTTATTATATTAGGAGGAAAAGTAATAAAAGTCTTATTATTAATATATTAGGAGAGAGGCAATACTTGGTGAGCAGAATGTTCAGTCCTTCAATAAATGTGAACATCTATTGGCTGGGTACAGTGGAAGGTGCTTGGAAGGGTGCAGTGAACAGGTATAATTCTTACTTCCAAGGAGTTTATAGTCCAGTAGGAGGACTGACCATTAAAAAAAGCAATTGTATACTACATATAATAAATGCTACCTTCTGCTGAAATACAGAAAACATAAGAGGGACACTTCTTAAGAGAGCCTTCCTACAGGAAGTGACTTCTAAGCTGAGAAAGAGTCAGCCAGGAAAAGGTGGGAAGGAGGCTGAGGAAGGGGTTATTTATACAGAGGAAATAGCATGTAGGAACCCATGTAGTCTGGTGGTATCTGGGAAGTGATAAATGCTTACCACAGCACACAGAGGAAAAGGCTCAGGGCAGGAACATCAGGCTTAGGACAGGACCTCCTAGTGACCCAAGCACCTAAACGTTGCCAGGTGTAGTCATGGTTGGCTCTTGTGCCAGATGAGACAAAGCAGCCATAGCCTTGGGATTTCAGCAGATTGGAGCCTGACATCTCTCAGGGCAGCTACCTGGATTTCCTAATGCCTTTGTCCCTCCTAGAGATTGCAGACTTGCTGCTTATGTACACAAAAGCATGATATTGCAAAGGTCCTGCATTGTCAAGAGGGACAAGAAAGCACCCCTTTACCTTAGAGACCTTATTTTAAAGGAGGAAAAATAATTTGATACATAATTTTTTCTTCAGGCTCTCTTTTGTCTGTTGTTCACTATTGTGATTCCTTCAATTTCCTAAGCATTCTGTAACTTATCAGAATTTTTTATGAATTCATTGTTCAGACACTTATCTTTGTTGTTTAAATTAAGGACAGAGAGGAGGGAATCACACAGAGACCCATCCAGCCGGGGAGTGAGCCCTGGAGACAGCTGGCATTGACAAGGGAATGAAGAACCTCTGGCATCACGTTCTGGCCTTAAAATCGGCCACCCAACTTGTCAACAGAGAACTCCTGGTGGAGGAGGAGTAAGGCCTTCATTGTGGACCAGCACTTGCTCCAGAGAGGCCTCAGAAAGGATCCTCCGCGGCTGTGCTGGAGAAGACACGGCTGTCTGGGACAGTCCATGCCGGCTCCAAGGAAATCGCTGTTGGAGCTGTCCCTGGTGCTTACCTGGTGGCCAGCTCGGAAGGCAAGCTCCGCTGGAGCTGTCCGTGGTGCCGACCTGGTTGCCGACTCGGAAGGAAAACTCCCTTGGAGCTGTCTGTGGTGCCGACCTGGTTGCCGGCTCCAGGGAAATCTCTGTTGGAGCTGTCCCTGGTGCTTACCTTGTTGATGGCCCAGCTGCTCTTTTCTGGACTTTGGCCCTCAACAAAGCTGCAGGGTGTCTTGCCTTCACCCTTGTTCAGGACTTCCATCACACTGGTCGAGTGACTGACGTTTGTGGCTAAATTATCATCTTGTCCTCCTCAGCTCCTTACTTGAAGGACTTCACTTTCTTCTACTCTGACCTTATTTCTGCAGTCTGAGTTCAGAAGGCTGCATTATCCTGCTTCAGCCACCACTGAATGCCTTCAGATTTTTGTTCAGTCAAAAGGGAACCCTGTTCTTTTGAGAACAATTAAAATGTTCTCAGCTTTTTCAAATTTAAATGAATGTCTGAAAAAAGCTTTCTGACCATTTGATTGCTAGAGGCTGAAAGGCAGTTCTCCTCATTGTCAGGCCAGTAGATGCAGAGACAGGCCATTGTGCAAGCTGTCCTCCAAGCCTGCAACATATTTGGTTCAAAGTCATACAATATCATTTGCAACCAGTATATCTAGGGTTTTATTCCATAGTTATGCAGAAGTGTCAGTTTGAACCTTAAAAAATATGAGAAATCTCAAGCTATTTAAATTTCTATGTATCCTTCACGACAAATGACTTCTTTTTCAATTCCTGATGAAAATCAAAGGGTGTTAGGCAGTTACAGGTAAAAGTTGACTCTTCTATCTCATAAAAAAGCATTTAGATGTGATGGATGGTATTAAAGGATGAAATGAGGTCTCTGAGCAAAAACAAGCACTATGATAATATTCCTGATTTTTCTGTCTTCTTACAAATAGAAAATATAGAAGTGGTGTGTTAGCAATTATTAGCCAAGTTTTAGCCCTTCAGAAAAGTAAGTACCTTTGTAGGTATAAATTAGAAACCACCTGCAATATACAAAGTACCAAATAAAATTTGCTACAGATCTGAGGCATAAGGTATAGGAAATAGGTTTGTCATATTTATAGATTAAAAATAGATTGTTGGAACCTAAACAAATGTAAGTGAACATAACACAAAATCTATAGATTTGTTTTATTCTTCCCCTGTTTGCTTGAGTAAATGATAAAGAGTTTATCAATTTTCTGACTCTCTTTTTAAAAGTGTTCCTTCTTTAGTTTAACACTGTTTTCTCTAAATTCTCTAGCTGTGTCTAATTGTGGAGTACAATAGCATCTGTAGAAGTACACACTTTGAGCATTCTGTGAAGATGTCAGTGTGAATGTATCCCTAATATCTTCCTTTCCTGACTACTCACTATTGACCATCTTTTCTAAGACAAGGAGGAACTGGGGTCATCGGAAGGGGTGGCCCAAAAGATATGAGGGAGACTCAGGGTCTGCCAGGACCCAGATCTTCCCATTTTTGGGCTGGGAATTGAAAAACAGAGCTTCCTGGAATGGTAGATCATGGAAAACCTTGGCTTTTGAAGACCTGTAGATCTCTGAGAAAAATGGTAGAGATTGAACATGTGTAAGAATCCCTAGAAAGATCTGCTATACCCCTAGAATGCAGAATTACTGAATTGTGGGCTGGATTTCTCCTACCCACCCTTCTCAAGGCTGGAGATTGCTAAGGAGGCCAGGAAGGAGAGAGGCTTCTTCCTGGTGCAACGGACAAATGACTAAGCTTACCTGCTGACTGGAGAAGACAGATTTCTCTGCACAGGCACATGCACATGTGTGCACGCACACGCACACACCCTGATAGTGGAGTTATTGCTCTGTTTAATGTTTATTATCAGCTACATCTGAACCTTAGTGAGTGAAAACAAACAAACTGACTAACAAGCAAGCAGTAGCTAGGGAAAGGAAGAGTAGATGACAAGTGAAATTGCAAAAATAATTAGAGCATATAAGGACATTTATTATAGCACAAAAGACTTTCAGAACTAAAAACATGATATTGAAAAAAAACTGTTGAAGATGGAATTACTGCTGGAAAGATTAAGAGAAAGAAATATCTCAAAATACAGAACAAAAACACAAAGAAAGATGAAGAGGACAGATCCTGGAAATGTAACACAAATATCAGTTATGGAAGAACCCTCTGAAGAAAATGCAATAATTAAACTAATAATGGCAGAATACTTCTCTAAGCTGAAGTAGAATTTGAGTTTGCAGAGTAAAATGCCTTACTGAGATCAAGCCAGGAGGGACACAAACCTGGACATTTTCTACTTAAGTTTTTAATGCCCAAGAATAAAGGGAAAAATCTTCATATTTTAAAATAGAATGAACAAGTTACTTAAAAGGAAAAAAAAAAGACAGGCTGGGAACTGCTCATCTACAACTCTGGAAGCTCATCAGATAATATCTACAGATTTTGAAGAAAAAGCTTCCATTCCAAGTATCCCACATGCAGCCAACATATCATTCTCTGCAAGCATAAAAGAAATTTATAAATATTCAGGATTCAGAGATTATATCAGCCATGAACCCCATCCATAGATAATACTCAAAAAATAGACTCTAAAGAAAAAAAATTCCAAAAATTTTATCTTATACATGGTAAAGGGAAGGGAAGAAAAAGCTGGGAGAAAAGACTGCATATTGCAAGGAAATGTTTGATGGCTGATTTTCATACAATATAGAAGAAATGTGTGTTCGAGTATGAGTTTTTTGAGAGGTAACTTGTAGGAAAGTGGAAAAATATGGAGAACTTTTAAAATTAATGGTAAAGAATTAGGACATGAATGTTTATTTGATCAAACCAGTAAAAGAAGAAAAAGAGAAAACAAGAAAGTAAAAGGAATGTAAAATGGAAGGAATAAAGCCAAAAATTAGAAATAAAAGAATAAGAAAATAATTCTAGACAAACAAAAAAAGAAAGAAAGCAGGAGTGACAATATTAATATTAGACAGTGAAATTTCTGGATAAAAGCACTAAACATAACAAACAGGGATATTATACAGGGATAAAATACCCATTCATAAAAAAGAAATTTCATAAACTTATACACATCAATCAGCATAGTAATTAAATAATAAAAAAGTTTTAGAAATGTGAGAAAGGAAAGAAACATTTTTATCTGAGGCATGAAAGCCCTTTAAATTATCAGGCCCAGAGAGACATTTAAAAAGTGACAGTCATCAGGTCTACTCTCCCTGGAGCTAAATGCCTATTGAAGCCACCTGCTATGTGGGCTCTAGACTGACTGACGCCAAAGAGCCGTAAAATGGCACACGCTGGACACTATAACTCACACCCTCAAGTTCAACACTGGACAGCCAATCACTAATCAGTGTTATTTCTGTACGGCAACGAGAATTCTTGATAAACATTTGTAATCGCCCCCTCTCCTGATTCGCCCTTTCTTCTTTAAAAACTTGAGCTTCTCCTCTCCGGAGCACTTTTCAAGGCACCTGGAAATGTGCCCCAGGCGCTTGTCCTCACCTTGGCCCAAATTAACTCTCTATATTAACTTTGCCTCAGTTTCTTTCTTTAGGTTGACAAATGCCACAAGAATTTGATCAAAATAGAGGGAGATTTTAGTGTACTTCTTTCAATTTCAGGTTTAGTGGGTAAAAAATAACTAATGACAGGAAGAAATTGAATAACATAATCAAAAAATATGAATATATAGTCTAATCTTTGGACTAAGAATATAAGGTTTATAGATTTATTCTCTTCCTTACATGTAGGGAAACATTAAAAAATTGGTCATGCGTTGACCATAGGAAAACATTATCAAAATAACTGACATGCTTTATAGGACTCATTCTCTGATAATAATCAGATAAAGTTATAAATCAATAATAAAATATGAAACACACTATTAAATAACATGAAATCAATAGATAAATATAGAAAAGAACAAAAAGGAGAGCATGTTACACAGAAATATATGGGGTACAGGGAAAGTGTTGGTTCTAATGCCTTGATTAATAAAGAAGATGGGCTAAGAATGTAGGACTTTGTGTTCATTTGAGAGATTATAATAGAACAAAGTTAACAAAATAATGTAGAAAAACAGAATTAACAAAGATAAAATTTAAAATTTCTGAGAAAAATTGTACTAAACATAAATAAATGAGAAAAAAATTTTTTGAAAGGGCCAATAAAATAAATAAGGCCTCTAAAGAAAAAGATAAAAATTATACAAGATTAAGAAAAAGGAAGGAGAAACAAGAAATGACAATAATCATAAGAGATTACTATGTGGACTCCTTGGCAACAAATCTGGAAACCTAGAAGAAATTGATGATTTTAGAGTAAACAATAAATTACCAAAGTTGGACTAAGAAAAGGTAGGAAATTTGAATAAACTTTAGAAGATATTAGTAATATGATTAAAATCTGTCATTAAAAAAGCCCCAGGAATTGATATTTTTACATCTGAGTTTTTTATGACACTTAAAGATAATTCCAAAGTCATTTATATTAAGATTGTATGTAAAGATGCAGATTTTAAAGCCTGTAAAAATTAAACAGCAAAACATACAGAGGTAGTACAAAAAAATGCAGACCAATCTCCATTATGAGTAGAGATATAATTTTTTTTTCATTTTTTAGAGACTCTATCACCCAGGCTAGAATGCAGTGGTACAATCATAGCCCACCACAACCTCAAATTCCTGGGGCTCAAGCAATCCTCCTGGCTCAGCCTCCCAAGTAGCTGGGACTACAAGTGTGTGCCACCACACCCAGCTAATTTAAAAAAAAACTTTTTTAGAGATGGGGTCTTGATATGTTGCCCAGGCTGATCTCAAACTCCTAGCCTCAAGTGATCCTCCCACCTCAGCTTCCCAGAGTGCTAGGCTCACAGGCATATACCACTACACCTGGACAAAAATTTTCAATAAAATGGTAACAAATGGAATCAAAAGAGTAATAGATAATAACCAAGTTGAATTTATTCAAGAAATACAAGGATGGTTCAATATCAGGAAATATATCAACATAATCCATTACTTCAAAAAGTGGAGGAGAAAATTAATATGGTCATATCAGCAGGAATCAAAAAACATTTGATACAATTCAGCAGCCAATAAAAACTCCAAGCAAGATATAAATAAATGGAAACTACTTAAATATGTTGACGGCTCTTTCAAAAAATAGTAGTCAATAATTAAAATGTAAAATCATAGAGTATCTTCCAATCAGAGACAAAATTACATGTCATAATTATTCCAATTGTTTTGGGAATTCTACTAAATTTCATAAGGGGAAACAATTTTTAAAAAAGGTTGGAAAATAAAGCATTCTCATAGTAGAATCCCTTTTGGGCCACCTCCTATCATGGAGGAGGTCAGGGTGAATTCCACTAGGTCACATGGCATTGGTTAAAAAATGGACTTTGCTGATAAAAAGGAAAATTCAACAAGCAGAATCTTTAAAGATAAGAGGTATACAGTCTCCCAGTTTCCCATCATGGAGAGCCGTGCGGGGCAGGCATCTATTGGACATGCCGTGTATTCCACTCCAGTTCAGGCACTCTGCTCTGTGAATCTCTGTTTCTAGAGGATGAGCCGGAGAAAGCAGCTTTGTAGGTGGAAGAATATGCAGGCTGTTTGGAGCTAAGCAGTCTTGGTGTGGAGTGACATATTCCCAGTCATTTGTGGGTGAGCCAGTTGCCTCGTACTTGGGGATCTCGGTCAAGGTGTGGACCTTTTTACCTATGGGACATTACAGTGACCTCAGCCAAAAGGAGTAAGTCTGTCTGACCTGAACCTGAGCATAGCTCCTCTTGCCAGGAGAAGAGGGAGACCCAGAATTAGTATCAGGGTTCATTTTAGACATTCAAACTTTTTGAATAATGAGAAAAAAGTGAAATATTCCATTTGGCTCAAGATACGATTTTATAAAAAGAAAATCTAAAAAGCTTGACTTAAGATTATATATATAAATTGATAGTTTTCCATTAGCAAGTACCAGGTAAACATAAAAATGTGAAAAATTTAATTCACAATGATAATAAAATCTATGAAATATTCAGGAATTGCTTTAATAAGAAATTTACAGTACATGAAAAATTATTATAAGATTTTTTGAAGGATGAAAAAAACATTTTGCTTAGGTGCAAAGATATATTATGACTTTGGATGAAATATTTAATAACATAAAACCATAAATCAAATCCTCTACAATTTATATATTATAAAGATGATTAAATCTGACTTAGAATCACATTTTAATTAGATATAAATTTCCTATAGAACATAAATATTTGACAATAGATAGAAAATAATGCCAGATATTAAAACATACTACACACCCTCAAATAGAATAAAAGTTACAGAGAACCATAAATAGGCCATATATATGAGAATATAATATGTGACAGAGGTTAGTATTTCAATTAAACATTAATAAATGTGGGTAGCTCAAATAGAAATTTATCAGGAGGAAAATAAAATTGAACACTCACTTCATATAGAAATATAAATTTTAAATAAATTCAAGACATAAATTGGAAAAAAACACTTAAATCTAAAAAGATAATTTAAATGACTAATTGAGGACCTCTTTCTAAGGAAGACAAGAAATTCAGAGCTATAAAAAATATATATATAAACAATGAAAATAGACAAATGATGGTTTAAAAAATGTTGCAATGTATTTCTATCTTTTCTTTAAAATATAAACAACCCAGTTTGGGGAAGAAAAGCAATATGAACAAAATCATCCTATATAATATAATCCTGCATGTGTGTGTGTGTGTGTGTGTGTGTGTGTTTATAGAGAGATATATGATACACATTTACTAAATGTGAATGGTGCTTCTTTCAGGAAAGTGATATTTTAGGTGACTTGTGCTTATTTAAATTTTTATGTACTGCACAAAAATTTTGTCATGATTATTTTTAGTTTACATATCCAGCAAAAAGCTTTTTTCATTTTGGAAAAAACAAAGAAATCCACATCTTTCTGGGAAGATAATCATGGGATTAGACCACCAAGACCTCTGACCTTCTGATATTTGCATGAAACTATCTCTTGCTAAAAAAAAATAACCTGTCACTTCTGAAATTGCTTTCTGCTTGTACCCTGTTATCAATATTGAATTGATTTTTAGACAGAAGCCCTTGGTCAAGCAGCATAATGAAGCTGGTAATGTCCTGTTCTTCAGGTTTTGACGTTCATATTTGTATCTTTTATTCTTACCTTGCTGATGGCAGCAACATCTACACCCCGGTTGATTCTTGTGGATTTCCCGGTGGATTCTAGCTTGTGCATACATGCATCATAGGACAAAGGGACAAACTGCAGGAATGGCATCAATGCTACTCTGTCATTTATTTTTTCAATGTTGAAAGGCTCCAGCTGCCCTCCAGAAAACCAATAACCATTTAGAAAGAAAATGGTATATTGTGTGCTTTCCCTGCTTTAGTTAAATATATGACAGCAATTCATTCCATCATACCCCACAATTTTAGACTATTAGTATGGGGAATGACTTTTGATCAGATATTTCCTATCCTGGATATAAATCGATTTTAAGTCTTCATTGATATTTCAATCACCAGGTTTTGAAGTGAAGCTTTCTGATCTTCGAAAGGTCACACGAAAGTTAGCGAAGGACCTAGACAAGGAATCTTTAACAGTTTCAAGACAAATGGAGCTTGAGGGCAACATACAGAGTCATCAGCTTCAACTTCCTGATTTTAAACAGATATGTGACAACAACTTGGGCTTTTCAAATCAAATCTTTGTAACCACATACTAATTTAGATTTTTCTTTCTTCCCTCATGTACTGTGTGACCCTCAGAAATGGAATGTCTTTAAATTTAAATTTGGTTAAGAGGATGCCGTTTAACTGACATGCCCAAGGCACCAGAACCTTTATTGCTAACATTAGTTTGTTATTCACAAAGTTCACAAAAATGGCTTAAAAAGAGCCTAAAGGAGATTATTTAACTAGGGATATTTACCTAGGGACCAAAAAATGATTAACATTGACTGAAAATGTACTGTAGAATTAGAGAGACATACAGATATTTACCCAGTTAACCTAGGCATACTGTAGGGGTATGTGAGTGTATATGAGTGTGTATGTAAGTATGTATGCATGTATGTATATGAAGATGGAATGGCCTCATCTCTTAGAAAACAATTGGCATATAGCTGGTGCTCAAAAGAGATTGGAACTGTCATGGGGGTCTGATGCTAATTTCCAATTCCTCCCACTTACAAAACTAGTGAAAACCATCCATCTTAGTCCAAGGCTGGTTGCATTTTGCTTAGGGCATCTTAACTAAGAAGAAATAATTTATGAACTCTAAAGGGTTTTTTCCAAGTTCCTTTCCAGTATATAGAACTATAGAGCATTCATTCCATGCTGAGCTTTGAGAAATGCAGTACCAGGCCTGTGGCAGTTACAGGTTCCCTGTAAGTCTTGTAAGGTGGCTGGACTGAGAACACACCGAACTCATGTTCCTGAAGGCTCCTGGAGGTACGGGATGCTCCTCAAGGCTCCTGGAGGTACGGGATGCTCCTCAAGGCTCCTGGAGGTGCGGGATGCTCCTCAAGGCTCCTGGAGGTGCGGGATGCTCCTCAAGGCTCCTGGAGGAGGTGCGGGGCTGCTTGTGCGTCACGGTGATCACATTCTTTTCTGCCACCAAAGAACGGATCAGGGCACATGGCTTCTCTGCACACCAGCACTGTAAACTCCAGTGCTCTTGCTCTGCCTTCTGCGTGGACACTCACACCCAGGACGTGTTTCCTGGCAGGGGGTGATGACACCCCTCCTGCCATTTCAGAGTCTTTCCCAGAACTCCACAAGTCTTTGTTCATCCTCCCGTCAACATTGTTCTAGGAGCCTGAATTGCAGCAAATTTGTCCCCAGGATTAACTTTGACTAAATTAATAATCAGAATCGACTGCTTTCCCCGACATGCAGTTGCACACACAATCTACTTCACCTCCCACATAATTTACATCCGCTCCTTATTGATTAATTCCGGAGTTCCCCTCTCATCCATTCCCCTTTTAGTTTCCCTCCTATATATCTGAAAAACTAAAGAAAAACCTAGTAAATAGACTTATCTATTCTGTATCACCGTTTATACGTTGTAGACCCCAGAAGTTTAAAGCTGAATTTTTCCTTGAAATGTGAAACAGGTGAACCTATTAGATGGCCTTTTTAGGGAGAATATTCCACATAAGGGTCACGTGCCAAGGCGAGACAGCGTTTGCGAATCAAGAAACTGAATTCAGACATCTTTTGATTTTGTTCACTGAAGTATAAATGTGGTGGTGTCGGCCTCTTCCTCTAAAAACTCTATTTGCCACTGAGCTGGTTTCACGCTGTTATAAATCACGGTTTATGGAGCCTGAGGTGTGTTATTCTTAGAAAGTTGTGTAGAGAAATTCCGGTGTGCAGATGTGGATTGCTCTCCCCAGTTGCTTTCCAATAAAACAATTATCGTAGATTCTTACTCACAACTCCCAAGTACTGTAGTATCTTGGAATGTCTGAAGATAAACATTTATTTATTTTTCTTATATTTTGGTTTAAAATTATAGGATTCTTTTCAATTGTTTCTTTGTTCTAACAGTGCCTAAATTATGTTCTATTTTTCCCTCCTATTATTAAACATTTATTTTTAGGTGAAAGAAAAATTGTGTGTTGGGAGGTGTGCTGGGTGTGGGTCCCTTGGAGCCTTTCCTTTCTGAGCATTTGGGTGCAGTGGGGGGGTTGCTGCTCATTTTCATTGCCTGGGTTTCTCAGGACTGTGTGCCATTCATCACAGGGACATGGGAATGTGGATGGCTTAGTGTAAATCCACCACTCTGGTTATAAAAATAACTCAGTGTGCATCACGCTGGGCCTGGGGCTGAAGTGTCACCTGGTGCGTGAGGGATGGCGCTGAACAAGATGCAAGTCTTTGAAGGCATCATTCTAGGGGCCTGCCTGCCGCTGCCCCTCTAATCCAAGTCCTGCCAATGCATCAGGTGAAAACACTGTCTGGGGTGTCAGAACTGAGACACAGGGCTGGCCAGAATTGAACTGTAGGACAGGAAGCGCTGCTTCCTGAAAAAGATAGAGACACAAGAGTAGGCATGCAAACCCTCCTCCTAGAAAAAACTGAAAGAATTAAGGGAAAAGCAAAATAGGGGTAAAAATGCATTGATACTGAAAGCAGAGAGGCTTCAACCACAGGCCATCAAACTCCAGGCACCCTCCTTGGCATAGGGCAGATGGGCCAGCCTGGACCTGTCTTCAAGGACTGACTTGTGGTGTCTCTCGCAGTGATGACCCTGGCCTGGCACCGCCAACAGAGCTGACCTGGAGACGTGGGCCTGGGGCAGCTGCTTTCTCGGCTTAGAGATGACTTTCTTCTTATAGTCTGTTTCTGCTGTTGTGTGGGACCCGGGAGAAGCAAGGTCATATCTAATCAAACATGTACAGGCAAGTGTGGGATCATTTTCTCTGTTCCCATTCTTTGCTAACATGGGCTCACCCAACACGGAGGAATTCTTTCCTGAATTAGGGGAACGGCCCCAATTCAGTGAGGACCGATCAGGGAAGACGGGCATTGTTGCGTCTGGAGCCCCTTTTGCTGCTCAGGCCCAGAGCTGGATGGGACGGGTGGGCGCCCCAGGTGGGCCCTATTAAGTGGCTATTCCTGAAATATTTGCTGAATAGGGAACAACTGTTTGATTTCCTATGAGTAAAATTTGCATGTCTCTTCCTAGTCAAAAGAAGGGCTTCACCTCAAGCACCTGAGCAAAGTGCTTTAACCTAATTAACATTACCCTTAATTCCATACATTCCTGTCACTTGTCACTGCACAGTGCTTGTTCATCACATGACTACGATGAAGCACCTGGAGTAGATGCAGTGATAAAGGAAATCAGGTGTTGGCATCGGTGAAGAACTGCCCGAGGCGACCGGCAGTGGGTTTTTCAGTTGCAAGGCCTCTGCAGAAACCCTGCCCAGCGCCCTCAAGCCTGGCTCTAGTCTACTCTCCCCCAGAGAACTAAACTCCAGCCCAGCAAAGACGTGAGCTCCCTGCACAAGCCCGTGTTCACCTGTGTGCCCTGCATCCACCTTTCCTCTGTCCCATCCCTGCCTCCTTTCCTTTTTCCCATACTAGGCCAGTTTCAAAGTCTTTTCCTTATCTAAAATATTTTTGACCACATCTGAGTCAGATTATTTAATTGCTGCCTCTTCTATTATCTCAGAATGCAGTGCTTATATGTCTTTCTACCTTTCCTGTCTTTTCCTGTTCAGCATGGTCCCCTAGAGTGCACAGCACTACGCGTCACACGGAGGAGGCCGTCAACAAAAGCCTGGCTCTTGTTATTCAGAATACCAATAATGTCACTTATGTTTGTGTAGAAATTTACAGCAAACATGTATAGCAGACACTTATGACCTTACTCAGGGCTCCTCAATATCCAAAATCAAAATCTCCATGTTTTCTTTAAATGGCAACATAATTACTGAAGTTATTTTAATTAGTTGCAATCAATGCAATAGGTGATGCTTAACTTGAACATAAGATAATTTCTCTACTGAAACTCTACACTTTGCTCCAATTGCATCTTTACTATAGAAGCATCTACCACCCCTGTGGATTTTTGTAACCTGCAAATTACAATCATATTTATATTGTCATTACCAGTCATTTCTAGGATCAGACATCAAGTTGCGTGACTAAAGCATCTAGTCATTATGCATTTTACCACATTTCCCCAAACTTCCCAAGGGAATGATTCATTAAAAAAACAGAAGGTGAAGCAAAGAAACAACACCCCCCTGCAAAGGGCCCCACCAAACTCAGCTGAAATGCAAAATTCACTGCTGGATTACTTGTAGGCTTTGTGGGAGGGGAGTATGAAGATACCGTAAGCAGCTTGTGACTTCTGGGCCATGGAGAGCCTGTAAACTAATGTGAGCGTCACTGTTCTCCACGGCGTTCAAGGCTGTGAAAGCAGTAGTTCCTTTAGGATGCTTTCTGGGATTTGGGGCTTTATTTGAAGTACTTGGGAGAAGTTTAGAGGAGAATAATGACAGAATTCTGTAAGTTTTGACCCCATCATTTTCTTCCCAAAGAAGTGTACATATAGGTTCAGCAAACAATATGCAAGACTTTAGGAACTGGTTTTTCTGCTGATATTTAGGTGCTGGAGTTGGAATGTTTTCAGGGCTTGAGGTCGCGTATCTCTTGGCATTAGTTCAGTAGTCTGACCTTTTAAAGACTTGAAGGCTGTGGAAGTTCTGCCTTAATAGGTTTTCTTAACGCCGGGTAGAGCACATAGTTGTGTCCCCAGGGCTCAGGTTCAAGTGGAGGCCCAGGGGCTCCAGAACTGAGACTGTAGACCCAGCATTTTAACACAGCTAAGCCATCATTTCTCTTTCTATAAGACTCTGTAAATGGGTGAATTCACCTTATGTCACAATGACAGTGAACAACAGCAAGTGTGTACAAATAGCATTAGGGACTTATAAATGGCCTCGGAGTGGCAGTAGTTAGGAAAGAGTTGACTCTAAGGGAATTTTTTCCCCTAGTCTAAAAAGCATTCTTTCTCTTACAAGAGTAAATTGCCTACCTCTTAATCAGTCAGGACAGGCCCCAGGCAAGGGCAGAACTCCTGATGGCTGCAGACTTTCTGGTACTGCTGTTGCCTGCAATTCCCAGCCTGGCGGATCTTGGTGCTTGGCAGACTTTTTGCTAAGAAGGGCTTATTACTGCGCCCAGTCTGCTGTGGCGCCAGCATTGTGACCCAAGGCAGGAACATATCCATCATCAAATCCCTGCTTGCTAAAGGGCTGTCTGCAAGGGCCTTGAGTGACCCTGGAGCTACCCCAGTTTCCCAAGGCTATTGGGACTGATGGTCAAAGTTACACAGGACACCCACTGTCCTCCATTCCTCGCTGTGTGTTAGGAGGGGTAACAAGAGGAAAGACAGCATTTCCAGTTGTTTGGAATTCCGTAGATAAGAGGGTTATTATCAAGCTTAATTAAGGATTGAAAGAAAATTATGCTTTGGGAGTCCTTTCTAACAAAGGAAAACACTAAGTTTGTGTAGTGCTTTGCACACTGCAAATCACCTCGGCGATTAACCATTTTAGTCTTTGCAATCTGTTTTCATATTGTTGTTCCCACTGACAAAGTTAAAGCCCAGAGAGATTGTGACTTGCCAAATATCACAAGTCTGCTTAGTAACAGGAGGAGCAGGATAGAAAACAGATCGCCTCAGGATTAACCTGGGCCCTGGAGGAGCAGCCGGTGTGAGAAGTTGGCTTTCAGGAGCGAAAGCTAGAGGGGAGGGTTGATGTCTCAGACAGAATGGGATGCAGGAAGCAGAGAGAAGGCCAAGTCAGAGTCCGCAGAGACTCTAGTGTCCGGGGGTCTGGATACAAACGTGAACTTGGTAATGCAGGTGGGATCAGAGAAAGAGAAAGGAGGGGCAGGTGAGGCGTGTTACAGGAACAGATGGAGTTCTGGGCAATTTCTGCCAATGACCCTGAAGCTCCTCGTAAGAGTGGCTGTCGCTGGTGGTGGGTGACCCTCGGGCTGCCGGGGCTGACTCTGGGTACACTGTCTCTCAGCACTCAAGCTGGTGCACGAGCCACGCTGCTTCCTTTGACTCGTTAGACGTCCACAAAATGATTATGTGTTATCATCTTTAAGACTTTGATGTAAGGATTGTAACGACTATTCTTCCTCTTGGAGTTTGTTTTTAAAATATGAATGGTGTCGGTCCTATAAATCTGAATTAGCTGAAGAAAGTTCTGAGGAACTGTTGCTTTTGCAAGTGGTGTTTCATAACTAAAGACTGAATTTCAGAACCCGGCTGTTAATCTTTTTGCTCCAGTCAAAATGGCACTTGAGTTTTGCAGGGAAGGAATCCTGCTATTGCCTCGGTTTCCAGATAGGATCCTCTTGAGATGTACTCACATTAAATTCTTTTTTCTCTATTGAAGAACCATTTCTCTTTTTTCTTCAGATGGATAATTTTGAAGGAGGTCAAGGAATCATTTGAAGATGAGACCAAACGTTTTTCCCTCTGCTCAAGAAAAACCACTTTGTGTCAGATTCTTGGCATAGCTGAAAGTGGGCATTTTGGAGGGTAAAGGAGATGTGACTTTTAACGACCACAGATGTGGCCATTTAACTAAAGAGTAGAAATCAGAGCCACAGGACAGTGAAGGTCATGTGGGCCACAGTGCCATGTTGCTCAACTGCTTTATTTTATAGATGAGAAGATGAAACTCTGCATCCGACTTTCCCCAGATTGCACAGCTGGTTTGTGCAGTGCTAGGTTGGACCCAGTCCCCTTCCAGCCTAGCACTTTTGTCCATATATCCCAATGCCCCCAGACACCCTGTCCTTTGGTCAGAATCTTGAAAGAAAACATTTTTAAAGCCCTGGTCACTACTCATCAGTAGACATAGTTTATTTTTGTTGATGGCTTATTAAGGACTAATGAGTGAAACAGAACAATCACAAGATCATTACTTAAATCTGAAGTTATGATTTTTGGTGCTAAATTTTTAAAAGACTAAATGAAATTATATTTTGTTTTTATGTGAAATTCTTTTAACTGCTAAAGCCATCTATCTACCCATTTATTTTTTGGGACCTTATGTGCCCAGGGACATTGAGATGAGTTGGACACTGACCTTACCCTGAGGACCTCAGGTCTAATAGCTGGAGTTATCAGTGTCATGGCCCCGAGACCCTCTGAGGGGTTTGCAAGGTCAAAACTAATTTCGTAATGGTAACGAGACATGACTTGTCTTTTTCACCCCTTCTCTCTCACGAGTGTATGGTAGAGTTTTCCATCACAATATACATGTCGTGATATTGTGGCAGGTAACTCGAGTGTAAGCAGATCTGAGAATACAGCCCTCTTCTATTAAGTCAGACATCAAAGAGATTTGCAGAATGTAAAACAATGATACTTTCGTCACTATTTATTTTGAAAATAGTTATTTTTCATAAAATATGTTAATTATGGTTAATAGGTAATGGGTTTATTATTATTTAAAATACATTATTAATACATGTAAATAATAATTTTAAAACATTATTAATACATTAATAAATATTATAAAAATCTCTGGTTTAGAGTAGAATCATGGCTACTAGGGGTGGGGAAAGGGTGGGGTGAGGGAGGTTGGTGAACAGATGCAAAAGTACAGCCAGGTAGGAGGAATGAGTTCTAGTGTCCCACAGCACTATAGGGCCATGGGAATTAACAATTTATTGTACATTCTCAAATAGCTACTGTTCTCATCACAAAGAAATGATAAATGTTTTAGGTGCTGGGTATGCAAATGACCTTAATTTGATTATTACACATTGTATATGTGTACCAAAATATCACAATGCATCCCATAAATATGTACAATTATTACATGTCAGCTAAAAAATAATAATAAAAGCAGAAAAAAAATCAGAAAAAAAAACCCTCTCAGTTTTAATTTCTAACACGGTAGATATTGATATTGATAGATGTAAGTCACATAAACAAAAGCTCTCCGGCGTTCTCAATAGTTTTGGGATTATAAAGGGAATCCTAAAACCAACAAGTTTGAGAACTGCTGGGTGGCATCGGCAGAGGCCTTCTCCTCTGGAGACCTGGTCCCTCCGCCCTCCCCTCGCCCTCAGGCCTGGCAGTGGAAATGGCCCTGGGTTACTTACTGGTTGTTCCTCATTCCTTTGTGGTTTGGCAGAATCCTGCTGTTGTCTCAGTGATTAGTTCTTTTATTAAATCCTCCTTGAATTATTTTAATTTGGGGTTGCAACCTGTTTCTTTAAAGGACACTGTTGTTATATTAAATTTGGTATTAAGAGAAAATTGTGTTTACTACATGATAAGAACTTGCTTGACATAGTAAAAATTGCAGAAAATTATATGCATGTATTCTCCATGACTGGCTTGCCAGTTTTTTCTTAATATAAAATGATTGAGTTTGTACATATTTACTTTTCATATCATCTGCCAATATCAGGCTAACTTATATTTTCATAAGAATAACTATAAAAGACAAAAATGGAAATATTAAGTGTTCAAGTCTCATATCCCCACAGATTCTGTAAATTTATAGAGGTCAGACTGTGTTGTTTCACATTTTTGCATCCCTCCTAGTGCTTAGCATAATGTCTTGCACGTGACAGACTAGTTCAGTTCGGTAAACATTTATTGAGTTCCACTCCATAGAAGATGCAGCAATCAGTGCTGAGGATGCAGAACCGAATCAGCTCAGCATCCTGCCTGGAGGGATCTCACGGTCTGTGTCACACACACACGCAGTGTATTGCAGCACACAGTGGGGTGTGAAATTGTTGTGGGGTCCCAGAGGAACGGCAGGTAGCTGACCAGAGATTGGGGGAGGGTCAAAGAAAGCTTCCCAGGGAAGGTGACATTTGCCCTGAGTCTTGGAGTGTGAGTGTGGTGCTGGTGGTGGCAGTGTCGGGGGAGCAGGTGTTGAGGGTGGTAGAGCCGGGGTGGAGGAAGTGCCCAGGCAGGGGTGAGGCCTGCACAAAACTTGCTACTTTGAGTCTTCACTGGAATGACTCGTAGGCACCTCGAACTCACCGGGTCTAGGGCCAAACTCCTCTTTCCTACGGCCCCTCTGCCTGCCCCCTGCAGTCCTGGGATCAGCACAGGGCACCACACCCACCGAGGGCCATGCCCGAAACCCCCTCTGAGCTTCAACTGCTCCCTCAACCCTCATGCACAACTGTATGTCAAGTTCTATTAATTCTACCTCCAAATTTCTCACTAGTCCCTCCCCTTCTCTCCATTCCCCCAGCAAATGCCTCAGGCCGGGGAGTTTGGGGCTATAGATTTGAATTTAGAAGTCAACAGGATGTATAAGAAAGTAAAAGTTGTTAAAACAAAGTACTGCCGACATGTTGAAAGCGCTCTCCTAAGACAGAATGCCGGGTTGAGGAAGAGGAAGGGATTGAGGACAGACGTCTGAAGAACCCTAACAGGAGTGGAGGGGGAACAGCTGGGAGGCGACCAAGCAAGGCCAGACAGACGGGAGAAGAACCAGACAAGATGGTGCCATGGAGGCCCGTGGTCGCTGCCACACGGAGGGCTCACCCGCGCAGGCCTCCCCAGGTGGAAGAACCCAGTGGGACGCGCTGCGTTGGGCAGCACGGGGCTCTGGAGAGTTGAGTATAGGGTTGCCAGATAAAATACAGGCTGCCCAGTTAAATCGGAATTTCAGATTAGCAGTGTGTATCTACATCTGTATCTGTGTGTGTGTGTGTGTGTGCGTACACACACACATATATGTATTTAGTATAAATATGGCTCAAATGTTGCATGGAAAAAATTATACTGAAAAAAATTTGTTCACCTGAAGAATTCAAATTTAACTAGGCATTCTGTGTTTCTATTTGCTAAGTCTGATGACCCTACTTGGATGAGACACTTTACAGGAAGTGAGAGAGGCGATCTTCAAAAAGTTTTCATGTGAAAGAAAGGAAAGACAACAATGAAGGGAGGGGTTTAGAAATTATTTATTCTCTGCTTATTAAGATAATTTGTGCTCTTTTTAGATAATTGAGGAAATAAAGATAAATATAAAGAAAGAAATTTCACTCAAATCCCACCCCCATAAACAACTTAAAACATTTTATCTATTTCCTTTAACTTACTCTCAACACAGCTGGTCTATGTATATATACAATTAGGAGCATGCTATATGGACTGTGAATATTTTACAAAATATTTATTCTTCAAGAAAAGTTTTAATAACAGAATAATAGGCTATCACGTAAGATGTCCTATAATTTGCTTAAGCATTTTCTTATGTTTAGCATTTAAATTGTTTATATACTTTAATCTTTACTTTATAGGTAACATATATTACTTTTTAGAAAAGACTCCTAACAGTAGAATTAATGGCTTTTAAAGGAAATAAATACTTTTAAGACTCTTGATACAAGTTGCCTAATTACTTTTTGAAATGATTTTACCCATGCATACGTCTACAAGTTCTGTATGGGAATAGATTTTTCATTACATTCTTGGGAAAAATACTATCTTATTCTAATTTGCATTTACTTAGTTTTATTTATTAGTAATTTGCATTTTTATGGCCTTGCATTTTATCTCTGCCACCATTTATAATGTAGAAATAAGATAAAATGATAATACGGAAGAGTGTAAGTTTTTTCTACAGTGATGATATCATGAATATATGTGGTAATTTTAGTAGGAGTAGTAGTACTTTTAGTTTTTAAAGTGTGTTCCACTTACTAATCCTGTTTTTCTTAGAAGCTTTCTAGGACCACATTATTCAAAATTGTCTTGAATCTGGGAACTGAACGCTAATACAGAAGTTTTAATTTTCTAAACAGCAAACTTTGCATTTTTTTCAATTAAGTTGTTAATATATATTCTTATAGGTTTGTATGGACATTTTGTCCTTCATCACGGTTGCAGTGGACAGTTTTTTGTTTTGATTTGTTGAAGAAGGGAGGGATTTGGGCATATCTAGTTGTAATGGGAGAAGTGGACAGTGGGGGGGAGGCTTGCCAAGAGCAGGTCTCTGCGCAGGTGGAGTCCAGCGGGCTGGGAACACGTGGGCAGTGGCAGCCTGACACTCAGGGCGAACCTGAGCCCTGCAGTGTTACTGGATAGTGTCGTCACTAAAGGCAGCCCACCCTCCAGCAAGGGGACACAGCCAGCCTCACAGGTCTTGCCTGAGGAGTTTCCTTTGCTGCAGGCTTTTCACTTGCAACACGGGGCTTTTTCTTGTCTGTCTTTTCTTGTTCTTTCTTAGAGCTTAGGAGTGTCCTTTCTGTTTCCTGATGAAATACTGGAAGTGTGAGTATTTTAATAAAACTATCAGTAAGGGCACCATTGGATTTAAATATTCCTGATTGGCCGTTTTATCCCTTAAATCACATGCTACTCCCTTAAGTGCCAGGCAGGGCTGGACGACCAACAAATGCTTATGAGCCTAACTCCTAACTTGGGCTTTTCTTTTTTCTTTTTTGCCTCTAACTTTTGGCCCTGGATGAAATGAAACAAAGGATGGGGTTGAAGATGATGGTTAAGAATTAAGACCAATAAAAAGGTTCATTCTGTGTGGTTCCTGGTATGAATTGCCAAAGTGTACACAGAAAGGTGTGTGTTTTTCCTACCTAACTGTAATTATATGTTCTTTGGCCAACATCTCCCTACCCTCCTTTTTCTCCTAACCACCCCAGCCTCTTGTAGCCACTACTCCACTCTCTACTTCTAGGAGATCAACTTTTTTAGATTCCATATATGAGTGAGATCATGCAGTATTTATCTTTCTGTGCCTAGGTTATTTCATTTAACATAATATCTTCCAGTTTCATCCATGCTGTTGCAAATGACAGGATTTAATTCCTTTTTATGGCCAAATAGTATTCCATTGTGTGTGTGTGTGTATAGGGAAAATGTGATACGTATACATGTGTGTGTGTATATATACACACATTTCTCTATCCACTCATCCATTGGTGGACACTTAGGTTGATTCCGTATCTTGGCCATTGTGAATAGTGCTGCAATAAACATGGGAGTGCAGATATCTCTTCCACATACTGATTTCATTTCCTTTGGATAAATACCCAGTAGTGAGATTACTCAAAAGAAGACATACAAATGGCCAACAGGTATATGAAAAACTTCTGAACATCACTAACCATCAGGGAAATTTAAATCAAAGCTACAATGTGATATCACCTCGTTCCTGTTAGAATGGCTATTATCAATAAGATAAAAAATAGCAAGTATTAGTAAGGATACAGAGAGCAGGGAACCCTTGAACACTGTTGGTGGAAATGTAAATTAGCACAGTCATCATGGAAAACAGCATGGAGGTTCCTCAGAATACTAACTTTAGTATTTTAAAAGAGAGCAGGGCACCCTGTGTACCAGAGCAGCGTTGCTGAGTTTTCACTTGCAGTTTGACAATTTAATAGCTGTGTTTTGCACTAAGGGGGAGGGATGCTTTTCTTTGGACGTCACACCCACCATTTTGCCATTCACCTGCCCACTTACTGCTGCCCTTATCCCGGTCAACAGCCTGGGGTAGTGCTGTCTGTGGTGGGAATTCCTAGGCTTACGCTCTGGTTGTGTACCATTGTGGTTGTGCCAAGGGCTAGACATAGCGCCAGCAGGATATCATATGCCTGCAGTTAGTGCACTATGGGGTTGTGGGTTATGCAGTGGAAGGAGCGATCAATACTGAGTTGGTGCATCAGCATTTCAGGTGTCTTGCTTGAGAGACTGGACTCTGATGATTTTATTTCAGCAACAATTGGACATTTTAACTGACTATTCCAAGAAGGCTGCAGAGCCTGCTGGGTGAAAAGTACCTTTTAGTTGTGTCTTCTGCTGCCTTACTGCTCCATTTTTAAATTATAAGTTGTTATCTTTGTTCTAGGACTTTATTAAATGTCAATGGATTCTCAAATATTCTATAGATCTGGCCACTTTAATGATATGAATGAGCTAATAGAGCTACAATGATGAGAGGGATCCCTCATCCTGACCCCACCACAACCACAGTGAGAACCAAAGCCACTTGCCCCTCCCTTTGCACGAGCCATTCCAGCCGGAGGCGGCGCTGGCCCTGCTCTAAGTCTGTATGCTCTCGGAGCACGTGTGGTGTCATCAGCCTCAACATCTGGACAATTTTGGCAGCACCACCATCCATGGCAGATCCTGCTGGAGAGCTGCTGCTGTCCATCCCCTGACTGGAGCGTCCCTGGTCAAGGACAGGGTAGCACAATTGGCCAAACTTCAGGCAGTCATCTTAGTGGCAGAGGATGCCCTGGCCAAAAACTAATCCTGTTTGCACATTTTTATAGACTCTTAAAGCATTCACAATGGTCTAGCCTTCTGGTCTGACCACTGGCACCAACACCACTTTCTTATCCAAGGTTGCCCCATCTTGGGTAAGGAACACTGGGAACTTCTTGTCTCACAGAGATACACAAAATACAAATCAAGATTATACATGTCTCTGCACATGCTAAAACCACAATACTAGGCCTCAGAGTTCCAGACTTTCTGGCTCTAGCTCAAGTCCTCCCGAGGTGTTCCATGACCTTGTCATAGTAGACCCTTCCTCCAACCATTGTCAGGCGCAAGGCTGAGTGGCATCAACCACCTTCAATAAAGTCCAAAGGCTTTAACCAATCCTTAATTGCTTGCTGATAGCTAACTTTTTTGTTTTTCCTCTTTGACTATGTCCTTGAAGGCACCTTGCGTCCTGGTAAAAAATATGCCTTTGAACAGCCAGCATGATTCATTTCCTTTATTTTTTGGTGGCTGTTGTGCTGTTATTACCTCTACTTCTCCCATCAGCCGATATAGGTCAAAACTGTTGGCCAGGAAACAAAATAATCAGCAGAATGAGAGACCCCAGAAAAGTAAGTGACACATTTATAAACCATGTTCAACCCAGCATAGCACAGGAGGTACTCATTGGGCAATGCCTGTGGATGAGCGTGTGTAGACAGTCTACCCAGCAGCCCTCACTGGCAAAGACAAAGCAGCGGGACTCAGGATATGTGCACATGCACATAGTCCATTAGAGTTGTATGTGTATACACACACACATAGTACTGAGTGGACTGTTATGTACATCTTAAAATAATTTTAGGATATTATTTTAGAAATGTGTAGCATTAGATCTAATCATGACTGTTGCAGAGTACTATTAAAAATGGTTTGTGTATTTTGCCTAGAGAATAACAGTCCTCAGAGTTTAAATACTGTTAATTTAGTGTGCCCAGTTTAGTACTAGCTCCATCAGGTGATCTGAGAAAAGAGATTTCATATATCATATTTGGGAAACATGCCAACTAGGCTACCTCTTAAAGGTTTTCTGTGTACCTTAGTAATTAATAGGCTCTGAGAAAATGCACAGTAAAGAAACCTGTTTAATGTTATGTTATGTTCTAGTGTTTTTCCTATTTTTTTCATTAATACTTTTGCTTGTTAATTCAACAGATATTTAATTGAGAGTCTACCAAGTATTCTGGACCTCAGGATACAGCAGTGAATAAGACAGATAAGGTCTTTGCTTTCCTACACTTCTATCACGCAACCCTAATTTCTGTTCCCAAGGAATCTCAATTAACATCCCATAGTACATGTGCTCCATGCCACGCATCTTTAAGTTGACTTGCCCCTGAGCAAATTTTCCATTTGGTTTGAGATGTGCGAAATTAGAATAAGAATCTTCTGGGTAGTGAAAGATGTGAGAATTCCTGGAAAACTAGGTAAAAGGGAGCGAAGCAGAGCAAAGTGTGTTTCCGTCTCTCACGCTCTGAGGTCATTCACCACAGGGACATCAACTTGCAAGGGCCCCTGTCTGTGGCCTGGGGCACTTTCAGGTAACACCTTCCTTTCCATCCTGTGTTAACCTGAGGCAAATTGCTGTTTGTGCAACTCCAGCCACGGTTGTCCATAGAGCAGAAGGTGGTGAGAAGGCTTCGGTATTGTGAAGTGATCCCTTCACCTCATTAATTCTGTGGGGCTGGTTTTGCTTCATTGGATTTCTCTGTTCACTGAGCTACCTGGTAATCAGGAATAGCTTAATTTCCTTTTGGTTCATATGAGCGCTATCTCTGTGGGTATTTCCCCCTTACCACTCCACTGCTTACAAATCCACATCTTCATTTGAGCACTGTGACCATATCCAAATCAGGTTTTAGAAATAAGTTTACTATAACCATTATGCCGATTGTCCCAGTTTGTTAAATTTTTAAATGAGTTTTGCTTCTGTCTCATTTCTCTATCCCATTCTTGTTGGTTTGCACAGAAACCCAAATTACGGCTTTGAGTTGTTGAGATGGGCTCCAGACTGTCCCTGTGGCAGTGGAGCCGCGTCCTGTCTCAGAAAGGCAGCTGACTGCTCATTGCTGAAGGCAAATTGCAAATGTCCTCAGTCCTACAGATTCCTCAATTTAGCTAAATATAAATGTCTCTTTTACAGTTTCAATCAAACCTCCAGTGCTGTGCCAGAAATTAATATGCTGGAGCTCCAGCTGACCGGCATTATGAAATGAATTTCTGCTTTCTACGGACTGTGACTATATGTTTAATATCCAATTAAAGGATAGGGACTTTTGCTGGTAACGATAAGCAACAAACAAAGTAGTAATTACCCAGAGAGAAATGGATGATGCGTGATTACAAAGTACAAAATTAAACACTGGGCGAAATTTTCACACCTCACCTAAATTGTTCCTGGAGTATTTAGCCCAAAACAAGATTTTGTTTTTTGGGATCCTATACCTCTATATTCACAATGTGCACTTGTCCCATAAAATCATACCTATAATGTACGTGATATTTCCAAGGCATATGTTTTTTCAGGAACCACTTGCACATTCCAGGGGAAGAGTTGATTTAGTGTGTAATTCAGAATGAAGTTTCCTAATTAAGTTGAGACCAGGTTTCTGCATCTAGGAAATAGGAATTAGGGATGATTCCAGATCTTCCCCAAGTGTCTTTGATTACTCTTCAAAACCCTGAAAGTTTCAGGATATGCATCAGTGTACCTGTGAACACGGTCTGTTGAAGTGACAAAGCATTGAACAACAGGCTGTCTTTCTTTCTTAGGAGACACACATTATTGACACGACAATGATCAATTTCCTATTTTCTCCCTCCTCTGACACCTTTCAGAGCCGTGGATTACAGGGGGTAGATAGAGATCAGGATGGGTTTCAGAGTCTTGGGGCATATTTCTGAACTCATGGTGCATCATAGCATCAAAGGAAGAGCTACCATGTCTCACGTTCAACTCAGTGGGTCAAATGTTCCTGGCATGTGTATAGGTGGGTATGCTTTTCCATATCACTCTATCTTTTTAGGACCCCTTTAAATTTATCCCTGCACACTTTACCATTCCAACACACATTCCACCAAAGGGAGGCTTTTAATGTTTCATCTCAGAGGTCCCATCTGAGGTGCTTATCTTCTTCTGTGCTTTTGGCATTTTGTGAAATACACATTCAAGGAACACTGTGGATGTTCCCGGATTGTTACAGGCACTCCTGATGTCTTAGAACCAAACATGCCACTTAAATCCACATGTGCGCTCTCAGTATCCAACATTCAGGGAGCAGCACAAGGCAAGTAAGCACATTCCATCTACATGGCAAATGGGAAAAGCAAAAGATTTATTGTAAAGATGCCCAAGCACCAAAGGGAGACAGAACACACATGCCCCTGTCTTTTAATTTAAAAATAGCCAAAGTAAGAGGAGATGATATCCATTCTAAACAGCCTGAAGGGCTAAATGTTGACAATCAAAAAGAAAGTCAATAAACAAAAATCCCTGGGACCAATAAGAGGAAAGAAAAAATATAATAAAGAACCTACTTTATGCCAGGCATTATGAGGGATGCTTTGCAAAAATTTTGCTATTTAATTCTTATAACCATGTTATTAGCCCAATTTTGTTCATGAGGGAATGGAAGATATTCGAAGTGAAGCAACTTTACCCACTTTACATGGTTCATACAGAGAAGAGCTGGAACTCTGTTCTGGGCCCACCAGGCTACACCAGGGTGATTTTCTGTAATAATATCAACAACTACATACTATATTTGAAGAGCATTTTGCAGTTTATGAGACACTTTTATACATATATTTTTCTAATCTATTTGACTAATGGTTTAAGACTGCAGTCCCCAACCCCTGGGGCTGGTACCAGTCTGTGGCCTATTAGGAACTGGGCTGCACAGCAGGAGGTGAGCAGCAGACAAAGCTTCATCTGTATTTACAACCACTCCCCATCACTTGCACCATCGCCTGAGCTCTGCCTCCTGTCAGATCAACTGCGGCATCAGATTCTCATAGGATTGTGAACCCTACTGTAAACTGCGCATGTGAGGGATCTAGGCTTCAGCTCCTTAGGAGAATCTAATGCCTGATGATCTGAGGTGGAGCTGAGGTGGTGATGCTAGCGCTGCGGAGCGGCTACAAATACAGATTATCATTAGCAGAGAGGTTTGACTGCACGATAAATGTAATGCGCTTGAATCATCCCGAAAACATCCCTCCCCAATTCTATCCGTGGAAAAATTATCTTCCCTGTAACTGGTCCCTGGTTGGGAACTTCTGGGTTAAGGGACACGATCTGAGATGAAAGGGAAGATAGATGTATGACTCCAGGCTCAGGGCACAGGTAATAGAGCTCTGTGGGCCTGTAAAGGGCCACCTAACCAGATTTCATACCTTTCTTTCCTTCAGTAATTACCCTTCCCTCCTAAAAAATTATAGAATTAAGAGGAGAACATGGGGGTTGTGCTTCACAATTGGGGTCCTACTGGGGAGGCATATAATTGAGCAAGAGTTGATATTATCAGCATTAGAATAAAAGAATAGTAATAATAAAAATACCTACCATTTATGGAGGGCCTGCTACATGCAAGGCCCTGTGCAGATGCCATATGCCACTTACAGTTCCCGGAGGCCACTATTAAGAGTGGACAAAACTGAGAATGGGAAAAGTTAAGTGCACACTAATTAAAAATAATAAGTATGCACTAATTTAAAATAATAAGTGCACACTAATTGCACTTATTAGCAATGTGACCTTGACTTTTCTCATCTTATTTCATTTTTTTGGAATTTTATATTATATCTTAACCTTTCATCAACTAAATGCCTTTTCTAATGAGCTTTTGAGTTTTTTGAGAATCTTTTCTTTTTGTATCACCTATGGTGCACAGCATAGTGCTTTGCACAAAGAAAGAGCATAATAAATAGTTCTTGATTTTATTTGAAAAACATACTAATAAATCCAAATAGTATGCTTCTGTTTAGTGTTATAATGCCAAGGCTAAATTTTTAAGTTAGAACACTTTCTTTGATTACAGCTGTTAGCATGTAAAGATTGATCCACTGAGCCCTGTTCATGGGTATAAATTGCAAGTCTTAAGGGCATGCCAAATGAGTTTTGTGTACTAGTGGTTCTAATCAAGAAATCCTTGAATAGCTTTGACATTGGAAACATACATGAAACCATGATGCACACATTTGACGTTTTTTTTAATCGTGAGAAATTTTAGTCTCTTGCAGCTACACAGAATTATTTGCCCCCTTTTTTGAGTCAGACTGCCTCTGTCCTCATCCTTTATTTTAAACCATGATACTAGTAAGAGATGTATATATTTCAAGAACCCTAAAAAATGCCAAATATTCCCTGCTCATCTCTAGTTGATGAGTACTTACCTTTGACGTGATGTAAGTTTATTTATGGAGTCCAAATTATGAGAGTTAATACTGTTTTGTCAAAGCCTTGTGTGACAGCCCTCTGATTAGGACTGTACATGGTGATTTACTTTCAGCGAGGGTACACGGCACGATGTGCCATCATTATTCAACATCTTATTTGAGCCCCAGCAGATCACTTGGAGCTATTATGCATAGGCAAGTTCTTAGCATACTTAATGTGCTTTACTAACAGTTGATATTCTTCATTGCTACAAAATAAATTTAACTACATAAAGATTATGGACACAAAATATTTCTAACAACTTTTTCTTTCCCTTTTCCTTCAATATTTATTTTATCTCCTTGTGTCAATTTCATTCAGTCATAGGGAATTTTATTCAGTCTCTATTTTGCAAAAACCAAAAATAGATAAAATTTTAATGGGGAGAACATATATTTTCCTTTAGTTGTTAGAAGTTTTAGTTAAGTGTGTTTTAAAAAAAGGGAGAAGATGAAGGCAAGGCATTTTATCTCCCTAACGCTGTTTTCCATCTGTTTCCAACTGTTTTCTATGCACTGTTGGCAGGCGGCGTGATGTAGTGTGAACTTCAAGACGTGCGGGGCTTGAGTTGTAATTCTGCCGCTTACTAGACGTGTGACCTTGAGCAAGTTACCCAGTCATCTGTAGGTTTCCAATCTTGTAAAATAAGGACAATGACGTAATACTATTCATTCTAATATTACCTGACAGATGACTGGTTATTTCATTTTGAAATCTACAAAGAACAATGAAAATATCAGGGTACCTGTTTCTGTTTGCTTTCCATGTTCTGTGCCTTTTGAATGTTTTTTAAATTGATTTTTAGTTTACATCTCTTAATCCTTCTCTGGGAAATCCTTTTCCTCACCTCTTGAGATACTCTGACGCACGTGTGGTTTTGCCCTACTACACATTTTATTTCCAAACCTTTGCTCCCAAGGCCTTTTAATATCAACCTTCCTCTTTCCTCCCTCCCCCCCCCCCGCCTTCACTCCTTTCCTCTGCCTCTGCCCACCTCGGACTATTGTCTTCCTCTTTCCCAGCACATTTTTTCTTCTCTCATCCACCTGTTTCTTCCTTCTCTCAGTCTCTGTTTTGCAAAAGCCAAAAATAGCTAAAATTCTGAAATAAATTCATTCTCCTCCATGCATATACTTGATGTGCTTATTCCTGAAACTGTGGTGTTCCTATTCGCTTCTGCAGCCTGCCAAGCCCACCTGCTCACATGGCCTGACGAGTCCTTGCTGCCAGGACTTCCTCCCTGCCTCCCTGCGACAGCAGATGTGTACTTCTTTTACACCTTGATGACACCAGTGAACCTGCTCTTATTACCACGAAGGAGAAGTGTGCCTGTGTGTGTGCGTATAGTAAGCACAACAACAAGCTCGTATGTTTCACAGCACTGTGTGGCCTGCCGAGCATCCTTATGTACAATGTCACATTGATCCTCACGGCAATCCTGTGATATGATCTAGGAAAATTACAATCTGATCCATGAATACAAAAAAGAAACAGAAACTAAGTAAGGTTATGACTTGCCCAAGATCATGTGGTGTCCAAGTGGGTAAGTGGGGACTTGAATTCATGTTTTCTGGCTCTCTATCTAGTGTTACTGGTTACAAAGAACTTGTCAATCGCACGCCGTGAATTACTAGGCAAATGGTTCCATTTCAAAGTGGTTAGAGTGGATGTTAAGACATTTAGCGCTCAACTAATGTTCAGACGTGCCTCAGTGTTGAACTAGATGGGCTCAGTTGGAATCAAGTTACACAATTAGCCAATCAAGGGCAGTTTAAGACAGTTCATTCTGCAACCCCTAGAGGTGTATGATCGATGCGACAATGTTTACAGTCAGGGAATGGGAGCTTCTGGAATCTCATCCCTTCCCGCCCGCTTCCCACTGCCTTCTCCTCTTCCCTGTTTTCACTGTCTTCCCACCCTTGTCATCCGCCAGCCAACGGATGACCCAGTAACATTTATCAAGTGCCCCCTGCAGATAGAGGACTGCATTTTGTCCAGGGGAGGGTTGCAAAGGGAGTGGAAGACATGATCCCTGGGGTGAAAAATGTTTATGGTCCATTCTTTCCTGATAGAAAATGAAACTTATACTCAGGAGTTGATTTTAACATCAAGTAGCATCAAGACTGACTTTTTCCCCATGACAATGTGCATAGCTTCTGGCAGCAAATAACATGAACATTTAGTTATAATGTAAACATCAAGAACAATTTACTGAGGATTGTGAAGTATGACTATTGCATATAAAGAATCAATTAAATAGCATCCACCAATATAAGCCACAAAATATGATGATATGGCTAGATCTGATTTTAATGTACTCTCAACTCTATTTCAAACAAGATTCTGGTCCAGTTGTGACATGATCTTCCTGTATCATGGAAATTAAGGAATCCTTGAGAATTTCCTTAAAATGCGTGATTGCCATTTGCTTGCAGAACAATCACTTTCATGCATTCTGTTTTATTTTTAGTGCTATTAACAGTTGTAGTTTGTCCTCTCAATAGAGATTGTATTATTCTAATGTTTGGGTGAGTAGCTTTTCTGCATTACTGTCTTTGATAGGAGACCACAAAAAGTCTCATTTATTTATGTTTGTTTGCATAGTTGACTCTACAATAGGCTGAAGTGGAAGATCAGGTTTGATGGAGGTAGCAATTCTAAAGGAAATAAGAGTGATCTTTCAAGGCCGTCTGTAATCACTACCACACCTGAAAAACCAGACTGCATTTTCCCAACAGCATTAAATTCTGACAGCTGTAAAAGTCACACACATTGATTCTTACCTCACATCAAGATTTAGTGGACAGGTTTACTTCAACCATCATGTCGAACTGGCAAAAGTAAGAGAGGAAAAAGAAGAAAACATGTTTTTCACTTTTGTAGCTCTATAGTTAATGACTTAAAAAAGCATGCACCCACTTTTTTTCACATGGTTCATGAGAAAAGCAGTGCTGCAAGTTATATTAATGTTGTCATGGTGATTCCGTGGTTGGTTTTCTTCACCGAGTGGCTGCAGCTCTACCCACACATACCGTTGATGCCACCTGGGACCACTGTTATAGGAGCTACAGGTATCAAGGGACATGGACTCAAGGCATCTCTACACTGGCAATATTGTCAATCACTCTACAATGGCTTTTTATACCAGAAAGTTTAACTGCAAAGTTGATGAATTCACGGCTTTAGCAAGAGGAAACAGGACTTGAACAGAGTACAAGATGTAGGAAGACGTGGATGAGCAGGAGGGAAAGAACAAAATCCAGACAGAAATTCTGAAGAAGAAGCCTGAAGTAGGATATAAAAAAAAGTCGATTAAAAGGTTTTTTTTTTTTTTTTTCTGATTAGGTCTTGATCAAATTTACAACTTACGATTTTGAGTAAAGGACATGCAACACATTTCACTTGTCACAGCATTGGTTCTTTGTGACATTGCAGCCTTGTTTGCCACCATCATCTCTTGGGAAAGCCACGTGGCTGCTGTGTGCCCTGGAGAGCCCAGTGCAGCATCTCCTTTTGATGCAGACACTGGAGGATTTAAATTGGTCCCTGCAGGTGGTGTGTGGAAGTGCCATACGGGGCTTAGGAGTCTTCTACTTTGGGGCTATCTGAGCAGCCAAGCATGGTTACTTGTTTTCAAAAGTCTTCTTTAAGGAAACTCTTCTACTATTCCTATTCTCAAAAGAAATCCAGGGGCTTTTATTTGTCCTTCTAGTAACTGTGACTTTTCACTTAATATTGAATTAGATGTGATGCCATTAATATTTTAGAATTGTAAGATTTTAATGGTCATAGTGTAAATTTAAAAAGAAAGATGATGAACTACTTACTCCAAAAGAAAATGAAAATAATATTTATTTTCTAGAAGCACAACCAAAAAGGGATGGAAGAATATAAAACCCATATGACATTTTGACAAACTTTATCCCTCACACCCCACGTAAAGCTGCTTCCTGCCAACAGCCAGTGAAGCCTGAGTGACTCCTGGACCCCACAGCCTTTCAACCTGAATCAAAACAGTTAAGCATAAGTCACCCTTGGCCACGTGACCCCAGAGGAAAAGAAACCCTTTAATTTCGTTGATTTCTATAAACAAGTTGCCTATAAAAAGGCAAAAAAAAGAGCTGTTCTCCCTGTCAGGAGTACCTGTGGCAGTTGGGAGAACCAAGTGAAGCCGAATTTAATGATCCCATTAAAGTGTTTGAAATTTTTATTCATGGAAGAAAAATGCCTGTGCTGAAAAATAGTTTGAGGCAATAAACAACAATATGGAGAAAACTCTGAATTTAAAGCAGTTTCTAAAGAGACTAGTCTCCATAGGCAAGTTTGGCAACATCTCAGGAAAAACCCCTGAGAGTTCAATTTAAAATTTGTAAAAGAAAACTGGGTTTCAAGGTCCTGAAGTCAGCCGGTGGGGAAAGTTTATCTTAAGGGAGGAGGTGTAAGCCTGGAATACGGTGTGACTGGAAACCTCTCAGGTGACGGGACGTGAGGGAGCGAGTCTTGCTGAAAGACAAGCAATGCAAAAAGGCTCCGGACTCGTGGCGTGAGGCGGGCAGAGCCAGGGAGGGCAGAGGCAGTGGAAGCAGAGGATAATGAGCTTGGGATTCTAAGACCAGACTCCTGGACTCTCTACTTCAGTGACCATGAAGAAAAGCTGAAGAGTAGAGCTAGAATCACGGCAGCAGGCATGAGAAAAGGAAACAAAAGGGAAAAATATTTTGTACTGATAGAAGAGAGAAGGCTGTCAACCAAAGGGCGTTTTCCAGAGGAAGATGTGTGAAGACCAGTTCCACAGCTCACGTGGAGACCTGTCCAGCAAGACCGTATGTGCTGGGGTCCTCAACAAGTCAATGGTGTAAATCCAAGACATAAATTTTTGGCAATTCAAATTCACAAAAATAAGGCATCTGTGCTCTGCTTTTGCTTGTTCCTGAAGGACCAGCTAGAGGTGGGGCCAGGCCTGCCAGAGGAACTCAATGGTGACTCCACCTAGTTGGAAAAAATGTAAAAGAACACAATTTATTACATTCAAATGGAAGTGGCGAAGCTGGGAGATACAGTGCTCTAGTAATGGGAAGAAATAATGATCTCAGTTCCCTCACTTGTAGATGGGGACCAGGTCTACTCGGGAGCATTGCTGAGAAGATTACTTAGCACGTGGCAGATGTTGTGTGGTGGCTGAAAGCTGGCCAGAGTTTGATGTCTCGTGTTTGAGTCCCACTTACCAGCTGTGTGACCTTGGGAAGACAGTTAATCTCTCTGAACTGTGTTTCCTCACCTGCAGAGTGAAGGAATGACAGTACTCACATTGCTGGGTTGCTGTGGAGACAAAATGGAATGTTGCCCATGGACTGTGCAAAGTGAGCACTGGACAATGCAGTTGTTATTAATAAGTGGTAGTAATTACTATCGTTTTCCTAATTCCAATATTGCTTATGACTTTGACCTTTCCCAGGGTTAAAGGATGTCTTTTAATAAGTGGGAAGTTCTTGAACTGTTTGTTTCAGATTTTTTTGGGGGTCTACTTGAGCAAAAACATGGCTGCAGTAGATTTTTAAGTGATACCAATACTTCAGCCTAAAAAGGCAACTTATAGAGCACACCGCTGAAACTCTTTAGTGGAAGATCTTGCAAATAAATCCAAATGTATTGTGAGTCTGAGAATTGAGTTATGTTGAAAGTACTGTGCTGCTTTCAATTTTATTCTGAAGAGAAAAGGGCTTTGTGAGAGTTTTGCAGGACACAGACTCATGCAGAGCTGGCACCAACCCTCCCTGAGCAACCCCCCCACCGTCTCCCACAGAGGCCAATTGCTCCCAAGGGCCATAAAATCACAAGACAAAAAACAGTAGCCAGAGCCCACTGTAAACCTGAAACATCCCTTATGCTCACTCTGGTGATGTGGTTCCACCCTAGGGCCTTTCTTTTCCCAGAGCTATTTTCATGTTGAATATGACGTTGCTGCTGGGGTTTCAGAGGCTTCTGACAGCCGTGGCTTCAGTGGCTTGACTTTCCTCTGCAAACTGTTGCAATAGTTAGACACTCAGCCACGGTGCTTGGGAACAGGCCTCGTGTTTTGTGTGTCTGTGTCTCTGCCAGGCTGCCAAAGGCTCTGAGACCAGGACCTGGGGCATTAAGATGGGCTGTTAAATAACAGTGGGAGAACTACCTGGCTCAGGACCTGAAACTTTATCCTTTCGCTCATTATCAAATACTTACAGAGCATCTTCTGTGCACCAGGTGTCAAGCTAGGCTGGGGACACAGTAATAAATAAGACCTCCCTGCCCTCAAGTAGCTCACATTCTGGTGGGGGGAGGGACAATAAACAAAGAGCCTTGCAAGTGCAGTGGTGGTTAGTCCAAGCGTTGTGGGCTCACGAACGAGGGGCCACAGGCCAGGCTTTCTGGGGAGTGGATGCTGAGAGAAGGTTTTTGGGGAGGCAGCATGAGTTGCAGCTGGGGGCATTTGAGGGAAAGGAGCATGGGGAAGGAATTCCTGGCAGAGGACGGAGTGTGCTCAGAGGCCTGCAGGTGAGACAGAGAGTGGTGTGTTTGAAGGAATTGTAGAGTCCATAGTGTGCCTGGAGCATAGATGCCGGGGTTGGGGGTGGCGGGACACAAGCCTGGAAAGGGAAGTATTTTATCATAACAGCTTTGAGCGTCCAATGAGAGAATTTCATCCTGCAGGGTGGTGGGGACACATTGAAGGGTTTTAATCAAGGATAAAATGATCAGACATTTGCAAGCCCCCTTCCAGAATTCACTCAAGAGACCAAATTACAGATCTGAAGATTGCTTGATGAGCAGAAAATTAGAGCAAAGGGCTGAGTGATTTGAGGAAATGCTCCCGACCAAGTAGGGGAGCTGGATGATTTGTACCTCTGCGATTCTGTCTAAGGAACTGGTCCAGCAGTGTGAGATCCTTCCCAACCACCGAGAGCAGCCCACTTTCCAGATAATCACCACCTCCGAGATGTGATTGCTGCACCACCCAAGATGAGTGCTTATTTTACATGGTTTCTTGTTAGGCTGATGTGTTCCCAATGAACTCTCAGGCGCCGTTCATTAGCAGTACACTGGGACTTCAGTTCCTGGGGCAGGTTGCCGTGGGAACGAGGGCTGCAGAGAAGGAGCCCGTTGTCTCACCACGGGGATGGCCCCTCAGTGGCCAGCAGATCCCAGTGCTCTGGCCAGCCCTCCCCTCCGCCATGGATCAGCAGTAACAACAGTAACAAAGGTGCCTGATTGGACAAGAAGCAGAGTGGGGCTTGGAAACACATGCCAAGTAGAAGCAGTGAGATTTGACTTCGTCTCTTCTGTTTGCTATTTGACTTTGGGCGAGTGATGTCATTTATCAGAGCTTTAGTTTCCTGTGTAACAAGGAATTAAGGGGCTGTCCTCCTGTGGTTGCTGAGAAGACTGGATGGGCTAATGTCCCCGAAAATATTTCAAAAACTGTTGCTTCATTAATAGAGTAAAAATAAAGCATGTATTAAAATGCTTATGTTTTTACAAAAAAATTCACCTGCACTTTTCAAGTCTAATCCTCAAAATACTCCTTTTTTATAAGAAGCTGAGTCTCCAGAAGATGGATTGCCTTGCTCATTGATCAAGGAGCTGTGAAGGTGGAAACAGAATGGATCGTCTGTTCTTCCGGCTTCTAGTCAGTGCTCGCCCTACCACACCATTCAGCTTCTTAATGCACCAAAGGTTCATTTCACTGGCTCCAACTACTAAATCAAGGACTCTGTGTACTTTTCTCCCTTGGAATTGGAAGTGCAGACACTTAATTATAACTTTCGGTTGCTTGAAATTATAGGGCTATAGAGTGACTGGCACGTGTTTCTGGGGAAAATCATATTCTAAGTCCTGAAATAACCATCTCCTTTTTTTCATATTCGAGATGAATGCAGGGAATCTGGCACCATGCATCATAAACTCACAGTGTTTCCTAGGATGACTTGTAAGCTTTGAAAAAACTCTTTACGAAAATAGGGTACAGATTATGATATCATACTTCTCCATCTGATTGTTTAGGTTTTAACTGACGTCACTCCAAATCATCTGGAAGAATTCAGAAGACTTATTTATGGCTTCTTGGTAATAGTGAGAGCCTTGGCCTCCTGAGGATGACCACATATTAGAGAAGGCAGGGCTTTGGGCATAAGGCACATAATAGAATGACAGCAACTTCAGAAATTCATCAAGAAATAGTAATTTTTCAAAAAACAACATATATATCTATTTGCTTGCAGTTCTGGATGCCAGAATTCTGATACTGAGGTATTGAAAGGGCTGCACTCTCTTTGGAGACTTTTTGGAGGAATCCATCCTTGCCTCTTACTAGTTTCTGTTGGTGACCAGCAATACTAGGCATTCCTTGGCTTGCGGCTGCACCCCTTCTGTTTCTGCCTCTGTCCTCATCTGGCATTCTCCTCTGTGTGTCTGTCTCCGACTCACCCTCTCCTTTTTCTTATAATGACAGCAGTCACTGAATTTAGGGCCCCCTCTAATCTAGTGTGACCTCATCTTAACTAATTCTATCTACAAAGACCATATTTCCGAATAAGGTCACATTCTGTGGTCCTGGGTGGACATGAATTTTTGGAGAGTATTATCCAACCCACTGTAATCTCCATTTATGAAGCAGAAGAAAATATAAGAAAACACTTCAAGCAAGTGAAGAGTCTTGAAAATAAATCATTTTAAAGGCTAATATCAACTCAGTCATTGAGTTTTTGTTAATTCCTAGTAAGACTACCACACCTGCCGCCATCAAATGCACCCACATGACCTACACTAGCACACAAGAGAGAGCCCAGTCCTCTATGTGTGTCCACCAAGACCAACCTCCCTGGCGTTGACACAGCCAGGCTGATCACTGCAAATCAGCCACTTACAGGAGCCATTCTGGGAAGGAAGCTATAATAAAGGTTCATTACTGATTCATCCCTGCAAGAACTCATCCCTACAAGAATATCAGCACAAACCTCATCTGATCCAGAAATATTACTTTTTTGAATGGACTTCCATTTGAGGAAACTTGAAATTCTGTGTTTTCTCTGTAAATACTGGCCAAGTCAAGATCAAAGCATTTGTATTGGACTTCAAAAGATAATTATTATTGAAGTGGATGGAGAAAGTCATCTTAGGCAGAGGAAACAATGGAGCAAAAACACAAGTGGAGACCCAAAGGTGTGAGCAGTCCTGTTGAATGTGTTGGAACGGCTGGAGCAGAGGGTGTCTGGAGGGGAGAGACGGGAGATGGTATCTTCTTTCTTGATACCAGGCTACCTATTGCTCTCCAAGTCTTGGCATGGACATAACTTCCTGGGTGGACCTGGCTTGGGTGGGTGGCCTTCTTTTTTCCTCCCATAGCACATGGTCTTTGTCTTCATAATGTCACCCATTTTAGTGCATCACAAATACTCGTTTATTCTGTTGCTTCATCCAGCAGACTATGAGTTTTCAGAGGGAAGGTTCTGTGTTATTCTTCTTTGTATCCCTAGTGCCAAGCACCTACCTGACCAGGACTCATCGATAGTTTGAATAGATAAGATCCCTAGAGCAGGGAAAGACCCCACTCCAAGACTCAGAACCCCCTTGGGAATGTTCCAAAATTCTTCAGATGACTTTGATGTTTGAATAGAAGATACAATTTGTCTTTCCTTTCCCCTTTCTTATTGCCCCGGGGGTCATGCAGGCGTGGAGGTGAATAAAACAGGGCCAAAGTGTATCTGTATAAACCTTGGTTTTTCTTATTTAATCCAGAAAATCAGAGAGGCTCATAGTTTTGAGGAAGGCAAGGACCAAGCATTGAGCCACTCAGATGAATTGTTGTTGAAAGTCCTGAACTCAGAATAGTCTGGGAGACCAGAGTTGTCGGTGGTGGGGGTGGTAAGTATGTGCAGATGGTGGGAAAGCCATTAAGCTGAGTACTGGCAAAGCAGTAAAGAACCCCTGAGAGCAGCATTTCAGCGATAGATTGTATTGTGGTTGCCAACTCTTCATGCCCCTACCTGTAGGAGGGGTTTCATATCCCACCTGTTGCCATGTGACTGTCAGTACTGCTGTGCAGGTGCCAACTTCCCTGTCTCTTTGCCAGGTTTGGCCATGTGACTTCTTTGGCAGATGGAATGTGAGTGGATATAGCATATGCTAGGTCAGAGCAGAAACTTTAAGTGCAAGTGCTCTTACCCCTGCCAAATGGATGGGTGTGACCAACATAAAGGTTGCTCCTTGGAATGAGGAGACACATGTCACAGAGCAGCAGCTTGGAGCAGAGTTGCAGCAGACCCACAGCTTACATGCACCATGAATAAGATATCAACCTTTGAGCAAGAAATAAACCTTAATATAGCAAGCAACTAAGAATTTGGGATTGTTAGCACAGCAAAACTTACTAATACAATTTCAGATTTGAGCAATTTCAAAAGATTCACTTTAAAAAGAGCTGTAATCAAAACAAAAACACCCATTGTATTCACAGAATGCTTTGTATTTTTCTAGTTTTTTAAAATGCTTTCACATTGCTATTTCACTGAATCCTGGTTGTCATGTTGTTTCGGTAAGTATTATAATCTCCATTTTGCAGATCTGGAAGTAGATGTGCCTTACCTGAGTCTCACAGATGGCAAATGGCATAGCTGAAAACTGAACTCGGGGTTCCTCATGTCACAGCTCAGGCTATCACACCACTGCTTCCACTTAACCTGGAGGGGGCATGGTTAACTGACGTGCTGATACCCAGAAGTCCACTAGTTTGAGGTTCTGTTTTGGCCAGGGCTATAGTAGGCTTCAACTCAAGTGAATTCTTGACTTGGAAGAAGAGAAACTTAGTGCATACAGTAATGACCATCAGGGATGAGTCTCCATTTTCTTTACAAAAGGAAGAAAATAAATGGACATTCTCTTCTACATACAACATGCTGGAGATGGTGCTAGGGCATTCTCAGATACACACACATTGTCATATACATCATCTTAGGAATTGCATGAGTCAGCGTTGTTGGTTTCAAGTGGGGGTGATGTTAAAAATATTTACCAATGAGAATGACACAAACACTGACCAATTAGAAGAAATTCTATGACCTGGACCATCTTTGGAGGAGGGTCTCTCCATATGAGGGTTTTTTGGATAGTAGTCAGGACTTTGTCAGCAGAGGGGGTGGCAGTAGGGGTGGGGTGTGCATTATGGTGATTTGACTGGTACTTAACCAACCTATATAGAACTTATTCAATGTTTTAACAGTTGGCACAACTGAATCAGTGTATAATAATTAAATACCTGCTACATTTATTTACAAGAAGAAAAGTGGTTTATTGGGAGACTATATGGTAGTTCCCATGGCTGAAGGAGACCCTGGAGGGTCAGGTCTAGAAAGAACTGGAGGGGGCATAGCACAGACAAGCTCCTACTACAGGCTATCAGGGCTGGGGACTTATTTTGGGGTGGCCAAATATTCCATATGTGTCTTCCATGACTGATTGCAAGCTCTGTGAAGGTGGGGCTCTGATGTCCTACTCATGGCTGTATTCCAAGACCTAGCACACAAAACAAACTCTCAGCAAGTGAATGAATAAGATGCATTGGACTTTACTCCATCCTGCCCTCACGTACACCGAGAATGCACTTTCCTAGCACAATTCTTTTCATTTTATGGCAGGCACTGTGTTAGTTTGCTAGGGCTTTAGTAACAAAGTACCACAAACTGGGTGGCTTAAATAATGGAAATTTATTGTCTCACAGTTCTGGAGTGTGGAGTCCAAGATCAAGGTGTCAGCAGGCTTGGCTCCTTCTGAGGGCTGTGAGTGAGAATCTGTTCTGTGCCTCTCCCCTGGCTTCTGGTGGTTGCTGCAAGCACTGGTGCTCTTTGGCTTCTATAAGCATCACCGTGATCTCTGCCTTCATCTTAGCATGGTATTTCCCTGTGTACATGTCTGTGTTCAGTTTCCCTTTCTTATAAGGACACCAGGCATATTGGATCAGGGCCCACCCTAATGATCTCATTTAACTTGATAACCTCTGTAAAGACCCCATCTCCAAACAAGGTCACGTTCTGATGTACTGGGGGTTAGGACCCAACATATCTTCCTTGAAGGGACAAAATTCAACCTATAACAGGCATGATGTTTTCTTATTTTGATTTTTTCTGCAATTTTGTGCGTCTCAGCAACTGATATTAAATATATCATTGGGAAATTCAAATAAATTGATAAGAGAAGGAAAGACTAAAGAAAGATTGATAACGGGAAGCAATAACACTGCTCCCATCCCCACTCATAGGGTAAACAAAGTGCACCCCAACTTGGCATATGCTGTGGGTGGCACTATAGTGCCTGGCAGCTCCCAGCTGATAGTGCCTGCTCTGTCGGTTTCAGCCAGTTCGAATCAGCCTGTGATATTGGGCCCCATACAAATGTGCTCCTAGGCTGCACCCCAGGCAATCCTCAAGAGGCAAATCTAGAAGATCCATTCCCCCTTTGTGTCTGGAAGAGATAGTTCCAGAAGGAATGCAAAGCAACCATACTATTTTATTTAGAAAATAGAAAATAAAATCTTTCACTGCACCTGTTAAGTTCTACTCTCTCATTAGAGTGGACCAGATCCCTGTCTGCCTCATGCAACCAGTGTTCTTTTCTCATAAATGGCAGGCATAAGTTCAACAGTATCAGATCAATACTAATTTTATATTTAGGCTCAGGATTTATTTGCTGCAAGGCAGGACTGGGTGAGCCATTCTGTCTGCTGTTAGAATTGCTAGGGTATGTCCCATGTGGGAGGCCTGAGGGCCAAATGTTCCCCTAGACAGCGCCTTTAGGGCACTGAACTAATGCCTCTGTCAACAAGAAAAAATACTAAGGTTGTACCCACGAACAAGAATTTTTTCTTTACAGATTTTTATTAGCTATAAATTTTCTGTCTGAAACACTGACATAGGCAGAGGGAGAAGCTAAAATAACTGGAGGCAACAAACCAACCAGGGATAAGTGAGCAGGGTGTGCATGTATGTCCCGTTTAATGGGGCATGTTGTGGGGAGGGTCCCTGGAGACTGCTCTGAGGGAGAGGCTCGGCTGCAGCACAAAATGAATCGAGGACTTGAAGGAAGAGTAACATGCTGTAGTTAAGGGACATATTTTTACCAACTCACATTTCCACCTGGCATTTCTGCAAAGTTCTGCTATATAAATGACTTTGGATTTTTTGACAGAGCTCTGAGATAACAGGTAACTATACCCAAAATGGAATGAATTGATTTTTTTCCCTAGGCCTGTGGGTAGAAAATTGTATTTTTTTTTTCCTTAAAACTGCTAATCCTCGACCACGAGCTCAGCTCCTGGTCATGGATTAGTTGGTGGGCAGCAGGGGCAGTTCTGAGGGAGGCCAGCTAGGAGGGTCATAGCAGAGCCCGGGATATGTTGGGAAATGGCAACCACCAGGTGGGGCTTGGTGATGGGGAAGACCCTCCCTTGGGAGAGGGGGGGCGTGGGGTCCTGGAATTCAGCTCTCAGGAGAGGCTTCCATTCTACCAGGTAGAGGTCAATTTGAAAAAGAGTTTCAGTCAAGTTGAACCTCATGAAAATGCCTTTTTGTATGTCAACACAATTGATTATCGGTAACTTCATGTCTCATGGCCCAATCAAGTTGCCATGAAAAGTGAGCCATGACACCAGGTAGGAGGTGTGGCCCTGCTGGTGGCAACTGACCTTCACTGGCCCACTGTCCGCAGCTGCCCTCCCTCCCTAACCGCAGGAGCAGCTGCTTAGCGGTCTTCATAGCAAGATGTGCTGGGCAATGTTCAAACTGCTAAACCCTAGGAAAAGACTCCTTTGAATAGCTGGTGATTCCAAGACTTCAAAACTGCATCATATTTCATTGTTTTTCCCATTCACTTCCAATCAAAATTTTCATTTTTTCCCACATCCCCATTTTTAATTAAGTTATAGAAAGGTTGGTCCTCAGCACCAGAGTGTGCATGGCTGTCTTAATCTTTTGCATAACATAGTGGAGAGCGTGGACTTGGGGGCCAGAGAGCCTGGATTTGAATCCTGGGTTTCCTCCTACTACCTGTGTGACTTTGGGCAAGTTATTTATCTTCTTGCTCCCTCCACTTCCTCACCTGCCAACTTCACTGATGATCTTTGCTTGGGAGATATTTTGAAGAAAGGGTCTTTGTCAGTTGACTTCTCATCCATTCCTGTGCTTAATGCCAAGGCGTGACTTCCTAGGAGAACGTGAGTATTTTCTTAACCTTAAACATGCTGGGTGTCTACGCTGTGCCAGGGTACACATCTTCTTGTCGCTCCCATCTACCCTTTGCCATCCCTACTCTCAACTCACAGAGGTAAATGCTTTTCCTGGTTGTTGAGTGGGTATGTGATGGCTCAGAGAGCTGAATCCCGGTGCTAGAATTCCAGATCCAGTGTTTTTGCTACTGCACCCCGGCTGGCCATCTCTGTGACAGGTAGACATGCACTTGGACCTGCACTTATTGCTGTGGCCCAGAACAGCAGAAGGAGCTGGCCTGCTGGGCTGGAGACCCCCCCTGGTTATATGGTTTGGGGCAGCCTTTCAGTCTTTCTGAGCCTTGTTCTCACATGGCTGGGACATTCAACAAATTTGCTGTAAAACCAAACATTTTAAGAAAGTAGTAGTGGTGGAAACTTTGTACTAAACTTTGTACCAGTACTTTACATGGGTCATTGCCGACATTCCTTCATGAGCCTTTGGAGAGTTTTTTGCTCTCTTCTTCAGCGTCTTTTGGCATCTTCCCTACTCCCACCACACACTGACATTGTGATGAGCTTTAAGGCATTTGGAATAAGGCCTTTGTGTATGAAATTAAATGTCAACCTGCTTGAGTTGCCTCCAAATTTCCCTGGGAAGCCTATGCTGGCATTTAATTTCTGATTAATATTATACTCTGAAACTTCTGGAGCCCAATATGCTTTTGTTGAAAGCTTCTTTTTTTTTCTTTTAAAAATAAATGTGGGAAGTTCACACTAGAGAACTTATTATGCAAGCTCAGTTCTGTTTGCCCTTGAAGACTACGAGAGATGCTGCATGAAAGAGTGATGTGTTTTCCTATCTGAACTGGGTCGGGTCCACTGATGCAAGCCAGTTTAACTTGTAATACTGTTCAAGATCCTCCTTTGTACATCCTGCTAAGGTCCTGATTGAAGCTCTGGAAAGGGTTGAAACTGTTCTGAGGGTTGAGGTGTTTGTCCTCTCATCAATATGCTGGAAGAATTTCCATGTTCTAAAACTTTTGGTTTCTGACTGATGATCAATTCAGGATGGAGGATGCCTGTGATCCCAGAGAGTTAATGGTCTTTCAAAACCTAATTTCAGGGGGAAGATCTAAGGAGAATTAATAGTAAGAAAAATGTGTAAGGGATCACATTAATCAGTTTGCAATCACTCAAACTTCAAAAAAATTTTCCTTTGAAAACAACTAATTTGCACAGCCTTTCAGCCTGTAATGACTCACTATAAATTATCAGTAGAAAGTTTATGTCAAAAGTCATATACTTTAAGGATAAGCTTTAAATTTTAACCTCTGTTTAGCTGGCTTTAGTGTAAGGAGACTAATCGTATCTCCCTTTAACCCCCACTCCGACCCTTGGAAGAAATTGTTTCAAATGGGGGTTTCCCGAGTGATTTGCTTCAAGGAAACTTTATTAAGACAAGTATCCCCCCACCCATCACATTTCAAGAATACTTCTCATTGAACTGAAGGGCCGTGAAAGTCACCTACCTGCATCTTGTGCAGGCTGGAAGGACTTATCCCAGATCAGCCTGAGCTGCAAGCAGACCTCCACGGGGACACTGAGCATAGCACCGTGGTCCAGCCAGGAGCCAGGAGTGCCGTGAGACCTTGGGCCACGGGAGCCAAGATGTGTGAGCTAGCGTTCTGGGATACGCCTTTGGTCCTGCTGTCAGAACTGGGTTTGGGGAAAGGCTTTTAATACACAGACCATTTTATATCATTTAATTCTTATTTTTAAAATAAAGTTTACATAAGGGACTCTTAATAGTCTATTGGAGAAATTTGGCTTTCCCTAAATGATACAAGAATCTTAGTAGGATCATCAGTCTGTGGCCTGGAGAGCTGACCAATTAAATTACAGCTGGATTAACAACAATCACAGCAACGACAAGCAAACAGGACAAGTCTTTTGTGCTGTATGTAATCTTGGCCAAGTAGGGAAAATGCCTCCAAATCATGTCATACAAAGCCATGACCTAGTTGACCACAGTTAACTCTACCAGTTTGGAGCAAGTAAGAAAAACGTGGATTATGCGATGCTGGAATATGTTCTGGCGAAGGCCCCTCCAAGGGGTGGTTCTGGGCTCTGGGAGTAAAGGGCGACAGCAGCTTGTCTGCTCTCACCTCTGCCTCCCTCTTTCCTTTCCTTCATCCTTTTCTTCCTCCCTCTCTCTCTTCACACAATTTACTGCAGATACATTAACAAAGTACTTCCCATTAGAGCAATTCACATGTATAGGGTGTCTCAAGTGGCAGTCAAGTCGGAATTGGGTATCAGAGAAAAGATACACACACACCGTTCCGTGCTTGATGTGCTTATCTTACCTGCCTATTCAGGCCCGACGAGCGCAGCGCCCTCCGGGCCAGCTAGCGGGGGTCTGGGGAAAGAGCTGCAGGTGTTGGAAACCATATTCTCTTGAGGATAAACTCTGCAAAGTGCTATGGATTTTCACCTTTTCTTCTTGATTTACAGTTGAGCAAAATGAGGTCCAGGGTTGTTGCTAAGTGGTTTTTGTCAGATTACCGGTTAGCTAGTAGGAAGTAGTAAAGCCTGGGCAAGAACCTCTGTTTTCTGGTCCTCTGCTGACTTGCCTTTCTACTCCCTTACTGACTTCTTTCTCAAGCTATAAATGCTGATGCCATTGAGAGCAGAGATCCCTGCAAAACCCTGTCTTTACTGTATTTCCTTACTGCTCAGATTTCTATAGATTCAGGATGTTCTTTGAAAAGAGAATTTTCCTGAAGTAAGCAAGTATTCCAGTATGCCCAAAGCAAACATTTTTTTTTCTTAATTTTGGCTTCAGCTTACTTCTGACTCATGTCCCTTGATAACTGAATTCTTCTTTACCAAGAACTTTAATTATTTTCATCACTGGTTCTTCAACTGTTCTCTGGCGTGATTTGTTCTGTTTTCTTAGCTGCTTGGCCACGAAGCAGGAAGCCTGAGCGAGGGGCCAGCTCCTCCCTCTACTCTTCTCTGAGCCAGAGCTGGGGGCGGCCCAGGGGTCTGTGACTTAAGACCATTCTCTTGGATGTTATCTTATGTAGAACTTGTAGTAATTTAGAATTCCTAAGTGAAAAATTCAAAATGATCTTCCCTTCATGATGTTCAAGAGCTGGTCTTGGCGGCAAGGTGTTCGGCTGCACTGTCAGCTTGGCAGCCATTGGGAAGACATGATCCTCGACAGGAAATCTTGGTCCCAGGGGTCTTCTGGTGGCCTCTGGGAAGACACAGCCCTGGACAGCGAGCCTTACTCCCAGGGGTTTTCTGCCTCTCACATTGAAGAAACTGGGGGAGGGGGAAGAGAGAGGTAACTCTTTTGGGTAATAAAAACACATGGAACTTTTATATATGCAATTAGTACTCAGAGTTTCTCCCATTATAAACACAGAGGTCCTCACATATGCCTCTGTAGGATAGCTAATAATTACTATGGCAGAAGCACTGAGCGTTCAGAGCGGACCATGCCAGGAGACAGTGCTGCTGAGAAGGGTCCTGGAGGTGTCTGTATCCCCTCCTCCCAAATTACCCCTTTGGTTTTTGAATCATGGGAAGGTCCAGGAGGTTCCAGAAGAGGGGCTACAGCCTGGGACAGCGGCTATTTACTAACCAGAAAGGACACACAGTCATACGTTGCTTAACGATGGGGATACATTCTGAGAAACTCGCCATAAGGTGATTTCATCCTGTGCGAATGTCCTAGAGTGTACTTACACAAACCCAGATGGTGCAGCCTCCTACACACTGAGGCATATGGTCTATCCTATTGTTCCGAGGCTATAAGCCTGTACGGCAGGTGACTGTGCTGAATACTATAGGCAGTTGTGACACAATGGTAAGTATTTGTGCATCTAAACATATCTATAATAAATATAGAAAAGGAACAGTAAAAATACAGTATAAAAGATAAAAAGTGGTATATCTCTATAAGGCAATTACTGTGAATGGGGCTTACAGGACTAGAAGTTGCTCTGGGTGAGTCAGTGAGTGAGTGGTGAGTGAACGTGAGGGCCTAGCACATAACTATATACTACTGTAGACTATAAACAAGGTACACGTAAGCCATGCTAAATTTACAAAATTTTTTTCTTTCTTTAATAATAAGTTAACCTTAACTTACTGTAACTTTTTAGCTTTATAAACTTTTTAATTTTTTAACTTTTTGAATCTTTTGTGATAAAACTTAGCTTAAAACACAAATACATTGTACTATTATGTAAAAGAAAACAAAAATATTTTCTTTCATTATATTCTTATTCTTTAAGCTTTTTTCTATTTTTAAAATTTTTGAATTTTTTTTTACTTTTAAAACTTTTTAGTTAAAAACCAAGACACAAACCACACACACATTAGCCTAAGCCTACATAGGGTCAGGATCATTAATATCACTGTCTTCTACCTCCACATCTTGTCCCAACGGAAGGTCTTCGGGGACAATAACACGCATGGAGCTGTCATCTCCTATGATAGCAATGCTTTCTTCTGCAATGCCTCCTGAAAGACCTGCCTGAAACTGTTTTACAGTTAACACTTTTTTTTATGAGTAGAAAAAGTACACTCTAAAAATATGATAAAAACTATATTATAGTAAATATATAAGCCAGTAACATAGTCATTTATTATCAAGTATTATGTACTGTATGTAATTGTACATGATATAGTTTTATAAAACTGGCAGTGCAGTGGGTTTGTTTATACTAGCATCACCACAGACGTGTGAGTAATGCACTGTGCTACAGTGTTACAGCTACTAAGTCACTAGGCATAGAGATTTTTCAGCTCCATTATAACCTTATGGGACCACCATCGTATATGTGGTCTGTTGTTGACCTAAATGTTATTATTTGGCACATGACTGTATTTATTTTTAACAATCAGTTCAGTCATGTTCACTGTGGTGCTGGGACCAGCTCATACTGGCTCTTGAGAACTGATTATTAAATTTTCAGGAATTTGGCAAACTGGTTATTAAATACAGCAGATATTAAACATTAAATATTGTAAACTTACAATTAAAAAGTATTAAAATCCAAAGTAATAAATACTAAAAACTCACCTCTTCCTAATTATTTTACTTCATTTTAGTATTATCTATGCTCATGAGGTTATTTATTGCATCTGTATGCTGGGAATGCTATAAAATGGTTCGCAGTTGCACAACTCTTCCCAACTCCTTGTCTACCAACATGTGTACATCCCTTAAATTGGCCTGCTAAGAGCAAGATTCACCCCACTTTGCTAGTGGCTAAACTGGTTTGTTGGACATCTGCCCTGCCCCTTCTCCTCTCACTGCGATTTACCTGTCACGGGGCTGCCAACCTTGCTAAGATGATGCAGGCCACGAGTTGGGATCTCCCCGACACACTGCAATTGCTCTCTTGCCCGCGGGTCTCCTAATCACTGAACAGAAGGACTTCTCTTCAGTTCTAGTCCTCCTTGACGCAACTGGTCACTCTGTCTTCCTAAATCTTTTCCCTTCGTCAATGCCTCGGGCGTCAGATTTTGCTGATTCTTCTAACTCTCTGACAACTCTGCCTCCACCTGTAATTTTTGTCCTTACTGCTGGATGTTCTTTAATCTTCTGTTCTTGGCCTTTTGCTCTATTGCAGACAACTATCCTGAACTCTAGAGTCCTGTGTAAAAGTCCCTGGTGGACAATACAATTTACCATCACCAGTATTGACTCTATTATATCTCTCCCACCCAAAAGAATAATCTTTGCTTTTCACTTGCTTCTACTTATTAATGGAAGACAACATTTCCTTAGTCACTCAGTTATAAAAGCCTTGAGTCACCTGAAACTCCTTATCACATAGTTTTTGTGTTTTTTTCTTATGTTCCTTATGGATTATAGGGTTTCAGGGAAGGTCACTAGTAATTATACCCTTTACACCTATATAATGATGGTTTAAAAATATTTAATACATTTTGCTAAATTTAAGGTGTAGAATTCATTTTGAAAGTGATAATATTTTATTTAAAGTGTCTTATAATGTGGGTCACACTAGCATCCTTCCTGTTTATTTCAAACAAACAAGGTGTTATTAGAAGAGAGGCTTCTCAACTGGAGCCTAAATTGGGATTCAAATATGAATAGCAGCCACTAGGAGGTGATTTGAATGGGGGATTTTGTTAGTTTTGGCTAATGGAGACAGAAAGGGTATTCCTGTGGGGGCCTGCAGGTGGAGAAGATAGAGCAATTTTTTTCTGGCCTCTCCCTGTGAAGTCTGGGCTCCCCAAACAGGAAGCAGGTGTGGAGCTACTGCCTCTGAATGCCTCAGCCTGCCAGCGTTGAAACCAGTTCCCAGTGATCTTTGATAATTTTCCTGCCTGTATCAAAGTCCACAGGAGGGCAGGAAATGAGAAGCATTTACCCAGAGCTGGTGCCAGAAGTCAGAGTCACGACTGTACATTTCTGAGAATTTTCCACAGCATCATTCAGTCCCCAGGGCTGAGCACTCCCATCGAGGTGCAGGAATCCATGTTACGGTTTAGAAGAGATGAGAGCTTCCTTTTATCATACCCCCTTTGCTTTCTTACCTAGTTTTTAGGTGTCCATGTTTATCTAAATTCGATTTTTAAAAATTTTTAATTGAAAAGTGATAATTGTATATATTTATAGGGTAATAAGTGATGTTTTGATACATGTATACATTGTATAAAGATTCAATCAAGCTAATTAACACGCTCATCACCTCACCCACTTAACATTTTTTGTGGTGAGAACATTTGAAATCTACTCTTTTAGCAATGTTGAAATATACAATATGTTATTGTTGACTATGGTAACCATGTTGTGCAATAAATCACTAAAACTTCTTTTTCCTGTTTAACTGAAACTTGGTACTCCATGTTTTGAAGATGAGGTTATGTTGATATTAATGAATTTCTGAGATTATTCCAAAAAAGAAGCTTAATATGGTGGCTATTTGAATGAGTGAACATGAACAGAAGAAAAAGAAGAAAACTGAGAGATTTCATCAGCAAATGCAGAGAAATGCACTTTCTGGAAAGATGAAAACAAACTCCATCATCAAAATATTTCAGTTAGGGCTTTCGTAGAATATAAATTTAGCATCTGTGCAGATTGCGTTGCAGTAAGCTTTGGATAAACGAACATATCTTCAAAAAATGTTCATTTATGTCTTTAATATGATCATACTAGAATTTTACCACATGGTTGGATATTTGCAATTTCAATTATACCCACCATTTACCAATTGAGCAGTTACTATTTGCCAGACACTCTTCTATTATTAATATAATCCATAATTCATATAATTAATAATATTTTAGGTAATTTTACTCTGTCCTTCCAAGGACCTCATGATTTGTGTTGTCATCCTGATTTACAGTTGAGCTCTTAGAGCCTGAGAACAAGTAAGCCACTAAGACCTTGGCCATGGGGTCACTCAGGGGAAGCTGGGGTCTGGAGCCCACGACCAGCTGGTGTGAGGCCCCTGCTCTTGGCCAGGTCTCCTACGGCCTTGGACTCCCATCTGTGGTGTGGCATCTTTTTCAAAGGCTTTGCCTTGATACACGCAGTAGGCTCTGAGACAAACAGGTTGAAACTTTGCTAGGGACAGGGCGAGCAAGTATTTCCTGTCTGTGTTCTTAGGAACTTACCAACTAATTTTTTTCAAACATTTTTCATACATTTCACAAAATAAATTGGAAGTTGTGATTTCTATTCAAAACATCCTCAAAAACTGGCAATGACCATTTTAAAAGAGGCATTTAGGGTCTGGGCTTTTGTTTGGAGAATGAGACATAGCATTAAACACTGATGTATGCCCTCAACAGGCTTGTATTGAAAGCTGGGTTTGTGATCCACAAAAGCTCCCTCTTCAATTTCAAAATAACATGTAATTCCCACCCAATTTCTTTGCTTAACACATCCCATTTATCAATTTCTGATATCCTTGAGGAAGCTGAGGTGGTTTCTCTCTTTTATGTCTTGCTTTCTGCCCTGGGGAGGAAGGAGCTGTGCAGCCACTTACATGGATAAAGGGCCCACAGCAGGCACCTGGGGGACAGCACTGAACAGGTGAACCCAGGTTGACTTGCAGCAACCTACACTACCCCAGTGCCTGTGTAAAGCTGGGATAAAACAACACCCAAACCACTCCCATAAGATCAGTTTTATCCAGCATCCCTGGATTGATTAGCTTAAGGCTTGGGTCTTTAACCACTTCAATGATTGCTCTGAACATACAATGGTCACTGAGCAGTTCAGATCTTCCATCCCATGCAAGCTTCTCCCTCCTCTCTGGGGCTCAGGGGGCTGCCACCTGCTGATCCCGCCGCTCTAGCACTTGAGCACAGGGTACAGGGCCAGGACTGAACACCTGGGCACTGAGGGCCACACACCACTGTCTCCTACAGGACTTGGCAGAGCCTTGTTTAAAGGGTAAAGACAAACACAAATTAAAAATAAGAGGCTTAATACTCCCTGTTGAAAATAAGGGAAGAGATTTCCCTCCCTTCCTTTTTCTTAGATTATTTACATTAGAAAACATGTAATTCTAAGGACTTTCTCCTCCCTTTGAAATGTATATAAATCCTTTTGAAGACTAGCTGGGCCTTTTGTCAGCTTTATGACCCAGGAATGTCTTTCTTAGGAACCTGGGAGCCCTCGCTTTGAAGTGTAAAGGCCAAGGGAGACAGCACCCTATCTCCCAGTTTCTGGGGAGGGTAGGAGCCTAACTTCAGGGGCACTTGGCTCCAAGTAGCACGACTACCTCCTGTCACAAAGATATATCAAGTTTGTTTCTCCCCTGCATAAAACCAATTAGCTAGCACAGATGGTCACCCCAATTACCAGGTGAAGTTAGTATAAGCTATGCGTGACAAGAGATGCTGTTTATCTGGCTAACACACATGGAAAGGGTTGTATCTGCCCAGCTATATAAAAGGGTGAGATTCCTTTTTGCGTTTGTAATCTCTTAGGGATTGCCTATGAAGCGTATCACTTTCTGGTTTAATGCTTACTTAATAATAAAAGTGTTTTCTTTCTTTACTGCATTGGTATCGGGAACTTCTGGGTTGGGAAAAGATGTTGTTTTTAATTATATTTTCCCGACAAGGGGTGGGGTGGAGAGAGTTGAGGGGAGGCCCAGCCATACCAGCAGAGAGCAGCCCTGGCTCCTGTGGGGTCTAGAAGGCCCTTGGCTCTGGTGGTCTCTGAGCCCCCTTCTCCCAGGCTGCAGTGGCATCAGCATGCCACCGTCTTATACCCTCCCTGTACCATGCTGAAGAGCGGGGTGTGCTGACGGCCTCTACCAGACTCCAGGAGCCTCCTGTCTGGGACCCTCTTTGGGAAAGATGGTCTTGGCCTACACTTTTCATTGCCTAGTGAGAGATCTTCTCCCTGTGGTTTCTTCAATTTGTGGTTTCTTTCATTTCCCAAGCTCCCAGGGCACATATGTGACTTTTTGGGCTGAATTTTGCCCCCCTGCCTCCACCACCAAATTCATATGTTGAAGTCCTAACTCCCCAGCCTCAGAGTGTGACTGTATTTGGAGACAGGGCCTTTCAATGGGTGACTGAGGTAAAATGAGGCCATCAGAGTGGGCTCTAATCCAAGGGACTGGTGTCCTTATCAGACACCAGAGGAGACTGGATACAGAACACGCTGTGGGACGACCCTGTGAGGACACAGGGAGAGGACGGCTGTATATAGCCAAGGAGAGAGGCCAAAGTAGAAATCAACCTGCCAACCCCTTGATCTCAGATTTTCAGCCTCCAGAACTGTGAGAAAATAAATTTCTGTTGTTAAGCCTCCCAGTCTGCAGCACTTTGTCGTGGCAGCAGGAGAAAACTGATACAGTGATCCAGGGCTTATCTGAACGATGTTCTCTGGTTATCTTGTTATTTTACTTACGGGTATGTGTACTTAGTCATAGGAGCCCTCAGAGCCTCCGGTTTAAATAACACAAAAAATATCAATGTGGTCATTTTTTTTACATGTGTTTGTCTAAAAATCTGATCTTCTCTTCTTCTTCTTCTGTTTTTTTCTTTTCCTTCTAGCAGAGGCAGGTCCACAAATGTTTGGCAAGCACACAAAACTCTCCCTGCATCCTGTCCTGTACCTGGCCGGCAGAAGCACATCGTGGTTGTATCAGTGACCTAATGAAATGGGTCAGATTTTTAATACCCTTTTGCTTGTAGTGTGTATCTTTTTGAAACAGGAATATTTTCTGTCACAACTGATTCTGAGTTTATTTGACACTGTTATTTGGCCATGATTCTTCTTTTCCAGAAACTAAGCCACAGAAGATCCTCTCCATTTGCTTTTCACCTGGAGTTTCTTTTGGCCCACCCTTGTGTTGATTTTGGGACTGATTCCAGCCACCTGTTTAAAATAGCTCCCCGAGTGGCGTTCCTGTGATGATGGGGACGTTGCCTTGCTTAGGCAGGAGAGTGAAGGTCTTGCTGCTGCAGGTTGAAATACTTTTGGGTAAAGTTTGATTTGTGAATCACAGACGAGTTCACTCTAGGCAGGAATAGAGCATTTGATTAAACTTCCATTTGTAGGAGTCATTAGACGCCTGCCGTGCACGCTTGATTGCTTGTGTGCTTAAAGCTTGCATCTCATTTATAATGCACGGTGCTAGGACTTTTAAGTGGAAGGTGGCCTGTTGCTTCTTCCATGTAGCTTGAGTTTATGAAACTCTTCTATTTTGTGATGCTCTGAGACAAGGGGGAACACAATTGGCTATTGGTGGAATGGCAGCAATGATAATAATGTCATTAGAAACCAGGGCAATTATCCAATCACCATCATCTGTAGAGCTAGCATGAACGATTAGTGGTTATATGATATATAATATTTGGATGGCATTTTATTAATTAGCATCCCCCCTCCCCCCAAACCTGCCTGCTTGGGATGATTCCTGAGTTCTAAATCAATGTGAACATAGACAACAAAGAACTGCCTCAATATCCTAGTTACCATGCCAACTATCTTATATTCATTTTCTGATGACATTCTTGATTGATTCTTTTGGGAACTTTGGTTACCACACAAGCTTAAGACAGTCTTTTTTTCTTACTGTCTTGACAACAACATTTTTCTTCTCTCCAAGGGAAATACAAATGCATCTTCATGGTGGTATTATTTCAACCTGAGCTTGTAACTTTTATTATTAAACATTTATCAAAATTAAATAAATGATGTCATTAATTATTACACTGATAAAGATTTCTTTCCTGCCATCGAGACTCTCGCTGAAGGGAAAAACCAGAGCTGCGATTGCGTGCGTGATCCGCTAGATGGAGCAACTGAAGAGAACATTTGCATTCAGCTTTATAAATGATTGAAGAAATAAATAACGGGGCTCTTGATGGGCCTGGGGATAAATAATGACTATTTGCCTTTTTTGACAACTTTCTTAGGAATGAAATATCAGCTTGACGGCCTCCTATCTGTCCATCACAAAATCAATTACATTTCTAGTTAAACACATTAGGAGGAGATTGATTCAAATTTAGGCATGAGTTTATTTCATTTTATTTTTTATTTTAGATTAGTTCCTACTTTTCTGAGGGCAAAAAACAAGAGTTAAGAATGAAAATGAAAGAGAAAATTTCAAAGCCGTTTTTGATTCTCTTCATTCACGTGTTTGAAAGCAACCTTCCCCAGGAGGTCTCTATCCTGTTTGGTTTTAGACTTCAGATTGTAAAAACGTTTCATGCGAGATATTATCTCCCTGGTAATGGAAGCAACAAGCAGCGTGTGCATATCTGTGATGCTCAATGCATATTCAGTGCATAGCGTTGTTCTCCCATTAAATAAGTGTCTTTAGGTGTGAAATGATCGGGTCACCCAGCCAGTGGCATAAAACTGTCGGAAGACCAAGCGTAAAATCTCCGCAGGAGCCTGCTGGAACAAACACAGTATGAAATTTACCCACAGGACCACTCTCCTTCCCCATCTCTTGCCTACAGAATGTTACAATTTGTCTTGGATTGTTTCTGTTTAGAGCTTGTCTGATGCACGCTTTGAATCAGGAATTTAGCCAAGTGTTATTGGCTAGAATAGATTTGATTGTGAACTTTCTCAATGTTTTTATTTTACATTTTATTGGTGCAGACCCTTTGCATTAGCTGTGGAAGAGCCATCCCTTAGGGAGTGAGCTCAACCACCCTCATAAGGGTGTGAATGAATAGGTATGGTCTCTTTGGAGAGCAATTTGGCGCGTACAACAACATTTAAAATGCATATATCCTTTGATCCAGCAATTCCAGGACTAGGAATTTAACCTGTACACATGCTTGCACAAATAGTCAAAGGTGCATGTGTAAGCATTTTTTTAAATTGCAGCATTGTTTGTAAGAAAAAAAGCCTAGGAACAACCTGCGTATTCACCATTAGGGGACTGATTATATGAATAAGAGTGTATCTGTACAATGGAATACAGTGCAATTATTCACAAGGACTCATTCTGTTTATTTATATTTACTGGCATATTGTTCATATATTGATATATCTCAAACAACATTCAAGAAATATTAAGTGATAAAAATTGCAGACTAGTATTTAGGATATGGTTCCATTTATATAAAAAGCAAGGATCCATTAATTATATATATATGTGTGTGTTGGTGTGTGTGTACTTGGACAGCATAGAAAAATCTGGAAAAAAATACAAAAAATAGTAACTGTTATCTTCAAGAAAAGGGGCCAAGGAGAAGGGGTAAAATATACTTTTCCTCTTCATTTTGTATTGTTTGACTTTTTTTTAATCCTGTAAATACATCGTTTTTAGAACAAAGTGGGTTCACTCAGCGGGTTTACTGTCTACAATTTGGCATGATCATCCTGAGTTTCACTGAACGGCCTGTGAGACCCCATCAGCCAGGCACTGCCGCCTCCCTGTGACGGATGTAGTATTGCAGCCCTGAGAAGCTGAGTTTAAGCTGTTTTATACTGAGGGCAGAGCAGGCTCTTTTTCCCCCTCTCCTCTGGGTAGGCAGGTGTCAGGCACCCACTTTTCCCTTGGTCTGCACTTGGGAGACTTGGCCAGTGCGAGGTGACAGCTGCTGCCTCACCACAGTTTGGAAGCCTAATGGGCGCGGGAAGCGGTTTCCACGGCTCTCCGAAGCTCTCTCCTTGGAACAGTCTGAAAGAGCGAACATGATGGATGCTTCGCCCAACACCTTCCCAGGAGGACGCATCACTAACTGCATTGCTTACTGAGTCATGGCCCTGCTGCAATATGGTATGAGGGATACAGGGATTTGCTGATTCTTTCAAGGTTAAGAGATTGTCACTGAAGATGTGTGATGCTCTGAGCTACCTCTCCAACTTCTATGCCTCAAATTTGTGCCACTTTCTCTACATTCAAAACTGAGTTAGACTCTGGAAAGTTATGGTTTTGGAAATCCACAGCTCTTGACGCCAGGAAGGCACAATCTGGGCCTACATGACTCTCCTAATGAGACCATTAGCTACATAATGACCACATTCAGAAAGAAGGGAGGGGTGCACAGTGCTCTCAGCATTCTAACGCTACTGCAATTGCTGCAATCATATCTTAGGATTACTTCTGTCCTAATTTTCCTCAAATCTTCAGTACAGATGTGGCACCTGTCTGAAATGTCTCTGGCCTAACGGATCTGTGCTCTGTGAGCAATTTGCACCTAGCAGTGTCGAGATGGTGCCTCTCTAGTGGGCCATGTCAGCTGGCCAGCTATACTGACCTGCCAAGGTTGTGGGGGGCTCACTTCTGGTTGGCGTAGTCCAAGGAGCCTGGTCCTCATGCATGTGGGGCATTCACGAACACGTGTGGAAGAATGGAGACTGCACATCATTTAACAGTGGCCAGGGCTAGAGCAATGCCTTTTTATGGAGTGGATAGGGCCAAAGAATCCCAGACTTGTCAAGGATGATCCTGTTGATAAATTACAAGTCAAGGCTGAGAAACTCAGCTGCAAACTGTCCTGCATTTTTCTGTGTAAGGTCCACAGGATCAGTTATTTGTCACACTTTCTCTTATAGGCACCTTCCTTGTTTTTCCTTCATCAAATAAATAAAGTCAGGCTATCTGTCTTTACATAATTTATGTTTACTTCCACCCACCCTGCCGTGACTCTGTTAGGACAGTTGTGTTAGCCAACTTGCACTGCTGGTGCCTGGCTCTCCTGTGTGGAGCAAGGGTGGGAGGTTGCCATGGTGCTGGGGTGGGGCCACTCTCCAGGCATCCGGGATGTTTGGCAATGTCTGGATTCAGCGAGCTGTACAGAATGTGCCAGAGCGAGACCTAGTATTGCTTGTAGAGTGTCAGGGCAGGGGTAGGTTTGAGTTCAGTGACCACAGGATTCCTTAACAAATACTGGGATTTTATGGCAAGGCGTCTTACTATTTCCAATGTTTGGTTATCAATTTCCTGAAGCAGAAGTTGGTTTAATAAAACAAACTTAAACATCACCATCAGTGGCTTTTATTGTGAGTTCCAGCACCACATCTCATTTGCTATTTATTTCCCTGCTTGTCTCTCATAGGGGCATGTGGCCAAGTACTTTGGGTCTGACTTTTTGCAAATGGGTTGCATTTTATGGAGGTTAGAGTATGAAGTCCAGGAATAAGAAGAAAACACCTCTCATGCCCCCTACTTTAGGCACAAGCCCCCTTACTCTGACTCTAAGAGAGATATAAGGTGATCAAGTCACTCTGGCAGGGTCCCTTCATTTACCTCACCAGGGACATGTGATATTTCTCTTCTTACTGTTTTGTGGTAGGTGTTATTTTTGGAACTTGCTGAAATACTTAAGCATCATGCCAAGTCTTTCAGTAAATGTGATCATTCAGTTAGACGCAGTGACCTCTTAGTGTTTTCAGATATGGCAAAGAAATATACAAGACACCTGGTTAAATTTGAGTTTCAGATAAACAATAAATAACTTCTTTTCCCATGAATTTAAGTTTATCTGTTGGTCCCATCACTGAGGCCAGTCCTCAAACAGATGCTGTCTTCCTATGAGACACTTTCTCTAACACATATCTTGATAGGGAGAGATTCCTTTTTCTCTGGTCTCCATCCTCCATCAGTTTAACAAACCATCATAATTTTTCTCAATATCCTCCCCAGGACAAGTCATCTCTATTCTTTATTTTGAATTATGGAGTGAGGAAACTTCTGCCCTGTTGAAAAGTCTTATGATCTACACACATTATTACCCACTTTATGTCATTGATTGCAGTTTGCATTTTCCTAAAATATGTGCAATAAATAACTAGGGCAAATGAGAAGGGCATATAGATCTGTATTTTCAAACCACTCCCAAGGAAGTTAAGAACAACGTTCTCTGGTTTTCCCTATTTTGTATAATCACAATAATCTTTTTGTTTTTGCAGCTTACTTGCAATAAATGTCTTTGGTGATTAATTAAACTGATTCAATTCCACTTCAGCATTTAAATAATCACAGCTGTTGTTTGTTACTTCACATCCTAAAAGCAATGGAAGTGCTTGCTTAAATAGCCTTCTATGCCAAAACACCCCAAAGTGTAAGATGCTTCTAAATGGCAAAGGGGCACGGTTATTTTCCTGGCAAATGGAACTTTTTTCTATAATAGTGATAGAGCATTTTACTTACCAAAGAACCTCAATTCACTTATAAGGGCTTGGGAAATCAGATCTCCCCCCCATCACTTCACAGTGGTTACTCTTTGTAGTGGAAACAGGAGAAAACATGAAAGCAAGGGGAGATAGGATCTGGAGCTCTGGCGCTCTGTGGCTATGGTATGAATTGCAGATCACATTCTGAAGGCAGGTGCACCAAGGCGCTGCATCTTTGAAGATCAAGAAGGAGCACGTGATGGCCCAGTGTTATCTGCCCACACTCACTTCTTCACCTAACTGGGGATGTCTTTCTTTCTTCCCCTCTTTCCTTCTTTCACACGTAGTAAGTCCTGACTACTTCCTAATTTTGTTTTCGTATATCCTCAGATTGTAAAAATACTGATTAAAAGAGTCACATGAAAGTGACGAGAGACCAATTTACTAACCTTCAAACATTCTCATCAGTTTTCAAAGAACTGGTGTTGGGAAAACTGGATATCCACATGCAAAACAATGAAATTGGACCCTTATCTTATACCGTACACCAAAATTAACTCAAAATGTATTAAAAACTTAAAGTCCGAAACTGTATAACTCCTAGGAGAAAACATAGGAGAGAAACTTCATAGTATTGGTCTTGGCCATCATTTCTTGGATGTGACTCCCAAAGCATAGGCAACAAAAGCAAAAATAGACAAATGAGACCGTACCAAACAAAAAAACCTTCTGCACAGCAAAGGAAACAATTAACAGAGTGAAAGGCAACCTATGGAATGAGAGAAAATATTTGCAAACCATATATCTATAATAATAATGGGTTAATATCCAACAACTCAATGGCAAAAAACCCAAATAACCTGATTAAAAAATGGGCCAAGGACTTGAGTAGACGTTTATCTCAAGAAGACATACAAATGGCCAACAGGTATTTGAAATGGTGCTTAATGTCACTAATCGTCAGGGAAATGCAAATCAAAACCACAATAAGATATCCCTTTACACCTGTCAGAATGGCTATTATCAAAAAAACAAAAGGCAAGTATAGGGAAGGATGTGGAGAAATTGTAACCTTTTTTATACACTGTTGATGGGAATGTAAAATGGTACAGCCACTGTGGAAAACAGTATGGAGGTTCCCCCCCAAATTAAAAATAGAACTACCTCATGCTCCAGCAATCTCTCTTCTGGATATGTATCCAAAAGAATTGAAATCAGAGTCTTGAAGAGCAATCTGAACTCCCATGTTCATTGCAGCATTATTCACAATAGCCAAGATATGGAAATAACCATTGAGAAATGAATGGATAAATAAAATGTGGTATATAGACACAATGGAATATTATTCAGCCTTAAAAAATCTTTCCATATTTGACAGCATGGATAAACACTGAGGACATTATGCTCAGTGAAGTAAGCTAGTCATGAGGCAATTACTGCATGGTTTCACTTACATTAGGTGTCTAAATAGCTAGACTCATAGAAACAGAGAAAAATGGTGGTTGTCAGAGGCTGGAGGAGGGAGAAGTGTGGGGTTGCTACTCAATGGGTATAAAGTCGCAGGCACGCAAGATAAGTAAGCTCTAGAAGTCTGCTGTACAACATGGTATCTGAAGTGAACAATAAGGTATTGTGCACTTAAACCTTTGTTAAGAAGGTAGATCTCACTTTTTTCTCACCATAATACTAATACTAATAATAGTAACGATGTTGCCTCATGGGCCTGGCCTCCAGAGTTCAGAGGAGGCTTCAGTTAGTGACAATTGGAATCACTATATAAGGGTCCTTAATTTGAGGTATTTCAGATTACCATCTTGGCACGATAAGCAATGCGCATTTATGGCCTTTTCATGAACCTGGGAACCTGGCCTTTGAAATCTTTCTATTCTCTCCGCCCACACATAGTATTTCAGTCTCAAAACTCAGTCGCATTTGTGTGTATCAGCCTCTGTACTGCTGACTCAGTCTCGTGGTTGATAAGAGCCTGGTGTTTCAAATCCTATTACCCTAATTAATTTTAATGAAGATTATAACTGCCGTAGGGACAGGAAAATGACATTTTCTCTAGTACCTTCTCCTCCTGAAGTTGAGTCACGGGGAAGCCAGTTGTATTCGGATGATTATTTGGTCCAATGTTCCTTGTACATGAGGATGGTCGATGGCGTCTAACTCCACAAACAGGACAGGGCTTGGAGGTGCTGGCCAGCCGTTCTTTGACTTCCCTTTTCTAAGCTTCATGCTGTCTGCATTAGACACCGCCTGAGGCTCCTCACATCCTCTCGGCCCAGCTTTTACTCTTTTCATGTCTCTGGAAACCTCTTCATATGGGTGTGACCTGCTTGACTTTCACATGGTTATAAAATATATCTTTCTTTCCACTCCAGGACTTCTGGGAAGTTGAGACCTGGGATGCGCCTGCACACCCTGCAGTGGCAGGGTCCACAGATAACAGGACACAGCCCACAAATGGGATCTGGACGGGGGGTTGATACTCTCCTTTTCTGGACGATTCTGAGGCACATTCTACTTCATTCTATAGAGGGTCCTAGCAGGACTGAACCCACATTATGTGCCCTGGGGACCAGCTCAAGCACATGCGTGTGCCTTTGTTTGCCTCCTTTCTCTGTGCTGCTCTTCCCAGCCTCACGTCTGTTCCTCAGATCACCAGTCTCCGAAAAGCTCCTGCACCAACATTTGTGTCTCTCTTTGCTTTTTGGAAAAGATGAGGGGAAAGTGGCCCTCGGACGGTGTTCTAGAACCGATCACTCCCTGGGGTGACCGAGACAAGGCCTTATTGCTGTGGAAAGTGCAGTGTAAGAGCCCTTGTCACGTAGGGGTGTCCCAGTGATCGAGACTTCCACGGGTGGTGGTTCGGGAGAGGTGCAGGTGACTCCAATACAATTTTGGCTACACTGTGTCAGTGACCCTTCAACGGTGGGGGCCTGACAGTAACTAGAGAGATTGTGGAGCTGCCTGGCTTTTGTTAATGGCTCTTGAGAAGCCTGGAAAAAAAATATGACAGGCTCAGGTTAGATAATCATCAACTGAAAGTTCACTGTGAACATCCTAGCACTTCCAAGGCAGTATGTAAAACATTAGTTCTCATCTTTGGTTTCATATTAGAATCACATAATCTGAGGTCCAAGTGATATCCCAGACTAATCAATTCATAACGTCTAGCAGTGGGACCTAAGCAGCAACTCTTTAGATTTTTAGTGCTTTAGCAGCAGCTCATGTGATTTCAATGTTGAGATGAAATTAAGAACCCCTGGGGGCCATTATCACCTGGGCTGCATGGCAGACTCTGAGGGAAACCAGACTCAGGGTTCAATGGCAGGGATGGCAGAGCCACAGAGGAGATGGAACTCATTCCAGGGCCAACATTAGCAGCCTGATAGGAAAGGAAACAGTCTCTGAAACTTCAGATTGTGGCATTTGAGTAGATGACAATCTTAAAGCCCCACAGTCTCCTAAACCCCCTGGTCCCACAGAAACAGCTACCTCCCATGCACAGAAGTATAGAGTCCTCCATTCACCTGAGGACCCTGCAAAGATATCACTTGAGACAGGTGTGTATGAGGGGCTTGCCTTCCTCACAACCAGCTCTACCTCCCACATTGCCAACAGTCCAACATCCAAGGTCAGAATGTAGGAGCGGGCAAATAAGTTTCTGCGCCAAGAAGAAATAGTGTCACCAGCCAAAGCATTAAACAACCATCAAGAACCAGAGGAACATGTATGGGAGGGAATCTTGAGGTTGCTGCACCATTTTAGGCAGAAAATAAGGCAGGGTAGGAGAGAACTTATGGACATGAGGACATTCTCCTTTGGGTTTTGATTCAATGTCTTTTCAGGGACACTGGGAACAGGTCCTAAGGTGCTGCTGGAATCCCCCTTGAAGCCCAGACACAAGGACGCACTTCAGCAAATGAGCCAGAGGTTCACAAACCGCCTTGGCGTAGAGTTCAGAGGGATCAGAGGGAAGGGTCAGGGTGGCAGAGACGTGGAGAGCAGCGATTCTATCGCCAAAGTTATGTTCCTTGGGAAGGCCCAGAGGACACATTCTTCAATACAGTGAAGAAGGAAGCCTGGCAAGAGGGGCAACCACTGGCGCCTTCAGAAATCCCGGAATACCACGAGTGCACACAGATGCCATGAGGTGGGAGATGGAGCCCATGCAGGTCAGTGGCTACCACGTCTGTGGCGTTCTAGGTTCCAGTAGGGTGGAGCAGGTTGTCTCACCGCCTTTCAGGTAAGTGGCAAGTTGTTGCGTTCACCCTCCCAAGTATTAATAAAGAGGCCTATTGCTTGGGGAGATTCTTTGGCATTTGGAAGCAGAGTATTGCTTCAACCCATTTATCTGGTGACCCAAATGCTTCCAGTTTTGAAAGGTTCCCAGAGCAAAATAGAGCTATGCAGCAGGTGCAGCTGCAGTGCAGACTGCTCTGTTGATCACAGAATGTGACTCAGCAAGTCTGATAGTCCTGGAGATGTCTGTGGTGGATAAGCGTGCTGGGTAGATATTTGTGAAGCCCCAAATACAAAAGTCAGTGCAGACCCCTAGAACTCTGGAGCAAGGACATACCTTCTGCAGCAGAGAACTGCTCACGGTTTGAGAAGCATAGCACTGCAGGGCCCTAAGGTACTGCTGGAGGGATCCATCCAGATCCACCTGTCACGTCATGTTCTAGGCATTATTGGATCCGTTCAGCCATCAGGCCAGGTGGGGTTACCATCAAACCTCCCACACTGACTGTGGGCCCCTGGAGATCACTCCAGATCACCCCGACAGGTCTAGAGGTCCTGTCAGTTACATGAGCAGGCAGCCCAGCTCCTGTCCCATAAACCCCTGTAATAGCAACACCTCAACTTGCAGCTGTGGCCTCACGGGGGGTTTCCTATGACCAGCTTACAGAGGAAGAAAGACTTGGGTCTGGTTCCCGGATGGGTGGGCGTGGGGTGTTGTAGCCACCACACTCCAGCCTCACTCGGGGAGCCTGTGAAGGAAAGTGAGGAAGGGAAATCTTTCTAGCAGAACAGTGATCTCGGTTATTCACTTTGAGTAGAATGAAAATGCCCGAGGTTGGTCTATAGGCAGAGGTCTGGCCTGTGTCAAATGGCTTGGCTCTTTGGGAGGGCCTGGGAGAGGAAGAATGGACATGAGTAAGTTTGGGGATGAGGGGTGTGAGTGGTCATGGCAGTGGGAACACAATGTGAACACCGTTATGAAATGCTAATGCCACCGGGGAGTGTGACGGGGGACATGGCACCCGTTGGACAGGGTGACTGTCCTGTGGGTGCCAGCCAGCCTCTGTCCCGGGCACCCAGCACTTGAGCAACAGGCCCATGAACGGAGTGGCCATGGTGATGGGCACAGAGACCAGGCAGAAGCTGCACAGCATGGGCTCCCTTGGGCCACGACTGATTCAGCTAACACCACTGTTGCACAACCAACCCATCGTCGGCAAAGCCTGACATGGCACCCTCCCTTGAGGACCAGTCATCCACCTAGGGACAGGTGTGTACAGGAGGCACCCTTTCCCCTGACTGGGGTGATCATCATTTGCTTACTCTGCCCTCCGTCTCTGACAGCACCTTCACCTGAGGGATTGAAGGATGCCTTATCTCCTTGCCTCAGATCGCACACAATGTTGCTTCTGACCCAAGGACCTCTATGTTGAGGTAAAGAAAATACGAAAGAGGCTGCATGACCACTTGATACGCTGTTCTTACTATTCACTGCATCCCTCCAGAGCAGAGTACCGGAGCGGCTGATTAAGGTTTCCCTCGGAGGCTATCCGGCACTAATGCCCTGCAGTGTTGGGCAGCATCTTCCTGTAGGTGGTCGTGCCCCAAGCCAGTGGCCATGTCTCAGCAGTAGAAATACACGAATCCAGGACCTGTGACCCACTGGTGGAATTTGTGCTCCAAATCCCTGCAAATTTTAGGCTCTTTTGGGATAAAAGTCCTGGCTCTTGGAGAAATGGTGGGACGGGGGGAAATATTTCTGCCCAGGACACATTAAGGGTTCCTCTGAACTGGAAAATGTAAGTGCCACTTGGTCATTTGGGTTCTTCATGCTGGTGGAGTTAGTTCCAGTGTTGGGCGCAGCTGACTCCACCGGCCACCAGCAGCCAGGATGTCTATTGCACAATGCTGGGGGCCAGTCTGGCACCTAATTCTGGATTCTTCCAGTTTGATTATAACTGTAAATGGCAGAACACAGCAAGCATGGCTTGAGAAGTGCTCAGAGCCCTTAGGGATGAGGGCCTGGGTCACACCACAAAGCAAACAACCCGGACTGCCCATGTGCTGACCAGGTGTGAGGGAATCTGCAAGAGGAGGCGGCACAGGAGACAGTGACTATCGATTATGGCCTGGGACCTGGGACAGCAGTAGAGAATGTAGCTTGTCTGACACATCCTCCTACAGCAGGTCTTTTCAAAGAACGTCACCAACTACCAGCTTAGTGGCTTTGTGTTAACTGGATTCATTAAAGTATGCATGGATCTGAGTGGTGCATGCCCTGGACCGTATCAGGCACCACTCATGCCTGGCCACGTGTCACTGCAGTCACTGCTGAGGTAACCAACTCCTTGGACACAGCCTGAGGCACCTCACCCCAGCTGTGCTGTATTTCCCACTCTCTGCTCTAGGCTCTCTCTGACTACAAGGCAGGGGACACTTGAGCAAACTTGGAATTGCACTAATACACTATAGTTATACCTTTTTGCCAGTGGGGAAGTAGACAGGGGAGAAATGGTCCCTTCTCTTGGACGTGAGGCACATTCTACAGAGGGACCCAGTTGTTGAGCCCAGATGTGCACTCTCATGACCAGCTCGATGGTGCAGATCTCAGCCCCTTTCACTCCTTTTCTGTCCCATGCTTGCCAGTTTTCCTGTCCTGTTTCCAGAGGTCACTTCCAAGAACAAACGTGCTGAGTGCAAGCCCTGGTCTTAAGCTTTGCTTGTGTGGGAACAGCTGGAGAATCCACGCAAAGACATTAACCACCTTCCCCTGGATTCTCAGTCTTTCTTTAACAACTTCAATAAATTATAGCCTAGTTTGAGGTGTGGAAGTCATTCTGTTTTTGTTTTTATCTCTTGTTGCACTATCACTAAATCCCTGTTATAGCCTGATTTGCCCCTCGTTCATATGTTGAAGTCCCAACCTCTGATGTGGCTGTATTTGGAGATATGGCCCTTAAGAAGGTAATTATGGTTCAAGGAGGTCGCAAGGGTGGGGCCCTGACCTTACAGGACTGATGTCTTTGTCCATGCTCACAGAGGAAAAACCACATGAGGACATGGCGGGCAGGTGCTGTCTACACGCCAGTGAGAGAATCCGCATCATTTCCACCCTTCAACACCAGGGCGTGTGCCTGTACCTGTTCTTCACATTCCTCCCATCCCGTCCCTCACCTTAGGTAGCCAGAAGCAAGATTAAGGTTTTTAACCCTGACTTTTACTCATTTGCAGCTGCTATGCCTCTGTGATCTGAATATTCTTGTTCAATGTTAAGGCACCTCTTTCTCCCACCCTGAAAGCATCAAACCTCATTCCCCTCAGGTTTTGCTCCCAGCTGCTTGCAAAGGCTAGAAAATAATCTGATGAACAGGTTGAAGGCTAAGATGGCAAAAGTATAGGATATTGGCTTATACTTGTCTTGAGAATTGTCTCTCTACCACCTCATCCATTTACACACACCAATGTTCCAATTGCTTCATATCATTGTCAACACTTGCTGCTGCATTCTCTTTAATTTTAGCTACTCCAATGGATGCATATTGGTATTTCATTGTGGTTTTAACAAGGTGTTCTTAGAGATATGTTACCTGACCTAAAGAAAAGGTGAATCCCTGATTAATGAATATGGTGCGAGGCTTTTGAGGAGTAGCGATGGTCTTTCAGGAGAAGGGAGCACACGTTTCTTAAGCATTTAGTGCATGTTAAGTACAACACTAGACGTTCTGCCCACACTATTATATTTAATGTTTCCAACTATTTTAAACATTACATTTCACTTTTTCCATTTTATAGAAGAAGAAACAGACTTTAGAAACATTTAATAATTTACCCCAAATTTCATATTTGTGAAAGTTTGGCTCATGTCATATCACGTAGGTGGCTGCAGATTCCTTGTAGTATTGGCACTGGTACTGTGAATTTTACATCTATTTTGCAGAGAGAGAACATATACAGGGAGTTGGGTTGGGGAGACAGGAGGAGTTAAGGGGAATTCTAAGCACACTTTGGGATGTCTGTGGGAAGACAGGAATCGAGCTGGGGCTGCTGACCTCACTGCAGTGCTGGAGGCACTTCTGGTGCAATTGTCCACATTCCACTGCGGGACACTCAGATGCTTTCTGACAGGGGAGCAGGCAGCCTCAGTCTCTCACCTGCTCTTCCAATGCTCTGGTATCTATGATCTCTTGATGTGCACACCCTGGGGAAGAGACAGGGCAGACAGTATTTTCCTTTTTGGATTCAGCAACTGATGCTGAGAATGCCTTAGTGACTTGTTCAAGATCACAGAGTGGATGGAGCCAGAGCAAGAATCCAAATTCAGGGCCCTTTCTGCTGTAGAAATACTGTGATATGATCACACTTGATGTATGGTCTCCAGGGTTCTTTGTGGCATGTTTGGGTTTGAGTGTCTCATAATTCTGTTTAACTGAACTGATATTGGCTGCAAGAAGGATATAATGAGTACAGTTTCATTAATGGCAGCAGCGATAGCTGACTTTTATTAAATGCTTGCTGTGTGACTGGCACTATGCTGAAAGCTTTAGGCACACACATCCTAACAACACCCCCACAAGATAGGCACTGCCGCTCTCGATGGGCAACTGGGGCACGCAGAGGTGAAGGGTCTTGCCCGAGGACACTGAACTGGAGACCAAGTGCACACTGCAGGCTAACCGCTGTGTTTGTTGCACAGCCTTCCTCTTTGTGACTAGGAGAGTAAACCAAGTGTGGTTTCATAAACAGGGGCTGTGAGCCCTTCAGTGAGCAGTCTACAGGGGTCATGAGCGTAGGGATGGGCGGAATTGATTTCTGACACTGGAATGAGGGAAGGCTTAGTAACGAAGCTTTCTCGCTAGCACTGGAGAGCACGTCTTGTAGAATCGCTGCCCATCAGCGTTAATCCACTTTCCCTGCCGCTTCCAACTGCTGATTCAAGGAGACCAGTTGCAATAGCCACATCAGGCTGGCCCGCCTCTCCTCTTCCTCCTCTTCCTCTTCCTCCTCCTCCTCCACTTCCTCCTCTGCCTTTTCCTCCTTCAACAGAAATATCATTATAATTCCTGCACCTACAGACAGGTGCATGTTCATGTAGCTAAAGTCAAAGTCAGGTGGTCACAGACAGGAAATCATTGCTCTGTTGTTAGCTCAGCCGCTCTTTTTATTAAAAATGAAATATGTCTAACACACTGAGAGTTTCTGAGATTCTTGACACATGTTAATATTTTGTCCTCTTTGCCTCACAACTTTTAAATGAAGAAATGAAATGTTTCCGATTAGGTCGAGACTCTGCTGTCCACCCCGGATCACCCAGCTTCAGAAAGCAGAACTCTTGATCTCCCCCAGGTATGTTCATCCCCAGTCCCCTACTTCAGTACAGGGCGCTCACGCTGTAGACAGGTCTCTCCCTCGCTCCTCTCGTCCCTTCTGCTGGTCCTCGTGTCGTGTCTCTGTCTCCAACATTTATCCCAAATCTACGACTTACTGCATCACCGTCTCTCCCAGACGCCTGTGCTGGCCTCCCAGTGGTCTCCCTGTCTCCACTCTGGCCCTTCTGCAGTCGGTCCTTCATACAGCAACCCAAGTGATGTTTGGAAAAGTGAATCCCACCAGAGCACTGCCCACATTACATAAGAAACAATGCACGCTGCCCAGATGGGCTGCAGGACCTCCCCCAAGGCCCTCTGGCTTTTCTCTTGCCCCTCGAGCTCAGTAGTCCCGTTCTTGCTCTGGGGGCTTCTGCCTGGACTCCAGTCCCCAGGCCTTCACGCAGGTCTGCGCTTGGAGGCACTTGCTCCCCAAGAGCTTCTCAAGCACCTGCAGCTGCTCTGCAGTCTCTCCTGCTGCCCCACACGTTCACTGTATTCATAAACAACAGGCCTCACGTTGCATATTTACTGGTTTATCTTCTGTATCACCCACAGTCCCTGCCCTGGAATATAATTGTATGAACTTGTTTTGTTTACCACAGCATCCGCCGCACCTAGAGCAACGTCTGGCACATAGTAAGTGCTTGCTTAACATTTGTTAAAGGGGTGAATAAATCTCACTGGATTATTTTCCTGCAAGAGCAGCTACTATTTGGAAGCCGATTTGTATTAAGCCTCTAATTTGCTATACTGATCACACATTTATGTGCCCAAATGGATTTCATGAAAACTAGTATGTTTTGAAATTTTCACTGGAATGACATCATAGCATACATGACCTTCTGCAACTTGCTTCGTCTTTTCTGATCCCAAAATGCTTTTAGGATTAATCCATGTTGATATTGGTAGTTATAGTACGTTCATTTAACCATTGTGTAGTGTTTTGTTGAATGAATAGACCAGTTTATTTATCCATTCCCCTACTGGGTTATAGTTAAAGTTGTTTTTACTTTATTGAGGCAGAGGAGTCTCTTTACGCACATGTGTGAGAATTCCTCTAGGTTAGACCCACAGAAGCGGAATCGCTGGGCCATAAATTATGTGCAACTTCAACTTCGCCAGATGTATCAAGTTGCCCAAAACTGCTTGTACCATTTTACAGAATGCAAGAATTCCATTTCCCACATCCTAATCAATATTTGTAGTCATCATATTTTTCATTTGCGCCTATCTGACAAGTGTCTTACGTGTCTTGTTTTTGTTTTAGCTTGCACTTGCCAGATTATTACCACTAATATCTTTTTCCCCATATGTTAATTGATCATTCAAGTTTCTTTCCTTCTGAATTGCTTGATTATTTTTTTGCCTATTTCTCTCTTGGGTTGTTTGTATATATCTTATTGGTTTGAAGGAGTTCTTTAAGTATTCTGTATAAGAATATTTGATGATTTATTCACATTACAAATATCATCTAACAGTCTGGTTTTCTTTTCAATTTACTTATGGTGCCTTTTTATCTACATATGTTTTAAATTTAAGCCAATATTTTCCTTCATATTTGATTTCTTTTTATATATTTTAAAGAAATCCTTCATTGCCCTGGTGTTATAAAAATGTTCTCTTATATTTCTTTTCAAAGTTTAAAGTTTGTTTTCTACAGATTTTATTTCCTTTTTGTCTATGGTATGAGATAAAGATCTAATTTTATTTTATTTTTCATATAGACAGCCACCCAAGCCAGTACCATTTTAAAAATTTAAGTTTTTGAATAGGTAACACCATCATCATGCTTGCAGATCAGAATAATGCTACAAAATGCACCCTGAACAGTATTGTTCCTGCCTCTGCCCGTCTATTCTCTTCTCTCCACACAGGCGGCCAGTTCTTATTGATTATTCTATGTATCTCTGTGCAATAAAACACATAGGAAATGATATTCTCATTTTACCTTTCTTCAACACAAGTAGCATGCTTGTTTACATGCTGTTCTGCACTTTACTTTTCTCACTTAAGTATTTATCCTGGAGCTGTTTCTGTATGAGGACACAGGGAGCTTTTCATTCTCTTCTGCAGCTGAATAGTCTTTTATTGTGTGGAGCTATCAGAATGTGTTAACCAGTTTCCTAGAGATGGGCATTTGGGCTGCCTCCAGGCCTTTTCTAGTTACCTAACAATCCTGCAACAAATGAATTTACACACCCAACATTTTATATGTGACCAATTCCCAGATATAGGATGTCCGGGTTAAGGGATATATGCATATGCATTTGAAATTATGATAGATATTGTCAGTGAGCCTCCACAGCTGTGGAGTCCTTTTGCACTTCTATCAGGAGTGTATGAGAGTATCTCTTTCCTCACAGGCTTGTCAATAGCAGGTCACACTTGTAAATTTTTGACAGGTGAAAAATGGTATCAAGGGTATTCTTTGCATTTTATTCCTTTATTTTCCATTTTAGGTTTTTTTTATTTTTAAACTGAGTTGTAACTAGAATTAAGTACATAAGCCTGAACTCTACAGTTACATGAAATTTTACATATGTATACATTTTATGTATCAGGTAAAATACAGAAACTTTCCAGTACATAGATGGCTCTCTCGAGCCTATCCCCATCAGCACACCCCTCCAAAGTAACCACTGTTTAGATTGCCATCACCATATATTAGTTATGCCTTATTTTGAATTTTATATTTATTAGGCATCATAGAGTATATTTTCCTTCATATGAGGTTTCTTCTACTCACATTATGACTGTGGGGTATGCCCATGTTCTTGTACATATCAGTCCTTTATTTCTTTTCTTTGCTGTGTGGTATTTCATTGTATGAATATACCACAATTTATTTAACCATTCTGTGTTGATGGACATTTTGTTTGTTTTCAGTCTGGAAGGTTGTGAGTGAAGCTGCCATGAGCATTTTTGTGCATGTCCTTTGGTAGATATAAGTGCTCATTTTTGTTGGGTATATACCCAAGGGTGGGATTGGCAGGTTGTGCTTAGCTTTAGAGACACTGACACAAAGTTTTCTCAAGTAGTTGTCAAGAACTGGGAACGTTCTGAGGCTTTGCCCTCGTGGTCAGCAGACAGTTTATCCTGCCAGAGTTTTACTCACAAGACTTGGGTCTGTGATGAAGGCAATTTACTAGAGGGATGATAATAGACAGAGTATCAGCAATTTTTGTGCCTGTTCCCTGGCTCCCAACTTCCACAGGGTGATATGAAAAAGGCAGATGACACCTAGAAGTCCAGTGAGTGGTTGTTATAAGAGGGAAACCCTGAGCTTAGGAAATCTGGATTGTTTATGCTGGACAAGAAAGATGCCTGCCCACTGCTCTGGAAGGAGACACTATTTCTAAGGTTGTTTACTATAAAAATACCCTAGTTCCTTTGTTTGAAACAAAGGGTAGTTAGGGCCTTACTCCCAAGATATGGAAAAATGATATATACCCATGAAGAACTGTCTCTCAATAGTTGCATGAAGGTGCATTTACCAATGTTCCAGTTGCAGAATGTCATTTTCCACACTTGGCTTTGACAGTATATTTAATTTTAGTCATTCTGGTGAGTGTGTATTGGCATTTTATTGTGGTTTTAGTTTGCATTTCTTTGATGACTAGTGATGTTGAACACTATGTCATATGTTTATTAACAATTTTGATACCTTCTTTTGGAAGAGTCTATTCAAGTTTTTTAAAACCATTTTTTAATTGGAGTTTCTGTCTATCTCTTATTGACTTGTAGAAGTTCTTTTTATATTTTACATATGAGCCTTTTAGGATATAAAACAGAAGTTCTTAATTGCAATAAAGTTTACTTCATTATTTTTTTGTTATATGGTTAGTGATTTTTATATACTGTTTGATGGGTCTTTTTTTAGTCCCAAGTTATGATGATTTTTCTGATGTTTTCCTTAGACACTTGAGTCTTTTAGCTTTTACATTTAGGTCTAAGATCTATTTCAAATGGACTTTTGTTCATGTGTGAATTATGGATCAAAATCTTTTTTGCCCCACATCAATATCCAATTTATTCCATATAACTTATTGGACAGATTTTCCTTTCTCCACTGAATTGTGGTGAAGCCTTTCTATGTTGCTGAATTCTATTTGCTAATACTTTCTTTAGGATATTTGGTGTTCATATTTATAAGATACATAGGTTGTAATTTTCCTTTCTTTTAATATTTTTGTTGTATTTTGGTATTAAGGGTATTTTGCTCCTATAAAATTAGTTGTGTTTTTCCTTTTCTGTTTTCTAAAAGAGTTTAAGATTGGTATTATTCTCTGAACTTTTGGAAGAATTTTTCTTTGAAGCTATCTAGACCTAAAAAACTGTTTTTATAGGAAGGATTTTAACTACAAATTCAATTTATTTAATAATTAGAGTTATTTGGCTTTTCTATTTCTTGTTAGGTCAGTTCAGTAAACTGTGCTTTTCAAGGAATTTGTTCATTTCATCTGAATTTAAAAATTTATTACCACAAAGTTGTTTATAGTATCCTTCAATTTCCTTTTTAATATCTATGAAATTTGTAATGATGTCTTTTTATGCGTTCCTAATATTAGGAAATGTTCTTTTTCTTCTTGATTGATCTTGCTGGGCGGGGGTTGGCCATGTATTGACACATAGTAAAATAGCCCCTTAGTGCTTCAATTAACAATTAATTATCTCTAATGGTTCTGTGGATTGACTGGCCTGAGTTGGGTGTTATTTTTTTCCCTTGGGTGGTTCTTGTTTGAGGAGTTTCATGTGGTTGCTGTCAGATAGTCTGTGGGGCTGGATCAACCAAGCTGAACATTCTAGTTGGCTGGCACTTGCCGTGAACTGTCAGCAGTTAAGTGGGGGCTGTCAAAGAAAGTGCCTGAGTAATGTACTTTATGGTAGTTATATCTCATATATTTAAGAGAATTCCAAAGTAGACAAAAACATGCCAAAAATATCCTATCATATCATTTCTTACTCAAACATTTTACACCTTGAAAATCTGCTGTATTGGTGAGACTTTGGGAAAGAGATCTTTTCCTACACTGGTAAGAAAAGTGAAAAATTATTCAACATCTATGAAGGATAATTGTCAATATATGTCACAATTATAAATACATATCCATATCCTTTTTTAGCCAGCAATATCATGTCTGTAAATCACTATTTTGTTGAATAAAAGTGATGTTAGTGGACATGCTTTTCCTCTTCCTGACTTTAAAAAGAATACATCTAACCTTTCATGATTATATATGCTATTTATGCTTCATTCAATATTTGACAATAATATTCAGATTTTTTTAAGTTTACCAAGAAGATTGATGAGTGCTTAGTTTCATCAGATGCTTTTCTGCATCTATTGAAAGTGATCATATGGTTTTTCTCCTTTCATCTGTTCGTGTGATGAATTTCATTAACACATTTACTGATGTTAAGCCATCCTTGCTTTCCTGTGACAAATCCTACAAGACTTGATTTTTAAAAACTAATTGCTAGAATCTGTTGCTAATATGTAAGAGATTTTTTTTTGCATTTATATTCAAAAGTGAAATTCCTTTCTCAGTCGGTCCTTATCTTGTTTTAATTTTAAACTAGAATTATAAAGTGAGTTGGGAGAGATTTCCCACTCTTCCCAGCTGGGTTACAGCCTGAACAAATAGGCACTTTTGACAGAACCCCTTTAACTGTTTTAACTAAACAGTTAAAAAATGTTCATGATCTGATTAAACACATGTATAAGAAATATTTACTTATCTAATAATTTGTGAAGATGTTAAACACATAAAATTTTAGCCCTCGCAAAATTTACAATTATTACAAGTGCCATTCCTTTTTATTCCTTTCAATAAAACAGGGAGGGATGACTTCTATAAGCCCATTAGATAGCCATTGCTCAAAGTTTTTGAAAGTTTCTCTTTTTGATTGATTATCCCTCACACGAACTCTCAGCCCTTCTCAATTTAGCATTGTTAGCATATGCTTAACATGTCTATATAGCAAGATGCTCAGCATTGAGGTGCGTCTATATTTCACAGCATTCTGGCAACTTTAGAATGGTTTTGAATGTAAAATTGAGAGTAGTGGTCTTGGATGGAAGGTTAATGATAAATCTGCAACAGATGCTAAGTCATTTGTTGAGCAAAATCCATACTGCATGGTGGTGGTTATTATTTTTTATTGTTTACATACCTGTAGTATAGGCACAATGTTCTCATGGTAAAAATAAACCATAGCACTGCATTGCTTTCTCTTTCAATGCCTTGTTCAAACCATATTCTCAGAAATTTTCTCTGACATTTAAGGGTGCATAAGCTATAATATATAAGTTCCTGTCGGATATTTTGTTATTTACATTGGCTAGTTACAGTAGAGAAGCCATCATCCATCTTCCTAAAGCCTCAAATTGGATTATTTCATATTTTTAATCTGAACTTCAGGGAAATGTTATACCCTTTCCCACTCTCTTGTACAGTGAGTGAACTATCAGGAAGGTGTTCTCAAACTGGTAGAAAACAGGTGCAACATGGGACATTAGGCTTTATGTCCCCATGTTATACAAGATCCTGGCAGGTTAGGGAACAATTTTACAACCCTTGCTGCTTCTTAAAATTGAAGAGCAGGTCTGAAGACTATCTAGGGTACAGACACTAATAGATGGGGGATATTAGGAAAAAAGAACACTTGTAATCTAGTAATTCTTTGAGACCAGAAGAGTCGGATAGAAATAACTACTGATAAATGTCATCGTAGGAACTCTGTCACTACAAATGAGCCAGATTTCTGCGTTCTATTTCTGACACCTTAAGAGATTAGAAGCTAATTGTATCACACTTAAAATGTTAGTGATCTGCATTTCCCTGGTAATTAGTGATGTGGAACATCTTTTCACATGCCTGTTGGCCACTTGCGTGTCTTCTTTTGAGAAATGTCTATTCAAGTCTTTGGCCTATTTTTTAATTGGGTCATTTGTTTTCTTTGTTATTGAGTTGTAGGAGTTCCTCATATGCTTTGGATATTAAGCTCTTACCAAATATATGGTTTACAAATATTTTTCCCCATTCCGTAGGCTGTCTCTTTACTCTGTTAATTGTTTCCTTTGCTGTGCAGAAGCTTGTTAGTTTGATGTAGTCCCATTTGTCCATTTTTACTTTTGTTGCCTGTGCATTTGGTGTTATATTCAAGAAATCATTGCCTAGACCTATGCCATGAATTGTTCCCTCTGTGTTTTCTTCTAAGAGATTTATAAATTAAGGGGTTAGGTTTAAATTCTTAATCCATTTTGAGTTGATTTTTGTGTGTGGTGTAAGATGCAGGTACAATTTCATTCTTTTGCATGTGGATATCCAGTTTTCCCACCATCATTTGTTGAAGAGACTGACCTTCCCTCATTGTGTGTTTGTGGCACTATTATTAAGGATCAGTTGACTGTAATATGTGGATTTATTTCTGAGCTCTCTATCCTGTTCCATTGGTCTATATATCTGTTTTTATGCCAGCATCATACTCTTTTGATTACCATAGCTTTGTAGTACATTTTGAAATCAGGCAGTGTGATACCTCCAGCTTTGTTCTTTTTGCCCAAGATTGCTTTGGCTATTCAAGGACTTTTGTGGGTTTCTATGACTTTTAAGATTGTTTTTCCTATTTCTGTGAAAAATTTCATTAGAATTTTGATAGGGATTACATTAAATCTGTATGTAACTTTGGATAGTATGGGCATTTAAAAATTAATTTTTAAAATTCATGAACACAGGATTTCTTTCTGTTTACTCATGTCTGCTTTAATTTCTTTCATACAGTGATTTATCACCTCACACCTGTTAGAAATTATAAGGCACTTTCAAGAGAATTAAAAGACAAGCTATGAACTGGGAAAAATGTTTGCAAATGACATATCTGGTCAAGATTGTTATTCAAATATACAAAGAACACTTAAAACCCAACAATAAAGAAGCAAACTTCCAATTAAAAAATGGGCAAGAGACCTGAACAGATACCTCACCAAAAAAGATATACGGATGGCAAATAAGCATATGAGAAGATGCTCCACATCATATGTCATCAGGGAAATGCAAATTAACATGACAATGAGATATCATACACCCTTATTAGAATGGCCCAAATCCAGAATACTGACAACACTGAATTTTGGTAAGGATGTGGAACAACTCTCATTCATTGCTGGTGGGAATGTAAAATGTTACAGGCAATTTGAAAGACAGTTTGGTAGTTTCTTACAAAACTAAACACACCCTTACTGCATGATCCAGCAATCACACTACTTGGTATTACTCAAAGGAGTTGAAAACAAATACGATGTGATCTCACTTACATGTGGAATCCAAGGACGTCAGACTCATAAAAGCCAAGAGTAGAATGGTGGTTGTCATGGGTGGGGTAGGGGAAATGGTGCATTGGTGCTCAGTGGGAATGAAGTTTGAGTTATATAAGATGAATACTTCCAGAGATCTGCTGCACAGCATTGTGCCTATAGGAACAATATGGTATTAGTCATGTAATAATGTGTGAAGGGGTCATGTTACATATTATTTTTATAATTTAAAAATAATAGCAATTTCTTATGGTTTAAGCTAATGCATGTGCTGGTGTCCTGGTCATTACCCCCAAGAGCAAGTTTGTGAGAATGTGCATGACTTTAATATATGGAATATATACATTTATATATTTAAAATATAAATATCTAAAATGGCAAGAATGAAAGAACCAAAATATTCACTTTTTTTGGAGTGTGGAATTTATTTCCTCTCACACACACACATATGCTTTATTAGTTCTGAATTGTTAGTGTTTTTATTGATCTTGATATTTTCTGTTTATGTGTATATCTTATCCTGAGTTGTCAATGTTGGAGGGTGAGGATTGTGCTTAATACACTCCAATAGTACATTGCTCTCTAGAGATAATGGTGAAAAATTTGGACATATTTCTGATGAGATATTAGCCTGCCTAAATATAATTTTAAAAATAAGGAAAGTAATTTGACTGTTTATAAATTTGTAAAATGTGAAATCTTAAAAAGTTCTGTTAAATTATATGTTTTACAAAAAAGGAAGTTAGTGATTAAAAAATGAATGGCTAAGATTTCCTCATGTCTGAAGTCAAATGTTTCACGAAAATTCTAAGAAGGTGACCTGACCGTGAAAAAGCCAGAAGGATGGTTGCCCTGGTGAAAGAATTTGGACTTATTCGTCTTGAGAAATTCCTGTGTTCTTGGCTCAGGGCCACTTCTAAGTAGGCCCAAGCCCACCCTCGGACATGTGGAAGACATGTGGGGGACGATTAGCTTCTATAACACTGCTTGGAAGGGACGAAGAAGAGTGTTTTGTTGTCTTTTTTACTTAAATGCCTTGGCCTTAAACATCATCAAAACATGTTTGCTACAGCTATAAGGGCTTTAACTACTTGTACTTTAATACTTTAAATGCTGTTGATCTTTTGCTTTGTCTGTATTAGAAATAATCTATGTGATGGTTACTTTGTATGTCAAATCTGACTAGGCTAAGGCATGCCCAGACGCGGGGAAAACACTATTTCTGGGTGTGTCTGAGGGTGTTTCTGGAAGAGACTGGCATTTGAATCCATGGACCATCTCACCAATGTGGGTGGGCATTCTTCAATCCACTGAGGGCCTTAAATAGACCAAAATGTCAGAGGAAGGGAGAGTTTGCTCTGCTGTAGTTGGGACATCCATCCTCTCCTGCCCTCAGACACTGGCACTCCTCGCCCTTGGGCATTTGGGCTTGGACTGGAGCTTTCACCACAGGCTTTCCTGGGCCTCCAGCTTGCAGACAGCAGATTGTGGGACTTCTCCATCTCCATAATCGTGTGAACTGATCCTTCACGATAAATCTCTTTCTATATTTCTCTCTGTATGTCCTATTGGTTCTGTTTCTCTGGAGAACCTTGGCTAACACAATCTGTAATTATTTATTCCCTGCAATGAGAACCATACTATGTCCCTGACATTTTAAGCCATCTGAGGTCCAAGGTGAGGTCAGTTTACACTCCATCCCCTGCTTACTGTGAATAAATGACGAGCAATACAAATCACCCAGTGTTACAGTAGAAAATGCTGGCCTGCATCAGTCTTATCTGTACTTTTAATGAGAATTGCTGTCCTCATTTTTTCAAGACATATGCCAATTTACCAGAGTCACAGAGCAAGTTTAGTGGCATTTTGTGACCTATTCTGTATGAAATTTGTTTCTAAAGATTTATTATCTCTTTAAGAAGGCTCATTTTTGTCTTATACTGACTTTAGTTTGAATAGCCTTTCCCACAGATTTTATTACAAATTAAACCTTTCCAATTAGGAAATAATTTTTGTTATTAGTCACTGGGGGTGTATGCTGTCATGGGAGAAGTCAAAAGAATAGCAAAGGAAATGCATTTATCTAAAAGGCAAATAGGTCTCAAGAATCTCTGCCGAAGAGAGTCAGCTCAGATGGCGCAGAGGCCAAAAGTACAAACAGAAAACACACTTTTTCCCTCACACACTTTTATGTCAACAATAACTTGCAATCTGGTAGGTAGATTCTTTTCTATGTCCTTTCTATGTCTAAATTGCTTTCTTTGAAAAAAAGGTAAAACAGATGCTAAAAAAGATAACTGATATTTTTTTCTGAAGGAATTTATATTTTTAAGGTTTAGAAATATCAAAAAACTTTTCTCTTTTAGCTACTATTATGATCTTCATTATACGATTAAGACATAACAAGAGATGTGAATGTTTGATATTAACATATATACATTATAGTATTTATAAAATATATTTTATAGAATGTATTTCCTTTTTACTCTACCATTTTAAAACTGTACTAATTAATCAAATAGAGTTTATATAATATTCTGACAACACTCTATTATCCATATATCCCAAAGCCATAGAAATTCCAAATCTGAATGTTGTTTGGTTTTTATATAATTTGGAATTATAAACTCCACATTTTTCTTGAAGCTTATAAAATATAGAAGTTAGATAGTTTGATGAAATTAGAAAGAGCTGAACCAGTTTTTTTAAATGACATATTTTTATTAATATTTTTAAATAAAAAAGTTGGGTGCTGTCACCTCACTCAGCACCCTCAAACTACTGAGTGTGTCTTGAGCACCTGCTGTGAGGTCTGTCCCAGGAGCTGGGGGCACAGGGAGATGCAAGATAAATTTCCTAATAATTACAATATTAGTTGCTATTAATTAGCACCAAGACTAACACTGGTCAGGCACTTGCCTTGGGCACAAAATTTGTGGGGGCATCAAAAAATTCAGTAAACAAGATAAAAGATATGCACTCACCTAACCCTAGTCCCTACTACCCCTGTTGAGCACTTACTGTGTACAAGGTCCTTTACTAAGAACTTTTTTTTTGCATGTTTCTTACAAGTCTTTTAATAACCTTCTTAGGTAGGTGCTGACCCCATTGTGATGGTGGGTTTATTTACAGCAGAGTTCACACAGCTTTTAAGTGGTAAAACGGGAGTTGGGACCCAGACTCTGTGCTGTGAATAGAACCTCTTGTAAGCAGCCTGATGTCCGTCTCACACAGGCAGGACTGAACTTGCAGCTGTAACGGAGGCCAATAAAAATCTTCCTCCAAAAACTTGGAAACTAAACAATCTATTGCTGAAAGACTATTGGGTCAAGGAGGAGATTCAAATGGAAATCAAAAGATTCTTCGAATTAAATGATAATGGGGACACAAGTTATCAAAATCTGTGGGATACAGCAAAAGCAGTCCTGAGAGGAAAACTTATCGCCTTAAAATCCCACATCCAAAAGACAGAAAGGTCACAAATCAGTAAACTAATGAATCATCTTAAGGAAATGGAAAAGGAAGAGCAAAGTAATCCTAAAACCAGCAGAAGAAAAGAAATAACCAAAATTAGAGCAGAATTAAATGAAATCGAGAACAAAAGAACAATACAGAAGATCAATGAAATGAAAAGTTGGTTCTTTGAAAAGATAAACAAAATAGACAGGCCACTTGCCAGGTTGACCAGAAGCAGAAAGGAAAGGACTCTAATAAGCTCAATTAGAAATGAAAAAGGAGAAGTCACAACTGATACCATGGAAATACAAAACATCATCTTCGAATACTACAAAAATCTCTATGCCCACAAACACGAAAATGTGGAGGAAATAGACAAATTCTTAGAAACATACTACCTCCCTAGGCTCAACCAGGAAGAAACAGAATTTCTAAACAGACCAATATGAAGCACTGAAATTGAAGCAGTAATAAAAAATCTACCCACAAAAAAAAGTCCCGGACCAGATGGGTTCACACCTGAATTCTACCAAGCCTACAAAGAAGAACTGGTGCCTATACTGCAGAAATTATTTGAAAATATCCAGAAGGATGGAATCCTCCCAAACTCATTCTACGAAGCCAATATCACCTTGATACCAAAGCCAGGAAAGGACACAACAAAAAAAGAAAACTACAGACCAATATCCCTTATGAATATAGATGCAAAAATTCTCAATAAAATCCTTGCAAACCGAATTCAAATGTACATCAAAAAAATAATCCATCACGATCAGGTGGGCTTTATTCCCGAGATGCAGGGATGGTTCAACATACGCAAATCTGTAAATGTAATTCACCATATAAATAAAAGCAAGAACAAAGATTATATGATCCTTTCAATAGATGCAGAAAAGGCTTTTACAAAATCCAGCATCCTTTTATGATAAGAACTCTTAACAATATAGGCATAGATGGCTCATTCCTAGAAACTACTAAAGCCATATATGATACACCCATAGCCAATATCATACTGAATGGGGAAAAATTGAAGGCATTCCCCCTTAAAACTGGCACCAGACAAGGGTGCCCACTATCTCCACTTCTTTTCAACATAGTGCTGGAAGTCCTGGCCACAGCAATTAGACAAGACAGAGGAATCAGGGGTGTCCAGATAGGGGCAGAAGAGGTCAAACTTTCACTATTTGCAGACGATATGATATTATACATAGAAAACCCCAAAGATTCAACCAAGAGATTACTGGAATTGATAAATGAATTCAGCAAAGTCTCAGGATACAAAATAATACACACAAATCCATAGCCTTCATATATGCTAATAACAATCAAGCCGAGAAACAAATTAAAGATGCAATACCTTTTGCAATAGCAACAAAGAAAATTAAATATTTAGGAACATATCTAACTAAGGAGGTCAAAGACCTATATAGAGAGAATTATGAAACACTGAGAAAAGAAATTGCAGAGGATGTAAATAGATGGAAAGCCCTACCATGCTCTTGGATAGGCAGAGTCAACATAGTAAAAATGGCTTTGCTACCTAAGTTAATTTACAGAATCAATGCAATCTCTATCAAAATACCAACATCATTTTTTGCCGATCTAGAAAAAATAATTCTACGCTTCATGTGGAACCAGAGAAGACCCTGTCTAGCCAAAGCAATCTTAAGCAAAAAGAACAAATTGGGAGGCATCTATCTACCAGACTTCAAACTATACTACAAGGCTATAGTAACCAAAACTGCATGGTATTGGCACAAGAACAGACATGTAGACCAATGGAACAGGACTGAGAACCCAAATATAAAACCAACCTCATACAGTCACCTGATCTTTGACAAATTCCAGAAAAACATACACTGGGGAAAAGATTCCCTATTCAACAAATGGTGCTGGGAAAACTGGATGGCCATATGTAGAAGACTGAAAGTGGACCCACACCTCTCACCTCTCACAAAAATCAATTCACAATGGATAACAGATCTAAACCTAAGACATGAAACCATAAGAATTCTCGAAGAAAACATTGGAAAAACTCTTATGGACATTGGCCTAGGCAAAGAATTTATGAAGAAGACCCCCAAAGCAATCACAGCAGCAACCAAAATAAATACATGGGACCTGATCAAATTGAAAAGCTTCTGCACAGCCAAGGAAACTATCACTAGAGTGAACAGACAACCTACAGAATGGGAGAAAATATTTGCATGCTACACCTCTGATAAAGGGCTGATAACCAGAATCTATACAGAACTTAGGAAAATCAACAAGAAAAATTCAAACAACCCTATTAAAAAATGGGCAAAGGACATGAACAGAAACTTTTCCAAGGAAGACAGAATAATGGCCAGCAAACATATAAAAAAGTGCTCAACTTCTCTAATCATCAGGGAAGTGCAAATCAAAACCACAATGAGATATCACTTAACTCCAGTGAGATTGGCTCATATCAAAAAATCCCCAAACAACAAATGTTGGCGGGGATGTGGACAGATAGGAACACTCATACACTGCTGGTGGGACTGCAAATTAGTACAATCTCTATGGAAAAGAATATGGAGATACCTCAAAGAATTAAAAGTAGAATTACCATTTGACCCAGCAATCCCACTATTGGGTATTTATCCAACAGAAAAAAAGACATTTTATAACAAAGACATCTGCTCACGAATGTTCATAGCAGCACAATTCACAATTGCAAAGTTGTGGAAACAACCAAGGTGCCCATCAATACACGAGTGGATCAATAAAATGTGGTATATGTGTACCATGGAGTATTACTCAGCAATAAGGAACAACAGTGAATTAACACATCTGGTATTATCCTGGTTGGAGCTAGAACCCATTCTTCGAAGCGAAGTGTCACAGGATTGGAAAAACAAGCACCACTGGTACTCACCATCAAACTGGTACTAACTGATGAACACTTACATCACACAGGGCAATAACATTCATCTGAGGGCGGGTGGGCGGGAGGGGGGTGGAAGGGATTGGAAAAACTCTCACTGAATGGATTCAGGGAGCACAGTTTGGGGGATGACCATGATTGTGGCTCTGACACAGGCAGAACAGGGGCAATGTGTATGGCCAAAGTGTTGTACCCCCATGATATTCTGAAATTAAAAAAAAAAAAAAGTAATGCTGCTTCTCTCAAAGAAGTCCACGCGTTCACTTGTAAGGATGGAATCTCATAGGCTTTTATGCTATTCCTTCATGTTGACCTTGCTGAGAATTGACCTGGCAACTTCGGCAAATTTTATTCTTGTTCTCTGTTCTGTTAAAAATCACCACCCATCTCTTTTCCATAGTTCTTAAAAACAAAAACAAAAACAACAAAACACAAAACAGAACCAAACCCTGCCTTCTGAAACCTCTGAATGAGTTTAAACTTTGTATCTTCCATTCACTCTCTGTGCCTTACTTCCACTGAATCTCTAGTCAGGAGGATTATCTTAAAATAAAGGCATGGAAAGATTTGAAAACAGCATCCTAGTTGATTACTTCCTTTATCCTGTCAATCTCGAGGATGCTTGTCAAAGCAAAACTTGGAAAAGAAAGGTTGTTTTCCAGAACAACAGAGCACCCTGATTAAATGAACAAGGAGCAAAGGCACTTTCGTATTTTACTTCTCTGCAATTGCTACATTTGAACATTATTACTGACTTTCTTTTCCTTTGAGGAAATGTTGCGATGAATTGAATGATTAAAGAAAATCTTTTCAGTTTATTCTGTTTTCTCCTGATAATGAGAGTCAAAATTACATTCCAAAATAACAAGTTTAAAAAAAAAGGATTCTGCCTTGGCAATTTGCACACTTCTTTCTCTTTTTTTCTTAGGAAAAAACCCTATCTAACAACCCTAATGTAATAAGACAAGACACAGAAGAACAACAGTGATAATGTTGGGCTCATCCTTAGCACTCCATGTGCAAAGCATCTTGCCATCAAGGGTTGTCATCTCTACCTTGTTGATGAAAAAATTAGTCTCAAAGGCACAAATTATGTATCTCCATGTTACTTTCCATAGAGGTTATACTAGTTTGCAGTCCCACCAGCAGTGTATGAGTGTTCCTATCTCTCCACATCCATGCCAGCATTTGTTGTTTTGGGACTTTTTGATAAAAGCCATTCTCATTGGAGTTAAATGGTATCTCATTGTGGTTTTAATTTGCATTTCCCTGATGATTAGAGATGTTGAGCATTTTTTCATGTGTTTCTTGGCCATTTTTCTATCTTCTTTTGAAAAGTTTCTGTTCATTTTCTTTCCCCATTTTTTGATGGGTTGTTTGATTTTTTCTTACTGATTTTCCTGAGTTCTATATAGATTCTAGTATCAGCCCTTTATCGGATGTATAGCTTGCAAATATTTTCTCCCATTCTGTAGGTTGTCTATTCACTCTAGCAATAGTTTCTTTGGCTATGCAGAAGCTTCTTAATTTGATTAGGTACCATTTGTTTATTTTTATTGTTGCTGTGATTGCTTTTGGGGTCTTCTTCATAAATTCTTTGGCTAGGCTGATATCTATAAGAGTTTTCCCAACATTTTCTTCTAGAATTCTTATGGTTTCATGTCTTAGGTTTAAGTCTGTTATCCATCGTGAGTTGATTTCTGGGGGAGGTGAGAGGTGCAGATCCTGTTTCAGTCTTCTACATGTGGCTATCCAATTTTCCCAGCACCATTTACTGAATAGGGATTCTTTTACCCAGTGTATGTTTTTGTATGATTTGTCAAAAATCAGATGGCTATATGAGGATGGTTTTATATCTGGGTTCTCAGTCCTGTTCCATTGGTCTATGTCTCTGTTCTTGTGCCAGTAGCATGCTGTTTTGGTTACTATAGCCATGTAGTATAGCTTGAATTCTGGTAGATTGGTGCCCCCCAATTTGTTCTTTTTGCTTAAGGTTGCTTTGGCTATACAGGATCTTCTCTGGTTCCATACAAAACATAATTAATTTGTCTACATCTGTGAAAAATGCTGTTGGTATTTTGATAGGGATTGCATTGAATCTGTAGATCATTTTGGGTAGTATAGACATTTTAACAATGTTGATTCTACCAATCCATGAGCATGGTATAGTTTTCCATCTGTTTGCATCCTCTGCTATTTTGACTGTTTTTGGTGTATATGAATGCTACTGATTTGTGTGTACTGATTTTGTATCCTGAGACTTTGATGAACTTATTTATAAATTGGAATTGATAATCTCATCGTAGAGTCTTTGGGTTTTCTAGATATAAGATCATATCATCTGCAAAGAGTGATATTTTTATCTCTTCTGGAAAGTAATATGGAGATACCTCAAAGAACTAAAAGTAGAACTACCTTTTGATCCAGCAATCCCACTTCTGGGTATCTACCCAAAGGAACAAAATCATCCTATAATAAAGACATCTGCTCAAGAATGTTTATAGCAGCACAACTCACAATTGCAAAAATGTGGAAACAACCCAAGTGCCCATCAATACATGAGTGGGTTAATAAAATGTGGTATATGTATACCATGGAGCACTACTCTACCACAAAAAAAAAAAAATGGTGAACTAACACCTCCTGTATTATCCTGGATGGTGCTGGAGCCCATTCTTTTAAGTGAACTATCCCAAGAATGGAAATACAAGCACCACATGTACTCATTTATCAGCACTCATTGATCAATCATTGGTACTGATTGACCAACACTTATGTCTACATATGCAAGTAGCAATCATTGGGTGTCAGGCAGGAGGGACGGGGGAGGAAGGGAAAGTAAATTCACACCTAATGGGCACAATATGCGCTGGTGGGAGATGAGCACGTTTGTAGGTATGACTCGCTGGACACACAGGCAATGTATGTAACCTCAACGTTTGTACCCCATAATATTCTGGAATTAAAAAAAAACCCAAAAAAGGCACAAATGAGCCTCAACATTAGTTTTCCTTTAAGTGATTTCTCTTGCTTTTCAGATATAACAAAACCACAGAGAAAAATGTTTGAAATTACTCCTACTCTCAAAATGCTGATTTATTTAACAAACATTTGTTGAATATCCACTAAGTTTGGAGTGGAGAAAACTCATATATATTGAACTCAGAGGAGCCTGGAGCAAGAGTGAAGGGATGTCTGGGACCACCTCTACCAAACAGTCTCAGGCCAGTTCACTCAGGTGAGATTGTGAGGTTGTCCTTCACCTGTGCATTTCATGGCTGAGAATCCCAGACGGTCAGGATTGATGACCGTCTGTGCTGCTGTGTTCAGATACTTCCAAATATTGCTAAAAATGGGTTTTATTCCTACACAATGAACCCCAATGAAATGTAATGATATATGATATTGTCAAATTTGGGCGGTGTGGGGTAGGATAAACACAGGGCATTTGGATCTGCTTCATACTGAGTTTTCTTAAGCAGTTTTAAAAGCCTGATTGAACCTCAATGCTTTCATCTGTAAAACCAAATGCTAATAATAACACCTGACTTCTCCATGGGTTATGGATTACTGTGGGCATAAAATAAGATAAATGTATATAAAAGTGATTATAACCTCTAAATCTTTAAGGTTATTATTATTTGTTTTTATTATTAAATCTTTCTCTAAAAATCAACCTCATCAAGAACAGTCACTAAAGGGGTAGAAAGTTTGAAAAAAGAAATGAATTCTTTTCCAGGTGGTGTTGATTCTAATAGAAATAGTTAATGTGGAGTTTCATAATTTGAAGACCACTTTAGTTGTATTATCCTACTTCAACCTCACCAAAACCCTGAAAACATACAGGAAAAGTACTACATTTTTAGCCCTACTTTGTGTGGTTGAGAAATTGGGCTCCCAAAGTGCTTGTCCACGTGAGATGAGTTTATAAATGATAACCAGTGAGTGCCCACGCCCAAGTCTCACTGGTGAAAGTGACAGGGTTTCTTTAGGGCGTGGTATCATGTGGCTGACATTTGACTCAGTAGGCTTTGATGGAACAGACCTCTTAGGTCTGTCCTAGTCCTTACTGGGTCTAAGCCTTTTGGAGGAAGAGCTGGACCTAGTTTTCAGCTGATAGTAGTGGAAACTGAGTGATGTAGAGTAGTTATTCCTAAGGAATTTATAAGTATGCTAAAATTAGGAAGATATTGACTTTTATTTGCTGAAAGATTATGCACTAAAAATGTCATACTTTTGATGTACAGAAAATTCTGTCATTAATCTTGTAAAAGATACATCTATCTGTTGAGCAAATTAAATTATCAAGCTTTATGGTATTGATTTTCAATATAGTTTATAGTGCAACCTTAACATCATTATTGTGTGGACTAAAAACCACAATATTATAAAAAGATATGGTTTTATAGCTCCGGGATTATAAATTTAGGCATTAGTACATTTTCCATTTTTAAGTGGCTATTTTTCTAGTCATTGCCACTATACAGCACAGCAGTGATCAAGATGAAAATAAGGAGTTACTCCTTTGGAAAGTGTTTTTTTTTTTTTTTCAGTATTGATAATTTTCAATAGTTTCTTGTGGAGCTTTCCATTTCGCTGCCAGGGTGAAAAAGCCTTCTTCATTTCCTTCAGAGGATGGAATCTGGGTTATGTTTACAAACATGTTTTATTGAAGACTTCAAAGTGCTACAAAATAGTGGTAAAAGGAAGGTAAGATGATAGTTGTCCTTACAGCACGACAGAGAGACAAAGTGATCATCAGCCAGATCTCACGCTCACGTCTATGAACCTCTACAGATACATATCTCATACATTTAAGAAAATCCTCAATACTACTTACACTATACTTCTACTAAAGTTATACTTATGCTTTCTATTATACTACTTACACTGTAACTAAATGGATGGACTCAGAAATTAGTTAACTTAGCAAACTTTATATAGGAAGGTCAGCTCATAGCAGTTTAATTTAAAACTTTTTCCCACATAGATCTTAAAGACCCAACCCAAAGCACTCCCAAAATTCAATGTTTCCAATAATATCGTTTCTCTTCTCCCTTTATAATATTTGCTCTTCAGAGTCCTTTGGAAAATGTCATAAGGGAGTTTTAGTCACTCTATTTCCTGTCATTTCATGGATTCTCCTTCACACTCAGGTAAGTACGTAACAATAGCAGAAGGATGAGATTTTTAAGCTTTTGCAGCTGACATAATGCTATTTTCTGGGGGGTGCCTTGGTTCACCTTTTAGAGCATTCACACTTTTTCCAAAAGCAACTTCCCAAATATTGTTCATGTGTTATTTGTGAATTTCGCAGGTGTATAATTTACAGCTGAAGGAGGGGGCCCCCACGATGTGAGAGTCCCGTGTAGCCCACTGGACGGGAACAGCCTGGAGTCCCAGCAGCATCATAACTGCCAGGGGACAATGGTATAATTAAGGCATTTATCTTCATTTTTCTTCGTCCCTTTTTATTATTATTATTATGTTATTTTGTAAAATGAAAGTAAATTCAGGGAGGAAGGTAAGGCTCAAGTAAGCAAGGAATAAAAGCAGAGAAGCTGACTGGCGTGCGGGGGCCAGGCTGCCTGGTTTGGGCCCCAGTTCTGTCCCCGTTAGCGGTATGAGCACAGACAAGTCACAGAATGCCTGAAAACCTCCACTTCCTTGTCTGTAGATCAGTGATAATAATGGTGCCAGCTGCCCAGGGTGTTAGTGAGAATGAATGCTCATACTTTTATAGTGCTTCCTTACAGTGGTGCCTGGCACCTGGAAAGGATTATATAAATGTTAGTTTTTGCTGTTGACGTTATATTATTACTATATCTAAGAGGAGCTATGATGAATAGCTTATAGAAACAAATTAAATGCATTACAAATAAAATCTAAGTTGTTTTAAGCACATTGCCAAGGGCACCAATACATATGGAGTGTGCAATGTGTAGAGAGGAAGTCCCCTTCTCCTAAGTGTACCTTTCCCATTCTAACTGTTCTCTTACAGAGAGAGAACCTCATTAAAAATAGTTGCGTCACAGCGAATATTTGGCAACAGGTGGCATCCTCCAAGGAATATCAAGTTGCTCAGGGTGATTGCCTTGATCCTCTGTTTCAAACCTAACATTTTATCAGTTGAATAAGCTTCTAGATCTATTTCAATTCTTAGGCTGTTGATTCCTAAACCACTTGTTTGAAAAATGAACACCACCTCATTAAGAATGGAGTATTTGTGATATTTATTCAGTGGAGAAGCCATGATGGGCCACAGAACTTCATCTATAAATACAAATACATACAGATTATATAAATCAGAGTGTTGTCTCCAAACCAGAGATGGTCTAAGGAAATGTGTAGCATGTTGTGACCTTTCAAGAAAGGCCGTTAAAATGAAAGGACCAAGGGAAATATGTATTTCTCACATTATTCTGGAAATCGGATCTTTTCCAGCTCTGAAGGAAACCCCACAACTGAGATTCAATTTGTCGAAGTCTGTGGTAGTAGAGAATTCCCCTTCCAGGACTGGGAAGGCTTGCTTAGTGTTGGGATTAAATGTGCCCAAGCTGGAGTGAACATGAATGAATCCCACATAAGTAGCACAGTCATCTAGTTTATTGTCCACTTGGGGTCATTTTTTAAGTACAAAAAGAGCACTGATCATCATTGTTCTGGAACAAGTGGTATAAAGTGGGACAGGCAAACTGCAGAGGTTCTACGTGTTTAAAAAAAAACGAGTATAGCAAAGGCTTGGCAAAATGCCACTAAATCGTCAAACATCTGGACTGAGTCCAGATAGGTCTCAGATTCCAGAAACTTCCAGCACCGGGATGGGCGTAGAAGTATGCTCTGATCTACTGTGTGCCTTACTGAAGGAGAAGCAACAACATAAACAGGCAGCAGGGTTTCTAATTCCCTCTCTGGAGCTTTCTCTCTTTCTGTAGATGACTTACTTGAGTTTGCGAGTCGGCGAAACAGCATTGGGTAGTAATAGAGGATCTATAAAGTTTATGTAGCTTACTGGATTGTTATTAAAAAAAAAGCAGTAAGATTATAATGATCACATAAACAGGTTCTTAAATCCCTTAATTCCCTTTATTCACTGAATGGCCTTGGGCATTATTCAAGTATTTTCCCAAGTTAATGGAAATTGTGCTTGGGGTCTTCTTCCTCAGAACTGTGGGAAACAGCAGTGAAAATGTTTTTTACTATGAAGATAAACACAAAAAATATACAACTCATAAGAAAAGATTTTCAGCTGGATCTTCATATGAGTAATGGAAGAGAATTGAGGTCAGCGAAGAGTGTTAAAAATCTCATGAAGTGAAATATTTGTTTAATGCATGGATGTAGCCTCTGACCCAGAAGGGGAGAGTTATTAATGAATTCTGCTAATGTCCATTTTTGCTGCTCCCAAAGGCAGACTCTGGCCCATTATTGTATTTATTATGACATTAAAAGGTACAGTTTCTTCTATGCTCTCAAAGGGTCAAAGCTTTCATGTTCTTTGGGATAGAACTGATTATTTTGGAAGTTTTCCATTCAAATTATTTTTTATTTTTAAATTTCAAAATATTATGGAGGTACAAACACTTTGTTTACCTATATTGCCTATGCACTGCCCAAGTCAGAGCTATAATCGTGAACATCCCCCAGACAGTGCTCTCCGCACCCATTAGGTGTGAGTTTTCCCATCCCCCCCACTGCCCTCCCACCTGCCCGACCCCTGATGAATATTATTTCCATGTGTGACGTACGTGTTGATCAGTTGGTACCAATTTGATGGTGAGTACCAGTGGTGCTTATTTTTCCATTTTTGTGATATTTTGCTTCTGCTGATTCTCTGTCTCCAACAGTTCTGAATATTTTCATGTGGTTGTTTATTTTTAGAGTTCAGGACTTAGTTCAAATGCCACCTCTGACGAGAAGCATTTTTGACATCCTGTCTACAGTTACCCGTCTCCCATCACTCACGTTTTTCTGTTTCATGTTATCCTTCACAACACTTGTCATTATTGAAGATATCTCCTTTGTTTACTTGCTTACAATATATTTCCTCCCACTAGGACCTTAACTGGGTTTGTTCACTGCTGTTTCATTAGTGCTTAGAATACTGCATGGCACATAGTAGGTGATCAGCAAATATCTATTGAAGAAACGAATATACAGTTCCTTTTAAAAATTTTGGTGAAATTTGAGAAAGTAAAATCAAATCCCTTCTGAAGCTCAACCCAGTGGAATATTATTGTTCATTTGTTAGAAAACATTGCAGTAGCATAACTTCAAAAATGTGTAGTGATGTTTAAATCAGGGGAGGAATCTAGAACATTCCTCAGGTATGATTTAGATGGGTTAAGGCACAGTTATTCTGAGACTTTATGTCATCTTCTGTGCTTTCCACTGAAAACTGGAATAGTGAAATGATGAGCTGGAGGAAGTCTTAACTTGCTAGTTGTGTTACATTGTCAAATCAGCAGAGAGTGTGCAAACATACATTTTTAATACATTCCAGTATTTCCTTTTCAAATGAAAACATGAAAAGACAGGTTGAAGAACAAATCTTATTATGAGAAAAAGAAGGAAAAAACATTGTTTCTCAAAATTTTTTTTTGAAAAACACCTTCATGTAGGAAAAATTGTGTCATTGTCATATAAGTGTCATTGGTTACTTCTACAAATGTGTTTGGTGCATTAATTTGAAAGTTAGAAGATAATAAAAATTTATGTGCCCCAAATTTTTTGTTTTATTAACAATTTAGACAAAATAGAAGAGGGCCATGATGTATCTAAGTCACACAGGTACAATGGTCCTTCAGTGTATTAACCATTAAAAAATATGGAAACATCACTGAGGTCTTTGTGAGATAATTCACTTGCGTGGTCATTTACTAAATCAGCTATAAGTTTGGCCTTCAAAGTTCATATTTCTCCTGCCATGGCTATATGTAAATTACTTTTTATTACTTTTGCATGCTAAGTGGAGCCAGGTGTTTCTCTACATGAAAATGTTAAGCATTCCATGAGTTGCAGAGGCTTGTGGCGCATTGGGTGCCCTGCCATGGAAGGATGTGTTCAGAAGTGCCCTGTGCCCTGCATTGTAAGGAAACCTTGATCTCTGTGCCATATTGGGTATATCTTGATGGACATTCTAGACCTAAGAAGCATGAAGTGAGGAATATCCAGAGACAGGTTTAATATATTTTAATGTAGGGGAGGCCTTAGTTGTTCTTCTAAATCCTGTTTAAGGATCACCTTTACCATGAGGCTTCTTTAAATCCTTGTTTCCAGAATAAATGAACATTTATCTTTAGTAAACCGTAGCACCTCTTTCAGTCACAATTCAAGTTTGGTTGGTTGGAATGCCTTCCAAGGCAACTGTCCTCAGAGGAAACTTTTAGCACTGTGGATCATTTGCATCAATATGTTTTGAACTTTTGTGCCTCCCCCATGGGTAAATTTACTGTTCATATAGTTTGGATATTTTACCCTTACTTTGGGAGACCTTCTGTCAGGGTCCTCTTGCCCACACAATCTAGGCGAGATCTAAGGTCAGCTAGACCCCGTGCTGTGACAGCATCATTGAAACTCCGTGGAATCCCTGGGCTCAAGGCAGACAGCCTTCTCTACTCCCAATGTACCTGTTTATAATGACAAGTGACCTCTGATTTTATGTGAGTGCATTTTCAAATTAAAGCAGGTCTCATTGTTGTTGATCATAACTTGTGGTTTCACCGTTGGATTCAGTTAGGTTACTGACTATGCTTTAGCCTCTAGTCCTCTGATAACCCGAATCCTGTCTAGTTCTAGCCCATCACTCGCTCCGATGCTCCCCATTTATAAATGACCCAATCTGGTTCTACCTGCGAGGATGTGGAAGCTGTGGCTGAACCCCCAGCACCTGTAAGGTGCGTGGTACCACTCACTGAATGTTTATTGTTGAACCAACTGATTTGTACCTTCCTCACTTCCACTTAACGTGGCTCAGATGGTTCTGGGCTCCAGGCTCTACATTTTTACCAATTTCTGGCCAAGGGTTCCACACCCATTTTGCTCTTCTCTTTCATCCTCTGCCTCAGCTTCCTTCTTTGGCCCTGGCTGCTTCAGTCACAACCTTGTTCCTGTGGCTCACAATAAACCAGGTGGATTTAACCCAGAGCGCTGATCCAGGTTTTGGTAGAAAGTTCAGTCTTACTGATGGGAATCCAGTGTTCTCTTTTGAGATTAAGATACGGATGGTGGACGGATATTTTTCACTATGGGGTGGAAATGAAAAAGAAGGCTTCCTATTTTAAAGACTTAGAATATGCAAAGGTATCTTTTCAGAAGCATTAAGATCTTATTAATAAATGTTTAATATTCTTTCATAATTCACACATTCTCTGTAGATGAACATTAGTTGAGTTGATGACTTTAAATATAGATAAAAAAGATAAGAAGGTTATAAATCTAAAATTCAAAATGTGCAAAACAATGAAGACAGTCATAAATTGGTTCATGTATATTCTGTAATAATTCCTAAAATAAAGTACCTAATACCTAATGCCTAATTCTTAATTTAAAAGATTTTAATATGGATATTACACTTCATTGTATGTTACTAAATAATAATCTACTTCTACCTATTTTAAAATTTAAATCCTAGAATTGAACTATAATCTTTGCTAATTAAGATATATATGCTTGGAAATTGCATTAGAATTTGAAGGTATAAAATGGTTAAAAAATTGTTTAACAAGGTGTAAACTAAAACATTCTCCAAAATCCATAATTTGTCAGATGTTCTTATAACTAACAGGAGCCTTAGATTCATATGCCTATAGGGCCTGGGCAAGGGCATAAATTGGAACCTAAATACTTGGCTACAGGGGCCCAATATTGAACCATACGGGGTGGTGAGGACTGTGACAGACTACAGAATAAATAATTTGCTTAAGAACATTCAAATTAAATTAAAAAAATCCTGTGGTGCTGTCTGAACAAGCGTGTGTGAGAAACAAATGTGACAGACTGGCAGGTCACTAGCAGGCAAAAACTTTGATTCTATTTCTGAATCTACAAATAGTATATATTGAGAATATATATATTTAAGACAAATTGTATCTAAAGTAATAGTTTACAATAATGCTGAAGTTGAGAAGGTAACCAAATAATCTCTGGAAAGTGTTGTTCCCTTAATAAATAGCTAAGAGTAGGGACCTGATCACATCCTCCAATCACGAACCTCAGGCAATTGTGCAGACCGTGCTGAGGTGCCCTGTGCCAGGACGTGGGCTTGTGCTGGTGCCCTTGGTGGGCGTGTGAGCTCTGACTCTGGGGCAGGGCTCAACTGGGTGAGGGACAGCCCTCCCTCTACCTTGTGCGTGATCAAACGGGTAAGGTGTGTACAATTCTCAGGAAAAGGGACATTGCCTGCTCTCTTCCCACCCTTTTGCCCCTGCCTCCTCCAGGGAGTGCAATTCTGGGGAAAAGGCTTAACTCTGATCTTATTCATATTATCAATATCTGTAGGAATAGTGAGAGTATTTTACTTTTATTTGTGCAACAAAAATAATTACACTAGTTCTACAGAGTTGAAGAATAACTTGAAAATATGTGTGTGTGGCGATAGATATGGATTGATTGATTTAAGCTTACTGTTAATATTTGTCCAAGACAGGAACATTGAGTTTCAGAGGACATATGGTGGGAAGCAATGAAATGATCTATTTAATAAAAAATCTCATCTTATACTTACTGTGGAAATAAATAACTTACTAGTAACACCATGTTTTGTGTGGTCAGAATCTTCTCCTGTCTCATCCAAGGCATAATAGCTTTCTAAGTATTGAGTAAACAATGCATTATAAATACACTATTGATGGTTAAAGAGAAACAAATATCTATTGCCTCCATTTTCCAGAGCTAGTTATGAAAAAAAATTGGCCAAATAACAGAGTGGAGTTCAAATTGTTAGAAGGTAATATTGAATAATGATGTGAATTTCAGTACTGTTTTATACATACAGAAACACGTGTTGGCGCAAATAGTTTAAAAACAAATTAGTTACCCCTCCAACAAATCTTTTAAGTTTGTGCACTTTGTAGAGACAAGAAAATGGAAGGAAAGCATCCTACCATGTTTTGGGGGTCGAGGACCCTCACATCCTGCACTTCCCATGAATGGGAAGGAGTCTCCAGGGAAGGCTGGTGGCTGCAGCTCACCCTGTCCACCTGCTGCCTCTGTGCCTGCAGCTGCCCAGGCCCTGGCTGCTTTCTACACCATGGCTCTTTCCCTATTTCCGGGCCTTCTGTCCGTGACTGAGTTCCAGGTGGAGATTAATAATGATAGCATTAAACCATTTCATGTAGAGCTAAAGCCTAGAGTCTGACTGCCTCGGTTCAAATCCCAGCTCTGCCTGTACTGGTGGGTGCTTTTTAACAGATTGCTGACCTCTCTGTGGCTCGGTTTCCTGGTCTGTAAAATGGGTATAGTAACAGCATGGTTGTTGTGAGGATTAACTCATTAAATGTTAGCTACTATTACTGTACTCTTCAGGTGTATGCTTGCTTATCTTCATCTACTGGAGATACCATTTATTATTATCAGACGTTCGCCACAAAAGCTACAAAGGGAATTAATACAACTATACAGTTATAAAATAAGCAAGACACAACCATATATCTTCCAATTCTTTGGTCAGTTCAAGAACTGAGCTACTTTCTTTTCACATTTCTAGTAATGTGTTTATTTAGATTAGAATCCCTGAATCCTGGTTTTGGAGAGCAAGGGACTAGCTTGATAAAAGTCTGTGAACAGTTCTCACATCACCTTTGCGAGATTCTTTGGGATTTCTCTCAACCTTTACTATGGCCACTGGATTTTTCCTGCACATCTAATTTCTTCTTGGGATCAAAGGCAGTGCCAGGGGCAAAGTTCTGAGCTATTTTGCTTTGTCAATGGAAATGATGAAGTGACTTTCAACACCTTGCAAAGTAACCCGAGTGGAAGGATTGTGCTGTGTTTGCTTAACAGTGCTCTGGAGAACACACTGCAATGTGAGCAGGCTGGCTTTATTCCAGGAAGGTGAGGTTGGCCTCAGAATGTCATCTCTTCAGTGGCCTAAAAGCAAAGTGTCACTAGAATGACAATCAGAGTGTAGCTTCAAGGATCTCTGATGGAATATTATTGGTTCACTTGTGATTATTGGGAGGAGGGCGTTGAGAACTTCATGTGGGTGTGAGATGCTTGGCATCATGGTGGGTGGGGATTGAGGTGAGAGGCTCCTAGATTTTGTGCCATTTCTTAAAGGAAAGGTGACAGCTCTTCTTTTACCTAGTGCTTGTGCTGAATAGTGTGTGTGGGAAGGAGGAACGCCTGGCAAGTCTGAGAATGAGTCCCGGGTCCCCTCATGGCATAATAATGGTACTCACAATGGGTACATTTTCCTTGTTTAATTAGATGATTATGATATATTCAACTTCGGCTCTTGTGTCATCAGCATCTCAAGTAGAGATATAGAAGAGGTAATTGGCAAAGTGGCCGTTTTAGTTTTTCTATGTTGTCTGGGATCCAAGACCTTGAGGCAATTTATTTTAAGTGACTTCTCAGATTCTTAAGTCTGCATTTGCAGTTGGCAAGTGCCCCCCACGGTCAGTGAGGTAAGGATACTCTTTCCTACTGCTTTGTTTCTTCCTCGTCACCAGGCTTCTGTTTAATTAATCAGGGAGTGCAGAAAGTGGTCTAATTATATAATGAGTTGAGAATTATTGTATGTGAAAAGTATATGTGTAATTTTAGAACATATTATCTTAGATGAGGGACCAGTCTCATCTTTGAGCCAGGAGGGAGTTGAAAAGAATTGGCAGTTATAGCTGTTAATTGAAGACGGGTTTAGGACAAATGTAGGCGAAATATACTATTTGCTGATACAGGAGACTCAAGTGGCTAAGATGAGGAGGCACAAGGTGAGGTTCAAGAAAGCCCAGCAGTATCACAGGAGCTGTATAACTGGGGACCGCAGTCTCATCAGGGAGCTCTGGTGGATACATGAGCACCCAGCTTATTTTCCTGGATGAGAGCTCATGTTTTGACAGTTTTTGTGATCATGGCCTTGTTATGGAATGTGTAATTTAGATACTTATCAATATTAAGTATCTAAATATTAAGTCTAGTATAGACTATACTGTAGGCACTTATCCAAAGTATTTACCCCAAAGGGCTGGTTGTATAATTGTCTTAGTATATCATGATATAGGGCCTGAGAAACTAGCAAAAATAAAAAAAGAAATGGGAAAAAACATTGACCTTAAAATTACAGAATTTCCAGAATTCTAGCAGGGCTGGGCTTCGTCTGAGTGGAGGTTGTCGACCCAGGTACGCGTGCTCTGCTCTCCGTCCTTTTCAGCCTAAGCTACCCGGAGGGCAGTGTTTGCGCTAGGTGGTTTTCTGTACCAGCCGGGGCTCCTGGAACTGGCCGTTTGGTATTATCTTTGTCACTAGCGCTCGTAACAGCTGTCCCAGAAGCAATAGGAAGCTGGTCCCTGATCAGCAGAAGGATTTCAGAATCCACCAGTCTGAAATAAATGTCCACATGCAAAGATCAAGAATGACGGTTCATCAAAGTCCTGAGGTAACCCTGGAATTTCGCCAGGTATTGGGGTGTGCAGTGGAAAGTTAAGGTGTTTGAAAAATTATTCTCATTTTTGGTAAGATGTGCATCATGCATATCATATTTTAATAAGATTATTTTTTCACCCCTTGCAAGGCCAGGAACACTGGAGTTAATGTAATTGGAGGGCATGTGATTTGTGAAAACACTCAGCAATTGACAAAACTACCCATGGTCTCTCCCTTCCACCTTCCAATTCCTGTGTCCACCCACTTCCCGCCCTCACCTGGGTCACAAAGTTTTCTTCCATTTTCCAGACCACTGCCCCAGAAACATAAGTAGATTTATGTATCTAAAATCTGATTCTTAAATAATTCTAGATCTTTATCCACTGCCAGGAGAGTGTTTACCAAAGGTTCCCAGTTCTCCTTAAATAAAGCAATTGGATTTAAAAAAAGGAAAAAGTGCCTATTTTTCAGTGCACATAGACTCTACCTGATTTGGCTCTGGGCAATGCCAAGTCAGTTGCTGCTGAAAGCCCAAATATCAGTCCCTTTAAAGAAACCCATCACTATAGAGCTACCCTGTCATTTAGGGTAGCCACTAGCCACGTGTTGCTGTTGAGCACTGGAAATATGGCTAGCCTGAATTGCGATGTGCTTTAAGTGTGAAATATACACTGAATTTCCAAGACTTACTATGAAAAAAAGAATATAAAATATCTTACTAACAATTAGTGTATTGATTGCATGTTGAATGATAATATGTTAGATATATTAGGTTAAATAAATGTGTTAGTAAAATTTTACCTGTTTCCTTTTTACTCTAGAACATTTAAATTTACATATGTGGCTTGCATTGCATATGTATTAGGCAGAACTGCTATAGACTATATGTTAAATGTCTTCAGGGAAGTTGCAAAATGTTTCCACATGATTACTTTATAGCAGCAGGAACTTAAAACACACATAACACGCACACGCACACCCCTACCCTGAAAAAAATGACTTTTAAAGAGAGTCAGTATTGACTGTTTCTAATTAGGCAAGAGTGAGTTCACATGACAGGAGACAGTTGCCTGGGAGTTAACAGGGGCTGAGACCAGCAGAAAAAGGCAGCAAAAAAACAGGGGCCCGTCTGATACATTCTAGGTAATACGTAAAGGCTGAATTGGGATGGTACAGAAACATTTATAAAAATATGGATTTTTCCAACTATCTAGAGCTATAAAAGCTAACAAAGGAGGACTATGTTGTTGGACAAAATACATAGGTTTTTGGGTGAATTATTTTCAGTTTTAATTGCTTAGTAATCAAATGAAGCTAATATTGGGAGAATCATAGCCACCACCAATATCAAATAAATCATGAGAATCATATGAAGTGGAAAGTTTCTTCAGACATGAAGGCTCCAGGCAGAAAAATAAAGAACTGTAAATTGCTTCCAGGAAGTTATTTCATTAGCTACCCATGAGAGCAATTCCCTTTAGCATCATTGGAACTTGTTCCCTAAAAGATCTCCCTGGTGCTAACCAGGATTAAACTGTGGAAAGGAGAGTGGGGATTATCTGTCTGTCCTATTGAGATTTTTAGTTAAGATTGAAATTTCCATCCCTGCTTACTCTTCCAAGGACACGTGGTATGATACTGTATCACCTGAGACAGACCACCAGGTGATGGCCTAACTGCCAACCACACCGAAGGTTTTCAGAGTACTGAAAGCAGATTGAAAATCAGAATTATTTGATTCTTCTTTAGCTTTTGCTTTTATGTTATGGAGCTTTTGTCTTTCCTTCAACTTTTTTGAAACATAACTTACATAAAATATTTCCACTTTAGGTGCACAGTTGGATGAATTTGGAAAAATATGTACACTTACTTAACCACCCACCACCCCTATCGAGACATAACACATTTCTGTCACTTCAAAAATTCCCTGTGACCCTTAGCAAACAATCCCCTAGCCCCCAGGCCGAGCCATCAGTGATCTGCTTTATAACACTTTAGATTCATTTTGCCTTTTCTGAAACTTCATATAAATAGAATTATATACTTCTCTGATGCCTGGCTTCTTTAGCTCAAGGTCATGTTTTTTAGATTCATCCATGCTGTAATGGTTATCACTAGTTAATGCCTTTTTGTTGCTGAATAATATTCCATTGTATGGATAAACCACATTTATTTATTCTTTATTGATGGACATTTGGGTTGTTTCTAGTTTTGGGCTACTATAAAACAAGCTTCACATGCAGGTTTTGTGTGGACCTAAGTTTTCAAATCAATTGGGTAAATACCTAGGGGCATGATTGCTGGATCATATGGTAAGACTGTGTTTAGTTTTGTAAGAAATGGCTAAACTGTCTTCGAAAGTGGCTGTACCATTTTGAATTTCCACTAGGAACAATAGTTCCTGTTGCTCCATATTCCTGTCAGCATTTGGTACTGACAGTTAAAAAAATTAGCCATTATAGTAGGTATGTAGTGGTATCACATTATTGTTTTAATTTGTAATTCCCTAATGACAAGATATGTTGAGAATCTTTTCATATGATTATCAACAATCTATATATCTTCATTGGTGAGGTGTCTGTTCAGATATTTTGCCCAATTTTTACTTTAATTGGTTCTTTTCTTATTGAATTTTGAGAGTTTTGTGTATTTTAGATACCAGTCCTTTATCAGATATGTGCTTTGCAAACATTTTCTCCCAGTCTATGGTTTGTCTTTTTATTCTCTTAATAATGTCTTTCACAGAGCAGAAGTTTTTAATTTTAATAAATTCAAACAATGTTTTCTAGTGTAACATTTAAATTTTTGTAGTAATTTTTTATTAACTGTATTTTGGGTTATTTGATATGCATCAGAATTTTCTGAAGATGTTATTAAAAATGTAAATTCTCAAGTCTCCCTATCCAGAGATTTGTATTCATTCAATTAGAGGGAGGACATGAAATCTGGCATTGGAAAAAGTTCCCATGAGATTATAGTGCCAGCCCTTTATCAGCCTGCTCTAGGCCCTTCAGTAATCTTCATTAAGTGAAGAATTATTCCTATTTTGATTTTCTTTTTCATACTATTCATCTTGAGGTTGCATGATGACTGAAAAGTTATCCTATTTCACTGTTGTGCTGTGGGGCTGTAGCAGAATACTCAAGACTGGGTAATTTATAATGAATAGACATTTATTGGCTCACAGTTCTGAGGGTTGGGAAGTCCGGAAGCAAGGTGTCTGCATCTGGTGAGGGCCTTTTTGCTGAGTCTTCCCAAGGTGGAAGGTGAGAGGGTGGGAGAGAGCAAGAAGGTGCTGACCTTGCCCTTTTATAAGCACAGGAATCCTACCTATGAGGGTAGAGATCTTGTAGCCTAATCACCTCTTAAAGGTCCCATCTCTTATTACTATTACAATGGCAATTTAATTTCAACATGAGTTTTGGAGGAAATAAACAATCAAACCGTAGCAATTATTATTTTATCTTGGGGGACCAAATAATTAAATTATTCTGAAATCCAATAAATAGCATGACATTCCTGTTAGGCAGAATGGCCCGTAAGGATGTCCATGGGCTAATCCACGGACCCTGGGAAAAGCTGAGTGTGTGGCCGTGCAATCTTTTCCTCAAACCTCAAGAACATCAAAAGGCCAGAGTGTTCAGTTTCATAAAAGGCTCTTTGAAGAGATGAAGGAGGTGACTCACAGATCTCCTCAATCAAACCCGAGGGCCTGTAGAAACTTAAGGATGTTGTTCTTCAGTCATCTCAGCAGAAGACAAAAATAGAGAGGTATTATCTCAAAAAGATTTGTGGATATGGGCTTCTTTCTTATGGAGAGGATCTCTGTGAACTTCACGCAAGGCTCACAAGTTTCTTGAGAGTTTTTTTCTTTATTTTTTATCAGCAGAAGCACTGCCGGATTGTACTAAAAAGGGCAGAGAGAAGGTGAAATGAAAGAAGACTGTTGGAGCCCAAAATTCAACTGCAAGTAAGCAGGCTGACAAAACTACTCGGCTGATGATATTGGGACTTGGAGCTAATGAAAGTTAGATGAGATTTTAGACATTGAGTAGCTGCTATGAGGGGTTCACACCTTTGGGGACCTGGGGAGGGAGTGAATGTATTTAGTGTCTGGGAAGGACATGAATCTCTGTGTCCAGAGGGTAAGTTGTGGCAGGCAGGATGACCCTCTGAAGATGCCCACACTCTAATCTCAGGGACCTTCGGATTGTTACACTACACAGCAAAAAGGACTTTGCAGGTATTTATGGTTGTGAAAATAGGGGGATTATCCTGGATTACCCAGGTGGTTATAATCTGATCACAGGAGCTATGGAGTCAGAGAGATGCTGCTAAAGGAGAAATCAGAGAGACCTGAAGTGTCAGAGGGCCTTAACCCGTTGTTGCTGGAGGCGGCCGCATGAAAGCATGAGAGCACTGTGGGCTGCCTTGAGAAGCAAGCTGACCCCTGGCTGACAGCCAGCAAGGAAATAGAGACCTCAGTCCTACAACTTCAAGGAGCTGAACTTGGCCAACGGCCTGAATGAGCTTGGAATCTGATTCCTTTCAGAGCTGTAACATTGTGAGAGCTTCAGGCCACGCCTGCCTAGCCTTCTGACCCATAGAAGTTGGGAAATAAAAATTTGCATTGTTTTAAGTTGCCAAGTTTGTGCTAATTCACTACAGGAGCAATAGAAAATAATGTGATGAGGTGTTATGTGGATAGTTAGGATCTCTGGCTCTTCTAGGGACAAGAGTGCCTGCTTTGGTGATGTCTTGAGCAATTGCTCTACCTGGGAAGAAGGATAAGGGTGGGCACTCCATTTTGGTGTTGCCCCAACCTTAATCCTATCCCGAGCAACAGCTACACCTGGGGAAGGAGGGAATGCTTTATCAATCTGGGAATTCCCCAGCCCAGGCATGATAGGATTTGGAAAGTGACCTAGAGTAACCTAAGGGTAGTTATTGTGTCCATTAGCTTAAATCTACATTGTGGTTCATAGCCCCCCAGGTGAGCTTTCGGAAAGGGAGCTTGTATATGCAGATGGAATTTTGAGGACACCTGTTGATCATTTGGTAATATCCCACGCCTCCCAAGATCCCTCCCCTGGGCTGGGCCAACACAAGGAAACAATCCAAGAATTGAGACAGTGAGTCAGTGAATCAGTGAATCAGTGAATCAGTGAGTCAGTGAGTCAGTGAGTCAGTCTGTCTCTCTCCACTCTCAGAGACAGACCCATTTTGTTCTACAATAAAGAGCTGCTCATGTGAAACAACTCCCTGCCTGAGGTTACTCCATTGCATTGGCCCTACTGGTGATTTTCCAAGCAAGGAGTCAGAGGACCAGGATAATAGTCTGGACTTGACACTTTGGTGTGTCTGGTCATTCTTCAGTCAAAAGCACACCAAGAACCGAGGGCAGACTCCCACCCTGACAGAGGGACATGTTATTATGCAAGGTGGACCAAGAACATGAGAACAATCCTAAAGCCAATAGGGGTGAATGTCTGAGGTGGGTCCTTATGGACAGAAATAATGAGAAACAGGATGATTTAGGGGAAGATGGGCCACAGAGGAAGAATTAAAGTAGAGAAAAAGGAGAAGAAATTTTGCTGATCAATATTTGATGTTAAGAAATTATTAAAACTGAATTACTGTATTATGTGCAGAATGTTATGAATGGATACCTGAGCCTTTTGATCTAAGGGAGAGAATCTTGGGATGATCTTTATTAATTAATGACCTTTATCCTGCATAAACTCAGGTTTATACTCATGTTTAAGGCACTGAGATTCTTATTTATCAAATTGGAAAGTAATGGAAGCCAGTATATCAACATAGATATGATTTTTCTCAGCCTGTCCTGAATAGCTTAATAACTCAAATAGATAATACAAATAATTTCATATGTTGGGTTAAGCATTCTCTAGTAATAAGGACAATTTTTAGGTCCATTGAATTTTGTCATTCTAGGATCGGAATAGGGTCTGGGAAACATGGTATCTCTAAGAATCTGAAGTAGATTGAATTTTGAATCCTTCTTATTTTCCTATTCCACTGTCCTAATGTTGCTTGGGTTGGGGTGAGGTTTTATAGCAGCAGCTTATCAAGAATATTGCATTCCTCCTCATTCATCTTGTCCTTCCTAGTAACAGTCCATAAACTCTTAAATCAGCTGAAAATGTGACTCTTCACATCCTTCTAATACAATTCCCCCAAATAATAAAAAAGGGGGAGATACTCAACTCAAGTGTGAGAACTACCATTACAAATCTGGCCGGTTGTGGTAGGATGCTGTGATTAACTGCACAGCACCAGGTAGATCTTCTGGGATTGCCATTGCATGCAAGGAGAAGTGATTTCTCATGACTTCTGAACATTTATCCCCATAGGTCATTGTGTTGATTCATCAATCCTGAGAAGTTTAAAGGGGATATTGCTAAAAATCTGGCATGGAGAGACAAAATTTCAAACAGGCTGTTATACCACTGAGTTTAAGGTTTTTAAGGTAAGAGGTGATAGTTATTTCAGGGTGGAAACCAAACCTTCTTTCCTCAGCCTCTCCTCCCCCAACCTCTACCCAAAGTATTGTAATTATGGAACCTAATTCATCTGCTGGCTCATCTTTTTCATTTCCCAATTTCTACAAATGAGTCTGTAATTGGTCCACATAAATAGAAACCCTCGTGGTGGTGGTTGTGTAGCGGTTCTCCTAGAACTAAATCCCTATTTGAAATGGAAATAACATGTCTTCATCTGCTTTATATGTCTTTTGGTTATTTCCAACTACATTAACATCACTGAATTGGCTGCACATAATCTATTGCAGATATTCTTCTCATGCCAGGAATAAATTACAATGGCTATTAGGGGAATGGTTATTTTGCTGTGCTCTTTCCAGAAGGCAGGTTCTTGATGGGGAATAGCAGCACCTAATGGACCCAGAGTCATTTTTTGATCTTTAGGGAGCCTTCAATTAAGAGAAACCCATATCACATCCTATGGCTTAAATAGATGATGGCTTTATTGATATATATTTTATATATCCTCAAGATTGAGTGTGTGTCTATAAACTGTTTTGAGGTTTTCCTAGAATTTCTCTCATGCAAAGTCTTTGCTGCCCTAGCTGGTTCCTGAAATGCCATCATGAGCTCTTTCTTTTGCTTGCTTCCCTGGTTAGAATGCAAATACTCATGACTATGTTAATGCATGTAGCTTTACTCATTACCAAGTCTTAACATGCATGCTATTAAGGGAAAAAAATTCATCATATCATCTCCTAAAACAAATTTTGAAAAAGGAGAGGTTGCAAAACAGAGGCTGGTGGAGCAGGGGCGCTTCTGTCCTGAAAATCAAAGTGTTTATACCCCCATAATATTCTGAAATTAAAAAAAAGTAAAAAATAAAATTCAGATTTGCATTTTAAAATGCTCAAAAAAAAAAAAAAAAACCACATGGGTGAGGTGGGGCATGAGACAACCTCAGGTATTTGATTATTTTTCTTGGGATTAACCCTGCCTTGAAAATGAATGTTGTTTTCCTCTGTGGTTTATCCTTTTCTTTACAAAGCTTAATTTACAGGGCGTTGAATGAATGAATGAACAAATATGTCTTCACAAGCACCAACTAGAGATGTTAAGAATTATCCTGATACCATTTTTGATTTTTTTTATTGGAATGAAAGAAAAAGGCTTCTTTTCCAATGAACCTTCTGATAGAACAGGTCGAGAAAGAGTTGCCGCCTAATGAGAAACATTTCCAAAGATCGAGCGTCGGCTGACCTGTCTTCCCTCTTTTTTATAACCTGTTTTTATTTCCACCTATTGTAGTAATTGCATTGCAGAGTAGCTGGCTTTTCTCTTTAACTTAAACTCTTTTTTCAGCTTCTCTTACTTATTTCTGAATTTCTTCTTCTACAACATTGGGTGTGTGAACCCTGACAGTCTGTAGTGCTGTATCTAGAGCAGAGCTTCTAGCTGTATTTCTAGACTATAATTTGTAACTTGAGCTAAATTGATGTACAGTTTTCCTCAGTTGGAATATAAAGGTGAGGCTTTCTACTTCTGTTTATCTGGACTATAAAGAACCAGATACACATGCGATTAGAATTTTTCAGTTAATTTTTTATTTTTAAAAGTTAAGGATTCCACTCTCCTTTAAGTTATATCTAGAGGATGGCTTGTTATTGGTAATGATTTAGAACTTATAAAGATTTGAATAAAGATTTAGAACTATAAGGTTCTAAAAACTGTAATAACTAGAAAGTTGAAGTAAACATTGAGAACTATAGAACATATACATTGCTATGAACGAGTATGAGGCCTTTAGGAGACATCACGGATATAAATTACCTTCTGAAGCATTAAAGAAAAAAAGAGCTCGCTGATATAAAAATAGTATCGGTTATTTTCTTTGGAAATTGGTACATATAAGAAGCTTACTAGACTGACAATTATCATGTACTGGGTACTATATATATTTTTCTCTCTCCCCCCTATTCTGCCTTGGACCATAAAAAGGAATTTTTATTCTCCTCTGGGAAGCACTGAGGAGACCTCCAATGCTGCTTCTCCCCATTAGACAAGGAATGACTGATTTAATTCATGGCTTGGTTCACTGTGCCTCTTTCTTGGGAGCCCACACACACATTTGAAGTTGTTCTTTCCTCCTCCCTGTACATCCCACCAGGGCTGACACCACATCCATGGGCACCCTCACGGGAGGACTTGTGCCCGAGACGGTGAGTTCACCTTCAGGGCAGCAGCTCACACCCATTCTGGCCTCCGAGCCAAGCTGCATTCTCCAATCCAGCATCGCTACACGTAAAGCAGACATTTTGTTTCCCAACTCCTGCATCGATTCCACAATTGTTTCTGAACTTGAGAAAAGGTTATCACAGTTCAAACTCCAATAAGAACGTTTGGGACTATTTGATTAGTCCCTGCAGAAAGAACAGTTTGCTGAATTTTCCTCACCTGGGGACCCTTGCTGTGGCAGCCTCAGGGAAACGTGGGGTGAGTTCAGAGTCCGCCAGCATAGGTGAAGAGCCTATTTTTCAGGGACAGACTCACACGGACTGAGCTCCCACACATTAGTGGCTAAAATGAGAGTGACACTTTTGAGGGTGAGTGTTCCTGCGAAGACGCCTGGAAGCCTGTTCTGGTTGGTTTCACGCTGTCTCACTGCAGGCAGATCTCGTAAGAGGCCGTGTCGGAATTCAGAGGCTGCTGGGTGATAGCAGAGTGAGGGTAAGAAGATTTCGCTGGGTTCCTCCCAAGGCAAGCTGGCAAGCTGATGGCTCATCTCTGCCTAGAGACCCCTGCCGGTCAACTGCCCGGGTGAGTTAGTGGCCCAGGCCCAGCGTGGAGGTGTCCTGACAGTCTTCGTCTGTCTGATCCTCCTTGTCTGTCACGCTGCAGTGAGAATCCATCCCTGATGGGCACCGTGTTTTGGTGTATGTATGATTCCTCCAATTAGGTTAGTCAGGGCTTGGCCAGGGGACTTTGTACTGTTCCAGTTGCTCTCTAAGTCTCCTCGGATCAAACTGTCTGAGGGTGAAGCCAACTCTTCAAGGGCTCACCCCCACACCCTCACATCAGGGGGCCTTTCCCACATTTGTGCACAACAGCCCCTGCAGGACTGGACCTCCTGGCAGCCGTCCCTTACAGCTTTTTGGAGGAGGACTAGCATGTGAATAGAGTTCCAGAAGATCCTGAGAATTTAATTGTGCCCCTCCTCAACCAATGAATGATGCATGTGGAAGTGTCAATACAGCAGCTTCCCTGCCCCTGAGGGAGATGAGTCTCAGGTGTGACATACGCTTTTTTCAGGGCTCCTTTGGGACTGAGCGAATGTCACCCTCTGAGGGAATTTGCTTGATATCACACCACTGCTTGGTCTGCCTTTCCTCGTGGTCTGGCTCTTCCTTCCCTACCCTCTACTGATTCTTTCTGGGAATGCGTTCTAATAAATAACTTCTACACAAATCAAAATCTTGAGTTCGGATTTTGGGGAAACAACCCAAGTCAGACAGAACTCATATTTCTTTATAACAAGCTTTGTTGTGTCTGTAGTGGAGAGATCATCTAATTTCCCTCTCATGTCCATAAATATTATCTACAAGCTATTGGGATTGGTAAGCTGATATCTAAAACATCCATCTAATTAACGTGGTGCCTTTGTGTGGTTAACTAGAGTATGGAAGAGTGTTAAAGCGTAACATTACATCAGGGATCGAGGCAGATCTGAGAAAGGAAGAACCAGGCAACTCGAGGGAGCGTGAAGCCTGGAGCCAGGGATGGGGCTCTGGTTTCTGCTTTGCCAGGTTCTGCTAGTGAGACTCTCGGCGAGTGACTTCATCTCTGGGTGGTCGTTCATTCAAATAAAAATGACAGGATTGGACTGGAAAATTTCTAAGGTCTCTTTCATTTCAGAGAAAATAAAGGCTGCAGAACCAGTGTTTGAGCATTAAAAGCAAATTTTACAGCCAAGCAGGAAACCCAACTCAGTGCAGAGGGTGGGCCCTGATGGAGGAGACTCAGGGGCAGGAACAGGCAGGTGCTCAGAGCTGAAAACTGTAGTCTCTATGTTAGTCAGAACTCTCCAGAGGAACAGAACAAACAGGACCTGTGTGTGTGTGTATATGACATACACAGAGATTTATTTTAAAGAATTGGCTCATGTGATTATGGGGACTGGCAAATCCCGTATCTGGCCAGCTGGCAGGCTGGAGACCCAGGGAGGAGTTATTGCTGTAGCTTGAGTCTGAAGGCTGCCTGCTGCCAGAATTCCTTCTTCCTCAGGGGACCTCAGTCTTTTTCTCTTAAGACCTTTGACTGATCGGATGAGGATAAACTGTTTTACTCAAATTCTACTGAATTAAATGTTAATCTCATTTTAAACATACATTCATGGCAGTATCTAGACCAAAGTTTGGCCAAATATCTGGGTACCATGGCCTAGCCAAGTTGACAAATAAAATTGCCATCACACTGTTCCATACTGGGGAATCAAAATCTCTGTGTGATTGACAGGCAGAATCTGGACTGGTCAGTCACCCTGAGCACTGAGAGGGTCGGGGAGGTGTTCAGGATATGTGGATGTGCAGTGCTCAGCTTGGGCTAAGATGCTGTGCTGTCGAGTGCTATTGGCAGGCTGGCCGGTTGGGCTGGGGTTCCTCAACGTCCGTGCTGACATTATATGATCTGAGGAATAATTAGAGAGTTATGTGTTAAGACTAAATATAAAAAAGAGAAACTATCAATATCAAGATCAAGTTCCTTTGACAATTATACATTGCAGTGCTGGAGAAACTTCTATAGTTTGATATTTATTTCATTCACTTGCCTTTAATTGCCCAAGGTATTTATACTTCAGTAGAAAAGATTATTACACAAAAGAAAACTGGTTTGAGATTGGATTGTGGGTCAAGCATTTGTGTGGTTAGTCAGCAGATAGTTTAATAACTTCAAGGCCAGTAATGCAGTGCTAAGGTCAAAATATTGCATAATGAATGAACAACTGCAAATAGGCTGGGCCAGAATACTTTGTGAATTATTTAATTTTGTTTCTTTTTAGTATGACTCTTCCATTTCCATCCTTTGTTTGCTCCTGCATCAAACTTCCCTCCTTTCCCTCCTCCTCCTCTCCTGTTTTCCTCCTCTTACCCCGTGTGTCCAGCTGCCCCATTCCATCTTTCGTGACTTCAGACATTTTTCTCTCATCCCGTATTTCTCTGATCCCACATTTCTCATGTTCCAGAGTTTATCAAAGTGGTCTTTGGGCCACTGGCATCAGAATCTCCTAGGGAGCTTGTAAAAAAGGTAGGTCTCTGTCTTTTAGCACCCCACAGTTGATGGTTCTCTCCTCTGTCCTTTCTCTCTTCTCCAAGGCTCAGTGTTTGCCTGTGCTTCCCATTTCCTCATGGAGAGATTTTGTTTGAAAGCAAAAGTGGCCTAATGTATTCTTTCTGAAGGTTTATAGTCCAGAGGAGGCACCAATGTGTTAAGTCCGTGGGTGGAGGGTGGTGATATTTGGGCACCTCTTACTGTGCCTGGGGCTAAGCTGACTCTGCCAACACTGCCCCTGTCTGGAAGAGAGTGTTTTCAAGTTCCCTAGTGATAGTTAAAGGGATAAGGGGAAGAAAACAAAAACTATATATTGAAGGAATAACTTTGGTAGACATTTTTATGATATAGATCAAAATACACACTTGGACTTCTCATTTTGAAATATATTTGACTATGTTATGTCTCCTGACATAACTATCATTCTTTTATCTCATGACATATATATTTCACATCTTAATGAATTGATAGACACACTGAAGAGGTAATAACTATGACATCACACATACAATGCACTGTTTATTACCTTTACGTCATTTCCATTAAAACCTATTTTTTCTCAATTGCAAAGGAAAGTCCGAAGAATAATTGCATAGTTACCAAAGTATTTTAATTTATATTAAAACAAGCAAAAAATGGCAAATGACTTTCAATTAAAATCTTTCCTGTGTTTGGAGTTGCTTAGATTTCTGGCTGAAAGAAGGGAACTTAGAAAACTTTGTGTTTTCTGTAAAATGATGAACTATGAATTATTTTGTCAAGATTTCTGCAGCAAAGCTCAAAAAGCCCTATTGAACTCATTGCAGTGAATCCATCTCTCTCTTTTTCTCTCTCAACATCACTTTGTTTGATTGCTTTTTCCTGACCAGATAGTGTGGCGTTGTTATTACATAAACTACAGGGACATGGGAGATTTAGATTTAAAAAATAATCCCTTCTAAAAAATGTATTGTAATCTGAAGTATAAATCTGATTATGCCTTAGACTTTCAAATAAAACACAAGATTCAAAACTATTTGCCCTTAGTCTGATATCCTAAGAGAAAGAGCACAAGTCTAAACTGTCAACTTTAGACATTGTCAGTCATTTGGTTATGATGTTATTAGGTGCCATGTTATGGGAGCTCTTGCCTGGATTCAGCAGAAGTTGTACATTTCAGACATCATAAGACATAAAGAGCAGTGACTCCAATGTGATGGATGTGGAAAGTGGTATATAATTTTTATAGAAATGGGCTATTTTAAAATAGATGTTCTAGTAAATCTAGATCCCAAATTATTCTCACAGGTTTAAAGGTTGGTCAGAAATTATCTTTCTTGGATGCTCATTATGGACAAATCTAGCAGAAAAATATTATATTATTTTTTATTTTGACAGTGACAAGTTGGCCTGAGAGAACAGGTGCCACTTAAGGAATTTTTTCTTTAGCTCCAATTAACAAAATGATTCATAGCCCCAAACCTTCAAGTACTTAGATATTATTAATGTTTACACCAAGAATGCCATGTATTTGCTGCTTTAGGAGAAGAAAAAAGTACTAGAATATGATTAATTAATAACAAATTTTATACTGGCTTAAAGACAAAACTAAATAAAAACTACATTGCCTTAAGGTTCAAAAATGGCACAGTAAAGATATTTCTCTCCTCCTCTTCTCTCAAAAGTTATCCCAAAATACAAGGAGAAGAAGAAATAGAAAACACAAAATTTACCATCAACAAAACTAAAAAGGAACTGAACAAGTCAGGTGGTGGTGTGGGTGGGTGTTATGATTAAGAGAAAGCTGGTTTGCCATGCTCAACCTCAGAAAGACTCAAGAATGGGAAGTCCCCAGCATTGTGGCATGTGGGATCCTGGGGGCATGGTGTTCCCAATGGGCGTCTTAGGCTCAGAGAGGGTTTGGTGAAGTGAAGAACAACATGAAGTACAGTCTGCACTTCCTCTCTCCACCCAGTGCCAGAGTGCAGCCAGGTGGTGCTTCTCTAGATAAAAGCCAGCAGCATCTTCCTCTGGAGAGACTGAAACATCCCAGAGAAAAGAGTTAGATATTGACAATTTGTCCCTAACAAAATTCAATCCTGCATGTCACCCGTTTGTTCACCAATCTACAACTCTGCCTGCCCCGGCAACTTCCAATCAGCATTGTGGTGTTTCACCCTTGATTATAAAGAGATAAACAAGGATCATCAGATACACAAGGGGTGATGACAGAAAAAGTCTAAATCAAAAGCAAATAAACAGAAAAAAAGACACTCAGAGAACATTGTGAGCTGAAAAAGTTTGAGAGAGACCATAATTAATATCCTCAGAAAGATATAAGAAGGTAATTCATTTTTGAAGAAAGAAGAGAGTGTGCTTTGAACAAACAACAAACAAGAGCCCTTATAAATAAAAATATGAAAAAACCTAAATATAATATTTAATAAAAGTGTTGAGATTTTAGAATAAAAAGAAATAAAAATGGACATTAGAGAGAAAAAGAAGAAAATCAGAGGATCAATCCAGGTGGTCCAAATATCTCCAGTAGGAGCTCCAGAAAAAGTAAACAGAAAATTTTACAGAAAAGATATCAAACACATAATATAATAAAATTTCCCAGAAACAAAGAAGACTCATCTTCATAATGAAATAACCCAATAAATGTCCAACACAACGAATAAGACAAAAGAGCCACCCTGGTCTTATCATTATATATTTCAGAACAACGATAAGGAAAATTCTAAAAAACTCCCAGAGGGGAAAGACAGGTCAAACAATCCAGAAAAGAAAAACATCTGATTTCTCAACAGTAACACTGGAATCTAGAAAATGAAGGAAGAACAATTTCAAAATTCTGAGTTTCAACCCAAACTTCTAAACTTAAATAGACTGCCACTCAGGAGTGAGCATAGAGCAAAGAAGTGTTGGGATGTAAAAATCATCAAGAATTTACTTCTTGTGCACCTTTTCTCTGGAAACTGCTGGAAGATGTATTTCATCAAAATGAAAGGTGAAAAATCCAAGAAAGAGATAGGCTGGGTTCCAGTGAACAGAGAATACAACATAGAAGAGAAGGATGGCAAAGCACACTGTGGGCCAACTGCCACGCAGCTCGCCCAGACAGCAGCCAGCCCAATAGAGATGGAAAGTAAGTGGAATGCACGAATTTTCTGATGCATTTGATCATGTGAAAACAATGTTGAGAGGGTTTTGCACAACTGTCAAAAGATGTCACAAGACAGTGAATATACAAAGAAAACTAAAGATAATGATAAAATGATGCATATTTCAACTGTTGAAAAAAGGTGGCATAAAATGAAAATATAATCATATATATCTTGACTGGAAATAAACAACTACATGTATACAAAAATATAAACACTAATTTGGGGTTAATTAAAAATAAAATTGTATTGAAAGGTTAAAGAGCAAAAAGCATGCAAATGTACTAAAATCTACAATTTCTAAAATTTTGGATTGATATTGCATAAAATTATTGACTCACAAGAAAATAATGTTAGTATATGTGCAACATTTAGAATGATCTGAGAGGGGGCTAACAGCGAACAGTGTTGAGTGTGGTTTCCTCTGGGGAAAAGAAGGAAGCAGAGGCTCAGGAGACAAGGAATGTTGCTTTTGTTTTGTTTTTGTTTTAATCTTCTTAGGACTATTTAACTATTTAATTATTAAAACTACTTGCAAGTAATACTTTAAATAAAACAAATATTAATAAAAAATAAAGTTAAAAAAATCAACCCAACATTTCTAACACCCCAAGACATCCTCACAGGGCTGGCCTCATGGACAAACAGCTACCTGGTCAAACACTGAAGTCACGCCGGTCTGTGGAATCCAAAATCAGAGTGAGTGACTTCAGATTCACTGTACCATATTGAACAATAATTTCAATAAAAATACAAACAAATAAATCCTAAATGATTAACCCCTGTCACTATGATGCATCAGGAATGCTTTACTGTAAACTCATATCCGTTTGGTTTTCGTGTCATCTGGGCTTAGAGGGAGGTAAGTGGTGTTGTGTTGTGACAAAAGGAAAGGTGTATGGCCAGGGCAAGCTCCTGAGGTAGGGCTGGTCTGTCAGTCACGCGCAGGAGCTGCAGTGACTGCCTCAGGGGCTTCGACAAAATGCAGAAACCGGGGTGAAGTGTCGAAAAGGACACGGAGCATAAATAGAAGGCTCCTGGATTCAGACGTCAAAGGACCACTGGATTGTACGAAAGACTCTATAGTTTAAAGCAGACAACAATGCACACTGGGTAAAGCAAATTTTATTGTTCAATTAAAGAATAATCTGGATAGATATCCTGTGGCACAGATTTTACTGCTTGTTAAATCGAATTATTTTTCCTCTGCAAGAACATACTTCTCTCATCAGCCTTGTTGAATTTAGACCTTTCAGAAAGGGCTGGATTTTCATTACTTCAAATCAGAGTCTATAATTTCCCCTGTAAAACATGTGCAGAATATTTATAGGTAAGTTTCTTTTACCTTCCCCGTCTAATGTTCCATGTTCACTGGAAGGCAAACTTTCTAAACAGGAGGGGATCAATAGACAGCCTATATTTATCTCCTGTTCCTGGAGTGCCCATAGCTCTTGTGATGTGAAGGTCTCCCGAATCCAGACGCAAGAACAATGATGCCATCTGTCTGTGTGCGGGTTACCAGCCAGCAGATGGTAAACTTGGGTAAGCCTGCTTTTCTATTTTGAGATTTACCGAGAACAGGCGAGTTCATATTCTCTCTCTCAGTCTCTCTCTCTGTCCAATATTGGAAAAGCACTTTTTGTTTTGAATAGTGTTGAGGTTCTAAAAAGGACTTACTTTATAAGTGAAACCAAAAGAGTTTTGTGTCTATACATACTGCTGCTATTGGAGGGCTGTAAGAATTTATCTGCAGGTGTTTCAGTTTGGAGGCAGGAAGAGCAGTAATATGCAGAAGTCTGCAGAGGCCTGTGGAAGGTCAGAGATGGAAGCTGGTGCTCAGGGCAGCCTTGGGAACACACATATTTGTGGCCATTTTCTGTGAGAAGAGCGGTGAGGACTGTGCCTTGGTATCTCGGTTCTGCCCTAACGACGGGTTGGCAATCCTGCCAAAGAAGAATCAACTCACCAAATGTAAATGGCACCCTCCCCCAATCTGTTTATCCCAAAGTTCTTGGCTTCATCACCTGGTGAACACAGATATTCAAAATTTGATTTCCTGAGACCTAACCTCCCCCATGCCTGACTGTGAAGAACCCTGTCTTTTATGTGTCTGTGAGCATCCTTCCAGACTCTTACTGGAGTCTAGGAGAAATCCATCCTCAGCTTTAAGCTCACTTCCCCTGAGGAATCACCCCCTTGTCACCTGTAGGTTAATCATGCTTGTGAAGTGATAATTCTCCTTTGTATTATGATCACTTGTGGGTGGAGGAGGGTCTGGCTTGAGCTCTAAAGTATTGAGCATTTCATGATATAGCTCTTTCATGTACCACTATGCTGGGCTAGCTACGTCCAACTTTTAAACATCCCACAAAATAACATTCCGAATAAACTGCCCAGTCTTGATGGTCAGGGCTGCTGCTGGTGCTCCTGCTGCCAGCGTTGCAGTGAAAATTGCAGCTTTACAGGAACACAGGGCGGTGGCAGCCCGGCCAGCCAACTGGTCCACTGCATGACCACTGCTTTGGTCCAGCCGACGACTTCTGCCACCTGGGATGCCAATGCTGTCTTCTTTCCTGTGACCTCCCACAACAGGAGAAGACTCCTTCTTCTTTCTGCATTATATCTAATCATGGTGTGTCCCCTTGTGACATTTCTTAGGTCCACATAGTCACCTCACTCCACTGTGCCTAGATATACTCTGCCAAAATGAATGGGTCAGGACAAACCTGGTATCACTGTACCCAGAAGGAACTCTGCCCTCACATGATCATGACCTTTTGACTTCCAGTAAATTTTATGTTGAGGGACCGTATTGTACCTCTGCAGTCTGGCTTCATTTGTCCCCCTCTTCTCATATCTGACAGTCATATCTCTGTGTATCCAAACACCGAGCCGCAGGGATAGACAGGTTTTCATAAGCCTAAATGTCCCGCTCAAAATCAGAAACGTATACACACGACCCAACTCTGCTGCTGGGAACACCCAAGCTTGATAGAAATGGATTGCAGAAGGTGGCCTCATGTCTAACCCCTTTCATGGAAAAAGGAGGAGGGTAATTATGTCCTCATCTTCTCAGGACGCAGGAGTTCCAAAAGTAATTCTGTTGCCACTATTAATACAATTGTCACCTTGATATGTCAATGTTTGCATTACAGTTTATTGTTTATAAAGTTGAGGAGGAAACAACCACTTCTTCCTAGATTCAGACTTTTAAAATTTCTATAAAAATTGAATGTCATCATTTCTGATGGCTTTTTAAGAAAAATCCTTTCTACTTACTTCTTTCTGCTCTTTAGCATGAATTCCAACTTATTCTGATGTTATTTTTGTGTTAAATCTAATCTGTGACATCCCCAGGTAGGTATGCATTGGTTAATAGCCAAGATGTTCATTTCCTTTCACATATAAAAAAAGTCCTTTAATATCATTACTAAATTCAGGTAGAGTTAGGTACAGGTAATGAAGGTTGGTGCCTGAGGCAGTCTCTACCTGGCTCCTCCAAATATATCATAACTGAATTATAGGTTATCTCTGTGAACAGCATTGATTTTCTCTGTATAAACGTGTTTGGTATTGTTATACCATTTAAAATTATGCCCAAAGAATAAAAGTCTTGCTCCATCAAAAAAATAACTCACAAACTTCTTTTTCTTCCCCCCTTCCCTTGAAATATGTATGTAGAATTACTGTCTTTTAAAGACCAGTCTTAGCATGTCAGTGCACTTGTAATGAATATAATTTCTTGTCTGGATATGAGCTTCCTCAGGATGTGAGGATAGCATTGACTGAAGGTTAATGCAGGAAATACTGCTCCGTATTTCGAATGTTGTAAGATACAGTGTAAGGTGATAAAAATTGGTTTGCTTTATGGAAATTTAAATGAATTTAAATCTTTGTGCCTCCTGACTGAAAATGAGTAAAATTATTTCTATCGGAGTTTAGAAACATGTTATGTTTGTCATTGTGAACTAGTGGCACAAGTCTATCTTGGGATTTTTGAGGAAATTGTGTGGGGTCAGTGCCTGGGGAACCGGGGAGACAGCTGTCTGAACATGATGCTACTTTAACAGGCGGCCATTTCCTAGGCTCCCAGTCCTCAGTGGATTCTAAAGAAACACGGTAGAATATAATGAACCCAATGTCACAACCTGGCTCTTTTAATGGGAATCCCATAACAGTTCAGAGGTGCTGGGGAAAAGCAGGAATGCTTAAAATCCTGGTTTGCTTCTTTGGCTCATCTCTTACTAGTTATGTGATTTTTGCATAACTTATCTAACTTCTCAAAACTCAATTTCACTACCTGTGAACAGTTCATCTTTTTGTTTGTGATTTTTTTTCGAGGGACAGCATTTCTTGATTTTTATGTAGTAAAACACATGTTTTTCCTTTATACTTAGTTTTTTTTTTTAAGGTCTTTTTTAAGAAATATTTTCCTGGTATAAGTGATGATGAGGAAATCCTCAGATATTATCTTCCAAAAGCTTTAATGTTTTGCTTTTAATATAAGATCTATGTTCAATCTGGAGTTAATTTCTGGGTAAATTGTAAAAAAAATCACTTTTTTTCCTATGTGCATATGTAATTGTCACACATATGTCTTAGTCTGTTGTGTGCTGCTGTAGCAGAATAACGGAGACTGGGTGATTTATAATGAACAGAAGTTCATTGGCTCACAGGTCTGGTGGCTGTAAAGTCCAAGATTGAGGGCTGGTTTCTGATGAGGGCCTTCTTGCTGCATCATCCCATGGTGGAAAGGCAAGGGGAGGATGAGAGAGAGCAAGGGGGGGGGTGACTCCTCCTTTTAGAAGGAACCCACTTCGGTGTTAACAAACTCACTCCTGTGATAATGGCATTAACCATCCATGAGGGCAGAACCCTCCTGGCCTAGTCACCTGTTAGAGGTCTCACTTCTTAATACTGTCACAATGGCAATTAAGTTTCAACATGAGTTTGGGAGGGGACAAACACTCAAACCATAGCAGCACCATACCTTGACTTAATGATACATTTATTGGAAATCTCTCCTTTGCCCTACCGTTCTGAAGTGACACCTCGAGGATATAGCAAATGACCACGTAGGGCTGGGGCTGATGCTGAGCTCTGTATTTTCTTCAATTCTTTATCAGTGTCATGCTCCTTTAACAAATCTTAATATCTGGTACAGCAAGGCCACTTGCCTCATTTTTCTTTCTTCAAAAGGGTCTTGGATTTTTATTACCTTTTTCCTGCATGAATAAAATATTACCTGCTTAAGTCATAAATACAGTTTGGGATACTGACTAGAACTACATTGAATGCACAAATGGATTTGGGGTGATTTGATATCTTTACAATATTGAGTATTCCCAGCCAAGAACACAATATAATTGTATTTCCATAGGTCTTCTTGAATATTTTACAATGGAATTCAATAGTTTTCTCTGTGGAGAGAGTCTATATCTTTTGTTACTATTAAATATTTGAAAATTTTGATACCATAAAATATTTTTTTGGAGAAATATATCCTACATGCAAAAAAGTGCATAAATCAACAGCATAAAGCATGATGAATTCTCACCAGGTGAACACATTTGCATAGTCAGCACCAGGACCCAGAGGGCCCCTTGTCTTGGTGGTGGTTGCATTTTTGCTCCCACAAGCTACCTCAGGAGCCTGTTCAGTTAGTTTCCTGGACTGTTAATGCCAGTACAGGGTCTACTGGCCAATTCCCACATGGATTTGGTGTGATTTATTGGCCAGATCAAACTTCAGCACTAGGTAAGCACTTTTCCTCAAAAACAAATTCACAAAAAATGGTATGGTATATAAAAATAGTTTTGGGATACGACTGCCAAGGCTAGTGATAGGAGCCAACACGGCAGCAGCTGGGACCGGAAGCAGAATGAATTGCTGTGTAGGAACATTTCCTACTTAGACATCACTGCACGGTCGGGTTGGTTGCCAGGAGCAAGTGGAGCGACCTGAAGGCTGTGAATGAAGCTGCACAGGATGTGGATCCAGACAGCGAGGACACGGGGTGGGGACGTGCATTAACACCCGTATGCCTCTCAATCACGCCAGCTACAGCAGTTGTTCCTTTCCCCTTCCCAGCACAGGAAAAAAAGACGTCTCCCTCCACTTGCATCTTCCAGCATCATTTCTGGAACCTCATTCCTCTTTCCAAGAAAAACTCTCCAATCTAGTTTTTCTTCATTTCAGATCAGAAAGAAAGATATGGGCAATTTAAAAACCCATAATAATAATGCTAATAAAGAATAATTTCCTAGATAGGGTGGCTTGAAAAAGTGAAAGGGGGCACTTTCGCCACTCTGCACTATCTGATTTATTTGTCTACGAAAAAGAAAGTTGGAACCTATCTGTTCTTTGTTGGTTTGCTTTTACTCACTATTTTGTTTGAACTAAAACAATGCAACATTGAGTCAGAGAAAAATTTTAAACTGTTACTTTCTGCCTAATATAAGATATAAAATAAGGTATAAAATATCTTAGACCTTGGTCTCCAAAATAATTAAACATTATCATGTGGTTGGGATTTACTCTCTATGCTATTGGGAGATAAATTAATTAAGGGATATGGTATAAACTATGTCGAGCAACATAGAAAAAAATTCCAGAAGTTCCATCCAATCTCACACAATATTGCAACATACTTACCTTAATAGATTTGGGCAAATTAGTGCCTTAATTATCTCCTATAATTGACATCATCGATCTAAGCAATGTCCCTTTAAAAACAATCACTTTGTGCGGCTACATGCTTCTGTGGAGATGTTTTAGTTCAGAACATAACATGGAGATTTTCTGGGATGACCCTCAGAATCTTGACACACTCTTTCGAATATTCTTAGATACAGTAAATTTTCATCATTAGAGAGTAAGTTTGAGGTCTGTAAAGACACAAGAGGGATAACAATAAAACCAACTGTACTGAATAATGAGAACAATCAAGCCAAGCAAAATTGTTTTGGATTAGTAAAACTGGGTAAATAAAGGTGATGAACCTACTGTTTTTATTATGTGGTTTGTGTACTGCTGCATGAAGATATTCTTGTAAGCTAATTTTTAAATATGTTTAGAACAATAGCAGCCTTATTTGAATAACTATAGAGCTTCCACAATGAGTATTCTAAAGGAGACCTACTCAGACACTACCTCACTTAGAAAAAATATTTCCCATGGTAGCACACTGTGTGCTGGGGGATTGAAGCAAGACCTGCAGAATTAAGTTACTCACGGTATGTGAATCACTTGAAATGCAGTTTTACAAGTGTTTTCCTAATTGTTTCTGTTTTATGGTTGTCTCACAGTTTCAGTTGAAGTCTATACAGTGTGCTTGTAAGTACCTTGGACAGCAGCATTAGTGCAACATTTTGGTAGGTGCTTTCTTTCCTAACCTTTTGAGTGCCTTTTGAATGTGTGAGAAATAAGAGCTCTCACATTGAGAAGAGACATTAAAAATAACTTCCCAAACTACCTTATAACTATATGATCACTTTTTTTTTTTTTTTTTTTTTTGAGACAGAGTCTTGCTCTGTTCCTGCATGGAGTACAGTGGCATCATCATAGCCCAGACGCCTGCCTGGGCTCAAGCGATCCGCTTGCCTCAGCCTCCCAAGTAGCTGGGACTACAGGTGCGTGCCATGACACCTGGCTAATTTTTCTATTTTTAATAGAGATGGGTTTTGCTCAGGCTGGTCCTGAACTCCTGAGCTCAAGCAATCCTCCCACCTCGGCTTCCCAGGGTGCTAGGATTACAGGTGTGAGGCACCATGCCTGGCCATGTGATTGCTTTTAATAAAATCAACAGGAGCACTTTAGGGAGGTTCACACAGTTTGAACTCAAATTAAAGGCAGATCTCTATTAACCAAACTCTTATTCTGAGGACACTACGGTTAATTAAAATGTCACATTTTCTATGTTATAGTGATAGGATATTGGGATACCATGAAGTCTCTGGCATTAATAAGTTAAGACTCTCACCAAATAAATTTTGACCTAATTTTTTAAGACTAAACACAGCACAGAAATTTATTGGCATAATTCATTCAGAGAATGCTCTTTTCAGATAAAAAAAATTAAGTCCTGTGCACTTGCAGGATAACTGAAAAGTTTATATTGTGTAGAGATTAAATGCAGATAAAGAAATTTATTTTCTCTATATTGTTTGGAATAATCAGTTTACAGTTTGCTGTAAAAGATAATCCCACAATTTATAATCTAGACATTTTATTATTAGACTTTACCAGGCTTTTATAAAATAAACTGGATATTTTGTAATTATCGTTTCCTTTCTTAAGCTCTTTAATGCTTCCCAATTCCTGCCCCAGAGTGACCTTTGTAGGGAATTTGGCTGGCTGCCATTGAGTGGGCATTAGAGTCAGAACACAAAAATGACAGCACCAAGAGTTGTGTGACCTACAGGCTCACTCCAAATGGAATCTCTTAAATGAATGTGCTTCCCCAGTTGCCTCTGGGGTTCCACTTCAACATGAATACTTTATACTTCAAGCAGATGGAAAAACAATGGACAAAGAATATTTCTACTGCAAAGTTTTTAAAATTTTGAGATGGGAAATTTTTGACTGACGTTGGTACAAATAAACTACACACATCCCTGCACATTTCTTTGCAAGTTCAGTTTGGAAGAGAACACTCACATGAGGGACTTAGTAACTTCCCCATCTCACATACGTTTGGGGAGCATAAGCTATAAATAAAATGCAACCTCATTAACACGTTAATATATGTTAGGAGGTTACTCATGTAAATAATTTCTATTGTATTCTTACTTTATAGGATAAAAATAAAGTTCTGAATAAAATGTTCTCAGATCCACACACTTAATTAGTATACTTTTTTAGTTCTGAAGGTTTCTACAAAGTGAAAATTTATGTTTTTTGAAGAAATTATTAGTTTTTAACAAATAATTTTTTTAAAATTTTTGACATGCCAAATATAGCTGTTGTAAATAAATCTATTAATCCTTTTAAATGTCAATACCTGGAGAAGCATTTAGATTCAGAATGTGGAGTGCCAATCATTCAGACAGAACACATATTCCTCTAAGGAATTGCTTCAAGAATAAAAGAAAAAATTCTCTCATTAATTTATAAATTATCCAGGGTGCAGCAAACAACAGGAGAATACTAAGCCTGTCTGGATCTGGGGTCCCAAGAGTCAAACAAATATTCATTCCTAACGCAGGTGAGTAAAGAACCTTGGCAGAGCTGAGCCCTGAAGGTCGGGAGGAGGCAAGGTGTCTCAATCCAGGGGGTTAAGGTAAAGAACAGGGAAGTTCCTCTTTAATTTCAGCAATTATTTCTTTCATGCTGCTTTCCCACGTTGATCTTAAATATGTCCTTTCTTGAAAAATAGAATATTTATTGATTTAATCCTTTCACTGCACTTGGATACTGAGGATACAATGCTGAAAGAGAGAGACCTGGACCTGTCTTCACAGAGCTGATAAGGTCTGGTTTGTGAGGGGGTCTCAGGTGGTGAGAATGCAGTGTAAAGAATGTCATCCAGGGACAGGACACTGTGCTCTGAGAGTGCAGAGGAGAAGTCCCTAACCTAGTCTTGTCTTTGTGTAGGATGATATGGGCGCCAAGGTAAGCATCCTAGAGGACGTTATCAAGCTGGGACCTGAAGGATACATGGTTGAATTCAGCAAAGAGAGTGAGGAAGAGTGTCCCAGGAAATGGGAACAGCAAGAGAGAGAGAGGGGAGAGAATGGGGTTTTGAGAAACTGAATAAATTTCAGCATAGCTAGAGCCTAGAATATATCGCAGTTGGTGGCTGAAGAGTTTTGGGGACACCAGTTGGGAATGGAGGAATTGGTAAGAAAACAGGCTGTAGAGGCAGGTGGGACTAAACTGATGAGCTTTTATAAGTCAAGGAAGGAAATTTAAAGTGTAAGAGTGGTGAGTAACTATGGAGGGGTTTTAAGCAGGAGAGTGACACAATTAGAATTGAATTTTATAAGCTCGTTCTTTCGTCACTTCTATGCAATCCTTCTAATATTTGAAGGCAACTAATGTGCTTCATCCTCATTCCCTTCATCCTTCAAGTGGAAGGGTTTCTAGAACTCTCTTCAACATGATCACCTTCTTTTGGGAAAATTCATTTGTTCATTTCCTTTTATAATAAAATGGGGAGTCCAAAATGGAGTAGAATGATCCAGATGGGATGTAAATGGCATATGCCACAGTAGTGTTTTGTTATCTTTATTTTTTGGCATTATTTTTTACTAGAGTATATTAAAATTGTTATGTGAGTATATTAAAATAATGTTCTTTATTCATTTTGAGCTTATAGTAAACTAAAAAAAATAGACATTTTTTCTGAACTAAAATGAATGTTTGGTCAAGTATCTCCCATCATATATTAGAAGATTTCACATATCCCTGTTAAATGTCACGTTTCAGTCCATCATTCATATCCATCAAAATTGTTTTGAACCTTGGTTGTGTCATTGGAGGCACTTGCCATCTATCTTAGTCTGTGTCAGCTGCAAATTTAATAAGCATCCTTTAATAAGGATGCTTAATAAGATTCCTATATCTTCATCCAACCAGCAAATTCTCTCTGGAGCTTCCTCTACAGGTTGATAAGAATGATTTTTCATACCATTATTTATTCAGCCAGATGTAAATCCACTCAGGTATTTTCTAAACCACATTTCCTCATAAGATCCAATAATATTGTTAAAAAATCTTGTCCAAGTGTCTTGCTGAAATCTATTCACATAATTTCTTTGATATTCTCTGTATTTTCCAATGTATCCAATTTAGAAACAATTTTACTAAATAACTCGCTCTGGTTCCTAGTAAGCACCATTTTAACCTTTATAACACTAGATTTAAAAGCATTCCTAAAAACTTTGTCAGGTGTCAGCATGCATCTTCCTGACCTGTAGTTTCTGAGTTGCATGATTTCTCCTCATCTGGGATAATACATCTGCCATCTCCTGTCTTCTGGCAGCTGTTCTGTCCTCCAGTGTTTCTTGATAATTACTGCAGTGGTGTGGTCCCTTGATGGCACTTCTCACACTGGATGGCAATGGGTAGATAACTTCTCCCTACCCCCATCTTCCTGCTGTCTACCAGCAGGAATTTCCCCATTGGTGAAATTAGGGTAATGGTACCCACCCCTCGGGTTGCTGTGAGAATTACCTGAGTTGACACATGACGAGGAATTGCAACAGTGTCTAGTAGTACAGGGCAAGTGCTTGGTGATGCGGAGCCATTAGCTGTGAATGAGTTTGAAAATTGTTGCTGTCCGTTAATTAACTTTTGCCTAAATTCCCTGAGACCTTGGGCTAGGGAGCCTTGAAAATAAATTTTTAATCTGTGATATAAAGATGACACTCATTTCTACTACTTAACCTCAAAGAGGATCAAATACAACAACAGGAAAGGCTCTGATACCCAGAAATATGGTTGGGGCAGTAAGTACATTGTAAACTCAGGATGAAGGAATACAAATTCACAAATTACTTCATGTTTAAGCATAGTATAGCTTCAGTAAAAATATTCAGACAAACACACTTCTATACACAGAAAATAGCCGCAGTTTGGTTGAAGTAATTTTTTTTTTTTTGTAAAATCAGTTCTAGTTATTCACCAGCCAAGTCAGACATCTTAATGGTGTATCAGTTTTAAGACAGTTATGAATTGGAAAACATACGGAGTTTCTTGGAAGTACTATAGTAACACATTTTTTGTATTTACTTCAATTATTGAAGTTGAAGTAGGCAGTTATTAGAGCCTCAAAAATATACTCACTTAGTAGATAAAGGTTTTACTTAAATTATCTATAAAGTAAGTAGTAAATATTCCTTAAAATAAATTTTATTAATCTAAAAATATATTTGCCATTTTCTCTTTTGTAGTTTCTGCCAGAGTTGGTTCACTTAAAATTCTTTGCACTCCATTCCAGTAGAGAGGATAGCCATATGTAAAAGAGATGATCTGAATGCAGAAATAGGTTGGTGTAAGGTTTACTTTGAGAGTAAGGTTGTGTTTCGTAAGCAAGAAAACTCTGGCCATTCACGGTTGTAATAAACACAGGTGCGTCATGGTGGGTAGGGTGGGAAGCGTGAACATTTCTCAAAAGCACTCCTATTCCATCTCAAACGCCATTGTCCTGTTCTGGCTTAACCTGACTTGAAGGATTATTGGGAGAATTAAATATAATGCATATAAAAGCCAGGAAAATAGTTGTGGCTATTGCATATTGTAAAATATAGTATATTATAGCTAATATCACTACCTGCTTCTAACGCCTCTCTCTAGCTAGTACAGACACAGAGAGAGAGACAGCTAAGCAGACTAACTAACCAAAAAAGCACAAGAGAGAGTAAACACACACCCTAATAAGTTAGTTCCTAGAATATTATTAACAAGAGATTTGAAAACTGATGAAATCCCTTGTAATTCCTGCTTCTTCAGGCCCAGAATTAAGTCCAGGATTTGGAACTGACAAATTAGAGGGCGTCTTTGTGCAGAAATTTGAGAGAAATGAAGCAAGCATTGCCATTGCAGTTTCTGCCTGGGCACGCTGATTGTGCAGTCCGTGGGCATCGAACTACCAGATTTGGATTTGTCTTGGGTGAGCTTCATTCCGCCCCCATGTGGCTTCCGTCCCCACGGAGGCTCTCATTGACCTAGACCTAGAAGATGTTGTCTCCAAACCGTTACTTTGGCTTTCTTTCTCCTGTTCTTTTGCTTCATAGCATGCATTAAAAATTAAAAATTATATTTTTTTCTTGTTTATTATCTATTTTCCCCACTGGACTGAAAGACTCATGAGGCCAGGAACCATATCTGTTTTCTTTTCTGATGTGTACCCATAACAGCATAGTATTTGACCCATAGCTGTGCACCGTGAGTATTTGTTGACTTACAAAAAAATCAATGCATTTACATTAACTCTTTTTCTGAGCTACTGATATTATGATCTTTATCTATCTGTGACCTGGTGTTTAATTATTATAATGTTAAAAATACTTAGTATAAAACAAATTTTCCCTTCATTCTAATTTTTAAGTCTTCTTTGCTATCATATATGTGCTTTTTTCACATCAGTTTGATAATCACTCTGTTATATTCTTTTTAAAAATTTTTTATTTTTAATCATTATGGGTACATAATAGTTGTATATATTTGTAGGGTACATGTGATGTTTTGATATAGGCATACAATGTGAATTAATCAAATCAGGGTAGCGGGGTGTCCATCACCTCAGGCATTTATCATTTCTTTGTGTTAGGAACATTCTAATTCTACTCTTTTAGGTATTTTAAAGCATACTCTAACTTGTTGTTGATTATAGTCACTTTATTGTGCTATCAAATATTGTTCATTCCAACTGTCTAACTATATTTTTGCACCCATTAAACATCCCCACTTTATCTGCCCCTCTCCCCGCTACCCTTCTCAGCCTCTGGTAACCATCATTCTACTCTCTGTCTCCATGACAGCAATTGTTCTTAATATTCAGCTCCTGCGTATGTCACTCTGTTATTCTCCAAAGATCACATTGAGATTTTGATTGGTATGGAAATAATATACAAATTAATTTTTTGGAAGAATCCTTAACCTTCCAATGTGCTGCTTTCTCAGTAAGTATCACAGTATGTTTCTCTTTTTATTCAAATATTCTTTTAATCTCTCAGTAAAGTTTTATATTAAAAAAGATTCTTAATTACTAATTTATTTTTTGTTAGACCTATTCAAAGGTATTTTATTTTGTTAAGTTGCGGTTGTAAATTGATTTTTTTAAGTTGTATTTTCTAATTGTTTATTGCTGATGAATAATAAAGGATTTTGGTCTATTTTCCTGGTTTCAGCTGCATAATTGAACTTTTTTTGTTCAGTTCTAAGAGTTTATTTTTAATATATTCTGCAGGATTGTTGGGAGGACTGAATGATATTATATATAGGATGGTTACCATAGCATATTTTACACATTATAGGCCTCCATAAATACTTATTTTTCTTCCTTTCCTTGCCCCCTCCCCCACTTCCTTGTTATGCTGACCGATCATTTTCCATGCATGGAAAGGCCATTTTGTCCTCCTTTCTGGTCATTGTAGTTATTTTGTGTCAGGCGTTACACTGACTAGAACTTTGAAAGGCATTTTAAATAATAGTGGTTTTCCATAACAGTCAGTTTAAGAAAGCATCTTATAATTTCTAGTTTCCCCAAGAGGTTTTTTTCTAGGAGTAGATATTTAATTCTATCATATTTTTCTAAGTGTCTTAATCTTTTGATATGATTCATTATATTTATGTATTGCCTAATGTTCTGTTGTCCTTAAATTTTTACTTGGTCACAGAGTAATATTTTTTAATGTTAAATTGACTTGGGTTTGAAAGTATTTTAGTTAGAGTTTTTACATCTACCACATAAATAAAATGGAACTACAGTCTAATTCTGTTTTCTGTTAATTTTAGATTTTAGTGTTAGAGGAATGTTAGCTTTATCTCTTCCAGTGCTCTCAAATCAATCTTTCTGTCTCTCTCCCCTACCGTTTAGTAAATGACACAACCATATACCCAGTTATTCAAGCCATTTAAGAGTTACCTTAGTTCATTGAATCTAAGATACAATTACTCTTAAAATATATCATCATTTATGTACTGGTAAGAAAGAAGAAAAATGCTGCCTATTAAACTGTGACTAAAAGAAATCTTACACTTAGAATTTTGTTTTATACTTATTAAAATCTATGTGGATCTCTTAAGAAAGCTTTTAAAATCACATATTAGTTTTGTGCATGTGTGTATATGTGTAAAATATTAAAATAAATGTAAAGTTTTCTTAAATTTTCTTCACGTTCAGAGTTCTGTTCTTCTGAATCTCCTCTAGACACTGAGTCATTATTTGTACACGTGCATCATTCATTGAGAACTGTAACAGGGCAGGTTGGCAGATGCTCCACTGTTGTCTCAGGGTTTTTCTTCCCGTTGCTGAAACCATCCTGCGAGTTGTGCTTTGCACACATGGGACACGGCGACCGCTTCATGATGGCCTACTGTGATCCAGGCAGGGATTTCAGATGCATCCCGACTTCAGAGGCATCAAAGTTGGAAAAAATTTATGTTTTAGCATGAGCGAAGTATGATACCTGATTTCTCTCTGTGCCTCACCCTCCACATCCTACATATTATATCAGCAAGTGCTTTTAATGCTATTTCAAACTATTTGTATTTTGTATTCATTATAGCTACTCGTCTCTGTCTGTTCTTACTGCCACACCCTTGGCCTAGGTCACCACGGACTCTCATCTGGATGACAGAGCAACCCTCTAGGTGGCCTCCTGTTCTCCCCTCTGGCCCCCTTAGGTCCCCCATTCACATGACAGCACAATTTTCTTAAACTCCTTGTGGTGGCCCTCAAGTCACCGCGTATCTTTCTCTCCCCGCACCCCGCCCCATTTCATTTCCTCGGATACGCGGAGCTTTTTCCAGCTCCTGTCTGTGCTCTTCTCTCACATGCCTGACATCCGTAGCATGTTCTTATTCTCAGCTAGCTGTCAGCATAAATGCTATTTCGTCGGAGACATTTTCCTGATCATCCTTCCTATCTCCTGAACCCCTGCTCTTGTTACAGTCTTTTTCCAAATGCATACGAAGAGTGGTTTGTTGGTGGTATTTTCTCCTTGTGTGCCTCCTAGAGGGTAACTTCCTCTTGTCTTGTCTCACAAGTGTCAACTGGGTGCTGACCTGGGCCTTAGAGGTTCTCTCAGCCTTGTCATCTGAGGCTGTGGTTCTGCCTGACAAGGTGCGTCTAATTCTTATCCTGTTGCCTGCTACTTGGACTGTCGAAGTCGTGGGATACAAAACTAATTCCAGTCCCCAGCATACACCTTTGTCTGGGTGTTCTTGATCAATTTGACTGATTTGAGAGAAACTCCTCATGCCCGGTTTTGTAAAGGCACCTGTACCCATGACTTAGTCCTCAGGCCCAGTCAGGCCATGGTTTATTTGGCCAGGACCAGACACTGGACCTAGGATTATCCAACCCGTTGGGTGGCCAATGACTAATTAAAATATTTTCCTGAAAATGTTGATGTAAGAGATGGAGGGAGAGAGTTACCCTGCTGTGACAATATGAGCTGAAAAGTCACGTGGAGTTGATGCCAGCCAGGAAAGCACGAACAGGTGGTGGAAGCCAGCGGAGGGCTAGGACAGGAGGGAGGGGCAGGTTGGGGGGATGGTGTGAGGACACCTGTGTCTTTGAAGAGGAGGAGGGAGGGAGAGAGAGAGAGAAAGGGGTGAGTGGGAGACAGGAGGGAGTCAGGGGTAAGAGAGAAACTAGGAAACCAACAGGCAGCACCTGGACTACAGCCGTGGCTCCTGGATGTCCTCTTTGTCATCTCAAACGTGCTCAGCCCCTTCCAATTGCATCCCAAGTCACACAAACGGCATGTGTGTGCATGCATGTGAGAGTGGACATGCATGTGTGTAACCTCTCCTTTCCTCTCAGAGTCCTGACTTCAAGCGAGGGAGCTCCAGGCATCCTTCAACACATTCTTTCTCTGCGCTCAGTGGGGTGGACGGCTCGGGGTCAGGTAGTGCACCACCCTGTGGGCCCTGCTCTCAGGCCCGTCCTGCGGAGTCCTCTAGCAGGGGCCCTGCCGGCTGGGAGAACTAGCACAGGAGAGGGATCTAATCATCCCTGCAGAAATCTCTCTTCTTCACAACTAAAAGCCTCCTGAACGAAGTCCACTGAGCCCTCATTTCCAGCCCTGCCCACAGCTTTTCACCTTGGGTGACCATGTCTGGAACAGAGTGCCCCGGGGCTTCTGAGTCTGAATAGACATGAAAGGGCAGAGATGCGAGTGGGCCGCTGGTTGGCTGGTGCGGTTGCCTGGGTTGTCTGCTGCCCCTCGAGAGCAGGTCGGCCACCTCCCCTCTTGTGTCTTCCTGCAGAGTGGTGTGGCCGCCCTGGTAGGAACAGACCACTGCGCCGCCTTGAGAGTTGAGCAGGGACCTCACTGTCAGCATGAGAAAATCAGGGCCTCTCAGGGCTTCTCTGCTCTGTCTCCTGCGCAGAAAGGACAGATGTCCTAGGCCCGCTCATTTCTGGATTCTTAAACTTGTTGTGGCATTGAGAACCCAAGTACCCAGGTTCCTCTGCTGATGCTTCAAGGAAATAGTTTAGTTTTCTGATATCTCGGACAAGATGGTGATTTCTGTCCATTCTTCTATATCTAACTCACATCTCATTTCCTGCTTGACATTTCAAGCTTTAATTTATATTTTGTCATTAATCAGCGTGTCTTATATTATGTGCCCATGTGCGTGTGTGTGTGTGTGTGTGTGTGTTTTCCCTTTAAATTCTGGACTTACAGAAGTTGGGAACTATGCCTTATTTTTCTTTGTATCCTTTAAAACAGTGAATGCTTAACAAGTGAGCATTCAATTATTGTTCAACTGAATTTACAATCTTCCTGGCTCTGAAGGGAATAATAATGTTAGCAATATCCCTTATGGAATCTTCTTCAAAGATTAATATTTCCACATTGACTATTGTCAGTACTGCATTTATTTAGTCATTTTTCTAACACCCCCCTGGGTGTTGCTTATGAAGCTAGTAGGGTAGAAGTGGATAGGTTCACCAAGGACTATTCTTGTTTACTTCAGGGGCATATTAATTCCCAATATAGTTTTGGAAATCTATAGTAGTAGCTAATATTTAAAAGATACAAGAGTAGTGTCAAAAATGGATTTTAGAGTAGCAAAATCATTGGTCCTGACCAGTTAAGATGGTGTTGCTCTAATCCCAGTGCCCACGATCCTGCCCTGCTCTGACCACATCCCAACCTCCCTCCCTCATCAGCCCTCAGCCTCGGTCTGCTGTGGCCTTTTCACTTGCTGCCCAATCGCCCTGGGGGCCTCCCCCAGACCCATGGCCCCTGCCTGGCTGCTCTTGTCACTCACATCTCAGGATAGATGCCATTGCCCTGGAGGCTTCCCTGGCCTCTGGCCTGAGGTGCCCACCTGCCTCTTTACCATCGTCTCACTGAGCACTTGTTTTCTACAGGTCTTATGGACACATGAGGTTATCTACATTTGGTTGTTTATGTCTTTGCATTTTGTTTGCTGCAGTCTAAGCTCCATGAAGGCAGGGCCTTGTGACTCCAGGCCTAGCACAGTGCCTTGCATGCAGCCAGTGATCCATGAGTTTTTGTTGAATCAATAAATGAGTGAAAAATGGATAGGACAGCAGGAATGTGGAGTCATCGGTTTGCAATTTTACTGTGTTTTAGTATTACAGTCTTAAAGTCATTTAACATCTCTGGGTCTCAGGTTCCTTATCTGTAAAATGAGAGTGTACATACTCTCACTTGACAAACAGTGGGTACTCAAATAATGGAAGCTTTTATTATTAACGAGCACAGTGTATATATATAGCATACATATTTTAATTTTTTAAAATTAATTAGTTAATTAATTAATTTCAGAGATGGAATCTTGCTATGTTGCTCAGGCTGGTCTCGAACTCCTGGCCTGAAGCAATTCTCCCACCTCGGCCTCCCAGAGTGCTGGGATTACAGGGATGAGCCACCATGCCCAGCCTTAACAAACATGGTGTATTTTTAAAGTGCTTTTGTGCCCTTTTTAGGGCCAAGGACACGAATGCGAAGCAGTTGGCACTGTCCAAACCCAAAGTATGTAGAACGCATGCATCTCCTTTTAGGTCAGCCATTAAGTCACATGTAACTCGGGCTTCTTAAGAGGATTTTCACTATAGTGCTGATGACTGCACACTATCAGACATGTCAGATAGGTTTTAGACTAAACGACATTTCTTTTTCTTTCTATTCATGGTATATAACTTATTTGTTGTTCATTAAATTAGAAAAAAAAATGACTAAGTCCCTGCGATTTTCCAGGTGTAATACTAGACGAGGAAATGCAATGGTGAAAAAAAACATATAGGTACGGTTCTTGTTTTCAAGAAACTTACAGTCCTAGTGGGGGGGAGCATTAAACAAAGAATCATAGTATGAGAAACAATAGGAAAAATACAGGGAGTGCATGAGAGAATAAAAGGATAAAGAGGGGTCCTGTTTAGGCTGGGGCTGCTGAGAGAGGGCTGCTCTGAAGACGTGTCCTTTCTGCCGGGAGAGAAGGTGAGCAGGGAGTGAGCACAGCCTGCAGAGGTGCTAGGGCGGGTGGGGACTTAGCACATCTGGAGAAGGAACACAGGAGGGACCTTAGAGGCCAGGGAGGGGGCAGATGGGACTGGAGAGGCATGCAGGGACTAGCAATTGCAATCAGGGTTTTAGATTTTGTCCTAAGGGAAACTGAGGACTTAAGATGGGGAGTGACATGACATCATATAAAACAGTACGAAGAGGCCTGACCTGAGTGCAGAGGTTATATTCATTATCCCCCACACTGCAACTACTAGATTAATTCTTACATCAAAGGAGATTACTTTGGATTTTCCTGGAGACCTAGTTCTGTAAGTGCTCAGTGAGCTCCGGTTGCTGCTGTGGTTGGTGTCTGCAGCAGTTCCAAGTGATGCAGGTGCTCTTGGTCTGAGGGCATTAGGTGTGTTATGGCACTGAGGTGCCATTCTGGTGGGCCCGTTCTTCTGCTGGACTCAGGATGAAATGTCGCGTTATCATATTCAAGTTTACTTCCTCTTGGAGGTCATATATAAACACTTATGTCAATCTTGGTTGTAATAGATGTCTGTGCAGGAACCAATCTTCTACAGAGTTAGTCTTTATATATCAAGGGGTAGGATTTCTTCATTCAGAAACCTAAAACACAGTTTTGTTATGAGGAGCAGATATTCTAACTACAGTCATGAGTTGTTTAACAGTAGGGATACATTCTGAGAAATGTGTCGTTAGGCCATTTCATCACTGCGCAAACATCATAGTAGGTTCTTACACAAACCCTGATGCTACAGCCCATGGCACACCTAGGCTGTGTGGTACAGCCCATTGCTCCTAGGCTGCAAGCCTGTGCAGTGTTCCTGTACTGATTACTGCAGACAATTGTAACACAATAGGAAGTATTTGTGTATCTACATGTATCTAAATATAGAAAAGGTACGCTAAAAATACAGTATAAGAGATAAAAAAAATTATACACCTGTATAGGGCATTGATCACAAATGGAGCTTGCAGGACTAAAGGTTGCTGTGGGTGAGTCAGTGAGTGAGTACTGAGTGAGTGTGAAGGCCTAGGACATTGCTATGTGCTGCTTTTATAAATTTATAAAATTTATAAAAATATTTTTCTTTCTTCAATAAATTAATCTCACTATAACTTTTTTATTTTATAAGCTTTTAAATTATTTAAAACTTTTTAACTCTTTTGTAATAACACTTAGCTTGAAATACAACACATTATATAGCTGTACAAAAATACTTCTCTCTATCCTTATTCTATAAACTTTTTTCTATTTTTAAATTTAATATTTTTTTACTTTCTACATTTTTTGTTAAAAACTAAGACACAAACACACACATTAGCCTAGGCCTACACAGGGTCAGGATCATCAATATCACTGTCTTCCACCTCCACATCGTGTCCCACTGGAAAGTCTTTAAGAGCAATAACAGGCATGGCACTGTCGTCTCCTATGATAATGATGCCTTCTTCTGGAATCCCTCCTGAAGGACCTGTGTGAGGCTGTTTTACAGTTAACTTTTTCTTTAAATAAGTAGAAGGAATACACTAACAGAACGATAAAAGTATAGTATAGTAAATACATAAACTAATAATGCAGTAGCTTATTATCATTATTAAGTATTATGTACTGTTCATAATTGTATGTGGTAGACTTTTATATGACTAGCAATGAAATAGGTTTGTTTACACCAGCATCACCACAGATGCATGAGAAATGTGTTGCACTACTGTGTTAGGATGGCCATGACGTCACTAGGCAATAGGAATTTTTCAGCTCCATTATAATTTTATAAGAACACCATTGTATGTGTGGCACATGACATATCAGATACAATTATCTCCTCCTTAGAGTAACAGAGTTTCAGCATTTGCATCAATATCAGACAGGTAACACTAGAACTTGCAGATATTGTTTCTATCATCTCTAAAACTTATGGTTCTAAATGTAGCTTGGAAGTTTCCAGAATTTTCTTCTCTAGCTCATCCATTCATGGTAAATGGGTGTACCTCTAGAACAAAGAGGGTGTTTCTGTGCTTTCCTCCGGAAGTCTGGCAGACCTGCTGTCATTTCTCCTGACCAGCCACCACCTCAGGAATGGAGCATGATGTCCGTGGAGGCATTTTCTGAAGCAAGTGTGCATTTTTCATTATGAATTCAGCCTTACATGACTCATTCACAAGGAAATTGAAATAACTTCTTTCCCCTCGTGATTGTTTTCCTGCTGATGCTTTGCACAGTCTATTGATTAAAAGGAGCCTGTCCTGAAAATAAGACTATAAACTTTGTAATGGCAAAGGAACAAATTTAAAAAAAGTCTTGTAGAGCCTGTTGAGTTAAGCAAATGCCTGCTCTATTTTTACGTGAAGACAGACAGAATGACTAACTAAATGCTGAGTAGACTAAGACATATTGGAATACCAAATGGCTCCAACTGCTGATGACATTTTTCTAACATTTCTGTAATTCTTAATATTAGGAGAATTCTATCAATTTTTATCAGTAAATTAAAAGTCATCAGAGCACTAATTGGTGTTTCCTTGGTGGAAAAATGGGGTTACACGTTGTCTTCCCAGAGATAAATTGAAAGACACATGAGCCAGCTCCAAATTTAAGACTTGCACTTCAGTATATGTGTTTGTTTTAAGGAAATGTTCAATTAAAATACATTTGATAAAATTTAGCCTACTCTATGCTAGACACTATACAAATTGTTGAGGATGTGTTGCTGAATGAGAAACTTTCCTTACCCTCAGAAAAGACAAAAGTTTAACAGTGGAAGTAAATAAGATGTAATTAACCACAGCATATTGTGAAATGTCCTGACCTTGATGTACACAAGAAACGTGAAGAAAGGATTATTTTCTTTTCCTGATGTCGAAACCTTTGGCCTGAACTTCTAAGGTTGTGTGGAGGTTTACCGGGACTTGAAAATCCTTGCAGACAGTGGGAACGATCTGAGCAGGTGTGTGACAGTGTGTGTGACACTCAGATGCACACGTGGACATTGGTGGCCCCAGTGGTGGAGGAGTGATATGCAGTTAATGTGCCTTTTGCAATCAAATCTAAGTGCCTAGTTCAGAGATGCCCTTCTTACCTAGACCACAGGTTTCTAACTCTGCTCCAAGGAACACTGGACTCCTACAGAGGAAGCAGTGGGATGGGCAGGAAGAGGATGGAGAGTTGGAGCCTGGCCCTGCTCCTTTCTTAACCAGCGCAACTCCCATCAGAGTGGAGGGTTTTCTGCTCTGTGTGTAAAGATTCTGGGAAAGGCTCACACTATGAAATATCTTTGGAAGAAAGGATTTCGCTGTTAATAAAACCACTGATTTAGGGAAACTCAGTACTTTCTAGACCTGGACAAAATGAATAAAAAGGACTTTCTCTGTGATCCGGTTATCATTTCTTCCAGTATGGAAGAGGAGAGAGAATGACTAAATATGAGTCTGTCCTGACACCCAGAGTGAGAATTCCGTAATGCGTGGTTAGAATAGCAGCTCCAATCCCCTACAGCTGTCTCGGTCTCAGAAAGTGCAATCCATCTGAATGTTGTCATGACATTCTTTGCTAGTCTTGTATTTCAGGCAGCAAAAGTGGGGTACTGACAACAAAAACAGAGGTAGTAAATGTGTATTTTGGATTTTTGGTAGAGGCAGATTTAGTTTTCTGTCTTGTGTTGGTTTAACTGCTCTGTTTATCACTAAATATTTAAATCGATGCTGTATGTCCCTGAGAAGATGTGGTGAATCTGTGGTCCGAGGACAAATTAAGGGCTTTTACTTAATTGAGACAAACCCAAGAGGGGATGAGCCAGGTATGTTGGCTCTGGCTTGGAGTAAAGTACAAAGACAGCGTGATATAGTTGGGGTGGCAGAGTGGAAGTCTGCATGGTGAAGGTGCTGGAGTTGGGCAGACCTGGCTGTGGTCCTAACTCCCCCATGTACTAAGGCAGCCCACCCTCACTCTCGAGCATGCTTCAGAGATGCTCATAAAGTGTGTGTTAGGATGCTTGCTTGTTAAGATGCCCTGAGAATTAAATGAGATAATAGAAGAACTGAGCTTATCTCTGCACCTTGGTTTTTGCAAACCCATATCAGCGGTCACTATATGGTTGCTATGGCCCTGAAGATTGAGCAGAAGTATGAAATGAAGCATAGGGCGTTTCTGATTAATTAACATGCAAGAAGATATAAAGAATAATTCAGCACACCCTTTAGAACCATATCATGCTTGATTATATTATTCCTCCCACGTGGGAAGGACTGACTTCCCTGCCCCAGTGGTGTTGGCCTGGCCACGCCTCCTGCTCCAGAATGTGAATGGCTGTGACAAGTGATACCCTGGGCAGTGGCTTTGAGTGTGCTTGTGGGATTAGGTTTGGCCTTTTGTGTGCTTGTCTTCTGCATGAGAATAGCACGTCCTAGGTATCCACTCCTTCCTTCCCTGGATCTTAGGAGATGGTGTTCATAGAACAGACCTCAATCCTGCCTGCGCAGTGAATCATGGCCTCCAGCCCAACCACAAAGCCATGAGTGAGAAATGAAAGTGTTTGCAGTTGTAAACCACTGAGATTTTGGGGGCTATTTGTTATTGCAGAAAAAGCTGGCTAATACACCTAGGATATCTTTTATGATGTCAAATAGAAAAAAAATGTTTAGGGTAGAAAAGCCATAAGAAAGAGATTATTAGCCATGTATCCTTAAAATTTGACTTATCAAAATCCTAATCATCTCCCAATATGGAGCAAATCTCTGAGTCTGCTGATGTGCATACTTTTCTGAGCTCATTTTAAAGTGGATGTTTCCACTGGACCTCGGCAAACACTTACTAACAGTTGCATGTTGGAACTGGAGGGCCCCTGGGATAAAACCAGCCCCAAGCACTTTCATCAACACACTCACTTGGGACACAGGAGAAGAATCTGGATACTGAAATCCTTGTTCTTAAAATAAGAGAGTGATGTCTATACCTCAGCTTGTGGTTATAAAAACATAACATCATGTTATTAATAGAAGTCTTTGTCTTCAAAAGCCAAAAAATCAGTCAGATTTTTATTCCTATATCATTTGTCATCTCTCTCTGGGTCCATGTATTTATGCATTTTTTTCTGTTTCTATGTTTGTTTCTTCATTTCTTATATGAAAATTCAGTATAGTTTTAACATGACCTGCTGTATACTTACTGAATATGGAGTTATACTGCCTTTAAATTTGTTATAGAATATTCAGTCTATTCCTTCTAAAAACAAAGACGATATTACAATGCGTACTAAGCCACACCACCCCCGGTTTAATTAGTTTCCTCCTCAGTGCGTGTGTGAGCTAATTTTTTAAAAAATGGTTTTATGCTTGTGGTTTATACCACGTTCCCATTTCTCTTTCTATTTAGAGATTACTACGTGTCTCATAGCCTGTAATAACGTATTTAAAATATAAGTCTGGCTGTAGCTTTTACAGGACGCAGGACGATTTTGTGGCGCGTCCTAGCTTGTACCTGAAGCATTAATAACTGCAGGGAGCATCCTCATCCTGTTCACGCACTTCCTGAGCATCCCCTCCACGTGTGCCCTTCCACAGCATCACCTGGACAGTGATAAACCAAGCCAAAGGAATGCTTTCTTCCTCTCTAGTATGGTTAAATGATGAAAATCTTAGAGTAGTTATATATTAGGCTACAAAATAAAGCACAGTTATGAAATTCCAAAGTGAATAGGATGAACAGACTCCAACATAAAATCAGGTTATATTTCTTATTTGGGCACTGACTTATAATTATGTTTCAGTTTTCTAATTATTAGAAGTGTGAGCTAATTTTTTTGGCAAATATCTTAGTTATGAGAATTTTTAATCTAGACAAGTAAATAGCAATTCAGTATAGAAAAAGAAACAGGACTATAGGAATCTAATTTTGGAGGCAAGTATATAAAAGAATTATTCTTAAGATGCTGGATGAAATGCAACTCCCCCAAAGATAAAAGGAAATGTAGCAAAACAGAGAAGCTCACACTCCTAACATGTGGCTTGTTGAAAGTGATCAGTGAGCAATCTGTGCCCAAATGTCACTAATAGTTCTTGGACTTTGAGTACATGGTGATGAGAATGAGCTGGCACAACAACATCTTGATTCATTTGACCTTTGAGAATAGAAAGTTGGAATAACTTTTGAACCAGAGAAAATCATTTTATGTATCTTTCATTTTAATTGTCTTTATAAATGCATGCTTAACCCGTTCATCAATGTGCAGAAATGGAACCTCCTTTCTAAAGATGTACATGTTAGACATTTTGGTGTGCTGGTCCATTGGCTTGTTCCATGGCAATATCCTCTCCTGAAATGTCACTGTAATGCTCTTCAGAATAATACCTCGTATGTATAAATCAATTTATGGTGTTCAAAGTGATCTCAAATCCATTCACTCAGCTGATATTTGCAGCTAGCCTGCCTTACTTTAGCATCCATTTAAAAACGTAGACTAAGCATTTTCTATGTGTAGGTTGGATACTTGATGGGTCAAATGATAGAAATATTTTTTCAAAAAGTAGTTTTAGCCTTTACAGAACATTCAGCTTCATGGTCAAAACTTATAACGTTGTATAGCACTGATGGGAATCTTAGAAACCAGAAAATTGTGACAGAAATGAAGTAAAATCATTCAAGCTCAAGTAAGGAGTTCTTGTCAAAACTTGGGTTAAAACACTGAATCCTGACTTACTGTTCTCACTAACATAGTATGGTTTCAAAATCTTGTGTCATTTTAATACAAAGAGCGTATTTTGAAGTGTATGTTTTTGGCAAATATAATAAAGAGAAAATGAGCATGTTTGGAATTATATTCAGTTATTTGGGGGGAAAATGAAACACACATCATACACACACACACACACACACACACACACATATATTTGTCATTGAACCTTTAGGAACCAAAGGCAAAGCCAGGATGGAGGAGCGAAGGGATACCCTTTCCTCTGGTCAGAAAGAGGAAGGTTGAGTCCGCACCAGAGATCTTTAATGTGGGAAACATCACTGTGAATTTCACTGAGGGAGCAGTGTGTAATTCAGGGCCACAAATTGCCCCCTGTCGGTCCTGTACCTTCCTGTAATAGTTAGAGCTCAAATTCTGGATTTGAATGCCAGGGTCAACACTCAGAGCTTGGCATCTTAGGAAAGTTTCTTAAGCTCATAGCTTGTTTTATTTACTGCTCTATAAATGTTCACCAGACGCTGGAAAGGAACAGAAAGTGAAACAAGCCAATGATTCACTATGGTCATGACTAAGGGTATATTAAGGAATCTAGAAACTAACAAAACCTGGGGACATTTTGGCATCTCTTGAAAACACAACAGATTAGGGGACCAAAGTCAAATGTCTAGTTATTCTAAGGATACAGGTGACTATGGCCCTATGATATTGCAATTAATTTTGTATTGCCTGTAATCATCAGCATAGTATAATAGACTGACATTAACTTAAAAAAAAGGTGAAGAACACAGCCCAACTTTTCCAAGAGTTATGATTCAAAGCTTAACATTTTTTTTTATTAGAAATATCCATGGAAGATTCTATCTCATTTCTGCTATTTATGCAGCATATTACTGAGTCATTCATGGGAGGACAAAAAATATATTTTGGCTGGTAGTGGGAAAATGAATTGAGTTCAATCTCCAGTCAGAGCAACTTTTTGAAGTTTTTATCTTTATGCTTTCTCTGTGGCATCAGATTCAATAATGGGGAAAAATAAATTTCTAAAAATACAAAAAGGTTAGTTGTTTCTCTATCCTCCTACAGATTTTTGAGGTCTAGTCCAACCTCAATCTTTTGTGCAATCCATCATTAATGTCTACACCTTGTTCAAAGCAGCTGAGGCAGCTTGGTCAAATGGTCCCACGGCAAATATATTGTCATTGTTTTATGCGCTATCTTCCCACTTATACTCCAAGCTGCAATGAGGACATAACTACAATAGTGTTTGTCTTGTTCACCATTGTATCAGCAGCACAGCCCAGTGCTTGGCACCAGGAAGCGAGGGTCAACTCTTGCTGAATGCCGTTCCTTGGCACTTTCTCCATGGTGTTTCTCTGAACAATTTCCATTTTGCTTAATTCCTATATTCTCTCCACGTATTATAACCTGGACATGTTTCAGGCTGTCAGGTTGCTGATATATCAATACACCTCCTGTTGTTTCTGAGTTTTTCTTTCTCTCCTTTTCCCCTAGAATTCTTCCCTTCTCTTTATAGCTCACCTATTGCAAGGGCAAATACACATTTTAAAATAAGAGGCTTAATTTTCCCTTACTGAAAATAAAGGGAGAGACTTACACGCTTCCTTCCCTTAGAGCATTTGCTTTAGAAAACTTCTCTGTCTCTTTGAAATGTGTATAAAATTTTTTAAAAAGCTCAATAAGGCTTTTGCCAGCTTTAGGACCCAGGAACGTCTTTCTCAGGGCCCTGGCAGCCATCCCTTTGAAATGTGATCATTAAGGAAGATAGAGCCCCTATCTTCCAGTTTCTGGGGAAGGTAGGAGACCAACTTCAACTTCATTGGGCACCTCACTCCAAAACTACCTCATAAAGACATAAGTTTATTTTTCCTTGGCATAAAGCAGTTACCTAACACATGGTCACTTTAACTACCAGGCGAATCCAGGATGTGCTGTTTGTGGTAAGTGAAGATGTCAAGTCATCTTACTTGAAGACTAGTGGTTGTTTCTCTCGAGAGCATGCATGAAATGGGTTGTATCTGCTTAGCTGTATAAAAGTGTGAAATTTCTTTCTGTCTTTGCAATCTCTTAGGAGATAGCCTATGATGCACATCACATTCTGGTTTCATGCTCATTTAATAATGAAGTTATTTTCTTTCTTTTCTACCTTTGTGAAGAGGTTCTCTGGCTTAAGAGGATATTTTGTTTTAATTATATTTTTCCAACATCGTCCACATATGTCATTGAGCCTGTTAGCAATATCCTAGCTGCTGTCTACTTAATGCTTGATGAATACTGTATATAAATACCCAATTTAATTTTCACAACTTGTTGAAGCAAGTTTTTATGAACCACCATTGTACACCTGAGGAAACTGGGACACAAAAGAATAAGTAGTTTTTCTAAAGCTACTTAGCTTTAATTGGCAAAGCCAGTATTCCAAATCCCTGTCTGCTGACCGTAAAGCCTGTACTTTTCGTCACTGTATTCTATTGTCACTTAGCCATTCTCTTTCTTGAATCTTTAGTGTCTGCCTGGCAAAGGCCAAAGTTGGGCCTTTGTATTATATAAAAACTGAAAGAGGTTGGAGGTATTTAGAGTGGAAAAGGCCAAAAACCAGGATGTGAGGAGATCCATCACCACGGTTTCTGAGGTCTTCATTGGGAAATTTTCGAGTGGGTGATTACACTAGCAAACTGGGGAAGGGTGCGGTGGTCATGATTAGATACCAAAACTATGATAAGCAATTTTTATATTAGTTCTCCCATTACAGTGATGAGGAAGAAACTAACATCCCCATTTTAAATATTACAGGTCTTAGAGTGTTATTCTGACACTTGCTCTAGGTTGAATAGCTAATATGGAGCGGCTAACTCATATGTTCTTAAGACTATTAAGGAAGGCAATAACAATGTTTCTTACCTGATCATAAGAATCATATCAGCAGTAGTTAAAAATACCGATTACCATGCTGTTTCATTGGAGAGCCTTGTTTAGTATTTTCTGCAAATGTCCCATATGAATCCGAAACAAAGTTAAATGTGGGCATGAAGGAATTCAGAAAATAACATCCCCAAATATGCCACCTTGGTACAATGATCACTTCAAACTGAAAGCATTTGGGAAAGCAGCAAATACACAGAGGAGCTTTTCGTGAATTTTCCTTATCTGACTAAAGGCAGATTCTCCAGAAGGAAGCCAATTTCATGAAAACCCTCCCTGGGAAATTTTATCTACCAGGGAAGACATCACGAAACAGGAGTCGGAGTTGAATGTAGAAGGGACTGGAAGTTGACACCTCTCCCAGACAGGCTGTCTCCCTACTCTTTTAGAGGACCTTCTATTTTAGATTGTTTAGTCTCCCTAGGGTGCCTGCACTCTCCACTTCCCTCTTCCCTATGAAGAAGGATAAATAAGCTTCTGAACCTCACTGGGTTATTGGGTAATCACTTATCTTCCATGTGATGCCACTGTGCCTGTTAATAAATTTCTGTGCTGTTTCTCCTGCTATTCTGTCTATTATCAGTTCATTTAGTGAACCTGCAGAGGGCAGAGGGGACACTTTCCCCCTTCTCCCTTACAGAAACCTGCAGCAGAGGATTCTGAATGATGCCTGGCGATGACAGCCAGGAGTACAACGTGACCAGGATGGAGTAGACTTTCAGCTAGGATTGTTTTGCAGAGTGATGGTGGTATTACCATAACCATAACCTGGAAATGGCAGGGAAAAGTAAGGAGTGCATTAGGTCCCTTCCTTAGGTGAGGAGCTTGGGAGGTTGGGGCGGAACTTACGTTGGAAAGGGTCATGAGGAAGGTGGTGCTGTTACGGGAAAGCTGTGTTAATTCAGGTGAGAAGATGATCGGAGGGGAGATTGTCTCAGGTTTGAAAAGGATATTTTTAAAATCTTAGTTTTTATTTTTATATCCACAATAGAATAGGGATGGGTGGACGGAGGGGCGTGCTCCGTGGGCTGAGGTGAAGAAGCGTGTGTGGGAGCGTGGGACAGGATACCGGGAGTTGGAGATCTTGGGCCAGGGTGAGAGGGCCATTCCCACCCATGCAGGGAGGAGGGACGCAGCAGCCAGAGGAAAGCCGTGAGTGAGGGGGCCCGAGGTAGGGTAGAGGTGGGCAGGGCGGGCCAAGTGTTACACATAGACCCCCAACTCCAAGGATTACACGCGAGCAGCCTTCTCATTGATAATTAACTTAAAGCTAAATTAATTAGTATTCATAAGACAGTTTTATATCCTAGGGTGCTGTTAAAACAAGAGGAAGAAAAACAGCTTAGATTAGCCATTAAAGGTGTGTTCCAGAAAATTCATAAGAAGTAACTAAAATATATAATTCCTGAACTTTAGCAAGAGTCTCACTGAATTTGGAAAGAATGAATTGCTGGTGATTCATGGACTATTAGGACTGAAATGAACCCTAAACACAAACATCAATTCTAGATCTCTTGGTGTATATGGAAGAAGCTGAGACCCAGGGTTAGGCAGAGGCAGGTTTAACTCCCAGGGTTGTGTGTTTGCCCTGAGAACATTCTCAGCACTGAGGTCCTCAGGCTGTGGGCTCTGCTCGGCCTCTTTCTGTGGCTTGGGTGCAGAAGAGGATAAAACAGGCTGTGGGCTGTTCTTGTCATTGTCATGTATAATATTAACTTTTTAAGTAATCAAAAGCACTAACAATCCTATATATTTCTCTCCCATTCACACTCTAAAAATTCAAATAGCCATGTTTAACACGATTTTAAAATTAACTTTTCTTCCTTTGTTCCAGATTTTCCTCTCAGTATAAAATAATTCTTTGTTTTCTTGATAGACAATATGCTAAAAACATTTTACCTGCAAGTGAAAAACCCACATATAAACAAATCTACCGCCCCCAGCCCAATCCCTGCTAGGCTTTCTACCCCTTTGCATTTAACTATTTGCTTTTCTTTTGTCAAGAGGCTGTAATGTTCCTACAACCCCTCTAGCTTCAGCAGCTTTGCTAACAGTTATTTGTGGTCATGGATTAATGCTGCTGCCTAAAACATTTCTTTGCTATTTTCTATTTGCAGATACTTGGAATAGGATTTCAAAGTCATGGAGCAAAACCTACAGTGTAATATAAAACAGAATAGGATGCTCAAATGTGTAGTGAGCTGAAGTACAGTATTTGCAATCAGGGCATGGGAAAATCTCTGGGTTGATTAAAATGTCACCTAAGCAGCTGACATAAGATTTTTTATTTACTCTGGTGTAAGACATTGTAATAAGAAAGATTGAGCTTTTCTACATGCATCAAGGGGCTGGGTCTATGATTTGCCTAAGGAAGAGAAGCAAACAACAGTAGGTTTCTTTGATGATAATTGCTCAGGATGGTGTGGAAATTGCTAATAGCAGAAGAGCACAAGGAGATGATCATATCACAACCGTAGAGTGAAATGCAAACTTTGGAATTAGCTTGGATTTTAATCTTATCTCTGTCATTTTTTAGCCGGGCATACTTGGTCTAGTCACTTAACCCCTTCATGGTATCCTTAAAATTCTGTCCAGTTCTAGAATTTTGTAATCACATATGATTTACTAATGTCGTAAGAAGGGTAAGCTGGAGAAGAAATCAAAGCTATTTACTGAGCTGAGAATTTCTTACAAAGACTTGCCCTTTCTTCTTTTTGGTGTTTGCTCTTTGATCATTTATTGTCCACTTGCAAGATGATGTGGAGAGAATGTGAACGGGTTTGAAAGTTAAGCAAGTTTAGTTTGCAACTTGCTCATGTTTTTGGAAAGCAATTTGCTTATCCTTGTATTGCGTCTGGCATTATGACAGAGATTTGAAAATGAAATGAAAATCTCTGGGTAATAAATTTAGTTCTATAAAATGAGCTGTTACTAGATTGTCATTGCCTTGAAGACAGAGACCATCTCTTGCTCTTTTAGTCTGTGACTACCAGAAAATTTCTCTCACGGAATGGATACTTCGTCAATTTTTTTTTAACAAATTATAGACCTTTGGAAAAGCTCCAAAGGCATGAATTACACTCATATTGATTTCCAATATTTATTATTACACAATATCTTTTTCTGCTACCTCTGTTATATTTGATAAAGAGGTTTTTATTAAATAAGGTAATCCAACTGTTGTAATAAAATATCCCCAAATCTAAGTGGATTAACACAGCAGAAGTTTATTTCTTCCTCATGTAACAGCATAATGCGAGTGTTTCAGCAAGCAGCCTTCTATGTGGGGATTCAGGGACCCTGGGACCCTCCACCTTGAGGCTCCTCAGGCCCTGGGGTCCTCTGTTGAATCTGCTGCATTGGCTGCAGAAGAGAAAAAGAGGCAGTGGAGGATTCCTGTGGGAGGATTTTATGGGTCAATCCTGAAAGAAGAAACTGCTGCTGACATTCTCTGGCCAGAACTGTCACATGGCTACACCTATCTGTAAGAGACTGGGACATGCAGACGACCTGTGTGCTTAGTGGGAGAAGAAGAATGGTTTTATGAACACTTAACTGTATCTGCAGTGGTCTGCTGTGTTAGCCATTCGACACACACTTACTTCAGTCTTCCAACCACCAGAGAATACATACACTCACACCTTCCCAAGGTGTGTACCACGGATTCCAATAGTCACAGCGTCTATGGCTAAAGCCAGGGTCTTTGGATGATGTGTGGGTCTTTCTCCCATGCTCAATGTACAGTGGCACATAAGGGATGGTAAAACTTGTATCCAGCAAAGGAAAAAATGGGACGCCTAGAGCAGTGTCCACTCTACACCATACTGGAATCCTCTCAACAGGTATCCCCTGTCCTGCATGTGGGGGAAGTTGCGTGGCAAGGCCTTGATTCTGCTCTCTGGGGGAGCCCCTTGTCTGTTGTCCCCCATGGCCACACCTGAAGTAAGGATGGTGGGAATGTTGTTCTCTCTAAGATTGCATAGATTTTGTTGTTTGCTTCCTGCTCACAGGAGTTGGGGGCCTAAAGCTTGTTTTAAGCATCAAAAAAGTACAAAGAGTAAGAACTGGTCTTATTCTTTGTCCATAAAAAATTTTCTCAAAATTCAGTAGTTTTCTTATATATTTACTTCTAGTTAGTTCTGTATGCTTTAATATCCACACCCAGAGTTTTTTTCTAGACATAATCATCAAGTCTGATTTGTTCCATGGCTTTTCTGGCCCTGTGACTCTCAATATAATTACAGATTTATTTGAAATATCAGACTTTGGTGACACCCTTAATCTGACCTTTGCTACAAAGCTGAGATACTTTGTTTAACTGAAAAGTTTTACTGGGCCATTGTGGCCCAAGACCGGTGTACACTTTAGCTCTATTTCTTTGCAGGTGGCTTCTCCAACCATATGTGACTCCACATCTGTGGGTTCCCTTTCCTTTGATCTCTGCTGGAAAGCCAGACAGCCCTTGTCTGTGCTTCTTCGTTTGTGGATCCTACTAACATCAGCCAACAGTGGTCAGCGCATCGGCACTCTCCCATGCATTTCTTCCAGAGTGGAGGCTCAGCAGGTATGTGGACTTTCTTCCTAATTACTGCAGGGCTAGATTCACACAACTGTTTGGTGTGAATGTTTAGCTAGTGGCCAGCTGTGCAGTGCTTCAGGAAACAAGGCTTTTCCACCTTTTGCCATACCCTAGGGTCTCGGGGCTTCTGCTGAATCCTCTGTTCGTGGAAGGATGGAAGGTGGGGGATGATTTGGGGAGGTTTATATGAACCAGATGTGGAAGTGGCCTGTGTTTGATTGGCAAAGACCAACGGCCCCCATCTAACTACAAAGAGATTCGGGAAGTGTTATCTAGCTATATGCCCAGGGGAAAAGGAAACAGCTTTTGATGAATGCATAGATCTTGGGCATAGGTAGCAAAGGAGCGGAAAAGTGGCAATGTGTGCTCACATGAGCAGTTCAAAAGCATATTTGCATACTAAGAATTAGGATTAAAAAGCCAATATACTTAGAGGAGGCTGAAGTTCCTCAAGGGCTTTCTTAAAACTAAATAAAAATTAAAGGGAAAGTTTTGTGTGTCTCCCTCATCTTGACTCTCTCCATGCTGATGTCCAGATGTGGCAGAGTCCTTCGCTAGCCTTGAAAACAGAGGTGGGAAGAACATCCTCTAAAGAGGCACAGAAGTGGGATGGGCTGCTTTCTCTCCAACGCTGATTCTGCAAACCATACATTAATGCCAGTTAGGTTTGTTCCTTTCCTGCAGGACTGTGCATGAGTCATCTTGGTTCATTATTCTTTAAAAATAACCCAGGAGAGGTGGGAACAACAGAAGGAAACCCTTTTCCAGAGTGCAAGTGACCCATCGGCATCCATCTCGGGCACACAGGGAGGGCCTCAGAGCTCCCAGGAGCCGCGGCATCATATCCAGGTAGAGACCTGGCTGCCCAGGTCAACCACACACTCTTGGTAGATTTTCACAGCTCAACTCTCTAATGTAGTTTGCTAAAGCCTTTAATAAAAGGAATCATTTCTTAAATTTTCCAGAGATACAGTGCAAAAGTATCAGCCTCTTTATGCTCAATTTCCTGATTAAATCAACCACGGGTCAATTTAACTGTGGCAGAAAGACAAAAGAAAAGTGAAGAATCCCTTATTCTGCACTTGGCAACTTAAATTCATATATGTAGCATTATTCCTAGCCTTAGAAATTTCATCAATATAGAATTTCCCCTCCCTCTTTTCCTCCCTCCCTCCCTTCCTTCCTTCCTTCCTTCCTTCCATCCATATTCAGGCACTATTCTGGGTGCAGGACACAAATTGATGAAGAAAAACATATATATCCCTGGAGAGGTAATAATCTAATGTAGTGTATGCAATAGAAATATATAATGTATAACATATGTTATTTTAAATTTTCTAATATCCACATAAAAAAGCTATAAAGAAAAAGGTAAAATTAATTTTGATCATATATTAAGTATTATTATTCAATTATTAAAAATGATATCATTGAAACATTATCTTTTTTTGGTATAAAATCTTCAAAATCTGGTGTATATTTTACACTTCCAGAGCATCTTGACTTGGACTAGCCACATTTCAAGGTCCCATGTGGGTAGTGGCTACCACACTGGAGAGTGTAGGTCTGGCAAAACTTACTGACAAATAAATAGGCACTTATAATAAACCAGAATAAGCACCACACTGTGTGGCTCTATGGACACAGAGGACCCACCTGACAGAGCCTGGAGAAGGCTGTCAACTGAGGGATGAATAGAAGTTACCATCAAATCAGTTGTGAGGAGACAGTAAGTGGGATGAAGCAAGTGTTCCAGGAAAAAGGAATAATATACAATAACACAGTGGTGAGAGAAAACATTTCCTGTTAAAGAATTAAAAGAAGGTCTAATTTAGAGAGCCAGGGGCAGTGGGTTGTGGTGGAACGGTTTAGTACACTGTAAAAGACACATCGTGACTATAAAATTAAATCACCAAAAGGCCCACCAAAGCATCTCGTAGGACCGAGATCACGTGTCACTTAACAGTATGGTGCAGCCTGGCCCCAGGACTTCCAGGAGACAAGGCCACCTCAGCACAGACGCGACTCTCATAAACCTTTAAACAAACCTTATCTTTACAAGAACAGCGTCACTCCCTTTATGAAAGAAACACCTCATAACTGATGCAGACTGAACACAGGGATAAGAGAGGGGAAGAGTCCCCCAAACCCTGAGAATAGTCTCTGGATGGAGACCCTCCCGGTCAGGTGGTCACCTGAGCTCTGGCTCTGTCCGGCCCACCCGCCTGCTCCCGCTCTGCCTCGTGAGAGTGCTGCCCAGATAAGCTGCCTGAGCATCGGACAGTGCCTGAAGACTCGTCTTTGACGTGGGTTGAACTGAAGGGGAGAAGTTGCCCCTGGGGCTGCTTTACTACCACCACCGAGACCCCAGAACGTGACAAATCGTAGATGAAAGTTGCAGGTGAGCAGTGGCTCTTGAAGCCATGCTAGAGACTGACACATTCTGACCACTCTTTCTTTTGGGAGTTCCAGACTATTGGAGCAAGGAAAGACCGGAGACAGGGAGAGAGTTAGTAATCTCTTTCCGCACTCAAGGTGAGCGGGGGTAAGGGTACACTATTTAGGGTAGTAAATGTTGGAAAGAAATATTTAAGGAGAAACCTGCACCTTCTCCACTTTGTTCTGCATCAGAGAGTTCTCACCATTAATGCAGTTTTCATACCCTAATCTTGGAGTTTCTATTTCCCTCACACAACATATTCAAGCACCAGCAAATCCTGGTGGAATTACCTTCAACACATGTTCTAAATCAGACTTCTTTTTACCACCTGCACAGCAACCACCTTAGACAAGGCATGGTCATCTCTTGTCCTTGCTCAAAAACCCTCCTTTTCATCACACTTAGAAAAACCAAATCCAATTCCTTACCAGGGCTTTCAAAGCCCTACGTGGACTCACCCTGGCCTGGCCCTGTGACGTCCTCTTGTACCAGGGGCACCTCCATGGGCCCTCCAGCTGCGCCTGGAACACCCTGGGCATGCTCTTTGCTCAGAGCCTTTGCTCTTGCTGCTCCTCGGCCCTCCAGGCTTCCCCCAAATCCTCACACCTCTTGCTGTCATCCTCCATTCAGGTTAAAAGGTCAACTTCTCTGAAAGGCTTTCCCTAAGCTCCCTGCCTGCTTACTCGTCCATGTCAGTTTCTTGCTCGACATTTTTGTTATCTTCAACACAGATACCACCATCTTCCATTCCATCACATAATTATTTGATAATTTTTCTGTTGTCTGTTTCTCTTCCTGCCACCATTTTTCAAACATTTGACCCAAGAAGTATCTCATTTGTCTTGTTTACTGCAGAGCACCTAGTGCTTAAAAAAGGTGAATGCATGAATTCAAAGGTACAGGATTTCTGACCTGACTTTAGAATTTTTGAGTTAGGTACTAAGTTTTTGGCCTTTACAGGGGGAAACCAACTTCATCCTATATAAGTTTGGTTACCTGGTTGGTGTCAACATGTTCATTAACATCTTGAAATTTTTGTAAACGAATAGGCTGGTCTTTACTCCTATTTGAATTTGTTCCATCGTTGGTTCACAGTGGCATTTGTCCACTATAATGATCTAGAATATTAAACATTTGAAGTGGATACAAAGGAATTCAAGATATAGTTCCTCCTTCAAGAAGGTTAAGGTCAAATATACAGGATTGTAAGGTAGTTAGAAATTCTGACAACCTACTTTTGGGTGTGTGGAAGAGAGTGAGCCCGTTCTCCAGCAACTAAGGAAAAGTACCTATGGGATTGTATATAGGGTGGAGGACAGAGTGTGGATGATAGCAGATTTGATGCGGAAAATACCAGGTGTTTTCAAGTTGTCGATGCCGGCAGTTTGGCAAAGGCAGGACACAGTCTAACTGGCACTGGTGTCATCTAATGACCTAATGGCAGATTCAATATTAATTTTCTTAAATTATAGGGTGCAATTTTGCAGAAAGCAAAATGCAGAAAAGTAAATGTAAGTCTCTCTTTGTTTTTTTTCTTAAGAAATACTCTTATCGCTTCATTACTTATGGGCCACTTTATTGTCTTCCCATGGGCTGACTATGGAACTGATTCTCTAGGATGAAGACACAAACTTCAGGAATTGTAGCCTAGCTACAAAATTAGCGTTATGTAATCCTCCAAGCCTCTGCCACTGAGTTCTGAAATAGCAGCACGCGGGAGTGGGTGGTAAAACTGTCTAATAGTTAGCTGCTAGAAGAGACTGATTTGCATTCATTTCTATTTTGCCAAATTATTTTTGGAGAGGAGTTTTAACTGACAGCATCACCACAATAGGACTAACTTTTAGTTGAGTTTAATTCTTGCGCCAACTAGATCAGTGGCTTTGTGGGACCAGCTTGGGTTCCCCTGGGGTGAGGACACTCACACACCTAAGTGACTTGTCTTCTGGCAGACCTCGGGCTGGCTGGACTCAACCGATGCCCCCTCCAGGATACTTTCCTTTCATGTGGCTTTACCCTTTTAATCATTTGCTTGCCTCAAATTTTCCCAGTAAATATATGGAGTCATATTAAATAGGTAAATGTATCTTGTTGCTGTCTTATTATTGTAAATACTTGCAAACTGGAAAAGAAACTGGATGACTTGTGAGTAAGAAGAAAATAACTAGAAAAGATGAGCTCACCCTATAATAAGAACAGAGTCTCTGTATGTAAGCAAAATATTGACACACACACAATCATCTACCCATACACACCTTTGGGTGCAGATAAATGACTCTCCACTTTACCCCAGATGTCTGTCTGCTGCAGTTCAAACAGTAATTCCCCACCCCCATGAAGATTTCTCTTAATAGTAGAAAAGATTAGTTTTGGACAAACAAAAGGAATTCCTACTTTGTATGGTGCAGTAATTAACAACACTAACAAAAAGCTTTAACCAAAGAAATGACAAAAATAAAATTTGTAGACATCTAAGCACTACATTTATTGATGACCTTATCTGTAAAAAATTAAGTGATATTTCAAGTAACTTTTAAAGAAGTAAATTTACACAAATAAAATCTTGACTTGTTTAACCCATTTATTTTCAAACTAAAATTTGTTTTTCATAGGATTAGAAAAGATTTAACTCTGAATTTTTCTTGGTGTATGTCTTCCTTCTGTAATTTATTCCTTCTTTATAGTGTTAAAACTTTGTCTTCTGAAAGATTTATTTCCCCTAGAATTGTTTTTTGCTACTCTTTAGAGAGCTCTTAGGCCAAATTTGCTCCAGATCTGCTTGGGACCACTGCGTATTTGGCCTCCGACAGAAATGAAAAAGCAAAAAATAATGGCTCTTAAAATGTTTATTTCTCAGTGGGGTTCTCTTTATGAAAGTTTCTGCCAATTATATTGGTTTTTCTTTGTAGTGAAGCTTGAGTTTGTAAAATTTCCAACAGATGCTTAAATTTATTCCTTAAACCCATTCTTTATTTTCTAGGGGTTTGTTCTTGATGTTGAATTTATAGAGCTCCCTGTGCACAGAATGTAATACTCAAAATTCATGTAAGGAGAACTTTTAAAGGTTTTGGAAATGGATTTTTAAAGTGGATTCGTTCAACAAACATTTATGAGTGCATAATCCTTACAATTTCTTTAATTTTTAGAATAGTGATTTTAGATCTGAATAGTTTTGCCATCTAAATTGCATTTGCTTTTAAGCTACTGCTTCAGAGGACAGTGTGAGCCTAACTTGTATTTTAAACTAATTTGCCCATTTCGTCCTCATCCATCATCTCTAGAGCATATCCCGCGATTCTGTGAAGAGCAACAGAAGAAATGTAGGAAGAGAATTGGAAGGCAAGGAAAAGTTATTTGAACATTGACTGCTTTTTTATTCTAACACCTGAATGGAGAAGATGGAAGAAATGGAGGGACTGCATTTATTCTGGGGAAAAACTGAGAGGAGTAATTGTCCTTTACATGAGACCTTTTGCTACTTTTATTCTTCTGTTATTACTAGAAGGCACTTTTATATGTGATTATCAAAAGTGGGGAAGTATAGGGCAATGGTAGGAAATTCATTTTGTAATTATCCTGGGGTAAAATAGCTTTTTTGCTCACTTGAACTGGAAAAATGAACAGATATCATAAAGACTATGAACTCTTTGGTGCCGTAAAATTGCTGTCCTATTATCATTTCCTTTTACAATGTCTTGATCGTGCCTAACAGAAAGTTGAAAACTATATTTGTAACTATCTAAAAATGCAATTGAAACAAAATAAGGAGCCCCAAAATGTGCTCATTAATACTTACAGAAAACTTTAATTTTAATTAAACATACTATTTTCTTGGTGCTTTTCTGTTTCATACTCAGTTTGTGTGACCAGATACTATTAAATTGTGAGTAGGAGAATTTTTTGTATTTAGTTTAAAAATGTGGTTTCTAATGTCCATTTATTAAACAAATTTTAATTGAATATCCCTTATTGTTTCAGGCATGATTCTACATGGTAGGGATACAACAGCAAACAAACGAAGTCTTGTTGCCATCCAGTGTTACAAGAGATGGAGGAAACACAGCATGGGTGCAGACTGCCCCACGCAAGGCAGGCTGTGTGGGCAGGCGGAAGGACAAACAGAAACCAACTGTGCCCATATGAGGTGGGGGTAGGCAGGGTCTAATGGGGGCGTTTGGGGAGACACCTGCACACCAGAGGAGGGCCAGGGGCTTTCTTAAGAAGTGAGGAGGAGTTGGTGAGATGAGGCAGGACGGGAGAGGAGGGACACAATGACCAAAGACTAGGGCCTCCCTGCATCTAGTGGAGCACACGTGTGCTTGCAGTGTGGACCGCCAGCGGTGGGGAGTGAGGCTGAGCCGCAGCAGAGCCAGGCACGAGGGCCGCGTGCACCGTGTGAAGGGAGCCTAGAGGTGCCTTATACAAGGGGTCCTGTTGTCCTCATTGGAGGCTGGTAAAATAGGGGAAATGCCACTTTAGGCGAGGCGTTGCCAGCAGGAGAGATGGTGAGAGCCTGCACCGGGGCGGTGACAGTGGGTGTGACAGAGGGAGATTTGGAAAACCCTGAGAAGGTAAATTGATGTGACTTTGTGAGGGAGGGAAAGAGCAAGAAGAGTCTGGGGTGACTCCCAGCTTTTGCGCTGGGTTTTATCAGAGGGCCAGGAATGGAACCGGGGAAGACAGGAAGAGGGTGGGCAGACGATGAACAGGGTTGGGCACGGTGGATTGCAGCTGGCTCTGGAGAACGAAGGGAGCGGGTGGTTGCATCCATCTGAAGCCCGAGGGGGAGGTTTGGGCTAGAAATCAAAATTCAGAAACCATCAGTATTTGGGTAGTTGAAATGCCATCAGATGAGCTCACCAAGGAGAATTATATATAGTGAAAAAGGCAATGCTCCGCTCACAGAACCCTGAGACACACCAATATCTAAAGGAAAGAAAAAAAATAAAACCTTTGAAAAGGTGATTAGTTTTCTATTATGATGTAATTTTCGTGTACCTTTAGTGTCTTAAAACTGTACATATCTTGACCATTCTGCAATGTGGGCCCGGAGTCTGTGCTTGGTTAGCTGGGTCCTCTGTTTTGGGGGTCTCCCAAGACTAACCGAGAGAATCAAGGTGTCCACCAGAGCAGCCGTCCCCTCTGAGGCTTGCTGGAGAAAACTCTGTTTGGGTTGTTGGTGGTTGGCAGCATTCCATTTCTTGCAGGCTGTTGGACCGGGGGCCTCAGTTTCTTGATGGAAGTCGCCTTCAGATACTAGGGGCCACTGGAATTTCCTTGTCAGGTGGGCTCCCAAAATAGGCTCTTCCTTCAGTACAGCCAGTGAGGAAGAGGCTCTCCTAGCAGGACAGGTGTGACATGATCACATCCCCGTGATCACACGTATCCTGTGACCCTTGTGTATTCTATTGGTTAGAAGCAAATCATAACTGCTGTCTACATTCAGGGGAAGGAGATGACACACCAGGAAGTGGGGATCGTGGGGCCACTTAAATGTCCATCTTCACTAGGGGAAAAGGACAACTACAGAGGTTCAGAGATTCCTAGAAAAGTGTGGTGCTATGGCTTTCATGGGTTAGGGAGTTTCAAGGAGAGAGATATGTTTATTAAATTGGACAATTAAAGGGTCCTTCTCCGATGAGTTTCTCTAGAACAACTTCAAAGGAGTGCTGGAGATGTGACCCTTGCTGCAGTGTGTTGAGGGGTAGACGGGAGGTGAAGCCCTGGAGAAGAGAATTCACTTTCTTTTTCAAAAAGCTCAGATGAAAAAGAGTAAGACTAAATTTTGTATCAAAATCAGTTTTCTAAATGTATTTATCTATGAGTTATTTTTAAGAGGATATTGAAATAAAGGAATTCAGGGAAGCTAATTTCCAAACATGAAAACAATACTTCTGCATTAAAATTACTTACAATATTTAGGGTTCTGAGTCTTGGGATTGGGAAGGTTTTGTGCACTGGAGGGATATTTGGATTTTGATCTCTGGTCTGCCACTTAATGTTTGTGTAATCCCGCAAAACCCATTGGCCTTTTTGGGTCTCCTTTTCTTCCCCCCATAAAATAAAGAGATACAATATACTAAAAGAGGCAGAATTTTAAAAGTCCTCTTCAGTTTTAGTATTTTCTGATATTGTGTTTCTTTTATTACTTCACATGTTCATGTTCACATAATAAGGGGCATGCTTACTATTTGCTCAGAGAATTTTATTCTAGAGAGGCATGGTTCATGTATCTGTAAAAGCCAAAGCTCCAGTGCAAAGCAGTAGCCTCTGCAGCCATCTGCAGCCTTCACAAAAGTTGAGGATGGGTTTGTCCACTGAGCTCTATAAGGGGTGGATTGAAGCTTCGATTAATAGATGTTGCGGTTCCTGATCAGGCCGGTTACCATGACACATGCCTGGTCAAAGACCACTTTTTATATCATGATTCTCTTTTATCATCTGAAAGTAAATGGAAGTGATTCCTTTCTGGCCTAAACAGTATTACAGAAAAATGAACATTAAAAAGTTGAGACACTAAATGCAAATATATGCACTTTCCCTCTATCTGAAATTCTAACTGGCCTCAGATGCCCAGTTTCCTCCTCAGGAATCACCACGTCTGCACCCCCACACGTTTCCTGGGGAGGCAATAGTAATGGGGGTATAACAAAAACCCAAGATCTTGACTCTCTCTGATGTGGTGAGTAGACAGAGACCTGAATCCCTTCTCTCAAGGGTTCTTGATCACCAACTGCCCTTGGCTAATGTTTAACTGTGGCTCCCATGTGTGTCTCCCTGAGACGTTGCTGGAGACGTTCCACTTTGAACAGTGACTAGATCTCTTGGAAGAGAGCTAGCTCCATGTTATTTTTCAGAACAACATGAAAGGGACAGCTAAAATCAGTGACTTGATTCCTTTCTCCACTCGGTCAAAGTTGGCTCATGAAGGAAGGTTTTCCAATGGTCTGGGTCGGGCTAGGCAACATCTTGGCTGATGTAATCTTACAGCCTGCTGCCGTGCTTCCTGATGAACTTCAGCATACGCCTGTGCCTCTTCCCTGGGTTGCACCGTGTTTACTTGCTAAGTCTTCCGTTTACAAGTGGTGGCATGAGTTTAATAGAGTGCCCATGCCTTGTGCCCATGCCTGCCTTTCCTATGAGACTCCTCCCCACAGCGTTGCAGGGAGAAGCCTAATTCTCCCTGGATAATATCTGCTATGGACTGAATGCTTCCCCCCACCCCCAAATTCACATGTTGAAGTACTAACCCCCAACGTGACAATTTTAAGGGGTGAAACCTTTGGGAAGTGATTAGGTTTAGATGAGGTCATGAGGATGGGGTCTACATAATGAGATTTGTATCCTTATAAGAGACACTAGAGATGCTCTCTTCCCCCTGTGAAGACACAGCGAGTCAGGAAGAGGGTCCTCATCAGAACACAACCATGCTGGCACTCAGACTTCCAGCCTTCAGAACTGTGAGGACTCAATGTTGGTTCTTTAAGCTCCCCAGTCTATGGTGTTTTGTTATGGCAGCCCAATCTGACTAGGATGATATCCAAACTTAGGGATCTAAGACTTTACAGTAGTTCCAAATTCATGTTCTTAGGTCCTCTTTAAGGAGCATATATCAGACACTGAAGAGAGCCTTTTTGTGCTTAAGGTTCCTTCTGTCTTTTAGGAAAGCATACCTTTCACATTCCAGTGTGGTCCTTACCTACTCCACGGGCTGATGCAGCAATATGCTCTGTGGCCAGTGGCTGCCACTATACATTTTAAAAGTAGGCTCTTCACAAAAGAGCCACATGACAGGGAGCGCCCTCAATTCTCAGTCATATTTTTTCTCTATGATAAAAACTCCCACAGGCAGAGAAATCCTTGACTACAAAAAATAATGATATCTATCTATGCATGGCTGCACAATAATGAGACTGGATTTTCCTCTGTGGCCTGTGAAAATCACTCTCATTACCTTATGGGTGTAATATATCTATAGCGTAGGGACACCCCACTTAATTCTTCCTTTATTCAGAAAGCAAGTTAATGTAAGCCAGGTAGAAGTGTATTAGGGCAGAAATAATAATGATTTGAATATATGTTCATAAATATTCTAGGTTAGCCTGTGGGATAGGGCTTTCCAAAAATGAGAGATTTAAAGCCAGTGATTTTAGGAATAGCCATCATACTTGGATTAAGAAGGCACCATTTTCTGTGCTTTGTTTTGGGAAGGGGAAAGTGTGCAGAGGTTAGGGGACCTCCCCAAGGCTAGATAGAAAATTGATGGCAGAGCCTCCTCAATGTCATAAGCAGGACCTGAGACCTGTGCAGCACATAGAGTTCCCCTGCTCTAAGGAGGGCCTCTTGCTTGGTTTAATGCTCTGTTGTCACCCTCTTGAAATTTTTAATAATTTTTGAACAGGTGGCCACACATTTTTTGTTTTGTATTGGGCCATATAAATTATGTAGCTGGTCTAGATAATAAGCTTCAAGTATTTTATACACTTCATTTGGATCTCATACCCTGAAGTTATAAATTATAACTTCATCCTTACAAATGTTACATAACAAATGTTACGAAGAACTTCGCATGATGGAGAAAAAAATGATGAAAGATTTTCCAGTGGGCAAGGCAAGCTCCAAAGCACTGGCTCCAGAAAGTTGTAAGGGCTGAGTGTGTTCCTCTATGTTCCTTAAAAGGGAAGGAAACAATGTGTATTATACAAAGTTGCTGATAGAGAACATAAAGGCTTTCTGAACCCTGGCGGTGGTAATCTGAGATTTTTGCCCAAATTTTGAAACTTTGGAATTCATTTAAAATAATGAACTAGAAGCTGAGTTTGCAATCCTTTTGTTTCCATGCTATAAATAAAGTACTATAAATAAATGGCTGTGTATTTAAGTCTTTGAAACTTTAAGTGCATTTAAATCTTGAGACATGGGCATGAGTGTATGAACAATGCACAAAGTGCTGATCCAAGTTGGTCATGAACCCGGAGTGAGTGAATTTTGGTTCTTTTTTTCTTGAACCACATGGGCTTTTGGTGAGGGCAGCAGTATATCTAACTTCATTCTTTCCTTAGCTCCACTATGGGTCAAAGTCACCCATTGCTTGCCTGATTTGCCAATATGAGGTCATTATTTTTTCCAATCATATAATTTTCTTTGGTAGAGTTGTTATAAAAAGCAGAACATCTACTTAAAAATGTACCATTGCTTTGACACTTCATGATCCTTTGCATTTCAACTATTTCATGTCATTTTTTTCAGATCCTGATGCAAGAAAATACCTTTCATATTATACCTCCCCTTCCTGGTGGCTCTACAGTGGTGGTTTTCAACTAGGGACAATTTCATTACCCAGGGGATTTTGGCAATATCTGGAGGAATTTTCAATCGTTTAAATTGGGGGATTCTACCAGAATCTATTGCATGGAGGCCAGGGTTACGCCTCAACACCCTACAATGCACTGGAAAGCTTCTCTAACAAAAAATTATCTGACCCTAAATTAACAGTGTCAAGGTTGAGAAACCCTGCGCTGCATGCAGATGCTGAATAAGGTGAAAATAGTAATGTTGGCATGTGGCTCAGCTACTTAAATGCTGACAAAGCAAATGTCATCTAGATTGACTGTTTTTTTTTTAAAGGGAAAGAGCAAAGTGTGTTCCCTGTAAAAGGTACAGAGGTATAGTAACTAAAATAGTTTTCTGCCAGGACAAACTTTGCCTCACTTAGTCTGAAGAATCTAAGTCTGAGGCATTTCTAACACCTCCCAAAGTTTCCTTGTATCTCTTTGTTTTTGTTCTTTGTGGCAAGTACACTTAACGTGAAATCTACCCTCTTAAAGAATTGCATCAAGTTGTACACATTAAGTATGTGCAGTTCTTTGTATATCAATTATACCTCAATTCAGCTGTTTAAAAAATATGTTTGGCCTTATCTGTTGAAGGAGAGATTGAGAACTTCTACAGCAAGATCAACATTTTGAAATTGGATTTGTCTACACGACAGCTCAATTCATTAAATCTTTATGGATCATCACACAATAGGCATCAGGCTGGGCATTCTAAGGAACATAAATATCAGTTGTGGTGACTGCCCTCAGGAAGGACTGTGGATGGCCTTAAAGGAGAAAAAGACAGGCTTAGAGGCAGAGAAACGTCTTCACAGTCCAAACAGTAGTGACTTTGTGAGGGATGCCCTCTACACTTTGCAGTTGTTCAGTAGAGAAGTGTTAATACCTGCAGATGAATTTCTGGGCCTTGGAGGGTATTGCTCAGAGGGACAGAAACTTACTTAGGTTTGGTAAGCTGGGAAATTATGTCAACCTACTCATGATATAAACGAGTTATAGTTCTTGGAGATAATAGAGCTGGGACTCCCCAATCATGGATTGCTGACTTTCTGAGTTCTCACCTTCTATCCGTAGGTGTTTGAATAACTTCCCTATCACCAACCAAATAGTCTTCTAGGACTTTATCACGCTTGTTGTAAGACTACGGGCATCCTGGTGTGTGAGGAGACTGAGCCAAGTTTTTCAACACAGGTAAGCATCCCTTCTGCTGCAATAAGGTCACTACTAGATGCCAGTGGAAAAAACCAGTTGGTATAGTATCTGGGGGCAGCTAAGAAAAGTCTTTGATCCAGTGAGTGCTGGGTGACCTATGGGCACCTACATAGTCCTTGGGGACACAGACGACACCCTTTGCAGGGCTCCACTGCCGGCTCCACCAGCTCTTAATTTCAGGACAGCTGGTTCTCTGCATTCACGGGCAGCTTTCCCAGAATCAACATCCAGACTCCTGTGATACACTCCCCCTTCTTTTCCTTTTATACTCCAGTTTCTTGTTTAGATGCAAGGAACATCTTCCTTGTTCCAGAAGTTCCTTCTTTCTTTTCCTTTCCTGTCAAATCTCCCCTTCGTTCAACCTGGACCCAAAGCCCAATTCTCTAGATCAGCACTGTCCAATAGAAACACGACGCCAGCCACATGTATGTAATTTTAAATATTCTAGTAGATGCATTAAAAATTAAAAAGAAAACAGTGAAATAAATTTTGGTAATATATTTTATTTAACCCAATATATCCAAAATACCATTTCCACATTGTTTGACTTTGGTTCCAATGAGGTTATATTTTCTATTTGGGGGTTGGTATAAGTATAAATGCGAGAATGTGTATTAAGTGGCTTTCATTGCCTGCTACACGGTTATAGCTATTGCTCTTATTTCCTCTGGGCTAGGGTCCAGGCCTTTTTAGATACTTGTACATTTTATCCCCGGACTAGGCAAGGATCTGTGAGAATTTTGCCATTGCGGTGTAGGTTTCAGAGAGCAGAGAATCTGGGAATAATTGTGTGTGAATAAAAAGATGTGTATGTAAAATATCCATGCCTTTTTGAGGTTCTGCCATTTCTAGAAATTTTCAAACAAGGGTCATACTATTAGTAATTTGGGTCATAGTTAATATATTGTACATGATGCCAAATTTATACATTTTGCTTCATAATAAAATCTAAACATTATACTGGTTTTGACAATAATAATTTAAAAATAAAAAGAGATTGAATTTTTTGTAGACAATCTATCACATTGACTCAAGTAATATTTTTACTTTGACCTATCACCATTTCTGAGTACAAGGAGTCTAAAGGAAGCATTGTATCATGAGTTTAACTAACTTCGGATCTGCCAAAAATTGTCAGACTAGGTGTATTAGTTTGCTGGGGCTGCAGTAACAAATACCACAGACTGGGCGGCTTAAACAAAAGAAATGTGTTTTCTCACCATTCTGGAGGCCAGAAGCTCGAGATGAGAGATGAAGGTGTCGGCAGTGTTGGTTTCTTCGGAGGCTTCTACCCTCGGGTTGCAGGTGGCCACCTCCTTACATGGTCTGTCCTCTGTGCATGCACACATCTGTGTCCTAATCTCCTCTTCTTACAAGGACACCACTTACATTGGGTTAGGGCCCACCCATATGACCTAATTGTACCTTAATTACCTCTTTAAAGTCCTTATCCGGAAATACAATGGCATTCTGAGGTACTGGGGGTTAGGACTTCACCGTGTGAATTTGGCAGGGGGACACAATTCAGCCCATGGCACTAGGTGACCTCAGAGAGGACATCCACCTGTCTTTATCAGTCTCCTTCTGTTAGCCAGCTGGCTTTGATACTGGTGGCCCCAGTAGCCTGTCATATTCTACTGACCCCTTTGAGAATTCCAGGGGGTTTGTGCCGCTCCTTCCCCACTCCACTATCTTTTTTGATTAATGTCTACCTTAGACAAAAACTATCCACATCAATTTGACTATAGTTCAGGAGAGAAATCTGTAAAAAACATCTTTGTTCTTCCTTATCTTCTTTGGCTTTATCTCATCTTATCTGTTGAAGGAGAGATTGAGAACTTGTAGAACAAGATCAACATTTTGAAATTGGATTTGTCTACACGACTACACAAGAAATGTATATTCTCACAGTTTCCTATTTGGAATGTTTTAAAATGTATAATGATGTTGTTTCTACATTTAATTTCAGGATGCTGAAAAGATGATTTGGTTTTCATTTGTTTTTTGTGTTGATTTTAAGATAGTATTTCAGAAACTCTTTGGACTGTTTGATTTTAATTCTCAAACTTGTTTCAAATTAGAAATTTGTTTATGACCGTATATTGAAATTAATTTCAGAAAAAATAACTCTTATTCCAATAACATTCATAAATGCTTCTTGTGTTCTCAAATTAATATAATTGGTGACAAGAGTAAAAATTCAGCAATATTTGACCTCTCATCCTTGGAGTTGCCATTACCTTCTTTGTATCTTGAGTCAAATTGCTTGTACTTGGTTTTATTTTTGTGTTTTATAGGAAATTAGGGTCAATGTTGCTAACTTAACCAAAATTGCCCCAATAATAGTGACTGCTCTGTGTGCATTTATACCTTGAGAATGGAATTCAATGCATGATGAATGTGAGCTATACTCATCTCATGAGTACTATTTGATTAGCAGTTATTATGACTAGTTCCTGCACTTTAGCTTATATTTACATAATGTTAAAATAAAACGCTGGGTTGAAAGGAGAAAGTTTTGCCTATTAGTGGTATGGTCTGACCTGCGTGATACTCAGATAAAACACTCAATTAAGCATTGTTATTATGAAGCTAATATTACTTACCCATGACTGGGGGGAAATCTATTCTTAGGTGTTTTCCTGGTAGTGGCAACTTTTTATTTTTTCTAATCAATGCTCAGATTTATACATGACTCCACTGAGTCAAAGATTGTTTCTTTGTTGTTTGTTTGTGGATAAGCTTTTGGGTAACTGACAGTATTAAAGTTTAATTCTGGCTTTACAGAGATGCTGTTCTAAATAACTTAATTAATAGTCAAGTGGCAAGAAGGTGCGAGGATGGGTTTTTATTAATTGTTTAAACTAATTAACTTTGAGTATTACGTGTGTGTGGTTATTGGCTCCCAATTTACACAAAGTCGTTTGTGTAACATATCTCATCCCTGATCGTCACTCCCTGGGGCACGGTTTGTTCACTTCTATTTGGGTTCATCGTATTAAGTTGCACTTTCACTTTTGATGTCCTCCTTCTGTCTCTTGCTTTCACTGGCCCTGCGTTTCACACAAAGCGCTGTCTTGGAGTCATGATGCCACATATTTTAGGCAGAACAGTCTTCCAAAGATGCCTTGAGGATCACCTTCAGTGTCAGTGCAGTGCATGCATTTCATGAGTAAATTTGTCTTGACAATTGATGTTAAGTATGGCCTAGACAACGGTGATGGGATTGTTTACAAATATAAATGTTTCAGTTTTAGTAGGTTCGGTCTGCATACATAAATAGAAATTTGGAGTGAGGATCTCTGTATGCATTTTCAGCTTTTGCCGTGTTGGTCCTGGATCCTCTCCCCAAGCTTCTGGAAGGACATGGCTGGATCTTGCAGGATGGGTTTTGTCAATTGGAACATTACTGAGGAGATCACTGTATCCATCACTTTATAACAAAGAAGAGATACTCTTCACTGTTATTGTGTTTTCCCTAAAAACAGCTCATCCTTTTCACTTATTTACTCATTCCTTGGTACACACATCTATAAACACATCCCTGCATATGATCAGCACATGCATGTCTGCCCCCCTGAAGCCCTGTACCAGGCTCCAGTGACTACAAGATGAATAACACAATGACACCACTCTCAAAGGGTTCACAATATATTGGGGAGATGAGCACATATAATCTGATGTATTTGATGAATACATGATCAGTTCAGCATGCACTGGGATCAAGTTTGACATGCAACGAGGAATATAAGTTGGGCTTCACCCTAGACACATTTACCATCTCAGAGGCAAAGGTGACATTTTAAAGAGAATATTTCCATAGTGTTGTCTATGCTTCCATGTAGGAGTCTACAGATATTTTGTGAATTTCTATCAGGGATCTAGGCTGTGGCAGGCAGGACCAGGTAAGGCAGAACTCCTGGATGTGTTGCTGAGGCAAGTCCCACTGGTGGTGTGGAAGTTGGCTATGTGAAATCATGGAGGAAAGGTCTTCCAGGCAACATTAAATGCATAAGTAAAGACACGTAATGAAAGACAAAATTGTGTATGAGGGACTTGTTAGCAGTCAGTATTACTGGAGTTTAATCGTGAATCAAGGGAGGCAGTTAGCTGTTGGAAGGAGGTGAATCTGGATGAATAGGTAGGTGGCTGCTCATACAGAGTCGTTTGCCTTCCTTAGACTTTATCCCGTAAGACAGAGGTTCTCATTCCTACTGGACAGTTTCTGCTACTTAAAACAAATGTGTAATAATTCTCCTTTTACTGTCTTTAAATCTGCAGGTCATATAACCTATCTGTAACCTAAATTTAAAAGTTAATATAATGTTTTTACTATAATTTAAAGAAAATATGAAAGTGAAATTAATTTATAATAAAATAGTGTCTCTTTAAATATGTAAATGTTTGGATATAACCTCATTAAGAAACATTACAGAACAATAAGAAGCTTAAATCAAGTATAGAATAATGGTGAATGTGACAGCTCCAAATGCCGGCTGACATAGGCGTGCTATATTGATGACTGAAATGCATGGGAACATGGCAATGACACGATTTTCTAAAATGATCAATAACATTTGCTACTATTTAGAATAAAGCAAAGTGCAAGGTGGATGCATTACTGGAAAATCAGTGCACAACCACACTGCATGACAAGTACTTTGGGTTTATGGACAAAGAGTGTGGGGAGGCTCCACGCCTTGCCGAGCACCTGGCATCCTGCCTCTGCTCACTGCCACGGTTTCCTGTGCCCATCATGGTGACGGCCCAAATCCACACATACGGTACAGAGGAGCAGGCACTGCCTCCATGAGAAATGCTGCTTTGGACAAGGAGGGGTAAGTGTGTTAGGAGCACAACACGATCCATTTGTGCATACACAGATAATCCCAGAATGTTTCGACGGGAGTTTGAGGATCGCCAGATGGGAGGCAAGAGGACCTGTTATTCGTACCATCCATGAGAGATACTGGGTGAACACAGAATGAGGACAGTGACCGTAGAAAGGGAAAGGAGAGAACTGGGCGACCCTTGAGGAGACAGAGTTGTGAGACATGGTGGCTGAGCGGGTGGAGGGAAGGAGAGCTCTCTAGCCCGAGTCCCAGAGGCACACCCTGGGGGATGGATGGGCCCCTGGAGCTGGGAACTGAGAACTGAAACACCACCAGCACCAAATAGAAGAAAGGTGATGAGTCTAGTTTCAGCTGACCTGACTACGAGTGCCCGTAGATAGCTAGCCCGGAGACGTTCTCTCTCTATATTTACATATGTATCTATCATGTTATATATGTGTATTGTATATGCATTATATATGAGTATATTTGTGTATCTACTTATATATGTGTGTGTATATATATAATATATGTCTATATATGTCTAAAATTGGGTGGGGAGATCATGGCTGGAGATAAGGATTTGAGTCACCAGCATAAGACTGACAGCAAAAACTGTCAGTGTATTTTCCAGAAAGAGCATGTGACACTGGAGGAGCAGAAGATTAACAGTGACACTTTGGGGTAAAAGTGCTATCGGGGAAGGAAAAGCAAGAGGAGCCTGCAATGAAGACCAAAGAAGAGGAGAAGAGTTTACAAAGAAAGAGGTATGTTAATGGAGAAAGACATCATCACTGGCGTCAAATGCAGGAGAAAGTTTAAAATGTCTACACTAAGATAACACACACTAGTTTATACACACACATGCACACACACACAGCAGTGAGGAGCAGCCTCACAAGCAAAATGACCTTTAAATAGAACTGATCTTTGCAAAAGCACATGAGGAAGGGTTTTATAGGCAGTCTAAGAAAGAAATCATGGTTTGTCTATTTGCTTGTATTCCTGTGTATCCATCTGTACCCATAAACATGTCATAAAATATGGGTACTTATATGAATGCTTGTATATGTATGAGTGCCTTTGTATAGAAAATATATTTACAGCCTTCTTTATTCTTACCTTCACATTTACTCAGGTGTGGTTATGATGTTCTGATTAATATTTAGGGGTTTGATAGTAGAAGGGATTTGTATCTCATCTTGAGCCTTTTGATAGGTTTTAATCTTTACAAGACAGCCATTTGTTTTTAACTCTTGCTCTCTCCAGAAATAAAACCTCACTGTACTAAATGTGAATCATTGCAATCATTTGGATAACCAGACAAAGGAGTGAGGGCTCATATCTCTTTCATATTCACACCTTTCTAAGAAATTATTTTTCATAAACTGTGCAGTTTGATACTTATGCAAACACTTGCCTAGCTTTAAGGGCCCAAAGTCAGTGTAGAGAAATCTACTAACCCTTCCTGCAGTTGTAACCCTGGCAAATGACAACTATCACCACCCCCATTTTACAGAAGGGGTTCTGGATGCCTGGGAGAGTTGTACCCTTTGCATGTTGCCTGGGAAGTTCAATGCATTGCCAGGTCCCTCCAGTGCTTGACTGATCCTAGCATGAGTAGGATTATGAGAGTGTTTTAGATAGAAGAGGAGAGACAAGATATCCATGTCCAGATCACACAAATGGCTTAAGTGCCAAGAGGTGGGTTTTCCTGCTATGGAGAAAAACCATGTTAGCAGAAAACGGTTTGGAAATTCAGTGACGATTTCACAAGTGCACAGACTCCCCACATCTTTAGGTTACTTCATCACGATGAGAATTAGTTAGCATAGAGTCTAAGTTTTTCCCTGCTGTGAAAGTGATTCACCTTGTCAAATTCAATAATTCGAAAAATGTTGAAGACAATGACATCCCTAGTGCATTTGACACCCAGAGTGGATCGCTTTCTAGCAGGCACTTCCTCTATACAGCAATTTAGACAACCACTAAATCATACTGTTGTTGAAAGATTTTATTTTCTTCCTTTATCCTTCAGTTTTAAGACAAAAATGAAGAATTATAAAAGAAAACTCACTTTCAATTTTAAAGGTAATATGTTACCCCAGTAAAGTGTTTTCTGAATGTTTTGTTTGTACTAAAATTTGTACTTATCAAGCAAAAATATTACACCTTATGGTTCAAACTCTATTTCACAATATTAAAATTTAAAGACAAACAAACATCTCCAAGTGGTCATATAGAATATACAAACTGAAGTTACTCAAATTCACTTTCTTCATCTTTACCATCACTGTGCTACTGTTGTTGTTTTTTCCCCCAAATACACTGTTTAAATCCAGCACCATGTAGTAAAACAGCAGAGTGTACATGGACTGAGTCCACAGCAAGCTTGTACAGTCCCGAGCTGTTAATAAGTTATCCTTTATTCCTCCAGTGTCGTGGAGTGACAGTCTAACTGGAAAAGTCTCTAAATTTAACTTCCACATAGACCACAATGCTTTTTAAAGAATAATAATAAAAACGTGTTAATATGTAGCTTACACATATGTTTAAAAAATTCCATAGTAACCACATCGACCATTTAGAACTTAGACCAAAAATATTTTTCCCCCCTCAGGGAAGTATATTTTATCACTGACCTTGTTTAGAATTGCCAGTTCATGATGAAAATAAAAAGCAGACAGATTCTAGTCCATTTAATTACTGGTTTTAAATTCTCAACAATCAGTGCACTTCCCTCCTATGTTATGCCAATGCCCACACCTGGGTCAGGTCCTGTCTACCACCCCACCCTTGGTATGCCACTGATGAGGAGACAGGCATATTAGGTATTCAATGTCTGCTGCAGTTACATCCAGAAATCCCAGATTAAAAATAAATCTATAAGAAGCAATTTACAGTTGAAAACTATACTGTATGATTCTTACAGACTAAAGTTTGTGTCCCCCCAAAATTCATATCATGAAGCCCTAGTCCCCAATTTGATCGTATTTGGAGATGGGACCTTGGGAAGTAATTAGGGTTAGATGAAGTCATGAGGGTGGGGCTCTGGTCTGTTGGGAAGAAAAACCAGAGAGCTTTCTCTCCCCCCTCTCCTCAAGTATGCAAAAAGAAGAGGTCCCGTTAGCACACAGAGAAAGGGCAGCCTCCTACAAGCCAAGAGAAGAGGACTCAGAATGGAACTTCCTTGCTGGCACCTTGATCTGGGACTTCCCAGTCTCTAGAACTGTGAGAAATAAATTGCTGTTATTTAATCAATCAGTCAATGGTATTTTGTTATGGCAGCCTGAGCAGACTGGTACAACGATAGGCTCCTTAAAATATTTTAATTTACAAATCTTCCCTAGTTTTGAGAGAGAACTTATATACCAATTTTTAGTTTGAAGTTTGAAGTCATTTTCCATAACTCAGTTACAAACCCTTAACAGAGATTTATTTTTTTACTTCTTTTTTATAACAGAAGCCGCAGTTCAACCTTAACTATAATGGTGTGAATGGTTCAGTATAATGATGATACGTGCCTTCTAACAATAGGGTGTTTAAAATAAGATTTAATGTGGCCTGAAAAACTAGATTTAACCTTGTATTACAGGCAATATTAAAAGAATCTAAAGTAATGAAGCTTATAAAGGCTTATGGAGAATAATAGATACAATAGGGAATTTGAAACTCCAACCAGCTATGAGGAAATAATGCAATTCCATCTTCCTCACAAGTGCTCTATGTGCTAATGTCTAGCATTTTGCCAAAGGCCTTAATTATGGTTAAATTGAATCAAGGATAGTCCCTCACCATTTCATCAAACAGAAATTTGGACATTTGGATAAGCAAGGTTAAAAAATCAGGGATTATTATACTCAGTGGCCACACCAGGCCCTCCTTGTTTGCTTTGCGGCTTCCTTGCTGAGTGGCTGACTGCATAGGCCCCCTTCGGTGTGCCGATGGCTGTTCTCACGTCCCCATCCTTGGCATTACAATGTTTCCTTCACAAATGACTCTTAACCAATATACAGACACCACCAGGCATCTGGACATACGGTACATCCTGCTGCCTGTTATTCCGAAATAGCAGAAATGTTCTGAAACAGGCGTGTCCCGTGGGCAGACGAGAAAGACAAAGTGAAGAGCTCCAGCACGCCACGCAGCTTTGTCAGCCGTCTCTCATCCGTGACACAGGCACGTTAGATGGACACTGACAGGTTGACCTTGCTGAAATGTTTATCTAGTTCCAAGCCATTTCATTTTCCCAAACGTTTGCTCTTCTTTATTTTTTTTCAAATATTTAAGTCTAAGGAAAACATTCTAAATATGCAGATATTTACCTGCTATCTAAGCACATTATTTGCCACTCTCAGAGTTTTAAATTAACTTTTTCTGGTTTGAAAGGAAAACAACCAACCAACCAACCAACCAGACAAAAAACTGATGAAGACTTTACTGAGAAGTGGTCTCCACAGAGTAGTCCCCTGGAATGAGCTAGACAGTGAGAGATGACCCCAAGTTACCTGCCCCCTACAAAGCCAAACAGTTGCAGTCCTAATCATTGAAATTAGACCTCTTCTCTCACTCTGAAGGCTACACTTGACCTTAAGAATTTCTTAGAATTTGTGTGTCTTACACTGCAGGAAATTTCTCCCTGCAGTCCTCGCTGATTCCTCTTTGCTTCAAGTGTTTCTCCTGCTCTAATTAAATTGAAGTTAATAAGTTTGAGGCCATGATGTACAGCAGCTGCTAAGCCAGAAACACAAAGAGAGATAAAGGGCAGCTGTAATGGTTACATTAAATGGATCTCTAAGCTAGAGAAAAAACATGGACTGCATTTCTGTTTTATCAGAAGTAGAGCTGGTCAGCTGCTATGAGAATCCAGTTTGACATTCTACCTATTAGGATACTGCAGAGGAATTAATAGATGGGTGTAGTGTGCTGACATTTTCTACAGACGTCATCCTCAGCTTCCTGCACATGCACCCTGGCATCCGCAGCGTGATGCTGAGAGGAAACCATGTCACCGAGGTTGGCAGTTCCTCACTACATCTGGTGAAATTTTTCATTATTGCTAGGCTTTGCACTTATATCATACTGAGAGCATATTATAAACGTGTCTTGTGCAGGCAAACTAAGCCTTGTTTTATTAATGGATGTTTGGGATCACAGATGTGGAATGATTTACTCAACTGTTTCCAGGGCACAGATGGAAATTATTACCTCTATATGGTGAAGGGCAGGAGCTCTAGAGTCAGACAGTTTGGGTCGGTCTTAGCTCCACCACTTCCTACATAAAAGACAAATTATGCAACTGTGCTGTGCTTCAGTCCCCATTTGTAGGATAAAGTCATTGAGAAAATTAAATGGGATAACACATGCCCGGAGGTCAGCACAGCACCTGACACGTGGCAGTCTTCTGATTTTAACTAATATCATGAATGTCCCCAAGATAAAATGGGAGATTTTAAGAACTAAGAATAGCTGACATTCCGAAGCCACTATTTTGAGACAGTTAGTTTAATGCAAATGGCTCTGTCTTTCGGACGTGGAGCCATTTTGAGTTTGACTAGATACAAAAGTGACTTCAGCTTTTAAGGAAGTACCAAGTAATATGGGAAGCACATTCAGCCACACCTGATCTCTGTTACCAACCACACACCTAGGACTGGGTCATTTTGGGTGAGGATAAGACAATCACAGATGGAGGGTGAGAGATGACAGTTGTGCATGTTGTTTGGTGTTAAAAAATGATTTTATATTTTGATGTGATTTTTTCCATAATGGCTGCATCAAAATGTCACTTTCAACGTGCTCTTATTTCACATCATGAGATAAGTTTCCAAGTCATTCTAAAGCTAAAAGTTCATATTTACTTGAATTATCTCAAGGTTTCTGGTGAACTGGTGGTAGAAAGCCACCCCAAAGCAGCAGATACACAGATCAGCAATAAACAATTATCCCAAGTCCTTATTGTTCTCCAGAGTCCTATTCCTATCATCTGTAATAAATAAAACATACAATTTAAAAATCAGTCACAAAAGTAGTGAATATCTTTGTGGACAATTAGTACTTTCTCAAAACAGGTGCGTCCTCCACGCCTCAATTCTCACTCATCTCTCTGCGTTGCTCTTCTTCCATGAATTTGTCTGTTGAAATCCTTCCCTTTCTCCCAAACCCATCCCGAATTTCACTGATATGTGACTCAAGAGGAAGTTCTTAAATTCAGGAGTCCAAAGGAAATCTTATAAGCCAACCTATCCCAAAATGTAGCGCTCTAAACACTGGTAAATCTACTTGGGGAACAGAAAAAAGAATTTTGTGGTCAAATAAGTTTTGGAAACATTGAGCTTTACACGTGTTCCTCCTAGGAGACTCCCGGTGCTCATTCCTGTATTTAAGACCCTAAATGGAGCATTTATATTTGTCATAACGGTTTTCTAAAATATGAGATGACAGAACCCACCTCCTCCTTTTCTTTTCATTAACTATCTCTTATCGGGGTTTTCTGTACACAGGGCAGTTTATTTTCTTTCTTTCTTTTTGGAGAACATTATGCTAAGTGAAAATAGCCAAGCACAGAAAGACAAATACTACATGTTCTCATTTACATGAAAAATCTTAAACAATTGAACTTATAGAAGGACAGTTTTGTGTGTTTGTTTGTTTATCGTTGTTGTTTCTTAGAGGCAGGGTTACCCAGGCTGGAGTGCAGTGGCACAATCATAGCTCACGGCAGCCTTGAGCTCAAGCAATCCTCCTGCCTTAGCCTCCTGAGTAGCTGAGACTACCTGTGCGTGCCACCTGCCTGGCTAATTTTTAAAAAATTTTTTTGTAGAGATGGGGTTTCACTATGTTGCCCAGGCTGGTCTTGAACTCCTCAAGAGGACCTCGCCTCAGCCTCCCAAAGCACTGAGATTATAGGCCTGAGCTACCACACCCAGCCAAGGACAGTTTTTTGGGAGCACTTCCTCAGGGAACAGGAAGAATCAACAATTTGTTGAGAACAGGTTGTGTTTTCAGTGAGATTACAGCAGAGTCGGCTAGAGGGAACTTCATCTTTACCTTGGGTACTTAAAAGGCCATTGCATGGTCTAGAGAAGAGAAAATAAGGACACATAATAGGGCAGTGTCAGTGGACATAGATATAGGAAAACAGATGTAACACAATATTGTAGAGCTGTGATATACTTGGATTGACAACTGTGCGCATGGATCACAATTGAGTTTAAAGGCCCAACAGTAGTTGTGTGGGCAGAAGCATCATTTCTTGAATGAAGGAAAACTGGAAGTTGATTTAGGAGTGACCAGGATCATCAGCTTTGGGATGCTGAATTTCAGGTGTCAAAGAAACACATAAATTAAGATATTCAGAGGAAAACTGTACATAGGAGAGTGTAGAAGAGACATCTGATATGGTAAAACATAGGTTTGGAAGTTAGTTCATAAAAATAATAATTAAAACAGATTACTGGCTCTGACCATTGTGTTTGGGTCAAGGGGAGGTGCAAATTTTCTCTTTAAAAATTTTTAATTGTTTGTGGTTAACCATAAAAGTTTGTCTTTTGAAATTTATATAATTTTTAGAACTTTTTGGTGTAATTATACTTCTACCATAGAAGTTCTTCCTCTTTTAAAAATAGTCATTTTTATTCTCTGTTATTTCTCCCACCCTGCTCTTATGGAGGCTGTCAAAAGCACAAGCTGCCAAGGCAATGACAGGCAGACATGGGTGAAACGCCAGCCCTAATTAGAGACTTGATTGCTCTGCAATAAAAAGGCCTGTGTTTGATTTGGAAGGTTCTGAGTTGTCAGGTAAAATGAATCAAATATGTCTGCACTTTCATTTCAAAATGTGAAAAATGTGAATGTGCATTATTTATATTGTATTTCATAGCTATAATTAATTATGTGTCTGTGGAAATGATGTCCCCAAAGACAGTTGATTTTATGTTCAATCTGTATGTGCATTTGTAAAACTAATTTGTTCTCATTAAAATTTTTAAGGATTTATTTGAGCTAAACTCAGGAGGCCTTTCTGGATATAAAACTCACAAAATACAAAGGAAAAGTCTAATTTCGGTTTGTACTAGTAAACTATTCAATGCCCAAAGCATTGTACTAGATATTATTGTAATGGATATGGTTAGGTTATAAAAATAAAGAGAAGACATACTTCCTTCTCAGAAAGTGCTTTTAGACTTGTTTGGAAGACTTGGGTATAAAACAAATGAACATAATAATGCAGTCTGAACTTTTATTACTTAGTAAAAGAACATGAAGTTTTGTCAATGAGATATTAAGCCTGTATAATGAGTTGACCAATTTTTCTTGTTAACCTATAGAAGTTTGGAAGATATTTTGCTTTTTAAAAAATTGTTTGCCATTTCTTCCAGCTTTTATTTTCCATACTTGCTAAATATATGACACTGATATTAGTTTTCAAGATATTCTCTCAAGTGGTGTAAATATAGCATTTTTTTCTTGTCAATGCCAGCAATAAATTGATTTAATTTCAAGCAGATCCACAATTGAACTGTAATATTGAAAATAATTTGTTTATCTCAAGTTCACTATAATTAACTCTCTTCATTGTGGTTGGATATAATTGCAGTCATTAAAGCAACATTTAGCAAAAAAGTTTGTTTTTTATCATTTTCATCTGCTTATATGGTAATAGATCCCTAAGTTCTCCTAGTCGTGCTATAATCAATCAGTAGGTTGATGTGATATTTTGGGTAGTTCACAGCTATATTAGAGATAATTTCAATATTAAAACAGTAATATTATTATTAATGTTAATAAATGAATGTACAAAGAATATTTATGTCTGAAATAAGTAGGTTGACTTCCACAGGTTATGAGTATAGCATTCCTTTGTAGTATTCTTTTGTTAATTTTCAACATGATAATGATGGTAAGACCAGCTGATTCCTCTGTTTTATTTTATCCAATTTCAGAGATGACTACCCTCAACAAGATAAAGCAATTATTTCTCTCTTTATTTGGTGTTTTCAGAGACCATTAAGCTTATTTTGTCCTCATTGGAAAACAAAGCAATTTTCTATTCAAGGTGTTTCTGATTCTCAACACCTCATTTTCATTAGAAAATGAAATGAGGTTGTCTATAGAGTTCTGGTGTATAGAGGGGCAGTAGAGCAATTGTGAGGCACTTGGGAACACCCTGGCAAAGGAACGAGAACTTTAATGCAACTCTCAAAGGAGACCAAGGAGTAGACACTGAGTAGGAGGAGACCAGAACCCAAGAAGGTGAGAACATTTCAAAAAGACATGAAGATCATATGCAACGGAGGGGCTTTGCAAGATAAAACGTGTATTGAACTTCATAATGTGGACATCAGTGTTAACCCTTGCCTGAATTATCACAGTGGTGTGATGAAGGTGAAAGCCAGATTGCTATGAGGTCAACAGTAGAGATTGGAGACAGCAAATGTGGTCTAATAGTTCATGAAATTTGATTTGTGTTTGTGGGATTTTGGCATAAACTAGGTGCTTAAATAATTGGAAATTACTAGAATTATTATTATTATCAGTAGTATATGGCTCCATGTACAGCAGGAATTAGACTGTTTACTCTGGGTTTTCTCTTATGTCACTTGGAGGCACATAATGATATTAAAAATCATTTTAAAAATCTGGACTCTGTCTCTCATTCTCTGAGGTTAATTTAGGGCATGTAAAGATTCTGGAATCTCACAGAATAGCTTTGCTTGAGAACTATTGATCTTTTCTTATTCTGTCATCTTATCAGGATTTATTCAACTATACAAAAGTTTTCTACTTTTTCTTATTTAATCTAGTTCCATGCAACTAATCAAATAATTTCTATTCACAAAACAACATGAATAATATACCTTAGAGTGGGCATCCACACAGAAATGTTCCCAGAAGAAATATCATAATATCTATAAAAGAGAAAGAAATGAAATGAAATTATTATCTGATCGATCTAATCAATAGCTTCTAAAATGTAAAGTTAGAAAAGTCATTTTAAAAAGATTTAGTTCTCATTCTAATTTTTAGTTTTATTTTTCAAACTCATTAACAGACTAAAAAGTAGAAAGATTATGACAGGTAAGGGAATTTGCAAATTAAAATCAAAGGACAGAATTTCATTTTATGTATTTTCATGTGAAGTTTATTATTTTTGGCACTATAAAACAGCCTACTATAAAAATAGTAGGTCTATTTTTCTTCTAATGAGAAACATTTTTGTGAGTGACAAAAACAAGAAAATGGTGCTTTGACAATGCTAGATTTTTATTTTTTGAAATAATCGTTGCAACTCAAAACACGAACGTTTAGCACCAAGTCCTGCTCTACTGTGGTTGCCGTGTGACGGGCCCACTTGGGCAGACTAAGCTGTCTCCCCGTCTACTTTGTGTTGATCCAGCTCTGCCTTCCCTGTCTTCCTAGGAATCCCCTTCCAAATCATGAATGAGTAACAGGAATTGAGATTCAGTTTGCTGGTAGCCAACTCACACTGGTTCACGGGGGCCAATCGTGCACACCCCTCCCAATCCCACGTCCAGTGATGTGAACACTGGTAGCTCAGAATTGGCCAAGTGGTAGCATTTACACCCTGAAAATTGGCCACACTACAAATTGGAACTTTAATCTTTGTGGAACGCTGACTTAGCAGCCTGCCAGTCACACGTGCCGCGATTCCCGCATTAGATATGGTTGCTCTTCCCAACCTCATCTCTCTCTGCCTGTTATACTTCATTTTTCTTCTAACTTTCCCTGCAAGCCTTTTCATACCCCACTATACTATATCTCTTAATACCTTTTCCCCACAATACCTATTTCCTACAATCACTTTCTGTAATAGATTTTAGTTTTTTTAGAGCATTTTAAGTTTAGAGGAAAATTAAGCAGTGTGTGTAGAGAGCTGTCATGTGTCTCATGTCTCCACGTACAGACAACCTCCCCCACGAACAAAACCCTGCACCAGAGGGGACACACATTACAGTGGATGAACCTGCACTGACACACCATTATTACCCAAAACCCATCGTTTACATTAGGGTTCACTCTTGGTGTTGTACATTCTATAGGTTTGGACATACGTGTAATGACATGTATTGACAAATATACTATCATAGAGAGTAGTTTCATTGTCCCACAAATGCTCTGTGCTTCACCTGCCCATCCCTCCCTTCCCTCTAACCCCTCACAACCACTGGCCTTTTTACTGTCTCCATAGTTTTGCCTTTTCCAGAATGTCACATAGTTGGACTAATACAGTATGTAGCCTTTTGAGATTGGCTTCTTTCACTTAGAAATACACATTTAAGGTTACTCTGTGTCTTAATTTCTTTTTAGCTCTGTATAATATCTTGTTGTCTAGATGTACCACAGATTGTTTATCCATTTACCTACCAAAAGACATCTTGGTTGCTTTCATGTTTTGGGAATTATAAATAAAGCTTCTATAAATATCCATGTTCAGGTGTTTCTGTGGACGTAAGTTTTAAACTCTGCTGGATAAATGCCAGGGAGTACAATTGCTGGATTGTATGGTAAGGGTATATATAGTTTTATGAGAAACGGTCAAACTGTCTTCCAAAGCGTCTGTACCAATTTGCATTCCCACCAGCAGGGAATGGGACCTCCCACTGCTCCACGTCCTGCCAAACACTCGGTGTTGTTAGTGTACTGAATTCTGGCCCTTCCAATAGGTGTGTAGTGGTAAGCCATTGTTGTCTTAATTTGCATTTCCTTGAGGACACACGATGTGAAGCATCCTTTTATGTGCCCATTTGCCATCTGTATATCTTCTTTGGATTTAAGAGTTCTTTGTATTTTTTGGATAATACTTTTTACTCCTTTATCAGATGTCTTTTGCAAATATTTTCTCCCAGTCTGTGTGTTGCCTTTTCATTCTCTTAATGGTGTTTCTCCCAAGGCAAAAATTTTTAATTTTAGTTTTAATGACATCCAGTTTATTAATTATTTCTTTCATGGGTTTGTATCTAAAAATCCTAACTATAGTATTTTTTATATCACACTATACAGATACATACTTCCCCCAGCAAATTCAAAATTTCCTCTTTAGAAGCAATCTCTTTAGTGAAAGGGGATTTTAAATAAAAGTGATCATTTCTGTCCAGAAATGAGGCAAATCCTCCTGCAAACTGTTTACTTGTAGGCACTTGGGCTTCATTAAACTTAAAGCCCAATGTTCCTTCCTTCTTGAGGCTTCATCTTTCTCTCCCAAACATGCACAGGCACATTTTCTTTCTCTTTCATGGATTCAGGGATCTGATTCATTTTTGAATTCCTTTCAGTACCTCCTCAAACCCATACAGGCATGATCATCCCTATTAGTCTCTAGTGCAAATGTAGTACGGAATGAGGATTCTAAAACTGCTGGTGAGACAGGCACAATCTCCACCCTGGCCTTCCCATCATGTGTCATTCACCTGCCAGATGGAGCCCACTTCTAGTCTCTGACCCAACACTCCGGGGAGGAGAGGCATTGGCTGGGGCCTCTCCTTTGAGCATCTCCTTATTGGTTCCCTAACCCTTATTTGGGAGGTAGGGAGTGACTAGATATCCTTTCTTTCTATCAGTGGATAAATGGGTGGGTATTTCTAAATCACAAAAGTTTACTGTTTGCTGTAGACACTTGCCATATGAACAAATTGGTATGCATGGTCTTTGACCCACCTACTCATTAGCTCATTGGTCTGTAGGTCAGATGTCCAGTGCAACATGGGTACGTTCTTTGTTCAAGGTATCACAACACTGAAATCAAGGTGTCAGTGTAGAAGATTTCCAGTCCTTAGGTGCTGTAGAAAAATTCACTTTAAGCTCATGTTTTTGTTGTTGGCAGAATTCAGTTCATTTTGACTATAGGACTAAGGGCCTTACTTCTTTGCTTTCAGATCCTAGAGCCCACCCCATTCCTTTCCCTGTGGCCCCTCTAACTTCAAGCCAGTCATGGCACATGGAATCCTTCTTGTGCTTTGAATCTCTGGTGCCTCCCTTCTCCTACCAGCTGGAGAAAAAGCTCTGATTTACAGGGCTCCTGTGATTCTATCAGGACCACAGGACATACAGGGATTATCTCCCTATATTTTAAGGCCAGATGATTTGGAGCCTTAATTGCATCTGCAAAATCCCTTCCTTGCAGAACCTGTGTGGGGATTTGATTGAATAACTGGGAGATGCGTGCAAATTAGGAGCCAGAATCTCGGGGTGAGGGGATATTAGAATTCTGTCTCCCACAACTCATCAGCTTTCACACCTCTTTCAACAAAACCAAAAACTGAGAGTCATTCACAGTTAGCTTTCTCAAAATACAGTCTACATATAAGGCCAGAAAAGATTATAAATAATAATAATCTTGCACAAAGGTGTAATGAAGTGATTATAGATACCAGAGGCTATTAGCTTCAGAATGGGGACCTAGAAAAAGATTTTTTTTGAAGGAAAGAATAGTTTCATTTGTTACAACTTGGTATTTATAAAAGATTTTGGAAAGGAGATATAGGTTTCCATGCCAAAACAATCGAAGTGTAATAAATATGCTTGGTAAAAAAATATGTATAACAAGAGAGTGGACATGCCATTTGTTCCAGGAAGGCACCATTGTATTGCATTGTCACAGAAGTGGCTCACCCATATTCTAATCAAACATATCACAGGTTGCAGGACATTTCTTTTCTCTCTTTTTTGTTTTCTGAAAATTCCATCCCATTGATTTTTTTTTTCTGGAGTAGATAGTACTTCTACATGGTTTAAAAACATGAAAGCAATCTATGTAAGTGAGCAGACAGATCTCTTGCACTCACAGCTTTATCTCTTCACCATGTTTATTACCTCATTCAGGTAGTTGCTTTTACTAGTGTATGTTTCCTTGCAGGATTTCTCCTGAAAATTCAAGTAAACACAAATGTGTATTATTTTTTGTCAGCTTTTTACACGTAGAGTTCTGTATGCAGTTTTCCTCCTTGATATTTTTTGGAGACCTTTTCAGATGAGCACATAGAATAATTCCTTTTTATTTGTTTTATCTCAGCACAGTATTCTTTGTATGGATCTACCATAATTTATCTAGCTGCTCACCTGCTGCTGGACATTTTAGGTTTTTTCCTCCAAATATGTTGACATTGTAAATGATGCTGTAGGAAATAACCTTTCTTATCTTGCTGTCACCACCTGTATTCATTCTTTCCTGATGAGATGATCCAGACACATCACTGATGAATGGGAGACCACACCTCCAGCCTCCCCTACAGATGGTGTGACCATGTGACTATATTCCAGTGATGGGATATTTGCGAAAAAGAGATGTGCCACTCCCAGCCCAGACCTTTAAAGGAGTCAGTGCATGATCCCCACTGTGATTTTTTTCCCTCCTTCACTTGTTTGAGGTGTCGATGTGATGGCAGGGACACAACAAGCTGCTTTAGACCCAGAGATAGAAAATACACATTGAGGATAATAGATTTACTAGATTTGTCCTGATCCTTCTACCCCTGGATTTTTCCATGAAGGAGAGATTGTCTTTCCTCTTAAGCCTTGGTATTATTGGGTCTTTCTTTATGGTAGTTTTGATTTTACCCTAACTAAAGCCACCTAATATGTATGCTACTTCATACAGGTACAGCTATACATTGAAGTGGAATTGCTGTAGCTAAGCATATATGTATGGTCAATTACAATTTTGACAAATGCCACCCCCCCATACAGCATGCATCAAATCATACTCTTCCTGGCACTGTAAGAGAGTGTTGAAGAGTTCTGACTCCTCAGCTTTGAAATGTTTAGTGGCATTGAAGATCAAAAGCTGATTTATGGTGTTTTGTTAACTCAGAACTTAATACACAAAGAGCTCCAGTATCTTGTCTTTATGAAAAGTAGATTACCATATAACAAGTATTGTCAATGCTCAAATTTGTATTTAATTTTTTAAACATCTTGTAGGCATGTACAGTGACTGAATTTTAATATTATGTCAAATAATGTTTCTTAAATTTTCCTGTATATTAGAATCACTGGAAAAACTTTACCATTTTGGTGCCTAAGTGGGCCTGGGACACATATGTTTTGTAATATTTTATATGATATTCTGAAGGACAAATAGGTTTGAAAGCCCCTGAAAAAATGAAATAGGTGTGAGTTTGAAGTCATAAGACCTCACTCATATATAAAAATGTCATTTTAACAACTATATTTGATAATTTGGGGATAGAAGTACTCCTTTGAACACTGGTTTCTTTACTATAAAATGGAAACCTAAAGAAAGCTGGTATAGCCATTCTCATATCAGATAACATAGACTTCAAGTCAGCAAAAGTAAAGAAAGACAAAGATGGTCATTATATAATGGTGAAGGGACAATTCAACAAGAAGACATAACAATCCTAAATCTTTATACACCTAACACAGGTGCACCCAGATTTGTAAAGCAAACCCAACTTGATCTAAACAAAATGATAAACAGCAGTATTGTAATAGTTGGGGACTTCAACACCCCACTGACAGAATGGGACAGATCCTCCAAACAGAAAATAAGCAAAGAACACTTTAATGGAACACTAGAATAAATGGGCCTAACAGACATTTATGGAACAGTCTACTCATGAACTATGGAATATACATTCTCCTCACTAGCTGATGAAACATTCTCTAAGATTGATCACATTCTAGGCCACAAAAAATGTCTCAAGAAATTTAAAAAAAATAGAAATTATACCATGTATATTCTCAGACCACAGTGGAATAAAATTAGAAATCAACTCCAAGAGAAACACTTAACTCTACACAAAGTCATGCAAATTAAACAACCTACTGCTGAATGATTATTGGGTCAAGGAGGAAATTAGATTCTTCAAACTAAATGACAAAGGGGACACAAGTTATCAAAATCTGTGGGATTCAGCAAAAGCAGTCATAATAGGAAAATTCATAGCCTTAAATGCCTACATCCAAAAGACAGAAAGATCACAAATCAACAATCTAATGAATCATCTCAAGGAAGAACAAACCAATCCCAAACTCACCAGAAGAAAAGAAATAACTAATGTCAAAGCAGAACTAAATGAAATTGATTGCAAAAGAATTATACAGAAGATTAATGAAATGAAAAGTTGGTTCTTTGAAAAGATAAACAAAATTGACAGGCCTCTCTCTAGATTAACCAGAAACAGAAAAGAAAGGACACTAATAAGCTCAATTAGAAATAAAAAAGGAGATATTACAACTGATACCTCAGAAATACAAAATATCATCTCTGAATACTCTATGCATATAAAAATCTCTATGCACATAAACTGGAAAATGTTGAGGAAATGGACAAATTCCTGGAAACACACAATCTCCCTAGGCTCAATCAGGAAGAAATAGAACTCCTGAACAGACCAATAACAAGTAATGAAATTGAAACAGCAATAAAAATCTCCCTACAAGAAAAAGTCCCATATTAGATGGTTTCACAGCCAAGCTTTACCAGACCTATAAAGAAGAACTGGTACCTATACTGCAGAAATTATTTCAGAACATAGAGAAGGAAGGAATCCTCCCCAACTCATTCTATGAAGCCAATATCACCTTGATACCAAAGCCAGCAAAGGACACAACAAAAAAAGAAAACTACAGACCAATATCCCTCATGACTATACATGCAAAAATTCTCAAAAAAATCCTAGCAAACTGAATTCAGCTGCAAATAAAAAAAAAAAAAAAATCCACCATGATCAATGGGCTTCATCCCAGAGATGCAAGGATGGTTCAACATATTCAAATCTATAAATGTGATTCACCACATATATTGAAGCAAAAACAAAAACCATATGATCCTCTCAATAGATGAAAAGAAAGCATTTGACAAAATTCAACACCCCTTTATGATAATAACTCTTATAGGCATAGATGGAACATACCTGAAAATTGTAAAAGCCATATACAACAAATCCATGGCCAACATCATATTGAATGGGGAAAAACTGAATGCCTTCCCACTTAGAACTGGAACCAGACAAGGTTTCCCACTGTCACCACTTCTGTTCAACATAGTGCTGGAAGTCCTAGCCAGAGCAATCAAAGAAAAGAAGGAAATCAAGGGTATCCAAATGGGGAAAAAAGAGGTCAAACTATCACTCTTTGCTGATGATGTGATTTTATATTTAGAAAACTCCAAAGACTCTGGAAATGATAAATAAATTCAGCAAAGTCTCAGGTTACAAAATCAATGTACACAAATCAGTAGCATTCCCATACACCAACAACAGTCAAGCTGAGAATCAAATCAAAGACTCAATACCTTTCACAATAGCAACAAAGAATATAAAATACCTAGGAATATATTTAACAAAGGAGGTGAAAGACCTCTAAAAGGACAACTATGTAACACTGTGAAAGGAAATCACAGAGGATGTAAACAAAAGGAAAAACATACCATGCTCATGGATTGACAGAATCAACATTGTTAAAATATCTATACTACCCAAAGTGATTTACAGATTCAATGCAATCTCCATTAAAATACCAATGTCATTTTTTGCTGATCTAGAAAAAATAATTCTATGCTTCATTTGGAACCAGAAAAGACCCATATAGCTAACGCAACCTTAAGCAAAAAGAACAGATTGAGAGACATCAATTTACCAGACTTCAAGACATACTACAAGGTTATAGTAATCAAAATAGAATGGTACTGGCACAAGAACATAGAGGAATGGATCAGAATAGAGAACCCAGTCATAAAACCACCCTTATACTGTCATCTGATCTTCAACAAAGGAGACAAAAACACACACTGGGAAAAAGAATCCCTATTTAATAAATGGTGCTGAGAAAATTGGATAGCCACATGTAGAAGACTGAGACAGGATCTGCACATCTCATCACTTACAAAAACTAATTCATGATGGATAACAGAGTAAGTCATGAAACCATAAGAATTCTGGAAGAAAATGTTGGAAAAACTCTTATAGATATCAGCCTAGGCAAAGAATTTATGAAGACCCAAAGGCAATCTTAGCAACAACAAAAATAAATAAATGTGGTTTAATTAAATTAAAAAGCTTCTGCACAGCCAAGGAAACAGTCAATAGAGTAAATAGACAACCTACAGAATGGGAGCAAATATTTGCATGCTATACATCCGATAAAGGGCTAATAACCAGAATCTGCAAAGAACTCAAGCAAATTGGCAAGAAAAAATCAAACCATCCCATTAAAAAGTGGGCAAAAGACATGAACAGCAGCTTTTCAAAAGAAGATAGACTAATGGCCAATAAACATGTGAAAAACTGCCCAATGTCTCATATCATCAGGGAAATGTAAACCAAAATAACCATGAGATATCACTTAACTCCAGTGAGAATGGCTTTTATCAAAAAATTCTAAAACAACAAATGCTGGTGTGGATACAGAGAGATAGGAACACTCATACACTGTTCATGGGACTGCAAACTAGTACAACCTCTATGGAAATTAGTATGGAGATACCTCAAAGAACTAAAAATAGAACTGCCATTTGATCCAGCAATCCCACTTCAGGTGTTTACCCAAAGGAAAAAAAAGACATTTTATAAAAAAGACATTTGCACTCGGATGTTTATAGCAGCACAACTCATGATCTCAAAGATGTGGAAACAACCCAAGTGCCCACCAATACATGAGTGGATTGATAAAATGTGGTATATGTATGCCTTGGAGTAGTAACTCAGCCATAAAAAAAATGACAAACTAATACGTTTTGTAAAAACCTGGATGGAACTGGAGACCATTCTTCTAAGTGAAGTATCACAAGAATGGAAAAACAAACACCACGTGTACTCAATACTAAATTGGAACTAATTGATCAACACGTACAGATATAGAAGAAAAACTCAAGGGAAATCAAGTAGTGGGAGGGGTGAGGAAGCGATGGGTAAATTCACACCTAATGGGTAAAATGCACATTAAATGGGTGATGGACACACTTATAACTTTGACTCAAACTCTACAAAAGCAAATTATGTAACCAAAACTTGTGTATCCCTGTAAAATTCTGAAATAAAAAAAAATTCTACATGTTCATAATTGGCCATAGCTAAAATTTCTTGATAAGCTCATGTTTTCAACTTTAATTTTTGTTTTCATTGTGTTTAGTTTCTTGAACATGCCACAAATCAGAGGTAATGTCTTTCAAAATTTTTCTCCCATCCCTCTTGGCTATTTACTACATTGCCCTGGTAATACCTTATATTATATTTCCTGTTTCCTTGTTTTAACTTCAGTGGGTTCTTGGGTAAAGTGTGTCACTTAATTCTTAGTAAACCTTGCCAGGTAGATATTTTTATCTTCCATTTACAAATATGAAAATGGAAATTATGAGTAATTTTTTAAGTTAGTAAGCAAGGCAGCATGACTTGAATTCCATGTATTCTGATTCTAGGTGGAGTGTCCTTCCCGTGACAATCATCAGTACTGGAGTGAAATAAAAATTGCCTTCGTGAATAGGTGAAACCCAGTGCTTAGTCCACCATCACGGCCTCTGTTCCCTTCATCATAAATAGCATAATCCAGCATGGTTAAAATACTTCATTGAAAAGAACAGGGTTTTCTTAAACTTTACGTCCTTATTGGCATATGAATCTTGGAAAACATTTACTAAAAGTAGTGTTTTAAGATCATACTTTCTAAGGTATTGAAAAATAGAGTAATTAGTTCTGAAAGTGCTTACCTATGGTGAGACAAGAATGTCTTGCAAATCTGAAGACTAAACGCACACTGATTGAATGGATGGACAAATGAGTGAGCCCATGAAGACTGTAATTTTGTGATGGAGAACGCAGCATTAAGTAGTTTTAAAGCAAATTTACTTGAAGATAAGATTGAGAAATACAAGTTAAGCTAACTGCTTGGAATACTGTGTACTCAACGATGATTTTTTTTCCCATTTGTTTAATCTTTTAACATTTTGCCTCTTAGTTGCAGGTACATTTGTTTTCTTTTCTGGGCTCTTGACACATCCCTGCTGATAATGTCATTCTGGAGAAGGAAAGCCAATTGCATTCACTTTTGTGGATGAACTAAATCAGCCGCATGGGCAAGTTTGTTAAAACCAGCCTGCTAAAAGTTTCTTTCTGCTTACCCTCAATTACCAGTATTTTAGAAAGAAGAGGTAAAAAGGAAAAGAACCTGGAGTCTGAAGAAGCACAACACTAGTGTGTTTTCACTACTGTGTTTTACATATACAATGGACTATGCACTTTTGTCCATTCATCTCTCGACAAGTGCCTCAGAAAACCTCCCCTTAAATGTGCAGGTTTAAACTGTGCCTAGGTTCATGGCTGAGGCACCTATAGCAAAAGACAGATTAACAACAAAAACATCATATGCATTTATTTCATATAACTTTTATGTGACATGAGAAACTTCATAAGGAAATGAAGACCCAAAGAAACAGGGAAACCTATGTATTTTTAAGCTGAATTTGATGAAGAAGCATGATCAGACAAGGAGGTGTGTACTCTTGGTAATGAGCTGGGGGGACTTAGCAAGACCTGTTTGTCAGATTCTTCTCCATGTCCTTGTCTTTAGAGATAAGAGCATTCCTTTTCTGTGGGTATAGGATGGGCATCTCTCACATGAGGGTCTTGTGACCCACTTCAGAGAAGGTCAGAGAATTCTTTAGCAACCTGCTTTGTGGGAAGGGGTGGAGGAAGGTCAGAGAGATCTCCCTGCTTCTGCTATTTTCTCAAATGCCGAGGTGCCATATTTTGGGGTGGCATGTCCTGAACACCATCGAGTGCTAGCCTTGCAGCTAAGGATCCAAACGAGGGTTTCTGATCTAGCCCTGGCCACCAGGGATGTATGAGCTGAGGAATTGGACCCATGTCAGCTTTGATTTCTTCATCTATAAAAATGGGAACAAGAATAGTAACTCACAGGGCTTTTGTCACCTAGATTAAAGAAAATAAGAGAAATGAATGCTTGTAGTCCTGAATCTGATTTATGTAAATGTTTAAAGCTATAGCTTCTTCTAGCAACTATATATGATTTTAAAATTTATATATGTGCAAAGAATAAATAATAATTATGTAATTAGCATCTATATATCCATCCTTTAGTTAAGAAACATAGTTACCTTTGCTTTTACTCTTATAATCTTCCACATGTCCTTCTGAGTGCATCTCCTTCTCTCCTACTCAGAGGTAACTATTTTCCTGAATGCGGAGTTTATCAAGACCTTGCTATTGTTGGTAGGTTACTACATATGCAGGAAGGCAGTATGTTTGTAGTTTTACCTGAATTAAATTTTACATAAATGAAATTATATTTTATGCATTCTTTTACAACTGGAATTTTTGCTCACAATCCTGCATTAAAATGTAATAATTGCCATGGAAAAAAATTGAAAAACCCCAGTTGAGGTAAGAGGTGTTGGGGGTTCCAGCATTGAGGGGTAAGTGCACATTGAAATTTTAAAGAGGGCGTCACAGAAGTTCTCACTGACAGTTATCAGAAAGCCATTGTGGTTGATTAAGGACATGTATCAATATGGCATTGGTGCTGGGATCAAACAACTTGTTACATTCCACCGAAAATTTGGTTTGAAATTTCTAGGGGATTGCTTTGAACCTATCTATCAAGTTTTTTATAAAGTTGATATCTTCATGATATTGAATATTGAAATCTATTAGTTGGATGTAATTCTCCTTTTCAATTGTTGTTCTTTAGTAAGTCATGCATTGCTTAAAGACAGGGCTATATTCTCATAAATGCATTGTCAGGCAATTTTTTTGTTGTTTGAACATCATGAAGTATACTCACACAAGGCTAGATGGTACAGCCTACCACACACCTAGGCTATATGATACAGCCTATTGCTCCTGTGCTACAAACCTGAACAGCATCTCACTGTACTGAATGCTGAAGGCAATTGTGACAAAAATCACTTGGTGACAGGAATTTTTCAGCTCCACTATAATCTTATGAAACTACCATTGTATATGAGGTTCATTATTGATTGAAATATAGCTATATGGTACATGACTGTATTACATCAAAATTTCATAATTTTTTCCAAAAAATTTTTGTATGTTTTAAGATTTATTTTGTGAAATTAATAATTTTAATGTTTATTATAATTGGTGTCTTTTTATTACATTTTTCCTATTACTTATGTCTAGATTTTATATGGTGATTATGGTTCCAACTTATAGCTTCACTCATTAATTCTCATACTCTATTTATGTAAATAATGATGAGTTTTATTTTTCTTTCAAATATTTGTGCTATTTTTCCCCAGCGTCAATGCACTGGCAGGATTCTTTGGGACAAGTTTGAATAGAACTGCTATTAAAGGGACTGATGACTTGTTCCTGACTGTAATTATTTAACAATTGAGCATGATAATTGTTGTAGGATTATCAATTTCAGAAAGTCATTTTATACCAGTTTTCTAAAAGTTTTTATCATGAATGGATGTTGAATTGTGTCAATATTTTTTCTGCATCTTATGAGATGATCATGGGATTTAACTTCTTTTATATGTTCTTGTAGTAGAATTCATTAATTGATTTGTCTATTAATTTTTCTATTAAACCTTCCCTACTGTTTTATCCTCTTCATACATTGTTGGATTGGTGTGTAACATTGTTTCGGGACTTGGCATGTAATGTTTCATTATGCTTACAATGGAGGTCTGCCTGCATTTTTTCTTGTACTGAGCTTGTCAATGTCGGTATTATAAGCTTACACCGAACACAATTGTGTAATGTTTTGCTATACCTTAAAATGGTTTATGAAAGATGCACTTAATCCTTGAATATTTGATAGGACTTTCTGTAAACTGTCTAGGCCTGGTGCTTTCTTTGGAGAAAGAGTTTACCTATTGATTAAGTTTCGACAGTGATTATGGGACTGTGTGGGTCTTCTAATTCTTGGGTCTTTATTTTTCAACTCTCCACTCTGTGGCAAGGTTCAAGGCAGGCCATCGTTCCTACAGTCTCCTCAGGGTCAAGACTATCCCCTTCTGAGTTTAGGTTGATTTTCCGAGAGGACTTCTATTTTACCCCACCTTTACCACTTTTACCAAGCAAACCTGGGCTTGTCTCCTGACTCTACAACCCCACAGGTTTCCAAATCCAAAGTTTAAGTGTATCCAGCTCAGTAAATATTTTCAAGGGAAAAGTTAATTTCCATGCTGCGCCTGCCTCTATGAAGTCGTACTTTCACTTGTTTTGGCCTTCTGAGCATTCCTTAATTTTTTTGACAGGAAGTTAAGGGTATTAACATAGATTTTTCTATTTTACCCAACATTTTTAGTTTTTAGCCAAAGAATGGTCAAGGTATCTAGACCTGTATACCACCAGAAATAACAGCTTCTTTCATTCTCAGTAGTAAAATTTATTAAATTCTGAATGCGTGTTAGGGCCTACTTCTCTAACTCTTATTTCCTCAATTATTCCTTTCTCGCTGGAAAATTCCTTAGCAATTTCTAACACTGTCTCAACATGTTAACTCTTATATCCCTGTGTTTTTGATGCATTTAGAGCAATGACATTAATTATGAAACACTTATTGAGTTTTTTTCTTCATGGCAGGCACGGTGGTGGGTGCTGGGAACACTGTGAGATCGCCGTGAGGCATGGGGTGAAGCTCACAGCAGGGACGGCCAGTCTCGAGGGAAAGTGAGCCCAGTGAGGGAGGCCTGGGCCGTGGTGGGGAAGTCTCCAGATGGGTTATTTCGTATTTACAGAAAGGAATGAAAATAAATTATTTAAAGTGGAATGTTTAAGTAGAGTCTATTAGTCTGGTCACATGTAACTTATTTAAGTCAATGAGATTAAATCTTTTCATTTCAAACCATGTCATTATTCTTTTTCTAGAGTAAACTTCTACACGCATTTTCAGACTTGCTTTCATTTCTCATCAGCTCAACCTAATGCCACAACTATAATCACAAATAATTTTAGGTATGTGGACATTTAAGGAAAATGTCCTTATTTGACATTTGATTTTGTTGCACATAACTTGGTTACAGGCAGACGTGAAGGGGGCAACTGTGGTGCAAAGAAATGAGCAGGAAACTCTGCATGAGGAGATCTGGGGTCTGATGCTCTCTGTCTCGCTGATTAGTTGAAGTCCCTTGAGCAAGACCACTCTCTTTGAGCCTCAGTGTCCTTGTAGAAGAGGCAACAGTGAATTTCCTCCCACAGTTGTGATTAGAATAAAAATTATGAAAATGTGATATTAAAATGATGCTTTTAAATTTTTAATCAATTCATTTCACAATTCTGCTTAAAATCCTTCCATGTCTTGTCATTTTACTTGGAATAAAATTTAACACCCTTACTAGCTACATACATAGCCTTTCCAGTCCCTTCATTTCCTGACACTCCTCTCTGCCCCCCCGGCTGCTCTTCAGGGCTCCAGCCACGCTGAGCTCCCCGGTTCAAACAACACACTTGTATCAGCGTCCGCCTTCACATTTGCTTTTCCTTCTGTTTGGATGCTTTGCTCCTCATTCTTTCTCATCTCTGAGGCCCCAACTCAGATACTGCCTGTCAGAGAGTCCTTGATCATGCTGTCTGAAGGAGTCTCTCCCCACACTCCCAAGGTACTGGTGCGTAGCCTTTCAATCATGTATCCCAGCTTGTGACTGCATGGCCCACAGAGCCCTCTATGTAGTTATGTTCTGGCTGACTCCTACTAGAATGTAGGCCCCTGGGGATGAGGATCTTATCTGTGTTGCTACTGCTCTATGGTCTTAAACAGCCCATAGCACCTGCAAGGCATTCAATAAGTACATTTTGAATAAATGAATAACTATTTGGGTATGAGTGTGTATTGAAAAGTCTAAAGCATTATTCAAACACATACCTTTTGACTACATTTCTTATGGTTTATTTTTTACATAGCCTAAGATTGTCAGAAAAGTCAGATTATATCGTCATTCAGGTCCCAGGTTTGATGTTCTAAGTGGCAGAGACGCTGCAACAACAAGGCACTATGTTGATAGCTACTCCAGTGACAGCCTGGCTTGTTCCTCAAGGCTCTGCTCAAAAACCAGCCCTCAGCTTTGACAGATGAGCATTCCCAGCTGCTCTTTTTAGCATATTTTCTAAATAGAGACAGTTCGGCCAGCAGTGGCCTCAGTGTTCTTTTGGAATCCTAAATTCAAAAGTGCATTTTAAGAATGGAAACTGAGACAATGTCTGTGGGACAGCGGACATGTAAAATTTCAACTCCGTCAGGCACAGAGGACCAGCAACAACCGAGGAATGTTTTATCAGAGGTAAAACTCTTCTTCATGTAATAACGTCAAGAGCAGATGCTTTAAAAACACACTGAAATGGCAAAGCATTTTTCCTGGATGCTACAAAATCCCTTTAGTGTTGTCCGTTGCATTTCTTGTCATAATTATACTCAGGCACATTTCTGACTCATATAAGGAGTATCATATACCAAACAGCGATATGGCACTTGACCGTTTAGAGAAGTCTTCAATATACTGTTGTCTTTGGGTCTGTCAGCAGTGAGGTCACCTGCTGCCCAGAGGTGTCAGGTTACACAGCAACACCAGCAGCACAAAAAACGACTTAGTGTTTGGATGCTTTGACCAGTGAATGTTCAGCATGTCAAATGACCATGAACCCCAGTATGGCATAACCCACTTCAATGCAGAAACCATCACACTATTCCACTCATCGTGGTGCCTCAGAATCCTCCGCTACTTGTCCCAACAGAAATTTTGTTATTGAACATGGATTTGCTTCTCCCACATTTATCTTTGCTCCGTCCTAACTTCTGGTACATAATATTATGGATAAAGAGTAAGAACACTTGTTATATATACACTAAGGGCCTATTTTAAGACTCTCAACCTTTGATCAAAAATTACCTGGGAACCTCCAGGCCTTGATGGAGTGTGGGTGCTTGACAGGTGCTGAGGCTTTAGCGCAGCTCTGATGAAGCCTTGCAGAGTGGATGGATTTCACACCATGGCAAAGTCAGGGCAGAAGGTACTCAGCCCATTAGCTTGAGCGTGGTGCAACTGACATTGGCTCTATTCTCACAACTCCAGGGTGTGTGCCAAGCTGTGCTTTGGATTCTGCGGTAAGTCTTAAAGAGTGGTGTGATGGATCAGTTAGGGACTTCCCACTGCCAGGAATAGAATACCTCGCGAGTGGCTTAACCAACACCAACATCATTATCTCACATTATCAATGGCCTGGGAACAAGGTGGTTTCAGAATCAGGGCAGCAGTTCAACAATGTTGTTTAGGACTCAGAAATTTTATTTTCATTCTCGTCTCTGCCACATTAACATACTAATCTCTGCTCTGGTTGCAAGAGGGATGAAGAGTTCCAGGTGCCACACGGAGACAGCCTGGCATCTCATGAACAAGAGAGGGGTGCTTTCTTCCTTTCAATGCTTCTTATGCATAAGGAAAAAATACCCCTATATCCACCTTAAGACCTTTCAGGTAGGATTGGGCCACATACCCATGCCCTTGCTGGAAGAGGGCTGGAAGGGAGAATGTCTGGCATGTTTGTTCTCTAAAGATGGAGACAGGCCCTGCTGGAGAGTGGAGGGGCAAAGGAATGAAGAGGGTCTATCTCATGAGTGCCAGACACTATGTTTCTTTTGGGAAATATACTGAAGAAAGAAAATTGTTTCTTTCTGGAGATATACTGAAGAAATAATAATTAAAATGTAATATATAAAACATATACAATTCCAAAAAAACAGTACAAAGTGTTGTTATATAAATGTGAAATCTGTTACTCATATTATCTCATATTTGGTAAATAGGAGTAAATATGTATTTGCTCAACCAAAATGCAAACGTTTGATTTTAGCAGGCTTCATATCAATATATTATAGGATAGAAAATTTCCATATCACTGCACACTCTGTGAAAGAGGATTTCAAACTATTTTTAAATTGTTCAGCAGCCTTATAATAAAGTTATTCTATGAACCTCTTGACACATTTATCAACCTTGACTCATTTTACTCCAAATATTTCAGAATCCTTGATGATGCTTTACCTGTGAGTCTCCACATGTAAAAACTTCCATTTGTTTCCAACATCTACACACATTCTGTCACCTTTATTCAACTCTCAAACTTTTCTTCATTAATGTATATGGATAATGTTCAGTTCCATCACATTAAGAACTAATGAAGCTCCTCTAGACTTAATTTTAGGATTCAGTGGCCGTCTAGATTCCCTCGGATCAGCATTCACTTTTGCCATCACAAGCCTTGGTGATTTCTTCTTCCCACAACAGCAGAGTTTGTGGCTAACGATTGCCTGAAGCCTTCCTCCCTCCACAGGATTCTGCTGCAGCCGCAGCAGAAACTCTTCTGCTCACCTTCCCGACATCGTCGCCCCACCCCAGGTACCTCAAGGTCAGTAAACACATCAAGCACATCTCATCTTCCACCCGTCAGGAGCATGAACGAGGCTGTGACGCACGCTGTCACCCAGCGCTTTCCCCCTTACTCTTTTCTTTCATTCTTTGTTGTTTTCAGTGGCTGTTTTAAGAGCACACTAGATCTCCTTTGGGGAACAAATTCAATACGGTGAGAATAATTAAGTACATTTTCACAGTTTCAGGGTTTTAAATTCTATGTCGTAACATTGATTTGCTGTCTAATAAAAGGAAATAATGATGATGAGAATAATAGCAACACCACTAACAACAGTAGTATTCACAGAACCCCTGACTGCAAAGTGATTTGGAGAAACTTACAAGCCCCTTATTATAGAATTAGTAGATTTTAGGTACTAACCAACTTTTTACCTTTCTTTTATTTTTATATAGGTACTAACTCGTAAAGATAATATAACCTAACAACTATTTTTAGAAAGTGATGGCCTTCTCTTAGGGAAAAAGAGATATAATGACATTTGCGTAAATATCCTAAATCCAACGAATCTTTCTGTAACTTTCCTTTTCCTCTTAACCTCTCAATATCAAGTTGCTGTAGAAGTTTGCTGTTAGTTGGCCTGTATATCAAAATTGTACTTAATAGGAATATATAATTCAGAAGTTTTTACCTGCTTTGTGAAAATGAACTGCAAGTCAACTAAGACATTTAAATCAAGAACAAAAGAAAGTCTTCTTCTACGATGCCAGTGTGAGTCATGGACTTATTCACCTGCTATATTTACCTAACGAAAGAATCAATGCCATTTCTGCATGTTCTTTCATGGTAAAGGTGTTGTGAGCCAAGAACTGAAAATTAATCCTACTTCATATGCATCATTAATATGTTCAAAGCATTCTTGTGATAGAATAAATGCTGTTGTATAATAAATCCTACTAATTTCTCCATGACATTGATTTCATAAATTTACTTGCATCCTCGTACTTACCTATGTGCATTTATTGTTAAATGAACACCCTTACGAAATTTCATATTACCTCAAATAAGCAAGGAGAGATTTTTAAAAAAGTATTCTGAAGTTTTAATTCACCATGTTCTAAGGGTTCAATGTAAGCAATTAGTGTGAATCCTAATTAAATACTGCAAAACTAATTTTCTTCTTCTACATCAGTCTATTAGCTATAGTTACAATAAGGGAAAAAAACTTTGTCTTGATCTTTCTGGCCTGCATACTATGACTCTTGAACAAGTAGGCTTGATATTAAATCTTTCAGAAAGCACTGTGCTATGTGCAATGAAAAACCATTAGGATGTAGAGAGAAAAATTCATTTTTTCCAGATGTTCCTGCATATTCATGATAGATTTGGTGAAATCTGTTCTGAATTCCTTAATAGATACAAGTATTCTTCTTGTCTCATGGACTCAATCAGAAGATACAAAGATTGATAATTGATTGGCAAAAGTCAAGTCAATTTGTGAGCTGTCCTAAGAAGATGGTGCTACATCTAGAAACATGGGTGTGTTTGGACAACAATGGAGCCAAGTAGAGTCAGAGATGTACCTACCAAAACATCTTAGCTGCTGGGTACCTAAATATGAGCAAAGTGAAGCTTCTGGTACCTATTTCTATAGAGAGTTTTCTGATAATGTATCAGTTATTAATAACCACAATAATGCTATAAAACAACCAAGTACACATTTTAGTGGCTAACAACAATAAGCATTCATTTTTCTCATGCATCTGAGGGATGGCTGGGTGCTTCTGCTAACCTGGGCCACACCTGGCTGATAGCAGCTGGGCTTGCTCCTGTGTCAGCAGTTGACTGGTGGTTGGCTAGGTGCAGGCTGGTTTAGGGTGGGCTTGATTGGGAGGATTCGTCTCTGCTACAGGGTCTCTCATTTTCTAACAGGCCGCTCTTGCCTTTCCCATGATGGGGGCAGGGGTTTAAGGGAGGAAGGGGCCTCATCTGAAAATAAGCCCAAGGTCACCTCTGCTGCACTGTATTGGCCAGAATGGCTGAGTCTGAGGCTCAGAATGTTAGGTCTCATTGATTTGTTCTAGTAGATAAATATCCTTAATAGTTCTACTATATTTTCCTATTTTCTCATTATAAATATTCTAAATATGTGTCTTCCAGAGCAAAATTATTTCAGGTAGAGGCATGCAGAACACAAAAAAGTAAAGAATAATGAACCAAATCTATACTTACAGACTGTAAAAATCATCTAAGAAAATTTCATATGTAAAATAGACATTAAAACATAGGGACATTCAGTTTTGTATCTAACATATAGGAATCACATAAAGATCAAGTGGCTGCAATTAGGCAGACCTCAGCCTTTGATTATGCCATGACTCACCAGCCGCGGACTTCAAGGGTAGGTACCATGCCCATGAGGGGCATAAGAGATGGTGTTTTCCAAACAGGGCAGCTATAATGCCTTCTATTCCACATGTCCTAAATGCAAGGGAACCTTGTTTGCTCCATATAAATAGATGGGGTCTAATTCCCCTCCTCTGAACCTTGACTGGTCTAAGTGACTCACTCATAACAATAAATGGTGGTAGAAGTGACACTATGACTTCCCAGGCTGGGTGAGAAAAGGCCCTGCAGCTTCTACTTGCTTCTTGTGGGACGGTTGACTCTGCAGACCCCCCTCAGGGTCCAGCTGCCACGAGTGGGCCATGTGGGGGCACTGTGGTCCACAGTCCCAGCCACACCCAGCCTTTACCTCACCCCACCCAGCTCAGGAACCAGACATGTGAGCAAAAATGCAACCAGTCAGCGGTTGTTTGATGTTCCCTGAGTGATCGTAAAATCGTGAGCCTCATGAAGCCTCAGACATCATGGACTAGAAACAAAACTCTAAATTTCTGGCTCACAAAATCCATGAGCATAATACGATAGTTGTCATTTTACAACACTAAGTTTAGGGTGGTTTATTACACAGAAATATATAACCAGGGCAAGGGACGAGGTGTATCAATGTGTAAGTGATGAAAGGCCCAGAGGACAGGTTGACACAGCAGACGAGAGACCTCCGCCTCTGCACCATCTCCCTGAGAACACGTGAACTTGTCATGAGAGTGAGTGCTGTGCTTGGGGTGGGGTGGGCAGGAAGGGAAGAGAAGAGAGAGAACCTAGGTAATAAATTTTGAATGTTGATTTTGACTATCATTTCAGAATGACTGTAATGATACGAAAGACATTGAAGCCAAAAGATGCCAGAGTAACCTTACCATTTTAATTCACCTCCACCCCACAATCAAATGAGGTCCTCAAGTAAGACAAGAATCATCTTACAAAAGAGAGACAGCTACATTTATCACACTAATCAACTGGTAGAATTACATGTTGACACTAACCACTTACTTGATAAGTGGTTACAATTATTATATTGGTTAAAATGTGTTAATTTGTAAAGGCTTTGGGGTTGTGAGAAGTAAAATGAACTAAAGTATGAATGCCAGTTGCAATTTTTATTAAAATTGAACATTTTTATTCATTGAATTTTATTGACAAGTAGTAATTTAGGATAAATGATCTAAAGCTTCATTGCTTTCTGTATTACATTGAAATTATTTATTTTCTTAGTATTTCGGTATCCGAAGCAAGTGTCAGTCTATTAATTTATCACATTTATGGAGACCTCCTGGGGTTCATTTGCACCAACGAAATTTTTGCCATAGACTCACTTTGTGCTCAGAGCCTCTGCGTTCACATTATTTCATCTGTAAAATGAGCACGATGTGAGCAAACAAAAACCCCATCAAGCACAAATCAACAAGGGAAATCTGAGTCATCCAAGGCAGCAGCATCTTGACATCTGGCCCATGGGGGAGAAAGGCAGGAAAATAAGTCACAAGAAAAATGAACTAGGCTATTACAAATGGTGGATAATTATCCAATGAAAATATGAAGTTTTAGTTGTATTTTTTCACTTTTGAATTTGATTAATGGTGCAAGATTTCAGCAAATATGTATATAATTTTATTGAATGTTTTCCCTAGTAAATGCCTCATTGAGACCAGATGTAGAATTACTCAAAAATTAGTCAGCAGTGATCCCAAAAGGCACAAATGATCAACAGTTGCTGCTAAGAGATGATATATGAGTTCTCTGTAGAAATGCCCAATGATGGGTGAAATATTCATGTTTCTTTATCCATTTTACAAGAAGATGCTGCTGTGTGAAGAGAGGTATCTTATCACATGTGGTTTTGTGGTTGTCTTTGAGCCAGCATGATTACTCATGTCAAGAAGAACTGACATATGCGATATTTCACCAAGTTTTACCTTAGATCAGAGAGGTAGAATTAATAAAGGATATTCACATAGACAAGAAACAAATTTTTTTAAAAAAAGAATGAAGTATACTGAGAAAAGTACAGCAGAAGGTACTGTTCATTAAACATTACTGTGCTGGAAAGAGGGCTTGTCTCAGGCACCTAGCAAAAACACTTTTATAGATTTTTGACAGCCCTATTTATTTTTAAATGTTCAGGAAAATACTTTGTTTCTTTGCAATGCAGTGCCATTTCAGTTCAACAACATAAAGGGGCAACCCTCTTCCTTTTTGTATATTATCCTGTTTTCTTTCATAACAATAATGAAAATAATGATACTATCTCACAATTGCATTGTAATTTTATACTTACACATATATTTCCTCAATTTAGTTGTACCAAACCTTCTGAGATGAATAAGACAATCCTCAATCAGCCAGTGGCATATCAGAAGGAGATTTCAGGACTTCTTTGCTAACTTCTCCTATAGAAAAATAATGTGGGACTATGAATTGGCTACCAGGAGATCTGAATTTAATGCCATTTCTTAATGACCTTAGTCAAGCCATATAATTGTTTGTGTCTTTGTTTCCTCATGTATAGAGATTGAATCATAAATCACTATTGGTCTCGTGTGATGCTCTATTTAATAAAGAGTTGCCATGCAAAATTCATAATACAATTTACACATTTTTAAAAACTCTGAAAGCAAGTCGTAGTTATAAAATAATTTGAACAAATATCAGTGATATACAACTGGGTTAAAAATATATTTTCTTGTATTAGTAGATTTTTCTTGTTGATAAAAAAGATGAATAGTATAAAGATTAGGAATCCAGATTCCAGACTCACAATTGCTAGATTTAAATTCTAGCTCAGCTGCAAAGTTTTATAAAAGTTACTTTACATTTTTGTGCGTAACTTTCCTCCTCTGTAAAATGGAATAATAATGGTGCCCAACCAACAAAATTATTGTGAGGGTGAAATGAGTTGATATGTGTAAAGTAATTAGAAGAGGGCTAACACATGGTAATCACTATATAAATGTTCACTATTGTCAAATGCTGGCAAACATTTTAGTAGCAATTGTCCTATCTTGAATTCTCACTAATAACTTATTCACTCATACCAAACAATGAGCCTTCATTTTATTTTGCTTTGTCATTTTTCTTTTACATAATAAATTTACTCGAGTTGTATTTGTACTTCTAGTCACTTGTGCTGGCCATTTGGAGAGCAGTTCAGTTTGTTGATAAAACAGAGGTGTTTATTTTCCTTTTATATACCAATACTTCCACTTGTAATTTTTATACTGTGTATGAACTTTTTATTGTTATGATATATGTGATTCTAGAATTTGTACTGTATCATTTGACAGTGTAAACCTTTACAAGTGAGATTAGTATATGTAACCTTGGGAAATTTTTTTTTGGGGGGAGTTTTTTTTTGAGGAAATGAAGGCTAAATATTCACATAGAATGAGCCAAACCCCACAATGGCCCAGACTCTCTTAAAAGATTTTGAAAGGCAAAGGGAAATTAATGCCTATGTGTCTAAGCAGAACCTGGCTGTAGCAAGCTCAAAATATTTTACCTTAAAACCTAATTACTTGATTAATTAATAACCTCTTAATATTTGTTAGGTAATTTCTAATTGCAAAGAAGTGTGGGGAAATTTTGCATTCTACTCCGTCATATCTTTGCATTGATTTAAACAGTGTACTAAGTTACATGGCGTGGAATGGTACAGCAGTCCATATACTGTATATCCCAAGATTGTAGGAAGCTTAATTTGGGAAGCAGAGATATATTTTGATGTTAATATCCTAAACATTAATTAGAATGTGTGTATGTGTGTGTGTGTGCATTTACCTGTTCCTATATCTCTATCTGTGTGTATATTTGACTGAAAGCAATTTGATTATAGATTTTGGCAACCATATATAAAACTGAGTATTTTTAGCAGATTCTTTTTCTTTAGATTTCCTTTTATTTAATTTAAAAAAGAAATTTTACTTTGCTTATATTCTCTAATATCTTTTTTATATCAAATAAAAATTTTAAGGCATTATTTTGGAACTAAATCAATGGAAGCCATATGGTCTGTGCAGTTTTTTTCTGAATTCATTATTTGCTAACACAGTCTGCCATATTTGAATGGAATGGAGTAGAGAAATTTGGATAAAGGCCAAGTAACAATAAACTTCTCACATTCTTGTTGACTCACCTAGTTTACAAATTTTAAAACATTGTGAAAGTTTGCCAAAGAAATAGTGTTTGGTCTAAACAGTGAATCAATTGTAGAAAGTAAATAATAGTGAAATAATTTGAAACTAACAAAGCTTAGAAAAACAAGAAGAAACATTGAGCATTTTTTCATGTCTGTTGGCCATTAGTCTATCTTCATTTGAAAAGTTTCTGTTCATGTCTTTTGCCCACTTTTTAATGGGGTTGTTTGATTTTTTTCCTTGCCAATTTGCTTGAGTTCTTTGTAGATTGTGGTTATCAGCCCTTTATCGGATGTGTAGCATGCAAATATTTTCCCCCATTCTGTAGGTCATCTATTCGCTCTATTGATTGTTTCCTTGGCTGTGCAGAAGCTTTATAATTTGATGAGGTCCCATTTATTTATTTTTGTTGTTGCTGTGATTGCTTTGGGGGTCTTCTTCATAAATTCTTTGCCTAGGCTGATATCTATAAGAGTTTTTCCAACATTTTCTTCTAGAATTCTTATAGATTCATACCTTAGGTTTAAGTCTGTTATCCATCGTGAATTAATTTTTGTGAGTGGTGAGAGGTGTGGATCCTGTTTCAGTCTTCTACATGTGGCTATCCAATTTTCCCAGCACCATTTACTAAATAGGGATTCTTTTCCCCAGTGTATGTTTTTGTCTACTTTGTCAAAGATCAGATAGCTATATGAGGATGATTTTATATCTGGGTTCTCTGTTCTGATGCATTGGTCTATGTCTCTGTTATTGTGCCAGTACCATGCTGTTTTGGTTACCATAGCCTTGTAGTATAGCTTCAAGTCTGGTAAATTGATGCCTCCTAATTTGTTATTTTTTCTTAAGGTTGCTTTGTCTATTCAGGGCCTTTTCTGGTTCCATAGAAGAGTAGAGTTATTTTTTCTAGGTCTGTGAAAAATGACAATGGTATTTTAATAGGGATTGCACTGAATCTGTAAATCACTTTGGGTACTATAGACATTTTAACAATGTTGATTCTACTGATCCATGAGCATGGTATGTTTTTCCATTTGTTTGCATCCTCTGCAATTTCCTTCCTCAGTGTTTCATAGTTCTCTCTGTAGAGGTCTTTCCACTCCTTGGTCAAATATATTCCTAGGTATTTTATTTTCAACAAACATATGAAAAAATGCTCAATGTCTCTAATCATCAGGGAAATGCAAATCAAAATCACAATGAGATATCACCTAACTCCATTGAGAATGGCTTTTATCAACAAGTCCCAAAACAACAGATGCTGGCATGGATGCCAAGAGAAAGGAACACTTACAAACTGGTGGTGGGACTGCGACCTAGTACAACCTCTGTGGAAAGTAGTCTGGAGATACGTCAAAGAACTAAAAGTAGAGCTGCCACTTGATCCAGCAATCCCACTACCAGGTATTTACTGAAAGGAAAAAAAGACACTTTTTTAAAAAGGCACTTGCACTTGAATGTTTATAGCAACACAATTCACAATTGCAAAGATGTGGAGACAACCCAAGTGCCCATCAATACATGAGTGAATTAATAAAATGTGGTATATGTATACCATGGAGTGCTACTTAGCCATTAAAAAAAGTGGTGAATTAATACCTTTTGTAACAACCTGGATGGAACTGGAGACCATCCTTCTAAGTGAAGTATTGCAAGAATGGAAAAACACACACCCCATGTACTCCATACTAAATTGGAACTAATTGATCAACATTTATGTGCACATAAGTAAGTAAAACTCAACAGAAGTCAAGCAGATGGGAGGGATGAGGAAGGGATGGGTAAACTCACACCTAACAGGTACAATGCACACTATCTGGGTGAGGGATACACTTACAACTTTGACCCAAACTGTAGAAAAGCAAATTATGTAACCAAAACCTTTTTAGCCCCATAATATTCTAAATTTTTAAAAAATCAAATAAACCTAAAAGAACAAAAAAAAATGAAAAAAAATTATTTCTTTTTCTCATATTGTACTGTCCATAATTTCTAGTAGAATTATGAATGGAAGTAGCAAATGCAGGCATCTTTTTCTCATTCCTAGTAGCAGGAAGAAACACTTTCAATATTTTACTGTTATAGATAATGTTTTCTGTAGGATTTTTGTATATATATTTTAACATTTTAAAGATATTCCCTTTTATTTTCAGTTTGCCAAGAGTATTTTTCCAGAAATGAGTGTTGAATTCAAATAAACACTTTTTCTGCATTAAAAAAGAAGAAAAGTTGAGAATCTATAGACAACAATACAATGTTTAAATAACTTCAGAGCCTATCATATTCTACTAACATTTAGAACTTGTCATCTCAGCAACTTGTTGACAATTTTTATCTTTGCTCCTGATTAATGAATAACATGCAACAATATGACATGAAATATAATGAATTACTATTTTTATTAAATGGAAGAAAAATTATTTTTTGATTATTTTAAATTAAGTAAAAAATAATTTGAAGTTTATAGATTCCACTGGAAACACTGAGTTTTGGATGTTTCAAGAGGACTAGATTGATCATCTACCCAACATATTCAGTTTTATATTGTCAGTTGTGGCCAGTGAAGCTTTTCAATTTAAAGCACATGATTTCAACTGTTTTATGAAAATTAATACTTAATGCAATGATATGAGCCACTTTTTCAATAGTCTTCTATCATATTTTCATCCCTTGAAATCTTTTAAATTGATGATACTCTATGTATGTCCCTCAAATTAATCTACAGGGAAGAATTATGCAATTCTGTCTGCTTTATGCATCTTCCCTATCAGTGTTAAAATACTGACACTATTACAGTTTGTTCTCTTCTCCAAGGATATACAACGAAAGAAGAATATTACGGTGGAAACTATCTAATTTTAATGAAATAGACAATGTAATTGGTACTTTTTCAGCATATTGATCCTAACATATTTAACAAAGGTGCATTTTATTTTTATATCATTAATATAAAGCTTTTCTTTCAAATTTTCCCAAAAGTTCATCTGTTTAAAATATTTAAGAAATGCCTTATTTTCAAAAACAAAACTTTTAAGATATTTGGTTTACAGTAGGAGAGAATCTTTTCAGGAATATTTTTGGTTTATAAATAAAGAACTCAGGAAACAGAAATGATACCCATGTGAAGTTAACACTTACTCAATTTGCTTTATTGAAGACTTGCCATATTTTTGGCAGTTGGCTAGGACCGGAATAAATTTTGGGCAAAGGACAGACAGATTTTGCTTTCCTGAACATTATAGCCAAGGAGATGAACATGCCCCCCACCAAATCTGTTTTTCTATAAAGTGAAAACTGAGAAATCTCTCTCTGGTAAACTTATGGTTTCCATAATCCAATAGTCTATTTATGACAGTACTGCCAAAGATATTTCTTCAAAAAATATATCAGTTGATTTACATGTTAATCCTCAAGGATCAAATTCAAGATTTACTTGTTCAGTCAACAAACCCTTACTGAACATCTACTAGTGTGTAAACACTTGAGAAGTTTTAAATTGTTGTATATTCAGTGCTGTATACTACACGTTATTAGCAATGCTCAATAAATATTTGTGGAATTCATGAATGGATGATTAGATGCACATATTACCATCTTGAGATACAGGTAATTCATGTCCTCAAGGTTACATCCTTGTGGAGGAAGTAGACAAACAAATGCTTTTTGCACTTGTAATCAGGATTGTTATAAAGAGAAGTCCCATGTCACAGATACTCAGAGGTGGACATCTCAAATGCCCTCCCAGGGTTAGAGAAGGCTTCCTGGAGGCTGAAATGACTTTGAGGGATCTCTAGGTGTTAGACACAGAGGCACGAAGTTTTGTTTAGTTAGCTGTGGAGCATACATTGGAATTTTGGTAAGTGATTGAAACAGCACTATCTAATAGAAATTTCTGCCATGATGGAAGTGTCTTAAATATGCAGTAGGCTTTTGCCACATGTGGCTCATCTGACTGAGGAGTTGAATTCTTAATTTCATTTAATTGAAACTTAAAGAGCTGTGTGTGACTAGTGGCTACCCTACTGGATGGTGTTGAACTGAAGGTTGGCAGGAGAGAGGCTGAGAAACTAGGAAGGAAGCTCTTGCAGTGAGCCAGACATAGCAGGGGAGGCGTGATTTCTGCCCATGGCAGTGGGAATAAATATAAGAGTATGCATTAAAGGGATGTTTAGCAAGAGGAAGAGATGCATGACACCACCATTTTCTGGGTGAACAGCCAGGTGTGGTGTCCTGTCATTCAGTGACACAGGGAATGGGGAAGACAGGCAGATGTGGGTTAAAGGTGATTTATTACCTTTGAGATACAGAAAAAAAGAAAGACCAAAGATGGAGACACAGGCGAACACTGATATTTGAGGGGCACACATGGGAAACACATCCAAGGAAGGAGATTATTATGTAGATGATGTAGAGAGAAACTCAGAAAATGGTGGTGCTACTAATTCTAAAAGAGGTGCAAGGAAGGAGGAAGCGTTGAGTGTCATCACTGGCAGAAAGGCAAGGAAATAACGATTAAAGAGTATCCAGGAGATTGAGTGTTCATACCCCAGAGGTAACTAGAAACACAGTTTCTTTAGAGATGTGGGATCTCTGTGGGTTTTAATGGTTGAGAAATAAGCTCTTGGTAAGGGCAGATAAGTGTAGGCTGTGTCTTCTAATTTAAGCTTTTAACTTTATATCAAAATCCTTAACTATTATGACTCAATCATTCTTTTATACAAACGTCATTCAAAGAAATATATATAAATCTATTGTCGGAAAATATACTGAATATTCATCAAAGAAGCACAAGAGAAACTCCTGGAACTAAACAGCTCAAATAAGAGAGTGTTGTTTTTTATTTGTCCATAGGGGGAATGTATTCATTGTAGCTACTTTTTAAAAGGATTATTAATATTTTGAACCTATACATTGCCTTTGTTATGTATATCTTCAAACCTTTAGAGAGAGTAAATATTTCTTGTTTTCTGGATCCAAAAAGCTAATTATTGTCATATGGTTAAAGTTTCTGTCAAGCCAGTGTGGTTTAGATACTACTGATAAAATCTAGCTAAGTAACTGCAAGCCAAGCCATTTTAGGTATTTTTAAAACTCTTGATTGGGCTGATGTGGTGACTCTTGAATAACTCTTTACCAACTGGGCTCAGGGCTGTGTTGGGAACTGCAGAGGTAGATTCCCAGGGAGGGGCTTGGCAGGAGACCTCCTGGCAGTCACTGGCCATCTGTAGTCTGTAATTTTATAAAGAGGTGAATGAGACCATGAGTAAAATAGTAGTAACTAGATATTACAACTCCTAACGCTCACCCCATAGGCACAAGATGACTGAAAAGCCTAGCGACACTTCAGAGGCACGGCTGGAGAATTTTATTCTAAAAGTCATCTTACTGCTTTGGTGCCATGCGACAGTTTCCCTGAACCTTCTTATAGGGTCAGTCTGACTGCTGTGTTAGTTGCCAAGTGAAAGAAAATGTCTGTGCACTTTTGGAAGAGCTGTCATACTGTCACAATCAAGGGCAAAAAGAAGGAAAAAAATCAAAGGTGGGTAAAATGTTGAGAAAAACATCAATTAAACTGGCACATTGGTCAAAAATTTATACACTCCTAATGCCCAGTTTGTAGTCTGTAAATATCATTTCCCACTGAAAGGGGTCAAGGGTCTTTAGAGAAATGACTAATTCCAGTTATGAGGATGAAATGTATAAAATGAGCCTGGAACAGATTGTTATTCCAGAAATCAAGGTGGCCAGTAAAGACTACCAGAGTCATGTCAGTTGGACTTGACCAACAATAAGGGTTATGATTGCAATGTACTAAAGCACGTCCGTCTTTTTTTTCTGTATGAATTGTACCTCAGTGCAAACTAATGGTTCTTGAAATGGTTCAAGACTTTTTTGTATGGAACTATTCTACATAATAAATGAAGCAGATATAGAATATAATTCTTTTGCAACCCCCTAATGAAATAATGAATCCACACAAAGATTGTCAATGGCTGCTAACTTCGTGAAAAGGAAAACAACCAAACATTTTGTGTCCCCAGCGAATGTACACTGTGCTATGTGTGGAATATTATTGCCAAAGAATCAAACCTGAATACAACCAAGTGGCTGTTCTAATCTACCAACTTACTGGAAATACAGAAAGGAGAGTTAAATAACATCACAGTGATACAATGAGCAGAGTCCAGGCTGGAGGAAATTCTACTGAATCAATAATCTGGTTTCTTCAACAAATAAATTGTGAGCATTAGCAAAACAAAACAAAACAAAGGGGGATACTATAGATAGAAAATAGACATATCAGATAATGGATTTTATTTTAATCTTGACTCAGGCAAACAATATAAAATTAATTTTTGCCCTTGGGAAAATTTGAACACTGCCCAGTATTTAAGGATCTTGTGGAGTGAGTTAATATTAATTCTTGGAGGATAATAATATTTCACTTATTTTTTGAGTCCTTATTTTGTGGAGATAAAAACTGTAATATTTAAATATGAGTTGATATGATGTTCAAAGTATCTGAGAGAGGGACAGAGTAGGTAGGGGGTATATTTTGCTAGATACCAGAATTCTATGTATCGCTACCCACTACTGCCCGGCTGAAGCTCTTAAAGGTCACATGTAGGAAATCAAGTGGTTGGAGAAAGAGTCCACGTTAATGTGAAGTGGAGAACAGTGTTTACACTTTCACCTGGATATATAAATCTTCCTTTATGTCTATTTAATAAATGTCCTTCTTTTATGAATTTGAATTTTTGTCCCTAACACCCATGTGGTGTTAGAAACTGCTATTTTCTTTTGTTTCTGAATTTTCCTGCAACTTGAGAACTGACCATTATTTTCATTCACGTTATTTTGTGAGTAATGCAAAAATGATTTAACTTTGAACCTCTTTCAATTTTTCAGATGTTCTGGCATGATTTTTTGCTTGTATTTGGCCAAATTTATCAAATTCCAAAATTCCTTCTTGGATGCCAGGTCATGAACTTTTGCTAACTTCTACTTTTGTTAGTAATCAAAATCCTTCCTAGAGGGAACATTGGCTTTATATTTACACTGCCTGGCAAATTGACCCCTCTGTAATTCATAGTCATTAAACACAACTGATTTCCTCAGAACTGCCTGGCTTTTCTCCTAGCTTCCTCTGGTTGGCTTGCTCTCCCTCTCTCTGCAATAGTCCTTTCAACTGTTGTAAACTCTCTAACCTCTAACCCTCCTGCTCCACCCTGAATCTCAGCAGATGCTTGCTCTTGTTACTTAACCAGGGAAAAAACTTACTAGAAACTCCATCAACTTTCCTGCATCTGTTAGTAAATACAGCTTTTGGTACCTATCTTCTCCCCTTCTGTTAGTAAACAATGGAAATCAATACTTCCTCTAAGAACTACTTTATTCATGCTTTCTTAATAAACTTACCCTGTTGATTATTTTTCTTCCATGTTTTCAGCTTTTCTCTTTCTACTTAGTCTTCCCATCCAGATTGAAATGTGTTTCAATCTCTCCTATTTCAAAAACAAAAAGAAACAAAAAAAAAATAACTCTCCCTGGACATCATAAGATAACACTATCTATCTTCACCTAATCATAGTCAAAGCTTTTCAAAGAAGCATCTGTGTCTCCTGGTTCATGTTCCTCACTTCCCGCTGCTCTTCAATGCCGTCCCCTCTGGCTCTGCCCCACAGCCCAGCTGAGTCTGTCGTTTCTATGGGCCCCAGCAACACCCAGTTCCATAAAGCCAGTGAGCAACTTTCCTCCATTGCTTACTTGGCTTTTAATAATCCAGCATAGCTGAACACCTTCCTCCTCTTGACGCTCTCCTTCCTGGGGTTCCCATGCTCTGTCGAGGCTCTGCCTTCCTCTCTGGGAAGTTCTTCTCATCCTTTATGGCTGGGGTGTCCTGCCTCTTCAGATGGTTCCTCACACACTGATGTTGTGCCAGATTCAGTTCTAAGCTAACTTGTCTTATTTTAGTCTCTTCCTAAGTGATCTCAGACATGCCTATAACCTCAACTGCTGACATTCAGAGTATTCCCTACTTTCTAGCGCCTGCCGAGGCTTTTATTCTGAGCCTGGATCATTGTCTCCAATGCATGTGTCATAACTCCCATTAATGTCCTGGAAGCATTTCCCTCTCAGTATCCTGACACTGAACTCATGACCTTTCCTTCACATACTTCACGGCCTCCAGAGATTTCCCTACATACCTCTGTAGCTTCCTTTTTTCATTATCTCTTCAAATTGTCTTCATTAGTTAAAATTAGTATGCCTCAGATTGATTCTTATAATCATTACTATAAATGGGAAATGCCTATAAAAGTGGAATTGAATTTTTTCCTGTTAAAACAGAAATATCTTGATATCTTTACACTTTACGGGGGATGATAGGGATTTCATTTTAGTCCAATCAAATGTAATTTATGTCATTCATGAAAAGACACATTGCACCCAGCAAATATTAATCATAGAAAACTGTGTTCTTATCTTTGGCATTCATAAATAAGACAAATCTTATTTTCTGAATTGATTTCTTCCATTAGTCACCTAATATAGCCAAGAGCTACATTATTTCACCTCTACCTCCGAAAGAGTGCCAAAAAACTAAAGAAGTCTAGTTTGGGGCTTTTATACCTGGCACCTTAGAAAATTCCTGAAGGTCAAAATCCATTTCTTTTGCTTCCAAATAATTAAGTGTGGATAAAAGCAAACTAGTGCCTGTTAAGCAGTCCGAAAATTGAGATGTTCAACAAACACTTACACTGGTGGACTTCCAAAGTGGTTGAGGACAGGAGGAAAGACAAGAGAAAACAAAATTGAAGTTTATTACACAATTTATTTCAAATTGAATGTGGATTAAAGTATAATGAAAATAAAAGTACATAGGGGAATCAAAATACCTGAATTTGAGTGCCAGCTCTGTCATTAAAACCACGGCTCTGCCATCACTTAGCTGTGCCTCAGTTTTTCCAACTCAGATGTGATGATCAAACATCCCATTGACAATTCATGTATGTGAAAGTATTTTGTAATCAAAATGTTACGAAGTTACAAGCTAGTGCTCTTTTTAAAAGTCCACAGATTTTCAGGCCATCGAATAATCAGATTTAGCTCCACTCTAGCTTTTGTTTTTAAAGCTTTTTGATTTGAGAAACCCTTCCTCCAGCTATCCTGGGGGAATCCAAGAGTGAGCAAAACCTCCTGAATTCCTTGTGTGCTGACAACGTCAACCAAGGCAAGCAAACGAACAAAGCAAGCCTGGGCCTTTTATAATTGCCCCGTGGGACGAGATAATATGATTTTATTCCAAGGTACACATTTATTTTCATTTGTCATCCTACGTTCACATTTTGGTTCTTGTAATTTCACTTAATACAAAGTTGTCCAACATCTGCTATGAGATACTTAGGAAAAAAGGTGTTCATTTTTTCCCCAGTTGAATATTTTCTAGGTGTATAAAAAATTCTACAGGACGAGTTTTTATTAATTAAATAAACTTTAAGGAAACAATTATAGTGTTTTAGCCCCTCCTCGTGTTTCATGGAGACAACTTCATTTTACCAGTTCTATTCTGTCCTTCATCTTATTTCATTCCTCAAACTTTCCTTTTCTTTCTCCATCCACTCCTGGTCTCCTCCCCAAAGGGGCAGTGGGCTGGGTGATCCCTGCCGTCCCCTCTGCCGGGCTCTCTTCAATGCTCCGTTTTGGTGGCTGGCAATGTAGGGCCTTCCTCAGCCAGTCCCTGTTGTCCAGGTATACCCTTGGGCATGTCAGTCATCAGGTTGCAGATTCCACATCCCACAGTATAGCTGATATGATATTCTGATTTCAATTTGCCACTTTTTGTGTGTAGCAGTTCTTAAATGGTTAAGAATCCTGAAAAAAAGTGTCTAAAGTATTAAGCTTCTTCAGCAGATAGACAAATACCATAAGGCTGGGATAAGCCAATCTTTTAGCAGTTCTTCTTGATGGGTCTATGTCTATTGGTCAATATTTTGTCAGCTCTCAGTTTATCAATCCATTTAATAGGAAGAATAATTATATTTTGATTATCTGTTCATCCATTCTTCTTCTTTGAAACCAGTACTTTAAGCTTCTGAACATGTGTAGGATGTGTCTGTGTTGTTGTTGCCAAAATTAAATATTTATATTTTAGCATCACTTTGTCACCTAATAAAACTGTAGCCACTTTATTCTCTCATTCTTTGGTAGAAAATGGATCTTCAGTGTTTTATAGACATTTTAAATACATGCTACATGATTCTTTTAAACATAAGTGCATCTGTAATTACAGCACTTCAGAAGGCTGGTAGGATCACTTGAGCCCAAGAATTTGAGACCAGCCTGGGTAGCGCAGTCAGACTCCATCTCTACGAAGAAAAAAAAAAAGCCAGACATGGTGGTTTGTGCCTGTAGTCCTAGCTACACGGGGGGCTGAGCCAGAAGGATGGCGTGAGCCTGACTGTTTGAGGTTGCTGTGAGCTCTGATCATGCCCCTGCACTTCAGTCTGGGTGACAGAGCAAGACCCTGTCTCACACACACACAAAAAATAAAATAAAATAAAATAAACCAACAAAAAACCCTCACAAATGCCTAACACATATATACAATTATTCAAGCTTACCTTTAAGAAACAAAAATTAAATGTAAGAGATATATTTTGCCCACAAAATCATTCAGATTGATGAGAATATTAATAATAATGTCAATAAAGACATGGGGAAATGGGAATCGTTTATACTCCTAGTAAGTATGTGAGTTTGCACTAAGTTCCTGAAAGCAATTTGTCGATATTTATCAAACCGTTATACCCCTTGACTCAGCAATTCTACTTGTAAGAAATTATCCCAAGGAAATAATTGAAGATGTTTATACCACAGAACAGCTACAGTGAAAGCACTGCAGCCTTTTTACAATAGGCGAAAATGGAATGATCAAAATAGACGAATAGTTAGAGGAATCATGGCAAAGTCGTACGGTGTGCCTGTGAAGACATGGAATAGAAATACGCTTTCTGACTTGGCAGGGTATCCACAGCACACTGTGAAGAAGAAAGATAAGCCATAAAACAGCGTGGGCAGTATTTTTTTATTTCCACATACAGAAGTGGTTTTCCCTGGGAGGGTGGATGATGGGTGACTTCTTCCTTCCCCTCTTTGTTTTCCCTTTACCTATCTGTATTTCATTTTTAAACAATAAATACATGATAATTTTGTAGCAACACGTTAGTTAAGTAAATGTTTTTTAAGCAGCCGCCCTGAAATAACCTCTGTCTATGGTCTGAAAGGGAAAACCTCATCGACCTTTCTTCTCTTCCTGATTCCCCGTGGAGCGACAGCCCAGCCACAGAGCTGACAAGTGGGGGAAGTTTATAGCACTGCTGTTTGTCTGTCACTATTATTGCTCTGTCGGAATACAGCTTATTGAGCACCTCACTTTCTTAACATGTGCAGAAACTGAGAAATTGAAAGGAGGAGATGAAAATAGACGATGCGTAAAGTTCAAAAACAGGGAGAATCAGTAATTTGTCTAATATGTAAGTTTTTCTTTATATTCATTGATGAAAATTCTAAAATATCAAATACTTTCCACAGCTGAATTTGTGTCAACAATCCAAATAAGTGGTAGTCATCCATTAATTAAACAGGAAAATCTTATGAAGGCAAACACGTAAGCAAGGTCATTGCATATTTTTTTCTCACTCAGTAGCTCAAAATGTTGAAATAGGTATTTGAGTAACCAAAACTTTATACCCTTTCACTGTATTTAAATTTCATTAAATTATGTAAAGTCATTTACAGTCTTGGCATCAAACTTGCTGAATCATTTTTTGGCTTATTTTGGGCAGTGTGTGAGGTTTTTCTATAACCAGGCTGTCTCAGTAACATTGTTAAGAGGGTTCTTTCAGATAATTTACTTTCTTAATACTTTATCTAGGTTCTCTCTTCCCAAATAACTTAAGTACAAATAGCATTTATTTTGACCCATCTTTACTTCCAAGACCAAAGGAAGCCTATTTGCCTGCTTGGATCAATGAGACATTTCCAGTATGTCAAATGAACCACATTCTTAATTACCCGTTATGTTCCTTGAATTAATTTCAAACAATAGTCACACAATTCTTTAAGTGCTTTTCAGAACATTTGAACAAAGTTAAATCTTCTAAATTTAGGAAAACCTTTGTACAAAGCAAATTGCAATTAGAAGGGATGGCTACTGCAGTTGCAAAAAAATAGATTCAGCATGTCTTGTCTGGGGCATGCATTCAAAAATGTCAGAGTACTGATACAAAGATCACTTTGAACAAGATACCATGTATTCTCCATTACAGCTACATCAAGAGCAGCTGTAAGTCCAAGAAAAAGCAGTCAACGATATGTCCCTATAGGAAACTAGCTTGCCATCCTTCCCCAAATCAAGCTGTCTCTTTCTCCTACAGTGTGGCTTTAAATCTGTAAATTCAGGATTCTCTAGCTGAGCATAAATTCCTATTGACCTTAAGTAGAATAACTTACCCTTCTCCAAATCTGTTTAGAAATGGGACCACCTGGGCCCTAAAGTGCTATCTGAGTTTTTTTAGCATCTTTCAGCTAAATAAGAGACCCAAATGCAAACTCTGTGATTCAAGGACAGTGGATGAATTTGTAAACATCTCTAAGGAATTCAGTCATGAATCACGGAATGAATCACATTTTTTTTTTTTTTTTTTTACTAAGCAGATTTTTTTGTTTTCATGGTTTAAACTATTATAATATTGAAAGTGATTTATTTGCCAATTAATCTAGTTATGTCTTAATGAAAATTATAGTTAACTTCTCATTAGCCTTAGCTGAATTATCTACCTTTTTGATATGGTACAGCAAGTAATTCCTAAGTCCAGAAAGAACAATAAGCAAATAAATGATTCAGGATCCCACTGATAGATCTGCTGTATAACTCAAGCATTCATAAGCTTCCATAACATTCTGTGCCTTAATTATGATGCCAGTTTAATTAATTCTACTCACTATTTACTGATTGTTGAATTTCCTTTCCTGACAGGGTATTAGCTAATCAATTTGAATCTGTGATACACAGATGCACAAAAACATCACTTTCCTTTCTTTTTTTCTTATAGTTGTGGTTTATCTGTTCTTACGGAATCTATTCATTTCCCTGCTTCACATTTAGGTGGGATTTTATACATTTAAATAAGCCAGGTTGACCGGTCTACTTGCTTCCTTTAGGCAACAGCTTCACTTTTACTTTCTATTTGTGCAAAAGGGTATTGGCCTATAGAAAGAAGACCTAATCTGAAGAATATCTTCAGATCTTACACAAAAATGTGGCATTAAAAGGGCCTGACAGTCTTCTCCAAGGGGAGAAGGGGAGAAAAGCCAGGAAAAGGGAAACTATTCTCTCAAATAAGCTCAAAATTACATGATTTGACATTGTGTTTGTTGTTTAGACTTTTTTAGTAGTCTCTATAATCCCATGTCAACATGGTAGACTACCAAAGCTGGTCCAGGTTCAGGAGTGCCTGAAATATTAAATCTCAGAGACTCTTAAGGATAGTTTACTTCTATCTGTTAACAAATCAGCAACAACATCAACCACAACAGGGCACAGAATCCGCCCAGAAGGAAGGGCATGAGCTTATTCCCTTTTGTTCCTCAGAGACGTATGCTGGAAGTCTCATAAATCCAAGAAGAAAAAAGGATTTGACTGGCCAGAGGCATCCACATACAGCCCTTCATATTTTCGAGGAGAGGATGGTTGTGGTGTGAACGTCACACTCAGGGGTCTGAAGGAAAAGACTCATCCTCTTCTTAGGCACTTTGGTTCTTGCAGTGCCCAGGGACATCCTCCCTTGAAGGTTTCAGAGCTGATACAGCCATCAAAACACTTCGACCAGAGTCATCCTTGCAGTGTGGGAAGACATAAAAATGTAGGAAAGCCTTGTTCCAAGGTGCTTTCATGATAAAAGTAGGGGGAAATCCATGAGATTAAGGACTGCTATTCTCTGACTTCTGTGCTGTCAGAAAACAGTCCCATCCAAGGCACCTTGCATTCAGGACTATGTCCTGGATTGACTGGCTTGGTTGAATCTTAAAGGATTATGTAGGACTGCTACCCGAACCATGGCAGACTGGAATGGAATGAGGAGGGACATAACAGCCTCCCAACAGGGAATCCCTCCTCCAGCTCCAGCATGTGCAATGTGCATCATCGCTACACAGCAGAGAAGAGAAAATGTTGGTCTTGGTAGAGACTTCGGAAAGGGTGATTGCAAAACCGAGTAAGCAAGCTGAAGCTATTCCTAACAGGTTCTGAAGCACTCCCAGAGCAGATGATGCTAATGTGGATGATACAGGTGAGGATGCTGCATATCACAAAAGATCAGCAGAAACTGGAAGAAGAGAATTTTTTTAAATGAGTTGAAACTATAAAGTGAAATTAGAACCAACCTCAAAATGTCATAATTTTACAAACAACTAAAATGCATCTCATTCTGTAATTTTAAGTGAAATCCCTCTAAATACTTTCCATAATTTCCTGAGTCGAAGCCCTTCCAGTACACGATTCTATATAGATACTTGTACTAGAGCTCATGTGAGCATCAGACTTAATTTGCAATGATGTCTTTCAACCCATAAATACAAGAAGCAAGACCTAGACATTGTTCAAATCATTGATTAACACTCTGCCACACCCCCAGCCAATCCTGATTAATTCCTTCCTGCATTTGTTCCGTACCATGTCCTTACCTCTGATTTCCTATTACTTTGCTTATAGTTCCAAAATACGCATTGGGTTTGTCCAGATGTGCCGTTCACATTTTCCCTGGGACTGTAACTCACATCTCTATGGACACGGTTTGCACTTCCTAGGGATACATTTTCCTGATGGGAATTCCCTGCTATGTGTGTAGCTCTTCAAAAACGACATTCTCGGCAGAATTTCTTCTGGGCCATCCAGTAGAAAATTATAGGTAATAATCCAGTAGAAATTATGGATAGTGATTATAGAGTTGGAACGTGAACTAAAGGCTCTCGTCTTTCCATAAAATAGGCCAAATAAAAGAATGGGCGATTTACAAAGAAGGAAATACAAGTGGCCTATAAACATGTGATAAGGTGTTCAACTTCTGTGAAATCAAATGAATTCACATAAAAGCATGAGCCACTGCCTGTGAACAGATTGGCAAAATTAAAACGATAGATACATTCTAGCATTTAGTGAGGCTGTGGGGAAACATACCTCTCAAGCATTTTAACGGTTATATAAATTGGTGCAAAATTCCAGAAGGGAAGTTTAGAAGTGTACAGTAGGATTTTAAATATAAGTGGAAATAAACAAAGACCAACCAGATGAGAATGAGCAAACGTTATATATTTATAATTTGCTATAGCAAGGAAGTCAGCACCATCACTTACAGTTTGGCAGAGACTCGAAGGCAGCCAGAAGAGTAGAAAGCTTTATAGTGGCAAAAAGGGAAGTCTTTAGGTGTGCTGTAGTTCTGCGGTCCCCAACATCCCAGCTGCAGACCAGTATGGTCAGTGGTCTGTTAGGAACTGGGCCAGACAGCAGGAGGTGAGCAGCAGACAAGCAAGTGAAGCTTCATCTGTATTTACAGCCACTTCCCATCGCTCACATCACCACATAAGCTCCGCTTCCTGTCAGATCAGTGGCGGCATTAGATTATCATAGGAGCGCGAGCCCTACTGTAAACTGCACATGCCAGGGATCTAGGTTGTGGCTCCTTATGAGAATCTAATGCCTGGTGACCTGATGTGGAGTTGAGGGGGTGATGCTAGCACTGGGGAGCAGCTGCAAATACAGATTATCATTAGCAGAGAACTTGGGCAAACCATTTTAATCTCTGTCTTCGATAAATTGCAAGGGGAAAAAGAATAGCACCTAATCTTAACTCATAGTGTTGTTTTGAGAATTAAAGGACTTAATACAAATAAAATTATGCTAGGCATATAGTGCTCACTTAGTAAATGTTAGCTATTAATATTACCATGCATCAGGTACTGTTAAGTGATTTCACATCTGTTATGTCATTTAATTGTCGTAAGAATACTGTCAGATATTAATCTCCTTTATAGATACAGAAATTAAACATCAGAAAATGTAAATGATTTATCCCATATCATACAAGTTAGGTTGCAAGGCTGAGATGCTTTGAACTCTTAAAAAGATTAGGTCTGTCTATTATATGCTCCTATAACAACTATGGAATTTTCAGTTAAATGCTGAATACATCTGTAATGATTTATGAAGTGTTGTTCTTCCCTAGTAGACTGTAAGAACAAGATTCATGTCCATCTTGTTCAGTGTTTGTTCTGCTCTCAGTTCCTAGAGCACTTCAAAAACACTTATCAGTTGGATGTGATACAGAAGTCTGGTGGTCAGGTGTGGGCCCCCTTCCTGGTTGTGGAAGTCATCTTCTCACTGTGTCCTCACATGGCAGAAAGGATGAGGGATCTCTCTGTTCGGCCTTTTATATTAATATAAGGGCACTAATCCCATTCATGAGGGCTCCACCCTCATGATCTAATCACCCATCAAGTGCCCCAACTTCTAATACCATCACCTTGGGGGTTAGGATTTCAACATATGAATTTTGGGGAAACACAAATATTCAGTCCATAGCAGATATATAGTGGATATATTATTTTAGTATCATGTTGGCCTCATCTTCTTCTTCTTGGATTATTAGACTTTCTGTATCACTTGTAGTATTCAACATGCTATTCTAAATATCTTCTATACATTCCTTTTTAAATAGTCCCCTAGCAAATTTCTATAGTCTCACATAACAAAACTTCACCCTTCGTTATGGGCTCAGATATTTTTTTTTTCTTCCTCAAACCGTCAAAACCCACCACCTCTTTTAGGATATAACTTGATAGAGTTCAGTGTCTTGAAAAGTGTATATTCTATAAACAACTCAGCCTGGTAGGTGTTTGGGAATGAAAAAGTTCCATGTTTTGTATGCGTGAGGAATGCCACGGACATGAGCCATTTTGTGGATACTCACAGTGTGCATCCTCACATTAAAGGTGCCTTGGACCCCTGCGTGAATGGAACTTCATAACTTTGTTTATTCAAGAATTTCCAAAATTGACTTCAAAATGGAGTCCTTTCTTCCAACTTTTAACTATTAATTCCCGGGTTCCTTTTGGGGACTATTAGGCCATAGAGGAAGGTCTTAATTAAAATCTTGGCTTTATCAGGTATGAGCTTGGGAACATTACCAACCTCAATAAATTTCATTTTCCTCATACGTAAAATTAAGACAATCCTGTTTACCCCAGAGGACACTTAAACGGAACGAATACTATGACTCACGGTTAGCACACGGCAACTATACAGAAACGTCAGTCCTCTTCCCTGACCTTTTCCTTTAGCAGTGAGACTGTAGGATGGATGGATCTGGTGATATTTATTACTGCTGCCCTCCAAATTTTCCTTTGTTCAAATAAATTTGCACATTTATATTTAATGTATTCCTCTGATATAATGTTTCCTTTTTCTTCATTGTACACTATGATTGCAATGATAACTTTATCAAGCCTTTTCCCCTTCTTTGTTCACAGGTCAGTTTAACTATAAGTTAATTTTTTCTTTTGAATTTTGCAAATAAAATACAAAATCCTTGTATGACTTGTAGGAAAAACTAATTGATACGTTTTTTTCCTATTCAATTTCTCTTGTTTCCCAAAATCATTGAAAGAAAAGGAGAAAAAGGAAGGAAAACTACAATTTTTACTAATAGGTTAAAATTATGGCTCACTTTTGAGAAAAATAATGTTGATGTGAAAAAAATACACTAAGTAGTTTTAGATAATTGTAATCAGAAAATGTCATTGGTTTTAAAGTTGAATGACATGCTCAAAAGAAAAAAAACAAACAGGCAGCTTTTAGCAGGGATAAAAAAATGTAAGAGTGAGTGGTATGTTTTGTACCCAAATGTGAGAGTTTTGTAACAGGGAAGTTGCTCAAATAATCCAGGCTGAAGAAGGCTAATACCTGGGCCAGGGGCTTGCCTGCAGCAGTGAAGAATAAATGAATATTCTTTATCTTTAATAGAAAAAATGTACTTTGTGTAGAGAGAAAATTCCAATCGCCTTGAGAATGACACTTTCTATATAATATTATATTCCATTTTAATTCTGATATCTAAATTAAATTCCATGTAAATTGAGTTATTCCTAGGTTATTAAATCTGCAATTAACTGGCCTTTACCTTCACCTTCCTTTATTAGAAATTACAGTTTGCTTTATAGCTAATATGCCAACCTACTAAATTTATCACTTAGCATAATAAGTGCAATTTAAGCATTTAAGGGGAGTGATAACTACCAAGTGCTGATAACAGAGTAAAGCATTTACCCACAAGTAATGTCAGCAGAACGGAAATGTCTTGACTGAAAAGACAAAAGGGCCACAGTAAAGGGAGACCTACCAAAGACACTTACCTTAAACAGCTATGCAGACTCAGTGGTAGATGTGGTGTGCTGTAGTCAAGGAAAACCTTTATTTCCCTCATTTGTCTACAAACTTGCATCTGTTACTATATAAAGATTAAGAAACTTTCTATTTTGGGAAAATATGAAGCATAATTTTATCACAGTCTAGAGTTGTACATTTCTTAGTATTGAACAATCCTTTTATTCCTGAGATAAATCCACTTGTGTTAATCTTTGATTGTAATACTATAGTTAATTTTCTAATATTTAATTGAATAATTTTTGCCTCTGAGTTTCTATGTTAGATATCGTATAGAATAAGTTGAAAAAATTTGCTGTCCTATGGACTGATGTTTGTCCACTTCCCAGCCCCCACCCCACAATTACATTGAACCAGGTCATAAAGGTGGGCTCTGATCCGTTAGGATTAGTGTCCCTGTAAGAAGAAACACTAAAGGTCATGCTCCTCCTCTGTCTGCAGGCAAGCACTGAGGAAAGGCCACGTGAGAACACAGTGAGGAGGTGGCCATCTACAAGCCAGTATGAGACCTCTCACCAGAGACCACATGGGCCAGAACTTTGATCTTGGGCTAACCAGCTTCTAAAACTAGGAAATAAATTCTGTTGTTTAAGCCACCCAGTCTATGGTATTTTGTTATGGCAGCCCAAGTAGACTAAGACAATATGTTATAAATAATTTAAATAATACAGGAAACATTTCTTCCTTAAAGGTTTGGTAGAACTTACTAGGAGAAAAAAGTTTGAATTTATCAAGTTTTCAAGGAAAATTTGTAGGAATTAAAAGTTATGTTTTCATTTTATATTGTGAGAATTGATCTATTCAAGTTTTCCAACTTGAGGCTTTTTGTGATATATACTCTTCTACAGAGCCATTGATTTGATTTTTTGTTTTATAATAAAAGCTTATTTTTCCTAATAAAAACTTTTTTGCATCTTTAGGTTCTGGCTTTTTTTTTTACCATTATAATGCTTATTCATATACTCTCTCACTTTCTCTAAATAGCATTAGTGTTTATTTTGTTGGTGTTTCAAAGTTTAGTTTTTGATCAATATTACTGTGTTTTAAAACATTATTAATTTATATTGTAACATTTTTACTCTTTCCTTCTTTATAACTGATTATTTTTAGTTCTTTTTATGAAATAAATTCAGGAGTGAATGATTAGTAATTTTATTTTCAGTATTTCCTATTTTCTAGTACAAGAAATTGAGGTTATAAATGTTCATACTTGAGGTAATAAATGTTCTCTTCTATGAATGCATAACATAAACTCTGTCATTTTGATTTAACCCTAAATAGACTGTGATTCTCACTTGGATTTTCTTTTACACCAAGAATTATTTCAAAAGATGTTGTCAAACTTATCTTCTGTCTACTCTACATGGAGATCACAGAATATACCCTTTGAATGTGATTGATTTGATTTCTACTGTTTGGAATTAATAATTTTTTCATGGCCTAATAAATGTTTAATTTGCTTACACAGTTCATGAATAATTGCAAACTATGGATATTCAGTTTAGTGTGTATAGTTTTGTGGATATATTTATTAAAACAAAGTAAGTTATTAAAGCTTTTATGTGATTCCTTATCTTTTTCTAGTTGCTATGTTGATTTTTGAGAAATGTTTGTTGAAATTTTGCACTGTAATTACAAATATAATTATTTCTAACATTTTGTGTGTATATATATTCAAATAGTTGTGACCAGGTGGAGGTGCTGCAGCTCTTTGGTAAATGGGCCTCTTATGCCTGCTCTGTTTTGTGCATATGGGGAACCCACCGCTTCCTGCTCCTTCTGAGCTGGTTTTGGCTGGTTTCATGCAACAAGAACACTGGAGCCTGATTGGAGGGTGAGAGGGTGATTTTTCCTATCTCTCTGTCTCTGGTGGCAATTCCAGCATGGGCTGGGAGTCCTCAGTAGCTCCACCACCCTGTGGAGAGGCCCTCCTTGCTCTCGCTTCTCCTGGAGGCCCAGCAACGCAGACGGACTCTTCCCTTCTCTCTGCAGCCTTCGGGATGAGAGCATCCTGCAGCTGCTACTCTCTTCATTGTCTCATCGTCTTTACACTTCTGATTTCCTTTTTTTCTATTACATTCCCTTTGCTGAAATAGGAAAAATGAATTCTATATTCCTAATTAGACCCTGACTAATACAAGTAACTTAACCAAATAAAGGTTCATGTATCTGAACTAAGAGGTCCAGTGGCTTCCTGTCCAGGGCTAGACCAATGCCTGGATCCTTCTATCTGCCTACCTTGGATTCCATCCTCAGCCTCTAGCTTGTGAGCTTACACTTGCTGCTTCAAGGTCACAGGGTGGCTACTTCCAATGTCACAATTATGTTTTGGGAAGTAAAAGGATAAAAATCTTCCAAGAAGCAGGGGCGGTGATTACCTCAAAAGCTCACAACTTTCCCAGAAATCTGACTACTTTCAGAATCCAGGAAAGCTGGAAAATCTAACTTTTTGGGTGAGCATATTGCCACTTCAAAGAGAATTAAATTTGTTACTAAGGAAAAAGGGAGAGTGAATGTTAACAGTGTCTGCCACAATTTCATTTTTGTTTGTGGATGTGGGCATGTATGCACATTTATCAGTTTGATAGTTTTTATCTTTTGTTAGAGGACTTTAATATGATTCATTAATTACAATTCCTGACACTGTGTGTTATATTTTCTCTTGCTGCATATTTTTTTCTCCTTTCTTCCCACCACTTTCTTCTCTCTAACTTTGTTTCATCTTCCCTCATGTTGGGTCTCTTCTTTTGTTTCCTGGTTACCAGCCAACACCTTCTCTTTTTTTAGCTTTAAGCACAAAGCTTGATTATATTCCTACTTCCTCAAGTGATGGTTTGACTAATAGCTAAAACTGTGGGTATGAAATGTCTTTGTTTCTCATGGTAAGTGTAGTTAGCTCATTATGGAAATCCTCTATTTTATTTATGGGGTTACATCTCTAATGCCTTTTTAACATTCACTCTGTTCTCATTCACTTTATATCTCAGTTAGGGACGTTTTGTCTTCAAGTAAGAGGAAATCCAACTTAGAGGATTTTAGTCAAATATATACGGGCTTATTTTTCTCGAAGGTTAGTGTCCTCTGGCACTGGTTCAATAATAGCTCAATGATATTAGTTCAAACATCTCTTTGATTGTCTTGGCCTTTCCTTATGGTTGCAAAATGACTGCTGCATGTCCACCATCATGTCCACATTCCAGATGGGAAGAGGGGTCCAAAGACATGAGTGTTTCTTTAATGAAGAAGACAGGATTTTTTTCCAGAAGTACCTTGAAATACTTATTTGCACACATCTCCATGGTCAGCCTCAGCTGCAAGAGAGGATGGAAAGTAAATATCTTGGCTGGAGGTAGTCGTGCAGCTCCACGAGCAAATCAGGGATATACTGTCAGAGAAAAGGCAGTAAGTGGATCTTAGGTATTTAACCATATGAGTCACACTTTACAGCCTTAGAAATCAAACGCTGTGCTGATATTCTGATTAGAATCACTACAAGATGTCTGTCTCTGCTGTACATTTATTTAAGTTTTATCTTTTTTTCCCCTTTTCATCAGGACTGGGGAGTCTTCCGACTTTTGATCAGAGGTCTGTTCCCTGCGTTTCTCACTTTCAGTCGTACATCTCTCTGAAGCCTGTCTTTTTCCAACTCCCACTTCAATTTTCAGTTGCTCTTGAATTTATTTTCTTCATGATAAATTTGATCAGTTCGTTCTCTGATCTCACAGTACTAAGTCCCGGCTTTCTAGCGTGGGATGATGTGCTTCCAATTTCTTGTCTCCTGTTCTTCCCGCTGCCTCTTAGGCTGGAATCGTGGTTCTCTGAAAGCATCATGCTTTCCTCTGCTCATGCTTTTCCAGATGTTGGGCCTTCTGCATGGGACACATTTCTCTTCTTGTCTCCCTGGAAAACTCTATCCATTGTTCAAGAACAAACTCAGAGTCCTTTGTCTGTGAATCCTTCCTCAGCCCTGCAGACGCGTGAGACGCTGCTCCTTGGGCCTTCGCACTGCCTGCTGGTTGGCCTCACTGGAGCTCATCTCTCTGTGCCTCAGTTGGTATTAAGATTTCAGAATCGCTTATTCGTCTTTTTATCCCGAGAACTTAGCAAGTTTTCTGTAACATGGTAAGAATTCAAATAATGGACTAAATAATAAATGAACAAGTGAATAAAAACTTTTAATGAGAAAAGTACTTTTCCCAGAACACTAAAGAATAATTTTTTTTTAGGAAACAAAATATTTTTAAAAATAAGAAAAAAGCTAGTCTAGGAAATAATCTTGCTCTATGTTATTACTACCTACCCCAAAACTAATCTCTGAGTATAGTTTAGAGATCAATTATGAGAATCTGTCTAATCTCTCTCTCTCTCTTTCTCTCTCTCACATGCACACAGACACACACACTCTCTCAGGCAACACCGTGCCTAAATTATCTCATACTTCTGTACATTAATTCTAACTTTCTGTTTTTTACATAGTTTTATTTAAAATTATTTATTGGTTTTAATAATAAAACATTGTTTTCTCTATAACCAGCATGGATAAACAGCATGAAATTAAAGAAATAATAAATACTCTATTGCTACTTTTTAAAGATTCAGCTTTTTATATATGTTCTGAAGATAAAAATGCAGAGAATCATGGGCAGTGATGTGCCAGTGGGCGTAGATGGTGGTGTGCCAGAGAGTTTAAATGTGGAGACAAGCTCGACTCCAAAAGTCAAAGTCTTCATTTTCTCTGCTTTTTATTTTTGACTTGAAGTTAATTCCTATTTAAAATGACAGGATCCTCCTTCTCCAAAACTTCCAAATCTGGGAAGAAATTTCATGAAAAGTTGCCCAATTCTGCCTTACCATTACCCTTCATCACAGTAACAGAAATGGCCCTGACCAACCTGATCTAAAAATTTGCCTCTGAGAGAACCGAGTTTTATTTTGGGCAACACATCTGCCTGAAACGTCAGCCTTTACCAGATTCTCAGACGTCCTTTAAATGGGAGGGAAAAATAGATGTGACTGTATTAACAATAGCTAAATGCTAAGATGACATTAGAATCGGAGTGTGACAGCATATACTTTATAGCTGTCACTCTGCATGGAAGCTCTCCCTTAGGTGAGTCAATAAGGAATAAAATCATGTCAGAGGACACAGTCCAGGAGATGGAAAGAACAGGAAGATAGAGTGAGAAGTCCCACATCTTGTCTTTTGGGAAATGTAAACGTTAGGCCAAGTACAGTCAACTCTCTCTATTCACAGTGTGTCAAATCTTGTCTTTCAATTGTTTTCATGGTGAAGCAGATATTAGATATATTTAAAGTCTTTAATTGGCCCTACTCACACTCACTTGTTTTTTCCTTCCTTCCTCCTGTATTCAGATCAGATGTTTTTGGAATTCCACCTGTAAAGACCTGTCCGATCAGAAGGCTGGTGAGTTGGGAGCATCGTCCCAAGAGGTAATGCTGTCTGGGTTTAGCATGGATTGCAGCATGTAGCTATCAATCTGGAAGTAGATATCTGGTTCAGATAACTCAAAGCATCTGAAAAGTCCTAATCAAATAAACTTGAATACTCTTTCGTGGGCCACACACCTCACCAGTTGTGTACATACATGTTCTGTCTCTGTAATTGCACCATGCCAACTGGTGGTGACTTAGTAATATCCCCTCAGTAAAACATAAAAATAATCATATTTTGTAGCTTCATATAAACAAGGAGAAATAAAATAATGCACATTATTTTATTTTAGTCCAGCATGCTTGTTTATGCTTGTTTTATTCCGTGCTCCCCTGCTCTCTTGGAAAACCATGGGAGAATCAGGTCTAATGAATATTGAAGGATCTCTAACCTATGTGGGAAATTATTAAATAGTTCTCATCCTTGTACAGCCCGTCATCTTTCCCTTTACTTAACATCCCTCCTGCTTAGATTCATTTAGGGCTTCCTAGACCCTCACCTTGGAGTATGCTCTGTTTTTTGGGGGGTTTTTCTGTTTTTGTTTGTTTTTTGCTCGGATTAGTTGCCTGAAGCCAAACGTAGTGTCTCCCTAACCTATTTATGAATTCTTTCTTCCCCGCTCTTCTTTTTCTGCCTCTCTCTCCCTCCCTCCTTTCCTTCTTTTCCTCCTCCTTTAATACTCCCACCCACCCACCACGTGCCAGCAATTGCGTGTGGCGACTGGAGCTGCAGTGGTGAGCAGAACACGTACATTTCTGACAGTCTAGTGGGGGAAACAAACACGTAATCACACAAATGAGAGATAGCAAGAGACAGCACAAGGGAAAACTTTAATGTCTATAATTTATATTAGAAAAGAGGCACATTAGGAGGAAAACTTAAGCTGAGAACTGCAGCATACACAGACGTGAGCCCGACAAGTAGAGGGAAGAACGTCGCAGAAAGAAGGATCAGAAGTAGGAGGCTCTGAAGAGGCAAATCGTATGGTACCTTTGAAGAACTCGAAAGACCAATGTGGCCAAAGAATAGCGAGAGAGGTGGCTGTTTCGTGAGATGAGCCTGGGTCGGTGGTGTTGGGAGAGACACGGGAGGTTGGAGGCCAAGTTAAGGCTTTGGGATTTTGTACGTGATGGGAAGGCAGGGATGACCGTTTTCCCATCCAGCAGAGGAGCGGTGTGATCCCATCAGAGCAAGGCAAGTCAGGAAGGCCATTCAGAAAGCTATAGCACGAAACTGTGGCTTCCACAGAATTCCGAGTAGAGTGGGGTGATACCTGTGGAAATGAAACAGAAATGGATGGGTAATAGTGTATTTTAAAATTCTAGTTGATAATTACCTGAATTAGATATAGGAAGGGAGGGGGAGACAAAATATCAACAGTAACTATTAGGTTTTTGCCATGAGCAACAGGATTGATAGAATTAAAATTTAGAATAAATTCTAAGCTCCTTGAGGGCAGGGGACCACATCTTATTCATCTTCATGCACCCCCCCATTGGACAGTGCCTGACATAGGGAAGTTGTTCAGTAATTACTTGGTAAATGAATAAATGTATTTTATAACACTATTTTAATTTGGAAAGTGTTATTCTTAATATAAAATATTGACTTTAATAAAGTACTGAATATTACACTTCTCCATTTTAACCCCATTTCCATTGGTGAATATAATTGAGTATAGGCTTTATAGGCAAAACTTACAATACCCCTTAGTGAAAACACATATGTAAACTTCCTTCCAAATTAAGCCAGTATTTTAAAATACCAGAAGCCTTTTACTGACCCCATAGTGATAGATGACCTACCAATACATAGACTATTAAAATCCAAGATTCTGTCCTTAAAGAATTGTTGCAAAACCAGCTTTTGCCAAGTAGAAAGGATTTTGCACTTCCCATCCATTGGGATATTTTAAAAACCATCTGTTACAATTGCTATTTAAACTAAACTGAGGATATTTGAAGTTCTTTTTATATTTACATAATTCTACTTGCATGAGTGATCATCAGGTGTCTGTTTTTCAAAACTCGTGTCACTTATGTCTTACACACCGTATTTCTGATGACATCCTTTTCATCTTAAGTCTAAAGATTTAAATTGTATTCAGACTCGTTACTTGCTTCCTACTGCTTGGACGATCAACAGAACTCTGTAGAAAGGGAAGACCATCTGGATCCACAGGTTATATCCTGCAGATTATTTACAGGGGAGACTTTCATAGAGAGAAAGCACTGTGGCCCATAAATTCCTCTTTGCTTTCATATGATGCCCCTGCTCTGAGTGCTAAGTATCAGATTTGGCATAGTGTGCTGTAAACACAAGCCATCAATCTGCTTGCTATATATTTCTACGTGAAAAGAAGTAATAATATTGGATTTACATTTTTGCTAATATAGTCAACTGTTCCACAACATCTTGGGGTAAAAACAGATTGATATATATAACTCACAAAAAGATATAATTTTTTCTTATTTAAAATAAATTTTTAACAGTGATTGACTCTCAAAATGAAAATTATAGACTAAATTTTTAAGAAGCAAAAAAAAATAGTTTCTTGTTACTTGATCATCAGAAGTTATACCAATTTTTTCATGGATACATCTAAAGGAAATACCAAATACATATTTGAACATATACAAATTTTGTATACATATAGGTAAACAAATTTAATCAAAGGGGACATTTTCTTTCTTCTCTTCCCTACATCAAAACAAACAGACATTGTGAAGAAAGTTACATTGTGTTTATTGTTAACATTAAAACATTATACCTTTTTTCCTAAATAAGAAGTGACAGTTTCCTTACAGAGCTTGAAAGACATATCTTCCAGAGCTTAATACATTTTTTAGAATCTAATCAAACATTACCTCCCCATGTTTACAAGAATGTGACCCTGATGTATGTGGGTACAAGACCACCTTATTCTATGTAACGGGAGAAGTACTGAACCGGGGGTTGGGAGATTCAGACTTATGTTTTAGCACCATTTCTGCCACTAAATAATTTTGGCAAATTACTTCTCTTTTTTGAGTCTTGTTTTCATTACCTCTAAAATAAGGATGTTGACTAAATGTAGTCTAAATTCTCTTCTTTTTCTGTATTATAATGATATAAAATAACAAAAAGGTAGGTGAGGTCTCAGGAAATGTTTTATAGTAACTCTTTCCTAAAACTGGTATTATGGTGAGAAAGAGCATTTCATAGAAGACCTCTTTATGTTCAATAGGATGTTGAGGGTGGTGTTCCTCTTTCTCCAGAATTGATGTCTAGAATCAAAATCAGAGACCTAAAAGGCATTTTTTAGTCCCATATCCTCAAGAGACCTAAAAATAACAGAACCATCTACTCCTTAAAATGCATTCAGAGGCAGCCACAGGTTTTGCTAACCCACCTCTGTGGCACTATACACGGGCAGAGAACTTGAGGGAAGGAGATGGAACTGAGTCTCAAAAGCGTAGACAAGTTGAGCTCATAGACTCAGAGAGCAGAGTGGTGGTTACCAGGGGCTGTGGGCTGGGTTTGGGGAGATGTTGGTCAAAAGGTACAAAATTCCAGTTAGACAGGAGGAACAAGTGCAAGAGATCTATTGTACAGCATGCTGACTATAGTAAGTAACAACGTATTGTATTCTTGAAAACTGCCAAGAGAATGGATTTTACCTGTTCTCACCACAAAAATGACAAATGTGTGAGGTAACACATATATTAATTAGCTCTATTTAGCCATTTCACAATGTATACATAGTTTAAAACAACATGCTGTATATGGTAAATACGTATGATTTTTTATTTATCAATTAAAAATAAATACATAAGATTGCTTAGCAGTGCCTTTTCCTCTCCTGGCTTTAGAGGAAAGAAAAAAGAACACTTTGAACCAAGTCAGGAGAATTCTCCTAGAGAATGTGGCTACCTGCCAGAATGGGGGAACAGCATCTCTTTCCTCTACTGGAAGCTGCTGAACCTCCTATTGGCAGGCCTGCCTTGGCATATGGGTGGGGAGGTTTAGAAGAGCCAGGCATGTGTCTTCTGGAGTATGGAGACGTATGTCTCTCTAGAAGGTGGCATCTGCTTCTGGTTAGAGTTTTCTAAAAGGTCTAGAATATTAGTATAGTCCAGAAGAGCAAGACAGAAAGGAACCATGGAATATTGTGCCTGGAAAGAAGTTGGGACATTACTGTCTACATCCCCCAGAGCTTTTGAAAGACGTATAAGATGACCTTCTTACTTTCCACAGCTCCATCTAAGGAAGAAGGAGGGCTGGAGAGAGTTGTCGTGTGCTCCAGGTGAGGAATTGGCCCGTGGGCTGGAGCTGGGGAGATGTGGAGGCTTGGTTGCTCTTCTCTGAGCTGGTCCATAGCAGCAGAAGTGACCTGGGTGAGCTAAACATCACTCCGGAACGCCATGTGTAAGGTACGAAACAGTGTTTCCCAGCCCTGGATCCACAAAAATTATCAATGAATCTTTTTAAAAATATCTTAGATATTCTGACTTAATTGATCTTGAGTGAGATTCCATGCACTGGGATTCTCCAAACGCTCCCAGGTGACCCAATGTGAAGTCAGGATTGAAGACCAGTGACCTGCAGGGAATCTATCCCATGATTTGGAACCATCATGGTGGATGGACTCCTAACAAGCACACCAGGAGCCACTCCCCAGCAGCAGCACACAGCCCTTCACTTCAGACAACTCTTGTTATCTCTCCTATCCTCTCTCCTCTCTCTGAAACACTGGAGGCCTATATCCAGAAAGGCAAGGCTACAGCAATAGAGCAGACCATGTCCCCACCTAGACGGATCAAATATTTACAAGTAAAATTGACAAACGGGCTCTGGAATCAGCCAAAGATGCCATTTAGAGATGGGAAGTGGAGGGTTATTAGAATATGGTTGAAATCAATGATAGGAGAAAAATAAAACCACATCATTTTAATACTTTTTCCCATTATCTATTGCTGCATACCAACCTACTCCAGAACTTAATGGCTTAAAATTACAGCCACTTAAGAAGATCTAAGGATTTTGTAAGCCAACAATTGGGTTGGGGCACAGCTGGGTGGTTCTTGTTGCCCATATGGTAACAACAGGTGTCCTTTCCTGGTGTTTGCCTGGTGGAAGGGCTGGCTGGTCTGGAGGGTACAAGATGCTTTGCTCACATGTCTGCACCTTGGTGTGATGACTGCAAAGGTGGACTCACTTGGAGCCATCTACCAGAGTGTTTATTAGGGCCTCTCCAGCATGGCCATCCAAGGAGGATCAGACTGCTTCTGGGAACCCCAGGGCTCCCAGAGACAATGTTCCAAGGAACCAGGAAAGCAGCAAAAGGTTTTTCTTGACCCGGACTTATAATGTCCCTTCTACCACATTCCACTTGCCAAGCAAGTCACTCAGGCCACATAATGGAGATCTCCTTCCATGCAAATCACTCTGGTTCATGGCCAGATATGACATGGCTAACTCTGGCCATCTGTGCTGCTAATGCCCTGATCTGGCCTGAGATTCTGGTTACTGATATAAAACACACCATCCATATATTGGTAGATTGTTTGCAGAAAGGTCTCTTGAGATAATCTAGGCTGACATGTTTATCTTGTAGAAGAATATAATGAATGAAGCCCAGAAATTATTTGAATAATGTCCTCAAACAAGGTAGTTTTAAGAGAAGAACAACAGCTGTAACCAAGGTCTGCCAACTACTGGCACCAGAATCTAGACTTTTATATGTTATTCATGAAATAAGGTGTATACATTTTGTGGAAACAAACAGAGCACAACCTGCAAGGCTGTCAGAGAGCTGGGAATAAAGGAGCCTGGATTTTTATCATTTTTTTACAACTGCTTCTGGGACTCTGGATAAATGAATATCTTACTTCATCAATAAAATAGGCACAATAATAGCATTGAAACACCTTTACTTATTTATCCCATATGTCTAAATACCTGAAGGTAAAAAAAACATTACCACCAAAAAAACCCAATGGGTAGAGTCATTCAAAAAGGGAGTTGGAGGAATTTTTATCTGTTTCTGAAAATGTCTTAAGGAAAAAAAGACAAAGACTTTAAAGGCATGCTTGTGGTGGCATTAATAATTTAAGTATTGGGATGATATCCAAACACTTTTTGCTGTGATTTACATCCTGGGCACAAAAAGGTGATAAAGGTTGTAGGAGTGTTGTCCAAGTGCCTGATTGATTTGATTATAAATAAGAGAAGAAAGAAGTTGATGTTGGAGAAAAAAAGCACAGCTGAAAACCATGAAGAAATTGTGAATAGTATTTAGCTTTAAAATGTGTTGTGCTTCAAATAGTACAGCTGGTTTGCAGACCTTTGGATGAACAAAGATGTAAAATGATGTGGCAGAGTGAGACCTGGGTATTGCAACAAACGGAGATTTTAACATTAGAGGCTGAGAGAGGTGAATGTCACACACCTGCTACAAATGTGACACAAGAGAAGCCTTTCGGTGGTTTGTAGTGCAGTTTCGAGCCAATGTGTTTAGGTGTGGACTGTTGGGACATGAAAGTTCGTGGAGAAAGAAGATTATCTGGGGAAATTTATAGGGAAAATGTGTACCAGAATGCCAGCTTCCTGAAGGCCGGTCTCAACATCTGGCTTAGAGCAATCAAGAAGCAGCAGGAGCAAGTGATGTGCGTCATCTTTCACTTTCTGTGACAGAGGAAGAGCTAAAATAAATACACAGAGTGGTGGTGTTCTGGGTTTAGAGAAAATAAACACAGAATAATTTGGGCGAGGAAAACAATGTTAACTCAACTCTCAGACCCAGAAACAATGTTTTACTTTAGTGTGGCAATTTGACTCTTTGTTTTCAATTTATTTTAAATTCGTTAGTGGAAGTTATCACTGATCATGTGAGAACTAATGCACTTCCATCTGACCCTGTTGGCAACCTCCAGCAGCGGGTGTGAGAGATTCAGATGAGACGCAGGATCTGCATGGAGGGGCCCCACAGCTGTGTACTAGGTGGCCCGTTACATCCAATTCGAATTTTTTTTGTGATTTTCTTCATTCTCTAGTTATTTGTCCACAGAGAAGTTATTAACCCTAACAATGCTTTAATTAAAGATTTCTTTTCCCCTTGCTCCTGTGGGGCCCGTTTTGGTACCAAGATCCTGACTTTTATCTCCACTGCCTCGTGTGTAGTGAGCTGAGTGTAAGGTGCATCATTTTTGACAGAAGAACGTTTTTGACACTATTTTTTTTTTTTTACCTCAAATGACACAAACTCATTTTAGCAGCATGGAATACTGGCCCCTGAAATACCAATTCTCTCTTTGAACTAATGCTAATACAATTTATGAATTTGATGTTACTACAATCCATCAAAAGGCTTTTCTTAACTGTAAATAGAATATTCTAAACAAGAGCCAAATATTTTATCAGATAAATTCTATTAGAAAAAAACCAGACACAAAGTTTTGATATGAATGCATCATTTAAATTTGTGCTAAATAAACGGGATTGTATAAAAATGCACCAATTTGAACAAAAGGTAGATTTTCATCACAAAAGAGCATTTTTTTTAAATGCAAGAGAAAGCAATGTAAAAAGCATGAGTCACATTTTAGCTTCTAATACTCCTTGCTAGTGGCCTCCTTTTCAGACTAGAGTTAAATGACTTGATATCTGAGATTCTCTTTGCTCTTTTAGTAAATAGTGAACACAGCACTTTGGCAATGGAGCCAGTAAAAACTCCACAGTTTTTCTCTTCTGCATGACTGTGCTGTGTGCATTCTGTGTGTTTCTGCTATTGTGGGACATCAGTGCTGACCTTTACATCATACATTTCAGAGTAACCCTGGGAGCAATATACATGTAATTTATGATGCAGAACAGGTGAACTCAGAAGCACACACATATGAATTATAGTGATTTAGACTTAGATATGATTAGATATAAAATGTATGATAGAATGTTGGCAGATCCAAAATTTTCTCAGTCAAAAAAATTAAAATTTTTGCCATGATACAGTATTCTTAAAGCCTCATCTTTATACCCAGGCATTGATAAATTTAAGAACCCTTTCTTCTGAAAAAATAATTGTCATTTGTTAGAACAATATTCTTGATCAAAGAGCATATGTTTCATTATCCATTAATCTATTCAAGTTCTTAGGATAAGGTTTCTTAATGTAACTATGAAAGCAAGCCAGTAACGTATAAAGCATAATTTTAAAAATAGTCAGAAGCATCAGAGAACTTCAAGAAATTTGAAGAATGTATAAGGTTTACTACCAATTACATAATTATAACTTAGGAAGAAGATATTTTAAAATGAGAACTATAAGAAAGTTAATTATATAGAGTTCATAGTTAGCAAAAGGTATGCAGGGTAACAATATTCAAGCCTTTTGACTTCAAGTCAAATGATTTCTGTAATAGATCTGTAATAGATCTATAGCATTCAAAATTATTTTAAAAATATTACAAATAATCTATCCCGATCTTCTCATTTTATGTATATGTAACAGTAACATTTCTGTAGGGCTTTGAATATACATATTTCAGAATATTGTCATAACATGATTTCATTTTATCTTTACAACAATTTTGTGAGTTTGGTGTTATTATTATTCTCAACATGAAAGTATGAAAACCAAGGCCCCTTTACTTGCCAAACTCATGTAACTTTTTAGGGGATGTCAGATTCAGGAAGATAATTATAAAATAAAGCTGAGTAGTATAAACATTAACTTTTAAAAATCATAACAGCTTATGTTTTGTAATTCTGCATTGTTTCCATCAGCTGTACAATTGATTATAAATTTAGTTTTTCTAGTTGGGATGATTGCCATAAATATATTTTTCAAATCTGTAAATTATTTTCCAATTTCAACTTGAAACTCTGTGATTTCACGTAATTGTCTGAAGCTATTGGCATTTTGGCAGAAGCAGAGGGTATAAGATGGAGCAGAACTCTTAGATATCACAGTAATGGCTATCAACTAACTTTTTAAAATAAATATTGTCTTTAAAAACCATACCTGTTCTTTAAATCCTTTCTAATATAAGTGGAAAGGAAGCAATTGTTTTCAAAGCCTGTTCCAATGGAAAGCAGCCAAAACTAAACATGACTTTGGATTATTTTATATGCTCATGTTCATGCTGGCTCTCTATCATTTGAAAATGTTTCTTTATCTACCCATGGGATAAAATCACAGAGTGACTGCAGTCTTGGGAAAGAGCTATCTGCTCTTGGAATGGTGAGAGTTTCCTTCACGGAACAGGGTTTGGGGAAGCCTCATCGTTTGTGTTGCTTGAGTTTCTCCCATTCCAGTCACCCTGGTTAGGCCCCTACAAGGATGCTCTTCTTCACTTACTTTAAATATATTCCTTTCTTAGTTTTATGACTCTCAATGGAAAAATGGCAACAGCCATTAGAATATCTCTAGTGTTCCTAAAAACAAAGATGCTATAAATGGGGGCACAGAGAAAGGGACCAATCAGAAGTTTTTCACAGAAAAAATTTCTTAATGTGAAATTTTATAATGATTTGCACGAGATTTCTTTAAGGTTAGGTAAGGAATCTTTATACTTAACAAGGTCACGTTGTTTACACCAATGTTTGACAGTCAATAATATAGAACAGTGTCCCTAACATTTTTTTTCAATTGTATGTTCCTTTTGATTGTGCATTTAGAAATATTTACAAATGATATGCATGTAGGACTATAATAATATGTTTTAAAGACCCAAAAAAGGCACTTGCAAATATTCAACATTAAAAAGTACAAAATTTTATAAACATTGCTGAGAAAATTTTAGAGGTTTTTCTTCATGCTCTATGTGCTTATTTTTAACAATCACAGAAGAGGCTCTGTGTGATAAATGTGATGGTTCCTACGATCATAAGGTAGTAGTAGCCCCTGGCATAGTATACACTTAGGGCCCTATCATTGTTAATAATCTTGGGCATAAATCCGTGTGTGTATTAGTGATAATAATTATCGGGTTGATTCTGTCTCAGATCTGATAAAGATGAGATTAGTTTAACCTTACCGTGGAGCTGATGAAGGTTCTCTTTAAATGTCACGGGTCAAGCTCTTTCTTTTCTATGTGTAGCATCTCTAATAACCAATCACAACAATGCCTGACTTTTTGGCGTGGATGCCAGACGAGGAAGAATAGACCCTGGCCTGAGGGCTGCTCCTGTGCTTCCTGGGGAAGCATCCATTGGCCCTGACTGCACTACCACTTTTAGTCTTACCATCTGTGACTGCTTTTTAGGAATCTTCTATAACAGATAATTGCCTTGTAGGGATTTATTTGGCTAAAATTAGGTCACTCAACCTCTTAAAGCCTTTTAAGTGGATACACCTAAACTGTAAACTTCAAGAAAACACATGAATGTGGCAGCAGAACTGGTGAACGTCCCCTGGCCCTGGGCTCTCAATTTTCCCTTGGCACCTCCTGCACCATGAGCGCCTGAACCAAATGCATGTGCCAGTGTCAGACTGTGCTTCATGTGGTAGTAAAACCTAACGTGTGCCTTATATTTTAGATGAAATGAGTAGAGATTTAATATTTTCTCCCTGTACCTCAATGGGTCATCTTCAGAGTTCTCTCTCTGAACTGTATAAATAACCTCCACACTTTGGAGACCACCACACCTTGGAGACAGAGAAACTGGATTAGTCATGTCAATTTTGCTGTTTATTTTTATTAATTTTTTAAATTGATACATACTGATTACACGTATTTCTGGGGTACATGTAATATTTTGATACATTCATACAATGTGTAGTGATCAAATCAGGGTAATTGGTATATTCATCATCTCAAACATTTATCATTTCTTTGTGGTGACCACATTCCAAATCTTTCTTATGGCTATTTTGAAATATACAAAAGAGGTGCTTCAGAGGAGTTTCTTTCTGGGAAAGAAATGAGGGTTTAGTGGGAATATCTGAGAGAGTTAGTTAATAGTTGAAACCACATCCAAAGCAGGAGAAGAAAAGCTGGAAGTTTTATTTCTTCCATGCTTCAACTACAAGAAATTCAATATAGTTTCTTCAGGTAGCTTGGAGCCATGAACTGACATGCATTTAAATTAAAAATCTGCAACCTACTTATCAAGCATCTTAAATCAAATATGCTGCATTGGTATTTATTTTTAAACTTAAGTGTGTCCAAAATGTTGTAGGAACTATATATTAAGTAGGAAACTACTAATTTAAAAAGAACAAGACAGATGTTTTATTAGAGCAATAAAAAAATAGTTATAAAGTCTTTTTGATTGCTGCTTCAAAAGCTATTATCTGGTTTCCTAACCAGTGAACAGACTCTAAAACATAATATTCCCATAAGCATAATGCAGGAACTTGTACTAAATTTTCTGTGTGGTTTCAAAGACAACAAAAAATAGTGAAAAGGAATATCAATGGTTTAGATGAAATAAATGACTTTTACAGGATTTACTGTGTATATATTGAAAACATAACAGGGAAAAATATACACTTCCCTTGTAAATGATAAAGTACAGACCAATATTTTGGATAGATAAATTGTTTTAGTGATGTAAATTGTACAATATATATGCAAGCCTTTCTGTGCCTAAATTGGATGTTTAAATAGGTAATACAACTTGTGATACATTTAAATTCCTATTATAAAATATACTTCCCATCTCTATTCATGGCAATTTTCGTGCTAATTATTATTTTGCATTCCCAGAATATGCATAAATTAACATAAATATCAGGCTATATGTCTAGGCTATATGTAAAAATGTTTTAAAATTAAGAATAACTGGCACAGTTTAGTGCTGAGGTAGAGAGGACTGTTTAATATTTGTAAAATATTTCTCTAGCAATTTTTTATATAAATAATGTTTGTTCAATGGACTGTTGGCTGAGGTTATTTGCAGATTATAAATGGTATTTATTAACCATCCTGAGAAATTGATTACAAAAATAAAGCTGATCCTTCTGTAAAACAATATGCTGAATATTCCCATATAATTTGAGTTTCTTATGTAGATGTAAAACTATATAAAAATCTAGACCTTCAAGTTTCCATAATCCTGTAAAAATGATAAGATATGTCTAGATTTTAAAATTAGTGAAAAATGTTCAAGAAGAATTGGTTGGCACAACTGCTTAGGAATACAGAGCATGGCGTCAGGGAGGCATCTTTGCATTGTTCAGACATGTCGCTGTACTTGCTTCCTGGGTGTTTGGTGTTCAAAGCTGTCTCATCACTCTGAAGAATTCACCCTTATCACAGGGCTACTGATTTTTCCTTAGACAAATACCCAAGGGATATCTGAAAATTGGCAAAAGATAAGTGTACGATCACCAATTAGAAGCACAGATATTTCAGCTGGTATAGAACTTGTTTCTGTATTGTGGGATTTTCTTATTCTTTATTCTCCTTGTGTGTCTTAGGGAAAGATTTGATCAGTTTACCTGATTCTTTCTGTGGTTTGGGAAGGTCTGGGATTGGGATGCAACTTACAGTCATACCAGCTGCTGCTTCTGTGCTCTTAACAATAAACATTTCATTATTCTAATACATTCATTATTTACAGGGCATTGTTAAAAAGTGGCAAGCTATCATTGTATAACCAATTTTTATTTTTATGTTTTATGTATTTATATATTTTTATTTAATATATATATATTTGTACTATGTTTCACATTAATTGTACATATTTTATATAAATGTTCACCTCCTTTCCTCAGCTCTTTGAAAGGTATGTTTATAATGGATTAGGTACAGAGAGCTTCCAATACTTTCTCAGCACTAAGGATTAATATCAGGGCCAGACAAGAAAACTAATATTTGTTAGTGCATGATACAGTGTTAGGTACATTCTATATATTGCACCTTTAAATCTTACACTAACCCTCTGAAGTAGGTACATTTATCTTCATTTTTACAAATGAGGAGACAGAGATATTAAGTAGCAAACCTAATAGAATCAAGCTCTCAAAACTAGTAAGTGGCAATGCTGCAGTTTAAACTAGGTTTATTTTACTTTGAAGCCTGAGGACTTTTTAATTATACAAAGTCATCCCCTTTAAATATATCTGCTTAGGAGGTATTTGATTTATTTTAAAGATAATTTAAGTGCATCCCAGTCCTTTTTTATAAACTTGTTACTTGTTGCTGTAAATTTATGACACCTGAATTCCTAAGCCTTGAATCTGAACTGAAGGATGTTGACTGCGCCTTTTAAGCATGAATCATTGTTAAATTCTAGGTTGTTAATGTCATTGTTTGTGGTATGTGTATGTGCATGTGTATGTGTGTGTGCCTGGGTGTATTTACCTGGATTTTTGAAGCATTTTGGCAAGCATGTTTGTCAAACTATGAAAAATATTGTATAGTTATCTATTTCTGTGGGACAAACTACACCAAACCTGACCCCAAACCACCACCATTCTGTAGCCCACGATTAATTGACAATTTGGTCTGGGCTCAAGTGGGCATTGTTTCTGCTCTGTGTGGTGCTGGCCAGTCTCACTCATGCATTTGCAGTCAGGGTCTAGGGGAGGAATAACTACTTCTAGAGGGTCTCTTTGATGCCTGGGGCCTAATGCTGACATCTGGAATAGTGGGAGTGGCTGGACCTGTCCTCCAAGAAGACATTTTTCCCACTTGGTGTCTTATCCTTGTGGAAACCAGCTTGAACTTGTCCATACAATGGCAGGCAGCATTTAAGAAGGGTGAGAATATAAACTGGAGGCCCTTTTTCAATCAATGCTTGAAAGTCATACAATGTCACTTTGCAATATTCTTCTTGTCACAGGGCCAGTCCACCGTCAAGGGATGGAGGAATAGATCTCACGTCTTCACAGGAGGAGATGCAGAAGCATTGTCATTTTTAATCCACCATGAACGTAGAATACAATTATCACAGTGAAGGTTTCAATCCCAAAGCAACCCAAAAGAATCAAAATATTTTTTGTTTGAAATAAAAAGGAGTCCTATATTTTCTATTTCTAGATACAATTTATACATTTTTTACTAGTTATAGGAAATGTTAGTTATAGCATTTATTTATGTTTTCAGGTAACCACTTCTAACATAAACATTCAGTTAGATGACTTGTCTGATATTGAGTGTTTAGCTGGAGGCAGAACTGATCGAATTTGACACTGACTGTTGAAAGTAGTATACTTTATTTCCTCTCCCAGTATAAATAAGGTGGTTGATACATCAGCTAGAGTCACGGCAACTTTTCTGTTTATCTTGCTGCCTGATAAGTAAGAAGAGGTTTATTGAGAAGGGATATTATTTATTTATACTAATACACAATCCATGAATCTTAGCTGGGCTTATTTTTGCTTAAACCAGGTAAAGAAATGGTGTCTGATTCTAGATACAATTCCAGTGTGAACCTCAGATGCTATCAAGCAGATTGTCACTGTATAGTCAGCACCTAATGCAATATTTGAAGTCTCCAGCTGAGGAACTAGGAAAAAATGACATTGAGAAATCAATATTCTTTTGGGAAAGTGTCCAATCAAAAGCAAAATATCGAATTGGGTGATAAAATGCTTCATAGGCTATTTTTATGTTTATTTTAAAGAAAAATCACCCAGTTCCTCTAAAGAAAGTATTTAATTCTTATTTTAAGACACTGGTATGGTATATTGTGGTATATTTCTTACATTTTAGAAATATAAATTTGTGGTCAATGAAAAACATAAAATAAATCAGCTTTTCTAATAATTTGAGAGGGAAAATAGGATAATATACTATTTTAAGATGACAGCAAGCTTTGGTGGAAAGAACACTGCAGAGGAAATCAGAAATAAAATCCTAATCAATACCCAGTAAATTACTTATTTCTCTAAGCTTTATTTTCCATGAATGTAAGACTTATATTTTATAATAATTAAGGGGGGGACTTCTGGCTATCAAAGCATGAAGTGGTAGGTCAATCCTCTTCACACACACAAAAAGCTGTATAAAATTGTCAAATACACCTTTAGGGCTCTGTAAATTGACTAAAGACAGACAGCAAATTGATATTCATTTCTTCCTGAAAAAAAAAATATATGCTAGAGATTTGAGGAAGAACAGTGGTAGTCTCCGGTCTTCCTGCCTGAGGTTGTTCCCTTCCACCACCCCTTACTCTTGGGTCAGTAAGTGAGAACAGTTGTTTTATCCGCATGAGGTTGGCTACAAAACCAAAAGCTTTGCAGTCAAAGGGAGCTGGCTCAATTTGGAGCAGGGGAACAGACTCTTTGCTGTTGTTAGCAAAAGATGGAGAACACAGTAGAAAACAAATGGGAAAAAACCCACAGATTTGCTTGCCTGAGACTGCAGTCTCTGTTAGGGTAAATGGCACACTAGCGAGTAACATAATGGGGGAGACCCTGGAAATGACAGAGCCGTAAGGGCGGCTAAATAGGTTCTTCACACATTGCAGGTTGATGTGCTTAGGCAGGAGAGAGCCAAGTGAAAAGTAAATGCCAAAGGAGACTTGAGAACTGATTAAACTTTGAATATACTCTCTAACCCTCACACAAATTAATAAGTAAAGGGTGAAATCCTTACAGTTTGAAGTGTTTGAGCACCATATCCGCCCAAATCATTGGTTGGGCTGTAAGTTACGATATATGGAAGCAATTACTCAGAAGATAAGCTAAAAAAAAAAGGATTTGAAAACATGAACAGAGTCCTCAATTGCCACACACTCAAGGGAGATGGATTCCACAGAAGAAAGAGAAGAGGAAAAAACTCAGAAAAATAAAGCTGAATACTGAGTTATCATGATATAGTAAGTACAATGTCCAGCTTTTGACCACAAATTTTGAGATGTGCTGAAAATGAAGGCAGTGTTTATTAGTACAAATATATTCAAATTAACAGAAATTATGATTAAAGAATTAAGATATGACAATCAATAAATATGGATACTCAATAGAAAAATAGAAGCTATAAAAATATAAAAAATTAAATTTTAGAGTTGAAAAGTACAATAATTAAAATTTTTTTAAAAACTCACAAGATGAGCTTAACAGAAAACTTGAGATGTAGAAATGAATAATTATTTCACTTGAAGATAGATCATTGGCAATAATCTGATCTGAAGAACAGAGTGAAAACATATTAAACACAAATGAACAGAGAATCATAGACCTACGGAACACCATTCCATGTGCCAACATACATATAATAGAAGTTCCATAATGATATAGGAAAGAAAAGGTGCATAAAGATATTTGAAACAGTGTCTGGAAACTTCCAAAATTTGATTTTACAAAACCCTACATATCCAAGAAACTCAGAAAAAATAAAGATAAAAATAAAGAGACACATATCTAGGAATATCATAGTTGAACTGTTGAATGTGAAAAACAAGGAGAATATCTTGAAAACAGTGTGAGAAAAATGACCCCATACGAACACGGGAGCAGCAATGCAGTTCTGGAAAATCATGGAAACAGGAGCACAGTGGAAGGACACAAAGTGCTTGAAGGGAAAAATCAAACCTGTCAACCAAGAATTCTACATCCAGGGACACTCTTCAAAAATGAAGGCAAAATAAATAAGAACAAAAATTGAGATGATTTGTTGCTAGAAGAGAGCTCTTCAGAAATATTAAAATAAATTTTTTAGGATGAAAGGAAATGACACTAGCTAGTAACTCAAATATATAGAAAGTAATGAAAAACACCATAAAAAATAAATGTGTTTAAATATAAAATATTGTGTGTGTATGAATCCTCATTTTTTATGGGGTCTGCATTTTAAATTCACCTACTCACTAAAATTTATTGGCAACCCTAAAATTAATAATCATGAGGCTTTTGCAGTCATTCATGGACATACACAAAACAGTAAAAAATTTGAGTCACTTGATGTACACATTCTCAGCTGGAGTCAAACGAGGCCAAGACAACACTCTGCCTTGTTTCAGCTCCCATACTGTAAATAAATGTCCTTTCCATGGTCTACTGAGTACCACATTTTTGACATTTTTATGCTTTTTATTGGTGATTTTCTTGCTTAAAATGGCCCCCAAACATAGTGCTGAAGTGCTTTCTAGAATTCTTAAGTGCAGGAAGGCTGTGGTATGCCTTACAGAGAAAATACACAGGTCGGCTTCATTTAGGTAGGAGTTATAGTGTCATTGGCTGTGAGTTCAATGTTAATGAATCAACAATACACAATGTATTAAATAAAGTATATTTAAACAGAAACACATATAAAACAAGATTATGTATTGATTGGTTGATTAAAATATTGGGACTGGAGTTTCACAAGCACATAACCCTATATTTCCCCAAGAAACAATAGTTCACTATTCACTAATTTATTGCTTGCAGCAACTTCGTAGACCATAACTACCATGAATGATAAGAATTGGAAATATATGCATATGTGTGTATGTGTGTTTGTGAGTGTGTAATTTCTCCTTTATTGTCTTAGTTTCTTTTAAAAATCATATGACTTTTTATAAACAATAATATTAACACTGAATTACGGGGTTTATAACATTTATATATATGATATATATTATTATAATTGGACACAGGAAGGAGTAGGAAATAAAAGTATATTGGAGCAAGTTTGCTATAGTTTACCAAAATTAAATAAGTAATTACCTGAAATGGATTGTAATAACTTAAGGTGTATGATGCAATCCCTAGAGCAATCACTAGGAAAATAACACAAAAAATAGCTTAAAAAACCCCAATAGAGCATTTAAAATAGTTTACTAAAAAAATTTATTTTACACACATAAAAAGGCAGTAAATGAGAACAGAGGAATGAAAAAAGATACAAGACATATAGAAAACAAATAGCAAAATTACAGACATAAATCCAGCATCAATAATGATAATACATGTGAGTAGATTACATCTTTTATTTCAAAGGGCAGAGATTGTCAGACTAGATATAAAACAAGATCCAACTACATGCTGGATACATTTATAAGCAATTCACATTAGATTCAGGGGCAAAAGTAGGTTGAACATAAAAGGGTGGAAAAGATACATCAAGCAAACATTAACCATGTGAGAGCTGGAAGGCCTAAATTAATATCAAATATATACTTTAAGACCAAAAATATTAATAGAATAAAACAGTTAATATTTCATAGTTATAAAAGGTTAAATAGGAAGTAGATATCCTTTTCTTTATTTGTACTTTACTCCTCCCACTAAGTACAACTAAAATCCCTGGACATCATATATAAAACAAACACAAGAAAACTGCAAAAGGTGGAGAGAAAAAGGCAGACTGGCAAGGGACCTTGAGGATCACCACAGTGGTGAATTCCCTGGGTTTTCTTTTTGCTTTATTTATACCAAATTTGGAGCTGAAGAAGCTAGCCACTTTGCAATGTCAATGAGCATTGTAAAAAATAAAATAAAAATTTAAAAATCCCCTTCAAATTAAGATCCCTCCAGTGAAAGAATCAGGAAAGAAACATCCAAATAGGACAGAAGACTTTATTTAATAATTGTATAATCCAGTCAAATATCACAGAAAAAATTATGGCCCCACCTACCCATACCAGCCAATGCTGAGTGGAGAGCCTTGACTTTCTGAAGCTTTAACAAAGTACTCCAACCCCAAAAGGGTGGTGCCAGAGAAGTCCGAGTGCGAGCCAGGGCTTTCATCCAATGGTGTCAGTGGGGCTAACGGAGAATATCCACAAGGCATTCCAACCCCTCCCAGCAGAGGAAGTATCAGGTGAGGCCAAGAGGGGAGCTGCAAACCCCATCTTCACCCAGCAGTAACAAGGAGCCTCCCCACCCAACCTGGGAGTCAATAGAGACAGAGTTGGAAACCTGGAATTTCACAACACCTGGTAGTAATGAGATGATGTCTCCTCTTCCCCTACTGCAGTGGTCTCAGAGGAAGTCAGCTAAAACAAAAGTTTCAGTAAGATACAGAATCTCATAACAACACCAACGTCCAGAAAAAGCATTTGGTGAAATGTAATACACCCTCATGATAAAAGCTCTTAGACAAAATAGAAACAGGGGAACTTCTTCAGGTTATAAGAAGCATCTATGCAAAACTTACAGCCAACGTTATTTACCATGGTGAGAGACCATTATAAATAATATTTCACCATTACAAATAATGATGCATAGTCTCTTCCTGAGACTGAGAACAAAGAAAGGATGTTATCCCTTAGACATTTTAAGTTATCTGTTGTGGTTGATGCTATTGATGGAGATAGATAGAACTAAAATTGTCAGTCTTAATATGCTACCAGTTGTTTATTTTTCTATGACTATTAAGAAACACCCTGCATTACTCTATTTAAATCCATCAGAAAGTATCTTCTTGGAGAGATGAAGAACTGGAACTAAATGCACCCTTTGGATTAAATATTGAGAAGCACCAACCCATCTTCTGCAGCTGAAAAGAAGTAGAACTAGAACAGGACGCAGGAGCAGAATGGGTAGTAGCCGAGCAGGTTGGCCCATGGTGTTAATGTGAGGAAGAGGATAAGTCATTTTTTATGTTATAAACCCCCTTCAAATTCTAATATTTTGTTAATAATTAGCTCTTAGATTAGAAATTTATTAAAATTAAGCTTTAAAATATATTATGATTAAATAAATGGGAGATATACTAGAAAGATTGTGACTTTGTGATACAGGGAGGTATATTACATCTGGATCAAAAATCTGTCAACCAGATACCCAGTTCTTTAGTCTGTTGGTTAACTAGCATGTCACTGACCTGAAAGAGTCTTATAAAACTGTGTGCAGAAAAAAGATGACTTTCAGTACTGTTTAGACAGGTTCAGATGGATACATAGGGAAAAACGCATGATTTTAAAAAGTTGGTAAATTTGAAAATATTATTAAAACTGACGCCAACTTCATTTAATAAACACATCACTGTCCATTAAATTATGAAGCAATAGCCCCTATCAGCAAAAAAAGTTGCTTCATTGAAGTCATTACATCAGTAACAGTGCTTCTATCAGCAACTTCTCCAACGTTCCAACAGAGTCCACGGCGCTCCACTGTTTTTCATTTTTTAGAGTATTGACCCCGGAGTTAACATTTTAACCTCTACTTGCTTTTGCCACACTTTTGATCACTTACTTTATTACATTTATTGTATTAGTTTCAGAGTTTCAGTCAAGGTCATAACATTTCAAACATGGAGATAGACTCTCAGATCTTTCTTTTAATATTTTTTAAATTTTAATTAATGTAAAGTTTAAGAGTGGAGTAAAGCAATTTCAGTAGTTGGTCTAAAATGTATAGTTCACTGATATTGTTCAGTTCAAGAAGCCATTTATTAAGTACACAGAAAATCCTTTTATCAACTATTCTTTTTAAGTGCCATAAAATGTTAGTTCCATCACTTATTAAAAAATTCTTTCATATATATATATATAAATACCTAGTCATAATTTTAACGTTTCCCTCCACTGGACTCCTGGGTTAATTTTAGTTGGGATTCTGAAAGGGATAACCAGTTACCAAGATTGAAAATATTATCATTTTTCTGCTAATCTCATAAAACACTTATGTTTTATTTATCATGTCAGTAAAGGACTCTAGATTCAGTATCAAAATATTGCTTTTTCTACCCTCAATATATGATTATTGATTTTTATCAACCTATATAATCTATACATTGTATTTGACCAAAGGCCATAGAATAAAGAGAAACAGTACTCCATCTGTAAAGAAATTGAACGTCAAATTTTATCCAAAACATAGAACATTTTTTAGTTTGCTTTTTGTTTGAACACTGACTATTACTTTGAAAGAAAAATAAAATAAATGTGATTCTCTTTAGAAACAGTATGCACACTCACATACACATATGTGTAAAAAGTTTAAAAGACAAATATGTAAATCTTCATGTTCTTATAAGGGTGTTTAGTATAGGAGTTTTTTATTTCTCTATCATCCTTCCATTATTTAACTTTTCATATTTTGGTTCCATGGTACATATTTTACATACCATAGACGTTGCAATTCACTAAAAAAATGTACAACTCCTTCAAAGTGGTTGAAGAAAATGCTTCCAAATCATTTATAGCTAATTATTTATAATAATCTTGCTGTGCCTTTAAACAATATTAATTATTATAGATATCATACCAAATATAAGGTAGGGATAATTGAATTGCAGTTAGTAAAGTGGCAAGGTAAAAAAAAATTTCCTTTTCTCAGAGGGAATTAGCATACTGATGACAGTAGCTCATCACATTTAGTCAGTGAACAAACTTTTATTAAGTAATTAGCCAATGCTGACCAACCTTCTGGCTATCATATATTCTGAAAGAGAAAGAAGAATAAATGATATGATATTTACTCTCAATAAAACAATATAGCCAGGAAAAAAAAACCCTGACAAAATACAAAATATATAAGCAGGTGTAAATATATTAGAGTGAACTTTAATAAATATAAAAGATACAGGAAGCTCAGGGATGAATGATGGACTCACTCAGAAGTAAGATAGGTATTGAAGAAAATTGTATGGCTTGAGGTAAAAAACCAAAAGACTCAAAGAAAAAAAATGTCTTAACAGGACACTAAGAATAAAATACTCAGATGATGTATGTCTGTCTTAGGTTCACATTGCTGAACTGCTGCCTCCATATCCTTACCTGCCGTTTGTTTTTGCCTGACATTTTGAAACATTTTTTCCTAATACCCTGAGACTACATCTTTGAATTTTACCAGTAGGAAGTTATCATCATCCTTCAGTAATGGCCTTTAGTAGAACAATGACACTGTGTTGGTACATGGAGTGATTTGGGTTCTGAGGGGAACCACTGCAGCATCGCTGTGCTAACCTGGGCTGCTCTGTGAGCCACACGTAGCACTTGGTTAACAGTGGCATAGCTGCGAGGAACGCCAGGGATTTCTGCAAGCACCGGAGCTGGAGGGGGCAAGCAAGGATCCTCCCCTAGAGCCTTTGGAGAGGAGAGGGCATGGCCCTGTCAACACCTCAATTTTGGGCGTGTGGCCTCCGGATCTGTGAGAGAATAAATTTCAGTTGCTTTAAGTGACCGAGTGTGAGTTACTTTTACTAATATCTCCAGCAATAGGGAAGGGAAGCTCATCAACAGTGTGACCTAGGGTCATTTTGTAATAAAATTATATTAATTATAACAATAAATAAATTATATTAATATAATATTATAAATATAAAATAATAAATATAAATACAATGATATAAATATATTAATTTTAATCATATAATAAAATTGTGCTGTTGTCCTTACCTGATCTTCAATTCCTGCTATCAAAGTCTCTCTTATGGATTAGACAAAACTGGAAAGGTCTGTCTTCGGGGAGCCAATGTATGAATGTGCATTAGAAGAGGAGAGAGAGATGGCTAACAAATGAATATAATTTTGTACAAATTAGCGTAATGTCTTAGTACTTTCTTCATCTTGGTGTCACTTTTGTATTTAGTACTTCGTAGAATGCCTGAAATAAATATTTTCCTTTGAATGAGAACACTAAGAGGATCGTAAAGATACGGTTCAAAGACTCGCAAGTAAAAGTACATTCCCTGTCTCCATTTTGGACAAGATTCCCGTGGTCTTCAACACAGGTCCCGGGAGAAAAGGTTCTAAAATTCAAGTTAGACCCTGGTGAATATTCAGTTGGTCTCTGATTTGGGATTTATTTCTCTTTTTCATAATTCAAGGTCTAGGGAACGTGCAAAGTCCTCCGTTCAGACTCATTTCCTACTGCACTTTCCTCCTTTCGACTGTTCTTTTGTGACACGTTTCTCCCCCCGCACAGCCGCTCAATTCTAAATATTAGTTTGATGACTTTGAGAAAGCTGCTTAATCAACTCTTTAACTTGCATTTCCTCATCTATAAAATACATATATCATTACATACCACACAGGGTTGCTGAGAAGAACAAATGTTAACGTATATTAAATGAATTAAATAGTATCTTGTTACGAAAAAAAATTGCTGGAGATTATGGCTATTATTTGTTTTTCAAGACCCTGTTCATACATCACCTATTTTGTGAGTGTCTTCTGTTTCCTCCTCTTCTGTATGCTTATAATGCTCTCTGTACATAGCTTTCACCTTTCTTATCACATTGCATTTTTACTGTTACTTGTTTGTCTTTCCTACTGCGGAAGAAATTCATTAAGTCAGGGACTACAGCAATCACAGTACCAACATGAATTAGGTACTCAAGGATTTTGGATGTGCTTAAGATTAGGAATATTATGAAGATCTAAAGGCAACACATATAACACATATGGCAAACAGAGATATCTGGATATATGTTTAAGTAAAGAAATGTATGAACTTCTGGAGGGTCAATGCTGAAAAGGATTGGATTCTAAACATAGTAAAGAAATCAAAATAAAAATTTGGTATCTTAATTTTGTCTGGGAGTCAGTCCTCTTATTAAACATTTCTGTCATCAGCTAAAATTATGTGAATGTTCATTGATTATGTATAGATTTTAGATATTCTGAGGATGCCAGCTTGCCATCTGGTTTTAGTTTAGTCTTTGCTTCTCTTTCATTCCTTAAGGCGATTAAACATGTTATATGTCATACTACAAAAGTATTCTCTAGATCAAAAGAGTTTTTTGATGTTTAAGAGTCTCATTTCTCTCTTGGGGTGATTTCATAATGGTTTATATATGGGGTAGATCTTGGGGGAGGGGGAGGAAATAAAAATGCCACCCATGTCCAAGATATACCTGTTGCAAGTTCTGCAGAAAACATACGTTAGAAACTTTCCAGCCTTTTGTGGGGGATGCAAATCTCAGAATACCGAAGAAGAAGATGAAAATATTTTATAAGAAATACAATTTAATTCTATTTCCAATAAAAGTTGAGAAGGGTTTAAGGGCTTTAACTTTGTGTAGCTTGATGGCTTAGGTAATCCTCATAACGGTTATAAAAACTCATAGATAAGAATAAAATTTTGAGGATTTTTTGAGTACTAATTTTCTTATGTTTCTTAAACTTGTTATTTGTTCTCTTGACTGAGTGGAAATGAGCATAAATTTAGGATTGTCTTGTTTTTTTTGCCCCATCTGAAACCTAGACCTATAGCTACCATCTGAAAATCTCTATGAGGGAAGTTAAATGCTTTTTACCCCTTGTTTTATAGTTATCATTAGGGAATGGGAATATTGAGTGACTTACCTTATATCAAATAATAATACCGACAAGAACAATGGTCTCTACTGTAGTGCGGTTTATAAGGAATTACTGACTACAGAGATTTGGTAGGTAGCTGGAATCATATGCTTTTTTTTTTTTTTTTCTCTATTTGTTCCTCTAGATCCATTGTTCACAGCTATGGTCTGAATGTTTGTGTCTCCCAAAACTCACATGCTAAAACTGAATCCTTTACGTGAAACCACTGAGAGGTGGGGCTTTTGGGAGGTGGTTAGGTCATGAGGACAGAGCCCTCATGGGTAGAATTTAGTGCCCTTAAAAAAGAGGCCCCGGAGAGTTGCTTTGCCCCTTTCACCATGTGATGACACAGTCAGAAGGTGCTGTCTATGAGGAATGGGCCCTTACCAAACACAGAATCTGCTGGCTTCTTGATCTGGCACTTCCCAGACTCTGGAATTGTGAGAAATAAATTGTTGTTTATCAGCCACTAAGTTTATGGTGTTTTGTTATAGCAGCCTGAACAGACTGAGACATTCACTCTTCCAACCAGCTCTATAGCCTGAGATGGGGCTCTATCGTCTACATGACCCAGGTTCCTTTATGTTCTGGCTTCTAGTTGAGTTTGGCCAATGGCAGGTGGCAGAAGAATTTAAGAAGTTGGAGAGGAGAAAGAGATCAGCGTATTCATTCTTCTCAGTTCTTCCCTCCCTGTGGCCACAGTTCATTTGGGATCATAGCTGTAAGTCCCTCTGGGTTCTGCAGAAATAATGCATTCTTATGTTTCTGGTCCCTGAATGCTTCACTATTCCTTCTTGGTTTCCTTAACCCTTTTCACAACTCTTGTAAATAGTCTCATGCTTAATTCATTGCCCCCCTGGGTTAGCCATGTTCTTCTTTCTATGTTCATGAATGATACAGAATTTGTTACTAAGAGTGGACCCAGGAAACTGACTTCTAAAATGGAATTCTGAAATTGTGTTGCTCACATATCTGATGAGCCCACAGGATAATAACAAGATCACTCAAGTTTCTCTGGGTGGTGACAGGGGATGAAGAGAACAATGAGACACTTCAAAGATAAATGGACTGTGAAATTTAGTCACTATGTAGGTGTGTTGGTTATTCATTATTGCATGACAAATAACCCCAAAACTTAGTGGCTTAAAGTAATAAATACTAACTATCTCACAGTTTCTGTGGGTCAGGGAATCAGGAGTGTCTTAGCTAGGTATTTCTCGTATACGGACTTTGGAGATATTTGGAAGGAATTGATTGTCATGTTGAGGTAAGATAGAAAGAACATAGAGGAATGTGGTGGGTCCGTGGACTCCTCAATGGTTAAGTCATCCTGTCCTATGCATATGGCCACCAGAGAATTCTCTTACTGGGTGGAGAAGACTACCCATCCCTTGGGGCATATCCAACCCCTTTTTCCCCCTCCCTGCTCCTTGCTGCTTCCTCAATGATCCTTTGTCCAAAATGGCCATGGCAGTAGGAATGGAGGCTGTGTATGGGTTCAAAAACTAGTACTTCATATTGCCACGGCTAATCTTCATATTGCCAAGGTGGTTATGCAAACTGCCAACAGCAAAGACAAAGGCTAAATTCTCAGTATGAACCCAGAGGAACCAGTCATGTAATAGGATCACATTGAACTACTTCCATCATTGCGGTGAGGGTAATGATTTATCCTCATAAGAATAGAAATGTCTCAAACTTAGATTTGTCTTTTCTTCCAACATTGCTTCTACCAGCAAAATAATTTGTGGGTTTACTGAATTTTTTATTTATCATCACAGTGTCCCAACCAATATCAACTCTGATCAAGAAGTTCCTTTCATGGTAAAAGGAGCATAGCAGTGGGTAAAAGCCTATAAAATTTCATATACCCCATAACTCCTAAGCAATTGATATGATGGTGAAATAACTTTCTGAAGGCTCAATTCCAGCACCAGCTGGAAGGCAGCAGACTGAAAAATTTGGGTTCCATAGGATACAACATATGCTTAACCTCCAGAAGCCAAAAGGATATCTTCTTCCCAGAGTCAGAATGTACAGATCCAATAACCAATGTGTGAAAATGGTGGTGTTCTCTTTTATCATTGCATGATGTAAGGGTTAATTAGCCTACAATTGATCCCATGGAGGCTGGCCACAGAGGAAAGAAGTTGTATTCCTTCCAAGCTCTGAGGAAACTGGCTAAGTGCTTAGGCAATAAATCCTGGACAGTTGCGTTGCTTGGAACAAATTACCCTTTCCATCATGCCAGAGGAAAGCCTGGCCCCACTCCCACACCCAAACTTGAATGTTCCAGTGGTGAGTCATATCACTAGTATACCACACTATACACCTATAGCCAAGAAGCTTGTCACCCCAGATCCCTAACTGTGCCAGTGACAAGGCCGGTTCTTCGTCAACTATGAATGATGACTGGCAGGGTACAGCTGGAACTATAGTTCCACCACATCCTATTGCTATGTTTCCCAGCCCTCATCATCCCAGGAATGAGGCCACTGCTTCCCTAACACGCACTTTAGAACTCCTGCCGCCCAACTGTTAGGATCCTTCTCCCAAGGTCTAACGTCTAGTCCTGCTAAATCTGTTTGCACTACCCTAGAATGCAAGATGCAGTGGAGGATCTAAATACCTACTACTCCGTCTCTCTATGTAAATTTTCCCCAAAACACCCAGGTTTAGAAGGCTTGGCTAAACTCAACCAGAAGTCAGAGGCAGGGCAGCTTGAGAAATGTCTTCTGTTAAGTGCACCCACCCAAATCACAAAGGAGGGCAGAGAAGGCCAGAGAAGGGATGTGAAGGGCCATGCGTATAATAACCAGCATGGTCGCACCCTCTTCAACCTCAGTGTCCTTTCCTGACTTTTGTTCGAATGAAAATAAATCTCACCTATACAACATAGATGATACACACATTCCTATCAGCCACCCCATCAATTCAGCCCTATGTAGAAGCTGCATTGACGTGGCAGCCACCATCATTGCTTTCTCTATAAAGGAGAGGAAAGAGAAATGAGTAATAAATAGTTGATATCAGATATAACTGCCATAGGACCTGCACTGTAGCTGCCCACAGGGCTACGTTAGTAATCACGGATTCATTCTCCCCTCGGCACTTGCAATATAAATATTGCAAAAGTTATGCAATATCCATTGAATAACTTACATGTATTAATAGAACTTTTACTGCTGAACCAAGAAATAGAAAACGTGGTCTCTTTTCTCCTGAGAAAGATTAATTTTGGTTGTCAGGAGGAAAAGAGTTGCTGCTACAAAGTCTGGGATGGGGTGGCAAGGAGTATGGCTGAAATTTAGGGTTTCACTGAGATATCTCTTGATACTCTCCTTTAAAATAATAACGGTTGATGGGAAACCCTGGTAACCTAATGAAGAGAGTAGAATTTATGGATGTGGATGACGTGGGAATGAAGGTTTGACTCCTCACCAGGTGAAATCTTCGACAAGCTGAGGTACTGAAGGAAGTGGGGGCTTCAGTATGAGGGAAGGAGAAGAATCCATGATTATTAATGTACCCCTGTGGCCAGCTACAACGCAGGGGCGGTGGCAGTTATGTTTGATATTAATTGATTGTTCCCCATTTCTCTTTCCTTCCCTTTTTAGGAGAAGCAATGATGGTGGCTACCATGTCAATGCACTTCTACGTAGGGCTGAAAGGATGGCGTGGCTGATAGGAATGTGTGTCACCTATGTTGTGCATGTGAGATTTATTTTCTTCCAAACAAAAGTCAGGAAAGGATGCTGAGGTTGAAGAGGGTGCAACCATGCTGGTTATTATATGCATGGCCCTTCACATCCCTTCTCTGGCCTTCCCTGCCCACCTTTGTGCTTTGGGAGGATGCACTTTACAGAAGACATTTCTCAAGCTGCCCTGCCTCTGACTTCTGGTAGAGGTCAGCTAATGAGAGCCACTGGCAGGAGACCAGAGTTGGGATGAGAGGAGATTAGGAATTTACTTTCCTTCCCTCCTTCCCCTGGGCTTTATTTTGGTGGTGGGTTTGTTCCTCTACATAAGGCTGGAGCTCCTTGTTAGTCACTCCTGCCCCATGCCTGCAGCTCTGGCTGGGTCCTCCTTTTTTTCCTTCTTGCCTAGGGGTGGCCATTGGCTTCTTGCTGTCATATTTTCTGGGTTCTTCACCAGTCATTGTTGGGTTCCATACCCCCACCCATCTCAGTAAATAGCTCATTTAAAATTTCCTCCATTATTTCTTTGAGTGTGTCAACTATTTTCTGCTTAACTTTCACCAATAGATGCTACTTGACATTGACATGAATGAATTCTAACAGGAAGAGGTTACAAAGTAAAATTCCAGTTCTTTGATATTCCTCTCACTGAGAGAGAGGTCTCTTCTGCTTTAACCTGGGCTCTGTCGTAACTGCTTTGACTGATAGAGAGTGGTGGAAATGATGCTGTGCAACTTCAGAAACTACATTAGAAAAGGCCCAATTTGGAGGGTACTTGTCTTCTGGAGAACCCCCTGTCCAAACACTTGCTATCAGAACTCGCTGCCATATTGTGAGAAGATAAAACCACCTGGAGAGGAGAGGCTATTTGCAGGTGATCTACTGGGCTGTCTCAGCTGAGATGGCCTTGGAGTCCCTCCAGCCCAGGCACCAGGTACTGTGGAATAGAGAAAACAATTCGTCTCATATCTGCTGCTCCTGAGCACATTCTGTTCTCCAACCACATTAAGCATTTTGGCACTCCTTGAATGTGTACCATTCTTTCTCATTCTGAATAATTAAATCTTCTCATCTGTCTGCCGCTGTCTTTCCCTCCTAACCCTTCTCCCCTCCCACACATTAGGAGGACATCTCTCCATCTTTTAAGACTGAGTTTAAACAGGGTTATCTTTGCTGATATCTAGGGCAAAGTTTTGAATGAATGATTAAATGGTCAAATAAATGAAATCAGTAAATAATAAATAAATATGTTCATAACAGATAAAAACATTCTATGAATACATGAGTATAGAAATGTCAAGCAAAAGTGATAGGATTGGATGAGAGATATAAACTCTTTTTTTTTTTTGGAAACAGAGTCTTGCTCTGTCATCCCAGGTAGAGTTCAGTGGAATCATCACAGCTCACTGCAACCTCCAACTCCTGGGCTCAAGCGATCCTCCTGCCTCAGCCTTCCAACTAGCTGGGACTAGGCGTGTGCCACAACGCCTGGCTAATTTGGCTAATTTTTCTAATCATATTTTTAATAGAGACAGGTTTTGCTCTTGCTCAGGCTGGTCTTGAACTCCTGAGCTCAAGCGATCCTCCTGCTTCGGCCTCCCGGAGTGCTAGGATTATAGGCATGAGCCACCGCCCCCGGCCGAGAGATGTAAGCTTAATAGTCATTACCATTTGGACTGCAAAGGATGAGATTGGCCAGGAACTTATGTAAAACAAGAGAAGAAGTAGGCAAAAGACTGGAACTACCTGGTGAAAAGCCATCATTACCAGGGGGAAGGAAGGAAGGCGGGTAGAGAGAAAGAAAGTAAGAAAGACCCATGAAAAAAAAATCAGAAAAGTAGGAGAAAGCTGTCAGAGCAGAGCAACATGGAAGTAAAGGGAGAAGGACACAGTAAGGAAGAAGAGGAGATTAACAACGTTGATGTTCCAGGAAAGTCCACTCGTTTTGGCAATAAACTATTTTTTTTGGAAATTCTTCATTTATTTTTAAAATAAATGTATATATTTATTATACATTATTAAATGTTAATAATACATTATTAAATATATACATTATTAAAATGTTTATTTTAAAATAAATGTATATATTTAAGGCATACATTGTGATGTTTTGATGTATATATACGTGGAGAAATGATTACTGCAGAAAGAAAATTAACATATCTGTCTCTTCACTAATTACTTTTTTTTTTGGATAAGAACACTTGAAATCTACTTTCTTAGCAAATTTCCAGTATATACTAGAATATTATTAATAGTAGTGCTCATGTCGTATGTTAGATCTCTAGACTACTACAACTTTGACCAACATCTCCCAACTCCCCCAACCCCCGTACTCCTGGTACCCAGCATTCTACTCCCCGTTTTTGTGTGTTTGACTCTCTTAGATTCCACATATAAATGAGACCATGCAGTATTTTTTTCTGTCTCTGGCTTATTTCACTTAGCATAATGTCCTCCAGTTTCATCCATGTTGTCACAAATGGCAGGATCTCCTTTTTAAACACCGGATAGTGTTCCATGGTATGTGTGTGCATGTGTACCACAGATACCACCCTCTAATCCTCCCACGTCCAGGACACTTCTCTGCAGTCCCTCTGGCTCTGCCCAGTGCATGCCGTTGTCACCTTTGCTAGGCTGAGGCCCCGCAAAGGGTTTCCTCATCTTCAAGCTTCTTCTCCTCTAACTCATTCTCTGCAAGCCACCAGCCACAGTGATTTTGGTAGATCAAAAATAAATGATGTGTGTTCTGACACCAATTGTGCTGATAGTAGCACAACTCTGTGCACATATTGAAAACCATTGGCTTGTACACTTTCATCGGGTGAATTGTACAGTATGTGAATTACATTTCAGTAAAGTTGTTACAAAAAGAAATAACGTGCCCTGAGCCAGGTAGTGCTGAGATAATTTTGAAGGCAAAGGGAAGAGATTGCTCTTTGCGTGTTGAGCAGAGAGCAGAACTCAAGCTCCACGAGGATGAGGACCCCTGTCTGATTCCACAGCGTTGTGGACACTCTTCCGCACTTAAAACAGTTGCTGGCACAAAGAATGTGCTCAGTCGTTGTTCAATGAATAAATTAATGAATAAGAGGTAAAAGGGAGCCTAAGACAAGGGAGGACTCTGTTATTTTAGGATGGGTGAGACTTGAGGGTGTTCACAGACTGAGGAGAGATGGCAGCTGGGAAGAGAAGGCTGAAAACAGAGGAGAGGAAAGAGATCATTTCTTTAGTCTGACTTTCCTTATAGAAACCGGAGCTGCTTTCACTTTGTATTTGTACCCGCATATTACTAAGTGAATAAAGGAACCTGTTTTTTCCAATAAGATTTTGTTAAGAGCAAGTACTGGTAACTTATCTGTGATGGGTGGTGGTTGTCTTCAGAACCTCCCTACTGAGAAAGTTTATACTCTCACCTGATTGTTCTTCTTCTTACAAACTATTTTCCGTTGAATAAAATGCTATCCTATTCATCCTAGCTCTGTGTTTAAGTTACCAGTTTCAAGTCTATTCATTTCTTCTTACAGTCAGTAAAACAATGAACAAGAGTCTTTATACAGACGCTTTTAGAGTTATATCCTACATGCTGTAAGTTAAGGCTGGATTGTAACATTTCTCTGAGATTGAATATGTCATAACAACTTTTATTTTTTAATTTCAAGATATTGGGGGGGGGGTACAGATATTTTGATGCATGGCTTGAATCAGGGCTATAAATGTGCCCTTCACCCGAATAGTGTTCATTGTACCCGTTAGGTGGGTTTTTGCCCCACCCCTTCTCCCCTGCTTGATTTCCAATGACCTTCACTTCCCTCTGTGCACCTGTGCGCCCATCGGTTAGTTCCAATTTATTAGAGAGTACATGTGGTGGCTGTTTTTCTGTCAACTTTGACTTCCATTTATGTTTATTCTCTTGTTAAGTGTTTCATAAGAAATTGTATTTTTTTCATGAATGTTAATTCTAATAGAGACCCGGCGTTTGGAAATTATTGACAAGCGTTGCATCTCCAAGTACAAACAAATGCTTGCAAGAAATGAGACAGGGAGTCTCAGACATAATCATCGCATTACTCCCCAGATAAATGAAACAACAAAAGCCATGGCTGATATTTTGAAATCACATGAGGATTTCAAAAATATACCACTCTACAGGCTTGTCTTGTGGTATTTTGTACAGAAACTGAGTATCAAAAATAATACCAGCATAAAAGAAAAAGGATTAGGAGAAATAGAAGAGGACCGAAGAAAATTAACTGAGAGGCTTAACATTTTAAAAATCGTCAGAATTGTTGTTGTGCTCTCCACACCAAGAATGTGGGTTGTCTCAAAGAATTATGAATAATTGAACAATTTAGAATAAAAATAGAATTATTGAATTAGGCAATTTTGAAGCAGAAAAGAGCAGGAATTCTCTCAGAGCAAAATCACAGGCGGCAAAGAGAAACAAGAAAAGGGAAACTGGAGAAAGTGAAAACATAAAAGAAGGAAAGAAAAAAGTAACAGAGTGTTTTGGGAAAATAAAGATGACTGAAGAAGTCTCAGGAGTTCCATGTTAATAAAAATGTATCAGGAAGCAAAAGGAAAACAGTGAACGCAATTACTGATTTCCACTGGATTTGGTTAGATAATAGTATTCATAGATGCTTATTTCAGCTCTTTTCAAGAAATACTTTTAAACTTTCTCCATCAGGTATCCTGTTGGGCTTGGTGTGAACAGCTGAAGGAGTGTTTTGACTCTGAAGTCACAGTCCACAGAAGAAACAGACACACACCCGCACGCACTTTCAACACTGTTGTGAAGTCCCAAGATGTGGACGTGCACAGGCTGCTCGGGGAACAGGGATGAGGGGAGCACAGCTCAGGTGGGATTCAAAGAAATTCTTTGTGGAGGTGATGACACTTGATGGGAGTCTCAAAGAGGAGTGTTTGTTTTCCAGACAAAGAAAGGTGATGAGGGAGTCTTTGGAAGAACATACAAACATCAACAAAATCACAGAGATATGCAACCACCTCGTGCAGGAAGCTACAGGCAGCTCCCTACTAGGGGAAGGGGCAAGAGGGTAGTGGCAGGAGAAGGGGGTTGAAAGGCGGGCCCAGGCTCGGCTGTGGGGAGCCTTGCTTGCCATGCGCAGGAAGTTAATCTTTACCTTGGGATGTTAGGGTGGCAACGAAGGATCTTATTTTGGAGATATACCTGGTCATATTTTATTTTTAAATATAGCTGTGGCAGAGATAAATTAAAGAGATACAACACAACTAGAACCAAAAAGACAATTGAGATATTTCAGGTGAAAAATGATATAGATAAGAACTGGACAGATTCCGATAATTTCTAAAAGTTAATATGGGGCTTGGAGATATCTATGGAGAGAGGAGTCTAGGATGACATGTAGGTGACGTGGGTGACAGGACAGACTGATGCCATCATCTGGGATCATAAATCAGGAAGAGAGGAGTTTGTCAGGAAAGATGGTGAGTTCAGATTTGAAAGTCTGGACTCTAAGGTACCTGCTAAATGTCCCACAGGCAATTCAGAATTTCATTCTGGAGCTTAGAGGAGAAAGTGGTGGAAATTAAACACTATGAGAGTGGATGAAACCAACCTAAGGAGAGCAATTCTGTTCTTATTATTTGATTAATTTTTATTCTTTATTTCTTCTACTTTCTTTGGAGTTACTTTGCTGTTCCTCTGCTTTCCCATATTGAAAACTTGGGTTTCATTTTTAGACTTTCTTCTTTTCTAACTCAAACATTTGTGGGTATAAATTTCCAAGTACCATTTTTTCCTGCAATATGCTAGCAGCGAAATGTAGTATTTTCAGTGTATTTTCACTGTCATTTAGTTTCTTATTTTAGGCCCATGAATTACTTAGAAGTATGTTTTTAAAATTCAAAACAGATATTTTATTCTTAAATAACCTTTAATTTTTAGAACAGTTTTAGATTTATAGGAAAATTGAGAAGATAGTGCAGAGTATTTCCATATACTCCACACATAGATTCCCCTATTATTAACACTTTACATTTCTGTGGAATGTTTGTAAGCAACCAGCATTGATGCATTAGTGTAACTAAAGTTTGTACTTTATTCAGTTGTGTAGTTTTTACCCAATGTCCTTTTTCTGTTCCAGGATTCCATCTAGAATATCACAGTACATGTTATATTCAGTGGTCATATCTCCTTAGACTTTTCTTGGTTGTGATGGTTTTTCAGACTTTCCTTGTTTCTGAAGACCTACACACTTTTGAGGAGTACTGGTCAGCTATATTGGAGGAAGCCTTTTTACTGGAATTAGCCTGATTTTTATCTCATGATTAGACTGAGATTGTAGGTTTTTGGGAAAAAGACCATAGTGTTAAAGTGTCATTTTCATCACATCATACCAGGGGTACATACTACCATTTAGATTTCTGACTGCTGACGTGGACCTTGACCACTGACTGAGATAAGGTTTCTCAGGATTCTCCACAAATTAGTTTTTATTGTCCTTTCATCACTGTGTGCTCTTTGGAAGGAAGTCACTATGAGCAACACAGCCCTAAGAATACGAATTATATTCTTCCTCCTTTAGGGGGAAGTATCTATTTTAATGATTTGGAATTCTTCCCCATGATATATTTGTCTCTTCTCCATTATTTATCATTTTTTTCAGTTGTTTATTTATAACAGTATGAACTCTTGGATACTTATTTTGTACTTTGTATTATGATCCAATACTACTTTATTCCAAACACACAATTTTAAGTTGTCATTTAGTGTATTTTCACACAATTGCGCTGTAATCAGATAATCAGTGTATGGTATGATATCAGTTCTTTGAAATTTGTTGACACCTCCTTTCATTCCTAACAGGTGTTTATTTTCCACAGGTATTCTATGTATGGTTAAAATTAATGTGTATTTTTCAGGTGCAATATATCATGTATGTTAATTACATCAAGACTTTTAAGTTTAATTTTCACAGTTTCCCTGTATTTGCTCATATCCTTCCTCTCTTTTGTCTACAATTAGTGAGAGAGGTATGCTAGAACATTCTTCTGCTGTGGTGAACTTGTCTTTTTTTGTGGAGGGGAAGTCTGACCGTAAGTGCCAATTTCTACAGGGGTGCTGGGGAATGCCTGTTATGTTGCCTGGAAGACTTAGTGACATGTCTTGGTCCATGGGAAACTGACTTCATGTGTGTTCCATTCACTGGGAGAATGGAGAGATGTCTTACAAAAAGTTGACTTTTATTTCATTTTCTTTTTTGGTTGCCCTTTCTACAGGCTCCAGTACAAAGGAGACATTCTTTCGTCGTTCTTGGTCTTAGAGGAATACTTTCAATCTTTCACCATTAAGAATGATGTCTGTGGGCTTTTCAGAGATGCCCTTTGTTACATTGAGGAAGTTACCTTACATTCCTACTTGTTGAGTGTTTCTATCATGAAAGGGGGTTGGACTTTGTCAAATGCTCTTTTTGCATCTATTGAGATGAATATGTGGTTTTTGTACTTTGTTTTATTAATATGGTTTATTACACTGACTGATTTTCTCGTATTGAAACATACTTGCATTCCTGAGATAAATCCCACCTGGTCATGGAGTATAATAATTTTAATAGGTTGTGGGATCCAGTTTGCTAGTTGTTAATAATTTTTGTCTTGACATTTTTGAGAAATTTTGGTGTGCACTTTTCTTTTCTTCTGATGTCTTTGGTTTTGGTATCAGGCTAATACTGGCCTCATAGAATGAGTTAGGATGTGTTTTCTCATTTTTAATTTTTTGGTGACTGTTGTCCTTTCTAATTTTCAGTGTCATTAATATATATCTTATCAAGTTTGGGTGTATTCTTGGCTTCTTGAAGATCCCTTCTCTATTATAATAGTTTGCTAGGGCTGCCATAGCAAATTACTGCTAACTCGGTGGCTTACAACAGAAATTTATTTTCTATAGATCTGGACACCAGAAGCCCAAAATCAAGATGTTGGCACAGCTGTGCTCCCTCTCAAGCACAGAAGGAGGACCCTTCCTTGCCTCTGCTAGATTCTGGTTGTTGCTTATAATCCTTGGCATTTCCTGACTTGCAGCTGCATCACTCCAACCTTTGCCTCCATCATTACTACATGGATTTCTTCCCTACTTATTTATCTCTGTGTCCAAATTTTGCTCTTCTTGTAAGGGTGTCAGTCACTAGATTAGGGCCCTCCCTATTCCATCTTGACTTGATTACTTCTGCAAAGGCCACATTCATGGGCAGCAGGGGTTAAGGTTTAAACATATCTTTTGGGGGGACACAATTCATCCAACAACATATTTATTCTCTATGTTAGCTTTATTTTGAAGTTCAGTTAGATATGTTAAATCATTGATTGTCTCACTCTCTCCTACAGTAAGTTGACTTTTCTTTTGGATTTTCCATATTTTAATCTTTCTAATGTACATGTGCATGAGTAATTTCTTCAACTGTATTTTAACTTATTACTTCTTTCTTTTGCTGTTTCTAACTTTTCATTTATTTAAGTCCTCTTGTTTTTTCTTTTTCCAAATCTGCATGGCCTGTATGTCTTAATTCAGTCAGTTTGTTTTTGTTTTACTTCTTTTCTTCACTCCTAAGTACCTTTTATTTTGGCATGTTTTAGCTTGAGAGTTTAGGTTTGTATTTCTTTTGTCTCCTGTATTCCTTGCATATATTTATGGACTCAGACAATTTTATCAAAATGCAATTTCTTTATGACAGAGAGTGGGATTGAATTTTAAGTGTGGAGAGACTTAGATAATGAGGCATCTATGGTATAAAACTCTGAAGAGATGTATTTTCAAAAAATACACCACAAAATATATTTTGAAATGGTTGCACTCAGGGATCATTAATTGTAATCTATATAAACTGAAGGGAATCTTAGAGATCATTTTACTTCCATCCTCTTGTTTTATGGCCAAGACTGCCCAATTACCTTGATGCCCATCCCTCCTCCTCCTAGAAACTCATCTTGAAACATACTTTCACAGAGAAACTAGAGGAAAAAATAAAGCACAAAATTTCTTTAATTTCTACTCTTCAATAGGACTTAGTCACCAAGCAAATATGGAAGGTGAAGGATAGGAAAGAGTTGCTCTTGGCTGCTGGCCTCCTGCCTTGGGTGACTATTCCCCAAGACAAAAAGAGAGAAAGTCTTCAGAATGTGTGTTAATGGAGCTTTTGAGCTAATTTGTGGATTTAGTGATTTGGAGGTAGAGATCAACAGGAAGTAGGTTTTTATGCAGGCCTTGGAAATACAGAGATGTATGGTGGTGATTTTCTCCTGTGGTTCTCACATGGGGCGTGTAAGTGGAGAAGGCAGGTGAGTCTACTGGGACGGGCAGGGGCCTTCCACTGTGGGGCTGCCTGGAGAGGACTGAAGAGAGACCCTGCAAACTGATGGAGGCTGCATTAAATGAACCCCAGAAGACAAGGGTTTAAAGAAAAGGCACAAGAGTAGGTGGCCTTGATGAGGTCAAAAAGAGATATAATGGGAGAGATTTTAAAGATTAATAATTTATGCTAGAGGCAAATTGGTGGAGTTAAAAATTTCAAAAGTGGAACTCTTGATAGATGAACAAGCAGCAAACGTGGCCACGCTTGTGTTCCTGAGTCGCAGAGGGGCCAGGTTTGGATGTTCAATGATGTTCACAGATGTTGCATCTTTTATGATGGTCTGCTGTCTTCCTTCCACTCCCACTGCCACTGTTTTACTTTATGCTGTTCTAGTCCTTTTCTGGACTGTTCGATAGTTTCCTAATTTCTTTCTTGCCCTCCAATCCTTCTCTGTTTCAACTCATTTGTTAATACTGTGGCTAAAGAAGTTTCTCTTAAGTACAAACCTTCTAGTCTCATTCCTTTACCTTCGGAATGGACTCACCTGTTTGCTAGATGTCATGTATTTCAGGCGTTACAGTACATATTTCATACTCCATCTATTTTTAGGCTTTTAATCTTTCTTTCTCTCAAAACAACCTTTTCACTACAGCCACATCCTTCCTGTAGACACACCCCTCATTATTCCCACCCCCTAGCTAAGCCATGCCCCTCACTGCAGCCACACCCTCCCCACAGCCACGCCCCTCACTGCAGCCACACCCTTCCCATAGCCATGCCCCTCACTGCAGCCACACCCTCCCCACAGCCACGCCCCTCACTGCAGCCACACCCTCCCCATAGCCACGCCCCTCACTGCAGCCACACCCTCCCCATAGCCATGCCCCACACTGCAGCCACACCGTCTCAATAACACCATGCACACCTGTTTGAACTGCCTTTGGGCACCATGCCCTTTCCTGCCTCCTTGCCTTTGCTCATGCTAATTTCTCCAGCAGACTTACCCTCCTTCCCCCATCCATGTGCTCACCTCTACTGTTGTATGCATCTCACCTCTAGTGTCACCTCTTCTTGGAAGCACCTCCAGGCTCCTGAAGCCAGTCAGTCCTCTCTATTCCTGCAGCACCCTAGAGATGTTCTCATAACAGGTGAGCTGCATTAAGCCACGCTCAGCCTGCCTGTTTCATTCCTAGACTGAAGTCATTCAGAGCGGGAACGGTGCCCTCAGTTTCATTCTTCCCACTTCCCACAGTGCTCAGCATCCAGCAGGTACTCAATAAGTGCTTGCTAACCCAGTGGGTGACCTGATCACAGGTAGAAAGTGAGAGGCTTCCTCAGTGTCAGTGTTCTTTCACAAACCCCAGAGCTGCCCTCGTGCACTTCAGGGGTTTTTGCTCCACTCTCTGACCTGAGGATCCTGGGCTCATAGTGACAAGAGAGGCGAAGGTGCTGCCGTCACTCGTTTCCTCGTTTCGGTTACCCCCTCCTCTGGAAGGCAATGGCTTCAGGAGTCCAGGCTGACTCCATCTGATGACTTTGAGTTTTCAATTTGGTGAATGGCTGAATGTGCTGCCCTCTTTCTCCCTTTCAATATTTGACCAACTTTCTAATTCATTTCCCCCTAACTTTCTCTGCGCATACTATTTTCCACTCAAAGTCTATCTGTGATACATTCTATTACCATTCTCTCCACTTAAGCCTATAGAGCACACATGGCTTCACTGACCACCTGGAAGGAGATGTTGCTGGACAATAGAGCTCACTTATTTCTGAGGTGAAAGGCACTGCATGGTGAGGGGCTTTGCCTTTCGCAGGGCTCACACCCATCTCGTTTTATTTCCTTGAAAAACTCAAAGTCTGAGTCTCTGAAGAATTGTGCATGTATGATGTTTTTCTGTGCTTTGGAAAAACAGTTCTTATGAGAAAATACAGAGCATTTTTCAAGCAGATTACATTGGCCAGGAATATGCTGGACCCAGTATTTTTTCAATACCTTTCAGGAATTTAAAGCACAACTCTGAGAAATATCTTTATTCATCCGCCCACGCATTCAAACACTGCTTACCGAGTGTACAATCTGGGATTATCAAGCATTCCTCACACGTATAACAAGCCTATTTACTTGGCAGTCACATTTCATATAAAATGTGCCTAATACCCTCCCACTGAGTATACAAAATTTTAGATGACATATATTTTAACTTCAAGTAATTATAATTGGCATCGTATTTGCTACCAAAGATGGGTGGTCCATGTAAGTAGATTTATGATGCCTCCTGTTTGCCAGGCTTTGTGGCAGACACTCAATTTGCTAAAATGACTAAATATATTCCTCCTTGAGGAATATAGTTTGCCCTTTTGAATGGTTGTATATTTTGCCAAATCAAGTCATGGAACCTCTGCTGGGTAACTGTCCATTTGTATCAGGGCCCAGCTCCCTTCTCTCCCTTTCTACCCTGCTCTGTGCACCTGAGGCCGACTCCTGCACACTCTTTAACATTATCCCCCCTGACCCTAGTTGAATATGGCCAACGAGCAGCACCAGAAGTAGACGGGAGGGTAGGAGACAGTTCTGGGTATTTACGGATCCCAGTTTCCCCTGTTTCCTTGCAGCTCTGGTGGTGACTGTGTTTCTCTAAGGACACAGTTCCTGTCAATGGCATTTTTCCTAGGTTCCTCATCTCACAAGGCTCCAGAAACGCGACATGTCCTCCCCATGTCTTCAGCCCTGGGGCTGAAATGGTTTCTCTCGCTGCTAGTGCAACGTCACTGGCACTTGTGGAGTCCCTCGGTCTTACCTCTCTTCAGTTTAACCACTTGAGTGTGCCATTTCTTTCTTTCTTGCTGGGACCCACTGGCAAACCAGACATCTAGGGCTAAAAGAGACCTTTCAAATACAGTAATTAGTTTATCTCCTGCATTGGAGATAACCCTAGGAATAGGGTTATCATAACTAATTATCCCAATTTTAACTGCTTAAAACAACAATTTATTCTTTCACAGATTGGGAGGCCAGAAGTTCAAAATATGAGTGGAAGCAGGGTCATGCTCCCTCTGAAGGCTTTTGTAGAGAATCCCTCCTGCATCTTGCAGCTCCTGGTGGCTCCTGGTGTGCCTCGGTTCCTCGGCTTGTGGAAGCATCACTCCAGTCTCTGCCTCCATCTTCACGTGGCTGTCACCGTGTGTGACTCTCCCTTTCCTTTTATAAAGGCATCAGCTGTTGGATTTAGGGCCCCCCTTAAATCAAAGATGATTTCATCTTGAGATCCTTAACTGTATTTGCAAATATATTGTTTCCAAATAAGGTCATATCCTGAGGTTCTGGGGGAGCATGAATTTGGGGGGGACACTATCCAACCCACTACTTCTCCACTCTTAGGAAAAATTATCCAATCATTATTTTAGCAGAAGATAATCAAAATATGTTGAATAAAAACAAATTAATCTTATAGGGATGACAAAAATATATTACCAGTCCTGTTTTTAGTAGCTAAAATTACAAGTACAGTAAGCCCTCACTTAATGTCATTTTCTTATAATGTTGATGAGAAAAAAATTGATTTCCTTATACGTTTCACTTAAAGTCACAGTTTCCAAGAACCTATCAATGACATTAAGTGAGGACTTACTGTGGATGGGCAAAGATCTTTCGTAAGAGCACTGAGGGTATGTATTTATATTCAGGATAAAAGTTAGTCTAAATATGGTATAGACTCCAAATAATCATTTTGAAAGGAAAGAAAGATGGTTATTTCTGAGGCTGTTGTGCTGGCTCAGCTCTGTGAGGCTGTCAGGAATCAGGAATCCAGGCTTTCCCTGCCTTGCTGTTCCTCCCTCCTGATGTGTTGTTCTTACCCACATGACTCAAGGGGGCCCATCACACGCCTCTGCTCTGGTTGTCGTGGGGGAGGAAGGGCGCCAACAGTGGGACACCTCTGAGAATTCCTACGCATCACTTCTGATCGCGTCCAGTTCGGCAGAACTTCCTTCTGCAGCTGCATATTGCCACAGAGGGAGCTCATTCTGAACAGAAAGAGAGGGCTCATTCTGAACAGTCATGTGTGCAGCTATAAGTCAAGATTCACTCCCTATTTAGAGAAAAACAAAGAACAGGTTTTGTGGAATAATTAGCATTCTATGTCACTCTCTGCAAAACCTTAACTACCATTTGCTCAAGCTCATCTATCTTATCCCCTTGAAGCATCTGCAGAATTTTCTGTGAAACTTTTAATTAACTTACAAGACACTTTTTAAACATATATTTTTGGTGTTTTAATAACTTCATCTGAAAAATAATTACCATTTATTCTATGACTTCCATGTGCCAAACCATCATTCAATCAACATATATTTACTGGGTACCTACTAGGTACCAGTATTGAAAATTTAGTGGTGACAAAGACAACTGAGGTCCTTGTCCTTCTGAGGGAAACAGATCTCAATAATAATCATTTGAAGAGATAAATAAATGAATTAAATAAAGTCATATAGTTATAAATATTAAGAACATAAAATGGAGGGTGACATAAAGATTGAGTTGGGGTGGGAGAGTTTACTTCAGATAAGATATATGTGCTACCTTAAACCTTTTCAGCAATTGTGAAAGAAAGATTTTTTTTCCTATTTACATTTTCAAAGTAACACTAGTGTTTATTATTTTCTCATTTTATAGGTGAGCAAATTGCCCAAGGTCATGTACCTGGTAAATTTAGCTTATGAATTATTTAGAAACTAAGTCTGGACCTAGGGCTCCATGCCCTTTCTGCTATTCTATGTTTCTTCAAATAAATCTTCTCTAGGGTTATTTCCATTTCACTTTATGAAATATATAGTTATGCAATTATCTTTTAAGATGAAGGAGGAAACTAGTGACTTCATCCAACTCTGTAATTTTCATGCTGCATCAGGTTTTACTTTAAAGCCAATTTAGAAAATGTAGAAGACTCTTAGAAGTGAGCAAGGGAGACAGTAACTGGAATTTACAAAAGCCATGCCACTGAGGATCGGTTAGAGGACCACTGGGCAGTGTTCTTGAAGGAGAACAGACTCAAGGGGGCATGAGAGCAGTCTCCAAATATAGAGATTAACTTTGTTCGTTATGGCATCACAGAATAGAACCAGAGTCAGTGGGTAGAGGTTAAAAATAATAGTAGCTAAAACTTCATAGTGATTACTATGTGGTAGCTACTCTAAGTATATTAACTAAAATAATCCTCATAGAAATACTAGAAGTAGGTACTATTATTTTCCCAAATTTACTAACAAGGCAACTGAGGCACAGATAGGTTAAGTTATTTGCCCAAGAGTAAGTGGTAGAGCTGGAATTCATGCCTATGTGGTCTGGCTCTGAAGTCCATCCTCGAAACACAGTGCTGTGCTGCCTCAGGATGAAAGATTAGCTTCTCTGACTAAATGTGGCATGGGTTAATTGAAAACAGGGTTAATGGCAATAAAAGTCCTGCTATACTAAAATAGGAGGGTGGAAGGTAGTTGTGTGTAGTGAAGCAGTTGGTTAATCTCTTTCCTGTTGTAGCTGTCTTTTTTTTTAATTTTAAAAAATTTAGGGGACACAAAAGTTTTTTGTTACATAGATGAATTATATCATGCTGAAGTCAGGGCTTTCAGTGTACCCATCACCAGAATAGTGTACTTTGTACCGATAGGTAGATTTTTATCCCTCACCCAGCTCCTGTCCTCCCCTTTCTTAGTTTTCAATGTCCATTAAACCAATTTATGACTATCTATCTATCTATCTATCATCTATCTATCTATCTCATTTGGCTCCCACTTATAAGTGAGAACATATGGTATTTGTTTTTCCATTCCTGAGATACTTCACTTAGGATAATGGTCTCCAGGTCCATCCAAGTTGCTGCAAAAGACATTACTTCATTCCTATTTTTTATTTTTTGAGGCAGGGTCTCACTCTGTTGCCCAGGCTGGAGTGCAGCAGCATCATCATAGCTCACTGCAACCTCACACTCCTGGGCTGGGCCAATCCTTCTGCCTCAGCCTCCCAAGTAGCTGGGACTACAGGCATGTGGCACTGCGCCCAGTTATTTTTTCTATTTTTTGTAGAGACAGGGTCTCACTCTTGCTTAGGCTGGTCTCAAACTCCTCACTTTAAGCAATCCTCCTGCCTCAGCCTCCCAAAGTGCCAGGATACAGGCATGAGCCTGGCCTATTTTGTTTCTTTTTATGGCTGTGTAGTACTCCACGTTATATACATCACATTTTCTTTGTTCACTCATCACTGGATGTGGATGATTCCACATCTTTGCAATTGTGAATTGTGCTGTGATAAACATTCGAGTGCAGGTGTCTTTTTTATAAAATGACTTCTTTTCCTTTGGGTAGATACCCAGCAGTGAAATTGCTGGATTGAATGTAGGTCTACATTTAGTTCTTTGAAGAATCTCCATACTGATTTCCATAGTGATTACACTAGTTCACATTCCCACCAGCAGTGCACAAGCATTCCCTGTTCACCACATCCCTACCAACATCTGTTGTTTTCTTACTTTTTGATAATGGCCATTCCTAGAGGGGTAAGGTGGTATCTCATTGTGGTTTTGATTTGCATTTCCCTGATGATTAGTGATGTTGAGCATTTTTTCATATTTTTCTCAACCATTTGTCTATTTTCTTTAGAAAAAAAATCTGTTCATATCTTTTGCCCACTTTTTGATGGGGTTATTTGGGTTTTTTCTTGCTGATTTGTTTGACTTTTTTGTAGATTCAGGATATTAGCCCTGGGTCAGATGTATAGTTTGGAAATATTTTCTCCCATTCTGTAGGTTGTCTATTGACTCTGATAATTATTTCCTTTGCTGTACAGAAAGTTTTTAGTTTAGTTAGGTCCCATTTATTTATTTTTGTTGTTGCTGTATTTGCTTTCTGTGTCTTACTTATAAATTCTTTGCCAAGAAAGACCAATGTCCTGAAGAGTTTTTCCTATGTTCTTTTCTAGGATTTTGATGGTTTCAGGTCTTACATTTCAGTCTTTAATCCATCTTGAGTTAATTTTTGTATATGGTGAGAGATAGGGATCTAGTTTTGTTCTTCTGCATGTGGTTATCCAGTTTTCCCAGCACAATTTATTGAATACGGCATTCTTTCCCCAGTGTATGCTTTGGTTTGCTTTGCTGAAAATCAGTTGGTTGTAGCTATATGGCTTTATTTCTGGGTTCTCTATTCTGTTCCATTGGTCTATGTGTCTACCTTTGTACCGTACCATGCTGTTTTGGTTACTATAGTCTTGTAGTATAATTTTAAGTCTGGTAATGTGATGCTTCCAGATATGTTCTTTTTACTTAGGATTGCTTTGGGTATTCAGGCTCTTTTTTGGTTGTGTATGAAGTTTAATATTATTTTTTTCTAGATCTGTGAAAAATGACATTGATATTTTGATGGGAATTACATTAAACCTGTAAATCACTTTGGGCAGTATGGGCATTTTAACAATGTTAATTCTTCCAATCCATGAGCATGTGATGCTTTTCCATTTGTTTATGTCATCTATTATTTATTTTATAAGTGTTCTGTAGTTCTCCTTATAGAGATTTTTCACCTCCAGGGGTAAGTATATTCCTAGGTATTTTACTTTCTTTGTAGCTATTGTAAATGGTATTGAGTTCTTGATTTGATTCTCAGCTTGACTATTATTAGTGTCAGAATCCTGGGTTTTGGCACCAAAGATGTCAGGGTGGGAGTCTGCCCTCAATTCTTGGCATGCACTTGGCTGAAGAATGACCAGACACACCAAAGTGTCAAGTCCAGACTATTATCCTGGTCCTCTGACTCCTTTCTTGGAAAAATCACCAGCAGGGCCAATATGGCAGAGTAACCTCAGGCAGGGAGCAGTTCCATGAGAGCAGCTCTTTATTGTAGAATAAAATGGGTCTGTCCCCATGAGTGGAGAGAAAGAGACAGACCAACTCACTCACTGACTGACCCACTCACTCCTCACTGACTTCTTGGATTGTTTCCTTTTATTAGCCCAGTCTGGAGGAGGACCCTTGGGAGGTGTAGGATGTTATCAAATGATCAACAGGTGTCCTCAAAATTCTATCTGCGTATCCCAGCTCCCTCTAAGAAAGCCCACCTAGGGGGGTGAACCACAATGCAGTTTCAAGCTAATGGAATATTAATTACCCTTAGGATACTCTAGGTCACTTTCTAAATCTTCTTATGCCTGGGTGGGGAATTCCTAGATTAATAAAGCATTCCTTCCTTCCCCAGCTGTAGTAGTTGGTCAGGATAAGATTAAGGGTGGGACAACACAAACATGGAGTGCCCACCCTTATCCTTCCCAGGTGGAGCAATTGCTCAAAACAGCACCAAAACAGGGAACCCTTGTCCCAAGAAGAGCCAGAGATCCTAACTATCTACCTAACATTAGTAGATATGTGTACATATGCTACTGATTTGTGTACATTAATTTTATAACCTGAGATTTTACTAAATTTATTTATCAATTCCAGGAGTCTTTAGGGTTTTCTAGATACAAGATCATATCATCAGCAAACTGGAATAGTTTGACATCTTTCCCAATTTTGATGCCCTCTATTTCTTTCTCTTGCCTGATTGCTCTGGCTAGGACTTCTAGTACTATGTTAAACAGAAGTGGTGACAGTTGGGCATCCTTGTCTTGTTCCTGTGCTTAGAGGGAATGCTTTCAACTTTCCCCTATTCAGTATGATGTTGGCTGTGGGTTTGTCATACACGGCTTTTATTATTTTGAAGTATGTTCCTTCAATGCCTAGTTTGTTGAGGGTTTTTATCATAAAGAGGTGCTGGATTTTACCAAATGCTTTTACTACATGCATTGAGATGATCATATGGTTTTTGTTTTTATTTCTTTTTATGTGGTGAATTATCAATTGATTTATGTATATTGATCCTAGCAACCTTAGGATGAAACTCACTTGATCATGGTGAATTATCTTTCTGATATGCTGTTGAATTCGGTTGCTTAGTACTTCATTGAAAAATTTTCCATCTATGTTCACGAGAGATATTGTTCTGTAGTTTTCATTTTTTGTTGTGTCCTTTCCTACCTTTGGTATCAGGGTGATACTGGCTTCACAGAATGAGCTAGGGAGGATTCCTTCCTTGATGTCATGGAACACTTTCAGTAGGTTAGGTGCCAGTTCTTCTTTATAGGTCTAGTAAAATTTTGGCTGTGAATCTGTCTGGTTTGTAGTTTTTTTTTTCCTTCAGACTTTTTCATATGCAAATGAGCACAGAAGGCCCAAGGAGAGTCTTGCCATATACCTATGATTCCAGATGCTCAGAGAGAGTGCAGACATGGAGTCACTCATGTGGTAGAAACTCAAAGGTATTAGTTACCACCAGTTATACTTCTGTGCAGAGAAATTAGAAAAAGCTACACTCAAGTTGTTAAAGTTATTATTGGTTGATGACTTAGTACTGTTTACTAGAGCTTAAAAATTTAATAAAAGTAAATAATTCTAATGAATAATATAGTGTTTTTATGTTTATACTTCTCTAATTTATCTGTTTGTTCCTTTAAAGAAAACATGGCTAAATTACCCATCACAACTCCACATCATTTCAGAAACTTTAGGATATATTTCTTTTTTAAAAATTTTAGTATGTACTTACAAAACTTGGAGGTTTTTCTCACATATTACAAATAGGCAAAGACAAGGAAGATGGATTGCAAGTTGTAATTTAATATCAAGATACTGATGATATCATAAACATCACAGTCTATAGTTTGAATTACAACTGTGTTATCAATCTTTCTTCCTATTATCCATCACAGAATAAATGGTGGCACAGGATCTAAGTCAGAGAATTCACCCAGAAACAAGATTTACAAATGAATGCAAACTACTCCTGAAACTTTTCTAAACAAAACTACCACTTACTGTTAAAAAATTAATAAAATAAATGAATTTAGGACTTTTCATATTATTAATGTTGCTAAACCCATCAGATTTCTTTATGAAGACAAAGAACTTCCAAACTGGTACTTCTAGAGTTTCTAGCTTGATGAGATAATATCTACACTTGAAATGCTGTGAAGTTTTAAAACTAGCACTCAGTATTTTGGCTAAAGAGGATTTTGCAATCTGGAATTTTTTTTGTTGCCACACAGATCTAAAATGCATTAGATATCAATGATCCTTTGTTTGGTAGAATGATTTAAAATAAGTTATTATCTTTGAATCATGGTTTATGAGTTATTAAATGTTCTTTAGTGCTTTGGTTTACTACAACACTGCAAGGAAGAAATTACAAATATCAGCATAAGCTTTTTATATATTGGAATGTGAGACTGAAGACAACACCCTCATATACCTACAGGTAGCCAGACATAGACATGCAAGACCCAGATCTAGAACTCAGGTTCTGAAGGTATCCTAGTGCCTTATCTAGTGCATCATCACATACCTCATATCACTGTAGAATTATTCTTTGACAATTTGCTTTGTACTGTATATTTTTAATTATAAATGCATAGTCTAAGAATCCAGTAATTTCTTAAAGTGAAGTATGTTTCTCAGTACTCTATAAAGCACCGTAAAATTGGAATTGTACACATTTTTATAATGACCCTTAAAACTTTCAGTGGGATGAAATCAAATCAGTGTAATTGTTGAGAGTAATTACTTGTTAAGTAGAAGAAATTCAGAATTGGAAGAGAATTTAAGAACCACCATTATTATTTTATGCCCAAATTACATTACCAGCTGGGAAACTATCTGGAGGGAGGTACAAATACCCTTGTAGAGGGTTCACCTTCCAGACACATATTTTTCCCATATTAAAAGCTGGTATAAACTGGAGTGTTGTGGCTTTTAAAAAATGTACTGGACAATGTTGATGAAACATTATATAACACCACCCTGGAATATGCTATGAAAGGTAAATATATTTCGTTAAAAGAAAAGATAATTCAGTGATCCCTGCTGAACAAATATCATAATAATCATAATTAATATCTAGTTAAATGTTTTAGTATTTTCCATGTGCCAGTCACCATTTGAAAAACTTTATATTTTATCTTATTTAATACAATCACCATATTAGATGAGTTCTCATATTATCTCATTTCACAGAGGAAGAAAATGAGGAACAGATGAACCAAGTAACTTGCTCGGGTCACAGGGCTGGCCATTTTGGAGCTGTGATTTAAATGCAGTAAATCTATCTCTAGAGCTCATGTGTCTATTCACTGTGAAATTCTGCATCTCGTAAGCTGAGACCAATCTCACTTCTTTATTTTTTAAAAGTTTGACATTGGAGTTTATTTTGAAACAAATGGGCAAATCAAACAGAGGGAAGGGAAGAGGAGGGGATGGGAGAAAACCTACCTAACAGGTACATGAACACTATCTGGGTGACAGGCGCACTTGCAAACCTGACTCAAGCATTGCAAAAGCGATCCATGTAACCAAAAACATTTGTACCCCCATAATACTTTGAAATTAAAAAAAAGAATAAAAGAGAACCACAGTTTATGACACATGAAAATATATAAGTTAACCAAAGAATCCTACCTCCTTCCAGTCATTTCAACAGCCTCACTTCTGACATGCAAATTCACAAATCCAATGCATGCATATCCAGGCCAGGGTAGATATTTTTTCTGATCATTCCAAAAGATATGGTTTGAGACTTGAATTCTATGAAATTAGGTGTTGCATTAGTCTGTGCTCTCCAGAGAAACAGAACCAATAAGATGTATATCTATCTATCTGTCTATCTATCTATCAACATAAGGAAGTGATTCATAAGATTGTGCGGGATAGCAAGTTTGAAGGTTGAAGGGCAGGCCAGCAGGCTAGAAATTTCTTGCTGGGATTTTTATGGGAATTGTATTAAACCTATAGATCAAAACACCTTGGTCAAAACTGACATCTCTACTATTTGAGATATCCAATCTATTAACTTTGTATGACTCTTTATTTATTTAGATCATTGATTTTTTTCATCAGTGTTTTGTAATTTGAAGCATACAGATACTATTCATATTTTGTTAAGGGTTATATGAATTATTGCATTATCACTGGGCAATTTTAAATGTTTCTTTCTTAAATTGATTTCTGCATATTATTTGTTAGTATATAAAATTTCAATTGATTTTTGTATGTGGTTCCTGTGTCCTGAAACTTGCTGAACTGACTTATTAGATGTAGGAGTTGTTTGTTAGACTCCTTGAGATTTTCTACATAGACAATTATGTAATCTGGAAACAGGGAAAGTTTTATTTCTTTCTTTCCATCTTTATGTCTTTTATTTCTTTTTCTTGCCTTATTGCACTAGCTAGAACTTCCAGCTATCTTGAATAAGACTGGTGAAAGTGAACAACCCTGTTTTGTTTCCAGTCTTAGGGTGGTGTCTTTGATGATATAGTATGATGCTATGTATGATATGATTATTCTTTAGCTTGTTAGTATAGTGGATTATGTTAATTAATTTTTGAATTTTAAACCAGCATTGCATGATTTAATAAATCTCATTGGTTATTGTGTATATTTTATTTTATGCTATGTTGGATTTAGTTTTGTTGAGTATTTTTGCATCTAAGTTCATGAAAAATATTGGTCTACATTTTTTTATGCTGTCCCTGTCCAGTTTTGGTATCAAAGTAATCATAGCCTTATAAAATGCATTGGAAAATGATTTCTTCTATTTTATGTCTATTCTCTGGAAGCAATTGGGTAAAATTATTATGCTTTCTTGTTTAGATGTTTGGAAGAATTCTCCAATGAAACCATCTGAACCTGAAAATTTATTTTTAAGGAGATTTTTAATAATGAATTCAATTTTCTTAATAGTTATAGGACTGTTCAAATTATCTATTTTATCATGGTCAAGTTTTGTAGTTTGCAGTTTTCAAGGGTTTGTCAAATGTCTCAGTGTTAAGTTTTTGGTAGTATTCCCCCATTATCTTTTTAATGGATAAAGAACCCGAAGTGATAGTTACTATATTACTCCTGATATTGGTGATATGTGTCTTCTCTATTTTTATTTTTGTAAGTCTTTTTTTTTTTTTTTAACTTTTATTTATTTATTTATTTAATTTCAGAATATTATGGGGGTACAACACTTTGGCTATATATATTGCCCATGCACTGCCCGTGTCAGAGCTACAATCGTGGTCATCCCCCAAACTGTGCTCCCCGTATCCATTCAGTGAGAGTTTTTCCCATCCCCTCCACCCCCCTCCCACTTGCCCGCCCCCTGATGAATATTATTGCCCTGTGTGATATAGGTGTTGATCAGTTAGTACCAATTTGATGGTGAGTACCAGTGGTGCTTGTTTTTCCATTCCTGTGACACTTCGCTTCGAAGAATGGGTTCTAGCTCCAACCAGGATAATACCAGATGTTTTTGTAAGTCTTGATAGAGGTTTATTGACTTTTTTTTTTTCAAAGAACTAGGTTGTTTCCATTGGTCTTTTCTATATGTTTTCTATTTTTATTTTTAATGATTTCTGTTCTTGTCTTAATTACTTTCTTCCTTCTGCTTGCTTTATGTTTTTTATTTATTTCATAGTTTCCATGAGGTAGTAATTTATATTTGTTATTTGAGACCTTTTCTTGTTTCTAATGTAAGTATTTAGTGCTATAAATTTTCTCCTCAGGACTGTTTAAATACATCCCACATATTTTGATTAACTGCATTTTTGTTATAATTTGTTTCTAAAAGGAAACTGTGTCATTTTAAACAACACGGATGAACATGGAGAACATTATGTTAAGTAAAATCAGCCAGACACAGAAATTGCATTTTCTCACCCATACGCAGGAGCTAAAAAAGTGGATCTCATGTAGGTAGAGAGTAGAATGATAATTACGAGAGGGTGGGAAGTGCAGTGGGGAGGGAGAATGAAGAGAAGTTGGTTAATGGGCTTAGAAGTATAGTTAGATAGAATAAATATTAATAAGTTCTAGTATTTGATAGTACAGTAGAAAAATTCGTTAACAATAATTTATTGTATATTTCAAAATAGCTAGAAGAGAAGAATTGTAATATTTCCAACACAAAGTAAGGGTACATATTTGAGGTTATAGAGATCCCAATTACCACAATTTGATCATTACACATTGTATACATGTATCAAAATATTACATATACCCCCAAATATGTACAACTATGATATAGCAATAAAAATACAAAAAAAGGAAAAATTATGACTTCTTACTGTTAGAGTGAGAGTTATTTTTCTATCTTTGAATATACTTGGCAGAAGCAGAATCTCAAGGCTATGTATTTTTAAGAACCAAATATCTAGATAAATGTTCCTGAACTCTGCCATTTTCTGAGCTTTTTCCAAATCCATAAATCTTAAGAATTGAGTTGACAAACTTTAGAATGACACTTTTGTGATCTCTATGAATTAGAGTAAATGAAAACATTAAGGCAGATATCAGAGTGACATAGATAAAATCCATCTTCTTAAAATTAAAGTGTACTTTTACTTTTTAATAAAATTAGATTTACCCACTGGACCACAACTATTAAGTGAATTTATTGGCTAGTCAGTAGATTTTCATTTCATTTTCTTTCCATAAACTCACATAAGGTATAACTGAGCAATGTAGCAAAAAGTGACGTTAGTTAAAGCTTAAAATATTTACTTATAAATGTGTCTCACAATGGAAATAAATTTAGACCTAGTTAGTTGACAGAGTTAGATAAGTTTTTACATTAACATTTCTGTCTTTTTATTTTTGACCTTTTATATATCTTTATCTGTTTTATATGCTCATTTCTTCTTCTATATAACTGTCCAAAAGATAAAAAAATACATTTTATGCTTCATTAAACTATACATTAGGGTTCCTGATGTTCATAATTAAAGTGACATTATTATGAATAAAATGACTGAAGCATAATTGTGGTATAATTATCAACTATTAAAACACTTAACCCAGTTGGTTATATCAATAAACATAACCATTTTTTGTAATTTTCATTAAAGAGTCAAATTATAAATATATTTTTTATTTTAAATAACTATTCTCTTCAGGTTTTTTATTAGAAAAGTAGTAATGACTTCACTTTAATCTTGTGGCAAATGCACATTCTAATGATAATCTGGGGATAAGAGAAAGTTTACATGAATTATGACGCTATATGTTATTAATGAAGTATTTGTACAAGGAGTATAAAACACACTGTAATAATCCAGCTATTCTCCATCTGATGGCTCATTATCCCCTTTTTGCCCCTGTAAAATTAGCTAGTGGGGCCTTTACAGAGAATGATGGCTATCCCTACTAAAACTTCTAAATTCATTGTAATCTAGTCAAATACACTCTGTAATCTTTACATTAGTAATGCCGAATTAGCAAGGCATAGAGTAGAAAACAGAAAAATAGAAAATTGACAAACGTGATCACTCATAGTAAAATAATTTAATCTCATTTATCAACCGCTTTGCCTATCTCCACCAAAATAGGTAAATTGGAGATTGCTGTGGGAAAAAGAAAAGAGAGTCAGTGGGCCACAGCTCCTAGACAACACATAGTTTCTGAGCCAATATATCTTCCTTAAGTTATTATAAACTCCTTGCTGCTAAGCACAATGACTTGTCCCAGCACCCAGGGCAGAATTTTGTTCAAAGGAGAGATTGAATATTAGTTCATTCATTGAATGGATTAAATAATATGATACCCTGAATTTTCTATGCAAAACTTATAGGCATTAATATTTTGCCATATTCATTAAATTATTCACTCATATTAGGTTGTTAAGGATGAAATATCCAATTTCCTTAAGTACTAAATTTGACAGTTGTATCTCCTACATTTCACTTTGACACTTCATATTTTATTTTTATTGTGAAGGTACATCCTCAGTCTTTTGAACGCCTGGTTTGGTTTGTGATTATCTTTCAAATTTTTTTTTAGAGCAATTTTTGTGAAACCAGGGATAAGTCAAAAAATTGTGTTGTTTTTGAATATGAGTTCTATCATGGAACCAATGCAGTGCAGACAGCTAGAAATATCAACGAAGAGTTTGGGAAGGATGTGGCTAATGAACGCATAGTATGTTGATGGTTTGAGAAGTTCCATTCTGGTGCTTTTAATCTTGAAAATGAGCCCCGTGGGTGACCTGAGACCAAGGTGGATAATGATGAGCCGAAAGCTGTAGTGGAAGCAAATCCATCTCAACCTATGCGTGAATTAGCAGCAAGGTTTGATGTTACTATTCCAACAATATTGGAACATTTGATACAAATGGGCAAGGTAAAGAAGCTGGATAGATGGGTACCACATGAATTAAACAAGTGTCAGAAGAGAAATCATCTCGAAGCTTGCCTTTCTTTGCTGTCACGACATAAAGGCGGACAGACAATTTCTATACCGTATTGTTATGTGTGATGAAAAATGGATTCTTTTTGACAATCACAAGTGTTCGGCACAATGGTTGGATAAAGATGAAGTGCCAAAACACAGTCCTAAACTGAATATTCATCAAAAAAAAGCTAATGGTGTCTGTTTTGTGGTACAGCACTGGCATTATCCACTACAGCTTCATGAAACCTGGTCAGTTGATTAAAGTGGATGTCTACTGCAACCAGTTGGACAAAATGATGAGGTTGCTTCCAGTTAAGCAGCCAAGATTGGTCAGAGACAGGCCAATCCTCTTACGAGACAAAGCTCAACCACACGTAGCACAAAGAATGCTGCTCAAACTACAGCAGATGGACTTGGAAACTCTCTGTCATCCACCGTATTCACCAGACCTTGCACCAACTGACTACAACACCTTCCAGGCTTTGGGCCACTTCTTGCAAGGAAAAATATTCAATTCTCAACAAGCTGTGGAAAATGCCTTTTGCGATTTCATTGCCACTGGCTCTCCAGGCTTCTTTGCTGCTGGCATAAACAAGATGGCAAAACTGTGTCAATAGTTTAGGCGCATACTTTGATTAATTGTACTGCTTCTTTTTTGAGATATAATAAACTACACTTTTGATTCAAAATCAGGCATTTCATATTTAATGACCTAATACATAGTCTCTATTGTGTGACAGACTGCATAGAGTACTGAAAAACTAATTCATTCTTGATACATTCTATCAAGCATTTCAGGTATGAAATGAAGTTTGTTGGGATAGAATTATCTTTGGGTAGGTGTGATTATGAAGCAGTTTGAGTGTACCTAGAGTCCTGGAATATTCTGTATCTTGATCTGTGTGCCAATTACCTGGGCATTTTACTTGGTTAAAATTTATTGAGTTATACAATAATGTGAGTATTCTGTGTGCATTTTATTCTTAAATGAATCTTTCTTATGTGGTTTTAATTTGAATTTCTCTGATGATTAGTAATTTTAAACATTTTTTCATATGCTTTTTGGCCATTTGTATGTCTTCTTTTGAGAAATGTCTACTCAAGACCTTTGCCCATTTTATTTGTTTTCTTACTATTGGGTTATTTGAATTCCTTATATATTTTGGATATTAATCCTTTATCAGATGTATGGTTTGCAAATATTTTCTCCCAACATAGGTTGTCACTTTACTCTGTCGATTGCCTCCTTTGTTGTGCAGAAGCTTTTCAGTTTCGTATAATTCCATTTGTCTATTTTCACTTGTGTTGCCTGTGCTTTTGGAGTCATACCCAAAATATCTTTGCCCAAATTTCCCAAAGTTTTTCACCTATGTTTTCTTCTTATGGTTTTAGATTGGTTTTAAATTGGTTTAAAGTGGTTCCTCATAGTTTGTCATTGCTGCCATTGCTTTTGTATTCCTGCTAGGGGCTGACACCAACTAAGAGGCAGAGGGCAAGAGAGTCCTTTGGCAGTGTCAGCTCCCAGGGGCTTAGGGTAGGTGGAGAGTAGATCTGATGGAGAAGTGGCAGGTACCCAGCACTTTCAGCATATTCCTTTAGCTGTCCAGGACACCCTTCTTCTGAAGAAAGAGATTTACTAAAGATGGTCATTTATCAGCGTCAGAATTATTCATGACCTATTATTTTATTGACATTGGCTGTTTGAAAGTATCTTTAACTCATTACATATTTAGCCTTAATATGTTGTTGGGGTACCCTTTCAGATTGAATGGCTGACTTCGTAACTGAATCTTTGCCTTTGAGTTTTGATGCAGATTTAGATGAAACTGTGTTTTTGATTTATAGTCTCAGCCTCAGCATTGGAGCCAACATTACTGTTGTGAGTAAGAGTCAACACTACTGTATAATAGTACATTTTCAATTGCTTTTGGATCAGGAGTGATAACATGCGATATTCTTATGGGAGTGAGACTGGACAGAGAGAAATCCTAGATAAATAGAAAGCTGATAGTTGAGGTCACTGAAATGTTGCATATGATATTTGAAGAATCTTAAGAATAAATGATGAAATGGAGGATTAGAAATGTAATAACATTGTTCAATTTTCAATTTGGGATATTAGCTTTGGGAAAATACTCTGAAGAATTACTTTAAAATGTGACAAATTAAATATTTTCAAATGATAACAAAATGTATGTAGAGTATTTTAATAAAGTCTCCAAAATAATGTCTATCATTGAATGATTTTTTTCAAATAATATAGTCATATATAACTTCCCCTAATTAAAAGCAAAAAAAAATGTGTTCAGAAAAAAGTTGAAGAAATAAGCAGTCAAAGGTTACTGTACTATACTTGGGAATGTATTTTTTGTTATGCAAAATTTATGCAAAATACTACCATGATTAGTTAAATCATTCCCAGTGAAAGGAGTTGTCAGTTGCCATATAATCTGCTAAAGCATAGTCCTTTGCTGAGGAAAAAGAAAATAAAATTTTTTTTAAAAAGAAGCAATCTTCATTTAATCCTACTAACCAATGCTGTGATAAGCCGATAGAGAAAACGAAACGGGAATTGAATTTCTCAGAAATGATCTAGAAATAAGTGGGTCAGAATGGAATGGAAAAGGGGGAAAGAAAGACAATACCACACAATTGAAAAGTAGGAAGGAGCCAGAACTCCAGCATGAAGTATTGTTTATCAAAAAGTGCCCACTTTCCAGCCTTGCTGTAAATTTCCATTTGCAGAAAGCTCAAATATCTCTGAACTTGATGTTCTGAATAAAAGGTGTGATTTCTAGAGGAAATTTATTAGCTGTCCTATTTCCTATGAAAAGGGACAAAATCCTGCAACTTCTAGGCTGGCTCCCTCACTAGATATGAAGTAGGATCTCCTATTTATATCAGATTAAAAAAACCCTTGCATTTTGTAGTAAAGAAATATTAATTTCTGATGATCTAGTTTTTAAAAAATATGAAGGAATTTAAAAAATAAAGGAATAGTAATTGGATATATGCTGCAGGTATTTTTCCATAAATAGGTTGCAAAATATTTTCTACCTCATACAATATGCTTTCAAGCTATCTTATAGATAAAATTTATTTTAAAAGGAGATTTCCAGTTGGAATCCATAATTGTTTTTTTGTAAAATAAAAATTCATATGTTACTAAAAATTTACCTAATTAGTCACTTCCAAAATCAAAGCAATAAAATTCCACATTGGAAAGGAAGAAGTTAAATTGTCCCTGTTTGCAGGTGACATGATCATACATATAAAAAACCCTCAAGACTCCACTGAAAAACTGTTAGAACTAATAAATGAATTCAGCAGAGTTGCAGGATACAAAATCAACATACAAAAATCAATAGCATTTAAATACACTAAAAGTTAACTATCTGAAAGAGACATCAAGAAAACAATTCCATTCACAATAGCCACAAAAAAATCATTTAGGAATAAATTTAATCAAGGAGGTGAAAGATCTGTGCACTGAAAACCATAACACATTGGTGAAAGAAATTGGGAAAGACACAGTTGAAAGGAAAGATGCCCCGTGTTCATGGATTGGAAGAATTAATGTTGTTAAAATGTCTATAATACCCAAAGTGATCTACAAATTCAACACAATCTCTATTAAAATTCCAATGACATTCTTCACAGAAATAGAAAAAAAATCCTAAAATTCATATGGAACCACAAAAGAACCCAAATAGCCACAGCAATCCTGAGCAAAAAGAACAAAGCTGGAGGCATCACAATACCTGACTTCAAAATCTACTACAAAGCTATGGTAATCAAAACAGCATGGCACCAGCATAAAAACAGATACATAGACCAATGGAACAGAATAGGGAGCCTAGAAATACATCCACACATTTAAAGCCCACGGATTTTTTGACAAAGGAGTCAAGAACACACAATGGGAAAAGTAATCTCTTTAACAAATGGTGTTGGGAAATCTGGATATCCACAAGCAGAAGAATAAAATTAGATGCTTCTCTCTCACCACATAAAAAATCAACTCAAAATGGATTAAAGATTGAAGTGTAAGACCCAAAACTATGTGACTATTAGAAGAAAACATAGAGGGAAACCTCCATGACATTTTTCTGGGAAATGACTTTGGGGATGTGACACCAAAAGCATAGACAAAAAAGTCAAAAATAGACAAATGGAATTATTAATACATCCATCAAACTAAGAAGACTCTGAACAGAAAAGGAAACAATCAACAGAATAAATAGATAACCAAAAGAATGGTAGAAAACGTTTGCAAACTATACATACGATAAGGGGTTAATATCTAAAATATATAAGAAACACAAACAATTCAATAGCAAGAAAACAAATAACCTGATTAAAATATAGGCAAAGAACCTCCATAGATATATCTCAAAAGAAGACGTGTATGGCCAGCATGTATATGAAGAAATGTTCAAAATCACAATCATCAGAGAAATGCAAATTAAAACCACAATGAGATATCACTCCAAACCTGTTATAATATCTATTATCAAAAAGATGAAAGATAACATGTGTTGGAGAGATGTGGAGTAAAGGGAACACTTGCACACTGTTGATGGGAATATGTTAGTACAGACACTATGGACAACAGTATGAGGTTATCCAACAAATTAAAAATGAAACTACCATATATACATTCCTGAATATACGTCCAAAAGAAATTAAATCGTATGTCAAAGAGATGTCTGCACTCTCATGGTCTTTGCAGCACTATTCACAATAGCCAATACATGGAATAAACCTAAGTGTCCACCAGAAGGTGAACGGATAAAGAAAACATGCAGCATCCATAACCGACAGGATACTAACCGCCTTGAGAGAGAATGAAGTGTTGTCATTTGTGACAGCATGGATACACCTGGAAGACATATGTTAAGTGAAATAGGCCAGGCATGGAAAGACAGACACTGCATGATCTCACTCAGATGTGAAATTTTAAAAAGTTGATCACATAGAAGTAGGGAGTGGAATGGTGGTCACCGGTGGCTGGGGTGATTAGGGGTGGTTAGGGGTGATCAGGGGTGATTAGGGAGATGTTGGTCAAAGGATACAATATTTCAGCCAGACAGGAGGAGTATGCTCAAGAGACCTATCGTACAGTATGGTGACCATAGCTAATCACATATTGCATTCTTGAAAAATGTTAAGAGAGTGGATATAAAGTGTTCTCACCACAAAAATGATAAAGATGTAAGGTAATGTATAGGTTAATTAGCTACATTTAGTTATTCCACAATGTATATATACTTCAAAATATCATGTTGTACACGGTCAATATATTCACTTTTCTATGTCAGTTTAAAAACAAAATATTTTAAAAAATCAAAGCAATAATTATCCAAAGACTTAATAACTTATATAATATCCCATTGTGAACATAGGTGTCATCTATTGATCTATGTTATAGTTAGAATAGATTAGATGACAACAGATTATATACATGATTTTATATATACAGACCAGATAGTGACAGATTTTATATATAGATAGATATAACAAATAAATTAAAATATGGTTTTATACCTAGGAATGTATTTCTGATACACTGTTGTCATCTCAATATTTTATCTTATTGAATATATTTAAATTCAATTTGCACCTCAAAATTCAGTACATATATCATTAATCATTGTCCCCAAGAAGATTTGTTTGTACTTCAAAAATTGCTCCTGTGGTTTAGGCACAGTACTTCTCAGAGGATATTAGCTCTAACAATCAGCTGGTGAGAAACTAAGGGGCATCTGTGACGAAATAACTATCTTTGTTTAAGTGTTTTTATACCACCAATTAGATTTATAGCAATTAATTTCCACATGCTTTATGATAAGCCTGTCTTCATTAAAACACTCAAACCAATAAAACCTGTATTATATATTAAACCTATATGTATATTAAAACACATATATTTCACTATCTTATCTTCAGATTGTTATACAGATACCGGTTAGAAAACATATTTTAAAAATGCACACATCTTAAAGGCTAAGAAGTAAAAAATCATATTTACCTTAAGAGTAGAACATAATATGTTAGAGTCTTATGCTAGTTTCTTCAGAATTTAGAAAAAAACTTAAAATACACCGGCTTTTGTCTTCTCCTCTAGTTCTGGCTACGTTTGTCTGAGGAGAATCCTTTGATGTTGCAGGAATGTGCCTTTTCTGATGTAACCCTGATATACATTTGGGACCATTAGCCTCATTGTGTCAAGAAGCCCTTTAACACACACACACACTCTCTCTCTCTCTCTCTCTCTCTCTCCAGAAACCAAAAGTATTAAGAAAAGGAATCACCATATTGCATTTATATCTCAAGAAGAACGTTAAAGGTGATCCATTTGATAATCCATCCCTTCATTTCTTAAATATTTTATGTCTTTTTCTCAATATTCTTCCTCAAGAGAGCTGCTCAATAGGTTCACATATAACAAACCCTGGCAACTTTGCTAGACACCTAGATCCCAGGACCATGTAAAGTTCTGATAGAATGGAGTGGAGTTTTAGACTGACCTAGAATAGACATGAAGCTGTGGGATTTCTCCTCTAGACCCCAGCCTGGCCCAGGACTGAGATGAACCTCTTGCTGTATCTCTGACCACAAATGGGTTATTTTAGATTTTTTATGGAACAAAACTGCACTAAGAAGTCACTTTGCTGTCTATACACACACTTCAATAGTCCAAAAAGACTGCACTGGGTAGAAGTAGAAAGATAATCCAACCTTCTCTTTCTCACATCTCAGCTGTTCATCTTGAGTTCTTCCTTGGGAGTAAAGATTTTAGTAAAATCGTGACTTCTCCCGGTACAGACTGAAACAGCTTCTGGGCTTCTTAAACTTCACTAAGATATAAACAATTTCAAGAGTTATCAGCTTGCATTTACTACTTGCATTTTTAAAGGGACTAAAGCTTTTATAGCCAAAAAATATTCTAATGACATAAATTTAAATAAAAACTGACAATAAAGGAATACACTTTGAAATCACTGGGGCCTTTTAGACCTGCTCCAAAATGAATAGAAGTGGAACAAACATTTATATCATGCCTATTTTTATTGGGCAGTTTTATTGTAATGAAAGAGATAAAACATTATTATTATTTCCACTTAAATATGGGAAGCCTGAGGCTAAGAAAGGTTATGTAACTGGCCTATGCTACCCACATAGTGTGTGGTGGAACACAGAACAGAAACCTTAAATGTTTGTCTCCAGCGTGACCTCCTAAAACTAGGTTATCTTCTGTGTTCATACATGTCCGAATATAGTTAATTTTATATGCGGTTTTGCTTCAGTTGCCTTGTGATCATTTGCTCAAATATTCCAAACTTTTGTCATTCAGTGGACTGTATGTTTCTTCTCCAGCTTCTAAGTTAATGCTTGGGTTTCGCCGGGTTTAGTGTTGTCAGGATAAGACAAACAAGATCCAGTTAAATATGAATTTCAGATACACAAATGAATAGTTTTTAGTAGAAGTTTGTCTGAAATATTGCATAGGATATATTTACAATACTTAAAAATTGTCTGTAACTCAAATTCATTAGGTGTCATGTACTTGTCTTTCACAAATCTGGCCACCCTAACTGGGACACACCAAATTATGGTACCATTAATTACAAATCCACCATTTTTTATCCTTACATTTGCCTTTGTGTTAGGTATGTGAGACTAGCTGCAAAATGTTATATTGCCCTGGGGCAACTGCTACCGGTATATTACAGAATTATATCTTTCTATCATTGAGGAAAAAAAAAGTGACTGGTGAGGAGTATAGCAAAACAAAAGTTTCTGTATAAACATTATTAACAGTAATGTGCATGTTTTCTTTCAGCATTTTATATTTTCATCTTTCCAGGGCACCAATTTTAGCAACTCTTTCTATAGCCTGTGGCGAATTGGTACGTTTGCCATCCATTACTTTTGACAGCTTTAGCACACTTTATTGAATATTTAATAAAAGAGACATTTGATTGTACATATTTTTCATAAAGCTTGTAATGTTTTTCTCCCTATTGAAGTTGAGGGCAAATGGATATGACGTGGGTAATTTTCAACAACTGCCTAATATGCCTAAGGGTCTGATTTATGTTGAAAATCTGTATGCATCAAAACCATATGTATGTCCTCAGCCTTTCTTTTGGTGTGGATGGTTTTATTTACCAACTCAGAAATAATAGTTATAGCCAAGAAATTGACATAATACTTTACCTTCATTTGTCATCTTGCAGCTTATGATGCACTTTTACTTATGTTTTAATTCATAATAACACCCTAGTGAATTAAATGGATAATACTCCATATACATGAATTAATTTTACACATTAAAATAAGAAGTTAATGCCCTCCTAAATTTGCTCAAATTCTGTCTTGGTACTTAACTGGAAAAAATAACCAATGCTAGGCAGATAAAGAGACTTTTTTTTTTTTTTTAATGAAGAAAGCATCCTGTAGTGTTAAATTTGCCAGCATGAGGACACTTTCTGATATGTAAAGCAGATACTGACTTTTTGAGTCTCTGTGAGTACATTAGAATGAATGTGACCCAATGTTTCTTAGACTTATATTTGTTTACCCTTGTATTGAGTTATGTGAAATGAGTTGTAAGACGTTATATAGAAATGGGACAAAATTATGTGAGGATGGAATTTTAAAATGCTCCAAACACATAGGACTTTTAAAAAGTCTTTTGATTGCATATTTCTAATTTATATTTATGTGATTTCTATATATTTTTAAAATTTGTATTTCCTTCATGAATCGTTGTGTGATAAATATTGAAAATATCTCATATTTGCATGACAAGAATCATATACTCACATAGTGAACAAGTTAGATAATGCTTGTTAGTTTTGCTGGTCCAATCTTTTATTTTCTTAATAACTTTTTATCTTCTTCAGCTCTTTCTGAAAAAAGGGTGTAAAATTCTTGCACTATGAGTTTGGAGTTGTCAAGCTTTTCCTTTTAAGTCTATCAGTTTTTGTTTTCATACAAGTTATGGGCATATTTCTAGGTGCTCACAATATGACAACTGGAATATTTTGTTAGATGGTTATTTAATCATTAAGAATTGTCTGTTTTTAGCACTTATACTATTTTACCTTAAATTTAATTTTGTCTGCTATTAATATTACTATATTCAATTTCTTTTGGTTAATAATTTCACATTCACGTTGCTTATTAGTCCCCATCTGCTCATTTTCAAACATTGTCTACTAAATAGCATACGTATTATTGGGTTTTTCTTCGTATCAAATGTGATCATTTCAATTAAAAAATTATTTTGAACAGTTTTAGATTTACATAAAAGTTGTAAAGATAGTACAGAGAGTTCCCGCATACTTCATACCCAGCTTTTTTATAATTAACATTTTGTATCAATGTGGTGTAGTTGTTACAATTAAAGAACCAACATTGATACATTATTTTAAAGTAATATCCATAGTTTAATTAGATTTCCTTGGATTTTACCTAATGCCCTTTTTCAGTTCCAAGATCCCACACTATATTTAATCTTCCATCTCTTGTTAGTTTCCTCTTGACTGGCAACAGTTTCTCAGACTTTCCTTTTTTCATGACCTTGGAAATTTTGAGGAGGTATTTTGTAGAATGTCTCTCACTTGTGTTTTCATCATGATTAGACTGTGGTGATGGGTTTTGAGATGAAGATGCCAGAGGTAAAGTGCCATTTTCATCACATCATGTCAAGGTTACATATCAAGGATACCATCAAATGGCTAATCACTGTTAGTGTCCATTTGATCACTTGGCTGAAGTAGTATTTGTCAGTTTTCACCACCGTAGAGTTACTCTTTTTCATCCTTCCCCTACTGTACTCTTTGAAAAAGAAATCTCTAAATGTGGCTCACATTTAAAGAGTGGAGAGTTGTGTATAACCTCATGAGGTTGGAGAATCTAAAAAAATTATTTGTGCTTTGCCAGCAACAATTTTCCAGAAGTTCTAGCCAATGCAATAAGTTAAGGAAATGTTAGATGACAATTGAGAAGAAGTTTACCTTATTCTTAATTATAAATCAATAAAAAAATCACTTGAAGGATGCTAGGACTACTACCTTTTCTACATTCTTGTAATAAAGTAAAAATATTTAATGAGCAGCATGCATTAGAAATAGCATAATAACTATAAAATACCTAGAAACAAACATAAGAAGTATTTATGATATACAATAAGAAAACTTCTATAAACACACTATAAAATTTTACTGTATGGCATATAACTACATTTCTGAATTTGATGCAACAATATTGTAGTTGCTAATTCTGTATTAATTACTTAAAACTTAAACAAAATCTTACACAATCCAACTTAAAATCTCAATGATATTTTTAGAATGAACTCTAAATATTAGAGGTAAGTCTAAGTTTCACACCAAAAAAGATTATGAACTGTCAAATTGGCAAGTGGTTTTAAAGTTATCAGTATTTCTTAGCATAAAGGGAAATAAACAAATATGAATGTTATTGGTGAGGATTCTTTTCCAGTGGACAATTTTACATTAATTATTAAACCATTTTCAGAAATTAATAGTCTTAGAATTTTATTTACATTTGGTCCATCAATTCTACTTCTAGACATTTATGCTAAGTAAATAGTCATGATGAATACAAAATTATTGTGTGAGAATATTAATGTCAGCAATGTTTATAATGATGAAAAATTGAAAGAAAGTCCCTTAAATATCTGTCAATAGGAGAGTGATTATGGTACTTTCTTATATTGGAATATTATGTAGCTGTTAAAAATCATTAAATAAAACATATATATAGATATGGAAATATGTAGATATATAGTAAGTTAAAATAAAAATATTATAAATCAACATATATTGTGTGACCAAACATTAAAAGTCTACATTAATGCCTATAGGAAGAATCTGAGATTATGTATATATTAAACTTTAAGCAGTGGTTTTTATTTATTTTCTTCTCATTGATTTAGCCATATATAAAAGAAATCTTATTCAGAGCCAGGCTCAGTGGCTCACGCCTGTGATCCTAGCTCTCTGGGAGGCCAAGGCGGGAAGAGTGCTTGAGCTTAGGAGTTTTAGACCAGCCTGAGCAAGGGCAAGACCCTGTATCTACTAAAAATAGAAAAATTACCTGGGCATGGTGGCACATGCCTGTTGTCCCAGCTACTGTGGAGGCTAAAGCAGGAGGATCACTTGAGCCCAGGAGTTTGAGGTTTCAGTGAGCTATGATGATGCCACTGCACTCTACCTGGAGTGACAGAGTGAGGCCCTGTCTCAAATAAAAAAAATCATATCCAAGCAATACATGTTCATTATTGAAAAATCATGCTGTGGTCCTAGAACCTCCATAAACACTGTTGCCTCCCCGACATTCTATGCCTGCTCTTGCCGCTGGGACATGTGGGGACCAGGCCAGCCACAGGGAGGGGGAGTGAGCAAGCCAGAGGGCTGGGGAGCTGGGGCCATGAAAGTGGCTCCTTAGTGGTGGATAGGAGAGCAGCAGGAAATATGGTAGGGAAACTTTGGGGGTCTTGGGGCTATTAAAACACAAAAGGATAACAAATTTAGAATATTAAGCAAAGCAGAAAAACTTTGAAAAGAGTTTTTTCAAAGAGTGAGAGAGCATGTTACCTAGGACAGCAGTTCTGAAAAGTTAGTTTACGTGGGAATCTCCTGGGGTACTTGGTGAATCCAGATTTCCAGGGCCCAGCACCAGAGATGCTGATTCAGTAGGTTCAGAAAAGTTTCCAAGAATTTGCATTTCTAATAAGTTTTCTGCTAATGCTGATTTTTCTGGTCTGTGGACCACACTTTGAAAATTACTGGCTTGGGAAAATAGGATTGTTGGTGAGGTTTTGTTATTTTTTTAAATGGTATTATTAGTCCAACAATTTTATTTTCTATAGCACTGCTTAGTGGTTCAGGTTCAAGCAGTGCTTTAATTTAGCATTCAAAATACAAAAATAATGACAATATTAGAATACCGAGAGGAAAGTTATTGGAATGATGCATCATGAAATCTAAGTTAGATATAGGTAAGCAAAGACCAAATGAAAGAAAGCTGATGGGAGGGGGAAATTGATGAAAAGAGATTGGTGTACCAGAATTTTATCAACCCTGGCTGAATAACAGCGTCAGCTGGGGCTCTTAAAAATCACCCATGCTTGAATCTCATCACCAGTAGAAATTTTAATTCGATTAGTCTGAGGTGGAGCCCAGACATCAGTATTTTTAAAAAGGTTTATCTTAATCCATTCCAGCTGCTATAACCAAATACCATAAACTAGGTGGTTTATACACAACCGAAATTTATTTTTCACAGGTCTGGAGGCTGGGAAGTCCAATACTAAGGTGCCAGCAGATTGAGTGGTGAGGACCTGTTTCCTGGTCCACAGTGTCTCACTGTCTACTCACATGGTGGGAGGGGCTGGCTAGCTCCCTGCGACCCCTTCATGGGGCACTGATCCTATTTGTGAAGGCTCTCTTCAAGGCCATTTTATTCATTTTTAAGGAGTGTTTGATAATTTTTTTCACATAGGTTTTAAACATTTCTTATTAAGTTTATACCCAAATGTTTTTTTTTTTTTTAAATTTTTGTGGCTCTTGTAAATGGGGTTGTCTCATTCATATTATCTTCTGTTTTTTATATGTGAATACAAATGTTATTCATGTTTTTCATGTTAACTTATATGTTGCTACTTTATTGACTTCTTTTACATTTTGATTTAGTTTTGCTATTGTTTCTGTAGCGTTTTTGATGAATAATAGTGTCATGTCACCTGCACATTGAGATGTTTAACTTCTTTGCATATTCTTATGTCTTCAACCATTCAGAAGCCTAATTGCTTTGGCTAATACACGCATATGGAAGAGTGTTAAATAGTAGTGGAAATAGTGGCCGTCCTGTCATTGACCTTACTTGGACTGTTTCTGGGGTTTCACCACTAAAGGATATGTTGTTGACTTTAGGATCTCTCTCTCTCTCTCTTTCCCCATCCCACTTCACTCAATAGATAGATAGATAGATAGATATTCCATCCATTCCTCTTTTATTAAGACGTTTTCAATAGTAATAAATTTTAAATATTGTCATATAATTTTTCAGCATCTATGGAGATAGTAATATAGGTTTTCTCCTTACATCTACTAATGTAGTCCATTATTGTGAAATAATTTCCAGTGTTGAACTATCCTTGAATTTCCAGTATAAAACCTGCTTGATCTATTATTTTCTCCCATCTGGGTACTAACCAGGCCTGACCCTGCTTAGCTTCTGAGATCAGATGAGATTGGGTACGTTCAGGGTGGTATGGCTGTAGACTTGATCAATTATTTTCTAAATGGAGTGTTTGAATTTGTTTGCTAATATTTTATTCATTATTTTTGCATCCATATTTGTAAATGATATTTATATTTAATCTTCTTTTTCTGTGTGTGCTGTATCCATGAGGTTTAGTGGTCAATGTTATACTTACTTGTTTCACAAAGGTAATTTGGAGGTTTTCCTTACTTTCTATGTTCTGATGCATTTTGTGCAAAATTGGTACTATTAGGCTTCTAAAAGTTTGGTGGAATTCCCTGTAAGGCCATCAAGACCTGCCATTTTTCTTTCTTTCTTTTTTTAAGTAATTCTTGATAAATTTCTTTATTTTTTCTATGTAAATTTGTCTGTTTGAACTTTCTACCTCTACTAGGGGCAGTTCTGGTAGACTGTATTTCCTACAGATGTATCCATTTCCTTCAGATTTATAAATTTATTTGCATAGAAGTATAAATAGTATTTCTTTCTTTTTGGGGGAGGTTGTTTGCTTTGCATTATTTTAATTTTAATTTTCTGTATATCAATAATTATTTCTCTCTTGTTATTTCTTATTTCATATAGTTCTGCTTTATCTTACCTTCTTATAGATTAAATTAACTAATAATTTGCCTATTTTCTTTTTTTTCTAATAAAGCAGAATTTGATTTACTTAATAAATATTTTATTTAACTCTTCTACCACATTAATTTATGTCTTTATTTTTATTTCATTCCTTGTACTTTCCTTTGGTTATTCTTTAACAAACACATGAAGTCCAGGCTTTTGCATACACTTTTTCTCATAATTCCAATCCTTATTTCTTTTGCTGATTTCCTAGATTTCTACATTATTAGAATCAGAAATATGTAATATGGCACTTAATTAGATATTTTATTGGATTAAGTTAAATATCTCTTAATTAATTTATATCATTAAAATATCCATATTACCCAAAGCCATCTACTGATTCAATGCAATCTTATCAAAATTACAATGTCATTTTTCACAAAAGTAGAAAAAACAAACCTAAAGCCAAAGTAGTCATGAGCAAAAAGAACAAAACTGGAGGCATCACACTACCTGATTTCAAAATATACTACAAAACTATAGTAATCAAAACAGCATGGCACTGGCATAAAAACAGACACATTCACCAATGGACAGAATAGAGAGCCCAGAAATGAACCCATACACTTATAACCAATTAATATTTGACAAAGGTGCTAAGGACACACTATGGAAAAAGGGCAGTCTCTTACAACCATTGGTGTTAAGAAAACCAAATAACCACATACGTAAGAATGAAATTAGACCCTTACCTTGCACCATATACAAAAATCACCTCAAAATGGACTGAAGACTTAAACATAGTACCTGACACTGTAAAACTACAAGAAGAAAACGTAGGAGAAAGGCCTTATGACATTGGTCTGGGCAATGATTCCTTGGATGCGACCCCAAAAGAACAGGAAATAAAAGCAAAAATTGACAAATGGAATTTCATCAAACCAAAAAGCTTCTGTACAGCAATAATAATAGTAATATTAATAACAGTGATGAGACAACCCATGAATTTGGAGAAAATATTTACAAATCATATATCTGATAAGGGGCTGATATTTTAAATATATAAGGAACTCAAACAACTCAATAGCAAAAAAAAACCCAATTAAATAATGGGCTAAGTACCTGAATAGGCATTTCTCAAAAGAATATATACAAATAGCCAACAGGTGTGTGAAAAAAGGCTCAACATCACTAAACATCAGTAAAGTGAAAGTTAAAATCACAATGATGTATCACCTCACACCTGCTAGAATGGCTATGATCCATAAGACAAAATATAATAAATGTCAGCAAGGATGCAAAGAAAAAGGAACCCTGGCACACTGTTGATAGGAATGTAGGTTAGTACAGCCATTATGGAAAATTATATGAAAGTTCATCAGAAAACTAAAAATTGAATTATCATATGATCCAGCAATCCCATTGCTGGGTATATATACGAAGGAACTGATATCAGTACATTGAAGAGTTATCTGCACTCCCATGTTCATTGTAGCATTATTCATGATAGCCAAGATATGGAATCATCCTAAGTATCCGTCAACAGATGAATAGATAAAGAAAATGTGGTATATTTTTGCAATGAATTTCTACTCATAAAAAGAAGGAAATATAAAGAAGGAAATCTTGTCATTTGCCACAACATAGATAAACCTGGAGGACATTATGTTAAGTGAAATAAGCCAGGCACAGAAAGATAAATACTACATGATCTCACCTATATGTGGAATCTAAAAACCTCGAACTATCGAAGTCGAAAGTAGAATGTTAGTCATCAGAGGCTGTGTAGTGCAGGGGTGTTGATCAAAGGGAACAAAGTTTTAGTTAGACAGGAAAAATAAGTTTTAGTGATCTATTGTACAACATGGTTATTGTAGTTAATAATACTGTATTGTATACTTGAAATTTGCTGAAAGATAGATTTTAATTGTTCTCACTACAACAATAAGTATGTGAGGTGATGCACATGTTAGTTTGACTTAATCATTCCCCAAGGTATACATCTATCAAAATATCAATTGTACCCCATAAATGCATTTAATTATTAGTCAATTAATAATAAAATAACATAAAATTCTAACCCCCCTAAATTATAATTAAATATTCAGTAATATTAATTTTATACTTTTCAAATTAAATGAATTACCTTCATTTTGAAACAAACAAATATGCAAAACCTCTTCACTGAGGTCAGAATTTAACAATATGTCTTTTTTTTTTTTTTTGAGACAGGGTCTTGCTCTGTGGCCTGGGCTAGAGTGCAGTGTCATCATCATAGCTCACTGAAACCTCAAACTCCTGGGCTCAAGTGATCCTCCTGCTTCAGCCTCCTGAGTAGCTGGGATTACAGGCAAGAGCCACCACGCCTGGTTAATTTTTCTATTTTTTGTGGAGATGGGGTCTCACTCTTGCTCAGGCTGTTCAACTCTTGGCCTCAACCAATCCTCCTGCCTTGGCCTCCCAAGGTGCTAGGATTACAGGCATGAGCCACCGCACCCAGCCAATATGTGTCTTTTGACACATAATTCAGCACCAGGTACATAGCGTGTATTCAAAAATACATTTTGAGTCAGAACATTCTCAGTTAGTTAGATATTATCTTGAAGGCTGATGTAATACACGTGAGTGAGATGGATATGAACTATTTCCTGGGTTGAAAGCTGTAAGTTAAGAGCTGATATACTCTGAGGGCTTATAGCTTTTGCTCTCAAAATTTATAGGTAGACCAGGGTCATATCCATTAAAGCATTAGAGAAAAGGCATTAAAAGCATTGAGTAAAGTATTATGTGTAATGTAATCTAATATGAAAATAACTTCTATAAATAATAACTATGATGGTATCAGAAATGAATAGTTTAACATCAAAACCTTGGTGGGTGAGTTAGGGATGATTACGACCTCATTGCACATAATAGGTCATGTATGTTCTTTAGTAGGGATGAACCACACCTCATACACTCAGCAACAATGTGACTAGAGAAAGCTCAATGATTCTTCCCCTGAAATATTACATAATATAATGTTATTTTCTTAGACAACAGCTATAGCAGATCTTTTCACTATTTTTATTTTAGCCAAGTTTTGCTAAGGATAACATTTTATTCCTCTCCCTGGTCACTTATCCTCTCTGACCTCCCTTTCCTTCTCCCCAGGTCAGAATCCACCCTAAGGAATGATTTGTATAAAGAAAGCACGCTTTTCAAATACACCCACAACACTGTTTACATTTAAATAATGGCTACTGATAACTATCTCCATGTGACATTTCTGATGCTGTTTTTCACTTGAGACTTTGATAGCATCTGGCCCGTGTACAAATCCTGGGTGGAAGTAGGTAAGGGCCCGCCAAGGAGGTTAGAGTGTGAATCCTGTTGACAGATGGCTGGAGAGCACGTTCAATCACAGAAAGCAAGGAGCTAATGACTAGAGAAGGCATGAATAGAAGGTCACTGGAACCAAGTGTTTTATGCAGAAGCGATTGCCTGTCATAATGATGTGAATGCACCTACGAAATGTGAATAAAATAGGTTATAATTCAAGCACACATTTTTAGTCTCATTTGGACTTTTTAAGGTGACATTTCTTCTAGGAAAATCTAAACAATTTGAAGTATTTTCCTCCTGAAAGAAAATTCTTCCTTAGGACTCATAATATTTTCCTTTCTAAGAAATGCTGGTGATGTTTTCTATTTTAAATTAAATCAGAGCAGGCCTCCTCTCCCTCTCTCTCTCCTTTCTCTTCCTCCTCCTCCTCCTCCTCTTCTACAATGCAGTAAGCCTTCAGCCTAACCATTATCAACTTCCTAATCACTTGATTTATTATTACAATTTGATTCAGTGGTTCTTATACTCAACATTAAACCTTTCTATTCATACAAACTTCACTTCTGTTACAGGTGGAGAAGATAAGAATTTGGAAGCTGCTAACCTTTGAATTTAGTGAATTTATCTTATTCAAGATAAAGGCATGGGGAATGTCTTTCAATTTTGTCCCTAAGGTAATGCTTTATTTTTAATTTTCTGACCAAACAAACCAACCTTTCTGAGTCAGTAATAGCCTCTCATTTTGCTTAAACTGCCTTTTAAGAAACACAGATTGAGGGTTTCCAGAGAGGTAGTTTGGGAGGAAGCACAGATCAGGAAGATAGTGGAAGACTCACCCCTGCTAGCTTGTTTCTATGTATTCAATGTTTTTTTAAGATTCCACATGTTAAGAGAGATCATGGCTATTTTTCTTTCTATGTCTGGCTTATTTCACTGAGCATAATGTCCTCCAAGTTCTTCTATGTTGTTGCAAATGACAAAATTCTTTATTAAGGCTGAATAGTATTCCATTGTATATATTAATATATTCATTCATCAGTTGACAGACACTTAGGTTGTTTCCATATCTTGGCTACTGTGAGTAATGCTGCAATGGACATGGGATGCAGAAAACAAGGATAACAGTGATATCTATCACATGGGGGTGCTGTGGTGATTAAATTAAAAAAAGAGTAAAGCTCTTATCCCTAGACCCAACAGAAAACATTTGCTCAGCAAGTTGCTGCTGGTGCTGCTGTTTTCTTGCTTTATTATATCACAAAAGCTATATTTTTGGTATTTACATATCAGTGTTTCATTTGTGTGTTTTGCCCTTTGGGAGCAAACACTATGTGGCATTCAAAAGTGTTTGTGAATCTTATGTTGATCGAGCAAATCTCAATTGTTAAAGTTCTAGTTTATGGATTATTGTGTCCTAAGGAGAATAACCTTACCTAGGAGAAATCAGAATTGTGAGGACAGAATGCAGAGGACACAGTAATTGGCAGGTCCCAGACTTGTTTACTGTATCCAAGCCACGTGGCACAGCTCCAGGTACCACACAGCTCAACATGTTCAGTATTTTGGCCATGCAGGAGAAGGAGATGGCAGAATGATAGAGCCCAGTGCTTAATTGTTTTTACATCCTCATTGAAATGCAAGCTGAGTCTCAAAGATAGACATCCTTTCATATTGACAAAGGGCAGATTTTACCAACAAAAATGAATGCTAAAACCACCACTCAGAGAATCATTACATTGCAAATGCTTCATTGACGTTTGATTCTGTTTTCTATCAGCTGTGGAGGCATTTATGAAAGCGTGAGAGCCATAAAATGATGGTCTGGCATAATATTATCTGTAATTTCCTCCAGGAAAAGGAGGTCTGTGAATGAAATGGATTTTACTTTAAGGTACACACAAAGGCCAAATTACCCAAACTGTATCTTGAGGCAAGTTTTAGTGCATGTGTTCCTAAATGCTGATATACAGAAAAAATATAACCACAGAGATATTTTAGTTTGACTATAAATCGCTCCTTGTAGGACACCAATCTGACCTAGAATTTCTAAGTTTTTCCTATTGACCCTATCAGGTGAAAATTTAATAAAATACTCTAATAATAATTTTAACCACCTTATCAGTGCTATAGTACAAAATGAACTTAGAATTTTAAGGTAGTACAAGACATTCGCCTGTGTTCTGAAGAGGAGCATACAAGTGTGAACAACTTTAAAATTTGTATATTATGCCTGAAAAATATATTTTGTTATAAAGGGATTTACTTAATAAATAGAAAAAGAGAAAAAGTAAGAAAGGATGGAAAAGAAAAGGAAAAAATTCTTAAGGAATAAAATGGGAAAATAACTCAAGAATCGGAAAGATTACTCAGATTTTAACATTATACAGTTTAAAATAAAGCTTATTTTTAAGTAAGCCAACATATGTATATGGCACAGAGAGAGATATATTCTGACATTTACATGTATCCAGTGATACATAAATTCATGAAATGCAAGTATCAAAATTCTGTCTCAAGAAACAGTAGTTCGCTCTGTGTGTTAAAATGTTTTGGGTTTTGATGGGTTAGTTCCAGTTTAGTAGCGAGTACATGTGGTGTTTGTTTTTCCATTCTTGCAATACTTCACTTAGGAGGATGGTCTCCAGTTCCATTCAGATTGTTGCAAAAGGTATTAATTCATTTTTTATGGCTGAGTAGTACTCTATGGTGTACTTCCTTGGCTTTGCGGAAGCTTTTTAATATAATCAGGTCCCATTTATTTATTTTTATTGTTGCTGTGATTACCTTTGGGTCTTCTTCATAAATTCTTTGCCTAGGCTGATATCTATAAGAGGTTTTCCAGCCTCTCCTTCTAGAATTCTTATAGTTTCATGCCTTAGGTTTAAGTGTGTTATCCATTATGAATTAATTTTTGTGAGTGGTTAGAGGTGCAGATCCTGTTACAGCCTTCTACATGTGGTATCCAATTTTCCCAGCACCATTTACTGAATAGGGATTCTTTTCCCCAGAGTTTGTTTTTGTCTGCTTTGGTCATACATAATTATTATTAACATTCATATTGATGACTGCAATGCTTTATGAGGTATTGAAATGCTTTTGTAATTATTGATCAAAAAAATTTCCCAATCCATGTTTTTAAAAGTCAAATTTCTCTTTTCCCGTTGTTCATAAAGATTACACTTTAGCAGGATGGGAGTAAGACTTAGAACTTACATGTTTCTTACAAAGTAAACAGGTGATTATGGTCATCAATCAGCTTAAGGAACCACAGTCCAAATACAGGAAAAAGTAGTTTTTATGTACATACTAGTTTTGTTTCAGCATTGCAGGTTTATACGGCACCCTCTGGGAACAAGAATTTCCTAGCTATTAATACTTAGTGTAACCTGGTGTCAGTCAAACCTTTTCTAAATTTTCTCTAAGTTTCACTTAGAGAAAAAACTGAAAAAGTACAGTTGATTCCCATTATTTCAAGGAATATGTATCTGTGAATTTTCCTCCTTGCTAAAGTTTATTTGAAGCCCCCAAATCAACACTCTTGGTGTTTTCATGGTCATTCTCAGAAGTGCAGAGCGGTAAAAAATTTGAGTCCCCTGACACCTACTTTCCCACCTGAGGATGAAGAAGGCTGTGCTCTGCCTGTTTGTTTCAGCTCCTACACTGTAAAAAGGTGTTCATTTTGCAGCCTATGCAGTGTCATGTTTTTCACATGTTTGTGGGTTTTGTTGGTGATTTTACTTTTAAGGTGGCTCCTAAGTGTAGTGCTAAACTGCTGTCTATGGTTTCTAAGTGTAAGAAGACTATGATGTGCCTTACAGAGAAAATATATATGTTAGATCAGCTTTGTTCAGTTATAGTGCCATTGGCTATGAGCTCAATGTTAATGCATCAATAATATATATTAAATAAGGTGTCTTAAACAAAAGCACACATAAAACAAGGTTACATATTGATTGGTTCACAAAAATGACCAGAGGCTCACAGGAATCTAACCCTGTATTTCCCTTAGGAGCAATGGTTTTGTGTTCATTAATTCAGTGTTTATAGCAGCATTATAGAGCATAACTACCATCAATAATAAAATCTACCGTATATAATAAACAAATTTACCTTAAATCCTAAATTCTTCTAAATATAATTTAATGACTTGTTAGTGATTCATAAAGACCCTTTAAGATCTTATGAAACAAAGCCCAATGAGAAATTCATATAAAAATATAGTCTGCATTTGAAAAAATGTTTTTCTCAATAGATATTATACATATATTATTTTAAATATATCCTGTTTATATAAGAACAGTATTTTATTATTATAATTAGAATAATCATCATAATAATTATTATCAAGTGGTAACAAAATTTGTTGAAAATTACTAGGTGTCCAGAACAGTATATAGCACAACACATGCATTTTTCCATTTAATCTTTGTATCAATTGTGGAAATTACTTTTAACCCTATTGTACAGGTGAACACATGAAGGTACCTAGAGGTTTTGAGACTTTCCCCAGGCACACTGCTAGTGAAAAATGGACCTATATATTATTATATGAATTACATATTATACATCAATTATTTATAAGTATGCACATATATTAAGTAGATTAAACATATATTGGAATAATTAGTTTTTTGGTGCCTGGTGCCTTAGTAGAATGTAACCCTTATGAAAGATTCTTTCTTATTTTCCTTGGCTTTACTGGGTCTTGTGCACAGACTAACACACAGGCACTCGATACAGGATGAACACATAAATGAGTGTATTTTGCATATAAAGCAGGGTTTAAGCCCATAATAAGTGTCAATGTTACATCTTATTAACATAAAGATACACACACCCTAGAAGTACTATGTAATGAGAAGCACATCAGTTCCCTAATGCCTAAGGGTGTGGGGAAATCAATTTACCTTAACCAAAGTGTTGTACCCCCATAATATTCTGAAATAAAAGGAGAAAAAAAAATGCATGGTGATAATTAGCATTGTCAATGTTGAAAAGTCACTGAATCAATCTGAGTTGTATATTTTGAGCTATAAAATGGGGAAACTGTTATCTGTCCCGTACCTTATTAAAAATTATTTCTACCCTCAGGGCACTTACGAATATCAAATGGCATATTAGTTGTGAAAGCAAAATGTCAAACACATACGAACTGCTGGGCATGGACCCTCCTCCTCCTCTTCTTCCTCTTCCTCATCCAGTTTTTGCCATTTTGTCATTGCTTCCTTCAACATTTAGAATTTGATGGGTTTTTTTATTCTAAGTTCAAATATGATTCTTGATATTCTTTGTTTTTCTACTTGTGTTGCCTGAATTTATATGAGTTGAACCATTTCTAAGACATAGCATTACAATTAAAAAGAAGACTTTCAGAAATTTGTATTTCATATGTTTTCAATGAGTTAATTTTAACCTAATTTCTTGTGTCATTTTTGATTACTTGTCACTTTAGCACATCTGGATTTGGCACTAGTTACCTCTTTGATGAACTATCTCAAAACACTGGGCTTTTCGTAACAGAGGACCTCCCTACATCGAATGAAATACCTTAGCACAGGAACGCATGATAACTTACTGTTCCATAGTAATCAATGGAATAATTTTTAAAAAATATTTTAAATTTTTTTCATAAATTTAACTTGAGTTCATCAGATAACACTCAAAATTCTGGCTTTCTTCCCTTAACACAGAGTTTAGCTTTTCAAATGGCTGGTGGGAGACTTTAAGAGCTACGTGTCAGACCTGGGCAATTGGTTTCTTTTTACAGAGTGACACATTTCAAAGCCTGAGAAGCTCGAGGAGAGAAGAGTCTTCTGTGAATTATTTAGTCAATAAGTGTTGGTGTGGGTTGACACACAACCCTGCGCCCTGTCAGCAAGTTATGTTTTTAGGTGAGCAAACCTAAAATGGTAACTGCTAAGGAATTTTACTTCTGAGAGTACGCCGGGTACTTGGTTGTCTCTTTTCACTTCTGCCTTTGCACCGTTGGGTGACTAACACCCGTCTCATTTACTGTACTTATCCTGCTCCCCTGGTGACTTCTCCCGCGTGACTGGAGGGGGACTCACCAGGTCTGTGGCTTTCTCATCTCAGCAAAATTCCTTTTCTTTCGTTGTGCCCATGTCAGATACTAACTCCCCAGTGATCTCTCACACAGAGAAAGCAGACTGAAAGTCGGTCTTGTGAAGTGAACCGCTCAGCACTCCGCTGCCAGTCGAAAGAAGCAAATTTTGAAATTCTTAAGAACTATAGAGCTGAAGTCTGAGACAGAAGCTCCCGGTTTCTCTCCAGGCAGTGTACCTTCAGGTTAGATAACTTTGAGGTGCCTAAGGGTGTGGGAAAATCAATTTATGTTAATGCACTTTCACCGGGTACCTGTTCTGCGTAGGCATGCAGTAACACTATTCAAAGTTCAGTAAATATTACCAAGCTGTATTATGAGTAAATAATTATTACAGGCATCTGAGATGAGGTGATAAACAAGAGAAACAAAGCCTCTTTCTGAACCTGTTTACGTTGTAGTGATAAGACTGAAATAAAGAAGTAGATAATAACATGTGTCAGGTAGACCTAAGTCTTGTGAATAATAATAGCAAGCTAAAATAATACAGAGTGTAGGTTATGTCTGGGGCTACTTTTTGTTTGTTTGCTTTTTAGATGATGAGGGAAAACTACTCTGAAGAGGTGATATTTGAGAAGAATCTTGAAATCAGTGAGGGAATGAGCCCATCAGAGGTGAGAGAAAGGGAAAGAATGTTTCAAGCAGAAAGAGCATCAGGTGGGAACCATCTGGGCATGTTCAAGAAAGGGCAAGTTTGATGTTGCCAGGGGAGTCAGTGGAGGGCAGAGCGGAGGAAAGCCAGTCAGGAGCTAAAGTTTAGACTTCTTTTACACACGAGGGGAAGCCATTAGAAGGTTTTGAGTATGGGAATAGTATTCTTTATTATCTTGTTTATATTTTAGGAAGGATCTTCTCGCTGCTGGGTAAAGAATAGATTGTTGGAACCAGAATGTCTTTATGACATTGGAATAGTCAAAGTTTCTTAAATAGGACACAAACAGCACTATCCAGAGAAGAAAGGCTTGATCCACTGAACCACATGAATGCTAAGACTTTCTGTTTATCAAAAGACACCACCAAGGGAGGGGAAAGGCAGCCTGCAGAGGGGGTGGTGATATTTGCAATATGTATATACATATCTGACCAATGACTCACATCCAGCATATCCAGAATACATAAAGATGTAAAGAACTACAAATCAATAAGAAAAGACACCCCAACATAAAACAAGCAGAAGACATGGGCATTTTACAAAGGATGATATATCTGACTAAATAATAACATACAAAGGGGCTCAACTTTGTTAGCCATGAGGTTAACAAATTAACATCACAATTTGATGCCACTAGACATTCTCCAGCATGGCTAAACAGGAAACAATGAAAAATGCTAAGTGTTAGGATACAGAGCAACCAGAATGCTCAGATGCTGCCGGTAGGCGTGAAAATTGGGATGATTGCTTTGCGAAACTGTGCGTCAGTATTTACTAAAATAAATATATGCCTGTCCAGTAACCCAGTGGTTCCACACCTAGGCATGTGCTTGTCAGAAATGCAGCCAGATGTTCACCAAAAGCATGCACAGAATATTCTTAGAGCTAATTATAACAACTCCACACAGGAAACTGTCCAAGGCCACAGATAGTAGATGGGTAAATAGTGGAGTACAAGCCAGCAAGGCACACGAGGGAGGCACTGTTCTCTTCAGTCCTGGGGGAGGCTCACAGACATCACGTCAAGCAAAGGATATCAGACACAAAGGACGCCTGTGCAATTCCACTGTATTTCACACTGTGCAATTCCAACTCTATAAAGTTCAAACATGGGCATAGCTGGAAATTGCTGCTATAATCTAGGTTTGTGTTCACTCTCAGGGTGTCAGCGACAGGAAGTAGGAACCCGAGGGGATTCCAGGGGTTCTGTTGCTTCTTCTGGATGTTGCTTTTATGGGTCCCAGGGGGTGAAAATGCATTGAGCTGTGCACTTGAGATCCGTGTACTTATCTGTGTTCTACCCTTCAACTAAAAATTTAAAAAGCAGAAAACAAACAAACAACAAACAAACAAAAAGAATAGATTGTTGGCAAGGAGACAAGGTAAGAGATTAAACTGTGGAAATCCAAGAGATTATGATGGCTTGGATTAAAGTGGTAGCTGTGGGGATGTTAAAGTATATATATCGAAGGCAGAAAACTCTCTGGTTGATTAGATATATGGTTTGAGCAAAAGGGAGAAAAAAAAAAAGTGTGTCTTTCAGGGGCTTGTGCCTGAGCACAGGAGCGAAGGATGGTCCATGCGCAAGTGGAGACAGCTGCTGTAGGTGCCGTTTGAAGGAGAGTGGAAAGGTGAAGTTTGCCTTGTCCCTGCTTGGCTTGAAGTTCCTATTAGCCATTCTAGCAGAGTTCCTGAGTAGGTAGCAGGATATGAGGGCCAAAAAAGATGTTAGGACCCGCCAAGTAAGTGTGGGTGCTTAAGCACCTAGATGATATGCAACGCAATGGGATTAGGAGAGTTCACCCGGAAGGTGAGTAAAAGTAGGGAAGAGAAGTAGACCAAAATTGAGACTCCAAAGCGCTCCAGCATTTGGAGGTTGGAAAAGAGTGGAACAACACACAAGAGTGAGGATTGGCCAGAGAGGTAGACACAGAACAGTACAATGTCACAGAAGTCAAGTTGTCTGAGTATTTCAAGGAGGTTCAAAGAGAGTGTGATAAACTGTGCCAAATAGAGAGGTTGAGGAAGGAGAAGACTGAAGACTGCCTATTGGAGTAGGCAAGATGGAAGTTACTGACAACCTTGAAAAGAGTGTTTTCAGTGGACTGTGGTCCCAGAGTCTAATTGCAATGGTTTGAGAAGTAGAGTTGAGAAAGGGAAGCCAAAGAACAGGCTACTATTTCTCGGAGTATCTTTCTCTGCTGTTAGTGTGAGAGGGAAATGGAACAGTAGATTTAAGGTGCTTGGGATGAAAGGAGAGAATATTTAGAGTAAGAAAATATTAAATCCTGATTATAAGTTTACAGGACTAATACAGTAGAGAAGCAGAAACTGATGTGGAAGAGAAAGGGGTATTTGCAAGAGAAAAGATATTTGGTAAAGGAGAAAGCATAAGATGCAGTATACAAATGAGAAAGCCGATCTTTGCTTACCAGGCAATTAATAGCACCAGCAAAAGCAGGTAAGAATATGCTGTAAGGGAAAACTAGTAATAACATAGCAGAATCCAATAGCACAATCAACCTAGTTGAATTAACTGACATTTGCAGAATACTCCACCCAATAATGGCAGAATACACATACTTTTAAAATGTACGTGGATAATTCAACAAGGCAGACCATATGCTGGGCAATAAAACTAATTTAAATGAACATAAAATAATTGAATTATATAGAGTTTATACCCTGAGCACAAAAGAATTTAACAAAAAAACCCCCAGATACTTAGAAAATACCCTAAATATTTAGAAATTTAAAAAAATACATTTAAAAATAACTCATGACTCTAAAAGAAATTGAAAGAGAAATGTGTTGAACTCAATGACATTGAAAACAAAAATATATCAAGATTAGTGGGCTGCAGCTCAAGCAGAGTCTGGAAGGAAATGTGTAAATATGGACAGTTATAGTGGAAAGGAAGATAGGATCAGCATTTAGTAATGAAGCTCCCAGCTTAAGAAGATTTTAGAAAAAAAAGAGCAAAGTAAAACCAGAGTAAATAGAAGTAAGGAAATAATAAAGATCAGGGTAGAAATAAATAAATTAAATAAAGAATAGAAAAAAATAAATGGAACTAAAACCTGGTTTACTGAAAAGTATCTAAAAAATTGATTAACCTCTAAATATAAAAGCAGAGGGGATACAAATTACCAGTATCAATAATAAAAGAGGGAACATTACTATTATTTAAATTATTTATCAGGTAATATTATGAACAACTTTAGGCCAATATATTCGATAGCTTAGATGAAACAGACAGAATCTTTTAAAGTTACACCTTTCCAAAACCAACTTGAGAAAAAAATAGAAAATATCAATAGCTCTATATTTATTAAATATATTGAATTCCTAATTAAAATTTTCTTATAAATAAAACGCCAGGCTAAGATGTAGAAATTTTTATTAAACATTTAAGGAAGAAACAATACCAGTCTTACACAAAATATTACACAATGTAAAGGAAAAGGGAATCTTTTTAACTCACATTATGAGACCAGTACTTCTCTGAATTTAGAATCATAAAGGACATTGTTAAAAAAAGAGAGCTATAGACAAAAGTCCCTCACTAATAAAGAGGAAAAAAATGTGATCAAAGTATAAGCAAAATGTATCTGGCCATTTATATATGAATATTTATCTATCTATCTATATATTTGTGATCAAATGGGCTTTATCCCAGGATATGCAGTTTGGTTTAATGTATGAAAATTAAGGTAATTCACCATGTTAATAAGTCAAAAAAGAAAAAAAGCATTTAAGAAAATTCAACATCTGTTCATGATAAAATTCTTTCATCAAAGTAGGAACAGAGGAGACATTTTCAACCTGGTAAAAGGCATCCATGAAAATAAATAGCTAATTATCAAACATAATGGTGACAGGTTGAATTATTGTTTTCCTACTTTAATAAGAAGACAGGCATGTTTGCTTTTACCATTTCTATTCAGCATTGTACTGAAGATCCTAATCAGTACAGTAAGGCAAGTGATAAAGAAGTCATATAGATAGGAAATGAAGAAGTAAAACTGTCTATTTCTAAATAACATGAATGTCCATGTAGAAAATCCTTAGGATTCTTACAAAAGTTCTGATAGTACTAATATATCATTTAGCAAGTCACAGCACAGAAGGTCAATATAAAAATTAATTGCATTTCTACATTTAGGCAAGCAACAGTTTGAAAAGTAAAAATTTAAAAATGATCATTTATAACACTACCCCAGAACATCAAATCCTTCAGATAAATCTTACAAAGTATGTGCAAGACTTGTGCACTGAACACTACACAAATTACTTTAAAAAAAGATCTAAAATAAATGGAATCATAATCCATTTTGATAAGTTAGAAGACTCAATATTAAGATGTTAATTCTCCCCCAAAATGATATATGGATCTTCATAATCCTAATCAAATTCTCAGCAGGCTTGCATTTATTTATTTGTTTGTCTGTATGTTTGCTTATTGTAAAAACTGGCAGCTGATATTCTTTGGAAGTGCAAAGCATCTGGAATATCTGAAACAATTTTAAAGAGAAAACCAAAAGTTGGACTTAGATTATCTGATATTAAGACTTACTTCAAAGCTACAGTAATCAAAACAATGTTACTGATATAAGAGAGACACGTAGAACAATGGAACAAAATAGAGTCAAGAATAGACTTATACACATAAAGTCAATTGATTTTCAACAAAGGTTCCAAGGTAATTAAATGGGAGAAAAATTGTTCAACAAATTGTGCTGGACTAAATGTATATGCATACATAGATAAAGTAATCTTTACCTTTACCTCAAACCACATATAATGCCTTATCTATAGCTACACATAATGTAAGTATATAATATATAGAGAACTCTTGCAATTCAAAATAGTCAGAACATATGAACACACATGGTGTATGTGTGTGTGTGTGTATATATATCTCCAATAATAGCCAATAGTCACATGAAAATATACTGAACATCATTAGTTATCAGGGAAATGGAAATAAAAATCATGATGATGGACCACTACATGTGTATTAAAATTTCTAAAGTTAGAAATATTGAGAATACCAATCATTGACAAAGATGTGGAGTTACTTGGTCTCTCATACAATCCTGGGGGAAATGTAAAATGATATAACTACTACTATGGAGTACAGTTTGGTAATTTCTTATAAGTCTACTCTTACATACAACTCCGTGATTTCTCTCCTACATGTTTACCTTAGAAAAATGAAAACATTTCACACACACTCACTTGCGCAAAATGTTTATGGCATTTCTATTGGTAATAGCTTTACTCTGGAAAAACTTCAAAAGTTAATGAATAAACAAATTAAATGTATATTTATACATTTATACAGGAATATTACTTGGCTATAAAATAGCTTGCAATATTAAGTCATGCAGCATTATGGAGTAATCTCGAAAATATTCAGCTGAAGAATCCAGACTCAGAAGAGTTTACAGCATGTGATGCCATTTATCTGAAATTCTAGAAAAATCTAATTATATCTATAGTGACAGAAATCAGAGCATTGGTTGCCTAGATTCAGTGGTATGGTTGGTTTGACCTTAAAGGGGCACTGGAGAACTTTTGGGGGTGATGCAAATGTTTTACAGACTGATTGTGATGGGGGAGCATGAGTCAAACTCATTATCTGTACTCTTAATTTGTGTCCCTTTTGTTTTATGTAAATTATGTCCTATTGAAGTTGATTTTTTAAAAATTTTGGTCAAAAGTGAACTATTTCTTTAACAAAATTGTCTCCCAATGCCAGTGGTATTATATAAATCAACATGACACGCAAAAAAATGAGGAATCAGAAGCAGGGCACCTGTGGTCTACTTAGTTCCACTTTGAGAGGTTTGGTGAAAAGTTTAAGAGGTCTTATAGCAAAGAAAAGTGTCATGAGTGGAAGGCTGTGGATTATTTCTTAAAGAGTTGACTTGCATCTATATATAAAAATCAGTAAGAGTCTTATCCTGGTTAAAGGCAGAGCTCACCCTCCTGGTTCCCTGGGTTACGATTTAGACCCATGTCAACAATTTGCTGCTAGGATTCTCTCCCTGTTCTCATCATAACTTCTAAGTATCCAGCCTGCCCACAGCAAGAAGAAGGAACACAGAGTCTCTAATAAAGTACAATCACAGGTTAGATTTAAAATTGAAAAATGAAGAAATATTTTTATTTCATCTACGTTCTCAGTGGTAACAAGTGAGAACATCAGGTGAGTTGAGGGAGAGATGGACAGGCTGTGAAATTTTCATCTCAGTGAGTAGATAAATTGGGTAACCATGTAATTGTCTATGACAACCAGAAATTGTTGAGGAATCACTTGGAATGTGTGCCCATAACTTTAAAATGGAACATATCAGAGTGGTTGTGTGTTTTGAATTAACTACCCTCAGTGTTGCAGGCTCAGAGTAGACAATGGAATGGAGAAGCCAGGCTATTGGGTGATTGTGTGGTGGGTACTTGGAAACAGGAATAGTTCCCAGCCACAACAAAATTACAGTTGATTTAAAGGACATACCCACGCACACATATTTTTGTTGTTTTCATTGTGATGAATGATTTCTAATTTTTCCTCTGGGTCAACCAGTTTTATTTTGTGCTTCCACATATTTTCAAATACTATTTCCTCTACCATGCATAATCTCTCTCCACCCATGACATTCCTACTCGTTTTTAGAGATCTCACTCAGATATTTGTCCTTCTTTAACATATTTCCTAATTCCACGGGGTGTTATCCAGATTACTCCCTCTTTCAATACTTTGTTCGTAATCTAAATAGGAGACTTTACAGATTTTCTTATCCACTTAATTGTATGTTTCTTCTCTTAGACCATGACTCATCTACTCCTCCGATTCCCTGATCTGACCATATGTTTGCATTTCCATTTAGCCCTCCCTAGATATGTACGACATTCCTGGTCACTTCTCATCATTTAGCAAGGAGATATGACTGGCCCACAGTAGTGTTCTCAGTCAGCTCACGAATGCTCCTTTATCCGGCTTCCTAGAATTCAATATCGGTCAATTTTGCTCAACTTTTGTTATCTGAATTCATTTATTCTGTAAACTGCTGTTATTCTATGGTGAGGTGTTAAGTAAACATAGCCCCTACCTTCCTGGAACTCATGTTTTGCTCATTTCCTAGATCTTCTTACAATCAAAAGTTTTGCCAGCTCTGTAATATTGAACTAAAATACATGGGTCTCTATACAATCGCATCTCTCTCTTCTTCTTACTTCACTTTTAGTACAACTTTTAAAAATAAATTTATTGAGATATTATCACCTTGAATCCTTCTTTTTTCTCCAAGTCCATGACCTTTCATATGGATGGTTGGGGGAGAATACGAAGCCATAAGAATTGTGGAAAGTGAAAAGAAATTTCATTATTGTATAAAAAACTAGTGTCCAACAAAACTGTCCTGCTCAGAAAGACGTTCTGCAGAAGAGGGATTTTACTTTTTCTATAGTCCAAAGGAAAGAATGCTGTGACTTCTATTTCTGCTTCACATTTGACTGTTAGGTAGTTAGGATCTCTGGCTCTTTTCAGGACAAGGGTTCCTCGCTTTGGTGCTGTTTCAAACAATTGCTCCACCTGGGAAGAAGGATAAGGGTGGGCACTCCATCTTGGTGCTGCCCCAACCTTAATCCTATCCTGACCAACTGCTACACCTGGGGAAGGAGGGAATGCTTTATCAATCTAGGAATTCCGCAGTCCAGGCATGACAGGATTTAGAAAGGGACCTAGAGTAACCTAAGCATAATTAATATGCCATTAGCTTGAATCTGCATTGCAGTTCACACTCCCCCCCCACCCCATGGAATGCAGATGGAATTAAGGACGCCTGTTGATCATTTGATAACATCCCACACCTCCCAAGAGCCTGCCTCCAGACTGGGCTAATAAAAGGAAACAATCCGAAAAGTCAGAAGGAAGTGAGTGGGTTAGTAAGTGAATGAGTTGGTCTGTCTCTCTCCACTCACGGAGACACACTTTTTATTCTATAATAAAGAGCTGCTCTTGTGAAACTGCTCCCGTGAAACCCACTCCCTGCCTGAGATTACTCCATCGTATTGGCCCTGCTGGTGATTTTTCCAAGAAAGAAGTCAGAAGACTGGGATAATAGTCTGGACTTGACACTTTGGTGTGTCTGGTCATTCTTTGGCCAAGAGCACACCAAGAACTGAGGGCAGACTCCCAACCTGACACCTTTGGTGCTGAAACCCTAGATTCTGACATGACTACTTTTATTAGCTAGGTGGGATTTATTGAGGGCTTATGATGAGCCTAGTATTTACCTTAGAATCACAGACATTATCACATTTAATTTCCTAGAAAAAACAGTTATCAAAGTGTGTTGCCTGAACCAACCAGCAGCATCAGCATACCCCAGGGACTTGATAGAAATGCCAATTTTTGGCCCCACCCCAACCCTACCAAATGAGGAAATTGAGGTGAAGGCCAGCAATATGTTTTCTCATCACCCCAGGTGATTCTGATGCACATGCTGAGTGTGAGAACCACTGGATTAAAAGATCATTAAATTTCATACTAATCTGAGACACTTTGGCTTATTACAGATGTATGTAAATGCCAGAGTTTAATATTTTATTGAAGATTTTTTATGTTATCTCTATCATTTTCCTCAATATCTCTGAAATAGCTCTTAATTACATCATGGTATGTGCAAGCCCCGTAAGCTTCATTTTACTTTCAGAGCTTTTGAAACCACTTAGCCTGATTGTATTTTCACTTTCTTGCAGCTGAGATATTGTAAATGCTCATATTGTGACCTTGAGTTGCATAACAAGGACAGTATACATTTTATTTTAAACCCTATTATGATCTCTTGGAATTCAATTAATGTGGTACTTCTGGGCTGACAGTTTTAAGTAACCAAAATAACTATTTGTGTATTTCATTAGGTTTTTAAATATGTCATAAAGTTGAGATAACCCAAAACTTTTATTAGAAAAATTAACTTTGAGTCCCCTCTAAATACATTTTAGAATGCCCAGTTAAAATACATTTTTGAGAAGTAGCTTATTTAATGTAGGGAAATTAGTCTTGACTAATCCCACTAAAATAATAATATAGTATGTTTTTATAATATAAGAAAAAATTATAAAACTTTTTATAAACAGATTTTCCAAGTAGATTTTTACATAGGAAGATCAGTTAATAAAAAGTAATATGACATTTTTATTACTCGGCATTTTAGAATTGTGATGAAGTTTTGTTAGTCTCCTTTACATCTTCTGACTTTGATCACGCCTAAACCCAAGTGAGATGTAATATAAGCACAAACGTTTTTGTCTTGGTTATGACTGAGAAATGTTGGGGGGAAAGAAAGACATTTTCTGAACAAAATGCCAAAGCAGGTGGCAACCAGTAGAAAATGGGCTGCTTGTAGTTACTGCTATTCCTCACTGTAATTGAAGTTGTTGTTACCTTAAAAAATGAGGACCTGGTGACAAAAAAAAAATTCTAGGATTTCAGAAAAAAAATTACTTTTGAATTAAATGGAAATTACCTACCATTAATGACAATGAAGGTTTAATCAATACCTCATAGTTATGTTGGAATATCACTAAAACTATATTAACATATATTGTAGCTCATTATAAAATTATTAACAGACCAGGACTTTGATAATTTAAGTATAAATAGTTAAAATGTCCTCTTGAACTAATTAGTATAATGGTAGCATATTCTCACTTGTATTTTAAAAGATGATTTAAAGAATTAACAAAATTGTGTAACAAGGTTTAGACATCCTCATGAAACAACAAGTAACTTCACAACCACCCCTGTGTTAACATTTAGTGTGGAGTTATAAGAGGCTGTGATCAATTTGAAATATCATTAGAGCCTTTGGCACTGACACTTTCTTGGTATTTCTGTGCCCTGAAGTGTTTGAACTTTGGGGAGTCCCCCACTTCTGAAGGCTTTATCTCTTTTCAGTGCAATTTTTGTCTGTTACTGGGCCCAGGCGAAAATACTTTGTCTCACCAAGGAGTAAAATTGAGACCCAGACCTGACAACTCATCTTGCAATGGACCATCATGTGGGAAAAGTCCAAGAAATATTCATTGTAAAAGGGCAACAACATACGGCTTGAGGGCCAAGACTTTTCTTCCCCAGGCCTCAGGCCCTTCATGAATAGGTCATTAAGGACTGAGAAAACTCAACCTCTTACCTGGGAAGCGGGAGGCTTACTTTTAAGATCTGCCACCTGGCAAGAAAGTCTATTTCATTGATTACACGGCCTGCCCCTGAGGCAAGAACATCTGACACTGCTGCAGCCACATGTCCTAATTAGGATGTGCTACTGAGGGCCGTGGCTTGGCCTCTCTGTCATACAGCACGCTGTCCCTAGATTGATGGAAAAATAGCCTTTGCACACAGAGGCTATTAGGTCAGGTCTTTGGGACTTTTAAAAATAATTTTAATTTCTTTGCTATTTCATTTCTTCACTATTTCATTTCTTCATTTGTTTCAAGAGAATTCATAATTGTTTATTGGAGCATGTTAAGGATGGCTGCTTTAAATTCCTTGTCAGAAACTTCTAATATCTGATTCATTTTGGTGCTGGCAACAGTTGGTTGTGTATTCTATTCAGTTTGTGCTTTTCTGTTGTATTCTGGACATTCTGGATGATGTGGTAGAAGACTCTTGATCCTATTTGGATCATTTTAGCAGGCAGTCTAAACTGGTTTTTTCCCCCTTTTTTTCTAAACTATCTTTAGGTTTAGCGTGTAGGTCTTGGCATACTTTCATAAGCTTTACATCCAATGGCAATTTAGTTTTCTAAGTACTTGCAATACTATTATGGTATGCTTTGCTCTTCTGGGTGCCTTTGGGTGGGAGTGAAAGCAAAGTTGATCCTGGTTTACTTTCTGATTTCGGGGAGAGGTTGGGAAGATGCTGGCCCTGCGTCACTTTCTGCTGCTGGGTGGAGGCCTGGGGGCATCAGGCTAGCTGAGTGTGGGGTGGGTGATGATGGGCAGCTGCCCGGGTCTGCTGGTGCAGACGGCAGGTCAGGTCACCACCACCTAGGTTGGCGGGGGAGGTACCTGCTCACAGCTGCTGTGGCAGGTGAGGCCTGTCCTCACCCAGCTGTGCTCAGGTGTGCATCCCCCTGCTAGGTCTCTGCTGCTCTGTTCCTTTCCTGACACTTTGTCCAGAGAGAGGCCAGGTTTTGGTTTTTTGTTTGTTTGTTTGTTTTCTCTTTTCTCTTTTGTTCTATACCTGTGGTTAGTTCCAAGTTCCAAGAATCTCTGGTTCCCAGTCTGGGATATATGGGAGATAAAGAGAAAGCCTACAGAATTCATCTCGGTGTCATCAGCTCCGGTGATCTCCAGCCTTCTTCTTTCCACCTTTCAGAGTCCTGTTGTGTCTGCTGAATTATTTCCAGGGACCAAGGCCGCCTTAATGTTCCCCTCAGTTTGAACTTCAATCAGGCTTCCTGCCCCTAGGCCTGGCCTTCCTCTCACAATTCCTAAGGGAATCCAGATGCCCAGAGGCCCCTCTCCTCCCTTTTCTTAGAGCATTAACTTTAGAAAACGCCCTTTTGACATGTAAATCCTTTAAAATGCCCCTTGGCAGTTTAATAACCCAGGACTACCTTTTCTAGCACCTGGGAGCCATTGCTTTGAAATGCAATTAAGGAAGATAATGTCCCTATCTCCAGGTCTCTGTGGGAGAGTAGGAACCTAACTTCTTTGCTTTAAGTTGTAAAACTACCTCCTGCATGGAGAGAAATTTTACCTTCCCTTTGGGTAGGGCCAATTAGCAATCACCGATGGCCTAAAATGCCCCCCTACCCACATTACCAGCTCTTAAAAATTCTCCAGCCCTTTGTTTCTGTTTCCCTGGGCTGAGTTCAGACTGAGTCCTGGCCTTTTTGCCCCATTGCAATAGCCTGACCTACAGTCTTCCTTACCTGTTCACCTTTGTCCGGTACCATGTTTGCATCTATAGTCATATTAGAGTTCTTTGCTGGGAACCCCGACCCAGTTTTTTGATGTGTGTTTGGGCTCTCCAAGCCCCCACTGCTTCATCTCCCTTTCCCCTAGCAAACCTGCCTTGTCAGAACAGCAACACAAGGATGTTTCTGGAGGTGATGGGTATGTCTATTACTTTGGTCGTGGTGATGGTTTCACAGGTGTGTGCCACGTATGTACAAACTCATCAAAGTGTCACGTTAAATATGTGCAGTTCTTTGTCTATCAGTTATAGCTCAATAAAGCTGTTTCTCAAAAGCGCACAGGTTCACCTTTGGGCACATCTCTCCTCTTTCTCCTCTCTCCCCCCCCTCCTCTTTCCTTTCCTTCCTTGCTTTTCTCTTTTTCAAAAACTATCTGTTTGGGGGTTCCCTCAACTAAAGCTTAGATGAAAATGAATTGTAAGACATTTGTTTTATTCCCCTTAGGTACATCTGCATTTGAAGAATGGACAATTTCTTTCCTCCCCCCAAAATGATTCTTCCATAAAACTTTCCAGCATTGGAAGCTTTGGTGAGTAAGAGCTCGGGGAAACTAAAGCGCCCTTTGTCTATCTCTATATACTAGTATTATAACATAAAGTCTAAGGCTAGCACTGTCTGTATGTTTAATAAATATTTCTCTTGGTGAGAATTATTACATATTTAGATCAACATTTTTAAACAACATATTATTAAGGATAGTGTTAAAATTGCCCTTCAGAATACCTTAAATTGCCACAGAAGAATAATAGAGTGCCATCTGAATATGACCAAGGCAGAGCATTTTTCCCCAAATCATTTGAACAGATCTCTATTATTAAACTGGAGCACAAACTGAATTATTTGTTCTGTGCTTGGGAGGCAGGAAGTCAAGAAAGCATATTGTATCTTTGAACACTATAGTCACACCTTGAACAAGTTAAAAAAATAAAATCTCACATATTGCGAGGCTAAATGAAAAAGATGCAGACTTGAGTCTTCCATCTGTTAAAGTAAATAACAGGGAGACGAGGCCTGAAGACTCCCTGAGCAGACAAAGCCAGTTAGGCCTCAACAGTGACACGAACCTTACTTGATTTGCAAACAGAGGTGTAACTTAACTTGAGCTATATTTTGTAAATGCCTATATTAGAGAAAAACAGAATTTAAGCTCAACCAATCAGAAGCAGCCAACAAACTTATAATTATAAAACTAGGGACTTTTCAGTGGAATGGAACAAATAAGGCAGCTTTATAACCTTAACCCATTCAAATATTTTTTGTTTTATTTCCTCGTTCACTCTATAAAAGCTTGTTCCTTATGTGCATTTGACAGAGGCTCCTAATCATTTCTGGTTTGGAGCTGTCTGATTTTGGAATCATTGTTTCTTCAAATAAAATATAAAATTGTATCGTGCCTCAATGTATTTTTTAACACATCTCATCCTCAATAAGGAGCATATGCTCATGCTACATGCCAAAATTCTCTCTCTCCTTGCAGATATGCATGTATACTTAGGTTTGGGGGACCAATAAATAACACCCCTCTTTGACTTCCAAGGATCACAATTTCTTGAATGATAAAGGCGGATGTTTTGCTATCAAATATGTCTGCTTTATTAACAAAAAGGATGGTCAGAAAACACGGCTTTGGATTTGCAGCCGACTGAATAATAAACCCTGCCCTGATACAAACAGACTAATGCACCTGCCCCAGACAGCGCTGAATAGCCGCACACCCCTCCCCCGTCATGTTAGAGGAGAAAGTGAGTACAAAATGGGAAAAAGTTAGCTTTTTCCTTCTCCCAAACTCACGCTGGGACCTGAGGGTGAGAACACAGAGAGGCTGGGGACATTGCTCCTCAGGCGAGGGCAGGGATACTTGTCCACGTGCAAATATGACTCCACATCGTGGAAGTTCCCCACGCAGTATGCGCGTGGAGTCAACGTGTACGCCTGGCAGCGCACCTCACTGGCCTGCCTGCTGTGGGGGATTCTACCTGCTCTGCCAGGCCCTTTACCTGCCGCTGCCAGGTGTCCTTCTCAGCTAGAGTTCCAAACTTTGTACCCCTTTATTTTATAATCTCCTGTGGCCTGCCTCAGCCTCTAGGATTCAGCCCACACTGCTTCAATATAACAATCTGCTCCCAACTTTGCTACCTGGCACTCTCCCTTCCTGAAAAATCCCATTGTGCTATTTGCTTCATGTCTTATCTTCCCTCTACACGGAATCCTCTCTTCCATTTTCTTCTACTGAAAAACTCCTAATCACAATTTTTAAGTATCTACCCCATAGTGTTGTTATGGAAATTGTATAAATCATATCAAATAATGTCCACCCATTAGATAAGGTTTTTGGTGATTATTATTGGTATTATTTGGGGTGCCGTTCCAGTACTATGCTATCCCCAAAACCTCCCCTTTCTCCAGCAAGCAGGATGATCATCCTCCAGCCTTTCGTGCCACCTCGCCCCGAGTATGCCACGGAATGGTCTCTGTTGACCAACTTTCCTCCGGTCCCATGGATCCCCCTGGGGCACAGGCCGTGCTCTGGGCCCCTCCACCCCAGCAACTGAACCCAGAGCCAACAAGTAATCACACTTAGTGTCTGGGGAATGCATTTGCTCCCCGCGTTTGAGCTCTCAGAGCCTGCATCCGACTCCCCTTCGCAGCCGCCTTGTTTTGACTCCCCTACCCTCGCTGCTCCCTGTCCTGCCATCCCAGCCTAAGTGCCATGTGCCGTCTGCCCCTGTGAACGTGGCGCAGATGACGGGAACGAGAGAGCAGTTGGTGTGAAAATCCGCAGTCCACGGCTTTGCCCAGCTGCAGCGATGAAGTGGTGAAGTTTGGAGGAGTCTTGGTGATCGGCGTTGAGGCCTGGATTTTCCACTGTTCGTTCAGCGTGTTCCTTTAGCTGTTGTGTTGGCAGCAAGAGCTTTTGCAAGGTCAAGTGACAGGAGGCTGAAAAAGAGCTGAGCATTGCTGGTTCCCTAAGTGTGAACTTTTTATTATATTAAAATAATTCCGGTTTTAAAAAACGGAGGGAGAGAGAAGGAAGATTAAGACATACTATCATGGTGATAGGAAGCCAATAAATCCTGCTAATGCCTTACAGTACAGCAGTGAAATGTTTTTAGCCATTTTAAATGACTGGCTTATAATTAAGAAAAATATGGTATTTCAGAATTAAGTTAGAATGTGTCACTCTATGAAAGAGTTATGGGTGTTTGTCTAGGTAGAGAAGTTTAACAGGGTCATAACTCCTGAGGAATTATGACCAGGACTAAATTTATCAGTGTGCTCGGGAGGATCATTAACCAACTTTTGGTAAATAAATGCCTGCTGCGTCCTGTAGCAGACCTCACAGTGGGCCCAAATGCCTGTAGCTGCTCTGAAAAAAGGCGGTCCAATCCCGTATCAATCTCCGCAGCACAACCCCGACCGTCTGATGCGGGGAACAGCAGGCTTTCTCATAAGGGTTCTCTGCTGCACCCCAGAAATATGACTTGGGATGCTGGCTGTTTTATTCCTTTTTACCTCAAAGGTGGAATATCTACTACAGACCTGTGGGGTCACTAAGACCACGAAGAGAGTGAGGAACATTGGATAGAGACGTGAGCTTTTGAATGAAGTTGTGGAGATTGGTTTTTTGTGTGTAATAGATATGGATTTTGTGACTCATAAACTTAGATCTGTCAAATAATGTAACTTTATTTCTTTATAAAGAAACTTCAGGTAGCTTTTGAATCATAATTTCTGTTTAAGTGGAAAAATCTAAATTAGCTCTTGTGGAAAACTCAGTTTCCAGAGAGTAAATAATGGGGCAGTTGGGGCTTGTTCCCCATCTCCCTTCGCCCCGTATTTTTCCAGGACACGCGCTACGTGCTGGGGGCAGGGATGGGTGAGATACCTCCGCACCTCCCGGTGTCGGAGGGGTTGGGGAGAACGAGCCTTTATCACGCTCTCTGTGCGCGGCTCTGTAAGAGTCCTTTCCTGTGGTCCTTGTCATTGTCCACCAACACCTGTTGCCCGTGTCTGTGGTCCTGCCAATGTCTCCGGCTGCAGGACTCCCTGCCCCACCCCCACCGTTTCAGACCAGGAGTCTCTTGTTCTGTGGCTCTTCCCCCAGAGACTCCCTCCTGCCCGGCTGGGGGTGCAGGGGCTGGGGGTGCAGGAGCTCCGGCTGGGGGTGCAGGGGCTGGGGGTGCAGGAGCTCCGGCTGGGGGTGCAGGGGCTGGGGGTGCAGGAGCTGCGCCTGGCTCTCCAGGCCTCGCTGGGGCGCGGCGAGTCACTGTCGGTGCATCCTCTGCCTCTGCTGTTACCGAAGGCGTAGCGCTGCTGCCACTTCAGCACCAGCACGGCGCGGCCTGTCCGGGTGGCTTGATTCTCCGCACGGGTCTTCTGCTGAATTCTTTTTTCATTAAAAAAAAAAAACAACACTCAGGAATATAATTCTTTGTTTTATGATATTAATTTTCCTACTGATTTAGTGAATAACACCGAATCAGTGGGTGGAGGCCACCAACTAATAAAAATGAGAGAAAAGAAAAACTCACTTTGCTCTAAAAGTAGCACATGGCATTTGCAGAATGAGGGCAATGACTATACGGAAGCATCTGGAAAATACTTGCACACATGAAATGCTCAGGATACCCCCTGAAAAAGGCATCTAGATAATAATGTCCATAAAGAAATGAAAACAAAGATACTGAAACGTGCCCGAGACAGAACAAGAGGGTGCTTTGATTTTGGGGACTGGTTAGAGGAAGACGCCAAACAAGGGAAACAGGAATGTGAAGAGCCGGCAAAGGGACGGCTTTTCACAAGAAGCCTGTGAGCAGTGGGAGGAGAGAGAAGATGGTCCAAGGCCAGACGTCAGGGAGGAGGCAGGGAGAAGTGGGGAATAACTGCTGAATATCTCCCACGTGTGTTCTCTGGACCAGTCACTGTGAAGCTATTACTTAATTTATAATCATGAGAAATGTGTTTGCCGTATTTTCAGAAGAGGAAATGGTGATTCAACTGTGTTCAGAGAGGAAAAAGTTTCTTTCTCAATGTCCCTTGTCTTATAGGTGGAAAAGTTGAGATTCACATTTTATCCCATAAATATGCACAATTATTATTTGTCAATTGTAAATTAAAATTAAATAAAAATAAATAATAAATAATAATGTAGAGATCCACATAGTCCCTTTTAATGACTGCATATTATTCTAGCTAGTAATATTTTAGGATTTATTTAACGAATCTCTCTTGATTAATAGTTTTCTTTGTTTTGCTCCTTGTTGTCAATTAGAAAGACACTATAAGACATGTTCTTCATTTTAAGTCTTTTCAAGAATGTAAGGCGACATGGCAAACAGCTAGGGAACCCTAAGCAGAGTCCAAAGGAGAAACAGCGAGATCCTCACGGAAGGGATGGTGATGCGGGTTTCAAGGGCAGAAAGTTTGGATGTTATTCAACAGTCTTGCCAGTCAGGTGGATGCTTGAGATGGAGGAAAGAGAGGAGTTTGGCATGGCTCCCAAGTTGGAAGTTTGATGGACAGGGTGAAGTGCTGCACTGGAACTGACCGATGAGTTGTAGGGAACAGGCCAGAGATAAGGTGACATGAGTGAGGCATGACATGACAGGTGGCATCAAAGACTCATAATCGACATAAAGACAGGATCAGAAGAGAGACATATCTGAGTGGGAAGATTATGGATTTAGTTTGGGAAATATTGACTTCCAAGTGCAAAACATTACATCCAATGGCATGGAGAAATTTAGCTTTGACATTTTGAGCAGCATCTAAATTAATTTTTTCAGGTAGCACGGACAGATGGTAGGAGAGGGAATCATAGAGCAGCTAGCCTTAACATTATGAGGTGACATTATATATGACATTTTTTGAAGAGGTTTTTGTTAGAGTCTCGAAGTGGTCTACAACCCAACAGGTTAAGAATTACTAGAACACATTATGTTGACACAGACTAAAGGTGAGAAAAATTGCATGAAAGAGCTCATTTTTTTTCCTAGTAAAGTAGGAATGAAAGTCGTTTGAAAATGAACCAGTGAATATGCATTAGGGAGGCAGAAGCAAGTGGAAAAGGTTTAGAATGGCTTCTGTAGAGAATTAGAAAGGGTCCACTCAAGATTATCAAAGAGATCAGTGAATATCACTGAGGGCTTGCTAAGTAATTCCAAAAGCAAAATGTTTTTAAAAAGGATGGGTGTGCCTGTAGCTCTGACTTGGGAGGCACAAAGGCAATATATGTAACCAAAGTGTTTGTACCCCCATAATATTCTGAAATTAAAAAAAAAATGAGAACCCCCCCCAAAAAAAAAGAAAAAAAGAAAAAGAAAATACGGTAATGTATTGACAGTGATTAATTGTTAGATGGGGTATTACAAATGATTTTAAGTTTCTTATTATTCTTCTCTATATTTTCCAAATTGAGTAAGTTCTGTTTTTGCTTTAAGAAAAATAAAATAAAATAAATATTTCAAAAATAAATAAATAAAAATCACACTATGGTTAATACAAAATGAAGAATGATTTGCTGGATTTTGTGCAGGGTACATAAAGATGGTGTGATATGTGGATTGCTGGTGGCCGGTCAGTGATATCAGGCAACCCAATCATGGGATATAGACAGCATGGTCCAGGAGGTAGTGGAGTAATAGAACAACTCTAAAAGTTTGTTAATTTAGTGAAAAAATTATGAATTTCATGAAAATTTGCTATTGAGCAAGACACTCCACTTGTACCAAATGTGAGATCTTTGAAAAAGAGGCATTGCTGGAATAGTCAGATGACATGGACAGATCTTGTCTAAAGCTCTTTCTCACTTTCCATTTCAGTTTCTGCAGGTCCTGTTGAAGAAAGTTCTGATACAGAATATTTCTATCACCATCTTCCCCTCACGTCAACAGGATTTCCTTGCTAATATGACATAAATGTATTTAATGTATTTGTCATAAATATTTGTGGACATGGGTGTCCCTAAAATAAGATTCTTGGTATTAGGATTTATTTTTCTCACTGCATATTTAGGGTTTATGTAATATAGGTCTTTCCCCTGTTTTCATATATTTCTGATCAATGTAAAGTGATAACAGGTAGTGGGATCCTTTATTTTTTTCACATGATATATTTATATTAAACAAATATTTTCTAATACAAAAAATGTTTTGTGTAGTGACACCATGATTGAATAAGTATCTATCTTCTCTATGTGACATTTTTTAGGGAAATAAGACTCATTTGTACATGTCAGTTGATTTGTTTCCTAAAATCACATCATATGATTTTATAGCCCTGATTTATATTAGAATGATAAACCCACATAAGGACTTTCTATTAGAGTGTATTTTAGTATCTCTGAAAATGTTGATATTAAAAATCCTTAAGCATTTGATAAAGCAAATAATTTCTTTTAACTAAACACTTCACCAATCCTGTGAATGTCACTGATCAAAGCCAGCAGCATTAGGGATTTAAACTGAAAGTAAGTACCACACGGAAGCAAGGAAGATTCTGGAGCCATAAATCCATAATTGTCTCTTAAAATATGGAATTCCATTGCTTTGTCAAAGTTGAGCAGTATAGTTTTACTAGGAAGTAGATAGAGGCTTCAAAAAGAAGGTGACAGAGGAGAGCAAGTCAGGATATTTTTCATAAATAGAAAGGAGGAATACTTTGCTTGGTAGCAGGTGTGCTATTACCTAAGGGGGGTTGTAAAATAAAAATAAATAGATTCTAGTTTTATCAGATACAAGAGATTTTACTACCCTTTGAAGTGTCAAGTTATCTCACCATCTATGAAGTAAATAGGTTGCTAATATTTTGCAACTAATATTTGAACTCCTGATATTTTCCAGCTTAGAGTTGGTAACAAAATGCACTTATGTGGAAAATAAAGTATGATGCTATAATTAGGTAGGAACATTACTTGAGTAATAAGAAATAAATATAGAGAACATAATATCAAAATAGCTACATACCTAGTGAATAGTGACATAAAACACTGGAAAATTGTATACTTTTACATTTCAAAGGGAATATCTCATTTATACACATATATAAACACATACATACAATGTCTGAAGGGTATTTTTCAACAGAAATGGTGATTTAATAATTTGCCACAAAATAGTAAAAACGGTAAAATAAAATAAGTCTTTTTCCTGATATGCCTATTAGAATGGCCAAAAGGCAGAACATGACAAAGCTAAATGCTAACAAAGATATGGTGCCAAAGGAACTGTCATTCAATGCTGGTGGGAATGCAAAATGGTGCAGCCACTTTGGAAGACAGTTTGGCAGTTTCTTACGAAACTAAACATGCTCTTACCACATGATCCATCTATCACATTCCTTGGTATTTACCGTATGGAGGTGAAAATTTATGTCTACACACAAAAAAAACCTGTCACACAGATATTTATAGCAGCTTTACTCATAGTTACTCAAACCTGAAAGCAACCCAGATGTCCTTCAGTAAGTGAGTGGATAATACATGCAGCACATCCAGACAATAGAATACGTCAAATAAGCTATCAAGCCATGAAAAGACATGGAGGAAACCTGAATGTATTTTACTAAGTGAAAGAAGCCAATTTGAAAAGCCTGCATAATTATGATTCCAACTATATGACATTCCAGAAAAGGCAAAACTATGGAAATTATAAAAACATCAGTGGTTGCCAGCGGCTGGGAGGAGTAAGGAATGAATAGGTAGAGCCCAGGGGATTTTTAGGAATGTCAAAACACTCTGTATGGCAGATACATGTAATATCAATTTGTCCAAACCCATAGAAGGTACAATACCAAAAGGTAATCCTAATGTGAACTATGAATTCTGGGGTGCTAATGATGTGTCAATATAGGTTCATCGATTGTAACAAATGTGCCACTCTTATGGGGGCCTTGGTAATGTGGGAAACTATGCATGATGGGGGCAGAGAGTATATAGGAAATTTCTGTCCCTTCTGCTCAATTATGATGTGAACCTGAAACTACTCTTAAAAATAAAGACTATTTTTTTTGAAAAGGCAACCTACAGGATGGGATAAAACATTTACAAATCATATCTCTGATCAGGGATTAATACTTCAAATACATAAAGAACTTCCACAGCTCAACAACAACAGCAGCAACAACAAAATAGCCAATTGAAAATGGGCAAAGGACTTAAAAAGACATTTCTCTAAGGATGATATATGGCCAATAAGCATATGAAAAGATGCTGGACATCACTAACCCTTAGGGAAATGCAAATGAAAACCACTATGAGATATCACCTCACACCCATTAGAATAGCTACTATCAAAAAAAAAAAATAAGGTCGGGGGTGGTGGCTCATGCCTGTAATCCTAACAATTTGGGAGGCCGAGGCAGGAGGATGGCTTGAGGCCAGGAGTTCAAGAGCAGCCTGAGCAATGTGTCAAGACCCTGTCTTCAAAAAAAGAAAGAAAGAAATTCACGAGTGTGGGCAAAAATGTGGCAGTATTGGAACTCTTGTGCACTATTTTTGGGAATGTAAAATGGTACAGCCATTATGGAAAATAGTATAATGGTTTCTCAAAAAATCCAAATTAGAATTACTGTATCACCCAGCATATACTGGATATGCTGAATATCCTTGTGTAAGAGAATGAAGTTGGACCCTTACCTCACACCATATACAAAAAGAAATTGGATATATCTGGGTATATATCCAAAATGATCAAAAGCAGAATCATGAAGAGATATTTGCAAACATGTGTTTATAGCAGCATTATTCATAATAGCCAAGAGATACAAGCAACCCAAATGGAGATGGATCAATGGATAAACAAAATGTGTTATATACATATAATAAAATAGTATTAAGACTTAAACAAGAAGGAAATCCTGCCACATGCTACAACATGAATGAACCCTGAGGACATTCAGCACTTTATTTTTTCTATTTTTAACTTGACAATAACTTGTTGCAATCCTTTCAAATCAGTGAGCATTCATTGAACTTATTCTATTCTATAGCTGTGCATTTTTATGTTTTCATGGTATGGCCGTCTCTTAGGTTATTCAAACACTCCTCCATTGATGGATATTCGTTTGTTTCTAGTTTAGTGTACTATAAAAATATTGCAATGAACATTCTTTTACACATATATTTATATATTTGTCATATTTCTTTATTAATTTTTATATATAACTTTATGAATAGAGTATGCAGCCAGTAATATTATTATGTTCTAAATTTATATTTTAATGTGTTTTTTGTGGGGGGCTAAATATATGATCAATTTTCTAATTGTTCTATGGATATAATAACACTGTTTTTAAATGAAGATTCTCTATACATTTATTAGGGTGATTGTTCATTTCATACAAGTCTTTACTTATTTTTTGTTTAATAGGATGGATTGGGATAGATTGAAATGTCTCAGTATAGTTTTTTTTACAAGTTTTGAGTTTTTAATAATTTTGCTTTTTAAAGTGTTATTTGCCTTAGTGCTGTTTTTAATGTTATTGAACTAATATTAGTTTTGTGCTTCTGCCATCTACTCCCATTCCTCCTTTTGTTTTAGCATCTAGTTGCCCATCCCTTCCTATTCCATTTTGTAAAATGTATTTTAGCATGGTTCTTATAAATTCATTTTAACAAACATTTAGCCCACTCTTATTTGCTAAGATGTGGTATATTCTATGCCTCCTCTCATAGGTGCACCTGCTATTTATATGTCATTTCCTACTTTACTTCTGTTTTTTACTTGCCTGATTTATCATGTCACTATATTTTCTCTTTTCTAATTTGCTAATTTGGAATATCTGCTATATATTAATATTATTTTAGGGGAGAAAAGTGTCCTTTGTTAAAGAAAGAGTTAAATTAAATCCTGATATTATATAAATGGGGCTATCTTTGGTATCCTCTTGTGTTATAATTGCTTTCTTAGTGTCTTTCTTTCTTATTAAGTTGAAACTTCCAGGAGGGCTTGGGCCATGACTGTTTATTCACAGTCGTATAGCTAGTGTTTGGGGCATAATAAACACTCAATAAAATACTGAATAAAGATTATATCCGTGAAACGTTTGGAATGATCATCACATATTGTTATATGTGTATATATGTCTATGTATATATACACATATGCACACATACATATTTATACATTTTGTGTAATGTTGAAAACACCAATAACAAATAACAGGTGATCCAAAGTAATGTTTCAATTTTCAAAAAAAATCAACATTCTAATAAAAAATAAACATACTAATAAAAAATAAAAAAATATTCTAATAAAATAATTAAAATTGTGATTACCTGAAAACACAATTAACTGGTATATGGATAAACAATAATCAATTTTTCATTATAGAAATTTAGCATTTCTCTGAACGACTTCTAGTGACTGTGATATGACTGGTAGCTTTAATGTACAAAAGTAAGCTATTTTGGTTTCCTCTGTAAACCTACAATGGAGACCTGTCTTTGATGTGAATAACAACTTGGATGGAATGTAAGTCACTTGATGAAAGTGTCATTTAGTGAACTGTGTTTGCAATTTTCTAAATGGCAGCCATGAGGCCTGAACATAATTACAACTCCTCCTCAAATGATGGGAAAATTTCCACTAATTAGGCCTAGATGCTTTTATGTATTAAAGTCATTACTAAAAAAAAATACTTTAATTAAAAGTTAAGTGTATTTAAAGATAGAAAGGCCATCACTGAATCCAGCTGTTTGTAGTTTGTTATAATCAACTTCCTTTACATTAAATGGCAAAAGAGTAATGTGTTTCACATCAGAAAATTGCACTAACATTACACTGGAGTCACAGAGGAAGAACAGCTGCTTCCTTTTCCACACACTGCAAATACATTCCTGCAAAATTATTAAAAGATGAAGCACTTCTGGTACATTTGGTGCACTCTGTATATGCTAAATCAGTTATGTTGGCAGAGCCTCGCAAGCTAAGTTAAATACATAGTTAGTAGCATTGTCATTGAAGGTCATCTCCACATAGCCTCTTTAATTATTTACTGTTTCATTTATTAAATGTATAAACTGGGGACAAAACATTTGACTTTGCACATATACAGTATTCCACTTCTAGATGGGATATAGCAGTTAGCAGCAAGCCAACACCACTGTTGCATCAATGAAATAAAGATAAATTATAAAAGTTACAGATTTTAAAGACACTAATGGGCTGTGAACAAAGAGGACTACATAAATTAAAATTCAAAAGAGTGAGCAGCCTTCTTAGGTGAGCTGACCCCACCAGCAATATTTTCACCTGAGGAAATTTTCTGGGTCAAGACATAAGCAGAATATCTGACTTGCCTCAGGCAGAAGGACTCCACCGGAAGAAAAAACCAGCAGAGCCTTTAATGGCCATGTGGACTGCCATGCAGTTTGAAATTTGGAGGAACGTGAGGCACCTGGTCATTTCCATCATCGGATATTTCCTCAATGCCGGAATGGTACAGAACGCAGGGTGTAAGTGCTGGGCTAGACAGGCAAAATGCAACACCTGATGAGGAAGGAGCCTGTAATTAACATGACAGGTTTTGCCTTTTTCTTGTATATGTAAAATAAATGAAAGTAAACTCAAGTGGCTACATATACTATTATTCCACTTATGTGGCATTCCAGCCTTATAATGGACATTCTTATAATATAATGGAGAAAGCAAAGTTTAAGGACAAAAAAGAATAGTGTCAGGTGCCAGGGCAAGGGGATGAGATAATTACAAAGGGACAGAAGGAAATTTTTTGGAGTGAGAACCATCTGTAATTTGATTATGGAAGTGGATACATGACTGGATGAATTTGTCAAAATTAATTTCACTAGCATTTTCATCACTGTCATCTTACAAGAATCAAGTTGAACAAACTGAAAACCAATGACTTTTCTTGCAACCGTCAGAGAACTGAGGTCACAGGGCAAACTGCCACCTCAAATTCTGGACTGACATTCAAATACAGAGAATCACAGCTGAGACCAGTTTATCTGGAGCAGAAGCCACCGGAGCCATAAACTGGTAGAAGTACAAAAATGGTAACCTTCACAAATTGCTGGAGGCTGAGTGTAGACTAGCATGAGTGTAAGAAACTCCTTGGGGTGGCAGTCTTAGAGGGGAACCCCACTTTCAGGGGCCTTATCACCAAAATCCCTATGAGGTTCTCATGGTGAGGAACCAAGAAAAAAAAAATAAAACCCTCTTGTATCTGGCAGGGGAAGGGGAATATCAACCATTTTGAAATATACATAGAGCATTCTTCATGACCAAGGCCAACTCTACGGGGGCAAAGACCTCACCAGGGTCTCAAAAGACCTAGGGGAAGAGTGCTTACCTAATGCCATTCCCATCTAGCCTTCCCGTGTAACCTAAGAGAAGAGGGGAGCTAAGAACCACTTGTGAAAGTCATAGCCCAGGGACACGGGCTCACAATAAGGCTGAGATTTAATCATTAGATTATAGAATGTTCCTTTCTCCTCACACCTTAAAACCACATCAACAGGACTCCAGTATAATAACAGTGAAAGGGCTGCAAGGTGCAGACTGCATATGACAAGGAAATGGCAGGAAAACTAAAGAGAACAGGGAGAAAAAAAACCCAGAGAAAGTGAGGTTCCAGCAATTTAGCTATAGTAAACATGAAACACAGGGTAACTTCTAGCAAATTGTTATAATATCTCACACTAAGGTTTTATTTACCTCACTTCTTATTGCCTTCTACTTTATGTCCAACTTTCAACAAAAAAGCACACGACATTCTCAAGGGAATGAACACACACACACATGCACACACACACAATCTAAAAAGACAAAGAAAGCATCAGAATGAGACTCATATATGGTACAAATTTTGGAATTGTCAGACAGGAAATTCAAAATAATGATGATTAATATGTTAAGAGTTCTAATGGAAAAAGTAGGCAACATGCAAGAGCAGATTGGTAATGTAAGAAGAGAAATAGAAATTCTAAGACAGAATTAGAAAAGAAAATGGTAGAAGCTGCAGAGAATGAAAAGGGGTTTAAATGTCCTCGTCAGTAGAGTGGACATGGTCAGGAGAGAAGTACCAAGCAGAAGACAGAACAGGGTAAACTTCCCAAACTGGAAAGCAAAGAGAAAAACAGAATGAACAACAACAACAAAAAGAATAGAATATTCAAGAATTTTAAAGATGTGAAATATACATAATTGGAATACACAAGAAGATGAAAAACACACCGGAAGCACTATTTGAAGGAATAAATTCTGAGAGCTTTCCAAAATTAATGGCGGATTAATCGTGATCCAGGAAGAACATTAACCAGGATAAATACAAAAAAATATACTCCTAGTCATATCATATTTAAATTGTAGAAAACCAAAGGCAAGGAGAAAATCTTAACAAGAAGACAGAAAACAACAACAATACCTATAGAGGAGCAAGGATAAGAATCACACTGGACTTCTTGTCAGTAACCATGACAGTCAGAAGGGAATGAAGATATGGAATAATGTTAACTGTATATTTCTGTTCAAAAGAGGCCAGTCTGAAAAGGCTTCCTACAGTTTGAGTCCAATAGCATGGCCTCCTAGAAACTATAAAACTCTATAGACAGTAGAAATATCAGTGGTTTTCAGAGGCTTGGTGGGGGAATAATAGGGAAAACACATGGGATTTTAGGAGCGTAAAAATATTTTGCAATGGTGCTCTAATTCTGGGTAAATGGCATTATGCATTTGTCAAAACCCATAGAAATTTACCACACAAAGTGTGAACCCTAATATATACAAATTTAAAAAAAACCAAAATTTAAGAAGTTGAGGGATTCCAGCAAGTAATGAATGCAGCCTGTGATAAGAGGCTTTAGCATTAAGTTTCATCAGTATTTTTTTATCTTTGCCTTGATAAAAAAAAGTATTAAAAATGATTTTCATATCAATCTTCTTCTGGAACTTCTGGAAGAAGTAGTTGACATTTTTTTCTGCCATAATATACACAAGTAGCCTTAAAATTAAACATATGTATTGTATAACTGCTTCTGTCCTGACTCTTTAAAGACATAATACCTACTTGATTATAGATTGATTTCCCAAGTTATTTTTCAGGTAAATAATGGACTGGCCATTTCAATGCATCAATTCTGGTCCAAATGAAATTTCTATTTCTAGTGAAAAATTGAATGAAATTCTTCCTATCACTTTGGTTTATGTGTACTTTATATTCCCTTTTGGTTTGTACAGTAAATCCTAGGTTGGATTTTTGTGTCTAAGACCAGTTACAGCTTCACCAACAGAATGCAGATGGATGAGATTTCTTGGGTAAATTCAGTAGATCATCTCAACCAACACTTCTTTTTTTAATTTTTGTGTATATGCTACTCTTTCCATTCAAAACTTCTACTATGAAGAATAGCTGTAGGGCTAAAAAGATCCTCTTTTGGTAATCATGGCCTGATGCCTATATGAAGTATAGCTAATATATTCTTCCTCACCTTTCCACACTATGTTTGAATTTATTTCTTCTTCTACTTCTTGATCTAGTTTATTCTCATCAGTGAAAGCTACATCAATGAGAATTAAGGCAAAATATACATTTTGCTATTTTTTTGTGGCATACCATGCATTATATTGAATAGATTCCAAAAGAATAGTTCCAATTATTTTAGTTCTAAACTATGTTTAGTTTGATTTTATAAAATGATTTATTTTTATTGTTTGAACTTGCAACTCTCTACATCTCACTAATACACAAATCCTTTGACTACTCACTGTACTTAGTGGAAGCAAAAATTATAGATTAATAAAATGAAGCAGACTTATCGAGTAGCATAAAGAAATAAATGGCTAGTACTTTTCCCCACTGGCCTTTTATACACCATTCAATTCATTTCTTTAGAAATTTTCAATTAAAATATTCAATTGAAAGCATTTTCCTAAAAAAATTCAGATATCTATGGCTTATACCATCATTAATATAATATTATATTTATTATTATGTTTTCATTTTCTTAAGGTGGCTATTATATTATTTATTGTTACTTACTTCATTGGTAACATTAGATTATTTTCTAAGAATAACAAAAGTAGCACCAACCATTGAAAATATATTGAGAATCAAAATACTTTTGTAGGTTATATGATATAAATTAAAATTTAGAAGCTATTTCTAAAATCTAGTATATATACAAAGGAATCATAAATTATTAGCCATTCTTGTCAATAGAATTTATAGTAAGACTTAGTATAAGAAGTTGGAAAATTAGACTGCCCTAGGGGAAATTCTAAAATAATGGATCAGAGTAGGGGTATGAAAAATCCTTTGAAGGACAGAAAATAGTTTCTATAAATGTGGAGGTGTGTTTATAACTTAGTTAAGCACATTAACATCTCTAAAGAAGGAAATATCAATCCAAAGGCCATTTAATAATCCTTTAAAGTTGAAAAGAACATGACCATTGACAATTTTTCATGCAGAAAGAATTGGAGCTTATGGGCTTGTAGTGTTCCAGTCTTTTGGCAAAACTATCCCTATTTTGAGATGGCTTTATCAGGTTTGATGTCATCAAATATTCTATTCTTGTAACTCCTTTTGTCGATTCCATGCTCACCCAGACTGCAAGCTGGGTTTAGGTCTGTCTGTTTAGGTAAAGCCACAGGGAGTGATAGTGTCATTCCTGTGGTAATTGTTCCACCTGGCATAAAAGTTAATTAATGCCTACTTTTATTCACACTTGATTTTGGGGGAATCTACACCTGTTTCATTGAAAGAAATCACCTTTCTAAGCCTGCAAGCAAGAGGGCCATTTTTAACTTGAGTAAATTTACTAAGATATTATGTACATTAAATGGGGCCTCTTGAGAGAGAGACTATAGACTTTTTCCTCGAGTTCCCATGCCCTCAGCAACTTTGATGAATGAGAATATGTCTATTTTCTATGATGTCATATAAAGTAAGTCATAACTCTCCATAGGAAATTGGTAATAGATCATTGTGGGAAGTACCCAGCTGAGAATCTGGTAGAATATGTATTTTTTCTAGCCGCATTATGTTAAAATTAAATTATATTTTCCCTAAACTTTTAGGTCCAAAATTTTTAACTTTAGAGATAAAATTATTAATTCTATTCAAATGAAGCAAAATATGTAACCTGGTGCTCCATCAATTAATATGATAGGTTTTAAAGTTTATCAAGGCTTCAAAGAGAAATGTTTTGACTTAAAATGAAGGGTGACCTTTATACTAATAACATTAATGACCTTTACTTCTCTAATAACTGAAAAGAATGAATTAATATTTTCATTCATAACTTGACATATCATGGTAAAAACCCATGAATAACTTGGAATAGAATATTATTAGGAATAAGTAGGGGCATTACAAAGTGGTATGGGGTCCGTTCTCTGAGAAGACATAACAACAACAAATGATTGTACATCAAACAAGAGAGTGTTAAAATACAGAAGGAAAAACGTGATAGGACAGAAAGGATAAGCAGACAAATTCACTGTTATAATTGAAGTCTTCAAGAAATCTTTGTTATTAATTGAGAGATCGACAAGGCAGAAAATCAGTAGGGATGTAAATAACATGAACAGCACTATCAATCAACTTGATCTAATTTATATTTATGGAATATTTGATGAAACAAGTGCAGAAAACACATTCTTCTCAAGTTCACAAGGAACATTCACTGACATAAAGTAGATTCAGGGCCATAAAACACACCTTCACAAATTTAAAAGAATAGAAACAATATAAAGTATGTTCTCAGACCACAATGAAATTAAAGTAGAAATCAATAACAGAAAGATAATTTTAAAGATTGTCAAATATTGAAAAATTAAACAAGACACTTCTAATAACACATAGACCAAAGAAGTACAGAGAAAAATTGAAAAATATTTTGAACTATATTAAAATAAAAATGTTTTCAATTGATGCATTTTTAAATATATTTCAATTTTATAACTCAAAATTTCTTGGCAATTTCAAGTTTTCATGAAAATTAGAGGAAGCAGTTAAAGCAGTACTTATAGAGAAATTTATAGCATTAAATTCATATATTAGGAAATAAAAAAGGCCTAAAATCAGTAACTTAAGTGTTTCCCTTAGGAAACTAAAGGCAGAAGAACTAATCAAGCCTAAAGCAAGCAGAAGAAAAGTAGCAGTAAAACTTAGAACAGAAATCAATGAAACAGGAAACAGGAAAGCAATAGAAACCAAAATATAGGCATTTGAAAAGATCAATGACATTGATAAACCTCTAGGAAAGAAGAAAGAGAAAAAACCCCACAGATTGCTGATATCAGAAATGAAAGAGGGGTCATTACTACTGATCCCATGAACAATAAAAGGACAGTGAAGGGGTAGTATGAACAACTCTTTGCCCACATATTTGATAATTTAGATGAAATGAATCAGTTCCTTGAAAGACAAAAACTACTGGAACTCACACAAGGAAAAATAGATAACCAAATATCTCTACATACTTAAAACATCAAATTAATAATTAGCAACTGTTCAAAATAGAAAATGCCAGCCCCCTAGATGGTTTCACAGGTTAATTTTACCACTCATTTTTATAACAATTTTATTGAGATATGTTAATAATTTACATACCATTTAATTCACCCCTTTAAAGTGTACAATTTAATGTATTTTTTATTCTATTCACAGAGTGGTACAGTTCTCACCACAATCAATTTTGGAGTATTTTTATCACTGCAAAGAAACCCTGAACCATTAGCAGTCACTTTCCATATCCTGCTAAATCCCCAGCTCTAGGCAACCACTAATCTACTTTTCATCTCTAGAGAAATATTTTCTATTATGTGTGTTTATACATTTTGTATACAAGTCCCTTATTATATATATGATTTGCAGATGTTTATTTTAAAAATTTGATTTTTGGATAGTTCATTACAAGTGTGCAAAATACAATTGGCTTTTATGTATCGATCTTGCACCCTGCAACCTTGCTGAACTTGTTTATCAATTCTAATATATTTTTAGTGGGTTCCTTAGGATTTTTTATATACAAGATCATATCATCTTCATATAGAGATTATTTTATCTCTTCCTTTCACACCTGGATGTAATTTGTTGCATTTTATGTCCTAATTGCCCTGGGTAGAACTCCACTGCAATATTGAATAGAAGTGGTGTTGGTGGAAATTGTTGCCTTATACCTGACAAGGTAAGAAGCATTCAGTCTGTCAGTATCAGCTATGATGATTGCTGTAGGTTTATTGTAGGTGCTCTTAGTCAGGTTGGGAAAGTACCTTTCTATTCCTAGTTTTTTGAGTGTGTTTATCATGAAGTAGTGTTGAATTGTTTAAAATGCTTTTTATCCATCTATATTGAGGTGATCATCTTGTCTTTATCTTTTATTCTATTTATATAATATATTAATTAATATTCAGATGTTAAACCACCCTTCCATGCCTTGGATAAATCTCATAATCATAGCATTTAATCATTTTCATATGTTGATGAATTTGGTTTGGTAATATTTTGTTGAGGATTTGTGTGTCTCTTCATAAAAGATTTGAGTCTGTCATTTACTTGGGATGTTGTCTGGTTTTTGCATCAGAGAAATAATTGCCTTATATAATGAGTTTTTCAGTGTCCCATCTTCTTGCATATTTTTTGGAAGAGTTTGAAAAGAGTTGAATTAATATCTTTAAATGGTTGGTGGAATTCACCTGTTAAGCCATATGTGCTATATGATCTCACTTATATGTGGAATCTAAAACAGTTGAACTCACAGAAGCAAGAGAGTAAAATGATGAATCTTTTCTATATGGAAATGTTTTAAATTATCAGTTCAAATTCTTTTTTATTTTTGCATTTTAACCAATTTTTAAGTTTTTTACTTTTAATTATTATTTGTGCATAACAGTTGTATGTATTTATAGGGTACATGTGATGTTTTGATACAGGCATACAATGTGAATTAATCAAATCAGGGTGATTGGGGTATCCGTCACCTCATGCATTTATCATTTCTTTCTGTTAATAACATGCTAATTCCACTCTTTTAGTTATTTTACGGTATACCGTAACTTATTGTTGATTATAGTCACTTTCTTGTGTTATCAAATATTGTTCATTCTATCTAATTATCTAAATGTATTTTGCCCCCATTAACCATCCCCCCTTTATCCGCCCCCCATCCTTCCCAGTCTTTGAACCATCATCCTACTCTCTGTCTCTGTGAGATCAATTGTTTTTAATATTTAGCTCCCACATATGAGTGAGAACATGTAAGATTTGTCTTCCTGTGCTTGGCTTATTTCACTTAACGTAAAGTTCTCCAGTTTCATCCATGTTGCTGCAAATGGTAGGATTTCATTCTTTTTGTGGCTATATAATATTCCATTGTGTATATGCACCACAATTTCTTTATCCATCCATCCTTGTTGTTTAGGTTGATCTCTCAGAGCTTGCTTTCACCCTAGAGGTTCAGTATTAAATGAGGCAACTGAGATGGGATCATGGAGTGAAACAATGTGCCAATAGTTCTCAGAGAAAAAGGAGCCAGTGTGTAATACCATCACATCGGAAGGAAATGTGTGAGTAGTATATAAATTCCTAATAAATAATTAATTAAAATTTTTGTGCCCCAAATTGTCTTAAAAATCTATTCTCATGTATTCAATAAAGCTTATATTTTTACTCAAAAGCTATGAAACTCGTATTTTGACTCAAGAGGCAAACTACATAGTTATCAAGTTAAGTTGTGTTTTATATCTGAGATGTTAGATTTGGGGTTAAAAATAGGGCCCTCTTTTAGAAACATTTTATTGAAGGAAAAAAACTGCCATTAGCCCTCAAAATACAAAAAATAAATAGAATTCTAGAAAAATGAAAAACAATGAAAAAATAAAAAACAATAGAAAATGTCTCTAATAGAAACATCATTGTAAAGTGAAAATTTTAAAATGGCATAATTAATCTGTGATTTAACTCAGATAATAGATGCAGTGGGCATGAGGGCTGAAAACTGCTCAGCAAGCTGCATGTGTTCCTAAGAATGACGGGTTTTGGTGTTATTATTTTATAATGGGAAATTGCAGTACCCACCTTTATGGTCAGCCACATGGCTCACCTACTGGAGGAGCTGAGCATCTTATAGGGTGGCTCATGGTACCCCAAATCCCAGTGTTCCAAGAGGGGTGAGACAAAAGTTGTCAATGTACTTCAAGGATAGCCTGGGACTGGTACAGTGTCACTTCTTCCATATGCAATTCATTAACCCAAGTAACAGCCCAGCCCAAAATCTGTCTGAGAGGAACTGCTCCAGGGTGTGAATAGTGGGTTCCTGGGTTTAATGGAGGGAAACTTTGGAGTCTAGCTACAGAGCAGGGGTGAATTAAGTTGTGTCAGCTTATTTGAACACTGTCAGTTAACTGTCTTGCACACTTCAATACAAATTTGTCTTTTGTCTATACAATGAGGTTCAATGATTGTTTAAATACATAGTTATATATAAGTCTGTGGCTTTGAACTTCCAAAGTAGAATTAATTAATATTTGGCTAACTCTCCTTAAGGAAAATAGATTTTTTTCTTTGAAGAAAAAACCCATGTTATTTGGCTTCACTTTTCTTTTTACTTAACAGGTATTTATATTTGTGACTATAGAAGTCAAAACACAGAGGAAGGAACACCATCCTGGAAGTTAAAACCCTGAAGTCTTGCTCCAGATGTGATATTTAACAGGCAACTTAATACAGTTGACCCTTGAGCAACATGGGGGTTAGGGGAATGGACCCCATCTTCAGCTGAAAATCCTCCTATAGCTTTTGACTCCCCAAAACCTTAACTACTAATAGCCTACTGTTGACTGGAAGCCTTACCAATAGCAAACTGTCAATTAACAATATTTTGTGTGATATATGTATTAGATACCATATTCTTAAAATAATGTATACTAGAGAAAAATATTATTAAAAATCATAAATAAAACATATTTACTATTCATTAAGTGTAAGTGGATCATCACAAAGGTCTTTCTCCTCATTGTCTTCCTCTTGAGTAGACTGAGGAGGAGGAAGAGGAGGGGTAGGCATCATGGTTGGTCTCAGGGGTGACAGATGGAGAAGAACATTCATGTATAAGTGGAATCACACAGTTCAAACAAACAGTTAAACACAGTTCACCCATATTTTGGTTCATTGCTTTTTTTCCCAACCGTGAGAGGATATCAGACTTAGTTGACTCTGAACATTTCCTTCATCTTTGAAACTCTGTGCTTGGTTTTACCTAATCAATAACTTGTTGAGGAAATACAGACCTCCAGAGAGTTACTAATCCTTTAACTTATAAGCACAAACATTTGGTTAAGATATTGCATACATTTTCGTGATCATAATGTTTAAGATACTGAGATGCCTAGATAGAAAAAAGACATTTATTTTTCTTTACTCATTTTAAGTTTACACGTTTCTTTAGTCTTTCTTTAGCCTCCTGGCACTAAACCAGCTATACACACAGACACACACGTGTGCACGTGCACGTGCATACATTGTCAAAAGAAGTCATCATTAGATTGTTCTTCCTTTTAATTTTCTAGTCAGGTTATGATTGAGAATAAGCTTATATGGTATTCCAGACTTTAGTTTTGGGGTGAACATATATTCGATCATGGCCCCTGCTTTTTCGTGATAGCCTTTTAAGTCAGAAAAGTATTTTTGCTAATCTGGGGCATAATATGGTAAAATTATAAAACCATAAGCTGCTAGACCCAGGAAGTATGAATGATAATATTTGACTCAGAAAATGTCCCAAATTCCTTGTTTTCTACATGAGAGGGAACTTTGACTAGATTATGCTTAAGCTAACAGTTGAGACTTCTCACCAAAATCTAGGTACTCGACAATAACCATTTCTACTGTTGCTGTACGCATCAAAGAGACAGACAAATTGGAGACGATGTATGTAAAACTGGAATAACTGAACGATAAACACTGCCATGCTGCCAGTATGTGTGATAACAAAAGCAAGCTGACCCTACAGAAGAAAATTGATCCCATCTGTGTAAATAAGAAAAATAGAACACTATAAATACAGGTCAGGAGATTTTGAACTTAAAAGTATGAAATCTGAATAACAATAGAGAAACATAATTTTGTGCAATTCACACCAGCAGTCCTGATCTATGAAAAAGATTGATTCAATACAGATGGCTCACGACTCAAATAGCATCACCACTGAAAAGGGACCAGAATGTTATAAAAAGGAGAATGTTATGAAACAGCTTAGTTCAAAGACATCTTATTTGGTTTTGTCTGGCAAATGGTCTCACCGATTTCTTCCTTAAGAGAGGATGGATGTTAGAGTCAGAATAACCCTAAATCCTCTTTTTAGATCTATCCTTATATAATTTTGACTCAATCTCTAATAAGATGCATATTATTCTTGCTCTGTATGGTCATTCTATGTTAATAGGCTTTTTTAATTTAAAAAAAAAGAGTCACTAAAATGTAGGTACCTGATATGGAGGCTACAAATCTATAACTGATGGGAATGCTTATCCCTACAATTTATAAGATAGGGTCTCGATAAAATACAATCCATTCTTTTTGTATCACATGTTACATTTGATCCATATTTCTAGATTACTAAATGATCTGCAATGTTTAAAACAATAAACATTTGTTTAAAGACCAGTGTGTCTCAAAGTGTAGCTTCTGAAGTTTTTGTTAAAAATGCACATCATTTAACCTCACTTCATAATTTCTGGGATGCAAACTAAAAACTGAGAATAATTATTATGAGTTTCTTGTTATATCTGTGCAATAAGAATAAAATAAGCTTATAAACCATACATTTTTCTTTCATTCAAACCTTCTTATATAGTCCATAGACATTTATTGCATATCACTATTTATGGGGCATTATGCTAGACATAGTGAGAGGAAATTTGATAATTATCAGTTATCTTTGCTAAATCAATACAAGAAAAAATAAAATACAAATTATTAGCATTGTGTGACAGCAGAACTCTACAAAAACATCTGTTCAAAGGTTTTCTCTTTTGCTGTGAATAAAATGGTCAGGTCAATTTTGGTTCAAAAATGAAGGGCAAAGACGAGTAAAAATATTCCACACAGATTGACCCCCAGATTTGGGACCAGATGAGAATGTTTTTTGTTTGTTTGTTTTAACTTTTTTATTTTTAATTATTATGAGTACATAATAATTATGTTGTATGCATTTATAGGGTACATGTGATGTTTTGATATAGGTATACAATGTGAATTAATCAAATCAGGGTAATTGGGGTATCCATCACCTCAGGCACTTATCATATGTTTAGCACTCGTGTCCCCTTTGTTTAGAAAAGGCCTTGTCAGCAAAGCAACTAGACGGTAATGCTCCTTGAGGGAAAAATGATTACAGAGGATTTCCTTTAGATCATAACTGGACTTAAATGAACTATTTATCTAGAAATAGCAATACTTTTTAAAGACCTGCATGATTTTAAGTATGAAATTGAGTTGATTCTTGAATTGTAAACTACACTATTTTGTCAAACCAATTATTAACTAGTTATAAACATTTCACTGTAACTAGTATTCTTTTCCAAAATCACAGTCCTAAAAGAGAATTCATAAAGAAAAGGGGTGAGATTAGATATTTTTACATAAAACACGCAGGTAAAATATTAGCTATTGACAAGCTACAAAAGAGACTTCCTAATTTGGCTACAGAAAGTTCCTTACCAACAATGCCAATTTAGAAGAGATTTCAGATTCTCTTCTCATGATCAATTTGGGTGCCTGTATGTAGGGCAAAGTGCGGGGGTTGGTATACAATGCAGAGGGATAGTGTTTGCATACCTATTATAGAGTAAAGGAATATATGATTGTTTTATATCTATATAAGGAGAAAGTCTCTTATGACAGAGTTCTTGGTATATTTCTAAAAATTTAAAGTAGTTACTGAATTACTAGGTATGAAGAACCATTGCTAAGTTTGCATATTGAGCTCTGTTAGAAGTATTTGCAGAAAGGACTGATAATAATGACAAAATGTTCTGAGAATTCTAGAAAACTTGCTCAGATTCAATTTCCTGATAAAAAAGACTGATGTTTTTGACAGTTTTGAAGTAGTTTTGCTTTTTTCTTTTTATTATCACCCAATTGTGTGTAATAGCTATGTTTCTTTTTTATTTTGTTAGTGCCAGATTGTAAAGCTCTTTTCAATAAGGTTACAACAAGGTTATATATGTGAGAAATGAAGAATATACATTTCCCTCAATACAGGGGGTGTGTGTGTGTGTGTGCGTGTGTGTTTATATATACATACATATGCAGGATTTCAGGGATTTGTTATTAAGTGCCAAGGAGTCTGATAGTGGCCAAGCTGGAGCATCAAAAGATGAGACAGGGTTATTAGAAGAGTTTTTATTAGAATCACCACAGGGAAAAAGGTGAGGATAGCAGAAAAAGAGCAGTTTTGTTAGTTTTTCTCACTAGCTCTCCCTCCTCCCTGTAACACACACTCACAGGAACACTTTTATGGAGAGACAAGAACAGGTATCAAGATAAAGAATGAGTGGGAGAAGACATGAGTTATACGAATTTTTGAGTTTATTAAATTTCTGTGACAGCTTTGATCTCTCAGAGAGATTTAGACCAGCATTTAACTGACTCTCGTGCTGTAACTTATGGCATAAGGCCAATAAACTCTCCAAATATTCTGTGAGTTAAACAATCTCTATTTTCATTAGTCTTTCCCTAAAACCCTAGGGACATAGAGAGAGTGCGGCTTGGCCTGAGAGCCACGAGGGTGTGTGCTGCCTTCTGCTGGAAGTATTTGAAGAAACACAAGTAGGAATAATCAAAAACTCTACTGGATGCATATTGCAACAGATCTTATGAAGACTGAAGTTCAAACATGAACCCAGGGCTTTTCCACTAGCTGTAGCCAGAATTTCCAAGGCATAGTAAGTGATCCTGTAGAAGAAGCATTACAAAGTATGAAGAAGATAAGAAATTTGGCTTCTAAAAAGCTACAATGCCTAGAAAAAGATTAGACATTTCAGATCCAGGTAATTCAGATCTTTGTTAGGAGAATCAGAATTACAAAAAGGCTAATCTTACCTAGCAGTAAATAGCTTTGTTAACAACAATGCGCCTCAAATAGTATGTTTGTACTTATATGGATGTGTGTGTGTCTTTGCACCTAGAGTACAGAAAAGTTGCGTGGACATGTAGTATGCACACATACATCCTCAGCTAGAGCAGCTGACTATAATGCCATCCATAAGGTGAAGAAACTATTGAGAAAGAATTATTGATTATGAATGTTCAATTTTTGTTTCTTAGGAATGAAGAAAAGTTTTTTACAGAATATTTTTTAAATACTTGAAGACTATGCCATTATACATTTTATCCCATTATAGTCTATTACTAGGAACAGTTGTTTTATTTTCCAAAATGCAGCTCTGGTCCTCCCATAGCTCTCCATTTCATTACAAAATCCCTATTTCAAGCTCTGTCCATATTATTCTTGACTATTCATTAGTTGTTTTATTTATTCATCCATCTATACATTTAATGAATAATCAAATTAATTCTCACTCACTATCTAGTACCACGCTCAAAAATAGAGAGATATAGACAAAAATGAGGCATGATCTCTGCCCTCAAACAGATCACACTCTAGCAGAACAAATGAACATATAACTAGATAACTGTATGACAGGGTGGGTGTGCTCTAACAAAAGAGCTAAAATGTCTTTTTTAATAGGTACATATTTTATTGCTACCCCAAACCCACTTCCCATCATTCCTGGTGACATAACTCCAAATTTGCTTTGGCAACCCACCTTCCCCACATTTTTTCATGTCATTTTGGATTATTCTGATTTAAAACAATCAAAGTATCTCCTTTTCATTTCCACCATCGTTGGTTCTAGAATGGTTGTTATGGTCTGAATGTATTTGTACTTCCAAAATGCATATGTTGGAACTTAAACCCCAAGGTGATGGTATCAAGAGGGGAGGCCTTTGGGAAGAGATTCAGTCATGAGGACTCTGCTCTCAAGAAGCCTTATAAAATAGGTTGAAGGGAGTTCCCTAGTGCCTTCTGCCCCTTTGCCCTTCTACCTTCTCTCACATGAGGACACAGCATTTGTCCCTTCTGCCATGTGAGCAGCACATGGCGCTCACCAGACACTAAATGCTGGGTCTTTGATCTTGGACATCCCAGCCTCCAGAACTGTAAGAAATAAATTCCTGTTCTTTATAAATTACCCAGTCTAAGTTATTGTGTTATAGCAGCACAAACGGACTAGGGCAATGGTCTCAGTCAAGTAAACCCATTGTGAGGCTTCAAAGAGGTATCATGTGTGGGGAGCTTAGAACTGCAAAGGACATTTACATCCTCAGATGAGCCACACACAAGAAAACCAACCCACCATATGGATTCTGAGGGTATCTGAGTCCTGGATCAAGCTGTGCTTGAGAACATTGACACCTTTTCAGTTATGAGAGCCAATAAATGACCTTCAGATTTTAAGTAAATTTTATTTGGCATTTCCGCTGCATGCAAATGAATTATTTCCAAAACACATTGGTAGATCGTTTGCTATCTTGCCATAATCCAGCATGTCCTAAGTTATATTACTGTGCAAGTACCAGGTATTTTTCTGGTCAAAAAAGGTGAAACAAGAAGTTACTGCTTTCCAAATCCAATCAAATTGTTTAGCCAACTCACCTGGGGATATATTTTAAAAAATCCTTTCTGAAGTTAAAGGCTCCAAGAACAATGCATGTAGGCAATGCCGTTATTGTGTACATAATTTCAAGAGGTGCTTGGAGATATTACAGGATTGATTCAGATGGCTGGATTTGATTTGAATAAAGAAAGGCTTGGCCTCAGAAAGCTTTGTTTCTGTTCTTTTTCCTCTCTCCATATATAGATGAAGTAACTTATGCTATACATTTTGTTAATGTGGCCTTAGGAACAGAGAGTTGACAAATAAAACAGGCCAAAATGGACCATTAACTACTTTTTTTTGAGGGAAAAGGTATTGTGTGTTTGACTACACACACAGTTTTTGCTGTCAATTTACTGGTCAGCAGATAATTAACACCATATTCATTGCCTATTTATAATCTTGAATGACTTACAAGATGTGATTTGGATAGTTAATGAGATTGAACAGAAACAAAATTAATTTTTGTAGCTCTCCATGTGTATTCAATAAGCTAAGCCTGACACATGAAATATGTTGAAATGCTACGTGCTCACATCATGAATATATTTGCCCAAGTGTCTTGCTCAATGCCTATAACAAGGTAGTTCTACATGTCCATTCAGCCCTTCAGTCTGAGTCCCACTTTTATGTATCTCCCACATGCCAAGTAAATGTTTTTCAATTTATAGAATAATTTTTGTTTTCGACACTGTGTAAAACATAAAAAAGGAAAAATAAGTACTAAATTATTTCAATGTAGATTTACATTTTAATGGTTTCCTATTATCAAGAATTTGATAAATCATTCAGGAAGGCCAGGAAAAATTAGCTATAAGAAGCTCATTTGAAGGTGCTGAAATTCTACTTAGAACTAATTTGCTAATTAGTCAAGAAATAGGCTGTGTTGACAATGCTCATATTTCATGTGTGTATTCTCTTCAATTCTCATATTATCATGACCATGAGATTGATTAATAAGTATCTTACCAGAACTGCTTTTTCTTTCAAGTATAATACAAAATTATTGTAAACCATTGATTTAATTCCTGCCAAACTCCATTTAAGAAAAGTAGGAGGTTCATTTTTTTATCAACAAATGCTACTTTCATTATTACCTCCATTGCATATCACCATGAGATAAAGAAAAAGCTACGTCTAGTTATATGTTCACTGACTATTTTTCTTATTTAACTTTGAATAAGCATTCATTGTTCTTACTAATTAATGGATTTGTCCTCATATTATAAAAATTGTAATGACAAACACACTAGCTTATATAAACTACCTACACCATAAACTTTTCTTAGTATGCATTCCTCTACAAACAGCTTGAAATAAGCTATGTTAGGAAAGTATTGAAGATGATCAATATCCTCTGATTCAAGAGTGTTGACCACCATACCCTTCAGGAGTTCCATTAGGAATGGCATTTGAGCAAGACACAGAAAGAAAAAGAAAGGAAGGAAGGGAAACAGGGAGGAAGGAAGGAAGAGAGGGAGGGAGGGAGGGAGGGAGGAAGGGAGGAAGGAAGGAAGGAAGGAAGGAAGGAGAAAAGTTAGTTTATTTTCCAACCGGCATTGGCTTCATAGCTTGTTATTCCAAAAGAGGGGCTGTATTTTTCCTGGCATATTCTTATTACTTTGAACTTGGCATTAAAAACTTCCAGGAGGGAGAATGAAGGAAAAAATATCACTGTGATCTTAGTGAATAAACACTGAGATGGGCACTTTGACCTTCTAGTCTACCAGTAGAGACCCAGGGAATGGTCTCTTGGGGAAGTTGTGCCAAGTTCTATTGGGGGAGATCATATCAATGCTCAAGTTGGAAATAAGTCTCAGTTACAGTGTGTATATAGCACAAAATACAGACTCCTGGATAAGAGAGCAAATGTTTAGCTCTACAGAAAAATGTTCAGTCATTCTCTAGGCTGTATATCATGGACGTGTTGTTTGATGATTCTTTGAACATCTACTGGTGATCTAACTGCCCACAGATTTGAAAATACCAAGAAGTAAATGATCACCTTATGAGAAATCATGAAAAAGCTATAATAATATGAAGAGAGCTTCATGTTTGGAAGGAATTCTGAGTCTCCTGTCTATTCCTTAGAGCATTTAAGCATGCCATGGTGATTCCAAGATATCTGGTCAGAATGTGTTGGAAAGGCAACATTTTCTAGAGAATGACAGAATAGACTACATGGAATATGGAATATATTAATATCTTTTTTGGTCTCATGTTCAAATGTCATACATAGAATGATTCTGCTGAAGGCAAACGGAAAAGGTAAGAGCAGGGGAGGTTAACTTTTGAGAATGACCACTCTAGCAAGAGCAGCAATTTCTAAGTATCCCTATGAAACCCCCAGTCCACCTCTTCTACAGAACTGCTGGAGGTGTTGGGAAACTCTTGTGGAATAATATATTGTGAGACATCTTTTCCTATGTTTACAGCCTTTGTGGGTTTCCTTCTCTCTACATAATAATTCTTTTGAATAGATTACAGATAACAAGGGCAAGAAATAGAGCCAAATTTTAGACTGCAGTCAATCAACAAAATGGAATCAAATGCCAAATAAGAGTTAAGTGATGAAAACCCAACAGAAACAAGATAGTTCTGAAAAGGCTTTGGGGATTTTTCCAACTTTGCCTTAAGGCACATACCTTGTAAACACTTGTTGACATCACTTCTCTTCAAATTTTCCATAATTTTATAACCTGTTCTGTCATTCTAAGTATTTTTAATTACTTGAGAACATGCTGTATTTGCCTGTGTTGTGGATAAATTTGAAAAATTAACCTTTCTATAATCAACTCAAAGTAATGAAGGAAATGCTACAAAATTCTACTTAGTTAACATGTATAATAAAATAATTAAATTTTATTCAGTGCTGGAAATTATGCATTTTCCTTGCTATTCCTGTATTCACAATGTCAAGTGGAGTTTAACAGGATTTTAAAAAATATTTTCATTCTTTCAATGACTCTAGGAAAGCTTAGTACTTTTTTTTCCTTATCCTCCTTGACACATTAGGATAAACCAACTGAAGTTACTCTTGGTTAATGCTGTGATTTTAGTGCATCCATGCTGGTTCAGTAAAACATATGTTACAACAGATTTGTGCTGTGACCTTATTTCTATAACAGCTTTAATTCTATAGGGTCATGATCCAAGTTGTTTGCCTCTCACAGCCTATGAACGTTCATAATGTGAAAAAAAGGTCTTGTTTTTTTGTTATACTGGTAGAAATATCCTTACCATCCTGATATTTGAAGTAGTTTGATTTTAAGAACAAAGTCATCCTTATTTAATATTTGCAGTGTGTTTGCCTTTCTGATCACGTGTTGGGACTTTAATTTCACAGCTCTGTGGTAGTAGCTGTCTCAAAATGTGGGAATATAAATTATAAATCAGTACTCACCTTTCATTCTATCACTATTAAAGTGCCAAAGAGAAAAATGCTATCTAAAAAATTCTTTGTTGTTTGTGTCAGCTTTTACATTTTTTCTAACCATACTCCTTTATGCAAATAAAGTAGATACTCGTCCATTGAAAAAAATTCAATGATCAAGATAGTCCTCAAACATCTACCCTAATCCCAATCTTCTTCCTGGAAAAAGCCACTATTATCATGTCAAATTATAACCTCCAGCCTTTGCAACCATGTATACATATACACATATACATGCATACGTTCATCTATCTGATCTGTCTTCTATTTTAAGTTTAAATATAAATGATACTGTATTGCTTCTTGCTTCTTTTCACTTAACAAACATGTTGTAGTGATATTTCCTGTTTCTGTGTATAGAATCTTCTTCATTTTAGATATGTCTATGCCTCTCTTGGTAGATACCTAGGTAATTTACAATTTTTCTGCCTCAAAATATCATGCAATGCACATCATTATAAACATCTTCTGTATCCATGTAAGTCTTTTTTTTCCAAACAGATAACAGAATTTTGGAATTTTTGATTTTGTGGGTCATGTGTGAATAATATTTTTTGGGGAGAACCTAAATGTTAATGTTAGCAAAATCTTCCACTAGAAGATCTGCAACTTTTTTTTTTTATTTTAATCTCGTGGGCATTTATCACATCTTCACAGCAAATTCATATCATCAAACTTCTTAATTTTTCTTATCTGGCAGTTGACAAATGTTGTATCTCGTTATTTACTTTGAATTTTCCTGACTGTTTCTGAGATTTTGCATCTTTTCCTAGGTTTTTTAACCATGTGTTGATGAGTCAATTATTCATTTCCTTCATCTATTTCTTTTACTGTATTGTTTTTGCATAATATATATAGGGTTTTGAAATATTCTGCTTATGAATTCTTTGATATTTATGTGTGGATAATTTCTCCCAAGCTATTTGACTTTTAACTTTATTTATAATATATTTTGTTTGGGGACAATTTTTAATTTGAAGCAATAAATTATATTAATCTTTTCCTTTGTTTTTTTTTATTTTTTTCATAGTTGGCTGGCATTTATTTTCTGTTTGAGATGTTATATTTTTATTTATTTATTTTTTATTTTTTTCCTTTTTTTATTTGTTTTTAGATTTGTGTTTGTTTTAAAAGCTCTGTTAAGTTTAAATTTATAAAAACATGCCTATATTTTCTCCCTATATTTTTGTATTTTTGATTTGTGATCTTTTAAATCCATCTGGAAACTTTGATAATGGAGTACTGAGTGACTCTGACTTTATAGATTTATATATGAATAAACAATTGTACAAATACCATCAATTTTAGTAGTTCCCTATTGATTTGAATGCAAACTCTACCAAGTTTGTCTGAGGGTTGGCTAGACAAAGGCCAATCACAAATCCCTTGTCACTGTCCTTCATTTTCTATGGATGTGAGAGAGTGTATACACTCATTTAGCCAGATTCCTTTGTAGCCAGGTGTGGTCATGTGATCAATTCTTGCCAATGGGATGTATGCAGCAGTTACTGAACGGGTTTCCTCAAAAGGTTTACCTATGGGTCAAATTAGCATGCCTCATTTGGCTTTTGCTCTGCCATGTTTTTCCTGGTTAGAATATGAATGCAAGTTTCAAAGCGCAAACATCTTTAATCCATGGGACATAGGTCTACGTGGAAGGAGGATGGGACAGAAGTGTGAAAAGGTCTGAGTCTTTAACGGCATCACTAAGCCACTGTTTTCAATCTGAAATATTAATCACAATTTATTTAGGCTTCTGTTAGTTGAGTTTTCTGTTGCATACAAATAAATGCAAGTCAAACTACTAGAAACATACACCAAATTCCAATATATTTATTACTCTCTTTTCAGCCAATCCAACTGTTTTCTTTCACATTGCTACTTATTCCTACACACCACCACAATAACTTAATCAATATTTTATTCATATAGATTTAAGTGTATATATTTTAACATGTGAACACAATCATATCTTCTATTTTTATTCCAATTTTTATAAACTTTTATTCTTTCATTCAGTTTTTAAGATTATTATTTTATCATGTTCCTTAACCAATAGCATTTAGGTGTGATACGTTTCATATATTATTTATATATTTACATTATGAATATATTGAATGTTTTATTTGTTTTGTTTTTGCATTTTTTCTAAGTTATTAATGTAGAAAATTACTATTGTGGATTACAAAGCTAAATCCTAGTTGATCATGGAGTAGTTTTTATTTTAGCGTATTTTTTGATGAATTTTGGTAAAATGTTATGTAGGATTGTATACTTACGCTTATTACTGATACTGAATTGCAGTTTTCTTTCTTTTGCTATCGTTTTCTGGCATAATACCATGGTTATTGAGGTCTCAGGAAATGATTTGGGTATTTTTCCATTGTTTGCTCTGGAATACTTTGTAAAAGATGTGAATTAGCTGTTCTTTGAACATTTGGCAAAACTTGTTTATAAACTATTTAAGTGTTATGTGTAGGCTTAGTTCTTCAACTTAAAGAGAATATTTTTTAGACTGCATCCTTTTAAAATTTTATTTAATAATGACTTTAATATTGGTAAGTTATTGATTTTACCACTTATACTTGTAATTTCCCAGATAAGCAAAGAAAATAAAATAAGATAAATATAAATTATATGGATTAACATTAAAAATAGCTAACATTATTTGAGCTTTTTTAGTCTAAGTAATGAAGAGAGTCTCTTATTACAAAGTAGCATTACTTTTAAAAAATTAATCTTAGAATTTGTGATTTTTAACTAGGAACTTATAATTTAAAGTACAGATTTTAAATTTTTATTTATTTATTAACAATTGATATTGAAAATAAGACTGAATTAACGGGAATGTTATTGAAGACATCAAACAAGTACCTTGACAAAGAACAAAAAATGTATAATTCTAAGGAGTTTCATATATCTCACAGTATTGTGTTTTATGATTATAGTCATTTTCTATGAATGACTTTTGAAACAGTAACAAGTGACCTATTGCTTCTGAGCACAAAAACATGTTTTATTTTCAAGTAACAGACTAATTTATATTTCTATTACAATATTATTAACATAACCCTAAAAATTTTTAAGTTTGGATCACTTGGGCAGTCAGAATCAATGACAATAATTCACTTATGCATCTGGGTGATTTTTTCAAAGTAAAAAATATGTTTGCCCATATATACATATATGTATTCACAAAACACACCTTTCACATCCCCCAATATACATACACACACACACTTTCTCATTTACCACTATGCATAAGTGAAAAGTACCTCAAATTTGATATAACTTTAAATTAGATAAATTTTCCTTTGTTAGGGCTATCATCCTGTTTTCCTAGCTTGACAAATAATTTACCTAAATTAAATCATAATTGTGATAAATGACATTTTATAAAAGCAAATTTAAATCCAATATTGAACTTTATGATCATTAAAAATAAAAAGTCTGTATTTATTTTTAAGTATCCACATATCAATGATTATGTAAACTACTTTAATATTTTAAAATGTCCTATTATATATACTAATGTGTATATACAACACACACATTTATAACAAATGTGATATATAACAAAAATGATAATCTAATTATATAATAAATATGCCCCCAAATTGATTTGTTTGAAAGTCTTTAAAAAACATACAATGAAGATTGTGATGATATTTTTTTTAACTTTAAAAGTTGGCAATATCTTCTCATACTGAAAACATTTTAGAATTTTGAAGGTAAATTTTTTTTTCTATTCAGTTCATTATCAAGGATTCTTGTTTCTCAATTTTGTTTTATTTTTACACTACAGAATTAACCTTGTACTACCTGAAAAAAAATTGAGGACATAGAGAAATCCAGTCACCCTATTGATACTTTGCAGGGTGTCCATCATTTTATTACATGTTCACTGAATAACTTAAGTATTAATATAAATAATTTAAATCTAAGTGAGCAAGGAACTTCAAAATTTTATCTTATAATATTGTTGTAAGACAGCCACTTTAAAATTGAGTGGAAAATCTGAAATCTATGATCCTTTACTGACATGTTATCACGTTTTACCTTCTATCAAGTTGTGTCATTTGAGCTGACAACATTTCTGTGAGATAGATATTCTTTTTCTTAGACTTATTTTAAAATGGAGTAATATGAGGCTCAGTCTTATGATTGTTAAATAATGGATCTTTTTTAAAAATTAAAGCCTTCTTACTTTATAATCAGATTTTCTTACTACTATAGCTGCTAAGATTCTCAGAAAGATTCATTAACTCCTTTATGTCACTGAAGTTGGTGAGAATTAAGTAAATGCTCATCAAATAGGGAAAGCTTTCTGGGCACATTTTCTTAAGAGTCCTCTATGTAGAAAATTTGGCTGCATACGATTCTTTCGAAGAGAAGTTAAAATTAAGGACACTATTTAAATGAATTTCAAAACTTGGTCTCAAACATCATGAGAGACACAGAGAGAGAGGCATGCGAGTCCCCTTCATTGCCCATTGTGAGGCTCTCGCCAGCCCTGTATCTCAGTGTGATGACCACGTATGGTTGAAATCAGTCTATACACCATGACAAGAACAATTGCGTTTCTGTGAGTAATAGTTCAGTGCACCAAAGATTACCTCCTTCCTCCAACCCAGGAAAATAATAGTGGAATTTCTCTTCAGTTTTGCCAATTTGGTTGTTTCAAAGTTACTTGATCCCTAGTAAGGTTGAACATTTTTCTTTTTCTGTGAACTTTATTCTCAGTTTCTTTTAATTTTTATGTATTTATTTATTTTACTGTGGTTTTGGTGGTTTTGATTTATTCAAGCCATAGAAACTATTAAATTCTTGTTTTGCCAGGTGCTGTGTTAAGTTTTGCCTGATAGGTGCTCCAGGGAACAAATGCTGAGATGGGTTAGGAATGCACGTGGTTTGTTGGGAGTGAGACCTGTGGAAAATAAAAGCAGAGGAGGCAGAAAGCCTGCAGATTGCGCAATGCTGACCTGAAGCCCGTGAAAGGAAAATGTGGGAGGTGGGATGGGGCGGGAAGGACCCAAACATGCTGCAGAGCTGAGGGCGTCTTGGCCAACCAAGCCCAGCAGGGCTTCTGGACACAGACTGATTACTGGAGGTGTCCCACAGTGGGCAGAAATGGCCAGGTCTTGGCATCCCTACCATGCCCAGTCTCTCCCTAGGGACTTCTACAGGCCCCAGGGGGACACCGGCTGGAGGGTATTTGTTCTCTGCACTCATTTCAGGGAAAGGCAAAGTTATTTCTCTTTTTTTTCCTTTTAAAAATTATATTTATATATATAGACACACACATAATTTGAGTGTGTGTATATATATATATATATATATATATCTGGCATATATATAACATGATGTTTTTATGTGCTTATACATACATATGAAATGGTTACTAGAGGCATACCTCAGAGATATTGCAGGTTTGATTCCAGACCACTGCAATAAAGTGAATATCACAATAAAGTGAGCCACACAAATGTTTGGCTTTCTAGTGCATATAAAAGTAATGTTCACACTGTACTGTAGTCTATTAAGTGTGCAATAGCTTTACGTCTAAAAAGTATAGATAACATCATCTAAAATGCTTTAGACACTTTATTGCTAAAAAATGCTAACAATCATCTGAGCCTTCAGTGAGTCATAATCTTTTTGTCAGTGGAGTGTTTTGCCTCGATGTTGATGGCTGCTGACTGATCATGCTAAAGGTTGGGGTGGCTGTAGCAATTTTTAAAAATAAGACAAAAATGATATTTGCTACATCAATTGGCTTTTCCTTTCACAGATGATTGCATGCCACACTGTTTGATAGCAGTTTACCCCCTGTAGAACTTTGTTCAAAATTGGAGTCAATCCTCTCAAACCCTGCCACTGTTTTATCAAGTAAGTTTATGTAATATTCTTTTTTATTATTTTTTTAAATTTCAAAATATTAAGGGGGTATAAATGTTTTTTTATGTGGATAGCTTTATAATGCTTTAGTCAGGGGTGTAAGTGTGCCCATCACCTGAATATTGTTCACTGTACCTGTTAGGAAGGTTTTTATCCCTCCCCTCCTCCCCTGATCCCTTTCTTGATTTCCAATGATTTTTACTTCTTTCTATTCCCATTCTAAATCTTTTGTTGTCATTTCAGCCATGTTCATAGCATCTTTACCAGAATAGATTCCATCTCAAGAAATCACTTTATTTCCTCATCCATAGGAAGCAACTTCTCACCTGTTGAAGTTTTATCATGAGATTGCAGCAATCAAGTCACATCTTCCAGGCTCCACTTCTAATTCTAGTTTTCTGGCTATTTCCACCACATCTGTAGTTCCTTCCTCCATTGAAGTCTTAAACATTTGAAGTTATCCATGAGGGTTGAAATCAACTTTTTCTAAACTTCTGTTAATGTCAATGTTTTGACCTTCTCCCATGAATCATGAAAGTTCTTAATGGCATCTAGAATAGTTGATGGACACTTTCCAAAAGGTTTTCATTTCACTTTGCCCAGACCTACCAGAGGAATCACTATCCATGGAAGCTATGGGCTTACAAAATGTTTTTGATGTATAATAAGACTTGAAAGTCAAAATTACTCCTTAATCCATGAACTGCAGAATGGATATTGTCTTAGGAGGCATAGAAACAACATTAATCTCCTTGTACATCTCCATCAGAGCTATTGGGTGACGAGATGCACTGTCAATACACAGTGATATTTTGAAAGGGACTTTTTTTTTTTGAGCAGTAGGTTTCAATAGTGGGCTTGAAATATTCATTAAACCATGCTGTGAACACACATTCTTTCATCCAGGCTTTATTCTTCCATTTATAGAGCACAGGCAGAGTAGATTTAGCATTATTCTTAATGGCCCTAGGATTTTCATAATGGTAAATGAGCATTGGCTTAAACTTAAAATCACCAGGTGCATTAGGCCCTAACAAGAGAATCATCCTGTCTTTTGAACCTTTGAAGCTGGCACTGACTCTTCTCTAGCTGTGAAAGTTCTAGATGGCATCTTCTTCTGATAGAAGGCTGTTTGTCTACATTGCAAATCTATTGTTTAGTGTAGGCACCATCATTGATTATCTTCTAGAGAACTTGTTGCAGCTTCTACATCAGCACTTGCTACTTCATTGTGCATTTTTGTGTTATGGAGATGGCATCTTACCTTGAACCTTATGAACCAACCTCTGCTGGCTTCAAACTTTTCTTCTTCAGATTTCTCACCCTTTTCAGCCTTTATGGAATTGAGGAAAGTTATGGCCCCTTGCTCCAGATTTGGCTTTGGTTTAAGGGAATATTGTGGCTGGTTTGATTTTTCTAGATCACTAAAACTTTCTCCATATCAGCAATAAGGCTGTTTCTCTATTCGTGTGTAGCAGTTTCAGTTTCTTTTAAGAACTTTTTGTTTGCATTTACAACTTGGCTAATGGTTTGGCACAAGAGGGCTAGCTTTTGGCCTCTCTTGGTTTTCAATATGCCTTGCTCACTAAACTTGATTATTTGTAGCTTTTGATTTAAAGGGAGAGATGTGTGACACTTGAACACTTAGAGGCTGTTGTAGGATTGTTACTTGGCCTAATTTGAATATTGTTGTGTCTCCAGAATTAGGAAGGCCCAAAGAGAGGTGGGAGACAGGGAAGGGCTGGTCAGTGGAGCAGTCAGAACACACACACATTCACCAACAAAATTTGTCATCTTTTATGTGTGCAGTTTGTGGTGCCCCCAGAACAATTACCAGAGTAACATCTAAGATCACTGACCACAGATCACCATAACAGATATAATAATAATAAAAAAGTTTGAAATATTCTAAGAATTACCAAAATGTGACACAGTGACATGGAGTGAGCACGTGCTGTTGGAAAAATGGTGCCAATAGACTTGCTCAACACAGGGTTGCCACAAATCTTCAATTCCAATTCGTCAAAAATGCAATGTCTGCAGAACACACTAAAGGGAAGCACAGCAGAATGAGGTGTGCTTGTGTAGTCAAGCAAGTTATTACATCCATCATTTCACATCAGTACCCTTAATTGTGTGTGTGTGTGTGTGTGTGTGTGTTAAGAGGATCTACAGTTTACTCTCTTAGCAAATTTCTAGTATAAAAGTCTTTTCTTGAAGGGAGAAACAAGCAGTCACCTCATGCTGCCACAGAGGGGCTGTGGGTACAGTCGTTAAAACGGAGGCATGGTCCTCGCTCCCATAAGGGAAATTGCATTCTAGTAGAAGAGGACAACAAGTAATGAATAAGAACAAAAGATGCTTTCAGAAGTGTTACATATCCGAAAGGAGAGAAAATATGTTGCTTTTGATTAGTGACTGGGAGGTATACACCTTAATAAGTGTGGTAAGGCACCTCTGAGTCTATAATGAGTCCAGGGTACGATCTAAACAGAATATAATGCTCTGTAATGTGGAGTTGTAAACTGCTGCAGCTCCTGTCAGAATGACGGAAAGAAGTCAGTCACGGCAGGCACGATGCCTGCCCTAGGGAAAAGGAGTAACCTTGGCCGAGGCAGCTCCCTTTGCCTGATTGCCAGAGAGGGATTTGGCTGTGAAACCTTGGCAACTAAGACTCCCAAGGGCTCAGGATGGGTGGACCTAGAAAGATGAAGCTAGAAAGAGCCTACTTTTATGTTGGCTGTGGCAGGGCTGAAGGAGAGAAAAAAATCAAGTATGAATCATGGGTTTTAGGCTGGAGAAACTAACGAGTAGATGATAAATTCATTTTTTAATTGAGTTTATAACCTCTATTTGTAAGAGTTAGACTATCATACTTGTGTAAATTAGGTTTTTCCAATTTCTGTTTGCTTTTAATTTTTTATGGTTACTTTTGGCATGAAAACATTTAAAATGGTCAAATCTGTTGATCTTTTAAGATGTCTTGCAGTGATTTATGGTTAGAAAGTCATTCCCCATCTACGGAAAATATCTTCCTTAATTTTCATCTTTTAAAAAATTATTCTTTTATGAGCAGCTCTTTAATTTAGCTGAAATGTATTCTCTTGTACTCTATCAGCCTATATACGCATTCTTAAAATTGAGCTCATTCCGTAAGAGCGTGATCCCTGGACCGCAGGTGCTCAAAAGTAAGATGTTAGCGTCAGAGAGCATCGTCAGGCTCTCTCCATCTGCATCTCACGTGTCATGAGCAAAGCAAAGAGGAAAAACTGCAAGAAGAGAGGCGTTTCAGGCAGGAAGCAGCATTCCTTGTCTGAGCTGCTGTTCCCTTTGTCTGCCTTTCCTCAGTCAGGTCCCTCATTACTATCTTCTCACTTTTGGTCTCCAGATTCTCCCTCCCAAGGCATGTGGTTTATTTCCTGATCCTCAAACAACATATTAATAGTTGCACCCCCAACACAGACATTTTATGAAGCAATAAGCAATTATCTGATGGCCCATGGTTTGAGAAGCCCTGAAGAGTGTCCTCTTTGATGGGATAAAGGAGACTAGCTAGAGGAAGAAAAATCATTTTTAACAGAGTAAAACAGATTTCCTAAAAGCAAAGCTGAAAACATAAATGCACTTAATTTTCTTAACTGTCTCTGACTGTCGGAAAAACTTAAAACTCTTGGTAGAAGAAAGATTGTGAAATATTTTGGTTTCTAATTTTCTCTGACAAAGCTGAAGTTATGTTAGTCTTTATGTCAGCCAAATTTATATTCATCCATGCCTTCATTCCCTCATTCTTTCATCTGATTCATTTTCTTTCCCAGGAAAATTTAACTAAGCAGGTACTAAGCGTCAAATTAGCTTTTAGGTGGCAGAAGTTAGAAGATGAGGAGCATTCAGCCTCTGCCATTAAAAATCTTTAAGCCCAGTGTGAGATACAGATGCACAAGCAGATTATCATCATCCCATGGTAAAGGCAGTGACGTGGCTAGTTTAAGGGCACATGGAGGGTCACCTCCCCCAAACTGGTTTACTTGGTGATCAGGTAAAGCTTCCTGAAAGAAAACATTACATATTACTTTAGTGAGCTTACTTTAAACAAGGGGAAATATAAAATTAACATTAAGGAAAGGAGAGGAATGAGGCATGAGATGATCTAATTCTATGCATCTTTCAAATTTTTAACATCATGTAAGAACAATGTATCTTCTGAGTTTTACTGGGAGTGCTCCCACATAATGAACTCTGGCAGGTAACCTAGGTTCCGGACTCTGTCAGGTTTGTGCCTCAAATGTGTTCACTGGCTCTCAAGGTTTCATCTAGCTATGAAAAGATGCTGATTAACTTTTCCAGCCTAGGAAACAGAGCCACATCTCACTGAAAGATAATAAAGATGACTGCTTATTTTGGTTAATATATTTGTGAAAATATAAAATATAACTTGATATTTTTTAAAGCATACAGGCATTGCAAACGAGTTTGTAAAATTATACAAGCAATATTATAACCATGATTTTTCTGTAGTGGCAAAACATCAGTATTTTCTCTCTGAAGAAATATTTCTAGACAGAGTTACCAAATTTCTACCTTAAGGTTCATGATATTAACAGTGGAATATCTTTAAATTTAAATCACTAATTAAGAGCTCTGATGATATTAGAACAAATATTAAAATAAATTGTTTGCCAAAAAAGAAAGCCATTGTTTCCCTGTTGATAAATCTGGACAATTAAGTTGCTTCATTGTGTATTTCAGATAATGATCTTCTCTCAGCCCATTGAAAAAATTGTCTGATTTTTTAAATTACATTTAACCTCTTACCAAGGAGCACAACAGTGCTCTAGGGTTAGAATAAGATGCATAGGCTCTTACAAGAAAATAACATTCTCTGATGTTTTTGATGTTAAATATATTCGTGTCATACTGGCTGAGAAATGACCTTTTTCATATTCTTTCTAATAGCCTAAGGAGATATTTGATTCTCTAAAATCAAAGAAAAGGAAACACAAACATTCTGTTGCATTCTCTCTCTGGTGTCTCACTTTGATTTTCTTTGATTTTTTTTTCAAATATGTTCCTCAAGCTATTCAAATTAAAGTCAAATTACTGTCTAACACCTCAAACAATCAGAGAGCTATACAGAATCTTTAACGATCCTATGGACTCTTACTCCAGACAATCTGTAAAATACTGATTTCTAATTTGATTCATTAAATTTCATATTAAAAAGTCCCATTTTAAAATTATTTAAAAATGTTTTTGCAGAGTGTGTATGTGTATGTGCTCATGCACATGTACATATGTATATATTGTAAAAGATCCATTTTATTTATATGTAGGTATACATATGTGTCTGTGTATATACACGTGTATATATGTGTGTATATACACACACATGCACACATACATACATACACAGAGGGGCAGAGAGAGAGACTTTGCCCTCTGCAAATTCAGAACTGATCACATAATTTCCTTTACTGGCACTTACCTTAACAAACATGGATTCATTCTTTGGCATGTTGGTCCCCACAGCCACCTCATTTTCTCAGTAAGTTTCGGCTGCGCCTACAGTCTCTTGGCGGAAATTTTTGTGCGTTTTTGCTGATATAGCAGGCTCCTACTCTGCAGTATGGCAGAGCTGAAATCAGAATTGGTTGGCAAGTGGGAATCTGAGCGCACTCTAGTCCCGACTTTGTGGGAACTGGCCACGTCCTCAGGCCACGCATTCAACTTTGGCTCATGTGCCAGGATTTTGCAGTAGCCACGAAGGTTGTCTCAACTTCTCATTCAAACAAGAGTCACCTGATTCTTGTTTTTCTCATCTGCAGCATAACTAGAATAATTGTATTTATGTCCCAGGGATGTGAGGTGCTAGAAGAAGATACTGTATACAGAGCACTTTGATGCCTGGCACCTAAAAGGTGTCCAGTAAATATTGGACACTACTACATTGTGGTGAGACAGAGACACGGGGGATGTCCGAATACAGGTGATTACACAGTCTGTGGATGAAGGTTGGATCTCCCAGGAAGAGAGTGTAGGATGAAAAAAGACTCCAGAACTTCAGCGCCTGATACAGTCACCACTAACCACGTGAGGATGTTTAAATTTAAATTAATTAAATAAAAACTTCAGTTCGCCAGTCACATTAGCCACATTTCAAGTTCAATATTCACATGTGCTCGTTGGCCACTGTATTGGGCAGTGTAAATATGGAACATTTCATCACGACAGAAAGTTCTTTGGGAAGCTGTTATCTAAAATAATGCCCTAAGCAACATGTCAATTAAGAAATCATGATAGTTATGGCTAATAATCAGTGAGTATTTACCATGTCATGTACTGTGCTGAACACTTTAACAAGTTACCTCCAGGTTTTTTTCCCTCAAAAACTCTGTAAAATACTAATTATTGCTATTTTATATCTGAGGAAACCAAGAATCCCATAGTTTAAAGGGTGGTTCCAGGTGACTTATCAAGGAAGGATTTGGAAACATCATAATTCAAATCTAAGTTTGATTCCAAAATTCCAGTTTTATATCAATTTTCCATTTAGTCTCTGCCAGTCCTATTACTGCATTGGGCTGATTCTAAGATTACTAAAAGCAGCACCATTCATATGAAGAAAATGTTCATTCTTTATGTGTAAGCTAACTTTCTATTTCTGAAATTTGCTGCATCTTCTGTGGTAACACAGAATGGTTAGAATATTGAGATAAATATTTTAAAAATATTTTCAACCTTTCTAAGCCAGAAGACACAGAACAATTAAATAATTTACCCAATGGCACATATTATTGAGCGTTTGGCCTGGAAGTCAAACCAACTATGTGGGCAACAGCACAAACACTGGGACCAGTTCTCTGGATCTTAAATCTGATGCATTTCTACCTGTCCATCTCACCTTGGTGTATCCCTGAAATGCTCAGATGTACACTTAGTGTACTGCTGATACACTTACCCTATTTTATAAAACATGTGGTCAAACATTTCTTGAGTACAATTAAAATGGGGTATAATCACTGTGTTTCCTTTTTCTACCTGAAAAAGAAACCTTGATATGGCAGCCTGTTGCTCCAGCTTCTGTTTTTGACTGGTTCTAATTTGCATTATGTCAATAAGTCAAAAATCTTCAACTATTTTGCCCATTGACATTTTGACAATGCTGTAGACATTCTATAATCAATCTTGTTAATGATAAAATTAAGACAATCAAGTTCTATTATGGCCACTCTAAAGGAAAAATTGTTCTTTTCAGGAATAATAATAGCGTCTTTACAAGACTATGCTTTTCCCCTCTATTTCTACAATTTTCTGTTGACTGGCCTGTACCAATCCCTGTCACTCTACATACTTTTCTATTTATCTTAAAGTGACATTTTGATGATATGTGTGACTCATGTGATGCTAATAATACTTTTCATATTCAATTCAATTTTGCTTTATATACTGTACTTATATAAGCAGAAAATTGCTAGACTTTGTATAAAAACAGTTCTATAGAATTATCTTGAGCATAAAAGAATTACTATTTCAATCTGTAACTAAAAATGTCACCATTTTATTACTTTTGTCATCCTATCAGTCATTTCAGAGTCTGAGATGTCATTTCAGAGTAAGAGAGAAAAATGATGCTCTCAAAAACAAACACCATTTATACTTCAATAAAACCACTCACCAGTCACATGTACGAGGACTATCTAATTACAAAAGAGACATGCTATTTATTCTCATAGGAAAACATATCATGCCAAGAACATTATTGTCGAAAATTCTAAAACGATTTATAACATTCTTGCCTCTATTGTATATACTCAATAAATGCTCTTAACTGACTAACAGGTGTCAGTTTTTGTACAAAATGCCTCTCAGTGATTTTCTTCAGTGCTTATATTTTTAAAATCGTAAATATCTGAAAATTATAGAAAAATGTCCATGTAATTTTGATGCTATTATATAATATTTTATGTTCATGTTTTTCTGAATCTTTGCTAGTGAATATAAAATTTGAAAATAAATTTTAACTTTGCTTTGGGACTTAATATTTCCAAAAGTAGAACAACTATTCAGAATGAACTCACTTTTGTGAAGTAGCACTATTAATAATATATAAAACAAGATTCATATGGTAAGTTAATTAGGAAATTTATATCTCTGCTCTACCATGTGCCTGTCTATGCAAGGCATTGTGTATATATGTGTATACACACATACACTAGGCATTGTATATACAAGTCCTATATATATATACACACACACACATATCCTGATCTCTTCATTTAATGAGTTTGACCTCTAACCAATTAAAATATTTCAAAAACTGAAATATAAAATATAAAACTGTAAGGAAATAATTAGTAAAATACCTAAAGAGATACTATTACTATTTCTAATATCAGTTAAAATCATTTTATGGAGGAAATGCTTAATATGGGCCTTGAAGAATTGGTAACATTTGAGTGAAACATGGGAAAATGTTCACTCAAAAATGATGATTAAACACAAATAATTATTAGTTATTTAGAACACATATTATCTTTAAAAATTATAAAATATCATAGCATGCATATTTTGAATAAATTTATGTTTATTAGTGTAAGGATCTTTTATGTGTACAAGCAATACAAAATTAATTTGATTTTGATTATATTTAATTCCAACAAAATTCATATAATTCACACTAAAATAACCTGTCTGGGAAGAATTCTTTAGATTCTTCTATTTTATCTAATCATAAAGTTTTTCATACATAAAATAATATGAATACAAATTATTTTCATGTCATCAATTTGTCTATGCAAAAAAAAATCCTTTACCGCACTTAAATCCTTTTGATTCCTTGTTATATTCTGTATTATTGTCTGTTTTCTCTTTATGATTTGACTATCTGAGGGGGAATATTTTAGTAGTTCTTCTGTAGTGAAGCTCTTAAATAATCGTATATTATAACAGAGGACAGGGTGAGGTAGGAACTGATTAAACTCTGGTGGACTCCCTTACTTTGACACAAGAGACAGGATTTATTGACTAAATTTATAAATAAAAATCACAACTAAAGGAGATCAAGTTATAGAGGATATGAGCATTTCTAATACTGGTGTAAATTATTAACAACAGCAAAAGGGTATAAGAGGAAAACTTCATTGATAATAAATGAAATCAGCTCTAAAATGAGCTTAGTGTAAAACATTGAGAGCTATCAAGTGAATGTTTATTTACTCTGTGAGAAGACATACGTGCTAAAAATATAAATAGGCAGTTTCTGCTGGGATAAGAATAAAACAATCTTAGGGTTGTTCACATGATATTCTCCTTCTTTGTGTCTGTGTCCAAATTTCCCCCTTATATAAGGACACCTGTTGTAATGGAATAGGGGCTCACCCTACTCATCTTAACAAATTACCTCCGCAACAACCCTTCAGCAATCCAAATAAGGTCTAATTCTGAAGTACTGGAAGTTAGGACTCCAATATGGATTTATAGGGTGAAACAATTCAACCCATAACAGAGGGAAATGGAAGACTAGATCCAAGGAGGGCCAGATGCCATATATAGGAGAATAGACTCAGGCAACTCCCTTTCATTAAATAGCACATCTAAAAACATATAAACTAAGATTTACATGTGAAAGTGATTAAGACATTTATATTTATGTTCTACCATGTGCCTGTCTCTATGCAAGGCATTTCATAAAAATAAATAAAAATATATATATAGGTCCTGATCTCTGCATTCAATGAACTTGCACTCAAACCAACAAGAAATATTTCAAAAGAAGACAGGTCAAATATAAAATCTATAAGCAAATAATTTTTAAACTGTCTAAAGAGATACAATGACTGTCTTAATATCCATTAAAGTCATTGGAGAGGGACTTACAAAGGAGTTTGATACTCAACACAAGGCTTGAAGAATTGGCACCATTTGGATCAAAGTCTACAAAACATGGACAAATATCAAACGAAAGTGATTACTGGAGACAAATAATTGCTTATTTAGAACAACCAATAACTTAAAATTGTTGCTAAAATTAAGATACCAGCAGGATTGGTTCCTTCTGGAAGCTGTAGGGGGAAATTCATTCACGGCTGCTCCCCCTTCCCCCGCCTTCAAAGCCGGCGACCCCACATCATGCCGAGCTCTGTTTGTCACCTCATCCTTTTATCTTGCTCTTCTGCCTCCCTCTTTTCCTTATAAGAACCCCTGTGATTACAGTGGGCCCACCTGTGTAATCCGGGATGCTTCCCCGTCTCAAGGCCCTTAGCTTCATCACATCTGCCAAGCCCCCCCTTGCCCTGTAAGGTAACCTACTTACGGGTTCTAAGGTTTTGGACGTGGATTTCTTGAAGGGCTGTTATGCTGCCTACAATTCAAGATAATATCAGGGTGGTGCCAGATCCCAGCTGAGGTAGGAAGCAGATGTCACTGGCTCACGGAAAAGCTAGGCGTCTTGAACATTTCCTTCTCTCCCCATCTGCTGCCCCTTGTTTTTCACAAATTGTTGGAAAGGTCAGTGGTCCCATACTTCGTTGTTCACATGCACCCCATGATAAAAATTACTGGTAGATATTCCTAATATCTGTATTCTCTTTTCTTCAAGGGAAGATGGAGAGAAGGTGGAAGACTACCCTTCCCACGACACTTGCATTCTTGCCAATTAACTGAGATAGAAAGTGACCTCTGCCTTTCCAAACTGCAGGAACAAGACCCCTGGTGACTTTCCGGATTCCCCATTGTCACCCTGACGAGGCTAATGCCTGGACAGGTGGTACAGGTGCTGCTAAGCTGAGTCCCCGAGGAACAAGCTCAAGGAGAGGCTTCTGATTTTCACCTCCCCTAATATACATTCTAAGAGATTTTGTATGTGCAAAAAAATAACATGGGGGGATCAAGTCACTGGCATCTTTTACTTCAGAATAAGCCTACCTTTCCTGACTACTAAACTCCTACAATAATTTTAAAAATTTATTAACTCCTTCACATAATTTAAGTTGATGTATAAAATATTTCATCCTAATTTTAAATAGTTGCATATGATCTAATTTCTAGTATGTTGTGATATTGATGTTTTAATTTCAATACTCTTTGAAATTTTTTCTCATCAGTTTTGAAATGTGCAATACTCTACTACTAACCATATTCACCACACTGTGCAATAGAGCTCAAAATAAAACACATATTCCTTCTGTCTATTCTGTCTAACTGAGATTTTGTGCCCTTGGAGCACCATCTCCCCATTTCCCCCACGCCCAGCCTCTGTAACTACCGTTCATTCTACTTTCCACTTCTGTCAGTTCAGTTGTTTTAGATTCTACCTCTAAGTGAAAACACACAATATTTGCCATTCTGTGCTTGGCTTATTTCACTTAAAATATTAATAGCATTCTTTAGGTTCATCTGTGTTATCTCAAATGACAGGATTTTGTTATTTTTTATGGCTGAATAGTATTCCATCCTGTGGTATATGTAACACATTTTCTTTATCTGTTGATGGACTTTTAGGTTGATTCTATAACTTGGTTATCGTGAATAATGCCGCATTGAATGTGGGAGTACAGACATCTCCTCAACAAACTGATTTCAAGTCTTTTGGGTAAATACCAGGAAGTAGGATTGCTGGATCATATGGTAATGCTATTTTTAGTTTTTTAAGGAAGCTCCATGCAGTTTTTCATAGTGGTGGTACTAATTTGCATTCCCACCAACAGTGTACAAGAGGGTTTTTTTTTTATTGGAAATATATTACACAATGAAATCAAAGGGGTTTTTTAATTTTTAAGTGGTTCATGTATAAATGTGTGAATATGACTGTCTGCTAGAATTCAAAATATTCAGTCTCAATTGCATTTCTGTTTTCTTTTTAATGTAAATTCTGAAAAACTTTAATAAATAAGAAAATGGGGCATAAAGTCATCTTTTTACAACAATGTCAAGTAATTCTTCAAGTTACATTCTCTAGTTATGTGCCACATATTTATCACCAAAAAGAGTTTCAAATGATCTGTCAACTCAGTTATGCCTCCTTTAACTTCTTAAAAAATGAATAATTGGAATTCACCAAAGTTGTACAAGAATGGAACAAATCAAGCAAACCTCTTAGAAAAATCTTCCTGTATCCCAGGAGAATATTCACAGTATTTTGGTGACTGTTACATCATCAGGTGATTACAACCTAGGAAATGTGCTCTGAGGAAAGGTCACTGCCTAGATTGGAGTTTCACAGAGATACTGTGAGAGGCAGTAGCACCTGGCAAATGTGCAGATGAAAATCTAATAGAGAGATTTCAATTGAGACTCACTTCTATAGTGAGCCACTGTGCTTTACCAAAGTGTGTGTCATCCCTTGAGAAATGCTGGTGTGGACATAAACTTTGGGAACCACTAATTTTTGAGTCTGCATTAAACTCTTTCTAGGTTTTTGTGTGGTTCCCTTTTTATCTCACTATACTTAGATCTCACCTCCACCTAATATTTCAACTATCACCCAAAATATGCCTTTAGTACCAAGTTCATAAGGTATCTCTTTTGCGTTAACTGGACATCTCTGCCAATATCTCAAATCTGATCTTTTCTAAAGCTAACTACATCATTTCTTTTAACTTCTGCAGAATTCTTTGACTCTGCAAAGACTAGCTCCAAAGATGGGCAGATTTCAACAGGAACCTAGTACTATCATTTCCCAGGTAGAGACTGTCTAGCCCATCTTTCATAATGGGGTGACTGCACTGACTCTCCACCACATTAACTTGTTCTTCAGACCCATTCACTCAGTTGTGTGTGTCTTGACCGTTAGCTCATGCTATCAATGCTTCATGTTAGTATAAATCACAGATGCCTTCCTTATTTTTCTCTGTTGTTTTTATTTCAGGCTGAAATTTTTTTACCTTAACAGTTGGAATGGCTTTATAATCCATATCATTTTGTTCAGGGTAGCCTGCTTCCAATAAATTTCTCAACTATCTGCAAGATTATACTTCTAAATGCGCACTGAATTATGTCACTCCACTCTTTAAGATCTTTAAATATTTTGTTATCTCCTCCCCCTCCCCCAAATAAAAGCATTCACATTATAAGGCCTTTCATTACCTGACCTAAGACTTAACCTCAGTCCACATCTCTGGCTTCTCATTTTTTCTTTTTTCCCCTATAATTCATCTATCCAGGAAATTTCAAGTTTCCCAAAGTTCCACTCTGTTGTTCTGTTTTCTTAGAGTAAAGTTCTCCATAAACATTCTTTGACTGAAAAATAAACTTCAAAACTTGGCTCAAATTTGCCCTTCTTTAGGAACTCAGCCCTACAATCCCCCATTCTTATACTTCAATATAGCTTGTGTGTCCTTCCTATGAACTTCAACATCAACCTGTATCCAAATGAACCATAACACATGCATTTATTATTGTATGTGTGAATTTTTCCTACCATATTGTGAGCTTTTGAGAGAGAAAACAATAGTTCTTTTAATTATATCTTTAGTGATGAAAGAATATTTAGCTCAATTATGGTTTTTGAAAGAGTAAAAGAATTCATAAAATTGTACCTTCTTTCTGACTTAGTACCCTCAGTGTTCTGTTGATCAAATCTCTCTGTTTGTGTCAGAAAGACAGAGAGAGTATATTTTTCAAAATATGATATTTGAAGTAATTCATACATGTTTACAATCACATCCTATCAATACATACCAACTTGAAAATATTTTATTATTTCATTCAATACCTTTAAAAAAACCCAAGATTTAAACTGCTACCTTCCTCTGTACCTCTCAAACTGCAAATCCTCTAATAAAAAAGGAATAAATCTTCAAAGATAATTTTTATATCACAAATGTTACATGAGTATTTATGTAGAAAGGGGAAGGAGAGGGAGAGAAGCAAACGAAAGACTGGTGGTAGGAAGAGGGGAGGAGAGAGGGACAGAGAGAGAGAGAGAGAAAAAGGGGTGTACACACACGCTTTTGTGTTTTCAACAAAAAATACTGTGTTCGCAGTCTTCTGTATGTAGTAGCTAGGAGAATGCTTAATTTAATTCAATATCTAATCCTGAATAAGACCTCATAATCTTTCAGCAAAAAAATCTTAATGAAACCTCTCTTTTCTATACCAATTTCTCATGTACAGGGATTTTGGAATTTAATTCTGAGTGAATTAAGTGGATATGTAACAAGACAGGCATACACCTCTTCAAGACACAACATTGCAGAAATCATAGTAGGTTTGTGAACTGAAATAACTTAGAAACATTCAGAATGTTGCTGATTTTGTTCATTTTATTCAGGCTCAAAGATCCCTTTAGGGTAAATGAAGTCTTCTTTGAATATTCTGAAGCATTAATAGTAGTTTAAGTTTATTCTGCAGTTCCCTCCTGGCCACAGTAATAGGATAGAAGTTTGAGGCACTGTTCTCTGAGTCTCTTGTATAGTGTATCTTTAATAGTAAAATATATCATATGCTTGGGTTATGGATATAGATTAGCAATTTATACCTCAGTCATATCTGTTTTTATCAGCCATGTTTTCACTGATATATGAGGATCCAACATTTTTAATTAAGGTAGAGACTTGAAGATTATGATGATAATGTAATTCACTACTTGCTTAAAAATTATATATTTATATATTTAGACTTATTTTAATCAAAAAAGAAATTATTCTGTACTTTCACCTTTTCAAAAATTACATCAGAACATATATCAGAATTTAAATACCTAAGAGTATAGGAAACATAATATTAAAGATTTTATAAAGCCATAATTATATTGAAACCACTGCTATAAAAAAATGAGGTGTTTTTATTTTTCTCTGTTGTTAATTCTGCATTATTTTGTACCTTGTCTTGTACTGGTTTCATCAATATAAGTGTATCCTATATCACTGGATTTGTTCATAAATGATTTTGTTGGTCCTAGCATCTTATCTTACCTTGGCCAAAAGTCTGCATCTTCCTAGGGAAGAGAAACAGTCTCAGAAGCAGAACATGCTGTGTAAGATAACCCGGAAATTAGATTTTCTGTAAGTCTCAGATGAGCTCATCAAATATTTAGAGGGTCCTGCGCTAATAGTCCTATCAAGGGATATGCTGTATTCAGCATTATGGGTTGTGGTAATCAAGTAGGTAAAACCAAAGAATTGCTATTCCATTTACTGCTAGTATTTTTTGTCCTTTAATTGTGAAAATGTTATTTATCAAATGACCATTTTATCTTTATCTTTGTAGCCACTAGACATCAACTGCGGGCAGTTCTCCATGTTTTGGACTTAAGTCTCCTAAGGAAGAATAAACACTCTGCTTGGAGCAACACTGCTCCTCTGGCTACTACAATGCTGTGTAACTTGGCTGGACTGTTAGGTGTGCCAATGAACAGGATGGCATTTCCCTGTCCTAAGGAAATTATTGCTTTTGCAACAACTAAGCTCTTTCTTCATTTTATTTTTTCCATCAATACCAAGACCCCTATTCTCACTCTTGCTTCAGAAAAGAAGTTATGGGGAAATTGTGGAATATATTAAAATATTTTCTTGAATCTATGAGTAGGAGACCATTTAAATAAGATGGATTTTGAAGGAAGATGGTACTTCATCATCTCTGTAAATAAAACTTGGACTCTTTTACAATAAGGCACAAAATGTTCAGCCCATGAGTGATGCTTAAGAACTCCGTGACGGAAATTGAGACAGCAGGAATCCAGTATATCATTTCCCAGGTACAGACTGTCTAGTCCATCTTTTATAACGGGGTGACTGCACTGACTCTCCACTGCATTAACCTGTTCTTCAGACCCATTCACTCAGTCGTACGTGTCTTGACCATCAGCTCATGTCATCAGTGCCCCATGTTAGTATGAATTACAGGTGCCACTTACTATGATAAACGAATAACATGAAAAGCTGGTGACGTGATAATATTTTCTTTCAGTACTAATAACGTTTTAAAATTTAATCCAAAATACGAATTTAGCCTTTCAGATAAATCTTACCACTTTCTTTGGTTCATTTACATTACTGGTAGCATCCTATTTCTTCTAAAAAAGCACATAAAAGGTCAAGTAGAAACTTACCTGCTCTGCCACAGGCGTGGCCCACTCAAAGAATAAAAATACAACAGATATATTTATAACACTCTTTATTTATTTTTCCCCCAGATGATATTTATTTATTTATTCTTTTTTTAATTTTAAAATATTAAGGAGGTACATTTAGGTTACATGGATCATTTTTGCAATGCTTGAGTCCTGGCTATAGGTGTGCCTGTACCTATAGGTGTATAGGTGTTCACATCACCCTTTAAGTTGGTTTATTCCCCTCCCCCCCCGGTTGATTTCCACTGAATTTTACTTCCCTCTGTGCACATGTGTGCTCACAAGTTAGTTCCAATTTAATAGTGAGTACATGTGGTGTTTGTTTTTCCATTCTTGTGATACTCCCCTTAGGAAGACAAAAAGACACCTGCACTCTAATGTTTATTGCAGCACAATTGCAAAGATGTGAAATCAGCCCAAGCGCCCATCAATTCATGAGTGGATTAATAAAATGTGGTATATGTACACCATGGGACACTCTTTATTTTTAAATCATTTTCACATCCAGTGTCCTTTTAATACTCACAGCAAAGTTATACAAGATAATGGAGCCAGACGTGTGTCCTGCTCTTCTCACAGCCTAATGTGATGCTGTATTATCTTAACTAATTACATGATTTATAGCTCTAGTATAATTTATGGAATTAAAGTGGATTCATTGAAATCAAACATTTTATGGTTATTTTTACCACATACATTTTGATCTCCACATATATATCAAATGAAAGCTTTAAAAATAGGTCCTGTATGTGTTTGGTAAAGAGGAAGTTGACCCAACCCTCACGGTTTCAGGTTATCTGGTACAAGTGAGACCTACCGGCTTTGCGTATTGCTAATCACGAGAAACTGAAGGCAGTCAATTTTCTGCATGAAATCGAGAACATCGTTGACATGTATGCAGATGCACGCACTTGTCTTTTTTACTCTCCACCATGAAGTATTATTCTATTTTGAAGAATGTTACATCTTTTTTTGTGGAGAAAAAGACATGTCTTTGGTGATTACTCCTTTTGTGCATTATGGGTCTATTTCAGTTTTTGGTTGTACACATTTAACCCTTGACATCTTTTAAGTTGTGTTTACCATTTTAAGTACTGAACAGACTTAAGATAACTCTCTTGCTGCCCATCACCCTGCATCCCTTTTTCTTGGATGACACATCGTGCTGTTGGATATGAATGAAGCTACAGCATGCCCTCTGTGTTGACCAATATCCTAAAGCTGGCATTGATTGCCTTTACTTGTTTGCTTTATGCATGAAACCTAGAGATCAGCTATTCAATACTTAATTTTCTAGGATAAATCTAAGACCTTCAGATTGAAGACATTTTTAATTATGTAATACAAAGTTGTACATGGATTCATATTTCAGAGGAATATTAAAAACTCCCCTAACTTATTCACAATCTTTGAGCTATTAAACCTGTGAAGAGAACTAAGCATTGTCTCTAATTACTAACATATATTACACATTTTATTGCTCCATTTTAAATAGTATCTCTTCTCCTTGTGCTCCCAATGTCAAAGTTTCCTTTCTGAGTACACAGATATGTTTGAAAAGGGGGGGAGGGAAAGGTTGCATGCACCTGCATTGCCCCCATCACTACCTGCCCAAAGCTGTGTGACAACCCCCATATTTTCTTGACAGTCTTAACTACACCTTTATTTTTCTTTAAGCACTTAAGTGTGACTAACTGTCAAGCTCTTGAACTGAAGTCAAATACCATTTCATTTTTTATATTCTGGAAAATGAGAGGGCTGTCATAGAAGTAAAACCAGAAACCATAAAACAAATAAATAAGTGTTGGGTGTTTTCTGCGCCATAGAGAACTGAGAAGAGAGAAAAGAAATTGTGTGACAACCAAGCATAATGACGGTACCAGTGGCGACGACAGAACTGCCTGCGTTAGACGATGCCGGCAGCTCTTCACTGTCATTACCTCAGCCACTCCGTGCAACGACCTCGTGAGACGTGTGCTATTTTAAGCCCCATTTTAAAATTGAGAAAACTGAGGAATTGGGATGTTGAAAAATTACTTATGTGTTTGGCAAAGACTGTGGCCACTACGGAGAAGTGAGAATCAGTCCAGCCTTGACACTAAATAGCTTTATAATGTTGGAAAATAAGTTTACCTCCGTGGGTCTGGATTCCTTTGCTGGCGCAGAGGAGGCAGTGACAATTCTTCTGGAAATCGTACCCCTGGAAGGGTGATGCAGCAGAGCCCATGCTTGATCTCAGCTCTCCGAGGAATGACGTCCAACACTCACTCAGTAATCATGAGTGAGCAAGTGGGTCGGATTTCCACTCTGAGTACAGTATTTTCCCACTAACTTCAAATTCCTGGTGGATGAAAAAAAAATTACTGTGTGCCAAACCGGCTTATCCTAAACTTAATTTAATTTCTCTTCTTTTATAGAACCACAAAAATTACATCCCTAATAAACAATATATATTTTCTATCAGTTAGTTTAACTTGATGAATTGTGATACCCCAAGGTGTATATGATTGCTATTACCAGGTTTATATTTTTAGTTAATATATTAATATATTTATCATTTAATGAGAGATACAAAAATTGTAGTAAAATATGTAAGAAATAAATAATTATCAAAAATCTAAAATAAATGTTATCAAAATTAATTCTACAAATAGAAGTCTAAGTCTATTAGTTGATATAAAATATGCAATAACTCTAAAACATTTATGTATAAAACAGTATAGTAACAAACCCTCTGAAACTTTCAAAAAACAAAAATTCCTATGATATACAATCATTCGAAGATTAGGAAAAGGGAAAAGTACAGAATTTTTGAAGCTAGCATAATCCTGACATAAAAAGTGTGACAAAACAACCTTTGACAGAATCATCTCACTTATAAACATATATGCAAAAATACCATATAGAAACTAGCATTCAATAGTATAATTGTATTGAGGATGTAGAATTTTTCTTAGGAGTAGGCAGATTATTTAATATTTGAAAATATTTCAGCCCATGTATGATGTCAATACATAAAAATATTATGATATCCTTAATACATAGAAAATATATTCCTCAATATATGGAAAATATATTTAGTACAATTTAAAACTATTCTTAAATAAAAGACACAAACCAATAAATATGCCTAAGATAAACATTTCCAAAAAAGGTAAAAGACAACATTTCAGTTTTCTGTGACTGTGTGACAACTTGTTTCAAGACTCTTTGGCTTAAAAATATCAAGAATGTAATTCTTATGATTCTTTTGACCAGAAATTTCAGCAGTGAGCTTATCTGGAACTGATAGAAATAAGATGGACTCTCAACTTACAAGGTGTTTATCTTCACTTGCTTCTGCTCATCTGGGGCTCTAGCCTGACTGTCCTGCAGCATGGTGACTGGGATTTAAGGTGGAGGAAGCAGAGCTGCCAGGCCTTTTACATCCTGTGCTTTGAAATTCCAGAACATAACTTTTGCCGTATTGCATTGATCAAAGCAAGCCACAACGCAAAACCAGATTCAAAGGAAAGGAAAACAGACTCCACTTCTTGAAGTGAAGAAGAGCATGAACACACGCACACAGGAGAATCTGATGCCTGCTGCAAAAATCAACATCCCTCAGGAGCAAAGCACATTTACCCTCTCCATGAACATCTCATTAGTTCATTGATTTTAGGTTCAGGTTTAGATGTGGAAGGCTTTCAGGTATAGCTCCTCTCAATGTGGTCACCTGTCAACTCAAAATATAAGTTACTTTCTGCACCTCCCCACCCACACAGCCAATAAACAGTGGTCAGACAGGTACAGTATGACTGCAATAGATCTGCCCAATCAAAAGGCAAGGGACAGAAGGATACAGAGAAGTCATTGGTCTATTGCAATTCTGAAATCCAACTGGGCATATTTTTCCAGAGCCTCTTATTTCAGAGCAGGGACTATTCTTTACTTAGACCACAGTTCTCCTTTGGAGCAGTTCTCTGCAGCTCTTCACTCTGTCTTCTGGCTTTGGTTCTGCTCTCTGAGTCATTCTTTCTTTCCAATAAAAAATGCTCTATGTCTGCAGCAGAAATGCTTCTTCAGCTTGTTTTTGACTATAGCAAGTTGGGTGCTGAGATGCCTTTTTTAAAATTTTAAACCACTATTATTATATTATTGTATTATTTAAATACAAGCAGATGCAGTTCCTTTAAAAATTGTGGGTTTCCTATGTTTCAATTATAATACACTCCATGTTAAAAAAGCCCTACCCACAAAACTTTTTGTGCTGAATTTTTCTTTACATTTGGCCTGTGTGTCAAGAGTGCTAAAAAATAGAACCTCTAAGATTTTTAGAAGCTTTTTCTTTTTATGATAAGGACTACAATTTAAGTAAATCTTTTACAAATTTCAAAAAATAGTATACAGACACAAACCTATTTGATCTTTACCTGAGGCCCTGTTTTACTTGGAGTGTCCTGGACTCTGGATTTCATCTTTACTTTCAGGACATCATTTTTTTTTTCCAAAAAACTTTCATAACTTTTTACTACCAAGAGAAGCTCGGAGTGAGATAAAATTTTATTTTTCTGGGTTGGATTTATTGCTTTTAAATTCTACTTGAAAACTGAATGATTTTTAGTGTTTGTCTATTCCCACACTTGATCTTAAGCTACTTAAAGGAGCTTATTGATATTGATATTTCAATATTTTACCTGGAATTCTCCACCTGGTCCAAAATCAGTGCCACGTGTATCAAGTTTTTCAGCAGCACTCCAATTCCAGATACAAAATTCTGTTTCACTTATCAGTTGTTATGTAGCAAGCCACCCCAGAACTTAGTGTATTCAAACAATATTTTTTCCATCGTTAAAATGATTCTGTCAATCAGGGATTCAGGCAGGGTTCAATTGTTCTGTTTTCCTGAACTCCATGTGTTGCCGATGGAGATCACTCAGTCAGCTTCATTCAGGTAGAAATGTAGACAAAGCCAGAGCAACCAAGAAGGCCTCTCCTTGTTCATGGTGTCCTTACTAGGCCTTTAACATTCAGTTATTGAGACTGGACTTTCTCACTTCAAGGTGGCCAGCTTCTAGGAAGGAAGAAATGAATGTGTCTAGTCCTCCTAAGGTCTGAGCTAGGTAATTCACAATTGTCACTTCTACCACATTGTATTGAACAAAGGAATTCACAAGGCCAGATCAGATTCCAGTGGGAATTTTCAATTACATTTAAAGTAAAAACAGAAAAAGTCAAATGCTAAATTTTGGGCACTACCTCATAGCTTCCTTAAGGGCACACATATATTTAATGCATACATTTACATGTTTGGAAATCATTTTCTTATAACTACTACCTGAAATATGCTCTATAGATAGTGTACTTGGTGGAAACCCCTGGGCTGTTAACCCCTAGGCTGTTTTTCTTCTTTTATAAATCTATTGTTTCTAGGTGATTCTAAACTCCAAAAGATTCCCTGCCTAGAGAGCTTAATTTGGTACAGATATCTAAATATCATTATTTCACCAGATTCACTTATTTTTTGAGAAGTTTATACTTATCTTTATTAAAATGAAGAAATAAGAAAGCATTGAAGTAGCATGTGACTCTACATCATTTATTTTAGCAGATAGCTATAAATCATAATGAACAATTTTCCCTATGAATGTAGGGATCTATTAGATTTGGGATTTAATCTAAAATTTTCAGGATTAGCTACAATAAAATCATGATTCATTTTTTCATTAAATAATTGATTTTTTAAATATCTGATTGAAGTCAGGATCTGGTGCTTATGTTATTTTTCTTGTATCAAAGATGACACATGAAATATTATAACTGGATTATTTCAATGGTATCTTTCTTTCTTTCTTTGGTTAAATGATAGCAAAATCAAAGTCTTGAACAAAAAGCTCTACAATCATCACTTTGAATTATTATGGAATTAAACATGCCTGCTTGGTAGCAGGTGGTCTTCCTTTTCTACAGGAGTGTTCATGGTCTGATGTATTTTGATTTACGTGAGGAAAAACAATTTTAAGTGACCACTTAAGAGCATCTGTATGGTTGTCTTTGTTAGTTCTTGGAATAAGCAGCAGTATCTGGGTTCTAGGTGACTCTTCAGACAAAGAGAATTGATGTAATAGCTGAAAGCAAATTAAAAATCAATGCAAATAAATCACTTTAAGCCCAGGTGTTTTAAAATTAACTCCAGTTAGGCACTTTTTTGTTTCCTTATACCAATGTGATGTGATAGTATATTTATTTGTCTTAATATTTAAATTCATTTGCAACATTGCATACTCATAAAGAAAGATTACACTTTAATTAAGTTACTTAATATTAAACTTGGAAAATGCCCTAGTCTGTTCATGCTGCTGTAACAAAATACCATCGACTGGGTGGTGTATAAGCAATAGTTTATTTCTCACAGTCCAGGAGGCTGGAAAGTCCAAGCCCTAGACACCAGCAGATCCAGTGCCTGGTGAGGGGCAGCTCCATCTTCTCGCTGAGTCCTCACTTGGTGGAAGGGGCAAAGGAGCAAACCCTCATACCTAATCAACTGATGAAATAAAATCACATCGGGGGTTAGGTTTCAACATATGAACTTCGGGGACATGTGTCTTTTTTATAGTTTTAGTTTTCAGAACATAAAGTTCCAACCTAAGATTAAGTGTTATCTGGTAAATTAATTTTAATATGAAAACAAAGCCAAATTGGCAACTCGAACAATATTTCTAAAACATGTATTATTATTGTATTAAATTTATTATATATATTTAGTCATGTTGTCTACCATAAAAAGAAATGTGTAAAAAAGTTCCACATTTTAAACTGTTAACCATGTACAGTAAAGGGAGTGTCTGTGTGTGTCTGTTAGGCAGCTTGGGCTGCCATAACAAAATATTACAGACTGGATAGTTTCAACAACACAAATTTGTTTTCTTACAGTTCAGGAGGCTGAAAGTCTGAGATCAGGGTGCGGGATTGGTTGGTTTCTGGGGAAGGCTCTTGTCTTGGCTTGCAGAGGGCCACCTTATTGCTATGTGCCCACATGGTCTTTCCTGGGTATGTGTGTAGGGGGAGAGAAAGTCCAACTCTATCAGATCAGGGTTGCACCCTTAAGGCTTAATTTTACCTCAATTACCTCCTAAAACCCTATCTCCAAATACTGCCATAGTGGGACTTAGGGCTTATTGAACTTGGAGGGCCAAAATTCAGTCTATAGCGGTATGCTAGACCAGTTATTGTCTTCTGGGTATCCCCAGCTCCAACCCCTTTCATGTCTGGGAACTGTTCACTGAATTCCATTCTCTTTGAAGTTCCTGCTTAGAATTTGTGAGTGAGGGGAATTGACACAAGCACTAGCAGTGGAAGGGAAGTGGAAGCATTTATTCTTGGAAAGTGGCGACTGTTATACATGACCATGCTCAGATGGGGGCATCTACAGAGGCGGTTGTTTGTACAAGTGCAAGGGCTGACACAAACCCAGACGCCGGCCAGACCCCCCGGGCGCTCCCAGGCCACTGTCCAGGCAGGCTTGGGACCCCTCCAGGGGCTCTCGCCCTGCAGCCCTGGGCCTGGTGCCTCTCCTGATTCCTGCATTCTCTCGCCTTCTCTGGCACCAGTGCTTCTGGCTGCAGTGGTCAGTGAACAGTTCTCTGATACTGAGACTTTCTTCTTGGCTCCTCCCACGTGTATGCAACCTCTAATTTGTATATAAACTCCCCCACTTCTGTGATACTTGTAGTGGCTTTTTCTTCCTGACCACACTGAGACTGAAGTCCTGAGATACATAAATAGCTTTCTTCAAAATATGTGAGTATCTATTTGCACATTTCAGATCATTACATTTGTATATGCCTTTGTGCCGCCTCAGCACAGAATAATGTAAAACTCAGGTTATATATGACTGATTAATTTTTCAAGGATTTGCACTTTTAGGTTAAAAAACCTTAAAAATGTATAGATTTTACTTGGTCTTACGTGTAACATAAATTAAACACTTTATACATAAAGCAACATTGTAGAAGAGTTATTAAATATTGTTACTTGATACACAGTAAACTCCCAAGACAGTGTATTATAAACTAGGTACATGAAGCAGTCATTAGTTTTTATAATTAAAAATGTGGCACAAAAATCCTGATTTTTTCTGACTTTCAATAATTTGTGAATTATAAACTACTTACTTTCCAAAATGTTTTTGAAGAAACTTACTGTATTGTACTATATAAAACTCACTTTTACAGTCATTATAAAATGCATAAACCTAAGCAACATCTGTAAATATCTAATACTAATAGTTCAGACTTACAACTTGGAATCAATTGAATACATCTTTTACAAACTGTTTGCAAAGTAGAAAGTTTTACCAATCATTTTTCACTCTTATCAGACATAGGTCTAGAGGAAGATCTTACTAATTATGCTTAATACTTATTTTTGTCTTGAAATTTCTTTCATCTACACAAACAATGTTAGGATTAAGGTTTAATAGTTGTTTCTATTGCTCAATACGTATATTCAAGAAACTGCCATTGAGGTTGCTACTTGGGTGTTTACTTTGCAAACCTTCAGTCCCACTTTCCTACAGACTCAGGGAGATGAAAAACAGTCCAAGGCAGAAATGGAGGGTGTTAGTCCCATTAACATGTCAAGAAATAGATTTAATGTTCAGCTTCAACATTGCAATACCATCTGGAAACTTGTGCCTGTACTGAGCAGGCCCTTCACATGTTTTTTTGTTTTTGTTTTTGAGGCTGCCATCCATAATAATGTCAACTAGCCTTCCTTGTTTTTGCTACTGCCACTCAGAAGCCACTTCACAAATGACAGTGGGCAGGGTGGAAGGTGAAGAGGAGAATGCTTTTTCCACAATTAGCCAGAGTATTGTGTATTATTATCTATTTCCTTTGACTACAGACATGCACTTTTCCTTAACATGTGCAGAAAGCTGGAAAGAGTATTCACAATTCAATGGTTGGTTTGGAAGTGAAGGACTTCTTTACTGCATTATTTTCATGTGACACCTTTCTCAGTACCTTTGGAGTAAAGTACATTAAACTTGTGATGTCTGTATTTCAAGATTAGTTAAAGACTGATTCAAGAATAAGATTCTGGGCTATGCAACTCTGTAATTAGTGAATGTAGAAATGTTCAGCTATGAGGCAAGTCAGTACTATGCATTATTAAGTAGAGAAGATTCTTTATTTTTCTATGATGCAACAGGAACTAGAAAAAATTGCATTTGGGGAAGTGGACCTTCTCTATTCATAATATATTTTTAAGTTGCTTCTGTTTACTATTAATATTAAATCTCTTGAGATAGCAATTCTATTATAATGGTGTTTTTTTTTTTAAAGCTCTAAGTCATCTTTAGGGTATCCAGTGGGTATTATAAAAATTCCAAATTCTGCACATTCTACAGAAAGTGCTATTATTGAGACAAGGATATGGCTTCTTTAGTGTGACATCTGTATATATGAGAAGTTTAGTTTTTAAGATTTATGTTAGAAACGAGTTGATCCCTCAGTAGCAGTGACATATCTGTAAATAATCTGTCATGTGGAAAGTTAAATACAAATACATGCTTTCTCAAATAGATATATTATTACTCAATTCCAAGAGTAGATGAGAAGACTGAGACAACTTTATATTTCCCACTAACTTAAATAGATTTACATGACTGACAATCATTTCTTCTCTCTTCAAATAAAAACAACTGTTAGGTAATACACTACTTAAAATCCCAAGGCAGTAGAGTAATATTTTTCTTTTTTATCTTTATTATAAAATGGAGCAAAAAGTAACTTATCCAGGATAATATGAATAACAAATACAGAGAATATTAAAACTCCTAGTGAGTTTCCTCATGTATTTTGCTGAGAAGTAAATATTGATGATCACCAGGTCTCTGAGGGAAAACTCAACTTATTTATGGGTATGCTCTTTTTAATTTATCACTCATGGCATTTCAGTTCACTTAATACTCTCAATGATAAAATAAAATATCACTTTACTAAGAGTAATAACTGTTAAGTTTTAAGCTTCACTTATATTTTTCTTGGTAAGATACCTGCCATATACTTATAAACTCAAATTGAAGAAGTAAAACAATTAAATTGTCTTAAATTTTGTAATGGATTACCAATTATTTGATTTGTTTGTGGTTGAACAAATTGTGATGGGTCATCTATCTCCTAATTTCCCAAAAGTATTGTTTACATGAGCAGAAATCTGTAAGAGACATTACTAACCTTTGAAAAAGTTATTTTAATCTATGGTTACAATTGTATGCATCTAAAACACACATCAGATCGCATAGACTGAACACGCACATAGATGCTTTAAAGCATCATTTTGTATGTGATATTTCTCTTCAGACTCTTCATATCCTAATAATGCTTCAAGGTCTAGGACAGATCTTTCTCTCTTTATCCATAACAGCAATAATCAGTAAGTTTATTGAGCAATGTCATTTAGTGTTTAAGTGCATGAGCTCTGGAGTCAGAAACTCAGCTATTCCATTAATAGATGTGACCTTATGCTAATTGTTTACCTTTTCTACATCTCAGTTTTCTCAGTCGTAAAATAGGGTAAATGATAGTTTCTACCTCATAGAATTGTTGAGAGGATTCAATGAATTAAGAAATGTAAATATTTTGAAGAGTGACTGGCACATAGTAAGTGTTTTAAAGTTACTAATTACTATGTTTATCTCATTTAGCTTTACCAAAACCCTATGGGTCAGTAATTTTACTTTTTCATTTTCTTTTTTAGATTTAAAAAACTCCTGAGATTTAGAAACTTTAATGAACTTGTCCAAGGTCACATATCTTGTAAATACTGGAGCCTGGATTATAATCCAGACTGTATGATCCACACTCCATGGGTTTTATTTCTATACTATAATTTCTCAATCCATATAAACTTTTCCTGACGTCTCCATATCTCATTATTCTCATATTTTTCCTAAAATTTGCACCAAAGATAAAGTTACGGCGCAGTTTAGAGCTTACCTATGCACTGCTTTACAAATAATTTTTTCCATGGGTTTCATTTTCATTTGTCTAAATAGGCTAGAGTCTTGCCAAAGGAATGGTTTGAACTTTAAATAATACAATCCCCCCAGATTCTGTAATATTATCCTGAAGGAGTAGCATTTGCTCAGTAAATGTTATTTGATTGGAACAATGCTAGAAAGATGTTTTAAAAACATGCACAAATTCAATACAAATTTCTGCAGAAATTTTCTGAAATGTTGGCAAATATATTCAGCATTATTATATTTTTCCTAAATCAGCAGTCTGTGTGCATATGTGTGTATGTGTGTGTGTGTGTGTGTGTGTATATATATATATATATGAAATTTCTGACAGTTCTTGGTACATAGATGAAAGGTTTAATAGAGGATTCCTGCACAGCTGTAACAAAATGAAAAAAAACTACTTTGGGTTAACAGAAAAAATTATAAGCATAATTCCACCTGACCAAAAGGCATGTGCAATAATTTAACTGCACAGCACAAATGGTATTCAAAATCTGTGTTCCCTTTAGTTGCCAAGTCTAAGCTTGCTTTACAAAATTAGAGTTATTTGGAGTGATTATGAATTACAAAATTGTAGTTGGGAAAGAACATTTGTGCTCTAAACTCTAGTATAATAAATGTGGAATACATTTATTCAGGGTAACCTAAAATAAAATAAGCTTGCTGAATTTAAGAGCTATGACTTTGTATATAAAAGGGACAGAAACTTTTCTTGTTTCAGGCAGCTGTATATCATATTTTGCATTTTAGAGGCAATATACCAAAGACTATGGTGGAACTAACTAGGTCATGTGTAAAAGCCTAAGTAACAGTAACCTATATTTAACCTGATCCATTTCTTAAACTCTGGGCAGGTGTCTATGTTCAGCAGCAGTTACAAAGGACTGTGATAAGTATCAGAGTATACTTAGGCAAGAAAAAGTGAAAATGTGGCTTGAACACAGACATTTCTAACAGCATATGATAAATCTTCTTTATGAGAAACATTTTAATAAGGCCTAGCAGAAATGTAATTATGATAAAATATGATGATTAATAGACATGGTTCTACTGCATTAATTTATATACACATGTTAAACACCATTTTTCCCAAACTCCCTTTTGAAGATAAAGAAGATGCTAAAGTTTTAAGCAAAAATTTCATCGATATGTTTCAGTGTGCAAAATAAAAGAAATTAAAATAAGGTATGTTCTTGATTGTAGTGTGAGTTCACTCACTACCAAATGTAAAGATCTTCACTAACCGATAAGCACATTTTCCCTATCAAAAAGAATGTTCAATGTTATAAAAATGAAAATACTTCTAAAACTGACCTACCTCTTAAAAAAGAGTAGTAAATCTCACTAAACAATTTTTTTTTTTACAACACTGAATTCAGCCATTAGCACTGCTTTATGGGCCAGTAAAACAGCTAAAATGTACTCCAGTAGCCAACTGTGATCCACAGAGGCAGGTATTCTTTTCTTAGCTAAATTTTAGCACTTCTCCCTTGATACAAAAAAATCATGTTATATCATCTTTTAATATTACAGTATTCCATAACACAGACATTTAAGAACTATATTGTGATATACATTTTTCTTCTCAAAATTTTGCAGATATTACATTTACTTAAAATAATTTAGCTACTGTATTGGACAGTACGAGTTTGCTTGAGTAGATCAAGGTTTAATTTGAAAATTTAAAAAAATATAAATTGTAATTTCATTAAAAACTATTCATGCATTTATTGCCATCTTGTGTATTCCTACTCCATACACCCCTGCACACAAAGAAAAATTAAGGTGGCAAATGAGAAAGACAAATTAGTAAAATAGAAATTTTAAGAGGAACAACAACAAATAAGAGAGAATCTATGCAACAGTTTTGACTATTGAAAGGGTAAGATTAGGCTGGTATTTAGCCAGGATATAAAAAAATGTTCAATTCCATTTTCTCTGTAACTTCTATGCTAGCCTTCTTTAAATGAAATTTCTTGCCTCAAGTTTGTATCACGTGTGAACTTTGCCATCCTCACCTACCATGAAACCACTGGTTTTGATGTCCTCACTTCCACATATACATCATAAAATATTTCCTACTCAAAAGACATGCTGCCCATCCCTGCTCTTTCCATGCAACGTGGAGAAAATGCCCTTCCCTCACCACATACCACTGCCCACTCAGCCTTGGAACTTCCCCAGCTGGCCAATTTTTTAACCATTTTCTGCGTTGTTAATCCTTTCTAAGAAGGTTCCCTCCATGTTTCACCTTTACGGAAAACTCTCTTTTCCCACAGAGGTTAAATTTCTTCCACCTCTCTCAAATCTCATTACCCTATGTTCCATGTCCCCAAGGGTCAACATCATTTTCAGTTCACACCTTTAATTCTGTATTATTATCCTTCCATCACCTTATGAAAAGGCACAATGATTGTGACAACCGGGTATGAATTCATTTTCTAGTACTGCTGAAACAAATTACCACCAGCTAAGCAGCTTGAAACAACACCCATATATTATCTCACAATTCTACAGGTCAGAAGTACCAGAAGTCCAGTAGGCTCAGCATCATTCAGGCCACTGACAGAACCCACTTCCATGCTGGTGCACGTATGAGGTCCCCATGTCCTTGCTGCTGTCAGCAGGGGGCCAGCCCAGGTCCTAAAGTCTCCCAAGATTCCTCAGAATGTGACCCCCTCCTTCATCAAAGCCAGCTGCCTTGAATCTCTCCAACTCCCCCTTCTGCTTTTAAGGGCTCATGTGATTACTTTGGCCCACTAGATAATCCTTAAAATCAACCGATTAGTAACATTAATCACACAACGGCCCTTTTGTCATGTCAGGTGACATGTTCATCGTCCTGGGGATGAGGGTAGACTCACCATAACCCTTGGCTACTCTCATTCACTGACTTTCCATCATTTTTACTCATTAATTAGAGACTTTTCCCCTATGCCACGCTCCACTCTTCCATCCCCAGTCTTGGTGGCGTCACAGTCCAGGTGACTGCTGGGGCCTCCGCCTTGCGGCTTCCCCACACCTGCAGAGCTTCTCAATGGTGCCTGAGCCTCCATGCCCGCGGGAAGAACCTTGCCTGCACCGTCTCCCTCTGACAGTGTTTGGGATCCTGTCCTGACCCAACATTTTACCTTCCCATGTCTCTCACTCCACTGCATCTCTTCAGATCCCTGAGACCTCCAGCTCCTAGGGTCTTCTGTCAGCTGAAATCATTCCCTTCCATGAATAGTGGTCTCTTCATTTAACTACTCTTTTGCCCATATTCTAGCCCTTTTGTTCCGTTTTTCTTCATCGTACGACTAAACCCTCCTTGGATCCACATAGATGCCTTCTTCACAAGTGCACCCAGGCTTCTCAAATATATTTACAAAGTACACACGGAGTACAGGTGCAAGGGTGGAAGCCAGACTGCAGCGGTCTTCATCTTCTGTACCGCCCGCCAATCCTCCTGTGTCTCCTATCGAGCTTTCTCTTCGTCTCTCCACAATAATGATCAAAACGTTCTCCATTCTTTTCAAACCTCCAACTCTGTAACCTTCTGCTGTGGTGGCAGATAACCTTGTTTTCTATTCCTGGTCTTAATAAGACATTTGTTGTTAAATCTTTTCTAAAATCTACAGTCTAATATAACTTTTGATATAAAAACTAAGCAAATTTCTTCTCTAATGGATTAGACATCTTGGATCACACGTTTTACATTTATTTATAAGTAGTTTAGTATTCTTTTAGTGAATTCATTTGGCTCTTTTGACAAAGAAAATTAAAAATAATGGTTACTTAAAAGGAGCAAATTGTCTAATCCCATCTGTATAGAAAGGGCTATAAATACAAGTGATACATGATGTTTTTTCTTTCATTTGCTTGATTTACTAACGTTCAGTTTTAAAAAGATAAAAAGTCTATGTGAACTTAGAATTAAAACATAAATACAAAATGAAAAGTAAATTTAGAAGATTAAGGGGTAAAAACCAAATAGGCTAAGGGGAAATATAAAGAGTTTACCAAGGTATCAGAAAACATTAATAACAAAACAAAACAAAATAAAACTCCTTCTCCTGAAGAGGTAATTACAGACCTTCAGTTTAGGGTGGCCACGCATATCTCATTTTATCTTTAAGATCCTGGGGTGTTTGGATAAATAATTTTCACAATTAGATAAAAATATGTGGAAACAACAACATTATGGGATATTTTAAATGCCTGCATATTATATGTAATCTCTTCTCAAGTTGCATCTGTTAAATAAAGAGAAATAAATATCTGAATGTCCACACTGTCTGGGGGAGGGGCACGCTTGTAGCTCTGACTTTGGCCGTGCAAATGCAATATACATAACCAAAGTGTTTGTACCCTCATAATATTCTGAAGTTTAAAAATAAAAAAACTGGATATCTTGTATCAAAATAAAGTAAGAGAATATCGATTTATAAGTTAAAATTTTCAATCATTCCTCCCTTTGTAAAATGTTTGAGGACTGGGTGTGAGTTTCTGAGTTCTCACTTTAGGACTATTCACTCACAGTGTTTTAGTTAAACTTAAACTTGGATCCATCTGGTATTACAGAAGTAAAAGATCATCCCTTCAGTTGAAAGAGAAAACACATTGATCATATGCTTTTATCACACTGGAAAACTGAATGTTTTCCATTTATTAAGTGGGAACACAATGAACAGCAAGAGCAGGGAGCAACTTATGGTCATGATTCATAAGACTCGGCACCAGTCTATTTTGGAGCCCTTATGCTCTCTACCCGCTTGGATACATATAAGCAGAAAATGATTGACTTTCCAATTGGAGCACCAAATACCGTGAAACTGTATCTCAAGGGCAGTCAGTGCCTTGAGGCCCATCTGTTCCAACATCTGTTTTGACTCAACTTCCAACCTCTAGGGTAAACATGGAAACTAGTTCTTTGGGCCACGTGAGTGCATGCTTAAACTTTTCCTCTACCCTAGTATTTCACGTAGCTAGAGAGATGAGACAGACAATAGAGAACACCGGAAGGCTGAAAGAGAACATCATCATCTTTACCTACACATGACTCAATTAGAGGGGCAATTAGCTTGCTTTGAAAAATAAAGGCCTACTTTCTAAGTGAAATGTTTGCATTGGCTGGTGGAAAGTAGGAACCGGTGAGGGTCTAATTTAATTATTCTAACTCATGTGTAGGAAGAGACTTTATTTGATGAATAATTCTGAAGAATGGTGGAGGGAAGATGTCTGATTGAGAAATTAAAAAAAAACCCACATGTTGGTGTGTTTTGTTATTTCTTCTAAGTGTTTTCATTATTATTAATAGATAGGTCATAACAATTTTATTCCTTATTTTTCTCAGAGTGAAGCTAGTATCCCTCCCCTCAGTTTTAAGATAACAGCTAATGCCAGATTTTATTGACAACCCTCAATGACAAGCCATTTAGTGGCAGGTTTTTGTTTCCTCGCATTGACATAAAGCATGAAAAGTTTAGAATATAGTCCACATACGTATGGCACATGGACTTCTTGTAGCACTTCTCTTGAGATATGAAAGTAAATAGGAGTTAATTAACACCAAAATAACACAGGCTCTGGACAAGGAAGACAGACAGAATAACAATAGTAAGCCTATCTATGGCAGTTGGGAAAATGTCTCTACCAGATGCTATGGCTCTGGTGGCCAGATGCTTCCAGATCTTGACAGCCATTTGCCAGGCACCACACAGATTTTGTTGTTGCTGTGATTGCCTTTGGGGTCTTCTTCATAAATTTTTTGCCTAGGCTGATATATATAAGAGTTTTTCCAACCTCTCCTTGTAGAATTCTTACAGTTTAATGCCTTAGGTTTAAGTCTGTTATCCATCGTGAATTGATTTTTGTGAATGGTGAGAGGTGGGAATCCTGTTTCAGTCTTCTACATGTGGCTGTCCAGTTTTCCCAGCACCATTTATTGAATAAGAATTCTTTTCCCCATTGTATGTTTTTGTCTGCTTTGTCAATGATCAGATGGCAATGTGAGTATGGTTTTATCTCTGGGTTCTCTGTTCTGATCCATTGGTCTATGTCTCTGTTCTTGTGCCAGTACCATGCTGTTTTGGTTACTATAGCCTTGAAGTATAACTTGAATTCTGGTAGATTGATGCCTCCCAATTTGTTCTTTTTTCTTAAGGTTGCTTTGTCTATACAAGGTCTTCTCTGGTTCCATACAAAGTGTAATTAATTTTTCTACATCTGTGAAAAATGCTGTTGGTATTTTGATAGGGATTGCATTGAATCTGTAGATCACTTTGGGTAGTATAGACATTTAAAAAAATGTTGATTCTGCCAATCCATGACCATGGTATAGTTTTCCATCTGTTTGCATCCTCTGCTATTTCCTTCTTCAGTGTTTCATAGTTCTCCCTGTAGAGATACTTCACCTCCTTAGTTAAATATATTCCTAGGTATTTTATTTTCTTTGTTGCTATTGTGAAAGGTATTAAGTCTTTGATTTGATTCTCAGCTTGACTTTTGCTGGTGTATAAGAATGCTACTGATTTGTGTACAGTGATTTTGTAACCCAACAATTTGCTGAATTTATTTTTCAATTCCAGAAGTTTCTTGGCAGAATCTTTGAGGGTGACAAGTGTTTCTATCTGCATATTAGGATATCAGATTAAAAAAATACTTGATTGAATGGAATCTGAAAAGGATTATGTGCTTTGAGGCAGTGTAGTACCGTGGACAGAGCTCATATTTAAAAACACATGGGACTCTAGGCCATATTATTCACTGATTACCTTATATTCTTACAAATTACTTAACCTTTCTGAGCTCATTTGCACGTGTAAATTGAGTTATCATCTAGTTTACTGAGTGCTGTAAAGATTAATTGTGATAATTCAAAATAAAGTGTCCTTCCATAATTACCATTCACAAAACATTAATTTTCTGATCACCTTCTTGCTTGACTGATTGATTGTGAGAAGATAAATTGGATCAGCTTGATATGAGGGTGGTATGATTAGAAGATGTCGACTCCATTGATAGCCCATCATCAGATATTTTATGGTTAGGGTGATGCACATTTTTTCTTCTTATTTAATATATAATTCTGTCAAAATTTAATATTAATTTTAAGTAGGTCACCTTCACAGATATGTTTCCCTATTTATTTTATATATTTTCCCCTTGACTAGGCTGAACATTTCAAAGTATCCAATGCAGACCATAGTTCAGTTAATTCTCCTCACTGCACCTCAAACTGCATCTCTATCACTTTTACTGATATGACTTCTTTTAATAGTGTTAACATCACATTCAGTATAAATGAACAAAATGATTTACTGAAATTGGGTATGAAACATTTACTTTATTAAGGATAAGAACCACTTTTTAGTGTATTTTCCATAAACCATGTTTAATCTTTTGGCTAAAATTTATTTATTTACTATATATTATTCTATGGGGCTCAACAAAATACTCTTCTTCTGTGGCACACTAGTTTTTAAAGCATGCATCTTTTAGAACTTGCATTTTTACTTTATTTTTTTAATTGACACAAAATAATTTTACATATTTGTGAGGTATAGTGTGATATTTCGATACATGTATACAACATATAATATTTTTGCCACAAAATTTCATTCAGTGTTATGCCTGCACTAAATTTCAGTTACAGTTACATGCACTTATAAACAGGACCATTAGCATCTATTTTATCAGGGCATTATCCAACATATTTCCATATGAATTATAAGAAACACAAATATATTTTTTATATTAAGATACATAATAAATGCTCCATCCTTATTATTCAATTTTAAATATGGTATAAAGAGGTAGAATTGTGATGGTTAGAGTTGTTCAACTGAAGATATTATAGTACCTATTAAAATTTACTGTTGTATTTTACACAAACAGATGTTTCAATGTTGAATCAAGAAAGTGGTAGAACTGGACTATTGTGTCTTGGTAGAAAGTTCCAGATGCCCTAGTTGATCAAAACTGTATTAAAAATAAACAACTAATAAACAGTACCACTAATAACAATTTAGTTATTATTAACTCAAATTTGATTGAATTGTAAGGACTCAGTATTTTACCCCTATGTTATATAATATTCTGTGCATACTCAGACTCCTTGTTAAATATAACAATTAAGTAAATAAGATATCAAGTTTAAAGGTTTCTCCTAAATTTACAACAAACATTAATCATTTTTATAAGAATGTCATATTTTGAAATTGCTTTCTCTTATTCATTCAGTTAGTAATATTTATTATCTACCACGTGCCAAGAGCCAGGCAGGCGGCTGAGGAAAGAACAGTGAGCAAAAGGGAACCAGTCATGGACTTTTTGCACTTACATGTTCTCATGTATGATGAATATTAGTCAAATATTCACACAATACAGGTAAAATGACAAAGATGAATGTCATGAAAGGAAAATAGATGTTGACAAGAGAGTACATGTAACAAAATTGACATAGAATTGAGGGCAGAAAGAACTTCCTGAGGAAGTGACATTTGAGGAGAGACCCAGGGCAGGGAGAAATATATTAGGGAATGGGAATATTATCTGCAAAGGTCCTGTGGCAGGAAAAATCATTTGCCATATTTGTCCTTAAATTTTTTTTGTTTGGTATTAATTGCCTTGCAGAAATTGAAGATACAAACTAAATACAGATTATATTCAGTTTTTAGCTAATAAAGTTTGAAGAACATGTAGGAATATGTTAGTGCTTTGCTATTTATTTACTAAATTATCATGTTTTTAGAGTCAACTATATTTAGAAATATTCAGGGCCAAGAAAGTCATGACCCAAGTACATGCTTAATCCTCACAACAGGAAACAAACCAACCAAAAGGAGGCAAAATCATTCCTTGACAACAGGAAACACATTCTCTATGCCTTTGTTTTGTCTACACAAGCAGAATGGATTTCCAAAACTCAATTTGCCAAACACCAAATTGAAAAAATTAATTATTAATTATTTTAACTGTTTAGTCAGCTGTTTTTTTTAAATTTGGGTTTTATATAGCATTTAAACAATTAGCAGCTTTATTGAGTTATAATTATGTACAATATATGCATACATTTTAGGTGAACAATATTGGCGTATGTGCAAACCCATGAAACCATAACCACAATCAAGAAAATGAACATATTCATCACCCTTCTCAAAGCAAAATTGCTCCAGGCAAAGTTAAACAGGCAAAGAAGACTCGTATACAAGACTTGCAATAGGGGAGCGAGGCAAGGCTCAGTCTGAACTCAACTCAACCAAAAAAAAAAAAAAAAAATGGGCAGAAGAGTTTCTAAGAGCTGGGGTGAGTGGGGAGATCATAGGCCATCCTGTTTGCTAATTGTCCTAACCCAAAGGAAACAAGGAAACTTTCTTGTATTTTCGTGGAAAGTAGTTTTACAACTTGGAGCCAGGCACCCATGAAGGGTAGGCTTCTACCCTCCTACAAAGACTGGGAGATGGGGACACTGCCTCCCTTGAAGATTACATTTCAAAGGGATGACTCCCGGGTCCTTCAGAAAGGAACTCTTGGGCTATAAAACTGACTAGAGGCTTTTTAAAAAATTATATCTCAAAAGGGCAGAATTTACAATTATAGGTTTTCAAAAATAAGTACTCTAAGAAGAGAGAGATCAGAGTCCAGCGTCAGGAAGAATCCTATTTAAACTTTAGTCAAACTAAGGGGAATATTGTGGTCATTATGGTCACCCCAAAAGTTTTCTCATGTCCCTTTTGTAATTCCTCCTTCTCATACCTCCCTGCTTTTTTAAACAACCAATCTACTTCTTTCACTATAGATTCATTTGCATTTCTGTCATTTTGCATAAATGGGATCATATAGTACATACCATTTTGTGTGCCTTCTTTCACTGAGCATACATAGGAGATCCATACATGATGGTACATGTATGAATGGCCCATTCCCATATGTAGATGTGTAGTATTCCATTGTATGGAGAATCCTCAATTTTTCAATTTATTCACCTATTCATGGAAATTTGTGTTCTTTCTAGCTTTTTGGCTGCTACAAATAGCTGCAGTGAACATTTTAATGTATGTCTTTCTATGGGCCTATGCTTCCATCTCTCTCAGGTGGGTGCCCAGAAGTAGAATGGCTGAGTCATACGGTAGGTGCATGTTTATCTTTTCAAGAAACTTCCCAGTGTTTCTTAAAGTGACTGTACCATATAACAATCCCACCATCAGTGTGACAGTTCTCGTTTGGCCACATCCTCACCAATACTTGATTGAATCAGGTTTTCACATTTTGTGTATTCTAGTAGGTGTGTATAGAATCACACTGTAGTTTTAATGACTAATGATGTTAAGCACATTTTTGAATGTGTATTTGCCACGTGTATTTGTTCTTTGGACAAGTATTTGCTCAAATAATTTGGGCATTTGGGGAGGTTGTTTGTGTGTTTATCCTTGAGTCTGAGGTTGTTTATATATTCTGGGGGAAAAGTCCTTTATCAGGTATGTGGCCTACAAACATTTTCTCCCAGTGTGTGGCTTGCCTTTTCCTCCTATTAGCAGTGTATTTAAATGAGTAAAAGTCTTTACACTGATGACGTCAACATAGTTGTATTTATCTCCAAATATGTTCAGCTGCACAAGTGTAGGCCTAGATAAGGTAGGATAACTGGAGATGTGGTTTTGCCCCAGAGTAAAATGAAGGAAAATAAAGCAGGGGAGTTTATGGTGTGTTTACTGTCATGATTAAAATAATTGACCTCAGAAATTAGGCAGGCTAAAGAGGAACAAATGCAAGGTGATACAAAGGTGGTAAACTCATTGCATTGAGGGTCCCTGGTGGGATGGAGGACTTTGGATTCAGGGTATAAGAGGGGGTGAACTGAAAAGAAATAAGAAGTGGATAGAAATGAGATGTTTGAAATGATCATTTTTGATAGGGTGTTCAGTTTTTAATGATGAGAAATTCTAGGGAATGACCCTGGAGTAAAAGGCTAAAGAAGAGGAGACCAAGTAATTGAGATGTCAGGCACTAGGAAGACCACGTGTGCAGACATCGAAATCACCAAGAGTTAGGGAGAAGCGTTGAAGACAGTGAAACTGAGTCAGGAGCTAAAATGCCCAAGAAAGTCAGAGTATTGGCCCGGATTGGATAAACGCATGCAGCAATGAGAGTTAGTAGGCGGCACAGTCTGGTACTGTAAATTGCGTGTTCTGGGGAAGAAAGTGTGCTGGAAAAGGACACACTCTCCCTTCTCTGCCTGTCTGCCTCCTGCCATAGTATCAGGGAGTGAAAATAATTGGGAAAGAAAATGAAATTAGTGAAATAAACTAAATTGTTAAAAAAATGTTCATTTGGAAAATGAGTTATTCTACACATCAGCTATTTGGTAAATTGTCTGTCAAAAAATTGACATAGACTCATTGGAAGCAGGTTAGTAATACATTGCGTAGCCTATGTTGGTGAGGAAGAGGGAGAGAAAAGAAAGCAGCCCTGATATTCAAAAACTGGTCTGGCACTCACGGTTGGACCGTGTTATTCTCCTACTGAAAATTAACAAGCTCATAGAATACCAACCTCTGACAAGGTTACTTGAGAACATGACAAAATGAGCCAAAGGGAGTTGGTTCCATAATTTTATCCAAACACACACAGAAAAAAGGACACTGTCATTCACATAATACCAAACACCTCCTCCTCCCCCGGCCAATACTGTACCAGGTTTCTATATGGGCTCCGTTATAACCTTATGGGACCACCGTTGAATGTGTGGTCCCTGGTTGGCATCCTTATCCTGCTGCTTGAGTGTAAGTGGCTGCTGCTTCCTCACCAATTACACCTTCAGCCTCGTGCTAGCTCCTGCCCTGATAGATAAGATTTATTACAATACCCGATCATGGAATTGCTCTGCTTTTTGACAGCACCCAGTGGAAAACAAACCTCCCCCAAATCACCCAAAGGACGCAGCCACATCCTTTACACTCTGTTACTGAGACTCTCCACGTTCCCCCACATTGTGGGTTTTCCTTCCCTGAAACAGGTACGATGTCCAGTTGTTAACTAGTTTAACTACAGGTGTGTTCCTGGTGGTCTTTGAAGAGCATTGACACTGGATATTTAAATATATTTTATTTTATTGAACTGAGGTGTTCTATATTGTAGACATTAGATACCACAATTTTAAATTAAGTAAAATATAATTTAAAAGTCAGTATTGCTGTGTCTTGGCCACATTTCAATTTCTCATAGCCACATGTACTGGACAGTGTAGATATGGATACTTTCCATTATCCTAAAAAGTTCTACTGGACGGTGCTGCTACAGAGTTTTGGAATAGCTTATATTTGCAGTCTTAATTTCCTTTCTACTACAAAAGTTATTTAGAAGATTGTTTTTAAATGTTTTAATCTGAGGCCATTATATTCATACTTTCAAATTATTTTGCCCTTTTATTTTTTAAATTTGTCTCTGAAAACAACTGATAAAATACTGGATTTGTTAAAGCAAAATAATATATCATTAAGATATGTTATAAAAATATGTATTTTTGTTTATAGGGTAGACGATTTTAATGTCTTTTGATATGCCTGCGAATGTCAAAAATATAATGTCAAACATTATGCTTTTCATACTTTCTATTACATTATTTACTTTTATATATGGTATTTGTTAAAAATTAATAAAGTCTCCCAAGTCCTTTGGGGCCAATCTCTCTCTCTCTCTTTCTTTCAGGGGGGAGTAGTCTCATATTTTTCTCCCCTATGATTTCCTGATCATATCATTCTATTGAGATGTCAGTTTCATACTTTTATTTTGAATCAATCAGATCAGTTTTCAGAAATTAAATTTGACCACCTTTGTGGTTATGGCATCTTTTTCTTATTTTACTGGATTTTGGTGAAATCCAAGATTACATTTTTCACTCTTTACCTAGGATGGAATATGCATAAAATTAGAATTCAAATCTCCCTGTATACAAATTGTACTTGGCCCATTCTCTGTTTCCTAGGGAAATAAACTAAAATCTTGGTTTTACGGTGGAGAGGCTAGCTAAATCCGTGTTCTTTCAGGCATTCATTAGGTGCAGTGAGGTAACATAGAGGGGAAGTCTTCTCCTTTCTACTCTGAGAACGTGGAATCCCAACATCTAATCCTTGTACCCAAGAAGATTAAGATTTCTTACATGGTTTTACTTATGAGAATTCCATCTCTCAGAGTGTTTATTTTTTGAATTTACTGGATTCTAATGTTTTTAGCAATATGGGTTATGAGGAGCATTTAGATAGAATTTAGGATTATAATGATGTCTACAGCTTTTTTCCCTTAACTATTGAAGGAAAACCGAATTGAATATTTTAATGCTTCAGGAGAAATTGAGACTGCAGGGGTGAAGATGTGAAGGACGCTGCAAATTTCTCATTATAGGGCAGACTCAAATCCAGGGGTGCCGTAATGATCCTGCACATTTGTTGTTAAGTCCTGAGAAAGAAATATTTCAAAGCCAAACCTCTTCAAGAAGCTTTCTTTCAATGACAGACATTTGCAATGCTAAAGTGGCCAAGCATCTAATAGAGTTGTTGAGATTAGGGAATAGACCGAGTCTTGAATTTTGGTTGAATACATTGAATAATGCTGGCTATACATAAGCTGAATAATTAACTATATGAAAACAACTTTAAGAAAACACCTGAAAATTCTATTTCTTAGTAGTCTAGCCATATAAAAATCCCTTCCATATCATAGAACTATCATTTCCTTGAAGGATACTTTTTCACATTTTTCTTGGGATAATTTGAGATGCATTAAATGTAAGATTTATAACTTACCTAGAATTTGAAAGAAATTCCAAAGCATTATTGCTGTTCTAGAAAATAATTTTTACCAAACTTATTTCTGCTACATTTATAAACTGTGATAATAATTCATCAGGTTTGCCCATGCTTTGTCAACTTATAATTAATGTAATTGTTTAATTATCTGCTCTGGTGAAGTGGTAAAGTCTCAATATTGTACATTCACTTTTGGAAAATATATCTAGTTTTTGGCATATTTTCTCCTGTTTGTTTTGTGAAAGCTAGACAGAGGCCCTCTGAAACAGAAAAAACTTTTGGTCCTTATCGTTTTAATAGGACTAGAGAAATCTTGTACTTTATATTTATTCATTTTCCTTGTTAAATATTATGGCTGTCTTTGAATGTGACAATCTTAGGAAAACAAGGGAAAATATTATCAATTGCTTTATATTTTGCTTATAACCTCATTAAAGTTGAGGCTTGTTTACAATGCAAATTCTCCATAATACAGGTCAAAAATCAGACTTCATCACTTAAAATAATCTTTTTTATTAAATCAATAGCAAGGAACAAACTGAAAAGTTCATTGTACGTTATTTTTTCAGGATTTTATTAATGAAGTATAATTAAAAATAGGAACACCAGAAAATTATGTCCCCCTCAATTTTACATGAATGTCAAATTACATGTTAGTTTTTCAAATGATTTTTGGAATTTGCTTTATCATTTTCACCTTGCCAAACTGGTTTCATTTTATAAATGCTTCATTTTAAAGGTCAACTATAAGTTGTCTGCATATTGTTTTAAATAAAATGAAGCAAAAAAATCTCTAAATATGTCACCAATTTTTCTGTCAACTTAATGTTCAAATTTAGTAGAAATTTAACACTAGTAATTATTTTCTAAAGTTAAAAATGTATTTTCAAAATTTTTGTACACAGACTTGAAATAATTCATCTTCCTTTTAAAAGGAATTTGTGTTTGTTTTAAATATTTTATCAAGTCCTAAGAAATTCTGTTTTTCTGTTTATAACATTCAGAATAGAAAGAATTGGAATAAACCAAGAAAGTATACATCACCAGGTGAATATTATATTTCTAAGAGAGAGTGACTGATCTGTGGTATATCTCATTGCTCTGTCCCCAAATATTACTCACAAAAGACCAGAAATGTAAGCTAAATTATGTCAGCATCCATCGCCAACTATCAATCTTTGATTATGAATTTACCTAAATTTTATTTAAAGCTATTAGTATTGTAAATTATACCACTCAACAGAGTAATATTGTGTGAAGATTAATATCTGATATATAAATTTGAGTTTTTTAATTTAATTTTTCTGAATTGTTAATTTCATATTTTCAAATTAACTTCCTATGATTTGCTAAGGAAAACTATATTCACCACTTCTTTTATGGTTTTAAATATTGATCAAATTTATCTTAAGCAGTCTGAAAAATTCTTCATCTATTTAGTCTGTTTCATATAAGCAATTTCTTATATAATATGCTTGATCAGTTTGGTATTCACTCATTTTATAAAGCTCACTGTGGTATTTTCTGATGTTATTTATTTATATAGAGCATTTCAAGTGCATTCATATAACTTTGTATGTATCTTAAGAAAATATCTTCCAATTTACCTATAAAAATTCTCCCAATGTCCAAAATTTTATCCTCAGTTTCATATTGAGTAGTTGTTTTTAACAGAATGCTATGCAATAGCATTCTTTTACTGAGTAACTGATAGCATGATATTTATCTTGCAAATTACATGGATTTTTATAGTATGTATGGATAATTTGTTAATTTTATGCATCTTGATATTTTACTGCATTTTTTGGTTGACTTGGCATTTCATTACATAGAAGAGCTTTATTTCATCTGTCAAATTAAGATATTTACACTATTACATCCTCTCGTGACTTATTTATGTACATAGCATTTATAAATGTTTTACTGTACAGTGTGGCACTGACTTTTGGAAAGCTCCTTTGTATCATCAAAACGGTCTTTTTCCTAACTACCCTTTGTTTTCATCCCATGTTCCTGTTCACGGAACAATAACTCTCCTAAAGTTATTGGTTTATATTGATAAAATTGATATGGAATTCTACTAATAATTTTAAAGCAAACGTAAAAAAATTGATATAATTGTAGTTTCACAGGCAGTCATAAACAATAATACAGAGAGATCCCATTTAAACTTTATTTGGTCTTTCCCAGTGGTAACATCTCACAAAACTATAGTACAATATCATAAAGATAAAATTGGCATGATATAACTTACTCATTTTATTAATATTTCCCCACTTTTACATGTACTCATTTTTGTGTGATTATGTGTGTGTGTGTGTGTGTTTAGTTCTATACAATTCTAGCATGTGTCTATTCATGAATCTATCATCACCGTCAAGATATGTAAGAAATCCTTCATCACAAGGATTCATCAAGTGGTCCTTTCATAATCATACCTACTTCCCTGAATCCCCATGTCATCCTAAACTCTGGCAACCAGTAATCTGCTCTCCACTACTATAATTTTGATTTCAAGATGTTCTACAAGTTGAATTGCATGGTATGTAACCTTTTGGGATTGCCTTTTTGTTCCTCACTCAGCATAAATGCCTTGAGATACATCCAAGCTGCTGGAGTTACCAATAGTTCATTTCATGGTTTTGCTGGTAGTACTCCAGGGTGTGGCTGTATCACTATCGTTTAACCATTCACCTACTGAATGACATCGGATTGTGCCACTTTTAGGCTATTATCAATAAAACAACTGTGGATGTGCATGTGCAGGTGTTTGTGTGAACATAAGTTTTCATTTCTCAGGGATAAATGCAGGAGTGCAATTACAGCATTCTATGCTAATTGGATGTTTAGTTTTATAAGAAATTCAAATTGTTTCCTATAGAGCTACACCATGTTACATTCCACCAGCATTGTATTTATCCAAGCCAGCATTTGATGGTGTTGCTTTTTTTTTAAGCCATTCTGATAGGTACATAGTGATATTTCATTATAGTTTCAATTTTCACTTTCCTAATGGGAAATAATGAACATCATTTCATGTGCTTACTTGTTATTTGTACCTTTAGTGAAATACGGGCATTCCTCATTTTATTGCACCTCACTTTATTGTGCTTTGCAGATACTATGATTTTTACAAATTGAAGGTTATGGCAACCTTGTGTCAAGCAGGTCTATTGGCTCCATTTTTCCAACAGCATGTCACTTTGTGTCTCTGTGCCAGCATTCTTTAGTGATAAAGTATTTATAAATTAAAGTGTGTACATTGTGTTTTAGACATAATGCTATTGCACACTTAGAAGACTACAGTGCAGTGTAAACATAACTTATATGTACACTGGGAAACCAAGAAAATTGTGTGACTCACTTTATTGTGATATTTGTTTTATTGTGATGTTCTGGAACCTAACCAACAATATCTCCAAAGTATGACTGTATCTGTTCATGTCTTTGCTTATTTTTCAATTGGATGGTGTGTTTTCATTTTTGTTGTTTTGTATTAAGTTTTCAGAGTACTTTACATATTCCAGATACTAGTCCTCTGTCATATATGTGGTTTGCAAACATTTCCACCCTGTCTGTAGCTTGTCTTTTCATCCGCTAAACAGGGTATATCACAGAGCAAAAGTTTTTCATTTTGATGTGGTCTAATTTATCAATTTTTTGCTTTATGAAGTGTACTTTTGTTATCAAATGTGAAACTCTTCCCCTTGTTTAGACTCTGAAGATTTTCTCGTATTCCTTTTTGCACTAGTTTTCTAGTTTTTTATGTTTAAGTCTATGATCCATTTTGAATTAATTTTCATATAAGGTGTGTGGTTTAGGTTGAATTTCTTTGGTTTTTTTTTTTTTTTTTGCCTGAGAATATACAATTGCTTCGGTATCTTTTTTTTAAAAGACCACCCTTCCCATATTGAATTGATTTTGTATCTTTGTCAAAATCAGTTGGGCATATTGTGTGGGTCTATTATCTTGGGGTTAATTGGGGTTTTCTAACAAAAACAGTAACATTAACACAAAATGACACCCTGTCTTGTTACTGTACCTATGGAGCAAATGTTAACATCAGGTACACTGATTCCACCCATTCTATTTATTTTTTAAGATTGATTTGGCTATTTAGGGCAAATTGGTTTCCACAAATACTATTGATTTTTGTGTGTTGATCTAGCATCCGTGACCTTGCTCAACTCACTTATTCAAGGAAGTTGTTGTTTGTTTGTTTGTTTGGTTTGGTTTATGCCCTAGTCCTACATAGGCAGTCATGGCATCCACAAACAGGGACCACTTATAACTTTTTTCCCCAATCTATATGTGTATTATTATTTTTCTTGATTTACACAGTGACTAGAACTTCCAGTATTATTCTAAATATGAGTGGTGAGTGTAACCTTTGCTCGTTTCTTCAGACTCTGCAATGCTGTATGACACTAGATACAGGTTCTATATAGACAATTTGTTGTATTCCTAACCTGGTGAAACTTCTATAATTAATAGGTTTGGATTTTTCTGCATTAATTAATATAAGCATATGATTTTTCTTCCTTAGAGTGTTGACATGATACATAACATCCATTAATTTGGAAGTTGAACCTTGCATACCTGGAATAAATCCCATTTAGTCATGTTATGTAATTATTGTAATTTTCAGCTCTATAATTTTCATTTTTTCTATATAATTTCTAGTTCTTTGCTGAGATTTTCCACTTATTCATTTGTTTCAATAGTTTGTTACTGCTTTTTGAAGAATTTTTATAATGGCTTCTTTAAAATCCTTGTTAGGTAATTCCAAAAATTGATTCATCTTGGTGTTGTCATCAATTGCTTGTATTTTCTCATTTAAGTTGTGATTTTTCTAGTACTTGGTATGATTAATGTGGTGTGCGCATTTTTATTGTTTGGTTATTATATTAGAAGATTTTGGATCCTATTTAAATCTTCAAATTTTATGTTTAGCATGGAAGCCACACCCTAGGTTTGTGGGCTGTGTTTCCAATGACAATTTAATTTTCAGAGCCTCTTTGTTTTGTCTGGTGTTACCTGGGCTCCCACTAATACCTGCTAGTGCCATGTGATGGAGCAGAAAAAGCTTCCCCAGGAAAGATCAAGGATGCCTCTCAGCGGGGCAAAGAGTCTCTGCCCCTGGAGATGAAGCTCACTTCTGGCGTCTGGCACATGTTGTGGTGGGATTCTGGTTCTTCAGCCAGCAGTCTCTTCTTGTGGGACCCTCTCCCTTGGAGGGCCCCGGTGCCCGGTGTGTGTGGGTGAGCCCAAGCACTCTCTACCCTGTGGAATCAAAGGGGCTTTTAGGGATAATTACATACGTATTTGGGTGTAACATTCCTTGTCAGTGCCTCCTGGTCACCAGCTGTCTCTCCCTGGGTAAGGGGGTATCAGGCCTAGAGTAGATGGAGGGGTCTCTGTCTCTGTCCTAGGTGATTTTTGTGGCAAGACTGTCTTGCCTGTGATGCGCAGTCATGCAGTGTCTCTGGGTGGGGAAAGGTGTTCTCTGGCCCACGGGCTGTGACTTGATCTCGCTAGCGGGGTCTGCCCTGCTGCCCAGAGTCTCAGGGTGGGTCAGGGGAGTACTTCCCCAGGCCCTTCATTGTTAATAGAGCTCCCTATGTATCTGCCTTCCCGGTAGCAGTGGGCTTTCCCGGTATTGTTAGGGAGAGCTCTGTCCTACCTGGGGGAGGAATGCACCTGGCTGTGCCATCTCCGTTACTAGGTTGGGCTCCAGAGATGCCCGGCCTCTGTCGTCTTCTGCTGCTCAGCAGGTCATAGGCCATGTTGTTGCCACAGTCCTCCGCCTTTCTGCCCTTCAGAATTCTCCTTTGGTTGCCTCTTGTGTTATTTCCAGGGTTTATAATTGTACTAATCCAGGAGGCGTAGGGATGGCTGAGCATGTCATCTCATCTGCACCAGAAGTCTCCCCACAAACTTTCTGAACTTGGGAATGAAATAAATTACGACTATTCGGCTTCCCCCATCACATGCTTTTTTAGAACTCTAAGATTTACTCTTCAGTTTATCCTTTTGTAAATAAGTAAATTGCTTAATTAATTCAGTAATTTACTTTGAAATTCTTAATATATGCCAACACATTTGTGGGGTACTTTTGTTAGTTTCTTTTTTTTGTTTTTTATTGTTTTAAAAATTTTTTTATTTTTAATTATTATGTGTATATCATAGTTGTGTATACAGGGCCTGAGGTGATGAATCTGTTCTTAAAGAGTAAAATCTGTTAGGGAAGACAACTGTCTTTATCAGAGAAATGTGATGTTTTAAACATAAGACAGGGAAATCTCAGAAGTAGTAGAAAACAGTGCGCTAGATACACATCAGTTATAATTTCAGTGCAACCTGTGACTCATTTATACTTGTCATCTCTCATTGGACAGGGTAGTTGAAAATCAGAGTATTCTATTATCATTAAATAGAACTCTACACACATGATTGCATTTTCCAATAAATGAAGGATAAAAGAAAATATTATGTTGTCTGAGGTTGAAATAAGAAAATTGCAAATATTTTTCTAGCAAAATGACTATAACTGATGAAATACAAATAAACTTCACTTAAGGCAAGATTGTGGATTATAAGAAATTATGCTGATAACAGTTTTATTCACAATCCTTACTATGACACTTATATCCAAACTCTTTTGCTAAGGTATATTGTAAGCTTTTTAAAAAGTGTTATTCTTTATTTCTTACTTCAAAATAGTGAAAAAGGTATTTTTTGGCTGTGCAGGTTTTCATAAATGTGATTTATTATTTAAAGTTTCATATATTCATTCCTGTATTCTAATGTATTTCTAATCATTCTTCTAAAGAAATTGGAAATCAGAGAGGAAGAGTTTTCTTCTCAAAATTGTCTTAACTGTGAATGAAAATACATTAACGGATGGTAGAACATAGAAAACATGTGAATTATAGCACTTCTGAATAAAATCACAAGTTAATCAAATGGCTAATATTTATGCTTATACCCTTAGCTCAGATCTGTGAAGGAGCTTAGTATCCATAGCAACTATCATACCATAACAGTCTGTTTTTCCAAGACCACTTTTTTGTTTGTTTGTTTTGTTTTAGATTAAGAAGAATTCCCTAGGCTTATTGTTAATATTTTGTACTAGCAAACTACTGAACCAAGAAAAGAATCTTGCTAGCAACTGTGTTTGAGATTAACTTTTGAAAAATTAATTTGCTAAAAACAAGAGTGAAAGCCAAATGGTTGCAATAAATATAACACAATCAAATATATGAAATTTATAGAGTCATTAAAAAGGTCAAATTTAGAATCACCAGCTGTGAATCTAATTGGAAAAAAAAGATTCATTTCTTTATAGTTTTCTGAGCAATAATATATGTAAAAACATACTTTAGACAGGAAAACCAATTGGCGCTAATCCCCTGGAGCTACTCAATGTATTTACAAAAATAATATGTACGTATAGGAATTATTGGTCCAAAATCAATGTTAATACTTCAATATTTATTCAAATAAATAAATATTTATTTATTTATTTGAAGTTTAAATTTCCAACAAGGGGAAAATACCATAATTGAAAGTAAATCCTTTGACAATATACAGGGTAAATGAACCACTTAGTTCTTTAAATATCTACAAAATTAGGGTTTAGAGGGCATTAGGGGTTTTGCATGTGACAGTAATGATAACATTGGTTTTTTCTTTATTTTGAAAAATGCTTTAGGACAAATTGACCAAAGAAGTTACAAGCATGACACATAATTTTTTTTTATTTCAGAATATTATGGGGGCACAACACTTTGGCTATATATATTGCCCATGCACTGCCCGTGTCAGAGCTACAATCGTGGTCATTCCCCAAACTGTGCTCCCCGCGTCCATTCAGTGAGAATTTTTCCCATCCTCTCCACCCCCCTCCCGCCTGCCTGCCCCCTGATGAATATTATTGCCCTGTGTGACTTAAGTGTTGATCAGTTACTACCAATTTGATGGTGAGTACCAGTGGTGCTTGTTTTTCCATTCCTGTGACACTTTGCTCCAACCAGGATAATACCAGATCTGTTAATTCACTATTGTTTTTTATTGCTGAGTAATAGCAGCACAATTCACAATTGCGTGGCACATAATTTATCAGAGAAGAGGAATAAATGCCATTTATTTCCTTTTGTATGTCACATAAAGTGCCTTAGACTAGTTGTTCTCAAACTTCAGTCCATGTCAGAATCACAGAAGGGCATAGCAAATCACAGAGTGCAGTCCCTTTTCTTGTGTTCTGAAAATCTGCTTCAGGAGGTCTGCGGTGAGGCCTGGGAGTCTGCATTTCTAACAAGTGCCCAGAGAATGCTGATGCTTCAGTGAGGGGAACAAGCCTTTGGAAATCACTTCCTTAGGCTATAAAGCATCTCCTGCCTTCTACAACTATTAAAATTGAATACACATCTAGTTTTCTATAATTTGTCTCTATATTACTCATGGCTTATTTCCTGAGGTAGCTTAATTTCTAATTATTAATTCTTCCTCATACTAACCTAAAATCTCTCTCTCTAATTTATTTCATTTCAGTATTCTGTTCCTGGAGTTTCAATTATTACATGTTTTTTGGATTACTCTCAATCTCTCTAGATTAGATTTTTTAAAAATACCATCACACATTTCAAATTTATTTGCCTGTAGACATGCTATTGATGCTTTCTTAGTATGAGCCAATCTTGGTTTGGATATTGCCCAAAAATCTAAATAATATAAAATACTTAACATGGTACCTGACACATAAACACTTCTACCTTTTATTATTCCCATAAGAGAATTTGACATTTCTGATTATAAGACATTTATTTTGTAAGTACATTCTGCTTTTTTTCTTAACTTTTTCTTATACATTCCAGGTGTTCTTGAAATAAATTGAATTGAACATATAGTAGGACAAACTCCATTGGTTCTTTGATAAAATAAGGCTTAAGGAATCTCAAATTTGATAAAAATGTTATCGAGTGTTATTTTAAACTGCCTAGTACATATTACTTTAAAATGGATAATTTTCTTCCATTGTAACCAGTGGATATGATATCCTGAACTAGTATTATGTTTGTATTGGGCTCAAGGCCAAGCTGCTGAAACATGCAGACCACAAAATATAGAAGCTTATTTTTCTCCCTCTTAAGAGTCTAGGGAGGGGCGGTGGGCTCTGTGTCAACATGTCATGCAGGGACTCCCCGGCAGGGAAGCTCTGAGGTTCCTTCATGTACGGTTTCTGTTTCTGCATCTAAAGCCACTGCCACAGTTATCCTCAAAGCTCACCAGTACTGTCTATGTTCAAACCAGACAGACATGAAAGGGGGCATGGAAAGCAAGAAGATTCATAATTTTTTAAGGTGCTAAAGTAGAAATTGCACACATCATTTCTTTCAGTCTACTGGTTAAAATTTAGTTGTGTGCTAGCACCTAACAACAAAGTATCAGGCAGTGCATCTTCTGGTCTCTTACATTTGTGTATATCTTGTGGGTAAGACACGGTGTTCCCTTCGTTTTGGATTATTTTTTCAAATATTTTGGTATGACAAGCAGCCTTGGAAGACAATGAGAACGTCTCCCTCCAAAGCAAGAGTCGGGCGGCGTGTCTAACGCCCACAGCTTCCCTCTCAGCTCCCTAAGCTCGGGTTCCTCTCCTGCAATGCCCTCTGCTCTGTGTAAATCTGTCATGTGGCTGTCTTTATGCAACTCGGTGGGGATTAGGGCACAGGGAACTGTCACAAGAAAATGCTTATACTGTGGATACTGTTATTGCTGTAACAAAGTCCTTTTTTTCCAGAAATCTCGTATCTTTTGCCAGCATCAATGAAACTATGGAAGGCTTACTTGTCAACTTGAAAGTAGAATAAAATCTCAGCTCCTTCAGAGATTTTGATGGTTTTAACAATGGTGATGGGATGGTGATGAAGACATGGCTTTCAGGAAGAGGAGGGATGAGCTCATTGTCAGCTGATTTGTAGGATTTGTAGGAAGTCCATGAGAATCAGTAGGAAACATGTTGGCTGAAGTCTACCTGGCAATGATGGTCCTTCACTTTATTGACTGTTAGAAGAAATTGGGGAAATAGTTACAGTTTGAGTAACCATGAAGGAGATTTAAAGACTGCTGACCAAACAGTGTTCTGCCTGTTTTATCTCTCCCCCCGCGGGGAGGACTTCCTGGTTTATCCAGCAATCAGTCTTAATGACTAGCACTGAAATTTGTCTTGAATGGGCAGGACATTCCAACCTCTCAGACAACAGTTACAGAGATGCACTCACACTGAGAATGAAACAAGGGAAATTCATGACTGCAGTGGGCAGAAACTAGGCAAATCAGAACTTTGGCTTGTTTGACTGGAAGATGACAGGCTGAGGCAAGTAATAGTTTTAAACAAAGAGTAGCCATAGCTATGCCATCTTACAGCTCAATGGCTCCTGTAGTCTATTCTGTCAAACTTTGTTTCATTTAAAGATGACAGTAAAAGTTCTCCGAGTTTTTTACATGGCTTCTGGCTACTTTAAGGAAGCTTTGATCCTCTTGTGGGGAATTTTCTAAGAAAAACAAACGTCAATGGAAGCATAGACTTGGCATTGCCTAGTTTGGGGGCTCTCACTGCCCTCCGTTAGGTTTATAATGATGAAGTTGTCCTGCTGGAGAATGAGAAACTGATCCCAAACCACCCTGATACACTCTTGCTGTCCACTCCACTGTTCTGGAAACCTTTCTTATCCCTTGTGTTAAAATTGAACCAAATCTCAAGTCTTGTCATGGAAATGGGTAGCAAATGGCTTGGATTAAGATGGGCTTCTTGGAAAATGAGTCGCATCTGAGTGAGTCAAGCTTCATTCAGCCAAAGGATGAAAACTCCTTGGCCTTTGCTAGAAAGTAATGTAACTGTGGCTGCTGGGTCCAGGGGTCCCAAGGCTCCAGAGGATGGTGGCAGCTTCAAGGACCTTGCTGAAGATATTGCAAGTTCATGTGGTTGGGCCACAAGCTGAGCCTATGGGGCCTCTCCCTCCTAGACCTGATCTCTCTCTCCTGTCTACTGCCCCTCAGCTGCTCTAAAGAAGAAGATGGTTAGGACTGTGGCTGAGGTCTCCTTGACCCCAGCAGGGACTAAAAGCCATTCACATCTGTCTAAGTGTGCTGGGAAACATCAAGGACAGGAGGAAATCCAGATTTTATGGTTCTGTTCATATAGGTGCCCAAATCAGCATTAATGTGGAAGGAAAGCTGATGTATCCTTGTTGGTGAGGCCCTTGAACAGGGCTGATTCAAGCACAGCAGGAACCAATGGGTGCTATGTGTGTATTTCCAATCCTCTAAGTGCCAGAGGATTCTCCTGGTCAGGAATTGCCCCATGTAAAGAAATTTTAGGAGTACCTGGAGCCGTCATTACCTCCCTGACACAACTACTTGGCAGATCCATTTTGAAAATTACTTGTTACTTTTCTTCTCAAAACTGAATGCCTGACCCATGGAGGACTTGTGAGTCTCTATCCTGATTTCTAGTTCTGAGGTGGGTCAAATCAGACTCAATCCTTAGCAAGGAAGGAAGGACTCAGGAAGACTCACTTGTCAAATGGGAACAGAACATTCAAGAATGCAGCTAGGCCGGGATCTGGCAACTTGGCTTTGCACGAAGAAGTAAGTTGCTGTCTCAGTGGGTCCTTAATTAAGACAGAGTCTCTAAAATGCCAGGCTGATTTCACTGAGAGTGTTTGGCTCAGTGGAACCCGATGGTGTCCACTGGGCTGCTCGTCTCAGTGCTGACCCTGTACGACCAAAAGTCAACCTGGTCAGGTCACATAGTGGGCATCATTCAAGGACATCTCATGGTTCCAGCCAATATTCTCCCTGACGAGCCTTGTTAGATTTTTACTGACCCTGAGACTGTTGCCAATGGGCTATCAGTTTGGTCACTTAGAAAACTGTAGAGAGGCAGATCAAAGACACCTCTATTTGTGCTTGCAAAGGGTGGAAACAACCTGTAGCTGCTAACAAATACCAACCACTTCACTTTCTGTTGTAGTTATCAAGGATGCCACAGTGTTGTTGGCACTTTTTCCAGTTTATGGTATTACTATTTCAGATTATCAGCTGACACTGACCACCCCATTCTAGCCATTGAAACTCATTTCTTTCATGTATTCAGCTTTCTGAACCATCTGCAACCTGACACTTTTGAAAATAGCTTAAGAAAATCCAAATGAGAGAAATTTAAGGGAATTTGTCCCTGCTTCTGTCAAGCCAATGGAACGCTGCACTCATTGGAGTGTTAGTCAGAAGCCAAGCAGGTCTAGAAACAAGGGTCTTATATTTTTGAGAGGTAATTCTCCTTGGCTCTTTCATATTTCTGCACATCTTGTAAGTAGTGCATGTCACTGACTGTCTTCTGTCAGAGCCAAGTTTTAAGGATGTTTATCTAATGAACAGCCTCAGAAGACAATGATAGCATCTCCCTCCAGAACAAAGGGCAAGTACGCTCCGGCCTTTATAAAAGATCTGTTCTCCCTAAGCTAAGGGTTATTTCCTTGTAACACAACCCACTTTGTGAACAATGTCATTTGTTCTTTCGTGTATCTTCTTGTGGCGATCAGACCTTGGAGAATTGGAGAATGAAAAAGCTTACGCTCTGGTGTTACAGACTGAATTAGGTTCTCCTAAAATTTATATGCCAAAATCCTAACTCCCGGTGCCACTGGGTATGTATGTGGAGATAGGATCTTTAAAGAGGTAGTTAAGTTTAAATGAGGTCACTGGGGTGGACCCTGATCTAATACGACTGGTGTTCAAATAAGAAGAGGAGATTAGGACACAAACATACACAGAGGAAAGACCATGTGAAGACAGAGGGAGAAGATGGCCACCAACCAGCCAAGGAGAGAGGCCTCAGAAGAACAGAAGAAACCAATCATGCCTAATACCTTGGTCTTGGACTTCTAGTCCCCAGGACAGTGAGAAAACAAATTTGTGTTTAAGCCACTCAGTCTGTGATGCTTTATTATAGCAGACTTACAAACCTAATTCATCTGGATACTGCTATTGATGTAAGCAATAAAGTCTCTTGTCTCTGACCCAAGAGTCTCATGGGTATCTGTTTTGTTTGTTTGATTTTCTGGCATCCATTCAGGCTAACTTTTTAGCTTGCAAGTACAGTACTTCCTAAGAATATGCACATTTCTGAGCAAAAGGAAGCTGTGTTTCTAGCTGAGTGGCTTTATGCACAGACAAAATTCAGGGTGGGAGGAGGTTCTGTTATTACTAACATCAGAAAGGCTGGAACAGACACTGGGGGAGGGAAATAATAATACTGGAAAGTAGAAATAAAAGGGAGTAATAATGTCCCAAGAGCAAAGACAGAATATATTTACTTATTTAGTCATATCAAATATTACAACCAAATTCTAAATCAGCATTTCCAATGCTTATTCTGAAGATCCAAATAGAAATTTATGGCTTAAGTGATTATAGATAGTGACTTCATTAAAAACTTTCAGAGGCTATAATATGTTAATGATTGTATTGTTTTTACTATCTGAGATAGCTATGGTGATAGTTTTTCTTGACATTTTCACTGAAATTGTCACATTAACATCTGCGGTCATACTTTTAAAAAATTCACAGAATTCTAGTCCAATGTCTTCATTTTATGATTTAGTAAACTGATGTTGCTATAATTATGTGACTTGATTTACAGCTATGTGTTGGTAGAGTGAGAATTGGCACCCATTTTCTCTGATTTCCATATAAATGCTTTTCCCAGGATAACACATCTTTTAAAAATAGGCATAAATTGAAGGTAAACAAAGGTTCAATGTAGTATAAAAATATGTGCAATATTTAAATATGTTAAAATATAAAAATATTTTATCTATATAAAACTAATTTGATAGTAAACTCTTAATACTCTGGTTAATCTATTACCAGAATATTAAGATTTTCTAGAGTATTAATATTTTAATAAATAATTTTGTCAGTATTCATAGATTCTTAGATAATTTTTTTGGAGGGAATCATTTAAATTAGACATATGCCAAGATAAAACTATTTTTTAAAATATTGTAATTTCTTCTAATAAGTAGATATAGTCAAAATAATTCTCATGGTTTTTTTTTAAGCCACCACCACATTTAAGTAGACAACATCATCATTAATATTTAAGTTATAAGGTTTGGGGACATGAATGTCTCTTGAATCAGATTTTCTTCATTGATCATTTGTCTTTGAGGTACCAACCATTGCCCCCTTTCCCCAATCAATAACATGGAAAAGTTAAGTTCTGTTTAGAAGTGTGGCTAGAGTAAAAGTGGAAAGTACAAATAGTTTGTTATGATCCTTTTGGTAATGGTGGTGGTGTGTGGAGTGTGGTTTGCAGAATAATGGATGCCCAAAGGTGTCTGTGTGCTGATCCCCAGAACTGTGGTTATGTTACTTTACATGGCAAAGAGAATGAAGGTAGCAGATGGAATTAAAGTTGCTAATCAGCTGATCTTAAATTAAGGAGACCATCTTGGTTTGTGCAGGTGGGGATAATGAAGTATCAATGGTCTTAAAGGTGAGAGAGGGAGGCTGGTGTCTCTTCGTCACAGTACTGCAACGTGAAAAAGACTCAACCGGTCGTGGCTGTGAGACCCAGGAGGCAGACAGACTCTAGAACTGGTAAAAGCAAGAAAATACTTCTCCCCCGAGCCTCCAAAAATGAATTTGGCCTCACTGATACCTTGCTTTTTAGCCCAGTGGGATCCATTTCAGACTTCTGACTTCCAAAGCTGTAAGGTAAAAATTTGTGTTATTGAAGCTGGTAAATTGGTGGTAATTTGTCACAGCAGCGTTAGTAAACTAATACAGTACATATATAAGCTACCAGGTCCATTTTAGAAACACCATAAGCATCTCTATCTTTCCACTGCCTCTGTTTTATTATCCAAGTAGGGTTCCTTTACAAAAACAAAAATGTCAAGAGTCCTATGAATATATTCGATAGAAATGAGTACATGTAATGATAAAATAAGTGGTCTTCAAGAACAAGCACTACTATTGCTCAGAAAAGAAGGCTTTCCCCCTCAGCCCACCCCTCCTACTTCATTCTATTCCCCTTTAGTGTTCCCATCTTTATCCTCCTCTTACTATGTATTCAATCAGGAAAACAGTCATGGCCCCTATTCAACTGTCATATAAAAGTAGGTGTTTTGAATGAAGGAGGTTTGGTCTTAAGTCATGCCTTAATTGATATTAGCCAGTGACTGGTAGAATTGGGTGAGTCTTTCGTTAGAGTCGACCCTTGAACAACACGGGTTGGAAATGCATGGGTTCACTTATACACGGATTTTTTCAATAAATCTCTCCTGCCTCCCCTTCCACCTCCTCCACCTCCTGCCTCTGCTGTCCTGAGACAGCAAGACCAATCCCTGTCTCTTCCTCCTGCTCAGCCTACAAGACAACAAGGATGAAGACCTTTATGATGATCCACTTCCACTTAGTGAATAGTACATATATTTTCTCTTCCTTATGATTTTCATAATACCATTTTATTTTCTCTAGCTTGCTTCATTGTAAGAATACAGTATATGATACATATAACATACCAAATATATGTTAATTGGCTGCTTATGCTATCAGTAAGGCTTCTGGTCAACAGTGGGCTACTAGTAGTTAAGGTTTTGGGGAGTCAGAAATCATATGTGGATTCTCAACTGCATGGGGCCTGTCCCCCTAACCCCTACAATGTTCCAGGGTCAATCGTATATAGTGATCACACTGCTTTACAGTGAAAGTCCATTTCTCATTATGATAAAGTTAGAGTCAATGATGGCTGTGCATTTTCCCTCGACATTTTCTATGGCAGTCAGTAGTTACATTATTTTTCTTTTAACAGAGGCTCTGAATGCAGTAGTACTTAAGAACTGATAGCAAAGGATTCATCAAAGAAAACCTGATAAGGGGTTTTAGCCTAATCTGCAATTTACAAGTCCTTTCAAATTTCTTTCTTGACCTCAGCCTCACCGGCAAGCAAAAATGTAATCCTTTTCTTCAGCTCTTTGCAACTGCCTTATTATGGTGTCTGGCTGTGATAATCTCACTACAGTGAGAACTTTTTTGCAGATCTTTTCATATTCATTGGGGGCTTCTTAAACCTGACAGAAGGCCTTGGCCATTTAAATGGCAATTTTCTCAAGGTGTCATTTTAACATCAATAATTCAGGTATCCTCCATGTTTCTGGTTTTTGTTCATTTTTTGACTTCAGATGTTAAGGCATGAGTTGTATCTCTTATTGTCTTGCAATACTCTTCTGAAATTGATTATTGCTTTCTCAGGTGTTTAGTAATTAGATGAAATCAAAATAATCAAGAAATACCTTCCAGATTCAACTACTCATACATTTAAAAACCAGCAACACTTATTTTAAAACGTGCATGTGTTTAGAAGCATATCTGTTCAATTTATGTCTTGTTTAATACCTACTGAGCAATTACTCTAAGTTTAGCACTGTTCTAAGTTCTTTAAATACCTCATTCATTTTAATCATCAAAATAAAACCATGATGGTTCTGTTATAAATGTATAATTTAAGTATTACACACAATCCTGGATACAAGGTAACAACAAAAAATTATTTTATTGATCATCTGCTACAGAATGTTTCAATTAAGACTTTGCCCATTTTATGCAATATAAAAAGTTGAGTAAACATGATTTAAAATAAGACATGATTATGTGAATCCATGGTTTAAAATATTTCTTTAATTTCTCTTTGATCATTATCCTAGTAAGCCTAGGCTACCATAACAATATCCCATAGACTGGGTGGCTAACCAACAGGAATTTATTTCTCACTGTTTTTGGAGGCTGGGAAGTCCAAGATCAAGGTGCCAGTCAATTGGCTTCCCCAGTGAGGTCTGTCTTCCTGGGTTGCAGACTGTGTCCTCACATGGTGAGAACAGAGAGAGAGGAAGCAAGCTCTCCAGTGTCTCCTCTTAGAAAGGCACTAATTTTGGCCAGGCATGGTGGCTCATGCCTGTAATCCTAGTGCTTTGGGAGGCTGAGACAAGAGGATGACTTGAGGCCTGGAGTTTGAACCCAGCCGGGGCAACATAGTAAGACCCCATCTCTACAACCAGGCATGGTGGCATGTGCCTGTAGTCCCAGGTATTTAGGAGGCTGAGGTGGGAAGATAGCGTGAGCCCAGGAGTCTGAGGTTGCAGTGAGCTATGATGATGCCAGTACACTCCAGCCTGGGCAACAGAGTGAGACCTTGCCTCTTGGAAAAAAAAAAGTCACTAATCTCATCATGAGGGCCCCACCCTCATGACCTCATCTATGCTCAACCACCTCCCAAAAACTGTTTCCAAATATCATCATACTGCAGGTTAAGGCTTCAATGTATGAATTTGAGGAGACACAATTCAGTTCATAGGAAGTGGTAATCAATACATTCTCCTTTGATTAATCTTAATGTTTCACTTGTATACACATGGCTCCAAATCCTCATAGCCGTTTATTCTAGGAATCAGTGCAATTAAGAGTTATAGCTGCCTGACCTAGAGATGTCAGACCCTTCATATCAGAAAAATTTTGAATATACGTACAACCAGCATGTGTTATGGCTAGTTTAGAAGGTTGCACCACATGTGGAATAAAGGAAGAGCAGCCAGTCTCTCTCTCTCCCACACACACACACACACACACACACACAAATTTCCCTATGGGATATAATATGGTTTACTCTTAGAAAATGACACTGATTAGGGGGTTTCCCCAGCCTTTGTCTTTGGTATAGCTCTGCATATACAATTCAGTCTTATAAGAGTCATTCTACAAACATTTATTAAAAGCTTCCTGTGTGCCAAAACTATGCTAATTCTTTAAAAATTTAAAAAAGAAAAGATTCTTTTTCTCGCTGGGACTTGTCCCTTTGGTGAATTTCTACATGAACATCTACCAATATCCATGTAGCTTATCTTTCTAATGATCCGGCCTTGCGGTGCCGATGTCCTGTCCATCAGTGACTGAGTCTTGTCACTACCAACATCTGCACCTCATCCTTCATCTGACTTTCAAACATCTCCCCTTCTGGTCACCATCTCCTGTCTTTCTTGTTCATTCCCTACAACTCTAATGCCATTAATTGTTGAACCTTCTCCAAAATTTCTCAAGCCTGTCATATGCCAATTATCTTCCTTATTCAGCTTACAGTCCGTGATTAATCATTATGATAACTCACCTGGATACACCTTTAAAGCCTCTTCCTTCTCTCACGTCATAACGTGCACTCCCTCCACAAGACTGCCACTGGATTGTATTCTATTTCTTCATTTTACCGTGGTGTGGTAGGCAGAATAACAGCCCCCAAAGATGTCCACATCTTTCCCTAGAGACTGCAGATATGTTGGTTTACGTGGCAAGGCAGAATTAAGGTTTCAGGCGGCATTAATATTGCTAATCAGCAAACCTCACACTAAGGAGATTATCCAGGTGGGACCGATGTTATCAGAGGGTCCCCAAAAGTGAAAGTGGGAAGTAAAAGAGAAACCAGCCAGAAGGGGGTCAAGCCCGAAGGTACTGACTTTGAAGATGGGTGAAGGAGGCACGGACCAAGGAAGACATGTAGAAGCTGGCAAGGACGAGGAAACAGATACTCACCTATAGCCTCCGGAAAGAACACAGCCCTGCTAATATCTTAATTTTAGCCTGCTGAGACCCATTTTGGACTTCTGATCTCCAGAAGTACAAGATAATAAATTTGTATCATTTTAAGTTACTAAATTTGTGGTAATTTGTTACAGCAGCAATGGGAAACTATCACACTTGTCAACTAAACCCATGGGTGCAGAAAACGATAAAACTGTGCTCCTGGGGTTAACGTGAAACTCGTGTCCACTAACCTCAACTGGGACCTTAACGCTGCATTTCCCTTGTCCACTTCCTCTCCCACCCACCTAGTAGACTATTTCATTTCCACTGTTAATATATCTAAATTTTGATACCTTATCCTCCTCCTCAGTCTCAGCTGAGGTCTTTCTTCCTCACTTCCTGAGAAAGTGGAGCCAATCAGACAGGAATTCCACAAACTTTCACCTGCACAGATCTCAACCTCATTAACGTGTCTGACTGTATCTTCTCTCTGATTACTGCAGTTGAATCGCGTGCTCTGGTGAGGGCCAGTCCTTCTGTCTGTGCTTCTAAAACTTTGATGTGAACACAAATCAGCAGGGAATTGTCTTGTTAGAATGCATGTTCTGAGATTCTGCATTTCTGCAAGGTCCCAGGTGCTGCTGGTGCTCCTGGTCCATAGACCTCATTCCCTCGGTCACTGCCCTAAGCCTGCTGGAGGACGTTTGCTCTTCTCCACTGCTTCTTCTTTGGAGGAAAACTTGTTGAAATTTCTCCAATTTCCCTTCAATATGTCTTTTGCTTCCCCCGTTTTACTGTAATTCTTCTTATCAAGCATATCAGTGACCTCAATCCTATCATCAATTCTCAGTTTTCTGATCTTTTTCAGTTTTTTGGACCCATCAACATTTTTATGGAGGTTATGTCTTCTTCTCAGAATATTTTCTTGACTTAACAGGACTCCACACAGTCCTGTTTTTCTTTCTACAACTCCCCCCCACTTTTCTGGTGACTGCTTCTTTTTTGTCACCTTCCCTGGTTACCACTTCTTTCTGACATTCCTGATGCCTCAGGTATTGGGCCTCCTCTCGTTTTGATAACACTCATTCCCTTAGGACTTTCATACAGTTCCATGGCATGAAATATCATCTATTTGCTAAAGACTCATAAATGTTTGTCTCCAGCCTGGACCTGTTCTCTGACTTCATCCAAACCTGCGTTTCCAACTGTGTGTTTGATATCTCAATTTGGACATCTACTAACCATTCCAAAACCAAATATTTCCTGAGTTTATTTAATACCTGATGTCCCCCATCTCAGCAAACAGGAATTCCATTTGGTTCAGTTCAGAAACCTTGGAGTTGTCTTTGACTTTAATTTTTCTCCCTCCCCTCTTGTATAATCTGTCAGTTGGCTGGATCCAATCAGTATTTTTATCCTCCCTTCTGTGAACTCCACTGCACTTCCAGGTTCCTTTGCCAATGGAGTCTCAGATAGAGCTTAAGTTTTGTCGGTGAGCCGTACTTGGGTTCGATTTGGAAGGTGAAAATGGGCAAATGCTGTACCATTCTTCCTGGACAGGAGAGAGGTGCAAATTTCTCACCACCTTGTTGCAGGGCAGCTTTGACCATCAGCTGTGGTTTCTTGCAAGTCCTAATTGGAAGGCATTTGCAATATAACCAAACTGTTGTACCCCCATCATATTCTGAAATAAAAGGAAAAAACCTTTCTGATTCTTTGAATGCAAACTTGAGAGGTAGCAATGGACTCCTCTGAACTTCAGTCTTCCAGGCTCTTCATGGTTTTGTAAGTACATAATTACCTGTAGCAAATATCTTTTTCTTTGAAATACCTGGATAAACACTGACTGATATAGTCAGAAAGTCACTCTGGAGTCTACAGACAATTATATCCAGATTCTGATCACTTTTTGCTGTTTCCATTCCTGGCACCCTGATCCAAGACATTGAAAAGTTTCCTCTGGATTATTAGAATAGGCACCTAGATTGTCTTCCTGCTTCTGCAATGGTCCCATTACCTCTTGAGTATCTTCTGAACACAACATAGTGTCCTGTGAAAATGTAAGTCATAGTGTGCTTTACATTTCTCTGTTCAACACCTTCCAGTAGCTTCCCATCTCACTCCAAGTACAAACCAATTTTTCTTACTGACAAGGCCCTGTTACCTTGTAACACACTACATTTCCCTCCTAAACTCTGTCCCAGCTACACTAATCTTTCAGTTTCTCATACATACTAGCATGTTTCCACCTCAAGGCTTGCCAGTTTCCTCACCTCATCCTACTCTTGATTCAAATTCCATGTTACCTATGAGGCCCTTCTTGGATCTTTTTTATCTAAATTGCAATTTCCCCCCAACTATCATCTCAACACAAACTCTTCCAGGCTGTGTCCAAGACTTCACTTACTTATATGGCTTATTATCTGTCTAATCCACCACTAAGGCAGAAATTTTTGTGTCCTATTCATTGCCGTATCTCTAATATGAAGAACAGTATTTACTATACCCCAGACTCTGATGTATTTCTGGAATGAATGAATGAAAAACAATGTTGACCAATTTATTTTAATAAACACTTATCAAACGCCCACATGACTTTTTGGCCCATGAAAACACTCAGTGCATTCTGACTCAGGAGCAATGAGACACTTAAATGAAGGGTTGGGAAGTGGATGAGGCAAGAGGGGAGGAGGTGCTGAATCTGAGCAGGCAGGAGGTATTGCTTCTGAATTCAATACAGAAAACAGAAAGGTGGGTGCAGCTGTTCCGGAGGAAGGAGATAAGTAAAAGATGTGTTGCTGTCTCCCTCCATTTCTGCTTTGTCTTCCAGGCTATGTTCAAGATGGCTGTGCCCCTTTTAATTCAGGTTCTTTTTGATATATTTTCAAGCTGTATAAAAGTAAATGGATATATTGTGGGTTCTATATCTATTTTTAGTTCACAGACTATTCATTTTTTCATTCATTTATTCATTACAAAAATATTATAGAACATCTACTTTGAACTTAGGCCTTATGCCACAGTAGAATATAACTATGGAATAGTAAAGTGAGAAAATAGGCACTGGATTTTTAGGATATGTTGCCTATCTCCGAAGAATACTTCCTACATAACAGCCAAATCTTATAGCCTAAATAAGGTCTTGCTTTCAAATTTTAGTCTTAGTAAGGCACAGACTCATTTAGTCTACCATTAATGTGTGCCAAAAATAGAAGCTGATTATTTAATTCCCATTTTTAATAAAATAGTCTTGGAAAGATTTAGAATATATTCACATATTGCTTGAGTAAAGTGTTATATTAATCCATCTCGGTGCATCCTATTGTTTTTGTACTCACTTGTCAGGAATCTTATGCTGCTGATTTGAAGAATATGAATGGCTTTCAGGTCTGAGTAAGGCAGACATTCTATTTTTATTCTGGAACCCACCTAAACAACACATATTTCATACTTAGAGTTAATACTGAGCTGAGCTGAATTCAAACTACTGACCTGGGAGTGAAAGGACTCATTTTTCTTTATAGCAGACTCCTAAAATATCAATTCCTTGATATATTAAGAAAATGAGTTTTGCTAAATCTGTATTCTCTCCATGATCTATCTATCTCTCTCTCACATACACAAAATCTCATATGCATATATCACACTGGAGTTACAAGTTTCCAAATATAAGAAAAACCAAAAATGAAAATAAAAGGTCCTTGAGAAATACTTTTGGGGGATGCTAGACTGCTAGTGTCCAGGAGATTCCCAGTGGTCCCAGGTCTGTCCTGGATGAACTGGGTGATGTGAGGTCTTGTTGGTGACATTTAGAAGGTCTTTGCAACAAGTCACAAGGCCATGGTGCCTTTTAAAGTGGCAGGACTGATGGCAACCTGGCCGGATTTTCATATAGAATGTGCAGAGGCCCCAGGGAAGACTGAAATCAAAACAGTTCCTTTTGTGTTCTTGTCAGAAGTGAGGAATTGATTTAAAAAATTAAGTTTTGAGGGGTCTCCCCACTATTTATGTCTTTCAGGGAGTGCATATTTAAACTTATCCCATGAACTTCAGTACTTATGTGATGAGTCCCTTGGAGATACACCTGCGAAAATAAGTCTATCAGTAATACTACGGGGCTTTTGCAGTGTCTAGGACCCACCTTGGAGTGAAAGTGGACTGACTCCTGTTGCCACTGTCTAACCATGCTGGTAGCTTCCATCTCTATCTGAGATCTGCTGTGTGCTTTCTGTACCTACTTGCTACTCTCCCAGTCTCTGCTGTTTGGCACTTTCATCCAACACTGTGATTTCACCTGTCATTTCTATCTTTTTTATTTCTGCCTATTGAGAACATTGCTTTTCAGAGTCACTTTTTAGAAGCACCATTTGATTATTTATTTCCTTGTTAAAAATTTCAATTAAGTGGAAATTTTCTACAGAATAAAATTAAAATCCCTAAGCAAGGCGTTCAACTTTTTCTACCATCTGGTTTTAAACTATTTTTTTCTAACATTTATGTGACCTTTTATTCTCTTATAACCCTTATTTTTAATAAATTAAGTGACTTCTTATGTTCCTGGCTATTGTTTTTTCTAGTACATGGTTCCCTCACCCTGAAATGACTTTTACCACCTTTTCGTGTTGAAATCTTATACATCTGTCATGGTCCAGCTCAATCACACAACCTCCTTGAAATCTACCTTGCTCCTCCTAAATGAAATATTTTTTCAAATTCCAGAGCCTCCACCACATTCTATTTGTATATGTCTTATAGGACTTGCCATATATGGTAGGTAGGTAGGTAAATATAAAACCATTAAAACCGAAAATATTCTCAGAAATCAAGGAATAGTATTTCAATAATTATATTATCATTGAGATGCTTTTTGTCATATAAAATAGTATGTGGATGCCTAATATATGAAGTAAATTAAATAAATCATATTTTTGCTCTGTGAGGGACCCGAAGTCACTCAAACTATTTGTTCTACATATGCCAACTCCAGCTCCTAAAGTGGCACTTCATGTGCATATGTGGAATTATTTTGATTCCAAATACCTGAAAACTGCTGATATTTTCCAACCCTATAACTTTAAAAATGATGGAATCCCCAGCAAAATGACTTCCCAAGTTGAATATCTACCGTCCAAAAGGGGCCCTCCCCAGGCCTCCTGTCTGAGGACTCCTGTTCTTTGCCTCTCTTTTTCCCAGCAGAGACCTTCAAAATAACAGCCACTCCCTACCTGTGACTTTCCTGAAATGGTTACAATACACTCCTTTTTTTATATGAAATACGATAACTGGGAAGTTTGGGGATGTAAAAACTCTTTAGTTGCTCTAATGGAAACTATTTGTTATATTTGTATAAACTTTCCTATATCATATGCAAGAATATGTTTTAAATATTAATATATGCTAAATATATGTAAATAAAATACGTTTAAACATTTAAATTACTCAGCAAAGCAGCAGAATTCCTATTTTCGTTCTAGTTTCTTAGTTACAGCAATAGTACAATTATTTTGTGCTGAACATTGAAAAGTGCTGAAATCCACCAGAAAAAAAATAATCAAAATTCATATTCTGGACCAGTAAAAATCTTAATACATGTAAAAATTGAAAAAAATCATTCATCAATAGCTCTCTATTAAGATTTGACCTTAAAAACATGAATTTGTACGAATACATACAATTCTAATCCAAATCACAGGGTTCATTCTATTCTTCCCCTTTCTATGAATATACAGAAAGGAATTTTAGAATTCTTGCTTCATACTACTGTGGAAAAATAATGCACTAAGATTCAGTATTTTTAAGCAATTATTTTTTTATTTACCTTGAGGGTATGTTATAAAAATACTGTGTTCAAACATTAAGTTTTTGGTTTCTTTTTCTTCTTGCTGTTTTGTCATTGCTTTGCTTTCTCCTTTAGTTTTGTTAGTTATTTAAACATTAGTTAGATTTGTTTCTGCTTGAATTCCATTTTAGGTTTTAACCCTCATCCTCCTTGATTTTATCACTTTATTATTTTTATGTATGTACAATATTAACAATGTTCGAAATGTCAAAACTTTAGAAAAATATATTTTCAGGGAAATACCACTCCCTCTCCATACCTTCCACAAAGTTCAATCCAGCCCTCTGGGTAATCAGTGTCATTAGTTCCTGGATCATCCTTCCTGTGTCTCTTTAAAAAAAAAAAAGTACATTTGTATTTTCTTACTTCCTCTTCTTTCTTACATGAACAGTAACATATGGAGATACTTGTTTGTACTTTGTTCCTTCCCGTTTAACAATATATCTTAGAAACTGCTCTGACACCATTTTTATATGTTTGACAGTCATTTTTGTTAATTATATATTTTTCTATTGAATTTTTGGTCTTTCATTCTTTCAGTTTTTAAGAGTTCTTGACATATTAGGATATGAGATTAACCTAAGTGACTATCAAGGGATGCACGGATAAAGAATGTGTGGCGTATATACACATGGAATATTATTCAGCCATAAAAAAGAAGGAAATCCTGTCATTTGAAGTAACATGGAGGAGCCTGTAGGACATTACGTTAAGTGAAATAAGCCAGGTAGAGAAAGGCAAATACTGCGTAATCTCACTTATATGCGGAATCTAAAAAGTTGATCTCATAGAAGTAGGAGTAGAATGATGGTTACCAGAGGTTGGGGCAGTTGAAGAGAGTTGAGGAAATGTTGGTCAAAGGTTACAAAATTACAGTTAGACGGGAGGAATAAGTTCAAGAGATCTATCGCACAGTCACAACTATAGTGACTATAGTTGATATATTGTATTCTTGAAAAATGCTAAGAAAGTGGATGTTATTAATATATGTTCTCACCACAAAAATGGTAGCCCTGCGAAGCAATGCATATTTTAATTAGATAGATTTAACAATTCCACAATGTACATGGGCTTTAAAACATCATGTTGCCGCATGATAAAAATTTCTGTCTGTCAATTTAAAATAAATAAATGTGAAATTTTAAAAAAAGTTCTTTATATGTTAGGGATGAAAATACTACCTGTAATATGTGGTGCAAATATTTTCTCCTAACTTGTAATTTGTCTTTAGACCTTGCTTATGATTTAATTTACTGTGTATTTAAAAATAATTATGTAGTCAATTTTTTCAATTGTTTATTCTATTGCATCTAGATTTTGAGTCATAGTCTGAAATAAATTTTCTCAATTAAAATTTCAATTTTCTCAAATTGAAATTTTATCTTGAAATTATATGATTTCATTTTTTTTTTGCATTTCAGTATCAGATGCATTTGAAGATTATTGTTATGTGTAGCCTGTCTTTCCCCGACTCACTTGAGATGCCAACTTTTTATATACTTAATGTCCTTATATACGGTATTATTTCTCGACTTTCAACTCTGTTTTAGTGGTTTAGATGTCTATTCATGCGTTAGTACTACACTTTTAGTTCTAGAGCAAAACATCACAAAGTCTTCTTGTCTTATTTTCAAGTTTCCTTTCTTCTTGATTCAGAGTTTGCTTAGTGGCTGTTAAATATAAACCTTCGACTGTCTCCAGAGTTCTACTGAAGTTGGTTCTGACAGTCCCTGCTTTTATGGGGGGTGAGAGCTCAGAGCTACCTACCCTGCCATTGCGCTGGCATCACCCTCTCTTCTTCCTTCCTCCCTTGCATCCGAGAAGGCAAGGAACATCTCCCCTGTCCGTTTAATCCCATTCTCCCCATTACTTGAGGTTTCCAGGACAGTTAGTTACCTTGAATCTCCTTCCAGTCCCTTCCCTGTAGTTGGTGATCTTATCTATACATAAATATTCACATTTTCTGGTGGATTGTTTTAATTCAAACTTGGCCCCTCTTTCTCTTTCTCACACACGTCTGCCAGACCCTCACCTCGTTCTTTGCAAAGGCTGTGGTGAAAGATGGAGAGAGAGCACCACAGGAAATTGAAGTGCATTTTTCTGCTCATGATTAATTAGAACTGTGAAGTGTCCTCTGTGTCCCACTTATTCTGAAGGCATGATACACATTTGGTTTTATTTGTTACTGTTTTTATTCCCTACAGAGTTTTGGAGAATATATGGAGAGATTCAGAGTCAGGTGGCTGCCATTGCCTACTCAGAAGTTCTCCAAATGATTTTTAAAATTCATGTGTAAATGGCTTAATATTAGGATAATTCAATAAATTCAGATACTAGCTACTATTTCATAGTTTTATATCTTATTTTTTTCAGAAGAAATGCATTTAATAGACATAGAGCAGGTAGACACACGGTGTGATGTTCAACACATTTTACTGTATATCTGCATTAAGAAAATGCAGGTTGTTGTGAAAAGGCATGAAAATAGTGGGGCCAAAAGAATGTTATTTTTTGTTGCTATACCTATGCTATTCTCAGAAAAACAAATAAAAAATGAAGAAAGAAAGAAACAGTGAGGTTTTACTTTAAGAGAGCTATACAAACAAAAAATTTGGCTGTCCTCTGGAGCACTATTAGATGTTCCTATTTAAGCAATCGGTACTTAGGGTCAGCAAAATTTAAAAGTTTTCTGATAGCTCTGCACTGAGATAATACTGCTATTTCTTAAGAAGATAGCACCAGGAAGTTGCTTAAAGTTTCTCTTAATCAGCAAGTTGTTTAATGTTCTTCAATATGTATATAAAATTTATTATGTGTTGCAGGAATATGAGGATATCTCAGATACATTATATGCCCTCTATGAATTTGTAATCTAATTAAGGAAACCAAAAGAGGAGTTGTCTGCTAAAGAGTTAAAACATGCTCTAAAGCAAGTGCAATTCAATGTCAAAATCAGTTATGAAGCCAGTAAGTGATACTGTTCAGAGGAATAAGATATTAATGAGAACCAAGTATTTGGGTAAATATCATGCAGGAAATGGAGTCTGATACTAATGAAGGATGTTGAGGGGTTTAACTGCAGGAAGAAATGAGAAAGGGCATTATTGTCTTGAATTAATTAGGAGTCCTTTATTGCAAATAACCTTGTATAAAATAAAGAAATTAAATACATTTAAATTAATACAATAAGAAAATAAATGACTTAGTTTTATTATAATTATGGAAGGTAGAGATGTTTCATCAAATCCAAGAAGCCCAGAAATTTTCTGTGTTTGGGAACTGGAGACCTAGGTTATATCTTCAGAAATGTTTAATGATCTAGGTTATATCCTTTGTCCCTGCTTGCATTTCTCTTACGGTCTCTGCAAATAGGCTTTATTATTTTCTGTCTCTGCAGACTTGCATTTCCTCCTTCTTAGTCACGCAGTGCCTGTGCTACAGCTTGGGAGTTTCAGGTTATGGTCCCATAAACATTCCCAGATCATACCCATCAGGCTGTCACATCTGTTGCAAAAATCTTTCTATCACACAATGATCAAGACTTAATCATTTACTCAACCTAATGTCATAACCTCATGTGGGATATCATCTATTAAATGTACTTTGCCCCCAGTGAAACAGCCTCAAATCAAATTCCCCAAGAATAACCATCTTTTTCTCCATTTTCCCTTCCTGCTGCTATAGTGCTTTCTGAATTATTTGCCGTTCATGCAAGAAGCATCAGAATTTCAGGTGTGTAAAGGAACGAGCGTAAGTGAGGTCTAAACAGCACTAAGCTGGGCTGTTAAGTGCTTTTAGATCAAACTACTTTTACCTCAAATGCTAAGAGGTAATGCTATTTTTGAAAGAGAAAGTAAAATTCCATGGCCTGTATTTGATCGAATATACATTATTCTTTTATCTCGGAAATTTGGCTATTGGCCAGAAATGATCTGAAAAAAAATTGTGAAGGCAGAATAGTTGTTCTGAGATCCCTCCTAGCATTGTCATTGTTTTATTCCATCCTAAAACTTCTTTCCTTTACACCCCAGGATGCTACTAGAATCTCTTTTCCGATGGTGTAATTTTACCTGGGCCTGCCTGACTAAACATATGCCCTTTCTGTTTCTCTTTTCTTCTTAACAAAAATGATTTCCCCTTACTATTCAAGTGACTGTTAGGATTATGGAGTGATAGACTACTCTACTGCCCCGTGAAAATCATGGTAACTTACTGGTAATAGCCTACAGTATTTCTCATAACTTAAAGGGTTTTGTTGAATGTCAGACATGATCTTTTTTTCCTTTACTGTAATGCTTACAGAACAGACACACCCTAAAGTATTTCAGGGTTATTTAGAAGACAATAAAAATATGTTTACAAAGTTCCTAACATGTTGCCTGGCATATAATGAGTATCAAATAAAACATTACTAGAATCTCATTTAATGGCATTTTCTCTTTAAATAAAATACGTGGAAAGTTCATCTAAAAGAGTGACTCGACCACTGAGAAATTTTAGACATTTTAGTCATATAGAGAAGATATTTTTGTCTACCAGCTTCTTAATTCTGTTCTGTACTATACCTCCTCTTACCTCTCTTCTGTCAGGACCTTTTTCCATCAATCAATAATTCCACCTCTTCTTTATTTTGTCCTAAGTATCCTGTTCTTTGTAAAATTCCCATTAATCTCTCTGGGATGTAATCAGAGTTTCTTACTCACATCTTCTTTGTGATTTTATAGCAGAGTTAAATCTCAGTACTCATTTTTAGTGTACAAATAATAGTGTGTTCTTTAATCTTCTACAGCTCAAATTACTTTCAATTACAAGTCCAGAATAATAGTAATTTAATGGCTGTCAAATTGGAGTTTCTCTGCCTCTGTCCCCTAGAGGAAGTTACTGCTACTTTATGAAGTATCAAGGGGTTGGGTGTTCAGTTGTACCTTTGTCCATATAGGTGTTCACTGGGCGCAATTGTTTTTATTTGATGCCAGCTCATAAAGGTCACTTTTGCAACGTCTTCTGTTTTCACCCGTGTGGCCTTCCGTATGTGATGGCCTGCTCCCATAATTATCTGCCTTGCTAGGCTCTGCAGTTATCCTTTAAGAGAAATAGGATACGCTATTCTCCTGATATTATCTAACACTCCCCTCCCCCACTCCACACAATGCAAGCCAAAAAGGTCCTTTTCTCCTCTAATTTTTCTCTTAATATAATCCTACCCGAGGTAATGGACACAGAATGACTTCGGTGCTAACAAGGGCAATGGATGGCAAAAGGGGAAGCTAGCAATGAAAAAATATCATTTCACAAATCTACCAGTGCTGCACATATGTAATATAGTATTCTATGAAGAATGAAGTTCAACTCTCCGTCTCTTATGCCATTTTTATTCATTTAACACAAAGTGTGTGATGAGAGCAAATGTTGTATATCAAAACCAAGCTCATTGCTAATTGTGTGACCTTGGGTGCATTTTTATTGCTCCCTGTTTCATTTTTCTCATCTGTAAAAAGGAAGTAGTATAATAACTTTCTCATAGGATTATTTCTATGACCTAAAAAGATAGAAGATAAGTTATATAAAACACAAAATCTTCTGGGCATATATTAAATCCTCAGAAATGTTTTGTACTGTTACAAAAGTTTAAATTATGCCTCCAGTTACTTAAAAACTACTTAACACAGTTTTTATTCCTTCTCAACCACACAACCTCCTATATCTTTATACACTAATATAGGGCTGCAAATAACAAATTAAAGACTTTTTTTCTGATGCACATATGTGTAACACAGAATTTGTAAAACATATTTGGAATATGACCTTGATAAACATCAGTCATTTAACCAAATCTGATATTAGTTCTAGATTCTTCCCAATCACTTTTCCTAGAACCAATTGTAGATTAAACCTCAACAAATCTACCTCTTACAGATCTTACATTGAATGAATAAATTAGCTGCGTCACTTTCACCAGCAAATTTTTACTGCCTGCAATTATAAGTAGAAAAGGCAGATAATGCTATTGATACATTATCAGGAATTTGGGGAAAGGGGTTGACTTTAACAAAGGATAAAGATATAAGGCAGTTGAGTGTGCTGGTACTGAGTAATTAGAGGAGTGTAGGCCCATCTGGATAGGAAAGTAAAAGCTAAGTTATCTGAGAAAAAAGTGGGAGGGTGAAGACACCTCTTGATGTATCCAGAACTGCTGATGTGCTGGCTGGTTCTTTCTTAGTGTTTTATGTTTAGGTTTGCAAATTAATTTCATATAAACATATGAGATGGCTCAATAATATTTACAAAACAATCAGGCATCTATTTAAGGCCAAGATTGACTAAGAGGAACTAGATTTACTCCTGCCTAAAACAAGAGAAAATCAGGACAAGATATATGAAAAAATTTTCAAGGCATTTGACATTAGGCAACTCAGGATGATAATCCATGAGAAAAGGAAAACCAAATGAGGTGAATTCTATAATTGCCCCAACTTACTGCCTTAAAAGAATTCTATATCATGGTGTCAAACTGATCAAATTGTTTACATTAATCACATGCAGTTTGTTTTATGCCAATTATATTTCAACAAAGCAGTTAAAAATGACCAAGCCAACATATATCACACATCTATCACATGTTTGACCCTGCCCTAAGCACAATCACTGTAAATTCTCACTTAATCACTCAATGATTCTATAAGCTGATCTAATTTTGGCTCATAATTTATATACATTTTTCAGGTGGGTAAGGAGAGGTTCAGCCAGTCTAATTTCATAACTTGCCCCAGCTGAGACAGCTAGTGAAGGCCAGATTCAGACTCAAGTGCTATGGAGGCTGAATTGTCAACCCTGACCTGAATTTAAAAATTTTTTTTCTTTATATTTACTCTATCTGAATTACCTGTGAAACTGTTAAAATGTTGATTCTTATTTTCTACTTGTGGCCTACTGAATCTTGGGCTAAAATTAGAGTTCTAAATCTCATTAAGTATCTGCATTTTTAACAGTTATTCTTGTGAATCTCATATGTACCAAATACATCAAGTCATACAGTAGATGTTTTGCCAGTGCTTCAGTTACTGGTTCAGTAATATGCATAAGGTTAAATGTTTTTAATAAACCTAGGTCTTGGTCCATTTGTATTGCTATAATGAAATACCACAGACTAGGTAATTATAAAGAACAGAAAAGTATTCCTTACAGTTTTGAAGGCTTGAAGTTCAAGTTCAAGGTGGCAGTGTTGGTACCTGGTAAGGGCCCTCTCTGCTTCTAAGACAGTACCTGGTTGCTTCATCCTGGTGGAAGGGCTCCCTTCAACCTTGAGACCTTTCATAAGGGGCTCTGCCTTATAAATTAATCACCTCTCAAAGGGCACACCTCTTAATACTGCTGCATTGGGGATTAAGTCTCAGTATGAACTTTGGAGGTGGTACGGCCTTTCAAACCATATCAAGCAACAGTGAAGAGGAGCTTTTTGTTAATGGCATCTACTCCTATTCAGCTCAACTGTGAGCTCACAAGGCCAAGCTCACACTCATACTCACAGGAACATCAATCCCTTTGGTTTTCTTTTGGTACCCTCTATTCATGGAACCCTGATGACACTATGCCGAAACAAAGGCAATAAAGCATTAACAAATGATTCAGGGTACACCTAATCCTGAGTCAGTGGGTCATTTTTGTATACATTTTGTATATATAATTAACCTGCAATATACTGTTATCCTTACAGAAAGTTCTGGTAAGTATTTCTGTTTTAAAAGGAAGAAAGGACATCAAACTCATAACACAGGCTTCTGCTATTGTTTCTGCCATTTTTGCTGAATAACTGGGCAAGTTATCTCTGCTTTTCAACTTTTTTTCATAATTAACATGAAATTGTTGTACCTGAACTATGCTGTTCAATATGTAGGAATTACTAAAACATCTACGTATGTTTTCCACCAGAAAATGTAGTCAGGTGTTGGAGTAAAAGCGTTATTTTGACATCAAATACAATTTGAGGGCAAAAGGATATACAATTGTCTATAACTCTGAGAATTGCATTGAGTCTAAAATGTCTACATTTTTCACTGCTGAGTTTTTATTATGGTCTCATTTATGTACTTCACCATAAAAGCTGTCCAAAGTCACTTATTCAGTCTTTGAAAATACGATACTTACTAACGTGAAAAAAATCAAGTAGATACTAACCATGTGTGGCTATTTAAATTTAAATTAAATACAATTAAAAATTCAGTTTATTATTTTCCCCAGCCACATTTTTGTTGCTCAGTAGCCAAATTTGTCTAGTGACTATACTGGCTAGTGAAGCTTTTATTAATAGAATATTTTCATCATTACAGAAAGTTCTTGAATAGGTCTAAATCCATTGGCCCACCTTCTTGACCATGTTGTATGATAATTCATGCCTGGCTTATCATATTGATGCACGTAAATGTTATATAAAATTTTGCATACAAAATGGAGACATCATTCTTTCCCCAAATCTTTCTACAATTATTCTAACCAAAGCTCGTTGAGATCAGCTTAGAAATGTGCCATCATCTTTAGAACTGAACTGTCACCAGGATGATAGTATAACAAAAAATATGTTTAATTATCAACCATTTTCTCCCTTTCTGTGGTTTAACACTCCTAGAGGAAGAAAGAGCATTATTTTCTTTCTTATTTTTAACTGAGAAAAGCCATTTTCTCTAAGAAATGCTTCTCTCGATTTCTTCTGTTTCCTTGATTTTTAGAATAATAATAATAAAACTCAGCATAATAAAAACTCAGCAGTGAAAAATGTAGACATTTTAGACTCAATGCAATTCTCAGAGTTATAGACAATTGTATATCCTTTTGCCCTCAAATTGTATTTGATGTCAAAATAACGCTTTTACTCCAACACCTGACTACATTTTCTGGTGGAAAACATACGTAGATGTTTTAGTAATTCCTACAGGATGTCTGGGTTTTCTTTTCTTTCTCCGCTACTGTTATGTATTCAGGAACTTTATATACCATCATTCCGATTCGTCATGTAACTATTATGGAAAACATAGTAATCTACGTGGAGGATTTAATAATCTTTCTTTTGGTGGGAAGAGTTGGATTTAATATTTAAATTATTTAAAAGCACAGATTCAGAAACACAGCTAATGATAATTTTATCAGAATATATAAAGAAATATATCCTTACTTACTAGTACAATTTAATATTTGGTCCTGGACTTTGATTACAAATTTTACAAAACTAAAAATTTATTGTAGACTTAGCTTTAACACATTCGAAGTTTCCAGCAAGGCATATTGAGGCATTATGAAGAAGGGCATGAATACCCAAGGTCAAAGTCAGTTTCATATCCAACTAACTGTTTTACTCGGTTGGCCACTGACAAGGAGTGGGACAAGTAGAAAACTTTCAAGATTATTATATCTAAGGAGACAATGGCAATTTGATCTGATCTAGATTGACAACAAGTTTAAGGGATTTATTTATTTAATGATAAAGATTAAAATATAGGGACTTCCAGGCAAGGGTGGTGGCTATAAAAACTCTGAATTGGGAAAAATAATAGTAACTGCCTATATTTATATGTACATACATGCACATATATACATGCATAAGTAAATATAATAATATAGAGTTAGTATTTCAAGTCAATATTAGGGCTCAGCTAAGTTTATGGAATAAATTTTATGGATTCTACCATAGAGTAAAGGTAATCATAGAAGTAAACTATAAAAATATTTCCTTACAAAAATGTGTTTCAAGACTTAAAAGCCCTTGGGAATTCAGTAATTACTTGATGCAGTTGTTATAAAAGGAGGGGGTAGTTTGCCAACTTATTTCCACATTTGTATGGCACTTTTTCACAGGCTCTTTATCATTTTCTGATACACTTGTCTATACTTTCTTTTGAGATAATTTAAAAGAAATTTAGAAAGTCCCTGAATAGGGACATGAACTTTTTTTACTTATAGACAGCAATTAATCTCATGGACTGGCAAACAAACTCTTAATTTTTTTAGTCATTACTAGGAAATTTCTGTAAAAATTATTTTAAAATGTGCTACACTAAAGTAAATTTAAATGATTTATAATGAACAAATAAAATGCCTTAAATGATTCTTTTGAAAGTGGTATAGCATTAAAGAGCTAAAAGAAATAGAATACACTGAATATTACCAGATGATCTTTTCAAAACTACAGTTGTTTGTCTGGCTTGGTGAAAGAGAAAATGGAATTAACCAGACATAGAATCAAATTTTAGTTCCACTATTGATGTCAGTCAAATAGATTAGTCAAACAGACTTGCCATCTTCAATTTCTTCATCTGAACATAGGGATAATATGGATAATATTACTTACTCTGATGAACTGTTTTGAAGACACAATAGGTTCTCAAAAGTGGTGGCTATTATTATCATTTCAATTATAAATCAAAGACGGAATACACGTTTTATATAAAATAAACAGGATACTTTCTGAAGAAATTATTTTATTCTATACACAATCATTCCCAGAGTAAATTTTTATTCTCATCACTTATTTAAAATTTTACATTTCCTGATCCTTAAGGCTGCATCTTTAGCTTTGCAAAGATATTCATTATTAATCTATCCAAAAGTAATTTACTATAATTTCAGCTTTTTATTCTCAAGTTTATTTCAAGTGATTTAAATATAACTTACAAGTAATCTTTCCATAGGCATTTTAGAATATTCTCAACTAAAAGATCCATTAGTAACGTGATTTTCAACAAAAGTTAACATAAGTTTTATTCACATTTAGGATGTTTGCAACTGAGTCACGGAGAGAATGGGTTATAATATTGTTTTTGTTTCACACTGGAAATATATTTCATATGGACAGTAACATATACGAAGTGTTACCTCTATCTCTAAGGAACCAAACAGATTAAAAAAAACCAGATTTTAGAAAACTGAACATAATCATGGAAATGTATGAATTTTTGATCTTTGGGAAAACATGTCAAATTGTTAAGCCAAAGAAAACACCTCAAATCAGGACGAAAAATCAGTAAGATAGATCATATTTTATTATAATGGGAAGAAGTTGATGGGAAGTGGGGCACGAGAAGTTTCTATTTTAAGATTGTCATTTCTAAGGTTTGACATCATCCTATCTAGCTTGCTCCCTCAGTAACGCAAGCGCTTCTGCAAAAATAATCTACAAATATTCTAAACAGTGTTTGTTCTCCTTCTTTCATTTCCTTGTACTTTTCGAGGTTTTGAAAACATATGCTTCTCTTTTGAGTAGCAAATATGCATCTTTGAATTTTTTGTGACTCAACTTGAGCATTTGCTTTTATTTGTAGAAAAAATACTGGGCTCTGTCTAAGCCGTTTGGTGTTCGTGATGACAGGAATTATTTATTTCTAATAATTAGAGTGCCGGAATGTAAAAGTGAGAATGGAATTCATTTAAAAATATTCCCTTGTATTTTCCTCTTATATTTTGTAATAAACATTTTACAATATAATTTATGTTCCAGAAAATGTACCCATTTTAAGTGTATCATTTCACAAATAGACACAGCCATCCATGTAACTTCCCAATCAAGATACAGAATATCTGCATCAACTTACAAGAACTTCTCTCAGGACACTTTGCCTTTAATCTTTCACCCCAACCCCAAGTCCTGGGCAACCACTGAACTTTCTTTCACTATAGATCAGTGTGGCCTGTTCTGAAATCACACAGATGGAATCATAGATTATGCTCTCTCTGGTATCCGGCTGCTTTGGGTCAGTGTGTTTCTGAGATTCATTCATCTTGCCAAATGTTTGAATATTTTTCTTTTTTATTGTTGAGAGTATAGCAAGGTATGGACAAGCCACAGTTAGTTTACACATTCATGTGTTGATGACCGTTTATGTTGTTCCAAGGTTTTTTTTTTTCAACTATCAAAATTAGAGCTGCTATAAAACATGCATCTATAAAACTTTTTGTGGACCTATGTTTTCACTTTTCTAAGTAGCCTATGAATTTGTTAGTTCATATGTTATGAAACTGCCCAAAATTTCTTCAAAGTGTTTATACCCTTTGACATTCCCACCAGCTTTATATGAGAATTTCAGTTACTTTATATCCTTGCCCTTACATTTTGCTATTTCATGTATGTGTTTTTATCTCATTACAATTTTAATTAGCATCATTTCCTTGATAAATTATTATCTTGTAACGTGCTTGTGATCATTCATATATTTTGTGATGGTTCTGCTCAAATGTTTTGTCCATTTTTATATGCTTGTATGTCTCATTTTTAAAATTTAGTATATAATTTATCTTAATATATACATTTATAGTATATGTATGTGTGTCTATATATACTAAAATATATATATTCATTCTGAATACAATTTAGAATAGGGTTGGTTTAAATCTATAGTTTAATTTGGTAGAAATAATATCTTCATATTAATCTTCCAATATATGAACATGGCATTTACTCCATATATTTAAGTAACTTTAATTTCTCTCAGCAGTTTTTTAGTTTTCTGTACATGTGTTTTGCACATATTTTGTTAAATATATTCCTATGCATTTGATATTTTTCGATGCTATTGTACATGGTGATTTTTTTATTTAATTTTACAACTGTTTGTCACTGGTAAATAGAAATACATTTGATTTTTGTGTATTGACAATATGCACTATGATCCTGCTAAATTCACGTATTTTTCTTTATCTTATTGGTAGATTTCCTACAATCTTCCTATATGCATGTTATGTCATCTGCAAAGAGATTTACACTTTTTATGTCTTTTAGCACTTTAAAGATGCCTATTTTTTCTCTTCAGGCTTGTATTATTCCTTTTTATGTAATATGACTTTTCTTCCTCTGATTATTTTTATGGTTTTCTCTTTATTACTGGATTGTGGCAATTTGAATATGATTGATGGCTTGGGGTGTGTGTGTGTGTGCATGCATGTGTGTGTTCTGGTTTATTTTTTCTATGTTTATTTGAGCTTCTTGGTTTAAATTTTCATCAAATTTAAAAAAATTACAACCATTTTATCTCCAAGTGTTTTTACCCCCTTTCTTTCTGGAGCTATAATTTCACATATGTTAGCTTGATGTTCTTTCACAGGACCCTGGGATCTTGTTGACTTTATTGAGTCTCTTCTGTGTTGGTGCTTCGTTTTGAATAGATTCTATTGTTCTGTATTCAAATTCATAGATCTTTATGCAGCACTTTTTCTGCTCAGCCCACCTCATGAATCTTAATTTGGAATATTGAGTTTTTCGTTCTAGATTTTCATTTGGCTCTTTTTAATAGATTTTATTTCTATTCTTGGTAAGTTTATGTTTCTTCTTCAATCATTGATTATATTTGTAACTGGTTTTTAAAAGTTCTTGTCTGCAACTTCTGTAATTCTTCTCATCTCTGCGTCTCTTCGTACTGAATGATTCTCACTCCTGTAAGCAGTCACTTTTTTTTCCTTCTTTTTTTAATGTCTAGAAACTTTTCATTAGATTCTAGATATTTTAATATTTTTGGATTCAAATTTAACTCAATTTTTGCTTTTTTATTTATTTAATTTTTAATTGGTTAAACATATATGAAAACTTCACATTGGATGCCAGATATTTTGAAATTTAAGTTGTGTTTTAAATTTTGTTTTTTCCCTTTAAAGAAAGAGAGCCAAACTTCGCTTTGGAACATACTATCCTGTTTCTATTTCAGCGTCAGTATTAGTCACTCTTCCTGAAATATCTTCTCCCATTTTTTTTTTCCGTGCAGAGGAAAATTTACTGTGGAAATAATGACCCTTAGGCTTAATGGTTCCTCACTTGCATGGACCCATCCTGAGATCCTAAGAGAGGACCAACCAATTTTTTCAAATGGTTTACTTCTATAAAATTTGCTAAAGAAATATCTGTGAAAAGTATTTTAGAAACACTGTTTTTTTTTTAAACACTCTTTTCAGTATGACTTCTTTTTGGCAAACTTGTCCTTATATCAGTAATTTCTATGGTAGACAAATACATTTTCAAAGTCTGGCTAACAGAGGTGGTTCAGTAAGTGACACATTTGGCTTTAGGATTTAGTGGGGTATATTTAGGTTACTTGCTATCACTTTTCTCTGCTGCATTACAGCAAGTGTAGGGATAAGTCCCAGGCATGCCATGGCTACCCACTGTATGACTTACCTATAGCATCATAATATGAAGGGACAAGGCCAGGCGTAAAATTAAAACACATAAGTGTTGACACTTGGTATCAAACGTATGCGGGTGTTGCGAAAAAAGGTCTGAAACATATGGAGCCAGAATCTAGTCTGTGGAAAATTGTTCTTTAGCTGAGACTGGTAAATTAAAGAGAAGAATTTACTTCTCATTAGCTTAGTCATTATGGAAGTTATCTATCTGAAATGTGCTTGTGATGTAACATACACAATTACAAGGAACATTTTTATAGGAATCATGAAAATTAGAATTCATTAAAATTACATATAATCCAGTCCTAAAAACTGAATATAACTTTGTGTGAAAACATCGGTTTTATACATTCCAAGTATGATCAACAAAAGGCAAATCAGTGATTTTTTTCTATTGATAGAAAATCATATTATAAGTGCTCATCATATGCATAGACAGTCAAATAATATGAAGCCAAAAAGCTTAACTTTTGGAAAAATATAGAGAAAATTATAGGAGCATGCCAGATAATTTTTTATTTTAAAAAACATCATGTGTTCTTTGTGCCATGTTTAGCATTTTTTAATTTGTGCTTTTCCTCATTCTAAAGATTTAATTTTAAACTTAATTTTGTGTTTGTACTTGCATCTACGGTTTTCTTTAAAGAGGATATCCAACATTATATTAGCTTCATAAGGGCTTTATATTATTTTTATTTTTTAAAATTTTCAATGTAAATTTAAGCTATATATAGTACATTACATTACCTGTTAAATATTTTGAAAAATTAACTAAAACATTAAATATAAATAAATTTAGGGATTTTAGGGCAATTTTTAAAAACATCCTATTTTGACATAAAGTTCTCACATCACACTATATCACATATGCTTGATATAGGAAACGTTGGCTCAAAATTGCTTTTCCTTCGAGTACGAGCAGTGCACTTTTTGTTAAATAAGTCTACATAAGCATGCTATTTTCTAGTGTTGCTGGGGACCAAAACTGTCTTATACTATGACTTAATATCTTTAGATTACCTGCTAAATTACTGCATGTTTATCAACGGCCAATTTAGAGGAATTCTGTCAGCTACTTATCCTAGAAAACTCAGAAAGAGGAGAAAGGTATATCCTACTAGTTTACGAACACAATCTCCAGTGTATGCTCCTCTCATAGAAATCAGAGGTGTGTCAAGGCTGGCCCTTTCCCATTGACTGCCTGGTATACCAGCTGTGAAATAATTTCCTACCTAATAATCACTTCAGTCAATCCTCAAGCTCCATTCCAGAGTCATGCATGCATGCATGATAGCATATGCTTGAAAATAAAAAATTCTGAAAAGTCAGAGGTGATCATATTGGAGGGGTTTGTAAAAATCCTTATTCTCTGTTTCTCAAAATACTGTTATTGGGCTACATCATCAAAATCACCTGTGCTGACAGAAAAATGCAGATTCCTATGGCTCATATCAATTGAATAAGGCAGAGTCTATGGAGATGATGCCTGGAAACCTGGATATTTCCCAGATGACTTCTATATACATTAAAATGTGAGATTGTGATCTAATCTATTTGAATAAAACTGGCTGGGTTTGAAAGTAGACTTTAGGTTGTTTTGTATATAAAGGCCTGTGCTTGAGTGCTATGGGTCAAGGAGTTGCTCATCACTGAAATGAAATGATCATTATGATTGTGTTGGAAATTAGTAAGGGTAGTTTTGTGCGTATGTGTTCTTGTGTGTCTATGTATTTGTGTTGTCATTTGGGGAAGAAGACTCTTAATTATTCAAATGGCATTTTGTTTTCTCTTAAAAATATGAGCCCCAGACAGGCAGGTGACATTTTTGTTTGCTTTCCTGTACCTAGATTACATCTTTATAAGAATTGAAGCACCATAACACTCTGTTTTTCGGATTTCTGAATTTTAAATAAGTTCACTGTCTGCCTACCAAGAGTTTATGTGTTTATCCTAGAAAAATGCAGCTGAAAACCTTATTGCTTTAGCCAGTTTCCTCTTTGGCCTTTATAAAACCTGACAAGAGTTAAGAGGAGACCCATACTCTACAAGTCCACTCATATTAAAAAATACAGTCAGTATTTCTATCAGATCACATCAGTAATATTAAGTCTGATGTCTATTGATGAAATTAAAATTTTTAAGAAGTCTCTCTTGTTCTGGCACTGGCATCTTTCCTTCCTTAAAGGGTAGTATCATTTAACGTTATTTTAAGAAAATTCCCATATGAAATTTTGAAGGTCACTTCTAAGAAATTCCCAACTCCTCCTACTATGTAATAATTCATTTGAAATATCTACTGACTACTGATTATATACAACAAATAAGTGGATTTAGATAATGTCACTAATTCCATATTAAAAAAGCTAAATATTGCATTATGAGAGAGGAGCACTATTTCAATAGTTAAAATAGTAAACTATTTTTAAAAAACTTCAAATAATTAAAAATATATATGACATACATGGCCTGATAAATAATAGGACATCAATAAGAGTTAAATGAATGATAAATAATATGAAGATCGAATGTTCTTGATTTGTAATCCTTTTCTTTTTGTACTTAGTTGCTAAAATTATCAAAGTCATACAAAAGTTTCTAAAGTATTTCTGTGCGTTCCCTCAGTAGGTTTCATGCTATCCATCTTTGAGGTGGTTAGGGTTTTTTGTTTACTTCTTTGTTTATTTTCCAGTTCTTTTTCTTATAGGCTTCAAAACCTCATGCATGGGTCTATGTTGAAACTTCCCATCCACACTTTGTTTCTACTCCCATTGAAAGGAAAGCTTTAAGCCACAGAAAACAGCAGATGCATGCAGAGCAGACATAAACTGTAGTACTTGTGTGCATGTCTGAAGTCATACTTTACAATTTTTTTTTTGCTTTTTATTTTTTATTTCAGAATATTATGGGGGTACAACACTTTGGCTATATACATTGCCCATGCACTGCCCGTGTCAGAGCTACAATCGTGGTCATCCCCCAAACTGTGCTTCCCGCATCCATTCAGTGAAAGTTTTTCCCATCCCCTCCACCCACCTCCCACCTGCCCGCCCCCTGATGAATATTATTGCCCTGTGTGATGTAAGTGTCAATCAGTTAGTACCAATTTGATGGTGAGTACCAGTGGTGCTTGTTTTTCCATTCCTGTGACACTTTGCTTCGAAGAATGGGTTCTAGCTCCAACCAGGATAATACCAGATGTGTCAATTCACTATTGTTCCTTATTGCTGAGTAATACTCCATGGTATACATATACCACATTTTATTAATCCACTCGTGTATTGATGGGCACCTGGGTTGTTTCCATAACTTTGCGATTGTGAATTGTGCTGCTATAAACATTCGCGAGCAGATGTTTTTATTATAAAATGTCTTTTTTTCCCAGTAGTGGGATTCCTGGGTCAAATGGTAATTCTACTTGTAATTCTTTGGGGTAATTCCATATTACTTTTCATAGAGGTTGTACTAATTTGCAATCCCACTAGCAGTGTATGAGTGTTCCTATCTGTCCACATCCCTGCCAACATTTGTTGTTTGGGGATTTTTTGATATGAGCCAATTTCACTGGAGTTAAGTGATATCTCATTGTGGTTTTGATTTGCATTTCCCTGATGATTAGAGAAGTTGAGCAATTTTTTATATGTTTGCTGGCCATTATTCTGTCTTCTTTGGAAAAGTTTCTGTTCATGTCCTCTGCCCAGTTTTTAATAGGGTTGTTTGATTTTTTCTTGTTGATTTTCCTAAGTTCTGTATAGATTCTGGTTATCAGCCCTGTATCAGAGGGGTAGCATGCAAATATTTTCTCCCATTCTGTAGGCTGTCTGTTCACTCTAGTGATAGTTTTCACTCTAGTGATAGTTTTCACTCTAGTGATACTTTACAATTTTTTATGGGGGGTGGGGTGGATTCTTAGGATTTCCTTACTTTTTATCCTACCCAGATGTACATGTGCACGCATGTGCACGCGCACATATACACACACACACACACATATTTTAGTATTTTAGGCATTTGTTACTGGAAAGAGATTTTTCAGGCTATTTTATCTGCTATAATGCTGGACATAAAAGTCCTGACAAATAGAAATTTTATTTATAGATTTTAAAGATAGTTGAAAGCATGCAGATTAACTTTAAACAATTATATGAAAATAATTTCATCTGTAAAATATGCAATATTGGTTATTAACAATGAAAAATATATATAAATCTGCAATTTGTTCTTTATTAATTTCCACTTTTTAAAGAATTAAAGATACATTGTTTTATTCAAGAGTATTTAAGAAGCATATATATAATGATAGTCCTTATACTGCATAGTCAGAATTCCCTGGACAACAAGCTAAAGACTGCCACTCTCTACACGGAGCTTACAGTACAGAAGACAGACACATAACAGATGGTTTTCACACAAGGGATATGGTGGAGATAGTGAGAGAGTGCTGCGGGTGCATAGAACATTTTCTTTAGTCTTGGGTATTAAGGAAGACTTTCTGGGGTATAGTACAACTGAGCTTCATGTTTAATAAGGAGTAATAGTTTCAAGAATTTCTATGGAAATTAAAAAAAACAAAAAAAGAAGAAAAAACTCCCCAAAAACACACAAAAAAGAAGGAGCAATAGTTTGCTGTAATGAAGTAATGATATAAGAAATGCAGCAAGAGCACATCTTACCTTATATGCCATAGAGAATCATTGAAATGTTTTCTTCAGGTCAGTAAAATTTAGAGGAAATTCTTTTTCTGTAGTAACATTTAATTTCCAGCTTTCTCAGTAAAACAAAGGGAAATGAGTCAGGTTTTGTAAGAAGGCAAAATGAAGTGAACTTTGATGAAGCATTCAGTATGCAAGTGATTCATATATGTTAATTATTTTACCCAACAAAGAAGTCCCATTGATGTAATTTTTTCCTTTCTGAATTTTAGATGAACAAACCAAGACTCAATGAGCTAAGTCATCTGCCAAAGTCAAACTCTTACCCAACTGGTAGAGGCAGGATAAGGGCAAGGTTTTCTGACTCAAAAGCCCATGGATTCTTTATGGTATTCAGCTGGCCCCTGTAGAAATTATTTTTCAGAAGTTTACTTTTGTTTATGGCATTTAGTTTCTTTATTCAAAATGTAGATAGATCTATTTATATATTACTTTGGCAATTGACCTTTAGGTGTTTCAATTTGAACTGGTCTCTATTGCTTGTAATTTTTAATCTTCTTGGATGTACTGACAGTAACTAACCACTTTATTAGACTAAGCTGAACGCCGAGCATTCTTTGATGATACATCCTCAATTGTTCTGATTATTCATGATTCCAAAACAATTGTTGTCTTGTTCCTGCTTAGTTCTTCAAATAGAGTCCAAATCTTTACATCATACAGAAAGCCCTCAAAGATCTGCCCTTGTCTACTGCTTTGCTCTATTGTTCAACTTCCACTTCACCCTTTGACCTGTTAGCAACTTCTTATCTGTATACTACGGATTCCTATCTCCGTGGCTCTATCCATGGTAGGTGCCCATGGTAGACTTGGTCCTAGCAAGACTTTTCTTTTTGGAATCTTTGTGAACCATTCCTGCCATTTCCAGGCAGAGTTGATCCTTATATCCGCACCTTGCTTACCTACGCATGTAACATTGCACATTATTTCAATTATTTATTTATATATGTCTCTTTTAACAGATGATGGTTCTACTGTAGTTTTGTGCTTGTTATCACAATGCCTAATATATCATAGGTTAGGGGATGAATAGTGTTTGCAAATGGATAAATGAATAAATGCATGAAACCCAAATACTTATAGTAACAATGGATGTGTCTTGTACACCATAGCAGTGAAAACCTTTTGGGGGATTTTGGATGAAGTTCTGGAACAATTTTAAGAAGGCTTGTTTGACTTCTACCTCAGGTGTCAAGTGGAGTGAGAAATGCAAAAACTGGGGCTTCCAGTGTCACTTAGGCAAGTTCGGTATGGCTGGCGCCTTTCTCATTTAGGATAAAGTGTGAGGATTACATGACATATTGTCAACAAAAAATAAAACCTGCAGATCTTTAAAATGTTTGAGATATAAGACTTCTTCAAAGACACCTGAAAGTAGTGGGAAAGGTCTTTAAAGATAGCGTCCCTCAAGGCAACAACAATAAATCCTGGGAAGGAAAGCTTTGGTGGGGAGTTAAGACAGGTTGAAAGAAGGCTTTTTCCTAAGGAAGGAATTTTATACGGCTCGGAAACAAAGCCAAGTGACTAAAGAAAAGTGTGGTGAAAGAGCAAATGATTGCATGACTAAAATTAGAAAAGACAGATCAATAAACTCGGTGCTGGATGCTAAAGTCTTAAGGCAATAGAAGTATGTTTGATAAGCATAGGAGGCAGTGCAGGATTTCAAGCTAATCATGGAAACGTCACTTAGAAGATTTGTGTCCTAATCCTTCTTTGATACCTGGTCTCTGAAAATGTAGATGATAGCTCAAGTTCCCTGTTCTTTAGTTGACAGTATGCAAAAAGGGGCTAGAGATTCTTGTCATGTCCTAATGCACACAACTGTTACAAAGGTTAATAAAGTATTTTACAGATGATTTTAGACTAGTAAATTAGTTTCAATAATTTTAAATAATACTGTTTGAAATAAGTATGCCTTCACAGATTGATACAATAGGATACTCAAGTCATAGATTTGAAGCCACATAGTGGGTGATTATGAGGCTGGATTAAGCCATGTGTCAATCAGTGATGACTGATTGAAGTAGAACCATTCATTCACCTGGGTATCACAGTGATTAAGTATATGGGTTATGGAGCCTTGTGGCCTGGGTTCAAATCCCAACTGCATATTTACTAACTATGTGGGCAATTTTAATTAAATGTTTTATGCTTCATTTTTATTATCAGTGAAGTGGAGCTAATATTAGTACTTACAGCATATAGTTATGAGCATTAACTCATATAAAGTACTTAGAACTGTGACAGTCACATAAGCATTGTTGTTACATTATAAACACCGATGTTAATAAAGAACTAGAGTTGGACTGGGAAGCACAAATGTTAAGCAAAAGAAACGTTCCTATGGCTGTAAAAAGGAAGATGGAAATGACAGCTGTAAGTTAAGATGTAACATAAAACATTTCAATAGTACTTATACCATAAGACTCTATATGACAAAGATGGGCACAAACTGAATGCCTTCCTCACTGAAAGTTTGTAAAGCAATTTTAATGCCCTACTTCCCTCCTTTCTACCTGTCAGAATTCCAACCATCTTTCTGATCCACTTCACATGTTGCTGAAGCTGTGTATAACATTTGCTCGCTGCTTTCCAAACCTGCCTTCCTGTAACACTTATGCATTTATATTCAATTGTATAAATAAAGTCATTGGGGGAAATACTTTTATATGGGTTATTGCAAGCTTTAAAAATGTCTTATAGAAGACATCTATCTGAAAATGCTAATACACAGGGGTGATAATGAAAATGTTTAATAATATGAGCAGGATAGGTGCCCACCAAACAGGGCAGGTAACAGGTTTGAACAACTAGTATTGCTATGTGGTAGCTGCAGAATACTCAACAAGTGAGTCCTTGTTTATGTCTATGCTGAACACAACCACTTAACTTTTTTCCCAAATGCATTCTAAAAGGCACTATCTTTTAATAAGCTTTTATTAAAGAAGGAGCATTTTAAGTTACAGACACTCTAATATAAATAAAAAGGATCCTCCCTTTATAAGGAAGAGAAGCAATATCAATAGGTTTTGGGCTCAGACAGATCTGGGCCTGAACCACCATTATTCTCTTACTAGATTGTTTTTTTTGACCACTAAGTTTTAATTATAGCAATCCAAAAGGGAATGGCAATGTTTTTGTTTAAAGAATAATTTTACTCCTAATACTTAATTTTTTCATTTAACACACTGTCACACATGATATTATTTATTCATTTGATAAATTGATTTAATAATGCTATTTACACATCTAGAAGTTAAATGAATGGAAATTTTATTCCATATGAAAGGTAAAACTCCTCTTTCAATTATCTCAGAATGCATCATAGCAATAGACTTTATGATAATAATTGAGTTAAATATTCAACATGGATCACTGGGTCTTTTTAAAACGATCCATTTAGGGAATCGAAAATTGGTTTTGAATAATTTCTTCCCCTTATGGAATTATTATATTTTCTGTTAATCACAAATGTAGAAACCAATGTATAGTTCTTAGGGCTAAAGTATTGTGCTTCATTTCTTAATTCAGCCTGACTCAGATGTCTCTCCAAAGAACTGGGCATTTAAATGCAAAGTTTTCAGTGGGGATTTCTTAATTAGCTTTTAATAAGAGGAAAATATTGGCATCTGCTGTGTCATTCTTTTTTTCAGATAAAGTTAAGAATTTCCAATATTAAACAATACCACTATTTTCTGTTTGAGCTCTCAAGAATGTTCCATTAAATTGATAATGCAGGACATAGGAATATGTTTGTAAATAATATGATTACTACTCTCAATTCATATAGCTTGCATTCTTTGAAATTACAGTTCTTAAGAAATTTGTGAAATCTAACTCAATATAAGCATCCTTTATTATATAGTTCTGAAGAATAAAATATTAATGGACAGCAACAACAGAATTTCTGTGTTTAAATATTATTGCAAGTGGATGGCTCAAACTAAATTTAACTTTACTACAAAGGAACATGTTCATGTTTCATTCAGTTATTTAACACATCATTGAGCCCATAATGTGCATTAAACTGTGTAGGATAGAGAAGGTGCAATAAAGTGTGAGACATTGTAACTTTCCCAAAGTAGTTTACCATATTCATGACGCATTATTCAAATTTCCACATATGAATGTTTTATATTTTTGCTACTTTCATCAATGTAGTTCAAAAAGTTCTTTCCTATGATCCTTCTAAGCTCCATCTCTCTCCTGACCTAAAGATTAGAATAAGCTTTACATTATATTTAGAATGCCTCACACTCAAACTCCATCATTCCCTGTGGTCTACTGACTCCGAGTCTAGTGTTCTTTAAAATAAACATGACATTGCATAATAACAACACATATGCAATAAGGCAATAACATTAAAATCAGAAAGTGAATGCAAAGTGCCACAGAGACAGGGAAGGAAGGGAGATTGAAACGGATCATTGTACCAGGAGGTATATATAAAATGTCTCCTCCATTGGATTACTTGATTTATTTCCAGCTAATCGGCAGCTATGACAAATGCAGAAACATGACTTTCCCATGGATCTCCTTATCTGTTAAAGGAAAATTTATCACTTCTAAGGAAGAGATCCATCTTTCCTTTGTCACTGCACTCTGAAAGAATTCTCATTAGAATATAAGGGTTAATCAAAACATAAGTTGTATTTTGATGAAAAAATTTAAAAAAACATTTTATGTGGTCATTTATCAACCCTTAATAAAATTTGAGGACATATCATTAAATTTACTTCAAAAAGGACAATAATATCAATTGCACAATGAACAAATGAAATTTTTGGAGCATTCATCGTACATCCATGTGTTGTGTGACAGGCATTAAAAACTGCCACCTCTCCCCCACATGACACATTTGGCTCTATTCAGAGTTGTGATGTTCTTACATATTTACTCCTCCACCCCTGGGGATCACAGTTCAGGGTCTAGGCAACTATTGTGAAAGCCAAATCAATAATAATCAATTAGGGACCTGCCCCTCTGGACATAGGTCAGGGTGTCTAGCTTGCAGATGGGCTGTCATGGGATTTCTCAGCTTCCATAATTCCCCTAATAAATCCTCTCTATCTGTCTCTCCATCTATCTATCTATTTTATTGGTTCTATCTCTCTGGAGAACGCTGAGTAATACACACGTCACGAAAATACATGTCACAGAAGAAACTTAATTACATATTACTAAGTGAAAGAAACCAATCTGAAAAGGTTACATACTATATAATTCTGACCATAGTACATTCTAGAAAAGGCAAAACTATGGAGAGAGTAAACATATCAGTGGTTTCCAGGGCCTGGGTGGGGGACAGAGAGATGAATAGGCAGAGCACAGAGGATTTTTAGGGCAGTGAAACTACTCTTTGTACTACCATAATGTGGATCCACGTCAGTATACATTTGTCCAATCCCAGAGAACATACAACATCAAGAGTGAAGCCTAATGTAAACTGTGGACTTTGGTTGATAATGATGTATCAGCACAGGTTTATTGACTGTGCCAAATGTACCACTGTTGTGGGGGATGTTGATAGTAGGGGAAGTTGTGCGTGTGTGGGACAGGGAATATATGGAAACTCTGTACTTTCTGCTCAATTTTGCTGTGAAATTAAAACTTCTCTGAAAAATCAAGTCTATGAATTTTAAAAAGTAGCAAAAAACTTGAAGATACTTACACCAACTCAAGAGAGATAATATGAGCACAAAAATAATAGACTGGAAAGCATTAAATATATATATAAAGTCCATGAGTTAATAAACATGTATTTTTTTAAAAAGACACACCCCATTTTTTTCAACTGGAGTTTGCTAAGGGGGCCAATCTATGATTTTGAAAATTGGCAAAAGTGACATGCATCCTGCCATATACCTGACTTTTCTTCTTATAGGTTAACTTCTTAATTTTTGGGGAAAAAACTCCAAAAGGTATAATAGATTTAGAAAAATACCATATTATGATATCTAATGTAATAATGGAAATAATGGATTTAGGTGACACTCATCAATGGATCAATGGATGCTAAAGCCATTCAGTGCAGAGTTGATGGGCAATGTTACAAGGGAGGGTTCAGACTGAACATTGCTGAGGGATGATAGCATCACCAAAAGGGGCCTCGCAGGGATTAAGTGCCTCATACTGTGTTGGAATAGAAAGTGTGAAACATGGCCTCTAAAATCCTATCACATAAAAACATAATTGAACCATTAGCCAGTAAATAATTCTCTAGGTCTAACTGCAATTTTATAGTAAATGGAAGGAATAGAGAAAAAAGTTACCTTACATAGTGAAGAAACAATCAACCAAATGCAGAAAGTGGGCCATTCCTTAGGGCTAGTTTCAATGGCTAAAGGAGATAAAGAAATGCAGAATAAAATAGATTTAGAAGACATAACCAAAATTAATGCACAGGCCTTTTTAAAATCCTGAATTAAAGAAATATAGTATAAGAAAAATATTTTGAGTCAGGTGGAAACATTCAAATATGAACCACATGTTATATAATAGTCAAGTAATGCTATGTGATTAAGGTCAAAATTGTTAGCTAGGTTAATGGTATATCGTTACATAAAATTTTAAACATCATTTGCATTTAGAAGGACATACTGAAGTTTTAGTGAAGAAATGCTATGATATCTGGAATATGCTTTAAAACCAACCCTTCAGTACGAAGTAATTAAAATACATGTAAAATACATAAATAATGAACAATACAACACAAACTAGGAGGGGTGATTAGCAAACAAGATTGAAAACATGTTCGTAATTGTTAAAGCTGGTTGCTAAAGGCGTGGGCGTTCACTGTAGTATTCTCTCTACTTTCTTGTTTCAAAATTTCCATTATAAATAATTAGGGAAAAAAACGGTTATCTATTTTCTTTTCCCTACATCAATAATTTCCTCTTCCTTACGGGTTTACTGCTTTTAGCATTTAAACGATCTGTCGGCTCCCCCACATAATGGAACAACAGCACCTGATGTTCCCGTTCGCAGAAATATGCTTTGAAAGAGTTGGGTGTCCCCTTTCTCTCTTCAACCCACCGCAGTCAGGATTTTGTGTCCACGGCCTCACTGGAGCCGTGTTTGTCAGTTTACCGCCGACCTCCGTCTGGACATTTCTCAGGTCAGTCTATAATTCTTACTTAGTGAGCAGCAATATTTGACCCAGTAGAATGCTGTTTCCTCCTCAACATATTTTATCCTCCTGGTTTCCTATCTACTGTGCTGCTTTGTTTTCCTCACGTCCCATTGGTCACTTTGGTTGTCTTCGCTGATTTCTCCTCTCGAGCTGACCTTGGGCAGCCTGAGGATGGCTTTAAATATCATCCATGTGCCGACGATTCCCAAGTTCAGGAACTCCTGAAAAGGTTATCTGTGTACCCGACATTCCTAATTTAATTCTAATAGACATTTCATTCCTTACCTCCAAACTGTGTTTCTGGTATTTCCCCATAAATCTGCTTCACCGGCAACCTTTCCCAATTAAGTTGGTAGGAAATTATATCCTTTCAGTTATTGTGTCTTAAAAGATATGTAAGAGTTGTCTTTGATTCCTCTCTTTTTCTCACAATCTACGTCCAATTCATGAGGAAACCCTGGTGTCTTTCAAAATTTATTTACATTTGATGTCTTCTCCCCACTTTTACTGTTACCATCATCATGCAAGCTAAATATTTTTGAGAAATAGCTTAACAGATCACCACTTTCTGCCCTGTCTCTATTGTACACTCAACACAGAAGTCACAGGGATTTCTTTTCTAATGTAAGATAATGTATATCAAACTTTCATTCAAAAATCTTTAAACCCATTTCATTGAGGGTCAAAGCCCAAGCCCTGAAAAGGTCTTGCAGCCCTATAATATTTGGGTCCTTGTTCTGTCTATGTTCTTCCCTCCTATTAAGATTGAACCATGTGCAAGCGGATGGTCTCACCTTTGGAATTTTAGAGACCAATAATACAAAATTATTGACTTAAAATATACACGACATTATCTTATTTCATGTTGGCCTGTCCAATTATTTCTTTATTTTTAATACTCATTTTCAGATGATGTAATCACAAGGTTCAGAGACATGGAATACATTTTCAAAGTGAATATGAAGTTAAAATTTTAACCCACGTCTTTCTGACCCTGGGGTATATATTACCACTAAGCTGTAAAGCTTCCAGAGCTATGAGAGAGAAGTTGGATTCTCTACAGTTCATAGACATTTGTAAATATGTAAAAAGATTCCCACTACTTTCATTTTAATTAATAGTAAACAGTAAATTTTATTCACTATTACTGGTAGAAATTATTTCTCACTACTAACCTACTGTCCTAATCACATTTTACCAGGTTTATGAACTAATCTAGAAAACATCTTGGTTTGAATTCTAATTCTCTATACTGAGTATTGCTTGGCCTTTTTAAAAAGGTTTCAAATAAACTTGCTCAAAGAAATTTGATGCTATTGTTTACTTTATGTTCTACTCTTTTTTTCCCAGTTGCCAACATATATATTTTTTTTGTTCTGGAAATTAGTTCATTCTTTTTTCTTCTCAGAAGTCTTTAACCAAAGGCTTAATGTGTTCAGGGGATCCCGTGGCATACCACAGAATTATAAATTTAGTTCTAGAGTAGCATTAGGAGGCCTGCTTAGCTATCAGCATGATAGTTTACTTTTTTCACTGGAAGTAAATGCAGTCATAACATATTCATGACATGGCCAGTGGCCAGATACTTACAATTGTGTTGTACATTTGATGGTCTTGAAAATTTGTGAGGATAACCTGAAACAAATCTTTACTTCCAAAGGTCTCTTGCATTCCTCTATTTGTGTGATAATCCACGAGCAGCCAACACATGTCAACATATTTTTGAACAGTGTATAGAATATACAGCATTTCCTGATAACTCAAGATTGATACTACCTTATCAAAACTTAATTTAGGTTTTTATCCCTGTTTGAATTGGCTTGAAATAGTATTTATAATCATGAATTTCATTGGTAAATGTACTTAAAATAAGGCATTTAAATGCTCCTGTGTGTGTCTTACATCGACATAGGCACACTAAGATAAGGGTAAATTTTCTGTCCCAGAGGACAGAAATGATAATGAAAAAATTCAGACTTATTGTTTGGGGAGCATGATTAAGGAATTTTTCCATATCCTCCAGTGAAAAACTTAAGCAGGGTCATCATGCAGGAAGCAAACTCCTAATATTCTTGTTTCTGCCCTTAACTTTCCCTTTTACTGGGTTGAATGGTTTGTTTTCCATCTTAACAAATGCAAATATCTAAGGCAAGTTTTGTTGTCGCTATGATTCCTTGCAACTTTAAGAAAGAAAACAACATATTTGGGTAATGACACATGCAACCTCTTAAAATTTGGTGTTTGACCCAAAAGTAAGTACAGCTTGAAAACGCAATTCTGGGTTGATGAGTAAAAAGAGTTTCTTAACTTGGATAGGCTTAATCTGATTTTCCTGAGCTCAGCTCATGTAATTATAAATTCTTAACTAATTCTGACAGCCCTGTGAATAGAAGTCATATTGCCATGAAACCCTACTTCATGTGGTCCTCCTAGGGCAGTTTGCTGGGGGTATGCACAAAATGGGATTTCTTTTCCTCCCAGCCCCAGTGATGAGCTGTTTTTTGAGTCCTAGGTGCTCTTTAAAATTATTTAATCCTCATTTCTGGCCAGGGTCTTGATTGAACATTTTGCTTTTTGAACTGAGGCTTGGGCAATTCATCTCTTGTTCAGCTACAGAATCTATTACAGTACTTCCAAGTTGCAGGTTCAGTTATGGCGTACCTGAGGGAGACACAGTTGCTCTTTTACTATAGGATGGAAACACCCATGATAGGATAGATCCTTTAAAAATAAATAAAATAAAGTCAATTCTCTCTACTTCTTATTATCCTTTAGTTATATATTTATAATGCAGCTGTTAAGCCTTTTTAAAAAAAATTTAAAGGTATTGTATCTTTAATCTGGGTGCTTTTAACATCTACTCCTTTTCATTGTTCTTCTACAGCACACCACTCATATTTCTAGGTGTGGTTTTCTTCATATTTATCCTTCTTTTGTTTAGTTTTTACAAGTTTATCAAGGTATCATTTGCATACCATAAAATTCAGGGATTTTAAGTGTGCAACTCTATGATTTTTGGTACATTTATGGCCTTGTGCAACATCACCATAATTCAGTTTTAGAGCATTGCAATTAAAAAAATCCCCCATTTTCAGTCAATCCCTATTTCTAGCTCCATCCTTAGACACCACCATTAGTGTTGCCATAGATTTTCTGACCCTGCTTTACTTTTTGGCATTTCTTAATTCTGGGTCTTGATTTCATTCATCAGTTTTAGAAAATCATTGATTATGATCCCTTCAGATAGTGTTTCTGCTCCATCCCTCACTACAGCCCTCCTAGACTCCAAATTTACACTATGTTCCATGCATCTCCTCTGCTCTTTTTTTATATATATATATATATATATTTTTTTTTTTTTTTTTGGTCCCCTAATGCTGTGGTCCCCAATTCATGGTACCTGTCTGTGGCCTGTTAGGGTCCAGACCCCAGAGCTCTGCTGCACCCCTCCCTCCCCCCTCCCCCATCTGTGGAAAAATTGTCTACCATGAAACTTAGGAAGTGGGGAGGGGAGGCACACAGCCGGAGGTGAGTAGTGGGCAAAGCTTTATCTGTATTTACAGATTGGCCTGTCTCTATTGACTAATCTCAGCTGCTTAATCACAAGCATCCTCATCATTTCATCCAGTGGGTTGCAGTAGACATCCGCTGTGATCAATTGACCAGGTTTCATGAAGCTGTAGTGGATAATACCAGTGCTGGACCACCAAACAGACGCCATTAACTTTTTTTGAAGAATATTCGGTTTTGGACTGTGTTTCAGCCCTTCATCTTTATCCAACCATCGTGCTGAATGCTTGCAATTGTCAAAAAGAATCCATTTTTCATCACACATAACAATGCAGTGTAGAAATGGTTTGCATTTATGTTGTGACAACAAAGAAAGGCAAGCTTCAAGTCGATTTCTCTTCTGACATTCGTTTAATTCACGCGAAACCCATCTATCCAGCTTCTTTACCTTGCCCGTTTGTTTCACATGGTCCAATATTGTTGGAATAGTGATGTCAAACCTTGCTGCTAATCCATATGTAGGTTGAGACGGATTCGCTTCCCCTACAGCTTTCAGCTCATCATTATCCACCTTGGTCTCAGGTCGCCCACATGGCTCATTTTCAAGATTAAAATCACCAGAATGGAACTCCTCCAAACCATCAACGTACTGTGTGTTCATCAGCTACATCCTTCCCAGACACTTTGTTCATATTTCAAGCTGTTTGAGCTGCATTAGTTCCACGACGGAACTCATATTAAAAAATAACATGAATTTTTGACTTATCCATCGTTTCACAAAAATCTCTGTAAAAAAAAAAAATTTGAAAAATAATCACAAACCAAAACATGCATTTGAAAGAATGAGGGTGCACCTTCACAATAATAAAAAAATAAGTAAATAACAAGAAGTGTCAGTAAAATGTCAGAGATAACAACTGTCAAACTTAGTGCTGAAGGAAGTTGGATGTTCTGTACTTAATAACCTAACACAAATGGTAACAAATACACTCCTTTGCATTTTCTCATAATTTTTAAACATTTTCTCTAAAAGCATACTAACAGGAATGCTACTGAGTTATTACTATGCTCAGCCAGAAGCTATTATTTTGGAAATCATAATTCCTTCCTGATTGTTATGAGCATTTTATATTATCAGTAATTCAAAAGTGATCTACATATTTTTCCTAAGTGGTCCCTACATTTTGATTATTTGAGACATTATAATTTATTTCCTGAATTTGACATATTTACACAAAAAAAGATAGTCCATAGGTATTTTAACAAATACCATTTCTCTGATCATTCTTGAGATTTAATGGTTTTTTTGTTGTATAGGTTTACACAGAAGATGGTAATATAGGAGTATGTGATATTTGTGTAATGATATTAATTCAAAGAATGTGAAAAATCAGTGACTAGAATGTGTTAAATTGTTGCCTAGTGAACTTAACTTACCTGAGGGGGTACTAAATAAATGTAATAATTCTAAAGGCCTATAAAATTAGATGGGTAAATTAGATACATATATAGATTGGACTAAGGACTAATTTAAAAATCAATGTTCTACTGTAAAACCAGATACATGTTGAAGTTAGTTATATCTTTATGAGTGAAAATATTACTATGGTAGTTTCTCTTGATTAAAAATACAGAACTTCAATTTGAACCCTTCTATTCTGTAATAATCTGTAAGGCTAAAGAAATTCACTGTAAGAATTGAAACATGTACATACCTAGAGGGATATTTTTCTGTTTTGAAAAATTCATCATATTCATCATATGTAATTGATAATGAAACTTTGGGCCCCATAAACTTTATAAATTGGAGACAAAAAATTATTTCTAACTTTTTCCTTAAGAATTTATTTCAAAACCACATCACTCCAATACTGATGCTAAGCAGAATTCTTAAAAAAGAAGACATCAGATATTTGCATCTTTACCACATCATCACTTTGATCAATGAATCATTTTGAACTGATATGTCTAGTTAACGACAGAACTTCCGTGGAGGTACTCCAATTTAGAGATTTTCTGGAAAGGGGAAATAGGAGATTTTAAATTCTTAATAAGATTAATCCAATTACTAACTTTAAAAAGAACAAGTTCATTCAACCTAATTATGAAACATATTCTAGCATTATGAAAAGTTACTTGGAGTTTACATGTATCATATATATAAATACATATATAGTCCTATTAATAATGAACTTTAATAAATGAGTGAAATAATCATAATGCTAATTTAACGGGGAAAACCAAATGAAGAATGTAACATCATGAACCCTTAACAGATGTCCTAATTAGATATCATTAAAGAGACCATTAGGTTAATTAAAATTGAACCTTTCATTTACTACCAAAAATATACATATTAATTTATAATGAAGCAGTTATAGGCTAAAATGCCCACCTGTGCAATGACAGAAAGTAGGTATGAATTGTCTGGAATCAGTCTGTCATGCTCATTACAGTTCTAGGTCACTAAGAGGAGACTGGATACCTAATACTCTTTGCTAAAAATTTTAAATGGATAATAATACAAACTAGTTTTCACAAACTAAGGATTAGGGAGATTTATAAATGGTTCACAAGATCTTTGAGAATGTTTTAATATTTAATTTGTGATCCAAAATAAAATATTATTTTAAATTATAAATGCATTTTAAAAATTTTTCATGATAATTTCTTGTTGAAAGACATTTTATATAAATAATAATTTACTTTTTTAGGTCAGCATTTCTGAAACCAGGGAGTAAGCCATGAACCCTCTAAACCTTCTATGATATTTAAGGTATATATTTTCCCCTTTAACAGAGATCTTTATAAGATTCAAGTGTGACATACAAAGCAATGTTTAAAATATTTTCTTCTTGGTGCTTGAGTATATAGAACAGATTCACTGAAATCTAAACATTAGCACTACTAAAGAGAAATACATGGGGAATACCTGAACAGTATTAATGTGCCTATTATAATTACCAATATTTAACAATTAATTTCTTGTAATTAAATACAAAAATCACAAAATATAGTAACAAAACTTGTAACTCTGTATATGTTTTTAAGAATTCTCTTTTGTGTTCAATCCGCCTGCACGTGCCCTTTTGGTCAACGTTCGGTTGACTTTTGCTAAATTCTCTAAGGCAACGTTCCTTATTTAACCATCAGAATAAGAAGAATCTAAGCATCCTTCCATTCTATATGTCAGCCCTACAATCTGGTGTCTAACCTAGGAACCAATGATATGTATGGGGGATTGCAAAAAAAAGGGGGGGGAGTTAAATTGAGTGAGTAAGATTTTAGGAAATAGTTCCATTGCCATAAACCAGGGATAAGCTCAATAACTGTGAGGAGATAAAACCCGGAGAGATCTTTCAAAGAATAAATCCCCTTAAACCAGTATTTATAAATATTCTAATTGTATAACTTGTCAATCTCCTAATACACATATCACACTCAAGATGTGTTTTTAGAAGAATGGATTCTTATGCTGATTAACAAATATACCTGTGGTTGACTTACGAACCACTGAGCATAGAAGTCTGTTTTACTTCCTTTGTGATTAGAGTACCTTTTCTTCTAACTCACAGAAGGTTCTGTCTCGGGGAATCGATTAGCTAATATACATAATCAATTATCAGATGGAGCAGAACTCCAAGTACCAGCAGGGCACGTCTCTTTATTTTTCTATAAACACATTCTGCAAACTTGCTCTTTCTAAGTGTCCTTCACTACCATTTAATGGTAGCTGGGGCAGAACTAATGCTTTATTTTCAATTTCAGAATTTAGAAAATGTGGTCCTTAAACTTTCAGAACCCCTCTCTTACATCTGTTTCAAACATTACCTCCCCTTCCCGTAGCTCAGGCCTGGCTGATGCCTGGAGGGAGGCTTCACTCTGTCCTCTGTGCTGGTACTGCTGCTCTTCCTTTCCTTCTTCTGCTTCAGTTTCTCCTTCTCGAACAATAGGTCTTCGTGGACTAAGCAAGAAGGAACAGGTGTCAAATAAGACTAAACATATTTTTATTTGGCAGGTGCAGTATGTATTTTTCTTGGTTAACAGTAACAATGGCTCATTCAAAAGATATTATTTCTGGATCCCTCAGAAGCCAAAACTCTGGGTTTTAATGTAGTTGAACTTATATTAATGTCCTTTCATATGGTTTACATTTCTTGTTTCTTATTTAAGAAGTACTTTTCTATCATAGATTATTAAGATGTGTTTCTATATTGTCTTTGAAAATGTTCTTGTTATAATGGGTTTTCAATGTCCCAAGCATTAATTTTGGCATAGGTTGTAAGTTAGTTTTATTTTTCCGTGTAGACTCTCAATTGACCCAACACCATTCATTATATAGAGCTTGTTTCCCTACTCACTTACAAACCCAACTTTGTCATTAAACAAATTTTAATTTGGGGTTTGTCCCTTTAGGGACCCTTTCTTTTTCCATCTGTTTAGAATCTTTGTTCTAATATCCCCTTACCTTAATTCTTCAACAATAACACATTAATTTTTGATATGGATTAAGAAATATTCTCTCACCTTGTTTCATTGTTAGTCCTTTGCATTTCAACGTAAATTTAAACATATGCTTGGCTGGGCATGGTGGATCATGCCTGTAATCCCAGTACTTTGTGCCCAGGAGTTTAAGACCAGCCTGGGCAACATAGTGAGACCCTATCTCTAAAAAAATTTTTTTTTAATTAGCCAGGTGTGGTGGCATGTACCTGTACTCCAAGCTGTTTAGGAGGCTGAGGCAGGAGGATCACTTGAGCCTAGGAGTTGGATGTTGCAGTGAGCTACGATCACACCACTGCACTTCAGCCTGGGCAACAAAGAGAGAGCGTGTCAATAAATAAATAAAGAAATAAATAAAAAGAAAATAAAGAAAGAAAAAAATTAAATACGCCTGTCAATTTATATGCAATAACATACACGTGTGTGCATGTACCTTGGCAAGATTTTTATGGGAATTGCATTGAATCTATAGATTTTAAAATATGATTAGAAGTGATGTTTTTAGAGAGGGAGAAAAAGAGAGAGAGGTATATGTGTGTGTCTTGTGTGTGTGTCTGTGTGTGTGAGAGAGAGACAGAGAGACAGATTGAGATTATCTAAGTAATTGGCTCCTGGAGTTTGGAGGCTGGGAAGCACCAAACCTGCAGTGTAGGCCAGCAGGCTGCAGGCCCAGGGAAGAGCTGACGTTGCGGCTGGTCCAAAGGCAGTCTACTGTCAATATTCCCTCTTCCTCAAGGAAGATCTGTCTTTTCTTAAGACCTTCAACTAATTGCAAGGGTCCCACTAACATTATGGAGGGTAGTCTTCTTTACTCAAATTCTACTAATATAAATATTAATCCCATCTAAAAAAATGCCTTCACAGAAACATCTGGATGTGTTTGACCAAATGTCAGAGTACCATAGCCTAGCCAAGTTTACACATAAATTAACCATCCATCATGCTTTAAAGAAAGCTTTATTAAAAAAATGAAAAAATAAATTAACCATCCTATATATGTGTGTGTGTATAACTGTAGAACTGTTTAACTGTATAATTATATAAAGTTGTATAACTGCATTATAAACACACATAACTATATAACTATACAAAGTTAAAAATATTTCTATTCTGCTCTGTACTTTTATTTGCTCTAATAACCTATCAATTTGTTTTTATATGAACAACCATGTTGTCTATTAAAAAATAATTGCCTGATTTTATGACTTTTTAATCATTTTATTACACAGTTATGATAGACATACTCGACCTATTCCTGATCTTACAAAAGAAAGATTTCAATTTAACCATTAATTTACATCATTTGTTATAGATTTTTGTGTACCCTATTTTAGTTTAAGGAATTTTTTTCTATTTCCAGGTTATATGTTATTTTAAATAATTTATTTAAAATTATATTAAATCCATTTCAATATATACTGAGGTAATATATTCTCTATTATAATTTGGTAATATGGTAAATTAATTTTTTCTAGTAATATACAATCTTGCAGTCCTGATATGAATCTAATTAGTTATTATATATTATTTTATTATACATTGCTGAATTCATCTTACTAACTTATGTTTAAGTTTTTACATCTATATTCATGAATCTATGCAGCCTAAATTTAACTTTTCATATTTTTTAAAAAGTTTTACTATCGAGAATACAAGCATCAGAAAAATCATTGAGAAATATTTCTCGTTTTTCTATACCCTTGAAGTATATGGATTTGGAAGTGCAGTTGACCCTTGAATAATGCAAAGGTTGGGGTGTCAATCTCCTGCACAGTTGAAAATTCATGTATAACTTTTGACTCCCTGAAAATTGAACTATTCATAGCCTACTGTTGACTGGAAGCCTTACCAATAACATAAACAGTCAATTAACACATATTTGGTATTATCCTGGATGGAGCTAGAGCCCATTCTTCAAAGTGAAGTGTCACAAGAATGGAAAAACAAGCACCACTGGTACTCACCATCAAATTGGTACTAACTGATCAATACTTATATCACACATGGCAATAATATTCATTGGGGCGGCAGGTGGGAAGGGGGTGGAGGGGATGGGAAAACTCTTACTGAATGGATGCGGGGCACACAGTTTGGGGTATGTCCACAATTGTAGCTCTGACATGGGCAGTGCATGGACATTATATATAAACAAAGTGTTGTATCCCCATAATATTCTCAAATAAAAATAAATAAATAAATAAACCACATATATTGTATATTATATGTATTTTATACTGTATTCTTAAAATAGGGTAAGCTAGAGCAAAGAAAATATTATTAAGAAAATCATAAAGAAGAGAAAATGTATTTACTATTCATTAAGTGGAAGTGGGTCTTCATAAATGTCTTCATCTTCATTGTCTTCATATTGAGTAGGCTGAGGAGGAGGAGGAAGAGGAGGGGTTAGTTTTGTTCTCTCAGGGGTGGCAGAGGCAGAAGAAAATCTGTGCACAAGTGAACTTGCATAGTTCAAACTTGTATTGTTCAAAGACTAACTGTATTTGGTCTTTGAAAATACGAAATAATTTTCCTGTATACCTGCTACCTGTTGTTTTTCACGTGTGGGTTTGGGAAAGTGGGGGTTTAAATACTGATTAATTTTAATTAGTGTCTGTAGGAGTATTCAGGCTTTTACATTCTTTTTTCCCCCAAACTTTTCATATTGAACAATTCAGAACCTAAGGATAAGCTGGATAAGCAGTAAAATGTACAAGTACCCTTCACTTAGATTCTTCAATTATAAGCATTTTTTAGTATTTCCATTGTGGATATGTTTCATGAACCATTTGAAAATAAGTTCTAAATGTAATGAAATTTCACTCCTAAAACTTTCTCATGTATCAATTACAAATGACATTCACCTATATAACCACAATAACGTTATCAACACGAAATGTTTAATCTTGATTTAATGATATTATAGGGTTCATACATTTCCAAAATTGCATGGCAATATCCTTAAAGGTTCTATTTTTTAATCAAAGGTCACACATGAAATTTTGTTCCCTAGCTTCTTCAATTTTTATTTCTGTAACAGACCTACATTTTAAAAAATCTTTTATAACGTTGATATTTTTGAGGCGCCTAAGCTAGTGTAGACTGCTATGCAATTTGGATCTTTTCTGATTGATTCCTCATGAAAGTATATAGGTCAAACATATCATTTTGTCAAAATAGTCTTAATATGTGATGTTGGGAACTTCTCGTTACATAACATCTGGAGGGTTTTAGTGTAAGTTTGTCCCATTAAAATGATGTCATGTTTATCATTTTTCTAACGTGGTGTCCATTAGGTATCTATATTGCAAATTTCCTTCATAATTATCAGGCTGATACTTTGTGATTATAAGGTAATACTTTGAAGTATGTCCCCTAGCATACTTTCAGCTGGTGGTTTTAACATTTATTAGTAATTCCACTCTTTATCCATTATTCCATTAGTAGTTATTAAAAATGGTGCTACACTACCCCTATTCTATACGTTTTATACATGTATTAGCTGAAATTCTTCTAAGTAGCACATCTTTTCCTATCTCTCCCCTTCTCCTAACTTCTTCTGAGTCATTATGGACTCAGAGATTCTTTTATTCATTAAAAAGGAGATAAGTCATTGCATCGGTATTGCTTCTGATGTTCAAATTTGCTCAAATTTGGCCAGTGTGAGACTCTTCAAGCTGGTTCCTGTTTTCTTTTGAAATCACACCATCTGTGTATTTGTACTTTCATTCTTTCTGCCAACACAAGATGTTGAGACTCACAAACTTTCACTGCCTCCTGTGTAGACTCAGCCATCTTTATAAAAAGCCATGTGACCTTTTAATGAGGTTTGGTATTTACAAAATCAAGATCTGGACCTGTGTGGGATCACTGGTTTCAGGCCTTTCAGTGCACAAAGGTAAGAGATAAATTTATTTCAAGACATTACAGGTTCATGTTGATATCTCAAATTCAAACCTAATGTCACGAAGCTCTTCTTCTCTTTTTAAAGTTCCATATTGATCTCTTCCTTCTCCTATAGTTAGAACCCTAATTCCCACCAGCATCAATATATTTTCTCATTTATTCTGTCCTAAATTAGTTTCAGAGACTCAGGAAATCAATGTCAGAATTACTACACAAATTCTACTTTAAAAAATCTTTTAAATGAGGTTAAAATTCTTTGCAGTCCTTTATATTTTATAATATATCATACAAAGTATATGCAAAGTACATGTAAACATATGTACCCAAAATTTATTTGACCTCATTTATTTTCAGTGTAGATATATTATCACGTTTATGATCTATATTGATCCTCTGCTATATTTTTATTCAATTTTTGAGTTCCCTTTAAAATATGTTTTATACTTTATTTTTTGATTATATAAAACATTTACACAATCCTGAATCAAATAAACATTTGCATGTATTGGCATATTTACATAATACATTATATATTACATTTATATGCATATCTATAAATATATATACACACATACATATTAATACATAGAGAGAAATTTTAAAGTTACTCTTATCTCCATCATTTGCATTCAGTTCTAACCCACTGCCTTTAAGATTACCCTTCTACAATTGCTTTTTCCTAAGAAACATCTATCTATCCACAATCTATCTGTATTCATTTATTTATTTGTATTTTATAGACTTTTCTAAACAAGAGAGACACATACTAGGTATAGTGTTTTTTAGTATCTTGCTTTTTACACTCAAGATAATATCACGCAAATCGTTGCACATCTGTTTATAGAGGTCCCCCTCGCCATTTTATTGGCTGTTTATTACTCCATTTTGTGCGTATATACAAGTTTACTAAACCAGTCTCCTATTGCGTTTTTAGATTGTTTCCAATATTTTTTTTTGTTGCAAATATAACCACAATAAAAAACCTTGTGGGGTTGTTTTTGGACTGACGTCAGCAAGATAGTGAAATGGGACCCTCCAGTGCTTGGATCCCACAGAAACACCAATTCAAACAAGTATTCACACCCAAAAATGCCTTTGCAAGAGCTAAGGAAGCTGGGTCAGAGATTACAGCATCTACATGTAGCAAAAAACTAAGAAAAGATGCATTCAAGAGGGCAGAAGGACAGTTCTATATTCTCCACGTCACCCTCCCTGAACCCTAGGCGGCACAACATGGAGAGATATCCTCTGCACAGGGACAACATGCACATTCTCCATGTCACCCCAGGCAGCACAGTGTGGAGAGAGACCCTCTGCACAGGGAAAGGAGGGGGAAGTGAATACTGAACTTTGCCTTGAACTCCTAATACTGGGCCTTCCAAAGTCAAATCCAGCACTGGGCAAGTCCTCATGGCCCTAGATTCCAGGCAAGTACCTGCAGACTAAGCCTCCAGGCCCACCCCACTGCCAGGTGGACTCACACAGCTTTAGGCTCCAGGCCTGCACAGTGGACTCAGTCTTTGGGCTGCCCTGTCACAGGGCCGCCCTGCCACTAGGCTGATCCCACGGCCCCATGCTCCATCCAACAGCTGTGGAATACACATTCTTTGCAGTGCACGTGAAACATTATCCAGAATAGATCATATGTTGGGTCACAAAAGAAGTCTTAACAAATTTAAGAAGATAAAACATATCAAGTATCTATTCCAACCACAATGGTATAAAACTAGAAATCAATAACAGGAGGAAGAGGAATTTCAGAAAATTCACAAACATATGAAAATTAAACAATATGCATCTGAAAAATCAATGTGTTAAAGAAGAAATTAAAAGAGAAATTTAAAAAATATTTTGTGAAAAATAAATATTAAAAAATAAATTACCAAAACTCACTCATAGGATGCAGAAAAAGCAGTTCTAATAGGAAAGTTAATAGCAATACATAATGCCTTCATCAAAAAAATTAGAAACATCTCAAATGAACAATCTAACATCATACCTCAAGGAACTAGGGAAAAATAAAAGAAAAAACTAAGCCCAAAGTTAGGAGAAGGAAGGATATAATAAATATGAGAGCCAAAATAAATGAAGAGAAACTATGAAAAAATAGTAGAGATCAACAAAACTATGAGTTGCTTTTTTCTGAAAAGATAAACAAAATTGGTAAAATTTTAGCTAGGCTAATTAAAAAAAGAGAAAAGATTCCAATAAAATCATTAATGAAAGATGAGACATTACAACTGATACCACAAAAATTAAAAGGAACATAAGAGACTACTATGAAAAATTATATGCCAACAAATTGAATAATCCAGAATAAATAAATTATTAAATAGATACAATCTACTAAGACTAAATTATGAAAAAATAGAAAATCTCAATAAATTAATAATCAGTAAGGAAATCAAATCAGTAATAAAAATTCTCCTATCAAAGAAAAGCCCATGACCTGATGGCTTAACTACTGAATTCTACCAAACATTTAAAGAACTGATATTTCCCAGAAAACTGAAGAAGAGGAAATACTTCCGAACCTATTTTACAAGATAAGCATTAGCCTTCCACCAAAGCCAGACAAGAACACCCCAAGAAAAGAAAATTACAGGCCAATATCCCTGATGAACTTAGATGAAAAAATCCCCAAGTACCTACTAGCAAACCGAATTCAACAGCACATCAAAAGAGTCATTCATCATAATAAAGTGGGATTTATCCCAGTGATGCCAGGATGGTTGAACATATGCAAATTTATAAATTTAATGCTCCACTTTAATAGACTGAAGGACAAAAACCATATGATCATATCAATAGAGGTACAGAAAGCATTTGGCAAAATTTAATATCATTTCTTGATAAAAACTCTCAACAAATTAGATACAGAAGAAATGTTCCTCAACCCCCAAAAAAGCCATATATGATAAGCCCACAGCTAACATCATACTCAACAGTGAAAAGTTAAAATTTTTTCCTCTTAGATCAGGAAAAAGATAGTTTTCTAATTTTATACTTCTTTATTTTTGTCATCTTTTTATTTAGTTGGTTTTGATTTCTTAAGTTTCTAATTATCTTACCTTTATTTTCTTGTCATTTACTTGTTTTTATAATGACCAGAAAGAAGGAATTTACTACAGGATGAACAATGGAAGACGTAGGCATTTTTCTTCTGACCACCTTCCTTTATTTCTTCACCAAATGATTCCTGAAATTACTTAAGAATGGATTTTTCAAAATCTTCCCCAAAGGGTATTTTTGATTCAAGGGTTAATTCTTAGAATCCAGCAACAATTAGCAGGAATTATTAGGTCATTAAATATGAAATATCCGATTTCAATTCAAAAGTGTAGCTTATTATATCTCAAAAAAGACCAGTACAGTTAATCAAAGTATGCACCTGAACTATCGACACAGTTTTGCCATCTTAATGGTAGCTTGTTTATGCCAGCAGTGAAGAAGCCTGGACAGCGAGTGGCCATGAAATCACCAAAGGCGTTTTCCACAGCTTGTTGAGAATTGAATATTTTTCCTGGGAAGAAGTGGTCCAGAGCCTGGAAGAAATGGTAGTCAGTTGGTACAAGGTCTGGTGAATACAGTGGATGATGCAGAGTTTCCAAGTCCAACTTCTGTAGTTTGAGCAGCATTGGCCTGTCTCTATTGACCAATCTTGGCTGCTTAATCGCAAACATCCTTGTCATTTCGTCCAATTGGTTGCAGTAGACATCCACTGTCATCAATTGACCAGGTTTCATGAAGCTCTAGTGGATAACACCAGCACTGGATGACCCAACACACCATTAGCTTTTTTGGATGAATATGTGGTTTTGGACTTTGTTTCAGCACTTCATCTTTAGCCAAACATTGTGCTGAATGCTTGTGATTGTCAAAAAGAATCCATTTTTCAAAACATGTAGCAATACAGTATAAAAATTGTTTCCCTTTATGTCGTGACAGCAAAGAAAGGCAAGCTTCAAGATGATTTCTCTTCTGATGCTTGTTTAATTCATGTGGAACCCATCTATCCAGCTTCTTTATCTTGCTGATTTGTTTCAAATGGTCCAATATTGTTGGAATAGTAACGTCAAACCTTGCTGCTAATTCACGCATAGTTTGAGATGGATTCGCTTCCACTACAGCTTTCAGCTCATCATTATCCACATTGGTCTCAGGTCGCCCACATGGCTCATTTTCGAGATTAAAATCACCAGAACGGAACTTCTCAAACCATCGCCGTACTGTGCATTCATTAGCCACATCCTTCCTGAACACTTGATTAGTATTTCGAGCTGTCTGCACTGCATTTGTTCCACTACGAAACTCATATTCGAAAATAACACGAATTCTTGACTTATTCATAGTTTCACAAAAATTACTCTAAAAAATTTTTGAAAGATAATTAGAAGCCAAAACATGCATTTGAAATAGTGAGGATGTAGCTTCACAATAACAATAAAACTAGAAGTGTCAAAGTGAAATGTCAGAGATATCAACTGTTAAACTTAGTACTTAAGGGAATCAGACATTTCATACTTAATAACCTAATATCTTTAGTGTTAGAGGAGTGCTGCTTGTTGAGGAAGAATTTTGTGGTTCAAAACATTTATCAATAGTTTTTTGGGAAAGGAATATGAACAATATTCCATGATCTTGGAGGAGATGGCAGGGAGGGACCCACCTAGGGAATGCTACCTGCATAAGTCTAGTTAGAATCAGCAAATATTAAACCTCTTTAAAAAAAAACACCGGGGAAATGTCATCACTTAATTTTTCAAAGCAGATTTCTGGCTTTATTTTCTGTCAGTTATATGTCCCTCTTCTTATAGCCACCCTATAGAAGTAGCCTCTTAGAATTCTGTTTTTTTTTTTTTGTTAATCTTAATTTCCTAAAGGCTGAGGAGATGTTGCCGAGAATAAAATTTAGCCAAAACAGGATCAAGTGTTTCTTTGCAAATTGGTTTATCTGTTTGTTTTAATGCATCAATATCTCTATTTGGGAATTCAAATTATCCTAGAAGGATAGATCTATCCGTGTAGGAGAAGACTTTTTATTTCAAATTATGAGTCATAATCTGGCCATCTCTCCAGTCATCTCAGTCTTTACTCCAAAGTCTTTACGACGTAGTTCTCATGGGCTCTTGCACTCATGTGCCAGAATCTACAGTGTGACACTGAGTTGGACAGAATGCAGCTTCTGTGAAACCGGGATTCAGATATCTGCTGGGTTGCACACTTCCTGATTCTATTCCACTTAGGATTCACACCCCTATGTGTTCCACAGTTTTGTTGTAGCCCCCCCCCCCAGTTTTTTTTCCATTAGGGGACATGCATAAATATTAAATGGCATATTTGCTTTCACTATTCATGTAGCTTCAGAAGGAGAGCTCTGCCTTAATTTTGTCCTCAGTTATTGAAGTATTGGATTTGAAAGAGATTGTCATCTCTTCCTCCCCTTCTTCTCTGTCTCCATCTTCCAATGACAAACTTATCGCAGATTTTGAAAATTCTCCCTTAGCTGTTTTACAGTTATCTCATCTCCAATGTGGGTGTCTCATATTAAGTGCATACTCACCAACAACTAGGAATAATTAAATATCCTCCTGTTGATTCCATTCTGGATGGGCTTAACCTAACAGGTAAGGTCAGTCCATTCTGTGGGAGGTAGATGCTATTATGGGTGCCAAGCTGGCCAGCAGGCAGTAGGAACAAAAGCGACAGTTTATGGACAGGCAGGCAACCTGGAATATGCCCATGGCAAGCATTCCTCTCATGGAACTTGGCCAATCTGTTTTTCTTATCATTCTTTTCAGGGTGTTTTTATTTTTTATTTTGTTGTTTTTTTTTTTTCAGGTGTTTTAATTTCACTAAGCATGCAAGGGGCTGGAATTTGGAATATTTATCTCCGTTTCCTGATTGTATGCCAATTACCTTACTGACTGCCAGAGAACCAACTGAAAAATAAATAAACATTGGCAGAGATAAACACGGATTGGCCACATTTACCTCCACCATCCTAGAGGGGACTGCTGTGGTGTTATCTAACTCACAAGTATGTAATTATATTCTTTCTATTTTGATCTCTTTGCTTGGCAAACTGGATATGATGATTAACATTTATCTGTCCCTTGCCAAAAAGTACAATGGCATGTTTGGATACATGGTATCAATTGCATAGTCATTTACAATTTATTTCTGTATGCCATAGCATACAACAAGTCACTTCTGGGAATTCAGATGCCAGGAATGGAGAAGGCATAATGAAGTTCTACCCACAGCCATTTAGAAGTGAAGGATTATTTCTCTGTGAGTTATGTTTTTAGAACGGGAAATGTAGTTGCTTTTTTATTACTCTTGTCTTATTTTAAATTAAATGCTTGTTAATTAAAAATATAACCTTGAGGTTGAGCATGGTGGCTCATACCTATAATCTCAGCATTTTGGGCTGAGGTAGGAGGATCACTTGAGCCCAGGATTTTGAGAACAGCCTGAGAAATGTAGCAAGACCCTGTTTCTCTAAAAAATAAAAAAAATTAGCCTGGCGTGCTGGCACCTGCCTGTAGTCCCAGCCACTCAGGAGGCCGAGGCAGGAAGATCACTTGGGACCAGGAGTTTGAGGCTGCAGTGAGCTCTTACAACGCCACTGTGCTCCAGCCTGGATGACAGAGTGAGACCCTGTCTCTGTTAGATAGATAGATAATACTTTGAAAAAGAAAAATAAAATGGTCATACATTTAGTGTTAAATATTAGTCTATTTATCGTGCTGCCAGAAAATTTCCCCCCTTGATCCATTATTTTTCTCTCCATCCCAGCTCCATCGCCTCAAACAGATTCACAGGGACATGGGAAGTCATGGACATGTGATTTATTAACAGTCATCTCAAATATAGTGATCTAATAAGCCAGGATTATCAAGACCATCCTGAAGAAGAACAAAGTTGGAAGAGAAACTCTGCTAGATTTTAAGGAATGCCAAGGAGTGGCAATAATTGAGACCACTGGTGTGAGGAATGGCCAATAGGCCAATTGACAGTCCAGAGAAGGACCCATGCGTGCATGGTCATTTGATTTACAAGAAATGGCACTATGTAATTCAGTGAGGAAACAATAGCCTGTTCAATAAATTGTGCTGAAGCTATTATGTATCCATACTGGACAATCTCAGAGCACACAGATCAAAAACTTAAATATGAAAGCTTAAATTCCAGTGCTTCCATAAGAAGTGAACAAAGTCACATCAAGGAGAATTTGTGACAATTGGTGAAATTCCAACCTTCACAAGAAAATTAAAATTGTGGAAAACATATCTGCCACTGTGCACTTGACAGCTTTCCAGGACTTTAAGTCTTTTTCATCATATGATCAAGTTAAGTACCACCACTGTTATTTGCAATACCATTGATAACTCTGTCAGATGCAACAGCAATATTGATCATAAGTTCTCAACATAAATGAGCAAATACTGTGTGATTCCATTTATATATAAAATTCAAAATCTGCAATACTAATTCATGGTGATTAGATTGAGAATACTGAATAAATTTTGCTTTGGGGGAAGCAAGACAGAAACCTCAGGACTGGTCATAATATTCTGTACCTTGAATCAAATGGTGATTATATTGGTATATTAACTTGGTATAAATCTTGAGTGGTAAGAAATCATCAGGCTATATAGTTAATATTTTTGCATTTTATAGCAGTTCAGTAAAAAGGTAAAAATGAACTGGCATAAACATAATAACAAATGACTGGCTGGGTGTGGTGGCTCACGCCTATAATCCTAGCACCCTGGGAAGCTGAGGCAAGAGGCTTGAGCCCAGGAGTTTGAGGGTGCAGTGAGCTACAATGACACCACTGTACTCTGTCCAGGGTGACAGAGCAAGGCTCTGTCTCAAATAACAACAACAACAACAACAAAGGACTAACTGAACTGGAAAATATTAAAAATATATATGACTTGACTATATATGTATTCTCTCAATTAAATCATATCAATTACCTAATAATTAAAATGATATGCTTAATATTTCCAAAAGACAATTAAGAAAAGGAGACATAAAATTGTCCAAGAAGTATTTTACAAGGATAGCCTCATTAGAAACCAAAAAAATTTAAATTTTTTTCATCAAATTGTCAAAAACTTAAAAAACGAACACTCACTAATGGTTGTCAATGGAGGGCTGAATAACTCAGACACACTATAGGTAGGTGTAACATTTCATGTAATATTTCTGCAGGGATATTTGGCCAGGAATGAAAAGAATAAGATATTTACATACCACTTACATAGCAATTCTATTTTAAGAAATCAATTTGAATGATATAAGTAAGAAAATGAGCCAAATTTTAATATCAAGAGTTTTTATCATAATGATGATTTAATCTGAATGGCAAACAAAATGGATAAAAAGGTTACAGTATGTGTATATAATAAAACATTTTGAAATCACATAATATGTTAAATGAAAATGAGCAGTACTCTGTATATGTAGCTGTTACTCAATATATTTATATACATTCATTTTATACTGACTTGTGATAAAATTTATGTTCCTTTTGCAAGGGTAGTTTTAGAGTCATTTGTCAAAAGGAAGATCTGAATGTGCTTTTGAGTGTGCTATGGTAGAGGTGAATATCTCTAGTATCCCCTGCCCCCAAGAAAAAAACTGTAGTTCAGTTCTGATTTATGCTACAGGAGGATTTTGATCCCAGTCATTCGAAAGATATTAAGTACTGACAGGGTCAAGGATAAGCTTAACATTCAAGGCATTAAAGCCCTCATTAAGATAGCACTATATAGAGATTTGGATATTTAGAGAGCAGTGGATAACAATAACTAGTCTAACAACTATAAGATAGAGTTAAACAGAAGTCTAAAAAAAGTTAATGATACAACCCAACGAGGCAAAGCAAATTTGTAACATAAGCGGGTCTTAAAATTTGGTTTCTTGACCTCAAAACGTGCAAAGAATGTGCTTATAATTCCTGAAGTGTGTACTGTTTTTAAATTAACATTGTACTTACTATTAAGGTTCTGACTATTCCAGAATAAATGGAGAATAGGCCGCTATAAATGATAAAAATTCAATTATCTCTGTCAGTTAAGAAAAAGCAGTAAGTCTTTCACGTGCTCTGGTAAAATGTGCAGTGCTTCTGAATCAAGATTTCCACAAACTGCATAATCTCTAGACAAGCCACTTAATCATTGTTTTTCTTTTTCCCTTTGTAAAACTGGTAGATATTTATGGAATCTAACATAAAACCTATAAAACACTAAAAAATAGTACTTATAGATTGCAAGCAACTGGTTATTAGCTACTTAAAGTTTATTATAGTTCCTTTTTGCCATATGTTGCTTTTCAGAATACTTTATTTATCACTTCATATAACCTCTTCCTTATATCTGCAATAGATTTCCAGTGGTGAATACGTATTATCTCTTAGCTGCTGTTTTGATTATACTATGAGAGGCACAAGAAACATCAGGCAGCATCTGTTTACAAACTTCAGACAAAGTAAGCTAGGTGCATATGAGTCATTTATAAAAAGGGTTACAATTTGGATTCTGCAGGTGCAGGTGGGATTCAAGTTTCTTCATTTCTATTAGATTCTCACATCATGTTGATGCTGCTGGACCTCAGACTATACTTAGACTATACTTATACTGGTGCTGTAGACGAAATGTTTAACTTTATTTACATACAGATTAGTGGCCTGTGAGTTTAAGGAGTTATTCAGTTACCTAATTCATTGCAAACTCTGAAACCACTATAAGAGATGACTTGGTCAGGAAAAGCACAGCTATTTCTGTCACTGAAATCAGAGAGAAAATGCTCCCATGAGTTCATATCAAGAAGAAACTTAGTGACTTGGAAACAACACTGTCAATAACACTTTTTATCCTCACTTGAAGTAATGAGTGTTTCAGAATTTTTCTTAAAAGTTTCCCGTTTGTGAGCTGATGGAAAAATGCCAAAGTTGCTCACTAAATGTCAAAATAATGTAATCCGGGTGCAAAATTCTATGGTGAAGTGTTTCCATGTAAGCCTGTAGCACTGGTCCACTTTTGCATACCAAAACACCCCAAAATCTCAGTGGTCTAGAACAACAGACTTTTTAAAATTCCTGTTATACCTCAGCAGCTGCTTGGCTGTTCTTGGCTCTTCCTAGTCCACTTTCCAGAATCCAAGTGGGCAAACGTAACTTGGTTCCTGACATGTGTTTTTTCATGCCAGAGAGGAGGTGCAAAAGGCTGAGTGGAAACAGCTACGTTCCAAGCTTCTGGCTGAATATCCTACAAGGACAGTCCACTAACAATCTTGGGGTTAAAATAAATCACTTGGCCAAAACTCAGTGAAAATTGGTGGTCGTGTGTACTATTCCTACTGGGGACAGGATTGGGGGGTGTGGATAAATGTCTATGACTAATGGTAATTTCTAGCGTACTTAATAATAATTTAAAAAAACATTGCAGATCTTTTTAACCATTCTATGCTTTTGATTAATAGTTGACACCAAGATTCGAGGACGTATTTTCTGACAAGTATTTGGAGTGCAGATAATCTTATGTGGTGTCACGTGCTAAATAGTGGTTGCAATGTTATAACTCATTGACTTTGGAAAATATATTCAATGTCTCCAAAAATCTTCCATTAAGTAGATATGATAAGAGAGACTTTTTAAAAAAGGATTAAATGAGAAAATGTACATAAAGTATAAAATGGCAAAGTACCTGGAATATAGTGCATATTTATTAGTGTTGATATTATTATTATTATTATTTGGTTTTTATAATGTTGTCAGCTCAACATAGGGTTGATGTCACCTTATTAAATCAAGGAGCAAGAACACATATAGATTAATCCAGATCACAAAATATTTTTTCCATAAAAATTGATCCATATTAAAAAGTAAAATAAATTAAAAAGCACATGAAAATGAACCAGAAAACAACAATCAGTTATATAATGTGTTGAAAGAAACAAAATATTCAGTTTAAAAAGTCTGATCTTAATCATATTCCCAGGATTAAATCTAGAAAAAATATGTTCACAAGTAAATAAAAACATCAAAACACTTTTGAATGACAAAGGTCATGAATAGAAGTCATGTGATATTCCAAGATAATGACATATAATTTCCAACTGAAGTCAATTTTGCTGAAGTTGATCTAAAAAATTGACTTTATCTCAATAAAAATGTGATAAAAATTACACAAACCAATTCTACAGTTCTTGTGAAGTATAGAGACATTAATATAATCATGTATGCTGGTCAATGCTTTGATCTACAGTATGTGTAAAACATTACAATGTTTTTATAGAACTGATCTAACCATTGAGGATAGCACCATGAAAATCATTTGCACCCTGTAGGGCAGGGTTAGCTTTTTGTGCCTTTCTACACTTGACCCCAGAATACAAAATAGTTTAATGAAATAGTACTGAATAATTAAATAGTATGAAATAGTACTGACATCACCCTGAAAGCTGTGACTTGTACCCAGGCATTTTACAGAACAAACTCTGCATCTCTTCAGTAATAGATGCTTGTGATTTTTAAGGGATCTATGTTCTTAAATATCTTCAAAGATAAGAGTTAGAATTGCATTTGTTTACATATCACAGAAAACAAGCTCAGTTTGGCTGAAACTAATGGGGTTTTGTTTCTCTCCTAAAACAAGTGTAGACTAAGGCAGCCCGGGAATGGTACAGAACAACACTAATGCCATCATAAATTAAAGATTTTAGTGGAAAGGTGTATTACTCAGGGTTCTCCAGAGAAATAGGATGCATAGAAGATTTTATATATATATAAAAATAAGGGATTGGATTGTGTGATTACAGAGATTGGCAAGTCCAAATCTGCAGTGTGGGCCAGAAGGCTGGAGACCCAGCAGAGCCACTGGTGCAGATGAAGTTCAAAGGCATCTGCTGGTGAATTTTCTCTTACTTGTGGGAGGGTCAGCCTTTTTGCTCTATTCAGGCCTTCAACTAATTAGATGAGGCCCACCCACATTATGGAGGCAATCTGCTTTATTCTACCTATTAAAATGTTAATCTTCTCCAAAAACATCTTTGTAGGAGCACCAAGAATGTTTGAGCAAATATCTGGACATGCTGTGGCCCAGTAAAATTGATACATAAAATTAACTATCACAGAAAGGAAAAAGGCAAAGTTGCTTGCCTGCTGGTTCTTGGGCATTCCTAGAGGCCTTGTGACAGAGGAATCTGCTCTTTCTTCTCATTGGCCAAAACTCTTATCACATGGCTACACCTAGCTGAACAGGAGCTAAGGAAATTGAATATTTTATCTGATCCTATTGCAATCTGAAATAAAACTAGTAATCTTTTAACAAGCCAGAAAGGAGAATAGATATTGGGTGGGCAAATTAGCAGGGTCTGACCCACTTAATATAAGTCTGTAAAGCATACATAAATATATTCTATAAATCAGATACAAATAAAATAAATATTCCCTGATTTTTTTGAGGTAATGACTCAAAGAGTCACAATTTAAGAGAATATGATTAAAATTTCAACATAAGAAAGAGAAAAGGACAGATAGGATGAAAATGTAATAAGCTAGACAGACTTTTATTTCCGTGTAAATTCACTTCATTCCAGGATAACCAGTAGCTACTATTCAGGACAAGAGGAACTTGAAAGGGCAACTACAATGTTGTAATTACCATGTCTGACAAATATATGACTTGTGCAATTAATTAAATTTTCACTTGCCTTTCTTCACATAATCCAAAATGGATTGTACAATATCCTTCCTTATATACATACACTTATTTTTAAAATCGTGTATACGTCATATTAATTTAGAAATAGATCTTCCCATATCAATTAAAGGTTAGCTACTAATAATAACTCTGTGGTAGGTAAATTATATTTTCCATTGTTCACATAAAATATTCTGAAATATCTCCTACAGAATAATTATTTTCCAATTTCATCAATTCAATCCTAGTTATTAAAATTTATTTTCATTTTACGCTAATAGAAAGACCCAAAGTTTTGATCCCCTTGCTGAAACGTTACTAAACAGTAAGCAACATTTATTATGTGAAATATGGCAAATGGGGCAAGGAAGTGTGAGAGTGAATTTACTGAAATTTGCCGAAAGGATATTCACGTACTTTCATACCAAAGACAAATATTACAGATTGTCTTTTAAACTTAGATTGTTTATTGAATGTCAAATCTATAAATATTCAAATACATGGCATATTTTGTCAAACATTGTCTTGTTTAAATGTTTGCTATGTGCCAAAACTCACAAAGTCAAAAATATAGTTCCAATTAAACTGCTAGTTTTCTAACCTGTATGTGTTGTCCTAAATATCAATGTTTACAAATTCCTCTTTATTTTATTTCAGTTGCATAACTGAATCATATCATGGTATGTCTGCCAAGAGTTATAAAAGTATAACTTATCTAGTGAGTTATAAAAGCTTATAAAAAAAAAAAAAAAAAAAAAAAAAAAAAAAAAAAAAAAAAAAAAAAAAAAAAAAAAAAAAAAAAAAAAAAAAAAAAAAAATATTTATTTGAGATTAAATTTTTAATTTAGATCAAAATTTTAAAGTTTATCAACCAGTGATAAAATAAAATCAGATTAATTTATAATTATAAACCATAATTAATATTGAATAAGCAATATAATTGATGATCAATTGTTTGAATGATTTTTGAAAATTTTAAATCAGATTTATGAGAATCAATATAAGTGAAATTAAAATAGAGTATTCTAAGGATTCCTATCAAGGAATCCTCTTTAGAGACCAGACTATCATCTTTATGTCATATCTCTGGGCCTGACTTTTAGTCAATAGTAATGGCATCGGCACGACTTCTCAATGGCTACAAGACAAAACCCAAAGTATCTTGATTTCCACGACTGCGGTACTACAAATTATAGGCTTTCTTTCTTCGGTTTTCTTCAAACTGTGTCAAATGATGCTTCTTTCACTGGATCTTTCAATAGTCTCCTAATTTGATTCTTCTTCCTATTTGTTTTCCTAAATTGTTTTCCTACAGCATCAGAATTTTTTCCCAATCACGTTTTAAAGCATCCAATGCATTCACTGCCTCAAATAAATCCATTCATGTCTCTCTGCCTTCAATTAAATTTTAATTGTCTTTGACTCTCTCAACTTCTTGTTACTCTCTCCTGTCTGTACCTCCAACCATGTTGCTGCCTTCTCCCTGTCAAGCTCTTCCTCGTCCTTGAGCTGCTAGTTCTTTCTTACTGATATGTCCAGTTTCTGGCAAGGGGTTCTTTCTATATTTTTCGTCCCCTAGCTGCAGTTTTTGCCTCTACCAGTGGGTTCTTCCTATATTTTAGTCCTAACGTCCTCTTTATTTTCTTAATCAACCATAGTTATAATTTATTTCCGGGTTTATTGCTTACATTTCTCTTGACCTGTTCAACTCCATTGCCAGGTTTATCCTATTACTTGGTAAACCGTTTACCCCTTGAGGACATTCACTCTGTGTTAGAGGGAACGTGTCTTGGACTGATCCGCTAAGAAGCGTGTTGTGGACTTAACTCAAAAATTAGATACTAACGATCTAAAGGTAAGATTCATTTGCAATTAATAGCAGACATTGTCTCATAAAACGAACCTTTAAAGTATGGCTACCCTAGAGGCAAGGGTATTCTTGACTAATTTTATAGACACATATAATTTACACTGCAACCCATTTCTTTAGATGCAATAATGAAATCCATTCAGTGTAGGTAAAACAGTCACAAAATCTGAGACAGAAATCTGAATGATCAATATTCACTTTGCCTGAATTTTAAATAAATATTAATGTGGAGAATAGACTTATAGACATCCAAGATGTGTAATTCAGAAACTAGAACCTAGTTTTCTTCTCACTTCCTCATTAGCAGAGTGAGTATGAATTTACAACTCTCTGTATAGCAGCATTTTTTGGTGATTAATATAATTTCCTAACAGATGGGAGGAAAGAATGGTGCTTCTGTTAACATTTTGAAATACCACAGAAATACTGACCCAGCTAAAATTTATTCAAATAATAGTAGGAAAGGACTTAATTGTGTTTTATTAAATCAGTTACATTTTACTGCATTTCATCTGTAAAGTAGGCAATACAAAGAGTAGAAAAACCACCGTCATCTACCTTTCTCAAGTCCAAGTCTCTTGTGCTGCCTTCTGGCCTCCCAGTTAAGAATGAAGTGCACATAATTCCAAAAACTTTTTTAGTGTTCATACATCTACATATGCATATATACATATGTCATTTTTATGTCCTTTCTCATGAATGTGATTAAATGAATTATTATGTTTTATTTTAGAAATTAGACTAAAATATTTTCACAGATATCTGTTAATTTATTTTATCCTATTCATTTTATAGCTATTTGGTATTTATAATTTATTTAGCCTTTGCTCAATGATGAATATTCCGTTTTTGAAAACTTCTTAGCTAACATAATGCTGTAAAGAACCAGGTTGAACAAACATGTAGATTGCCCATTTTTTCACATTTTTGGCCATAATTTGATGTTATTAATCTTTTATATTTTGATTTTTTTTGGTTTTCCTGGTTGGACCTATTTTTATATTTTCATTAGCCATTTATATTTCTTCTGAGATAGTCTATGCATATTCTTTGCCTATCTTTTGTGTTTTTTTATATATGTATATTTTATTTTATATATTCATACATTCTTATAACATTTGATATTAACCTCCTGTATATTAAATATATCAATAATTTTTTATTCTCTTTCTTATATTTTATTTTTAGTGACTTTTTCACACAAAAGTTTTAATTTTTTGACTATTTTGCATTCTTTAAGAAGGTCATAATCAGTACAGTAGTATAAAATTATATCCTAGTATATCTTATCTGTTCTGTGTTCAGATTGTTAATTTCTCTACACATAATTACTTTGTAAAGTGCAAAATAGGGGTCTGGATATTTTTTTCCAAATGGGTAGCTTGTATTTATAATGTTTACTCTATATATATTATCTTTATAATTTATTTCTTGAACCTAAATTATCACATATAATATTGAATAATGGCCATTACTTTGCCAGAGACATAATATTTCCACTGATTTAATTATATGTATAGTTTTATATTTATTGATGAATGGACGTCCCTATTGTATAGCACCTACACAGTTTCCAGTCAAAGTGTATTATGTGTCATTCTTTGATAAGAGCAATGCAGATCCATCAGACATCAAAAGGGACCAATGTGAGAGAAAGATCAAGTAGACTTGCAAAAATATGTGTGGAAATATAAATAAACATCATGTGTCAGAATTCCCTTAAAAAGAAAGATAGTTCTGACACATGCTACAATATGGATGATCCTTGAAAAAAATCATGCTAAATGAATAATCCAGTCACAAAATGGACAAATATTCCATGATTCCACTTATATGAAGTATATCGGGTAATCAAAATTTTAGAGTCAGAGAGTAGAATGGTCCTTGCTAGGGGCAGAGGAGCGGGAAATAGGGAATTGTTTACTGGGTATAGAGTTTCAGTTTTGCAAGATGAAAAGAGTTCTGGAGATTGATGGCACAACAGTGTACTTAACACTAGTGAACTAGACACTTAAAAATGGTTAAGATGGTACATATCAAGGTATGTGTATTTTATCACATTAAAAATAAAAAGAATTAGTGGCAATTGAAATTAGAAAATATTCAAACCATATAGAAATGTTTAGAGAATAACAACATTCTCTAAATTTTCTAAATTTTGGCAGTTCTTAACATTCGTATATTTATTTTAAACATTATTACACTTTAAATAAATATGTAACACTTGATTTAGGCTTTCACCATTATATTATTTAATTTAATCTATATTGACATATATAGTTGAATATTATCCACTTTATGCATACTGTAATGTATTTATCCACAAATCTTCCTGGCAGACATTTATATTGACTTGAGCGATTCTTTCTTTGCCACTGTAAATAAAGGAGCAAGACAGACACAATTTGTTTTTTGTAGGCAAGACCACAAAATAGATTCACTGTCTTTCTTGAGAATATTTAAATTCTCCAGTGTACTGCAATCACCTGGTGAGATAAGATTTAGTTATGATTCATCATCAAAGCAACTTAATTTATTACCTTGATGATATCATGGAGAAAGCCAAAGGGTATATGAGAATTGCTATAGCACATATTGCTAGGTGAGGCTGGTTTATTTGATCAGATAAAATAAAAGGCCAGACTAGTCAGTTAAATTCTTGGGTATAACTTGAGCTAGGGACACAAGAGACATTCCATAGGCAGCATGAGATAAATTACTGTCTTTGCTAAACCCTACCAATAAAAAAGAAGCACAGTGCCTTATGAGGCTGTTTGCATTTTGAAGGACACATATACCTCACCTGGGTCCTTTGTTAGCTGTTATACATCAAGTGACCAGAAATAAATGTGAATTTATTTAATGTGAAAGATAATTGTTTGGTGAATTCTCTGTAGTTAATGGAAAGCTGGAGAAATAGAATACTATCCTCAAAATCGTTCATTTGATTGAACACATATATAATGAGCACCAATATATTCACTGTGATTTTTTTCCTTGCCAGTATTAGAAACATTTAGTTTGGAAAACCTAAGAATGAAACTCTATGAAAAGAGAGTGATAGAAGGCCAGAGAACATGCATTTGTATAGAATCTCACTGTTCTCTGTATTTATTCAGAAAATCTATGGCAGCACGAGTTTTCCCAGTGATCTACCATGTGGATATTGAACACAGAAATACCCTTTGCTCTCTCTATGAAATTGATAGATGCAGGCTGTCAAGTTCGTAGGAGTTTCCATTCTTTCTTCAGGTTATGTCAAAGTGCACAATATCAGAGCTGGTGACAACCATTGTGCCCTATTGCATTTTCCCACAAACATACAAAACCAAGCTTTGTTCTATTTCCCAAGTTGTATGGCTTGCTACTAGTTAATAAATAGGTCAATAATGTCCATATTTTATTACTTCCACCATTTTCACAAAAATTGCTGAATATTTTCTATTTTCTTCAATAAAAAATAAAAATCCTGCTTACGTTGCTTGAGCCACTTTTGTGGGAAATTGGAAATGGCAGGTCACGTACATCCTGGCTTAGCTCAACAATCTGTCATTGTGTTATTGTCATAGGTAACACGGTTCTTAAAAAATTATTTTGTTCTGTTGTAAATCCATGGGTCTTTTTTTTTTGTTTCTGAGAGCTAAAGTGTCATTAACATATTGCCCTTTCTTAAATCATCTGATTTTTTGTATTTTGGCAAGTATTTTAAATTCTCTCTCTCTCTCTCTCTCTCTCTCTCTCTATATATATATATATATATATATACACATATATCTCCCATTATCTTACTCTTTTACTTTCTCTTTAGGCAAGTAAAAATGTGTAAAACAGTATATCATTTTAAAATGTAAAATATAGAAACTATTTCTGCAAGACAGAATTCATCTTAATTTTAAAATCTCTGACATACACACGGTTGTTAGTTGTGTATGGATTGAATCTGTGTTTTCCTGTGAATATTTGACATAATTAGCCTATTCTCAAAAATTTCCCGTCAACTGTTAATGATAAATCAGGAAAAGTAGGTTGGTCATGAGACCAGGTGATGTGCTCTGCTGTTCCTATTTAAATTTTAGGAAGGCTGGGGTAAGAGAGTCTATTTATTTGGGCTGGGGTGTGAGACAGTGGTGATAATTGATTTTTTTATTCCCTCTGGCAGTCATATAAAATACTTTACTGAGATATTGAACAAGGTCTCCCGAAGGGTAGAACTTCTTTCTAATTATGCTTGAAACACTTTTTCACGTCTGCTAAAGTCCTCTCTTTCCCCACTTTCTCTGTCCCTTTCCTGTCTTCTTAGCTATATAACATTCTGCCAAAAAATGGCTTTAAGCCATCAAATACCTGAAAACATATGGGGAAATTTTTTTTCTCATATGCATTTGAGAAGCAGTGGAACGGTCTCTGTGGCTTTCCAGAGTGACCAATCATTCTCACAGAATAAATAAACTTTATCCCTTCCTATTATTGTAAACATACCACAAGGTTCTGATAAACAGATCCTTCCATGCTTGCCTGTAAATTACTTATTGCAATTTAGACCTGGGAGATCCATTTCCCTTCTGACTCAATCCACTTAGGTAGTGCAACAAATGAGAGTGGACAGTCCATGTTTCAGCTCTGATCATGGTGGTGTATTTCCATTGATGATATGGAATTGGTTGTTCCCACAAGGTTTCTGCATCCCACAGCATAATGGAAAGCTAACGTAGCTGACAAAGTCGTACGGCCTTTCAGTATGTGATGGACCAATTTTTTGTTGAATTTTATCTTGTGTGATTACCCAGCAACTCTAAGGCAAATGAAATGAATTTTATGTTACTCTTTAAAGATATAGATATAGATATCAATGATATAATATAGATACAGATGTAGATATATACAGACATGTATATATCATAAATTATATTATGTACGTACATGTAGACTTTTAAATCTGTTAAATAATAAATCCATTTAATGTCATGTGCTGGCATTATCTTTGTCTCCTGTGTTCTTTTAAATTCTTTTTCCTAGAGGTTATCTGGTATATCTGGTATCCTAGTGGAATTCCAATTATTATACCAAAAATGAAAGAAACAGCTCTGTCTACCAAAAAGCCAAAAAGCTTATTCTACAGGCTTTTTCATGGACTATTGATTGGGTTTACCTTTTCCCCATGGAGTATTAGTTCGAAGGCATACAATAAATGTACAGTGAACATGTTATAATGGTGACCTACATTGGATGCCTTACCAAATTTTGTTTGTAATGAGTAAGCTACAGTCTCATATTTTAGGGTTTGAAGTATAACATAAATGACTAAAGACAAAACAAAATATGATAAAGTCATAAAATGTTCAGTCAATTTATTCATAAGTGAATGCAGACCTTCTGGAGGATAGTTAAGAAAGAGGTCATGAGGCAAGTGTTCTGCAGATAAGCTTTTAGACGTGATTTAATGCTAGCTGCTATTACTACTACTATTGTTACTATTTCTATTACTATAGAGACCAACAAGGATACAGAATTTATCATGAGGCTGGAGAACAGCATGAACAGAAACGTTTTAGGAGAGCAGAGGCAGGGAAAGGGTCAGGAGGCTGTTTGGACTGCATGCAGCGTGTACATAAATATGCAGGCAGAAGGGGCAGAGAGAGCTGGAACCACATCGCAGAAAATACGTATTTTGTGCACTTAATTAAGCATTGGAGGAGTTGAGTTATCTAAGTTGTGTGTTATGAAGTGTGTGTTAGCAGTGTTGTGCAAGGCAGATCTGAGTAGAGAAGTTGAAAACGGACAGAACAGTAAAGAAGTCACTCTGACAGTTCAAGGTTGATTAACTCTACAGCAAGAAGATACAGGCTCCTTCACAAACTGGCTCCTAATCACCCTTCCAGCCTCATTCCTTCTACCCTCCCTCCGTTCCCTATGATGAATGTGGATATTCTTACAGTCACCGTGTTGCGTGTTCTGTCTCATGGATCCATGCCTTCGCCCCATGTCCGTGCCCTGGGATCTAGCACACCTGTGCTCACCTATCTCTTTTCGGAAAGCTTTGCTGACTCCTGGAAGCTCATCTAGAGCTCCTTCTACTAGCTCAGACTCATCTGCTTTAGTCTTGGAGGAAGAGGGTAGTATTTTAATTTCAATAGTTAGGCACGCAATAGAGAGCCTACCGCTGATTACGAGTTCCGTATTTCAATTTAAATGAATGAAGGGCCTTGAATGGGTGAGATTTGAGAGAGATGCTGATGTTGAGATCTCAGTGGAACATGAGAGAAAAGATATTTATTAAGCAGGTAGAAATGCAGCACTGCATTTCAAATGCAACTGGAGATAAAATTAAGATGATGTCTTCACAGAGGAGCGATCTAAAGCCGTGTGGGGGAATGAGCTAGCCAAGAGAAAGAGTGTAAACACTGAAGAATTGCACCGTACTTTAATGGTTTATTACTCTGGAATTCAATAATCAAGTTCATACCTATAATTTATTCAAAATTTGTATTGATGCTTCTTTTAATTTTAAACACAACCTCAACATGTTGTGTATAAGCAGATGATATTGTACAAAAATATAAGAGCTCCTTCCCTGAGAAGAATCTCACCTGTTATTGCTCTCTCACTGAAAGGCTGTTTAATCAACCCAGAAATGTTCATATTTGTGTTTACTTCTGAAATAGAAATCCATGAATTTGGCACAGTTAATCCATCTTTTACTTTCTTTTTCATTAGTCAGCATTAGAAAAATTACTTCCGGTTGCTACAGCCTTCAGAATTGGTATCTTGATAAAATTTATCCTGGGAGCATCATCTTCAGAGCTATTAGTCATTGGTATTTCTGCAACAATGTGCCTACCAGGAAAATGTTACAAGTAAGATTTAGAAGATTATGCTTCAGAGTATTTTTGCTATGCCGTAGAGACACAGAATAGCTGCCATTTTAAATTAGGAAAGATTGTAAGAAATAAAAAATGAAAATGAAGACAGCGAATTTCCTATGAACGGTGTGTTGCAGGCATTTTGATCGTTTAATTACCTTTTTTCTGTGAAACATAAGTGCCATTTTGTAAGTCGTTTAAAGACCACCGTCGGGATTAACTTCAGTTTCCACAAAGAAAGTTTAGGTTTGCGGAAGCATCCACAATCTGAGAATCACACATTTTTTTGGAAAAGTTTCAGAAATCATATTTGAATGCTGGAAGATATTTTCATAAAAATACCTAAGAATTATCAAAGGATGAACACCTTCAGTTGAAAGATTTCGGTATAACAAAATCTTGGCTATAATGTTTTCATTAAATAGGCATATATTTTGAATATATACGTTAAATCGAATTTTTTGCCCTGCAATCCGTCAACTCCCGCTAGTGTACCAAATTGAGATAATTTTCCTGAGCTTCATTGTTGAACAGATTTCAGGTTCCTGCAGTGCCTGTTAACAGGGCAGTGACTTTGGGAGTCGCCGGTAGCAGGCAGGGAGGTAGTTTTACCTTTTGGTGCTAAACAGTGCTATGTGGCTTATACATCCATCACAATCAGTTTAAAAAGTAATAATATAATGAAATTACCACTTTGAGTGAAAAATAAGGTGGGATACAATTATATCTAGGCACAACGCCCTGTGTTCTTTCACTCATTCTTTCAGCAAATATTTATTGACCGCTGGACTCCAGTTAATACCAATGTAAACGGACAAGAAGGAGCGTTGAAAATACTGAGTTAGTGAATCGAAGGGGAATAAAATTTAGAGTAAAGAGCAAAATGTTTGGTTGGGTGTTTTTTTGTTGTTGTTGTTGGTAAATGGGGTGTTTGAATAAGGTTATGAACAAGGAATACAAAAATTGGATTAAAGGAAATGGCATTTCATTTGAGAATAATTAGATTTGCGTTATCTTAGGAGTAGAAATGACCCAGTTTTGCATAAAATCAATGTTAGTTTTGGGTAGAGAACTTGTATTTAGGAAAGCAGTTTTTATGTTAGTCCAATGGAGTTGTGTTCGTAAATATTTCAGTGATTAATCACATTGGAGTTTTTCTTCTTGGCAAAGAAAGAAAAAAATTAGATAAGGAGATATAGCTGTGCATGTGTCTTCATAAATTTTCTATTAAAAAATGTTCCTGTAACATTGTGACTGTTTTAGGAAAGCCTAAATTAGCTGCTAAGGATCTTCCATAAATATTCTGTGAGGCCCTACTATGTAGATCCCTTAGGAGGAATTCCTAATGGAAATTAAGAAGGAGAGGGTCCTGAGAGAGAGAAACTTAGAATGGAAAAAATAAAAGGAACTACCTCCTAATGAAAAGAAAGCAGATGATGACTTTGTACCTGTGCCTCAGAGGTGACTTACGCCACATAACTCAGGATTAACTATGGTTTCTCATGAATTGAAAGCAGATTTCCCACCTACTCAATATGGACAAATGACTACAGACATTATATTGGTAATGTAAAATCATTACATTGATTTTAAACAATTTAGCTATTGACAATATGGTTTGGTAATGAGTGAAAAAGTTAAACATAAGATCAAGTTAGTGTTGGATTAGTACGCTATCTAAAATATAAAGTGTTCTAAAATTAGTAATATTTAACTGTATATATAATTTTAAAGAAAGAAAAATAATTTCACCTGTTTTCAAAATCCTCATAGAGTTCATGATGGTAAAACAAGTTCTATTTACGGGTACACACACAGGCATGCACATATAGATATAGGTATATATAGATACAGATTGAATGATATAAATTGATATATTATATGTGTCCTATTTAACAGATGATCAGCCTGCAGATATTTTGATAAACATTTCTATAACAAAAGACTAATAATGTACAGACTTTAGTACTAACCTAACAAAGTAAAAATTTTTTAAAAATTGCGTCTATAACAAAAGCTTCACAAATAGTTACATAATCACAAAATACCATCTGAGTAGAGGTTAAAAATTATTTAATTCCAGAGTATAAATTTTCTCTTACTTTCTCTTACCTGCAGATGTGGCAGATATTATATTGGCCTTCATGTTGGTTTTTGCTTTTTTATTTGAGGCCCTTTAATATGGGGCATTATAATTTCTCATTTCTAGGCCTGACTACTCCATTATTTTATATGCATCATCACAGGTGTAAATACATTTCTGTCTGCTGTTGGCATTTTAGTGTGGACCCTTGTTCCAACCCATCAGTTTTTGATCAGACCACAGAGTCCCAGAGGTGAGGTGCCCGTGAGCTTGTGTGCTGGGAGCTGAGGATGCAGCAAGGTCAGGGGCCACTTTCCTCCAGAGCCCCAGGAGCTCTCACCTGTGCACCACACAGGCTCTTGCTTCACAGTTTTATAAAGAAGGTCATATTTTAATGTTTGCTTTTTCTAGGTTATCTTTGTCTTGTTACTATTGTTCTATCAGGCATGAGGCTGCTCTGTTTAAGGTCTGACCCCTTTAGAAATAAAAATACTCTCCAGTGGGCCCGCCCAATACCACTGTCATTTTTCTCTTTTTTCTTCCTTAATAGGGACAACCATTTCCTGTTTTTCAAAATTAGAAGAAAAGTAGACCATTCCCCACTAAATGTCTTAGTGTATCTTGCTCCCCTAAATGGAAAGAAAAACAAAAACAAAAACAAATCTGGGCCAATATTCTCACATTCTAGACATGTGAGAGATGCAGTATGAGTTTAAGATTTACCATTTGGAAAATTGAAGTATTTGAAAATAAATGATAGAATGCTTCCACCACTTCAGCAATCAGAGCCACTTGATCATAAACTCAGCTTACGCAGGTCATTTGTTATAATAGCTGTGATGTCTATTTCCAAACATTCTGTATTGTGTATTTTCTTGGGAAGGAACTAGAAGAGGTGATAGCCACCAAGTCATTTGTGTGGGTAGAGAACTCACAGGGGTCACTGCTCTGTCAGCAGGTCTTCAGAATGATCCTGTGATGGTGACGGAGGGAGGAAGATGGGGGGAGGGGCAGGGGAGGGAGAGGGGAGGGCGGGCAAGTCAGAGGAGCTGGAGGAGGGAAAGGGGGCTGGAGGGGGAGCCAGGGCAGCATTCATCTGGTGCTTGCTCTGTGCCAGGCTCTACATACAGTCACTCCATTACCCCTCACTATAACCAACGTAGTAATTACTATTATTATATCCATTTATAGATAAAGATACAAAAATTGTAAATAATTTGATCAATATTGTATTAATAGGTGGTGAAGCTAGGGTTCACCAGAGCCCACACTGATACTGAATTTATATTCCCAAACCCAGTATTTTGTTTTTCGTGGGAAACCAAGGAACCTTATGTAGCCATGGAAGCAGCGAACAATTCCTTTTCTACTTAGTGGTAAAATGGTTCTGTTTTCTAGCGTTGCCTTTTAACTGCTTCCCTCTGACCAGATTGTGGATAAACATAGGGGCAATTGGGATTATTTTACTCAATTTAGGCTCATACAGCAGCAAGCAATATTTGAAGTAGGAAGAGGTTATTGCAAAAATCTTAGAGATAAACGAGGTGTATGCTGGGATTTCAAATTCAATATGATGAGACATAAAACCAGACTGAATAATTCTACAAGATGCCCTCTGCCCGTTCATTACGCTATCAAATCTACAAAGCATAGGGAATCCAAAATAAATTGCTGGTTGCTTTGGGTTTTCTCTCCTTGAGTTTTTCTCTGCCTTGAGTTTTCTGTGCCTCTAGCTAATTTATTTAATAGTTTAACAAGCATCCTGGCTGATCTTTATGTTGACAAATAAAATCATCCAGGGCATTGTTATCAGCCCTCGTAGACTCTTTGTAAACCCATGTTATCTTGGGAGTTTGCAGAGTTATTTTACTATAGCTAATAACAAGGCCAAACAAGAAATTAAACATAGTCCATTAAAAACATTGTAAGTGTATATGTAAGAGTTAATATAGAATTTTGATCTATTTCAACTGTATTTATTTTTCAGAATAGTATTTGTAATTTGTATGTTTAAAAAACATCAATTATACCAAAGAAATTAGGATCCTAAGTGTACTGTAGTAAAAATTACCTTTGTTCAAGCATCAGTTCTTTTGAATAACAACTCATACTTGGTGATTCAAATATACGTTATAATTTTTTCTTGTTTAATTTGGGATGGAGATATGAAAAGTAAACCAATAATTGCATTTCAAATGTCACCTTATTTGTGAAGCCTTTCCAGACTGCATTATTTATTGATTTTTAAAAAAAATACATTTATTGAGGTCTGATAGACATGCAAAAAGCTGCACATATTCAATATGTACAAATTGATGAGTTTGGAGATAAGTTTATATCCATAAAATGATCATCACGATCTATGCCATAAGCATATCTGTCACCTCCAAAAGTTTCCGCCCTCCCTCTTTATCTTTATTTATTATTTTTTTACTATTATTATTTTGTGATAAGAACAGTTAGCCTAAGATCTATTCTCGTAGCAATTTTGTGTCATACAGTGTTGTTAACTATAGGCCCCATGCTACACAGTGGGTCTCTAGGACATATTTATCTTGTATAACTTTGTATCCTCTGACTAATAACTCCCCATTTTCCCCTCCTCCCCAGCCCACCATTCTACTCCCTGATTCTACGAGTTTGACTGTTTTAAATTCCTCATCTATGTGGTATCATGTAGTGTTTGCTGTGTGTCTGGCTTGTTCTATTTAGCACAATGACCTCTAGGTTTAGCCATGTTGCAAATGGCAAGTTTTCCTTCTTTTTTTAAGGCTAAGATTCTACTGTGTGTGTGTGTGTGTGTGTGTGTGTGTGTACACATACCACAGTTTCTTTATTTATTCATTTGTTGATGGATATTTTGTTGTTTCTGTATTTTGGCTCTTGTGAGTAATGCTGCAATGAGCATTAAAGAGTAGATCTCTTTGAAATCCTGGTTTCAATTCCTTTGGAAACATACCCAGGATTAGAATTACCAGGTCCTATGATAGTTCTATTTTTAATTTTTTGAGGAATCTCCACACTGTTTTCCCTAGTAGCTGCACATTTTAAATTCCCATCAACAGCATATGGGTGTTCCCTTTTCTCCTCATCCTCACCAACACACATCTTTTGTTTGTTTGTTTTTTTGATAGTAGACATTCTAACAGGTGTGAAGTGACATTTTATTTAAAGTTGCAATGTCTTCCCCCATTCTCAGCCCAACAATCCATATCTCCACCTGCACTTTATTTTTCTCCATATTATTTATCAGTTTTCTATGCCATGTATATTTTATATATATATATATATATATATATATATATATATTTCTAAGAATATAAAATTGTTCACAAACAGATCTTTCCAAAGAGGAGTTACTTTAGCTTAGTAAGATTTCATCATAATAAAAAGCAGAAAAAGATGAGATAGTCCAAAGGGAGGGAATACCATGTGCAAACACTTGTAAGTGTACATGTAGAGAATCACCATTGTTGAAGCACAGCCCGATTAAGATCTATCCTGGGCAAGGGGTTGTCTTGATTCTTTTGATTTTCAGCAGGAAGTATAATCATTTGTGTTATCTTTTGTATTATTTTCCTTTTTCATAATTAATTCATTTTAACCAGCTGAGCCATTATTTTGTTGTCATTTAAAGTAATCCTCCATCCCACTCTTCAGTACTAAAAACATTAATTGTATATATTTAAATTTAAAACTCCCCATTTTGCATTTTTTCATATACTTACTGTTAATGAAATACGGCAAATTTGTATTAACGCAATAATGAACGGTGAAATAGATTTGTGTGCAGCATTAATGTGGTACATACTGTTCTGAAAAATGTCTGTTAAGTTCAGAATCCCTCAGTTATCACCTGGAATGGATGAGTTGATTCTGACACTGCTTTCTCTCTGTTCATACTAATTCATGTTTTAACTCCAACAACATTTGCTACTTATTTTGTGTAGTTTGTTCTTTTCTCTTTGACCTCTGACAATTAAATTGTTGTTGCCATAGTGTCATAAATATCCTATTCTATAATTATCTAAGTTAATGTAATGATATTAGGAGTAGAAAGGGAAAAGATTGGAGATATAAACGGGTCATTTGATTGGATGTGGACCTGTGAGAAAAGGAACCATCTAGAGGAAGTTTCAGATTTCCATCTTCAGTTACATGGAAACACAACAATGGTTTCATTGACTCAGCCAGGGAATTTGGAAGAGACTTGGGTTGAGGAGAGGAGGCTCTTGAGCATCCAGGCCCATTAGGCATTTATGGTAGACACATAGGAGAGAGAGCAGTCAAGGCCAGAGACAGAAATAGTTAATGTGCACAGAATGATGGAAGCCATGAGCTGGGATGAAATGTTCCATTGTGATCACTGAGTTCAGTGTTATTATGTGATTACATAATCTGTTTCCCCTTCCCTTCCAATCTACACACCTCTCCCGTCTCTTGCCAGTCACCATGGTTTGACTGCGTAGCCAGACTCCAGTATCGTGTGTAGCAATCCCTGGTTATCAGATATATGAGTATCATTTTTGATCTTGATGAAAAACATAAGATATAGTAGATACTTCCTCTGAAGTATTTTTTGCATATTTGTTTACAGGTAGCTTTTATCAGGTTGAGTGATTTCCCTAAATTTCCAACTCATCTGAGAGCACTTTTTTGTCATTACAGTAGGTGTTGAATATTATCAAATGATGGTTTCAAACCTGTTGAGATAACTATGTAATTTTTTATTTAGTCCTTAATAATGCCAGTCATATAAATAGATTTTCTGATGTTAAACCATCCTGAATTGCCATTTCATCATAATGCACATCTATAGAAAAATTATAGTTGGATTTAATATAGATTGTATTACATGAGATTTTATTAATGTTTGCAATTATGGCTGGTTGTATTGTGCCATCTGATTTTCAAATTAAGTTTATGTTGCCTTTCTAAAATTCATTGGGCAACTTTCTCTGACTTTTTCTGGAACAGCTTATAAAAGACGGAAATAGATATTACCTTCCTCTTAAAAGTTTGATAGAATACACGTGTAAAACCATCTGGACTCGGGTTATTTTGAGGAAAGTTCTCTTATCATCATTTTTTGACTGTTAGTCTCTCCCAAATTGTGTTTATAAAAATCTTGTTTTATGGTATAAACTTTTCAATTCATTAATATTTATTAGTGCACAAATTATTATAAAATATTTTTATAATTGTATTTATTTCTATTGTGTCTAGATTCATTTTTTTCTAATCCATTCTGTATTGTACTTATTTGTAATTTGCCTTTTTCTAATTAGTCTTGGCACAGATTATCCTATTATCTTTTTTAAAGGAGCTACTTTTATCTTTGTTAATCATCTCCATGGTTTTTGTTTTTTGTCTATAATTCACTGATTATTGCCCCTGTCTTTATTATGCATTTAGGTCTCTTAGAGCAGTGTCTGACACATGTTAAGTGCTCAATGCACTTTAGCTAATATTGTTAATTGATTAATATCTTTTTCTTTAGTTTCAGTTCTTTGAGGTAATCAGTGTTACAGTGTAGTATGCATTGTCACATACTTTTTACCTATGATCATGAATAGCACAAGTACAAACATGTATTTACAGACAGTGTCTTGTTTTATGTAAAAATGAGATTATGTTGAATATTACCTTGCAGAATCATGTTTGCTTTTTTTCTTGGCTTGAATCATATATAATTAATGATTCCTTGGGGTATACATTTATATCAAACTGCTTTATTTTCATATACACATTGATATATTATAATGTATTCAAAATTTACCTATTAGTCATTCTGCTTATTTTTGAGGTGTTGTGTGGGGGTGTATGTGTGTGTTTGTTTTGTTTTATTCTTATTTTATTTTTTGCCACTACACTCAATGTTGTATAACATCCTGATATTTGGTCCATTACTTCTGTAGAGATAACTTCTCCAAAATAGTAATATTTCCAGACAAAAAGATGTGTGAATTTTAAATTTTACTGTACACTGTAATATTTTTTAAATATAAAATAACTTTTTTAAAAGTTGTAGCAATTTATACTACTAAAATCAATGTGTCAGAGTCTACTTTTCCTCTCAGTATAATGTGGTGGTTAAAAACACACTAGAACTGAATTACCTGGGTTCATAGCTCAGCTCCACCATTTACTAGATGTGTGTTTTCGTCAAGCTTTTCAAGCTCTGTGTCCAAATTGTCTTATCTGTAAAGTGGGGATGTAAAGTACCCCATCCTCAGAGTGTTATGAGAATTAATGTAGTAATAACGGTAAAGTGCTTAAAATAATGCCTGACATTGTGTAACAGATCTGGATTTGTTAAATAAATTTAAAAGCATAAATTCATAAATTTCTTCAAATAACTGCTATTTTACTATGACTTTCTTAATAACTAGGAGATTGAGTCGTTTACTATGTTGATGGAGTGTTGGTATTTCCTCATCTTATTCTATTGTTAAACTAATTAACAGGTAGCAGCTGTTCTGACTCATGATTAACATCAGGTCATGGTTCCATTTCTAATCTTTTGAGAGTTGCATTCTACTGTTACACTCCAGTTCTAGCAGCTGTGGTTTATGCCTTTTAAACAATGCTAATTCTTTGTTCAATATTGTATCTGCATAGCTTAGCAATTGTGAATGAATATTTATGATAAATCCGGTAAAGACACAACAATTTGACTTTATATTTAAATAATCTGAGATCAGTCTTGGTTCTTTCTAATTCATTACAAAGGCAGGATATTTACTTGTTTTGTTCACTGTGATATTTAAATATCTAGAAGAGTCCTTGGCACACGAATTTATATGTCTTTTTCTCTTGCTCCAAAGTAACTGTTCCAATCTAATACAAAGAAAAAATTGAGGAAGTAAATGGCAAGTTTCAAAACAAATGATACTGCTAAACTCATTGGCTTAGACTGTTTTTCTGCTTGTTCATATTTTGCATGCAGACCTGCTGGTCTTGGAGGTCTGAGTGCTGGCATGAGACCCGTCCACTCTTGGCATAAGAGTCCTTCCAAGCCCTGTGGATACATTGGTCTCAGCTGCTACTTTTTGTTTGTTTCTCTCTTTCTGTTTATTTTAATTACCTTGGCTTCTTCTGAATTTTCCAGTAAAAGAATATAAGAAAGACAATGTGAAGGACAACGCAATGCAGTGAGGTCAAAGATTACTTGAATACATGAAGATCATTGAACAAAGAAAATCAATCTAAAAAGCTGGTTTTGTGTGCTGACTCTAATAGGTTAAAACTCTTTAAAATGTTTAAACTGCATTATACTTTTAATAAAATATTTATCTTTCAAAGTTAGAAAACAATAGATATTGTCATAAGACAAAAAATGGAGAAAATGTATAGAGGACAATAGCTTTGCTTTCTTTAACAAAAGCTAATGTCTTTATTTTTATCAAAATAAATCATGCTTATAGACTAAAGCATAGAACGTTATGGAATATCCTTATATGAAGTACGTGCTTACATAAAAAGCAACAGTCTCCTGTTCACTTGCACCTGCTCTATTTTCATTCACAGAGGTTACACTTGCCCCCTTCCCCTTTATTAATTTTCCTGGTTGCTACTTTAACAACTTTAAGTAATACATGTATGCAGCAATGCTTCAGTCTAATAACTCTTAATAGCACCTATTGCTTCCTAGTTTTGAAACATGAATGTTTTTCTTATTTACATTATCTTCCTTCAACTTTCTTATTTTCTTCTGATTTTGGCCAATTATATTATTTTTTGTTCTATTATTTACCTTTTAACTTAAGCTTTTACTTAACCCTCTATATATTGCTGGATTAACATTAGAAAGTGTCTCTTGATTTTCCACTACATAAAATAAGGGTGTTTGTGCCACACTTTTTACCTCTATCTATCCTTTTTGACTGTCCATCTTTAGCCTACTGTGGACTTGCTTTCACATTTTTTTTCTGATTTTTTAAAAATTTTTTAAAAATTTCAGAATATAATGGGGGTACAACACTTTGTTTATATCTATTGCCCATGCATTGCCCATGTCAGAGCTACAATCATGGACATCCCCCAAACTGTGCACCCCGCATCCATTCAGTGAGAGTTTTCCCATCCTCTCCATCCCCCTCCTGCCTGCCCGCCCCCTGATGAATATTATTGCCATGTGTGATGTAAGTATTGATCAGTTAGTACCAATTTGATGGTGAGTACTGGTGGTGCTTGTTTTTCCATTCTTGTGATACTTCACTTCAAAGAATGGGCTCTAGCTCCATCCAGGTTAATAGCAGATGTGTTAATTCACCATTGTTTTTTATTGCTGGTAATACTCCATGGTGTACACATACCATGTTCTATTAATCCACTTGTGTATTGATGGGCACCTGGGTTGTTTCCACATCTTTGCAGTTGTGAATTGTGCTGCTATAAATGTTTGCATGCAGATGTCTTTATTATAGAATGTCTTTTTTTCCTTTGGGTAAATATCCAGTAGTGGGATTCCTGGATCAAATGGTAGTTCTACTTTTAGTTCTTTGAGGTGTCTCCATGTTACTTTCCATAGAGGTTGTACTAATTTACAGTCCCACAAGTCTCAGGATACAAAATCAATACACACAAATCAATACCCTTCATATATGCCAATAACAGTCGAGCCGAGAAACAAATTAAAGACACAATACCTTTCACAATAGCACCAAAGAAAATTAAATATCTTCGAACATATCTAACTAAGGAGGTGAAAGACCTATAGATAGAGAATTACAAAACACTGAGAAAAAGAAATTGCAGAGGATGTAAACAGATGGAAAACCCTACCATGCTCTTGGATAGGTAGAATTAACATAGTAAAAATGTCTTTGCTACCTAAAGTGATTTACAGAATCAATGCAGTCCCTGTCAAAATACCAATATCATTTTTTGCTGATCTAGAAAAAATAATTCTATGCTTCGTGTGGAACCAGAGAAGACCCCATATAGCCAAAGTAATCTTAAGCAAAAAGAACAAATTGGGAGGCATCAATCTACCAGACTTCAAACTATACTACAGGGCTATAGTAACCAAAACAGCATGGTACTGGCACAAGAACAGAGACATAGACCAATGGAACAGGACTGAGAACCCAAATATAAAACCAACCTCATACTGTCATCTGATCTTTGACAAACTCCACAAAAACATACACTGGGGAAAAGATTCCCTGTTCAATAAATGGTGCTGGAAAAACTGGCTGGCCATATGTAGAAGACTGAAACTAGACCCACACCTCTCACCTTTCACAAAAATCAACTCATGATGGATAACAGATCTAAACCTAAGATGTGAAACCATAAGAATTCTAGAAGAAAACATTGCTTTCACATTTTTAAGATTGAGAATATTTAAATCACGGTCTATAGCCCACATTTTGTCTCTACATTCATCCTGAACTCTTTGGGATGATCCTCAATAGGTGAAAATTGTTTTCATAGATGCACCTCTATTTATTCCCCCTGTTTTTAGCCATACTTCAGGTATTTCCTCTAATGCTGGAGACTTAGAACCTAGAAACGTTCTAGGGTCCCACCATGAATATAGCAGACATCATGACTGCCAATAGCTTCATGATAGATTCTACACAGTGTGGTCTCCACTAGAGTCCATTAATTCCATATTTTCATATAATTTTGTCTTCTGTAAATGTATTGGCATCTCTCTCCTCCAAGTAGTTGATTTCTAATTTTCTTTGTTAACATAGATTTATTATAATATTTCCCATTTTAGTTCCTTACCATAATTTTCCTGGAGTTTTCAGAAGACAGTATCTTTAATCAGAAGTCCTACTTCCAAATAAATACATTAAAGTTTCACTTGGGTACAGTAGAGAAACAGTATAGAATTTATGATCTAAAAAATTAGACTGAAGTGATGGCCTGGTCCTCTGCTTATTAGGTAATTAACTTTGGATAGAAAAAATAATATAAAATCTTAGAGAGTCAGTTTCCTCACTTATAAAGTGGTTGTAACAACACTTTCCTCAAAAGGTTATATTAAGCATTGAGTAAGACAATGTGAACATGCTTTGCAAAAACTTAAGCACTATGGGCTGTTAATATTATAGTTTATAAAAACCAACATGTTCATTTTATTTAAAAATCCTCAATATAAACATAAGTCTTTAGCTGCTTATTTCCCTTATTCCAATACAGAAATAGAAAAAATTAATAGTGTTTTAATCCTGGTCCAAAATTATTTTGTATAGGCATAGGGAATTCTGAGTTCTGGGCTATAAATACAATAGGTCGCAATGCTTAAAAGTTAATCACAATATGAAGTCCATGACAAAATCTAGTGGCAATTATTGAACATATACTTATGTTAACTGATTTTGTACACTTTAACTGATTAAAGTGATTTTAATTACTTTATATTTAACTGATTTTTTTCCCTACTGCTTCTGTTTAAATTAACCACTGCTTTGGCATTTTGCACATACCCTGGCCAGGTTGAGATCTGCTCCTGGATACAGTCATCCGGATTTCTCACAGCAGCATGATGCATGCAAAGCAACCGACCCCTCCTCTTCCCCCACACTTTCCAATCTGCTCTCCCTTCCGAATCCCAGGGAGAAACCCTCACGCACACCCTTCCCGTGTCAGAAATCTGAAATCACCTCCTCCCTCTCTTTCCTCTCACATCGGGCCCAGGACCCATCAAATTTACATCTTTGGTGCCTGAAGTCTGTTCATACCTTCACTTACATTTCCCCTGTCAAGACTTGAGTATTTCTCCCCTGGATTTCTGCCACAAGATGATTTTCCTGTCTTTAATATTGTCCTCTCTGATCCGTTCTGATGCCAGAGTATTTTTCTTTTCCTAAAACCCACACTTGGTATTGTTTCTCTTTTGCTTGAACCCGCCTAGCCTCTAAGTTGCAGTCTGCCCTGCGCCGGCAAGCGTGACCCGCTTGTGACCAGGCCCTGCCCGCGTGCGCTGCCCCAGCCCTGCCCAGCCCGGCTCAGAGGGCATCCCTCCCCTCCTCTCGGCTGGCAGGCAATGGAGCTACCCTTTCTACCCAACCCTGTCAAATTTATCCTTACTTTTAAGCCTTCACACACATTCTGTCAGCAGATTGAAATGCCCCTCCACCACCCTGACTCCCATTTGATCGTTTGGCTGGAAATGGCCTAATCTTTTTACAGGAAGCTGGTCAGGGTTCCTCTTCCTCTTTGGCAAAATTTCCCTATTTTATCAATGGTAAATGAATTAACATTTATTTACCATGTTTGCCTTTCCCTCCCACCATGATTAGTTCTATCAAAACACTCATCAATTAGTGTCATAATTGCCCATTAACATATTTTTGAAGATCAGTGTAAGCATTGTTTAAGAGCGGAGTCTCTGTGGGCCAATCACAGGGATGTGAAATCAGGCTGCATGGCCTACCAGCGGGATAATCTAAGGCAAGGCACTTATACTCGCTGTGTATCAACTTTCTGACCTGTAAAATATGCAAAATGATAGTACTCGCCTCATATGGTTATGGGGGGGATTAAATAATAATACATGTAAAGTATCTAAGGGCTGGGCATGTGCTAAGTACTAAAGAAGTGTTAGCTACTTTTCCCTTAGTTTTCATTTGTTTGTCTAGCCCGGTGGTTAGCACGAGGTGGGTGTTCAGTGGTGGTAAATCATGAATGATGATGAGCAAATGATTGTGATGGTTGGGTACGTTTTAAAAAGGCTCTCCTGACTACTTTCATATTTATTTTATTATTGCATACACTCATTTTCTAAGCTGTTTATTGAAAATTAACTGGATTTACAGGTAGGTGCTTTGCTTTAAATGTTGTAAATTTTGAAATAGTTGAAGTATGCATGAATATACACAAATTAAAAATGCTCTAGAAATTAAATTTGTTGTTGAATTCTGGAATTATAGATGATTTCTAACGGTGTTCAGTTACGTAAGATGCCCTAAGAAGTCACAGCACTTGTATTAATGACGATGAACACTTTTTTAAATGCATGTCATTAAGCATTCATTAATAAACCTCATCTCTCATATGAGGTTTTCTCTTTGGACATTATTTATTTACTGAAAATTTTTATTTATTTATTGAAATTTATCAGTTTTCAATAGTGGCCATATGCTCAGAGTCTTTTAGCATATGTGCCTCTGCTGGCTGGCTCCCAGGTTGGGTTCCTTCCTTACAGAATAGTGCTAGGGGAAAACAAACGCAGAGTCCTACCCCTGGTCATGTGAAGCTTCAAAGGAGGTATGAAAGAATTTTTATCTTGCTCTTGAAAATCCTACCCATAAAAATATAAATAAATTCCTTGCATAGGAAGTTTGGATGTAAAAAGAAAGGGAAAATAGAATTTAAAATTTGATTTTATAAAATGATCAAGAGATTATTTTTAGATAAAAAGAGAATAGACATACAATTTTTCCATCATCAATTCAATATTGTTAACTGATCTTATCAAAATCATAATAATCTGATTAACATTTTTAAAGCAAGAATGCTCTTCATTGTTATAATTTTTAAATTTTCCTTTCGGGATCATGTCGTATATGACCACACTGATTCTATGCACTATGGTACAGGTGGAATATTATAATTTAGCCTAATAATGTTGAAACTAGGCCAGACATATCCATTGCCCTTTCTTTCACCATATTTTATGTCCCTGGTTTTCTGAACTTTTAGAATTCTTTGAAAAACTGCCCAGTCATCAATATAGACGTGTGGTGCTCTTCTCCAAGAGCATGAATTTCTCTCATGTTCTGGTAATATCTACTCTTCCACTGGTCCTTCAGATACCCTGTTAACGTCACTTGATATTGGTGTCTTTCTTGACACATTTCAGTTGTTTGATGCCTCTGCTGCAAATTTTATTTTACCCCATACTACTACGTTATGCTACTTTTTACCCTGAGTTATAATTTTTTAACTGGCTGTCTGTCCTCCAAAACTTACTATAAACTTTGTGACAACAGGGGGTTTTCTGTCTGGCTCACCATTGTATTTCCATGCCCTGCATAGTGCTCGAGACATGACAGACCTTATATAAATAATAAAATCAGATACTCAGTTGGTAAGTGTGTAAATAATGGTTTGATATTAAGTGAATGCTTACTGTAAACAAAATGCAATGCTAAGTGATTTATATGCATCAGTGTTATTTAATATTCAGAAACAAGCATGACCATTCCCAGTATAGGATTGTGCTATAATCCTTTTCTAGGTTTTGCAACTTGCTCAAGGTCACCAAGCTCAAAAGTAACACAGCCAGAAGTGAAACCCTGTAGGGTGACAACAGAATAACACACTTCTATGTAGTGAGTATATTAAGCTCTGATGTTTAGGAGAATAATTAGGACTAAGTTAAGATTTGAATTTGAGCATGTGGTTACCTAGTGTCAATAGCTAATCAAGCCCCTTCATATTTTTTCACAATGTTTCTGAACCACACATGTTCTATGAAAATAAATATATGTGGCTATTTCTACAGTAGAGAAAGCTTTAAGAAAATAGCACAAGAATAATTAAAAGTAGAAATTAAAGATAATAATATTTGTGTGAGATATTGCTTAATAATTAAGACAAATATATAGCCATAAGCTATGTACATTTTTCTAATAAAAGATGAAACATCATTGTCTTTTAAACTACCTACTTTCTAAATTTACAGCCCAGAAAATGGTGAGGTATAGCATTGATAGAGATAGAGATTTATTGAGTGATTGATTTTATTATAAGTGTTCAGGAAACTCAGTGTGAATGCTGCACACTGATCAATGTGTGCTCATCACTGTGAAATATCTAGAAACAGTTCTTTCATGTGCTCTATTGATGGAAATGACATGTACTTTTTTTTTCAAATAGGCTTTACCTAATTTGGATTTGATTGTTATGTGCATTACTACCCGTGGTGGTTACAGAATTTTTAAAATAGTGGAAAGAGAATTTAAAAATAGCAAAATAAGAAAAACTTTTTGTTAAATATATAAAAAACTGTAGAAGAGAATTGTTTGTATGTTTTCTTCAGATTGTTTATCTTTTATCTTCCAAAGCAAATGATAATGGTTTCAAAAGTCATAGAGATAGTAGATGAGTTGGCACATTAATCACCATTTTAAAATCATCTTTACATAAACATCTTTTATCCTAATCTTTTTGAATATCATGGTCTCCTACCTATCTTCATTAAATGCGTACTCAAACAACTAAATGGTCTTTGTGAAAACAGACACTGGTGTCTCCTAAAGAAAAAAAAATAGAAAAGTTAATTTTAGGGCTGTCTTAGAATGGCTTTTCCAGAAGTAGACAGTGAGATGAAGATTTGTGGTAAAATGATTTGTTAGGGAAGCTCTCTCAGAAGGAACTAATATGGCATTGGTTGGGGGGGGCATGGGGAAGATAAGGAAATGGAAAAAGCCAAACCAAGGTGTGATTTTAGGCAAAGTTCTGTGGAGAGCAGCTTCAGCCTGATCCTGCAGGGGCTTTGGAGCAGACTTTCCCACCACCAGCCCCATCGGTACCAAGTCGGTGTCTGAGTCACCCAAGGGGGACCTGATGTGCTGGGCTTTCCCTGCCTGTGGACAAAATGGTTCTATGAGAGTTTTTCCAGAGAGGTGCAAATGTAGACATGGGAAGCAAAAGCACATGCAAATTGTGAGAGGCGAGTACAGGAAAGATGAAGAGCTGAGAGGCAACCCAGGCTGAGCGCCGACCGGATTCACATGGGGTTTCTGTACAGTAGATGTGAGATATATCATAGCTTTTGCCTGTATTAGTTTCCATGGGCTGCCGCAAGAAAGGACCACCAACTGGGTGACTTAAAGCAATAAAAATTCATTATCTCGCAGTTCTCAAGGCTGCAAGTCCAAAATCAAGGTGTTGGCAGGCCTGTGCTCCCTCTAGAACATGTAGGGGAAAATCTTTCCTTGCTTCTTCTAATTTCTGGTGGTTGCTGGCAATCCTTGGCATTCTACGACTTGCAGAGGCAGCGCTCCCATCCCTGCCTCCACGGTTGCATGGCTGTCTTTCCCTGTGCGTCTCTGTGTCTTCACATGATGTTCTCCTCTTCTTAAAAGGCCGCCAGTCATGTTGAATTATGGGCCGCCCTAATAGAGTATGACCTATCTTAACCCGATTGCATCTGCAAAGAACCTATTTCCAAATAAGGCCACACTCACATGCACTCAGGGTTAGGACTTCAACATGTCTTTTTAGGGGACATAAGTCAACTCCCAACAGTGTCCAACCAGTTATGTACTGAAATTCACAATGAGAATTCAATCAGGAAAAGCAAATGCTCTCTACTGTATGTTCTGGGATTCCAACCATGTTAGTTTAGAATTTATTACTAAATAATAATAAAGTAAAAATGGAGTGGCTTTTTTTGTAAAAGAAAATTATCATGAATTGACATTTTAATAATTTCAAAATATTTTTCAGTGAAAAGCATTAAACAGTCAAGTAGATAAAGAAAGTAAGTAGTATGATACTGTTCAATGAAAGGATGCAACTATAATTGTAGTATGCTTCAGATCTCATTTCAAGTAAAAAGTAAAAATAAAATCAAGCCAAAACAATTTCTTTTTGTCATAGGTTTTATATTATATGAGGCTATTTATTTCTTATTTAATTTTTGAACAATTAATATATTCATGTTTTCCATCTCTAGTCTTCTCTTGTGTTGTTATTGAATCACAAAAGTAACTTGCAGATATTTTGACATGGAACACCTAAATATTAATAGTTCATGAAGTACTGCCTAAGAATAAGAACATTTTCTTACACAATGACAATACCTTTATCATATCCAAGATACATAATATTAATTCAATAATATTATCTAATATGTAGTCCATATTTAAATTTAATAATTTTTCCCCAAATTAACTATATTTGCTAATTTTCAAACCAAATCCATTGTTCATGAATTGCACTTGATTGTCACGTTGTTTCATTTTTCTTGAATCTGGAAGAGTCTCTACTTTTTTTGGTCTTTTGTGACTGTTATTTCTTTAATATTCCAAGGAAGGTTTTTCTTTTGAGGGGGCAGGATATTTTTCTAATTGTTTCAACATGATTTTAAATTTAATTAAACTTTTTTTTTGTTGAGGACATTTCACATATAATAGTGCTTATTCCCACTATAAAGTAAGTAATATCAGCTTATCCTGCTATTACTGATGCTAAGCTTGATCACTTGGCTAATCACTAGATCTATTTTAAAGGTAAATTTATCCTTTCATAATTATAAGTAATACTGTGGGTGATAGTTTGAGATGATATGAATATATTGTATGAGTGGGTCTAGCTTCCAATGATGATTATTAATGGGCTCAGTTATTAAACTGGGGATGCTATGGTGTGAATGTTTGTGTCCTCCCCAAATTTGTGTGTTGAAATCCTAACCCCCAAGGTGATGGTATTAAGAGATGGAACCTTTGGGAGGTGATTAGGTCTTGATAGTGGAGCCCTTATGAATAGAATTAGTGCCCTTATAAAATAAGTCCAAAGGAGCTCATTTATCTCTTCCATTTAGTGAGGACACATGGAGAAGCAGGAAATGGGGCCTCACCAGACATCAAATCTGATGGTGATTTGGTCTTAAACTTCCCAGCCTGCAGAACAGTGAGGAATAAATTTCTATGGTTTATAAGTCACCCAGTTTATGGTATTTTGTTATGGCAGATCTACTGAACTAAGGGAGTTGGCGTTGTGATTTCCTATTTTAGTAATTTTTTCTATATTATTCACTGGCATTCTCCTATAAAGAACAGTTTTTCATACTTTCTCTTTTATTTTCTTGGTCTCTTACTCTCTAGCTATCTTTATCATATTTTTGTGGACTCATGGAATCTTATATTTTATTCCTCTTTTTTAAATTCAGGGATTAATAAACTACAACCCACAAACCAATAAACCCACCAACTGGTTTTATATGGATTGTGAGCTACAAATGTTGTTTACATTTTTAATGGTTGAAAACTATACAGAAAACTAATACTTTATGACAATGAGTATCATATGAAATTCAAAGAGACAAGGAGAGGAAGTTGTGTGACCTAAACTCAGTGAGTGCTGGAATGGCGGGGAAGAGGAGACCCTTGTCTGAAAAAGACACAGCTCCTACTTTAGAAGCATGATGGAAGCTAACAGAGGGCAAGGGATATATGCCTTGTGCTCTCTCTTCTCCTGCCATTCAATCTGCTTGTGCATCCCAATGACCAGATCCAACTAGGAGCCAACTATCAAAGGGTTCCATAGGGATCAGCCTCCGGGGACCAACGCAAGACTACGCAGATGGAATATAAGCTGTGGATTGTTACAAATGAAGAGTGACCTGCATACTAAAAGACAGTGATTTCTACAGAAATAAAAGTGGAGTAGATGGTGGTCTAGGTCAGGGGTAGTTTTTATACTGAAATCAATATTACTGGACTATATATTTATAAATCCTAACTTCTATTATAACATGAAATAAAATATTAAAAAGGCAGTGAAAAATATTTAGTGCATTATTTATTTATTTATTATGTCAAGAAATATTAGCAAGCTTGAGAAATAATCACAGTGTTATCAAGCGTTTAGATATATTTATACTTAGAAAATTGGACAAATTGAAAAATTTCTGTCCCAAATAGTTAAATATTATGTAATGATCATCCATAATATGTCTTACATGATTTACATATATTATCCACACCATTGAGATATTATTATCATTCCCATTTTGTGGAAGAAGAAGCTGAGACAGATGATTGCACCAAGATTCCATAGCTGATAAATGTCAAAGCTTGATTGAAACACAAGTCTGCCTATCTCCAACAATTATACATTAGGGTCCCTTTCCTTTTGAAATTATCTTATTCCAAGTGATTGAAGCTTACATAATGATGGATGTGCGGGTGGTTGGAAAATACAGGATAGCAAAATGATTCTTAATTTTTACTAAATTTGAGTTTCAAGTACATCTGTGGCAGCACCCATATTAACATTCATTTAATTTCTATTCTTACTTAAAGAGATTGTTAAAAATCATGTTCCACTGTAGAAAATATTTCTCCCAGGGACTTTACAAATGCACCTAGCTAGCTAATTTTATTCTTCAATAATGTGAAAGGATCCATTGAGGGAAATAAATAATTGAAGGCAGTGCGTGTAGGAGGTAGTGTCAATCCACTTTGGTCTGCTACATCGTTACATGGTTACTTTATTTTCAGCAAGCAAAATATTCAGTAATTATAAAACTCAAATATGCAATTACTAGGTGCCTCAGGCCTTGTAGTTGTTCACGAGGCCCTTTTCAAATGTAAATATAGTGCCCATATATCTACACCCACAAAGAGGCTTGTCACCTGCCATTTGAAATTACAAACATAATGCACCTTGCCATGTATTAGGAATAAAGGACCTGCTACTCCTTACAATGTGGTGTCAGGAAATGTCTCAGTGGAAGTTGCATAACATGATTCCTCTAAAATCTCTTTTATGTTTGGTTTTTACTCCTGTGCTCTCTTGAAATGCCAACAAATGTTGCAAACGGCAGACCCACCCTGGTCACCACCTGCTGCCTTGGTGCACTGATCGCTTGCTTGACTAAAGGACCAATTCTATCTTATGCTTGGACTAAGAAATGTAAATGGTCAGGTGTCATTTTAAATGAAAGCTTCTGGTTCTGCATAAATAATAAACATGTGTTGGGGGAGAGGAGGAGATTCCTCCAGACCCTGGAATCCAAGCTGGTTGGTGAAGCAATAATAGAATATGGCAGAAATTACACTGGGCAGCTCTGGTTAGTCATTAGGATAACTGGCAGCTTCTGCTTCCTCTTTCATGGAAAGCTCACTGCAGCTAGATGCCACGGAAGGATCCCAACTACACTAACACAGTCACGCTGTGACGAAGTTCAAACTGACCACATAGAGAGGGCAAGGGAAGATGGCCAATCCTTAGGTGTTTCAGCCATCTCTGCCAAAGTGCCAAATATGTGAGTGAAGAAACTATCTGGTGAAAATTAAATATATATATTATATTTACATACATACATTGATTGATTTTATATGTCTACTTAGCTAGGCCACAGTACACAGATATTTGGTCAAATAATATCCTATTATAGATGTTTCGGTGAATATATTTTTTAAATGCAACTAACATTTTACTCAGTAGACTGAGCAAAGCAGATTACCCTGAGTAATGTGGGTGGGCCTCATCAAATCATTTGAAGGTCTTAATAGAAATAATAATAATAATAATACTGACCTCTCCAGGGGAAGAGGAAAATCTGTCAGCAGGCAGCCTTTAAACTTGACCCACAACTCTTTCCTGGGTTTCCAGCTTGCCAGCCCATCCTGCAGATTTTGGGCTTGCTGGCCTCCATGATCACATGACCCAATTCCCTAAGATCTCAATCTCTCTCTCTCTCTTACTCTCTCTCTCTCTCTCTCTCTCTCTTTCTCTCCCGATAGATATATAGACATAGACATAGATATAGATACAGACATAGACATAGATATAGACAAAGACATAAACATAGATATAGATATAGACATAGATATAGACATAGACATAGACATAGACATAGATATAGACATAGACATAGACATAGATATAGACATAGACATAGATATAGACATAGACATAGACATAGACATAGACATAGATATTGACATAGACATAGAATAGATATAGACATAGACATAGACATAGATATAGATATAGACATAGATATATGTATATATATCTCATCCAAGGACTCAACCAACTGCAGATCAGATATGCCCATGGTTGGTTGAATTCACGGCTCTGGATATGGAGGGCAGACAGATACACACACATCCCATCAGTTTGGTTTCTCTCAAGGGCCCCAACAAATACAGATTTAAGCTCCATTTAAAATCTCTGGAAATTATCAATGGGGCACACAGCAAATGAAAAGACGATTATTCTAGAACATCTACTAAACATCTGTAATAACAGCAAGGGTCTCTGGCATTTTAACCACAACCCCTCCCTCTTCCCCTCACCCCTGGCTTAGTTGACAGGAAGCTGTACACCTGATATGTGTAGCCAAAAGCACAGGGCTCTATCTCACCCCAGCTCCCAATCTCCAGCTATAAAGTCTGCCCGGTCGAGCAGGTCACCAGTGTTTGTATCCCACCCAGCTGTTTTGCAGAAGCTCCATAGTTAAGAGTGACTGAGAATTTTGGGGCTCCCTTCTTATAATCAGTCCCCACTCTTAGAGTGGAAGCTTAGCCCGTCAAGAATACTAGACTCCAAATAGCCCTGGCTCCAGCTTGCTGGTATAGTGGGGGTTCCATGCTGGGAGAGGCAAGTCAAGAACACTAAAGGCTATTTCCCCTGCCCAGTTCCTGGCTAGCAAAGCAGGAGAGAAGCTTGCTGACAGCATCTCTGTCCCCAGCTCTGGAGCACTGGTTCAGAGGTTTTACCTAGTGGGATTGGCAGGCCATAAGAATTGCAGGATTCCTTGGTCTCCTCAAGGGAACTGACTTTACTTGGAACAGAACATGGAGAGGTTCAAGGCCTAAGGGCACTGTCATAAAAAAAAATGGAGATTTTGAATGCAAGCAATTAAACTGTTAAGTTCTGTGAGAACAACAAGCCAAATCAAACACCTGTTAAGGCTTTAGCTGACAGAATCAGAGAATGAGACAGCTAAGAGCCCTCCTGTGGTTGGAACAATCCTCAAAGACTGGGTTCAAATACTACTGGAGCAAAAATGCCTGAATTTAATTGGATTCCCTTGTGGAATGATTCATGCCCCTGGGCATTGCTGTAGGTCATCACCCTACAGTTAGTGGAAGCTAACAGCTAGGTGTGAAACCAATTTAGGTAAAAGTATTGACAAAGAAATTAGAGAAGGAGCCATGCTCTAACCCTTGTCTTCTGGGGGTGAAAATGCCCAAAGCTGCGCCATCTGGGAGCAATGTCCAAGGCTGCACACTTTGAGGGGATCAGCATCACTGAAATAGTCTTGCTAAGATGCTAAACAAATAAAGAAGCAAACAACAACAAAAAACTAGGGGGACGGGAATGGAAATTAGTAACCAGAGTTGCTACAACATATAATCTAATATGTACAGTTTTTTAAAACTGTAGTTTATGCAAAAAACTAATGAAGGAATATATGACTCACATAGGAAACAAAAAAAGACAGGCAACAGGAACTGCCTTAGAGACAGCCCAGATGTTGGACATAGCAAACAAAGACCTAAAATCTGCTATTATAAATTTGCTCAAAGAACAATTTTTTGAAAGAACATGCTTAAAGAAGTAAAAGGAGGATGCCCATGTTTACGGACTGAATGATCTAATACTGTTAAGGTGGCAATACTAATGAAATGATTCCACAGACTCAGCATAAGCCCTATCTAAATTCCAGTCATCTTTTTTATTTTGTAGAAATTGACAAGTTGATTCTAAAATTCATATGGAAATGCAAGGGACACTGAATAGGAAAAAAAGTCTTGAAAGAAAAACTAAGTTGGAATATTCACATCACCTGATTTCAAAATTTATTACATATTTATAGCAATCAAGAGAGTGTGGATCTGGCACAAAGATAGACATATAGATCAGTAAATATAATCAGGAGTCCAGCAATAAACTCATACATCTATGGACAATTATTTTTCCTCAAGGGTGCTGAGAATATTCAATGGGAAAGAATAATCTTTTCAACAAATTGTACTGGAACAAGTGAATATTCATTTGTAAAAGAATTAACTTGGACCCCTTTCTCATGCTGTACATAAAAACTAAAAATAGATCACAGAAGCCTAAATTCAAGAGTGAAAACTGTAAAATTCTTAGAAGAAAATATACAATTAAATCTTCAGCCAAAACATTCTTAGATATACTATCCAAAAAGAAATGGAAGTAGATAAACTGGAATTCTTCAAAATTAAAAATAAAAATTTTTCTTCCAAGGACACTACCTTTGTAAAAGTGAGAAGTCAACCCATAGAATAGAAGAAAATATTTGCAAACCATGTATCTGATAAATGACTTGTTTCCAGAATATACAAAGAACTATTAAAACTCAATAATAACAAGGCAAAGAAGACAATTAAAAATGGGCCATGATTTAAATAGAGATTTTTCCAAAAAAGATATACAAAATGACCAATGAGCACATGAAAAGATGCTCAACGTCATCAGTCATTAGAAAAAAGCAAATCAAAACTGCAATGAGATGCCGTTTCATACCCATAGGATGGTTATAATCGAAAAGACAGAAAATAACAGGCGATGGGGAGATGTAGAGAAATTGGAACCCTCACATTGCCAGTGGGAATCTAAATGATATAGCCACTTTGAAAAACAGTTTGGAATTTTCTCAAAATGTTAAACACGCATGTACCATGTGACCTGGCTGCTTATCTTCTAGGTATATACCCAAAAGCAATGAAAACATATATTCACACAAAATCTTAGATTTGAATGTTCACAGAAGCAATATGTATATTACCCAAAAAGTGGAAACAATCCAAATGTCTTTCAACTAATGAGTGAATAAATAAAATGTGGCAAATCCATAAAATATTATATTATTCCTCAATAATAGTAAATGGAATCCTGATACGTGCTGTAATATGGACGAATCTTCAAAACCATTATGCTAAGTGAAAAAAGCCTTTCACAAAAGACCACATATTGTTTCATTCCACTTCCACAAAATGTGCAGAATATGCAAATCCGTGGAGACTGAAAGTAGTTTAGTGGTGGCCTTGGGCAAGGGTAGGGGGTGGGAACCACTCATGGGGTAATGAAAATCTTCTAAAATTGATTGCGTTGACAGTTCCACATTTTTGTGATTATATTAAGAACCACTGAATTGTGCGCTTGTCTGCTATAAATTATATCCCAATAAGCCTGTCAAAAAATTGGAGGAAGGAGCATTTGGTTTTACAAAATTCTTTTAGCAAGACAAGAAGCAAAAAATTAGACGACTGCAGTTGCAAATGACTCCCTCTCAGTCCTGGTCTCAGGGGGGTCAGCCTAGGGGTCCTGGGAACATTTTTACTTTCAGCACTTTTCTTGTCTGTTGTAGGTCCTACATGTTTACCAATCATTTTAAATCTTACATTTCAGTCCTGTCTTTGCTACCAGGGCCCATGTCACCTTGGACATGGTCCATTTTCCATTTTGGTTTCGTTAAGGTCTTACCAAGTCTACTCACTCAATACCTCAAATGTGCTCATAATTCCCTGTAGTCAAATACATTCCTGTGAAAATTTTCCTACAAGCGTATAATGGAAAGTAAGTTGCTGAATAAAGTCATATAGGAAAAATTACAAAAATCTTAAGCTGATGATGTATTAGTGAATCAGAAATAACTGATTATAATTTATAAATAACGGCTTTTCAGAAATGTTTTAGGTAAATCTTTAAACTTAGGGACATGATTGTAATGTTCATTGCTATAAATAGTACAAGGGTAGTTAAAATTGATATACACTACTTCAGGCTCCCAAAGGGAAGCAAAATCAAAGCCCAGAGCTGTTGACCTGCTTAGATTAAGAAAACCCTGTTTTCTCGAGCTGTCACTGTGCGATTTGTGGCGTGCATTGCTATGCACTGCTCAGTACTAACCAACTTTTTATCCTGGATCCTGAGAGATAGCATTTGATTTCAGGGAACGCATGCACTAAATCAACTTTACTCATACATACATGATAACATGGAAATATTTATTTTCAGTTTTTAAAATTATAAATCAATAATAAAGAATGGAATCAAATTTTGCCACTATTATCAGTAAAAAAAAAAAAAATACTCACCCTGACAGATGAGGTTTTTTTTATTTTAAATCAAATGAATTTCCTTGGCAATCAACAGACTTACCAAACTAAACCCCCATTTGGACTCACCACTGAAGTATATATTTGATGTAAAAAACGATTTTCATGAAAACACTGTAAAAGTATCCTTTTTCCACCAGTCAGCTGTTTCCAAATTTCTTTAGACGTTTTAAAAATTATTATACAAGCTTTTATAAAGTAAATTAATGCCTGTAGGAATAAGAAAGATTTAATACACTTAAATATATTATTTCCTACTTCTAGTTATGCTATTTCCCAACACATTTCTTATTGCATTATGAATTGCTATGCCATTGAAACAAAGGACATTCATTAAATATTAAAAAATGAATAAAACATGTCTCACATATACATTGTTCCTGAAGTAGTGTATATCAATTTTAACTACCCCTGTAGTATTTATAGCAATAAACATTACAATCCTGTCCCTAAGTTTAAGGATTTACATAAAACATTTCTGAAAAGCCATTATTTATAAATTATAATCAGTTATTTCTGATTCACTAATACATCGTCAGCTTAAGATTTTTGTAATTTTTCCTATGTAACTTTATTCAGCAACTTACTTTCCATTATATGCTTGTAAGAAAATTTTCACATGAATGTATTTGACTACTAGGAATTATGAGCGCATTTGAGGTATTGCTATATGCGTTTCATCCAGATGCTATGCAGGGACTTTCCTTAACCCTACCAAGCAGCACTTACTATGTGCCAGAGAAATTATGAATGTCTTTTTCCTTTGAGTGTTTAAAGATTCTGTAAAAATTAATTTATTTTATTTTAAATTATGAACTCTATTTTATACATACTGATTTTGAGAAAAAAATTCTGACTACTTGATTACTTTAATTTTCTTTAAATTTGTAAACAAAATACACCCCTGGTTTCTAATTAATAACATCATATTCTGTAATAGAAAATGAGTTAATCCACGAGCCCATGAACGTGTTGATGGCTTGTTGTCCCAGCAGTATATTTTATCCTCCCTAGGGTGGATGGAGCATGTATTATAAAGCCATGATTGTCTGAGCACAATTCAACCAATAAATTGTTTACTAATGGCAGACAGCAGCAGGAGATAACCTTCTTTATCAATTACGAACTTTTCTTTCTACCAATGTGTCATTGCAGCACTGGGGTAATAGTTTTAAATGCAGTTTCCGAACCAAGTTTGTTTTCATTAGAAGACTAATGTTTTCATTAGACCCATGGGTATGTGGACAAAGCCTAACCTTTAGAACTATTCAGATAAAAAGCTTAACTATTTAAGCAAAAATCACTGTAATTTAGGGGAGAATTATACTGCATGTTGATAAAAACTTGGAGTAAGATGTGATCATTTTCAACCATATAAAACATACTACTGCAAGGTGACGGGGAGCAGCCTCATTTCCTCCTCTGCTGTTAATTTTTATATTCAGATTTCTCTCATAAAGAATGGGAAAAGGATTTAGCTAAAAAATCTTCTGCACAAAGCCAATATTTCCTCATGAGGTCTGTTACATTTTCAGAGGGAGCAATAGAAATGTTCTTCACTAAAACCCAGACACATAGATTCAACTACCTTTCACAGGACTCAAAGAAAGTCCCATCTGATATAAAAATCCTTCCTCTGTCCCTGCCCACGTCCAAGCTTGAACTAAAAGAATTTCTCAAGACCAGATTAGGTCAGAGAAATGCAATTTTGGAATGTGAGGTTGAAAGTACACCACTTTCTCTTGTCTAATTCCTTTGAATTTCTCCATTGAGGTGTTGTATCATTTTGATTTTCTTTTCCACATTTCCTTTTTATTATCCCCTGCATGTGTCTTTTTTCCCCTTAAAAACTAATCCTTTAATTTTTACATCTTTGTATATGACTTCTGCTACTAGTTCTCCTACAAGTTACCTTATTAGACGAAATATAAATTCTTTTAACGTTGTATAATTATCTCTCCATTGTATTTCAATAATATAAATATTCCATAATGTCTGTTTGGATTATAATCAACTCTCTCTAGCTTCTCATTATGTGTGGTTACCAGAAAGTATTGAGTGACATCAAGCCTCTAAGGTGGATGCCCCTTAAAACCATGGTGTACTGGATTCAGTTCATAAACCACCTTCCCTCTGTGTGACCACACCCACTTTCCCCAGCACCCAAGGTTTGGCTGCTTGCTCTGTCCCAGCATGAAGGACATCAGCAGTCGCTCACGCTCGGCCACAGGTGAGGAGCCAGGTGAGTGCTCGCGCCAACCAGCCAGTCACGGAGGGCTCCGAGCACAGCACCAGCTGACAGAGACCAGCCGCCTCGCCTTGCCGGCACAGAGGCCAGATGGTTCGCCACAGGACCAGCCTCTGAGGTCCTGCCCAGCACCTGCTCGCAGACACCAGAAAATACAATTCGGGTGCTCACTGGAGTTCAATTCCTGTGGGCAGATTCTGTCCAGTGGGAGTCAGGAAACAGAAGGGGGCCAGGCAGAGGAATTCTTCCTTCAGCCCCGAGGGACTGTGATGAGATGTGGTTGTTTATGTTTCATGGAGCACATAATTTGTGAACAAGCTAGGACACTCTGTGAGAACTGAAGGGGACACTGTTAATAATCACATTTGGACAACAGTGTTACTGGACTGGCCCAGGGGAACCAAAATACATGGCGAGCCTATTCTTCACTCTCCCTGAAGGAGGCCTGCAAGACCCACGACCCCTCCTGCTTGCTTTCCCTTTGCCTTCTCCCTGGCACCTGCTCCCCGGCAGTGTCCTTCTCCGTGCTGCCTAGTCTGTGAGATTTCCTCAGACTCCTGGGCCAAGGCAGCTGGGACCAGGAGTGGGTGTCCCCTCACATGAGGTTTGGAATTGATTATTGTTCATAAATCTAAAGTCAGTAAAACCCCCGCAGTCAGCGGCTACTAGAAAGTGGGATGGTGATAGGCCCGGAATGCACGCTGACTCCAGAAAATGGGAGGAAACCCAGCAAGACCTGGAGCTGCCTCCTGGTGCTTCTTTGTGAGTCCAGTTGTCCAGGGCCTGGGGGGACGCGCCCTTTCAGGCCAATGGCTGGTTGCTACCCTTCACACCTCTGGCCAGTAAGGAAGACACATGAAACGTGCTTGCCTGTATCTCTGAGTCATACATCACACTTGGGATCTATATTCTGCGAGTGGGGCCTCCACCGTGGGTCCAGACTGTGGTGAGTTGTCCTTAATTCCCAGGCATGTGGTCCAGCTGATCTTATAGTGTTACATATATTCATGTAAAGATGGACTCTGGGTGAGGTTTCCGATGGGTCCAGTAGGTGACACCTCAAGCACATCCTCACCACAAAATATCATTCCCCGCTTTAATAAAAATTCACTCCTGTGCTCTCCCAGAGGCTGAGTGCCAGTATGTGCCTCCAAGTGACTGTGTACCTGGAGATACCGATAGTGAGGTGAGTTTTATCACATTCACCTATCGATTAGTTTGAACAGTAGCAGCAGTCCAAACAAAAAAGAGGAAACAGTTAGTATCAGACCTAAGGATTTCCAGAAATTGAATTAAATGGACAAATGACCCAGACTCATATGTCCCCTCCCTCTGCTCTCTGAAGGCTGCTCCCTCTACTCACTCCTGGGCCACATGGGATTCTTCCTGAACAATTTGTGGAGGATGAAAAACTTGGGTCCATTTCACATATCTGCTGGTATGATATCTTGACATTATCTGGAAATGGACTAGTGTATATTACAGCCCCACTCAAAAAGCAGTCTTGAACAAAACCCCTATTATTCAGTAGAATTCCAAGCAGTACCCTTTTTTTTCAAAGGAAAGGAGGATGTCCCCTTACATTAGGATCCACGTGTGTGTTGGCTGGTTGTTCAGCAGCCTCTAAGAAACAAGACTGGAATATCAGTGACAAAGGGTTTTAGAAAATACACATGTGGGTGGATTTGTGGAAGGAGGAACAAGTCATAAAGTTCCTATTCCTCATGTTCATATTCATCCAAGAACACCCACCACAGAGGAGATGCTGAACAACTATTGTGAAAATGACTCTTGCATTGAGGTCGCCAGTTCCTGTCTGACGGTGAGCAATAAGGATCCACAACAGAGTGGCGCTGGAGGCAGGGATGGAGGCTGCAGATGGGTGCAGCAGCACATGGTCCTTTCACCCAGGCCGATACACTCACTAACCCCTGCTACGTGCCCTGCTGGCCGCAGCGTGACTGACAAGGAGCCGTTGATGTGGTGGTAGCTTCTGGACACATCTGTCAACAAGATGCAGGCAAATGGATCACATCTCAGAGGGAACAGTTATTCACCCTTGTTGAAATCAGTTCGTAGTCTGGATGCAGGCTGCCTTTCCTACCCACAGTGGGCTGTAATGCTTGATTGATTGATGTGATATTGACGCATTTACCTCAGAACCATTCATAGTTCACTTTGAGAGTAGCCAAACACAATCTATTAATTTCATTAGGGCAGAGTAAGATTTTTATATTGTAGGTTCATGTCTCTTATGAGCATTTCATTTTCTCTATTGACATAATGAAAAGAAAACTAGAAACATTTTAGAAGTGACAAAGAACCTCAACTGATTTTGAATTTTCTACTCCATTTCAATTCTGGTGCACATTAAATTCTTGTTCAGAGTTTAAAAAGTTCAGGATTTAAGAAAAGAAAATAAATTAATGATTCATTATTTCGCCTCACATTAAAATCCATTGTACCTGCATTTAGGTTTTTGTAGTTACCTCTCTTGCTTTTATTTCACAAAAGTAACATTTCTTTTATTTTTCTCAATTTTCTCTAATTTGCATTTTTATATTTTTCATTTCGCTGACTCACTCTGTTTTTGTTTTCTTTCCATTTTTACTGGCTTAAATTAATTCTCTTCCTAATATTCCAAGTATTATTGTTTAAACTGTATGATCAGCTGATTTTTAAAAAATAATATAAACACATTTCTCCTTTAAGTCTGTGTATTTTTAAAGCTGTCCTACTATAGCAGTTCTCAAGCCTGTCAGCAAATTAGAATCAATTTGGAGACTTTTTAAAAAATACCAGTTGCTAAGCCTGGCACCCAAAGATTGATTTAATTGATTAGAAATAGGACGAAACCACCTCAGGAGATACTAATGTGTATTGGAGGCTGAGAACCACTGAATATCCTTGTCTTTGCACATTATTTTCTACAATTGTGTAATGAATCAGTCACAGAACTTGCGCAGGCAGGACCTGATTTGGACTGGAAACCTCCGTCGGGAGCGTGGCCTGCTGTCGTCTTGGGCATTGGTGGCCTGTCTTCCTTTCTCCTGTCCTTCTGCCTTCTTCCTTCCTACCTTCTTCTTCAGCTTGCTTCCTCCCTTCCTTCCCTCCTTCTTCTCTTTAACTTTTTTCTTTCTTCATGGTTATTCAGGACATTAAGTTGACATTCAGCAGTTAGTTCACTTGTCTACCAACTCCACACTCTGACATTTTCATTTAATTCAAGAAGTATATATAATAACCACCTGCCATTTATAGACAGGAGCTGTGAGCAATTCAAGGAAAGGATAAAGGAAATAAGTTAGAAGGTGAGAAATATCTCCTTGAGACCGATGGGCTTTATTTCTAATCTACTTTAAAAATAGTAGTCTTTACTTTTCACTTCCTCTGTTGCCACACGATTGTGTGACTGATATTAAGGGCGGATTTGCCATCCCCATTTTCTGCTCTGGCTTCTATGGGCCGTTATGTACATATGTCCTGGTAACAGGAGGTAAGAAGGATATTTCATAAGCCTCAGATTCGATTGGTTTTATTGGGGTAAGAGGTTCCTGCATCCTTCCTCTTTTTATTTTTTAAAAGGTAGTCTATAATCTTGGTGACTTCATATAGTTGTAGAAATAAAATATTTAAAAAGGATATGTGTATATTCATTTTGTATAAGGAATAAGTAAAGCTGCATTTTTGACATATAAGGAATCAAAATTTTGCTCTCACATATTCCTCAATAATAAACAAAGAAGAGGGAAGACATGGGACCTAAGAAAAGTGGGTCCATATGAGTGGGACAAGGAAGACGTAAAAGAAGTGAGGCACGAGAAGGAACCGATACCCCTGACCTTACAAAGGGGGCACCAAGAAACAGGCTTACAGCTGATGGGTGGGGCAGAGAACTGACAGAGGCAGAGAGCGTGGGGGTGACAGTACCAAGTGCAGACAGTGGAGGTGCAGGGACAGGGAGTCAAGTCCTCACAGCAGAAAGTTCACAGAGCACGTGCTGGTGACGGAAGACAGTGAAAACGCACGGGTAGCGGACTTGGGGGCATTTACAACACAGGTTCAAAACAAAAACTGTTACAAAAATTAAAGTGCTTCTGCAAGGAGCAAGAAAAGTGTGAAATACTAGGGCCGAAGAACTTTCATCCAAAAGCACTCTTTATTATTTACTTGTTAAGCTGTGTGTATATTATTAAGTCTACTATCAATAGTTATACAATTTAAGAATATGGAATAATTTTATTACATTTTTCTTTCTCTTATGGGTTATAATTCTTAATGTTTCTGTTTACAAATTGGAACCAAGCTCTAGTTTTGTTTCTTTGTTTTCATTCTGTGTTTTATTCCATGCAGTAGAATCTTGAATATTAGGAGCAAAGTTGCATAGTTATTGGTTTATATGAAATATAGCATTATAAAAAGGTAAGCTTCTCACAGAAAATGATTTTCTAAAGAAACAGCTTCTCTCTCTTTTTTAAACTTTTTTATTGTTAAATATGTCATACGTGCAGAGAAATATATAAAGTATGTAATGTGTTTATTTACCAATACTTTAAAAATAACATAGTTGTGTAACCAGCAATTCTATTAATCAATAAAACATAGCTAGTGATTTTAACTAGCAATTTTATTTTATTGGCATTTATTTGGTTATTGATGACATTAAACATATTGGTCTGTAATTATTGGCCATTTATTTGTATATCGTCTTATATGAAATGCCCCTTATTCTACTCACTGGAATGCCTTTTTCTTATAAATCCTAGACATTTTTGTGCAGTCTCTATAATAGTTATCAGTTATTCAAAATTATAAGTATATATATATATACACATATATACATATATATATTTACAACAGTGGCCTGTATTTTCAATTTCTCATTGGCTTGTTTTGATGAATAAATATTCTTAATTTTAAGGTAATCAAATTCAACAATTTTTCCAGTAGGATTGATGCTTTTGGTGTCTTGTTTATAAATTTTAGTTACCTCTAATTTGTGAATCTTTTTTAAAAATATTATTTTCTAAAAGCCTTATATATAAATTATTCATAGTTTTCTCTTTCATATGTAGGTCTTTCATCCACCTGAAATGAATGTTTCTCTATGATTTCAGTTAGACATTCAGTTTTATCTGTATCAGTACAGATACTCTGGTGTCCCAATGCCTTCTTTGAAAAGCTAGTCCTTTTCCCACAATCTGTTTTGCTACTTCTGTTTTATAGCAAGTATGGATATATTTGTGGGTCTACGATATTTCTGTTGATCTATAACTGGGCTTCCTAGTTTATTCTGTCAGTCTATTTATCCATCCTCATACCAATTGTTTAACATCCTTATCTAAACTTCTATAGCTTTATAATAAGTCTTGACATTTGGTAAGGTAGGTCTGTGCTTTTGTTCAGAAGTGTTTTGGCTATCATTAATCCTTTGGTCTTCCATAAAACATTTAGAACAAACTAGTTTTACTTATACTTTAAATGTAAATCTAATATCAACGAAAGAATAAAGTGGTTTTATATAGCATACAGTGTCTTTTCTACTACTTGCTGAAGTTTAGAAAAATCTAAATAAGTTGGAATAACTTATTTTTTCAACAGATGAGCCATTTCAAGTTCCTTCCCATTCAACAATATGGTGAGTACCACCTGACATAGTAGTGTAATTTAAGTGACATCCAAAGTTGCCTTCGATCCATGAACTAAACTTTTCCACATAAATCATTTCTTTGAAGCTCATGATTACAACACAGATGTATTAACATGAAAGACTCACAGCCTAGGAGAGATGTAGGACAAGTAACAATTTAATTTTCATTGAGGTAGAAGTATGCATTTTGTGTGTATTATAATGTTGCCCAAAATACAACTTTGCCCTGTGATTCAAACTGAGAATTAATTACACTACTGCAAGTGAAAATTGCAGACCTTCTCCATAATTCTGAATTTTTTCTGAAATACCACAGTGCTAATATTTATGAAACTTTGTGCTTTAAAATTATTCATTCATTCAATCAATACCATCCATGTGTCAGGTACTCTCATGGACAATAGGCAGTTGAAACAAACATGAACTTCCTCTGGACAAAGCATAAAAATATTAGACAAGTCAGAGACAGAAAATACTTTCAGAAGAAAAAAAAAGAGTAAGAGCTTTCATTACAAGACCTCGAAAATAATTTAATACATGTAAATACAGTTGATTCTTGTTATCCATGGTAGTTATGGTCTATAAAGTCACTGTAACACTGAATTAGTAAATACTGAACTATGGCTATGAGAGAAAACAGAAAATTAGGCTCCCATAAGTCTCTGGCCACAATATTTTTGACAACAAATCAATATATAATTTTGTTTTGCGTGTGTTTCTGGTTAAGGATATCTCATTTTTTTGTGTGTATATACATATATATATACACATATATTTGATTCATTAACATTGAACTCATAGCCAGTCCACTATAACTCATGCTTGAACTAAGCTTCATCACAGCCTTCTTGCTCTTAGGACCACTGAACGGCACTTTAGCACTGTGCTTCGAAGTCATACTAACCAGTGAAATCACCAACAAAGGGCACAAAATTGTGAAAATCTTGGGACTAACTATGCTGTGAAAAGGACATTTGTTGTATTATATATTATGACAGCTGAAACAAGAAAACAGAGCTTGGTCTTGTTTGACCTCAGCTTGGAACGTGGGCGTGGGATGACTCAAATTTTTCATTGTTCTTCACATGTTCACAGATGATCGTGAAAGTGGCACCAGTGTTGTTTGGGTTACAAATAAATTGTGGCAACTAGGCGAATTCACAAATACTGGATCCATTAATAATTAGGATGACCTGCATTTTCACAGGTTTAAAAGCACAAATCTGTCCTTCTATGTAAGATCTGTAACTGAATATGAACTATTTTCTAACAGCTGACCTATGTAGGTGAGACAAAGTGGAAAAAAAAGTATATGGTAAATGTGACAAATATTAACAGAAGAATGTTGTAATGGATTCAGGAATAGAGAAGAAAGAACCAGTTCTAAAATGTGTTGTTATTGTTTTAGGTGGTGAAATTATTATTATTAGCCTTGAATTTCAGAATGTATTATTCATATTTCCAGACTGGAGGCACTTTTTATGTGAGTTTTTTCCCCCAAATATTCTTCAGTCAAAGAACAAATCTACTTTGACTTTTCAGTTCTTTTACTTAATCTTTCATATTAATCTCTTATTGTTAAATTACTCTTGCAGATATCCCACGTATAAAAAAAAACTTACTGAATAAAAGTTTGTGAGCCCACATCATTAGGATGTGTCCCTAACTTCTTCCTGAGAGAAGTGATCATGGCAGAGAATTTCCTTATAATAGAGTAGAAATTGGAGAAGTAGATAAGTATTTTGGTCACCAGGCAGTCCAAAACTGAGTCTGCACTTCTTCATTATCATTTGGGAGCAAAGATGAGACATTTTGAAACAGAACGCAGAAACTTAGTACTTTTTCACACACTCCAGGTTTATCTTTTACGGTGTGGCATTATTATTCATTTTGAAGTTTTATAATTTTTCAAAGAATTATACTCCAATGACAAAAAAATTAAAACAAATTATATTTAATTAGGGGAGCCATCTTTTTATTTTCATCAGCACAAGTAATGAGATAAGATCAGGCAGAAAAATTAATCTCAGAATATGTAACATGTGCTTTCTTGCTTGTTTTGTTTTTATTATAAAATTAAGGTTGGAGATCAGAGGTAAGAAAACTGTTCCCCAGTGTAGACTGTTGTTTGCCGGAGGAGTTCTTTATTTTCATAATTGATTTATTGATTCATCAAGGATATACTAAGTCTTAACTACTTGGAGGTGTGTGTATGCATAAAATGGAAAATGTCACTGCCATTAAAAAGTTCCTATTCTGTTCTGTGGAAGATAATTTGCTGATTTGCTGATAGAGTGACCTGAACATGTGTTTGTTTTCATTGCTTAATTACCGTCCCCATCTCTCAAGTCACCAATCCATAAGTAATACCGCAGTGTTCACTGTGTGATGTAGCCAATTGTTTTTCAGGAAATCTCAGTTACAGATATGACTTAATATATTTGTTATTTCCTATAACAATTTTTTTAATGAACTGTTTATGCAGATTATATACAAACAGAGTAAAGTCCAATATTGCACATTATTTCAGAAATGGAGTTCAGTAATTTAAAAAACAGTGTTTACCAATTGTCAAGCTATCACGGAATATGACATACATTGAGGAATTTGAAACCTGGTAGTCCTGCTGTAAGACCAGCTGGTAGCCTTTCTGCCACAGAAATGAACACTGTGATGTTGCAGCTTTACTATTAAATGGTAGGGTAGGCCTCAGGGACCAAAGAGGTTTTGTTTGTACAAGAAAATTGCTTGGTAGTGACAGAGATTCATTTCAAATCTTTCAAGAAGCTTTATATGATTTCCCAAAAGATCTCTCCAGGGGTCACAAAGAATGGGGAAAACAAACCTGGCCCTTCTGTTCTTGCTGGAAGGGAGGAAAATTAATATAGGCGAGTTTGATCTGTATCCATTTCACTCATGGAAACAAGCACTGATATTAAGAAGTGGTTTGTTTTTGAGACTCATCTCCACCCACTTCTGCTGCACTGTTTTGCTGGTGTCAGTCTAAGGACGAGTGCCAACTGGGGCCAATCACAACATGAACACGTCACTTTGTGTTATTCTTCATGTAATACCAATACCTGTTTGATTAACCCAGGTAATCAATAGATTCTCCAGTAACTAGCAGAGTTCCTGGCACCAAGTAAGTAGTCAAATAATTTCTGGCATAATTTTAATAACCTTTAAAGTAAGCTAATAAACACACGTTTAATACTTTAATAGTTGTTTAAAGAAAAAAACCATAATATATAAAAACTGTTGGCAGGAGATTTATGATATATTTCACTGGTGAGGAGAGAGCACAATATAGCTCCTATGGGAAGGCAATTTGGAGAGATTTGTTACAATTAAAAACGCAAATGCTTTCACCCAGAAATCACATTTCTAAGAATTTGTTGTTAGGATATTTACTGCAGTGCTTTTTATAGTATTAAAAGATTAGGAGTTATATAAATATTTAAATACTTAGTAAAAGCTGTCAGCAAGTGAACTATAATACATTGGTTTAATGGAATACCATGCAGCTGTTAAAAATTATCAGGTAGCTCTGTGCATATATTCCCATAGAATCTCCAAAATACACTGACAATTAAACAAGTAAGACAAAAAATTAAAGTTTTCTATAATTTGTGGAAAAATAACAGGGGTGTGTGTGTACATCTTCACACAAATACATTTTGATTAGTGGACACATATAGTACCAAGGAACCCAAGAAAGTCACCACTGAGTAGCCAAAAGGCAATGGAAGGATGTCAGATTTCATCATAAATTTTGTACCCTTAGGATGTATTATTTTATCAAAATAATTAGATTTTAATTTAAACATTATTGCAAGAGCAAAAATATAAATTGACAGTTTTAATTAATGACTTTTCATTTTTTTTGTTGTATACATTTTGTTCTTAAATATGTAGGAATCACTGTAATGTCAATAATTTATGTTCTACTTGATATATTTCAGAATCTTTTAGAACTTATGTAACATTAATTTGGAAAACTTAACTTGAGAAAGTTCATTGTTGGAAATAACGGAAGCAATTCAGTGGGTGAGGCATCTCTATAAATATATTTAAACAGAATGAGCCACTAAATTAACATTTTGAACTGTTTAAGTAATTTTCGTTCCTCTTTTAACAGCTCATGATTCACAACCATTTTAAAAGATTCATTTCTCTAAGTTTATTTAATAAATTCCCTTAAATTACTATATATACCCAGTAATTTGTGATCTTCTTATTTACTTTCTTGAGTCATAGTGCCAAGTGCCACAGGGTCACTTCCATGAGGTCATTGCAAGTAAAATCATTTAAGTATTGGAAAACCTTGCTCTTTATTCTGGAACAATAAAAAGAGTATTTACTTAGAGCAGAATACATTTTAGGTTATTTATGAAATTAACATAACATGAAAATAGACAAAAGGAGAATAAGAAAGTAATTCTGTATAAAATAATTGGAAATGTTAAATATAGAAATAATGATGGAATAGAAAAATCATCATTTTGCAAACACCAGTGTGATAATTGATTCAGGGGAGGATCAACATACACCAAACAGGATGAAAGATGTTTGAAGAAGTTGCTCATGTGAGGCCTGAACATCATTCTTCAGGATCACTGACTAATAGCAGAGGAGACATTTACCTGTGTTGTGCAATGGAAAGAACTGGTGGTCCACGTTAACTAAGTGAGTAAACCGCACGGCCATTTATCCTAATGTGATGCCATGAAAAGAACAAACTATTGCCTAGTATTGTTGGAGAGGAATGGTTTATCTGAAACCTAATCTTGAGTGAAATATCATAGAAACCCAGAATATTGGGAAAAAAAAAATCTACAAAATAGTATAGACTTGACATTCAAAGAATCTATGTCATAAAAAACAAAGAAACATTGTCTCAGGTATGGTAATGGTATCACAGTTATATAGAGAAGGCCCTCATGTTAAGATGCATGTTGAAGTATGTATAGGTTAAGTATGGTTATGTCTGTAACTTACTTTCAATAATTGTACCCTGTATTAGGTTACACGTGTGCACACACACGTATATTCCTGTGTTGACTTTATATATTTATATTTATAAATATGATATAATAAATTTGAGCATAAACATATATACATCTATATATCACTACCTCTCTCTCTCTATCTATATATATATTTATATATATATAAACTTTAGATAATAGACCAATAGATGAATAGATTAATTAATTGATCAATAGATAAATCAATAGTTGTACATGTATTGGTGGATCCTAAGACTCACTTCTCCAGATGCACCTCTGTGTAGACAAACTCTATGGCTGATCTCTTCATGGATTAAAAATTTATCTAACATTTATAACCAAAGTGAAGAAAAAGTGGCTAATACAGTGGGTATTCTCCATTTTCTCCTTCCCTAGCCTAGTTGTGTTCTCCAATCTTCTGTGCCTTAATCTGTGCCCTAGGAGACTGAATCATGAGGATCCCTTCCTTTGAAGTTTTAAAAAGCTGTTCTGTAACATAATATGTAGCACAATGACCTTGTCTTTTCTGAACATCAGGGTCTTGATTATACTGATAATTGTGTCAGCATTATTATGCCATCTCCTCTGTGCCGAGCACTGGGCTGAGTGTTTTGCACATATCCAATTCACATGGTTCACCAATAGTAGGCATGGATATATAACAAAGGCTAGACGTGTTACAAGTTTTCTGGAGAGCACTTAAGGGTCTGTTGAGAATGAATAAATCTCCGTGATAAAAAGCATATGCATTTTGCTTTACATTAACTCTGACATAAATACATGTCTGTTATAAAAGACGTAGATTAAGATTCTGGGATAAAGTACTAGCTAGTCCTTAACAAGGATCTAGTCAGCAGCTTGATCTTTTGTGGAAGTGTCTATGTTCATCTGCCCCAGAGTCATCCCCTCTCTGCTTTGTGCACATTCTGTGACCACGCTCCCATGATCTTGTCCAATTCCATCTGCGCTTGGATTGACTATTCTTTAACGTAAGAATCCTAAGGCTAAACTTATGCTTAGACTTACTTGTTCAAGGCTCTCTATAAATTGTCATCATGAACTGGATTCGGTGGAGTTTTGATTCCTTTAAAACATTCTTAATAATGTTAGCAGTCTGCTTGACATAATTCAGGAATGAGCACCAATTAGGATGCTGATGAGAAAATAATATCATGCAGTTCTGAATAATATATCATAAGCTCTAATTGGAATTCCATGGGCTGTTTGACTTGGGTCAGGTATTCACATACTGTGTGCTCAGTTTCTTCATCTATAAAAGGGGGAAAATAATACCTACCACAAAGGCTTGTTGAGAAGATTAAGTGAATATTATGTGAAAAGAAGGTAGAACAGTAAATGCTACGTGGTAATCACTTGATATAATAAATGTTATCATTGTTATTACTAATAGTAGTATTACCATTATCATTATTAGTCAAGTTGATTTCTGAATAGATTTCAAGCTGAAAAATCAATTTTATTATAGAAGAAATACATGGAAGCAATGACATTGCCACGTCATTAAAAATTCCCCATACACCCTACTAAGACTAGGATGTTTCCCAACTTAAACCTTTAATGCCTAGTATCACAAGGCCTATATTACCATGGGATGAATATTGTCTTATTAAAAGGTGAAGCTCTCCTCTGTAAATATGCAATTATTTAAACATTCATTCTTATAAAATTGAGACTACCAAACATATGAAAAGATTGTTCATTAGTATTGAGATAAATTTAAGAGAAAAATATTTTAACAAGAGCTTCATTAGACATCCTGGTACCTGTATTTGGAAGAATCTAGCATAATAGTAATTGCCATGCAAGTACATTTTGAAAAATTATGCTTAAATCCTTATTTTAATTCATTAATATAAGGAATTTACTGTTTTCTTATACAAAATAACACACACCCTTGAGTTCATTTGCTACATGAAGTGAAACCATTTAAGCTACTAATTAACAAAAAGGTCAATGCACAATAAATAAATCAACTTCTATCACTGAAAGATGTTTCTCTATCCATCTGTTGGTATTAAAACCTTTTGGGCCTTCAAAACATTCAAACGGTTTCTTTTTAATCCAAGTGAAAAATTTTATTAATTTCTAGGATGTGATGCTAAAAGGTTACATTTGAATATCAAATAACTCTCTAATTCCTAACAGCTGGAATTTTTAAGGCTACTCATGCTTGAGGGGGAAAAAATACTAGACAATAGTATCTTCTATTTTGAACCCAAGCGATAGCAAACTCAGCTTATTTGACATCTAGAGCAGGTAATTTGAATAACTTTTGCTCTATATGACAAAAAGTGTTCCAGTAATAATTATAAAATGTATGAAACATTTCAAAAGAGTTACAGGCATTGCTTTAATTTTCTCCACTTTTGCCTTATTTATTAATTATTCTATTTATTGGTTGAGCTCCACAATGTTAATACTTTTTCATGTTAGTAAGGGCAACTCATTCAAATTCTATAGAATTCAGAATAATTAAATGCTAGTGGCTGGTTTCATAAATATATTGAAATGACTAGAAGTTCCGCCAAATTCCTGAGGATAAAAAGTATAACTGTTTATCCAATAGTTTCTATATCTGCCTAAAAATTTGAACTTTGATCACTATAACCAAAGGCTATTATATTAGTTTACATAAATAATTATCAAGTAACTAATACTTTTATTTAATAAAACTAAAACATCTGCACAAGTTACAACTTTAGCCTCTAATTGACTGTGTCACTATAATTTAATTTTCTTGTTTTTGAATTATCCCTTGTTTTAAAACTACCAAGTCATAATTATAATTTTAAAAGTGTTAAATTTGAAAGTACTATTCAAATTAAGTCAATGCTTTATATGAATTGTCCAATTACAAATTATTACATGTCACACACTGTTTTAAATTTTAAACTTAAAAAAAAATGGCCACACAAATTCTGACCTCTTAGAAAAATGAACCCCTTTGTTGTCTTTGCCTAGTGTTAATCCCTCTCAACACCACACCTTTGGTATGAAACAGGAAGTGAGCACTTAAGATATTGTATTTTTGGAAGTGAAGAGAAATATTTCAAATTAGTGACCTTTCATTACGGGAACTGACCTCCCAGATGCAGGCTCCCCCAATTTCTTCTTGTAATATATTAGAAGATATTTAAAATAAAGAAAATTATAATGCCACACTTTATACTAATAATGGGATATTCTAATTTATAAGGAATACATCCTAATTTTAAGGTACATAAACTCAAATGAGAAAAAGCTACAAACTTTTCATCACCCAATAAACTAAGACATTTCTTCATAAAATAGTAACTGAAAATAAGTTACAAAGGTATTTTCTACCTCTTTCTCCTACCTATTTCCTCACCTAAAATGTATTAATTGTCCCCTCAGCCCTCCTTTTGACTTTCATTTCCCTAAAGGCCCCCAGGAAGCGCGTTGATCAAGCAGAGATGAGTTTATTGACTTTACTGTAGTAACTGAGAACAGAGCCTGGTCAGAGTCACAGTCCTAGTGTTTCAGGGAGTGAATTCAAGTAGCTGAAGGTAAGTCTTTCAAATTAGGGGATTGAGCTTGAAAACATGTTGTAAAACAATAGTTTAGAATTTGTGGACACAACATGAAGCTCCTGAAGCAAGTGTTGATAAGGAAAGTGTCCTTGGTCAGCAATCTGCCTGCCCATGCGAATAAGCTTTCGTCCTGATATAAGAGTCATTTTCTCAGAGGAGTTAAGTATTTGTCTGGATAAATTGTTTTGCAGAAACTTGCTGGAGTGAAAAGCAAAGTTAATCATTGGTTTATACTTTTTCTTCCTTGACAAGTCTTTCCTAGAAGAAACAGTGAAATCCTGTTGACACAGTGAGCTCGCTTCTTGGATCGGACAGTTCAGCTCTGTGAACATAGGTGTACTCAGATCTCACTGAGCTGCCACTGGAAGGAGCACTCCACCGGGCTTCCTATTTAGCTTCTTCACCTGCTTTTCACTCATCAATACTCATGCATTTAACCCGAAATTCTCAGCCCCTGTAAATGATAGGAGTGGAAGTTGGTAGTGCTTTCTTCTGTTCTAATAAAACATTATACTAGGGCAAAAGAGGGAAAATACTAGCTGCAAGTCGAGGTTTTTTAAAAACTAAATTATCAGTATCATTAAATAATCAGTAAGTAGGATTTAAGAAAAAAGGTTCCTTCAAAAGAATAAATGAGTTGCAACAGAAGAAAATGTGGCAGTTGGGGAACAGTGAGAATATTAAGGGGATCTGTTTGAAGAGACCTGCCTTCGGCCATACATCAGAGGTTGCCTGATGCCACAACCCAAATGTGCAGGTACCAGGATGCAGGGAAACCTCTGTCGTTCTGATGATTAACACCTCATTTGATCTAATTGTCAGCTGCTTATAGATGACTTAGAAGATATATAAACAAATTGAAATAAATATCTTTAATATTTCGTAGCAAGTGTGAAAGAAGGCAAATTTGATAAAAATTATACAAATTTCCAACCAGTAATATCCCTCAATGAGTGAGAGAAAGGATTTAAAGGTTTGAAGCTCTACAGTGAATACTATACAATTAATAAGATTTATTTAATTGTGCATAAATATGAATTATTTTCATATATATGGAATATGAAATTCAAAGTAAAAAACAATACTTTGAGAATAAACATTCATGACTAGTGAACATGGATCATAGATTTATTACGGGGAAAAAATAAGAAAAAATATGAAGAAGAAAAAATATAAAAGCTGAAAGTATACAATTATGACCACTAGAAAATAACTACAAGTTATATATACATATAAATGCATCCATTTAAGTCAAACACCTGAAAATTAAAAATCATTCTCCCAAGAAATTCCTACTTAGAAAATAATGACAAAGCAAACTCCATCTATTGAAATAAGTGGGGATGAGAAACATTTAGTGGATAAATCATATTTCATATTTCGAATAAACAAAACATTACAAAAATATTCCACTTTAGAGAATAAAAGGAATGTTGAAGCTACTGCTGCCCTGAGGCAAAAACCAATATAATGCTCAGTGTTTTGGGAATGGTGAACAAAGAAATTAATAAAGATGTAGTGCTAGCAATACGTATTTTTCTGTAAAAACATTAATACTTATGCCTAATTTGTGAAGCTGTAACAACAATAATAATATATGATACATTCAGGGAAATTAGAGTAAGATCATTTTAATATTTTTGTATTATTTGAAAAATGGGCAGAAATAATGATTAATTTTAGCTTTCAATAATTTAAGAATTCATAGTAAAATTTCAGGGGTAACCACCTTAAGAATCAAGGTAGAATTTATAAATTATAAGCAGCATGTGCATAAAAGAGAGAAAAAAACATTTTAAACTCAATTAATCAAAAAAGGCCAGAGAGAGGAAAAAAAGAGAAAAAAGTTAAAACAGTAGAAATAAATATACCAGTAATGAAAATACCTAGAACTATCATTTTTACACAGGGAGATTGACAAATATTTCATTAAAGTAAATGTTTTAAGTTGAAAAAATTACTTAAGGTTAAAGATTCAGACAATACACAGATATTGAACTGAACAAACATATATAGAAATGTATACTGCCATACTAGGGCATGTGAATTTTTCTAATGCATGAAATATTACAAAAATTGTATTTAACACATTTTTAAAGAGTGAGTACCATACAGATAAGTTCTGTGATCAGAATGCAAATAGTCAAAAACCAATAACTGAAAAATAAAGTTACAATTGAACACCAAAAGAAAACCATACTTTAAAATATTTCATGGATCAAATAGAAAGTAAAATAGGAATTACAAGGTTTTATGCCATAAACTCTGCCCAAACTCAAACAGGTATGAGGCTTGAAAGACTTACCTTAATTCATCCAGTCTGAATTCTAAACCCTTGTAATTTTTCTTTCTTAATTACCCCAATTTGAGATACTATAATATTACCATTCAGTCAAGGTAGTGTTCTCTGTTACTGCACTAAATCTGGTAAACTTAGTTTTGCTTGATTAATGTGTTTTTCTAAAGCCTTCTGGGGAGTCAACATTTGACAGAAGGCATTTAATCTGAAATTACATTAAGGCGTCTTAACAGATGAGCATTACCTGCACCCTGGCTTTCTGTGTTTTCGGTGCATTGGGATGAATGATTGTTGCATGGTGAATATTTTTCTACTTATGTACAAGGCAAGGAGCTCAAGTCCTTCTTCCATAAAATAGAACCAAAAGGTAATAATGCTATACAACAAAACTTCAGTGGTGTAGTTAAATGTCTTATTATGGTAATTTATAACTTTAGGTCCATACATTTAAATAAAAAATAATTTAGGCTGTTTAAAGAAAGTGTTAGGCAAATTATTCAACAGAGTTTAAGTGAGCAAAGAATGATTCACTAATTAAGCAGCTCTCAGAACTAGAATAGCTTCAGAGCAATTCAGTGCTGCCACTTGACTGGATAACATTTATGGACAGAAAAAGGAAAGCAACATTCAGAAAATGGAAGTCAGATGCAGAAACAAGTGAATGGGTTACAGCTTCGCTCTTGCCTGTTTGAACATGGTTTGGACAGTTGGCCACCTGTGATTGTCCAAAACGTAGCTGCTGTGATTGGCTGAGACTCTGCTACTTGTCACAGGGTAGGTTACGGCATGTTTACACATCCAGTTAAGTTACAGTTCACTATGTGTGGAGAAACCTTTAGGCCAAACTTAAAATAAGTAAGGAATCAGCTTTAGCCTAAATTTAATTTAACAAGGCTTAAAGATAATCATGCAAACATCCAAATGAAGAAGTTAGAAAAAGATGCAAAAAATGAAGAAGATAGTGGACGAAGAATAGTAAACAATAAAGATTAAAAAAAAAAAGTGAATTAGAAATCAAAAGATACATTAGAGAGAATCGAAAGATGACCCTTGGCAAGCACTACATTACTTTACAAACAGAAAATTTTAATTTTTACAAATTGATAAGCAAGTCACAAATTAAAAGTATGATCAGTAAAAAGGAGTTGAAGCCAATAAACCTGAATTTAGGGCCTTTCAGGTAGCTTTATTCATCCTTCAATGGAGGATGGAGGCCTTTCTAAGACATTTTTAAAGTCCCAATTAAATTTTTCTTCTTAGAGAATGGAGTCAGTCTCTACTAATAAAGGACAAAAAAGAATGTATTTCTCCTTTATACAGTTTTTCTCCTTTTGTACTAAAATGAAACACAAAATTCATAATGGCAAAGCCTCTATGATGTCTTGTGTATCATTACATCTTTTCCTGGTATCATTAAATCTTGTCCTGGTTTCAGTTATTAATTCTCTGTGCCTGACATAAAGAATGGAGATAAACTGGCTATTCTGCACAATATGACAGTTTCCAGAGTTAATTTTGTCAATTTTGTCACCACAGGGGTGTGTTTGTTGGAGGTGCGTGTCCACCTTTCTGTCCCCCCCACACACGTGTCATCGTCATCATCTACCTTTGCTGTTAAGCCCACGGGTGTAAACACCACAGAAACGAACAAAAGACACTCTTCAGTAGTAGATACCCCCATTAACAATAAAGCCAATGTTTGTAACATTTAAAAGTTATTTAATTGACAGGAAATCTGCTCTAATTGTTAATCTATGTTTGGTATGGAAACCAAAGAATTTTACTCCCTTGAGCAAAGTCAGATTTATTCTTCTCTTTTTCGTCTATGACCACAGGGAACAGGACCTTGTGCTGGTCTCTGTATGGTCCTGCTGTTTGGAACAGGCTTAATTTTTCACCGGTCTGAACATATTCTGCACAGGCACAGAAATACGATTTCCAGATTGTGCGTGCTGTAATTCTTCAATTTAAATATTTATCATCTCCTCTTTTTCAAGTGTTTTGCTAAGCCTTAAATTTGTATATGAGTGCTGTGGCAATATTCAATGTTTTGGTGTGGCATAAAATTTCACAAAAGGACATGAAAAAAAGATCTTGGTCTTATAGATATATGCATAGATAATGTACAACAGTCCTAAAATCATGCCTACTATTTAAACAAAACATAAATCTATTTAAAAACATATTTCTAACCCAAAACATCGTTCTAACCCAATGCATCCTTTGATTTTGATATGCATTTCTTAAATTATGAATGGTTTTAACACTTTCCCAAAAATTTTTGGAAATTTCTAATTTTTTTTCTATTTTCTGTAAAGTAATTGTTCACATCTCTTACTAATTTCTGTACTGAATATATTATATTCTCTTTTGTAAACTATTTTCTCTTAGCTTTTTGCAAATTAAAGATAGAAACCCCCTGCCTTATATTTTTCAAAATTTTCAGTGTCCTAATTTATGTATTAGCTATTATAATTTTCTCTTTATGAGATTTAATTTCTGTGAAGACATTTTATTTTTTCCTTTATAGATTTTATGTCTTTCTGGGAAAGCCTTTGACATTTCAGAATTAGAAATAAATTTATCCAAGTTACTTCTAGTATTTTGAAGGTTTTATTTTATTCAATTTAATATATTTGACTGATATGAACATTATTCTACTGTAAAGAGATCCCATCTTGTTTATGTTTATTTATAAATAAAGAGTGCATTGTTTTTTCTGTAGTAAGAAACATCAAGTGTTAAGTACTCGCCTTTTTGCACTAATATGAAATGCTGCCTGTAGTCTAGAACACATTTCTGTGACTGACTGTATTTTCCAATGATGACCACACCAATATATATATCCCACTCTGTGCCCATCTTTCTGTGTGACTGTGACACTCCTCCATTGAGATGTGGCTCTGTTCCCTTCCTTTGAGCCTGGGCAGACCTCTGTATCCAACTTGACTGATAGATTGTGATAGAAATGATGCTAAGTGACTTCTGAGGCTTGGTTATAAAAGGCACTAAAGCTTCTCTCTTGGCACTTTCTCTTGGAACATGCACCTTGGAAGTCCTGAACCTGTAAGTTAAGTCCAGTTACCCTAAAGCCATCAGTGGAGAAGAGAGATCACAAACCAAATGAGATGTCTGTGGGGACCCAGGGGCTCCAGCCCTCAGCAGTTTGAGCCTTCCCAGTCCTGGGGCCAGACAGGCAAGAGCACCTTCAGATGCCTCCAGGCTCTAGCCATTGGAGCCGACACCAAGGAGAGCCAAGAGAAGCTGCACTGCACAAATCACAGATGAGTTATTTGAAATTCGGAGGTGGTGTGTTCTGTGGCAATAAATAACTGAAACAATTTCCTTACGTCATTCATTCCATTATTCTGCTAGAATGCATTGATCTACATTTTTATTCCTGCATAGGTACCAGCTTTTTAAGATTACTCTACCTTTAAAAAAGAAAATGTAGTAGGAAAAAAATTCTCCATATTACTCAAAATATCCTGGATTTTTTGTCATTTTCTGATACTTTTTCTTCCAGAAAAGCAAATTAGATATCCCCTAGCAAAATAAAACAAAACAAACACTGCTTGAATTGTTATCCCACTGAATGTTAAAAACAATTAAGAGATAATTGTGTCATTCCATCAGCTCCAAAAGCAATGTATGCTTTAAAATTTTACAACATATTTTTTATTTAAAGAAAAGATTCTAAAATTATATTTATATAATATAGACTATTTCATTGCAATAAGAATGCTCAATAAATTTAGCTATTATATAGGCTTTTTATCTTTGTCTTTTGTAAGATAATATTTCTTTTACTGTTTTGAGATATTTAATTCCATTATATTTTTAAATGATTATTTTATTTTTACTATTTATTTTTGCATATTAATTTTATAACCAGTTACCACATTACATTCCCTTTCCATTTATGAGATTTTAGATTATTCTCTCTGGGTTTCTAATTATAAAATCAAGACATATAAAACAATACAGTATTTTATGATTTCTTTATCAATTTTGCTGGCTGGGTAAAAAAATTAAGATTTTTCTTTTATATTCTCACTTTTAGAAAATATAAGAATTATTTCCACCATAAGGCTGTGTCTTTAACAGCATGCAAGGCCACCTTAAACATAGTGCTTTGAGCATATGCTCATGCAGTTTGCAATATCCACAGTGACAAAGATTGCTGGGCTTTAGGGAAAAAGTGTTCTAATTGTGTTTGTGTGTATAGAATCATGCTTGTTTGTGTATGTGTGTGTGTTTGTGCACATGCGTGTGTGATGGTAGTAGTGGTCACTTTAATTTGATTTTTAAATCCCAACTTTTCCACACACTAGCTATGGAATTTGTCTAATGGAAATATTATGAAGAGATTAAATTCTTAGCATAGTGCCTGACATGTAATAGCATTAAGTAATATTAACTGTAGTATAATTATCACTAAGTGTATAAATTTTAGGTTTTTTTATGAAAAGGATATCCACCTAAATGTTTTGCTTTTGTTTTTGTATATGTTTTGCTTTTGTTTTTGTATATGTTTTGCTTTTTGATTGATGCCTTCATTGTGGTAGACTAAATGAAAAGTAGGATTATTTAGATAACTAAAATCTTTTTGTTACAGGTGAGTTTATATTCAAAAATCATTTTTAAAAGATTTATAAGACCCTAGATGGTTTGAAGCTTGACATGCTGAAGATAATTCCTCCTTACTAAGGTAGAAGAAGAATATTTTTTATCATCTATAGAAGGATGTTAGTCTAAATTTGTGTTACTTCTGTGAAATGATTTGTGGATCTTTCCATATCAGGGAATAATATATTTAGTAAATTTTGTAAAGTCCTGATGTGTATCTTATAACTATTTGGACAATAAATATTTGTTTTTTAGTATAATTCCACTTTGGCTGAATTTTATATATCATAAGTCTTTATTTCTGTGGACTCAATGCCAAAGAGTGCAATTTCTTGCTTAAATGGTAGTTATACTAACACCTTATATTATTAAGGTACATTTGTACCATTAATAAACCAATGTTGATACATTATTATTAACTAAAGTTCATTCAGATTTCCTTAGCTCTAATTGTCACTTTTCTATTCTAAGTCCTGATCTGTGATGCCACATTTACGTATCATGTCTCCTTGGTCTCCTCTTGGTGGTGGGAGGCTGTCGGAATTGCTTGTTTTAACAATCATGATAATTTTAGAGATTAGGGAAACTATTTCTAGTAATATGTTTTAGAATGTCCCTCGGCTGGGATCTGTCTAACATTTTTCTCATGATTACACTGGGGTAATGTGTTTTTGAAAGGAAGACCACAGAAGTAGTGTGCCATTCTGTTCACATCATATTAAGGATGTATATTATCAATATGACTTAACACTGTTGATGTTAACCTTGATTATCCAGCTTGAGGTAGTATTTCATAGGTTCCACTTTAAGCTTACTCTTTCCTTCTCCCTTTCCATAGTGTACTCTCTGAAAGGTAGTCATTTTGGACAGGGGAGTTACGATACAACTCTTTAAGGCTGGGATGTCTCTATAAACTTGGATTTCTCTTGCATGGGATATTTTTGTATTCTCCCTCATTCATTTACTTATTCAATCATTTTTACAACAACTTGGACCCATTAAAATGTATTTTATGCTTTGTAATAATAAATCAATGCTACTTTATTTTTTTGCTCAAATTATTCTACCTTTGGCCATTGGATGATCTTTCAGTTGACTTCTGTATTCCTTGACATAACCCCCATCATCATTGTGTGCATGTGTGTGTGTATGTGTGTGTTTTGAGCACTTCCTTACTTTCTTGCACAACAAAATGGTGCAAACTTCTCTTGTGTATTTCATACATAAGTCTTAAAATCATCCATTTCTCCAAGGAACCCCACCCAATAGCATTACTGATAAGCAGTTTAGAAACCAAGATCTGGGTGCTAGGTGCCCTCACTGCTACTGGGATGTCATTGCTGCTAGTCTTTCTCAGCTTAAAGATCAAGAAGGTGTAAGTGTATGTACTAACTCGTGTTAGTATCTACACATATCTAGAAATATATTAGCATCTGTATCTCTATTAAGCTAAACGTGAGTTTATTCTGATGTATACAACTCTAGTCCATTACTACATGGATTATTCTAGACTTCTCTCCTTCCTTGTCTGTAACCTCCCACTTTAACAATGATAAATATGGTTCCTGACATCTGCCATATATTTACTTAATTGTTCAAGTGTACATACACAGTTTTTGTTAGATACATCAAAATTGTGAAACTGTACTCTCATAGGAAGCTGTTATCACCTAGAGTGTTTACATACACATGCATTTGACTTTGGTCTTATAGACTCTACTCATGTCTGAAGATACTTAGGTCAACACCTTAATCCCACACCCACCTCAGTGAGATTACTTCATTCATTTGTCACACACTTAGATTGTTTTGCCCCATTCTTCATTCAATCCTGTTTTCCCATGAATTCCTAAATGATTTTTAAAATTTGCATAAATTAAGGTTTAAACTTTGCGCTGTAAAGTTTATGGGTTTTGATAAACACTTAATGTCCTGGTATTCACCATTAGAGTATTATACGGAAGTTTCCTTGCATGAAAACAATCACCCATGCTCCACCAACTCAACTCCTTCCCTCCCCAACCCCGACAACCATTGATCTTTTCATTGTCTCTATAGTTTTGCCTTTTCCAGAATGTCATATCATTGGAATCATACAGCATGTAACCTTTTTAGATTGGCTTCTTTCACTTAGCAATGTACATTTAAGGTTCCTCAGTGTCTTTTCCTGGCTTGATAGCTTTTTTCTTTTTATTACTGAATATTATTCTATTGTGGATATATCACATTTTATTAACCCATACACCTATTGAAGAACTTTTGCTTCCAAGTTTGGGAAATTATCAATAAAGCTGCTATAAACATTCATGTGTAGGATTTTGCATAGACATAAGTTTTTAGATCAGTTGGAGAAAGTTGAATCATATGATGAGACTATTTTTAGCTTTATAAGAAATGGTCATACTGTCTTCCAGAGTGTTTGTGCCATTTTGCATTTCCACGAGCAATGAATGAGAGGTCCTGTTGTTCTGCACCCTCACCAGCAATTGGTGATTCACATCATTGAGTTTCAGCCATTTTAATAGGTGCATATGGGTATCTCATTGTTCTAATTTGCTTTTTCTTAATGAAAAATGATGAGAAACATCTTTTCATATGCTTATTTTATATCTGTATATCTTATTTGGTAAAGTGTTCATAGATTTGCCCATTTTTTAATTTGCTTTTTTGATGTCTTATTGAGATTTAAAAATTCTTTGTAAATTTTAAATACAATTTTTTACACATATGTGTTGTGCAAACATTTTCTCTAAACCTGTGGTTTATCTTTACATTCAGTTAACAGTATCTTTATCAAAGCAGAAGTTATTAATATTAATAAAGGTAGCTTATTCTTTCTTTCATGGATTGAGCTATTGGTTTTGTATTTAAAAACTCATTATTAAGTTTTTAATATTTGTATTTATTTGTGCTGTGGTTCCTTCAAGAAGGTTTATACTTTTGTACTTAACATTTATGTCTACTTTTTAATTTTTTGTCCACTTTGACAATCTCTGTCCTTTAATTATGTATTTAGAACATTTGTTTTTAAAGCAATTATTGATATACCAGGGTTAATATTAACCATATATATAATATGTTAACCAAATATATATAATCCCACTACTAACAAGACATTGCCTCTTTGTTGATTAGCCAGCCTAAGGCTTTTGGTTGCTAGAGAACTGAGAGTAGGGGGTGAGGTTACCTGCTTATGGATGGAGAGAAGGATGTTTACAAGAATGTTATGTTTAAACACAGCAATTACTTTCTGTAATTGGGAGATCTAAGTCAATATTGCTAATGTTCACAGGCATTTGTTATTTCCTGGAGCGTCTGTATAAATTCTGATACTATCAGAAGGCAGGTTATCTCACATTTCAGTCTATTAAATTACCAATTTCCTCTCTGCTTCATGCAGATATCTAGAGTACAGATTAGAAAATGCACAAAGTTAGATTTTGGTTACAACTTAGAAATGTTATCAACCATGGAAAATTATGTCTTAATCATCACATTTGTTTTTTATTGGTTATAAATAGTGAATGGTGAAGAGTTTAGGTTGTTTTGTTTGCTTCTAGTATTGCTATATTTTGGCAGTTTTAATTACTTTTTCTAAAAAAGGCAGAAGAACTTGATTTTTAACTGTTAAATGACCCTGAAGAAGTGTTAAAAATGTTCTCATGTTTATTAAAACATCACTCAGTTGTGAAAATTCATGATCATGTGAGTTTTAAGTGATACCTCTTAAGCCATATTCAATATGATTCAAAGGTTTTTTAAATGGTAAAGAGTTGAATGTTTATTCTTCTAGGGTCCATTCTTGTAAGCCATACTGTAGCTCATAAGCACTTGCATACCCCATACCCCATGACTAGTTATATGGGTATCACAAAAGCAACCCAAGGGTTAAGAGCAACCCACTCAAGGTGTTCCCATTGATGGCATGGCACTGAATTTGAACGCAAACATTAAAAACACAGGTGTTGTGTTGTCAACAGTTACGAATTTTTGATCAATTACTACATTACAATGCCATTGTATAAGAAGTAGCTCCAGACAGGCAATTGCCTTGTGAGATTGATCTAGATTCACAGATGAATACTACTTTTTAAAAGGCAGCTTGGCTATAATTCTTTCTATGCTAGAATTGTCATTCTAACAATTTCTTCAAGGATTATTGGCTACTCCACAGGCTGTAGCATGTATCCTGAAAAGTGTATTGATGTCTGCTTACTACTCCCTCCCATGTTAAAACGGAATAGCTGCATCCTTGAAAATTGTACATCGACTACCTAATTTTCCTACTTTCCCTAAAGCTTTCTCTCCTTGTGTTTCACTTATGGTGCTATTTTCTTGCTCAGAAGTATGGACTTCATTCTGTGCATTTCTTAAAGGTAATTGATGGCTGAGTGATCTGCTGAAGACCCAGTTGTCAGGTTTCATTCACCCATGAGCTGCATAGACCTGTTTCCCTGCCACTTCAATAATATCCTCCCCACGTACAACTTAACTCTGATAACAAAGGCCCCAAGGCCTCATCTAATTCCTTGCAGACTCTTTTCTATGCCATTTTCTGAGGTTTTCACTCTTGTAAATGTCCCCTTTCAATTTTATACTTCCCTACATACCTTCTTTAATGATTATCTTGTTGCATGTATTTAGAAAATCTGTATTATGAGACTAACATTTTAACTTTTTCTCAAATTCTGAATCTGCAACAAAAATCACCCACCTATTCCTCTGGCATGTAATTCTTAGCAGGCCAAAAATCCAAATAGTTTTCATTCAAATTTTCTATCTCATAAACCTTGTAAGGAGTGTGTTTGTTTCTTTCAACCTCCCATACTCAGCATTTAATACACTTTCACATTCTGCGTACTGCTCTTTACTTAATATTTCAAAACACTGACAATGTTTCAATGATTTTTTTTCATATTTCCACATTACCTTTAATTCCATAAATTATAAATTTGCCCAGGCCTTTGACACACAGGCTAGGATTATGACAGCCATAGATAAGCAATATTAAGTTAGGTTTATTTACATGGTGGTTTAAAAGTCCAGAATCTCAGCCTTAAAACAACAAGGCCTTATTTCTTTAAGCTGCAAATACGTTGTAGGTTGGCTGTAATTCTCCTCTATCTCCTCCACTCTGGGGCCATAATTATCTACTTTTTTTCTCATTCATAAGCTTTCCTTTTTCTCTCTTCCCTCTAGAAAAAAATACCCTCTCACTTTTTCTCACCAAACCATGTAGACATGTCTAACTGTTCTACCAACAATCCCTTTCCAGCTGATATTCTCTTGCCATATCTAATGACTTCATTTTTTCTACCCTTTCAGCAACTATTTTATGTGTAATCCTCCCCAATAAAGTTCACATTATATTCTCCAGCTGTAGTGTGTTCAAAAGTGCGTGCTTGTGTGTGTGTGTGTATTTGCATGTGCACACACTCTATGGATTCTAAAAGTAGAGGAATTGATACAGAAACTTAATTTGTTTTCCCTCAAAATCTAATATGGACTTTTGAGCAAATTATCTGCATATGTGCTTTTGGAATCATTGATCTCTTAGAGAAAATAATTTAGTAATATTCAGTTATGTATATTGATGATAGTCCATGAGGCTGAGGAAAGTAAAAGAAAATAAGTAAATATGCTTTGAAAGATATATATATTGCTGTACATGTTTACAAATTACTAACTATATCTTTTAAGAGTGTGTTAAGAGTATTTTTGTCCTTAATGTCTTGGTGGTTGTGTTGAATATTTATATTTAACGGTTTTATATCCACAAAGATCATGTTGCTCTGTTTCATTCTTGAGATGGGTTACAACTACGTTAGCTTTTGGATTTACCTGTTGGTTCTTAGCTTTTCCTTACTCCCATGATTATACTAAATCTTCCTATCCTAAATATAGTTGCAGTTTTTCATTTATATTAGTGATTATTTTATCATATTTACCCTTTCTACTAAACTATAAAAGCTACAAGGGTAAAAGTCATGTGAATATTTGGCTGTCATTGTATTACCAAAGCCTAGCATACGGTAGCTTCTTGAAAAATATTTTTGATTAAATGAATCAATATAAAATATTTTTGCAGGTGTTATTTTGTAGATATCAGTCTCAGAAGGGGCAGATGATATATCTATATGATCCAGGTATAGACCCTCTACGTAAAATAACATTTCCAATAATTTGAGAAGAATGAAAATGAATGATGTTCCATTTAAGCTTTCCTGATTGTACCCTTCTTGTGAGATTAATTTTGACCCAATGCACATTAATAAAAGGACTAGTACATTTATGTGTGTGTGTATATATATAGTCATTGCTATAAAAGCCAAGACCCTTTCACTTGGGAATGGCAAATCAAGCTCAAACAATAGAATGACCTTTCCCGACTCATGAAACCAGGAAATACAGGAATAAGGTTGACAGTAACAACCGTACACAAAGCTACAAACAATGTGGATGTGATCAGAAAGTTAATCTCTATCTATCTGTCTATCTGTCTAATCTCCATCATGTATTCTTTCATCCACTGGGCTGAGCCTCAGGACCATGGGGTTAGAAGAGCCCCATGTAAACAAAGATTCGGAATGATTGAGAAGCACTGTCCAAAATGCTTGCTAAGGAAGCAAACTGTGGTTGCTGCGGTAGATATGGGAAGCAGGGTGAGCTGCAGTTTCACTTCTGGCTCTCAGTGGTTTCATTCCTGATTCTAAAATGTGACATCACAACCACTTGTCTTTCCTGTGGTTAGTGAGGACAATGCCTCATTGAATTACTCACTTTACTTCCGTCAGTCTTTGGAATGTTTTTATTTTAAAATATATGTGTTTCTTTCTCATCAACAGATCTAAGATTCACATACATCTTTTACTTAAAGTCCTCTAAATCCCAATGCCAGAATTTGGAGCAGTTTTATATTAAACATACACTTGATTTATAGCTTTTATCTCTGCACTTCTAGGCACATTTCTTTGTGCTTATGTGTTCATCCCTTTCTTACCTAGGGTAGACATCCACTTAAACTACTGATTGGCTCTAACATCACAAAGCTTCTTCTTATAAAATAGATCACAACTTGGAACAAATTATAATATGTTTGAAACTACTGCACTTCATCAATCATTGGTTTAATTTTGTTAATCAATTGGTACATGTATTTAAAAAATGGAACATATTATGAAAACAAGTGCTGTGGGGAATACAAAGAAATAGCACACACAGCCATCTTAGTCTTTTTAGGAACATGTGATTTAGTGGAGAGGATAATCATAACAGCATTGTCAATAAACAATGCTGCAAATGCAGACCAGCATGTGATCAGGAAGGCACAGATGATAAATCATACAGGAATTCACAGTGTTATGAATGAAGGCTTTCTGGGATGTTTGCATGAGGTAGAACCTTAAATTTAGAAGGTAAATTTAAACCTTAATTTTAGAAGGTAGTGGGAAGCAGGAGAGAAATTTCTAAAGTTTTGCATGTTTCTTATTGAAATGGAAAATGTCTTGCCAAAGAAATATTTGTCCTGATGATAACAGGAAACAGTAGTCTGGTTGACTTCATGTTTTGCTTAGCTCATCTGGTAGTACTGACATTGTGCAGATTACCAAATGGAGGCCAGGTGTGATGGCTCACGCCTGTAATCCCAGCACTTTGGGAGGTCGAGGTGGGAGGATCCCCTGAGGCCAGAAGTTCAAGACCAGATTACCAAATGGGTCTAGTAACCAGGGTTCGGGAAAAATAGCATAAAAGTAGTTAAATAAACTACTATCCTCTATATTTTAGACCTATATAGTATTAAACAAACATAACATTGTTGAATTTATTCAACTCTATGTACTATAGTCAGTTTAGGTTACAATTGTTAGTAATGATGACAATAAAAATAATAGCTAATAGTTATCGAATGTTTAGTACAACAGGCATTATTCAGCCTTTTATTCATGTTAATTCATTTAATCACTATAAAACTACTTTTACCTATACTTTAAAGGTGCAAAAATGGAGAACATTTTAATCAGATGATTGATTCTAATATGCTAGTACATTCTAGAATATTTTAATTTTTATTGTGCAACTTTAATTATAAAAGTAAATATATTTACATATTTATTTTTAGTAAAATTATTTCATATTTTATAATAGCTATAGCACAGAAGCAGTTCAGTCATTAAAATTAAAAAAAACCAAACAAACTAGATTTCTCTTTAAACCTTGATTTTGAAAGTTAGAGTACTTTTCATTTTCTAACTGCTGTGGGGCAATGAATGAACTGCTGAATTTTTGGTTTTATTTTCAGAATCTATTAATTATTTCACCAAAGGAATAATATCACATTTCAAAGATAGTTTATTGTAGATATTCCTATACTCCGGTGTGATTTTGCAAAATAATATGTATTATGTAAAAGCTTATAGAAGTATTAGAAATTGCTGTTTATAACTTCCTTAAAGATCTTGCCATAAAATTTATCAAGTAAAATACAGTTGTTTCACTGGCCAATTTATATGTCAAAAATGTAATAATATCCTAACAGACTGCATTAACTTACAATCATTTATTAATGCTTTTGATTTGACTCTTTTTGAATGAAATAACTTGGCTTTCTATCAGTTTCATAGAAAAGAAACAAATCAATATACATAATTTCAAATTATTGCCATAGGGGTTACATATTTTTGTTCTATATAGAGGAACTTCTCAGATTCTTATTCTCCTATTAATTAATCGTAGTTTTCCTTTTGAAAATAGCATTAATAAATTATTATACATGATATTTGTGTTCATAAGACAAATATAATTTATAAACATGTGTTTATATAAATAAATCACTTTCCTAAAAAATAATGTTGGTGATCATAATTACCCATTTGTCCTGTCACTTATTAGGTGTGATTTTGTACAAGTTGTATAGCCTCTTTGATTAATATTTATTACCTATGAAATGGGATTAATAATGATACCTAATCCCCTTTTTCTTTCCTGAGGATTCAATGAGGTTATATATCAGCACACTGAGGAAAATTCTTGGGGCATGTACACACTCTATATGCTTATATGTTATTTAACAATCTGTACTAGTATGTGCAGTAATAGTGTTTATTTTTACACACTTTTCTGATAGAGATTGTAATTGGACTAATGGACAATTTTCATAAGGACCTATATTTTTAAGGAATGGAAACAGGTCATAACTTTTTTATATGTACATGGTTAGTTCTCTTGATTTGTAAACCAAATAATGATACCATTTGAATCTTGAAACCAGGATTTTGTTTGGAAATTTACTATGAAAATATTGGATAAGTCTCATACCATTTAAGATGTCAGAACCAGTAAGATCATAGCTAAAATAAAAATAATATATCTTATCCATTTAAATTATTTATATACGTTTATTACATAATATATGTTTTCTGCTACAAATGATTTTTAAAGATGTTTCTAACACACTACCTCATAAACTTTATGCAATTTTATTCATTAATACCAAGGAATAAAATCTTTAACTACATTATCTCTGGACACAATGTTATTGAATGGTCCTTAAAGAAGATAAATTCAGGAAACATGACTACAAATTAAGATAAAATATGAAAAATAAGGGAAACCATGTGATCAATGACATGACACAAATTATTCTTTTAAAAGCTTGCAGTATTTCCAGAGCTATCTGCACCGTGGACAAAACTGGAGAAGCAGTGTAGTCTGATCCTCAGTTCGCCCTGGAACAAGTATAAATATTTTCCTTGTCCCCATTTAACTTCCCATCTGCCATCAACAGCCTCCCATCTTTATATTGACCAAGAAGGCCATAATATTCTGGTTGACTTGACTTAGGCTGCTTCCTGACTCTGGGAGCCTGACCACCCTTTTCTTAGAGCATTTGTTTTTGGAAAATTTGTGACTATAAATTCCTTCTCTGCCTTTTTGAGATGTAAGGTTTTTTTTTTTTTTTTTTTTTTTAATGTCTTGCCGGTTTTAAGAACTGGAAAATGTCTTTCTCAGTGGTGTGGGCTGTTCCTTTGAAATGTAATCACCAAGGAAAATAACATCTCCATCTCCCAGCCTCTATGGGAGGGTGGGTGCCTAACATCAGTGTGCACCTTACTCCAAGTTGTCAAACTACCTCCTGTGATGGAATTACAAGAAAATTTACTTTTCCTCTGGTTAAGGCCAATTAGAAAACACAGATGACCTAAGATTCCTGCCACCCAACTCTTAAAAACTCTCCAGCCCTCTTTTTCAGGAAGCTGATCTTAGACTGAGTTCTGGTCCCCTTTCCCTATGCAACAGTCTTGAATAAAGTCGTCCCTGCCTATGTAAATTTGCCCAGTGCAACTTTTATTTTGATAATATTCACATATTATCTATGTCCTCTCTCTATTCCTATTTCTTCTGGTCTCCATAGCCATCTATACATCTATTTGCATTTACACCTACCTTTAGGCATACATAATGGCAGTAATAAAAATATTTGTCATCTGTTGAAATATTTGGTCAGTTGGGTAATTTTAAAAGTCAGAAAGTGGCCTATAATCTACATGTCCAAACAGAATCTTTCTTTTTTTCTTGTAAGTGTTACCAAATAGTCTACTTATAGGTGAGAAAGTAATGGTCTAATTATTCATTAAAACCGTGATAATTTTAAGAGTATAAATTTTCTTTTATACTCAGCCATTACATACATCATTATGATTTATTTACCTGATATGATTTATTTACTGATTTATTTACTTCCATATGTACAGTTATTATGATTGAAGTGAACATTTATATAACCAATTTTTTAATTTATCTTAAATTTTAGATCATATTTTAGAATAATTTTAAACTTATATAAAAGGTTACAATAGTACCAAGAATACCTGTATATCTTTTATCCATAAATTCACCTATTGTTACCATTTTTTCCCATTGCTTTATCATTGGCTGTCTTTATACATATTTTTCTCCTAGTTTATTTGTCTTTTGACTTCATTTATATATTTTTTTTACTGGGTTATTGCTTTCAATGTAAAATAGATTGATCATTTTTTGTTATGTTTTGATTTTTGTATCATGTTTAGAATGCTTTTTCTACTTTAACCTTTCTATAGAAGAATTTAATATGTTTTCTTTTAATACTTGTGCCATGTTTCACATTTATATTATTGATAAATTTTAAGTTCATTTGTGTATGTCTATGTGTGTGGGGTGAAAAATGAATCTTATAATGTCTTTTCCCAAATTGTCCCAGGATCATTTAATGAAAATACCATCTCTGCCTCAGTATTTTGAGATGGCGTGTTTATTATATACCATATTTTTGTGTCTGTTTCTGGAATTTTCAATCTACTCCATTAATTTGGTTTCTGAGTACCTGTGCCAAGATCTTTTTTTAAAAAAAGAGGTTTTGAAGTGTATTTTAATATCTGCTAGTGTTAATCACTTCACAAGCTCTTTCTTTTTGGTGTTTTCCTTGGTATTTTTATGTATTTATTTTCCCATATGAACTTTAAGACAGTATAGACTTATACTGTCCCATCAAATTATTGTTATGTTTCTGGGATCTCATTGAATTTATAAATCAACTCATGACCTGACTTTGTATTGGTCTCGAGACATATTTTTTATTTTTTGATAGGTAAAGTTTATATTAACTTAAAAATAAAGAAAATGAGGGTTTCTGAGGACAGTATCCAGAATGACAAACAGAAACAAAGATGAAAGCAACTTGTGGAACAGATCTCTGAAAACACATAATAGTTGTTAATTAGGAAAAGGTTATTAAGAGAAGCAGTTGACTAGCTTTTCTTAATGCTGCATGAGAGGAAATACCTTCTATTAGGAACAGGAACGCTATCTAGGGATGCTTGTACCTATTTCAATGTGTCCCTATCTTGGTAATGGAAGACTAGACCATATATTTGTTTACAGGTACATGTATACATACGTGTGTGTGTGTGTGTGTGTGTGTTGGTGCATCAACTACCATACATAGAGGATAAATGATGCATAAACATGGAAAAAGCAACTCCTTTCAGGCAGACTATAATTCTACAAAGACAGGTATATATTGATCAAATAAGTGTAAAATTGTGACTCTCTTGAGAAAATCATTCTCAAACAAAAATTTAACAGAGATGTAGGAGTTAAAATGGTTGGCAAAAGCAAAAAGAGTGTTGTGGTTAATGTGAAGACTATATGAAAATAGGAAGACTGGTGTCAACAAAAAACAGAAGGAAGGGCAGGGTGTCTGCAGTACGAGGACGCACTGAGATCATGGCTTGAGGTGAAGTTAGCAGCAGGCAGGCCCTGCAGGTGTGTGGTGCCATGTTGAAGTCTTTCCTGAAGTCAAGGAAGCCATTGAATGAAATGCGTTCAGGTGAGGGGAGAAAACACAACCACAGGTTTAAATATTGCAGCAATCCCTTTGGCTACCTTGTAAAGAACTGTTCGGAGGAGGACAAAGTTGCATATGGAGAGTGTTGTCTGGTGGCTACTATGGTTGTCCAGGGAGAGAGGATAGTGGGACTTTGACATGGAATTATGGTGGAGGAAATGGTGTGAATTTAAAATGGACACAGCTTTGGTGAATTAGAATTGATGAGGAATTGCCCTAAATTTAGTCTCATGGAGTGAAAGGCTTTTTGTACTCTAACCGATACAGGACTCTGGGGGAGACTCAGCTTTGGGATGGAGGGAGCAAAGGTCACGGTTGGGGGAATCCATGGAAGAGAGGTTTCAAGTAGGAAGTTGGATATATGTGTTTGGAACTCAGAAGTGATGTCTAGGTTGTTTTTCAAATAGGAATGTATCATATTCATGCAATTTACAGGTCTGTTCATTTAAATTGTTAATAGAGTTTCTGGAAGGAGAGTGGTTCTATCCACGTGCCCTTGATCATAAATGATCTTCCTCTATCTGGAAGTTTGTGTTCTTAGGTCAATTGTGCAAATATGGGAACAATTATATGGATGTTCATAGGAAAACGATTTTCAGTTGGATTTATCCGATGGCCTAAAGATTTGAGAAGTATAGAGCAGAATTAGAGACATAAGATAAGTCTGTTAGGAATAAAAACAAAACAAAAAACCTTTTTGTTTTAGAAAAGAACTGGTGTCTGACTGGTTCAGGAGGGTTAGGTGTTTCTTAAACTTTGGAAAGAACTAGATGGTGGACCTTTGACACATGAATTAACCTCGTGGAACCATGGAACTATCAAACAGAATTTGGAGGATGAAGATTAGATAAGAAAGTGTCTGAGACTTCGTCACCTTTTGATAATACTAGAAATTCATTATTTCTGGAGCTCTTCAAATGTGCATTCCCCCCACACATATACTTACCTTCTTAATTTTCAACTTAATTTATAGCATAGTTTGGCATAGCAGCTTATACGGCAATCTTCCTTACAAGATTTTTGTTATTAATTTACATAAAATGAAAATTATTGAATTGCTTCAGAGCACCAGTTTTTCCCCACAAAGCTCTGTGAGGAAGTAAAGTGTTCTGAAGGTAAAACTTCCCAAGAGGACACTGCCTCATTACCATTCTCCCAAAGCTGTTAGGATTTGTTGGACCATAAAATGTGGTTTTAAAAAAAGAGAAAAGACACTCTTGTTTTCCTTTGTAGGTGATTATTTGCTTTAATTCACATAAAATTATCACTCTTATTATTCATATTGGGTCACCTAAGCTAAATTAATAAAACATATAATAAATTTAAACTTTATTTGTTATATTTCTATAGATTAGGAGCAAAACTCATACACCAATGATGCCAAAATATCATAAAGCAATAACTCATACAAATATATTTATGGAAAACATGATATTAAAAATTTTTTTCTCAATCAGAAATTAGTTTAGTGTTTTCCTAACTATTCTGTACGTAATACTTAGACTTCATGTCTAAGTATTACATCAAGTCTTGCATCATCAAGTCTCATGTATGTTTTGTTAATATCCTTAAATGAATTTGCAAGCATTGGTGTTAATATAACAGAAATTGAATAAAGAGAAATAAAACACCACAGTATGCAGTTTATACACCATGCTTGGTAAGTGCTGTAAGTTGTCTAGGACTATGGTTACTTCTATTCACACCTCACATTTACTAGATCGTCAACTCATTACTAGATTGTGTTTTGGTTAGCTTTATATCCCATCATGCCTAGTATGTAGCAGGTGCACAATGAATGCTTATTGATAAAATAAACAACCTTGGGACTAGGCATACTTTCCCTTTCCTCTTACCCACTACCGTGCAGAGGTGAAACGCTCAGCTGACCGCGTTAGGAAATCTTCCACTTGGAAGACACGAGCGTGAATGAACCACACAGCCTGCTCGCACGGCCTCTTCAAGAAGTGTGCCCTCCTCTGCTTACCAACCGAAAGCTGCTGTATCATGGACTCTGTCCTACCCCAAACTGCTTTAAAATCGTCCAGATGAGACCTAAAGCTTTACGAATACCCTCACTGAGTTTTCTTCTTTTGAGATACTACTAAGCTCTAGCAAAGTGGTATTCTTCCTTCCTACAGTAAGTCTTGTAAATTTTTACTTATCGAGAGGTTTTTCTGTTGATCTTTTGGAAAGTTGATGGTCAGTCATTCTGGATGTTGCAGTGAGATCAGATGGAAATATTCTCAACACCATATCTCAGGCTCTTTCCTCAGAAATAGCTCACTTTCCTGAGGCCCCTAGAGCCTCTGACCACAATGGTGATAAATATGCCCTGTGTTTTGTCTGAGCTCAAATTTCCTTTCTTCAAACTCTCAAACGTGGATTCTTTTTTTTTTAGGAATCTTTTGATTATCCGAATTGGAGTGAAAACTCTCATCCTTGGGGAACACATGCTTGGTAACCAACCTGACTACAGAATCAGTCAAATTTTGTTTTTGTTTTTTCTATGCATCACTGTCTTTGGCACTTGCTTTTGTGAGACTATACGATAGGTTCATAAGGAAAAGGGTGGGTGTAGATCCTAGAAATGCCTCTTTCCAGACTGTTCACATATCTGGTGACTTCAGAAGGTTGTATTTGATTGGTGTCTGTATAGGGCAAACTTAGCTTGAGTCATCTTTTCTGAATAGTAAAAGAGATTTCTTCAGTCTTAGTGTCACTGAGAACAACTTTATTTAGTTTTACCAGCCTAGAGGAAGAGCTGTGTCTCATGTTGACAGTGACTGGTCTTTTGTCATGTTCAGGAGATATGTGTTTCAGACAAGTATCATTCTCACCAGCAATGGCTGTTTTCATGGTTGTCCACTGTTTGGTCCTACAGTTCAAACTCCTGCCTGCTTCATCTTTTAGTGTATGTGCATATGGCTCCAAGATGAGTAATGCCAGAAAGGACAATAAAAAATTGCACTGGCCACTTAGGGGAAACTTGACATGAATTACATAGTTCATTTCAAAAGCTAATAAAAGAGAGATCACTGTATTTAATGTGAGTTGAACTCTCGCTTTAATTCTTCCCTTTTATTTTTTCTGTCTTTGGAGACAGGCTAAAGAGTGATTGTGATTTGGGGTAATGGGTTTGGCCTACGTATAAAAAAAAAAGTTAGAAACTTAGAGCTTAAATGTCCTTGAACATTTTTTTTTGATTTGTGAACACAGAAGTTTATTTATATTTTTAAAAATTCATGTATATTCTAAAAATAGAATATTTAGGCATATAAAAGTGATTTGACTTTGATATAAAAAAACCTCTATTTTTAATTCTTTCATTTTGTCATCATGTGGAAGTAATGTTAGCCCTACATAAAAGCCTTTGGTTTAATTTCTTATGACTTAAGCTTTTTAAAATTCATACTTTATTTCTGTGAGTCCAGTAAGTTATTATGCTTTCCACAAATTGTTCAAGATTACATGCATTTGAAAATGTGCTTAACTGAATCAAATTGTAAAATCAGATATCTTTTAAAGAGTTTAGCCTTATAAATTTTTATAATCCTTCACATAAAGAGGGAAACTTCACTGGATTAAATTATAATTTCTAGATCCTTATTCAACTTTAAGACTATAAATTAATATTAATTATGAAAATTTTCAAAAAATTAAATATGTAGACAAATTCTATTTTTTTTTCAGAGACAGTGTCTCCATCTCTTGCCCAGGCTGGAGTGCAGTGGCATGATCATAGCTCACAGCAGTCTCAAACTCCTGGACTCAAGAGAGCCTCTCGTCTCAGCTTCACAAATAGGTGGGACTATAAGCACATGCCACCGTGCCTGGCTAATTTTTTTTCTTTTTTTTAATTTTCCTTTTTTTTGGTAGAGCTTGGGGAGGGTCTCCCTATGTTTCCCAGGCTGCTCTTGAACTCCTGGCCTCAAATGATCCTCCAGTCTCTGCCTCCCAGAGTGCTGGGATTATGGTGTGAGCCACTGTGTCCAGGCCCTAGACAAATTCTAATAGGGAAAAAGATACAAACACTGGTGATTAAACAATTTTAATGCCTTTGTTGCTTATTTGTATACATAGAATAGTTATAGATTAACACAATGTAAAAATGTCTTTAAATATTATGCTGTGCTCACACACCCAGACATGCACATATGTTTATTTATTACCTTAAATTTTGTTAAATTGACATAAAATTTGTTCATGAAAAAACAATTTGGTAGAAAATTCCTGTTGCCTACCTTCCAGTTTTCATTTGTGTCCACTAAAAACAAAGGTTTTTTTTCCCCCTTTGGTTAAAGTTGGTAAAAATATAAATGGTTAAAAGAATATTAGATACAACAGTTGCAGAACTATAAATACATATACAAGAAAATCAATATGTTTGGTTTCTTAAGGAATTGTTACAGTATATTAAAGGAATAAATTAAATGAGGCATTTATTTAATATGCTAAGATAGTTAATATTTTAGGTTAAAATTCAAAGTTAAATTATTATCTAATTAAATTACCATATTATACTTGTATACATCTGAACACATACATAAAGGTATATTAAGATTAAATTAAAAGAATTGGCTGTTTGCATCAAGAAATACTTGCTCCTGGAAAATAAGACTGTGAACCAATGAAAACAACTTACTTAAGTAAATTGGGTTTGTTCACCAAGATTTCCTTTAAGACAACATTCTGTGGCTCCCAGTGCAAAGCTAGGATGTTGTAAACTCCATCCACAGACCTCCACCCTGCCAGGTGCACCTCAGAATCACCCAGCCCAGGCCACCGAACCACATGAATACTTTCTCCAAATTTCCTCGTATTGAGAAACTACTAACTCTATGAAGGTGGCATTCTCCTATATTTTAGTAAGTCTTAAAAACTTAGTTTCTTTTGTGCAACAATTTTGTCTGGTAGTCTTTTGTAGATTCAAAAGTTAGCAGTATTGATAATAATTAAAACAAATAAAATTAAATGATACAAATGGATCATTTTTTTGTGGAAGATATTATGTTAATTGGAATTCTTTGAAACATCATGGTATTTTAAAATTTAAGCTTTATCAGATTTTTAAGGTCAATAATATATTTATAATATTTTTAATTTACCATATAGTTAAGCAATGTATTTTCTTCAAAATAATACTTCAATGAAATGAAAACATACAAGTTAGAGTTCAGCCTGAAAAGATAATTTTAAAATATGATGTGACTTCTCTGTTATTGACAGATAGATTAGCTGTGAATGTAAGAATTTCTACTTTTTCTTCTTAAAAAGATTGAACTGAAAGCTAGGTCATTCGGCAGTGCATCTGCCATATGTCGAGGGTGTGACAGAATGAGAACACTTATAGCCCAAATTAAAATGTCTCACGGTAGTCTCCCAAGTGATTCTGAAATGGAAAAAAATAAAAGCCAAGGTCAAAAAAAGTCACCATTTGAACAAGCTGTCAAGGAGCCTCCAAGGAAACCTGTCCAGATGACTTCTGTATGAGTAAAATAAGTCATTTAAGTGAAAGAATACAATTTAAATGTGCCTTCGTCAAGTTTATCAAGGATTAATGGAAAGACATCATTTTTTATTTTCTCTGGGAAGAAAGAATATACCTATTTTTCCCTCTAATTTTCTCTACTTCTCCAAACTTCCAAGGTAGGGTTCTATATATTGCCTAAATATTATGATTTCAAAAGGAATTCCTAATTTGGCCTGAGGTATTAGGGGAAGAGGGTCCTCACAACGTGGTAGCTAAGATGGTAGGTCCTCTCTGGAGGGAACTGAGAAATGAGTAAGTCCAGGGAGTTCTTGTCTAAACCAGCTCTCCTTACCGAAAGACTGGATTATCCCACCTGTTTGCTCATACGTACGTTTCCTATGTCCGACCACATTTTGATGTTAATAGATTAACATACATTGTTAATTCTCAAAAATTGCAAGGATTGTGGTTATAAAGTTTTAATATTTGTTTCAAGCATGGGATTCAGTAATCGTAAGCAGTTGATCGTTTAAAATTTTAGAAAAAATGAAGAAAATAAATTTCTTACAGTAATGGAGGGGAGGGAATGATGTCAATACATTATTTACTTAGAGGGAAGCACAGATAATGCACATCATACTTCCTGCCCAAGTCACTGGTTCAATAACTGATAAGGAAGTGACACTGTCATTAGAGACAGAGACAGAAAGACACGACAGATCTTGGAACATATGGACTCCACGGCTACAGAGACACTAAACTTTATCCCTACAGACAGTTAAAACCTTGTGCCCAGGCCTTACTGGCTGAGTGCCTCTACAGAAGTGCCTTAATTGAGTTTCAGTGCAAGGCTTTGCCCTTGTCTTTTATCAAAGGTTATCCTAAGAAACAGCCACATGAAGAAAATTTCTCTATCTTCAACAAAATTGCAGATAAAGACTTTGCTCATTATGTTAAGGTTCCTTTTAAGATTTTACACAATAAATTTTTTAACATCTAATGCCATATATATCTACTTATTGATCTATTGAAGGTATAGTTTAATGCCATATAGACCTACTTAATATGTTGCAAATATGTGTGTGTCTATGTACACGTACACACATGCAGAATTTGGGTTTCTGGGTTTCTTTCTTTTTTCTCTTTCTTTCTTTCTCCTTTTTGAAAGAAAAACATATAATCCGTCATGTTTTGGTTTTACCCTAACATTTAGAAAAGCAAACTTAACCTAAATTTGTTTCTCTTTTTGGCTCTTGATCCTATTCTCCTATTTCTTTAATTATTTTTATGTATTCCTATTTTATTATTTTTACTTTTATCTCTTCAACTTATGTGTGTATTATAAATAAACATAAATATCTTGGAAGTTGCCAGATCATCAGTATATTTTCAGAGAATCATTTTGAATCTATACTAGTGACATACATGTCACAGATTTACTTGTCAATGAAGAAACCGAGCATCAAACATGTTAATTAACTTGTCCACAGCCTCACAGGCAGTTGACGGTACAGGGAGGGTTTTAATATTTCTCTGTCTGGACGGAGCTGGCGTTTTTCATTTTATGCCACACTTATAGAGGGGTACAAGTCAGGTACCTGCCTTAAATCACATCCCCACTGCCCTCACAGTGCCTAAATCACAACCTTGTTTAGTTGTATTCATTCTAGTTTTGGAGGCTTTCTCTGTCATAAATGTAAAATCCACAAAGTAGGGACTACCTTCAACCTTGTATGTTAAGGAGACGTGCTAGAAGCATCTTCTTCTAGAGGCACCCAGGGAGTAAAGGGGTATTAAAAGATATATGAATAAAAAAAAAGGCAAATCCATTTAAATGGGGGTTTTCCTAGTATTTGTCACTCAGTGTTCTGCAAACCATGAAATAAGATCAATATATTCTGGAAGTTATTCTTGATATCTATTTTATTATCAGCATCATCTAATGATTTCTTTTTAAAACACCTTTTATGGTAAGAAAATAGAAAAAAATCCAGGCAGGAGCATTAATCTAGAAAAGGATCAGCTGCAAATGAAAAAGGAACTTTTAAAGTCTAAGATGCTAATGATGATAAAGTGATTTGAGGCAATATCTAGTAATGAGTATCACCTGATATTGAAGATTGTTACGCAGTTATTAGAGAAATTTAAAGACCTGTCACTTGGGCTTAATCTGTAGCATAAAAAGTCGAATCAATTAAAAATATGCACTTTCCCATAGGGGAATAATAAAGAAAAACTATGAAGGTACATCTGCCTTTTGGTTGTAGGCTTACAGGAATTTTGTGATACTTGCAACATTAGAAAGGGAAATAATATATGTCAGTGTTCATGATAAAAGATTGCAGAGCTAACTGCCTGGTAAATGAAAGACACGTGGCATGTAGTGTATCATCACCAAACAAAAGCAAAGTTCTCATTATGATTTCAGTCAACAAAGCAATGACCATATTTAAAAATGCAAAAGTTGGGGACAACCCAAGTGTCTATCAATACATGAGTGGATTAATTAAATGTGGTATATGTATACCATGGAGTACTATTCAGACATAAAAAATGATCTTGTTTCTTTTGTAACAACCTGGATGGAACTGGAGAACATTCTTCTAGTGAAGTATTGCAAGAATAGAAAAACAAACACCCCATGTACTCAATATTCATTGGAACTAATCGATCACCACCTATGTGCACATATGGAAGTAAAACTCAAGGGCAATCAAGTAGGTGGGAGGGAGAAGGTGGGGATGGGTAAATTCACACCTAATGGGTACAATGCACACTAACAAGGTGAAGGGTACACTCATAACTTTGACTCAAACTGTACAAAAACAAATTATGTAACCAAAACGTGTATACCCTATAAAATTTTGAAATAAAAAAGGAAAAATGCATAAAATTTGAGGATGTAAAAGAACTATGGACAATGTGGATACTAGAGATATAATAATATAAGTGCCAAATGAAGTGGTGTTCAGACCATCCCAGAAGAAATGAAAACAAGTTACCAAATTTGATTATCAGTGAACTGAGAGCTAACTGCTACTGCATCAGTGAAAGAGTGTATTTTCTGCCTGACACACAGAGTATACTACTAGATTTAGAGTTGTGAAAGCAGAAGAGATGATGCTGTAAAATGCAAGTAAATCAACTTTTGGGTACAAATAAGCAAGGCTATTGAAAGAAGTCCAAATTCAATTACCATATCTTTAATGTAGAAGATAAATTCTGAATACACAGATATTAAAAATACATTTACATAGGTGAAATGATTCATTTATGAGAATCTATTGCTTCTTGTACTATCATATTACTAAAACACAATACATGGAGAAATAAGTAAACTAAAAATGGAAACCATGTTGTAGTTTCAGGTGGGAAAATAGAATTAAAAAGGTAAGTTCCAATAGCAATTTGCATATGAATGTGTACATTATTTTCTATTGCTGCATAACAAATTACCTCAAACCTAGTCGCTTAAAACCACACACAACCTCACAGTCTCTTTGAGTCAATAATCTTGGAATGGCTCAGTTAGGTCCACTTCTCAGGATCTCAGACGGCTACAGGCCAAGCAGAAGTTGAATTGTGTTCTCATCTGGAAGCTCTACTGGGGAAGAATCTGTTTCCACACTCCTTCAGGTTGTTGGCAGAATTCGCTTTCCTGCTGCTGAATGACTGAAGAAATCCGCTTCTTACTGACTGTTGGCCATGGCAGAGGTCCTCGAGACTGCACACCACCCCCTGCCACATGGTTCTCTACATGGGAGTTCACAAAATGGCAGTTTGCTTTTTCAGGGCCAGCAGAAAACTCTTTCATTGCAGTCTGCTAAAACAGTCTAACATTATAATATAACACAACATAATAACAGGAGTGAAATATCATCACTTTTGCCATATTCTGATGATTAGAAAGAAGTCCCAAGTGCTGGCCACGCTCACAGGGAGGGGATCACTCAAGGATCTGGCTCAGTGGGACTCACCTTAGGGTGCGTTGGCCAGAGTAAGTGATTGCATATGAGCACAAGCAGAGAAGAATATGGCAAAATTAGATGTCTTCTCAATAAGAGATCAAGAATATATGATTTTTTTAGTTGGAATTATTAAATTTTAGAAAAAAAAGTAAGTGAATACAGGCCAGAGTTTTTTGTATCGTTGCCACCCTAGATGTTTCCAAGTGGATGGAAAATACCTGGTTGTATATGTGCTATGAAACACCTTTCAGAAGCATAGAAAACACTGACAAGTCCAAAATATATCCATGTTTATCCTACACTCTTTGTTATTGAAATTTATTACATAATTATCTCTAAGTCACTTCTATATGAGGATGTTTTAGGAAGCTGGATCTGTCATAAAATGATGAGAATAAAAAATGATACCAAAAAAGCCTTCAGATTCTGAGACACATGAAATAGTTTTGCAGACTCCACAAGGTAAACAAAAGGTCAAAGACACATTTGTTTTCCATGCTCTGTCAAAAATACAGACACACATACACACACACACACTGATTATATAAAAGTGACCGATTAATGAGCATTTATTGCATACCATGTAATACCGCAAGAACTCAGAGGAGTATGTGTTAATAGATACTTTTAATGATGGTGAGAGTAAGTTTCTGGGAGGACAATTTGACCAAAAAAAGGTGGTATTGTAGCATATTCTTCAATGAGCTTTCAATTCATGTAACATTTCCAACAGCCTTATAAGGTAAGTGCTAGTGTCCACTCCATTTTACAGATTGTAAAAATGAGGTATGGACAGAATAATTGACTTCTCCAAGGCCACTTGGGGATAATGTTGCAGAGGTGGGGTCCAATCACAGGTGAGCAAGTTCCAGTGTCCGTGTCCTTAACCATCATGGTGTGCTGATTCCCAGGAACAGAACCAGGATTCGAAGAGAGCTCTTATTTCCATACCAGTTTGGTGCTCACCGCCTGCCACAGCTCCTAAACTTGAGGTACCCGTGGTTCTTAAGAGAGTAGCCAGATTGATGCTATTAAACTAAAATTAGATATCTTTATTCCTCCACTGAAAATCCTGAGATGGTCTAACAGATCTAGCCCTCTCTCTGCTTCTCACTTCTTACGTTGTTCTTGCCCTTAGGAAAGGCTACTGAATTTTGAATTTTCATATAATTTCATGTTAATCACCTTAAAAGAGTAAACAGTTATAGCTTTAAAATGCTCCTTAATGTAAAATTTAGATTTTTAGATATTCCTTCTAAAACTGATGACAAAATAATTTGGATGCTGAATGTCAAAACAACTCATTCATCCAAGCACTATTTTGCTAAGTTCTAAGGATTTTTGTGATGGCCTAGATGCTCATTGATTCTTAGCTCATTGTTTTCAGCTGTCTTGATTCATTTAGGAGCTTTACTCGGCCATGAGTCTCCAATAGTCATGAGTTCCCTCACTGCAGGAAGGTTAAGGTAATACCTCTGCTCTCATTACCTCTTCAGAAGGATGTTTGTGGATTTGATCATAAGGAACAGATGTTCTCTATGAAATCTTTAAAGATGAAAACCCAGGTTAACCTCATTTGTAACATTTTTATTAATATAGATGCATTGTTTTCTGTAGGGTGAGAAAGTGTCAGGATGGAGTGTCATGCTGTGGAGTTTTAGTACACATCAGATGTTTTACCACACATCAGAATCACTTTGAGCCCTTATGAAAAACTGCACATTCCTTGGCCCCACACAAAAGTCTTGAATGAGGATTTCTAGAGAAAGAGTCACAGAATATATGTTTTTACAAAGCTCTGTACGTGCAATTCTAGTGAGCAGCTAGGTTTGTGAATCACTGGCATAGAATAAGTGATAATAATCCAATTAAGAAGTCATCTGTCAGTTGATATGTAACAGAAAATAATAATCTCAAGGGAAAAAGTGAAATAGATCATGTTTGCATTGTGGTTTACTTAAATATATTAACATACATGGATAATAGTATTTTAATACTACAATCTTGAAACAGTAGAAAACCGTGGCAGCATTTTATTCATAACCTTCTGCAAGTATGAAACTTTGCTATACATTTGTGTATTTTTAGTATACATACATTTTTTACCTTTTCATTAAATCAATTCAGGGTAAAAGATATTCTTCAAAACCAGTCCGTGAACACATAATGTAACGCTGAATAACCTGTATTATGCTAATTATAAACAAAAAAATTGTTAAAGAGTCTCAGAATTGTAGCCTTAAGGCTCTTCTCTTTTCTTTCATTTATTCATTTATTTTTCAATTCAGTCAGTTCACATATTTTTATTCATATTTTCACCAAATAAATTAAACTTATATAGAAATATTTATTCTGTGCCAGCGAGTATAATACTGGACTTGTGATACGACGCACATACAATACCATGACATTGTAGATACAACGGTGAACAAGGTAGAAACAATCCCTGTGTCAGAAAACTTAAACTCTATAAAAAATAATAATAACCAAGAAAAACATTATATGATGGTGAAGCACAGAGAGGAGCTACTATACGATGTGAAGAAAATGATCTTGGATTGTGCAGGAGCAGAGAGCTGTGTGGCTGGAGTCTACAGAACCGTGGTGAGAAGAGTACACCATAAACAAACTTGGGCTGCACTGAGAAACCAAGAGGAGTCAGAATTAAACTCATGGTGTGAAGGGAAGCTGCGGGAGGTTTGTAAGAGAGACAATTATGTGATCAGGTTACAGCCTAAAAATGATCACTCTGACTGCTTCATAAACAATAGAGAGGTCAAAATTGTACAGAAGGAGACCATCATAAAACCATTGCATGTGCCTGGTAGAGATGAGGGCTTCTACTAGGGAGGGGACAGTGAGCAGGGAGGACAGGGAACTGACCTAGAACATGTTTTGGGGGTCAGATGGCAGAAATGGATAGGAGTAATGAAAAAAATTAGAGGGAAAAAGTATAACTCTGTGTGTGTATGTTTGTGTATACAAAACCATCCTCATAATATGTTGATAGTTTCTCAAGATGATTCGATTGTTTTAATTTCATGTGTTTGATATATTTATTTAAATAAATGTCTACTTTGTATATTGAAACTAGTGGTATGCATATTAGAATTTTATTTTATCAAGAGAGTATAGGCTTCCCCTTTGTTTTTACCAAGTCAACTTCAAAAATCTAATGTAAGATTTTTAGCAAAAGTAAAGCTTTTTAAATATATACCAAAGACAATTATCATACAAACACGTGTCTTTCATATCATTATGTCTTTTCATTGATTTGACCAAACATATTGTTGAATGATGACAATGTGGGCATGAATATCTCACAAATAAGACTGAAATTTAGCTTTCCTCCCTCTAAAATGTACAATACCATTATCTTAAGAATATATTTTTATGTGTGTATGGGTGTGCACACATTTTAAAGTGACAGGTACTTAGGGGAAAATGAAAGGACTAACCAGTAATTTACTCTGTAGGGATCATTTATCTCTGTGAGTAATGAGGGCATGTGGTCCAGGGTGTGGGTGGGAATTTTCCACACCAAACAATGCTAATGATAGCTCATCGGTGGGGACAACAAGGACAGTTCTGTGGCATTATAAAGCCTGAGCCATGACGACACTTCACTAAAAGGTTAAAAAAACATAAAGAGAGGAATGTAGCAGGCTTATATTAACCAAAATGCTCTGTGTTATAATAAGTACTGGGCATTCCTAATGGATATTTTAAGTGACTATAAGTGACTATTTTGCACAACTGCTTTGGGCTAAACCAGTTCCACTTCAATTGAAATGTGAAGAAATTGTTGCTTTAGCAGCATTTCTTGTCCTTAACATTAGTTTTCAGCATATAGAAAAAGATATTTCAGAAATAGTCATACAAACTGGAATAGTTGGAAACATGCCCATGTTTAGATCCCATAAGTGTAAACATTTTTATTATGCTTATCACAAAAACTAAACATCATAGTACTTACAAATAAGAATTATGCTAACGTGGAAATACCTGTAAAATAATTTTAACACATTCTAAGTTAATTTGTTTACATTTTCTCAAATTTCATATAATAATAATCTAAAATTCATGTGCACATGTATATAACAAAGAGAAAAAGATAAAACGATAAATCTCCTTAAGATCCGTAAGAAAGTGTGTGCAGATCCCGTAGGTATCTGCTGGGTGGGACTGGCATCTTCCTGTAGTAAGAAGCATGCAAATTCATGGTCTAACAAAATACGGTTTCGAGTTCTTGCTCCTCGTGCTTCCTGTATACACTAGGTATAAAAAGGTATGAAAAAGTTATTAATGAAGTTTATTGGGAGTCTGCATAGATGCTGAAGTAATTGGAAGGAAAAATGCTACTTTGAAGAGAAACAGAAAGGCTGCTTCTAAAAGAAGAGCATATTCATTTTATTTTTATGTATTTATTTATTTTTAATTGATAAAATTATAATTATACGTATTTGTGGGGTACAAGGTAATATACAATGTAATGTTAAAACATATGTATACATTGAGGAATAACTAAATCAAACTGTTTAACATGTCCGTTACCTTACATACTTATCATTTTTTTGGGTGGTGAGAATGTTTAAAATTTATTCTCAGCAATTTTCAGATACAGAATACACTATTATTAACTAAAGTCACATACTATACAGTAGATCTCCAGAACTTATTCTGCCTAACTGAAGCTTTATACCCTTGACCAACATCTCCCCATTCTCCCCCTCCCCTCACCCCTGGTAACCACCATTTTTATCTCTGCTTTTATGAGTTTGACTTTTTTAGATTCCACATATAACTCAGCATTTCATTTTCTGTGCCTGGATTATTTCACTTAGCATAATGTCTTCCAGGTTCATCCATGTTGTTGTGAATGACAGGATTTCTTCTTTTTAAGGCTGAATAGTATTCCACTGTGCATATATAACACATTTTTTACCCATCCATCCAGTAATGGAATCAACTTAGATTGATTCCATATATTGCATACTGTGAGTAACGCTGCAATGAACATACTGCAGAACTACAAAGCTCTACATAGCAAAGGAGATAACCAACATTGTGAAGAGGAAACCTATGGAATGGGTGAAAATATTTGCAAACCACACTTCTGATAATGGGTTAATATCCAACTATATGTGGAACTCAACTCAATAGCAAGAAAATAAATAACCCAATTAAAAAATGGTCAAAGGAACTAAATAGACATTTCTCAAAAAAAGACATACAAATGGCTAATAAGTATATGATAAATGCTCAACATCACTAATCATCAGGGAAATGTAAATTAAAACCAAAATGAGATAGCACCCACCTCACACCTGTTAAAATGGCTTTTCTCAAAAAGATAGTAGATACCAAGTGTTGTCAAGGATGTGGAGAAAAGGGAATCCTTACACACTGTTGGTAGAAATGTAAATTAATAAAGCCATTATGGAAAACAGTATGGAGGTTCCTCAAAAAATTAAAAGTAGAACTACCATATGATCCAGCAATCCAACTACTGGATGTATATCCAAAGAAAATAAAATCAGCATGTCAAATAATTAACATTTCATAGTTGGAAAATTTATCTAAAGAAAATGCCTGCCTAAGTCTTTTCATTTGAGAAGATAAAGCCCTTTATGGACATGGTTAGATGTGTGCTTTTATTTTCTTTTTCATAATGGCATAATTTACTATTATACAACATAAGACTGTTTTCACACACCTGGCTTTTAAGGTATTCTGGAAGGAGGAGCAGAAGAGACTGAAATCAAAGAAAACAATGTGATACAGAAAGAGAGACCTTGTTGAGACTGTGGCAGCTGGGTGTCCTGAAGACAATCTAGGCAAAGAGAGTTTCACGTATCAGGAATGAACAAGCAATTTCAGTAAATCTGAAATGTAGCATTTCATTTTTTAATAGACTACTTTTTAGAGCAGTTTTAGGTTTACACCAAAATCGAGTGGTAAGTACAGTTATTTCCCGTATACTTCCTGCTTGCACACACATATGCAGCCTCTCCCACTATGAATATCACACACCAGAGTGAAACATTTGTTATAACATTGACACATAATTATCCAGAGTTTATATTAGAGTTCACTCTTGGCAGTGTGCATTCCCTGGGTTTCCCCAATAGTTATAATGATACATGTTAATCATTATAGTGTCATACAGCGTAGTTTCACTAACCCCAAAATCCCATGTGCTCCACCTATTCATTCCTCACTTTCCCCATGCCCTGGCAACCACTGATCTTTTTACTGTCTCTATAGTTTTTCCTTTTTTCACAATGTCATGTAGTTGGAATCATACAGTAGGTAGCCTTTTTAGATTTGCTATTCTCACTTGGTAATATGCATTTAAGCTTCCTCCATGTCTTTTCATAGTTTGATAGCTCATTTCTTTTTCACACTAAGTAATATTTCATTGTCTGGAGATACCATTCTTTATTTATCCATTCACCTGTTGAAGGGCATCTTAGTTGTTTCCACATTTTGGCAATTATGAATAAAGCTTCTATAAACCTCCATGCCCAGGTTTTGTGTGGACATAAGTTTTCAATGCACTTGGCTGAATATCAAAGAATATAATTTCTATATGATAAGGTAGGAGTATGTTTTGTTTTATAAGAGACTACCAAACTGTCTTCCAAAGTGGCATTCCATTTTGCCTTTCGACCAGAAGTGTGACATTTAATTTTAGCTTTCTTTCCTCTATTGACTTGTACTGTAAAACAATCCCTGTTAACTTAACCATCAGGAAACATTCGCTCCTCACTATGGCCTTGTGTTAGCATTGGTTTTGGGGAGAGCAGGAAGACAGGAATGGGCGTGGACCCAAGCAGTGCAGAAGCAGATGGCGTCCACAGGAGCCAAAAAGAAGAAGGAAGAAGTGGGTCCCTGGAAGCAAGAAGTAAGACCTAATGAGAACTAAGGGGAACGTAAACCCCATGGGAATCCTCTGTAAAATGGCAGGTAAAGATGATCTTCACTTTCCTATATTATTCTGGCTGTGAGCTCAAACAATTTTAGTTAAATTTTGAAAGAAATATGAAAGGACCTATTATGGACATTCATATCTAAAAACAACATTCTTTCTCAATGTGCCTTAAATGGGAATTTCCCACTGAGGGTATACAGAGGATCTCCTCCACAAACAGAGATGGGGTGTACAACAAGGAAGCCATGGTTATCCTGTACTTCATGGTTTAGATTAACAATTCCCAAGTGTCTCTGAAGGAGAAACATTTTAAAATATGGCACAATATATTGACAGAATTGAACACAAAAGACAGAAAACCTACTCAGATTAAGGTAGACAGCAAAACGTTTTCTCAAGCAGAGTTTTGTATGAGTCTAGGGTGCCTCAATATGTCTCCCTGAGAAATCATGATTTGAGAAAATATGTGTTTTAAACTTTGTTTGCTACATGATATGAGAGCTCACAGAGATGTATAAGGCCTAAGCAATTTCCTTAGAGGTGTTACAGCCCTATGAAGTCATGTGTAGCAGGACTGTGATCACCTACTTGGGTCCATTCTCAGGTTTTCACATAACCTAGAGGAGTGCATTGGTAATTAGTGAGTTCTAAAGAAGGGAGAACTCTTAAGTAATATTATAGAAGTTAGATGCCTCTCTCTACATCCACTTTCCTAAACTCAAACTCCACCTTGGCATTACAATTGAAAAATCAGAGGTATGTCTTCATCTCCCTCACCCAAGCATTGTTAGGCACCATAATACATCTTGTACCATGGCCTTTTATTCCTATTGTTATTTTTCAGAACATGAATTGTGTAAGTTAGAAGTAAATTGTGTTACAAGGTTTTCATGGATTTTGTCAATTTTCCTTGTTATTTATGTCCTCTTAATTTGTATTTCAACAGTGTTTGTGTTTTGCAAACATTCCTGATGATTCGATCTTGTAATTTCTGAAGTTAAGGTATGAGCTAGAAGAGAAAAAAAAAATCTAAGCTCAGATTTACAGTCAACTCTGACAAAGGTAGTGATGAAGAATTACAGACTTCCAATTTATTTTACTACGCATGTGCATTAAAGAAAAATTTTAAAAATCCCATCTTTTTATCAGTGAGTGTTACATAAGCTGGTAACTCAAGTTTTCCTAGTCCACTGTACATCCCCTTTGAGTAACCATTTACAAATGCTGCAACTTCTTCAGTAAAATTGAGATGATACATCTAAAAATCACAGTCATTCCGTAATTTGCTGAACAAACAGATTTTTGAATCTCAGAAAGAGTAATGTTGTTTTTCTAAAAAGTCACAGTTAGTTGGGAAAATTCAAAAATTTATTCAATAGTAAAATACAAATCCCTGAAAAGGAATAGTCTCACAGTTAAGTTGAAAAGTTTCCACTCTCAGACAGTATGAAACGTTGTCATATTGACCATAAGTCACATGATGCTGAAGAGGTTTCTTATAAAACACTGGAAAACACCAGCTTCTCCATACAGTTTGATAAGCAAATAAATTTCACCAATGAATGTCACCTGGTTATCATTTCTAATATGTTTAAATGATGATGAAATTAGAGTTTTTCTTCTGCAAAGAGCTGTATCTCTTCATGTCTGAGGACAAGCAATCTGTCTCCAAGAAACTGTATTGATATCTGTGCTGATGAAACCCCCCTCAATGGTTGGATCCCCGAGAGATACCACTTTCCTTGTAAAAAATTTTGAGATTTTCTGAGATCCTCAGATGATTTGAAGTTGGACTGCTTTCTGTGTGAAGATTTGTCTGATTTTTTTCCCCAAAAGATTTTTTAGTGGAAATAATATAATCTCTATATAACCAAAACATAATCAAAGCATTATAAATCTAAATGTATGTGCTATACTTGAAAGGGTACTGTAAGGAATATTTGTTACCTCATTGTTTATACCAGAAAATAAAAAGTTGAAGTTAATGAGCTAGGGGTGCATTTTTAAGGGTAAGGTACTAATAAAGAAAATTTCATAGTATAAGATTTTTTAAAAAAGATTTATCTCCCAGTGTACATTTTCTTGTGTGCAAATAGTGGAATGATGTACATGAGGCTGTCCCACATTGTTTAGTATCAGGAGTCTCTCTTCAGTGTGAGGTTTTTTTGGTTTTTTTTAATGTTTCCCCCAGGGATGAAGGGCAACTGAAGGTTTTCCTATATTTTTCATATTTATAGGGTCTCTCCACAGTGTAAGATGTCATTAGTTGCCTTAAATTGAAAAAAGACATGTATACCTTCCCACAGTGCCACAGGCAGCACTAAGGCTCAATACAGGACATGGAAGAGTGTGGACCAAGAGGAAACATCTCCCTCTAAAGTCCCCAGAAGAGAACTCAGCTCAAAGAGGTACTTCTGGATGGTTGTCCTTAGTGAAGGGACATTTTCTAGATCGGACACCTGGAGGTCTCTGTGGGCATCAGCCATTCAGTCCAAGATGCAACTTAAAGACAAGGAGCTAAAAGAGCTGGAAGCAGGGGCACCGAGCATTTTGAGATAGATGGAGAAGGTGATGTTTGTCTACTTCTGCTTCCTACCTATATTTAAGGGAGTGTGGATATGGTATGAGAGGGCCCAGACTGTACCTTGTAACTTAGCCTTGAAAGAACATTAAAAGCACTCCAAGACTTCTCAATCACCTTTCCACATTGGAGGACACCCCCAGGATAAAAGTGGCCCCCAAGCCAGGGCTCATTTCTCTGGATTTCCTATCCTTTCTGGATTGTTCCTCAAAAACCTCAGGATATTATTAGCCCTCCAGAGCCTCCCAGCCTATTTTTCATGCATTATCTATGTTTTTCTGTTGTCCTCAGTTTATGGTTAATTGGAAATAACTAGTGTACCCTGACTAATTTTGAGTTGAACAATGAAGGAACAAATCAATAACTACTTACTTATGGGACAGCAGTTTTGTTGATTCAATATAATAATAATAATAACAAACAGACTATTTTAGTTTCAGTCATAAGGGACTGTTTGTTAATCTTTGTATTATAGATTGCATATTAAACTGTTTTCAATGTCTTAATCATAGATATCAGCCTTCCTCACGACTCTGATTGCACAGTAATACAACTAGTCTGTCCTTCCAGAGTTAGTTACACTTATTTTCATAGTTTTTTGCTTATATTTCTAGTTCAGTCTTTTTTTGATAATATACACTTACTACCTTAATAAGATTTGCCTTATTTCAACTATTTTTATCCTTCCTATGTCTCAAAATATTTTATTTTTTTTCCAACTGAACACTAATGTCTCCTTAGATTGTTCATATAACTCTTACTTATGTTGCAGACCAAACCAGGATAATAAGGAAATGAAACTTGAATTTGGATAATAGTATATCACACAATTCTGAGTAGTATAATAGAACGGAGAATCTGAAAGAACCTCAAACAAGCGATTTGAATATATCAATAGCTTACACATTTTAAAGGGCAGTTTTGAAACCTCTTAATAGAAATAAATGTTTACATTTTATCTTAGGTCACCCAGAGCAATCGCTGATGCTGAAAGAAGCTGACACTTACTCGAGTCGCATCTCTGCAGGAACAACAAATTTCCAGAGCATTTGTCATTATCTCCTATTGCTCAGTTCCACAATGGCAGCTTTAAGAAAAACTGTTTCTGATGTTGCAGGGTTCTCTTAAATTGCTGGAAAGAAAGGCTTTTCTGTGATTATGTTTTCACATAGCATGTGGTCTGGTAAGAATTAGAAATTAGAAATGACTGAACTTTAATCACATGGTACCCAGTTGTAGCCTTGAAGAAGTTTCTTTGTAAAATATGCATCAGTTAATCTTGCCTCCAGTGCTATTTACCTTAACACTATCAATGTACTCAAAAGACTTCTCCTTCATAGAGCACATTTCCCCTTTCCCTGTTTTCTCCAAAATCTGCATTCGTAATAAAACATCAATATTCCCAGACATGGTTTGGAAAAATATTATTTTATCTCAGGACATTTTTTTATTCACTACTATATTTCTTGTGTTCTGCGTAATGCCTGATTGGTAGCAGTGTATCAATAAAAGTTTTCTTAGTGAATAACTTAATTCATCATGATATTTTGTGCTTATATGCAGGTGTGATTATGTGAATACATAATATATCATATGTGCACACTTGCAATACATATAGCTTTGGTCTACACAGCTCCAGCAATGTGAATAAAATCTATACATGTCAGAACTAATAGAATTTCAAGTAGGCATCAATTACAATCTTAATATATAATGAAAGAAAAGCATATATGAATGGATTTATGAATTCTATTGTTTTGGCGTACAAGTTTCAGGTAGGAACTAAGAAACCATCTAAGGAATATTAAAAATATTTTTCACCTGAAATATAGTTCTCAAGGTAATTTCTTAAATAAAAACTTATATAAAATTTTATCTACATCTGTATCTACATCTACATTTTATCCATTTAGTCTAAGACGCTAACAGCAAATAACAATTATTGGAGAGATGAGACAGTCTAAAAGGCTTTAGGAGAAAAATCTAAAGAATAAACAATTTTTTCAAAGAACAATGTGTCAGCATAGAAACTATGTTTTTCATTACTGCTTTCAACTGTTGGATAAATTTTGAGTTATAACGTATAATAAACAAGTAAAAATACTTTTTCATTAACATAACCCTTTTCCTCTATTAGCAGAGAAAGAAAGTAGGCAAAAATAGAGGTCAGAAGATGATACTGGGATGTGGTTTAGGTCCTGCTGCCTTTTATTTGAGTGCCTGAATGTGCCAAGGATTTGGAGAATGTGTAAACTGACACATGGTTACTCGATAACCAAATCACCCTATTGTTCTTTTAAGAATATTGGAAGAAAACTCTGGAAACAACATCTGTCATTTATTCCAGAATTGCTGAAAATAAAATAAATTACTGTGTAGATGTCTTTGAGTATATTTTATAAAATGTATTGAGATGAAGAGCTGTGTTCTACAATCCTAGAGAAATAATTATGGATTTAAGTGAAGTAAAGTGATGAATATAATGAAAACAGCAGAATCATGAAAAGAAATGAAGTGCAATCTTATTTTATTCCAATTTAAATTTAAGTTTTAGGTCTTTTTTTTTCATTGTTGCTGTTAAAAATCATGACTGAATTTGGTTGGATGGGTAATTCTGTGTTTACATGCATATATTTTCCCTAAAAATGGGAAAGTAAACTTATTTTGCTTACAAAATTGCAAAGTAGCTATGACATCTATATGATTAACAAGTGTAATTTTATACATAACATTATTTTTAAAAAGTTTTACAAGATTTTAAATGTTATATTGTTAACACACTAAGTTTCCAATGTAAGAAATTTCTAATTATGCTATCTTAATTCAAATTTTTGAAAACTGAATATCTAATCACAAAAATAATAATATCTTTGGGATATTACCAAAAGCATGTTTAAAATAACTCGAAGGAGGAAGAAAGTAATTGAAAGCAAAGTAGTCTAAGGTCCTAGCATCACTGAAATGATTAAGTAAGAATTTACATTAGTCTTGGTTAATTTTTGGATATCATTTGTGATAAATCAAGAACTCAGAAGTGCTAGCTGAAAGTAGGATACAAAATATAAGTCAATGAATGACAGATTAAGGTGTGCATATGTATGTTTGGTTATATGTATATATAATATATACATTACGTACATTACAATTAATTATAATGTTTTATATGTTATATCATATATAAAACAACCAGAGAAACTTAACAAATTAGTAAAGTAATAAAATTGACACATTCGTGTCAAATATGCAAGCAGAGAACATTTAGAGTGTTTCTATACAATATCAGAGATGTGGAAAAGTAATAAAATTTGGAAAACATTATAATTTCAATAAATGTTGAATAACATTTTAATATATGATAAGTATGTTATAATGAACTTGATATTTTGCCATACCAGGCCATGTAACAAATGTCGCAAAACCCCGAAGTATATTAAAGGTAGAAAAGATCACCATAGAAGAACGTGCTAACTACTTTTCAGACTTAATCTGCCAAGTGGTAAGACCATGTGAAAACACACACATAAGTTATAGCCGCGGTTTGTGTGCAGACACAGGACCTTTTACGTGCGGTGTTATGAGAAGATGAAGAAGGAAAAAGGAAGAGAGAAATGATATGAAATTTGAGTCAAGGACTGGTGGATGAATAGGACGTTTCCAGGTAGACAAAGAGGGATTTTTGAGGCCAAGAGAAGACTGAGACACCAAGACATGTAAGGCAAGGAAACAGTACTTTGCATTTGGGAAACTGCTGAGATTCCAGCATAACTACAGTATCAAGTGCATTGAGCAATGGAAAATAATAGTAGTAACAACAATAACAACAGCAGCCGACACTGATCAAGGTTTTGGTATGTTCCCGGGACTTTTAGCTGTATATACTACATGTGGTGTTGGATTTCTTCTTTATGACAAACCTCCATGATATATTATCCTCATTTTACCAAGAAATAATGAGTAATGAGTACACGAGGTCAAGGTAATAATTTGGTATCATTTTAAGAAAACATATTGCATTTGTTTAATCTTCATTTAGTTGTATCAGAGAAAAGTACATTATTAATAGTCAACATTGTACATTTATTTCTTCATGTGCGAAATAAGGGCTTATTATGAGTAGCTCTTCCTTCAAATGCACCTCTTAGATCAGCATCTTTGTACTGGTCCCTTTCCTGATAGCCAGTAGTGTATTTCCCTTTGCTTGTACCTGCTTGCTGATAAATATTTAATAAATGACTCTGAAAAGATAAAAAGAGAGAAAAGAAAGGAAAGAAAGAAAACCCCTGATACCTCATGTTTGCTGATTTCAGTTGTGCAAATACTCCTACCATGGTTAAATTCAAGCTACCAAAATGTGATGTCACTGAGCGTAGAGTTGTCAGATGTACAGCATAAGGTCATATTCTGCTCAGCCAAGATTTTGGTTTTTGTATCTTCTTGCGCACCCTGGAACGGTGTGGAGGGGATGGAACTGTGCTGCAGGCGGGAAAGCAAGTGTGGGGTCCTACAAGTCACGACAATCTCACTGATCACAAAGCCTTTTCACAGAACCCATCTCACGCATGGAATGAACAGGAGTCTGGACTCAGACACTGTGTCAATGTTTAGTCAATTGAAATTAACAAGGAGACATTTAAAGATGCACAGTAATGTGAAAAAGATAAAATGATTTTCTAGATCCTCTTGAATTAACATTAACTCAAGCTGTGTCATTTTGCTTTACAACTTGATCCTCAGAAATCATTAGATATAAGTGTATTCAAATACTACTAAATTTTCAGGGTCAAATACAAATTATTTGGTGATTGCTGTTTTATTGGGTGAGATTCTATATTTTACATAATTTAGGAAAAACATCCCATAATTTTTTGGAATATAGCATTGGCTATGTGCTGACCATCTCATGTGCTCATATTATTTAATATATTCTGATTACTTTAGAGGCAAATAAAACCAACTTTAATAGGTATCTTTTCTCTTTGCTTTCAATAGAAAGAAACACCTTAGTATGTTTTTGTGTTAATGCCAAGATAATTAACTGTACTCCACATATAAAGTAGAAAGTAAAAAATTCTACAGGTAAACTGCAAAGAGGAGTAGAAAAAATGAAATAATAAAGTTCTGTGTCACTACAATGACAAAGAAATTCATGTTGAAACAAACATTTACTTTAAAAATATTTGTTAATAAAAAGGTTATGCTTTGTGTTCTAGCTGTTTGTAAATACCATCCTGACTATGGTAAAGGTGTGACTCGAGCAGTGTGATGGACATATTACACAAATACGATGCAGCAAAGAATAGGAAAATTGTATTGATCTCTTAAATCACTGCCTTTTCAGGTGTCTATTTTTAAAAAGGAAAACACAAGGAAGAACTTTAGATTTACGTCATATAAAAACAATGCACTGTCTTCTTTAGGTGCATTTATCCCACTAAACTTCCTTTTTGTCTTGAAATTATCCTTCCTTCCTTTTTCTTAGTTTCTGATGTACCATCATTGCGAACCTGAAAATCTTGCTTAATACCATTTGTTCTGATTATTTTGTACAGAAACTAAGCATTTTCTCTTAATATTGTTCTAGTTACCTTAACAGTGTCATGTTTCCCATTTAGATGGCAACAAAACCCCATATTCTTTTCTAGTTGGGACCACATTTGCCTCGTTACTCTTTGTCTCGGCAGGGCATATTTTTCAACTTTTGCCTCCTTAGCCCCACAGATTGCACAAACCCATGTGTTTGGTTGTACTGTTAGTCCAGTGTTTATTCACACCATTGTTGAGACTATACCTTTTTCATGATTTTCATTTTTACATGTGTCTCAGAATTCATTCTCTGACTGGGTCTCAATGCCCCAGAAAACAAGGACATAATTCATTTCCTAAAATCTGTGCCTCTTCATGCACAAGAAAAGAAATTTTCTGTGGCTGTGGTAGCTGTCTGTCTTCACGTTCTGACCATCTACACATGTCTCATTCCTCAATTACATTATTCTCTCTCTCTCTAAAAGATTTTATTTAGCTTCTGCATTTGTGAGCAGCTGAAAACAGAATGGAATTCAGTTCATTATATGGAGCACTTTGAATTGTTTCTCTTTGGCTGGATTTTAAAAATGTAATAAAAGGTGCCGTGGAGGGACCTTATTTTGGAAATCCAGAACTCATTTGCATCCATATTGTATTTTGTGTCAAGGTTAAGAAGGCCAAACACTCTCACTGAGATCATACAATAGACAGAGGTCAGTTTTCTCTGTAGACAAAAACCCCTGATGATATTTATTCATGAACCAGGGCAATCTCAATAGTAAAATAATTCATTGCCCAAAATATCTTTGCTGAAAAATTCAAATAGCCAGATGTGGTTATGCATTCTTACATCCTTTAAAATATGCTGTAGTCAACAGATTATAAATCAGTGAGAGAAAGGAGAGTTGATATTCGGTGTAGATATATTATGATCATAACCATATATCTCTTGAATGCAGAGTTACAAGAGAATAAGATGGCAGAAAGAATAGTATTTTCCTTATTACAGGTCATGATATTTTGTGCTAAAAAACAAATACACTAGACTTTGGCTCATAGTAATTCAATTTTCTAAGAAAATTCAGGATATCCGATCTTGTTTAAAAGATAATTGTTGAAACATATATTGTATGTATAAGTGTATTATTCTTAGATTTTTTCTACATATATTGAGAATCTCCTACATCATAAAATTTAAGAATTTAATTAATGATTCTTATTTAGTATTAAATGTAAATCGATCAAGTCTTCTGTCTTATATTGTTTAGCAAGGCTAAATGTTATTTGTTATTTAAAATAGCAGCAAACTACCTCCTCATAGAATCATGTTTGTGTCTACCCTTTATATGGCCTTCCTCAGTGCCCCTTCTTCAGTTGATATGGTGCAGAGTTGGGGCTTATTATTCAGGAATATTCAAGCCTTAAAATTGGGACATAGAATTTTCCCAAACTTGAATTAGAACATGGGGACTTCCTGGTAAGAAGTGTTTGAGATCTATCCTTGATGTCTTGGGAAGTCCAGTTATACAAAATGCCATTAAATAGATGCTCACCATAAATAAAGAAAGAGGCTGGATCAGCTGAATACTCAGAACTAGAGCACTGGTCCTCCCTCTATCAGAATAGACAGGTCCTGATATGAAAGTCATAGCCAAGTATAACTGACCTACACACATTTACTCAAGAAGATAAAAATAATACTAAGTTATAATGAAATATTCTACATTTGAACACTAAAAAGTGTGAGCCACAATTGAAGATGAAAACATGCTTTGCATTTTGAAGGCACTGTTAGTGATTCTGTGGGAGGATGGAGGGAGGTTCTGAGGTTCAGGTCATATCGTTGATACAAATGGTTGTGGAAATCCATCAAGCCATGGAGAAGACAGTTTGTTAAACTGTAAGGGAGTGAAATAGGTCTTGATGGTTAAAAGCAAGATTATTATGGATATAAAGTAATTTATAATTAAAGCCACTTTTGATGATTTAATTCTTACTTTTTTATCCCTTTTTACTTTCTCCTTTCTCCCATCTATTAATCTTCAAGTTGCTTCATATTTTGCCACAGATAAATATTATTTTCTATAGCTCTTCTCACTTATAGAATTTTTCATTTACAACTTAGTTCTTGGATAGAGAACACTATACAAGACACCATTTATGACCAAATAAAAACATGAAAGCTCAGAAAATCAACTTGAACATTAAAATATAATTCGAAGTCATTTTTAAAAGCATGGTAAAAGTAAAAACTTACCCAAAATTTAAAAAATGCTATATATTGTACCTAAACCTCACTCACATAATAAGAATATTATACAATTACACAGAAAGAAATAATTTGTGAATAAGTTGTAAAATTAGGAAAGGGGAATTTTCATTGATTAATTGTCATTTGCAAAGCTTTTTTTCCTAAATGGACCCTTAAGGTTACATTTTATTTCTGTCTAGAACTATAACTAAGTACGTACAGGTGAATTATTTAGCTAATTGAATAGGCATAATAAACACAAAAGGGATTTGGGAGCCTGAAAGAGGGTAGTCCTGAGTGGATACGATGGGTTACTGTCTGTATTTAGAATTATATGATTCAAAGCACACTATACCAAAACATCCTCCACCAATTTGTCACACCTTTTGGGATAAAGAACTGTCTCTAGAACTTGTTTGTAGAAAAGGCATGAGTGTTATATCGGAACATTTCAGTAAGAACTAAACGAATATCTACTATATATGAGGTGTTATATGAGATATAAAGACAAACGAGATATGGCAGAAGAACTTGTAGTTTATTCACGGAGGTACAGATGCACTCACACATAATTAAATACTGTAATGTTATGAACCACAGGTGAAAGTATTCATAGTTGCTTTGAAAGCTGAAAGCAAGAGTTCATTGTATAAGAACTTTAAAAGCGATATTAAAATTATTCACAGCTCTCCTCTGGCCTTTCTCTCTCTCTGGGTAACAGCATCAACTCCTGTAGCTTTATTTATATTGATTCATAAATCTATAACTCCTTCCTAAATCTTCCTCTTCAGCCTAATAGTCTTTATATATCACTTCTACCTTCCAAGCTCTTTGCTATACAAGCATCCTTGAAAAGATAATCTGGAAAACAGAAAGAAAAACAGAACCTCTCATTTTGAATTGGTTTCAGCTCCTTATAGACTTGTGGCAATTTCTCGCTTTCTCTGTCTATTCACAGTCTAAAATATATGTGTTTGGATATTCATTGCAATATTGTTTATTAGTCAAAACGCTGAAAACAATCTAAGTGACAATTTCTAAAATAGTGCTCACATCAATGTATGTAAGTACAGTGATACATTATGTGATATAAATTCATATTTATTAAAATGAAAAGATATTCAAGATATACTGTTCAATATAAAACAGAATATAAAATAATTTTTCAAAATACAGAAAATGAGTAAGAAGAATCCAGTTAACTGTTAATGTTTTTGTTGACACACGGTTCAAAACCATAGGAGTCTTATCAAAATTTTTAAAAATAATTGTTGAAAATGCATTTATATATAAATTTTAAAAAGTCAGAAGGATATACATGAATGTTGGAAATTATTAATGCCAGGAAGCAAAATTATGGTGATTTCATTTTATTTAGTACACTCTTCTATGGTTTTTGAGTGTATATGCATATATTATTTTCCAATAGATTTTGTGGCAAAAACTCATGCAGTTTTATTAATTTTCTGTATTTGCATTCTTAAATTGTTAGATGCAGTAGGAAATTGATATGTAATGCGCCAGCATATGAGAGAGTTACACGTGGAGGTAAATGTCCCAGAATAGGAGTCACTTATTGTTGCTGCTCATGGCGTGTTCTTGGGTACATATTTCTTTGTTTTTGTTCAAAATGTGAAGTCTAATGATGTTATTTTCTCTGCTGCAATGTAGTTTAAATAGTACAAAACAAGGGAGTAAAAGTGTATTGTATTATCATTAATCTCTTTAGACTCCATAAACTTCAACACTTTTGTGCAAAGCTGTTTAACTGAGTCACTTATTCAACAAGCATCTATTGAACATTCATTGTGTGTCAGACAAAAAGGTAGGACCTGGAAATTCAGATATGAAAGAAGAGAGTCTCTGTCTGAAGGGAGTTGCCATAGGGTATGAGGAATACTGACAAATGACTACAAGACAGTTGGAGAGATACTCTGATAGATCATGACTATGGGAAAAATACGCCCACGAAGTGTGTGTGTGTATGTGTGTGTGTGTGCGTTGGGAAGCTGTACTTAGGAAGGGGTTGTCATAATTTTATTAGAGTAGTGAGTATTAGAAGAAGATTCCAAAAGAAAGTGATGTCTGATTGTTAAAGAACAAACTGGAAATAAACCATGAAATAAATCTTTAGATGAGAAATATGCTGAAGGCATAGGAGCAAATGGATGGAAAGTAAAGGAAATAGAAAGTCATGGTCTGAGAACTGCGAGCTAAATGACATAATAGTATGTGGTGTTCTTGTTGGGCAGCAGGAAAAGATGGCACTGCAGATGTGAGCAGAGTTGTATCCGTGAAGGGCCTTGCACACCGAGCTAAGGAGTTGGCATTAAAGTGAGGCCCAGGGAACTTTTCAAAGACCTTAAACAAAAGAGTAAAATTATCTCTTCTGCTTATGAGAGAGAAAATTCTAAAACCTGTGTAGGAAAAGGATTGGCCATGAAGCAAGAAGGAAAAATAGAGAAAATTATTGAGTCATTTTGAGATCAAAACCTGCTTTCCAATTTAATCTCTTCCCCTTTTCACGTACGTCCATTTGTCTCTCCTTCCACTTTCAAGGATTCTGATGAAAAAAAAAATCCTCTCCCCAAATAGGGAAGGAGATCTTTGTAAGCAACATTGATGAATTTTAATTTAGGAAATTTTAGTCATACACATTGGATAGTTCAGAGACAGTCATATGTAATTGATCTTATGAAATCAATAGGACATTTGTTTTAAGTACATATTGAACTAAAATCAGCCTTGAGTACTCTGTTAAGCATTGAATTTGATCACAAATATACACCTTTATCACAGAGATTGTTACATGACAAACTTAGGAGAGGGTCAGAAGCACTTTTAGATATATTTTAGGTCACAGTAAGAAATTATAATCCTACCTTAGAGGTATTTACCTGATCATGGACACAGAACTTAATATTCATATTTATGAAAGATCATAAACTTCTTTTTAAAAAATCCATAAAATAATAATCATTGCAAAACACATATTCCCTTAAATTATTTCTTAATTGCTATCCTTTGTAAAGAACAATTAGCCTGTCAGAAATTTTTACTACTTTCACCTCCACTGTGGTTAACACAAAAAAAGTATAAAAAATTATCTCTCTATCTCTAGCAGCTTGTTATGTGTTTAATGAGACAGAATTAATGCCTGTAAAATATTTTTAAAAGAATACAATATAGGGTATCATCAAGTGCTAACATCTCTGTGAATCATATCTATTCTGTGAAGATTTGAGGAACGAGAGACCCTCATAAACTGAAGTAATCATGGAAGAATTTGTTAGGAAAGTGGGAAATTTCTGAACCTTGAAATGGGGAAACATTTTTGCAAATATTAATAATTTTCATTTATGGAACAGTTATCGTATGCCTGATGCTACACTGAGTACATTATGCACACTCCATGATTGGTTCCTTACAAATATGATGTGAAGCTTAATTGCACCCATTTCACAAATGAGGGAAATGAAGCACAGAAAAGCAGGGGTGCCACAGCTCACACAGCTGGCACAATGAGAGCTCAGGCTTCAGTCTCGGGCTCTCAACTTTGCGCTCTTGGATTCTCAACAGAGAACATAAGCTAAAGGACGTGGACTGTGCATGTACTAGCTCACTGCCAGAAGGCCATTGGCTTGTTATTCGAACTACTTTTTATTTACAAGTAGTGATTATTGTCTCAATATGCAACTTAAAACAATAGTTTGGTGACGGTAAATCTCAGTCCTGAAATGGAATAATTATTAGTCCAAAACCAACTGACAGTTTAGAAAGTAAAATGAAACTGGTTAACCAACTAATTTATTAAGCATAAGTAATATGTAAATATTTGAAAACTTTTGGATCTAAAAAATATAACTTTCCTAAAGTCATACAGTTACTATAATTTTACTAGAATAACTTTTATTAAACAAGTAACTTTTAATTTCAATAAATACTATAACAGAAAATACCATAAGTAGAATTATCCACATATCATCTATCAGATCTTATGCATACAATATTACTAATATTACTAGATGTAACTACTTAATCTTTGTGGCATAAGTTTCTTTTGTAAATTTTATTTTGACAGGTTGACAATATAAGCTATTATTTCCCTACATGAGGTATCAAGGAAATATGCTTAACTAAAATATCTCTATTCATTACAAGAAAACACAACTGGAGTGGGAGAAAGTGAGTCCGGGCAATACATCTCTTCGTAATTATAATTACCTTAACTTGTTTCTAATGCAGGAGGACTTTGATATGTGTAATATTCTCAAATTATGCTTTGAGTCTCTTTATAACCATAGTATTACTTGGGGAAAGATATTTGCAATGCTAAAATTACAGAAGAAAACACATCCAGAGTAAGGGAGTCTTAGAAAACATAATAACAAGACAGAAACCTCTATGAAAAAATTGTCAAAAGAGGTAAACAGGAAATTGTATAAGGTGAATCCCAGAAGAATAATAAGCATTTGCAAAAATACTCAGACTCATTAATATTTAGAAAAATGCAAATTTAAAGGACAATGTCCTATCCCTTCACATTTATACTGACAAATACATTATGAAACTAAGGGATACGGGAAATGTAGAAACCCTCTTGCTGGTAAGAAAGTGCCTGCTGCAGCCATTGAAAAGCATCTGGGATCACTTGGGTAGATTAAGTATTCACATCCCAAATGACTCGGCAATCCTGCTCCTGGTACACAATCCCTGGAAACTCTAATGCAGTTCCATAATGGGACATACAGAAGACGTTCAGTTTAGTGTTGTTTGAAGGGACATTCAAGGCCATTTGGAAGTCTATCACCAATGAGTGGATAGTCAAATGTGGAGAGGCACATTATGGAGCTTAAACAGTGCTCAAAGAGATGCTGAAGCTGTGCACATGGCAACATGGAGAGATTTTAGAAGGGTCCTCGACATCCCTCCTTTCCCACCCATTCTCCTCCCCCAGCGTCTGGTAACCACCATTCTGCTCTCTATTTCCTGAGTTCAATTTTTTTAGATTTCAATAAAAATGAGATTATGTGATGTTTGTCTTTCTTCAGAGTCTCAGATGGACAGGAGTCACAAACTTTAGTGATCTATTGCACAGAATGGTGACTATTATAAATAATAGTGCACTCTATATTTCAAAATTCCAAAAAATATATATTTGAAATGTCTCCTTCACAGAAAAAAAAACTATGTGAGGTGACAAATTTGTTACTTAGCTTGATTTAATTAATCCAAAGTGTAAACATATTATATATCAAAACATTGCATTGTACCCCATAAATATATACAATTATTATTTGCCTATTAAAAATAAAATTCAAATTTAAAAAGACTGCTAAGTGAAAGCAAATAAGACTCAGATTCCGTATGTATAATACACTAAAAGAAATTAAACTACTCTTCAAACATATGCATTTCTAAGAAAACATACAAAAAATTATATACTCAATTCATTAGAATGGCCGCCTCTGGAGAGCAAGGGGAGTAGCTATTCCAGAAAGAAACTTTTCTAAAATTGTGCTTAATTGGCTGAACTAATACTATCTGCTGTAAGAGACAAAACCTAGATTTCTGTGATTTAATGCATTAAAGGTTTATTTTAGATTCACACTACAGTGCAATGAACATTTTTATAGGCAGGCAGCCAACTTAGTGATTTGGTGATTCAATCGACCTATAATAAATGACTCACAAGCTCTCTTGCAAATCATTTCCATCCCAACCAGCAAAAAGCAACAAAAGTTAGAATTTCGATGGGCCAAGTGTGGAAGGCGCACCCCTCACCGTTGTTCATGTTCCTTTGTTATGCTTTGTCATGGATTGTCAGCAAGGAATGCTTGGAACGTGGAGTCAAGTTGTGTGCTAAGCAAGAAGAGAAATGAGTTCTATGAATAGCAAGCTAGTACTGCCTGTACATGCAGAATGATAATACGACTTAAATTGAGGTGTTTGATCAATGCAATTGTCTCCATTGAGATGCACCTGTCTCTAACTAAACATGCAATACACTAAACTTTATATCAAGCAGAGTCATGAATGATGAAGCTAGACTATGAATACACATAATATTAGTCCAGGCATTGCTATGAAAGCATTATGATGATTGGAATTAACTGTAATCGGAAGAGAAATATGTTTTTAAAATGGAGAAATATTTGCAGTAAGGATTATTCCAAGTATATAGATAAAAATATCTATCATAAAACTTAGATTATGTACTAGAATAGTTGAATAATTATTAAATATTTATAATTGTATCTTGTAACACTTATCACTACATCTTTTCATAGAATTACAATGCGAAAATAACAGATGGAAAATAGACATATTAGAGGAAACTACTGTGATTGATTGAGGCAATATGTTTGATAATTGTGTGATATGAAGATCTGAATATTCAAATCTTAGTTTTGTAAATTAAAACTATAGGCTTATTTTTCCACAAGCATCCACAGATGGATTTCTGAGCCATAGAGAGTTTGTGTAAATGGACCTCTATGTCTAAAGAACCATGACCAGAAGCGGTTCCAAAATCTAACAATGACCAAGGGACAAAAGAAGAATAACTATTATTTTTTTTCTGAAAAATATGTGTATTTTGATATACAAAATAACATTTTAAAAATGAGATACTTTCATAATCTCCCAGATCTTATCATAATGCACAAATGATTACAAGAACATTTTTTTCTCATTTCAAACAAATACTAGTTTTGAGCATTAAGTGAAAGGATCTTTCATCTTAGGTAAGATGCTACCTGTGTTTTTTTTAAATTTTCCCTGATTATGATTCAATAACAGAAGATATGTAATTGATTATAAGTAACAATGACAAAGACAAGTATAAGGGTTTTCCATGTATTTTGTAAAAAGTCATTGATTAAATTCTGAAGAATAATGTCATATAAAATTGGATAAGTGCACTTAATGTTCAAATCTGGACCTAAAAAAATGACTGCATATACTGCAGATGTAGTTTTTACAGTTATACACTAGTTAGCCCTTCATTGATTGCTTCTATGCAATCACAATTGAAGTTGAGAATTAGAATAATTGAGGCCTAAAATATTCAGCTGAAATACCTGTAAATACCAGCCCAAATGGAGATATTGGGCCCAGTTTTTCCTTCTGTCTTTTCCTTGTACTGATAGTCAAGGCCACTTCCCCTACAACCACTGAATAGATTTCAGTCAGGTATATCTGACAACCTTATATGAAATTGTAGGACAAATCTTTGTTCTGGGGATTGTGATACTTGTTCATTGCATCTTGATCATTAATGTAATCTTATAATTTTAATTGAATTTTGGTAATGAACATAATATTTTCTTCCCTTCTGACTGTCAATGTGTGATAGAAAGGGGTTAAAAATTGCACCTTATTGTTATTTTTTATTTTTGTTTTTGCCATTTTTCTCTTTTCTCTAGTTCTTCCTCCACTTTTCTGTGTTAGATGGCCCTGGGAGAAGTTTTAATTAGCTTTCTAACCTTGGTTCAGATTGCATTTGCAAAGGGTAGAGGACACAAAAACCCAGCTTGTAAATCTGCCACTTGCATCTGGCATGATGTGTTCAACAGTTGCTGTGTATCTCACCTACTTTGACTTTTTATTTCAAGGTAAACGTGTCCAAAATAAAAATTCATGGTAATAAGTCATATAAATAAGATATTTTGCCAGTTGAATGCTCATTCAGATATGTATGATAATAAAAACTGCTGCAGTGCTGGTGCATATAAAGTTCCTGTACAATCGAAAGATTGTTAAAATTACTAAGTTTAATTACTTGAAAAAAGTTTGTGTAAAGTAAGATGATCACCTACATTTCAGAGAAAAGCAAATGGATTGACTATTTTACAGAATGGATAATAATTTTGCTGAGATTCTTGGGTTTGCACAGCATTGTTGGCCACACATGGAGTGGTTGGTGTGTTATGGTGTGTGAAGTGCATTGCACAATGCACAGAAAAAGCATTTATATTTCAGTATTTATCTTAATAGATGTGAATATGTTTTCTTTATGGTGCATCTAGCAATAATTTTGCAGATAATATTTTAAGACAAAGTTCTTGTAGTAATGCTGATTTTCAAACATGAACAATTGGTAGAGTGCTTAACGACGCCAATGAAAAATTTTCAAAAATTCAGAAACAAAATGTATTTCCACATATCTGATAAAAAATATAGGTAGTACAGAATATGTAAATTACTAGTTGAGATTTGTATATTGATGACTTCAGAACGAACAATGTCCCATGCCTAGAATATTTCCTGGGAGATGCTTGGATTATGCTAAAGTCATGGTTGTTACAATAAAAGGACTTGTTGCATCTTTACACTTTTAGGGGCATGTGGGGCACAGACCAATTAATATATATACAATCATTTAAGAAAATACTGATATGGTAAGTGAACTACCTTAAAGTCATGACACTAAATTATCAAAATTTCTTTTCTCAGATGTCAAAGAGATTGGAAATGACTACAGAGTTACCATGTACTTGGCTTTCATGTAGAAAAGTGCCTATCTGAGTATTAAAAACAACCTCATGTGCCTCTGGGCTGAACATTGTATCTGTGACATCAAAGTCATGATTCAGACAGTCTGTGCAAATGTTCATATTTTGCAGTTACATTTGTTCATTTCAACAGATGAGATCCTATCTTTAGTAGTAAGCTTACTTCATCATTCTGTCTGCAAGACAAAGTGTATATAATGATTGCACACCTGGAGTTATGAGAATACCTTAATAATGGTAAATTGTATTATTTTGGTAATCTGGACAACTGATTTTAAATACATGTGAAGAGCACACTGAAAATAATTTTTAACATTAGTAAGAAGTACTGGAAAAACTTGATAAAAGCCCTCATATGTATTTTCCTGAGCATGTTGGCAGTTGCAATGGTATGATAAGTTATTTTTTTCACCACTGTTCAGACATTACTGAGTCCTTTTACATACTCTAATGAATAGAACTTAGACATCACTTCATATGGCTTCTACAAAAGGAATAAAATACACTTACATCATTTTTTAAGGAATTAATTCTCAACATCTAAACCCTTTAATAGAGTGGTTAAATATATTTTGCCCTTTTTATACATGCATATGTAAATTGAGTCATAGTGCTGAATAACACTGAAACAAAAGTAATCATCCTTTATACATAGATCTGTTTCATCAATAACAAAGTAATATCAGGCATATTGTCCTTTATATTTACTTTACCTACTGCTTGTTTCCCTTTTATTATGCCTGCCTGTAATATGTATATGAAACTGGGAACATTTCGAATATCTTGCAATGACAACACAATGATTAAATTCAGATGTTAAGGATGGCAAAGCAAATGATAGAAGGAGCCTGAGGCTATAATGACTTCTGGAAGGAGACACTTTATTGTCCCTGAAAAAAATCTATCTCTAGATTAGTGAGAAAACCGATGTTTACTTAAGCTTAAAGAGTCAAATTTCTGTTTCATGCAGATAATTACACTCATAAATGTTTCAGAAAGTAAGCAGTTATTATGGAAACTCAGGACTGTTATGTTCAAATTCAGGACATTGGGATAGATTAGTTACTTCTTGAGAATATTTTCATAATAATGCCTCCTGCCACCAAGTGGAAAGTGTAACAAACAGACTATATAGGAGAAATACCAACACTCCTTTCCTAGGAATAAAAAACTGAGAGACTGTAAAAAGATCATGACCCAGTCACAATGACTTTCTTTACATAATTTTGAATATTTCAATATTTTATGAAATAGAATAATATGTAAGATAAACACGAGGGCTGTCAGGAAAGTATTCAGCCATGGATACAATGGATACATGGACACAATGGCTGGATACTGTCTGGAGAGCCTTCATATATTAAAGAAAATAAAAGCAACTTTAATGATAAAAACCCTCAACAAACTAGGCAGTCAGAAGGAACATATCTCAAAATTATAAAAGCCATATGTGACCAAACCCACAGCCAACATTATAATGAATGGGGAAAAATTGAAAGCATTCTCCTAAGAACTGGAACATAACAAGGATGCCCACTGTCACCACTACTATTTAACATAGTGCTAGAAGGCCTAGACAGAGCAAATAGGCATGAGAATTCAGAACCTTCCATCAGAGAAATAAAGGAAGTAGGAAGCAGATACATGATATGTAATTACTCTGAAATGGATGGATGGGTAGGACTTAGGGGGATATTGAGCTTGTATTTATCCCTGCCCGGATTCCACATAAAGTTATTCTTTTGAACCTGACAGAATGAACTGTCACAACTATGAATACTACCTAAGAGGGAGGTGATCAGAGTTGTGCAGTTGCTATGATACAGCTAGGGCCCAGAGACAGTCTATGAGCCAGGCTTCACAGATTCTGTGCTGTGTACATTGGTATTTTCCTCTCAGCTTCAAGTTGTCCATTGGGCAGCAACAGATGGTGCCCACATCTGAACAGTAGTCCTAAAATCTTAAAATATGAAATAACTTAAATATTTTAGTAACTCCCTTAAATAACAGCACAAGATAGGTATACCCTAGTAGCTGATTGATTATATACAACACAGAGCATAAACGAAGCATTTTAGGGAATGTAGTGGTAATAATAGCTGATAAATTTCCATTACGGAGCTAAAAATACCTTGATAAGTCCTTGGGGACAGAAAGTAAGAGCTGAAGGGAACAAGGTCCCAAAACAGGGACAACATCAAGGATTCAGATGTATGGAAGCAGATAGACACATAAGGAAATACTCTGCAGGAACTCATGGTCATTGCTGAAAGTCTTGGACTGATGGAGGATATGGAATCAGATTCATGCCAATTGTGTCTAGTTCTGTGAGGGGTAAAGAGTTGACATCTGCAGCAAATGGACAATTTTTCTGTAACAATCTCACTTGACAATAGAGAATATCTACGTTTCTAGTATTGACTCTGCAGCAGCAACAAATTGAGTTGATCATTTAAAATAATTAACATAATGTAAACACTATAAAAAGCATGAAAATTGGATTGTGAAAATGTGCATTAAAATGTTAAGGATGTTTGCTTCTGGGTGAAATTCATGTTAGGACATGAATAATCTATAGCTTTGAAAATTTAGAGGGTCATTCCAGCAACTCTTTTATTTCAGGGCCCATATTCTGTCCTTCTGAGATTGATTTTAATGATAATTTCTTTGATGCTGGATGTTAAGGTAAATACTTTTAATATATGCTTAACCAGTGCTACTATGAGAGAGTTAATATATCTGCTGTAAGTAAACCAATTCTCTTTCAATTGGTAGTTTAAGATGCAGATTGAAATTGACTTTTCAAAACAAGTCAGAAAAACAAACCTGGATCTCTTCTAAAAGAAATGTAGGCATTGAGGAATAAACATAACTCACGTTTTGAAATGTTTTCAAAATTTTCCAGAGAATAGAAACTATTTGGGGGCCAATTCACCTATGAAGGAATCTTTCCCATAATAAGTTATTGTCATGAAATAGTTAATGAACCTCCTAAACAGTAAACAATTCAATGCTTTTTTTTTTTTTTTGGTAGGTTTAGGCCTGTTAAGCATGATATAAATGAAAACTGTTGTTTTCCATTTTCTATAGTCAAGCAAATGTATTACATGCCACTGCTAATAGAAAAGACACTTAGACATTTGCCTAAACAGCAATTCCATTCTTAAAGAACAATGATAAATGTTCTTTCTTTACAATGAGAATAAGAAATTACTTGACTACAAACCATTCAATCTAGTATTATTAATTATGTAGACAATATCATGATTTAATGGAATTGGGATAACCTTGCAGGAAGCATTGTGATTTAGTAATATAGTGATAATTAGCTAAGAAATGTATCATGTATATTTTATCCATATTTCTAGACATTAAACTCTGATGCATTAGAAGTATTAAGAATAAAAATACATATTAGTCACTTTTGAGCACTAAAAATGTCTTCTTTAAAGAATGGGAAACATTCTGTCAAAAAAGAGAGATTTTATAATAAAATTTATTTTATAGCAGGACCAAAATATCTAAAAGTGCTGTGTGTGTGAGAAGTTGAACTACTTGAAAGAAAAAAATTAATTTGAAAATGGTAAGAAGTTGATAGTTGTTCCTTGGAACTTGATCTTTTTCATTTTTGAATTCCCATAGCACTTTGGACTTTTCTTGTAGCATGTACTAATTTATCTGTTGCACACTACAGTTATTTCTTCTTGTCTTGCCTCTTTAAAGAACATGTGCATCGAATAGCATATGGCATCAGCTTCAAGGAGACCTAAATTAAAATTCTTGGCTGATTTACTTAGAATCATGGGCCTCAGTTTTCATATTTGAGAAATGGGGAAAATGAAACCTTGCAGAGTTTGTCTCATCATAGAGATGATTTAGGTAAAGCACAAGCAATACAGAAAGAATCCAGTGAAAGCTGTTACCAAAACATAGGATATCTTGATCTCTCTTTCTCTCAATCTATTATTAATAGTGTCAAGAAGAATGCCTAGTACATGGCGGGATTATTAATCATTGTCCAGAAGAAACTAGAAATAAAGTAATCATGACAGAATTTGAGAGTTAATGCGTGTTATTTAGATTCAATGGATCAGAACATCAATTAATGAAATAAATAGACTGTTATAGACTTTCTCTTTAAGAAATGATGATAAAATAATGTATTAATCGATTTAGGCTTAGCTGGAAGTAACAGAAAACAAAACTAAAACACAAATGACTTAAATAAGAAGTTTATTACTTGCTCATAAAGAAATTCAGAATTAGGTGATCCAGTGCTGATATGGCAGTGCATGATGTCAGAGACTCAAATTCTATATCTTGTTAATCTCTGTTCAGTCCTCCATTCCCATGCCATCTCATGTTCCCAAATGGCTGCTCCAGATAGAGCCATGACATCTTCACGTTAACCAAGAGAAAGTAAGGAAAGAAGGAGGAAAGCCTGTGCCTTCAAGTATAGGGAATTACTGTTAAAATCCCATTGGCTGTAATTTAGTTACATGCCCACACTTCACAAAAAAGAAAGTTGGTAAATATTGTCTTCCTTTTGGACACCATATGCCCAGGTCAAAATTAGAATTCTACTACCAAACAAGGTGGAAAAAATAAATACTAGGGGACATTAAGCTGTCACTGTAATGTATACATTATTGTATCCACAATCTACCTAAAAATATTTTAAAAATAAATTTTACTGTATATAGTTAAGGTTTGTAACAGGATGTTATGGGATACATATAGATAGTAAAATGGTTACTACAGTGAAGCAAATTAACATATCTAACATCTCACATAGTTGCTTTGTAACAAAAGCAGCTCAAATCCCCTTATTTAACATAAACCCCTAATACAATATAATCTTAACTTTAGTCCTCATGTTGTATGTTAGATATAAACTTTTTCATTATGAAAATCTACTATTTTGTATCCTTTGACTTACGTTTCCCCAATTCCTCTCCCATCCCCCCACACTGCCCATGGTAAATCTCTGTGTATTTAAGCTCATTTACACACACACACACACACACACATTCCACGTATAAGTGAGATCATGTAATATTTTCCTTTCTATGTCCGGCTTATTTACTTAGCATAACATCCTCAAGGCCATCTATGTGTGGTCAATGGCAGGATGTACTTTTTAAGGCTGAATAATGTTCCATTGTGTATATACCACATGTTCCTTATTCATTCATTCATCAAGGGTCATTTAGATTGTTTCCATGTCTTCACTATTGTGAATAATGCTGCAATCAACCTGGAAATGCCAATGGCTTTATGGGGTGGTGATGTCACCTCCTTTGGGTATATACCCAGAAAAGGGATTGCTGGGTCCCATAGTAGTTCTGTTTTTAATTTCTTTAGGAACCTCCTTACCGTTTTCTGTAATGACTATACCAATCTACCTTGCCACCAATGTTGTTCCCTTCTCTCTACACCCGCACCAAAATTTGTTATTTTTTGTCTTTTTTGATAATGGGTAGCCTTACAGGTATGAGGTGAAATTTCACAGTGGTTTTAATTTGCCATTTCCTGATGATTAGTGATGTTGAGCACCTTTTCATATACCTGGTGGCCATTTTTATGTCTTCTTTGTAGAAATGTGTGTTCAGGCTCTTTGGCCATTTTTAAATCAGGTTATTTGTTTTTCTGCTATTGAGTTGTAAGAGTTCTTTATAAATTTTTGATATTAACCCCTTATTAGACACATGATTTATAAATATTTTTCCAGGTTGTAGGTTGCCTTTCATATTTTAAATTGTTTCCTTTGCTGCGCAGAAGCTTTTTAGTTTGAAGTAGTCCCCTAACTTTGGATTTCGTTTGTTCTTTTTCTAGCTCCTTAAGGTGTAATGGTAGGCTATTTATTTGGGATCTTTCTTCATTTTTAATGTAGGCATTTATTTCTATAAACTTTCCTCTTTGAACTGTACTTTACTGTAACTCAGGTCCAGGGGGAAGGTCTATAGCTGTTCCACTGATCCTGGGGGACAGTGTGCAATACTGGCATGGTTCTGGGGAAGGAGAGGTGTTGCAGAGGCTTAGGCCTTGGGGAGCAGAGCACATCTTCAATTTGTGTTCTAGAGTCAGTAAGGCACAGTGGCAACTTGGGCACCAGAAGAGAGGGTACTGCATAGTGGTGACCCTGGACCCTGGAGTGGTGGGACACAGCAGTGTCCCAGGCTCTGCGAGGCTGGGGCAGTAGCAGCAAGTGGCTTGGGTTCCTGGGGGCAGGGAGCATTGCAATATTGGCTTCACTGCCCAGAGAGCTGGGGTACCTCAGCAGCTCAGACTCCAGCGGGCCGGACCAGATCCAGGGAGGCAGGATTCTTCAGCTATTCAGCCCAGAGGGCAGGGTAATATGGATTTCACAAGACTATATTTGCCCGGCGGGGCCAGCACCACCTGGGCTTAAGCACCAGGGTCATGGCTGCGTCCCTGGGCCAAAGCTCTGATTCCCTGGGACCAAGACCCTGGGCTTGCTGCTCTGTCTGTTCAGGGGAGGATTCTCTAAGCTGAAACATGAGGTCCCCAAGGGGCAGAATGCTACATGGGCACAGGTGCTGGGGTCAAGACATATTTTTTAATTAAATAAGAGGAATCACAGTGTCAAAGATTGGCAGTATCTATTTGTAGGAAGAGAGGTAATAATGCTCAATAGGCTTTGAATTTTCAGGCACCCTTCATAATTTGGTGATGGATCCAGGATTTTATATTCATTAGGAATATATCCATTTTAAGCAACAAAATACTCTGAGCAAAAAAAATAACTGGACCCATAGTTTGATCTGAAGGCACAACCACATCAGCAGGGTTTTATTTCATTGCAGTTCCTGGTCCTGCTTGGTATGACATGGTAGCTCCACTTAATAGAGGTAAAGATCATGTCCTCTTACAGAAGCTTATTCTCCTGTCTTAACAACTGTAGTTAAAAGAAACACTTTTCCCTATTGGCTACATTAGAAAAGTCCCAGAGGGCTACTGTAGATCAGCTTCTATCGTCTACTCATCCCTGAACCAATTACTGCAACTGAACAAGTAGTGTATTCTCTCTGAAATTGCCTAGAGAAGATTTTCCTATTACTGCCTTAACAAAGCATCACAACTGGATGGCTTAAAACAACAAAAATTATTCTCTCATAGTTCTGAAGGGTAGAAGTTCAAAATCAAGGTGTCAGCAGGGCAGCCAGGCCATGCTCTCTCTGAAGACTCTAGGGCAGAATCTGTTTCATGCCTTTTTCTTAGCTTCTGGTGTTGCTAGTAATCCTTGGCATTCCTAAACCTTATTAAACACAACACTCTAATCTACCTCCATCACGAGTGGCGCTCTCCCGAAGTGTCTTCACATCACTTCCCTCTGTGTGTCTTTGTGTCTCTTCTCTCATAAAGGTACAAAGCATAATGGTTTAGGGTCCCACTTAAGTTAAGACCTTGTCTTAACTTGATTAAGACTGCAAAGATCCTATTTCCAAATAAAATCACATACGTAGGTGCTGGGGGTCATGGCTTACACATGTTTTTGGGGAGACACAAATGGCCCATAACAGAGTAGTGCCAAGATTGAGAGCCTCACCAGAACCACATACCCAACCGGCAGGGTGAAGGTATATACCAAAATTAAAATGTAGACATTTTTGCATAAAGAAGGAGTGGTACATGGGTAGACGAAGCCATAGCTGCCGTAGTCTACACTGACCAGAGTACAGGAGTGTGGGCTGATAGAAAGCGAGTTTTTATCTCATCCCGACTTTTTATGAGCTCTGTGGGACAGGAAATTTACTTAAAGTCTTTATGTCTCAGTTTCTTCAGTCATACACAGGGTTAGTGGTACCTATTCCGTATGTTCTGAGTGAGGATTAAGAGATTTAATATTTAAATGTGTCAACACAATGGATTAGAATATTGCTCACTCTGTGATATCTGCTCTGTCATCATTATTGCCACATTTAATTGCATTCCAACTTTTGGGTCCCTTGTCCGTAGGCATGGGCATACCTATCCTCACACAGAGAAATTTTTAAAATTTTCCTATCTAGTTATTAAAAACCAATATAAGTATTTTCACAGTTTTGAGTGGTAAAGGCTTTCTGAGGAAAGAATGTGGTGAAAGGGAAAGCCTTGTGATTTAGAGGGTAGCCCGGATCCATTTCCTTAAGAACCAAATGCTTATCTTTGAGGCAAATGGGCTGGGGCTTTTCCTGTCTCTTTCTGAGAAAATTCATTTCCATTACAAAGGAGAATGACACGCCCAGCCTGGGAGCCAGTGTTTACATTCCAAAGGAGTTGTAAATGATGACTAGGGATCAAAGCTTTCTCTCTTTCTCTCTCTGAAGGGGAGGGTGGCAACTTTGTAAACCCTCCTATATAAATGGCCAGATTCGTAATCCTGGGCTTCTTCTCTTATTAAATATCCTGCACATGTAGGGTGACATCCGGCTCCCCTCATATTGCTCCCTGAGGGATTGGGGTAAGGGCAGCTGATGCTGTTATTAACTGTAAATCATAACAATATGCCTTGATCCAGATGCCTCGTGGTTGCATTCAGGATAATATAAATATATATTATGAACCTATTAATGTAACAAATGTTTCTATATGCAATAAAAATAATATATACTCACTCAACAGAGAACATCTATCCAGTTATTTGCTCTTTTTGTCTCAGCTCTATGTCCAGGGCTTTTCTTAAAGTAGGTGCATTTCTTCTTATCAGGCCCAAAACTACTTTTTCAAGGTCTAACAATCTGTGACAAAATGATCAATTTGATTTCCCCAAATAACTTTTCTTTGAAGATAGAGGCAAAATGGGATAATTCATAACCAAGCCTCTATTTAGACAAAAGGAAGGAAAAATAACACCCAATCATCTTCATCTTTTGAGACAGACATAGAAAGGTCCTAACTTTCTTGGCAGTAGAGGATTTCCTTGGTCAGCCAAAGCAGTTCATTTGAGCTCTTCCCACTGGGAGAATTTCCAGCAGCTGTCATGCATGTCTAGGAGAAATGCTTTGGGACCCTGCCCCGACTCTGCAGTTCCTCTTTGTTTCCTCATGCAGTTAAGTGGATTTGGGGATTTCACTGAAGTTGAAGCAATAACAAGCTTCCATTTGCCAGGCTTGGTGTTTCTCCTGGACAACAATTTTGTATAATGCTTGGTTTACTAACAGTGGATTTGACTTCTGTGGATGCTGTGGATTTATACACAGAGTCAGGAATGACCTTAAATTACATTATTTTTATTTGAAATCTGCCATTGCAGTTTCTATTTAGAGCAAAGAGCCTGCATGTTCCAACCATCCTGCTGGACCTCACCCTGGTACACTCTACATTAGCCTTAGGTTAGGGAGATAAGGAAGAGTTTTTTTAAAAATCTTGACCCTAGGCCCTAGGCTGCCTCCAGAGAGAGGGGTCTTTCTAAGTAAGATCTGGGTTATAAATGGTTTAGCCTTCCTTTGGGCTCATGCCTGTAATCCTAGCACTGTGGGAGGTCGAGGCAGGAGGGTCGCTTGAGCTCAGGAGTTTGAGACCAGCCTGAGCAAGAGCAAGACCCTGTCTCTACAAAAAATAGAAAAATTAGACAGGCATGGTGACACATGCCTGTAGCCTTAGCCACTTGGGAGACTGAGGCAGGAAGATCGCTTGAGCCCAGGAGTTTGAATTTACAGTGAGCTACAATGATGCCACTGCACTCAAGCCTTGGCAACACAGCAATATTCTGTCTCCAAAAATAAATAAATAAACAAACAAACAAATAAATAAATGAATGGATTGGATGAGCACTGTGGTTGGTACTCCTGACACACCCACTTGGAATAGGAGCAGGACAATTCCTCAAAGGAAAGGAGGATGTGCTGGGACTGGCAGATAGTGCAGAGAAAGTGTAATGGATGGAAATAAAATTTTTTGGCTCCAGCCACCATATATACACTACAGTAGACAATGGAAGTTAATATACTTTTCCCAATGAAAAGGTGATTCCTCTGGTGAATTACACCAGGCTATCTCAAAATTATATTTTAAGCCTTGAAAACATCTTGTTTAGATTTTAAATTTTGTGTCACCAAAACTATACTATGATTATAATTTGAGTGCAGAGTAAACTTCCTTAGAGAGTATTAATCTTTTGGACTTTTAATGCTTTGATGCTAATGGTAGTTATTCACCATTATTAATTATCAAGTTAGCACTATAAATTCGTAGATCAGTTTTGTGAGTTGTATTAAATTGAATCCCTCACAGAAACTGGGATGCAATGTAGGTTGTTTGACATAATCATATTTCTGAACTACAATTTGAGTTCTGAACACTTGGTGTTGTTTGGTTGGTGAATTTTGTTGAATTTACCAAAAAAAAAATACTCTCTGATTCTGTTTGGAGAAGAGTTTTCTGAGCTTCTTTATATTTGATAGTATGTCATCTTTGCCATGTGTCTGAGGTAGAATATTTATAATTTCTACAAGAGACACCGAGTTTATGTAACAAATAGGGAGCTTTTCAGAAATAGGAAACCTCTGGCTATGACAACACCTAGAACAATATAGACACTGAAAGATTGTTGAATGGATACATGCGTGAATCAATGAGTTAATCTCTTGGATCCACATGTTTGCAAATGGTGGTCTTTCTACATGGAAGTATCGTTTCCCTTCCCTAGCCCAACCGGAAAACATTTATTTTTTTTCTCCGTAAGTATGGAGATAAGTATGTAGGTGAACATAAGCTTTTAATTCTTTAGGGTAAATACCCAGGAGTGGGAATGCTGGTTAATATAGTAAGTGTATTTTTAAACTTATAAGAAAATGACAAATTATTTTCCAACTTGTAAAAATTTGCATTTTATCAACAATATATAAAAATTTAGTTGTTCTATATTCTCACAAGCACTTCATATATATATGTATATGTTTCATATACATGTGTGTACAATGCATACACATATACATATATACACATATATGTACAAAATATACACAAATATACATGCATACACTAGCCATTCTAATAGGTATGTAGTTGTATATCATCATCATTTTAATTTGCATATCCATACAGGATAATGATGGTGGACATGTTTTCAAATGTGCATTTCCATTCATATATCTTCTTTGGTAAAGTATTTGTTTAGATTTGTGGTCCATTTTTAATTGGTTTATGTTTTTGCTTTTCTGTTGAGTTTTGAGAGTTTTTATATATTCTGGGTACAAGCCCACTGTCAGATATATAATTTCCAAATATTTTCTCTCAGTCTATACAGAGAAAATACTCATTCTCTTAGCAGTTTTTTTCATAGGAAAACAGAGTTTTAAAATTGTGGTTAAGTCCAATTTATCTGTAAAAGAAAGATGTTTCTTTTATAGATTGCGCTTTTGATGTCTAAGTACACTTTGTCAAACTCCATGACACAAAGAACTTCTCCTATGCTTTCTTTTAAAAAATATTAAAGTTTTACATTTTACATTCAGATGTATTATCCATTCAGAATTTAATTTATATTTAGAGTTATATTATCCATTTAGAGTTAACCTCATATAATGATGTGAGGTTTAGGTCAAGCTTCCCTATTTTTCATTGCCCATGAATATCCAATTTTTCCAATACAGATTGTAGAAAGATTAAATTCTTTTTCCACTTAATTATATTACACCTTTGTCAAAAATCAATCAGCCCCATTTGTGTGGATCTATTTCTGCATTCTCTATTCTGCTCCACTAATCTGTATGTTACTTCTTTTACTAACAGCAGGCTGTCTTGATTGCTGTAGCTGTATAGGAAGACTTGCAAACGTGTACTGTTTTTCCTCTAACTTTCTTCTCCTTTCTTCTTTTTCAAAATTATTTTAACTATTCCAGTCCCTTTGCCTTTCCATGTAAATTTAAAAATCAGATTTTATATATCTGCCACGAAAAAAAAATCATGTTTTGCATTCCTGATGTCAACCCTATTTGGCCCTTTATGTATGGCTATTACTGTTTTGTTGGGTGTATTTTGACTACGTTCATGAGCTGTATTGGTCTTTAGTTTTCTTTTTTGTATATATACCATAGTCTTTTGGTATCAGGGAAATGCTTGTTTTATAAAATGATTTGGGAAGTGAGTTTTTTTTTGGTCTATTTTCTGGAAAAATGGTTTACTATTAGTGTTACTTCTTATTTAAATGTTTGGTAAAATTCACGAGAGAAACTATGAATCTAATTTCTTTTAATAGTCGTAGGACTTCATCTTCATTAGTTTTGTAATTTGTGGGTTTTAAATAGGAAGTCATTCCATTTAAGTATAGAATTATTTACAGTATTTTCTTATACTTGTAATGTCTGTGGGTTCTGTAGTGATATCCCACTTTTCATTTCAGATTTTGGTAATTTGTGTCTTCTCTCTTTTTGTTTTTTAATCTTACTAAAGATTTATGAATTGTATTGATCTTTCCAAAGAATCATCTTTTGGTTTCACTGTTTTTATTTTCAATTCCATTTATTTCTTTTCTTATTTTTGTTCCTTCCCTTCCCCTTGCTATAACCTTATTTGTTTTAGGTTCAGGTTCCAGCCCACCTTCTATGGGTGATGGTTGCAATGTCGGTTTGGTTCTCAAAGCCATGGCTGTCCTACTGGAATCTGGCGCACGCCAACCTTTGGGCAGTCTGGGACCTGGGCCGTAACTGATTGGTTTCCAAAGTCTTTGGCAGGAGCCTATTAGTGTCCAGTGTTTTTGATATTATGAAAGAGATCAGATCCACTCACCCACACACAGTGTATAAACAACTCTGTGGCATGGTGTCCTGGAGTTCCTCCCACTTTGCCATCTCCACAGGACTTTGCTATTTGGTCCTCTGGTTGGACAGCTGGAACTATAGTTACCCTCCTCTGCTGTGTCCTTGCTCTGGAGCCCAGAGTGGGAGGACAAAGGGAGGAAAAAAAAGCAAATGAAATGAAGTTGTTTCTAACTTCTTGAAAGTCCTGAAAGGAGAGGAAGACCTCTATTTCTGCCACTATTATGGGATTCCTCTCTGTGTGCTCCCTTCTGGATTTCCTGCTGTCCAATCCAGGCTAAAGAGTATTAGGGGGAAAAATGACTATCTCTCCACTTATTTGGTGGTGAATTATCACTGATTCTGGCCTTTCCCAATCCTCCTGCTTTTACTTATGAGTCATAATTCTCAAACAAATGCTCCACCATTCTGTTCATGTTTATAGCTATATCCATTGGAAGAGATGGCTTAAAATGAGCTAACTCCATCTTACCCAGGACCAGAATCTCAGATTAGCTAACTTTAACCTCTAAATAATTTTTTTTTGCACTTGAATTTTCCATATTCAGGTGTTTTAAGCAACTGCAATGATACCATATTTAACTGATGCTTTTAGCCACAAGTAAAAAGGTGAGAAAAGGGAAGCTAAGAACAAGAAAAGCATGCACAATAACAACATATACAATCATGTCATACACAGTAATAACAAAATTGGAGATGGGACACTTCTGAGTGCAAGAGTAACGCTATCATACTCTCAGGCTGGGTCCATGCTTATACTTTGCTCTTCTGTCTTGTGGGCTACTTCCATTATGCCAGCAAGATGACCTTGGCCGTCAAGGCAGCTTGTCCTCCCTACACACGTGAAAATGCCAGTCGAGATTAAGAAAGCAATCCGGTTCTCATGTTCCTCTGTCAGAGCAAAGGAGATGTGTCTGAAATTTCCTCTCACAATTCCCTGGACAGAACTATTACTTAAGCATCCGTAGAGGAATAACATTGCATTACCTTGGTTGAATAAGACCAACCAGGATAAACCTCAGGTCTGTGACATTCCCTCAACTCCAAGAATGTGCACAAAGAAACACATGGTGATGTTTATCAAGGAGAGTGGGGTGGGGGGAGGCAGTAATGGCTGTTGAGTATGCACTCAGAGTATCAGCATCAATATCCCTGTGGGCAAATACTCTGATGCACTCAAAAAATAGGAGGACCTAACACCAGCCTGGAGTCGATGACGTATTCTATGTAAGCGTGTTTAAAAAGAGAAGGAGGTGTCGATTTCACTGTTAAGGGACTTACAGAGATTTAGAGAGAATTTCGGTAAGCATTCATAGGCAAGATATTTCCTACAGTAATCACTGTAAAAACAGTTAGATCTAATCATATTAGTCCAAGTTCCAATGTCATCTATAACAGCAGTCCCAGAAGTGTGCTCTGATGTACTCTAAATCTATATAACATTTGTAGAGAGGATAAATAAAATAATTTCCCTATTACATCGTAAATGTAGTGCTTAATTCTCAAAATTTTCTTAGATAGTAGTAAAGAATGTATTTTGGCATACAAATTTTAAGTTACCATCATATTTAAATATAATAAAGTGAAATAGATATTGGCATTTCCCAAAGATTTTCTACATCATAATTCAAAATTATGTACATGATAAAAAAGAAAATCACAATTCTGATGAATTTTCAATATCAAGAGTTTTATAAATGGTCCCACATAAATATTATGCCAAAAAGTATAAATGCTAGTGAATATGTCTACATATTTAATTTTGCATAGAATGAAGATTACAGAATATGTTTAGTTGATTCAGAAATTAAAGAGTCAGTGTCCACAGGCCAAAACAATTAGAAGAAATCCTAAGTCTTAGTATTATGTGGTAAATAGTCATCACTTAACAAGGTTAATATACGTTGATGTTAAGTTGTAATATTAAATTGAGTTTTAATTGGTCTTTCACAATCCACTGTGTAATTTTTAAACATGTCACTTACTATTATGGTCCTATTACCTCATGTATAAATGATGATAAACATTCTTTTGTCATGGAGTTGTGAGGATTACATGAGACTCTATATATACATGTATAATTATATGCATATAATTTCATTCTTATATATTGATATTAATATTACATTATCATATGTCATAATATCTTATAATATTGATATTTATATTCTTATATATTAAATATTTATATATTTATAATAATTATATATGTATTTGTTTATATTATTATAAATATATAAATACACATAGTTAGGGTTTAACAAAAATTAATCTCCTTTATAGAAAAGATTTTGTTATTTCAAACTTAAGTAGGAACACAGACCCAATCTCTCACATTGAACAAAAGTAAAGCAGTGCAAATGCTTTGATCTGCAGTTGCCATTTACACCTAACTTCTTCCATGCCTTTGTTCTGGAAATCTGGTACCAGCCCCAGTTTCTGGCTGCCTGGCTGCCCTGCCTGTCTTAGCTACAGTTTCTTAGTAACACCCAGCTCTGCTTAATTACTAAGTATGTGCTTCAGTGTGTTGGTTCAATATTTTCCACACTTTATCCCCCTCTAGGCCTTCAGTTACAGGGCTGCTGACCACTGCATAAACATGTTTTCCTTTGAACATGCCTGTTTTTAAGCCCTCCCCTCGGTCTGTAGATGCTGCATGTTCCGCCCGCGTGACTACAGGCAGAATGAGTGCTGGCACAGACAGACAGACTTCAGGGCTCTTCCCAAGACACTCCAACATTGACCAGGATATATCCTTTAAAGATGAGAAATTCTGTGGCCAAGAGCAACTGATTCAATGTCCCTAAGCCTCAGTTGCCTTCTGTAAAATGCTCTATGCAATATGTTGTTATAATAAAGACAAAGAAATAATTTTATCATCAGTAATAATTTGTTGACAGTGATGGTATTATTACTACTATTACCCTTCCCATTACTACTAGTACTTATCACATTAGCTACACTGGAATGGTTTTCTAGGTTTTAGACACATGGGATTGTAGGATTAAAAGAAAATATACACAAAATAGATTATTAAAAGTATGAGAAAATTGGGATATTTTTGCAGATAACTAATCTGTAAAATTATTCTTCTAATTCAAGGAGGAATTAGTGTGGTCTTTTGCGTTGATGACGGATGGGTGCAGTTTTGCCTGTAAGAGTAGGAACCTGCGGTGATTGTGATGCTCCTAATCTATTGCCAACCTCCTTTCTCACAGAGAGGTTAGAACCTTCCTTAAACTCAGAGGAGTAAATCTGTATTAAGGTAATCATGGCAATTGAATTCACCTCTCCGGCCATTCATGTTGAAAGTGACCTTGTGACAGATTTTTGACCAATGATCCATCAAGGAAAATGTGTCTGACTCTTGCAGTTTGGGGGTTGATTTTGAAGCATTTTCTTCACTCTAAAAAAGTGGATACAAATGTTGATTTTCTCTTTTCTGACTCTGGGAAGTAGAATGAGAATATAGTGTTTGGAGCTGTTGTAGCCACTTTGTGACTAAGAAGACAAGAGCTCTAGCCACAGGTAGCATACAGAGAAGGACAGAGTAGAAGGACGGAAAGATCACTTCCTTACCGATGTCATTAAGCGGTGGAGTTATCAACCTTGGAATTGCTCTATCGCCGGTTTTCTTCTGTGAGGTGATCCTTCATTATTTAAGCATCCCTACAAGGAAATCAGCCTATGGCACAAAATCAAGGTTAAATGAGAATATCTTGGTTAAGTGAATGAAAAATGGAAAGGCCATTAGAAATAAAGAAACTCTGCTCTGGAAATAATAAAGCATAGCCAGCTGGCTTTATCATTGCCATTTTTCGTTTAGATCATCTACTTGCCTCGCTAGTATTTTATATTATTTTAAAAATTCCTTTCATCTAGAAATAAATATTAATATAAAAACACTTCTGATACTGACAAATGTTCAAAGGGTTGTTAAGACGTAGGCTGCAGTCACATAAAGAGTGAGAAGTAACCACATTTCTAAAATTTGCAAAATCTAATTATTTTCAATGATACCTGCTGCCAATTAATTTTAATGATATATTTCCTAGAGATCTTCATCCCCTGATTTTCAGATATTTTGGATCATTGCCTTAGGATGGAGAAAATGTCTAATCAGGAACATACTTCTCCTTAGCATTTTACAGTTATCCTTTTTAAATTGTTTCATTGCCTGAGGCTTTACAAGACGTATCTTAATACATTTTTTGATGGTGATAGAGATGAAGGTAATTTATGCAACATGTATTCTTGTTAGGTGGTCTAAGCCTACTAGTCACAGCTTGTAAGTAGTTCATCAAACTATTTCACTTTTAGAAAAACTGCTGAGAGCACATCATAGGCAGACTCACTGAATGGCAAGGCATTTTCCTTTTGGAGTCAACTGACCAGGGCTTAAATCCCACTTCAGCTACTGTCTTAGTCCATTTGGGTTTCTGTAACAAAATGTCATAAACTGGGTGGCTTACAAATAAAAGAAGTTTACTTTTCACAGTTGTGGATCAGGGAAGTCCAAGATCAAGGCATTGGCAAATTCAGTGTCTGGTGAGGTTCCACTTCCTGGTTCATCTACGGTGTCTTCTCACTGTGTGCTCACAGGGGAAAGGGGTGAGAGAGTTCCCTAGGACCTCTTTTATAAGGGTACTAATCCCATTCATGAGGGCTCTACCTTTATGATCTAATCATCTCCCAAAGGCCCCACCTACTAATACTATCACATGATAATAATTAGGTTTTAACATGAATTCTGGGGAGACGCAAACACGCACATCGTAACAGCTACTTACTTTTGGCGTGACCACAGACTAGCTATTTATCTATTTTAAACTTACTCTCGTGTGCAATGACATAGTGATAACATTCAGAATCTACCTTATAAGGTATTTCTTAGGATAAAATAGATATTTATAGAGTGATTAGCCCAGAACCTAGACCACGAGTTGTTAAAAAAAACTTAGGTATTATTATTATTTAAAATAAAGTAAAATGAAGTACTTTCTTAAACCTCCACACAATCACACAAATACAGTAAACCTTAATTAGCCCCACTGTCTAAATGACTATAAATACCTACTGCATTAACTCAGTCAATATGCAGGCATGTAGACAGATTTTATAAAACTTTTGCGGTAACAGTTGCTCATAACAAGAGTTATTCATATTTCCAAGTGAAAAAGTAAGAGATTCAAATCTTTCTAAAAGGGGTGCAAGCTATTAGACTGAGCCCCTAGGAGTTTTGACTCTCAAACTAGCATACACTCAGCCTCCAGCAGTTTGCCAAATTTATACTATGTAAGTGTTTTTGCCAGTTACTGGCAGCAGTGGCTTCTGCTCCAGGAGAGCCGATCTGCATCCTCTATTTGCATCTCTCCAGTTTTCAGGATGATGGTTTGTCCTGCGACCTCAGTTCTCTGACAGATCTAAGAAAACTCATTGATTATTTAGTTTGCTCAGTATTTTTTGTTGTTGTTGTTACAACAGCAACAGTGACAACTAAGATCTTCACATATCAGAGTGGAAACATGGCTTTTAAGTTTTAAAAAAGTGTACGATCTACAAATAAGATTTTTCAACACTTACATTAATTATATTCTCTTTCTTTTGCATTCACTAAAGCCTCCAAAACAATTTCATAATTATATTAATTTTAGATGATATGTTTGGTTTTAAGCATCAGAAATTCTCTGGTGAATTAATTGGAAGAACGTTGAGAAGCTCACATAATCAGTAAGAACCAAGATCGATAGCTAATATTCAGTAAAAGAGCCAAATGCTTATGGATGGATGCAAGACCTTCACAAAATCATGCTATGGGCCATGTTTTGTCAGGGTGTCAGTGCTGATAACACTATCACCATGGTCTTCTCACATCATGGTCAACATTAGAGGATGCCGTATCAACCGTGAGACAGTAATTCCAGTAACAGATTCTAAACGTTCCTTTCTCTTCACATCGATTGCTTGATATCTGTGGTCCTACATGGGATCATAAAGCAGCAATACATTATCAAAACAGCTGAGTGAGGTTTGGGATAAACTCTAGGTGGGAAACAGTGACACTGACTAGTCTGTAGTTTTGGCTTATTACTACAGCACGCTGAACCACCGGGATCACCCTTTTCTGGAAGACTTTGCACAAAATTGATGTAGGCAGAGACTTGTAGATTGACGTATTTAGCCTAGGACTGCAGTCCCCCACCCCCAGGCCATGGACTGGTACCAGTCCGCGGTCTGTTGGGAACCCGGCCGCACGGCAGGAGGTGAGCTGCATCTGTATTTGCGTTCGCTCTGTGACCGCCTGAGCTCCCCCTCCTGTCGGATCAGCGAGGCATTAGATTCCGCATTATGGAGAGCGGTATAATTATTTCTTTATACATTACAATGGAACAATAATAGAAATAAAGTACACAATGAATGTAATGCGCTTGAATCATCCTGAAACCATCCCCCACCCCACCACCCTGGTCTGTGGAAAAACTGTCTTCCATGAAACCGGTCCCTGGTGCCAAAAAGTTTGGGGACCACTGATCTAGCAGGCTAAGCTGAGGACATACTTTTATAGGTTAAGAAGCTGTGATTTTCAACTTAGAGATGCCAGTATGGCAATGGATGACAATAATGTGATCGATTTTATGAAGGTGAGCACGTATGAAATTAAAATGCAAACACAGCAACGGGGGTGGTAGGTGGATAGGTTGGTGCCAAATTTGGGGACGATTGCGCAATGTTGTTAGTTATTAGGCAATTTTGGTGGTGCTGACCGGGGTGTATGGTTCCCTTAGGTATTATAAGCAGTTAAAGCAGACCAGGTCCATGGCTATGAGGCAGAGTACTATTATTATCTAAAATGGTATTTAGTTGTTTTCAGAAAAGGGAGAAACGGATTATCCCCTTTCCTGTATCATTTTATTCACTTACATTCACCTTTCTCTCAAACTGCACATAGCTCCGTGCATTCCTCTCATTTGCTTTATTTCTGCTTCCATATATTTCATTTATACATCGTCAGCTGCCCTTTACACAGTTTTTCTTCTATTAGGTCCACACAAATGAACATTCTCCTTTTCTGTAATAGTGTCTTCTAATTATTCAAGGAACAATTTACAATGTTATAATAGAGGATCAAGAAAAGCATAATGGATAATGCAGAACAATTAAACTTCAGTTATGTTTCCAGAATGACAAAGACTAATGTCAATATTTCACTAGAAAAAATGTTTTTAAGCTCTTTGTGGCACTTTTAAAAGAGTATTTTCTAATTATAATGTCTCTTTAATAAGTTCAATTAACCAAGTAATGGCTTTTGATCATAATTATTTAAAATAAGAGAATAAATTACTGAAAATTACATTCAAACTTTAAACATTTGTCATTCTGCTGATTCATTCACATTGTTTAAATTATCTGTTTTTCTTTTTTATTAGAAAATCCACAAAAGGAGAGAAAATAATGTGGAGAACATGGATGGTTGTGTTTTCAGACTTTGATTGACAAAGAAGTCACAATGAAAATCCCAATGAACCATTTGGAAAAGCAAATTGCCAAAAATAATAGTTGGTCATGCTTTTACTCTGGTAATTAAACTTTTTGTTCAAAATATACTTAATATTCAATAATCAATTAACCACATCACTGTATATCTTAGGAATGCAAATACAATGGAGACACTAAGATAGGGTGGTTGTTGAAAAATAAGATTTAGATCCTACTTTGAGTACAATCATTTTTACTTTTTTATATGTCCCATGAAGGTATCATGTGTTAGTGGTGGTTCTATGCTTAATATTTTTACAGTAACAAACAGTACACAAATTATAATTTTTAAATTTTATATTATTAATCCATGTTAAAAATTTACCATAGCAATTACATAAATAAATTATAACAAGTTTGAGCTACATCAGGTTTAAATTAAGGAAGCTGAAATTTTAAAAGTTTAAAGGATTTTCTTCCTCCATTTTTGTTTTTAAGGTCTAAGAGCAATACAAGAATTTGCATGTGTCTGTGAGTGGGTCCTGGTTGTAATGGGCTCTCAAAGATAGAACTTGGGCTTTAACACTCTGAGGCCAAAGATGGAGCTGAGTCTGATTTATAGAGTTCCAGATGCAATAGTCCAATTGACATGATAGATAAGGCTTCTTCCTAGGCTGGTGAAGCTGAAGGTCAGCACATGCTCAGACTCGGCACAGAGAGACAAAAAGACTAGTTTAGAAAATTTCCTCCTATTAGCCTTTGGTCTCTCGAAATCAACCGGGGCACAAATGATTTCTGTGATCCCTAAACCTTCCAACTTGCTCATCCTGGTGGCTACTTCCATTCTTGGACCTCATGCTTTCTGTGCTCATAGTCTGTATTCTTCTATGCCTCAAAATTTTTATGGAGAGATTTATCGATACATAATTTATATATCATAAAATTCACATTTGAAATGTAAAGTTCAGTGTTTTTAATATAGCCACACTTATGCAACCGTCACGTCTAATTTCAGAACATTTCATCACCCCCTGAAAAAAACTCCAAAACAATTCTCAGTCACTCCCCATTTCCATCCTCTCCCAAATCACTAATACTTTCTGTCTTTAGATATTTGCCTATTCTGACCATTTAATGTAAGAGAAATCATTCAATATGTGGTCTTTTTGACTGGCTTCTTTCACTTAGCATTATGTTTTCAAGGTTTATCCATGTTTGAGCAGGTACCAATACTTCATTCCTTCTTATGGATGAATGATATTTTGTGGTATTTATTGCCGTTATGAATAAGTCACTCTTTGGCTACTTTGACTACGCACATGCAAGTTTTTCCTATGGATATATTTTTACATTGGGGGTATATACCTAGATGTTGAATTGCTACATCATACAGTAAATCTGTTTAAATATTGGAGGATCACTCTCTTGATAGAATTGTTTGCAACACAAAAGTGTTTAATTTTGTCGAACTCCAATATATTCATTGTGCATGTGTGTACATGTGTATATATTCATGTTCCTTGTGCTTCTGGTGTCATATCTACCAAAGGTCATGAGATTTACTCCTATGTTTTCTTCTAAGACTTTTATAATTTTGCCTCTTACATTTAGTTCTGTGATCCATCTTTAGTTAATTCTTGTATGTAGTGTGAGGTTGAAGTCCCACTTCATTCTTTTCTATGTGACAATTCAGTTGCCCCAGCACTATATATTGAAAAGTCTCCTTTCCCCATTGAATTATCTTGACACCTGTGTCAGAAATTAGTTGACCTTAAATGTAAGGGTTTATTTCTGGAATCTTAATTCTATTCCCTTAGTCAATGGATTCCTCCTGTGTTAGTACCATATAATGCCTTGATTACTGTAGCTTTGTAGTTTTGAAACAGGGTAGTATAAGTCCTTCAGCTTTATTATTTTTTGCAAGGTTGTTTTGGCTATTGTGGGTCTCTTGCATTTCCATATGAATTTAAAGATCAGTTTGCCAATTTCTGCAACAAATTCCAGCTGGAATGTTGACAGTGGTTTTGTTGAATATATAGATCATATTCGAGAGTATTGTCATCTTTACCCCACGAACACCATGTTTTATAGTCTCTAAAACAAACAGCCCCCAAACTGTGCCACAAAAGTAGCCAAAAGTTAAATACAGTCCAGCATCTTTATTTATACAAAAGAAGAGGAAATCTTTTTCACCCTTCCAAGAATCTTCAACAACAGGATCTCCAAAGACATAGATACGAATCAAACTTCAAAACACAATATAGTCCTGAATAAACTATTCAGCTGCTCAAGCCAAACCAATGAGATCAACAATGATTTCACAGTTTTCCTGATTTCCTGTGTATTTCCATTAATTTAGTTCAAGAGTATATTTAACTAATTTTCTCAGGGAAAAAAACAAACTTTTTTTTTCCTCAAAATAATATTGGGCCATCTGCTTCTAGTAAGATATGTGGCTATAGTTGACAATCTTTCAAATTTCTACACTTCCAGGATTCAAAATTTTTGTTTTATTTTCAAATATATGAGTACAATAAATGCCTTTAAAATATACAAATTATTTTGTGCCATGTAAGGATCAATAAGAACTACATGTCAATATAGAAGCATAACTACTGAATATATTTGAGAAAATTTATGATTCAACCATTTCACACTCCTTTCTTCTCTGTACTATCAGAGGTAGAAAGTATATTCCCTTCAACTGGCTTGATTCTGTTATGTAAAGTAAATCATAAAGAGGCTCTGGAGTCATACAGATGAGCTTTGAATCCTGATTACATTATATAACAGCTGTTTGTCTTTGGTCAATTTAATCAACTCCAGGGTTCTCATTTTTAAAATGAGAATAGCATTAAGGAAACTGAAAACTAAATCATAAAGGAAACTGAAAACTAAAAGTAAATAATGGTGATGCATCAGTTTATTTTTTTAAATTTTTTTCCTCCTGGGTGACACAAGGCAGACAAACTCACAGCAAATAGCATAAATTTTGTTTGAAGGCAAAACTGGAATTTTGCTTAGGAATAAGTTTGAGTATGCTCCAAAATGAAGCAGCTACTCACTCGAATGCCTGAAGATTTCTACAATAGAACAAGCAAGAATAGCCTTGAGCCTAGGAAATTATCATAGCAGATGTAAAAATCCTCAGTAATTTTCCCATGAAACATCTAATGGAGATCCACATGGTTTTCTGATGAACCTGCCAGGCTGCATTATGAGCAAAGTGTACCCTATAGATACCTAAACAAATTAACATGCAGTATGGAATTCTTTGATAGAAACCAATTACATTTTGTAAATTTTCTGCCAAAGATAATAATTTTAGTTTTAAAATAATTGATATGAAGCCATTTTTGAGACAATAATTAAGTACCAAGTCTAACTGTCTATTAAGGCCATATTTTTCTTGTGATAATAAAATCAAATTATCAGTGTTTATATCTATCAGGGGATTCTTCTGAATTTTCTAGTGTTATTCAAAGGAAATTTTAATAAATTCCTTAAAGATAAATGCTTGCTTCATAGCAAACCAGTATTTTATAGCTATATGTGGAATGACTTATTAGTAGAAGAATAAATGCGTATCAATGGATAGAAACATATATTGAGGTTATCATATCGCCTGTTCCTATCCACAAAGTCAGATGCCAATCAATGAAAGATTTGTGGTCTTCAGTATTTTAGCAATCCAGTCCTAGTTTTTATATACCATAATGTTCTGTTTTAAAGCTTCCCTGGTGTTTTACATTTAAGAAATAATTTTAAAAAGAAAAGAAGGAGAATTTTCCGTTGATTTTGGGAAGTAGAGATTAGAGAGTAGAGGCTCTGGAGTCATACAGATGAGCTTTGAATCCTGATTACATTATATAACAGCTGTTTGTCTTTGGTCAATTTAATCAAGTCCAGGGTTCTCATTTTTAAAATGAGAATAGCATTAATACTCAAAGTTGTTACTAGAATTAAATGAGACAACTTAGGTAAATCACTCAGCATTGTGGCCAACACAAATTAAATATTCAATCAAGTTTAGATATTCACTTTGGTGTTATTCTTCTTGTCTCTTGCAGAACTTTGGTAAAATTTTGTCATCATGGCAAATGTATTTTGTCACAGAGGACAAATTTAAATTTCACTGGTTGTGAACACTGGTTTAACATACCATAAAAATGGAATAACTTTTTAAGATATAATGTGTTAAAAATGTATTTTTCTTCCCTTTTGCTTCACACTATTGTCAAATTATTGCAAATTTAATTTGTTACTGCCTATTTATCCATCTGGCATTTTATTTCCTTCACTCTCATTGTGTTGAAACGAATGGTCATATTCAGCTATGCTCTCAGGATTATACATGTGAATGTCTGACTTGCATTTGCAAAGCTAATGATTTTGACTCCATATTGCTTGGATAATAAAACTAAACAAAAACTCTAATGTTATTATACTACCATAACTGTTTTGGGAGAAACACATGCAAAGTTATATCAGAATTGAATTGATAAGTAAAAATGTTTTAATGGCCATTACAATATCACAAAACAAAGCAAATGTAAACATTTTAATAATACAAACTATAATTAAGGCTATTTTAGCTCTTTATATCTGATAGAGCAACAAACCTGTGAGCATGCTGGCCTATGTACAAAGCCCTATTGCTCTGTTTTTTCCCCAGGTATTTGCAGAATGATGCATTTTGCTGAAGCACTAAATTATAAGATATGGAAGCAAACATCAGTCACCCAAATGCCAGAGGTTTGATATGTTATGAATACTCATACTGCCTTTCATTATTATAAGGTTTTATATCTTAGAAGGTATCGTATCAATTATCTTATTTCTTCTTCACAAAAATTTTTTAGGTGTGCAGTAATACTCATCCTATTACTCTTATAATAAATGAAACAAGCCTCTGAACTAATAGAAATCGCGAAGCTACCTGATAGAAGAAAAGCGACTAGAATTCACCCCCCTGAGTCTTTCCATTATATCACACTGGCTTTCTGATTAAAAATAATTTATAACTAAATATATGTGTTGAAAAACATCTTTATTAAAGTGTATACAAAGTAAATTACCCACTCCTGCCAGGTACAGGAGCATAATTACCTACATTTAATAATATATGTATTACCTACTAAAAGCAAAATAATAGTCACTGTTCGATCTATAACATCAGAACTTTATAGATTGACTTATCTATTCATTGCAGTGGTCTAATTTCTAACTTTATGCTAATTATTAACTCTGTCTCTAGCCCTAGTAATTCCTATTAAATCCACATCTATATACAGTTACAAATCAAATTTCTTTCTGTATGTCTCACAAGAAACTTGTTTCAGCATTTCCATAGCTGAAATCATTTTTATGTCCTCTCATTGAGAGCCTGACTTAATCCTGTGAAGACCATAGCGCCTGCAATTCAAGCCAGAAACCCTGGAGTCTTCCTGAGCAACTTTAGTCACATTTGCAATTACTCCCCACGCTGAGTAGGTTCTGCCCCCAAACCATTTTTCTCTATCTTCTGTTTCCCATCTTTATGACTCTGACTTAGTCCAGGCCCACATCACTGGGTTATTCAGTCTCTTAACTGGTTGATTCCAACTGTGACAGACAACTTAATGAAAGGGAATGGCAATCCCAAATTGCTAAAGTCTTTGCTCAAAGCACACAAACAACAACAACAACAATATGGTGATGTTTGTGTCAAACATTGTCAATTCTAGAGCACAGGTCAGATGGCAGATAATCAAACTCAAAGTTTGATCCTGTGTGTTGCTGTGTCAACCCCATTAAGTCCAAATCACAACTTTGGCTGGTCTCATGTGAATACAAGTCACAGGTTTAGAAAGAGCTAGAACCTGGGAATGGAATGGACATACGGTAATTTTAAGATACCTAGAGGTAGCCTAAACCCTAAAAGTACCAATGAACCTGTCTAAAGCTAAAATGGCTCCTAAATGATAGAGAAGTTTCTCGATTGTCTCAGCCAACTCAGATGCCCTCAGCCACTTCGGGGTCTTGCAGTCTTATGGGTCTGTATATGAGATCCCTGAAATGGGGATGTGGGTGGCGGACAGCTACCAAATTGAGCATAAGCTATCATTGGGTGTCAGCTGCTTGAGCTAATATCTGATCCTATGTATACCTGCATCCTATGGATATTGGTCTTCAACTCATTCAACTTGCTGCTCCTTCCTTTTCAATTTGTAGCTACATTTGTGTCTTTCTTGGATTTCCAGGAAACATCTGACTCCTTTCCTGCCCCACTTCATACCCGAGAGAAGTTCAGTGGGGTCTTTTAAGGTCCTTTATGCCCATTACGCTAGTGTATGAATAGGTAAATTTGCCGCTGCTCCCTGTACTTGATGGATAATGTGAAAATACGAAGGACAGTCTCATGACTGACAGCCTAGACAACCCAAGCGTGTGAGAGATACACACACACACACACACGTACACATGTATATCCTGCATCCTGATCTCCTATACCTATTCTGACTCCTTACATCTTAAATCTCCAAACCTCTCTGAGGTTTCCACCCACAGCCCTACCTTTGGGGTTTGGTGTCGGGCAGGCAGGGCAGGGACGGGCCTGGGGCTGTTTCTCCGGGGTCCACCACAGTCTAGGTCAGTGACAGGCAAACTTTCTACAAAGGGTTAGCTGGTAAATATTTTCAGTTTTGTAGTCTCGTCACAACTACTCAACTCTGCCATTGCAGTGTGAATGCAGTCATACATAAAGGAACGAAAGTTTTCCAATGAAATGTTATTCACAAAATCAGTCTGTGGGCTGAGTTTGGCCCTGGGGCTGTGGTTTGCTAGCTTGTACTCCTGGTGGGCTCTGACTTCATCTGTCTCTCTCTGAGAGAAAGCAGGTTCTGGTGTTTTTCCCCAAATCTTTATACCTCATGTCTGGGTCTCGTTTGAAATTAAAAGTAAAGCTAAAAAAATAAAGAATTTGTGTCTTGTTCCTCTCTATACTGTCGTAACCTTCTCTGAGGCTCTGGTGTATGCTGCCAGCTAAAGGGAGCAGGGCAAAGACTGCACGTATAACTAGGGAAACACCCAAGGGATAATCTATCAAAGATTTCCTAATGTGCCATTTTCATCTGCACATTCTTTGCCTCTCACTGTTACTCTTTAAAAATTTTTTTTATGTGATCAACTCTGCTTTACGTTTAGGACTGTGTATTTTTGGCTGCTCTCCAAGCCCTTGAGGAAAGCACTTAGACTTGATCTCATCCCTCTGATGCAGAGCTGAGTAATGAAATATTTCTATGTCTAAGTAAGAGCCAAACTACATAATTAAATTCTTTCCAGTTGTTTCAAATACCTTGATATAGAATAATGGTGACAACTTTATGTAGTTTTTCTTATTGTTTTATAAGCTATTTCTTGCAATCATGTCTCATTCATCCTAAAAATAGCCTCATACTAAGTTCGAACTTTTTTGCTCTCACATTATATTTAGAAATTAAAATTTTTGTCTTATCATCAGTCCGCCAGTCTGTCGAATAAACAACAACGTTGTGTTCACTTAGATTATGTGCTAATGTTTAGCAATAACCACAGGTGGCACATACCTAATATCTCTATTATGCTTTTCCAAAAATTAGTGATTCATCAAATTATGCCTAACTCATGGAATATTGAGTATTCATTTACTATCTGATAATTTTACAATTATTCAAAGCATATTGAAAACTTATCTCCTTTGGTTTTAAACAAAGAAAAATAATAAAGGGAGGCAATAGCTTCCTCATTGTTTCCCAAAATATTTACTCATTTTCTACTGAAGAACCAACAGTGTATGTATAAAATCATCTATATCTCCAACTACAAAACATAGTAGATAATATTTGAAAGTAAAAGACATAAAAATAAATGATGATATTGCACATCAAGTAAAGTTATTTTCAAAGAAGGTGGGATATATCAAATTGAAACTTTGGAGGTTTTGTTGTTATTAGTAAAGGCACATTCCAGGTTGTCATTTGCTTTTGCTTTTGTTTTTGCATAAAGCATATCAATAATAATTTCCGATTTCAGTTTATTTAAAGAGTAGTGAGAACTTAAGATCTTTTGTGAGACAACAAAAATACCAAACTAATCTAGTTAAGTTTTTCTACATCATTCAACTTAGTTTTCAAAGAACTGTTTTTTTCACTTATACTTTATCACTACATATAGTAATAAAAATTAAAATAAGTATAACTTGCATAAAGAGGTAGAAGAACAAATATTATATAGTGGCTATTAAGAAGCAGGTAATTGATCTTTTGGGAGCAGAAATGTGCAAAATTTTAGAAATAATCCTACAAGTCATGAGATTTCCACATAAGAAAATGGAAAACCTCAGTTTACTCAAAATATCACTTTAAAGGCAATTGGCTAAGCGAGGTTTTACAATTCATAAGGTAGGCACTTCATAACAGGTCTAGTGATTAAAACATAATAAATAAAGTTTTGATTTAATGAATAAGAACTGGTATGATTTACATATATTTGGAATTGGAAATTTTCAAAATGATCAAGATACAAAATTTTAAAACCTTTTCACTCAAAATCTTGTCAGTGAACATGATTATATTTATAGCCATGCACCTATTCTGAAAAGTAATTCAATTATAATTCAAGATTGAGCTATTAATTCCCATTCTCTAGATTTTAGAAGATGGGTAGAGAAAATATACATTGGACTCTGAGATGTTTTCCACAAAAATGGGATGTGTGATTAGTATGGAATCGCAATATCCTCGGCTTTGGACTTTGGGCCATAAAATCCTTTTCCTGTCAAACCATTCTCTGAAGTTGAAAGGACTCATCATTTGCAGTTGCAAATGCAATCAGAAGAGGATTATTTTTCATTCTAATAACAACACGGATGTAGTTTACCAACTTGAAGAAATTACTTTAAGCTTCCTTCAAATAAAATAAATACAAATTCTCCTCAACATATGATGGGGTTGTGTTCCCGTAAGCCCATCATAAGTTGAAAATATCCTAAGTCAAAAATGCATGTATTAGACCTAACATACCAAACATCATAGCTTAGCCTGGCCAACCTTAAACATGCTCAGAACACTTACATTAGCCTACAGTTGGGCAAAATCATCTAACACAAAACCTATGTTATAATAAAGTTTTGACTGTGTCATGTAATTTTATGAATACTATTCTGAAAGTGAAAAACAGAAAGATTGTATGGGTACTTGAAGTAAGATTTCTACTACATGTGTATTACTTTTGTGTTATCATAAGTAAAGTCGTAAAGTTGAAAAACTGTAAGTCAGACCATGGTAAGTCCAGGACCATCTACACTGACATGTTAAATTAGTTTTGCTGTTTTACTGTCTCTAGTACTATGTTTCCTTTGAAATCTCAATAATCACTCCTAGAATACCTTAGGTTATAAACTATAATTGTTGCCCAAAGGAAAAAGGCTAGATGTTTTAAGAGCACAAGAATTGTGTATGTTATTGGTTTAAATCATTTTCTCAAGTGCTTTACTTTCTCCTCTCAATATTCACTTGAAATAAAAAGAAATACTGCAATGTTTGATCCCTTCTTCTTCCTTGATTTTAATTTAATTTAATTTACTTAGAAGATTCATTTTATAAAAGTGAATTCAAATAAAATAATTTGTACATAATCAAGATTGATTAAAATCTGTAGCGTGATTGTGCTGTAGCAGCCAAACCAATACACACTATCAGATCTTAATAAAATGGTTATTATTCTGTTTTAGAATGTTTTAACTCTCTTTGGATGTCATTTCATTGTCAGTCTGCCCCATGTGGAAAGTTGTGGTGATGGCTTATATCTGGCTCATTGATTGCTTTTGGTCAACTGATCTAAGTGCTTCAGTTTTCTTAATTGGCTTACCTGTTTTGAACATTTGTCAGAGCAATTTTAAAAGCACCAAAATGTATTGGCCAGGGTACCATAGTTCAGGAAATGCTATTTTCTATCTCTACTTTAACAAATAATACACAATAGCACCTTAGAGAGGAGAGAGACGCATCTCCCCTGCTGAGATCAGCTGAAAGTCAGAGGGGACTTTCTCTTATGGGGAAAAGGTAAGCTGGAGATTCCCAGTGGTTCCCACGGCTACCACAGACATCAGCAACCCAGTCTATAGGAGAGTACCCTCTTCTCACAGGCCCCAAATTCAGTTTGGAGAGTAGCTGGAAGTTCATGTAGCTGCATCGGCTCAGAGTAGGAGCTCATCTTGAGCATCCTCCCCGCCCCATGACCTAAGCTGCTGCATGGCCCCTTCTTGAAAGCAGACCCATGGCTAGAGTGTGTCATGCCCAGAGGCCAGTAGCCACTGACTCTCTCCATCCTTGAGGCATGTAGACATTCCACCATGCTCACAGGAGTGCCTACAGCATCATGAACCCCACTGCCTGGAGCCTAGGTCACACCAAATGACTGAGTTCCTGGAATCTGAACCAATGTGGCATCTCCCCATCCTCCTTCCCCCAGGGAACAGGTTGGCCTGCCACATCCTCCCACATGCACCCTCAATGCACAGCCAGTCAGCCCACTAAGACCCTGTGTGCCATGCCCAGCCCAACAATCAGTTTGATGGCAGCCCCCCATCCACGGAGTGACCAGTACAGAACTGCCTGGATCTGCCACAGCTATGTTGGCCTGACAGCTGGTCCAGAGGGTTTCCTACCTCCCTGGAGAGCCTGCTGCAGATATTCTCAGACCCGCTGCACCTTCAGCCAGTCTGACAGCTGTTCCAGCAGTAGCCACACCTCCCAGGAGAAACTGCTGCAGAGCTGCTCAGATGGCTGCACCTTCACCTGTGCCTGTGTCAGCCCTATGTTCAGTCTACTAGTGGCCCTGCCTCCACAGAGAAACCTCTTCAGTCACCTGGCTGGCCACAACTGTGAACCTACCCCTCACCTTACAGCCAATCCAGCAGCAGCCCCTGCCTCTTTGGAAAGCCAGTTGGATAGCCTGTCAGTCCTCCATGTAATACACACCTGGCCTGACAACTAGCCTGGCACTCCTGCCCTTAGTAAAAGTGTGCCACCACCATCACAAACTCCAAAAGCTTAGGCCATTGAGGCAATCACAGACATTGCAGACAAGGATTAGAGCTGAATAAACTACATGGAGACTGTGCTACTAAGTCTCCCCAGTACCAAAGCCAATGCACCCTACACAGCCAACCACTTAGAACTTATCTACATAAAAGCGTCTCTCCCTATCCTCAAAGAATTAAAAGTAGAATTACCATTTGACCCAGCAATCCCACTACTGGGTATTTATCCAAAAGAAAAAAAGACATTTTATAATAAAGACATCTGCTCTCGAATGTTCATAGCAGCACAATTCACAATTGCAAAGTTGTGGAAACAACCCAGGTGCCCATCAATACACGAGTGGATCAATAAAATGTGGTATATGTATACCATGGAGTATTACTCAGCAATAAGGAAAAACAGTGAATTAACACATCTGGTATTATCCTGGTCGGAGCTAGAACCCATTCTTCGAAGCGAAGTGTCGCAGGATTGGAAAAACAAGCATCACTGGTACTCACCATCAAACTGGTACTAACTGATGAACACTTACATCACACAGGGCAATAACATTCATCAGAGGGCGGGCGGGCGGGAGGGGGGTGGAAGGGATGGGAAAAACTCTCACTGAATGGATGTGGGGAGCACAGTTTGGGAGACGACCACGATTGTGGCTCTGACACGGGCAGAACAGGGGCAATGTGTATGGCCAAAGTGATGTACCCCCATGATATTCTGAAATTAAAAAAATAAATTATAAAAAAAAAAAAAACAGACACAGCAAAGTCATTAAAAGGTTAACTTTAAAATTAAAAATAAATAAATAAAAAAAAATAAAAAAAAATAAAAATACGGCTACAAAGTACACATTGACTAGAACACTTGGACATTGTTAAATGTTTCTTTATAATAATTCATTCAGAAAAATAAAGCTAAAGGCAATGTTTTACTTTAAAAAAAAAAAAACAAAAGCTACCCCATAAAATTGGAAAAAACAACTATCTCATTAAATATGCAGATATCAACATGGTGACACAAGAAACATGAAAAGGAACAAATTAAGTTTTCACTAACATGTCTCCCCAAAGAACACACTTACAAAATACCTAAAAAGGAACTCAAAATGATGATCGTAAGGAAACTCAACAAGATACAGGAGAACACAGACAATTCAATGAATCAGGAAAAAATTTATGATCTGAATGAGAAATTCAACAAAGAGATAGATATCATAAAAAGAGACCAAACAGAAATCTTGGAGCTCAAAAATTCAATTAATGAAATAAAAAATATGATCAATAGCATCAATAGTAATTACATTAAGCAGCAGAAAAATTGATAAACTTGCAAACAGGTAGTTTTGCAAGTCAGAAGAAAAACAAGAATAAAAAAGAGTGAAAAGAACCAGTGGGAATTAAGGAATGCCACCGGATGAACAGTGCTCACATTATAGTAATTCAAGATGGAAAAGAGATGGATAAAAGCACAGAAAAACTGTTTAACAAAAAAGTAGGTAAAACTTCACAAGTCTTGGGATGCCTTCATATTTAATAATTTAAAGAGGAAATGATACCAATGCTCCACAATTTTTTTTCCTGATAAAAGAGAGGGAATAGTTCCTAACTAATTCTGTGAAGTAGCATTATCCTACTACCAATACCAGATAAGTATATCACAAGGAAGGAAAACCACAGACCAACATTTCTCAGGAACATAGACACAAAAGTCCTCAAGAAAATATTAGGAAATGGAAGAGAATAACGTATGAAAAATTATATACTACAACCAAGTGGAATTTATTCCAGAAGTGCAAGGCTGGTTCAACATCCAAAAATTAATGCAATCTACCACATCAACAGGATAATAAATAAAATAATATGATCATATTAAGAGATACAGGAAAAAAATTACAGAAAATCTAACATTCATTCATGTTAAAAAAAATAACTCTCAGCAAACTAGGAATACAGGGGAACCTCACCATAGATGATATACAGATGACACATGAAACAGAGCAGACTGATACATAAATAAGCATATGAAAAGATACTCAACATCCTCTGTCAGAATAAAATTGCAAAATAAAACAATGATGAGAGTCCACTATACACCTATTGGATTGGCTCAATTGCAAAACAACGACAGGAAGTGGTGGCAGGAACGTGGACCAATAGAAGCTTTCATCCATTGCTGGTGGGCAGGTGCCGTGGCACAGCCACTTTGGAAGACAGTTGGGCAGTTTGTCATAAAGCTAAAGGTCATCTTACTATACTATTTGGCAATTGCACTCTTAGGTGTATGCCCAATTGATGTGAAATCTATATTCATACATAAACCTGAATGTGAAGTTTTTTAGTAGCTTTATTCATAATCACCAAAACCTGAAAGCAATCAACATGTCCTTCTAGATGAATAGATACAGAAAACTGGTACATCCATACAATAGAATATTATTCAGCAATAAAAATAAATTAGCTATTAAGTCATAGAAAGACATGGAGAAACCTTAAATGCTCATTGCTTAAGTGAAAGAAGTCAATTTGAAAAGTTTATATCATGTATGGTTTCAAATCTGTGACATTCTGTAAAAGGCAAAACTATAGATACAATAAAAACATAGTTTCCAAAAGTGAGGGAACCATTTGCAAAAACTTAAATACGCAATATTGAATTTCTTAATATACCTCTGTATATTTTTTTCATTTTACTTAAATTTTAAGAGAGCAAATTGTATGCACATAGTTACTATTGGGTAAAAGTTATGTAAGTGACATTATATTTGATAAAAATCCTATTAAACAAAGAATCTTTCTTTACTGAATTTGTGGAACAAAACAAAAATTATAGATTATGTGAATATCTTAATTTTGAGACACATAGGCGTTAAATTGGCATTACAATCGAAGTTCTATTTTATTAATTAATTTACAACCACATTGTCTTATAAATGCCTTCTAGTCTTAGTTTCATATTATTCTTAGTTTCATATTAAGTTTGAAGAATGTATTTTCAAAAATACATTTGGAAAATTTTGTGAAAAGTGGGAGCATGTTCTGGAATATGACCTCTGGAAATATTACATTATTAGGTTAAAACAAAACAAAACAAAACCTCCTGCTTAAAAATTCCAAGAAATGCTAGACAAAATATCTTCTTTTTTAATTCTGCGAATATATGACTAAGCTCATTAAAAAAAGAGAAAATATCTAGGCACCAAAAATAAAGAGGAAGCTGAAAACCAGTGACATAATGTACTGAAAACTTTGGCTGCCATGGGGAACCTTACCAGTCTTGGTAATGCCCTTGGTGGTTTATAGTTTTTCCACAAATTCTTTAGTCTTCCCTTTAAAAAGTGGGGCCTGATTCTAGCTCATGAGCTATCTTGTAGCCCTGTTTAATTTTTTCTTATCAGTTATCATGAAATCATCTATATTATCTATTTTATTTACAGTAAAATACAAATTCTTTGAAGCAAAAACTTTGTCTCATTTGCCACTGGATCCTTAGTGCCTAGAACATACCTTGTCATAGAGTAGATACACAAATGGTCAAATAAATTAAGGTAGCCATATGTTTATAAATACGTGTGTGTATATCTATGCATATATAATAAAATCTTAACATTTAATGTAACTCACAATAAATATATTTCTTTAAATAAATCATATATTTCACATATATATAAAAAACAACTATCAATGAATCATATTACAGATAATACTGCATTTGGATACTACTAGTACTAATGTGAAGGATTAAGAGATGATCAGGAAAATTAAAAATAAAGATGTGAATAACATGAAAAAGTATCTATGCCTATATTTATATATTGTTTTGCCTACTAATGCTTATAATTTGATTGAAATGATAGAACTATTTAAATGATACTTTCATGTATTTTATCAAGGCAGTAAAGCATGTGGAAAATACCATTGAATAGATTTGACTCTGTTGTGGCATTTTCTGTAAACTCTATAGGGTAAAGAAATAATTGTACCTTATGATTTGATTTTACTTTTCTTCCAAATTCATACTGTTACTATGCCAAGTCCTTTCCTGTTGTCTATATAATGAGTTTGCTGTGACAAGTATCTTTTTTCAACCAAGTCTGTAATGCATTTACTTGGCTGCTCCATAAAATTTATTTTACTTTCACAGCACTTTTTCTTATTAAAGAGAACATTTGTCTGTGGATCCTAATGGGTCCCGTGATTTATGAATATGATTCTGACAGATGACTATACTGTATTTATATTTGAAAGTGAATTAGCAGCTAGAATAATTATAATGTTAGCATAATTGCAACTATGTCTGTTTAACAAAATTCCACTTTGAAAATAACTGTTTGAGCTTCACCTCAAAGTGTCTATCTCAGCAAGGAGTCATTAGAAAATCACGGCACACATTACTTTGTTAATTTGGTGTCACTCCTAGAAGGCTTTCCAAACTTGCCAGTCTTTTCATGGTACAATATTTCACTCCAGGACTTGTTGCTGCCCTACCACCTGACTCCCAGAACAGTGCTGGACACTCCATGCAAGAAGACTTGCCTGTTACATCCAACATTGGGCCTTACATGATGCATATCACCATGGCATCATTTTAGCAGCTTGCACTTCCCCTTCAATAAAGGAAGACATAAAGACATATGTAGGGATGGCATTGCAGAACCTCCAGAGCAGAATGTTTCTAGAACCACAAAATGATGACATTATACACGGTAACATAAAGACTACTTATATTGCAGATAGAATGCCCACATTAAAAAAAGAAAAAAAATACTTGGACAGGTCTGCTCTATTTGTCAGAAATAAGATAACACAAGGTTAGGAAGACAGCAGAGAAGTTAATATTTCAAAATCATAAGCATAAGTTTACTAAGAAAATTGGAAGCAAATATATCACTTTTAAAATAACTTGCCATATTTTTATGGATAAAAAATGTATTTAAAACTTAAGTTTTTTTATTCACAAAGGATACTAGAAATGGCATTATCAGTATCACTCATTGTGTTTTTCTCTCTTTCCTCCTAATGCTTCAAAATCTATTTATTCACCTAATTTGGTATACTTAACATTTTTCCAGCAATATTATTGGAAAGAAAACACTGAATTAACTTGGCTTCCTGACAGATAATATTTTTAAAAATTATCAGCAGAAGAATTCCAAGGCCAGGTAGAAAGTTGAAATGGTTTTACGTTGCTCAGTAGAATATCTCCATAAAAACAAAATGGCCCTTTAAATGTAAAAGTTTAAGGTATAATGGATGATAAATGTAAAATAAAAATGAATGAGTTTGAATAATTTTTATCTTTTGAATCTCTGTGCTAACAGAAGCTGACAAATAAACACGAAGCATAATTCACAAATTTAATTTTCTGAACATATGTATGCCCATTATTTGGAGGACTCCTTTCTAATACGATAAAGCAGACTGCCATGGCATGCCTACTTTCAGTGGTTACTTTCAAATTTCAACCTCTCCTGCTCTATTGTCTCTTTCCGAGAAGTATATGCTCTGCCACTAGATGGTGATGCAAAGTTAAAGCAGCCTTATTGTCCCTTTAAAGACAAAAATCCTAAATGAAATTGTATAGCCAATGAAGCTATTTTTTAAGTGAAAAAACTACATTAATTTAATTTAATTTGTATTATTAATACTCTTTCTGAGTCTTAACTAACAACTAAAATGCATTCACGTTGTGTATTTATTGTGTGTTTATTTGGAACTTAGAATGGATTTTTAAATAGAAATAATATTTTAGAATATTACTTAGTTTTCATGTCAATAAAAATCATGTGTATTCATAATAGAGTTGAAGTACCATACCAACATACTGATACTTAAATGTATATAATACTAAGAAAGTTCTTCGTTATAACAAGTTGTAATTACAAAGACAAATGGGTCAAATTTCAGCTAGAACAGTAGAGCTGCCTCACAGCAAATTCTGACCAAAAAAACCACTGGCCTCTCCCGGTCACTGTCTTTCCTAAGCACAAAGGCGTCCAAAAACTATGTCGTCGCATGCTCCGCTCTTCTTATGCCTACTTTAGGGGATTAGAACCAAATATCAGACAATGAAAAAGAATGGTAGAAAAAGGTATAACTATATAAGTATTAAAAGTGTTTCAATTACATATATTCAAATTTTTAAATTAATATTATTTAAAACACTTGTCAAACTGTAAAAATGTTTTCTTCAGAAAGATGAAAAGTTTACTTCTAAATAGTTCCCACAAATAAAGGAAAAGAAAACCAGCTAAAGAAAAACTGGATTAAGTAAATGAAAAGGCAATTCGCTAAAATCACAGTTGGCTAATATACACATAAAATGACATCAGTAATCACTAGTAACACGGAAAAATTAAAAATTCTTTTGTTTTACCTAACAGATTGATAATATACAATGTTGGCAAAATATTAGAGATGAGTATTGCAAAAGACTTTTGGAAGAGCAATTTGGTTGTATTTATAAAAATTTGCTCAGCAATCACTTCATTATTTACTCTAAAGAACTTTATATTGTAGAAATGTTCATATTGTAGAAATGTTTTTTCCCTTCATTTTTAAATGTTTAATTTTTAATTAGCAAGAAACTAACTTTACTTGTTACAAGGCCTGACAAACAGATTAACATTCAACAAAGAGGTAATTGCTCAAAATCTGGGAAATAATAGTTGTCTTTTCATAGATTTGTAACTGAACAGTCTATATATTATAGAACATGAATAAAATATCTTAAAGGTTATACAATTAACAGTTGACAAAAAAATCTGGCCTACCAGGTTGACTGAGATGTCACCTTGATGCATTATAAACTACTAATAACAGAACCATTTTATTATAATGATGTTGTTCTGAAATATAAGTAAACAAATTTAAATTGTCTGAGTTGTGGTCATTTTAGTTCTTAGCTACATTTATTTAAAAAAATTGTTTTTTAAAATGTTGGCTAGGAACAAAAAAAAATTTATAATACAAGCAAAATGTCCAAAGATTAACACTGCTAGCATTTAACAATAATTTTACTAATACAGGTATCATTGCCATTAGCTTTGAAGCCCTTTGTCACTGCCCACTTCACATTTATAGTTTAGCAGTGCTGTGCATTTTGTGCTAATGACTTTTTATTTTCTTTATATTTTGTATTTCTAAGTATGCTGTATTCTTTTGATTGTTTGGAACTTAAAACAATTTGATTCATACTAAAAGTACTGTTCAGTGGCTTTAGTTGTTCAATCAAAGTTGTACTGAGGAAATGCCAATACATGTAGCCGTAGATTATTCATCCTCACTGCTATTACAATTTTATGAACATATTAAATTAATTATATTTATTCTATTATTATCAGTTGCTATTGTTACTTGTTTTCATTATAATCATATTTTTTGACACATCATATATTAATGAACGTTGTCCTACCAGTTTCCTGGGGGCATGTGTACAACCATTTCACAAAGTAGCGAAATTGTTGGCTTACAGGATGTGTTCATCTTCAACTTCACTAGATAATGACAGATTGTTTTTCAAGTTGTTTGTGTAATGTAGATTCACAGCAGCAATATCTAAAGAGCTGTGATTGTTCTACATCCTTTCATACACTTGATAATTCAGAGATTTTAGTAATTGTCAATCTGGCAAGAGTGAAATATTGTCTCATGAGGTATTAATTTGCATTTCTCCGATTACTAATGAGGTGGCACAGCTTTTCATATGTTTATTGACCATTCTTGTTTCCTTTCCTGTAAAAGTCGAGTATTTTGTTCATTCTCCCATCAGATTGTGTGAGTTTTTGTTGTTGTTATAGGCTCACTGGCATATTTATATATTAGGAAGAATACTAAATTATCATGGGGGTACAACATTTTGGCCATACACATTGCCCCTGTTTTGTAGCTTTAATTTGAATATCTGGGTACAACTTTGGCCATACACATTGCCCTGTTCTCCCGTTCAAGCCACAACTCGTGGTCATCCCCCAAACTGTGCTCCAAATCCATTCGTGAGAGTTTTTCATCCCTTCCACCCCCCATCCCACTCTCGGCCCCTGATGAATGTTATTGCCCTGTGTGATGTAAGTGTCATCAGTTAGTACCAGTTTGATGGGTGTACCAGTGATCTTGTTTTTCCAATCCGTGACACTTCGCTTCGAAGAATGGGTTCTAGCTGCGACCAGGATAATACCAATGTTAATTCACTATGTCCTTATTGCTGAGGCAATACTCCATGGTATACATATACCACATTTATGATCACTCGTGTATTGATGGGCACCTGGTTGTTCCAAACTTTGCAATTGTGAATTGTGTGCTATGAACATTCGAGAGCAGATGCTTATTATAAAATGTCTTTTTTTCTTTGGATAATACCAGTAGTGGATTGCTGGGTCAAATGTAATCTCCATTTTTAATTCTTTGAGATATCTCATATTCTTCCATAGAGGTGTACTATTTGCGTCCACCACATGTATGAGTGTTCCTACCTGTCCACATCCCCGCCAACATTTGTTATTTGGGATTTTGATATGAGCCCATCTCACTGGAGTTAAGTGATATCTCATTGTGGTTTTGATTTGCATTTCCCTGATGATTAGAGAAGTTGAGCACTTTTTTATATGTTTGCTGGCCATCATTCTGTCTTCTTTGGAAAAGTTTTTGTTCATGTCCTTTGCCCATTTTTTAATAGGGTTGTTTGATTTTTCTTGTTGATTTTCCTAAGTTCTGTATAGATTCTGGTTATAAGCCCTTTATCAGAGGTGTAGCATGCAAATATTTTCTCCCATTCTGTAGGTTGTCTGTTCACTCTAGTGATAGTTTCCTTGGCTGTGCAGAAGCTTTTCAATTTGATCAGGTCCCATGTATTTATTTTTGTTGCTGCTGTGATTGCTTTGGGGGTCTTCTTCATAAATTCTTTGCCTAGGCCAATGTCCATAAGAGTTTTTCCAACATTTTCTTCGAGAATTCTTATGGTTTCATGTCTTAGGTTTAGATCTGTTATCCATTGTGAATTGATTTTTGTGAGAGGTGAGAGGTGTGGGTCCACTTTCAGTCTTCTACATATGGCCATCCAATTTTCCCAGCACCATTTGTTGAATAGGGAATCTTTTCCCCAGTGTACGTTTTTCTGGAATTTGTCAAAGATCAGGTGACTGTATGAGGTTGGTTTTATATTTGGGTTCTCGGTCCTGTTCCATTGGTCTACATGTCTGTTCTTGTGCCAATACCATGCAGTTTTGGTTACTATAGCCTTGTAGTATAGTTTGAAGTCTGGTAGACAGATGCCTCCCAATTTGTTCTTTTTGCTTAAGATTGCTTTGGCTAGACGGGGTCTTCTCTGGTTCCACACGAAGCGTAGAATTATTTTTTCTAGATCGGCAAAAAATGATGTTGGTATTTTGATAGGGATTGCATTGATTCTGTAAATTAATTTAGGTAGCAAAGCCATTTTTACTATGTTGACTCTGCCTATCCAAGAGCATGGTAAGGTTTTCCATCTATTTACATCCTCTGCAATTTCCTTTCTCAGTGTTTCATAATTCTCTCTATATAGGTCTTTGATCTCCTTAGTTAGATATATTCCTAAATATTTAATTTTCTTTGTTGCTATTGCAAAAGGTATAGCATCTTTAATTTGTTTCTCGGCTTGATTGTTATTAGCATATATGAAGGCTATGGATTTGTGTGTATTAATTTTGTATCCTGAGACTTTGCTGAATTCATTTATCAATTCCAGTAATCTCTTGGTTGAATCTTTGGGGTTTTCTATGTATAATATCATATCGTCTGCGAATAGTGAAAGTTTGACCTCTTCTGCCCCATCTGGACGCCCCTGATTCCTCTGTCTTGTCTAATTGCTGTGGCCAGGACTTCCAGCACTATGTTGAAAAGAAGTGGAGATAGTGGACACCCTTGTCTGGTGCCAGTTTTAAGGGGGAATGCCTTCAATTTTTCCCCATTCAGTATGATATTGGCTGTGGGTTTATCGTATATGGCTTTAATAGTTTCTAGGAATGAGCCATCTATGCCTATATTGTTAAGAGTTTTTATCATAAAAGGGTGTTGGATTTTGTCAAAAGCCTTTTCTGCATCTATTGAAAGGATCATATAATCTTTGTTCTTGCTTTTATTTATATGGTGAATTACATTTATAGATTTGCGTACGTTGAACCATCCCTGCATCTCGGGAATAAAGCCCACCTGATCATGATGGATTATTTTTTTGATGTGCTTTTGAATTCGGTTTGCCAGGATTTTATTGAGAATTTTTGCATCTATATTCATAAGGGATATTGGTCTGTAGTTTTCTTTTTTTGTTGTGTCCTTTCCTGGCTTTGGTATCAAGGTGATATTGGCTTCGTAGAATGAGTTTGGGAGGATTCCATCCTTCTGGATATTTTCAAATAATTTCTGCAGTATAGGCACCAGTTCTTCTTTGTAGGCTTGGTAGAATTCAGGTGTGAACCCATCTGGTCCGGGACTTTTTTTTGTGGGTAGATTTTTAATTACTGCTTCAATTTCGGTGCTTGATATTGGTCTGTTTAGAAATTCAGTTTCTTCCTGGTTGAGCCTAGGGAGGTAGTGTGTTTCTAAGAATTTGTCCATTTCCTCCACGTTTTCGTGTTTGTGGGCATAGAGATTTTTGTAGTATTCAAAGATGATGTTTTGTATTTCCATGGTATCAGTTGTGACTTCTCCTTTCTCATTTCTAATTGAGCTTATTAGAGTCCTTTCCTTTCTGCTTCTGGTCAACCTGGCAAGTGGCCTGTCTATTTTGTTTATCTTTTCAAAGAACCAGCTTTTCGTTTCATTGATCTTCTGTATTGTTCTTTTGTTCTCGATTTCATTTAATTCTGCTCTAATTTTGGTTATTTCTTTTCTTCTGCTGGTTTTAGGATTGCTTTGCTCTTCCTTTTCCATTTCCTTAAGATGATCATTAGTTTACTGATTTGTGACTTTTCTGTCTTTTGGATGTGGGAATTTAGGGCGATAAATTTTCCTCTCAAGACTGCTTTTGCTGTATCCCACAGATTTTGATAACTTGTGTCCCCATTATCGTTTAGATCGAAGAATCTTTTGATTTCATTTTGAATCTCCTCTTTGACCCAATACTCCTTCATCAATAGATTGTTTAGTTTCCAAGTTTTTGGAGGAAGATGTGAGTTTCTGTTGGAATTGATATCTAATTTTATTCCGCTGTGGTCTGAAAAGATACATGGTATGATTTCTATTTTTTTGAATTTGTTTAGATCTGTTTTGTGGCCTAGGATGTGGTCAATTTTAGAGAAAGTTCCATGAGCTGATGAGAAGAATGTATATTCAGTGTTATTTGGGTGGAGTGTTCTGTAGATATCTGTTAGGCCCAAATGTTCTAGAGTCCTGTTTAGGTCTTTTATTTCTCTATTTACTTTTTGTTTGGAGGATCTGTCCAGTTCCGTCAGTGGGGTGTTGAAGTCCCCTGCAATTATGGCATTCCTGCTTATTATGTTGTCTAGATCTAGCAGCATTTGCTTTATGTACCTGGGTGCTCCTGTGTTGGGTGCATAAATGTTTAGGATTGTTAAATCCTCTTGTGAAATTTTTCCCTTCACCACTATATAGTGTCCATTTTTGTCCTTCTTTACTTTTATTGCTTTAAAGTTGATGTCATCTGAAATGAGGATGGCTACTCCAGATTTCTTTTGGTTTCCATTAGCCTGGAAAATTGTATTCCATCCTTTCACCTTGAGTCTGAATGCGTCTTTGTGTGTGAGGTGTGTTTCCTGAAGACAACAGATACTTGGTTTGTATTTTTTAATCCATTCAGCCAGCCTATGTCTCTTCAATGGGCAGTTCAAGCCATTTACATTTATTGAGAGAATTGATATTTGGGGTAAATTTCTGATTATTCTGTTGGGTGGTATCTTTTGTTTTACCTCTTGCGTCATTGTGGAGTCTGGTTTCTGGGGTTTTAGCCTTTGCATAATTTTACATAGGTGGGTGTCTGTTGCGCTGGTTAGTGTATAATGCAGGTCTAAGCATTTCTTGCAAGGCCGGTCTGGATTTCGCAAATTCTATCAGTGATTGCTTATCTGGAAAGGTCTTAATTTCTCCCTCATATAAGAAGCTTAGTTTGGCAGGATACAGAATTCTGGGTTGACCTTTGTTTTGTTTTAGGAGATTGATGATGTCTCCCCATTCCCTTCTGGCTTGTAAGGTTTCAGTTGAGAAATCTGCAGTTAATCTGATGGGTTTCCCTTTGTAGGTTACCTCCTTTTTTTGTCTTACAGCTCTGAGGAGTGCCTCTTTGTGTTTACTTTGGTCAGTCTAATAATTATGTGGCGTGGTGAATGCCTTTTCACGTTGACTCTCCCAGGAGTCCTGTGTGCTTCTTGTACTTGGATGTCGAGATTTCTGGCTAAGCCATGGAAATTTTCCTCTATTATTCCTTCAAATAAATTTTCCAGCCCATGCAAATTTTCTTCCTCTCCCTCAGGGATACCTATTATCCTTATGTTTGGCCTCTTTACATAATCCCACATTTCTTGTATGCTTTTTTCCTGTCTCTTGTTTTTGTGTTCTTTCTCTTCAGCTGATTTATTTAGTGCATAGAAGCTGTCTTCTAGCTCTGAAATTCTTTCCTCTGCATGGTCCAGCCTATTCTTAAGGCTTTCCACTGTGTTTTGTAGATCCTTGAATGCTTCTTTCATTTCTAGGATTTCTATTTGATTTTTCCGTAATATTTCTATTTCTTTGGAGAATTTTTCATTCATTTCTTGCATTTTTCTTGTGGTTTCTTTGTGCTGGGATTCAATTTTCTCTTGAATTTCATTGAGCTTTCTTATAATCCATAAACGAAATTCCTCTTCTGTCATTCTACCCATTTCATTTGGGTTGGTATCCATTGCTGAGGAACTGATAATTTCTTTTGGGGGTGACTTTTCACTCTGATTTTTCATGTTCCCTGAGTTCTTTCGCTGGTTTTTTCTCATCTGGTCTCTTGGTCGAGAGCTGGGGGTGTTAGAGCTATTTTATGGCCCTGTCACCAGGCCCACATTATTTTTCCTTGGCAAAGCCAGGGAGAGAAGTAGTGGCCTGTATTGCCTTAGGTGTATTTTAGCAAGTTTGTTGGATCTTGAGTTAACTCTGACCTGTGGTCTTCTCCTCTTCCCAGTGGAGTGTGGTGAGAATGACCTCCCAGCGTGGGCTCTGAGCTAATGGATTGTACTTGAGAATATGAGTCCTCCGCTCTCTATTAGCTAGGTATTCTGTTATGTCCGTAGCAGACTCTGATTCCCCAGTTGGGGTATGCGAAAGCCCTGTGCTTTGGGAGGGGTCTTGTAGCTCCTAGGGGTTACTTTGACCCTGCTCTTCCTGAGGTTCTGGTAGGAACACAATTTCCTTTGGCTGCAGTGTGAGAGCTGAGTTGGGAAAATTTTACACAGCTCAGAGGTTGCTCATCTAGCCACGTGTGGCTGCCCTTCTGATGTGTGTCTCCGCGTGAAACTGGTTGATAGGGGGATCTCCAATTGTGTACCCCTTTTCCACCACTAGACCTCAAGGCGAGGCAGGTGGCCGTCTCTATCCCCAGCAGTCTCCACCGGGGGGATGTTCCCACGGGGAGGGGGGAGTAGTGGCAGCTGGAAGCACTCTTGGGTGGCGCGAAATTCCCTATTGAAGTGGGCAGGATTATGGGGAGCTGCTCTGGTTCAGCCTGTGGCTCTTGGGTATTTGGTTGTCATGGGAACCAGCAGTTATACCAAATGAGTCACTATGGCCAGCAACCTTCAAAATGAGCGATCTCTGGGGTACAGGAGGGCTGGGACCTGAGGGGCGGGCACTAGGACCGACACGGAGCGGAGTTGTCGGAGGCCAGAGCCGGGGTAGCAGAACCAGATGGACGAGCTGCAAACTGTTTCCAATACTCAAAGGTCCCACCTCTACAGTTCCGGGATCTCGTCCCACCTGGAACCCACGGATGCCGTGTCCCTGGCCACCACAGGCAAAGCCTGTCTCGCCCCAGCGGATGAGCCCTGGGCCGGGGCGGGGCGGAGCTAGAGACGCGGCTCACGGCTCCGCGCGGGCGGCTGTAAAGATGGCGGCCGCCGCCAGCCTGGCGCACAGCCGGGCTCCGATCGCGCCGGGAGCGCAGTTTTTCTCCGCCGGTAGTTGTAAGCCACCTCTAAGGGCGCGTCCCGCTCTCCGATAAACTCCTGGGCCCAGTCCCGCTGACTTCTAGTGGCGCAGTGCCGGCCTGCGGGTTCCCGCGCACTGTCCTGGGAAGCTGAATCTCGGTCCCCTCCCAGTTCCTCTCCAGCCCTTGGCAGTCTCTGTATATTGCAGCTGCGAGTTGTGTCTGGCTCTGGCACCTTCCTCCTCTCCACAGGGCTCGCCGGCCCGAGCAACCGCTCTGTCCCAACTCTGGGCTTGTCCCTGACTGCTAATATTGACCATTTTATTAAAAACCTATGTTTCTTTCATTGCTGTACAACATCATGTTTGTCAAATGGCATTTTCAAATGTGAATGGTATTTTGGTGAGTTCAGTTTTCCCTTTCATTACTGAACTTATTCTATCTCTGCACCAATATTAATTACTGACATCCTAATTATTAAACCTTTAATACATAATTATACATAATAAATAAATAAATAAAATAGTTTTATGTGGCTGTATTTTTTTCCTAGGGCTGCCATAAAAACATACCACAGAATGGGAGGCTTAAACAACAGAAATTTATTTTTTCACAATTCTAGAGGGTAGAAGTCCGTGATCAAGGTGTCAACAGGGTTGGTTTCTTGGCTTGCAGATGGTCATTTTCTCCCTATGTCTTCACATGGTCTTTCTTCTGTGCATGTCTGTATTCCTAATCTCTTCTTATAAGAACAAAAGTCATATTGGATTAGGTCTACCCATTTGAACTTATTCTATCTTAATAGGAGATTAGATAGATAGATAGATAGATAGATGATAGATCAGAAGGAAAATTGGCTCAAGTGATTATGGAGACTGAGAAGTTTCATGATAGGCCACCTGCAAGCAGGAGACCCAGGGAAGTCAGCATTGTGGCTCAGTCCAAGTTCGAAAGCCTCAGAACCAGGGAAGCTGCTGGTGCACGCTCAGTCCCAGGCAAAAGGCCTGAGAACCCGCGTGCAAGTCTCAGAGTGCAAAGGCTGGAGAACGTTGAGTTCTGATGTCCAAGGGTAGGAGGAAGAGGGTGCCTGCACTCCAGGAGAGAGGGAGACTGGATTTGCTTTTCCTCTGCCTTTTTGTTCTATGTGGGCTCCCAGCTGGTGGGATCTTCACTCGCTCCACCACCTCACGTGCCAGTCTCCCCTGGAAGCACCCTCACACACACACTCACAAATAGAGTTTTACCAGCTGTCTAGGCATGTCTTAATCCAGACAAGTTGACCCTTAAAATAAATTTTCATGCTTCCATTCTTTAAATGATACAAAATTTTTCTGGCGTGTGTCAAGGAATTTCTTGGTAAAGCAATCTGATCCTGAAGTGTTTCTGTTTGTTGCTCTTGCTGTTGTTTGTTTTTTGTGGGTAAGGAGTTTTCAAATCAATCCCCTTGACAGAGCAGGACTATTAGGATTTTCTTATTTTTTCCTGAAACTGGTTTAAGTTGTTTTTTTTACAGAACTTGTCTGCATTTACCCAAATTGTCAAGTTAATTGCCATGAAATTTTACAGAACTTACTGTTATTATCCTGTGTAATGTCTGTAGGTTCTATAGTGATGTACCCGTTTTATTACTATAATCAGTAAGTAAATTCTTTCTCTCTCTCTCCTCTCTCTCACCTTATCTGATTCAGGATTATTAAAAAGAAAAAATGTGGCCTTTATCCTTTTTAAAATTGTTTGGCTGCTGTTTCAATTTATTGCCCTTCTTTTTCCAGCTTCTTGAGATAAAACTCTATGTATTTTGTTTTACATTATTTCTATAATTTATGCATTTAAAGCTACAAATTTGCCTATAAATATTTATGTATACCCCACAATTTTGGTGTGTTATATTTTCATTATCACTTGTATTGCATTATTTTATTATTTTTGGTCCATGAATTATTTAGAAGTGTATTGTTTAGTACTCAAATATTTATGGATTTTCTAATTTTGTTTTTGGCATTGATTCACAGTTTAAATTTATTGTGAACAGGAATTATATATAGTCTGTATGACTTCAATCCTTTGAAATTTATTGAGATCTATTCTGTGGCCCAGCATATGGTTTATTCTGGTGAATGTTTCATGAGCACTTGGAAAAAAAATTGCAAAATAGCTTTGGTTTTGTGTGTTTCGGGTACAAAAACTCAGTTACAGTAATTTGCTTTCTCCTTCAAATATTTGTGTCTTTTTCTCCCCATTTCCTAATTGAAATAAGAAAATAATTATTAAGGAAATAATTATGAAAATAATTATTACTCTTTATAATATCCTACTAATTTAACATATGTTTACTTGACCCCAAATTCTCCTCTACATTTTCCCATCTTTGTTTAGTCTGGGGTTATTTTCTGAGATAATACATTCAACGTTTGATATAATTTCTATACTCACACTTGGAAAAATAATTCAGATTTGGCTAAACACATTTACTTTAGATTTAAGTTTTCATTTTACTTGCTCTCTTAAATTCGATTAACTTTAGTTTTTCTGAAATATGCATGTGCATATATATATATATATATATATACGTATTTTTTGAGGAAGAGATTACAAGCTCCAAACTATATAGATTGTTTAGATTGCATTTCATATTTTGTGGCATTAACAATTTTCTCTGTTACTTCATGGTTACCAAATAGATCGCATATTAGTGGACAGAAAAGAATATCTTTACTTTAGATTCTAAAGTGATTGGATTGGAGGGACTAAGTTTAAAAAGGCAATGATTAGAGAATTGAGTGTGGAAATATAATTATATATAAATCTAATGCATCTTTCATATTTTAAAGCTCACTAGAGTAAACTTAAATTCCATTTAATACATTTAAACATGTTCCTATTTTTATGAAAGCTTTCTTCTATGTATAGTTTCAGAATATTGGCTAGATCCTACTTTTTTTGAATTTAGGCATTTCCACAACCCCTTGAGTATAATGATTCATTACAAGTCTCCCTTTTTATCACTTTCTTTGGAGAATATGTATTTAAATGTAATTTTTCATTAGCCTATCAATTTCCTTTGCCATAAGGTGTAAAAGTAAACTAAAAAGCAAAGTTTTACAGTAAATAAAATTAAGGGAAATGTGTGACTCACTTGATGTTCAGATAAACCTTGAGTAGCTATGTGAATTCACTTATTTTGAATTCTTTATTTTCCAGGTAGCATGTACTACAGGGACCCCAGTCCTCCGGTCACATGGATCCTAGGTCTGCTTATCTAATCAACTCCACCAAGTCACTGCTAGTTAGATTTCATTTCAGTAGGGAGCGGCATAGAAAAACAGCAGCAGCAGACAGCTCAAGGCAGACTTGATCCCCTTCTTTCGGTCTATTCCTGTGATTGTTCTGAAATTATAAAGCTATGAATGATAACTTCAACTTAAGCATTCTGAATTTGCACATCCCAGAAAAATGACTGTTATATTACAGAAAAAAAAATTCAGGTTCATTGTTCTTTTACAAAGCAATTGACAATAGATGAGTAGGTCAGGAATAGCAGCAGAAAGCTGGGAAGCGTGAATCCATTTTAGTAAGAATACCACACCTTGTCCAAGAAAGAAAAATACTTTAAAACCTTTTTTTTTTTTGGTAAAAGAATTTAATAAAGAGGAATCAATTATGATGACACTTAAATGTATAGATATTGTGCCTTTTTTCTAGAAGTTGATAATTTCAGTTGACGTCAGTGAGTGCTGGGACAAAACTCCATACCTGTATGCATGTTGCACAGACATTTCAATAAAAGGTTAGTGCTATTTAAAATACAGCAACATAAATTCCTCACAAGCAAAAGCAACATAAATCAGCTCAGAAGTATAAAAGAATAGCATTTTATATACAGATGTCAGAAGAACTTATTGTGCTATTGACAAATATTTAAGTAAAATGTCAATTTAGAAGAATTGCTATTGATTTAACAGCTCATAGTATTATAATATGAACAAGATTAATTGATGAATAATTGCTATAAATGAATAGCAAATATATAAGGCTTGATGTATGAAGAAATACTAAGTATTTAAAGTTTCTAAAATACTTTTCTCTTCCCTTAAAAATATCATGAAAAATTTAAATATATCAGTAAGAAAAACTGAAAAATCTTCTTGGAAATAGTGGCTAATTAGTTTTTCTCTATTTAGGATCCCAAAATCAACTATTAAGATTGAACTGATCTGTGAATGGTTTGACTACTTGAAATATTAAACCTAAATTACTTGAATTAATTTAAGTTATCAATCACAGCCTAGCATAGGGCAGATACAGCCTTGGTTTAAAATATTATTAGCAAAGATGTGAGTTTCTAGTTTATAGTTATTAGTAGTTACATGTCATTTGATACTGAACAAAATTGCTATAATCCATTATCAACTACTACTTAAAAGTAATTTTATCATTCTCTATCATGAGACTCAGAAGATATTAATATCTTTCTCTCATTTATTCATCATATAAATGTAACTATTAATTGTATTAGAATGGTATTGGGCCTTTTGTTGGGATTTGCTGCTGAATTCAATATATAAGAAAAATGCATGAGTTCAAAATTATCTTTGTAGTTTTTTTTAGAAAATTATAGTACATATTTTATTTTTCCTGAAGTCCAATACATTAAATATGTATGAATAAGTACATTATGTACAAAGAAATACATACTGAGTGATTCCATAGAGTGTTACTGTTCAAAATCAAAATCTTTGAAAGTTTTTATGCTTAGAATATATCATCACATTTATAAAGGTTCTGCTTTAATGGCTTCTCCTATTAGAAGTATTTTTTCCCTGTGGACAGTTGTATCAGTCTGCCTCACTTTTAATCTAGGTTTTTCCACGGAGCCTAAGTAATTTTTTAGTTGCTTCCTGAAGCCATTACAATCTGCTTGCCTGTCCTCCTAAGCAACGTACTTCAAATCTTTGCTAAAAATGATAACTTTGTAAAATTATTCACATGTTCTTCTTAGGTTTTGCCAAAATGCCTGCACTGTTTTGGTCTTGCTGCCTGCGTCCCCCGTGGACAAGCGCTTAATGACAGTCGGGGCAGGCCGACCTGCAGCCCCCACTCGAGTCTTCCTCTCCTGTCCACTTCTCCGCCACTCTGTTGCCGTTCTCATTTATGCTTGTTTATTTGCCCGTTTGACAGCGTTCAACTCCAGTAAAGTAAATGTTATGTGATAGACCCTCATTCTAAGAGAGATGTGAGTAGAATTTACTAATAGTACCTGAAGAAATTTCTTAGGGCAATTATTCACAAAAAGATTGACACATTGGCTTTGATTTTGTCATTAAAAAATGAGGGTGGTGTGGGATCTTTATTATACACACACACACACACACACACATAATCGCCAGACCAAAATTGCATGGTCCAAGGTAGCAGGTTGAACACTTGGCAACGTACCCTTTTTTCCTTACAAAGCTTGTGCATGTGGGGTGGGGTGGGGGGAGTGAGCACAATAGCGCCATAAATATAGCAAAGGAGCAAACAGCAGTCTACAAATTTTGAAGTTTTCCTGGAGAAGAGACAGAAGATGAGGTCAGGCTGACAGAGAAATCTCTCATTGGAAGACCACGAATAAGAGCAATCCCTTACGGAAGAGCTCAGAGTCATCATATAAAAAGTGCAGGAGTTCGAAGGAATTGCCAGGATTATTGTATTAAAAGTTGTTTGGGGTCCACTCAGGACAACGCACATGATTCCCCCCTCCCCTTTGCTCTCTGTCTTCTTACCACACAGATCATTCTGTGAACCACTTATCAGAGGAGGGCTACTGTGCACATCAGCAGGTCCAATGACAGCTAAAGGGAATTTCTGATAACTCTAGACTCATATTATCATTGAGAGAGGAGAAAAGCAAAGGCTTCTATATCCAGGCGTTTATCATGATGTTCTCAAGCAGCTAAGCAAAGCCTTCTATTTGGTAACTACTATTTTAGTGTGGTAGGTTTCAATATAGAATTTGTGAAATAATATTAACTGATAAATACAGTAAAATAGCATGTATTACTATTTTATATGTGTAGCTTGATTTCTGAGGCATGTATATATGCATGTCACCAAAATTAACAGACACAAAATAACATATTACATTTTAGCTCTTAGTAAGTGTGGAGTAGAAGAAATCCACATTTCAATGACTTTTCTCAAAATTTGTGTTCAGTTTTGCATGTTTCACCGCGTGTCAAGGCTACGCCCCCAGTTGTGCTCACAAGTGGCCTCATGGTTATTTCACTTTCAGTTGGTGGCAACACAACTATAAAGATGACATCTTCCTATAAATGCAAGGGACATTTTATCCTTATTGCCTTAACATTTTCATCCACATATATCTTCTGACTGGGCCACTTATGTCTTTAACAAACAGAACATTCTAGCACTTTGCTGATGGGAATACAATGAATTTAAGAACAACTACTAACAAGCCAAGTTCCAACATAGACTTGTTTACTGTGATGGATAATTTTACGAGTCAACTGAGCGAGGCTATGGTGCCCACATGTTTGGTCTAACACCAGTCTAGATGTTGCTGTGGAGGTATTTTTAGATGTAATTAACATTTAAATCAGTAGACTTTGAGTAAAGCAGATTATCCTCCACAACATGGGCAGGCTTCGATCGTTTGACGGTCTTAAGAGAAAAAGACTGAGACACTGAGGAAGGGGAAATTCTACCAGCAGGTGGCCCTTGGGCTCTAATTGCAACGTCTCTGGGTTTCCAGCCTGGCGGCTGCATGCACATTTCACACATGTCAGCCCCCACAATACTGTGAACCAATTCTCCAATGTGATGTGTGTGTGTTTGAACTAATATATACACATATCTTATATGCTCTTATATGTTCATATATATACATATCTTATCTATGTTCTTATTATAGTTTTGTTTCTCTGGAGGACTCCCAACTAACACACTCATATTTAATATGTGCCTTCTTATTAGTGCATATGATTTATGCCCTATGTTTTATATTAATTTCTAAGTGTAGTTAAATATATTGACAAAGACATTAATATAAAATATACACATTGATACATAGGTTGGAGAAAAAGAAACCTTTAATAATTAAACTGACTTTTCAAAAGTAAAGGATAATTTTTATAAAATTAGGTGCCTAGTGAGATGTTTCATTGTAGATTAAGAAATTATACTGTCGTATACCTGAGAAGATATATAACTAGGAAAAGGGAAAGCAACATATGTTGAATTTTTACTCTCTTCACATGTGTTGAGGAGATTGGCCCCTGGTTAAAATCCCAAGTGTGTCAAGAGAATGAGAAAACAAGTCACAGACTGAAAGGAAACATTTGCAAAAGACACATCTTATAAAGCATCAGTCCCCAACCTTTTTGGCACTAGGGACCGGTTTCATGGAAGACAATTTTTCCACGGATGGGGTTTGGGGTATGGTTTCGGGATGATTCAAGTGCATTACAGTTATTGTGCAGTCAAACCTCTCTGCTAATGATAATCTGTATTTCCAGCCACTCCCCAGCGCTAGCATCACAGCCTCAGCTCCACCTCAGATCATCAAGCATTAGATTCTCATAAGGAGCCGCAACCTAGATCCTTCGCATGGGCAGTTTACAGTAGAGTCTGCACTCCTATGAGAATCTAATGCCTCCGCTGATCTGACAGGAGGTGGAGCTTATGCGGTGATGCACGCCATGGGGAACAGCTGTAAATACAGATGAAGCTTCGCTTACTCTCCCTCCACTCGCCTCTTGCTGTGTGGCCCAGTTCCTAACATACTGGTCTTCGGCCCGGGGGTTGGGGACCGCAATGATAAAGGGCTGTTATCTAAAATATACAAAGAACAAGTAGAACTCAACCATAAGAAAATGACCTGATTAAAAAAATGATCAAAAGATCTGAACATCTGAACAGAACCTCACCAAAATAGATATACAAATGGTAAATAAGTTTATGAAAAGGTACTCCACATAATGAGATGGGGAAATGCCAATTAAAATATTGAGATGTCACTACACACCTATCAGAATAGTCAAAATCCAAAACATTGACAACACCAAATGCTGGCAAAGATGTGTAGCAACAGGAGCTCTTATTCATTGCTGGAGGGAGTGCAAAATGGTACAGTCACTTTGGAAGCCAGTTTGGCAGTTTTTGATAAAATTAAATATACTCTTACTATATGATCTAGCAATTGCCTTCCTTGGTATTTTGGTATTTACCCAAAGGAGTTGAAAAATTATGTACACAAAAACCTACACACTGATGTTTATAGCAGTTTTATTCATAATCGCCAAAACTTGAAAGCAACCAGGATGCCTTCAGTAGATGAATGGTTAAATAAACTGTGGCACATCGGACAATGGAATATTATTCAGTGATAAAAAAATAAGTTATCAAGACATGAAAAGATGTAGAGGAACCTTAAATGCATATTACTAAGTGTATGAAGCCAATCTGGAAAAGCTACATACTGTATGATACCAACTATATGACGTTCTGGAAAAGGCAAAGCTATGGAGACAGTAAAAAAAAAAAAACTTAATAAAAATCTAAATGTAAGTCTATTTTAAAAAATTTTACCTTGGTACTTGGTGAATCATTTGCATCTAAAGATTCAAGTTATTTTTCAGATTATCTACATGCACTTCCTTTATTTTTGCTTCTATGTTGTCCTTACGGAATTCATGTTATATGCAAGTTGAGCTTTGAGGCTCTATTATACATGCCTCTAGCATTGTTTCTCTTTATTTTCAATTAGTTCTCAGAAAAAAAATCCTCATGTTGGTCTTTAGTGGCTGTTGTCTTTTCACGCTCTGTAATGAATTTTATAAATTGGTAATTGTGTTTTTTGTTTGAAATCTCCCTTTCTGGACATTACATTGTTTTACATGGTTTGCCTTTCACGCATGCACTTTCCCCATGTTTTTGGAATGAGAGGACATGGCATTAGGAAAATGTGACAGTCCTCATTGCAAATGGAAACTACAAGCTGCAGAGACCGTCCCTCATTACTCGTAGCATTTGCCAAAAACGTTTGCTCTCTGACAGCTTGTCCTAACCCACGTCTCCTCTCTCATCACTGCAATTTTAAATCTGATATTTTGCATCTTTTACCCCCATTTATATATATTTAATATATATAAATAATATATATTTAATTATTGTGATCATTTAGGAGGCACAGAAGTTAAACAGGAAAAGTCATACTGATATCTTGAAAATTAAGAAATAAATGTATATTCAAAGTTTGTACTCATTATAATTTAGGATGGCAATGATGAAGAAGATGTTTTATGGATTGAAAGACACAAAATGGTAAAAATGCCAACAATCACAAAATCATATGCAGATTTCACATAATTCCTATCAAAGTCCCAGGAAGATTTGTGTTGATATGGAGAAGATTGTTCTAAAATTTATGTTTGGAGGACATATGGATGGCAATTAAGCACATAAAAAGATGTTCAAAATCACTAGCTGTTACTAGCATGAAAATTAAAACCACAATGAGATATTACTACACACCTATCGAACAGCTAATTAAAAATAATGACAACATGAAATGCTGGCAATGACGTGGGAGAACTGAGTCTCTCATACATTGCTGGTGGAAATGTAAAATGATATACCTATTCTGTAAACTGTAAAATAGTTTGTCAGTCTTACCAAAAAAGTTAAACATGTACTTAGAATTCAACCCAGTCATTGTACTTCTGGACATCTATTTCAAAGAAATGAAAACCATTTGCACAAAAACCTGTATGTGAATGTTTATAGCAGATTTATTTGTAGTGACCCAAAACTGGAACCAACAAAAATGCTCCTCAACTGGTAAATTGTTACACAAACTGTGGTCCAATCATACCATGGAATACTACTCAGGAATGAAAGAAAATAAACTATTTATATGTACAAAAACATGGATAGCTCTCTAGGGCATTATGCTGAGTGAAGAATGTCAATCCCACAAGGTCATATACTGTGATTCTATTTATATAAAATTCTCAATATGACAAAACTATAGACGTGGAAAATATATTTGCCATTGGTGGTGTTAATATTGTGTGAAGAAGGACAAAGAGTGGGTAAGATGTGAAGGGGTGGCAACAAGGGGTTCTCTGTGGGGATGGAATGGTTCTAAATCTTGACTGCATGATGGTAACACAAACGTGTACGTGTCGTAAGTGGCATACAACTATACTCACACATTGTACCAACCTAAAGTTCCTGGGTTTGATACTGTACTATAATTACGTAAGATGTAACCGTGTGGGGGAAATCTTGTCAAAAGTACACAAAACCCCTCTTTGTTATCTTTGAAACTTTCTATAAAAAGTTTCCATCTGGTCCAGGGCTTCTTTTTGTTGGAACACTATTTATCATTGCTTATATCTTGCTGTGCGTTACTGGTCTGTTCAGTTCTATAGCTTCCTGATTGAGTCTTGGGTAGTTGTGTGTTTCCAGGAATTTGTCCATTTCCTCTATGTTTTCTAGTCTATTTACGTAGAGATTTTTGTAGTATTCAGGATGATATTTTGTATTTCTGTGCTATCAGTTGTAATATCTTCTTTTTCATTTCTGATTTAGCTTATTTGGGTCCCTTCTCTTCTATTCCTTGTTAATCTAGCAAGAGGTATATCAATTTTATTTATCTTTTCAAAGAACCAACTTTTTGTTTTGCTGACATTTTGTACTTATTTTTGTTTGTTTTCCATTTCATTTAGTTCTGCTCTGACCTTTGTTATTTGTCTTATTCTGCTGGCTTTGGGTTTGGTTTGCTCTTCCTTTGTAGTTCCTTGAGACATGGTATTAGGTTGTTAATTTGTGATCTCTGTGACTTTTTGATGAGGGCATTTAAGGCTATGAATTTTCCAGTTAAGAATGCTTTTGCTGAATCCCATAGATTTTGATAGCTTGTGTCCCCTTTGTTGTTCAGTTCAAGGAATATTTTGATTTCTATCTTAATTTTCATTATTGAACCAATAATTTTTCAGCAAGAGGTTGTTTAATTTCCTGGCTTTGTGTGGAATTGAGGGTTTCCCTTGGAATTAATTTCTAGTTTTATTCCACTACGGTCTGAGAAGAGACATGGTGTGATTTCAATTTTTTAAAATTTGTTGAGACATGTTTTGTGGCCTAAGATAGGATCAATCTTGGAGAATGCCCCATATGCTGCTGAGAAGAAAGTATATTCAGTAGTTTTTGGGTAGAATGTTCTGTAAATGTCAGTTAGGTCCACAAGGGTCCCATTTAAGTCCAGTGTTTATTTATTTTCTGCTTTGATGATGTGCCCAGCTCTGACAGTGTGGTGTAGAAGTCCCTGGCAATTATGATGCTACTATTTTTTCCTTGCTTAGCTCTAGTAGAATTTGTTTTATGTGTCTGTGAGCTTCTGTGTTAGGTGCATATATGTTTAGGATGTTATTTCTTCTTGTTGAATTCCTTCCTTTAGCATTATATAAAGACCATCTTTGTCTTTCTTTACCATTGTTGATTTAAAGTCAATTTTGTCTGATATGAGAATGGCTACACCTGCTGTCTTTTAGTTTCCATTTGCATGGAATATTTTTTGCTATCCTTTCCCATTGAGCCTGTGTGTGTCCTTGTGGTTTAGATGTGTTTCCTGGGGACAGCAGATAGTTGGGTTGTGTTTTTCCATCCGTTCAGTCAGCCTATGTCTTTTGAGCACCACGTTTATACTGTTCATATTAAGAGATAGAATGGACATGTGAGATGCTGTTCTATTCATCATTTTGGGTAGTAGATTATTGCTTTGTTTACCCTCTTGTGGTATTGTTTTATCACAGTTGTGCGCTTTAGGTTTTTTGAGTGATTTTACACTGGTAGGTATCTATCATGCTGATTCATGTATAATGCAGTAAAAACAGTAATTTTAAAAAGAGACTTTTCGCAGTGGTTTTGAGAACACCACCACAGAACAGTGAAATATTAAGAAACTAGCAAAAGTGGGAAGCTGTTATTCCCACCCCATGTCATCTGGGAGCTGGCTTCTTAAGCATTGAGAACTTCAGCCAGGGTGACATCATTGTGTAAATGTGATTCTCAGTAAGATTAACAGCTAATTTCTCAACAGCAACCATGGAGACCAGAAGGTAACAGGATGAAATTATGCAAGGAAGAAAAAGAAAACAAAAAAGTTTCAAAAATTTGTATCTGGTGAAACTATTTTTGAAAAAATGAAGAAGTTAAGACATTCTCAGAGAAATAAAACTTGACAGAGTTCATTGCTAGCAGATCTGCCCTACAAGAAATACTGACGCTAGTCTCTCAGGCTGAAACGAAAGGACAACTGAGAGTAACTCAAATCCACGTGAAGAACTAAAAATCATCATTAAAGTTAACTATATAAGTAAATATGAAACAGCACAAATGTATTTTTGTAACTTTTTTTATATCTTTTAAAGCACAATTATATAATGTAATAATTATAAGTCTGTATTTATGGTGAAATAATCTATAAAGTTGTACTCTGTGACAATGAAGGAATAAAAGAGAAGTTAAGATTGAAGCTATATAGAAGCAAAGTTTGTATATGGTATTGAAAGTAAATTGGTGTCAATCTAAACTAATTCATTATAAATTAAGATGTTAATCACAATCCCTATGGCAATTTATAAAAATAAAATGAAAAATACATACATAGTAAGAGAAACAATAAGGGAAGTAAAATGGTACATTAAAAAATATTTACTTAATGCAATGATGGGTGCAGTGGCTCAAGCCTTTAATCCTAGCACTGGGGGAGGATGAGCCAGGAGGATTTCTTGAGGTCAGGAGTATGAAACCAGCCTGAGCAACATAATGAGATCCTATCTCTACAAAAAAATAGAAAATCAGCTGAGCATGGTGGTACATCCCTGTAGTCTTAGCTATTCAGGAGGCTGAGGCAAGATTATTGCTTGAGCTGTCTGGGATTTTGGAGTTGTAGTGAGTTATGATGATGTTAAAACAAAAAAGACATAAAATATATAGGAAATAAATAGCAAGTGGCAGACATAAATACCACTTCATCAGTCATTATATTAAATGTAAATGGATTAAACTCTCCAATTAAAAAGCAATGGTTGGTGAAATGGATTTAATAAATATCCCAACTATATGCTGTCTGCAAGTTAATCACTTAAGACTCCAAAACACAAATCAGTTGAACATTGAAAGATGGAAAAATGTATACCATAAGACAGTAACAAAAAGAGGGCTGGTGTGGCTATATTAGTAGCAGACAAAATTGATTTTAAGATAAAGTTGTTTGAAGGGCATTTTATAATGACCAAGGTCATAAAATTCATCAAAAAGATATATTTTTAAATATCTGTGCACCTCACAACATACATCAAAATACATGAAGCCATATCCAACAGAAATGAAGGCAAAAATAAACAATTAGCAAAAATAGCTGAGTATTTCAATACCCCACTTACAATGATGGGTATAACAACTAGACAAAAGACTAGTGAGAAAGTTGAAGAATTGAACAACACTATGTGCATCTACAGATCTAGAGAATACTCCAGACACAACAGATATATATACTTTCTTGTAAAGGGCACATGGAACATTATTTGGAGCAGACAATATATCCATCAAACAAGTTTAAATAAATTTAATAAGATTGAAATAATATTTTCTTTGACCACAGTGGAATGAAGTTATGTTCCTTGACCACAACGGAACAAAGTTTTAAGTCAATAACAGAATGAAATTTTGGAAATTCATAAAAATGTGGAAATTAAACAACAAACTCATAAGCAACTGATGGATAAAATAAACAATAAGAGAAATTAGAAAATACTTTTACAAAAATAACAACAAAGTATGACCTACTGAAACTGATGGGATATAGAAAAAGAAGTTGTCAGAAGAAAATTTATCACCGAAAGCAGCTATATTAAAAAGAAGAAAGATTTGAAATCAATAACTTAAACATCTATTTTAAGAAACTAAATAATGAAGAGTAAGTGAAATCCAAACCAAGCAGAAAGAAGAAAATAATAAAGATTACAGAGGAATTAAATGAAATAGAGAATAACAAAACAACAGATAAAATCAATAAAACCAAAAGTTGGTTATATAAGAGACTAACACGATCTACAAGCCTTTAGCTACACTGACCAGGGGAAAAAAGAGAGAAGGGGAAAACACTCAAATTACTAAAATCAAGAATAAATGACAGGACATGACTATTGACCTTATAGGAATAAAGGCATTATAGGTAAATATTATGAACAATTTTGTGATAAAAATTTAGATAACCCAGATGAAATGGATAAATTCCTAGAATGACACAAAATGCCTTAAGAAGAAAGAGAACTTCAGGTTTGAGTGAAGGGGCCCTCAAGAGAACCTATGGCCATAGAGGGAAGAAGCTATCATCAAAGAGGACTGAGGTGGGGACACCCTGCAGGAAAGAGAATAAACACCTCAAACTTTCTTTCTTCCTTCAGTCCACTAGTCAAAGTCAACCAGAAATCAGAGATAATAGAGGTCTGTTTCCTGGGACACACAGAAAAGCAGCAATGGTCAGACAATAGATGAAGACGATAAGACACCATCAAGTTGCACCTTTCATATCTCAAGATTTTTTCTTGTCTTTCACCTGCGTTGTAACAATCTCAATGCAGACAATATCCAAAGTCCATTAGTCACTACATCATCATACATTAGTTTAGTTGTATTCCTTCCACGAACATAGGTTGTAACTTTATTAATCATCAGTCATCTTTATATAAATTAGGAGAAAAAAGGTGGGCAATCATTTCACACTAAGTATAGTTGCTACAGTCTTCACTATTTAACTAGTCACTGAAGTGTAAGTTGACAGTCATAGCTGTATTCTTCTACCACCAATTTTATGGGTTTTTTGTTTGTTTGTTTTGCCTTATGCTAATTATCTGCTTTCTTAGTTTGTTTATTTATTTGTTTTATTATGTAAAGTGGTGATCCAAACTTCTTTTCCCCTTGGTGAGTCTCTTTTATTCTTTTTGCCAGTTTCTTATTTACCATAATTATTGGACATGAAAGTATTAAGAGGAGATCCAGTAAATTCTCTTGGTTCCAGAGAGTCCTTCTTGGTTCTGTAGTGGAATAGTGATCAAATATCCACTTTGTAAAAGAGTCAATAACCCTGGCCATTGTATTATAATAACCTCTTTCTCTATGTTTTGGTTCCTCAACATAAGAGCAAAATATAGTCATAGGACATTCAGGCTTCCAATTTGGTGAACTCTTATGGAAGCTAAGATAGACTCATGGTTATGTTTCCCTGGGTACATGGATCTCCCAACCCACTGAAAATAAGATACAGATAGAGGAAGTTAAATTTCTGAAGTGGTTATTAGGTGTATAGTGAGAGAGGCCTCTTCCAACTCTACTTTTTTTGTTCTGGGTTAAAGAATCCTGGCCTTGTGAGAAACAACACCATATATTTTCCACCAAACTAAAACATCAACTACACCCTAGAAGACAACACCTCAACATGTTGTACTTTAGCTGGCACTATAAGTTTTCAGTAAGCCAAGCCACATTTCTACCAAGGTTTTGCATCATAGAACACATGGCAAAAACAGTAAATTCTATTCATGTGAGCCTATTGTGGTAATTTCTACTTGATAAAATGGTCCTTCATCAGAGGCAATATTGCGTGGATGTACAGGGAGTTGATTGACAACATGTTGTGTATGGAACATTTATGAAGCAGTAAATAAGAATTTTGTTTTTTTGTTCTAAGGAAGAGTTGAGGAGGAAGTAGAAGGACAGGAATTTTCTAATTTTCTTGCAAAATCATAAAGTAACAGTTTTATATTTCTACACAAACAAAAAATGGTGATGGGAAATAGAAATTCAGTGTTCACAATTTTATGTGTCTGATTTCTTTAAATTTTTGCCAAAATACTTTAAATTTGTCTTCCTCTGTCAATGTGCAAATAAATTTTCATAACAATGACCTGTGTTGTGATATTATCTTTGATTAGGAATGTAACTCGCTCACACCCTTCAAGGAAAACAGTGCATTTTGTAAGTTTATTGTCACCATTAAAACATACCAAAAGCATAGAGCTTGCAAAGTTGAAATATCTATTCTAACTGTCTTGAAACCTGTTGTGTAGACATTTGTGTCCAAATTTCAGTATGCAACTTAAATCACAGTGGCTAGCTGTATAGACAACTCTGAAATATTATTTGGGGGGTTAGCATAGTAAATAAAGTCTTAGCAACTAATTAAAATTGGGGGAAACATTTTTAGCATTTTTAAAAGTTTTAGCATCTTAAGTTAGCTGTACATAGAATCCAGGATTAATTAAAATACTGCTCCAGGGAATTCTTGGACAATTTTAACTCATAAGACAAAACAGTTTTTTCAATATTTGCCACATGGCAACCATTTCTTTATCTGAGGAAAGGATGATTGATAAATATTTTTGAGGAATTATTAGTTGATCACTACTCTATTCTCCAAGGAAAAAAAATCTAAGTTACCAAATAATCAGCAGTTCTGAAAAAATCTTTATAGCATGCTTTACCCTTGAGAATTTTTTACATACTAATCCATATCTTCACAATGTCTGTGTAAAAAGAAGAGATTCTGTGCCCCTTGAGCCCCAAATGAGACAGGAATATTTGGAACTGGAAAACATACTGTCAATAAAATTGTTTTTAAAAGGACACTGGTTATCTTGCCTCTAAGGAGAATGCTGAATATTGGATACCTGGGGTCTAACTATGAACAAGATTATTTATTTATAATTTTTATTTCAAAATATTAAGGGGGTACAAGTATTTCTGTTACGTGGATGAATTGTATAATGCAGAAGTCAGGACTTTCAGTGCGCCCATCACCAGAACAGTGTATATTGTATCTGATAGGTAAGTTTTATCCCACCCTCCCCCCTTCTTAGTTTCCAATGTCTTTTACACCACTTTATGACCATGTGTACCCATCATTTAACTCCCACTAATTAGTGAAAACATACAGTGTTGGTTTTTCTATTCTGGAGATACTTCATTTAGGACATCGTTCTCCAGTTCCATCCAAGTTGCTGAAAATGACATGATCTCATTCCCTTTTATGGCTGCGTAGTGCTCCATGATTACATCTACCACATTTTCTTTATCTGCTCATAAATTGATGGACACTTAAGTTGATTCCATATCTTTGCAATTGTGAATTGTGCTGCTATAAACATTCAGGTACAGGTGTCTTTTTGACACAATGACTTCTTTTCCTTTGCGTAGATACCCAGTAGTGCAATTGTTGGTTTTAATGGTCAGTCTACTTTTAGTTCTTTAAGGAATCTCCATACTCTTTTCCATAGATGTGGTACTAGTTTATAGTTCACCAATGGTGTATAATCATTCCTTTTTCACCGCAACCATCCCAGCATCTATCGTTTTTTTGATTTTTTAATAATAGCTATTCTGATAGGGATAAGGTGGTGTCTCATTGTGGTTTTAATTTGCATTTCCCTGATGATTAGTTATGTTGAGCATTTTTTCATTTTCTTGACCATTCGTCTATCTTCTAAACTTCATATGGAACCAAAAAAGAGCATGAATAACCAAAGCAATGTTAAGAAAAAAAAAGAACAAAGCTGGAGGCCTCACATTACATTTACTACCTACACATGACTTCAAATTATACTACAAGGCTGTAGTAACCAAAACGTCATGGTACTGGTGTAAAGGTAGATACATAGACCAATGGAACAGAATAGAGAACCCAGAAATAAAGCCATATAACTACAACCAACTGATTTTCAATAAAACAGACAAAAACATACACTGGGGAAAGGACACCCTATTCAATAAATGGTGCTTCAAAAATTGGATAACCACATACAGAAGAATGAAACAGGATCCCTATCAATTGCCGTATACAAAAATTACCTCAAGATGGATCAAAGACTTAAATATAAGACCTGGAATCATAAAAATTCTAGAAGAAAATGTAGGAAAAACTCTTCTAGGCATCAACCTAGGCAAAGAATTTGTGACTAAGTCCCCAAAGGTAAATACAGCAACAACAAAAATAAGTACATGGGACTTAATAAAAAGTTTCTGCACAGCAAGAGAAATAATCAACAAATAGACAACCTACAGAATGGGAGAAAATATTCATGGACTATATATCTGACAAAGGACTAATTTCCAGAATCTAAAAAGAACTCAAACAAATCAGCAAGAAAAAACCAAATGACCCCATTAAAAAGTGGGCAAAAGACATGAACAAAGGTTCTCAAGAGATTTTTTTTAAGGTACTTCTTAGGATAGGGTTGGTGGAAAGTTTTCAGGAGTGTCTTTTTGTTTGTACTTTTGAAATATTTCAAAGAACTTCAGAGGGCTAGAAACCATGTACTTAATAGTTTTTTAGTGCTTAATATTACTTGAATACAAAAGAAAAGAAGAATTTTATGAAAAACAATTTTGATTAATTAGGGAGCAAAATTCTACTCTAATCTCATAAAAAAATTCCCCTAAAAAAGTCACACCCCAAAAGCAGTCTTCTACATTAAAATTATGTTTGTATTCTACTGACTGAAACCAGCTTAAATTTGTAAATATCTTCTCATTATTGGACAAACATAAGAGGGTTGTAATTGTGAAGTTACATTAGAGTGGGCTGCAGGCTTGAAGATAAGTATACTTGGAGGGAAAGAAATGCTAATAAAATGTTCATTTCAAGCAAGAAAGCCTACCTGTGAGAGATTTTAGGTAAATGCAGGCAAAGGCAGAGGAGACAAATTTGAAGCCTGGTAATATTGAATTCAATCTCAAAATATTTATTTTTGGTTTTCTGTACAAAGACACAAAACAGGATAGAATATCCTTGTAAAAAAATCTTCATCTTCTATATTGTTAGAGTATTGTCAACATAATAATTGTTTTCCCCATACTTGCATACACTCACTATAGATTCTATGGTTCCTAGAGCTTCTCGGCTACAGTTGAAACCTCCAAGTCTTTGTTCAGGTTTTGTAGCTCTGGTGACTTATTAAACAGACTACAGATTATACTGGCATTTTTCAGGATGTAATTATCCCTGATAAATCATTCTGGGAGATGCTGATTTTTACTTTACATTTTTCTATCATTTAGTAAACTAGTAATTTTAAGAAACACTTTACTCTGTAAAAGTAGTGTAAGCCCCAAGAATAAGTCATTTATAGTACCAAACTCTGTAAATATAAAGAAGTCTCATTAAACACACACGTACATACACACACACACACACACACACACTAAACTCAAGGTAAACATTGTACCCACGTCATTTTTATATCTCAAAAATAATGCCCAAAATCCTGATATGCATTTACATTGAAAAGGAATGGTAACATTATGATAAGAGTTCACACATCATTCAAAAAATAAACTGCAGTAGCATAATTTTTTAAGATAAAATAGGTTTTGAAATTAAACAAAAATCTATATGCAAATACATATAAATATAGCATAATCTGAGAGCTAATATTAGGAAAGTGTTGTTAGAATTAACCTATGTCATGGTATGTCAATTTAAAAACCCATTGTGTCCTATAGATTACATTATTTCCTATATTCCATTAGTAGCATTGAGATAAAACCACTGTTCTGATTTCCCTTCAACCTTCTTGGCCTTAAATATTTAGATGCTTTGATAAAAATTTATTTTATTTCTGTGAAAATTGATGTGGTTAAACAACGGTCAAAGGCTAAAGGATAAATGAATATTTAATCATTTACATTGGTAATGTTCATTAGAACATATCCTCTAGAGATCTATGAAACTCTAAAACAGCATGTAATCAAAACTCCTACAGCTCCTAAGGCTTTCCAATACCATGAAAGTAAGGCTAGCCACCACAACAGGCACTGGAGAAATATTCTTTTTCCTTGTCGTTGGGGCTTAGGATGCGAATTGATTGGAAAAAAGTTTCTCTTTAAAACTTTATTGTAGTATTGGAAAAATAAATCCAAGAGCAGAACTGGAGATCCGGAAAAAGCACTGAGTCTAAAACAACCCAGAAGCAGGAGTTCATGAGTCTTCACTGTAGTGTGGTGTTTATCAAACCTTAGTGGGTCACAAAATCAATGCAGTAAATTATGCAATACTGTGTCATACAATGGCTACTGTGTGCTCTGAAAACGTGTGGGCAGCTGGAAGCAGGGATGATGGCACATTCTCAAGTATCGCCATAATTTGTTATTGAAGACTCACATATTCTAATCAACTTAGTTATGAATAAATTTTAACTGCTTTGATGTGTGCATCTTAATGCCCTCTTCTTGAGTTACACAGATTCCCAGTTAAATGTCATTGCTCCAGACATAACATTGAACCGACATTAAAACTTCTTAATCTACCAACATCTTCTCCATAAATTCAGTGACGTGGTAATCAACAACAGTGTAACTTATGCCAACAGTTGAAAATTCATTTATATTCACTGACATCTAGGTATAGCTCAGGCTTCTTTACATCCCCCACCTCATCATATTCCACCCTTGAGAAAATGGCAAATAAATAGTTCAACTGAGTAAAACTTTCAGAAGGGTAGACTTCACAGCTCACATGGAGTTGTACCTCTTCTCTCTCTCTCTCTCTCCCCCCTCCCCTCAGTTCTGAATCTCTTTTATCCAACAGGTAAATAAAATCAGACCTAATAAACATAAATCCAGAGACTGAGGGAGAAAAAAACTTTCCTGTTGCCAATTCAATATTTACCTCATATGGAATAAGATTGTAATGGTATCATATAAATAGAAACTTGCCCCAGACACAAATTGTTCATAAATACTCCCAGATTTGCTTTTGAACCTCCAGTGTGTGGGCACTTGGACGATCAAAGTTAACTATTAATTTATTTTATTTTTCTTTCTATTTTAGCTGACTTTCCTTTTCCCAGAATAGTAGAAGCCAGAGTGATAGCAGAGTTGGAAGGATGATTATGCAAATATGGGAATATTTCTCTCTCTCTCCAATCCCATCTTCTTCCAATTTATTTGCAAAATTATCACAACATTAAAAAGTGGCTCCTATCTCTCATCATCCATGACAACATTTGTTGTTTTGGAACTTTTTGATAAAAGCCTTTCTCTCTGAAATTAGGTGATATCTCATTGTGGTTAGACCATTCTTCTAGGTGAAGTATCAGAAGAATGGAAAAACAAACACCACATGTACTCACCATTAAATTGGAACAAATTGATCAACACTTATGTGCACATATGAAAGTAACACTCATTGGAAATCAAGCAGGTGTAAGGGTGGGGGCAGGGATGGGTAAATTCATACCTAACAGGTACAGTGCACAGTATCTGGGGGAGGGGACACTTATAACTTTGACTCAAACAGTACAAAAGCAATTTATGTAACCAAAACATTTGTACCCCCATAATACTCTGAAATAATATTTTTAAAAGTGGCTAAGCGTGGTCTTTGGAGACAGAACGACTGGGTTCAAATTTTAGTTCAAATTTTACTTGCTCTGTGACCTTGTATAATCATTAACTTCACTGTGACTTTTTCCTCATATGCAAAGTGGATATAATAATATTAACTACCTTTTACGATTGTTACAAGGATAAAATTGTTTAATAGTGTGAAGAACTTATGACAGTTACTGGAATGTAGCTAGTACCATAAAGTGTTAAATGTTGAAAATTCATAAATTACTGGATATTTCATGGTTTTTGTGGCTATATTATTATGTTAGTACTCCTTTTATTCATATTCCTGTGGAAGTATGTATTTTTTAAGTCTCCGCTTTTTAAAGCAGTTTAGATTTTCAGAAGTTTTGTGAAGATAATACAGAGAGCTCCACGTACCTCCTCACCCAGTTTTGCCTATTAACATTTTAATTTACTGTATTATATGTATTGCAAATAATGAACTTATACTATATGTTGTTATTGACTAAAATTCACACTTTTTCTGCATTTCCTTAGTTTTTATTTGATGACTTTTTGTGTTCCAGAATCCCACCCAGGACACCATATCACATTTAGCCATCATGTGTCATTAGTTTCCTCTTGGCTCTGATAGATTTTATGTGCTTGTTTTTTTGTGACATTGAAAGATTTGAGTAGTCTTGGTCAGGTATTTTGTGGGATGCCCCTCTACTGGAATTTTCCTGATTTTTTTTCATAATTATATTTGAGCTGTGGGTTTTGGGGAGGAAGAGCACAGAAATAAAGTATAATTTTCTTCACATCACATCAAATACTATCAACATGGCTTATCACTGTTGATGTTGGCCTTGGTCACTTGGCTGAGGTAGTGTTTGTCTTCTCTACTGTAAAGTTACTTTTTTTGTTGCCATTTTCATAGTGCACTCTTTGGAAATAAGTCACTATGTGCAGTCCACATTTAAAAATTGGGAAGTTAATCCTCCTCCTTGAGGACAGAATATCTACATAAATTATTTGGAATTTTTCTACAAAGGAGATTTGTCTTTTATTTCCCATTCATTAGTTTACTTAATCATTGATTTCCATTAGTTTGGATTCAAGGACATTTATTTTATACTTTGGGTACAGATACCAACAGCATTTTATTTACTGTGTTACCACATTGCTCCAACTTTGTTCCTTACAAACACTTACAGCTTGTTGTTTTACTTCTTTGACATACTCCCATCAGTGTGTGTGTATGTGGTGTTTTGCACATTTCCTTATGTTCTGTCATTACAAGATGCCCCACCCTTTCTTGTACATTTCTTGCCCCAATATTAGAATCAGGCATCTCTCCAAGGAGCCCTGATTCCTTTTATTGGAGAGTGTAAATGAAAATAGCAAATAATATCTTAGTATTCTTATGAAGGTAGTTTTGACCTTGCAGATCTTTTGAAAGGGTCTTCAGGACCTCCAGGAGCCTGTGGACCACACTGTTGTTGAATAATGGGAGAGGTGTAACACATATTAATAGCACACACTCACTCCAAGTAAACATATTTTTCTACATTTTGCATCAAGGATCATGAAGTACACAAACCAGATCCTAAAATGAATAATAGAAGCCTGCACTGAGGGGAGTTGTGACTTTTGATAATTAAGGCAGTCAGCAGCGATCTCTCAAAGTGGATACTTCTAACCTCCCAGGCCAAAGGGAAGTACTGAAACATGACAATGAGTTTCCTGAAGTCTAGATCTTGTTTCACAAAGAATAATTTTTCTAGAAGAAATTCTCAAAATCCCTAACTAATGATGACATTGAGTAGTTGATCTGTGCTGGATTTTCTTCTAAATAGAAACCATGACATGGCCTTACAATTATAAGTGACCCTTTTTTCAAATATTAACAATGGAGAGGAACTTGAGTTGAATTGGAGAGATAAAAATGTCAGTCAAGTGACATGCTTTTCACTTTAGAATATATCTTGTCAGATTGGATTATGGAGGGATAAAATGTTGCCACTTTAAGCTGGTATGTTTCCAAATTCCAAACTTAGAAGAGATTCATTGCCAAAATTCCCTTTTGTCTTTGGAATAGGATAGACTCACATCCTTGTTGCAGGGAGAATTTAATAAGATATTTTAAACTAATAAACAAAATGTATTTCTTTAGCTTTTATAACCTAGGCAATGCCACTATAAATCTACAGGGGAAATGTCTCTTAGGAAATCTCTTTATATTCTTTGAGTGTGAAAAAATTGACATGTTTTCTCTTGTATAGATAGCTTTAAACAGAGATTAGAAGGAGGTTCAAATTTTTCTCGTATTATTTCATAATTATCCTGCCCCTTGAAGTAGTTTCCAGAAAATAGATGAGGGACTGTCTCTTGGCAAAATGTACTAATAATAATATATTCAATTTTAAATATATTAAGCTACACTTAATTATTAAACTAGGTTCTCCACTATTTTTTTGAAAATAATTCTTTAAGGTGAAATTTACTTCTCCAGATTTTTTTTCTACTGTAACATTAAATTATTGAATATGGTCAGATGATTAATTTCTTTCTTCCCTCCTTTCCTTGCAATATTTTGAAGATAGGCTATTTCAGTGGCCTCTTTGAATCCACAACCCAGGTGATAATTGGGTAGAAATGTAGCTTCCTGGATTTTACAGATGGAGGCCAGGCTCATCAGGTACTGGGAAGAACAATATTGCACCAGGGTACATGAAAAAACAAACAAACAAACAAAAAACCCCACATCTGTCTGCTATCTTCCAGTGCTGCTGAAGATAAACCCAAGATGGCTCAAAAATTCACCCTTTTAAATCTTCTGGCCTTGGGATATCTCACTTTCGTTTAACTTGAATGCTCATTGCTCAATCTGGGGCACAAAGGACCTACCAGGGCTGGCTTCATGGACATGCTACCTGCACAATCACGCAGGGCTCTACGCTCAGAACCCCCACCCTTGACTTAGTTTAACATTCTGCTGCTGTTACCTCGAAATTCTTAAGAATTTTTAAACCTGCATTTAAAGTTGAATTTGGACATACATGGAGCTGATTTGTATAAAGAATTAATTTTTTTGAGAAAAATTGTTGTGTGAAAATTATCAGCTCTGGATGTACTAATATTTTTATCTTGAAATAATTTATAAAAGTTTATCCCAATTTTACCATGGCCTATAAAATACCCTGGACAGCTTCAGCAGCAGTTGTGTCAGCAAAAATATCCTTCTCAGAATCAAAAGTTGTCCAAAATATTTGGGATCTTGCATTTTCACAACTAATGTCACATTTAATTATATCAGCTGAAAATGGCTAAAATATAGATTTTGATGACCTAACCAATTAATTTATAGAAAAGCAAGTCAGAAGCCACTTATGCTCGATTGAGATACCACGTTAATAAAGTATTACTACTTATTGTGGCGTGTAGCATTATAATACCAAAATGATTTTTTTGTAATTTGTGAGTTTATGCTGTTACTCATTTCTCTTTGTTACTCCATTACATTTTATAAGCAGCAATTTTTTTTAAAAAAAATGCTTGATATTTATTGCCTTTAGCAGCCATTATTTTTCCTTTTTTTGGACAAGGGGCTCTGACTTTCATTTTGTGTTGGGCATAACAAATGATATAGCTGGCACCTGGGCCAACCCAAAGTTTTCAGTTTTTCCCAGGGGATTTTTGTTTCTCCGGGCTGGGTCTGTGAAGCAGTCCAGTGCTGCACTGCAGCCTGCCCTCAACCACGCATCATGTGTCCTCTTCTCTTGTTGCCTTCTTTTCCCAGTCTAGACAACATCCCGCTTTTTTCTCTTCCCTTAAGGCCCACAGAGACAAAACTCACTTAGGATGAAGTGAAGACTGTTCCGGAGTGATTACAGCTCTGTACAGGAAACATTGCTTAATTTACTTCTTATCATTATTGTCCTAAAAATGCATCAGACACTGCCCATGAGAAGGCATTCTTATTCATACTATAACTTGGTTTTTAAAATATTACAACTTAAGGCTATGTTATTTAATAACATTCTTGAAATCGCAGAGGACACGGACAAATGGAAAAACATATCATGCTCATGGATTGGTAGAATGAACATTGTTAAACATACTGACCAAAGTGATTTACAGATTCAGTGAAATTTCTATCACAATACCAACGTCATTTTTCACAGATCTAGAAAAAACAATTCTAAACTTCATATGGAACCAAAGAAGCCCAAATAGCCAAAGCAATCTTAAGCAAAAATAACAAATCTGGAGGCATCACATTAACTGACTTCAAATTATACTACAAAGTTATAGTAAACAAAACAGTATGACACTGTAAAGGTAAATGCATAGACCAATGACACCGGATAGAGAACCCAGAAATAAAGCCATATAGCTACAACCAACTGATTTTCAACAAACAGGCAAAAACATACGCTGGGGAAAAGCACTATTTAATAAATGGTGCTGGGAAGATTGGATAGCCACATGATGAAGAATGAAACAGGATCCCTGTCTCTTGCCATACACAAAAATTAACTCAAGATGGATTAAAGACTTAAATGTAAGACCTGAAACCACAAAAATTCTAGAAAAAAAAAATAATTAGGGAAAAAATCTTCTGAACTTTGGCTTGGGCAAAGAATTTATGACTAAGACCCCAAAGGCAAACATGGCAAAAACAAAGATAAATGAAGGAGACTTAATTAAAATGTTTCTGCCCAGCAAGGGAAATAATCAACAAAGTAAATAGGCAACCTAAAGAATGGGAGAAAATATTCACAAACTATACATATGACAAAGATATAATATTCAGAATCTAAAAAGAGCTCAAACAAATTAGCAAGAAAAAAACAAATAACCACACTTAAAAATAGGGAGAAGACATGAACTGAGTTATTTCAAAAGAAGATAGAAACATGGCCAACAAATATATGAAAAAATGGTCAACATCACTAATCATCAGGAAAATTAAAACCGCAATGAGATACCACCTTACCCCTATCAGAATTGTCATTATTAAATAATCAACAAACAATAGATGTTGGTGTGGATGCAGTAAAAAAGGAATGCTTATACACTGTTGTTGGGACTGCAAATTAGTATAATCTCTATGGAAAAGACTATGGAGATTCCTCAAAGAACTAAAAATAGACCTACAATTATATCCAGCAATCCTACTACTGGGCATTTTCCCAAAGGAAAAAAAGTCATTATGTCAAAACAAAACAAACAATCAAAAAACGCCTGCACCTATATGTTCATTGCACCACAATTCACAATTGCAAAGTTATGGAATCAACCTAAGTGTCCATCAACTGATGAGTAGATAAAGAAAATGTGGTGTATATATACCATGGAGCACTGCTTAGTCATAAAGATGAATGAAGTAATGTCTTTTGTAGCAACTTGGATGGAACTGGAGAATGATGTCCTAAGTGAAGTATCTCAGGAATGGAAAAATCAACACCACATGTTCTCACTAGTAAGTGGGAGCTAAAGGATGGGCACACACGGTCATAAGGTGGTGTAAAGGACATTGGAAACTAAGAAGAAGGATAAAAATTTACCTATCAGGTACAATGTACACTATTCTGGTGATGGGCACACTGAAAGCACTTACTTCAGCATTATACAATTCATCCATGTAACAAAAACACTTTATCCCTTAATATTTTGAAATAAATAAAAAAAATTAAACACAACACCTGTACTGTACAGGTGTACTTTATTGATACAGTAAATATCAATATATAATATCTATTAATAGTATTAATATTCATAATTATTGTCATTATAATTATTTTATTAGATTTTATTACTATTCTTTACATTTCATTTTCTTTTATGAATGTGGCACATACTCAAGGTCATTTTCTGATCTGTGAAATAGTCTTTGATACCCTGAACCTTTACACCAGCTACACAACCAAATGGAAATCTCTTCCAAGTCAGGAATTGTCACACATTCTTGCAAGGCTCACTGCCTTTATTTATACCTGAACACTGTAACAATTATCTGATTTATCACAAGTTCATTGATCAGACCATTCACACTCAGATCTCCTGGGGAATAGGGTAGGTCATGTACACAACCAATCCTCATTTACCTGAATTCTACAAAGTGTTCCCTGCAGCATTACATTTCATATTGAAGAATCCTTCTGTTGTACTGGGCTGGAAACTGTTGTTATTAAAATTTTGGCCCTAAGTACCTGCTTAGTTGGCGCCAGTTGCTGTAACATAATACCACAGATTGGGTGGCTTAAGCAACAAACATTTATTTCTCACAATTCCAGAAGCTGAGAAGGCCTAGATCTGGGTGCTGGCAGATTCAGTGGCTGGTGAGGGCTCTCCTCCTGGTTTGCAGATGGTTGTCTTTCCTTGTGTCTTCGCCTGGCCTTTCCTTGGCATAAGCACGGGGAGGGAGAGAGAGAGAGAAATCTCACATCTCTTCTTTATTATATAAAGGCCTTAATCCCACCGTAAGGGCCCTATCCTCATGACGCAGTCAAATCTCAATTACTCTCAAAGGCAACACCTCCAAATACCATCACACTGGGGAATAGGGTTTCAACACATAAATTTTGTGGGGACTCAAACATTCAATCCACAGTAGTAGCTAATCTTAGAATAATAAATTTGTGACCCAGGCAATCTACCCTTCCCTTCTGCCATCAGGGATGATGTCCCTAGTCCATCATAGCAATTTTTTCTTTCTAAACAAGATGAGGGTCATACAAATCCTTCTAACCCAGTGTTTTAAGAAAGCACTAATTACAGCTCGGTGCTGACATGTGGCTCCACCATCCCCTGTGTACTCTATGACTATCTGCATCAGCCAATTAAGTGAGGACAAAAAGTGGTACATCTGGTAGTGATGTTGGAGGAGCTGAGAGGAAAGAAAAAAAGTGTTCTAAAAGGTCTTTATTCTAAAAACAGGGCAATGAGAAGAAGGTTTAGAAGCTGTAATTAAATTTATACACATAATAGTTCTATTTGCTGTAGGTAAAGGTAATATGTAACTATTTGATGTGTTCAGAGAACGCAGCCTCTGCTGACTTTTATTAAGTTTTCTAAATTCTCTGATTCTTTTGTTTTCTGAATAACTATAAAAACTTTAAAAGTTACGGGTATCTTTATTTCTCTAAAAATAGTTTTTAGAGATTGGAGGGATTTTTGGTGGGGAAAATGCTTACATTTTATGGTTTGGCTGAATATTTTGTGTAAGCCTGAACCTAATAAAATGATACTTTCTTTGTTATATAGAGGCATGTTCCATATATTCAATTTGAAATGTATTACTGTCCCTGACACCTGGCACTCTTAACTACTTACTATCTCTACAGGAAAATTTCCTCATTAATTATTATTTATGCTACATTCTTGGATCTTGTGTTACTCCTTCGCTATTTTTTCTCTTCCTTTTATGGACCCCTTATTTCTTTTCTCTTAAGTGTCCACAGTGTGTTTCCCTTATTACTCTGTTTTTTTCTATCAATATATGTCTTCTTAGATACTATTTTGTTTTCTAGGTTAAAACTGTTAATTTTATGAGGAAGTATGAGGAAGTGAAGAAAACAAGGAATTTTTCTCTTAAAAGACTGGCTTTTAATTCTGACTTTCTTAATGCATAGATATAATTTTATGACCAATTAGGAAACCCCTATAAACATTACTTTAGCATCTTTATGACAAAATGTTAGTTAAGGGTCAGAAACTCAGATCCACGTAAAGAAAGGAAAGGCATTGAAGAAGGAAACAGTGAAGGTAAAGTAAAAACATTTTTTTCCTAAATTGTCTAACAGAAACCAGTTGGAAATAATAATAGCAATGATGTATTTCATTATGGAAGGAAAGATATTAATAGTAAAAGGTTGGATTGATGTCAGTGCCAAGGGGTCTTTAAATAGCACCATCTAATTCTTTGAAGGAGTCAAAAAATATGTAACATTTGGGCAGTTTCATGAGTTGCTTTTAAGAGGTAATATAATACTGGAGAAGAAAAAGCATATGGATTTATACGTGAGGATTTGAATTCTAATTCTAGCTTTGGCATTTTTGTATTTACTAGAGATGTGATCTTGGGCCTGTAAAATCACCTCCGTCTGATAAAGTTTCCTCGAAGGGAAAGTGAAGATATTTATAAAAACTGCAGAATAAAATGTGCAGTTGACCTTATTGACCTATTATGAGCATCAAACATGTAATTAGAACCCTTGAAATGTTCAATATAATTATCTGATAGCAATTCCAAACTACCATTGCAAAGAGGGTTTTTAGCAGTGTTACATTAAAATTGCCATGAATCTGCATGAATATGAAGTTTGTTACTTTCTGTTCCATGAATCAATAAGAAAATGGTTCTTCACATTTGTTTTACTGAGAAAAATACCTCACCTCTCTCTTGTGGTCCTTGCTTCAGTGAACAGCACTACCTATTGGCCCAGACCTATTCTTTTTTCCATCATCTCTCACGTGAATTACTGCAATAGCTTTCTGTCTGGAAAGTATACTTTAGTCTTTCTCTTTCCAATCTACTTTCCATCCAGCAGTTTGTGCTAATTTTTTAAGTAATTGATAGTGTTAATCCACTATTTAAAGTATTTCAAATTTTCCCCATTTTTTTTTTGCAGAATAATGTACAAAATTGTATGCATAGATTAGAAGGAAACTTCATGACATGACACTTTCATAACTCTTTTAGGCTCATATATTGCTACATACTTCCTTAAACTTTATATGTCAGACATACCTAACACGGACAATTATTTCTTCCTTCCAGATTTTTCGTATGCTGTTCACACTGCCTAAAGACCCACGCTTTTGTGAGCAATGGCTGAGCCACAAGAATATGAACAAGGACAGTTGTAAGTGGGGAATCCAAGCATGGGGGTCCTCTGTAGTCTGCACTAAAAAGCACTCAATCAAAGGCACATCTGCAGAGTGGAAAGTTAATCTGTCTCACTATAGAAGACTGCTTGTCAATAGCAACATGATGGGGCAGAATAGCCAGCCCTCAATTGATAAAACTTTAAATTTTTTTTAAAAAACTATCTTCGGAAGTAGTTCTATTACCTTCCTAATAGAATAAACCTTAGGAATTGGTGGACAATATTTGCTGATTGGGAGAGCCAGACAGGGGCACTAAAAAGTGAAATATTCAGGTTCCAGAAATAAAGGTGATGCGTGTTAAAATAATAAACTGGAAAAAATGAAATACATGCAAATCTTAGTCCACATATTTGGAGGAGCTGGTTACATTATTCAAGATGTTATTGAGAGTTAATTAATATGTTTGTGTACTACATATATTAAAGTGTTTTGTAATTTACAAAGCATCTTAACAATAATATTGTTCATTTTTTTAAATTTCAAAATATTAAGGGGGTACAAATGTTTAGGTTACATGGATCACTTTTGTAATGCTTGAGTCCCAGCTAAAGGTGTGCCCATCACCCAAATGGTGTTCCTAGTACCCGTTAGGTAAGTTTTTGCCCCTCCTCTCTTCCTTCTTCCCCCCTGGTTTATTTCTGCTTATTTTCCTCTCCTTCACTTAGGAGAATGGTCTCCAGTTCTATTCCGATTGTTGCAAAATGTATCAATTCATCTTTTTTATGGCTGAGTAGTACTCCATGGTATACATATACCACATTTTATTAATCCATCCATGAATTGATGGGCACTTGGGTTGATTCCACATCTTTGCAATTGTGAATTGTGCTGCAATAAACATTTGAGTGCAGGTGTCTTTTTGATGAAAAGTCCTTATTTCCTTTGGGTAAATACCCAATAGTAAGATTATTGGATCAAATGGTAGGTCTACTTTTAGTTATTTGAGGAATCTCTGTATTGTTTTCCATAGAGGTTATACTAATTTTCAGTACAAATGAAGTCTGTAAGTGTTCCTTTCTCTCTGCATCCATGCCTGCATCTATTGTTTTTGGACTTTTGATAAATACCATTCTATAATAACTGGGGTAAGGCGATATCTAATTGTGGTTTTAATTTGTATTTCCCTGATGATTAGTGATGTTGAGCATTTTTCATATGTTTATTGGACTAGAATATTATTAATTTTTATGAGAGGAAACTTTATACTTATTGCTGTTTGCAAGAATATATAACACAATTCAAAATTCAAATGAACTTACTGGACAATATTAAGATGCATTTTAAGAAATAGTTGCCTTGTACATCTTTCCAGTGAAATTTTGCATCCTGGGGAATTAGAAACATATGTTCAATAACCACAGTTTTGATGTAAAGTGGTTTGAAATAATTATCTCTTCATGTTAACACCCAAATCAACAGTAAACTCCCCTCTTCAATGCAGCATTTCACTTGATAATTAGCAGCTGTATGCTAATCACATTGGGAGCTTTTGATTTCCTGAGTATGCTAATTTAAAGTTCTGTTGAGTGGTGACTTTGTTTCATGGGAGCCTGAAATATAAGCCATATAGCATGCGTTATACAGCTAATCCTACCCTCGGTTCCTGGGGAAGAGCAAACTGAGTGCCTCTATTAATGGTGCCTCATACTAAGGAAGAAAATTGTCAGGATTCTGAGTCACTTCAGCAGGGATTGAAAGATGAAAATTTGAACTCATGAGGTTGGGATCTCTCCAATGAGCTCAGAGCAACCTGAATGCAAAAGCGAAGCTGAGCCAACCAGCAGTCTCCAGCATCAAATTAACACTTGGCTCAGCTACACTAAGAGTTAAATGTACTAAGTGAGCATTTGAAAAATGCATCATTTAACTAATGTAAATATGATGACAGTTAAGTGTGACTGGACCAGCTAATGGAAAAAGCAAAGCATTAGGGACTCTTTCTAAATACATGGGACATGGTTATGAAGAGTTGATGCCAAGCGTGGAAGTGGAGCTGATTGTGACATCCTTCTTATTGGATCTTCTACAGCGTTATTGGATTTGAGTTTCTCTACAATTCTCACCAAGCCCTTCTTCTGTGCAGGTTGTGCACTCTGCTTAAACAAAAGGGAGGATGCAGGTTTGGAATAATAGTCCCTGACTCATCTCTCCATTCAAAGTTCTAGTCATGGAATGCAACATTGACACTGAGAGAATGCTTCAGGAAATAACATGCAAAAGCTGTCACTGTGGCAATACTAAAAGAGAGCTAGTTGAGAAACTGAAAGAAATGTTTAGTTTTTTCCTCATGTTTTCTTCTTCCTGATATATATACACATTGTAAGTTTCAATGACAATAACTGATATTTCTAATATTTATTATGTGTGAACTTGGTATGGTTCTAGGATATGTGTTTTTTATGTATGTATACCCACATATATGCTTAAGGAAAATATCATTTGTATTTCCCATTTTAGACAAGAAAAAATAAAGTCACAAAAAAACAATTTAAAGTCATTTATATGACGTTAGCCAGCAGGTAAGTGGTATAGTTCAGTTTTGGACACAGCCCTCTGGATCTAAGATCTATGTACTTAGACACTATTTCTCTTGTTACACAAATACACACATGCACACACAGACATGCACACTACCAAGGCTGATTGACACCTTCCAATCAAGTTTAATGTCATATTTTATGAAGCATGGATACTTAAAAAAAGAAGAAAAAGAAATTTGTTGCAAAGACAGTCTAGGATGGTATAAATTCCATTATCCCTTTCTTCAAACAGCTCCTTACCTATGTATGTAAGAATTAAAATTCAAAGCATAATGTGTCATGTGGGATAAAGAAATTTTTGATGGATTCATGAAAGTCTTGCCAATTTAACATCAAAAGGCATGTTTCATTGCTTGGAGAGAGCGCTGCATTGAATTTCTAAAATTTTATTTAAATAAGGCTTAATAGAAACTGCACCTACAATTCTACTCTTCATCACACAAGGTATAAAAGCTAAGGAAGGGAATACCTTTATAATATCTTAACAAGAGAAGCACTGATGTTCTGCTGCATAGCATAGGAAGTGAAAAAAATAGAAAGAAAAACAAATGCATAGGTTTTTGTCCCCTTCATTTAATATTTTGTATTTCCTGAACCTACTTCCCAGAGGTTGGTGGTTTTGATTTGACTTACATGGACTTAAAGAAATAAAAGGAACAAAATTAAATTGGGGGCATAGTGTTTCAGAAAAATCAGTGATTTCATTTAATACTGAAGCAAACTCATTATATGTAAATATATATTCAGAGCTAAATATGTTGGTTTTGTATTCAAAGAGCCTCAGAAATGAGATGCAATAATACAATCAATATGTGTTTAAATAAAAGCCATTCATTTTATTATGCATTGCATTGACCAGTTGTGCAGCTGTTTGTGTTATACAATCACAGCGCTTACGTTTTATCTTACCTTAAAAAAGTATAAACCAAGAGTTCTCTGTCTTAATGGGATATTTAAGATTCATTGAAAATTAAGTGACTTGTGCATCTTCACTCAGCAACCTTTTACAAAATGCTTATTATGACCAACAGAATATAAGGCACAAGGGTACAAAGATTAGCCAGACATATTTGAGTCTTTAATGACATTAAAGTAAATAGGCAAATTACAAGATATATATAAACTTTGTGATAACTAATTTAAGGGTGTCTGATGGAAGCTCTTCACAAGCACACCTAACTGGCCTGAAGATTTAGAAAAGATTCCCTAAGGAGGCTACACATACACTGAAGCTTAAAGTAGCAGTAAGAATTAGTTTAAAAGAAAAGCAGGAAGGGAGTTGGAATTTGGAAGGAAATTCTAGGCAGAAATATTACCCTATTCAAGTCATTTATGGATACAGTTTGACACCTTAAATTTTCAGTTTCATCATGTATTTTTGGAGATGACTCCTGAATGAGTTGTTATGAAATCTGAGATAAACTATGAAAAGTATTAAGATTTTATAAACTCAAGAAATAGTAGATATTATCATTAACATGGCTTATATAAACAATTTCAAGCAGGTATGTATTGCATGCTTATTTTATAATAGCTAGGGAAAAAGATGGAGAAATAGGCATGGACCAGATCATGAAGCTCATAAACATTATGTCTCATAAAGAAGCATTGACAGCTTTTGTTCCAAACTATCTTTTCAAGGATGTTTCTATAGCACACAGCATTGGAAGATAGAGTATCTCCTTTCAATATGGAAAACAGGTTTGTTTCTTGACCAGGAAAGATGTTTTCCTCCAGGGCAAAAGTTAGCAGGTTGCTAGCAGCCAATTTATGAGATAGGGAAAATCCTAAACTTGAGGTCCATCAGCTGTGACACAGACTAACTGTGTATGCAATACCTGGCTAAACCTACCTTTACCTCATTTCCATGTGACTTTGGAGGAAGGGGGACCTGGTGTAATTATTAAGGTTTCCTTGCTGGGAATAATAAAGTCCTTTGACTCTGTCCCAGGAATGCAGGTCTTCTGTCAGCATCCATGAAACAGCAAAAGCTAATTTGTTAGCTTTGAAGTGGGGTGGACTCACAGACCCTTCACAGATCCTGAATGTTTTAAAATTCTTATGGTACTAAGGAGTCATCACATGCATTTAACATAGTATGGTAACAGTTTCATTTTAAAATGTTAATAAGTATATGCAATCTTCTAGAAATACTGTTCATTGCAACCATTTAAATGTAAGACAAAAAAGTTAGATGGCAACTTTTTTTTAACTGACATAACATTCTATGCACTTATTGTGTGAAATATCATGTTGTGATGTATATATACATTGTGGAATAATTAAATCTGACTAATTAACATGTGCCTTACCTCACATAGTTATTATTTTTGTGGGGAGAACACTTAATATCCACTCTCCTAGCACTTTTCAGGAATACAATATATTGTTATTAACTGTAGCTACAAGGGGCTGGGGTGGTTGTGGCATGAAGTTGGGGAGATTTTAGTCTAAGATTATAAAATTTCAGTTAGATAGAAACTTAAATAAAGGTGAAGGGATTCATATTTTTCAAAATTATTTTAGTGTGAACATAAACAAAATAGTTGAGATCTTACCATCTCAATAATTAAGGTATTTAACTATTCTCTTTTCACTGCTTTCATCTGTCAGAAATTTCTTTTGTACAATTTACACTTCAGTGACACTGAACTGAACACACAGAGCTTTCCTCACCTCTGTGTTTTACATTGTCCTTACCCTGCCCTCAATCTTGAATTATAATTTGGCAGGATATTGATTTCTAGATTGATGGTTATGTTTTTTTAGCATTTTAAATACGTGTCCCACCTTCTTATTACCTGGGCCCTGACTGATGAAATGTTGACCAGGCTAAATATTGTTTCCTTGTAGGTCAGTTGTCCTTTCTCTCAAGGTGCCTTTCAGACTGTTTTGTATGCTCTTAATTTTTACCCAGATGTTTCTGAGAGTAGTTTTAGTTTTGGTCTTTCTGCTGTAAATTTAATGGGCTTTTCAATCTGATAACACACTTTCTTAAGTATGTAAAATTATCATATATTAATTTTCAATAATTTACACTCATACAGTCCCTATAAATCTCTATGAAAATTCTATTATAAAATTATGGCACCAGTAGATGGCAATAAATGGTGTATTTATAAAACAATACTTAGAACAACTACAAAATGAGCTGTATGAAGAGATATACTTAAAAACACTGTAAATAAATTAAAGTGGAATTCTAAAAATGGCTGAAATAACCCACAGAAAGACAGGAAAAAGAAAACAGCAAATGAAAAACAGACAGAAACATAAAAGAAAATTACATATTTAAGCATTAACATATCAATAATTGCATTAAATGTGAATGGTCTAAATGCACTGATTAAATGACAGAGATTGGCAGAATAGAATTAAAAAAATCATAACCCTTAACTATATATTGTCTACAAGAAATCACTTCAAATATTATATAATAATAAACGTAGGCTGAAAGTACAAAGATGGAAAACATATTGTGTAAATATTAATTAACATATATAAGTGGCTATATAAATGTTAGATAAATTAGACTTCAGAGAAAAGAAAATTAAAAGAAAAAGGGGGAAATTATGTAACGATGAAAGGTCAATTCACCAAGAAGACATAGTAATTCTAAATAAATATGCACCAAACAACAGAGCCATAAAATATGTAAAGCAAAACCAATAGAACTAAGAAGAAAAATTCACAAATCTACAACTATAGTAGGAAGCAAACACCCATCTCATGATAATTGACAAATTTAAAAGAATTGAAGTAATACAGTGTGTTTTCTCTGACCACAATGGAACCAATTTAGACATCAATAACAGAAAGATCAGAAACTCTTCAAACAGTTGGAAAGTAAATGACAAACTTCAAAATAAGCCATAGGTCAAAGAGACAGTCTCAAGGAAAATGATGATAATAATAAAAAGAACACAAACACATTGAAATGAATGAAAAAGATCATACAGCACATGAAAATTTGTGGGGCACAAAGTAGTGCTGAGAAGAAAATTTAGAGCACTAAGTGAATACATTAATTAAGAACACAGTCTCACAGCTAAACTTTCACCTCAAGAACCTAAAGTAAGTGCAAAATAAAGACAGAACAAGCAAAAGGAAAGATAAGCAGAAATCAATGAAACTGAAAACGAAAAATAATCGAGAAATTCAATGAAGCATATTATTGGCACTTGGGAAAAAAATCAATGAGTTTGGCAAACCTCTAACACCACTGACAAAGGAAAGAAAAGAAAAGTCATGATTTTCTGATATTAAGAATGAAAGAAAGTGTATTACTACAAATCCTGCAGAAATCAAAATTATAAAAAAGGAATACTACCAACAATTCTATGTATATAAATTTGACAACTCAGATTAAATGAACCAATTCTTTGAAAAACACAAACTACCACAACTCACCCAAGTGTGAAGTAATCTCAATAGCAACCATAATTTGTAGTTTAAAAACTCTCAATAAACAAATACTCAGGTCCAGATGGTTTCAGTGGAAAATTCTGCTGAATGTTTAAAGAAAAAATAATACCAATTCATCATAATCTCTTCCAAAATACAGAAGATAGAACGCATCCCAATTTACTTTATGAAGCTTTGTTGGTTCTGATAGCAAAACTAGACAAAAGGTATTTAAAAAACCCTATAGACCAATGTCTTTTTTGAATGTAGGTGAAAAAACACATAATCAAACATTAGCAAATAGAATATATCAATATATGAAAAGAAGTATAAGCCCTGATCAAGTGAGGTTTATTTCAGGAATGCAAGGAGGCTTAATATTTGAAAATCATTCAATATAGTCCATCATATTAACAGAGTAACAAAGAAAACATGATTATAGCACATGATCACATGAAATGCTGCAGAAAAACCTTTTGGCAAAAGTCGATGCCCATTCATGACAGAGCATAACTTCTTCAGCTTGATAAAAAATAACCACAAAAACCTACAGCTAACATAATATTTTATGTTGAAAGACCAAATGGTTATCCCCTGTGATTGGGAAAATGGCAAGGAATTTTTCTCACTGCTCTTGTTCTAAAATGTTGGAAATTCAGGCCAGTAAAATAAGGCAATAGAAGAGAAAAAAGGCATACAGATCAGAAAAGAAAAAACAAATTTTCCTATTTGTAGATGTCATGATCATCTAAATAAAAGATTCCCAATGTACCTACAAAAAGTAGTCTTCTAGAACTAATAAATGAGTTTGGCAATTTACATGATGCAAGATATGCATACAAAAGTCATTTATACTTATATAAACTAGCGATGAACACATGCACACTGAAATTAAAACTATAATACCATTTACACTCAGTCAAGAAATGACATGCTTAGTTGTGAATATAACAAAACATATACAGGACATGTGGGCAGAAGATGATACAATGCTGATGAATGAAATCAAAGAAGATCTAAATAAATGGAGAGATATATCATGTTTGTGGATTTAAAAGTTTAATATAGTAAAAATGCCAATTCTCTCAAAATTAGTATACAACGATTTTACCCAGTCCTCCCAGACCAGAAGGGTTAGTTTTTATTATTCCCATGTTTCTCTATGTCTTATTACCATTTTCCCTAATTCTTTATAGCCCCATGGTTGAATATTGAAATGGTAGACAGTCTAAGAGGCTCCCAAAAACTTAAACCTGATTTGTGGTACAAATTCATTCCAATAGCTTTCTTTTTACTGCGTATAACAGACATATTTATCTCCTGGTTATATCCTAAAAAGGAAATATTTGAGATCGAATGCTCTACCCTCTGTCTTTTCTGCTTTCTTCTCTCTTCCCCTCCTCACAACCCCCATGGGCTAAAGCCCAAAGACTGCCTGTACCCCCAGACCAGAAAGCGCAGGCTTCATATTTCTGTTTTTCTGCATGTTTTATTACCCCTTTACCTAATTCTAGTCATCTGACTGAAGGTGAATGGCTAATGAAACGCAGGATAAAGAGAGAGACATGTGATAAATTGATCCTAAGAATACAGGCATACCTCAGAGATATGGTGGGTTTGGTTCTAGACCACCACAATAGAGTGAATATCACAATAAAATGAGTCACACAAATTTTTTGGTTTCCAGTACATATAAAAGTTATGCTTACACAATACTGTGGTTTATTAAGCATATGATATTATTGTGTTTTAAAAACTGCATACCTTAATTTAAAAACACTATAGTGCTAAAAAATGCTAATAATTATCTGAGCTTCAATGAGTCATAATCATTTAGCTGGTGGAGGGTTTTGCCTCAAGGTTAATGGCTGCTGACTGATCAGGATAGTGGTTGCTGAAAATTGAGGTGACTGTGGTAATTTTTTAAAATAAGATAAAAATGAGGTTTGCCACATAGGTTGACTCTTCCTTTCATGAAAGATTTCTCTGTAGCTTGCAGTGCTGTTTGGTAGCATTTTACCCGCAGTAGCACTTCTGTTGGAATTGGAGTCAATTCTCTCAAACCCTGCTACTGTTTTATCAACTAAGTTTATGGAATATTCTAAAACCTTTGTTGTCATTTCAACAATGTTCACAGCATCTTCACCAAGAGTACATTCTTTCTCAAGAAACCACCTTCTTTTTCATCCATAAGAAGTAACTCCTCATCCATTAAAGTTTTATAATGAGATCAAAGCAATTCAGTCATATCTTCAGGTTCCACTCCTAATTCTAGTTCTCTTGGTATCTCCACCACATCTGGAGTTACCTCTTCCACTAAGGTTTTAAACCCCTCAGAATCATCCATGAGGGTTGGGAATCGCCTTCGTCTAAACTCCTGTTAATGTTGATATTTAGGTCTCCTCCATGAATCACAAATGTTCACCATCTAGAATGGTGAATCCTTTCCAGAAGATTTTCAATTTGCTTTGCGCAGATCTATCAGAGGAATCACTATCTATAGTAGCTGTAGCCTTATAAAATGTATTTCATAAATAATAAGACATGAAAGTAAAAATTACTTCTCAATCCATGTGCTGCAGAATGGGTGTTTTGTTAGCAGGCGTGAAACCAACATTGATCTCTTTGTTCATCTCCATCAGAACTCTTGTGTGACCAGGTGCACTGTCAATAAGGAGTGATATTTTGAAAAAAGGTTTTTTTTTCTAAGTGGTAGGATGCAACAGTAGGCTTAAAACCATGCTTTAAACAGATATGCTGCCATCTAGGCTTTGTTGTCCCATTTATAGAGCACAGACAGAACAAATTTAGCATAATTCTTAAGGGTCCTAAAATGTTTTGGAATGATAAATAAGCATTAGCTTCAACTTAAAGTTACTAGCTGCATTAGCCCCTAACAAGAGAATCAGTTGGTCCTTTGAAGCTTTGAAGGCAGGCACTGACTATGAAAGTCCTAGATGACATCTCCTTCCAACATTAGTCTGTTTCATCTACATTGAAATTCTGTTGTTTGGTGTAGCCAGATTCATCATTGATCTTAGCTAGATCTTTTGGGTAACTTGCTGCAGCTTCTACATCAGCACTTGCTTGCTCACCTTGTACTTTTATGTTACAGAGATGGCATCTTTCCTTAAAACTCATGAACTGACCTCTGCTAGATTCAAACTTTCCTTCTGCAACTTTCTCACGTCTCTCAGCCTTCATAGAATTGAAGAGAGTTAGGGCCTTGCTCTGGATTAGGCTTTGGCTTAAGGAAATGTGGTGGCTGATTTGATCTTCTATCCAGACAACTAAAACTTTCTTCATGCAAGCAATAGGGCTGTTTCACTTTATTATGATTTATGTGTTCACTAAGTAGCACTTTTAATTCCCTTTAAGAACTTTTCATTTGCATTCACAACTTGGCTTACTGTTTGGCACAACAGGCCAAGTTTTTGAACTGTCTTGGCTTTTGACACGCTTTCCTCACTAAGCTTAATCGTTTCTAGCTTTTGATTTAAAGCAAGTGATATGCAATTCTTTCTTTCACTTGAACACTTTGAGGCAATTGTAGAGTTATTAATTGTCCTGATTTCAATACTGCTTCATCTCAGGGAATAGGGAGGCCCCAGGGGAAGGAGGGGGATGAGGGAAAGGCCAGCTGGTGGAGCAAACACACACATTTATCAATTAAGTTTGCCATCTTATATGGTCACGGTTTGTGGCACACTAAAACAATTACAATATAACATCCAACATCACTGATCACAGATCACCATAGCAGATATGATAATAATGAGAGAGTCTGAAATATTGTGAGAATTACTAAAATGTGACACTGGGACACAAAGGTAGCACACTCTGTTGGGAAGATGATGCTCATAGACTTGCAGGGTTTTCATAACTCTCCAATTTGTAAAAAAGAAAAAAAAAGCAGGGTCTCCAAAGCCAATAAAATGAGGCACAATAAAATAAAGTATGGCTATATTGATTAGTGGTATTCTCTAATGTGTAGAATATTTTAAGTAAGACATAAAGGAAAAGGGAGGGAAATGGTTAAATAGTTGCTAAGTTCTGAATTTCCTAATTAAATTATAATGAACATAATAAAAAGTTATTCTTATTTAAAATGTATTATGAAGTGTATTACTTAGGGTTCTTCAGAGAAACAGAACCAATGGGATATATATATATATATATATATTTATATATATACCTACAGAGAAATATATAGAAAGAGATTTATTATGAGGTATTGACTCATGAAATTATGAAAGTTGCAAAGTCCCATGATCTGCTGCCTGCAAGCTGAAGGCCCAGGGAAGCTGTTGATGTTGTTTCTGTCTAAACCTGATGGCCTTAAAGCCAAGAGACCCAATGTTACATATTCCAGTCTAAGTCTCAAGGCCACAGAACCAGGAGCACCAATTTCTAAGGGCAGGAGAAGATGGGTACCACCTCAAGAAGAGAGAGAACAAACTTTCCCTTCTTCCACTTTTTGGTTCAGCCTGCTCCCTCAATGGGTTAGCTGACGCCCGCCCATGCTGGTGAGGGCAACACTTCTTAACCCAGTCTACTGAATCAAATGCTAATCTCTCCCCAAAACACCCTCCTAGACACACCAGAAATAATGTTTTAACAGTTATCTGGGCAACCCTTAGTCCAGTCCAGTTGCAATATTAAATTAAACATCACATTAATTATTCCTGAAAAATATTTATAAAGTTGTAAGAAGTAGTATAATAAATTCCTGAGTACCCACCTGTCAGTTGAGGCCTTCTGTTTTTCTTCCTAGATGACATTCACTTCTACCCACTTGTCCCTGACACACCCGGAGATAACCACTACCCTGTTGTTGGTATTTATTATTCCCAAGAATATTATATTATATTTTCACTGCATATGTATAAACTTATAAAATTATATCTAAGGCAATATAATTTATATAATTTGGTAATTTACACTTCAGAGATATGATATTGCTTGGTTATTATTTTCTATAACTTGCTTTTGGCATTATGTATGTTATAGTCACCCTTATCGGTATATTTAGCCCTAATATGTTCCTTCCCAGTGCTGCACAGTATTCTATTCTGTAACTCTACCAAAATTTATCTACTGTTTCCTTGCCATAAGTTACCCTGGTTCCATTCCAGCCCAATATAAACAATGTTACTATAAACATTTCTATGCAGATCTTATGTCACACATTGACATCATACACGTAGAGAAACATAGAAAAGTCTCTAGGACATATAGCTAGGACTAAAGTAGTTTATTTTTTAAATACTAATTATTTCCTGTAGAAATGCAACTGTTTGATGTGCTAAGAAATACAAAAATGAAGGGGATATTGCCCCTTCCCTTATTGAGTTTTCACACGCATAGAGAAAAACTTGAAAACAATTTAGTGTAATAAAGTGGTAGATACACTAAATAGCAAAGTCAATTCTGTTGCATTTTCCATGATATGGTGTTGAGTCAAAATCTGCCTAGAATGACATTTGGACTGAGTCTTGAAAAGTGCGTAGCTATTCTCCAGCTAGACAAAGTGTAAAATCATTCCTGGAAGAGGAGGAAGAATGAACAAACACAAAGAGATGGGAATTAGCACAGTACACTGCCAAAAATTTTGACGTGAGTTAAATTTAAAGAGAATGGGTTTGGTATGACAAAAAATGAAAGTAGAAATGTTTTTTGCTTGTAAATATTCTGAAAAGCAATTCATTTTCATGATAAAATGAGTAATCATACGTTTAATCTTTTAAATAGTTTCAATCTTTACATAATGTAACAACTTTCACCTTTGCAGCAGTGTTGGTTAACTTCCAAGTCCCAGGGAATAATTTCTGGAAAATAATCCAATTACTCCTCTTTTTACTTAATGGTCCTTTGAGCACTATCACATCTTGACGTCTTATTAGTCTCTGAATTTCTCTAACAGCCTCCTGGCTCAGTGAAGCCAGGAAATGTGCCGTAGTTGTCTCTGTATCTCCAGATACGGCATAACTCCTGGACTTTGCAGCTGCTCAGTAAGTTTCTGTTGGATGCCAAGGGAGCACAACCTTGAAAATGCCTAGAAAACAGGTACAGCATAATGACTAAAAGCATAGATTCTGAAATCAAATATATCTTTCATTTTCTAGCCAGGTATTTTGACAAGCAATTTAATTCTCTGCCCATGGTACACATTTATGAAGATAATATATAAATCAAGATTCATGTAGCTCTATACTAGGGAGGCACAAAATTGTTGCAAATAAGACAATTAACAGAATGCATAAATCTATCAACATGCTGCATATCTTAATACTGTTTTCTATTTTCTTGACATTATCTCTAATATATATTTTAAGTTCTCTCTTCTAAAACAACAGCATAAAATAATATGAAGATTGTTATGTCATACTGTTGCACTTTATCACATACAACTTCTGTTCCAATGTTATCAATTTTGGAGAACAAGTCTTAACACTAGAACTATAAACTCAGCAAAAACATTTAGATGACACCTTATATAAATTAAAACAATTTAAACAGCTGTAGCTATCATAATAACCAAAATCTTAAAGATATTATGCAAATAAGCAGCTGGTCCAAAAATAATTTATGTTTAACAGCTTTAAAAAGCACAATTAAATGGCAAAAATACAAACCCAAATTACGACTTAGAATGAAGATGGACCAACTTATAAATTGTATAATATTATTAAGATTTTAAAATTTGGAGGATGGTATTATGATTAAAGTAGTTTTCTCATAAAAATAAGACCATCAATGTCACCCTCTTTCAAGAAAGCACTGTGGGTCAAGAGAGAATTTAGTTTATGGCAGACCAATGTTCTTAGTGACAAAAACTTGAAAACTTTGATAAAACACAAACATGATTTAATTAGAGACATCAGAGAGTAGCTAAAGCAACAATAACAAGAATATCTAAAAATTCAGAGAAGAGATAACTTGAAAGATTAAACACTTTTCAACTGATTTGTTCTTGTGTATATTTGATGATTCTGGGCATGGGAAAGAGACTACAATGCTAGTTGTCCTTTAAGAAGAAAACTGCTGTTGGAGGAGAGAGAAACCCATCCAGCATTTTCAGTAGTCAGTGTTAGAATGGCAAAAATAGCCTCAAAAACATTCAGCTTTCCTTTCAAGACATTTACTGAATTCTGAAGCCCAGGTGACAGCCTAAATAGCTGTGCTGAAAACCCCTGAAGATAAAGAAAAATATCCATCCATCTAATTGTGGTGAGGAGAAAACAATGTGAGCTCCCAACTCTGCAGGGGTAGGAACCATATGGACCCCAGTGGGGTCTGAGTTGAAAACCTTGTGGGAGCACACCTTTGATACAGAGGTAATTTCAAGGTAGGCTAAAATTACCCAAACTGTCACTCAGCCTTGACTCAGGTCAATTATGTAATGTAAGCTTGGGGGGAAAACAACAAAACAAAACAAAACAAAACAAAAACACTTCACTGCAATGAGACAAAGAATCAATAAAACTAGACTGAGTGATGACTCAGGTCTTGGAAACACACAGAGATTTTAAATAACTGTGAATAGTATATTAAAAGCTTTAGTGGAAAATTGGACAACATGCGTGAATGGATTTCAGCAGAGGCACTGAAATTATAACAAAGAGTGAAACTGATAATGTGGAAGGGAAAAATCACACAGTAATGGAGATAAAGAAATGTTTTGAAAAATTCACTGGACACAACTAATGATGTGTCTAATATCGTTAGACTAGATACAGCTAAGGAAAGAATCAGTAAACTTGAACGTGAACCTGTAGAAATTACCCAAACCAAAAAGCAAAGAAAAGAGAGAATGGGGGGTGAAAAAGGCAGAGTATTCATGAACTATAAGACAATGTTAAATAATCTAAGATAGGTAAGAATTGAAACTCTAAAAGAAAAAGAGAAAGAAAATGGGTAAGAAGAAATATTTGAAGATATAGTGAGTAATAATTTTCAAACATAACTAATACATCAGAAAACCACAGATAAAAGAAGCTCAGAGAAATCCAGGTAGTGTTAACATGTATTACATTCAAAATATTGAAAACCAATGGTAAAGAGAAAATTATAAAGGCAAACAAAGAAAAAAATCCACAGAGGAACCCAAGCCAACATCTGATCAGTTTCCCTCGCATAATTTGACGGCTTCATATGGACTCATAACCATTAGTTCTTAGAATTGGCTTCGATAGAAGATTATTGGGCCCAGGCTGCCATTTGTTCCTTGTGGAACACTTCTTTATACATCCCAACGGACACAAGAGCTTCAAGGAGAAAACAAAAACACACGAGACAAGAAAATATAAATAGAAAAACATACGGTGAAAACAAAGAGTACAGCAGAGGGCTAAATAGGTTAACAACAATAGTATTTACCAAATGGTGCACATTCAGACCAAAAACTATAATCAGCAAATTCTTAGATAGCAAAGTAAATTCAACAGGTAGAATTCAAAGAAATTAGTCAGAGCTCAGATTGCTCTTGAGAGACTTTCTGGCAACAGATTGACAGGACTTTTGAATTTGGACAACAAAGGGCCTGATGAACATCTGTTTTTCTGTAGACCCCACCAAATGCTGCCAAATGAGGGTCTGCAAAGCAATCTTAGTGGAACCTTCATTTTTCAAAGAATCCATCACTTAACATCTGAATCAAAAACATGAATATATTAGTTTCTAATGCAAGAGAGTGTGGTGCTTATAATACATAGTACTTGAAAACAAGATGGATATAGCATTTGTGAAGGATGTGAAGCATTTGAAAGGCCTATACACTGATGATGGAATTGCAAATTTATATAGCCACTTTGGTAAACTGGTTGTCAAAATCTACTGAATTGAATATGTATATAAGCCAGAAATTATACTGCTAGGTATATGCTCTCCCAAGTGTTCACATATGTACAAAAAAGACATGTACAGAAGTCTTCATGGCAGCATTATGCACAATACCCTAAAGTTAAAAATAACTAAATGGCTCATACATATTAGAATGAATTAATAAATTATAGTAAATTTATACAATGAAATATCCTATGATAATAAAAAGCAGTGGGCTACTGCTACCCACAAAAATATGGATGTTTCCCATCAACTTAATGGTCAGGAACATATGTAATATATGGGTATAAAAGAGTGCATACTATAATTCCATTGATACAAAGTTTAACAACAGATGAATCTTACATATGATGCTAGGAGACCTGATCATATTTACATTTAAAGGTGGGTATGTAGTAAGAGGGACCACAAGGTGGCCTAATAGTAGGTATCTTACGCTCTATTTCTTTATAGGGGTGTTGGTTATATGGGTATATTTGTTTTGTCAAATTTCTTTGAACTTCACATTTATGGTTTGTGTTGTTGTATGTCATGTCCTCATTCTTAGGAATCTTCTAAGAACAATACTAGCATCCACATTATAGTTAGAGAGTTTAAAGACTTTATTCTCATGCTGAGAACAACATTAGGCATGTAGTAAAGATTAGTTATTGCTACTGATTACAATGGATTTTAAATAATTCACAGAAACTTTAGCAACCTTTAGAAAATTCATTACTGTGACAGTCTTGAAACTTTCAGACATAGATAATTTTTCCTTGGAAGTTGTGGGTGTATTTTCTGTAAGAAAGAGAAGGTTTTTGTTTTTTGGGTTTTTTTTTTTTTGCTTAATTCATCAACCATAAGGTGCTCACAGATGCCTAATTAGTGGCATGTATCGTGACGGACATGCTTGGTGAGATTTCTGTGAAAATACCACACTCTGTTTGGCAACCCAAACTTTTAAATTCAGTCCCCTTCTGAACGAATGGCATTTTTTTTTTGATACCTCCTCTAAAAGATCACTCACTTTGGTTTTTAAAAGATGAATTTTCTGTGACTATCTGGATCTCTCAAATAAATAGAAATCTCTTTTTCTGAAATACTGATAGCACCAATAAAAATTGCCCTTGGTCTAAATGCCATATTAACTACTGGGTATTTATAAGAAACATTCACCTTTACAATTTATTTTTCCAAGTATGATATTTTATATATTGTAATACATATACAGATATATTTTTAACAAAAAATATGGAGGCCTAATATATTCAAAGCACTGTCCTACATTCAAAGAATATAAGTAGATTTAAGATAGCATACCTAACCTCCAAAGTTTCACAGTATATATATGAATATGTACTAAAATAATATAAGAACACTTATAATTAGGTATCAAATGAATAAGAATATTTCAAGGAGAATATAGGACCATGCTAGTTTAACTATGATAGTGTCAAAACTGAGTCTTGGATTATGTGTAGAACAAGGTGAGAAGAAAAGCAAATAAGAATGAATACACTAAATCAAGATAATTTAAGCAAAGAAAAAAGCTCAGTGTACATTAGATATAGTCGAGAAACTAAAATAAATAGTTTTTGTCAAATAAAATGACAGATGGAAATTACATAAAGGCAGGTCAGAACTATGTTGGAAATGGCCATAAACATCAGACTAGGGATTTGGAAATTTATTCTGTAGGCAACATAAAGCAATTGAAGATAAAGAGTTTGGGGGAGCTCATGGAGGTGGGAAAATTGGTTTGGTAAAATAATTTGGGTTTTATTAGGAGGTAAGTGAAATATACAACTCAAATCAAATGAAATATTGTCCTATACAAATATCTGAATGTAATCATTCCATTTTTTTGTAAACAAATGTGTTGATATGATGATAATATTTACCCAGAGGACCCCAGCAAGACTAGAATCCTGTCCTTAGTTCCTTGTCTGTGAAAATTCCTAAAGTGCACTATATAAGCAGATTAGAAGATTCAGCCCATAAACACTCTTCTTTGCTATTATGTTCTGGCCCCTAAGTAAAAACTCCGTAATCTAGGCTGGACTCTACCAAGTTCTTTAGTTCAACCAGAGGCAGTCTTACTTCTAAACCCGACATAGAGGACAGACTTGACAGGCAACCAGCCATGGCGAGTGCGTGAGTGTCCGTTAAAGAAAATGCTCCTGGGTCATGATCTGCCCAGACTTCTCAGTCAGAGGCAAAGTTCCTATCAACATCATCAAAGAAGCTGATTCCTTTGAAAGAAAGAGAAGGAAAGAGCAGACAGTTAGAGATAAATTACTCTTTTTTCTCCCAAGAAAGAAAATCTATCACTGTGACCTAAAAAGTATTGTCAAACTTGCCATTGCAAAAGTCCTTCTTAAGAGTCGAGAGCTTGTAACAGAGGTGATCTTTGCTTGAGAAACACCCCCTGCAACTGTTTTGTTTTGTCTTTAACATGGTTCACAGCCTCTCTGGAGACTTGGGGTCTTCTTTTCTGTTTGATTTTTTTCCCCTCCCACAGGAGGATATTAAAGGAATATTAAAAAGGACACCCCACTGCTATCATAAGCTGCCCTGCCAAGTCTGTACATGTTATTCTTCCTTGCTTGCAGAATTTACTACAAATTTATAAAGAATGGAGGAAACATAATAAAGGGCATAAAAAAGAGATTGGACTCTGGAACGAAATAGCCTTAGGTTTGAATCTGTTCTGCCTCTTACTGTGTAACTTTGAGAAAATTAATTAGCCTCTTTAAGTCTGTTTCCTCATCTGTAAAATGTGACCACTACATAATAACTCCCTAATGGGCCTGTTGTAAACTCCACAGGGCAATGGTTTCTCTCTTTCTTCACTGATGAATCCCTCCTACCTATAACTGCGTGTGCTCAATGAATATTTCTTGAATGAATCATAAGCAATGCTGAGCATAATGCCTGTAAAATGGAAATTACATGATGATTATATCTATTATTAATTTATTATTATTATGAATAATAGCAGAAACAATCACAGCAATAATATCTCATTTTTAAATGTGTGACTAGAATGCTGCTGGCTTTTCACTACTAAACATAATGCTGGCAGCTTGTTTCAGATGATATGACCGAGGATTTAAGGAAGTGTGTGTCTCTTTTGATTTTACTAAAAGATTTATTTCAATCAGTAATATATATATATTGCATTTTATTAAATTCCATTTAGAAATCAAAATAGAATTTTTCTTTAAATATTTCTTAAAATTCTATCATCGTTACATTCCTATGATAAATCTTATGTATTTAAGGTGTCTTCTAATGTAGAAGTTCTAATGTAGTGCATTTGATTTGATAGTATTGTATTTGGTGACTTTGTTTCTACTTTTCAAAATAGATTTGAAACCTTTTTTTCTTTAAATAAGATTTTTATGTGTTCCTATTGAGATCATGCTGACAGCAAATCGTGAAGCCTTTGATATTTACTAGACCAAGGATAGTTTAATGAATATTGTGGTATTATCTGTTCTTTCATATTTAAAAGATCTTTTCTATAGACTTGTCTTTTCTTGGATCATTGTCTTTTTTCTTGATTAGTGGTCCTCATTTGACAGCATTTTCAATTTATTCTAAAGTCGTTGATCTATTTGGATTTTCTAACATTTCTTATTTCAATGTTGAAAGTTTATAATTCCTAGAGAAAGTGAAGATGAACAAAACAATATTATATCTTAAAATAATTCACAAATTGTATTTATAATCTTTTATTATTTTAATGATTTTTTAAAATTATTAATTTTAAAATGGGATTTGTTTTCTTGGAAAACCATTGGCAATTAAGGAATGTGAATATAAGGAAGAAGAAGGGCTAAGTGAGCATGTTATGCTACAGAATGTACGATAGCTGATGAGATGCTTTACATTTTTAAAAATTTATTTATTTCAGAGTATCACAGGGGTACAGATGTTTAGGTTTACATTTGAACGATCATTCCATCCTCTTTGATTTGGTTTCTGTGCCTGTCATGGAACAAACACACTTTATGTGGTAAATTACTGATAGCATTATATCTTATGAATCTTTTTAATATTAACAGATCTAGGAAAAATGCTTTCTCAAAATTTGCTCTGTGCCAAAACAGAGCACATTTTGCAGCATATTTTTAAAATATATATTTGGGTGAGGTATTGAAGTCAACAACTATCCATTGATTAATTACTGAATGCAAGAAAAAATAATATGTAAATCAGAAAGCCAAAAAAGGGAAAATAACTGTAGTCATACACCTGACAATTTGATCAATAACTACACAAACACGATACTGCAAGGCAGAACCTGATGTAAGTTATGAAAGAAATTTTAAGAAAATAATTGACAATATTAAGCAAACTGTTGGAAAGGAGGAGAAAATAGAAGAGAAAATGAGGAAATTTAAATTAAAAGTGAGAGCATGAAAATTGAGCTTCAATGGGACAGCATGAGAAGAGTGTTTGGAGTCAGTTGGGGGGTGAAGAAAGCAGTGTTCTGGTGTACGACTGATTGCCCAAGGGAATTGCGAATTGTAGGATTTTAAGGTCCTGATGAGAATGACAAAAGCGGCCAGTGGAATTGATACTATGGAGGATATCTGAGATTTCTTCAGGTAAAGATAATGTGGTTTGATGTACAATTGGTCCTACCTGGGATTAATTATGATGGAATGCAGCCAGAGTTTAAGACTTTACTTGTTTTAGAATTCAGGCAAAACAACGTCGAGAGCAGATTCTCTACTTACATGATTCAGAACTAAGAAGATTTCAGCAATATTGACTGAATCAATTGATTGATACAATTTAACCATTTAATTCATCATGTTAACGTGAGTTTAACATTTTTTCAACTAGCTGTGGTTGAAAATTGAGGACAGGGTGTATTACCACCACTAATAACAACCAAAAGGGAAAAAAACCCCAACTTTCCGGACCTCTAAATAGGATTGTTTGGAAAATGACTCAACTCTGAAGTGTTAGGCATTTTAAGAGAAAGAAACATGTAACTAAAAGTTAAATGAATATCTTAGCTATTACTTAAAAAGAAAATAAACTAAATTTTTAAAAGAATACCCAATACTTGGATAATGATGAGTTCATAAATGGGGCTCCTTATGTTCTCTAAGAAGAGCAGGAAGGAAAAAGAACTTGCTGCTTGTACTTGGCAGTTGACCTTTAACAAGTGTTTATTTGGTTCTTCTATGTAGAACCTAATGAACTATTGCACAAGTAGTATGAGACATGAAATTCTGACACCCACATTCCTTCTGCTCCACGGCCAAAGCAATATCTAAGTCTTTCTTTTTTAAAAAATTGGTAAACTAAGTATTCTGGCATTCTGAAAGCATTTGGAAGCTTTCTTCCTTTTGTATTTTGATATCCTATGGAAAGATTATTTTGTTCTAAAAATATTACTCAACCTCTAGATTAATTTTTTAAATCAGATATGCCATGTTAAATCTTCATAAAAATGTAAATACATGTAAGAAAAATTGACAAATGTAGCCAATCAGTTGTTGGATTTGTCTAGATAATACCTTAGAAATTTTTTGATAATTTTACTTTTGATTATTTATGTATTATTTGTTTAAATCGATTACCAATGTTGGTATTTTAGCAGCAGTTTTTACAGTAGGTCCTGAGGATCCTTTAGAAGGTCTTGACACACTTTTAGAGGGCTCATGGGATCAAAGTTATTTTTATAATAAAGTCTTTAGTGGCCTTTTCCACTCATTCTCTCATGTGTATACACTGGCACTTTCTAGACACCAGTGACATGTCATCACCTAGTGGAGCAAATGTAGGAACTGAGAAAATTCTAGCTGTCTTCTATTGTCAGACATTAAGTGTATTTGCAAAAAATATAAAACAATGATGATTTTCTTGCAAATTTCTTTGTTTTGGATAATATAGCTATTTTCTCATAAAATATGTCATTTATATTCACGTGTAATTTTTAATACTATTTTCAAAGGAATGAATAACAACTTGCCCAAAGTTGTAGAGCTAGTACAGGTAGAGTCAGGATATGAATCCAGCCTGTGTCCACCTTTTAAGTACCAGTCTCTGCTGTTCTCCAAAGAAAAAAGAGGCCAGGTACGGTGGCTCACACCTGTAATCCTACCGAATTGGGAGGCTGAGGTGGGAGGATCACTTGAGGCCAAGAGTTGGAGACCAGCCTGAGCAAGAGTCAGACCTCGCCTCTACAAAAGAAAAAAAGCAGAAAAATTAGCTGGGCGTGGTGGCTCACACCTGTAGTCCCAGCTACTCAGGAGGCTGAGGCAGGAGGACCACTTGAGCCCAGGAGGTTGAGGCTGCTGTGAGCTATGATGACGCCGCTGCACTCCAGCCTGGGCAACAGAGTGAGACCTTGGCTCAAAAATAAATAAACAAATAAATAAGTAAATAAATAAGGGAAGGAAAGAAAAGATGGTATAATAGATTATAAGTTACTCCATTTTATTTTTTCATAAGATCTTAGTTACTAATCACTCTATGCTTCAGTTTACTCATCTTGAAAATGGTGATGTTAACACAATTTAACTCATAGATTATTGTTAGTATTAACCGACTTAATCTATGTAAGATCTAAAATAGTGCCTGGTACAAATCAGGTGTTGTATTGGTGTTTGCTATTATTAGTATTGTCGTTGTAATTGCTTTTGTCTCTTAGAGAATCAATTTATTTATCTATTTACTTATTGTTAATATAATTCCTTATTGATAACAACTATTACAAAATTTGTTTCTTTTAATTGAACTCTAATCATCTAATATTTTAATAAACATTAGGAAGATTAAATTAGCTAGACATGATGATATTCATGTGAGAAGAAATGCTTTTAGCTAGAATAATCTAAACGTTGAATGCTTATAATAGGCAAAATAACATACCAGTTCCTAGAAAGAGATGAAAAAAGTACATAGTCATTAAGCAAGTGTTTAATCCATGTTTTTTTATGGAATAAACAAAATATAATCACATTCTCGAAGGAGCTCGGTGTCTGTGCTGGACAATGCTTGTACTCTGAGCCTTCTTTTCCTCCGGCCGTAACTGCCACAGTCACAGCCGCAGGCTGATAGATCCCGGCCTCACTTGCGCTGTGGTCTTTTGGTGTCTGCCCTCATTCTTCTGCACTTCCTGGGTGCCTGGGTGAAATGTCTGGGAAAGCACCTCCAGCCGCGCTGCAGGTGTGGAAGTGTCACTGTCGCTGAGGTTCTGGGTAAGATGCTGGCTGCTCAACAGGGCATGCCTGGGTGTACTGTCTCTCCTTCCAGGCTTCCAGCGTCAACATACCTGCCCAAGCGTCTTAGAGCAGCTTCTGCATTTTGGGAAAACCAAGCTGAGAAAACGTCAAAGAGAAAAATTGTGTATGTCTAAAACATCTCAAAGAGTAAAAAAAGAGAAAAAAAGTAAAGAATTTTATGAAGGCTTAGTCCAGAAAACTAAACTGCGGGGTCCAAATAGAAAGAGTAGTGTTTTGTGTGGAACATCCTGTCTGCAATGTTTTCCAAGGTGGGTGATTAGTGTGTGGCTGCCTTTCATATCTATGGATAAGACAGCAGACCCAAAGAGAGAAAGGCAGTGACAGATACAAAAGAGATGACGCAAGTGATCTGTTAGTTTTGTATTCACCACGTTATTGGTGTTGGAGCCTCAGTAATCATGAAGGTCTCATGATGCTGGAACAGCTCAACTTACCACTTTCAGTCAGGATAGATGTACGTTTCCAGCACTTTGATTTCACATATCTATGGCTTCTGCTTTTGCTGTTTTAAATTAATTTAAAATGTTTAATAATAAACTATTTTAACACTATAGAGAATGACATATACATAGGGGGAAAAAGGATGAGAACACCTTTGGGGCTAACGTAAACGTTCATTATCTTTGTTGTGGTAATGGTTTAACAAGTGCATTCATATGTCAGAGCTTCTCAAGATGCATATTTCAAACAAGCGCAGTTATGTTAATTAACCCTCAACAATGCTGTTTAGAAAGGAATTAAATTGGGACTTTCTCAAAAAAACAAACAAAAAGATAGATGAAGTAACCAAGTATCTATACATAATAGATATTAATATTTTCACATTTCCATATTTGTTTTAAGTGTATTTTTGACAAATTGAAATATTAGCTTTGAAAAATAAAACTTTCAATTGAAAATAGCTGCAGACACAGCTAAAGTTCCGTCTCCCTAAATCCTTTCTCCTCCCATCTTCCATAGTGGGAAACCATGCCTGAAGCTGCTGCTTATTCTTCCAGCATATATCTTGTACTATCACTACATATAAATGTATCCATAAAAATATATGGCATTTTTAACAAATTAAACAACTTATATTCGTTTAGGCACTCATTCATTTACTCAATACATGTATATTGTGTGCTTTCTTTGTATCAGACATTATTCTATGCAATCCATATAAATCAATAAACAAACCAGAAAAAAATTCCATTCTTGCAAAACTCACTTTCAAGGGAATATAACATATAATAACATGGGTTGATTGAGATTCATACTACTTGGAACTTTATACAGTGAAAACAGCCAACTGTTTTATGCCCCAAACTAAAGCAGGCAGCCGCAGTAGGAGATAAAAGTTTGCCTACTGGCAAAATTCAGATTAAAGGTGTTGCCTATTCATCCAAATCCAATGCATCAATTACCCATTGGTAACTTGAATTAATTTGAGAGAAGGTGATACAACAGAGCACAGAAGCTAAATTAAAGACCTAAGTGGTTAGATGTAAATAAAATCTTTTATTATGATTATTTGCACTTGAAACAGTCTGAAACCAATCCAATAGGAAGCTTGCTAAATTCTTGAAGCCTTAAGCATTGCAAAAAGAAACCCCAAACTTGGTTTGCAACTGCTTGTGGATCTTAATAAAACTAATCCCCATGTCCCTAAACCTTCACCAGGAGGACTGGGTTCAAAGGCATTCAGGTCCCCAAAACAATACCCTCTGTTGTTCCCTTGTGTGCTGTGGCCAAGGAAAGTGAAGGGCAAAGAAGAATTACCCGGAGGGCACAGGCACAGCCACAGGCAGCAGCAACAAGGGGGTTTTGCTAAAAAGCACAGTGAGGGCAAAGCGCGTGGAGGGGGATGGGGGCAGAGAGTCTTTCTGGTATCAGCCCGGTGAGATCTGACAGTGGCCGTGGATGTGTGAGCTGGAGTGATTCACATACTCCCCCTCCTAAAAGGCAGTTTTATTGCGGTTGTCCGGGCTCTTTTTCTGCCATTGTCTGTTACGTGCTTGCAGGTCAGAATTCCTTGTCTTCTAGATTATAGGTCGTCAGACAAAGAGAAGCCACATTCGGACTTGGAGAAGAGGACCTGCACATCACCCACAGCTGCGATCCGAGTGGAGACGTAGCTGTCGGAAAAGCGGGTGGGAAAAACACCGTGCGACAATGAAGGCCAGCAGCAGCGACTGCAAATCTCAGAGGAAGAAAAATGTCCTTGTCGGTTTTTGTTTTTTGAGGAATGAAAAAATATTCAGGGTGACTACAGCACAGGGGACAACAAGAAGAGAACAAAGGACGAGATTGCACGTTATGAGAATTTTAGGTTTCGCAAAGGAAAACCACAGAAAATTTCTAAGTAGAAAGTGTAGTTGGTGCCGTACGGGGAATTGCTTGCAATGGGAGAAAAGGGACCAACAAGGAGACCCACTGAGAAGGTAAAGTACCAGTGAGAAAGACCGAGGTAGTTTTGACTACAGTGGCAATAGAGAAAATGAGGAGAAAGTGGGATAATCTCTCAATTGGTTATGAGAGATGCAAGAAAGAAGAGAAGGATTCACAGATTCGGGGCCGAGCGCAGCAGGACCACCACTCGCTAAATGCGGCGCCCGGCGCAGTCGGGGCCTTAGGGCTTGGAGGAACGGGACCAGCAGCTCTGCTGTGCACGTTGAACGTGAGAATCCTTTTGCGCACCGAGGCGGAAATGCAGCGCAGGCGTCCCGTGGAAACACTTAGCACACGTGGTCGTGGTCTTCAAAGGAATGTGTGACGATACTATTGCTTGAGTAAAAATGCAAGTAGAAAAGGGGAGAAACCTCAGAAAAAAATTGTGGGAGAATCTAATGTTTAGAATTTCATAAGAATGGTTTGATAAAAGTCTCCAAAGAGACTAAAAGATGTATAGAGAAGAAAAATTCAAAAAGAAAAGAAATACAGCAAAATGTAATCTTTCAGAAGGCAAGTGCATTTCGAGGAGAGACTGGGCAAGCAGGAGAGGCCTCTGATAGTATGAGAAACAGGAGAACTAACAAAGTACAGTGACGCGGCGGCAGGAAGATAATTGATGAATTTGACAACAGAGTGTCTGTGAAATGCAAAGTCCAGCAACCAGGTGAGATGGATGAAGAGTGAACAGGACCAAAAAGAAGGAGGAGGAGGAGGAGGAGGAGGAGGAGGAGGAGGAGGAGGAGGAGGAGGAGGAGGAGAAAAGAAAAGAAACGGACGCAGCCTGTGTGGACGAATTTTCCTGTAAGAAGTAAAGGAAAATAGGCTGACTGAAAAGAGATGTAGGGTCAAGGGTGCTTTTAATACAGTAGATGTTAGGGCATGTTTTATATACTGATAATAAAGTTCCAGGAGAAGAAAAATAATGGTAGAAACAAAGTTTTTGAGAAAGGGGCATTAGATAGAATTCAGATACAAAAAACAGTAGTTTGCCCAAGATAAGAGCAGGAACCCTTCTATTTTATCAGGAAGACACAGGCTGGTAGGTTGTTGGATTTGAACATAGTAGATGATTGCTTTCCTGCTGTCCTTGGAACACTCAGATTTTTAAATGGCTTTTACATCATCTTTTCATTCAGCTTTAACCTTTTTTTGGTAAAAATATGTGTGTGCGCATGCACGTGTGCATGCGCACACACACATGAATATTCCTTGCCACAAAGATTTTGTTTGGTCTCCTCCTTGTTTTATAATTGGCTTGGCCAGAATTGATTGGTTATTTTTATTACACAGAAAAGTATTTGTAATATAACATACAATATAAAATTTTACAATATAAAAATAATATTTTATTTTATTTTTATACAAATCTCTCTTGGGAAAAAATATCAGAAAGCCACGTCTGCACTATATGCAAAGGCATTTAAAAGAAAGGTATTTTAAGTTACCTAAAGTATGAGATAATACTTTAAGTAACTAATTATTATTTAATAATTACATATTTTTAATTGAAATAACAGTCTTTTTAATGCATATGGATTGAGATTTTATATTTTACTCAAGTAATGTTACATGTCCTAATTATAGCTTTTGTACAATGGATGTTAAACAAGAGCTTCAACATGAAAACATTTACATTGTGATCAGCTGATGTTTGAGGAACGCCTAATGGTTAGGACTTTACACAAATGAAAGACCAAAGAACAGTACACATTTTGTTTGCAGTCAGACTTGACTGTCCCAGTTTGCAGATTCCAAAGCCCGCATAGGGAGCATATGTTCCATTTGCCTTCCCAGTTTGGGATTTTGTGAGTTCTTTCACAGCTGCTTAAATCTTCGGAAGCTTCATTTGAAGACGCACTTGATCATTGAGTCAAATAATTACTCTGAGCATTAAAATAAAGGATTCTGCTCTTTAAAAAAATTAACTGAAAATGTAAATAGATAAAACCAAATATCAGGCTGTACCTTCCCAGAGTGCCTGATGCACTGAAGGATTAAGTTCCTACTGCCTAACAATATGCGTGGGAAAGAGCAAAACAACAGGCAAGAACAATACAAACCTCAAAAAAGAAAAAAATCCAGTGTCTGGTGTTAATAGAAATAACAACCATGTAACAATTCAAACCTGCTTACCAGACACTTTTTGTAGTAGTTTCAAGATACAGAACAAGTTATAAAATGCAGTCAGATTGAATAGGAGCAAATCCAAGACATGATATCATGAATTATGCAGGTGCATCTGCGGTGCCTCACCCACCTGTCAGCAGTCATTTCTGTACATTTTATGTATTCATTTCTTTAAAGATTTGCAGAAAGAGTGCAGCACATTTATATCTGCGTATGTTCTCATTAAGGACAGAAGTTTGAAATCTTAGCCTAAATCATATTTGCAAATTTGAATAATCAAATAAACGTATGGCCTTGTGATAGGTTTACAATATTAGGGTGATTTAAGATTTATTAAAAGACTAACTGGTTTGATAGTAGGATCCATTTTTCATGTAGAAACATTAGATTAAGTGTTTTTGTGGTGGTATTGTAAAACTGGCATTGACACAGAGGAAAATTTTAAAGAACCTCAAATTCTCTAAAAAGTATTTATGGATTTAACCACTGATACAAATTCTATCCTTTTACTCTTTAGCTACATGAGTCATCCAAGCTGATATTCTGTTATTAGGATTGAAATGGATATGTCATGTGGTAACTAGGCCTTTACACTAATTTGAGGACCCAAAGATTTTATTTATCAAGATTTCAATAGAAAAATAAAACTTGGACAGTAAATAACAATTAAAAGCCAATTAAATCACAATCCAGATCTAAATGTAGATTTCATTTATTGGAGATGGGTTACATTTATTTTATTTTAGACTATTTATTTTTAAAATTCATTGATTATTTTGTATTGCCTAATTGCATGGCTTTAAATCAATTGGTATCACTACATTACTCATGATAACATTTTGCATATAGCACTGACATTTGCTAATATTATCATCATATTGACTCATTTACCAACCGAAATGACAAGGTTAAGCTCAGTTTAGGTTTTGAGTTTGTTGGAGGCTGTATCATGGACCTCCAAATATGTCCACATCTTAATTCCTGTTAATATGTTAACTTATATGGCAAGAAGGACATTGTAGATGTGATTAAATTAATGATCTCAAGATTGGGATATTGTCTTGGATTACGTGTATTAACCTGATGTAATCACAATGGTCCTTGTAAAAGGAAGCAGCAAGGTTAGCGTCAGCAAGGGATATGTGATGACAACATTATGCTGACTTTGAAGACAGAGGAAGAGACCATGTGCCAAGGAATGCAGGTGGCCTCTGGAAGATGCAAAGGCAAGAAAGAGATGCTCCCTAGAGTCTCCCAAAGGAAACAGCCAGGCTGTCAACTCAGCTTTATCCCGGCCAGATTGATTCTGAACTCCTGACCTCCAGAACTGTAAATTGTGTTGTTTTAAGCCTCTAAATTTGTGGTAATTTCTTGCAGCAGCAATAGGAAATTAATATAATTGCCGTGATGAAGTTCCCACCACAACCATCGCAACTAACTTCCCATACTCATCCCCAAAAGGATGCTGATTATGTTTCTCTGTGATTTTTCTACCATAGATGACAAAATTGGACTCATTATGAACTTTTTGCATTGGTGATAGCTTATGGCTTATTAGGAAAGGCTTTCAAAAACTGTAGCAGATACAGTTTCTCATCATTGTCTTTGCAAAACCAGATGATTTTTCAGTTACTTTAATGGCGTGATCATACTAATCATACTTATAAGAATAATATAACTTTTGCACCTAAAATTCCTTATGTCTTTGATTTTAATTGATCAGAAAAATAGCACTTTGTTGTACCTTAGGATCAAGAAGTAACCAATGACTCACTCATTGGTGGACAAGAGGGACAAAAACATGTTATATCACAAACCTTTATGCAGTAACTGATGTTAGTATGATCATGTTCTCCAGTGCTCACAAGTATGTTAATAGTATAGGTTAACCTAATTTTAAAATAAACTATGTGATATTTATGATAAAAAGTTATTTAACTGGGTGGATACTTCAGGGGCTAGTAAACTTGATTCTAAGTAATATTCAAATCATATTTTATGACAACAGCCATCAAATTAATGTGTAGTATTATGAAAATTCTAGAAAGAAATGTTATTTTAGACATCTCTTATCTTACTAGATTAAAAAAAGGTACAAAAGATAATGACATCTGCAATATATTTTGCATTCCTTCTCTCTCTTAAGATAAAATGCTCTCTGTTTTAAACACAATCCCAGTGTGAAAGATTGGTTCATGTGCATGATAGCAGAGTTTTTTCACTGTTCCTGCACAAGGAGAATGTACAAAGAAAGACAAAGCATCAAAATATTCTTCCTAAAAACAGTACTGCAAAGGAAACTGATTTTTTGTTAGATTATATAAGTGATGTGTTTCTCCAGAGTAAATATGTCACACAGATGTGTATATATATGCATACTCAAAATCATATAGACATAAATGGAAGAATAACTCAAAGATCTCATAGGCAGAGCTTCAAATAAGCTTGTAAGATTACCTGAGATAAATTCCATGTTTGCTCAATTTAGTATAATAAACTGTTAGTAGTTATGAATATATTGTTCTGGCCAGGCCTGGTGGCTCACGCCTATAATCCCAATACTTTGGGAAGCCGAGGAGGGAGGATTACTTGAGGCCGGGAGTTTAAGACCAGCCTGAGCAACATAGGGAGACCTTGAGTCTACAAAACATAAAAAAATTATCTGGGTTTGGTGGCACATGCCTATAGTCCCAGATACTCAGGAGGCTGAGGCAGGAGGAGGATCCCTTGAATCCAGGAGTTTGAAGTTGCAGTGAGCTATGATGATGCCACTGCACTCCAGCCTGGCAACAGGGCCATATATTGTCTCAAAAAAAAAAAAAGGAATATATAATTCTGTATAAAAATGTTATGGAGGACAACCTTTAATAACAAAACATAAAGATATGTATAAACATTACACATATTTAAAAATTTTTAATGTATGATATTCAAATGAATAGTGTCAAGGATTCAGATATATTTATCATGTGAGGGATGGGGTATTTTGAAATATTAAGAACTATTCCCTCCCACAATATCCTTTGCTGCCCTTGCTCAACCCTGCATATGGCTACGTGGCTGATCACACTTTGTCTCAGAGGAGGGATATCTGGGGACTAATTCTTGGCTTTTAAAGAAAATATGGTATCAACATTTTTGCTCTGAGTAATATGGATTTGAAAGGATGCTTGATGAGTCCAAAGTCAAAGCCTTTTTTTTTTCTTTTACAGACTGGGAAAAGCAGCTGAGAGTGTGCAGGGAAGGAGGGCAGGAAAGATGGAGGGAACTTTTAGGTTGCTGCGTCTACCACCAAACCAGGCCCAGTTCTGGAAAAGGAGGAGGCGGGTGGACCACAGAATCCCCAGGTGCTGTGGGAGTTCGAGTGTAGAAAGGACAGCTCTTCCTCCTTTCCTGGGTACAGCCAGCAAAATCTTCTATGGTTTTGAGTGATACTGAAGCAGAAGAAAAGGGGGTTTGTGCAAACAGAAGAATTATAACTCGCACAGCCCACACACACGTGTCCCAACCTGGCAGAGTGTCGAGACCATCTTTTGCTGTGAGTCTAATGCGGCAAGGATGCAGCACAGACAGCCGGAAGGGATCTGAGACTTGAGAAGCAGAAGTTGTGGCTTTTTGGGCAAGGAATATGAACTGCTTATGCCTCCCTTCAGCTTGAAGAACAAACACACCTGTGATTTTAGTCTGGGATGGGGGTAAAAGAACAACTTCTCATGAAAAAATAGCCTGGCTAGTTCCGAGTTTTCTTTTATGATAAAATTTTTAAAATTCTGAAACTCTTACAATACTGCTAATCTTGCATATTTTCTACAGTACATCTTTAAGTGTTTTAAATCTGCAGGGTTCTTTGTGAATTGAAATGAGCAGGAAATTATGTTGTAAAGCAACCCTATTGCTGAAGGAAAAATATAACTTCATCAGGCTCAGCAGATATCAATGCTGCAATTGCAAGCATTATAGGCAAAGATGGACTAAGGCAGTTGGGTAAGTTCCAAGAAGAGAGTGAAGAAAAACTTCTCATCTCAAATCGAACTTTTGAAGGGTAATAAAAAAATAAAGCTGTTCAGCCCAGATAAGAAATGGAAAAAGTGAAATTTTAAACAGGTATTATTAAATACCGTTTCATATTTGTACATAATGGTTTTAACACTATCAAGGATATTGGAGAGAATAAAAAATTATTTTGACTCAAAGGCTGAAGATTTTGCAGAAAAGGAACTTCATTAAATATTAGAAGAGGTTTTAAAAGCATTTCTTTGGGCATGTTTAAAAACATTAAATTTATGCCTGGAATAATTAAAACTATATTTATACAAATGACTGGATCAGATAGAAACTGAATATTTTCCATATTTTTACCAAAAAAAAACCAGTTTCACACAAATCAAAACTTTTGTGGCAGGTGAATTATACAAATATAAAAAGTCATATATATATATGTCTGTACAAATATAGTGTATACACATAATACATAATACATACACATATATGTTTATGTGTGTGTGTGTGTGTGTGTATGAAATACCAAGCTGTAACTTTTCTTGGACACTTAGAAATTCTAGTTTTCAAAGAAATGGGCCCAAACAGCTATAATAAATTGACCCAGTCCCAGTTGATGTAATTACCTTATTTTGACAAAAATCTTAGTTTGAGTTTATTCACAGGTATAAACCTGTTCTGTGATTCTCCCTGAACCCCAGTAGCTGAAAAAATAGAACTTGACACTTGTGGAAAAATGAAAATAAGTTTTCACAGTTTATATTTCCAAAGAGTTATCACTATAGAAATAAGGGTTTTCTGTTTCAGTTTTGTAGTTGCCCCCAGAACTGAAACAATGGCATGAGAGACAGAGAGAGAGAAAGAGAGAAAATATTAATAAAAACAAAACCAAAAATACCTGAAGTCTAAACATCAGAAAGTTGTAGAAAAAGCACATGTAAGCAATTTAGTGTATAAGGCTGGGTACATTGTATTTTTGAGTTTATGGATTTTAACCACATCTTTCCTGAGATGAGTAAAGTTACCCTATCATTAAATATCATTAATATTCTGACAACTTTCAAATTTATAATTCAGCTACAATTGCTTCTTGGAAGTCCAGACTAGTACATTTAACTGGAAACTCAAATTCTCTAATTCTCTAGTTCTGAATTATTAGTTTCAAAGCAATCCTACCATAACCACATAACCAGCACCATAGTAATATTTGTTCTGTTGCCAAAATGATAGATTATTGACATATACAAAGTCAAGGGAACAATGACATTTTGCATTATTTAGTTCTTATTTGCAGTTTTATTCAATTGCTTTGGAAAAGATTAGACTTTCCTAACTACCACATAAAGGTTTTCTATGGATTAGACAATTTTCTAATATGTTGGTTTTATTACTTTAAGCATCTTAAGAGATAAACAGTGCAATTAGAATTGAGAAAATGAGTCCTCTACTTTCCCTTTTTAAAATATAAAAATGGATAACATTTCTTTAGTTTAAAAATATTAAATTTCAAAAAATATTAAATTCTAAAATAATCAGTTTTAGGTAAAATTAAAAAATTAGAAAAGTTTAAAAATGTTTAAATACAACAGCAGAGTGTTGTATTGTATGTCAGCTCTTTCTGTGGATATCAAGAGTCCAATCGTGGTTATTAATGTCCAAAAATTTCACCGATTGCCTCCATGCTCTTTATTTTTTGCTCAGGCTCCATTTACGTGATACAACAGTAAGTGAATGATTTGGTGTTTCTATTATTGGACTTAAGGTTATGTGAACTGTGAAGCTGATGGGGCAATCTCAGTTTTTGAACATTCCTCTGAAATCTTAAAGTACAAGTTGAAACATTCCCTTAATCTTTTTTTTAATACAAGTTGTAATTAGTTCCTTTAAATAGGGCTCAGTGCTTCCCAGAAAATAACAGAAAATTTAACAACAGGAGAAATGTTACCCAGAACATGTAATTTCTTTCTTTAAAGTATTTGTAAATAGTCTGTTATATTTTAAGTAGGCAGTTAGCAAAGAATCAAGATATTTTTGGTAGCTCAGAATTTTTAGGTTGATTTTTTTTTTTTTTTTGCATGCCCCAGTTCGGGATCTATATATAACAACCTGTTGAAAATGATTCAGTTTTCAACATTATTGTAGTATATACTATTGTAGCCATATAGAAATACAGAATTGTGCAAAGATTTGTTTTTTCCTATTTGTTTACAGATGTTTCCTCATTCAAGGTATTGCTTCTTTAAAAATACTGCAAAACTTCAGTGAAATAGAGAATCATTTCCATTTCATAACTACAAAGTTGAAATTTTCTTAAAATTGAAAATTTTGGTTTTTGTATCAGGAGCCATTGAGATTTTTTCCCCCCAACCTCCTAAGAAATTTTGTAGACCATAATGAATCTTGTCTGTTAAACTAAAGCTATTAGTGTTCATTTCAATTTCTCTGAACCATGCTACCCACCTTATTTTGCCTATTTCTAAGCATTTAGTTAGAGCACATAACTCAGATACAGTAGCATGAATAAAGACAGGCAAAAATAAAATGTTTTGGTATAGTCTGTGCCTCTGTCTATATCCATGACACAATCTCGTGATTCCTGGAACAACTTGAGCTCCCAATAAATGTTCAATGAGTGAATGAATGAATATAATTCCAGAAACTTATTTGGACCTGAACAATCAGCATTCAGTATCATCAATGACACCAAAATTCCCCGGCCTCTGATATCACCCTGCCCTTGAACTGTCAGACCGAATTTAATTTTATCAAAATTTAACATTTCATTAGTTCTTAACATTGTTCACTCTATATATTTCACATATTTAAATAGATAACTCTGTACAATTAGAGAAGTCACAAAATTAGCAGTAGTAATAAACTATTGTATACATTGAAGAACACAAATTTAAACAAGACCTTGCCTTCCAGGAATATCTAACCTGTAAAAAGCTCTGGGGTTTACCACTGCCCAAAAGAAATATTCTAAAAAGAAGAGAGAACTTCTGTCAACCAGAAAGTCAAGAAGAACAACTTATTCTGACTCTTAGGGGACCTGGAGTAAATAGAGAGGATAAGATGAAAAGTGTGTATTTGTTTGAGTTATCCTGAAATAATTTTTGAAAATCATGTCATTCTAATAACATTATTTTTAATTCGCTAATAGTAGTATAAATACTACTATCATTCAAATAATGTTTTCAGATACTGTTATATTGATTATCTTTTGTTTTGAACGTATGTGCTAAGGAAATTAGTGTATGCGTTAAGTTAACTATACTATAAACTGAAAGAGAGTACCTTCTAAAACCCAACTGGAAATTTCAGTGTTGAGCAGTGACATTAGGGCTTGCCCACCACACATAAGCTGAGACAAATAACCGTATAATTTTTTTCTTCCCTTAGAGTCTCTCTGAAAGCTCAATATAACACAAAGAAATTTTTACAGAATCGACTAACACAGGGAGAAAAATATATCTCTTCTTTTTGTTAAAAATTAAAATTACAAATAAGCATAACGTAAAAATTAATGATCGGAAGTCATATTTGTTGTAATAACCTTCATTATGACACATTGTTTCCTAGAGCTGATTTTTGAATGCGTCCCTTTATCCTGATTTAAAAAACAGAAGTTTTGCTTTGAATTTGTTTAGTGGCTTCAAGTCAAAATGATTAGGGTGTTACTTGCACAATTTTTTCTATCAAATAATTAGCTTTGGTTCTAAGGTTCTGCATGAACACTTTCAGACGTCACATCTCATTCTCCGTGTTCTTAATGAATCACAGTGTTTGGAATGAATGTAATAAATTATGGGGTATGGCTTCTGGCCAACGAAAACTTGCCTTTACTTATTTTAAGACACCGTCATTAGTATATCCTTCTGGATGTTATTTATCCACCACCCACTGCTGGTTCCTTAATCACAGCATTTTTCTTTCCCTGTTGTTGTAATGAGAAAAAAAAAATAGTCGATTTGAGGTTTACAAAGAGTGTTCTTCTGTCATGAGACATTTACCACTTTCTTCTCTTACACGTATTTTGTCATCTCTGCACAAAACAAACAGGATTGTTTTCATTTTGCTCTCAGTTATTATTTGTTAAGTTCCATTGTGTAGTTGGCTGCTCCAAGCACAAGAAAGATGGTATTTTGCCTAAGAGTTTGAGTCCAAGTGCGAGCAAAGTGTTTTTCATATCACTGGCAGCTTTCACGTGGTAAAAGGTAAAAATAATTTTGTGCTCTTCCCTCTTGGAGAGCTGTGGGGCAGCTTGTTTATTCCCCCTTCACGCCCCTGCACACACATCGAGGCTCGTCCACACTGGGTCCTGTCGGTGTTTATTCTTCTTGGCTGTAGGGCCCGAAGGACCGATGCAGACCAGCTCCTGGCACCCAAAGCTGAACTGAACAAAAATGAAATTAGGCATCTGTATATATAATATATATAATTATGTATATACCAGAGTTTATATACATAAACTCTTCCCACACTTGACACTTGTACACACAAGGGCACAGGGGCCTTTATTTTCCCCTTGATAAAATAATCCAATAATTTTTAGCAGTACACAGCAGATTTCCACAAAAATGTGTGACTTTGATATTGGAAATTTGGAGCACTTGGCACTTCTGCAAAGGTCTGCAATTTCTCGGTGTGGATGGCTTTTCAAGTCCTTTTTCCTGTTGTCTTAATATGCCTCCCCCTTCCCCACTCTCCACTCCTTTCTCTCTTGCATGGTTGCCTTTTATCCACTTGGGTGGGTATTTGATTTTTTGGTGTTTCCCTTCGTCCTTTACACAGAAACTTCTACCTACTAAAGTGTCATTTATCTTGCCTTGTGGCATTATTCTGACATCTGTGGTTAGCTTTATATTAGAAGTTGTAAAAAGAATTAAAAATGACTTTAAATGAATAATATTTCATATTTCTATAGCTCTTTTAAGTGTTTTCAAATCCTTTTAACATGTATCATACCCCTAAACTCTCAAAGCTACCCTCTGAGGTAACTTCCTAGACCTCTTTAGAGTAGAAGATTTGTAAATGAAATAAACAATGACACTCCTATAAAAGCCCTATTATAGAAGCCCTATTACCTGAGAAATGTTCTGATGTTAAACCAAAATGGGTGAAACAGGAGAGGGGCTTCAATGAAAATGCTCTGTGGCAATCTTGCTGCAGACAAGTTTGATTTCTCCCAGATGCATTGCACACTGAGTCACAGGATAACACGTCCTTGCACAAAATGATCTACTGCCTTGTTATAAGAACTGTGGCTTGAAGGTTGTGCTAGTTTTTGTGAATTAATAAACTGATGAGACACTAAAAAGATTAGATAGATTAGATTATAGTTCCAGAAGAGGTGATGCTGGGATCTGGGGTAGCAAGAATGGTCATGAAGTTCTAGAGGAAATATTCTTAAATGAGAGATAGCAATGTTAAAAATGCAAAGGAAAAGCCAGGAAGAGAACAAAACATAATTACTAAAATTGTGTGTTGTTTACACATTGCTTATATATTAATTTTAAACTTATAGCTTCTTCTTTCTAATTTTCCCTCTCCTACTATTTTAGGCACGCCCCCACTCTTGTTCTACAGCCACTTCATTAGTGTGAACAAGGTGTGGGTAAAAGGTGAAATGCAATTCAGCATTTGTTCCTTGATATGAAATCCTGATCCACATCTTTTAACCTTTTTTAGGAGTGGGACAATTTTGAAACCACTGTTGCAATTAATCTATAGTTGTAAACCTATTTTAGTAGATTTTTGAGAATAATTGAATGTGAACCACAAGAAGTGAAAATCACATAAACTTGAATATAACACATAAATTAATGTCAGATTCTGAGAAAATAATAAAAACAGAATGATACTTTAAAGAAAAAGCATTTGGCAAAAATTATATAACAGGATGAGAATGAACTCCTAGATTCAAATTTTAAAAATATAGCTCTTTTGTATGATACTACATACTACTATGACCGAGGCAAATCACTTAATATCTCTTTAAAATGTGAATAATAACCTGAGAAATGTAATGTATTTCTCTTTCCTCATCTCAGGATGTGACTCCGAAGCTTGTCTTGGGACTTGGGATTTCCTGTGGTAAGAATGAAGGTCATTGTCTTTCTCAATGCCCAAGAGCAGCCTGTAAAGGATACACCTGCTGTCTCTTTCGTGGACCCTGTGTTGTGGGAGATGCTTTGAATTCATGGATCTCCGCACTGGAGTCTTTATGTACGGAAAGGTTACGAGGTCCAAGGGATGGAACCCAGTGCTTCTCATTTGTGCTTTCTTCTCTCTACTAGTTACTTGGTCAGATGTGTTGACATGTCAAAGTGCTTTTAGAATAATCATCTACTCTGCCCTTCATCTTTTCAAAGGATGATAATAAACTCAGAGATTTATGGAAACATCCAATATTGATTTATATTGTTTGTCCTTTGGCATTATATTGTTAACATGTGAAAAAACACTGATTGAGCATCCACCATATGTCAAGACATTATATTAAGAAAACCTTAAGATCTATCAAGAATCTTTCAAATCAGGGAGAGGAAAATAGATACTAATCAAATAATCATTTCCCCAATAAAATAGTTCCAAAATTATATGAGCACTATGAAAAAAAAAATTACCAAGTGCTGTGAGAACATGTAAATTGGTCAGGTGATGGGGGTTTGTGGGGTGGGGGTGGAGTGGAAGACAGTTGGGGGTGGGGAAGTGGGGAAGCAAAGCGCAGGTAGAGGGTGAGGTTTATCTGGGATTTACAGAAGGAACAGGAGTCACCCATGGAGGGAGGCTGGGCTTCGTAATTCCAGCAGATGGAACAGCATGTACAAAAACTTGGAGTGGAAAAGAACAAGGCACTTTTGAAAAACTGAAGGAAAAAAAAAGAGGCCTGTGTTTTGGGGAGAACAAGGAACTAGGAGCAGGTCACCTGTGATGAGGGTTGGAAGGATGTAGCAGGCAAGACACAGCTTTAACAGCCACATGAGGGGTTGCTGATCTGTTATTTAAATAATTCTGAGACACTGCTCACTTGATACATGTAGCAAAGAATTTTTAGGGAGAAGCATTACTCAAATGTTTCTTTTACAAATGTAACTACCTAAGAAGACTAGTCATAGTTATAAAAGTTAAAAAAAAATTTTATGACTTTTATATGTAACATATATGATTTTTATATTACTTAGTGGTTTGGATACAAGCTTCAAGAATGGAAGGTATGTTTGGAGGGCAGAATATAATTCTCACTGTGTCTACACACAAACGCAACATTTGGTTATTTCACAAATAGATTTTTTTAAAGTCTACCAAGTAGCTGTTTTAATAAGCTGTCTGATTGATGTGGGTTTAGTTTGACTGGGTTTGTGTGTATAAAAACAATATTGCTACTTAACAGTTGCAGGTTTATAAATGGCATTGCCTTTGTTTGTGACCTGGCTGCTAAATAATTAAGACCAAATATAAGTATTTGAACAGCTCCTCAATCCAATTTTACTCATACAGTTTTGCTCTAAGAGTAACTAATGATTCTAAGCTTTCATTTAAACAAGAGATTTATTACTCTTAAGCAATGAGATAATTACCAGAGAAGTGACACTGAGTCTCGGTGGGGATGTGTCCCAGTTTGTGGTGACCTCGGTCTGGAAGTGCTCTGGGTTAACAGACACACACACCTCTGCCATCTGTTGTGCAGCTGTTGAGAAGGGAGTTCAGAAGATGGTGATGTGATGCTTGAGTGGCACATAGATCTGTAGTTCTTGATCCTGATAATTTCAGCATTATCTTTGAGTCAGTTTTATGCTTAGATCCAACTGTCACTCAAAATGACATCTGTTCTTGTTTCTCCCCCTTGGTCAAGACAAAAATGGATTTGTCTTATTTTTAATGTGCCATTGTAGTCATAGCAATTCCCTTCCCCATTCACCCTGCAGCAGTGCTCATTGCTCCATGCAGTCCGGGTCTACCCACCGGAGGCCCCAAGCCACTCCTGTGCCCCGCTCAGGACATGGGGACCTCTTGGATCCTTTCTGGCAGCAGGCAATGATGCCTCCTGAATTTAGCTACTGCTACAACATGAAGGACTGTCGTCTATTTTCTAGTCCAAATCTCACTAAAGAAAAATAGGAAATCTTCGGTGGCCTTAGACTGACAAATTTGTCTGGTGATTTTATCACTCCCTCTCGGCTCATGTTGGCCCAAGACGCCTTGATGCAAGTCCCGCTTCAGAGGGTTAAACTCTTTGGCTTCCTTAATAACAATTCACCCCTTTTCCTTCCCAGCAGAGAGAGTGTTTGATCCCTTATCCCTGTTGGTTAGAAAGAGACACAGGGGAGGGGAAGGGGGTGTCCAGGGATGTTCGCTCCCCAAGCTTTGGCTTAAAAGAGGTATTTTTAAAATTTCAAAACCAAGTGCTATCTTCTTCTATTTACCTTTTCAATTCCCTTCCCTGAGTCAGGGGAGTCCACACACTAGGTGGGAAGGGAAATGCATGAAGAGCAAAGCAATTGGGTAGTAGAAACAGGACAACATCCACCCATAAATTATTCTCATTACCTTTGTGCTGCACTAGCAAGCAAGGATGGAAGGTGAAGTCACTCATTACCTGGACTTTGGCACAAGGGGAACATCCAGAATTGCTTGTTACCGTTACAAAGTTCGTGGGTATTGCAAACATGACGGACAGACAAGGAGTTAAGATAACCCAAGTTTTACTGTTTTCAAGCAGTCAGTGTATCTCTCTTTTATCTTATTCTGAAACATTTTCTCAACTTCTCTTTGAAAAAATAACCAGGACAAATTTCCTGTGCAAAAGCAGAAAAGATACACCAGACACACACACGCACACACTGTGTAACCTCTTGCTGGCCTATTTCAAATGACTGAAACATATATTCATTAAACAGAGAAGCCTTTTGGTGATCTTGGGTCTCTAAATTCTACAGATATAGATGAAATAGTTACATGTCTAATTTTAAGATTCATTTATTTTATTATATATTAAATTAACATGTTATATAAATGGCATATTAATTTAGATATACAGCATATGTCCACTCTTATACAAAATAATTTTATTCATCTATTCACATGTATCTATGGCATCAGAATGAGTAATCTGATTCTGATCAGATTTTTTTCAAAGTACATTTTCTTCCATTCAATTTAAGTTGCTTGATTTATAACACTTTTTAAATTTGTGACTGATGTTGTCACTGGATATTTTAACATCCAGACACAATACCCCTTAGGACAGTGGGAGGTTACACAATATAACCACTTACTGTTCTATTTTTTTAAAATAATCTTTACAATTTTGCAAGAGCTATGTCATATCAGGAATAAAAGTAAATAAATCTAGACTGAGTTTCTTCATTTCCTTCTTAACCCATTCTGTCAGGAGTTCTATGTGAGCATCTAAAACGACCACGTATTGATGCTGTTTCAAACTGTATCTTTTCCAAAATAAATTATGTATAGCATATATATTTAAATTTGAAAAAAAAAACTTTAAAATATCTTGAGGACTTTTGGTTCTGGTGATAATTTGAGAAATGATAGTTAATATTTTATTAGTTTCCTAGGGCAGCCATAACAAAGTACAACAAACTAGGAGATGCAAACAATAGAAATTTGTTTTCTCACAGTCTTGGAGGCTAGGAGTACAAAGATCAAGGTGTTAGTTAAATTGGTTTCTCCTGAGGCCTCTTTCCTTGGCTGGTGGATGGCTGTCTTTTCCCTGTGTCCTCACCTGGTTATCCCTCTGTGTGTCTGTGTGCTAATCTCCACTTCTTATAAGGACACCAGTCACATTAGATTAGGGCCCACCCTAATGACCTCATTTTACCTTAATAAACTCTTTAAATACCCTATCTCCAAACTGCGTCACATTCTGAGGTATTGGGATTAGAAATTCAACATAAAAATTTAGTGAAGCACTATTCAGCCTATGACTTAGGGTAATTACTATAAAGTATCAAATACTAATATAAGAAAGGAATAGGTTAAACTTCTAGAAGAATATAAACTAACAAATAATATTGTAATAGACATAGTGTCAATTTAAAATTGTAAAAGAGTGACGACATTACATAAGACATTACTCTTTTTTTAAAAAAGTGATCTTGATATATTTAAATTTAGAAAATTTGGAGTTTAAAATTCTAGAGCTTCTCATCAGGAGAATTTCAATATCCCTCCTTTCAAGGAAAAAAAAAAAAAACAAAGAGAAAAAAAGAGAATAGTTTACCCAAATTTTAAGGAAATGATTTCAATTGTATTAAACATATGCTAACCGTATTGCCAGAAATGTTTAAATCACTACTTTGATTACTAAAGTTATGTAAATATTTCTAGTGAGCCATATTTAAATAAATGCCTTTATTAAAGGTCATTGCAGAAAATATTATTTGGTTCAAATGGAAAGCATGAGCAAACATGTCATAGTAAAACAAAAAAATTATATTAGAAGTTTATACATGAATAAAGTTTATATATATATATGATTATAAGAAAATACACAATGCATTTATTTATCTAGGAAAAATTGCTTTATATATACATGAATTAACAGAATCTTTCTGGAACCCACAAATAACCCATAAGAAAGAGGTTCATAGTTAGTGGAAAAGAAATATTAAGAAAGTTTTATTTGAATAATAATGGAAATTCAGCCAAATATAAAATTATAGCTGCTTATTATTTTTCTGTAAATTCTCAATGTTGTGTCAAATTTCCATAAAAATATAATTTAAGGAGCAGAAATAAAATCATAATGGCAGATACCATTACCCTGAATATGATGCTTATAATTCTTATTTATTTTTCTTCCAATATTTTATAATGAACATTTTCTAACATACATAAACCTTAAAAGAATTTTATAGTGAATGGCCATATACCAACCACCTAGATTTTACAATTACTACTTTTCTGAAGTTTGCTTTACCACAGGTATTCATCTATCCATCCCTCTATTTATTAACTCATCCTATTTTCTGATGTTTTCAAAGTTGCAGACGTCAATACACCCCTAAATGCTTCAGCAATCGTGTGATCTACTGTACAATATGAGTTTACATTTTTCCCTTCTCAGGTAAAATTCACATTCAAAAGAATCCAAAAAATATAAGTTTATCCTTAATGAGTTTTGGTGTGTGTGTGCATATATATATATATATACACACACACACACACACACGTGTAAGTCACATTCCTATAAAGACAGAATATTTCTATCACCCCAGAAAGCTCCTCACGCTTCTTTCTGTCAATCTCCACCCGCCCACTCAAATGCAACCACTTTCCTGACATTTTTCTACCATAAATTATTTTACTTGCTCTAGAACTTTATAAAAACAAGAGCATATGGTATGCATACCATATTTTTATAAGGCCTTTATTACTCACCAAATGTTTCCAGATTCATCCATGTTATAGTTTATTTCCTTCTACTTTTTAGTACAATTCCATCATATGAATATATCATATTTTGCTTATTCATTCTGCTATTGATGGACTTTTGAGCTGTTTCTACTTTGGGGCTATTGTGAATAAATATGCTATAAATATTCTTCTATACATCTTTTGTAGATATTTGTTTTAATTTTTCTTTTTTAAATACCTAGGAGTGAATTGCCACATTTTAAATATTTATTGGTTTGCATTTTTTTAAAACTTTAAAGAAATGTTAACATAATGTAAATATCATTTTGGGAACTGATTTCATTTGCTTACCAGGATGGCCTACAGGCCACATCTAGCCCCCATCCTGTATTGTGGGACAGTCATACTCATTCATTTCCATATTGTCTACAGTTGCTTTGGTGCTACAATGGCAGAATTGAGTAGCTGCCATACAGACTTTGTGGCTTATAAAATCCAAAACATTTTATCATTTATAGAAAAATTTGCTGTGTGCTATACAGTATTCCTTTGTATGATCATAACAAACAATAGTTATGTATATATCTCCGTTAGCAGGATTTTTATATAATGTGGATATTTATCTTTCTTTAATTGTATAATGTTTCAAATTTCTTCTTTCATCTCAAAACTGGCCTTTCATTTTATCCCCAATGGCTGGTCAGGGGTCTGGAAAGAAAAGTACTGGAAAATCATAGGCAAGGAGGTCTGGAGTAAAGGCATGTTGTTAGACATGTGGGAGTGGGCACCAAGTATGCAAACTGGCACATTATGTGCTTAATGCCCACTGGAGGGCATCCACTCTGGGAAAGTAACTCAACAGCTAAGAAAGCATATGACCCATTTGACATTATCCAGCCTTCCTCATCAGCTACCCCAGAACTAGCAGATGGAACACAATGGCCATGGTGGAAGAGATGGAGGACAGGTAATAACCAAGCTAGTTACTGCAGCCTCTGAATATCCACTGCCATTAACAGAGACCAAAGCTGAATGCTAGTAGGCAACATTCCCCAAGGAGACCAACTAGATTCTTTATGGACAGTTGATTAGTTGGTCCTCTTCCAGCCTGGAGGAACTGGTAGCTCATCCTCAGAGGCATAAATATCTGTCCTGGGTAAGGTTTGCCTTTCCTGCACAGAGCCTTAGCTAGTGCCACTAACTGGAGGCTTACAGTGTCTGATCCAAGGCTTGGAATCTCTACAATTTGTACCTGATCCGGAGACCCATTTCACAGTGAAGGATGTGAGGAAATGGGCTCATGAATCACGGGATTCACTGATCATATCACACACCACACCCTCTGGATGCAGCCCCACTGGTAAAGCATTGGAACTGCGTGTTGAAGGCAAACTGAACATGCCAGCTGGGATCTGGTGCCAACATCTACAATGACGCATATGCACTGAATCAAAGGCCTCTGTGTGGGACAGTGTGGGAAGAACACCTGGGTGCAAGAACCAAGTAGTGGGAGCAGGAATGGCCTAACTTATCATCAATTCCTCTGCCCATGGGAGGCCTTCATACTTCCTGTCCCCACAATTCTGGGTTCTGCAGGGTAAGAGGACCTGGTCCCCAAATAGGTACTCCTGCCAGGGGACACAGAAAGGTTCCCATTGATTTATTAATACTAACTGTAGCTGCCACACGAGCACTTTGAACTCTTTGTTTTCAGGGACAAACAAGAAAAGGAGTCACCATCCCGATGTGGTTAATTAACACTGATTAGCAGGAGGATATATCTTCTACACCACGTGGACAGAAAGGAATATGTGTGAAGCTCAGGTGATCCACGTGGATGTCTCTGGATACTCCTTTACCAAGGGAGTGGCTGCGCAGGGACAGATGCAGTAGCACCAGCCTGAGAAAGGCGTGAGCGCCAGGGGCCCAGACCTCTCCAGATTGAGGGTTTGGGTCATGCCTCCAGAAAAGCCACCAACTACAGGGGCAATAAGGGGATTTCAAATAGCACAGAAGGCAGCACAGAAGCTCCACCTGCAGCCCCCATCCAGTTGCACTGATGGGCAGCACAGCTGATTCCACGCACCTCACTCTTCCAAGTTTCCTTCAGGAAGAGAGGCCCAGGGAACCGTGGAGGAGCTGCTCTCAGGACAGGAACGGAGAAGTAGTGGAGAACTGGATCTTTGAGGGGGGTCTGTTGCAGCCAGGGTAGTGTCACCCGGAGTGTAACCACCACAGCATCCCTGCTGAGGCCGGGCTGTTTCCACGTTGCTCCCAGATGGTGAGTGATCGAAGGAAGGTTCTAGAGATGGGCCAGTCTTCCCCAGTGTGGTACCTTCTAGTGGGCAATCTTTGTTCCAGGACTTCCCATCACCCAATTTTTTCAGAGTTGCCCCGCAGTCTAAGGCTCTTCCCGACCCACTTTCCTTCTCCCTTTCCCTTGCTTGGTGTCTGACTGCACTCAGGCCTGTTCCGCAGGGATTCCTGCTCCCTCCTCGCTCTTGTCTGGTATTCCCAGAGCTAACCCAACTAGCTTTTTGCTCAGCATTTTCCTGAGTACCTTCTATCTTTAAATTTTAGACATCTCCTTTAAACAGCCTATAATTTACTTTTTTAAAAAAACAATATGGGAAATCTTTATTTTAATAGATTTTGTTTTTGTCGTAATGAGACTTTACTGAAAACAGCAAACCGGGTGAAGTAAGGATTACCAACAGGAATGTGGAGGCAGCAAAACCCAAAATATAAAAAGCTCAAGGGTGGGACGGGAGGGGCTCTGGCAGAACAGAAGGGGAGCCAGAGCACGGAAAAGGGGGGAGTATTTTTTTTTCTTCTTCTCATTTCTTTAAAAAACAAATACAAATCACACGTACAACCAATGCTTGTTCCCAAGCAAAAACATAAATAGGGCAGAATAAAACACTCTGTTCTCTCTTCCAAAGACCAAAAAAAAAAAAGTAAGAAAAGCAAACTCGGGGCTGGAGGCTGCGCCCTCTGGGAGCCCCTTCCACGGCAGTGGCTGCAAAGGCACAGCCTGCACACGTGGCTTTAACAGGAGTTCCATGGGTATGTTGACTTATTTTCCTGACATAATTTATTTCTTATGTATTATATGTTTGATTTTATGCTTTTTATTCACCAAGACTTTTTTTCTCATTCTTCTTTCTTGTTTTTATTTGATTATTCAAGTTTCAGTGTCTGCTTTACTTTCTATTGATATGAAAATTATGTATTTATTATCTCTTAATAGGATCCTTTAAATGTTAATTTAGATACTTGATTTTTAAAAGTCTAAACTTAATTTCTAGCTTAAAGACAATATAACGGCCTGGAAGTGCACAAGCTGCGGTAATTCTCCCATGAACCTCTTAGTTGTTATTATCCAGTGTTTGTTTCTTTTCCGTCTTGTTTTGAAAACCTCGACACCACCACCACCATCATCACCATCATTACGTTTTTTTTGCAATGTTCATTTAAATTGACCTACATTTTATCAGTTTATTTTCTCATCAATACTTTTTTGTGCCGCAAGAACTTCGAAAGACTGGCCTATTGTTCTCTTTCTTGTTGTTTTTGCATTTTCCTAGAAATCTAACATCATTTTCTCATAATCATTTTTATGACTGTTCTGAAGACATTCACTTTTTATTTGGCATTGTTTTTAATAAAAATTTCATGTCTGTGAAATATTTTATCCCTATGTGTTCACTAGATTTTCTTATACAGAAGATTCAAACTTTTCATGAATTTTGGAGAAGGAGAAATCTTAACATTTTCCAATATTCCCTCTGCTCCACCCTTTTTATGATGTCTGATGCAACCCTATTTAGTGTATCACTGGGTCTTCCCTTTCTACTTGCATTTCTAAAACATATGCCTCATATTGTCATCTCCTTGGCTTTCTATATTGTCTTCTGAGTGGTTTACTCAGATGTATTATCCAATTAATTAATCATCTCTTCAGCTGTGTCTAGTAAGCTGTTTCATCCATTTGGTGGGCTTTATATTTCGATTAATTTGTTCATGCATATGTATTCTATTTGTTTCTCTTGAGTTCACTGGTTCTGTTTTGTTGCCTTACAAATATCTTATATAATTATTTTTTTAATCACTTGGATGTTTTTGAATCTAAAAACTTCGATTATCATAAGTTCTTTGGGTTTAATTTCACTTTTCAATGTGCTTGTTATTCGTAGTTATTGAACATTGCATCCTTATGTAAGTTGTAATTTGGATTGTGGTTTTATCTTCTTCAGGTTTTTTCCATGAAACACTTGGCAACCTAGATTGAGAACATGCACCTCCAAGCTGGTTTTGTCAAGTTCTTCAGGAATATTATCAGACTGAGCCTGATTTTTGTGGTAATTTTTCAAATTAAGGTTTCCTGATCACACTCGTAGTAAATTTAAAAATAGCAAATTAAAAATATTCAGATTTCATGGGCTAGAAATTTGTTATATTCAACAGTTGTCATATTCCAAAGGGCTACAAAATTTGTTCAAACCCCAAATATGCATGTGCTTCATGTCTGTGGTAAAGCATTCCCGGGGAAAGCATTTGTTTCCTTCCCAAGCCAAAGCTGTACTCTCATGGCATTTGTTTTCTCATATGTACTTTTACTGAGGACAGAAGGCTTTGACTCCCAAACTTCTGTGGGCTGAAGACCTCTTCTCTTGTCATTGTGGATGTTAAAAATCAAGACACTAGATGACCAGGAATAAACCTGACATACACTTACACACTTGCACACACACACACACTCTCATGCACACACACATTCACATATACTCATTCACACTTGTTCATACTCACACACACGCTCAGCACACTAACACTCCCTGTACTCTCTAACCCTTCTCACCTACTTTATCAGCTTTCATCTTTCTTTACCGCCTGTCTCTTCATTTATAACCCCATGGTATTTTTTTTATTATTTTGAGCTTGCCTGTATAATGAAAAAGTGGTTACTATATGTGATAAGGTAATTCTATATTTTTCAAGATTTATGGTTATTTATTTTGCTCTACTGATTCATTGCAAATGCTTGACCTGAGTTTTATTGTTGTTTTGTTTTTAGTTTAAATCATGTCACATTCTTCACTGAGAAAACCAAAAGTGTATAGGATTTAATTTTCCTTTTTGAATTCATTTGTATCATTGTACTCTCCAAAATGGATTTGAGGTAATTGAGAGCAAAGTTCTGTGAATGAATTTTAATATATTACCAATCAGATGAAACTAGATAAACATTTAGGATTGTTAGTTTGGTGGGCTTTGGGCAATAGGAGTGGTCTCTAGTCAACAAGGACCTGGGATAAGGAAGGCAGAGGAATGTTGCATCCTAGGGAACACGCACCAAATAGAAGAGGTAGTGAGGGTGTGAGCTCAAGACTGGTTAGTCTGCATCTGAAAGGGATGCCCCAGCTTAGCCCTGTGCTATCTGTAAGTATTGACTAGCCCCAGGAGAGGCAGTTGCTCCCCAGAGATAAACTTCTTTTAACATGTCAAAACATCATAATATACAGAAAATAAAATTTAAAAATATATATACACACATTATACATGCATGTAGACAAAGTTGTTTATAATATAAAACAACTGCAAACAAATCAAATGCCCAATACTGAAGAATTGCTTGGAAAATGTCGTCTTCCTTAAAATAATACAGTATATGAAAAAATTAGCTATTATTTAAAGCCTAGTAATTTGAATTTCTGCCAGTGTGTTTATTATTTTAGGATGAGTAAAACTGATAATGTTCATCCAAAAAACTTTGCAAGAATAGCCAATGCAATCTTGAAAAAAGGAATAATGAAGAAAGGCTTGCCAAATTGTGTGGCAAAATATATTCGAAGGTTTCTCTAATTATACAGGAGGACACTAGCACAGAAGTGGAACAACACATGAGTCCCATAGAGAATCTAGGAACAACAGCAACAACAAAGAGTCATGGAACCTCCTGTCTGCCAGGTAACGTGCTCGATTCGAGTGTTAAAGAATGAGCATGTGTCTTGAGTCTTGTTGGAATGAGGGAGACCAGATATTAATCAAATAATCTCCACAGCAAATATAAGTTTGTAATCTTACCAAGTATAATGTAGGATATGTACACGGTAATGAATTTTAATAGAGGATTTGACTAATCAGAGAGGTATGAAAAGTCTTGATTTAATAAGTAACAATTATCCCAGGACTGCAAAAGTAAACAAAGGGAAGAAAGGGCATTACAAGGAGAGGAAACAGCATGAACACGAGGTCTGGGCGGAGAGGAGCGTGCAGCGTGAAAGCCTGGAAGAAGACCAGAGCACAGCGTGTACTAACAGTGAGGAGGAACACAGGTTGAGATGGGCCAGGGAGACCATTCAAGGTGCATCATGCAGGTCCTTTCTCAGACATTGCCTTTATTGGAAAAGAAATGGTTATTCTTTGGAAGTTTTTAGCAAAGCTAAGGACGATTATATGAGATTTGCACAGGGAAAAGATCCCTATGGCTGTGGAAGGACTTAGTCAGAGAGTTTTGAGATGGAGGTTTTTTTGCAGTAGGACATGTGAAATGTAACCTTAGCATTGATAAGTGTTGGGAGGGGGAGGGGAAGGGATTCAGTATAAGATCAAAGTGACAACTTGGCAAATAATTGGTGCATCTAGTCAGTGTCCAGGGAAGAAAATAGAAGCCAGTCCAGGTATTTGAAACACATATCTGATATAAAGTGACTTATAACTATTAAAAGCTTTGATAGTGAAGTACAGAGAAAGATGGGTGCCGGAGGGTGCTGTGCTCCTACATAGGGCTCATGCACCACCGCTCACCATGAGCAGCTGCTGCTACTGCTGGGTCTGTGCAGCCAACACGCCACCACCCAGGGCCAGGACAGCTGCTCCTGCTGCTGAAATCAGAGCACCAAAGCTACCTAAGCTGCAGCAGAGCAGAAACATGAACAGCTTCTCCTTCCTCCCGCCTTCCAGCGCCTGCTAGCGCCTCCCTTGGACAGAGCCCATCAGAAAGTCGTTTGATAGCAAGTCAGAGGAACGTGTTTGTGGGCTTCCTGCTGCCTTTTCATGAAGAGGAGTACAGAACTGGGGAGGAACTGAAACCCCCAGGAACGCAACTAACACAGGAAACTTAAAACTGTGTTTTAAGATTTTAATTTTAAAAAAGTCAAATCCTGGTATTAAATCCTACAATAATAAATTCCAAATGGTTCAAGACCTAAATGCTAATGTAATTTGAGAGAAATATTTTCAAAAATGAATGAATACATATTTGTATAATTTTGCAATGGGGAACAACATTTTTAAACATAAAGCATGAAAGCCATAAAGGAAAATATAGAACAGATACTGACTTAAAAACAAAGCATAGAAAAGTCAGATTGGGCACACATAATTAGAGCATATATAGAATACTATCTATACTAAGTAACAACACTTTTGAAAATGTGCTAAGATTATAAGCAAGCCGTTCGGAAGTGAACAAATATAATGGACCTGCCAACATGACCAAAACTTAGAAATACACATCACAAAAATGTGATGTATTTTCTATCAATTAGTAGCAATCAAAAAAATATTTACCCACAAGGAGAGGGAAATTAGGTAGCAGTGAAAGTCATCATTTTGGCAATGTCTATCATAATTATAAGTGTATACCACTAGATTAAAAAACATATAAATACAAAATAAAATAGTGAATAATAATACAATAAAATAATAATGAAGAGAGAAGCAACATGTGGTTGGTCTCATCCACCCTAAAAGATGAATTTGGATGAATTTACACTGAGCTTGTGTGCTTGCGGGCATCTGGGTCATGATACTATCTGGTTACCTTTTGTCCCAGCTTGGCCATTTAAACAAACCATGTGTTTGTAAAGCCATATTGCCGTTCCTGTCACTGGAATTCCCACAGCTTCCTGAAAGGAAATCCTACAAGGACCACCACAGTAGAATTGGCTTACTATATATTGTCTCCTTGTGTACCTGAAATGGTCCATCATCTCCGTTGTCCCAGCATAATTATTAACAGCACTCTTTTTCCCAAAATTGCCTTGGTTTCAATGACTAACTATATGCATGTTTATCTATGTCACTTAAGAATAAAGTAAATTATAAAATAACATGTATTTGTTACAGAACCATACAGAATACTATTTTTAAGATTTACAAATATCACTATCCCTTTACTCTAAACTCTCCAATGGTATCTCTTCCACTTAAAATAAAATTTGATGTCCCTGCAATAGGGTACCATCCATAGATTATCTGATCACTGGGTGCAGCTAAACTGTATCTCCCCGTTTTTCCCCTCTCACAGAATTCCAAGCAGACCAATCCTGTGGTGCCTGAAATACTCCATATTTCTACATGCCAAACATGTTTTTCGCCCTTTATTTTCTCTGCCTAGAGAATGATTTCTCTAGATGTCCATGTGAAATTCCCCTTCACTGCATTCTGGTCTCTACTCTGATATCACATCAGAAAGCATTTTATTATTTAAAATAACATTGTCTATCACTTACTGTCAGTTAATAGAATTTTTTTTTCATAGCATGCTTGTCTAACAGTATTTTATGTACATACATATGTGTGTATGCATGTATGTATGCATTCATTCATGCATGCATGTATGCAATAAATTGTCTTTCTTTTCCACTAAAATATGAAGTCTTTGAAGGCAAAATATTTGCTTGCTTTATTTACATAGGACATCATGTTGAACAAGGCTCGTTTAAGTCTATAATAAATATATATGAAACTGATGAAAGTATATAGTGGCATTAAACAAATGATAAGGATATAATACACCAATGTATATTTGGGATGGTGGGAACTAGAGTGATCTTATTTTCCTTTGGTTCAATTGTATTTTAAATTTTTTTGTAATGATTGTTACTTGCCTCAGGAAAAGGAAACAAGGAGGAAGGAGAAAGAGTCATTGTAAAACCAAGCTGTTAGAAATAACTGCTGTTTCTTGAGTGCTGGAATGTGCCAGGCACTGTTCACCTCCACAGCCCTGTGAGATAGAAATATGTTACTATGCCCATTTTATAGATGAAGAAACTGACTTAAAGAAAGGTTAAGTTGTTTGTTCAATTAATAAGGAGGGTAATCAGGTTTTGGCCTCCAACAGGCTATATTTAGAGCCTGTTACCAACCCATGCATAGCTCACAAACCAGCAGAGTTTGAAAGACAGACCTTACCCCATGTGTGTCCACATTAACACAGAGTATTAAAAACAAGCCAACTTCTGGTCAGATTTTCTCATTATGCATGGACCCTGTGCCTTGAAGTTCTCTAGATTTTATAGTAGAGCTTCAGACTATTGCTGTCAGCAGCATGTGAGTGAACATTCTGTAGTCTTTTCTGGGTTCAGAACTTGTCCCAGGTGGGATTTTCAGCAGTTTTGATGGTAATTACATGAAATATATTATCTTCAGCTATTTTTATATTCCTAAACGTGGATTGTTCTTCCAAGCATAAGGGATAAGGCCAAAAGGACTGGTTCGCGTTGATTATCCATTCTCCAGTGATCCTGAAAATGCGTTGTTAATTTCAACTGTTCATTAAGAAAATGTCTCATTGCAGAACTAAAAAGGAAGGGCATTACCTTGTTCCGAGCAATGACTTTGGCCTCACTCCTGTTACGTGACACCTTGTTCTTATTGCAGCCCCATAGGATTGGAATACCTTTAGCTTCAATACCTCATTTTAATTATTCTTTACTACTCTTATAATTCGTGTTCCTGGGCTCCAGTCAAGTATTTTTTAATGGATTTCCTTCTTTTAGAAATGAAAAGAGATAAACTTAGCATACACTTCCAGATTGCCTGTGTCCCCCCACTGGTTAATATTCATGTGGCACGGTAGAAAGTCCATCTTCATTTGCAGTAAAGGGAATTGAATGTGCTTTTTTCGGAGGGTTCTGTGCACAGCCAGAGGATGAGGTTAAAGAAACGACGTAGAATTGGTAACAAAGAAGGCTCTAATAATTTTTTTAAAGACTTGTCTAACGTTAGCCTTGAATAAAGATGTGAGACCTCTCTGTTCAGCTCTTTTAATGAACAACATAAAGCTTTAGATAGTCTCAGGAGAAAGGGCACCTTTTTTCCTTCTAGAGACTCTAGTAACTTGGTCCTAGATCAAAAGCCTCACAGTCCTTATTACAATGCACATTAAGTGCTACTATATTTGCATTCTCCATGAGAAGAAAACATTGTTGAACAGAGATAATAGATAGAAAGTGGCTGCACAAATTGGTCTAATCACATTACCACATTGTTCAAATGGACACTTGCTACTTTATTGGACAACTTGAAAGATACAATTGAAAGCTTTAAGCTAGTAGAAAAAGGACTTTGACAAATTGGGTCTTGCAAATAATTTAAAACAAAATGCCTGCCAGGTGCAGTCCTGCTTTCTTTTACATTTAAGACTTCCAAAGGATAGACAGAATCCTCTAAGCATAAGAGTTTATCTTTGTCAGATTTGGGGTTGGAAAGCATTTAACAATGCCTGCAGGTGCTAATCATATCTAGCATTGTAAAGGACTTCCCATTATAGACAGATTCCTTAACATGACATTGAAGAACTTGTGTTGGTGTGGGTAGATAAATGTAGCTGTCCACTGTTTCTTTATTAGAATCAAGTCTTTTCATTTCCTGCGCTGTAGTTCAACTCATTCCCATTAAGATGTTTCATTTCTAAAAATATGAAGTTATCATCCATCTGGTGTAATTCTCAGTTATTTTCGCACATGATTTAACATGACTTTGTATATATTTAAGTGTCTAAGAAAACTGAAGGACTTTGGCGTGGTCTTTATCCAAAAGAAATATTAGCTCCCAAACTTAAGAAAACATTTTCCTTGGTCTTCTGAAAATGACCTTATGAATTAGAAATTCATGGAAGCAAAAACAATCCTTTTGGGCCAGGCAGAGATAAAAATCTTCCATGTTAGACTTCTTAAATCTGTTAAGGGTCTTTTTGTGTCAAAGAAAAATCGTAGTGGACAAGTGAAACCGTCAAGGGAGACTTTATTCAAGGCTATTGCAGTAGGGGAAAGAGATGGAAAACTGTCCCAAAACAAAAAGCAGAGAGTAAAAATGTAGGAATGAGCCGTGGGAATGTCCAGGAGGACATCAGGTGGAGGTTGGTCACTGTGATCGGGCCACCTCTGTTTGCTGATTGGTGCTTATCAGAGTGGGCTCCTATCCTCCACAGAGTCCAGGAGACAGAGGTGCTGTGTTCCATGATGATTGTATTTAAGAGGAGTGGCTCCAAGGTCCTTGAAAAAGACATTCCTGGGTTGTAAAACTGGAAAGAGGTTGTGAGAAGATTTACATTTCAAAGGAGCAGAGAAAGAAGTTGTAATTGCAAGTTTTCTTAATGCCCTGAGAAAAGAGAGATGAGGGACCAGAGTTAGGAAGAAACCTGTCTAAAGTTTACTCAACCCAAGGTCAACAGCAAGGCTTTGTGATCACCCTACATGCCTACATGCGATTCAACCTCTCAGCTTTAGTTGTTTGTGAGAAAAAAGTGTGAAGTCTCTGAAATCCTCATTGGTTAAATAGCAAGCACTTAAAAATAACATATATTTTTCACTGTTCTCTTATCCATTCAAAATGGATGAATCAATTAAGATAGTTTAAAAAAACTGATGACATCTTCAAGAAATTAGGGGATAAATAATTCCACAAGCCCCAAAGTTTAGGTGTTGCCAAAATAGGAACAACAACAGGGCCCAGGAGTGATAAGCAGATGTGCAACTCTAGTTGCAGAAACAGTGAGGACAAAGGAAAACTAACATTGCAAAATGAAACTCATCCCAAAAAAGAGAGCATCTCGGGCTGAGTAAAATCAAAATTAGCAAATCACAAAGCAACCAGTGAGGCTGGGAGAAAGTTTTATGGGCTCCAGATTGTCAATAAGCAGAGTGGGGCCACAGGGAACCTCCAATGGGAACATATAATGAAATTCAAATAGTGCAAAGTTTCTTAAGCCCTCAAAAATTTCAGAAATACTCAACAAGTCCTTTTAGAAGGACAGAAATCCACCAAGAAGAATAAAAAAAAAAAATGCTTGAAACAGAATCTCAATTGAGAAAGGTAGAAATGTTGAAGAATTCCAGGGAGAAGAAAAGTCCAGATGCCAAGCAGAAAACAGGTACAGAAGAGGCAGAAGTAAAACATGCTGTAACAGAAAACAAAAGTCTTTTAAGGTGGAAGCTCTGCCTTAGAAGACAAGATTTGTAGAGCTCTGGATTTACAGAGAGAGAGGCAGTAAGGGTTCCTGAATCAGGCTTAATCCTGTAGATGTGGGAAACAAATCCACAGAGGCCGTATGTTTTAAAATGAGACATCAGCAGAGAAGAGACTTTCAGATTTGTGGCTGGCAAGGCTTACCTGGCTCATCCCAGCCCTTACACTGGAGCATTTTCTAACAGCCTTGTAGACGCATCTCGCTCACAGACGAGCAGCAAGAAGGAAACCCATCAAAACCACATAAATACATACAAGAGACAAAGAGAAAAAAACTAATCATATTCCAACAGATCATACAAACACTGAAAAAATGTGGATACAAAAAAGATGAAACATTTGTCAAAATAAGCGAATGTGTCCAAATGAGCAAAAGGAAAAATCAGAAAACAAAACAATGCAAGAAAGCTGTGAAAAATCACAGTAAGACAGAAAAAGAAAAAATGAAACAAAAAGTAGATCTGACAACAACAGTGACAAAACAGAAATAAACTAAGAAGGAGAAAGAAAAATTTCAGAAAAGGAGATTATGGTAGGTGGAGACAAGGGCTCATAAATGCAAGTGCAAATAGGAAAATAAAAAATAGGAAAAAAGTGAACTAAGAAAATAGACACGAACAGATGAAGAGAAAAGACAGTGGTGGGCACAAAAGGAGGGCAGGAAAGGTATGTCACACATGTCTTTAAGGACACTGAGTACCACAGATGTAAACCATCAATTCTTAAAACCGTAACCAAGAAAAAATTTCCAAAATATAAAATCATACAGGTCGAGACATTGAATGGGAAAACTGTGTAGCTATGACGTTCAACTCAGTGTAGTCCATTCTGACGTAGATCTTAGAAAAAATGTTAGCTTTTAAAGCAGAGAAAATATATTTGGCATTTGGAAAGGAAAACTGAGTCATTTAGAAAAAAAATCGAATTGGCATCAAGTTTCTCACAGCGATGTTTTATAACAGAAGACGATAGGGTGCTATTAATATTTTAGGAGATTCTAGGAAAGAACTGTGAGGCAAGGGTTTTACGATATATGCACACAAACTGCCCATCAATTACGAAGACTCGGACAAACACGCATGAATGTGCAAGGTGCGTAGCTCACGCTGCCATTAGCACATGCTGAGAAACCTGTGAGAGATCAAGCCCCGAGCTACTGAAAAGCACCTGGACACCAGTAATAGTGATGATAACAATTTACCGCAACATGTTTAGGGCACACAATGAGAAGCCAAAAGAAAATAAAGGGGTCAAAGCAGGAGAAAGAGTAAAGGAATAAATGAAACAAGTGTCACTGGATGCCTCAGCGTTTGTGCAGAATCAGTTCTTCACTCTGACAATTAATAGTAATTAATGGGGAATAATTAAACATTTATCTTGTTTTGATTAATCCAGAAGAAAATAGTTTTGAAAAAAGAGTGTGACAAGTGAAATATGGCAAAGTGTCGACGGATGATGAAGCTGAGTGATGGGTCCGCAACAGTTTGTTTTTCTCTCTGCTGTTTTTGGGTGTTGGAAAATGTCCATAACTAAAGGGAAAACATCAGCGACAGCAAAGATACCCAGGGGGCTTGTTCTAGCATGCAGGCCTTTTTATATTTTTGCCAAGGGCTAATAGAATCATGTCATGTTTCCAGAATGGAATGTGTAACATAGAAACTTGTTAATGTCTCTCTTCTGAAAAAAACTCTAATCTCTGTTCCCAAAAACCTATTTCTGCTTGGTGATTAGCACTTTGCAACTTTTGGCTAACTTTTCATAGTTGCACGTATTAAAACATCAATCAGAAGATGAAATGGACTAAAATAAGGAAATAATATTGTTGACTCACAGAATGTTAAAACTAGGAAGGAATATAGAGATATTTTACAAAATTTCTTATTCATGATTGAGGAGAGTAAGACCTACAAAGAAAGAAAATAACCAAAGTCATATCCCTAGAGATCTGTTAAAGACCAGAAGAAGGCATCTTGGTATTTTACATAATATGTAAATGCTATTACCTGTGAGGCACTTAAGAAAAAACATTTGTACTTAATGCAAATTGTAGTGTTCTCTCTTAAGAGAATTCTAATGAGAAAGGAGAGATTTATTCTAATTTTGTTTATGTCAGGTTTTGATGTTCCTAGTAGTCTTTTGTGATTGCTTCTCTCCAGTAGAAGTGTTGGAAAGTATTACATAAAAATAAATATTAATTATGTTAGGTTGATAGTATCTGCTTTTAAATAAACTTTTCATTTTAGAATAAGAATAGTTTCATGTTTACAGAAAATTGAGATAAGACAATGAGTTTCCATATGCCTCACATCCAGTTCCTCCTATTATAATATTAGCATCTTCCATTAGTATGGTACATAGGTCATGATTAGTGAACCAGTCATGATATATTATTACTAACCAAAGTCCACACGTTATTCATATTTCCTTAGTTTTTGCCTAGTGTCCTTTATCTGTTTCCAGGATCCCATCCTGGATATCACATCACACGTAGTCCTCATGTCTCCTTAGGCCTCTCTTAGCCTTGAATGTTTCTCAGACTTGCCTTATTTTTGATGACCTTGAGAGTTTGAGCAGTATGAGTCAGGTATTTTCTAAAATATCCACTAATTAGGATTGGTCTGATGTTTTCTTCACGTGAATAGACTGTGGTTATAGGTTTTGGGGAGAAAGACCACATTGATAAAGTGCCATTTTTACCACATCATATCCAGAGTACATACTATCAACATGACTTAACACTGTTGACGTTAACCTTCATCACTTGACTGGGTTAGTATCTGTCATTTTTTTCCTGAAATTATCTCTAATGTGGATATTTAGTCATACTTTCAATACAAATACAGTCATGTACCATATGATGATGTTTTGGTCAACAACAGGCTACATATATGATCATGCTCCCATAAGATTATAAAGGAGCTGAAAAATCCCTATCTCTTAGTAATGTCATAGCTGTAGTAATAGCGTAGCACAACACATTACTCACATGTTTGTACTGGTGCTGGTGTAAACAAACCTACTGAATATTATAGCACATACAGTTATATTTAGTACATACTACTTGACAATGATAATAAACAACTATGTTACTGGTTTATGTATTTACTATACATTTAAATCATTATTTTAGAGTGTACTCCTTCTACTTATTTTAAAAAAAAAGTTAACTGTGAAACAGCCTGAGGCAGGTCCTTCAGGAGGTATTCCAGGCGAGGGCATTGTTATCATAGGAGATGACAGCTCCATGCATGTTATTGCCCCAAAAATCTTCCAGTGGGACAAGATGTGGAGGTAGAAAACAGTGATATTGATGATCCTAACCCTGCGTAGGCCTAGGCTAAAGTGTGTGTTTGTGTCTTAGTTTTTAACAAAGAAGTTTAAGAAGTAAGAAAAAAATAATTTAAAACATAGAAAAAAGCTTACAGCATAAAAATATAAAGAAAAAATATGTTTGTACAGCTGTTCAACGTGTTTGTGTTTTAAGCTAAGTGTTATTACAAAAGAGTCAAAAAGTTAAAAAAATGTTTACAAAGTAAAAAAAGTTACAGTTCATCTAAGTTTTCTCCTATATTATTATCTAGGAGTTTTATAGTTTTTCATTTTACATTAAGGTCTATGATCTATGGTGAGTTAGCTTTGGAAAGGGTGTGAGGTCTGTATCTAGATTACATTTTTGCATTTGGGGGAACAGTTGTTACAGCACCACTTTTGGGAAAGACTTTCTTTGCTCCATTGTATTGCTTTTGCTCCTTTGTCAAAGACAGTTGACTATATTCACGTGAGTCTCTTTCTAGGCTCTCTATTCTGGTCCACTAATCTAGTGGTCTTTTCTTTCACCAATACCACACTGTCTTGATTACTGTAGCTTTATAATAAGTCTTTTTTTTTATTTCAGAATATTACAGGGGTACACACATTTTGGTTACATAAATTGGTTTTGTACAGTTTGAGTCAAAGTTATAAGTGTGCCCTTCACCCAGTTAGTGTGCATTGTACTGGTTAGGTATGAATTTACCCATCCCCTCCTCCCCCTCCCACCTACTTCATTTCCCTTGAGTTTTACTTCTGTACGTGCACATAAATGTTGAGCAACTATTTCCAATTTAGTATGGAGTACACGTGGTGTTTGTTTTTCCATTTATGTGATACTTCACATAGAAGAATGTTCTCCAGTTCCATCCAGGTTGTTACAAAATAGACTAGATCCCCATTTATTTTTTATGGCTGAGTAGTGCTCCATGGCGTACTTATACCACACTTTATTAATCCACTCATGTATTGATGGACATTTGGTTTGTTCCCACATCTTTGCAATTGTGAATTGTGCTGCTATAAACATTTGAGTGCAAGTGTCTTTTTTATAAAATGTCTTTTTTTCCTTTGGGTAAATACCCAGTAGTGGGATTGCTGGATCAAATGGTAGGTCTACTTTTAGTTCTTTGAGGTATCTCCATACTACTTTCCATAGAGGTTATACTACTTTGAAGTCCCACCAACAGTGTGTAAGTGTTCCTTTCTCTCTGCATCCTCGCCAGCATCTGTTGTTTTGGGACATTTTTGATAAAAGCTATTCTCACTGGAGTTAGGTGATATCCCATGTGGTTTTGATTTGCTTTTCCCTGATGATTAGAGATGTTGAGCATTTTTTCATGTGTTTGTCAGCCATTAGTCTATCTTCAGTTGAAAAGTTTCTGTCCATGTCTTTTGCCCACTTTTTAATGGGGTTGTTTGTTTTTTTCTTGATGATTTGCTTGAGTTCTTTGTAGATTCTGGCTATCAGCCCTTTATCAGATGTGTAGCATGCAAATATTTTCTCCCATTCTGTAGGTTGTCTATTTACTCTATTGATTGTGTCCTTGGCTGTGCAGAAGCTTTTTAATTTCATCAGGTCCCATTTATTTATTTTTGTTGTTGCTGTGATAGCTTTTGGGGTCTTCTTCATAAATTCTTTGCCTAGGCCAATGTCTATAAGAGTTTTTCCAACATTTTCTCCTAGAATTCTTAGAGTTTCATGCCTTAGGTTTAAGTCTTATAATAAGTCTTGAAGTTGGGTAGTGACAGTCCTCCAAACTCATTTTTCTCCTTCATTATTGAGTTGGCTATTCTGGGTCTTTTGTCTTTCCATATAAACATTAGAATCAGTTCGACAATATCCATAAAATAACTTACTGGAATTTTGATTGGGATTTCATTGAATCCATAAATCAACTTGGGAAGAATTGACATTTTGACAATATTAGGTCTTCCTATCTCTAAACATGAAATATGTCTCCATTTATTTAGTTCTTATATATATATTTTTTTCATTAAAGTTTCATAGGTTTCCTCATATAAATCTTGTACCTATTTCACTAGACTCATACCTATTTCATTTTTGGATGCTAATGTAAATTGTAATGTGTTTTTAATTTCAAATTCCACTTGTTCACTTCTGGTATTTATGAAAATGTCAACTTTTGTATACTTTCTATAATCACTGCAAACTTAACTATAATCACTAAGTAGTTCCAGGATTTTTTTTTCTGCCAGTTCTTTTGGAATTTCCACATAGACAATAATCATCTAGGAACCAATGTAGTTTTATTTCTTCCTTCCCAATTTGTACACTTTTTATTTCTTTTGTTTTTCTTATTGCAAAGCTAGGACTTCTAGTATGATGTTGAAAATCAGCCTTGAAAGGAAACCTCTTTGTCTTGTTCCTGACCTTAGCAGGAAAGCTTCAAGTTTCTCACCATTAGGTGTGATGGTATCTATAGTTTTTTGGGTTTTTAAAAAATCAAATATATGAATTTCCTCTCTATGTCCCATTTGCTAAGAGTTTTTATCATAAAGGGTGTCAGATTATTTTCAAATGCTTTTTCTGTATCTGTTGACATAATCATGTGATTTTTCTTCTTTAGATTGATGATGTTATGGATTACATTAATCAGTTTTTGAATGTCGAAAAATCTTGCATAACTGGTATAAATCCCACTTAGTCATGGTGTTATCTCTTTTTATATATTGTTGGGTTTGATCTTCTAATTTTGTTGAGGACTTTTGCATCTGTCTATATTGTTTACAAGAGATACTGGTCAAAAGTTTTCTTTTCTTGCAATACCTTATCTGGTTTTTCTTTTTGTTTTGTTTTTTGTTTTTGTGGGGGGTTTTTTGTTTTGTTTTTCTTGACACAGAGTCTCTTTCTGTCATCCAGGCTAGAGTGCTGTGGCATCAGCCTAGCTTACTGCAACCTCAAACTCCTGGGCTCAAGTGATCCTCCTGCCTCAGCCTCCCGAGTAGCTGGGACTGCAGGTGTGCACCACCACGCCCGGCTAATTTTTTCTATTTTTAGTTGAGACAGGGTCTCACTCTTGCTCAGGCTGGTCTCAAACTCCTGACCTCAAGCAATCTCCCGCCTTAGCCTCCCAGAGTGCTAGGATTACAGGCGTAAGCCACTGCGCCTGGCCCCCTTATCTGGTTTTATGAGGGTAATATTGGTCTCATAAAATAAGTTAGGAGAATTCCCTCTACTTTTATCTTCTGGAAGAGATTATAGAGAATTGGTATAATGTCTTCCTTAGATGTTTGGTAGCATTTACCAGTGACCCATCTGGGGTTGGTGCTTTCTGCTTTGAAAGCTATTAATTATTGATTCAATGTATTTAATAAGCCTACTGCCATTGTTTGTCTCATTTCATGTGAGGTTTGGCAAATTTTGTCTTTCAATAAATTCATCCATTTTATCTAAGTTATCATGTGTGGGCACAGAGTTGTTATGGTAGTCTTTTATTATCTTTTTAATATTCATAGGATCTGTAGTGATAACCTCTCTTTTATTCTGATATTAGTAATTTGTGTCTTCTTTTTCTTCCCTAAGTCTAAAAAGCCTTTTCTAAAGGTATTTTTTTCTAAGGCTGACTAGAGGTTTATTGATTTTATTGATCTTTTCAATGAACCAGATTTTGGTTTTGCTGATTTTTTCTATTGACTCCCTCTTTTCAATTTAATTGATTTCTGCTCTAATTTTTATTATTTCCTTTCTTTAGCTTACTTTGGATTTTACTTGGTTTTCTTTTTTCTAGTTTCCTAAAATGGAAACTCAGATTATTAATTTTGCATCTTTCTCCTTTTGTAATATATGATTTCGATGTTGTGAGTTTTTTTCTAAGCATTGCTTTCACTGTATCCAAAAAATTTTGATGTTCTATTTTCATTTTCACTTCGCTCCAAATATTTTTGATTTCTCTTGAGATTTCTTCTTTGACCCAGGGGTTATTTAGGAGCCTGTTGTTTTATCCCTAGTTATTTTGGGATATTCCAGTTATCTTTATGTTTATCTAATTTAATTTCACTGTGGTCTGATAGCAGACACTGTATGATTTCCACATTTTAAAGTTTGTTCAGGTGTGTTTTATGGCCACTATGTATTCCATCTTGATGAATGCTTCATATAAACTTGCTAAGAATGTGTATTCTGCTGTTCTTGGGTGAAGTAGCATATAGCTGTTTATTATATCCAGTTGATTGATGGTGTGTTGAGTTCACTTATGTCCTTCCTGATCTTATGTTCATTGGATCTGTCTATTTCTGATAAAGGGGTGTTAAAGTCTCCAACTATAATAGTAGAATCATCTATGTCTCCTTGCAGGTCTATCAGTTTTTGCCTCAGATATTTGGTCACACTGCTGTTAGGTGCATACACATTAGCTGCTGTTATGTCTTCGTGGAGTATTAACCCCTATGTCGTTATGTAAGATTCCTCTTAGCCTTCCTAGTTTTCCTTGGTCTGAATTGTGATATGGCTGAAATTAATATGGCTTCTCCTACTCTCTTTCTTATTTTTTTTTGTGTTAGCATGGTATACCTTTCTCCGTTTACTTTTAATCAATATGTGCCTATATATTTTAAGTAGGTTTCTTGTAGACTGCATACAACTTTTTTTTTAAATCCACTCTGATAACCTCTGTCATTAGTTGGCATATTTAGACCATTGGCATTAAAAGTGATTATTGATATAGTTGGATTTTCTATTGATATAGTCTGTTTTCTATTTCTATTTGTCACTCTTGTTATTTGTTCCTATTTTCATATTCCACTCTTTCTCTGCCTTTTGTGGTTTTAATTAAGCATTTTGTGACTATTTTACCCTTTCTTAGCATTTCAATTATACTATTTTTTTTTCTTTTTTTAGTGGTTGCCCTAGAGTTTGCAATATACATTTAATACTAATTCAAGTCCTCTTTTAAATACAACTTTACATGTAGTTTTAGTATCTTGTGATAAAAATTATTCCTAAAACCTCCTTCCCATTCTTTGTATTATTGCTGTCATTAATTTTACTTATACATAAGCTCATATAAATAGATATACATTCATATACATATAATATGTGTATTTGTAAGCATAAATAATCAAATACATTGTTGCTATTACCACTTTTGAACAAACTATTATTTTTTGGATCAATTAAGAATAAAAAAAAAAGTTTTTATTTACCTTTACTTATTCCTTCTTCACTGTCCTTTCTTTTTTTACATAGATCTGAGTTTCTGGCCTATATTATTTTTTTGTTTTTTCCACTAAAGCCCTTAGTATATTAATCACAGATTTTTAAAATTCCTGGTCAGATAATTTCAACATTTCACCTATATTGGACTCTCCTTCTGATGCTTGTTTAATCTCTTCATATTTTGTTGTTTGCTTTGTAATTGTTTTTGTTGAAAGGTGGATATGAGGTACTATATAAAAGGAATTGGGGTAGGAGGCCTTTAGCGATGTGATCACAAGGTGTTCGGAAGGGAAGATTTCCGTAGTCCTGTGATTAGGTCTTTTGGTGAGCTCGTGCCCTGGACTGTGAACTTTGTCTGTGCTTCTCAGCATGTTCCCCTCCCTTAGGTAGGACAGGGTGGATTCATCGAGCCAACTTGGGTACTTTCCTTCTCCCAGGTCACTTAGGCTCTCCTAGAGCCCTAGCAGGTGAGGCTCTGGTTAAATAGTTTCTCTTGAGGGAAGACCTTATTAAGAAGAACAGAATGTTCTGGCATATTTCAAAATGGTTCCTTTTCCCCTCCCCTTGCAGAAAGCTTAAGGGAATTTTTCTCCCATTTTCACTATGAGGACCTGGTAGAGCCCCTGGAGGTAAAACCACAAAAACATAAGGGACCCCCTATGACTAGGTCCCCTAGAGAGTTTTACTCTCAGGCTTATCCATTCTGAGCCTCCAGCAATTTATCAATCACAGCTTAGGTTTCCCTATTCCAGCCTTGGTTCCTGTGGAGGTTTCCGCTCATAGGTTTTCTCCTGTGGGAGCCATGATTCTCTGTCTCTCCAACTTTGGGGGCAATGATTCTTCCTGTGACCTCATTTTTCTGGTGGGTCTAAGAAGAGTTATTGATTTTTCAGTTTGTTCAGCTTTTTACTTGATGTTTGGATTGAGTGGCAACTTCTAGGATCCATACCAGAATTCTATCAATGTATTTTTATTAGATATAAAAGAAAAATAAATAGCTAAGGTGAGTTTGATGTAACCAACTAAATATTTTTAGAATAAAACTTAGCATTTTAGTCACTTCTGATTAGTTGTATGATTTGCTTAAGAATTACAATACATCCACTGGACAGATTTGACTGGTTTCATGGCCAATTCAGTAAATGTGTTCCTGGGTTTATATGATTTGTGGTCCATTAAATGAATTAATGCGGTCTTGTCAAATTGCAATTTGGTCAAGTTGTTATAAAACCTGCCTTATTTTCTCATATCAAGAGGTAAGACTTTACCCGTCACGTGAAATATATTGAACAGGAAAAGAACAGTCAAGCAGCATCCTGTCCTACAGTCTGAGAGTCTGATCTAAATCATTTCACTCACTCGCAGACAAAATTGTAATTCTGAAATAGTTGCTACCTTATTCTCTCTCTCTCTGTCCTTCTCCCTTCTCTTTCTTTCTCACACACACACACACACACCAACACCCCTATACACACCCCATATGCCATCTCTCTAAAACATTCTGCAAGCCAAAGATTGTAACTGAAACAATTTTCTCTTCAAGGAGTAATTGAGTTCATCTTACGCCTAATTGAAATGAAATACTTGTCCCAAGTAGGTAAGTTCCCTGAAAGAATACAGATTTGGATAGAATTAGGGGGTGAAATAAGCACCTCTGAGAACATACACCCCAAGAAAACTTTGACTAACTTCTACAAGGAACTCAAATTTTACAACTAAGAAATCCAAAGCACAGCACAGAAGCGAGAAGAGAAAGACAACTCAGAAAGCAAGGGAAAAGAGTGGTCAATACTACAAAACTATGCCGGGGAGATGAATAAGACAAAGCCTGAGAAGTAGCCATTACTGAAACATCGAATGGGGGACAACTTTGTGGAGTAGCGTGGACGTGAGTCTCACGACCCTGGGTGAGGGGCCAAAAAAGAGGTGAGAACATGGAGATTGAAAACTGCCAGCTTCTGTCATGGAGGGAAGTGAGCAGCCACGTGGCAATCCCTTTCTGAGAACAAGAATGAATGTGCAATAGGAAGGGGACATGGGTGGATTTGAAATGACTGCTTTAGGTAAAGGACAAAAGGGTTGACAAGAGGCACAGAGAAATGCTGCCGGACATGGGTACTGCTCCACAACGGCGCAAGTGCCTCCTGCGAGGAACCAAGTGAGGGCCACGTCTGAGGAGATGATTCCTTCTTATCTGAGGGTGCGCAGGATGTGGTCCACTGGTGGACCTGAGAACTTTGATGTCCTGCAGCAGCACAAGAGGAAAATGGTGGGGGGAGACCTGCGTGAGACCGTGTGGTTGGGAGCAGCTCAGCACCTGGCTTTGGGGGTCCAGGGTGGGTTGAAGGTCAACTTGGAATATGTTTATGCGCTCATCAGGAAAAGGTGTCCTCCCCAAGAGGCCCGGGCGTTTTGAGACGCAGATTTCTTTGCTGCTACCTTCATTCCTTTTCGCTTCCCACGAGGTAGTCTCTGAACAGCTTCTAGGATTCAGAAAACACAGACTCGACACATGGGCAACGTAGATAAAATTCATGTTAGCATCTATCAGGGAATTTCCGGAGGAAATAAAAAAATCTCCCTTTAAATGACTTATGTTTTGGGGCTGCTTCAGGCCAGGAACTGATGTCATGAATCGGAGGACGCAGCAGCAAGAAAACCCCGACAAAGGAGGACAGATTCAGTTCATAGGTCTGTCTGGAACTGCCACTGAAAGTGAGAAACCAGTCGAATCTCACAGTGGAACAAGGTAGTGACAGCCACAGTTTGACAGTTGTGACATTTCTGTCATCAGAGAATGCCAAGGGGTACAATCTAGTCTCATGAAAAAATGAGCAAGTTCCTCATGGGCACTTTTACGGATTCTTCCGTAACTCCCCATAACTTCTGTTCAGACTGTCTTGAACAAAACTGTGGGTGATTCCTGGGTGTTTCTAACCAAGCCTCATAAATAGAACACTGAATCTTCTCATTTGTGCTTTCTCATTAAATGCAATTTTTAATGAAATGCATAAAAGTATTTTTTTTTTCAGTTTTTGATTTTACACAAGAACATACTCCAGTAAATGAGTTGAGATAAAATTAAATCTCCTAAGTTCCATGTAAGAAACTGTTGGCACCTGAACTCTTATAAAAACTGTTTGTTGCATTAGCTTTTGTTTGTGCCTAAGGGCACCTTTTCTGGGTCCTGTTCTCTGTTCCAAACTCCTGTTCTTTACCATGCAGAGAACAGTTTAATGGGATTCCAACTACATCACTCCTACTTTACCTTCACAAACTGTTTCCCTCCAGCAAAGTCATCTGGGATTCTCTTGGGGGCCCAACCGACCTGTCATATGCCATCACTTTGCCGTTTGATTCTCAACTGACACATTTACTATCCTTTCTTTATGGTGAATGATTCTCTCATTTTATAAGATGAATTTGTATAATTGTGCTAAATTTGCTTTTCTTCTGAATATTTTAATGCCACCAAACACACAAAACATCCCAAACAAGTTATACAGGATTTGCTTGGTTGGGGGAGGGTTGGCCCAAAGTTCAAACCTTAGGGATTTTCAAGCTACTTATGCAAAGCAGAGATCCCACAAGTTTTCACTAAATAAAGGACATGGGCATCATTTTATACATTAAGTTATAAAAATACAGTGGAGGTTCTGACACACTCAATATCTAGACAAGAATGCAGGTTGTGATGTTCACATTATTCTCCTCCACTTGGTCTACTCTTGAGGTTCTTGATGGTGACACCATGGCAAGGGTTCCTAGACTCTTATCTATGGGCTGGTTTGGGACTATGACAATGTATTCACCAATCTGAGTCAAAAAGAGGAAAATTAGAACAAAAGAGCAGCATTGCCACAAAGTATATTTATACAAATTGTAGAACCATTATGAAGACCAGAATTCCTGATAATCGTGAAATAAAATATTATTTCTTGTGTGCTTTGATGTGATAGTAGGTTACAGTGTGGTTTTTTAAGTGTTTGATAACATCATCTCTGGTAAAATTCAAAATCAAATGAAAAATTTGTGGTGATCTTCAATATTGGTTTAAATGTTACTGGACATGCCATTCGAACATTCAGGAATCAGTGCTGTGGAGCACTGGATTTCCCATTTCGTTCCTGCCCCATCACACTTAAGGGAAAGTGCATCCTCCCAACGCTGAGAGTGACAATGGTGACTTCCGTGGAACTGCTGTGACCTCTGTGGAATGGCATGAGCTCTGTGGGATCGCTGTGACCTCTGTGGGATTGCTGTGACCTCTTTGGGACTGCCATGAGCTCCTGACTCCTCCTGAACGTGGTCCGTAGGGCTGTGCTGCTTTCCATCAGTGATGTGCCTGGGTCCATCAATGTGTTCATTTCTTTGACTATTGCAAGGAGCAATTATTTGATAATGGCTTTTTTACTATTTGAAGGATTTCGAAGCAAACATATTTGTGCACACTTATATATTAATGTTTTTATTTCCACACATTATCTTCTCTGAAGTTAAATTTCTCAGCTGGATGTGCAATTTTTAAATTCATGCTTAAAGTGCCAAATCATTTTAGGGGAGCAAAAGTATTTCTACATGGGAATTTAGGAAACTAAAGGTGAGATAACTTAAGTATTATTCACTAGTATCATCCAATAAAAGGTAAAGACAGAAAAGTAAACTCTGTCTCTCTAGCTCCAAAGCTGTGTCTCTTTCCAGTAAAATAATTAACGTGACCCTCTCTGAAAGACAAAAAGATATACAGAACTTTACATAAATTCACGAGACACCAAGCACTTAAAGAAGAAAGAGTTGAAAACATTAAAGCCTGGCTAGAAAAAGAGAATGAACCTGTACACTAAACAAATGTATTGATACAGGATTTCAAAACAAAGGAATGACAAGTACCTATGCAAAATTTAAAACCCAGCCTGGAAACAGGTTGTAAGTGCATTTATTGAAACTCAAAATAAAAACTGTACTTCCATCTCTATTGTCAGTGTCAAGTTTGAATAATCATAAGTATAAAATATAAGAATTATACATAATAATAAATGTATAAAAGATGAAATAAAATAGACAAAGGAAAAATACATTATATGCCTGCAGAATTTGATCATTTTATGTCAACAAATAACTGTCTCCAGTGAGGAAATTATATTACTTTACATGTATTAAATAACATTTCTTTTTACAGTAAACAACATTTCATTAGACTGAAAAAAATTTTATTTAACATTTCCCAATAAAATTAACTTTCCAGTTTAACTGTCATACCTGATGACACTATGCTCCTTAAATTATTTAGTCTTTTTAAATGAAGTTGCCATGTTTAAAAAAAATATTGTTTTATTTTGTCATTTACATTCTAACTTGTTTCTTTGCATAGGTTTTGTCCTTATTTTCTGAGTTGTGTTTGAGTTTCCCTTTCATACCTGCCATTCTTTTGCCTTGAACATGCCCCACGTCCCCCAGACACCTTCCTTGAATAATCCCAACATATTCTTTATATCTTACCTTAGATGCCACTTATTCCAGGAAGTTTTTAATCTCCCCTGAAGACTGGGTTAGATATTGTACCTCAGCACACCACAGTGCGACTCTCTATGTGTGTTTCAGCGCACACATGCTGCCCACCTGCCAGCCCTGGGCTCTGTGACGGCAAGAGCTTCATCTTCACTTGATTGTAGCCCCAGCAGCCATGGCTCCAAATTTTCTACACTAAAGGGACTAAAATGGATATTGTTTGTGAAGGCAGAGGGTAAACTAGACTGCCAAACCCACTGCTTTAAAAACATTTTGTTAGTCAGGGCTGGCATTGGAGCACTGATGGAAAATATGCACTCCCATGATTTAGCTCTGTGTGATCCACTGGCCCTCAGTAAATGCCTATTGAATGAGCGTGTTACCCTTTGTTTCTTCATCTCCTCCTGTCTTTGTGGGCCACTGGTTTTATTTCCTCTCTTCTTGCACTGGTCTTTTCCTGTCCAAGGCTACCTTCTTTAGGTCTATAAGCATATTTGTATCTTCTCTATGCTTAAAATCGAACAAATAATCCTTGGACCACAATTCTCTTTCCTTCATTTGCCAAAATATATCTCAAGAGTAACATATTTTTTTTTCTCCAATCATACATATTCCATTTACTCCCCGATATCTGAGCTGCGTAGATGCACACGGGGCCAGGGTGCTGTGCAGGGAAAGGTTTCCGTGGGCTCCACCTGTCTTCTTCCTCCCTCCTGTGTTGTCTCTTGTCTCTTTGATGTTGGACCTTCCTGAAGTTACAATAATTGGCCAACCCAGTTCCACGTGTTGAATTTTTGTAACTAAGATCCTGATAAGCATAAAACCTCTTAATATACAAAGGGCAGCAACCAACTTCTAGATCAGCATAGAATTATTATCATTCTTTTTTTTATCTACCTTGACTCAAATATTTTAACTCATTAGTTCTGTTCTGTGTCAGCCCCTACTTATGTTAGTTTCTGTATCACTTAGAATTTTGTGACTGCAAGCGACAGGAACTATATCTGACTAACTCAAGAGAAGGAGATGTTTATTGAAAGAAAATGAGGTAGGTGACCATGTCAAAGGAGCAGGCCTCAGAAATGGCAGGAAAAGGGCGGCTTTAGGGGCTAAGTAGCAACATTTAATACTCTCTCTTCATGGGATCTTTCTAAAGGTGAATCTTCTCCAATCATTTTCAAGCCCTTTCACCTCAGAATCACCTTCCAGAGAGATTCTGATTCGTCAGGTTTTGAATATGTACCCAGCGTTTAACATCTCTATTGAAAGCACCACCGTAGGTACTTGGAGAAAAGTTAGGCATCCAAAGAAACACCAAAAGGCAGTACCTGAAGAAAGAGGACTGGATTCTGGGTAAGCAAAGCATCCGACGTTTATCGTAGCCACAGAACTCCATTTACCTCCTACTTACCAAGTCCTATGCCTTCTTACTCCTCATTCCATTGAAATGTTTCATAGTGCTTTTCTTTGTCATCCTCCTTTGTTCTGCGTGCAATGCAATCACATACTTCTGGTGATCCTTTCACCTTCTTGACCGCCCATTCGCTTCTTCTCTGCCTCAACTTCCTCGTTCCTCTCTTCTTTGATATGCTTTCCGATCTCTACCGCTGATCTCATCTACCCTCAGCGTTTCATCTCCCGTCTTAACAGGATGCTCAAATTTCTTCTTCTAGTCTTTACCTCTCTCTTTATCTTATACCCAAAATTTACAGCTTTTTGCTGTGTACGTCCATGGTGAATATCTTGTTAGTATCATACATGTAAAATGCTCAAATCTGAATTCATCATTCCCCCCTCCGTGTCCAGGTCTTAGTTGACTTAGTGCAATAATTCAAAGTCCCAAGCTCAGAAGTTCAAACCATTCCTGACATTCTTCCTGTGAATCTCTCCTATAATGTCCATGCCTTTAAACAAACTGCAGCTCCCATTGTATTCATCTGAACCATTGAAAAGTCTTGCTAGCTCTCTTCAGTGCGTTTCATTGTGGGTATTTTTCTCTATTTTTCCTATTCTCTATTTCGTTTCTTTCTCTGTGTTCTTCATAGTCCTGGGTACATCTGTTAATCAACATGTTTTATTGAGTATCTACTGTTTGTCACATGTGGTTACAATGTTAGAAAAACAAAGTCTTCACCTCTAAGAAGTTCTCAATACAATGGCAGTGATATGCTGAAAAAGTGTGTCTGAAGTGGAAACTATTACTAGTGTGTCTTTGCTAAGACGCAGTCCTAGCCCAGTTACTTACCGTCCCAATGATGTCAATGGCTCCTATGATCCCAATTATCTGGGCATGACCATATAAACCTTCTTATGATCTAGTTTATACACAAATACTCTTACTTTTCACTACTACTTTTGTCATTAGTAGTTATGATTGACTATCTTACAAAAGGTTTTGCAATTTTTTTCATGGCTCCACCCTCTTAAGGCCAATTTTTGCTTTTTAAAAATTTCCTTATATCTTAATGCCTACTTTTCTATGAAATTTTAGCAGATCTTGTATGTGACAAAAGAAATTTATGTAGTTTGTATATTGACCAGTTGATTCTTATGATCCCCTAGCTTGGGGACCACTGCAGTAAATATCACTTTGTATCAAAAATACAACACTCAGCCCCACGGTGTGTTCTTTGGTTATCTCTCTTTCTGATAAGATTGCAAATTTATTTACTACTGGAATGGTGTGTTATTATCTATTGCTTTATTCCTGACATATTAAACCATAGTCACCTATATATGGTAGATGCTAAATAATTACTTAATAAAATAATTTAGACAATGCAGATATAGATACAGTTGAATTCAGAAACAACAATTGGAACTCAGATTTTCAAATATTTAAGTAAAATGTACAATGTAGAGTCCAATGTCTGGATATGAATTTACAAGACGTTATCTAAAGATTTTCATTATTTTCAAGATATGTCTTCTCCATCCTTCAGTGATATTCTTAGCCTTAGACTGTAGAAATAATGTCTTTGATCCACATACTCACAATGACCTACTTCTTTAATCATTCCCTATAAGTCTAAACTTCTGTTACTTCTCAATTTTCTTTTAACACCTCTTTCTAGTCAAATCTCACTTTATCTCCTCATCACAACTGTTTCCCCAGCTGTTACCAAACCATTCAATCTGAATAGTTTAATTTGTGAAGGTTTTTTTTTTAAATCATCTAATGTGGCCCTCCTCAAAGTCTCTTCCAAAACTCATACAAAATATAATAAAGGACACCACCAATTGGGAAAGGGTAATTAAAAGTACTTTACTAATTAAGTTATGCAACTAATTATACATTTTAATAAACCACAAGTCCTATACCCAAATTTAACTAAATTAGAGGGATTGGAAATTAAATAGATGTTTCTTTTAGGCTGATCATCACACTTGACAGGGGTCACACTGCTGTCCTTTCACAGCCACAGGGAAGGAGCATCTGCACATTCAAAGAAGGACGACTTCCGTTTCTTAGACTGTTTAGACTGTCAGAGTGAAGCCAGTGCTACAGAGCAGTGGCTAGAGGGTTTAGCTACATTAACCTAGTCTGAAAGGTAGCATTCTGCTTTTGTTTTGTGGGTATTTTTCTCTATTTTTCCTATTCTTTATTTCGTTTCTTTCTCTGTTTTCTTTATAGTCCTGGGTACATCTGGTAATCAACATGTTTTATTGAGTATCTACTATTTGTCACATGTGGTTACAATGTTAGAAAAGCAAAGTCTTTACCTCTAAGACGTTCTCAATATAGGAAATGGACATTTAGAGCAATTTAGGTGCATTCCCAGGTTTATATACTTACTGAATGAAAAAGCTGGTTTACAAATTCCTAACTGTTGAATCCAAGTCCAATATTCTTTGCACTTCCACATCAGAGTCTTTGCACACTCAAAAATATTGGTTGACTGTCAAATCCCTCCAGTGAAGGACACAGGGAAGTTACTTTGGTGCACACACGCATGTGCAAGCACACACACACACTCTTTCTCCACATCCCTGAGAGTATGAATTCTTATAAAGTAGGAATTTGGAGTAGAAAATATAAACATGAGCAGTTGAGAAAATATGGGGTTATAAGGAAATAGTTTAGTTTTATTAAAAAAATGCTCATATTCATCAATTTTTAAAAATTGTCTAATCTGCTGGTTTCCAAGGTTTACTCCTCAAGCATTTGTGCAACAACCTTGTAGAGAAAAAGTCCTTGTACAAAAGAGGAAACAAGCAAATGTATTGTGTTATGATAAATTCTATTAACAGGCAGGTACCCTACAAGCAGAGGAAGGATGAGGAAAATTGTCTTATTCTGTTCATGGGTGAGGGAGGTGAGTGCTGGGCAAGCTTTTGCAGACAAAAGTTTTGAGATATTAACAGTGAATAAGAGCTACTTATGAGACAAGCGAGGAAACATTATTTTAGGTTATATCATATGCCAACAAGGAAATCAGCTCACTTGTTAAAAATCTAATTTATTGAGAATATTTGCAGTCACTCCTAAGTGACCACTGATCAATTTTTGAGAATCTTAGAAGCCTCCAAATAACTTCTATGTTTAATATTTAACTATCCTTATGGAATTTATGGAAATTATCTGCACACTAGCACACATATGACAGGAAGAAGATTGTTAATCCCAGTGTGTTCTTCACTCTGCCAGTGAGATCTCCAGTTATGGAACAGTTGGTAGGTAGCATGCTCATCATACCTGCCAAGAACTTGAAAGCTGGAACCAGAAGATTTGTCACTGTAATACATGTTATTTTATTTATTCTTCCCTTTTTTTTTTTTTTAAGAACTCATTGGTCAGTGATCATGACTACTCCACAACCTTCCAAAGTGGAAAGCACTCTGAGTCATCTGCTTTTACAATCTCTCTTATTTCTTAGATACATAGAACATTTAGCTGGTTAGTAGGTTTTTCACTTTTCAGGTATCATGTCACACGATGTGTTTTTGGCTTGATAAACACATTGTATTGAACCAGCAGCAGTCAGCCATTCAAGAATGTTATCTTCCTTTCTGGGTGAGTTTACCTGGCTTGTATTCCTCCTGTTCACTGGGGAAGAAATAATTACTCATCTACCAGCTCTTTTGATGAGTTCACAGGGCATACATTGTATCCCCAGTTTCTATTAAAGACCTAGACAACTCTTATTTATTACCTTTGTAGGCCAAGGAACAGTTCTACATGATGTGGAAGTTAAGTTGGTACTTAAATTACTTCCTGTAAGGAAGACTCATTAACCATGTTGACCTGAGAACACTTTCAATTTCAGATGCCATCCAGCGAGGACAGGCCTTGTATTAATCCTGTGGCTGCTGAGGATTCTGCTTCCTCCTGATTTTTACTCAAAGAGATTAACTTTTGGCTCCCCAGAGCTAAAAGAGCAACTCTTTCATCTTCTGCTTCATCCACTCATTTTTTTATCTGAAACTGTGATTTGATATTTATGTTAAAATGAGAAAGAGGGAATCATCAGGGAATTTGATTTTGGTGTTTTGAGGAACCATGTGAAAAATCCATGTAAGTTGACATCACTTTTCCCCAAAATGCACAGTGAAGTATCACTCTGGGAGATCATTTAGGAAAATGCCTCGGTAACATATTCTGGAATAAATATTATAATTTTAAACTTTTAAAAAAATAACCATAATCCAGATTTTAAAGTGTCCTGAAAAGTCTCCAAATGTATAGTAATTTGTTTTAATAACATTCAAACTCACCCTATATAAATTACACATATTTTTCTTAGATAAAAGAGACAATTTTTTATGGCAGAGTAATCTTACAAATTTTTTTGTCAAAGACAGAAAATAAAGTATCTTTATATTTATAAAGCTGATCAACACAGATGTCCTTTTTGTATATTATAAAGAACTGCATACAATAGGAAGCTGAATTTGATCTGGAAGTAAAAATGCTTTAGATTGATACAAAAGAATACTATAAGGGAAAACTGAAATTATACTAACACCAATTTTTAACTGCCACTGTCATTTCCATTCTTTTTCTGAGAATTACATGTAAAACCAGGTGTGATTCTTATAGACATGAATATATATATATATGTATATATGATATGTACACTTGTTTATGTTAGGACCAATTTTAGAGGATTGTAAATCTATTTCTTTCTCAGTTCTGCAAAAAGTTATCATTTGTATGAGGTTATAAGAATGCCCTAGACATACGTATATGTCCTAATGCAATATTCATTTTTTACCTATGAATACATACAGCAACAGCACCGAACACTAGGTATGAGTGAGTCATACAGTTCTGGAATTTCTGATGTAATTCCTGGCTTGTCTGGAGAAAGAAGAGTTGATGCCAAGACGATAGCAAGAGTTCTTCCTGAGTGGTTTTGTTGTGATTAGCCTTGTTGAAGGGCAAAAAAACCCAAAACAAAATTTAAAAAATTCTAAAATGAGCATGATCAGAAAGAATATTAGCTAGAAGAAGTGGGTGGCATATAGCATGCTTTAGAGACGCTGCAAGCCCCAGATTAGCAACATGATAGCTTCTCTTTAGACTAAATTATTATTCCTTGTCTCTAGGAAAATCGAATGCTCCTCTGGGGGAGGAGTTTATACAGTAAATACCATGTTCTAAATATCTGATACATATAAAAGTACTCATCCATATGACACCATCTTTCATCAGGTTTACAATCTAGCCCAGGAGGCAGAACTAAGACACATAAAATAATTGGGGAATGATTAAATGTTAAGCAGTGTAAAACTCAGTACTGTAAAGAGTTCAGATACATAAAATACCATCCCACCCTAAAGTAGGCATAGAAAATTGCATTTGCAAATAATATGTAAGATTTACACAATCCAAAGAGACTAAGAATGGAATTTTAGGAATAAGAAATAATATTATTGGGAGAAAGCACAGTTAAATAAACCAAGAATGTTTGAAAGAAAGCGAGCAGATTTGCCAGATGAAAGTGGAGTTTAGGAGTAAAAAATGTTATTAAAAATGTTGGGAAAGACAAGCCAGGTTCCAAATTGATGCTGAAGAACTCTAATGTAAACACATGGACGGTTTAGGTCTTTACACCACTGTGTTTTGGCAAAGATTATCTAGCAATGACGTGGAAGAAAGGTGGGAAAGAAGCGATGACCCAGAGTCAAGGTAACAAGTTAGAAACTTTATAGTAATCCAGGAACATGATCATTGATTTCATTGTCTGGAAACTAGAACAGTGTCTGGCTCATCAGTGTTCTTCATAACAATTTCTTTCTTTTGAATTAATATTGAATGCACTTGTCCTTCCTGAGTCACTGGGATTTTGAAAGAATCAAATAGAAAGTGCTTTCAAAGCCATAAAGCACAATCCAAATAGGAGGCGTTATTGTATTAAATGAGGAATAAGAGGACTAGATGTGGAAGACAGCATTAGAAACATCTCCAAGATTTTAAAACGGAGAGAAGACAAAAGCTCATGTCCTCGCAAAGTAGTAAAAAGTGTGCTTGTTCTGATGAGAACAATGAGAAGTGCATTCCCGAAATATTCCAAGCTCACATGAAACAAGAGCATGTCTCAATGAAGACGTTTTATGGGGTGAGGCTCCAATGAGAGATCAGAATATAACATAGATGACAATAACAAGAAAAATTAATATTTACTGTTTAAGATATGCCGGGTATCATGACAATTATATTATTATGTTAATTTTCCCCTGTAGTTCTGATACAGCTTTAAAAGGTGGATATTGTTACTTGTTGTCATCTTCACCCCTAAGGTCAGACCAGCCCTCAGTGGTGGAGGCAGGATTCATAACTAGCCAGTCTGATTTAGAGCCTGCCCACATGCCATACCATGCAAAACAGGGGATAGTTAAAAGAGCGGGGTGATTCAGCTCACCAAGATAATTTGGTGCCCAGACAGAAAAGTACAGCTTTATAAACAGGGCCTCTGTTTTTACCCATTATTTAGGTTCCTTAAAGATGAACAATAAAAATGTCAGAGAATCAATACTTGGAGAAGAGGAGGAAAAACAAGAAAGTATAATGCATTGAAAATCAAAATGCACTATGTGCATTATAGCGTACTGTGTATGAGCTCATTGCCTGATACATAGATTAGCTCTTTGGGAGGGAAAGGCAGACCTAGGGAATGGGGAGACGGGACAAGTAGTATCTAATGAGTATGTGGGTCATATAAATCTGAGGTTCTCAACTGGGGTAATTTTGCCACCCATGCAATATTTGGCAGTGTCTGGAGATGTTTTTTGTTGTCACAACTGGGGCAGGGGAGCTACTAGCAACTAGTAGGTAGAAATCAGGAATGCTGCATATACCCTACAGTGCACAGGGGACAGCTCCACAGCAAACAATTATCCAGGCCCAAATGTTAATAGAGCCAAGTTGAGAAATCTTTCTATGGATACATCTAAAGTCCAGATCACAACTCTCAGAGCAAAAGGGGAATATAGTACTGAACTACTCTGGACATAGGGAAAGAACATGGAATTTGAGGGTGATAAAGTGTCCAATCTATTGTGATGTCTATTATCAGACCCATCTTAGGCATGTCTAGAGCTTCTTCATGGCTACACATCTTTCCCTGACCTTTGACTGCTTTGCTCAGCCTTACTGATGTTTAAAGGTGACCACAGTTGTTCAGCCCATGCAACTCCACTGCCTGAAGCCCACCAGCTTCCTTCACCATGTCCCTAGCTCATTTCCCCATTTCTTCATTGAATAAAATTCCACGCCACAAGGCAGTGTCTCCATTCTCAAGAAGATGCTAAAGGTGGCAGTGAATGGTGGACATCTGGCAGGTCGCTCTATAGTCTCTCACAGAGCAGTGACTGGCGTGAGACTCAGGAACCTGCATTGCTTCCTATCCTGTCCTGCTCCTGTCCCTCTTTCTTGCTACCCTGGAGTTTTGCCTTCCAGCAAAGCATTGGTAACAAATCTTTGTCTCATTCTCTGTTTTCTATGTCTCGTCGTCTCTTGGGCTAAGAGAATAGTCTTAAAATGTACCAAGGAACTTGCAGGGTATAGAATACATTCTGCATTTCAGTGTCACAATTTATTGGCAATTATTAAATACATGAAGACTTATTCTTCACATTTTAATGGCCATGTGAAATATCAAAAATGGAAAAAATAATAATTTGAGATGCTATGAAACACAGTGAACATATAGAAATGTTGTACTAGAATTCTGGAAAGCGGTGCTTAAAAGAATGGGGAAAAATCGTGGTGCTTATCTGTCCTAATGACCAACTAGAGCAGACTAAGAAGGTTCTTTGAAAAATACAGACTGCCAAAAACTCTCACATATAACTTTCTTAAATAGACTTTTATAACTTCACCCAAAAATAGTATTCAGCTAAGGCCACTAAGTAAGCTAGAACAAGGTTATATGAAAGAATATTACAGCTCTACCATATGTCCTAGTTACAATAATTTCTTACTAAAAATATAGAAAACTACATTAAAATATTTTCAATATATGTTCTTAGCATTTTTAATAGTTGTTATTGAATCATCTGCTTGGGTATCATCTTTGAAGTTGTTGCCATTTTACATTTCTCATTTTCTGGTCTGCACTAAGGCAGTTATTGCTTAACTTAAAAACATGGTTACATTATCCAACTGTACCTGAAAGAAAATTCAGCTAAACCAATTTAGCCCTAATGTGGAATCATATTCTTTGAAATTATTGAAGTATGATGTATTTTCCAGCCAAAGAATTCATATATGTGCACTTTTCCCCATATGCTGATGAAGACTATATGGGCCTTTGCATTGCAAGAGCAAGATTGCCTTTTGTTATATTAAATGTTACCTATAAATATTCATATACTAAATGCTGAGCATTTATTTAAGTCATCTGAAAAGTCATGTATTTTCCTGAGAAATCTATTATTTATCTTTATTGTTATGCTGCATCTGACATAAGGGAACACAACCATTGATGTTAGGATAAAATGATAGGTGGTGTTTCATCCAAGATGGGTATACATATGAAGAAAGAGTTTTTCCTTTCAATTAAATTTGGTCAATTACTCACACAGAGTTTAAAAAAAATAAAACTACATGATAGTCCTGACTTTAGACTATTAGGTTTCTATATGAAAGCATGTATCAATGCATAAAATTATATATGAATTCTTTTGTTATCATTTATTGCCAAGAGTGTTAAGTACCACTGGATCCCAGAAACACTTTCTGCTCCTCTGGTTGGAATGCTGAAAGCTCCTAACATGAACTTCTTATTTGCCTTTTAACGTTCTCTGCTATTTCAAGTGTAGAGAGCAACAAAGTTCTTAGCTGGAGGTAGGAAAATTCCTCTTCTTGTGTTGATTGTGACGTTGAACCTGGATAACTAAACTGACCTGAAACATTAGAGGTCATGTGCAATTAACTTATTTAAACCTTCATGTATTCAACTGCAAAAACTTTAGCAGAGGTAATAATAATAGTAGGGTTTTTCATTTTTAAAATATTAATGAGGATTACCATGTTATTTTGTATGACATTTCTTGCAACTTCAGAGTAAAAATAGGATAAAAATAAAATATTATCATTAGGAATTTTTCTTAATGGAATATTCAAGAAGTTAATGGTAACTTAGGATACTCTGTTCATTGTGTCATAGTCTCATTGACAAGATTCATGAGCCCAGGCCCAGAAACAAATGATGATTATATAATTTGCTATTTTTCCACATAAATTGCCCCTAGTCGACATGGCTTCTGAACTGCCAGAGTGATTCTAAATACTACTTCTAATTTTCTCCATTATATCTAAAATTGATGAGCTAGAATATTTTTATGTAGTTCTTTCTTCTTATAAACAGGTTTAGATATGTATTGATACATAACATGGAATTTATTTTTTTCTTTCAATTTTCAATCATTAATAATGATGCCTTAAAAATGTTTTAGGAAGTGCAAACAATTTTCAGTTTATAAATATATCCCTTTGATTTTATGCATGGAATTATACAAGTTTTTGGAGAGTAATTTCTCTATGTAAGCCTCGTGTGATTCTATATATACTTTATATGACTCCTGATGAAAAATTCTGGCAAAATTCTTCATCTCAAATCACATTCACAGTACCATCATTTTTCAGAACAGTCTCCTTTTCACAGATTAATGTAAAGCAATAAACTACCAAATGGAAAAAATATAATTATGTAAACATGGTAAACTCAAACATACAAAATGCTCAAAGACACTCCAGGCCAACATCAGGAAGAATTGCGCATTAAGTAGGGTTTGTCATTATGACCCTGATTTCCCTATTCAGTGTCATTTCTCTGTTTCCACAAATCTGAAACGTGTATACCTGTGCCTCACTTCTCAAGCTTGCTCTGAAACGATCACAAACCTTTCTTGTAACCCACACTTACGCTGCGAAGACGTGGTGAGCAATATTCTCACTAAGGTAGTTGCATTGTAACAGGTACCAAAGTCTTACGTTAAGGAAAACTTTCAGAAATCAGAGGGAGAAAGAAAAATCATTTACTTTTGATATTGTTGTTTTTAATTTTGTTGAATTACACTCTTTCAATTCCTCCATGGAGGCAGATAAATTGGCCCTGAATCAATCTAAGACTTTTTATGGAGGATGCGATATCCAATTTTAAAAAAAACAGTGATTAAACTTGAAAACTTAAGAAAAACATAATAAAAATACTCTAGTATGAGATATTCAACCAAAAGCAGGAAACTAAAGATTGCAAATCAATGATTATTTTAATACCCTAGAATTATGTATTAAAATATTAAAGCTATTACATCTGTTTTCCAGTTTTTTTCTCAGTGTAATCTTCCAAACAAGAATTTTCTATTCATTCAAATAAATGAAACTTTAGTTAGTAAATGATAATCTTACAAATATTTAAAATGATATTTAAATGAATATATTTAAAATAAAATGTAAATGTATAATTAGCCATAATTCTTTGCTTTGGAAATATTATCAAAAGCATTTAGTAAAAAAATTAAAGCAGAAATCCATGTCTAAATATTTAGAAATATCAAGTCACATGTGTGGTATATTCAAGAAGTGAAATATGTAGAATCTATCAGTCATAAATTATGTTGTGACTTTATGATAATTTTTTATTCATTTTCACATTTCTAATAAACTTATTAAAGGGAAATCTTGATTTACAAGAATTATCATCATAACCATATCAAATGTGAGAGCTATGCTGCCTTTGTCTGCATTTCAATAGTTTCCCTCTCTGCCTTCACATGAATTGTATCTTGATCTTCTGGTTTATGTAGGAAAATAGCAATATTTTAAATAAACATGACAAACATTTACTCTTTGAATAATATCAGTATCTCAATGTAGCTATTCTCCTACACTGTCAAGTGAGATACATGTTTTACTACAAAAAGAATAATTTTTCATACATAAATTGAACTTGTTTTCAAATACTTTTCTTTTTATCTGAAAACCATTCGTATTGACATTATACAGAAACATGTTATGTGACTGACTTTGTTATATATTACTAATATTTAAAAGTTAAGTCTTGTTACATATCTGGAACTTAAAAAGACAATAAAATCACAAATCAATTCATTTCAAGGATGTTACATCCAAACAAGCATGCAAAAATTCAAATAACTTATTTGGTTTATATGTTGCCACACACTCAATTTTTATTAAATGTTCCATTCCTCTGATTTGGAAATTGAGTAAATGGGACAGTCTGGCTGTATGTGGATTTATTTGTATGATCCAACTTTGAAGCAGCCCATTCTGAATAGAACAGCGGTGCGTTCTGTGTACGTGTGACTGTGTGTATGTCAGCAAGAATTTGTGAGGGTGTGTTTTCATTAATTAACATAATATCTTTAGGTATAAAAATATTAATTTCAGGTAAAATTAAACAAAATATTAATATTCACAAACTGCTCATTGAAAAGGACAGTGAGTTTAGATACAATGTTATCAAAACAATGAACTCTAAGAATGTGACTTTATCTAAGGAAATAATGAATTCAAAGGCGTGAGTTTAGGACTGAAAATAAGAAAGCTGATAAAAATGTGAATGATATAAAATAAAGCCCACTGACACAAGATGTAAAGCCTGGAGTTATTTGTATGTTACAAATTCTGGTCAGGCACTTCTAGTTTAAGTTTGTGAGGTTTTTATTTAGAAGTTGCTAGCTGCTTCTTAGTGTAGGAGAAGCTGTCAATGGTCTTTTTAAATCAGATTCTCCTATTCTTTATTAAGCAAAGATGGTTATGTGCCTCCCTCAATGGTGTAAATATAAGGAACGTAGTGACTGTTAACAAGGGTGATTGTGTGGCAGGACAATTTTGTGAGAAACACCACTTGGGCTGTGTCTTACATACTGCTTCGTGTAGAATTCAGAGATTTCTGAGGGACATGGGGGCATATTTGAGATGACCTCTTCCTGATCAACACAACTGCTAAGGTCTGAATATTTATGTTCCCTCAGACTCATCTGTTAATGTCCTACCCTCCCCACCCTGATGATGGTAGTAGAAGGTGGGGCCTTTGGGAGGTGATTTGCTCATGAGAGTGGAGCCCTCATGAATAGGATTAGGGTCATTATAAAAGAGGTCCCAGAGAGACCCTCAACCCTTCCACCCTGTGAGGACACAGAGAAAGATGGACATCTATTCACCAGGGAACAGTCTCTCATCAGACACCAGATCTGCTGGTACCTTGGTCTTGGACTTCCCAGCCTCTATAACTGTGAGAAATAAAGTTCTGTTGTTTATAATCCACTTAGTTTTTGGTATTTTGTTATAGTAGTTCTAAGGGACTAAGACTTCAACCATCCTGGGTTGGTGAGTTTTCTTGTGGAAGAAACTTACGAGGGTTGAACACCAGACCCAAGCTTGGAGCACTCGTGCGGGACGGAGTGCTGGGAGAGGTAATGTGCTCCCGCCACCTTGGGAGTTTCCTGCTTACTCTGGCCAGACAGAGGACGGAATATTAATTTGAATCATAAAAGGAAATATGAATCTGCTTGTTTTCCAATCTGAAGACACAGATATTTCATCTGTATTTATACTTACCTCAAAAAATTGATACTTAGAATCCATATATTCACCTGAATTCTGTTTCTTTCTAGGTCCCTGAAGAGAATGAGCAAGAACCACGCAAACATTTGCGTCTCCATTACTTCCTACCATGGTGCTGAGCTCTCACTCTTTTCTTCAATAGAATGTTAATTTGTTTTAGTATTGTGCTCAGTGTCTACTGTAAATATTTGCCTGTACGTTCAGACTGAGTAAGTAGATTGCAGCATCTTATTCTTTCTTTTTGTCGCAGACACCATCAGAAATGAGGTCAGAAGTGGTCACGTGCTCTTGTGATGACTGTGTTGCATCAGTAGGTCTGGTTAGTAGATGCTTGTTGAAATGGTTTGTTACTGCGGCAAAGCACTCTTATTTATCCACATCACAAATACATCGGTGCAGCTGCAGATCTTGCTTTCAAAAGGACATTCGTTAAGATAAAGGGTCGAGGGGCATAAAGGACACATGTAAGACAAGAAAAAATAGACTGATAAGATAAAAAGAGTTAAACTGTGATGAGGAGTCTGCAAGTTTGTCACTGAAATGAGTTTTACAAGGCAATGTGTTCCCCATGGCCTATTTTGGCCGATGTTTCAGCAACGCCCAGTCAATCACTCACTGAACCCTGTTCCATTTAGGCTGCTAATGGGTTTCTCAGGAAAAATTAGTAAAGCCAGACATTTATTCTTTTTAAAAAATTCACAAAATGTAACTGAGAGCATTTGTCAATATTCTTTAAATCAGTTGAACTATTAATATATACTGGAGACATCTGCCCATTAATTTAGATTTCAGATAAGTTTTTAAAATGTGTTCATCTTATATGCATAGATCAAGGTTTACACATTCAGTTGAAATGGCACAAGTTCATTCTACTAATCCACTCTGAAGAGAGGGAGGGGTGACTTCAGGAAGAAACTTTAAAAATAAGCGAAAGAGCAGAGGGTCCAGAGAGCTCAAACAATGGAAATCTTTTATTTCCTAAAGAAATTTGTGACTTGGTATGCGCAGTTTGTGCAGATGATTCATCAACTGTAACCTGTGAAGTTTAACTTCCGCTCTTAAATCTTTCAATAACAATTTTTAATAAAGACATGTAAGGTTTTATGTGGTGTTTCTGTTTGGCGACAGAGTAGCCACTAGACTCTTGTTCTTTTGGGGAAGTGAGCATACTGTTCAATGGTTCAGTATTTCAAAGAAAAGTACTTTGGCCTCCATATTTATTCATGCTAATTTCAGATTAGATTTTGTTGAAAACTTAAGCAACTTTATGAGGTCACACGTTTTGAATTTTGTTATGTTTATATACTGTTATAAAGAAAGCTTTTTGAACTAAAATATATTACTAAAATAATATATCCATTTGTTTGATATCATTATCCTGTATCATTCACGGCTCACTGACATTCCATGTATATTTGTGCTTAGATAAAAAGAACAGGTTTATCCTTACATTCATTTTAGCCTAGTTTATAAGTTACTGCTTACTACAAAGGTCATAGTTAATCTATGTGTGCTTGTGTCCGTGTGTGTTTTCTCGAGTTATACTTATGTCAAATGTCAGTTGAGTAGGTTAATATCATGACGCTGAGGAGGGAAGGTGGTAATTGAGATCTGATCAGAAAGCCCAAATGTCCATGAAAAATGGAAAATTGGGTTTAGCAACAACCAAAGCATATCAGTAGAAGGCTCCGTGGTACATGATCATGGGCAATACACACAGAAATACAGATAGACAATAAATAAATAGGCTGCCATTTAATCTAGTATTACCAAGTATGTAAGCATGGATGATTTGTTTAAGTTACTTTTAATAAACATTGTTCTAGAATGATTTTACCATATGTATGCAGACATATATGTACATCTTTAATCTTCTTAAAAAACTGATTACAATTAAAATGTAATGTGGTATGAAATTGAGTTTCTCAAAAATCTATATTGTCATCCTAACTTTGTATGCTGCTGTATTTATAGGCATGGTCAGCCAACATTTTACTATAAATCACTTACAACATGGAGTTGATTACACTGAATAAAGAAATGTATTCTTCTTGATTATAACTAAAAAAAATTAAAATCAATTAATATTCCAAAATTAATTGGAATGTATTTCACAGCTCAGGAATCTCACAAATAAAGTCCTCATTAAAGGAAAGACATAATGAGGCATTCTGATGACAAGATAATCAGTACATGCTGTATCTGCTTTGTATTTTGTAGCAGGATAATATTTTAATAGCCCAGGGAAATGTATTTCTGGGATAGGCCTTACTTATTGAAACTCGAAGGAGAGGCGTTGCTTTGTCAGGTGTGAGAGGAATTAACCACGTTGCTGTGAGTCAGAGTCCTTTGGAGGAAAGTTTATTTTAGACTCTGAAAGAAATTATGGAATGATTTAGACATATGCCTGAGGGGTAAAAACTATACTTTATCAGAAGGTGTCATGTGGAAAACTGTGTTTTCTCAGACTATGTGTGGTAGATAGTCTCCAAATATGGGTGCTGCCTTTTGCTTCCTTCCTGCATGCACATACTGTTCCCTCTTCAAAAACAAAACCCTCTGCCAGCCCCACCCTTTGCATATGTGCTGGCCTTGTGACTGCTCTGACAAATAGAATGCTGTAGAGTGACTTCCAAGGCTTTCTGAGCCCAAGCCTTTTGAGGACTGGCAGAATGCACTTCCTTATTCTTGGAAAGCTACTTCTTAGAATCCAACCTTCTTGCTATAAGGAAGTCTAAGCAGCCAAATGGAAAGGTCCCAGTGGAATTCCCAGCCAGCAGCTAGCACCAACCTCTAGCCACCTGAGGAGGTAAGTTTGGTCCTTCCAGCCATCCCAATGCTGTGGTGAACACCACATAAGTGGAAGAAATGCCTGGCCAATCTGCAGAATCAAGAGATAAAATACATTGTTGTTGTTGAAAGCCACTACATTTTGGGGATGTTTGTTACACAGCCATAGATAACAAAGCATCTTGAATTATAAATAATGCACAATTTAGGAAGAATTTTTGCAAATTTTATTTTTGTTTTGTTGGGAGATTATTCTTTTGTTCTTTTTTTTTGATGTTAGTTTACTATGAACTATCTTGGGGAATTTCAAAACTTATAGTAGATCATATTCTGAGGAAGAAAAAAAATCAGTTAAGTAGTGATATTCTAGAATTCAGAATCAAACAGTTCAAGAGACAGGCAATTTTGAGGAAGTGTATACTCTGAGAAACCCTGGAGAGGTACATTTAGAGAACAGAAGTTTTTAATTTAGAGTCTGGGTAATCACTTGATTGAGAAATACTTATTCTGGTATATTTCTTGATAATTAAATTTGGGAAAGGAGGAATGTAGAATTGTGAGGATAATTCCAGGAGGGACAGAAAAGAAGAAAGTACTTCATGGGTAAGGAGCTCTCACCTGAATTCTGTGAAAATGTGTCAGCCATAGTGAGACGCACGTATGGAGTCTGTAATTGGACCTGAATGACATACACTTGTCTTGAAGGAAGATCTGCAATGAAGACTATGAAGAAGGACTAGAGCCTAGAGTGGCTTTGCTAAATCATGTGCTAAAGTGCACTTTACTGGGGAAAGTTCTACATTGTTCTGGAGGACAAAATGCCCCTCACACCACACACTCTTTCTCCCTATAATGTATGCTTCCTTTTCACAGTGGTATCTGGAAATACATATGCATAAAGACACATATCAAGGTGGCTTTTACATCAAGCATAAGAACAAAATTGTGTTCCATCTTTTGTTCAGAAGTTGAAGTACTGAAAATTCTGAAGAAATTCATGATTTCTCTCATAAAATTGATGACTCACTCTTATAGGTACACAGTGAATGTTGGTTTCAACATGTTTTATATTGGATAAAGAGCTCTCAATGGCTTAGCCTTTACACAATTTGCTTTATCTGTGTCTTTATAGTATATAAAGATATTTTGCCTGGATGAAATTAACAGCCAAAATAAAATACAAAGCGCTTTACATATCAGCACTTTTAATGGTACAATTTATTTACTGAGGTACATAAAATTGTTCTCTTTCAATGGAATTTCACAAACATTACTATAGTTCTATAGTGGAGATGAAAATAACTAAGAGTGAAATAGATATATGCTAACTGTACTATATTTAAAAAATAAAATTTTCTGTGTTTTGGCATTTTTTCAGAAATAAATGGCATGTTTTTCTTCAAGATATCTTGTAATAGTAGATATTCAAGGAATACTTTGGAAAGTATAATGGTTTCTGTCATTATCTTTGACCCATGATGGCCAATAGTGTCTTCTGCATACGAGTAAAATTCTCCTAGCAGTCATCTCCATGTACCTCTCTTTCCACTGGGGGAGCATGTTTGACAAGGACATTACTAGCTGAATTTATTGCAGCCTTTGGTATTCATGTTCCAGCTTGTATTTGCTCAGTGGCTACAATGTAAAATGGAAGAAATGACCATAAAGTGTGTAATGTAAACATGATCCTCAGGAAACAAGATCATGGTCATCACAAAACATCGTCATTTACTTGTGGGCCACCACTCTTATAATGGCTCACTTTCTATTAGTTAGTCCTATCATTTTTGCAGTAGTTTAATTTAAATAAACAAGGTAGATATTATGAAAATATTTAGCTCCAAATAGAATGCTTTCTTCATTACAATATGAGCTAGAGGAAATTTTTAAAGGTTTTTTTGATATGACATTTAAAGAGAAGTATATTGTCTGGAACAAAAATATTTGTTGAATAAATGCATAAATAAAACCCATTCATTTCAGAATTAAGTGACAGGCCTGGTTTTATTTACAAGTTTGAACTAATAAAGTGAAGTGTACCTGATGCCAGGGGAAAGAAAAAGGGGGCTGATGTTTAATGAAAGCCTTGGCACATTAGGAAGAACAATTACTGCCAAAGAGAAAGGAAGCAGAGAGAGTTGTTAACCCTTAGAAAGAATGATCATTTCCTGGTAGTTTCTGACTTGAAGACCTTTCCACAAACTTGGAATTCTAGAGACATGAACAAGATAATCATGAAATAATGAGCTATTCATTATGGAATTTATATGTCGTTAGAGGGAAGATTATCTTCCCCAGGCACAGCCTAAGAATGTAGGACGAGTCTTCTGTGCTACTGCTGTTTAAAAACATACCCATCCAACGCTAAGGTGTTTGAAGTGACATTTTCTAAAGGCAGTGTTCCTTAATTTTCTCTGTTTCTTCATGAAACAGAATCTGGAATCCAATAGTCAGGCACCTCCCACCCATTTCAGATATCTGTTTAAACACCCAAAGGAACTGTATAAAATGGAACTTTATGAAAATGACCAAAATATGTGTGGAAATGATTGAGTCTACAGGGTTTGGTAATACAATTTGGAGATGAAAAGGCGAAAATTAATCTGATAACTATATCTGGATAATTTTGCCTAATTACCTTAGAAGCAGCAACGTAAAAATGTCAAGATTGACACTGGTATCTAGAGAGTAGTAATGAACCAAGCTTGTTCTTTTCTTCTTAGAGTTATGCAATTCTTCAAGCACTGGGGCTGTTCTCCTTTCCATCTCAGTGACTACAGCTATGAATATTTAATGGACAACAAATATATGTCCTAGAACATGCACAAAGGTCTGGAGGATATGGTATAGTTATAATCCTAGCCACCAACTTAAATTTGTCTCCAGCCTGAATAGAAGAAGGAAAACAAGGCAAACTTGTTGAACTCTTATAATCCCCTCTGTAGCCTGGCCTGGACGGGATGACCCGCCACCCTTTAATGATCTAAAATTATTCTGTCTGTTCTCTCAACATCAAAATTTACTTGTCATAGATTCCATTTTTTAAGTTTCTTGTTCTTAACTGTGCTTAGGGATTGTACTCATTGACAATACCCCTGTTAATAGTTGACAGTTTAATGTGTTAGCCTTCTAGTGGATTTATAATTAAGTAAAAGATTACTGTAGCCATCTTTTTAAAAACTGGAGCAAATTCTTACCATTTCAATTATGGGTTTCATCTTTATAGGGACAATAGGGAGAGATATACACTTTTTTAAAAAGGAAGAATTTTCCAGCCACTACTTCCTATGGCCTATGAAAAAATTGATCTTGTATAACACTCACTAACCCAACAAAATTGTCTTACACAATGCCAGAGTAATCCAGGCCCCTTAGCATAAGTTCCACCATGTTATAATTCATAGTGAATTCTGCCCTGCCATCCATTCTCAGTAGAAGAGGAAATTTTAGCATAAATACATAATCTTTAAAGTTTAAAATTCTCAAACTCTGGGTTTTTCAATGAAGGGTATAATTTCATGTTCTAAAGGGTATCTTCCCAAGATTTCTTTGCCCTATCTTGATTTTACCTGTCACCTATTGCACTAGTATTTAATCCCAGCTTGGTAACATGTTAAATTTATGATAATGCTATCCTCCTTATAATGTTGATATTCTAGGTTCCACAATTCTGATTCCTATAGGTACCGATGAAAATATAAAACGAGACGTGGTCAAGGATAAAATCCTCTGGAACTCCAACTGGACACTTGCTTCAAGAATTAGTTTTCTATGTTCCAGGTGTATTACAAATGTTTTAAATTTTAACCACATAGCAACTCCAGTATTATCTACACTTTACAAATAGGAACATTGAAGTTCACAGAATTTAAGAAAAATTTTTAAGAAATCTCAGTAAGTGATAGACTAGCAATTCAAATCCAAGTTTTTCCTACTTTACTGCAAAAATAAAGATCTTTCTAGAACACTTAAAGTTTGTAATTGGTTCCAGTGAGACTCATCTGAGGTGGAAATGGAGAAACTGTGGTTGAAAGACCTAGAAGGGACACCCTCTATTAATCAAGCACACCTCCACTAATCAATTAATTCTACTTTTATCATATATAGTATATATGTATGCACACATTTTATATATGTAGAAAATTTATTAAAGTTTTTTAAGGTACCAAAAAGGATCAGTTTTTTTAGATTAAAACTCACACAAATCAAACATCTTACTCAATATCAAGCTTTATTCATAATTTGAAAGAGACAAGTAATCACAGAGCAGGTCTGGGACCCAGCACACCTCCCCAGCTCCATCCTCCCCCACGCACATACTCTGGCCCAGGTTACTTGAAGGTCTTTAAGCAATATGTGCAGTCACATCACTGACACAGAAAAGACATGTTTGGATAATGAAACTCCTCTATTTCATGCACAGAAGGTCAAATAATGTACCTGACATTTTCCAGACTGCCATGCTTCATCAATCCATGAATTGTAGGTTCTTGGACAAAATTTGTATATGTAAATTACAACATTCTATAATTAAAGACTCTTATGTCAGCAAATAGTTTTTAGTGCATTTGTCAGTTTGGTCATTAGTAAGTTAATGAGGAAATTTAACTGAGTTGCTTCTCTTTCTGCTTTCCCAGGGACATTTTCCCCACTGCAAAGGGAGATGGTGAACTGCCACGTGCTGATTACCTTTTCCAGCCTTGTTACTAAAGTTCAAATGAAAATTTGAAAACCATCAATATCTGCAGATTATATAAAGCCATTAATCAACCTTCATTTAGCCAATTAAGCATTAAATGTTTAAGGTTGTTATTGCTCTTATTTACCCTGTTTGTCATTCCCTTGTCATATTGTCCTCTGAATATAAATATTTTGCCAAATGAAGCATAATTCCTTTTCAATATTTTTATATCTACTGTTCCAGTATTTTGTATGAATGGCAGAGGAATATGGATTAAATTATTAATAAAATATAAGTTATTATTAACTAGTACAACTTGTCAAAATATCCTCATACTATCTGCTTGATAAGTTCTGGAAATTTTCCATAATATGACATCAGTCTATTTTTTAAAGAATATTCTTCTCTTTCTCCCCTCTAACAGTTGGAATATTGATTTACTTCCAGTCTGTGAGCATACCTACCATTCTTTAAAAATTCCCAAATGTGGTGATAACTCTGTGATAAATCTTCAATCTTGCTTAACATCGTGATGTATAATTAGTCTATATCTAGTTAAATCCATTTATTGAAGGTGAATGTAGTCTTGTTATCTCCTTAACTACCTTAGGCTGCAACTTGCCTTTTTTTTTCATTTTGGTTTCATTTATTTATTTTATATTTTATATGAAAAGAATTATCCCACATAATGAATAATAAATGCACAAAGGTGCATTGCTTTTTTAGTCCAAGAGCCACTGATTCTTTTTCTTATTTTTAAAATGACAATTTATACTCCAGATTCATCAGCAGGTCACCTATATAAATACACTGTTACGTTTTGTGATTATTGTTGTTGCTGTTTTTCTTACTTAATATCTTCTACTTTTCATTCTATTATAATTTTTGCTATTTTATACTCACATATTTTATATACATACACAAATATATCAGTGTATCATAACATATACGTGTATATATTACTTATATATGTGTGTATGCATATTTTTTGTTCATTTACTTGGCTACTTGGCTGACTCTTTTTAACTAAATCTCCTATATTTTCCAATTTGCTAGAAATGAGTCTAAAGTAGTTCTTAGGTACAGTGTTTGTCCAGATACCCAGGTTCATCCACCCACAAAATCTTTTCAAGATACCATTCCATTGTCTTCTGTATACTTGTCTTATGTCACAATATCCTTTTTTTCTTACCTGTTCTCTAGAACTTTAAGAGAAGTTAGTTCTAATAAGCAAATGTTTTTTGTGATGATTAGCATTTCCACATTATTTATTTTCTATAGTAACATTGAGAAATAAGGACTCAAACTTATACCTGTCTTAAGTTTTCATTAGATACAAAACAATACATGATCATATTAGCATATGGACAGGTCTACATAACCTTTCCATCACAAAAACAAATTAATGATTAATGTTGACATTGGACTATATTTAAGTCTCCTTGATTTTGTGCAATGGGCATGTTTGTGAAAATTTTAGTGTTTTATTGCTAAGATGACAAAAGGGAAAGGCAGAGATAATAAGAGAAAAATAAAACAAACATTTTATAATTTATCAAATTTAAGTGTGAACTGAACTTTGTATAATTGTACAAAAATGTGGAATGTGGAATGGGAGGGCTAAGACAATGATTTAATGAAAGTTAGTTAAAGAATGAACTTACTTGGTTGGAAATATATCAGAAGTCTTCAATTTGTAGAAACATGCTTTGTGCATCTAAATATGAAAGAATTTTTACTATCCTATTATTGTGAATTATCTGGACCATTAAAATTACAGTGAATTAAACTATATGACTTAGATTTACACACATGATAACATAAAAATGCATTCTAAGTTTTGTTTAATAAGAAAAGATAATTTTATTTCTGCCATGATACTTTGTTGCTTTGTAATGAGAGATATCAATATGTAGTTGAAACAATTGACCAAAAAAATGCATTTTTTGTTCACTTGAAAATATAAGATTTTGCCCATGAAACTGCTGTGAGCTAATTCAAAACAAGTTTGTTATTAAGGAATAGAAAATATTATAATTTTTTGTTAAACTATCCTGCAATTTTAATTTAAATTTCTGATACTTAATTTTAGAAAATCAACTAGTTATTTTTTATAAGCAAAATTTCAGAAGTTCAGAAACTTTTTATAAATTAATGAGAATAAAAATATACCTAAGTCTTCTGTTGATTCTAAGATTAGCTAATTTTTGCTCATGTGTTATGAGGCATATTAGTCATTCTATTGATGTGTCTGTACTCTAACCTTATGGTAAGCTGAATTTCTATGAGTTGCACTGAATGAACAGTAAGTGTCATTAATCTGGATGGTTATACATCTTTAATTCCATTGCTGACTCACTAAATGAGCTTAAGCACTAATTCCACTCAACTTCATTGTAATCAACTATTGCATTGTCTTTTTAAAATGTTCCCTGTGCATACAGCAGAAACCATTTTGGGATAATGCAATGGTCAGGAAACAACAGTGATGACCACACAACTTTATGGTTTTATTTCAAATATCTTTAAAGTAACTGAAGCTTTATATCTTAGTCACATTTTCTCTCTCCAGTTGATTGCTATAGGCTAATAGACTGTAGCAAAACTTACTCTTGAAACAGGGCACATAATGAGAGCGAGGAAATCACAAATGGCAAAGTCAGTCTGAAATTCCAGCTTAGGGATGTGCTAGGCTCTCGTGATTAACCAAGCAAGTTTGAGTTATAAGTTATACAAAAGCAAGTTATCACTGATGCTAGATTAATGCATCTACTTTGACTTTTTTCCCACCCTCATCCATCTTTCCCCATTATGGGAAAAGAAAAAGCAGTGAAGAAATTCAAAGTGATATTTAAAACAACTCATTATTTTTCTTTAAATGGGGACTTTTCTGAAGGTTTGCAGGGAAGATCACCTAAATGCTTAAAAACAAGACTATACCTTCCCCATTAGTTAATTAATTAATTACTTATTATAAAGCTAACTTTAAGGCATCAGTAATGGCTAAACAAGGCATTCAGTGACTTTTTTTCTATTTTAATATTGTGTTTCTTTAACTCATTTTTAAAAATAATAATTATTATAATATATTTATTTGATTATTACTCTAGGTAAGGCAGTATTCTCAGTGCTTTTTACTATTATTATTGTGATAAGAACATTTAACATGAGATTTTCTCCCTTAAAAAAGTTGAGGGTACAATAAAATATTGCTATCTATAGGCACAATGTTATACAGCAGATCTCTAGAACTTATTCATCTTTTATAATGGAAACTTTATATCTACTGAATAGCAACTCCCCATTTCCCCTGCCCCTCTAGGCCCTGGCAACCACCATTCTAATGTCTGTTTCTAGGAGTTTAACTATTTTAGATACCTCATACAAGCAGCATCAACAAATCACAAAGACAGAAAGAGAGGAAAAGAGATACAAAAAACTACAAAGCACATAGGAAACAATCAATAAAATAGCCCTAAGTTCTTACCTATCAATAATTCTTATAAATATACGTGGATTAAACTTTCCAATCAAAAGACTTAGAATGACTGAATGGATAAAGCAATAAGACTTAACAATATGCTATCTATAAGAAACTACCCACTTTAGAATCAAAGACACACATAGACTGAAAATGAAGGTATGAAAAAAATATATTCCATGCAAATAACCAAAAGAGAGCAAGATTGGTTCTAATTATATTAGGCAGAATAGACTTCAAGTCAAAAACTGTCACAAGAGAAAAAGAAGGTCCTTATATAATAATAAAAGGAACAATTCATCAGGAAGTTACAACAATTATAATTATATATGCACCCAACAATAGAGCACCTAAATATATAAAGTAAACACTGTCATATCTGAAGGAAGAAATAGGCAGAAGTAAAATAATAGGAGACTTCAATACCCTACTTTCAACAATGAATACAACATTCAAAAAACTCTGTAAGAAAAAAGCAGACTTGAACAACACTATAGACCAGATGTATCTAACAGGCATATGCAGAGCATTCTACCCAACAGAAGCAAAAACCACATTCTTTTCAAGTGCACTCAGAACATTTTCCAGGATAGATCACATATTAGGTAACAAAACAAGTCTCAACAAATTTAAGAAAATTGAAATCATACCAAGTATTTTTTCCAACTAAAATGAAATGAAACTAGAAATTTATAGCATAAAGAAAACTGAAAGTTTCACAACTGTGTGGAAATTAACATACTCTTCAAAAAATCAAAAGGGAAATTTAAAAAATATCTTGAACAAAACTGCACATGTAGTTTTGTTCATGATAAAATAAAAATATCTTGAAACAAATGAAAAGAAAACATACCAAAACTGATGGGATGCAACAAAAGTAGTACTAAGAGGGAAATTTATAGCAATAAGTGTCTACCTTAAAAAAGCAAACATCTTTAACTCATTCTAATTACAAACGTGGATTAGGTAATAAAAATAAAATGAAAGGGAAATTAGTAATGCAAGTTATATAAGTCATGGAACAGTTAAATGACAAAATTCTAAGAACCTAATTCCCCTGGACAAGAATATTTGCAGCAGAAACATGTCTTTGGAGAAAGAGGAAACAGTGCTTGAGTAATGAAAGAGAGAGAGTATTTCAGTAATAATCATCCAGTCAATGAGGAAAATGGAAAATCATATTATTTAGGACAGCAGACTATTTGCATATATATTATATATTTTGTTGCTGTTCTTATACATTTGGTGATTAAAGATAATTTTTAAGCATTGTTAGAGAAATGCATCTGAGCCAAGAAGTAAATTTACCCATGAACATTTTGGGAAGAAAGGATCATGACCACTTAATATTTATAAATCACTGACAGTGGTAGATCATATTTAATACAATCAGATTGTTGAGAATAGGTGTGAAGAATACTTCAATATATACTAGTTTACTAGAATCTTTCATAAAGTTTGAAGAAAAAATATAAAATACTTAGAGGGATAAAATGCACATATTCGACATATAATTAAAATTTGTTATATAATTATGGCATCCATGAGAGAATGAACATACAAACGGACATTACTCAGACCACATGATGACAATAGATCTGCGATCCTAAATCTGTAGCAATTTGTTCAGAAAGCCAAACCACAATTCTGCAGCAATCAGCCTAGAATAATAGTCAGGACCACCAGCTTCCTTGTTTCTTGCCCTGCTTGTAAGTCAGGACTGACCAGAGAATGCCAGATGTACTCTCAAACCTAATGCAACATGCCCAACTTCTAGATAGCTCACTTCCACCTTCCCCACACCAACAATCTCCAATCAGATCACACCTGTAGCCTTTTTGTGTTGTTGTTCACTCTAAAGATTTTCCACTAACCTGCCTCTTTGTGTCTCTGCCAATCATGATAGTGGCTTTTACCACCTTGCTACAGCAAGCTCTGAATAAACATCCTCTGCTTGTTCTCATTTGTGTGGTCTTGGCTTATTTCCACATCTATAATCAATTATTCCATTTAGTAGCTTAATTTTTAAAAAAGAAACAGTAGTTGGTTTTGGGCATAGAAGTTATGCAAACCTGTTAACTTAATTGAGTGGAATCAATGTCCCTTTGCTTCCATATGGTGATTAAATAACTACCCCAGGGAATCACAGGCATTTTAGTAGAGATCATATTTCTAGTTGAGTCATAAACATTTTAATTATCCCCTATGTTTTATATTATCTTACTGTTTAGTTTTGAAATTCATTTTGAAGATGAGTTTTTTTCTTATTTATTTAAATAGCTTTGAATTAACCTGTGCTTTGCCATACCAAGTATAATAAACCCTGCCATTTAAAACATTTAGAGAATGGACAATTATACACTATGTGTTTTTGTCAATAAGCTATCCTACTTTCCCTATACTGCATATAATTTAATTCACCTTTGATGATTGAGAAGGCATTTCCAAATCCTGCATTCTTTCAAGACTCATGTCAAAAATGTTTGGACTGCCATTTCCAGTAGTTGCATAAAAGTATAAAACACATATAAAATGTACAGACATCCCTGAAACAGAAAGGGAATGCATGTTGTTTGTAAAGGCATAGCTAAGTAACCTAGCAATCAGAAGTAAATCTCCAAAGAAATCTTAACAGTGCTTTAAGCAGCACTAAAGGCTACTCAAGAGTGATGTATCCAAACCATTTCAGGTTAAAAAAATACCTCTGTGAGCTTCTCAGCATATATATGAAGACCAACAGGGACAGTGAAACCAGTTTAAGCAATGCTGATGCTGAGATGACAATATCATCCTAGGAGCCACTGTCATAATTACATAGCTATTATAGCTTCTCAGTGAACAAAAGGACAAGCAAATTGTCAGTAGGAGATGATAAATGAGTGGGTTTTTTTTTTTGCATGTTACTATATGGAAAACAATATATATTTTACACAAAATAACATAGTATAACATAAGGACATATTTTATTTGTAGGAAAAAGAATTAAATTATTTTAACAAATGCTGGAGTTTGTTTCTCATTTTCACTGAAGCTGTAAAATAAAATAACATCGTGGAAAACCTCATATTTAAACAATGTCAAATGCAAAATGGAAAAGCAGAGCTTAAGTTTTTATATCACTGAACCATAAAATACAGGTGCCTTTCTTCCAAGGCAATTGTTAGACATCAGGCAGTCATTAAATAAAACCAAATTTTGCTCCTTAAAACTAAGTGTTTCTCCACTGCAGGAAATACTATCCAAACCAGAAGAGAAGCAGCCCTCTCAAATTGAATTTTAGATGACATTAACATAGGATTGCATTCAGAGACATTTATTTTAAAGTACAATATATTATTTTAAACATAACTTCAGCCCTCAATGAGAAAACACACATATGGTATAATTCTCATTAAAATGCCATCGTCTAAATAAACCAAAGAGTCGGAAATGACATTCTCAGGGGATTTGATAATGGGGGAAGAGGAAGTTGGGGGCATGGGTCAAATGTACATGATGGGATTTTATGATCTAACATAGAGAGATTAAAAGTTACTCTATATGTAAATGTGCTGATTGAGATAATAAAGTTTTATTGTAGAATAAAAATAGCTTAATAGTGCTAGGTGTATAAATGGGAAAAAGTGAAACTATGAAATCTCTCTTCTCCATATAATCCATTAGCAATGGGAAATTTATGATGCAGTATTTTCTAAAAGCAGTACAATTGCACAGTGAGGGCACTATGTGTCTACCTAATTCCATTTTCTTTTTCTCTTTTTAGGCACATAGTAAAATGACACATTACAGCCTCCCTGAGTTCTGGCCAAAGGGATGTAGGCAAATATGGTATTTGCCACTTCCATGGGGGGGGGTGTCACAAAAGTTCTATGTGACCCTCCACATCTGTTCTTGTGCCAGAGAGAAAGACAAGGTCCCTGTCCAACTTTGACACTGCTGTGTCACTTTGGAAACACTACTTAACAGCTCTAGGGTTCAGGTTCTTCATTAAAAATGGGCATATGACTAACCTCATTCAGTTGAGAAAATTAAACACCACAAGACATATAAAATATCTAGTAATGTGCCAGGGCCAAAGTGGGCTCTTAATAAATGACATTATTATTATTGCTGTTACTGATAGTAACAGCAGAAGGAATAATGATAACAAACACTGGTTTTAGTCATGTAACATTTTAAAGCACTTTCACATCTTATTTCATTACTATGCCACTTGTAACCTGTGTAGATTATTGTGCTTCTAACATCAATGGAAACCAGAAAAGGGTTATATGATTTTATCCTCAATCAAGTACGAGGGAGTATCAACCTGTGTACGTAAATCCAGCATTCTGCCTAGTATGGATGAAATTTTATTTGGCTGTTGTGATGTGTGATCACAGTTGAAATAATTATTGCATCAAAAGTCAATAAAATGCAGATGGAAAATGGTAAAAAGAAACATAATTGCTATAAGAATATTTTAAGGAAAACTTATACAATTTTTATTGGAAAATTTATCTTAAAATAAACTTAATAAACAGAAGTTTTATGCATCTCAGCACCCAATTGTGCATATATTGTGTCTGTAATGAAATTTTATAAAATTTAATAGAAAACAATGGCAATTTTCCTTCAATGTTTTCTAAAGAGTTTTGCACTGCATATAATACCATTTAATTATATTTCAGTTGTTTTCCCAAAGAATAAATTTAATACTTACTTTAATTGCAAAGACTAAAATTGGATTAATAGTAAGAAGGGCTATATGTACTGAGTACACTATAGGTAGCAGGCAAAAAGGTGAAGGGTTTGAAGGCATTGGCCAAGTAAACATCACTACATTCCTATGAAATAGATATCTTTTCTAATTTCCCAAATGAACACATGGAGATCTGAAAAGTTCAACTATTTTCCCTAAAGTTTTGCAGCAAGTATAGTGCAGCGGGTATTTGAACCCATGTCTGAAGATGACAAGGTAGAATCAATAATTCTCAAGTTTTGTTTCATGAAAGGTACTAAAAGTATTGTTTAAATGCGGATTCCTAGAACTAAACCAGACCTGCTGGCTCAGTAGTTCTGAGTGTGGGGCTCAGGAATTTGTATCTTTAAAACATAATTCAGGTATTGATCCTGGTACAGATGGTTGGGAATCTACAATTTGATAAACACTGTATTGTTTGATTGAAACATTAAGGAAATTCTTTTTTTAAATATAATGTTTCACTTAATTTAAAAAAAAATATAATTCTAATTTTAAAATGTTTTTACATTAAATCTTCATCAATGGAAGAATTCAAATTCTGTCCCCACAATTGTATTAAATTTGCATTATTATTTTAGGAAGAAAATATTGTACTCACGTTGAAGTGTCTCTCCTCAGCATTAGCCAAGATTAATGCATGCCACAGGATCTAGCTCTTTTTTCTAAGTTCATCCTCTAAGGTTTTGTGGTTGAGCAGGGCTAGACTGACCTACTTCAGAGAGATTTAATGAAACTTGAAAGAGTACTGATGCCCTTGTGCATTTTTTTGAAAGTTGAATGTGCTTTTCTTCATTTATCTTCCAGGACCATTTTTTATGTTCTAGTATTCAAGGCTACTTACATCTAAATTCCCATGGGGGCTTCAAAATATATTTGTGTTGCATGTGTGTCCATTGGTGTATTTAATACATTATCATTAATGGTAAAAAAACAAAACAAAAATATTGGGTGTTTACCCAAAATGTTTACCCCCAAATTGGGTGTTTACCCAAAAGAGTTTGTGAGAGTGCTTAGGGGTTTATAAGAATAGCTAGTTATAGCTTTAGGGGTATAATTATTAATTGATCAGATTAGCACTGTTTAATATTCATTTTAAGTGATTTACTTATCCTAAATCAATATTATTCCACTAATGTATTTAATTTGATGGGCTCCTGCACTAGGAATTACTTGATTAATCTGTGTTTGACTTCATAAAATTTTATTTGTATGTTAAATATCTAGCTATTAATGCCATTGGTGGAAGTAATTGTTTTATATTAAAAAATGAGAGAGAATTTTATTCATTTTTAATGAATAAATTATAGTATTCTCTTGTTTTAAAATAGTTTTTAACATTTTTTTGTCCTTAAAAGAAATTGGTGAAATTAATAGGGATAAGGGGTACTTATTTGCAATTAAAGAAACTGATATTCAAAGGACTTAACGTGATTTGCCCAAGATCACATGAGCAAAAGGTGGAACCTGGAAGACATTTAGTTCTGAAGACTCCTTGTTTAGTGGTGAATTACTAGATTCATCTAACTGGCCTACAATAAAGTCTATTTCCAGAACAATTATCTATGTGTAGTGATGTCTACCTACATGGCACATTTTGGAGGGTAGTACCGTTAGGTAGATAGTTAAGATCTCTGGCTCTTCCTGGGACAAGGGTTCCTTGTTTTGGTGCTGTTTCAAGCAATTGCTCCACTTGGGAAGAAGGATAAACTCCATTTTGGTGTTGCCCCACCCTTAATCCTATCTCGAGCAACTGCTACACCTGGGGAAGGAGAGAATGTTTTATTGATCTAGGAATTCCCCAGCCCAGGTATAATAAGATTTAGAAAGTGACCTAGAGTAACCCAAGGGTAATTAATATGCCATTAGCTTGAATCTGCATTGCAGTTCACCCCCAGGTGGGCTTACTTAGAGGGAGCTCTGTATAGGCAGATGGAATTTTGAGGACACTTGTTGATCATTTGATAACATCCCACACCTTCCAAGAGCCCTCCTCCAGACTAGGCTAATAAAAGGAAACAATCTGAGGAGTTAAAGTGAGTGAGTGGGTCAGTGAGTGAGTGAGTTGGTGTGTTTCTCTCCACTCATGGAGACAGACCCATTTTATTCTACAATAAAGAGCTGCTCTTGTGAAACTGCTCCCCGCCTGAGGTTACTCCCTCGTATTGGCCCTGCTGGTGAGTTCCCCAGGCAAGGAGTCAGAGGACCAGGATAATAGTCTGAACTTGACACTTTGATGTTTCTGGTCATTCTTTGGCCAAGAGCACACCAAGAACCGAGGGCAGACTCCCACCCTGACATCTTTGATGCTGAAACCTGGGATTCTGACAGTACAACATTGGCCTATTCAAATCACTTCCCCAGAGGGTTTCTCTGAAATTCACACATGTCATCTCATTGGTTTGTCCTGACACTGAAATTGTACTGACTGGAGAAAGTCTATCTCTTGAGCACAATGCCAGGGGCCCTGTTGAGTGGGGGATGTTTGAGGGCAGAGTGGAACTTAGGGAAGCCATGTCTGTGCTACAGGACCGCTGGCTATAGTGCTGGAGCAGTTGCCTGTAGGCAGCCCGAGGGCAGTGAGATCCTCCAGGGATATAGGCTGGCACAGAACGGAAGCTGAAGGGTCCAAGGCACCCTTACCTACTGTGTATCGCTGACTAGGCCCAGCCTACTTCTCTCTATTGCAAACTGCTCCAGCTTTAGCATATCTCACAAGAATGTCTGGGTGTGCCATAATCTTTAAACTGATTGGAATTAATTGATGAATTAATGTTAACATTCACAGCATCCTCCAAATTTAAATTTCATGAGTGTGTAGATTGACATTACATTTCTGTTATCTTAATACTAAAACTTAAATGTCAGCCTGAGAGAAACAGGAAAAGCAAATATTCAAATGACAAAAATTTTAAAAAACTATGAAAGATGGCTGTTGGTTATTTAATGAGATGTGCACTTTTTTTTCTGAGAGAAGAAAATGTGATGCAGTAATTTCCTAGAGGTCACAGTCAGTGGCCTTTTCAGGACTTGCAGTAAGGTCTCCTGAATAAGATGCTCTGTCCACTTTCTTTCCACGATGCTGCTTCTCACATCTTTGTCAAGCTGAGTTATATTTTCAGTAAAATCACCAAAGCATTAAAATTCTAAAGCCATCTGTCACTCCCCATGCTTATTTTTGTCAGCTTCAAAGCTATCCTTGAAAACATTCAAAAGTGTATCTGGATTCTTTTTGCTAGATCTGGAAAAATCAAGGACTCTAACGCGAGACCGCTGAGATTCGCGTCACGGCTCGTCCACTTGCAACCCGGGCGGCCGTGGGCTTGTGACCCAGCATCCTTGTGTCTCAGGTTCCCCATCTACGAGAAGAAGAACATAATAGTAATGGCCACATTGGTTTTTTGTGAGGAGTCGATAATGGTAAAGGTCATACAGAGAAGGATTCAACAAATAGTAACCACCACAGACGTGCTCCTTATAAATGTGGGATTGTATTTGGCAACAAAAAAATTGTGCGTGGAGGGTTATGGGAACTTATGCTCCCAATTGGAGTCAAACTGCTACCGCTATTGTGCACAATGCAGTTACTTAGGAGACATCGGTACCACTGCAAAGTTAAGTACTTATTTGCTGTTTGACTGAACTATGGAATCTGTTTCCATGATAACGTAGATGTATTCCTTTAAATAATTTACCAGCCACTTTATTGTCTTGAAGGGAAGTAAAAAATGCATGAAATACTAGAAAATCCATATATCCCTTCTATTTGGAAGTTTAAGGCTAGCGATTTAAGAAATGTTTACTTCCTTTTTTTCTCTTGGGGGCATATGCCTCCAGCTAGTGACCATTACATTGTTTTAAATTTTGTTTCCTTTTGGGAACACAGGGCAGGGCATCTCCCCATAAATATAAAGGTGGAGAATAACCATGTGTGTGAAATTATTTGCTGACTACCTAGAGTAAGATCTCTCTGGAAGCCAATTAGCCATTATTTTGGTATTAGGCCAAATGATTTAAAGTTTTTAATCTCATTAAAGGATGTGGGCACAAAACAAAAGTTATAGAGTTGACTTAAACAAAATAAAATAACAACAACAACAAAATACGCAATGGTTTGGAATAGTAAAGTCCAAATTCCTTATCATGATCTGAAAGTCCCTATATGATCTGTGCCCTGCTTTTCATTCCAAACTGACTTTTAAACCACTTCTACTTAGTCCACTGCAGACCCACTGACTGACTTGTCATTTTCTTTAACATGTCATTTTTATTCCAACCTTAGCATTTTTGCACTTGGTCATCTCTTTGTCTGGAAAGTTTTTTACCCAGATCTTCACAAGTTTTTATTCTTTTTTCTTATGTTATACAGGTCTTCACTGAGATTCAAACTGAAACAGGTTAGCTCTAAAACAGTGCTGGTCACAGACTGCGGTGCCAGCAGAAGCACCATGAGTTGGGAAGGAAAATCCATATCTGGAGTGTGAGTCTATTTCAGTGAGGAATATTGTTGCTTTTCTGTGAAGAAAAAGGCCCAGTGTAATCTCCCGGTCACCAGGAGTCAGGCTGCTCTACCCAGGAAACGGTTCTATATCAGGGACTCAGGACTCGATGTTGGTCTCAGATGATGGCAAATTGGCACTCGGTAGTAGTAAGGCCAGTCTTGATATGAATAAGACCATGAATACTCTCATCCCTTCCACGAAGCCCCCTGTGCTTATGGGCCCGTTGAACAAGCTCTGGGAAGACTGACTAAGGGGTGGAGTGAGAGCCCCAGAGGGTGTTATTTTGTCCTCCTGATTTAAGAGTCTCTTCTCCTGTGGCTGTCTCTTTGCTGAGAATTCACAGGTGACACAAATATCTTCATACTCTGTGTCCATTCTGGAAGGTACATCCACGTATTTCTTCCCCAAATGTCATATTCACCAGTCTTCCAATCTTGCTTCTTCCAAGTCCCTGACCTCCCAGCCAAAACATTAGCAACAGCTTGTGAATTAGTGCAAATCAGTGCTTCTGCCCACCTTTCACCCTAGAAATAGTGGACCATCAAACATACTGCTCAAATTTCTTCCCACTGGGAGGGTTTTCCTTTATCCCCAGCCTTTGTGTTCACCGCTGAATGGTTCTGTAGTGCTGCAGCTGCCCGTGTTCAGGCGGGGCCAGTATATTGTAGAAAACTAACCATAAACCAGGCACCAGTTTGTTGTTTTCTAGCTAGTTGGCCATAAAAACATTCTGGGCAGCCACAGGGTTGGATTGAGACAGAAGAGACAATGCAACAGTGGTTGGTGTTGAAAGAATCTGAACTATGTATTCTTGCAACTTGTTTGTGCCTTCAGGACCTGCCTGAGTTCAGAGTCATATACCCCATTTCCATTTGATGATAGATTTCTGCCCTATACATCCAAATGTATGGCTAGGTGGGTCAAACAACAGCCAATTAATGATGAAAACTCAGATCATGTGGTCACCTGTTGTCCCTTGGTTAAGTGTCCCATTCCTACAAGGCCCAGGAGCAAGCCAACAGTTGTATCTCAAAAAGAAAAATCATTATCTGCAGAAGAAAGCATAGATTTGCTCCAAAATCCTAGAGGTCTTTGTAATGATTCTAGCACTGGTGCTAGCCAGAGGCTCCATACATCCTCTTTCTCTACAGACACATCAGGAACCATTGGCCCTGCTGGCATGGCACAGCAGCTTGCGCAGCTGCCTGAACTCCCTGCAGAGCCTTCCCTTGCTCTGGGCCCCACTAAAAGCAGGCAGCCCTATGTTTACTCTATAGAGAGGTTGAAATAGCACTTTCAAATATGGCATTTATTGACTGTAAAATAATATCTTAATATTTTTAATGTGGCACCTTGTAGAGACTCTAGTAAAATAATTATTTTAAAATCTATGGAATTTGAAAGCATGTGTTTCTAGAAAATATACAACACTGTTGAAATGGTTATATTGAAAATCCCACAAGTCCCATCCAATGCTAAAATTACATAATTCCATAAATAATTTTTGGGTCCAAGATATTATTTTCAAAATAATCTATTACTGACAGAGCATACCATTCTATGTACATTCTTTATTCTCATAAATAATGAATACGTTTATTTTAAATAGCATATTAAAGGTCAGTTAGATCAAGAAGGCATGTTTTTTTCCTGGAAGGAATTTTCTAAATGAATAGTAGAAAATTGCTTTTAAATATGTTTTAAAACAGACAAATAACTAGAAAAGGTAATTATATTAAATATATATTATACATCTGTAGGCACTCCAGAATAAACCTATATGTGTTCAAAGTTATATACTTATAAACTAATATTTTAAAGTTTTAATTTTTGTGTAGAATGTGTAGGTAAAGCAATGCTTTTATGATGCATGTACTAGGTTTGTAATATAAATTTGGCATGTATATAAAATAATTGATTACTCATGTGATGAAATAATCACTTAGAATGAACTGATTGTTTTAATAAGAGATATGCATATATGCAACCCCTGGAAATGATTCTTTGAAATTATACTATTTCATTGAATTTTCATGTCAAATTCACCAAGACAGTTGCTCCAGACATGAGGCTCAACTTTCAATGATTCCAAAGCTTAACACAAAGCATTTTAAGACATGCAAGAGGAAATCCAGCATCTTAAAACCTCTGCAAACAGCTCCCAAACTGGCTGAACTTATCTGTAAAATTTTGTCTGACCCACACACTATTTTCTCCACAGAATATGTGTCATACACATCGGCTGAACGAATGGACGTCTGATACATTGTAACCAGTAGAATTGTGCTCATGTTGCCTCTTGAGCTACCATGTTTCCCTCAGTGCTTTCTGTCCTATCTCTTACCCACTGCCAAGCTCATCCCACTCCTGAGTGGAGGGAATGTTTGACTCAGCTCCCAGCCCTCATGAACCATCTCTCCCTTCTCTTGTCACCCACAGGACTCATTTTTATGCTGCCTTTCATTTTTATGCAGTTCAGCTTTATCTTATCTCTCCAGTAATATATAACCACTCTACACGCACAGTTAGCCAAACACATAGTTGATGATACATAAACTCTCTTGCTTGTTTGATTGATGCTTATGGATACAGAAGGGTATTTGATTTTCTAATGTTTACCCTAGGAAGAGCCAATGCAAAGACTCGGGCTTACAAAATAGAATGTGAATTCAATGCCAGAAGCAGCAAAATTTTGACTTTAGAAAATTGACAAAATAACTTGCCACATGCTTATTTTTAAGATTATTCATTTTCAAACCAAATTGCATTGGGCCATCCAGAATCTTATAACCTGAAAGGAAGCACACAATGTGGATATACAGACAGTACCAAGTTCAAACAAATACATGAAAACTTGATTTCTTTTTATCAGTTTTAACTCTTTAACTCCTTTAAAAGTCATTTAATGTAATTGTAAAATCCCATGGAAATTTTATCAAAAATATACCTCAACACAATGCTCACTTTGCATGGTTCAGTGTAACTGATCTTGCTTATGTTAGAGCAGTGTCCTCACTTTGCACGGCTGAGGGGTTGGACAGGGCATGGAATGCATCTGCTCCTCACCACCCCTTGCAACACTCAGACCCAGTTATGTTCAGGCTAAGTTTACTTAGTCACGCCACTGATTATTCCAAACGGTTGTAGCTGGACCCAGAACAAGAAGAGCCTCACAAGAGAGGATTAGTGGGTGAAGTTGCGCTTCCCAGTTTCAGGTAATCTTAGGGCCAGATTTTATGGCCATAACCTTGTTCCTCTTCTACTCCTTCCACATAATGCTCAACCCCAACCAGCATGTTGCTGATTTATGTTGCTTGCAATGAAATAATACCTCAGGGTTTCTGCCCTGTTTCTTATGTCTTTGGCCACAGTTTCAGCAATTGCACATGTACAATTATTTCTGGACATGGAAAACCCTGGCAGGTTCCTGAAGGATCTGCTGAGTCCCAGATGTACTTCTCCCTGCCCCACCATGAAGGAGTAAACCTCTCTCCTCGTGACAACTCATCACCCTAAGGCCATAGGTGTGACCTGAGTGATAAATATCAGGGCTACAGAGATGGGTAACGTGAAGGTTTGGACCATCCTTTTGTGTAACTTCCTTTAGCCATTTAGTCTGCCCAAGCTTGATTCCAAATGTACAATATCCCTTGCATAATGGATTTTTGCTGAGCCTGCCAGCCTAGTCATATTGATGGGTGCAGCAGTAACCATCTGAAAATGATGAATAGCTCTGCTTACATTGTCATTTGGTTCACCATAGCCAGGTATTTAGTATTTTAGTCTCTATCAGAGGCTAGTTGCACACCACAAGCCAGTTTGGGAATGTAATCTGCTGAAGATGACAGAGTCTTGCTCCAAATTTCTAGCGTCTGCACTTTGGCTTAACTATTCAGGCTTGCTAGAGATGCTTCATGGCTTTCTCTTTACCACAAAACACCAGGAGCACCACTGAACCTGCTGGATCAAAATGCCCATGTCATAGTGTCAAAGTCCATTGGGCTGCTACAATAAACTACCATAGACTGGTAGCTTATAAAGAACAGAAATTTAATTCTCATAGTTCTGGAAGTCAGGAAATACTAGATCAAAGTGCCAGCAGGTTAGGCGTCTGGTGAGGACCCGCTTTCCGGTTCATAGATGGTGTCTTCATGCTGTGTCCTTACATGGTGGAAGGGGTTAAGGTTCTCTCTTGGAACTTTTTTATAAGGGCACTAATCCCATTCATGAAGTTTCTACCCTCATGACCTAATTGACTCCCAAAAGCCTCACCTCATAATACCATCACATTAGGTGTTAGGGTTTAACAATTGAATTTTGGGAGGACGTGAACATTCAGTCTGTAGCAGGCAGGTACTCTTGCACAGCATCCTGAACCTGCGTTGAGCCTTCTCTTTCTCTGAGCATCACTCAAAATCGGCAGCCTTGCAAGTCACCCAATAAATGGGTCAGATGAGGTGTATGCTGTCTCAAAATCCAAAGAAGCCCACCAAGTGATGTTCTTCTTTCCTAGTGGTAGGTGGTATGAGATGCAATAATTGTCCTTTAATTTTGGTATGATCCAGCATGCCCCAGACCACTGGATTCCTAAAAATTTCACTTATGTGGCAGGTGGACTCTAAATATTCATTGGGTCTCTTTTCCATTCTTTGGTGTGGATGTGGCTTGCTAGGGCATCCACAGTGCATGACATTTCAAGCTCCTGTGGCCAAACAGACAGATGGAGGCAAGACCTTTATCTATGGCCAGGTGAGAAGATTGGCAAATAGTCTGCCCAAAAGTAAATATAAATTTAAACAAAATTGACAACAATTGCCTCTGTGCTCTGGAAATTGACTAAAGGCAAACAACACTCTGAACATCATGCTTGAAAAACTGTAAACTCCAGGAAAGAGTAGTGGGAGTTTATGGTACTATGGCCTGGGGGTGCTTCCACACCTGCTCCCAGGTTGGCAGTGCCAAGTTTCTGCCAGGGTAGGGCAAACAGTGAGTAGAGACACTTCTCTCCCAGAGTTAACAGGGACTGGCTCATCTTGTAACCAGAAGGCAAATGCCAAGCCCAGCGGCTCTGCCATGGCGGTGACTATGTGGAGGCAGGCAAGAGAGGGAGGGCCAAAAGCTGGGCTCCATTAGTCTGAGGTTGCCATCCCAGTTGGAGCAAGCAGAGTCCTGGCTGAGGCTAAGCACATGAACAGCCAAGACCAGAGACGAATGAAGATACTCACACATCCCTGGCCTCAAGGTTTTGAAGTGTAATGTGTGAGCAGAGGATACCAAGAAGGGCCTGGTGCAAGGTAAGGCTGGGCACCCAGCACACAGATTTTGGCTTCTGATACCATTCTACAAAAAACCAAAAACAATAACAGCAAAAAACCAATAATCCTTGCAGAAATGGCTTATTCTAGGGCTAAGGAAGGGAATACAGAAGATGAGAATGTAGTATGATAGAGTACCAGAAAAAAGGTGGTGCTCAAAAAATACAACAACAGGGGTGTATCAGGGGACAAAGTATCCCACAGAAAGACCTCCCAATGGACAAAGCTAGGACGACTTAAGCAACACCATAAAAAAATGCATCCTGAATTTCAACCCAAAATATGAAATACACATTCATGAGTCTATAATGATAAATGACTGATAATTAAGTAAACAAATGGGGGAGAAGGGCTAATTGCCTATGTAGGAGAAAGACAAATAATTTATGTAGATATTTTGCCCTCAAGGAGGTAAAACATAAATCCCTGCTCCACACATGTCAGCTGTATATGGGGACGTTCTTCCGAAGTATGCAATGTGGAAAGACGGAAGAAGAGTAACCTTCCAGTGGATAAATCTGTCAGGTACTACCGCAGCCACGACATCCCCATAGTATGGAGTGAAGAGGATGAGGCTTTTTCTCATGATCTTCCTCCCCAAAACCTATAACTCCATTTTTAACCACAAGGAAAACACCAGGCAACCCTGGACTGAAGGATATACTATAAACTAACTGAGTAATACTCCTCAAAACTGTCAGTGTCATCCAAAACAAGGAAAATCTGAGAAACTCTCCTAGTCTACAGGAGCCAAAGGAGACCTAATGGTTAAATGTGAAGTCAGATCATGCACAAGATCCTGATGAAATCTGAATACAGTGAGTACTTTAGTTAATAATGTTGTATCAATATTAGTTTATTAATTGTGAATGACATACCCTACTAATGTCATATACTAATGATACAAGAAACTGGGTATTAAGTATATAGGAACTCCATTTACTAGTTTTGTGACCTTTCTTTAAATCTAAAGCTTTTCTAATATAAAACATTTATTTTTAAAAATATATAAGGAAAGTAAGACAGAGTTGGACTTGAAAGCAGCCTGGATTTTTAGTGTCCGTCCTACTCACAAACAGTTCCATCAGCAGAGGATGGAAGTCTTACTGGCTGACCCCCAAAAATTCAGATATAAAACTAAAAATTAAAGTACATACAAACAAACAACAAAAACTCTCAGCAGAAACATTAGGGCTACTTATTACAGGAAATATAAACTTCATTGCTTTAGTCCAGGCATACTACCAAACAAACAAATAAAACAAAACAAAAACACGATCTTCAAGAGAAAAATATCAGACCCACTCCCTCCCTCTGTCCCCCCCCTTTCTCTTCCCTCCCTCTCTTGCTTCCCTGCTTCGCTCCCTCTCTCCTGTCCTTCCTCTGCCTCCCCACTCTTCCATTTACTTTCCCTCTAGCCTGTCTTGCCTCCAACATTCCTTAAGAGGTGACTGTATACCCACTATAGAACTGAGGACCTTAAAAAATATGAAGGAAGGTCTTAAAACTGAATTTCTAGTTCCAAAGATAAGAAAAATTATTTTCTGTAAATGAGTATTCATTTACATGGAACAATAGATTAATAAAATATGAATTATATAAAATGCAGCTTTAATGTTACCTCCTATTTCTTTAAACCCACTGTGCAGGTTGGTGGGATGTCCTTGGCTCATGGGCCTTCTTCTGCCTCTGGCTTCTTATTAGCTTTGTAAAGACCTGGCAGAGGCTGAAGGCAGAAAAGAGGCTAAGCGACAATGTAGCAGCTCAAATTAACCACACTCTGTCATTTCAAACAGCAAATGTGGCCTGAATTAAGCTGGCAAATTACAGTCAAGTGCCTGCTTTTAATTTAAGGCCTAGAGGCATCAGCTAATTTAAGGTGGGTGTGATAAAGTGATAAAGTTTGATTGCAAAATGACAGATATACCAATGACATATAGTCTCTGCCCCCAAGGACTCAGCATCTCATGGGTCAAAGAAATTAACCAATGGCCACAATACAGCAGGATTATAGAGACATTCCTAAGGGCTATGCAGCAGAGAAGTGAATCATCTCCTGATATTCAGGTAGAAGCATGGGCTTCTCCCTGAGTTAAAACATGAATCTGAATCTTGTTAGCATGGAGACCTTGTAAACTGCTTGTAGAAGTAGCAAAGGACAGTATATAGACAATCAGGAAGTAGTCATTTCCAGTTCCAGAAGGGATGATTAGACAACCTACTATTTGCCAAGCATTGTGCACTCAGAGCTTACATCCACATTTGCTCGCTGTACTAATTCTGCAATCTGGTTGTCATTAAACACATTTGTTACACAGGAAGGGAACCGAGGCTGTGAGAAGTACAAGAAGTTAAATAACTTCCCCAGGTTCATGTGTCAGGAATAAAAGGGATTGGAACCTGTGTCTTACCCTGATGTTGAGGACCTTGTCATTGAACCACCATTCTTGGCAACCGCAAAAGCTATTTAGTGGAGTCCAAGTAACACGCCCTACATTCACATACAGGATGCCTACTTAGCTATATGAATCAGGGTACAATTAGGACACTGAAACCGTACCAGTGTCTGAGATCTGCAAAGTAAAAAGGTGACATTAAAAGATCATAATTTGTAATGCAGAAAACAGCTACTTCCTAAAAGTTTGGAAGAATAAAGGGTAGAGGTTGGGATTATTAGAATTTGGAAGTTTGAAAGAGGCTCTCTTTGAGCTGGGACACAGGTGTTGAAAGAAAGCCTTACTTGCCTGGGATCTTTCTTAGGCTCAAAGAAGTGACTCTACTCTTTATTGGTCAAGGGAGAAATGTGATTTGAAGAGGCCAGCTCTTGCATCCCAGAGAAAAGTGTATCAAGATGGGTTTGTAACTAAAGGACAGTAGCTTAAGAATCAGCATCCTCACTGAGGCTATATTTCCGGAAACTCAGATACTCTTTCTGCAACTTTCAGAAATTCTTCTCATAGGTACAACTACAAGAATCATGACCATTACTGAATTTAACTAATATCAGGAGCTGCTATTAAGTATTCTGTTCTCAGGGTGCCATAATTTGCCCCCAAAATTCAGAAACTCATTGATGTGATATATAATTCATAGTAAATTTTATTTATAAAATGATAATTTTTATTTGCATTTCAAAATCAGTGCAGGCAGGAATGTTGGTATTTTTATCATACACCCATGACTAAATATAGTTCCCCTGCTGTAAACTTATATAAAATATTTACTGAAGTGTAATTATGTCAAAAATCTTATTCAAATACCAGCCTTATTTAGGAATTTTTACAGTTGTCTTAAATCTAGACAGGAGGGTTAATGACAGTGGAATTACTCTGACCTTAAGCCACATATATCTTTTTATATACCATGCTATTTATAATGCATTTTGGTATATTAGCCTTTCAAATATATAGGAGCCTTTCAGTAAAATGAGTTATTATCATTGTTATGAAGAATACATGGACTTCAGTAAAAAATGTTATTGGACATCACCTAAATGCACAGTGCTATTTTGGAGATACAAGGAGCTATGAAGAAGCTCTCAGCTCATCGTGAGCTCACATTCGTGTAGAGGATACATCATGCACATGTGGATACTGCATTATTTGCAGTATCTCATTAGAAGCAAATGTGTACTATAATCCATAACTGCTATAAACATTGAAAGGAAAGAAACAAATTCTTTATCAAACCCATTGACATTGAAGCTTTCAAGAATGAAGTGGAATTTGAGCTCAGTCTTGAAGAGTCATTGCTCTCTGTTCTCCTTCACAACCACGCACAGAGCATAATAACAGCACTTAAACTAGTTGTGTCCTGTTCCATTTCTGCCAAAGTTCTACGAGTTCCTCAAGGAAAGGGGTTTTGCCTTGTTTACCCCTGAACATCTACTTTAAGGATCATCTATTATCCAAACCTTGTGTTGTAAGGCACTGGATTAAACACTAGCTTAGGAAAGTCAATAGCCCCCATTCTTGTATCAGTCCAGAGTCTCACCAGGAAGGGAGGTATGTAAACGCAAAGGACAGTATGCATCATGCAATGCTAAAAACAACTCCTGTACACAAGATAGAAGAAGCAATCGACCAGGTAAAGAGAACCACTATTGTAGTGCTCAATTCAGTGAGTCTTGACAGATGCACTCACGCGTCGAAACACCACTGCGATCGAGATGAAGAATATTTTCATCACCCCCAAAAGACTCCTCATGTCTACCCCTCCCTCTGCCTCCATGCATAGGCAACCACAGTTTTTCTTTCTATTATTGTAGACTAGTTTGCATATCATACACATGGAATCATACAGTATACATGATGTGCATACATGCACCTTATATATACCCTATTTTGTGTCTGGTTTCTTTCCTGTAGCAAAATGATTTTGAGTTTTATCCATGTTGTGTTATGTATCAGTAGTTGATTCCTTTATATTGTTGAGTGGCGTTCAATTGTATGGTTTGTTTGCCTATTCAACAAACATTTGTTTTGGCTATTATGAATAAACTTGCTGTGAATATTTGAGTACAAACCTTTGTGTAAGCATATGTTTTGTTCATTTCTTTTGGGTAAATAACAACAGTTTCTTTTTTATAGCACTATTGTTTTGGGCCATTAAGTTATAAAAACTGAACCGACATTCAAACAATATATTAATAGTTATATATCATAAAAGCTAAATCTGATCAACTACATATGAATGTCTTAGAATTACACTTCCCCTTCTATTTTAAAAATATTTATGTTGGTCATCCTTGTTTATTTTAAAATACATTATTTTTGGACAAGTGCAGAGCTATTTATGTATAAGAGCAACTACTCTACATAATAGGACAGCTCATAAACTAATTTTTAAAATAATTTCAGTTTTTCAATGATGTTTCAGGATATTTTATTTGGTTTCATTGAATCTGTAGACATTTTAACAATAATGATTTTGTATGTTGATTTCATATCCTTAATAAAGTTGAGAAACAAAGAGTTTCTTGTAAATTTATACTCAATATTAAATGCTGTTTCAAATAAAAAGCATCTAAGTGGACACAGGGTACACAGTAGTAGAATGGCACAGCTGTCCAAGCTGTAATACTAGAGTTTAGTTTTGCCTACATGACATTTTCTCTGGGTAAACTTCCCCATCTGTTGGCATCCCAGTTGCCTCTGTTTTTCTGTTTGCTATCAAAACTTCTGTTGTGACAATTACTTCAGTGTACTGGGTGATTGTGTGTCTATTAAATTACAACAACAAAATGTAAGTGATCTGATAAAGAGAAAAGGGAGCTTTTGCTAGACATTTATAAAGAACAAAAGAGAGATTAGGAACAGGTATAGGAAAGGCAATGGTTACCAAATACTCCAATTGTTCCCTTGCATTTCCCCAGCCTTCCTTGAAGTTGGGTTTCAGCCATGTAGGCGGTGCATGGTCATGCTGTCATTTTGGAGTGAAGGACTAAAAATCCAATGTATTTCCACCCTTTCTCTTTTTCTCCAGGCACTGCCTTTAGAGGTCTCAGGATGAGATGATGAGATGGTCAAACCCCAAGACTGAATAACCTAAATCTCTGTGAAAGTTGCCAGACCCATGTGGAAATTTGTGCGAGTGAGAAACAAACCACTGTTGTATTTAAGCAATGAGATTTTGTGGTTTGAATGTTACGGCACCTAGCATTAATTATTCTAATTGAAATACATACGTTCCTAACCAGCTTAATGCTCGTGGCTCATGTTTCATTCTTAAGAATACTTAGAGTTTTGTTTAGGACCAAAAGAATAGTTTTTTAGTACTAGAGAAATACACTGGAGAAGTTAATATTGAATTTTTAAGTACCACCTCATTTTCAATGGCATGAAGAAAATAATTATCATCAAAGATATCCTGAATTCAAAGGTCAAGGCAAAAAATAAACTCCTCATCTGAGGAGACATTTTTAAGAAGATCATGCAGCTAATACTATATGGATAATTTGAGATCTTGAACTTCTAATGATCTATAATGATATGTCACATAAGTAAATAACAAATAAATCAGTACTTCCAAAATTCATTTATGCAGCAATTCTAGTTGATTTATTCTATGAAGGCTCAAAATATTCTCTTTGATATAAATTTAGCCAATATCCTTAATCCATAATAAATATCATTACTTTTTTTACAAAAGCCCTTGAGTAGAGCTATCACATTTGAATTGGACCCTTTAAATAGTTCTTGCAAATGTATACAGAGAAGGTATTATTTTTTAAGCCTGAAGAGTATTATCAATGTAGCTGAATTACTTTTGAGTAAAAGACTCGCTTTTGAGAGCTCAGTGATCAGTGATGTGTGAAGAAAATTTTTCATGGCATATTTTTCTAATTACCTAAAAAAAAATCTCTGTTCCCGGGTAGTACACAAAGAAGTTTATTAAAATAATATGAGGAAATTACTATTGTTTCTCCACCACCATGTTAATTGATGTATTTGTAGTCGTTGAATATGAGTACCCCATGTGAACTGACCTTAAATTGCGAGTGAAATAAGACCACAGAATCAAAGAGCCTGTGCAGAAAAAAGTCAACCGAACAGGCCTGAGGCTACTCCCCTTAGGAAGGCCTGCTCACAAGGTCAGCCTTTGGATGGTATCTGGGAACTTGGATTTCAGGACGTTCCCACCATTCCTTGATAAGTGTGGCTCACCGTGCGTAAGCTGTTTATGCAAATAATACGGTTTGTGCTGAAACTTCTGTCCTTCTGAGGGTCTGGAATTTGAGCATGTGCTAGGCAGAGGGTGCCTATGCAACCAGCACCCAGTATAAACCCTGGGCTCTGAGTCCCTGACGAGACATGAAAGGTAGACATTTCATACATGCTATTCCTCACTATGTCACTGAGGAATTAAGTGCATCCTGTGTGACTCCACTGGGAGAGGGTCTTGGAAACTTTACTTGATTTTATTCCTTCACCCCATGCACCTTTGCCTTTTGCTGAACTTGCTTTGTGTTCTTTCACTGTAATAAATCATAACCATGAGTTGACCATGTGAGTTCTGAGTCCTCCTAAAGAATCATCAAATGTGGGGGTGGTCTTAGGGAACCCTTGACACAGGAACTTTTAAGTTCTTTCTATAAAACCTCAAGTGTTCTATAACTAATGCTAATTTTGGAAATTTGGTGTTATAATTATAACAAAAATCACTAAAATTATTCATATGTCTGTGGATACTTTTCTGTATGCTCCTATTTTACATGCATAGTACATTCATGATGGTTGTCATGTATATGTTCAACTGGAAATAGGTAGAAGCTCTGTGAACAGGGAATTAAATTTCTCCAGAAAAATAAACCATAATTAACATGCTTTGTCAAAAAACAGGATGTCCACAAAACAATAAATAGGAGTCATGGTTAGAGCCCAGCCCAGAAATTTGTCTTTAAAATAAACATAAATGTATTCTTTCATATATTAATTTGTTTTATAATTCTATAACAAATTGCTCTGGTAAAAATATTTTTTAAATAATATGAGCATGTGGACTGATTTATTGTTCATTTTCAAGGTATCCTTAAGTATGCATGCAATTTCCTTAAGTATTTTGCACACACTGTCTCATAACTGACATTGTAGGTTGATGTTCAACTTGAAACTACACTAAAATCCCTTTAATTCAAAGGAACTATTACACTGACTTCAAATTCTGAGGCATCATTTAAGGTTTTATTTAGCTATAATCTTCAAGTTTGAACTTTGACTATTGGATGACTGAGAGATGAAATATCATATTGTAAAAGGATTAACAAAAGCTTTAAGTTAGTTATAATTTGTCTCTATAATCACATTTTCAGGAGAAAGCTACCAGGTACTAAATTATACCGTTTCTCCAAATCCACACCCCACTATCATGTGTTTTAAAACTGTTCAGTTGTTTTAAATTCTATGCCATGTATATTTTATTTGCGTTTCAGCTGATAAGTTCCTTTAGTAGAAAACCTTGGTATATTTTCTTTTTTTTTTTCACCCAGAATTAAATTAGTAATAGTCAAATAATATTTTAGAGTAGGATTTTATTAATAGTAGTGACGTTCATACCACATGTTCCAAGGGACATCAAAGTTGCTGACCAGAGGACGTAAGATAGAGGGGTACTTATATAAAGCAGTCCATTTGGAGAACAAGATCACAGCCTAGTGAAGGGTAACAGTCTCTTAGAAGAGAAATATAGGTGGACAAAGGGTGGGGTTGGTAGAGGGAAACATGGTGTTAGTTACTGGACTCATCTTTCAAATTATATTTAATTTCCTATTGTATAAAATTGTTATAAGGTCAATAATCTAGGCTTCCTCTTCTTCATGTTCACCTGTGCAGGTAATTAGCAATACTTAAGCAATTATTCACGTGTACCAAGCAATCTTTTATATAAAAGGAACCTCCCTTTGACTAAGGAAAATAATTTATAATTAAAGCAGTCACCCACAAGAAATGTGCTTAGTAAATTTACATTTTCTAAATTCTTACTTATCTTTATGTGTGTACAGTTTCAATAAAGAATACAATGGTTCTAATTTATTTGATTTCCTAAAAACCAGTCATTTTTATTTTCTCATATTTCATTACACAATATCTAATTTGCATTGTATAACAGTCTCTAAAATGTTGCCAGACTAACATACATTATATAATTTGTTATAAATATTTCTGTACAATATTTATCAATTCCTAGTTTCCTAATGCTAACTGAATTCAATGTTTAAAGTACTTGGCATCCTTTTCCATGAATTGGTACTCAGCAATTGAGAGCCAATGATTTTTCTAGGCATATTGATCAAAATCCTACTCAACACTTCTAAAATTTACCTGTCAGTAAAATGAGGATTGAATAAATTTTTATTCTGGATTAATATTCTTCCTATTTTATTACTTGCTTATATATTCTAATGCAAAAGTAATATCATACATAGTAAACTAAAAAAGAATAAAAACTGTGGCCAATTGACCTATTTTGATGGTTTTATAAAATAAATATTCTTAAATTTTTCAAAGTATAAATTATTTTATACTGCTCCTACACAGCCTTTGCTAACATGAACAGTGCAAATTTTTAATAAGAAAGATTGATTTTTGTTTAAGCAACATCTTTGCCTATTTGCAGTACAGAGCACATGATAGAATCCTTCAGAATTTTCTAAGATTATATTAATAAAATATAAACTAGTCACTTGAAGAAGTCTTATATGAGGTCAGAGGACTGTAGTGAGTTTGTTAAATGCTCAAGGTAAGTAAATGGCAGAGATGGGCATAGATTTCAGAACTCTGACCTGTATCCCCACATGCTTGCTATCCCCATGTTTGCACTGCAAAGAGGAAAAACTCCTTTGAATGCATATTTATTTTAACCTGTCAGAGTCCTTTTCATTAATTTCAATAAATTTAGGGTTTACAAGTGTTTTTGTTACATGGATGAATTGTATCATGCTGCAGTTGGGGCTTTTAGTGTACCCATCACCAGAATGGGTGGATTTTTATCCTTCCCCCCCTTCCCAGCTACTCTCTCCCATCTCCCTCCACCCCCTACCCCTACCCCTACCCCACCCCCTTCTTAGTTTTCAATGTCCATTATAGCACTTTATGGCCATATGTACCCCTCATTTAGCTCCGACTTATAAGTGAGAATAGGTGGTATTTGTTTTTCCATTATTGAGTTACTTCACTTGGAATAATGGTCTCCAGTTCCATCCAAGTTGCTGCAAAAGACATTGTTTCATTCCTTTCTATGGCTGAGTAGTGCTCTGTGGTGTATATTTGCACCGTATAATACAGTACACACACACACACACACACACATTTCCTTTATCCACTCATCAGGTAATGCACACTTAGGTTGATTCCATATCTTTGCAATTATGAATTGTGCTGCTATAAACATTGGAGTTCAGGTGTCTTTTTTATAAAAATATTGCTTTTCCTTTGGGTAGATACCTACTATTGGTATTGCTGGATTGAATGGTAGGTCTACTTTTAGTTCTTTGAGGAATTTCCATACTGTTTTCCATAGAGGTTGTATTAGTTTACATTACTACCAACAGTGTATAAGCGTTCCATTTTGACCACATCTGTGCCAACATCTGTTGTATTTTGACTTTATAGTAATGGCCATTCTGACAGGGGTAAGGTGGTATCTCACTGTGGTTTTAATTTGCATTTCCCTGATGATAAGTGATGTTGAACATATTTCATATATCTGTTGGCCATTTGTCTATCTCCTTTTGAAAAAGATCTGTTCATGCTTTTGCCCACTTTTTGATGGGGTTATTTGTTCTTTTCCTGCAGATTTGTTTGAGTTCTTTGTAGATTCTGGAAATTAGTTCTTTGTCAGATGTATAGTTTTGAATATTTTCTCCCATGCTGTAGATTGTCTATTTACTCTGTTGATTATTCCCTTTCCTGTGCAGAAACTTTTTAGTTTAGTTAAGTCCCATTTGTTTATTTTTGTTGTTGCTGTATTTGTTTTTGAGGTCTTACTCACAAATTCTTTGTTGAGGCCAGTGGTTTTCAGAAGACTTTTTCCCATGTTTCTGACAGAGTTTTTATGGTTTCTGGTCTTACATTTAAGTCTTTAATCTATCATGAGTTAATTTTTGTATATGATGAGAGATAGGGATATAGTTTCATTCTTCTGCATGTGACTATACAATTTTCTCAGGACCATTTATTAAACAGGTCATCCTTTCCCCAATGTATGTTTTTGTCTGCTTTGTTGAAAATCAGTTGTAGCTATATGGCTTTATTTCTGTGTTCTCTGTTCTGTTCCACTGGTCTACATTCATAACAGTATCTTACTGTTTTGTTTACTATAACCTTGTAGTATAATTTGAAGACAAGTAATGTGATGCCTCCAGATTTGTTCTTTTTGCTTAAGATTGCTTTGGCTATTTGGGCTCTTTTTTGGTTCCATATGAAGTTTAGAATTGTTTTTTCTAAATCTGTAAAAAATGACTTTGGTATTGTAACAGAGATTTCATTGAATCTGTAAATCTCTCTGGTCAGTATGGACATTTTTAACAATGTTGATTCTTCCAATGTATGAGCATGGGATGTTTTCCATTTGTTTGCATCATCTATGATTTCTTTCATCAGTATTTTGTAGTTCTCCTTGTAGAGATCTTTCACCTCCTCGGGCAGTATATTCCTAGGTATTATATTTTCTTTGCAACTATTGTAAATCGCATTGAGTTCTTGATTTGTCTCTCAGCTTGACTGTTATTAGTGTATGAAGATGTTACTGATTCACGTATATTGGTTTTGTAACCTCAGACTTTACTGAATTTATTTATCAATTCTAGAAGTTTTTTCATGGATTCTTTAGAGTTTTCTATCCTACCGAAACTGTTCCATAACATTGAGAAGGAGAGAATCCTCCCTAACTCATTCTACAAAGCCAATATCATCTTAATAACAAAGCCAGGAAAGGACACAACAAAAAATGAACACTATAGGCCAATATCCCTCAAGATCATAGGTGTAAAAATCCTCAATAAAATACTAGAAGACTGAACATCAGAAAGATAATTCACCATCATCAAGTGGGTTTCATCCCAGGGATAAAAGAATGGTTCAACATATGCAAATCAATAGATATGATTCACCACATAAACAATAAAAACCAAAACCGTATAATCATCTTAATAGATGCAGAAGAAGCATTTGATAAAATCCAGTACCTTTCATGATAAAAACCCTCAACAAACTAGGCATAGAAGGAACATACCTAAAAATAATAAAAGTCATATATTACAAACCCACAGTCAACATCATACCAAATAACATCATACCAAATGGGCAAAAGTTGATAGAATTTCCCTATGACTGGAACAAGACAAGGATGCACACTGTCAGCACTTCTATTCAACATAGTAGTGGAAGTCACAGCTAGAGCCATCAGTCAAGAGAATGAAATAAAGAGCATCAAAATTGGTATAGAGGAGGTCAAACTATCCCTGTTGGTCTGCAGCACTGTATTTATTTGAATATAAATTTCAGTATTAACACTATAAAATGGTCATTTAATCTATGTGGAAAAGATGAGTTATTCAATAAATGTTGTGATAATCAGGCAGACATTTATATCAAAATAATGATGAATCACAAGTTTACAGATTTTACCAAAATAAATTCCAGAAGGATCAATTACACAAAGGAACCAAAATATATCATGAAATACTAGCAGAAAATATCAATTATGAAAAAACATTGGAGTATGGGAGATCTTTGTAAGCATGAAACAGCAATCACGAATCATTCTTAAAAAGGTCATTTAGGTAAAGGTCATTACCTAAAATATCACAATTTTCTTCATGGCAAAAAAATTACCACAAATATATAAAACATGAAGAAAATAGAGGAAATATCTTATGACAAATATGACACTGTAAGCTTTTGTATTCCTGAAGATAAAAACAACAATAACAAAAATTAAATAATAATAATAAATATTCCTGCCTCTTCCCTGTCACCCTGAAGGAAATTAGATAACCAAAAATTTGGCCCTGTCCAAAAAAGGTCACAGCTAACCATCCAGAGGGCACAAGGAAAAATCCATTTCTCAAGAGTTACTAGCTAAGTTCTTAAGCTAAAGGTGTGAGGGATTAACTCCTGACAGTCAAATTAGAAAATGTTTTGGATGCCTATGTCTTTGCAGGGTGGGTATGTATGTCTTGATGAGTCTTCCAGCTTCTTAGGAATAATGCGTGTCTGTAGATAGGACATGTCAGCAAACGACGCTTTGGAAAAAAAGACCCAAGAGACTTGTTCTCCTTTTCATTTTTACTTAACTTCAACAGTTGTAAGTCACTTATAAAAAGTATTTGGCAGCGTATCTTCTAAGGTTGTTAAAAGCTTTATAATGTGTATGGCCTGGCTAGCTGCCAGAGCAGTGTTCCAAATTCACTGGATTAAAACAGGTTATGTGGAAAGAGCTACCCAAGAGTGACCTCGTGATGCTGAGTATCTGGAACTGTTTGCTCATGAGAGTTTAGTGCCCTCTACAAGCCACTGTTACCGCTAGTATTTGGTATGACAGAGCTAACTCCCTTGATATCAGAATTCCAGAAGTAATTGTTGCTTTCCCGCAGTGAAAAACTTAGTCTACGCTTATCACTTCACCTCCACCTCATGGCAGAATCCCCAGAGGATAAAAATGGTTTCCAAAGGCACTGTCATTTTTTTTCACACATACCAAGTAACCCTAGGTAAAAAAACAAAAATGAAGATGATAATGTCAAAGTCAAACTTTCAAACTTTCTGAAAGCAAAAGTGGGCATCTGGCCAAGCAGGGAACAATTGATGTTCTCAAAGTAAGGTCCCTGGGCCAACAGCATGGGAATCACCTGGAACTGATTGGAACCACAAATTCTTGGGCCCTAGCTCAAACCTGCCAAGTCAGAATCTCTCGGAGGGGCTCAGCAGTCTGTGTGTTCAGTAAGTCCCTCAGGTGATTCCAAGGCATGCCAAAATGTGGGAGCCACTGATACAGAGGTCCGTCTGTGCTCTTTGGAGAGATCAAGCCCTGGGCTGTAACCCCAGCTCTGGCACATGCCATGTATATGGCATCTGCTTATTTGCTTATCTCCTCTCCATCTTAGTTGTGACATCTGTACGTCAGAGACAGTACTCACCGAGACAGCATTCTTGTAGAGAGGATGGTGGCAAAACGCATCTCAGGGTGCAGTAACTGCTTCTAGGTCACCAAAACTATAAGTGCCATAGAATGGGATAATGAGAATAGAAACTACTCCAAGTCTTAGGGCAGCAGACACTCTGTTAGCAGAGTCAGACATGTGTGTGCATGCAGAGTCTGAGAAAGAAAGCTACTTATGATGTCTACTTTTCACGGAATGCCATCAACCCTCTCGTTGTGAAAGGGTGATATGTCCTAAAATTGACTGTACTGAGTCTTTCCCAACCTGCCAAGTGCATTCCCTGAAAAACAGTGTGGAATGCCCCATAAGGGACCAAAAGAGTAAAAGTATGTCTATCCAACTTGGGGGTGGCAGAATGGATAGTTTCTTTCCTTGTATACTTCATGCAATCAGGAACATAATTCGTGTTTGCATTTTAGTGTGAATGAGTTTTTGAGTTAACTTGAATAGGCTGCGTCTTCTCAGATGCTATGATATATGACATGTTTGGGGATGGATAGTGCATGTACTGTGAGTATTTAATATTCAGTACTCTTCTCATATGCTCACTAGAAAGAACACTAACTCAGTTAAATTAGCCACTATCTGGGACTTGTGAGTTAACATAGGAGCCTAAAAGCTATTTGTTCTGTTTATTTTAAGAGAAAACTTATCTCATTTTCAGAACAAACAGATGATTTTTTCAGAGATGAGACATTCAAGAGTTGGAATATCTCTCTTGTCATGAAGAGAGCTCTTCCCAAATCAGCCTGATGTCTTTCAGGAATCTGAACAAAAAGTGCTGCATCAGAAAAGCCTTCCCTATAACTCCATCTAATATTTAACCTGCCTTTTCTTTCTTTCCCATTTTCTTCTTTATTTTTCTTTATAACACTTACTTATATCTCAACTTTTACATTTTTATTACTAAATGCCTAAGCTCTACAAAGCAAGGACTCTGGTTGTTCACTGCTGTTTTCCCAGCACTTAGAGGAGTATGTGAACATAATAGCTGCTCAATAAATATTTATTGAATGAGTGAGTCTTCTTGCTGTTTTCATAATAACTTTCTGTTAATCATCAATACATATTCCTTTAACATGTAATTTTTTATTAGAAACAGACATAATGCTAACTCAATTTTCTCTATTTTGAACATCAATGATTCCAAAAGTTCTATATTATCAGAAAACTTATATCATTTATATATGATGAAAAGTTAAGAATCTCTTCTTATTTAGAATTTGGCACTGTAGCCCATTTTCCTTTTTATTTGAAGCACTGCAAAACAGCAACCTAAGGCATGTACCTTTGTTTCTACATCATCCTTTTCTCTTAATTAATATTCAACATTTGAAAATAGAGAATAAGAGTACATGATACCATACAAAAATACAAGGGAAGGCAGTTGTTTAGCTTTCTACAGTAAATCTGTATTTTGAATAATGAAAAAAGAAAGTCAGCAATTCACAGATCCTATAAAAAGAAATGACTAGGAGAAAATGCCGAGAAAAGAGTGAGACATCAATTTGCTTTTACAATCTCTCCGACAGGACAAAGAACATGAAAAGCAAGAAAGGAAGAATATAAGGAAGCAGTTAGGCAGTGCCCAAGATCTGCTGACTCCCAAAGGAGGAGTATGTGAGTCTGCCCTGTGGTGACACTGGGCTACGTATAAGTCATTGGTTTATTCAGAAACACATTCACACGGTATTTCTTGAAAAAGTAGCCCAAACCTATCACACAGTTAATTAATTTAAGGAGGAATAAAAAAAAATATCAAGGATTATACATAGGGCTCTGGAGGTTGAAAAAATTAAAATTATTTTAAAGGAAAAAGTCAGAAGAAATAAAGGCATGAGCTTTCAGATTTTTGTTAAAAAAAAAAAAACAGAAGGAGATTAACTTTCATTTCTTCTTAACATAGGTTATATAGAATTTGGCACTTAAGCTCTCCTCCTCCTTGGTGTCTGTGACTTTTTTCCCCAAGATTGTCATTAGTGTCTTTTCCTCAGAACAATTAGAATAGGGGGAATATGGGGTAGGAGAGAGATCTCTGGGGCCATTGTTCACGTTTGTGCCTCACCACGAATCCCGTCGCAGAATTTGAGGAAGAGTTTAGGCCAGCAAGGTCAGGGACCAGGGATATGTGCCTCATAAGCCAGGATATTTCACTCAGTCCCTGAAGCCACCAGTTTCATGGGCAAGATTATGTTATTATGTATTATTATCTAAAAGTCTTAATTAGGAAGCCCTTCCAAATCATTTTGCTTGAACAAAATCCTGATTCCTATGTAGATATGATCTTAGCCTAAATCATCCCCTCACCTCAAAAACACAGTCTGGGTTCCCAAAGTGTGACTTCAGACCTTCACAGACTGCGTACAAGTGCTTACCACAGCCCCATTATGCACACTTTTATTCATGGATGGTGTTTTCTGTGCAGAAACTTTTATACATCCTTTCCTTTGACAGATCCTTCGGTTAAACTTCAATAGTGTTTTAATTGGCAGATGTTGCCAATGTAACAATATTTTTTTTCTCAGTTTCATGTGCTTTGAGAATCCTTATTTGTCTGACAAAGAATAATTTGAATGTGATATTACATTCTTTCATTCCTAAGCAAGTAGCAATGACACTCCATTGATGGTGCTGGATAAAGTAGATTCGTACAAGAATAGTTCACACAATTTCCAAAAATTTATGAAGGCTCTGTAGGCATATTACCACCTATGAGCCACTCAATTATGAAGCACGTGCGGGAAATTAATACAAATCAACAAATAAACACTCTGTCACTCATAATTTAGCAAAATATATTTTGAATCAAAACTTCTGTTAGGTGTAATACAGGTAGATAACAATTCACAGTGAATTCACACTGTGGGATTAAGACTCAAGAAATAATCACCTAGATTTTTGTTAGTAAAATAAAATTTCAAAGAATTTTGTGGACATTTCATAAATGATTTCTAAAAGTGATAATGTAAGTGAGAACACAAAATATCTTCTCTAATAACCTTTTATTAAGTCTAGGTATTTAACATTGACTTTGGTTGCTCTCAATTAATCGCCCTCAATAACATTCCATTATCTACTCCCAATAAAGTATGAACTAATAATAAAAAATATTACCTGGGGGAACAGGAGTTCTATACTATTAGTGCAAATAATATTAAACTAGGGTTCTATACTATTGTAGAAATAATATTTAATTCTGGTGTTTGGTCTGCAGCATCATATTTATTTGAATATTAAGTTTCAGTATTAACACTGTAAAATGGTCATTTAATCTATGTGGAAAAGATGAGTTATTCAATAAACATTGTGATAATCAGGCAGACATTTAGATCAAAATAATGATAAATCACAAGTTTACAGCTTTTACCAAAATAAATTCTAGAAGGATCAATTATGCAAATGAACCAAAATATATCATGAAATACTAGCAGAAAATATCAATTATGCAAAAACACTGGAGTATAAAAGGTCTTTGTAAACATGAAACAGAAATCGTGGATCATTTTTAAAAAGACCAGTAAAGGTCCTTACAGAAAATGTCACAATTTTCTTCATGGCAAAAAAGTTACCACAAATACATAAAACCACGAGGAAAATAGAGGAAATCTCTTGTGACAAATATGACATTGTAGGCTTTTGTGTTCCTGAAGATAAAAATAACTATAACAAAAATTAAATAAACCAGTGGAAAAGAGAGCAAAGGAACTGCCAGAGTTCCCTGAAGTCAAAAGTGATTTTAGTCAACATAAAATGTTATTAATCTCATTCATAAAAAGAGAGAAAATGAAAAGGACAATAAGATACCATTTTACATAGTAGTTAGCAAAGACCAAAACATTTGATAACTGTTGTCAAAAGTGTGAGGAAGTATGAGAAAGGTATTCTCATGTACTACGTATTAGTCACTTATATTATGTATATGCATATATAGATATGTGTGTGTGTGTATATATTTAGCACAAGACCACAAAACAGAGTGGGTTGAAAAAATCGATGTTTATTTCTCTATAATATCACTATCTACTCTTGCCCAGGTAGTGGTGCAGTTCTTCTCCATAATGTCATTCAGGGATGCAAGGATAGTCTGATCACTCTTCCATCTCCTAGGGAGAAATCCTCCTCTGTATAGTAGATAGGTCACTGCTGTGTCTATATTCTCATGGGATAGAGGAGTGAAAAATAAATCCCAGGGCTAAGAATTTCCTTCCAGTCCCTGCTCAGAAATTTCACCATTCTGTGCCAATAAGTGGGCAGATACAGGCATTAGAGAATCCCAGATTGATGACAGAGAGGAGCTAAGACAGAATATATTTGTGTATCACCAAGGAAAGGGAAATGCTTGTTTCCTTTGGCAGTATGTCTGGACTCCCGGACCCCAAGCAGAAGAAAAGATAATGATCAAGTTTGATGAGTCTTCTCTGCTCTGGAGACTGGGGTCCAGCTGGACACCAGGAGGAACAGGCTGCTCTTGTTGCCTGGATGGTGAACTGGCATCTCCTGACTGCCACCTCCTCCACAACCGGCCCTAGGAGCAGATGCCACCAGTAGACAATGAACTTCAGAGAGCAGACAAGGAAAACTATAACATCAAGGAGTAGAAATCTCACAAAAAGGCTCATAATGATGGAGAATGGAAGAAGGTAATAGATGACACCATAGATAAGCAAAGACAGATGAATAAAATATACATATAGATTCAAGTATAGACTCCATAAGACATTTCCTGGAAGTAATTTTTTCTTAAAAAAAAACTTTTAAAAAGAATATATGCTATATATTATTGTGTATGTGTATGTGTGCATACCTCCTTAGGGAACACTGATCATGCATCATTTCATAAATAACATCTTAAGTTTTGAAAAGCAGAGACTTTTAAACCATAATTCCATAAAAATATAAATAATAAAACAATTTCCCCAAATTCTTTGACTATTGAAAATTAGTCAAATTACCAAATTTCTTGGTAAGTCCTAGAGAAAGAAAAACAAAACATGATAGAAATGACAAACTAGCTAGAAAACAGTATAAAACTATAAAAAGTAAAACAATTGAGAGAGCAATAAGAAATTGGAAAAGAAAAACAAGACAAAACAAAACCATTAGAAATCTAGAATTACATATACCATACACAAAATGATTTTCCATGTATATATTACATATAACATACATATCTTCCTATATAGTTCTTTTGAAATGAAACATTAATATAAATGCTACTTCCTTGAAAAGGCTGTTAAAATAGATAAACTCCTTGGGGAAGTTAAGAATCAATATAGAAAAAAGATTAATATGATGTGGAATGAGAAGGATTAGCCAGCCGCAGTTATAGAGAAGATTAACAGAATGATGAGGGACATTATATACCATGTTATTACAATATCACTCCCATAAATGTAATATTCATTCAACAATATCATCAATTATAATACCGAAATAACACAGAGAATCAGATTATCACATCTGACTGACAGGAAACACAACTTTATAATGTCACGATTTACTCATGGTTTCAAAGACAGAGGTAATCAAGAGACAGAAGCGAGGGAGGGAGAGTTCTGAAACCATCCGCTGAGCTCTTCAGCTCTCCTCTCACCACACAGCTCGTGCTCTGGTCTAGAAGGACATCAGAGGTCTCTAAGCAAGTTGTGCATTCCATGTAACATTTCATGTTCCATTACATGGAAGAAAGCCGTTTAGTCTCAAAAACCTATACCCAGTCGCATAACTTCTGTGGTCTTATGTGAGATTTTCAGAAGGGTCATGCCCCATCAACCTTCGGAATGCAGATTTGTTTATTGTAAGTAATCCTAAACAACCAGAAGTATCCTGCTTAAAGCATTTCATGGACAAGAACTCTCTTTCTAGCAAAAGCTGTTAGCTTGTTGTCTGACAAAGGAATATTTCCAAGGAGATAGTTCAGTTGCCTTCTTTCTTTCCTGGGGGCCTCCCCCTGGTAATGGGACAGCATGACCTGTTGAATTGCTGCTTAATCCTTTCCATCCCAGAGAACCATATTTAAATGTCCCCAATTATGTCAAGCGTACCCCCCTACAATATTTTTTTCCTCATGATTCACACATGACATTTGATTTTCATGTCTTCTTATTTTAATCAAATGTAGAGAAGTATCTTATCTATATTTTTTGTCTTTCATGACAGTAACATGATTTTAAAGACCAAATTAGTTGTCCTGCAGAATCTCTCACATTCTGGATTTCTCTGCTTCGGTTTTTTCCCCTCACTTTTAGATGTAGATAAAATATTTTTGGCAAGAATACTACGTAAGTGATATTGTATTTTTTTTACTTTTGCATTCCCAAATAATTTAGTTTATTAATATTTATTATAAATAGGATGCACAGCAAATGCTAGTGCCTGATTAAATTGTCAATATCATGAATTAATTCTGCCATGATAAATTATTCAATAATACAAAAAATCAAAAGAACATAGCTTTTACATATATCTAAGTGCCTCATCAAAAGCGTGATTACTTAGATATGCAGCTTTTCTTGGGCAAAGAATTTTTCTTATCATTGTGACTCTAAACAAATCATGGATTGATAAAGCAATGGCAAAAGTACCCACTTATGGTGAGTACTGAGTATAACAGGTGTCACTTGAAATTTGATTGGCATCTCTGAACTATTTTCAGGAAGATAAACAAATGATTTTCTCCTTATTCCTTATCTATATAGTTATTTGGCTCTAAAATCTATATCAAGATTTGTATAACCTTCAGTTGAACACTTGATTGATTTTGTGAGCATGTATGTGCCTAGGTGTGTCATGAATTGCTATTTTACCATCTTATCTTTTTACTAAACTATCACAAAATTTTTGGTGATATTTATGTCTTAACTATTCTGCTACATTTAAAAAGCACTTCTTGGCATTTTTATTGAAATTTCATTGTACGTTCCCAAATTGAATGTTAGTACCATTGCTTTCTGTCCCTTTCTTTCAGTGAACTCTTCAGTGCAGAGTGCTGTAACATTGTCTTATAACTATGCTTCTTAATCAATCCATTGTCTTTATACATAATACCAGCTGGAATTACCTTAATATTTCATGATTTTTCACATTAACAATAGATTTTGCACTGAAAATTTTAAGCATCTCATACTTGTAGTTTGGGACGGTTTTTTACTCTCAGTATCATTCAGCCTTTCTAATTTCACGGGTGTGTGATCAACATGGTATTATAATACTTTATGTTATCTCAATATGAGACCAAACTTGCAAAGTATTTTATGATATCCATGCTAAATCATCATTTTCTGAGAATTAAAAATAAGTAAAAATTGTTATGTATCATAATGACATCACCCATATTCATACATATGAATGACCCCAAGACTTTAGATGATAATTAATTCCAGAATTTTAATTGTTTTTTACCCAAGAGTGAATTTGTATAATTGGAATATGTATTAAGTATCTTTTTGTTGAAATGCAATCTTTGGGAGGAACATAATTTCTTTTTAAGTTGTAGAAAATGAAAAGCTAGAAGATCATATTTTGATAGTTTTAGGGGGAATGATCCTTATTAGTCGAGGTTGCTGTGTTAAAACATGTTTTTCTATCACTTTTAAAGAAATTAGAAAGTGATAGGCTATGAAAACATTTCTGGAAATAAGTGACATCTTGATTATTTTCTCATTAATATCCATTAAAATGACATGTAATGTAGGCAGATTCCAGAATGGAAAAATCTGCTAATAGGGTATGGTTATGAGGTGATGGGAATAGGGCAGCATAAGAAGCTTGTAAGCAAAACCAACATTTTGAGAATAATGTGCAGAATGAAGAATGACTTATTACTAAAGGTAAAGACTGGAGTATTTTTGGACATGAAACCAAAGGAAAAATACCCACTTGAATCTCACAGCCCATGATTGTTAATAGCCAACATTCCCAAGATTATGTCTAGGGACATATATCCTTTGGGGACAAGGTAAATAGAATTATATTATTAGATTATTTTATCATTAGCATAATTATCTTCATTTATTCCAGTCCATTTTTAGTTTTCTGAGATTTATTCATCAACACACACTTTAGCATTCAAAAATTTTTTTCTTTATTTACTTCAGAATATCACAGGGTACCAGGTTTTGGTTACATGGATTTCTTTTGTACTACTTGTTTCAAAGTTATAAAGTGCTACCATCACGTAGCTAGTGACCATTGTACCCGTTAGGTGTGATTTCACCCATCCTCCCTCCCCCCTCCCTCCCGCTTGATTTCCGTTGAGTTTTACTTCCATTTGTGCATATGAGTGCTGATTGGTTATTTCCAATTTAATAGTGAGTACAAGTGGTGTTTGTTTTTTCATTATTTAGATACTTCACTTAGGATAATGGTCTCCAGTCAATCCAAATTGTTACAAAAGGAATTAAGCCATCATTCTTCATGGCTGACTAGTATTCCATAGTATATATATACACCACATTTTGTTAATCCTCTCATGAGTTGATGGACACTTGGGTTGATTCAACATCTTTGCAATCATGAATTGTGCTGCAATAAACACTGGAGTACAAGTGCCTTTTTGATGAAATGATTTCTTTTCCTTTGGGTAAATACCCAATAATGGGGTTGCTGGATCAAGTGGCAGGTCTACATTAAGTTCTTTGAGGAATCTCCATACTATTTTCCATAGAGGTTGTACTAGTTTTCAGTCCCACCAACAGTGTATAAGTGTTCCTTTCTCTCTGCATCCATGCCAGCATCTATTGTTTTGGGACTTTTTGATAAAAACCATTCTCACTGGAGTTAGGTGATATCTCATTGTGGTTTTGATTTGTATTTCCCTGATGATTAGAGATGTTGTGCATTTTTTCATATCTTTGTTGGACATTAGTCTATCTTCTTTTGAAAACTTCTGTTCATGTCTTTTGCCCACCTTTTAATGGGGTTGTTTGATTTTTTTCTTGCTGATTTGCTTGAGTTCTTTGTAGATTCCCTTTATCGGATGTATAGCATGCAAATGTTTTCTCCCATTCTGTAAGTTGTCTATTTGCTCTGTTGATTGTTTCCTTGGCTGTGCAGAAGCTTTTTAATTTGATCAAGTCCCATTTATTTATTTTTTTTGTTGCTGTGATTGCCATTTGGGTCTTCTTCATAAATTCTTTGCCTAGGCCAATATCTAGAAGAGTTTATCCAATATTTTCTTCTAGAATTCTTATGGTTTCATGCCTTAGGTTTAAGTCTGTTATCCATCTTGAATTAATTTTTGTGACTGGTGAGAGTCATGGATCCTGTTTCAATCTTCTACATGTGGCTATCCAATTTTCCCAGCACCATTTATTGAATAGAGATTCTTTTCCCCAGTGTATATTGTTGCCTGCTTTGTCAAAGATCAAATAGCAATATGTGGATGGTTTTATATCTGGGTTCTCTGTTCTGTTCCATTGGTCTACGTCTCCATTTATGTGCCAATACCATGATGTTTTGGTTATTATAACCTTATTGTATAGCTTAAATTCTGGTAACATGATGCCTTCAGATTTATTCCTTTTGTTTAAGGTTGCTTTGGCTTTTCAGGCTCTTTTCTGGTTCCAAACAAAGCGTAGAATTATTTTTTCTAGATCTGTGAAAAATGACATTGGTATTTTGATGGGAATTGCACTAAATCTGTAAATCACTTTGGGTAGTATGGACATTTTAACAATGCTGATTCTACTAATCCGTGAGTATGATATGATTTTCCATTTGTTTATATTATTGGCAATTTCCTTCTTCAGTGATTCGTAGTTCTCTTTGTAGAGACCTTTCACAATAGCATTCAAAATTTAGGCACTAACGTGAAACTTTATTTAAAGAAAAGATATTAAAGATTTTTAGTTTGATTAATAGTTGATTCAGTCCCATAATCTCATCCATTTGAATGTAATTGTCACAGGATCAAGCTCATCATAAGTTAAAACTAATTTTTTTATTTTTTTCAATATTATCTAAATTATTTGATTTAATTTCTACTTTTTGAAATTAAATATTCCATCAGAAAGAATTATGAACCCAAATGTCATATCAGACTATGTGATCTATGACAAATGCATTAATTTGCATATTAATAGCTCTTAAACAAAGCAAGGTTATAACTTGTGATGCAATATATTAATAGTTTAGTGGCACATTTCAATATAGCATAATATTACATTGGAAGACTGGTAAAGGTTTTGAAGATTTGAACAGTTTCAGTGAGTTTATTGACAGTGTTCTGTGGGAGATTAATGCATAAAATAAACAAATGAAGTCAATTTGTGACTTTACAGTTAAAGCACGTCAAGAATTTTTTCCATTTTATTATTGTGTGACTAAAGAAAAGCACCATATTATCACTCCTCTTCAAAGTTAGGAGAAAAAATGTCTTCCCTAAATAACTTATTATGATTCTTTTTCCCATAACTAAATCATAAAGTATCTCTTTTTTGCCTTGGTTGCCAGGAAACTTAAATCCACAGCATATTTACATATATATATGTACATAATTTTACCAAACTCTTTTGTGTATTATGTAATATTTTATATAATGTGTCTATTTATATAGCTATGATAGGGATTTTGTCATTTATGTTTAATTGATATATTTGATATGCCATTTCTTACCACATCTGTTCACAAAATTTAGTGAAAATAAATTTATTTTCTAGGGCAAAAAAGAATATTCGTTAAAAAAAACCTTATAAATCTGAAACTTCTGTCTTCCTGTCCTCAAAAAACAAAATAAAAAACCCCCGAAAAATAGTTCAGTCTTACAACCTATCCATTCACAAGCAAGCTAACAGACCAATCTGTGGATATGCAAATATAATTTGTTTACAATATATTGAAATTTATTTGGATCATGATTTTAACAGCACTAGACTTTTGGAAACAGAAATGAGAAACAACGACTTTGATAAAATGGAGGTTTATTCTCTTTCTTTTCATACAACGAGATATTCGGAGATGAGTGATTCAGACAAGTATAGCAATACTATGATATCAGAGACCTGGGTCCCGAGCTAGGATATGTCTAAGTTTCCAATGCACCACCCAGGGTGTTGTCCTCATCTACACGCCTGTGAAGTGAGTATGGGGCCACTACCATTCTCCTCAGCATTTGAGCCAGTAAGGAAGAGATAGAAGGAACAAAACAAAAGGGATCCCCAAATTGAGCCTTAGAGAGCTCAATTAGTTTTACAGACCATCACCAGAAGAGTTGTTTAATTATTTTTGCATAAATCTCATTGGACAGACTGTCTTCAAGGGAGGCTGAGACATGTGGTTTTCCAGCTGGGCACAAAGTGCCACCCCCCACAGAATAATGATTGCGTCTCTGCTATTATACAGGCACACATATTCCACTGATTTTTTAAAAAGACATTTAAATGATGTAACCTTGTATATATACATCTTTCTTTGGCAATTTTGAAAAACTTGTTTAACCCAAAGTCTGATGGTGCAAAGTAAATGCCACCATGAGTTTATTGGGAGAAGACATTTGGGAACAAATTTTATTTTTACTAACCATGCACATAATTTATCAAGGGAGCTATTTGATCTATCCATTACCATGTTCATACTTTTCATGTGTGAGACATTTCATTTTTATTGTTTTATTAAATTGATCAAATTTCATTGATTTTAAAAGCAGGAATATTGGAAGACAATTTTCTAAGTCTTGTTGTTTCTTTTATTCTTATTTGCCTTATATTTCAAGGCAATTACCTATTAAGAGAAATGTTATCCTAGAAAACTTGTTTTGTGGATAGTAAAAATATCAGATTATTGGCAAAAACTAAGAAGCAAAATGGGGAAGCAGCTGACGTAGTACATGAATCATTTGGCCCATTTATCCTCTAGGGAGCCTCCCAATTCTTAAATTTAAACACTATTTATACCCTTGTTTTTATCGGCCTCAACTGTGATTTCTAATCAAAAGGATAATTGGCTGATAAGTAATAAATTCTGAGTTATTATTATACTTCTGGCTTTCATAAACTGTGATTTGATTTCTCACAGGGAAGATAATATGATTTAGCCTTAACAAAGAATGCTAAAGGAGATGAATTTTAGTTAATGAACTGGATAAGAAACAGAAACACAGATCTATCATTTTATTTTTGAAAGGCATAGGTGCTACAGGCTCTCTGAGAGAAGACGTTGCGTTTGAACAGAGAAACATCAAAGTTGTAGTAGGAAAATCCAGCAGCTGGTTGAAGATTCAAACATGGAACTGCGTATGATAATGTGGTAAACATCCCCAAAGAAATGAAAAGGGAAGGTGCGACAGAATGCATCTGGGATAGTGAGATCAGGAACGAAAAAGCCTGTTGCTGCTGGGACATGTGGTGTACACGATGGCGTCACCCTGGTTCAGAGCGCGAGGGAGTCAGGAAGCCATTTTGAGGACTGCCTGCAGGACCTGCAACCTTGCAAAAGAATAAAAAACAGCAGGAACTTGGACATTTGGACTGGGCCAAACCACCATGAACATAACATCCTGGAAAACAGCTGAATTTCTCCAGTGCTGCCACTCCTGACCAGAGACAACTAATGAACTCTGGACTCACGTACCGAGTCACCTGCCTCCACCAGTGATATTGTTTTCAAAACAATGTATGTAATCACCCTTAGCTCCATTTTAAAAAGCCCTACTCCCCTTCCTGTCTTTGGAACACAATTTGGCCTTTAGCTGAATGTGTGTCCCCTGAATTGCAATTCCTAAGACCCCAATAAACACCTTTTCTTACTGCTTTGCAGTCTGGTCTTTCGCTTCTTCTTTGTTGACACTACTCTCCATAGTGCAAAAATTCCTTATATTATATTCAACTTTAATATGTCAAGACAATAAGCATACAAGTAATTTCACTATGATGTGAAATGTATTAAATTTTAAAAGACAACCTAATGGAAAGACATTTTATCAAACACAATTCCAGTTTTTTTTTCAAATCACTCATTATGAGACATTTCTCCAAAATTGGAGAAGATCTAGTATTGATATGACTTCTAAAATTGTGAACATCTGAAATTAGTGGATTATGAGGCTTGTTTTCTTCAATTAAGAAAAAACTAGCTTTTTATTACTGTAGTTTTCTATATTCAGTTATAAATTTGATATCTTTACAATAATGGTTTCATGATTGAAAATGGGTTTCTGAAATTTATACTTTTCTGATATCTGCCTACTAAAACGACATGAATTAATTTACAAAGATGATAGATTATTCATCATAATATGATTCTAATGTATAATTGTCATTGTTATTCAATATGACCGAAGTTTGCCTTAACATCTAAGAAATAAAATGACCCAGAAACACCCTTCCCTGAGATATCTAACCATCTAATCTTCCCATAAATTTGTGGTTAAAATTATCCCTTCTCGCTTTTTGTGTAGTAAAAATCAAATGAAAGTTAGTGTAACTATCAGGGTTCCAAGAAGAAAAACACAGCACTTGCAAAAAGTGAATAAGAGTTTAAGCAAATATTTACAAGATATGCATGGAGTTACAGGAAACCAGTGAGGGATATTGAAGTACCCTTCAGCTCACAACTGGAATCTACAACTGCTACCACACTTAGATCAGAAACAACAAAGAGACGTAAAAGTTATAGAGCCTATTAAAAGAACCCACAGGAGAGGGTGCCCAACTTAAGTTGTGGCATTCTGTGAAAAAACAAGTCAATCCAAGACCCAATCTAAAGGGTGACAGTGGAATAAATATTATAATGTCTTGTCTCGTATGTTCCCAGATCCCACTGGGACCCCACACCCAAACAGATCACAGCGCAAGGAGGTTGCCTTGATGTAGTCCATAAAAGTCCTCCTCCCAGGCAAAGAGAAGGGTAGAAGAGGGTGTTGAGCACATCTGGAGAAGCAAATGGTGAAAAATCCCACATTCGGTATATTGACTTACAGAAAAAGATATACCAGAGTTGAAAAGATAGTCAAGTAAAATGAAGAACATGTATGGAATTTTACAATACAAAACCAGCATTGTATAGTGAGTCCCATTTTACTATGGGACTATTATATGTACTAATTTTCTATTAATTTGTATTGCTGTAACTTATCAACACTCAACTTATAATGGCCATAACAAAGATGACTCTAATAAAAATGAAAGACACATATTCGTAAGCAGCAATTTTAATGAAAATTGATTATATAAAACACAATTAGCATGAAACGTATTTTCTTGCATTCTAATTCTTTGGAAATTATTTCTAGGGAAACTCTTACTATACAATATTCCCATTGTTGCTTATTGAGTAACATGAAATGGGAATATTAGGAAAATAGAATTTTGGTCTTTTAAATTTTGAATCTTGGCAGCAAAATGTAAGAAATGATTGTAGCGAAGACCAAACCATTTCAACATAATGATATCTTAGTAAATAGAAGTAGAGTTCAATGGAAGCTAAGTAACTCTTTATTTTTCATATTAGTTTTTTTAAATGCCCAAATAATAGGAAAAATTTTAATTCCTGATTTTTCCTTTTTATTTTATTTATTTTAATCAGGAAGAGATGTTTTTATTTTAAATTAGAAATGTACAATCTAGGAGATTCTGCTTAAGTCTTACTCAACAGTTATATAAGCTGGATGTAATAACTAATGAACAAAAGATTAGGCTGAAGAAAAAATTTCTGTTGTTTGTGTGTGTGTATGTGTGTGTACATAAAAGGTAAGTACCTTTATTTTTTGCAGAAATTCATTGACACTTCCTCCATAGATTATGGTAAAGACCAATAATATTAAATGTGTAGTACAGAGCTTCATACAGAATAAACTCTGCATTAAAAAATGCTATTGCTATTTTTCAAACTAGAACTTTATTGATTAAAATATTTGAATTATCCAAATACTCCTTTTTTTGATCTTACTGGAATTTTCCTGTACACTAAATATGATGGACATGAGACTGTCACTATTTAGAACTGTTTTCAAATAGATCATGTAGTTTATACCACATAGTAACATAATTGCTATAATAAATATTTTCAGAGACTACCTCCTTATTTTAGCTATAAAAATTAAAGATATATTTTAGGAATAAAATAATTAACAACATATATTCAAAATAACATGAAATATTACAGGGGTTTCACTTTGAGTAATGATGAGATAAATACTCTGGCCTCGCCTTTCCAGTAAGAACTAGAGAAGTTGGCCCAGGTAGTAACAAAAACCAGTTTGAAGTGATCAGATTCCCCCATGGAGTCAACAGAAATGCTATTTTTAAAATAACTTTGTGTAATATATTCAAAAATTAATATGCAAGATTGAGAAACATGCAGAGAAGTGGAAAATATATAAAATAATTAAATGTAAGTATTGAATAAAAACATACATTTGAAATCAGCAGGTGGATTTGACAGACATTACACACAAATGAGGAGAGAGGCAGCAGAGGAGACCTTAGATGCAGCTGAGAAGGAGAACAGGGAAAAAGAAAATATTTCACATTGGAGGTAGGAGAGGCCAAGGGAGAAAATATAAACAAAGGAGACTGTGACATCTTTAGGGAACAGAGTAACAACAACAACAAAAAGCCATGTAGACAAAAAGCCACATTGTTGTGTCTTCTCTTGCTAGAGCTCCAGAAGGAAAAAAAGACAGAAAGAAAATGAAACCCATGCAATATTCGAAAAGATAAGAGCTATTTTCTAGATAATACATCTAGCAAATATTTTCTGACAATGTATTTTAAATCACAGTTTCAGTGATCTTGACAAAACTCAGACATGATCAATATAAAAGGCAAATTATAAATAGTTTCATCATGGTAAAACTGCTAAAAACCAAAGACAAGGAAAAGGATTTAAAAGCTGCTAGAGAAAACCAAGACATTATCTTCTGAGGAGCCACAACCAAACTGACAGCTGCCTTCTCCACAGGGTAGAAATGAATCCAAAGAAAAAGGCATGATCTTCAAAATGCAATAAAATAGAAATATTTGAAGTTAAACAAAACAGAGTAAATTCATTATTATCATATCTTTAAAAAGAAATATTAAGGAGTATTCTTTTGAGGGAAGGCAAATGATTCAGACATTCACAAAGGAGTGAAAAACAAAGAAAATGATAATGTGTGAAAATATAAATAGATATTGACTATATGAAACAATAATATCCTATAGAGTTTAAAATATTTATGCCATTAAAATAGATGAGAAGTTATTATAAGTTATTTAACTTAATTAGTTTAATCTATTTAACTGTTAGTTTAATTTAGAAGAGATACAAATTGATTTAAAGAGTTCTAAAGTTGTATTTTCAGGAAAAGATAAAATAATTAATTTAAATTGGCCTTTGAAAGTCGGGGGAACCATGTTTAATTTATAGGGTAACAATAAAGAAATCCAAATGCAAAATGTATAATTAATAAGCTAAAATTGTGGAAACTTAAATAATAAAAAAAATCCAAATGAAGACAAGAAATCAGAGAAAAAGAACACGGTCCTAGGAGAGGCTGATATTAAGACCTGGCATCCTCTCATCCACTACAATGAATGCAGGTATTTGAGGGCTTTTTCATAGACTTTCAGTGAAACTGATCCGTGTTTGTTAATGATGTGCTACGAGATTTACAATGCAATTAAGCCAAGATCACATTGATGGAGTCATACCAGCATAGAAACTAGGTTGTGCTGAAACTATGAGTATTTATAGCCTCACACCTTGCTGGTCAGGGTATGATCCACAGATAAGAAGCTTCAACATCCTGCAGATGCCTGCAGCGAAGGCAGACTCCTGGCTCCCACCACAGACCTGTGGTCCCAGAATCTGCATTGTCTGATGAGTGACTTTCAATTCCAGAATCCAGATCTGAATCCAGATCCAATTCCAGAATGCCTGTCTGAACAACTGTTTTCTAGGGTTACTTCTAATACTAACAGTCTAATCCTGGTTTATCTTAAGAGCAGACCCTTATGCAAGATCTGGAGATCATCTAATTTAATTGGGTAATGGTCCCAGGAAGCTCAAGAAAGGACAGGGGAGAGAGGGATTGGAAACAAGGAAGAGCAGTGAGCCAATAAAGGGTGTGCTAACAGGTGAGTGATCACTTTAGTAACTGGTGTTCAAGCCTGCAGAGGACCTCTGAGGTGCCCTTTGTAACATGTCTCACAATCATGCCAGGGAAAAGCAGGTGGCTGGGGCATTTGTCAACTGACTCCCATCCCTGGTGGTCAAAGGTTGACCCAGGGATGTCAACTTCTTTACAGAACTGCCAGGTTGTGCTTGTGCATGAGGGCCTGGTATTGCCAGAGCTAGTCCTTAAGTACAGAGGTAGAGAAAGGGATGCTGTGGAGCTGGGAAGCTTTCAGTTTAACAAGAATTCTCTTCAGCTTCTGGGAAACTCCGGTGGACCAAGGGCATATAGAGCAGGCAGCAAAGCTGCTGCTACCCTCATTTTTTGGAGTTGCAGATCTCTTCCATTCTATAATTTCCTTTATATTTATTGTGTATTTTGGTGAACAGAAGTTCCTAATTTTAATGTAGCCCAGTTATCTCAAGTTCCTTTTTGTTTGCTGTGTTGTATTTAGAAAAATCTTCCTCTATTCTGAGGTCACAATTTTTTTCCTGTAAATTACTGTGTAAAAACGTTTCTGATTTTGCTTTTTATATTTTAGGCTTCTCTTGCCAGGAATATAAAGTGCTCCTTGAAAGTAGGAATAAACCTCCTACAGGTAAGCAAATGGTTTCTGCTTGATGCTTATTCAATATTTCTGATTGCTGTTATTTGTTCACCATGGTCAATATTGCTAACATTTATACAGAGATTCCAGCATGCTGGGCAGGATTTTGAGTGCTCTAAATGTATCAATTTCATTTAATCCTCACAACAACATGTGAGATAAGAATTATTATCACCCCATTTTACAGATGAAGAAAGTGATGGCAGGTTCTCTCATGGCTGTCTTGCCCCTGCTGCATTATCAGTGTTTGTATGTGTGAGTGTGTGAGGTGTGTTATACTATAATATGTATTTTTAGTCCATAGGTTACTGTACCATGTGGACTGCATGGAAAGACTGTATATCACCTGTAATCCATAAATTGAGATGCAAAATTTTGATGAAACCTTGAATTTTGTCTTTTGGGGTAATGGTCATGGTTTCTGTATGTAGAAACAAATGGCCAGAGAGGTGAAGCTTGACAGAAATGGACTGCCATCTATCAATATTTGTTGAACCTTTTTTTTTTTTTTTTGCTGGGATACAGTTTCCATCCAAGGACTATATTGCCCAGCCATTTTTGTTCCAGGTATGTTTCAAATACCCCAGGACTGATCCATAAGTACTTCCCAGGTAATTCACCATACTCTTTTGTTTCCTCATCTGTTGAATGGATGTCAACATCAAGAAGACCTTGAAGCCATCGGTAGAGGATGGCAGAGTTCGCATTAGCAAGATAACCTGTATGAGTGTCTGGGGAAGAGACAACCTTGCTCCCTGGATGTCTGTTGTACTTGACATGAGCAAGACATAAACTTCAATGTTCTTAAGCTGCTCAAACTTCACTTCTCTTTTAAAGCAGTTACCATAGGTTTTCATGCAATGACTTAGTGTTAGCAGCGATAGGTAGAAAGCAAACTACTCAAATTCTATTTTATCTTTTTCATAGAGGAAAATGTTACTCAAAATGGAAAGGTCAGGACTAACATGACTGGAAGTAAAATGAAGGTAAAAAGTACCTCCAAATAATACTAAGGCATTAGAATGAACCTTATTAATATCTAAATTAAATAAAAATAATACCTCTCCCCCCAAAATAAAACAAATAACAAGATAGTTACCTAAAGAGCAGAAATGAACAAATATTCATGGTCAAAAATTACAAATAAAGAGTTTAAATATAGATAACTCTTACTTCAACTCCTAGTAAAGCTTTTTAAAAAATTAAAAGATAACTAAAATTAAAAGAAACCTTAAAAATTACTTATAAAATTATATAAAATTAATTTTATTTCCTTTTTAAATAAATATGCTAAACTTTGAGTGCTGTGGTCAAAGTTTACATTACACAACACTTCCAATTAAATTCCTGTGTATAACAAGGGGAGATTCCAGCCCATGGTTAACTTTTGTCCTCTGTTTTCTCCACTCCTCACAAATGAAACTCCAATGGTGGTCATTTGGTGGGACATAGGACAACCTCCTACCTAACTCACAAGTCAGGTAAAGTTGTTTCACTCTTACTTGTCTCTCCAGTTCCTTGAAGCCAACCTGGTTACTTGGCACCTGTATTGCCCTTGGGCCGAAACTCTGCCTTTACTTTCTCTCAAATCCGTAGTAGTTCTAAGATGACAGCACGCTCCCTGTTATCTTAGTCATTCTTTAAGCCAGGGACCCTGCCTCAGTTTCGTTCTCCCCCATAACTATTACATATCTTACTTTTTATAACTGACATTTTGCCGTACAGTAGATGCATCCTTTCCTGGTCTTTTGATTTGAGGATAGGCTACCAGACCTTATAATTTCCTCCATTTTCCTTATCAAAGAATACACTCTATTTTTCTTGTCAAAAATCAGGCACCATCCCATTTCTGCATTAAACAGAGTTTGCCACAGCCTTTGGGTATTTGTCCGGTCGTATCAATTGTCCCTCATGCCTACCTCAGACCTTCTGTCCACTACAAGCCTCACTTCTGGTCCCCTCACAGCTTTCCTACAACCTCTTGCTAAAATCAGATTCTCTCCACTTTTCTTCCTATTTTCTGCAGCATATCTCTAAGCCTTTAGATCTCTATGCTTAATCTTGAAATATTATAAATGTATGGCTGAGTAATAGGAGACTGTGGAGTTTTCAAGAAGAAAGATCATTCCATAAGATTGTTCTTTGATGTACTTCAGCATCAGCCAGATGGTCTCTGTCCTTGACTGTTTATTTTAATATTTCTTCATTTACTTCTAGGATGTAAAATATGAGTTAAACAAATATATTGATAACACAAAGCTAGTAGGCTGTCATGTAGAACAGTAGCAACAGTATTTGCAATGCTCTTTGAAAACGAAAATGAAAGGCCAAACAAGAACTATAAAATGTAATAAGAAAAATGTTCACCCTTATATATAGGAGGAGAAAATGTGTGTGTGTGTGTGTGTGTGTGTACGTGTGTATGTGTGTTTAGGGAAGAACTATGTGCAGGATTTAAGAAAGTAGACTCTGAAGTTAGATAAAACTGGGATCAAATAAATGAAATATTGCTATTAATGTTGTGACTTTAGCTAATTATTTATTTTCTTAGATTCAGTTTCCTTTTTGTTAAATGGACATTTGGAAAGATTAAGCAAGATAGCAGGTACAAGGTATTTAGCTTAGTACATAATACTAGATAAACACTCAAGAAATATTAGGTACTATTATAATTGTCATCATTATTTTCACTGTATGGGAGAGACTGAAATTTAAAGCAAATCATTTGGAAAAAAGGAAACAAAAATCCCTGGAATTAATAGTTAATCTTAACCACAAAATGAGCTGTATGATTCAGCAACTAAAAAGTTAAGTCAATTTTATACTACATTGTCAGAAAAAATACAGCTACCTCGAGGTTAGTAAACAACCTCTGTTAGGTCATGGTCTGGTGCTTCTCAAACTTAAAGGTACTTAGGAATCACTGGGAATCTTAGCAAATCAGAGGATTCAATAACTCTGGGTGAAGTCTGAGATTCTGTAGGCCAAACTCCCAGGTTATGCTCATTTTTCAGGCCTTTGACATTAGCAGGGGTCTAGAACAAATCTGGAGTGTAATTTTCATGCTAGGCAACAAATTTGAGGACTAATGTCAAAATCAAATATTATTTTAAAGAAAGTGACCAAGGAGTTGAAATAGTAGAAACTTGTTCAAATGACGGGAGAAACAATAGAAGGAACTGGACATCATAACATTAAAGATTATTTTGCTTGTTTAAGTTATATGTAAAGCATTACTAATGATTTATTAAATGTTAATTTATTTATTATTATTGAAGAAAATAGTGCTTTTTTTTTTTGAGACAGAATCTCACTCTGTCGCCCTGGGTAGAGTGCAGTGGCATCAGCCTAGCTCACTGCAGCCTCAAACTCCTGGGCTCAAGGGATCCTCCTGCCTCAGCCTCCTGAGTAGCTGGGACCATAGGCTCACACCATGACGCCCGTCTAACTTTTCTATTTTTAGTAGAGACGGGGTCTCACTCTTGCTCAGGCTGGTCTGGAACTCCTTAGCTCAAGTGATTCTCCTGCCTTGGCCTCCCAGAGCGCTAGGATTATAGGTGTGAGCCACCGTGCCCAGCCGGAAAATAGCACTTTTTTCCTCTGTGTCCCACATATTTGAAGAATAAGGAACTTTTATAGGCACTTAAAAATACTAATTGGGGATATGTCATATAAAAGTACCAAATGTCACATATAAAAGTACCAAAAACATTTATTATATGCTCAGTCTTGCTAATATTCCCTGGTTAAAGGCCTAATATTAATTTTAAAATATTTATTAAACAACCTAACATATATAAGTCATTGTGCTTAAGCCTGGAAACTCCGTAATAATACAGATTGCATTTAAAAACTCACACTGAAGTGGGCAAGACAGATATATAAACATCTACTTTTCATATAGCAGATAAAATACGTGCAACTGCAATCAATTTACAAAACAGCTACCATAACAGATAAACTTAATATCCAAAGGAAACCAAAGTTACAAAATATATTAAATCCTCTATCAGCAAATTAAATTGTAAAATGGTCCTTAAGAGTCCAAGAGTCCAATACACAGCCAAATTCTCTGTCATATTTAATTCATTGTTCAGAATAATATATATTATGCTTTATTCCTACAATAGTCTTAACAATTTGTATGATTATATTATTGAATATAAATGTACAGAATATATAACTATAACTGGAAGTAGTGGTTTATAACCAAATGACCATCTGATAACCCCTGATTCTTTCAAATTATTCTAAGTGAAAACACGCCAAATCTCAAGACAGTTGGCTTAGTCTGATGTTGCCTCATTTTCTCCTCCTCTGCCAGAGTCACTATTAAACAGATTACAAGTAGCACTAATAATAGTACTTTCCTTTACAGATAACTTCACCAAAGGTACAGAATGTATGCACTAATTTCAAAAAATGAGGACCTAAATGTAATTTTAAATATTACAAATAAATATAATTATATATTATATATGGTGTGTATAATGTATATGGTATAAAATATATGTATAAAACGTAGTGTATGTGTGTCTGTGTGTGTATACGTGTGTGTGTGTTGGTTTATGTTCTCTTAAAATGCTTCCATATTGCCAGCATTATCCAGATATGGTGGCAGGGAACGATCAGAATATTTACTCACATTCAGTATTCTCTCTTTTTGAAAACTGTGGTCAAAATAAAACCACAGGAAGAAGGCTGAAGGGAAAAGCATTTGAAGAGCTTGAAATGTATAGACATCACAAGATGAATGATACACTAGGAAAAAATAACATTTAGATCAGTTATGTTAAAATTTTAATTTTAAATTAGCTGTCAAATTAAGTCGTCCTGCTGTAGTTATCTTAAAAAGTTCTAAAATAACAATAACACTTAAAGGCCAAGATTAAGAATTGAGGGTAAGCAAGCCCTCAGTCAAGTCCAGGTAGTATTGTCTGCATGCTAGACAATATCCTACAGCATCCTAAATGTTGGTGCTGACTGATAAAGTGGTAGCTCCAGAAGTGTTGGAAATTAGAAAATTAAGAACTTTAAATGTTCTCCTGGAAGTAGAATCTTTCAATTCTGCATTATAAGGAGGGTATAGGAAAATATGTCATTTAAGGGAGAATAGCTACACATTAAAATATGGCAACAATAACTTCCTACTGACCAAAGTAGGTTGGCATACTGTACTTTTTGTTTTACTTTGTATTTTGATGCAAGACTGTGGATAAATTCATATTCTTTTCTTGGCCTTCATACCTCATTATTCTGAAGTCAGGTGAATTATTGTAGTTTTTCTCAGCTTTATTTACTGGCTTGAAGTCTGAAATGATAGTTGTATCACAGAAAGACTTGTGACCACACAGGAGGAACAGGGGCTGGAGAACGCTACCGTGAACCTAGATTTATTGTGGAATATATCCTAGGCCTACATGAAAATAGGAATGTGTACTTTAAAAATGTCAGTGCTCGCTGAGTCCATATGATGGCGGGATTAATGCAGGATGGTTCATGCAGCAGATTACGAATAGCTAATATAAAAGAAACACACACACACAGACACACACACACGAAATAATGGAGCCCTCCAGGGTCAACGAAAGGTGAAAGTAGGGAGTCTCCTGAATTCCTTGTTACAGAGCATCTTTTGAAGTATAAAGACAGCTAAGATAAGCCTTCATTCCAAATAATGCCTATTTTGGACAAATCTGGAGAGATCAGATAAATGAGGTGGGAGTATTAAGCAATGGAAATAATGTTAATCCTCTCCATTTTTCCTTTTTTTTTAAAGAACAAAGGAATAGCAGCAATTGTTTGATTGAAATATACTGTATATTATTTGCAGAAAACAAGTACAAGACCTTTAAGATTAACATAACTTACCCTTAAATATGTGGAGTGAAGAAGTCACTAAATATATATTTTAAAAGCATCTATTTATACAACTGATCTTCCTATTTATTGCAGCTTGAAATTGTCTCACTTTGAAATGGTATTCATTCTATTCTAAGAAATTAGCTTGTAGATACAGACTTGAAGCATGAAAGATAAACACAATGTCTGCAAATGCCTGAACACTTGGTCCCTAGTCTTGAGAAAACTCTAGGGGTGCCTTTGAACTTACAAATAGGTGTTGTTTTTGTCTCTGTACTTAAAATTTACCGTTTCCATCATATGAAGTTGATAAACTTTGCACTGCTGTTTGTGATGAGCCATTTACCCTCCCCATGTAACACAAATATAAGAAATCTCTCAGGTCTAGATTTAGATGGAATTCTGCAGTAAGGTTGAGTGATAAAGACATAATTTCACCTTTCATATAACAATTTAGGGCCCAATTTATTGAACTACACTCTTACACCAACTTTTTATTAATAAAATTAAAGTCAGTTTCTATTATAATTTTTCAAAAGTCATAAGATTTTGCTTTAAATGCCCCCAATTTGGGAATGTGTAACACGAATATGTGGATTTTTCATTGACTGTTGACTCTCTTTGAATATGATAGCCATAACTATTACTTTTCTACGATAGGAAGTGCTATGTACTAAAATCACTTGATTTTTAAAATACAGTTATCATTTTGGAGGTTAAACAACTGAATTTTCCCCCTGCATTTCACAGATTTTTCTAAAAATCACTTCTTAGACTTTATATCTAAAATCTAAAAATATAAATACAAATATAAAAGAAAAAATTGGAATTTTTTTGCAAAATTCCATTTCTCAATATTTTAAATTTAGGCTCTTTTGTTTTATTTAAATTGCTTTATAATGTTGTCATTTTTATAGATGATTATATGAATACAGACATATTTTAAACTTGCCTATGCGAATTTGTTTATAAAAATTCATAATGCCATAAATGCAATGTAGCATCCTAGATTTAATGTTGAAAGGAAAAATAAAAAGCATTAATGAAAAAGAACAGTTATATGCAAATAGAGTGCGGATTGAATTAGTAGCAACGTGCAAATGTTGGTTTCTTAGTTGCGATGAATGTACCATGGTGTTGTAAGATGTTAACATTAGGGGAGGCTGGGTGAGGGATGTATCAGAACTCTCTTTACTATCTTTAAAATTTTCAGCAAGTCTAAAATTGTTTCAATATAAAAAGTTTATTAAAATCACAAAACTTCAATCATATGTTTATATACCTCTAATGTGGAAATTGCAGTTGTTCATGTTGATAACTTTGCCTGATTTTTATAATTTATAGTAGACAAAATATTAATTATAATTAAAATCAGTTTGTAATGTTTTATCCAAAAAAATGTGTTAAAAAAAACAGTTTATTTTCTTGTCCTGATAAATTGTGCCATTCTGGTGATGGAAGTGAAGACGAGTTTACTAATTATGGTAAATGTTTTTTATACTTTCATTTGTTTAGCAGATAGTATTTTCCATTTAATATATTTTACAATATTTTTTGATCTATAAGACAGCAATTCATTACAATCCAATAAAGGGGGAAAATATTCTATATGAAAATAGGCTATTCCATACCCCAGATTCTAGAATTAGAGTCATCAATTTTGATACTTCACAGCTATACGAAGTAACACAAAGTTTGTTTGACTCCCAAAATGATGATAATTTATGATAATTTCCTTTCCTTAGATCAAATATTGCTACCACAGAATGATGTATCTGCTACTTCAACCTACCAAACAAATAAAAGATTAGCAATATTTGTCACAGATAATTCACTCTATTTACCAGATGTTAAAGAAATAAATCCTCTATGTGCATTCTGAATTGATTATAGCTATCACGCATTAAACTCACTGTCTGGCAGGAAATAGATAAAGATTTAAATGTTCAGTGAATCTTCAACCACAACTCTTAAGGGACACATCAACTTTTACTGACTTTATTGTCTGAATTTAAAGGATAACTTCCAGATACTTACTTAAGATCAGGACTGGGGAGAAAATGGACATGAGCCAAAAGCTTGAGGAACTAGGACATCATTATGAATGTTTAAACTGCCATGAGCCGAAAAATAGCAATGCTACCCAGAAAAAGAGAAACAGCTTTGGAATGGGGGAGGGAGAAAAATAAAGTTTAGTTCCGCCTGAGATCTGTCAGGCACAGTTCAAAGCAAAGGAGATACAAAGAACATAGCCCTATCTTCACTGTCTAATGAAAACCAGGGCTATAAGGAAATTATTATGATACAGGTTGAGTATTCTTCACCTGAAATGATTGAGACCAGAATTATTTCAAATTTCAGATTTTTTTCAGATTGTGGAATATTTTCATATACATAATAAGATATCTTGGGGTTGGGACCCAAATCCAAACACAGAATTCATTTATGTTTTATATATGCCTGATACACATAGTATGAAGGTAATATTATAAAATACTTTAATAATTTTGTGTATGAAACAAAGTTTGCATATATGGAACCATCAGAAAGCAAAAGTGTTACTGTCTCAGCCACACCTTCCTTCAGACTCACTGACTTACTCATAGTCATCACTGAACTGAACATAGTCACAGGTCAGAGGTTGTACCAGGTATGTACAACTGTGCCTTTTATTCTTCATGCTAAACTCCTTTTGGAAACCTTCCACACCCACACCTCTGCATCCTGCTGCTAGCATACTGTTCAGAAAGTATTTTTATATTTACACTTCACTGATCTGAGGATACACGGGTCACATGGCTGATTTAATAAAGTCACATTTGGGAGAAAGTGCATGGCACAAACATTACAATTAATGAGAATTTAAGCTGGAGGATGAGCAGAACAGGTGTCAAGGAATAACAAAATCTTGCAGTTGTCATCTAGCCCAGCTTCCCTGCAGTAAGCACAAGCTGCTAGTACAAAATGTTTGTGAAATCAATCAGAAGAGATGTCCCTAGTGGTCCATGCCTTTTTGTTAGCATAATACAGTAATGTACTGGTAAGAAATTTACTCTTGAAAACAGCAAGGATGCAAACTTTTGTCTATCACAGCAAGTTTACGTTTATGCCTGCCTGCTGCATTAGCATATCCCAGCACAGTTATTCGGTTTGTGACAGCCTTAATTCCTATAGGGGCTGTCTCATCAGATGTAGTCCCTGTCTTCTTGGAGCAATAACACAAAATAGTGATGTTTCATCAGCATTACATACTTGTCCTGGCATCAGATTTTCATCAGCAATGACCTTGGCAAACTTGTCAATGAATTTCTCCACTGATTCCTGATCAGCAGATGCTTTATCACCACAAATCTTTAAAAAACTTAATGCTGTGTCTTTTCTTAAATTTCTACAACCAGCCTATTGAATATTTACAGTCCCCTTCAATTTTTAGCTCATTGTGGTAAATTTTTGCTTGTTTTATGATCACCAAACCATTAAGTGGCATGTGTTCACTTTGATGCTGATGGATCAACTCTCTCAATACATCATCAAAATCTTCATTTTTAGTTTGATGCAATTTTTTTCTCTATTTTTCATTAACTTTTGTTCATCACTTTTAGCTTAGGACTTCAACAGTTTATCCTTCTCTTCAGTTCATACATGGTGATCATTCCAACACCATCCTATTCTGTAGGGTGCTTCACACGTACACCACTGACCAGTTTCTCTAATATCTTGACTTTCTGTGCTATAGATAAACATAAATTCTTCCTCTTTTTCATATCATTGTTACCCATAGGGGTATTTGCAGGCCTCTTTGACATTTTCAACAACATCCTTACACTGCAGAGCAGAACATAAGCAAAAACAGAAAAAAGAAAACACAATGAGTAATGCACATAGGTCTTGGCTTCATGCAGGGCATTGTAGGAAACCTGCTGTTGGTGTATCAGCATGCACACATGCCATTTCATTACCCTTTGTGGGTGTGCTTGTTGGGGGGGGAAATCTGGGCAGGTGTGGAAAAGGGGGCTAGGAGGGTCTTTTTTTCCCTTCTAGATGCTGAATAAACTGAATGTTTTGCACCTGCGTTTTGATTGCTACCTGTCACGTGAGGTCAAGTGTGGAATATTCCACTTGTGGCATCATGTCAGTGCTCAAAATGTTTTGGATTTTGGAACATTTTGGATTTCAGATTTTTGGATTGGGGTGCTCAACTTGTACAATGTAGCTGGAAAAAGAATGAAGATGTATGCTTGGAGCTCAATGAAGACAAGCTTAAGAGACAAAAGGGTAAAAGATTCTGCTGCAGGTGCTGTTGTGCAGAAGGCGGATCTGGAGCTCTAGAAACAATGTATACTTCAGGCTCTTTATTTGCTCATGGGATCTCCAGTATCTATCATCCCATGTCTGGTGTCCAGAAACGCTGAATAAATACTTAATGAATTAAGTTGAATTGAACATTTGTTCATTCCTGTAACACATATTTATTCTTAGAGAGACTATCACATACAAGACACCATCTTACTGGAGGGGATATATCATTAAATTAGCACATCATACGCCCTGCCTTCATAGAGCTTCTTTCTAGTGGAGGAAAAATAAGGGAGAAATGAACAAGTAAATAAACAGTATGCTACACAGTGAAAAGGATTCCCGACGAAAAAGTAAAATAGAAAGAGAGAAATAAGAAGACACGGAGGGAGCTGCTTTTATGTATTGAGCAGTCAAATCAAGCTTACCGATCATGTAACACTTGACTGGAGATTTGGAGGAAGCAAAGAAGAAAAACACATTGACATCTTAGGGGGAGAACTTGCAGCCAGACTGAACAGTAAATACAATGGCTCTGAAATGGGACTCAGACTTGTCTGAGGAAGTGAATGCATAAGCAAGAGGTAGGGAAATAGAACTTGATGAGTCAGAGGAGTTATAGGGGTTTGCTTGGCAGGGCCCCTTTTTAGAGCAAAGTTAGGAGCCACAATATTAGTTGGAGAGATGGGAAGCCAGTAGAGGAATTTGGGAAAGGGAGAAGGCACGTAGGAAGTGTGTGCACCATGCTGGGACTCCTTAAAGCAAAGAGACCCTGAGGAGGTGCAACCTCTTCTTTTTAAAGGTCATCTAGTTGAGGAGAAACAGGCAAATCTACATGAGAACAGCCAACAAGAGCTGAGAGCCAAGAGAAAGAGGGGTCCCATAGGTCGGAGGATTCTGCTGAAAGGCCCAGTGCAATGGAGATGAAGAGAACAGGTGGAAAATAAGAAATAAAGGTAAAGAGAGGAAAGGAGAAAAGAGGTTTTCAAGGAATCATTATTACTCTAATGGTGACCCATTCCTTTCTTTCTTAACAACTTGTTTATCAGAAGCATAAATCTTGTTCATTCTCAATTTATTCAAAGCAGTTTTTTAAATGGTAAGTTGCTTCCTAAACGTCTAAGAATGCCCGTTTCTCATAAATGTGCAAGGAACTTTCCAACAGTTAAAACGCAGATTTATATTACACTTATAGTCATGTTTAAATAGGACTCGAAGAAGAATTCTATTCCTCACAATTGGAATCATCTAGTTTCCTAAACTTCTAGAAATATGTAATTGTTAAAAAACATACAGTAACACAGAAAATACTTTCTGGAAGAGTTTATGTGGCAACCATAAGAAAATAGTAGACATTAAAATTGGCTTTAAAATGTTATATGGAAGATACCAGATTAAAATAAATATGTAAATTAAAATAGATAATCCAGTTAAAACATATAACTATTTATTTTTTTGCTTTTGAGCTCATTCTGCATTTTAAAATTTCAAGTGGATAAGAAATGGAGAGTTCTTTTCGACACAGAGAGCACAGGAACTTTTAAAATCAAAGTCGTGAATGAGTGTGAAGTTGGGGGAGATTCCTCATTAACACGTTCACGTCAGCATTTTCTCTTTGTAAAATCTACTGAAAGTAGACGCTAAGTTAAAATATTAACTGGTATGCCCGTATATTAGTTTTCTTAGGCTGTCATAATAAATTGCTACAAGCTCGGTGGGTTAAAACAACAGAAATTTATTCTTGCACAGTTCAAGAAGCCAGAAGTCCAAAATCAAGGTGATGGCGGAGCTGATTCCTTCTAGGAGCTCTGAGGGAAGATCTGTTCCCTGCCTCTCTCCCAGCTTCTGGTGGCTGCTGGCAATTCTTGGTGTTCCTTAGCTTGTGCCTGCCCTCAGATCTCTGCCTCCATCTTCCTGGGGCCTCCCCTAAGTGTCTCTGACCTCTCCTTTACTGTCTCCTGTGAGGACACTCTTCACTGGATTGAGGATCGACTCTACTCCAGGATCAGCTCGTCTCAAAATCTTTACCCCTGCAAAGACCCTTGTTCCAAATGAAGACACAGTCTGTGGTTCCAGGTAGACATGGCTTTTGGAGGAACACTATTCAACCCTCTGTAACTCCCACTGATACATATATATTTATTTTGCAATAAATCTTGGGAGCTTCTATGCTCCTTTAATAATTTCCTACACTTCTTTCTTAATCCTCCTTGATTAGTGTTATTTATCCTTGGGGCATATTAGGTAAATGAATTCAAAACAGTAATAAGCTTTTAAAAATGGCTTTCTTCTTATGACCAGGAAAACTCTTAGTAAGTGTATAGGTAGTGAATAGCAATTCATTAGTATGTATAATCATTTTAATTAAAACAGCATTTTATTATGAATCTCAGAAGCAATTATTTGTTGTACTGCTTCTCAATTTTATTAACATAATATTTGGTTTATAGGAAAAGAATAGATAAGACAATGTTCTGTTTATTTTGGATAATGTATGCAGAATATATTGAGTAAATTAAATTGTATTTAGTATGTACAAGAGCATATTGCGCACTTACAAATAAAAGTGTGAACCGGAAAAATTTGTATACTTGAGTCTAGAATAAAAATCACTTAAAAGTAGAAATCTGACCTGATTTTAACCTTAACAGTTTAATGATGCTAAATTTTATTGTTACCAGGACTTAAAAGATCATTGATTGCAAGTTTGCTTCTCTGGAATTAGGAACATTCCATCTTTCTACAATATATCCCATGTTACTGAGAATTTATAAAATTTACAATTTCATAAACTCACATTAGAGCTGGGTGAATGTTTTCTATTCCATCTGAAGAAGAATGTCAATTCCTCATCTTTTGCAGATCAATGTCATAAAAGATATATAAATACTTGATCTTTCATGTTGTTTAGTTGGGGGAAACATAATCTATGGTAACTAAATATTCTGAATGCTTTAACTGATACCTCATCCCTCTATATGTTCAATGCATTCATAACAATGTAAATACAAGTAATTTGATCAGAAGCCCACCCTGTAGGCTATTGAAAGTTTTATCAGTAGATAAGATAAACATGTTCAGAACTAAACCTCCTCTTAAGGGGAGTGGCTATTAGATATGTGTGATACATTTTTTTAATATTTAAAATACATCAATTTCAACGATTTGTGGTTTTAGTTAAAATTTGCATTATAATCTTCACGAATTCTTCTCAGTATCCAGTGTGCCATGTGGTATATTGCTATAAACCTAAGGAGATTATTTAATTTAATTATCAATATTCATATAGTAACATTTTTTACAAAAGCTCAGAAACTTGTAAAGTGGCTATCATGTTTAAAGGTTAGCAACATAAGATAGATTTGCTGCAGTTTGTTATAATGTTTACTATCATTTTTAAGCCCACAGATACAGTATGAAGCTTACAATAACCTCTTTATTTGTAACATACCAAAGGATAACTATAATATTCTGACAGAATATAACTTTCACTGACTACACTGTCATGTAAATACAATTTTTGTTTTACTATCAAACTATATAAAACATGAACTTATGAGCAGGAATTTTTTATATTAAATATGAGTAATAAAGCTTCATGTTCTAGGGGTTCATATTAAAACAAGCTGAAGGAAGGAAAGAGAAATAAGATAATTTCAGCTTAGTATTTTTTATCTGATTACAATTATGTAATCTTATTTTTATTTATGTTACTATAAGACAGGCATTTATTTATCTAAATCACTGCTTGAAAATTAGGGTACAATTTACAGTCTCTTACATTAATCAAGACCTATTGTGGCTTTGAGACAGTGAACATTTGAGAGAAGTTCTTCGAATGGTGGTCCTTTCTCCCACAGCTCAAGTCTCTGGGTAGAGATGAAATGTCCTCCATTCTATCTGCATCATTTAATTGTACGTTTGTCATGAGTCACTTGTCTTTTCCAGTCTTTACTTTCTGCATTCAAATGTTGGGGAAGACAGAGAAAAGTGCCTGCCCTCTTTCTAGCCCGGCATGAAGAGAAATAAAATAGGATGCCATGAGAAGGAGTGGAACTGTGTCTACAAAGAATGTTTTATGCTTTTCAAAGTAAGACCATAGCACACTGCAGATCTCCTATTTATTTTAATTAATTCTTCAATTAGAGAGGCAAGCATAAAAAATAGCAAACAAAGGTAAAGAAACATCTTAGTCTAAAAGCCAATTGGTAAGAATTTTTATCTTGAACTTTTTGCTTCCCACTTTGCAGGTGCACTTGCAGAGTAAGACGAATACATTTGCAGCAATTATATGTTTTGTTGAATAACTGAATCAGTCAGCTCTCCACAAACTGTCTTCTACCTATGCCTGCCAGAAATTGCCTACTTCAGAGGCTAATGACTTAAATACACCAGTCATCTGTTGCAATGCAAAGTCCTATAAACAGATTCAACATGATTATTCTTTAATGAAAAAGTAATGTGGTCTCTATATGCTGCTTTCATTCTCTTGGGGTAAAGAAATTTTGTTCTCAATTTAAAACCAAATACTATCATCAATATCCCTTGGAAATTCACTTAATTAAGATGCTCTAGTCATAAAATCTGCCAAATAAAAACTTGGTTAAGTTTTTCAATTAACTGCATTTAATTAGAATTATATAATATGGAGTAGCTGTACTTGTGTAGCTTATTCTAATCAAAGAGGTTATGGTTTGGTCAAAAGAAAGAGAACATTTAAAAAGTAATGGATAGCAATAGGATAAAATTCTCTTCTTCCCAAATTAATTCCTCATCTGGATGTCACAACAAAGGGAAAAACTCACACATTTTTGTGTAGTCTGTATGTCACAGGTGCATCCCCAGGACTCTGGTCTGACGCCATATGCTTATAGCTCAGAACACAGGGAGCTCTGTGTCTGTGCCCATCTCAAACCCAGTTACTAGTCTGTTCCTGTGGCACTGGCTTGAAAAAGGAAAAGTTAAGAAAAACAAAAACAAACAAAAAAACTGGCATATAAGTCATATGATTTATGAATTGTATTTTCTTCAGTTCAAAGAAACAAATAAAAAATAATCTCTACCAGCACTCAGTACCAATGTAACAAGACCCTATTCCAATGTTTACAAAGAAAGAAAAAGAGTGTACCATCAGGAAAATTACCTGATCAAGGCCTGACACTCTTCTCTTTGAAGTCAGGGTAGTCATTTCCATGGATGTTGGCAATCGTGATTCAGGGATCTCACCCCCTGGTGAAAGCATGGTGCTTTTCATGAAAACCACAACTAAGTGAAACCATGTAGAAATGGAATGTCCAAGATGTTCTGCATCTATATTCATAGATTAATGTTTATATATTTGTATTAGAAAACTTTTTATATTCATAAAAATCTTTATTTTTTAGGGTGAGAACATTCCTTATTGTTGTTTAAACTAAATATAATGGGAAGAATAAAATTAAATAATTTAGCTTTGCAAGCTACAGGGTTCTACTTGATCTCATCATGGAAAAGCTGGTGAATCAGGGCATTTGAAAGGAAAAGGGAAATGCAACTCTGACAAGCTCATGTCCTGACCTAGGACAAAGAGGGGATAAGAAATATAGACACCTACAGCACAGAGGAGTACTCACTACATTGACTTTATATTAAAGTCAATACTTTTTAATATAAAAACCATTCTTAGCTTATCAGCCATACAGTAACGGGCCACAGTCTCACAGCTGTAGTTTACTTAGCCCTGATTTAGATCCTTAAAGTTGGTGCCATTCCTACCACCCCAAGGCAGTATTGTTTGATCTACTATCTTGACTTACCTTACATATTTATCTATTTGCTTGCTTTTGATGTATTTATATTATTTCTTCAATTGAATTCAATATGTTTTAAGCCTTTCTATTGAAGTAATACTAACAGCCGTATCACAAAATCAGAACAGAAGTTTTTTTATTGCTCCAGTGAAGTCTAATTGATTACTGTCATAGGTTGGCTTTTCTGGAAAAGCCAAAGCTGAGATCCGGTGTGATGTGAGGGATATTTATTAGGAATCAGTAACTCTGGGGGCTGGAGAGAGGGTTGTAAGCAAGAGTGGTCAGAAAAGCAAAGGAAAAGTGCAATGCAGGTTCAACAAAACCTTGTCCCACCCCATTGGGCAAATCTGGAGCACAGCTGGCCAGCCAGAGTTGTCCCACGCAGGGCAGAAATGCCAGGCCTCTATAATTTGGTTTTGATTATTTATTGGATGTGGGCTACCCTGGGTGAGGCAGCTCACTGCTGCTGAGGCAAACCCTGGAGGAGGTGACAGCTGCTTATTTTCTGCTAACATTATCCTTTTTTCTGATGGAACAGAAAATGTATTTAATAAATCAGTGGTAAAATGGCATGTGACTGAGGTGTGTTTATCTGCTCTAGCCATTGGGTTAATGTTTAGTTGAGTCTGCAGTAATGCATTGTCACCCCCCCAGGATCCATCCTTTGTCTACATGGACCAGGTGGCCAATTAAACAGAAATATGTTGGGGCCCTGAATCAGTTAGATCATGGTGCAGAGTTTTTTTTCTGTAAAGGTAAATAAAATAGTAAATATTTTAGGCTCTATGAACCACATATGGTCTTTGTCACATATTTTTTATTGTTTTTACCATCTTTCAAAAATGTAAAAGCCATTCTTAGCTTATCAGCCATGCAATAGCAGGCCACCGTCTGGCAGCTATAGTTAGCTCACCCCCGATTTAGATCCTTAATGTTGGTGCTGGCTGCTGCCTTCCCTACCACCCCAACGCAGTGTTGCTTTGATCTACTCTCGTGGCTGAGAGAGGAGGGGCAGTTTCACAGACTTCTGCTTGGCCTCTGCCCAGTGAGAGTCATTTATTACATGGCTCCCACGTGCCTCCGTTCCAACAGGGGCCACGATGAAGCTTGGGATAGTCAGATTCTAACGCCAACACGGGCCCTGTGACCAACAGTCCTCAAAATATTTGTTATTACCTTTTCCCTAGTGTTATGGGCTGAATTGTGTCCCCCCCCACATAATTAATATGTTGAAGCCCCAAACCCTGAACCTCAGATTTTGGTATAATTTGGCAATATGTTTATTGCAGGTGTTAGTTAAGATGAGGTCATACTGGAGTTGGGTGGGCCCCTAATACAGCATGACTGTCCTTTGTCAACCGACAGACAACCTACAGAATGCGAGCAAATATTCACATGCTATCTCTCTGATAAAGGGCTAATAACCAGCATCTACAAAGAACTCAAGAAAATCAGCAAGAAAAAATCAAACAACCCCACTAAAAAGTGGGCAAAAGACATGAACAGAAGCTTTTCAAAAGAAGACAGAATAATGGCCTATAAACATGTGAAAAAATGCTCAGCGTCACCAATCATTAGAGAAACGCAAATCAAAACCACAATGAGATATCACCTAACCCCAGTGAGAATGGTTTTTATCAAAAAGTCCCAAAACAATAGATACTGGCATGGATGTGGAGAGAAAGGAACACTTACACACTTTTGGTGGGACTGCAAACTATGGCAACCTCTATGGAAAATAGTATGGAGGTTCCCCAAAGAACTAAAGGTAGACCTAGCATTTGATCCAGCAATCCCACTACATGTATTTACCCAAAGGAAAAAAAAAGTCATTTTATCAAAAAGACACTTGCACCAGAATGTTCATTGCAGCAAAATTCACAATTGCAAAGATGTGGAATCAACCCAAGTACCCATCAATTCATGATTAGATTAATAGAATGTGGTATATGTATACTATGGAGTACTACTCAGCCATTAAAAAATTAATTAATGCCTTTTGCAACAACCTGGCTGAAACTGGAGACCATTGTCATAAGTGAAGTATCACAAGAATAGAAAAACAAACACCACATGTACTCACTATTACATTGGAACTAACCGATCAGCACTCATGTGCACAGATGGAAGTAAAACTCAATGGAAATCATGCAGGTGGCGGGGGGAGGAAGGATGGGTGGAATCACACCTAACAGGTACAATGCACACTATCTGGGTGATGGGCACACATAGCTTTGACTCAAGCAGTACAAAAGCAATCCATGTAACCAAAACATTTGTACCCCCATAACATTTTGAAATTAAAAAAAAAAACTCAACATAGGCAAATAATCTTTGCAGACAGCTTGATTTGCAGGTTGTGTGTGTGTGTGTATCCTACTTCCATGTAGTCTACTTAGCTGGACTTTCTGGATTTGGAAATAAATTGATCTAAAAATGTGGATCTTTTCCCTCCTCTTTCCAGCAAAAGCAGTCTGTTACCAGCCTCCTACGTTATTAAGAATCAGCATTGTCCTCATGGATTTTATTGTTTCCTCAACATGATGTATTTATTTGTCTATTATTTATGTCTGTCTCTGCCATTAAACTTTAAGTTGCAGTGCGTGAGGGCAAAAACAAATCATTTACATTACAACTATGTTTTTCTCTTCCTTTGATACAATTATTTTTTGTCATTTTTGTAATTAAAGTCTCCTCTTGCCTCTCAAAAAAATAATAAAATTTTATACCTCACCAAAGTATCAATTAAATGAAGGTTCAATAAAGGATTTTCCAGACATGGAATAACTCAGAAAATTCCCCCTCTTTGCTAGCTTTTCTCAGGAGATCGCATGTGTTCCAGACAAACAAAGAATTAAACTAGAAAAGTGTTAAACTGTATGTATCAATTAGGTTATTTTTAACCGTAAATTACTGAAAACCAAATGCAAACTAGCATATGCAAATCATCGTAATCATAAACATCATCATCCATACAAAGCAGGAATTCTTTATTCATTTGCGTAATGTTAAAGTTTAGGGGTAAATTTGTTTTTAATCTCAAACAATTCCATCCACAACTGACTTTTCCATCTTGTAGATCACCCTCTTTTCATTCACTTGTTCACTCCACTCTGTCTTTTTCAGTCTTCTTTTGAATGAAGCGAACGCCACATATCTGAACACGGTATCTCTCAGCTTCACGCTCACGAAAGGAGAAAGAGCTTCTTTCCCGCAAAAACAAAGAAACAAACAAAAATAATAGTGTAAGCCCTGACTCTTATTGGCCCAAACTGGTTACTCAGACAAAACAAGAGCAAGAGGAATTACCTAGAATAAATAAACTATCCAGAGTCCACCTCTTGGTATGAAATTTGCGTCAGTTGCACAGAAATCACATTATCTGAAAGTGAGATTAAAATGGTTCCCTGAAAAAACTCATGGATGTTGCCAGGGAGGAGAATGGATGCCGGGAGATCAGCAAGTGCCAAATGTCTGCTTCAGAAATGGGAAATAGTGGGTCCACCTGAGAAAACAAACGGGTGAATGAAAATCTCAGGATGTAGGAAATAGAGTGCATCAGGATCTGTCTGGACTGAAGGACGAAACATTCAGGTAAGGGATCCTTAAGGAACAAAGTTAGTTCCCCTAGAATATCCGCTACATCAAGCTATCTCAAAAAAAAAATTTATTGAGAGAAGACGTTACAATAAGAAGAAAAAAGAAGTCAAAAACTGTAGCGAAAAGAAAAATGTTCATTAAAAAGTCTTTTTTTCCTTTGGGTAAATACCCAGTAGTGGGATTGCTGGATCAAACGCTACTCAGCCTTAAAAAGGAATTGTGAACTAATACCTATTGTATTAACCTACCTGGATAGAACTGGAGACCATTCTTCTAAGTGAAGTATCACAAGAATGGAAAAACAAACACTCACGTACTCACCATTAAATTGGTAATAATCGATCAACATTTGTGTGCACATAAGGAAATTACATTCATTGGAGAGGGGAAGAGGGGATGGGGAAATTCACACCTAACGTGTAAAATGCACACTACACTATCTGGGTGACAGGCACACTTATAATTTTGACTCAAACTGTACAAAAGCAATTTATGTAACCAAAATGTTTGTACCCCCATAATATTCTGAAATAAAATTAAAAGATAAAATAAAATAAAAAGTTTAAAAAATTAAATTAGAAAAGCAAAATGTTTAAGTGTAAGAAATGTAATCATGATATACTATTTGACTTCTCAGTGAACATTATTTACATGATCATATTGTAAACACTAAATAAGTATTTTTTATTTAATTAAATGCAGTCTATATCTCACTGAAGGATGAAGCAATGGAGGTAGTATGTGTTGAAAGACAGCTAAATTTTTATCCTTCACGGTGAGAAGTAAATAAGCAGTGTCCAACTTGAGAAATCAAGATAAAGCAATCTGCGAAAGATACGACGTGTCTGCCAAAAGAAAACCCAATGGACAACAAATCTATTGGTCAGAGGGAAGAAGGCAAAGGGGAAAAGAAGATGGAAGGATGTTTTCCTTTAAAAGGCTTTCAGAATCATTTTATTTTCATCCATGTTCATGTATTGTTTGGGTAAAATTAAGGATATTCTTTAAAGATAAGCTCACAGTATCTCTATCTTAATACAATCCAAGAGTTCAAGGTCAACATCAGAATCATAGAGATTTTCAAGTTAAGAATTGTTCAATGCTATACGAAGTTTTCAATAACTGGAGTATATCTTTGTTTTTCCCTTCTTTTCTGCACAAAATATGGCCAAGAAATAATCTGGGGGAAAAAATAGTCATTTTCCTTCTTGTATTCCGCTCATACCAAGTTCTCACAATTGGCTGGTCTTATCGCTGGGCCAAAGTTAGTACGGTCCAGATTTTGATATAATAGATCAACAATTGAACATAGAAAATGGAAAGGATAAATGGAGTTTTGAAGCACCACATTTATGGAGTCCATGCATGACTTCTATAGTGTGTGAAATGAAATAAATGCTCAGTCCTATCGTTCATCTTCTCACCAGATATTAGAAATTGTCCTTAGGCAACTGTTGCAGGGAAAGAAAATAAAATAGATCAAAATTAGTTTATCTGCTTCTCTTCATTTTTCACAGTTTAATATATCCTAAATGAACAAAACCAGCAACTCTGAATGTGAAAATAGGAAGGTATTATGTCATAAAAATGAGCATACAGCTTGAGAGTGAATATAAAAGAAAGGAGACAGGGAGGAGTTGCTTGCCGCTTGCTTCCACCCACCCATGTTTCTCATGAACATACATGTGTGGTGATCTCAACCTGTTTTAGTACTGGCTGGTGGTTTCCACCTCCTTCTCCACCTGTTCTGCTTCTCCAGGCACCTGGCCCCTCTGCAGGCAAGTCTCTGCAACAAACCACCTGCGGCAAGGACTCGACATATAAGAATATTTATGCTATTTGTTAATTCTTGAATTTTTTAAATAAGGAAGGCAAGAGGATGATGTGACTTCTAGCAGTACTAGCTACAATTAATGCATTTAGTATTTTATTTTTCCAATATATAACCCACTTATCTGTGGATTTCATGAGTTACTTCAAGGCACTAACATGCCTGAAACGTTTTCATTTGCTGAAGGTTGAATTTTAATACGGAAAAATCTAGATACAATTTTTTAAACTGTACAATCACATGCTAAATTTTAGTGTATTTGAAGAAAAAATATTGTGTATTTTATTTAAAGATAAAACTTGACTTAAACAATAGTAGTATGTATTATTTACTTACTGAAAATTCTGGCATTAATTTCAATAGCTCAATGGTTTCATCAACAACCAGACTTTTTCAGTCTTTCCATACTGCTATCCTCAGCATATTGACTTTAGCCTTAACCTTGTCCTCTTACGTTTGAAGTGGGATACTATTCAACAATGAAATAGAGTGAGCTATTGAGTCACACAATAACATGGACAAATCTTAAATGCATTTTACTGAGCGAAAGAAGTCACTTGCAAAGGGTTGCATATTGCATGATTCCATTTGTATGACACTCTGGAAAAGACAAAAATATAGAGGCAGAAAGCAGATGAATTGTAAGGAGTTGGAAAATCAGAAGTGTTTAGTTACTCAGGGTAGGTACAGAGGATTTTAGGGAGATGAAACTGTTCTGTATGGTAATAGAGTGGTAGATATATGACTGTGTAAACTTAGATTATATTCTTATATTCCATAGAACTGTACATCACAAAAAGTGAAATTTTAATACCTGAAAAAAATTTTAAAACATTCAGTATATTAGGGTTCTGTAGAGAAACAGAACCAATAGGATTTTTCTCATAATTTATTGGTAGATTTCTTTTGGAATTTCTGTATACACAATTATATTGTCATCAAATATCAGTAGTTTTATTTATCTTTGTATAAATCTTACATTTTATTCTGCTTGCCTTTAATTAAGACTTCCAGCACAATATTGATCTAGTAGAAAAGATTTAAACAGATTTTCATGAAGCATGCTAACCACTACAGTCTTATTATTGATATATTTATTGCATTGAGGAAAGCCCAATTTGTTCACAATTTACTCTTATTGGGGGTGGCCTTTGGAATTTACTAAATACTTTTTATGCATCTATTGAAATGATTATATATATTTTCCCCTTTTCTATTAGTGTGAGGAATTGCATTGATTGGTTTAAAGGTTAAACCACCCCTTTGTTTCTGGTTCTGATACAAAGTTCTGTTGGTTTGTTTTTACTGATTTGGACATTCAATGTAGAAATTAAATCAAACTAGTTACTTGCCTCATTCCAATAATTAAATTTTTTTATTAGTATACTTGATTTAACAGCTTTTGAATTAGGTCTATAGATCTTGCCTTATGCTGGTAATATTATCAAAATATTCTTGTATTTCTACAAAGATTTTTTTTACATCCATCTATTTTCTTCTTTAAAATTTTAGTTAAGTTAGAAAATTAGTTCCTGAATATATATGGCCACAAAGTTTCTGTGCATGCTGTTTAGAAGTTATTTGTATCCTCCACTCCTTTGACAAAACAAATTTGGGTGGTCTATTTAAATAAACAGATTGATTCCATATATAGGTGATATATTTTCCTATAAAATAGGGTTTATAGGTCAATTGTACTGTATTTCTCTCCTAATTTCTCTTATTTTGACAACAATAAAATCATGGTCCTTCAATGCTACTATTTCCATATTTGTAATTATTTTTGAATTACTTCTTTATTGACTTGAGGTCAATAAAAATAAAATTTTTGTTATATGTTATTTACCAATGTTTCCATGTTTTGAGTGATTAATTTTGTTGATATTGTTAATATAACATAGCTTCATTCTAGCTGATAAACATGTGCACTGACAAAATAAACAGGTTAGCCAAGAAGCAGATCTTGAATCTTGTTCAGCATAATGGTAGAAGCCAAAAGACAGAGCTATTCGAGCACAGATAAGACAATTTTTCTTTGAGAGGGTTGTAGTTTTGAAGTTTTTAGTTGCAAGTAAAAGGAAATCCAGTAATTATGGCTTACACCATAGAGAAATTTACTGGTTTTTTTTAATAACAAAGAGTTCAGGATAAGACAGGCTTCAGGTATGACATTCCTGGGCTCTGAATCTTCTTGTTCTGCTATTCTCTTGGCTTCTCCCTTCTTTCCAAATATGTGGATTGTATCTTCAGATGCAGGATTGCAAAACAACTCTAACATTATTTCTGAAATGCAGCTGTAATAGAAGATTCATATGACAACAACAGTCGTAAGACAGAACATAAGCCCCCTCTGCCTAGTTTCTTTTTCTAAAATCAGGGTAAACTTTTCCTAGAAAAATCACATGCTTATGTCCAAACCAATCATGAACAAGAGTTAAGCAACCACCATCATCAATTTAAATATTTTTATTTAAATTTGAACTGAATTCTGAGCAAAGAAATGAAAAGCTTCACAAAATTGGTGTTGAGTTAACACACACAAAGTGAGCAATTAATGATGGTATAGACACTATCAATAACTACATGTACCTCTGTCTGCATATACAACATCCACTCATACCTTTCATCCTATACATACATTAAAATACATGTTTACAATAAGTGCACTTATCCTTCACAAAATCCTCATGTTCTCACCCTTCTACTGCTCCAGATCCAAGGTCAAGATGTGTGACTACATATAGGTTGCTTCATCAAATCCAGAATTACTCTCCATAATTTGTTTTCATAAGGGAACAAAGCAAATTATTCATACCCAACACACCCAATATGCGATGCCAGGGAAAGAACAAGGTAACCATACAGAAACTACCATGCGTTAAATAGAGAAGGTGCAACAACACGTGGTAATAATTGGCCCCTTACATACATCAGCTCCTGTTGCAAAGAAAGGAAGATCCCCATCCAGAGAGGAAAGGGACCTGATTCTTCAACCAGTCATCTTGATTCTTTCCCCCTGGCTAGGGATTAGGCAAGAGCATGTGACTCAGTTATTGCCAAAAAGAAGTGGGGAGTTCACCTCCATGCTGAAAAGCTAATGCCAACACTTTTCCTCACTGATTAGAAACAGACATATGGGAAGAAACAGAAACTTCTGACATTTGTTTGTGTTGGGATGCTATGCCTAGGACTCCTGCAGGCGCACTTTTAATGAATAGACTTTTTGAAATTTTTATTACTTTTCATTATCTATCACCACAATTAACATGTGAATTGTAGAAAATTTAGAAAGTACACATAGACAAGAGCAAGATCCCTAACATAAACTAATTGGGAGGCACATTTTTCCTTCTCTGCTTTTCTGTTCTTTTTCTTTTCTCCAGAACTAAAAATCAAGTGTTTTCAGATTAAAACATATGGTAAATACCTGCATTATAAATGAAATTGAGAAAGGCCTTAAAGGCATCTCAGGAGGAAAAAATGCGTACAAAGCTTTAGGAATCAGCGTGGCATTAGAATTATTAATAACAACTGGGATATGGGCCACAGTGAAAAATAATCAATTTTCTTGTGGAATACAATTACCAATGCAGAATTATATACTTAGCAAAAATATTAATTGAAATTTGAAAGTTGGTACAGTACTTTTCACCCTTTTCAGAAATAAAAATATACTTATCCCTGGCACATTTTTTCAGAAATCTGTTAGTTTAGACACCTAGTTCTGCAATTTAGATGAAATTCAACACTGATTTATCTATAATTTGATGGGGACAAAGGATTTGTTTAAAAAATAGGGAGTAGACCAACACCTTTTTGATAAATAATTTACCAAGAATTGTATTCCTCCACTTAGGATAGATATTTAAGCCATTCTGATTGCTTAAAATGTCTTCCTGTTTTATTTTATGATCTTTAAGTGATTGGTCACATACGTTTAAAAGGGGGGATAAATAGCTACCAGCCATGGAATTTATAAAGCTTTCAAAGTTATAGAAACATGTGATCAAATATGATATCATGATTCTTGAAAACTGGCACCCCCATAAACTCTCTCCTAAAAGCAAGTTTTCTCCTAAGATCTCTACTCCTAGTCTTTCTTGGGATATTTTGTGATTTACCTGTTTTATTTCAAGATGAGTAAGATAGGAAAAATAATTTGACCTGTGTTTGACTTTATTTCATATGTTTTATTCTACTGATAAATTTAGTAAGCTTCCTTGTGTCTGTGTGTGTCTGAAGTTTTCTACAACAAATTACAGCCAAATCTGATTTCATGTTATCTATTTTTCTCTGATGTCCCCTTAAGTCCTCTTGAAAAAAGATAATTTGAGACAGTTACTAACCAATTCTTATCTCACAAAGTAATCAAGTAACTTGAAATTCTCTCTCCACTTAAACATGTATATTAAATTATAAACTAATTGACTTCATTTCCATACTCAGACTTATGCTGAGTTACATTGAGGATCATAATTTTAAGAAAATATTAATAAATTTTATGATTTCAGATAGCCCTAGAATATATGGCATAAAAAGACTTATTATTAAATAATTATAATAAAAGGATAAGAGTTGAATACGTTTGAGTGCCTCTGTCAAAGTAATGCTCTCAGGGAAGTACAGTATGTATATAATTTGTACTAGGTAAATGGGAGTTTTCTCCAGAATAAAACAAAAAATTATATAGAAGATGTTTTCGAGATATATCAAAGTAGTTTACCCAAATAAATCAGAATTCAGAATAAATCATTGGCATTTTTTATTGTTTAAGCAAAGTGCAGACTCATTATATTTTAATAATGTTTTAAAAACTATATTACACCTTTCATTTGTTTTCTCTGAACTCTACTTGCAATGACAGGCTTTAATTTTGCATTCAGTATTCCAGAAGAGCAGATTTTCTTTTCATGCACCTCTATCCATATGTATGTAGTTATCCTGAGTTGTGTGCCTAAAATAAAAGAATATGAGTCAAAGGTATATATTAAGAATACATTATAAAAATCCTTATTGCTAAGGGTAACAAGAACAATGTGTTCCATCTTTAAAGTAATACATAAGTTTTCTAAGCAAAGGCAAAGTCTTCAAGTCAAAAGATGGATGGGTGGTACTTAATAAATTCTAAACAACTAAAAATAAGGTATTAAATTTTAACATATGACTATTCACCAGCTCCTTATTTATCATCTATTCTTTATCATCTATCTATGTTTCTTTCTAAACATCTATTTTTGTATCTATATTTTCGCTTATTGAAGCCCTTTCCCTATTTTTTATGGATCAAAATTCCTAAGAAACAATTTGTTTATCATTTTTAAAAGTAATCTGTATTATTAGTAGTATTTGTCTGTTTAAGCTGGCCCTCATTGTACAAAACATATTCTATGGCTATATAAGAAGAATTATTTTAGTACAGCACATTGACTCTTCATGAATCAACCCGACCTTCTTCTCTTACTCCCTTGCAAATCTACTCTCTGTTTATTCAATACAGAATCTTCCTGAAAAGAAAAACGAAAACTTAAAAAGAAGAGCCTTTATGTAAGGGCTTTGTTCTTCCCTGGAGGATTTTGTCATTTGAAAAATAATTCAGAAGAAACAAAAACAAAAACCAAGAAAGGAAAAATATTTACTCCCTAAGGTGAGCATCATGACCACAGATTTCCACAGGTAATATATTTAACTATCCTCCAAAATTCTTGGGAATCATCCTCAATATGTGCTGTAGACTTTTACAGCTGCAATATCTATTACAAATATTTTTCCTTTCTCAAATTTGAGAAAAATGTTCAGATTCAGTATGAGCTACATGTGGAATATGCATGCTAGCTATCTAAATAAAGGAGGAATGCCTCATTCAAATTTGAAAATAAAGTTGTTTTGTGGGGCAAAAGGAGTAAACTGGGTGTGAATATAATAAACTATGTATCCAGTTTGTAAAAGTATGACTAGCTCTCTTTTCTTATTTCTGAACTCCACTCTTAAGCGCTAATATTTGCTCAAATAGAAGAAAACAATTATACTCTGAACTGAAGATAATACAATCACTTATGATTTAAAACTCAGTTCCTCACCTCCTTTCATTGATTTTAGGCCAATGATGTGGTTCCAGGTTCAGCATGTTCCAACTGGGGAGTTCCTGTTCCTGGTTTGAAAGTAAAGCAGGACCTTGGAAACAATCAGTAGGTGCCAAGCTGGGATAGAGGTGTGGGAAATACGCATATCAATAAGAGAGTTTTGACTTGGCGGGGGTGGAGGTGGGGGAGAACTTGCTTGTGACTCAGACTTTAATTTGGCAAGGACACCTGAAATAAGCACTAACAATAAACTACTATGAAATACTAGACTGTCTCCTTGAAATTTCGAGAAAATAATGGCTCACAGTGAATCAGCTGGAGACACTAGTATTGAAGCTATATAGAACCCTCAAGATCCATTTTAAAGTTCTGCTAATAATCTCTTTTTCCACCAAATAAGGACGGGATTTCCCCAGTGAAGCCATGCTGAAACTTGAACCTGGTAATTGGTTTAGAATCAATGAAGTGTGGTGAGGTCAGATCTGGACGAGGGCACATATGTTATCCTGTATGGCATTTGCTTTAGGGTAAGAAATCACAGGGTTTGAGACAAGTGGAGGCTGCTATTCTCTAGCAAGTGTAGGTGAGACACTTGTGCTGACCTAAAAGGTTCAGAAACATCTGAGTGTTCAATGTTCTCAAGCACAGCCATCACGGAACCTCCAGCACAAGTCTTAACGTCCTACTTCTTCCCTATCAGAATCTGACTTTAATATAGAAACACTAGCGATAGGACATATACCATGACAGGCTGTTCTGTTTTCTACCCCAGTTTTGCACAGGCAAAAGCCTTAGCAATTGTGATGTTATAACATGCCTGGGGCATCGCTGTATCAATAATCCCCATCAATGGAGTACGTATTACATATAGTCAGTGAGTGATCCAAATCCAGAATTCCATCCTAAGCATCTGCATGCTGGGAACACATTAGGTACCAATTGCCTTTCTCTAGAAAAACAAAACAAAACAAAAACAACAATAACAAAAACCCCTGGGATAAGAATCTAAGTATAAGTAGTTATTTGGGGGGTTCTTCCAGAAAATACTGATAGGGTGTTGGGAACTAAGACCAGGACAGGAAGACAGTTATGTAAGTGTTTGTTATCAACCATATCACTACTGTGCAAAACTAGTCCTTAACCCTCCTGGAAACTCTGGAAGCCAGGTAAGGCATGCTCTTCATAATTGCACTACATGATGGGTGAGGGACACCAACACCCAACAGTCATTGTTTGAAGGTTGCTGAAATTCTCCCTGCTGTGAGCCTAAGGGGGCTTCAACAGCCAGAAAAAGCCCTTAGAAAAATGTTTACTGTTGCTGGTAGTTGGAGATTAGGCCAATGTGCACTGACATAGGCCCAAGAGGATAATGCTAGGACACAACATCAGAGTTCAGTATGTCTGATTTTGATGCCAGTGCTATATTAGCTTCATGAAATTAGTTTTATAGTTTTTCCTCTTCATGTTTAAATTTTCTGGAATACCTTGTATAAAAAGTGGATTATCGCATCCTTAGAGGCAAAACTTGTCTAAAGTATACTTTAGCTGTAATATGTTCTTGTCCAGGGACTCATTTGTTTATGCATGAGTTCAAGCAGCCTATGTTCATTCATGAATGTATTTATATTGGTGGGTGAGGGGAAATGAGCAGACTCAGTAACTTCAATTTTTTATAATGCGGATATATACAAATCTCTATTTTTTCCTTCAGAAATGTTTCCATTTTACATTTTTCTTTAATTTTATCCATTTCATCCTGGTTTTCACATTTGTTTACGTGTAGTTGTTCATAATATTCTCTCCACTTCATCCCTCATGGAGCTGAGATGCTCTTATTTCCTTCATTGCTATTGATCACTATGCCAGAGGCTTCTCTCTCTAACATATTTTTTTGAAGAACTAGAATTTACTTCAAATAAATACTCTGATTCTTTTGCTCTATTTCATTGATTTCTAGCATTTTCTTGGTTATTTGTTTCTTTCCTTTTTTTTCTTTCAGTTTACTATGCTGTACTATACCTAGTATTTTTTGTGCTTTTTTTTATTGAAAACTGCAAATTTTCTGGTTAGGATTATTTTCTTCATCTTTTTTATGCTTTCTGCTAGCATGCTTTTATTTTTATTTTATTTTATTGCTTTCTTTATTTTTTTATGTTATCTGCCATTGGATGGGTTGAATTTTACTTATATAACATGAACATTTTACATTTTACATTCAGTTTTATTCTTATAGTGATTACCTAACTTATTTATATACAGCTATGCTAACATTCCCTAACAGTGTCTAGTGATATTCAATATCTATATTTTTTAACCAAACAAGACAATAAACTTAGAATACATTTACCTCTCTCTGTTCTTCCCATCTAACCCCATATAATATATATACATATATATCACTTGACTATTTGGACAACAATGAATTTTCATAAGACCTTTACTCACCTTTACTTCCATATTGCAATATCCTCCTTAAGTCATTGTTCTTCTTGCTATAATACATCATCTAATCATTCTTTAAAATTGGATATGCTGAAAATATCTTTCTCTACACTCTTAAATTTAAACAATAGTTTACATGCATATAAATTTTAGTTTCAAAACATTTTTCTTTAACACTCTGATGTAGCTTCATCGACATTTGTGTGCCGTGTTACTTTTCAGAAGATTATTGTTAATCTAATTCTCGTTCTTTTCTGAGGTGACTTGTGTTTGCTGTTGATATTGTTATTTTCTTTTTATTTTCTTCATAATCTTTTAGAATTTTCTCTTTGACTTTGATTTTATTAAACGCTATTATTGTGATTCTAGTTGTGTATTTTGTCTTCAAAATATTCTGTTTAGTACTATACACATGTTTTTGGTTTGGTGTCTTATGATGTTCTATAATTATGTTGTTATTAACTTGAAATATTCCTTTCCACCTTTTTATCATTATATTACCCTTCTGTCACTCTGAGAGGGCATTACACACAGCTTTCCTTCAGCAACCCCCCACTCACACCCCCAGCCTTCTCCAGTTTTCTCCACCCAGGGCACAAACCTCTACTCTTTCCTAAAGAGTTTTTCACATAATTTATATTAGCTATTGAGCTTGGCTGTGATGTATGCCAAACTTTCTTGATTTAGGTATCTACTAGCATTTTGATATTAAACTATAGAAATCATATGGCTTGATGATACAGATATAGACATAGATATTGAAGTAGGTACAGATACTTCTGTAGCTATAGGTATAGGCATAGATATTATCCTTTTACCTAGGCTTTTATGGAATTTCTTTCATATGCTATTCACAAAAATAAGTAGTTATGATCATTGTGTTAATAAAAAATAGCAATTTTTTATATATGCTAGTAACTGTGCTAAGTGTTTTATATGTCTTTTCATTTAGTTATTAAATATCTCTACCTGTTATTATTCTTGTCTTACAGATGAGAGCACATAGACTAAGAGAAGTTAAGTAGTTTTTTTTTTTTTTAATTTAGAGACAGAGTCTCACTCTGTTGCCCAGGCAGAAATGCAGTAGTGCAATCATAGCTAGTGTAGCCTCAAATTCCTGGACTTAAGTGATCCTTCTGCCTCACCCTTTGGAGTAGCTAGGACTACAGGTGCACACCACGAATGCCAGGCTATTTTTGTTTTTATTTTTTATAGAGATGAGGTCTTGCTATGTTGCCCAGGCTGGTCTCAAACTCCTGGCTCAAGCAATCCTCCCACCTTGGTTTCCCAAAGTGCTAGGATTATAAGCATGAGCCACCATGCCCAGCCCAAACAAAATGTACTTGCCTCTGGTGTTCTTAACTTCCTACATATCACATTTAAACATTGTAAAATCTTATTAAGGAATTGTTATTTTTTTCTAGCAGGTCAAATTACTATTGTTTAGCTTGCATATTACATACCCTGTCTACCCACCTGATCTCTCCTTATGTGGCATGCATGTGTCTACATATATGCGTGATCCCGGTAAAACTTTACAATAACATGGGAATCTCTGCCATCCCCCATTTTTACCTTTTGTGCACCAAGGAATTTCTGATCCCTATGCTGTTCCCTACAATAAACTTGCCTTTTTTCTATAATTGCCCTAATAGACACTTATTATATCAGGCAGTAGCTCTGGAGGCATACAGACTCTCGATAGAAGTGAGTAGATGGCAAAATGCAAAAAAATATTAGGACTTTCCTTTGAACTCAGGTGAAACAATCCAAAATGAGTAGCAAGGTTTTTTGGTTTGTTTTTTGTTTTGGTTTGGTTTGGTTTTCTAAGTCAGTTATGATGTTACAAATAAAATGACATTGTGGAAATCACTGCAATTCTTTTGGCCCCATTTTCTTCACTTTTAAAATGATAGGATAAGACCAAGGATTGCTAACTGAAATGCATATAGAGGGTAGGCAAATAAGCTCCAACGAATCCTAACTAGATCCTAAATAGTGAAAACTGGTGTCATAAAAGTGTTGATAGAGATGTAAAACACACGCTACTGCAGATGAAATGGTAAAGTGTTTTGGATATTCCTACACAGTGTCAGGGAGTAGCTGAGAATGGTGGAGATTGTGGTGACTTATTAATTGCTTGTTGTGATTTAAAAGATCACTGATATTCAGGGAAGTCAGTTAGTTGCAAGCCAATAAGAATTTTTAAGGGAAGGAGAGATTATCCACAGTTAGACAAAATAAAATACATCACTCAAAAGCATCAGCTTATAACCTTTGGATCAAAAGAACTCTGCCGTGCTTTCCATTTATAAGTTAATATCATTTAACTTAGTTCTGTCTGATTTTTACTGAGATATTAACTCAGTTCTTATAACTGGACCTGGTGATAATATTTAGTTCTTATAAATACCAAAGCATGTCTTCCATCCTACAATCTCCAAGCAAAATCTAGAAATAAAAATCTTTTTAAAATAAAATTTTCAGATTTGTATCATATACATGTATAACCATTATTTTCCCTTAACTTGCCTGCCAGTTCCTTTGACAAAGGACCCCCTTGCTCAGAGGACTCTGTTGAGACAGCTTTCAGAGTTCCCCCTGGAATGTTATTGTTTCCTGTCAATATCAACAACCTTTTCTTTCTTTTAACTTCATTAGAAAACATCATTTTAGAAGGAAATGCAATTATGACAGGAGTCATGAATTGTAGAAAGTCTCATAATAACTATCTATAACAACCACTTTACTTCCTAGAGAAACCTATTGAGAAATTAACTGTATGTATCAATTAGAAAACTATTTTGGAGACTATTATTTTAAATGGTAATTTACTAAAAAGATTGAAAGATATTTTTCCTTGGTTTTTGAAAATTATCATAGCCATAACTTTTGGCAAAAATTTTGCTGATGTATTGCTGCTTTCTGAAATTGTATTATTTTGTAACTTGTTCTAACTGAAAATTCTGAACAGAGGTATTTTATATTTCTTTTCTTGTCTTGCAAATGTAAATGAAAACATTTTTGGACACTTCCTTACACCATATCAAGTATAAGAGAGAATGGACAAAGATAGAAAGAAGAATAGATAAATGACTGTTATTATTTTTTTAAAAAGCAATAGTTTCATTCAACATTTACTTCAACATTACTCAGGAAGCACCAAATCTTGTTAACTTTCCTGAAAATGTGTTTCACAAGTCAGATATAACTTTTATTCTATCTTAACATCCAGGGTTATTTTCAACATGCAAATTTTGGCTTTCATTATTTTCCAAATCCACATTACAATAAATCACAATAAGATTATGATATATCTTATATAGCCAATGCTAGTAAGTTTACGTGATGCTATTTATTTATATAATTATAGATACAAAAGTATATCCAACTCATAATTAACATGCACATGTATGATTTAGCAATTTTAAATAATGTTTTGCAGCTTGTATTTATTAATGGATTTTTGACATGGAATATGTAGATTTACTCTTCAGCTGAACTTACATTTTCCAAATATGGTTAAATTCCTTTTCAACGAAGAATGGAAACTTGTTATTTCCCTAAAGTAACAGTGAGTGGACATTGTGGTATGATACTTAGTACAAAGGCAGCACCGTTATAGAGCCTTTACACCTTTCAGTCTTGGGATATATATTTATAAATGTCCCTTTAGATTATGTTGATTTATAGACTACTAGCTTATAATTCGTCAAGTGATTATAAAAAAATCTTGATATTATTTTTATAAGCCACTGTCAATTAAATATCAATCAAAATCAAAATAAAATTTTTTGCGAAATTTTAGCATAGATTGGTGCATCGTGGAATTATTTTTAATCCCCCTCATCTCATTTTTCCCTAAATAGAGAAAATAATTACATGGTTCCTGGAGCAAAATTGTTGCTTAATGTCAAACAAGGACAATAACTATATATCTGAAAGTACTGGTTAAATATTGTTTGACTAAGATAGTGCTATTAAAGTTCTTACCCACAAGAGGCTAATATTCTTGTACTATCTAAAAATACCATATATTTGTACTTCTAAGAAAGACATTTTTCATTTTTCCCTAGTAGTGATCATAAAATATCCTGTTCGATTTAAATGTGAGATATCAAAGATTTTGACATGTCTTGTATTTTATGAAGACTTTCTACTCTGTTAGGATACATCTGCCGATTGTTTAAGAGAAAAGCCTTCACCAGTATTGCTTAAAACAAGCTTCATGATAGAGTATTGCAGATAATTTTCAAACACACTCCAATATTTGCCAGCAAATGATTTATTAATATTTTGGATAAACTAATATTATGACATATATTGTTGAGTTAATAAAATGGAAAAAACAACGTCATATCTCATAACTATGTAAATAAGTTAAAATATTATTTAAGAAATAAATATTAAAGTAATACGGAATGTGTCAGAGGCACTATTTTGTTTTATATATTTTTCATAACATCACCTCTGTTAGTGACAGACAGCTTTTAAGATGATGCCAGTATTGCCTATGAATTAATGAGGCAGCCCTAGTGGACCTGTAGGTTTCTTGTTTTCTATGGAGAACTATATGTATGTAGACCAATACTATGGGCATTTGAATTGGAAGAGCAAGTAACCTACACAAATCCCTTTTTAAGGTTTTGGAAACCCTTCTTACCTTTCATAGTTATGAAGGTGCAAGCTAAAAGAAAACTAATGACACTTTAATTGGGTTCAAGTACCTTTAATTCTGCCTTATCTTCTATAGAAGCCACTATTTTAATTCTAACCTTGGGGAACTGTGTGGCAAAGCACCATCTTCCAGGGCAGCACATTTAACTCAAAAAAGCTATCAGTTTATAAGCTGTTCCTTTCAAAATAATCACGTCTTGTAATTTGATCATATGTGTGCACAATCTTCCCTTGGAGAAGCTGAACTTTTTCCATATGTTGGTTTTTCTCAAAAAGAAAAAAATTTTGTGGGTCCCCATTAGGGAGGTAGCATTACTCAGCAAGTGGTGGTTCTGGAACTCAAAGATGAGAAGGCAGCTTGCCAAGCAAGCAGGATGTGGTGGATGGTTAAAAGTACGTGTGGATGTGTACAAGGGAAAATGAATGGAATCTTCTGGGAAAAGGTGCACCTGCTGCCTGGGAGCATTAAGAGGGTGGAGCCAGGGCTTCAGCACTTGGCTTGGCTGTCTCTCCACTGTTAACAGAGCACTTGAGCCAGCCTCTTTCGGTCTGTCCAGGGTCCAGGATGTGCACACACTCATTCCCTCAGAACTGAGATGTGAGTGGAAGTTCAAAGCCTCAGCCCTAGGCATTGCCCAGGAGAGCACTGGGCCTTACTGGTCAGAGAGGCCGCTGTTTATGAGAATTTGACCTCAAACATAGGCATGGACAAAAGGTTAGGACCTTTTCCCTGGGATTTTCTTCCTGAATTTCCTGTACCCTTGTCCTGATAAAAGAACTATCTGTGTATCAAGGTGGCCACTTCCTGGGCTGGGTTACAAAATCTGTGTTCTGACCTGGGCAAAGAGGAGGGAAGAGGTTACTTGAGTGAGTGGATTTAGCATAACACCAAGTTTTCTTTACCTTCAAATTGTGTCTTAATTTTCCTAAAAATAATTTTAATTAATTAATTAATTTTTAAAATTAATTAATTAATTTATTTTGAGACAGGTTCTTACTCTGTCACCCCCTAGAGTGCAGTGGTGTGATCATAGCTCACTGCAACCTCAAACTCCTGGGCTCAAAAGAGCCTCCTGTCTCAGCCTCCCCAGTAGCTGGGACTACAGGCCTGTGCCACCACTCCTGGCTAATTTTCCTATTTTGGGTAGAGATGGGGGTCTCGCTCTTGCTGGTGCTGGTCTTGAAATCCTGGCCTCAAACAATCCTCCCGCCTCAGACTCCCCGAGTGCTAGGATTAAAGGCATGAGCCACCACGCCAGTCCCTAAAAATAATTTTAAATTTTGCCAATTTCATTGAAGAATTCTGTCTTTTTTGTGAAAAAGCCATATTTTGAATACAAAAATAATCACCATCCAATCTCAAACATTCCATTATTCAACTATCAACTCGCGTCACTGGCCATTTTTTAAGAACCCCACCTTCTTCCCCACAGATGACCTGGATCCAAGAAAACGTTTTACGGGCATTCTCGTCATCTATTTTACCCATCTGTTAACCAGTCTCACCACTCTTTGGACGCTTTTCCTGCTTTACAGTTGGAGAATTTCTTCCTCAACTCCACTCCCAGCACCAGCCCTCTAACACCCCCCCACACGCGCTGGCACAAGGTTCGCACATGGGTCAGGGCGCTCCCGCGGGGTCTTCTGCCGGTTTTCCGCTAGATCTTTTTACAAGTACGTACGTGGGCAGATACTCACCGGCTCTCCAGCCATCCCATCCGTCCGCTCACCCTTTTCCCTTTTCTCGAGCTTCTAGCTCCTCTCGCAGGCGTCCGGGTCTGGTGGCTTGGAGCTCTGAGGACGTGCTGTCAGTGTCTCTCTCCCCCCGCGCCCCACGGCGCTCTCCCGCAGTCTCTCCCGCTCTTCCTCTTCCTCTAGCTCCCTCTCCCTCCACACTCTCCTTGCCCCATCTACCTGCCTTTCATTCAATGGATGGATAACACACATGAACGCGCGCGCGCGCACGCACACCTCTACTTGGTCCCTTTGCCCCACCGGGGACCTGCTGCTGCGTGGAAAACTAGGCACCAAAAGCTTGGTGGAAGGAGTCTTGGAGGTTGCGTCCGAGTCTTGGGGATCCCCTCCGGACTTGAGGGCCATCACATTATCCCCCATCCCAACTTAGTGCCGGGAGACTGCCGCCCTCTCCCAGCCTCTGTGCTGGGGAAAATGTGGGCAGGACCGCGGCGAGCGCCCACGGCCCTAAGCGCACGCACGCGCCCACGTGGGCGCCCCGGTGCCGCAGCAGCAGCAGCAGGTGTCGGGGGTGAAGGCTGGGTAGGGAACCAGGCGAGCACCCCATCCTCCAGCGCTCTCCTGTCTCCTCCCAGGGCCCTTTCCTCGCCCCTCAGCCTTTTGAAGCCGCTCAGGCTTCACAGCACAGCGTGTGTCTGCTGTCTGCCTCCCTTAGTTCTTCCCGTCTTTTCACCGCCATGATCCCTCAGCAGAGCCCCAGTCCCGGCTGTGGAGCGTGAGGCGCAGGGCCCGCGGCTGAGCGCCCTGAGGTCCCCAGACCAGCCGGGCGACGGCCCCTGCGTGGCCCCGAGGTCCGGCTGGCGCGGCTGCGGTCTGCGCGGGTCGAGTCCGCAGAGGCCGGGGAGGGCGGGACGGAACCGGGAAGGGGAGGAGGCGCTGCTGCAGCGTCCAGGGAGGAACTCCCCACACTCACGCGCGCCCCAGCCCTTCGCGGCGCTGCCTCGTGTTTACTCTTATTTCGCATTCAGTTATTCGCGTTTTACCAAGCTGGGGCTCTTCCGGTGCCGTTTCCCCAGCGACTCCTTTCTCTCCGAGTTTAACGCGCCGCGTGCGCGCGTGGAAGTGTGTGTTGGGGTGGGCTGGGGGGTGATCCGTGAATGCCTTGGAGCGGTTTTAAATATCTTCACGAGGCGGAAGGTACGTTGGAAGAAGCCTGCCTCTTTGCAGGAGCAATTTGGTGGTGGCGACACCTGCATCAGGCCCCGCGATTCACCGCGAAACTTTTACTGCTGCCTCTTCCCCGGGCGCGCCCCTGCCTCGACTCCCAGACTGAGACTGGAGTAAACAGTAAAGCCTTCATCCCAGAGAGGAGAGAGGGCTAGAAAGCTCCCGCTTGCTTTAGACTTGGAATATAAGGGGCGAGAGGCAGCTCGATCGCTATCTCTAACCCTTGAAAAGTGAAAACCCAAACCCCAAAAGGGATTTTCACAGGATGGCCCCTCCCCCCTCCACGCCTTTTATCCGGCTCGAAGATCCAGCTCCGGATTTGCCTGCTCCATCCTCGCCCCTTCGTCCCGGGCTGGCCAAGTGACTGATCCCAGCCGGGTCCTCACCCCCTCCCCCGCTTCTCCCCCCAGGACCCGAGCGGGTGTGCTGTCCTTGTCGCCGCCGCCCCATTCCGCCGCGCACCAGTCCCAGGGGCGCCGGCTGCGCGGAGCTGCCAGAGTTCACCCCTGCTCGGGGCTTCCAGGAGGGTCGTGCTGCTCAAGGCCATGACTAAGGCGCCCACTTGGTAACTCTGCCATCTTCCTGCTCCTTCCTCCTCCCTCCCTTCCCCGCCCCCCTAGCCACCCGCGTTCCCCTCCACCACCCTCCAGCCCTCCTCCCAGACGCCCACCCACCCGCTCCTCTTTCCGCAAGATCGCAGGGGTGGCGCGGAGCCTGGCGAGCCGATGACGGACCCCTTCCTCCTGTCTTCAATGCCTCAGCGGGAGATCCCCAAGGGCTGGAGAGAGGAGAGCTGCTGCTGGACGTCCTCCCGGAGAGGCTGCTCCGACCTGCTGCTCGTCGTGTATGAAACCGGGGACTGAGCGAGCCCCAGACGCCGCCGCCGCCGCCCGCTCCGTCGCTGCCGTCGGTCTGGACTGGCCCCCGCCTCGCTCCGCCCGCTGCCCGGCCTCGGCCCCGGCCCCGGCCCGGGGCGCCCCGGGGCTCGCCCCGCGCCCGCCGCCGCCCGCGCGCCGACTGCCCGCCGCGTCCTCCTGACAGCTGCGGCGGCGGCGGTGATGCAGAGGAGGAGGGTGCTGCCGGCGGCCGCGCGGATGGTGGCGGCCGGCGCCCGGGTGTGATGCGAGCGCCATGGTGGGGAAGCTGGCTTCGCGGCGCTGAGAGCGCGAGCGCCAGCGCGAGCCGGCCGGGAGCGAGGACCGACCAGTTCGGATCTGGCTGCTGGGTGGGCTCGGATCTCTCTCTTCCCTCTCTTCCCCTCTCTTTCCCCCCTTTATTTTGTTCTTGGTTTGCACATTTGAAATCTCTCCACGCCCTCCTGTCCCCCACCACTGGACGCCTTCCCGTCTCTAAATGGAATTAGTGGAGCTCGGAGCCTCTGGTGTAACGAACAGACATGATCTATGGACGCAGTGTGTTTCACAGTGAGTACCTTCCCGCCGCGCCGCTGCCAGCCCTCCGTCCCCTCGCGCTCGGCCAAACGCGCAGGGGAAAAGCCTGGGCGCCGCGCTCCGCGGGACCCGCAGTCCCAGCGAGTCTTGGGGCAGATGTAAACTTTCTGTATTGCAGCATAATAGAACCGGGCGCGGGGGCGGCGCACAGTCAGTCCTCGCTCGGTCCTAGCATCTGCCAGGAAAACTGACTTTCCTCAGGCTGGAACCTCCCTGGGGTGGAGAATAGCGTGCAGTTCAGGGATGGACACGTGCGGAAGAGGCTGGGGGCCCAAGCGAGGGCGCAGGTGCAGAGAGAGAGAAAGCGGGGCCGATACTTTGTGGGACGAGAAGAAATATTCCTCTTCCAGGGGCTTCTGGAGCTAAGCGTATTCCCACTCCAGTAGGCGGTTTAAGGTACACTTGAACCCGGTGCTTGAGGGAAGGGCAAGGGTCAGTGGCAACTCGGTTCTGCCCAGTAAACCTCTGATGCAGCTTTACGGATCTGTGGAAACGGGGGGAGTGTGGAAGTCGGAAGGAACGAGAGGAAAACAGCGTCAAAAGTCATCTCGCAAAAGGCAATGTAAGAAAATGTGAGGTGGAAATTTAACATTATAAAGCAAGAATTAAAGTGTTAATCCTGTGCCACGCAGTTAAAAGACGCGGCTTTACTGATGAGTTAAACATAGTACATGTTCCATGATGTGATTTCATCAAAACAGAAAAAGCAGAGCGAAAAAAACACCAAATATACAACCTAATACTGATGGATGTATACCTGTGGGGGGTGTGTGTGTGTAGAATCATGGCAAATTAAAATGATTTTTCTTTCTATTTAAACACACACACAAGAACAACAACCAATGCTTCAATCTAAAAAGCAGATGATTGGTTAGAGTATTAAGTAATATAACTGATAATTTCTCAAATATTAATATCAAGACCCAGATACTTTTCTTAGAATAATGTTTAAGCATAAATTTGTAAGCTTCTGTAATGAGCTTTAGTTCAGGAAATAATTGTGAATTATGCCCTTCTTCCCCCAAATTCATTTTAATAATTTTATGTAATTGGGCAACTAAATAAATAACAAAATAGATGAGGAAAAATCAGAAATTATGAATACGGGATTACTTTAACACTTCGTTAGTTTTAGGTTTCATAAAAATGTTGAGTAAATAAAAAATATAGAAGTAAAACAGAAGTTCAGGTTCTAACGGCCTAGTGCATTTACTGTTTAATTACAGATCAGAGTCTCTTTTTGATACTGAAAAAAACTGCCTCAATATAATGCTTATAGAAATCACCTTTGGCAAAATAATAATCTATTTCTGAGTAACAATATTGAATCAAAATTAAGATTAAAAGAGGTGAATTTCACAGCTTAGAAAGGGCTGAGGAGAGGGGTTATTGGTAGCTCAGTACATTTTTATAAGAAACATTTTAATAATGCTGCTTAGTGCCTACAATCCACATTCATCTGTTTTTCTCTTGTTTCCCCTCCTCCACAGTCAGTAGGATTTGCCTAAGTATTTATTTTCTAAAATACCACCGCATTGGCAATGTGTTGGGATCAACCATGGAGCCCGTTCTCATTACTTGATTTTCCCTTCCTCTACCTGCTGTCTTCCTTTTTTCCTTTAGAGATGCCGGCAAAGCCATCCACAAGGGATAGTTTAGAAATGGTGTGGGTCCTGAAATCCTCACTGTAGTGTGTGTGACATTGGTAGATTATCATGTTGCCTCTCAGTTTTGAAGTATGTATTTGCCTTAGGAGTTTGGATTTCATCCATTCTTATCTTGTATTACCTCCTTAAGGGAGTCCCAAGTTTTCCTGATTTCTCCATTTTCAATCAGATTGTGTAAGTTGTGTGTCAACATATAAAAGTTAGCAATGATAAAATTATTCTGCTTCGATGTGATTTTGTCTTTATGTTATATTTTTATGGAATTTGATCATTTCCTTGTATTTTATCTATTTCTAATTTTTCTTTTCTGTTTCAGTTGTAGCAAGTTTAATCATCCTCCATTTGTCTGGGGCAACCAAGAAAGGAACAGGTGTGTTTCTTTAGAAAAATTCTAGTGGAAGACTTCTAATTATTTTGTATTTTCCTATTTTCTCCATAATCTTAATATTCCAGAATATCTGAACCTTTTATAGTGTGTATAATTGATTGGTTTTGACTAAGACAACATTTAGAAATTAATTTACTAATGGATATTGTAAGAATGTCCTATTTTTAGTATTATAGAAAATTGGATGATGGCTCTTTTTAATTTTTTTTTCTTTTACAGAAAAGCAAACCACCTCGGATACACAGAAGTCAGTACAGTGTGGAACTTGGACAAAACATGCAGAGGGAGGGATCTTTACCTCTCCCAACTATCCCAGCAAGTACCCCCCTGACCGGGAGTGCATCTACATCATAGAAGGTAAGGGCAGAGAGTGCCAGGCTAGAGAGAACACCATGCCAAAACCTGGCCACCTCTATGCTTTGGATGGACAATATGCATATATACATTACAAAATTGATTTTGGAGATCATGCACATAAACATCTCTGGGTGAATCAAATAACTGTAAAATCTGGAATCAGCCTAATTATTGAAATTATTAGTAATGGGTTATGAACAAGCAAATTCTGGGAAATAAAAAATAAAACTTCAGAGTTTATTTTGCAGTTGATTTAATTGATTTAGAGTTCTAAAGTAATAGAATGGATTCATAGTTAGCATAATATTACCTAATGGGTAGCTGTTTGATAAACTAGTATTTTTTTAGTTTAACAATTACTAGAATAATCTATACACTTGTTACTATTTGCTTTAATATTATAAAGCACAAAAGACATTATGTCAAAGATGAATCTATAATCACATTTTCTAAACATCAATCTGAAAGCCAGTTACCTGATCTTGTGCTAACAAGTGACATAATCACATTTTAAAGTCAAAGTCAGAATTCTAAATTATGATGCCTTCTTTCATCCTTTGTTCCCAACTTGAAGGATAAATGGTGCTGAAAAAGAGACCTTGTAGGCACTTCTCTATTAAGTACAGTTTTGTAAAATATATGAACATTTCATCTAGTGATAGAAGATTTTAATATTTTAAGTGTTAGTACCTAATTGCCTAATACTTGCAAATGCCCTCTCCAACACACACACACACACATGCACAGACAAAGCTACCTTAATGACAAAGATATGTGTGCTCTGTATCTACTTATAAATCAGGGACATGTTTATTTGATAGATCTCTCAAAGAAGCAGACTTTCTGTTTAACTGATTTTAAGAATCTCTACAAGTTATTCTTTTTCTTTTTTGTAATTTTTGGGTGAAGTATCTTTTCCCTCCTCTTGTTGTATTTGACGTTGAGTTTTATTAAAGATACACCACACTATAAGAAGGTAAAACGATAAGCTCTGATATTAAAAGGATAACGCTGAATAAAACTAAGGTCTGGCGGTTTTACTTCCTCTCATGAGTAATAGAAAAGGAAATTGATACTTGCCTTATGGGATGTACAATATGTTCTGGGGACTATTCCCATTTTAGTAAACAATGTAAAGGGGCCCCAAGATTAGCACAGGATGGTAGGAACAAAGAGACCAAAGAGAAGACTACAAGGAGGAAGAGATGCTCACCTTCATAGAACAGCACGTGCAGAAGTTCAGAGACATAGTATGGCTTGGAATCTACGTATAGTGTTCCAGGGCTTCTACATAGTGTGAGAGAAGAACAGGAGGGGAGGCTGAGGACGTAGGCATTCTCAGAAAAAGGGGTACTCGGTATTCCATCTGTCCACCCCATGCAAGTTTGGACACTATGTTATGGACAATGAGGTACCATTGAAATAATTTAAGTAGAGAAATTATGTGAGATTTTGGTGAGGAAGTAACTGAAGGAAAATAACATAAACTAAGAAACTACCGCAAACGGCCAAGTAAATCATAGTAAAAACCTGAACTAAAGCAGCAGCATCGGTGACGGACTAAGTGACAGAAATGGATTGTATTTAGGAAACTGCATCATGAGCGGTTGAATATGAAGATCAGAGAAGAGGGAATCCTAAGGATTTCACTTGGTGATTTGCTCGATGGAGTTGTCATGCCGGTAAAGGAATACAGGTGGAAAAAGAGGATTTAAAGAAAAAACAATGGGTTCAATGCTGGTGTTTATGGAAGATGTCTCATAAAGAGATTGGCTATATGGCTCTTTAGTTTAGTGGAGAGATCTGTGTTGAAAATATGTGTGTGTGTGTTTGTGTGTGTGTGATGAATATAGGGATTGCTGAGGTTGTTAATATGAATAAAATTATTCATAATTTTATCAAAAGACAGTATTTGGAGCACTGTTTTCAACTCTTAAAAAATACAGATGCCTGGGCCTGTCCCCAGGAATTCTGATTTAATTGGTGTTAGATGGAGCCTCAGGCATCATTGTATTGTCGTAGCCCTCCATTGGGGTGCCAGGGGCACCCAGTGTACTTGGTCTAAACTGAGATGAATAAGGATGTAGACTAGATTTCTGGAAAATAACGTGTAAGCAATAGACAGAGTAAGGAGAAAAGTAATTGACTGAGAAGGAGAAGCCAGAGCGTTGGGCAGGAGAATCAAGTGAAAGATGCCACAACAGCTACAGTGGATGGAGTTTCAAGAAGCAGGGAGTAGTCAAAAGTTTTCACAGCAAAGCAAAATAAGTTAAAAACAGATAAGCATCTATTACCTAAGGCGATTAAGAGTCTGTTAGTAACTTTAGGACAAGCACTCTTGTTGACATCGTGGCAGCTGAAGCCAGTTCCCAGTGGCCAGAGGAGTGAGGCGGCCGGGGGGTGTAAGAGATGATGGAACTCAGGGTAGAAAGGCAGTTTCTTTCATTTTTTTCTGTTTTTTTCTTCTTTTAATGGGGCAAACTATGTATTTTTAGTTCTTAGGTATTCTATTCTGTAGGAAAAGGTAAATTTAAAATGCAAGACAAAGGGGGTTAAGCAATTGGTCAGGTTTCTGGAGGTATGACAGATTGTGATGAAGGATACAGGTGGGGTCTCAGAAACAAAAAGGAGGGTCCCTTCATGACTTTCAGGTGGTCTAAAGACTCCCTCAAATTGGAGGACGTATTCTGTATACATGTGCACTATTCGGGTGAAAGTGCCTATAGTTCTCAGTGTGTCTAAAGATTCTCAGAGAATGAAACCTCTCATAAAGGAACCTCGGTTTTAGAACCAAGATAACTTACAGAAAATGTTAACGTGAAAGGCAGCTGTGAGCTGAGAGATTTGAAGGTGAAGAAAATGTAAGTTTAGGGATCTGGACCTAGACAGCTTCAAATGGTTTACATGTGTCATAATCACTCATTTTTTTTTTCTACAACTAGAACTATACGGCATGCTTATTTTAAAAAAGTTATTTCACTACCTACTAAAATTCAGCTAGTGGAGTTCATTATGTGGGTGTGTGTCGTTAACTTCAGTGTGTTGGACCAAAGGAAAATGAATTGTCCACATATGGTGTGGTCTACCCAAAGCCATAGTGGTAGCATTTCTCCGGAAGAAACATGGAGAGAGATGTTCACCCACGTTGGGCAGAACTTAAGGGACAATGAAAATGAAGGTATGAGTAAATGAATTCGTGTCACATGGCCATGTATTTCCTAATAGAGGAAATAGGTGGGTGTCTGTTAATAGCTGATAGATAGGTTCCTAAGTAAATTAGCAGGGGCTCTTCTCATTGCTTTACTTTTCTCTAAACATACATTATTTACATCTAAAAGAATTATCCCACAATCAGAAATGGTTTGTATCCTCATAACTTTTGATACTGACTTATCAAAAAGGAGGTAAACGGGGATATATGCTATAGGATAATCATGCATACAAATGGCTTATTTAGTGCTAATACATAAATGGGTCCAGTTTTTAAAGCATTTGCCTTTTGGTTTCTAGACTAATAACTTAAGGAGAAAATACAGTTTTTCAGGTAGTTTCTTAGGCTACTTTCATATTTGCAGATTTCAAAAAATTCATTGAAGCTGTCTCAAAGCTATCATTATTGTGGATACTATATTTGTTGACCTTTGTGGTATATATTAATCATGGATAAAAACATACCTGCTTTTCTTGAAAGAGTTTTAAAAGTCTCTTTTCAATGTGCAATGAATCAGAAACATTTTTAGAAATTAAAAACTATCTGTAAAATAATCTTGTAACGTGAATTGACTTTTAACCTATTGATGTTTAATTTCATACTTGGAGAGCATCCGGGTTATGTTTTATTCTACAAGCCTCTAATTTCCAAGTCATTATGTATCTGAATTTTGCATAAACTTTTGACATCTATGTATATAAGTGTTCACTTTTTAAGTCATCAAGGGATCACCCTGTGAGACATGGGTGGCCACCATCCAAAATGGTTGTTGGTCATATGGGGAGCAGGCTCTGCTGTGCTCTTAACTTTTAAGTGTCTGGAGGGGGTTAGTCCCCGAAGAGGGCCAAATAGCAGGGAAATACAGGGCTCGAGGCAACAGCTGCTTACTAACTAGGATAAATGTGTGTTGATATTTCAACAAATGTTATGGCCGTTTTGGAATATGGTGGCCAAATATAAGTCTGGAGTGCCAGAATTTTGGACTGGTTTGGATATGACAGGGGTAGAATGGAAGAACATTAACAAATGCATTCATGTGGTGGTGTATGGGATTGGTAGCCCCATGAGGCTCTTTTATGATTCTTCAGAGAGCTGTAAAGATACCTATGCAAATAAACTCATTTATAAGTCACTCAAAAAGGATTTTTGGGAAATTCTTAATGACAAGTACTTAAGTGCTGAGAAAAGAAGGTGAATAAGATATGGTTCTTATCTTTCATGAGCAGATTTAAAGAGGAGGTGAATAAAGAAGAGTTAAATTGTGGGTATATCAATATTCAAGAAAAAGGAAAATATGGGCTGGTCAAAAGATAGAGAGTTCTCTCAATTGATTGTTCACAGTCACTTACAGATTGAACTCTGTTCTACTTCTTTCCCTTTCACTACTGCACTTGACTAGTCTTAAAAAAATAGGAAAATACATAAAAGCTTGAAAGAGCATACTGCCTTAGACAACATGGCACGTTGAAGTGGCCTGAACTTGGGCTATCTGTGAAGTGAAAGACCCTGGAAGTAGGATATCTTTAAGGATATTATATGTCATGTGCAGTGCGGAATTTTAAACCTGAGAGTGATGTGGTCAGATCTGCATTCTCCTCAAATTGCTCTAAATATCCTTCCATGTGCACTTGGGTGTTATCAAGACACATGACTGGGACTACTTGAGTGGTTGTATAACTCTATGCTGAGCAATTCTCAAGTGGTTTCTGACCTTAAACCTGGGCGTTCCATAAAATGTAAGAAAAGACACAGAAAAATGTCCCTTGAACTTCTACACCTGAGTTGGCAGCCTTTCACAGACTTACTGTGACTTGTTAGTTCTGTGTTAGACATCAGAATGGTCACTTATATATCAGAACAATATTTTGTGCAACATCATCAGTTTTAAGGTTCACTCCTTAGACATTTTTATGAAACTTTTATCCCTTAGAATAGTAAGTACCACATGCTTTCTTTGTATTTCCATGTGTATCATCTGCAAAGTTTGATAGGCATACAAATAGAATATGAAATAGAATCAGAAAAATCAATCTGCAGATTTAAGAAATGGCCTCCCAGACATAATCTTAACAAGTCTTTCTTCTTTACAGCTGCCCCAAGACAGTGCATCGAACTTTACTTTGATGAAAAGTACTCTATTGAACCATCTTGGGAGTGCAAATTTGATCATATTGAAGTACGAGATGGACCTTTTGGCTTTTCTCCAATAATTGGACGTTTCTGTGGGCAGCAAAATCCACCTGTAATAAAATCCAGTGGAAGATTTCTATGGATTAAATTTTTTGCTGATGGAGAGCTGGAATCTATGGGATTTTCAGCTCGATACAATTTCACACCTGGTAAGTAAGGTCTTGTTTCTTTCTTTTTTTTTTAATCTGTGTCTTTTCCATCCTGTTTTCTATCTTTATGGTACAAAATCTTTTGTAAGACATTGTTGTAACTTTTCAAATAATTTTCAAGTTTTCAAGTTCTATTTAAAACCAAACCTACATTGTGCTCCCTTTTTACTTCATGAATTCTGAAAAGAAAATATATTTTCCTTGAAACTTACCCTACACTAGAGGTAAAGGGTAGTGACTCAGGGGCCTACATGGTTATCAGTAACGCAGTTAATTAAATGGACTTCTATTGTGCTGAAATGTGCAATTTGAGAGACAGTCTGTAATAAGGAAACTAATTATACACAGGATCCAAATCAACTTGAAAAGGCAATTGTAATATTATAAAATATATCCGTCAAAATGATCTTTGGAGAACTTGAATAAAAAGTTCATTTGTTCTGAAAATTATCATTTTTAAAGCAAATAGATTCTACTACAAAGTAGTCTAATTTCTTTTTGGAAATACAAATTCCTAAGAGTATGAAAGGAAAACTGAGACCTGTAGCAGCCAAATGTTCATTTGCAAGGTCTTTCAGACATTATTTGCAATTATAAAATTATACAATCTATGTCAATTTTGCTTTTAACCTGCTAATAATAAAAAGGGTCTGTGATGTTGACTGGCTCACTTTATGAAGAGTTATCATTCATTACAATAAAAATTGGTTATCATAGTTTTAAACTGCAAAAGCATCACATTCATCAGTTTGAGATTTGATGAAGTGAAGTCATTATTTTAAATGGAAAAATGATTCAAATTACATAAAGCCCACTATTTACATATAAATACATATTTTTTGGTCTGTATGTGTTGTTTTACTTAGGTTATGATATGCAATATAAGAATTTGAAATGTATGTAAAATTTGTTGAGATTTCTATTCCATGTTACAGACATAACATCTAAACAGGGCTGTGATGCTCAGTTAAAAATCTAAAATTTTATAAATGATTAATATAAGATTAATGATGACTTTATGACATCATGACATATGTTAAATAAATCAGATATTAACTGGACCATATATATTAATCTTAAGCATTGGGAATGTTTTTACAATATCAACTGGATCATATGTATTAATCTTAAAAGCATTAGGAATGTTTTTATAATATAACTGAGGGATTGTGATTTTAATTATGCTTTGGTAATATTGGATTGCTCACAGAAATTATGGGTATTTCATGTGTCAGGACCAAACTAATTTGATGTACTCCAAAAAAGTACAAACATTAGCTTATTTTATCTGTCAGATTATTAGTGCTATAGTTGTAAATGGAAATGTCTGTATTTTTTCTGAACTGATAATTTTAAATAAAACCTGGACCTAGAGACAGTGAAACATGGCATGATCCAGGATTTTATACATTATATTTTCATTTTGTGTTTGGTGACCATGAAGATAATGTCTAGGATTTAAAATTGTGGTTTCATAAAGAATGTAGGGTCAACTAACACACCTTATCAACATAGGCAATGCTATCAACTTTTCTAGATCTACTTGAAATAACATAGATGGTGGTGCTCAATCTCATCTTCTGAGTTTTGAAAAGGCTTTTTATTTCCTGGACATTGTCTTTTGCTTTTTGTTTATTTAGAGCCACCATACTGCACCTGTAGAAGGAGGAGATTTGATTGCAAGGGACAAGTGAATCAGAAGCGAAGTTGAAGAGATGATTCCGTGAAGTTAGGATGAGTTAGTTGAGCAGATGATTCCATGAAGTTAGGATGAGTTAAGGATGGGCTGTGGCTTCTGCTTACATTCAGATCAAGTAGAATAAAGCCTACAGGGAAACTTACACTGGGCATATGAGGACAAAGCGGGACCATAAGAAGGAGTCCTGTAAAACTTCCATGACAGCGAAAGTTGACATTATATGACCTGAGGCCATTGTCTGAGTGGCAGAACAATGCACAACTCATTCCATAAAGGGGCAGTACTGAGGAAGCCAATTAGTTATTGAAATAGGAAGTGGGAAGGGATTAGTGATAATTTAGACAGTTTTTATGGAATCTGGAGCCAGGCTGAAATTGTCATTTTGCCTTAATTTTTATTTGGTAATATGACTCAAGTGGTGACTTGGGGAAATTGAGAGGGGAAGAGTTTTTCAAGTCAATTTAATGATTTATGTTGTAAAGCATTGCTGGAATTGCCAGGGCACCCGAGTGCATTCACATTGGTGGTGAAGTTCTCCTAACAGGTCATCTCCGATGGCTGGTCTCCAGGGCAGTGGGGTGGGGTGTGGGTGGGAGGGCTCTGGCTTTGGAGCCAGATCTGGCTTCTTTTCCTTGCATGCTGTAAACTTCATACCTAGTTTTTAGTGTTCTTTCCTTCAATATTTTTAACAGTAAAATAAGGATAATACTGGCCACTTCACAGAAATGTTTGAAGGCTAAGTCAACCAATGCATATTTATGGCTTTTTTGAGTGCCTGTAAGATTTCAACCATTGATAGCTATTATTTTTATTAACTTGATCATGTGTTCTTTGAAAGAAAAGGAGATTTGATATAGGAAATTGAGAGAACAAGTATCCCAGATTTTTTTTTTTAAATTCTAACCCCTTTTCCCCTGGTTTTTTGGAGTACATACACAAAATTAATGCCTATACTATCTTACTTTTCCTTCGTTTAGGAAATTTAGTTAGTTTAGATGGGCCTAGACTTCCAGGTGAAGGTTGTAGTTATTTCTGATGGCAGTCATAAAACACGTCAAGGCAGAAATAGCAGCAGCAAACGCCAGGTGGTCTTTATTATTTTTATGAATTTACCACAATCTGAAATCTAGATTTAATCTTATAGTCTCAGAAACTTGATGTCAACACATTGAGAGTATACCCATCTCTTAGGAATGAATCACATTTGCCAACCTAGCAAGACTGAATATACATATATACATAATGTATATGCATATAGACACATACGTATATAGATTATATACATATATACTTTTTCAATAAGAATTCTTAGAATGACACAGCCCAGTTCTTCCTATAAGCAAACATACCTGGGTAGGCAGATTATATCAGAAAATTGTTTGATGAGTGTGGAACCCAAATATGAAGCTGTATAACATGCATGTTTCATAGCATCAAGCTAGGACTTGGTGATCCGTCTCTATAACATGGATCATTCCTTCCAGTGGAACTTTAGATCTCACACTAGCATAGGTTAGTTCCAGTCTCCAATCTCCTATTTCTATCTTAACCAGCACACTAATTCTGTAGACTTTGATCAACAAAATTGTTTCTCTTTCCTAGTATCTGGGTCCCTGACTTTCTTTTCTATTGAACTTTTAAAAAGTTCAATAGAAAAGTTCTTGCTGTTCCTAGGAGTTATGTTTCTGAATTCCCAGTGATGTATGGAAACCAGCCAACCAGAGGTCATGCATGGCCATGGAGAGTAGGAAGGCAGAGCCAGAGAAGACACCGTGGAAACTCGCTTACAGGAGGCTCCTCTCTTTGTCCTGACATATTCTGATGATCCCTCAGTTTTTAGTTCACTGATGGATATTTTTAGACGCTGTGGCTTTACCCAGGTCCACAATGCAGTGATTAATCACCTAGGATTACAGTCCGGCATGCATAAGAAGGATTTTGAGATTAAGCAGTAGTCAGGGAGAAATCAACTGGCTCAAATGCTGGGGTCTGCAAAGGGCATGAGTGAGGCTAAAAGAAGGGCTGTGGGGCCCAGAGCCCTGGTGCCAGCTCAGGCATGAGGCCTGTAGGAACAACATCTCTTTTTCCTGTGTTAAGTCTCCTCAGCAACACACTCTCCCACTTCTGAGAAGAGAGATGAGTGCAGAATCACTGAAAATGCTAAAAGTTACAGGATGGAAAATTTGATAACAGTTAATTCAATAAGAAAACATATAAAAGTATTCATTGTAATAGAATTATATTGTTTTTTTACTTAAGAAGACATTTTTCTTTAAAAATGATTTAAGCCAAATTTATTATAGAAAAGCAAATGATCGGAAAATCCTGGAATATTATGAACACGAAGCTCATAGGAATGGTGTTCCTCGGCACCCTAGGCAAAGGATGGCAGAGGAGGGGGATGAGGATTGTTGGGACCAAGGTGGAGATACGGTGAAAATTGACTCAACTTCATTGGTAGTACTTTAATTTTTGAAATGGATACTGTATTTTTGGTATTGCACAAGTAAGTAAATTGTTTAAGATAAAAAATAAAAATACTGTAGTTGATAATTTTAATGAATTTTTAGAAAGGGGAATATCATTTTTCCATGTTTCACAAATTTTTCTACTCAAACTAAGAATGCCTTTTGAACAGAGTATAACACTTTCCTACAGCCAGTTCCTTCTTCACTCAATTTTCTTTGCACTTGAAAATAGAAGGAGAAACAGGTTATAGTTATCTACTGTACTCCTCAGTCCCATGGCATTGCCCAGGGATTTTATAACTAGTATTAAAAGAGAAAACATTCTGGATGTTCCATTCCTGGCCAAGGTAACCCTTCCAGTCTCTTTAGGAGCAGATATCTTTTGTTAGTCTTGTGCTTTATTTCCTAATGGAGAGATTTTCTGCTATTTATAGAAATAGAATGAGACATTTATGGAATCTTCCTCTTTTAAGTATACTTTTTCTGTACTAGTTTTATGAAGTGAAGTACACACAACGTACTGGAAATATTTAACTTAAGGAATATACCTCAAAGTACCAAATTGGTGAGGTTGAGTTAGGCATTGGCATTGAAGTGAGTGGAGTTGTTAAATATGTTGAAATTATTATGATACCTTGTACTTAAATAGTACCTTTCATCTGAGGAGCTCAAAGTGTTTTAGGGACTTTTTGCCCAATTCCTAGCCTCCTCTCAAGCTCCATGCTGATTCACTTCAAAGGCAAAGGAAACAATACATAACAGTGCAGTGATTTAAATTCAGTGGTTTTAAAAGATTTCTATGCATATTAAATGAAATTTATTATTAAGGTAAAATACTGTCGTGGATTTAATGTTATTTTAATTATTCAGTGCAATGGTTTTCTTTTTGTGATCAGAAATATGAATGCACAGGTGAGTATTAACCATTTTAAAACATCCTACATTTCTTAGCTAGATAATCAGAGTTCCAATAAGAAAGAAAAAAAAATTGTCATTGTTTTTTCAACAACTAAAATTTAGTTTGTACTTTGCACCAAAAGAAGACAATAGAAATTTTTAAAGGTTAAGATTAAAAGAAGGACTTTGATTATGTTTTACACATGGACATAAAAGATTGAACAAATTTAGGTCAGTATGTGTTGTCTTTTTAACTATTATATTTACACTGTTAACCCAAAATATTCTCATTTCATCCCCAGCAAAAGTTCTCAAAAGGAAAATGTAAGGAGCAAAATTACATTTTTTTCTTGAGGTGTATTTTTTTTAAGAAATTAAATTAAAAACTTGAGAGTCATAGCACTAACAAGATTATCAATGTGTAATAGGTACTAAAGCTATTCATGTGAGAGCGGTTTCCCATCCCTGACTCCAATCCACCCAGCCCGTGACTTCGCTGATCTGATCTATACGGTAGAGGGCTCTGGAGGAGGCATGAGGAAAAGAGAGAGACACAAAGATGCTATTTGCTCTAGGTGGGTGTTCAGGAGAGAAGCTGAGAGTGGGAGAGAAAATTTCCAGGATTAGCTCCCATCTGTGCAGAGAATATTGAAAGCAGTAGCAAAGGAGAAGAAAGATTTTTAAGAAGTTTCCTGTACATTAAAGAATGTTTTCCTCATCTTGTTTCCTGGAGAGGCAGAGAAAAGTGTTTAGGTGTGTTTATATGTATTTATTTATTGGTTAGTTGCTGGACTAACTAATATGGTACATCTGGGATTGGATCACATGGGGTACCAGATATAATTCCATTATCGATATATATTTTCTTTAGATCAGAAAGAGACCTCGAAGTTTATCTTGTTCAACCTTTTATTTAAAGATAAAGAGACTAAAAGGGTAGAGAAAATGTGCTGCCCAGCTTCGTGAACTCTGTGTAGATACTAAACTACTGCTTGCTTATCAGTTACGTAACCCCTGTGCTGCTATACCTTCCACAAAGTGTTGAGATTGTGACTTTAATTACATCACATGTTGCAAGTAATTTTAGTGCAGTTATATTAAGAAATTTAATTAAGGGATGATACTATATCACTCATATTTCACCATTAACTGATGTATGAATTTAAAATGCACTTTTCCCATGTTGTCTGAAATGTCTTTCAGTTCACAATGAACAAGGAAACAATGGTTTTCTCCTCCCTCCCTCTACCTCTATTATAAAATTCTGCCTTCTCAACCCATCTGAGCCTGAAGTACATGATTCATTTCCTATTCTCCTCAAATATCTATTATTATTGACATGGTCTTTGTATGTATAATGCTCTCATTAGTTGAAACTTGTGGCTCACATGTTAAACACTCAAAGGGAAAACTTTAGTTTGTTTCTCCTAGATCTATCACAGTTTTCATTATTCCCTAATATGCATGTCTCCTTGGCTTTTTCTTGTGATGCCAGTTACTTCTGGTCTCCTCCCACACCACCCCTCTGTCCAGGGCTGCAGTATCCAGCTGTGCACATTAAAGACACTTAGTTGAGAGATGGGCTGATCCTGTGCATATTCAGATTCCCTGGAGCAGGGCTACATTCAGAATAGGACTGTTTCCTAATTTACAAAAAGATGTCCTATGGACTAGCAGAAACCATGCCTTGATGAATCATAATGTCACCTCTGTATCCAATCCCAACATCAAATGACCAACATCCACCCTTCACTTAAATTGTCCTAAAGAAAAATAGTGTCATTGAACAGAGGAACACTCAAGAAACTTGATAAAAACAAAACAAAGAAATTATGCATATGCTCTGTCTCCATTTTGGATTCTCATGTGTTTGGGTGTCTCTAGTCCCTAGACTTCTTGGTAAAATCTTCTTTTAGAAACCTCTGACAAACATTTAACTTATTATTACATATTCAAAAATATTATTTTCAAATTTTAAACCTCCTTTATATTTTGCCTAGGAAAATGTCATCTTTTCTTTCTTTTAAACATCACCTTTCATAACAATTTGCAGACAGTTTGAGGCTTATTTTTATTTTGTTTGTGTGCAGAATAAATCAAGGGATTGTAGTAAAAATAACCCACAGTGTTATTTGTTTTAACCAAAAATGTTTTCCTATTTTTGAATTTGCGTGCCATTATAACTATTAAGTATAACTCATGTTAATATTCTTAAAGTGAATACATGGAATAACTTGGTTTCTACTAGACTGTATTAGCCATTTACATTCATTCAACAATTATTTATTGACCCACTATGCTAACACAGTAGAAATACAGTATCTACAAGACCCTTGCTTCCATACAGTGAGTTCAGCATCTATTGGAAGATAGAAGTCATGTGTCTAGAAGGCAGATAGTATGCCTCCCCCCAGGCATGTATGTCCTAATCCCTGGACTCTATGAATATGTTAGGTTATAAGGCAAAGGGATGTTAAGATATCAAATTGTATTAAGGATGCTGATTGGCTGACTTTATTAGAGCGAGATTATTTTGGATTATCCGGGAGGGCCCAATGTAATCACAAGGCTCCTTCAATGTGGAACCAGGAAGTAGAAGAGTCAGGGTCAGAGTGATGTGATGTAAGAAAGACTCCAACTGCCATTGCCGGCTTTGAAGACAGAAGAAAGAGGCAAAAAGCCAGGGAATATGGGCAGCTTCTAGTAACTAAAAATGGCGAGGAATGGATTCTCTTCTAGAGCCACCAAAGAGGAACACAGTCCTGCCAACATCTTTATTTTAACCCAGTGAGACCCTTTCAGACTTCTGACATCCAGAACCATGAGATAACAAATTTGTGTTGTTTAAAGCCACTAAGTTTGTGGTAATTTCTTAGAGAAACAATAACAAACGAATATTGATTTTAGTTCCTAGAATTGGAATGCCGCTGTAAAGAATACCTTAAAAATGTGTGAATAGCCTTGAAATTAGGCAGTGGGCAAAAGCTGTAAGAATTTTGAGGAGCATGTTAGGAAAAAAGTCTACCTTGCCCTAAACACACTGTTAGTAAAAATACGGATGTTAGTGACTGCCATCGAGGTCTCACAAGGAAGTGAGGGCCATAATAAAGAAAACATTTGCCTTAAATACCTAAATTGTAAACAGACTTTGGTAGAAATATGAAGGTTATAGGTGCTGATGATGATAGCCCAGCAGAAAATGAGGAACATGCATTTGGAAATGGAAGGAAAGGGTATATTTGTTATGTTGAGACACAAAGCTTAGTAGAATTATATCCTGGAGTTATGTGGAAAGCAGAACTTTTAAGCAATTAACTTGGATATTTATCTTTAAGAAATTCACTGTCAATTAAAATTTAAGGGATGTTTGGATATGATTGGAGAAGCGTGCCCTAGAGAAAAAAAAATTGAGCTGGAGAACCTTTTGCTAATCCCCTAGAATGATCAAAAGGCCAGAGTATTCAGTCTCATTTAAAAGGATTTTTGAAATGATTAAGAGTGTGACTCATAAATCTCTTCAGTCATCTCAGCAGAAGCCAAAAATAGGATGGGATAATGTAGGAAAGACCTGGAAAGAAAACTTTTGGCTAATGGAGTGACTCTCATGACATACACAGGAGATACACATGGTTTTTGAGAATTTTATATCAGCAGAAACATTGCCATATTGACAGAGAAAGGATGAAGGGAAGAGAGTGGTCAGAACCTTCAAATTTGTACGGGCAAGGAACATGATGCTATAATCGCTCAGCTGGAAACATGTGCTACATTTCATGAAAAGGAAAGCTGATTAGGAAGGCACAAACTCCCAGCCCAGAGGATGGGGACTTGTTCCCAGAAGGTGGAGTTAAGAATCACATATTATTCCCAGTCCTTGAAAACAAGTGGAATTTGTCAGCTGTATTTCAAAATTGCTTGGACATGTGAATTTCTCTTTTTCCCTTTTTTTTTTTTTTTGAGCAGGAATGTCTATAAATGTTATGCTATGCCTGCCCCACCATTGCATTTTTGGAGCAGGTAACATGTTTCTTGAGTTTATAGGCTCAAAGATAAAGAGAAATTGTGCTTCAGAGTGGATCATACCCAGAACCTCACTCGTACCTTATTTTGATGATGTAGAGATTGTGATGTGGGACTTTTGAGCTGATGAGATTTGGGCTTTGAGTTGATGCTGTAATGGGTTGAGACTTCTGGGCAACTTGGGATGGGGTGAATGTATTTTGTGTGTGGATGGATATGAATCTTGGTGGGTCAGAAGTCAGACTGTGGTAGAAAGAAAAAATGACCCACAAAGATGTCTACATTCTTAAGTCTGGAACCAGCGAATATGTTATGTTACATGGCAAAAGGAGATTAAGATTATGGTGGATGGAATAAGGTTGCTAATAAGTTGACTTTAAGATAGGGACCTTATCCTGGTTTATCTGGGAGAGCCCAGTGTAATCACAAGGGTCCTTCAGTGTAAAACAGAGAGTCAGTGTCAAAATAACACAATGTGAGAAAGACTCAAATGGTCATCGCTGGCTTTGAGGATGGGAGGGCCCATGAGTCAAGGAAGTGGGCAGCCTCTTGAAGCTGAAAAAGGGGAGGGAAAGACCCCCCTAGAGCCTCCAGTGAGGAACAGAGCTCTGGTAACACCTTGCTTTTTACCCAGTGAGACACATTTCAGATTTATCTGCAGCACTGTATGATAGCAGATTTGTATTGTTTAAAGCCACTAAGTTGTGGCAATTTGTTACAGGAGCAAAAGAAAATTAATATAACATGTAACTAAAATTTTAAAATATGTGCTAACAATTGAGAGGTGATACAGAAGGTAACAAGTGATGTAAGAATTCACTGTTTATACAGAGAGCACATTAATTTGGGTCTACCAGAGTCCAAACTTTGAAAATGCCTTTATTCCAAATGCAGGATAGACAATCCTCTCAGCTGGACTTTCCTACACATAAATTAAAAATATATATCTAGATAGATGTTTATATATGTCTTTTTATATCATTTGATTTTATGCGAATGCCATCTTTATGCATAAATATGGTTAAAACCTCAACAAAATAACTTGCAAAGCTGTGCATGGGATGGTGGCATTTTTGTTTGTGGCAATAATAGCTATTTGTAGAACCTGGCACTCTTTAATCCTCTGCCTCTTCACGGCATATCTGCCTGATGCCTTTGCTTCAAAAGAGCTATGCTGTCTGTTCTTGCTTGCTCAGTTGGCTAGTTTCCTACCATTCCACAGCTATGCTGACTTGCTTGAAATTCTGCTTCAGTATGTCCTTATGGCATTTTCCCTTTCCAACTACTTTCAGATACCTCACTTCAACTAGACAACCCCAGGAATTGCAGAGTGATTACAATATAGTATGACTGTTCACAATCAGCAGTACATGTACCCACAAAAGAACTGTAGTTGACTTTTTTAAGCAGGAGGATATATTAGTCATAAATGTGTCACTTCTATTCTGTTCTCTATTGGTCATAACCAAAATCAGAAGACTGTGCTATTCCCTGGGAACTTTTCTACAGGAATCTGCACTTCAAAGCCCCGAGAGGTTTCTGTAAGTGATTCAGAGAGAAATGTAGTTTAACAGGTGTGATATGGAAATCTTTACTGCCTTAAAACATTCCCAGACCTCCATTATGCTTGCCTGTGCAGACTGAAAGGAATGTGTGTTTCCTTTAGAAGATTTGGCGGGTAAACAAAGTAGAATTTGTACAATGGTCAGTGGCTGTGCTGGTGAGGTAGAATGGCACAGATGAGGGTTGCCATGGCAATAATAGGTAACATCTGAAATAGATTGTTTCCATGGGCATAAAAATGATCGGCCTTGCAGAGATCTGCTGTTGTAAATAATTGGTTAACTGGTGAGAAAATTATTTCTAACTTTTTTGCAGGTGCACGTTACTTTCTTTTGATAATCATTCTTCGGGTAATATTTGCATCTCAATTTTAAATAAAAACGAAACAAATATTTAAAAAATATTACAACCATGCTTATTTTCCGTTTACGTCTGCCTTAACTTGACATCACTTCCATTCTGTACCTTTTATTCTTTATCCTCTTGGATTCTTTCACTTACTTAAGCTGGGGCTGCACAACTCTTTCCTTGACAACTCCTCGGCTGTGCATCTCCCACGGTCTCTTACTTGCTTCTTCTCTAGGCTCTGAGTGTATATCACATTTTTTGACTCTGTCAGCCCTATTTTTAAATTTTTTTTGGTCTGCTCCCACACTTTCTAGAAAAAAATTCAGATATAATTTCCAACTATTTATGAGCCCTCAATGTAGGAGAAATGTAGTGATTTTATGAGTAAATAGGATATTTAGTTTTCTCTTAAAAATGCCAGTGCTGACATTTATGTTCATTGTGCTAGACTTTTCACTGTATAGCTTCAATTGGAAATAATTTTTTTTCCTAACAACGACTTACGTGTTCTAATCTAGATTGCAAAATAGTACATCATAATGCCCAACTTTCTGTTAATTTAAGGTAAAATGGTTATTAAAATGTGGTTTGTTATTTTTTCTCATTATCTCACATTTTGTGTGTGGTTTGGATAAAATATTCTTTTATGCCTCACAGGAGGTCCCATGTTCTAGAAAAGTTCCTTAATGGTTTTGAGTAATTTTCACTGTAACCTATATTTCCTCATCAGGAAAAATATCACTAATCATTTCAGGCCATTATTCACCATACACATTCAACTAAAAAGAATTTATTTTGAGTTTTTTCTTTAAAATATGCTGGATGATGCTTAGCTCCTTTCAAAGATATTGACAATATGCCAAACCATTGCCGTGGTCTATTCATATAGGTCTTCAGCTTTTCAACTTTGCATAAACTCATTTACTATATTTGATAGTTTCATATTATAGATATGTTTTTATATATATCATTATATCATATAATCTCTATATAATGTATTTGATAGTTTCACTGAGCATAGTTAAACATGGACTACAGTGTTAGATTGTCTGAGGTGAAATTTTGGCTTAGACACTTTCTTGCTATGTGATTTTGGGCAGCAGCAATTTACTTAATATTATAGAGTTTAAGATTCCTTATGAGATCAGCACCTGCCAGATATCATTACAGATTTTGCTACCTAATGATACAGTCAAATTACTGACAGCACTTCACGTGTGATCACATGAGATCACATCTAAACCTCTGATTCATTATTTTACATGTTCAACAACAAAAGATTATAGACACATAGTTAATCTAGACTGTGCAATTAATACTGAGATATGAAATGGTTGATATGCAGCATCTGCTGGAGGACCATAGAGTGTATTTGAAGAAATAAATATTTATATCCAACTTGGTGAGTGCCATGCCATGTGCATAACGTCACATGCAACCAGAGGAGGGGCGCAGGCCACACTTGATGGGACATGAGATCCAGACCTGTGCAGAACTTCTCCACACAGCCCTCTTCACTGCATCCTCAGGATGGATGAGGTGTGCTCGTATGCTCCTGTGCTTACTCAGCCATAGCTCCATCATGCTCTTGGGAAGTGCATTATCATAAAGTATTCTTTCACTCCATGGACACCAAGCTTCCTATAAAAAAAGGAACTTTGGTTTTCATCTTTACATTTCCCGTGCCTCATCAGTGTTTAGCAACACCTTATGCTTAATGAAGTTTACTTAAATGACTACCTAAATGAGTAAATGAATGAGTGAGTGAATGAACAAAGTTAAGTAATTAAGACAGGTGGAATGAGTGAGGCACCAGATACGAAAAAATTGGTAATGTGTTGGTGTGTACCTTGTAGTCAAGACCATTTGGAAAGTAGGTATGTGACTTTGAAAGGAGAGGAGGTGAGATCAGACTGAAGTAATAATCTGATTCAGATAATGAAAGGCTCTGTAAGCCATGCCAATGATTCACACATAATTTTAGGAAATATATTAATATTTTAAATGGGATAGTAACATTTGAGACCTTTATTGCAGGAGTGTGTTTTATCAGAATGTGGATGATAAATTGAGTAGAGAAAATAAAAGCACAGAAAAATAAAACATTTAAAATACAATTGAAATAATACAGGTAAGAAATGGTTATAACCAATATTAGAGTAGTCGTGTCTGTGGCAATATAGTGAAAGAACAAATTTGGAATCAATAAAATTTAGTGGCAAATTAAGTGTGTTTTGAGAAAGAGACATGACCGTGGCTACTATCCTTTGTGGTTTGGTGATAGGTTATGCCGTGACTTATGTTGGAGAATAAAATGATAGAAAGTGCTGTGTTTATTTTAAAGGTGTTGAATGAGAAGTACCAAGGAGATATTTTGGTGGACATGTTAGCAATTTAGAGCTGAAGCAAAGAAGAGTGGCTAGGGAAGGTGAAGAAGTGGGCTTATTAGAGAACTAAGTACAAAACTCCAACTAATTATGCCATCCACATATTAAAATAGAACATCATATGAGTTTGTGGTAGTACTCTTGTCTGAACAAATTAGAATACAATATTGTGCATTTTGGAATTTTACATTTGATTCAGTCTTGGTCTCTTTCCTTCTAGGCAATTTTAGCAGGTTATCAACTGGCATCAGCTTTTCTTTGGGGATATGTTGACTCCAATAATACATTTTATTTTTAAGATAAGGGAAGATTTTTTCTTTTGTCTCATGTTTGGAGCCTTCCCATAAACAGGAACTTTTTTCTGAATTATAGCGAGAACTAGTTTCATGAGACTGGTTACAAAATAAAAAAGGAGTTTCCTTGGCATATTTCTGAAAAGGACAAGTGTAGACATGAGCTGTAATGCATGTGAAATGACCAGGTCATTTAGTAATATGTGGTTTAATTTTATTCCTGTGTAACTTTGGCATGCTTACTTTTAGGAATGACTTCATTTATTTTTACCTACTTTTGAAAATATCATAGCATCTCTATTATCAGAAAGATTTCAGGTGTCCTCCAAGATTTGAAGAAATGCATTTGGTCCAGTTTTAAAAATAAAACAGGAGGGTAGAGAAAAGAAAAGAGTCACTTCTTTCTATTCATTATTTCCTTGTCATTCAGCAATATTTGCTTTACTACTTTAACTGTTGTTTGATTCTCTCTGTTAGGATTTATACTAATTGGAATTACAAGCTATAACACTGTAAAATAGCAATGTTAATTACCATTGGCTGTAATTTAGATAAGAAAGGGGAACTATTTTGGAAAGTATTCTGATACATTTTTTATATATTTACAAAAAACAACTTCTTTCTTGTCAAAAGCATTTGGTTTTATTAATTAGATATAACTCTCTCTCCTAAGTTTCTCCATGAAATTGTCCAGTAGAATAATTCGTGATATATACAGTAAATCAAAATTAATTCAAATGAAATAATGGTATAATTAGGCAGTGATTCCTGCTTTCTAAAAATCTCATTATAAGAAATTCATCTTAATAAAAATAACAAATCATTGAGTTCGTACCATATGCTAAGCATTGTTCAAAGAACTTTGCATGCATTATCTTATTTGGTTTTTATAGCCTGCCTATGAAATATTACATTATTGCCATCCCTGTTTGTGATTTATTAAAGAAAAAGACTTAAAACATTTAAACGATTTACCACCTAGGTTTATCTTCTTCACAAAGCTGAGATTTGACCACAAGAAGCATATATTTTTAAGCATTGACCTACCTCATTGTCAACAAATAAATACCTATTTGATTCAGGCTTAACATCTCAAAGACACTGATTTTCCTCATTCTGTGATTTTATTGGAGAGATTTCAGATGTTTTCAGTGATCCTAAAATTTATTTATTTTATGCTCTAACATCTTTCATACAACATCAACATTTGTCCTTATATCATGACTTAAGCAAAATTTTCCCCTAGATTTTAAAAATCTTAATTACAATAGTTGCTTGCCTTATTGTCATCATCATCATCGTCATCATATTAGTCAACAACATTAGTAATCAATGTTAGTAATAATAATATCACTGCTTATAATTTGTATCTTATACATCTTTTTCAAATCCATGATAATATTTGTCATATATATTATAATATATACTTGCCATAGAAAAATGATTAATTCACTCTATTTGTCAACTAGTGGAAAAAAGTGAATAACAATTTCAAATGCTAAAATAATAATTGACTTTAGCCTTCTTCATTTTGAATATTTCCCCCCACAGGCACTACTCTGTATTTCTGTGTACTTTTTTAAAACAATAATTTTGAAACAACACTAAACTTACAGAAAAGGTGCAAGTACACGGCAAATATTTTCCCTCCCTCTCAGGAAAATTTTCTGTACACATTCTATTTAATTGTTTTACTATGTGGAGAAGTAGTATCAATCAGCTTTACCTTTTCATTAAATTTCAGAAAGAGCTAAATGCCTTTTGTCTTAGCCACATTTCCTTGACCTTGAATGTCAAAGTGGTACGACTTCTTGGTTTAGTCTTGCTGGCAGGTGGGAGCTCCATTGAACACAGTGGACAAAGGAATGCAGATTTGGGAAGTAAGATGTACCTGTACTCAAGCCACTTAGGACACTATCCAGCTATTAATGAAAACAAAACAGCCGTTCTGACTCTATATTTCTCATCGCCAAGTGCTTGTTATACTAACTGTTTGATCCAGTTTTGTAAGGATTAAATAAGATAATATAAGTGTAACCTGTTTGAAAGGATCACTTACAGCTTCTTTCACCTTGGGCCTATATGTAGACAGGTCTTGGAAACTATTTTATCTTGGCATATTAAAAATGCAAATATAATAGCAAAGTCCACAATGCAAGTTTTACTAAAGGTTTCTCAAGGAAATGGGTTCAGGTGTCCCCAACCTGTGGTGAGTTGTATAATTATTTCATTATATATTATAATGTAATAATCACAGAAATAAAGTGCACAATAAACATAATGCTCTTGAATCATCCCCAAACCATCCCCCCCATCCATGGAAAAATTGCCTTTCATGGAAATGGTCCGTGGTGCCAAAAAGGTTGGGGACCGCTGGTAATTGATTCAAATATCAAAAAGCAAATTTCCTAAATATTTTCTTTGAATATCAGCCTTCTTCCCACCTTCAAATACTCTTTTTCTCTCCCTTGCTTCAAACTCTTCTCAGTCTGACCTTCATCCTTCAGTCAGTCTCCCCTTCTTTTTTTTATTTATTTTTTTATTTCAGAATATTATGGGGGTACAACACTTTGGCTATATATATTGCCCATGCACTGCCCGTGTCAGAGCTACAATCATGGTCATCCCCCAAACTGTGCTCCCCACATCCATTCAGTGAGAGTTTTCCCATCCCCTCCACCCCGCTCCCGCCTGCCCGCCCCTGATGAATGTTATTGCCCTGTGTGATGTAGGTGTTGATCAGTTAGTACCAATTTGATGGTGAGTACCAGTGGTGCTTGTTTTTCCATTCCTGTGACACTTCGCTTCGAAGAATGGGTTCTAGCTCCAACCGGGATAATACCAGATGTGTTAATTCACTATTGTTCCTTATTGCTGAGTAATACTCCATGGTATACATATACCACATTTTATTGATCCACTCGTGTATTGATGGGCACCTGGGTTGTTTCCACAACTTTGCAATTGTGAATTGTGCTGCTATAAACATTCGCGAGCAGATGTCTTTATTAATATATGTCATTTATTATAAAATGTCTTTTTTTCCTTTGGGTAAATACCCAGTAGTGGGATTGCTGGGTCAAATGGTAATTCTACCTTTAATTCTTTGAGGTATCTCCATATTACTTTCCATAGAGGTTGTACTAATTTGCAGTCCCACCAGCAGTGTATGAGTGTTCCTATCTGTCCACATCCCTGCCAACATTTGTTGTTTGGGGATTTTTTCATATGAGCCAATCTCACTGGAGTTAAGTGATATCTCATTGTGGTTTTGATTTGCATTTCCCTGATGATTAGAGAAGTTGAGCAATTTTTTATATGTTTGCTGGCCATTATTCTGTCTTCTTTGGAAAAGTTTCTGTTCATGTTTCAGGGGCATCCAGATAGGGGCAGAAGAGGTCCAACTTTCACTATTCGCAGACGATATGATATTATACATAGAAAACCCCAAAGATTCAAGCAAGAGATTACTGGAATTGATAAATGAATTCAGCAAAGTCTCAGGATACAAAATTAATACACACACATCCATAGCCTTCATATATGCTAATAACAATCAAGCTGAGAAACAAATTAAAGATGCAATACTTTTCACAATAGCACCAAAGAAAATTAAATATTTAGGAACATATCTAACTAAGGAGGTCAAAGACCTATATAGAGAGAATTATGAAACACTGAGAAAAGAAATAGCAGAGGAGGTAAATAGATGGAAAACCCTACCATGCTCTTGGATAGGCAGAGTCAACACAGTCTCCCCTTCTTAATCCCCTCCTCTCTGTCCCCCTGAGGATGAAACCAACAGCCAGAAGACGAGCTGTCACCAAAACGGAATCCTGGCAACAGTTAAATAACAAACAGATGCTGTTTCTCAAGTTTATACTGCTGTTAGGGGTGAGGAAAGGACACTCTCCTTTGGACATTGCTTTAGTGCAGTGCCTGAGACGGTGTGAGTTAGTGGGCACTTTACAAAAGATGGCAACAGCCTTGCATTTAATTATTTGGTAGTCGCCATTTACCTGTTCTGCCTAATGTCTACTAAAATTCTCTTTAATATACTATTGTGATCATATATACTATCAGTCATTCTACCTGAATCCCTAAAACAAACACTGATCTTACCAGGAAATTCACCTTACTTTAAACTGAAATTAACCACAATCTTATATATGTATTGTTGGTTAAATCTAAGGCCATAATTTCTAAGAAGTTCTTTCTTTGTTCTTTCTTTTTTATTATCTCTGAATTTCCTGTTGGAGCAAATTCAAATTTCCTGTTGAGTTGTATAATGCATAATTTATAGAAAATTTCCCTAGGCCACTAGTGGACTTTCCAAGATTTTTATAAATCATCCTCAATAATTGCTCCCCTATTGCTTGTACCATTGGAAGTATGATCCTTGAAATATGAAATACTTGACTGGCACACAATGATTTGTTTTTGAGTGTTTGTTTGCCTTTAATTAGTACTCTGATGATATGTATGATGGTTTCTAGGTCTATGTCAAACTACTGCCTACATATAGCAATTGGATGTTGCTATACTTCAAAGATATTCTGTTTTCCTGTGAGAAAAGAAGGCAAACTAGGCCCAGCCAATAATGGAAAAGGAGGATTGTGGTTAGCCCATGAATAGCTCCCATTTTTGCATTTCCCCATTTTTGTCTATCCATACTAACCTCAGAATCTTATCTGGTGTCTCAGGCACAGAGATATTACTGTGAGCTGGTGTCCTCACTGGAGAATGTCCCTGTAACTCGGTCCTTACTGATGAGAAATTTTACCTAAGGAAGAATTTTATTTACTCTTGCTAAGGCAATCTGCATTTTAAATGATGACTCACAAATACTGAAAACCATGCTCATTTCAAAGGAGTGGAACATGGAGGATATACTTCTAGGCCATGAGACAAACTATGGAGAGAGAGAAACAACTTCTGACCTTGAAAGCACTGCAATATTTTTTGACTCACAGAGTGCATGCATTCGTTAACCAAATGGCCATTGAGTACCTGCTATGTTTTAGGTACTGGAGATAATAGACACACAAAGCCTGCCCCTGCCTTCCAGGAGACAAAGAGAAAAGTATAACCATGGTAAATACAAGGGCTAGGGCTAACTGAAGACAAAAATACTTATAATAAAATTCCTCCAATATTCTTGAACATTTGGACTGCAGAAAAAGCCTTTTCCCCTTTTCTATTCCTTTCATGTGGAAAACATTGCTCTATTTACACTTTCTCTATACCTTGGGGGAGAGTCTGTACCTTTTTGTAATAAAACTTAATGAAGTAGGAAATATGAAGGCTTTTGAGGCATTTTAATGAAATGAGAGAATGTTATCTCTCATCACCTTCAAGGCCCTTGGTCTGATGGGCCCTGGGTCAAGAACTTGACCAAGTGACCTTTGGAGAGTCCTTCACCCCGTTGGGCCTCCGTTTGTAACATAAAACTTGATGTCATCCAAGACTGTGCAGCTCTAACATTCTAAAATTGTAGGATCATTTGCTGTTCCATTAACACTACGTTTAGAAATATTTATCACTTGATTTTTCAAAATAAAATTATATTGTTTTCCCTGTGTTCCCATTTTATTGATGAGTCATTTGAATTTTGGAGTAATTAAGGGGCTTGTGCACACTGATTATCACTAATATCTGGAGGACTTAATATCCAAAACCACTTTTTCTAACTCTAAACTCTACATAGTTTCTTTGTACTCACATTGGGAGACAACAGATTCAGATTCTTCATTTCATACGTTCAGTAGAACTTCCCCTTGATGTCCAGTACTTTACTTAACAATAGGTCTGTGATAAGAAAACATTGATCATTCATTTTGTTTACTTTCTTTTGAAATTATAGTGACAGAAGTTTACATTTGTTAAATGTCGTGTGGTTGTGAATTCTTAGTGAAGCAGCAGGCAAGAGAGAATAAGAATAGGCAAAATTTATTCAGATCATTTATGCTTTATTTCCTTTAACCCCTAAAACAACCCTGAAAATTTGAGCATTACTATGAATATAACAGGATGTAAATTTTCCTGTTGCCTCAAAATTCTAGTCAAAACTTTATAGTTGAGCAAAGTAGGTTAAAAAATAATCCCAGCATTGTAAAGACAACTGTTAGCTATAATTTAAGTGACTGAGTTTCTGGTTCAAATCTCACCCCTAAGTTTCCAACGGTAAACAGTAAACCGAAAATTTATGAAGTCTGAGAGTAGAAGAATCTTTACGCTGGTTATGGGTTCTCTAAGAGATCCAATCCAGAGATTATGGGTTCCTGCAAGGAATGGAGCTAGGAACTTCCAGCACCAAGATACACTGGAGCAATGTAGTGAGAGAGTTCTCGGGCATCTGTGCCTTACAGGTTGGAAGCATTCAAGCAGAAGGAGAGGTGCTTGCTTCCCACTAGAAGAATTTCATGGGCTGGAGTATGAATGCAGGAGCCTGGCATGGCAGTAGAAGTGTGAGGGGAGCATTAAATCATGCCTGTACTCCTGCATCTTGGGATAGCAAGAATGTGTAAGATTCTTACGGGCCAAGTGGTCACTGCTGAAACCGTCTTAAAAGAACCTGCCCATCCAGGTGGTCTAAAAGGGAGATAAAACCTAGTGGTGTCACAAGTGTTGTCTCAAGACATCAGTTAAAGAGAATGGGTCAGGAGGAAGGAGTACAAAGTGCTCACATAACTGTGTCCTCTGAGTGAGAACCATTATGTAAATACCTGCCACTCACAGTGTATTCATCAAAAGTCAAGAGTTAACAAGTATCTTCAGCTAAATATACAAATTCTGCTCCTTTTCCTTTAAATTCTTCCCCAAGCAGAAATTTGCAGAAGACAAAAAGGGTAAGGGAAATAGAAAGAGGAAAGACAGACTTGGCTCCTTTTCCCCTTTGTAGGTCTCTGGTAGAGGCATCTGTCATAGGGAGTGGGGATGGGGCAGGGAGAAGGTTTTAACTGTTTTAATCAGATGTGCAGCTATTGGCTTTTAAACAGCTGAAATATCTAAAACTAAGTCTTAATGATTACAACAAGATTTTTTTTGTAGAATTGAAAAGCTATAGAATCCTCCCAAGCTCTCGTCCAAGGACAGGGAAAGGAAATTCTACATTAGCCAGAGCCTATAGTTGGAAATAAAGTAAGATTATTCCTCTTTGAGCTCCGTAGAGACACATTCAGTAAATCAGTTACATTTGTAACTATATTCGTATATTAGAAATAAGAAAAATAGAAGCTTAGACAAGTTAAGAAACTTTAGTGACCCAAAGACAACCACTTTGCAATTAATAGCAAAAAAATCCAAATCCCATGCAGTCTGACCCCAAACATTTGCTCTTAACTTCTATGTAGTACTTCCTATGAAAATTAAAATGATTTAAATTTAGTCACAGATATCTTCAGAGTAAGGAAGAACAAGATTTTGACCCAATTTTTATTTTACTGACTAATGCAATGATTGTACATTCTTAAACCCAGACCACTTGATAATTCTCTTATTTTATCTTACTGCACTTTCTATGGAAATTCAATTCTGAATTCAGAGCTACTTACCAGGAATTCCCTAGATGTACTCGACACATTATACTCATGATCCACAAACTTGAACTCATTAACTCCATATCCCCAAATGAGCACCACATACTGGAAAATATCCGCAAGCCCAAGTCTTTTCCTATGTTCTATTCATCATTGGTTAATAGCACAATATTCACCCAGAAATTCAAGTCCATGTCATATGAAACGTATTTGACTTTTCTTTTTCCTTCTAGTCTTCAATCAATCACTGAGTCCTGGTAATTCTACATCCTAAAATTTCTCAAGTGCTTTTTCTTTCTCCTTTCCTACTGACATCACATTTGATCTGGCCCTCAGTGTGTGTCATCTGGCCAAATGTAATAGCTATCTCTTCTCTTCCAAATACACTTTCCCATTGATCTAACAGAGTTAGATCAGAGTTATATGAAACAAAAGTCTAACTATATCTGCCGCCCTGATTAAAATCCACTCAGCATCTTAGTGTACCATTTCTTATCACAGCGATCAAGAGCCTTAACAGTCTGATCCCTGCCTATTACACCCAGCCTTCCTCCACCACCCTCTTTCTGACACAAGACCTCCATTCATGCAAAATTATTTGCAATTGAAATATTTTGCACTTTTGCATATGTTTCTCTTGGCTGAAGTGTCTTTCTCAACTCACGCATTTATTAATCAAATAAATATTGTACACTTGCTTTATGTGCTGGGCACTGGGAACACAGTGGTAATCTAGACAGATGTGAACCTTAGTCTTAAGGATCTTAAACATCTAATTACAAATATTAAATAAACATATTTAGATCATTATTTACTATTAAAATTGCAATAAGTAAACGGGATAAAGGAGAAGAAGGGAACGTTATAAAGAGAATATGACAAGGGAATCTGACCTAGTTTATGAGATAAAGAGAAGACTTTCCTGAAAAAGAGACTTTGAGACAAGGTTGATAGGTCAAAGGAAGTCAGCTATACAGAAGAATGGTGGATCTTGGGCTGGCAGAGAAAGGAGGAACATTCTAGACAGTGGAAAAGCCTCTGCCATAGTTCACAGGTGCAAAGCAGCAGGGCACACTTAGGCACTAAAAGAAGGCAGAATGAAAAAATAAATAAATAAAAATAACAGAAGGTAGAATGGCTACCGCGTGAGCAGTACTTAGAGGTAGCAGAGGACGGCCTACTTGAGAAATTGTTATTTATTTTTGTGAATTATCCCTGAATGCTGCCCCCTCCCCCGACTCATTCCTTGCCTTTCATCCCTTCTCCCCTCCTGTCTCAAGGTAGAGAAACACCCCCTCTTCTTGGTGCTCTCCCTGTGACATACACACACCTCTCTTGTTGCTCTCACATCGCGTTGTTGATGCGGGCGTGTTGTGTAGGCGTTAGCAATGCCGTCCTCTCTACTTGCTCATTGGACGGTAGCACAACCCCGGGAAAGGATGGTTCTCTCACGTCGCATTGCAATTATCTGTTTACATTTTTTTCCTCTCACTAAACTGTGAGCTTTCTAAGGAAGTAACTGTGAGTCATATTTGTGCTCCAAACAGTAGCCCTAGTGTCAACATATGGAAGAATATACTTCAAGTATTACCTCGTCACACACACTTATTCCTCAACCTACTCTTGCTTTTACTTGTGTGTCCCATTTCTTCCTCAAATTCAAAATGTCAGGATTTCTTTGTGAGAACATTTTGTTTTCCTTCTTTGTTTCATACTTGGGGTAATGGTACTGCCAACCTCTAGTCCACCAGACAATAAACTGTGGAGTTATCCATCCTTCTCCCTCTCACTGAGCCCCACGTCCTTCAGAAATGCTTTCTAATGATTTCTTGAATCTCTGCCTTACCTTTCTGCCTCAGCACGGAGCTCAGGCCTTCCTAATTTCTTAACTGGGTTACTAGGATGGATTTTTAACTGTATTCCTACTTCAGGATTTTTCCTCCCACATTATTCAAACATCTGTTAAAGTGGACTTCCTAAAATTCACATCTAATCATGATACTGATCTAATTAAACTTCTTTATTGACTTCTCTTTGCCTCTAGAATAAAATATAAACTCCTTAGCGGGACATACCAAGGGTTTCATGATCTCCGCCTTCTCCTCCACCTCATCTCTGGATGCTCCGGTGCCTAGAACTTTGATCTAAAGCCGTCTTGAAGCACATGCCGAGCTCCTGTTGTGCCATAATTTGTGCCCCTGACAATGTTGCTTTCTCCATCTTTCCAGAGAAAGTTCTTCACATTCTTGCACTTAGCAGTGTCTAATTCCTGCCATTAAACTCGGCGAAAGTTCCTCTCCTCCAGGATTTCTTCCCTCACCACCCTCTATGTGAGCTACTTCTTGTTCATATCCCTACATCACAATCTTTTTATTATCAATACAACGTCAGTGGTCAACTCACCCCCTCCCCACTATATTGTGAGTTCTTCAGCTCAGAAATTTTGCGTTACTTTGTTGTTGCTAGTGTGTGGGAATTACCATAGATTTAACATATTTTTTTTGAAACAAGGAAACGGTAAAAGCTGACAATAGCATGTTATTCCTCCATTCAGTGAGAAGGTTGGCAATGACTTAAGGACCAAAAATAAAAATGTAAGTGAATTAATTAATCATAAAACACAAATTTCCTATAGCTCCAACATCATTATGATCTGAACAACAGTGTTGTGAAATAGACTATAACAATATTTTCACTCCTTTTATATTACTTGTAAAATAATTAATATTCTAACAGTTGATTAACCTTTTAAAATATCACACAATTTAAAAATGAAATTGGTGTTTGGGCCCAAATATATTTTTCTGTGTTTTGTTTTTCTTTGGGAATTTCAATGAGACATTCTTTATTCCCTTCACTACATCTAAGCTATTTAGTTCCTAAGCCTCTTCTTATTTAATGTCTCTTTTCCTTTCTTTCTAAAAAGTGACTGATTAAATTATAGATTTGGCATAGTTATTTCTGTCAACATTACTATTACTGTAGGGACAGTCAATATTATCATTGTAGGGATAGTTAAAACTTATTTTACAATATAATAATACATATTTTACAGTACAGTAAGATATTATCTGCATAAATATAGTATTTTATTAAAATATTAAACAAAAAGATGGTTAAAAAAATCTAAACACCCCAGCATTGATTTTAAACAGAGGGTCTGCCAAGACAATAAAGGCAGGAAACACAACTAAGTCTTTCTTTAAATAGTAAAACAAATATAAGCATCTAAATGAAAACATATCTGTCTCTTGAAAAATTGGATGTTAGAATGTTAGATTCACTATGGACCTGCTAATTTTAACATAAAGATGTTATAGAAGTACAAGTCATAAATTTGAAAATATATCTTTTTAAAAAAGGAAATTGAGAGATATAATATGAGATATAATATGAGAGATATAATGTTTTGTGACTATGCTGAAATAGCTATTAACATCTTGGTGCAGGAACATTTTGAGTCCTCAATTTTACACAGTTGCTTTAAGATGAAGACTGTTATTTAGGCCCCCAAACAAGCCCTTAACCTTTCAGCTTTTAAAAGTCAGAAGACTTGTGTATGGCATATAATTCATTCCATCCACAGATGGAGAAAATAGGGTGATATTGGAGAATTCAGCAAAGAATCCAACAATTTAGAAGTCAGAGAAAGTCTCCTTGAAATATTAACATTAAGACACAGATTTGAAGGAGGAAGCTTTAGCTGGGTGAAGAACTTAAGTGTCAGGAATACCTATGACTCAAGCAGCTCGACGATGAAAAATGGTGAATTCATATTTTGGGAAATATGAAATATTTTATATGGATGCCTCAAAATACAGATGCTTCAAAGTTTCCTATGTTGGATTTCAGTTTCAGTTCCGCTTATGATTACAAAGAATTTTGGATAGTTTCTTTATATGTATTGCCTTTAAGTTGAGTTCACAAAAGTAATAGATTTGTAGAGCTGTATGGAAGCTTAGAATTTAACTTCTTAATTCTTCCCCTTTTTTTCAGTTGAGTGCTGAAAATAGGAAAAGCATTAAAGGAGACACTTTCATAGTGTTCTGAAATGTCATCAATTTTGGAAATAACAGCTTTAATTCAAGACCATACAAATTATAAGACAATTTTTTGTAGGGTGTATATATCTGTTCAGAAACCGTGACTATGGTTAATTGCTGTATAAGTCTGTGTGTTATTGTCTAACATAGACTATATTTATGTGGAAATGGTTAGTATTAAATACTATAGATTTGACATAAAGTGACAGGTACTTAATGATTATGAATTGATGACCAGGGAAAATAAAGTAGATTAAATTCATAACAATTATTTTCATTAAACATTGTTCAAACTATTTAAGAGCATTTTTAACTCTTGCTCATTTTGTTCAAGTTTCAACCTACCACAATTCCAAATCACACATTTATGAAAACAGAATAAAATAGTATCACTTTTTAGTAAATATACAGCAATATTAAAAACAGCTTTTTATTACACTACTATATATGTGAAAATACGCATTTAACCCCAACACCATAAAGTTTAGTATTAAAAACTGAATTTTAATAAACCATACGTCTGTCTCTCTATTACTATTATAATAGCCCATATAAATGAGAATGGCAGGCAGAATACATTAGGTTAGTCTAGTCACACATCAATCCCTTGGATGACACTAAGAAGCCAGGAAATGTTGTGTAACAGGACTTATATACATCAACGGCCAGCCTAGGAGCTCAAGAGATAGAGTTGTAAGATTTGCTTATTGCAGCGTGTGGGTTAATAAAAGTCTGAACACTTGGCTATTTCTTAGTTCTTTTGCAGTATAATTTAGAAGTGGCTCTTCCTGAAAGATAAATGTAGGTAAATAAAATCTGAAGTGTTTATATTGCCCAGAAAGAAATTTGATCCATGTGAATGTGGTGCAAATTACTCTAATGTCAGACTTGAGACTTATCAACTGTGAAAACATAAAGTTTTTCCTAAAAATATATTGAGTCATACCAAAATTTTTAGAATGCTGTGAAAGAATTGTTTATAAATTTTAGAAACGAAAATTTTATTTTACTTTCTAAGAATTGCAAAGCATTTTATATGGCCTCCAAATTTAAGAATTAGGAAATTGATGAGCTAGCAGGAATTTTAAATCTACCATCTAATTCATTTATTTATTTATTCATCTATTCATTAATTCAGTTATTCATTTACTCATTTACTCATGTGCTAAACACTGGAGGGGACAAATAAAAGAAACTCAGACCCTGCTTATATCCTACTTAGGGAGAGAGTACAATGTGATATATGTCATAATAAAGGTAAGCATATCATTTTAAGGAAGTAAGGGACCTTTAACTTAAATTAACCCATACTATACAACAACACTTTCAAAAGATAATATCAAAGCTGATCTTGAAGCACTTAGAAGAGCTAGCTAGAAGGAAGGCATGAAAGGGCCTTCCAGGTTATAAGACTACAATGCCAAAGACAGAAATATTAGAATTACTTTTCCACTAGAAATAAAGGCTATGCACAGAGATATAATGAGCAATATGTGTAGAAAAGTTATCCAAGATGAATGCCAGTGTTTGGTATGCTAACATAATTGAGTTTAGTCTTGAAACAGTAGAAACCACCAAATATTTTATGTATGAAAATTATCACATTTGAGACATAGAAACACCATTAGATGACAAGATAGAAGGTAAATTGGGAGAGGGTGGAACGGTCGATGAGTTGAAAAGCTGTAAAAGATGTTCAGGTGAATTAATATAAGTACTAGTGGTAACACTGTATATGAACAGGGAGGTACAGTTTCAGAGTTGTATAGATGTTAAAATTTATAGCACATGCTGATTGCGTGAGAGGAGAAGAGACAGTGAGTTATGTTGGAACATCTTTCATTCGAGGTACCTTTGAGATACAGAAGTGAAGTAACCCAGTATCTTTTATTATCTGACACACCAGACTGTAATTCTATGAAGAAACAGATCATTTTAATTCATTGTTGTGGCTTCACTTGTTGAATAGAATTTTAAATTATAAGAAAGATGTGGTCTGTGGAATCAAGTGTGTTAGTCATGGGCATGGAGGTGGTAGTAGAAATCATGGGTGTGGAAGGCTTTGCTCAGCAAAGAAATATCAAGAAGAATAAAGACAGAACATCTGAGTAGGTGTTCTGGCAAGGGAATAGACAGGCTGTTGTTTGGGGAGCCTAAAATAAATACTGAAATATGTAGCCAGCAAGGCAAAGTGAGCTTAAGGTGGTGGAGTGAGGGTCCTGAAAACCAAGAAGAAGAGACATGCCTAAGTCAAATAGTTAGTGATATGTAAAATAGAATACAATTACCAAGAAGATATTGCAATCAAAAGGAGTAATTGATAATCCTTATCAAGTACAACTTTCCTGCGGTGGTAAAGATGGAATTCAGAGTGCAGAGAACAAAATAGGGATTAAATATGAGCAACTGGAGCCTATGGGTTTGGAAGAATCTTCAGAAACCTTGTCTGTAAAAGGAATCATGTGATGGAAAGATTAAGGAAGAGTGGTTAGTGCACGTGGAGAACAATGTCTGTCAAGGGGGGCTTTATAAAGTTCATCTTTTGTCACTTCATTATTCAAGACACGGTTCTACTAGGAACCAGACTTAAGACAGGTTTTCTTATGCTTTGCCTCCAGGTTGGAAAATCCATTGCCTCCCCAGCCCATCTTACCCCCCACCCCAGCCCATCTTACCTCCAAACTAAAAGCTGCTCCTGAAAAATTCTGGCAATCTTCTATGTCACATCTGTTCATTGAGGAATTGTGAGCCAATCCTCAGCCCTTATAATCTTTATTTTTGTCATTTTTTATTTATTGCTTGGACTCCTAGTTTAGATGCCCCAGTTCCTTTCAATGCCCAACAAAGATAATACCGCGATGGTTTTCTGAAAACACACGTGGCTATACTGATGCCGCTCAAGTTCAGGCCTCCCTGCCAACCCGTTTCTGGAGTTTGGACGCTGTCCAGGGTGCTGAAAGTGTGGGTGCAGACGTGACAGCCTTTGCCAATTTCAGCAGCGCTCCTGCCACTCTCGCAAGCCTGCACCAGTATAGCACTGCTGTTCCTGCCTCACGTGAGGGCTGCTTCCTCCCCCACGCTGCTGCTTCCCCAGTTCTGTGGATGGATTATATACACAATACTATGTGATGATAAAGCCATAGGTCTTCTAATACTTTTATTTCAGCCACATATATAAATCTGGGGACTTGAATTGAGGCAGTCTCAGAGACACACACTATGATCTGCTCCAAATCAACTTCTCTTGAAACTTTATTTGTACAACCAGGCGTCTGTATCTCTTTTTTTGGGGGGGTAAGATTTATTATTTTCCCCTGTGGATACACTTCAAATATATTCAGAACTGTTTCAACCTACCTAGGTCAATACTAGGGTAATGCTGATTTGTCTCAAAGTGGAATAAGACCATACTCATACTTACATATGGGTGTGTTGCCTCTAGAGCTACACTGATGTAATAGAAAAGTAAAGCAAGACCAGCACTGTCTTACGCTCTCAGCTAAGAGCACCACTGTGAACACTGTACTCCCCTCAGTTTGAGAGGTAACCCTCAAAACATTGTTTTGTGCTCTAGAGTTCTTATTCTCTTCCTGTCATTCCATATTATTTCAGTCTACTTTTTGGCAAGGGAGCAAAAACTTAGCTTATATTCCAAAAATTAAACATATATTAGTGTAAACCAAACATAGAGCTGTTTTAACAGCTAATGTAGAACCTAGATGTGAAAATATACATTTAAATTCCAGAGTGTTTGAGCCATGTCGGGTATGTCAGAGGAAAGGTGTTAGGATTGTGAAAATTCAACTGTAACAACAAAGATAATAATGATAATTAGTATCATAATAAGATTTAGTAACTAGTTGGAATATCCTGGGTATTTTTGTCCCTTTATTCTTTCATAAAAAAGTTGAGAATCAGCTTGTCAAGTTCCAGTAAGAAAATCACTATTGAGATTTTGGTTGGTCTATACATCAACTTGAGAAGAGCTAGCATTTTTAGTATTTTGAGTCTTGTATTTTAGGAACAAGGTAAATGGTATAATTCTTCACTTATTTAGGTCTTATCTAATGCCTTTCAGTATCATTCAGTTCTAAATCTTTTAAAATTTGTTCTTTGATCCATTCTTTCTTTATAATGATTGCGTTTTTAAATTTCTAAATGAAATTCATTTATTTTTGTCATGTAATCATAGAATTGTGGAGTGCTCTTTGTTACCATTTCATTTGGTCACTGGTCTTTCTTGCATTTAAGACTTTTCACAGATAATTTTGTTTCTTTTTGAACTACATTCTTAAACTTTTCTTTAGAAAAGTCCTCTTGGAGATAAAATCCTTCAGTGTTTACTTACTCTCTAAATGTCTTTATTTCCCCTTTATCCTTGATAAATTGTTTTTCTGACTGACAATTCTGCATTGACAGGTATTTTTTTTCCCCGGCTCTTAGTAGACATTATCTGACTGTTGGCTTGCGTTTTTGCTATTGAAATATGTGCAGTCATCCTCACTGTCATTTCCTTTAATTGACGTGGCTTTTCTTTCTGTGCCTTCAAGATTTTATCTTCATCTTCTGTGTTTAGCAGTTCCCTTGCTGTGTATCTATGTATGGATATCCTTGTGTTTATTTCCTTTGTGGAATATATTATGCCTTCAGAACAGCGGCTTCATATTCTTAACCACTTTTTAAAAATTTGTAGCTATTATTTCTTTGAATATTGCCAATTTTTAATGATATTCTTTAACAAATTTTTAAAGAAAATGCCAATTTTAATCTTTTTGTTTCTTGTAGTTTCTTAGGGTATACTTATATTTGTAATTTTTTTCCAAAACATTGTTCATATGTCTACATAAAGTGTTCTATATTTGACAGTTGCAAACTCTAGTGTCAATTGTGTGGTTTCTGCTGGCTCTCATATGGTGATGTCACCTTTTTGTGAGCTTTCGATTTGCTCTTTTAATTTGTTGCCGTTTTGTAGAATAATATTGGGAAATTTATCTCCTAAGATGGTTTGTTCTGCTTTTGCTTTGTTTCTGCAAGTAGCAAACGATAACATCTCTCCAAAACCACTTCAACACCCTTCAAATGTTATGATGCAGAAAAGATCCCCAAGCCAAGCTTCCTTTTTGAGTTCCTTTCCAAAGTTCAAAATTCCCATGGAAGTGTTGCTATAGGAATCGTGCATGATCAAAGCAACCCTCCCTTTCAGCCTGCCCAAACACTCAGGACAATTTCCTGCACCTTTGTTCCTAAAAATTCTCTCCTGCCTTGGGCTTGGTTTCCAGGTGTTTTTCTCCCAGCTACTGCAGGTCTCTCTGGCCCAGGCTACAACTGTGTGGCCTGGTTCTCAGGTTATGGCTACATGGTGGTTTGGGTCTGTAGGGTTATTGTGCAGCAGTGAGATGAGGGAGGCCACCATGAGTGTGACTGTAAAGGGACTACTGATGGGGAAGTGTGTGTGTGTAGATTCCCAGAATTCCTAGTCATTCATGTTACAAGAATTCCTCAGGTTTTTTTCAAATAATTATTTTACTGTGAATGTATTAAAAATACAGTAGATATAGGGAATACATATAAAATTCAGCAAACCCACTACTGGGCCTTTACAAATATTAGAAGGTTACAGTTAAATAGGCAACTTACAAATTTGAGAAAGAAACATTAGATATTGAAGGACAGTTCTCTGGGTGGCCTTGAATAGACCCACTTTTCCCCCCTTTTTCACTGTAGTTTTCAAGAATAACTGTAGAGCGTGTTGGGAATGCAGCATCTTGAGATAAGGGTGACTGGGCAGAACAGTCTGGTCTCTGTTCCGGTCCCCTCCAGAAACAGGTTGTCCTTCCAGGCTTTAGCCCAGTATGTCATGTTTTACTTGGGCTATAAAACCCAGGGCGGCCTGCTTTCTGGGGTCACTCAGCTGTGGTGCAAGTGGGGCACTTGAAGATGAGGTTCCATTCATGCCAGGCAGTGTCATAAGTCCCAGGGGACCACTCACCCTGAGTCCCAGGCATCTGTTGTTCCTCGATGCCTATCTGTAAGTAATAAACTCTCCTCATGTAACTTGCTGTTTTCAAAAGTGTTCTTTTTCACCAGACTCAGAAAAGTTGGTGTCCAGTGTGCAGTAAACCTGCTTTACAGATATATAGAAATGCAGGCACTAAATAATTAAAAGGGAGTATAAAAATGTTTATCAATTGAATTGAAGTCAAGAAAAGAAATAAAAGGCCATGTGAAGAAAAATGATAGTATAAGGAAAACACAGAATATAAGGGTAAAAATAACCAATAAATATAGATATAAACAGAGTAAATTCACCACTTAAAAAACCACAAGAAATGGATTACATTAAGGAAAATGTCCAGCAACTTAGTACTTATAAAAAACACACTTGAAATTAAAACATACATACACACATGCAGGAAGGTCGAAAATTAAGAAATATATAGAGAGAGGTGTTAAACAAAAAAAGCTTCTACAAGCAAAATTAATATCAGGACAATTAGAATTTGGAATAAAAATCATTAATAAGGAAGTAACTACATAATGGTAATAAGAAAATTTTCAAATAAAATAAGTCATTAGGTATCAACAATGTACTTTTAAAATATATTAATTAAAAACAGATATTTAAGGCAAGAAATTAGCAAACCACAATAATTTTGGAAAATTTGTGACTTCTCTAGGTATAGTTTTACACAAATAAAAGTAAGTCAGCATATAAAAGACATCAAAAAGACAACTAATATGTTTTATCTAACAAATATGCTTACAACTCTGCACTCAATAATGAAAGTATATATTTATTTTCAAGAACACACAAAATATTTGCAAAATTTTACAATATATATGTCACAAAGAAGATCTCAACACTTACTAAGTAATCTAGTGTTTTATATCACATTTTATTTTATTAAACAGGATCAATAAAATGTTTGTTAAAAATCCTGACTGTTTGAAAACTTAAAATTTTACTTTTAAAGATTACATGGTTACAAGAAGAAACCAGGATGAAAATGACAGTATAATCGGAGTTTCATGCTAATGAAAGTGTTAACAAAGATTTGTATAACACATTTTGGCTTGCACCCAAAGTAGCTACCCAAACACAACTGTCAATAAATAATAACAAGTATTTAAGATTTAAGCATTATCTCAAGAAGTTAGAAAAATAATAATAGACTGATTTTTTAAAAAGTAGAAGTATGAAGAATATAAAGATGGAGAAGAAATTAATGAACTAAAACAAAGAAACTAAAAAAATTAATGAAAGGAAAACATGAGTCTTTGAAAACAATTCATGAAAGTTGATCAAGAAAGGAAAAAGGCAAAAATGTATAATATTAATGAAATTAGAATATATGAGTACAGTTGAATTAGAAAGAGTAAAAGGAGTATTATGAACAATTTTTGCAAGTATATTTGAATAGTTTAATAAAATAGGCCAATGTTTAGGAAAAGCAAGTAAAATCACAAAAATCACTCCAGAAGAAATAGAAAACCTGCATTGCTATTATTTGATAAAGTAGAAATCATTACCACTGCAGGTAATGTGGAAAGCCCCATGTGAGGGCTCTGAGATGTACCATTCCAGCCTTCAAGTTCCCTTCTGAACTTTTTCGTTTACAAAGTCACTTCCTTGTTCTCTTCAGGACTAGTTTTCACTGGTCTTATATTGTAACATCGTATACTAACTTGTGACAGTTAATCTCCCCCTATTTAGCATCTCTCTCCATGTCTATTATGGTTGGAGATTTCTTACTTTATCAGAACTTTACAAGAATATTTGACAACTTTTCTTGTTCTATTATTCTAAAATCAAGAGGAATTTTTGTATTTAATCCCAGATCTCTTTTATGGCAATTTAACTTCCTTTTCTAGTCTCAGGAAATGAAATAAATGTTTGGGAACTATTCTTATATGACGATTTTCTTAGAAATTAATGATTACTTCCCAGAACATTTTCTGTTGCTCAGAAGAGACATCTAATTCATCTCTACCAGGTATACAGAGCCAGATAATTATAAATTCTACTGTAGATCATAATTCTAAGATTGAGGCACAAAAAGTTTTACAAAAAGAGAAACATATTAATAGTAGAATGGCATGAAAAGATAATTAGAATTAAAGTTACCTACAGTCAATTTCCAACAAAAGATTTGATTGTATTTGCTCTTGAACAATTATTTAATAAGTACTCATTAAATGTTAGGAATTCTGAGAACTATATTTACTGAGATGAAAACAAACAAACAGAAAAGTCTACTTATTCTCAAAGTGTATATCTAATCTACTAGTTTTGGATCAGTAAATATTATTATTTTAGAATAAAATTCTGTAAAAACTGTGTCAAGGCCTTGTTCCCAACAGAATATTTTCCATATAGCAGACAGAGTGATCTCATAATAATGCAAGTCAGGCAAAGTCACTCCTCCACAAACCCATCCTGTGGTTTTTCATTTTGATCAGAGTCTTTCTGTCACCCTGCCCCACTGGGCATCAGAATCTAGCAAGATTATCTTCTGTGAAGGGCCGGAGAGTTAATTTCTCTGCCTTTGAGGCCATGTGGTCCTTGTGGCAAGTAGTGGGCTCTACCGTCAGGACAGGAAAGAGGAAGTGAGTGCCTATGGATGTGTTCCAATGAAACTTACTGATGGACGTGAAAATGTGAATTTCATATCCTTTTCTCGTGTCCTAAAATATTTTTTTCTTGACTATTTTTTACCATCTACTTTTAAATGTAAAGAACATTTGTAACTCATGTGCTGTACTGAACTGAGGGGTGGACAGAATGTGCCCTGCTGTGATTCACCTTCCCCTCTTCTCACACTGCCCCAGCCACTCTGGTCTCTTCCACTGATGTCCCTTCCTTGAGCAAGCCTTGGGGGTCTTGAAATATCCTGTTTCCTCTGCCTGGCAAACTCTTCCCCCTGTTATCCTCAGGCTGGTTTCCTCTCTTCCCTCCAACTTCCCTGCAGACATCATTATATCTCAGAGGTCTTCTGTGCACTCCCCATCTTCCCCAGTCCCCTGTATAAAAGAGTAACCTTTCAGCTACCTAATATCTTGTTCTTCCTTAATCCTAGTTAATTTTCCCCATAGCACTCATTACTTATCACTGCATGACATTTTAGATATTTTTATACTCTTACTACCAGATGATTAATACCATGAGGTTAGGACTTTTTTGTTAAGTATTCCATCCTCTGCACCTAGAATAATGTCTGGAACATAGAAAGCACCCAATAAATAAGTACTAAGTAGTAAAAGGATAGGAAGGGCACTAAGGAAGTCAGAAGAATGCTTCTAACCATGAAGGGAGATCTGTAGGAGGCTTTTTGTGTATATGTGTGTTGTAAAAGTAATGCACGCTCTTAAGAAGTCAAAAATACAGAGATGTTTGAAGAAAAATTTAAAATCCCCCAAACTCCTTGTACTCCCACTCATTTGAGTCATTGTAACAGTTTGGTAAGTAAATATTCATGCTGTTCTTTATGCTCAATATGTATGAGTACAATACAAATATACACCCATGTAAATGCCCCCCCACTCTCATTGTTTTTTGAGGGGGAGTTTGGAGAATTTATTGCTACTGCCACTGTTGTTCTCATTTTTACAGAAATATGATTATATGTGCACCCCTTCAATAATTTCTAAACAAGCTTACAGTACAGTAATTGCCACAAGTTAAGTCTTCAGCTTTTGTTCTTATGACAATCCATGTTGTTTGGTAACAGTAGCACAATTGTTATATATTTTGTAGTTACAAAACGCTCAAAATTCTGGGATAGAAAGATTCCATTCTCTTATATAGCTAAAATAGTTTCCTTGACTCTGAGCTCATGGTTTTGCTTGGCAGTAAAAACTGAAACTTATCTAGTGAATTTCTCTCTTTTTTTAAAGTTGGATTTAAGAGTCAATTAACTCAGTTCTTCGAAAGTGCCACTGCAAATTGCTCCCCCTCCCTGCTCCTCCTCCCCAAGTCCTGCCTGGGTACTCCAGTGTGGCATTCCCGGCCCATCGTCTGACCTGTGGCAGGGTTGTGCCCAGTGCTTGCTCTGCCAGGTGGCACGTTGGACAGTCTGCAGCTTCCTGGCTCGGTGAGGCCATGGGGAGTCGGGCTCCTGGTCCAGTCCACCTGCCCACCTTGCTGCCAGCTGTCCTCTGGGGCCCACCTCTTCCCACCCCCTCCAGCCTTGGAGACTTGGGTCCCAGTCAAGCTCAATGTCTGCCATCCTTCCTGTATCCATGGGTCACAGGCAAATTCCCCTCCAGCTGTAAGGAAAAGTCGGGATGAGTACCAGCTCTTTGTTCCTCACTCTTCGTGGAATCCTCCATGGCTGTTTCTAGTTCCAGGCAACTGTGGCAACAGAGCTAAGGAATGCGCCTCATGCGTTAGTCCCCAGTGAGGGAATAAAATGCCAGCTTCTCTGCTCCTCAGTAGCCCTCCCCCATCCACTTTCCACCTTCATGGGGATAGTTTTAAAAATTAAAAGAAAGCCAAGGGGAAAGACCATATCATGAACCTAGATGAGCAATGAGGGATATGCCCCATTACAATTCCTTCATGTTAAATTTTAGAAGGAGGCTTTAATAGTGTAGCGGTTAAGATTGTGGCTCTAGAATAAGATTATCCATGTTCAAATTCCTGCTTTTCCATTTGCTTGCTATGTGACCATCACCAATTTTCTCAGTTACCTGAAGTCTCACTTTCTTCAACCTTAAAAATTGGGATCATGGCTACCCCATAAGATAGGTATTATTTTGAGGATTAATGAGCTCATCAATGTTAACATGTCTAGCATAGGGCACGGCATATAGTAAGGGCTTACTAAATATTGCATGATTCTTCTGGAGATGATTCCCATACTTTTATCTATTTATATAAAGAAGAGAACATTCAGAGCCAACAGAGTGGCGTGGCAGGGCCTCAGCTCCAGGAGACAGAATACAGGGGACTAAGGAAAGGACAGGGTGTCAGCCAGGGGAAGCTGCTCTGGGATCAGGAAGCTGAAAGAGATGTAGGGCTGTTTCTCAGGCAATAGATGGGCAGGAGAGAAAAGCAGGGGTGGATCTTGAAGGCCTGTGTGCCATTTGTAATAGGGTTCTAAATAGGAGACTATCTATCTACCTATCTTTCTATCTAAAGAGATTTATTATAGGAAATTGGCTCACACAATTACAGAGGCCAAAAAGTCCCAAGATCTGCAGTTGACAAGCTAGGGACCCAGGAGATCCAATGGCATAGTTCCAGTCTGTAAACTGGCTGATACAAGACCCGAGAAGAGCCAATTTTTGAGTTCCAGTGGGAAGGCAGGAAAAGACCATTTACTAGCTCAAGCAATTAGGCAGGAGGAGTTCCCTTTTAGTCATTTTGTTCTATTCAGGTCTTCAATTGGTTGGATGCCACATACCCAGGTTAGGGAGGGCAATCTGATTTACTGAGTCCACTAATTCAAATGTTAATCTCATCTGAAACACCCTCACAGACACACTCAGAGTAATGTTTGGCCAAATGTCCAAGCACCCCCAGAGCTTCAGTCAGGGTGATGCATTAACCGTTTTTCCATCTTATATGTTTTCAAAGCTGTGACAAAGAGGTCAGATGGCTTTTGAACAAACAGCACCAATAGTAGGAGAGTGAATGGGCTGGGGTGGAGAGTGACTGAGTTCTGTTGTGTCCTTAGGTAAAGATAGCAAAGGAGAATACAGGCCTGCATGTTCCATAATTGAGTTTGCTTTCCAATCTGACTGGTTTCCAACATGTGAATCTCCTTGTTTAATTGCTGTAAATTGGGGTAAACTGTAGTGAGTTGAAACATTAGAAATATGTGCTTGTAAATTTTAATCTGTACACATTTATTGTTGGTTTTTCCTAAAATAGGAAATGTAAAATTCATTTATTCTTTTCTCCTTGTCTGCACATAAATTAAATGAACATTAAGGGACTATGTATGTATCAAAAGGCCCCTCTAAATTTTCTTAGAGTAGCTTATAAATTTGATTTGTTTTACTTATTTGCTTTAATATAAAACATATTCTTTACCTCTTTCTGGTAAAAAGCAAAACAGAAACCATTTCATCTTTGTAGTTAGTGCCAGGTTAGTGCCATCTATGTATTTGATTTTTTGTTGCATGAATATCTCACCAACAAAATAAATTTTGAAACAGAAATTGGTAATTACTTAATTAAATAAAATAAGCTAATAGAAATCAGATCCTAGTATAATATTTGAATTTAATATCCAGGAAGTAGAGCATTTTTTCATTTCAAATATAATTTAAAATTATTTTATGCATTTAAACCTTTTTTACCTTCAGCATATTATATTTTATTTAGAAATTTCTCTACATTTAGTTTCTTTTTATGCTTTTTATTTAATATTATTTTATATTTTCTGTATGTCTCACCATATGAAAATTTTAGAGACAGTGGTCAATAAGAAATTTCAGGAAAGGAATTTTAAACACTCAAATTCAAAAAGAAAAAATTACAAATATATTAATAGTAAAAGTTTTATGCCATTAAATATTTCAAATCAAAGTTTCCTCTTTTCAATTTCAGAATTTTACAGTGGTACAAATGTTTGGGTTACATGAATTGCTTTTGTACAGTTTGAGTCAAAGTTATAAGTGTGCCTATCACCTAGACAGAGTGCATTGTACCCATTAGGGAACCAGAATAGTATGCAGGAACATCCATTTCTAGCCTCGGAGGCTCAGGATGCCACACCATTCTATTGGTCAAAGAAGTCCCAGGGCCAACTCACGTTCAAAGAGAAGAGAATAAACTCTACCACTTGATGGGGAACTGTTACCGCTATCAAGAGAGAGATAAATGGAGAGGAGGAATTGTTGGAGCACATCTTTGAATGTAGAACTAGCTACCTCAGTATGCCCAGTGGCTGTAATACTCCATATGCCTCCCACAAGCTACGTGCACTCCCCCGCTTCCAAGGCTCTCAAAAGTGTCATCTCATTATGGCATCAGCCTGCAGACTAGTACCCCATCATCTATACTGGGTCTAAGTGCAGGTGAGACTCCGTGGCAGCAGCCCATTGGTGCAGCTCCTCAAGTGTGGTTCTCTGAATGCAGACTTGTGAACTAAAAAGGCAAGTTATCCACCCCCACTCACCAACATGCAATGCTAAGACAGGGGTAGGATAACCATAATAGTCACTCCTATCAGAAAGAATTAAAATAGGAGGTTCACAGTAGTGACCATCCATGTTGATTCTAAAATCCAGCCAGACACAAATTGCCATTTCCTCCGACTCCAGCAGCAGTGACTTTTTCTTGTTGTTGGCCCCTTTCTGCTGCCTAGGGTGGTTCTTCTCCACGGTTCTTGGCACTACCCTCTGGAGTCTAGGCTCTGCTCTCTGATTCCTCCTTCCTTCCTCTTCCCCTCCCAAAGGCCCATGTTTGCAGGTAAGGAGCCTTCGTCCTGATTATAGGAAGTTGAGACCTAGGGGCTTCTCTTCATTTTGAATTATCTCTGTTCATTTGAATAAAAGCTGGTATAAGAGTATTCAATTTTTTGTGGTTTTACATATAATACAACATGATCCACTTCATTAGGCACTTTCCAGCATGGTTTGGGATGATGTCCTTAAAATTATCCAAACTTAGCTGAAAAGTTGCATGAGGTACTGCTCCTTTACATCTTTCTGCAGTTTTAACGAAGAATTTTGCAGTTGCACAGTTGGGTTGATCTTCCTTTTAAGGCCACAGTTCACTGTCATCACTCTGTATTTGATCTTTGCCCCCAAATTTTATTCTGTCTTTAGAATCATTTTCAGGCGGGAGAAATTGGGGGTGGGGGGGAGAGAGAGAGAGAGAGAGAGAGAGAGAGAGAGAACCCTGAGTTGGAAAAGATTTTCTTTAATTCTGATTAAAAATTCTTCTTAGGTTGATCACTGTCTGCACCATATCATATGACATGCACTTAAAAGGAACTATTTGATACTTTAGTCTGCCTAGAAATCTCCTTAGTAAAATGTACAAGTTCATTGAAAATATTTTCCATCTTCTGTGTGACCCAGGCAATAGTGTTGCCAGACTTTCCACCACAAATAACACAGCTGCCTGTGTTGTATTCAGTAAGATTTTCCTAACTGTTCTCCCAGTCACCGTGTTTTCTCAAGGGCCTTCTGGCCTCTGAACCCTCCCTAGTCCCAAAGCTTGTGCTGAAACTCTTTCTAAATATAGTAGCAGCAATGTCCAGTAACTATGGGAGTTCTCATTGTTCCATGCTCTCAGAAAACTTGATATTGTCAGTCTTACTTTTTTTTTTCCTGTTCTGTTGGCTTTTTAAAAAATTTTTATTTAATTTTATTTGTTTATTTATTTTTTTGTAGAGAAGGGGTCTCACTATGTTGCCCAAGCTGTACTTGAACTCCTGGCCTCAAGTAATCCTTCCACCTCAGCCACCCAAAATGTTGGGATTACAGGCGCAGGCCACTGTGCCTGGACTTTGTTGGCTTCTTAATGGAATCACATGTTGCTATTTTAATTGCACTTTGTTGATTACTAATAAGATTAAATGGCTTATATTACATTTTGGGGAGCCTTAGATTTCCTCTTGTGTGAAATAACTGTTCAGGACTTTTTGCCTGTTTTATATTGTGTTGTCTCTCCTTTTGTACAGTGATTTGTAGTAAGTCAGTATATGTTCTGGACATTGGTGATTTGAAGGTTCTATGTGTTGATAAGATCTTCCTGCAATATGTGGCTTATCCTTGCATTCTCTTTATGATGTCATTTGAGGATTAGAAGTTCCTATTTTAATGTGGTTCCTAATTTAAAGTTCTTAATTTTATCTTTTATCTTTCATTTTGTGATTTAAGAAATCTTCCCTTAATGAAATAATAAAGATATTCTTTTATATTAACATGTAAATACTATGTTTGCTTACCTTTCAGATTTTGATTTTTAGTGTGTAATGTAAAGTAGGTGTTTAGTATCATTTTTATTACATATGAATACCAAGTTATACCAACAAGAGTAATTAAAAAGTAGATCACCAAGGTAGATGCTGCTCAAGAAAGTTGAGCATTTTTGCCTTTTAACACATAGATTTAAAATTATAATTTTCCCTGTAAGTTCTGCTTTAGCAACATCAAAAAATTTGTTTATATAGTATTTTTACAATAATTGTTTTTATAATACTTGTTTTATTAAATAATTATAATTTTTAAGTTTTTGCCTCTGATAAAATCTGTTTCTCTGATATAGATTTTTATTTCTCTTTGGATTCTGGAAATATTTCACTGATACAATGATAATATTGTACCTATGTTATTAGATACATATACATTTAAAAATCTTGTATCTTCTCAGAGAATTGAATCTTTTGGAGTTTTGACACAGCTCAGTTTATACCTAATGGTATTTTCCTTAAAGTTTTTCTTATCCCTATAATAATTGCTACATCTTTGGGTTTGGATTTGAATGATAATTTTTGTCTGACACTTTCAACATTTCTGTATCCATATCTGTATCCATATATTATAGATTTCTCTTAAAAACAACACAGTAATAAATTTGAGTTGTTCTTATCCTGTCCTTTGATCTTTGTTTTTTAATGATGCATTTAGCCCATCAACCATGCTATTTTATGTTTTGTATTTATTCCTCCTTTTTTTAATTTTATGCTTTCTTTTTTTCATGCCGTTTATCTGTCTCTATTTATTTTTGGAATTAAATTACTCTTTTTTATCTTCTTAGTGATTATATAAGATATTACAACATGCACATTATCTTCTTAAAATGTGTTTTTATTGTTTCCTTGGAAAACACAAGAAACTCAGAAATTTTGTATCCCAAATTACCTTCTCCTGATTTATATGTTATTTTTGCTTTACTATTATCGTTTGATTCAGTCAATGCCCATCTGTGTTTACCCACATATTGCTTATTCTTCCTTCCTTCTTGCGTCTAAAATTGGGCACCTAGTGTCACTCCCCTTCTGCCTGAACTACAGACTTCAGAGATTCTCTTAGTGAAAATACACTTTTGACAAATAATCCTAGTTTTTATTTGACTAAAACCATCCTTGTTTTACCTTCATTCTTGAAAGAGTTTGATGCAGGTGATGAAGTCTATGTGAACACTTATTTCTTCAATCATGTTGAACACATCATTCCAATATCTTCCAGATTCTGTTGAACTCAGGTATCAATCTGATTACTGCTCCACTGAGGAAACTACTCTTTTTTTCCTCTGGATGCCTTAAAAATTTTCGCCTTCTCAACAGTTTTGAAAACGCTCAATAATTATCTCTTTAAATATTGTGTGCCCTCCGTTTTCTTCTCTCTTTCTAGAAATCTGATAAGATTAGCATCTCTGCTCTGTCCTGCCTTTTAAATTCCCCTGTATTTTCACACTCTTTATCTCTCTGTGCTGCCTACTGGAGAATTTATTCTGGTATCTTTGAGTGTATCCTAATCTGTTGTTAAATCTCTCTATTGGGTTTTTTATTTCAATTATTGTGATTTTCATTTCTAAATCTATTGGGTTTTTAAAAAAAATATTGGATTCTTTTTGATAGTTTCCTGTTCCCTGCAGATATGTTTAATCTTGTTTTTAATTTCTTTAAACACTGTAAACATAGTTCTTTTATAGTCCATGTATGGTGGTTCTATTATCTGGAATCTTTCAAGATCCATTTCTGTTTTGTTTTCACTGTTTGTCCCTCAGGTCTTACGTTCCTATGGTTATCTTTTATAAGCAACCCATTTGCCTTGGAGAATTATTTGTAGGAATTGTTTGGGGCCTAGAATGAAGTTATATTCCTGCAGAGAACAGCTGTATTTACTTCAGCCCATGCATAATCCTCATAACCCTTGTAAATTAAATTCACGGCTTAAGATATTTTGATAATCCAGGTATTGTGTATTTGGGATGGAAATCTACTGGAATTATAAGTTTTGGTCAAAATTTCTCATGCATATTTTTATTCCTCACTTTGCTGAGCAGCAATGCCCATTGTCTTTCCCAGTATTTCTTCCTCTGGGTGTGGGGGGCCAGAAGGGGTGGGACACCCCTCCCATTCGCCTCATGCAAGGGGCGGTGCGCTGCCCACTTCTGCCTTCATGGACAGCGGGTCTCCCATCAGATTCCCAGCCTCGGACAAACCCTATACTTTATCTTCTGCCACGTGACACGTTAGGTGCTAAAACCAATTGTTTAAAAAATACTATATAAACTACCTGTCTATATCTTTTATTACCTTAAGATAAATCCTCAGAAATTGAATTGTTAATTATACACATATTTCTGTCTTTTTTGCCAGTTGATTTTCAGAGAGTGAACATAAATTTTTACTTCTGCCAACTTCATGTAATAGTTCCATTTTCCTATTTCTAATTCTTGGTATTTTTAAAATTTTTTTCAATTGCTAATTTGAGATACCAAAATATTGGTAATAATTTACTTTATTGATTTTTATAGAATAGGTTCCACATGAGGATATACAATGTTCTAGGTTTTTGTCAATTTATATTGCCTTTCATATCCTTTGTTTATTCAAATTTTTATTTATAGGTAACGCATAAAACACTTTATATATTAGAAAAGCTGACTTTTAACTTTTCATAATTTTTCCTTTACCTCTTATTGTGAGTTAGAAATTTGCACTGCTTGTATTTCTGTTTTGATTTTCCCATTCAAAAAGCTGGTTTTGCCTCCAAATGTTTTAATGAGAAGAGAAGATAGTTACCTTTTAACTTTTTCTCACATTGTATTACATCTTTAGATCAGAAGTTGTTACAAGTTCAAATAACTACTACAAAGCTGAAGTTATTATATTATATATGCTTTTTCCCCTGCATCTGGAAACACACACACACACACACACCCCACACCTGACAAATGAACATGAGTGTGGAAAAACAAAAAATATGTTTTTAATAACAAAGAACATGTAATGATAATATGCAGAGGAAAAGTCTTATAGGGTGAAAGTCTTATAGCATGAAATGTCTGGAAATTGAAAATCATAAAATCAACTTTTATATATTTTACAGTGTTTTGTTTTGGCAGAAGAATTAAACCAGAAAATACTCATATTTAGTTGCATGCTATGATATATTCAGTCCTAGTTTGTGTTTCCTTTGAAAGAGGTGGAGAATAAGGTAGATTATGCATTAACAGAATAAATCTACCTATGAATTCAATATGAATATATTTTCATGGCTTTATTTACATATTTCTTTAATTTCTCGTTATTAAATATTGGTGAGTTCACCAGCTATATCCCTGTCTTTTACATTTCTGGGGTCATACTCTAGTTTTTAAATCTTAATAATTGTTATACAAGAACATATTTATCATCTCATGTTACTCGTTTTGCCATTAACTTTGACAAGACATCCCTAAAATTTCTCAAAATCAATTATCCTTTTTTGTACATCTTCATAAAAAAATCTTCAAATACCTATTTCTTTTTGTGTACTTTGTTTAAATTTATGTTCCAGTTCCTTTGACTTTTTCCTGAGGTGTGCTAACCAAATGGCAAGCAGTGATTCAGTTTTGAATTAGGATACCAGAAGGAGGGGGTCTTGCTCTGTAGCATTCCTGGTGATACATAGTATTGTGGAATCAGAAACTGGGGCTCTCTGGGAGAAGTAGGGCTTCTCAGCATGGGCAACCTCCATTTAATTCAAACCCAAGGGTGTAGGTTTCCTTGGGAGACAGCCCCACATGAAGTGGATTCTGAGACCTAGTTCAGCCCATTCTCACTTTATTATGCTCACCTGCTGCTTCTCTCTAAATTTACAACAACAATGGGAATTAATTATAGGCAGAGGGATTTTCTTCACATTAACTCATTGTGAACAACTTTTGACATGAAGGTGTATTATACACTGTCAATTTCAAGGCAAAATGTTTGCTGGGTTTGTTTTACATGGAAAAATTTAGATCCACTTTATATTCATTTCTGTTGTCATTGTCAAATCCAAATTTCTCTTGCTTTAGTCAATGCCAATAAAATGATTCTTTATTATATTTGTTATTAATAATGGTGAAATTTGTGTTTTATTTTTAGATGTACAAATTAAGCCCTATATCACTACATGTCTGTTACGTTCATTTGCATTTAAAGTTAATTTTATAATAAATTAATAGGATTATAAAATTATAGTCCAAGTTTTACTATTGCAGTGAGTACATGTGTGCATTTGTATATATATATACACACACATACCCTTTATATACATTTTGCCTGTATTTTAAAAAGTAGTAGAGATGAAATCAATTCAGTGACATTTTTCATCTTTAAGTGTGTGGGGATTTCTATAATAATGTTTGCAACATTTTGAGAACCTTAAAAACATAGGTATTATTTGGAGGACGTGTTTCTTAGAATTCAGGATACAATGGTAAGTTATATTCTACTTCTGAAGCACAGAGCATAATTTCTTAAGTCTAATGTGCAGAAATCATTATCATATATAGGTGATATGGAGAACTTGGGTTTGGGGGTCATACCTAATGGAACACATTCTCTTCTGTGCTTTCTGACGTTGGTAACTCCAACAACCTTTCTAATTCTCAGATTCTTGATGTGCAAATGAGGGTTAAAGCAGATTTACTTGTAATGATGTGGTCAAGTTTATAGGGGATTATTTAATGCATTATTAGCATTATCTGGTATGCACACACACAATGCACATGTTAGCTGCTTTATAACCTGGATAATACAGTTTCTATTTATAAACTTTGCTGGGCATTCTAAACTCTTTTCTACATATACTAATTCTGTGGTCCCTAACCCCCAGGCCACAGACTGGTACAGGTCAGTGGCCTGTTAGGAACTGGGCTGCACAGCAGGAGGTGAGCGGCAGGTGAGCAAGCAAAGATTCATCTGTATTTACAGGTGCTCCCCATCCCTTGCATCATCGCCTGAGCTCTGCCTCCTATCAGGTCAGGGCAGCATTAGATTCTCATAGGAGCTCGAACCCTACTAGTACACTGTGCATGTGAGGGATCTAGGTTGCGGCTCCTTATGAGAATCTAATGCCTGATGATCTGAGGTGGAGCTGAGGCAGTGATGCTAGCACTAGGGAGTGGCTGCAAGTACAGATTACAATTAGCAGAGAGGTATGACTGCACAATAAATGTAATGTGCTTGAATCATCCTGAAACTATCCCTGCCCCCTGGTCCATGGAAAAATTGTCTTCCATGAAACTGGTCCCTGGTGCCAAAAAGGTTGGGGACTGCTGTATTAATTCATTTATTCCCATAACAATGCTATGATAGAAGTGTAATCGTTGGTCCCATTTCATGATGAAGACACAGTGCCACAGAAGAGTTAGGTAACTAGCCAAGGGTCGCCCAGGCTGCAGCTGGAAGAGCTGGAATCAAAGGCCAGCCCTGAAAGCCTGTCTTAAGAGGGTACTCTTAACCATGACCTCACATTGAAAATAGGGAAGGAAATCTAACAGTTTTCTCATCTAAAACTCTTAAGACAAATGCACTACTGAATTGGTTAGGTATGGATGTAAGAGAATTTAAAATACCTCCAGCATTGGCCTGGATATAACAACTTGTTTTGGTAACTAGTAATACTGTTTATCTTAATATTTAAAATTGTTCTTGAAGTAGTTTGAGTATTTGGATAAAAGTCCTAATGATTGCAAAGTATTTTAATTTATATATTAACAGATTGCATTCCTAGGACCTGGTTGCTTAAAGTATCATACTTTAATATAATCCTACTGAAACGGAATCTTTGAGATTGGGCCTAGAAGCTGAACTTTAATATGTTCATATGGGGATGTTTAGGCACATTCAAGTTTGAGAATTACTGGTCTAGTAATATGATTTATTACGTACTAACTTCTTTATCCTTAAATATCTTTCTCATAAGTGAGTGAAGAGTCTTGGAATGTTCACCAATTTATAATCCTTATTTTGACTTCTATTAAGATATAGTATTAAAGTATAGATATCACTTGAGAAAAATAAAGCTAGTAGAGTTTAGTAGAGTTAAATTCAAGTTCTTCTTATTAAAAATCTTGCTGTTACTCTCAATAAAATTACCATGTATAAGGGAGCCAAACCTATCTTACAAAAAATTATAATTTAAGGACATTTGTCAGGTAGGGGCTAAAAAAATAGGACTGTGGTACTATGGCTCTTGAGAGTCATGAGATAAAAATGATTCTGCGTAGAGATATAGGTGAGATCTTAAATTATGGGAAGAGGCTCTGGAGTTAGGCCTTAAAAATGGGAAAACTTCGATATGCACATATCTCGGAGACGAGCATTCCATCCATAATGGTGGTTTAACCAAAGTTATATTTTGTGTAATGGGGGTATGTTGTGGTGATGAGGTAGTTGGTTCTCACTGGCTTGTTGACTCCAAGAGAAAATTTAGGACAGGTCTTGAACGATTGTTAGTAAAATATATCTAAAACTTTAAGCTTTACTGTACATTTATTAATATAGAAGCAATTCAACATTTCTGACGAAGTTGGCAGCACCTAAGGTACACTCTAGAAAGACCAGCTTGAAAAGCACAGAAATTGAAATTAGGAATACTGGGTGGAACAAGTGATTTGCTCTAAGTATTACTAAGGGAATAGTAGTAGGAATTGAGGGGAAAAAAGTAATATAAGGAAGAACATTTAAGAGAAGAATTAATATGACTTGGTCCTTATGAGGTAGGTGCAAAGGGAGCGGTAAGAGTGAGGGAGAAGACAAAAAGGTTCCTGGAGTTTAAAGCTGGATAATTTTAAACTCAGTATGACACTGACCAAAATTGTAGGGGGAAAATGGAGAAAAAATAACAATGTCAATTTTAGACTTGATGATTCCGAAGTGGTAAATAAATATTCAGGCAGAGATGTCAGGCTGAACTAGCAGCGAAACTGCTGCCCATTTTGGAGATTTGATAGGTAATACCGGATCACAGCTGTGAACAACTATGATCAAACAGACTACATTCAAATACCGCCTTCCTACTTACTAACTTTGTGACTGGGTGAAGTTCTCTAATTTTTCATAAACTTTGATTTTCTGTTGCATTCAGTGAGAATAATTGTGCATGTTTCATATAGTGTAATGATTTCACTACTTACGTATCATACAATTTGTCCAACAAAATTCAACCTACAGTAGTTCCTTAAGAAAGACGTTAGGATTACACCTATAATTACAATTTTAATGCTGCAGCCCCCACAGGAGCACCAGCTCTCTTACTAATATTTGTATGCTCGGGTCTGCCTGCTTTGATCCCGCATACTGTTGAACTGGGCATCATCTACCTAATACTGAAAGCTGACATAAGAGAGAGAGAGAGGAGTCAAGAGAAATGTCACCAAGAATAAAAAAAAAAAAAACAACTCAGGACCCAAACTCATGAATTTATTAATAAATTACTTTGTCACTTAGTGTATAAAATGTTTTAATCATTTGCTTTGTACAAGTTTAACTCATTGAAGTTAATGAGATAAATGCAAGTTGGTTTGTAGTTCAAAGCATCCAGAAGAAAGAAAGAAAAAAGATTATCCCAACTAGCAGTGTGGTGGATAAAAGTTTCTTTCAGAATATGGAAGCAGAAGAGTTTCTATGTTGAGGGAAAACTGTCCTTGGAAAATGGAACCATGAATACAACAAAGAAAATCATTGGTAGAATGAGAACTCAGAGATTATCCATGGATTTTGGTCATGGGAACAGGTGGTGACGTTCAGTATGAGTGGGTGCAGAGGGACATACTCAGATCTGGACGCCAGAATGGTGAGTGCCAAAGCACTGGGGGATGGAGAGGTCAAGGCGAGAAGACTGGTTAGGATTCTGAAGCCCGAGGGCAATAATGTCTGGGACTAAAAAGACCATGGCAGATATGGAAAGGGAGGGAGGTAGTAGAGATTTTACGAAGAATAATTGAAAACTCTTGGTATCTTTCTGATGAAAGGAAAGTGTGAGGAAGGAGTCAAATTTATTTCGTTTTTGAAGTTTTCAGCTCAGGTTAATGACAGATGAAAATGAAAAGTCTAAGGAATAAAGCTGAAGGCACCCCATCAATCTCACTGTCTAACTAAATAAGAGAGACCTATTCTTTCCTTCTAACACAGCAGAACCTAAAAATTATGATATTGATTTTTATTGCTTTAGACCATTACTCTGAGAAAGCCTTGGATTATTTTCACACCTCTTAATGAAATCACCGTTGATGCTCTTGTACTTGAATGACAGAAAAATGAGCAAGGAACTGCAGATTTAGCAAGTGTCTCAATAAACAGCTGTGTCTTAAGCTGCAATCTAGGTGCAAATGAACCATCTCAAGTCCTTTTTAAATGCAATGCCATTTTCAAAATCACGCAATTATTTTAAATGCCAGTGGAAACAGTATAGTATTGTTAAAAATTCTAAGACTTCCATTTCAGTCCATGTTTATACTTGTATTTAATATAGGATAGAACTGTTCTTGATTCTTACAGTTCTTGGGAGATGAGGGATTTAGGTGCCAAATGGACCCGGGCAGTCTAGTTCTGTCTGGAGCTCCAGGATATATCATTCCCACATTCTCCCAAGGTAGAGGCTACATTTTCTAGAAATAATTCTTTCTCAGAGGCAGGAGGAGGTTAATGAGCTCTAGTCTAACTTCATCAATATGTTGTCCAAAACTAGCTACCCAAGGTGGTCACTTCTATTTTTCAAGTGTACTACCCATTAAAAGTGCGGGTTTCAGACGCCCATTCAAATGTTCAGAATTACTACAATAATTGGGAAAACAAGCACCAGGAGGTCAAAAATAAATACAAGAAATAGAGGTGGAGGGCGTCTGAATTTTTTGGTAATGGTTTACTTCCTCTATTTTTAAAATGCACCAAGACTACTTGATATTGGATAATGCAAATAAATCCTTTAAGTTCTCAGACAGTTGCATGCATCCAGGAAGACCTCTTAAATAGTAAATTGTGATATTAGACCCAATATTTTTTTAAAAGGTGCTTCATACATATTTAGATTAGCTCAGTTTTACCATTATCTACAATTTGGGTATAATTTTTGAGCTAAATGGACATAAAAGAGCTTTTTATACCTATTATATGACACTATATATTAAGAGAAAAGTAGATACCTGAGCATTTAGCACGTATCTATCACTATTTGGATATTTGTAAACATGCAGTGATAACTATGTTGCAAATTTTCAGCAGGGATTCTCCGACTGATCTCAGGCATTTGAAGAAGTAGGATGAACTCCTCTTTAACCCCAAAGTTAAATGTTTTCCAGTGAAAATAAGTGCAGTATGTAGAATAGCCAATGAAGCTACAATAATAGTATTTGATTTGTAAATAGTGGTTAGAAAACAGTAATCATGTTTCAGGTACTTTTTTGAATTAAGATGATTTTCATCCATGTATCACCAAGAAGTTCAAAATATAAATGCATATACATGTGATAATTTATATTTATGTAGCATTTTATACTTTAGCAAATTTACATTCCACCCATTAATTAGTTAATATTTGCAAGTGCTCTGCTTTGTACCAAGCCCAGTTGATATTATTTTTCCCAATCTTTTAGGAGAAAGGGAATGGATGCCTTGGAAGGTGGAATTCTGTCAATAAGTGTTATTAGGTACCTGCAAGTTCAACATATTAAATCTTTCTAGTGAACTGTTCTTTAAGAAATTAAGCATTTGACCTACTTTTTGATTGTATCTTTTGGTTTTGCTTTTAAATCCATTTTGTTTAACATAATATTGTTGCAAAAGGATTTTTCTTATTTATTGCTTGACTGGCAGATAATTTTTTGCCCTTTTAATTTCAACCTTTCTATATAAGAATGCATCATGTGTGGCTTCTATAAGAAGTGGGTGGCTGGATTTTGTGGATTTGAAAAGCAGAGCAACAGCTAGAACTCAAATATTCTGACCGTGTTAGTAAGGATAGTAAGGATACATTTACTTTTAAAGACAGAATGTGGTAACTCCAGCCCCTTGTTCAGACTGGCAGAAATTCATGCTATTCAGATCATCCCATGGGGTTCTCTAGGTTTGATCAAGAGGTGCCTCATGCACTCTCCATGCCAATCTGCTTGTGGCAGCAGTATTGGGCATTTTGCATTTGCTCTTTGCTTCCAGTCCCAGGATGGCTCCACTTGCCCATGTGCACTGCTGTTGCCTGGCATAAAATCTCTAGTGTCCTTGCCCAGGGCACCAACAGAAGATGCTTCCAAAGTTTTCAATTAGAGGCTTCTCCAACCCTTTTTAGAAGGGGCTAAAGCTCATGAAATTCACTGGAAGCAAAAGGATCTTGTCTTGAAGCTACGTTTGTGTGGCTTATACAGCTTTATTGTGTGCTTCCTATATTTAACTGTAACATATAAGGCTTCTTCACGATGCTTGCATTTATGTCCTTAAATATTAATAAGAAAATGGAGAAACACAACTTTTCTTACAAAATATTTTGTTTCTTGATTTTCATCAACATAATTAATTTAGTTTACAGTGGCATAAGTGGGATGGAAGAGACAGCATCACCGAGGATAACGCCATCCCCTACGCCCCCCACCCACACACACACTAACCTGTAGTGCCACCACTATCTCCAACTTGCGGTGCGTCAGAGACCGCACCTCCTCCTCTGCAGCCTCATGCCATACTTGCTAGCCTGGGTCCCAAAGCAGGGCAGTTAGTTGTTTCTAGACTCTCATATAGCTCTCATGAAAAGTTACATCTTGCTCTCACTTTTCCAGGCATAAAACCTCAGACCCAGTCCTATCCTACCTGCCATAACATCTAACATCGCTCCAAACTCTCCTGTGGTCAGCACTTCCTCCCTCTCCCTGGTTTCTAAACAGCACTTTTTGTGCATATCAATAAACATGAATGGATATTAGGAAAGGTGTGAACTGTGGCATAACTGAGAGAAAGGGGCCAATGGAGGTATTTTATCTACTAACCATGTTGACACCACAGTTGTGGCAGTAAGAAATGCCCAATTAAACCAGTTCTAGTGAAAAAATGGTTCAGAAGATGGACTTATTTATTTTGAGTTCCATGTGATTTAGGATGCACTCACTGGATGAGTGAATGAGGGCATTCTGAGAGAATTAGGGGGGAGAGGGGGATTGCTAATAATAAGTCAAGAATTTCCCTGGTTGCCCTTGGAAAGAAAAAAAAATTGTTCTATGACAGTTTATTCAAATATACAAATACCACTTTTTGGAAAATCTAAGTTTATTTTTGTTTTGTTTGGTTTTTTGTCTTTATCATTCTGATTCTTCCCCTTTTTGTTCTTCTGATGAATTTTTTCTTTTCTCTTTCCCTGTCTCCATGTTTTATTATTATTATCTATAATAAATACATATTTTCTCCATAGAGCAATACTATTGCCTTATGACTGTCTATTAAAAGTAAGCATTGTAAAAGCCTATTTAATATGAACACACAAACAAAATCCAGCTTATATGTATTTGTGTCATAAGAAAGAGTTATATTTTCTTAATTATTTAAAAATATGAATAATACATGCACATGAGGAAACTTCATATAGTATAGTTAAACAAATGAAACAAGAAAACAAAGCTGTACAAGCCGTGCAAATGTCAACACTGTCTAAAAGGACTTGAAAACATTTTTCCTATATATCTTCTAAGTTTTTATTTCTTAAATTTATATATAAGTAAACTTTATGTTAAATTAGCAAAAGGAAGTCATGCTATATAAACTCTGTGCCCACACGAAAACCATTAGGAAGTCAGACTCAAAGCAAGAAGCTATATCGACATACTTATAATTGACATACTCTAAGTAATGCCATACTTAGAGAAAACAGTATATCTTTAAAAGGGGTTTAAAACACTGTGTTATGAATTTTATACTAGAGTGACACCGCTTCTAGACAAGGGTGAAATAAGTCAGATTATTAAAATAATATGATTATGTAAGATATTTTAGTACTGTGCTGTCAAGATTTTTTGTAATTGATTTTTTAAAACAGCATTTTAAATTCAGTCAAATGATTTCAAAAACTATGGTTACCATGGTTTTCAATCTTGAGGACGAAGCAAAGGGTAACACTCTGAGGACTGCAGACAGGCAGAGAAGGAAGGACACAGAAATATGGCTGTGGAAGTGCACAGTTGGTTTCAATGCAAGGGTTGTTTCGACAAAGCTATGTCCACAGATGTGGCAGGGCACTCAGACGTGAGTAGGAGATGCGGAAGTAAGGACTGATCAAGGATGTCATGTCCAAGAAATTTCATCTGGGAATTGAATGAGGACAGGCAAGAAGGAGTCGAAAGTGAGCAACAAAGTAAAGAAAGGGTTCTTTGATTTTAGAGGAAAAGGGACTTGAGACAATTTATTGTCTGAAAGGTATGGATAACAGAAGGCAGGTGGAACGCGGGTAGAAGACAGGATAACTGATGTGCTAACTGCGGTGAGTAAGAGTTATTGGGGAATCCCAAGGATGCGCGAGGGATGAGACTGAGAGGGAGGAATTTTCTGAGACAGACGGTAAACAGGTAAGAAGGACAGTGGATCCAGGTGAGTTTACTGATGGGGAGTGGAAGATTGAGTAACTTCCCGACTCATGCAGTCTATTTGTCCCTTGAAATAAGAGAACTAGACGTTTTCCTTGATTCTTTTCTATTTCACTTCCAATATCCAATCCATTGGCAAACCTGAAATACAGTCGTTGCTCATGGAATAGGTACTGCGCAGTTTGTAAATTTGACCAAATTTGCTTTGGACCCAAAGATGATCCTATGTTTAGAAAAACTAATCCGGGATCACTGGGTTTCAGGGTTGAAAAGAACATCACAGGTAATTTAGTCGAACACCCCACCCCCAAACGTGCACAGCACTTGCTTCCCCATGGCTACATCTGGCACCTGTCACTCTCAACTTTCAACACACAGTTCTCATTTATTCTTTTGTAGGACAAATGGACAGTATCTACTTTCTTACATGCATCTTGATCTTTGAAATTTATTTTTGAAATATTTTAAACAAATTTGTATTTTTAACCATAGTTCCAGTATCATCTTCATATTTGCCCATGCCAAAAAATTGTATTTTATCTGTGTTATGTATAAAGTTGTTTTAAGTCAACTTATTCCCAATTCAAGGGAGGAAGACGAACAGCCCAGTAGAGAGCCCAGAGGGGCCTGGCAGATGGCATTCTGAGCATTTGTAGATCTGTAACCAAAAGTTACTTTTTGTTTACAAATTTGGTGAGGTACTGTGTAAAAATAATTAATTATATTTATGAATCTACCTAGAAAATGACAGTGTGTAAATAAGGAGCTAGGTGGCCTAATTCTGGTTTTAAGCCCTACCACTTATCGACCGTGCATTCTTAGGCTAGTTACTTAAAACCTCTGTGCCTGTTTCCTGCAGCTGTAAAATAGGCATAATATTGTTATTTATCTCATACTATAATGTTAAGGAATAAATAATTTACTATATTTAAAGTGATTAGAACAATATCTGGTACATATTAATTATTGCAGGAGTATTTTCATGAATCTAGTTAAATTAAAAAGACTTATGAATTAAAACAAGAACACAAAACAAACTTTGTTTTAGTTTTGTAGATATATTTCAAACTTTTATCTTTACTTTTCATGTGTATAGAATATTTGAGAAGCCTTGTGCCTCATAAAAATTTGATTCATTTGTAATTTAGTTTGTGTTTTAGAAAAACTCTAAAAGATTGTCATTATAAATAATTGTGGAATGCTTAAAACATACAAATTTGTTCTAAAGTCTTCATTCACTTTTGTACTATAAATACTAATTTCTACCAAAATATTGGACTTATTTTTCTCTGTCCAATTAAGGAATGCTTTTCAATTACATATCAGAGCTGTATTATTTCATAAGATTTTTTAAGATGATTATGAACAACATTGTAGCATGACTTCAGTTTTTCCACATTTTTCTTGTGATTTATTTGATAAAAATATAACACATTCAAGGCCATTTAAAAAGTCTGGCCAGTTATCCAAAGCCAACACAAATAGTAGAGATTGTTAGGTATCATGGAAATACTTGAGTTGTAGAAGCCTAAGCCAACAACATCCTCATTTTAGTTAAGGAAGTTAAGTCTCAGAAAGATTTAATGATTTGTGCAAAGTTCAAGAGACAGCTCTGAAGCTATTTAAGTTTTAGATCAAAACAAGTTTCATTTTTCTAAAATTTCTAACCCCCCATTTTTTTTTCTTTTATAAAATGATGCCTCTGATATGATTCAGTTATAGTTTAATCAGTTAAACAGCAGTTCTTAGAAAGTTCATTTACAACGTGGCTACCAGTATGGAAACATATTTAGATTATGAAATAAGAGCACCGCATAAGCCTGAATTGTGAAATTGTAACTTGTAGTTCTCTTGGAAGAAGGTACCCATGATACAAAGATTGGGTTGATTAGGGCAGAAGTTCAGAAGCTTTTGGTCTCAAACTTTCTTCCTATCTAAGAATTATTGACAACCTCAAAGTGCTTTGGCTTATTGGTTATATTATTCAATATTTATCATATTAGCCATTTAAACTGAGAATATTCTGAATAGCTATTTATTAAGTCATATAAAAATTACACCAATAAACCAATTATATGTTAAAAAATAGCATATTTCATGAAAACATCATTTAATATTATGATATAAATTAATAAATATTAAATTATTAAATATAAGAATGGCATTATTTTACATTTTTGCAAATCTAGTGTCTGGCTTATTAGAAGACAGCTGGATTCTGACATCTGCTTATACATTAAATCTGTTACGAGGTGTTGTTATGGTGGAAGTAGATGAAGAGAATTTGGCCTCACAGAGATATGTAGTTGGAAAAGGGAAGACTATTTTAATAGCCCTTTCAGATAATAGTGGTTATTCTTTTATACTACACCAAACCTCAACTATTGATAAGTTCTTAAAGGTTAGTTGTAACAGGGAGTGTGAAAATATATCAGTGAAGTTTTTTGTGTTCTGCTACATTAATATTCTGTTACATTAATGTATTTTCCTCTTTAAATGACTTTTTTATGCATGCATGATTGTTTAAAATTATGCATCATTCACTTGGCAGTTATTGGATTACTATTATGCAGAACTTCCAGATGTTGACACATTTCTTCATACAACATCAAAAATCACATTTGTTGATATCAACAATCTCATTTAAAAATTCTCTAAATATTGGGAAGCTGTCAAGTGTAGAGTGGTAAATATATTTCTTTCCCTTGAAGCTTGAATTTTATCACTGGCAACAAATATTATCAGTTGTTTTTCTTAGAAATCAACAGATTCATTTTGTTCATTTTCAAGACAATGTCTGCCAAATATCCATATCTGTGTAACTATAATATGTCTGTCAAGGAAAAATGATGCTCTGTGAAAAAAGTGGCTAGTTCAGCTCACAATTGAAACAACTGCAAAGGTGCTTTTTTAAAAGAAAACCGGTCAGTCTGCAGCAAAAGTACCCTATCCATACTTAACATTTTATCCTACAGGATATTAAGGCATTTACTCAAGATTTTAGATTAAAAAAATAGTATTTGGTGCTTTATCAAGGAAAATTTAAGTAAAATTCCTTTTTTCCCTGCCTTGCGAATACATGGCAATGAATTCTGCAATGAATACTAGCTGCCAAGGTTTGATGCCACTGTCCTGATTCATTTCTAAGACATCAGCAGTTTTATCCACCATTGCTTTTGCATCGTCAATGCAAATGTCAACCCAGATGTTCTAGTATAAACCATAAGAGTCAAAAATTACTCAAAAATTTGAATATTCCCACACGACTTGTATTTGTTGCCAAGCATTCATAGAAAAGATGATTTCTGATAATTGGCCCATGCTGGCACTGAACCAATTTAATCAAAATAAAAAAGCCCATTCATGTCGGCACATTCGTCATTTGTTAGACAAAAGTAAAGTTCTGCAGACAAGGTGTTAACTCTGCCTTTTTGTATTAAGAGCCATGAGGAAAGAAGAGAAAAGGGGGGACAATGCTACCTTAGAGAGCACTGGCGAGGAAGGCCTTTCGGAGAATATAACATTTGAGCCAACAACTGAGAAGCGAGAAAGATCCAGCCTTGTAAACCCCGTTAGGAAAGGCATTGCAGACAGATACAAGGGCACGTTCAAAGGGCCAAGGATGGGGACGGCCTTGAGTCTTGGAGAAATAGAAAAGGGTTAGTGTGATTATAGAGGAAGGAGTAGGGACCAGCAGCATGGGGCCAGGTGGTCGGTGGCAGAACGCACAGGGGGTTATAATCCATTATAAAGAGTTATGGTCTCATTCTAAGGGCAATGGGAAGTCAGGTGAGTACCATGATTTGATTTATGTTTTTAAAAGTTTATTTAGGTTGCTTAGTGGAGAATGGATTTAAAGATAGATCTAGAGTAGAAGACCAGTTATGAAGTTCCACTTTATTGTGCATCTGCATAATAATTTATGTCACTGCCCCCAAACAACCTTGGGCAATCAATCCAATCTTTATAATCTTAGATTCAATTTAGGTTGTTTCAGAAACAGCATTTTGTTATTTATTTGTTTGTTTTTGCTAGTCATATGGGCCATCTATAATTGTGATATTACTGGTGGCTAATACAAATGGAATTGCAAAAACAATTTTTTTCTAAAGTTTTGTTTTTAAACCATCAGTACCATCACTATTCATACAAAGACAAAAATAAATTTTCAATTCCCAGAACTGGCATTTCTCTCCGCGTTGTCTGACATGAGTTATAAAAATGACAAATGTTAGCCTTCAAACTAGAAAATAGAATATCAACCATATTTCCACAAAAATCACAGAAACAGCAATGTAAGGCTGAAACATTCTAATCAAAAAGAAGATAATAAGTATTAATAATGAATATAATTAAGCATTATCCTTAGTAGCAAAAAGGATATAATGAATAACAAGAAAAGTCTAGATAACTGGAATCATCAAGTTTGATATAAAAACAAGGAAGATATGGATGGGTCCCCTTAATACCAGCGAAACTGCTTAGTGGTGACCACCAATCTAGTAGTTCTATAAAAGGATAGTTGTACACAGTATGTGTGAAATATATATTTATTGAAAGAATAACTAAATATCCGTTGATTCAAATGAAGGAAAAATTTCCTGCTAGGAGGTATCTTGGTCCAAATTATCCATGATGTCCTCATTTCTGCATCTTTCATGGAAATTGTTACAGGTATTTTTTTTCTTTTTTTTCTAAAAACATTTTTAAAAACTGTTTTGGAAACAGCTATGCAAACGAATTTTTATCTTGATTCAAAATTTATTAACACTTTCTAATTGTGTCCTATAACAAAATGAGTCTCAGCTGATATAATCAGATTGTAGCATGGGTGACCCAGGTCTCTTAATTTCAGCAGATCAGTCTACATCCCTGTTTGACAAAACAGAAAACAAACAAACAACAAAAACAACCTTTAGTGAAAATAACTAAGCTAACACAAATCAGCCTGCAATTATAAGTTTAGTGCATCCACGCACACAGACACATGAGAAGCATATACATGTACATATAAGCATGCATAGTTTTAATATCCAGAAATAATTCCCTCCAGAAAGAAAGCTCCCTTTTCGTATGCAGCCCTAGATCTTTCTTGACCAGTGTCTCACAAAATTTATCTAAAGTCAAAAGATTTCTAATTAATAGGTAATACCATAGTAATAATAATAAATTATTACATTTCACAATCATCTTTTAAATTGTATACCGAGTATCTCCAACATACGAAGCCGTTGATGCCTTCACCCATCCATAAGTCAAGGAAAATCCAACTCAAAGTGGCTGAGGCTATAAGGATGTGTATTGTTTCTAAAATCAAAAAGTCCCATTTCAGCCATGTAGGCAGGAAGAATAAGTTCAAGAGGTCTATTTTACATCATGATGGCTATAATTAATAACAATATATTTTTTACTAGAAAACTGCTAAAAGAGTAGATTTTGTGTTCTCACTACAAAAAAATGATAAGTATGTGAGGTAACACATATGTGAATTAGCTTGGATTTAGCTATCCAACAATGTACACATACATCAAAATATCATGCTGTGCACCATACATATGTACAGTTTTTATTTGTCAATTAGAAAATAAAAACAGCAAAAAGCCCAGAAAAGTGCAACTCCAGAATGGGTTAAAAAAATGCCTCAATAACATACTTAAGGAGTCGTGGTTCTTCATGTTTCCATTCTGCCCATAATCAGAGTTAGTATTTTCTTTTTTTTTCCCCATTGTCACAATCATGGGTTTTTTTTTTAAATTTCAAAATATTAAGGGGATAAAAATGTTTTTGGTTATGTGGATCACTTTTGTAATGCTTGAGTCATGGCTATAGGTATAACTATCACCCAAATAGTGTCATTGTACCTGTTAGGAGGTTTTGCCCAGCACCTCCTCTCCTCTCCCCCTTCCCCCTTGCCTGATTTCCACTGAGTTTTACTTCCCTCTACACATGTGTGCTCATCAGTTAGTTCCAATTTAACAGTGAGTACATGTGGTGTTTGTTTTTCCATTCTTTAGATACTTCAGTTAGGAGAATGGTCTCCAGTTCCATCCATATTGTTGCAAAATGCATTAATTCATCTTTTTTATGGCTGAGTAGTACTCCATGGCATATGTATACCACATTTTATTAATCCACACATGAATTGATGGACACTTGGATTGATTCCGCATCTTTGCAATTGTGAATTGTGCTACAATAAACATTTGACTGAAGGTATCTTTTTGATAAAATGACTTCTTTTCCTTTGGGTAAATACCCAGTAGTGGGATTGCTGGGTCAAATGGCAAGTCTACTTTTAGTTCTTTGAGGAATCTCCAGACTGTTTTCCATAGAGGTTGTACTAATTTGTAGTCCCACCAACAGTGCATAAGTATTCCTTTCTCTCTGCATCCACACCAGCATCTACTGTTTTGGGACTTTTTATTATAATAAAAGCATTCTAACTAGGGTAAAGTGATACCAAATTGTGGTTTTAGTTTGCATTTCCCTGATGATTAGTGATATTGAGCGTTTGTTCATATGTTTGTTGGCCAGTTGTCTGTCTTCTTTGAAAAAATTCTGTTTGTGTCTTTTGCCTATTTTCTGATGGGATTGTTTGTTTTTTTTCTTGCTATTTTGTCTGAGTTCTGTACAGATTCTGGTTACTAGCCCTTTATCAGATGTATAGCTTTCAAATATTTTCTCCCATTCCGTAGGTTGTCCATTTGCTCTGTTGATTATTTCCTTGGCTGTGCAGAAGCTTTTTAGTTTAGTCAAATTACATTTATTTATTTTTATTGTTGCTGCAACTGCCATTGGGTTCTCAGTCATAAATTCTTTGACTAGGCTGATATCTAGAAGAGTTTTTCCTACACTTTCCTCTAGTGTTCTTATGGTTTCATGCCTTACATTTGAGTCTTTTATTCATCTTGAATTTATTTTTGTGAGTGGTGAGACGTAGGGGTCCTGTTTCATTCTCCTGCACGTGACTATCCAGTTTTCCCAGCACCATTTATTGAATAGGGATTCCTTCCCCAGTGTACATTGTTGTCTGCTGTGTCAAAGATCTGTTGGCTGTAGGTAGATGGTTTTATATCTGGATACTCTATTTTGTTCCATTGGTCTATGTCTCTATTTTTGTACCAATACCATGTTGTTTTGGTTACTACAGCCTTGTAGTATAGTTTGAAGTCTGGTAATACAATGCCTCCAGATTTATTCTTTTGCTTAAGATTGTTTTGGCTATTCGGGCTCTTTTCTGCTTCCAAATGAAGTGTAGAATTATTTTTTCTATATCTGTGAAGTATGATGCTGGTATTTTGATGGGGATTGCATTGAATCTGTAAACCATTTTGGATAGTATGGACATTTTAACAATGTTGATTCTACCAATCCATGAGCATGGTATGTTTTTCCATTTATTTGTGTCCTCTGTGATTTCTTTCCTCAGTGTTTTGTAGTTCTCCTTGTAGAGGTCTTTCACCTCCTTGGTTAAGTATATTCCTAGGTATTTTATTTTCTTTGTAGGTATTGTGAATGGTATTGAGTCTTTGATTTGACTCTCAGCTTGACTGTCATTGTTATATAGAAATGCTACTGATTTATGTACATTGATTTTGTATCCTGAGACTTTTCTGAATTTATTTATCAATTTCAGGAGTCTCTTGGTGGAGTCTTTGGGGTTTTTAGGTTCAAGATCCTCTCAACATCAAAAATTGGTTATTACATGTTCCAAAGAGTCCAATACAATCATAACTACAACACAAGGCATGGATGTACCTTGTCTCTATTTATTATGATGAACACTTTATCAGAAGCCATCTAAAAGGCGCATCATTATATTTCTTTGCTGTGTACCTATCTCAAAATCAGCTACAAGAAATGGGAATGAGACCCCCATTTTTGGCTTGTAACAATTAGGAAACTTCTGAGGCTTTTGATAAAACAACCTTCCTCTGAAACACATAAATGAGCAGAGAAAAACAAATACTTGAGCCTGGGTCCAACTCAGGGGAAGAATAGGGTGAGTGGGTGTTGAGTTGACAGGATAGAATACTGAGGACTACTTTGAAAGCTAGGATGGTGCGAAATGTTAGAGATGAAGATTTAATGAAAACAGGATAGTGCAGTCAGCCAGAAGAGAGGAGTACTAGATTTTACATCTTAACTTTGTACTTCTGATATTCTAGTTGAAAATTGTGTTACAACAACAGAATATTTTGAATCAGACAAAAGAATTATATCTGGAACACATGGAAGTTGACCCAAACCTTGAATTACTTATGGGTATATTTTACAAAAATATCTTTTGTCCAATTATGGAGTTACATGTAATGAGTAAGATTTTGATTTGCTAGTTAGATACAGAAATTGCATTGTGTCTTTTGTATTGAGAAAAACCGTGTAGTAAAACTATATCATATAAATTAACATTTCAGTCCTAATATTATCATGCACTTTTTATTTCACCATTTAATTTCCCCCAATGTGTTTTTAAGGCAGATTCCTGGATAATTTAATGGCATATTACTCAAAATCACTGTAAGTAGTAAATGCAGAATAGGACTAATTGTCTTTTTCTCAATTTTTAAGATCCCGACTTTAAGGACCTTGGAGTTTTGAAACCATTACCAGGTTGGTACAATAGATATTTAATAATGTTCAGAAGACTTTGTATTCTGCTCTGAAATATACTTTGGGTTTATTATTCAAGTTCTATTTTTGTGTATTTGTTTGGCATTTTGTTGTTTAGTGTGTGAGTTTGAGATGGGCGGTCCTGAGGGAATCGTGGAGTCCATACAGATTATGAAGGAAGGCAAAGCTTCTGCTAGCGAGGCCGTTGACTGCAAGTGGTACATCCGAGCACCTCCACGATCCAAGGTTAGTCTGAAGATGAGACCCAGACTTGACAGTGTACTCGAGAAGCGGTTCTAACATGCATTGCTCTGAAGCAACTGGGCGTGCTTAATATATTTCAGAGTGCAGTCGTAAGCTATGATTTTATTTTGACTTTGAAATGCAACTTATCTTCTCCTGCCCAATCTAACGTTCAGTGTCATAGGTAACAATATGGAGAGTGTTGAAGAGACCATTTGATAACCTGGACTATAGCCTTTAAGGTAAGTCTACCTCTCTGAAAAATGGATTGAAATGTTATGCAAGAGCCATGGTCTGAGCATAATCACACTTGTGCTCTTATTGTCAGTATCTGCCCTTTGTTTGTTTTCTAATGTAAAATCATATCTCTGGAAGGAATTAGCTGGGGCTTACAAAATCATGTATGTCTGGCATATAACATACAGGTGTCACAAGGCTGGGGGCCAGTGATACCAGGACCTGGGAGAACCTGCACCCATTTGGAGGTGACAGCCTCCACTCAACTGCCTACTGAGTTCCTTGTCATTGTTGTTATGAGAACGTGTGGGTCCTGCATTACTACATCCTGCGTTTTTTTCATAACACACCAAAAATGTAGATTTTATGTTGATCACCTTGATTTTTAAGTGTTGCAATACATTGTAAAAATTATAAGTACTATATGTATTTAACTAAATTTGTCGTGGGCCAGATTCAGACTCAGGCCACCATTTTGGAAACACTTCTATAGAATAGGATGAAATAGATATTCATCCTATTTATGGAAATATCTTCCAAAATATTGAGGATCATCATTTTGTCCCAGTAGCTGTCATGGGTATACAGTGTTTGATTATTTGCTGCTTCTTCTTTTATTCTTATTCCTCAGTTCTAAAGTTACAAGAAAACATTCTTGATTTATTAGATTTGTAGTTGCCTATTTATTGAGGTTGAAACAGTTTATTATTTAATTGATTTAGTGACTTTATAAAATCTCAAGCACTATGCCAGAGAAATGAAAAAGCATGCCAGCCCCCATCCTCAGGTTTTTAGTTTAGTTCCTAGAAAACTATGTAACAAATTAATCTGAGCAATAAGATAATATCATTAAGCTATTTATAAGGTATAACAAAGTGAGAGAAAAGAGCACATATATCTGGTAGGGTAAGTCAAAGGTGGAACCAAATAACAGTCAGGGAGTCTGCTGAATATTAATGAGAAATAGTGTTGTGTCAGGTAGAGGAGGTGAGAAGGCTCTCCAGGCAGAGAGAATAGCACCTGCAAAGTCAGGGACTCATAAAAGAGTATGATTTTTTAGGAATTAAAGTAATTGAATGTGACCAAATAAAAGCATGGAGATGGGGGGAGTGTTGAGTTATTAAGCTGAAGGGCTCTATTGGTGTCCCCGAAGAACCTGGACTTCTCCCTGAGTGCATTAGTGATATACAGAAGAGTGAAACAGAAATGTGACATGACCAGACTTGCATTTTAGGAAAATAGTTTTTTCTTTTGAGGAAAAGACAGAGGAGTCAGCACAGCAAGCAGAAGACCGAGTAGGAAGCTATGGCAGTAATCCCAGCGTCTGAGAGTAGGTCATGGTGGTAGACCATGAAGGAAGTATTGAAGAGAGAGAGGTCTCTCTTTGACCTAGAATTTGGTGACTGGATATTCATGCTAAGAAAAAAAGAAGAGTCGTCTTTGAGGGCGTTGGTAGTTCAGGAAATATTTTTGTCTTTTTTCACTTGATTCTCCCTGAATGTATCTCTGGTGCTTGCATATAAAATGGAATTGTGGCGTATTTTCCCCTAATTTCCAATTACAGGGATTCCGGGAGTTTGGTCTAGGTTCCAGCTTTCACACTTGCAGTTCTGTTTGCATGTGAGCAGATCTTTGAAAACGTTAATTGCACTATGAAGAAAAACATAGCTATTCTTCTTCTTTTTTTTAGTCAAAAACTATTGGTAACGTAAAACCATAAATAGCCACTACATGGATTATGAAAGAGCTAGATCGCAGTTTATTGTGCTCTTTCATAAGCATTTGTATTCACACGCAAGTGCTGCTTGTTTTTCTTAAACGCTATGGATGAAAGATTTTATAAGACTGTTCTTCAACAGTAAAGATACGTGCCGCATCTTACTGCCATCACCAGCACCTTTGTCACTACGGTGTTAAAGAGAAAGATTTCGAGAGAATGTAAATATACACCTTTTTCTTCCAGCTGGTAAATAGGCTGTCTTTTGTACAATCTCAGAACAACAATAGCTGGTGTACCTGTCTGTTACAAAATTTGACATTCCGTGACCCAAAGGGGAAGCAGCCTGCAGAGCTGGACAAAGATGGCTCTACTGTGACAGGCTTTCTCTGTTAAATTAAAGGTTACAGGATAGGAAGTGGCTTTGAATACTGTGGAGAAAAGCAAGAACTGGAGATTACTGCCTACGTGGCCTTTCTATTTTTATGGAGTTCCTGGCAGCTTACGGGCATAGACTATCAAAGCATGCGTTAAACTTGAAATGTTTTGTGGTGAATATTTGAATGATGCCCAGTGACTGAACCATATCGCACAAAGTGCTAAATAGCTTAGTTGGGTTCTGTTAAAATTTATATAAATTACAGATTGCTTTTCAGCATTTTGTCAAATAGAAAATACAATATCTGATATCTCCTTCATTTGAGAATAGTAATATAGATGGTCTCCTTTAATTAGAATGTGATTAATCCAGATTTCTTAGAATTTGGAAAACCAAAACCAGAAAGAACATTGAAAGTCTGTTACTGTCTAGATCGACGGTCCCCAACCTTTTTGGCACCAGGGACCAGTTTCATGGAAGACAATTTTTCCATGGAAAGGGGGTAGGGGGAGGGGGAGGGGAGGCAGAGCTCAGGTGGTGATGCGCGCAATGAAGCTTCGCTCACTTACTTGCCCACCTCCTGCTGTGCAGCCCTGTTCCTAACAGGCCACGGACTGCTACTGGTCCACAGCCTGGGGGTTGGGGACTGCAGGTCTGGATCATTTATAAGATGAATAAGCTGAGTGGGGATGGTGAAGTTCAATATGGGTTGACAATGAGGTGTAGAAATATGCCTCTGTGAGCAAATATTTCATATATACACAGATACCAAAGCAAGGATGGTGTAAGGGTATTATGATATCTAGTTCTGAATTAGGTCCAGAAAACAGCCAGGAGAAGAGAATGAGGGGAGATAAATCTAACTATCTGAACCTTGATTCCATCAGTGTGGGGCTTATTTATCTCTAGATACCCGGTGTCAAGCAGAATGTCTGTTATTCAATTCAAACTCATAGAATTAATGAACTGATGTATTTCTGGAAGAAAAGATGTAGTGATCTTCAGATATTTGAACTACAGTCATAGGAAAGAGGAATAAGATTTAATGAGCATAGTTTTAAGTACTGCAATTTATTTGAATATTTGAAACTAGAGAAATATAGCTTTTGATTTAATATAGAGAAGGTTGTTGTTTTGATAATGGAGATCAAATGAGATTCCACAGGAGGAATCCAAGCAGAGTTTGGCAGAGATTTTGTATAATGATTAGAAGTCAAGTCATGTTTTGGCATAGGTAACATGAAAGTCCTTTCAAAACCAAAATTCCATGAATCTGTGATAAGCGATAAGTGACTTGCCCAAATATTTGGTGGTTAGTGACAGAGTTGGAGCAAGATCAACACCTCCTAACTCTGGTCCAGTTTGATGTAACAAAACCACACTATTTGAGGTAATAATCAAGTTCTTGTTTAATTTACCCTTTAATGCTTTTTAAATGCGATTTTAATTGAAAAATAATAACTATTTATGGGGTGGAATGTGATGTTTTGATATATGTTTCCACTGTAGAATGATTAAATCAATCTAATTAACAAATACATCACTTCTGATATCATTTGCTAGGAAAGGATCATAGATAGAGTCAAAAGACTTATAAAAATGTACAAAATAAGGTAATTAAATTAATAGTTAATGTTTTGGGATAATAAAACTCTAGCTTTTACTATATACCCATCATTTAATATTTCAAAATAATTTTTAATTTTTTTAGTTAATTAAAAAATATTTTGTGTCAAATTATAATCAAATGTACATAAAAACTTGAGAGGCATAGTAAGTCAATAGACTTTTATAGTGACATTGTGTTACAGGTGCTAAAGTTACTTATACAATGGACGTAAGTGTTATGGACAGAATCCTAAGAGGGTACCCAAGATTTCCAGCCCCAGTCCCTGGGACTGTGAATATGATAAAATATCACACACCTGATTATGTTGAGTTACCCAGCAAAAGGGATTTTGCTGATGTGATTAAGGTTACCAATCAGTTGATTCTGGGTTAATCAAAAAGTAGTTTAACCAGGTGAACCTAGTCTCATCACATGAGCCCTTTAAAAGCAGAGAGACTTCTCTGGATGTGAGTGACAGGGGAAGTCAGAGAATGAGAGAGCCTAGGAGAGGGGGTGACCCCTGGTAAACAGCCCACAGGAAAACAGGGATCTTGGCTCTAGAAGTGCAAGGATAGAAGTGCAAAGAACACAGTCAAGCCTGGAGTAGTTCTACAGAACGGAAAGAGTATAAATGGATGTTTATTTAAAGCTGCTAAATTAGTGATACTTTTTATGGAGCAATAGAATATTAATGCAATATACTAAGGGTAGTAACTGTAATTGACTGCAGTAAGTATTAAGGGTTCTAAAGACTGACTCTGCCCTCATTATCTCCAAAAATGAGAATAAAACAAGGTAAACAAAGCGAAAACTTTAACTGGCTAGATAACGACCAATGAAAATGTTATGGTTCAGCTTTTTTTTAAGAGTGAAATCTCATTTTTGTACTGTAAGATTGTGTAGAGCTACTTAGATGGACTTTAAATACTTTGATACTTGTTTATGCATACAAGAAAATCATTTTAATATTGTTGCATCAGGATTTGTTGTGGGTGTGTGTGTTTGTGTGTGTATTTTAACGTATCATAAAGCAGTATGATCTGGTTTTCTTCTCCAAATAGAGGGTACATTGCTACCCTCCAAATTTAGGGAATATCCTATCTAAGATTATAAACCTGATTTTTCTGGCCACAAATCAAACAGCAACCACAGAAGTCCAGGGCTGTATGCTTTTTAGAATATGGTTTTGTTTATAAAAGTGTCTAATAGTATTCATACCATATACAACATTTCTTGGACTGTGGCATATTTAATTTTTATTTATCATGGAGAAAACTGTTCTGGCAAGTCTTAAAAATTACCCAAACAATTTCTATTTTCTGTATATCATTATGATATGAGGGGGTAGACCAGGTTGGGCAGTTGGTAAATATATTACTCAGTAAATTGTTGTCTATATTTATTTGCACTGCCTATAAAAATATTTACATATTAGTGTGATTTAGAAAACAGATATTACTAGAAATTGTTTATATGCTCTGAAGTGTCCTATGTCCTGCTCAATAAATTATCTTGTAGACTTAAACTCTGTGATTGATTAAAAATAAGATGCATCAAAATGATTCACTGAGAGGAGATGATAATCTGCATGTTTTACTAGAGTTATATATTACTCTGTTTATCATTTTCTCTTTTTTTCAAGAGAGGGACTAATGTGCTTTCTGTAGTTTACTACCTTAAATAATTCTTTCCCTTGGTATGATTATGGTACAAGCTTTATGTTGATGATATAGCCATTCAAATCATAATATAGAGAGGACTTTTATATGACATGTACTAGAGTGAGTGTGGGAAAGGTTGGTCAATTTTCCTGGCAAACGGAATCCCTGCACTGACAGCTCTGCACCCTGTAGAGCAAATGCCATACTGGTATATTTTCTTTTTCTATATGCTAAAAAATTGAAGTTAAAAAATCGTTGAATGTTTCGGAAGTGATTATATAAGATCTAGTGACTGTGATTGTTCACTTCCTGTCTAAATAGTGTTCTGTTTAATAAGATTGCCCTTTAAATACAGAAGGTACTTAGATGACAGGCATTGCACTTCGTGTACAAACGCAAGTTTATCACCTCATACTGGAAAATATAGACACTCTGAAACTGTCAAATGAAAAAACATGGGCCCAATATGCAAACTGACTTTCTGTCTATAGCAATGTTCTTATATAAAATAATCTTATTTTCAAAGAACTTAAAGACAGCCGTTTATTTCAGAGGGACACATTTATTTTCTATGAGTGTCATTTATATCTTGATAGTCAACATGTTTCCTGGCCTCTTTAGGAAAATAGAAATGGTTTTGGTTTGCTTGCTTATTTGTTTACTTATTTTGTTGTAGTTTGTTTTCTTTATGATTGTAAATTTCTTTCTGGAATATAAGTCTGTGGACATTTAAAAAAATTTTATCTAAGGCTGATTATTGTGATAATGAGTAGCCAATTGTCAGACAGATCTGACTTCAATACCAATGCATTACTCAAGTGACAATACTGTGTCACTTTGACAAAGTTACTTAATTCTCTAAACCTCAGTTTTCTTCATCTTAAAATGGTTATAACAAGTGTCTGTTGTTGCGGAGAGATTTGAAATAATGCATTAGCAATGTCTTAGCCTATTGTCAATTAACCATGCATATTTTCTTTTCCTAACTAATAATAAATTTGCATTTTAAGTTGTGTTTCTACACGCAGTATAAGAAACTTGAAATAATTGTTCAAACACGTGAGGCCACTGAAACACTTCAACCTGAAAACATCAGGTGATCAAATATCTTTCTTGATTTAGTAAAATAATTATTTTAATTAAATACTTTTTTCTTATTTGGCCATAGTACTTTTGTTTTTTAACTTTGTTAGAATATTGGGGGAGAGGAGTTATTTTGTATGACACTTCGAAGGAGGGAAATGCACTTTTGCATTTACCATAATCAGAATTTTCTCCTCTTCATAACAATGTGTATTTCAAATTGTATGGCATATTCTTTGGATAACTGATGACCCTCTTTAAATTTATTGCATAGTATTTTAGAATATAACTACATATTTGGCTTTTTATTGGTTTAACAAATTTGTTATAATACCTAGATTTTGGTTTTTATTTTTATAGTATTTTCAGTTTGTACACTTTTACTTAGGAGAGGGCAATGTGGCCTAATGAAAAGAGACTTGCAAGCAGTATTGGGGATTTTAATCCTATTTAAGGATCCCATATTAATTTGCTTCTTTTCCTGGAGCAAGTTATTTTGTCTTCATTGCTCCAGTTTTCTAATAAAGGTCTTCCAAAAAACCCTTCATTTTTAAAATTCCGTGTAAACATTTGAAAACAAAACTTGTTAGCATAAACTTGGAAGTTTAACATTTTCAGATACTTCTCAGATGCCTTCTTAAAATGGACATTTTCTTAAATTCTATGGATAATTTCAGGAATGTAATATTGTGTTGAGAGGAGAGATCACAGACCACGTGAGTAATATTTGCATTTTTGATAGAATAAAATAAAGCAATAACCTGAGCATGCAGAAAATGCAGGCTTTCTTGGGGTGTGTGTTTCCTAAGGCTATAACAATGGTAGTTAATTTAAAATCAACATCAAAGTATTTGGAAATTATAGCATGGCTTCCAACTGAAATGTTATAGATTATCTATATATGAAAACCTTCTTACCATGAAAAGCATAATAAAAATCCAGTGTTTTCCATTGTTGCTCAATTTCATTCATTTTCCCATATTTCTCTGTTTTTGTTCTTTCTGCTCAAGGTTGTGTCAGAATTTCATCACTTGGGACTTCACATTTTATTTTCAACTCCTTACAAGTCTGCAACATGCTGTCTTATCCTTTTATGCATAGTTTAGATCTATATTATACCTTGTTTTGAGAATTATTGTGTATAATTTCCTACTGTAAATAATAAAATATACATTATTTTATGTAATTATCATTGTTTATGGCACTTAAAATAATGTCTGTCATATAGTTGCCCAATAAATATTTGATGAATGCAGAACAAATGAAGTCAATGAAGAAAATAAAATTTCTGATTAGTTAAACATTCACAGGTTTGTCCATTCACAAATTTTTCTGGAGTGTTTAATATGCGCAAAATATGTTTTAGCACTTAGAATACAAAAATTTATACCACTGCCACAGCTTTTCAGGAACAGATAGTTTATTAGAAGGGACATATAACTACAGCTTAAAATATGCTTAACTGTAACTACAGTTTAAAATATGTTCAAAATTATAATTTAGGATACAGAGCATAGAGACTAATTTTGCCATGGTTGGAGAGTGGCAGCAGCGCAGATCCTTCCCTGGAAATGCAATAATTGATCTACATCTTGATAAATCAGGAAGAAATTGCCAGGTAGAAGATGGAGAAGGCCTACTTCATCTAAAAGTAACAGCATGTTTATAAAGGATGGTATTAAAGGATGTGATGTTGGGAGATAAGGGAGTAAATTTGCCAGTTTATTGTTTTTAAACTTTTTTATTGTATACCAGTTAAAATTTTGGCTAAAAGAGAGCTATTGTTACATTTGTTTCTTAGAAATATAACTTTGGCTGGGGTGAGCTATGTGGGTAGAAGGAGAACCTGCACCTTGCAGACATCCAGGCTAGTCAGCAGACTTGGAATATCACAGAAGTGTCAGTGGAGATGGAAAACAAATATCTTGAAGGTGAAACTGACAGGGACTAGTGCCCTACTGAGCGAGAACAATGAGGGCAAAAGACACAAATAGTGAAATTTTAAAATTTAGAGTAGACATACTGGATCTGGGGAAAAATTGTCTTTTGAGTTTCACATTTTATGAAATAAGAGAAAATGCATGGACAGTGATGAAAAAATGATTTTTTAATTGAATGTATGTCTTTAGTTTATATCCATGTTATATTAAGAGAAGTGCATTTAAGAGGAAATAGCCTATATGCATTCATGTTAGAATAAAATGTAAAACACTTAGAAAGATCTGTATGAAGGATGCCTTCTTTATTCCAAAACCACTCCAGGTGTACCTCTCATAGTGCATAGATTTCTTGCTTTATAAAATTCCGGCAGTTCAACATTATATCTTGGTTTCATGATTTAATTGAAGCACCTTTTGAGCACAATCCCTCATTCTTTTGTTCTCAGTCATATCCACAATGTCTCAAATAGTGTCTGCAGCAAAGTAACAGGCCAAGCTGTGGATATTGTGAATTGATGGATGAAGGAACAAACAAATTCTTTATAGACTTACCTTTTGTTGAATTAACTACTAGTGATTTTTAATACACATCAGTACAGAGTCAAATAATATCCGTTGATCAAAAAAAAAAATTCAGTACATCTGAAGCCGTGTAACATTGTGGAAGGATCATGGCTAGGAATTTAGAAGGGCCTCATGTCTAATTTCCAACTTATACCATCTGAGTCTGAGTTTTCTCATCTGAACATGAAAATAAAATGAGCCACTTGATAGAGTTGTTGGAAGTATTAAAATATAACATATAAAGCAGGTGGCATAGTACTTTTTACTCATTAAGTATTGATTTAATTTTTATTTATGTGGACTTAGCAAAATGGCTTGACTCTATATGTGGCAAGAATGGCCAAAACTAGGTTGGCCTTTTAAAAAAAGACAAAAACAAAAACAAAAAATGCTGCCTCAAAAATGAAGCAGCGTATCTTTGTTACATAATTTAAACAAACTGAAATCAGAGACTGTCTTTCAATACCATTTTTGTTTTACTTTGGTGTTAATACAAATTGTTTATTTCCAAAAATTCCAAAGAGTTAAAAAAAAAGCCATAGAACTTTAACAGGAATGTATCAGGAATATTTGAAATACATTTTGCTAATCAAAATAAAACTGTGTAAGTGTGCAATATGAAAAACCGATTCCAAGTAAGTTATGAGAAGACATAAGGATCATTTGGGTAAAAATATCCAGTTTTAGTTGTAATAACATTTATTTAGAAACACTTGAAAATATAATAAACAATGTACTTACTTGTGCATCTTTCTGCTATTCACAGGGGAAAAATACTAAGATTGATTGCAATCAAGATTGTCTTGTGAAGTTGAAAATGAAAAAAAGTTCTGGTACTTACTGATTTACATTCATATTTTGATGTGGGGAAATTATTTTATATTTGACAGATTTACTTACGATTCTTGGACTATGAGATGCAGAACTCAAATGAATGCAAGAGGAATTTTGTGGCTGTGTATGACGGAAGCAGTTCCGTGGAGGACTTGAAAGCCAAGTTCTGCAGCACTGTGGCTAACGACGTGATGCTGCGCACGGGTCTCGGGGTGATCCGCATGTGGGCAGACGAGGGCAGTCGAAACAGCCGATTTCAGATGCTCTTCACTTCCTTTCAAGAACGTAAGATTCTCTGCACTTGACTGTCCTTCAAATATGTCGTATGATGCCAGTCTCATAAACTGTTGATGATGTTTTCTTCACTTAGTTTGAGCACAGCAGGATACTCCCTAGTAAGTTGTTAAAATCACTGAGGTTTCCTTTCCTTCACTTTGTTCCATTGGCAGGAGAGAGTTACATATGACATTTTGATTACTTATTTCAACATATGCATCATATCCTTGCTTAGGACAGTTCACAGTATTCTGCTGGGAAATGATGAATTCTGTTGGTCGTTGGTTTAGCCCTTACAAAGCATGTGGAACTGATGCAACAGTTTGTGGTGAAGTTTGATTTTAAATCTTAAAAAAAAAACCTGCATAAAAATATTTGGTAGGTTCTCTTTAGTAAGCTTCTCTTGCCGTCCCGTTTACTTCAAATGGGTTTGTGACTACAGAGTTCCATTTCAAGTAGGCAAGGAGAGAGAATTGCTTGAATAGACAGTAAATAAAAAAGTTCCAGTCAATATTTAAAATGACACAATGAGTAATACCCAGAGTGAAGTGCAAAGCACAGAAATTTTAGAAAATTATGTTCTAACAAATAAGTGGTATTAATAGATACGTTTGTCATATTCTTTAGAAACTCTGAGTATCTGGTGTGTCACAAATTTTGGCAAATGAAAAAGAATCCTGAGAAATACAGCTTTAGGAAATAAGCACCTTGTATTTTGCAACTATAAATTTTTGTATAATTAGAGAAGGTAATAAAATATTTTTGAAATTTTAGGGATTTCTCTTACTGTCAGCAGCAAAGCAACCAGTATGATTTTTAAATTCATAAATGTTAAATGTATTAGACAATTATTCTATACAGTGAATAAATAGTTTTGACTTTAAATTCCCCTCTGATTGAACAGGTGGGGAATTCCAGGGCCCCAGAAGCACCGAATATCACTCTGTCTTTCTAAGTCTTGATACCATCATCAAGGTTTTAAGCTTTCCCAGGTCTATGTCAGATTTAAACAGTATACTGCTGTCTATGTCTTTATTTCAGTAGTTGATTAAAATGTTAGAGGTAATGTGTCTTTATTTCAGAACAGTATTTGGAGGAAAAATGCCATTTTCTTGTCTATAATATGAAGATATTCAGGCTATAAGATTACATTTTTTGTTGTTTCACTGCTGATTGCTCTACCAAATTCAATGAATTTTGTCTTTGGTGAAGGAATCTCAGGGGTCTGTATATATTCACTATTCCTATCAGTTTTGGATAATAACATACTGAGAACTCTTAGCTAATTTAAATGACAAAAAATATGGAAGGGTAAGCTAATATGTTAGAGGATATAATCAAGGTTTTTTAAATATCACAAAAATCTGCAATTTTTATCAAAACTGTACCATAAAATATAATAGGGATATATAAAATATATTTGTGTATTTTAAAAAATCAACTTAATGATAGCATAAAGGAACCCTGACTCCTGGATCTTTCTATGATTTTATTTCATTCAAAATTAATGTGAGTTGATACTTTCACTATAATTGACAAAAATCATCTCGAACGGTATTAGCCTATATTAAAGAAAGTGCAGTAACAGTGCAAAGATAATAGTCTCATGGGAAATGCAAAAGGCATAGTCATTTCTTTTCTGGATGTTGTTAATGAGGACAGTAATCACCTAGAAGAGGCTGACTAAGATGCAGAAGCATCTAGAATTGTGATATAATGCCAAAGAAGAAGAAATATTTACCTTAGGTTTTGTTGTTGTTGTTTAAAATGTGATACTACCTTAGACTTATGTTGGGTAATATGGATTGATGTCTCAAAGGTAAGATCAATGTTTGAAAATTATAGGGAAACTTTTGAGTGCAATTTAAGGGAAAATGTGTAGCTCATGAGCTATGACATTAAAAAATGTAATGGATCTCTATGAAGGATATAAACTATGGATAGAGGAGTGATCCAATCTGAAAATAGATTATCATCTGACATAAGTGGTGTAGGAAAAACATCTGTGTTGGATAGGGGAAAATAACACCTTAAGGCCCCTTGCAACTCTAAAATTGATTTTCTATGAATTTTTAAAAATCTGCATATATAAGAAATGGTGAATTATGTCATACTGTGCATATGTCATTAGAACTATGTCTATTTGAAATAAAGATAGAGTTTCAATTCATATGGCTAAATGATCTCAGGAAGTCATTCAAGTGGGTGGACTTTTAAGTGAGTAATCCAGAAGACAAGGTATGCTTCCTACATGGAAAGAAAGAGCAGCCAACCCTTTATGTTCCATACAGTGGATGAATAATCAATCATACTCTTCAAATGTCGAGTATTACAATGTCATTCTCTGTGATAATCTCATTAATTTACAATAAGCTCCCACTGAAACAAGTTTATCCTGTGTGTCATGTTGCTAGCTATGTTGGTCTTAATGTTTGTGTCCCGCCCCCCAAATTCATAGGTTACAAATCTAATCACCAGTGTAAGGGTAGCAGGACGTGGGCATTAGGGAGGTGATTAGATCATAAAGGCAGAGCTGTCATCAATGGGATTAGTGCTGTAATAAAGAAGGCCCAGAGAGGAGCTGTGTCCTTCCCACTAGGTAAGTGCAGAGCTAGAAAGTTCCATCTGTGAACCAGGAAATGGCCCTAACCAGACACTGCATCTGCCACCACCTTGATCTTGGACTTCCCAGCCTCCAGAACTGTGAGAAATGAATTTCTGTTGTTTATAAGCTACCCAATTGATGGTATTTTGTTATGGCAGCCCAAACAGGCTAAAATATTGCCTATGTAGTTTCATCATAATGTTTTATTTTTCTGCATTGGCTAAAACTGTGCAGAATTCTACTATTACATACACACCTAAGATCAAAGTCATCATGTCCTGAAGTATGTGGGTGTAGACTAAGTCTTTATTCATTGAAATCAAAGTATTCCAAATAAGAGATACAGACTTCCAAACAACAAAAAACAGACTTCAGTCAGTGCAACTACTTGGAAATGCATGGTTAAGAATCATTTTAAGGATCCTTAAAGAGGAAACAAGAGGACTCCATTTAGGGTGTGTCAAGTTCCCCAGATGGTATTACTTTATTCAATATTACTGGCTAAGACAGAATTTTAAATTACATTTTTGTTGTTATTGCTGATGATTGTGGTTGTTGTTGATGATTATAGGTATATAGGTTATATGTATATATTATATATATATATGTGCCTAATATATGAAATTATATATCTAATCTAATATATATAGTCTATATATATATCTAATATATAATCCTGTATAGCTAATATATTTATAATATATATAATTATATATATATTCTCAAATATATATTTACTCTCTCTATACACACACAGTAAGAATTAGAGAAGTAAAATCAGTGATCAGCTTTTGTCTTACCCAAATAATAAGAAAGCATTTTGATATTTTCCTTGGTTCTTACTTATTTATAAAATAGTATCCTCAGTGCGGTGTTAAGAAATGCTTAGAACCGAATGGCCTAGTGGTCTGAATGTTTATGTCTCCCCAAAATTCATATGTTGAAATCCTCAGTGTTGAGGATTAAAAAATATTCTATTTTGTTATAGCAGCCCAAATGGGCTAAGACAATTTATACCGATAAATGATGGTTCTGCTATAACAAATAACTAAAAATATGTGGAAATGGCTTTGGAACTGAGTAATAGGTAGAGGCTGGAAGAGTTTTGGAGTGCACACTAGAAAAAAGCTTACATTGCCACAAACAGACCATTAAGAGTGATTCTGGGTAAATGCCCAATAGTGGGATTGCTGGATCAAATGGCAGGTCAACTTTTAGTTCCTTGAGGAATCTCCATACTGTTTTCCATAGAGGTTGTACTAATTTGCAGTCCCACCAACAGTGTATCAGTGCTCCTTCCTCTCTGCATCCATGCCAGCATCTATTGTTTTTGGACTTTTTCATAAATGTCCTTCTAACTGGGGTAAGGTGGTATCTCACTGTGGTTTTGATTTGCATTTCCCTGATGATTAGTGACATTCAACATTTTTTCATATGTTCATTGGCCATTTGTCTCTCTTCTTTTGAGAAGCTTCTGTTCATGTCTTTTGCCCACTTTTTAATAGAGTTGTTTGTTTTTTTCTTGCTGATTTGCTTGAGTTCTTTGTAAATTCTGGTTATTAGCCCTTTATCGGATGTGTAGCTTGCAAATATTTCCTCCCATTCTGTAGGTTGTCTATTTGCTTTGTTGAAAAAGACTTTTCATCAAAAAGACACCTGCACTCGAATGTGCAGCACAACTCACAATTGCAAAGATGTGGAATCAATGCAGGTGCCCATCAATTCATGAGTGGATTAAGAAAATGTATTATAGGTATACCATGGAGTGCTACTCAGTCATAAAAAAGATGAATTAATACCTTTCCAACAACCTGGATGGAACTGGAAACATTCTCCTAAGTGAAGTATCTCAAGAATGGAAAAACAAACACCACATGTACTCACTATTAAATTGGAACTAACCAATGAGCATGCATGGGCACAGAGGGAAGTAAAACTCAGTAGAAATCAACCAGGCTGGAGGGAGGAGGAGGTGAGGGGCAAAAACCTACCTAACTGGTACTATGAACACTATTTGGGTGACAGACACACCTTTAGTGGGGACTCAAGCATTACAAAAGTGATCCATGTAACCTAAAACATTTGTACCCCCTTAATATTTCAAAATTTTAAAAAAAAGAATGAAGTACAATGTAAATATAATAGAAACTGTAAAAAACTTATTGTAAAATAAAAAAGTTTATTTAAAAGAATTGAAGGAAAAAAGAGTGATTCTGGGTAAGGGCTCAAAAGGAGAGGAGAATCTTCTTAGAGAAAACCTTAGTAAGCCTGAACAGAATGTTTGTAACAATGTGAATGGTAAGGGCCATTTTGATGAGCTCTCAGACCGAAATGAGAAATATATGTTATTGGACAATGTAGGAAAGCTCATCCTTGCTGTGAAGTAGCAACAAATTTGGCTGAACTGTGTTCGTGCTCTAGTGTTTTGCGGAAGGTAGAATTTGTGAGCAATGAAGTTGGATATCTTGCTGAGAAAATATCTAAGCAAAGTGTTGAAGATGTGGCTTGATTCCTCCTGCCACCTGTAGTAAAACGCAAGAAGAAAGAAATGATTTAAAGATAGAATTTTTAATCAAAAGGGAAGCAGAAATTAAAGAGCTGGAAAAGTTCTCAGCCTGTCCCTATTGTAAAGAATGAGGCGTGTGCTGCTCACATGCCCTCTTGCCCTCGACCTTCTCCACCACGTTGCACCGCAGCATAAAAGCCCTCGCCAGAAGCTGGGGCCATGCCCTTGGACTCCTCAGCCTGCAGGACTGTGAGCTAAATAACCTTCTCCTTTTCTTTTTTAATAAATTGCCCAGTCTCAGGTATTCTTTTATAGAACACAAAATGGACTAAAACAGAACATAGTCCATAATATTCTAATATCTGTCAAAATTTCTTGCGTTAGGACCATAGGGTATTTTTGGAGTGACAGGAGGGTTTGGAGACCATCTATTTCAATTTTTCACATTTTCTGAATTCAAAAAGTAAAAGAAAAGGTTCAGGGAAGTTAATAGACTTTCCCTACACATTCCCAACCTCATGCTTAATGATTTGTTAACAGAACTGAGGTAAGAACTTAAGACCTGACTCCTGATCTCATAAATTCTCTTGTGTATAATTTTGCTGGCGCTTTTGCAGCACTTCTGAGAGAGCACTCCCATTTTCTAAGGAGGATGATGATGATAATGAAGATTAAGAATAGGTACCAGTTATTCTTATATGTAAGCATTGTTTTAAGTGATTACAAAATGAAGTTTGATATTTCTGTTCTATCTACTGCATATTATGCCCATAAATGCTTGCATGCTATAATCATACGGTATGCCACTTTCATATGACTACAAGTATCAAAAAAAAGTGAATCATAAGGAGTGGCTTCTATTCTGAAACATACTAATCTGGGGACTAATGAATGCCTACAAGTATATTTTCAAATTATCATATGTTTACATTTGTATCTGAATAAATTATAGAAAAAAGAAATAATGAGCTTATAAGGGAGGTATGAAGTTCTTATTACAAAAGCATTGGACTTTGGCTTGCATATACACATTAGAAGCATTTTATAAAGCCTGTGTTAATTATCAATATTTGCAACAAAATGTTCTCTAATACCAGTTATGTGGAAATCATAAGATCACTAAAAAGGAGAAGTACTACTTGCAACCAAGGCTTGAGAAATACCACCTCCGCAGCTTGCTCCCACAAGCGTGATACTACTGCATCGACTGCCTTGCTAACTCATCACCTCTGCCTTTCTCAGTTTTGCCAGAGATTGCTGCCCTGATTTGTGGCATCACACTGCTGTTGGCTGCCCAGATAAAGTTTTTTTTTGTTTTGCTTCAGAAAAAAATAGCATCCAGTCTTTATACTATAGAGCGGTGGTCCCCAACCTTTTTGACACCGGGGACCGGTTTTATGAAAGACAATTTTTCCATGGACCAGGGGCGCGAGGCAGGGCAGGCAGAGCTCAGGCAGTGATGCCAGTGACGGGAAGTGGCTGTAAATACAAATGGCGCTGCTTTCACTCACCCACCTCCTGCTGTGTGGCCTCCTTCTTAACAAGCCACGGACTGGTACCAGTCCATGGGTTGGGCACTGCAGCTATGGAGCAATCTTGAAACCTAGGGACAAGACAAAAAAAATCAGTATTATTCCTGAAGGGGAATTCTCTTAATTTATTAAGTTATAGCCTTTTTAATAACCTAAATGGCACTTAGCACTTGAATTACTCAAAATATTTAGTACACTCTTAAAGAATTTACCCAATGGAGAAGAGCATTTATGGGTAATCCAAAAAAGAAGACAAAACATTTAAGTATTATTTTTGGCTTATATAGTCTATGAAAGAGGACTTATTTAACATTTAAATGTATGAGGCTAATGTAAAAAATCATTTAATTTATTAGTAACTAATTTAATTTCATGAGTCAGGAAGCAACAAATATCAGGGAGAATCAGATTAGAAACGTACTTGTAGATAAAAAATAATTCATCCAATTTGAGATATACCATACATTGGATAATTCTTACATTGATTACTGAAAGTGTGCTGTATTTTAGTTTCTTGACTCAATCTAAGATTGTTTATAATAATACAATTTTATACATTTCGATCATTTTTTATGAAGTCATTAATTCTAGAGAATCACCCAATTTTTTTTTTTGCTTTTTATTATTGAAAAGCTTTTTACTGTTCCTTTTTTTTTTAATTTTAGAATATTATGGGGGTACAACACTTTGGCTATATATATTGCCCATGCACTGCCCATGTCAGAGCTACAATCGTGGTCATCCCCCAAACTGTGCTCCCCGCATCCATTCAGTGAGAGTTTTTCCCATCCCCTCCAAATTTATAATTTTAAGTTAATTATAAATTTTAATTATATATTATTTTAATTTTGAGTGTACTTATTATGTATGAAAATTCATAACCAATTATGATATAACTGTATATTTAATATTAACTGTCTAATATAAAAAATATAAAGACCTTAGTGGAATATGCCCATTCAAAGCAAATCACCTGCTTAATTTTCTGAGCCAATCTTGTTTTGTTTGAAAGATGAATTTGCAGTAACTGACATGGATGAATGACATAAGTAATTTACAGTTTGGCTTCTGAAGTTGCAGATGAGAGCATAAGAGCTTTTGCACAATAAAATATAAATTGCTTAATACTTGATTCATAAGGAACATATATCTGTTAAAAACAGATATGCAAGTAAAAAGAGATGAAAAACAAGTTGTCCACTTTTAGGTTGTATGGAGATTGTTTATGATAATTTGCTACAATGAGAGAATGTATTTTGTTTTATATTAACTTGTGACAAAAGAATATCAGGTCTGAGCAATAGATCTTTAAGAAACATACATATGATAACATTTAAGTTCCAAGAAGAATTGATTTGAATAAACTGTGGAAGGCATATTCTGAGATGAACCAAAAGATTCTTGCCTCTTGGCATGGAAGTCTTATAGAATCCCCTTCCCTTGAGACGGTCAGAATCTATAAATAGCTTGGCATATCATTTGGTGATTAATTTACATTCTATGGCAAAAATTGTTTTGCACATGTAAATAAGGTTCTTAATCAATTGACTTTGAGTTAATCAAAAGAAGGGAAATAATCTGAGGTAGACCTGGCCTAACCAGGTGAGCTCTCTAAAACAGGTGAAGCATCATTCAGAAAGACAGCTGGCCGACAGGAAGAAAGCAAACCGCTATGTTGTGAATTGCCTGTGCGTTGGAAGGGCAGCCTCTAAAAGCTGAGAGCAGCCCTGGCCAACAGTTAGCAACAAAATGAGGACTTAAATCATACAACACCAAGGAACTGAATTCTGCCAACAACCTGAATAATATAGAAAGAAGACTCTGAGCACCAGGTGAAAACCATAATCTGACCAACACCTTGACTGTACCTCCTGCAGATGATGCAGTACCCAGGCTTCTGACCTACTGAAATTATATGACAACAAACGGGTGTTTCTTAAAAGATACTAAATTTGTGGCAATTTGTTACATAGCGATAGAAAACTACTTCAGATCTTGGTACGGAAAACGAGGCACTGCTATAACAAATATTTAAAGGTTGGGAACAGTTTGAGATCAGGCCACAGGCTCCTTCCTGTGGACTGATCAGAGAGCTGCTTGGAGTCTGTGCAGCAAAATTGTACCTGGGAGCAGGCACAGCAGGGACCCAGTGGCTTCCCTTCCCAGTTATTGTAGCAACTGACGCCACTCTGAGCTCTCAGGTCCAGAGGAGACAAGAGGAGTGGTTGGAGGAATTTTGAGGAGCATGAGAGAAAAAAAAATTGCCTTGGACAGACAGACAGTAGAAATTTACATCAGGAGGACTGCCTTTGAGGACTCATAGAAGTGAGGAACGTGTTATTAGGAACTGGAGAAAGGGGGAGCCTTGCTTTGTGGCAGCAGGAATCTTAGCAAAAGTGTGCTCTGCAGGTGTGTGGCAAGCAGAACTTCTAAGTGACAAATATAGGCTATCAAGCTAAGCAAATTACTGAGTTAAATGTTAAAGGTGTAGCCTGGTTTCCTCTTGCTGCTCATAGTAACATGTGAGATGGGAGAAATAGATCAAAGGAAGAATTATTAAACAAAAAAAGAATTAGGACTGGATGATTTTAAAGTTTCCCAACTTCCCCAGGTGGTAAAGATGTTAAAAGCCAGAAAAGCCTGCTGAAAGTATGGGGTAGAGAAAAGGCTGAATTTGTGACTGGGTAAGCTTTACTAACCCATCAGAAACATCAAAAGGTCACAGTATTCAGTACCAAAAAGGCACTTTCAAGAGGTTAAAGTTGTGCCTTCCAGATCCTCTGCATCTAAGCAGAAGGCCTCCAGAAGGATTAAGGGCACTGACTGTCACTCATCCGGGCAGGAGCCCGAGAGTAAGGATTATCTCAAAGAGATTATGGGTGTGGCTTTTGTCTAATGGAGCAAAAGCCATTGAATTTCAAGCAAGGCCCACAAGGTTCTTGAGGAAATTGTTTCCGCAGAAATGCTGTCAATTTGGACTGGAAGAGACAATGAGAGGAAATGAAAAGGAGTGGTTGGAATCCCAAAATTCTGACAGCAGGAAGCAATCTGATCAAACTGCTCAGCTGCAAATGTATGTTACCTTTCATGAGAAAGAAAGGCTGACTCAGAGAACTGAACCAAGAGCAACAGAGGATTATTCCAAGACCTTGAAATACAATCAAGAAAAATCCAACTTTACCCTGATGGATTTCAGAACGATTGCAGACTCTTTGCTCCTGTTTACCCTCCACTCTCCCTTGTTTGAACTAGAACCCTATGTCTGTCCTGCCACTGTGTTGGGATGTTGGGCCCATGCATGGAAACTGTGCCCCAGAAACGGTATTTCAGACTCCTAATGGACCACACCTAGGAGGCTCATCTGTACCAGATATAGATGATTTAAACAATGAGATTTTTTACTTTGAGCTGATGAGATTTAGATGAGATTTTGAACTCTGAGTCATGCTGTCTTGGGGTGACACTCTTGGGAGCCTTGTAGTTAAAGTCTCTGATCAGTTGACTTTGAGTTAATCAAAGGGAATCTATCCTAGTGGGTCTGACCTAATCAAATATGCCCTTTTAAAAGAGGGTATATAGGGCAGGGGCAAGATGGCCAACTAGAAGCAGCCCACATGAACTGCCCTCAAGGACAGGATTGAAAGTTGCAGGTGGATGCTCATCTATAGATGGGCCTTCTTTGAAAGAGCATTGTGAATCAGTGGGGAAGTGACTGGGGACACTCAGAGTAAGGGAGAAGGTGACTGGCGATCCACTCAGCAAGATCAGAAGGTACCTGGGGGAGGCGTCCACACGTGGGTAAGGACAAGAGGAGAGAGCCCAGGGGCTCCAATGCTCCTCCCTGTGGACTGATCAGAGAGCTGCTTGGAGTCTGTGCAGCAAAATTGCACCTGGGAGCAGGCACAGCAGGGACCCAGTGGCTTCCCTTCCCAGTTATTGTAGCAACTGACGCCACTCTGAGCTCTCAGGTCCAGAGTGCCAGGTGCACACAGGGCTCGGCTTTGCTATAGCTGCCTCCACATCCCTTCAGCAGGGGCAGGGAGGGAAGAGGGAGAGCAGACACTCTCGCATGCCCCGTGATGGGGAGCTGAGCAAAATGGGCACCACAGACGCCACCTGAGAAGTCCTGAAGTGACTGCCTCTGAAGGACCTGGGAAAGGGGAGAGTCCCAGATGCCCAGCGGTCTGGCCCCATGAACCCCAAATTGCCACCAGGCCCTGTGCCTCTGCCCCAGAGGTTCCAGTGCCACCGTTGGGCCCTGTGGATCCACCTATAAAGTTCCAGCACTGCTGCTGGGTCTGCGGCCCTGAATCCAAAGTTCTTCCACTAACATCAGTCCCCACACACCACACATGAGGCTCCAGCGCTGCTGCTGGACCTTGTGCCCATGGCTCCAAGGCTCCGAAGCTGCCACAGAAACTCATGGTTCCATCCTCGTGGTTCCCACTGGCTGCTTGGTGAGAACCACCCCAGCAGTCCAACACTCTGCCAGAGACCCTCTAGCATTGGGCAGCCATTGCATCTGGACCCGGCCGGAGTGAATACCCACAGCCCTGACACCCACGATCATTGCCTATATAGCCTCATCCACCTGCCACTGTCACCACTCTGGGGAAACCAGGGCAAAGCAATCACCCCCAACACCAGCCTCCATGGAGAGGGTCTCACCCAGCCCCCAACCTGAACTTCCAGTGGCAGCCTGGGGAACAACCCGCCACTCTGCATGAAGATCATCCAGCACCAGCCTAGACTGTGACAATCACAAGGGAACAGGACAACACAGATCACCTGCATTATAGGCTCTCAGTACATCTGCCCCTCTCCTGCCAGGTCATTGTTCCAGAATAGGTCAGAAAAGCACCATCAAGAAATTGTGGATGACACAAACAAATGGAAAAACATCCCCTGCTCCTGGATTAGTAGTATCAAAATAATTAAAATGTCCATACTGCCCAAAGTGATTTGCAGATTCAGTGTAATCCTCATGAAAATATCGTTACATTTCACAGATCTAGAAAAAATAATTCTATGCTTCATTTGGAACCAAAAAAGGGCTCGAATAGCCAAAGTAATCTTCAGCAAAAAGAACAAATCTGGAGGCAACACATTACCTGACTTCAAATTACACTACAAGGTTATAGTAACCACAACAGCATGGTACTGGTATAAAAGTAGAGACTTAGACCAATGGGACAGAAGAGAGAACCCAGAAATAAAACAATCTACCTACAATCAACTGATCTTTGACAAAGCAGACAACAACATGTACTTGGGAAGGGTAGCCTTATTTGGTAAATGGTGCTGGGAAAATTGGATAGCCACATGCAGAAAACAGGATCCCTATCTCTCACCATATACAAAAATTAATTCAAGAAGGACAAAAGACTTAAATGTAAGGCATTAAACCATAAAACATCTAGAAGAAAACATAGGAAAAACTCTTCTGGACATTGGCCCAGGCAAAGAATTTATGACTGAGACCCCAAAAGCAAATACAGCAACAACAATAACAAAAATAAATGGGACTTAATTAAATTACAAAGCTTCTGCACACCCAAGGAAATAACCAGCAGAATAAATAGGCAACCTACAGAATGGGAGAAAATATTCACAAGTTACACATCCAGCAAAGGGCTAATATCCAGCATCTACAAAGAACTCAAACAAATCAGCAAGAAGAAAACAAACAAACCCATTAAAAAGTGGGCAAAAGACATGAACAGAAGTTTTTCAAAAGGAGATAGACAAATGGCCAACACATATGTGAAAAAATCCTCAGTATCAATAATCATCAGGGAAATGCAAATTAAAACAACAAGATACCACCTTACCCCCATCAGAATGGCCATTATAAAAAAGTCAAAACACAAGAGACATTGGTGTGGATGCAGAGAGAAAGGAATGCTTGTACACTGTTGGTGGGACTGAAAATTAGTACAACCTCCAAGGAAAAATAATATGGAGATTCCTCAAAGAAATTAAGGTAGACTTACCATTTGATCCAGCAATCCAACTACTGGGTATCTACCCAAAGGTAAAGAAGTCATTTTATCAAAAAGACATGTACCCTCAATGTTTATCACAGCACAAATCACAATTCAAAAAATGTAGAATCAACCTAAGTGCCCATCAATTCATGAGTGGATTAAGAAGATGTGTGTATATACTGTGGAGTACTACTCAGCCATAAAAAAGAGTGAAATAAGGCCTTTTGCAGCAACTTGGATGGAACTGGAGACCATTATCCTACGTGAAGTATCTCAGGAATGGAAAAAATAAGCACCACATCATGTACTGTCTAATAATTGGGAACTAAATGATGGGCACACGTGGGCACAAAGAGATGTAAAGGTCATTAGAAACCAAGAAGGGGAGAGGATGGAATTGAGTGAGGGCTAAAACTTACCTGTCAGGTACAATGGGCACACTGAAAGCCTCAACTTAAGCATTATACAAGGTATCTATATAACAAAAACATTTGTAACCCCTTAATATTTTGAAATTTTAAAAAAGGAAAACATAGATGGATTGGACAAAAAAAAACAAAATTATCATTATTTGCAAGGTGCTACCACTGTCTACATAGATAACTAATCTCTGGAAAATCTATCATAATTAATAAAAACATATAGGATGTTTGCTATATAATATCAATCCACAAAAGCCAACATTTTAATGCATTGGCAACAATCAGTTAAAAAAACATTTACTATGGTAATAAAATTATAAGTTCCCGGGAAGAAACCTAACACAGTATGTGCAAATCCTTTATGGGAAGCATTTTATTTTATATTAATTTACCTTTTAAAAGTTGTATATATTAAAGGTATACAACATGATGTTTTGATATACACATGCATAGTGACATTATTACTATATTCAAGCATATTAACATATCCACCATGTCACATAGTATCTTTTTTGTGATAAGAACACCTATAATCTGACTATACAATGGAATATTATTCAGCCTTAAAAAAAGGAGATCCTGCCATTTGCCACAACACAGATGAACCTGAAGGATATTATGCTAATTGAAATAAGCCAGACGCAGAAAGAAAATACTGCATGATCTCACTTATATGTGGAATCTTTAAAAAAGAAAAGTCATACCTAGAAGTGGAGAGTAGAATGGTGTTTACTAGGGGTGAGGTGGTGGGGGTGGGGATGGGAAGATGTAGGTCAAAGAGTGCAAGGTTCCAGTTATGTAGGATGAATAAGTCTAGAGATTTAATGTACACTCTGAGGACTACCTTTAATAATATTTTATACTAGAAATTTGCTGAGAAAGTAGGTTTTATGAGCTGCATTTTAACAGTATTTTTAGGAGGTTTGTGTACACATTAAAGTTTGAGAACTCTTCAGTGCAGTGGTTTATCCTTAGCTGCATATTAGAATATCAAAACTGATACTTTATGCACGTACACACACACCACACACACACACACCGCACACACACACACTCCTGGACTGCCCCCATTCTAATGTGTAGCTGGAATTGGCATCCGTACAGTTCAAAAACCAGCCCCTGCAAGTGATTCCAATGTGTATCCAGGGTTATAATCTACTACTCAAGAGGCTAGGAGTGGAATATTCTTGAAGAAAGGCACATGGGGGCTTCCAATGTACTAGTAATGTTCTATGTTTTCGTTTGGGCAATGGATATATTGGTATGTAAGTCTTTAAATCACACATATATGTTTTATACACTTTGTAGTATTTTAAATTTTAGTATACCACAATTAAATATCCCCTTCACAGGGGTAGTGCAGTTTTATTATTTAGTGACTTCATTACCTCCCTATGCTGCGGATACATTAATCTGCTGCTTTTCTTAATCATCACAGAAATTTGGGACTGCTTGAAGTCATACTATTCATCATACAAAGTCAAGCAACATCAGAAAAAAACCACAAATATGTGTCTACCATTTTGAAAAAATGAACCCATTGCAGAATTGAAGGACCCAAATGGCACATTCAAGGTTTCACAGGATCAACTTTTCTGCTACAAGCCTGGCAAGGATTTTAGCTAATTAGAAAGTGCACTTTAATCCTAGTGTTCTTTTTCTTTCTTGTGAATCAAAAACTCTCATCAGCAGGTTTTCCCAATGGCCTCTAGAAACTTTGGCCAGCCTCAAGTACTGGTATAACAAGAACTACAATAAACAACTAATTTGAACTTGGGGGAAAAAAGCAAAAAATAAAATAAAAGAGGGTCTAAAGGTCAGGGATAAAAGAAGTCAGAGAGATTCTTAACTGTAGTAAATGCTCCTGCTGGCCATAAACAAACTGCCCTCTGATACAGAGGGCCTCGTGGCAAGGAATTTCGGGTGATCTTTACGATCTGAGAATGTCCCCCAGTTGTCAGCCATCAAGAAAGCAGGAACCTCAGCCCCATTCCAAAGTACTGAGTCCTTCCAGCAACCTGAATGAGCTTTGAAGAGGCCTCCACACTTTAGATGAGAACCCAACTCAGGCTGACTCTTCGATGTTAGCCTTGTGAGACCCTGAGGAGAGAACCCGTCTGAGCTGTACCTGGACTTCTGACACACAGAAACTTGAGACAGTAAAAGGGTGTTGTTTTAAGCTGTAGGTTAAGAGTGTGGTAATTTGCAACTCAGAAAGAGAAAAGTAACACATGTTCCTATTGCAGTGATGTCAGATTTTTTTAGGTAATGGATGATCTAAATGTCAATCTTAAAATATTACTTAAAAGCACTAATTTATATATTACATTCACCAGCCTGAGCAAGAGCGAGACCCCATCACTACCAAAAATAGAAAAAATTAGCCGGACATGGTAGTGCGCCTGTAGTCCCAACTACTTGGGAGGCTGAGGCAGGAGGATCGCTTGAGCCCCGGAGTTTAAGATTGCAGTGAGCTGTGATGACGCCCCTGCACTCTACGCGGGGTGACAGAGCAAGACTCTCTCTCTCTCTCTCTCTTTCTATATATATATATATATATATATAAACTTTTTATCAATATAGTACTATTCCTAAATTTGGTAGTTCAGGACATGTGGAATGTTATACTGTAATTGTAGGAAAACAAAAAATAGTAATCGCTCCAACATCAGTTTGATCATAAAAGTTCAGGTACCATTATTGGTTTATTAGCCTAATTGTCAATCCCTTTTCATGTTGATACTATTTACATTCCTCCATTCATTCTTCTGTTCCCTCAGTAAACACTTAAATGCCCAGGCACTGACAGCACAAAGATGAATAAAATGGTTTTTCCTCTTAAGGAGCTGTACTACCACACTGATTCAAGTTCAGTTCAAGAGTATGACTCACTGCAGAAGATGTTCGTTTATATCTGGTATTCTGTTCCACACTCCCCCACGTACTCCCTCGTTTACTTTAGTAAATTATGCACTGAAAGGTTGTATTCTAAGAAGCCTAATTCCCTTCTCATAGAGTTTTCTTTTCTCCAGCATTTGTTTATATTAGTTGGATCTCTGCTCTTCTGACACCATGATTGATTTTATTTCACTGTTCAGTTTTATCTTTTTCTGTCTAGAACAGGCTATAGACTGCCATCTGCCTCTTATTAGCACTCTGTCCTGGATAGTGCAAATTCCTAATTTTATAATAACTAAGTAAAATTGTCACATTATTTCAATAAATAAATTTGATGGATCCTAAAGGAAAAAAAATTGAAGATTTTAACTCCATAACACTCAGAATATACAACAAAATATGTTGATAATAATCAACTCACTTTAATCCTTCCCAACTTTGTTCAGATGTAAAAAAGAGTTGACTTTAAATACTTTGCTGATTATGGAATAATAAACTAGCACATTTTCAAATTTAGAGTTCTTTATTTTAAAGAATCAAAGAGAATAGGGAGGGTAAAACATAACTTTTCTCATTTAATATTTCACAGTAATATTTCCTTTTTCCCTCTAGAATAAGCAAGACCAAACACAATTACAAGTTTTGAGTAAATACTAAGATCAAAAGGCATGTAACTTACTATGTATTTCACCAAGGACATAAAATGTTATATACTGCAGAAAGCAACGCTTGCAATCATAACATAGTCTAAAGTATAAATGGAAGTCTTGAGTATATAAACCTCAATGCTTCAACATTGTGAATTGATGTGTCTTAAAAAGATTAAGACCACTTAATGAATGCTGGAAATATTTACTTATATATGTCATACAGAGGCATAAATACCATGGCATAGATTTAAATATAAATAGTATACCAAATATGCTGGGAAAATGCTTACTGTAGGTCATATTTTGGCAGGTCTTTCTAAAGCAGATATAAAACACACTACGGATAAGAGAAAATATTACTACATTCTAATATATATAAATTTTAAATAGTTATTGATATAGAATCATTATAATTAAAATAAATAGGGAAAAGCTGAACTGGAGAACAATTGCTATGATAAATGACAGGCAATAGATAAATAGTTTTGCTTTGTTTTGTTTTGTTTTCAGAATATTGTGGGACTACAAACACTTTGGTTACATATATTGCCTACGCATTGCCCAAGTCAGAGCTACAACCATGAATATCCACCAGATAAATAGTTTTTTATCCTATAAAGCATAAGGATTATATTCGAAAATAAAAAGATAAGCATTCTAATAGAAAATGAGACAAAAAAATTAAATAATCAATTCACAAAAGAGGCATAAATATCTTATTGGTATAAGAAACAAACAGCTACACATATTAGTAAACAAAGAGATATAAATTCAAATGGTAATTAGACACTATTTTTATCAATCAAATTGTTAAAAAATAATAATGAAATACTCAGTTTTGGAGATGGCATGGTGAAATGAAAGCTTATGCACTGCTGGTAGAGACGTAGAAGCTTCCTGAGGGGCAATTTAGCACTATGTATTAAAATTCTAAAATAGGGGAAAAAAACAAAGATAAGGTATCACCTTTTGATCTAAAACATTAACCTCTAAAAATATATACTAATAATGGGTATGTTTACAATAGTGGAACATGCTTAAGTGAATTGGTTAAATGGTCCTGGGAACACACATATACTCTTTATTAAGATGATGTGGTAGATTGGCAGACATCAAACTGTGTTAACAAAATAAGATGCTAAAAGCAAGTAGCAAACAAAACGTGTACATTCCAAATATACTCTTGTAAATACATGGAATGAATATTTAATATATAGCATTGTATGTGTCATACGTATGGTAAAAGGCAATGGAATTAAGATATTAATGTATCAATATTTATTATTTTTAGGTGATGATGTTTATTTTTGCCTATAAGCATTTTCTGATTTTTCTACAATAAATATGTATTGTTTTTGTAAACTTTTGTTTAAAAGCAAGAAAAATAACTTTCTGAAGGGATTTATTAAGTCTAAGAAAATGAGATTTTATATGTTATTTGCCATGTTGGGATAATTGACTCATCTTCAATTTCTGAAAATAACTGATCAATAGGGTTTTAGTACACCAACGGTTGAGGATATCACATTGCTATGAATTAAGATGTAGCTATAGTGGGGAGCCAGCCCTATTTTTTCAGACTAAATAATACTATGGCCTGCAATAGAATTTGTCCACCATTTGTCTTCCAAGACACACTCAATCGATGACTATCTTACTGCATGACAAATTCTGACAGTAAGCCCACATTTTTTGCAATGTCCTTAGGACATTGTATGTAGCATCAGCCCTTTCTCTCCCACTTGATATGAGTGTACCCTTGAATTCACTTTAATAATTTACAAGATGTAAATAATTACAAAAATGTTGCTCTTGGTCCCATTTCACAGCTAATTGTGATACATGAGTGGTTAGGGTTGAAAACTGCCACTCTCCAACATCAGAGGTCTCATTCTGTACTTTTCTCATTGCTGTCCTCTCATGCCCCTGGTCTATGTTGTACAGCCCTAGCCACACGTGCAGAAGGCTGGTGGGTCAAGGTTCTGATAACCTGAGAAATCAGCTACTTGTTGTAGGTAGGTTTATTAGTTTCCTATGGCTACTATAACAAATTAGCACACATTTAATAGTTTCAAATAACACAAATTTATTATGTTACCTTTCTGGAGGTCAAATGTCCAAAATGGGTTGCACTGGGATGAGACCCAGTTAACAATGTTAACAAGGCCATTGTCCCTCGGGAGGCTGTAGGGGAGAGTTCAGCTCCTTAACTTTTCTAATTTCTAGAGCATGTAGTGCTGCTCCTTGTTCAAAGCCAGCCAGGTAGCATCTTCGTGTCTTTCTTCTTTGCTGTTGCATCTCCTCTGTATCTTCAGCCTTCTACCTGCCTCTACCTGTTATTACATGGGGCCCACCTGCATAATCCAGAATAGTCTCCCATCTTGAAAGCCTTAACTTAATCACACCTGCAAAGTCCCTTTTAGATAAAGTAACATTCACAGGTTGTAGGAATTAAGATGTGACTACAGTGGGGAGCCAGTATTTACCTTACCACAATAGATTTGATATTCCTGTTTTGTTTTTGCTTATTTTTATTAAACTAATGGGTTCTTTATCTGAAATTATGAAAACAATAATTTAGTTGACTTGAAGGCTAAAGTTATATAAGGGCTGTCCTGAAAGTATCCAGCCGTTGTTAACATAAGGAGAACAGGTACATGGCTGGGTACTTTCTGGACAGCCCTCCTACAATGCCGGTTGATAATGATATATCTAAGCCCATGCCCTTTTCATGCCTTACTACTGAATAGGTACTCTTCTATATAAAGACATTATCTTTAAAAGCAAATATTATATTACTATAAAAAACAAAAAATAAATGTATCCTAAAGATCTAAATATAATTTTTTTCTATGTATGTTTGGAATTTTTAAATTATTGTTAAACATTTTCAGAAACAAAATCAACAAATCAGCCATTTAAAAAATTATTTTGATTTTAAAAAGAAAATCTGAAATGGAATGACGAAATGTTTGAGAGCATGTGCTCTCTCTGTCAGTCGATTAATTCTGCAACTTTCTCGTGTGTAATGCCTGGACTTTAATCCACAATTCCCTTCCAGAAAATAGGGGGAATAGCAGCTGAAAGTTTTAAATATATGTGTCTGGAACTAAGCAAACAGTGAATAGAAAGTGCCTAATATTGTATCTGTTAATGGGCTAACAATATACTGAAACATTGATAGTTAACACTTTCTTACTTTCAAATACAATGAGGCTATCGGACGGAGGAAAATAACATAAAATTGTATAATCTGCCAGGGCCCAACCCCCCCCCTTCCTTCCTTCTTTCTTTCCTCCCCTCCTACCTTCCTTCTTCCTTCTTTCCTTCCTTGCTTCCTTTCCTTTTTTAAAAAACTTTTGATTAAGTCCAATGGTACCATAAAGAAAACAACTGTCAAAAAATTTTATTATTTGAAATGAATTTTTGATGGACTTTTATTACTGACTTGTCCATTCAACTCAAATCATTGAAAAAGTTGTATGCGTATTGATATACAGTTTAATGAAATACTTAGAATTTAACGTCAATTCCCTCAAGTAGTTTTTTAGAACAAAACAATTGTCAATTTAAATAATTTTGGCTTCTATGTTTATTCGTGGGACTACTTAGAAAATGTTGCAGACTTCCGTTGAACATTTTAGATCAATGTTATCTTTAGTAAGGTGTGTGGGTCTTCAAGGAATCATTTAGACAAGAATAAAGGCAGCAAGTTTCTTGTAATTTTTGGTAAGATCCTTGGGGATAATATATATTGATCTCTCTGATTCTGGCTTCACAGCTGCTGTAGTTTATGTCTGTCATTGAAAATACACAGTATAAGTTTCTTATAGGGAGACAGAAAATTATTCTGAATTGTTAGCATTTGAACTAGAAGAGTTACAAGCTTGAGGTTATGGTGGTCTGTTTATGCTTGACTCTAATCTTTACTTACTGCAAGTCCCCTTTTTGGGATTTGGCATGTTCAACAATGAAACCAAATATTGCACCTTGATAAGAACAGTGTGTCAAAACTAACCAAATGTCTCAGACATGTATACATCATGAAAACAAACCTTGGACCACATGTCCAGGGTCTAATAGTAATCGGCGTGCAGACTCCAAAGAAATTTAATATTCTCCTTACCATAATTATAATGTCTAATTACACACAATGAATAAATTATTGTGTAGCTGATTCAAGGCAGACATAATGAAAATATAAAAATGTATAATAATTTCTTGGCAGTAAAAAAGAATGGGTAAATCATGATGTGGTTCACCCCCTATGAAAGGAAAGAAATTGTCTCTACAGAATATAATTTTTCCATGAAGATATGCTTCTCTTTTCTTAATGTCATGTCTTTAGGTATAGTGAGAATATGCAATTTTAGCACAAAGATTGGGGAGGAATCTAATAGATGTATGTGAGATTAAATTGAAATTTGTGAACAGAATTTCTTGTATTAAAAAAGAGATTAAGACACATCTTACTTGGTAATACAAAATATTTTTGACCAATAACTTAGTCACATTGGAACACAGCGTTTTGGAAACAGATATTGATTTTTCAAAACAAATATGAAGATGATAAAGGATATGAAGAGAAGATGCACAGATCTATTTATGGCCTCAAATCTGGTCAGCATTTTTCAAATAAAATGTCATTTCCTCTAATTGCATAGCCTAAGGGCCATTTTAAGTTTAATTTGGTGCAGGGGAATTTTTTCCATTCATTTTGGAAAAAAATTCGGGGCTATTCTGATGGCCAAGTATATCACTACATAAATACATATATTTATATTATGTAAATATATATATTTATGTTTCTATATATATATGTTTAAGTTCCTTTTTCTGTAATCAGAATACCACAATTAAAAATGATTATTAGTAGCAAACTATATATTTTGAATCCATTTTTTGAAGTTTTTCTAATCCATCCTCAGTTGATTACTCATAATTGATATTCTAATGTTTTAGTAATTTTCTTCCATCAAGTTTATTTAGAAAAGTTTTGCTATTTGTTAGAAATTAAAATCATTGTCAGGCTTTAGTGGGAAGATGACATTTAATATCCATTGTGCTGCTTGAAGAATTTTTATTCTGATATCTGGTCGGTCAACAAGTATTTATTAAGGACGTGTTGGTACACGTTGTTGCCTTACATTCTTATAAGAGGAGGCAAACAATGCCCAGGTAAGTTAGTTAAAGGGAATAAGCTCAAGTCCTAATAAGTGTTGTGGGAAAACCCAGCATGGTTCATGTGTTGGGGAAGGAAGAGGGCAGGATGCATTGTGCGTGGTGGGTGATATTTGAGTCCAGGAGGAAGCTGGGAAAGGTTTGGGGCAAGCAGAGGTTCTGAGATTGGAAATCACTTGCTGTGTACTAAAGAGTTAAGGAGTTTGGAATTTAATCTAACTTTATTGGGAAGGGTTTGAAGTGTTTTAAACAAGGTAAAAAGTGGCCTGATTTACACTTTCCAATGACCAGCGTCCCCGTGGCCACTATGTCCATGGACTCTGGGTAGGAGAGCTGTTGGTGAAAGGTTGCCGTGGCTCCATGGCAGGAATGGAGACATTGACAAGAGCCTGGTGTTGAGACAGAACCGACATGAGTAACAGCCAGTTAGCACGAGGGTGTCAGAGGAAGAAAGCACGCAAGGATGATCCTGCACCTTTAGCCTGAACAGCTGAGGGGATGGGCGTGCCTTTTATTAATGCCACGAAGGCTTGTGAGGGGGAGATTCAGAGTGGGGAGGAGGTGGTTAAGATGGGTAGGATGATAATCCTTTTCCATGAGCCCATTCAGACATCTTCCATTTACGTGGTCATTAGAATTCCAAGTGGGGATGTTAAGTAGGAATTTGAATGTTCAGAGTAAGTCTGAAACTCAGACAGCAGTCAGAGCTGGGAGTGTAATCCCTGAGTCTGACTGAGATCACCCAGAAAAAGGATTTGGAGAGAGGAGAGAAGGGCCCTATGAAGGCCCCGGGGAATCTGACTGCAGAGGTCTGTGGACACCAGCACAGTGGTCCCTGAGCAGGCAGGGGAGGTCATCCTAGTCCCCTGAGTTGATCAAAGTTAGTATTGAATAAAATTAATTGAGTTTTCAAGGATACTAGATTTTGCTGTTTAGTATGAATTCATTACCAAACTATGTAATGTAGATATGTATCACATTTACATATTTATAACAGTGTTAAGCTTTGTTTCCATCTCTCAACCAAAGAGAGTCATACACTCTAGGCAATCTTGAGTATCAAAAAGTTTTAATAAATCTTCAAGGCAGATAAAAGTTGAATCCAAGAAATAAAGCAAGAAGATGTGAATGTACTTCAAGCTAGTTCCTCCTCTGCCTGCTTCTCCGCATGTGTCTGTGAGCATTTCCATTCAAATTAAAAATCTGAAGACCCAAAGGTGTGAACGTATGTGTGGTTTGTATGAGTGTGAGCATGTGTGAGTGTGTGTATGAATGTGTGGATGTGTATATGAGTAGAATGTGTTGTGTATTAGTGTGTGGGTGTGTGAGTGTGTATTAGTGAGCATGGGTGTGTGAGTTTGAGAGTGTGTGTGTGTGAGTGTGTATTAGTGAGCATGGGCGTGTATATGAGTGTGTGAGTGCATTGTGTATTGGTGTGTGTATGAGTTTGAGTGTATGTGTTTGTGTGTGTGTCTGTGTGTTGTGGGTGTGCAAGAGAAAGAGTGTGGCTGTGCTCACACAGGCCGGCACAGAGCTGAGTGAGGTTTAGACAAAGCTCAAATTAAAGAATTTAAAAGAATTTGAGGAAAACAAGAAGCCAAGAGAATGTGTGACAAGAACAAGATGGGTGGGACTTGAGATGGGCAGAGCACCAGACCCCAACACCAAGCGCATATTCAGATGGTGCAGAGATTTCTTAGAGTATACTATCAGGCGTCACTTCTATTTCCAAATTTTCTTGATGCAGTATGGTTACTTCTTTGACGTTGAACTAATCTACCAATGATAGTTGTATTAACCATAAACCATGAGTAGTTGAAACATCAGTTTCATAAAGAAATATGCCAATTTTGATTTCAGTTTCATCTGAAAATTTATTGAACAGTATATAGTGGATTTCTGGATTTATTTTTTTGATCTTTAAAAATTTTATTGAAATTTTAAAGTATTTTACATTCACACACATAGAATTGAGAATATTAGTATATTTTAAAGCATATATTCTAAATATTTATTACTAATTTTTATGTATTAATTTTTATATAAAACATATTGATTTGTATTTTTAATATTCTTACTTAACTGTCCTATTAATTCTAAAAATATGCAGCTTCTGTTTCAGTTTCTAAGTAAATAATTATATTGTCAATGAAACTTTTGTCTTCCACCCTTTTACCTTACTTGTTTTTCTTGTTTTACTGAACTGACTGAATCCTTTAGTATAATATTTAATACCTGTTGTGATATTAGGATCTCATTTCTTCCAAAAAAAAAAAAAAGGAAAGAAGTAATAGAATGAATTTCAGTGGCTTGAGCAATAAAAGAGCAATTATAAATTTAGAAAAACTTTTAATTAAAAAATTGAAATAATGTTTACCAGCATGTGAGACAGACACTAAAAAAAGATGGAACATCCATGATTAGACCTTTTGCATTATAAAATATGTTTCATGATTCTTTATTAAACACATTATGTAAAACTTCCTTTATTTTGAGTTTTGTGGCTATCAATCTTTCTTTTGATCTCTTTTGCCTAATTCAAATATGCTAAAAAAATTTTTGGTTGTATTCTGCTAAATAATTAACTATTTAAAGAGAATTATCAACATATAGGTGCAAATGTTGTCCCAGGTGCATTCATGGTTTAACCAGCCCGGTGGAGTGAAGCGCTGTGATTTCACTAAAGTCTGGTGTGAGCTCGCCACCTTGCGGTAAAAATGGGATGGATAAGGGTTTAAAAATGGAATCCAAAAGAGCAATGAAGTACATTATCTATTTTTAAATACAACGAAGTAAAGATGTTATGTAAAAACTATTTTACTGATTCAAAAATATGAAAAAGAAAATGGACCTTTTTGCAGTAACATTTGGTATGCTTTTCATGAAAACTTACGAGTTCTGCCTTAGTTATAAAACTATATGTGTGTTTATGTGTTTGTGTATGTATATATACATATTTATACATATGAGTATATATGGAAAATTACTCATAAATATAAATATAACTTGAGTAAATCCTAGAAATAATAATTGCTAACAGTTTGGCTTATTTATTTCTGGAAAAATTTTCCTAAAGTGTGTTTGTATGTGAGTTTTTATAATTTAAAAAAGTACCTTCTTTTTTTTACCCAATTTTACATCTTACTAATCGTCCACACTATTCTATATTCTCTTAAGAATTAGGAATTCTATCGCTATAGTGATTTTTGGACACTCTACCAACATTTTTCAAAGTTTTTTTTGTTTGTTTTTGTTTTGTTTGTAATATTAAGTGTTAAACAAATAAAATTGGAATTATTTGTATTAAACAATGTTAAACAGGCTTATTTGCTGTATCACTTCTCTGAACCTTTCAGTAGATTCAAGGCATTGAAAATCACTAAAAGTAACATACTGTGTTTCTCAGTCTTACTGATTCACAGTACGTCTTCCTTTTCCAAGCTGAATATTGTACTACATTTTTTGTTTCCAAGGAATTTGTTGTGAAGTCTTTGAATAAATGTTCATTGAAGACATTCTAAGTTGGCATTTTCAAATTAGAGTAAAGGTACCTATAGATAACCTCAAAATCTGGATGTATATATTAAATTTCTCTATCCCAACAATTTTATCACTACCATTATAAGACAATAATTTTATCCAAGCCTCAATTCTATAGGATCATTGAAATCTATAGAAAAGCACTCCTATATTGGATCCAAAAGGCCAAGATCTAATCTGTTCTATATTTTGCTTACCTTGGCTTTCCAAGGTAGGATCTGCACTCTTTACAATTTGATGTTAGAAAATATCTGTTATCTTGATGGGCTTTTTAAACAAAAAGGAATATCACAACTAAATATTTTATATAGCTAAGCCTTTTGCTAAGTAATATTAATCAATTTAAAATATCTGTTGAATATCTACTATACATCTAGTAAGCCTAAGCCATTACAAGAGATTAAACATAAACATTAAAAATTTTAAAAAGACATGGTCCCTGGCTTCAAAGAACTTGTTGAGAAAGACAATAAACACATACTAAGTATTCAACTCTTTAAAAATTACAGGTATAATAGGACTCGATACATTTTCTGGTAGATTGGAATGTTATTTTAATACAGTATAGATAATACAGTACTGATATGATTTGAATGGCAGAGTGAAGAATGGGTATTCGAAACAGGTAGAGGGAGGGAAAGGTGTGTGGACACTGAGCCATATATGTCGGGAGTCTGCTGGGAGTAGTAGGACACAAGTGTTAGTGCAGAGTCTTTGAAGAATAATAAGAAAGTAGCTTGATTTCGGTAGGCAGGAGGTGCCATTTTAGTTCATAATAGGAGATAAATGAGAATCTTTAATGCACCATTGCATATATGCATTTATGAGAGAAATATTCAGAGAAACACTATCAGTAAAATTCAGAACCCAATATAATATTATATTTTTGGTGTCTGTAAGAAAAAATTTATTTTTGTTTTTTGTTCAAGGTATGTAAGATGTTATACACCTGTTTCTTAGCCATGGCAGGATTTGCTTCCTTGTTTTTATTTTTGTTTTGTCATTTGCACAGTGACTCCATAAGTATTAGCAAAAGTAAGGAAGAAAAGATATGGAAAAGTACCTAGAATAATACAAAACACAAACAAACAAAAAAGGGAGGATAACTCCCAATTAACTGGTGCATTTGCATAATTGTTTAAAGTAAAAGACTGTGTTAGGAATGTGATTATTGACATTCCTGGATTACCCATTGTATTCCCAGTAAAACCGCTAATATTTCACAGCTGATACTGGCACATTGATAGTGTCACAGCTACTAAGCAGCAGAAACAAATAAAATCAAATTTAAAGATTTGGAATTCAAATCTCATTGCTGTTACCAACATATTATTGTACTTCACTCAATTACAGAATACAAATTTATTTTTATCCGTATATTTAATTTTTTAACCTAACCTATTTAATAATAACAATAACAATTTTTCAACTCATCATGGAAGGTCAATAAATATTTATGCTCTTTTAAAAGTATACTTTACTCGATGGATAACTGTACTTTCAAAACCACTGCAATTTTTTTTGGTAACTAAGTGTTTTTTCACACTTTTACAAAGCATTTTGCAGCCATTCTAATATATTTGCCAAAACCTCCTTTATATTCTGTGTACAGAATTTGACAACATTCATTATCTGCTTAACAAACCATATCAGTTCTGCAGAGGCCATTATGGTTGACTACAGATATTAAAATTTAGTTCTTTACTAAAATGCAGATTTTTGCAATAATATATCAGATTGTAAAATTTTACATTACAAATGGTTTATATACAACAGTGCTTAACAAATCATTAGCACAATGTTAAATGTGATACTTTTTTCAAAATGACTATAACATATTTTCTACACTTTAATTTTGTTTTTCAAAGTGACTATCACATGGTTTTCACTCTTGAACCAGGAAGCTAAAGTCAAAATGAACAGAGAGAAGAAACTGATTTTGGGGGAGACCATGGAAGGCATGCAGAGCCAGGAGGAATCACTTTACTTGAGTTAGCTATATCTTTGCCTTACTTCTGATTTTCAGAATTTGAGTGGTTTTTTTTTAAGGACTTCTCCAGCACATATGCAAAGTATTTTCCTGAAAATTTTGATTAGTATAGCAAGTACAATAACGAAGCTAACTTTCTAAAATGTATGTAACATACAGTTTTGAAAGTGAAAAAATCATTATAACATGACTGCAGTGTCTAGATAATATTGACCATTAATAAATCTTTACTGATTGATCACTATAAATTATGTGTATTGAATTTAGTATGTTTTTAACCTATATTAAAATACTAGAACTATTATTGAAAAAATAAACACTAACATTACATTTTATGAGATATGTGGAGTGAATACAAGCAAAAACAAAAGTTAGCTTTAAAGCACTTTCTGTAAACTACAATTCACAAGCAATATTAATATAAAGACTGATTGCTTTGAACATTCTATTACTCTAATAATGAAAGAAATGTGTTTTTCCTAATATTTAAATCATATCTAACATTTTCATTACTATATTAAACTTCTCACATTTTAACATATCTATATAGCCAGATTTCACACTTTTTTGGAGTTCTTATTTTACCTTCCCATTTGCTAAATATGCATTGTAATCTTGGAGATCATGGTCATTGGATATCAAGTCACTAGAATGTGTGAAATACATGCATGGTAGGCTAATTTCATCAAAACATATATAATAAATGTGGATAAGCATAATCTTATATATTTTTATGTTATTCAGGATTAATTTTTTCCTGGTTCTAAATTTTCATGGCAGTCTTTGTTTTTTCACATGATTAAATGATGTTACAGGGTTTGCTTTAATATGTTTTCATTAATATTTTTAAGCATGTATTTTTAAAAATTATTTTAATATTTCAATTGTGTTTTTGCACAGTAAAACTGAATTTATAGTTACAGAATTTCAGTATAGAACATAATTTATGCATGTGGTGAACACTTAAGGTTTGCTATATGAATGTACCAACTAAAAAAAATGTGGATAGTGTACTTCATTTTAATGATGGAAAACACACCATGCCATTTTTATAAGCTGAGCCTCTCTAGAAGAATGCCAGCTCTGTTAGTAAAACAAAAAATAATTACTAAGGCAACGTTTCTGAAAATCTCAAGGCAGATTGTTTATCTCACTTTGACGGCATATTATCATTCTAATCTTTTTGTTTTTAGATTTGTAGTGTGAGTGATTTACTACTGAGCATCAGTTATAACTACCTTCCTTTGTCTTGTTCTTCTTGTTTTTAGCTCCTTGTGAAGGCAATACATTCTTCTGCCATAGTAACATGTGTATTAATAATACATTGGTCTGCAATGGACTCCAGAACTGTGTGTATCCTTGGGACGAAAATCATTGCAAAGGTAATGATTAGTCCTTACTAATTTAAAAAATTCCCTACCTTTGGAGTAAGAGAGAAGTTTATATGATCAACCTCTCAAAAATAGAGTATATAGTGGCTTTTGTGAGCTCCGTGTATGTCTTATAGTTGATTTGTAAGCATACTGTATCCAGATGTTTCCTCATTCATGCAAAGTGGACTATCTTTAACACTTGAATACTCATTAAAGACATCACCTTATTAGAGCCTGCAGAGCCATGGGGTTGGGGTGGCGGGGGTGCAACTAGAGCTTTCAGTGGAACGTGTTACTTTCCTATCATACCTGGTACCCCTTCATCTGTGGCTACACCACTCATTTTTTCCAGTTTGTCTTCACTGGACTTTGTACACATACTCTAGAGATAAAATATATCGAAGGAGCATTTGTCCTTTCAAGTGATTCCGGCCACTTCACTTCCTTTCAATTTTGCTATGAAAATGCTTTTCTTCCTTTCTGATGGAAACAGCTTGCAATGCTCCTGCCTCCTTCTCTGGCCTGTGCACAAAGGTTTGTTTGTGTAGATGAAGATCCCTGGCTGGATTCTGAATGTTACCTATTTTAGTTAAGTTAAAAGTTCCATATAAATTCTTTTATTAGATCCAATATTAAACAATTTGCAAAGGATAATGAACAGGCAAATAACTCTTTCATGCTTAAAGTTCAATATTACCTATTAAAATAGCTTCTGTGGATAGAAGCAGAGAAACATTGCCACAGCCTCCATTAGTTTATTAAAGTCAGTAAGAAAGGCAGGTCCAGTATCAATTATTTTGGTGGGGTGTTGGTGATGATTACTTTTGTGTCTACTTCTGAATGGATAGGAAATTAAATACTTTCTGAATTATCTTAATACAAACTTGCTAATGATTAGTAGTCACCATTGGATTTGTTTGCCTAATGTAAATTTGTTCCCATGTATGTAGGAATATTTGACAAGAGACAGCAGTCAAGAAAATGTAAATATGTGCATTACGAAAATCCACATTTATTTTTTTCATAAGGCAAAATTATTCTTTTGATTTGTAATTTATTCTCTTGCATTAGGAGAAAAAATTTTTTATTATTTCAATCATTTCTAATTTATTGAAGTTAGTTTTATGGCAAAGTACATGGTGTAGTCTAAAAACTGTTCCATGTGCCCTTGAAAAGAATGCATATTTGCTATTGTTGAGTGGATTGTTCTATAGATGTTTGTTCCATCTAATAGGTTTATAGCGTTGTTCAAGTCTTCTATTTTCATTATGATGTTCTGCCATGTTTTATCCATTACTGAAAGTGGGTATTAAATTCTCCAACTATTATGGTTGAATTGTCTGCTTCTCTCTTAAATTTTGTAAAGCTTTTATTTCATGTATTTTTAAGGTTGGTTGTTAGGGCTATATATGTTTATAATTGTTATATGGATTGACCTTTTTATCACTATAAAATGACCTTCTACTATGTAGTAATGTATTTTTTATCTTAAGGTATATTTTTTCTGACATTAGTTTAGCCACTCTACCTTCCTTAGGATTTGGCTTCCATGCCTTTTTTTCCATCCTTCTGCTTTCTGTCTGTCTGTATCTTAAATACAGAGGAGAGAGTGTATAGTTGGATCTTATTTTTTTATCCAGTCTGACTTGATACTGTTATTGATATGGTTGGATTTACATCTACCATTATACTTTTGATTTCTATATATCACAGGTATTTTTCCTCTGTTATTCCTTATTGTTCTATTCTTCATTAAGTAAATATATTCTAATGTAACATTTTAATATGTTTAGTGGTTTTTCAATGTATTTTTTACTTACTTTATTAGTAGTTGCTTTAGGGCTTCCAGTATACAGCTTAACTTCTCAAAATATATTTTAGGTTTACACTAACTTAATTCTAGAGAGATATAGAAACATTATTCATACATAGCTCTATTCTTTCTTCCTTTTTTCCTATTGTTTTTGAACATGTTACATCTGTATGTTACAAACCCAATAGTACATTGCAATAATTATAACTATATAATTTTATGCCTTTTAGATAAATTGAGAGAGGAAAGGATAGCAAGCATATATTAGCATGATTTGCGATACAACCCTTCTTATTTACCATTTCTGGTTCTCCTTATTTGTTTTTGTAGATTTTCATTATCCTCGGTGTTATTTCCTTACTCTAATAACAGCTTTTCTCCCTCCTACCTCATTTGTACTGTTGTCACCAAATATATTGCCTTTTGATAAGTTGTTGGCTCAAAATACAACTATATAGTATAACTTTGCTTTTTTAAAAGTTAAGTGAAGGATGCAGAAGAAATATGCAACTATACTGTTCTTCATAATTATATACATAATTGTCTTTATTGACTATGTTTGTTTGCTTACTTAATTTATTATCTGTTTAATTTTTTCATGTGGATTTGAGTTACTGTCTGAGGTCACTTGTTTTCAACTCAAAATCTTTCTTTGATATTTCCTTTAAGGCAGCTCTTTAAGCATTGAGTTCTCTTCATTTTTGTCTCTCTGACAATGTCTTTATTTTGTATTGAAAGTAGTTTTGCTGGATATTAAGTTTTTGGTTGACAGGTTTTTATGTTGGGTTTTTGTTTTGGTTTGGGTTGTTTGCTTGCAGCCTCCACTGAGGATAAATCAGCTGTTAATCTGATTGGGACTCCTTTCTATGGAATGAGTTGTTTTGTTTTTTTTTTTTTCTCTTGCTGCTTTCAAGATTTTCTTTGTCTTTTTTTTTTTTTTGAAACATTTTTAATATTATATATCTGGGTATAGATCTTTTTGCATTTATCATACTTGGAGTTTGTTGAACTTGGATGTGAGTTTTCTCATTAAGTTAGGGAAGTTTTAAGCCTTTACTTTTTAAAAATATTTTTCCTGTTATTTTATATCCCTCTTTTCTTTCTCATACTCCCATTACATTACACTGGTGTTCTTGATGGTTTGCCACATTTTTCTGAGGCTCCTTTAATTTTTCTGCATTCATTTTTCACTTCTTCAGATTGCATTAGTTTTATACGTCTATCTTCAAGTTTGCTGATAGTTTCTGCTTCCAGCTGACATGTACTCAGTGTTGAGTCACTCTAGGAAATTTTCATTTCAGTGATTGCACTGTTCAACTTTAGGCTTTCCATTTTTCTATTTTTATAATTTCTATTTATTTATTGATAGTCTCTATTTAATGAGGCATTGTCCTCATCCACCTTAACTTCTTTAATCATTGCTTGCTTTAGTTCCTTAAGTATATTGATTATAGCTGCTTTGAAATTTGTGTCTGCTAAGTCAGAAATCTTGCTTTCTTAAAGGCATCTTCTTTGCCTCCTTTTTTTTCTATGTATGAACTGCACTTTCCTCTTTCCTGTTTCTTTACATGCCTTACAATATTTTGTTGCAAACTGCCCATGTTAGGTAATATATTGTAGCAACTCTGGATACTAATTCCCTTCTGTTGTAGTTTTCTTGCTGGTTTGTAAGTGTAGGCCTGGTTGGACCATTTTAGTGAAAAATTGTTGCACAATCTGATCCAATTAAATTCAGTTTATTGCAAGGGTAGTCTCTGAGTCCAGGCTTTGTGAGTTGTTACAATGCAGGGAGGCTCTTCTTAGCTGTTAATTTCCTGGCTTGTTTTGTTAATCTTCTAGCTCTTCTAAGATTTGGCTTGTTGCTATTAAGGCACTAACAGCCTCTTCTTAATTGCTCTGCACAAAATCCCCATGGTTTTGGAGATTATCCTTGGGTTTGAGCTTCTCTGTACTCTGTTCCAAATAAACTAACCTTTTGGGGGAAAGCTACAGTGCTCTGCATTCTTGTGGCCTGACTCCCTTCCTGGGCAACACTTCTGTACCACTGCTCTGGATGGGGGCAGGAAGAGTGGCCAGATTCTTCTGGAGTAACAGCCCTGCTCTGTGAACAAGGCACTGGATGAGGGGAGCAGCATCTGGTATTCTCCTCTTGCAGCTCCAGGCTGAGAGGTGGAAGGGAGCCCCAGACATCTCAGTCACTCGGGCCTGGAATAGAGCATCTGCAACATGGATCTGGGGTAATGGAGAAGCTAAATGCTGGTAGCTTGCCCCTGCTGGAGAGATAATGCAGCTCTTTTGACTGGATGCTGCAAGGACAGGGAGCCCTGTGTTCTTGTCTGCAACCTTCCTGAGTAGAGCTTCCATCATGATGAATTAAGGGTAGAAGGAGCAAGTCATGGCTCCAATTCCACCCACTCTCACTGTTCCTGAAGAAATTTAGTAAGTTTGTTTAAGTAAATGTATCTCCTCTAGCTGTATACCCTTAAGAAAATTTCCAGTTTCCTTAAACCAGACTTTAACTGGTTGAGCTTTTGAAATAATTTTTTACCATTTATGGTTATTTAATTTGGGAAAGAGTCTACATAGGCCCTCATGCCATCATTCCAAAAGTGTCTGTCTTCAAATTTAATTGAATTATCTTTTGGTGTCAGAATGTTGTTGTTACTTTGACTTCAGTTGTGCATGTCAAGAATAAATACAGAATGACACAGATATGTTTATGTTCCCAGCATTTGAGTTTAGAGGGTTTTTTATAACAATGAGAAAAGAATTTACTCATTTCCAAATGTCATGCTGAAGATATTATACAAATTTCTTTAAACATATATGTATATTCTTTATATTATATATAATCTTTATTTATGTTTATATATATTCTTTATATATATATCTTTATATATGTATATACAAATTTTTTTAAAGCTAAAATGCTGGGCAACGAAAGAGCTATTTTTAAAGCTAGAAGATAGCACCCTCGTGAGAAGTGAGATCTTTTATTTATTTTAAAGTATTTTCTAATGCTACCATAAGCCTGTAAAAATCGTATGCTCTGCCTATTTCATTTTAAAGTTCTCAGGATACATTCTGACTCTAATATTAACGCACGGTGGGCTATTTCTTGTTTTGTTTGTTTGTTGTTTTCGCTCTCTTGAACCTATAGAAAAGAGGAAAACCAGCCTTCTGGACCAGCTGACCAACACCAGTGGGACTGTAATTGGCGTGACTTCCTGCATTGTGATCATCCTTATTATAATTTCTGTCATTGTACAGATCAAACAGCCTCGTAAGAAATATGTCCAAAGGAAATCAGACTTTGACCAGACAGTTTTCCAGGAGGTGTTTGAGCCTCCTCATTATGAGTTATGTACTCTCAGAGGGACAGGAGCTACCGCTGACTTTGCAGATGTGGCAGATGACTTTGAAAATTACCATAAACTGCGGAGGTCATCTTCCAAATGCATTCACGACCATCACTGTGGATCACAACTGTCCAGCACTAAAGGCAGCCGCAGCAACCTCAGCACAAGAGATGCTTCTATCTTGACAGAGATGCCCGCACAGCCGGTCAAACCCCTCATCCCACCCATGAACAGAAGAAATATCCTTGTCATGAAACACAACTACTCGCAAGATGCTGCAGATGCCTGTGACATAGATGAAATTGAGGAGGTGCCAACCACGAGTCATAGGCTGTCCAGACACGATAAAGCCGTCCAGCGGTCAGTATCAATAGATTTTTTGATGACAACTATAACCTGAGGACTGTAATACTTCCAGAGTATTGTCTTCTATTTTGTCTTCATATTTCAGTTTCCCTTTGATTAATGATTTAAGCCATAGTGTCTCAACTCTTTTCTTCTTTTTCCTTTTCAGTATTATCCATACACTTAATAAACCCCATACATGTGCATGATATGTATATGTGTGTGAACACACATGCTCACATAGACCAAAGATATTTCATTTGTTTCTAAACATATACAAATATCTATTTCTACAAAAATTATGGGTTTTAATTTATAGTACAGATTTATATTGATAATTTGATTCCACATGGTCATTAATGTTGCTCCCATCAATATTTATATATTTTAAGATATGAAATAATATTTGGAAACAATTGCCTTACGAAGATGGCTTGCCCATCTTGCTGAATAATTTTAATCCAAAATAACATATTTTGCAATATAATATATTTATTTTGGGTATAAAAATGAAATACTTTTATTTCACATATCATATAATACTTATATTAGAAATTACATATGATAGCATGGTATATTAACATTTATATTTAAATATAGCAAGAATTATTAGAAACATTTGATTTGTTTTCTTTTTAATATAAATACAGTATTATCTGTGTTATATTATTAGTCCTAAAATCAGTAAAAGTTTTGAGGAAAAAAATTAAATTAAAATAATTATTTTAAATTCCAAAATCCAGTCTGCTTATGCTTTGTTTTGCATGTTTACTAGCCTATAGTTTATTGTTTAAATTGACATTCCTTCTGCCTTCATTATACACTCTCAAAACCTGAAATATCTTAATTAATTTGATACATTTTGCATGCTGATGAAAGAAACATATATTTCCACAGTTTTATGAATTTTAGGAATGCTCTCTTTAAATATTTGTGTGCATATATTTATTTTTGTGAAAATATTACTTTGTTGAATGAAATAGCCATAACATTCCAGGTTCTGCCTCATTGGGTCTCTAAGCAAACATGAATCTGAATACAACACAACTAGGGTCTAAAAAGAAAATTCAAGGTAAGCAAATGCCCTTGGTTCCTTCTCCCACTTTGTTGTATTCTGTTTTGTTTTGTTTTGTTGCAATTGTCTTGTAGTTTTTTAGGGAATGTGCTATTTATTCATTATTTCTTAAGATATGTGTTTCATGACATTTCATGATTAGAAATATAATGAGTATTTCCATTCATTGCTAATGGAGGGATGATACTCAGGACACACATCTTTAAAATAAATATTAATATTCTTACCATCAAGCATGGTACAAAAATGTTATTAAAAATAACATCAAATTAATAAGCTAAATTTTACATATTTTAAGGGAAAGATAATAAAATTAATGAACTTTCTTCAAAGAAATACCAGAAGAAATCCAACTTTTTTGGAATAAAAAAAATTAATATTCAGTCTCAATATAGCTGAAGTAAATATATAGAACTGGTAATTACTTTATTTACATAATTTGGCAACATTCTATTCAAAATTCATACACTAAGTATTTGGTGGTACTTATACAGTTTATGCACTCTTATTTTTGCATGCATATGTAATTTATCTCATCAAAACTAAATGCAGCATGTTATGTCAAATTTTATAATATAAAATTTGAATGCTTGACAATGTAAAAGGTTCCATTAATACAAGTTGTCTATGTGTACATCTATTTTGTTATCAGATATCACAATGGCTTTACTTTTTGCACTTGATAGTCTATATCTATATTAGCCTAATGTGTCTCCAATTAAATTTGCTTGACAGCTAAGCTCTTCAAAACTCTTCAAGCCTATTCTTGACTTAGGTGAATGCATTTCCATGCTCTATATTACCTTAATAAATTGGTGTATTTGTATGCATTTTTCATTGGGAGAAAATGTTTTAACTGTGTTTTATTTTCAGAGAAGAACTATTTATACAAACATGGGGACTGTGAAAAGAAAATTCTATAGTGAATTGTGAAAAGTGGACATATTTCTAAATTCATTCCACTGCCTTTATCCAAACATAAGAATTACAGACATTTGTTATTCCTTCGGCAAGACATCCCCGCTGCACAATGATATGTTCATTTCGTAATTTGGTTGCTGGCCACCAAGTGCTCCTTAGTTTTTAAATACATTTTAAGATTTACTGGAAACTTGAAGAAGAAATTAGTTCCTGATTAAGACTACCCCAACTTTATTTTTACTGTCAGTTTCACTTTTGTTTCTATGTTGTTTTATGTCTTTGTTATATAATTGTACATTGTGTGATATGTGAAAAAACATGAATTTGGATGAACCTTGTGTTACATATACATTGTTTTCATTATATAGACTGCTTGAGAATAGTGCGTTCCTGAGTGATTTTGAACATGCTACAGTGAAAAGTGAAAATGTGGACCATGGAAACACCAGCTAGAGGTCTATGGACTATACACAACTATTGTTATACGATGATTAAATGCAGCAAAAAGTAATGAGTAAAATTACTAGATTGCAATAAGAAAAAATCTCATTTTTTTGGTCTTTCCTATATAACCCTGATTTCCTTTTTGTTTTATATCAAAGGAAAATACCGAGTTTCAGAAATAGTTTTTGAAATCGGGTATTTTACCATTCATACCCTACAATAGAAATGTTTTTGATTAAGCACTTAGCAATATGACTGTATTGACAGTTTGAGAAAATGCCCTGCATGTCAGTACTGGATATTTGAGTTGGGAAAATATCCTTTTTGTTAGACACATTGTAAAAAGCATGCATTCTCAAATACTGCTGTTACTCTTCCATTTCTTTTGGTCATATGCTTGCTACTTGTAACTTTTTATATAAAGATATATAAAATGTATAATAATTTCCTAACTTGAGTTAAGAGAAATGTTTTCTTCTATTAGAGTGACAAAAAAGCTGACTCTCATAAGTACACATTTTCTATCAACTTTTTCCACCTTTCAGGGTACAGGATATCCTTTAGTATTGAAGTTTGCTTCCCCATATTGACTTCTGAAAGTTTAGGGAATACGTTCTCCTTTTAGAATAGGAAGGTCTTTTTTTTTAGGTGCTTTAAAATCACAGCCCCTTTTATGACCTAAATTACACCATTCTCAATTATTCCTATGCTCAGGCACAAATATGACACCCGAAGGATTAGTGATTATGATGTATTTCATACAAATAAAGCAAAATCCTAAAATGTATTTAGTTGCTGTTGAATTGAATTGTATGCACACTCTATAAAGTTTGATTTAGTGACTGGGTACTTTAAAAAATACCATATATATAATCTTTTAAAAAATGAAAAATCGAAATTACTATAAATCTGCTTACCAACATTTTCAAAACTACTGAATTCTACAGGTTAAAAGAATTTGTCCTTCAGCTAGCATAGCAATCTGGTCTACCATAATTCAGACCTTGCAACTCAAGCAGGCTTTACAAACCAAATAGATACATTACTGTTATACATCTCTGTTAGGAATTCAATTTCATATATGTTAAAAAAAACAAGTAAATGGAAAATAAAATAAAATTTTATAATAGAAAAATAAAAAATTATTACAATTTTAAATACTCTACACTGAAAAAATGTCAACCTACACAAATAATCACTTCAATGAATTGATAAACTGGGGAATAGAAAAAATGTATTGAACATGATAAATAAAAATTATTTTTCAATGTTATGCTACACATTTTTATACACATTGCTTGTGATAAAATGTACCCTTTTTATTTGGCTTATTTATTACCTTGCTTACTTTTTTGCCCTTTAATTCAGAGTTCATGCACCAAAGATTATTTTTTTAAATGATTAGTCATGTTTTATATTGCTTTCTCTATTTAGATATCTTTCACTTTGAATGATAACCTCAAAAAGTATGATATACATGTCAAGCCTTTTTATTTATAACAGCAATAAAGATAGGAAAATAAATTAGGTGAACATTTCCCCATTCACTTGTCCTGTGCTGTCCACAGAGTTTCCTTCCCCTCCAATTCCTCCTGAATATACAGAATGCTGATTCCTTGCTTTAAAGATATTTACACCAGAAATGCACTGAGACTTTAAAAAAAGAAAAAACACCAAACTAAACTAAGTAAAATAATAAGAATGAACAGCTTACGTATATTTAATACACAACAGCTTCATGGAAAAAAAAAATAATTCAAATGAAGAATAAACCTCCTCAGTGGTAATACTAGAATTATTTAACAACATGTAGGCGCTGACTAATCAGAAAAGAAGATAGTGATAATGTTGGGGAGCGTCCTGGAGGCATGCTATTTTCCCTGCAATAACTCTAGATGCTGGATCTCGGAGGTGCGGGGCTCCAGCAGAGCTGGGAGATGTTCTTTTCAGGGCCACGGAGGTGCCTATTTAAAAACCAGTATTGAAATTTATCAATGTATTATAAACTCCTATTTAATGGCTACATCAGACCTTATCACCTGAATTCAACTTTTGGCTGACATTCAAAAGAGGATGACATATGTAGATAAGAAATGAGACATTTCAAGACTTTTAAGTCAAGTTATTTTAATAAATATTTATATTTTTTGATAAAGTGAATTCAAATGTTATTAACACAAGTGCTTTATTAATTCAATAAGATGGTTTTAAATAACGTATTGTTAGCCCACTATGTTAATTAGATAAAGCTATTTTTTAAACTTTATTTTTCTATGTTTGAATTCACTTTTCAAAATCACAGTGGCATATTGTAATTACAAGCATCACCTATGAAGCCCTGAATTAAGCTTTGTGCTTCTGTGCAACTGTACTTTAGTCGCCTAATTCAAAGTGTTTGATTTGGAAATCTGATTTGGGGTACCTGTTTTAATACACATGTCAATTTTATGTATCACCTTGCAAAATAGACATAAATGATGTTTGATTTGCCATAATTAGCCTTGATCTGTTAGATAATTAAAGTGTGGCTATAAACATAATTCAAGATCAATATCTTTGGGCTGTTAATGGAGAACAACCCACATTGTGGAGTTGCTGGCTTGTGTTTCACATTACTTTTTTCTACTAAAAATATTTCAATGAGTCTAACTCACTCCATAAGCTATGATTCTCAGTGTTTAATAAATTTAGGTCTTTGACATTACTTGACTATTCACGTAAGCTACTGCATCAACTTTTTCTATATTTTTCCCTTAGGAATTTAATTTGGCTTTTCCTCAAGTTTTATAGATTTTATTTTTTTAAAAAATTCATGAATGGGTTTTCCTTATCCTCAGAATATCATAATAAATTTCAAAATATGATCCTGCTTCCCATTACCTTTATTAAAGTGATGACAAATAATTTATTGATGTGTTGGCAGTGAAATAAATAATATCATCTTATCATGAAGTTTGTATATGTCAACGATAAAAATGAGATGTGTCAGATTCCAACTCTGGAGGGAGGTTATATAGACAAACTCTTTAAACTTCTCTGAACTGTAAATGAATATGATTTGAAAAGTGGGTTTTGGTGTTGTCTAACTATACTGAAGTGAGTGAGTTTCTGTGCTGTCTTTCTCTGTGCACCCTTTCCTCTATTGGTTCATTTCTATCTATCACAGTCTGGCACAAAAGATCCAGGCAAAAAATTGCAAAATAGATGAAAAATAAAAGAAACAAATGAGTTAATTATTAATCTCTTATCCATTTAATTAGTGTTTCCCATGCCCTTCTTAAATGTTAAATAAAGTAGCAAAATAAAAATAGTCTGTTGAAATAGACAGAGATATGCTTTTATAAATAATCCTGTTCAATAAACCTGAGGCCCTTTGTTAATTTAAAAATATCCTGATTCATTTCATTAATGAATTTGTTTAAATTGTACCACAAGTATCTCTGAGTTATATCATTGAAATAAATAAAACAGGGTAATAAAAATAACAAATATAGGTGACTGACGTCAGACACTCATAACAACTGATTATTTTCCTTGTAGCCTCTCGTTCTGTACTTCCTTGTATTAAAGAGGTAAATGCTTTCTTAACATGCCTCTAGTTCCTCAGAGGTAAGAAACATAAACTCAACCTGCTTCAGACTTCTGTCATTTACTTGAGTTGGTTTCCAGAAGATACTTGTTCCTAAGCCAGTATGATCATATAGTTAAACAGCCCCTTTATATCCATAATAATTGTGCATTCAACATGTTCTTCTTTGTCCCCAGCTTCTACTATCTTTCCAAACTGTGAGGCATGCTATTTTACACTGTTTTATTTTTGAAAAGTTGACTTTGTGCCCTATCTTAATCGTCACAGATACTGACACAAAATTTAAAAGTGAACAGAAAACATAGTGTATAAATTATTTAAAATAAAACATTCTTTTTATATCATGTTATAAAATTTGTACTCTTTATTCACTTTTCCATTAATTAAATTTGATATCACTATAGCTAGCCTTTTTGAGCCTCTACAATCTATATGCCGAGCTTCTTCCTAAGTACTCTGCAGATGAAAATGAAGAAGGTGATCTAATAGGGAACATAATTACAGAGTCTTACAGAAGGAAGAGTTCTCAGAGGAGCTGTGTGAGGAAAATTAAGCCCAAGATTATTTGCTGTTGATCGTCTTGAAAAGCTGATTGCACATTCCCGTTTAACTCCTCCATCCTCTCCTGTGGAAGGTAAAACGTATTCAACTGTCAAGAGAATACAATAAAGATGATGTTTTGTAATCAAGAAATTAGTAGCAGAAATATGCAGATAAAGATATCTTCTTAAGAGGATCAAGAGAGGCTTTGGACACAGTTGACCCTTTAAGCAGATCTTGAGGGATGAAGACCATTGTCAGAGAGGGGTGCAGGGAGAAATTTCCACCTAGAGTAATTACAGCAGGTGTGATCTTAGAAGATCATTTATTTGAGTTGGCTGGAGCATAGACAGGAGAAGTAACAGTAAATACATTTGGAAAAGTAAGTTGGAGTTTACATCATGATTTCTGAGTGCATGGAATACCATCCAAAGCAGTCTACATTTTATTTAAGGGAGAATATTTTAATGTCTTTTACCAAAGTTTGGCTTAAGAGTTGTGCTTTAAGTAGAATCCTCTGACAGGAGTATGTTTGTTAAAGTGAATGAGAGACATTAAGTATAGAAAACCAAAAACAGTTTAGGAACAAGACATTAAAAAGAGTAACTGGTGGGTTGTTAGATATCTCGGAATATTTGTCTGTATTTTCTACTACATTTTATTGTTTCAAGGTTATGATTGACTAGTGAGTATATTGCGTGTCATACGCCAAACACCATTCTCAGTGCTTCACATATAATCTTTGCCTTGATCATCTTAGCAATTTTATGAATAATAATAATAATATTTGTTATTGATTGTACAGATAAGGAAACTAAAGAGAGTAAAATTTCTAAGACTTAGTAAATTTTATAAGATTGTACATAAGAGTGATGAATACAGCTTTGAAATCAAGCTAACAACAGAGTAAACCAATGATCTTTACCATTGTGCAATACACCCCTATTAATATTCAACATAGTCCATTTCAGCTGAAAGAAGTTGATACCCATCCATATTAACCCCACAGTTTTGTGTTTCCTCACCTGTAAAAATACGTATTATAGCACCTTCTCTCCACCTTACAGAGTGTGAAGCTCAAATGACTATACATTGGAAGATATTTTTTATACCCATAATTCATTATAAAAAAATAAATCATTTTTCCTAAATCATGTGTAAATTTCATTTTATAATCAACATGGAACAAATGCATCATCTATAAAGAGCAGCACTGAAGAATAACTTCCGGCTTCTCTTGTCCACAGTGAAATATATGACGTTCAGAACCCACTGATTCTTACTTCCTCTGAATGATAGTTCCTCCAGTGTTTGTTTTATTGCATCATCTTATTGAAGTGCTGTTCATCATCTATGAACAACATTGAATGCTGGAGCTCCTAAGTAACCCCAAAAGCCCTCATCAACAAGTATACACAGAAATAGCAACACTTGAAAGCAAATCCTGTTTTCAATCACAGGTAATTGTTTGGCATAAATTCACGTAATAGCATACTAGTGAATAAGCAAGCAAATAGACATTTGTGTAGGTAAGTGCAGTTTCATAACCAAAATTATCATATAAAAATGTGGTATATTGCAGTGAAAATAGATTTTCAAAAGGTCGAATTCAAATTCTACTACTTAAGGAGCTAATTACGTGCTCTTTAAAAAGTTCTTTGAATCCTCTGGGTCTCGCTGCCTTTATCTGTAAAATGGATAAGGCTATACTACCTAATGAAGAACATTTCTGTGAGAATTGGAGATGATATGCACAAACACTTGACATGAGATCAATGATACCACAGTGGTGGCTGTAGTATTTACACTGGTGTTTTACCAGATTGCACTACAGAATGAGAAAAAAATGTCCCTTGTGTGTAATACTTTTTATGTATCTGTGAACCAGGCATTCCTGGCAAAAAAAAAATGTTCCATCTCTGTGATCCCAGTAGCTTTCAACAAATCAGGAAAAGACCTCACCTTTAAAGGACACAAATCAACCAATGTCAATTTCTAAGGGATTATTAAGGCAGAGGACCAGATGGAAGAAATATAAGGGCTAGTAAGGTGGGAAGAAACAAGAATCAGATATTGCCTATTAGCTCTTAATATGCCACCATGTAAATGGGGATAATCTATCGGAAGAGGCACTGACACAGATATCCTATTAATAATGTGGAATTGAGAACTGTTAATTTCTAGAATATATGTTTGAAGACAGACATCAGGACTGACCAATCTGGGTATCCTTCAAAATAACTAAGGACATTGTACATAATTGGTAGTCAATATGTGCTATTAAGTGAGCAAATGAATGGAAAAATTATATATAAATAAGTTTCTTTGTCACATATAATCATAACACACCTGGATTATATTTATTAGTGATACCACTATGTATAAGAATTTAAACTTTATCTAAACTCACCTATTTTCCCATTTATAGCCATCTAGTTGGTGGTGTATACATCCATCGTTTTCTTGGCTGAAAGAGAATACAATGGCAAGGAGGACACTGAACTATTCAAAATCTAGTTCAGTTTATCCAAGGCATTATATCCATTTGTAAACAATTGTCATTACAGAGAAGATCAATACTTCTATATGTGTTAATAATAGAAATAGTGGTCACAATTATAATGATTTCAGATGCCTTTCTAAATTCTTTTCTATTGTCCACACCTATATCTAATCTAAAAAGGTATATTTTTGTTTATATGGTTTACCATAAGTGAGGAAAATTGATGGTATTTTTTGGAGATTATTTAGCCAAAATTTAGATACAAAGTTAGAAAAAAAAGTTTTGAAATGGCCCAGAAAATTTTGTCATTTTACTTGGTATTCACGTTTGGAATAATTTGGTTTTCATTTCCTTCCATAAGTAAATATATTTCAAGTCCTCATACAAAGACACACATATTTTCAGTTTTTCTTATGGATCTATTTTAGATAACTGCATCTGAAAAGTGAAGTATCAAATCAATAACAATTAACTTAGAAAAATAGGGAAGGGATCCATTTTAAAAATTAGCTGTTACTCTCTTATTATATTAAACTATAAACCACAGAATACACATTTTCTAAAATATAACCATCTAAAATTAAGTCCTAACTTATTTTCATTTTTATAGTATTTTTCAGTCATCTAACAATAACTTCTGTAGTTCTCAAACTGAATGTGGTTTTACTGTTCAAGTTGTAGAAAATCAAGCCATTATTATTGTTCTAATTATGTGTCATTATAATATATAATTGTTAAAAATCAAATTCGACAAGGCACAGTGGCTCACGCCTGTAAGCCCAGCACTTTGGGAGGCAGAGGCAGGAGGATCTCTTGAGCCCAGGAGTCCAAGGCTGCAGTGAGCTATGATGGCACCACCGCACTCCAGCCTGGGAGACAGAGCAAGACCCTGTCTCTTTAAAAAAAAATCAAATTCATAATATGCATGGAATAACAAAGGATATATAAAAATTATGCTTTATTTATTCATTAAAATACTGAAAAGAAGCTTTACCACTTACAGTTGTTCCCCCTCTTATTGGCATTATTACCATATGCATTTAATAATTATACAGTAATTCTACTCTGCCATGAAGGATGAATTAAGGCCTTTTGCAACAATTTGGATGGAACTGGAGACCGTTATCCTAAGTGAAGTATCTAAAGAATGGACAAACAAACACCACATGTACTTGCTATTAAACTGGAACTAACCAATGAGCACACATGTGCACAGAGGGATGTAAAACTTAGTGGAAATCAAGCAGAGGGGAGAAGGGAGGAGGGGATAGGTGAAAACCTGCCAAATGGGTAAAATGAACACTATCTGGGTGATGGGCACGCTTATAACCCTGACTCAAGCATAACAAAATCGATACACGTAACCAAAAACATTTGTAACCCTGTAATATTTTGAAATAAAAATAATAATTATACAGTTATATTTTCTCAAAATATTTGCAATTTTGGTTCTTATATCAGCTAGAATGCTATTCCCAAATCCCAGATTAATACTGTGGTATAATCACTATTTTTATTTATAGTGTGGCCAGATAATTCCTTAGATAAGAGGTTGTTCAAATCATAGAGAAATGATCATTATAACCTGAAAGTTTCTGAGAACCCTAGTAAGCAGCTTTTATAGCCATATGCATAATATCTTGTTCATTATATCATCAAGACAGTATGTCTGATTGGTGGTATGTGAGCTCCAGAATCCCAGGGAATTATAACAAAAAATAAGAAATTGCTATTTTTAAAACCATCTGTCATTTTCACTCAAAACAGGAATGATAATCTATACACATTTTATTCTCTATTACCTGATAATCTGGCTTTAAGTAATTTCCCATTCAGTTTTATTTATTTATTAGTTAAAAATGAATAAATAATATTTTAAGAAACCATGCCTTAAAATATTATGAATTTATTTAACCTATAAACCTAGTACTCTGTATTCTATTACTTCCATGAATCTATTTTTACAAATACCACTGAAAATGGCACCTAAATGATTGGAAAGAGGGGCAAGGAAGTCCAGGATGCTTCCAATTATTAATTAAACCCAAAACGATCTTTGATTCTATGCTGTAACATTCCAACTATAAAGGCAAGACACATCATGGCACAATTAAAATTGTTTTTCATCTTAACAAAATAACAAGTATAAAATATGTGCTAAACATAGTATACTCTTGCTTAGGCTTTAGGAAAGCACAAGACAGAATCACCAGGTACTGGGGGATAAATAAACAAGGATAGTATTTCTCGACTGGTTGAAGTAGAATAAAAATTAAACCATTAAATATAAATTCTTTATAGATTCAAAAATAATTTTATGAAGAAAAAAATGCCAGTCTTTGTGTATCCATATTTTCAACAAGATTATATAGGTTCTAATGAACTGCCAGTTGGTGTTGCCATATTTAGATTACAGTAATTATATTCAAACTAAAGATAAGAAATTCTTCCTGCCCCCACAATCTCTCCTCCCTCCCTCTCTCCCTTCCTTCTTCCTGTTTTTCCTTCATATCTCCCACTTCATTTGTTTTGACTCCTTTAAAATAACAGTAGCATAAGGTTTTTTTTTTTGCTTCAATTTGAATGGCTACATCAATTATTTTTTCATACCAAGAAATGTTAGTAATTTTATCATATTCCTGACTATATGTAATAATCCACAGTAGTAACATTTTTGTTTGGCTAATTTTAACTATTTTGAGTAGTGGAGAGTACAGATTGTCACTTCCATCATCTCCAAGATGTGCACTTATGGCATTGTCCTTGGTGCTGTTTTAGCTACATAATAATCAGCATAATACTCAATGAGTGTACATTTTTTGAGTGCCTATTCTGTGCCAACTATTGGCATGCCTGTGTGGAAGAGGCAAACAAAGGAAAATAGTGTCCCTGAATTTATTATGTGAAAACAGACGACAATTCCAAAAGCAGAATTTTCAGCCAATTAGTTGATGACAAATCAATACACTTCTTGGTCACTGCCACTTAATTATAAATAGCATACTTGGACCTACTTGCAACTATTCAAGGTAAGAACAAAGCTATTTCTTAATGCAAGCTTTCAAATATTCCCAGGTAAGGAACATTCAATTGTGATAATTTTTGGCTAAAATGTTCAAGTTGTCCTGAACAAATTCCTTTGATATGTGGGTACATTGAATTATGTTTCATTTATTTTCATTATTGGAAGAAAATGAGATAAATGCAAAGATGCTTTCCAAATCCAGTGCCTGCCCCAGTGATGAAAAGAAAATCTTTTATTATAGGGACCATTTGGATGACATTCAAAAAAGGAATAGAATAAATCATCAGCTTTAAAAGACACAAAGTGACATTTTATCAGCATTTTTCTATTGTATGTGCTATTTATAGCTTGTAAAATTATAAATATGTGCCTTTTTATTGGTAATTCATAGGAAATGGAGAATAAAAATTTCCATTAATATTCATGAAATATATTATTTAGTTATCTTCACATTTGTATTTAATTATTTTAATTAAATGTAGTACATTTTAGCTTGTAAATCATAAAATATGGAACATGATGACACTAGTATAGAGTAAAGCTAGAAGTCATTGAGACATTTTAATTTCATTGAAGTATAAAATTGTTTGTAAAAGTGACAATTCTCAGATCTCAGCATTGATAAAGTTTCTGTGATTTCTACTAAAAGAAATAGAGTTAATGAATAGTTATGATTATTTATATTTATATATTTATTAATTATGATATTCTCTGAGTAATATTATTTGATTTATAACTATATGAATTAATCTCAATTTATGCCCTTAATTGATCAAAGCTTCTTCCAAATTTGAAGTTTCTTATATCTACAGCAGTTTCTGCACAAAGCAGATATTAATATTCTACAAATCTATCTCTGCATGGTTATTAGTAGGAAAGCCTGAATAGAAAATATTAGATAGATGGATAGATAGATAGACAGAGATATATGAAAAAATTAATTTAATCATGGAAAACCATCCTTCTAAATTATTCAGAAAAATTAGCACAGTATAATATTTTACTAAATTTTGAAAAATTACTCAGTTCTTACTAATATTATATAATGTTTTTTAGAATGTTGGTCCCATCTATTTCATATCCAAAATAGTGATCTGCTATCTCACATGTTAGGATTTCAAGTTTTCCCAATTAGAAAGATGTTGGCTGTAGGTTTGTCATATATGGCTTTTATTATTTTGAGTTATGTTTCTTCTATGCCTAGTTTATTAAGGGTTTTTATCATGAAGTTGTGCTGGATTTTATTGAATGCTTTTCCTGTATCTACTGAGATGATCATATGTTCTTTGTTTTTGCTTCTGTTTATGTGGTGAATCATATTTATTGATTTGCATATGTGGAACCATCCTAGTATCCCTTGGATGAAATCCACTTCATCATGGTGAATTATCCTTTTAATGTGCTGTTGGATTCAGTTTGCTAGTATTTTGTTGAGGATTTTTCCATCTAATTTCATCAGAGATATTGGTTTGTAGTTTTCTTTTTTGTTGCATCTGTTTCTGGTTTTGGTATTAAGGCAATACTGGCTTTGTAGAATGAGTTAGGAAGGATTGCCTCCTTCTTGATCTTTGGGAACAGTTTCAGGAGAATTGGCACCAGTTCTTCTTTGTATATCTGGTAGAATTTGGCTGTGAATCCATTGGGTTCTGGGCTTTTGTTTTTGTTTTGTTTGGGGGGTTAGGAGATTTTTTTTTTTACTTCAGTAGATTTAGGGAGTACAAGTGGATTTGTTACATGGATGAATTTTATAATAGTGAAATCATGGATTTTAGTGTACCCATCACCAGAATAGTGTATATTGTACCCAATAAGTACTTTTTGATCCCTGACTCCCCTCCCACTCTCCCCTTTTTTCAGTTTCAAATGTTCATTGTACCACTTTATGGCCATATATACCCATCATTTAGCTCCCACTTATAAGTGAGAACATGTGGTGTTTGTTTTTCCATTCCTGAGATACTTCATGTAGGATAGTGGTTCCATAAGTTACTGAAAAAGACATTTAATTCCTTTTTATGGCTAAGTAGTACTCCATGGTGTGTGTGTGTGTATACACTGGATTCTTTATCCAGTCATTAGCTGATGGGCACTTAGATTGATTCCATATCTTTACAACTGTGAATTGTGCTGCAATAAACATTTGGGTACAGTTGGGGATTTTTTGTTTTGTTTACAAATTGACTTCTTTTCTTTTGGTTAGATACCCAGTAGTGGGATTGCTGGATCAAATGGTAGGTCTACTTTTAGTTTTTTGAGGAATCTCCCCACCGTTTTCCATAGTGATTGTACTAGTTTATATTCCTACCAACAGTGGAACTGCATGCATGCCAAAACCTATTGTTTTTTGACTTTTTAATAATGGCCATTCTGACAAGGATAAGGTGGTATGTCACCGTGGTTGGTTTTCATTTGTATTTTCCTGATGATTAGTGATGCTGAGCAGTTTTTCATATGTTTCTTGACTATTTGTATATCTTCCTTTCACAAAAATCTGTGCATGTCATTTGCTCACTTTTTGATAGGATTGTTTGTTTTATTCTTCCTGATTTGCTTGAGTTCTTTATGGATTCTGGATATTAGTCCTTTGTTAGATGAACAGTTTGTGAATACTTTCTTTCATTCTGTAGGTTGTCTGTTTACCCTATTACTAATTCAATCTTGCTACTTGTCAATGGTGACAATTCAATGAATAGTAGAGAAAAATGAACAAACCAAAAGTAGTTTATGTTAAAATATTAATAACATACATAAATTACTATCAAGACTGATGAAGATAAAACGGAAGACAATATAAATAACTAATGTTAGAAATGCATGAAGGGATGTCATTAATAATCCTAAAGACTTGCTTTTTGGCTATGCCTATTGGTTTTTTTTTTTTTAAGATTTTGCCATATGGATTACAATATGCATTATTACTTTATCAGAGTCTTCTTAGAACTAATTAAAATGATAAAAAAATAGAATAAACAAGTTTGTGCTAATAAATCTATATGGAATGAACAAATCTCTTGAAATATGCAATTTTCCAGAACTGCATAAGAAAAAATAAAAACCTGAATAGTTTTTTAAATGTATTAAAGGCATTGAATTTATAATAAAAAAATATTCCTATATTAAAAACTTCAGGCTCCAGGAATTTCACTGAATCATTTAAATGTTTTAAGTAATAAATAATACCATTCTATAAAACAATGTCTGAAAAGTAGAGTTAGAGGTAACATTCCCAAGCAACTTTTATGAGGGAAGAGAATAGATCAGTTGTCAGGAGCTGATGACCTCAAAGAATATGAGGGAATTTGGGGGAGATGTTGACACTATTCTATATCTTAATTGTGGTTATGATTTCATGATTACATATATCTGTCAAGACTCACTGAATGGTACACCAAAATGAATTTCATTGTTTATAAATTATATTTTAATAAAAAGTTAATATATATAAATATACACACATATATATCTTTCTCATTTAAAAAATTATTAGTAGGTTGTGCTTTCTAAACAAAATCACACTCAAAATACAAAAATTGGGAAGTTTTAAATGACAATAAAATTAGAGTAACATTTTAAATAAATTACTTGAAGCACATATCAATTCAGCATATTTAGAAACCATGATACATTCTAGATTTTAGGTTCTCACATACACTATCTTTATGAATAAAAGTGTCATTTTTTAAAAAGTTGATTTTTAAAACAGAGTTTTTCTAAGTAGATCATTGTTGCTGAGACATATCCTATGACAACATTTTTATACAATGTATTTGCCCAACTTTCTGTAAGGATAATCTTTACATTTTAAAAAAAGTTTAATTAACCCATATTAACTGATAATATTAAAAGCGCTTTATGAAATGTTAATATACTTAAAAGAAAATAATTTCTTATTCTACTCCTTTTCTATAGCCAAGGTTTTCCTCCCAACTATATTGAAATTTTTACAAAATATGTGGATAGTTTCTGCTTAGTTTATTAGCTCTGTGTTACCTCCATATTCTGTTTTTACTTCTCAACACTCTGACACCTGTGCAATGGATTTTCTTTGTCAAAATCCCTCTCTTGATGTATCTAGTATGTTTTCTGCTTCACTGACCAAGGGATTATGATGAATTTTAAATGGATTTTTTTCCTTCCTAAGGCCTCTTAAAAATTCTTCCTTGAGATGCTTTTGCTTAATTTATGGCAATTTTGCCTAATCAAATTTCCCACTAGAAAGAAGTATTTCACTGGATTATTTCTGGGATACTAGTTATATGCAATGAGATATTAAATGTTATATGGCTACAATGCCTGTGTTTACAATTAGCAGACATTCTGTTTTCACAGAGTAGGTAGTCCTCCATTCTCATGAGGATTTTCTAGGAGCATATAAATTACATTGAAATGACATTGAAATGAAAGTGGACTCTCTTTCTAATTGATATTTCTTACCTAGTCAGCTCTAGGCAACTTCTTAATTTCTGTATATTGACCATAATCAATTTTAAATTGCCTCTAAATATTACTTTATTTTCTATGAATAAAACACTGCTCAAAATGGTTGTCCAGTATGGTACCACTGGTGACTTGAGAGAGAGTGTCAGGACCCTACTTTGACATATTAGACATTTCAGAGACTCTCCTAGGAGGGTTAACAACTTAACTTCTCACTAACCAGCCACAGAGCTTAGAAAGTTAAAAATATATAACCTCAATTTTTAACAGGAATGACTTTAAATCTAATCACCTAGTGATAAAGAATTTTAGTCTATTTAAGACAATCATTATCAAACTATTATCTTAAGGGAACAGAGAGACAACCAGATGTGGCTGACAGGAGAATAGAGTGATTTTGACTCAGTCTGTGGTCTGTTGCAATTGTGATTTCCTACAGTCTATGATTATACTTAAGGAAAGATTCATTTTTCTAGCTTAGTCAGATGAAACTTTAGCTTGTTATGATTAAACTTATTTCTTACAAAAATATTCTTAATTTCTCAAATTTGGATTCTTACAAAACATTAACATGTATGCATTTCTATTTTCCTAGTAAATCTAGCAAATTTGGCTCATTCTGAAGGCACAAAAAGAAGAATGGGCTTGATCTGAAAAGGTAGATAACCAGCAAAACAATCAGCCCTGCACTGAAGTATTAACAATAAGTAGCTGTTATTAAATATTCAGTTTGTAGGAGGCACAGTTCTAACTACTCTGCAGGTATTTACCCAGTTAATCCTTAAAATAATCTGATAAAGTAGTTATTATCAGATTTATTATACAAATGAGAAAATGAGGCCCAAAAAAGTTAAGTAACTTTCCCAAGGTCACGTGAATATTACTATTCTGTGCAATAGTGTAAGGCCTGATTTTAACCTTGAAAATGTGGATACAGAATCTATAGTCTTAACCATGCATCACAATGCTTCTCATTGATTAGCCATGCATTAAGTTAAGTAGGTGGGAAGCAAAGTAGCAGCTACTGCTCTGAAACCCACCCTCCCTACCCCAGCAATCCCAGAGAGACAAGAGACCAGGACCAAAACAAAGAAAAAGCACAGTCATTTCTCCTGAAAACATGCTATTAGGAATTCCAGATGGTAGTTACTGGAGAAAAATAGTGGAGAATCTTAATGTATGAAATGCTTTTAGCATGATGTACATGGTCTGTCTAGGTTAGTTATGGTAAATGAATGTATAATGCACAGATTTATGGCACAAGATCTGCTAAAATTGCCAGAGCCACCATGTGGTTACCTGAGCAAAAATGATAATATTTTGTAACTAAAATGTCTCCTCTTGTGATGCCCCATGCACACAACTCAGAGAGCTCCCATGCCAAGTCAGAATGGTACTAATGCAACCATAAGGGCCTCAAGAGTTGTGTTTGCAATCCGTTCTTACACAAGTTTGGCATGCATCTCCTACTCACCCCTATCCTTTGAATTATTGGTAAATGCTTGTCCTCAGTAAGACATGTGATTTTTTTTAAGTCTGATTTGAGACTCCGACCCTTATTGTGCTATTAAGGAGTTTCCTACACTTAAACACTTTTGGAATTCCAAGAAGTTCAGTGCTGAAGTTATATGATCTCTTGATTTCTATTGGTAGTTATTATGGGCATTATTAATTTATCCAACAAACATCATAAGCAACATCAGCTCATTTAATAAATATGTATTGCATGCATACTATGTCCATGGAGCTGTTTTAGTCACAAACCAGGAAAAATAAATAAATTTGCTCTCTAGGCCATGCAATCTATTTGAAGGAAACACAATTAAAAACAAACACAACAGCAATAACAATTACAAAAAAGTCATGTTTTGATTTTGCCTTGACAAAAATGAAAGGCATGTTAAAGGAATAGAGAATGTTGAGGCATGAAACTGGGATTTTCATGTGGAAGATAAGTGAGCAACATTTATGGTGATGTGATGTTTTACCAAAAATGTTCGTGAAGTAAAATGGTGAGACATATCAATATCTGGGGAAGAGACTCCTGGCAAAGGCACTGTGCTTCATGTGTTTGAAACGAGGACAAAGTGGTAGGAACAGAGTGAGAGAGTGACTGTGGTCAGAAATAAACAGCGAGGTTGATGGTGAGGAGATCAGACAGGAATGATCAAGCACGGCTTAACAATATAATTTATTCTAACTGATAAGGATAGGAGTGGGGTTTTAACAGAGCAGTGACATGAGACTGCTGTGCCCTAGCTGGTTTTCTCTGTCTTCCTTGTGGAGAATAGTCCATAAAGGAGTAAGAGTGAAGTCAATGAGAACAATTAGAAAGCTAACGCAATAATCCAGTCAGAGATGACAGAGATGTGGTGTATGTGCCAGGGTGCAGTCAGGAAAATTAAAGGCACTATAAATATGCAAGGCATTAAAACTGTGTACAGGAATGAAGGGCTTAAACAAGCTTTGGGGGACTTCACCAAAGAGTTCAGCCTGATGTGCCAAAGCAGCTGTGGTGCCTGAAAGATTCTGCAATGTTCAAGATTTCTCTGGAGCATTCCACTGAATTATTTGAGTCTAAAGAAGTAGAGTGGAGAGGGTAGTTCTGAAGAACATGCCTGCACAGATGTGAGCATCATATGCCCATGCATCTGGCTCATGCATGTGGCTGTACGTGCCTTTGGAGAATAATGTCCTCTTCATCTCTTCTGCCTGTCAAATCTCACATGACTGCTTATCACTGACAAATTCTATCATTAATTCTATCATTAATAGGAATCATTATCTGTTTTCCAGCATTGCTTTCAATGTAATCTTTTTATATATCTTTCATGATTCAATGTCTTGGTAGAAAGGGAAAATCAATATATGGTCTTACTCTGTCCTCCGGAAGTAGAAGCCTATCTATGCCAAGGTAATTAAAATAATTAAATTATTTATTTTTGTATCTATCTTTCCTACTAAAGTACCAACTCTTTGAGGGAAAGTAGAAAAACTGTTTCATAATAAAGGGAATCCTTATGCGGCAAACTGAATGCTAAAGTGCTAAGAGAAAGAAGGTGAGTAAGTAGAGAAGTATATATAAAAACGATCTACATGGAGAGCAATTATCCACATGAAATGACGATTAGAATTTGCATAAGTTAGTGAAGGAAGTATTGGACATAAGGGGAGGGTGTGGAGAGAAGAAAAATATATAAGAAGTGGTAATTTAAAAAAAGCAACTGTGTATATGGCACAGCCATATTTAAAACAGCTGCAAAACATTTCTAATGTCATTTCATTGTTTCTATTAGCTTTTAAAAAAAACTGGGAAATATTTCAAGTATTCATAATGGGCTTAAAGGGGAAAAATGGTTGTATATTTATTTTCTCCTCTTACCGAGTATAATTGAATCAATATGCTTATTTTTTTCAGATGTCATTACATTTTTTGGTGTAATATTTTGTAAATTGTAAATTGACAGCTCAATCTTCTTGTCAAGTTCTGAAAGGATATATTTAAGGACTATTCAAGAAAATATTTTGGGAGCTTATTAAAAAACAACAATACAATCACAACTAGCCACTTTTAGAACCTGACTTCCTGCCATTGCTTTTTTATGGATCGTTTTCAATACCCCTGATCGTAGCGCAGGTCGAGCACAGCAGAGGCTGGAGCTCAGGAGCTGCCCAGTCACAGGAAAGGTGAAGGATTCATGCAGCTGCTAGGAAGGCCTGGTTTTCAGCACCAGACACCTCAGTTTTCTAATGGTGGGAGTAAGCATTCATGTCACGAAAATGACATGTTGCTACAAAATAAGATAAAATTAACTGTAAAGAAGATTCTTGGACACACATTTTTCTGTTTCATTGTATCTTGACTATAATTCTAAACGAAGATATTATTACATTCTCCATTTTAGAGGTATATAAACTGAGTGTTAAAGCAGCCAACTATTATATTCAGTTCACGGAATTAATGAATTGGGCACCCAGACTCTAGGTTTCCCAAGGACAAACTCATTTTCTACCAAAAGGATGACTTAATATATTGAGCACCTGCAATGTGCTAATGCTTGATATACATTATCTAATTCAATCTTTATAACCACATTTAAGGTAAGTAAAAATAGCCCATGTTTTTCCCAAGGGAATTTATGATCCATGACATTATATGACTTACAGTTAAAAAAACAGTCTGTGTAAGTCAGAGTTCTCCAGAGGAACAGAATCAATAGGACACAATAGGACATAGATATATAGATAGATAAAGAGAGATAAAGAGGGGATTTATTAGGGAAATAATTGGCTCACATGATTATGGAGGCTGACAAAGCCCACGATGGGCTGTCTGCAAGGTGGAGAACCAGAAAAGTGAGTAGCATGGCTGAGTCCAAGTCTGAAAGCGAGACCAGGGGACTGATGGTATAACTCTCAGTCTGAGGCTGAAGGCCTAAGAATCTGGGAAACTGCTGGTGCAAGTCCCAGAGTCCAAAGGTCAGAGAACCTGGAGTTCTGATGTCCAAGGGCAGTTGAAGATGGGTGTCCCAGCTCCAGAAAAGAGAGAGAAAATCCACTTTTCCTCTGTCTTTTTGTTCTATCCATGGCCTTAGCCAATTGCATGGTGCCCACCCACAGTAGGTGATGGCAGATCTTCCCCACTCAGTCCATTGATTCAAATACCAATCTCTTCCATAAAGACCCTCACAGACACCCAGAAAAAAAAAATTCTTTACCAGCTATCTGGGTATCACTTAATCCAGTCAAATCAACACCTAACATTAACCATCACAGGATCCAAAACCATTTAGAGAAAAAGAGATCTATAATAGGTATGCATCCTCATCTCTATGAAAACTATTTTTCTTGTCAACATGGAGGAATTATGTTAGAGTGTCTGTTTTTTAAAAAGCTATGCCAACAGTCTCTACAATCTGCCTTCTCTCTCTGGTTAAGCGTTACAGCTGGTCAGTGAAAGGCACTTACGTAGGATCTGAAAGGAGGAATGGATTGGAAGTCATTCTTCTCAGAATGTCATGATGGGAAGATGCAGCAGCTTCTTAGATGAGTCCACAGTCATCTGGTCCTTAATTGTGGTGGCCAGATGTGAAGGCTCTGACCTCTCAGAGAACTCTGGTTTCTCCCTAGCCCCAGCCTTTACTGACTGTGTCTGTAATCCTGCAGCTGCTACCAGCCAGACCTTTACTACCCCATCTCCTCCTGCATCTGCAGAAGCTCTAATTCCTTTGTTAAATTCCTTATTCTTATAATGCTATAGGAATTTTGTTTTTCTGACTAAATCCAGACTAACACAGGTAGTAGATCTGTCCTGTTGCCTAATCCAAATTGTGATAATACCAATATAGGTGCAGTGGCTCTTTTCTCAAATAAAGAGAATTATCATTGGGTAGAACATGCTTGACATTAAATACATAGATTTTATATATTTAGTTATATATACACATAATTTTCTGCTATATATATATATTACAATAAGTTTACTTAGTCCAACCCAGTTGATTGTAGAAAATAAAAGATAGCAGGCATTAGAGAAATAATTAACATGTGCAAAGAAGCCTGTGAAAATGATAAGGTGAATGCTTTGCCCAAATTGCTTTTACTGGTCAATAGCGCTTTTGGGATAAGAATAATTGTATACCTTGGTTTTGATATGAGAAGGATTGCACACACATATGCAAAAGGATTTTGACATCATAAAAATAGAAATAGTAACAATAATCTTACCAATATATAGAATGAGACTAAGAGTTTAAATATGTTGATAATAATATTGGCTATATTATATATTAACTATATTTTTAAAGTTTATAATGTAATGTATTTCACTGTTTATTATTAATATGGCTCCTATTTATTGAGCATATATAAAGTTTGAGTTCACTGAGTTTATAAGAAATTATATGTTTTTTAATAAGTGATTTGGTGCAAAAAACATGAATATAGCACATTCAGGTAAGCAGAACTTTAAGAAGCCTGGATTTTTTGATCATAGATTGTAAAGATAAGGTCTTATTAGGTACCAGGTGGCAGCTTATAAAACTATATATGTGGAGAAAAAATAGCTTCTGTGTACAGAGTATACAACCTAAACATATAAAGTAATAGTACTGTCACCAATGCTGTTATAAAGATTAATGCAAAGGAAGTTATTTGAAAATGAAACCTGCTATTAAATGCTTGATGCAATTACCATTGTGAGATTCAATCCCACCTATTAGTATCCACTAATAAAGATTAACAGCCTTCTCTCTGTTATAGGTGTTGTATATTCTTAGTCTATCTATGTCTCTGGTAGATAGAACCTTTATGCATAATACTTCTGGGAATTTATTATTGAATAAAATTATTCATCAATGTATATAAAATATATTTTTGGCTCATGATAATCCTATAAAACAGCTATATACAAATCTGTGAATAAAACAGGTTATAAATAATGTTTTGTTAGATCTGAGTGAATACTGATTTTTGGATTTAAAATAAAATGTATTGAGTTTAATATTTTTAATAATAGGATGAAAAAGAGCTGAGTTTGTAACATGACACATGTTTAGTGAACTTTTCCTGCACAGTGTCATAGAGAATGTATTTGCGTCCCTTTTCTAATTAAAAACTTCACTTAAAGTGACTAAAAAGACACCCACTACTTGGTGGTGTTCGCCCTCACATATGTACAACATGGTAATTCCAAGTTTTAATCTATAAAACTAAAAAATAAAACAATTGCCTCAGAAAAGAAATGTCATTGTATTCTTGGGAGACTTCTATCCTACCTTTCATTTTGGCTAAAACACTACAGCTGACCTACAGCCAACTCTCAGGCCTTCAGATGAACTGCAAATGCATTGCTAGTACAGTTGACCCTTGAACAACATGGGTTTGAACTGCCCACGGCCACTTATACACAGACTTTTTTCAACCAAACACGGATGAAAATACAGTATTCCTGGAATGCTAAACCCACATATATGGAGGGGAGATTTTTCACATATGTGGGTTCCACAGGACTGACTGTGGGACTTGAGTAGGAGCAATTATGGTACATGTGGGGGTTCTAGGACAAATCCCCCACTTATACTGTATTCCTATTGGGAGGTCCTAACTCCCCGGGTTCCTCAGTCTACCTCCCTACTGAGATAATCACTACTCCACTGTACAAAAATTAGTATGAAAACAATTATCCCTCCAGAGTGCAAACTCCATATAGGGCAGGCACCATGTGCTGTATGTTTTAATTACCACTCTGTGTACAGTGGCTAATATAGGTCCAGGTACATAGCAGATTAGCAATATATATTTGGTGCATGAATATATAAATGATATTGGTAAACAATTTTGAAAAATCGTAATTTGTGTTTAGTTCCTTTTTTTTTTCATATCCAGAGTCCAACGAGCATTTTAAATATTCTAGAATGACATCAGTGATTAACTTTAGTCACGTGCTTTCAGGCACCAAGACAGTTGTTTCTATCACAGGTTGGCAAGACTGAGAGAAGACACTCAATGGTTTACACAAACAAGCATTTCATTTGTCACTCTCCTTACATGTCGGGGACCATTGGTCAGCTCCTACGGCTCTGCTCACATGTTTCTCATTTTGGAATCTGGTTGGAAAGAGGAGCCCTTACTGAAGACAAGCCATTCTCCTCAGAGGAGAAAAAACAAGAGAGTTGGAGGAAACTCAAGTGATATTTCTGAAACTTCTGCTTGGTCTGGGCTCACGCCACATTTGCCACCTTCCATAGGCCAAACATGTAACATGGCCAACCCAGAATCAGTGGGGAGGGATGTAAAATCGTCTTACAAAGAAGAGGGGAGCAAATAGTTTGAAACAATAATACGATCTACCTCACCTCTCTATAAAATTGATCCTGCTAAAGAAGGTTATGTTTCCTAAAAGTATCTCCATTTTAAGTGTGAATTTCAAGGACTAGAATTTGTTATACAAATTTCTTGATTAAAACCATAAAAATCAGAAAGGCCTTTGACACCTAACACACTGAATTTGAGATTTGCAACTAAAATATTTAAGACTTTTATAACTTTCATGGTTTTCTGGCTTTTCTGAATCTTAATGTTAGTATAGGAAAAAATTGAACGAAAATACCTATCTTATAGAATTCTTGTACCAATTACGTGGTGACAGCATGTAAAAGAGTTCCAAGAATAGCTCCAGACTTATAGTAGAGCCCGTACTCCTCCTCTGTGCCTCACTGTCTCAAAAATGTCTTTATGCTGGAATAAACACCTAATTTTATTGTTTTGCTAAGTAGTAATTTTTGGTTTTCTGAAATCTTTCTCTTAGCAATCTTAAGAAGAAAAAGACTTAGCCAACTTATCACCAAATGGCTTTGATGTTCAAAGCTGGAGGTTTTTTCTCCACCTGCAGGTCCTGGGGCTTCCGGTTGCTTTTCACATCTTCCCTCAGGCAATATATTCTCCCAGCATTAGATATAAATAAAAGATTTGTTTTGTTTTTCCCTTTTTAACACTAGATATCTGCTAGGTCACTGTCATTCCTTAAGTGTTTTCCTGTATCCTTCTTCATAAGAAAGGTATTGAAAGACTTACGTAAGAGTACAGTCACTGGCAGCAAGAAACTCAACTTTTCAATTTAGCTCTTAAAGAAGAACCTTTCCTCTCTCACCCACGTTCTTTCAGAACATCTCAGAATAAAGTGACTGTTCTCACTGTCTCCCAACCTGAAATAATTTGACAGAGTGCTTCTGAAATGAATCGAAACTTAAATCAAAATATAAGACTTTAAAATTAATAAATATAAGTAATGCTGTACACATAAATTTTACCTAGCTTCCTAACAAATTGATACTTCGTTGCATCGCTTCTCAGCCTTTTGGTAAAATAACAAGAGTACTTCTAAGTTTGACTTTTGACTAACAATAACAAAAAATAAATATAATTATGGTAAATATTTAAAGTGTTGTAATATATATGGTTTTATATGTACATATTTTACATATATAATAAAGTTTTGCAATAAAGTCATTTGTGCTTATGTAAACATTTTCTCACTTTTGTAGTTCAAAAAATATTTACAGTGTGTCCACTTAATCTTTCAATCATGGCTTCATACATTAAATAAATATTTATGAGGTATGCAAGACACCTATATTGGGATCAAGGAATGTCAATATTAACATACATGGTCTCATGAGGAACTTATTAACTAGATAATTACAGTAGAGTCAAGCTACATTGAAAAATAAATATATTTATACTTATATTGCATAGTACTAGTATAAATTAAGTACTGGGAAAGCATCTAATTCTTCCTAAAAAAATTAAGAAGATATTTTCATACATACCTGATATTGGACATGTTGTTTTATGTCCAGTGTGTTTTTCTGACCTCACAGACACAACTGTCTTCTCCATTTAGAAATGAAAAATGCAGGCTCTGCAGGAAGTTGCACGCACATGATCCCACAACTAGGGAACAGCAGAGCCATGATGCAAACGCAGTTTACCTGGGTACAAAGCCTTTGCCAGTTAACTGGCTCTTAAGCTGGAAGTCAAAGTAAAAAATACTGTTTTTCCCAGTGAGGAAGCTTGCCAAGGGCCTTCCAAGGAGGGCGGCAGCTGCTGCTGGTGTGAAAAGGATCAGCGAGTTCCAGAGGCTCCGCCTGCGAGGCCAGGACAGCGTGTAGGGGCCAGGCTACCTCACTTCCACCGTGACGGGCCTGCTCAGCGGACCTTCTTGCAAATGGACACGTTCGCTCACCATTTGCTCCTTCAATTCAAACTCTGTCGGGTATAAGGTGGAGAGAAAATAATGAATTTTAAAAAATGCTTCTCTAACTTTGAGAAGCTTATAGTCTAGTCACTAGTGAAGGAGAAGAAAGTCCTCAAGTTTTCACATGAACCAATGCAAGAGCGTGGGAAGAGCAAGTCCAGACTCCATGTATTTGGGTTTTGGTTTGAATGTTTTTGAGATACTCAAAATGAGACGTAAATTGGTAGATGGACACAAAGGGCCTCGAGAGTTAGAGGAAAGTTGAACTGGAGACATAAATTTGTAATTCACAGGTGACCACATAACCCAAAGACCCGGATGAGTCCACTTGATACAGATTACAGGTGAGAGGAGGAGACCAAGGATTCGGACCCGCTCTTGAGGAACCGTATTCAACAACTGGGTCACTTGTCACTTCTCTCACTTGGCCTCCCGCCTGGGTGCTTAGCTTGTGATGTCACGGAGGGGGGTGTCTTCCTCAGGGTGTGGTCCCTGCTACAATTTTGGCATCCCGTGGGGCAGATACAGGAGAAAAGTAAGAACGTACAACTCTAAATTAAAATCAATTAACTATCCATCAAAAAAGGACTGGCGAAAAGACATAATTAACAGGGGGATAAAGGACATAAGACAAGAACAACTCAAAAGAAAATAGAAAGTGTGTATAAGCAATAGAATTCATAATCATAAAGCCAAATAGCTTTAAATAATAACTAATAACTTCAAAAATATGTATGTCTATTGGTTGTGTTAAATAGGCATTCTCTGTAGAACAAATTAGAAACTGAATAATAGATCAGAAGAAATTGACTAGAATTCAGCTAAGAGAGAAAAAAATGACACAAGAAAGAAAGATAAGAGCAAATGTGAAAAAGAAGTAAAAAGATATGAAGGATACACGAAACTACCCAATATACGTATGTTAAGAGATAAAGAGAGAAAAATAAATTATAGGGAAACAATAATATCAGAGGATCTAATTGCTGGGAAATTTCTAGAAATTTCAGAATAATTAGATTGAAGCATCAGAAAGTTCTGAGCAGGGTAAATAAAACTAAATAACTATCCAGACATATTTTGGTAAGATTTCAGATTATTAAAAACAAATGGAAATCTTAAAGGAGCCAGAGAGAAGAAATGAATTATTTCCAAAAGATAAACAAGTAAATTGACAGCAGCAAACTTTTAATACCCAAAGACTCTGAAGCTAAGTCCCCATATTAGTCAATTACGACCTGTGACCCCCTTCTAATTTTATTGAGGGGAGGGTAGTCATTGCATATTCTTCACTGTGACGTGAGTATTAAATGAATTGACAAGCATGATGTGTGTAGAACGCTGCTCAGCATACTAAGAGCCACACACATTCTTGTTCTCCTCACCATTGTTATTACTGTGATGATGGTCATTAGGTAATTATCAACTACAAGTAAAGGAGCAAAGAATAAAATGTTCAGAATGCTGAGGGAAAATGTCTACTCACCCAGAAATCTACACCCAGATGGATAATCTTTTAAGAAAAAATATTTCAACACATTTCCAGATCAAGACTGGAAGATGTTGCTACTCATGCTACTTATTGTAAGAATTACTGTACTGCATTGTCCCTAATAAGAAGGAAACCAAAGCAAGAACAACTGGGATCTGAGAAGGAAAGATGAGCAGAGGAATTGGTGTATATATGCTGTGCTGCTGTTCCCCAAGACCACCCTCAGGTTTGATGCTTCACTGAAAAACTCTCAGAACTCAGAAAAACCTGTTATATTCATGACCTTGAACTCCAGTGTTCGTCTACTCAATGACTTGAGATTTCTAAAAGCTCTGAACCATCACTGTCTATTCAGCATTTAGCCAGCACTGCCTCCAAACCACGAGAGTGGCAGATGTCACCTCCGTACTAATGCTTTCTCCCCTTTCCGGAATCTTGTCTTTTCTACTCTGGGTTGTATGGGTTGTTTTCTAATATTTTCAAACAAATAAGTTTTATATTTTATTCAGCTTTTATAGGCATTCATGGTAGGTTCATGTGCGAGAAACTACCTGGTCAGAGCAGAAAGCACAACTCTAATTAGTGAACACGTTAAATATCCGTCCTGCCCTTGGTCTTTAAATCTGGAAATACCCTCATTTTTTCTCACTTTTGCTGGATTCATTTTCGGATTACTCATATGCTATCAATGCTAATCCCACCTCCTTTTTACCATCTCTTGTTTTGTAACCTTCAAAAGTTTTCTAATTGGTCAAATTACAGTTGACCAATTATCAACAACAAAAATTCCCCTTTAAGTATCTTTGAAGGTTCTCTGCCCCTACTTTCTCAGTCAGTGTGTATATTATTTTTTATTTATCTCCATTACTGACATTTAGACATCTAACTTTTCTAATCTGACATCCTAGATTAATTCATCTTCTTTTAGATGAAGAACATTCTGGCCTAAGTATTTCTTTGGGTACAATTACATTTTGGAAATCCAATTTGCTTTACAATTACTTCTGTTTTAATCTAAGGTCTTCAGTATCTTCTTACATCCTTCTTCAGGCTGACTCTTGGCAACGCTTCAATGGATTCGCTGTCTTACATTCCAGGACATACCTGACTTTATCGACTGTGCTGCGGCCTCACTTTTCTGCTTCCATACACTAGATGAACACATCTACCACAGCCTTGGTGATACCGAACGGCAATGACAGGTTTCATCATTTATGGCTCTTAATTGTATTGGAGCCTTTATGAGAAGGGACAGCCCCATTTATAATTTATTAGTAGAATCTCACTAAATTTCTGATTTTTCCCAGTAAGTGTTTGTAGAATTTTTCAGGAAATGATCATACATTAAGAAAGCATGAACTTCCTCCCCTCCACTCTTGCAACACGATTTTACCAGGTATTCTAGTCATGATTTCCTGCATCTTTTCTCAAAAAGGACTATTTATTTATTAATAATTGGCATGCATTATGTATGAGTAGGCACTTTTTATCAATTAACCCATCTGAATTATGTTACTGTGAGGTAGAGAATGGTTGGGTCTGTTGGTCTACTTATTTTCCTGTCATAAAAATTCCCAAGAATGGGATGGATGCCATGAAGTCTTGTGTCCCTTCTGGGAGCTGGGAATTGAAACAGTACCTGTCAGCAAGAATGGAAGAGTAAACTTAAACTAAAATACTTTCCCAAATAACTGAATTGTTAACTAATATCAGTAATAGTAACTGTGGTATCCATTTATTTAAAGGTGATCAGGATCCTGGAGATAACAACAAAAACATGTGATTTTAGAAAACACAGATTGACAGAGACATGACAAAGCCAAGAAGCAACACTTTAATATTAATGTTAACATGTTTAAGTCATAGTTCCTTATTAAATTCTATTTTCTTCAACTTCTTGAGTTAGTAACATGATTAACTTCTGTTTTCTTTTTTTTTTGGAGGGGGAACATATTCATGGAACAAAAGGAACAGTGATAGATTGAAAGCATACTTCTTTCAGAAAGAAAGGCAGGGATTATTCTCTTATTTACATTACTGAACATAGTGCACTTGTGCTGACCATGTATTATCATTTCTTCTTCACAGTTTTTCGTATCTACTCCATCACTGCTGCACGAAAATAAAAATCAAATAAAATCCTGTGCTCCATGCACCGCAGCACTACATCATCAGGGCCACTGCATTCATTGTTACAAATATTTTGTGTATAAAAATCTCCATATAATCCATTTTTATGTATAATGTACCTTTGTCCCTTATCAGGAATACATACTTAATTACTTATATACATTTACAAATAATTGAGGTGATCTAATTGCTAAAACTGAAAAGATAAACTGCCAGTGAGTGACTCTAATTAATTACCATCAAAATCTTACTCAAGATCAAGTCCAGATATAAGGTAATATTCTTACATTACTTTCGTTTCTAGGCTGCTGCTGAGACCTCACTACCTTCTCAGTCTTCTTTGGGAATGACTGACGTAAAGGTGAAGCAACTTTTTGCCTTCTAATAAGAGGAAACTATAGCAAATGATCTGCGTTAGCATGATGTGGGCATTTTAAAAAAACTATGTTGAAGAGAAAGGTCTTACCATACGGAGGAGAGCGTGTGCTACCTGAAAGTGATCCGAGAGTCACCTATTCCACACTACTGGTTTTATAAATGAAAACTTGGGGCCAGAAAAGTCAAACTACTTCTTCAAAGTCTGTCAACAGATCAAAGAACACAATTTCACTCTTCTAATAGCTAGATTGGTGATGCTTACATAATGCCCCACATAGTCTACAAAGTCAACTATGTCAGGGAAAACAATATTGATCCCAATGCATTTGCAAAACAGACTTCAGTTCCAAGAACATATTTTATTCAATACTGTATTGAACAGTATTGAACAAAATCTAAAAGGAAAAAATGTATCTTTATTTTAAAGAAAAAAGACACAATGTTATTGAATTTAATGATTTCTTGAAACATGCCTGCTGGAGGTGGAGAATCCTGGGAAGAAAGCCCAGAGGAAATGTGTGCTGCAGCCACTTCTGCATTCCAATTATCAAATCAGTTGACACAGAGCCTTAGGTGTTGCTATTGTCATGGCAGATAAAACACATTCTTTTGGCTTGTGAAGATTTTGGAATCCTTTCATGAAACCAGATGGGTTCTAATTAATGCACTAGCGGTACACAAGCCTACTTTTTTAAATTCCTAACTGGCAGTCTGAGATCCGTTTGGGATTTACTTAATGAGTCTATTCCAGAAAACTAGCATTTACATTAACTCTATGATATGACTAGGACGAGCATTTAGAGGGTTGTCCAAAAAGATCAGGACTCAGCTGGCTCAAACTTTTGCCTGCTCTTCTTCCTGCTTGGATTATAGACATGGTGCCTGAAGTAAGAGTGATTATTTTGATTTCATAAAAACAAAATCCGCCTGATAAGGACGGCAGGGCAGAGAACTGGACACAGTCTGAGACAGGATGTCCTCACGTCCCCTCCACCCTCTGGGCTGTGCACTGTGACTAAGAACTCAAATTTTTATTTGGTTCAGGAGTTTCTCACTGACACCCCAAGCTCTGTGGGTGTCTAAGTTCCTCCCTGGAATATTTTTGTCAATTTTGTCAAAAAAAGTTATATTTTATTAGTCACTTTTGCTTACATGTGATAAAAAGTTTTCCCTTTGTCATGAAATTACAGATGAAAAAATGCAGCATCTCACTTTCCCCTCAGCAAACCCACGATCTACTCACACAAAGCCTTTGTGAGTGAAGTAGACCAACGGACGACTGAAGGTCACAAGAAGTGTTCCTATTATTGGACCCCAACACACATTCGAAATCACATAGTGCAGGCTTTTAATTTTGCTTCCTCTTGGACCCCACCAGATGGAGATTTTGTTGACCATTTTGCACATAATGAATAGGGTCCTACCCTCCCCTGGAACCTCTCCCTTTTTTCCACTTTTGTGTTCTTACATTGCTCTTCTTTGTAAGATTAAAAACAAATCCTTCTCTGTCTCATGAGGGCCAGTTTGACCCTTTCTTTTTCTCAAAGCCATCGTAACAACACAAAGCTTGGCTTTCCACTTCAACTGAATGTAAAGGTTGTATTTGCTTGTTTTGTTTATTTTTTTAAATTTTTATTGTTGTTTTGCTAAGAGAAATGTTGGTACTAGTTAAGACATAAAAATTGTTTTCATTTTGTTATAAGCAAAGGAACAATTTATGGATCTATATATGTATATAAAAATATGGATTTATGGATATATGTATATAAATATGGATTTATGCCTATAAAGCATCTTGCTATGTGGGCCTTAGTATTACATTTCTACTTCAAAGGGCCGATGTATTCTTTAGATGTAATGGCTCCTAACATACCAAAAGAATCTCAGAAGATTCTGTAGAGTCAGTGAAGTATCGCATAGTGGGGAAATCAGACAACCCTGCAAGGCCATTCACTATGTGACCAACTGATATCTCAGAATCTTATGATTTTTCACCTCATGATTAGAAATAATAACATTGTGTTCCTTATATGGCTTTGAAGATTAATGAGACTATAAATATAGGCTGAGACAACAAAGAAATGCTTTAAAATTGTGGAGTTGATGATGATGATTTTTTCTATTGAGAAAGATGACAAATCTTAATTTGTAGACTTGTAGACTCTATGTTTTTAACCAAAACTAGATTATTTTGATAATATGTTTAAAGTTTGCCTTAAATTTAAATTTTTACTGTGTATCCTATTGAGTATTAATTCAGGAAATGAGCTTGTTATCCCAGGTGGTGATAATTACACAATTAAGTACTGTGTTACTACCTGATGAGTACTGCTAGAATATGATACAAAAGGCAATGATTACTCTCAAACAGATGCCCCAAATAGAGTTTTCTTATATGGTAAACTCATCACAAAATGCACCATCACCAGCGCATTAACTATACTGTGGATTCACAGTGACTCGTTTTAAGGTACTCCTTTTCTCTGCAAATGAAATCAGCTGTAGACAGTTAAAATGAGAGGGAACAAATGAAAAGAGGTGGTTAGCGACAGAGTTTGCAATGCAGTTGGCAATCATGAACATGAATTAGGGCTCACCAGCCCACGGAGACACCCCGGGAATAACACCAAGGAAGTCTCCTACCAGGTCTCAGAGTATGTGCAACCATGTGGTATGAATATGTACTACTTGATCCCTCTGCAGATACTGAGCTTTTATGTTTTAGAATCAGTATCAAAATTCTATTTATTAAGCTAAATGAAGGAATTCATTTCCTTTATTTTTTTAGTTTCCAGAAATAATAGACAACCAAATAAATAGGTAAAAAATAGAAAAAAATTCTTAGGTTTGTTAACTTGTGCAAGAAAGAAGTCTCCAATTCCATCTTGAAATACTGATTTATTCCTCTGATTAGGTAAGTTTTTTTTTCTCGTTTCTATTTAGTTATTTTGGCATGAGTTATAGAGTTGATCTATTTTTGAGGGGAACATGTTATTTTAGCAAACAATTTTGAATTGAAAATGCCCTTAATATACATAACACATATCTCTGTGGTCATACCAGTATTCTTCTCATTGCTCAGAATGTGTCTTTCTTATTCCAGTAACACACGCTAAAATGACAAATAGAAAAAGTAGCTTAAAATATGAAAACCATTACCTGTTTTATGGCACTTCTTAAAAGGTATACTTAATGGTGAAATGCTATATGGAAACAGATACTTCAACATTGTGCAGATATTATTAACCTCTTATGAAAGCAGGAATTCCTCATGAAAAAATTTTTACTTAAAATAGTTTTATAATATGTAAAACCTACATTGTATGATACCATAAATTTTAAAAATACATTGAAATATTTCATTGATCTTCTTAAAGAATTAGGTGTAAGACTTTTAGTCATAGATCTTAAAAATAATAATATTTTAAAGAAGGGTTATAATTGAGTCTAATACATTTCATTACTTAAATGTACAACACAGTATAATCACTTAAATATGTATATTTTTGAAAAGATACTTTTTATTCAAAGCATGAATAGATGCTTACTAAATGCCAAGGATTGTGTTCAACAAGTTATGGGCATTATTCTATTTAACATCCACAGCAACCCTATCAAATAAGTATTATTTTTCCCATTTTAAAGATAAGGATTCTGGGCCTTAGAAAAATTGCCAAAGGTTACTCAGCCATCATTAGGCCCATATCTGTTTAACTCCAAAGCTCATGTGTTCAACAACATTGATGCTCCCCTACAATAGCCTGCTAATTTAAAAAAAAATTTTTTTTTTAATATAAGACTTTTTTCTATGCTTCAGGATAAATCTATTCTTCATTCTTTTTCAAATGATTTCTGAAATTTATATGATAAGAGCATGACATTTTAAATTACTTCTCCTTGATTCAAGTATCATAATCCTAACGGAGATACATCATTGTTGTTGTGTTCAAAAGTGACACACTCTACAGGAATACCACTTTATAGGAATGTTTGGTATGATGGGGCTGACCTTGCTGCCTTAAGTCCATACACATCCATCCAGTAGAAAAGAAAAATCCCAGGAAAGAGATTCTGTGGTTGTAACTGATCTTTTCTGACTTACAAACTGTTAAGCGCCTTTGTGCATAATGAGACAGGTAGGTGTTAACATCTATTCCAATTGATGATTTGGGGTTTTACAGTCTAAGAAACTTACCACAAAGTTAATAAGCCTAGAATTTAAGCTAGACTTGAAAACAACTTCCTCAGGAGCCTGCAGCTTTATTACTGACTCTGGTTCTTCACCTGGAAAATGGAAATTGTAATACTTAGATGTACCACAGTGGGATGTTTTAAATGATCATTTATAAAGATGTAGGTCATTAAACTCACAGTTAACTGCTGAGGCTCCTTCCGACCTCTGCTCTTCACTGCCGGTGGGATGGAGGCAACAAGCTGCTGGGCCTGTTCCATTCCAAGCACATGATCTTTGAAGAGTCTGGACATCTGCATCCAGTGTACTTGTTTGTGGAAATCAAGATGAACAATATATTTTCCAAGAATTAAAAGGGATGATTGGTGCAAAACAGGCCACTAACTATTGACTATCATTTATTTGCATTATGCCATCATTACAGTAGCTCCTACACGATCTTTCCCCAGCTTACTAACACCCCATGTCTCATACACTTTCTTCAACCAGAGTGGACTCCTTGATGTTACTCAAACAGCAAAACAGCTTTATCCTCCTTAACCAGCCCCTGCCAGGAAACCCGCTTGGTAGGCTCCCGGCGCAGGTCTCTGCTCAGTGGCCATCCTAATGGAGAGACTTCCACGATCGCTCTATCTAACTAAGCACCTGCCAATTCTTTTCTGCCCCCATCATCACTCTTTAGCCCTTTACCCTGCCTTTTTGTTATAGTGATTACAATCCCTTAACACATTATATTTGGTTGTCTTATATCTATGTTTACAGTCTGTGAAGGCAAGCTCTGTGAGAACAGAAAATGTTTTACTCCTACTGTATTCTCAACTTAAAAGGGTGCTTGTCATATTATAGGCATTCACTAAATACATGTTGACTAAATGGATGAATAAATGGAATATATTTCTACATTATACATCCTTCAGTCTTTGTTTCTCAAGTTTCTGTGTCCAATAATCACGGATATGAATTGCACTTGACTTGTGGCATTTATAAGATGGGGAAAGGTGGTGTTCTTCAGAAAGACTTACAAGACAATTATAACTTAAGAAAATCAAATTAGAAGATACTGTATAAATACATGAAAAGGGGGCAATAGAAATGCATCTCTGGTCGGGCATTAATTTTATCATGTGCACATCTGAGCTTATCTTAAACTCTCTTTAGGATATAGAGTCTAGTGCAGATTTGAGGTTCAGATTGGACTGAGTTCCAACCTCAATAAGCCATTTACCAACTGAGTGTTGCTTGAACTATAAATCAAGGGATAATAATGCCTACCTAATTTTTTTCTCAGGACAGTTTATTAAATAAGATTATTCAAAACATCTAACAAAATAATTGATGTTTATTGGGTGTTTGATATGTGTTAGTTTTCCTTCTTCACAAAGCAAGATATATAAATTTTTATTTATTCAGGAAACCAGGCACATGTTTCAAAACTCTAATTTTTCTCCTTCCAAAGGCAAGCTAAGTCATCCTAGATCACTGTGCAAATACACCTGCTGTGGATCAAGCTCTGAAAGGCAGTTTCGCCTAGCTACCTACTTCCTCACTCTTGTAGCCCTTTTTGTACCTTTTCAGTAATAACTTCCTTATTTGGACTTCCTTTCCTCCAACAATCACATTGATGCTAATGTTCCTAAGAACTCAGTTCATGTTCCATTGCTCTCTTTACCCCATAAATTTTCCACAAGTGATTTCACCTGCTCTTCTGTTTTTACCATGATCTGCACGCTAGTGATTCCCCAGCCTGCCCCCTCATCCGCCTCAGGCTCCTGTATTCAACCAGTGCCCTGCTAGCTCCACTTCAATGCTTCTAATGAGCTTGAAAAGTGCACCACAACTTTCCCCCAAATAAAGTTACTCTTCTTGTATTCGTTTGATAACTGGATGGAAGGAGGTAGGGAAAGGAAGAGGACAAAGCTGACTTCCAGGTTTCTATCTAATGTGGCCGCAACAAATGAGAAAGAGGATGGGTGACAGTGTCCTGACTCTCAAATAGGTGTTGGTGCCACACATGTGTAACTTCAGAGAAGCCTGGTGGACGATACCATAATCCAAGAATCAAAGGCATCATCACCGGAGATGGGACAAATCTAACTTGATAGGACACAACAAGAGTGCAGCATCACTTTTTGTGATATTATTTTCAGATATGAGTAACTCGAATCAAATAATGTCAAAATATTAGATCAATCAAAAGTAAATAACATTCTAGAAAATACTAACACGCAATTTTCAAAAGTGTCAAGGTCATGAAGAAAGAGACACGACCGCTAGTTATAAGACATGGTTCTGATACGGATCATTGCGCTGTGAAGGATGCTATTGGAACAACTGGCAAAACTTGAATGAGGTCAGAGGAGTATATGACAGTAATGTATTTTTTGTGTGTGTCTTGCCTTTGCTGATCATTTTGTAATTATGTAGGGGAAGGTCCTTGTTTGTAGGAAATATACACTATAATATTTTGGGACGATGGCAATATGTTGACAAATTTTTCTGAAATGGTTTGGGAGAAAAAGTTATTTGGATTGTACTTGAAATACTTTCTGTAATTTTGAGATCAAAATAAAAACTCTAAAATGAGTTTGCAATTTTTCCAAGTGCTACAAAAAGCTAGTGGAAGATATAAATTGTACAGCAATGCAATTAGATTTATATATAAAAGGTCAATGTGGCTGTTCTGCGGAGAATATATTTTGGAGGTGGGAGAGTGGAAGGGTCATTACATCCCTGGAATCAACTCTCCCCTTGGGAGGAATCACAGTCCGGAGCCCCGCTGGGAAGACAAATTTAAAAATGGCAGCCCTTCCTCAAAGTTGGCACTGCCCCAGGCCAAGCTCTCAAAGTACATGTCCCTGTGTCGAGTCTCTGGGAAGCACAGAGACCTGATAGAAAGCCATAGCAGCTGCCCACAAACTAGGTGCTGAAAGGCTTAGAAGATGACTTCCAGATTTATTTTAGAGGTAGAATGGACAGAAAAGGCTGACAGATTTCATGTTATGTGTGAGGAAAAGAGAGAGACCAAAAATGACTCATAAGGTTTTAACTTTTAACTTGAGCGACAGCTTAGTGGCATCTTTTACTTATATGGAAAAGGTGCTGGGCAATTCGGAGAGCAAAAATCCAGAATTCTCATTTCATTATGAATAGGCAATTTATTAAAGAAGAAATTCAATGGCCAATAAGCATTGAATTAATATTCAACTTCACTAGTGTTCAAAAAATAAGTAAAATATTAAGGCATTTTTCACCTATCAGATAAAAACTTCTTTCCTTCAATTTTGATATCTACTATTGACATTTTAGGTACAGAAATGAGTTCTTTTCAGACTGATGGTACACAGGAAAATTGGGAAAGTCTTTCCAGAGACAAAATATGGATATAATGTACATCCAATAATTCATACGTTTTGAAAAAAACAATTCTACTTTTGTAAAATTACTCAAATGAATTTACTAAAGATGTAAACAATTATTTAGCTAGAGTGATGTTTTCTCTAATACCAATATAAATACTGAATATCCAATAAATTATTCTAACTATCTAAGTAATGGAAGATTAGTTTGCAATAAACAGTTAGGTGGGGCTGTTCCTTTGTTCACAAGTGTCCAGTGTGTTAATGTAAAATCTGGCTCAGAAATTCTGACCCTAATCACCCACCTTGGAGTCTAATAAGGTAACACAGGACAGCATAATGAGAGGGAACAATCAATGTCATTAGAGGTTTTTTTTTTTTTGAAGAGAGTTGTCACCCCATTAGAGATTGCAGGGAAGGTTACAGTTTCCTAATTATCTGGGGGAAAAAGTAGATTCCTTCTCTCTACTTCCCCAAGCCAAGTAAACCATTCATAGACACCAAGATTCTACAAAAAACAAACAACAACAAAAACAAAAAACACCACAGTTATCTAGAAGGAATAAGTTATAGAATTCAATAATACAGTAGGTAAATTATTTATAGTTAATAATAATTTATCGTATATTTCAAAATAGCTAGAAGACAAGCATTGTGATGTCCCTAACACAAAGAAAAATAAATGTTTGAGTTGATGGGTGTGGTAACTACTCTGATTTAATTATTACACATTGTATACCTGTATCAAAAAACCACATGTACCCTCAAAATACGTAAAACTACAATATACCAATAAAAAATACAAAAAATATAAACCTTCACAAAAACAGAGGCTAGACATCCTTCCCCCAAGAAGAGGTTTACTGAGCCACAGAAAAATATTCTTTGCAATTGGCCTGCACACTGGGGTTGCTGGGCAGAGATGGGGAATGGGGATCAAGCAGATCCTACAGAAGGTACTGTCTTGAAGGTTCCTGCTAATTGGGTAGGTTGTGGTGTTTTGGAAAACAAAATATAAAAATGCCACATAACCCCTAAAATTTAAAAGAAAAAGGAAAACAAAACAAGCCTTTGGATACCAGCTAAGGCAAACTATATTTGCTTTCCACAATGATCAGAGAGTGTCAGGTAAGCAATTTGGCCTTTCACCCTTAGCCTCCTTTTGTAATGAGAATAAGCTGACTGCTCTAACAGACAACTCAAATCCTACTGACTTGACACACATAATCTTGTGCAGGTCTGAAGGAAGGGAGCTCCACTCAACAGTCATTTAAGATCCAGGGTCTTTCTCTCTTATGCTTTGTCCATCTTTCAGGGCCTGGAGGTGTCCCTGGATCTTCTGCCCCAGCTTGGAGGACCTAGTGGAAGGCAGACATCACTTCTACGTGCTCTCTGTTGGCTGCCATCAGTCATGTGGTCCCACCTCTGCAAGGGCTGGGAACTCAGTCTAGAAGGCACCATGAAGAAGAGAACACGGGTGCTGGTGATCAACTAGCCGGTCCCTGCCACAGCCCGTCCATCCTCTCTAGCTGGCGCCTGGGATTTAGAAGAGCCGGAGACTGGTGGGAAACTGGGGAGGAGGGAAGGATAAGAAGAGTCCCTCCTCTTCCTCTGCTTGTTAGAGGTGAGCTGGGGGCGGAGAAGGGGGGCAGGTTTTCAACTGGGTGACAATTGGAATTGTCTGTTATGATTGGACTCAATTTTTTTAATAACTGAAAATAAGATCATTCTAAAATGGTAATTAATTGGAAAAGTTCTGATATCATCTCTCCGTGGGATAGGAAAGGGAGAGCAGACAGTTTAAAGACAGTGGTTAAAGAACAAAATTTTCCTTTTTTAAAACACGAATGCCAACTCAATCAATTAGTTACTCACATATATGGAAATATAATGATGCCATTAAAAGTTATGATGCTTTCTGCTTAATTTGGCAAGAAAAAATGTTTTAAAAAATTTTTTTAAATTGTGATGCATATTTATATTTTATTTATGTGGAGATTCTTCATGCATTAAATTAGAAAATGAGTAACAGTATAAGATTATACTTTTGTAAAATAAGTACATATACTTTACATTACATATGTAAGTGTATGCATTTGTGTGTGTGTAACTACATAGGAAAAAAGGGGGAACACGTACGCCAAAATATTAAGACTGGTTGTCTCTGAGTGGTGACATTTATGGTGATCAAATGTTTCCTTTTTAGAATATGTGGGGCTTTTAAAAATTTATGGGTAATTTTTACCTATCTGTCATGACTTAGGGGAAAGAAAGAGAATAAATATAAGAATAATATTGTGAAATAAATATAAACAAGTAAAATTATAAAAATATAAATTATGTCTACCTATCATCTGTACCCTATTTCTATCTTTTAAGTATTATAATATATATATTTTAAGAATATTTTGGTCTTAATAAATAACAAGTTAAAGCAATAAGGGCATTTGCCTTTAGATCAATTATATTTTCCATAAATCTTTTATCTCCGAATAAATCTCATTATGTCACTTTTATTTTTCATGTTCTTTATCACTATAGGAGATGCAAAATAAGAATTGTAAAACTTAACTAACAGTAAAATGTTTCCGTCATTGGAGAAAATAACAAACCTTACAATTTAGAGTGGAAAATTTGCTCCATGGGTTGCAGACACCCCTTCCAGCCTGTAAGTGGCGCGAACATCCTTGCCTGTAGCAGTGAGAACCGCCTGGCGTGGCGGTCCTGGCCAGCCGACGGTGTGTAGCTGACTGTCAGTATTCATTATTATTATTATTGTTATCTGAAACATGCTTTCCTAAGCAAATGCACACTCCCTAAAGCGGCATGTGGTTCTGCTCAGTAATACTCTCTCACACAGCTATTATGACCGTCTATTCACTGCTTTCCTCATGTGCGTTTTCTATTTTACTCGTGGCCCAGCCTACTTTTGTTTTTGTGCACATGCCTTGCCTATTGCACGGAGCATTTGAGAGATTCTAGTGGATAACATTTAAGAAAGCTGCATTGGCACTGTGCACTGTGTAATTCATTATATAAATACAGTGTGCTTTTAATATTATTGTTAGAATCAGATGCCAATTGATTTGTTAATTGCATATTGGCATCCAATGGGCATGGGGGAGGTCTGACTTGATCCCATGAAACACCAGCTAACATCCAATAATAGTGTATGTAGGATGTCCTAGACTGTCTAGTCCTTCATATTTTTATTAGAATGATACTGTTCACTTGAGAAATTGGGGTATATCTATATCTCTATATCTGTAGCTATATCTATCTATCTATATATATCATCTATCTACCCATCTGTATTATATATAACCAGTAAAAGCTGGAGCCATGCTTCCAGGAATATTTACTATTATTTTAGTTCCTCTTTGTTAAGTACAAATACTACTGCAATATTTAAGAGAGTTATTGGGTTTATCTTATTAACTTAGTTGAATTATCTACAAAGAAAAATAAAACTTTCCTAAGTCTCCCTGATCAGATTTAAAAAGAAAAGCTGTGCCAAATTTTTAGGAAAATGTAATTTCTTTTCTGAAATATCAATTTATTATGACCACTCTAGTTTCTAAAAACTTTAGTTCTGCCATGACAGCTCTCACAACTGAATCGCTCTCTCTCTAAAATAAATTAAATCAAGAATCTGTACCTTGCTTTATGCAATGCCATGCCCCTGAGATATTCAATGTACATCAAATAGTATTTTAAAGGCACCCAGGGAAATCACCATTTGCGAGAACCAAATGATGAATTTTCTTTTAATTTGACTAACTGCCTTCTAAGTTATATCTTCACTTAAATTTAGATCTTGTTAAATCTTGAGTTTCCTATCAGAGTAACTCAAAGTAGTTTATGCATTATTGTGAAGTCTGGTTGTTACCAGGCCCTAGAATTTATTCAATATAACACAAAACTGTTTCTGAAAAACTATGCTAGGACACTGAATAAATGGTGAAAAATCACAGTGTTAAATGCATTTTACAAAATCATTTTCAAACCAGGTACCTGAGTGTGATGTTGCCACATGGCTCCTGTGTCAATGTCCAATGCTGCCAGTGCAGTGAGGCCCAGGAGGTCATTATTTAGTGATTTTCCATTTAAATCTTCTTTTTGCAAATAATAATTTAAAAATGTAAGCCTCCACAAAAGCTAGTATTCAATGACAATTTTTATTGCTAATTACTGAAAAACAATAATGAAAAATAAAACTATTAGATAATCACATCATAATTTTAAGATTCACTGACATTCTGTGACAGGAATACTGATTCATCCTTAGCTCACTGTTATAAATCTTAGTTTATTGGCATTTTAAAAATCTTTTAGGAATCATTCTGTATCTCCTATAAATATATTTAGTTCAATGAATTTTAATTTTGTTCAAGTTATTTCTTTTATTTTCCTTGAGACTTTCTCTTTGACCCAAGGATTATTTAGAATTACATTGTTTAGGTTCCAAGTGTTTAGAGATTTTTCTATTATCCTTCTGTTATTGATTTCTAGTTTGATTCTACTGTGGTCAAAGAACACATTCTGTATGATTTTCATTATTTTAAATTTATTGAGGTTTGTTTTATGACCTAGGGTATAGTCTATCTTGATAAATATTTCATGAGAACTTGAAAAGAATGTGTATTTGGCTCTTGTTTGAAGTGTTCTGTAATTATTGATTAGAACTTGTTGATTAATGGTGTTTTGAATTTTTCTATATTCTTGCTGATTTTGTGTCTAGATGTTCTATCACCTGTTGAGAGGGCGCTATTGAAGTCTCCAACTATAATCATGAATTTGTCTATTCATGATAACAGAAATTCCATTTCTATCAGTTTTTGCTTCACATATTTTGCAGGTCTATTGTTTGGCACATACACATTTAGGATCGCTGTGACTATTTCTTGCTGGATCATTACATAATGCCCTTACTGTGTCTGGTAATTTTCTTTGCTCTGAACTCTATTTTAATTTTAATCGAGCTACTTCTGTTTTCTTTCTATTAATGTTTGCATAGTAGATCTTTTTTCATACTTTTATTTTAAAGCTGCTCATATCATTATATTTGAAGTGAGTTGCTTTTAGGTAGCTTATAGTTTGGTCAGGTTTTATTGGGGTTTTTTTGGGAGGGGGTTGTTTGTTTTGTTCTTTTGGTCCATTCTGCAAATCTCTTGAGTTTTAATTTTTATCTTTAGACTATTTAAATGTAATGTAGTTATTGATGTTAGGGCTTATGTCTGCTATTTTAGTTTGTTTTTTGTTTTTTGTTTGTTCTCTGTTCTTCCCTTTCTTGCCTTTCTGTGGGTTCCTTGAAGTTCTTTTAGTTTATTTTGGTTTATCTGTAGAGTTTTGAGTGGATATCCTTGTATAACTCTGTTAGTGATTGCTCTAGGATTATATGTACCGACCATTACAGTCTACGGGTGTCAACGTTTTACTAGTTTGAGTGAAATGTAGAAACTTTACCTACCTTTATGTTACTATGCCCTTCTCTATTTATAAGTGTCTTAAATATTTTATTTATATTCACTGAAATCCGCATCAGACAGCATTATATTTTTTCTTTTACCACCAAACATAATTTAGAAAACCCAAGAGGAGAATGAAAGCCTGTTGTATTCTCCCATATTTTTTTTCTTATTGTGTTCTTTCTCCCTCTCTGATGTTCCAAAGTTCCTTCTTTCATCACCTCCTTTCTGTTTGGTGAACTTCCTTTAGCAATCCTTTTGGGTGGGTATGCCAGAAGCACATGCTCTCAGATTTCTTCCATCTGAGAATGCCTTAATTCCCTCTTCATTACTGGAAGTATATTTTTGCTGGTTATAAATTTGGGGGTTGACAGTCCTTTGCTTCCAGCACTTCAAAAACCTTCGCGACACCTCCCTGGCCTCACGATTTTAGATGAGAAATCCCAGAAATCCCTAGGTATCATTCTGCTACATTTTTTTTTTCTTCCTAGGTTTAATAACTTGACTAGATATTTGTCACAGATTTCTTTGGGATTATACAGTTTGTAGTTTGCACAACTCCTTGAATCTATGAATTTATGTCTTTTGCCAAATTCAGGAACTAAAAGCCATAATTTAACTTTTTTCATCCGTCTCTTCTCTCCCCACCTAGGTTATGAGGATGGCACATTTAAACTTGTATGATTCACAGCCCTTGTTTGCTCTGGGTATTTTATCAATCCTGTTTTGTTCAACTGTTGTTAATACTTATTCTTTGCCTTCAAGTTTAACTGATTCATTCTGTTCACTATTAATTTTTGAGCCCATCCACTGAGTTTTTTTATTTCAGCTGTATTTTATAGTTGTACAAAAATTTCATTTGGTTCTTCTTTGTATCTTTTCTTTCCTGAAAAATAAATACTTTAAAAAAATGTGTTCCAAGTGTGTTCACAATGTTGATGCTTTTTGTTGTGGCTGCTTTCAATTCTTGACCCAGCATTCTAGCATCTGTACATTTGGTGTTTTGCAGTCTGTAGTTGTTTTCTCATTCAATTGATTTTCTGGTTCTGGATGAAAATAATTTTCAATTGAATCCAGGATATATCACATGTGATCTTTTTTCAAAATTGCTTTTTAGCTGGCATCTCTACATCCCTACAGGAAGCTGGTGGCAGCTATTCCTCCAGTGGGATTGTAGGTGCAGGTTCCCTACGCATTTGGCAGGGTGAGAATTCAGCTCCACAGTTGGCCTGTGCTGACCCTGGGGATGGGGGTTGGCCCCATTACTGCTGGCAATTGGCTGCTGGTGAAAGTCTTGGCTCTCCCCTAGTCTCTCCAGCAGGGAGACAGAGGGGTGTCTCATCACTGCTAAGTGGGGCACAAGTCCAGGCCCTCCACATGGTCTGAATTGGCACTGCAGTGTGTGGGTACCTTGTCACTGCCCAGCCAGATGACACCCTCCAGAGGGGAGGTTGGGGTGCTTTGCTCCAATCTGTCAAAGGTGGAAATCTAAGCTCCCTACTCCCTTTGATGGTGGGGGTAGGGGTAGGACCTCATTTTTTCCTGTGATATTTGCTGAAGTGGAGAGTTCATTGTCTAAAAAGTTCTGTTTTCCTACAATCCCCTTTTCCTGATCCTTTGGCCAAAGAGAACAGACTTCTTTTGTGACCTATTTTGACTGTGTCCATTGATGTTTCTGGGTTGCAGACAGAATTCTTCAGTTTCAAGTCCGGGATATATAAGGCCAAGAAAAACCCAGGAACTCACCATTACCTCCTTCCTTGGGTCTGAAGGTCACTAGCTGGTCTGCTTTTTTCTCCCCGTAATTCGATCTTTTTATATTTGCTTTATATATAATGTTCAAAGCTGTGTTAGTGCTTAGCAGAAGGAAAAGAGAAAAAGTATTTCTTCTTCATATAAACATGAGCAGAAGTCTTCTATGTGGTTCTTTTAAAAAGTCTATGAGGCATAGCATTACCATTAAGTTATTAGAAAGGCCGCAATGTCCTATTCATTGACCAATTCAAATAGTGGAGTCACTGCCCCCCCCCACCCCACCACAGCCAACAGTAGAGATGAAGTAACAAGGCTGTTCAGAGCCTGGGATTGCCTTGTTGCTAAGTAATAGATTTGCGAATAATAGCAAGATTTATAGGGATCACGTTATAGAGGAAATGAGTTGGGGACAGGTTAAATGTAGAAAAATAAGCTCATATTGCCCCAAAAATCCTCCCACTCTAATATTTCATGAGGGTATACATGACTGAAGTGAAAATTGGGAAGTGTGTAAAGAAGACAATACTTTTTTAGCCAAGACATTATTAATTTTATTGCTGTGAATTTCCACCCCCTATCTCTGAAATTGTTTCCTGTAACTTCAAATATCAGCACCAAACAAAAATGGTATCTTTTTATATGATCCTTCCAATTTTCATAATCTTTTGAATCAAAATTTGCTCTCCTATTTTTGCTGAGAGAACAATTTAATACACGTTGTTTTATACTTTAAAGCAGAAGTGTACAAGTTGTTCAGCATAAAATTTTTAGCTCACTTCCTTTACTGAATAAAGTTAAATGTAGTGTGGAACCATCAACATCAAAATAAGTACTTTCAATATTATTTTGTACGGGAGGAATGTTGGTTCCATACAGAGTAATTGAATATTTGGCTTTTATGTATTAACATTCCGTATCCATTATCTAGAGGCATTTGATTCACTTAGGTCCCCGTTGTTATTTTTCATCACTGTATATAAAGGCATTTCAGTGAGCAGAATTGGCAGTTGAGGAAGCCTTTCAAAGAAATGTTACTTTATTTATCTAACTTGGAAGATACACAGTAAGTCAAATCACAATTTTTTTCTTTTATGTTTAAGAATTGAAGGAATCTTATGGGGTGTAAGCCATGTCTGTGAGGTAAGATAGATTATCATTTTCTATTTTTAATATTTACTTCCTGATAAGATTAGTTCAAAAATTTAGCAGTAAAAAAAAAGGTTGTTAAATTCAAAATAAACTATTTTAAGTGATTCTCATAGAGGTTATTTTATTTTTGAGCCCATATATACACAATGAATACTACTATGAATGCTGTAAATAACTCACATATGGCAACCAGTATATATTTGGGTTTATGAGCAGAATTCCTTTTTGTCGTGGAAATAGTTTGACGTTGGAGTAATGTAGACCCGATTTTGAATTTCTAGTCATAGATGTTTGATTTCAGTTCTCTCACTTAACCTCTGTCAAATTTTTTACTTCTTTTATAAAACGGTGGGGGTAGGCAGTGTTATGAATTTTGCAGACTTCGGTGATTAGGAGTAACTGTCTTGGGGAAGAGTTCCTCAAAGCATTTTTTTTTTTTACATAGTTTTACTCAACATTCAGTGGAAACGAATGTAAAGGAAAGAGCATTCAACCACCTCCTCCTGCTTTCATGACACATTTGGCTCACTTAAAGGAAGGTCACAGCTGTTATCCTACAGCTGCTGCCACATGCCTTCCACCAAGTATAGCAACATCACAGAGTTACACGCAGACCTGGCAATCTGAGGCTTGATGCGGGAATGAACAACACATTTTGCATGAGTTTCAAGAACTCTGATGGACTTATCCTCTTCTTTGTAAATGACATGCAAGTGGAGATTGCAGACATCTACATAGGTAGAGTATCTCTTTCCTAAGCATCAATAAGAACAGCATCAATAATAACAGAAAGCTCCTCCAGCCTTTGCAATTATTAGAATCATTCTCCAATTTTATTTAAAGTTATGTGTAACCAGTAGAAAAATATTTGTCTAATGATGACATGACTTGAAATTGATTTTCCAAAAACACACAAAGCTGAGAGAGTGCAATGTATCACCAAATACCTACAGAAAACTCTTTAAAAAAATTATTGCCCAATGTATTTTCTAGATTCTTGAAGAAGTATAAGAGAGACATCTGCTGGCGAGAACAGACCACGTCTTGTTATCAGATGAATTTTCAGTTTCAGGGCAATAACACAACTGTATTTCCATTGCTCTAAGATTTTATATCTTATACTTTAGAGACCAACATATTTTCATAGTTACAAAGATTGATTAATTAAAATGTGTGGGCAACATATGGTCAATTGTCAGGAGAAGGCTTTGATTAAAAAGCTAAATACATAAACCACTTAGATAAGTCAAACAAGTGTTGCTTATCTAAATAATACAGGAAAAAAAAAAAAACAGCACACACAGCTGACAGTTGAGCAGTTTCCAGAACAGAGCATAACTTTTAGGTCCTGCTTCCCCAGTAATTGGAGCAGTGATGTTCAAATAATTCTAAGTGACTGAGCTTTACATAAACTTTACTGGAAGCTCAGTTGAACCAGTGCTACCGGCCCTGCTTTATATAAATAAACTTGGCACAATTCTCCATGTAGGTGAGCCTGAGTACCTGCTGAGGACGTTGTATGAACCTTGTCAATGTACTAAATGCAGTGTCACTACAATACACTCAGGGATGCAGATATAATCCTCATTGTTTACAATCAATTCGCTAACAAACCTGGTTCACAGATACTCTGAATATTGATACTTAGAACTAGAATAAAGGCTATTTGGACAAACACATGTGGGACTATGCTAATAGATACAATTTTAAGTATTTTTTAATGAAAATTTTGTAAATATTGAGAGTAGGTAATAATCATAGGGTGATAAAGCGTGTGATTTCTTTAAATCCACTGGCCTTACTAAAATACTTTCATTAATTTTTAATTTAAATATTTATTGAGATAATTGTAGAATTAAATGCAATTATAAGCAATAATACTGACAGATCTCTCATATACCTTGCCCGGCTTCCCAAAATGGTAACATTTTATAAAACTATATATAATAACACAATCAGGATATTGACATTTACATAATCCACCAATCTTATTCAAAGTTCTCCAGTTATAAGTATGCTCATTTACATGTGTGAATTCAGTTCTACACAATTTTATCATGTTTTGTGTATCCATCATTTTCATTAATTTTTGAGACCAAATGGAGACATCATAGAGAACACACATATAGATTTGACATTTTCAAATTTCAATAAGCATCAACTTTTCATTCATCTTGGCAAACACTATGTTTAAAGTACGACACTGATTAAGATTTTTTTAAAAAACAGAATGATAAAAGTGGCTTTATGCATTTGAAATACCAAGGAATCAATGTAAAATTTAATTATTTTAAATAAAATTGATTTACTTCTCTGGAAAGTTTACTAGAATGCTTGATAATTAAATGGTTGAGTGTTCAAAACTGTGAAGGATCTGAGATGTCACTCTACTTGCAAGTCAACAAATTAGCCTGGGATGGATAGATAGATATGTAGATATAGACAGAGGATAGGTAGATAGATAGATAGATAGATGGATGCATGAATAGAAAGATATCAAAAAAGTGAGACCTCTGTATCAGGGAACACACCTTTTATTTTCCTACAGAGCATCTTGTGTCACTTCCCCGGGCCCCAATTCCTCCTGAGAGAATAAGAGCTAGATATCACCTGTGTGTGCAATGTGATTTGTGCCACAAAAAAGGAACCTGAAATTATGAATCTAGGAGCTTATATAGGATGGCTTGCACATTTGCCCCTTTTTCCCTTCAGAGACAGGGTAAGAGAGAGCAAGAGAAAGAGAGAGATCATTGCTCTGAAATCTAAACAAATCCTTTCTGGGGACAGAGAAAATTCTCTGGTTTTTCTTCATCACCCCAAAAGGTAAACAAGTGGGGAAGACTGTAAATCTGTTCAGAGAAATGCACTGTCTTTAACTTACAAGATACATTTTCCACTAAATCATCCATTCCTTAGGTTTTTATTAATTTTTGCTCAGTAAAATCAAACTTTGCAGAAACATGAAAATACTTATTGAATGTGTCTCCCACAAAGAGGACACTTCTACTTCTGAGTAGAATAAGTAGCTCACATCAGGCCAATGCTACCAGTGAGTATTAGAAAAGCTGTAGAAGCAGAAAGGATTTGATAGAATAAAATTCCAGAAGAAGGAGAAAGTGGCATGGGGGCATTGCGTTAGGATTAGAGAAATAAGCTGAACTTTCAGTGTTTGCAAAGGGATGAAGTGGCAAAATTGGACACGTGATGATAGACTTCAATCATACAGCTGATATTTTTCGCAAAAACATTGACACATTTTGAATCATTTATGTGCATTGTGAGGCTAAAGATATAAAACAAAACCTCAGAAAAGCAGAGTGAAAATTCTCTTCAACAAATCATGCTGGAAAAATTGGTCATCCTCATGTAAAACTTAACCTTAACTCTTAACCCATCCCACATACAAAATTAACTCAAAATGAACCATGGTCTTAAATGTAAAACCTAAAACCATAATGCTTCTAAAAGAAAACAGGAAAGCTTTGTGACCTTAAGACACAAAAAACATGAGACATTAAAAAATATAAATTGTACTTTATCAAAACTAACACATTTTAGTTTTTTAAAGACCTGTTTATTAAGAAAATGGAAAGATATTCCACAGATTTAGAGAAAAAAATGCAAAACACATACCTAAGAAAGACTTACTATTATAACTCAATAATAATGACTAATTCAATTTATTTTAAAAAGCAAAACATTACGGATATCAATTGTAAATCAGCACATGAAAAAGAAGATCAACATTATTAGTTATTAGGGAAATGCAAATTAAAACCATAATGAGATACCACTACACACCTATTAGAATGGCTTTTAAAAAATAAGACAATACAAAGTATTGGTATGGCAGTGGAACTCCCGAAACATACATTGTTAGTGAGAATGAAAAATAGAACAACCCATTTGGAAAAGAGTTGGGAAGTTTCTTAATAAGAAATGCCAATGTTCATTAACTGGTAAATGGATACAAAATTTGTACGTATAGGTAGTGCAATACTACCGAATAAGAAAAAGAGAATAAACTACTGATACATGCAACAACATGCTTTAATCTCAAAGTAATTGTTAAGTGAAAGAATCCGTGTACTAACAGGATATAACAATCTTAAATCTGTATTGACCTCAATAATATGTCTTCAAATTAAAATAAATTAATAGAACCTAAAGAGAAATATAGAAATCCACAATTGTAATAGTAGACATTAACACATTCAATAGCTATCAAAATAAGTAAGCAAAATAAATCGGTAAAGATTTGGAAAAATTAAAAACGTGCTTAACACGATGGAATTGTTACACATAGAATCCTGAATACAAGAGTGAGGGAATTCAAAATCCTCATACATATACACGGAAAATTTAGCAAAATTGACCATATGTTTGATAATAAAGAAAGTTTTAATGAATTTTAAAGGACTGAAATATCCAAACTATGCTCTTCAAGTAAAATTAAGTTAGGAACCAACGACAATGAATATCTAGAAAATTTCTAATTGCTTGAAGTAAAATAAGACACAAATAATAACATTAAGAGCTAAAATTTTATAAAGGTATAACTAATCAAAGCTTACAAGATACAGATACAGCAAAACTTAGAGGGAAATTTTTGGTTTTATATCTATTTGGTACAAAAGAGCTGAAAACCAAAAAAACAAGGAAAGAATATTAAATTAAATCCAAAAAAAGTAGAAGGATGAACATGTTAAAGGTAAGAGCCAGTAACAACAAAATAGAAAATAAATATTGAGAAAACAATAAAGCAAAAGTTAATTCTTTGAAAGGTTAATAAAATTGTAAACCTCTACAAAGAATAATCAAAAAACGGAGTAGAAAACACATTACCAAATATCAGAAATAATGCAAAGTTCACTCCAAATCATACACAAAATAAAAGATAAAAAGGTGCTATTATTAACAGTCTAAGCCAATAAATTTGATAATTTGAATCAAAAATTGAAAAAATTCTTGAAAAGCACATTCACAATTAAAATGAGAAAAATAGAAAATCTATGCTGTCCATTTTTTTTAAGTGTAAATGTTATTATCAATCTTTCTACAAATAAAGCTTGAGGCCCAGATAGCTTTGCCAGTGAAGTTTCCCAAACATCTAAAAAGGAAATAAAACTCCCAGAGAATAAAAACAGATAGAATACTTACATTTATGAGGTTAGAATAAGTGATACCTGATAAGGACATTACAAAAAATTGGGTATTAGGGATCAGTCTCTCTCATGTACAGAGATAATTTTTAAAAAACCTTAAAATACTAACAAAGCAAATGTATAAATATATAAAACTATAATACTAATATATTTTGCCTAAATGGTATATATTTCAGGAATGATAGGGTTATACAATATAATTTATCATTTTAATTGAACAAATTAGAAGAACTATATGATCATGTAGTAGATGAATAATAAAAACATTTGATTAAATATAACATCTATTTATGACTGAAAAAAACTTTTAGCAAGGTAGAAATTGAAGAGAATGTTTTAATTTTATAAATGGTATCTATAGGAAATGTATGCCTAAAAATTACATACACTTAAGGCTGAAAAAATATACACCTTTCCTCTGAGGTTGGAAATCAAGTAAGTTTGCTTGCCACGTTCACTTTGATTCAATATTGTACTGTTGTAAGTTCTAGCAATTTTAATAGTGAAGACACAAAATTAAATGCAGCGGAATGGGGAAAGAAATATAAAATGATCATTATTCACAGATATAGAAAATCCAAAACAATATGTAAAATATTGGAAATAAAATTTAGAATTAACAAGTGAATTTAGCAGTGTTGCCACATTCAAGGTCAGTATTTAAAAATAAAATTCCTAAGGTTTCTGCAATAAACTAATAAAAAATAAAATTAAAAAGATAGCAATTTTATCAAAATTAGTAAATACCTAGACATTAATCTAACGACACTTCATGGCCTCTGTATTAAAAATATAAAACATTGCTAAGAGAAATTACAGAAAGCCTAATTCATAGAAAGATATACCTTGATCATGAATCAAAAGAGAATATTATAAAAATATTAATTTATCTCAATTTATGTATTCCACACAAACTCAATCAAAACTTCAGCTAATTTTTTAATAGAAATTAACAAACCTATTCTAAAGTTTGTATGGAAATGCAAGGGACCAAGAATAGCAAAGATAATCTTAAAAGAGAAGAAAAAAAACTATAGGATTTACACTATCGAGTATCAAGACCTTTTGTAAAGCTATAGTATTATAACACTGTCGTATTGGTACAGGAGTAGAAAATCCAAGGGGGGAAATAGAAATAGATTTACACATACTTAGTCACCACATTCTTGAAAAAGGTGGCACTGAGGAAGAATGATAGAAACACACCCTTTTCAATAAATGGTGCTGTTTCAACTGGGTAGCTCTGTATGGGAAGAAAATGATTCTTGACCCCCCAATTTGTATTGTACACACAGACATTACCCTATGGATTGCAGATATAAATGTGAAAAGTAAAATAATAAAGGTTTTGAGTGATAACAAGGAAATTTCCTTATGAATTTAGACAAGGCACATATTTTAAAACAAGATATAAAAAGCATCATAATAGAAGAAAATGGTGGGCTATATTAAGATTAATGAATTCAGTTAATCAAAAGATAGCATGAAAAAATGGAAATCCAACCACAGTGTGAAAGAAAATATTTGCAATGCATATATTGAATGAGGGACTCCAATCCAGAATGTATACAAAAAAGTAAAACAGACAACCCCATCATAAAAAGGAAATACCTGACAGGAATTTACAAAAGAGGATAACCAAATAGCAAATGATTAAAACCAAAATGTTGGAAAATACCAAGAGAGAGGTGCAGGGGAGGGGGCTGGCAGGGGAGGAGGGACGCGGAGAACGGCCCCGCACTGCTGTGAGAACGCAAGCTGGGAAAGTCCGTTTGGCAAATGCCTCATTAGTAGTAAAGAAGTTTAATATACGCCTACTGTATGACAGCCTTTTAGTGCTCAGTATATAACCAGTGTATATCCTGAATACCACGTACAGTTGACCCTTGAACAACACAGGTTTGAACTGACCAGGTCCACGTGTATGCAAATTTTCTTCCACCTCTGCCACCCCTGAGACAGCAAGACCAGTTCCTCCTCAGCCTCCTCAACATGAAGATGAAGCGAATGAAGACCTTTATGATGATCCACTTCTACTTAATTAATAGCAAATATAGTTTCTCTCCCATATGATTTTCTTAATATTTTCTTTTCTCTAACTTACTTTATTGTAAGAGTAAAGTATATAATACACATAATGTACAAAATATGTGTTAATTGACTGTTTGTGTTATTGATAAGGCTTCCAGTCAACAGTAGGTTGTTATTAGTAGTTAAATTTTTGAGGGAGTCAAAAGTTATAAGTGGATTTTTTGACTGTGCAGGTTGTCAGCACCCCTAACTCCAGCATTGTTCAAGGATCAAGTGTACTTTAACTATATACTAATAGTTCAGGCCTATATACATAACCTCTGCTACATGTACATATGGTGACCAAAAGACATGTACCAGAATGTTCATAGCAGCTCTAGTTACAGTAGTAAAAAATGCAAACTATGCAGTAGCAAACAACAATAAAATGGAAAAACATGTGGAATGTTCACACAATGAAATGCTTTACAGCTTGTGCATGTCACTTTCCATATGGAGAAAGTTAATAAACATAATATTGAGGGAAAGAAACCAGACACATCAATAATATATATTAGTCCATTTATATAAAGTTTAAAAGTATGTAAAAACTAACCTATGGTGTTGGGAGTTACAGTGGTGACTACTGAAGGATGACTTGGTGACCTGAGGGCCAAGGGAAGGGTTTCTGGGGTGCTGGTAATATTCTGTTTTTTTATCTCGGTGGTGGCTATATGGGAATTCCATTTGTGAAAATTCATCACTCTGTATTCTAATTAATTCACTTTTCTTTATGTATACAATGGTTTGAGTAAAAAGGCTGTATTTGAATATATATATAACAGACATTATGTCTGGACTTTATCAAAGTATTCAATATGGCCTCTTTGAACTTGTAAGAAGATACCTCTTCATGGGTCACAAAGATTTGATCTTGTCCTTCGCCACGTATTTATTAATGACTTGAAAATAATATTGAGAATCTATTCATCTATTCTTCACGTAACTCAAAGCTGAATGTGAAAGAAAGGTGCATAGTGCAACTGAATAAGGATGTCAAGAGTGCTCAGAGACTTCGAACAGTAGAGTGAATTTTGCAACGTTAAATTTGGCAGCCACAAACCTAACACTTAGATTCGGGTATAAAATAGCAGTTGTATGAGAAGGAGAGAGGAGATGTGGATACAGAACACGCGTGTTGCAGGTAACCTGTACACGAGGCAGCAGTGTGCCGGGGCTGCAAGGAAACGTCACGCGGCCTTGGGCTAGATGAAGAAGAGACTGTGCAAGATGACAGCAACACTGACACGGCCCACTCCAGTCACATCCTGTCGGGAGCAGTTCACCCCCACTGTGAATTGGACACGTCAGCTGTTCCCAAGGCACGTTCAGACTGGCGGCAACAGGGCAAAGCTAAATCCTGTGTCATAGGAAGAATATTGGAAAGTAACCTGGGTGTGTAGCCCTGAAGGACAGAAGACTTGGGAACATAGGCTAACTATCTCAGAGGGGTATTCTGCTTATTTTTTACATAAATAAGAATAGAAATTATGGGATATGTAGGGGAAATAATTCAAGTTTTAAAAAAAGCACTTTCTGAAAAAGCTATCCGACCCCCCCAGAAGATACTATATATTCCATAAATGTTATGATATGTCCAATATTACATAGAAATTCCAATAAATTATAGTATATATCACTTCTCTGTAAGCCTAATTCAGGCTATTCTTTTGAACAGTTTTGAGACAGATTTCTGTTTGATCAATAAAGCACAAGTGAATAATCAAAGCTAATATTTATTGAGATTGTTTGCTCTCTGCAAGTACTTTTCTAAATGCTCTACATGTATTTACTCAATTAACCCACACAACAACTCTAACATTAGTGCACTCCTGCTTCATGTTGGTTCTCCTTTTACAACACATTTTCATTCTCTCTTTAGCTACCTTAAAAAGAATGGTGTTACCCTCAGGAATCCTGAATCTAATTGTGTGCATTGCTCCAGGATGTAAATGCTTCTATGCCTTGAAGAAAGCAACATTTCAAAATATTGGTGTAGGTATTGTAGTAAGTGTGTGGTTTAATGACTAAATAACAAATTATTTTACAACTCAAATAGGTTCTTGTCATGTGGCTTTAAAATACTGAATGAGGCCCTTTAAAGAATATTTTTAAGAATATGTAAGATCAGCATTCTCATGCTATGAGAAAATGAATGCATATCAAAGATTTTAAAAAGTAAATGATTAAAACTGATTCAAAAGATAATTCAAAGAGAAACATATATATAGACAAACAGAAATGTTGAGATTAATTGCTCATTGCTGCAAAATTTGTCAATATTCATAGAGCATAAACAGTAATGCTCAGAGTCATCTCTTCCATGGAATAGAAATCAATTAAATCTCCACCTGATGAAATTTATTTGCATCTCTATAGACAGACATAGTTTTCATTACAATCTGTTTTCTGTAACTTCAAGAGTTATAAAATCACTAAAATTCAATGAAAAGCACAGACCCTATAGAATTAGATAACCATAAAGTGTCTTCTAAGTAACACCCAGAATTCCATTTAGATAAAGACTACCAGATGCCACCTGCCTACATGGGCAACCAGCAACCTCTTGCACCACACTGTTTTCCCTCCCTCCTTTCCTTTGTTCTAATTCACACCTGGGATAGTTAATTTTGTGTGTCAACTTGACCTGATCACAAGGTGCCCAGATATCTGGCTAAACATCATCTCTGGGTGTGTCTGTGAGGGGGTTTCTGGAAGAGATTCCCATTTGAATTGGCAAACTGGGCAAAGCGGATAGCCCTCCCCTGTGCAGGTGGGCAAGTGGGCGCCATCCAATCTGCTGACCTGAGTAGAACAGAAAAGTGAAGGCTGGGAGGAGACACATGTGCTCTCTCTCTCTCTTGCTCCCTGACTGCTTGAACTGGGACATCGATCTTCTCCTGCCCTCAGTACTCCTGGTTCCCAGCCCTTCAGACTCAGACTGGAGTCCACCCCATCAGGCCTCCGCTGTTAGACCTTCCTGGGTCTCCTGCTCACAGATGGCAGATTGAGGGATTTCTCAGCCTCTGTTATCTCACGATACAATACCTTATATTTAATAATACATCTCTTATATATTTATATATGTAATCCAGAAAGATACATATATATCTCTTGTTGGTTCTATTTCTTTGGAGAACCCTAACCAATACATCCCCCTCCCAGTTCCTCAAATAGCCATGCTGACGACTCCCCTCGTGTCCTGTGTTCACGATCACCCCCTTCATCATGACCCTCTGTTTCCCAGTTAGCTCCTTCTCTCTGACATTCAGATCAAACATCCCCAGCTCAGGTAATGCTTCCCCGACTAATCAGACTAGATCAGGTTCCCCCACTTTGCCTTCTCCTCACGCTCAGTACTTACCTCAAGAGCACTTATCAATGTTTGTCATTGCACATTGATGTGTGGGATTGTCTGATTAACCGACTCTCTCACCCACTGTAAATCCCAGGAAGGTGAGGACCATATACATTTGCCCACCCTCTTATACCAGCATCTATCTTAGGGACTAGAATACAATGACTTCTCAACATTTCATACAACAAAACAAATGAATATTTTATCAGACACAGTCTACACAGAAGAGGAAATGGTAGAGAGTTTGGAAATGTTTGAAGTACAGAGTAGGATTTATTCCAAACTTTACTTCCTATAGATATTTCTCGGACAGAAATCTGACCCAAAGAGGTATAGAAAACAGTGGTGAGTGCACAGAATGAATGGCACAGCCTGGGCCATTAGTTTAAGGTTGTAGTCAGTTACCTTCCCTCTCTTGGTTTCCTTATTTGTAAAACCTGGACTAGATTGGATCTGTATAATTAATTTCAAGTTTTGTAGTTCAATAAAATAAGGGGCATAAGCTTTTGAACTGATTTTTAACAGTTGCATAACATATCTCAATTGATAGAAACAGTGACAGTTTTGGGGTCTGGGTGTGGAGAAGTCCTAGAAACTGGATACCTATCAGGAGAAATAAACTAAACAGGCAAATCAACAGCACAGGTAATATAGAGAGACTGGCAGAAGTTTTGAAGACATGATACCCATTTTTCATTATAAAAAGAAAATTTCCTATTTTCTGGGATTTTAGAAATATTAAATTGATGTAAGTACTATTTACCAGTTAGCTATAATACTTGTACTGTAACCTTAAGTTCATTTCTGCAGTGTAATCTTATGCAATTTCACATTAAATAGATGTACACTAATGAGCCAAGAAATATTAGCTTTAGTACTTTTTACAATGAATTTTAGGCATAGCCCCAAACACAATTTTGAAGCCACTAGTTAATCTGTCATGACATTTGACCCTAAAGGAAACCCTCTCCCCTCCCACCAATACCCTCCCTTCTCCCGTATGAAAAGGAAGCAGCTATTTCAATGATCAAGAACTTTCAAGGGTGGAAACAATCTTATTGATGTCTAGGGAGAGTTGTTCGATATCTTTGTGGAAAATGGGACATTGCTGTCTTCTTCAGGGGATGTCAGAGAAGAAAGTAGTGAGCTGAAATGTTGGACATTACCTTGCCTGGTTGAAGGGGACACAGACGGTTTATGGCTGAAGGTTCTCTGTCCTCTCCAGCTTTATGATTCTGTGAAATTGTTAATCAAAGAGTGGGTATTTGGGAGTGATAGGATCTTGTGTTTGTGTGTATGAATGTGTTCGTGAGAGTGCAGAGACTTGTGTATGTGTCTGTGTGTCTGTTGCTTTTGCCTTCTTACAAATGAGTTATTTGAGACTTCCGTAATTTAGTCTAGTGAGGGGTGCTTTTGCATTTGTCAACTAAGCAGCAATAATCACTGCTAGTTATGACAAAGCGATCATGCCACATTATTGTCACCTTCCATTTGGGATATCTTGTTATGTAAATTGCTCCCAATTTTTATGCAGGCTTTTAATAAAAGCATAGAAGATAGAGAAGGGATAAAGGACATTGACAGCAAGAGAAAGTACAGGCAAAGAGACTTGACTAATTTGGTCATTTCTTTTTTCACTCAGCTTCAAGGGGAAGGTAAAAACAAGAATGCAGGCCTCAGAGGGCCCCAGAGGGAACTGCACCACTTCACGCAGAAAGAAATAGATGGGGGGGGGATGGAGGAGGGAGAGGGGAGAGAAAGAGAGAGAGAGAAAAATAGGGAGCAACTGGAAGAGTTAATTAAGGGTGAAGTGTTCTTATCCCAAGCTTGTGTTGATCTTAGTAGTCAGCATGGGTATATCTTCATAGATTTTCTTCTTTTGGAGTCCTGCCATCAGCTGCTTTCTAAATTAATAATGTTAGCTACAGGCTATAATATTTTAACTAACACATACATAACTCTTAGACATAATCGAAATAATTTAACTAGTCCCAAGCCAATTCTGCTCTACCATATTTTAGCTTCTTCAGTAAAAAAGAAAAGATATTGCATAGTAATAGCCTCAATATATACATGTTACCATATGGGCCAGGAATTGTGCTCCTAGCTATATACCTACATTAATTGAAATCAGGTGTTCAACCAAAAATTTGTACACAAATGTTTATGGCAGCACTATTCACAGTGGTCAAAGGTTGAGATAACCCAAATGTTCATCAGTGGGCATAAGATAATGTACACAGGCAATGGTAGGTAGGCATGCAGTGTGGGGCATTGCTTACACCACTGAGTAACCCTAAAGTGAGTTACTGACCCACATGGGATGGCAGAGAGGACTGATGGGAAAAGCCTGGGTCTTCAAGGATGCAGCCAAGCTGCTGAATAACCAGCAACAAACATCCCCACCTCTGGATTCCTGTTTTTTAATTAATAAACTCCTTACCAGTTAGGCCATTGTGTTAGTTGTCTGTTATGGCCAAGTGCACCCATGCCAATCCACCAAGTTACTTTTGTTTTCCTATTTTCCACCGATTGCTCCCAGTTATCGCTGGGAAGACAAGAATAAACAAGCCAGCTCCCTCTTCCACCTGACCCCCTCAGATCTTTGCAGTCAGAACTCAGTGAGTCCCTCAGCCACCCTTAGGAGGTGCAGTTTTGGGTCCTCACCCCACCTCCAAACACAGTGCTTGTCTAAATCAATGGGTCTCACACTTCAGCATGCACCAGAATTACCTAAACACCTTGTTAAAACCAGGTTTATGGGTCCCAATCCCAGACTTTCTGATTTAGTAGACATAGGTAGAGCTCTATAATTTGAAGTTTTAACAAATTTTCAGATGCTGCTGATGCTGCTGGTCTGGGAACCACAGTTTGAGAGCCACTGGTGCAGGTCCCTGTGAAAACACAGCTCCCCAAATGTACCACTCAAGGTGACATTGGAGTAGCACTAAGCACAGGAGGATTATCAGCCCCCTCAGTATTTACACCACAGTTCTATAACTGCAGCCTAAGTTAAAAATGGCCACTTCATAAAATGTGAAGTCTCTGTCAACCAAAACTCTGAAATCTGTTCTTTCTCTCTGTTCCATAGAACGGTAAGTTGCACTTACTGAGTGTTATGTGGGAGGCACTGTGACAAGTGCCTTATCTGAGTCTTTATTTAATTCTCAGAACCACCCCCTAAATGGACAACTATCTCGAAGAGGCTGAGGCCCATGGGGGAGAAAACTGTCCAAAGTCACCCATCAGGTAAATAAATGAGGGACTCTGTATTTGAGCTTAAGTTATAAAACTCTAAAATTAAGAATCCTTCTACTTAACAGTATTTGTTAATCAGCTGCCCTTTGGGGCCTGAGACAAATTTACCTAATTTTGCCTCATCCAGCTAACTTCTCTTTCTTGTCCACAAGGTCATCCACAGTGACCTTTGTCAAACGCCCCAGGTTTTCTGAGACTCCAAACTCTCCTTTATTCATTAATGGCTTAATTCTGCCATTTTAATATTTGCTTTCAGTTTGTTTCCTCTGTTTCTTGTTCCAGTGCTTTTTTTCAAACTTTCTGTGAACTCCTTGAATATTTTTAGGATTCCATCTTGATTTGTTTATTGTGCTTTGGAGTATATTGCTTTGTGTAGTTTTGTTAGTGGTGGTTTTAGGTATTACAATATGCACACGTAATTTATCACCATCTGCTAGTATCTATATTTTACCCATTCAAGTGAAGTGTAGAAACTTTGCACCTATTTGGGCCCCTTTAATCTTTGCACTTTTAAAATATAATTGTCTTAAATATTTCCTCTATGTACATTGAGCACAACATCAGATGTTATAATTTTTCTTCCAACCATCAGATTGATTTTAAAAATTGAGAAGAATATTCTTTTCTATCAATCACTATTTTTACCCATTCTGATATTCTTTCTTCTTTCTAAAGTTTTAGGCTACTTTATTGTCTTTACTGTTACATTTAGTGAACTTCCTTTAGCGTTCTTTAAAGATAGGTCTGCTAGGGACAAATTTATTTAGTTTTCCTTTATCTGGGAATGCCTCTATTTCCTGTTCAGTCCTGAAGGATTATGTCAGCAGGTATAGAATTCATGCTTAATAGTTCTTTTCTTTCAGAACTTGAAAAATGTGCCATTTCCTCCTTGCCTCCATAGTTTTGGATGAGGGATCTGCTGCCACCAAAACTGGTGTTTCCCTGTAAGTGCTTCTTTCTGGCTTTTTTCAAGAATTTTTCTTTGGCTAGGTTTCAGAAATTAATTATGATGTGTCTTAGTGGAGATATCTTTGGGTGTTTTTGTTGGAGATTCTTGCATCTATAAGTTTATTTCTTTGATGAAATTTGGGGAAATTTCAGCCATTATTTCTTCAAATACTCTTTCAGTCTTTTTCTTTCTGGGATTTTCATGATAGGAATATTAACTCATTTGTTATTGTCTCACATGCCCCTGGAACTGTTCATTTGCTTTTAGTCTATTTCATCTCTGTTGTTCAGATTAGGTAAATTATCTTGATCTTTCGTCAAGTTCATTAATTCTGTCCTGTGTCTACACTTTAGTATTGAGCCCATCCAGTTGGATTTTTACAGCAGTAATATTTTTCAGTTCTATAATTTTCATTTGGTTCATTTTTATAACTTTTGTGTCTTTGCAGAAATTTTTGATTTTTTTCATTTGTTTCAATAGAATTTGCAATTGTTTGTTTGAAGCATTTTTATGATAGATGTTTTAAAATGTTTGCCAGATAATTCTAATATCTTTATCATCCCAGTGCTGGTATCTGTTGATTGTCAATTTTCATTCAAGTTGTGATTTTCCTGGTTCTTGGTATGATGAGTGAATTTTGAATATATGCTGATAGTTTTGCATATATTTTATGAGACCCTGGATCCTATTTAACTTTCTTTTTTATTAGGCTATCCCACTGTGGAGGTGTGACGGGAGGCCCAAGTGTGTGTTTATGTGCAGCATCCTGCTGGGCCCTATGGCTCACCCCAGCAAGTGCAGAGCACTGACTCTGCCTTTGTTGCCGTCATGGGCAGATGGGATGGAAGTTCAGCTTTGCCCTGGTCTCCACTGATGCTTTTCCTTCGACAGTGGTCCACTGATGAACACCACCTCATTGCCTCTGAGTGGGATTATGTGTGAGCTCAGCACCCCATGAGGCACCCTGATGCCAGGGAAGGAGTAAGCAGAAGCAAAGTGCCAACCAGCCCTGCCCCGCCCACCTCATTCTGCCACATTGATGCTGGCTGAATGGAGGCTCAGCTCCCAGTGGATCTTCCTCACCCCTGTGGGGCGTGGGGCCCTAGAGCTCTGACTATTCCTGCTTCACACTGGCTTGTTTCATCTCCTGGGTGCTGAGTGTGAGGGGAGGCTAAGCTCACTATAGGACCGTGCTGACACTATCTCATGGGAGAATCAGAGCACCTCCTGCTTCCATGAGTGGAGATGGAAGTTTGGCTAACTACTCAGCCGCCAGTGCCACTCACTGAAGGATGTAGGGTGCTGGCCACTGTCTCCAGGGCCGGATGGTGGAGGGAGATCAGCTCTGGAATAGAGTGGGTATTGCTAAAAAAATTACTATTGTTAGGCCACCCTATTCCTGGTCCTTTTTCTAGAATTAAACTTTTCTAGGAGCTGTATATGTTTGTCCCTGTGGGCCACTCTGTGTTTGCTTCTGCAGTGCCCTGCCTGGGATCCACGGGAGGTGATGGGGAAATGCAGGGAGCTCACCCCAGGTCATCTCTCAAGTCCTCGGTCCTGAGCTTGTCTGAGTTTCCTCCTCTTCTTCCTGAGTCTTATTGTGATTGTTTGTTGTATTCTGTTCAGGGTTTTTTAGTCAGAAGAGGGAGAAATCTCGAGGAATGGGGTTATTCTATCTTTGCTGGAACAGCTCAAATATGCTTTTGAAATAAACTTATGCCGCAACGTTTCAAAATAAGTGCAGGTTTTAATAAGAAAAATTCAGTATCAAAAGGGAGTAAATCATTTAATAAAATGATTTATGGAATAACATGGGTTATTGTAAATGACTCATAAAGCATCATGAAATACACTTACTTTGAAGGCAGCAATGATGAGATCTCTTCAAAAGCTGACAAACCCCATGTCTGTGCTTTCTTATTTTTTTTCACTTACTGGAAATCCTGTCTTTGAGCCAAATCTTTAACAATATCTCCCCTTGAGGCTGAGTGACTGTCAAACTAAGAAGATGCAAGAGTGTCTGATAAGGAGGAAAGGAAAATAAAAACAAAAAACAAAGATTGAAACCTTTCCGTGTAATGAGAGCGCTCTCTTTCCTTGGAAGAATTGCTAGTGACTTCTGAGGAACTAAGTGGGGTAGAAAAGCTGTCTATTTGGGAATGTCCAAAGTCTATTGGTCTAAATATAGCTGCTGAAACAGAAGCCTTCTGCCATATTGACGAGATAGAGCCACAAATATTGTTCAGGGATACTTGGTCACTGCTTTGGTTACCACCCTGGACAAAGATGCTACTTTGCTGATGCTGGACTAGTTTAAGAAATAGGAGAGCCTAATGCTCACATACTGAAAGGCAGATATTACCGTAAGTTTTTGTGGAATAGGAAAAGACAGATTATAAAGGTCAGAAGAACAACAAAACTGCAGCTCCTTTTGCAACTTTGGTAGGACTCTATTGGTGTAGGGATTGTCCTTGGTGGCAGCCTACCACTGTGGAATGATTAGCAGAAGAAAAGCTGTTTAGATATACATAGAGTTTGCCACCTTGCCAGTATGAGTCAAGTAAATTTAGGAATTGAGCTATTGGCTACATAAGGCAGGAATATATAGTACAGGTGTGTGCATATGTGCATGGGTGAGTGGGACTCTCCCCAGTCCATAACCCTACCTGGAATATCACATTTCTATGAATTGTGGAGTATTCTTTATACATATATGTGTAAATTATATACTGATTTCCTCTATATTCAATAGATTTATTACATACTATATATGTGCAAATAACTTTGTGAGTAAAGAAGGAAAATAAAAATGTATTCTACATGATCCCTGCTCTAAAGTCATTTTCAATTTTAGGGTGTACGTGTGTGCATGTGGAGGGGAGGTGTTACTCAGTCAAACATTAAGCTAGCTGCTGCTAGGAAGGGACTTTGCAGGTTCAATTAAGTTGCTAATCAGTTGACTTTAGAATAAAGAAATTATCCTTGGTGGGCCCAATGTAATCATGTGAACACTCAAAACCAGAATAGGAGACACTAACTTGTGACAGTAATTTGTGAATTATACCTCAATAAAGCCAAAAAATACAAAAAGAACATCAAAGGGAAAAAAACCCCAAAGCATATTTGGTGGGATTCTGGGGGATTCACGGAGAATTACGGGTCTCTTTCTAGGTTAGAATAAAGCACCCAGGTGGGAGAACTGCCCAGAAGGGTGATCTAGAGACAGCTGGAGTGACCCTGAGAACCTGGTGCAGAGGCTGTTTGATGAGCACAGTCACAGGTGGGAGGAAGGGTGCAGGGATCTAACCATCTCCACAGGGGGGAGAATCTGAACCTCTGCTCTTCTGTTCAGTCGGCGACTGAAAATCACTAGCGTTTGAACATGTAAAAAAAGTGACTCATTTCTGTGTCTTAAACTGAAGTGGACATTTGATTAAATAATCCAATATCATATAACATATATACACATATATGTATATAAACACAAAATGTGGAGTTGACGTGACAATTTCTTTAAATAATACATAAAAAAATAAAAATTGTCTTAGAAAACAATTCCTTAAGATGCTTTCACAGCTGTATTTTGATGGTACTGTTCTAATGCAGACCTATTATTACTCAGAAAAACTTCTATGGAAACTTGATACTAACTCTAAAATTTACATGACTCAATTTGTCCTATCACTGCCTCATTGTCTACCTGTGAGCATGTTGTGTGCTATGTGCCCCTGAACTACACTGTTGTAACTCAGCATTCTGCATCTTTCATAAGCTTTCTTTCACGTCTGTGCCATGTGTGCTTGCGTTCTTTCAGGGTAATAGCCGTGACACCCTCAATATTGTCAATCACCATGCATCACTGGAAGACTGAGAAAAATGAAGCCGCAGAGGGCCACAGGTTTGGTTAAAACTTGCCCTCATGCCCTTCATAATGCAACATGTGAAGTGTGTATTTTTTATGCCCTTTCTATCTGTGAGTGCTTAGGGGGGACTTAGGTAATCTTCTGCTTGACAGGGTAGGAACCAGCAAAGCGGGATTCCCTGTCTCACCACGTCAGCCTCTTCAGTTCAAGATTTTGAGATGGTCACTGACATATTTCTGCTTTTGTTTCAAGGTTTGCTCAAGGTAAAAAAGGTTTAGTATTCCTCTTCAACCAAAAGCACATAATCCATCAAATTTACTGGCAATTCAGGCATTTATCATTTTTATTAAAATTTGTCCAAATTTAAATCGTTTGTGAAATTCTAAAATAAGTTTCAGTTATGGATAAAAATGCACTTTCAGTTCTTTTTTGGAGATGACTTCCTACCGATAGAAAACCCAGGGACTTGCTGAAATCCTTTGAAAGGGGCGTGGGGGTAATGCCCTCAAGATGCCACGAGAGGGCGCTAGTGAATTTCACATGGACGATTACTTCTCAAGGAGAAAATGAGGAAACTTTATAAACACGGACTTATATATACAATCTTTGATTGCTGGATCTCATCTAGTGAACTAAAATTCTAAAATGGCATATTGATTTTTATAAAAATATGATTAAAGGCTTAAAATAAAATTATTGTATGCCAATGCCCATCCCCTCCTTTTCTTTGCCTCCAGAAGCAAGGAATGGGCTCAGGACCAAGGTTCAGGGAAAGCTGCCCAGACACTTGCAAATAGAAATAAGAGCTTTCAGCTCCCACATCCCACTCCCGCTCGTCTCCAGATATTGATCAGAAATAAAATAAAATGCAACATTAATTGCAAAATACATCTTGACATCCTGTTTCCAAATCAGATTAAAAATTCATGCTTAGCTCTCTAGTTTCTTGATGCATTAACTTATTGTTATTAGAAAAAATTCTATTTGTAATCAACTTGCTTTTTTGAGTGTAGGCAATTGACAGGAGAGTACTGACAAGAGATTTCAAACTGTTTGTTTTATGTGCCTCTTTAAGCAATCCTGTATTTATGACTGGGCAGACGAGGGATGCTCAGGAATGTGCATTTGTGCAGGTGTGTGAGGGGTACCTGCTTCCCTAGCTTTGGGTCTGAATTTCTGGGTGCATTTATGTCTTGGGAATGTGAGCTTATTTTATGTTTCTCGGAAGAGTTTAAGGCAACAATTATTTCAGAAGTCAATTGAAGTTAATGGAGATGCTCTCTTAACGAATTATCATTTAACCCAGATTACCTCTTTTATTTATATATTTTGTCTCTTAGACATACTGACATCAGGTCATGGCCCAGTACTGCTCCTGGCTAGCTAAATACTCTCTAGATTTTGGAATTTCTGCTACCTGTGGCTAGTTTGTATGCTTACCACCATAGGGTTTTGTTTCTTCAAAATACCATTTGTAGTGGCCGAGTTTATTATTTAAATTATATAATATAATCGAATATCATCTAAAAAATCAGCTGTGAAGGCAAATCTAGAGGTTTTTCTTTTTTGTAAACACTCTGTGGAATGTATGTGAAAAACTTGATAAGAGTAAAAACATCACTATTTATCTATAGGTAGAAATTTAAAAGACTGAAGAAAATACGTAAAAATTCCAAATTCTGAATGTGAAATCAGATTGCTTCACAAATCTGCAGATTCCTGCTCCACACTAAAGAAAATGAAACTATAAATTATGAAAAATGACATAGGGCTGTAATTTACTCAAGACAGACAAGATCAGACTTGGATAACTGAACTACTCAAACTCAAAGAAAGATTTTGGCCCTGCATGAATACATTGGCAAATGAATATGCATGTGTGTTTCATGTTCACACATGATGTTTAACATAAGCAAGTGTCACTTTTTTGACTCCCCAATTTAAACTGATTTTTTGATTAATTGATCAACTATTAAATCCATTTGGCATAGAAGGACTAAAAAGATTGTCAATTACTTCCTTCAAATTCCCTGAGAAGTGAATGCCAATAATTAAGGCAGACAAATGTTTCAAAATAAAGTATGCATTTGTTAGGGAAAGTGAAAAAATAGATACTTATGTTCAAAAAAAACAAATCTACCAACAATTCTATTGGAAAAGACTAGCAGTAGATTGGTCTAAAATAAATGTGGTGCATTTGTTCTAGGACCACAATGTAGGAAACACTGGCCATCATGTTATCCAAAAGCTATACTACTGAACAATTCATTCCATTAATGAACAGCTTTCTCAAACATGCCAAAATAGCAAAGCTTACATAAATATGCTTATTCTTGCAGAACCCTGTATAAAGCCCTCCCCAGCCAGCCATAAGGTCTGTGCGTGGACCAGAGCCTCCTCCCTGCCTTTCCTGGACAGCTCCAGACTGCCCCACTGCTGGTCATCACTGCATCGTGCCCACCTGGTCAGTGTGTGTACTCACCCCTGAGTCACATCAGTCTTGGATTTTACTAGGCCTCTTTCCACAGTCCCAGTATTACCTATAAGTTTATGTTTCATTTCCCCAAATTGTTATGTGTGTTTCCACAACAAAATCTTTCCTGGGCATGTGAATTCTTATGGTGGACCCTTGAGACAAAGGCATTTTTTAATTTTTTAATATTAGTTTTAATTGGAAAATCATAATTATGTACGTTTGTGGGGCACAATGTGATGTGTATATACATATACACACACATAAACACAATGTGAAATAATCGAATCAAACTAATTAACATATCCATCACTTTGCTTGCCTTTCATTTTTTTGTGGACAGATATTTGAAATTAACTGTTATTTTGAAATACACATTTTTATTGACTATAGTCAGTCTGCTGTCAAAACTTATTCTTCCCGTGTTCCGGAAACCTTGTACCCTTTGACCAGCAACTCCCCATTCCCTCCCATCTCCCCTACACCCCCAGCCTCTGAAACCACCATTCTACTCTCTGCTTCTATGAGTTTTTGACATTTATAGCCTGTCCTTTGAAATCTCGGTGGATAAAGCCATCTGAGCTGCACCTGGGGTGGCTGAGGAGTGCAGCATGGGCGTGCAGGGCATACCCCCATCGAGGTGAGACAGTGGTAGGCAGGGCACACTGAAGTCCAGAAGGCACCAGGGGTCCCCTCCTTTGCATTTGTCCAAACAATATTTGTCTTGAACAATAACTTCTGGTTTCTGGAGAGGTGGCTGAGTAATCTCATCAAACAGTCTCATGGCCACACCCTTGTCTTGAACACATTTTCTCATTCTTTACAACGTGGATAGGCTTTCGTTCTGCTTTCCTTCTGATTAACAGTTCCATCTTTAAATTATTTCTCTCTTCTCATATTTTACTATAAACAGTCAGGGGGAATCAACCCACTCCTTCAATACTTTGCTTTGCAATTTTCTTAGCCAAATATCCAATTTCATTCCTCACAAGTTCTACCTTCCACAAAACACTAGGACATGAACACCTTCAACACCATGGTGATGAAGGACAAGTTCTTCATCACCATCTCTTTTATGACCTTGGAAATTTACTTACCTTTTCTGACCTGTAGTTTTATAACATATAAAATAAGAAGGATAATATATTTTTATAAGGATTTTAATATTAAAAATGTTCTTATGGTTTCTGGCACACAATAGATGCTTAATACATGGCAGCTAGTAGCTATGTGGGACTTTCCTGGAATCTGGATCAAAAGGGGGTATTATTCCTCCAACACCTTCCATCTCATTCTCTTTGAAATTGTTCTAAGTTCCCCGGGAGAGATGACAAAGATATATTATACATAAAAGAATTGGTCTAAGGGGAGAAATAAAAGGAAATGCATCGGGAGATGATTGGACTACCTTAGGAGTTGACACAGGAGGTGAAAGGCAGGAAGATCTGGGACGGCATTCCGAAAGGCCCCTCTCCACCCCTCACCTCTGATTTTTTTCTCTACGATATTTCTCTGTTAATACAGACTGGCTTTTCTGCACTGTAGAAACATTATCAATAACACACAAGACATGCATCTTAGAGATACAGCTTCTAGAGAGACTTTACTTATCTCTCTAGGTATAGAGGAACAGCAATAATAACGTAATGACAACAACCCAGGAATGGGTTTCTATTGGCCAGAAAGATGCGGGTCATAAATAACATAATATCTCTTTGACAACCATGTGTATTGGTGGTAAAAGTTGGGGCTCCTGGTAGAAAAAATAACAACTTCCCTCATTTCAGAAAGCAATAAAATCAGTAAGTTTCAAGAGCACAGAAGCAGTGAGTGATAAAAGCAAACATCGGCCATGGTGCCCTAACCTTGCCTCTCTACCTACCAGGTGCCAACAATAATGAACAGCACAGACTTTTTCAATTTGCTACTGGAGAAGGAGATATCTGTGTGAGCTATTCAGGATAGGGATGTAGAAATACTCAATGATTAGAATAAAAAGGGTGGAGTACAAACATTAGTTTATATTGCATGAAGGGTTTATGGTTTAGTAAAAGTATATTTACTATAAATTACCAAAAAAGACTTAAATCTTTTTTCTATTTTTTAAATAAGATATCTCTCATTATAGTTCTAGAATCTTAAGTCTAGAGATGAGTATAAAAGAGCTCCCCAATAATTTTCAATAAATATCTTTAGATTTATGTAGCAATCTAGAATGCATAGGCTGTAGTGCTGAAACAAACAATTGGATTCAGTGATAATTTGCCATTTAAATGTGAAATTACAATGAATGTAGGACATATGAGTCATATGTGTTAATATCCAGCAAACATCCCTGCACCTTGCTTCAATGCTTAGGAAAAAACTACCAAATAAGCCTATTACACTCCCAATCTATGCTCCTTAAGATGCTCCTGAATAGAGCGTTCCCTTTCTGAACCCATCAAGGGGAGAAATTGAAATGCGCTGGCTACAAAATTTCCACATATAGTGGGCTTGATCATCTACAAAGTAGCTAATTGTCAACGTGGTCATTTAACAGGGAAAAGAGCTAGCTCTTCCTGGGAAAACATCTCAACAGGGCATGGACTTGAACTTCCGGAAAGACTGATTTGCTATGCTTATCTATCAGCAAGCTCAGACATTAACCAATATCTGACTATGCTGAGCAAACATTAATACACATTTAGTAGGGTGCTTATTATTTCATTGCAGTCAATAGAATTCTAACCTCTTTTTCTTGATTTTTTCCTTGAAATCATTCACTACCATTACAATTTTTAATATATTAGCCAGAGAAGCTAGCTATATCTGTATGAAGTTAAGGAAATGTGTATTTATATTACCAGTTTCTTTAAGCTCTCTCAATCAAGCAAGCAAACTAGCCTTACAGCAAGGAATTACCTGTGGAGTTATGCAGAGTGAGGAGTCCTCGGGACCACAGCAAAGGCCAAAGCTCTGACCAGGTTTTCATGCGTTACACTGTGAAATCAAGAACTTTATTTGGTCTTCTTCCTCTGGAGAAGATGAAGTGATAATTTATTTCTTAAATATGCTGTTAGTAAGTCTCAAAATCCCTGATCATCTTTCCAGCTGAGAGCTGCACATTTTTGATCCTTTGAGTTGTTTGCTTAACTAATTATAAATTTGTTTGCTTTGACTCTGGGGAAAGAGCATAGTCGATTTCTTCAAATTATTTACCTGACTCTCTTGAAGAGACCTGAAACCTTATTCTCAAGGTATCTGGGTCCTTCTAGAGTGTCACCCACAGAGAGGCGGAAAGGGAAGAAGAGGGTCTAGGAGTGGATTAGGCTCACTTTGGTTCACTGTGATATTTCAGTAATAACCACACGTCTATATTTTGCTGTAGGATTGGTTTGACCAGATATTTCTAGAAATGTAGTTTAGTACCTCTGAATGTGCCAGACAGCATGACATATTATGTGGGAATGGATCAGAGACTGTCTTGGTACAAGCACTGACATAAAGAGAAATTCAGTGAAGGACAGCACAACTTCGTCTTGGAAAAAATAATAAAATGTCACTATTTTCTTTTTATTATAAACCTCAGAGGATGAGGCTAAACAATTCTACTATATTCAGTCACTCAAATATTCTAATTTCATTACAGAAATAATTCTATGGGCAGCTACTTCCCATCTATGTGTGTATTTGTAACACCAATCTCTGATGATTTGGTGTTCAGATAATGTGTGCATTAGCATATTTTCCACTACGAATGTTTTCTGACTCTGGATATCAGTTATCCACACATTCTAGGAAGACACAACAAAGAAAGGATTCCATGGCCAGATATTTCCAAAATAATATGGTATAGGACGAATGTCCCATCATTTTCAGCCCTCGCTGGCCTTTGTGCTTAATGGTATCCATGTCAAACTGTTGCTTGTGCATCCCTTAGAATGGAAATCACTCGTCTTTGCTTCCCAATTTGCTTTGCATGCCTCTATCAGGATATGGATGCTTATGAATTTGCAGTCAGCAAGCCTATGGTGCTTAGGAAACATAGTACTAAAAGTGAGGAAAACGTGGGTGCAGCTATCAAAGCCACTAGGGCTCTGGCGTTCATGCGGTATCTCGTAATTTAGAGCCTACCGCAGGAGCTCCGTGGAGTGGCAAAGACGAGATGTTTGTGCGAGGCTTCTCGTGTGTCTGTCTCAGCCTCGTCTCTTAAGTACACCCTGAGGAATTTTGATACCCACTTATCCCAGGGTCTGAGACCCAGAAGAGGGAAACTTTAATTGTTTCACCAAAGTGAGAGGCCACTTGAATGGCAGAATCAATTCTAAAGTAATTGCTCTTCTTCAGGTTCCCCCTTAAAGTTTATCTAGTGTTTAAAAATATATATTCAGTCCTTGAACTTGATGTGGACCATGTGAATTGAGTCCAGAAGCGGAACAATGCTGTGCTCTCTGAGCAACTGTGCCTGTCTCCCTAGCAAAGCTGAGTTACAAGTGGAAAAGGGGAATCACCTTCAGTCAGCTTTCACAGCCAATTTCAGGGTGTGTTTGTGGTACCTGCATATTGTGTCAGACCGTCAGAGTAGAGAGAAGGAAGGGGTGAGACAGGCAGGAGAGGGTCCGTAGGAATTCCACCTTTGTGTTTAACTCTCAGTGAAATTCAACTTTCATTTACTTGACCGAGGTTTCCTTAGAATTTAAAAATAAATCACTACTGCGCACGATTATGTGATTAAACTGCTATGTGTTCACCAAACCCACCTTCATTTCCCAGAAACTCATAAAAAGCCAATGCGGATCGTGGGTTAGAATCTAATGCAGACTTGAGAAATTTATGGATAAAAGAGGAAAATCCATCGCTCTCCTTCGGCAGTTGCCTCTGCTCTTCCCACAGCTGCTGAGTGCGCCGCCTGCCCCGTCCCGCCTCCCGCGCTACACACCCGCAAAGCGCAGTGCGGAGAGCGACGGAGAGGAGGAACAAATGCATAATGTCGCCAACGAATTTCATTTGACAAGCTTCTGTAAAACCGTTTTCTTACCCAATAGGCTGGGTCTTGTAATGTGCAACAGGGATAGTACAGGGCAGTGAACAGGAGGAAGAGTAAGAGGGAAAACGGAAGGAGAGGGGAAGCCCGGCCTTTCCATTGCAGCTCCCAAATTACCCGCTCTCTTTCCTCCGGAGACCGTATTCCAATCACCCTCGCAGAGAGCCCGCCCAGGGCCTTCCTGCCACAATCCTGGGGACCAGGGGAGCCTCAGAGAGAGACCCACCTGGACACTCAGAGAGAGCGCGGTGCAAAGGCAAGTGGCATGTGCCGTGGCTCAGTGCGTAACGCGTTTGTGGTGCGTGGTTCTCTATTAGACACGTATAAAAGAAGCGGAATCGTAAGCAGTTGGTAAACCGGCACCTGCCAGCCTAAGCTGGCCCATCGGCCGAGTCACTCACAGCCTTTGTAACTCGTGTTCTAATCCACCACACAGTGACAACAACTGCATCTGAAATCACTGCGTGAGGACTGAATTTCCAGATCTTTCCGTCACTGGTAAGCGATCAGGCCTTCCCTTTCATCGTCCTCTGCTCCTCAGCAGCAGGACAGAGTTGTTTATTTGTCCCTCCTGAAACGCTTTTCTCTCCTTCCTTTTGTTTCCGCGACACCACAGCGGCCTGGAGGCCCTCCTTGCTCGACGTCCCCGGCTCACGCCGCTCCTGCCCTCCGCGTGCTGCAGGCCCCGGGACTGCGTTCCCGTCTCTGCGGTCTCCGGAGGGGCGAACCCCTCTTGTCCCCTGGCTGCGGCGACCAGCCTCGAGCAGGTGACGTCCGCGGTGTCGTTCCAGGGCCGACCTCTCTCCTAGACCCCAGACGTCACCTGACGGCACGCGGCACATTTCCACTCGGCGGCTCACAGGCCCTTCAAACTTAATTTGCCCAAAACTACACTGCACTTTGTTTTATGGCCAAATTTGCACGGGTCCTCACTTCGTTGAGACAAATGCTTCAACACCTCGTCATAGAGTCTCTCTATACCCCACCTAAAAATAACACCTCTGTCACTGCCTAGCCTCTCGTTCTTTACATTTGTTCAGAGAATTTATCACCACCCGACACGCAATCTGGGTATCCCTCCTTCCGCTTATTTCGTCTTCCCCCATTGACATGTAAGTCCCGTGAGAGCAGGGGCTATGTCTTGGTCACCTCTTGATTCCTGGGTCTAGAATAATGTCTACAACATCATAACCGTTCAAGAATGCGTGAGCAAGAGGCGAGATGAGGAAATGAGTGCATGTAGAAATCAATACATGAATCAACCAAAGTTCTGAGCTTCTTTTTAGCTTCTAATAAGCACGACCTTTCTAACTCGTATCTATCTGTGCACACTTGGCTTTACAGTATTACGTTTGGGAGCTCAGTCAGAGAATCACACCAAGAGGTGAGAGATTTCTGTGCTCAATGCTCGTTCTTGCTGGGGTTTGCTTCACCAGTGAGAAATGCTCCTTCCTCTATTTTTTTTTTCTATGACATCTTCTCCTTCATGAAGCTTTTCTGATTGTCAGACATAATCATCCCTATCTCAATACCTAGTACATAACTCGATGGTTGCACTTGTCACAAAATTATAATTATTTGTTAATATTTTTGTCCCTACAAAGAGACTTCAAGTACTTCAAGATCACCAACTATTTTATTTATTTTTATTGGAAAGCCTAGCAGAATTCCTGTTGTAAATGCTCTATTCCTCAAAGCCCCCTTGTTCGTAGTTTCTTACTTGAGGAGGCTCATGCCAAGGATTGTGTGAAATAATACCTCAGAGTTGGGGGAAGTATTTGAACTTTTCTTAATATTTATTTTCAATCGTGTCATTTTTAAAATTTCTATTGTGTATATAATCTGTAATATAAAAATGTTTCATTACAATAGTAGATGCACCTAATTCACCATTTATAAATGCATATTTTGAAAGTGGTTGCTTGATTTTTATTTTCCACTAGGGATGTGAACATAACCTGCTGGAACAGATTCCTGCAATGATTGCACAGACTTCCCCTGCGGTGAGTTTGGGACAGGCCACTGAGAGCAATACCAAGTCCAAGAACTTCAGCCCTGGTTTTGGTGGCAGAACTTAGTCTTCCTTCTTCATTGTTCGAAATGCCTCTCCTTCACTTTTCTGTGCACCTCTCGAAAAGGCCATCAGACGCTCACATCCTTGTTGTTCACCACATGCCCATCGCTATTGGTGATGAGTCTTCTCTCCTGTCCTGTTTCCACCAGGCCAATGTTCGCTGTCTCCAGAGCTGAGTATTACACCCTCCTTGCTGCCTGTCCTCATGGGCTCCAGCCACTGTGCTAACGTTGCTCTCCCTAGAGGATCCACAGGCCACAGTTTTCCAAGGAGTCAGATCAGTCCTGGGTCCTGTGTGGATGTGGGGAGACTGACCCTGGAGCAGGGACTGCCCAGTAGGCACTCTCCACTGTCTCACTAACTCCACCGCCTGGGTTAAATGGGGCATCTGTGGAGCCAGCTAAGGGACTATGTTCCCAATTCCCTTGCAACTAGATGTGGACATGGCTGATGAAATGTAAGTTAAAACACTGTTTATGACATCAGGAAAGACAAGTTTGAAAGATGCTTAATCATTTGTGAGGTGTGCTGCTTTCTGCCCACTATCTTCTGCATTCCTGCTGCTTGGAATACAGATATAACAGCTGGAAACCCAGCAGCCATGTTGTGCTATGAGTTGATCTGAATACAGAAGCACATGTTGGGATGGCTGAATAGAACAGCCTCATCCTTAGTGTTATAGGGGAACCTTCATACTAGCCACAGATTGCCAACCTGTAGATTTATGTTATATGTGAGGTAAAAAATTTCTCTTGTATTTACTACTTCATTTTATTTTATTTTTCTCTTAAATGCAGCAGAACTTAAGCCTAACAGGTGCTGGCCATCTTCCCAATTTTCTGTGAAAGGGACAATATAGACCACCCTCAAATAGCTCTTCTAAATGCAGCTCATTTAGCTTTTTAGTGTGTTTCTTATTTCCTGCAAGATACTCAAAGTGCTTCTCTTATTCATCATATCACTACCAGAGACACTCAGCACCAGAAAAGCAAGAAATAACTAGGGCATGGTGAGATCTCAGGTCATATGCTGCTCAGGACAAAGTCTCTGGGAACCAGCTCTGGCAAAAAAAAAAAAAGAAAGAAATTTAAAAAGAAAGGAAGGAAGGAACAAAGAAAGAAAAGGAAAAAAACATGGAGCAATCCAACTCACTGAATTGAATGTCCTCTGTGTGTGTGTGTCCTTTGTATTAAAATTTCCACCTGTAGATGATAAAGAAAATGCCAGCAATCAAAAAATTTAAAAAGCAAAACAAGCAAACAAATACATAGTGATGAAAGTTTTGTTAGCTTTTGGTTCTTTGGCTTCTGGTATTGATTTAGTTCTCCATTTGATTTGTCTGGTGCAAGTTTGTGTTGTAGGAGTTGCTCCTCATAACGTTCCTAAAGCTCAGGCAGAGCCAGTCACTCCGCTGTGATGCAGCTCTGAGCAGAGAACCGTAAGACTAACCATGTTTTCTCCAATAGGCCGGGGGAGAACTGAAGACAGAAGCACATATTTTTAACTACCTCACCAGCAATCGTTGTGTTAAATTTTGGGAAATGTGTATTTTTATTCCATTACATCATGAAGACTTTCCTGGTAAAATGGATCTAGTCAGTGAATGAGAGAAAAAAACATGTTTTTGGGGGAAATGGAAGTCCATCTTTAGACAGTAAACACCGCAGAGGCTTGAGTGGTTGCCCTGCCAACGAGCTGGCAAAGCTGCCCTGTTGGAGGGTGGACAAGAGGCTAGATTTTCACACTTCCAGAGTGTTAAAGCAAAAATGGGCTTTATAAATTTTTGAAAATGCATCTTTTTAAAATACTACAAGATGTAGCCAAAAAGTGGAAACTACCCAAATGCCTATCAACTGATGAATGAATAGAAAATGTGGTGTATCCATGCAATGGTATATTATTCTCAGTAGAATGAATGAAAGACTGGCTCATGCTATGACATGGATAAACCACGAAGACATTGTGCTAAGAGCAGGAAGGCAGACAAAAGAGAAGGTGCAGAGTGTATGATTTCATTTGTCTGGAATATCCAAGATAGGCAATCTACGGAGACTGGGTCGAGTAGGCTCAAGGTCGTGTGGGTCTGAGGGTTAGGGGAAATGGGGAGTCACAGCTATAAGGAATGGGGTTTCATTTTGGGATGATGAAAATATTCCAAACTTGGATTATAGCAATGATTGCACAATTCTGAGTATACTAAAAAACATGGAATTACACATTTTTAAATGGACAAATTTTATTGTATGCAAATTATTTCTCAATCAAAACATTAAAATGGCAGGAAAAGTAGATAGAAAATACTTTCAAATAATGCAAAACTAACTTCTTGAAATAAACATTATTTTTCCTCCTATATCAGCAGTGAACTTCCTCATTTATTGTATGAAGCTTATATCATATGACTATAAAGCAATGATATGGTTGATCACATTTAGTCACTTAAATTATACAATCTAGCTAAATAAGTGGTCACAATATGACACAGCAAATATTTTCCTATGGAATAACAAGTCCATTTTTAAATGACACACTTATACTTAATTTAATGAGTCTCTTCTTAAGGGTTAAGGACCAAAACCCAAGTTAACCTAAATGTGCATAATGTAGCACAAATAGAAACATATTTATGTAAGCTACATATGAATTATTCAGTGTTCAGACACCAGTCTGATTGTGCATTAAATTACATTGATAGAGGCTACCAGTGACCTGATTCTGACACAAATTAAACATTTGCAGAGCCTGACCCTCTCCTTCTTCTCTGCCCTGAATGAGTATTAGGAGGATGACCTTCATTATGAACAGTCGTACCTTCAATTTTTCCAAAAATGACAGGTATTAAACTATGCCTGATGTTATTATGTTAAAGAAAATCAACTGAATATTATTATGTATATTTGTAAGACACTTTTCTGGTCATTGTGGAGAATACAAACAAGTCAAAACCCCCTGCCCTCAAAGACCTTAACTGCCAGTTGGAGAGAGGTTATTGACCAATAAGATGTTAATAAAACTATTATCAGGAGATGGCCCCTTAGATTATAACCATGTGAATCTATGAGGCAGCTTGATGTTTATTATAGATCTGAAAATATATAAAAGGAGTTAAGCTCGAGGATCCTGTAAGATAGAAAAGCAATCACATTACTCAGCTATGTACAGGTTTTGACATTTGCAATTAACCATGTATGCTGTTTTTCCTACTATATCTATATTTTTGAAAGATCTATGTGGCTCTTCTCCAGGCCCCAAGCAGTGGAGAAATAATTTTGGAGAATAATTTCCACTTTTCTTCACTCTACAATTTCAGATTGACTTACTGTCATTAGGCTCCTCACCGTAGCTTTGGTCCCACAAAGAATAATTTTTAGGACATTGTGGCAGGCAAAGGTGAGAGAGTCTAGCCCAAACCTGGATTTAAGCCCAAACCTCTGTTAGTGAACTAATTTCTCACACTAGGAAATACTGTTTTCTCTTTATTTTTTCTTTCTGGTCATGAACACACACTTCCTAGCTATTTGTCCCGGGGCCTTATACATTCGGTGACATTCCCTCTGCTCATTTATCCTCTTTTGTATATCATTTGTGGGAAGGGGTGTTCACGCATTTTTTCCAAGCTGCGTTACTTAGGTAATTACATTCTTCCCATCAGACCGACCTAGGAGATGCTGCACGTTTCCTTCCCTCTTCCCCCTCTCTCCCCATCATGACAATCTAGAGTCTGGTACATCCACTTTGCTTTCAGAGATTATAGAAAAAATGGGTGGGGCGGTGGCTCATGCCTGTAATCTCAGCACTTTGGGAGGGCAGGAGGATCACTTGAGGCCAGGAGTCCAAGACCTGCCTGGGCAACATAGCGAGACCCCATTGCTACAAAAAATAGAAAAAATTAGTGGGGCATGGTAGTGCACGCCTGTAGTCCCAGCTACTCCAGAGGCTGAGGCAGGAGGATCGCTTGAACCCAGGAGTTGGAGGTTGCAGTGAGCTATGATGATGCCACTGCACTCTACCCCAGGCAACAAAGCGAGACTTTGCCAAAAAAAAAAGAGGAAGATTATAGAAAATTATCTTGTTTGTAAAAATCCTCTTTGATGTTTATTGCAACTTTTAAAAATACACATTGAGTGAACTGGGTGAAGTCTGAGCTTACTAGCCACATCAGAAATCCTGAGATGTCAAAATAGCCCTGAAACATGAGTGTGTTGAAATCTGACACTGAGAAATGAAATGCAGAAGTCATTGTGATTAATGAACCATTACAGCATTGCAAAAGGGATGAACCCAGGATTCTGCATTAAATCTGGATGATGTGGGCTGATGTGGCCCCTGCAGCCTAAAAAAAGAATTAAAACTCCTCCTGATCTAGGTATTCAATTCTTTTTAAATTTTTTTATTTGTGCAAATATATGGGGTACATTATTTAGTTATAAGTATATAATGTATAGTGCTCAAGGCAGTGTACTTAGGGGGCCAATTCTTTGCTTTGCTTCAGAGGTTCTGGGATAGGCACAGAGGAGCCAGAGCTCCACTTGAACCAACCTGCATCTTGAGCACAATCTGCCCTTGGAGATTTTGCTATGGAAGTCACTGATAGCAAATAAAAGTGGGAAAAACTTATTTGAGTCTGAGTTGTCATTTTTGCCAGTTTTTCAGATGTGCACCAGCCTTTGTCATCTTGTCCCATTCACAGGCCAATAAGGGTCCACTTACCTGAAAATGTACAGAAATCCCACCTGAAATTTTAACAAAAGGGAGGGGAGAGGGGATTTGGAACTGATGACTAGATCCCTAGAAAGGAGGTATCTCTTATATACAGAAAGTAGCTATCTTAATATTCTATGAGCAGAATATGCACAGAGAGCTAGGAAATCCCTTTGAGGTTAGAAAATGCCAAAGAGATTTCCCTGCTTTGAGATGCAAGGCAAGTCAGTGTTTTGGACTGGGAACGTGGAGTTCTGTGATCGTTCCTAACTCAATCTCTTAGTAATGTGAAATAGCTTCCTTCATTGCGAAGATTAAAGCTTCCTTTATGAAAGTGAAAAATACATTAACAACTTGGAAATTACATTAGCTAGAATTTGGGCAGGAGAAGCTGGGAATCTCAGCCGAACATTTGTAGCTGTGGTTCCTTGTTGCTATGTGACCCAGGGAGCAAGGGAACAGATCCCATGTGCAGGAGAGGGGAGCAAACTGCCAACAGCAGCAGTGTGGGGAATCTCCATGTGTCTGGAAGTGATGGCCTTGGAACCCTGCCCACACATGCACATCACCATACCAATGATCTCATACGTGGAGCATTTTGTCATGTGAAACTGGAAGGCTTGTCTGCTGACCTACTAAACACATCTTGGTGTTGATTGTTCTTAACACATGTTTACTCTTGGAACATTCTGACATTCTCTGCACTTGCAAAATCCTTTAAGAACAAAATTAATACATATTTATTGAAATTATTCTATATGCAAGACATTTGTAGCATGTTGTAATGTGGATAGAATCATACCAGTGTCAAAAATCTTCTTACATGAAGATATACAAAGGAAATACAGGATAAATTTTTATCTTCTACATTTGATCGGGCCTACCCTATAAGACCCCATCCCACTGAGTACTAGGAAAATTAAGACAGCCTCTCCATCTCTTCGGGTTTTAACCATTTCCTTTCCATAAATAATTTCCAAGTATTTTAAGTTTAATTTTTGTCCAAGGCTGGTATGTGTCTGATAGTTTGGTATCTCAGGAAATGCTCTCAGTCTTTCAGAGTTCTACATTTTTTACCTTTTTCCAAAGTGGGTCTGGGTGGGAAAGTGGGTGTTCATGTCACTTGTGGTGGGAAGGGAGGTCTCTTGTTGGTCCTGCGGTGGGATTGACTAAGTGGCTCTTCTGACACATTGGCTGAGTTCTGCAGGCATCCTCTGTCCTCTGACCAGGGTCTATTTTCACTGACCTTGGCAGGACCCAGCAGTCCTTCCTCTTGTCTCTGCACTTTTACCTCTTACAGGCGATGACATGTGGTTACAACTCTCATTTGCTTTCTAGCCTGAAGGCAACCCAGAAACCTTTTATTTCTCCCTCTAGGGCTACTTGGTGCATCAATGCAAAGGCTGTGGGAACTTCAGGATCCTTCCTGCCCTACGCAGAATTGGATAAGATTCAAGAGCACTCTTTCTCTGTCCGGTCAGTCCGGACTATCATTTTTATCCACAGGCTGTTTCATCTGCATCAGTGCAAGGTCTGCCTGGGGTAGTGAATCCTGCAAGGTTCCCAAATGGGCAATGGGGCAATGGTGTCTCTGTTTTCACAGTTCCATTCAAACTACATAACCTGTTGTGGTGCTTTTTAAGAATATCTGAAGATTCTTTGACACGTCCTCCACAGACTATGGTGTTAAACCTCCTCCCATTGGATATGAGCTAGCTCTAGTAACTCCCATCTAATGAATTAATGAATGGATGCATTACTTTTCAGGCGAGCCAGGCCAGGAGGAAACTGTCTCCACCAGCCCCAGACTCAGAGGATGTCAGAGTCTTCCCAGCCCAGGAGCCAGCCCTGTGAGCGAGTGAGCCAGTGAGCCTTGTGACCATTCCACCTCCCATTTAGAGTTGCCTCGGGTGACGGTATGGAACGGCTCCTTCCCTGGCTGTGGATTCAGGTGTTTCTAAGGTGCTCCATTACATCACAAAGCCATTGTAACTGTCACGTACCTGCAGCCTTCACTCCAGGACACAAGCTGGAGGGAGGAGAGCAGGATCTCTGTATCTAATCCTGCTCCTTTGTGATCAGTTTCTCCTTTACCAACCGCCCGAGATCTGAAGGTGTATGCCTTCCATCTCCTCTTCCTGTCTGGGTGAGGTTTTTCCTTCTTAAAGTCTCTGGTTAAGTTAGCAAAGCCTGTCTAGGTGTTAAGTGGGAGCTAAAGGACTTCAGACAAATGGGTAGTTTATTTCAGCAAAGCTTGGATTTGGAGATTATTGTCAGGTGTAGGATTCAGAACAGTCCTTTTTGAGGCTGAAAGCTGATCTGGGCCTCTTTCTTCCAGTGGAGGTCTATGTTCTCTTTTCACAGACTCTTTTGGCTCTTTCTTTAGCCAAGGAGAGAGAAGGCTGCAAGGAAAGGCGACCTAAGGAAGAAATGAAGATGTGCCATTTTGTCACACCCTAAATAGTACCTTCATTATACAAGGAAGCATAAAACATGTTCCTTGTCCTTGAAAAGGTTTTGAGTTATTTGTAGAGGCAAGAATCAAATACAAAAGAACACACTAACGTGTGCTTGCGTATTCCATGAGATCATTTGGGATTGGAACTATTAAAGACAGTTAAAGGAGAGTGGTAGGGCTAGAAGTGGCCCCTAATGACAGGCAGACAGAGTAAAGAAGTGGGAAGGGTGCCTAGGTAGGTGAGCAGAGGCAGAGCATCAGGAAAGCAAAAAGAACATGCAGGGTAGTGCATGACTCCATTGGAGGAAAGTGCTATGTCCAGGGGACTAGAGGAAGATTGGAGCAGTGAGTAGTAGTGGATTGAATCAGTAACTGAGGAATTTGAGCATTATCCTTTTAGGTGTAATTTGAATCCAGAAAAAGATTTCTGAGAAGGGAGATGACATGATCAGAACAGTGATTTGGAAATATAATTCTGTCCATAGCATATAAGAGCTGTACGAGTTATCACAGTGCTGTGAGAATCCAAGGGAAAGGAGAATATGTTGCAATATATATAAATATCTTAAGATGTAGTGTGGCAGGTTGTAATTATTCAATGATTTATTAGTTATTATTATTAATATCATCATTTTTATTCTATCTGAGATGATGAAGATGAAAGTTATATTCCTGAAGATAGTGACAATGAATCTGGATTCAAAAGAGTAGGTAGAATTTGATAAGTAGTCATCTAGAGTCTATATTATAAAAATGGAGTAACAAGAGAAAATTTGATACAGGAAAGTACAATAACTGTTTAGAACTTATATGTGGGTCAGTTCGGTGAAAACAAAGATTGAGTGTGCTGAAACTTAAAAAATTAGTTTGGAGACAAATTTCCTTCAATATTCTGCTGAATAATTTGTATAATGATAATAGGTTAATATTTGCCATGTGAATACTAAACTCTTCATATTTGTTTTTCCAATATAATCCTCACAACAAACCATGAGATAAGTGATAATGTTATACCTGTATTACAAATGAGGGAATTCAGTCCAGTCACAAATTTAAAAGGTGGTATAGTTAGGATTCAATCCCAGCTTAATGTGTTTGAGCCTGAGTTTTAATTATTCTCTTTATATTAGTTTAGGTTTTAGTAAGTCCAGGGGGAGCCAATAAAGGCTTTGAAGCAGGAATGTAATATGAATAGAACTGTAATTTAGGGTGATTCTGCTGGCTCTCGTGCTTTGAATAGATTTATTACGGAGAAATTAGAAGCTGGAGCCCAGTGAAAAGGTTTTTTCAAGTATTGAAGGATTCGACAATGGTGGATGTCATGGGATTAGAGATATTTCCAAGGTAGATGTAAACAGAAGATTGGAAACAGAGTTATGTGAGAAAGCAAACAATGGTGATATGTCAGAGCATGGTAGGATGCTGATAACAATATCCAAAAGAGGAAATACAGGAGGCCAATCCAGATTGTTAAGGGCCTGGGAAGGAAGGAGTGGAGGGGACCAGGGGCGATGATGAAGTTGATTTTGAATTGGTCTTAGTTTAAGTTGTTGCTTATGACAATGTAATAGAAATGCGCCACAAATTGATAAAAAAAAAAATTGGAACTTGAAAGACAAGTAGGAACTAGAGAATATTCTACATAGAACTTTTGAAAAATGTCTGGCAGCATTTGAGGTATAGTGAAAATATGTAATTTCAGACTAATAAAAACCAACATGAGTGATGTGAGCTATTTGCAGAAATATTTCCCAAAAATAACCCATCGTAGAAATGGTCCTTCAGTGTTCTGGTGATAGAACTAGGTCATTCTGTAAATCTAAGTGGGAAGTGAGAGGTCTTTTCTTATAGCAGAAGAACATCTCAATTTCAAATGTGACTAAAGTGACATAAAGCCCTGTTGTTGGTGATGGGAATGGATGTAGCACAAGGAAATGTTATAATGATGAACACCTACCAGGTGACCGGTAGGAAACTCTGAGTGAGGAGACTGGGTAGTGAGGAGTTGTCAGTATCATTCCAGTGCTGTCTGGCAGAGAGAGAATTCTCTGGTGCTAATAATTAGTCCTGAGTATCTAGATAAAAATCACCATAAAAGAAAGAAATGCAATTCATCCAACTACGGTAGCTTGATAGACATTTTACTCAAAAATTGTTTAACTCTTTTTTCCCTTAGCTCTGACAGCAACCTCCTGGTGATTATTTTGTTCCCAGCAGGAGGAAGAGACATTGCCAGCCACTCAGCTCCCAAACGTCTCATGAACCCACAAGGAAGATGTCTTCCCTAAGTTGTGTTAATCTCTGGGCAGTGGATAAAAACAAATTTAAGAAATATCAACACAGCTACTGGATTTAGAATGACTACATCAAAAAGCAAATGTCTCTTAAGGCAAATCTGGAAAAAAAAAATCTGTCCGTCTCTTCTTGTGGTCCTTTCTTGAAATGTAACATAGACATCATAGAGCTAAATCCATGGAGCATATAAGCTTGCCAAGGGGGCAGGGTGGAATGTACGAAGCAAAAGAGAGACAGAGACTGAGAATACAGTTTAAATGCAGAAACTTGAAGAATACTGGTAATTTTAGGAAATGGAAAGGGGAAGGATCAATTAAAGGGTAGAGAGAAGGTACAATCAGAGAGGAAGACAAGAAAACTACCACAGCCTAGCAGCCAAGGAAAGAAATAGTTTGTAGGTCAAGTGCTGCAGAGGATAAGGTTACACAAGTGAAAATAAAATTCATTGCATTTCAGTGAATAGACAATTGGGAAAATCCTAAAAAGTGCTTTGGGCGGAGGGTCAGAGGTATAAATCAGGTTTTAAAGTCATGTAAGGGGTTGAGGAATTAAAGAGTGATGATGGCAGTCAATCACTTTTCAGAAGTTTGATGTGTAGAAATAGGTAAAAAAAAAAAATGAGATGACGGCTTGTGTCTTGAGACATATTTTTGTGTGCTTTTGCAGGGTGGGGTTTGCATGGTGGGGGAGCATGGGCACAGGCACAACTCAGCAAGACTAACATGGAAAGCACAGGTTGATTATATTCCCAGGGGTGAATATCCACATTTTGTTCCCAAATGGAAATTATACTTTACAGCTGATGCTGTAGTAGGAGATGTCCATATTCTGGGAGAATACTTCTCAAAATTGCACTTTTAAAAGTAGATATCTATACAATGTTATGACAACTTTTTGAATAAATGTCACATTTTGAACTTTCATAGCCAGTGCTCATATTTCCACAATCTTCCCAGTGCCAGGATATTTTATTTTAGCAAATTCTGCACTGTGGTGAATGGAGTGACAAATGTCAGTTTCTTGACTGTGTTAACTGGGATTCCCTGTATCTCTGTCGTAGTTCAGCTGATGGCTAGAGTCATTAACTGGGGCTTATCGAGAAAGTCCTGGATGATTTGAGTGGCAGCTGAGGGTTTTGCAAATAACAAATAAATTCAAGTGCCTTTTCTCAATCTTTTGTTTTTCTTGACAGCTCTGCCTTACGTGGCACTCTTAATGACTCTCTTCTGGAACGCCCTCCTCCCGGGAGTTTTACTTTCAGGTTGTGCTGACCTCACCTCTTTTCCTGAACCAAATGATCCTTTTTGTTCTTCTAAATGTGGCTCCTCCCTGCTTGCGTCTCCCCTTTTTGGGTGTATGCCAATTTTCACCTTATTTCCTCTTGCCTCCCAAGATATTTCTCTTCAATATCTTATTCGATCTTATACATATCACATTTATATGATTTCCCCTTAAGTTTTAGCAGCACTACAGTTTTTTTCTTTTTGGTGCAGCTTTCCAAATTCTGCTGCAAAGTCCATCATCACTTCCACATGTACATGTATAAAACTCAAATATATCATCTTTCCCAGTAAAAAATATAAGAAAAAAGCATATTTGACCACATAAAAATATTAAAACAACTATGGTTCAATAATATCATAAGCAAATGACAAATTAGTTAAAAGTATTTTTACTACAAATGACCAGAAATTTCATTCTTAAGAAACTCTTATTTTTACCAACAACCCAGTAAAAAGAATGGACCTGAGCTTACAATTTATGGAAAAAAAAAACTTAAATGGCATTAAGCAAATAAAAATGATCAATATTCACACTCATTAGTAATAAAAACATATAATTTAAATTTAATAAAAATATTTATTCCTATCAAGTAAGTAAAGATGAATTAATAATTCTCAATGGGATCAAAAGTACAAAAGGATGATATTCTTTAATATAAAATGTAAAATTAATGTAACTTTTCTAAAGAAAATATATATCAAGAGACTTAAAAATATTCATAACCATTGACTCAATTTTTCTATCAATATTTCTAGGTTTGTACCTTAAAGAATATTGTCATATATATGCACTAAAAATTAGATACAATGATTCCTACTATAATAATATAGTCATCAGTATGCACCATTTCTCCTAAAGCAACATGTGCCATGATCTCATTATAAATGCTAAGTGGCCAAGGCTCGCCTGCCTGCACTGATATGAATGATTTCATTGTTCATATAATGCTCACATGCCCCGATATTACCATATCTTCACCTGAGTTCCATTAATTCTGCAAAAGGCAAAAACCTGGATGGTCCAAGATGTATGATAACCCAATCAAAGACCCAAAGTTATGTATGTGTATGTACTGATTTGGGCAGATCCTCTATCTCTATTCTAACGCATAAGGTAGCTGACCTTGGGTGAAGATGCTGCAAGATCATAGCAGACATAACTAAAAGTATCTAGTTTGTCTAAAAATAAAGGAATAACAATGAAAGTATATGCAAATGTCCGAATATTCCAGACTATTTTGTTTTGACCCATAATTTTGAAATATCAGGTCTCCTGTAGAGTCAGTAATGAATGAGTCTATTCCATGGTTTTTATCTCCCTGAGTTCTGAGTTCTGTATGATTAACATAAAGCCTGGATAGCATTGTGTCAGTTGTTAATAGTCTTCAGCATACTTCATCCAGTATATTCTATGCTTTTCTCCTACATCCCCCCCAAGACATCTTTTGTTACACACACACAAACCACACATACACACACACACAAGCAATATAAAGATTAGAAAAATCACTAGTTAGGGACCAAAGTAGCATTTTTCTATTAAAACCACTTCACCTTAAGGAAAAAAAAAATGGAAAACTGGCTTTATTGCATGACAAGTTAATGCCATAATTTATTCCTTAAAACTTCAATTCCTTAAAACTAATTTGTTGAATAGCAATTTCTACAAATAATGAGCTATGCTTGAAACTGAACCTTCAAAATAAGACACAATCTCTTGAAATTCTAGCAGTCCAATCTGAGAATCTGGTCTGCTTCTAGTGGTCTGTCAGTGTGCTGTCTAAGAAGAGAAGTCTTGATCTGGCCAGGAAGCATCAATCAGACAGTCTCATGGTGGGGAAAGTTTTTTGCTCTCTCTCAAATTCTCAAAATACCATTGCGTTTTAATTTCTGGCTCACAATGCTACTTGCTTCTGGATAGTGTAACATCCCGTTGCCAAACATTACACTGGTAACTCTATTGATAGCAGTGGATATGACTTTGACAGGAAGAGCGCCCAGGATTTTCTGTTGTAGCATAGGAAACCATGTGGCATAAGTCATTTGGAAAAAGCACTACTTGAACAACATATTTCAGAACTGTTTTTCCCTTGGCAAGTCTAAAATAGATATGTGGGAAATAGCAGATGAATCACGGGCCACTTGAAATTTAGTCATAAGTATAAATGTACTAAGAGTGTACAAGGGATCTTTGCGTCCATCAGCAAGGATAACAAGCCCATTATCAGACAAATTCTAAGTGAAATTAGATATAAAAGAAAAGGAAATTGAACTTACTTGACAACTTTCTTCAGATCTGCTTGGATATATTCTCATTTTCTGGGGGTATTGAAATGGGATGGGGTGGAGTAGGTGGTAAAACTTTAGGCTAGAGAGAACTGAGGCATCCCCACTCAACAAGAGTCAGCTCCTGGAGAACGTAGCATAAACAAAAAGGAGATGATATAAATAATTAAGAGCTAAATACAATCCAAACTACTTACATGTGTTTTCTTAATAACAAGCATTCCTTTAAAACTTACTGGAGGCCTCAGACTGTTTTGCAGACCAATTATTTCAAGGGCTCTAATGTACCTGGTACATTATGCAGGTAGAAATGGCAAGGCCCTCATTCTAAAGCTCAGGTTCCCACACACCCTCCAAGGTTTGCTCCCACAAAGACCTTGGGTGCTCATTTCCTCAATGTTGACATGGCTGCTACTTCTCATCCTTCAAGCATCACCTCAGCTGCTGTGTCCTCCTCAGAACTTGACCACCTTGCTCAATATCTGCCAGTAATTCTGTGTGTCCTTGCCACTTTTATTGATTGCATTATTCATATCACATACCAATTTTTGAAATTGTCTTATTTATGGATTTGACTTCTGTTTGCTGATATTCTCCCCCATTTCTCTCAGGGAATGAAAGCTCTATGAGAGGAAGGACCGGCTCTCTCCTGTCAATCGCTGGGTAACTGCGGTGCCTGTCAAAGGTATACACTTAATAAATACATTTTGATTTCACTGAATGAAGTCTTTATTTATCAGGTACCAATTTCCCTCCAGGGGAAAATAACACACAACTTGGACACTCACAGAGCCACAGTGATCGTGTTGACAAGAAAAGTCTTCCTGTCATGGTTGCTGTTCATTCATATGTGACATGGAGCACACTGTGTCACAACAGCCTGCGTGCCCAAAAAAACCACCAGCTGCTGGGGTGTCAGGGCTATGGCTCTGCTCAGAAAATGTAATCAGCATTTCAGAGTTTTTCATTTTCTGTTACCAAGTTGACTTCTTAACAATCTGATTCTTTGCAATTCGTTCTTCAGGTACCAGTCACTGGTAACCAGATACATATATGTGTACGTATATACACGCATTTTACATAGATATAAAATGAGGGCCATTTTTAATTTGTTCTGTGGCACAATCACCCAACTGTCTACAAGTATTTAAATCATCACAAAATGATTTTTGTCTTCAATAAAATAGAAACATAAGTGGAACATACAATACAACGGTTTGTTGGAATTGCTGATTAAGGTTAGAAATTCATGTGGAAGGAAAAAAAGAAATCCTTCTTCTCCTTCCCTATCTCTGTGCTGCTTCAGCTGTTTTCTCATTGTAATTGGGGCTTATAGCAGTTTTGTTTTTATTAGAAACTGATTATGATAGTGATTATTTGCCCAAGTAGGATAAACATTTTAAGATTTTTTTCATATGTATAGTTCTTCTATATGTTCTTCTATAGTTCTGCATGACTGAAACTGAAATTTAAATGTCAAAATCCAAGGCCAATTTGTTGTCAATGGTAAGAATGATGACAGCTGTAAAATTTCAAGGGAATCTTTCATGCCGAGGTTTACAAATATGTTTTTACTCCTTACAACCACCATATCAAGTAGAAACAATTTCCATTTTACACAGAAAAAACCAAGGCACATGGTACTGTTGTGCAATGGAATTTCTTCTAAACCTGTTATATTGTATATAGTTTCTCAAGCTAAATATGAAAACAGGGTTTTGCATTTTCTGTTGCTTTTGAAGGCGATGAGAAATTAGGCCACCTAAAGAATTTGCATTTACCTCAGGGAAAGGGAGACTTCCAAAGGGAGACATGGTAATTGCCACGTGAATATCTATATGTTGTGGACGCTTAGAAAATTTTGTGCCTGGCTAAAGAAATGGCCCATGTTAGACAATGACACACACACACCACACCCTTTTAATGTATGGAAAGGTGTCTATATAGACCACTCAGCCTTATTGAACAAAATTGCCTACCTGGCATTTAATAATTCACATTATTATTTTATTGGGCTATGTTAATTTATCTTACTGTGTTGTGAATTTTGAAATAATTAATTCTGCTGTGTTGTATAATCTGTACTAAGGAAAATAAATGCTTGCTTATGTAAAAATAACAGAACGTGAGATATTTTTTCAAAACACACAGCAATAATTGAATACTTTGAGTAACATATTCTTTAGAAAATATTCTATTTTGTAAAAACTTAAATTCGAATTTGAAAATGTAAATGTCTAAAGATTAATAGTATAAATATCACTGGGTATTGTTGACATGGATCATTTATTTGGAAACTTCTAAAATGAAGAAAAGGGTGATTTTTCTTTTTAAACAGTAAACATCAAACTTTAAAAAAATCTGTTTGATTCAGTGCAAATCAACTTATCTTTCTCTGTACTTCTACTTTTAAAAATTCGCAGATATGAAGATGTTGTATTCCTTTATGGAGACATTTACTCTTTCTCATTGACTTCTCCATTGTTTTTACTTCTCCACTGATTCACATGAAAATAAATACACACGATCACTAAGACTTTGTTTTCTGATATGTCAGGATTGAGTATGGTTTGAGATATTGTTTCATTTAAATGATAACCTAGTAGATTCATTTTCAGTTAGGTCTTTCCATCAAAGCTAGTCGGACTTTTAAAGATAAATATCTGAGTCTCTCTTGAGTTTTAAATAATTTTGTTTTCTTGCCCTCACTTAAACTTCTTACTTGGTTTTAAAATAATTATGGTTGATATTATTCTTGAAAAAGTCTGCCAAATATTTTTTATAAAACATTATTAAGAAATCGGTTGACCTAAGGAAATAAGATGAAATATAATTACGGAAAAGAAAGTCTCAAAATGTACTGAAGATGAAGATTTGCAACTTTACTTTGAAAGACATCGAACTTGACTATACTCCTACTCTTAGCTGATTTCTTCATAGCACTTGCCACCCCCAACATACATTCATTTGCTTATTAGCTGTATTATACAATATATACCCTCTAGAATACAAGGAAACAAAAACAGTAATTTTTTTCTGTTTTTTTTTTTTCCATTTTGTATCTAGTGCCTCAAACAATTAGAACATTGCAGATGCTCAGTAAGTTGTGGAATAAAGACTTGTTGACCAAAGTTAGGGACCTTGTTTTTGAGATACCCAGAGTGAATAAACTGCATTAAAGAGGTTGACGCTGATTTTATTTTGAGATTGGGATTAATGCTTCCTGAGTTCAGTACTCAAGTAGCTCATTTAACTCATTTAACGTTAATTGAGCTCAATTAACCCACTTAACAATTTTCAAGTAGGAACTCAGTGCAGAAAAATGTAGTGAGTAAAGGCATCACCCAGATAACCTGTGCCCTCAAAAAAGCACCAACATTAACAAATCCAAACCATGGAAGAAATCGAGGAAAAGGAAGCAAAATTATCTTTGGTTGTTATGACCAAAGAAGAATTTGTTCATTTAGAAAACAACCACCACATTGTCTGTTTTGTCTGTTCTACCCAGTTGGATTTCCCAAATCTCTAAAAGCAAATATTCTTGGTCAAGAGAAGTGTTGAAGAAGAAGGTTTATCTGGACTACTTCCCTGTTACTCTCTGTAGGCAATAGTACTACAAGAATGTGTATGAACAAATTGTAAAATTTTATTTGAGCATAACTAAAGATTATTACTTTGTAGAAATATCTTCTGGCCACAGGAGGCCACTGTGGCTGCAATTATAAATCCCTGATACCAGCCTGCCCTGCAAAATAGTGTAGTCTACTTTTTAATGTTAATATACTGCTATATTGACCCTCCTCTGGGCTCCTCAAGCATTTATTTATACCACTTGTATAACTGTTCCCACGTCAAGTTACAAAATACCTACCTGCAAATACATCACACCCCTTGTATGGTAAATCCCTCAGACCTTAGTTATTCCTGCATTCCCAGCAAAGACACACTTTACATGGTTCTGAGTCAACATTAACTGGACAGAATGAATAAATGAATGAGCAAATCTTTGACTGGTAGATGGCACATTTTAAAAACTAGCTTCAATTAGATTATAATTTTACTAATTATTGGGATCTTATCTAATTTATCTACATCCAGTCTGTATCCCATATAGATTCTTTCACATAGTGGTAAAAATATAAATGACATTTAATTGAATTAACTTTTATTGTTGACCATAATAGGAAGGTTAGTAAAATAGATAGAAAAGAAAATGAGAAATAGTAAATCCTTTCTGACACATTTCGGAAGACTAGTAGGGTCCTACTATAATTTTCTTCTAGAAAATCACTGTTTACAGAACTTCTTAAAAGCCCTTACATATTCTAGAATGATGAACATAAGGTATCTATCAAATTGTTATCAGTTCTAAAATCACAAAAAGATACATTCTGTTTATATCTAAATCCTTATTGTGCATACAATATAATTTATTCTTTCAGCATTTTTCAGATTATTAAATTGTTTAGTATTTTTTTAATAAATTTTAATTGTTTATTTCACACTCCTTTAAAGAGGAATAGGTATGTCACAATAAAAGAAAGTGTCTTCTAAAACAGGCTTTTATGAGTAATTTAGTTTGTTGCCAAAGTAATGACCCTTTAATATTTTTATTTGTATTTCTGGGAGATAGTCTAAATCTTTTTATTTTAATCTCATCAATATTCACAAACGGTAGAATTATTAGCTAATTTAATAGCTTTTATAATGTTTACTAATATAACATTTTATGAGAAATAAATTTGGAGGTAAAGAAGAGGTTGGGTGCATGTATATAAAATTCAATTTGCAGTTTAAATCAATTTCACTAAAAATGTTTAACTACATAAGTTTAAATTATTTAAAAGTGTTCCATGAAAGCTGAATTAACAAAACAGGATAAGGGTCATTTAACATTTTTATTTTTACACAATAACTGTTCTGGTTTTTTTTTTCATTAGTTTATTATAACAGAAAATTTAGAAATCATTTCAATTGTGTATTCAGGAAAATATTTTTCTACCCATGCATGTCCTTTTTTACCCTGTAAGTTTTCCTGCTGCACTAGCCATTAAAGATACTATTATACAATAGTAAGCTGGTGATGTTTTAAACTAATATCCTGTTGTTACTGTCTTTTTGTATTCAACTAAAATAAAGTGTTTCTCATATATGTCAATGCAGTTATGTGTTGGAAAAATGTTGAGTAACAGAGGGCTCTGGTCCTAGGAATAGTTGTAGTACAGTGTGTGTGGGGGATCATGTAAATACAGATGTGCAAACAAATGAGAGAAAAACATTAAAGGTATGTTATTGATTCTTGGAGACTCAGCATATGCGGAGCTCTGTACTGTTACTCGAAATTATGTAACACAACAATCAAAGCTACTTTCCCATTTAACAAATGAGGAAATTGAGTTATAGGAACATTAAGTGAATTGTGCAAAATCACATTGTTTTCATTTGTTTGTTCATGTATCCATTAATTTATTCAAAATTTATGGCAAACACTGGACTAATTACCAGGAATGTGGTACCTGCTCTCAAGGAGCTTCCTGCCCTTGTGGCATCCAAAATTCTCTTTGGGGGTTCTCCAGACACCAGTCTTAGTGCTCTTGATCTCAGCTAAACGTTCTTATAGTGCAAAGAATGTTTGAAGAACCCTGTAGTGATCCAGTGTGACTCAACCTGAATGTAGGTCTATAAAGAATAGTGATTAGAGGGTAACCCTTGAGCAGAACGTGTGAGCTAAGTTTGTTTCTATCATGTTAAGGAGTTTGGACTTTACTTCGTAATCAGATACCATCAAAATCTTAGAGCAGGTGTGTGACATCATCCAGTGGGGTCCTGAGACGACAATGGTGGTGACAGTGTGAAATACTGATTAAATGGAGGAGAGAAGGGAGACAAAGTTCAGAGTCTGAAGGCAGGAAATGAAAACTTAATCACAGAAGATCAACTTATTTATGAAATATATAAAAATGCACCAGTCAGTGGAGTCAAAGATATTTAATTTACTCTGTGTTTGAAATGAAAGCTTGCTTGATTTATTTTTGGACTTCAATTAAAATGCAAACTTCTAAATCACTAAATTTTTTCAAGGGCTATCTTATATATTGAAAACTAGCAAAGAAGACAAAGCATTTTCTTGTGAAAAAACAAAGACCTTATTTAAAATCCCCAATCTGTCATCTATAATTTGTAGGAATGACTTTGAGCTAGTTACCCTTCAGAGCTTCACTGAATGATTAAGTACATGCACCTTACATATAAAATATTGACAATGCTTAACAAAGAGCACTAAATTATGATATTAATAGTTTTCCCATCATTAGTATCATTTTCATTTTTCAACTGTGAATAAGACTACTTATATAACTCTTGATAGTTTTAATTTATTAATTTAAAAAGTTTCTAAATTAGGAATGGCTTGAGATGATAGGATGATAGGAAAGAAGCAAATAGCCTAAACTGGAGATACTTCTAATTTTAATTCAGAAAGGAGTATCTCAGTGCTGTCAAAATCATCAATCAAATGATATTATTCCCATAAATTATGCATGTGAATATTTGTAAGCTACTCATTAAACCTGCATCCCTACTACATTGTGTAATGCCTAAGTTTGTGCAAGTTTGAACTGTATTTCCTGAAAGAACTTCAGATGAGTATTTGCAGCTTTACTGCTAGTGAGGTATTTTGCGGAGATTTGGCATAAGACAGGAGTGCTGAGCTTTATGAAGCTTGGATTTTGGCAAACGATGGTCCTGAGATTCTAATTTCATGACAAGCCACTGTCATTTTCCATTCCTTAATTCCTTTAGGAACACTAATATGTAAGTGATGAAGAGTCATCCCATGTTTTCCAAATACACAATTCCAGAAAGTCCTCTCTGGATTTGGAATAGATTTTTAAATAAATAATTACATTAGTTCAGATTAAGAAAAATAGGAATATTTTAAAATAGATATATATGCCAGCCTTTCCTATTTAATAACTATAGGACACCTATATAATCTAGTTTTAACATTGTAATTTGCAACCCCAAGAAAGTTAAATTGAGAACCATGTAATTTGAACCAACAGTAGGGATCAAAACAAAATGTTAAATTCCTTTCTGTTTGTCTTTTTTCCTTTCTTCCCAAAGCTTAACTCCATAAATATCACCTGAGTTGATCTATTTCCATAAGAAGGCAGGTATAGATTACTTTAGAACTTTTCAGTTGCTAGGAAACAAAAATTCTCATAAAAAAATGAACAGCCTCTTCGCTAAAGAAGTTTCCAAAGCATCTAATCTTCTTGTTAGTATGTTTGTGTCAATGAGGTCCTCTACAGGAAAGCACATTCTACCCATTTCCCCAGAGAGGAGCAAGTGTCCTATTATTATATAGGTAACAATTTTTCTTAGTTACTATAAAGATTTCAGTTTTAAGGCAGAAATAGTTTAATAACAGCTCTTACACTTTTTTGCTTGAGAGTTCAATGAGGACTGTTTTCACACAGCATGCATACATGGATTGTATTAATTTCAGAATATGAATGAATCCATTATTATGTGTTTGAGTAAAGCAGAAGGAACAATTGTGGTGCAAGGGTGTTGCTGTCCTTCAGGTCCACGGAAAGGAAAACAACAAAGAATTCAACAGATATTAAAATGGTTGCAGAGGAGAAAAGAATTAGTGCCTTTCAAGGAACACTGAACTACCAGCCAATAGGCTTTGTGTCACAATCATCTCCGTCAACAGGCTAAGTGTCCTCGCATAAGTCAGTTAAATGTCTTGGATCTCAATTTTCTTATCTAAATACTTAAAGAGTGTGTGTGTGTGTGTGTGTGTGTGTGTGTGTGTGTTGGGGCAGTAGGTACTCACCAATTCCATCACCCTTTCTTTCCATAATCTTTCATTGAGAGTTCACGTCAGCCAGCCGCTGTGCTAGGGAAATTGAGGTTAACAAATTACTAACTTCAGAACTTTCGCAGAGTAAGGGAAGAGATAAACGAGAAGTAGGCAATTAACATATTGAAAGAAGATTGCGATGCTAGAAATAAGGACAGAAGTAATCACAACATTTTACTTGGTTCGTCATGCATGAATCTTCTCTGACCCACTGAAGTTTTCTCTCTTTTATACTCTTAGGGCCTCTATCTTGATTCCACATGATAATTCATTTTGTGCTATAAGAAATAATATGATGCTGGTCTATAGTCCTTCAAACGACTGACAATTTTATCAGGTATAAAATCTTAGAGTATGAATCCATGGTAATCAAATACACACATTTTCAGCTGTGGGACTAGTCAGACACTTCTTATATATTCAAAATTTTATCATGTAAGATTTTCTTTTCCCTTTTCAAGCAATAACAATTTACCTACAAATTTTATAACTTTCAGTCTGATATATGTTGGTTAAGAGACAAACAGGTTGGTTCAAATGGATTCCCAGTATCTCTGGAATCCAATATCAAAATTTGTTGTATCAGAAATATTTGGAGGTCTTCAGAGTTGTTTCTTCTAATTACTAAGGATAATGAAATCATCGATGTAACCCTTTTTTCACATCTTCTGTTCACTTCTTTAAATGAAATTACCTAACCAGCATGTATATAATCTTAAATAAAAAGGAGTGGAGTTACTGGAGAAATATTGGCACCTTCTGGGCTTTGAGAGACTCTAAACACTGAAATTGGAAACAGGGAGACATTTTGAGGGGTCTTTGATTTCAAAGAATTAGAAGTAAATCAAGTTAATAGAAATATAAATCCAAAATTAAAGTTAAGTGCATTCTTCCTGCCCCACCCAACATCTCCAAAATGTTCTTAGGAAATAACCATAATCTGTCTTCTTTCTCTTTCTACCTAGAGGTAACCAGGCTATTGATTCTTTTCCCTTTTTTTTTTTAATTTATGAAATCCCATTTTTCTTATCTCCTTTGCTTTCTTTACCCTAATTTCTTTATTCTTTCTTTATCCTAATAAAGGATCTCAGCAAGATGCTAATACTGTGTCTAGTTTTTGTAGTTTCTGTTTCTAGTACATGCTTTTAAGTTTTTGATTGTGTTTGTTTAGTGTTGTCTCTGGTTTTATGAACCAAACCAAAGTAGAACGGTTATCTCACATTTCAAACTCTGCTACTTTGTGTACTTGCAGCACTTAAGCACTTATTGATTTGTTTTTTTATTAATTGATAACAAGAAATTGATTTTGTTATTCTAAAATAGATAGCCAATATATTGTTTTTAAAATTTGCTAGACTTTTTGAGGTATACTGATAAATGTAGTAGATGGTTGGGTAGTCCTCACTTCTCTGTCTGCAACTGGAACAGCCTAGTTTAGTAAGGCAAATGAGGTCATTCTGTTTGGTCTACAAAGCATACAAACGAGGTCAAGGCCGTGGATTTAATTCCACTTCAATTAGCTTTGTCCTATTCCATGGCCATGGGCTGAATTTCTAAGTACAGACATCCACCCAACAAATAAGTCCATGCACAGGCCAAAGGAGAAATAATGAGAATATGTGGATTGATCCATAAAAACATATCACAACTTAAGGAAACAAAGAAAACAGCATATAAGCCAGCAGCTTGGAAGTGTTCGAATAGTGACAAACTGGCTGATTGCTAGTGCCAAGAGGATATTGTAGGATGATACACAAGTGTTTAAGAAAATCAAGGACTTGTTCACAAATGTAGAAGACCATAGGGGATAAGGAGAGGTGTAGCCCAGGTCCCCTTCTAGGAAGGACTCTTTGCACTAGGACGCTACAAATGCGGTTGACACAAACCCTTTGGCTCTCAACCCTGTCAAGGACTGCCTCAACCGCAATGATCCCCCTTACCCTCCCTGGGGCAGCCCAGATCCAATAACTGTTTACTGGATGGGAAGGAGATACAAAGTCCAGGTCATCTCAGTCCAACTCTGGACAACTCAGAAGGGCCCTTCTAGCTCATGAGCTCCCTGTGGGGTCAGCTGGGGCTGTGCTTTGTTCTGAATGACAGCTCAATTTCTCCCTCTGCCCAATTTTGCTTCTTTCCCTTCCCTCACACAGGAATAGATCCACAAGGGTCCCCCTAATAAACATCCTATGTACTAAACTCCAGCACAGAGCCTGCCTCCTGGGCGAGCTGGCTGCTACAAACACTTTTCAGTTTCTATTTACTGTCAGGACTGGCTCAATAGTTTTCAGGTTCCAGTGCAAAATGAATATGAGGGCACCTTCTTAAAAAATTATTAAGACTTTCAAGATGGTGATGCAGAGCATTAAACCAAATGTGGGGTCTTCTAAATGCAGACCCAGTGTGATGACACAGATTGCACACCCACTGAGTCAGCCCTGTTCAAATGGAAATCATTGTTGTCATCAAGAATTCAGAGACTACGAAATCATATTTCTGATGATTTACCAGAAGAGATAATACGAAGATACAAGAAAGCACCAAAAGCATGATAGAAAGTTGTAGAGCCATGCAATTAGATTCCTGGTAATAAAGATTTGACTATAGACATTATATTAAACACATTGACAAGACACATAATTTTGTAAATTACTGTACAAAATAGAACAGCAACAGCTAAAGCTATAAATACGTGGAACAGAACAACTTTTATTTTAAATTTTGAACTTTGAACACTTGTTGCACAATAAAGTAAAATCTCTTAAAGTTTTAGAAAGTCTCTGGTCCTGCATGGGCCAACACGACGATGATTGCTAACGTGTGCAAGCATTGTCCCACAGGTTTCCCTGGCAGGTTTATTCTTTCTCAGTCCGTTTTCCTGTTATGCAGAGTCCTCAAAGGATCCTCCCCTTGGCCTCAGAGCCCCACTGATTGTTGTAGCTAATTCCCAAGACTTGGTGGAGCATGATTGACTATCACAATCAAGATTCCCATGTCCAAAGTGAGCACACAAAACTGGGAAGCGCAGCTCCCTTTTTAAAATAATATTTGAGCAAGGCATAGTCCTATCAGGGCCTGCCAAGCAGCAACATCTTCTTACAGAAATAATTATAAAAATAGTAATTACATTACTACCACAAATAATAATGCTATTATGAAAACCTAATGTAAATATAAAATGGTTTCTGACACACTTTCTTTTTTCTAATTTTTATTTATTTATTTTTTAGAGACAGGGTCTGTCTTGGTCACCTAGGCTGGAGTGCAGTGGCACAATCATAGCTCACTGCAACTTTGAACTTTTGGGCCAACTGATCCTCCTTCCTCATCCTCCTGAGTAGCTGGGAATACAGGTGCGCACCATCATGCCTGGCTAATTTTTTAAATTTTTTTGTAGAGATGGTGGTCTTTCTACATTGCCTAGGCTGGTCTCGAACTCCTGGCCTCAAATGATCCTCCCACCTTAGCCTCCCAAAGCACTGGGATTATGAAGTGTGAGCCCCTGCTCCCAGCCATGACACATTTTCTTTTTAACAAAATCCCCTAGAATAACGTCTTTTCTGTAGTTTGCGTTATACTACATTTGCTTAAGAAAAATAAACAGTCAAAATAGTATCCAGAATATATTTATTTATCCATCCTGATATTGATTGGCATTTGGATAGATTTCAGTTTGTGTATATTAGTGCTGCAGTGGACATTCTTTGTCATAGGTTTTTTTTTATGATTATGTGTATAAATTTTTGAATATTTTATATTTTATACACAGAACACTCAGCAACAGTAAAAATGATGAATCAATTCCAACTGCATGCCATAATATGGATCTATCTCACAAAAATAATGCTGAGTGGAAAAGCTAAACACAAATGAGCACACACTGCATGAGTCCATTTATATAACGTTAAAACCCAGGCAAACGAACCTGTAGTGTTAGAAGCCACAAAACTGAAGTGGGATGAAAACCCCCCGGGGTTCAGATGGGGCCGCAGTAAGATGCAAGCCTGAGGACGAGGGTGAGTGAAAGCCACAATCCAGCCTCAAGACTTCCTGGCTGAACCGGTGCTCATCAAGACAGATTTCCCAGTTTGCTAGTTTGCTTGCTTTGCTGTTGGTTCCTTCTGGGTCTTGAACGAGACTTTTTTTATACACCGAGAATTGATGACTATTTTTAGGCAAGTTTACGCTAGAGAATACTTACTTGATATCACCAAAATAACTTAAAACTAACTTGACATATTTGAAATTCTATCATTATAGATATAATTTTTTTTGGTTTATGACATTTTCCCCTATCAATTAAAAACAAACAAACAAACAAAAAACACTCCCAAGAGAAATAACAAATTATAGCTTCTCTGGAACAGAGATCATTTCTTATTCTTCTTCGTTAACCCAATGCCTTGTACTAGTTTTTGACCCTCCAAAAAATAAAAAATAAGTATTTGGTAAATGTGAAAGAAATCTTCAGTCGTTATATGCTGACATGAATGAATTCCATTCTTCTCTTGGAGGTGTTTTCGATTGGAGAGACAATAGACAGAGCTGCTCTCACTGTACCACAAACCTGGAAGATGGTCATCTGGGAGTTGAGATAAACAACCGAAAATGGAAACTGAAGTGGAAATAAATTGCACTTTCCACACACCTTTGTCTAGGAGTAGCAGAAAAAAATTATGGTCCATGCACTCCTAGAACTTAAAGTCTAGGGATAGAGACAAAATTTTAAAAATCACACAAATAAAGTAAAACTATAAGAGTGGTAAGTGCTAAGAAGGAGAAGGGAGTTACTCTCAGAGTTAACTGAACAGAGACATGGAACTTAGTGCTAAATACACAAAGGAGGTATGGCTTGGCCGGGTGTTATTTTTCAGATTCTAGATCTGCTTATCATCCCCTCTGACATTCAGACTCCTGGCTGTTATTTTCCAGAAGATTCTGAGGTAATCTCCTCATATGAGCTAGAAAATATGCTTCCAAAATCAGCACCATATCCATAACAAAGGGAGGGTGGTAAAAACCTGTCCAATAATCAATAAGACTTTATAGAGAGTCATTAAACTACCTTCACTTTCTTGTGATAATTCTAAAGCTACAAAAGCAATTTTGTTTTTGTTTCCTTAACTTTTCCTAAAAGTTTTATTTTTTAAAGCTGCTTCCAGATATTACATATAATAGTCTTTAGATGTAATACAACACAAATATTCCATGCTTATAGTTAGAATATATCAAGCATATAGAGTAAAAAAGGTTTTAAACACCTGAGTATTTATAAAATTTTACAGGTAAGTGATGTAAATCCCTACTCCAAAACCACTGGTGTAGCAGATAATTAGATTCAAATTAAGGACATAAAATTGTGACCAAATCAATACTTAAAAGAAATAATTAGGATTATGACTGAAAACAGTACAATATCATCGTCTAATCCAGACAAAGTAACACTATGACTCTAACAAATAAAAACACATTATGGACAGTGAGGGCATTGACAAATCTGTAAGTAATTCCAATACAGCATATAATTTCTGAGATACTGATATTAATAACATTTTACCCATATTAATTTAACTTAGGGAAGGCTAATAAACTTAATTATTTCCAGCACTTTTCTTTTTACAAGGTTAAAAAATAAGCCCTTTAAGTTTTCCAGAGGCCATCTGGGGAATCTAAAAAACAGTTTTGCTGAAAAAAAAAAAAAGGCCCGATTTGGGGAGGACAAAATATCAAAAGTTGTTAGAAAGTTTGAACAATTGAAAAAGAAAGGATCATGTGTTACTGAGAAACAATAATTAGTTATTTATTTAACCAAAATGAAAACAAAATATTTTGAAAGTAAAAATAAGAGTATATATGATTATAAATTATTCACTTATAAAATCATTCTTTTATAAATGAATAATTTTTTTCATTGATAATCAAGAGCAGAGTCATTATAAACCATAGAAGGTTATTTTGGTAAGACAGAATCTTTGCTATCCAGGAAGATTACACAGAAGATAAAGAATAAATTTTATAGCCTCTTTTAAAGAGATCAATTATATAATAAAATTTCAGTAAAACAGACAGAAAAACAGATTCTAATTTTGCATCAGGATAATATTTGATATTTAAACTTTTCTTGAAAGTCTTATAAATAAATCCATCAAACCTTAGCCAGTTTGACCATGACAGCCACAAATTACATTTCTAATAACTCTCTACCACTTTTTATATCCATTTCGTTTCTTCCTACACTTTTATTTTTCTCATTCTAGAATAACCAGTCATTTTATTTTACAACAAAATCATTCTCTTTTTCCTTAACAAAAACTCACCCATCATATCTTGTATACAATGTTGTATTCCTCTGCCCCTATTGCTACTAATTGAGTCTTATTCACATATATTAATTATAAGTTTAAAGGACAGTAACTTCTATGTCACAGAGAAAACTAGGAGGTGAACAATTGTGAACTGTCACTCACACCAGCATTTTGTAGTAGGCTAGCAGATCTTATGACTACATATCTCACAACTTTTTATAATCATATATCCCTTATGGTACAATTCTTCAAAGTGGCAAAACTGAACAGGTTCACAAACAAATGCAAATACTGCCTCTCTATAGCACATAATAAATGAGAAGCAAAATATGTACATACTTAAAATTATGCTTAGTAATTAATGATTTAATATCTTATCTTTCTTAGAATTATCTAGGTTTCTAATAAAGGCCCATTAATTAATTCACTTTAGTATCATTCTAAGGTTTTAAGGAACCTGAAGATCTTGGAAATTATCTTTAAGCTGACATACTATACAACGTAATTACTATTGAAATAAAGTTTTTCAGAATAATGATGTGACTTGGTTATACAACACACAAATTTACATTTTTCATAATTTTAAATATCTATCAGAAGTAATGGCAACTCATTCAATCAGTAAACTTGTATAAATTTAGGAAGAACAAACCCAAGTAGAATAAAAATGTAAGCTTGTATTATGCCTAACATTGATAATTCAGAGGATACATAGATATCTTTATTAAATCAATAATGTTATACTGGTCTCTTTTGTCAAAGGTTTACCTAAATATGTGAATTTGAATTTTTAAGATGTATGAGTTTGTTTCTTTAAGAAAACCTTTTTTTAAAGAACATTGAAAGTATTTGAAGCTTAATTTTCTTAATTTCTGGGAAATTAGGAATATGCCCTTTAAATAAGCATTTATTTATCTCAAAGCCAATAAGAATAGGACTCTGTTAAGAGTTCTTATAATTTATTAATACCATTTAGGAACATATATATACATCATGAGAGCTGAAAGTCTTTCAGAGTTTGAGAAACACAAACACACAAAAATACATAGAGAGAAAGCTTATAGCTTCAATTCTAAAATTTTAGCCATGGGTTACACTTAAACACAGAAACACAAAACTAATTGGTCCATATCAAAGAGTTATTCTCTTCCAAGTAAATAAAAGTTTTTAATTGATTTAAGCTCAACGTAAACACAGTAGACAAATAAAAAAGACTAACAAATCAGATTGTCCTTTTTTTGCTCTACAGAGAAAAGATCTATATAAACCATCCACCCATTTACAGAGATTGCCCAATGGTCACACCAGAATGGCAAAAGAATACACCATCCATAATCAAGCCAATACTCAAAAAGAGTCAAAATTGTATCCTTTCTATACTACCAATGGGCAAGAGTCCAGAGCACAGGACCTGGCACCAGACCCACCATTGGGTTCCCAGATTACCAAGGAGGAGCAGAGCACAGAGGGCCCAAAACGCCCCAGCACCTGGGCAGAGCAAACAGGGATCCCAAAGCAAGGTCCAAAGCTATCCAAGTCATGGTACCCAAACTGTGAAAGAAAAAAATGCACCAGACAACTAAGACAATAATTTTATTCACGTTATTGTAATAGAAATATTTCCATTAAAGAGCAACGTCTCAAAGAAGAAGAGGAAAACGTACCGTTTTATAAAGCAAGGGATCAAGGAGGAAGACTGCAAGTAGGTCTTATCTTGTCAAGCAAGACAGGGTGGTCCTTTACTGTTAGCCACTTCTCAGAGTGCAAAACATTGGGAGATTTCAGAAAATAAAGGAGTAGTGTGGTTTCTTAACCTTGGTTATTTTCTAGAAACACAAGACTTAGGTAAAGTTCAACATTATCAATGACAATAGTGTTAGAAACAGAGGAAACTAAAAATTTAATTCTTCTAGAAAACTTCTGGAGGTTTTTTCACTGTTGAGAGTCACCAGGAATTCTTGGGATTGAAAAATAATTCACAGAGGAGAAAGACAGAAACATGGTAAGATTTATTCTCTCAGAATATTTAATAGAATTGAACCTCACATTTTTAATAACCTCTTGATGGAACACTCAGACCGTGAAAGTGGGCTGAAATCTCTTAACTTGCTTCTAGGATTATCAGTTAGATGGTATCACTTGTTATGTTGTAGACATTCACCTGACATCATGAAATAAGTAGATTTGCTCCTATTCATTTTTCATAGATCATCATAGCGAAACAAAACAAAACACTAATATATACATTGTGCAATAGAAATTTATATTTTAGTAGTTAGTAAATAACAAATATTAATTAAAAGTCTTTCTATATCTTCTAGGCCACATATTACTTGATCTCCTTAAGTTGTTAATTGACAAACCAAAAGCCCATCTATTTTATGTATACAGTCATAATTGTAAGGCTCAGGCCAAAAGACATGCATTATACTTATAACAGGAGAACTATCCTGTAATACACAGCTATGTTAATTAGAGTGAAGTCACTATTACTGAAAAGTTCTTTAAAACCCAAAGTAGATGTATTTTTGAAGAGACTTATATTAGCTTGGTGAATGTATATTTTAGCTATCAAGAAAAATTACCCAACTCTACAAAGAAGAATGAATTTAATAATATACTTCTAACTATATAGTAATTTGTCAAAATCTAAAACGCTTTACATTTAATTTCATGTTAAATCAGTGATTTGTTTTCTCAGTTGACAACCTAGAATTTTACACAGGATACATTGTAATGTCAATAGTTAGATTAATGTGGATATGGCATATGAATATTGTACGTTTAAAAATAAATCTTTAAATCTTTGGCTCTTTCAAATCACACATGCAATTCTCAAACGACCAAACCCAAAGGAATAAGTCCTTCCACTTTCCACGTAATTTGTTTTGTAATGAAACCCTAATACACACCAAAAAATGTAAGGGTTACTTTGCAATCTTACTGCATTAGATGAAAGAATAAATCATACCTCAGAATTAATAATAACATTATCTGATGAACATTTAAGAATCCATCTTCATACTTAGAAACATTAAATTAATTGTTTAATACTATGTAGAGAGAGACTAAAAAAATTACTTAAATGGGTCACTTATTTTCATTTTAAGATTTAGTTAATTTATTTAAATCAATTTGTTTTTAGGGTAAAATATATAAATAGCTTTTAAGTTAACTGCATATGTTCATTTGTTTGCAAAGTTGTTGCTCCTGCCTTGAAAGTAAAGGTATCACTTCAACTATAAATTCCATTCATAGTGGACTCAGGTGAATGTTCCTTACAGGCAACCAGTTATATAGCAAACTGAGAGTTGTAACCAGGGCTAATAAAAAGTTATGTAATAGGGAAAACATGATCTTGGAGGACATTTGGACATTTCTTTCACAGGGAGTAACAGAAGAAATACTCTCTTACAAAGGAATTTCAAAACACCTTCGCTGGGCTGGAGGGATATATTGTCTTAGAAGACATTTTGAATATAAATTGCATATACCACAAGACACTGAAAAGAAAGTCAATAATATGAATTTGAAAGGCAACAGCGTATAAAAATAAATCTGATGCTTCACTTCTTGAGTCAACAAGCTTGGTATCTATGAGGTTTTCAAAGAAATGGATGAGCAGTAGCTTGAGGAAAACATGCAAATACATGTGTCCCCGGGGCCCTGTGTAGCGACACTGTTCAAATAGGTGATTTTGTGCCTTCCAAACAAGCTGAAGACCTGTCAAGAGCCCTATTCGTCCCCTCTGCCATTTCAACTTCTTCTGTACCCACCCCCAGCCACTGTCCTCCGGTCCCAGCGTTATTCAGTATTAGGTTATTGGAAAGAGCACAGCTTCCACCGAGGCTTCCACCACTAGGGCTTGCCACATTAAGGAGCAAATGGAATTGCAGAATAACCTCTCAGCTAAAATGTGTAAGAAAAAAATCCCTATGGCTAATAATAAATATATTGTGTAACACTAGCTATGTGCCAGATATTGGGAAAGGCACTTGTGGTCCAAGGTAAGTGACATACTTCAATTCAACAAAATATTTATCAAGTCACTGTGATAATGTGAAAACCACTGGGCTAGGTGCTATAGGCCTTCATAAAGAGAAAAGAAAACCTTTTTTATGTGTTGAATTGTGCTCCCCCCACCCCAAATTCATGTATTGAAGTCCTAACCTCCTGTATTTTATGAATGTGTTCATATTTGGAAGGTGGTTGCACGTGTAATTAGGTAAGGAGGGTGGGCCTTAATTCAATAAGACTGATGTCCTCATCAAAAGGGGAAATTTGGACACAGACACACTCACAGGGAGAATGCCACGAGAAGACGAAGGCAGAGATCTGGGTGGTGCTTCTGTAAAACAAGGAGTGCCAAAGATGGCCAGGAAGCTACCAGCAGGTGGGGGGAGGCCTGGAGTCCTCCCATCACCCCCACAGGGAACCAGCCCTGCCCACACCTTGACCTTGGACTTCTGGCCTGCAGAACTGTGTGGCACCAAACTTCTATCGTTCAGGCCACGAGTCGTGGCACTTTGTTATAGCAGCCCTGGAAAACTCATACAGAGCTTGATATTTGTTCTGGGAGGAATGAAATACAAACACACATCCCTGAAATATAAAACAAGAATACACGTTACAAGGGAAGAACAAAGGAAATAATACAGGGTTTTAAACTTCCGGATGAGGGTAGGTGGATGGGGCAGACCAGAAAAATCTCCACAGAACAGACATGTAAGCTAAGCCTTAAAGCAATTGACAGAATTGGAGCAGATGAGGTAAGAATGTATGTATTGTGGAGAGGAGATTTTCCGATTACAGGAAAACACGGAGTACAGAAAAATATGGAAAATGTGCATTTGCACACAGTGAGATAAGGCCCCAAAGAAAAACGGGCTATTCCGCAAAGGCCCTTGAGTATCAGGAGGAGGAGTCTGCACTTAATTTGCAGGCAGTGGACCTTTAAATTTCTTGGAATACACACAGCAAGCACACATACACACAAACACGTGTGTGAGCACGTGCACACAAACACAGGCGCACACACACGTACATGAGCACTTTGATGGTTAAAGCCAGATCGACTGTTACTGGATGTAGTTTCTTGGAATTATCTGGAACTGCTATAAATAAGGGGTGCTCCCTATTAATTTCTTTCTTTCATTTTTTTGGTATTTAGAGACAGGGTCTTGCTATGTTGCCCAGGTGGCCTTGAACTCCTGGGCTCAAGGGATCTTCCCACCTCAAACTCCTGAGTAGCTGGGATTACAGGTATGCACCACTATGCCTTGCTCCTGTTCATTTCTGTATTTCTTCAGAGGCCTGATATTCTGAAGCATTTATGTGACAAATATTGATTATTCCTGGTGCTGGGGTTATAGCAAGACAAACAGAGTCCCTTCCCTCATGGATTTTACATTCTAACACAATTATATGGATATTTGCTATAACATCAGGAGTGATAAATGCTATTATATGAAAATAAATCTAGGTGAAGGAAAGAAAATGCTGGCAGTGTGCTTTAAGATGAGGTGATCAGGAAAGTTTCTAAGGGAGGAAGGTATTTTGAGCAAGGACCTGCAGAAAGGAAAGGAAGGAGCCCTTGGTTTGTCTTCCCAGGGATGGGAGGGAGGGATGGGTACCCGGGGACAGCACTTACTCAGATCCTCAGAAGGAACTGCGCTTGGTGTTAAAGGGACAATGGTGGCCAGTCTGAGAGACAGATGGGGGACAGAAAGTTTGCTGAGGCAGAGAGTTTATTTAAAAAATCTCATCTCAGGAAATCCATACATAGAGTGCGTACCATTTAGTTTAAAAAGAAAAAAAGATTAGGATGATACTGGAGAAGGTGGCTGTCATGGGGAGAGCTAAGTGTTTCCTATCTCAACCTGCTAAGGTGTGCGTGGTCCTTGGCAGACACTCAGCTAAGGGAGGCTATCACATATCAGAGAGCTTTAATGGGCCTGAACGTCCCCAGGGAATCACAGCAAGAGTGTCAGTGGGACAGGAGCGGGTGTGCAGGATGGCAGGCCAGCACAGGAGACACTGTCCCCAGATGACAGCTGTGAGCAAGAATAAACCTTTCAAAGGACTCAATGCGTGGAGGTGGGGGTAGCAGTTTCATACTCCAATGACAATGATTTCCAGTAATGGGAGGACAGTCCAGAAGTCAGCATCCCCAAAGTTTGCTCTTAAAATGGGTTAAATAGGGAGTGATTAAGACTGACAGGGCTTGCACCTGGGTACGGCAAATTGAAACCTCTTGTATGAAATTGATGTGAGACATGCCGAAGAGAAACTGCTATTTTATAGCTTCTTATAGTCGTAGGTAGAGATTATGCAGGGTGACTTTCTGTACCAGTTTGCTAGAGCTGCCATAACAAAGTACCACAGACAGGCAGCATAAACAATTTTCTCACAGTTTTGGAGACTAGAAGTCTGAGAACAAGGTAGCAGCGGGGTTGGTTTCCTCTGAGGCCTCTCTCCTTGGCTGGTAGATGGCAGTCTTCTCCCTGTGTTTTCAAACAGCCTTTCCTCTGTGTATGTCTGTGTCCTAATATCCTCTTCCTTTAAAGACACTGGTCATATGGCAATAGGGACCACCCATATGACCTCATTTTATCATAATTACATCTTTAAAGACCTTATTTATTAATAAATTAGTCATGTTTGAAGTACTGGGGGTTTGCACATCAACATATGAATATGGGGGGGGACACAATTCAGTTCATAACACTTTCTATTTATGAAAATGCATCAATAGTTATGAAAGAGTCAGTCAAACTTACCTCACGGACCTGTCCTCAGGTACAGGCACCATCTGTTTTTCTTTTCTGTCGCTACCCCTCTGCCCTGGCTCTGGTGCCTCTAGGCACGTGTGAGCAAAATCTCCTCACTGTCACTTGCCATGGTGTGAAGGGCTCCTTACACAGGAACGTGGGAGATGAGGATCACATCATTTCATGGCAGAGATGCAGGCTTGTCTGATTCACTTCCGTGCTTGGTTGACTGCTCACTGATAAAACGTTAATCGAGAATTTGGTGAAATGTGGGATCCACAGGACATATAAGAGTGGATTCGTGCAAGTTTAAGTGCAGCCAGGTGCCTGGTGAGTGTCAATACCCAGAGAAAAGAAGGCAGCTGGCAGGTGAGGGCTTCAGAAGCAAGCTGAAGACGGGAGACACCGGTGCATGGGAGCCCCAGAGGAAGAACAGAACAAGAAGCGAAAACATGAAAGGACAGGAACTGCCGGCCCTTTAATTCTCCCTGATTCAACTCCCCAGGAGAAAGAAATTGGAGGTTAAAATGGAAATTTAGACCTTGTTTCAAAAGCTATGAAGGAAAAGAAAGGATTCTTATGAAGGATTTTTCTTTCCAGGATTTGTTTATAAGGAATAAAGCAGTTGCCAGATGAAAAGTGCTGTGGGAACTGTTATTATAAATTCACCGAGAATAATTCCAAGATATTTTTGCAGTCATAAGCCCCAGAGAGAAAAAAATTACAGATATATGGATGGCTCGTTTTGGCGAAAATAGTCAGATAAGAGGTTGCAAGCCTGTTGAAAGAGTTCAGGGAATGTGACTTTAAATATGCCTGTGCTAAATACAATTCTCTTTGGAAATAAAACATCTGCCAGAAAGGTATTGATTAGACTACCACACGATGTGGCTAGGAAAAAAAAAAGCTTGTAACATGTTTAATGCTCCCAATAAAAGTGACAGTATGATGGGGAGAATGGAGGGCTAATTAGGGGAGTTGACTAAAAAGATTTAATTCAAAAACTGAATTGAAAAGGAGAGAAGGGGCTCAAACCCTACTCAGTCTTTCAAATTTAGAATGGAGACAGAGAGAGAGAGAGATTGATAGGTCTACGTAGCTCCTGTAAGCATTGTTTTGGCTAACACTTCATTTTGGTGACACGCTTAAGTGAAATGTTATAGAATATAGTGTAATTAGTATAACATGTCAGGAAGGAAGCTATGAAATCTGTGTTTGGTGGGGTGGTCTAGAAGCAACAAGGAAGAGAGCTTTTAGACACTTTGAGTTTTTTAACAGCTTGAATAAAAAGGAAGTAGCCACAACTGATCCTATGGGAGAAACGGAACATTTGCTATTCTTTCTCCTTAGAAAAGATGCTCATTATCTCCTGAGTAAGAAATGAGTACATGTGCATGTCCAAGTGAGGCAGATATGTCCCCGTGGCTGCCAACCCAGGAAGTCCTCAAGAGAGTTGCATGTGTTTGTTAGGGCTGCCAAACAAAGCACCGTAAACTGGGTGGCTTAGACAAAAGAAATTTGTCTCATAGTTCTTGAGGCTATAAATTCAAAATCAAGGTGTAGGAAGGGTTGGCTCCTTCTGAGGGCTGTGGGAGAGAGTCCTTCCGTGTTCACTTGGTGTTCTGTGTGCACACCTGTCCAAGCTTCCTCTTTCACTGGGAACACCAATCATGCTGGATTAGGGCCCGCCCAAATGGCCTCATTTGAACTGGATTACCGCTCTAGAGACCCTTTTAAGTAAGGCCACCTCCTGAGGTACTGAGCATGAGGACTTCAGCATGTGAATTTGGAGAGACACAATTCAGGCCACAACAGGGAGACAAACTGTGCGCGTCAAAGAACACAGTCCGTTTCCTCATCTTTGGAATCGAGCAGTTTCTTCCTCACTGCTTTCCATTCCCTGTGGGCTGGCTTTTGCCAAGTATTTTCCCAGCCGGACCCTGTGGGGCAGCAGCCTTCTGTCCCATCCTCACAGAGGCCTTGGATAGAGCTTCCCACACATCTGCCTTCTCCTGTGCACACGTGGTCTTCTGTGCCCTGTTCTTACGCAGCTAAGTCTCTTCTGTGCTTAAATAGTAAGTCACTAGTACCCACTAAAAAGGAGACTAAAAGCAATGCTTCCCTTTGATTCCAGTATCTCTGAGACATTTTAGATTTTAAACTTAGATATGGGTCCAAAGGACCTGAGCTAAAGCAACACCTCATTGTGTTACCTCAGAATCATCACTTTCAAAACATTCCACAGATGCCCCGGCCGTGCCCAGATGTCTATATCTTAGAGCATACATAGGTGTGTTGACAGGTGACTATGATATCCCCAAAGGAAAAATCACACAGATTAATTTATAGAAAAATTAGATCTTGCTGTTAGTTCATATTGTGTCAATCTATAATTAACCTGTTGTACATTGATGGGGAAGAAAATAGATAGCACTGATAACAGTGGCTTTGGAGAGCTATTCTCTTGAAATGGTACAATAATTATGAAAATAGTTGCCAAGTAAAAGTATTATGATTGTACTGGATTTGGGGCTTGAAAATATACAAGAGAAAAAGGTAGGAAAAAATACCAATTCTGTCTGAAAATATGCTGAAGAATATGAAAAGCTTTTCTCTTTGAGAGGAATCTCAAGGACAACACGGCAGGAAACATGATAAGCAGCCTCACCCCAGAAGGGACCGGCTAAGTCCACACATCAGCTGCATGGGCAATGGAGTGATCAATGCCTTAGCACTTGATCAAAGAGAGAGAGACTGTATTCTTCAAATGTATTTAGGCTATTGTCACGCATGACGTGTGCAATTGTACCGTTCAGTTGTACAACAAATTATTCTGTGTGTGCACTAACGTGTAGACACAATGGAAATGGAAATAAAAGTAACACCTAAAATCAGAGCAAGAAGGAAGCCTGGGACTGTGAGTGGACTCTTTCCTTTTTGAGACAGGGTCTCACTCTGTCTCTGTCTCCCAGGCTGGAGTGCGGTGGCATTGGCACAGCTCACTGCAGCCTCAAACTCCTGAGCTCGGGTGATCCTCCTGCCTCAGCCTCCCCAGTAGCTGGGACCACAGGCCCATGCCACCACGCCCGGCTAATAGGGATGAGATGGGGTCTCGCGCTTGCTCAGGCTGGTCTCAAACTCCTGGCCTCAAGCCCCCCCCCCCCCCAAAGTACTAGGATTACAGGCATGAGCCACCGCGCCTGGCTGTGAGGTGACTCTTTAAGAGGATTTTACTTTTTATTTTCTTGGTGGTGACTCCAATAAAGAGGGAACATTATAAATTAGGAAACTGTTAACTAGTATTAGGTTATTAAGTACAAAATGTCTAATTTCCTTAAGTACTAAGTTTGACTGTTGATACCTCTGAAATTTCACTTTGACACTTCTTGTTTTATTTTTATTGTGAAGGTTCATCCTCATTCTTTCAAACACATGGTTTGCCTTGTGGTCACCTGTAAAATTATTTTTTACAGCAATTTTTGTGAAACCATGGATAACTCAAAAACTCGTCCTATTTTTGAATACGAGTTCTGTCGTGGAACCAATGCAGTGCAGACAGCTTGAAATATCAATGAAGCATTTGGGAAGGATGTGGCTAATGAACACACTGTATGTTGATGGTTTCAGAAGTTCTGTTCTGGTGATTTTTAATCTTGAAAATGAGCCACATGGGTGACCTGAGGCCAAGGTGGATAATGATGAGCTGAAAGCTGCAGTGGAAGCGAATCCATCTCAACCTACCTGTGAATTAGCAACAAGGTTTGATGTTACTATTCCAGCAATATTGGACCATTTGAAACAAATCAGCAAGGTAAAGAAGCAGGATACATGGATTCCACATGAATTAAATGAGCATCAGAAGAGAAATCGTCTCAAAACTTGCCTTTATTTGCTGTCATGACATAAAGGCGAATCATTTCTACACCGTATTGTTATGTGTGATGAAAAATGGATTCTTTTTGACAATTGCAAGTGTTCGGCACAAGGGTTGGATAAATATGAAGTACCAAAATGCAGTCCAAAACCAAATATTCATCAAAAAAAGCTAATAGTGTCTGTTTGTTGGTCCAGCACTGGCATTATCCACTACAGCTTCATGAAACCTGGTCAGTCGACTACAGCGGATGTCTACTGCAACCAATTGGATGAAATGATGAAGATGCTTGTGATTATGCAGCTGAGATTGGTCAACAGAGACAGGCCAGTCCTCTTGCAAGACAACACTTGACCACATGTCCCACAAACAATGCTGCTCAAACTACAGAGGCTGGACTTGGAAACTCTCTGTCATCCACCGTATTCACCAGACCTTGCACCAACTGAGTGCCTCTTCTTCCAGGCTTTGGACCACTTCTTGCAAGGAAAAATATTCAATTCTCAACAAGCTGTAGAAAATGCCTTTTGAGATTTCATCGCCACTCATTCTCCAGGCTTCTTCGCTGCTGGCATCAACGAGCTACTGTTAAGATGGCAAAACTGTGTTGATAGTTTAGACGCATACTTTGATTACTTGTACTGCTTCTTGCTTAAGATACAATAAACTACACTTTTGATTTGAAATCGGACATTTCATGTTTAATGACCTAATACATCAGAGGTCTGGTTCCACCCACACATAATGTGAATTTGAAGTAGCCCCAGATATAAGTATCACCAGTGTTTTAAAGGGACTCTTGAAACATAGTATCTAAACTTCCTATGATATCTAATTTATCTTATTTGTCACTGAGCCTATCAGTATAAAATGACATCCACTTTCATAAAATCAAAAAACACTTTTACTGAACTTAGAAAAATATATTAATAAAAGCTTATCATTTCTTGTTTCAAATTATTTATTGTATTATATCCTTGCATTTGTTACAAGAAGTGGACAAAAATTTTAAAAAAACCAGTGGGGTTTAGTTTCTAAACTTACTTGGCATTGTTAACAAGAGAAGGTTAGTAATTAACTTCTGCATTTCGTTTAAAAAAAAAATCATTAAGCACTTCTACCAAGGGGGGAAGAGTGAAAGTGAAGAGCGTGTGGAGTCATAAATTAAATGCAAGGATGCCTGTATCTCCACAGCATGTTCAAATGTCACTTGCGGCACAAGATGAGACGTGCATGTGAGGGGGTGGGTAAAGCAATCATATTTTGCTTGACTGTGAGTTAATTTCAATTGGAAAGTTTTGAGAGAGGAAGAAGGAGAAGGTGTTAATTCATTGTGAAAGGTAGGGTTAAGTATTTAGATATAACAAGGACCAAATTAGATCCAAAACTGAGTGACATTTCTCCTAGAAATTTTCTCTAATCTGTTAATTTTTTTCTTCTATGGCAGGCTGAGGTCTAAAGGAATAAACTTTTATACTTGTATTATAATTATAAAGTGCTCACTATCCCTCCTGGTCTAGCCAGACTGAAAAGATCTCTAAGGACAGATGTGTTAGTCTGTTTTCTTTTGCTTATAACATGGGCAATTTACAAAGAAAAGGAATTTATTTTTTACAGTTATGAAGGCTGACAACTCTGAGGTGGAGGGGCCACATCTGATGAGGGTCTTCTTGCCAGTGGGGACTCTGCAAAGTCCAGCGTTGGCACTGGGCATCTCATGGTAAGTGGGCTGACCATGCTAGCTCAGGTCTCTCTTCCTCTTCTTATAAAGCCGCTGGCCCCAGTCCCAGGAGAACACATTAATCCATTAACCCATTAATCCATTAATCCACTAGTCCATGAACGGATTAACCCATTCATGAGGCCTCTGCCCTCATGACCCAATCACCCCTAACAGGCCCCCCTCCCATACTTCCACATTGGTGATTAAATTTCAATAGGAGTTTTGGAGGGGACAAATATTCAAACCATAGCAACAGAATATGACTATGTGTCCCTTAAAATACATAGGATTCCACTTTACAGAGCTAGCTGGTCAGGTAGATAAATAGATAAAATAAAGAGTGTGAATTATGCAAAAAAATTACAAAAACTGTGATCTCAGAATATTGTTTACATTATTGAAAAATGTAAACCCCTTCTTATTGTGTTGGAAATAACGAAGAAACTATGGAAGACATTTGCACAAAACAAGCAGAGGAGTAAAGTCGTGCGTTACTTAGAGCAGGAGATCACCTGTGGGTCTTGTTAAACTGTAAACTCTGATTCAACAGGTCTGGGGAGGAGGTGGAGATTCTGCAGGTCTAGCAAGGACCCTGGTGACACCAGTGCTGGTGGGCCTTGAACCACACTCTGAGAGGGAGGAGATCAGTGCAGATCACTGATTCTTAAATTTGGTTGTTCCTTTTCAGAAATGCTGCCTCCTAGATCCCACCCTCAGGGATGCTGATGTCATTGGTACGGGGTGTGACCTGGGAATCAGGATGTTTCCAGCCTAGTGCGTGACTCCACGTGTACACTATAAGATTCCTAGTGTACGCTATGCTCTACTTTTAGAAAATAACAGGATTATTGTTTAGAGAAAGTGAGTTCTAGAGGCTGTGTTTCCCCATTGACAACTAAAGCATTATGATATTTTAAATGCATATTTCACATATTTTCTCTGTTTTGGGTTGCCCATTTAACCTCTTCAGGTAAATAAATTTTGGTTTTATGATTTTATTTTCTAGGACAATATAGTGGATGGAGTATTTGGGATCAGACATTTACCTCCTGAAACATTTCAAAAAGAATGTTTAGTAGTAAAGTGTCAAACAGATAACTAATGGAAGGGGGTCACAGGTAAATTTGAGGCATAAAAAAGGACAGACTCTAGGAAAAGAAAAGAAATGACATGATTTTCATTACTAAAGAAATCCATTATTCTGACCAATGCAAGAGCAGAAAAATAATAAAATATGAATGCTTGGGTTAGCATTTTAAGGGAATCTTTGAAAGCTTTGAATGTTCCAAGAATATAGAGTGACTACTTTTCACATATTGATCTGCATTGTGCTGACTATTTAGTTATTTACACGGTGAACCCTTTGTTAACAGGGGAAACCACACAACTTTCACTGACTGAATTAAAACCTGAAAAATGCAGAGGTCTGGTTAAAAATTCTGATGACCTAAGTTATTACAAGTGTTAATAGCCCCATGCCATTGAAAAGATACTTTATTATTTATAGATGTTGGAGATTTAAACAATAAAGGATTTTATACAATCAAATACAAATTGCAAAGGATGTTACTAGAAGGGGAAGAATGTAAATAGGAGAAGAAAAAGCAGAACAGGGAAACAAATGGAACTAACTGACTGAGATTTCTCCTGTGCCATGAAATATACATGCAACACACCATTTAATCCTCTCAGCCAGCCTCGAAAGCAAGCTTTAATATGCAGTTTGATGGAATCACTTAGGCAACCCGACCCACGGGTAAATAGTAGAGTTCTATTTGTCACTATCACACCATGGAGGGGAAAATATAAAGGAGTGTGACTCAGTCAGCGTTCAACCAGAGAAACAAAACCAGTAGGAGATACGAGTAGGAGATGTGTATTTAGAGGTTTATTGCAAGGAATCAGTTCTGGGATAAGGAAACTCGCTAGGCAAGTCCAAAACCCATAGTACAGTTGGTCAAGTCTGGAAGAGTCTGGTGGAAACGCCACAACGGGAGCTGAAGCTGCTGTCTCCAGGCAGAATTTCTTCTTCTTTGGGGAAACCTCAGCTATTCCTCTAAGATCTTTCAACTGAATGAATCGGGCCCACCCTGATTATCTGGGATAATCTCCCTTCTGAAAGTTAAACTGATGATGGGCTCCAATCACTGCACAACCACTTCACAGCAGCACCTAGACTTCTGGTGGATGGATTAGCTGGGGACTGCAGCCGGGACAAGCTGACATGTAAAACTGACCATCTCAGTGCCTCTGACTGTAGGGATGGGGTGGGGGAGAGAGGGGGGAGGGGAGAGAAGGAGTCTCAGTGAAAACTAGAATAGAGAGAGGTAGAAAAAAAAAGAATATTGAAAGAAAAAAGAGAAACTGTTGAAACAAAGTGACGTAATATTGGAATGGGACAAACAAAAGCACAGTGAAAGTGTGGGCCTCCTGAGAAGAGACGCAGAGCCCAGCTGGGAGCCATGATCTTTTAGGTCCACTAACCACTCCTTTCTTGTCAGTGACGTGTTTGATCCCAGAATGGACTCAAAGGAAGAAGTCCCCTAAACTCTGAAATGAATAATGCTTTTATGAGAATCGAACCCCAATCTAAAAGTCTGACTAGCAGCATTTTGTGGTGGAGGGGGGTGTCAGTTGTTCTGTCTTAAACAAGGGAACCAAACAAACCAGGTGTAGTCAGGACCCGGTCTAGTCTTCCAGAGAATGAGGTTTCGGCATGCTCACCAGGCCCGTAGTGCTCCAGGGCCCCTTCAGGCACAGACGCTTCCGGAAGGCTTTGTGCTGGTTGCTGCAGCAGAGCGTGGCAGAAGGACGTGCTGCAGGGCTGGCTGAGCCCTCAGCTCCTTGGCTGGTGGGGCAAACCTTCCCCTCTGCATGGAGACTCCTGCTTCCCGTCTAGGTGTATAAGGGTGTGGAATTCATATGAGAGGGGAGAAAGATTTCTCACACAGTGATTAGGATACACAGAAGTAAAAGTTTATTTACTTCTCTGAGAAAGAAAGAAAGAGAGAGAGAGAGAAAAACGGGAGGGCGCGGCCACGGCACACAGAGGAAGGGGTGAAAATGGCTCTTTTTTTTTTTTCCTCTGCTTCAGCAGACTCACAACAGAAACAGTGGTGAAGGTGTCACGAGTGCTCTTTCTGGCTAATCTGAGTCCTTGGAATCTGGTTTTTGGCAGGAACTGAGGCAGAGAGTTGGAGCGGGGAACTTGCACTACTACTGTCTGCTTAGGGCTCTTCAAGGCTTTGAAAATGAAATTTTAGAGATAACAAGTTAGGCCACAGGTGTTTTAATTAAACAAAGAGTAGTAGTGTTGTGAGTTTTTTCTTCAAAGGGGCAATTATGTGTTGTGAGTTCATTTCCCTTACTTTCTGTTTGATAGTTTATTTTCCTCTGTTAGATAGGTTATTAGTAAGACCACCTTTCAAAGGGGTAATCTAGTTCCTTCTAGGGCACATCCCCTATTAATTGAATCTCTGGCACCTGGCTTGCATTTCCCTCTCCCTTGAACCTTCCCATCAATTAACCTGGGAAAAGCCTACATTCTGGTAGACACAGTCTATCTGGACCCTGGTCCAGATCCTTCTAGATCCCTGACTCTGATCCTTCTCTCTCCATACCCTCTCCTGGCCATGCTATGGACTTTATCTATGTGTGGAAACCTTTTATCTGTGAAACCTTGAACACTTAGTCTAACATCTGGCCTTGCTATTCTTTTACATCCAAATTCCCACAGCATTTATCCTATGCCTTATGGAGTTCTTTGTATCTGGTTCCTCTGACTTTTTTCACCACCCTAACCCCATTTGAATCCCATGTTGAGCACCTGAACTACTTCCTCTTCCATCCTACATCCCTTTCCTGCTGGACTTTCCAGAAACCTACCTGACACACCACATATTTCAGAATCAAGTTTATAATTTTCCTGTTCCCTTCTGTTTGAATAATTTTGGTAGCTAAAATGTACAATCCCAAATGATTGATCTATTGTAGCATTAAAGAAAATAAATTCATATTACCAAAATTTAAATTTATATAGTATATTTCAAAGGCAAGCCTGGGTTTCTGTGCAATGCTACGGAAAATGGTACGGCCACACATGCTCATGCAGTGACAAATGAACAGGCTGTGACCTCAGCAGCTGCTTGACTCTGGTGCTAGCCTGTGCAGTTCAGGTTCCCTCGCAGAGGCAGCCAGGGCTGCACCCCTCTTCCAGCTTCCCACAGAGCCACAGTTTCCTTGGCCTTGGCCCTCAGGTCATCTGCCCTCCTTGGGGAAACTGAGACAATGAGGAGGTAGCCCTCAGCTCTCAGACTATATCATGGTCTTTCTTATCGCCTGCTTTCCTCGTAGTCTCACAAGACCCAGTGTGTCTATACTCGGATCAAAAGCCAAATCCCTCGTTGGTGTTCTTGACTCTTTTCCCTCAGATAGTTTCAGACCTTGATTTATCAATTATTCTTTCTTTCTCCAGTATCTTCAGCTATTTTTTTTCCTACTGGCTCTGTCTCACATCCTTAAAAATAGTCCCTGATGTGACCGTCTCCTGTGAACCACAAGAAGTTTATTTTGCAGTATATGAGTATCTAATTGAATTAATGAGCAAATAATATACTTTTAGAAAAAACTCACAAAATTCTTTATATAAATGGAAGTGAAAAGTTCAAATCTAAATTAAATCAAGACAGAAGAAGATTATATTCTTTATATACATGTATATTTTTAAATAATAAGTTATCCTAGCATTCTCCTTATCAGGATTTGCATTAGAAGAATCATAGATAAATATTGTGACATCTGTTTTTTTCATTCACACCAGGAGTGAAGTGCTAACTCCATTCTTGTCCAGTAATGCCTTCTAAATGTTTTTTTAAATACATTTAATTTAGAGAAAGAAAACTTTTTGCTATCATAAAGTGACATATTTTAAGGAGTAAATTTATAAAGAATGTAATTAATTAAAAATTAAAAATTAATAATGACACAGAATTTAAAAATACCAACACAGCAAATTCCCAGATATCTTTGAATTAAAAAAAAAAAGTTATGCAAAGTAGTAATTACGTTCATAATAATTCTGATAGGTTTTTTGGGAATTTTTTTTACCCTTTGATCCTTTTACAATGTAATATTCATCACTTTGCATTGACTGAGTTAGAGTAAGATATGTAAACAAGTCAGCAACAATACTTGGTGTTTTAAAGCTATGACCAGCTGGGTAGTCACTATATCAATTATATGATGAAAATTGATTTTAATCCCTTTTTCCTAAAAACTCTACTGAAGATCAAATACCTATCACACTAGCACTTGGCATACTGATGGTTAGATTCAGAAAATACACCCTTTCAGCTAAAAATTGGCCTAATATATCACAGAGCTATCAAACACAGCAGCTTTTTGTCTTTGGCAATGCCATAAAAACAGAGTAACAAATTGTCAGGTGATATCTGTGGAGTAATAGTTTGAATTCTACAGAATAAATATGATGAACACAGTAATCTATTAGGATATTGTCCACATGCTTGTTTTTGTGTTTTATTTTATTTACTCTTCCATGACTTGGTCTTACAACTGCTCAGGGCATTAGAAATGAGAAGGTTAGGAGTTAGATATCACTATTCACCTGAAGGAAGCAATTATTTATTATCACACCATAGGTTACTTGACTGGATAATAAATGTGTAAGAAAATTTATGGAATTTCAGTTACTCCATTATCATAGATAGCCGATCCTAAATCAAAATCTGTGCACTGTGACATAATTCTATAGTTGGAGTTTTGTCATTTGTTGTTATTTTATGTGGGGTTTTTTTTTAGAAGAAAATAATCCAGTCAATCTTACAGTCAATTCTGCACAAATACAATTTCATTGATTTGTTAATGACCCATTAATTTCTAATACATTCCCCTATTCATTTGTCATGACCACTACTATTGAAACTTAACTAACAAAGTTCCCAGATAACCCATGGCCTTCACTAGGGCAGGTCTCACAATGACTTTTTGTTTCCACTATTCCTTCTGGTCTCTTCTTTGGTTTCCAAGATAATTGGATTTTATCTTGTCTGTACCTCTTTACATAAAATTCATGTCCGAATTCTTTGCATCTTAAATATTCACTTTTAATCCTTATTTTATATCTCTATGCTGTGATGTTGTTTTTATTTTTTAACCAGTTACTTAGTCCATTATCTCCTGACACTCCGTCATCCGTGTGAGATGAGTGTAACCAGAGCCTGCACACTGTACGCCGACACTGTAACTCTGGCCACACCTCTACCCCAAACTCCAGGATTACTCCCTACAACGTCCCACAGACATTGCAAATACAGTATCTCTAAAACAGAACTCACTCTAAACTCAATTAACTCATTTCTACACTTCAATTTACTTTCGAATTTGTTTTTATGATCTTTTTCCCTGTCAGCCCATCCGAAAACCTGGATACTATCCCTAGCTTCTTACTCTCAGCAATCAAATCTAATTAACCTCCATGTTCTGCAGATTTTACTGCCTAAATATTTCTTAAATGCTCTCTCTGTCTCTGCCCTTGCCCTTGGTCACTAAGGAAGTCAGTCGCTGCTGTGAGTGATATCCTCTCTGCAATCCTTGTGTCCCCTCTTGTCCTCCTCCAATCAATGGATCACACTGCAGCCAGGTGATCTATGCAAAATGAAAATCTGACCAGAGTGGCTATAATGGTATGGTAGCTGCTCACGGCATATCGGATAAAGTTTTCTAGCCCTAAGTAGAATGCTGTCAGTGCTTCATGATCCGCTTCCGTGTACATGTGTGTTCCACCCCCTTGCACTTTTCCTTCCTGCCTTTCAAATGGTGCCCTCTAGCTTGAGTGAACTATCTGACATTCCCTACACAGGGCTGTTCCAAGCTTCCACAGCTTCATCTCTACATTCTTTCTGCGTGGAAAATGTTTTCCTTCCCCTCCTTGGCATGGATAACTCTTTCTTAGTCTTCAAAGATCCAATCAGATATATAAGCTTCACTTTTGCTGACAGCTTTACCCAACCCCTTAATAAGTCCCCTTCCTCTCCACCAAGACTCTGTTCTCCTCTATCCTTGCACCAACACAGAGCACTCAAACTGCCCTGTTGAGATCTGTCTTCCCCACTAGTCTGGGAATTTCTTGAGCTCAGAAATGATGTCTCTTCAGCCCTTTGTCAACATTTAGCACAGTGAGCAGAACATAGTAGAAACTCAAAATACAAAATGTTTCAGAACCAGAGAGGTGATAGTTGCACAACATTGTGAATGTATAAAATGCCACTGAGTTGTAGACTTTAAAATGGTCAATTTCATGTTATGTGAATTTCACCTCAAAAAAAAAGAAAAAGAAAAAATATATTTGTCTAACTGTTCATTCACAACATTTAGATTCAGTGGGTGAATAAAGCTTGAATTTAGAAAGACACTTTGAAACATTTTAGAGGTCAGATTCATCTCATTTGGTATGGAGACTATTGCTGAATACATATAATCTCCTCACACTTGTTTGAATTACCAAAGACTGTTATCACAGACTCCCTTGAAAGGTTTAGCTCTGACTAAGTGACAGGATGAGAAACTTTTTATGTGAATTTGTTTAGGATGAGGTCATGTAGCAAATGACTAAGCCATACATTTGCTTATAGCTAAATGAGCCAGCTTACATAATAGCAATTTATAAACTCTAAAGCCCTGTTCAAATATGCTGTAATATTTATGATAGTTATTACAAGAATGTTAGGTAAAACCAAATATTGTCTTGGCTAATGCTCAGAGACCTGTAAATTGCATTAGCCAATGTATATACTTGCAGGGAAAACATAATTTATTATTTAAAACAATTACCAATTGCATTGTTATTTCAGAGGCAGTTTGGTATACTGTATACCCCAAAGGAGTTGAAGGTATATAGACTTAGCTTTGAGTCACAGTGATGCCTTTTACTTAACTTCAGACTGTAGCTATATTACACATGCTCACTGAGCTTTACTTTCCTTGTAGAGTTATTATGATTTCCACATATGTTAAATTGTTTTGTGAAATGTGAAGCACTATTCAAATACAAATGATCATTGTCTTTGAAGTCAAACAGAAAGAATAATGTACCTTCAACAAATATGTAAAAAGTATGGGATTTTTTAAATATAAACAACAGAAATTAGAAATAAAAGGGAGGGGGAAAAAGCTTTCCCAACTTCATAGTTTTTTTTTTAGCTGATATGTTCATAGTTAAATATCCTTAATTCACTTTTTGTGGGGGGTTATGGAAAAAAAATTTTTGAGCAACCACATAAAAAGAATCAAATGCAACTATAATACTTACTCTTTATTTTTTAAAACCATGTATTTTATTGTGGTAACAACCTTAATTCACTTTTTAGATGAACAAAGTGAAGAGGTGATTTATATCTCGTTACGTATTAACAGCACAGCAAATCCATATAAGTCTTTCAGTTTCCATAAGAACTTACATTCTCTCATGTTTTCTATTTATCTTGAAAATATTACCACTTCATGGCAAATTTATTTCAGGGAACTTTATAACTTTTAAAAATGAACAGAAAAATAAATTCAAACCTGCAGTATTTTTAATCTGTACAACTTTATTAAACCTCCATAATATATTTGTTATTTGTTATTTGAATGTTGACGATGTGGTATTTTAATTTCCATATAAAAATGACTAGAGTGTATCTAATTTTGTGCCTTTTCATACGCTGTAACTGGATGATATATTCATATAGATATTTTGTAACTATAGTATAAACATTTAAGAATTTTAACCTCTCATTTAGGACTTTCTTACTCTGCTTATACAAAAAAAAGAGAGAGAGAGAGGGAGTTTGAAATAGCATTTCAACTTGAAATCTCAGAAATAACACCGCAAAAGACCTGTTTCACTTATCTTACATTGGAGAACTCTCTTAGATAGTTAATGGCTATTTATATGGTAATTGCTCCCCAATATATGTCTACTTTTCTCTTTTCAGCTAGATTCCATTTTCACCTAATAACACCAGTCGTGAGCGTCCTGTGTGAGTACAAATGATCTTCATGAATAGTACTGAACAAATCAATAAAACATTCAAGTTTGGCTTAAGCTGAATGCTTAACAGTTCATGAATTAAAATGAGACCAGAGAATACTGGTGAAGAGCACTGCATCACTTTTCTTTTCTTTTAGTGATTCTTTGGGAAAAGCAGCCCTCATGTGGCAGTGACGCCGCCCCCACTGTCGACGTTCCACTCCCTTCCAGCCCCAGCAAGCCCCTCAGTTGCATTTGAGAAGACACAGCAATAACAGTGTTGGCAAAGAAATCCGTGACAATTTTCCTCACCTTTAGTGTATTGACCCTGTAGATTCCACCTGCAGCATATATATTAAGTTAAAGAAAAAGAAGAGGAAAAAACCAGCCACATTTATAACATGGAGAAATAATATGAAAAAGAAAAGGGAGAGAGAAAACAAGAATATTTAAGGTTTACACATTTAGTCTCTCTTTAACGAATATTTGTTGAGCGCCTACTATGATGTCCATGCAGGCTTTTTTTCCTACTGGGAATACAGCAGTCAATAAGATAGGCAGTGTTAATTCTCTCTTTATAAAAGAATGTACAAGCAGTATACGTATATTTAAATAAATGTGATGATTTTAAAAAGAGGTAATTGTTCTGAAGAGAGCCAAAAGGGCAGTATGGGAGGATGCTCGGAGGAAGGTCATGACAGCCTGTTGGAGAAGGAGGTGTTTGAACTGAGCCCTGCATGAGAGTAAAGCAGAGGACGAGTTACCTAGGCACAGGGAATGTGTTCATTCAAAGTGTGGAGGTGGCACTTTGAATGAACAAGCAGAAGGCCGGTGGTCCTGGAGAAGAGCGAACTAGGAAAGAGGGAGAAAAAGATGAGGTAAAACCCAGATCCTTTTGGCCCTCCAAGTCATGGCGTCATGGTAACAAGGCAACGAGGAGGTTTTATTAAACGCACAAACAAAAAATATGTTCCAGGAGCTTAGCATTGTCCTGCACAGAACAGGAGGTTTGTAAACCTAAGACCAGCGGTTTCCAACTCCGATTGTGCAATGAGGTTGCCAGGGCAACTTTTCAAAGTGCCTCCGTCCCAGTGATGAAAACTGCCAAGAGTGGGAGGGATGGGCCATGATTCTAAAGTACAGAAAAGGCTTGTGCAAAACATACTTTGCAGTTTTCTGGGAAACCTGATCTGCCTGGACTCAGACACGGAATGATTTGGGACAGCTCATGGTAAGCAGAAGCAGCTGCTCTTTCTTAGTTTTCCAGGCTAGAGGCTATGATTTCCTCTCACCTCCCATCCGCTCCTTGCAAACACAATCGTATACTCTCTGTCCATCAGGCTGTGCTTCAAGGGGGTCTGATTCTGCTCCCAGAGTGGAATTTGGTCTTATTTATGCATTGCAATTGAATAGAGGGTTTTTTTTTTTTTAAGTTTGTTTTTCTTAAACTTCCAGTTCCCGGATGCTCCGCACCCTCAGATAATGTCAGTTAGGAGACACAAAATGTCTTTTGCCTGCAAATCAAATCATTCATTCACAATATTTTATGTGGAACTTGACAAGATATTTCTAAAATTTACATGGAAATGCCAAGATCCCAAAATAGCCAAAGCACTCTTACAGAGAAATGTGGGAGGACTTGCACTGCCATATATAAAGGCAAATTCTAAAGCATATGGTTCTGATGCAAGGGTATACGAGAGAACAGGGGAAAAAATAGAGAGCCTTCAAATAGCCCCATGTAGATTTGGACTTGATTTACGACATAAATGGCACACCAGAGCAGTGGAGGAAATGCTGCCCTTTCATCAATGGTGTGGGAACAAGGGACCTTCATCACAAACAAATAAAAAACATGTGAATGCTATTGTATATCATTCACAAAAAATTAGGTCCACAGAGATTGTACATATACATGCAAAACACACAAATACGAACTAACCATTTAAGCAAGCAAATAAATACACTTAAATTAAATTAATAGAATATCTTCATTACTTAACAATAGAAAAATAAGCAGAATACAAAAAATACTTATCATAAGGAAAAAATTATAAACAGCATGCCATTAAATATAATATCTTTTGTTCACCAAAATTCAGCATTAAGGAGGGAAAAAGATGATATTTGAAACATATATAATCACAAAGCCCTATTTCCAGACTATACAGAGAACTTCATCTCAATAACAAAAAGTCAGAAAACCCATGAGAAAATAGGCTAAAACCAAAAACAGGCACAAGCAAACATATACAATCGTAAAGTGGGATATTCAAGTGATTCAAATGGTCAGGATTCACATGGAAACGTGCTTAAGCTCATTAGTAACCAAGGAAATACAAATTAAACAGTAATAAAATTCACTCTCCTTTCATAGAATGGCTAAAATTTAAACAACCAGAGGATGGGACACATAGGGAATCACAGAAACTCTCATATATTGATGGCGGGTACATAAATTGTCATAACAATTGCAAAAAATAGTAAATATTGATTAAGTTGAAGAGGCATATGCTCTATGACTAAGCAATTCATTCCTCAGTGTATACTCTTAAAGAAAAAAAATTCTGACACTCATTAAAATAGTAAGGAAGACTTTATTCAAGACTGTTGCAATAGGGGAAAAAATTGTGCTCAACTCCTGATGCAGTAAAGACAACTGGGGATTTATAGCCAAGGAGCAGAGTGAGGGGGTCAGTGTGTAGAAATTACTAAGGCAAGACATCAAGGGTAGGTGGATCTTGCTAAACTGACCTAATAGGTTTCTTGCTAAAGGCAAGCCAAGGACTTAGACATAAAGGTGATCAGATATCAAGGGTGGGGATTTTTCACTAAACTGACTTAGCAGGATTCTGGCTAAGACTGGGCTAGGCAGGCCAAAGGCAGGATGAGGGCCAAGGAATAGGCCTCCTTGAGAAGAGGGCTCAGAGGGGCCTGACTGAAGTGTGGTCAAGGAGAAAGTCTTCACCAATCCTCAACAAAAACATAGGTGTATGTGAATAATTGCCTAGGAGAGATATGTATGTGAATAATTGCCATCATTTCAAAATAACCTAAATGTTGATTAACAGTAAGTAGCATGAATAAATAAATTGTGGTATATTCATACAATAAAGTACTTCACAACTTTGAAATGAATGACTTATAGTTACACCATGAATGAATATCAAGAGCGTTATATTTAATGTGAGCAAATATGGGGGGTAAAATATATACATATGTGTGATTCCATTTATACAAAGTTAAAAACCAGGCAAAGTTATACTATAGTATTTTGGGATGTACACTTGGGTAGTAAAAAGAAAAGCAATCAATTGATGATACAATATTCAGATAAGTAGTTAATTTTCAGAGGTAAGAAGAAAGTTATGACAGAAACAAACTTGTGGGGGCATGATGGTTTTCTGTCCACAATCTAGTCCTTGCTTTAAGTGGTAATTATATATGTGTTTGCTATGTCATAACTCAATAGCTGAATATATTTCTTTAATGCACATTTCTGCAAAGTTTATATTTCATAATAAAAAGGGTTGAAAAATCTATTCAAGTGTATTTTTAAGTATTTTAATAAGTATAATATTTAGAATTGTGTTTTCTGATAGCTTTTAAGAGAAACTTTCCTAGTTATTTTTCATATAAAAATCATATACATCACTAATTATAATGTCACCTATATCTACTTTTTTCTTGTGCATATGTTATATTATAATTTTTAAACAGGCAAGTTGTACTGCTACGATTGTGTCTTCTTTTGGAAGAGAGGAAGAAAACTCTAATTTTCATATTTCTTTTCAGGATTGTTAATTATTGACCTAATGAAATTCCAAAATGCTTTATTTTCATTATCTTCTAAATTCTGTTTCCTTAATGAAATGCTGTCTTTGTTACATCCTCTGAGACAAACATAATATGACCAGAAATCTTCATGTCAATGACTTTAGTGGTTCTGGAAAGGCCTTGAGAAAAAAATTCCTTTTTTTTTTTAAAAAATGTGCCTAAATTCTTCCAGATCAATAATACTTTGTTTTTGAAATTGGAAATTGCTAGATATCTTGCTTTGCTTTAGTGACATTAAAAGCTTGTCTAAAAGCATGATATCAAATAAATAAATCATTTAATTGTAGCAAGTTATATATATATTTTTTCATGATTGATACTTTCATTATGCTTTTGGAAAGTCGAAAACATCAAAAACACTGGAATTCCTGTCCATATCAGAATGGTTTATACTTCTAATTTTAGAGAATATTTTGCCATCCTCTTTAGTAATACTTCACAGAAAGGCAGCCATGGTATTCTGTTACCACAGCAGTTCAATTAGTGGTCTGATTTAGTATCCTCCTTTTCTTAGTCAAAAAGAATAAATGAATCCCTACGACGGACAGCACTGTATTAGATGTCAGGCACAACAATGAAGATATAATTTGTATTTCCCCAACCTGAAACTAAAGCTTGATGACTCAAGGGGGCTTCCTCTCAGAGAGACAGTGTCACGCTTAGCTTAGGTTTGACCTTTACACTATTTTGAAGAAATGAAGAAGGAAGGGTACTTTCAGGAAGAAAAGGAAAGTTTAGATCCAACATGATTTATATTACTTGATGCACTGCAACGGAATTTAGCTCAGAAGAACACATTTTTCTTACAACTGCATCGTTATTGCATTTTCTAGGCATATAACACATTAAATAGTGTCTATACGATACAGGAATGGAAAAATCTATGGATTGAGTTCTTTCTGCATTACCACATAGTAAATACCACAAACTCTAACAGCTTCCTAATAAGGATTTTTCACAATCAATACTCAAAATTTCTTAAATATAAACATTAGGAGACTAAAATGTAAGGTTTCTAAAAAATAAAACATTATGAGCATACTTAATAGAAAAAGGAGGGGACAAAAAGTACACCAGTTAGTGGGAAAGATGATCTTCACCATCAGTTTTTGTTTTAGCTGGAAAGTTATCTCGAACGTCTTTCTCTCCTCATGGAAAAACTTCAAGCCATGAGGCTCATAGCTGTTCTACGGTCGTAGTGTCTCTATAACCCCAACATAAGAAGAGAATATGTAGTATGTTGTCCTTGAATAAAAATTGTCTACAAAAATCTATTAGTAATTCCGTGGCAAATATTTTTAAAGAGTAATTTGATCACTGGATCAATAGGGTTATGAAAATGTTTAACATGGCAACACTTATATGACAACTTTGATATTTAAATTTTAAACATTTTAAGATTACACCTGCCATTTATTTAATTCTTACAGTATACCAGATACTTGTACCTATAACAATATTGCAGGTAGTAAAACTCCCATTTTACAAATGAGTGAATTAAAGCTCCAAAAGTTTAACTGAGTTGCTAAGTCATTCAGCAAGGACAACACGGAGCTCACACTGCAATCCCAGTGTGTCTGACTGCATAGTCTGTATGCCAACTCCAGAAAATGTAATACCATAATCTTTGAAGCATAACATATCATTATTAATTGATGATCAGAACTGGATTCTAAAATGGTCTTATGCTTTATTCACTTTACAATGCTGTAATATTGATTGCAATGGTAATACTCTTAGTATAAACTATGACTTTATAAGTATTCATCATATACAGAGAGCAACATATATGTCTGCATGCTTTTTAAGTGTGCAACTCACTAAGTGGAAATGAAATCAGTTGTGATGAATCCATCTGTATCATTACACCAAGGTATATCGGAAATAAAAGGAAACTGTAAGTACCATGTGAGAGGGTACCTGGGGAACTTCACACACACTGGCCCTCACCCAGTGGAATCATCCCATATGCTAATGTATTTCAAAAATACCAAAGTGCTGATTTAATGAAATATGATGGAGTCATTTAGATACGAGATATCACTGCAACTGTTCAACTGTTTTTCTTTATTGCTGAAGCTTACATTGAAATGGGATGCTTTGCTGTGGAGAAGGAGTCAGCACGGACTTAATGATTCTGATTCCTCTTATCCTCAGATATCATTGTTTCTTTAGCTTCCACCATACAGAATGATACACCAATACAATAAAAATGTGGACTAAATTAGAGTAAAATGATACACTAATGAGAAACATTTTCTCTTCATCTATATACTTTAAAAATATGTTTTTTTTTATAATTATAAAACTAAGTTATGGCAATTGTAGAGTATCTTTTTTAAAAGAAAAAGTATGTATAAGAAATAAAAATGCCCTAAAGATAACAATTGCTAATATATTAGTATAATTCTTTTTTTCTTCCATATATATATGTATGTATTTATAAGTTTAGATGTTACTGAAATTGCATGTTTTTTGGCCAGTATTTTATTATAAACAATACCACTGCCATTAACATTCTTTGTAAATGTAATTTAATGAATGTATCTTTTTATGGATTTAGCATAATATGATGAAGCAATTTCTTTCTGTTATTCCAAATTTTCAAACTTATATATAATTCTAGGCTGAAAATAATTATACATACATATTATACTCATTTTCTAAAATTAACACCTTGGTAGTTTTCTAGATATGGAGTTTTTGATTCATCAAAAATAGTTATTGTTAGAACTCTTGAAATGTATTTTTGAATAATTTTCCAAAAACTGAAGTCTCCTTTAAAAAAACATATTCAGTAGTAATTTTTCCTTCCTCAGATCCCAGCACAGAATCTGGCACAGAATTGGTACTTAATATAATGATTTTATAAGTGAACAGACTGGTATGATGGGTATTGTTTTAAGAATATGTAAATGCTTTTATAATAATATAGTATAGTAATAGTATATAGTAAACTATAAAATAGTTTATTTTAAAACATTTCTAAATTTTGAAGCCAGTATCTTCTCATATCATTTTGCATATACTTTGATCAAGGGGGTAGTGATCCTTTTAATATATTTCTTATCCACTTGTGTTTTCATTACGATATATCTCACTTCACACTTTTAAAATATTGGCAAAAGTTCAGGTGAACAAGCTGTGACCTATATTTGGTGCAACGTTTTGGCCTCGGTGAGAACACTTGTGTGGACTGATGTGAAGCTGCACTAAGCACTCTATAGGGGAAAAAAAAATGTGCTCACTTTGTAACTCCTCTCTTCCATAGTCTGGAGGCTGATAGTCTGGAAAAAATAAGGAGCAAAGTTCCCATTAATAAACCACACATATTAAGGCCAGTAGAAGGAATATAGACACAAGAGGCTGCATATAAATGCTCTGCTGTTGTAAAGCCAATGCAAACTCCTTAGTTTTAAGTTTAAGTTTTAGTTTAATTTTAGTTTTAAGTTAACAAATATTTCTCTACTTTATTCTCTAACATATTCCTATTTCCTGGCTTATAGTATGTTCTCAATAAATATTACTGAATGAATAACGTAACTAACAGCTGGAAAAAGAAAGAAAGGATTAGGTTCAGGTTTAGGGTGAAAAGGGCTAATGGATGCTATAATCCAGAAAAAGACTGATTTCTTTCTGATTTGCCTCATTTATTTTTATTCCAGTGGTCTACTTTGGAATTAAATGCTTCAACTACATCATTTGGCAAATAAAATTAACCTTCTAGGAATGATCGCTTAGTCATCAGGTCACTGCACATCTCCTGTTCTTTTTCCTTCTTTCACTCTTCCCAAACCCCAAATCCTACCCCTGGCCCTCTGAAAATCCCAGTTCATCATCAGCAAAATCTTCTGCATCCTCAGCCTCTACAGAGACCGGCCCTTCGCCTCCTGGCTTAGTGGACCCGGCTAAGTACTCTCCTGAGGGCTCCACTTCCCCTGCAGCCCTCTGGGGTGGGGTCTCTTCTTTCTCCCACAGCCCTTTTACTAGAAGACTAAAGAAGTGGACCTCCCTTCTCCTCATTGCTGCTTTCAGATCTCATCCCTTCCTCCTTCCTAAAACCTTCTGCTTTGCATCACACCTCAGCAGGTTATATCAGCCACTCTTTCTCATTGTTGTCCTACGCATATCCCCAAGTGATTCTCCTTCATTTCTTGATGTTTTTGGCTCCTGATCCATTGCCACTCTGTCTAAAAGATCCATCTTATATTGGAAACGATTTGAATATTCACATAGATGATCTTCCCAACACCCTATCCTCAAGTTATTTGAAATCCTCTCCCACGATGATCTTGGCACGCGCACCCCCGCCTCCCTCGCTCGTGGCCATAGCCTTCCCTGACTTGCCAGCAGCAACAGTGGCAGCCCCTCTCGTGTCACGTTCCTCACCATCACCTCCCACACTTCCAGTTCCACGCCGTTAGCAGCCCAGTTCCAACCATCTTTCAACCCTCTCAGTTTCTGTCACCTATTGACCCTTATCTCCTTGCCTCCTCTCCTTAGTGACCTCGCTTAAATCCCCTGGTTATTCAACATAATCACTTCCTTATGCACATTCTCAACTCCCTCGCCCTGCCTTGTTTCGCTGTCCTCCCTGGAGAACACCACAACCTGAGATAATCCAGGACCTCCTTGCTTGCATCTCTGTAGTGAACGTAGCTAAAGAAATAAGTCATGAGAACTGAATTTGCCCTTTAAATTCATCACTGGGAACTTCACAAGGGCCTTTAAAGATTCATGGCAACTCTGACATACTTCCCTAGCTTGTTTCCTCCCCCACCGCCTGCTCTGTTCCTCTCCACCCAAACCCTCAGCAGCGCTTCCCATTTTTATTCTCTATTCTCTCTTCGCTGAGAAAATCAGCCTTCAAAATAGAATTTTTCAGAATTTCACTATCACAGTCATTTACGTTCCAGCATCTGCACCCACAGGCTTAGCGTTCCTGCTGTTCACATCGATGAATGAGCCATGATCCCATCCACGACCACTCCCTCCATCTGTGCCACGGAGTCCATCCTCTCCCACATACACAAGGATATACTTAAGCAATCCCCTGCTTTTGAAATAATCATTTCAATTAATGTTGTTCTTGGACTCACTCCCCTTCTCCAGTTACTTCCCTATTTATTTGTTCTCTTGGCAGCAAAACTCCTCAAAAGAGGCATCTAAACAATAAACCTACTAAAAGGTGATGTAAGAGAAAATCCAAATGACCTTAGAGGTGGTGATGATTCTTTAGATACAATACCAAATGCACAATCCATAAAACTTCCCTAAAATGTAAAACCTCTGCTCTGTGAAGACACTATCAAGGGAATGTGAAGACAAGCCACAGACTGAAATAAAATATTTTCAAAAGCCATATCTGATAGAGGATTGTTACCCAAATTATATAAAGAACTCTTAAAACTTAACAATAAGAAACTTAACAAACAAATTAAAAAGTGAGCAAAAGACCTGAACAGACACCTCATCAAAGATAATATACACATGGCAAATAGGCATATGAAAAGATGTTCAACTTCATATTCCATTAGGGTATTTCAAATTAAACTAACGAGATACCACTACACACTTATCAGAATGGTGAAAATCCAAAACAACGACAACACAAATGCTGGTGAGGATGTGGAGCAATAAGAACTCTTATTCACTGCTGGTGGGAATGCAAAATGGTACAACCACTTTGGAGGACAGTTTCACAATTTCTCACAAAACTAAACATACTCTTACCATAACATGCAATAATCACACTCACTGGTATTTACCCAAATGATTTGAAAACTTAGTACACACAAAAACCTTCACACAGATACACATAGCAGCTTCATCCACAAATGCCAAAACTTGGAGGCAATCAAGATGTTCTTCAGTAGGTGAATGGACAAATAAACTGTGGTAAAAAGACATGGAATATTGTTCAGCACTGAAAAGAAATGATCCATCAAGCCATAAATAGGCATACAGGAAACTGAAATCTGTATTACTAAGTGAAAGAAACCAACCTGAAAGGTTACATATTGCATAATTCCAACTACATAACACTTTAGAAAAGGTAAAACTATAGAGATTGCAAAATGATCAGTGGTCCCCAGGGGTTAGGGGAGAAGGAGGGATGAACAGGCAGAGCACAGAAGGCTTTTAGGGCAATGAAATTACTCTGTGTGATACCCATATTCTTTTGTTTAATATTCTACTTTTAGGATCATGTCAGGTTTCCATTTTAAAATTTTACATTTACATTTGTGAAAAATACATCTAACTTCCCCCGCAAAATATTTCATTTAAATAATACAGATTTCTTGCTAGATACCAGCAACCAAACTTGAAATATAGTTTCCAGTGGCTCTTGCAACTACGTAGGACCATCTGAGCTGCTTTTAACAACGGAATCTGAGCAGAGGTGACGCGTGTTTGTCCCAGGTGTTAAGACGTTTCATGACTCTTTCCTAAGCTTTCATCTTCCAATGATTTATTGAAGATGAGTGTGGCGACTTTATTGAAGATCACAAAGCCATAAAATAGAAGAAATCTGGGTCTTTGAATTACCTCTTAGGGAAAAGCTCCTTTGCTGATTGAGATAATCTGTTTTCGACTATATAGGAGAGAAAAAATAAACATTTTTTCTTCCTGAAGCCATTGGACATTTGTGGGATTTTTAGTTAGAGTAGCTAGTGCTGCCGCAACTAATATCCCATACTCTTATAAAATCAAATGCCCTCTGGAGAATATAAATGATGAATCCAGCATTCCATGGAGGTTTTTATGTGAATACTTTACATAATATTGTGAATGAAAAAAATGGATCAAGTTCTAAAATACCCATTTTACTTCATGAAAATAAGCTGTATAAGTATCAATCAATAATCACTCTTTCTCATTCTTTGGCATGCCTAAATTTAAAAAATATATATTTTACTTTTGTTTTTCATATACAACTAAAAAAATAAGATAATGCATATTTATGGTTTATAATAAACATGTAAAATTTTTAAAATTCAAAATCTCTATGATAATGATATTCTAACACAGCATTTTTTAAAAGTGGGATTTTTTTAGATTTATCTCAGCAAAAGCAGTAAAACTAATTCTAATTCCAGTTATAATCAATTCATTGATTACTGCCATGGACAAATTTGACAATCACCCAGAAAGCCAGACAAAAAAATTGACATTTGAAAACTTTAAGATTCACACTATATTCAGAAATATGTTTCTTAAAACAATTCTAAATTATTTTTAATTTTGTAGTTTTCTAATTATACTTTAAAAAATTCGACTAGTCATCTGTTGCTGCAGAATGACTGTGAAACGCCAAAGCTACAGTTCTGAAAATATATTCATATTTTTGCATAAAACTCTTTTGTAAAAAATGTTTTCATTGATCCTATCAGATAATGTATCCTCAGTTCTTATAAATGGGAAAACCTCAGTTGAGCCATATGCACTGGATAGCAATGACCAAAGGTTTCATATAATGCAGAATATGGGAGAAAGGACCTGCTGAAGTTTCTATGTCTTGAGCTACCAAAACATAGATTGCTGGATCAACAGCAATAGTCAATGCAAAAGCCTCTATGATAAAATTTAGGGAGCAACATTTAGTGTTAAAATTAGCAGTGTGAGTTCTAGCAATTTATCTCATCTCTTTGTATGATCGGATAAAATATGAGAGATTCATTTTTAAATGATTTTAAATGATAGAGAAAGTTCCTGGTTTTGATATCCTGTGATGATGTCACCCTCACATTAAATTAATCAATAATATAGACTTAAAATATTTGCAGCCTTTGACATTAAAATGTCAATGTTGTCATTTATATCTGACACAGCTTTCATACATTTCTTTCTCTTTGCATTTTACTAGAAGATTCCATATGGTCCACATTCTTCTACAATACACTTAGATCTGTACTGATATTTGTCTATGTATAACCACATAAGCTGTCAGAATATGTAATTTAATTTACTGTCATTCTGCACTGAATCTCCATAAAAAGTGGAATAGAGTAGTTGATGTGTCTTTTCTTACCAGACTTAAACCTTATGGTGTTCTTAGAATACGAAGAGCTAATTGCCAAGGTGCCACTGATTCCACTGATTTTCTTTTTCTTCATAGTTTCTTCCATTATATTTAAAGGAGAGGTTTTTTACTTCATCAATTTCTCCTTTTTTTAAACCACTTTTGCTCTCTTCTACTGCCTGCCACCTTCTAGGCAATGTTCCCACTTTTCCCCCCATTTTTTCTGGCTTCTTTGTCCTTCATTCCTAGGATCTGTCACCGACAAGCTTGTCCTCTGTACACGTTTTCAGCCAACAAGCATGTGACTTGATTTTGATTGAAGAACTGGCCAATCACATTGCACTTCCTTTAAGTTTAGTATAACTGATTATTACTTTGTAGTGCTCATATGTTTAGGCTTTCTTCTTAAAATTTCTGCTCAAAAGTGTTTCTGGGGTATTGATATTGCAGACTTTAAAATTTACATTAAATTAGATAAACAACATCCTTGAAAATATGCTTTATTCTCTCTTATTTTAAGAAATTAGAAGGACCTTGGTACAATATGTACACATATATTTTATATATATATTATATGATATATTTGTATTTTATATTCTTAAAATATATAGTATATAAATACAATACATATACATATGCATATCTTATATATATAAGATATATACACACACTCAATCCTCATTATTCATGAATTCTGTATTCGTGAGTTCTCATAATCACTAAAATTCATTGATAACCCCCAAATCAATACCTGGTGCTCTTTTGCGGTCACGGATATGCCCAGAGCAGTGAAAAGCATTAGCAGCCATTCTCAGTTGAGGTTGAACAAGGCAATGCTCTGCCTTCTTGTTGTAGCTCTCTTCCTGGAAACAAGTCCTTTTTGCAGTTTATTTTGTGCCATGTTTTTATGTAATTGTGGGTTTTTTGTTGATAATTTTGATGCTTAAGATGTCCCAGAAGAGTAGTGCTGACATCCTGTCTAGTGTTCCTAAGCACAAGAAGGCTGTGAGGTGCCTTGTGGAAAATATGCATGTGTTAAGCCTCATTCAGGCATGAGTTTGAGTGCTGCTGGCCATGAGTCCAATGTCAATGAATCAAAAATATATATTAAATAATGTGCCTTTAAACAGAAACACGCATAAAACAAGGTTTAGTATTGATCAGTTTGTGAAAATGTGACCAGAGTTTCTCAGGAAACTGTATTTCCTTTCAGATTTGTTGATCTGTTGTCCACCATGACATTATAAAACATAACTGCCACAGATAATGAAAGTCAATTGTATGTATGTACTCACTGGAAATGTAATTTCACTTCACAACCTTATAAAGCCCAAATGTAAGATTTTTATTCCCTTTTAGCTGGAGAGTTCTCAAAGTGTAACATGAGGACTCTTCTCAGTCTCTGAGACATTTCAGTGGGTCTGTGAGATTCTCTTTTTTTAAACCAAATATCTTTATGAACCTGGATTGTCTTCATATATTTAAAACAAAACAATTTACTATAATAGATTGACTTGAGAAGCAAATATAAGAATCCAGCTGTCTTTTATTAAATTAATCATTAAAGAGATTTGCAAAAATGTAAAATGATATCATTCTTTTTACTAAATTGTTTTTTGTTTTGGCAAATATAGTTAATTTTCTTTAAATTATGTTTATGTTATCATTTTAATTGTCATTCATATTAAAGTATTATTCATATTAACATCTAAAGGATTTATTATTTTTAAATAGAATAAAATTTTATCTAATATGTAAATGGTATGAATAGTGGCATGCTGGAAAGTGGCTCTCTTAGGAAAAAAGCCCTGATTTCCCTGTGATAAAGACTCCAGTGGTGTAACTAGTTCTCTGAGAGAAGTTTCAACATGAATGTCTACATTAGCAAGTGAGACAAATGTGAAACAACACACCCATGAGGTGGACCTTCACTCATTCATGTGAGTGACTTTTAAGTTGAATCAGATAATATTTTTTGAATACGAGATTATTTCTTCATCTTTTTATACTCCATAACATAACAGCTACAGACTCAACACATTTTAAATTTAATCTGCATTATTAACATTTTCTTAAATCGACAAAGCAACAAATCATGCCTTGCATTGTAGCGTTTGCCAATTTTGTGGTGTAAATAAATGTTCTTATCATGGCTGATTTCAAGTGACCAACCCAACATTACTGAACAAGAATTCTTGAAAAGGCACATAATAGTACAACTTTAAATAGTATTTCTACTATACAAATATACCAGACACAAATAACCTCAAAAGAATAGGTAATAGTAAAATAATTAGAAAGTGGTGAGCTTTGAGTTCTAATTATTTGTGTTTTCAATATGTTATTTACTTTTAAGTTTATGTAATATACTTTTTAATAATGAATCTTTTTAAAGACCAGCTTTCAAAATTCCTGAAAATTTAACAAACATTCTCACTGGCTGGCTCCACCGCACTACTGAAATACTTCTGACTGTGGCTGTTTTCACGTGACCAACATGAAGTTGCAGATAGCAAAGTCGGGAGCAGATGTTCAGAATCAGTCTTGGCAGGCTGTGCTCATCACCTTGAGCGCATCACTGGACATATCCTTTGTAAACAGAAACTCTTTGGGGGTCCCACATATTTTGATGAGGGTTAAAGGATCCTGACACCAAAGTTTGAGAATTACTGAGCGAGAGGATAGACAGTTCATTAGTTCTAACCCTGGAGCCGGTGTGTGGACTGACGGTGATCCGGGAGAGTCCCAGGGGTTCAGAATGCCATCGGTTAGACAGCAGAAGTCATGCCTGTGGAATAACGGACACAAGAGTATTTGACAGAGGAGCTGAGTATTAAAAAATAAAACGTGATGAGAAACAAAATAGAAGCTTCCGAGTGAGAAAAGGAGTGAAAATGAGTTTGTAGAAAAAATTGAGGTGAGTCACGTTAATCCCAACAATAATTTTATTATAGCCCTTCATTTCTAGTGGAGAATTATTGTTTCTAAGGTTGATTTTAACTTGCGCAATGGATAAACATGAATGCAATGTATAATTGCAACTGCTTTCTAAGATGGTATTACAAGAGAGGCCTTCTGATATTTTAAACATCTTGAGGGTTTGAAATGCAAAATAGGTCTAAGCTAAGCCTAAAGGCATAGGGGAGCCTCTGCACAATAGAGATTTTGGAGCTCTGAAAGTAATCCAGGAGGAAGAGGAAGAGAAGGAGAAAAGTGGAGAGGGAAGGAGATAACTAGTCTAAGAGGCCTGAGACTGTGGGATAAATCGTAAGGGTATGAAATATTCAAAATGAAATGGACTTGACCACATCACCCCCCATATTCTACATCTTTATATTTCTTGTGCACAGGTGTGTGCGTGCGTGTGTGTGTCTGCTAACATGCTTGGGTATGCGTATGGGCATGCCTGAGGGAGGAAACTCAGGTAACAGCAATGAGATGGCTCATAAATATTAATTCTGGACAAGCAAGAATTTAGAACAAGAGTTGACTGCCGGAACATAAGCTTCCAAAGAACTCGTGGAAATTTTGGGATGAGCTATGGACTTCCGTAGAATATTGAATGGATTTTTTTGGACAGAATTCATATTTTAATCTCCAGAGGCAGAAGTACCCTAGTTTAGTCTTTTTTAAGTATTATTTTTTGATTGACATATAACAATTGAACCTGTGTATGGGGTACAGTGTGATGCTTCAATACATACATACATGGTGTAAAGATCAAATCAGGGTAACCAGCCTATCCACCACCTTAAACACTTAACATTTCTTTTTGTGCAAATATTCAAAATCCTCTCTTCCAGCTATTTTGAAATATACAACATATTATTGTTTACTATAGTCACCTTAAAGGGCAATAGAGCACTAGAACGTACACCTCCTATCTGACTGTAGCATTGCACCCCCTCGACAAATCTCTCCCCACACTTCCTTCTCCCCTCCCCTCCCCAGACTCTGATAACCACCATTCTCTTCTCAATTTCTATGAGATCAACGTTTTTGGATTCCATATATAAGTGAGATCATGCAGTATTTGTCTTTTTGTGCCTGACTTATTTCACCTAACATAACGTCCTTCAGGTTTACACCTGTGGTCACAAGTGACAGGATTTCATGCTTTTTATGGCTAAATAGTATTCATTTGTGTATATATACCACATTTTCATTATCCATTCATCTATTGATGGACACTTAGGTTGATTCCATATCGTGGCTATTGTGAATAATGCCACAATAAACATGGGAGTGCAGAGTCATTTTGACATAGTGATTTCATTTCCTTTGGTTATATACCTAGTGGTGGGATTTCTAGATCATATGGTAGTTCTATTTTTAATTTTTTGAGGAACTTCCATATTGCTTTCCATAATGTCTATACTAATTTACATTCCTGCCAACAGTGTGTAGGAATCGCCAAATTTGTTGCCTTTTGTCTTTTTAACAATAGTTGTTCTAACAGGAGTGAGGTGATATCTCATTGTGGTTTTGATTTGCGTTTCCCTGATGATTATTGTTGAGCATTTTTTCATATTCCGGTTGGCTGTCTGTATGTCTTCTTTTAGGAATGTCTATTTAGGTCTTTTGCTCATTTTAAAATTTGGTTATGTGTTTTATTTCTATTGAATTATTTGAGTTCCTTACATATATTGGATATTAAATTCTTGTCATATGTACAGTTTTCAAATATATTTTCCTGTTCAGTAGGTGGTCTCTTTACTCTCGATTTTTCCTTTGCTATGCAGAAGCTTTTCAGTTTGATGTGATCCCAATTGTCTATTTTGGCTTTTGTTGCCTTTGCCTTTGAGATCTCATGCAAAAACATTTTGCCCAGACCAAGGTCATGAACCTTTTCCCTGACGTTTCCTTCTAGCAATTTTATAGATTAATGTCTTACATTTAGGTCTTTGATCCATTTTGAGTCTTTTTTTAAATATGGCCAAAGAAAAGGGTCGAGTTTCATTCTTCTGCATGTGGATATCATGTTTTCCCAGCACCATTTATCGGAGACATGGTCCTTTCCCCAATGCATACTCTTGTCACCTTTGTCAAAAATCAGTCAGCTGTAAATTCATGGATTGATTTCTGCATTTTCTATTTTGTTCTATTGGTCTAATGTGTTTATTTTCATGCCAGTACCATGCTGTTTTTGTTACTATAGCTTTATAGTATCTTTTGAAGTCAGGTATTGTGATGCCTCAAGCTTGGTTCTTTTTGCTCAAGATTCCTCTGACTATTATGGTTCTTTGCTGGTTACATTTGAATTTTAGGAAGTCATTGATATTTTGGTAGCAATTAAATTGTTTAATTAGTTGTTAATTAATTAAATTAAATTAAATTAAATCTCTTTGGGCAGTATGGACATTTTTAGAAGATTAATTCTTCCAATCCATGAACATATGATATTTTTCCACTTATTTGTGACTTTTTCAATTTCTTTCATCAATGTCCTATAGTTTTCAGTGTAGAGACCTTTCAATTCCTTTGTTAAATTTATTCCTAGGTAATTTTTTGTGGCTATTGTAAATAGAATTGTTTCTTGGTTTTTATTTCAGACTGTTCACTGTAGAGTACAGAAATGCTACTGAATTTGTAGGTTGATTTTGAATCCTGGAACTTTACTGAATTCATTTATTAGTTCTAACAGTTTTTTGGTAGAGTCTTTAGAGTTTTCTATGTATAAGATTATGTTATCTGCAAATAAGGACAATTTAACTTCTTGTTTCCAATTTGTATTCCTTTCTTTCTCTGCCCTATATGCTCTGGACAGGACTTCCAGTACTATGGTGAATAGAAGTGACAAAAATGGGCCTCCTTGTCTTATTCCATATCTTAAAGGGAAAGCTTTCAACTTTTCCCCATTCAATATGATGTTAGTTGTGGGTATTTTATGCATGGCCTTTATTGTTTTGAGGTACATTCCTCCTATATCTCATTTGTTGAGAGTTTTTACCCTAAAGGAATGTTGGATTTTGTCAAATCCTTTTCAGCGTCTATTGAAATGATCATATGTTTGTGGCCTTCATTCTGTTAATGTGATGAATCACATTTATTGATTTGTGTATGTTGAACCATCCTTGCATCCTTGGAATGAATCCCACTTGGTCCTGGTAAATGATCGTTTCAATGTTCGGTTAAATTTGGTTTGCTAGTATTTGTTGAGGTTCAAGGTTATTATTGGTAGGTAAGGACTTATTCCTTCTATTTTAAATTTTTTTTCTAGTTGTTTTATAGATCACTTATTGTTTTCATCCTTTTTGGTTGTTTACTTTTGTGTTTTGGTGGTTTTCTGTAGTGCTAAGCTTTGATACCTTTCTCTTTCTAATTTGTGTATCTGCTTTGATTTTTTTCTTGTGGTTACTATGGGGCTTACATAAACATTATTATAGTTATATAGACATTTAAAGCTGATAACAACTTAAATTTGGTTACATATACTCTAGACTTTTGCTCTCTCCTCAATTTTCAATTTTTATATTTTGTTTCCTTAATATACATCTTTTTATATTGTGTGTTCCTCAACAATTTATTGTAGCTATAGTTATTGTAGACCATTTTGACTTTTTTCCTCTTTGTGAAATAAATAAACAGTACCTTTATTTAAATCCATCTAAAACAAAGATCTGATTTACATATATGGCTTCATTTGGATCACCAGATTCCCTTTGCTTTGGTTTCTTATGCATACATTTTGTAGTAGTTTTTTTTTTATTGTTTCAGAATCTACAAAGAACTCAAGGAAATAAGCAAGAAAAAACCAAACAACCCTATTAAAAAGTGGGCAAAAGACGTGAACAGAAGCTTTTCAAAAGAAGATAGACAAATGGCCAATAAACATATGGAAAAAATGCTCAGCATGTTGACTTTTAACCTTCATACTAGAGATTTGAGAGGTTTTTATACTACCATGACAGTAATGGAATAGTCTGAATCCGTTTATGAGTTTACCTCTACCAGTGAGTTTTATACTTTTGTATGTTTTCATAATACTAATTATCTTCCTTTCAATTTCAGTTGAAGTGCTCCCTTACGCATTTTTTTGTAATGCTGGTCCAGTGGTGATGAATTCCTTCAGCTTTTGCTTGTCTTGAAAAGACTTTATTTCTCTTTCATTTCTGAAGTATAGTTTTGCTGACTAGTATTATTAGCTGGCAGCTGGTTTTTTTGTTTGTTTGTTTTTCTAGCATTTTAACTTTATCATCCTATTCTGTCCTGGGTACAAGGTTTTTGCTGAGAAATTTGCTGGTCATCTATTGGGAATTCTCTTACATGCACCTTGACACTTTTCTCTTACTACTTTTAGAATTCTCTCTTTGCTTTGACTTTTGACAGCTTGATTAAAATGTTCCTTAGAGAGGACCTCCTTGGGTTGGATCTATTTGGGAACTTTTGAGCTTCATGGGTCTGAATGTCCATATCCCTCCCAAGTCTTGGGAAGTTTTTAGCTGTTATTTCATTAAATAATTTTTCTCTGTCTTTCTCTGTCTCTTCTCCCTCTGAAATTATCATAATGCAAAGATGTGTCCACTTAATGGTGTCTCATGAGTCCCATAGACTTTCTTCACTCTGTTTCTTTTTCTTTATCTTTTTTTTTTTTTTTTTTTTTGGTTTTTCTGACTAGGTTATTTCAAAAGGCCTGTCTTCAAGTTCAGAAATTCTTTCTTCTGCTTGATCTAGTATGTGTTGAAGCTCTCAATTTTTTTATATATTTCATTCATTGAATTCTGCATCTTCAAGATATCTGTTTGGCTCTTTTTTATGATATCTATCTCTTTGTTGAATTGCTCACTCAAATAATAAATTGATTGCATTGAATTGTCTATCTTTATTTTCTCATATCTTGCTGAGTTTTCTTAAAATTATTATTATTAATTCCTTTTCAGACAATTTGTAAATTTCCATTTCACTTGGATCAGTTACTGGAGAATTATCGTGTTTCTTTGATGGTGTCATGTTTCCTTGATTTTCATGTTTCTTGCATTGATTTCTGCATATCTGGTAAATATTCACCTTTTGCAATTTTATAGAGTGGATTTCCTAAGGAAAGACTTTCACCTGAAGATGAGTCCTACAGTGTCAGTTGGGTATGGTGCGTTGACTTTGGTCCTGGGCAAACATACTTTTCTTGCAGTTTCTTCAGTTGTAATAAATGTCAACAGTACCTGTGAATGCCTCATTGACCTAGGCTGCAGGATTTTTATGGCTGGTCAGCTAGCTCAGGAGCAGCTCCTTTGAAGGCAGGGTGCTGGGCTGCTTTGAATACTAAGAGCATTCAAAGTTGGCCTACTGGCTTGAGCATGGCTCCCCTGTGGGGAGGGCACTGAACTTTTTGCATACTGAAGGGAAGCAGGGCTGGTCCACTGGGTTGGGCATGGGTACCCTATGGGCAAGGTGCCAGACTGATTCACACACTGAGAGGGTATGTGGCTGGTCTGTTGTGTTGTGCATGGCTCCCCCGTGGGCAGAGCACTGGACTGGTCTGCTCATCAAGAGGGCATGGGATTGGTCCACCAGGTCAGGTTTGGATTCCCTGTTGGGGGAGGTGGCAGGCAACAAGGTGATTTGTGTGCTGGAGATGCAGGGCTCATCCACTGGCTCAGGCTCAGCTTCCCTGCTAGCTAGGATCACCTATTCCTTGGGGAGCAGGGCACTGCATTGGCTCGGGCACCAGGGTCACAGCTGTTCTCCTGGGCCTAGGTTCCGTGTAGCTAGGTTTGGGACCCTGCATTGACTGCTATGGGAAGATGGAGCACCGCCTAGGCAGCTTGTTCCCAGAGGGTAGGAAGCTGCAGCAATTAGGCTAGAGAAGGGTGAACTACCATGTGTGAGTGTGGTGTAGCAATGATGGAGCTTCAGAGATGGAAAGATACAGTGGCTACTGTCTCCCAGAGTAGGATACTCTCTAACAGTGACTCTGCTTTCAAGATGGCACCATGCAATGGCAGCTTGGGTCATGGGGTGGCACCATGTGGGCTCTTTTCCTGGAGTAATGCAACTATGTGAACTTCAGACAGCTCTCTAAAGTGGGAGCTCAATGTCTGGGAGGACTGTGGGGTTCTCCAGAAGCAAAGATTACAGGTGTCTATGGAATTAATGGGAACTGCTGGGGGCCTCCTTCTTACCTTTTCACCACAGGGAGAAGTGCCTCTTGTTTCTGAGCTGATCCTGACCGGGAACAAGTGGCAAGGGCAGGTCTTTTGTTCCCTTCTTGACATGGCCATCCTGAATCTCTGTGCTCCACGGGTTCTCTGTCACCCTGCTGCTGTACTCCAGCACACTCCTTCAGATACTCTAGTCAAAATGTAGTTTTTTTTTTTTTGATTTTGTCCTTTTTTTGTTGGGAGGGGAACAAGAGTTAGGCACCTCTAGTTAGATATTTTGCCTATGTTCCAGATATACCCTAGTTTAAATAAGACACACTTTTGACGTCTCTTCATATTGGGAACATTTTTTATTCATCTTATAAATGAGTAGAGCTTACGTAAATAATGCAAATATTAACAACTCATTATATTGGTCAAGTTTGATGATTTTTGACCATTTAGTGTATTTCCTTTAATTTAACTGTAAAAATGTAATCTGAGTTTATTGTACCTTTTAGGTTTCCCTTTTCATAATGTAAATCTGGCTTTACTCAGTTGTGATTTAATCTCTGGGTTCATAGCACCTGTTTATTATTTTCTAAAGGTCGGGATGTGTGTGTGTGTGTAGGTATAAGTCTATGTATGCTTATATAAATATATCTAAATCTATGTAACTATCCATGTAAGAGTGTTGATTTTAATGTGAGGCTTCCCTAAATATTAAGATAAAATTTTACAATGATATTACTTATGCTAGTTGAGCACCACTTGTCAAAATAGAAAAATAATTCTAAGTTCAATATCCTAGAAACAACTTCCTTTCAATTTCCCATAGTTTGAAACTAGCAACTGCCAGCAGGTGTACCCAAGCACATTTCAACTGTCAGACAGTATCAGGGAGATAAATAAAATCACTAAGGTAACCAGCTTCTAAAAACGCCATGAATCATGAAGACATTTTTACATAACGTCAAACCTAAATTATACTTGGCAGACTAAAATTTTAAACTGCCTCCTTAAAAGTAGGATTCATTTTCCACTATTGTCTGTTTCCAAAGACTCTAAATATGCATTCAGCATTTGTACTATACTGGTTTCTTTCTAAAACCAAAATAAGAGTAAAACAAAATAGTGAGATAAAATAATCTTTTACACTATTTTCATACCAAAGCTAGTCAAAGAAAGCCATCTAAACACATCAGTCAAATTAGGTCAAATATTTTCCAGTCACCATGATACAATAAATGATAGAGTGCTAAATTATGATTAAATGGAAAATTTAGACCATATCTTTACCTGTGGAGAGAGAAAATATTCTACCCAAATTCAAATGTTTTCTTTTCACCTTGTGCAATTTCATCTCTAAGCTTGAGATACACTTATCCTCCTTTCAACCATGTCTCAATTAAAATTTGTCTCTGTATTTCCTACATTGTCAACCCTACCCTAGTCATGCTACTCACATACCATATCAATCCTCACCTATTACATGTATACACTCAGTTTATCTGATACATAGCTTGTTTCAAATAGCTGCCATCTGTTATAAATGAAGTCCCAAATGTGTGCATTGCTTACTGCTCCCTAAAGGGTAGGAGCAGACACATAAAACAAGTAATGCATTTGTAGGTACAGTGCTGTGAGTTACTCATGTTTGTAATCAGTTATCACGGGTGAACTGTGTAACCTAACAACGATTCTGTGACCTATCATTGTATACCACCTGCCAAAGTTTACAAAACTATACCTAATGTTTTGGGACATCTTTTTATTTCCCCCTAACTGACATATAATAACCATTCACATGAGCCTCCAGAGCATTTTGAGATTAATGCTTGTGTACCTTTAAGCCTTCAGGCTAATGCACAAGTTATTGCTGCATGGACAGAGGGAAAATTGTGAATGAAACAAGCAATTGGTTATACTTTCCACAGCCAACCATCAGAAAAGAAGGCAGTCTTTTAAGTGTTTTTACCTGTTACGGGCTGCTAAGAAGTAATACACACTGTATTGGTGGTATGATAATTTTCTGCAGCATTCTGAAGCTTGCCAATTGCAAAATTACTCCTGATGTAAGTTAATAAATAATGTATGCACTGTTAATAGATCCAAAATCTTAAGTTTCTGATAGAGAGAGAAATAGTGCCAAATCATCAGAGAAGTGCTATATTAAATTGGAAGGGAGAGGAAAGAGAGAGAGAGAGAGAGAACTAAGATGTGTTAAAGTCATGGATGCTATGTTTACTCTGAGGACCTAAAATGAATACATTTTAAGTAATCAGAAAATTTTGTTTCAAGCACTGAGTGTTTTTATATAATATCATCTTTTATTTCCCTTCTGGTTTGAAAATTAATTTCTCATATTCTTCATATCTTTGTGAAAATAAATTTCAAATATCTGTTTTTGGGTTTTTGTTTTGTTTTGTTTTTATTTTGGTTTCCAGGGAGTAATTTCTAATTTACTATTTTTTAACTTAATTGAAATATATACCATTTTATATATATCTATATTTTTTCAACTTACATATATCTCACCTATATATATCTATATTCCTATATCTAACTTTCATGTAAGTACCACTTACCCCTATCATATCATTCACAGCATTTTTTTGTTTTTATTTTTTAAATTCATGCCAATATAAACCTTCAGAATGTATACATGTATCATAGAACACAGATCAGCTAGCTTTTCCTATAAAGACGCAGAGAATAGATATATGATAGATTTCAGGCTTTGCAGGCTGTGTGGTCTCTGTCACAGCCACTCAACTCTGCCATGGTAGTAAAATTAGAGGCAACTCACAAATGCTCAGGATGACTGTGTTTTGGTCTATGAGTCATAATTGCAAACCCCTGTCCCAAGGAAAAATTGATCTAGACCAAAGTTTATTCCAATTTTTCCTATAATTCCCTAAGTTATTATAACATGTTTTGAAGGCTTTTGAAATTCTCCATTGTAGGCTGAAAAGGCAGGTGACTTTTATACTTTGAGGTATCCAGACATCCTTCTCCTCTTCACGGCGTCATGTGATTGCTTATGTACCTTACTAAACAGAGAAGAGTCCTTTTCCTGTGTGCACAGGTGGTCACTCTCCATGACAGGCCTGCATGTGAGTACAGGAAGGGACCCAGTAATCCTGCACTCTTCCTCTCAGAGCTGTAAGGGGCAGGGGGCAGCTGGATCTGTGTGCACATAGCCCTTTTGCTTATAAAGGACAATGTCTTTGTTAAGTCCCGTCAGAGAACAGCATATACACAGCGAACAATTACTGCTCAGGAAAATAAGCAAACTCCTCTGCCTGTTACCCATTCAATTAGCTCCTTCCTGGGTTCAGTGTGAAGAGATCTGATACTATTATCTCCAGAGGAAAATGAATCACAATGATAGATATTTGATCAATACATATATAAAAAATTAACAAATGTCACCAAGAAGAGTGCCTTAGACTGGCCACAAAATCAAGATGCTTTGTGTCTTTCTTTTAAACACCTTTCAGTGCACTTTGTTTGATTTCAGCAACCCCAAGAGACTGCACTTCAAAATGGCTTTTTATCTCCAGTACTATATGAAGTGCCCTTTAAAAGTCTAAACAAAATAATGTCATCTGTGTCTGTGTCACTGAGCTTTGTATTATCCTCAAAAAAGTCAAAGGGATGTGTTAGTGGTGGATGCCATGTTGAATGCAGGCTGGTGGCCGGTAAGGAAAGGTGCTCTTTTCAAGTATATTTTCAAACACACACTCAACCCCATATTGATCAAGATGTTTTATCTAATTGCCTTTCATGTCATCCTCTGCTGTGATTATCAATGAAGTATTTTATTTCATTCATGTCTTTGATAATGAGTTATGTTTTATATTAAAATGAAAGCAAGCCATAAACCCATAAACACAATCAAACCCAAAACGGCACACCCTCAGCGCGTGCTCTGAGCCTGGCGCAGGCCTTCCTCTGACGCTCCTGATAGGTTAGGGAATTTGATCCTTCTCAGTCAGACTCGTTGAAATGTTCATTTCACCTGGACCCTGCAGGCTACAGAGGAATTGTCCTTCTCACCTATAGAAAGGGAACTTGTCAGTCTTTAAGGGAAATCAGTTGATGCCCTGCTGCTGATTGGCTGACTGTGTTGCAGCCCACAGAATATCAAATGCATTGCTGCCTGGGGACCCAGAGCAATCACATCATGGACACTTAACTCCGCTAGCCCACGGGTTGGGCTGTGGGATGCCGCAGTGCCTCAGACTACACTTTCTATCTTTTATTTCTAGTGATATTTAAAAACCTATAAGTGCATACCATAACACATAGAACATATTTGTAAGGTTTCCTATAAAATGACTTCTGGTCCTGGAGTGACCCATGTTTTTTTGTTGGCCTTTTCCTCAGGCACATGCTTCTGTTCCCTTGGAAAGCTGCATTGTCACAACATGTGGGTCGTGAAGCAATGGTGACTTCTGGAGCAAAAGGCAGAAACCTAGCACATCTTCTCTTGAGGACATCTGCAAGTTTGGAGGTCCCCAAGATAACCCTCAGGCTCAAGGATTCAGAAGAAGGACTCACAGAACTCAGCTAACCTGTTATATTCACAGTTATAATTTGCTACAGTTAAAGGATACAGATTATAATCAGCAAGGGAAAAGGTGCAAAGGGCAGGAGCAGGAGAGACCAGGTGTGGAGTTGCCAGTTTTCCTCTCCCTGTGGACTTACACACACAGTGTTGATGTCTCCTAGCTGTGATATTTGACAACACCCATGGGGCATTTCCAACCAGGGACAATCACCAAACCTGGGGTGTCCAGAGATTTTACTGGGGGTCAGCCACATAGACATGGCTGAACCCCCATGTGTCTAACCTTAGTCTTTGGCCCCTCCAGAGTCAAGCTGATACCACATGGCCCAAGGCCCCCACCATAAATCACAATGTTAGCATAGATCTTCTCTGCATGGATCCTAAAAGTTGTCAGCATCCTACACTCAGTAGGGAAGTCCTAGGTGTTCACTATGTGCCACTCTCTTCCTTTAGGTGCTTTCCCTGACATAGTTCATGCAACCTGTTCCTTTTCACCATTGCTCTACACTTGAACAGCCCACCCAGTCTGCCTATCCTCCTTCCTATGTTCTGCCTCTTGTTCTTACTTTTTCTATCATTTTCATTCAGTTTGAGTTTATTTTATGAGAAAATAAAAGATGTCATTTTAAAAAATCAAATTAAAATTAAAGCAATATAATGGCATGCCATATATTTATTTGTGTACATGGCAAGCAACGGTAAGTGCTGCATTGGAAATATTGCAGGAGAAAAACTGTAGATTTCAAGGCACTAATATTTTGAAGGAGAGAAAATAATATATTTTCCTCCTTCAATTATTCTTTAGCTATCAGTATAAAAATGATGAAAACAATTTCAGTTTTTATGGGGGTGGTTTAAAAGCCTGTGTCTGTATATAATTTGGTTCTTTTATCTTAAGTCCTTAACTTACTTTCTGTTGATTTTAAGAATCTTTTCTGACCTCTGCTTGTTGTTGTAAGTCTTTCATTATGGTTCTGTATTTTCAGCTGCTGGGCATCATAAAGCACTCAGAATATACCTATCAGTAATTTGCTTTAAGTTGGCTTAATTTTCACTTTTCTCATTTTTTAGAAGATAGTCTAAGGAAACACCTTCATTTATCTTTAGTCTTAGAACCGATAGTTTCACTAGCAGAGTCTTTTCAACACTCCATGACTCTCCTACATGTGTACTGCTGTGCAACAGAAATAGAGATAGCAAAGGACTGCTTTATGTTGAGTGATTACTACTTCTTCCTCAAACCACACTAAATGCAGAGTAAATGGGCCTACTAAGCATGCATGAAGAATTTTCTTTTCTTTTCTTTTCTTTCTTTCTTTCTTTCTTTCTTTCTTTCTTTCTTTCTTATAACGGTAAATAGTAGCTATTACTAACTAAAATTCACATGCATGTGGTACAACATTCACTCACTGATAGACAAATAGAAAATTGATAATATTAAGGCCAGGTTTAGAATTACAGATCTGGCATTTCCCAGTTGGACAAGTTGTTCTCTCTCTCTAAATGTTTTCTTTTCTTCTCTTTTTTATTTTTTTGTCTGCATCATTACAATGAGTATAAGCACTCCACATTTATTAGCTGGATAAAAAATTAAATGAGGTAGCACGTATGTGACAGCATAGGCTAGGGAATGCTCTGATATCCAACAATTCCACACGCTTGGTAACTTTTCCCTCATGCTACGTGCACAAGACAGTTTGTGAGCGGTTCTGTTCCATATCTCCTCACCGTGGGGCCCACGCCGCCGGAGCAGCTGCCATTCCAAACATTGCCCGTGGCTGTGGTAGAGAGAACGGCTCAGCTATGGGGTGTTTCTCACCAACCCTAAGCCACAGAAGCAGCAAGCACTTCCACCTACCTGTTCACCTGAAGTGGTCTTGCTCCACTTAACCACAAGGGGGCGCCCAAAGGGCAAACTCACCTTGCGCTCAGGGGGAGTTATTTAGGGACTAGAGTCACTTTCTCCTTGAGTAAGATATTAAGAGTGCTGAGCTTATAGGAAACATGGTTGAATTTTAGGTGACATAGTTATTACTTTGCCACAGGATCACGAACAAGTCACTTTACTTAGCTTTAGTTCCCGTTTCTGTAGGAGGAGGGGATTTCCAAGTTGTATTTGTTATTTAATTTCAGATTTAAACTTAAAGGACATTTAAAAATTGCTCATGATAAAATAAATGGGAAAAGTATGTTGTTAAATATAAAATATGATTCCAGATTTTTAAAAATAAGACTATATTATGCCTCCTCTATTCCCCATCACACGCAACACAGGTTCATAGTGAATTTCTTTGGTTTTTCAATGAATAGGAGATTTTCTCCAAGAAAAAAAAGTAGCTGGTTTCTTTAAACTGAATACCTTGAACAACAAAATGGACAACAGGTCTTTAAACGCAAGTTGAAAGTAGGTGCATGGCATCCTGCCGTCCTGACAGTGGGCATGTTTAGAGGAAAGCATTCTCCCTGTTTGAAACACTGTACTGTGCCTCCAGCTCTTTGCACATCTAACAATTAAGGGTTAAGGGACAGCAAATGCCCTTTTTATCTTTTATTTTTTCTCTTTTTAATCACTATTGAGGAGGAAGGAAATGAATACAGGCTGTGGTGATGAGACATGAGCCTTCAGACACCTTTTTCTTTAACTCTTTATTCAGGGCTTTGCCTGACATTTGGCTTGGAACATTTTAAGATGATATGTAACCTTTTGTCACTGAAATTTTTGTCACAGAATTTTGTACTTTTTTCTTTGAAAAAAGTTAATTTTCTTTATTTCATGTATTATTTAAGCTCAAAAGTCTTTTATGCCAATCTTCTCATTTAATATACCCAGGTTAATGGGAACAACTATTTAGTATGTACCACTTTAAAATTGCTTAATTGACAAATAATAACTGTGTATATATTTACAGGATACAATATGATGTTATACATATATACATTGTGCAATGATTAAATAAGGCTAATTAATGTAATATGTATCACTTTATAGTAGGAATTCTAAACACCAAAACTTGAAATTTGAAAGGAATGAGGAAAAGTAACTTAAAGCAGAACCAGAGTTACTAACTTAAAGTAACTACAGAAATCATCATCAAAAAATCCTCTCTTTTCCATATTCTTTATTGTTTTGGTTTTGCAGAAATCCAAAAGGCTGGCCACAAAAAGTGTTTATTTTTATTTTCAAAATTATTTTTGTCCCTTTCTTCTGAACATCTGCTAGGTAAATCAGGCATAATAGATTTCAAATTTTATAATACATTTCATTTTGACTGCTTTTGTTGCAGTCACACCAAAACAAAAAAAGGGTGATGAAAACAGCAAATATTAATGGTCTCACGATTTTCACTTCGTTTAACATTATTAGTCATGTTACACTCTGAGGATTAAGAAGAATAAATTATAGAAGAGATTATGTGATTAGTTATTAATTCTTTCCCTGCAGGATTGAGAAGCAAAGTATGCTATACTACTTCTTCATTACAAAATTATGCACTTCCCTAGAAATATAATCAAATTGCACTGAGGCATGGTAATGAAGGATAGGCATAAAGCTGAAAAATGAATTTGACAGTCGTCTTTGAATCTCATTTTAGCCAAATGTTTCAAATTTCTCCCAGTCCAGGCCTTTTATCAGAGTTTATAATATCAATCAGAGTTAATAGTGTGATTATATTTAGTCAATTTATATGTATTTTTTCAACTTTCTGGGCTTGAATTATGGCCTGATACCTTATCCTCCTTTCAGTACTCCATGGCATCCCAAATTCTACGACCTGGATTAAATAGTTTTCTTGCAGTTAGATTATGTACCTACCAAATGCTAACTTAGCTGTTGTTACTGAAATCATCCAAACATAAAGATTTGTCTGAGCTTTAGGTCACTAAAATATATTTTCTATTCACTCATTCATTACAATTAAATTTATATTGAGTAAGCTTATCTAAAATACACAGACACATGTGCAATATATATGTACATATATATAAAATCTCTATCTATCTATTACAAATTGCTAGTCCATTTACTAACTCTTGTCTGTTGGGATCCCTTATTATTTTTCCTGAGCTATATTACTTATTTTTCCTTTGTGCCTATAAAAAGAAGTTCATAGCTTCTTCTGTCATTTATTTATTTCAATTAGGAAGCCCCTGAGGGACCTGATCAGACCCCTACTCTGCACTTGCACCTGTAGTTGTATTTTCCAAAGTCCTCTTTGGAGTTGCTGGCCCTGAGACCCATTTCACTCTTTTATACGTGAACATGCAGATCAAAGTAGTGAAGTCCAGGGAGAGAAAGGCACCAAGACACTCTTTCTCCTCCCTGGTTGCCTGGTGAGAGCTCTCCCTTTCTGATCCTGCAGAGAGTATCTCTCCAATCTAATCCTTTATGCTCACCACCACTTTGCACAAAGTTCAAGTTACTTATAACAGAAAAAAAAAATTATTCATGGATTTTAATAAAAATATTTCCAAAGTAATACATCCACATGGTAGCAAATTAAAAGATACAGAAGCACTGGATTAAATAATACTAATAATAGTCTCTTGCTTAACACCTTCCTAATGCCTGTAGTAATTTTTTTGAAACAATTTTTATTTTTTCCTTCCCTCTACTTCACAAGTCAAAGATATGATTATATGCCTACTTAAAAACATATCAACTTTATTCAATGCTTATTTATTTCCTGCATAAAAGATGGGGATTTAACTCAATAGCACTAGCCTCCTTTATTTCTCCTTTCTCCAACAATGTTTAAAAATATATTATTTTAAATTATATTATTAGTTGCCTTTGTACCTGAAAATGATGTATTATATTTCCACAATTTTGGTGAGCATCTCAACTCCTTTTATGAAAAAGGAGACTGAGTGTAGATGGCTTTCTCTCTGTGTTTTGTGAGTTCAACTTTTACTTTCCTATTATTGAAATTGTTAGCATTTGTGTTATAGAAAAGATTGTTTTTAGCCACACATTTAAGCAGTGATTTTTATACATTTTGAAAAAAAATAAAAAAATAGAAAGGACTAGATATTTGTAGGATAGGCTGATTTAATTCTCTTCTATTAGAAAAGTACCTTTCAGCTCATATTGAGATTTTATAAGGAGCTCAAACTACTCAACAAGGAAAAAAAACCCATATAATCCCATTAAAAAGTGGGCAATGGACACCAACAGATATTTTTCAAAAGAAGAGAAAGAAATGGCCAACAAACGTATTAAAAAATGCTCAACATCACTAATCACAAGAGAAATGCAAATTAAAACCACAATGAGATACCCCCTTAGCCCTGTTAGAATGGCCATTGTTAAAAAATCAAGAAAACAATAGGTATTGGTGAGGATGCAGAAAAAAGGGACCACTTATACACTGTTGGTGGGAACGTAATTTAGTACAAACTCTATGGGAAACACTATGAAGATTTCTCAAAGAATTAAAAATAAATCTATTATTCAATTTAGCAAGTCCACTACTAGGAAAAGAAATCATTATATCAAAAAGATACCTGCACTTGCATGTTGATCATAGCACTATTTGCAATAGCAAAGATATGAAATCAGCTGAAGTGTCCTTCAACCAATAGTTGGATTAAAAAAATGTGTGTGTGTGTATGTGTATGTGTGTGTGTGTGTGTGTGTGTGTGTGTGTGTATATATATATATATATATATAAATTCAGGAAATGAATGAAAATTTTACTAGATAGATACATTTAAAAAAAACAGAACTTCTGGAAATAAAAAATTCATTTAGGGAAATACAAACCACAGTGGAATGTTTTAAGAATAGACTAGACCAAGGAGAAGAAAGAATTTCAGAGCTTGAAGACAAGTCTTTCAAATTAACCAGTCAGTCAAAATAAAGAAAAAAAAATCAAAACAAAATCTCTGAGAAACGTGGGATTATGTAAAGTGCCTAAACATAAGAATCATAGGTGTCCCAGAGGGAGAAAAAGAAAAAACAAAAGGCATGGAAACCTATTAGAGGAAATAATTAAGTAAAACTTCCCTGGTCTGGCTTGAGATTTAGACATCCAGATACAAGAAGCTTAATAAACACTTGGGAGATTCATTGCAAAAAGGACATCACTGAGGCTCATAGTTATCAGATTAACCAAAGTCAATGTGAAGGAGAAACTCCTATGAGCCATGAAGTGAAAACATCAAGTAACTTACAAAGGAAAACCCATCAGACTAACAGCGGCCTTCTCAGTAGAAACCTTACAAGCCAGAAGGAATTGGGGGCCTAACTTTAGTCTTCATAAACAGACGGGAGAATACACACCAACTTGCGAACAATCAGTATGATGACTACAACAGTATCTCACATATCAATATTAACATTGAATGTAAACAGTCTCAATGCCCCACATAAAAGATAAATCTTAGCAGAATGGATAGAAACCAGAATTATCTACTATCTCCAAGAAATCCATTAACTTGTAAGATTCTCATAGACTCAAGGTAAAGGGGTGGAAAAAATATTCCATGCAGATGAAAACCAAAAGCAAGCAGGAGTAGTTATTCTTATATCAGGTAAAACAGACTTTAAATCAAAAACAGTAAAAAAAGGCACAGATGGTCATTATATAATGATGAGGGGATTAATTCAACAAGATATAACAACCATAAATATATATGCACCTAACAACAGAGCTCCCAGATTTATAAAACAAATACTATTAGGCCTATGAAAGAAATAAACAGCAACATAATAATAGCAGGGGACTTCAACATTCCACTGACAGAAATAAAGAGATCATCAAGGCAGAAAAATCACCAAAGAAACACTGGACTTAAACTGAACTCTAGAACAAATGGACCTAACAGATATTTGCAGAACATTTTACGTAACAACTGCAGAATATCCATTCGTCTCATTAGTACTCACTGAACATTTTCCAAAGCAGAACATATGGTAAGCAACTAAACAAGCCTCAATAAATTTTAAAAAATCAAAATCATATCAAGTATTTTCTCATACAACAAAAGAATAAAACTAGAAATAAATTCCAAGAGGAACTTTGTATTCCAAGTATACAAAAACATGGAAATTAAACAACCTGCTCCTGAATGATCTTTGGGTTAATGATGAAATCAAGAGAGAAATTTTAAAAATTTTGGAAATGAATGAAAATAGTGCCACAACATAGCAAAACCTCTGGGATACATTAAAAGCAGTGCTAAGATGAGAGTTTATAGTGTTAAATGCCTACATCAAAAAAATAGAAAGACCACAAATTAACAACCTAACATTGCATCTCAAAAACTGGAACAACAGGAACAAACCAAACACAAAGCTAGCAAAAGAAAAGAAATAACAAAGATCAGAGCAGAACTAAATGAAATTAAGACAAAAATAATACAAAAGATAAATGAAATGGAAAGTTGAGTCTTTGAAAAGATATAAAACATGGAAGTCCTGCTAGGTATAATAGATTAACCAAGAAAAGAAGAAAGACAATTCAAATAAGTACAATCAGATATAAAAAAAAGGAGATATTACAACTGATACCACAGAAATACAAAAAATCATCCAAAAATACTATGAACATCTCTTATGCCCCACAAACTAGAAACCCTACAGGCAATGGAAAAATTCCTGGAAACATACAACCTCCCAAGCTTGATCAAGACAAAGTAGAAATACTGAACAGACCAAAAACAAGTAGTGAGATTGAAACAGTAATAAAAAAATCTCCAAAAAAAAAAAAAAAAAGCCTAGGACCAGATAGATTGACAGCCAAAATTTATCAGAAGTACAAAGAAAAACTGGTACCAATTCTACCGAAACTATTCCAAAAGACCAAGATGGACAGAATCCTACCTAATTCATTCTCTAAAGCCAGTATCATCCTGAGACCAAAGCCAGGAAAGGATGCAACAAAAAGAGAAAATTATGGACCAGTATCTCTAATGAACATAGATGCAATAATCCTCAACAAAATACTGGCAAACCAAATACAACAGCACATCAAAAAATATAAGTGGGTTTTATCCCAGGGATGCAAGGATGGCTTAACATATGCAAATCAATAAGTATGATTCACCACATAAACAGAATTAAAACCAAAAACCATATGATAATCTTAATAGATGCAGAAAAAGCATTCAACAAAATCCAACATCACTTCATGATAAAATCCCTCAAAAAACTAGGCATAGAATGATCATACCTCAAAATGATAAAAACCATATATGACAAACCCACAGCCAACATCTTACTAAATGACAAAACTTGAAATCATTTCCCCTAAGAACTGGAACAAGACAAGGATGCCCACAGTCACCATTTCAACATATTATTCAACATAGTCTATTCAACATAGTATTGGAAGGCCTAGCTAGAGCAACCAGGCAAGAGAAAGAAATAAAGGGCATCCAAATTGGAAAAGAGGAAGTCACACTATCTCTGTTTGCTGATGATATGATCTTATAACTAGAAAACCCTAAGGACTCCTCCCAAAGACTACTAGAATTGATAAATGAATTTAGCAAAGTTTCAGGTTACAAAATCAATGTACACAAATCATTAGCATTTCCATACACTAATAATATCCAAGCTGAGCATCAAATCAAGAACCCAATCCCCTTTACAATACTTGCAAAAAGTATATATATCTTGGAATATACTTAACCAAGGAGGTGAAAGATCTTTATAAGGAGAACTAAAAACACTGATAAAGGAAATCATAGAAGACACAAAAAAATAGAAAAGCATCCTATGCTCATGGATTGGAAGAATCAATATTGTTGAAATGTCCTTACTGCCCAAAGTAATATACAGATTCAATGTAATTACTATCAAAATACCAACATAATTTTTCACAGAAATTTAAAAAAATAACCCAAAATTCATATGGTATCAAAAAAGAATATGAATAGCCAAGGAAATCCTAAGCAAAAAGAACAAATCTGGAGGCATAATATTGCCTGAATTCAAATTATACTACAAGGCTTTAGTAACCAAAACAGAATGGTACTGGTATAACAGTAGAGATATAGACCAATGGAACCAAATAGAGAACCCAGAAATAAAGTCAAATATGTACAACCACTGATCTTTGACAAAACAGACAAAAACATACACTGGGGAAAGGACAATCAGTTGTTCTGGGAAAATTGGATAGCCTCATGCAGAAGAAGAAAACTAGATCCCTATCTCTCACCATACACAAAAATTAACTCAAGGTGATCAAGGACTCACATGTAAAATCTGAAACTGTAAAAGTCCTGGAATAAAACCTAGGAAAAGCTATCCTTAGCATTGATCTAGGTAAAAAAATTTATGACCAAGATCTCAAAAGCAAATACAACAAAAACAAAAAATAAATAAATGGAACCTAATTAAACTAAAAAGCTTCTGCACAGCAAAAGAAATAATCAACAAAGTAAATAGACAACCTATTGAATGGTAGAAAATATTTGTAAGCTATATATCTGACAAAGGACTAACATCCAGAATCTATCAGGAAGTTAAAGAAAACAGCAAGAAAAAATTCAAAAACAAATAATGCCATTAAAAAGTGGGCAAAAGCCATGACCAGATATTTTTCAAAAGAAGAGAAACAAATGGGTAACATACCAAAAAAAAAGTGTTCAACATCACTAATCTTTAGGGAAATGCAAATTTAAACCACAGTGAGTTACCGCCTTACATCTGTCAGAATGACCGTTACTAAAAAGTTAAAAAACAATAGATTTTGGACAGGATGCAGAGAAAAGGGAATGTTTATACACTGTCGGTGAGAATGTAAACTAGTAAAACCTCTATGAAAAACAGTATGGAGATTCCTCAAAGAACTAAAAGTAGACCTACCATTTGACCAAGCAATCCCACTACTAACGATCTACCCAAAGGAAAAGAAGTCATTTTATAAAAAGGACTCCTGCACCCATATATTTATCACAGCACAATTCACAATTGCAAAGATATGGAACCAACCTAAATGCCCACCAACTGGTAAGAAGATAAAGAAAATATGGTACACACGTACACCGTGGAATATTACTCAGCCACTAAAAAGAATGAGATGATGTCTTTTGCCCCAACTTGGAACTGGAGGCCATTATCCTATGTAACCCAGGAACAAAAAATCAAATACCACATGTTCTTACTTACAAGTGGGAGCTATACAATGGGTATGTACGGTCATGCAGAGTGACATAATGAACACTGAAGACTCAGAAGAGGGAGGGTGGGAGGGGGTCGTGGGATGAAAAATTACCTTTTGGGTACAATGTCCAGTATTCAGGTGATGAGTACATTGAAAGCCTTGACTTCTCCACCATGCAAAAATAAAATAATAAAATAAAATAAAAATGCTATTTAATAAGCAGCAACATCAATTTATCAATATGCAAATATAGGACTTTCAACAAGCAAAGGTGCTATGCTAGACGTGTTGAAAAGGAGCAAAACAGAAAAGTCATGGTACTTGTTTGCAAAGAAATTACAGTTTATGGGTAGGCAAGAAATGTGTATAAGTAATCCTAATGAAAAACTCAGTATAAGCAACATAATAGAGGTGCAAAGAAATTGATGTACTGTTAAGAATATAAACACCTATCATTTTAGGGAATTATTTAATACATAAAAGTAAATCATGGAATAGGTATTAGTCTATCATTTAAAAACTGTTCATGCAGAAAATCTTTAATAACATTATAAATTAAATCAAAAGTTAATTTAATTCTTAATATTCACTAAAAACTTCCTAAAGGCATATAGAGGATTTGCAAAATTAAAAAAAAAACAACTATCTGTCAAGTAAGGCAATTTGTGTTATGTTTTTTTCCATGATACATACTTTTTATTTTAGTATTTTTGAAAGCTAGTAAAAACATGCTTAGGGTCTAAGAAATCTAATAAAAATATCACTTTACTAATGACAGTGTTTTTCTTTTTTTTCCCAAAGCCCATCTTCTCTGTCCACCCCATAAAACAAGCTTAACTGTCTTTTCACCCTTTGACTCATCAGCACCGATTGTCTATCAGCAATTTCTGGGCCTTTTCGCATTTTGAGTCATTGAGTTCTTCCTTACCTTCCTACACAGTTAAAGTTTCCTCAGGAGAAATGATGGTACAATATCATCTATGCCTCAGATATATTAGAAATTTAACAAATGTTTGTGCTTATTGGCAATGATGAAGATCCTGAAGGGAAATCCATATGCTTTCTTGTAGATTATCATAAGAAATCAGTACAATAATTTATCAAACATAAATTCAGTCAACCCGCCAAAGGATGAATTTTGTTTCACATTTTGCTTATTTTAAAGTTAATTTTAAACTTTCTAACATCCTGGCAGTGAGTAAGCAAAGCCCAAGTTTCATATAAAGAAGAAGAGTATTTTGATATTACAACCAAGAGAATATTTACTTTTGTATATGTTTATGGATTTTCTGTATCTACCACTTCTTAGCTGATCCAAATATTAATCTCACTATCCCCTTTGCTATTGCTGTTAGGAACCATAATACCTTTTGACTTAGGAGCCAGTGGGCTACTATTCATTTCACAAAAATACATTTTAAAACCTTCAAATTTAGGTAGGCATAAACCCGATAATATGTAGATGAACTGAAACTCCATCCATGACAATTATAGAGTAACTCCTCATAGAACAATATTATACAGGATGATAAAATATCCCTAGCTGCCAATTAAACATGCCTTTAGAAAGATGTTTCTCCTGTTTTCTCAGGAATGCTTAATTTGTCTAGCTCGAATTGAGTTTTTTGAAAAGTAAAAAAAGAAAAGTATAAGATTATAACACAAACATGATTTCTTTTCTTTGTGAAACAATGTATAGAATATAGCACATCAAACTTGAGAAAATAACTTCAGCAGGTGATAATGAAACAGAACAGCCATAAATCACACTATTGGATATTGGCTTCCATGTTTATTATATGATCACCAGGGCATTTTCTGACATGAGTTTAACTTATATTATTTAAGTACACTTTTCCTCCTGGGTGTCTGATATAAACCTTCGGAATATTTTTGAAGTGTTGATTCATGTCCTCACAAGAACAGAAAAATAGATCTTTGCTACTTAAAATGTAGCCTGCACACCAGCAGCATGAACATCAGCTGGCTCATTAGAAATGTAAATTTCAGCCTCCACCCCAATGTTTTTAACAGGATTTCCCAATGATTCACATGATCAATACAGCTGAGAAGTGTGGGCATATAGGATTCTCCTACTCAATTTTACTGCCCTCCTTTCCTATGTAAGTCTGGTGTCAATACACATTGTCATAGTCTGAGTGAGTTTATGGGAAGGAAGCTAGGGCAGAGGACAGGAGGGGAACACCGGGGGAACACAGATGTTGCACGTGCATAGTCAGACACAGAATTCCACCGCTTGTCAAATAACCAGGCAGCACAGCTTTCATTTTCAGACCGAGAATCATTCCTTAAATATATTTGCTCCTGGGCTCTGATCTCTATGCAGAGAATGACCATATTTCTCTCAAAAATTTATGATAATTGTGAAATGCCTTTTATAGTGGGCTACAGCAGAAGAATGGATCCTGAGGGATAACTAGTTTCTTAGTTTGGGCAAGGGTGCAACTGTATGGAACACCAGCCTTCGAGTTGCTCAGTATTAAAACAAAACAGTCCTATGAATCCTTGTTTGATATTTCCTTTGGATGCCTCATTTTGAAAGAACAGTCTCAAGATCAAGAGTTAATACCAAACATGAATAATCAGTTAGTGCAACCAAATAGCTTCTGAAACAACAACAACATCATATTCAGATTTGGGCAGTATTTCAGTTACCTTTATTCTATGTTGGATTAAAAGATTTCCATTTGCAGTCCAGTTTGCAGCTATAGCACAACAGAAATACCTTATGGTTTGCAGGTCATTAGGCAATGGAAGGCAACTTAGCCAGACTCAACAAGGAGGTGTGACAAGGAGTTCACTAAGCCATCTGCTGATTCTGGATCCACAACTTCAGATGCTGGTACTACATTCAGATCTCAAACCCCCTTCAAAAACTGAACCTCTCAGATGGTTCTTCCCTAAACTCTCAACTTTTCACTCCTTTAATTCCACCACATCCTATGATTTGTTGCTTTTTGAGGAGGTAGGCAAGTCAACCTCAAAAACAGAAAAATTGCCTCTGTGTTAAATGACAATATAAAAATAAAACATACTTTAGAAAGCCAAAATAGTTATATAACTATTATTCTTAAATGTGTTTAAAGTTAGTTCCAAAAATTTTGGACTTAAAGCATTATTTAAAAATTACAAATACAACATACCTTTATAATTTATTTCTTTAGGGGAACACTTGAGAGGGAAATATTCATTGATCTATCATCTCATATAAAATTTCTGAAAGTGCAAAAGCAACTACTTTTTTACCCTTAAATCATGCATATTTTTATTTTGAAATTTAAATTTCTAGGTAAATATATGATTTATGTATATTACATGTACTTAAAATATTCTGAGTATAAGAGCCTTAAAAACGTGCCTGTAGCTCATTCTAAAAAGAAAGCTACACAATTACATAAAAAGAAAAAGCATTTAAATAAAAATTTAGGAATGCTTTAGCTACATATTAATGATTTGCTACCACCTTCTGGATCAATAGAATTTATTTTTTAAGTAACAATTTGCAGAAGGAAGTTTCATATAGCAATAACTATGTCTTATTGAGAAATAAGAGTTGACAAATGATGTCCTTGTTTTTAAAGACATTTATTTTGATAGGATTGAAATGACTCACATTAGGCACTTGACACAATTTGATAAAGCAATAGAGACACTTCCTACCCTAAAATAGAAGAAAGTAAATGTTAGGATTATATAAGAAAGTGAGACATAGTTGAGAAGAAAGATAAATTGTTTCTTTTTTAACCAATAGTGTCTATGTCTGCTGGTATACTATATTTCAAGTATTAGAAGTCCATGAAGTTATTAATTTGGTTTTTATATGGAATTTAAGATATGCCTTATTAAGAATCAAGTAGCATGGGACTTTAGCATAACAAGCAAATAGATTACTTTGCATGCTTTCAATGCCCTTGCCTTATAAAATCTCATAAACTGTAGTATTTACCCCCAAAGAGATAACTAGACTTACCTTTTTAAAAAGATTAAAGGCATTCTAGAAAATTTAAAAGTATCTTTTTATAATATAACATGTTTATTTTGTAATATTGGAGAAGTAGTATCCCACTGTGGCCAATGGCTGTTCTATATTTTGTCAGTTTGCTAATAAAAGCAAAATTTAAAAATCATATTTAAAAATTATTTTTAATTATGATGGGTATGTAATTGTATATATTTATATTTATAGGGTATATGTGATGATTTGATACAGACATTCAATGCATATTAATCAAATCAGGGTCATTGGGGTGTCCATCACCTCACGCATTTATCATTTCTTTGTGTTAGGAACATTACAATTCCACTCTTTTAGTTATTTGAAACAATACCCTAAAAAGAATGTTTATTGGATGTTGAAATATGTGCCAGAAAAATAGCTGGTATATCATGTATAAAAATAGTTCAATATGTTCTTGAATGGCAGGGATAATTCATTTAGTGTAATATGGCTATATGATGCAAACAGTCATAATTGACTTGAATTCAGCCAATCTGCATTTTTTAAACAAAGTCAACAAATTGTGTGCTAATTTTATCAGGTTATTGTGATTATGTAGTAATTTTAGTCAACAATCACAAACCAGTGGCTCATATAAACAAACTTTTCTTGGTTTTTCGGTTTTTCTGTTGAACAGTGACTAATTTAGAACTGATTCCAAATTTTAAAGAATTTTACTTATGTTACTAATTTGTTAGGTAAAATTGTTCACATAGCATTGAGTATTTATACTTTTCATTGCTGTTATACATCTTTAAGTTAATATGCCTTTTGACAATGCAATATTTAGAATTATATATTTTCCTTATCTTAACCCTCTAGAATAGTGTACATCCCATTGAAAATATATATTAATAATTTTAGATTTTAAAAATTTACTAATACTTTTGTGCTTATTTATAAAAGTACATTTACAGCTTTAACATCCAAGAGTATGAAATACAAGATAGGTCATATTTTTTGGCATACCTACAACAAAATCATAAACATGATGTATTAGTGTAAAGAAACAAGAAAAGACTATAGTGCATGCTGAAGATGCATTTCAGTGATGGGTTATAGCCAAAGAGAACAAATTTAAGCTCTATAAGAGATAAATATTTAGAAGAAATGAAAGGAAGAGGATTTGAATTATCTCCTTCACAACTTTTTTCTTAACATTAGAATATTTTCCTGTTCAGCTCTAGTGACCATCCATCTCTACCACAGGGTGATTATGGCTGTTAAACTGTATGTTATATTCTAGGCAGAAGACATGGTGAGCTATCTGACACATCACAGGTGTTCAATAAATTGCTGGCATTGTTATTATTATCTATGGGAATGTCCTTACACTTAAGGGAATAGAGTCTACTACTAATGTTCTATTGGTAATAACAATGATTACTAGTAACATGGAAATGGGACAGAAAAAGTAATTCTTGAGATAACTAATAAATTTTTCACTTTTAAATCTTAGTTATTTTCTGAAAATTTTTCTAAGCATGCTTATGAGTTAAAATTCCACCAATTGGCCTAAATACCTTCTTATAGGTAGAACAACCAATTAATTAATGAATAAATGGTCAATTTCTTTGTCAGTCTGCTACTTTTCACAATTACTAACTCCCTTCTAAAAATAATCTTAAGCCTAAATTTAAACCTAACTAGTTTTTTCATTATATAAGAATGCTTATTGCTTTCATTCAATAATTGATCCACTATATAGATTAAAGCTTTCATTTTTCATATATTTTTATTTAACATTGAAACATTTTCATTGCTATATAGAAAAAGAGGTTTGTTTTTCCCCCAAAATGTGAAGATAATAATTTGGTTTATGTGTGTTTGCATTTATACTAGTCAAAAGAAACGTTCATAGGACAGAATTTGCAAAGTTGCTGAATAGAGCTGTTATTTAAAGATTTATAGATGTGTGAAAGGTATTGCTACTTAATTAGCATCCCCACATTGGTTTAATTATCAGTCTGTGCCTGATATTTCTTTTGTAATAGTGTCCTTTGCTATTATGCTTGCACCCAAATCAATACTCTCTATGATGAAATAATAGAGTTGTGCTTATTTTGACAATAGGATACTATTAAATTGATGCGTTATTGGAATAAAGTAACTAGCTGAAAGTAAGAATGAACTATTTCCATTATGCTGAATTCACAAAAATGGTAACAAAACATAGCAACCTATGGTGGATTTGAAAAAGCTTCCCAGCAAAGTCCTGTACAGGTGACCAGCATGTTATGAAAAGGTTAAGGATAAGAGATTGTGGAGCTATTTTATATTTTCTACTATTTTGCATGTTATGTTAAGTAGAAAGCATTTGGCTCAGAGGTTCTTTTAATCACATCCTTAGACCCATACTAAAAATTTTGTCTCACCCAACAGAGCTCAATGCCTTTGTTTGCTTTGCCCTGGCCTTTCTGCACATCCATTCCAGTTGAACTGATTTGACGTGAATTTCATCTTCAGTGCTTAGAAATGAGGCCTTGGCAGCTCTGTTCTAAATCGAGAGAATAGCTGAGAGAGAGCCTATGGGAAATAAGGCCTTCAAATCCCTCTGCCTGAAAAGACCCACGTTTCTTAGGGTGGAATCAGAACACTGCTGAAATCTTCAAAGGCAAGAGGGTAGGTGTGAAGTCTGGAGGAATAAGAAGTACAGATGCTCTGTTCTAATGAACAGCATTGGCCGACTTGGGATTTATTTTTGATTAGCCTGTCAGAAAAGGTATCCTATGCAAGTCAAAGGACAAAGTATTTGTTAAACGAGGTTTTAAAAAATCAAGTTATAAAGAGAGTGCACATTTAAATATCTCCTTTGATGCCGGCATGGATTATACAGACCGGTGGTCTCTGCAAACGTTGTGCAGACAATAAACGATGATAACCTCACTGCAGCATGTACCTTCTTGGCAGACTTTGTTAGCGCGGTAGCAAAGATCCGCACAGTCAGGAGTGCCGCTTCATTCTGTCGGGGCAAGGATACCCAAGAATACCGTAAAGACCGGTTATCACCGTTCTTGTTGCTGCTGCTGCTGCTGTTGTATTTTTCGCAGAGGCCAGCGCTGCTTTGGGGGGTGGAAAAAGTCGCTAGGACTCCCCCACTCTTCCGTCGGAGTCCCGCGGTCCGCAGCGAGGCGCCCGCACCCGCAGGGGGCGCCCCAGCCCGTGCTTGCGCGTCTCTCCCGCGCTCCGGGCGCAGCTCCCCAGGTCGCTGGAGCTCAGAGCCCGCATGTTAATAAACAAATGCGACTGTGAACGCGCTCCGCGAGTCCCGAGGTTCAGAGGAGCAACACTGAAACCCAGGCGACGGCATTTCTTCAGTCCCTGCCCAAACCTGACATTTTCCAAACTGGAGCTTCTGGAACCACAGCCCTTAAATCATTAAATTTTCAAGCTTTTTTTCTCCAGCCCAGTCATTTTTTTTTTAAGAAAACTGTGCCTTTTCCCCTTTCATTATGAAAGTGGTCACGCTATTGAAGATTAAGACCTGGAGGGAATTTGGAAAAGAAAAGAAAGAATCTAAAAGAAGAGAAGCGACCGGTGCTTTCGAGGGTGTCTAATTTTTAAAAGACAGGCATCTGGGAGGATTTCGCTCTGGGTGTGTTTGGGTGAGAGCCCGAGCGGGGCGTTGCAGGGTGCTGCGGGGATGCGGGCAGGGGGTGCCGACGCCGGGAGCAGGGCTTCACGGAGTCCTCAGGGCCTTGGCAGCGCTCGGCGGTGCCCTCTGGAGACTGGCGGCCAGGCCGGGACCGCCGGGACCTGCGAAGGAGCCGCGCTGCGGGCGCGCCGGGCACGGGAGCGCCAGGGGGCCCCGAGGCAGCGGTGCGGGACGTGCGGCGCCCGGGGCCGGACGCGGGGGTGTACGCGGTGCCGGGCGCGGAGTGGGGCGCTTCGCTGAGCGGGACGCGGGGAGCGCGGGTGCGGGGCGTGGTGCATGCCCGGAGCGGGCGCGGGCCGGCGCGGGAAAGCGGCAGGGCGGGGCGGCGCGGTTATTGGCCACGCGCAGAGAGAAGGGTCGCGCTCCGTGTCCTCCTCCCGGCAGCTCCCGCTCGCCTCATTTTGTCTAAGCAGAGCAACTTCGCGGACTGCGGTGCTCGCCCATCATGGATGTTCCAGGTACCAAGCCCGACCCTGCCCTGCCGTGTCCGCGTGTTAATTGCCCTATGCACGTATTTTAATGCGGACTACAGCTGCTCTATGTTTGGGGGGAGGGGAGAAAGAAGAAGGAAGAGAGAGAAAAGAGAGGAGAGAGAGGAAATCATTTATTACCGGGGCTGAGCACAGAGGATATTTATCGGGAAACAACTTCTATTTTCTTAGAAAGAATATAGGAAGAGTTGACAGGAGACTGGGGGCGGTGGGGAGGCGGCTTTGCTTTTTGGTTCTTGGCTGGGTGTCGAAATGACCTGTCTGGTGTACTGGGCGGAGAGCGGACGGGGTAAAAGTGCAAGTGGGCGCGTAAGTTAGCGGACCCTACAGGGTCTGCCCGTCGCCGGGGGAGGGAGGACTCGGGATCTGGAAACGAGAGCTGGAAAATAAGCAAAGCTTGGGATTCCCGTCGTTAGGATCGTCTATGCTTCGCCAGAGAGGAATCTGAGGGGCTTCTGCAAGGGGGCTGGCAGTGGCTGCGCGGACAATGGAAGTGGGTGTTTGGTTTTAGTGTCTCTCTCTCTCTCTCTCCGTCTCTCTCTCTCTCTCCTCTCTCTGTCTCTCTCTGTCGTCTCTTTCCTTCTTTCCCCTTTTAATTTTATTCACCGTAAGGAGATTCCTGGGGTTTGTTCTTTGGGTGGAGAATGGATAAAATTTTTACCAAAGGGACTCAAATTGACTTTAAAAACATCTGCAGGATGGACAATGTAGGATAAAACGGAAAGCGGAGAAAAGGAAAAGGGTCTCGGTCTTGCTTTCAAGAAAATGCCGCTGAAATGAAGGGGATAACGCAAGCATTAGTGGATTTTTTTTTTTTTTTTGCCTGCGTCTGTAGACCCCTCCGCCTCTGACTTAATGGGCGGGCGTGGCGTCGAGGCCGTCTGCAGGGTCTCCGACCGGGACCTGCAGAGTCGCGGGCCCCTTGCCTCACCGCACCCCACGCGCGCCGCTCAGGAGTCTTCCGGGATGCGCTGCCCGGTGCGCCGGGGCGTTTCTCCAGACCTGTTGTGCCACATCGGGGAGGGAGGTGGCTGTGTCCGGGACCAAGGGAGTGGCCTTCGGAGGGAGCGCCCGAGCTGCAGGCACCTGCGCCCCGTTCCCCTTCTCCCCAACCGCCTCCGCTCCCTGTGTAAGGGTTTGGGTTCTTTGCCCTGACAGGTCCACTGGCACATTTCTTCTGAGAACGACCCTGGCCTTGACCATCAGAGCAGGGGACGAAAGGCAGAAGAGGCTCCTCCGGGCCCCCGCGTGCCTGCGCGCCCTCGGGTGCTCGTCCCGCCCCCGGCTGCCTCCGCCCCCGCGCGCCGCCCCCCGCCAGCCCGGATGCCGGCGCCCGGCCGGGGCCCCCGCGGGCTACCGCTGACCATGCCCGGGCGCCGGGGGGCGCTGCGCGAGGCGGCCGGCTGCGGGTCCTGCCTGGGGGCGGCGCTGGCCCTGCTGCTGCTGCTGCTGCCCGCCTGCTGCCCGGTGCGGGCGCAGAACGACACGGAGCCCATCGTACTGGAGGGCAAGTGCCTGGTGGTGTGCGACTCGAGCCCGTCGGCGGACGGCGCCGTCACCTCCTCCCTGGGCATCTCCGTGCGCTCGGGCAGTGCCAAGGTGGCCTTCTCCGCCACGCGGAGCACCAACCACGAGCCGTCCGAGATGAGCAATCGCACCATGACCATCTATTTCGACCAGGTCAGCCGGCCGGCCTGCCCACCCGCAGCCCCGGGAGGAGAGGGCGGGGGCCTGGGCGCGCGGGCTGTGGTCCCTGGCTTCCCGGACGCGGAGTTCCCGGGCTCTCTCCTGCTCTCCGCCGTGCCCTGCTCCGCCCTTCTGTTCTCCTTTTTCCTTTTTTTAGTACGGGCTCCTCCTGTTCCACCTTTTCACATTGTAATCTTTTTTCTTTTACTTTTAAAGATCAGCTCCCTTGGCGTTTGTATGACTGAACGTCCCTTAAAGCTGTCTAAGCTTTCTAAGAGTCCCGTAAAACTAAATGGTTTGAAATGTTTCCCGAAAGGAAGCATTGCACGTTTTACTTTTGCTGTGGGGTGGGGAAAACTTGTGGTTGATGGTATTCAGTTACCCAGGTGGCCACCTTAAATATTGAGTGCAGTTAAAACCATCCATACTCAAAAAAGGCGTCCTCCAAAGGTCTCAGCCAACATTTAGAAAATACACGCCTATTGCTCATTTTGAGGAATGGACTAGGGGAGGGGGTGTTTATCTTAAAAAAAAAAATAACTGGGGAACAGTGTGGGTGAAATAGCAGTGTTGGTTATGTAAATACAAGCCAAAATAAAGAATGTGGTTATAGAAATACACTATATACTAAATGAAATATATACAATATGCAAATGTAATATGTACAATATATAAATATATAGTGTGTGGTTATATAAATTTAAAAAATAAATAAAGAGCAGTGACTCAAGTGGCCTTAAGCCACTTAACTTCTGCCACTTGGTTCAGAGCAGAAGGGTCAGAAATATGATCAGGCCTTTTCAGAGAATCCCTTCTCTGAGTTATTGGTTCTCAGGGTTAAAGGTTGTGACCTTCTTTTTGGGTCGTTCCTCCTTGGTTTTTATTATTTTTCAGAAACAAGTTGAAAACATTATAGTGGTTTCCAAAGTTTAGCTAATCAGTTAATCCTTTTGCCAAAGTGTTTCCCAGAAAATGGAGTACTCCTCAGTCAGTGACAACATATCTGAGCTTACTGTACATGCTTAATTGATTTTCTTCCCTCTGTTGACAGTGCTTAAACCTAAGTAATGATAAACCTACACACACACTCTCTTGCCTCTTTTTAGGTCAGTGTATTTATTTTTTAAATCCTTGTTAAGGATCATTTATTTGAGGGGGTGTTATTTGCAGGAGTCTCTTTCTTTAATTGGTTTTTACTTATAAGACATAGAAATATTTATTTTAATTATGTCCAAATAAAGAAGACAACAATGAAATAGGCATTTAGGAACTGTATACTCTATTAATAAGTTTTTCTTCATGTGTTATTATTATTATATCATTATTATTCACTTACCAATGTCTTCCAAAGTTTTCACGGCATTTTCATGTCCACCATTTCATTTAGGTGTCAAGAAAACTCTGGGATGTAGAGCAGGATAAGTAGTAGTAGGATTCTGATTTTATACATGAGCAAATGATAACAGGGTGGGTTAAATAATGTTTCTCTGGTTCCCCAATTAGGGAGGTACTGAGGCCCAATTTTCAGGGCCTGGTTGAGTGTTCTTTCATCTGCTGCAGGGCCCTGAATTTGCTGGTTTCCAGAGTTTAAAATTGTGGTGAAAGTTGAGATGAAGGGCAGAAGGGACTCTCTAAGGGCTTAAATGGAGAATCCTTTATTCTTTTCTGCAGCTTTGTAAGGAGGACAGAGAGCTCAGCCTTGTGAGACTGAGAACAGGCATGCTAGGTGCTTGTCGTTAACAATGGAGCCCAGAGTCTCTCTCAGGCCTGCCCTTGAGTGGGGCTGAAGTGGTGCTCACAGCTGGGTTGAAGAAGCTGGAGCAGGCATGTTTCGCAAGCCATTTCAGCAATGGTCACCAGCAGCATTTCACATTGCTTTGGGAATTGCAGGTTATTCTATAATGAGCATGTGGGAAATAACAGCAAAAGGTATTCTGGTTGAAGTTTATTTTCTGATTAGATGACAAGGTCTTTAATCTACGGTTTTGATGTTACTGCTGGGTGTTTGTTTTAAAAGCTGAGAACATTATTTGTTGTGCATTTGTGGGTTAGGAGGAGGATAGGGACAGGATCCAGGCAAAGTGGCCAGAGTCTGTCTTGAACATCTGAAAGGAAATTGGGTCATAAGGGAGACCCGCCACTTGTGAAGTTCTGCTTATGACATTGTAATACTGATTCACATTTGATCAGAGGAAAACCATCTGCAGGGTCATGTGATTTCATATCAAGTGCCTAATTTGGTCATTATCCTTGTATGTTGTAGAATTCCATTAGTTTGAGCTAAGAGTGTCCACGCTGCTGATTCTCTATTTATTGAAGCTTCTTTGCAGGACACCACAGCTCAGCTAAAGCAGCCACATTGCTCACAGGAAAGTGAGAAAAAACACAGGCAGCAAATGTTTGTCAACAAAGTCTTTCATTCAGCACCCATTATTGAGCACCTACTGTGTGCTGCCAAGGAGTGTGCCAGGCGCTGAGCAACACTGGAGACCAAACCTTCACAGGGTCTATTTTCTCCCGGAGTACATAAAGTTAGGTTCCAGCCTTGATCTTATAGAAGTGAACCCATTTCCTTGTCCATAGGCCTTGCTCCACCCCTTCAGTGTGGAACTCTGTTTCTGTTAAACAAGGTATCATGCTGAAGTCCCCGTAGTCCCGCAGACCTCTACAGACCCGATTTACGATTCATTTACTGAACTTACCCTCTTCCATTCTTTTCTCTCTGCCCTGCCCCCAGCATCCCAAATTCACATCCACTTTTTGAATGCATAAATAGAATATACTTTGAAAATCTTTATTAATTACAATTCATTAGAATACCTTTGAAATCCATTCCTGCTGTAGTAGGATGTTTTAACTTCAGCACTACCTCCTTCCTGGGGAAGCCTGAGAATGCTGAGTTCGTGCTCCTGGCTGCTGTGCAGTTAATAAATGAACTGGTGTCGGTGGTTATCCGAGTATGATTAGAACCTGTGCTGCGGAGGGCCTTGCTATGTTTGTGCTGTATTCCCTTTTCTTTTTCAGGTATTAGTAAATATTGGCAACCATTTTGATCTTGCCTCCAGTATATTTGTAGCACCGAGAAAAGGAATTTATAGCTTCAGCTTCCACGTGGTCAAAGTGTATAACAGACAAACCATCCAGGTGGGTAGCTTTGAAAACTGCACTGTTTCAGGTTGGGGTTCATCGTTCCCTGTTGCTAAAGGCCATTCCACATAGTCTGTGGGGCTGAGGGAAGTGGGGAGCTGGGCTCTCCGGGGGGGTGTGGCTCTGAACCAGCCCTGAGTCCTCACTGTGAGGGCCCCTGGCGTGGGCTGCACGTGAAGCGTGGAGGAGGGAGTGGGGATGTCGGGGGCGAAGAGAACAGTGTGTAGGAGTGGGGTCCTTTATGATCTGCTGAGCTTTCCTCTCTACATTTTAGGTCAGTTTAATGCAGAATGGCTACCCAGTGATCTCAGCATTTGCAGGAGACCAGGATGTTACCAGAGAAGCTGCTAGTAACGGTGTCCTGCTGCTCATGGAAAGGGAAGACAAAGTGCATCTCAAACTGGAGAGGGGCAACCTCATGGGGGGCTGGAAATACTCCACATTCTCGGGCTTCTTGGTTTTTCCTCTATAAATGCAGAGCCCACTGGATGATGGGAAAATTGCAATCTGGACCCAGGAATCCACCCTTCAAAACACCCTGAACTTGCCCTAATAGGACAACTTGTTTCCAACCTCCGTCAGACTGTTGCGATAGAAGAATGATTTCCTTCTAAATCTCCAGTATTTTTTTTGAATATTGACAATTCCTCGGGAACCTGGCCTCTAATTAGTTTTAGACGACAAGGTCTTAAGGAGAAATGAAATTATCGATTTGAGCAATTTGTACCTGTGATGGTAAAGTCAATATCGGATTTTATTGTTGGGACCGTTGACTTATCTTTCTTTGTTTGTACGTTGTGTTGTTGTTCCGATGCAAGGAGTGCCGCTGACCCCAGGATGGATGGCAGGTTGCAGTCAGGGCTCAAAGCAAGAGCCCAGCAAAGAACCACCTGCTGGATAGTCCTTGACATGTGTTCTGTGTGTGTCTGTATAGCCTTAAGAAAAAGAATGGCTTCACTTTCATTCTGTATTTTTCCCCCCACTGGGTGGATGGGAGGACTTGGGAGGGGGATGGGGACATTGTGAACCTGTCAAGAAGTGCTTTATCTAGAGAAGCAAATTTTGCACGATTGGACTGCAACTTTTGTTTTGTGTTGTTTGTTTTTTCCTCAAAAAGCTTTACTTTTCTTTCCACACTCAGCTCTCCCTCCTCAAGCCCGCTTTTATTTTTATTGCTGGGGTTGGGGAGAGAAAATGTATCTATCATTGATAAGACCAAACAAAGCAAAACAAAAAAATACCTGTATATTTTGTTTTGGATGAGACCAAACCAAACAAAAAGTACCTGTTTATCTGAGTAAAAATAACAGAGGGCAATTCTGCTTATTCTTTCAGAGAGATTCTGAGATGCACCTTTAGAACTAGCAACCTGGACTTTTTTTTTTATTATTTATACCCTGGAATCCTTTAAGAACTTGGTGTTTCTGGGTGGTCCTGAATCTTTTAAGTTGGGAGTGGAAGCTGTAATGACCAAACCCCCTAAACACACTGTTTCTTTGCCGAACGTGCCCTGACTTTTGATTTATTTGGATCCACCTTTGAGTGAGTGCACAGCGATCAGGTGCTTCAAAGAAAACAGGACCAGCTCCTCTTCCTCAGGATCCTTTTTTGATCTGCCAAGGAAAGGGATGTGTTGACACTCTCCTGCGTGCACCTGGCTGGAAGCCACCTAGAAGCCACAGTGGTTAAAGGTATTGGCTGAGGCACCCTAGGAACAGTTTTACAAATTCTTCTTGTTTTGGCACCTTGTACAACAATATTATTAAGACACAGATGAAAGTTGATGGGAGCCAAGGAAATGTCACTAATCCCAAAGCGATCAAATATGAGACCTCAAACCGGATGTTAATTTGTTCTTTGTGTAACAGTGTAACCAAAATACTGATGATAAAAAGTCATACTTAAGATTCAGAATAAATGGGTTTGATGTCTGGCTTGCTCTTATCCCTCCACATCGTTTCCTAACTCTCAAAATGTGAGGAAGTAAAGGCCAAGTATTGAGGACTTGGGGAAGATAAATTCGTACTGTGCCTCTTTGGAAAATGAACACAAAAACACACACCCCCATATATGTAGATTTAGCTAACATCTGGATGGCTATTGTACACTTAGATACCTTTCAATTTATACATATTTAATATTCAAACAGGAAGATTTGGGGAGAGAAATGTGAAAAAGACAGCATTAAGGAGATTTTCTGGAAGGTAATTTGCTTTTATCAGACATCATCTTTATGTGGTTCAAGTTCCAATTCAATATTTCCATCAGTGAACACGACAGAAATGAAGCCAACATTTTAAGATAACATGGGTTGTTTCCAAAACTCTGTGTGAGGATGGAGAGGCAGCAGACTCCATTTTCAAATGAGAAATGCAGTGGGAGTTTTCTAAATGAAAAACTGTATAGTTTGACTAAGGTCTAAGTTTTACTGTCCTTACATGGAGGATGCAGAGTTTAATTTGAATTAAAATGCTGTTGCAGTTTGTGAGGGAAAAAAAATCAACCTAAAAGCAATAGGGGTACCTTGGCTCTGTGATTAGGATATATACTTCTAAACATTGTTTATTAAGGCTGATAGCATAAGCAAAAGGATGCTGGAATATCTTTTCTCTGTGTTTTATTGTTCTTAGTTATTTTAGTACTTTTTGCTCATTTCCTTAATCTTATGTTCAATTTCAAACAAGCAGGAAACCTCATTTGAAGACAATATAGTATTTCAGAGATTGAAAGATATATGAGTACTTGTTATTTTTATTACTTAATATATAATACACATATGTGTTTGTATTTACACCTTTATTATATACAGGTTGTTACTAGGTTATACTGTATAATAAAATAAGTTATTAAATTGACCAATCTAAAAATGAGTATATTTCAGGAGTTTACTTTATATTAGAAAAAAGCTTCATCTGGACTTTTCTACTTCTACTCTTCTTCTTTTCTTCTTGAGATAGATGCCAAAAACTGCATTAGGAAGAAGCCCTGCTGAGAGTATCTCTGAAGTTGTTTATCATCCCCTGCAGCCTCTGCCAAGGTTCTGTTTGGCTAAGGATCTTGGAGGCATATGAAGCTCCTGTGTATGGTCTGCAAAAAGATATAGGTCTGATCAAAATTCCAAGTATATTTTTTTTAATTAGGAAAAAGAGTGGCATCTGTAATATTCGAAGGCTGATCTCAGTAGCCTATCTCTGGGCCTTGGTTTTCTCATCTGTTGGGTGGAGGCAATAACCCTGCTTGGTCAGCCCACCACACAGGGCTGCTGGGAGGATCCCACAGAAGTGCTCTGAGAACTGGAAAGCACTTCTAGTACAACATGGGGTGTTATCATGGCAGGGAAGGTGTTTCTGGAAAAGTGGAGTTTTCAACATGCAGTTTATGAAATATATTTAAAATGAGTATCTGACAGAAGGATAATTTTATATGAAAGTAAATTTTCATGTTTCTTAATAGGCTATCAAAACTGTAGCTCTATATTGAAGTTTTCTTTAATTTGATTTTTAGGGATGATAATATCAAAATTTATATATTTTCATATTAACTCAATTCTCATTTATGTTATTTGGCTATCCTATGTGGTTCAAATTCACCTTTCTGTTCCAGTAGGTAACACCAATATTTTATAAAATAAAGAATTATAACATTTTTAACACAAAAAACTAGGTACTGATATTATGGCATTATAATAGTAAGTTGTTCTGGCTGATAAATATTAGTCCCACTAAGTTGTAGATGCTTTTAAAACAATACCATTTTTTAACTTAAGATATATTCTAATTTGAAGCACAACCTTGATTATTTAACTCTAGATCCTAAGAAACTATGTTTATTACCTGTAATTTCTGAGCCTTTTTTGCATCCTAATATTTTTTATTTATGTGTTCATGTATAAGTGAAATTATCTACATCTTTAAAGTGTGTGCTTACTATGGCTGCTCAGAGTAAAGATAAAAGCCTATTAAATATTAGCATGAAAACTCATGGAATCCTGTAGATTACATAGATTTATTTATTTGAAAATAATTTTAAGCTAACTCTAGTTATATTAATCATTGGAAGAATTAGAAAAAATATGTAAAGCAAAACAAAACCTTTATTGAATCTCTAATTTTACTTGTAGTATTTTCTTGCTATCAAAAAATTACAAGGGTCACATACTTAGTAACTATTACATATATATTGTTTACCTGTAAATACATGAACATATACATGTGATTTTTTAGCATAGTAATACAAAGTAAAACAACACAGATTGTCCACATTCTCCTGGTATCTAGGAATATGTGAGAGGAAAATTTGATGAATCACTTTACACAAGCAAAACAAAGGCGCCGGTTGCTCCAGCATGCTTTAGATATAGCAAAAAGAGCAAAGCATATTCTGTCAATTTGTGTGGCCATAATTTTAAAATCTTTTATAAAGAAAAATGTTGCAATAAGACAACTTTGCTGTGAATAAAATAGTCAGTGTTTGTTTACATTTCAACAGCATAGAAAGTATATGATAATCTAATGCACAGATGCAAATGAATGAAAGGCTCTTTTACATTATATTTAAGATGATATGAATAGATAGAATCAGGTTACATTGAATCACTCTAAAGGGTTTACTGTGTGCTCTGTAGAAACACTTATAAAAATGTAGAAAGAGATTAACTGTAGAACTGCAGTGAGTTTTGCCCTTTGGCCTTGCTTATGTGGAAATTTACTTGTCATTGTGATTCTATTTCTAAAGCTAGCACTTTGCTACTAAAATGGGATATTATGAACACATTTTAAAATTTAAGATCAAAGCCTATTAATTCTCATGAGACTCTTGAGATTACATTTCTTGGCATTTATGGAGCAAGCACACCAAATATACTGAAGTTTAAATACAATTTCCATTTTGGTTTTATTGCTTTACTCTTTTTATTTTCTGTATCTTTTTTCTATGATACACTATGAAGAAGTTAGCTAGTGATGACAATAATCATTAGTTGTGTGTTTCTGTATTTACTTCATATTTTAAAACATATTTTTGCAGACAGGAATTCACAAAAAAACTATTTACTGCCTTTGCAGATGGAAGGCTAAAATTCATTTTTTTTTTTAGATATTTTAAACTTCATTATGTTACATAGCTATCTATCATGTGATTGGACAGATCCAGTTTTCATACCCTCAACCCTCCAAAAACAAAAAGTCACATCAAAAGCCCTTTAAAAGATCCAATGGATATAAACTTCAAAAAAATTGTCATGTGTATGAGTCTGTATAATAATGTTATACCAAAGCATGAATCTTAAGTAAATGAGCTTTCCTTGCATTCACAGACCCAGTAGGATAACTTGAAATTTGTAAGGGCAAAAGCCACGTGATTTTACCTCCTGCAGATAATAGGAGTACTATTTTGTCTTCCTAAGTGGGTTTTGCTGTAGATTTCCATCACCAGAATTACTTAAGTGCCAATAGCATCATAAATCATCATCTTCATCAGCTTGCCCACATCCACTCACTGTGTAGTGTAAATGAGCTCCTTGACAACTTAATTTGGAAAAGAAATCTTCATCCCTCTTCTTAATGCCTACAGCAGGACTCCCGGGTGAGAGCGCTGCTTTGCACAAGGGCTGTCCTGACAAAATGGAAGCTACTTATTAATGAGCCACCACCTGTCTTGCATCCCAACTAGCGATGCCTGAACTTTAATTATTGTTCCCTCACATCCTTCAGGAAGGCCGATTTCTTCTTTTGAATTCATATGAGGTTGCAAAAAACATTGACTTAGAGTATATTGGCAATACTTTGGAATGTGGGACTCCTAAGTATTTTGCTTAAGGCGGTTTGATCTTATTTTATTCATTTAGAAATACTTATATTAATCTCTTATGCCTTCAAAGTCCCCTAGTATATAGGGCATTTCTTTGACTTTCTACTAAAAATGAGCATTTTCTGTGATCTGTATGCATCACTATTACAGAACTGACAAGATGAGACTAATATCAGAGTAAAAGAATATCTAAAAATAGTAAAGTTAATCAGGTTAAACTTGGCAAATTCTCCTTATTACTAAATTCTCTCATTTGTAGTATTTTTATATAGCTCTTAAAGATTTCTGCCAGCCTTAAAAGTATATTATTACATAAACCATTTGTTTTTGAATTGCTTTTTTTTTTTTTGTAACTATTGGATTATTAGTAGCATACTTACAGAGAGTAGTCTATCACTGAAAAACAAATTTAGGACTTGAAAATGAGATACGGTCTTCTTTTCGTATTCCCAAGCACCATGTCAGGATGCCATAGTATGGTTTTTGTTCTGGAATTGTAAACTGTCAGAGCAAAGAGCAAGTATATTGCTTTTGAAAACGATCTATTCTTTTGGGTACAGGGTGCAAATATTTCCTTTTCATTATATAGCATTTGTGTATAGCAGCCCCTAGGCCATGGAGTGATGGCCTATGGTAAAAATGATGATTAGAAAAACATACACATAGTATGCACCAAGAGATTATGGTCCTTCTTAAAAATAGTGTTCAAAATTAGCCTGGAGGACATTCAGTTAAACTGATGGTGAGGGGGTGGGCTGGGGTGGGTGTGGAAGGAACCTTAGAGATTTGAATGCATATTTACTGAAGTGAATAATGTAATTTCTATTTTTTACATTTGAAGAGGAGAATGTTATTTTGGCTTTGACATTGAATACTGAACATCATTTGATCTCCCAATTAAAAGGTCCCCTATATTGAACATGGTTGCACAGTAGGGCTTATGAACTAACCTGGAATATATTAAAGTGGATAAGGACAGGTACTGGGAATTTCCATTGTTTTAACACACGAAGTTTAACTCTATTGCCCTTTTTGCAATTTTACTATTTCTTCTTCTCGTCTATGTAGTGAATTACTTGGGAAGACAGAAGGCATGCTGGAATTAGTTAAATCCTTAGAAGATAGACATGTAGCAAAATACAAATGAGGCATGATTTGAAGTATATCTTAAACAGAACTGAACAGGGCACCATTTTTAGAACGCTGACTTTTTTTTAAAAAAAGATATTAACTTATTGAAAAAAAGATCTAACTTAAGGAGAAACAAAAGATAAATGTGAGACCAAATGGCACTGGTAGAAAACAGCAATTCTGTGTGTTTTATTTGTATAATCACACACACACACGTGCATGTTTATACCTGTGTGACGATTTGAATAAAAACAAAGACTTATAGTAAAAATGTACCCACTATCAAAATGCCTTCTGTGTACCCGGAACTGCACCATCACTGAAACTTGTCTTCAACAGACGAGGAGATGATGGGCCCAGGTGCCTTTGCTCAGATATGTAGGCTCACTTCTAATAACTTTTTTTATCTCAATTATTTGGTCTATGTTTCACATTTTATTTCTTGTATTCAATCTTAGGAGTTTATTTCACCAGAAGGTAGAAATTACATCTGGTCTCCCTGACAGACAGAGATTGAGAACTGTTGAGAATAATTAGGCCATCTGGTGCTATAAATCCAATAGAAAGTTATGATCAGTGGATCATGGCCTAATCTACTCTTCATCCTTTGCATCTGAATTATCTTGGCACAAAAGAATGACAAGGGGCTGGATTTTTAAAGGAAATTGCCACATCTCCCCAGTCATTAGCAGGCAATAGGCATGCTTGCATCAGACTGTGATAATTAGGGAAGACTTATTCTCCCCTAAGGCCTATTACTTTTTGATACTTATTTTTTTTTTAATGTCTCAAAATGTACTGCACCAAACAGTGAATGCCATACAGATTTTACTTATGATTTCTACCAAGTCCTGAGTATATTTATTAGAAGAAATTATTTATCAAAGTAAACTTTTTTTATCTTAATGAAGAATTGAAATGAATTTAAATTTATTTTGTTATTTTTTTTTCAGAATTACAGAAACATTTGTTTCAGGAGAAAAACTCCCCAATAGATGGTGCTGGTGCTGTGATTTAAACCACTGAATAATTAGTATGCAAAAAAGCTCCAGAGAGAGGCCTCCGGGAATTCCCTTACATCAAGTTATAGAAAGATGAAAAATGTGGCTTTATTTTTGCTTAATGCAAATTGACATAATTGTATAATTTGAAAACTTCGGAAACATTTCTTGTTTTGAGGTCAAGGAGTTACTTCTCATCTTTATTGTTCGTATCTCAAATATCTTTGAAAAATAAATGCCAACAAAGTTGAGTGTTGCAAAAAGACAAGCAGAATGGCCTTCCCCGTTTTTCCCCCATAGTGATTCAAGGGTCTGTTAGTTAAAGCTATAATGTGAAGGTTAAAGTAAAAATTATAGTGGATTCCTTCCTTCATATTTATGAGAAAAAGTTGCAGATACAAGAAGCACATTGGCACAATGATGCTGCCGCTGATATTGACAATGAAGACTTAATATAGCCAGGCACTGTACTGAGTGCTGTACAATTATCTTTCCGTTTAATCATTAGGACAATTCTACAAAGTAGATACTGTTGTTACTACCATTTTGCAGATGATGAATATAAGGCTTAAAGCAATTAAATGATATGGTCAAAGTCTCAGCAAATATATTACAAAGGTAGGATTCTAATCTTGGACTTTCTAACTTCAGAACATATTCTTTAAACTATTGTTTTGTTCTGCATCTCAGTATGAGAGAGACACAGTGTAAAAAAAACAATTTTTTCAAATAAGAAATCTATATATTATTAATCTTGTGTTCACATAACAGTTATTTCAATAAAAAATGTTTAAAAAAGGACAATTTAGATTTACATACTGATACATAAAATCTGCTTTGCTATAATTATAAGAGAAATACTACAACAGCTGCTATAAATTTACTAAACTGCTTATATCAGAAACACCAAAGTTTGGGCTCTCGTGTGTTTAGTCATCATCTCCATGCAGAAAATGATAATGGAAACATTTTTTCCTGTTTCTCTTGCCAGAACTCTTTGCAAAGATGAGCTCCAACTACTTAAACATGTAAATACAAAAAGCTCATTTTTCCAACAATATTGTGTATTTTATAAAGGTTATAGATCGTTCTCTATTTAGAATTCTAGGATAAAGGCTAAGGAATCAAGTTCAAGAAACAAATTAGCTGTCCTTGGATTGAACCACTTGTTTCTTTAAAACTGTTCATGAAGCTTTAAGCTTAACCTCTGGCTGGAAAAATGTCTTTTAGAACCAGGAGTCAGGGAATTCCTTAACAGATTAACTAATTAGATAAAGTTAAAGGGAGATTTTAGAGTGGTCAGTAGCATTTGCTTGTATTAAATGTTCTTACTGGATTTTTATATCAGAGGGAAACATTTTTTTTTTCGTTTAGGTGATAAAAAGGCAAAAGAAAACATCTTCCATCTCCAAATGTTTTTTGAGAATACTTTGTCTTTTATGTTACCTTTGATTACATCTTTTTTTTTTTTTTTGGTAGCACAGCTACTAGTTTAAAGATTGAAAAGGGCTTATATTTGCAACTATTACCTCATTATCTCTAAATTTACTACCAAGCCTTTTTATATAATTCATATTTCAATAATAATTTAAACAAAATATAGAGAGTCTTCACTATTTTTTAACTTGCTAAATGTACTTTTTGTTTAAAAAGTGTTACATTCCTATTTAAAAAGGTAAGGTAAAAAATACCTTTAACAACTTTTCATTTATTTACAATAATAAACTTGATCTTAGTGGGTAGATAACTGATGGGTTTTAAGAGAGATGGGTACTTATCTGTGTAATACTATTTGTCTGAGCCTTTTGCTTGCCTCTAACATCAAGGGGAAAGCCTTAAAAAACCCTCTGTCACTTAGTACAGCTGATAATAAGGGAGATTAGCCAAAGGTGTAACAACCACCTACAGGATGTTTTACTTTACAGTGAGATAAAGTATTTAAGTAAAATTCCAAATGAACATAAACTAAATTTAGATTTTGATAATTTAATTTTTTATCAAAAAATATTGATAATTTTCTATAGATTATTTGGGGAGATTAGTTCAAATTAAACATTATCAAGTTAAGCTTATTGGGCTGGGAGATAATCAATACGACTTTACTACTTTTTTACTTAAAGAATACGTAGTTGTGTTTTATTGATGGTATTTTGGCATCAAAGAAGCTTACATTGCCAGTCCTGGTGGCTTTTTCTTTAGTTAGAAAACAAGCTTAGGGTTTCTGTAACACAACCGTATGTAATACATCTTGTCAGGTGTCAGCCGCTAAAGGTGACGGTGACGGTGACGGGGTCAGGGTTGTTGTATTCTGTATTCACTTTCTCTGGAGGCTATGGCATTTCCCTTCTGGAATATTTCCAAAAGGCACATTGTATCTTCTTTACACTGGCTTTAGTTCCAAGAATCTATATATTTAGGAATGAAAATAACTCTTGCTTATTAGAAACACATGCATGAAAAAATATATCAGGCCATATTAATATGATGATGATATGGAGATTTAAATGTACACATGAGTAGGATAGCTAGATAGATAGAAAGAAAGATATATAGATAGATACTTTAAATACATGGTGGTTTGAAAATGACAAAAACTCTGTCCTTGACCAAACTTTAGACAAGCTCCTCTGAGTCCTCTTTTCAACAAGGCCTTGTCCTCAAGCCTGCCCAACCCACCTGTAGCAAGAATGCAGTTAAGTATGTTTAACATTTAACAAGAGGCAGTCCAACTCCTGATCCAATCCAGTGCTCCAGATGGCAGTCCCTGAAGCATCATAAGGAAGATTTTGATTTTAAGATTCTGAGCGTATAGTGTACTGTCAAGGATGGGTTAGAGTCCCAGGCTCTGTTCGAGCAAGAATCTTCCTGGATGGAAGTCTCATTTTTTTTTTTTTGTTTTTTGGTTTTTTTTTTTTTTTGAGTAGTGATTTACTCCCTGACCTCTCTGAACTGTGAAACGGAAATCCCGGCTCTTTTGTGAGGCCCCCATTTTGGAAGCTGGGTGAGAGTACCTGGCTTCTTCGTTTGCAAGGTGCCATTGGTTAAGAACCACAGAACTTCTCAGTGGACTGGACCCTTTCACTCCCCACCCACAGTCCCCACACTCTTCTCAAATCCCTACGGACTATGTGCTCCACTACTAAAATGCTAGCTCTGTTCTCTTTCTTATTGGCACAATTTTACTAAGAAAATAATTTGGAACTTCATTGGCTTCTTTGGGAAATTTAAGACACCCCCCAACTCGCTCCTCTAAGACCTCTCCCTTCTCATTACCTGGGCGCCTCCCTCTTCTTACCACATTCGGTCCCTGTTGAATCCTCCGACACGTCCCTCCCCAAACTCCTATCTCCCCATCTCTCTGTCTGCTGCTGCCAGACTTCTCCATTCCCACTGCAACCCCTTAGCTCCCTACAGTCCCCTGAAGCCTGGGCTCCTACCCCATCCCCCGTCCAGGATACTCCAGAGACTCATGGACCACTACAAGCCACTGCATATCAGAGAAAAAGAAAATTTTAAAAGTATCTCTCACAAATATTGGTAAAAGACATTAGCTCTCACACTGAACAGGTAACCTTAACATGTTTCATCTGCCAGAAACATAATTCAGATAAAAATATAAAGTGGAGCAAAGAGACAGCCCATTATTTCATATAAACCAGTGTGTTTTGTATTACTGTGTTCACCTGACTCATGGCTACAATTTTAAAATGAAAGATGTATAGTCTCTATTTGCATCTGTCTGTATGTTTATGTATGTGTATATGTATATTATATATATGTGATTTTTTCTGCTTCTGTATGGCATTACCAAATTAATTCATAAAATCCTGTAAAGGAGCTCTATTCAAATTTGGCTTAGAGAAAATTAAGCAATTACTTAAATTAAATATTCCTAAAATTCCCAGAAACCCAAATTTCAAGATCACATGATTTGAGTGAGTCTTTGATAAATAAGACTAGTTTGGTATTATTGGTTAAATAAAAATTAGTATGTCTTCTGAGCTTTAGGTATAATAGGTGCATACATTTTTATTTTTCTTGGACCTACTAGTTAAATAAGATATTATGCCTACAACATGTTTAATAGTATAAAAATTATCAATTTGACCTATGAACAAATGTACAAGTAAAGATGTAGTAAAAATTAATTATTTCATTTATATTAATCACAGCAGTAAAAAAAAAAAGTCTATATATTTAATTTTTTTCAAGGTTTTTGCTTTTGTGATACTTGCCTAATATACATGTACTGTAAAAATAATTTACAGGGAAATAACTTGAGATGATGGCTGGTTTTGTTTAATGTTTTAATATGTTAGCTTGAAAATAGTTTCCAAAATCTTTTTGGTAACTTTCAACCTTAGACTTATGCAAAGTTAAGTAATGGATAGTCACTAATAAGTAAGATAAATTACTGAAGCATTAATTATTAAGCCTATATAACTTAATATAGGCTTTTTATAACTTTGGCTTTTTATTTTTATGTGGTAAAGAGAGACTAAATATATTTGGATCTGTAAATAAGCATGCTGTCTTTGCCACATTGAAAAACTGGCATACTATGAGTAAGCATAAACCTATAAAAATTGTGAGATAGTATGTTCATAAAGTTTCCCAGTCTGCTACAGAATTTTGGTAAGTGAAAGACAATTCACAGTTGTCTACTTCATAGTTTTCTCTGTGAAAATAAGGTAATAACAAGTTTCTAATGATAAAAATTTTAATCAATATATGAAAATAATACTAAAAATAATAAGGATGAAAAGAAACAATATCATATGCAAAGTATTCAAGAACATAGGATGTATTTTTGTTAAGGGAAAAAGAGTGATTTTGTAAAAAAAAAAAACTGAATATATATAAATTAAAAATTTGCAGAAAGGAAATCTTAGAAGAGAAATCATCTCATATGGTCAAAACCAGCTAAGATTGAATGGCTTTATTTATAAGTTTTTTCTTTCTTCTTTTGTAAGTTTTAATATTAATAGTACCTGAATGCAAAACTAGAATTTTATTTTCTCTCTATTAAAATGACAAAGTTTCCTTAGATTATTGGTTGGCTCTTAATAAGAGATTGTAAAATATTTTTCTTTATCTTTTATGTAATCTGCATAGGCAACAAAGATTCTGTGTCTTACCAGAATAATTTCATGCGCTCTATGTTGACTTTATCATGTTCTTGATTATTTAAGAGAACAAAGTCTTCTCACTTTTTAAAAGAACTAAATTTTTTCTTTTGAGACAAGATCTCACTCTATTGCCCGGACCAGAGTGCAGTGGCATCATCATAGCTCACTGCAACCTCAAACTCCTAGGCTCAAGAGATCCTCCCACCTTGGCCTCCCAAAGTGCTAGGATTATAGGCATGAGCCACCATGCCCAGCTAAAATATATTTTTAACAATCATGTTCCTCCTATACTTACTTACAATTTTTTAAAATTGTCATTTAGTTAAATAGGGAGCTAATATTGTTTCACAGTGGCCTAGGGTCCTATTTAATCAAATGTTTAAACCTTTTAATATTTTTGATATTTTTCCTTCCCCAAATCAAATTCCGAATGAAATCTTCTTGAGTTTGAACTGACTTTGAGATTTCCCAGAAGGCCCCAGGAAAATCTTAAAGGATTTGTCTTTTCATCTTGGAAAAAGAGAGAAGTTAAAAAATAATTAATTTTATTTGGCACGTTCAAATGCTTGAAAAGCATTGTTAAATAAGAAGGGATGCTTAACCTTCCCTACTTTTTAGTTGTCTGGGTAAATGTTATTAATATACACATTTCAGAAATTGTATGAAGTTCATAGAAATTTGCCAATAATTTCACTGTCCATGATACATCCTGATATAATGTTATTGTCATAATTCCAACTAATATTTTAAAATATTATATTTTATGTCACAGAAATAACCAAATTTCCTTGTCAGATAAACTTTCATCAGATCTTAAACCATGGCCATTTAATATTTTTTATTCACAAAGAGTTTTTGTTTTTATCTGATTCTTCTCCAAACGCATTTGCAGTCAGCTACGGGCCAGAGTGTTTCATCTTCAACAAAAAAAGACTGTCTCAGAGACTGTTGGAAAAAACTACGATAGGTACTCTGGCATAGAGGCTTTTGATGGCATCCCTTAAATAACTTTGAGATCATCCCACTGGACTAAATGAGGATTTCCAGAAATCTAGGGGAGAAGCTAATGGATTCATGAAATTACTAACTCAAAAATCAAGCTGAACAAGAATTAATTGCATGGGATTGAGTGAACCAATGAAGAATGATTATGATTTTTTTCATGGTTTTTGTTTCGAACACTGCTGGCTCTTTAATGTTCTATTTTCTGAATATGAGGAACTCCTTTACATTTTCTCTCAAACTATCTATAACTCAGAAATTTAGTGGATTATACTTTTGAAAATGGAAATAAAGCATTTATCTTTTTCTTTCTGCTTAATCTCTCCAGAATTTGGAAACTCTTACTGAATGTTCTCCTTTTCATGACAATATAATTATTTATATACTTCAGTAAGAATCTGTCCTCCTTGTAACAGGACATAATTGGAAAAATTGCTTATATAACTAAGGCTTTGACTGGAATGTCATATTTGAGAATGATGTGCATACAGTCAGATATAATCAGACAATTTTAAGTAACTAAGATTGACTTTATGGAGTCAAAGCTTGCAAAGCCCTCTTGGATAAATCAGCCTGGTCCTGTCTTACAGGGTTCCCAACTTTGGAGGTAAGTAAGGGAGGTTCCTTCTTTGCAGGTTCTGAAATCTTAGGATATTTTTGGGAGCTCGAGAAGGGAAGAATTCACCCAAATTTATAGGTACTGCAGGTGAAGTCTGCTGGCGCGTTCTTGACTTGGTTTCCTAGCTTTGAGAGGCTTTTAAAAGTCTAATCTGAGATTCCTTATTTGTACTTTTTGGTTTCAGCAAGGCAAACTTTAAAAGGCCAATGTGGTCAATTACTATTCCTATTGCACTTGTGTAAATAATCAGGCCAAATCTAATGAGGCCACACTTATTTGTAAACAAGAATAACCTTACTTTGGTTATCTTTGATCAAAAAGGAAGGTGACTGTAGAGAGAAATTTTATGTTTCAGTAGAAAACTATAGTAAATCATTGTGGGTCATCAGGTTCTGGCCTTGTTCATTGTCTCTGAGGTTTTGTTTTCTACCTCACAGTAAGAATGGATTCTGCGTCTTGTATGTTTTGTCAGTCCTTACCAAATTCTCCATTTTTTCAATATTTGGCTGCAATTCTCTAAGTTGCAATTTTTCTCCCACTCTCCTAACTTGGTGTCACTGATAACTAAAAGCTGACTTCCCAGCTCCTTATTGGGACTTCAGGCTGTCTGGTAGCTGAGCCGCCCCCACAAACACCCCCCTAGGATATAACAAAGGCCGCTGGCTGAAAGTGGAAGATGACCCATTTTTGTGCCTGGGGCTGCTGCCTGTGGGTGAATCAGGAAGCTTCCAGCCCAACATCTAGAAATATTCTCAACTGACTCCTCTACTAACAAGACTCACCAGATGGTTCAGCTTATTTTTAATGAAAAAAGGCAACCAAACAAGAAATGAACTTAGATTGTTCAGAGGAAAGGAGAATGCCTCTTCTTTGAATAAGAGGAGGGACTGACAAAGACACTCTTCTTGACCAAGCTTTAGACAGGCTCCTCTGAGCTCTCTTTTCAAGGAGGTCACATTCTTGGGCCTTGTCCATGGTCCTGTAGCTACTTGTAGCAAGAATACTGCGAAGCTGGTTTAAAGAGAATTCCCCCTCCCTTAATATCTGATCACGTGTTGTATCTGATCAAATTCCTCATTGCCAACCCTTGATATCTGATCACTTTGGCTCGCCTTTAGCAAGAATCCTTTTAAATTGGTTTAGCAAAAGTCCCCTGCCCTTGAAGTCTCCCCTTAGTAATTTTCCATGCACCTATCCATTAACTCTACTCTACGGCCAAAAATCCCTGGCTGGTATTGTTGTATTCGGCGTTGAGCCCAATCTTTCTCCCCTATTGTGGTCGTCTTGACACCTCCTTCAATAGTCCTTTCTCACCATTTTAATCAGTGTCAGAAAAATATTTTCTTTAACAAATATATTTCTAAATAAATATATGTATATTTAGATAAATATAATATATACACATAGAATTAATATATATTTCAACTGTGTGTATATATATATAATCACACAGATATGAAAACATAGGGATAGAAAAAGTCTAATGAAGAAAACCACCATTCAAAGAAGAAATACATCTTCTCAAAATACTTATGAAAGATGTTCATCTTCCCAAAATACTTAAGTAAATCTTAATAACTATGTTATATATTACTTAAATTCAGATAAGTCACACAGCTGGTCAGCTGAGTGTAGCAATTATTTAGCAATTACTATGTACCGGCCAGTGTCCTAAGTGGTTTAAGTATATTTATTCATATCAACCCTATAATATAGGTATTATTAATATCACTATCTTGAATTTGACAATTTAAAATAACAAACAGAGAGAATTTAAGTAACTTTCCCAAGGTCAAACAGATAGCAAGTAGAGGAGTTGTGCTTCAAAGCTAGCCAGTGTGATCCTCGTCTGTGCTTCTAACTACCATGTTATACTTCCTGTCTGGATGCCTGTGACATAAAGCTCCAATGACATGGCAGACAGACTGTACCGCTCCACTTGCTGAATCAACTTTTGCGATAACCGTAATGACTAAATACCACATTCCAGATGATGAGTCTGTCAGTGAACACCTGAGTCATGACGAGTTCCAGCAAATCATTTCTGTCCTTCCCCAAACCGCCCAGCTATACTATCAAGTTCCACTGATTTCCCAAACATGCATTCTTGAGTTTTTCAAAGCAGAAGCCATTAATCTATATGCTAGATCCCTGTGAGCTATACCATGCTACGCAGACACTGTACCACAGAGGCCTAAAGATGAGCCTGAGTCCTGAGTGTTGCTGGTCTGGCTTGTGCCTCTATACCAGCCTGGAACAGAGTACTCTTGAGACCTGGTTTCCACTGTACGCCTAATTTTAATAACTCAGTTCCTGACCTTTTACTTAATCGTGGACCTTATTTTTAGCATTTGTTTTCTAATTTCTCTATGTCTAGTTAGCCCCTATTTTGCTCCTGCCAGTTGCTTTTTCTAAGACAAAATGTCCTTCTCCTGAGGTCCTGGGATCTTGCTATATGTTGACAGACTTCTCAAATCATGAAGAAGTGCTGCTAATCTGCTTGTCTGCTCCTCAAATTTTCAAATATCTCTTGTTCCTGGACATTTTATCCCTTAGTACCTTTTTTCCTAGATCTCTCTAACTACTACTGTTGTACTAAGCTATCTTTTGGGACCTCTTCTATTTCTAAGAAGGAGGACGAAATAAACTTCCTTGCAAGGAGAAACAATTAGCTATCACAGACAGCTATTGGGAGGGTATTTCAGTAGTTCAGTCGGAAGTGATGAGGGTTCAAACTCAGAGAGTGTGACTCTAATGATATGAACGGGCTGGATTAGGGAAATGCAAAGGGCACAGTACTGGACACAGTAGTCACTGTTTGTAGATGGGAGTAGAGGAGAGAGAAGAGCTATAGAGAGCTTGTGTTACTGGCTATTTGTCACAGAGAGAGAGTAGCCCCATTCACCAAGATGGGATAAGAATGACCACAATTAATTTACAACAGTAGTATATATGAGTGTCAAATTTTACTGAGATTGTATATATTATAGTAATATTACCTGGTTTCTCTTTAATATTTTATATCCCCAGATTAGATAAATTTTAATGGTTGTATGTATCTTTAATATTTTATTTATTTTATTTTATAAAGTATATGAGATAGCAATTTATCTGTGTACTATGTATGTGTATAACTACACAATCAATTATTGAATATATAATGAATGATTCCTTTAATAATATATTGAATTTGAATATCACATTACAGCTTACAAAGTGCCTCATTTACTTATTTAATTTTTACTTTATACCATTCAGTTCAATTAACTTTCTGTTTTAGTCATGTTTATGAAGGTATAAATTACAGTATTTTACTCTCTTTAGGGTATAGTTCTCTCAGTTTTGACAAACTCAAACCGATATGTAGCCCCTCCACAATCATACTGCAGAACGTTTCCATCAGCCCATCACCATAGGGTCCTTTGTAGTAGCCACTCCCAGGTCCTGACAATTTCTGGTCTGTTTTATATTTACAGAACATCATATAAATGGACTAAAACAATATGCAGCCACTTGAATCTGGCTTTTTCATTTGGAATAACACATTTAAGATTCATCCATGTTAACTGCATCAATAGTTTCTTCATTTTTACTGCAGAGTAGTGTTTCATTATATGCCCCAGTTTGCTATCAATTCACCAGCTGATGGATCTTCAGATTGCTTCCAGTTTCAGAGAATATGAGATAAACCACTATAAGCATGTTGATCTATTTTTGTTCCAAATTACTTAAAGTAATAATCACAATAAGTTTGTAATTTGAGAATTGATTTTTCCCATTTTTCAAATAAAGTGATTAAATAACTTTCCCAAAGTTAAGCAGCCAGTAATTTATAAGAATTCTAGAAAGGCTAGAATTTGGTGAGGTGAAAAGTTGAATAAGATTATTCCAAGAAAATGCATGTGTTTGCATACTCACACTTGTGTGTGTACACACATGCACACAAACATACATGCATGCTTGGTCTCAGTGTATTTGACTAAGCACAGCTACAATTCTCTCTAGAATGACTGCACCAGTGTGTTTCCTCCAATAGAGCATGAGGGCCAATACTTGCCACTTTTCAATTGTCAATTATTTTTTGCAAATGCAAACCAGGGGTGAGCAATAATAAGTGATGATAATTTTTCGAGAAAAGTACAATAATAAAAATGGAGTTTTAGACTGGTCAATCCATTAATGGTATGTAGCCTGTGTAAAAAGGCAAAACCTGAGAAAGGGAGGCTGGTTGGCAGATGGGTGCAGGTCTCCAGATGTTTGAAGAATTTGTAAAGGGTGCAAAATCTGGGAAAAAGAAGAAAATGACTGAAGCAAGAGACCTGGGAGTGGAGGAAGGACTTGGTTACTGATTGTGATAGTTTTTGGATCTAGATGACTACGAAAATAATAGTACCTATAACAAATTAGGGAAATCAGAAACTTGATGTAATTTATACCATTTTAAGATTTATACTTTTTAATTTTTTATTTCAAAATATTAAGGGGACATAGATGTTTTTGAGACATGGCTTGAGTCAGGGCTATAATGGTGCCTATCACCTGAATAGTGTTCATTGTACCCATTAGGTGGGTTTTTGCCCTTCCCTTCCTTTACCCTCCCCCCTGCTTGATTTCCAATGACTTTTACTTTTACTTTCCTCTGTGTACTTGTGTACCCATCAGTTAGTTCTGATTTATTAGAGAGTACATGTAGTGCTTGTTTTTCTATTCTTAAGATACTTCACTTAGGATAATGGTCTCCAGTTCCTTCCAAATTGCTGCAAAGGGCGTTAATTCATCCTTCTTTATGGATGAGTAATACTACATGATATACATATATCACGTTTTGTTAGTCCACTCATGAATTGATGGGCACTTGTGTTGATTCCACATCTTTGGAATTGTGAATTGTGCTGCAATAAACAGTTGAGTGCAGGTGTCTTTTTGATAAAATGACTTCTTTTCCTTTGGGTAGATACCCAGTCATGGGATTGCTGGACCAAATGGCAGGTCTACTTCTAATTCTTTGAGAAACCTACGTACTGTTTTCCACAGGGGCTGTACAAATTTGCAGTCCCACTGGCATTATATAAGCATTTCTTTCTCTCTGCATCTGCACCAGCATCTACGGTTTTTGAACTTTCAAATAAAAGCCATTTTAACAGGAGTAAGGTGCTATGTCATTGTGCTTTTAATTTGTATTTCCCTGATGATTAGTGATGTTGAGCATTTTTTCATGTTTTTTGGCCATTTGTCTATCTTCTTTTGAAAAACTTCTGTTAATGTCTTTTGCCTGCATTTTAATGGGGTTGTTTGATGTTTTCTTGCTGATTTGCTTGAGTTCTTTGTAGATTCTGGTTATTAGCCCTTTGTCAGATGTGTATATTGTGAATATTTTCTCCCATACTGTAGGTTGTCTATTTGCTCTGTTGATTATTTCCTTGGCTGTGCAGAAGCTTTTTAACTTAATCAACTCCCATTTATTTATATTTTTGCTGCTGTAATTGCCATTGGAGTCTTAGTTATACGTTTTTTTGCCTAGACTGATGTCTAGAAGACATCATTTTCCCTACATTTTCTTCTAGAATTCTTATGTTTTTATGCCTTACATTTAAGTCTTTTATCCATCTTAAATTAATTTTTGTGAGTGGTGAGAGATATGGGTCATGTTTCATTCTTCTGCATGTTGCTATCCAGTTTTCCCAGCACCATTTATTGAATAGGGCTTCTTTTCCCCAGTGTGCATTGTTGTCTGCTTTGTCAAAGATCAGTTGGTGGTAGGTAGATGGTTTTATATCTGGGTTCTGTGTTCTCATTGGTCTATGTCTCTATTTGTGTGCCAATACCATGCTGTTTTGGTTACTATAGCCTTATAGCATAGTTTGAAGTCTGGTCATGTGATGCCTCAAGCTTTGTTCTTTTTGCTTAGGATTGCTTTGGCTATTGGGGCTCTTTTCTGGTTCCATACAAAGCATAGAATTATTTTTTCTGGATCTGTTGAATCTAGAAACAGATTTTTCCATTGATATTTTGATGGTGTTTGCATTGAATCTGTAAATTATTTTGGGTAGTATGGGCATTTTGACAATGTTGATTCTACTGATCCATGAGCATGATATGTTTCTCCATTTGTTTGTGTCATCTGCAATTCCCTTCCTCAGTGTTTCATAGTTCTCCTTGTAGAGATCTTTTACCTCCTTGGTTAAGTATATTCCTAGGTATTTTATTTTCTTTGTAGCTATTGTGAATGGTATTAAGTCTTTAATTTGACTCTCAGCTTGACTGTTATTTGTATATAGAAATGCTACTGATTTGTGTACATTGATTTTATATCCTAGGACTTTGCTGAATTTATTTATCAATTCCAGGAGTCTCTTAGTGGAGTCTTTGGGGTTTTCTAGACACAAGATCATATTGTCAGCAAAAAGCAATAGTTTAACCTCCTCTTTCCCAATTTGTATAATCTTTATTTCTTTCTCTTGCCTGATTGCTCTGGCTGAGAATTCCAGTACTATGTTGAATAGAAGTGGTGACAGTGGACACTCTTTTCTTGTTCAGTTTTTAGTGGGAATGCTTTCAACTTTTCCCCATTCAGCATTGTTGGCTGTGGGTTTGTCATCTATGGCTTTTATAATTTTGAGATACGTTCCTTCAATGCCTAGTTTATTGAGGGTTTTTATCGTGAAAGCATGCTGGATTTTGTTGAATGCTTTTTCTGCATCATTGAGATGATCATATTGTCTTTGTTTTTGCTTCTGTTTATGTGGTGGATCACATTTATTGATTTACATATGTTGAAACATCCTTGCATCCCTGGAATGAAGCCCACTTGGTCATGGTGGATTATTTTATCCATGTGTTGTTGAATTTGGTTTGCCAGTATTTTATTGAGGATTTTTGCATCTATATTCATAAGGGATATTAGTCTGTAGCTTTGTTTTTTGTTTTGTCCTTACCTGGCTTTGGTATCAAGGTGATATTGGCTTTGTAAGAATGAGTTGGGGAGGATTCCCTCCTTCTCAATTTTATGGAATAATTTCTGCAATATGGGTACCAATCTTCTTTGTAGGTCTGGTATAATTTAGCTGTCAATCATCTTGTCTGGGGCTTTTTTTGTTGGAAGACATTTTATTACTGCTTCACTTTCATTGCTCATTATTGGTCTGTTCAGGATTTCTACTTCTTCCTGATTGAGTCTTGGGAGGTTGTGTGTTTCCAGGAATTTGTCCATTCCCTCTACATTTTCTAGTTTATGTGCATAGAGATTTTCACAGTATTCATGGATGATGTTTTTTATTTCTGTGCTATCAGTTATGATATATCCTTTTTCATCTCTGATTGGGTTTATTTGGATCCATTCTCTTCTATTCCTGGTTAATCTAGCAAAAAGTCTATCAATTTTGTTTATCTTTTCAAAGAACCAACTTTTTATTTCACTGACCTTTTGTATTATTTTTTTGTTTTCCATTTCATTTAGTTCTGCTCTCACCTTTGTTATTTGTTTTCTTCTGCTGGCTTTGGGTTTGGTTTGTTCACCCTTTTGTGGTCCTTGAGATGTGATATTAGGTTGTTAATCTGTGATCTTTCTGACTTTTGGACATGGGCATGTAAGGCTATGAATTTTCCCCTTATGTATGCTTTTGCTGCATCCCATAGAATTTAATAGCTTGTGTCTCCTTTGTTGTTCAATTCAAGAAATCTTTTGATTTCCATCTTAATTTCATTATTGACCCAATAATCATTCAGTAGCAGGTTGTTTAATTTCCATGACTTTGTGTAGAATTGAGTGTTACTCTTAGAATTGATTTCTAGTTTTAATCCACTATTGTCTGAGAAGATATGGTATGATTTTGATTTTTAAAAATTTTTTTGAGACATGATTTGTGGCCTAAGATATGATCAATCTTGGAGAATGTCCCATGTGCTGCTGAGAAGAATGTATAATCAGTATTTGGGTAGAATGCTCTGTAAATATCTGTTAGGTCCATTTGTTCTGGGGTCCCATATAAGTCCAGTGTTTCTTTATTGATTTTCTGCTCTGATGTTCTGTCCAGCTCTGATAGTGGAGTGTTTAAGTCCCTGGCAATTATGATACTATTATTTATTTCCTTGTGTAGCTGTGGCAGAATTTTTTTTATGTATCTGGGAGCTCTTGTGTTAGGTGCATATATATTTAGGATTGTTATGTCTTCTTGTTGAATTGCTCCCTTTACCATTATATAATTACTGCTTTTGTCTTTCTTTACCATTGTTGATTTAATGTCTATATTTTCTGTTATAAGAATGGCTACACCTGCTCTCTTTTGGTTTCTACTTGACTGGAATATATTTTGCATCTTTTCACTTTGAGCCTCTTTGCATCCTTGTGGTTTAGATATGTCTCCTGGAGGCAGCAGATATTTGGGTTGTGTTTTTTCATCCATTCAGCCAGCATATGTCTTTTGAGTGGTGCATTCAAGCCATTAACTTTAAGAGATAGAATTGATATGTGTGATGTTGTCCTGTTCATAATAATGAGTAGTAACTTGTCACTTTGTTTTTCTTCTTATGCTATTGTTTTATAGGATTTGTGAGCTTTGGCTATTTTGGGTGATTTTACACTGGTGGTATCTATTGTGCTGATTCATGTATAACATAGTTCTGAGTATTTCCTGCAAGGCAGGCCTGGTCATGACAAATTCCCACAATGTTTGCTTGTCTGGAAAAGACTTAATTTCTTCATCAGTTGTGAAACTAAGTTTTGCAGAATATTAAATTCTAGGCTGGCAGTTGTTCTGTTTAAGATGATTGAAGATGGGGGCCCACTCCCTTCTGGCTTGTAAGGTTTCCACTGAGAAGTCTGCTGTTAGCCTGATGAGTTTTCCCTTATAGGTTAGTTGTTGCTTACATCTAGCTGTTTGCAGAGTTTTCTCTTTCATTCTGACTTTGGGCAGATTGATTACTATGTGTCTTGGAGATGTCCTATTTGCTATGGATCTTCCTGGTGTTCAGTAACCATCTTGTATCTGGATGTCTGAGTCTCTGGTGATACCAGGGAAGTTTTCCTCAATAATTCTCTCAAATAGATATTCCATGCTTTTAGCACTTTCCTCCCCTCCCTCAGGAATACCTATAATTCAAATGTTAGTTAACTTTGCATAGTCCCATATCTATCTAAGTGATTGCTCTGCCTTTTTTTGTTCTCTTCTCTGCTTCTTTAAATGACTGGGTTAGCTTGAGAGACTTGTCTTCAAGCTCTGAGATTCTTTTTTCTCCTTGTTTAATCTGTTGCTGAAACTTTCTGCTGTGTTTTGAAATTCCCTAAATGACCCCTTAATTTCTTTAAGTTCTATTTTATCCTTCTTTATGTTGTCTAGTTCTTTAGTAACATTTTCATTAATTTCCTGACTTTTTTTTTGGCTTCTTTTTGTTGGTTTTCAACTTCTCTTCAATTCCATTCATCTTATTTGCCACCCATGCTCTGAATTCCATTTCTGTCATTTTGACAATTTCCTTGTAGTTGGAGTTCACTACTGTAGCTCCATTATGATCCCTTGGGGGTGTCAATCTGTTTTAATTTTTCATGTTGTCAGGGTTCTTTTGCTGGTTTCTTCTCATCTGAAACCTCTTTTCTCAACTCAGGGCTAATAACTTTGCAGGGCACCTGTTTCTTGCTGGGACCTCTCCTGCTTTATTAGAAGAAGGGGAGGTCCCTAGATGGCCCTTTTCCCCCCTACTCTGGAATGTTGACACAGTAGAGGAGGGGTGCATGCACTAGAAGCCTGTAATGCAGCTGTTCTGATTTGTTCTGTTCACCTGTGATTGCCTCTACTCAAGTCTGTGCTGAATGCTGTTTGGGTTGAGTATTGATAGGATGTTCAATTTGGGAGCTGGGCAAGACCCTCTTCACTAAGGCTGGTGTTGTGGGGATTGCTCTACCCAACAACTCCATGCAGAGGTGACAGTAGCAGCTGAGTGAGGCTATCTAGGCAGTTGTCATGGTTTCCCAGGCTGTGGGCATTTTCTTGAACCAGGTCATGGTGTACTGGTGGCTCGAGACTTGGGGAGGTCCCTGTCAGGGCGTTGGACTTTGGAGAAGTTCCTCTGGCCCTGTAGTGGTTGTGGAGGCTCTGGGTGTGGCCTTGCAGTCCAGGTGCAGTGCTGGAGTCTTGGGGATGGTGCCTGAGGCCTGGTGGGAGCTCTGGAGGCACAGAGGCAGAGCCTTGGGCTCTTGCATAATAGCCTCAGAGCTGGGACTGGGGAGGATCCCAAAGCAGTGCTTCTGAGCAGGGCCTCTGAGCCAGAAGCAGAACTGTGTGGGCAGCAGGGCTGATCAGACCTGGAAGGTGGGGTCAGGGTTCAGCAGGCAGGAGGTAGTTGGGGCCTGGAGGGCAGAGTTGGGGCCAAGTAAGTGGTAGGCTGTTCCACAGCCTCAGGGACAGTGCAGATGCCACGTCATGCAGGAGGAGGTTGGTTCCAGTGGTCCAGGGACTGCAGAATTCTCCCTGCCCCACCCAAGACCTGTCAAAGCAGTTTCCAAAAGCTTCCCAGGTCAGAGACTGCTGCCAACCTGACACCGTGTACTCAAGAGCTCAGGATGGCTTTACCTGCTGCCTGATCCCCACTGTGCCTGTTGTCCAGTGCAATGACTCTGCAAAGACTCCAGGGAGGTCCCCAGTCTGGCCAGGTGCAGGTCTGTGGCGATAAAGGGAGCCATGTCACAACTCGCACAGCACCAATAGGGTGAGCGCAGTGCCCCAGCATTTTATTCTCCTATTTTTTTCCCACGCATACTTTGATCTTGTAATATATATCACCCCATCACCTTTTTTCCCACAATGAGTGAGTGATCTGTGTTGCTTCTCTGTGATTTCACAATGTTGCTTCAGAGAAGAGCGGTCCATATGTAGGCAGCTGCGTGCATTTTTACTTCTTTCCTTGGGAGTGGTGTGCTGGCAGGCTGCCTCTAGCCCACCATTTTTTTAGCCCCCTGGTGTGTAAAATTTATTCTTTTTAATAAAAATCTGCTGCAACTCAGAAATATTTAAGCTCTGATTTGTAAAAGTGTCATCTCTAACAGATGGCAAATTTATTTACATTGTAACTCAGGGGGAGTCAGAGATGGGACACTTTTTCTCTGTTTTCCTCCATGAAGCATTCAAAATGAACAAATTTCATCTGTCAAGACTGGTTCATTTTAAATTAATATGTATGGTTAGTGGGATTTGTTATTTTGCATCTAACTAAACACTATTTTATATCCAAAACATAAAACTGAATTTTCTACAATGATGATTTAATATTCCTTGTCAAATCTAAGGTGATGCTTGATTCACTGTCACTGTGCTGATTGTGATCCCAGATCTTGGAACTAGGGAACTATAAAATTCTATGAAATATATTTCTAGAAAACCTCTAATACTATGTTTAGGAGACATAAGGAGAATATTGTTTATTTATAGCATTAAAATGCTTTTCAAATCATAATTGTAATGGTCATATCTGTAATTTTCCTCCATTTTTAAGATTCTAAAACTGCTTCAGACTATACCTAAAAGGTGTTTAAATAAAAGCAAAGTGTTAACTAAGAAATTTGTTTTGTTGGCCTCTGTGTTAAAATTTTGTCACACAGAGGCTAATTAATATTACTAATGAAAATGCCTAATATTTATTGAAAGCTTACCATGTGCCAGGTGTTATTCTGTGTTTGGCTCATATTACATCTGTTTATATAACCATATTATCATTTTCTGTAGTCTACATTTGAGGAAATTGAAGCACAGAAGTTGATTAACTTGTACAGGATCCCACTGCTGGCCATCCTGGCCAAGGTGTGAGCCCAGAATACCTGGTTCAGAATCCATATGGTTATAGATTATGGTATCATACAGTGTTGGGAGCTAGCATCAAAAAATTTCAGTAAAGACTGAAAGCTTCTTTTTCTATTTGATTATCATAGCCAGATGCCTATATTACAAAAGTTTTCTTTTTTACTCCATAGATCAATTATTTGTTACATTTGTAACTTCAAATATCTCTGAAGTTAAATTAATTTTTTTTTGCCAACTATTAAAGGTTAGATTGAATCCAAGTACTGAAGTACTTACCTTGATGGCTTAATATATTTTCCAATCAGACTCACCTTATTCTTTTATTTATTAGGGTTAGGTGCTGGGAATATGATAACATAAACAGTCAAAGTTCATGAAATGTGGTTTGGGGGGATTTTGATAAGAGTATATGAATCTACCATGCTATGCAGCAAGTGCCAGGATTTTGAAAAGCATAGTGCTCTCAGAGCAGAAACTCACTGGAGGTCATCTGACCCCACCTCTAGGAAGCCTATATAGGGAGGTGATCTTTAAGCTCCTCTAAAGGTTGAGAGAAATGAGTCTCGGTGAGGAGGGGAACAGGGATGAGGAAGAGGAGAGACAGAGGTGCTGGAAAAGAGATAGGAAGTTAGAGAAAAAGATATTAGGACATAAAGAAGAATTTGGAATTTAGCCTGAAGGTAAATTCTTTACAGCTTTAATGAGTAAAGTATTATGATCAAACTTAAATCTCTCTAATGAGGCTGCTATTACATGAATATAAAAGCTTATAGAGAAACTGGGTTATATAATTTTGACATTTTATATTTTCTACCTTCACACATCTTTCCATAGTCCCTTGTAAAATGCATTAACGGATGATGTAATGGCACATTGATTTGTTGTGGAGGCATAAAAGAAATACCCAAGGACCACTCATTTGTTTCCAGCCTATCATATTGTCTCACCTATAGTATATAAACTTTTCAAAGAAAAAAATAGCAATATTATGAAAAATATAAATTTATTCTGATTTCTAAAACAATTTGGAGGGCAATACATAAGCTATATATAATGATTAATTTTAATTTATATGTTTGTTTGTTGACTTTTTAAAAATTTAAGGATATTTATATTTCTTCTATTCCCATTTTTAAGGAAATAATTTACATACAGTAAAACCCACTCCTTTTTTTGGTGCAGTTACACAAGCTGTGACAAAATTATATAGTCAAACCACCACCACAATCAAGGTAGAGAATAGTTTCATCACCCCCACAAAATTCCTCCAGTCTTCTATGTAGCCAATCTTTTTCTCCATGCTCAGTTTCTGGAAACCACTGATTTCTTCACAGACCTGTACTTTTGCATTTTCTAGAATATCATATAAATGGAATCTTACAGCAGGCAGTCTTTTGTGTCTGGCTTCTTTTACTTTGCATAATGCATTTTAAGGTTCATCTTTATTATTGTGTGTGTCAGTGTTCATTACTTTTAATTGCAGAGTAGTATACTATTGTATTCTATTTTTTGACAATTACAAATATAGCCACTGTGACCTTCATTTGCAATTGTGTTTGGATGGAGGTTTTCACTACATTTGGGTAAGTACCTTAGGAGTAAGATTGCTTGTTCACTTATTAAGGGTCTGGTTGACATTATAAGAAATTGTCAAATTGGTTTTCAAAGTATTTGCACAATTTTGGCTTCCTACCAGCAATGATTAAGAGTTCCAGTTGCTCTAGATCTTCACCAGCACTTTGTATTGACTATTTCTGTCCCATTCTAATATAGTGTAGTAGTTAGTATCTAATGGGTGTTAGACAACATTATAAGTGAGTATTGGAATCTCATAATTGTGGTTTTAATTTGCATTTCCCTAATGATTAATGATGTTGAGGATCTTTTCATGTGCTTATTTACCATCTATATATCTTCTTTGGTAAAGTATCTGTTCAAATCTTTTATCCTATTTTATTTATTGAGTTGTTTTCTTATTGTTGAATTCTAAGAGTCATTTATATATGCTGGATACAATTTATTTATGTGATATGTGACTTAGATATAATTTCTTCTAGTCAGTGGCTTGTTTTTGCATTCCTTAAATGTTTTATAAAGAGCAGACATCCCAAATTTTGATTAAATCTAGGGTATCATTATTTTATTTGTGAGTGGCACTTTGGTGTAATATTTATGTTGTGGTTTTTTTTTTTTTGGTCTTCTCTAAGGTCACAAAGGTTTTCTCCTTTGGATTTTCTGGATTATTTATAGTTTAGATTTTGCATTTAGAAATTAGTGGTGTTCTCTATCCAGCTTGCCCATATTGGCTCTCAAGAGTCAATTTTAAATATCTAAAACTTTTTTGTATTTGTCGATGTCACATTATTAGGTTGAAATTGGCCATGTCCATGTTATTTACATAATGGAAATAAGCAAATGCAAAAATTAGAGTCTTTATTCCCTTTTCCCCCATAAAGCTTGTTGTTACACATTTTCATATATAGCTCTTTGTTCCATGTCACATTAATTTTTGTACAGAGTGTTGACATAGATAGATGTTTATTTTGTTGCATATGACTATCCATTACTTCCTGTGACATTTGTTAAAATGACTATGCTTTCTTCATTGAATATCCTTGGTATATTTGTTGAAAATTGACTAGATATCTGTGAGTCTATATCTGGATTCTTTATTCTATTTTATTAATCTACAAGTTAAAATTTCTCTAATACTGCACTCTTTTGAATGCTATAGCTTTATAGTAGGTACAGATATAAAGAAGTGTGATTATTACAATCCATCATTTCTTCCTTTTCAAAATTTGTTGGCTATTATAGTTCTTGCTCTTTCTTTCAGTCTATCTTTATGTGTTCTGCAAGTCTGTGCATTCATATTTAAGAATTATATATTTACTTAGAGAACTGGCCCTTTTATCATTGCATAATGTCTGTCTTTATCCCATGCAATGGTCTTTTTTCAGAAGACTACTTTGATAGCAATATAGCTAATTCGGCTTTCTTTTGGTTAGTGTTTCAATAGTTCACATATTTCTATCTTCTTATTGTAACCCATTTATGCTTTTATATTTAAAGTGATTTTTTTTTAGAGAGTCGCCTGGGTGTTCTTCCCCTTCAGAAAAAAAAAAAATCCCTTACAATCTTTGTCTTTTAATCAGTGACTTTAGAAAATTTACATTTATTGTATTATTGTTATGATTGTATTAAAATCTACCATCTTGCTAACTGTTTTATATTTATTCTATGTTTGTTTCTTTTTTCATTTATTTCTACCTTCAGTTTTCATTGTATACACTTTATGATTTCATTTTATATCTACTCAGGTTATTATTTATAACTTCTTAAAAATTGTTCTGAGTGACTTCCCTATGGTTTAAAAATATGCACTTTTTAATTAAGGTATAGCTGACAAATAAAAATTATATATACTTATGGTATACAACATGATGTTTTCATATATGTGTACACTATGAAATCATTAAATCAAGCTAATTAACTTATCAATCACCTCACATAATTATTTTTTGTTATTAGAACATTTAAAATCTACTCACTTAGCAATAAAATATGCACCTTTAATTAATCAAATTCTATCTTCAAATGGTTTCTTACTACTTCACATGCAGTTTAAGGAACTTGCAACAGTACCCATTCAACTCCTCCTTGTCATTCTTCACCACTGTCATATATGTTTCTTTTAAATACATATATGCACACTATATACAAACTATATTGTGACTATAATTGCTTTGGATAGTAAGTCATCTTTTAAAGTAATATAAAGTAAGAAAACAACGTTAAATTTACCTTAATTTATTCCATTTCCCCCACAATTCTTTTGTTTTTATTGATCTAAGTTTCTATCTAGTTTCATATGCCTTCTATAGCATCTTTCTTTAACATTTCTTGTGGTGTAGGTCTCTGGCAATGAATTCTCCTGACAAAGCATATCTTTGCCATGGAGATCTATTTCTTCTTCATCATGAAAGATCCTTTCACTGGGCATAGAATCTAGGTTGATAATATTTTATGCTTTTCTAGCACTTTAGATGTCACTTTGTTGTGTCTTGGCTTATATATATGGTTTATTATGAAAAGACTGCTGTAATTTTTTATCTTTGTTCCTGTTCTCACAATATTTCTTTTTTTTATCTACCTTCAAGATTTTATTTTTGTCTTTGCTTCACAGCAGTTTGAATTTGATATGCCTAGGTGTATATTTTGTTTTTCTTGCTTGGTGTTCTCTGAGCTACTTGGATCTGTGGTTTTGTATCTATCATTAATTTTGGAAAATTCTCAGCCCATTTTTCTTTAGATATTTCCCCCATATTCATTCTCTCTCTCTCTCTCTCTCTTTTCTCCTATGGAATTCAAATTTCATATATCTTAGTCATATTTAGTGTTTTCCCATATATATGCATGTGTGAGTTTGTGTGTGTGTTCTTTCTTTTTTTCTCTTTGTGTTCTAATGCTGGGTAATGTTTATTAATAGATTTTTAAGTTCCTGATTTTTATCTAGGCTATGTTGAGTCAACTGGTTAGCCATAGAAGGTATTTTTTAAAATCTCTGTTAGTTTTTCATTTTTAATATTTTTGATATTTCATTATAGTTTTTCTCTGATGGAATTACTCTTATGATAAATCATGGATATATTTGTCTATGGGGATTGGCTTTTACCAGATACTGAATCTACTGGCACCTTGATCTTGGACTTCCCAGCCTCCATAACTGTGAGCAATAAATTTCTGTTTTTTAATAAATTACCCAGTCTAAGGGATTTTTGTTGTTGTTGTTGTTATTGCAGCCAGAATGAACTAAGATATTATTATAGTTATTTGCAAAATAAAGTACCAGAACAAAGTGACAAAAACTAGGAAATCTGAGTTTATTTTTCAGAATTAGAAGTTGTTATTTTGCCATGGATCTCAGTAGGATACACTGTGAAATCCAAAACCTTAATAACACATGAATACAAACTCTACCTCTCCTCCTATACATAAGTTATTTTCCTGATTCTAGTAAAGTTCATAGGCTCTTTCTTCTTTGAACTCTATTTGTGGCAAGAAATTGATAAAAGGTGAAAAAAAGAGTTAAAAAAAGCCCACTAAAACCTTCATCTTAAACTTATCAAAACAGGCATAGCTTTACTCTGAACTAGATGGGGACAAAGGTAAATTTCATTGGTTGATACTGTGGCCTCCTTGTGTAATGATATACTCATCACCTTTAGGTCTGATGCGGTTTTATATCTAACAACCGAGTGTTGGCAGAGGGGAGGTGATTTACCACTTATACTCAGGAGATTTCTGCTTGCTAAAGGAGATGCACACTCACTCTGCTTCTGTTTCTCTTTCAAGTATTTGGCAAAGGCTGCCTGGACTGACTGAGTTTAATGAAGACAAAACATTGTTTCCTGTATGTTAGGGCATGATTCCTACAGATATACTAACAACCTACTTTCTTAGATAAGTGGCCTTCGGTTAGTGCTCCAAATGACTAATCTTATCAAGTGACTCAATAGGGAGGGCCTACTATGCATACAGTACTGCATAGGGTACAACAAGGCCAGTGTGAAAGATATTTTATCAAGCTGCTGTATATGTTTTTACTGATATGAAATACACAATGGAAAAATTAGGTAATATTATAGTGTTTAAGTGATAAAGTGTCATTAAGGAAGCTACAATTTCAGAAAGGGCAATAACTAAGTTTTGGGGTAAGGCAAGATATCTCAGCTTATAGGAAATGGACAAAGAAGGGGGGAAAGAAAAGCTGTATATAAGGTGGGAGCAGGAGTTTGCCTGTCCAGTTAAGAGAATCACTGTAAGTTTTCAGGAGTAGGAAGGAGATCCTAGAGTCTTCAGCTCAGCTGCTTTGGACTGATTATGAGCAGGGAAAGCAAAACTGTTCTGGAGATGTCACACAAAGAAAAATTTAGGAGAAGCAGCTTAAGAGGAAAGGAAGAGGAAATTTTTTCTCTACAGAGAAAAGAAAAAAGGGAAAATATATTGCAAAGCAAATAAACTAGTAAGTGCGAGGTGGCAGATGTGCACTTGACACAGTGGTAATGAAGTAATATAAGAAAAACCATATGCGTGAGGCATTTCTTTTAAATGCTCAGTCAAGGACAAGGTGATTAATTTCTGAAACAATGAATGTTAGTGGTTCTCCAGCCTGGACTTGTATTAATGCTATGATTTGGGGGACTTCATTTTAATCACTATTTTACTAATCTTGAAAGGTCCTAAAATTCAAGACATAGTACTGAAGACTGCCATTCTCATTGTTTTGGGAAAGTGGCTTGTTACACAAATGAGCCAAAGCAGGGCTAATATTGGCCCCTAGATTATTTATGTCTTCACAGCAGGCTCAAAATCTCAAAATCCTGCAGCCACTAACTCAAATTTTTACACACACAATTGTTTTAAAACTAGCACAAACAATCAGATTTTTGGCCATTTAGTGCCTGCCAGCTCTACCCACGCTGTGAAACTGCACCCAGCATCAGTTGGCCATTGATAAGGTGGTCACGTGGTCATAAGATCCAAGTGGCTTCTGTCCTTCAGAACTCTCTGACCAAAAGACTCCCTACCATGCTGCAGCATCACCTGGACACATAAGCTCAGCCTCCTCTCCCAGACATTCCCCTGCTCCCGCTGTAGATGGTGGACCCCTTGCCCTGTGCCTCCTGCATGGTCGCATGCTGCAGGGGATTCCCCTCTCACACAACCCTGTTCAAGCCCCACCTAATAAAGCGCGTGGGTTATTGCCACAGATCTTTTTCCTTGATTAGCCCCCAAAGCCCTCAAACCTCCTGCAGTGCCTAAACTCCTAGCTGAATGGATTCACCTGGGCAGGAGTAGTTCTTATTTCTTAGGTTTTGCTAAGAATCCTTGTTAGCACGAATGGTCAGGAATTTCTTTTACTTAAAATTAATGAGAAAATTTTCATAAAGTAACTGGTAAACTAGTATCCATAAATGTTTCAACCCCAGACCTCTGCAAGTTCACTTGATGAAAAGAAGTTCCCCCCCTCCCAACCCTTTTTTTTTTAATAAAAAATGATAAGGTTAAGGTGGAAGCTGTCAATGCCCATGTGTGAGATAGTCTACAGAAACTTTTGGCTGTAATGACAGACATGCCCCTGCATCATGCCCAGGGCTGCAATAGATCTTGTCTTATCATGTTGTGCTCCCTCAGAACAATTCAGACTTCTTCTAGAAGCATTTAAGCCAATTGTTTAATAGCCACCTGTATGGATAAAGAGATACTAAGCATTTCAATTAGTTCCAAAGACATTTTCAAATATTCCTACATGTAAGTCCACATTTGGGAGTTGTAATCTATGTTTTGGGGTTGATGGTTAGACATTTAAAAAAATATAAGTTCCTTGAAAATATTTACCCTGCTGATAATGGCAATTAATAGGAAAACAACAGAACCCTTGCATTTTTAGACATCCTTTTCTAGATTAGGTAGATTAGGTGTCAGGAGAACAGTCTACAGTATAATAAAGAAAAAGGTAAATGTTAAATGTAAAGGTGCAGTTTTGCAGGCAATTGTGAGGTTAAGAGAACAAACATATGACATCTGTATTCATTAGGTAAGTTTTCATTGAGCTGCTTTTAGACATAGAGTACCTGAATGCGCAGGTTATTTTCTATATCCTACTCAGCAACTAAGGATAATTTTAGCATGTGGTAATTCTAAAATTTTTTTCCGCATCTTACGTATATAAGAAAACTGCTCTGATCTTTTTTAATGCTTTTAACACTTAGGTAGGTAAGCCTTAGTATCATGAGGTGTTAATGACTCACCTAATTAGATGATATATTATTAGAGCCTTGAGCTACATTTTTCCACAAAGAAACCTTCCTTTTTCTGCGCATGGCTGTATTTTTTCCCCAGATTTGCAAAGGACGTGAACAAACAATACTTTAACAACAAACGCTGCAATTTATTATGTGTTAATGATATACCAGACACTATGCAGTTGTTCCACATATATTATCTCTAATGACAGAATATCATGAAATGGACTAAAGTATACTTTTAGGTATTAAGAGTTTGAAATTAATGAGAGACATACTAAATAAAACATATGATATCAAAGTATGAATCTTCCAAATTATTGACCTCTGTGACCTATTGTTGGCATCTTGATTGTTATGGGGCAAATAAAGAAATGTATGGGAACCCTGAATAGAGAAGCAACCTCAGTATATCTGTAATAGTATCTATATAAATTATCATTGCATGACCCCCGAATTTGTTCTCATTAATATAGAAAGCACAAGGAAACACACTCTATTTAATTTGTATCCCCTACATAGTTATTTTTGTTCTTTCTTTAAAAATTACAGATGTGCAATGAATAAACAAAAAGAAAAAGGGAGTAGTTATTTCACTTGGGAAAACTTAGATTAATGTTCAAAATCTGGTGTAAAATCATTAACATGATTTTAAAAATATGTTTGCTAACTCTTAAAAAATGTGTGAACTGACCCCTTTTCTCTGTGCAACAGTTGAATGCCTCATATATTTAACAGTTTAACTTTGTTATTTGTGAGCCACCGTGCCTGGCCTCCTTTTTCACTTCTGATTGAGGTTATTTGAGTCTTTTTTCTTTTCTTTTTGGTTCATCTGGCTAGAGGTGTATCAATTTTTGTCTATATCTTCAAAGAACCAACTTTTTGTTTTGTTGATCGTTTGTATTTTTTTTTGGTTTCCGTTTTGTTTAGTTCTGCTTTGAGCTTTCTTATTCCTTTTCTTCTTCTGGCTTTGGGTTTGGTTCGTTTTTCTTTTCTAGTTCCTTGAGGTGTGACATTAGCTTGTTAATCTGTGATCTTTCTGTCTTTTCTATATAATCATTTAAGGCCATGAATTTTCCCTTTAGCATTGCTTTTGCAGTATCCCATAGATTTTGCAAGCTTGTGTCCCCTTCGTCATTCAGTTTGAAGAATCTTTTGATTTCCATCTTAATTTCATCATTGACTTAAGGATTGTTCATCAGCAAGTTGTTTAATTTCCACAACTGTGTGGATTTAAGATTTTCTCTTGGAATCAATTTCTAGTTTTATTCCACTGTGGTCTGAGAAGATACATGGAATTATTTTGATTTTTCTGAATTTTCTGAGACTTGTTTTGTGGCCTTAAATATGAACAATCTTGGAAAATGTCCTATGTGCTGGTGAGAAGAATATATATTCTTCAGTTCTGGGGTAGAGTGTTCTGTAGATGTCTGTTAAGTCTATTTGTTCTACAGTCCCATTTAAGTCCAGTATTTCTTTGTTGATTTTCTTCTTCGATGATCTGTCCAGTTTTGTCAGTGGGGTGTTGAAATACCTGGCAATTATGATGTTACTGTTTATTTCTTTGCTTAGATCTAGTAGAATTTGTTTTATGAACCTGGGAGCTCCTGTGTTAGGTGCATATATGTTTAAGATTATTATAACAACCAATATACACAACAATCCTAAATATATATGCACCTAACACTGGAGATATAGAGATATAGATCTTCTTGCTGAATTGCTCCCTTTATCATATAATGGCCATATTTGTCTTTTTTTAAACCATTATTGATTTAAAGTCATTTTTATCTGATATGAGATTGGCTTCCATGTTTGTTTTTGGTTTCTTTTTGCATGTAATATTTTTTCCCATCCCTTTCTCTTGAGTCTGTTTAAGTCCTTGCATGTTAGGTGGATTACTTGAAGACAGCATATATTTGGGTTGTGATTTTTCATCTATTCAGCCAGTTATGTCCTCCAAGTAAAGCATTAAGACCATTCAAGTTCAGTGTTAGTATTGATACTGTTCTATTCATCATGTTGAATGATACCTTGTATTGTTTTCCCTCTTGTGCTACTGTTTTATAAGAGCTGTGAGCTTTAAATTTCAAGTGTTTTTACACTGGTGGGTATCTACTGTTCCATTCTATGTAAAGAGCACTTTTGAGCATTTCCTGTAGTGCAGGTTTAGTGGTGACAAATTCCCTTAGTCTTTACTTATCTGGGAAAGACTTTATTTCTCCTTCGTTTATGAAACTTTGTTCTGCAGGATACAAAATTTTTGGCTAACAGTTGTTCTGCTTAAGACGACTAAAAATGGGACTCCAATACCTCTGACTTGTGAGGTGTCTGCTGAGAAGTCTGCTGGGTTTTCCTTTGTCAGTTATTTGTTGCTTTCATCTTGCAGCTTGTAGGATTTTCTCCATCATTTTGACTTTGGATAGACTGATGACTATGTGTCTTGGTGATGTCTTATTTGCTATGAATTTTCCAGGTGTTTGCTGGTCATCTTGTATCTGGATGTCTCAATCTCTGGTAATACTAGGTAAGTTTTCCTCAAATACGCCCTCAAATAGGTTTTCCATGCTTTTTGCTTTTTCCTCCTCTCCCTCAGGGATACCTGTGATTCTTATATTAACTCATTTTACATAGTCCCATATTTCCCTGAGTGATTGTTCATTTTTCTTGATTTTTTCCCTCTTTGGCTGACTGGGTTAGTTCAAAAACCTTCTCTTCAAGCTCCAAAATTCTTTCTTCTGCTTTTTCTAGTCTGTTTTTAAAGGTTTCTGCTGTATTTTTGAATTCCCTAAATGACTCTTCCATTTCTTTAAGTTCTGTTATATTTTTTCTTATGTTATCTATCTCTTTAGTAACGTTTTCATTTTTTCATTCATGTTCTGAAAATTTTTTTGGCTTCTTTGTGTTGGTTTTCAAATTTCTCATCAGCCCCATTCTTATTTGCCATCCACATTCTGAATCCATTCCTGATATTTTGACAATTTCTTTTTGGTTGGGGTCCATTGCTGTAGATCCAGTGTGATCATTTGGGGTTGTCAAACTAGCTTGTTTTTTTCATGTTTCCAGAGTTCTCATGCTGCTCCTTCTCTTTTGAAACCTCTTCTCTCAGCTCAAGGCAGATAAGTTTGTGGCGTACTTGTTTTCCTTTGGGAACTCTCCTACTCAGTGCCAAGAAGGAGGGCCCCTGGATGGTGTGCTTATGTCCTACTCCAGAGGATTGAACCAGTGTGAGAGGGGCAGGTGCACTGAGAACCTGTGATGCAGCTGCATCATCCATTTCCCTGTGATTGTCACAGTCCAAGCCAGTGCTGGGGCATATTCATGTGGAGTGGTGTGTTGGTCCCCAGGCTGCTGTTGGAAGCTCAGACAGGAGGCTGAGTAAGTCCTTCTCCATGGAGGCTGGTGGCATAGGAGTTTGCTCTGCTATAGCCTCCCCATGGTGGTGGCAAGGTCTTGCTGGGCACCTGTGTGGGTTGTAGGGCCTTGGCCAGCAGCTGTTTGGGTCACGGGACCTTGGCTGGTTCCTGGGTGCATCATGAGTCCTTGGCTGGTACCCAGGTGGGCTTTGGGACTGTGGCCAGCAGCCCGTCACTGGCTGGGCAGTCTGAGGCTGGCTGGGACAGGGAAATACACAGTACCACCAGCAAGTCATGGTGGCTGGGCTTTCCCTCGGCTCAGGACTGACTGAGGCAGTTGCTGCAGTGTTACTCAGGTGGTAGTGGTGGTGCTATTGAGATGGTGAGATGGCAGGGGCAGATGCTGAGGGCTGGTGGGTGCCTGCTGTGCCCGGATCCCTTGGAAACAGTGGGGGGTGGGCTGGGGAGGTTCATGGTACCCAGTCACATTGCATGTGTAAGCAGAGCGCCTGCCCTCCCTGCTCCTTCCCTGGCCTGGCAGCGTTAATGGTGAGGCAGAAGCAGTGGAGCTGAACCTTCTGTAGACCGGGTGTTTGGCTGAGAACTTGGAATGGCATCTAGTGCAGCAACCCATGATCAGAAGTCAGAGGGACCCTGTTGTGCCCGCTGTCTGGTGCAATGCTGCTGCACAGTCTCCCTGATCATTCAGAGGCCTGCCATGGTGGGGGAGCCCCCTCACAGCTTGGATTTCAATGTCCACTGTAGAAGTGTGGAGACCCGGGGGTCTCTCCCCTGACCCTTCCCCACATGTGGACACTTACTCCAGGTACCCTCCCATCTTGCGAAGTTGATCACCTTACCTCTCTCCTTCACTTTGGGCATCTCCAGTTGCCTCTCTGATGATTCACAATGCTCTCTCTGAGACAGTCCATCCATAGGTGACCTTCTACCAGCAGTGTTCAATCCTTGCCTGACAGTGGCGTGTGCGGGCTGCTTCTATTCTGCCATTTGGGCCCTCTCCAGTAACTTTACTTTAGACAATGGTTCATTTCTAAGGGATTTTTTTTTGTTTTACCTTTGTCTATTCACTTCAGTGATTGAATTAGTGACTCAATGTGGCTTTACATAACAGTATATATTGCCATAGCTATAAAAAAAGCACAGAATATTTTTCATCTGACAAGTTTATCTTTTAATATGACAAGAGGTTTGAAATCTTTTATGAAACCTCATTTAGGACATGATGCAATAATAGACAAGAAGAAATGAATCTAACAATCTTTTTTAAAAGAAAATTGTATCATATTTTACAGGTGTGGTATTCTCATTTGAAAGCTGAAAGAGAGGGTAGGGTGAGAGACAGAGAGAGATTTGATAAAGACAGCCAGAAAATTTTATGGTCGTCTCACCTTAAATTATGTCTTTAATAAAAATTTGTGAAAATTTACTGGTTGTCAGGTAATATAGATTAAGTATACTTAAAACAGTAAAAATATATTTTGTTAAAAATATCCCCACACCAAAACTAACGATGGTCAATATTAAAATGCAAAGATGAATTTGGTTCTGGAACTGTACCACTTACTCAGTAATGCAAATTGTTCATTGATCACATTCTTAGAGAGCAAAGAGCTGCTCTGGCATAAATACTTGAATTCCTGAAAAATTTTTATGACCTTCTTATCTCCTAAAGAAGGCTGTGGATAATAAACTTTAATATTAACTGTGTCTTTAGTCTCAAGCTATGAAAATTCATGGATGATATGTATAAGTGTTTAATCATTATTCTCAGTTTATATATTTCCTCATGTGTTTCCCTAATATTTTGTCCGGTTTGGAGGAAAACATGTTCTCATGTAGAATTTAATGCTACGTTAAATAAGATATAATAAAGTAATACATAGAAATAGTATAGCATTTGAAAGTCAAATTTTTAAGTTCAAACACTTGATCCTTCACATGCTCGTGTTCCAAAATTGGGCGATTATTTTAACCTCTCTAAGCTTCATTTCTCTTTTCCAAAGGAGTATTCGAACAGTCTCCACCATGCAAAGTGTAGAGATCAAATGACGGCACATAAAATCAAGAATTGAGAAAAATGGCTTCTTAAACTGAAGCATTATACACACACTAGTTGATACAGTATGGACAGACTAAAGAAAAACACGCCATTGGTCACCAGCCCAGGTGAGCAGATCCATTACTTTCTCCTTTTCAGTGGCTTCAGCTCCATCCTCTTCCACCTCAACCACTTGCTTCACCATCACTTAACACTGCTCTAATGGAAAGCATTCTTGAAACTCTCAAATTCCCTATTTATTCTAGCTCTTTTCTCCATCTCTGATTTCCTCCGCCTTCTCCTGAGCTTATTCTCCTTTTCTACCTTCTTTGGCCTTCCCATATAATCATGACATTACTTCTGCACAGACTCCTTCACACTTTCCTTCTTTGATTCCTGTCTCACCTATTTTCATCCCTGGGTAATTAACTCTCCATTTCCTCTGTCCCCGTGCTGTTCTTCCTTGAATATAGCAACCAGCCTCAGAATGAGGCATTATAGTTTATGCACACACACACACACACACACACACAGAGACACAAACACATGCCCCTATCTATAGCCTGACTTCATCTTCACAATATTTTACAGGAACTGCACAACACATTTATTTTCCTCAATCAACAGATAAAACACTGAGAATTTTAAGTACTTTGAATAAATTAACAAGGCAAAGAAACGATGAATTCATAATTTAAGGGGCTGCCCTCTTCGGTTTCCAGTGTTGCGTGACTGCATTACTGCTGTGGTTGAACCATGGAGGGCTCATGTGAATGGATCTTTGATAAACTTCGGCTGGGTAGTTGTACAATCTCTACGTCACCCTCCAAAGTTGCTGTTCTAACCCTCAGAACCCCGAAGGTGCAATTCCACTCTACTCCCACTCTACAGCTTATCTAATTCCTGTACTTTTCTTAAATAAAGAGAATTCAAATGAATCAATTACCTATGTCTTAATTAAAAACTTCTCTGCATCTTTATTCTTTCCCAGTCTTGGCTCCTAGATAGGTCTCCACCTATCCATAGTCCTCTTCTCCACCTGTTTCTACCGTCAGTTTCTCTGAGTTCTTCTCTTAATTCTTCTGATGAAAACTCAGTTCCATGTTCATTCATTATTCTTTCTTAAAGTTGCAAACTCACCTTGTCTTTTTTAAAGATTCTGACTCCCAGCGTCTCTCATTCTCAAAAATAATCCTTCAAGCTCCTATCTCATTATAGCCTGCTCTTTTCCTCTGACCCCAATATCTCATAGAATGAACTCCTTATCTTCCCTGCAAAATATGTACCATTGTATTTATTTCAGGAAGTGGCACTGTCTTCCAGGTATGTCACTCCTTTATATAGGGGAAAACATTTATTTATCTTTGTATTGCTTACAGGGTAGAGCACTGTGCCAAAAACAAAGTAAATGATGAACAAAATTTCTTGTCTTCAAGTGAATGTCTAATTTGAGTTGACTCAAATATTTTGACACTAAGTGTCAAACTATATTTTGGAGTACTTGTGCAAAATATTTTAAAGCTGTGACAATATTAATGTATTTTCTAACTAAACATATGCAAAGTTTATAGTAACATTTTACACTCTGTTAATGCACCCTTGTGTGTTCCTGATTTCAGAGTTGTTTGCGTGTTATTAATAATTGCTTTCTCACCGTTATTTTGCTTCTCACACATACTCTTTGGAGTAAATAGGTTTGCAGTATTGGTTTGGAAATTGAGATAAACTGGGTTATCCATGGACATATTTACAAGATACTTCACTTCCCTGGTATATAAACTCTTCTCGAAGCTGGAAAGATAGGCTGAAGGATACTGGATGTTCTGAAATAGTGACAATCTTGAATGATTCATGGCATCCATTACTCAGAAAGCCCATGCACCATAGGGATTAAAAGCACAGACTCTAGAGTTATGTTTCTTGAGTTTAAATTTTAGTTTTGCCAATTCATAGCTTTTAGGTAAACTTTATAATCTCTCTGTGCAGTAGGTGATAGTAATACCTACATTGTGTGGTTGTGGGAGAACTATGGAAGGCATGCAGTACACACAGTGTGCACCAGGTAAGGGCTCGCTCTGGTTATGTAGAAAGAGTTACATTTAATGAGCATCAATGCCATGCATTCCTTTCCTAGGAAAGGGCTTTAATTAGAAAAGTTTTGTTTACACAGTGAAATTCTCAGATTAAAATGAAGGAAAGTTATTCTTTACTGGAAGCCATTTATAATATAAAATTCATGAATATGTATTTTATGGAGGCAAGAATATAAACCACAAAATATTGATCCCTAACTATTTTAAAAATATTTTTTTCTGATTATAAGTTGTACATTTTTTATAGAAAATTTGTAAATACAAGAAAGGATCTTAAGAGAAATACAGCCACCTATAATACCTATACTTAGCTTTGTTAAAATTTGGTAAATTTCTTTTTTTGGTTTTTCCCCCATAACAGTAACATAATCCAATTAAAATAATCATAATGAAATACTAGGAACATTATATTGCCAATTATTAGATAAGTCCTACATTTCACTCACAGTGTTTATACTCTTTATGTATTGTAAGCTTGTATTTTCTTCTTAGCAATCCAATTAATTTGATATTATTACCTTTATTTTAGAAATAAACAAACTGAAGCTCAGACACTTTAATTTGCCTAAGGTCTGCCGTGCAATATGTTACGGAACTGGAATTCACCTAAAAACTTTGGTATATGCTCCAAAGGTCCTTGTATATTGAGACATATTTTACAACAGTGTAATCATACAGATTTTCTCCAGATGTTTAAAACATGGCAAATCTAAACTTGTAAAAGATTTTTGGAGGCCGTCTGTAACATTAAGATATGTGCCACATTCTTTTACTCATTTATTTTAGTAATGTAGGGGAATACATTTTATTAAATAGGCCACTTCAGAGATTATATGTTTTGTAACATCGTTGCCAAGAATACTGAGGGAAAAATGTAGTGTTTTTTTTGGGTAATGCTGATAATATATGCAATGCTTAACATAATTTAATTTTTTCTTATGGAAGAGTTCATAATATGATTATATAAAGACTAGCGATACATTAGGAGAAAACAAACCTGTCTATTCTCAAATTTATCACTATCTTTATGTACTCACACATATAAAATTCCATGTTTCAGTGTGGTTTATTTTGGCTGTTTTACTGTTTTGTTCTAGCTAGAGGCAGAAGAATTTCCCATCCTTTAAATCTGTTATTTTGCAACTGGTGTTTCTAACTGCTCTGCATGTTTCAAAATATCATCAGAGAGTCCTTTGTAATGGTTTCAATATCTTCGTAATAATACTACATAGAGCATTTGGTCACTCTCAGTATAAGTTGGGTGTTAGCAGGCTGGCTAATACGCTTGTTTTGGAAATAAGTTGTGAATAAAGGAGATATGGTGAGGAAGAGAATAATGTCTGCAGTGCTGATTGACAGACCATTTCTTAAGTTATTACAACTGTGTTATCATATTTTGGAGAGAGAATTTCATAAACCCAGAGCAGAGTGTTGATGTTTATAAATTCTTTTCTTGATTTTTTATGAAATCTTATGAATCCAGGATACTGCTTCCATGACTACCATTTTTATACATATTTGATTACTTTGTATTGTAATTTACAACTCAAATGTGCACAACTCAACAGCAATAGCTCAGTTAGAATTTAGCAGGTTTATAGCTTTGTTTGGCCCTCGGCACAAGTAATAAAATCCTAGCTTTAAGTACCATTGGGGTTTATAGAATGAAGACATCTGCATTATTATATTAAAATGTTCCTTCGTGTAATAAATATAACTGACAGTAGTGCATGACTTTCTTTATGAAAAATATGTTGATGGTAATATAGTCTTAAATACTGGAGAAACTGCCAATTAAAATTTTATGTGCCTAGTTACCATCAAAATGCTCAACAGATGCCCATATTAACAGTTTATTGCTGGGTATTCCTAATAAAAGTTTTAGTTAAGATAAGTTGAAAAATACCCATGAAAATACTGTATTGACCTCTCATTTATTTTAATAGTGTTTCATGTTTATTATTCTAATATGTGGTTTGAGGATAATGTGAGTGTTTCAATGGTTACAACTTTGAATAAGTTTTCTGCAATAATGTTTTAGTGCCTCTGGATTTTAATGTCATATAAATGGTGTTGAATATTCTTCCCTGAAACTGTTGCAGTGTTTTGAGGAGGCACAGCCACACACTGACTTCTGACTGTCCGCTTCACACCTAATGTTGGGGTTACCCAACCGTCCCTGTTCTCCAGGATCTGAGTATTTTCCTGGGACAGAAAACTGTCAGTGCTAAAACTGGGCAAGTCCCAGGCAAACCGGGATACTTGATCCCTATATAAGTGAAAATATCGCGGTGGTGGAAGGCAGTTGCAAAAAGGAGAATTGTTTTCAACTAAATTCTACTCACCTAGATCTTCTAAAATCAATCTTAGACATAATCAATGACCTAAAGCTGTTTAAGACAATGTAGAATACTTATCCACTTAGTTTCCATGTTGTAAAGCATGAAAATTGTGAGGAAGTACAATTTGGTACTAGCATATAACTTTATATACTTTTTGGCAGCCAGGAAAATGTTAAATACCCACTACTGAATACAATTGATTGTATATAGTTTGTTAATATTTTGCATTCAAATGTAATTCTTCAAATAACCACAGATGTGTAAATAATTCGTGGTTAACACATTATTTTATCATGGACTGGAAGTTATTTGCGTCCATAACCATTCACTCAATGTTTATTATTATATAGTGCCTATTATTTGGTTTTGAAGTAGATCACATTTTTAAAAATCAATTTAAAAATCACATTACAGATATTGCTACTCACAAATTATTTTTGTCCTTTTACACCTGAGAGTTATAGAATCTACCTAGAGTGTTATTACAATAAATATTTGTATTTTTAATGATGATGATGTGATGATCATGGTAAATTATAACCATATCTCAAATATTACCTGGGAAGAGAGATAAAAAATTATGTATTTATAATTAATATGTTTTCTAATCTTAAGTTATTTTAGTTCCATGTTGTAAAACATATAGACCTCTTATTTTTTGAAAAGGGATTAATATTTATTTGGATATTAAAGATAGTAATAAATCTATTAGTAACTCTCCAAGGCATATTGCAGGAATTATTTCTTCTTTGAGTGTTTGCAAAGAAGAATTCTCCTTTCTGTTTTCATAGTTTCTTTTGCTTTAATTTCCTTTATTTACTTTGAGATAAGATCTCAGAGACCATTTATACATTGAGTTACAATTATTAGTTAATAACTAGCTGTTTAGCTCTTTGAGTAGAGGGATTTAGACCAATTCATATTTATAATAGAATAGGTACTTAATAACTGCGTATTAGGTGAATGGCCAATAATGTACATATAAGGCTCTAGTAGAAATATGAAAAATAGAACAAAATATTATGACCCATTGGTGGAGTTAAATAACTAGGTACATTATTCCCCTTCAGAGACTTTTTGAAGAAAATCTCCTTCATACGTAAGACATTGAGTCAGGTAAATAGGTACCTTTGTACCTAAATAGAGAACAATTAATTTTATATTTTTCAGAATGGTCTTTATTTTGCATATTCATCTCCATTATCAGTCTGTCAGAACATAGATATTAACTATGTGCTCCCAATTTTGTTTGGGAAAATATTTTATCATTTTATCTATGGGTAATTTTTAGGACAAATGATTGTTAAGAGACATCATTATCAATTAAGTCAGTTAATGTGTTCAGTTCCTGAGCCTAGCTTAAAACTGATGGAGGATACTATGATGTAACCATGGAAATCACAATTTATATCTTAAAACTTATAGGTCTTTTGTGTTAAAGTAATTTTTTTTATTAAATATAAAATTTTTTAAAATTTCAGAATATTATGGGGGTACAACACTTTGTTTATATATATTGCCCATGCACTGCCCATGTCAGTGCTACAATCATGGACATCCCCCAAACTGTGCTCCCTGCATCCATTCAGTGAGAGTTTTCCCATCCCCTCACCCCCCCACCTGCCTGCCCCCGATGAATATTATTGCCATGAGTGACGTAAGTGTTGATCAGTTAGTGCCAATTTGATGGTGAGTACCAGTGGTGCTTGTTTTTCCATTCTTGTGACACTTCGCTTCGAAGAATGGGCTCTAGCTCCAACCAGGATAATACCAGATGTGTTAATTCACTATTGTTTTTTATTGCTGAGTAATACTCCAGGATATACATATACCACATTTTATTAATCCACTCACGTATGGATGGGCACCTGGGTTGTTTCCACATCTTTGCAATTGTGAATTGTGCTGCTATAAACATTCTCGTGCAGATGTCTTTATTACAGAATGTCTTTTTTCCCTTTGGGTAAATACCCAGTAGTGGGATTGCTGGATCAAATGGTAGTTCTACTTTTATTTCTTTGCAGTATCTCCATATTACTTTCCACAGAGGTCGTACTAATTTATACTATCTGTCCGCATCCCCACCAACATTTGTTGTTTTGGGACTTTTTGATATGAGCCAATCTCACTGGAGTTAAGTGATATCTCATTGTGGTTTTGATTTGCATTTCCCTGATGATTAAAAAAAATTTAAATATAACAATTTTGAAAAAAGAATGAAACAAAAAAAGTGAACTACCAAACAGATAACAAGGTAAAACATGGTGAGTAGAAATAAATCCTTATAAATACTATTTGTATATTTAATTTTTAATGAGGGTAAGTGCAGTTAGTATCTGAGCAGTGCTTATATATGATTTAAAAATACAAGTTAAGTCCATTTGCTCATTATCTAAAAAGTAGGAAACACAACTTATCAACGTATATACATATGAATCATTTATCAGACTTCAAAAATCAATGAATCATCAACCAGAACTCAAGTAAATAATTTTTTATATCAAGTAATAAAAAGCTGCAAATATGCAATTAAAGCAGACAGTATAAAGTCTTTCATCATATTTTATTTAATTCTTCATTAAAAATATAAAATTAACCTTGCAAACCATCCCCTCTCTGTGTTTTTAATGGTGATCTCAAATAGAAGAACCAAAGGCAACGGCCAGAAATCAACCAAACTGTGGCCAAAATATGACTCCATTCCATATCTCATTACATATTCTATGTTATTAACTCGAGAAGCCAGATGATTTCTTCAGGCCTGTAGGTCTTTCATTCTTGTTGGATTAGTTAGGCCTCTACGAATCACTTCTCAAAGCATTTTTGCTGGTTCCTGGAACAATGAATCTGCCTCTGATCTTATTTGGTGTCATCCAATAACATGCTTTGCTGTCTTCTTGACACTTAGAAGTAGGCAAGTAATACTTCCTGGCACTGTGGTTGTTATGAGCAGTGAACAACTACCCAGGAGAACTCCTGCATAAAACAAAGAGTGTTTAAAGACACAATGCCGTTTTTTATTAAATAACCTCATAATTTATGCTGTACAGGGATCACAATATTTACTCTAGGATGGGAATATTGAAGTAGAAAATCTAAAGGATTTGCTCAAACCTATCAGCCTAAGATATGGCTCCAATTTTAAAATCAAGTCAAATGCTGTGTGCTCAAAACCTTGCAATCATGGAGTCAGCTGTCCTTCCAACAGGATAGTTCTGTCATCCATTATTGTGTAAATGAAGGAAACGTTCATAATTAACATGTCTTTCAGTTTCCCTGTGTGATGGATAATTTTACACCTACTTGGCTAGGCTATGGGGCCCACTTTGGTCAAACACTAGTTGAGATGTTGTGGTGAAGGTATTTATGGATGTGATCAATGTTTACAATCAGTTGATTTTAAATAAAGTGGATTACCTTTATAATATGCATGGCCCTCATTCGATCAGTTGAAGACCTTAGAACAAAGATTGCTTTTTCCCCCAAAGGAGAAGCATTTTTGCCCCAAGACTGTAACCTAGAAACTCTGCCCCTATTTCCAGCTTGCTGGTCTGCCCTGCAGATTTCAGACTCAAGACTGCAACATCAACAACAGTAACATCAATTTCCATCCTGCAGGCCTGCCTACAGATTTTAGATTTGCCAGCCCCCAAGGTTGTGTTAGCTATTTCCTTAAAGTATCTTCCCCTACCTCTGTCCCCTCCACCTGCCCCCTCTTTGTCTCCTCCCTCCCTCCCTCTTTGTCTCTCTTTCTCTTCCTCTTGTAAAGGGCATCTTTCAGATTGAATTATGGCCCCTCCTATGACCTCATTTAACCTTAATTATGTCTTTGAAGGCCCTATCTCCAAATACAGCCACACTCTGAGGTACTGGGGATTAGGGTCTCCACATATGAATCAGCCCATAACACTCATTTTACAGATAAGGATACTGAGGTATAGAGCTATTTAACAACTTACTCAAAGCCACTAAGTAACTGTTAGGAGTAGAAACCCAGGAATACTGTTACTAGTATATGGCCCCTTAATGTCTGTGAATGAAATTATTGAAAATATGTTAAACGTGATAATGGACTTTCAACTCTTACCTGATGTTTGGAGGTTCATAGAAACTAATTTCAAGTAAGTATTTTTTTAATATCTGAAATGTGATATGTCTTAAAAGTAGGTTAATTCTTAAGATTTAATTTCATATATAATATTTCTTAAGATTGGACCCTGTCAGAAATTATATCACAGCTCCTATATGTGTAATACATTGAAAATCCCATGCCCACAATATAACTTAGCTTCTGTACATGATGCCAATAATTGGAGCACCCTCTTTTGTTAGTGATATTCCCCTCCTTGCTGCCCAGAGCATCTGCTGTCCAGGGTATGTCCTGATATCTAGCTCCTTTCAATTTTAAAAATTACAGAAACAAGATGCTATGGAGGAAGGAGATGTATATGCATGTGTATGACTCTGTATTGTAGGTAAACTGAACTTAGAGATCTTATTTTTGATTCCTTAATTATTTTTTGCATAGTGAGGTACAATAAAAATATCTGGAGAGTTTTTCCATTCTGAAAAAATGAAAATGAAATAATGTCTTTCCATTTAACAGCATTGGCCCCAGGACTATTTCCACTATTACTTTCTTCCTTGGAATAATGGATGGAAGCAACAACCACAGCAAGGTCATTTTAGGGTACCAGATTTAAATTTAACTTTGTATATTAGTTAATGGAGTATAAATCCACAATTTAGAGAACAACACATTTTCTTGGTTATATCCACAATTCAGTTAAACTAGTTATTCACTTTCTTGTAAATAAAATGGGATACTGCACTAAACTAATAAACTAATGAAATTCTGTTGCATGAACATATATCTACTATTTAATTCCCTGATCACATAACTGCATAATCACAAAATACATAAGTACATTATTAGGAAAAATACATGTAGGATACGTACCAAAAAAGGACAAAAATGTGTTCTTGCTGTCAATAAGTATAGTTCCCAAGCTCTAATATTATTTTTCTGATGATAAATGTTTTAATTTTCAAACTCAGATGAATGCATAATTTCTTAATCATTGCATAGATTCTAAGTTGATTACTAATGATATAAAAGGGAAAAGAGGGTGATTATTTACTAAATTTTCAGTCTTGAAAATATAAATTGCTATACTTAAGTTCTATTAAAAATTAATTTCTGTCCACAGACATTTGTGTGTATGTGTGTGCATTTGCGCAGTTGCTTATGTTGGATGCAGGCGTGTAGAGGTGAAAAGAGTTTTAGAAGACCACAGTGTATAAAACCTAGAGGAAGATAAACAATGTTACCAGAAGTTTGTTATAAGTGTCTGTGCTTTTTTAATGTTACTTCTGGAAAACATTGCCTACAAATTTTTCAATTATTGCTGATAATAACTAGTGCTGTCTGACATTTTGGTCACTGTGTGCTCAATTTATTAAAAATTAAGCTATGCACCACTCATGTAGGATTTTTAAGTGCTTTGTCCTGTGCAAGTTACTTCCTAAGAAATATTTTCTACTATGTGTGAGAGAGTACAGTGAACTCTAATGAATGCTCTAGGGCTGCCTTAAGCAGCAGCTTCTGGTGGAGCAGTTAGAGAGGAACTTGCAGTGTACCAACACACACAGCACAGTAACCCATTAGCAACTGAGAACCTGGACAGAATGTATATTATTAATAATCTCTTTATTAATAAATTTGCTCAGGAAAAATAACTCTGGCTTGGCATTTCATGTCAGGATGAAAACTGTACCTACAAGAGAGAATTTCAGTTCACCCTTTAAAATTCTTAGTTACAAGGATAAGAATGTACTGTCCACAGAATGAAACATTAAATGAGATTATACATGGAAATTACTCAGTAGTGGGTTCTAAGTGTGAAATATGTGTTAGCTATTATTCAATTACATATGGAATCTATTTACAGTGTTAAAAATGTTGAGGTTTTTCTACTTTATGATTAGCAAACCTATGGAGCATATGGCATATCTTCATCCAACAGACATTTAGTGAACACCTAAATAGAGAAGGAACTATGCTAGTTATAGGAAAGAACTAAAGCTTTGCCACATATAGCTTTTTACTCTGCTTCTCTAAACCTAAGGGTATCCTGACAATGACAATTATCACTGAATGAGAATTGTTTCAGCCACAGCTGACTCAGTGGATGACCTTGAAGCAGACACAATATTATGTGTTCATTGACCCCCAGAACATAGTCCTCCTCCAGAGTCCACAGGAAGGTTCCACTCCCAGTCTCCCTTTAAATTAGGTTGGGCCATGACTGGACTCTGTTCAATAAAATGTGGGTGGAAATTGTACAAGCCCCCCATGCCTGTCCTTAAAATTGTCTCACTCACAGGACCCTCTACTCTCTTGTCACTGTGACCTTAGTAGCTGTGTTCCTGGTGGAGCAGCTCCAATGTGGGGAGGCACCTTCTGATGCACAGTAAACCTACATGAATGAGAAATAAACCTTCATTTTGTGAAGCTACTGAGATTTGTGTGTTAATTTGTTACCACAGGGTAGCGTGGTTCCCCAAAGTGTGATTCCCTGACCAGCAGTAACAGCATAACCAGGGTTTTTGTTAAAATGCAAATTATCATTCTACTCCTTAGAGCTAATGAATATAAAATAAATACCTACATACTTTTCTTTCTCTCTATTCCATGTGCTTGCTTCCTGAAGCATTTCTTGGTCAAAAATAAGGCTTCACTTATTCAATGCAAGGAAAATGATTTAAGAAATAACAAAACACCAGGGTATTAATTATATGTTACAAAGAATATTGATGCAGTACCTCTACTAAATATATCATAATTACCCATCAAATGGAAACATATTCTATGTGGATGACTAGCTTCACATCCCCCAAAACACTCTAACTTCCCTTTTCTCTTGCTAATTATAGAGTTGGGACATTTTTCACGAGCTCTTGGAAATGGGCTATCAACACGGTTCAGTAAAAAATCAACAAGAAAATCTTTTTCTTTTACTTTTGTAGCACAGCAGAATGGTGTATACCAGACCAGCCATTGAAAGCTGCCTGCCATTGAAAAAGTTCTATCAGGGAAATTGTAATAGATTCCAGATTTCTACAAGAGACAGACAGTAGGGCACAGTGGTGACAATCACTCTGAGCTGGATTACGTCGGGTCAAACCCAGGCTTCGATACTTACTAAACTAGGCAGGGCATTTAACCTCTTCCTGGTTCATTTTCTTCATTAAAAAATAGGGATTTTCATGACTCTCATCTCACAAATTTGTCATAAGATTAAATATTAATATATGTAAAAGATCAAAAACAGTACCTGGTACTTATTGAGTGCTATATAAGTGTTGAAAGCATGGTGTTTGACTAGCTTTTCAAAAATAAACTTCATAGACTCCTAAGAACACACTTGAAAAATATTAAGTTCATTTCAGAAATTAAAACTCACTCTTATAGACAGAGTTTACATCTTACAGACCTATGTACCATGAACCTACCATGCCATGTACTATGACTGTAAAGCACCTCAGGACCTCATTTAATAAAGACTTAGAAAAAAATGCATTGTACCTCAAATTATGTTCACAAGTGTAGAACAGATATTTTAGGCTTTAAAGTTATTAAAATCCTTTTATATGAGTCAAGTCTGATTGCTAGTATGGAATCAGCACTCAAAGTATTTGTGTACAAATACTGTTTATGAATCACATTTAAAGAGAACTTAGTCTTTTGGGGTAGATTTTCATATTTTGGCTAACTTAAAATAATGTGAACAAATTAAAAACAACAGTGAGATACTCCTATACAACTATTAGAATAGTCAAAATCCAGAACATTGACAACACCAAATGCTGACAAGAATGTGCAACAAGAACTCTCATTTACTGTTGGTGGGAATACAAAATGGTGCAGCTACATTGGAAGACATCTTGATGGTTTCTTAAAAATCTAGATATACTCTCACCACATCACCCAGCAATCACGCTCATGCTCTTTACTCAAAGGAGGTGAAAACTTATGTCCACACAAAACCTGCACATGGGTGTTTATAGTAGCTTTATTCACAATAGCCAAAATTTGGAAGCAACCATAATATCCTTCAGTAGGTGAATGAATAAACAAACTGTGATATATCAGACAAAGAAATATTATTCAGTGCTAAAAATAAATGAGCTATCAACCCATGAAAAAACACAGAAAAAGCTAAATGCATATTAAAAGCCAATCTGAAAAGGCTATGTACTGTATGATTGCAACTATATGACATGCTGGAAAAGGCAAATCTATGAATACTGTGAAAAGATCAGTGGTTGCCAGGGGTTAGAGGAAAGGGAGGAAGGAATAGGTGGAGTACAGAGAATTTTTAGGGCATTGAACATGTTCTACACAATACTATAATGGTGGATGTATGTATTTATAAATTTGTCCAACCCCAGGGCATGCACAACACCAAGAGTGAACCCTAATGTAAACTGTGGACTTTGGGTGGTAATGCTGTGTCCATGTAGGTTCATCAGTTTAACAAATGTGTCACTGGTGGGTGATATTGATAAGGAGGGAGGCTGTGCATGTGTGTGAATAAGGAGTATATGGGAAATCACTGTACCTTCCTCTTCATTTTGCTGTGAACCTAAAACTTCTCTAAAAAAGTAAAGTCAAAAAATCATGTGAACATTTTTATCAGTGCAAATTTAGTCACTTTTGTTAATTCTGTTGGTAGAATTAGGGCTAGAGAGTCATAGCTATAGTTGGAGCTTAATTTAGTGACCATGCAGTTTATCTTTTGAGATATGAATTTTATTATTTATCACTCATTGAGAAATGCTGGCTGAGTTCAGTTGGCAGCTGGTTCTTCCCAGGGCTTGGATGATATAACACAATAAGATAAGTTTATTAGGGAATTTACTAAATAAAATACTTCTATAGGATTGTCTAATGCTTGGCAAGTAACAGATCAATAAAGATAAAGCTAGCTCATTCACCTTAAACCTTTACTATTTTGTCCTTTTAAGTTGTGCAAACAACTTCTTGAAATTATCATTCATGAAAAATATCTCATAAATATAATTTTATGCACAGTTTAAGATAAGACATCTAAAAGCTAATAAAATGTCATATGCCCATAAATTAAATGGCATAAAAACATGAATTATGAGACATTTGGAATCAAGTTTCAGTTAGTATCCTTGGCTCTACCTCAGTGTTATAGGATGTTGAACAACACAGTTCATGCTGTTAAGTTGTTTTACTAATTATTTTGTCTTCAACCCCTAGACAGTATTTTCTTGGCATTTGCAGGGATAAAAATGATGATTTGTTGAGCACATGCTCTGTAGTACTGCATTAATAGTTGAAAGTACTATCTTATCTTGGGGATATAAGGAAACTCTATATCATACCCCAAATACATCTGCCCATTTTCCTGGAGACAGAGTCCTGGTTTTTCACGGTGATCACTTGTCCCCTACACAACTCAGTGACAGATGGGTCTATTGTTGCCTTTTGAATTAGTTCATCATTGCTGTGATCCAAATATCACTATGCCTTTTTTCTTTGATAAGTTTAGGGGTGAAGATGGGGCCCAGTCCCTCCAATGAGATGAGAAATAAAGTCTTCTAGGAAGGCCTTTTGGTTTCTAAGTGGGAGACACTGAGTTGGTGTGGAGCAGTGGTTCTTGATCTTGGCTATGCACTGGCTTTGGGGAGCTTGAAAACTTACCATTGCCTGCATCCCACCCCTAAGGTGCTGATTTCATTGGTTTGGGACCAGGCCAGGGCTTTGGTACTTTTAAAAGCTCTGTGGATTTTGATATGAAGCCAAGGCTAAAAATCACTCATATGGAATAACTAGATAGGAGCTAAATAGTCACTGTGAAATGGTGCCACCCCAAAATGACTCAGCTACTAACTTTGAATAATAGTCAAACGAAGATATCTAAAAATCAATAAAACCTTGCTAATATAAGGTCAAATCTTTAATTAAATAAGTTGCAGGATATTTATATTGCTGAAGAACAAAATGACAAAATTTTAAGCTTCTTTCTAGATTCATGCAACAAATGTCAAAACAGTTTAACTTTGGTAAACAGAACAAACTATAAAGACTAGCATATTTCAGTGTCTTCTTTCACTATTATGCATGGCATTGGATTTCCAACATTAGCTCTTTGGTGGGAGATTATTTCCTCTTTAACTGAGCTACTGCTAAACCGTGCTATAAGATACCCCCCAAATCCAAAGTCCTTTTACAGTATGAGAAATGCTTCCCTATATACTTATCTTCTTAACTCTTTCTAGTTCTTCTTCTTTCGGAGAATGATGAAGCAGGAAGAAGAATGCTGTAGAAATCGAAAGGAACGCTGGCTTCAACGCATTAGGGTGGGCCACAGTCCCCAGTGAAGTATTCCATGCCTTTGGCATTTGTTTCTGCACGAAGGATAGGGTTACCTGCCCCCGTAGATTTGGGGATCAAACAAAGAGTTTCCTGGCATAAAATCTAATATGGGCAGATTCCTCAGAGCTTCACGGGTCCTCCTCCTCAGTGCTGTCTTTCTGTGTGATGTCAAGGGATGGATTATGGCAGAGAAGCAATGAGTTGGAGCAGACATTGCTGGTGGAAGCCAATGTGGTTCACTCTGATGTTCTTCCTACCCAATCTCCCACTGGTCTTTGTCATGAGCCATGCACCCCAAACAAAAATCTTTAATCTCTGTCCTTTGAATATATCCTTCTTCTTTATCATCCCTTTGTCTCTTTTCACACTATTTCCTCCATCTGGAATTCCCTAGCCAGGCCAAATTTCTTTTTGTTAAAGACCTTTTTGACTCTTTCAGGCCACAGTGATTTCTTTCCATCATTCTTAAGCATACATTGTTCAAATTGTGATCATATTCTTCTCTCTGCCATCACTTAGGATTTTACTAGTTTTAATTTAATAGACTGGTAGCATCTGGGATGCAGAAAGCAAACAGCATTTTTGATATCACTACCATCTCCCAAATCCTACCATCACTTTTGGTGTGGTTCCTTGTACATGTCGGACATTAAGTAAAGTCAAGTCAATGCAAATCTCAAATATAAATGTACAGACAAGACAGGCAGCACATGCCAGACCTGCTGAGGCAGCACTGAAGCTAACTAAGTTAAGATCAGTAGCAAGAATGTACACACTGACCCCCAGGAACCCATTCTTCCTAGGACTACACACAGCACTAATAGGACATTAGATTCTAGAAAAAGGACCTCCACTCCCAGACTGTGCAGACTTTAAACTGCATGAGTAGGGAAGGGTTGGTTCCCTTCCGTGAGATCAGGCACGAGGATGCAACAGCACTGTAATATGGCAAACATTTCACTCCAGTCCTACTGCGCTAGATTAGGGTTTGAGCAAAGTGAGTATCAGACTCTTCCCTGACACAGTCCGAGACTGGGTTACAATAGTCTGATCGTGCTGGCTCAGCGTTCATCTGTGGAGGGCAGACGTGGTTGTGAGCGAGAGTCCAGCCCTGCTATTGATCATGATTCATGATCGTTTACTTGAAGTACTGGGTTGTAGCCCATTTCTAAGCGTGTTTGCTGGAGGGCAATTTCTTTTCTCAAAGACCAGCCTGCAAAAATTCAGACTTGTTCAGGATACAGCTTCTCTCACATTTGTTATATTTATCATACAAAATTGCTGATATTTGACCATTTTTGACCTACAAAATTCAGTGTTATAAGGTTCAATCTAATACATATAGATAATATGTACATTCACATATGTAGAGAAAAATACCAACAAAGTTAGGTAATAGAATAGGAAAATAACTGAAAATAAATTATTAATGTATTTCAAACTTGAAGATATAGTCTCTAGAATACTTGAGATATATCAAACATGTTTTTCAGAGTATTCATCTACTTAGATTAATTTTAACTTTAACTTGATCTCTTTAAAGACTTCTTTCAATATCTGAGCTTCCTGAAATGTCCTCAATTTCATCCTCAAGGACAGGGACATAATATTCTGGGAAATGTGGAGATTATACACAAACTCCTCTTTTGTTTGCATGCCTCAAAACCCCATAATAATCCTTTAATAAAATTCTGGTATTTGCTCTTTGTGCCTGATCGTTTCCCAACAAAGGTACATTAAAAACCACAGCTCATAGCTGTGAACTAAAATACCTTTGAGAATGCCACACATAGCAGGGTCCTCACTGCAAAGCCTTCTCTTTGCCCATCTACTTTTTGTGTCTTGGATTAAAAGGCACCAAATATCTGAGTGAGTCTTTTAAAATACAACATTGAGTTGTATTTTGCATTTACTAAAATTTTGCATAGTTTTTCCTAATTAGATTTGATCTCTAATAGTGTTGACCAGAAATTTCACTGAAGTATTTAAAATTTGGGGGTTGAAAGTGATATTCAAAGCTGGGGTGAAGCAATCCTGCCAATGACACTTTCATTAATTAAATGAGTAAGTTTGGTGTTTGGAATTTGTGGCTCAGTGCATGAGTCTCACACTACATAATTCACTAAGAATCTATTGGTCCAGGGCATTTTCTCATAACCAAATCAAGTAAGATAAGGTATACAATATCCAACACATTTTGCAAAACAATTATAATTAGTCTTTTAATATTTTTGAATCATTTATTTTTGTGTATGTGTAAATAATTGTTCATATTTACACATATCCTTTTCCATTATTGTCTCCCAGGTAGACTTTTGAAAATTCTTAGATCCCTATTACTTAAAAATATGTCTTTTTGTAGCTGTACAAAAATTACCACTTTTATGAATAGTATGATAATTTGGTTGCTACCAATTTTTTTTATAAATAATGTAGAGAAAATTTACTTGTATACAACTCTATTATTTTTTCAGAAAAAATTACATTCCTGTAAGTTGAATTACCAAGTCAAATAATATGAGCATAAATTTAATTTATGTGCAAAATGTACTTAACCACAATGAAACTTCCAAAGCATAGAGATCTTTAAAGCCACAATTTGTAACCACAATGAAATAAAATTAGATATTAACAATAACAGCAACAACTAAAATTTTTAAGTATTTTTGAATTTAAAATAAAAAGAATCTTATAAAAAGTCTAGAAATTATGGAAATGAGAACACATTATGCAATGCCTATGGAGTATGATCTCAACTTTTTTATTGTTTAGAGAATAATTTTATTACTTAGAAGTATTTAAAATACCTAACAGGTTTAATTTAAGAACTAAAAAATAAAAATATAGATAAACTAAAAGAGAAGAATATTGATAAAAATTATAGTTAAAATTAACAAATTAGAGTTAAAAATAGAATTGTTTAAAGCTAAATGCTAGCTCTTGGAAAATATAATAGAAAAGCTCATGATAACAATAAGAATTACAAATAGTAACAAGGGGATTTAGCCCCACTTATGGAAGAGATTTATATACTTGTAAGAATATCTTCAGAAATATCTGGTCATAAGTTTGTAAATCCAGAAGAAATACATTATTTTTTCCACAAATGGTTAAAATGGAGTCAACAGAAGTCAGACATTTTAAATAGGCCAATAATCATAGCAAAATTGATACATTTTTGAGATGTATATTATGGAAGTGTGGGGCCCATGTGGCTTCATTGGCAAGTACTAACCAACCTTCCAGTAATAGATCACTATGTTATTCTATACTGATCTCACTTCATTTTAAGAAAGTATCATAAGCCCAGCTTGCAAATCTGATGAATAAATGAACATAACATTCTTGTGTACAAATATAAATATAAAAATTATATGATAATATTAGTAAATCAAATCTAGAAGAGTATTTAAAGAAAAAGTATAAAAAGATGAAGTAAGGTTCATTCCAGGAATGCAAGATTGGTTCAATTTTAGGTAATTTATCAAAATTCAGGGCATTAATAATTTGTAGAGAAAACTATAGATAATCTATCATTAGATGCTAAAAAAATTTTGACTACCAGTAGTGGCCATTAATGATTTTTCAAAATTCAAGGAAAATATGAATAAAAAGATACATTCTACGTACATATTTATAAGAAATCACCTGACGCTAAAAATCATATTAAATAGTGAAATATTCAGATAAAAAGTTGCCCATAAAGTTGGGAAATTGATAATATTCTCCTAAGTCAATACTGTTATTCTTTAATGTTTTAAAAATCTAGGCCATTTAATTAAAAAAGGCACATCTGAACAATGCAAAACATAATTATTTGTAGTTAATATGACTGAATACAAAAGAATAAAAAACAATTTAAAAGTTTTAGAACAAAGGGTATATTTAATAAATTTCTCAAAAGAAATTAAAATGTGAAGAAGAATAACTTTCTTGTATATAAACAATAAGCAGTTAAAAAGTAATAGTTATGAAACTTCACTCATATCCATAATTTAAAATATTATAACATGTCTAGCAGCAAATATAACAAGTAAGATATACCAGGCCCCTGGAAGGCAGAACCCAATATTATAAATTGTCATAATTTACCTTATATACCTCTATATGCTATAAGTACATAAAAAAAACTGCAAGCAGTTTATCAATGAAGAGGAATGGACCATATGTGTATAAAATCACCTGGAAAAGTGTTTGCTAATTATTATTTAATATAAAATTTAAACTTCAATAAATATTTGATTCATAAATATTCTTGATTCTATTTTGTACTTTTTCATTGTTTCACTGATGAATTTTCAGTGAAAAAATTGCTTATTTTGGGTGGTGATAATTAAGTTAGCAGACACATCAAAAAGATAACAAAAAACACAAAACTACAAATAGATTAAATTAAATATAAAACTGTACAAGAAATATAATGGAGAAGAATCTTGAAGTATTGATTTCTATGCAAATAATTTAAAAGTATGAAACATTATCCAAAAAGAATAAACAGGCCGTCATGATAGATGGCCCACTTGGGAGATGGGATGATTCTGGAAGAAATCCACCTGCAAGGATAATCGGAGGTAGCTTAGATTTCTAATCCAAGTGCGGTGGTTTCCCATTGAAGGTTTTAAGTAGAAGAGTAATTTGGTATTATTTTAGATGGAAATAACCGCTCTAACTCTTACAGGGAATGTGAGGGACTGAACGTGGAAAAAGACAAGTCAGTAGGCTATTGGCATGCAGGTGAGAAACAATGAGGGTCTGGGGGAGTGGAGAGACCGGGACAGTTTCAAGTACATTATAAAAGTAGAATAAATAGTGCTTGGTGATAGATCTGATGTGGAGAATGATGTAAACGAAGAATTAAGATTTTTCTCTTATATTTTAATACAAAATTATCTAGACTGGCCATTAGTTTTAGTCTTCACCTATTTGGATAGGCCAGTTTTATTTTTTGTTTGTTTTGCTTTTATTTCATCTGCGACACCTCTCCCTCAGATTTGCAGCGGGTGTTCTCAGTATCACCAACATAGACATTTTTCAAAAATAGCACATTGTTATAATTTTTATTTTATTGCAGGCAAACATTGATGTGCCAAAACATAGTAATTAAATCTTTCAGTAAAGAAGATTGAAAAGGAAACTAGGCATCCTGCTAATTTCTCACTGTTTTTGAGGTGGACTCAGGATATTAATGGTTGCCATAGCCTTAAAGTGTCTAACTCTTGATCTTGCTGTTTCTGGTGTAAAGCCTTTTCTTGACTCTGTAAGTTCAGATGTGCTTATACTACTACCATCTCTGAGGCCTACAATTTTTCATTTTAGGCACTCAATAAATGCGGATGTTTCAGGTTTGTGGGCACCAAATGGGAGAGGCTGTAGATGTATTTATATAAGCTATGGAATGAATATTTCTAGTATCCCATTACGTGATTTCTTACTGGAACTAGTAGTTGTACAGTGAATCAAAGATAATGGTTGATTTGAGAAAGTAAGGTTTTCTACCTTCTTTTAATTCTAAAACTTAATTTTATTCTGGCTTCATTTCAAAGCCCATAATACCACTGAGGTAGGCTCAGGCTATACATGGTTTCTGTAGCTCTGAAGTGCCTAACCTTTGGTCTTGCCATTTCTGGTATACAGCCTCTGGAACATGTCACTTGGAAGAGAAGTTGGACTACTCTGGAACTTTCAGGGTTTGCATTAGCCCCGTTCTATTTATACAGGCTTATGCATGTTCTCATAGGAGTCCTTGTACTGACTTGTAATATTGGAGCTCTAACAAAGTGAGGATTTTCTAGTCCTACATTAGCCTCCCTTTAATTTGACTCAAGAAAGATTAAGAATTAGAATGATTATTATAGAAGAAGTGGTGACTATAATTGGTCAGGGAGCTTTGCTCAATTTTTTGTGGTAATTCATAGTGATATATATGTGCTTTACCACATAGTAAGCCTTAAGTTAATATAGAGTTTAGGCTGTATAATGATTCCTATAAATTACTTAGAAACTTAGAAAATTGTTTTCATGTAAATGTAGCAAAAATAAATATCTTGCTGGTTGACCAACACTTAGCTTTATATGTTTTCTGAATACTTTGCCTCTAAGCATTTTTAGGAGATCTTAGGTAATATGAGATATACCACACAAAGGTATACTTCTTATAATACATATTGAAACCATTCCATTTAAAGTTACATTCAATAGCCATTCCATTTAATGTAATGAAGTAGGAACACATGAAGACAAAGTCTATACAAAGTTTTGTCCATTTGATTTAATAGAAGATAAAGTACAAGTAACAAGGGGCAAATTCATTCAGAGAACAATTTATCTTTGTTTCATTTTCTTTTCTTTTAATTGACTGAGCTGACTGATATAACTCTGGATTTCATACTTTATAGCCCTGTCAAGTATCAAAATCACAAAATACATGCCACTGACTTTCTCTTAAGTTTATTAGGCAGGATAATTGTAAAGCTCTTTTGTTCACACATGTTGATGTAACAGCAATGAAATTAGCCCTTGGATTGCTACTTTCTTTGTGGCAATTTGCATAGCATTACCAATAAAGTGACTTTACTTGTGGAGCACTTTCTTTGGCAGTCAACTCAATTTAATTTTATTTTTCTCCTAGGAATACTGTCAGTCTTTATTACTAAGTAATTAGCCTACAATGTAATATTAAATATTTTTAAAAATCAGCCACATGATTTCCTGTTTAGGATTTAAGTTAAAAATCATAATATTCAGAAATGAAATGTATAAAGAACACACAGTCCTAATTTAAATTCTGTTACTATGTTTTATTTTTTTTAGCCAAGAGTACATCTCACATTTATTACAAAAGAAAATATGTATTTTTTTAGAACAGTATATAACTCCTGTGAGAGCCATTTATAAAATCTAATAAACTTCTGTGTAATACTTGTAAATTAGCATAAAGTTGACATTACTCCAAAAGATTGATATGATTTTGCATAACTTAAGGAACATTGAGATCAATCCTTGAGCATTATTTGGTGTATAACTTGTTGAATATTTTCTGTAGGTATGTGGAATTCCAGTTACTAATCAACTTAAAAGAATTTGCCTTTCCAGAATGTAGGAATATACATTCTCTATTTATTGAACACTAAAGCAATTATCTAGCATAAGATTTCAAAAGGAAAATTCATCTTAATTCATTTTTTGTCCTTTAATTATAAATAATTATAAAAATAATATTTGTAGTCCTATTAATCATTTTGTAATAAGAAACTGATTTGTATTGTTAGCTCAGAAGATTGGTTAGCTTAAGAATATATGGTAATACTTTTAAGGCTACCAGATTATCGTAAATAACAAATTATACAGTATTTTCATAAGGTATCATTTAATTAATCCAAATATAGCAGATCTCTAGGTGAAATTGAATTGTGCCAAGTCACAGGAATTTAAAGTCTCATGTTGATGTCCTACAATTAGTTTTGATTTATAGTTTGTTTTGCATGATGTACAAGAACGTGGATGTTTTCTTTAACCAAACATGCAAACAGACAAGTCTTCTCTACAGTCTAAAAAAAAAAAAGAATTTTACCAGAACCAAGTAAATGATTTGGTCCAATTAAATCATGTTAGTAGAGTGACTTGCATCACCAATGCCCACCAACACATCCAGTCATGCAACTGCCCCGTTTCCTCTTTTCTTTTGCTTCTCATCTCCATCAGAACCTCTGAATCAGAATGAAAGTGTAAAACTTTTACCCAGCCCTCTGAGGACGAAAATGGAGAAGCTGAATCTTTGCCCAAACAAAGGGGGCAAGGTCAGAACAGGGAGGAGCAGGAGAGCGGGAGCCAGTTCTGTGCAGGTGAGGGCAAGGCTGGAATGAAACGGAAAGGTCCAGCGGTTTCACCAAGGATGAGCTTTGGGTGGCTGCAAGCCAGTGGTGTGTCAGTGGACAGACACGAGGTCAAGGAACTTCCTGGAACCCAAAGCAACCCAAGATGTAAGTCTTTGCCTGAAATGGCTTAAAAATGACTTCTGGTCTTGACATCTACCCATTAAGTGTTTGCAACGGCTGGTATGCAGTCAGCAGCCAGCCAGTGTCAACGTCCCTCACAAATACTCCCATGGTTTGTATAGGGTTGATCTTTCACTCTTGCTTTGTAATACTGGACAGAGAAAGTAGACATTAGCGTGACTTGGGAAACAGAAACTTATCCCAGGATATGTTAGTCAATGCCAGTATCATTCAGGCTTCTGTTCCTGACAGAGAGGCATAACAAAGCTTACAGAAGGCAGAAGCAGGGCTTCCTTCCTGTCTGCCTGGGACACTGCTGGGAATGGGGTGCTTGCCCACGATGACCTTCTTCACCATCAATCTATAAGTCAAATGAGGTCATAAAACCACCGTAAGCACTTCAACGTTTCAGAATCTATACATATCCTTCGTCTCTGACTTCTATAAATCTACCACTTAGTAGCTGATCCCAGAAATATAAATGTAGGAATCAAAGAGTGCTGGAAAACCCAACCATAAAACATAAGTGATTTATTTGAAATGAAATCAGGGTTCCCAGAGTCTCAGAGATGGTTTTCCCATCACTGCATTTTATGATCTTTGTGGCCTCTGATTCACTTAAAGAATTCCTTCTCTGGTAAAGTTGCATCTGTGCAGGTTCATGCTCATCACGTTTGGTAGGCAGGACACGTTGTATTTAAAAAGGAGATCTCTGCAATCAGGTTGCAGTGCTGAAGTCCCTGCTCTACGGGTTACTAGCTGTTTTACTGCAGTGGTTTTATTAATCAATATCTCAATTAACTCATCTTTAGAACAAATATCAGATTGTGAGGATTAAATGAGATAATATTCTCAAGTCATAGAAAAGCAACTGGCATTTAGTAAGAACTAACCAAACAAACAAACAAAAGATAATTATTATACTGCCAATATGGTGTCCCTTTTCAGTTAAGAAAGAAAGGCAGTGACTTACATGGCTCTTGTCTGAGTGGGCAGAAGATGGCTTGTAGTATAAAGTGGGCAGCTGATATTCTTACTTTCAAACATGTGGTGCTAGACAGATGTCAGCTACAGAGCCTTGGGAATATTCTGGAAGTGTCAATTGTGTAGGATTCCTGTGTTACCCATGGTAGTCTAGTAGTAAGGTCATCACAAGGTTGGTTTTTTCTTTAACTATTTCAGTCATTTGTGTGTGGGGTGGGAGGAAGCCACCATCCCTCAACAAACAAACAAACAAACAAAAGGCATACACACAACAATTCTTGGACACTAAGTAATTAAAGTAGAATTTTATATGACAATTTTATGTTCGTTAATGTATTAATCAATTTAACTAAGTTTGAAAGGGCATAGGGGGAATAAGGTGTAAGATATTTGAACTAAAGATGAATGGTAGATGATGTAGTCTGATAATAGGAGATTCACTCTGGGTATTATTAGGGATGATGGAGGAAGAACAATCTAGAAGTTGCAATGCAGAGCAAAAAGAACAACTTTCCTACTTCCAGACTCAGTGGTATAAAAACTGTTTCAGAAATAAACAAACAAACAAACAGCTTCTACATAAGACTATTGATGGAGAAACTGTATCCTCAAGGGAAATGCAGGTTCTGATCAAGACAAAAAATAAAGGAAATGTTCATATAAGCATAATCATACAATATGTGGTCTTTTTTTACTAGCTTCTTTCACTTACCAAATGTTTGCATGGTTAATATATATTTCAGTATGTATCAGTACTTTTGTTTATCTCTTTATCAGCTGATGGACTTTAAATTGTTTCCCACTTTTTAAATTTTTTAAAAATTTTTAGTTATTATGCTATTGGGAATAAATGGTACCATGAACATTTGTGTGCAATTTTTTGTGTGGGCACATGTTTTCATTTTTTCTTGGGTATACACTGAGAAATGGAATAGCATCATATGGTGACTCTATGTTCATCGTTTTGAACAACTTTTAAACTGTTTTCCAAAGTGATTGTACCATTTTATATTCCATCCAGGAAAGTGTAGGGGATCCAATTTCTCAAAATCTTCACCAACATTTGTACTGCCTGTCTGTCTTTTAGGGTCTTCAAATCTGTCCTGATTTCAGTTACAGTTTGTTGCCACCTGATGGCATTTGTAGGTTGTACCTTAAATATGGGGAAAGATTATGGATCCTGTCATCGTGTGGGACTTGCAGGACAGTAGCAGTAATCCCAAGAATCTTCTTCTCTGATGGCCACCATTTGCCTGATTGGAGAGTTGGGCTGGAGAACAAAGAAGAGCTGGGAACTCAATATCCACCTTTTCCTTTTCTGAGAAAGAGTTGTCTATGCTTTCCCTGGACACCTACCTCTTCCTCACCCACCCTCTCTTAACCCCTCAACTCAAGGTAAGATCATTACCTGGTCAAGCCTGAGAATTGTGACTGGCCAGGAGAGAGGAGCCAGAGGCTAACCACGCCTGAGCCAAAGTGATGTTATGTTTACTCACCTGTTTTGTCTCCCTCCACCGGACTGCAATCTCTATGAGTGCAGAGATTTCATATGTTTTGCTTATTATTTGACACTTGCTCCTAAAATATAGTCTAGTCCATAGCAGGCACTCAATAAAATACTTATTAAATGAATGAAAAGTTGATATTTGCTACAACAACACGCAGTCCCACAGGAGAGGAATAACATTAGGGGAAAATTTAGGAGGATTAGAGAGTGATATCTGAGGATTTTAATTCTAAGCTGGAAAATCCATATTTACCTATGTGATAACTGAATGAATTTGAAAACTATAAGCAAGTCTTAGCAATAACAAATAAGAACAAAATATCTACTAGACAATTTAAACAAAATCAATAAAGAAATGAATTAAAAAGAATTCAGAAGTACAGAATCTATGAGAAAAAACTAGTGAGGATTATTGAATTTATTTACATATATAACTAAGACTAAATAATTGTAGAAATCATGACCACTCAATACAATATAAAGGTCATAAACTTTGAAAACCTAAAACTATAATCAATACATTCAAAAGGTGGAGAAGGGAAATTAGTGTGCTAATTCTGTTATCTTTCATAACATTATATATATGTAATGTATCATATTAAAAATGTAGTTAGAATTTTATATAGTTAAAAATTAAAAGCATTATGACCAAACTTTCATTATGATCAATACTTCATAAGGATTTTTTCTGATTATTTTCCTTAAATTTAGAGAAATCTTGTTAGATTTAATAACTCCTAGAATAATGAAACATATGGATAAAAATTAGCAACTCTTTCAATTATATACTAATTTATTTTTTCTATTTGCTTTGTAAAATTATTTAATTTAAATCAAAATACGTTTCATTAAGATGCTCTTAATTACTTCTGTTATTGACTGAGTCTGTCTCATCCATCTGTCCATCAGTTTGTTTGGCTACCTATCCCTCAATCGTTCAATGCATCCCTCCTTTTGTCTTTATATAAGCATAGAGTGGTGTCCGGGAAGATGTACACTAAATGCTCTGGGTAGGGGGGTTTGAGATTTTTTTTTCTCTCTCATCTTTATACTTTTTTGTGTTTCCTGAAGTTTTTATAATTGACATGGATCATTTGTATAGTGTTAAAGACTGTTTTTCTTTAGCAAGTGAAAAGAAAAAGGTGGATAAATAAAAGAATGCAATATTAGAGCACGAACATCAGCCAAATACATCAACGCTTTTGCAATACAGATTATTTAACACAAGCAATTTAAACTCAATCTTATTGGTAAACACTTGTTTCCAATAAATATTGCACTCATGATTCACCCCAGTTCACCTTGGGCACTATGCCTAGTCTACATATACTGATACCATGTCATTTAATTATCATTCTTGTAGAACCTATCATTTTAATGTTTGGATAGTCTAGCTATAAACCATGTACTTCATTTTTTTAGTGTTTTGAATATTCTAATAGTTTTTATTAAGTCTTGAAATAGACTTACTCATATTTTTACTGGTAAAGAAAGAATAAAAGAAAAAATGTAAGTCGATTGTGTTGAGGGCTAAGTGGATACTATTTCTTTGCCTCAGGTCTGTCCACTGACACACCATTGATAAGCACCCTGTCAAAGCTAGCACTAGGTGACGTCTGGCTGGATCATTTCCTTTAATTTAGGCTTTGCTCCACCGCCCCCACCCCATGCCTACATGAACTGACCTGTGGACCTATGATCAGTCTCACATCCAGCTGTGCCCTCAGTCTTGGCATAGATTCAGCTTCTCTTTGGCCTTTAAAAGGGCTGGATACAATTTTTATAGGCTCATCCGGTTCCAAACCATTTGCTGGGTAGTTCTAAGCCCCCTTAAAAGCACCGTGCAGGCCCCTATACTAGGTGGTAGGTAACTACAAACTCCCCTGAGATCCTCAGTTCACAGGGTTCCTGGGCTGCGTTGCCCCTTTTCATTCCTTACCTTCCCACTGCCTTATAGATTCTGACCATCTTTCCTTAGCCTTGGCCTTTCACTGTTTCGATTTGATAACTGAGATACAGTTGGTTTGCTTTGTTTGTATCCTGGCATAACTTCCTGAGCAAACACACATGTACCGTTTTGAAGAAAAAAAACCCAAAAACCTTAATTCTTAGAGACAGCAGAGTTTAAATCCATATTAATAAATAGAAATCTTTTCCTAAAGGTAAAATGGTCCATATAAAAAAATTGTTTTAAGTTCCTGACAAGAACTAACTCACCATATATTAACTCCCCAGTTATTTTTCACCCCCATTTTTACAAACACACAGTCATTTCCACCTTTGAGATCTCATAAAATTTCTCTTGATTCAACCCTATTTCAAATGTTTAAGATAAACAGCTGTTTTTAGTGATTTTAATCAAATCAATTGTTAGCTTAAAAGGGGCTCTTGTTCCCATCCCCACCCCAATCTCCACAAACGTGAAAGACCAGTTTGGCGATGTAACTACTCTCCTTCTGTTAATTCTAAGCAAAATGCATAACTTTTTGCTTCTAAATTGAAGAGCTAGATTTGTCCTTAGCTATGTATTTAAAATTGGGCACGTTGACAAAACTCTTTAAGCCTCAGTTTCTTCATCTTTAAAATGATGATTGTAAATCCATGTAATTCTTGTACAGAATAAACAAGACATTTAATTTAAGTAGCTATAACTGATTATTTGTTCTAATATATTTTTAGATGAAGTCTTGGAGTGATGTAATGGGGTGAATAAGAACCCCACACCACAGTCAGCCAGCTGGGATTTAACGCCTTACTTTCTAATCTTTGTCAAGTTACTTATGTTGTTCTTCATTTATTACATAAGACTAAAAATATTAGCACCTATTTTAAATACAGTCAAGTGTTGCTTAACAATGGGGCTATGTTCTGAGAAGTGCACCATGAGATGATTTTGTTGTTGTGTGAACATGGTAGAGTGTACTCACACAAGTCAAGATGGTATAGCCTACGTGCATCTAGGCCATTCTATATAGCCTATTGCTCCTGGACTACAAACCCACACACCATTACCGTTCCGAATGCTGTAGGCAATTGTAACACAATGGTAAGTATTTGTGTATCTAAACATATATAAACATAGAAAAGGTACAGTAAAAATACTGTATTATAATCCTATGGGACCACTGTTTTATATGTGGTCCATACTTGACCAAAAAGTCACTATGAGGCACATTATTGTAGTTATATACTAAATATATACTAAATTAAAACATTTAGTATAGTTTCTATCACAAACAAGGCAATTACTAAAAGCTAGTTATTATCCTTTACTTACTCAAAGCTTGACTGCAAGTGGAAGAATATCAAACGGTTCTCTGTGTTATTCTACTTACTGCTGTGTGTGTGTGTTTAGAGGTTTTATTTTGAAATAATTTAAGATTTATGGAAAATTACAAAGATAGCACAGAGTGTTTCCTTATGATATTCATCCAGCTTATCTAAGGTTACCATCCTATGTTACCATGGTATATTGAACAAAATTAAGAAATTAATACCAGTACATTACTATTAGCCAAACTATATGTGCTGTTTACATTTCCCCAGTTTCCGCATTAATATCCTTTCTCTTTTATGAGATACAATCCAATCCAGAATCCCATATTTAGTTGACATGTCTCCTTCATTTCAGTGAATCTGTGACAGTTTCTTGGTCTTTCCTTTCTTTCACAATCTTGTCATTTTTGAATTGTATTGACCAGGTATTTTATAAAATATCTCTTGAATTGGATTTGGCTAATTTTTTAAATGATTATAGTGAGGTGAGATTACAGATTTTTGGGAAGAATGCTATATATCTTTTTTGCCTATACTTCGTAACACGTGTACGTGATATATCAACATAAGTAATTACTGGCGATGTTAACCTTGAAAATTTGGTCAAGCTGGTAACTGCCAGGTTTCTCCACTATAAAGTTACTATTTTTCTTTTTCTATAGAAAGCTTGTCTCTAAATCCAAATCACATTCAAGAAATCGGAGAGCGGGGTAAGCTTAACCTCCTCAAGGGAGAAATATTAAAGATTATGTGAACATATATAAGGAACCATCACAATGATTAATACAAATTTGAGAGCAGATTATTTGGGGCTATTCAAATATCCCATTTCTTCTTGATGTTTTGCCCATTAATTTTAGTATTCATCAATGTACCTCACCTGCCCCAATTTTCACTTTGGTGGAAATTCATATTTTACCAGGGAATTGCTGTATCCTTAATGTTGATGGTTATGTCACAGCTGGCACATCAGGAAGATCATGGTGGAGACACTTTTAAGAAGAAAGGTCATACCAATCACAGTCTTTTTGCTACAAGTAAATGTCTAACTATGGCTTTCATTCACAGGAACTACGACCCTGCCTACAGGTTCATAGTTCACAGGATAATCAAAGAATTTGGTCGTTAAGATTGACCAAACAAAAATAATTACCCTGTATTTTTATTTGTTTTTTTGTTTGTTTGTTTGAATGGGATGAAACTGTGGTACAAATTTTGTTTTTCTGTCTGTAACTACTACTGTTACTGTTACACATAAACACATATATGCATCCACATGCAATTAAGTCCTCCAAAAGCAGACATTTGTTAAGTTATTATAGGGCATTGAACATTTCATATTTTTATACATTAAATATTCATTATTATGAGTGTATTTAAAAAGTATAGCTTGGCACTACTTAGTGGTATAGTTATGATTTTGAAAAAACAGACATTCCATCAAAAATAGCCCTGACTTTTTTCACTGTCAAGGAGTAGAAAATGACTCCTTTTGCATAAGAAAGTGATATTATGGTGTTTGTATGTCTGCATTATTTCTAATTCCTATTATCAAATGATAATGATTACAGAGACTTACTTTCTCCCCATTCAAAGACATTTTTTCAGGTCCCCGATGACATGTTCACTAGGTGTCATAATTGAAATGAACATATCATAATTGAATATTCTGAACAGAAAAATCTGTTACACTTCTAGTTGCAAAAGGCAGATGAGTCAGTTAGCGGATTCATTAGCACTGAAAGAAACTTAAGAACCTGAGACATTCACAAATACTATAATTATCAGTATTCTTTCGATTAGCTTGTTATTATAAACATTTGATAGACAAGATAGTATCAAAATAAGAGAAAGATAAATATTGGGGATAGATTAGTTTTGATGTTTTTTAAAAGTTACTTTTTTTTTCCTTTTTCATTATAAATAACCCAAGGTGAACTCTACAAGGATGTAAGTTACCAATCAGAAAAGTAGTCCATAAAGTGCTGCAGGAGTTGAAGGGCAGCTGATTTTCTTTTTTCTTTTCCTGCCCTGGCCAAACCAGTTATGCAGCTGGCATTCCAGGATGCAGTCACTCTCTTTGAGACCAATATTAGCTGACTGTACTAATGAGCTGAGCCATTGATAGACATGCACTGGGTTACAATGGGTGTCACTTTTCATTGTAACCTCAAATCCCAGCATTCTATTAGGGTTATTTCCCAGCTATTGACGTAGTCTTAGATGACTGTTTTGTCGGAATCCCTACATATTATTTTGATTCTGAGTACTACTAGATATTCAGTATTGCTAAGAAAATATAACACGTGGAAGAGCCACATTGGATTGGGACAATAGTGAAAGATTCCAAAATGCTTCCATTACTTGAAAGGGGGTGGATAGTAAGTGAAGTATTTTTAGTGTAATATCTACAGTTAACTGTCGCATGGAGTGCTGAATGGGTAATCCTGTGGTGCTAAATTCCAGGCACCCTACTTATGTCAACTCAACTAGGCCTCCATACAACCTAATAAATTTGGCATTTCTGGAAGGTTTACATATGTAGAAACTTTCGCCATATCATACAGCTAGTATGTGATGGAGTTGGATTTGAAGTCTAGTCCGCTTCCAAATCCCTTCACTGTAATACACATACTTTCCAGTGGACATCCCAGTTCTCTGATTACATTCTTACATCCTCCACTAACATCCTATTGGTAATTATCATCATCATCATAACTACTATTTTGCTATATTTTAGTGTCCTGCAGAAGACGTTTTGCATTTGCCATCTACCTTAACATTATGCAGGACTGTACATATGCTAGCTATTTTAATATTCTGCATAATTCCAGGGGGAAACTTTCACTCAAAAAATAAAGTTGCCATTTTTCACTTTGGGACAACCCAGCCTCAACAATCATGTAAAATAAAAACACCTCTTTCCATTCTACAGAAAGGCTAACTAAAACTCAGAAAGATTAAATAAGTACTTGAAGTTCATATACCTGGTAAATGGTAAACCCGAACTTTGAGTTCTGTGTTGTCAATTTGAACACATTTGGAGATTATTAGTAGTTTCTGTATTAGTTTCCTTTTTTGTGCTGTAACAAACTACCACAAATTTAGTAGCATAAAACAAGACAAATGTATCATAGTTCTGGAGGTCAGAAGTCTAAAATGGGGCAGCAGGGACATCTTGCTTCTGGAATCCTCAGGGAATAATCCTTTTCTTTGCCTTTTCCAGCTTCTAAAAGCTTCCTGCCTTCACTGTCTCGCGGCTCCACATTATTCTGACCTCTGCTTTTACTGTCGTATTTCCCTCTCTGACCCCGACCTTCTTTATTCCTTCTTTCATTTATAAGGATCCTTGTGATTACCTTGGGCCCACTCATAGAATCCAGACTAATTTCCCCATCTCAAAGTCACTTGATTAGTCACTTTGTTCTATCTGCAAACGTAATTACTCCTGGAACCTAATATATTCACATGATCTAAGAATTAGAATGTGAACGTCTTTGGAGGGGACATTACTCTGCCTGTCATGGTTTCCTAGTTCCATTGGGATTAGTTTACAAACTAAGGAACCTTGGTGTCATTACTACTTTACAAACTAATAAAGCCAGACAGCCTGGATTTGAATCCCAGCTCTACAATTTACTAACTGTGTGTCTCTAGACGTGTTAGTGAACCTCTGTGCCTCAGTTCCCTTATCTATAAAGTAGAAATAATAAGATCTTCTCAGATTGATGGGGAATACAATGAGTTAATATTTGTAAAATATTTAAAATATTACCTGGTATCTAGGAAGTGATATATAATTCTTGGCTAAAAAATAAGAATAATTCTTTTTTTGATGAGATATAAATTAAGGGCATCAATATTATATAAGCCACATAAATATTTGATTGCATTGGTCTAAGGCAGACACATATAATTATGAGGTTTAGATAGTGATTAAACTATGTGCGATTTTCAATTCCCGGTCTGAATCTAATGGTAAAAAAAGCAATGCTTACCTGCAAGAAGTAATTATTATTCCTCCTACTTGGCTAAGGTGAGGACAGAGGCACAGAAATGTGAAATAAAAACTGTATACACACACACATATATATATACGCCATCATATTCAATTTAGGAAGATGTACAAGTTATCAGGAAGACCAGTAGAATTGGGAGAACTAACAAGGTTTTCTGCCTAAAGCAAGGCTCCTGTCCTAGAAACCTGGAGCTACCCTCCTGAGAGCAGAAAACAGCTCCAGGAGATGACTCATTTGGCTTCCTATCCCTTAATCATAAGCAAGCAAATTTTTCATCCTCTTAGAAACCAGGTAAACATCCCCTTCACTTAAAAGGGTAGTTTGCTTGCAAGGGAGGGGCTGTGCATATTGGAGCCCCATGTCATTTTTCTCATGGCCCCCACTATACACACACGCACCCCTCACAGATCTGTGTGAGTGAAAGAAGGAAGAAAATAGGAAACTTGGTGGGTAAGTCAGAACTGCTGAGGAGACTGTATACTTTTCCAGAAGTTGAATTAAGGAGACAGCCTCTCCTCCAGGAAAATGACTTATCAATTGCCTTATTAGATATGTCCTGGTACTGGGCATCCTGCCATCTAATTACTCTTCCCTAAACATTCCAGAGGCTCGATCTGTGTCTCTGTAGTGCTGCAGAATAAGTGGGTAGATTGAAAATCATATAGATACTTGCTCCCTATCCCAAGCCTACTTTCTAGACATTTTCTGAGAACTGTAGCCATAGAAAGGATCATTCAGTCTGTTTTCCTCAATTAGGAATACCTAGTGTGATAGAGACGAAAAGACATTGGGGTAAGAGAGAGTCTGGGTCATGTCTTAACCAGTGACCTTGAATAGGACACGTCATTTAAAATCTTTGCACCTGAGGTGTATAGGTCTACAGGGAAAAACAATACCCAATGTGCAGATTTATTACAGGTTTATTGTTCAACTATGTAGAATGCCAGAAACAGTGCCCAAGTATAAACACACAAAATATGTTATCTACTGTGTGTTATCCACTATTAGAATAGTGAAAAAGAAACTCCTGAGTTGAAGGTGGTCAATAACCAACCTTTAGCAATAATAACCAATCTAAGAGTGCATGTGTGTGTATGTATAATTTTATACATATCACATATGTATATATAAAATTTTGCATATATATGCTATATATATGCACACACACATATATAGCATACATATAGAGAGAGTATACATATATATACACACACATATATATGAAGATCCTTTTAAATAGTATACAATAAAGGAAGACCAGAGGTACTTTATCTTGGTTTTTATGACTCCATATGTGCTCCATATATGAAATTTAGGATGGTTAGTAACCCCCTTAAATCAATATGCAAGATTTTGTTTGTACATGAATCTTCTGGGAAAACATCTATAGCTTTTTATCAAATTCTCAATTATGTCTTTGACATGCTTGCCCAATCGCAAAAAAAAATTGGCTTATTGCCTTTTATCCACCAAATAGAAAGACATTTTAGAAATAGATGTAGAAGAATAGTCAAAGACAAAGCCGGTCTTGAGTAAAAATTAACCTTAGGACAAAATTCCATAATTATGGAATATTATAGTTGAAAGGAACCATTGATGCTGTCCCATGTCTTTAATGTACAATGTTGAATTGGAGTCTAGAGAATTAAAGTGACTGGCCTAAATGATATGACCAGTATGTAGCATAGCCACCATTAGAATTCAGTGTGTCAGAATCCTGGTTCCAAAGTTTTCCCTCTGTAATTTCTTGTTTGTGTATATCTCCAATGACATACTCGGACACCTATGAAAAATTACTAGGGTTTCAGAAAAAAATATGTACATACGTTCTTAAAATAGTACCTATAGAAACAGCTACTATAAGGCAGCAAGCATAAGGAAGATTGTGAATGTCTAGCAAATTAACACTTGACAATTCAAAGTGCCAACTAGTGCTAATTTCATTTACTGTAGTACTGTAAATGATGCAGATATTTGGCAGTCTATGACTTAATACCATCTGGCCTGAGAAATTTATGATTCATTCACACAACTAGACTTTTTAAATTTTTATGTTGCTTTTGGTTAGAGTATGCACTTGACTGCTGGTTTGAAGGACAGTAACTTTAGGCTTTTCAAATTGAATCATCACACTTTTATATACAACAACTAGATATTTTCTCTGGGAGTGTATGTGAATATCATAATTTTTAATGAGCATGAATATTTACAACAGTGATAAATTTACAAATAACCTGTTTGTTTATAGTTTTCCTTTTCCATATCACGCTTTCATTCAGCTTTCTACCGAGGTTAAGCCATGAAATTTACTGTTCCAGGGAATGAGGGAGTCATTCCATTCTGATCAGAGATGCTATTTATGGACCTGAAGTCTTAAGGCTGACTAACCTTAAAAATAAAAGAACGGATTTTGAAAGCCAGAATATTTAGGCAGAAGAATTTCTCAACAATGAAGCTACTGGAGTACTTGCCTTTTAACTCTGGTTAAGTTGTAGGTTTAGAGGTTTGGATTACAGAGTGTGAGTGTATGTCCCTTAGTCTTGAAAATCTAAGATGAAAAGTATATTCATTTCAGGCTGGCTAGGGGTGGAACCAAGGATCTCCCCCTCCAGGAGATCATATCAGCTCTCAGCCTCCTTCCCATAAACCCAGATGCCATGTCGGAAGGGAACACAAGGCATAAGAGGTGGCTGAAGGTCTGCACGTTTATTCAAAAGAAATTAGATACCTAAAGAAAATTAGATATATACTTAAATAAAGTTATTGATTTGGGACAAGATTACTAGATTAGATTGAACATGAATAGCCAGAGGTAGGTATAGAAATACAGTAGAGAGATTTGCCCCTCACCCTTGGGAGACAGAAGGATAATGAGAATGATTAAATTGTAGAGAGAAAAAAATTTCATTGTTTGTACAACTAACTGCAAGTGATATTCAAAACCGCCACAAACTGCCATTTACCAAGCACTGATTGCAGAAGATGCTTTGTGCTAGGTATTTTTTTTTTTGATCACCACAATAATTCAGTGTGATTAATATCATTATGCATTAAAACAAAATTGACTTCAAGTAATTTTTTAAAATTCCCAGGAGCAATTATGTGGAACGTGCCCTTGATAAAGGAGTGACATTTCTCTTCAGTGGTCTTCCCGCTGCGACACCACTAGCCATTAGTTTTGACCTCACCGGGCCAGGCAAGCAAGCTACAACCTCCCCAACTTAGCCAGAAGTGCTAGATGCTATTCCTTTTCTTTTTTCTAACTGACATTAAATCCTTCTCTCCTTAATAACTTTCCCTAAGAGTGCTGCACTTAGCTATGAAAGATAAATTCAAAAAAATTTACTACTTACACTAGATGATATATTTCTCTTATCAGAGTTTTTCTGAATGGATCATTCAAAAAATTTGACATAATGGTGGAAATTTCAGACATTATGTCAGCATAGGAAGAAATATTTGTACATGGGGGATTTTCTGGCACACTTCAAATCACTCCAACTCAATCTTGCCTGCCAGAGTACTTGCCTTTTAACCCTGGACTATTACACAGACCTGGAAGTCAGTTCATAATTTGATGAATAAGACAATGTTATTGCTAGGAAATCTTTTAGACTTTATAAAGTGCTCACTGCAAATTATCTACTTATTGGTCATTATATGTATGATTGATTATTTTTGAAACAGGACATTTCCCCTCTATATCTTATTATTGAATCAATCATGAAACAGTCCTTAAGATTATCATTTGGTCCATTTGACTGCAGCATGAGTGTGTGACAGTGCTAGTTCCTGTTAAGAGACACTCAAGATTTTACTGGAAAAGAAAACAAGATGTAATTCTTAAGAACAAAGAGTATATCTTAAATTAATAACAAATTCTAAATTTTAATCTTTGATTAAAGGAGGAAAATGTGTATGTAAGAAAAATCTGTGAAATCTAAATTTACAAACACATACAAAGATGTATATGTTTGATGGCTTCCTCTTCACTCACTGGTGAGGGAGGATCCCCACCTTAGGGTTATGGCAATGGCTGAAACTCTGGCATCTGACACTGGACGGATGAGACTGACAGCAGTTTATTAGTCACACACACTCACAGCCTGGTGGAGGAGACACTGCATGGCATGTGGGACCACACAGGGCTGCACTCAGGAACAGGGTGAGAAAGCAGGTGCTGTGGAAGGCAGGCTTTGTAGTAACAAGAGGGGTGACACCTGGTTCCTGTGGGAGGACGTGATTGGCTTGTTCTAATAACTGCGGGCTGGCAGGAAACTGAAGCCCCCTGCTCAGGAATAAGCAGGCATTGTGCTTGGTCTCTCCATAAAAAGAGGGGTGTTTGGCTGGAGACCTTAGCAGAGTGGGGAGTGGAAATTGGGTTTAGGCTATTCGAGGCCCTCCCAGTTTTCTCCAGATGTGAAGGCACACATGATATTGGGCTGTAATTTTAGGCCTTGCACTGCAGTATTCCATAGGTATACACACACACACACACACACACACACACACACACACTTTGCTGCTTTAGCTCATGGTTTTGCTTGTTTGCTACTCTTTACACTTCTAGTAACCCAAAAATCACACAAAATTTCTTTAATCTCTGTTGTGATATGATTCATTATTATTGCTATTGCTAAATCATAGAAAGTGCTTATTTTCACATCACTCTGATTTTTACACACTTTCTTACATCTTAAACATTTAGTTATGACATATGAAGACAGTATGAAGCATCAGAAAAAATCATCTTATTGTTCAATTTTGGTTTTTGACATATATTTGCAGTAAAATTTTGATCGGAGGGAATATTTCAAGAGGGTTATACTGAGATTATATGACTTTGCATGTATTATTCTTTTATTCACAGAAATATTTTTAGAGGGGTATCCAAATGCTATTCACACATTTAGACTCCATATACCACACAGGTAAAGGGACTTTTTTTTAAGCAGAGGACATGGTTCCATGGCCAGTGCAAGGTAAAGTGGAGCTCCCTAAAGCAAGAGATTTTTAACAGGCAGGCAGAGGCTTGAGGAAGAAGTGAGACCAGCCCCTTTGTTACTTCTGGAAAATATGAAGTCAGGAGAGCAGTAGCCAGGACATTCGACTTATAAAATCCAAAACAGCTGCTGTTCACCAAATTTTCTCGCAGCCTGTAGAGTGTTAAAGAGCTGTTTCAGAAATAATATAAAGTCATTCTGAGTCTTGACACACAGGAATGTTGAGACAGAGGAAGGAGGATCGAGTAAGTACCCAGAGAGATTTTGTTAACTAAAACTATAAGGAAGTCTAAAATATTCCATTTCTCTCTGGCCTACCAAAGCTGTAAGAGGAATACTTCATCATAGCTATATTGAGTATAAAGTTTAAAAAAAAAAAAAGCAGAGTCTCATTCTTTCCTTTAGCCGTTGCCCTGTCGTGGAGACTCAGATCCTGGTGATGACATCTAAAAGAACGTGTGTAGCTGCAATCTTAATTAATGGCCTTCCTATTTAATTTACCCTTCAGCACTAAGGTAAAAACCTGATTAAAAGGAGAGCCCTGAAGGCCACTAGGTTGGCTCACTGCTGGACCAAGGAAGAAAATTTGAAAGTATAACTCCAGTTGGAAATTTGTGAAAACTTTTCTAGTTTCTCATAATTGAAATATGGAAATCAATCATATAGAGGGAAGAGAAGTAGCGTTTGGCTCCTGACAGAGTATCAGTAAATTATTCTGGACAGAGATCAACTTGACAGACTGACCTGCCAAACTTTGAGTAGGTCTGAAAGTTTGTGGACCATGATTTACATAGAGGCCAAGTCCACAAAAGTCTCTGCTAATATGAGCCTTTCGGAACAGGCTCCTTTAGAATCAATTTCATACTAAGAAGCTCCCAGGCAGATGAGGACCATGAAATCTCTGTAATGTTTACTTGGCATTGCCTCCAGAAGCTTCCGCAGAAACCCAGGCCTATATATGGCTCTTTAGGACATTATTCATTCATCACTAACAAAATAGCAATAAAAGAAAAAAAATTGAGCATCAAGTGAAGTATAAACTGAAAAGCAGATTGAAATTAAGGCAGATATTAGAAAAGTAGTCTGCAGTGGGAGGACATAAAGATGACCAGTAGCTTAGGGGTAAAGGCAGTGCCATTCACTGGGTTTGGCAGATTAGCTATCAAAATGTTGGATTTTTATTCACTTGTTATTCTTTCAATAATGCCTTGTTAAACCCTGCTATTTCAACAGACTTGTTGCTCTAGTTAAAAAAAAATATCTCTCCACTGAAAGTTTGATCTATACATTATTTTTATTGTATAAATTTGAGGTATACAACTTGATGAATTGATTGATATACACATACATGGTGAAATAATCACCACATTCAACCTAATTACCACATCCATCACCTCGTATACTTACCATTTCTTTTGATGTGGTGAGAACACTTAGGATCCATCCTCCTAGGATATTTCAAGTATATAGTCAAGTACCGTTACCTGTAGTCATCATACTATACATTAGCTCTCCAGAACTTAGTCATCTTACATAACCTAAATTTTGTGCACCAACCCAAATCTCCCCTGTTTCCCCTCCCCATGGCCCCTGGTAACCACCATTCTACTACTGCTTCTGTGAGTTTGACTATTTTAGATTCCACACACAAATGAGATCATGTAATATTAGGCTTTCTGTCTCTGGCTTTTTTCATGTAACATAATGTCCTCCAGGTTCATCCACGTTGTAGCAAATGTCAGGATTTCCTTCCTTTGTAAGGCTGAGTAATATCTGATGGTATGTACACACCATAATTTCTTTATTCATTCATCCATCTGTGGACGCTTAGGTTGTTCCCATAGCTTGGCTCTTGGGAACAAAGCTGCGGTCGACATGGGAGTGCAGGTATCTCTTAGAGATCCTGATTTCAATTTCTTTGGATAAATACCCAGAAGTAGGAATGATGGGTCATATGGCACATTTGTTTTAAATTTTTTGAGAAATCGTCCTAGTGTTTTCTACAATGGATATAACAATTTATAGTCCTACCAACAGTGTATAAGGATTCCCCTCTCTCTACATCCCTACCAGCCTTACTTTTTTTTATAATGGATTAAAGACTTAAATGTAAGATGTGAACCTGTGAAACTCCTAGAAGAAAACATAGTAAGAAAAGCTCCTTGACACTTGTCTTGGCAAAGATAATTTAGATGTGACCAAAAGCACAGGCAAGAAAAGCAAAAATAAACAAGTGGGACTTGTTTATTTCCAAACTAAAAAGCTTCTTCACAGCAAAGGAAACAATCAACAAAGTAAAAAGGTAACCTACGGAATAGGAGGGAATATTTGCAAACCATATATTTGATAAGGGGTTAATATACAAAATTTAGAAAGAACTTACACAACTCAATATGGAAAAAACCCAAATAACCTAATTTTAAAATGGGCAAAGGAACTCAATAGACATTTTTCCAAGGAAGACACATAAATGGCCAAGAAGTACATGGAAAGGTGCTTGGCATCACTGCTCCTCAGGGAAATGCAAATAAAAACCATGATGAGATCTGTGTATTTCTTAAATGATTGATTCAATGCATTTTGAAAAAAAGAATGGCTTATTCTGGAATAAATAATTATGTGTTTTATTTTCTGACTCACTAAGGGAAACGCTTAGATCAAGATTTACTTAAATTTGATATTTTGAATATAAAAGCTGAAAAAATACATAAACCCATGTCTGAGCAAGTAAATGACTGACAGGCTTACATATTCTAAAAAACTTATTTTCCAGAACAACATTGATTCTGTCTTCTAGCAACTAAGTTTTTGCTTCGTTAATATGGAATTAATAATATCTACCCCAACCACTGTACATGAGGGCAGTAACAAAACTAGAAGATAGCTGACATGCTAAAAGTATGTTGAAAATTAGAAATGGTAACATACAAAAAAATATATTATTGAAATAGGCGAGATGGCATCCTTTCAATCCTACACAAGTTTCCATTTCGTTGACTGTGGCTCTTCTCATTTCTCAGTCCAGCTGTTGAATCACCTCAAAGCTGAATCAGAAAGAAAAATAAAGCAATGATCACAGAGAAAAAGTAGAAAACAGATGAATGAGGGCAGAAGAGAGGGAAGATGAGGAGGGTTGAATACGACCCCTGCTGCTGCATGTGTGAATTATGCAAGGAACATTTCTTTAAAAAATCGTGTATGAAAGTTGTTATTGCAAATCCTTTGAAGATGATGGTAACTCTACTGAAAGCAGTTAATATGCATGCAAGGAAACATAAATTATATCTTATTTTATGACTCATGGTACATATAATATTTGCCAACTACAGTTTAGTCAGAGGATGTCCATGTGTCAGAAATCCATTTTCAACGTTCAGTTTTTGGGGTCACTCTACCATTCATTACTTGTAACCCCAGGGTTGGCAGCACATGAAACGTATTTAATCTTGCCTCCAGAGTATGCCATGAAGGAGGAAGTATTCCCTCCTTCGCCCATTTCCTAGTTTCTTCTCTGTTGATCTGAGTTTTAAAAGTTCTTTTAAGAGCCTGGTGTCAAAATGTTACATGTCTTTATTGTTATTTCACTTCCTTTGCCAAAAGAAAAAAGTCCCAACTATTTCTGAATCATCCCAAAAGTATTATCCCTCTTCACATTGTGAAAAGTGGAAACTAACATAACTTTTGCAATATTCATTAGGAGTTTTAAAGGGTATTTATTGACTACGAGAATGGTTGACTTTCACTGCAGGAATTACTTACATATGTTCTTATTTGGACCACTAAAAATCGTCATTCTTTCATTCATTTGTTCATTCATTTATTCAGGAAATACTCGTTGAAATCTCCCTAGGAGCTGAGCATTGTTTTATGTGCTGGATGCAAGGTGTCCAGCAAGACAGGACACGCCCCTGCTGTGGCAGAGCTCACACTCCTGGTGGGAGAGACAGCAGAGGAACGAGTAAGCAAATAGGCAGCCACGTGCTTTCCTTTAGTGACGGATGAGGAAAAGTATAGCAGAATAGGGAGATAGGTGGTGAAGGGGTGGAGGCAGGAGTTTCTATTTAAATAGGAAGGTTATGAAAGCCTTTCTAAGCAGAGACCCTAATGATGTGAAATCGCAAATCCCCTAAAATGGATTGAAAGGCATCAACATTTCAGGCAGAAGGAGCAGCAATCATGAAGTCCCGAGATAGACCAAGCATAGTGTGCATGAGAGACAGAAATCAGGACAAAGTGCTAAGAGATGAGGTCAGAGAAGTAGAGGAGGGCTGTGTTTTATGGAGCATGCGGGCTTGGTTAAGGAAGTTGGAGTTTATTCAGAATGTGATGTGAATTCACAGGGGCATATGACCAGAAGAATGATGTAAAATGACTTGTGTTCTAAAAAGATCTATTTGGGTGGCCCATGTGCTATAAAGTGGCAGAGTGGAAACAGGGATATTGGTTAGGAGGCAAGATATGACAGAGGTTGGGACTGATGCGCACAGTGAGGGTGTTTAAAAGGAGCACTGATGGATCGGTGCGGGCTTGAGAGAGATAGAGGGATGCCCAGAGCTTTGTTCTTTGTGCGTGGGAGCATGATGATGGCAAGCAGAAGCCTGTTGGAGGAGCAGGCTTCAGAACTGCACTGGTTGGAATTCAGTTGCAGACAACAGAAACCATTCTGGCTAGTTCATTCAGAAAAGGATTTAATATCAATAATAGCTGACAAAAACTTTGGAAGTGCTTGAGGATCAGCTTTATGGTGAGCTTGCGGGAAAATACTCCGGCCTTATGATCACACTTCTCCTGCCCGGGATAAGGAAGCTGCTGACCACAAAAGCATCCTTTGGCATGAGCCATACCTGTGTGTGCTTCAGATACCTCCATTCCTAGTCTATGTCTTGCACATGGGTATCTGATCATCAAATCTTAAATTATATAGGAAAACCAGACTGTAAGGCAGTCTTGGCAAACTAGGTTGCAGCTTCTCAGCCTTTATATTTCAGAAGAGTACACTAGAAAATATTATAATGAATATAGAGCAAGACAATCCAAAATGGGGCAGGGAGACTGAGCAGTGTGTTTTGGACACACTAAATATGAGCTGCCTGTTTGAAATACTGGAGGACATAATGAGTAGTAGATGATAAGATATAGAAACCTAGGACTCATGGAAGAAATCAAGAACTAGAGATGAGGGTTAAGCATCATTAGTCCATGGGAAGTCTGTGAAACTGGAATGTACTGAGATCACCAAGGGAATGAATACAGGTGAAAAGAAGCTAAGACAAATTACAACTTAGAGGTCAGGAGGGCAAGCTAGCAAAGGAGACTGAGAAGCAGGGTGAGGGGGATGGAGGAAGACCAGGAAGATTGTGTCCTGCAAGGCAAACACATGATTTTAAGAAGGAGGCATGATCAATCGTACAAAACGACTGAGCGTCCAATATTCTAGCAACAGAGTTGACCACTGTATTTGACTAGACATGCTGTTTCAGTGGATAGCAGGGAAAAAAATCTAAGGAGACTGATTAACACAAGGAATGAGAGGTAAGAAAGTGGAGATAGTGAATATAAACAACACCTTAGGGAAATCTCACTGTAAGCATTTGAGGTTAGGAAATCTATCTGAAATGGTTTAATAGCTAAAGTGGGACTTAGGACCAAAGTGACAATCTGAAAAAAAAAAAAACAATAAAGTGTGACTGCTGGTGGGAATAGTGAATTGATACCTTTGAGATTTTGGTCACATCTTTTCTCTGCTTCCTAGTCTTGTTTGAGTATAATGAGTTAAATCATTCTATGCAATGTCGTTTGGTGACCAGAGTCAAAATAAATCTTGGACATGAAATAACTCATATTAAATATATGTTTCCAACATTACACATTTAACTGTTTATGGGATTAATGGATTAAAATTGTATTATTCTAATTAATGTTTTTGCATTCTTAGTAGGGAAAAAAAGTTAATATTTTATTTCCTGATCATATTTTCTTTTTTTTTTTTTTTTTTAACAGATGGAATCTCACTATGTTGCCCAGGCTGGTCTTAAACTCCTGGGCTCAAGGGATCCTCCTGCTTTAGCCTCTCCCTAGTAGCTGGGATTACAGGCACATGCCACCTTGCCTGGCCCTAATCATATTTTCATGTAATATAGATTTGATTCTGTCTGTAGAGAAAGGGGTGAATGTATTTTATTTTATTTTTTCAATGGCAGGTGATGTTTTGTTTTATTTTATTTTATTTTATTTTATTTTGGAATATTATGGGGGTACAGCATTTTGGTTAGGTAAATTGATTTTGTACCATTTCAGTCAAAGTTATAAGTGTGCCCAACCCCCAGTTAGTGTGCATTGTACCCGTTAGGTGTGAATTTACCCATTCCCTCCTCCCTCCTCTCACCTGCTAGATTTCTCATGAGTGGTATCTCCACATGTGTACATAACTGTTGATTGATTAGTTCCAATTTAATGGTGATTTTTTAACAGTTATATCACAATGAAGATGCTGACCAAGTAATCCTCAGATATTTAAATTTCTTATGTCTATTTCTCACTGCTTACATATTTTTCTCTTAAAATTAGTTACTAAAGAGTTTTTCATAGAAAGTATTACAATGTTTACAATTATTTTAACTACATGAAAATTTGGGGTTTTTTTGTTTTTGTTTTTTTAAACACTTTTCTGCTTTGACTTATAGTATTTCAACTGATGAGGGAATATTTCTTTCTCTGAGCAAGAGAGATTCAATAATTTTTGGAGTGAAATTATTTATCATTCAAAGTGGAACAAACTATAGAAATTACACCATTACAATGATTACATTTTTTGTTTTCTTGATATCTAAGTATTTATTATAGATTATAATAAAAATCATATTAAAGGGAAATAAATACAGCCCTGTTATATTTTTTCTATGTAAGTTCCATTTTTTGAAAGAGATCACTGAGGACTTTATGTCCAGACTAGCCTGCCAATGATTCAGGTTTTACTTGTGATCATGCACTACCTTGCTAAACCTTTCCAATTTTGTCTCAAACCTGGATTTAAATCTGGTGAATATACTTTCAGTTTTTACATTTGTGATTTTTGGAAAATTACCCAACTTCTCTGATTTTTAATTTTATGTATAAAAATGGAGGTGATAATATCTGTCTCACAGAATTGTTGTTAGAGCCAAAAATACAAGAAATTCCTTCTAAAACTCTTTGTAATGCTGAGAGGAGAGAGGAATAAGAAGAAGGCAGTATGATGCTGTGCACCTAATAAAAACATTGAGGACAGTGAAAATGCATTTGCTTGAATCCTGGCACTGTCTTATAATTGGTGTTGTGTATGCTAGACTTTGTTAATGTTAATGTGCAAACTGAAGTAAAAAGGACAACTTCACAGGGTTCTTGTGAGGGTAAATGATAGATGTGAAACTCTTGGTATAAAGAAGCACCATAAATGGTTTAATTCTCAAATTTTTCAACTATATCACTTTAATGATGTGCAACAAATTTGTAAGAATTTGGTTTCTATAAATGCAAACAGAGTTGTTCTTCTGATTAATAAGGAAAATGGTGGTGGTGAATTCTTCTAAATTATCTACCAGTATTTGCACAAACATTCCTTGCAACTTCATGGTACTACTTTTCCATGTATTGCCCCTAATCAGACTGGTAGACTGCTTTTCATAGACTCCCATGGTCCTCCCGCACAGGGTGCCTCAATTATTTTTGTTTGTTTGTTTGTTAACATGAGTTAACAAGAACAGTGGGTGTTCACCCAAATTGTGGTCTGTAAGAAAGAAAATATGACAGTCAACCATCATGTTAAAAGCCAAATACGAGTGAGCATTTACTGTGTTTATGTAGTGAACGAAAGAAGGAGGAATGACCGTGCTGGGGTGGAACTCCTCCCCCTGCCCAAGACTGTGCCCTGTAGAGTGAGCCCTCTCTGCACCTGCACTCCGGCTGTTGACTGGAGGGAACAGTCAGTCGACTGTGCTTATCTAAGACCATGATCAGCCTGTCCACCTTGTAAAAGTGAAAATGTCACTGGACAGGGTTAAACCGTTAAGGAAGACTTTATCCAAGACTATCACAACAGAGGGGAGAGAGATTAAACTCAACTACTTCCAAACTAAAGGCTGGAGAGCTTTCAAGAGCTTGGAGGGGGGCAATCTTGGGCCTCACCTGTTTTCTAATGGGCTTTACCCAAAGGAAAAATAAACTTTCTTACCTCTTCATGTCAGGAGGCAGTTTTACAACTTGGATCAAGGCACCCACTGAAGTTAGGCTCCCACCTGCCTTCCCTTTGAGACCCAGAGGCAGGGGAGATATCTTCCTTTAATGCTCACATTTCAAAAACATGGTTTCTAGGCCCTGGAGAAACACATTCTTTGGGGCATAAAATTGGTAATAGTCTTTTAAGGAGATGTATACCCATTTCAAAAAGACAGAGAAAGAATTTGCAATTACACATTGCAATTAGTTTTCCAAAGTACCCACTCTAAAAAAAAGGGAGGTCAGGGGCCTATGTGAGGAAGAAATCTTTCCAAAATTTAGGAAATCCGAGGAAAACATTAAGGCTATCTTGATCAGCCTTGTGGACTTAACTAATGGAAACCAGCAGGGGGCTTTTATAATGTGCACTGTGGCATGGAAAATTTAAAAGATTACATTAAGAGGCAATGGAAATAGTTTACCAGCTATCATTTGTTGCAAATACACCATCTCTCCCATTACCTCTCTACAAGTATTCCTCTAACCCACCAGAAGTGACAGTCCCAACTTTAGGAGCAATTAGAGAAGATGTCATACTACATACTATTAAACCAATGAGATAGTTAAGCAAATATAGTCTCCAACCGTAAATAAATGTTTTTCAAGTCCATCCAAACACTCCAAATGACAGAAGCTTGTTTCAGGACATTAGTACAACCCCAACCCCCCCAGCAGTAAGTGACTCTGCTTAAGGTCAGGGGACTGTCAGTATTTTGTACACGCCTTTGCTAGCCTGCGTTCTGCTGTGCTGCATTCAGGTGTGGATTGTTTGGATGACAGAGGCCATGTTCAGTACACTTTCTATCTGAAGCTCCAGTGCAGTGTTAGCTGAGGGACAACAGTAAGCACTCAGTCCAAGAGTCAGCGCTTCAGCACAAGGGAAAGAACACCACTGTTATGGATGGAATTTCATCCCCCAAAATTCATTTGTTGAAGCCTATCCCTCAATGTGATCATATTTAGAGAAAGGACCTTTAGGGAGGTGATTAAAGTCAAGTGAGGTCTTAAGAGAGAGGCCCTCACCTAATATGACTACTGTCTTTATAAGAAGAGGAAGAGACACCAGAGATCTCTCTGTGCTCACAAAGACTCTAGGAGTTCACTGCAAGATCATGTCTCTGCAAGCCAAAGAGAGAGGCCACAGGAGAGACCAATCCTGTGGGCACCTTGATCTTGGACTTCCAGCCTACAGAACTGTGAGAAAATAAATTTCTGTTGTGTAAGTCATTCAGTCTATGGTATTTTGTTTTGGCAGCCCTAGAAAACCAATACAACCACCTTTGTAGTTAGACAGATTTGAATTCCAGCCAATGACTAGCTGTAACTAAGTTATGCTCTTTAAGCTTTGACTTCCTGTTCTGTAAGATAGTAATAATAGATGTATTATTTACTTTCCTGCAAGGAGGTGGTGAAGATTAAATTAAAGATATTGGAGTACTAGGGCCTGGCACAGGGTAAGTGCTCCATACGCAGGATTATAATACTCATCAAAATTGTTTAGCTAAATGAATGAAAGGAAGAAAATCAAGATTTAAAAAAAATTTTTTTCCCTCTTTAGTAAATGTACTTTTATTATGCCACATACAACTTTTTCTTGCTTGAGAGTTTTTGTTTATAAGTTTGGTTTACCACATTTCAAAAAATGTAAAGTGAATTTACAAACAGGCACCTGCTTCCACAATACTCTTTCAGTGGTAATTCGGAAAGGAAAATGCTGGGTAAAAATGACAGTGTTCCTGATACATTATGGCAGGTCTTAAAGGCCAGGACCTCAGATTGATTCAGATATCACTTGCACTTTAGTGGTTGTTTGTTTATTCAGGTCACAGAACAGTAAATTCAGTTGCATGATTGTTGACCTCACAATGGATAACTTGATCAGTCTGCAGTTAATGTATTATTCATGTTTTAGTCAAGTGATTTTTAAAGATGGAAAAATTGTAGAAAAATTACTTCAAATTATTCTTCATTTAAATCTATAAATTTTTAAAGTTTTCTAGTTTTGAAATGATTTTGCTGCTTAAATGGTGACACGAAATTAGAGTCAGGAAGTTTATTTGTTGTCAATTAATTTTAAGGGGGTTATTATTCACATTCTGGGTAAACATGTACAACTGGCTTGTATATGCAACCTGTTGCTTAATATGCTTGATAAAAGTCTACTCAAAATTCCGCTCATTGGGGCTATTTGAAAAATGTGATTTAATATTAGTTTAATAGTTAAATATTCCTAGCAAGTCAAAATAAAGTGTAATTTAGTATGATGTCATTTTAGTCATATTTAATGATGGAAGATCAGATATAGGAAAAACTGATAAGCTTGGATTTGGTATCATCACTGACACTTAATCCTCACATCCTTCTGTGACCTTTGCACGTATCAGAAAATGGAGTAAGATAAATATAATCTGAACTATTAAAAATTATTAAATATGTTTGAGTCTAGCGGGAAAAAGTTTGTAAGAGGCAGTAGTACGTTTCTTGATTTTGTTTGTTTCTACTTTTGCACCTAATATTTTCTTGGTAGAATTTATGCAGTATTGAAAAATCATTTATTGACAATTTGTTTACTTTTAAGTAAAGAATAAGCACTCAAACAAAGAGAATAATGGGGTTATTTTTTCAGGGTTTGCTAATAATCCAGGGTTATTTTGGGGTCTGTAGTCTTGAAGACAGACACAGGTACTAATTTAAGCAAATAACATGATTCCCTGGCAACTGAGCAACAAGTAATAGGGTCACAATTATCCGAATACAGGGCCAACTACACATAGTAATAATGAAGTATGTCTGGTTTTATACTTTGCACTTATATACTTTAACTTTTTTAAGTAATGAGTTCATTTGCAACTGTACATAGGTATCATAGAACATAAAGGAATAAAATTACTTCATTATTTTTACTGAAAAGAAGCATTTAAACTAAATTGAAGCCTAAAATTATGCCCTCTTTTATATTTTGCTTAATTTAGGTATTGTGTATCTAGGATTTTTCTCATTGTAATAAAATAATACTGTGTATATGGCACATTGTGTGATGACATTGTTAATAGTAGTTTATTATCATTATAGTTTTGTCCATATGCAACCACTAACCATGCTGAAGACAAAATAGCTGCATGATAGATAATTTGGAAAAAATAATTTTACTCTATCAGTGTTAATTAGAATTATTGTATTTCTAGATTGAAATACTGAAGATATGGTTTATATTGGTTTGTAGGATTGTTTAATATACAACATATACATGCTTTAAGAAAAGAAGTAGTTTAACACTGATATGCTGTGCCCTCCAAATCAATGCAGCATTGATCAAGTATTCTTGGGGAAAAAGCTGCATAAACTTTTTTTTTTAATGTTTACAACATTTACAAAGTGAAGAGAAAGAAACTATGACGTAAAGAGCTGTGTTTTACCCTTCTTTGGGAAGTTAATAAAACCCTTTCAAATAACACTGTCTGATTATAGACTTTAAATTTTTTCATAAACTAATTGTTTCTAGTTGAGCCCTCCCAGATTTTGTGCAAACTCGTTTAGTCTCCCGGGTTTTTCTATAATAGTGTTTTGAGTCGAGACTTAAATAGTATCACATATATTATGCAAGCAGTGGTTCCATTTGGTAGTGTTTTATTTCATTAGCTTGGTGCCATCTTAAGGACTTACTCATTATGGAATTTCCCCTTCTCCAGATAATAATTTTCTAAGAAATATTGACATAATTATATCTGTTCAAAAAGAACATTAATAAAATAAAATTGTAGGGATAAGAAATGAGAAAAGACTTCCAACTTTGTGAAAATAAGTTTTATAATGAAGTTATAATGCCAGTTATTTGCTTTGGATGAAAGTTTTCTGAAGAAAATGATAAGAGATGTCTCCTGTGACCCCGTGTTACTCACCAAAGTATAGGAACAAATTCACTGGAAAAGGCTCTATGTTGAAGGGTATGATGGAGGCAGAGATGTAGAAGATATGACTCCTGCCTATAAGAAATATAAAATATAACAGTTACTACATAATAGTACTACAATATATTTAAAATTTTAAAAATAATAATGCATACCAGCTATAGAAAATTTCACAAAGTTTTTGAGTATTTTATGTCATTATTTTACAGATTTTATTTCACAGATTTAAAAATATCACTTCAAGCTCTGTTGAGCAGAAAAGACATTTGGGGATGTAGGATGTATTATTAGTGTTTCTTCATAAATGAGATTGACTTAGGTGCAGAGAACAGAATGGAAAGGCCAGTTACAATGCACATGAGAGGGGTGTGAGCAGTGTATAGAAGATAGACTCAGGTTGGGGAGACATAGCTAGACAGGTAGGTTGGGACACATTATGAAGGACCCTGTACATCAGACCCTATCAGGGAGCACACTCTCATCACATAGAAAATAGGGAACTGCTCACTCCTTTAAAGTAGATGTTGGGCACTCAATGGACGGCTGTTGAGTGAAGAACACTGTTTGAATAGAGAGAACAAAGGTAGGGAGATAACTTAGAAGGCCATCATGCTATATTAAAATTTGCAATACTATCTTTTTAAATTTTGTAGTTATATTTATCTTTATTGTAAAAGTTGCAATTTTTTTACATAGTAAAATTTAAGCATTCTCTTCATAAATGTTTACAGAGAAATTAATATGATTATCATTGCTATGATTATTTATGATAATTTTATACTCTGCTGAAAAATAAAACTCCATGAAATGATGAAAATATGATGAAGAAAAGGTGAGGACAATGTTTTAACTCACGATCTCCATTAAATAAGAAAAAACAGAAATATGGTATGTATATTGTAATGTCTTTGGTCCTGAGCACAAAGTCCACGGTGTCAATACCTACAGAATTGTGTTAAATTATTCTACAAATACAATGGCCATACTAAGCATGTCCTGGGAGGGCATAAACTACTTTAGAGGTTATCTATTTTAGAGTAAAAAAAATTCTTGGATGGTTGGTTTGATATACAGAATAATAGCCCCTCAAAGATGGCTGCCTCCTAATCCCCAGAATTTGTCAACATGTTATGCTCCGTAGCAAGGAGGAATTAAGGTAGCAGATGGAATTGAGGTTCCTAATCAACTGGCTTTGAAATAGCGAGATTATCATGGATTACCTAGGTGTACCCTATGCAATGACAAGAGTTCTTAAAATTGGAAGAAGGTGGCAGGAGGGTAAAGAGTCAGAGAGAAATGTGACAGGAGAAAAAAAGGTCAGAATTGCCAGCTTGAAGATGGAGGCCCTCAGGAGCCAGGGACCGTGTTCAGCCTCTAGAAGCTGGGAGGAGACAGAAGGGGAGGCTGCCTGAAGGGCTGCAGCCCCGTACACGCTGGGTTTTAGCCCAGTGAAACTCATTTTGGATTCTGAACTATAGACTGTAAGACAACATATTTGTGTTGTTTTTAAGTCACTAAGTTTGTGGCAATTTGTTATGGCAGTGATAGAAAACTGATACATTTTGGTAAATATTTTTATTGTGACATATTTTAAAGTCCAGAACACTCCCTTCTGGAACTGTTGAACTTTCCAAGATTTCTCTCAAAGTGATGCACGCAATTTTCCAGCATCCAGGAGCATTTCTTCTTGGCATCAAATATTAGATTTTTTTCAAGAGCAAGTAAATAAGTAAAGAATTCCTAGCTAGTAGTTCAGAATCTTAAAATTTTTAAATTTTGAAAAATAATTTTTTTATTTCCAATTCGTTGTTATAGCCATAGACATTTCTGTTTTGAAATCTATTTAAAGACACAAACCATTTAAAAACTTAAATAACAAAGGTTCTTTTGTATTTTAAATTTCAGCTGGCCTTCAAAATGAAGAGAATGAAGAAATATATATTTAGTTTTGCTTTGCCTCTTAGAAATATACCTACCTACCTCATGCCATGTTTTACACCAGTTTTATTAGCTATCAAGTGATACAATCCATATTCTTTCAATTAAAAATATTATGTTGTACGAATTCATTAAACTGTCAATTTCCCATTGGCTTTTAGATTTTTTTGGAAAAATTGTAGTCCAAGCAATTCCAATAACATACTATAACATCCTTTAGAAATAATGAAAAGAGGATCCATTTATCTATCTCTTTGGTAATCACAAAAGTCTTCCTGAATATGTCCTCACTAACCGTTGCTGAAGCGGCCTCATTAGGTTCGTTGACTATCTTACAGTCTCTTTTGGTTCTGTGAGATCTTTTATGTTCTTGAAAAGGACCAGCTAAAGAATTACACACACTAAGATACTACCAGATGCAGAAGGGCACCTTGGGATGAATGCATTATGGACAAGAATTCATCACAGCCTGACAGCCTCTTTATTTTGTTCACCCGCTCATGTGGAGTGCACCTGTGGCATGTTGGCACTCTATGTGAAAGCGGTTTTGGAGACTTCCAAGATTAAAGCTACTGTTAGATATTTCTTCTTTCATATAAGCCTTTTGAGTTTTTTTCCTTACACTATTGCAGTCTGGATCCTAATCTCAATTCTTTTTTTTACTGCTTTTCCATCTTCCTTTAAAAAAAAATCTGCTGCAGGGCTCTGAAGAGAGGACCAATCGTAACAGCTTAAATATCCTTTTTTCCTAACAGGATCAGTATGAAAATAATATCACTGTGCTTCCCTCCAGTCTGGACACTTTCATGCAAGTATCCCAGAGCACTTTACTAAGCACTGACTGGTGTTTCCAACATCTTTTCAGAGGAAATGAGGACTTAAAAAAAGAATCAATCCATGTCATGCTGAAGTGCAAGCTCTTCTGAGGAGAGTTGTCTCCCTAACACAATAGCAGTTTACAGCTTTCCTTTGGTACAAGAATTGAGATTTTTAGAAAAGATTGATTAATGCATTCATCCAAATTTTTTTTATTTGTTTCATGCCTCCTATATTCCAGGCAGTATGCAGGGTACTGGGTATAGAATGATGAATAACACAAACAAAATCTCTGTCTTTACTAAATATATAGTATAAAGCACTGGAGCTCAAAATTGATATGCATCAGCCTCTCCTGGTAGACTTCTTGCAGGACAGACTGCTGGATCTGACTGCCAGCATTTCTGAATCAGTAGATCTGGCATGGGGCCATGAATTTTTGTTTCACGTGATGCTGATGCTCTTTGAGAACCACTGTGTAGATAATTGTATAGCCTATGGTAAACGGACATTTGAGCGTGTGGCAGAATAAAATGCAAATGTTGCCGTGAAAAAGCAAAGAGGGAAAAAAGATGAACATGTGAGTTTACATTAGAGCAAGCTCCAGAGGAGCTTGGAAAATTGGAAGTAAGTCTGGTGAACCACAAATTCACTAAGGCAACAGAATGAAGAGGAAGAAAACAGAGTGAAAGTTAAAACCACTGTGGGCTGTTGCTAGCTGTCAGGCCTTGTGCAAGGCTAATAGAAAATTCAGATGAAATAATCTAGGGCATTTTACAGGCATTACTAGTATTAAACATTAAATTAAAGTCTCCTAAATCTACAAATACTTGTTTTGCTTCTGATTGGGCTGACATAACGAAAAAGAAAAGATGCATATATAAATACAGATGCATACTTCGCAATTTTGCCTTGGGTTGATCTTTTGTTGAACATATTATGGATATGGATCCTGAAAATTTAATTTCCTTTATAGTTGTGTATTTCCCTCAAACAAAGATTTATTCTGAAGTCTGCTGGTAAGTGTTTAACAACTGGCATGAGGTGAGGTGAGGAGGGGCCCTCTTTTATAGTGTTTGCCCATAGCCAATTTCAAGCTATCAACATTTTAACAACCAGCTCTTGTAAAATTCTTGAAAATTTTTAGCAATCAGCTCTTATGAGCCAGTGTAAGCAGGGTCCTGATCATTTACCTTTAAATTTGGTTATTTACACTAGTGTAGATTTAGATATTTGAAAGCATAGATGTGTTTATTATAAACTTGTCATTTTAACAAAAAAGCAACTTATTATTTAAAGAACTCTCCAGTTATTAAAAATTCTAATAGTTAAAATGTCACAAAAAAGACATAAGTGGACTTTGTAGGGTTTGAGAATATTTTAAAATTTTCCATTCAAAGGCATGCAAGTATTAATTATCTTAATTGAGTCTGTAAATTCAGCTGATAATATTCCCATCATACATTTTCAGAATTTTATTTTCTTTAAAATGTATTCATTAAACCCTTTTGGGTACCAGGCAACAAGCCAGGCTCTGTAGACATCTTAATGCATAAGAAGCTCTCACAGATGTTATGCTAAGAGGACAAATATGTCAACATAGAGTAAGATATGTATATATGTGTGTGTGTGTGTGTGTGTGTGTGTGTGTGTATATATATAAATGCATTACTTAGAGGGAAAGGCCCTGCTTCATGAAGGCAGACAGAGGTATTTGATGGCAGCTCCTAACCACGTTTGTATTCTTTCAGGCATGCTATGGCTCTACCGAGACTGGTTCACCTAGTATATACATTCACAATTCTAGAAGGGGTTCTTTGACTTGGGACATTATGAACACAAAATACAATTATATATTGAGAATGACTGAGGTTATATCAATACATTGTAATGAGATCCATATACTGTTTTTCATAAACAGGTATTTAGAAACCTAAAAGCTCTGTTGTGATCTGGTATTGATTTCCAATTTTTATCACTACATATTGGGAAAACTCTTAGGCAGAGAAGCTATGTGAATATTTCAGGGTCACTTTTTATCTCTTGTGATCCTCAAGTCATTCTTATCCCATCTTGTTGACTCTGTCCCGGCACAGGAACATCTTGTCTCAGGGTGTTGGTATATGATCCAAGATAACACACTGGACTTGACTTGCTAAACCAGTGAATTGCCAGGGACGTTCCAGCTCACATTTAAAAAAATATTTTAATTTTATAACGTCAACCTGTTAGGTAGGGACCAGGAGGAAGGGGAAACAGGTGCGAAGGCGAGGCGAGGGAGACTGTTGCTGGCCAGTTAGAGGACGGTAAGAAAACCACAACCCAGAGATGTTGCGGCATGCGCACAGACGAGCTGGCAGCGACTTTAGGCGATCTACTCTCTTTAACGTAGAAAAAAAATCACGCCCGCCAGCGCCAAGAGTTTACAAATGTCATGGCCACCCCTGGAAGTTACCCTATAAGGACAGATTAAGGGAGGGTCCCCGTTTCCAGGAAATCTCCACCCTCTTTTCCCGGAGTCGAAATGAATATTCCGTCCACCATTTAGCATGCCATAGATGTAGACATAAAAGTAGAATACATTAAAAAGCCAGGGTTTTCTCCACTCTCGGAGATAGACCTGTTCCCACTCCGGAACGTCCTGTGCTTGATGAATCCTGCTGTTTGCTCGCTCGTTCGCTCCGTCGACTCGGTACCAGCACCCATTCTTCGGTACCGGGAAGCAAGAGCCAGGGAACACGGCAGGAATGCAACCCCGACAAACCCCCTCTGTCGAAGTCTGTATGGCAGCTGGCTCCTTTGGATGGGATGAATATTGCTGTGCTACTACAGTGCCGAGGAGTTTAAAAATGTAAACTTATTTATTGGATGGGGTGGGGATACACATTCCGTACCCCCGTGTAATTCATGAAGAGCAGCCCGCACCGTTGTCCCACCGGCACCCTGCCTGGTCTTGAACGCCGGTCGCCACCGGACAGTCAGGCCTGGCCGAGTCACGGTGATTGAACTGCAGTGTTTTGTACATTTACAGATGGTCATTTAAACACGTTTGAGGATCGGAGGTAAGCCTTAGGTAGCTACTCCAGGAATCAACTTTGAACATATATATGATGCCACAGAATTCTCAACATTTCCCTAATTTTGAGACAGGCTTAAGATCTCCAAGGATAAAGGAATAAATGACTCCCTCAAAATTAATACTAATATTACTGCATTTTTAATGCAACTGTGGTACAAAGAAACTTTACATAGATACATCCCAAATCTTTCTAACTACTTTGCTCTTAACACAAAGTCTAAGCAAGGACATGATGATCCATGAATCTCTACACATACTGAAAAGCTACGCCAGAAAGATTTATATTAATAAAAAGGAGTTTGAGCTACTTCTTCTATAATCCCCTGGCCTTTCCAAAATCAATCAAGTTTTACAATTTTAGTTGTTTTTATTTTTCTGCTGGAAAACTTAATATTTCTAAATAATATCCTTCCGTTACACCTGATTGTTTTCTCCTATTTAGACTTCTTGTGTAGACTTAGGATAGATGAAGGTAGAAGAAAGAATTGATGAGGATCAGCCTACCAGTGGTTTATAACGTAGAACTAGTGACACGTTGCATTAGTATCACTGGTTTTAGATTCCCCGCTGATTATAATTTTAGATAATACGTTACAGCTTTGCTCCTTGCCATGTATCTTACAATAGCATCTTGGTCCCTCGAGTCTCCATTTTAAGAATGTTGGTGTTCTTGCTTTTTCTTCCAATTCTTCTCCCTGACTCCTCTCAACTTCTTTCATTTGCACCTTTGTTTTATGATGCCAAAAATGAAGAACATTTAAATTTTATCTACAGGAGAATTATTAGAATTGAAATTCAAAAATTTATGGTGTTTTACTGTGAATCTCATTTACTGCAGAAACAAGCAATCTATTGTTACATATATTTCTTTCTAGTATTTGTAAAGCTTCTAAATGTCTTTTCTTCAATACTTGACATTTTCTTCTCCAAAACTGATTTACTCTCCTTTGAGTCCTCCTACTTATCTGTTACCTTTGCACTTCCCTTTGCTGCATTCCTGATGTTTATTCAATATTTCCCTCTTTTTCCATTTGTATCTTTGTTTTTGCCTTAGCATATTCTCTTTTTTTTTATTTTTATAGATTTCAGGGCTACAAATGCAGTTTTGTTACATGGATATATTGCATAGTGGTGAAGTCTGGGCTTTTTGAGAAAACATCACCTGAAAAATGTACATTGTACCCATTAGGTAATTTTTCATTTCTCACCCCGTCCCACCCTCCCACCTTTCTGAGTCTCCAGTGTCTCTTATTCTACTCTTTAGCTCCCACTTATAAGTGAGAACGTGCAGTATTTGGCTTTCAGTTTCTGAGTTATTTCACTTAAGATAATGACCTTCAGGTCCATCCATGTTGCTTCGAAAGACATTATTTCATTCTTTTTTATGGCTGAGTAGTACTCCATGGTATGTATATATACACCACATTTTCTTTATCCTATGATCCACTGATGGACGCTTAGGTTGATTCCATATGTTTGCTATTGCAAATAGTGCTGCAGTAAACATACTAGTGCAGGTATCTTTTTGATACAATGATTTCTTTTCCTTTAGGTAGATACCCAGTGGTGGAACTGCTGGATTGAATACTAGTTCTGTTTTTTTTTTTTTTTGAGAAATTGCCATACTGCTTTCCATAAAGGTAGCACTAACTTACATTCCCGCCAACAGCATATAGGTATTCCCTTTTCTTCACATACTCACCAACATCTATTGTTTGACTTTTTAATAATGGCCATTCTGACTGGCGTAAGATGGTGTCTCACTGTGATTTCAATTTGCATTTCTCTGATGATTCGTGATGTTGAGCATTTTTTCATATGTTTTTTGGCCATTTGTATGTCTTCTTTTGAAAAATGTCTGTTTCTTTATCTTTATATTATATATATTTATCTATATTTATAAATATATATTTTATATATATATATCTTTATAGTGTGAAGTTCACAGTGATTCTGTTATCTTGAAATTTGCATTTTGAAAAAATGTTTTTAAAATTCAGTATTTTTATATATATCATATCATTAGTTATGTAGCTAGCTTTTTGCGAGTAATGAGGGAGCATGACATTTAAATAAAAGGAAAATGTATGAACATTGAAGCAATAGTTTTCACTACCTACCTTTATGGCCATTTTTTTATACAGTGGTTATGTATGCAAAGCATCTGGCCTTGGAGAAAACACACTAAATTGCTGTCATTTTCCAGTTTGAATGCAATAACTTTCTTGCAAACACTATAGATGCAATGCTTTATTTAACTGCCACAGGAATACATGTATAATAGGCACATTTAAAATATAAGCAGTATGCAAATCACATAAATAGAAAAATATGTTTCTAACCCTATCTTAAATTTGTTCTCTAATCAAGTAAACAATTGCGATTCAATCAACTCTGCAAAAAAATTTTAAAAATCTGAGTATTCATATTTTCTTGCTCTTATTTGCATTTCCTCTTAATAATGACCCACAGTCATTTGATTTATGTGTACAAAAATGGCAAAAAGCTAATATATATTTGAGACAAGGATTATTCACATAATGTGTGGGTATAACTTTAGTAAAGGAGAAGTTATTAAACAAGCAATCTGTAATAATTAATAAGTCATGGACAAGATTAGCAATGAATATCAAATGGACTTTTCCCTCTAGTGATATTTCAAAATAGAATAGGTGCCACAATGCTTGAATGGATAAACATTTGCCTTTCTTAGAAAGTGTGGCTGGACCAGATAATTTTTCAAAGCCATTTTTAATACTATCAATTTACAAATACAGTTCAAATTATTTTTCAACTCTTGAGAAAGCTATTTTATAGCTTTTAAATTCAGTCAGTTTATTAAATTCTAAGGATTTACAACTGAAATGTGTATTTGATATTAAAATTGATATTAAAGTAAGCTCCCATTTCTGACTCATATAGATTCCACACAATTTTGTGAACAATTACCAAAGGCGTTCTTTGAAAATATTATCAATACTCACCTGCATATCTGGCTAATTCATGTGCAGGCCTTACTTTCTACCTTGTTTTCTGCCTTGCCTCCCATTACTTCCCCAGGAGGCACACAGGTTGCTCCACAGTCGTCAGGTTGCAGAGCTATGCTAAAAGCACAGGACACATTTCCACCCACTTCGCCATCATAGAACAGGGTCAGCAACTCATGGGTTATGTTTGTTTTTCCTAAGTCCCCCAGTCATTTATTTATTGATTTTTATGTGAATGTTATTTCAGTCAATTCCCAAAATGTATGATATACTTACCAGTGATTATTAATGGAAGCGGATATCTGCCTACTATTTTAAATGTAGAGGAGCAATGCTTTAAATTTTTTTTTTTAGATTTTTTCCTTTGAATTTTTTCACTCAAATTTTTTTGACTTTTTTTACTTTTAGATTTTGCATTTTTTTTACTTCTAAAGCTTTAAACATTTAGAAGTGAATGACACAAGAGTTAAAGGAGTTTTGAAATCCTAGAATGAGGAGATAAAGTTGATTGCTATGGTAAGTTTAGTAACACTCTGGAGAACCCTCTGGGAACCATTTCTTATCGCTAAGGGCTTCTAAAAGGGGTTGTCAAATTATCAGTTTACATTTCAATAAGGGTGGCAGGAATAAGTACATCACTTTGCAAATGCAAAACCTGGTATTGATAATACAAAATTCCTTAACCCATTATTGTGACGATAAATCTTCAACTGGCTCTGGGAGGGGGAAAGGGAGTTTCCATTTGTGCAATTGCTGATTTTCATGGGGTGAATACTGCCACTATGGCTGATTTTAAGTTACCAACATGCCAATGTAGATTCACTAGACACAGAGTGGTGAAAAGATGCAAAGTAGCACATTATTATACATTATTTCTACCCTACAGATACATGGATATAAACAACTTCAAGAATATACTTAACAGTAAAAAGTGGTAAAAAAATATTTAAAAGTGATGGTTTTTGCATATTACCTTTGTTTTAGTATAATTTATTTCATTGTTAATTTACATAATTAAATTTTTAACAATGTCTGTGTTTAATGACTGGCTCACAAAATCCCTTAAAACACTCAGTCAGTTCTCATGCTTGTTACGATATACCTCCAGCACACCAGTATCTTAACTACTGCGTGGAGCTTCTCTCCAGGGAGCCTGAAAGCAATGAATTATAATAATATAAATTGTAACTAGAACATTATAAACAAAAACTACATTTAGTAAGCTGTGTATTGGAAGCAATAGACCCTCTAGTGCTGTTGGGTGGTATGTGTTGAGGACATTTTTTATTTCATCTTTGGAGACTGTGTATGTGTGTATGTGTGTATGTGTGGGGAAGTTGTGTGGAAATACTGTAGAGCTCAGGTCCACAACCACCGGGCATACGGTTAGTGGCCTGTTAGGAACCGGTGAGAATCACCACCTGAGCTCCGCCCCTTCCACCCATTGCACACCCCCATCCGTGGAAAAATTGCTGGACCGCTCACTGGGAGCTAGTGAGCGAAGCTTCATCTGTATTTACAGCCGCTCCCCATGGCTTGCATCACCTCCTGAGCTCCGCCCCCACCAACCGTGGAGAAGTTGTCTTCCATGAAACGGGTCCCTGGTGCCAAAAAGGTTGGAGACTGCTGCTGTAGAGCATTTAAAAAAGGAATAGCTGAAACTCCTAAAAGAGCACAATTTTCAAACTATCTGAAGCATGACTTTCAAAGATGCCCATTATTTCTTGCCTTTAACATTTAAAGAATCATCCTTCTGGGCTTGTTTTTGTCAGGTTTTATGTCAAACTGCTTTTCCCCAAACTTTTGTGTTCATTGCTTTGCACTCTTATAATCTCCCCTATACTGACTGGCTGTGGTTATTACCTTTTATATGGAGGCTCTGTGTTGAAAGCCAGTTATGAGTTTCTGTCCCAGTGGATCATATGATGAAGTTGAAGCAGGCTGTCATCCAAAGCTGTATAATAGCCTCAGATGGGGAATACAAAAGTGCCACGGATTATTGATAGAGTCATATCTGCAGTTCTGCTGACAAATTTGATGTCTTCTTTGCTAGATTTCTAATATTAAGAAATATTTCTGGTAGCATATCATCCCATTGACTCATTTTGTGTGTAGATGATGATTTAGATTTTTAGTTTTTATTCTGATAATAAAGACTGATTAGTTTGTATTCTGATGGTGAATAACACTATGCAGAGTATCTAAATGACGTAGTAAAACCAAACAATTAAACAGAAATTAAACAGAAATATAGGTCCATATTAAATCTACAAACATCTAGGTATTTTACAATCATCATTAATCATTTAAAAGAAAATATTTTTCCTGTTTAAATAATCATTTCCTGAATAACACACATATCCTCAAAAGATAGCAATTATTTCATAAGCACCTAAGCAGGAATCAAGAGGCAAGTAGTTAAAAGTACTTTGTTTTGTTTTATTTTGTCTTTTGCTGACAAGTAGATTGATGCATTGGCACAACTAAGAGACACAGTTACAATTCAAAGTATTTTCTGGCTTGGCATAAATTTTTAGTTTGTTTTTTAATGATATGCTATGGCAAAGCTACTGAGGAAAAAAAAACTTCTTTTTGACATTATAAAATGCTATTTTAAAGACCTAGTGCTGACATCTCCCAGGAAACTGAAAAATCATTCCATTTGGAATTTCCTTATGCTATGATTTTTATTCATTTTTTATATTATCATCACTACATCTTACCATAAGATTAGAAATTATTATGATGTCACAAGTAAGAAATCAAACCCCACAAATGAAACAAGATAAATACGAGGTTAACAGTGTGGCCAGAATTGTCTATGGTTGATGTTTGTGTAGGAAACTTGGTGGTTTTACTTTTTTTTCTTTTCTTCATGGTAGAGCTAGTCAGCTACTGGAAAAAGAGGGTTGAAATATGATAGGAGACATATTTTTCTTCTCGGAAAACATATTTCTTTTGGTAACGTAAGTTGAGTAATGTTTCATTTTCCTCCCCTTCTATCTTTATCCCCCCTTTATATCCAATCAAATAGTTCTTATACCCAGATACCTTTAGAAACAAAACTGATAATATAAAAAATATTTCATTTGCTTAATTTATATGTACTCACAACTTTTTTTGACATCCTGTGTTTGTATATTATTTGCCAGATATTTCTGATTCTAGAAATTATCTCAGTGCCATAAAATAATTTATTTAATCAGTGAAGATTTCTTATGAGTAAATTTTATTTATAGCCAGAATCAAAGATGTGGCAGTGATGGAAACTTACATTTTTCCTTTGATACTGAGTCTCCAATTACGTTCATCACCATACAAAAGTTGTTTACAAGTGGGGTGAAAATTAAGCTCTGTTTAAAAATTAGAAAAAATGGAGGTAATAAAAATATTAATGTTTTCTATAGCTTAAATGAGATTTTATGTTGAAGTCAAATTTATAGGAAAATTTTAAGGAAAAGCAATACTTAGAGTCATGGCATGCATGACACTGTCAACATACAAGTCTTATTTGAGTTCACTTTGTAATGTTTGGAAATTAGGCAAGGGTGGGGGAGGGGTGGGTTGTTGAGTCAAAGGATTATTATTATTACATTTTATTACTTTATTTTGTTATTACTAAGGTTTTATGTTAGGCAAGAATTTTGCCTCAAGCATAATGAAACTAAGTACAGGTGCTTTGCTGGTAACAACCTAGTAGAATGACATAATGATTCTAGAAGAATGTCGGAGGCTATATGTAATTTATATTTTATCTGCTTCCAAAATATTTGCATTGCCTTAACACCAGTAAAGAAATGTAAAATAAAGAATTCAAGATAAAAACAAAATGACTAGATAGGAGGCAAGTTAAATGAATACATGTTTCCCTGTTTTTTGACAGCTAAATTAAAGAATAGTGAATTAAATTCAGCACATTTATTGAACTAGATATGCATACAGAATAATAGTAATCATTTCAGGTGGCACAGAGATAAGTAACAGATTCGTTTTTATCATTTGAAATAGAAGCCAAGTTTGTCTATAGAGTAAAACTTTTCTAGGATTTTAACGTTGGTGCCTTTGTGTATAAGACACTGGATATTTGCCAATCACTTCCACTATAGGTGTAAAAAAAGGCAGATGGCAGAGATATTTTGAAAGTTATTATTGGTTGCATAATAGGCTCTTGATAGCAACTGTTGAATAAACTGGTGAATAGATAAATGTTTCAATGATTCATGCATGCATGTATGTATTAGTATGCATGTATAACAAGTTCGTTAAAACTGATGACATACCATTGAGTCAATGTTCTATGGAAGTTCAAGTATTTTTAAACTTAAAAATATAGATATAAATCATATGGAAATGAGGAAAATAAATAGCTTATTTGTCTATTAAATTACTTCTATGAAATTAAAAAGTGTATATATGTATTAATTAATAATATATTAATTATTGCAATATCTATCCGTGTCAGCTTTTGTTAAGTCAAGACACAGTAATAAAGTACCTTTATATTTTACTAGCATACAAAACTGTGGTTATTTTACATTCAATGTTTACATGAATTGAAGGTTTGTTGTGGTTTAATCCTGTATCCTACTAAAGGTGAAGGTGGAGCCACTGTTCTAGAACATACCGGATCATGTCAGAGTAGAAGGAACCAGATGGTAGAAACAAGCTTCTACCTGAAAATCATTTTACACATACATTTTATTGCCCAAGGCAAGTTGCAGGACCAGTATTGATATTACTTGGGTGGGAAGTATACTTCTCCCACAAGACTGAGCCCAGTGGGGATAAGTGGTAAATATTCTTAGAATAATACAATTTGCAAATATTTCTTTTGCTAGATATACATTTGTCAGATAAAAACTGTCATGGGCTTGTAGTTGCCCAACTACGTAAAATGGTGCTCAGGGGTGCTGCAGAAAACTCACCAGGGCCACAGGCTATTTTATATTTTTGAGAGAAACCCAGTGACATCTATTGAACACAGCACAAATTATTAGCTTGTGGTGGTTCATGGTTTCAACACTATCAAGCTACTCTCCTTTAAATGATGCCATATATTTGCAAGACTGGGTTTTTGGCCCTTGCTGTGATAAAAAGCAAGTATCACAAGAAAATACACGTGGAACAGGAAAGGTGAGTCACAGTGTCCAGTCTGATTCCAAGACTTGAGAGATAATGCCAGAGACATAAGACACATGCACATCCCATAAATCTTAATTGTGGTTGTTAAAAAATGAATTTTTTTTCAATTCATGTGCATTGTCTTCAAATGACTACTGAGTTGTTAGGATATACATGTGTTAAGTTGTTTTGACCTAACAACGTAACACATAGCTATTTATTTTGGCTAGGAGTTGCCATGGGGGGGGGCAACATACTGAAACTTTAAGAGCACCTTGAACTGAGAAAGTTTGGGAACCTCTGCAATAGGTTTAAAATGCTAGTTGAAAATTTGCTCTTCCCTTGGAAATTTCGGGAGTTAGATCTGTATTTTATCCCGAACTGGAAATTTATTTGTTTCAACCTGTTGGACAAAATAAGTAGGCCTGATACTTGATATTTAACACCCATCATAAGATGGGCACCTACAAATCAAAATCATATGTGGGCAATATAGAAATAGTACCTAGCAACCCTGGGTACACATGTGCTTTTCTTCAAGAGAAAGTTTTGAATTAGTTCAAGAACTTGCAAGAATACTTGATCGGCATCTCAAAATTTGATCCATTACTAATGAACTTCATTCATAAAGGAGTCTTCGTGATTACTGCTATGGAGCATGCAACGTGAAGGTTTTTCACAGGTGCCTAATAAATGTGCCTTTGATATCTATTTGTATCTTGGAATGTTTGTATCCAACCCTGTGGGCCAATTCCCACATTGCCTTATCTTTCTTATGTTGACTAATCAATAGAACCTAAGATTTGCTGATGAAATTATTGTTCTATCTTTCTTTCTCCCTGATGAGCACATATCCCATGAAGCACAGACTAGACGCATACAATTGTGAGTTGCAGCTCAGTCACCTGTTGTAAAGGATAAGTGTGGAGGAGACTCCAATCCTGGCTTTCACAGGTGTTCCCGACAGGTTTGTTGATCCTCTCTGTTATTACTGGCTCGTCTAATTTCCATTCATTTCAACAACTTTAAAAATTGAAATACTCACATGATGTTTAAAGACTGTATATGTCTAGAAGTGAACTGGGCATTAAAATTTACACGACCTAGGTGACAACAACTTATAAGTTGTTGAACATGTTCATACCACATTCACGTTTGTATTGATTACCCATTCTTGTTCAAAATTCCTGACTGAGGAAAAACAGAAAACTACGACGTACTTTACAGTTTAGGAGACAGATGTGTAATACAATTTAATAGTCATATTCGGTGAGAGAAGTTACACAAAAGAGGAAATAACTTACTTTGCTTTGAGAATGCATCAAGGCAGAAATTACTAAGTCAGCACCTTAGCTGGACTTTACTGTACCTGAGAATTTTCCAGATGCATAGCCTATGGTGCCTAAGTGGAGGCAGGCAGCTTTTGAAACAAAGGGAAGAGTGTTTTCAAAAAGACATGCATGAGGGAAGCACTAAGATGTAGTTGGGAATTGTGTAACATTCGTAGTGGCTAAGCTGTAGGGTCAGTGCTGGAAAGTGATAGGAAATGTGGCTAGAAAGGAACATGGAAACCAGAACGTAAACATGTGCATGCATGTCCTGAAAATACACAGGTCTTCACTTTAATGTAATGCAGGCCACTGAAGGGTTTTGAGAAGGGGGTGACTATTCATGTTCATAATTTAGAAATGACAGTCTTTCGGCACTGATAAAAACTGATTGGAGAGGAGGGGCCAATGGGGACAGAGATCACTTTTAAGTTCCCTGCTAATCTGGACGTTCGATTGTGTTTATGCTTTGTAATTCAGCTCAGTATCTATGGGGAAACAGGAGGTTAGTTGCCCCCCCAAGCACATCGAGCACATCTTCTTTTCAGTGGGCACTGCTATTATATACAATTATATACTGCGCTTTCCATTCCTGTCCTGGAGAGGCACTCAGGCAGGTAGAATTTCAAAGGCAATGCGTAGCAAGTGCTGAATGCATAAACAAAATTATGAAGGATGGCTTGGGCTTTGTCCCTGCTCAACATCAGGCTTGGAAAACACCCTTAAGCTAACAGAAAAGAGAAGAAAGTTTTTCCAATTGTGTCAGTTTAAATCAAATGAACATGAAAGAAAAGAAAAAGGAACCCATGCAAGTTTTCTGAGTTGGAGAAGAATTTAAACTTTGATTGCTTGGATAGTCTTATAATATTTTCCCTGTTGTAATGTAAAAATTAAAAATCAATGACTAAATTGATATTTTAACTTGTTTTATTCATCTTGGAAAGATAATAATGGTGATAGTGCAGTCAAAGTTGGAGATATATTCTATATTTTTAACTTAGAAATTCTTTTAACTGTCTAATTTTATTCTTAAACATCTAAAGCTTAGAATTAATAATATATTAATATAATGTATATTTCAAGATAGCTAGAAAATAAAATTTGGAATTTTTCCAACACAAAGATATGATAAATGTTTGAGGTGATAGATATTCTAATTACCCTGATTTGATCTTTACACATTGTATGCATGTACCAAAATATCACATGTACCCCATAAATATGTATAATTATTAGGTATCAATATAATTTTTAAAAAAGAATGTGTAAGCTTTGAGAATTACATTTAATTTTTTATTTGCTACTATACTACATAATGAAAGCAGAAAAATAATTAGAACACTCATCACTGGCATTACCATTCTATATTGTTTTGAAATTTCACTGTGTCAATAAGGCCACTAAACATTGCATGCCAAAAGGAAAATAGAGTAAATGTTGTTTCTAACTTGAAATTTCTGAGTAGACTTTTAGGTCATTATCTTGTAGAGCTAATTCATAACTCATACACATATGTGGGACAACATTTTAAATATCTTGGCTCTATGTAATGTAAATTCAAATCACATGTCATAAATTGACCTACCTACTAGAGAAGTGAAGGAAATCAGGTTTGTTTTGAGTTTATAGGGATTCATGGACTGTCCTGTACAAATTAAAGGTGTTCCAAGGACTATTCCTTGGTAGACAATATAAATCTTTCCTTCTGTGATTTGATGTGTAACATATTTTTGAAAAATGGAGATATTTTTGTACCTACTATCATTAAAATTAAATAAACATATATAAATAAAATGTGCATAGAATAGCACATGTATATGTGTATTTCATACATGTATAGATAGATATAGATAAGGTATAAATTGAATTGAAAAGTTTTAGAATCAATGATTTTTAATTTGCATTTCTTATAGATTCTCCATTTAATCATATTTTTTTCTATTCCCTTCTCTATTGACTTTCCTATATTTCTTTTTTCTTTACTTCCTCTTCCTTTTCCCATTCTTTCTCTACTGTAATACAGTAAACCATTAAAAAAGCAGGATAAGTACATTTACTGCTTTCTTACTGCTGCCCACAGGGTGCTATAAATGCACAAACTGGATATAATTGAGGCACATATTAACTTACCTTCTGTTGTACAGGAAGAGCATAAGCAGGCTGTTAATGTGCACTGTGTTGAAAGTCTTAACTTGGGGGATGAGAATTAGCTTGCAGTAGTAATTTGGTAAGCACCTGGGAAAATTGCAAGCTTCATTTCTTGCAACGTGAAATATGATTAAAAAAAGAATATATTATTATCATGGGCACTATTAAAAAATGTGTAGACAGCATTCTATGATGTTAAAATGGAAATTAGAAGTTGTACTCAAATGTTGAAGATGCTGCATGTTAATTACTGTCTACCACAGTGCACTGCAAGTGCAATTCAATTATTTGCTTTGTCAAGCAATATTTTGATTAACCTGAACTTTAATTTTGTGCATCTAATGTTTTTTATGTTGCGATAAAACAGTGGAATGCTACCTCACCCTGCTAAGAGCTCTCTGAAACCACCAGAAATGTATTCAGTACCATAGGAATCTTCATTTAAACCTATATATAAAAGGTTTCTCAAATTTAGAGAATTATATCAGATAGGGATTTTTTTTCTTTAAATCTATTTGGCATTGTAGTATTATGCTGGGTGCTTATAATAACTTCTGTTCTTCCCAGTCAATTTTGAGGTAGGCATTATTGTGCCCATGTTGGATGTGAAGAAACTATGACTGAGAGAAGACAAGTAATACACAGAAGCTCACTCAGCTAGTTCTTAGTGAGGTCAGACTTTAAAGTGAGGCTTACCTTTGTGCAGAACTCAGGTTCTGGGAGATACTACCTTCCTAAATTTTAAATCTTATTTCCTAACTTTAGCATCTTCAAGAACGTTTGGATAGCTCCTGTTTTATATTTTACACAATCTAGGAAATATAAATAATGTATTTGTATGTTATAAATATATAACAAAGCACTACTTACAAGCAATTTGGGACTCACATTTAGGTGACCATTTTAATGGTTAGGGAATGAATGACCTTTCGTTTGCCAATTACTCAGTTGTATTGGTAAGTCAGTAGCCACATTGGACAAAACATTTGAATGCTTGGCTTCTGGTCCAAGTTGGCTACAAAGAAATGATAACAATCTGTCCCGTATTTGGTTTGGTCAATTAATTCTGTTATAGAAAATAATACAATCATGTACTTTTAAATTTAACTAAGATATCCAAAATGATGCACAACGTAATTTCTGTAGTCATTCTTTGGACAAAACTTGTTTGTGAGCATCTATCAATTAACTCTCAAAACTGTGCTTGGTTATAAAAGTAAAATGTATTCAATCTTTCTTTTAAAGAAGTCGATAGTTGTAGTTTAGTTGTGTAAACAGACATAAAACTGTTTATTATGTAAAAATACTACTAAAGATACAAGCTAAGACAAAGCAAAACACTAATTAACCACAGAGGAGGGACTCACTAACTCTGCCTGAGGGGGTGCATTAAAATTGAACAGAACAATTGGGTCAAGGAGTAGAATAAGGAGTTTATTTGCTCAGAGAAGGGTTTAGGAGTGTTAAGGAACAGCTTTTAGATAGCAAAATGGTTTATTTCAGGTAAGAGGAGCAGGGCTTTCTATGAGATAGATGAGAAATCTAGTGTATATTGTTATACCAAATTCATAATATATGCATCCATACATCCACATTCATGTACTGATGACACATGTCTTGGCTTCTCTATTTGTCTCTCCTTAGATAGGTTACTATTTTTACATATAACAAAGCGACAAAAATGCACATTTAAAATCACGATGGTATTGGTTCTTTAAAAATTAAGCCTAATAAAATTTAATGAGACATAATATCTCAATTTTGAGTATATGAATGGGATCCTAGCTATATGATTTAAGAGACTATATAGCAAAAATTTATTATTTTTCCATTAGTAAAATTCAAACTGACAAGGTTTTGATGCAAAAGCATGGTATTTTTAAAAAGCAAAATGATATAGTTTGGCTTATTTGAAAATTAATGAATAAATGGGTCAACTTTATTTTATCTGGTGTTAGGAATATTATTTAGAGCAACTTTGATCCCAGTTGAATAATCTTACATAAACATAAGTGTTTAAAAATAAAAATAAAATAAACAAATAAAATTTTACTTATTGTACATGAATATATATATATATATTATATATATATATACAGATTCTCATGTTCTATATTTTCTCCAAAATGATTCTCTGTTACTAAGAAATTAGTTCTTTCTATCATTTTGAATTTATCATTCCATATATCTAGCAATGCAAGGGTAAAATTTGGATGGGAATATCTTAGCAAACATCCTTCAGAAGTCAAATTGTAAATCATAATTATAGATTTCTTAAAAAATGTGAAAATGTTTTTCAGTAATACAGTATGTTAACACTGAAGAATAGCAGTTTATATCATGCTAATAATCACATGCTTATTGACATCATGCATTTAAGATTCCATGTTTTAATGCGTAACTATTATATGATCTGTGTATTACATAAATTTTGTTGAAAGTGCTTTTTTGTTTCTAAAAAAGCAAGCTCTTAAATGTAGAACCCTGTTATATATATTTTTGTATCTTGATAAATAGCCTATTTTCTGGAGTATTTATATAAGGACTATATAGTAGGCACTCAAATTGAACTAAACTGAATTGAAAGTAATACTTTTACGTTTTACATATGTTTAGATAATAAATCAGAGATAATTATTAAAAGATATTTTATCCTATACATATGTGCATGGGTGAGTCAAATATTCTGAGAATGCACCCTTTCCCAAATATGTTATTCTGGATATAATAAAATCATACTTTATATATAATAATAAAGTTATATTTCTACTATTCTACTCAAGCAAAACTGGAGAGTTACCCACCCTATAACACTTTCTCCCTTCTCAGTTTATCTTCAGTCTTTATGGAAATGAATAACTTTACCTGTCAAGTTGACCTGAATGCATAGTCTGAGCATGTTTGCCCTCTTTCTCATTAAGTCTGCTGTCTGTCTAGCTTATAATGACCCCAGTTTGGGAGAGGTTATTAAGTGATTTGGTTTAATAAAAGGCCTTCCTATTTAGCCCTGCTAACCAGCTCTAGCTGAACAGCTCTCATGGGTTTACAAAATATAAAAAATGATCTCACATTTGCAATGGAAATAAATTAAATCCCACAACTGAAAGTAGTTTCCCATGACAGCTCTATTTAAACTCATCAATAGAAAATATACAATTGACATATACTATTATTTATTTCTTTATGCACAAATATTATATCTCCCCAACTATAAATTCATAGACTGTATATCTATTTTCCTCACCATCAAATACTTATATATGATAGTTTTTTACTGATGATTAGTAATCACTTCATGACTATTAATCACAGGGTTCATCACAGAATGCTATGATGCTTAGAATGAGGCCACTAGACACATGACACTGTGCAATACTAGCAGGAGTGATGCATTAAGTAGGACCTTACAAATAGATGATGAATTTCTTATTGTTAAATTTTGTTACTCTTTAGCTGTTTCTTCTCTTTCCATCACATCATGCTTGGGAGTTTATCTAATTGTTGGTTTACCAGTGCATATTCTAATACCACACAAACTTGGTCAGTTAATAAAAATGATTGTCAAGCTCATTAACTTCTGCACACAAACACACACACACACTTCACAGATGTTTCATGTGAGATGATTAACATAGAGCTTTAACTCTCATTTTTCTATTTTTCTTCTATTAGCCATGAAAACATTTATTCCATTTTAAAACTATCCTCACTTAGTAGTACCTTATTTATATATTTATTTTAGGTTTGGACAAAATATTAGTGAACATTTTAGACTTGAGTTAATATAACTAAGTAAGAGATGATCCCCTTCTATCTTTCGGGAAAAGGTGAATGAGTTGACTTGTCTGGAAGTGATTCTAGCGTGGTGGATTTTTCAGCATATTGGTCTCCTATGATCAACATGCCATGGAAACTTGCTACAGTTAAATACTTAACACAATTCATCCATAGGCCAGCATGTTAGGCCTTCAGTTCTATTCTGTAGCATAGCAAGAGCTTCTTTAAGAAAGAAGCATGGGACGGATTATTCCTCAAAGCCTCCAGAAGGAAACAACTCTACTGACACATTAATTTTGGACTTCTAGTCTCTAGAGATGTGAGAAAATAAATTTCTGTTACCTTAAACCACTCAGTTTGTGGGAATTTATTATGGAAGCCCTCAGAAACTAACAGAAATCCTGTTACCAAGATGTGGGGTGCTGTTGTAACAAATACCTACAAATGTGGAAATGGATTTGGAATGGCATAACGGGTAGAAACTGGAAGAGTTTTGAGGTGTCGAAGGAAAAGCCTAGACTGACATGAAAAAACTGTTGGTATAAATAGGGACGTCAAAGGCAACCCTGGCGGTAGGGCAGAAGAAAGTGAGAAGGACAAAAGAAAAGTTCATTGCAGAGAACATATATCATCATGACAGAATGTGTCCAGAAATGTAAACATGGCAAGGTGCTTCTGGTAGGATTCCAGAAGGAAATGAGCAGCGTGTGATTGGACATTGGATAAAAGGTGGTCCTTGTCATGAAGTGGCATAGAACTTGGCTCAAATGTCTTCTGGTGCTGGGAGGAAAGTAGAAATCATAAGTACAGAGCTTGGATGCTTAGCTGAGGAGATTTCTAAGAAAACTGTGGAAGGTGTGGCTTTATCTATCCTTGATTCATTTAGTAAAATGTTAGAGGAGAGATATAAATTGAGGAAGGAGCTGTTAAGCAAAAAGGAACCAGAACTTAATGATTTAAAAAGTGCTCAGCCTATCCACATTGTAAAAGTTGAAAAAGCATGCTTTGGTGAAAACACCAACAGTGTGGCTGGACAACCACTCTGCTAAAGAGACTAGGTGTGTGTGACTCATGGATCCAGTCAGCCACCTCAGCAGAAGCTAGGAATAGAGATGGGGTTATCGAGGAAGGACCCATGGAGAGTCAGCTTGTGGAATGGCATGGATGCTCTTGACATCCATGGAAAACCAACAAGATTTTGAGAATGTTATATCGGCAAAACCACTGCCAGCTTAGATTGGAGGGGGAAAACACAGAATGAAATCAAGGAAACCAATGAGCTGCCCGAAGTGCTGAGAGGGTTGGGCCACTGCTGAGGCTGAAAGGGTGGGCTGATCTCAGGGGAGGACACCTGAGGGGCTGACAGGACCTCCTTGGGCCCAGAAGCAAGGGCTGGTGGAATATCCATGTGCCCAGAAAATGGAGCATCCATGAGCCCAAAGGGCAGAGAAAGCCACTGATAATTATTATTAGGCCTTGAAACCTAATAAAAATTGCCCTACTGTGTTCCAAACTTGCTTTGGATGAGTAACCCCTTCATTCCTACCCTTTCCTTTCTTTTGGAATGGCAATGTCTATCCTACGCCTGTCCCACCATTGTATTTTGGATGGAGGTAACCTGTTTTCTAGTTTCTTGGATTCACAAGAATGACATTTCCTTAGGACAGATCACACTCAGATTCTCTCCTCTCCCTGATTTAGATGATTTAGATGATTAGATTTGGAACTTATTGAGCTGATGATATATGATAATGTTGATTTAGAATTAATGCTAGTATGAGTTAAGAGTTTGGGAGATTTCAGGATGGAGTGAAGGTATTTTTTAACATGGGTTGGATATTAATTTGCAGGGCCAGGGAGCACACTCTCCTGGGTTGAATGGTCTCTCCCTCCAATTCATGTTTACCTGTAACTCCAGAACATGATCTTATTTGAAAATTGAATCTTTGCAGGTATAATTACTTAACTTAAGACGAGGTCATACTGGATTAGGTGGGCCCTATATCCAATGACTATTGTCTTTATAGAATGGCCACGTGCAGACACACAGAGAATAAATCCACATATGAGACAGAGGCAGAGATTGGAGTGATGCATCTATAAGCCAAAGAGAAGCAAGGATTGCCAGCAAACCACCACAAGCTAGGAGAGAGACGTGGAACAGATGCTCCATAAAAGTCTCCAGAAGAAACCAACCGTGCTGCCACCTTGATTTCAGACTTCTGGCTTTCAGAACTGTGAGAGAATAAAATTTTATTGTTTTAAGCCTGACAGTGTATAGTAGTGTGTTATGGCAGCCGTAGGAAACTAATAAACCAAGATTATGTTATGTCACATGTACAAGTATAGCTGCAAAGCTTAAGACTCAGACCCTTGATGACACCAGCCAGGGGGCCATGAATTCTGAAATTCTGGATTAGGACTGGATTGAAAGTCTGTTTACGCCCCTAATGGGTTGTGCCTCTCTCTCTCTGAGTACGTGGTCTCACCCTGGTAAATCTATGAACACTTTCCTAGGAAGCAATAAGCAGCGGGACCCTTCTCCTAGGAAATACTGTTCTTAGGAGCAAGTATGCTGTTTTCCCTACATCTTTGTTTAAATTGAGAATGAATCCTAAGAATTATAAGAAATTTTTATTACTTTTTCATACCCTAGGCCTTCCTAATGTGCAAAATTTTTTTCCTTGTTGTCTTTCATTGTAGCTGAAAAATATGGGAATTAATATCAGTTTTAAATATAAATCAAGCCTATGAATACAAATATCATGGTCTCTGCAGCTGATTTTTTATATCAAAATATGTAAAAAATGCATGTGAAAACACATTTATTAAAGTTGTTAATTTTGGCAAATGATGGAATGTCATTGGTTATGGAAACCAAATAGAATAAATAGCATCTAATGATAATGTTGATCTATTCATTAATTGTAATATAATTCCCATCCCTACATTCTAGTAAATATTTTTTGTAGGTATTTTTCCCCTTCAACATCTCAATTATTTTTTATGTAATGGCTTTGCCAGTGTTGTTGAGCACAAATATACATTACTTTGAGCACACCCAGCAAAAATACTTTGCTGATTCTCTCTGATTTTTGTCTTTTAGATAGTTTAATCTATTTTTAGTACTTTTATTAGTTCTGTCTAAAAGAGTTTTTCCCAAGGACATACAAATATTATGAAGTTGTGAGATTTTATTTGAAGGGCATTTTTTAATTCCTAAAAATGCATCAGGATTTCAATTATTCAAATTCCTTAGTATTGGTAAGACATGCAACTTGTGTCTGTGTCAATAATTCAGGCAAGATGCTGGTTGGTCAAGAATATTTTGGTAATTATTTTCTACACTATAAAAAATAAAATGATGAATTTTAATTGGATAAAGTTTGATGTGATTTCCCCTTTCATGATATCAAATTAAAAATATTCATCATGCTTATATGTTCAATTATTCACAACCGTATGCCAACAGGATTTTAGATCTTAAGCTTTTGATTTCAGATTCTTAATGATAACATACATGCATGTCTTATTTAAAGCCTCATAGAAATGATCATAGCTGGTGTTTCACTTTGAGATAAATAGGAAATTCCCAATTAGATCTGGCCTATTGGGACTGATAGAAAATTAGATTTATTTCTAATAAGTCTGCATTAATTTCTTTAGTGATGTTTTTAAGAAGCAACTTGAAGTTTAATCCCAATATAATCAAGAAAGCAAAGAAAGTATTCTTAGATTGAACTAGCAGAGGATAAATAACATCACTTTTATTATGTCTTCAATGTGTATATCTCACATATTGGCTAATTTATATCAAAGCTGTCATTTGATAATAAATGGCAGATTTAGTAGCATTTTTTAAATGGATTAAGATTTGTGCAAAATATAGAGACCCTTTGGTTCATGGTGCAGAAATCTTGTTCTGTTTGTTTTCATTATTCTATTTCATTATTTCATAATTATAACTTAGAGGCATGAGAGCAAACAGCAAAGATAGTGAGACAGTAGTTTCTCTTCACCTCTTTATAGGCAGTCAAAGCAGAGCCCATGCTGAGGCTGGAATAACATTTGGATGCTATCGCATTGCTTGGGGTCAATGCAATGCCCTGGCTGGCACAGCTAATGACACAGAGTGAAATATTTCCTACTGTAGCTAAGAGGACTGTCCACAGTGGTTTCCAAGGTCATTGTCTGCACTTACACTTTCTCTATGTTCCTGGCATTTGCACCCACTTGTTTAGCATTTCTTGCTGTGTGTGTTCCAGCTGCATGTTCCTGTAAGCACAGCTCATTTGTTTTCTTTTCAGTGTATTGATTGAGATTCACTTTTCTAGGATATTGACTATATTATGGCAACAGGAAGAGGGAATTCAACCTTCCTAGTATAAGAAAATACATTGACCCTGTATTTGTTTTTTATTGATGTGTAACAAACCTATTGGCTTAAAGCAACACAAATTTATTATCTTATAATAATTATAAGTGAGTCTGGGTCTTCTGAGGCTTCAATCAAGGTGCCAGCCAAAGTGTCCTCATCTGGAGGCCTGACTAGAGAAAGATCCGGTTTCCAAGCTTCTTGGAGTGTTTTGCAGAATTCATTTCTTCCTGACTGTATGTCTGAGGTCCTTGTTTTCTTGCTGGCTCTTGGCTGGTGATCACTCTCAGCAACTAGAGGCTGGACTCAGGTCCCCTCACAACAGGGCAGCTTACTTCTTCAAGGCCATCAGGAGAGTCCCTCTCCTCAGTCTGCTAAGGTGGAGTCTTGCTTGTATAACGTAACATCTCCATGGTGGTGAGTATTGCGTCGTATTCACTGGTCCCACCTACACTCAAGGACGTGTGGTTTCATAGCTGTGTACACTAAGGAGCTGGAATCTCCTGAGTCATTTTAAAATTTTGCCTACAAAAACACCTCAGGCATAAAATTAATTGCTTGGTAGTTATAATTATCTGTGTTTGAATGTTTAGTTTATTCACTAAGTGTATGTTTATTGAGCACCTACTTTGAGCCAGGCACTTTACAAAAAGAACATAAAGTACATCAGTGAAATAAATAGACAAATATCCCAGCTCTTAGAGTTTATTGAGGCTATAATAAGCAGTGTCTATAATAGAGAAATTCAGTAGGTAATCAGGTCACAGTCAATGAATAAGTATTGGAAAATTGGAGAAATTAAGCATTGCCATTTGTGTTCAAATGATACATAAAGGAAAGTTTCTTCAGTCTGTTACATAACATTTCAAGTTTCAGAGGGAGATCTCTTCTTGATCTCAGAAATGCAAATTCCCCCAAAATGTTGGGTCAAAATAATTTAACTACTTCCCAGCTAATGCCACATTTAATTTTTAATGAGACAAACTGCATTAGATAACCAGTCTCCATTATCCTTTCTTGACATACTTTATTGATTTTTAATATTAATTTTTATTTATTTACAAAAATTTCCCTCATTATCTATTATTCTCCAGTGAATTAAAATCAATGTTTTTGAAAATATAAATGTAATAAACATGCTTTAAATGTGTTACTAAAAGTAGTATATTTTTATATTTTCTATTTGAAATATTCTACACATTATTCTATTCCCACTAGGAAATATTTATTGGAATGACTGATCCCCACTGTAGTTATTATTAAAGGATGACAATGAAAATTGACATGAAGAATTTTCTCCTAACTATTCTGCTTCAAGATAGATATGTTTGGATTTTGAGGGGGAGCATTGGGGTTTTTTTATTGTTTTCTAAAGAAAAATATCCATGTTGAATTTCTTTTTGAGTAATGTTAATGCATTGGCTTATATAAAAATAAGCTTCTTTAAATTTCAACTTGTAAGAATGTTAAGCATAGAGTGTTATTTTATTTTCACAAAAAGTGTCCTATGATATTCAGATACAGAAATCTTTAAAGTTAAGCTGCAGAACAGATGAACAAGAGGAACTAAATGGAATTTTCTCAACAGTTGAAAAAATATAATGAGTCAGATACCAATGATCAATTTTATAGTGATCATTGACTGACAAAATTGACAAGTATGCTAAAACACAAGCTGATAAAAGTACAAGTTCATATCTTTCAGGGGGAAAAAAGCAAAAGCCATTTTATACATTTCACACATCTTGCCTAGTAAAGTTTTTGAACCCATTTATAATCTTGTGATCTGTGTTTCAGAAACTAAGGCTAATCTAGCATAGAATGAGAATTACCTGTTGACATTGGTAGATGATTCTGTTTAATGTACTACTAAAATATACAGGATATGTGGAAAGCTTTGTGATATATAAAAAAGGGAAAACAAAGAGGCCACAGCTTGTACTCTGTTTTTGTGTAAAATGCATATGAAATTTTGAAGATTCTTTTTCAAGATTACATAAAATGAAATTATATTTTAAAATTTTGTTTTTAATAGATGTTAACAAATAGTGTAATGATACAATGAGTGAGGGCCAAATCAAACAGCAGATATGAAAAGAATATTAATATTGTATGATTTGTATCAAGATAATATGTTTTAGTTTACTTTATTAGAAATACAGGTGAAATCATAATAATATGAAATAATTTAAAATGTAGAAATAATGTTTGTAGATTTATTATCTAGTAATTACTAGAATTGCTATTGTTGAAAATATGAATGCAAACTTTAACCAATAAACAGTAGAACTACCATTTGACCCAGCAATCCCACTATTGGCATTTACCCAAAGTAAAAAAAGTCAATTTATAAAAAAGACATTTGCACTAGAATGTTTATTGCAGCACAATTCACAATTACAAAGATGTGGAATCAATCCAAGTGCCCATCAATACATGAGTGGATTAATAAAACATGGTATATGTCTACCATTGGAGTATTACTCAGCCATAAAAAAAAAATGGTGAACTACACCTCTTGTGTTAACCTGGATAGAACTGGAGACCATTCTTCTAAGTGAAGTATCACAAGAATGGAAAAACAAACACCACATGTACTAACCATTAAATTGGAACTAGCTGATCAACACTTATATGCACATATGGAAGTAACATTCATTGGAAATCCAGCAGGTGGGAGGGGGAGGGGGAGATGGGTAAATTCACACCTAATGGGTACAATGCACACTATCGGGGGGATGGGCACACTTATAACTTTGACTCAAATGGTAAAAAAGCAACTTATGTAACCACAACATTTGTACCCCTGTAATATTCTGAAATAAAAAAAATAAATATTAAATTATTATATATTTTTATAATATTAATGTAGGGGAATAAAATTGTATTTGTTACCAAAAAATTACATATGCCAAAAAGAAAAGCACTTTTGGTTTACTAGACTGAAGCAGAACATATAGTGTGTGGCCTAAAAAAAAATAAGACCATGGCTGAAGAGTGTCTTCCAAATTTCTAAAATATCTTCATAACAAGTGTTACTTGAGCATAGCCCTTTGACCATTAAAAATTAGTGTTTACAAAGATTATCAGAGAAAATTTAATTCAGTGATTTAAATATTTTGTATTAGGCCAAGTTCAGTCAGAAAAGCAAACCACAAAACCGTAGAAGAATTTCTTACAGGGATTTGAACTTTTGTAATTTTGGAAGCTGATGAAGCAGTCTCTCTAAGGCTGTGGTCTTCATGTCTGATGCTGGATCTTGAAGTGCATGGTGCACACAGCTGGGGTAGAAAATGGGTGCAAAGTGGTGGAGAACAATAATAATTTGGAACCCAGAATCACGAACTGCAACCCAGGACAGACGGAAATTCATATCAGTCTTTTACTACCTCTGACCAGGGTGGTATAAGTGTCCTGCAGAAACAGGGCCCTCTTCATCTCAGAGCTAAACACATGCACCTGACCCGGGAGTCAGAGAAGCTGAAGGAGAGTCTGGGGGAAACTGGGGCAGGTCCAGAGGCTGTTTCATGCCAGTGAGGTGAGCCGGGATTGTTGACAATACGTGTGAACTACAGAAAGGCTGCTGCTTCACTTTTGCCTTCCAATCCAGCATAAGAATTCCTCCTGTGGTCCACACTAACCAGAAACATCCAGGAAAGGGAATTCTGAAATATGTAGTTGGCTTCTTCACCAAGGTGACATATTACAAAACGTCTGCGGTCTACCCTTTGTCAAGTTGGCACTCATCACATCTCCTTAAACCACACGATCCCTAAATAGAGATAATAACGAAGTCAAGCTTGCACCTGACGTAATGCAAGTATCCCCAGGTACAAGGGAAGACACTCTGACCCTTCACCTATGAGAGGATACAAAGTTATTTTTTTTTCTTTGGGAATGTTTATTCTTTTCCTAGTCATTTCATAGTGCTTCATGATTTCCTGTAACTTAAATACTAACATCTAAATCAATTATTATTAACACACTTTACATTAGATGATGAGGCAATGATAAAGGGGGAGAAACAAAAAATTAGTTAATATACATACACATAAATGTATTCGTGTCAAAATAAGGAAGAGATACTTGTAACAGCTGTAGTCTTCCTTTCTGGTGGTCATGTAGTCAAAGCTAGAATTCATACTACTTCCACTACCCATTCCATATTCCCTTTGCCCTCAACAAGGGTTCCTCGCCTGGTGGGGTGAATTGAACCTTCATTGCTGAGATGAATAGCAATTTTTCTTGAATTGAGTTGTTATCATTTACCATCAACTTTAATTACAGTGTACTTAAGTACTACGAGGTACCCTTGAACATCTCTAGTATTCCAAACATGCTCCTACCTACTTCAGAATGTAGTAAATATCAACTTTCTCCTAGATGTTCAGAATTTGTAACCCCAGCCAATACAGAAAACTCCTTTTTGCCTGTTGATACATTAGCTTGAGATCCCAAAGTGTCCAGGAAGCAGTTGAATTGAATCATCATTGTGCTCTTGATGAGACCACTCCTCCCTTTAAAACAAATATTTTCAACCAGCACGGGCTAAAAGCATGGAGATTGGAAACACAAATAGTAGTAGGTTTGGTAGATGCATTGTCTATAGAAACGGCAAATCCGTATCTAGAGTAAACATCTCTTACACTAAGAAGGGGCATTGCCTCTCCCAGATGGAAGCAGTCCAAAGTAATCAACCTGCTACTAGGTATCTGGTTTATGACTCTAAAGAATGATACCAAAGCAGGGGTTCAGGGTCGGTTTCTGCTATTGGCAGATTTGGCAGTCTGTAGTGACCTAGCCAGATTAGCCTTGGAGAGAAGTCCATGTTGCTGAGACCATGCATGACTTTCATGTCTGCCACCATGACTGCTAGATTCAGGAACCCACTGGTGATAATAAGAGATCTTGGGGAAAGAAGCTTAGTGATATCCAAAGAACAGGTCAACCCATCGACCTGATTACTAAAATTCTCTTCTGATGAGGCTACCTTTTGGTGAGCATTCACATGGGACACAAACACCTTCACACTTTGTGCTTATTCGGAGAGCTCAATTCATGTATCTCTTCTCCAAACATCCTTGCCACCATTTTTTAAAAAATAAACTTATTATTGTATGATAGTTTTATATTTACAAAAGAGTTGTAAAGATAGTAGAGAGAATTCTGATATACTCCCCACACCCAGCTTTCCTTATATTTAATGTGTTGTATTAGTATGGAATATTTGTTACAGTTATCAAAACAATACCTATTTTATTAATGAAGGTTCATACATTATTCAGATTTCCTTATTTTTTATCCTAGTACCTCTTTTCTGTTTCAGTACCCTGCCCAGGATAGCACCTTGTATTAGGTTGGCACATCTCCTTAGGCTTCTCTTGGTTGCAACAGTTTTTCAGACTTTCAGACTTTTTTAATGACCTTAAGAGTTCTAAAGAGTTTATAAAGTTACACCCACATATTTTATAGAATGTTGCTCAAGTGGAATTTGTCTCATGTTTTCTCATGATTAGCCTTTGGGGGAGGTTTTTGCAGAGGAAAAGTACCATTATCATCACATCATATCAAGGGTACATGCTATCATCACGGCCTATTCCTGTTGATGTTAACCTTGATCACCTGCCAGAGATAGTATTTGTTTCTCCAGGTGCCTCCACTGTTGAGCTATTCTGCTTTCCCCTTTCCATACTGTGCTCATTGGAAGGAAGTCACTATGCACAGCCCACCCTTAAGGAGGGGGAGGTTATACCCCACCTACTTTAAAGTGGACAACTTACGTACATTTTTTGGAATTCTTTTGTATGGGATATTTGTCTATTCTCCTTATTTATTTATTTAATTATTCAATTATTTATTTACATGAATATGGACTCATGGATATTTATTTTATTCTGTGGGTTATAATACAATACTACTTTATTTCGTTCTTTCAGTGACTCCTATGTCTCTTTAACATACCTCCTAATTGTATGTATGTGTTTTTGTTTTGTTTGTTTTGTTGTTTGTTTGGAGCCCTTCTTTACCTTGCAGTTCCAGGCTCATCTTGTGTATTTCCTGCCACAGTCCAAGAATGAGCCTTTTCTCCCAGGAACCCTGGTCCTTTTTACTGAAGAATTATATTAAAATCTAAGATTTGGGTGTGTAGTGGGCTCATTGCCACTGGGTTGTCATCGCGTTTAGGTCCTCTCAGCTGAGAGAGTGTGGGAATATCTGTGCATGTACCAATGTCTCTAACTATTTCTGCATGTGTACATCTGTATTTATTAATGACATGCATTCCTACTGATGTCTCCAATTCTAATATACTACCACTTGGATTTTTCTAGCTTTCTCTCCTTGCTTATTTTACTTTCCACGCAACAATGGAAGATCTGGCTCCCACCATCAACCATCCACTTACTTAATCCCTCAATTCTAGTAAAATGTATAGAAACATCAAAATTGTTAAAACATACTGTTTTGAAAGCCCCTGGTTACATTGAGATTCCAGTACCAGAGCTGCTAGCAACCCTTTGCTAATGGAAAAGGAAGGCAAGCTGGACATGGTTGCTTACAGTTCTAGTTCTGGGGTGCTTCTTTAACCCGGCAAACAACCTAATGCCCAGTTGTCTGACCCGTGTCCAGGGGGTTCCTTATACAGGAAACTTGTTTATACTGGCAGGCAGCCTCGGGGGTCTTGTCTGACCTGTCTCCAGTTTATGCCTTCCTGGCCATCACTCCAGCACAGGGAGCCCAACCTTGTGTTCGTTCCAGCATTTGAAGGAAAACTTGACCTGGGACAATGCTCAGTTCTTCAGATGGAAGGCATGAACTTAATACACCAATGGAAAACACCATCAAAGATTTTCACTTACAGATCCTAGGCAATGAGGATGTAATGAGCCGGGAGGGTGGTCCTCTGTGCCGGTCACAGTAAGGCAGTAATGCAAAGTCAGGCAGAGAGAGAGAAGGACGTGTGGTGAGTAGCAATATATACAGGGGAATAGGGTGTGAGTCACTTGAAGTGTGTGGGGAATGTCTGAATGGTCTGTTTAAGGAAGCTGCGGAAAAGCGAGGAGCCCAGGCTGCTAGGTGGGAGAGATGCTTCTATTCTCATTTCCAGCTGTAGCTTGAGTCATTTGTATGTGGTGTAGAACTGGAAACTGAGTCAAGGGTAACTGAGCCCTGCTTCTGGTCTGAGAAAGTCACACTTGTATCCAAAAAGGAATCCGAGGCAACATGAAATTATAAGAATTCACCACACATACTCCAATGAGGAGGAAAACCTTTATCAACTAGAATACAGTACTTGTGTCTAGTTCCCTGCCTTTAGTTAGAGACTCCACTCACTTTCAAGGGTACCCTGGTCAGCACCTTGTCCACCACTCCCTTTGGTGATGTGGTTTCATACATTTGTAGTAGAGTTAGGTTGTTTTGGTACATTCTTCATTCCATCCTGTGATACCCTGACATCTCCCCTCACTGCCTCTCCCCCTCCCCGAGTTTCTCACAAATGCTGATCTTTTTACCATCTCTATGGTTTTGCCTATTCCAGAATGTTTTCTCGATGACAAGCCTTTGTAGACTGGCCTCTTTCACTTAGCAATATGCGTTTCAGATAATCCATGTCTTTCTGTGGCTTGATGGATCATTTCTTTTTATTGCTGAATCATTTTGTTTTGTATAGATTAACCATATTTGATGATTCATTCACCTGCTGAAGGACATCTTGGTTGCTTCCAAGTTTTGGCAATTATGAATAAAGCTGCTACAAACAATTCTACACAGTGTTTTATGTGGATATAAGTTTTCAGATTAGTTAGGTAAACTCCTACAAGCACATTTCCTATATCATATGGTAGGATTATATTTAGCTTTGTAAGATACTGTCAAACTCTTCCAGAGGGGCTGTGCCACTTTGCATGTCCTCTCACAATGAATTAGAATTTCTATTGCTCAATATCCTCACCAACAATTTGTATTGTCGGGTTGTTCTTTTTTTTTTTTGGATTTTACCTAATGTAATAGGTAGGTAGTTGTATCTTATTATTGATTTTCACCAGTTTTTTAATTCGAGGTTCAAATCTTCCAAGTCCCTGAACCATTTAGCCAAACCATTAGGAATAGGCCATTACTTAATGTTGCTCTTTACCTCTGGCTATCTCTGTTTTCAGGCAAGGAGAATAGTGCGCTGCTCATAGTTTTGCCCAGCAGAGGGACTTTTCTTCACTACTGTACTTTAGGGCCATTTCAGCATGTAGCTGTCCATTTTCATGCAGTGTTTTCTTATCCCCCAGAATCACTTGTAAATCAAACCCAAGTTTTTTTCTTCCTCAGTCACCCTATCATAAAGAACTTCCCATGAAGCCATATGATGTGAGAAAGAACATAACTAAGCAGGAATGAGCCTGCGGGCACTTGGGTCATTTTCTCATGCAATCTACTTGTGTCTTCTGGATATGATTTTTCCCAATTTCATATATGTCACTTACATGTGATGATAGAGTGCCGCTGTGCCCACCCAGTTTAATGACTTGGTGGGTCAACAACACGTAGTTCATGATGGATAACTCAGCCCATAAGGTAACTTGGTGTGACAGCCTCTACTAAGGCCCAGTGGCAGACCAAAGAGATTCCCAAAAGGATAATAGTATCCATAAGTGATGTATTTGGCTTTGATCCAAAATCCTAAGTGTCTGTGCTGTGATCATCCACAGGGGTTTACAAAAGGCTCCAAGCTGTAAGTACCATCTATAGTATAGTTCATATAGCCCAAGGGGCAAAGCAGCTTGCAAGGTAATCTGAAACTGTTATAGAGCCTTCTCTTGTTCTGAGCCTTCTAAAAAGTAGCTGTTTTTTTAGTCACATGATTCAGGGTAACAACCCCAGTGAGGTATATGTTGCCTCAAAACATTCAAAGAGGCCTGCTCCATACTGTATCTTTATCTTAGTTGTAGGAGGGTCTAGAGTCAAGTACTTGTCCTTTACCCTGGATGGGGTATCTTGACATGCCCAAGATCACTGGATCTTAGCAATGAAATTGAAGTTTTAAGCCCCTGAGTTTTTGTGAATTTTATTTCCTATTTCTGACATGCAATTTTTTTTTTAATGAATCCATAGTAGTTGTTATTTCCTGCTCATCAGATCCAATTAGCATAACATCATCAAGGTAATGGGCCAGTATGATGTCCTGTGAAAAATAAATGTGACCAAATGCCCACAGACTAGATTATATCTTAGGGCTAGAGAGCAGCTATATTCCTGGGGTAGGACAGTAAAGATTTATTGCTGGAATTGCCAGCTGAAAGCAAACTGCTTTTGATTTGCTTTATTAACAAGTATGGAGAAAAAGCCTTCACTATAATAAATCAACAGCTGCATTCCAACTGCCAGGAATGTGTTGATTTGCCCAAATAACAAAACTGCATCTGACACAGCAGCTGAAATTGGAGTCACCACCTGAATAAGTTTGTGATGCTGTACTGTCATTCTCCAAGATCTATCTGTCCCTGCAAAGGCCAAATAGGCGAGATATGAATAGGAACATGTTAGGAATTACCTCCCCTACCTACCTCCATTCTAGTGACATGAATTCCTTTGATCCCTCAGAAAAGTGGCATCACTTTTGTTTTTGTGGTTAGATACAGTTTCAGTGGTTTTCAATTTTCTTTCCTGCTATAATATTCCTTAATCCATAAGTCATGAGGCCAATATGAAGATTCTGCCAATCATTGAGCATATCTATTCCAACTATGCATTTTGAATTCGATTGGGAAATAACCACAGGGTGCGTTCAGGGACCCGGTTGGCCCACTGTGAGATGGACTTGAGCTAAAACCCCAGTGATCACCTACCTCCACAATTATCTACTGTGACTGGTAGACCATGGGGACATTTCGTGTCTGCAGGAATTAGAGCCACTTCAGAATCAGTGTCCATTAAACTCTGAAAATTCTTATTATTTCCCCTTTTCTAATCAATTGTTCTCCTAGCAAGTAGCTTCAAGTCTCTTTGGGAAAGGCTGAGAAGAAAATTAACACTATGTATGTTGGGCATTGAAGTGAGTTCCTTTCTCAAGGAGACCTGGGCTTCCCTTTATGGATCTTAAAAGTGGCTCAAGTCTGGGAATTAACTTTGAAGCAATGACTCTCTGTTTTGGTAATTCAAGCTAGATATCTGTTCACCAGACCTAGACCTTTTTTGCTTACTCCTGTCAGCAAAGACATTACTAGGATGCCTACCTATTTCATTTCTAGGGAAACCATGGTCAACTAGCCAATGCCCAAGATTTCTGCATGTCAGACTCTTCTGGGCACTTTGATTCTGCTATCCATTACAGTCACATCGCCTGTGTTGTCTTTAGTTACTGAGTGCCCCAACTTGTCCCCTGCTGTCCTGGCATCCCATTATCTCTATTGCACCTAAAGATCTCATTCCGATGGTATCAGTTCCCACTGTGATTTCTGACCTACAGAGAAGATCACCACACAACTCTTCAAAGAAGCTGGGGCTCTCCTCAAACATTTATTTTTGAACAGCTGTGGTGGAAGGTATATCCAGTGGACCCTACCAGATTGTAAGCAGGTCGTGTATAATAAATCCTCTCTATTATTCCAATATCTGTAGTCCTTCGATGCCTTCCTCTGCAGTATACCAAGAAAGTGCTGTCATTTCAATTACATTTAGTGTAGGCCATTTTTGGTTCATGTTCTTGGCCTCTGAGCAAAAACATGAGTCCAGAATATTTCCTTAGTGTGTTCATATAAAAAATACCCTGATAAAATTTATAATTCACCCACCTTGATCTCTACCCTTAAGTTCCATTCTCATGTATATTCCTTAGGTTTTTGTATAAATTGGCAAAATTATATTGAGTCAAGTTATATGTCTAGAAGCAAGAAGTGATGGGAATATGTCCTCAGGAGGATCAACAGTGCCTTGCAAAAATAGTACATCAGGGGAGAATATTACAGGTCCTTTACACAAAAAGAGACTCACTTCCTCAGGTAAGGGTGGAAGGGCTTCTTCCAGGGCAAAGAAGGGCCAGGAGAACTTGGAGATGCAGGGTCCCTGGTTTCATTGAAATCTGCCCATCCACATCCGTCTCAATATTCATGATCATATTTCTTTCCAGTTAATGCCCTCGTTTTAACAAAAGAGACTATGAAGTTGGGAATTCAGTTTATATTATATTTGGGCCACCCACAGGATCAGGATCAGACTTTGTGTTTGTTTTTCAGAAACTTCAGCCAAGAGCTTACAGGAGAGACGGGTTTCTTTCAGCATAGTTATTGAAGCTTTCAGTTTCCTTATGCAGACTTTGAACTAGAAATTTAAAGTCTTGAACTCATTATTTTCTCTTCTTAAGTTTTCCAGCTCATTTGGAAGCAATCGACCAACTCTATTACACTCCTTAGTTTCACTAAACTGTCCTAGGGCAGCAAATACCTTATCGCTCAGAACCATACCCTCTATAGTCATTTGATAATCAATATTCAAAGGTCATAAATTAATTAACAGTCTTGCCATTGCGTGCCATTGGTACCTATCTCCCCCTTTACCCTTGGGAACAGGGTTACTTTTGCCTTTAAATCTAGAGAAACAATTCCACAATGCACAGAACCAATTCAGAGAACTTCTCTCAAGTTTCTACTCCTTTGGAACTACTCTTACCACCAAATTCTGTATCGGAGTTCAATGTATATATGTTTGTTTGCTTTTTTGCTTTGCACAGGGATTTGCCTATACACAATTATGAATGCTGGTTGAGCAGCCTCTGTAAGGCTGTGTTTTTTAGTCTAATGCTGAAGTCTACAAGCAGTTGGGAAGGTAGGATAAATGTAAGGTGGTGGCAACAAGAATAAGCTGAAACCCAGAAGCCCAAACTGGTGACAGACAGAAATGTGTCGATTCAAATTGCCTCTGATCTTGGTGTTATTCTAAGAGTCATGACCCTTCATCACAGATGCGTCTTGACTAGGAGTCACAGAAGCTGACTGTAGAAGAACCTAGGAAAAGTGGGAACAGTTGCATGCTCAGCCACTGCCTCCATTGAATCATCATGAATGCTTATGAGCTACAAAACTGTGGCTACTTCATTCTCAACCTCCAAATATTGCACAGAAATCTCTCTTCTGACCCACCTTGGCTGGGAATTTTGAGGAATGAAGTTAGCCTAGCCCAGATGACACCTCATCAAGATCTTTGTTCAATATATTGCATTTATTAGCTTATTCTTTAAATTATTTTTATTTTCATTAAGATTTTTAAATATAATACCGATGCATGGTCAAAAGAAAAAAGTAATTAACTCATGAGAAAATATCAGGAACATTCAAGTTGAGAGATATTCTGCAAAATAACTAACGCATACTCTTCAGAAGTATTAAGGTCATGAGAAATAAGGAAAGGCAGGAATTGTCGTAGAGGAACTAGGAGACACAGCAGCTAAGTGCAATGTGGGATCCCGGATGGACCCTGGATCAGGAAAAAGGCATGAGAGAACTAGTGAGATTTGAACAGGGTTTGAAGTTTTGCTAACAGTATTTTACACTGCTAAAACACTGGTTTTGATAAAGATACTACAGTGTACAGTGCCAGGCATATGGGGTTTCTCTGTATTATTTCTGTAACTTTTTGTAAATATGAAATGATTTTAAATTAAAAAGTAAAAAAAAAATAGGAGTTTTTTTTAAACATAAATGTCTTCTTCCTCCTTAATACCCCACTTGACTTCTGCAATATAACCACTATTTAGATCTCTGGTTTTAAATTTAAGTTTTGTGGTACCCATTATAATTTTAAGCAACACATGTATCTTCTATTTCTATAGCAAATTGAACAGTTAGATGGTTATATAAATGCCCCGCTAGGAAAAATGGAGAATTTAAATAAAGAATATTACTTCCTCTCTTTTTCTCTCTTCTGATATTCACTAGCAGTATTATTTTTATACTTTTAACAGTTATAAATTTTATGTCCCATTTTGCAAATACAATTAACTTCTCCCAATTATAAATTTTAAAACATTCAAATATATACTGTGATGTGTTTTAGATATTATTTACATTTTCCACATTGTTTACATGTGTACATATTATTTATTCCTAACTACACAGTGTGATTCGACCTAAAATTGAAGAATTATAATCCAATGCCACTAAATTCTTGTTGCTGAAAAAGAATATTCTAAATATCACAATCTGCTTTTACTATCTTTTATCTTTCTTTCCTTCTAAAGTGAATGCCACTATTTCTCGCTTCTCATGCCACTTTATTTATATATAGGTTTTCATTTTGTGGGAGAATCTCATAACTTAGTAATTCCTGATACAAAATTATTTTCCCCCTCATCTGAGGTCTTTACATCTCTGTTTTACTGGTGAATAATGTCCAATGTCTCTGGTTTCCACCCTTTGTAGTAAAGCAGTACTGTGGGGAATCCCAGCCAACAACTTTATATATGAACTTCAACATTGGATGTGGGGGGATGGGGCAGGTGGTTCAATATCAGGAGTCTTTTTTGTTTATTTGTTTCAGTTTATTTTTCTCTATTGTTGCTCTATTGTTACTTTGGTTTTTATCTTTCCTTCCATTCTGTTTTTTTTTAGTTATGAAATATTTCTAATTAATGTTGTCCTTCCTGTATTCACCTTTACATCTCCAAACTTTCCTTTGCTATTTTTTAAAATATTTTTGTTGCATGTTCTTGTGTTTTTCCAACTTTTGCTTCCAGATCATCAAGTTGGCCTTTAGCCATTGTGTTTTATTAGTCTGACCACTAAGTTTTTTATTCTGGCAAGAATAGTTTTGATTTCCAGGAAGAGTTTCATGGTTTCTATTTGCTCCCTTTTCATAGCATCCTGTTTTTGTTTTATTGGTCTTACAACCTGTTGAGGCCCTCTGAGGACACTAATTGAAAGAGTTTAAAGCTTTGCTCTATTTCTTGAAATCTATCTACTTTAAGTGTCAGGGTTTTTTTCTTATATATTTATTATTTATATGGATGTTAACAATTCTTTCCAAGCGCTCAGTTTTCTTGAAATATAAGGTGATCTGTGGTTTTATTAATATTTAGTTAATGAAAGACTAATTAAATTATGTTTTATTCCTCTGCAATTGAATAGATCTGTCCCCTCAAAATATTTCACTTTTGAACAGGAGAGCTAAATATTAGAGTGTAAGTCAGGGGGTAACCCATTAACAGGCTTTATTTTAAGGTAAGATGGAGTGGAGTAGGAAGGTAGTTTTTGGATATACTCCCTGACTCCAATCAACTATCAAAATATAGAAGATTTTTATTAGCTGTGGATAAATTTAGAGTATTCATTTCCTAGAAAGAGCTGTGTTTTTCTTTCCTTATCCTCATACTACATGCATTGATATTGAGAGTAAATTCACCTCTATGTTCTCATTAGAGGTCCTTCCTAGAGAGTTCCCTCTTTTTCTTTAGATGGCTATTTTTGGAATTTATACTACTAGAGAATTTGCCAGTGTGAGTCTCACACGCTTTTCATACAATTCAAAATGAGAGGACATGACTAGTTTACCTCTTCTGATGTGATATGCCTCACTAACATACTGGATTTTTTTTTAATTTCTAAAGCAAAATTTAGCACTTTATCAGGGTTTCCTGGTGTTTTGGGCACTATCATTTCCTGTTCTGTTTTCCCATCAATTTTCCATGATAAAAATAAATTTTATTGTCTCTTCCTAATACTATTTTTGAGTTTCTATTCTATTACATTTTTATCTTTATTGTATCCATTTTGTCATTTCAGTTACACCAGGGAGGGATGGAGTAGGGAAAAATGCATATATATATATGTGTGTGTGTGTGTGTGTGTGTGTGTGTGTATGTTTGCAATTTGCAAGGGAGACTTGTTGATTGCTTTTTATTTATATCAAGGTATTACTTAAATTTAAACTATTCAGTGGACATTATCTGCAAGAATGTTATCTACTTCCCATAGCTTGGGGAGTTCAGCATTCCTGTTATTTACTCATGAACCAGTTCACACTAAGGTGTGGTCTGTAATAAAGCCCGGGTGTGTCATGGGAGGATTGGAAGAAGGTAATGACATGCATAGTGATCACGAGTCAGCAATTTGAATTCAATAAATTACAGGCAAAAGGGAATTGAAAGAAGACTTATATTGCATTCGATGAGTGTATGATTGGATTTTAAAGGTTTGATGGAAGTGATTACACATTAATGCTCTTCTGATACTCTCTAGTGGGCCACAGTACAGGACATTCTGCTCCTCAGTCCCTGTGGTCGAGCACATCCAGAGGTACACAGAGGGTCTGTGACCGATCGGAAACTTGTATGGTGTGTGAGGTAAGCCCTGATGAAATAATCCCAGGCAGTAAACAGTTCACTATTGGGCCTTAGCAGAGACTAAGTGCTTGAACCCAGGGACATAAAGCACCCCTGCAAACTGAGCTGACTGCTATCAGGTGGGTTTGATCTAACCTGCTAAGCCACAAAATTGAGCATATTTATATGAATTTCCTCCAAGTGGAGGTGGGATATATGAGAGGTTGCTTGGCAAGTTCTAAAGGAATGGTGGGTTGAGAGAAGGCAAACTTCCTCTTCACTCACACCGTTATCACTGTGGGCAATTCCTTCAGAGGGATGTCATGAAAAAAATAAAAGTAGAACCTTTTTTGTACATGATTTTGCATCATGTGCTGGCCTCTCCAGAGTGGACTGTTGCAGCACTATAGCTCTCCTCAAAGCAAACCTGAAGGATAGGATGTTACTTTTCTCTTGCTATTTAACAAACCACCCAAAACTTAGCTGTTTAGTTGAATGTGCATTTATCACCTATCAGTTTCTGTGGATCAGGAGTCAGGGCATGGCTTAGCTGGGTCCTCTGTCCATGGTTTTAAAAGGTTGCAATCAAAGTGCCAGCCAGCCTGCATTCTCATCTGAAGGCTTGAATGGGGATGAATCTGATTCCTAGCTCTTCATGTTATTGATAAAATTCAGTTCCTCACAGTTGTAGGACTGAGACCCTTCACTCCTGGAAGCTACCCACAGTCCCTGACACACATCTTTCAATATAGGATGTTCCCATATTAGCATTGTACTACTTCAAGTCTAGGAGAGACTCCCTCCAGTCTGCTAAAGCACAGTCTCATAACATATCATGTTAGTGGCATCTAATTACTTTTGCCATGTTTTATTGGCTAGGACAAAATCACAGGTTCCACTAATACTCAAGCAAATAGGATTAAATAAGGGTGTGGCTCATTGAGGGTAATCCTAGGGTATGTCCACCACAGATAGTAAGGACAAAAACTCATTCCAATGGGCAAATCTTGAAGCAGTACATCTGGATGTCTACTATCCCTGACACGAGGCCTGGTCAGAGGTAGGGCTTACCACTGGCTCTGAGATAGTGCTTCATAATTTTTGTGGATAAAGAAGGACTTGCAATGTGCCTGCCTATGAGAACAATAGGTTCTGGTGAAGGGCTATACATGGTCCAGGAGTGTGAAAATGTTTGTGTTCCATATGAAAGCTCACCAGAAAGCCCTTCTTGTAGATGAGGCTTATAATAACCAGGTGAATAAGATTTCTTCTATGGCTATGAGTTAGCATCTATCTTCATTAAAGCTTTCACTGTGGGTTTATAAACAAAGTTGACAGGATGCTTGCAATGAATGTTCAGCATTCACATCATCACATGGACTTCCTGCCTTCGAAGCTGATCTGACTACTGCTAGCGCTGAGTGCCAATCTGCCAGTGAAAAAAATTATCCTCTGAGAGTCTGATATGACCTCATTGCCTTTCATTTGACAGATTGGTCATGTTAGACTATTTCCAACATGGGGGAGATTGTGATTCTTCCTCGATGGAACAGACAGTTATTCTGGATGTGCATTTACCTTCCCTGACCACCATGATAAATTTTTACTAGATAATTAATTAGCATATTGCCTTTTAAAGTAAGCCTACATTGAATATGAGTTTTATATTGGCGAGGTCATGTACTTTGTAATCCACTCTACTTTGAGCGGAGTGTTCATCCCAATTCTTGACCCATTAGTAGAAAATCAATAAATATTTCTTAAAAGAATAGATACATAAAATGCATTAAGATGTCCTAGAATAGAAGTAGGTGGGAAAGAGAAAAGGAATACAAAGTTAGGGACTCACAAAATGGATCCCAAAATGAGATACAAAAATCAATTTTAAAAACCTTTCACAATTGCCATGAGTGGGCCACAAATTTGACTTTCACCTTTCTAGAAGCCAGTATGGAGAAGGAAATGACATCCACTGCACAGGACGCTGTGTCCACACTCAGGAGATCCTTAGTTATTCCTGATTTGGAAACATCTGATTTTAGAGCGTACCTTAATGTAGGCTTTAATATCTTAATATCTTCCCAATATAAGACAAGATAGCAATTTTTTAAAGACCCTCATAAATAAAGCAATGTTTAAAGACATTAAGCATGTGTTTTGGGGCATCCCTCAGTGCTTTTGTTTCTCTAATTTAATCAAGTGAGAAATTAAAAAAAATTTTTTTGAAATTTTCCATTTTTATTAACAGAAAACTTTAAAATAAAATTTATTTTGATATACACAGCAAAATTTTGCTTAAAGCAGGTGTGGCAGCATTTACCAGTAATTTCCTTTGATACTTTGGTGGAATAAATAACATACTGGTATTTTAAGCAATCACTCACAGTTATTGCTCTTTAAACTGAGTTTGCAAAAACTGATGGGCATGGATTAGCATGAGATGTTCACTTCCTTTCAAGTTCATGGGGTTTAGCTTTCTGAGTTCAACATTAGGTGAAAAAAAATCACATTTTTCACACCAACGTGTATTGACACAGAGCTGTTTTGCATCTCTTCCAATTGTTATAAAAATTTTGATACATGAAAGCTTAACTTGTGAAAAATGGTGTGCTATTCTTTGGATTCCCACTTATTTAATTATCAGTATATTGTGTATGTTTTAACATGTGTATAAACAAATTATTTATTATTTTGGGAGTGAATGTCATTTTTATAAAAATTAGATTGGAGTCTTTTACATGTTGATTTATAGAAACTATATATATTTTAAAGAAATTTATGTTTCATCACAGATGTTGTGAATATTTTTCCCATTTTTTGAAGCTTTTTCTGGTTCCTAAGAAGCATGATACAATTTTCACCGTACTAATACACATGTTTAATTTAGGTATTATATCTTTTCCAATACTGCTATAGATTGGAACTTCATGATATAATATCTTCTACCTTTTCTATTGATACTTTTTGTGAAGAAAGTTTTTGATTTTATGATACTAAATTTACAACCAGGTATTATACTGATTATCTCAGTTCCAAATAATTTTTAAGAAATATTCTTAGATTTTCTTGAAATAATATCACTAATCTGCAATTTATACATTGTAATTTTAAACAAATATTTTAATCATATAGTTTATTTATGAATACATTTGTGTAGTAACAGCTTAAACTTCTGAGATAAGTCTAAAACAAAATTCCCAAGACAGTGTCCTACAGATAATCAATGGCATCTTTTTTCAGAATACCAATTCTTTTTTATTTTTAAATATATACATAAACTTATAAATATAAAATTTCCTATACATATATAAATAATAGTATCCTGTATATATTATTTGATATAAATTTTTTTGCTCTACATGTGATTGTACCTAATGTTAATTACATAAATACATATTTTAAAATGCTGCCGTGTATCTACATTTTGAGTGTTCCATTTTTTCTTAAATTTATTAGTTTGCCAATTCCTATTGATAGCAATTTAGATTGTTTTTAACATTACACTTGTAAACAATCATCTCTTCTCAGGCCTATGTGACATAAGTAATTTTATTCCCCACCCCCTCTCATCCCACTTCCGTTAATATGATATAAATATTCTTGATCTGGGTGCTCATTTTAAACTTTAAAAGATACTGCCAAATTGTCTTTTAAAATATATAATTACATATAGAAAAGCATAGAGGATTTTGTCCTTCTTTGTGAATCTATTTCCTCTGGGGGAACGGTTCTACCCCCACCTGATTTTGGGGAAAGACACATGACCCAGTCGGCCAATCAGAGCATTTCCACCCATTTGGATATATTCCCTGATGTGAGTTAGGTAGGCAATGTAAACAGGGCAAATCAAATTAGATTTCAGGTGGTCAGTATGGAAGCTGCCTGAGCAAGATCCTCCTGCTTTCTCTGAGGTTACAAATCATAGTTTAATTGGATCCTGGAACCACCGGTAGGCATAGTTTCTGACCACATGAAGAAAGTCTACCAGAGAATTAAGCCAAAGTAAAAGAATATAGATCTGAAAAGTAAAGGGTGGGACACAGAATTTTGACCATATCTTTTACTCCCTGGATAGGTCATTGCTAATTCTACCTCCTGGCTTCCCGACTACATGTGCCAATAACATCATAGTTTGTCTTAACTGAGTTTGAGTTCAGATTGTCCTTGGAGTCCAAGGAATTCAGACTAATACAACCATTGGCACATGAAAAATAAGAGCAAAAAGTGGCACTCCACATGCAGTAGGTGAGTGAAAGCAGGGAAGAGGGAGTATTATTAAGACTTTTCTGTCCTCAACTGGGAACTTTGCAATCTTAGTTAAACAATAGCAAAATAGCTAGCCATTTAAACCGTTGTTTAAACTCATATTCTTGCCTACTAAGTTTGGGGCTTTAAGAGATAGCAAAAATATGTCAATATTTTGAAATATATTGACTTCTTTTTGCAACATTCAATAAAGTTTTATAGGAAAGAAGTTATGATCAGCCTATGTTGGCATATCTGAAAGCAAACAGACAAAAAATAATAAACAATCAGGATAAATGAAACCTTTCAGAGTGGTGGGAAATCCAGAATGGCTGAGAGTTACACAGTGATGAGCTTTGTCTGGTGTGTTAAAGATGATGTTAAGGCAGACTTTACTCAAGGGGGAGCATGGCAATAGGTACAAGAACTGCTGCAACAGGGCCTTGTAGTGTAAAAGAGAGATTGGCCTCAACTCCAACTCCAGCAAAAACAAATGGAAATTCATAATCATGGAGCAGATTGGGGGTGAGCAGATGGAAAATCACTAACAGGAGACATCATGGATAAGTGGCTTGTGGCTAACGTGCCTTGATAAGATTATTTTGGAAGGCAGGCCAGGGGGATAGTGTACCCAGTGTGGTCAGATACCAAGGGTGGGGCATTTTCACTAAACTGACTTAGCAGGATTCTTGCTCAATCCAGGTTCTACAGGGACAGAGAGGGAAGCCCACGCTGGGCCTAGTCAACCTCAGGACTCAGTGGAGCCTGACTAAAGGTTTGGTCAAAGGAGAGAGTCTTTGCCATTTGAAAGACGCAATTACTTTCTTTCCTCCTGCCCCATCACCCATTCCTGCTCCCCCACCAATAATAATAGTGCCTAGACTCAGGAAGGCAGGAAGAGAAAGGATTAGAACCAAGGAGAGCCAGGTGTTACCATCTGGCCCCCACCCCATCCCTACACCCCTTCCTCACCACTGTGAAGAAACCCACTGAGAGGTCTTCTGGCGGTAAAGGAAATGCCCCTGTTTTTAGAAGACAGTTTCCCACACAAGGCTACAAGGTGAGGGTAATGGAGGTAAACAGAATCTTAGAGCAGTCGCTTCATGACAGAAGGCCCCATTCTGGGATCTGGATCAGGAGTCAGGAAAGGCTTTGCATGAAGGGCTAGATGGTATATCGTTTAGTCTTCATGTGTCCTAGGTCTCTGTGGCAACCAACTCAACTCTGCTGCTGGAATAGAAAACCAGCCACAGACAAGCATACCAATGAATGGGGATGGTTGTGTCCCAGTAAAACTTTATTTATGGTTGCTGAAATTTTTTATAAGTTTCACATGGCATGAAATATCTTTTTTCTTCTGATTTTTGAAAACAATTTATGTGTAAAAACACGTTCCTTGATAGCAGGCCGTATGAAAATTAGCCTCAGGATAGATTTGGCCCCAGGGCTGTAGTTTGCCAACCCCTGCTTTAGACCATCACTTAAAGGAGATGTATGACCACAGAAACACCAGTGCTGTCGAACAAAAGTTTCCAAGAGAAATCCCTGAATCTTTGAAACCTGCACCGGCAAGAGTTGAATTTTTTACTTAGTGTATTCCTTAAAGGAGACAAGCACACCAATTTATCTTTCATTTGGGGACATGGGAGATAATAGACCAAGGGAGATAATCTCTAAAATTGCAGAATCAGGAACAGGCAAATTGGTTACAAAAGAAACCACTTGATTGAATACTATGGCATCAAATCTTTGTTATTACTTTCCAGCAAGTCGTGGCAACATAATGTGTTATTTCCTCTGCTTGCCTTTTCTGACTGGCAGTTTTCATTGCCAGTTATTTTGTTTTCTATTATGTGGTATTTGGTATGTTTGAAGTAGTTATGTTCATTCTTTAGTTACCTATTTTCAGATCACAAGGAGCCAATTTTGGAGCTAAGATAAATGCATATCATATAGTAATCTGAGATCTGGAACTGAACAAAGTAACTACGATATGATATAACTACCCTATTTTGTGTGGGGACACTGCTAATAAAGGTGGTGGTGTGTGAATTATGGAGCAGCATGCCTGTGTGCTTGTGCACGGTCAAACAGAGGGAGGGCTAGACAATGTTCTTCACCCCTTTGAACTCACCTGATAATTTCCCCTATTTTAAGTCTTTCATAGGTTTCACTTGTCTCGTTGTATTGACATTGTTTCGGAATTGTTGCTTAGCGATAGATAATAAGATATAGGGGAAGTCAGATACAGGGGAGATTCACTTTCCTAAACTTCAACATGGAAATGATGTCTGATGTTGAAATGATGAAAAGATATTGAATAAAGAATCCATAGGAGGCTCGACTTTGAAAAAAATCCTTCTCTTCAAGATACTATGTTTCCCTAATATACATGCTAAAGTAAAAAATTATGTTGCCTTGTTCTAACAAATGATGACTCTATACAGAGATTTAAAATCAGGCACCTAAAAAATATAAAATAGTTTTGATTTTTAAATAGATCCTTTACTGCACTATTTTTTGTAATCAGATTCCAGTGCAAATTTTTCATCTTTTAATTTTTCTTATTTTTTGAGATATATATCTGGTGAAGTTGTATATTTGTATATTTATGTATACTATATAACTTAGTTTTACTGTAATAGTTTATTGATTTACTACTAAAATATCAGGATTTAAAGTAAAAGTTTTCTTAACATCATTTCTGACACTAAACTATCTGAAGGTTAGATGAGTGTAAATTCAATCTCTAAAAGTTATGTTTGACAATATAATGAAATATTTAAGAAGCTAAGTCTTAGGTGACAGTATTTGTGATCTGGCTTCTAACCAAAACAACATCTACAACGCCGGCTACTATTTTTAGCATGATTAATGCTGAGGAAATGCTTTATTCCTACTTTATTCATATATAATTTATTCATTTATCATTCAATGGAAAGCTAATATGTAATACTCAAGATAAAACTAGAAATAATAGAGAAAATTCAACATCGCATGGTATTTGGGTTTAGTGACTAAAAGGTCAAACACTAAAATACTGTGATTCTATGCTAGAAAGATAATGTTTAAGTTCCACAGACAGTCTTCAACTAAGTTCAACTAGATTATGTTGTGAAACCAGAATTGATGTAACTCTGAGGTAAACAGTGAAGGTATACTATTTTCTTTTTTTGGTGAATCCCAACAACTTCTAGTGGCCATTGTTAACTGCTATAGAGAGAAAGCCATTTGACAGATCACTAGGTGCTTATCAAGTAGCAGGGACTGTTTTAATTTTTTTTCTGGTAAAAAGAGCATTTAGTATAAGAGTTATAGTCAAACTCATTTAATTGTCTTTGTCATAATCCTTTGCTATTCTATAACAGTTATCAAGTTTGCACACAGGTCATATAGGTGAGTTTAATGGGAATGCCATAGAAAGTATCGACTCTATTTCTTTCAGTCATTAATAACATACACATATATAAATCATATATATATATTCTAATATATGATTAACACATAGCCAATGTGCAATACATTTTAGCTGTTATGATTCCTGGAAAAATGTTTGAAAACTTGTATTACGTCATTCCTGGAAGGGTACAGTCCTGGGGCAAGTAAACTTGTAGAGTGCACCTACGATAGATAGATAATCTTTTAATCTTGTAATCGTAGTATCATGACTACTTTAACTGTGAAAGAATGGCATTGTCCTTCCTTGAATAATCCTTGCACATGGGACAGGGACCTGCCCTGCTTCAGTGGTACAATAACAGTAGTTTAGCTCTATTCATACCACTAACCATAAAATTCTCAATGATAGCATTTTTGGTTCAGACTTTTAAACACAAGCAACAGGGGTGAGCAAAGAGCCTTTCAAGTCTTTGTTTGCAGCACTTGCAAATTTAGTTCCTCTTCCTGGATGCCTGATGTCCCCTTCCAGTTATCACATATTATATGCTCAAATAGTGTGAATTTGAGTTAAATAAAATAGGAGTAAATAGGAATGTATCTTGCAACTGTGGAAGGTACCCAAGGGTCTCTGGACAATAAAAAGGATAGCAGAGATCCTTCAAGACAGAACCTCTGTGAATCTGCACTCAGTGGATGGATTAATTAGAGACTGTACTGGAGCCTGTTATTCACATCCCAAATTGTAAACGCAGGACAGTTTGTTGTTTCTATACAATTTTGTCTTTGTCTTTATAGATTGAAAATGCCCATGGGAATTCATCCTTCATGCTGAAATAGTACTTTGAACACCATCCAATAAGGTGACAAATCTCAACTTCCTCTCAAGAGTTCAACACTCTTTCCCATGGCAACTTAGACACCAAATATTCTCCACTCTCAAGAACTCAATTGAGTATTTGATTCCATTTACAATTTCCCACATGAATTAGGTAGAGCATTTGTAGGAAAAGCTTATTAGTTGAAGGTATAGGCACATGGGACCATTAGGTAAGATTCTGTGAACATTGTAGAGAGCAGATAGCTGAGAGGGAACTTGATAATGATTTTTAAGTCAGTGAACAATTACTGTAGAAAGTACAGTAAGCATCAGTTTTCCATTTTTATTAAGGACTGAAAACAAAATACAATAAACTTAACCTGATACTTTTATGTAAGAGATAAGAAAACATTAACTAAAAATGCATACTTCTAAACAGGGGGAAAGGTTACATAGAGAGATGTAGCAGGCAGATCAGAAAGCCTTGCTTGAACTGAACCAGTATGAAATTAATGTATTGAATACCAGGCAGGCCCTTGCCACTTGTAACAGCAGCCACAACTCTGATACAGATGAGTGGGTACACAGGTAGAGAAGATAGTAGCTCCTCACTAACCCCTACATGGCCAGAGAGTCTGGAGCCCTCCCCACTCCCTGTTTTTTTCCCCCCCAAAAGGATATAATGTTGAGAGAATGTCAGGAAAGTGTTCCAGCAATCAACCTTTGGGGAGAGGATCAGAATCTCTTACGTCTGATATCACCCATAACCTAGAATTTATTCTAATTTTCCATGATTCTGGATTTTCCCTGTGTAAACACAGGAATGACAGAATAACTTTTCATTTATCTTATTTTTGTCCTAAGTAGAGAGTGATGTCAGTATGTTCAATTTGAGCACCTCATAATTACATCAAATGGAAGGGGGAAAAAAAGACACAAATTATAAGTATTAGGAATAAAAAAGGATATCACAAATCTGTTCATAATATTCCCTTATTATCTTTTTAATATTTATAGGGTATCTAAGGATGTCCTCATTTTTATTTTTGGTATTTGTAAGTGGTGTTATCTCTCTCTTTTCTCTCCTTTGATCACTCTGTCTAGAGGTGTATAAATTTTATTGATCTTCTCGAAGAACCAGCTGTTGGTTCTACTAGATTTTCTCTACAGTTTTCTTGTTTTCCTTGTAAATTCTTTCTACTCTTATCTTTATCATGCTTGTACTTTAATTTGCTTTTCTTTTTTTAGTTTCCTAATATGGAAGCATTGGCGATTAATTTGAAAGTTTCATGTTTTTCTATACACACATGTGATACTTACATTTTTACTGTAAGCACTGCACAGCTGCATCTTGAAAATTTTTGACATGTTGCCTTTTCATTTTACTTCAGTACTAAATATTTTCTAAATGTCCTTTCTGCTTCTTTGATTCCTGAGTTATTGCAGATGTCTACTTTTAAATTTTCAAGTATTTGGGGATTTTCCAGATTTACTTTTGTCATTGCTTTCCAATTTAACTTCATTATTGTCAGAGAACATACTTGTGTGATTTTTATTCTTTTTTGAGCTTTATTGAGGTATAATTGATGTGCAGAAAATTACACCCATTTAATGTATATACCTTCATGAGTTTGGACACAATGCATACAGCCATGATACTATCACAACAACAAAGTTATTACATATATCCATCACTTCCAAAAATTTCCTTGTGTTCTTTTGTGGGTTTTCTGGGGGTAAGAACATTTAATATGAGTTCTATCATTTTAATATATTTTAGAGGGCACAATACCATATTGCTATCTATATGTTCTATGTAGTATTCTTTTAAATTTTTTTGAGGTTTGTTTTATGGTCCAGAATTTGGTCTACCTAGGAAAATCTTCCATGTTCACTTGAAAAGAATAAGTGTTTGTCTGTTGTTGAGTCAAAAGTACTCAAATTAAGTTGGATAAAATTCTTCATCTGTTTACATGTATTGTCCATGTTTTCAACCAGACTTTTTAATATACTAATTATAGGTATTTTAAAGTCCTTGTCTGATAGTTATAATATCAAGTTATCTCTGGATCTAGATCTGTTGATGGCTTTGTTATCAACTGTTGACTGCTTCTTTTTTTGGTTGAATGTGGATTGCTTTTTTAAAAAATTGAATGTGTAGAAGAAAAGAATAGATTGGGGAAAATAGTATTTTAGTCCAGAAATGGGCATGCCTCTTCTGCCCGATTATTAGTGAAGGAGGTGGGGTCAATACGCTCAGGAGTTGAACTGAGTTTGGGTTTTGTGTTGTTGGCTATTTTGCCTTCAGTGGAACACAGTGACTGGCTTCATTATTACTTAGAAAGCAAGTGGCCCAGGGCATGACCCCTTTTGTTTGTGTTTGTTGGCAAAACTGAATGCATTAGTTCTGAAAATGCATCAAAATAATCTTTAAGCACCTTTTGATTTTGTTATTTCACATCTAGACATTTACCCTAAGGAAGTTTTTTTTAGGGGCAGTATGACAATAGTTCTGACTTGTATTGGGATGGCTAGGCAAGCAGGTGTGAAGCTGTAAAATTACACTGGGAGTGAAGGTAACTTGAGAAGGAGATATGGCACCAGAGGAAAAATAAACTCACAGTCCTTTTAAAACAGAGAGGAAAATCCTAACAATTCACTTAATTTCATATAAAACACTGGCACTTGCAATCAAGTAACTTTACATCTTTATTACAGCCAACCCACATCATAACTCAGGGTATATTTGTAGGTGCACATGTATATCTGTACACATATGTGTGCATCTCAGACCTTTAACCTTTAACCTCTCTAGAGTAGGCATATTTAGAAAGTTATAAATATGTAAATTTATGTGGATTTGTAAAATTGGATAAGATATTTTGTTTTTTAATAACTATTGCCTTTGGTATAGTATACTATATGAATTTATTATATTTTTATAATAAATGTAAGTTTTCTTTTGTATAACCAAAAGAAAAGTGTTCTAAATATTAATATATTATTGAATATATTGCATAGGAAGCATATGCCACAATATTTTGGCAAAATAAATTTTACAGCAACACAACTATTTTTAATGCAGTACCAAACATAAGTACAAATATAGTTGTTTTATTTAACAATTCAAATTCCAGCTCACTACCATTTTGTAACCTCCTTCATTAAAAAGTCCCAAGACAATTTTCATAATAAAATAATTATCAGAAAACAACAACAATGAAACTTGGTGCTGCACTAGATTTTGTAGAAAACGAAAGGACAATATCATAGATGACTTCTTCCTTTTTTATTTTTAGAGACATAAATTGATAATGTTACAGTCCACTGAAATTGGGAAGCTGTAAGTAGAGAGGTTATGTGGAGAACAGATTGTTGGTTTTAGGTGGCAAGTGTAGAATTCAAGTCATCTTTTAGATAGCTAACTGGAATTGTCAAGTAGATGATTGAGTATGAAAATGTAGATTTTATAGAAGAAGTCTGGACTTCTGGTGAAAATGAGAAGTTGGGAGAAATAAAATTATGGAAACGGCAGGGAATAGATATAGCTCATTCACTCACCACTTCAGTGATTTCTGTGCATGACATGGTTCTAGATTCTGGGGAATAGAAATAAAAGGAAGGCAGTCTTTCTCTAATTTCAAGATCTATCTACTAGGAAGAAAAACAAAAACCAAAAACCTTTACTGTGCATGAAACATCCCATATAAAATAACTTTGTCACTAACTAGAGTTTAATCTGCCTCAAGGTCAGTTTATGACCTTGTCAAACTTTGTAAGTTAGCACTTATGTAACACTTAATATGTTCCATGTACCCTCCTAAGTGATTCTGATGCTGTAACTACATCTTTTCAGCAGCCCTATCAGGTATTATTCCATTATCCACATTGTATAGAAGAGAAACTTAAGCTACAGACAAAATCGTGCCCAAGCTCATAAAGTTAGTGTCAGAGCTGGAATTCCAGGCAGCCTGGCTATACAATCTATGTTCTGGACCACTACAAAATAATAGCTTTGAATTTATTCTTCACAAATACCTAAATGGAATCAGAAGAGCAAAACAACTGTAATATTATGGATTTTTAAAAGCTTTCTTTATGTTCATTTTTTAGGCAAATCCATTTTTAGGGATAATCTTTTTTTAATGTAAGAAGGATGCATTGCAAGAAGTTCAGCAGGGCTAAGAATAGTGGGCTGGCCTGTCAGTACTGCTTCCCTTGAGAAAAGCTGTCAGAGTCTGAGGCTGGGATATGTTTCTCAGGGGCCTCTGAATGGTGTGGAGCGTCGCATACCAGGGGAGCAATGTTGGAGGACAGAGAGCCAAGGAGACCAGGGCAGGGCTGAAAGGCAAGGGACAATGTGTTTGTTCCTACAAGGGAAGCCCTCATGTCTTTACAGAAGTTGCTACTGTACAAAAGGCTGTGTTTTGATTTCCTGAAATTCAGAGAAGAAACAGTTACAAATTCAGGATTTTGTCCAGGTGAAACAGCCCAAAAGGATTTCAAAACATGGAGTCAGAGAGATGCAAGGACTCCATGAAATTCATAAGAAACCTCCTATAACAATCCATACAATGAGAGACTTAATTCAAGTTCACCCCCTTCTCTGAGGGGTCAGAGACGCTTGAAAAATATCTATATCACCTATAGGTAAGGACACAGTAACAAACTTATTTAAAATTTCAGCCATGTCACATAAGAATTTAATGTCTGGGCTGGATCCAGAATATCACAATCCTGAAAAATAGTACAATATTATATATATATATGTACATATGTATATGTATATATATATTACATTACGTTGCTCTTCAGGCACTAAGGGAACTTACTATTAAATATCATTAAAATAAGGATCTTTCCTATCAATTGCAATAATTAGATGTCTACCCTTTTTAAAAAAAATTGCCATGGAGTTAAATAAATATATTCCTGAATAACTTCTTAAATTATTAGATAAAAATTTAAGGAAATTGCAAAATTCACTCCTGATTCCTTCAAGATAGATTTTATAAAGTAAAATTTCAAAGACGACTTGTATACACGTCTCAAATATTTTAATTGCATTAATTTTCAAAACAAGATAAATAGTAAGTACCCAAGGCAGTTAAAGTGTTTTTTAAAAATTATTTTAAAGGAAATGAAGGCAAAGAGGAAAGAAGATGATTAGATCCAGGAATTTTGGAAAATGTGTAATAGTGTTCTGCATCAGCATGCTGTGCTGGGGGTAGGTTTTGAATGTGTACAGAATTATTTGTATCTGAAAAAAAAAAATCAGAACTGATTTAGACTCTGCCTGAGATAGCAGTTACATTGGCTCGACTTACGTGCTGCGTTTTCAAAGGTGCCATCGAAGGCCCAGTTCGTAGTCTCCTGTGAGTGCAGAAATGACAAGAAAACTGTATGTCTTTTCAGCTCTGCTTAGCATCATTTTCTTGGTATCTCTTGATTACTCATTGTGTAGAAGTCAGGCCGGCTGTGATAGTGACTCCAGCATTAAAAGCTGTTGTCGCCACATTTTATTAATGTTCCCCAAGATATTTAGTGATTTCTACACTCCTCTGGAATTGTAAAAAATAAGCTACCTAAACTAACACAGTTCTCAGGGAAAAACTATCAGGTCATTTATTAGCTCTCCAAGTTTAGACAAAAAACATTACTTTGTCACTCACAACCTATAAATTCTCAGTTTAGGTTTGAAGTCAACATTTATTGTTGAAGGATATTTGTTGTGAAATATTTTTCTCATAGGTTAAGCTATTATGTGATATTTTAATTTCATGAAAATGATTAAGTCAATCTGAAATATTTTATTACCATGTTAGGTTCACAATGTACATACTATATTAAGATTATTATTATAGTTTAAATACTTAATATTAGATACAAAGTGCTTAAATACTTAGAAAATTCCTTCTTTGATTTTTTGACTTACTGTGGATTTACATATTTAAAATAACATGTATCTCTATATCTATCATCTATCCTTTTATCTATCTGTTATCTATCCACACATCTGTCATCTGTCTGTCTATCTCTGTCTTCTGTCTGTCTGATCTACCCACTTCTCCTTGGTCCTGAGATCCTGTGCTGGATGTTAGTTAAGGCATTGCATGATTTCTGTATCCTAATCAGCCTGGTGGTAAAGTGCCCTTTCAACATCAATTTGTTTAGGGATGTGTGTGTATGTATGTGTGTTTTAATTTTGACAAGTATTATGTGCTCCCTCAGTCTCAATTTCCCAAACAGAGAAATTTTTCAAACATAAATAAATGCTCAAAAGAAAAATACCACCCAGACAGGATTGCCCACACTTGGCCATATTTATCCCTCTCTCCTTCTCTCCCACACCAACCTCTACTTCTCTCTCTCTCCTTTCTCTCTCTCTCTCTCTCTCACACACAAGGTGTACAATTTGAAAGTACAATATAGAAATCATGCTGTGTCACATCCAAATACATTGGCATTCATCTGGGGAGGAATGAGGACAATTATCATCCTTTAACGATAGTCACCTGAGGCCATTATTAAACACAGAATTGCAAAATGAAGGATTTTCACCATCCCTTCTACACTTACTAGATAGTAGTTTTCTTAAATAAAGATCTTCGCTTTTTTCCTGTTTAACCACTGATTTTGTGCAGCACTATGGATTATTGGATTTTTAATTACTTAAAACTTAACAATCAATAGCAGTACGCTTGTTAATCTTAAAAAATTAAAAATAATTTTAATGCCATTTACTCTTGAGTCCACATTCAAATTTACCCACCTGTTACAAGAATATGTTTTTCTTTAACTTTTTTAGACCCAAAGCAGGATTCAGTCTAGCTTAAAGCTTTGTCATTGATCATTGTCTTTCTTTTAGTCCAAAGAGGCCCTTGTTCATGACATTGACTTTTTGAAGACTCGTAAGAGTTAGTATTCTTGTAGACCATTTCTTACTTTGGATTTGTCTGTTTGACATCTTGTGATGCTTAATTCAATTCTCTATTGATACATTTCCCACAAGTTGCAAAAAAAGTCTGGAGGCTTGACTGCATTTCTGTTAAAATATTGGGGATTTTTTGGGTGATTTTGTGCATGACTTACTGCATCCTATTGCGGGCTGTACTGTCAGATGTCTTACTATTAATGTTGCTCAGTTTGATCGATCAGCTAAGGTGACATTGGTCAGATCTCTTCATGGAATCTTTAGAAGACTATCGCATATCTGCATTCTTAGTTGCTCATCCTTTTTGCTTCATCAGCTCTCCAATGCCTCTAAACATGATTTTTTGTGTTTTACTTGGCTTTCTTCTTGTTCTTGTTAGGACCTTGGTTTTGTTGCAAGCTACTCTGTCTCACTCAGATCAGAAATCTCTCTTCTGATACACCCTGTAATTTGTGAGCACTTCTGTGATTTCTGGCATAACTAGATATCTCAGATTCATTTTCTACTCTTCCTTTCCCAGACTTTTGATCTGACATTTCTCTAAGAATTTCTGGCTCCTTTTCATGGGTTCTGATATATATGAAAATGTGCATTATGCCCATCAAACTGCACATTTTCTCTTCCCCACCTACACCTGAACTCTCATCTTGTATCATTTTGTCTTCCTCCTTTAGAGTCTGGACTGACAGTCAGTCATTTATTCCCTTGCACTGTGATGTCATTACCAAAGGAACTTGTATATAAAGTTGTTTTTCTGACTGGAATGTATTTCTCTCTCCTCTTCTTCCCACTTTTTCTTCCTGGACATAGGACATGTAACATACATAAGCATATATAACATATTTGCATATTTGAAGTGTGATTAAAAGTGCTTACTGGGGACCCACCACCTAACTTAGGATAGTAAACGTTAATCCTCCTACATAACACCCCTGAAGTCTCAGAGCAACCAGTAAGCTGAATTTTATGCTAAACATATCCTTTGTCTGTTTTATGGCTTTATCATAAATGTAATTATGTTATGTAATATATTATTTATGTATACGTATTTATAATACTTATGTAACTGAAATTATTCTGTTGCACATATTTTTCTGCAATTTTTTTTCACTGAACATTTCATTTTTAAGGTTAATTTATGTCATTTTATTAGTGCAATTTATTTTCATTGTTGTGTAGTGCTTTACTTCATAAATCTATTGCGATAGACTTATGTATTCTTTTGTCAATGGAATTTTGATTTCCTGACATTTTTTCTTTCTTCTTTTTGTTTTTAAAATACATAGCTCCAGGGAAACATGAAGATATTTCTCTAGGGCACATTTCTACTTGTGAAATTGTTGGTTCATAGAGTATGAAGATTTTCAACTTCGTTAGGTGATACAAATTTTTTAAAATTTATATCTTTTATATTCATTACAGCAGACTATCATTATTCCTGTTTTTCCACATTCTCAGGAATAAATGGTATTGCCTGATATTAATTTTTGGAAGTTTAGCATTTTTAAAAATCATATTTTATTATATGTTCAATATACATTTTCATGATTACTAATGAGACTAATCAACACTTCATATTTATTTGCCACTCATTTTTTCTTATAAATATCTATTTAGTTATCTATTTATTTATTTATATAAATATCTATTTTTTTCCTTTTATTCAAATAAGTAATTTTTCATTTTCTTAGTTATCTGTCTAGGCATTGATATTTTATCAGCTATATATAAATATTTTCTCTCACTGTGTAATTGTTCTTTCATTTTATCTATCATGTCTTGTGATGAACCAAGGTTCTAAATTTACAAGTAGTTTAACTTATATGTCTTTTCCTCATAATTTGTATTTTTTTGTATTTTAAAAAGAAATCTTCCATATTCTGAAGTCATAAATATGTATTTTTAAAATTATTTAAAGTTTTGCCTTTTGTATGTATGTTCTTAATCTTTCTGTAATTGATTTTTGTGCATGGAATAAAGTAGGGATCCAATTTATTCACTTATTTTTAACTTGTGGCTAAGCAGTTGTGCCAGCACTGTTTATTAAATAGTCCACCTTCTCACCCACTGCTCTGTACTGCATCCTACATTCTATACCAAGTTTCCAAGTATTTCTCGGCTCTTTGTTCTGTTTTATTGATCTATTTGACTGTCCTGTCTCTCTCTCTCTGTCTCTCACACGCACACACACACACGTACCCACATATATATACCTATCTTAATTACTGTAAAGGCTTAATATTGGTGTACTAAAAATGTAAATATTTGGGAGGGTGAGTTCACCTGACTAGGACATTTTCAGAATTTTTGTATCTATTCCAAGTTTTGTGCTTTTTCAAATAAGTTTAACAATAATCTCATAAATTTCTCTGGGAAAAAAGCCTACTGGACTACAATGTATTTGTGGTGAATTGATATCTTTACATTATTTAATCTAACCATGATCATAATATTTAATTTTTATTAATATAAAATAATTATTTTATTATTATTAAGGGCTTACAATGAACTTCATAAAAGCCTGCCTGTCTTTCCTTAGATTTATTCCTTAGCTCCTTATACATTTTCTCTTATATTCCTTTATGAAGTTGAATAACATTTTCTATTTGTTCAATACTGCTGGGTAGAAATGCAATTAATTTGTATATTGACGTGACAACTGTTCAACTTATGCAACTCTATTTTGTCTGAAGATTATTTGTGGTTTTGTATTTAGACAATCATGTCATCTCTGAACATTTTCAATATCATTTCTTCTTTTCTGATGTTTACATTTACGTTATTTATCTCACATACTACATTTTTTTGAAATTCTACTGCAACATTGAAAGCAAATCATTACAGTAACCACTCTTGTCTTTTTACCTAATTTTAAAGTAAACTGTTTTATAATTTCTCCATTTAGTAGTACATATTTGCACCCAGCAATTTTAAATGCTCATTTTCAGGTTAAGGAATTTACCTATTGTTGCTACAAGATATACTTGCTAATACTTTTTTGAATTTTGTCTAAATGCTTTTTCTGCTTTAGTTATGCATTGTTTTATTTGATTGGTAAATATTTTGTACGGGATAGATATTTATAAGTTAGATTTGGTGGCAAACTCTTTTTTGGTCTTGTCTTAGCTATAAAGATTTTATTACAATGCTGTAAGAGTGAATTAAAGAATATCCCCTATTGTCTATTCTATGCTTCTCTTGTAATACTGAAATTACTTCTTTTAGATTTCGGTAAAGCATCTGTAAAAGAACTCAAGCTTGATATTCTTTTGTGAGCAAATTTAACAAATAAATACATTTCTTCTATAAGACCATTCAGACTCACTTTTGACAGTTTATATTCCTCCTAGGAAATCCCCCATATTGTCTAAGTCTTTTTGTAAATTGACTGGCATAATAAGATCTCTGGTTTTTTTCCCTTTTTGTTAATGTTTGGTGGATATTTGATTAGGCTCTACTTTTAACACTTAATCATGTTCATTTGTGTATTACATTTTTTTCCTTTGATTACTATTGACAGAATTTCCTCAATTTGTTAATATTTTGCAGCAACTAACTTTGGCTTTGTTGATCTTAGTTGTTTTGTTTTTTAATGTAGAAATTTATATTTTTATCTTTATATTTTCTGTGTTTTAGGAATTTTTCTCTTGTTCTTTAATTTTTTAATTTGGTTGTTCCATTTTATTAATTTGGTACTTTATTTTCTACTAAGAACATTAAAGGCTAAATATTTTCTCTTAAAAACATTGTTATTTTAAAATCTACATTAAAATGTTTTTGCTCCATGAGTATTTTTAGTTATCGATTTTAAAGCTCATTCTATTTTTCTGAATTTATATGTTGCTAATTCTTTGAAATTTAGTAAGATTTATGGATGGCCTGTTTTGTAGTCAAACCTTGTAAATGAGTTACCTGTGTTGAAATACGTTTATGTGTGCTGAAAAAAAATGAGTATCCTCCAATCTGTGGATAAAATGATTTACATGAGAACATGCATAAAGCATGTAATATTTGTGTTGTTCTACTTTCCTTGTCAATTTTGATTTTTGTTCCAATTGATTGTCAATTTTTAGGAAAAATATGTTAAATTATCCAATTATCATAATATCATAATAGATTTTCATTCTTGTTGTAGTTGTTTTATTTTAACTTATTTATTTAGAAGCCATGTTATTACAAGTATACACATTAGAAAGTGTAAATTTCTTTCTGATAAATTGGATCATTAACCCAATTGATCATTTCTAGTATTATTTTTTAAATTTATGGCTATGTTTTTCTTTATGTGGACAGTGCTTGGTGGCTGCATATTTTGCCATTTGTCAGCTTGCAATCATATTTTGTCAGTAGATTTGTAAGTCTTTTGTAAATGGTACATATCTGATGTTATTGTTATCTAGTCTAACACAGTTGAAATTTTATGCACACTTACTGTGATCACAGACACATTGCAAATGACTTATGTGACCTTCCTTTGTTTGCTCCACTTATTTGTGTCTTTCCCCTCCTTTTTTCTTTGCTTTGCTTTAACTTTTTAAAAAGTATTTTATTCCCTTAACAAACTTAGAAAATACACAACTTGTTTCTATTTCTTTTAATGAGTTCTTTAGGAATTTTGAATGTGTATTTAACCTGCAAACTATAAAGTTTAAACTGTAAACTTAAAACTGTAAACTATAGGTTTACTCTCATGCAAACAATAAGGGACTTCAAATGCTTAACTTTGACATCTCTCTCCTAATTTTTAACTACTGTGTTTTAATATTTTAGCTCTTTGTACATATTTCCCCTTCAAAAATGAAGCTTTTTGTGTCCCATCACTTCAGAAATATTTCATCCAATATCTTTTAAAGTATTGGCCCCGTTACTGTTTTCCTCTTTGGCGCTGGTTGATTACCTGTTGAGTTCACCTAGTGAACTTCTATGATTTTTGTTTTATAATTTGTATTTCTTAAACTTTATGGGAATTATTCAAGATATTAACTAAAGTTATTTTAATTGTGAATTCTACGTTGCAATCATTTTGGACATTTAAAGGTATCTTTCTCTTTTATTTTAAAAAAATTAATTATGTATTTATTTCAAAGAACACTTTCTTTGCTTCTAGATAGTAAGATTATAACCGGTATATTTTAAAAAAATTATTGCCTGTGATTTTTTTATTACTTATATTAAATCTTTCTTATACAGTAAACAGAGTGTTTAAATTAGGTGGTGCAAAAATGCAGAAAGGAATTTTTCATGCTATCATTATACTCACTTTTGATATGCTTAAGAACAATTAAGAGTAACTGTTATTTTTTATATTAACTAAAAAAAAATCCAGTTTCTGAATATCTCTTTTCTTGTGCCCAATCATCTAAATTGTATATACTTACAGTGAGTTCATAGACTGAACAAAAATCTCTGTATATTCTTTCAGGAAATGTGCAAGTAGAAACTCAATGCAGTTCATCAATATTGATAAGAAAGATTTAATATAAGTAATAAAAAATACCACAGGCAATAAAATTAATTGCTACAGAAGACTGTAAATTCTAAGAAATATTTCAGAGATAAACATTAATTTCAGGTAGGTAAGTAGGCACTACAGGGGCAAAACATCAGTGTTTTCTCTGAATAAGGACTGATAATTTTCTCAGACACTCAAAAATAAAAGGTTCTCATCAATAAGTACTTATTACGGCATTTTGGCTCTTCCTTAAAGAGCAAAATTAAGCACAGGCAGTTCTTGATTTGTAAATACCCACTTAACTAGTGATATATAACTGCCTCATGAGATAATTCACCATCTTATTGAAAGTCTTTTCTGGAATGGGTCTTGAAGTGAAAAAATCTTAGAACTCTTAGACTCGCGTGAGCTCAAAAATGAAAGTGTTTTTCTGTGTTGATGCAAACAGCAACTGTCCAGCCACTGCTTCAGAAACTGAAAAAAGTCTCTCACATAAAGCCCATTTAGCACATGGATGAGTCCCCACAATCCAACATGACTTTGTCTACAATGCTTCACTTGTTCACTTTCTAAACTTGCCTAAAATTCCACTAATTGTGGCATGATTCATCTTTAAATGATACATAATTTTCCCAGATAGTATAGAATACATTAAAATCTTTGTGTAAAAGAGATCATGTATGATGAAATAAGGGTAATAAATATTGATTTAGAGGGAGGCCCTGAGACACAGGGTTTGGGGAGTAGCTAAACATCCTTGCTGTTGTTTATCACACAAGTTAGCCATGATATTTAAGATGCTTGCGTTGACAAAGAAACTTTAATGGGAGCCAGAGGAGAAACACACTAATAAATAGAGGCTAGATAAGGAGATGAGGTTAAAAGAAGGAAAGATAAGCAACTAACTTAACATGCGCCACAGGTGGTCCTTCTCTGAACAGGGGGGTGACTGCTTTTGGAGCACATGTCTCAATGTCACAATTGAAGGCTGGTCATTTTATAAAGATGGGAAACAATAAATTAATGCACCTTTAAAAGAAAAATCAACTTAAAATGTGACCCTAATATCACAAGCAACATAAAGTAAAAATAAATTTGACACAAACCTTAGTGACATCTAAATCAATGACAATCGTCTCAATGAAATGCTTTGTTTTGTCATATGCTGATTGATAACTAATACATTTGAATTAAAAAATAGAAATATTTGTGGTACAAAATCAAATATGGCAATTATATCAATATATTTTAAAAATGATTGCATTCTTGTTTTAAAGTTATCAGGAAGAAAGCACACTTTATGGCTTTAATCATAAAACAATCAAGAAAATAATATTTAATCTGAATTTTTCATTGAGAAAAGAAAAAGAAATTTTAAATGTCTAAGTATTTTTCAAGTGTTTCCTTTGTTCTTAAAAGCATAACTGATATTTAAAGTAAAGTTCCAGATTTGATGATTTTTTTCTGGATAGATTTCCAAATATTTGGATGAAAAAAAACAGATGAAAGAAATAAAATAACTAAGAAAAAAATGAGTAAAGAAATTTTATTTCTTCAAAAACTTAAGTGATATGTTTTACATATGCTGACTTAAAATAAAAATTAAAAAATTAAAAAAATTATATATATGTCTACATGAGGGCTGTCCAGAAAGTATGTAGCTATGTAACTGTTCTCGTTACATTAACAATGGCTAGATACTTTCCAGGCAGCTCTCGTGTGTGTATGTGTGTGTGTGTGTGTGTGTGTGTGTGTATCTAGAGAGAGAGAGAGAGAGAGAAAGAGAGGGAGAGAGAGCCCAAGCACGCTAGTGATTGTATGTGTCAAGGCATATGATGTGAATCCTGACATTCATTGGTTGCCAGAGATCTACAGTACAGAGATACGTTCTTAACAAGTGGGTGTTTTGATCAACTAACAATCAAATTCTGGAAAATAAGTTGAATTCAGGAAAAAAAAACTAAAGAATATCTCATGTCAAGAAGTAAACAACTAAATGAGGAACTGAGAACAGACAACAAAGAAGGAACATCAGTTAGAAATTTACTTCAGGCCTATTTAATTATAAATAAAACACTGTTCACTCTGAGGGCTCATTTCTGTTCCAGCTATAAGCCCTCCATTGCATGAACTCCGTGCACTAAACTCCGTGATCAATACATTGAAGAGCTAAGTTATTCTAAGAACACAAAACAAATAAAAAGAAAGCTACGTTAGAAAGTTTTGTTTTATAGCTTTTTTTTTTTAAATAGTTTATTCACCAATCTATCAGTCCCTACAGAAAAGAGAGAAGTAAGTCAATGTGACCTCTTGGGGGCCCATTACGGGAAAGCACATGCTGTGTATGTAATTGTTAGGATTAACACAAATATGTCTTAAAAGACAAACTAAGGACAGATTGACAAAAAAAGTTACAGATATGAGGTAGATTTATAAAAGAAATTAGAAAGATTCATTGTATTTACTTTAGATAAATACAGACAACCAGCAGATACAATGAAGCAGATATTCTTAAACTACTATAAAGGCAATTATAAAAGGCAATGCTTTTAAAAGCATCATTAACTTTTTCTTTTTTTAGTAATTGAGTCCTTGGCTAGTAATTACTACTCTCGTAAAAAAGAATATAAATTAATTATAGAATTCAGTAAATAAATTTAATTTACCACATCTTAACTTTTTTTTTTCTTTTGTAATTTTCTCAGATGTGGAAAATAGAGCTAACTGACTTCGGCATATGGAAAATATGCTTCAACATATAAAAATCAGGATGTAATAGAAGAGAATCTTCTTGCCTACTCCTACTTATCCTGTCTCATAAAGAAATTATAAAGCAATGAATTTTAAATGGGTCAGATGAAAACCATTTAAACTGTAATACATATAATCAATTCAAGTAAGTTAGTGCTATGGGCTTATTGAGACAAATCCTTTATCAAGATATAATGCACTAATAAGAATAGAATGTGCAGTTACTGTGGGTAATGCCTTGAAGACAATGTAATTTTACTTTATGACGTTACTATCATCAACACTATTCCCTGTGCCCACTGGGCACACACCACTGCTATAAAAATAATGGCAGGGTAAGGAATCTATCTAAATGTGAATACAACTTCCAAAAATTTGCAATCTAGGGACATGCAAATCATTTCCTTGAAATTATGAATAGTATTTCCATACAAATTAGGTTTCTAAAATATATCAGTCTTCTCAAGAATTTTCCTTTGCACTATAAGACAACAGCTTTGGAGAGGGCTTTCTGGTCTGACTATATGGCTTTTTTTTTCCTCCAAATATAGCTAAGAAAGATGAAAAATTCTGACACATTGTTTTCTGCCTTAATATGTCATGAAATAGGATTGTATTGAAGATCTTTGGTAAGGCAATATACAGAAAAGCATTATTCAACAGTTTGCTTAAGCTGAGAGGAATTCTGAACAACTCATGAAGTTTGGGAAATCAAATTTTATAAGACAGAGGGGATGAGGTCATGTAATAGTGCAGTGTCACAAGATTTGATTCATTATTCTTTCTAGAGGTGTAAATTAATTCTTAGTAATTTCAAAAGATAGTCTGTTCTGGACATGTAAGTTGTATGATGCTTTCTAGCAAAGACCATAATATCCATGTGATTAATATAGTTATCTTTTTTGTGATAAGAAGTGGAACTTCCTTCTAGTCCTTCATGAATACTCACAGTTATTCAAGGTGAAGCATGCCAGGAGTGGCTTTTTCCTCTTTGCTTCAATTAAGAAGATTAACTTTTGTCTCAATGAAATGTGATATATTAATTCAAATTATTTACTGAGCATTATAGTGAGACAGGCACTTTTCAGATCTTGGGATACATCAGTAAACAAAATGAGTTAAGACTCTTGCCCTTTGCAGTACTATTCTAGCAGGGAGATACAGACCAATTAAAAATATGCCTCACAAAGAAGGTATATAATTTGCTAGTTTGTGATATGTGCTATGAAATAAAGAATAAGTAAAGTTGGGTAAGGAGGATCAGGAATATCATAGGAGGGAAGGTGGAGGCTATTGCATTATCTAGGATGCTTAGAGTGTGTTCATGCAAAAAGTGATACATAACAAACAAAAAAAAGAATGTGAGGCTATCTAGGGAAAACTTATTCCAGCCAGAGGAGCACGCCAGTGCAACCCATCTAAACGGGAGAAGATGATTGAGGAACAGCCAGAAGGTCACTGTGGGCGCGACCAGTGAGAAGGAGGAGGTGAGATCAGAAGGGTTTGGGGAGCCCACTCCTGTAGGACATCATGGCCATGGGAGGGACTTTGGTTCTACTCTGAGTTAAAAGGGGAGGCAAAGGAGCGGAGAGGCTTAATCTGAGTTGCTTCAAGACACTCACGTGGTCCTCGGTCAGGAATAGACTATGGGAGCAGGAAGGGCTGCAGTGGGAAGGTGATGTTGTAATCTGGGCAATAGAGATGGTGGCTTGTGTCAGAGGGAGCGGGTCAGATGGTTACGAGTGCTCTGGTTCTGTGTATCTTTTGAAGTTTTTCCTTGATTGGTTGAGGGTTACGTAAGAGAACAAAAGATCAAGGATGCTGCCAACATTTCAGGCTGAACAATTGTAAGAATTGAACTGCCACCAGTTGAACTGTGGAAGCCTGGGGTGAGCAATTGGAGGAAGATCAGGCGTTCAGCTGGGGCCATGTTCAGTTTGAGATATCTCTTTGGAAATGTCAAGTGGTGGGTTAGATGCGTGAGTTGGAAGAGAATGAGGCAGAATGTATAATTTTGAGAGGCATCAGCATAGAGACATTTTCTGGAACCATGAAACTGGATGAAATATGGAATAATACATAGAAGAGAAAAGAGATATTAAGAATAAACAGTGAGGTAGTGCAATATTAAGAAGTCAAGTATAAGAGAATAAACCATTAAATAAACTGAGGTGGAGTAACCAGTGAAGTAGAAATAAAACCAAGAAAATGTTATATCCTGGAAGCCCAGTGAAGAAAGCGTGTCAAGGAAGAACAAGTGATCAACTGTGTCCCTTTCTGTCTTTAGGCCAAACAAAATTAGGACGGAGAACTGACCGTTGGTTTTAGCAACATTAAGGTCATTAATGATTTCAGTAAGAGCAGGTTTTTTGAGTGGAGTGGTAGATTCAGACCTACTAAGCAGTGGAGTAGTCTTTAGAAAGGAACAGAAATATCTCATGGACTGTTGGAGGCATGCACGGAATATATGGAGTCAGATGTTGGTACATAGGTAGATGTGATGGGGAGAGGCTATGAAATTTCTCTTTTGATTGCTTTGATTTTTCTCAGTAAAGAACAAAGCAAGGTGTCAGCTGAGAGCGAAATGGGTGAGGTTCTAAGGTTCAAGAAGAGACAAGGTAATTTAAATAGCTGTGAAGGAGAACAAATAACTGTGAAATGTGGTATAATTCCCTGATAGCATTAAAAGACCATATAGGTCCATGGGCATGAATATTTAATGGGGGACCAGTCAGACTGATTCTGTGTTTTTCTCCAGCCACCCGCCTTCAATTGCAATAATACAGGTAAGGGTCTGAATAGACTTAGATTTTTTTTTTAATTTCAGAATATTATGGGGGTACAACACTTTGGCTATTTTGGGCAAGTGTGTAGGACAAGAAAGGTAGGAACATATGCAAGGAAAGAAGTATAAAGGTTGACCTGAAATTTAATCTATATTTCTCACCTTCAAGGGGATAAAAAACTATGAAAGAATGGGGGGATTCATTAATTAGATGTTTTGTTGGTGTAAAAGGATCATTAGGAGCAAGATACAAGCAGAAGTTAGCTGGAAAGATAGGTGGCTGGAAGGCAATTAAGGATGCTTTGCAGTTTATAGCTAACAACAATTTCCAGGACATGGCCCTTAAAGTTAAAGGAGAAGGGCAAGGTTGTCAGAGGAGCAGAGAACAAAGAAGTTAGAGGTCAGGGTGCAGGAAAGACCATCTACACACAGATTGAAATCACTGAGACTTCAGGCAGAGGTAATTTTTGAGAAAATTACATGAATCTGGAGCTAAAATGTCCAGAAATAAAAGGAGACGATCCAAGGGTTAACAGATCACAGCAACAATGCAAGTAGTTGATAATATAACAATGATGATGATGGTGGTGGTGATGTTATTTTGGAATAAGATTGAATATTTTGAAAGTTGTCATGAGACTCTAGGAAGCCCCTACCTCACTTCCTGGCCCAGAGAGACAAGATGAGTGAGAAGAAAGTCAGCTACCATGGGAGGCTGTCAGGGGAAGCAGCATCCTCAGAGCAAATGTAGGTCACCATTAGAGCAAGAGAAGAAGGGACATTCAGAAGTAAGATTAGGATACGGGGATTTTTCTGCAAAGGTCCTCACATTCCAGAAGGAACAGTGCTTGGGATGCAGGAAAGGAGAGGAAATTTTTTTTTAACTGCACTTGGAAAATAGACACAAGAGATTTCAATCTCAATATTAATATCAAATAGCAGTTGTCCAAGTCGTTCAAGTCTCCAAGTTGGAACCCAGTATCCACCCAGGGATGCCAGGAGTGATATCCCGTGACCAGTACCAGAACTGGCCATGGCTACAGGGGAGACATCACACGTGTAGCAGTGGTAATGGTATTCTAACAAGTTTATCATGTGGCATGACCTCTGTAGTGATCATGATCACTAAATCACATTCTTGCTTCTCCATTTTCTGAGCCAGATTCTCCCACCTTACATGTAGTTCAGAGTTACTTGATACCCTGGAATAGCACATAATGGAAAAACAGCTAGTTAAGTTATCACATAGGATAAAGTGACAATTAAAAGACAAGACTTTGGAGAATGTGCTAGGGCCTCCCTTTGCCTCTCCAGATACACTCCATCCTTCCTCACTCTGCTTCGTTCCTAGAAGGCTGAGCTCCAAGAACTGTATTGGCAGGTTCCTTTGCTGTCAAGCTTCTGGCTGTGTTACACTACAAGTAGGCACTAGTGAAAGACTGGACCACAGAAAAATGAAGTCTTTGTTCCCTGGATCCCTCCCTGTCAAGCTACAGAATTGCAATGACGGTATTTCTCCACCAATGGCACAGTTTCTGTAAAGGGGGCCTCTCCTTTATCCATGGCCCTGTGGGTGGTGTGTTAATTTCCTCGGGTTACTATAACAAAGTGCCACAAACTGGGCGAATTAAAACAACAGATGTTTATCATCCCACAGGTTTATGAGAAGTCAGAAATCCAGGTGTCAGCAAAGTTTGTTCCTTCTGGAGGGCTCTGAGAGAGACTCTGGTACATGTTTTTCTTTTAGCTTCTGGTGTTGAAGGCAATCCTTGGTGTGCCATGGCCTGTAGATGCTTCACTCCAATTTCTGCTGCTGTCATCACATGATGTTCTCCCTGTATCTGTCTCTGTATCTCTTCTGCTTTTCATGTAAGGACACCAGTCATATTAAATTCAGGGCCTACCCCACTCTGGAATGGCCTCATCTTAACTATTTACATGTGCAGTAGCTGTATTTCCAAATAAGGTTATATCTGAGATTTTTTGAATGACATGCATTTTGGGGGTATGCTATCCAGCCCAGCATCGGTGGTAACAGCTTCCGGCTTGGGATGCTTAAAATCTCTTGGTTTCACTTAATCATGCTCACAACTTTTTAAATGCTCCCTTAATAAAATTTTGTCATTTTTCCTATTTGAATGTTTTGTTTCTTGGTAGGACCCCGACTGAGACAGAGATTCAGTGTTAAGAGCTTGAAGAATTCAAGGACTTAGGGTGGGGCTTCTGTGCTTAAGGGTGGAGATGCCATATTTAACGAGAACTGGACAGATAAGAAAAGAAGTAGCATGAAACCCTCAAAATCTTAAATCCCTTGCTCATGCCATAGGCCCAAACCAAGGGCTTTTCTTCAACTGCGGAAACAATTTCTTATCATTTCCAGCCCTGTGGCTAAGATACTTAAAAAACAAGCTCAAATATTGATTTTGCAGGTGGCTGAGGTACAATATCAGTTCAACTCACAGCTTTGCAAGTTCTCATAAAAATTGAGTGCACGGATGATGAATGAGTTCGAGCCTGAAGATGGAAAATGTTGAAATGTAAGAAGATGAGAAGACTCAGAGCAAGAAACTCAGTGCTGTGCTGGGGCTCCAGTGCCAGCCCAAGCCCTGAGAGGTGTTTTAAAGGATTTGCATCAATGAGAGAAGAATATAATTATGGAAAAATTTTTTTAGTGCAAGTACACTTACTAGAGATTCTAGATTCAATGTGCTAAATTAAGTCATTGGGAGAGTTCTAATTATTCCCATGACACACACAATTCCTGCTATAATGAGAAGAGCCCTGAAATTTTGGAGCACTGGAATATTGGGATAGATTTATTATGTGAAATAAAACCTTTGCCTCCTGACTGTAAAGGTTAGGAGGCCCAAAAGATTATCTTTTTACCATAGCTTTTACAAACACTTTGGTACGGAATTGTAGGTTATTAGGAAAGCACTGTTGTGGCAGATTTCTACAGTCTAGAGATGCTAGTAGCACACTCTGCCATTTCAATGGGCTCTCTGAATTCACTGGGTATGGGAGAGTACTGGGTTGGGACACCAGAGACAAGGCACATGCATTTTTATATTAAGCAATACTGCTTGAGTGGTAATCAGAATGGTTTGACTCACAGGGGTTTCAGGTAATAGTTAACTGATGACTGGATTACTGGAATACTCATGTGGGGCAGCCCAATAAAGTTCTATTATGCTTATATAATGACCCCAAACTCTAGGCCTGGGAAATAGATTAGATCCACCAAAATAGAGAATTGTGTGTTTTGATTATCTCACAGCTCTGAATTTGTTCAAAATTCCAGAGCACGTTGAATGAATGGTACAGCTTAGTAATCCTGAGGCTGCATCTGGCAATGATATTGCTGGGGATACCAAAGGGAAACCTGATAAGTAGCACCCTGTTTCTGTCAAATTTCTGAAGCAGTTGGGGGACAGATATGGACAATATCAGATGAGTAAAGAAAATACCATTTTTACTACTCATGACAGTGTGGACTTTATCTGTGAGCTACAGGACTTTCCAGTGCTGAACTTCTTTCAAAACACATGCTCAACTGTGTGTGTGTCTCAATGGAAGGAGAGTCTTCATGTGCTAATTTATGACGTGGAGCAGCAGAGGGGAATGTAGGCTTTCTGCTTCTTGCTGGCAGCTCAACCAACAAAAGAAGTGGGGAGCTGAACTTAACATGTTAAACTTATTTTTCCCAATTTATTAATTAAAGAATTTTCCTGTTCTTTCCTGGGGAAGAATGAATGAAGGGGCAGGGAGAGGAAGAGATCGGTAAAGCTATTTGATTGAAGCTTACAAAGAAGGGTCGAGAATAGGTAAAAAGCTTTTGCCTAATCCCAGAGGATACTGCACCATGTAGACAGGAGTGGTAGCTGATGTTGAGTGAGTGCCTTGTTGCTATCGTAGTCTGTGAATCAAGCAAGACCACATGTCACACTCTTGGGGACAGATCCTCATTCTTCTTCTGGGGAGACTTTAAGCTGCACAACTGAGGAAGCAGACGCCCACTTCTGATATAATCAGGGCTGGAATCCAAGTCAGGTGGCTACAATTGTATGACACAGTGAGACTTTGGTCTCTAACCCTGTTCCAAACTCCATTTGTATTGACTAGGGAAGCCCAGCTGCTTCCTCAGCAGAGTGAGGCCCGAGCACAGCCGTATGGGCGCAGCTGACAGACTCAGAGGAAGCTTTGCCACCAGACTTGCTTCTCCACCAGAGGATGGAGAGAGCACCAGCCCATCTCCTAGTGCAAACTGGGCACCGGGGCGTAAGCTGTGTGGTTGGAGCGGTGTGATGCTAAGGCTTAGCTACTCCCAGTCCACAATCTTCTCCTTTGTCACTCCACTGCAGGGGTCAGAAAACTACAGCTCACAGGCCAACTCTGGCTTACCACCTGCTTTTATAAATAAGGTTTTATTGAGCTATCTATTTGTTTACGTGTCATCTATGCTGCTTTCACGCTACAATGACAGAACTGAACAGTCGCAATAGAGAATATAAGTGATTGTCATTTATAAATATTGACTATCTTGCCCTGTTGGAGAAAGATTGCAGACTTCTGCTCCACTAGTATAGCTTGTCTTAATTAAACATTTAGCTATATCAAGTTTCCATGGAGCTCTGCAAGAGGTTAATTTCCTTTACAGAAAATTGGCTTGAACAAAATTTGTCTTAGACCTAAGTTTACCCCTATTTTTCAGTCTATACCTGATTTCAAAGTGTGTCCTCTGTACTTCGTACCCCACTCTATCAGCAACCCATACTACTTCAATTCATAAATGCTGTGGGAATTGTCACTGACGTTGCTTTTGAGATACTAGAAAAAGCTGGGATAATAAACAGGAATAGAAAATTCATGCATAATATTGGAATCCATGCCCTAAACCAGTCGTGGGGGGAGTCAGGGCTGGACCAGACAAGAGAATAGATCTCAGAATACTGGATACGGCACTATGGACTCTGCCGCTTTGATTCATTTGCAACATATAGAGTTAGCCAGGGTACAGAAACCACCTTTGACAAGAGTAATTCTGTCATCCAACAGTAATCCAGCCAGGCTAATATAGTCTGCCTCTCCTGCATTTGATGACACATGGCACATGCAGAATTACAATAGACTAAGGGAGGAGAGAGCACAAGTTGTGAGAAGTACATCTGCAGGCTGGTGAAGAGTCTCCTGGGGGCACCCAAGTATAAGACAGTTAACAAGAACACTCTCTCCCCATCTTTCCTATTTCTAAGTGTTTTGTTCCCAGATGAGGAGTTTCACCAGTTCAGACAGCCTGCAGATGAGTGGTGAGCACTGAGTTGGAAAGATTTCTCTTTGAGGTGATGTTCCAGGACTCCATTGCCCAACCCTCCAGTGTCAAGGGCATGGTACGCACTGGATTGCACGCTTGGTGACACAGTCTTTGTTGTCTGGGTATTATGTCTGGACAATCCAATCGTAAACAGTGTATTCTTTCAATGCTTGAACTGAATGCAGAGGGACATGAGAACTGTTGCACAGCCGTTGTGTCTGCTCGTGAGTGAATCAGGTTCACAGGCAGGTTGGCTGGTGAAATCTGGGTGCCCCTACACATACTGATCATTTTATGGTCCTAATCTTAAGGGAGGCTACAATTTTAGAATCATCTAATTCTTTTCTTCCACATAGCTTGCACAACCTTGAATTCCCCTGGCTGCAGAGTCACTGTCACCCTGTGTGCTTTATTAAGTATATGGAAGATAACTGCTCCCAGCAAGCAGTCTCACCAGCTGGGGATATTACACCAGTGAAACACATTTCTCTATTTTGAGCCATTATAGAGTTATACAGTACTCGTTACAATGGAGTAAGAATATTTTAGAGCAGTTATAACATAAATAAAGCAGTGATTACCTTAATAGTATATGCTAGTACAAGCTAGGATAGTTTTAAGCCACTAAATTTGTGGTAGCTTGTTATGATCACAATAGGAATCTCATGCATCATTCCAATCTTGTGGGGCTCAGAAATGCAGTTGTCTAGTGTTCAGCATGGGCAGGCTACCGAAAATATTGGTGAGCACTAGCAATGCCCCTCATAGTTTATCTAATGAGTATGAGCTGAAATAGTAATGGTAGAAGTACAGCCCTTTTATCATGGTTACATCAGAAAACAAATCAAATCCTTAAACACAGAGAAAAAAAATCCACCAGTAAATGATAAAAATGGTTACCAGCATTCATTAGTTAAAGGAAATTTTTGTTTGTGTCAGGTTTGTTTCTTTAAGTATTTGATAATTTATACATTATGCAAGTGTTTGGAAAAATTTGTGGGACTTAAATATTTCCTGAATACTATCACTGTCTCTTAGGAAAAATAATACAATATATTAACAAGATAAAAAAATGACTTGGAATTATTTCAAATTCAAGAAGTAACTATGGACTTTAATCTGTAATAATTGCTTGTCTTGAGGTTTTTTTTTTCTTTTTGGAGGTAGTGAGCTGCCAGTTGAAATTTTTTGTATGTTGTCATATGCTTGGAAATGTGTTACATTGGAAACTCATGTATTTATTATTAACATGTAAAAATTGAGATATTTATTCATGATGATCATCTCTCTACATCTGCAATTTGGAGAAAGATTTTATACAAAATGCTATTACAATATGTGAGATTTACAGCTTTAGCAGGGAATGATAATAGCACCATATAGAGCTTCATAATTTACAAATCACTTTTATATCAATATTATATGATTCTCATAATCCTGTGAGCTAGGCAGAAATGGTTATGTTTATGAGAAAGTGGAGCTCAGAAAAGTTTGTTGTTTTGCTTAATGTTAGAAAGGGTTTTTGTCAAGTTTTCTGAGTATGTTAGTGCATAGTCATTTTTAATATATCATATTCCTTAATAAATTCAGTATAAATATGATTTTTAACCTTTCACTTGATTGGTAAACAGTTTGAATCTTAAAATTCAAAATAAGAAAGAAGTATTTTAATTTAATTTATTTCCTTCTCCCAAAAAATGAAATTATTTTTTTTTGTTTTTATTCTTTATTTATATATACCAATTGTATTAATATATTTGTATCTGGTCTGCCATTAAGTTGTAACCTTCTATTAAAAACTGATGATTAGAAACCTCAGTCTCTGAGATAAATCTTTTTAAAAATTATTTTCGGCACACTTTTTCTTTAAGAAGTCAGAAGACCACAGTTTAACTCATTTCAACATATCCGCACTTAGTAAGCAAAGATTTTCAGTGACAAACCTTGTAATTATGGTTTCAAGCCCTAATTACTGATGTAAATGTGTCTTTTAACTTATCTTCTATATATTTATTATCCCAAGGTATCTACTTGTCAATTACACAATCTCAGGCACAAGTTGTTCTTTTTTGCATATGCCAATTGAGTTTTTATTCAGGCATATGAGTTAAAAGTTTGTGGTCTTAGTCTCTTAAAATTATCACTCAGAAAAATGTATAAAAAACCCATAGCATAGAGACAGGAAAATAACTTGGTAAAATAACACAGCTAATAATGTTAAAGCTTAGTACATGGCATGATTCCAATTGTTCTACATTGTACTTATACTTTCTTAAAAGTAATTAATTTCTAGCAAAAAATACTGCACTGTATTTTTTGACACTGTATTTTTCAACAAGAAAAGCTTGTTGAAATACTTTTGAAATTTTTCCAGGTGGGATTATGAAACATTTTATTCATTGCTTTATAGTAGCATTTGTATTTTTACCAGATTTCATTACCCATATTTGACAGTGCTGTCCACTCAAATCAGATTTAAAAGGGCATATTTTAGATTCAGAGGACTAGGCATAATGTATAAATACGATGTAAAACAATTAGAATCACGTGTGCAGAGCCCCCAGCATGTTGCCTGGCACAAGGTCAATTCCTTCCTAACTCATTCCACCGCTTATTCCCATATACGAGGAACTAGGGTCACCAATTTCTTACATATTTAAATTTTGCATTAACCCTGTACTACATATGCTCTAATTATATGTTTTGCAAGAAGGAAACTAGGATTTTGAGGAGTTAAGAAATGTGTCCATGGCTAAGTAGGCAGTGGAAGGAGTGATCTTTAGCTACACCTGATGCACAGAGCTGAACCACTGTGTTGTAATGTTCCTTGTGCCATAGGTGCCTGCCGCAGTGAGGATGGAGATAATTAGAAAATAAAGTTAGGTGACAAAAACATGAATACTGTTCAACTGAGGGGTGGAAGAGTGAACACATGGAGCAGAGGGAAGTTTTAGGGTGGTGGAAGTATTTTTTATGATACAATAATGGTGGATACATGTCATTTCACATTTGTCAAAATTCATAGAACTACAACAGCTAAAGTGAACTCTAATGTAAATGTGGACTTTGGGTGATAACAATGTACCTAAGTTGGTTCATCCATTAAAACAAAGGTACTACTCTGCTGGGGGATGTTGACCAGGGGGAGGCTGTGTCTGGGGAGAGAATGGGTTTGTATGGGAATTCTGTACTCTCTGCTCAGCTTTGCTGTGGACCTAAAACTGCTCTAAAAAATAAATTATAAAAAGCAAGCAAACAGACAAACAGTTCAAGCCTCCTGGAACATTATAGTTGTTTCCTATAAAGCTCTCTTGACATATGAAGTCTGAGAAACACCAACACCTTCCCAGGAGTTCTCAGCTTTTTTGGCATTAAGTTAATTTTGCCTAAGCCTCTGACTTATTTCTCATAGCAGGAGATCAGTGATAATTTCGAAGATCATTTTTCTTTTCTCCTTTATTTTATTAATACAGTTAGATATTGCTTACATTTTTCTTGAGAACAAAATACAATTTTAACTTTATGCATGTACATTATTTCTATTGGTCTAGGTAAATAACTTTTCTATTTTCTATCGATATGTGTCAGAGAGCCTATTTAAAAATCATCATCTATAAAAAAGTATATCTATTCATTAAAGATTTTAAAATACTATAGATTTAAATATAAAAGTTTGAATCTCCAAAAATCTATTTTTTTTTTTAATTTTTGAGGACTTAGAACAATCTAATGTTACATCAATGTCTTGGGCATTTAGTAGCTATTTTTGTAATGAGTTTTGATTCAAGAATTTTTGCCAAACCATCAATAAATCAATGTGAGATTTTTAGCAAAATACATTAAAGCTTTCAATTTACCCAAGTGATTTTTAAAAATTCTACTATTCTAAAGCTAATAAGCAATTCCTGTGTTTCCCACTCTTAAATTTTATGCATCATTTATTCTTAGAAATATTTTTGAAAATAGCTAACATAGCTATAATTTATAGTTTGTAGAGTCTCATTTTAATAAATGAGGCTTTTGACTGGCTTTACAAAAACCATTTAATAATCAAAACTTACCTTTGAAAATGGGGAGGCACTTTTAACTGCTTATCTTAATTTTATACCTTATTTCTCATCTAAGAACCAATTTATTTGTTTACAGATTTCTTTGGAGGAATTTATTCAGCTCCAGGTATGCTTAAGCCTTGTGAATTTTGAATGTCAATTGTATTTTTTTATTATGGTCATTATTTTAATATTAAAGAAAATACATGTGGTTCTCTTTGTTTTTCAAAGACTTTCCTCAGTACCTTCTATCAGAGAAGCCCAGACATCTTCGCATATCCTGTCTAATTTAAAGTATACTTATATAAAATTTGTAAAATATAGCTTTGTAATTCCAAGAGAGCCTCAAGCCTTATATTTAAGATTTCAAGAGTTCTTGAAAACCAAATAAAACTTCCCCAAAATATTTTGCATGAATGAAGTAGAAACTGAAAACAGTAATGCTACTTTATTTAATTTCTTCAAAATTAAAGGTAAATTATAACAAATAAATAGAAGTGTAGGTTTCTGAAGAATTTTGTCTTGTTCCAAAAATCTAAAGTTATACTTTCAAATAAGGTAGCCATTAACCACAAATGACTATATAAATTTAAATTTAAAACAATTAAAACAAAACAAAATAAAATAAAATAGATTAGTCTCTTTGCCTCACTACATTTCAAGTGTTCATTAGCTGTAAGTGGATAGTGGTTATATAATATACAGTGCAGATACAGAACATTGCATCATAATTGAAATTCCATTGGACAACAATGATCTAAAATACGATTAATTTGAATTTTTCCAACAATAGTTATAAGAAAGCACTCAGATCATGCTTTCTTAAATCACACTGTATATTGCCATGATATCAGTAACATTTTCATGACATTTGTATGTGAAATCTCAAGAGAAAAATTTATTAGAACCTTCTGAAAGAACTCAGTATGCTTTCAAAAGAATCACATAAAAGCCATATATGAAAATTGAAATGTTTGTCTATTCCAGTGAATAATAACACTACAATGTGTAAATCCATCAGATTGGTAGGAGCTACTACTTCCCTTTGTAGCATGAATGTGAGTCCCTATAATAACTTCAACCTGAGATTTCAATAATTAAGGTTTCTTTGGATGTTTCAGTAGCTTTCTCAGAAACCCTATTTTACAAAATAAGGTAATCATTTAGCTCAGTGGCTTTCAACAGGTATGCACATTTGAATCACCTGTGAAATTCATCACTCATACAGGGGCCATCCTGGAAATTCTGACCTAGTGAATTTGTGTGGGATTAAGTATTTGGGATTTTAAAATTTGCACTCCAGTAATTATCATGTTCACATCTATGTTGGGAACTACTCACTTAAATGATCTTTTAAAAATTCTATCATCAGGTATAATTATCTTACCTTTACATTTAACTTGCATCATTCTCTTTATATGATATTGGATGGCAGATATTCTTCTTTACATAATCTAATTATAATTATCTAGATACTAACTGGCAGAGATTTTTATTAACTGTATTTTCTAATTCCCCCACCAACAGGACAAAGTCAAAATCTGACATCTGAGGTCACTTTAGCTTTCAATGTTAGACTGAGAATCCCAAATACAGAATGGGTGAAGATCCAGCTACTCTGCTTCCTGGCCAAAACACCATTCAGTTAACTAGCGGTAATACATTAGAATGGATTTTCTAACAACTATTTTTTATTTGGTCAGATTCTTCATTAAATTTAGATATTGGCATTTGGGAATACCAAAGACACCTCACCCCACCACACAGACAACATGAGAAATTAAAAAGCCAGGAATTTGGAGTGGGAATTCTATACTATGTGGAGGCAACCCCTAAAAGGCTCCTCAAAGATCTCTGCCTATGCCTCTGGTGTTCATATCCTTGTGCAAACCCTTCCTCTTGAATATGGGCTAGGTATAATTATTTATTTCTAACCAATAGAATATGGCAGAAATAAAGGGATGTTACTTTTGAGAATAAGGCAGAAATAAAGGGATGTTAATTTTGAGAATAAGTTATACAAAGACTGGTTTCTGAGATTAGGCTATAAAAAGACTGTGGCTTCCCTAACAGGGTCCTCACTTTCCTCTCTCCCTGACTTTTCCATGTGCTCACTCCTAATGAAGTCATCTTCCTTAGTGTGAGGCAGCTCTGTGGAGAGGCTTGCCAACAACCAAGCAAATGAGCCTAGATGTGGATCCTTTTCCCACAAGTTAAATCTTCAGATGAAACTGCGGCACCAGCCAACTGCTTTTCTGCAACCTCGTGAGGGACCTTTCTCCAAAGGCAAAGCTGCACTCGGCTTTCTGAGCCTCAGAAACTGTGCAATCACAAGTATTTGCTGTTTTAAACACTAAGTTTAGGGGTAATTTTTTTCATAGAGAAAGAGATAAATAGATCCATTCTTTCATATTAATTAGCAATGAATATTATATATTGCTTCCTGGAAATAATCTTTTATTTTTTAAACTTTGGCAAGCATGTGTCTTTCAATATTGTGCACTGGCAAAGAACAAATTCAGTATCAGCAAAATAAATAGTGCCAACATTTATGCAGCTCAAACATGATGTGCTCTTCTTTTTTAGGCTGTTTATGGAAGAAATTTTTTTTGCAAAATGGTTGTATGTGAAATTCAAATTAGAGGTAATAAGAACCTTCTTGTTCAGATAACAATTTTTAAAAATTAGTTATCTTCCCATCTAATATATTTGTTGCATGTTTTTACTTATATTCTCATCCATTTATTTTTTATCTATGTATACCTTATGAGGAAATAGTTAACACACAAGGTCTGTTTTACTCAATTTTTACTTATCTCTGTAACCACAGCAATGACCATTAGTCAAATGCTTGAGAATTAAACTACAGGAATGTTCATATGGTCACTGATTAGGTACTGTTATTCTATGAGCCCAAGGCAGTGAACCAAGATGTGTCAGGCTGTCAACACTGTTCAAGTAAACATGAAGACTCATGATATGCATCTCGTGCCTGGTTTAGGTTCTGCACCATGGCTGGTCACATAGCTGTGTAAATAGCTCCATTTAACGGTATGGATCCCCTGCTGGGTGCAGTGGCTCACACCTGTAATCCTAGCACTCTGGCAGGCCGAGGCAGGAGGATAGATTGAGCTCAGGTGTTCGAGACCAGCCTGAGCAAGAGCAATACCCCGTCTCTGCTAAAAAAAAAGAATAAAAAAGTAGCTAGGCATGGTGGTGCATGCCTGTAGTTCTAGCTACTTGGGAGGCTCAGGCAGGAGGATCCCTTGAGCCCAGGAGTTTGAGGTTGCTGTGAGCTAGGCTGACACAATGGCACTCTAGCTGGGCAACAGAGCAAGACTCTGTCTCAAAAAAAAAAAAAGACTATGGACCCCAAGAGTTAAGTGGCTTCCCTAGGTAGATATCTTGCATGTGTCTTCACTGTTCACGGCTGGAGAGAAAAGTAAGTCTATGTGGCCCTTACAGAGAGAAGCAGACCTTCAAAGCCTGTTAATAACCACTCTATCATGTTCTATGTATATTTTTTCTTGCTATTCCTGCACTGTGTCCTTTGCTGTAATAAATTTCATCCATAAGTTTGTGTTGAGTCAGGTGAGTCATTCTAGCCGATCACCAAAGTATTAGGTGGTCATAGGACCACTGAAATATGCCAAATGTCCCATTACAAAGAATCTGCTGAGGCAAATTCTCTTAAGCTTGAGAATTGGCAAACTAAGTTCCAAGATATTTTATTTATCTTCAATAGAATTGTATTTCCCTTGTTTCTAGCACAGTTTAGTAAAACTTTGTTTAAAAGGCAATTGTACATCTTTTAGGATGGTTATTAAAAAAATAAAGAGAAAATAAGTGTTGGTGAGGATACAGAAAAATTGGAACCCTTGCACTTTGCTAGTAGGAATGTAAAATGGGGCAGCCCTTGTGAAAAACAGTATGACAATTCTCCAAAAAAAACATAGAATTACCTTATGATTTAGCAATTCTGCTTCTGGGTATATACCCAAAAGAATTGAAAGCAGGGCCTTGAACATATGTTTGTATGTCCATGTTCATAGCAGCACTATTCACAATAGCAAAAAGGTGGAAGAAATCCAAGTGCCTGTTGACAGAACTGATAAACAAAATGTGTTATATACATACAATGGAATATTAATCAGATTTAAAAAGGAAGGAAATTCTGACATATGCTGCAACATGGAAAAATTTTGAGGACATTATGCTAAGTGAAATAAATCAGTCACAAAAGAGAAAATACAGTATGATTCCACTTATATGAGGTACCTAGAATAGTCAAATTCATAGAGATAGATGGACAGTGGGATGGGTAGAAGGAAATAGGGAGTTAATGTTTAACGGGTACAGAGTTCCAGTTGGGGAAGATGAAACATTTCTGGAGATGGATGGTCGTGACAGTTGTACAACAATGTGAATGTACTTAACCCCACTAAATTGTACACTTAAAAATGCTTTAAAATGTATATTTTTTATGTATATTTTACCAGAATAATTTTTAAAAGGTAATTTTTATTCTTTTTTTAAAATATCTGAATGCAATCATGATAATAATATCTGTTATATATCTTATCAACATATAATTTATAAACTGAGAAATATAATACTAATGGATAAAGAATAATGAAATTAGGTGTTAAGATTGTCATCATCAGTAGCCCTTTCATTTTTCAATTGACTGCAATTCTTAATCAGTATTCGAGAGATTCACAGTCTTGTTGCTAAAGGCACCAAATTGGAGAAGAAAAGGGGAACAATTCCCAGCTGTCTGACTGCCTCGTGTAATGAGAAGCAAACATCAGAATGCAGGGATATATGATTGGAGAAATTACTATATTTCACAGAGAGGCATAAATGTGGAAAATAGGTATTCAAGGATTGAAATTTCTGTAATACTATCAAAAAAGATAAATGTAATCTCTTTCCTAATTACTTACACCAGTAAACAACCTCAAGACAAAACATGAAGATCAGGGTAATGAGTTCTCAAAATTCTGGAGTCTCAGGAGCAGGATCTGAATGAATATGCCAGGATTAAATGTTTGGAGACTTGACCAAAAATATTGACCTTCACTTACCTTGAATACACATAGTCAGGCATTATAAAGTGTGTAATTGCAATGAATAATCAGATTACTTAGTTTTTAAAATATTTTTTCTGGTATCATTTTTAAAATTAAACAGTAGACTACCTGGATTCTGCTGTCTGTTGCCACCCATGGCATTCATTGCTCCTGTTCCTCCACATCCAAATGCTGTTAAAGTTACAGCAACACGTCTCCAAATTTGTTTCCTAGTGAATCTGATTCTTTCTATTTCGCAAATACATTTAATTGAGCCCATTATAATCCCTTATCTGGAATACTGAGTGGCAATTATTATTTTTTAAATTCCTGTTGTATCTCCAACTTACACCAACTTTCTTCACTGCAACTACAGTTGTCATTTTAGGAAGAAAGACCATAACAGGTCTTACTAAAAAAACCTTAACGGCTTTCCAAAATTACTGGGTAAAACCAAAATACTTTAACTTGTTGAAAATATGCCCACTTTATGGTTTCACTTATTGACACTTGTTCAGTTTTATGCCAGGTTCTGGCTATAGGGAGCTGCTGAGCTGGTCTGAGATTATCATGCTTTGTGTCATCATGACTTTGGCTTGTTATTGCCTCATCCTTTATTCCTTGTCTTCTTAGCAATCCTCCGTGCAAGTATTCGTTCCTGCGTTACTGCTGTGCAGTCTTCTCTCGCTCCTAGTCCTACTCCTTTTCCCACAAGCACAGTATGTTCAGGCTTATCCTAAATTTCTGTCATTTCTCTTAATATTCATCCCAATATAATTTAATTATGTGAATATATATTGTCTTCATCATTAGACTATGACCCCTGTGTAATGAGTCTGCGTGTCTTTGTATCCCATTGTCTGGCATTATATCTAAATTATAGAAGATAATAAGTATTTTTTAATGCATTACTTCATTCCTAGTTTAATTATAGAGTTGACTCATTCATGATGGAATTGAATTATCATGATTGCTTAGTGGAATATAACCCAGTCATCAGTTAGCAGACCTAACCGACAGGGACTTTTGGAGAAACCCCAAAATACCAACTTAAGAATGTACGATCATCACCAAGCTAGTTGATTCCTGCTCTTCCTGGCTTACTAATAACAAATTTGAGCTTACTTATTGATTGATTCATTTAACAAATATTTACTCACTAATTATTAGTATTAAGTATATTTTGAAGACGCTGAGGTGACAAAACCTTGAATAATACAGAGATAATCAATGTCCTCAGGAAGCTTACATTTCAGTAGGGAAGACATAAATGTACAAATAAATATATAATGTTAATACATAATATAAAGTGTTGTAAACCAAATAAGCAGAATAATAAAGTCTATAAGAACAATAAGAAAGAGGTATAATTAAATAAAGTAATAATAAATGCATCTCTCAGGGGGTGACATTTGAGCAAGGACTTCAATGAAGAGAGAAAGCCATGTGACAATATTTGGAAAGAACATGCTGGCATATGGAAGAGCAAGTGCAAAGAACTTAATGCAGTGACTTCAGTCAGGTTCCCCAGATGTACGGAGTGAGATCAGTATTCTTGTTCAAATGAGGGAAGCAAGATAAGGCAAGGGAAGGAAGCCAAGAAAAATGTGGTTTTAGCTGGAAACTAGCTTCAGTCTAATTCCATGAGGAGGCTCAATAACAGAAATTGCACCACAGAATTAGTCCCCTCTAAAGGAAGATGTCTGGCCTTGGTACCCCTGTATAAAACAGTCATTGATTAAGAATTAGTTCCCAGATTGGAGCCCTTTAGCATCTGAGTGAGGCAACTCCAGTTTGACTGAAAAGGGAAGGGGGAAGCTATGAGTTAACAGTGAATTGAGGGGTGGGTGCACCAGTGCCAAGGGTGCGAACGAGTTTGGCTTATTCAAGCAAAAGCAAAAAGAGTAATTTGGCTGCAGCAGAGGTTCTCAAACTGTGCTACATATTTGAATCATCTGGAAAACTTTGAACACTCTTGATGCCCCGGCCACACCCCAGATTGATTAAGTCAGATTCTCTGGGGGTGCTACCATGGAACCAGTAGCTTTAAAGTTTTCCATGTGATTCTGATGTGCAGTCAAGTTTAAGCACCAGTGGGCTGGAATGGATAGTGGCAGGAGACGGCAAGAGAAGGGAGCCCTGTGCGTGCTGTGGGGTTGCATGTGTAACCTCACTGGAATGGGAAGTCCTTTGATGATTTTAACCGGAGAAGTTGTAAGATATGATTAAGATTTTAAAACCATTTCTTTAGCTTCATGTAGATAATTGGCTGTAAATTCAGGAGTAGGACCAGGGAGACCAGTCAGGAAGCCATCACAACAACAGAGGTAGGACATGCTAATGGTTTGGACAGGTTGATGGTAGTGGAGTTGGTGTGATGTGGACAAATTCATGATGTGCTTTGAATTTATAGCCAATAAAGTCAGCTGAGGATTTCATTATGAGGGAATAAGAGTATTCATGACTATGAGCTGGATCTTCCGGTGGTGCCATCTATTGATGTGGGAACAGTGTGGACTGTGGGGACAGGTTGATGACAGGTGATCAAGAGCTCAGGTTTGTACATGTCAACATTAAACCACTTATCAGAATTCTAAGGTGAGATGCCCAGCAGGCAATCCAACACGGGAGTCTGAAACTCAGTGGAGACGTGGGACCTACAGACAGAAATGTGGTAATCACTAGTATTTAAATTATGTCTATGGATGGAGGTGATATTACCCAGGACATGAGAAATAACTTCTAAAAAGGGAGAAGGAAAGAAAAAGTAAATCCTGGGACACTCTAAATTTTATAGTTTCTGGAAGAAAACAGATAGTCAGCCAGAGATTGACAATGAGACACCAGTAGTTTCTGTGGAAAACTGGCAAAGTGTGAGATCCTAGAAGTCAGGAGAAAAAACAATTAAATGACAAATGCTGCTGAAAATCAAAGACAAAGCTGAAAGATAGAGAAATGAATTTGGCAGAAAAGGACTTCATCCGTGCCTTTGATAAGAGAATTTCCAGTGGAAAGTAGGGAAAAGCCTGATTTGAGTGAAATGGGAAGAAAATGAGAAAGCGTGGTGGGAACTGAGCGAGCACAGAAAACCCTTGAGGTGTTTCACAAGGAAACGTAGCAGAGAAATGTGACAGGGACAGAGGGCCATGGTATCGAGGGAACTATGTATTTCACATACGAAATATGAGAATGTTATTTTATAAATAATCCATTATTTAAAAAAGAAATTATTGATGGTAGGTGAGAAAGAAGCTATTTAGGACCACGAGCAGAGTTTGGACCGCTGGTCTGCACGAGGCGGTGTTCACGCGTTTCTCGGTGCTCCTTCCACTAAGTACGACCGTAAATCCTGAAATAAGGAAAGAACTAATCATCCGAGTGAAGATGATAAAAACCGAAGAGAGAAGATGATGATCAGAAAACGGGATGCTAGAAATTAACATGTCGAGGGGTGTGGTTACTGGTAATAACTAGAGTTTACATGACGAAGGAGACACTGAGGAGTAGAGAATATTGTGGAAAGTAAGTATAAAAAGGAACTAGAAGGCCAGGATGTTTATCTGTAATCTGTATGGATTTGGAACAATTGTGAGTGTCGTGCTGGAGAAGAAAACAGTAAACACAATCAGGGCCAAGGTGGTTTAGTGTCAAAATCACTACTATGGTCTGGAAGAGTCACCGTCATTTCTCTTCTCAATAATGAATGAAATCGTGAGGTCACACTTATCCTGGTAACACGATTCACACCACCTGTGAAGTTTCCAGTTTTGTTGAATGCGGATTTTATATGCGGATCCAATTAACAATCTTATTTGAAAAATTTAGTAGTTCCTTTTTTCTTTAACACAGGAAAACTAATGTTTAAGAAATTCAGACTTTTGATCATGACTTTGAGTCACTAGGCTGAATAGTGGACATGGGTGTCACGCTTGTTTTCACTATTTGTCTACCTCTTGTTGCATAATATAAATGTTAACACATTGCCCCATCGAGTGGTTCAGCAGAAATTAGATATGCACAATTGGGACACACAGTTCTAAAGTAATAGTGAACTACAACTTTAGAATATTCACACCTTCGCCAGTGCTGGTCATACCTTGCCATTTCTCTAGCTTCATCTGGTGCTGTTCTCTGCCTCTCTGCCTTTTATAACTTAAGCTTTCCAAATTACCTGATATGCTCTGTACTTCACATTATCTTTCATGTTCTTTTGTCTTTGTTCACTGCTCATTCTCTGAGAAGGAATTACTTTCCTCATCTACCTGGCTTACTCATCCTTCAAGACCCAGCAGCACATGAAGTCTTCTCAAAGAATTAGGTGACCAACCGTACCTTCTTGTATCTCCTGTCCAGCTTTACCATGCCAACGTGTTGTTTTTTGTTAGCACATCTGTTCTTCTTATTAGATTTTGACACCTTTAAGATAAAGATCATGGCTTTACCTTTTGTCCCTGGAAACTAGTACAGTGTCTGACACGTGGTCCTGGGATTCGTGAATGGATGAATGAATGAATGAATGATACTATTCTTTATCAGAATATTTTTCATACTAAAGTAATACCATCCAAACATTTGAACTGTAATACAAGGCATTTGGAATTTATAATGACAAAAATTAAGAACAGGAGGGAAATATAAGTGGGTAATAAAACACAATGTCATTGTTGATGAGTAATTCTGCTTTTAAAATGTAGACCCTCTAAGATATCTTTTAAGTAACGAAAAGAGAGTCTATTTATACAATTGCATTTTAAAAAAATAGTGACCTTCATTGTGGTCACTCAATAAAATATCAATAGAATCTGTCAAGTGTCATCCAATGCCAAACTTTATTTTAGGATATCACTCACGTACCATATCTAGGTTACATATCTTGTTTCACAAAAGATTACAGTGGAATACTCTTGAAATTCTAAGAGACACAGTTTGTGATTTTTAAGAGTCCCAGCATCAAAAATCATATTTGATCTACACCTTCCAAAAAAGGGTATGATTATTTACAAAAAAATAAACTCCAAATCCTTGATTTCAAATTTTATACTCTTTTTTTTTTCTCCTAGCAGTGATGACTCCTTGCTTATTTTTTCTTCCAGGTTGTCCATACTTGTAATAGTATCAACAACACACCTGTTCAGTAACACATCTGTTAATGCCATTGGCTTCCTTCTCTGCCTCACACCCCCATTCACTTTTCAGTGCTTCCTGGGATTACCTCCCAAGTAAATTACTTGCACTCACCCTTTGTTCAGAGTCTGCCTTCAAACCAAAAAAGCCAGCACTGCTGGAGATAGTGACATTGGAACTGGGTTTTATAGGCATAAACAAGACTTTCTCAGGTCATTGAAAACATTGCTGCTCAAAGAAGAAACAAATTGAAAACTAGAATGAGGGTGCCACATTCAGGGTTCTGTAATTCATTTGTTCATGGAAAGCAAGCTTGGAGCTGTGTAAAATAAAGCTGTAGGTATAAGTATAAAACAGAATACAAAGAGCCATCTACACCTTTATGAGGAGGGTAGTTTCTAAACTCCTATGCAGCAGAAAATTATGTAACGAAAATGTAATGAACCAGAATAACCATATTTGTATTTGGGTGAGTAGACATATGGAGAAAAAATGTGAGAGTATTGAAGTAATATATCCTGAAGAAGATGCAAGACTGATTTTAGTAGTGCCAAGGATGACAAAGAGGTACAGAGCAATTGGAGAAACTTTTGAAATTTATAATCAATAGAACTGAAAAAAAGAGATGTGGTGGCATGGAAACTCCTAATATTTTGTGCTTGATTGGGTGGCAGTAGCACTTAGTAACATTTAATATTAATAGAATGGTGATTATAAGAGGAGAAATTAGCTGGAAATTAAAATAGGGCTTTGAAGAACTTACGGCAATAAGTTTAGTGTTTGTCATATTGAGTTTGAGCTGTTTATCCTATGGATATTTGGAGTAATATGTGTTTGAAGCTAAATAAAGAGGTGAGAACTATAATATTTTTAATTATTAATCGCAACACTGAGTAAAACTTGGTAGTTTGCATCTTCATGTGCAGTGTAAGATCATTGATTCTATGTCTAGGAGTAGTAGATGTTATTTCCAAAAGCCCACCAATTTTCAACTATGATAGTGTTTTAAAACTGTATTCTGTGGTGCCTTGAAATTCAATAATGGTACTTCTAGAGCCAGTACCCCCACTTCAAAAATAGTAACTCTGTCCTTATTGGACTTTTCTGCTTTCTTATGGCAAACCCCATTTAAGTTATTCCAGAAGGAAGGGGAGCTCTGCTGTTAACAAAATAAAATAAAATAAATTGAAACCCACCATACTTGTGCATGGTACGATTTAGGGAAGCATAGACTGAAAAGCATGAATGGAGCCCTTGAAAGTAGGGTTGTTTAAAGACATTTGAGAATGATCTCACGTTGTGATAATGACATCATTTGTAGGAAAATTTCTGTTATGGTAGAAATATTTGACAATCCGTCATTTATACACACATAAAAGAATATTTGTTTGTACAATTTCTCATTCACTTTTGGTGTTTGTACTTGTGCACATATATAATTGCATGCACGTATACACATAAAAATATAAAGAGAGAAAGTACGCTAAGAACATAGAATCAAACATTAAGATATTATTAATAGACCAAATGCATCAATCAATAGTACTGAATTTGTACTAAGTGTGCCTTAATAAAATAATAACAATGTTCACTTAAATGCTTAAATTACCAGTGTTGTTAAGGACAGTAGTGAATAGAAGATTTTCTTGTATGTGTTTCTTAGTAAGTGATCTTGTTGTGATTCTTGATTGTGATTAAGTGATTTTTAGTTCCAGAGAAAGATTCGAGAACTTCATTTTTCACAGGCAACAGACTGATTATTCAAATTGGATACTAAAGCACTTTATTGCAACTCCTGATTATCTTTCATCTCATTAAAAAGCTGTTGAAAATAATTTATTATTTAGTTGCTACCAGATGATAAAAAATTCATTTTTTCTAATGGTGCAATCAGATTATATATTATTGCTCAATTTTTATTGGCCTTGATAAGAGGGTGTTGGTTAATTCTATCTCTATTTCACCATCTCAAAAACATCAAAATTATGTTTGCTGAAGTAGAACTTACTAAGATCAAATAGATTTTGCTGTATTGTAATTAAATGATTTCTAAGTGGATATGGCAACCCCAGTATTTTATGATTCTTCTTGAATATTGCATTCTACCAGGAAATTTATATATAAAATGGAATGAAATAATTCCTAAGACATACAATGGGACTAAAATATTCTTACATTTATAGTATTCAACAAACTGGGTGCAACTTGTCAAAAACTAACCTGTTGATTGTCCTAATGTAATGTCAATACAAGCAAAATCTTTGAAGGGCTGGCCTTGAAGAGAATAAAGGAAAGACAAGAGAAACAAGGCCTTTGACTGAATTTCCTGAGATTTATCTTCCCGGAATCTCCTACTTATTATCCACACCAGTTCTGTAATGCACTCAGGGAAAACACTGCTACTGAAATGTTCCAGAAAACTGGTGGGCATACTAACCTTCTTTTAATTCGCCTTGGTATAAAAGAGACCAAGCTGGAATGTATAAAGACATAGTTATTCTATAGAAAGAAATAAAGAAAGCTAACTTCAAGTAGCTCAAATATAAATATTTTGCTGAACTCTGTCTTCCTGTATCTCAAGTCTTTGGTAGCCAAAATCACTTGTGGTAGGGAGAATAATCACCTCGATAGATGTCTACTTCTTAATTCCTGGTATTACACCTGTGGCTACATCTTTTGGGTTAAATTACGTTCCCCCAAAAGGTGTTCAAGTCCTAGTTCCCAGTACCTGTGATTGTGCCCTTATTTGGAAATATCGTCTTTGCAAATGATCAAGTTAAGATAAGGTCATTAGGTAGACCTTAATCCAATATGACTGGTGTTCTTTACATAAAGTGTTAATTTTGGCATGTAGATAGATACATTCTGGCCTCTGGAATTTATTTATTTAATTTATTTACATTTGTTGTGAGGCAAAAAATTTCTATTATTTAAGCCACTAAGTTGGAAGTACTTTGTTGAGGTAACCCTAACTAACTAAAAGGTTTACATGACAAAGGGAATTAATTGAAGATACTCTTGCAGATGCATTTAAGTTTGTTAATGAGCTGACCTTAAAACAGGGAGATTATCCTACATTATTCAAGCAGGCCCAACCTAATCACATGAGTTATTAAAATGGAAGAAGGTGACAAGAGCAGGTTACAGATGTGGTGTGAGAAGGATCTGTTTCTGGCTTTAAAGTTGAAGCGAAGGGGTGAGACCATGAGCCAAGGAATGTAGGATGCTGCTAGAAGCTCAGAAAGGCAAGACAACAGTTGCTCCCTGAGAGCATCCAGGAAGAAATGCATTTCTACTGACACCTTTATTTTAATCAGATGAGATCAGTGCTGGACTCCTGACCTGGAGAATTTAAAGACAATACATTTGTTTGTTTTTTTTTTAAGCCATGTTTGTGGTAGTTTGTTATAGTATTCACAGAAAACTAATATATCTCTGTAGCCTACTGCTATAGGGCACTGAAAGTGAGGTTTAGGGAGACAAGTAGCATATATAGATCATTTGTTTATTTTTTTCTGGGATAATGCTGCATAACAAACAGGCTCCAAATCTCAATGCCTCACAAATAAATGCTTTGCTTATTTATGGTTCTCTGAAGAGGCTGTGGTAGATCTGCTTCAGTCTGTAAATCTATTTCGGGTTTACTTCCCATTTATCACTCTAAAATTCAGATGGCAAGAGCTTCAGACACCTGAGGAAATGTCTGTTGGTGGCCATTTTCAGGACTATGGAGAAAGAAGCAGAAACATGTGGTGCCTCTCAAGGTCGTAGTTTGGAACAGGCAGTTGCAACTTCATCCTATATTCACTGGACAAACAAGAGCATGGCCAAGCCTACCATCACTGGAGTGGGTAAGTGACCCCTGGCTGGGACAGGGAGGAAAGAAAGCATGATGGACAAACAATAAAATGTGCCACAACCATCCTCTGAATTCAGTTTCCTCTCTGAAACGGGTCTTTTCCTCAGAAGTGCATATTAGGGTGAAGACTTACAAGGATCCCACTGTGTGGGTGGAGAAAAATTTCCTACACAGAGATTAGGATATAAAATTATAAAGTTTATTTCATATTTTTAGATGAAGAAAGATAGAAAAAGAGACAGAGAGAGAGAGAGGGAGAGTGAAAAGGGAAATAGAGGGAAAAGGGAGCCAGGAGTTGCATGGCGAGGTGCCCAAAAAGAGAAGGGAGGTGCCTGCACAGAGGCCAGGAGCCTCCTTGGCTTTTATGGGAACAAAGAGAAAGGAAAAAAAATAGTGATTGTTGTTAGCTGATAACAGAAGCGGCTGTGGAATAATTAACAGGAGACAGCCACAAGACTGGGTTGTCCATCTTTCCTGTGTTTTGGGGTTTTCGTTGTTGCTGTCGTCCCTGGAGACTTGGTCATCTCTGAAGTGTAGTCAGGCTTATCACTGGGGATACAATCTCACCGCTGAGATGTGGTTTTGGGCAGGAAACTGAGGCCTGAAGTTTGCACCCCTTGCTGTCCGCTCAGGAACTTTTCCAGGCTGTAAAAGCACATTCTAAATGGCAGTTTTAGAAGAAAAAGATTTACATTTCCTTTCCGTCTGTTCAGCTCTTTTCAGATGTTGTGAAAAACAGAACCCCCATGGGGTGCCTGTTGGCGAGAGAGCTCAAAGGGTTGATCTTTAGCTGTTAGTGGGGAAATTGAGGGATTAGATATTTTCCTGTTATTTTTGCAAGGCCACCCTTTCAGTGCAGCACTGCAGGTTTGCTTCGTAAGGAAAATATCAGCAAGGCACGCTTATTCAGTGGTGTAAGGGATGAGACAGGCACACTGGGCTTGGTCCACCCTGAGGGCAGTTGATAATGGCATTCATTTACAAGAATATAAAATAATACTAAAACCAACAAAGGTTGGTCTGCTTTTGTCATTATCACCATAGACCAACAATTCTAAACAATGTTATCATAAAATGCCCCTTCCTGCCATTGTGGAACTTAACCCTACCCTTTGGAATATGAACTTTACATGTGATTTCTAACTTGTAATAATGATTGATGCAAAGTTTGCATAAGATTTATTCAAGATGTATACAAAGAAGCATTATTTTGTTCTACGTTGGTTTGCTCCCAGAATATAATTTTCAGAAGTAAAAGGGACTATTTCATTCAATACTGAATGACACGGCATAATTATTTTAACACAAAAAGAGAATGAATTCAAGTAAACAACAGCAACGAAAAAACTTAAAGTAAAAATATATTTTGCTTAAGAAACTTATACAGTGTATACATGTGTTAATGTCTCTATGTAGAAATATTTCTAGCAACATAGTATCTGATATTTTAAGATGTCTCCTTTCAACTAGTACAAATAAAAAGCTTATGTCTACAATTCATATAACTTTGATAAAAAACATTACATGCATTCTTCTTATATAGTTCAGCATTGTCATTTTCCTTTCATTAATTCATTCCATAATTCTCTTTATCTCTCTCAGCAATGATGACATTTGTTCATTTTTCATAGTTTTAATCTTTCTTCTCAACCACAAATAAGGAAGCTGATGGATAATTATTTAAAGAACTGCTCATCAATCAATATCTTCTTATTTCCATTCTCCTTTTTAAATAATCTGAAATAAATTGCAATTGATCCTTGAACAATATGGGTTTTAACTGCATGAATCCACTTATATGCATATTTTCTTCTACCTCTACCACCCCTGAGACAGCAAGACTAATCGCCCCTCTTCCTTCTCCTCCTCAGCCTACTCAACATGAAGATGATGAGGATGCAGACCTTTAAGATGATCTTCAAGATGATCTTCTTCCATTTAATAAATGGTAATTATATTTTCTTTTCCTTATGATTTTCTTAATAACATTTTCTTTTCTGTATCTTACTTTATTGTAAGATTATAATACATAATACATATAACATAAAAATTATGTTAATTGACTGTTTATGTTATTGGTAAAGCTTCCAGTTAATAATAGTCTATTAGTAGTTACATTTGGGAAATCAGAAGTTATATGCTGATTTTTAGACTGCACAGGGATCAGTGCCCCAACCCCTGCATTGTTCAAGGGTCAACTGTATTCCATAATTAAGTCATCCAGCATTTACCTTTCACAATTGTTTTGTTATATCACTTGTTTCTAGCATCCATAGTCATTCACTATGATAAGTATTCCTAATATTTTTTGTGTGTAATTTTTGCCAGAATATATGACCTATCCAAAGATACAATTCTTTCCCCCCTTATTTTTCTACTTTAACATAATTTATTTATTTTTCATTATATTTAGAAAACTTTTTAAAATATAGATCCACTTAATGGCCTGCATTTTTCAATGCTATTTTATTAAACAATAGATAATATTATGACATGGTTGTGTTTGTAACAGTAAAGGAAGAGAGTGCATCATAGGACCAAAAATAATCAGAAATATTTAACCTGCTTGAAAAAGAGATTGAAAAAAGTTAACTTAATTTTCAGACATTATCTAAGGCCAGATGATGTTATGAGAAAAATAGCTTAAGATGTAAAAACGTACTTTAAAAAGAGCACCATATAGTTGTTGGGACTTTCAGTTTCACGTCCCACATGTAAGAGGCTAAAAATTTTGCTCCCTTTTTTAATGATAAGAAAAACTTAGAGAAACTCAAAGATCAGTGACTTTTCGTGGACCCTTCAGAAAACTGACTTGCAGGGTCTATCACCATCCTGAAATCTGGAGATACATGGACATCAGTGAAATTTGCTTACAAGGCTGGCTGACACCTTGACTTCAGCCTCAGAAGACCAGAGGGTGGACCCATCTAAAATGTGCTAGACTCCTGATCCACAGAAGCTGTGGGATAATAAATTTGGGTTGTTTTGAGCCATTAAATTTTTGGTATTTGTTACACAGCAATAGAATATGAATACAGAAATACATAGAGTATATTTCACCCTTCATATCATTTGCTAAATTAACTATATGACAAAGTAGGTTTGTACAATCTTTATAGAAGAAAAGTGTATTCAATGTTTTCTGCTTGCAACAGTGGCATTTCCTATTGTTATTGGCACATTTTATGTAACATTGCTTAATTAAAGTTTAAAAATAAATCATTTATCTGCTGATCTTATTGTCTTCATATACAGTGAACAAAAATTGTATCTAAGAAGCCTTTGAAATAGGACTAAAATGCCTCAAAGCTACCATCTTTGAAGAAAAATGTTCTATAAAATATAGTCACATGATATCTTTAATATGAAATGATTGGACTTCCAGAATAGCTCCCAATACTCTGATTTGAGCTTTAATTTGCACAATAGAGAGAGCTGATATCTCAAGATTATTATATAGAAGTAAGCACTTTAAATGTAAGTTTTCCCAGGCTTTTCACCATTTTGTTCACTACTTCTACAGAAAAATAGGAGAAAAGCAATGATTTTTCTTAAGATGCATATGGGAATGGGGAGTTGGCTGTGAGAAAGGCAAATGATTCTTGCTGAGAGTAGTCTATTTAGCAAAAGGTAGAACCTCAGTCTTGGGAAAACAGGTACTGAACGTGAACACCCATGAATAAAGGACAATCCCATTTCTACAGACTTGATGAGCAGATTGCCAAAGACAAGTCATCTCCACTCAAAATTATGAGATATAACAAATTCTTCAGAGCAATCCACAAAACTTTACATGTCAGTCCACTTCACAAGCATTAAATACTACATATAATAATACTTTTTACTATGAGGATACATCTATGAAGATCAAGCTTCATAAAAGACTCATCATCTCCCCAAGTAGATTCTAGTAACAAAACAAAAAGCTTTGGATAGATGTCATTAATTTTGGTAAACTTTAGTCATTAAAGACTTACAATAGCAACATAGCATTCTGAGCGAAAAAGTGAATACTAATTGCCAGTAGAAATATCCCATCATGAAACAGACAAACATTTGGGGAAAGAGTATTTTGTTCTAGATGCAAGAGAGAATAAGAATATCTGCATGATATACTGGCATGATGTAATCATTGTGTTTGGTTTCCTAACATTCAAAAATTGTTTTCAGTACATTCTTTCAGGAAAATAAGTTAGTTGTAAGAAATAATGTGAAGTGGTCTTGAGAATGGTAGAGAAATTAGTCAAGACTCTACTTCCATCATCAACCCAATAACCTACCGCATTGATTATACGAGGTCAGATAATTGAAAGGAATCATAAGATTCCACAAAGTGAACTGCATAAGGCTTTAAGGTAAAGGACACTAAGCAGGAGGAAGAATGAGCGAGTAAACTCAGGGAACCCAGAGACTTCCGGGTGCAGCTCCCAGCTGCCTTTCTCAGCAACACAGGACATACTTGGTCTTTAGATTGTGAACCTTGAAGACATGTGTAAGGAATCATGGTTTCAGGGAAGATTGAGCAAAAATTTCAAGATTTTTCTTTTCAATATCCCACTGGTCACTTAGCCAAGCTAGGTGGTGTAGCTGGTTAAAACAGGTATCATTTTTCAATCTGTATATCCCTAAATGATGTACATAGGCTAGCCTCATGTGTCCCAAGGGAGTTTTGAACTTTAAACAGCACATTACAAGTAACTAGGTAGGCCATCATACCCTGTATCTTGGCTTGGGTAAGTACTAGACCTCTGAACATCCCTGGAAAGAAACACAGAGCTGTCTCATCCAAATGTCAGAAAACCCTGTCTCTCACAGCTACACTCTGGCCAGAGCACATTTCCATGTTGACTTACCCCAAACTCTTTCCAACCCTGAATTTTCTCCTAAGCCCCAGATATATTTTTTATAAAATGCTGCTTATACACATTATTGTACATTGTGTACACATTGCACTGTTAACATGTATATGTGTATTTTTCGTTGTATAAAGACATTTCAAATTGTATTTCCTTAAATACGGTATCTTTCACTCAGATTATTTCTTTTATCTTGTATAGCTTGGATATGTTACAAAACAAGTATTATCTTAGTCAGCTTGGGCTGCCATGACAAAATACCATAAACTGGGTGGTTTAACCAAGATAATTTAATTTTCTCACAGTTTGAGTGCCAGGATGTATAAGATCAGGGTGCCAGCATGGTTGGGCTCTAGTGAGAAGCCTCTTCCCGGCTTGCACACAGCTGCCTTCTCTCTGTGCCCTAACATGGTATTTCTTCCACGTGTATGAGCAGAAAGAGAGAGAGAGGGAGCTCTTTGGTGCTTGTTCTTATGAGGACACTATTCCTATAGGATCAGGACCCCACCCTTATGACCCCATTTGACTTTATTTACCTCCCTAAAGGCCCTGTCTCCAAATACAGTCACATTGGGGGTTAGGCTTTAACAGATGAATTTAGAGAGGAGACACAATTCATCACCTAACAAGTATAATGCATTTGTGCACTAATATATTTAATAATTCCACACAACATACAAGTAAAAAGGAAGGGAGAAGGGAGAAAGGAAAGAAGCAAGGGAAATCCCAAGTATTTCTTGTATTAAGAGTAAATGTTCTGTTTTTAATGCCATTTACCTCATTTATTCTATATTGGTTAATATAAAAGTATTTTACCCATTTCCACCACCTTGCATTCATATCAAGGACTGCTTCTTTCTTAGTTCTAAGAGCAGCCAACCTCTGGCAGCAATACTACTTTATTTTTCTGGTTAGGTGTCCTTGTCCTCTGGCTCTTCGCCCCATTTTGTAGTTGAGACATATGGCTTCCCTGTGCATAGTTCTTCATCATTAACCCCTCAGGTTCTCTGTAATTAAGGCTCACCATGATTCAATAACCTGACATTAAGGAGTCATATGATTTTCCAATGAAGCTGACATAATATTTATATTAAGACATCTATTTTTCCCAAAATAGTTTACTAATTTTACAGGATAATGAAATTGTGACATAATATAGTATTTACATTATGTAATTGTCACATGACATCTACACAATGTCATATTGAGTTTTATCATATTTAAAAATTTAAGAAAAGTACCTTTCAATGATTTTTCAGTAATTTTAGTTAAAAATATGGATCATATTTAAGTTATAAAATTAAGTTAATATTTTGGGGGTGTCTCAAAATTCAATATGTGTTGAGAAATTAATGATATTTATAGGGAATGCTTTTTCCTCATGGGAAAAAAGCTCAGATGAAGAGGTATGAGTGCCTGTCATTATGTCTGTGCACTAAGGAAGGAGGGATTTGGGAGGCTCTGATTCAACTTCTAGAGATAACAGCAGCATTTGAGTTTGATTGAATGAATAATAATACATGAGACACACAGTTTTCTTTAGACTCAGTTGAGGCTGAGCTGTTATCGGGAGATCATAAAAAATAAAATGACTATTGGCTTTGTGGACAAGTGAAAAATTCAGTTCTACACAAAGACCTTTCAACTGGACCAAAACAATTAGTGTGCATTCTAACTTATTCCACAGAATTTGGAGTGATTAAACTACCTACAACATCAGGTAATCATTGATTCTGGGAGTGAGGGGCAGGACTTAACCCAAAACGGGAGTATATCAAATAAATTCAAAGTAGGACAAGGGAAAATGCAAAAGCTTAAATCCAAGTTTTCTATTGAAAACTTAGCTTTTTAAGCAATAAATTCTATTAACATTGCTTTTTCTCTACATTATATTTTGTTATTTTAAACTTAATAAAACCTCATGAACATACTGCATAAATGGTGGGGCTGGAAGTATTAAATATAATCATAGAAATGGGTAACAAATAGGCACCCAATGTTCTTCCTAATATGGGCCAAATAATAATTTCCTCTATATTATTTTATCTCATTTTTATATGATTAAATGATGATCCAACAATGAAGCTAGACATTACTAGAAGCATGTTCCACTGCCCACCAAACAACCAGACCCAATTTCTACCAAAGACAATATAAGCAGGAGTGTGATTCATTAGCAGACCACAGAAAATATGCTAACATTCCCAACCACTTTTTTTCTGGATGTTAGATACAAGAAAGAGAGAATGTACTTTTGTGGTTAATGATAAGTATAGATTCAGTAAGTCTATGAGACATTTTTAATTTCCCTATGGCAGTTACGGTTGCACTTCTGCAATTCCTTTAAGCAGCACTGACAGAAGCGATTGCCCTTAGAACAGCACTACCATTAATAGCAGCAGTGGTAACAGGATTCCCCTCTTAGACTGATTAAATTGATAAAGTAACCACAGAAACACTTAAAACAATTTCAGGAATCTGAGTAAACAAAGTGTTGAATATCATTACCTTATTTTTCTGAATATAAGAAAAGAAAGGCATTCTATTTTTAATTATTTAATTTGATAAATTAGAGATTTTACAGTTTATCGCAGTAAATTGTAAAATTATGGGTTTACAGGTTGTTATAAGAAATATTATAAGGTGATCTCAAGTATCATTTACTTAGTTTTTTTCCTATGAAAACATCTTGAAAAATTATAACACAGTATTACAACCAAGGTGTTGACATTGATAGAGTCAAGATACAGAACATTTCCATCACTGTAAGGTATGCTCTTGTTGCCCTTTTATGAACATATCCCCTCATCCTATCTGCTCCTTAACACCTGGCAATTACTAATCTGCTGTCTATTTCTGTAATTTTATCTTTTCAAGAATGTATTATAAAAGAGAGTTGTAGCTGTGTAACTTTCAGAATTGTTTCTTTTTTTTTCAGTAGCAAATTTCTCTGCAGATTCATCTAGGTTGTTGTATTCCCTATCAATAGTTCATTCTGTTTTATTGCTGAGGAGTATTTCATGATGCAGATTCAACACAATGTGTTTAACCAGTCACCAGCTGAGGGAATTCTGGGTTATTTCCCGTTTGGGGCTATTACAAGTAAAGTTGCTATGGACATTTGTGTACAGGTTATAATGTGAACATAGGTTCCTTTCTCTGAAATAAATGTACAAGGGTGCAATTGCTATTTGGTGTCATAATTCATGTTTAGTTTAGTAAGAAACTACCAAACTGTTTTGCACAATGGCTGTACCATTTTACATTCCCACCAGCAATATATCAGTTTTCTGGTTTCTCTAATTCCTTGCCAACATTTGGTAGTGTTTTTTTTTTTTTGTCAGATATATGGTTTTCATATATTTTCTCCCAGTCTGTAGCTTCTCTTTTCATCCTTTTAACAGTGTTTTTCCTAATGCAAGGTTTTAATTTTGATGAATCCAATTTATTATTTTTTCCTGCTATGGATCATGCTTTCAGCATCAAGGCTATGAACACTTTGTCTTGCCCTATATCCCAAAGAACTTCTCCTATTTTTTTTTTTTTACAAAATTAATAGTTTTATGTTTTCCTTCTAAGTCCGTGATCCATTTGACTTAATTGTTGTACAAGAAAAGAGAATTAGGTCAAGATACATTTTGTTGCCTATATATGTCCAATGTTCTAGTGCCACTTTTAAGAAATGCTATTCTTTCTCTATTGAATTGCTGTCTTTGTTGAAAATCATTTAGACTTATTTCTGGTTTCTCTTCTGGTTCTCTGTTCCATTGATCTATATGTCTATCTCTTTACCAATGCCATGCTGCCTTCAACACTGTGGCTATTTAGAAGACCTTCATATCTGATAGAGTGATTCCACTTTGGTCTTATTTTTCAGGATGGTTTTTATCTATTTTAGGGCCCGTGCCCATCCATATACATTTTAGAATAAGCTTTTCTATGTATATAAAAACCCCACTGAAATTTTGATAGGAACTGGATTCCACCTATAGGTCAATTTGGGGAGAATTAAGATTTTTTATTCTATTGAGTCTTTAAGTCCATGAACACAGTGTGTCTCCATTTATTTAGGTGTTAAATTTGTTTCAGAATTTCATAATTTTCAGCAAACATATCTTGAAACACATTTTTGTTAAATTTATCCCTAAGTGTATTATTTCTTCTGAGTGATTGCAAACAGTATTGCATATTTATTTTGTTTCTACATGTTTAATGTTAATATATGCAAACGTGGTTCATATTTGTAGATTAATCTTCTATTCTTCCCCTTTCTGAACTTAATTACTAGTTCTTAGTACTTTTTTTTCTATTCCTTTTTGTATATTCATTTTCTTTGCAGACAATCAAGTTATCTGCAATTAGGGATGGTTTTATTCCTTCCTTTGCAATGTCTGGGTCTTGTGTTATTTCTTTTGCTTGCCTTATTGCAGATTTCCCTATTTGTTCTTTAATGAATTTCTTGAATTTGTGGGTTTATGTTTTTGCCAAATTTGGGAAGTTTTCAGGCATTATTTCTTAGAGTGCTCTTTCATCCTGTTCTGTTTCTACTTTCCTTCTGGGACTCTGGTAATATGGAGTCGGATCTTTTGTATTGCCCCACCAGTTCCTGAGGCTCGACTCTTTTTTTGTCTTTGTTTTTTTCAGTCTCTTAATTCAGATTGGGTAAATTATTTTGATCTGTTGTTAACTTTATTCTCTTATCCACTGTCATCTTTGCTGTACTATTGAGCCTGACAGCAATTTTTTTTTCAATTTTTTATTATAGTATTTTTCAGTTCTATAATTTTCATTTGGTTCTTCTTTGTAAGTTCAATTTTTGTTTCTTGCTAAGACTTTCTCTTTTTTCATTTGTTTTGAGATAATTTAATTGTTCAAATATTTTCATCACGGTTACTTTAAAATCCTTGTCAGATCATTCCAACATCTGACTCATCTTGGTTGTTGGCCTTAGTAGAATGTGTTTTCATTCATCCTGCAGCCCTCCTGGTTCTTGCTATTGTGGGTGATTTTTTTATTGTATCCAGGATATCTTAGCTATCAAATCAGGAGGCTCAGAGTCCTGTCTACATTTTTAATTCAGCACACCACCATCCTGTTGAGGTTTAGCCCACAGATCCTGGCCCATTGCTGTAGGCTGTGGGTCCAATGGCAGCCTAATTATCAGAGATTTGGAGGGGCAATTTTGGTCAGCCTGCTTCACCGCCTGTTGTGTTGCTGGGTCTGTCACTGAACTCTGCTGGTGCCGCTTGATGGGCTAGAAGGAGCTTCCTCAGGCCACGCTGCCTGTTGTCTCAATCTGGGGAAAGAGAGTCTATTGCCCAAGAGACTAAGAGTACTTATTGGGAGGGTGCTTGCTGTGGTGGGACACCCCTCGACAATGGATCATAGGCTCTTGGTGGGGAATGGAGTGTCAGGCCCTGTGGTCTAGTATGGAAGGAACTTTCTCTGGCCTCTTATTGCCAGTGGGTCTGGTCAGTCTGGTACTACCAGGCTCCCCTTGTGTTGGTGGGGCTCCCATTTGACCTGTGGGAGAAATGAGCCTCCCTAGACCATCATCTGTTGCTTGTTCAGAGTGGCAGGGGGAGGGGTGGAAAAGGTCAGGAAATGCTTGGCCAATTTTCTCTGTTGGGCAGTGGTTGTAAGATGCCTTGTGCCTGTGATGTTCCTCCCATCCTGTTGTTCCCAATCAGTGTGCTTTCCTCTTTCCACACATCAGAGTTATACTTTGGTTGTCTCTTTCACTATTTTCTGGATTTCTATTTCCACTTAGCAGGGAGTAGCAGGGAGAAAGGAGTCTACACTATTTTGTCCAGACTGAAAATCCAGTGTAATTTTATAAGGTACTTATATTAGATCTTGCTATAACATAATCTCATAATGTACAATTGTCAATCATGAATATGTTCTAAGATGAGATTTGTTCCTGTATGAAATACCACATGGAAATCATTATGATGCTAAAATATTGTCACGTACTAGAAACTTTGGAGTAAATGCTATAGAACTTTTTGGAGTATATGCAAATGTTCATTTTGCACTTGTGAAAATTATGTTTATTAATACAGGTTTTTATATAACTGTCCTTTAGTTTTTACCATGCTTGATGATTCATCATTGTGACATATCACAGCACAGCTGGTTGCCAGGAGTGACATTATAGCAAAGATTTATATAAAATATCTAAAAGTTATGCAGCCATAATGCTTCTACTCCACGGGTAGCACCATCAATACCCACATTTAGGATAATAGCTCTAGAAAAAAAAGTTCCACAAAGCATAATAATGAAACTGCTTGTCTCCAACATTCCAGCAAAAGAAACATAGCTATAAAATTTGTGTCTAAAAATATCCTGTATCCTCAAGGAGTCAACATTTAAAATTTGAAACTGAGTGATCAATTTATATAGATCTTGTTTGGAAGGGCAGAAAGTGTAAAACATTTATTAGTAACTTTGTAAATAAACTTTTAATTTTAGAGTGGTTTTGGACTTCCAGAAAAAATGCAAAAATAGAGTTTGTTAGTTTTTAAATCATTAAGTTGTTGCAGCTTATTCTGATAATTACATTTGGTTTGGATTGTGTTTACAATTTAATTGATGATCAGAAATTATTGAATTCATGCTCAAATAATCCTGCATTTAATGATTATTGTAGAAAGGAATCAACATGGATTTGACTTTCTATTACATCCAAGTAAAATTTTGGACAGAAGATTTTTTTAAAGTAGGATTGTACATATGGGACTGTTACTTGTGTGTTCAAAGCCTATATTATATATGAGGATGACTCAAACATTAGTATACTTCTAGCTTTTAAGACTTTTCCTTTAATGCCTCCATAATAAATAATATGTATCATCTTATCAGAGAAACTTTTAGTCCAGAAATTTCACAAAAGGTCTAAAGAAACCCCAGTTGTTTTTATTTCTTACATCAAAATAATGAAGATTGAAGAAACAATTGGAATGGTAAGAGTAAGGAAAATATTATTTAAACAAAGAAAGAAAAATTATTTCTGACTTATTTGTATTATTTATTTACTCTTATAATTCCTGGTATTTAATCTTTATTCTAAAGTGACTTCAAAATAAACTATTTATTATTATATTGCTTTGATTTAGAAGAAATTTATACTTAGAATTAAAGATACGTCTGCTTAGTTTTTGTTAGTAATCCCCATCTTAATTTTGCTGACAGTTTGTTGCCTGTGTTGGCATGTCTGTGTTTGTATGGGAGTAGAGAAAAATGTAACGGCATCACTCCTGTGAGAGCTGTTGAATTCTTCAAATCAATCTGCATTTAAAAAAAGAGTAACATGTATTTGTTAAAGTTTATAAAGGATAGTCACATGTTATCTAATTTAATGTCTAAATCTCTCTTGATTTTACTTATGAAAAAGCTAAAACTTAGTGACATAAAATGTATTTTTTAAGATCACACAGATAAGTAATGAATTTAAGCTTTAATCTTTACACTATCTGGATCCAAATTCTAACAAAGTTAAAAATAATATCATGAAGGAGAAGATACTTTTATGCTACTGCAACAGTCTAGAGGCTTCTAATACTAAAGCCATAACTTGCAGAACTGGCCCAGCAGATATTATTAGGGAAGGATGGTAGTGAGAAAGTAGGAAAAAGTGTGTGGAGGAAAGAGCCCAAGATTTTAGTTTCCACTTCCACTTCTGTGACTCTGGCCAAAACAAGGCAACTACTTTATCCTCAGCTTTCATATAAGTAAGTAAAAATGATGTAACAATTCCACAATGGACCAAATGTTTGTGTCTCCCCAAAATTCATATGTTGAAATCCTAAACCTCAAGATGATGGTGTTAGGATGTAGGGCCTTTGGGCAGAGATTAGGTCATGAGGGCAGAGCCTTCATAAATGGGATTTAGAGACCTTACAAAGGAGACCTCAGAGAGAGAACCTCTCCCTTTCCACCATGTGAGGACACAGCAAAACACCAGTTCTCTGTGAAGAGGGCCCTCACCGGATACCAAATCTGCCTTGATCTTGGGTTTCTCAACTTCCAGAATTGTGAGAAATAACTTTCTGTCATTTATAAGCCACTCAGACTATGATATTCTGTCATAGCAGCCTCCACAGACTAACATAAAAATTCTAAATCTTCCCAACTCCATAACAGTATTGGAAAAATCACTCAGAAAAGAGATGCATAAGTGTAGTGTTATGAATTATCATAATAAATATAATCTTCAATGTGAGGTCTACAATTATTTTATATGGTGGTTGGCTCTAACTTAACCAAATCTATAGAACCAGTTCATTCTAGTTTTACAGTCATGAGCATGAATTTTGACCAAGATAGAATTAGTGAGTCTAATAATTAAAATTATAATTCAACCTTCTTATGTCAAACATGGCAATTTTTAAATATTTTTAGTTTCATTATTTTTGTTTTATTTTAATAAATGTGATTATCTATGTTAAGAAAGCCAGAAAAAGTATAAAGTAATTCAATAAAATCTGGGAAACAAATTTTGAATATGTGTTATAAAAACAGTTAATAGAAAAGTGACATATTTCCACACAGCATTACTGAAATAGCACACAACATAAAGGCAATCATGAATGTGACTACATTTTCAAGTTTAAAAAAATACTTTGTAACTTATGCAAGTAATATTATTTTTCTGAACATTCCATAATATGAGTTGGTGAAAATTTGTATAAAGTAATATATTTTCTTACAATTTGTTTTACCTTTATAGTGTTGAATCAGAATGTTTGGTCAGAGGTTACTCTTCTTCAGAAACAACAAAAGCATAATTTTTCTCTGAAGTTACGAATTTTACATCTACTTTAGGAAATTTTAAACTTCTCAATAAAATGTCCCCCAACCAGACTTTTTTATTTTTACAATACCACTTTTTCTTCCATCTCTGTCTCCTCCTCTGTTAAATTCTCTCTTCAAAGTGTCAGGTGAAATGTAATATCAGCTTTTACAATAACTGCATAATTTCTTTTAGTAAGTATGAGCAAATATGAATATATATACATATGTGTATATATAATTATGTTTAGATATATATAAATCATCTATTTTTACAAAAATATTGCAACCTATGTATACTTTTTAAAATATAGTTATTTTTTAGTAATAGAGTTTATTTTTTAAAAGATTTAGGTTTAATTGAAAAATGAGCAGAAGGAACAGAGAATTCCTATATAGTCCTTGCTCTCTCTTCCCCATATAGCTTCTCCTATTATTGACATCTTGTATTAGTGCAGCACATTTGTTATTAATACAATTGATAAACCGATACTGAATATTATTATTAACTAAAGTACGTACTTTACATTAGGGCTCACTCTTTGTGTTGTACCTATCTATGAATTTTGATAAATGCACAATGTCATGTATCCGCCACTGGAGCATGATATGGAAAAGTTTCGCTGACTTAAAAATCTCATGTGCTCCAATTATTCATTTTCCTCTCTCTTCCATTAAATCACTCTCAGACACTGATTTTTTTTTTTTACCGTTTCTATAGTTTTGCCTTTTCCAGAATGTCATATGCAGTCAGCCTTCCATATCAGCAGTTTCTGCATCCTCCAGTTCAACCAACCATAAATAAAAAATATTTGGGAAAAAAACCAATACAACAATAAAAATAATACATATAAAAACAATACAGTATAACAATTATTTGACTAGCATTTACATTGTATTAGGTATTATAAGTAATCTAGGAATGACTTAAGTATATAGGAAGATGTGCTTAGGTTATATGGAAATACTATGCCACTTTATATAAAGAACTTGAGCATCCTTCGATTTTGGTATCCATGGAGTGGGGGGCAAGGGTAGTGTGTCCTGGAACCAATGCCCTGTTGATACCAAGACACAACTGTAGTTGGAATCATACAGTATGTAGCCTTTTCAGATTAGTTTCTTTTCCTTAGCAACATGCATTTAGTATTCCTATGTGTCTTTTTGCAGTGTAATAGCTGATACAGATGTGCCACAGTTAGTTTATCCATTCACCTGTTGAAGGACATGTTGGTTGCTTCCAATTTCTGTCAATTATGAATAAAGCAGGTTTTTGTGTAGATATATGTTTTCAACTCCTTTGGGTAAATAATCAGCAGTGGGGTTGCTGGATTGTATAGTAAGATCATGTTTAATTTTATAAAAAACTGCCATCTGTTCTCCAAAGTGATTATACTGTTTTGCATTCCTACCAGTAAGGATTGTTATGCATCTTTGCCAGCATTTGGTGGTGTCAGCATTTTGGATTTTAGCAGTTGTAAAAGATGTATAGGGGTATTTCATTATTATATCTATTTGCAATTCCTTACTGACATATGGTACTGAGGGTCTCTTCATATACAGTTGACCCTTGAACAACATGGGTTTGAACTGCACAGGACCACTTATGTATGGATTTTCTTCCACCCCTGTCACCCCTGAGACAGCTAGAACAACTCCTCTTCCTCCTCCTCTTCAGCCTACTCAATGTGAAGATGACTAAGATGAAGACCTTCGTGATGATTCACTTCCACTTCATGAATAGTAACTATACTTTCTCTTTCTTATGGATTTTAAATAACATTTTCTTTTCTCTAGCTTGCTTTGTTGTAAAGATACAGCAGGCAATGCATACAACATACAAAATATGTGTCAAGAGACTGTTCGTGTTATCAGTAAGCCTTCTGTTTTGTGTTATTGACTACAGGATTAGTGGTGTTTTTTAAGGCAAGTATGTCAGCTATTAAGGTAATATCTCTACATATTATATGTGACATTATAACGCTGGGACAACTTAGCCAACTACATTTCTGTTTTGCCAGATGTCTCCATGTTAAGTCCTGCCAATGAGGCGACTACTACAAGAAAACCGTGTGGCTGGCGGAGGAAGAAGGTGTGTGTCCTTCTATTTGCTTCCTGGGGCATCCTGTCTGCTTGCGTTCCTTTAAGCCACTATCCTACCAACACTCTTCACCCTGAAGCAGCTGCACCTCCCAAAAGCAGAGGTTGAATTCAGTTTTCACTTTCACTTTGAAGTTTCACTTTCAAACGTTTTGAAAGGATTGTGGAACCAGCTTCACTGCCCACCCTCCACACACACGTAGCCCACCATAGACACAAACACCACCTAGCCAATGACTGCTCTTAGGGCACTTCCTCTAAACATCTAAATTTTAATATTTTTAGACTTTTCTTTTGGCTCCCTCAGTCTGAAGAGATAACGAAGTTAATAAAAATTGGTGGCATTCTGCTTCTGCTTGAGATGTAGAAAGCTACATGAGAGAAGTGTCTTACTGAAATGATGAGAAAAAATCTGATACTCTACAAAATAATTACTTTCTTTGAGTCCATCAGGGACCTAAGTCACAAGGCAAACAGGTGGGCTGAATTTAAAATTGCAGCAAGCCCCTCCAAAGGAACACTGGTGATGTTTTATCTTCGGCGGAGCTCAAGAAATAGAGGTGACCACTATAAAAGTGACTGAGAAGATCGCTAAAATTTTAATTAATTGTCACCAGTCATGTGGTGCTATAATGATCGGTTAGAATCCTTGGGAGCTGTAAACACAAAGAAAGTTTGCAGTGAATTGCAAGTTTTTTTCCAAGGGTGCCCATGAGAAAGTCTGGGTGGGGCAGTGCAGACTTAAAATTGTCCACATTGGTGGTACATAGGCATGAAATTCCACCCTTTTCCTGGACCTTTCTCTCATATCAACCAAAGTCTCAAGCCTCATGGGGCTGGGCAGGAAGTATGTCATAGCTCAGAGTCCAGAAAAATATGCCTAGCTTCCTGGGGGTCAGGTGGAAGGAGGCGTTATCTGCCCCAGAGGAAGAAGGAACAGGAACACCCTGGCTTCAGCACATGTCTTTTACCCAGTTAAAATGTAACAGCAATCTGTTTCTGGAGAGTGGCCAGAAACCCTCCTGCTACTGTTTCAAACAATCATACCCGCCACTGTGGGACGAGAAGAAGCAAAAGCTTCTGAAGCCAAGGGAGCTGCAGAAAATTTGATCAGGTCCAGGACCCCATCCTGGTAAAAAGCAGAGTTTTTTGGTTTGTTTTGGGGGTGTTTTTTGGAGGTAGCTAGGACTACAGGTGTGCAGCACCACACCTGGCTAATTTTTAAAAATATTTCTATAGAGATGAGGTTTCACTATGTTGCCCAGGTTTGTCTCAAACTCTTGGGCTCAAGCGATCCTCCCACCTAGGCCTCCCAAAATGCTGGGATTACAGGTGTCAGCCACTGCAACTGGCCATAAGCAAAGTTTTGAAATGCAAATATATGCATGTATCCAATCAGCAGTTGTCATGCTCTACCTTAGGCAAACATGGCCCAAGTATTTATTTGTATATCATTGGCATAAAGCAAACAAGCTGATGATTAGATTTTAGAAAATTTCTTGAGATAAAGAATAACGCCTTTTTTTAAAAAAAAAATGCTATCTACTGAAAATATACCATAATTAAACTTTTTAATAGTACCTACATTTGTATTATACATCGATGATATAATTTTGGCAGGTTTAATTAAATAGAAATTTCTTTGGTGAAAAACTAATTTTCAAAATCATAAGTGCACTCAGCGACCTGTTACAAATAATAAGGTTCTTTTCCTGATTTCAGTTCCCTTCATGGCTTTCTACAGCTATAACTGTCAGTTTCAAATGTGTCAAATGGAAAATAGCAGGGACTAATGACGGTGCTCCTTTCTGAAGGAGCAGGATGTGTTTTGCATGTCTGAAAATCAATATAACCCTAGAATAGAGGTTGTCATGATCTACCTTTTCCAAGTGTCATACCACTTGGGAGGAAATGGAAGAAAGTTGCTTTTGCTTTCTGGATGCAGGCAATAAGACCAAATAGAATTAAATGGAATTCTGAGACAGATGCCAATAATGGAACAGCTTGGAAAGCTGTTGTTATATAAACTTCTATAGACATTGACATCATGATTCTGCACGTTGTTCATTCTACATGTTTTACTCCAAAATTTGGTTTTCATAAAACAACTTTCCTTTTCATTCCTAATTTCATTGAGATCATGTATCTATGAAAATAATTACATGTATATACTTTACACTTATATGGGGATTTATAAATTGCAGCATTTTCAGATATATTATACAATGTCATTTTACATTCATGACAGGGCTGTGAGGCTATTCTTACTAACAGTGTGAAATGCATTAGAGATATTAAATGATTTGTGTCAGTTCACGTGATTTGTAAATGGTGAAGGCATTAATAGAATGAGTGGCCACTCTTCTGTTTCCTAACCAATTTCCTAAAGAAAATGCAGTACTCCCTGATGTGGTGTCTAATACTTCTGAGTTTTGAACAGGCATGCAATTGGAGAAGATTAAGCAAGTGATTTATATAAATTATGTCAATGCCAGTAAATTTCCCTGCCTTTCTCTCCTACTTAATGCTATTTACCAAAATAATTACTTTGCCTTCTGGTGGACTTTAGCTTTAGTTACATAAGATTAAATATTTGCATTTGTATTAATGAAGACATACAACTATAGTCCTTTGCCAGAAATTTGGCTTTCAAGAACAATCAGTTTACTTAGGCCAATAGGTAGGCCAGAGAACGTTTCATGCACTGTTACCTACTTATACATTGTTCTTATTCTTTTTTTTATTGGACTTTATTGATTTCCTCAGTATTTCATTATCAAACATGAGAGAAAAATTTATAAACATTCAGCAAGTTTTTGGGTCCCTATTCTTTATTATAAACAAACGTAAATTCAGTATACATCAATAAACAGGCGCTCGTTGAAGGTCTGAAATTGTCTCATTTGTTTAAAAAATGATTTTATGCTTGTAGTTTGTGAGAATTTTTTCAGCTTAAAAATTTTACTGTGATATTTGCAGTTATGCTGTAAATGGGTTAAGTATATCAAGATTTCACATTCTTTTGGGTGGAAATAAAAAATAATGTATTCACATATTTTAGCGATATTTTATATCTACTACCAAGACTTCTATGAAATTTGAGTCTTCTTACAGAGACGGCACCTAAATCAATGTTATTTAGAAATCCTAAACAAATCATTAATTGTCAGGAGAAACTATTTTGGAGGCTAAATGAATTTCAAGCAATGATTTCTTTATAATCAAAACCAGTAAACATTGTACTTCATAGTATGAGTCTTTCCAAATTGCTGTATGGATAAAAACATCTTCATTTGTTTCTTTAAAAAGATATATGTAAGTTCATATTTATTTTAAAACACATGTGGAAATCCACAGTCCATTGCAGCTTTTAACACCACATGACATCACAGGTATTGATAAAATTATTATTCTTTGGCTAGATCACCTCACGCACTTGCAGATTGGTAACGATCACCATAGGGAGTAGAATTAAATATTCCAAACAGGAAAGCAAAAAATAACAAGTTAAAATAAATAAATAAAACAGCTACAGCAGTAATGATTAAATTTGGCAATGGAAATGTGCTGTTCTCAGATTCTGAATGCATGTTATATAAGTATATTACTCTGCCAAAAGACAGCTACAAGGCACATGGAGTTATATTGATAATCTAGGGACATTAACATTGTTCAAGTGTACTAGGGGATGGATTAGCTCTGCTTTTGATGTGTACAATCACAAAATTAACCCGGGGGAATGAGATTTGGAAACATAATTTAAGAGATAATTTTAATTATTTTGAATGATTAGTTTATTATTGTTGTTATTGTTATTATGAAACAATTCAGTTGTTACTAATGGCTTCTTTCTCTTAAAAATGGTTATATATGGATGTAGATCGTTGTGCCCTAACTGTACTGATTAGAAGCAGGGCCACATCTTGCCTGATTGCACATACTGCTTGATTACTGACTATGTAAAGGAGGGATTGGATCTGCAGCTCTAACACATGGAACATATTAACCATTAGCTACTAGTTCTCTTAATTTCTCTGTCTCTGTATTCCATGTATTTTTCTGAGGCTTTTTATTCATGTCAAGATATAACTATGCTGCCATTGAGTTGTTTTTATCTTAGTGGTGCTGAACTCTAGAATTTCTAGTCTCTGAATAGACGTAGAAGAAATGTCCTAAAGTATGTGCTATTACTGCTGTGGTTGGCTCAGATCATTTGTTCTCTTAAAAATGGAGAAAGAATATTCGGTACAGTCTGTGGATTATAAATATTGAAACATACAATGGTTGAGGTTCAAAGTGTTTTACTTCCTTTTTTGTGGACAAATCTTGCTTTTCACATTGGGAAGATAGAACATCTGTATTCTAAGAATGCAACTGTCAAATGAGGTTGGAAGAAGTTCCCTTGCCCACAACAATATGGAATTTCTCCAGTGCATAATGAATTCTGATATTTAGTTTCAAAAGACTGTCAATTTTGTCTTTTTCAGTATACTCTCAGGGCTATTTTAATGGTAAATTGGAGAGTATATGAGGTGTATTAAGCACAGTTTGTCTTAAAACACCTGGAAAACACCTTTTTTTCTTCCTAAGTTCTGGAAGCCACCCATTTTTATTTTCTTTTTCCTTTTATAACAACTTGTTCTCTCCTATTCATGTTATTATTATTTCATGAAGGACAGATTCTTCTAACTCATTGTACATACTGTGCATGCCATTTTAAGATGGCTTTATATTTTGCTTATTAAATCATTTTCAGAGTATCAGAGTATCCTATTTATCAGGATAATGATTTATATGCCTTATTCTGCAGAATTATGCTTGGTTTTATGTTGGTTTGCTGCCATTGAATGCAGAAAAAAATTCTTCAGAATTGGTGCTTACCAACAAACATGATTTGTGAATCATTCTTGCCCCTTCCCTTGGCCTGAATGCTAACTGCTTTCATTCAGAGATCTAGAAGTAGCATGTAGTATACAGATGTTCAGCCTGAGGAATTCAGCTATTGGAACACTGTGGACCAAGTTATGCTGCACTGGGCTCCTCTGTTTAGGCTTCCTGATTCAGATCCAGAATGTGTGGGCCTGGTGGTTTTGAACCATGTCAACTTGTCTAAACTTGAACTATTATCCCACAAATTTCCTCTTGTTTATGGTGCCACGTCAGGAACACAGAAGACAGAAGGGAAGCCACAGCCACTATGCTCTGATGGCCGACGAAGGCTGCAGGGGCTCTTGCAGCTGACCTGAGGGCTCAAGGTGGTGTGGGCAGTGATGGGTACCGAGGCTCCTCCAGTGCTTGCTGCAGCTCCTTTGTTTTGTCCTGGGTGGGGGCCCCCATGTGCCTCTGTGGTAAATATTCCTTCTCCTTCTTCAGATCCCCACAACCTTGAGGCTTTTTTATTGTACCTTTTGATGTGAAGTTTGTTCTCCTGAACTTTTAAGTGGTTCGGATTAACTCCTCTGACTTCAGAAAGCTTTTACGTTGTTGTTTTTATATAGTGTTCAAAAATAAGTGGCTCACTTTCTGAGATTTCATGACTCTGTTTCTCTCCCCAACTTTTACCTGAAACTTCTCTCTACTTCTCTGGCTCACAGTTGATTTCAGTACAGCAGTGTCTTCTGACTGTGGGGCTTTCCCTGGAGGCAGCTCTGGCTCCGCAGGCTCAGCCTCAGTGGTTCAGCTCATGTTCACCAGACATCCCGTGGTGTCCCCCTGCTCTGTACCATGGAGACGCAGACACCACGCAGCCCTGCAAGATTGGCTGTGTCCTCACCTTCTTCTACATTGTGGTTTGTGGGGATACCTTGACAATTAGTTTTGTGTAAAGACAGAAAATAGATTTTCAGTGCCCAGTTTAATTGTGCTGCTCTTAAGTGGTAATTCAAAAAGATTTAAAATCTAAGCTGCGGCTGTCAACTTCCCATAATCCGTCCTAGCCTCCTCTCTTCAGCTAGTTGTTGTTGCTGTTGTTGGATATTTGGAAACAAGTTTGACTCAGTATTTTTATTTATTTAAAAAAAACACATTTAGGTTAAGTTACAAAATCCTTGAAGTTACTTAACTACACTACTGTCAAATCCACGTACATTTTCCTATCTAGAGGGGTATCCTAAAAAACTAGGTTGAATAATTTGATTAAAGATTTCAAATTTAAGCATCTTTATTACTGTTTCCCAAAATACAACATCAATTCTGACTTACATTAATTGCCTCTTTTCAAATGTGAAAGCATATTTGGTTTAAAAATAATTTTAAGAAATGTTGAGTCAGACTTTTTATAACTTTCCATTTGCTAATTTGTGTTGTTATTCTCCAAGACTGGCACATGTCATATAGTTCTTCCCAAAATTATTTCATCATGTAACTTTTTTCCCCAAAAAAATCCTGAAAAAAATGATAGTTTAGAACACATTTTGGGAATATTGATTTCTGAATCTGCAATATATAAATTTAACAATCCTTTTAAGCAAAAAATTTGACATATTCTTCGTAAACTAAGATTGATGTTCATTAATTCTTTATTCACATTTTTAATGCTTTGAAGTCTGCTATTTCAAGACTACTCTAAAATAATTAGGATGGCACTGGGATGTGACGGTGCTGTGTCAATTTCAGGTTTAATACTCAGTATATTCCAGAATGTTTCTTTGTGCGTTTCTGAAACTGGAGAAAAATTTGTCTATTTCTAGTCATTTGGCACCACTCTTTTCAACACCTTTTTGTTTGTTTTTAAATTGATGGTTGGTATGAATAACAAAGGAATAACTTTTCTCCTTAGATACATACAAATCTACAAATACATTGATGCATTTTATTTAGGCAGGAAATTCCCATAAACAAACAACTTCCACAGAAATACATTTTTTGGAAAGAAAACATTTCAAATTATCTAAAAATAATTTACCCCCTGCATTCTTCTAGACAGAAATTAATGATGGTACTGCCTATTACCATCTGCTTTATAGATGCCATGATGATCCAGTTTTAAAGAAAAATAAATACTCTTATCACCACAAAATATTATTTTTTAACAGACATTTTTTTCCTCTCCATAAAAAGTTTAAAATTTATAAAGTAATAAAATAAAAGCTTCATTTTTCTTAATCAAATATTTAAGAAAACATGAAGAACAAATAAAAGACAAACAACAATATGTGTTCCTTTACACGAATCTATCACACTAACTTATTTTAGCATTTTTTACATATATACCTACTAATAATTGATTATGGTTTAATCTTAGAAAATGAGCAGTGGTTTATACTAACAATGATTCTGTATACAATTATCTGGTATGAGCCTTAACCAATTAAAAATTATGACATTGTAGAATATAACTAAGGAGATTCTAGGGTGGGAATCACACTCTTCTTTAGAGTATGTGATTCTTAATGTCCTTAAAGTGATTAGCAAAACTGTTTTAATCTGAATCTCCCCACAACTCATCTTTGAGCTCTTCCAACTTCATCATCCACACTGTGTTCTATGTATTCAATCACTGGCCAGATTGGACCCACTGTTCCCTCTCTGTGCATGTTCACCTTTGCAACATAATGAGCCTTACTTGTGTAATGTTTCCTCTGAATTCATCTCTCCACTGTAAAACTACTATCTCCTTCAAGTCTGTCCTTATTTTTTTTTAAATTTAGTTCTATTTAGCCCAGTATTCTGCATCTTGCACAGAATCTTCCACAAAACTGATTGGGTTTTCCCAATCAGTTGGGACTTCTCTCTCCATTGAATTCCTGTTGCACTTGATTCATTCTGATTTATGATATTTATAATATAATAGATTATGTTTTAGTTGTATGTGTACACAAAGGAAAAGGTCTGTGTTTAATCCATCTTCGTATTTTCTGCAATAGTTAATATATCTTCCTGGCTTTCTAGAAATATGTCCTTAGTTTCTAAGTACACTCCACACATAGTTCACAATAATAGGTGTTTAAATTTCTGACTGAAGCAACATATGTTGCATCAGAGGAACTAATGGGAAATGTCAGTTAAGAGGGTATAATAAATGCCCCAACAGTCAGTGAAACACTTGCTTTTGTTGTCAGAGTTAGAGAACGTTACTGTCAACTTTAATGAATATCTAAAGCATCTTTTTTACATTTCCCACAATCTATCAATTGACTTACCAAAGATATTTGGATCTCACCAGGTTGCATGATATGTTTTACAAATCTCTCTTCTAAAAGGCATCAGTCTTACATTTAATATTTCTCAGTTCTTACAAGGTTCATCTAAGGATCACTATGTAATAAACTATTGAAGAAGCCTATGGTTTTACTCAACTGCTAGCAATTTTCCTCTTCCTTGTTTTGCTTCCATAACAACTAACAACAGGTAGCTTCCCAAACTCACTATGCTCTTCCAAGCTTCATTATCTAGAAACATGTTATTCTCTGCTTCTGGATTTTCCCTCTCCCACTTAACTATCTGGCAAATTTCTATTATTTTTAAGTGTCATCTCAAATGTTTCCCCATGTAGAGTGTTCCCCAACCCTCTCAGTAAGACAAGAATAGTTTCTCCTGCTTGATTACACAGTGGAAGTCACAGGTTCTGGCTTTTAATCCCATGTGCACATCTAACTGAAAAGGGGCCTGTGACATGTAGTCTCTAACCTTGATAGGGTTTCATTGCAAAAGTTTAAAAAGGCAAGATGGATGTTGGAGAAAATTGCCAATATCTGCCACAAGAAGTCAATATTAGCATCTTGGCATTTTGCTTTCAGAGCGGTTGCATACTTGATCTTCAATATTTTAATTCCAATTTTGAATGAGGAACAGCTGAAATTGCCATTATTATTCACTAATTCATTATTAATAAGGTTAAAATGTTATAACATTTGAAACACTTACCCAATATATTCCCTAGGAGAATTAAATTATTATATTAATTATAATACTGATTTTTAACTCAAACTTATTTATTCTTATTTTTTTCCTTCTTTAGAAATTTCTCTACTCTCAGTGAATGCTTTGGTTCCACTCACTATATTTCATCATGGGTTGTCTAGAAGGGTATAATTCCTGAATGAAACGAGGTAATTATCTATTACTGACATCAGTTGTATAACTAATAAAACCAATGTTTACCAGATAGGTAAAAAATTTGGAAGAGAAAGTTGATTAAACATACAAACAGCTTATTCTCTAATTTATCCTTATCAGATACATTCAACTGATCTAAATTCTCGCTCATCTTTTCTTGATATATAGTTACGATGATGATGTTTTAGCATCTGTTATAACAATTAATATCATAGACCTGGAGTCAGATTGCCTGCATTCAAATCCTGACACTGTTAGAAGCTTTGTGACTTTCAGAAACAAACTTGACATCTTTCTTTTGTATATGTTTGTATGTGTTTCAATCTATAAAATGGAGATAAAACCAGTTACTGTATGGTCCCATTCACATGAAATGCCCAGCATAGGCAAATCTATAGAGACAGCAAGTAGATTCATGGTCGCTCAGGGTGGGTGCTAGGGTGAGTTGGAAGGGGGGTAGATAAAAGGTGCATAGCTTTTTTGAAGGTGGCAATAACATTCTAAAACTAATGATAGTAATGGTGCACATACCTGTGAATTTACTAAAAGCATTGAATTGTAACTTAAATTGAATTGAACACTTAAAATGGGTGAATTATACAGTATGTGCATGATATCTCAACATACAGCTGTTAAACAAATTTGTTTGTTTCCTGTCTTATGATGTCTTTTATTCCAGTTTCTTTACAGGATCAACCGTATTCTTGATGAACCACCACCCATTGCTCCTCCTGTACTCAGTCTGTTGACTCCTGCAGGTGTCCCCTTCTGTGCTTCCTGTCTGACCCTTCCAGGGGATACTCAATTTGTAAATGTCTTCATCCTCTTTCTAGGACATTCTCTCCATTCTCTTCTGTCCCAACTCAACTATGTTTGCTTTTCTTGGTGATATGCCAATTATGTACCTACTTGTTTAAGGTACCTGAGCTGTTAATTCAATACCTAAATCCTCATGTAAAGCTCAGTGAAGAGTCTGAAGGGAAAAGTTGGGGTTTCTTTCTCACATGAGGGTACTTGGAGGTCTGTAGATTCTGATACATACAGTATCAAGTGTTACATCTACATGTTATACTAAAAATTTCATGTTCATTTACTTTATTAATATTAGGCATTGTTTGAAGATCTTATATTAATGTTTCTCAGGTATTATAAAGTATAAAAATGTATTATCAAATGGTATTTGGTATTTTTCAAATTTTTTAACCTCAAACTTTAAAATGAAAATAAATTATAAAATTTATTAAGGAAAAAATTCTGGTTTGGTTGTTCCAACATTGAGAAAGTTTCTACAAATTATTAAATACTTTCCTTATTGGCTGCAAAAAATAAGATTTTCTTAGTAGCCTAGGAAAATGATGACTGTATAATACTTTCATTGGTTGTAACCGCACATATCATTGCATAGTTATTTTCCCTTTGAATGAATTTACTCATGGATTTTGTTTTTAATTCATTCATTTATTTATTCATTTATTCAGTCAGTGCGTAAATGGCTATTAAGTTTGAATATGTGTGAAGCACTGTGATACATGTGAGTCGATCATAGCTCCTGAACTTGAGGGATGGGTAATTAATTAAAGCTAAAATAGAATTTTGCATTAGGTACAAGAAAGAAAGACCTGTCATTTTCTAAGGTAGCCAATAGGATTCCACAGTGCAGTTTGGGCAAGTTAGTTCAGTGTGATGGTTGATTTTGGATGTCAACTTGACTAGATTCAGGCATACCCGAGTAGCAGGTAAAACACGAATCCTTCTCAATAATTGCACTAAATATTCTCAGTGCTTCAGTAGACACTGAACTCATCCTTCTTCCGCTGAAACGGAAACCCAGATGGTTTGTCATTTGATTGGAATGATTGGCTGCCCTAAGTGTGTCTGTTGGGGTGTTCCTGAAGGAGACTGACGTGTGAGCCTGTGAACTGAGTGAAAAGACCCTCCTCAGTGTGGGCGGGCACCATCCCATCACCTAGAGGCCCTAATGGAACAAAAAGGCAGAGGAAGGGCGAATTCGTGTTCTCGCTCTTCCGGAGCCAGGATGCCCTTCTTCTCCCGCCCTTGGACCTCAGAACACCAGGTTCTCCAGATTTTGGACTCCAGGACTTGAACCAGAGACCCACCACCCCGCCACTTGGGCCTTCACCTTCTCTGAGAATGTCGCCACTGGCTTCCTTCAGACTTCAGCAAGCTGCTGGCTTCCCTGGGTCTCCAGCTTACAGAGGACCTATTGTTGGACTTCTCAGCCTTCATAATCACAGTAGCCAATTCCCTTAATAAATCCCCTCTCATACAACTCTGTGCATATATCTCATCAGTTCTGTCTCTGGAGACCCCTGACTAAAACATTCAGTATAATTCCACATATATTTATGGAGCACCATCTCCATCAGTCTGTGTTAAGTACTAGCCTTACAAAGACATTATATATGAGGGCTTTCCAGGAAGTATCAAGCCATGTGAACCATTCTGTTTGTGTTAAAAATGGCTGGATACTTTCTGGACATCTTAGTATGCTTCCTCCCTTCCAGGAACTCACAGTCTAACAAGGAAACAAATCTTTTATCCTTCAATGTGGTAATAGCAATGGGAATTTTAATAAGGCCTAGGGGTAATACAAGGAAGAAATAAATAAGTTTACTTGTGGGATTCACAGTTGGCTTCTTGATTACAGACATGTGTTTTTGGACCTTGGAAATTGAGTAGTTTGCTAGGAGGTCATGGTACTTTTGAAGCATAATCCAGCCAAAGGGAAGAACATGTATGAAGGGTGTCCTCAAAGAGAATTTGAGAAATCCTCCATTTAGCATGACTAATATAGAGTGAACAGGATTCACCAAAGAGAGCAGTGGAGAATTGCACAAGGAATACAAAAAAAGAGATTATTTAAAACATAATTAGAATATCTTACTTAATCCAGCGAACTCTAGAGAATCATTAAATGCTTTAGAGAATTTATGTAATGTAACATGATTTGATTTGATTGCTAATGCTCTTATAAAAATAGAGAGAATGGACTGAATTTGTAGCTGTCCAGATAAAATAGGTCGACATTCTGGATAAGTGTAGTTACATGAGGGCATGAAGAGAAAATAGCACAGTTTTACAATTGTTTTAAAAAATAGAATGGAGATGACGTGATGACTAATTGAACTTTGGGAGTAAGGTATGTATTTCTGATATTTTTACTTTGGAGAATTAAAGTAGCAATTAATTTTAGCAAACCTGTACTAAATTTTGGGTAGTACGTGAAATTCGGACATTATGGAACTGGATAAAATAGTTTCTCATTCAATTTTTATGAGGACAGAAACATGAATTAACTTTTTAAAGAAATGTAGAAATATAGTACAAAGTGTAGAGCCCTTGAAATGCAGAAGGAACCTAGGCAAAGGGTGAGACCTAGGCAGGCTTCCTGTAGGAGGCTGACATTAATCTTCTGGAGAACAGGAACCATCAAGAGGAAGATGGGAGAGTGGTGGTTCGGATGGCCATCTGAGTCACAAACACACAAAATGTCATGAGGTATCTGGAATTACAACTAGAAGATGTGCACATTGCTGGGCATATGGGCAGAGATCAGGTAGTGGAGGGTCTCATATAACATGGTAAGTAGTTTGCGTTTATCCTGTAGGTCAGTGCCACTGGGAGAGGTGTGTGTGTGTGTGTGCACGCACGTGCATGTGCACATTTAAGAGAAGTGGCATGCTCAGCTTTGTGTTTTATGTTACTTGGCTGGTTCTATAAAGAACTGATTTCCAGGACTACAAGAATGAAAAAATGCACTCAAGAAAGATTTTTAGTAATGGCATATGGTAGGTCCTAAAACAATAGTCCTATTTTCCTTTCAGATAATGGGACTGTGCTACTAAATGAGAAAGAGAATATATGATGACCATTTGGGGTTTCAGTTCACTTAGAAGATAGATTTAAGAGTTGCAGCTGGGTCTGGGCTTTGCTGAGTAGATGCAGCAGAAGAAAAGCATTTAAATATTTAACTATTTTTTTTTCTTTTTTCTAGTTCCATGGCTGAGTTCTGGAGTAAGTAAGTTTAGGAGAGAACAAATAAATTTTTAAAAAGAGAAACACAAAAGTTGAAGGTGTCTATGAATGTTATAAGATATGAAGTATATATATATGTATATATATTAGTGTGTGCGTGTATGTGTGTGCATGTATAAAACCTTGCTTGGGAAAATAACCCTGGCAGGAAATGGTGCTAGAAAGCTAAATCAAAGAAACAAACAAATAGCTTTATAACTTATGAGGTTGAGCAGTTCCAGGTGATGACAGGCTAGGTATGTGCCTAAGAGAGAAGCAGAAGTCCAGATCACACATTAATTGACAACATTTACTGTGTGCTCACTACACACCCAGTATTTGGCAGGGAATATGTTAAGCACCATAGAGTCCTGGTGAGCAAAAGTCTAAGTGCTCTGAGGTTTAGTGTTTTAAGTGTGTGCCACACCAATGGTGAAACCTTTCAAGATGGTGGCAGGTATTTGTCAAAGGTCTTCAATGCGTGCGCTGGCGCAATAAGAGGGGTGATTGTAATGGAGGAATGACAAGGAACAACGAGTGTATAAACAGACCGCGCGAGGCCCAGAGGAACAAGGGCTCTGAAAGTGGTTGGATGGGCACTGACCTGGTGTCCTTCCTGCCGAAGAGCCATCGCGCCCTGAAGCGTCTTATGTGGAAGGAGGCCATCAGGTCCACGGGGCGTCTCCCTTCTCTTCCTCTTCTCTGCTGTGAGTCTGCTGTGCATCTAGTCTTTCAGACATTCAGTTACAAATTATTTTAATCCAATGTATGAAAAGAATTTGACATGCATGAAATGATTCCTAACATTTTAATTTTGGGTTGTTTTCCAAAATTTCTTGTAATAAAAAACCTCAAAAAATAAATACTTTTTGACCATGAAAAAGTGTCCTCAAACATGACCCTCTTACCTTTCTTGTTTGCTCTTCAATTATTTGTGAATTGAAATTGATTGCTATGATGCTGGAGCACAAAACCCGAAACTGTAACCTGGCATCTTCTGTGTCACAACCAGATTTAATATCTTCCTCCCTGAGTCTCTAATAAAACATCATTACTTTTGATTCTTAGGATGTTCTGCATTTAAGAGCATCCAAATATTCTACTTTCAACAGAGCTACTTGTGTTTCTCTTTATGTCCATGGTCATCCTTCCAGCTGGCCCACTGGACACACGGATTACTCTAAGCTTCTTGATGGTATGGACTGCATTGGACTAATCTTTGTGTCACTGCCTAGAGTAAATCAAATAAACATATATTATAGAGATCTTCATATTAAACAAAGAAAAAAATAAAAGAAATTCATTTTTCACAACATTGTACATGGGTTTTCTAATTATTCTTAAAATTAAGTGATATAATATTAAATCATTTCATTAAACTTTTGATTTGATAACAACTGACTGGGGCAATTGCTTTAGAAAATCAGATGCCAGTAGAGTTTTCAGAAGATTATTTTACAAAAATATCATAAAGCTATATTTTTCACAAATTGTCACCTTCTGTTATTATAAACTTCTTATTGAGATTATATTTTTATCTATCTAAATCTATATCTATAACTGTATTTATATCTTTATCTCTATATCTATCTCTATATCTATATTTATATCTATATCTATGTTTATCTAGCCATAACAGAGTATTATGTTATCTAAAATTAGAGATTTTTAACTCTATATGTAAGTACTATGTGTTCAAATATCCATTTGCTTTAAAATCCAGGTCTGTCACTTTGACATTTTTTCCAGCTTCTTAAAAAAATTTAAGCAAAACTATATTTATTTCACATGTGTAGAAGATCTTCCCTCTGTATGTGAAATAAATATATAACATCAGTAATCTGTTTTGGAAGGGACCATTGTTTCCTTTAATATTAAAAAAAAAAACTATAATGACAGATCATGGCCTTCATAGCTGAAAGGACTTCAATCCTCTCCCATGGTTATATGGAATTCCCAATCACACCTTCCCTTTGGCTGAAGATCTGGACTTTTCTGTCACTATTGTGGTTCTTTTGTCCTCAATTCTGTATGCTATTGTCACTGCTCCATTCCTACTTCATTTAAATAAGTCAATATTCTTCTCTAAACCTCAAATGTACTTTACTAAAGAGTGTTTTAGTTTTTCAGTCTTTGCTATATCTTGAGGACAACATAAGATAATTACATCAAGTGAAAGGGTAGCAAACATACGTACCAGATATCAGCTGTGCTCCTCACAGGAGCCCCTTAGGGACTGGCTCTAGCTCAGCAACTCAGCTCACCAAACTGCCGAGCACCCCTGCTCCCTTACACTGAAATTTCTGCTTGATTTTTGACAAACAAATAGAACATATAGAGTTGTTTGAGGGGCTTGTTTCTCCAAACAAGAAGATAACTTTCATCTAAAAGTGAATTTTGATATCCATTTTTAGCAACACAAAGACACTGGGGAACATCTGATGTCACGATTTTGCTTTGAGATTATCAAAGATTGAGAATTCGGTTCTAAAGTAGAGGTGATGAAAGTGCCATTGGTTGGTTCTATTGCTTAGAGGCCTTTGTGAGTGGAAAGCTTTTCCTAAGTGGGATCCCAGCTCTAAAACGATGACAAAAAAGGCCCAGGAGACCCCATGCCTTCTCAACATCCCTGGTACAAATCTCTCCTCTTCACAGATTAGCAAGGGTTCTTTGCTGCTCCTAGAAAAGTGATCATATTGGACCAAAGCATTTTTCATTTGAAATAAATTAACTGATTATTTTGAAATGGTAATGAATTTTTAAATGACTTCAATATTGTGTTTCCCTTGGTGGGGATAATAGAAATTTCTCATCAAAAAGTAGCAAATTATATACAATATGAATTTAGGAATAAGATACTATTTCGTCCATTTGTCTGTCAGTCTTTCTATGTTCTACCTAGCTCTGTCACCATGGCAACTATAGTCTCTGGAGCACACACCACAATCTAAAGCTTCCATTCAACTCTCTTCCTCATTGCTTTGCTTCTGCTGACTTACACAGAGTTGGATATTTTCAATATGTTCTTTCTGCACCTCCTGTCTGGGTCCATAGGAGGAAATTTTTAAAAATCTAAACTGTGGTGTGAATATAATCTTAGATGTTAATAATGCTATACAAATATAAGTTTGTGTGAGCAGGGTATTTCCTTACCTCATAAATGGTGTCAGGGTCTGAAAATCACACGTTTAGTGACTTTTCATTTCCTAAACGTGCACCCATTTCTTAAAATGGAGGAGCATTTGATGTTTTATCCAAAGTCTTCTCAAGAGATGCACAGAGAAACTTGTTCTGTTTTGCAGAAAAAGAATCAATAATCTTCTTTTAAACTTCAATACTCCTGTTATAGAAGAATTTAATACCAACATTTACAGATCTGGAGAGGCTTCTTCTATATCCTTAGAAAAGAGGGTGATGGGATTGCCCTTTGAGATATGAAGTGTAGATTTAGACAAAACAGGATATCAAAGTGTGATATGCAACATCACCTTGAAGGAAAAAGAAACAACAACAACAACAACAAAAAAACCCAAATAAACCTGCTTTATCTTGCCAAAAAGATGTAACAGTTATAGATTACAATTAACAAATCTAAAATATGAACGCATCCGTCACCAATGGCACTTTGTGATCTGTGAAAATATCGAGGAAGGCAAATCAAAGAAGCAAAATGCTGACAAGGCCCGTTCACAAAGGTTCAGGGTAAAAGAAATGTCCTTCCTTTGTGCATTTTAATCTTTTACATAAGGAGAATGAAGAAACATCTCTCTTTTAATCCTGATGACATTAAACATCTATTTTTCACAACTAATTTTCATTGTTCTTAATCTGCCCTCCCTAAAATAAGGACATACGATTTTCATATATGATTTTTTTGGTAGCTTGTATATCAGAAATTAATTCAACAGCACACCCAAGTTTATTTCTAATGGCAAATTAACACACTGATTCTCGAGTTTTATGAAGCACTCTCCTGAGAAGATTAACTTATACCTGTGTCATGGATAAGGATCAGTTTTCTATTCCTTTTTTTCCATCATTCTTGAAATTCTTCAGGCTTATACAAACATAAGCCTAAAGAAAGGGACAAAAACATTTATATTGATTTGATTCAAAAGTTGAATGCATTTGTTTAAGGTCTTTGAGCTCAAGTAGGTAGAAAGCTACCCCCGCCCCCCAACATACACACATAGTCGTGACTTGGTTCCAACCCCATCTGGCAAGACCACCACCCCCTGATTGCTTACTCAGAGCAATCCAGTGACATATTTGTTTATTATTAATAGCCTGTTTCCTTTCCCCCTTTGGCTGTTTGCTTATGTGAGAATTATCTAATCAGATAAGAAACAGAAATTCCCTCAGGGGGTAACTTTTCTCCTCTGTTGTTAATAGAATTTCTACTAGGGTAAGCTGCAGGTGATGTATAAAACACATGCAGCTGAGATGGTACTATCTTGGGGGCACTATTGCTTTATTGCATGTGATTTTAGCAAGTAAACTCTCTCATATCTCCATAAACCAAGATACCCCCTCTGAAATTAGACTCCCACCCTCCCAAAGAGGCTGGGAGATAGGGCTCTTTCTTCCTTGATGGTTACTTTTCAAAGGGATGACTCCCAGGTCCTTGAGAAAGAAATTCCTTCTGTGTTAAACAATCAAGAGGCTTGTAAAAAGATTTGCATCTTAAGGGAGCAGAAAAATAATTTACAAGTTTCTAAAGTAAATGCTCTAAGAAAAGGGAGGAGGAGGGGCCTCTGTGGTTAGGACCACTGAACTCCGCAAGGGCTGGTGAGAGGCAGGTTGGAGATCTCCAGGCAGGACGAAAATTGTCTAAGGTTTAGTGAAGCTGAGAGGAAATTTAAAGCCTTATTGGACAAGAGAAAAATGTGGATATTCTTCCTTTCAAAGTCTAAATGAAAATCTTCCCTCCCCCAACCTTCCCAGACCCCAGAAACAGACTTCCTGCAGTCAGCAACCTCCAGAAATATGTGGAAAATCCACGCTACTCGTAGAGATGTGCTTTGTGTATTAAAGGCACTCATGCCTGTTTGTCCAGATGAACTGCTTGCTACCTTGTCTCAATCAGAAATAGGCTCTTGGAGTTTCTGTAGTCACAGCGAAAATGCAACCCGAAATATTTATTCAGCATCAACTTTATGCCTGCCACCTGGACTAGAGCTTAGTATGCACTGATCAAGTAAACTCCAGGTACTTACAATCTGCTGGGGAAGACATATAGTAAATAGGCAATCACAATACAGATTGATGAGTCTACACTGCAGTGAATTATTTGTTTATTATTAGTAAGGTGCGATGTGAACACATCGGAGGGCCACATAACCCAGATTTGGTATCAAGAACAATTTACCAGGGCATTAATATTTGAGAGACAAGTTCACGTTGATCACAGAAGTAACAGAGGAAAAAGGAGCAGCAAGTACCCCTACATGAAGTAATTATAACTCAATAGTGAAACTCAAGTATGAAATGCAACTAGTATGAGAAGATCTTTAAAATCACGCTAAGAAATTTGTATTAAATGCAACAGTGACCCACTGATGAGTTTTAAGAAAGGAAATGAGACAAATGACCTGATTTACACTACAGAATTATCACTTTGGCAGCAGAAGAGGAAAAGAAATCTGAGGGGGCCAATTTTGGAAATGTGGATAACCATTTAACAACTTTTGCAGTGAATCAGGCAAGAGGTAAAAGGTAATTTGTTATGCAAAATTTTGGGTCTCTGGTCAATTAACAATCACCAAGTGTTTAAATTTCAGGACTGCCAAGGGTGAGAATTTTTAATCCATTGCTCTTCTATCAGTTAAATATCCAAGGGAACTTCTCTTTTCTCTCCCTTTCATTAACTGTCCTCCCTTCTGAACAATTTGGCCATAAAGGCACTTGGTGGGGCAGAGTGAGACAGAAAGTGTATTCTGCTGTTGTTGGAGGGAGAATTCCACAGTGTAACTTAAGTCCAGAGGTTTGGTAGTGTTGCACAATCCTTATATATCTTTAAGTGATTTTTTGCCTGTTATTTCTATTGAACATTGAAACAATGGTGTTGAAACCATCAGTAATAATTGAGAGTATGTCTGTTTCTCCTCACATTTCTATGAGTGTTTTCTTGCTGTATATTAGGTGTATAAACATTTAGGATTGTTATGTCCTCTTCGTGAAATTGTAGCTTTATCATTAGGAAATGGTCTTTTTAAAAATCTCTGATAATGCTCTTTGTTTTGAAGTGCGTATTGTCTAATAATACTATAGCCACTGTAGTCTTCTCTGAATTAGAGTTAGCATGATATATCTTTTTCCATCCTTAACTTTTATCATATTTGTCTCTTTATATTTACAGTGAATTTCTTTAAGCAGCGTGTAGTTGGATCTTGCTTTTTTATTCAATCTAATAACTTTTGCCTTTTAAGTTGGGGTGGTTTTAATCATATTCACGTTTAATCTGATTTGTTTGTATTATTGGATTTAATCTACCATTTTGCTATTTGTTTTCTATTTGTCCCACCTGTTCTTTGTTCCTTTAGCACACTTTTTCTGTCTTCATTTTTAATAATTGACTATGTTTTATGATTTTATATTATCTGCACTGATGGCTTATTTGTCTACTTTGTATCTGTCCCTCTGACGTCTATCTTCATCATCACCGTCTAGCTAGATATCCATCTAGTTATCTAACTATACATTTAGATTAGTGATGTTTTTGGTGTGATTTTCTTTGTGACTCGTGTCCTATGAGTTTGTCAAACTTTTGGGAATTGTGTGTTTTTGCTTTCAAGAAATGTCTCAAGTAATATATATCAAGTATTTGCCCCCCCTCCATTTTGCCTCTCTTTTAAGGATTCCAACGACATGTATATCAGACTACTCAAGTCTCACCCTCTATCTGCTCGTTTGTTAGCTCCTTTTGAGTATTTTATTCTGTCTTTTCATGTTGAAGTTTTTAAATATTTTTCTGAGTTTATTTTCTTTAACTTACAAATCTTTTCTTGTTTTGAGTTCACAAATCTTTTCTGTTATATCATCTAATCAGCTGTTAATTCCATCCTGTGCACTTTTCATCTAAGGTATTGTGCTTCATCCCTAGTATTTTGATTGGGCTGTTTCTCTATCTTTCATGTCTCTGCATGCTTAATCTTCCCTCTAACTTCTTAATATAAAGAATATAGTATGAACACTGCTGTAACGTCCTTTACTAATTCTATCATTTATATCATCTTTCAGTGATTGATTTTCTTCCTATTTATGGGTTATGTTTTTCTACTTCTTTGCATGCCTAATAATTTTTATTGGATCACAACCATTATACATTTTTTTCCTTATTTGAATACTGGGTATGGTTATAGTCAATTCAATAATCTTGAACTTTGTTCTGGAATTCAGTTGAGTTACTAAGAAACAGTTTGATTTTGTAAAGCTTGCTTTTAAGCTTTTTTTGGTGGAATCTTACCAATATTTAGTCTAGGACTAATTTTTCCCCACTACTAAAACAATGGCTTTCTGACTGCACTACCCACTGTCCCTTCTAGGACAAACTTTTCTGCTTTCACTGATGAGAAGCATGAATTATTTCCAGCACTGCTAGAACTCTGGTGATTGTTTCCCCTATTTCTTTTGGGTATTTCTGTCACAGGCATGTGTTAATGGCTACTCAGGTGAAGACTGTAGCGGACTGTATTAGCTTTTTCCAGAGATACAGAATAAATAAGATAGATGATAGATAGATAGATAGATAGATAGACAGAGATATATGACAGAATATTTATTAGGTGAATTGGCTTACATGGTTGTAGAGGGTGAGAAGTCCCATGACAGGTACCTGTAAGCTGAAAACCCTGGGATGCTAGTAGCATGGCTCAGAACAAGTCCAAGCGCCTAGAACCAGGGAGGTTGATGATGCGACTCTCTGTCCAAGGTTGAAGACCTGAGAAACCAGCGGATGCTGGTGTAAGTCTTGGAGTTCAAAAGCCGAAGAGCCTGAAGTTCTGATGTCCAAGGTCAAGAGAAGAGTGTCCTGGCTATAGGACAGAGAGAGATAATTGCCTTTCCACTGCCTTTTTGTTCTGTCAGGGCCCCTAGCCCTATAGGTGGTACTTGCCCACGTTGAGGGTGGATCTTCCCCACTCAGTCCACCAACTCACACCAATATCCTCTGGAAACACCCTCACAGACACATGCAGAAATGATGCTTCACCGGTTTTCTAGGTATTCCATAATTCAATCAGGTGGACACCTAAAATTAGTCGTCACAGGGATCCTCTGTAGATCCGTAGACCTCTCTCTCTTTCTCATTGGGAAGCTCTTTCCTTTCTGGTACCCTACCCTGCAACTCCAGGCAGTGGCCTCTCTGTGCTCCCAGCCTCACTTTTGCCATATTACTGAGCTAAAAGAGTCCTTCATGTATTTTTTGATATATGACCTTTGTCAGAAATATGTACATTTTAGAATAATTAAATAACATTAATTAACATATTGATCCCCTCACATACTTATTCTTTCTTTGTGGTGAGAACATTTAAAATCTATTCTTTCAGCAATTTTGTGGTATATCATACATTGTTATTAACTATAGTAACCATGCTGTGCAATAGATTACTGGAACTTATTCTTCCTGTCTAATTGAAACTTTGTACACTTTGACTAGCATTTCCCCTTCCCCTGTCCACCCCCTTCCTCCTCCTGCCCTAGCCTCTGGTAGCCACCATTCTTTCTATTTCAATAAGTTCAACTTTTTGGGATTCCACACATAAGTAATATCATGTGGTATTTGTCGTTCTGTGTCTGGGTTATTTCATGTAGCATGTAATGCCCTCCAGATTCATCCATGTTATCCCAAATGGCAGAATTTCTTTATTTTTAAAGAATGAATAGTATTACATTGTGTATATATACATCATATTTCTTTATCCATTCATCTGTTGAGAGGCATTTAGGTTGTTTCCATAACTTGGCTATTGTGAATAATGCTGCAATGAACGTGGCAGTGCACCTATCTCTTCAACCTGCTGAATTCAATTCTTTCGCATAAATAGCCAGAAGTGAGTTTGGTGGATCATATGGCAGTTCCACATTTATTTTCTTGTGGAACCTCCATACTATTTTCCATAATGGCTGTAGTAATTTAAATTCCCAACAGTGTGCAAGGGTTCCTTTTTGTCTGTATCCTTGGCAGCACTTATCTTTGATATTTTTGTAATAGCCATTCTAACAGGTATGAGGTGATGTTGTTGTTTTAATCAGCATTTCCCTGAGGATTAGTGCTGTTGAACATTTTTTATGTATCTCTTGGCCATTTGTATATCTTCTTTTGAGAAGTATCTATTTAGGTCATTTGCCCACTTTTAAATCAGTTTTTTTTTCTTGTTATTGAGTAGTTTGAATTCCTTAGATATTTTAGATTTTTGCCTCCTATCAGGTGTATGGTTTGCAAATATTTTCTCTTAATCTGTGGATTGTCTCTTCACTCTATTAATTGTCCCCTTTGCTCTGCAGAAGCTTTTAGTTTATTGTAATCAGATTTGTCTATTTTTGCTTTTGTTGCCTATGGTTTTGGTGTCATATCCAAGAAATTATTACCCAGACCAATGCCATGGAGATTTTCCTCTATGTTTTCTTCTAGTAGTTTTACAGTTTCATATCTTACCCTAAGGTCTTTAATTCATTTTGAATTGATTCTTATACATGGGGTAAGATAAGGGTCCACTTTCATTCTTCTGCATGCTGAAGGCCAATTTTCCCAACATCATTTATTGAAGGTACTGTCTTTTCCCCATTGTATGTTCTTGGCACCTTTGCTGAAAATCAATTGACCATAAAGTCATGTGTTTATTTCTGAGCTCTCTAGTCTATACATTAGTTGATGTGCCAGTTTATTATGCCAGTACCATGCCGTTTGATTGCTGCTTTGATTATTGCTTTGAATACTGCAGCTTAGATTACTGAAATCAGGTAGTGTGATGCCTCCAGCTTTGTTCTTTTTGCTCAAGATTACTTTGGCTATTCAAGGTTTTTTGTGGCTCCATAATAATATCTTAATAATACTGAGCCTTTCAGTCTATGGACATGATATATCTTTTCATTTATTTAGTTCTTTTTCTATTTCTCTAGGCATTTTGGAGTCAGTGTACTGGCCTTGTAGAAATTTTTAAAAACTAATCCCTAAATATTTAATATTTTAAATGTTATTTAAATGATGTTTTAAATTTCATATTTCAACATTGTTTGTGTATGTGTGTATATTTTACTTTATATCCTGAGACCTTGCTAAAGTCACTTATTATTTTTATTAGCCTTTATTTTTATAGATTCATTAGGATAATCTATGCATACAATCAAGTAATTTTCAAATAAAGCACTTTTAATTTCTTCTTTCAATCTGTGCTTTTTATGTCTTTTTTCAACTTTTTGCATTGGCTAGGACCTCCATCATAATATTGAATAGAAGTGATGAGAGTGGACCTCCCTGTCTTGTTCCTGCTTAGGGGGAATTTGTTCAGTCTTTGACCAATACGTGCAATGATATATGTAGGTTCCTTTGGATAATTTATTCATTAGGTGGGGGATGATCTTTTTATTCTTTGTTTAGTACAAGTGTTTTTGTTTTGTTTTATTTTTTGCTTTTTTTAACAGAATGGGAGTTGAAACTTGTCAATGCCTTTTCTGTATCTATTGAGATGGTCATGCATTGTTCTCTTTTATCAAGTTAATGTGGTAAATTGTTTGCTTAATTTTCAAATATGTTTATATTTTCCTCTGACTACAATGGAATTAAATTAGAAATAAATGAGGAAAAGATGTCAGGAATATTCCCCAAATTCTTGGAAATTAAGGAGTACATGTTTACATATTCCATTCATCCAGTAAGAAACAAGGGATATTAAAAAATATTTGAACCCAATGATAATACAAACACAACATATCAAAATATGTAGGATGTGGCTAAAGCAGTGTGTAGAGGGAAATTTATAGATTTAAAAGCTTCTATTAACAAAAAAGATGAAGGCTGTAAATCAGTGACCTAAATTTAAATCAATAACATAGATCTAGAAGCAAGGAAAGGACAATGATAAGAGGAGAAATGAATATAATCAAACAAACTATCAGCAGAAATCCATGAAAATAAACCTGATTCTTTGAAATTCTAGGCATCCATACTTATTATTTCATATTTAAAATTCATTTTATATTTCAAATGAAAAAATTCTGAGCAGAATTTCAGATTCTGTGTAGATTATTGTCAAGCAGACACTTAATTTGGTCAAAATTTGTATCTTAATATATCAAAAGTTGTCCATTTACATTCTGCTGATTTCCAGACTTTGAGCAAGTCTATATTGGTATATATGTAAATTGTTACAGTGGGAGTTGTTATGGCTTGTATCAGTCAGGGTCCAGGGAAGAAAACAGGAACCACTTTAGCCATTGCAGATAGATTTTATATAAGGAATTGGTTATAAGAATATTGGTAGAGTCAGAACAGCAAAAGGGGAACGTTAGTGATTCTTAGGGATCTGACTCCATTTTACCTCCTTATCTAAATAAAAAAAAATTGTTTTCAGACCCCAGTAAATCCAAATTTATGAAATGACCTTTGATGAAAAAATTTATATATGTATATATGTATACATATACACATACATATACAAAAGAACTGCCACTCCTGCTGCTGAGTAGAAACCAAGACTCCTGAGCCCCGATGCTATTGTTCTTGCAGGAACTGTGGAGTCGGCACATCTCCTTGTAGATCCACTGCCTTCGTGCTGAAAACACAAGCTATACTGCAATTGGTGAAGATGCTAACACTGTCTGTGGAATCAGAGTGGCTTCAACCTTCTTCTCACCTCCAACCTCATGTGTGGAACTTCAGTGGGAACTTAAATCAACTCCGTTGTCAAGGAAATCTGGAAATGTAATTTGGAAGTGTCCAGACACAGAAAGATTACAGAAGTGTAGATGCAGGGCTGAATATAAATGGACAGTTAGGTCAGTGTGCTTTCTGCATGGTCTACACAAAGTGCCCACCACAACAATTTTATTTAATTTAATTAGGCTGCTTTTGCGACTTTGTTGACACTTTCTACAAATCTCAAGGTCACAAAACAGTAATCAAATCAGTTTTAACAGTGCTTAGAAATCTGGTGGGCAACAGTATCAATGCTTTGTAATGTATTTTTGATTTGTCTTTAATATAACATTTGGAAAAGTCACTGAAAATTTTAATTCTTATTTGAATACTAAGCATACATAAAATACGTAAGATAAGATTTGACTCTGATTACATCAACAATCTAGTTTCTACCAATAAAAATTGCATCATATGATTTCCCTCTTTCAAATGCTCCACTGATACTTATTACTATTACAATAAAATCCAAGGTTCTCATCATGGCAAACAGGAAGCTGCAATGCCTGGGTTGGCAGAGGCCTTGAATCCCGTATGTTACCCTAACCATCTCACTTTCCATGCTCTCTGCTGCTCCCACATGGTAAGCCACTTTTTAGGGTTTTTTTCACTAACTCTTCTCAATTTCTAACTGCACCTTTCCTGAGTTTTGGCATTTGTAGTACCTACTCACATATTAAGTATCAGTCAAATACACCCCCTCAGATAGGCCTTCCAACCAAGCACATTTCAATGAAACCCCAATCCTGTTGTCAGAGGTTCTCTAGCTTATTATTCAGCTTTATTTTTTATAGCACTCACCATTATCCAGTTTACAATGTATTTTTTTTTACCTGTGTATTTGTTGTCCCTTTCCCTCCTTACTATGATGTAAGTACTACGATGGCAATGACAACATTTTGTTTCTCTTGATCAGTGCAGTTGCAAGTACATCAAATCACTTTTATTGTACAAAAACCATAAATAGGTATGAACAATGGTTTAAGGAATCAATGAACGTGTGATCCTCACGGTAGATATACAAACCCAAACATTAGATGTGATAGATACCGCTGAATGAATACTCACGATCCATTTTCTCCCCCCTCCTTTCTTAAAACAATTGGTTAGAGTAGTAATGTTCCTAGCAGAATAATATTTAATTTCCCGTACATCTCATCTTTGTGGTTGGGGTGGTCGTGTTCCACAGTTCTGACCAGTGAGATGAAAATGGAAATCTGTATCTGTTTTAGGTCGCCCGTCTTCTCAATGGCTGAGTGAGGCCTAAAATCTATGTTTTCCTGTTCCCATTTAATAACACAAGCATAAACATATACATCAAGATTCAACATCACTACTTGAAACTTTCTGTGTCATTTGTGGTTAAATAACAAGAATCTTTCTGAAAATTGGAGTGGTGTATCCTATAGAATTGGTCACAGAACCCAGTCAAAGCCCTTTCTCCTTACTTTTATCATAATAGAAGTTATAAAGCTAAAACAATCACCTTTCTAGACTCGTTTTCCAAATAAAATTGGCCATGTGACATGTACCTGGCTGAACAGATGTAAGTGAATGCTTCAGGAGGTAGGCTTCCCTTCCTATCAAAGATGCAAAGACTCAGAGCAAAAGGTGTTAAGCCCTTTCAAATAATTTTTCCTGTTTGAAAAGTGTATGCAACTTCTGGAGGTGCAACATTCATCATGTGACTAGGAAAATGTCACAGACTGAATGTTTGTGTCCTCCCCAAATTCATATGTTGAAACCTAACTTCCAATGTGACAATGTTGGGAGGTAGGGCCTTTGGGAGGTGATTAGTAACCTTGTAAAAGAGATCTCAGAGAGCTCCCTGTCCTTCCAACATGTGAGGACACAGTGAAAAGATGGTTGTCTATAAACCAGAAAATAAGTTTTCACCAGCCACTGAATCTGTCTGTGTCTTGATCTTGGACTTACCAGCCTCCAGAATTGTGAGAAATAGATTTCTGTTGTTTGTAAGCCACCCAGTCTGTGGTGTGCTACCACAGCAGCCTGAACAGACTAAGACAGAAGATGAGTGCCATGCGCACAGGAGAGCAGGGCAAAAAGACAAAGCACAGGTCCCTGATAGCATTGTTGTTTGGTTAAGGCCTGAACTGAAAACCTACAAATTTTTTTGTTTGCCTCATGGGAGAAAATGAAACCTGACTGAACAATTCTGTGTTGAGTTTTCTATTATTCACAGCTGAACTCAATCTTAACTGAAACAGAATTTATGCTGAATACTATATAGAACAGGGGTCAGCAAAGTCTGGCCTAAGGACCAAATCCAGCTTGCTGTCTGCTAAAGTAAGTTTTGCTGGAAAACAGAACACATTTACATGAAATCTTTGTATTTTGAAAATCCTGAGATGTCTTATATAACTGTGAAATTAAAATGTGAAGTAATTGAAAACATTAAAGCACTTTTATCAGTGTAATCTTGGATTAATCATTACATCACCAATTATATGTGGTAACTTGTGCACATTTAGGTTTCTTAGTGTTTCAACTTGTGTTAACAAAAAATGCAGTGAAGCACTAAAACTGTTTCCTTCAATTGTCTAAGGAAAGTCAGATTACCTGGGTAAGCGGGAGGTATATGGTAGTTGATAAATTTCACCTGAAAATATTTGTAAAACACTTTGAGAGCACTGGATGATTTCAAAGCCTAATATCAAAACTGAATACCGATAGATAATATATAGCATTTATTCTGGATCTGGAATGCAGTTGCCAAGGTAGTGTCCAAATGTATCACATACCTCTGTTTGCTAGATGATCTCCACAGATGGCCACTATCCATTGCTTCCCTCCCTGCATGTGAAGTTTATATCTTCTTCCCTTGAACTTGGACTGGCCTTGTGACTTGCCTCTACCAATATGGGACAGTGGGAATGATAATTTGGCAGTTCTGGATTTGTACTGTAAGAGGACTGGCTGCTTCTTTCAAAAGAGAAGCCACCTACAATAAAATAAATCCAAATACATGAAGATTTCCATGCTGTTAGGAAGCCCAAGTTCACCATGTGAGGAGATCACATATGGAGAAGAATTGAGAAATCTTGAAAAACTGGCAGTCAGAATCAAATTCTCAGAAATATGACCCCAGTTGAACCATTCCAGCTAGCTCCTAGCCATTTGAACCATCCAGTTGAAGTCCCAGGTATCATGAAACTGAGAAATCCATCCTTCTATGCCCTGTCCAAATTCCTGACCCAAAGAATCATGAGAAAATAAAATGCGTGTTCTTTTAAGTCACTAAGTTTGGGTAGTTTGCTTTAAAATTTCATATCCTGGAGTCTAGTTTCAGCTTCCCTTATAACCTTCTATAGTTTATCTAAGCCTTAGTATATTATTTTAAAAATACATTTATTCAGATACTTTAAATACAAGTAAAAGTCACAAATCACCTTTGCAAAACAAGTCTAGCAAGTTCTCATTATGTTACTTTGGCTGGCATAATCTTCAGGGGACAACACATTGCATTCATTCTAGTTCATTTAACACTTCTTGATAACTTACTATAAGCTTGCTCTGGGCAAAAAATAAATAAGTAAAAAGATAAACTATGATCCATACTTTTGCCTATCTCACAGGTTGTTGAGGAAAGATACCTTATTTAAATTTAATGCATTAAGAGCTATTAATATAATAGTAATAGTTGGAAAGCATATTGGAAAATTTTAATGCATTTTTCCCAAGCATGATTTTTCAAAAGTTCTACTCAACAAATATGACTAAATGTGTACTGAGATGCAAACCAATTAGCCCAAACTGTTTTGACCAGGGTAGACACCTGATCCAAGTCAAATTGATTGAATTCTCAATCTTCTGAAATTTTAATTAGGACTCAGGGACTTTTGTGAGTCTAGTATGAGCTCCTAAAGTAAAAGGTTTTCAATGTCTATGATGTCCATATTTGGCCATGTGCTCGGAGGCCTGGAGAAAACTGGTCTTCAGAAAGAAGGAATACAGGAAAAAAATGATACAGAAGGGTTTATAGACAAAATACCATGTGGATCTTGGGAAATAGAGAGAGAGAGAGGAAGAAAGTGAATGATATCTGCCATCCCTTTTTGCAGCCCCTCTCGAGACTGACAATAAACTCAGCTGTGAGCTACCCAAGTGCCCTCCTCATCCACCTCCCTTTTTGAATTAAACCAACTTGACAAATTCTCTTTTTGCATCCCAAATTTTATGCAGAAAACAGATACTCAGATAATGGAGAAAAGTCTGTTTCTTTAGAATAGGAAAAATTAAAATAAACTTCACCAAGTCCTGGAAGGTGACCTAGGCAGTCTAAGAAAGTGAAGAAAGATCTGGAGTATAAGGGAGAAGCAGGAGCGAGGCAGGAAGGTGAGCAAGATCACGCGTAGTTTGCGAAATGCAACTGTCTCTACGTGACTGGCTGCGTCTCTGGGAGCAGAGTGGCCAGAGGTAAAGCTGAAAGGGTGGCTGTGGTGCCTTCGAAATGGATTATAACTATCATGCTAATGGATTCAACATATCCTTACTGGATTTGAGGAGTCACAGAAGAGATTAAAGGTGATGATATGACCATGCTGTTTCAATTTTCTTGGGAGTATAAAGTAATGGTGATTTATGAGGTTTAATAACTATAATTGGTAGATATAACAAATAGCACATGCTTTTTTATATGATTATGGGCACATATGCTTCCTGTTGGCATTTGCATTCTGGGCACAGAATGGCTTTTTTAGGATATAAATATTATGCATTTTCTTATGCAATATGTATAAACCAGTAATATGGCATTTGCTACTCAAAGATGTGGCGGAGGGTCTTGTTTATTTTTGAAGTCACTAAATAGAACAAAGACTAATTGCTTCTCTAATAAAATAACTTACATGTGTCAATATGCTATCCTTCTTAAGAAATGACTACAATTCCTAACTGTCGTTATATTTTTTGTCTATAATTATTTTTTCTTTTATTATAGTAGCAAGAGATAAAAAGGCATACACTTTCAAGGACACACACACATAGCACGTACACACACTCCAGATAATAACTAACAATGCGATTTCACTGAAGCCCCTATTATATGGTAAAAAGTTATTTGTCATGTACTAAAACAATATACTGAAACAATGTCCTGCATTTCCATATGGTTCAATAATTATGACTGATAACCTCTACTGTAAACAGCAAACTGGGCTAAAAGCACCATTTGTCAAATTCATCATACCTTGCGTTACCTCCTTTTCCTCCTCTAGTTACTAACTTTATAAAGAGAACAGCAATGTTTTTTTATAAGTCTCAATGTTAACCTCAATATAAATGTCTTCATTAGGTGAAGAAGCAAAAAGCACAACAGAGTACTTGAATCAAATCATGATCTAGTAATGTTGGCAATATTATTTATATTCTTGGCATAGGCTCTAGTCTTTTTCAACTTTATACTAATGTCAGCAAAAGAACAGCAAAAGCAGACAACTTAAAAATTCAGATTAATCTTAGTCTAATACTATATAGTTTTTAATTAGGAGCTATTACACAAAGAGAGAAATTTCTGTCCCTGAAGATATCACAGACCTGTATTTTGTTCACAGGAGCCTTTAAAAGAGAAATATGGTCCAACTTAGTTTTCTCTACTCTGTTATCTTTTATGCCATTTCCTCTCTTGATTTTCCTACTGTTTACTTCACCCAACCTTTAAAATTCATTGTTGTTTTTGTAGCAGACTTCTCCTATACTTCCTTATATTTATCTTTTTCAACATAAATGTAAGCTGGTTGAAGCTTAACTTGATTATCTTCATTTATAAGTGGTTAGGTATTTGAATAATATGCATTTAAATATTTATGGAAATTTTGATAACTATTTTCCATTTATATTTAAGCATTCAAGCATTTCGTTCCTTCTCGTTTTGCTATATTAATACGCCCATATTTCTCATAGAGTAATTATAGTCTTCATACATTTATGTAGCACAGTTTTTGTGGGGGCACATTGATGTTACTCCTTCAATAATTTTATAATATATTTTAAATACGTACTATGACATACGACTCTAATGTATAGAAAAATAATGATAACACTAAAATTCAAAATTGCATGCATTTATAAAGCTTAGTGAACAGATTTTTTATGATGTATTGAATGTTTACATCAATCATAATTTTTTCTACCAAGTTGATAATCCAAAATATTATCAACCTCTATTGGATCTCCGGCTGATTACAGAAAATTAGAAACTGTCTACAAAAGGTTGAGATAATATTAATGTAAAAGCACTGCATATAAAAACAACAATAATGAATCAAATTCACAATATGCCTCAAACTCTGAAGTATGCTTGGTAAGAATCTATCCACGTATTTTATTCCCAGACCTCTCACGGGGCACACTAAACACCCAGAAAGCAAATCTAATACAATACTTAGAACTTATTAAAATTCTCATTGAAATTCACTGATTTTCCACAAAAGAGTATACACCATAAGAAAAGATAGTATGATGTAGTTAGAAATTATTTGCAAAATAATGAAAAATAAACAAACTAATTTTAGCATTGATGACTAAGGCGCTCTGGATATTTTAATTTCAGTGAAGAAGAAATGTGTTATTACTGGAGATATTTGAAATGCTAGTTATGTAAGGTTATTGCTTTACTTTATATAACAATAATACTGTGGCTGACACTGAAAAATATTATAATAATAAAAGAGGTTATTATAATATCACATTAATAAATGATAGCAATGTGTTGGACACTGCACACAATAAAAATTATAAACATGCTTTCTGCTGAAGGAATTTTTATTCTAAGCAAAAATAGCTAAATTTTAGTTTGCTAGATGGCTGTTTTAATTTGCCCTTTTTTTGCCTTTGACAGCTAAAATATTCTTTGTCACAACAATCTTCTATGTTTACATATGAAGAATCCAAAGCGCAGATAACTGGTTTGCCTTGAATTACACATCAAATACGTGTCCAAGAGAAGATATAAACTCAGGCCAGTCTGAGTTCATCATAATTAGGCTCAGAAAATGTTCTGCAGACACTCAAATGAAAGAAGAAAAGACAAGACAGTGTGAGACTAATGAGAATTTTATTTGGTATTTGGTTTTCTTATCAATTACATTGGAAGATTCTAAGTGTCTTAAAGGAAAATAGTAATGAGCAATGAAGGCAAAAACTCACTAGATAAGAAGCTTAATAAATTATTGTGTATATATAAAAATATCATATATATAATAGAGGATCTTTCATAAAAACATAGGCTAAAATATAAGTATGTAGAGAGAGAGAGTCAAATCAAATAGTGTATAACATTCTAAGAATAAATTTTTTAATCTTTACTAATTGTACTGTATTATAGATATTTAATAGACCAGAAAATTGACATTCTATTTAACATACATGAGAAGTCACTGAATTGTCCTGGAAAATGTTTCTTGATCCCAGGACAGAGGCCCAGTCACATCTGAATGTGACATCAATAATGGTGGTGCCATCTTACTACCAAACTGAGGATAAAGCCAGAGTCCAAGGTGGCAGGGCAGAGGGACAGAAAGAACCAAAGTCTTTTTGTCACTGAGTCAAGCACCTCTAAAAGCACCATCCCACTGAATCAGTGCTTTCTGCACTTTTTGTGCTGTAGATATGAAATGATGGTATTTGTAAATTGCCGTGCCATTGGTGACAGCTCAGTAGAACCGGGTGCCCACGGCCTGCTCAGCTGCCCTGAGGCTGACAAGATAATTCCCTCAGCACATTCCATTTGTGTCACAGCCGTGAACCTGAGACAGCGTTGTGTCATTGCCCCATTGGGGAAGCTCTGCTCTAGACTACATATCAAAATGGATATATCATTATTTTACAACAATTTGAGTCATGTTTTCAGTTATTTGTGGCCACAATGCTTCTATTGACTCACAAACTTCATAGAATTTGTATCATTTAAGTATGATTTTATCTGTAAGTAACTGAAAATCTGGCAAGAGTTGCTTAAACAAACAGGGGTTTGCCTATGTTCCGACGTAAAAAGAAGTTAGGGGAATGGCAGTCTGAGCCCAACAGTGTCTCACCAGCGTCATCAGGTCCCCAGACTACTTCTCTCTTTGCTTGTCCCTTCCTCATTGCTTCATGGTACGAGAATCTTGGATGCTGCCAATCCAGACACTGCACCCACACTTATAATAGGAAGAAGGAGAGAAGACAAAACAACCTCTCTTCCTGAGGCTTCTTCATCTTTTCTTTTGGAAGGGAAACAACCCGCATTAAAGTTCCCAGTGTGTCTGTTTTAGCTGAAGTCTGTCACATGCTCGCCCCTTGGAGCCGTGAGTGGGAATGAGTTATGCTTGGGTTAGCCCAGTCGTGATAGACTAGACACCCTTCCTGGAATCAAGGGATCTCCTTTTTCTACCAGAACAAATTGGGGTTTTCTTACCAGGATGACAAAGAGTTTGGGGGAGCAAATTTCCTCATGAGGAACAATTACCTGTGCTTTCTGTGGGACTTTTGTGAGGCTTAAGGGCATAAAGCTCCTAGCACAACACACATTATGTAATAGTCATTTGATATATGTTAGCTATTATGATTATTATCATTAGTATTAAGACCAAATCACTACATTCCTCTCAATGCTGTGAATACCAGAATATTATCTTTCATTAAAAAGTGAGGATAATGCTCACTTTTCCCACTATATTGCACTTTTCCACCTGGGCATTGAAATAGTATATCTTGTCTTTTTGAGTTCCACAGAAACTCATGTAAAGATATTTCTCCATTTCCTTCAGCTGCTCCCTGTCTAGGGCTAAATATGGTGCAAAATATCATACCATATCATATACTCTCTCTCCAGTTTTACTGCACATGTGCCACACAACAGACCCCCAGAAAACTCCCTCTCTGCATGCAAATTTCCTTATATCCATGCCTGTCTTCAACATGCCACAAACCACATCTAGACGGGGCAACTAAACACGGCTTGCTTGCATGTGTCCAAAAAGCCCTATTATCAGTTGTGTATTAGGAAAGGGGACAAACACCTCCTTGATTAGCCTGACATATATTATATAATTATTCAACATGTATTGTTTCATATCAAGGTGTATGCATTGTTAAAAAAGAGTATATACATATAACACACTATTATTAATTAATACCATAGTGTAGTTTAGTTTGAAGAGTTTGTAGTGGTTACTCTGTCATAACAGAGGCATTTTGGTGGAAGAGAAGAGGCAGGGCTGACATGAAATTCTCACCACCACTCAGGGAAGGTAAGTCAGCTCAGCGGCTCTGCTGGGCTGCCGTCCACAGCCAAAAGTTCAAATGTACAATCCATGGTGCTGCACATAGCAGGGATCATGACATTTGTTTGTGTGTGTGTGTGTTGTTTTTTTTTTAAATAAATTTTGAAAAAAGTCATCACAAGTCTTCCTTTGAAACACTTTCTTCATTTCATGTTGGTTGATAACTCTCCAATTCATTCCGTTTTACTTTGAATAATGGTATTCAAAGATCTTTACAATTCTAAAATGAAACACATCTGAGGCTGCCTGCTATGGGGATGAAACATGAAAAGCCATCTGAAACTTTTGAAATGGAAAATGGGGGGAAAAACAGTACAGATCAAAATGCATTTCATGTTGAAAATTTTCCAAAGAAACAGACTTCCTGAAACTGCTTTTCATAAGTTAGTCTTTGGTTTCAATTGGTCAGTATAGTGTAATAGAATCAAATATTACAGGGTTTATTACAGCTTTAAAAAAAAAAGCATTACTCTTTTCCAAATAGTTTTAAAGACTAAAATTGTCAGCAGCACTGTGTTATCATACATTTTGTAAAATGCATTTTATTATTTAGTGATTGAAAGTTATTTGTCATTGCTTTGTTTCTTGAACACCCATGAACAGAGCAGTGACTAGTAATGCAAATAGTAAATTAAAGTGAAATGTTGACACTCTGCTATAACATTATTGGGATGGTTAATTTTATGTGTCAACTTGACTAGGCCAGTGTGCCCAGATATGTGGCCAAACAGTATTCTGAATGTTTCTGTGAGGGTGTGTTTGGATGAAATCAACATTCAAGTTGGTGGGATCTGGAGTAAAGCAGAATGCTCTCCATAATGTGGGTGGGCCTCATCCAATCAGTTGAAGGCCTGAATAGAACAAAAGCCTTATCTCCCCTAAGCAAGAGGGAATTCTGCCAGCAGACTGCCTTCAAATTTGAACTGCAGCATCAGCTCTTTCCTGTGGCTCCAGCCTAACGGCCTTTATACATGAACTAAAGATTTTAGACTTGCCAGCCTCCATAACTGTGTGTACCAATTTCTTAAAATAAATCTCTCTATAGATATATACACAGCCTATTGGTTCTGTTTCTCTGGAAAACCCTTACTAATACAATTAGATGTGTGGCTTTTGTCTGTGTGAGCAAAGAAGGGGTAATGCTTAGAAGTCGACTTTTTTTCCCATATAAAATCAGAACTTAGTCAACCTCATTAGTATTTCAAGACACTGGAACTAATATAACATGCTATATTTTTAATTATGGAGTTGCTATGTTTCAAAAAGATACAGACCAGGCATATATCTGGAGTTAAATAAGTTGATAAAACTTTTCTGGTAGGCCTCTTGGTAATAAGTATCAACACACTGTAATTAAAAAGTATTTGCCATTTTTACTAGGAATTTATATCTAATAATTAAGCTAAGCAAATATATAAAATTAAAGCAAAAATATGCATTACACATTTTTATTATAGTATCATTTATTTATTAAGATAAGAGACGGTAATTTTAATTACTCACTTTATAGAGTTGGCACATCTATACAATTAGTTAATAATTGCCATTAATTTTGCTAAAGATGAGCATTTATCACCTAAGTGATAAAGTACATTGAGAAACAAAATGATTCATATTCCTAAGGAAAAATCATACACTGTAACACACATGTTGAAGGTAATTTTTTAGAGTGTTGTTTCAAACCACAGTAGTTTCTTCAAACAGGAAAATAAGCTAAATATCTTTTGGGGGGAAACACTATATATTCTGGAGAATGAAGCATTTGTTCAGAATTTTTCAGTCATGCAGGTATAAACTAATTATCGGCCATCTTGGGGAAATCTTCAATTACTAGAATAATTCTAATGCAGTATCCTGTTTAATAATATAAAATGCTTTCATATTTGAGAGTAAAATTCAATTCCACTCAATTAAAAATATCTTTGTAGTCCCTTGTATAAAGCAAACACTCAGCTAGGTCCTGGGGAAATACTGAAATGATCTCAGACAATCTTTAAGGAGTTTACATTATTATGGGGATGACAGGTGTAAAGTAAAAATAAAATCTTAAGTCCTCCAGCAGACTTAATGGACCCCTTCTTGACCAAGGTTATCCCAGAGAAACCTTAAAAACTGAGTTCCCAGCCATGATAAGATGAGAGGTCAGACATGCCTCATTATCCCTCCTCCCTTTTGGAGTTTACACACAGCAACTGACCAACATTAATGTTAAAATAGAGATCATAAGACTGACAAAACAAACTCTTTGTGACAATAAGATAAAATAAACAAGACCTAAGGACCATACCAGACAAAAATTAAGTCTCACACCCCTACACTTAAAAAAAAAAAACCTAAGTTCTAAATACCTAAAAAAGGTCTATGATTCATAACTTACATCCTGTCCCTAAATAAGAAATCTTATCATGAGTTCCTCAAACTGTCGGCATACTAATTAATGCGTAACCCACTGACATTAAAAAAGAGACTAATTTGTTTCTAAATCATAAAATTTTACTAATTGTCTTATACATAAAACATTTTAGCCTATGTGTTGTCATTTATAGCCAAAGATTTTAATCTCTATATCATACCGTCCAATAAAAAAAGACAACCCCAATATAAAGAGCCCCCTTCTTTTATCCTTAGCTTTTTTATAACAACATTCCAACTTGTAACAGATTTTAAAATATGCCCAAATTTGTTGCTGTTTCTTCCTGGGTCAATTCTCAAATTTGGCTTTCAATAAACCTTTATCAAAATATTTCTGCTTCAACAGCCTTAATTCCAGCTGACACAGGTATTCAACAATTAATTACTCAATAAAGTGTTGAAATATAATTTGGGCAAGTATACGAATGCAAACTTTAGAGAGCTATAAGAATGTGTACACTGATACCGGGGTTGTAGGCAGCAATAGAATTAATGACCCACTGGGCGCTGAATAGCAGGGAGCCTTAGATAAATGCGGAGGATGGTCCCGAAAGAGCCGGAGTCTTGTGAGTATAAGGAAGGTGGGAAAAGGAAGGAGGGAAAAACGTCCACCATAAGTCAAATCATGCAAACCCAAACTGGCTCTATAACTGGTGAAAATCAGTTAAATTTTCTAAATCTTAATCTTCTGATTGTTAAATATAGATAAAGATAGGTTGATTCTGCTCTGGCACCCCAAAATGAAACCTGAAAGGTAAGTTACTGGTGTGTGTCTATCTTTTATTAATGGTTTTCATTTTACTTGTTTATTTTTTAATTGCAGTAAGAGAGCTTAACATGAAATCTACCCTCTCAACAATTTTTTAAGTATACGATACAGTATTGTTAACTAGAGGCCCAAGGTTATACAGAAGGTCTCTAGAAATTATCTTGCATAACTGAAACTTCATACTGGTTGAATAGCAAGGGGCTGATGGGGAAATCCCCCTGGTTTCGGGTAACCACCATTCTACTTTTAGTTTTTAAAATATCCATCGAGGTGTGAATCGATAAAGAAAATGTGGCATTTACATACAATAGAATATTATTCAGCTTTAAAAAAGAAGAAAATCCTGCCGTATGTCACAACATGAATGAGCCTTAAGGACATTACGCTAAATGAAATAAGCCAGACACAGAAGGGCAAAGACTGCATGATTCCACTTATATGAAGTACTTCATTTTATTAACATATATTAAAATTGGCCTTTTTGGTGTCCAGTTCTATGAGCGATGAGGATTCAGAACCCTTCCATCACGTCAAAATACTCCCTTTTGCTTTGACTTTGTCGTCACACTCTCTCCCCATTCCTAACCCTGGCAACCACTGATCTGTTTTCAGTTACTATAATTTGTTTTTTGAGAATGTCGTCTAAACAGAATGATGAGATATGCAACCTGTTAACACTGGTTTCATTCACTCAGCATAATCTCTTTGAGATTCACCCATGTTGCATGCATATCCATAAACCGTTCTCATCTGTTGCTAAGTAGCATTTCCACTCTATGGATGCAGCACAACTTGCTTATCTATTCACTTGTTGAAGGATATTTGGGTTGTTTTCACACTTGGAGATTATGAATGAAGCTGCTGTAAACAATTGTGTACAAGCTTTCGATTTATTTAGAAAGATGCCTGGGAGTTGGGTTAATGACGTAGATGGTGGTACAATAGATGCTTTTTTTAAAAAAAATAAGAAACTGCAAAACAATTTTTCAGAGTTTCTGTAATATTCTGCATTCTGACAAGTACTACATGAGAGTTCCTTTTGCACCACATTTTTGTCAGCTCTTGGAATTACTTGTTGTTTTAGACTTTCTAATAGGTTTGTAGTGGTATCTCATCATGGTTTTAACTTGCATATTCTTATTTGCCATCCATATGGGTCTGTCATTTTTTTGCCCATGTTTTAATATTGCTGTTTCCTTACCACTCATTTTGAGTATATCTTTTTATACAAATTCTTCATAGAATATATGTGGTTTGCAAATATTTTCTTTCAATCTGTAGCTCATGTTTTCATTTTCTTAATAATATCTTTTATAGACCAAAAGTTTTTGATTTTAATGAAGTCCCATTTACAATTTTTCTTTTTTTTTTTTTGGCTTACACATTTGGTGTCATATCTAAAAATACTTTGGCTAAGTCAAGGCCACAGTGTTTTTCTCATATGCTTTTTTCCTAAATATTACACAGTTTTACTTTTAGATTCATAGTAAATTTTGAAGTAATTTTTGTATAAATTGTGACATTTAGGTTGAATTTATTGTCATTATTACTTTTTGTAATAAAAAGTCCAATTTTTTCTAAACCATAACTTGAACAGCCTATCCATTCTTCACTGAAATGCCTTTGTAAAGTTGCCAGACAGCTATATGCCATATTTGTGTGAGTCTATTTCTGCACTCTATTCTGCTCTATTGAACAGAATCTTTTCTATTCTATTCTTCTATTCCATCCTTTCATCAGTCCCACAGTCTTGATTACAATAGCTTCACAGTAAGTCTTAATATTGAGTGGTGTAAGCCTGCAAATTAATTCTTCTTTTGCAAGTTGTTTTGGCTATTTTAATTTCTTTGCCTGCCCAAATAAAATTTTAAAATATCTTGTCTATAGCTTCAAAAAATCCTTCTGTAATTATGTTTGGAATTGAATTAAATCTATAGCCTTGAGTGGTGTTTATATAGTACATAGTTTCTATGTTGAATCTTCCAATTCACGAACACTGTATGTCTGTAATTGCATAGGCTTTCTTTGATTACTTTTAATAGTGTTCTTTAGTTTTCCAAAATACAGGTCCTGTGCATGTTTTGTTAAATATATGACAAATTATTCCATTTTCTTTGGAGTGATTGTAAATGATGTTGCTTTTAAAAATTAGGTTTTTAGTGGTTTATTTCTAATATATGAACTATGATTGATTATTGAGTGCTGACCCAGTATCCTGCAACCTTGCTAAACTTCCATTTTAGTTCCAGGAAACTTTTTATACATTCCTTGGGAATTTTTACATACACAGTCATTTCTTCTGTGAATAGGGACAATTTTAATTCTTTCTTTATAATTAATACATCTTTTATTTCTTTTTCATGCATTACTGCACTAGTTAGGAGTAAATAACTTTGCCTTAGCCTGAAACTTAGAGGAAAGCAACTCAGTCATTCACCATTAAATATTAGATTAGCTGTGAGTTTTTTGGTTGATGTCTTTTATTAGTTTGAGGAATTTCTCCTCTATACGTGTCTGCCGAGAAATTTTATCATTAATGGATAATGAATATTTTCAAATGTCTTTTTTTGGATCAATTAATAAAATCATGTGAATTTTACTGTTAATATAAGGTGGATTAAATTGATTAACTTTTGAGTATTAAATAAACCTGCATTTCTGATGTAAACCTTAACTGATAGTGGTATATTATTTTCTTAAATATTGATGGATTTGATTTGCTATTATTTCATTGAGCTTTGTACACATTCATGAAGGATATTACTCTGTCATTTTTGTTTTTTGCCTTTTTCCGGCTTTAGAATCAGAATATGTTGGGTAATTTTGTGTGTTAACTTGACTGGGCTAAGGGATGCCCAGATACCTGGTATAACATTATTTCTTGGTGTGTTTGTGAAGGTTTTTCTGAAGAGATTAGCATGTGCATTGGTAGACCTAGTAAAGAAGATTGATCCTCTCCAGTGTGGGTATGCATCGTCGAGTCCATGGAGGGCCGAATACAACAAAAAGTCAGAGAAAGGGTAAATTTTCTCTTTGTCTTCCTGAGCTGGGACATCTATCCCACACATGGACACTGGAGCTCCTGGATCCCAGGCCTTTGAACTCTGACTGAATTATGCTTTCCTGGTTCTCTGGCTTGCAGACAGCATATCATGGGACACCTCGGCACCCATATTACATCAGCCAATTCCTCATATATCTCTGTATGTCCTGTTATTCTCTATTTCTGGAAAATACTATTAATAATACACAGAGTATATTGTATTTTTACAGATAATAATGCTGACCTCATAATGTGAGTTGGGAAATATCCCATATTATATTGCTTGGAGGAGGTTGTGTAGAATTGGTGATATTTTAAAAATATTCATTAGAATTTGCCAGTGAAGTTACCTATGCCTGGGGATTTACTTTTTGGAAGAAATTATACAATTAATTCAATTTTATTAATAGTTCTAAGACTATTCAAATTATATGTTTTATCTTGGACAAGTTTTGGTATTTTATAGATTTTGAGGAATTGGCCCATTTTATGGCCATCTAAGTGTTCGAAATTTTTTCCTAGTTATTTGTAATATTTCTTTGTTTGCCTTTGAGTGATTGTAAAATCTATAGTGAGATATCTTCCTTTATCCCTGATATTTGTAAGTTTTCCCTTCTATTTTTCTAAAAAAGGCTCTTGTTAAAAGTTTATCAGTGTTTTAAAACATGTTTTCATAGACCCGACTTTTGTATTTACCATTTAATCACATTTTTGCTTTCAATGTTATTGATACTGGCTTCTGCTTTTATTGCTTCTTTCCATATGCTCAGTTTGTGTTTAATTTACTCTCTAAATTCTATTGTCTTAAGAGGCAAACTTACAGCACTGATTTGAGACCTTTCCTAATGTCTAATACAAGCATTTTGTTTCATATATTTCCCTGTAAGCACTTCAGTGGCATCAAAATTTTTGGTGTGCTGTGCTTTTAATTTAATTGAATTGAAACTATTGTACAATTCCACTTGTGATTTCTCTTTTGACTCATGGGTTATTTAAATGTCCATTGTTTAGTTTACACATATTTGGAGAATATCTGTGGTCTCTTCATGTTACAGATTTTCAATTTACTTCCTTTGTCACCTGCTATTGCTTTGGTCCTCACTCAAATTTAACATTCTTTCATGAAACTTGACATATAGACTGGAAAAGTATTATTAGATGAGTTATATCTTGCCTCCAAAGCACAAAAAAGTATTTCCTTTGCTTGTGGTGGAAGAGGTAAGGCACAGTAATTTGTATTTTGCTTTGGAGCTATGTTCTAGCATATGTCCGATCAATAGAACCCCCAAAAACTGTATGTATATGTTCAGCCCTTGAATCTTGTACAGTTTAATTCACACCATGTAGAGCACATGTGTCTTACCAAGGTCTCTAGCATGCTAGCTTCCTCTTGTCTTTCTGATTCAATCCACCTTATGATCAATGCACTGTATCAATGTTCATTTTTTCTTTCTCAATCAGGAAAGTGCATCAGAAACAGTTTTCATAGATATGGACTGAACAAGATACAAAGCAGTGTGCTTCCTGGCTATATTTATAGAACATCATGTAGGCACAAACTGTAAATGATACTGTTGTCCAGTCTATGTCAATGCAAACTGTTTCTGATCCACTTTCCAGACTGGAGGAAAGAATGCCTCTCTCGTCTCAATGACCACATGTTCTATCATATGTTCCTGCTCTAGCCAAGATGTCAGATCCAAATGGCAGCTGCAACTAGGGCTCAAGTTTTCTTGAATTTGAGTTTTCATCAGTCTAATACCAGAGGATTCATCTGGTTTTAACAGGCACCAGAACGGTGAATTATTAGAGAGGTGTGGACCATTTCTGCATCTTAAGAGGTTCAGAGGTGTCCAACTCATTAAAATAATTGGGGGCGTCTGTCCAGAAATCTCCATCCCTTACATCATAATCCCAGACTTTTCCCATCAGAGCCCTGGATTTGCCATAACAAATTTGCTTTTGCAGGGAGTTTAATATCCTTTAAGTTCAGTCATCAGCACTATTAAATTTCGGGCTTTACCCTTGGCTTTCTTTGCTGTTCCCTTGCAGGAGATGAGAGCTTTTTGTAACAAAACATCCTCTGGCTCTCACATCTGCTTTTCAATTCCTGGAGTTTTCCCTTAGCCTTTCTTTATCTTTGTGAAGAGCATTAGTGATGTTTTGTAAGAGGCATCTAATCCTGTTATCTTACATCTGTTGTTTTCTTCTCAAATTTTAAAATGCTGATATAATACACAAGCTTGTGCATTTGTTCCTACAGAAAAGTTCTCCTAATTCACCATGGGTAAAGATTAATAGTGTGCCTGCCATTTTGTGCCAGACTGGACCTATGTTCCACCCACCTCCAGTGATATGGGTCTTCCTTACAGACTAGCCACCAGTGACCTAGCTCCAAAACCTCATGTCATTGCCTGTTTCTCAGACCATGTCAGATACCTATTGTGGTTTGGGCTCCCTAGAATTGGACACTGACATGTACTTTGGGTTGGTTATAAGATATTTATTAGGAAACAACATCTGGGAAAAGAAAGGGAAGGACGCAGGATTGGGAAAAGGAGCAAGTCAAACTGCTATGCAGGCCTCGTCTTCCTCAGCCAATCTGGTGGGCAGCTCTGGAGAGACGATTGGGTCAAAACGGCTGAGTTTTTCTGTGTTTGTCTCTCACAGACACCATGTGTGAGCTGGCGAAAAGTTTTGCTTTGGGTCGGCAATGCTCTATAGTTGATGCCTGCCCCAAATAAACTGAAAGCTAGCGGGAAAGCTGACCACAATCCCCACAGATGGGCAGCAAGTCCTTGCTTTAAGGGGGATCTAGGTGTTACATTGTGTGTCTACCATGATTGTGATGGTTTATATTATTCCTAAGGCATTATCTATGATTCTTATTTATCATGATTTTTTTTGTTCTTTGCATTTTTGTGGATTAATTGATCTTTTTTGGTTTGTTAGTTTCCTTATCTATTTTTTATCCATAATTTCAGGTATGTTACAGCTATATTTTTTTCTTTTAGTGGTTACTCTTGAGATATTGCCAAACATCTTTGGTATGGTATAACTTTAATGAATATTTCTTTTCCTCTCCAGACCCACATAAACACTTGCACATTAATTTCTATCATGGTTTGCCAATGTACATGTTCTTCTTTTCTGCCATTTTATATATATCCTTTTTTATGAACACAAAAATTAGACCAACATTTTTATAGTAAAAAAACTTGTTATTATTTTAGTAATAAACATTTAATAAAAGTCTATTATTATTATAGTCAAAATGTTTATTTATATTTATGATTTATAATTTTTTCACCATTCTTGTATTTCAGGCATGTATCCTGGAGATATTTTTCCTTGTGGCAAAGCATATCCTTTCAAAATTCCTTTGGAGAAAATAGAATAATGGTAAACTCTTTCAGATTTTGTTCTTCTGGAATGTCTTTATTTCATTTTCACATTTTAAAGATAATTTCTCCAGATGAGCAATTCAAGGCTGGAAATTTTTATCTCCAAAACTTTGAAGATATCATTACTACACCTTTTGGTTTTTATTGTTGCTACTAAGTAGTGTGATATAAACCACTTTTTAGATGATATTTTTCTATGTTTTCTTTTAAGTTCCTCTCTACATCTGTGGCATTCTACAATTTTAGTACAACGTATTTATGTATGACTTTGTATCTTTTAAATCTATCTTACCTGGAATCCATTATCCTTACTTATCTAATGATTCTTGTTTTGAACTGACTCTAAAAAATTCTCGGTCATTACACCTTCAAACACCTTTCCTCGGATCTGTTAATTAGAACTCTGCTTAACTTGATGTTAAGCTTCCTAATTTCACCCACTGTATCCATAACCTCACTTTAATATTTTACTCATCTTAAAATATTCTGAAAAGTTTCTTCAGATCTAGTTTTCAATTCCCTAATTTATTGTCTAATCTATTATTGAAAAAATCCATTTTGTTAAAATTTCAATCACTATTGTCTTCTTTTTTATGGAAAGGCTAGATTTTTATGTTTTCAAATCAGTCTCATAATGTTTCAAAATCTCCTTTTGTGTTTTTAAATATTTTAATTTTAAGATATTGGGTATATATTTATTAAAATTTACATAATAAATTTCATTTCAATTGCTCTTGTTATGTTCTATAGTAAGAAAATATTATTTGTTCTACCTGTTGACTTTTATACATCATAGACTTTTTTCTTATGTGTTTCCTGATGATAAGAGAAAATCAGTATGAATTTCTAATTCAATTTGTAGAAATGCTGGAAGAAGAAATAGAGGAGGTTTCTACCCAACAAAGATTTGTGATTGCCCATACCTCAAGCTAGAGGATGGCACCAACTTGGGTACATCGTACTTCATGATGAGTGGAAACCTCTCTTTTATTCTGTCATCATCAGACCTACAAACCCATCTCCATCATCAAACATTCTTTTCCCTCCTGCTGCAATAGGCAGTTCTCAAGATTATGTCCGTCTAGTCAGAACTCATCTCTTACACAGCATTTCATATACACTAGGACTTTACACATTGTTGTCTGTATATGTCTTCTAACACCAAAATTTTTCCATCTTTTGAACATTTCTATCTGCCACAATCTATCATCTTCTTTTTCCTTAGTCCCTCCTATTTTTTTTAAATCCATCTCAACAACAAAATCATCTGGAGATCACATTGCTCCAATTGTGTCTGGTTTCTGTCCTTGCTGACAAAATATTTACATGCCGAAGTTATTGATAAACCTATTTTCAAATGCAGCACCTACATGTTTTTCTAAGGAAAGAGTCTTCAGTCTCCTCAGGCCCTCAACAGTAGTTCACAAGGCCCACCATTCCCTCTTGCTTGAAACCATCATTTTGTTTCGTTTCTTTGGAGGCCACACTTCCATGTACATGTTGTTCACTGCTCTGAACTTTCTCCACACTTTATCTTCCTTTACAGACCATAAATGCTGAAGATCCAAAGAGCTTCATTGCAGATACTGCCTCTTTTTCTTCTGACTTTATCCTATGTGATCATATCCATTCTGGCATTTAAGACATGCCATTCGTGTCCTAGAAGGTAAGACCGACTTATTTTCTGAGTCTTAGCCTAGGATTTGCCACTGACTCTTCAACACTTACCGTGTATGTCTGACAAGCATTGCAGATATGACATGCCCCAATGCACCTCTTCATAGTTCTTCCTCCCCAGTGTGTTCCAGCTCAATGAAAGGCAGCACTTCCTCTTTACTTTTTTCCCAAAAACCTAGGGATCATTCTTGATTTCATCTTTCTAAACATTATATCCAAATCTATTCGTAAATCTTGCAGTTTATTTATAAATATTTATTAAAAATTTCCACCGTGTTTCATCTCCATTTCCGCCACTAAGTGTCAAAATCCCTGTATGTTTCACAGTTTATTAGATAAACTGTGTCTTCCTTTTATCTTTGTTACGTTACAATCATCCTCCATATTGTGCCTTCCCTTAACCTAGATTAGTATTTGTTAACCTCAACACTACTGTTAGCTTGGACTGGATCATTCTTTTCTGTGGGGGACTTTCCTGTGCGTTGTAAGATGTTTAACAGCATCCCTGGCCCCGGTGCTCTGGATGTCAGCGTCATACCCCCTCCTCCCACCCCCAGGGTGACAGCCAGGCTCTCCAGAGCTTACCAATGTCTTTGGGGGAGCCAAATTACCCTTGCTTTAGAGCCATTGATCTAGATTTCCGCAGCATGTAGATTTTCTTCATCAATATGGCAAAGGTTTTTGTTTATATATGTACTTGGTAATTTACTAGACTGTGCCAGTATATTGTATACACTCTTCATAATATACTGAGCACAATATCTCACAGACACAACACCAAATATTCTTTTTAATAGATGAATAAACGGATATTCCATTATTTCCTGAGAATTAAACTGGAAGATTAACTAAAAATGTTACTAATTAGATATATGCAAAGTTAACTGAAAGGCACAGACTCTACTTCCAACAAGCAAAAAATGATAGTAATGTTATTAATTAAATTAACATATTTATAAGGAAAGCTGTGCCAATAAGATTAAAAGGTGTATAGCTAAGAAAAATGTTGGAACTGAAACATTTTTCCAGAATTGAAGATGCTCCTGTCAAAAGACTTAATTTAAAATTAAAATGATGATTTTTTTACCTATTCACAGCAAGAATTGTTTTTCAAACTGATGTAGATTTATTTCACTTATACCTTCCAAATTTAAAATATAACTTAATGAAGATCCACTTCACTTGGTATTATTATACACTAATACAAGTGTTGAGCGTTTTTGATGTACCCAAATAAATATGATCACGTGTATGATACATATGTTATCATATATATGTTTCCATAGGATAGCTTGCTTTTATATGGATAATTACTGAGAATACTAAATAATTAGAACTAGTCTTATTAGGATGTTTAAAATAATATGGCATACAAAAGAACATCATTTCAACATATCAATATAGAGTGGCTAACCCTAATATATCGATGTTTTAAAATATCTCTCTTTAACTGATATTTCATTTGTCTTCTTTGCAACTAATGAACTCGACCACTCAACTTAATCACCTTGTATATGAATGATGTCGGTAGAAAATTGTCAAATATTAAGAGCCCAGGTAAAGCCACAAGGAATATTTTCCTTGTCAAACATAAAGAGACCATAGTTTGATTTTTTCTAGATATAATATTGTTCTTTTACATATTTTGATGGAATTGTTGTTTATTGTATGAAGAGGGTGGATAGTTTGCTGTATTTGCTACAATTAATAGAAACATATATTCAATGTCTCAAATAGCCACATTTATGTACTAACCCTGACAGTATCTGACTACATGTAAAGTAGTCAGAAATAAATATATGTAAATTGTTATTGACTAAATATTTTCCACCACTTTCTATTTTCTTTTTTTAAAATAGGCAAATGTCTTAGAAAACCAGCAATTACAGGGAAAAAACTTTACAATTAGCATTTGGACTTTGATGATTCCTGTGGTTGATTATAAATTCAATCCCCCAACCCCAAATAAATAACTAACATGGTACCTTGCAAATTTGCTTGAGATTTAATATAAAACCTTATTGTTGCAATAAGTTTGTGACACTGTATTGATTTCCCAGTATATTTCAAATAAATGCAATTGTTACAAAATAGGGTTAGTTACTTCTTAATATTGTTTCCAGTACTAAACATAAGGTGGCATACACAGTGAGGATATAAATTTTGATGAATTTATATTCATCATGAATATAAATCCATGATTTATATTTATATTTATCTCCATGAATCTTCAAGAAGAGTTTTATCTAGAAAACTGTATCATGGGTCTGGCACTATCCAAGTACATACGGGACTTTTGACTCCAAATCTGTGTTCTAGTCCCGCTCCTTTCTAGCTCTTTTCTTTATCATTTCACTTTACTTTTATGTTAATGATTTACTTCAAAATGTGAGAAGAGAAGGGTCAACAGTGGGTCTGTAGGATGCCCCCTGCCTTGTCAGAGGTGCCTGTGGCCTGTGGCCTCTTTTGACCCTAACGAGATCCCCTGTAAACTTGCGATTGGAATTTACTGGCTGGAACATAACTGTAAAGATTTTATGTGCTGCTCTCTACCTCCTTCTCATTAAAAAATGCTTTCAGAAAGATACTCCTGTTCAGTCTAGATCAGTTATTATAAATAAATTTGAAATGTATGGATTTATGGGGTACAACTGTCGGGAGAAAGGACATATTATATAGAGTTTTCAGCTACATAGCTATCAAGTAATAAAAGCAGAAAATCCCAAAACGAAGTGGCTTCTTTCTATCAGTCTCTACTTTATGTGGTTTGTCTCCTCACTCTGAAAAAGGGACTTTAGGAAGTTGTATCTGAGAGACTCAGGGTGTATTGCTTCACTATTCTTGATCTTCATTAGTAAATTTTGTTGGCTAAGACCTGTAGTTTTATATCAGTGTGTCTGACAATGCAGCTCTTTGTAGTACTGCAAACAAATATTTTTGAACGCTAATCTAGAAACATCAGCTCAGGGTGGGAAGAGAGAAGAGTCCCTCCACTGGAGTGCACAGCACACCACGGGCCCAGAGCCCGGCACGCCCCTTCATGGGATTGGGGTGATGGGAGGTTCAAGGATCCAAACCTTCCATTTTTCTCTTGATTATTGGCCTATGTTAGTATGTCCTTTATTCATTATTTGTCTTATTTCTTAATCCACTTGATGGCGAATTTGTCTGGAATCCTGGTTCATGGTAGGAGAAGAGCCAGAAGTTACCCATCTTATATGCCAATGCTCCTCTCTTTCCACAAAAATTATTAAACAAAATACCTAGTCTCAAAAATACCAAGTTCCTAATATGGTTCGAACCCATTTTACTGTTGAAACTCATTGGTACATAAAGGAAAGTGGGCAAGCAGAGAAAAAATTGGTTTCGCCTGCATCAGGTGCCAGTTTATATCAGTTTTAAAAACTCCATGATCTATGAACTTAAACTCAAACTAGGTTCACGTGTGTGTGTCCGTGTCTGTGTCTGCCCATCTATGAAATTAACTAGAGCACTGGCTTCCATATCTGTCCAGAGAGGTGGGCTTGAGGAGAAGAGGAATCTGTTTTTGCATGTTCTTACCTCTTTTATTGCAGACCTTCTTACTGCTAAGTTTAGAAATTTAGAGTGGTCACAGCAATGGTCATTGGTCTTATTAGAAAAACTTTTTCGGCATATTCAAAACTTTTTAATTTCTATTTTGCTTCCAAGTGCTGGGATTCTGGTGCCCTATTTCTACATTTAATGCAATGACATCACTTTCGTGTTCTTTTTGGGTCCTGGGCCACTTGCCTGAGGCCACTGCTTCTTGTAGAATAGCTGTGGTTTGGGCAACCTACTTTCTGGGAGGTATTTTCCCCATACTTGTTCCAGCTGAAGAATTACCCTCAGGTGATTCCTCTGATTCCTGAAGCTCTGCTGATGCTTCTGAAGTCTGTGCCCACGGAACCCTGGTGAGGGCCAAGACCTATGTCATGTTCTTCTAGAGGCACTGCCTTTCCTCAGCTTTTCAAAGGTCCAGGCTTGAGTAGCATTTCTTTCTTCTACAGTTTTTTCTCAAGTAGTGGGTTGTGCCTTAATATTTTGTTTCTCTCAGTTCTTCCTATTTTTTATTGCGTGTGTGTATTGTCTTTCCTTCACACTCCCTTTTGATTTCTGGCCTAGGCATTTGTTTTTTCCTAAAATTTTTTAAATTTTGGTTTCTGGGATCTCCCATAGTGAAAGAGATGAAATTAGAAGACTCTGTGTCTGCTGAGTGCAACAATTGTTCAAGCAGACTTGTCTCCCTGCACCATCTTGAGTTGGATAATCCCTTCCGAAAGACAGTCTCCCATCTATGTCAGGCTTCGAGGACTCCATCTATTATTGTCCTGCCTGGCTCTCCTTTAAGATGTCTTCTCTTTTTGACACAGAAAATGAATAAATAAATGAAAACATCACCTAAGAATGAATATGCACACATGCGTGCACGCGCGCGCACACACACACACACATCCATAGAATTTGATCTCCATAGGCATGGAACTTTCATTTTTGTTTACCTGCTGTAATTTTATGACATGAGTCAGCAATAATATGGACTGTAATTTTTCATGAAGAATAATATTTTTGACAATTGAAAAAAGGAAAGTCAGCATCTTGTTTTTTTTTCCCATTTTAGTGTATGTCCCAGTGTTCCTGATTGTTAAGCTCACTATGTCATAGTAATAAGTCGTAGCCTATATTTAGTCCCAGTACTAAATGTGCATTCTCCTGTGATGTGCTATTAAATGGTTGGTTAGCATTGCAGATGCAACAATAATCACATATCAGTAGGAAATATGAAAATACTGTTTTGCAATGCAGAATAATAATGACATTTTCCAGCTGTGCTAGCATTTTTCTGTAAGTTATTGAGTTTTATTTTATTTTTAATATTCCTGAATTAAACATTGTCATATGAACAAACAGCACTGAATCTTTGGCAATAATAACCATAAAGAAAAAAAAGAGTTTTTCAAAGTATCTGGAAAAAAGTGTAAATGGTTCTGTTTAAGTAATTATTTTCTTATATTCAAGGGCATATAATATATTTAAAAATATTTTTCTATCTGTCAGCCTTCTTTAGTTGTTCTTTTTGGTAAACAAAAATAATAAAGCAGATTTCAGCCTAAATATGTAAAATTTACTACAAAATATTAAATTGAAATTTTCTTTATGAGGGAAAATGAAAATAGATATGATTGCCATTAGATATGGAGTACAATAATACAAGTAAAGTTGCATTGATTATTATGTGAACAAAGAAATACTTTTACACAAATTACCAAACTTTATCTTCCTATACAAGAAAAAGTAGCTGAGCCAATAAGAATTAGGTCTTTGCATTATGAATAGGTCTTACGTAGGAACAAGCTTATGGCAGAGAGATTGTTTTGGTATAACAGCCTCAGCAGCAATGGAGCTATCAAGAAATTTAGTTTTTTTGAATGACAGAAGTGTGTGGTGGTGGTCCTAAGAGTGGGAGAAAGACGGGGTTTATTTGTGGAGAAGATCTGTGTGTTACCCAAAGCAGGTAGAATATACTTCAGATTTTATTGTTTGGATGACATTTTGCTGGAATCAGCTTTATCCCATTTTTTTTTTACCACCACAGAAAATATGTGTCTAGCATAGCCAAGTAATAGCAGAAGATAAGTCACTGACACCATAATCCATCACTCTCTGCATCTAGTCTGAAAGAACATCAGGATCATATGAGCATCCTATTTTATGGTCAAGAGTTATCATATATAATATAATTACTAATATCTGGTTTTATGCTCAAATTAAATTTTTGGAATAGCCTGTTGAAAGAGTACTGTTTCTGCACAAGTTACATAAGGATAACTTGACACAGAACACTACAGTCTAGAAACCTCAGAGATGGCCAGAACTTAAATACTAATTTGACAAAAAATTACTCTAAAATAAAAGACTACTACTAAACTAAGATTTTTATTTCAGAACTTCTAAAAATCACCTTTTTAGTAATATGTTCATTTTAAAATAGTCATGCATTATTTCTCTACACCCAGTAGTTTATTGTCTTTAGGTATGTACTACATAAGTTATATACAGTGCTTATTAATTTATTTTCTTCCTCACATTTACATGTGATAGTCATTTTTCCATTTTTGTTCTTTTTTAAGTCAGAAAATTTGATTCTTGTTATATTTATTAACTTAGAGAGTTAAGTCTGTTAAAAGTTTATAAATACTCTTATAGCTAGCATCAATAGAGGTTAAAAGGGGAAAAGGCACACCATACATTCAAAAAAATTCTACCTATGACTGAAAGAGAGAAAAAAGTTGTATACATGTAGTAAATTTTGATTTTAGGGATAAAAATGAATGAAAGCATATTCATGTACATTCAGAGAAAAAACTGAACTCCTGTATTATCATTACCAGGGATACAGTAGAGACTTGATATCAAATAGAAATCTCAGTAAAGTGGGTCTTTGAGAAAGAAAATAGGGAGCCAGAGAAGGGGAGTCAGAAGTTGTGGGAGGCATTAGTGCCTGTGAGATGTACCTCGCCAATTTATAATCTCTTGCTTTGTTTTGTTTGTAATTTAAATTTTTTAATTTTGCATATATGGTTATGTCATAGACTATATCTAATAAATCACATTTATGTTGTCCTTGGTACATTGTATACTCACAGTATGTTGTTTATTTGTTCTGTTGACTCTTGCACATTGTAGGCTTGTTTCTAAAGTGATTCAATATTATAGATTAGAAATTTATATTGATTTTCTCTTAATTTGTAAAAATCCTGGAGGAATAAATAGAGGATGTTTATATCCAGCAAGGATTTGTGATTGCTGATACCCCAGGCTAGAGGATGGTACCAACCTAGGTTCATTCATATTTCACAAGGACAATAATTATTCTAGTTTTACCCCAGGGCTATGTTAACTTCCATGCCCTCAGTTTTAATATAATCAAAAAGTTCTGGATTCCCCATGCATCTAAAGGAACACACATTGTTTCCATAATAAGGAATATTTTGGTCTGGAAACCAAGACCCATGGAACCCAAGGAACCAGTGTGGAAGCTGGAGTAGCCACACTCAGCACCACATCCAGCCTTGTGCCTCCATCCCTCCAATTCTGGGCTCTACAAGGTTAAGAACTGTGTTCCCCTGAGGGCGCACACCTTGTCAGGGGACACTTTGGACTACCAGGGCATAAGGAATACATGTAGAACCCAGCTGGTTCACTTAGTCACTTCAGATTTCTCCCTTACCATTATAATTGTAAACTGACATGTGTGGAAACCACGGGTTTGAGTCACTCCACCTGGTGAAGTCACCAAGAGCTGATAGCTGACGGGTGAGGGGGAATTGAAAATATATAATGAAGGAGGGAGAGGATGAACATAGTCTACAACACTGAGAGAAGCTGAATTTTATCCCAAAAACTACTCTCTTCTTTATTTCACATGGTGAAGAGAGACCCACGGGAACCATGAAGGACGTGCTCTTTGAATATGTGTGGGGCGACGGGTCTGCAGAAGGCAAGAGGTGAACAGGGGAAAGCCACGGAGATCCAGCACTCAGATGTCTCTTCAAAAGAATCTGCGATGAGCAGTGTGGCTAGCTACTAGCTTCCTGCAGATTTGCCTTTGGGATTCATCAAAGCCTTTATTCCAAGGCTATGACAGAGTAAGGTAAAGATACTAGTGTTGGGTCATTTCTGCTTAACGGGAGATTCTGTTATGGGAGGTCTTTGCTTTGGGACTTCTTGTTGGTCTGCCTGGACTGGGGCTTTGTCAAAGCTGTCCCGGTCCTGAGAGTCTTCCCAGTCCGAGCTCTCCTTCCTTCCTTTCCGTCCCTTCCCTCTCACAGGCATCACACCAGCCCCTTGGTGTGAAGACTTTCCCTGCCTACGCATGCTCCTGTTCTCTTCATCCGTCACAGGCATTTCTGGAACAAATGGCTTGCTTCTAATTTGGGCTCAACATTTGCTTTGCAGAAGATCTGAGCTGGCCAAGTCAGGGACGAAGGTCAAAAGGCAGAAAATTTCAGGATATTAATAAGAGATCATTGAATAAAGAACCATGAATCATTCCAGAAAAGGAAGAAGGTAAAGAAAGGGGTATACCAATGGATAAAAAATACCTTAGGAGACAAATCAATAGATTAGGAGTTGAAATGAGATCAAAGTACTCTACATGGTAGACATCACAATTTTTTTTAAATTTTCTATGTGAATAAATGATTTAATAATTGAGAATTTTATATCAATTTAATAACCTGTGTGGTCTAGAAGGCACAAAAGTAACTGAAAACTGGAAAAATCATACTTTTTACTAATTAGTAGTGGTCAGTAGTATGCTTATTTCTGGTAAGAAAATTATGCTGGTCATATGTACATTTATGTCCAATTGTTTAGAGTTCAGTTGTAGATATCAATGTGCAAAGGTATAGTTTAAAAGGGTAACACACTATAATCACAGATGTACATAGAATTAAGCAGAAACCCTTCACAGAGCATTTGCTATTTGGTGTGGGCCTTAAGGAATAATTATGAGTTTATTAACTAAATTTGAAGTAAGAATGAGAATTCTAGAGACAGTAGGTGGGTGACATACTGAATTTACAAATGGCTTCTGAAGGAAATCCATTTTTGGAAATGCTATTTTAATTTCACAAAAAGGCCAAAACACATTTCGAATAAGAAAAAAATGTAGTATACTTTATGAAAGCAAAAATTTTACAAGATTTCTGGGTTCTCATCTCAGTTCTGTGACTCTTTTATATACATGATATCTCTTAAGCACACTTCTTTTTCAAAAGCCATTGTTTGTTCTTGCTCAAGGGTATTGATGAAAAGTACTATTTATGTGCAAAGGAAAGAACCACCATCATATGAAATATTATTTTTATGAACTATAAAAGATAGACTGGAGTAAGTAGTTTATCCATTTAAAATAGAGTGGTTCTTCTGTCATTGAGTTATAGCAGAAACTACTGTACTATGTAAGTTCTGTGTAGAATATGAGGCAATTATATTACTGTACAGTGCTACTAATATATCTTCAAATCCTCTGTTCTGCAAATATTCATCTACTCAAACAATCTAGGTAAAATTAGGGCCCATCGCATCATTTTCCCCCGATAATGATTCAATACATTTCCAAAGATATTTTGCTAAATTATAAGTTTAAATTCCAGCTCCAATAAAACATCAGACTCTCCACTATCTGAAAACACCAGTGCAAATTATATCGCTCATGTTCTCTTCTTTTGTAAGTCATATGGAATTTGCATTTACATATGGCATGTTCTCCAATGCTATTAAAGAAACACTTGAAATAAAAGCAAAACAAACTCTATAAAATATAACTATTATATTTAATATGAAGAGCAAATTGATGTAAACTATAAAAATTTTTACTAAAACAAGATGTAACACCGTTTATTGATATTTTGATTTAAATCTCTATTTCTATTCTATCATTACACATTTATGCTTATCCTATTTCTAATTTCAGTTATACTTTACTTGCCTAGTACTAATAGGGCTGGAATGTATATGAATATATGCATATATATTTGTATGCAAGTTTGGATATTAAAATAAAATGTCCATTAACAACCATATAAAAATAATAAATTAAATGACTAAAGTGATTTCTAAATATGATTAATTTATTTGCTTCCTTGATGCCAATATCACAAAAGGAATGACCTTTGCCTGCAAAGTTTTTGTTGAAAGACATTCCATGTCCTAAAGAGAAGCAAAATTTATTTTTGGTAATAAATCCCAGAAAGGATTCATCACACACATCCTTATAAAAAGGACGCTATAATACAACTCTTTTAAAATCCTAGTAAACCTTTGTAGATATTGGCAACCTGATTCTAAAACATATGTTGAAAGGCAAAAGATCTAGAATAGCCAATGCAAAACTGAAGAGGATGAACGAAGTTGGAGGACTCACACTAGCTAATTTCAAGGTTTGCTATAAGGCTACAATAATCACACAGCATGTAACTGGCAACACAATAGCACACAGGTTAACAGAACAGAACAGACAGCCCGTAAATATACCTTCATAAATGTAATCAACTGATTTTTGACAAAGGCACAAAGGCAATTCAACATCGAAAGGCAAGTCCTTTCAACAAAGGTGCTGGAACAATAGGATGTCCATATGCAAACAAACAAACCTGGACACAGAGCTCACACCTTCCATAAAAGTAACTCAAAGTGGATCTGTATCTAAATGTAATATGCATTTAGAAATGATAAAACTTCTAGAAAAAAACAGAAGATAACATATATTACCTTGGGATTGATGAATTAGATGCCATGCCAAAAGCATTTCACATTAAAGAATATTGGTAATTTGAAAGGTATTCACGTTAAAAACTTCAACTTTCTGAAAGTCTCTGTTAAAAGAATGAAAAGACAAAGTACAGATTGAGAGACAAGGTTGTCAAAACATGTATCTGATAAAGTACTTGAATCAGACATAGACAAAGAACACTTAGAACTCAACAATTTAAAAAAAGCAACAAAATTAAGAAATGGGCAAAACATCTGAATCAGTGTTTCACCAGAGAAGATATACAATTTACAGATAAGCATATGAAAGGAAGTTCAACATCATTTGTTGTTGCAGAAAGTCAAATTAGAAGAACAGAGAGATACCACTACATACCTATTAGAATGGCTAAAATCACAAAACTGGCCAATCACATAAAAACCCGTATGCAAATGTTTATAGTGGTTTTATATCTAATTGAGAAAAACCAGAAACAACCAAGAGGTCCCTCAATTGGATAAACAAACTGTGGTATAGTCATAAAATGCAATGCTATTCAGCAATAAATAAAGAATGAGCTATCAAGTCAGGCACAAACCTGGGAAATCTCCATACACCTTAAGAAAGAGCTGCTCTTACTGGTGTTTTTTCTAAAGAGGACAGCATGGAAGGGGTGGGAGAAGAGTAAATACCGTTAGAAAACCTGACAAGCACTACCTCAGCCAGGTGTCCAAGGTCAATATCAACAGTGATGTCATGTTGACGGTGTGTGCCCTTGACTTGATGTGATGAGACTGGCACTTTGCCTCTGTAGCCTTCCTATCAACAACCCATAATATGAGAAGACATAAGGTAAATAGTAGTTGAGAGACATTCTACAAAATATCTGAGCAGTACTACTCAAAACTGCCAAGATAATCGAAAACATGTTCTCTCCACGAAAATGATGAATACATGAGGTAATGCACATGTTAATTAGCTAGATTTAGTCATCACACAATGTATATACACTTCAAAACATCAAATTGTATACAATAAACACATACAATTTTATCTATCAATTTAAAATAACAATAATAATAAAGATTGTTAAAAACAAGGAAAGGCTTAGACAAAGAATTTAAGAAAACATGACAACTAAATAAAATGTAATATCCAGAATGGGATCCTGGAACAGAAAAAGGACATTAGGTAAAGACTAAGAAAAAGCTTAAACACACTAGGAACTGGAAAGTGGCCAGGCTGCAAGTTAGCATACTAACTTTGAATTTATGAAATTTACCTCTGTTCATTACAAAAACCAAGGTACTTTCTCTTTTCTGTGCATTTGTTTCATTTCTAGTCAAATTAACTTTCTTTGCTTGCCTTTGTTTGCATCAAGCTTGGCTTCTCAAACTTCTACATTTCCACTTACTTCAAGTGTCATCAGAGATCAACCATAATTATATCATATGAATCCAATTTTCTGGGAGAAAGAAACTGATTAGACTGTTTTGAGTAAAGAATTTATTCCTATAAATTCAATTTAAGACAAGGGACAAGGTCACGAATTCTAACGCTCGCTTCTGTCAGACCCATGGAACTATATTCCTTGAAAGGGCTGAGGCTATGACAGACCCACTGGATGGCACACACAATCCAAATCTACATCTGTAGCAGATAGGGATATTCATGTGTAGGTTATGAGGAGCAAATGTCTGAGCGAGCATCAGATTTTGGACTCACTGCTTTCTTAATACAAGTTACTTGGTCCACAAATTTAGATACTTTAGATTCTGCATGGAATTATTAATGATCACCCTAAGAAGATGAATGAAATTCATTCCTCAATGAAAGTTATTTCATCAAGGCATTCTGGATGTTTTCATCTTAGCATTGGGCTTAGGGATGATTTTAGGTGTGTGTGAGATTCCATGCAGGGTGGTTTGAGTCAGTCGTGGAGCATGTATTATGTACTCCAGTGATAGTTATAATGACAAAACTTTCTACAGAAATACAATAGATTGCCCAAGAGTTTCAGTTTGGGCACCTATTTTGAATATTTAAAATTCAAAGACAAAAGGGTATTATGAACATGGGTTGTAGGAGAGATGGTAAACAGTTTATTGGAAAAGGACTGGTCAACAGATTTACAGAAAACTAAATTACCTCTGTTAGGAAAACCAGTTGAACCTGAGATTCTTAATAATATTATAATATGAAGCTCTTCCTTCATATAGTGGGTAACAGCACCAGAGAAGAAGGTGAATCACACTGAGTGTATGATTTTAAAAGAAGTAATATTGAAAACTGACTGATGATGTAGTGGTCTCTCAAAACTAAGTAAGAGAAAAAATGCAGAGATGGCATTCTCCAAGTGAGACCACTCTTAACTACAGCTCCTCTTTTTTAAAGAATTCAAGCTGCCAGATTATTAAATTGGTAAAGTAAATTTTAATCAATCTACTACCATCTGAATGGTTAATTCCATTAATGGTCACTGGGTAATCCAGGGTAAATCTTCCTTTATGAAAGTAGAAGGAATATAAAGAAAATAGAAGGCTTAGGTCAAATTCTCGTTAAATGATGAATTTTAAAACATATCTAAAAAGTACAACATAAAGGATTAATATAACACTGATGACAAAATAATTTGTAAAAGTTCTAAAAGGTTACTCTATGAAAAGGAAATAAATTTAGATAATATAGAATCAGCCTTGTCACTCAATATATTTTCAATGAAACATTGACCCTAAAACAGATGGGATGTAGCAAATTTTAAAACCTGTAGATGTGAGAAATAACACTGTAGAAATTAATGAGTTCCAGGATGAATTGAAAACAATGGGAAGAAACAGAGGGCAAAGGACTCACAATTTAAACTAATCAGTGATCAGAGGTTCACCACGCAGAGAATTGATGTTTGTCCAGAAGAAAATAGAACAAATGGAGCAGAAGGAGTAATAAACATTTTAAAGAAGAAAACATCTCTGATAAAGCACAAAGGGCACAAAGACATCTGACAAAAAAGACACTAGCTCTTAGATATATTCCAATACTTTAAATTGCTTGAAAATAGTAACTTTATGAATTTATGAAATTTATATGTGACATTACAAAAAGAAAACTTCAAAGAAGAAAGCAAAAAATTCACCTTTTGGAAACAGACATCATAAATCTATAAGGACATCATTTCAGGAAATTCTTCATAAAAAGAATAAGGATAGAAAAAAATATGCATTAGAAGTCCTGATTTTTAGCTAGAAGGTAAGGCAAAATATTTTTATTAAAAATGGGATACTCTCTTTATATATGTATGTTCATATCTTTTAAAAAGAATAACTCAATTTTGGTTGAATCATATATTATTAAATGGAAATAAAATAATACTGAAGAAATTGCAGACTTTCATTTACTTTATTCACTACAAGAAATTCTCAATATCCATGTAACATTATGAAAAAAACAAATGATAGCACTATGGAGTTGAGATTAATTCTTAACTACAGATTTACCTTTTAGAAAGAAACAGTTAGCTTCAAGTATGGAAGATGTGGATATAAGCAATTGTGTCCATCTGCAGTACGTACTAGATATCTTATTAGTTTTATACAGCAAAGTTTTTATAGCATTTATATTTAGTTTTCTAAAAATATTTGCCACTGTTATATATCATTAGTTTAATATTTATATAGATTATTGAATTCTCACTGCCCAGAACTTTTACACAGCATATCCATTAATAATCTCTTATTTTTTTAATTTTTATTTTGTGAAAAGATAATAGATGCTGAATATCTTCACCATGTTTTTGCATTTCTACTAATGTTTTGCTCTGTGTTCATGTTCTAATAACAACTGAACCATATCATATTCTGTTTTCTTTAAGTTGAAGTATGTAGACTTTGAACTTTGCTTCCCAGTCTTGAGGTATTGAATTTTACCTTGAACATGTCAAAAGCTAACTTGAGTGTTTCTCCCCCTTAGATAACTTAGTTTTTCTGCCTTAGGAACTGAATGCTATAGAATGAATTGTGTCTTCCCCACCCCCAAGAAAATTCATATGTTGGAGCCCTAACTCACAATGTGATGGTGTTTGGAGATAGGGCTTTGGAAGGTAATTAGATTTAGATGAGGTTAGGAGGGTAAGGACCACACAATAGAATTAATGTCCTCATAAGAAGAGGCTCTCTCTGATTGCATGTATTGATGAGAGAAGGTAGCTTTCTGCGAGCCAGGAAGAGAGCCCTAACTAGAACCCAAATCTGCTGTCACCTTGATCTTGAACATCTAAGCCTTCAGAGCTATAAGAAATAAATTTCATTGTATAACCCATCCAGTCTTTGGTATTTTGTTATTGCAGCTGGAGCTAAGACACTAAAGAACTATCTATTTATTCTACAATTTTAATAATAATAATTTAATCAGAATATACTTAAGTGTTGATTGTTTAATTCTATGGGTTGGTTTCCTATCAAATCTATATAGACTTACTTGTTATTTCATTTAAAGACATTTTCATGTATTTTATATGTGAATAATTTTCTTTTTGTGTGTGTGTTTGCCACATTAAAAACAGAATATGTGCACTGATTCACCTTTGTCTTTGTATTTATTATCTTTTCCATAATGGTATCATTAGTTTTGTCTTTTTCTCTGTCCTCATTAGGATTGTATCAAAGTTTTTCTCTATTTCAGTAATTAGGACTTTATGTCTATTTGGCAGTTGTCATATCTAATTAATCTATTTTTCATAAAATGTTCTATTGGACATCTATGAATTTCCTTAGCTCTAAAATTGTCTCCTTATATTATGCTTATTGTAATGCGGTATTTATTGAAGCACTGACATTATTAGATCATTTTTACAGCAGGAACCCTCATGGAGGATTTCGTGCATCCTGAATGAATCCTTCGTTTTCTCCTGACCTCCCTTTTCCTTCCCGTTTGTCTTTTCCTTTTCTTCCTTCTTTTCCTTCCTTCCTTTATTTCTTCTTTGTTTCCACCTTTCCTTTTTCCATCTTTTGCCATGGTACATTTGCATAAATTTGGTATTTTTCTCTATATCTCCCTACATTTTTAAGCGAATAATTCTGTCAAACTTTCTATTAATTCATGTATATGGTAAAATAATTGTCCTTGACTCTCTTAAGACTTAGGTAAAAATTTATATCTTTTCTTCTGAATTTCAATTTGAGAATGCCTTTTTCCGTATTTTGAAGGTGTGCAGTATCAGTGAGAGAGAGACCCAACTTAGTCGGACACAGTCGTAAACTTGGTTGGACGAACTATTGGTTCCTTTGAAACCATGTGAAATAACCAAAAGTGATGCTCACTCCCACCAGTGGGGGGAGTATATGTTGTATAATGTCACAGGAATTGCATGTTGTCCACTAATTTAATGTGAATTCCCAATGCTTATGTTTTTTCATTAGAGATAAAAAGGAATTTATTAATATCTCACATCTAATCCATACCTTCCCAGTAGTTATGTCTAAACCTCCTAGACAAAGTAGGGGCAATATAAGGTAAAATTACCTTTATATGTATTAAATTCCAAATTTGGAAACATTCGTGAGCATTTTCAAAATTCTATCTCATCAGAAGCACTTCTGGGGAATTGAAGAGAGATGTGAAATGTCACCTCGTCTGTCCTTGGAATAGCTTTCTGGATCATTTGATTTTTGGCCAAAATCTTTAGAGGTTTATTGCATGAATTTGTGCCTCTTCACTTTATATATTTAGTGTTGAGGATTATCATGAGTTTGTCTTTGTTGCCTTGTTTTTCTTATTCTCTGGTATTGGGAATAGAGGATTCTATTAATAGGTTTTAATCAGTCTTCTTTGAGAGAATGCTACTGGTGATTTTTGTTTTTTAATCCAGGGATAAAGAAATAATCCTCTTAGTTTTCAAACTTAAAAGGATGAAATGAAAAAAAGAAGCTCACCTAAGATTTCCCTAAGATATGAAATATAGTGACAAAGTTGAAGGAAAACATTTAATCCAATAATTTGTTGTTCATCAAAATTATCATATAGAGGGAAAAATTCAGAGGCATTATTACATACATTAGGAAATATTTACCTACCCATATTCATGAATATATTTTCCTGTTTTCTCCCAAGATGTTTTCTGTTTTACCTTTTATATTTACACTGCTAACTCTATGGATTATCTTACACATTTAGAAGTTAAGTTTCTGTGTACCATGTGAAGAAATAAAAATTTATTTTTCCATGTGGATATCCACTTAACCCATTGCCACTAGTATCATTTATTAAAAATAGTGTCTTTTCCCCAGAGGACTACCAAGTCCCCTTTGGCAAAAATCAGATGTCTGTTTCTGGACTCCCTATTCTGTCGCTTTGATCCTCCTGGCTATCCTTGAACTATTACCATATATTCATAAATACCATAGATTTATCATAAGTGCGGAAATACTGTCAGTTTTCTAGATTTATTCCCCTATTTCAAGATTGCCTGTTTTTTGACCATTTCATATACATTGTCAACATTAGAATGAGGTTGTTAATCTCCCCAAACCCTGTTGGGATTTTGATTGAAATTGTATCAAATCTAAAAATCAATTTAGAAAACCTTTTATGCAAACAAAGTACATAGAAATGAGAATGAGCAAATAGTTACTACAAGCAAAACATGGATGAACCCTGTAAACCCATCATTGAATGAACAGTGGTACATGCTCTCCACTATAATTTGGTAATAGGAAGATCTAGTCTTTTGTTTTAGATGAGCAGGTTAAATGGATGAGTTCATTTCATTTAGAATAAGTACATTTAGGAATTTTCTGTATGCATAATAACTTTTGAAAAACTTTACATTAGAGAATAAGTTTTAAGATGTGAAAATCTAAAAACCATGCTTTCTTCTGACTGGGAACAAACCCACAACTCTTCAAAGAAATACTCCAGGCAACCAAATTATGTATGAAATTAAAGAACTCAAGAGCAAAAGAAGTTGTGGAATAAATTAATTGGTGATGAAGACTAAAACAATGTAAAGGAAAGAGATTAAAGTAATTATTGAAAAAGGTAAAATATGGAATGTAAATATCATAAATATTAGTTAATATAAAGACAAAGATTATAAATATAACTATATTTATAATTAACTATATTTGTATAAAATATAATAATTATATATAATCAACTATATTTATAATAGCACATAATCACAATTAATAAGCATCTCTGAAAAGAATTTAAAGAGTAAAATTTTGTGTACATATTTCCTCACTACATGGAGGAGTAAATCAAGACTTTATGATTTTCTTAATTTTGAAAACATATATTGATCAATTAAAAAAGAGAATATATGAGCAAAACAATCAATACGTAAATTTTAAAAATAACTAGTATTTGGGTCATGGGAAAAGATGTGACACTGAGCCTCAGTCAGCCTTGATACACTATCAAACAATTGCTACTGAATATTTTCTCCGAAGCTCCTGGGTAAAGGCTGTTCACAAACAATGGGTAAGATCTGAGTCAGCTCAAATAAAAAGTTGCCTGAGAGTGGGATTTTCTAGGAAGCTGCCCTCGGGTCATATAATGACAGTTCACTGGGAATGGGGCTACATGAAGGACTGCAACCCTATTCTGCCCCCTGCAGGTGGCTGCTAGGCTGCTGATTTCCACGGTGATTGTGGGGCTGGTGGTTTTCAATGCTGCCACTGAGCAGGGCAGGCTGAGGGGGATATAGGACAAGGCAATCCGCCCCAAAGCTCACTGCCGTTCTTTCTTGAATTAAATGATCCCCAGCTTTTGCAAGTCTTTGGTTAATATTTTGTAAGCCTTTGGTTAATTTAAAGAAATCTGAAAATACTGATTTTGGCAATTTTTGCCAGTGTCTGCTGCTTTTATCTAGAAGAGTATTTTTGCATTTACTACTTCTCTATTCCTGCAGACAACATGAGTAGTATTTATCTTAAAGCCTGCTTGTTTGTGATCATTTAATGAAAGATATTTGAATGTGTAAATTTTGAAAATGATAGTAATTAAAAACATTGCCAAACAACATTGGATGAAATTAGAAAATGCTGTTGTTAACACATTCTGAGGGTTTTGTATGTAAAACTGAGATGAAAAATGTCAGGTTTTCTCTTAGTGGAGTTTTGAAATAGATTTTACAAAGAAAATCATTAAAAAACACGCAGTATATTCTGAGGTACTGAAAATTATCTAAGGCTGTGGGACCACATATGACTAATACAACGGAAAGAATAACAGTAATAAAATATTAAGATATTTCTCTATTCCTGGCAATCGCCTTGTTTTGGAGCCTCTTGGACATCCCTGAGCTGTAGAGAAAATGATTTTTGCATGTTTCAAACACACTTGAGTAATGTAGATTCCAAACCTAGAAATGAGATTACACTCCCAGGGGTTTGAGTTCCATTTACAGTTGGCAAAAATGTACGTTTTTAAAAAAAGGCACTGTGAGAAAAGCAAATTCCTACTACCTGAGCTGTTAAAAAATGTGATAACTGCTCTTTTGAAAGATCTTGAGCCTACATAAACCACCTGCTATGCAGCTCAGAATCACCATGAGAAATAGGGATAAAAGAACGCAGAGGTTTGGAGGACAGCCGAAAGCTTAAAACTCTCTGCAAATTGAAATCTGGATAAGAAGGAAGGAAGATGGCATCCAAGATAAAACATTTTGCTTTTATAAGGGCTAACGTCCAGTTCCAAATTACCTTATAATTTATTTAAGAGTTTAAAATCATCCTCTCTGCCCTGAGTTTATTAGCAAATTTGGATAAGAGACACAATTTCTAAGACAAATACCAGACCTATAAAAATGCATTTTAAAAGCTTGAGAAGTAAAGGAATGAATTTATTCTTCTGCTTTCAGGAATGAACACTTATCCTGGAGCAAGTCCAGGAGTTAATGCTGGATAAAAGATATAAGAATGGTCATATCATAATAACCTAGAACTCACAAGACTAGTTTATGATGGAATAGTATTTCTGAGTGTTAATCAGCTCACATGATGACTAAAAATACAGACTCTGCTAAGCTGTATCAATTAAAGCATTAAGAGAAACAAGTTATAAACTCTTTTTAACTACCCTCAGATTGGGTGGATTACTACAGATTATATTTACATTTACTTCAGATTATAAATTTCTTGATTAACAGAAGCTTTGCTTAAGAATGTGAAAAGTATAATCATTGAAGAATCCCTGTAATACTCTGAAATGACTCTTAAACTTAAGTAATATATGAACTGCTTCTGAATGAAAACAAAACAAAACAAAACAAAATAAAATTTACAAATGTAAAACTAGGTACAAACTGCTTGTTCCTAAAACCTCTATTCCCACATTGCTAAGTGGTATTTGACATGCTTCCAGATTTTTTGTTTTTGTTTTTGTTTTTTTTTCCTCATATTCCTCTTCTGTCCCCTTCAAACTGGTAGCCTGGTCTATAGTCCCCAGCCATAGGCGATGTTGTACAAAATAAGTGTTGTGGCAAGATCCTTGATCCCAAAGCCTCCCTTTGAGAAAGTTAGGTTTTGCATAGAGACAGGGTAGCTTAGAGGGCTTGTTTGTTTGTTTTCCATAATAATAGAAAGAGTACTCCAAGTATGCGGGGGCGGAAAAGGAAATGGGCAATGGTCATGTCTCTAGAGCTTTGGAGACCTATGCTCAACATTTTGAAAACTCTCCAAGAGAAGAAAATGACGCCATTAAGGAATGACGTTATCTAGGAAAATGAGACCAAAGGCGCAGAAGATTACATTCTGGGAATAAAAAGGAGACTTTTTCCCATGCATACTGTAGAAGCTGTAAGGGCTCCTAGATCTGAACAAAGCATCATGTCCACACCAAGATTTGTATATCGATGTCCACAGGAGGTTTATTTGTAATAAGCCCGAGCTGGAAATAATCCAAATGTCCACCACTAAGTGAACAGATAAACAAAATATGGTATATTCATACAATGAAATACTACTTAACAATGAAAAGGAATTAACTATCGATCCATACAACATGGATAAATCTTATACTGATACATTCCTCAATCAACTGTGAAAACATTGCTGTCATTGTTCCTGTAGTACTGTGTCACTTGATGAGCGGTTATGTCTGTCATTCGGTTGATGTTCATGTGATGTGAAATGATCACTTGGACACTAAATACAGAACTATTGTTTTTAGTTTAGTTAAAATTGAGAATTACCTGGCTCCAATGTAACCATAGACACAGGTGCAAAGAAAGTGCTAGATTCATGTAACAGTACAAAGATACTTGGTGGTCATTTCCATGGTTCACAATAGGCTTCATCAGTCTTAGATTATAATCTAAATGAAAGCATAAAATTTAAAAAATTCTTGGAACTCTTAGGAAAGAAATAGTACTTCCTTCGAATGCAATTTTAGAATGAGTATTATATTGGAAAGAATATGCATGTAGTCAGAAATGTATGGGTTCAAATCTAAACTCCACAACAAAGTAACTGCATAAACTTGAGCAAACTATTTAAATTCATTGAGAACTGGTGTCCTTATCTGTTAATGAATATGGCATTACCTACCTCAAAGGACTTTTGGGTGGACTATACTAAATAGTTTATATACACATCTTAGTGTCTGATATATAGTAAATGCTCAACAAACACCCATATTTCCCTTTATTTTCTATCAAATATAGGATAAAAATTATACTTAGATGGATATGTGTTTTCAAGTTAGTGCAAAGTTGTGCATCTAGTATGTTTCACAGCCAGCCATTTCTAAGTTCAAACTTACTAACCTGTAAATTAACACTATGAACTGTAATTCCTTTGTACAATTATATATTTATTAAAAATATTATAGTTTTTTAGAATTTATGATGTAGTACTATGGTTCATTTAATAATATGGGTTTTTTTGGAGATTCTTTTTTATTCTATTTTACACCTAAGAAATAATTGAGAATTTTGTTGTAACTTAAAAATTAGAAATTAGAATTTGTAGGATAAATTTTAGTCCTCAAATTATAAGCAAGCTCACCTCTTCTTATTTTGAGGCATTGGTGATATTCTTGGGCAAGTGTCAAATATGTATGTTTTTCTAATTTTATTTTATACAATATATGTTTTTATCCAGAAAGTATGGATTTTTTAATTAAATAGAATGGTTTTTAAAATTCTCATGAATAGAACTGAGTGAAGTGCTTTATAAAACACGAAGAAATTATTTCCCTCTTTTTTCATGTATGTGAAAACTGTTGAAAACAGGATAGTGTATGTTATAGAGAAAAGTAGCTAGTTCCCAGAAAACTGACTTGTTCCTGTCATTTGTTCTGTGGAGTTTTGTCTTTGAAAGGGAGGATTAGACTTTGAAATGGATATTGAACACCAGAGGGAAAAACAGTTAAGGTAAAGTTATCTACTCATTTGTTGGTTAGACAGAAGTAGGCAATGTTGAATGAATATTTATTTAAGCAGTCTTGTAATTTGGTATAATTGTTTCTGGAAGTCTAATGTTTAATTGCTTGCTTAACAATATTGATTTATAAGAAGTTATGAAATATCCATTTGATAACTTCTTCAGTGAGGAACTATTACATTTAATGATTACATTGAAATGAGTGTATTGAAATAAAACAGAGTTCTTGTGATAAATATATTCAGGGTGTTAAGAAAAAAGAAAGTCCTATTATTTAGTGTCTGTATGGAACGAAGTCCCTAAACACGGTCTTCGTGAAGTTTCTGGGCATTGACATTTTACTAACTTGGTTATAGGAATGCTTAAAACAATCCTTAGTGCTGTAATAATGACAGTGGGTTCTCTGTTCAGAGATGGTATAGACATCATTCTTAGCTTTAGGACACAATTTATCTTTTGCCTACAGTAGTATTTTGTTAGTACTAGAATTGAAATAAAATAAAGAACCAATTAGTATAGTTAGTCCTGAATTTTGTCAATAACCATATGTACTTGGAAAATTTTTTCAGCCTTTCCAAGCTTCTTTTTTTGCTCCTCACCTATATAAAATGAAATGATCTCTGAAATCCCTTGTATGTCTAAGAATTCTAAGTTATATAATTTTTCATGATGCTATTCTAAATTGTAAATGCACCACCAGTCCATGCCTTCTAAGAAGCATATAGCAAAATGAAATTAAACTTGCAAGAAATGTAGTGGGGTATGGCCCCAGGAGATGAAATACGGAGAGAGTCAAAGTAGGCTAGGGGAGCTGTCAGACCACGATGTTGTTCTGACCTATATGTAGGAAAGTGGGATTGTAGGTTGCAGTGCAATTTTAACAAAATCTTGACAAGGCCAATGGAGTATCTGTGAGCCACTGTTCCCTGTCATAGGAAATTTCTGTCTCCCAGCAAAAGGTTTGCCTTAGTATCCTTGATGTGCTCAATCATTGGTTGGAAACAGTCCATGCAAAGCATGACCTTGATGTGAAAGCAGTGATGGATTTCAGAGCACAGTAGCTGGGGCCATTAATTTTACTGCTCATAGTAGAACATATAGGCAGCACATTTTTACAATTGACACAATTGCTTTTAGTAGAATCCATAGTTTTTTAAAATAAAATTATAACCTAAATGTACTAATAAACTTATAAACTAAACACAATATAGGTATTCACTTATCTTTATTATAAATTAGAGTCTTTAGTCACTTAGTGAAAGGTTGTAAGTATAGTCAATTTTGGCTCGTAAAAGGCTCCTTTTTCACTCATGCTAATTCAAGATGTTATGGGAGACAGATAAGGTTTAACTTGGTGAAAATGGCAGGTAAGGAAGGATATATGCTAATTGCAACCATAATATTTTAAACGTTTTTGATTCACACTCAGTAAACATTGAGTGGAGAGACAAGAAGGTTTATGATGCATGTTTTTGGGTCATTAATTCCTAGTTAGACATTTGTATATTTTATTCAAAATATAGTGCCCTTGATATAAAAAGGTTTCACCTCAATTATGCTATTTGGTTTCATTGCCTGATTACTAGGGAATTCTTGGACATTTTTTGAAACTGTTGTAATAATTTACTATTAGTAAATATGTGACATGTTATTGCCCAAAATAATTTATTTGAGTGATTTGGGTAAAAATGAGTTTAATTATAAGGAGGAGATGTTTTTCTTAAGCAAAATCATAACTAGAACTTAATGCAATGCCTTTTATATTAATTTTGACAGGTTTTCTAAATACCAGTTTATTGGCTTGCAACTATTACTCCCCAAATTTTATAAGACATTTTATATTATTTTGCTTATTAAGTGGCTATTTAAAAATGTGATTTGACCTTGGCCAGACACTAATTGGGACTGCTGTCTTTATTTGAATAGACCTGCCTTTTAAACAACAAGTTTTGAGCTCTATTAAAATATAGATTCTTTACCATATTCTTCCAGGAACTGTTGTCCCTTGGAATACTTTAACAATGATATGTACCTATCAAATAAGTCTTATAACATATAATTAAGCTTATTTTTGAATATATTAGGCTTATAGGTCCAGGGAGGTTATAATTTTGCTGGGGCATTCACCTTGTGTGCCATCACACAGTGGGTGTACACAGTATGAATAATGTAGCTTTTCTGTCTAGCAGACAGGTTTGCCTCCATTGACCACCACACAAAAGAATATTTCACAGATTTTTAAAAGTTATATGTTAGACTTAAAGACTGAAATAAAAGTCCTAAACCTCTCCAAAAGATTAAAGGACCCTCCTTTGGCTAAAAACCCCAAGTGTTAAGGTTCCTGGCAGGATGGGAGGATGGTCACCATGCCTCATGTGCTTTCACCTCCTCCCCTCACTAATCACTACTAGATTTTGTCAAAGGCCAACTTGAGAGAACAAAAGATCAGAAAACCTCTCAGCTTACTTAACCCAATCCCAGAGCCCTCCTCCTGTTTATATGCTTCTATGATTCCAAAATGACAACTATTTTGGACCGCAAGAGCTGCTTCTCAATAAATGACTGCCGCCATGAACTGTTTCTAGCCAGTCTCCAGAGGTTGAGCAGTTCGTAGACTTGTGTTTTAACATTTTTATGCATAGGACAAAATTATAATGCATTTAAATGTTAAATCTACACCCCAAAGTGATCATGGGATGTGTGTTACATACATGTAAACTTAATATGCATGCATTCGGATCTCCTTCATGAATATTCATAACTCGCCCTGTAACCTGTTGAATGTGTAGACCTGGGCAACCAGATCAGCATAAATTCCTGTCTTACCCCTCCCTCCCTTGAAGTACCTGTCTCTCAGCTTCTACCAAGGCTACACTTCCCAGCCTGTCAGGATGGCCAGCCTGCAGGTTGTAATGCTTTATAGGAAATGACGTCTCCTTTCTAAACTTGAAGAATTTGTGACTATCTTTCATTCAACAGACTACAATTTCAAATTATCTTTTCTATGATGTCTAATGATATTTATGTTAACATTGAATAATTTGGGTAATATCCCTTACTTTCTAAAGGCATTTTTATAAACATATAATCAAGGTTTTCCAAAGACTTTCCTATAATCAGTCTAAAGTCAAAGCAAAAGAAGACCTTTTCCCCCATTTTGTACATATTTCTCCACCTATTCAAATTGGCCACCATCTATTTAACAAAACTGCTTTCACTTAGCTGATTTTAGGACTACATATATATAAAGCCTATGGTAATTTTTTAGTCTACTTCTAAATTAATAGTTGAATAGTACACTCTAATGCTATCTATACCCTGTTTCTATTTTTATTTAAAAAATTAAACTGAAAAATGTTGAAAGAATGAAATCGTAGACACTTGTATATCCTTTGCCTAGATTTAATGATAGTTAATTTTTGACATATTTACTTTATTTGTTTAATTTAGTTTCAATTAACTAATTGACCATTTTATCTTTTTCTTTTTGTGCTGAACAGTGTACTGTAGTACCAAGTTTGATTCAAATGCTGCAAATTGGAACTCCCTTGTTGATTGCTTTGGGGCATTGTGCTGCATCACCCTAAGCAGGCACACCAGGCATGTGGACGACTGTCTTCACTGCATACATGCAGGTGCACACCATTATGTCTCCAGCCAAGACCTATTCGCCGGGCTCCAAATCTATGTTTTCATCCCACTCAAGCTCAGCCTGTCCAAGATGACTTTCACACTCCACTCCACAACCTGAGCCCACCCAGGGTTTTCTCCCTCAGTTACATAACCTTTGTCCACCCTGTCACATAAGCTTTCTCCCTGTTTTTCCCCATATTCAATCTATCTTGAGTGTTGTTGATTTCTGTTCAGAAAATTTTTTTGAATAACTCTCAACTTCCCTGGAAAGCAGTTTGTGTTAAGGATGAAATGAAACTTCATTGCAGGAACATAAAATAAGTACTAGAACAAGGGGAAAGAGAGGTGAATTAGGGAGAGGTGGGAAGCCTTGGGAGTTTGGTATTGCTGTGCTGACCCTGCCTCGAAATAAGTCCAGAGACATAGGTTGCTTGACAGGTGTTTATCTGCTGCTGGTCGCTGGGCAGGCTATGATGGGAGACAGTATCTGTGAGTAGTAGTATATGAAAGAGAGAAAACAGGGAAGTGGTAACTTCAGCTGCCTTCTATTCCTTATGTTTCCCTGGTCAAATTATTTTCTTATGTGGAATTAACTCCCCTGGAATTCCAAAACGCATCATAGGTCACCTTTTGCAGTTTCTTGGGGAACCAGACTTCCTGGACAACTTTTAGTCCAAGTTGGGAAGTGACAGAGACTCTGGGTGTGTCAGCTATTGGCCTGAATGACTGCCAGTCAAGGAAGAACTAGCACTATGGAGCAAGTGACTGACACGTGCTTTCCACATGGCCATCATAGTGCTCTTTCCAAAATGCATGTCTGATTATGACAAAAACTCTTCTGTGATTCCCATTGCTTTTTGACCAAAGATCAAAATATTATGATGACCTGTGTTGGCTTACAGGGTCCACAGACTATTCATTGTTTTCTCATAGCATGTCAAACTACCCTCTTTATGTCCACTGGACATTTTCTAGTACTGGTGTTCTTTACACTGGCTTTTCCTGAAACAGATAACTTTCTCCTTGCTTAGTTACCCCCTGCTCTTTTTTCGACTCTCAGCACCCCCCTCATTACTCCCTCAGAGAAATTTCCTCCCAACCTTTCTTGCCTTTAGTCCAAATAGTCTGATTATATGGTCTTATGGCATACTATAAATTTCTGTGAGATTGTTTTCAGGGTTTCCATTTATATTTATTTGTAACATTATCTGATTGGTTGCTTTCTGTACTGATATAAGTTTCATAATTAAAGTGGTCAAATGCATTTGTTTGACCATTCTGTAATTCAACATCATTTCACCATTGCCCAACTCAGTACTAGAATCCAATATATGTTTTCGAATTAATAAATAACTAAATGTATTATTTTAGAAATTAAAATCGAGATTTTTGAGACTGCCTGAAAATAAAAAAAATTGAGCAAATATATTTCTTATCACTATTTATTTAAACCACCAAATAAATAAACAAAATATGTTTTATGTAATTTTGTGAAATTTTGCATATGCATGAAAGATGATAATTTCAAAATATAAACCTTAAGGTACCAAAATAATTCCAGTAATTTTAGCTATTGGTATAGAGCAGAAGTAACATCTTGTTTTGATTTCTCTACTTCAGAGTGAGCATACCCAGCTAAGAATTTTAATTGAAGCTGTAGTTGGTCAAACAACCTAAACAAAATAAAAGTGTTCTTTTCCTTTGACTTCAGAAAAAGAAAATATCAGACCACAGAGGTGATTTTTAATGAAACTATTGTAAAGAGTTGGTTGCTGCCATTGATTTTTCCTAGCAAAATACCAATATACGAGTTGGTATAATTTAAAGCAATTTTGCTGTATTGTATTCCCCATAAGAGCTTTTTCTCTGTTGAAATAGAAATTGGGTTTCAAAAAGAAAATAATCTTTGAACAAATCATATTTGAAAATATATTCAAAGGAATAAAATTGGTAATATTTTGGACTCAATATAGTTCATCTTGCTTTTGAGTACTACTTTATGTGCCTTTCCATATTTATAGCTATATTTTCTCCCCCCAAATTGGCATTTAACTCACTTGAAATAACAATGACTTGAAAAATAAACCTTTTTGAAAAAATGTGTTTCCTTCAGACAACTCTAAATATTTGGAAAAATTCATGACTATCCTCTGAAATAAATACAATAAAGAATAAATGTGTTAACTATATTTCATATGGTTTAAAATTATGTGTTTAGAATTTATATTAAGCCTTCGCTTGAGTCAGAATCATGAACTGACTAGTTAGGATAGCTATTTCCTGACATCTTCCATTCAATTTTTTACAAGTTGAAACTTAAACCACAAATGTGTGAACATTTAAAAAATACTCTACACTAGAGGAACTATCTTTATATGATCCAATATTGATTAAACTTTAAAAACATTTTTGAAATTAGTCACTTTTCAAAAATACATCATTTTGTGGAGTAAGGCATTAACACTATGAATAGTATTGGCATTGTAGGTAAATGTGATTTCCTCTTATATCTTTTACTATTTAAAATCAGAGTTATATAGGATAATCTGTCCTGTTGTGCTTATCTTATAAATTTTATTAAGGGATCTTTAGGTTCCTATTTTTTATTAAACATGTTATATTTTATAAGAAATCAGAATTACAATAGGATTCATTTTTTGGAGTTATGAATATGAAATGTGTAAGTACACAGATATAAGTACTATTGGGAAAGAACACATTGAGTCATTCTGCTCATATGATTTTTTTATACCATGGGATTCATCATTACTATCAGGAGCACCAAAATGTTACAGGTCTGATATTGAATACTACTACAAGCTGTTCTTTAAGGATATTTTAAGAAGACAAGATGACTTGATGGGAAATAATAAATGTATACTTTTATTAAAATTAACTTAGTGATATGTATATCCAACAACATATTATATAATACTATACTCTAAAGTTGTGACTTAAAAGTGCAGATTTTCCTCCTGAAGAATCTGATGAGAAAACAGAATTTTTCTGTTCAGATTCCACATGGAGCCCTCTTTCCTTGTCTTTACCAGTTGTCACGTTTTGTTTGTTGTGTAGTATCAATATTCTAATTTTGTGTCATTCTGATCTGGACGATTCTTGGAGTTTTAGATTTTAAATCTTTAAAACTTAATGCTTATTTAAATAATAATCTTTGTTTACTTGAGGACTATTGAGGAGTCACTAGAGGTCCAATATATTCCAGCACATGCTCCCTCTCACTAACCTGCAAAGGACTGAGAGGTCCCCTTTGGCTCTACAGATATCCCGTTAATCTAACCATTGTTTATCATGCAACATTTTCTCCCATGAATTTTTAATTTTTCTTTGTATTCCCTCTTGTGGCATGTATAGACAAATAGAATATATCAAAGTCCAAGTGGAAAATGGTAACCCAGTGGAAAATGACAGGATACTAGGGCTGTGCTATGGCATTTGTCATTGCCCCAAAAGTAGTCTTTCAGGAACACCTTCCTGTGGATGACATAAGCAAATTGGATGTTGCATTGATTATACCTGCCTTTATTATTCCCATTTGTGGCAATTATATCGTTTTCAGGACAGCCATTCCCAAATATCCCAATTTCCTTATTTTTTATACACATTTTTGAGTCTCTATGATATAACATTATAATTAATTGATGGGTTGAGAGAAGGCTCTTTTGAATTCATGGGCCCCATGACCCAGTACATATTGGTTTACATAAAAAAAATCAGAAAGGAAAATTCTAGAATAAAATAATTAATAAACATAAATGAGCATAAGCTAAGCTGTTTTTGAGGAAGAGTAGGATAAAAAGAGAAACCAAAACAGGGAACTGGATGGAAAATAAAATAGAAAAGAGATTTGAAAATGCCATTTACATTTGGGTGTCATTTATTTTTCTGATGTTGAGTAAATAACTGATAGCTAATCAGCAGGATTTAGAGTCTGCAGCAGCTACCTCCGATTAATTCTGATGGCATTCCTGAAGGTTTGAGGAAAAACATGCTTGAATCAAATGACCAGATACTCTCCTTGCAATGCTCCTGCATGACCCCAAGTTCTGCTTTTTCTACATCCCCTTCATGACTCTCATTTTTCCCTCTTCCCTTACTGAAGAGCTCCCAGAAATCAAGATTTGGTCAATATTCATGGCCTCCCAAGTGTGTAGATTCACTTATCAGTGGGAGGCATGTATACCCTTAAAATAACAGGAGATCTATAAAGAACCTTTACTGCAAATATGATCCCCATTGTTAAGGGGATGTATGTGTGTATAACATAAATATAAAATTCATATAATTACTTTCTGCACAGTGCTTTGCTCAGAGACTTAGGTTTGGAAGAGATGTCTAGTGTCACTTTTATATTTTTTATGTTTTCTATGTATAGTGGGGCTTATTATTTAAAAGTAAATAAGCAGGATTTATTCTATAATAGTGTTCTCTGATTACTATTTGTTAATTTTTTTAATATTTGTAGTTGTACAGGAAATTAAAAATCTCAGGAACCACCCCCAACTCCTTATGCAAAAGGGATGGTAAAGCCCGGAGGCTGAGTCGTGCAACACCCCCTTCCACATGAAGAGCTGTTACCAACATTATGCATCAGCCAGAATCTCACGGAAAGGTAAAAGGTCTCACAGGTCATTCATAAGGAAATTCTCTTATGACTTCCCATAAACAAGGACGTGCAAATTTTAACTTTAGGTCTGCAGGTTAATGCTAGCTCTTAAAACTAAAGTCCGTTTGATTCCACTGTAATAAGTGTTGACTACAAGTGTATCTTCCCAGGTGCAAAACAGAGACAAGAGAAGATCAATCATTCCTCCACCTATCTGGGGACATCGATGTAATTGGTGCTTCCTTCAGTCTCTTTTTCTTTTCTAATATTCACCTTTATCTTATCTAAAATGTAGATTTCCTGAGCCTCACAAGAATATAACTATTTACTTTACCTCCTCTCCTTTTTTTTTTTTTTTATTTTTCTGTAAGCCTTCTCTTTTAAATACTGAAGTTCCCAAATTTCCCTTCAGGAAAACAGTCACAGATTTGTCTGTGGTTTGTGTTTTTCCTGGACACGTTCTCAAACTTTGGATTAATAAACTTCCATTGATTGGGACCTCTACCTCAGTCACTTACTTTGGGTTGACATAGTTAACCTAAATTTATATAGAGAGAGAGGAATATGAAAAATGTAGGTCACTTCTATATATCCATGTGTATCTTCAAACCTCTTAGAAGAAAGAATTGAGTTTTGGTTTCATCCCAGGTATCATCTGAGCTAAGATCTGCAGCATTGGTGGGCTAGAGCTGACTTACCCTCTGCTTACCCTTTCCTCTGGCTCTCTCACTTTGCGTGTCCAGTGCTCTGTCTGATATTCTTGTGGCGTATGATTGTTTTCTGAAGAACGATTCTCACAATTCCCAGTTCTCTTATTCCTCAGTTTTTGCAATGTTCTCACCTTAAAATGATCTTATCAAATCCAGAGAAGTTTAACAAACTCTCCATTTTCAAATATTACATAGAAAAACTGAGAATTTCCTCCTAGTGCAGATTGCTGGGATCCTATACCTTAATATTTGAACTAATGGTGACCAAACTGAAAGACTAGGCAATGATATGACTGAGGAAGTATCCTGATGACGGAAAAATAATTTTAGCAACATTATGGTTTTCTGTGATCTGAAGCTTTTTGGCATTAAAATCTTTTTTATTATAAGTAATAAAGAGAGACGACCCAAAAACTATCTCAATGCACTGATTCTGTATAATTGTATTCACATTTCCACAAAAACATTATCTTCTTAAAAGAAAGTACTCAGTTTTATATGCATGTACTATCACTTCAAGTACGTTGCTACAGAATAGCTAACACATATCTTATTATGGTTGCTTTATTACTTAAAAAGTTTCATCATTTTTTAAATTATTCAATTAAAATTGAAAGGGAATATATTAAATAACTTCTTCTCTGCCTAATGTAAATTTTAGCAGTGATGCAAATAATATTAGTAGACCTACCACTTATTAAAAACTTACTAGTTTTTAGCTTAGAGTCATTATATTGTTCTGAAGTGAAAATACTATCCATCAACTCTCTTATCCCCATTTTTGAAATTAACAAAAAAAGAAATTACACTAAGTAAAGTAACATTTATAGACATTTAGATAAAATGATATAGAAAATGTAAACCTTACAACCCGAACTTTGAGTCTGACTTCAAAGTCTGTGTCTTAACCATACCCTCTCTAAATGTTTCCACCAGCTTTTTATTAATATTTCCCCCATTTATATGTCCAATTTGGAAGTTACAGAACATTGGATCAAAGACAGACAATAGCATGCTCTTACTTGACTCCTCCTTTTCCCCGTTCCAAGCTTTTCTTTGGGGCCATGTTGGTCGGCTTTACAGCTCTGAGTTTTATTAGTGAGGCAGTTCATACTTTCCTGGGGACTCAGCATTTTTCTCAGAGACAATTTAAACCACAGAAGCAAGTAATGAAATGAGGGGAAAAATCATTTCTTGGGTCTTTTCCTTTGTTACAGATCAATAAATAATGCTGTCCCATTGTTATGAAAAGGGTTCCTTGAACTAAGTTTCAAAATGTTTTCTTTTCTTTTGAAAGAAATTGATAAGCAACTACATCTATTTCCAGGTTCTTGAGGGAATGATAGGTGATGCACACTGTAATCTTTCCCTTCTTTGAGAACAGCACTTCTTGGGAGGGGAAGAGTATTTTTCACTGACATTCTTACAAATTATGATTGTTTCTTTTTATGTCAGTACTCAAAAGAAACCCTGGAAATGATAGCTTTACAGATTTAGACAATAATGAATAGAGCCTCCAAGAGAGGAATCCCACGGGTGATGTTAGCTCACTTTAGTGGTGACATTTGACAGCGGTTTTTGTTTAGCATGAGGTTCCTTGGAAACTCTTCTATTGGAAAACTAGAAAGTTGTAGAAAAACACTGAAATATGCATTTTTATTTAGAAGGTATTGGTTATTTTTTTTTCTTTTCTTGTTTTTTTTCAATATGTTATAATCATGTTTTCCTTTTCTTTTTTTTTAATATGTTATAATTATTAATCTGTGCAAAGTACAGCTACATTTTTAAGGAAAAAAGTGATTCAAGAAGTTATTTGGCTTACATAAATTTACTTTATTTACTTATTTATGATATGTTAAAAATGTAATGTCATACTGTCCTCATTTCCAATTCCAAGTGTGGTAATACAGATGTTTTTTCATTGACTAGATGTGTGTTCTAAATAATAACTATAAAATTCATACATATTAGAGAGAACCTAGCACTTTCTTTCAACATTGGACCAATTGTGATGTATTAGTTTTCATGCTAAAAAACAAAAGGTGAAAACGATTAATTAGCAATAAAAGCAGATATTGAATCAAAAAAGCTAAGTCAATATTTTAATGAAAGTATTAAGTCTATATTTAATGAGACTATAAACCACAGTGTAATAGAACATTTCTGGATGATATTCCATTTAAATTTCTCTCTGGTTTATTGTCAATCAGCATGTAAAATACGCTTATTTCTGCCTAAGAAAGACTGACTTCTTATAGCATGTAGATGACTCTCTGATATGTGTATATGTTTTTGAACCTAACAGTTCAGTTATATGCATGCTGAGATTCAGTTGTGTTTGTTCAAAAGCTGATATGTCAGCTAACTTTGTTATTGATATTTTTAATTAAACTGAATATTTTACAAGCTCATTAATTATGAATGTGAGAAGAGACAATTGTTTCCGTGAAAATTAAGTAGAAAGCATCAGAAAAATAAGTTAATATGAATCTGTCAAAAAGGACACTTCTACAATTAGATGCTGAAGAGACAGCTGTAAACTTTCTGGTGAAAAATATAGAATGATTCATGCCGAGATTTTTTTTCTTGCTTTCTGATTTATTTTAATTTTTAAACAACTGTATTGAGGTACAATTAACATTATACACACACACACAAACACACACACACACACACACAGTGAAAGTGTCATCATAATCAAGCAAATGGAAACATTAATCACACAAAACTGTTTCCTCATGTCCCTGTACATAGTCCAGCCCTTTCTTTCTCTCCATCCCATTTTCTGAAAATAAATCTATGTCACTACAGATTATTTTCCATCTTAAAAGTTTTATTTAAGTGGAACCTTACAACTCACATATTTTTGTCTTGCATCTTTCATGGAGCATATTATTGTGAGATTCATGTTGTGTGTTATGATAATTCATTCATTTTTAATACTAAATAGTACTCTGTTGCATAGGTATGTCATAATCTGTTTATCCACTCACTTTTTTGTTGGTTATTTATGTTGTTTTCAGGTTTGGTTATTACAAATAAATCCTCACCAATGTTTAGTATGGTCTGCCTTTTTAATTTTAGCTATTCTAATGCAGATTTAGTGGGATCTCCTGATTTTAATTTTCATTCCTATAATTATTAATGATGTTGAGACATATTTTCACATCCTTATATGCCATCAGTATGTCTTTGGTAAAATATCTGCTCAAATCTCTTCCCTGTCTATAGTAGGGTTGTTTACTTCTTTATTATTGAATTTCATACATTATGAATTCAAGTCTTTTATCACGTATGTGCTTTGGAAATATTTCTGCCAGTCTCTGGAAGGCCTTTTCAGTACCTTTAACGAAGTCCAATTTACTATGTCTTTTCCATTAAGAATCAGGTTTTTGGTGTCACACCTGAGACATATTTGTTTAATCCAAGGCCCTCATTTATTGTCATTTTTTTAACGTCATTGGTTTAGGTTTTAAATTTAAGTTTATGATCTTTTTTGAGTTAACTCATGTAGATGTGATGTATGGATCAAAGTTCATTTCTATGCACACGAATGTCCAATTTTCTGCAATATTTGTAAAAGATACTATTCTTTCTTCACCAAATTGCATTTTTACTTTGTTTCAAATCTGATTGTTCATATATGCATGAGTCTTTGTTTAGAAATTCTATTCTGTTCCACTGATCTATTGACTAATTTTAATCCAATAACAAATGTTCTTGATGACTATAGCTTGATTGTAGTCTTGAAATAAAAATTTTAACTATCCAACTTGGTGCTTATTTTTTTACAATTGTTTTGGCTATTCTAGGTCCTTTTCATATGAATTTTAGTATAATTCTGTAAATTTCCATCACAAAAAGGATTCTGGGTTTTTAGTTATTACATTGAATCTATAGATATATTTGAGTAGAACTGACAATTTGTCAATATTGAGTCTTTCAATATATCATCATGAATGAGTTATATCTTTTTCTTTATCCAGTTATACTTTAATTTCTCTCAGAAATATTTTATAGTCTTCAATGTACAGATCTTATATATCTCATCTCAGATTTATCTGTAAGCCTTTTCAAAAGTTTGAGAAGCTTCAATTCTCAACTTCAGAAAATGCTTATGTCTAGATAAGGGTCCTGACTAAAAAGGAGTAAAACATGGAAGTTGTATGAATATCTGAGTGGATGCATTCTAAAATATTGAAACTACAGATTTCCTAGAATCTGCTAGGCCTGCACAATATCTCCCCCTTCCTTGTTAAATGCTCGTTACCTCCCCCTCCCCATGTCACCCCTGCTTGAAGACAATCAGACTGTCTCTGCCTTGCTTGGAAAACCATCTGTGTCCCACTCAGGTTTTACCCCCAACTATCTTCATCACCAACAGACCAATAAAGTATTGGGGGGAAATGAATTATATATATATATTAAAGAAGCTGCAGGACCTAACCAATGGGTATCAACAGGACATAATATCAAAATGGATTTTGTGGATGGTGAATCAAGGTGGCAGAAAATGATGTCAGATAAGGGAGAGATTGTTTGTATGCGGTAGTCTTCCAGCTTTGTGATCCCTCCACAGGACTTCACATGCGTCTCCTCTATCAATGACACCGAGCAAATAAGAACCACTGACCAAGAAGTGACAAGCATGCTGGTGGTCTTGAAAAGACATGTGAGCTCGAAAGAGTGGGAGAAAAACCTTAGGTAATTCAGCAGGCCTATTATAATCATCAAGTTATTAGCAGCTCAGGAGTTTGGTGGATGCAAACACCTTCCCCCTAAATAAAGGACAAGTGATTGCATCTTACTATTAAGAAAGATCCATTGTTGACAGGCCAATTTGAGTTAGGGAGGCATCATATTTCACACTTGTCAATATTTCTTGACCCATTTATGAAGTGACAGGGAATGTTGCCATTTTTAAGAGAGGACAAAACAAGGAAAAAAGTCTGTAACAAGTCAAAGTTACAGTAGGAAATCAGCTCTGCCACGTGGGCCATACAACCAGATAGAGCTTTTGATACTGGAGTTGATGACAAGTCTAAGTAGGAGAATTTCAAGGTAAATTCATAGGGTTCTGGATCATATTTTTTCTCATTAATATATTTTTAGGACATTGTTATTTTTTAAAAAAAAATCACTTTGACTTTCTTTTTAGAGACCACAGAAGACTAAGCTGCAATGTGAATCTTCTAACTTTCTCAGATTCATTTAGGAAGTGAGCGGTGGATAAATATACATTATCTAGATTGCTGAAATAGTTAAAAGGTCTCCCTGCTTCTCCTCTCGCCCCTCTATATTCTATTCTCGGTACAACAGGCAGAGGTTTAAATCGTAAACCAGATCAGATTACTCCTCTGTGTAAAATCTGCAGTGGCTCTCCACTTCCATTCAGACAAAAGCCAAAGATGTGGCAATGCTCTACTGGGCCCTATATAATCTGGTTCCAAGTGAGCAATCTGGCTTGCTCTCCTTCTCAACCCCTGCTTCTCCTAATTTTGCTGACTCTGCTCCAGCTACACTGGCCTCTGCATAGTTCCTGGACACCAGGAGGAACCTTGCCTTAGGGCTGTGTTCTAGGTGTTCCCTCTGCCTGCAGCACCCTTCTCCCAGCAATTCTTTGTGCAATTCCTTCACCATCTTCTAGTATTTTGTTCAAATATCTCCTGCTCAAAGATCCTCAGGTCTCTTAATGAGAGACACACTTCTTATTTTTACCTTCTTCTTCTGGAAAAATGCTAATATTGATCTAATGCCCATATGCACTAATAATTCATTATGAAATACTGAAAGCAGTGACTAGCTAATATTATGTTTGGAGCTTAAGGTGCCAGGAGCAAAAGAATGCTCCTTCACCATCTTCTAGTATTTTGTTCAAATATCTCCTCCTCAATGAGAGCTCTCCTGACTGTATTTCCTAACTACCTAACACCTGCAATCCCAAACTCTTTTCCTTTGTTTACTTTTTCTTTTTCACATAATATTGATCACACTCCAGCACCATGCATCATTTGTATATATGTTATGGTTATTGAATATTGTCTCCATTTCCTGCTAGAATGTAAGAGGAACAAGGGCAATAACCTTCATTTTATTTATTGATGCATCACTAGCGCATAGTAGCCACCCAACCCATATCTAGTCACTGAATGGCTCAACATAGGTATATATAATACTAACTAACATTGTGAACATGTTCAAAAATACCTGGGTTGTAAGCTTTGTGGGTGGGTATAGGAAAATGTCTTTTATTGTTAAAAGACACGGGATCAGACACACACAACTAAGGAAAGAATCAGTCATTATTCCCCATCATTACACAGGTAAAGAAACAGATTTTAAAAGGCTAAAAGGCTCTCCAGAACCAAATAGCTAATAATGAAGAAAAGATAAGGAGTCAAGTATATTTTTTAAATATAAAAACTTAACTATAGCCATAAGTCTTTAGAGTTAAATTAATTAAAAAATAATCCAAATATATTTTTAAATAATAGGTATTACATAATTTTACCAATGACAGAGCTTGCCTAACATATGGTGGTAATCAATTGCTAATTTTGATACTCTTTTTACATTGATAACCATTTGAGAAGAGCAAAGAAAAGTGCTAATATTGTATATGCATCAGTTTAATATTGTGGGTCACATAATTTGCAAAACAATCCTTCAGGTCTCTTAATGAGAAACATACTTCTTATTTTTACATTCTTCTTCTGGAAAAATGCTAACGTTGATCTAATGTGCATATGCACTAATAATTCATTATGAAATACTGAAAGCAGTGACTACCTAATATCATGTTTGGAGCTCAAGGTGCCAGGAGCAAAAGAATGCAAATTAAAACCATTATTTCATCTTTACTCTGTATCAGCAGGAGAAGAAAAGTAAAGGTAGTGCCATTTGGCACTAAAGGTTATTGTATATTTTGGGGGAGAAAATTCATTTTTGATTTCTAACAATACATCGTTTTCTGAGTAATTATTTTAAATTTGAATACTAAATTTCTTTAAAACTATAGTTGCAATTTATAAGAACAGTGCAACCTAGGTCATTTGAGGTTTTGGTTAAAAGCTTCAATGTTTTGCTGAAGGTGGATTTTGTATTATTCATCATTGTTTGGGGAAAAAATAAATAATTGGCGATAATCCTCAATTAATCATTTTTCAAAAGAACCAAGTTGATGAAATATGTGGCAAAGCTGAAACATGGGCAGTTATTTATTTATGGAAGGGAATATCTGTTATCTTTCTAATTATTTCTTACAATGAAATCTCTTATTTGAATGGTAGGTCACTGCAAAAGAAAACATAGTTTATTTGTAGAATATTTTTATGATGAAATTATCTGTAACTTAGGATTTTTTGAACTGTGGAATATAAAAATAAAGGCATTATTTTAATTTGAATATTTTATGAAAATATAGAATCCAGAGTTAACAATTCAAAGTATTTATAAGAACATAGTATTCTGGTATTCTATGTTGCTATTAATAATTAACACAAATATTTATGCTTTGGAAAATTAAATAAGGAGGTGGTAGGATTGACAGGACATTTTGAGAAGCAAAATTTTTTTCAAAATGAAAAGAGTGCCCATCTCTACCTGGGTGGCCACAGGAGTTCCAGGGACTGCAAGGTTAAGAGTCCATTCCGGAGCAGTCTGAGCTGTATCTCTTCCTGCTGTACAAACCCTTGATTGCTGCGCCAGAGTTTCACACAGTACAGCAGGGTAAGGAGGATTTAGGCCTGGAAACATAACAAAGCAGGTGTTAGCAGAAACACACCACAGTCCTAGACAAGGACAGCAGTTCTCCTGTGGGCTGTCTGAACCTGAGCAATGCGGCTTCTGCCCTGTCTGCCAAGGGAAGTAGCTGGAAAAGGTACCACAGCTTAAGTAAAGGCACTAACTGGGTGCAATCAATCTTCATTGGTCAAGTGAATTCTGAACTGTGTATATCACATCTGATGGCTTTATTTTTATCTTTAGCATTTTTTCATGCCCATAAATACTGAGAGTGGCATGTTTCACTATACTTTTGGCTTTACGTTAATAAATTGATAGCATTAGTTTAAAGGAGATATTTATCTTTCTTTTATCTTTTGTTTAAGGAAATTTACTCACCTAGTGTGTTTCAAAATCTTTCACACACTAATTTAAGACAGGATGCAAGATCTCTTAAATATAATTCTATTTTATCTATTAATATCTCTGTGTAGTCAAGAGAACAGACCTACTTTCATTGTCTCTGGATGGTAATAAAAGCTAAAATTTCCAAGAGTATTATTAATTGAGAATCTAAGTAATATTCACATCACTCGGCCCACAGTCAGAATCTACCCAAAATCAAAGGGCATTTAAAAATCAGTGAGAAACAATTCTTGCTAGGTTATTTTTTCAAATTTCTTTAAGCAGTGATTGAAAATAAAATCATGATCAATAGTATAGGGAGCCCACTGAAACCTATTTGTTCCTAAGGTAAAGCATCTGACTAAACATTTTAGTTGTATAGCTAACAGAGAGATTATTAGTCCATTCTCCCCCACCCCACAGTTAATTAATTAAAGGGTATATAATTTGGTGTAATGTTACTCTTTTAGTCTATCTACAAGTAGCTGAGTCTGAGAAACAGACTGAAATGAACACATCCATAAAGATCAGAAAAACACTTAGAACAGTTGTAACGCACCAGTTCACATGCCTATCTCTTGAGTTAGCAATTGTGCCGGACATCGAGCAAAGGATAGTGTTGTAGGTCCCCTATGAAAGTGGCGTTCTCGCCAAGAGAAGGGCCAGAGTCCTTGTGACAATAACTGGGGAACCTTAGGTTGCTTGAGCTACTTAACTCCCAAATCAAAATTGTTGGCAGCAACTTGGAAAATTTTATTATTGTGATGCAAAGAAAAAAGTACCCAGCCACAATAGGGTTAAAATATGCTATTATGGCATATTAACTGTTTAAGTGAAAGGCCCTTGAAAAACAGCAGGTGTAAAAAGATGGCTTTGATCTTCATGCCGTCTCTTAAGTAGAATATAATATTCCCAGGTGAAAGACACCCTGTACTAGAAAGATGCAACATTTTTATCATAAAGGAAGAGAAGTAGAAACTGAGGGAATGACATAAAGACCTTGTTAGGATAACTCTTATCTTTTAAGACTTCCCGCATAATTTAGTTGCTTCTTTGCAGCTTACTACTCTTTGTCCAATTCAGTATATGAGTAACTGACTCTAGCTACTCTGTCGTGTCTTCATTTCTTTATGAGGGCTTCCATACCACAGAAAACTTGCATTGTGCTTTTCTCTTATTATCCATCTTTTTCTCTTATTATCCATCTTTTCTCTTATTATCCATCTTTTGTAATTCAATCCTCAGACCCAGCTGGGACCCTAAAAGGATGGAAGTGGAGCTTTTCTGCCCCCACAGAAACAAGGCAATGCATTGACCCAAAGTTGTAGACTGTATTGACCAATACCTGACTTGTATTGACCACAAAATACTAAAATCCACAGCATGCAGTTAATAATCTATTTACAATCCACACTAGTTATGCCCACATATGGGCATTGTGCGTGTGTGTGCGTGTGCGTGTGTGAGTATGTGCAATACCTTGAAATAAAATAAGTCCACTTGCCCCTCAAACTTCATATTTTGCCTAGGGGTAGAGAATTCGTGTCATTCCTTCGTTCTTGCTGCTAACTTTAGACATTGAAGGCTTTACTGAGTGATCCGCAGGTTGTCTCTGCCTTGATTTCAGCCATTAGATGGTTGGAGATACATACTCATTTTAGCACAGGTGCTAAAATGAGAAGAATGTCTTCCAAGCAGGCTACATGAATTGTGGAAGGATTATCACTAGTCGGCTCCGTTTGAAGCATAAGGAAGTGTAGGCTGGAGCGTTGTGATCTTTCTTCATCTTGAATTGTCTAAGGGAGACATCAAAGATCCTTACAATTCTGACAGAATCCATCCAAATCCTAGACACCTTCAGTCTAGCTCCTGCCAGAAATATCTGAACCAATGTTTTAGTGGAAGGTGGAAGTAGGAAATATTTTCAGTCATACTTAGTAGGTCCTTGCCTGAAAGCTGCCAAGATCACCCAAAATTTTAGACAAGACAGAGTACCTTAAAACTGGGAGAAAAAGACTAACAATACTTTATACTCTCTTTGACATTCTGCTCTATAATCTCTTTGTAGTTCTTTGTTGAGTCTCTAATTTATTTTTCATATGATTCAAGAAACTGTGGGAATGAGCCCATGTGTGAAATCTTGTGACTCGAGTAGGGGAAGCATCATTTTGCTTCAGATCACGTGTCTTCATTCTCCTCCTGCCACCTAGACATGATTATGAGCTGAAGGCCATCACATATAGGGTATTCTTGCATTTAATTTGTGAAGAACGTTTCTTAATAGTGATAATAAATGGATTGGTATAGTAACATTTAAAATAAGACAATGGTTTAAATATAAAAATAATATTTCATATAATAGGAAAATTTTAAATGTGTTGTTGCTTATAATATGCCAAGGTATGTGGGTACATGTACAAGAATCTGATGAATTGAGCACTCTAATTGTTCCCATTCTGTTGATGAGAAAACTCGCATATAATATGTGAAATGACTTGCCTACTATGCTTTCTGTTAAATTGTGGAGAGCTCTTTATAGAATCCTAACTTACTCGAAAGCTTATAGTCTTAAATTTCCAATTTCTGTACTGCCTGCCAATTAAGTGGTGCATTTCCTGTGATTCCGTGCACAGAGAATCAAATTTTCATTCTGAGAAGTATAAATATTTTGTGGAGAAAATGGCAAATATTAACTTCAGTTTAGGTTGTTTGAGCACAATGAGCAAATTTCTGTTTGTTTTAAGCCTATGCATGTTTCAGTCTTGGAAGAAATAGAATTTTGAGGTACACATGACAAGGCATTTTCTGATGCTTTCCTAGGTTCCTAGTAATCTTACAATAATTCATTGCTAAAGATAAACCATGTAGATTTTTTTTGGTAGCCTTGAAATCATGAATTAAGCCAACCATAGATTTCAAAAAGGTTCACAACCATTTTAATAAAGGAATTAGCTGACTGTTACTTGTGCATTTGTTAGCTTTCAATTGGTTAAAAAGCACACGGCAATCAAAATGAAATTTGCTTTCAGTGATCTGGAGTGTACTATTTCTGCAGTATGATAAATTGATTTCAGGCCTTCTGAAAAACACTTCTAAAATGGGGGAACCCTTCTTACATTTACTATGTTCTTGGTAAATGGCTCTGCCACTTTTCTCTTAATTAATGTGAAATTATATTACTCTCCCCTGTTTTTCATACCAGCGTCTATTTTATTCTTTCTTTTGTTCAAACATCTTTCTTAATATATTCCTCTTCCTATGACTCTTTTTTTATTTTCACTTAAATCAGGGTGAAAGTAAACGGAAGGAAAAATAAACCAGGTGACTGAGAGAGGGTAGAAGAGTTGTTTTATAAATTGTATCAAAAATGTAAAATTAAATGTGATAATATTTTATATCTCCTAATATTGATTATTATAGTTTTGTTGTCAAGACCTCTGCAAGTCATTACAAGCTGATGTCAGCGTACTTACAATGATCCAGTGAAAACTGGGGTTTTGTATCTATAGTAGGTATGCATGAGGTGCAGTATTTGTGCATTTGTATGTTTGAGATAGGTCAGCTGTCACCCAAAGCTTGTGGCACGTTCTCCTAGTCTGACTTACCTATGACTGTAAGCTATGACATTAATCTGTCTTTATGGAGAGTGTAAGATTTTCACAAAATGGTGTGAAAGCTGAAGTGCATTGATTAGGAAGTGTCAAGGCAGATTTCATACTCAGGATTCTATGGTATTTCAGTTCTTTGTTCAAATATGCTTCCTTTCTGAGTGCTACAAATTCAGCATCTTTAACAGGGCCCAATTAAGAGACAGGCCTAAGGGAATTCTAAGGAAAACCGAACAGTAACATAGACAAAATTATTTTCCTTAGCAAGTTTCAAAATTGGTCAGATTTTGAGATTGAAAAGAATCTTCATAAGGGACAATATCTGGTGATAAATGTATTAGTAAAATCTATTTAACAAATAACTAGAGAAGATTTAAAAAATAAATGCAGGGAGAATCCTTAAAATCTCTAATCATTCTGCAAAACTAAATTGCAAAAATAAAAAAATTCAATTAGGAGTAGTTGTCAATAATAGTACAATGAGAAAAATGTGTGTATAGATTTTATATAATTTGAGATAAAAGTAATTTATTTCTGTTATCTGAAGAAAAAAGGCATCAGAGTCTCTTCTTCAATGAAGATGAAAGACAGCTTAAGGTCAATCAAATTCTTGAAAATTTAAAGGCCATTTTTTAAATCTCTATTCTCTCTACTTTGCACATTAGATCCCAAACAGAACAGTAATACATGGAGGATTGGTGGGCACAGTTTGGTGGTTTCATCAGGAAAAAAGTTTTCTTCAGTTTGATATTAAATTAAAAGCATCTTCTTGTACTGTGGCATGAAAAAAATCTAAGCAGAATAGTTTTGGTGGTTAATTCTTCTGATTTAAAGATATTTATATAAATGCAGAATAGTCTAAATTTTGATCTGAATATCAATTTTTTAGCTCTGTAAATCTGTATCTGTTCTACTTTCCTGTCATCCTCAAGAAACACATTAATTTGCTTCTCTGGCTTACGTATACTAAGACTTCTTATTTACTGCAAAATAACATTTTTCTTCTACTTTGTTTAACCTGTCTCTATTATGTGTATATATATATGTTATACATTATATAGTATATATATACACAGAGAGAGAGAGTATGTGTGTATTTCAAACCAATGTTACATTTCTTAAATATTCTTTTATATACTCTAAGGCTCACCCATTCAATGTTCCCTGACAAAATTTGGATCTATTCTCAAGAATTTTCTCTACTTGGAAACAGGAATTGTATACAGTTTTTACACTGAATCTCAAATGCATGTTCTGTCAAAATGAATGTGGTTTTCTGTTGTTTGAATTTTTAAAAGTCCAGCCTTTTATTTTGAAATAATTTTATATTTCTAGAAAAGTTACAAAGAGTGTTCAGAGAGTTTCCACAGACCCCTCACCTAACTTTCACTAATGTTAATATCTTACATCACTAGAATGTATTTATCAAAATTAAAAAATTAACATTACTATTATACTATAACTTAAGTATAGATTTTATTCTGATTTCACTGATGTAATTTTTCTGTGCCAGGATCCAATCCTGGAATGAACATTTCACCTAGTTGCCTTTTTCTATATGTCTATATATCTTCTTAGTCTCCCTAATCTGTGACAGTTTCTCAGTTTTTCCTTGTCTTCCATGACCTTGACACTTCTGAAAAGTGTGGTCAGTGATTTTTGTAGTACGTCCATCAATATTGGTTTGTCTGATGTTTTCTCAGATTACACTGAAATTACGGGTTTTTGTGATAAGTACCATAGAGATGAATCACCCTTCTCATCCCATCGGATCAGGGGGCACATGATACTGTCATGATTTTTACTGCTGATGTTCGCCTTTATCACTTGGTTAAGTCATGTCTGCCAGGTTTCTGTAACATAAATTACTCTTTTTCAGCAGTTTGAATAGTAAATGCCTGTATGGTTGGTTGTTTGTATATGTGTGTTTGTTTTTGTTATTTACCCTGCTTGGTTTCCTTTAGGCTCCTTGGATATGGGTTTTGGTATCTCTTATAATGTTTAAAAGTTTTCAACTATGATTTCTTCAAATATGTTTTCTGTCTCATTCTCTGTCTTCTCTCTTTTCTTCTGTGATCCCAATTGTGTGTGTGTTAGACAGCTTACTATTGTCCCACATTTCTTAAATTCCTCTGTTCTCCCTACCCACCATCATCTTTTCTTTTTTCTTCAAATTTCAATTTAGGTAATTTCTATTGACTTACTTTCAAATTCACTGAATCTTTGCCTGGTTGTTAAATCTATTAATGGGTCCCTCAAATACATACTTTATCTCTATTACTCTATGTTTGATTTCTAGCATTTTCATGTGATGCTTTCTTAAAGTTTTTTTTTTTTTTTTTTTTTTTTTTTTTTTTTTTTTTTTTGGTCTCTGCTGGAATCACCTATCTGATCATTTATGGTATCTGTCTTTTACATTAGATCTTCCAACATTTCAATAATACCTATTTTAAGTTTCCTGCCAGTTCCAACATCTGTGCCATATCTCAGTCTCGTTCTGATAATTGCTTCCTCTCTTCAGACTGTTTGTTCTTGCCATTTGGTTTGCTTCATAATTTTTAGTTGAAAGCCAGAAATGTTGCATAAGACAGCAAGTACTGGAGTGAATATATTTTACAATCAGAAATAAGCACAACTTTCTTTGGGTAGGCTTTTAGTGTGAAAGTTTATGTTCATATAGTCAGAAGTTATTCTGGGAATGAAATTTGTTGTTGCTGTGGTTATCCCTTGTTTGGTATAGGAGTGGAATGTCCAATCATTCTAGTGATACATTGTGTTTAAGTGATACCTTGTGGCCTAGATTTCCTAGAGAGTTTCTCTTAATTATGGCTGTCCACCTGGCTTTTTCTCACCCCATCAGTCTATGCACTACTCTTCAGAGACAATCTGTCTCTTCAAGCTTTCCCAACTGTGGGGATGTGACCTGGGGAGTGATGACATTCTCTGATTTTCTGTTTAAGCCTCAACCTTAGGCAGCCACTGCATACCTGGGTCTCAGGTGTGTATACCTGGGTCTCAAGTGTATGTAGTAGGTCTCACCTGTGTGGCTTTTCCAAATATTCCTATTCCTACTCCAGCTTCAGTGCAGGGCTTTGCATGTATTCCTCTCCCTCACCTGTAGAATTTTTGTGTTCTTTGTCCCTTCCACCAGCCCTAGTGTGTTTCCTCCCATGCCCAAAGGCAATACTTTTTATTGTTGCAGATTTTCTTTTTTTCCTTGAAGCAGACAGAGGACAAGAGTCTTGGGAGAAGTTTCAGCAGTGCCTGCTTTTCTCCCCCCGTCCCCCACCAACACTGAGAGGAGCTTTCCACAGCACCTTCCCCTAGAGTGCCTTTTCTAGAGAGCTCCTGTTTGTACTCATGGTTGAAAAGCCTGAAAGATGGTGAGAACCTTTTTGTGTCTGTAGCTTCCAGGAAGTTCACACTCTCATATTACCCTACATTTGGGACACAGCGATTTGTTAAAGATATCTAGCTTCTTATCAGGTGCTGTAGTGTCTTGGTCCATTTGTGCTGCTGTAACAAAATATCTGAGACTGAGTAATTTATAAAGAACCAAAATTTATTTCTCACAGTTCTGGAGCATGGAAAGGCCAAGATCGAGGTAGAACAGGTGCATGGTCTGGTGAGAGTCTGCTCTATCAATGGTGTCTTCTTATGGCAGAAGGCAGAGGGGCAAGAGGAATGAGTGCCATTTCTTCACATGGCAGGAGAGTAGAAGAGAAAAAAGAGCAAAAACAGCAAAAACAGCCTCAGCTAGCTCCCTTCAGGCTTTGTCTAAAGCACAAATCCATTCATGAGAGTGGGGCCCTAATGACTGATTCACTTCCCCAAAGGCCTCACCTCTTAGTACTACCACAATGGGGATTAAGTTTCAACACATGAACTTGGGGGACATTCAGATCATAACATGTAATGTATTAGTTTGCCAGGGCTGCCGTAACAAAATACCACAGACCGGGTTGCTAAAACTGCACAGATTTATTGTATGTCGGTTCTGTAGGACAAAAATCTGACAGCAAGGTGTCTGCAGAGTTCCTTCTGAGGGTTTTGAGAAAGAAGTTGTTCCTTACCTCTCTCCTACCTTCTGGTGGTTTGCTGGAAATTTCTGGTGTTCTTTTGCATGTGACAACATACCAGTCTGTCTTTACATGGCATTCTCTTGTGTCTGTATGTGCAAATTGCTTTTCATTTTATAAGGACACAAGTCATGTTGGATTAGGGACGCACCTTACTCCAGTATGACTTCATCTTAACTAATTATATCTGTAATAACTCTACTTCCAAATAAGTTTTTATTCATAGTTACTGGGGGTAAGATTTCAACAAATGGGTTTTTGTGGTACAAAATTTAATCCATGATATATGATATCTGTCAGCATCTGCCCCATGTAACCAAAGTTCTCTTTTCCCTTGTAGCTACTTATCTTTCTCCAAAAATTTAGGCTAGCAATATGTTCTGAGACATCAGCTCTCTGACAGGCTCAGAAAAGTTTTAAATTTTTATTGTTTGTCATAAGCATGAGGTCAATGCTTTTTCTAGCTCTGTATTTCTTGAAATAAGAACTAAAGCATGGTATTTTCATCTCTGCAAATGTGCTTTGAGTCCTCAAAATGTTTACAGAAATTTTATTCTACTCTTTGATATTATCACATTTGTAATAAACCATACAGTGAATTAATATTATTTACCTAAGTTTAAGACTAAAAATGTGTCACATCTGAGGAAAGAGACTTTATATAAAGCAACTTGATATTTTCCTATATCAATTAGCATCTAGTATGTGCTCAATAAACATGCAATGTGTAATATAAATGCAATCATATATAGAAATAAACTAAAATGACAATAAAAATCATATTCATTCTGTTTAAATGTGCATATATCTAAATTATATATTGCCATGAATATTTGTGAAAATATGGTTGACTTTTTTTGTTTGCACTGGGATCAACCAATTTAAAAGAAAAAAACAGCAAAACAGAAAAGATAGGCTAGTTTGCAGAAATTTTATAGTTGCTTTAACCGGTCAAGCCACAGAATGTTTATTTTTATTAAAAGGAAACATTTTAAACCTTTGGGATAAGTATGTCCTGTTTTATAAACACAGGGCCTGTGGACCTTATAAACGGATCATTGGCTGATACTTTACATAAAAATGTGTGTGTATGTATACCTGATTTTAAGTGCTACTTTAAGCATTACTGTAATGTTGCAAAGGTTTCAGAGACGCTCCGGACACAGTTCCAAATATATCCAGTGATTTACTTCTCTGGAAAAGCATCATGATTTACTAATACTGTCAGCTGGAGAAAGCTTCTCTGTGCCCACCAACACAGTGCAATTTGATATCATGCCCAGAAATGCCAGTGCTGGCAAATATCTCTCTTCAAGCACTAGAATATTATTGTGTAAGTTCCCCATAGAGCTATTTTCTAAATGGTCTGAGAAAGTATAGTGGGGATGACTGAAAAGAATAAATGTTTCTCTTATCTTTGTGGTTGACAGGAAGAAAGACCTGGTTGTTAAATGACGGGTCTAGGAGAATAAGAAGGAAATCGCCTTCCTTTATAATTTGCATTTTTCTAGATGTCCTCAGCAGGATTTACTTTGCACATTTGTCTTTCCAGACAATTAATGCCCCTCATTTCTCTGTTATTAATACACTTAGAGTTCTTGCAAGAGACAAATTATTTTTTTAAAGATCAAATGCATTTACTTTGTAAGCTTTGTACATGGAAACCTTGGGATCTTACATAAGGGAGATCTCGGGTGTTTTGATCACTGTCAATTAAAACACTCCTTTAATGCTGAAGTTGCAGAGTTTGTAAAATGACTTAAATGTGTATAGTTAAATATAAATTCTATTATACATATGGACGTACAAGACAAGGAAAAATTGAATACAGGTGTTCTGTGCCATTACAAGTGGCTCTGCTTTGCCATTGTCACATTTTGTATCATGTATTATAGTTTCTGTTTTGTGAGATGTGCCAACGGTTAGACGAAGGCCACAGCCATGTATCAGGAAGCAATGAGCTCATTGAATCAAATGCTTTGCAATGTTCCAATTACCTCCTTCCCTGCTTTTTTGCATCTCTCCTTAATATGTCAGAAAAAAAATGTAGTTTCATATCTCCTGCTTCCCATCTCAGGGAGAAGAATTAGTAAAACCAGAGGAGACTAGTGTTGAATTTGAAAGTATTTACATAATTTATAGACATGCTGTGGTATTTTATTTCTATACCCTGGAACAGATGTGTTTAAAATGAAATGATCAATTTTAGATTTGTATAGCAAAGGAAGACCTCAGGGGTCTTCCAGTCCACATTCCTCTTTGTGCATATGGGGAAAAAAAGTCAAGAGAAATGAAGGACGTCCCTCAAGTCATACACAGAGTTAAAGACAATGTTGGGATTACCGTATAATCTCAGGGATAAAGTCATGGGAGTAGAGTCCCAACTCATCAAAATCTTCTGGGCCGCGTTTCAGAGTCATTCTCTTCCTGGCTTTATCCACTCTCCATCTATTCTATTTCTGTACACATTCCCCTCCCCATTTCCTTCATGCAAGGTTAAGTTTTATACTGACCCAGCTGGAAGTTCTGTTGAATTCAGAGGAGATGGAAAACACAAGTAAAAACATCGAGAATAATGACTTCCAGTCTTGTCACTGTCAGAGAAAGGAGTGACGAATAGGAAAACCAGCAAGGCTAGGACAAACCTGTACTGTTTGATTTGAATTGGAGGTATTAGTGCACACTAGATTTGGATTATAATTAGATCTATATATACAAAAACTATGCAGATGTACGTATGTGTTTATATGTATATGTATTTGTGTATTTTTATCTGTGTTTGTCAGCAAAGTTTGCTTAGAGCAGCTAGAAGTTTAACAAAAAAACTCCGGTAGTAATGGATATAATTAACATCTAGATCTCGGTTTGTAAATACTATTCTCTGCTAAAAGAACCAGATCTACTTGGAGAAATGGTTTATCCCTAGGCTTGGGTTGGAAGAATACAAAATGAGTCTAGAACGCTTTGTGCCAGAAAGTAAAGTGATGCAAAAAGAATAATTAGTATCCATTCAAAGGACACAGGTGCAAGGTGAAAGGCGTTCCATATGGCCATGTCTGGGGCAATTTGAGTATCAAAAGAAATAATTATAGAAATGGTAACATTTTTTGGTAAAAAATTGAATCTGTAGGTCCAGACTGATATAAAATGAATTATAAATAAACTTGGAGAAAAGGGAAAGCCATACCATAGTACTAACCAATAAGTACAGAGGGAACAAGGGAACTAGAAAGTCACCATTTGACAACCATCCCAATAATCATGGATTGAGACAAGGATCATCAATGATGCTAAAAGTGCTGATCAAAAATTTGATTAATTTCATAATTATAAGATATCTCCCGACAAAATACATACAATAAGTATATCATAATTATGTAATAAGTTCAACATTATCGTTAATATATTCTTTACGGTAAAAAAAAATCTGACAGACACACCATCTTAACCATATGATAATCCTACCTTCCTGGGATAAGTTGGTATTGTGTGTGTCCTTGTATGAGGCACTGAGAAGAACACATCATTACTTTTGTAATATTATGGCATAAGTGCATAAATCATGAATAATTATCACACAAATCCTGGGCCTAAAGATGATTTTTTGGGTAAATGGGTGAAATAAATTGGGTTCTGTGTATTAACTTGTTACATTGGATTGGTACTAATTTACTTAATTTAAAAATTTAAAAATATCTCTCATTATATGAGAATGTCCTTGCTCTTACAAAATACACACTGATTATTAAGAAATAAGGGGTATCACATCAGCAAGTTATCTGCAAGTTATAAAGCAACTCTGTGTGGTATTTCTGCAGCTTTACCACAAACTTAAAGTCACTTAAAAATGAAAACATTATTAAAAAGAGAAATAATATTTCTGATTAGAAGATTATAGACCCAGAGATAGAGCTACTCTGGCTGGATCTATGTGTGTATAAAACTTGTAAGCTTATTTTTCTCTAATTATAATTATCTAGAATACTTTTTATTTAGTCAGCAATATCATACCCCCATAGAGTTCACTTAGCACCTATAATTTCCCAATATTGCTAATTAAAAATATCTGTAACAAAAATGCTAAATTTCAGATACATTTGCTAATAAAACCTATAGGATATGCAGAATAGGAGTTTGATTTCACTAGGAATCCCAGAGCTCTGAGATAAACAATGTGGAAAATAAATATAGTTTAATATGTCTTATAACATTGATCCTGTAAATCCTTTCGTAGGAATGATTTTCTATGTGAAGTATTTTTATAGGTAGAAATTTGAATTCAAGGGACTTGGAGGATGGGCCATCTAAGTCATTTTACTTAGAGCATTATGAGTGTGAGATTTTTATTGTCAGTTTCTTACATTTAACTCTCTTTTCTCATATTTCCTCAGGCAATTAGTAGAAGTCGCATGGCACTTTCTAAGTTCTCCCCAGCCAGATCCATGAATTCATTGGGTACACTTTCTATTTTCACATTACACATGGTGTAGTTTTGCTAATTGTTTTGTTAGTGCATAACTAAGTTGTCCTTATCTGCAGCCTTAAATAACAGTTCCTTACAGTCTCTTTGAAACCCATCAGCTTCTGCAGTTCCCCAATCCAAAAGCCAAAACCACATGTCTTAGGTCAGCACCCAAATTCCAGGTACCAAATTCTATTCCAGTTTTCGACTGCTGCATTACAAACCACCTTGAATATACATGGCTTAAAACATAAATATTTGATTTTATATCACTAATAGGTAGTGCAAGAATTTGGCCAGGGGCAAGGTGGCCAGTTCTTTTGCCTCTTGTTTTGTCACCAAGAAATCACTTGAGGTGTGCGGCTTGTGGCTGGTTTGCAGGCTCCAAGACGGCTTCACTCACAAACCTACCACCTACTTAGAAATGGCAGATATTTAGACTCTGCAGGATGGCCCTCCCCACATGTTCTGGTCACCAAAGTACCTGGGCTTCTTACGTGGCAGCCCAGTGTTCTGTGATAATTTTAAAGAAAAGGAAAAGAAAGCTGCCAATACCTTGACAACAGGACCCAGAAAATGGAATGGTAGCACGTCTGTTGTGCCTCTTCCATGTATATAAAATTAAGTTAGTTTTCAAAGATGAGTTAAAGTAATAGAAAAAATGATGCTACAACTGAATAAATACATAGAAAAAATAAACCTCAACCACAATCACATCATATACAAAAATTAATGTAGATAATAGACCTATACCCAAAACTCAAACTATCATATCTCTAGGAAACATAGAAAATTATATGTACATTTGTGATCTTGGGCAGGAAAAGATTTCTTTACATGCCTTGAAACAATATTATCATAAAGAAAGAAAAATGACAACTTGGAATTCATCATAATTTAAAACTTTTTCATCAGTAGAAACAAATAGGAAAATAAACAACCAAACTAAAGATCCTAAGAAAATTTCATCATAAATACTTTATAAAAAGTGCATCTAGAATATATAAATAACTCCTAAAAATCAATAATACAAAGGTAAACAACCTCCCACCAAATGGCAAAATGACTTAAGCAGACACATCACAAATGAGAATATATATAAATTGTTAGTGGGAGCAAAAATATCATGCATCCACTTTTGAAAACAGCTTGTCATTTTGTTACAAAATTAAACATATGCCTACCTTATGACTCAGGAGTTTGGCCACTGTATATATAAGAGCAATGAAAATGTATGCCCGCAAAATGTCTGCATATTTATCCAACTTCATGGCATACCTATGCAAGCATTTTTTAAATAGCAGCTTTGTGTTCTTTTTTGTATATGCTTCAACTTGAGAAGGGATGATTTGCAGTATATTCACACCATTAAATATCATTCAACACCAAAAAAGAGTGAACAATGTAGATGAATCATAACAACATTATCTTGAGCGAAAAGGCTAGACACCAAGGAAAACATACCACATTGTCTGATTTGTATGAAATTCAACAACAAATAGAACGATCTTGTGGTAGTAGAAATCAGAGACTGTTTGTCTGTGGGAAAGGCAGGACTGACTGGAAGGAGGTAAAAGGGAATTCTTGGTGTCTTTGCATTGGCTGTTTCTTGTGCATAGAAGCCTCTTCTCCTCCATTCACCAATTCCTTCAGTTCTTTCCAATGTTTGCCTCAATTGTCCTCAAAGAGAAACTCTAATAACCTACTTCAGTTTTTTCTTTTTCCTCCATAGCTTGCCTTGCCTTCTTTCATAAAACAAAATTTGTTTGTCATTTTTGTTGCTTATTGTGTGGTCCCCTGAAATAATAAAAGTTCCTTGAATCCAGGGGTGCTTGTTTTTTCCCAGTGCATCCTTAGGACATGCTTAGAGCTATGATCCACTGTCCTAAGGAAGGACATAATAAACACAAGAAGACATCTCCATAGTCCCATTACTGATTCTGGTCCAGGGCTACTCTCCTTCTGGAGTTGGGGCTCTCTCTTCTTTTCTGTTTCTTACTCTTATCTATTCCTTGCTTTCCCTAAGCTTTGGTAGCTTCACCCCAGTACTCTTCTGACTTCAAATGTCTCCCATCTTAAAATTTTCCATATATTTTTACCTTTGAATTCCTGTAGATTACCCTGAGCAGCCACTGTTGCTCAGACTGTCTCCACATGTAACTCTTAATCGCTTCTCAAAATACTTCTGAACTACATGGAAGTGATTATATTATGTCAATTGTGGAGAAAAATAAAATCAAAAACACCTAAGTCAATACATGATTTACTCAGAAAATGTTACTATGCAAAATTGAGATAATACGTATTCATTTATAATTCAGTGTCTTAAATATCACCACAAAAAGACACTTTTTGCTTTAAATGGTTCAATTAATTTATTATTAATATATGTTAAAACACATTACCTTAATTGATTTTAAGTTAACAATGAGAAACTCATTTGCTGTAGTAACAAAGTCTAATAATGTATTTGCCCTAAATATTATTTCCTTTCCCTCTGTATAGACACACAGAAGCTGTTTTCCACATGCACACATTTTATCGTGGATTTGTTTGGGAAGAAGTACAGCTAGTTTTATACAAGTTTTGCCACAGATTCAAACAAGACAAGATTTACTTTAAAACCAATAGGCAGTATCTATATTACAATTTCTTCCTTTCTTTTTTTGTTTTTCTTTTTTTCTTGCAGTCCTATCCCTCTCAGTTGGTGCTCATCAATCATACTGGGAGGCTGACTTATATTCTGCACACTTCACCACTAACTGGATTACGGAGCTGAAAAACTTACTCAAAGTTTAAAATGTGATAAACGTAATCAAATTGCTCTAGTCAAATTCTAACAGTGGTGAATAGATGACACTAATTACCTTTTCTTATTATGCTACAAATGTGGTTTACTCCATCTTTATTCATGAAGAAATATCATGCAGCCCACTGAGGGAAGTGCAGCAGGATGTAATATTGGCTTATTTGTTTCCTTAGTTTTACTTCTTTCTTTTACCAGCATCCAAGAGATGTAATTTTAAGCTGCAATATATTTATATGCAGTAGTTTTTTACCCACTTTGGAAGATAATTGTTACCCACTGCAAAGCTTCACAATTCTCCATAAACAAGTGCTTTTGAAACTCCAGTAAAATGATATAATATTTTTGTTGAAGCTTCTTTTTGTTTTGGGGTGAGATTTTTTTCGAATGAGTTAACACAGAAAACAAATGGGGCATGTGCTAGAAAAATACATGACGATATGAAAAATTGGACTATTCTTTCCAGAAAAAATATGGAAATATACTACTATTAAAGCATTTTCTACATTTTTACATGGGGAAATTTCTCAGTAATTCCCCTTCAAAATAGTTTACAGAAAATTATTACTCACACTTGCTTACATGCTATCTGGTTTGAATAATTCACATACCTATTTCCAGTGGTCATAATAGAGGTAGTGTTACAGACTTGTCACTGAATGATTACATACTCATTCTCCACATCAAGTGTCATACTAAGGAAAATTATCTGCAAATGCTTCCATTTCTACTTGTCAGTTAACCAGAGGCTGCTTTGTTTTTATGCTTGCAAGGTTAAACCAACCTGAATATTTTCTCATGAGTTCATAAAATTTGCTTTAGGATACTAAATCAATAAGCAGTAATATGCCTATAACATCATAAATACAATGGAATATTAATTGATTTTAGAATCTTAGAATTTTAAACATGCTATTGGAAAGCGCATCTGAAGTTCAATAAAAAGGATGTAAACAAAGAGAGGAGGCTAGAAGTTATCAACATACACATTGAATTAAATCCATGAAAGAGTTTTATGATCCTCCCAGAAATAATCTGTGTAGGATTACAAGATACAGACCCAAAATAAAACTTATAAAATAACTTGCAAGGTAGTGAAAGCCTATACTTGATATGCTTAGGAAAACCCAGTTTTGTGTTTGTTTTTCTGGTTTAAATATTGATAACACTTTCTTTCAGTATTAAAAATATCCTGCTTAGGATGCTAAGTTAGAAGGCACCCTACTTACAGGCAATTATAGTGAAATTATACTGCATTCTCAGAGCAACTGAAGCCTTAGAAGGGATTCAAATAGTGAATTCCTTCGTATAATTCATATTGTTGTGCGGAGAGTAGCTTGGAGGGATCCAGGGGTAAAAAGAGTTCAAGAGTGGTTATAGCATAGTGGGCAAGGGGAAGGTTCTATGGGATGACATTGGTCAGTAGAAAGGATCCAGATCTTTTAATTCTTTATAAGCCATGATAAGAAGTTTGGGTTATTTCCCTCTCCCCTACCACAAGGTGGAAATTTTGTAAGGCATTAAGTAGTTTAATGCAAATATCAACTTTGTATTTCTTCAAATAATTATTTTGGCCATTATATTCTAGTGGTAGGATCGTGGAAGCAGGAAGAGCAGTTGGAACTGATTGTGATGCTGCAGCCAAGAACAAGAGGGCTTAGACTGTGACCGTAGTAATCGTAGAAAGACATGGTGGGTTTCACATATGTGTTGGGGGCAGAGTAGTCAGGATATACTAGCAAAATCAGGGCAGCATGTGAGGGAAGTGTTCTCAAGGATACACCCTGGATTTACTGACTAACAATGGGATGGGCGTTATGTAATGGGGTAAGGATGTGAAGGATTTAGAAAGAAAAAAATTTAGTTGTTTGCAAATAGTAAGTTTGGGAAGTCATGGAACATCCAAATCACCACAACAAGTTGGATATCCAAGACTGGCAATCATAGAATCCTGGGATAATGATATAAATTTTGGCATTATTAGAATATAATAGATATTTAAAGTTACATAACTGTTTGCCGCTATGTTATAATAGGTAGCAATTTTGCAGGAAAAATACACTGTGATACACTTTCTGATGGCAAATGGACTTGATACCACCTGTATTTTTGATTTGTTAATGAGGATTACTCAAAGGTTTGTGATTCCTGTTCCCTACTGCTCCTCCCTCAGAATTATCATAGTCTATGCTGGTCTATGGTTTTCAGCAGCTGTGCTAGTGATGTAGGAATGAGGCCAGCCTCAGGATGACATGGAAATTCTCTCTTGAAACCAAAGAATTTTTTCTTTATTGTCAAAGTTCAATGACTTAATTAACATATGCTTTACAGATGGTTAGATATAAATAATATACATAATCTAAGAATATATTGTTTACTCTTTCAAACTGCAGGTTTATTATAGATCTTCTGTAATCAGACTTTCCTATATTTTTAAATATATTTCCATTTAATTCATTATACTCTCTTTAGGAAAATTAATATTTTATATGCTTGCTCTGTAGCAATAATAATTTCATATCTAGATTTTATATCTATTTAATTTAATCTTTTGTCATTTTCCTTTGCATTTTGGTAAAATTTTTCTTCAAATCAAATCTCCATGTCATTGCCTTGGTTTTCACCAGTACTTTTTTCTTTTATTCTTTACTACTTTCGATCTAATTTTAGGTACTTTTATGTGATTATTTATGCATTTTTATTAGCTATGTGAGCCCTTATATTTTTAAAATCCATTCTATTGTCCATTCTATTCTGTAATCAGTTGCTTCTTTAAATCTATGCCTTCATTATTTTCCTTGACAAAAGGAAGGATATTTTGACTATATGTTTTTTCCAATTTGATGAAATAAGCACCATTCAGAAAAATGTTCATTTCTTTCTTTTATATGCTATTTTTTAACTCTCTCATTTTGATGTATTTTTATATCCAACTTTTAGCCCAACTAACATATTTTTAAAATGTTTAATATTCATTCACTCTTTGCTTCAAAATATTTTGATAGCTTTTCCTTAGCTGCCTTCTCTATGCTCGTGCACCATTTGAAACTTGGTTGGTTGACAGATTACATCATCTAGTCTGTTGATTGTCTGATTCAGGGGGATAAGAGGCACTATGCAGAGAAAAGTATCGCGTGCAAACTCCAAGCAACTGTCCAGGTGAGGCAACCAACCCACACCAGGCAGTTATCCAACAAAATCTTGTCTGAATTCCCAGGAACACTCGAGAGAGTTGAGAATTTAATGCCATTCTGTGTTCCCTGCCCTTCTTTTTTGCCAGTTTGCTGTGAAGAAGAAACAGCATCCATTTACTATCTTCACTGTGTCCTGGTTGTCCGGAGAGAGGGCAGCAGGCCTAGTCTCAGGAAGCCTGTGTCTTAAAAGTTACCATGCTAAGAAAACTGTGGAACAGCATTTTTTAAAAACTTTGTTGCACAAAATACATCTCTCATAAAATGTGTTTTATGACTTGATCCTCATATGTGGTAAAAATACTATAAAGATATTTCAGAATAATGTCTAAGGAATTTTTTACTGCAGTTTTCATTAATAATGAAATCTCATGCTTGTTATAGATGGAGCAAAATTAAATATTCAAAAGGTGAAGTATAATGCCATCCACCAAGTTTAACCATTAGCATTTATTTAATATTGTTATGAAAAAATATGGATTATGTAAAAGAAGTTATTTTATATGTACACTGAGATTTTACAGACATCCTTGACTTTTTCAGGAGAACATCTTTCAACCTATTTCTGTATGTGGAAGAACACAGGATGGCTTAAATGCACAGAGCGCAGGGGCACTGGTATGTACTATGTATTAGTCCTGTAACTCCTGAGACAGCCCATCAAAGCTTTCTGTTTCCTTTATTCACAAAACCATTCTTTTAGCATGTGGAAAAGACAGAAAAATGGAGAACGTGGTATCATTAGGCACTCCTATTACAATCAGCAGTGGGGATTTTCTCTTATTTAGTATAATAAGTTTCCAAGAGGAAACAAGATGTGAAGCAAGATGATGAAATAAGATACCTGATTCTTTGATTCTTTCCCTCTTTCTACGATTCTTTTTCTCTTGAGAGAGCAACAGGTGGGCAATTTAAAAAGGGAAAATATATCCAAAATTGTTCATAAAGGTAATAGATATTAATTGTCAAATATCTGCTCAAGGGCTCTCCCTCCCCCTTTTTATTGCTGAATAAGAATGCGTCTATGAACAAATGTGACTCCAGAGCTTATAGTCAGTTAAAATCTCCTGTGAAATGTGAAAAATAGGATGGGAGGAAATGGGAACAATGTAGGCCTTCTCCCTCGATCCAGCATGCAATTTTATGCAGCTGAGGATTTTGATATGAAGCACAATGAGAATTTGCGGCAGGATGAAGCACGGCTGCCTTTCTGCCTTGTGGTGACGGGCAGGTCTCTCTCTGGCATGTTTAGGTTGGAGTCCACTGCATTCTGTCTCAGCCGGTGTTGTTGTCTTTGCTATTCTTTTCTTCTCTCATCTTAAATTGGAAAGTCTCATATTTGATGGAAGGTGACTGGGGACACCTCTCTCTCTAGAAAGGTTCAGTCCTGGGCTGTTTTTTGGCACTTGTGGTCAAGTGAATGCCAGGTACCAGTTACTATCTGATTTCAAATGGTCCAAAAAAGGATATGACTTATAGTAGCCATAATAAAGTAACTCACTCGATTTTTTTAATAATCAACAGTGAAAAAGAAAATAAATTTAGTATTTTTCTTATGCCAGAAACAAAATAAAATAATTGTTCTATATGTTAATTTTTAAGTTTTTTGTTGACTTACTTTTTTAGAGACCTACGTGACATTTACTTCTTTATATTTGCTTTCGGATGTTCAGCGCTGTGGTGATGTTATGGGTGGGGGTCATTGTGTTATACTACTTTTTCTTGTGTCACAGGAGACACAAAAGGTACAAGTTAGAAATGTGTATATCTGAATGTAGCAAGATGTTAAAATTGGACTTGGACAGTGACCTCATAGCTTCAGATATTAGTGTGAGAACAATAATATGCTTAGGTGTACAAGTCACAAAAGACATTATTAAAATCCAGTTCTGAGAATTTGGTGCTCCTCAAACAGATGTGTTAAGAGTGTTTAGGGCAAGAAAAATTAATAAGATTATTTATTTTTGCAATTTTGCCCCTCCCCCACCTCTGCCAGGAAGGAATAAACAGGGAAGATTTCTCTGTAGGAACTCAGTAAGGCAAACCACTCTTAGAGCTATTGTGTTCCCTACGCCATGGCAGAGAGAGTCCATGTTCCACAGTGACTCACAACAGAAGAATCTAGAGGACACAGGATGCCTGTCCAGCTGTATTGCCCAGCAAGCTAGGAGAGTGTGATTAGGCTGGAGGGGTGATGTACTCTCACAACGTGTTAGAGCAAAGGCACAGGTGGTTTCAGTGTAACAGAGGCAGGTCTATTAAAGCTATTCTGGGTTAAGTCCTTCTGAAAACAATTTAAGAATTGTAATATTAACAATGATTACAGGGTAATAAGAAGAACAAGGTTTACAGGGATTAAATTTTACAAAAGGATACCTTTATTGCTACAAAAACATATTTCTTCCTTTTGTTACTACTACCCCTTTTGAGGGAAAAAAAGAAACCATTTTTTATCAACTCCAGACCTTACTCAACTTTTAAAATTACATTTTAATCTGTAGATATTTTAATGTAACTGAGAATTGTGTACACTCGTCTTTTTCTCTTTATTTTATAAATCAAATTAATTGTAAATAACCGATCAAGTTGGTATTGTGCTAAATGTACAAATGTCAAGGCTGATTTCTGAAAATCAGCTGGTAGGTTAGGACTGGGAAGTCTAGGAACCCAGTGCAACACATTGTGTGTGTGTGTGTGTGTGTGTGTGTGTGTGTGTTTTCATTTATTTGTTCGTTACATGGTTTCCGTGGGATCCTCATACTTCTTAGTTGAGCACAGCGCAGGAATATTGCTTTTCTCTTTCTCTCCCTTTTTAGACCTATCAATCTGAACAAACATTTATTGAACGAGCATTTAGCCCAATTAACTTTTAGTGCACTGTGTACTGTGTTTGAAACATTTTATGCCACCTGGTGCTTTTGAAAATTTTTTCTAATTGACACATAATAATTGTACATATTTATGGGGTATATGTGATGCTTTGATACTGGCATACAATGTGTAATAATCCAATCAGGCTAGTTAGGGTATCCATTACCTCAAATATTTATCATTTCTTTGTGTTAGGAATATTCCAATTCCACTCTTTTAGTTATTTTAAAATTTGCAATATCTTATTGTTGAGTATAGTGACCTTGTTGTGACTATCACATGCAAGGTCTGATTCATGCTATCTGATGATATTTTTGTTCACCATTATATGAGAAATTTAAATTTCAGTAACAGTTCAAAATATTACATGGTGAACAGATAAGTAGAGTCAGTCTTTGAAAAACTATTTTCACAGATTTAAGTAAACATCTGCTAATTTTTACTGCAAAAAGACAAAGAAATTTCTACCTCTTTAAAGCCTCTTCTTGAACCACTGAGATATACTCATGCTACATGACATTATATATCAATATTCATGGTAAGGCCATATAATTTAATAATAAAAAATGATAAAGCTTCTGGTGTATCCTAAGACAAAATTTGATGTATTGAAAATATTTTAGCATTAATAGTAATTCCCTATATTTTAAAATAAGCCATTTTATAAAATTTATTTATATCATTTTATAAAAAATAAAAATTTCAGTAATTATTTTTATAACAACTTTGAAGTATGTTATAAAAACTTACTGCATGTTTTCCATTTAAATAACTTTCAGATGTGGTATAAACACTAAAAAAATAGATTAAATGAAGAAATTATAAGTTCATATTTGTATCATGAAGCTGTTCTTCCTCTGCAAGGTAAGAGGGAGTAGCATGGGACTGACCAGCACTCCCAGATATAACTAGAAAAGCCAGACTTTAAAATACATAACTCATCTCTTTGAAAGTATCTTATAGCTTCTGAGACAGCAACCATGATAGAGCTTTGTGGAGTGAGGTGAGCTAAATTCTGCCTAAGCCACTGCCGGGGCAAGAGAAACCTGCAGTGTTTGGCAAAGATGAGGTATTCTTTAGCATGAAGTCAGTGGTTCTCATGGAAAGTTGGAGGAATTCTTGGATTCCCTGCACATGTGTGCATATGCACATATGCACACATATGCACATGTGTATGTTTGTGTATGTTTGTATGTTAACAGCTCTAAAACTCAAAAGTGCCTGAAATGCAGAGTTTACAATAGTCTTGCAAGAAGCACAGGTGTACTGAGCCTTACCAGAGCTGCAACCGAGGCTTGAGTTATTATTACCCATTGAGGGAGAGGAAGGTGTCAGTAAATACCCCTAAATATTTACTTGAAAAAAAAGTGCATGAAAACCAGAAGCATTTGGGGTATATCATTAGGACTTCAGAGTTAGACATCTTAAATTGGGTAAACCTATAAAACACCTGTACGCAGATATCAATGAGGAGGTGGAAGTATGCCTGGGTAACTCATGAAAGTTAGAGGTAGAGGCTGCAAATAAACTAGGATTTTATTAGCATATTGATGGAATGTAATCATGGGCATATAAACAATTACCTAAGGACAGAGAAAGATGGGCCAGTAATGATCCATGAACAATCTAGAATTTTTATATAAAGCGCAAAAGTCATATAAGCTCCTGAATCAGAGGATAGAATGGTAGCCGGGGGAGGGGGGAGAAGAATTTTTAATTATTTGTAGATAAAGACAAACTCTGTGGCTGTGGAGGTGATTTGAAGTGACTTTAATATATTGAATTTACTTTAATTTATTTTTTCACACTTAATTGTTTGATATTTAGATCTTTACATGCAGAAGTAGTGTGATCTGAAATAATTTTATCAAATGACTGGGAAAAGCAAATCAACTTAGGGAAAAAAACCTTGGGAATAAGTGCAAAACTATATTGAAGTGAGCAAGTGCACACATGCAATTCAAATCAATCTGATAATGAATATTTTCCAAATTGTAAGTTCAAGTGGGTTTGTCAACTCTGTAGCTTCACAGTGTAAGGGAACAAAATCTCTGTAATTATAAAAACCTGTGACTGATTTTCAGCTACTGTTGCCTGCCAAGTATCCTCCTTTTCCTTACTAAACTCTTCTATTCTTGGGAACAGCAAAGTACCAGTTTAAAAAACAAAACAATCAACAGCACTCGCAGCAACAATAAAAACAAATAAGTCAATAAGGGTAACAGTAAGAGGCATCCAGAAATATAATAATTTATTAATGCTTAAGGACTTTGGAAAACCTCATTGACTCAAAAGGGAAAACCTGACCCAAAGGTCTTTCTCCCGTCCATGTGGCAGTGGGAGGAGCAGCTGCTGTGCTTAAATCATGAGGCGAGTACCCCACCATGAGGCTAGCAGAGCGGAAAGCCAGCAGATTCTCTGTTCATGGTCCTGTGTAGATTCACGTCAGCTATGGCTGTTTTCCTATGGACTTCTCACTATGAGAAAGTTAAAAACACAAAGCTATCTTGTTTAAGCCACTAACTTTATGAACTATGCATTAATTCCTAACTGAAATATTTACTTCCTACCTTTGTGATGTTAGATAAATTACTTAACCACTAGGTTATTCAGAGAATCATCTGAAAATATAAATATCTGCCATATAAGCTTCTACAGTGAGAAATTGGGATAATATATTTGAAGTTCCTCATGCAGTACCAGCTGGAAGTGAGGTTTCGGATAGGGTGACAAAAGTGAAACTTTTATCAAATCACATTTTTTAAAAAGATGCTGTACAAATAAAGACACCATAAATAAATTAAAAAGATAAACCAGAATGAGGAAAGTTATTTCCAACCAATGTGACAAACTATGGGTTAGAATTCAAAATCTAAAAAGAGAAGCTACTAATCAAAACTCAAATTTCAGATAGATAAATGAGCAAAAATATGAGTGAGTTTATCTTATTTTAGTAAAAATTATCTTGAACAAATTTGTCAAACATTAAAATTTCATTAGCTCTTTAGCTCTGTTGTGAACACATCAGTCTTTTTGTTAATATCTTTATGTGATAAATATCTCATAATAAAATAAAAATTATTAGTCATTGAGAAAAGTGTGTGTTTGTTCCAAACATTGAAAACACCCATAAATCTGGACTTTGGTGAGGTCCTCTGTGGTAGACTAAATAATACTTCCCACTCCCCAAAGATATCTAGGTCCTGGAACCTGGGAATATGTTACCTTACAGGATAAAAGGGACTATGCAGAGGTTATTAAATTAATGATTTTTGGATGGTGAGTTTATTCTGTATTATTTCTGTATTATAATGTCATCATAAGCATCCTTTTGAGAGGGAAGCAGGAGAATCAGGGAGAGAAGACATTGGGATGAAAACAGGTGAAAGAGCAGAGTTTTTGCTGGGCATCTGGTTTTGAAGAGGCAGAAAGAGAACATGAGCCAAGGAATGCGGGCAAATGCTAGAAGCTAGAAAAAGGCAAGGAACTGGATTTTCCCTTAGAGCTCGTGGGGGAAACCAGCCCTACCAACACTGAAATTAGTGATATAAAACTGATTTTGAACTTCTGACCTCTACAACTATAAGACAATAAATTCATTTTGTTTTAAGCCACTAAATTTGCGCTAATTTGTTATAGCACAAGTAGGAAACTAATACAGCCTCCTTCTTAAATTTGTGTAGCACGTGCTTCATCTTCCATAGTTGTATACTATTATTTGGTGGCAATTAGTTTGTACTATCATGTTTTCATGTTTTTTTTAAGTCTTAATCTAAATGCTTTTCTAAGCTCTTAAAGATGGAGAATATATCTTATATCTCTTGATATATTTTCTACCAAACATAACAAAAGAATGAAATAAAAGTGATGATTAGAGATATTTAGTTGATGTATTTTTATTTTCTTCTTTAAACATGTTCTTCAGCAGTTTGTACCTCCAAGAATCCTTTTCTCAGACAATGAAAGAGTGGGCATCACCTGGAACCCACACAAAAAAGTCAGTGATTAGCTTAGAATCTCAGAGTGAATTTTCGTGACTCTTAATAAATGATATTAGTCAAATTTGAAACTTAGGCTATGTACAGAAAAAAGAGGAGCTCTCAAATTTGATCAGCTGCTGTTCAACCTATCAAGTGTGGTACAGAGTGTAGAAGGTGTGGGGAGGGCATGGAAGGGAAGACACTGAGGTCCTTGGACAGAGAAGCCCAAGGTGATGCTCTTGGCTCTGCACTTGACAAGAAGTTCCCGGGGACGCAGATGCTGTGGAGTGGAAGGTCAGAGAACTGCTGGAGGCCTGGGCCAGACTGACTAGGCTGCCCTGGGGGACAGGGTGGCAAGGCAGCTTTTCTCCTTGCCTCTCCATGTGTCTACACATTCCCCAAATGTCCACACAGGACGTTGCAGAGAACAGACAGCAAAAACACCAGTGCCGTGCAGCAGAGCTATATAGCAGCCCTTTGAGAAAAGCACGTTTTTGGAGGACACGTGGTTCTAAATGCTTTTCTTCTTAGGCCTGGGGAGTGGAGGTGGGGCCTGATGGTATTTTTAGAGGCACATGGAGAAGGAGGAAATCTGAAAAATATCTGGAAAAAACACTAACTTATATGCAATGCAAATTCCTGCTGGACATACTTGGTTGTTTTATAGACGTAGAAAAATTATGTCATGAGATGAGTCTACTGTTTTAAAATTTTCTCATCTTCTCTATACCATCCCTGCAACACACATTTCTCTTATCTCAGACTTCTTAAGTGTCATTTCCATCTACTCTGTCATCCAACACTGAGAAAATAATTATCACAAACCACTCTCCCCATCCATCCATCACATCACCCCAACATCCTTTCTCAGCTGTCTTCTGCGCACCTTCCCTATAGCCAAAGCTTGGTCTTGAGCTCTCACCATCTGTTGAGTAGATTAATCCAAGTGAACCTTGATATGACAATCCTTTACATGTTAGAAAAAAGCCCTCTTCCTATGTTTCTGGTAAAAATTTAAAGTAGTTCTGCACTAAAGTGAGCTGCACTCAGTCACACAGGAGTATACTCATCACCTCTCTGAATGACAACCTAAGGAATATTATTCTTATCTGTAAAAGTTTGGGGTCCCTGTATCTGAAAACACAGTGAAAAGTACAAAGAGAAAAGAGAAAAATTATTGGCAAAATGTATAAGAAATTTCCAGGGACTAATGAAGACTAAAAGATATTGAATTGCTTGAATTCAAATTTTATTTTGACAGAATAAATATTTTGGAAAGTTATATACAACCACATTTGTTGTGCAAATATACTCTACTTCACCTAATAGTTTTTGCCCATAGAATAAAATATAAAAGTAAAAGTAAAATATGCATTGTCCTTTTTATGGACAAAGAAGTTAATAGAGAGAAACAACCTGGAAAAAAAGAAAATTAAGTTTGCAAATAAGATGGCTTTTGTATTTTTATCATGAAGACAATTGTACTTTATTGTACTTTAAAAAGTACCTATTTCACAAACATTTTCTTACCTTAGACACAAATAGTGAAGATTTCTCAGACCACAAAAGTATTGATTTATCTTTATTAAAAAACCATCTTTTTTTCTTGCACAAATGGGTAAGATAGACACCACTGCTTTTGAATCTGGAATACAGTTCTTCACATGTGGCTTCTTTATAATGACATCTGGCCTTAAGCAGGTACGGGAAAAAAAATACTCAGGAGCAAAGCATACTTTAATTAACTGCAAACACTTCTGAAGGCCATTTCAAAACAGTTGCACTTCATTGCAAGACAGAGAAAAGATAATTAATAGAAGAGTCTCTCTAGAAAAGAAATTAGTCAGAAATAATTCTTGATTAAAATTTCTGGCACTGACGACATCCGGCATGACAGGAGTGTTGGCTGCCTCCATCTGCTGTTAGTCTCAGTTTCTGCTCCCAGGACATTGTTCTGAGATTGTCATGCATCTTGCACCTAAGCAAGAAAGCAACACTCAACAACTCCATCGAGTAAATGGAAGGATGAATAGCACTGGATATGCATGAATAACTGGGTAAAATAATTCTTTGCACCCGATCCTCTTTTTAATATTTCATAATTTACATCAAAGGCTTACAAAGGCAGGGCATTCACCCACTGATTGCTACATTGGACTTCAATTGCTCCTTCTGTTTCATTAGAAGTGGAAAAATGTGTTCATACTTAATGACTATCTATCTAACTCATTAATTTAGTCACCTATGGTGGTAAAATCCTGTTGGCTTTATTAATGAATTATTGCTTATTAGGAGGGATAACATTTAAAGTCACACTATAATTTACCTTAAGCTCCAAGAACAATAGGAAGGATGATGTTTTAATATGTTCTGAATTGGTTTTAAATCTGTTTTTTATGGAAAAATAGTTGATGCTTTGAAACTGGGTTGAAGGCCTTTCTTTTCTTCTTAATATTATAGTCCATAAACACAAACACATACACACAAACATACTGCTCTTTTAACATATCTCAAATACAGAAATGCAAAAGACAGGACAGAAAACTGAAGAAGACCATGTGGATAAATTTAGTACAAAAAGAGTTTGAAGGATTTTAAAAAATTGAAAAGCTTCTAGAGACCCTACTATAAAAATCCCCAATATATATGATAGTTGTAAGAAGGGAAGAAAGCATGGTATCCAGAGATTCATATTTTACCAAAAAACCTCGAAGAATAAATCATCTCTTTTTAATAATTATTATTACTAAGGTTGTTTAACTGGTATTGTAGAAATCAGTAAGAGAATTAGGGGTTCAGGCCAGGCATGGTGGCTCATGCCTGTAATCCTAGCATTTTGGGAGGCCAAGGTGGGAAGATCGCTTGAGGCAGGAGTTCGATGCCAGCCTGAGCACCATAGTGAGACCCCGTCTCTACAAGAAATAGAAAAATCAGCCGGGCGTGGTGGCCTGTGCCCGTAGTCCCAGCTACTGAGGGGGCTGAGGCAGGAGGATCACTTGAGCCCAGGAGTGTGAAGCTGCAGTGAGCTGTGGTGATGCTATTGCTCTCTAGCCTGGGCAACAGAGTGAGACCCTGCCAAAAAAAGGAAAAGAAAAAGAAAGAAAGAAAGAAAAGAAAAGAAAACTAGGCGTTCTAAAGTGAGGCGAGTTTCAGTTTTCAACATCTATTGTGACCTAATTGCCTTGACCGCCTGGTATGGGTGGAACAGCGCTGTGGGCACTGGCATCAGGATTTAAGCCAGGAGATCGCCAATGGAAAAATGTGTCACTCAACGTCTAATAGTGTATTGCCACTTTGAATATTTTTCCTGAGAATCATCCTGTTTACTCATAAGAAATATAAGCTGTATAAGGACAGAAGTGAGGAAAGTAGTGCAATACTTTATCTGCTATAACCAATATGGTTTAAAACTGGTTATGGTTGGGGGACATCCAAGCAAGGTGAGGTAGAGCAGGATGGGGCCAAATGCTTAGATGCATACGTCTAACGCTGGAGCTAGAGTAGTGACGGGTGATGACTTGTTTGAAAGGTATGATTATGGCAATTGGAGGTTAAGAAAACCTGGAATGTTCAATGGTTAAGAGCTGGTGACGTTGATTCTCAAGTCACCCAAGAGAGTTTATTTACAGACTGATTACCGTTTTTTTCTGATTAATAATGATTTCAAACTTTTTTCTTCATAGGAAATGTTGTACACATTACTCCTTTTTGTTGATGTTTTTCTTCACCTACTCTTAGTGATTGGTTCAAATATCATCTCATTGGAGAAGCTTTCTTGGCCACGTTTCTCAATATAGTGTCCTGCAATTATTCTCCATCACTTAATTTGGCTTTCCTTTGCTCTCTAGTTGCTTATTTCCATGTTTCTTGATAATCTAGAATGTGTGTTCTACAAAGACAGAAACATTGCTTTTCTTTGTCACCATTCAACTTCTAGCATTCAGCAGAGTTACTAGCACTTGATTTGTGCTCAATAAATGATGGATTTAAAAAAGCAAACAATACTTTTAAAAAATTAGCTATCTGATAAATGCACAAAAAAGACATGAAGTTAGAGGAAAATAGATCAAGTACATATAGAAAATATAAGCAGATCAAGATCTGTGAAAAAATTAGAACTCTTTAAGACAGCTTGTTCCCCTAAAACTCTCAATACCCAGATGGCTTTATGAGTAAATTCTTGCAAATTAAGTGAAACTGATAACTCCCATGCTGTTTACACAGTTCAGCAACACACAGGGAAAAGATAGCTTCTCAACATATTTATAGAGCAGTGCTATTTTGGCAACGATGACACATAGAGGATATTTTACTTATAAATATTCATAAAAAGTTGTAAATAAAACATTAACACATAGAATCAAGTAAAAAAGCACATGAATAATATACTCAAACAAATAGAATTTATTTTGGCCAGGTAGGAATGGTTCGGAACTAAGAAATTAACTACATATATTTTTTAATGTTAACTGGTCAAAATAAGACACTAATAAAAATTTTTACTGATGTCAAAAAAGCACCCCTGAGAAAGGAATCCTCTAAAATGAGAATAGAAGAATACTTTCTTAGCAAGATCAAGGTGTAAGGCAAAGTGCAGAAGGCTTTATGGTGAGGCACGAGAAGCATGCTAATGAAGGATAAAGAGGAAAATGAAGCTTTCCCTAACTTTGTAAAAAATTTTATGATGTTATAAAATTTCTAACTCATTCAATTGTACATATGAATGATTTCAAAGAAATATATACAAGCATACCTTGGAGATATTGCAGGTTTGGTTTCAGACCACCACTATAAAGCAAATATCGCAATAGTCAGTCATGTGTTTTTCTTGGTTTCCCAATGCATGTAACTTATGTTTACACTACAGTGTAGTCTATTAACTGTGCATTGCTGTTATGTGTAAAACACAGTGGACATCCCTTAATTAAAAATACTTCATTGCTAAATAATCCTATTAATCATCTGAGCCTTCAGTGAGTCATAATCTTTTTGCTGGTGGAGGGTCTTGCCTCGATGTTGATGGCTGCTGACTAATGAGGGGAAAGGGTGCTGCAGGGTGAGTTGCTGTGGAAATTTAAAAATAAGACAATGATGAAGTTTTCCACGTTGACTTACTCTTCCTTTCACAAAAGATTTCTCTGCAGCATGTGATACTGTTTGGTAGCATTTTACCCATCGTAGAATATCTTTCAAAATTAGAGTCAATCCTCTCAAACCCTGACACTCCTTTATCAAGTAAGTTTTTATCATATTCTAAATCCTTTGTTATCATTTCAACACTGTTCACAGCATCATCACAAGGAGTACATTCCATCTCAAGAAATCACTTCTTTGCTTATATATAAGAAGCAACATTTTACCTATTAAATTTTTATCATAAGATTGTAGCAGTTCGGGAACATCTTCAGCCTCCACTTCCAATGGTAGTTCTCTTGATATTTCCACCACATCTGCAGTTCCTTGCTCCACTGAAATCTTTAACCCCTCAAAGTCATCCATCAGTGTTGGAATCAACTTCTTCCAAATTCCTGTTAATGTTGACACTATGACCTCCTCCCATCAATCACAAATGTTTTTAATGTCATCTAGATTAGTGAATCCTTTTCAGAAGGTTTTCAATTTACTTTGGCCAGATCCATCAGAGGAATCACTATGGCAGCCATAGCATTATAAAATGTATTTATTAAATAATAAGACATGATCTCTCCTATCTCATTGAAACTGTTTCATAACATTGAGGAGGGATGCCTCCCTAACTCATTCTGTGAAGCCAGTGTCACCCTGATACCAAAGCCAGGAAAGGACACAACAGACCAATAACCCTCATGATCATAGAAGCAATAATTCTCAAAAAAACACTAGCAAACCAAACCCAAGATCACATCAACAAAAGAAAATAATAATTCACCACACTCAAATGGGTTTCATCCCAGGGATACAAGGATGTTTCAACATATGCAAATCAATAAATGTGATTCACCACATAAACAGAAGCAAAAACAAAGTATATATGATCATCTCAATAGATGCAGAAAAAGCATTCAATAAAATCCAGCACCCCTTCATGATAAAAACCCTTAACAAACTAGACATAGAAGGAACATACCTCCACGATTGTTACAAAATCAATGTATACAAATCAGTAGTATTTTATACACTAATAATAATCAAGCTGAGAATCAAATCAAGGACTCAATGCCATACACAATAGGTGCAAAAAAAATTGAAATATACTTAATCAAGGAGGTGAAAAACTTACAAAGAGAATTACAAAACACTGCTGAAAGAATGGTAAGTGACACAAGCAAATGGAAAAGTGTCCCATGCGCATGGATTAGAAGAATCAATATTATCAAAATTTCTATACTGCCCAAAGTAATCTATAGATTTAATGCAATTCCAATCAAAATGTCAATGTCCTTTTTCACAGAATTAGAAAAAATAACCCTAAACTCATATGGAACCAAAAAAGGGCACAAATATCTAAAGTAATCAGAAACAAAAAAAATAAATCTGGAGTATTACACTACCTGACTTCAAATTATACTACAAGGCAATAGTAACCAAACAGCATGGTACTGCTATAAAAGTAGACACATAAACAAATGGAACTGAATAGAAACCCCAGAAATAAAACCAAATACCTACAACCAAAGCAGTAAAAAGCATACACTGGGGATAGGACTCCCTATTCAATAAATGGTGCTGGAAAAACTGGATAGCCTCATACAGAAGAGTGGATTTCTATCTCTCACTATATACAAAAATTAATTCAAGATGGATTAAAGACTTAAGTGTAAGACCTGAAGCCATAAAGATTCTAGAAAAAGACCTGGTAAAAACTATCCCCAACATTGGCCTAGATAAAGAATTTATGACTTAGACCCCAAAAGTGAATATAACAGAAATAAAATTAAAATAAATGGGAGTTAATTAAACTAAAGCTTCCTCACAGCAAAGGATATAATCAATAGAGTAGATAGATAACCTGTGGAATGGGAGAAAATATTCACAAGCTATACATCTGACAGAGGCCTAATATCCAGAATATATAAGGAACTCAAACAAGTTGGCAAGAAAAAAAAAACCATTAAAAATAGGCAAAAGATATGAACAGACATTTTTCAAAAGAAGAGAAACAAATGGCCAAGAAGCATATGAAACAATGCTCAATATCACTAATTATTAGGGAAATGCAAATTAAAAACATGGTGATATACCATGTTACATAATGTCAGAATGGCCATTATTAAAAGGTTAAAAAACAGTAGTTGTTGGCACAGATGCACTGAAAAGAGAACACTTATAAACTGTTGGTGGGAATGTAAATTATTACAACCTCTATGGAAAACAGTTTGGAGATTTGTCAGAGAACTTAAAGTAGATGTACCATTCAATCCAGTAATTCCTCTACTGGGTATCTACCCAAAGGAAAGGAAGTCATTTTATAAAGAAGACACCTACACCTGTATGTTTATTGTGGCATAATTCATAAATGCAAACATATAGAACCAACCTAAATGCCTACCAACCAAAGACTGGATAAAGAAAATGTGGTATCTGTATATAACATGTAGTACTACTCAGCCATTCAAAAGAATTAATCAATGTCTTTTGCAGCAAACAGGATGGAACTGGAGGCCATTATTCTAAGTGAAGTAACCCAGGAACAAAGAACCAAAAAAAGCATATTCTCACTTTATAAGTGGGAGCTAAGCAATGGCTATGCATGGTCATACAGAGTGATTTAATGAACATTGGAGACTCAGAACAGGGAGGCTGGGAGGGGGCTACAGGATGAAAAATTACCTCTTGGGTACAATTTACACTATTCAGGTGATGGGTATATTAAAAGTCTAGACTTCACTGTGAAATTCAGCCACATAACAAAAAACAAACAAACAAAAAACTGTACCCCCTAAATCAAATCATTTTAAATTAAAATAATAATAAGACATGAGAATCAAAATAATTCCTTGATCCATGGACTGCAGAATGAGTGTTATGTTAGCAGGTATAAAAACAACATTGATCTCCCTATGCATCTCAGTAAGACCTATTGGGTAACTAGATGCACGGTCAAGGTGCAGGGTCAATGAGCAGTAATGTTTTGAAAGGAATCTTATTTCTGAAGTCTCAACAGTGGGCTTAAAATATTCAGAACACCACGTTATCAACAGATGTACTGTCATCCAGGCCTTTTTTTTTCCATTTATAGAGTAAGGGCAGAGTAGATTTACCATAATTCTTATAGGCCCTAGGATTTTCAGAATGGTAAATGAGCATTGGCTTCAACTTATAGTCACCAGCGGCGTTAGTCTCTAATAAGAGAATCAGCCCGTCCTTTGAAGATTTGAAGCCAGGCATTGACTTCTCCTTTCTAGCTACAAAAGTCCTAGACAGTATTTTCCTTAATATGAGATTGTTTCATCTGCATTGAAAATCTGTCGTTTAGCATAGCCATCTCCATCAATGATCTTAGCTGTATCTTCTGGATAACTTGTTGCCACTTCTACTTCGGCACCTACTGCTTTACCTTCCTTTCCCTTTCATGTTGTGGAGACAGCTTCTTGCCTTTGAAAGAACTGACCTTTGCTAGCGTCAAACTTTTCTTCTGCACCTTCACCTCTCTGTCTTCACAGAACTGAAGAGAGTTAGGGCCTTGCTCTGGATTAGGCGTTGGCCTAAGGGAATGTTATGGTTTAATCTTCCATCCGGACCACTACCACTTTTTCCTTTTTCAGCAATAAGCCTGTTTTACTTTCTTATCACCAGTGTGTTCACTGAAGTAGCACTTTTAATTTTCTGCAAGAACTTTTCCTTTGCATTCATAACTTGGCTAACTGGTACAAGGGCCTACCCTTCAACCTGTCCTGGCTTTCAACAAGTCTTCCGCACTGAACTTAATCATTTCTAGCTTTTGAGTTAAAGTGAAAGACATGCGACTCTTCCTTCCACTTGAACACTTAGGGGTCATTGTAGGATTATTAACTGGCCTAACTGATATATTGTTTTGTCTCAGAAATAAGGAGGCCCAGGGAGAGTGAGAGAGATGGGGGAACAGCCCATCAGAACACACCCAACATTTATCAATTAAGTTCAGTGTCTTACGTGGGCATGGTTCATGGCATCCCGAAACAATTACAATAGTACCATCAAAGATCACTGTAATAACAGATGTGGTAATAATGAAACAGTTAGAAATATTGTAAGAATTACCAAAATGTGACACCGAGAGACAAAATGAGCATATCCTATTGGAAAAATGCTGCCAATAGATGTGCTTGACACAAGGTTGCCACAAACCCTCACTTAGTAAAAAGCACACTATTTGCAAAGTGCAATAAAGTGCAGCACAATAATGATATGACTGTATTTTCACAATAATAATATGCCTGTATTTTCAAATGATGAAAAGTAAATATAATATAAACATGAAAAATTCAGTTAATAGTATTCTTACAAATTAATCTAAATCAATAGCTTTCTCATATGCAATAAAAATAAGTCAGTAGCAAAAATCTCATTCACAATAATAAATGCAATGTAAATTAAAATAAACTTAACAACACACATGTTCAACATACATAATTATGTTAAAATGTGCAGAGGAGTAAAAGAATTGCATAAATAAATAATTATATTTTTGTTTAAATGATAAAATATTTTAAACATATTTTCTTAAATAAATGTATCTCAATGAAAATTACATAATTAAAAGCGGTTGATAACTTCATTCATTTTGAAGAATAATCATAGGTAATTAGGAAAGAGAAATGATAGTAGAAGACATATTGCTCTACTAATCTTAAAACATTTAAAAGGGAGTCGATATCATCCTGACAGACAAAATCTGGAATGTTATAAACCAGAATGTTGAAATCCCAAAAGATCAAAATCCCGAAATTATAATTCTGGCAAAAATAATAAAAATTTCTTTGAAAGATATTTATTTACATTTTTAAAGCATATTGATTTGAGAAACACATACAAATACAAAAGAGAACTTCATAGGCCACTTTATACAATAAAATAAGCAATAATACACATACATATTTTTGCAAGCATAAACACTCAGGTATACCGACTATACTCACACTGGTGTAACAGTCATAAGCAGATGATCCACGTTCATGAAAAAAATAGGTCAAAAAGCCAAATGTATAAAAGCATATCATTATGGTTGGTAATTGTGCAGTCAGGTTTATAACTTCTGTCATCTGAAATACCATGACAAACAACCTAAGTCTTTTGACAAAATTAATCAAAAACTGCTGTGGGTCACCACTACATATGCAGTTGCCCAAAGAGTTGAGATCTCAAGAAATTTTATGTTTCACAAATGCAGATGTACAAAAAAGAAATATTTTTATTTATTGAGGAAGTTTCAATGTTTTTATGTACATGCACAATACATACAAAGTCAACATTGTGATAATGTACTTTTGTGGAGTCAAATTTTCAAAAAAAATGCATAAAACCAATTAGAACTATCTAAATATTGTTACACAAATTGTACCTCCAGTATCGGAAATGATGCAAAGGTAAAATACATAACATAGTAAATTATAAAAATTAATGCTCACAATTATTTGTGGAACAAAATCTATGAAAAGAAAAAAAGGAAAAACTTTCAAAAACTAAAAAGAAATTCAACATATGAAAAGTGTGTTTCAGGGATAATTATGTACTACTATGACTTATGACAATCAATCTTATGTACTACATAACCTTTTGGGATCAGGATTTTTGGGGATTTTAGATGTTATGAATTTTAAGCATTAGGGATTTAGACTTTAAAGATTTTGATCTTTTGGCATTTCAACATCCAGGATTATGGCATTCAGGACTTTGTCTTTCGAGATTATGAGCAAAACTACATTAAAAACTTCCAAAATGCAAATAAATGAGTAATAAACCATAATTATATAAAGTTTATAAATTAAATAGCAAAGAGAAGATTCAAGATTAAACAAATTTTGTATCTCATAATAGTTCAAATTTATATCAGTAGAAAAATAAAAATAGTGCCAGGACCACTGACCCATTTTTAAAATTATGATGAAATAAACACCAGATAGCAGCAAGTTATAAATTGTGATGAAGCAACATATACATATTAGAATAAGATGTGAGTATGTGCACCTTTGATCTTGGATTAAAAGGGCTTCTTTATGGTTGTTCTGCAACCATACACAATGTAATACTGACATATTTCAATATTTCAAAAATAATAGTGATTAAAAATTTTTAAATATTTGTTAAAACACAATATATAAGACTGCTGTCATTTTGGAAAAAAAATTGTCTAATGTGACAGACAAATGATAAATGGACTCACATGCAAGAAAATATTGCTAACCAATAAACAGAAATAACAAATATATAGGAAACCAGGGGAGGACAAGTCACGAAATAAAGTTCCCAATGTTGAATTTACATAGAGAAGGATGTTGAAAGCCACTAATCATTAAATAAGTGTTCACAAAAGGGACCCATTTTCGTGTGTTATGACGGCAACATGCTGATGATGGAAGTCTGGGGGAGGAAACAAGCGTCCTGGGCATGACGAAATGATGGCAACTTAGGAAATTATTACAAAGGAAAATTGCATACTGTTTATCAACATAATGTGAACATATAGTTTGTTCAAAATGTATTTTTGAATAGCAAAAAATTAGTGTAACAGAGATGATATGCTCTTATTTATGTTAAGTAAACTGCCTGATAAAATGCTTAGTAAATCATCTACTACTGGAGGTGTAATTTCAAGAATTTGCTTTGTTTTGATAATGTGTTCAAATTATATTATTTGAACATTTTTACCCCAATAATTATTTTTTCTAATCAGATATTAATTTTTTTTCCTTTTGTTAAAATAATGACTAATTTTTATTGAGGTAAAATCCACTCAAAATTCCTATTTCTCAGTTTAGATTTCGATTCGTCTGTGATGAGGAATTTTACAATATATATTATTGAATGGAGATTTGGCATAGATGTCCATTAATCAGATGCTGATTGTCTCATTTTTCTAAACATGTTTGCTCATACTGAATATTGTAACTTTTACCCCTCTCTCTCTGTTTTTTTAACTCAGTGCTAGCATTGAATTCTGTATGGGGTATATTTAAATATTCAGTAGTAAAATGCAAGTGGAATAACCACTGTAAATATATATAAATAGATATAAATAGATATATGTAAATATATATAAATATATAATATTATGAGCAAGATAATTTTGAACGCCACCTTTCATATTTTCCTGAACGTCAACGAGAATTTTGGTTTAATATTAAAATTACCAATTAGGTGTGTTCTGTGCCAGCTACTTTGCATAAGAGAGGTCATTAAATCTTCACAAAAGTCTTTGGAGTGAGCACTAGCATTCTTATTTTATGCATTTCATAGGACCGAGGTATCGAGGCACCTGGGCAGTATAGTAAACCACGGAGCCAGGTTTGAATTCAGGTGGGTCTGACACCTACTCACAGGGATTGCTAATGCTTCATAACGTTCATAATGTGAAGAAGTGGATGTGATTACTTATCACTTCAGGTTAGGAGATATGTAAGAAAAAATATGTGTGTAGTCTTTTAACCACTCAAACAAAAGCTAAATTGACACTTGGGCTTATAATGGCTGAATTTAAAGCATTTTTCTGGGGGCAATTTATGTATCTCCTCAGCCTCTTACAATATTGAAATTTGAACTAGAAGGCAAGATACTAAGGAGAATAAATTACGATTGAGACCATACTCTAAAAATGCCTGAATTTAGGGATCAGAATGATATGGTTTGGGATTTAACCCAACTTCTTAATACCTTTCAACCTTGTGAAAACTACTAATCCACATTCCCTTTAAAAATAAAGACATAAAAATAAAATCACCTGAACTCTCCAGAGTGGTCAGATGAACTCTGTGTTAGATGACATCATTGTTCCCAATTCTTTACTTTCTGATCATGTAACTTTGGAGTACCTGCCATGAAAGTAGTGTTTGTGCATGCAACTTTCACTGACCAATGTAATTTTAAAAGACATAACACAAACACAATAGTAGATGTAAATTTGTTTGTGTTATTTTGCTTTCCCTCTTGCACTTCTACTATCTGCTATGAGAAGAACGTGTCCTAGAGAGTCACTGGTTCAAGCAACATGAGGACACGGAGTAGAACTCATCCAAAACCACAGTCGGCAGGTAAACACTGCCGAGCTCAGACCAGATCAGCCAAACTCCAGCCACTGGAGACCTTTGAGTAAAAAACAAGTGTGGCTATAAACCACTAAAATTTTGAGGGTGTTATACAGCAATAACTAATCCATCTGCTCTTGGCCTTTTGTTGACTATCCTGTCATATATTTTGCTAGATGTGTGCCCATACAAATACAAAAACACAAAATTATTCAAATTTATAATTTAAAATCTCATTGTGGACAATTTTCTTCGCTATTCATATATATGAATATACACCGGGATAGTAAATTGAATTTTTCCTTTATTATTTGTTCATTTTGTTAGAAGATTTAATACAAAGTTTCAAGTAATATTCATTTCTGTGACTGCTAGTGTGTCATTTCTGCATGTTTTTCACAAACTAGACCAATTTTGAAATAAATAATATTGCAACACAATTTTTACACTTCTACATTAAGAAAGCAATTTATACGTTACATGAGGGGGCAAATTTTGTGCTATAAATGTAAAATGAGGTCAGCAGAAAATGTAACTCAGAGCCTGTCTACAAACAAGAGAGTTAAGCACAGTAAGTGAATTTTCTATTGGCTCATTATACTAACTTGTCATTTCACTCTTAGTGTGTCAGCTTTTCCCTTTGAAAAAATAGATAAGAGGTCTTAACTAACACACAGACTTTATTTAATGGGTATATTGTCTTTCCTGAAGTTATCATTTTCCAGTAACTCCTAATTGATTTTTATCTGTCACTAGGATAAAAACACACTGGCAAAAATACACTACCTGGGACAGCATTACATTTGAAAGTTTTGTTTCAATATTTATAAGACCTTATCAAAACCAGAGAACATTTTGACACAAGTGTTTGGGTTCAGGGGTCTAACGAACTAATCCCTTCCTTTTCATAGTGAGTTCATAGCAAATTGAAAGACCAGCATGTGAATCAGATGAATGAAAAAAAAATCCATCTTAATTGGCAAAACTGGAGATCAGGAAATTCTATCCCAAGGTTATTGAGTCCATATTCACCTGAGAGAATAGGTGCTTCCTCCTTTGAGAGGCAGATAAATCACTGCTGTCTGGTGGAGAGCAGATGAAAATACACATTCTGAAGGGGTGTCTAGAAAATGAGCTCAGAGGAAAAGGGGTTTTGAGAATAGACTATGCTAACCTGTTTATTTTCTTCTTTTAGTTTCATATATCAGATAAGTCGTTTCTTCTAGTGGTGAGGAGAAAAGGAGGAGGGGAGACTTAAGTGGGACTTAGAGGAAGTGACTTCCTGGAAACACAATGCCGTGAACAGATGGTGTCCCCTAATCTCAGGTGCCTTCGTGCCCTTGTTCAACACGTGTTCCCTAGACAAGCATCTTCTGAGTCCTTACTCTGCAGTAACCACTCCCCTTTCACCTCAAAGATGAATAATACAGTCCTTGCCCTCAAGGAACTTAAATTCTGAAGAGAACTATAAACAAGTCAACATAGTAGATTGTGATAAATGCTGTAATTAAGATTAACTCAGGATCCTATGTCAGGAAAGATAAATTGCATTTAAAGTACATTTCTATGGAGAATCATGTTAATGTGCCAATAAGTGGGAGACATCTTGTCCTACTCAGATAAATCCAGGAATTTTGATGTACTTTGATTTTGAGATTAATACAGGAGAAATAAGAGATAAATTGAACTCAGTTGATAACTGGCTTTCTAGTTCCAGCAAAGGAATTCACATGTTATCCTATTAACAATAGTAGTACCTTAAATAATTTTAACCACGTGAACAATATTATTAGATTTGTGTTCTTAGAAATGTCATACTGGCACTAGTGTGTTAAAAGAAATCAGAGGGGAAAGGACAAAAGGCAGTAATATCATTTAGGAGGCTGCCTAAACAATTAAAGTAAAAAATCATTAAGGATCCAACTACAGTAGTGGCAAGGGAAATAGAAAAAGTGGCTAGATGTAGTTAACATTTACTTTTATTCTGCCAGATTTTTTTTATTTTGTTTTGTTTTTGTTTTTGTTTTAGCTTGCTAGGGCACCATCCTCTGCTGATTCACTATAATATAGGCTGGACTTGTCAATAAAGGAATCTTCTCTTCTTGGTACAAGGATGGCCACAAACCCCCATACTGAATCATTGAAATCAACCCACCAGGCAACCGTAACAGGTCATATGTATGGTCATATATCCCAGGAGGGAGCAATCAGTGTCTTTATAATTAACATAAGAATCTTAAAATAGAGAAGTGACAGGTAAGATGAGACCTGAAGAATGAAGTGAATAAGGGATCTTGTTTTGCTAAATATTAATGCATATGGAATACACTTTAAACAGATACAATCTAGGCATATAAACACGTAGGTCAATGGTAGAATAAGAAGGGTGACAACATAGTCTCCGTATAGTTGGACTTTGCAAACATGACACCAAATGCAAAACAAAACAAACAATAACAACAATATTAATAGTCCCACACAATATATAAGATTTCACTGCATAAAATAGGTTTAAATGCACAAATTTTTGTGGCTAAAACCATCCAAATTGGAATATTAAAAATAAAAAAAATCACTGGAAATAATAAAAGGAAGATTAGAAGCAGGTATATACTATATATCTTTGAAACATTTTTAAAAATCTCTTAAAGTCTAAATATAAAATATAAAAATCTCCACAGGAAAATGTAGACATGACCAGAAGACATTATCATTCACAAAGAAAAAATGTTCCAGTTAAAACATGAGCAAAGTATCTGAATAGACATTTCTCCAAAAAAGACATACAAATGGCCAAAAAGTATACAAAAAATGCTCAACATCACTAATCATGAGGGAAATGCAAATTAAAACCACAATGAGGTATCACTTCACCTCAGTTAGGATGACTATTATCAAAAAGACAAAAAATAATAAATGCTGGTAAGGATGCTGAGAAAAGGAAACTCTTATACACTGTTGGTAAGAATGTAAATTAGTACAGCCATTATGAAAAACAGTATGGGGTTTCCTCAAAAAAATAAAAATAGAACTACTATCAATTCCATTACTGAGTATATATCCAAAGGAAAGGAAACCAATATATCAAAGAGATACTTGCACCCTCCATGTTTGTTGCAGCACTATGCACGATAGCCAAGATGTAGAATCAAGCCAGGTGTCCAACAACAGATGAATTGATAAAGAAATCGTGTTATATATACACCATGGAATACTATTCAGCCAAAAAAGAATGAAATCCTATTGTTCACAGCAACATGGGTGAGCCTGGAGGACATCATATTAAGTGAAATAAGCCAGATGCAGAAAGACAAATACCACATGTCTCACCCATATGTAAGAGCTAAAAAAAGTTGAGCCTATAGAAGTAGAGGGTAGAATTGTGGTTATTAGAGGACGGGCAGGGAAGGGGGGAGGGGAGAATAGGGAGAGGATGGTTAAGGTGCGGTTCCTACCCACAGCCCCCAGATGGCTACTAGTCTGTGGCCCGTTGGGAACTGGGCCGCACAGCAGGAGGTGAGCAGTGGAGCTAGTGAACAAAGCTTCATCTGTATTTATAGCCGCTCCCTATCACTTGCATCACCACATAAGCTCCACCTCCTGTCAGATGACCAGTGGCATTAGATTCTCTAAGGAGCACAAACCCTACTGTAAACTGCGCATGGAGGGATCTAGGTTGCGGCTCCTCACGAGAATCTAATGCCTGATGATCTGAGGCGGAGTTGAGGTGGTGATGCTAGCTCTGGGGAGTGGCTGCAAATACAAATCATCATTAGCAGAGAGGTTTGACTGCACAATACATGTAATGTGCTTGAATCATCCCGAAACCATCCCCCCCACCCCAGTCCGTGGAAAAAAGGTCTTCCATGAAACCAGTTCCTGGTTCCAAAAAGGTTGGGAACCACTGGGTTAAGGGATACAAAGTTACAGCTAGAGGGGAGGAATAAGTTCTAGTGTTCTATAGCACTGTAGGGTAACTATAATTAACAATAATTTATTGTGTATTTTCACATGGCTAGAAAAGAGAATTTTGAATGTTTTCAACACAAAGAAATGATAAATATTCGAGGTGATGGATATACTAATTACCTTAATTTGATCATTTCACATTTTATATATTTATCAAAATATCACTTTGTACTTCATAAGTGTGTACAATTATTACATGTCTGCTAAAAATGAAAGAAAAAAATCACAAGACAAAAAAGTTTAATCTCATTAATAATCAAAAATGCTAAATACATGCCAAAAATAATGACACGTTTTGCCTATGAACAAATCAAATGTATAAATAGAAAAAAATATAATAATAACATCCAATAATAAGCAGAAAGTAACTGAATAGGCATATAATGAGAATATAAATTAGTATAAACATTTTGGAGTAATGAACTATTGGTGATTAACCAGTATATCTCAAAAATTCAAAATTTAGCATGTCTTTCAACTAATAAATCTACTTTTCCAAAAGGAAATAGTAATGTATGTATAAAAAATTAAAACAAGATTTTCATTATAAAGAAATATACTGTTGCAGCACATTATGACCAACTTACAGTCAACAGTAAGGTTACATTTTGTTTCTTCCCTAAAAAGAAGTTCATTTATTTAATTAAAAATGATATAGTGGGATATTTTGTGTATAATATAAAGTAGAGATACTTTTGGAAAGACATTTTTTATGAAATATTTGCTTCCTGGTATTATTCATTCTAATGTACTCTCTTTAGGGTATGCTGGGGGATGGACTCATAATACACAAATGCATAGATTTCATCAATAGTTTCACCGTTATTAATGACAAAAAAAGGCCTGATAATTAAAGTAGCTAAAATGTATGAGCAATAATATAACATACACAAAGACATTATCACTGTTTCCTAATTTGGGTTATTTGAGCTAAAATGTAGCCAAAAGAAATTGTGTTCAATAGGCAGTCAGTTTTTGTCGTCATTTTTTCTTCATTTGTTCCTCTCTGTTTCATGTTGGCTGACCATTTGGTGAGGCTATTTCAGATTTTTTTTAAAGACATGCTCAGAGAGCTCTGATTGATGAGGGTGTGTTGTAACGATACTCGGGAAGAGATGAGAAACACACTATTCAGCCGCTGCACAGACTGGTCTTATGAAAATAAATGCTCATATGGATACAATAGCAGCTAAAATTTTCTGGTGACCCAAATGCAATTATAATAATTTTACTCCTGAAGCCACATTCATTGCTTCTTAGTGTAGAAATTTGCCATACTCAGATTATCTGTCTGACACGGCTGATTGCCTTTCTTAATCTTCTGTCTCGTACGTTCTTCTTAAGAGAATTTCTGTTTGTGGAACTTAGCTTTGCCTACCCTACCACACATGTACCTTCTTTCTCGTTACCTTATATTCCAGCGCCACTGGAGAGTGAGTCTGGCTGAACGACAGTCATTTCCCTGTTTGGTAGAGCACTTGTACTCTGCTCAAGTCAAGTACAGACAAAAAGCATGATGATTTATGTACAAGGAATGACGATTTGATGATTTGCTAGGTAAGTGTTTCACTGAATGGTATGAGGATAGAGAGAGACGGACAATGAGCATCTAACTGGATAGGGAGGCTATTGATGAATATGAGGATTATAAAGGACCAGTCAAATTAATGATTCAACGCTTATCCAATTTTCTTTGTTGAAGGCTACTATTTCATGACTAATTGCTGTGTGTTGATTCAAACATAACGATATGTTTACATTTTGCAGATATGTTTTCTAAGTTAGAGTCTAAGTTCAATGTGGAATGTAGAAATCGAGAAGAGTCCAAATGAACAAATCCCCCAATTATGTAATGGATCTTTGGTTGGACAGTAGATGAAAATAAAAATTCTTGTTTTTAGGAGACATAGTGTGAAAGTATCATGTTTGATGTGGCAAGGGGCTCCGAGTAAAATGCATGTGGGAATTGACACTTATGAACTAATAGCACAGCTCTCACCTCACCTCACATCAGGGAAAGCCCTCATGCAGTCATCGAGTGGCACGGTAAGTAAAATCACCTGCATCAGTTTCCTTTAATTCCACAGATAGAATGTGTCATTCAGAAACACTACTGAGAAGAATCAGTGGAAGCAGAGAAAACAACTGTGGCGGAATGAATGCTTACAACATCCGCATAAGCACTGTGGTACTCAGATGGTTAAGACGGCCCTGCCATGATCTCCGAATCCTGTATCCACATCTTTGGGTAATTATCCCTCCCCAGAAGATAGTATAGAAATAAACAAAGACCAACCAAATGAGCCATTTATTCTGAGCTTGCTATAGCAGGGGCGTCTGCCAACATTACCTGCATTTCGGCAGATTCAAAAGCAGGCAGAAGAGTGGGAAAGTTTTATAGTGAAAAAAGGGAAGGCTTCCAGCTTGCCCCAGTTGGAGGCTGCTAGCAAGGAGAAGCTGTAGGCAGGCTGATTAGAAGTAGGGAATCCGATGGGATTGGTTATGGGTGCATATTTGCTTTCTATGGTGGGTGCTAAGTTGGAAAGGGAGACAAAACTTAGGGAAGCTGTGAGTTATTAATCAAGTCCTGGTCATTTGGGGCCAGTTGTTACAGAAGTTATTGTTTAGCTTCCTGGATTGTCACTAGAGACAGCAATCTGGCTTCCTGCAAGTCTGATTTATAGCAGGCTGGCTTCCTGGTTTTTCTGTTTGTTTGTTTTTAGTTCACAAATAAAAATTGTATGTTTATGGTATACAATATGATGTTTTGATACATGTAAACGGTGTGGATGGCTAATCAAGCTAATTATTAATAATATATACATTCCCTCATATACTTTTGTGTGGGGGGGGTGAGAAAATGTGTTGGTTTCCTAGGAAGTTTGCTGCATATTGTGAGTCAGATTCTACTTTTGTGTATGAACTGGCCACTGTCTGCTTGTGTATTCAGCCTTCCAGTTGGCTATACCTAGAGATTTTTTTCTTGCCAACAGAATAAGGCAGAATTGACAGAATGTAGCTTATGTGACTAGGTTACATAACATTGTGACTTTAATCTTGCCAGCAGACTCTTTCTCTTGCTGGATTTGAGAACCCAGCTGCCAAGTTGGAGAAGTCCACATAGCAAGGAACTACAGGGGGACTCTGGCCTCTAGCCAATGCGGAGATCATGGCACTCAGTCCAACTGCCCTTCAGAAATGAATCCTACCAATGTCTGTGGAAGAGATCTTGGCAGTAGATCTACTTTTAGTCGAGACTTCATAAGAGACCTTTTCTCTGGATGATAACTTGATTGTATTCTTTTGAGAGACTCACAAGCAGACAATCCAGCTAAGCTATTCCTGGATTCCAGTGAAACCATGAGGAACAGATGTGTATTGTTTTAAACTGCTAATTTTTGGGTAATTGGTTATGTAGCAACAGGTAACTAACACAAGCATTACTCTTTCACAGTTTGAGATTTTTCAGTTCCCAAATAAAAATTGTCCCTACCATGAAAGTATTAAAGTTAAGTGTGTATGTGTTTGTGTGTCTGGAGTTAATAATGGACTTTGTATATCTCAGCATTATGACAATAAACATTATTTTTTTTTACCAGCTGCTTTTCTTCTTACCAAATCCTCACCTAGTGACTTCAGTCCATGAGGAGAACGTGTACAGGTCTGAAGAGCAGTGAGCTTTGCCAGTCAGCCTACTCAGGGATTTCTCATAGTAAATCAGAAAAGAAGTTCTTGGTTTTAGTTTTTTCCATTTGTTCACCAAAAGAAGTGAATACTTCACTGTTTTTAAAGAATGGGAGCTCATGCAACAGTTGCTTTTGTCTTTGCTCATAATAAGCTGTCACTTAGTTGTCAACCCTAATTGTCATATTTTTTAATTAACTTGTACTTATCCTTTGGGCTCAATCATCTGTAGGCTCTGACAAAGGCAAGTCTATAGGCCTTCGAAACAAAAGACCATGATATAGAAAATGTGGTTTAATCAAGCTGAAAGCCTGCAACCCCATGCACCTCTCTCTCCCCTGTTTCTTGCTACTTGATAAGCACCCAGAATGGTCCAGTGGAAGAGGAAGAAAAAATAGAAAAAAATGTTAACTGTGAGTAATTTTACACCTCAGATCTTGATAAATCACAGAATTTTCCTGGTTTTTTTTTAGACATTTCTAGATTTTTTTTCTGCGAGGCAGCAAGGAAGTCTTAAAAGAGAACATAGCAGAAAAGCCTAACAAATGCAGAAGTATAATAATTCCACTCTGAGGGCATTTAAGTATATAATGCAGTTTTTCTTTGGTTAAGGTGAGTTTAGGAATTAGGATGAGCATCTGATGAAGGTTGTTTATAAAGTTTTAAATAGACACCCTTCACAGATGGAGCAATGTGAGAGGGCACTGTTCAGTTGGTAATTCCCTCTTAACAGTGGAACAGGCACAATTGTGTTCATGTTTGCATGAGTCACGGTACAATCCTGAGAGAGGAACTTGGAAAACAAAATAAGTAATCAGGAATCAACATCTAAAGGGGAAGTATCAGTTAAGGAAGAAAAATAATCCCCAAGAGATGGAAAACCTATGAGGTGAGCCCTGTGTTTGCCACAGATTATGGCCTGGAGAAAGCATCCAGGCTCTGTGCTCTTCAGAGAGGGGGACCCAGGCAGAGCCTGGCACTTTCCCTGATTTTAGCAGATCCAACTGAGAGTGCAGGGAGGCCAAGCTGATTTCAAGGGCAAAGTAGAGAGACCACTTTGTAAATCTGCAGTGTCTTTGGAGGGTTTCCAGTTGAGAGACTGAGCATCACACATGTGGGAAGAAACTATTAGTATCTGAGCTGGGCAAAGCAGCACCCAAGAGGATTGGAGAGAAGAATACTCTAAGTTCACACCAGGTTTGGCAGAGCATGTGTTTCCAAAATCCAAAATGAAATTCTCATAATTCAGAAATCTCATAATTCAGAGGCATTAGTTGCAATCTGTATCACTCTGTGTCCAATAAGACAGATAGAACCCACTTAAAGATGTAAACAGGGGTGGTTTAATACAAAGAATTAGAGCTACATTCTGGTAAAAAAAGTGACTATAAGGTACACGAAACTAGATGATACTATATGGGCTGAGGGAGAGGACACTGAAAGAAGAGAATTTTGGATGAGGGTTCATTCCCCACAAATGGAGTTCAGACCTCACTGCAGAAATTATAGTTGCAGCCCACTGATTGTCAGAGAAGTTTGCTGGTTTGGTAAGTCCAGAGCCAGTTTGCATTCTTTAGGCAAGAAGCATCCAACCCTCCAGAGCACAGGAAGGGTGTAAGTGATATGCCAGGGGTGGTGGGGGAAAGAATGCTTAGATAAACAGTCAACACTCTGCATGCAGTCAAGCTAGAGCCAGTGGCCAGCTCTAAAACCCACAGATGGAAAAGACAAAACTGCCCATAATTTACCCACATCAGTGCTTCAGGGATAAGAGAGGTGACATCACTACATAGTATAGGTAAGTATGTAGATATAGATATAGATATGGCACACACATAGAAGAATAAAGTTATAAATAACTTTATGCTAGTAAATCTGACAATTTGGAGCAATCATTCTCACCCAGGAGTAACTTTGTGCCCCATCCTCCCCTCTCAACCCCATCCAAAGTGGCAGTAGCGCTGGTCAATGTTGAGAAATCTTGATAATAGAAGTTGATAAATTTCTTGAATGATACAAACTGCCCAGATTACTCAAGAAACTGCCAAAATTACTCAAGAAAAAAAAGTAATCTGAATTAAATATTTAAATTTTATGTTATGTGAATTATGTCCCAACATGGCTGTTAAAAAACATTCTATGAAATCTTTAAACATCTACCTAAAATAAGTGAGTCTAGCACGTTTTCCAGTTATAAGATCAACATACAAAGTCAATGTATTTGAGTATATTAGCAATAAATACATATTGAAATTAAAAACAAAATCATTTAAAAAGGAACAAAAACAAAAACCAAAAATAAACAATAACCAAAATCATATACAATATATATATAATATAAAATACAGATAAATTTGGAAAAAAGATGTACAGGTTTATTAATACATGTTGAAATAGATAGTATTGCTGAGACACATTTAACAAAGCCTAAATAAATGGAAAAACATGATGGGTTTATTCATTGCAAGGCTCCGTTTTGTGAAGATATAAATTCTCTCCAAATTCAAGTATAGATTTAATGTAATTAAATCCAATTAAAATCTTGTAGGCTTTTCTTTGACAAATTGGCAAACTGGTTCTAAAGTCACATGGGCAAGCAAAGGTTCTAGGAGACAAAGTAGCTTTGAAAATGAAGAACAATGTTGGAAGAATTGCACTACTTTATTCAAGGCTTATTGTCCATCTACAGTTCAAGAGAGGGTGGCAGTGTGGTCAAAACATTCGAATATGTTGGTGTTGTTGCTCCATCTTGTAGGCTAGTAGTTAAGATTCCGTGCTTTCCCTACTGTGGCCTGTGTTTGATTCCCAGTCAAATATATTAGTGGACCAAAATAGAAAGTATAGGATTGGACTCACTCATATATGTTCAATTGATTTTCAATAAAGGTACAAAGGCAATTCTGTTGATAAAAAATAGTCTTTTCAACAAGAGGTGCTGAAACAACCGTATATGTGCATGCACAAAATGAACTTTAATGTTCAACTTACAATATATACAAAATAAATTAAAACTACATTACAGACCTTAGTGTAAATTTAGACCTTAACCGTAAAATATCCGTTAGGTAGGATGAATAAGTTCAAGAGATCTATTGTACAACATGGTGACTGTAGTTAATAATATATTGTACTCCTGAAAAATGTTAAGAAAGTGGATGTAAAGTGTTCTCACCACAAAAATGATAACTATGCGAGGTAACACATATGATAGTTAGCTACATTTAGTCATTTCACAATGTATGTATACTTCAAAACATCATGTTATATGTGGTAAATACATATAATTGTATCTCTCAATTTAAAAAAATAAAAGAAATAAAATTATAAAACTTGTAGAAAAAGAAAAGAATAATATTTCTGTGATCTTGGATTAGGCAAACATTTCTTAGATTTGATAACAAAAAAGTTTGATCCAATAAAAAAAGACAAATTTTACTGCATTAAAATTAAGAACTTCTGCTCTTCTAAAGATGCTGCCAAGAGAATGAATAGAGTTTTAAACAGCTTAAGATAATTTACACACCATAAAATTCACCAAATTAAATTGCACAATTCATTGGTCCTTATTATATTCACAGATTTGTGCAACCATGACCATAATACAAGATGCTATTCAAGAATTATAAAAGATTGGCGTTCAGAATATATGAAAAACTCTTAAAACTCAATAATAAGAAAACCAACAAATAATAAAACAATAAAAAGTGGGCAAAAGTTTGAATAGACACTTCACAAAAGAAGACATATTGGTGACTAAAAGTACATGGGGTTGGCAAAAATTTCTTAAATAATAAAAGGCATTGATCATGTATTCAAAAATTGGGCTTAATAAAAATTAAAACCTTTTTCTTTTCAAAGGATACTTTTAAAAAATGAAAAGGCCATCCACAGACAGAAAAAATGTATTTCTGGCAAGGTGTATAAATCAAAACTGTATAAGGAATTCTCACAAATTGATAACATGAATACAAACAACCCAGTCAAGGGTAGTGAAATATTTAAACAGACACCTCAGACAAAAAGATATGTAGATGGCACATAAGTTCATCGGATGGTACTCATCATAATTATTCACTAGGAACATAAAAATTAAAACCACTTGGAAAACAGTCAAGCAGTTTATTAATAATTAAATGTGTGTGTATATATATGTATGCCTCAGCCACTCCACTCCTAGATGGAGTGGCTGAGTAATTTCCAACAGAAATTACTGCATATGTCCATGCAAAAATATGTATGCCAATATTCAAAGCAGCTTTATTTGCAATAGTCAAAAATAGTCAAAAACTTAAAACAACCCAAATTTCCATCAGCATGTGAATGGATAAATAAATTTTTGTATATGATTATATCGGAATACTTCTCAACAATAAAAGGCAGCAAACTATGGATGGATAAAACAACAAGGATGAATCTCAAAGTAATTATACTGAGTGAAGATGCCATAAAAAAAATAGACATTTATACGATTAGGTTATGTAAAATACTTAAAAAATGCAAACAAATCCATAATAACAGGAAGAAGATCAGTGGTTTCCTAGTGTTAAAAGAAAAACTTTAAATAAACTAAATTTAGCAGAGCTTATTTGACCAAAGAATGATAAATTGGGCAGCCCTCAGAATGGTAGATTGGGCAGCCCTCTGAACTACCCAGCAACGTGGGCAGGCCATATTTATAGAAAGAGAGAAGAAGTTTTGTACAGAACAGCTTGATGGGTTACAGTTCTGCATTTGTCCTATAGCGACACGGTCTGACCAGCTGGCAGCCTGTTATTGGCTGAGACTCAGCTATTTATTACAAGAATATACTCTTAAATTAGATTGCAGTTTGTTTACATTCTAAGTTAGGTTGCAGTTTGCTATGTAGGAATTCAAAGTACAGAGGCAGTTTTAGGCCAAATTTCTTTAATTTAACACTAAGAAAGACTGGGATGGGAGAATAACAGGGAATGATTACAAAGGGGCCGATGAAGCTTTTGAGAGTGGTCAATATGCTAATGACCTTGGTTTTGGTATGGGTTGTATTCATGTGTCAACACTTACTAACACGAAACACAGTGAAATATCTGTCAATTATACTTCAATAAATCTCTTTATAGAAAGACGAGCAGAAAGTTAGTGCCATTATTTATAATAAAGAACTTAAGAAACATTCTACTGACATTTAATATGGATGAATTTCATATAATATTAAGTTTTCATTTATAAGACATGCAAAAACAGGCAAAACTAACATATAGTGAAACGAATCTCAGCAATATTTACCAGTAATCTATTGATTGAGGGGTTATTGATCAGAGAGGTCATGTCTTTTGGGATGCTGGACATATTTTCATCATGGTGTATAAATAAGTAAAACATTTTGAATTTCACAATTAAGATTTGTGCCTTATACTGTATGTAACATATCTCAATAAAAAGAAAAAAAATCATCACCTCGATTTCCTTGTTCCTTATTACAAATTCAACTCATGTCTTCTTGACTAAAGAAATAGTTACTATAATAAAAATACATATTTTAATATAGTGCTGATATTAGATCTCTTCAAATGTTAAACTTTTTCCATGTGCTTCACAAAATTTGGAAGATATATTAAATACTTTCGAAGTAGATAATATAATATTAAGTAGAACTGGCAAAAGAAGGATAAATTAATTAAAAAGAGTAAATATTTTTTCTAGGTATATTTTTTAGTGTAATAGCATGAAAGTTATAATTCCATTGTGAAGTTTTTGGGGTGTATGATTTATTTTATTCCCAAAGATTCAAGTACACTCTATAATTTAGATTACCAAGATATTCTTGGGTATAACTAATTGATTTGAAAATTCTGTAAGATACTTGGTGAAGCTGATAAGGACATAAACTTACAGTGAAATAAAGAATATACTGAAAAAGTATCCATAGTTAAATTTGATATATTAAGCAACCTGCACAGGCAGCAAACCAAAACTTTATCTTCATTTCAGTAAGGCTTTGTTCAGCACCAGTCTTTGTAGATTCTTTCCCTTTTATTTAAGGTCAGAGAGTTCACATTCATTGTTACTTTTATTTTTTAACATTTGACTTCTATTTTTTCTTACTCTTTCTCTTCATCCTTTTGCTGCATTTGGCCATATTTTCTATTGAAAAGTTTGAATAGAATTGTAGAGGAATAGCAGGAAAAATGGCTGAGATCTCATCACTTGTCAGATAAATCCCAGGGTGCCTCTGCTATATAACCAAGATATTGATTGATTTCTTTAATCCTAGAAGTCTGTGACATTATTGCACCGTTTAAGCTCCAAAATGAAAAGCCTTTGCCTTAAAGGTTCACTGGTGTTACAGGTATATTTCAGTAGTATCCATGACTGAGTATTACTTTGCTATTGGAAATATCACTCAACAAATAGCCCCAAAGGAAAACAATATACAACAAGATTATCTGGAGCAAATATAATGTGGGTGTATCAATCGTTTAATGCTCTGAATAACCAATTTACCTTTTACTTCTTTCTCTTTCTTTCTGTATATTTTTATGACATTGGGTTAACTTACATCCACAAGACAAAAGGAAACAGCATTATGTTCCTTTCAATGTTACCATTATCTTTGAAATTAGGTTATTCTTAGCATATTTTGATAAAGTAAATCTAGTAAATGTCCCTAATTTATTATGATTTACTTCTATAATATAATTTTATACTATTCATTATTTCAAAATAATCAATATCGTATACATAGCTTAAAACTGATAGAAATTAATCTAATCTTAAGTTGGTGCATAAACACACAGTAAAAGTAATTTATTTAAGGGACTTTATAACACAGCATGTTCAATGCATTTGTCTGTGTAATTCTAAGTACAAAGCAACCACAAAGATATTTTAAATCTTATTACTTTTTCCAGCTTTGAGATATAATTGGTACATAAAATACTGCACATAATGCATGCAATTTTGTGAGTTTGGGTATATGCACTCATACATGTCACCATCACCATGATCTAGGTAATAAACATACCTATCACCACGAAAGATTTTCTTGTGTCCCTTTGTTTGCTTGTTTTTTATAAAAACACTTAAAATGAAATCTATCCTCTTAATTTTTTAAGTGCACAAGACGTTATTTTTGACAATAGGCACCGTAGAATAAGTTAGAAAGGATCCCCTTCTTCTTGGTGTTATGGAATAATTTGTGTAGGATGGGTGCCAGTTCTCCTTTGTAGGTCTGGTAGAATTCTTCTGTGAGTCCTTCTGGTCCGGAGCTCTTTCTTGAGAGGTTTTTTATTATTGCATCAGTCTCGCTGCTCACTATTGGTCTGTTCAGGATTTCTATTTCTTCCTGATTCAGCCTTGGGAGGTTGTGCGTTTCACAGAATTTATCCATTTCCTCTAGGTTTTCTAGTTTGTGTGCATACAGGTTTTTGTGGTATTCAAGGATGTTATTTTGTATTTCTGTGGTATCAGTTGTAATGTCTCCTTTTTCATTTCTGAGTTTGAGGTTATTTGAGTCATTTCTTAACAGTAGACACTACGTTGTATAGCAAATCTCTGAAAGTTTCTTATCTACCATAATTATAACTTTATTTCCATTGAGCAATAATTTCCCATATCTCCTTATCGCCATCCCCTGGTGACCATCATTTATTGTCTATTTCTACACTGTTAACTATTTTAGAGGCCTCATATAAGAGGAACCGTGCAGTGTTTGTCCTTTTTGACTTATTTCACTTAACATAATGCTTTCCAGGTCATAAATGTTATCAAAAGTGGTGGGATTTTATTTATTTTTAAGCCTAATACTATTTCATTGTATGTCTGTAGGACAATTTCTTTATCTACTCATCTGTTTATGGCTATTGGAGTTGTTTCCCTATCTTTGTTATTGTAAATAATGCTGCAGTGAACATAGGGGTGTAGATATCTCTTTGAGATTATGATCTCTATTCTTTTGGATCTTTACCAAGAAGTAGAATTACTGTATCACAGGATAATTCTATTTTCATGCTTTTGAGGATCATCCATACCATTTTCCATAGCACACACACCATTTCACAATAATATAAAAAGGCTCCAATTCTCCACAACCTTGTCAAAAATTATCTTTTTAAAAAGAATATCCATCTGAGCAGGTGTGAGGTGATATCTCATCGTCATTTTGATTTGCATTTCCCTGATGATTAGCAAATGTAGAGCATCTTTTTATATACCTGTTGGAATTTCCAGCATATATAAGAAACTTCTAAACACAATAAAAAAATTTTAAATGGGCAAAAATCTTGAATAGATATCTTACACTTTCAAATGTATTTAATAAACATATTATTAATTTGAAATTATTATTATATAAAGTAACATAAAACAAATATATATTTACATTAATAATGACACCACCAGATTTTCTATGTGAAAGGAAAAACTCATATGAATGCAAAGAAGTTAAAACAAAAACCTATATTCTTAACTTGAATTAGAAATTTCGGATAGAAATTGTGAACTCATGGGATATACATTTCCTAATCCTGTTCATTAAATGCATTTAAAAGCAAATGATACCAAGAGCAGTGGACATCCCTAGTGCTCAGATTTGTATCTCTAAACACTATTCCCTGTAAAATAAATCAATATTCCTTGGAGTAATGTCTGCTTTCAGGTCTCCTATTTGGCTATTCAGAAAATAATCCTGGATTAGCCCTTTATCGTAAGTGTAGATTGTGAATATTTTCTCCCATTCTGTAGAAAATGCTATGTCTATTTGCTATGTTGATTATTTCCATCAATCCCACTACTAGGTATCTAACCAAAGGAAAAGAAGTCATTTTATCAAAAAGACATCTGCACTTGAATGTTTATTGCAGCACAATTCACAATTGCAAAGATGTGGAATCAACCCAAGTGCCCATCAATTCATGAGGGGATTAACAAAATGTGATATATGCATACCATGGAGTACTACTCATCCATAAACAGAATGAATTAATGCCTTTTGCAGCAATTTGGAAGGAACAGGAGACCATTATCCTAAGTGAAGTATCTCAAGAATGGAAAAACAAACACCACATGTACCCTAATAAATTGGAACTAACCGATGGGCACACAAGTACACAGAGGAAAATAAAAGTCGTGGGGCAGGGGGAGAAAGGGAGGGGCAAAAACCCACCTAACAGGTACAATGAATACTCTTGGGTGATGGGCACACTTATAGCCCTGACTCAAGCCATATATCAAAAACATTTATACCCCCTTAATATTTTGAAATTTAAAACATTAAAAAAAGAAAATAATCCTGAAATATCTTATAGAGCAAAATATCTAGGAAGATAATGTAGATTAATGGATCATTTTGAAAGCAAACAAGAGCCACCTAGAGAGACTCCCACACTCCTATGATGGCAAATTTGAAGCTAAAAGAAATAAGGAGAAATGGGTTAACTTAGATTTAGATATATGTGTATTCAAATGTTGTAAGGACTTCATAGTGATAAAGTCATGGTATATTATCAATTTCATTGTTCATTTTAAAAGTCATTAAGATGCCAACTTATTATTTGGGCATTAATAAATGAAATAAAATAATCTAGCATATACCATACCTTTCTTTGTGCATTGTGTTTTAGGTACCTTGGTCCTTGATTAGGGAAAGATTTCTATATATAATATTTCTAAATAATTAATTCCAAAGGATTAAGAATATTGAAAAATCACCATTACCTTAATGCATACTGGAATAAAAGTCTTTAAGATGATCATCAAATCTGTTAAAAATAATTAGGTACGATTTTGTGGGGAATTTTATAATGAGGGACTTAGACTGGCACGATCTGAATCCAATGATCATATCAGCAGCACTAAAATTGCAATAGTAAAACATTATTCACACTTAGTTGATGGAAGGAAAAATACTCAACACCAACTATGAGGTGTTTTAGCCTAAAATAGTTCATTATGAATCTAAAGAAGCCACTAGGATTACAAAAGTACAAGATATAAATGTATAGAAAAAGAAATAACAAGGTTTATCCAAGAAAGCACTCAATCAAATAAAAATATGAGACAATGCAACGGAGAAATGTCCCAATTTCTCTAACAAATAAGTGTGTGTGTGCGTGTGTGTGTTACAGGATACAATGATTTGGAGTGAAAGGACCCTAAAAACGAGTGCAATTCACGTCACCTGTTTGCTTCCTAAGATGAAGAAATTTGAAGGGCCCATGGAACAAGGCATTTGATTTTTAAGTCATTTATTTTTAAGTAATTTATGATTTTATTTTAATGTCATTAATGTGTGATTAAAATATGGACGCTATTAATGCCAGCAATTTTTCATTAAGTACTTTATTGTAAGGCAATTACACAAAATGCAATATAATATTTTTATCTCAGCACTCAATGTTATATAAAATATTGGGAGCAGCATATATTTCCAAAAAGCTGTAAATTGAAGATATAACCTAGATAAATGTGTTTTATTTTATTTATTTATTTTTTCTTTTGGAAATGTGGTTTTGCTCTGTTGCCCAGGCTTGTACGCAGGGATGCAATCATAGCTACTGCATCCTCGAAATCCTGGACTCAAATGATTCTCCTGCCTCAGCCTTCCAAGCATCTGGGACTACAGGCAGGCACCATCATGTCTGGTTAATTTAAAAAAAAAATTTAGAAGTGGGATCTTGCTATTTTGTCCAGGCTGGTCTCAAACTCCTAGACTCAAGTGGTCCTCCTGCCTCAGCTTCCCAAGTATATTTTATTTGTTTATACACTGACATCCAATGCAGCTATTGGTGGTATATATTCATATTTATAGATAGAAAATATCCATGAGTGAGATAAAAAATTATAAAAATAAGCATCATACATTTTTGTAAATCTACATGGTCTGGTCATATGCCTGAATATTTGATTCATGACTATATTTGTCATTATCACAATTTAGTCATCATTACAAATTTTCAAGCATACAATATGAATCAGCAAGCAAGCATTAAAAAAAAAAACAATCATGTTAATAAAGATACATACTTTTGAAGCATAATGGAGTCTTTGTGACAGCGAAATTGGACCAGTGCCTGGAAATTCTTGATGAGTACATTTTGAATATCTGTGATAAGCAATCATTAAAGGTGACAAAGCAGCCAGAAGAGGAAGAGATGAAAAATTTCTTAGAGTGTAATGGAAAGAAAACCAATAATAGGTAATTGGAGCAAATATAGCTTTGGAGGAATTTAAGTTTGAAGAATTGATTTGTAGGAAAAAAGGATGTAAGGAAAAACAGGGCAGAAAAAATAATCAAATAATATTACAAGGAATATGGAATTCAATCCTGGTTAAAAACCTCTGGGGAGCTGTGGAGAATTTGTCTCAAAATTGTTTCACTGGAGAAAAGATTTGAGTATTTATTTGTCAGTCTTCTTGCTCCTTTGGCTGAGGGATACCTCCAACTACATTAACTGCCCTGAACTTCCGTGTTAGAAATGTGCAGCTAAGCAACATTCTGCATCTTCAACAAAATCTTAGCAGATAAAAGCCACAACACAAGTTGAAGAGAGAGCAGAAGTACAGGCACCTGACAACACAGTTGTGCCAGAACCAGCCAGGTAAATGGAATGTGGGGTTTGCATCTGTAAATTCTCTTCTACTTCCTGCACTACACTGCTCAGATACAATTATGCTTCCTTATAAGTCTACTCTTGCCCTAACTCTTCAAATCAGCTCAGTATCAATAACCGAAAGGGAAAAGAAATAAAAAGGAAGAAGTGTTGTTAGAACAAACTATGGTCCATATTGTTGCAACTGGTCCAGAGATTATAACCAATAATCATCATCTCCTGCTGCTGCTCTAGGATGTTTAGATGTTTGGGTGATCTAGACCTTTCTTCAGGACAGGGATGAGGTTTGTCTGTCTAACTGCTGCTGGTCAGCAAACACTGATTATCAGCAGGTAAGGAGAAACCAAGACGTGTTCCAGTACATCCCATGTCCCACACTCTTTTTTTTATCCCTGGCTCATTTTGAAGCTGCAGCCCTAGTTCCTCGTAAGGTTAAAATTGATTTTTCACACCACTGTAATAACTCTTTTCTTTGCCTCTTTTTCTGCCAATATGAGGACCCAAAATTGTCTACATGAGAGTCAGACCTTTAGGTGCAGCCAAACACTTACTATGTGCCTTTGCAGAAGCATCATACTCAAGAACTAGTATACACAATTCACTGAAGTCTAGGTTGAAGGGATGAAAACACATTTGCAGTTAGTCAATCAGAGCAGTGGTGAGAGGGGTCAATACTTCATCCTCGTTTGTTTTCTCTTCTGTATATTTTAGTTAACATATTAATTAATAAAAATATTTGGATTATGGCAGCATATTTACCCTTTGGTTCAGCACATATACCACATGCTTGAGTGTAGCACACCAGAACTTCATGGTGTTACTATCAATCAATACATCATTTATGATGTATCATGTTGGATGCATTCCAGGGATGTGGGACCAGCACATGGCCATGTGCATTCTCTAATTATTCAAGTATTCAATTAATATCTACAATTCCATCCAGGATGTAGTGCTGCTTCTACAGCACTTCAAAATTGTGTTAAAAATTTTGAAGAAGACCCCAATGGCAATCACAGCAACAACAAAAATAAATAAATAAATGAGACTTGATTACATTAAAAAGCTTCTGCAGAGGTAAGGAAATAATCAACTGAGAAAACAGACAACCTACTGAATGGGAGGAAATATTCACAAGCTATACATCCAATAAAGGGCTAATAGCCTGAATCTGCAAAGAACTCAAGCAAATCAGCAAGGAAAAAACAAACAACTCCATTAAAATGTGGGTAAAAGACATGAACAGAAGGTTTTCAAAAGAAAATAGACAAATGGCCAATAAACATATGAAAAAATGCTCAACATCACTAATTACCAGGGAAATGCAATTTAAAACCACAATAAGATATCCCCTTGCCCCAGTTAGAATGGCCTTTATTAAAAATTCCAAAAACAATAGATGCTGGTGGGGATGCAGAGAGAAAGGAATCTCTATAATAGAATCTTCTCCATGGAAATTAGGGAAAAATTTGAGGGAGAGAGGGTTCCACTTTGCTCCTCCTACCAAAATGTCACCTACCCTACATGTTGACCAATTATTTTGAGAACGTGGGAAATAAATATAAATTATGTCTGAATACTCACTGGACTCATGCTATGATAAGATGTACTTGGGCCAAGAATCACTTGATCTTGGCCTTGAGAAACTCTAACTAAAACCAAGTATCATTGGTGATGTTTTAAGTCACCAAGTAACGGTGTCAGATTCTATATTCATTCAACTTCTTTTTAAATTTCCAGATATTTCCCTTTACCCCATTTAATTTGGTAAATGTACAGAATATGTATTTCATGTATTTACATTGCAGAGTTCTCTGCAAGACAAACAGGCCTTCCCATCAATCAATGGTCAATGACTGTAATAATTAATAAGCCAATAGGTGAAAGATCAGGTATCCTATTACAGAGACTACATTTTCCTTCTCTTCACCTGTTTTGACATTTTCTTGGTTATTCAAGTCAAGCATAAACCTATCAGTTCATCAATCTCACCAGTAGGGAAGCCAAGTTGTATCAGTCATCACCACAGACCCCTTTAGAATAAGGCACTTTGGTTTCCAATTTGGCATCTCTGCCCATTATAATAATTATATCTACCTTGCCTGTGACATGGAAATGCCACCACAAAGCCACAACTTGTCAAAATCTTATATCCCCACTCTTTTAGTGCACTCTGCTCCATGATAACAAGTCCCACTGTTCTTTCTTTCCTACAGAGGACATTAAACACCGCATTTCTCTAAGGTGCCAATGGCCCTTTTGAGGGTGTATTTCTTATTACTTAGTAAAAGAAAAGGTTAAGAAGGGGGTCAAAACCCCACAAACATACACATAACACAGAAGTGGCAAGGAGAAAATAATCATAAAAACAGAGGAAATCATTAGACACTGTGTTGAACAAGGATATGCAAATATATGTGAGTACCTAGGAGAAGAAAGACTATGCTATGAATATATTACATTCCAAAATGCATCCCAATAGAATGAGAAAGTTTGAAAAGATAATTTCCATATGGCAAATTTCAACATAGTTCACAAACCAAAGTAAACCAAAGAAAAGCACCACATCCACACAATTTCACAGGAAGAGTTTATGAAACACGTAAAGATCAGAAAATTCTAATTCTACTTATACTCTTCCACAGCATAGTGGGTGAAAAAGAATATTTCCAAATTCTTGTATGAAGCCCATGTGGCATTGATACCAAAAATCAGAAAAGATTACCAAAAAAAGAACAATTTCACTAATGAAATTTAGTAAAATATATGTATGTGATACAGTAACAGTGCCTGTTTATTTTGTAACTCATGATTACTGAATTTACCTTGATTAAGTTACGCTTTCAGTACATTTAGTTATTTTGATGTTTTTCCAACTTTTTTAACTGCCTGTTTTATATGATTTTAAAGCTTATTCAGTATAAATATTTATATCCAAATATTTTCTCAGATAAATATTTTAACTGTATCCTACAGGCTCAGATAAGGTATATTTTCATTATCATTAATATTTTCTAGAAAATCCACAATTTATCATGTATTTCCTTTTGATCAAATTTGGTAATGCAATCTGTAGTGAGAGAGTGATATTGTATACACATACGAGGTCTGTCCAGAAAGTATCAAGCCATTGTTAACATAACGAGAACGGTTTGCATAACATCAACGTAACCTGACAGCCAAGGAGAGTGGACTGGAATGCGCACGCATGTACAATGACGACTTCACTGTGCTGGTCAGTGGGGCGCTAGACGTCATTGAGTGAGCATGTATGCTGTGTGGGTGTCACATTCAAAATGACTGAGCGAGTAGACCAATGAATCTGCATCAAATTTTGCATTAAGCTTGAACATTCCTCCACTGAAACTATCCGGATGATTCAAAAGGCTTTCGGGAACGATGCAATGAGTGCAGAGCAAATAAAAGTGTGGCATAAATGCTTCAAAGGTGGTGGAGAATCTGTTGAAAGTGATCCACGTTCTGGAAGGCCTGCAACAAGCAGAACACCTGAGAATGTTGAACGTGTACGGGTTAGGTTAAGAGACGCTGGGAGAACTGTGTGAGGTCCCAAGGTGCCTACTTTGAAGGGAACTGTCGCATCATTGCCCTGTGTACAATGTTTCTTGTATCTTGTATCTTGTATCATCCATCTACTCTAGATGAAGCTGAGATCTGAATCTAGAACATGATTTTTTAATGCAGAAATACTATAATTTCCCTTACAATCTGATATGATAAGTATGATAGATTTATTTCCTATAAATTATTTTGGTAATGCAAATATTAAAATTCAGTCTTTATAAATCTATATACTTTTCAATATACACCATCCCCTATATTTTAAACTACTAAATTATCTCCACATATACATAGACTTAGAGTTCTATTATGAATATGCCTTGAGAGAAAATTTTATTTGGAACATAACATAATTCAACCTAGCATTTATTTCATAAAACATTTGAACTGTAGTAAGCCCAATCCCAGCTAAGATGTAAAATCTCTGAATGGTACCCAATCAACTATCATCAAAGAATACTGTAGCAATAGCCCCAGTGTGAATCACAATCCAGAAAGGGGAATCTGCTCAAGGAACTGTGAGGTTAGCTGATGTAATTAATTTTGAAGGTCATATCTCTTTGTGACCATTGGAGAAGAGGAGCCATAAGAACATGGTAGAAAAGAGAAACTGAGATTTCTGTTTTAAATCAAGTGCTCTGACAGAAAATGGATTGATCTCTTTGTGAAAATAAAGAAAAATAGTCCAGGAACTGAGGTCAGCAAATCCCTCCACTTAATGACACCTACCATAAGGGAACCTACATCATGGGAATGTCAGAGTAGGGAGCTCTAAGACTTTGTTCCTCCCCTGGAGCAACCATTAAGCTGACAAAAACAGACAGAATCGACTTTTCGAAACTCTAGAATCAAATCAAACACTGACAACCATGAGAGGAGTGCTTAATGAAGAAATGAGTTGTTAAATTTTGCTTAGAAAGTTCAGTTTTGTTCACAGCCTACCTCATTTCCAAGCTCAGCAGTGGCTGTCAGACTGGCAGCTCATCTCCTAGTGCCAACAGAGCAATGCGTACCTTGTTCTAAAAAAAAAAAAGTGTGTGTTTTTACCTGTCTGGTAGTTCCCTAAAGAACTATTGTCCAAATAATCTCTAAATAATTCTATAAAAAACCCACTAAATAATTCTAAACAAAACGAAACAAAAATACTAGAGGTAATAAACAAAATTCTGCAAAGTTGCAGAATACATGATTAACAAATAAAATCTATTTTGCTCAATATATCAGCAATGAACAATCTTAAAAAGAAATTAAGAAAATATTCCATTTACAATAGCATTGAAAGGAATAAAATACCTAGGAATAAATTTAACCAAGGAGGTGAGGAAACTTGTACACTGAAAATTATAAAACATTGCTAAAATAAATTAAAGTTTACCTAGAGAAATGAAAAGATACCCTGCATTCACAGATTGGATGACTTAATAGTATTCAGATGGCAATATTACCAAAGTGATTTACAGATTCAGTGTAATCCCTGTCAAACTTCCTTTTTTTTTTAAGAAATGGACAAACTGATTGTCAAATTCATATGAGATTGCAGGGGGCCTTGAATAGCAAAAATATTATTGCAAAAGAACAAAATTAGAGAAATCACACTTTCTGATTTTGAAGCTTACTGCAAAGATAAATTAATCAAACAGTTTGGTACCATCCTAAGGATAGGCTTATAGATCAATGGTATAGAATTAAAAGTCCAAAAATAAATCCATACACCTATGACCAATTGATTTTTACAAAGTTCCAGGACAATTCAGTGAGGAAATAATTGTCTCTTCAACAAATGGTTAAACACTTGCAACTGAATATCTACATGCAAAAGAATGATATTGGATCCCTAACTCACACAATACACAAAAAATTAGCCCCAAATGGAGCCACAGCCTATTTAAAACAACTAAAACTATAAAACTCTTAGATGAAAACATTAGGGTATATCTTTGTGATGTTGGATTTGGCCATGGGTTTTTGGATATTACACCAAAAGCATGAGCAACAAAAAAAAGTAAATAAATAAGTTGGGCTTCAGCAAAATTAAAAATTGTATACATCAAAAAACATTTTCAAGAAAGCAAAAAGATAACTTATAGAATAAGATGAAATATTTGCAAATCATGTATGTGAAAAAGATCTAGTACCAGAATATATAAAGAACTCTTACAACTTATCAACGAAAAGACGAACATTCCAATAAAAACTGGAGAAAGGATTTTAATAGATATGTCTCCAGGAGATATATAAATGTCAAGTAAGCACTTGAAAGGATACTCAACGTCATCAGTCATCAAAGAAATGCAAATGAAAACCACAGTGTGATACCATTTTACACCCATTAGGATTGTTACAATTAACAAAAAGATGAAAGTGACAATTGCTGGCAAGGATGAGGACTAATTGTCCCCTCATATGTTGCTGGTGGGAATGTATCATAGTTCATCCGCAGTGGAAAATGATGTGGTTATTCCAAAAAAAGTTAAGCATATAATTACCATATGACCCAGAAATTTCACTCCTGGTTAAATACTCCAAAGAATTGAAGTCAGAAAGTCAAACAGTTACCTATGCGTGAATGTTCATAGCAGCACTATTCATTTTTTTTATTTTAGAATATTACAGGGGTACAAACGTTTTGGTTACAAAATTGCTTTTGTACCATTTGAGTCAAAGTTATGGGTGTTCTCATCCCCCAGATAGTGTATATTGTACCCGTTAGGTGTGAACTCACCCATCCCTTCTCCCCCCTCTACCTGCTTGATTTCTGATGAATGTTATTTCCATATGTGCACATAAGTGTTGATTGATTAGTTCCAATTTAATGGTGAGCACATGTGATGTTTGTTTTTCCATTCTTGTGATACTTCACTTAGAAGAATGGTCTCCAGTTCCATCCAGGTTAATACAAAAGGTATTGGTTCATCCATATGCCACATTTTATTAATCCACTCATGTATTGATGGGCACTTGGGTTGTTTCCACATCTTTGCAATTGTAAATTGTGAGCAGCACTATTCATAATAGTCAAAAGGTGGAAACATCCCAAACAGTCCATTAGCCAATGAATGGATAAATAAATGGTGTTATAAACATAAAAGAAAATATCATTCAGTTAAAAAATGGAATAAATTATTGATACATACTACAGCGTGTATGGGCCTCAAAAATATTATGCTAAATGAAAAAGGTAGACACGGAAGGTCATACATTGTATGACTCTATTTGTATGAAATATCCATAATAGGTAAATCCATAAGAGAGAAAGGACAGTGGTAATTTCCAGGGACTGAGAGGGAGGGGAAATGAAGAGTAACTGCTTAATAAGAATGGGATTTTCTTTGGAGATGATTAAAATATTTTAGAGCTTGATAGATGTGTTTGTCAATCAACACAGCAAATGTACTACATGTCACTAAACCGTACACTTTAAAATGATAATTTTATGATAAGTGAATCTCACCTCAGTAATTTTTTAAAAAATTATTTTTTAAAACTGATGTAGGCATGTGGAAGCCAGCAGTGCAGTGGGAAGATCCGATGGGATTGAGTACACAAAACAGTTGGCTTTTGTAGCTTCCTAAAGATAGGGAGACCAAAATTCATGTCCACTTCCAAGACTTTCATCCACATGTTTCCCCAGAGACCACATGAGCAATAGAAACTTCATTGTAAAAAGGGAAAAACTCGGCTATGTCTTTAAGCAGCTTGTGGAGGCTGATTATTCCCAGTATATGTCGTTTATGTGCTGCCCTAGCTGTCATAAAACTGCCAGCATACTGTAAAAAGTAATTCTACAGGTGTGTATGTAGTCACTGTCACTCTGGGTAAAGTGAGTGCTGACTTCCTTTGCTTTAAAGTAAAATTTAGTTTATTAGACACGTACTAGGAATATCTCTCACTTTACATCCATGTCAACCAGCTTCTCTTGTCTCCTAACTCTATGATAATCAATAGCGTAATAGCGTAATGCTGTCATAAGAGAGAATTTAAAAAGACAGAAAAGAGGATATGAGTGAAGAGTAAAATTAAGACATTAAAGAATGGAGAAATGAGTAGGGACAATAAACAGAGAAAAATGTGGAATGAGGCAAATGACAGCTAAGAATGTTATTTGAATTCACTAGGTAATCTGCTTTAGAAGAAAAAGTGTTCTGGTGAAATAAGTATTTATTTGCTAGATATTTTCTAGTGCATAAGTGAATTCTCTTATGTTGAACTAAAATATACACAGTATATTCGGCATATATGAAATGCAGATTATTCATGATTTGTTTATAAATTTAAATTGCATGTTAGACCAAACTAAAATAATACTTAATAGTATTGTTTGCTATACTTTTTCTCTCTCTTTATACCTGTCACCAATCATGTGACACTAACTACATATATGTTCCACATTTCTTAAAAAGTGGCTATTAAACATATAATTATTTAATACACTAAGTATATTTTTATATCGGTCATGAGGCAAGCATCCAAATTCTTTAGCTTTTCCAAAAAGACATTTTTCTGAATACTATATGGTAAATACTTAAGGTTTCAATAAATTGACCAGATGAAAAATCATGCTAATTTATGACATCTTCATTGACATTTTTAGATCAATATTCTCCCCTTACTATGTTGCCATGAATATCATATTTAATATCATGATATCCTAATCATGTTTTAGAAATACATAAAGATAAAAATGTAATTATATAAGCTGTACAAAATTAAAACTGTAAAATTGGTAATATTTAAATACCATTCCTTAAAATATTTACATATCTTAAAATTAAGCCACAGAATGTCTAGAATTTTGGAAAATGTGGTAACAAATTTCAAAATGCACATACTCTTGCAGTATTTTCGTCAGTTTTACCACTGCACGTAAATTCTGCTCACGAGTAAGCCTTTAAAGAACAATGAAGGTGAAAATGTCATTCCGGGCCCAAATCTCATTCAGCCGTTGCTGTATTGTTTTCTCTTCACATTCACAATTTAATTAAATTAACCTCAAATAATTTTTTAAAAATCTGTGTTTTTAAAAATTAAACTACTACTGTATCATGTCAAATTTGTATCATATCTAACAGTATGACATTCAAACATTAAGCTAAAATGAGATAAATTGATAAAATTATAAAAATATAGATATAGATGGGTTATATATTTTTTATTGTGGTAAAACACGCATAACATAAAACTTGCCATTTTATCAACAACCAGTAATAAGTATACATTTTAGTGGTATCAAGCGCATTCACATGATTGTGCAGTCACCACCATCATCCATCTCTAGAATGTCCTTTATCATGGAAAACTGAAACTCTGTGCACATTAAACAATGACTCCCTATTCTACTTTATCTCCAGTCCTCGGCATCCTTCATCCTACTCTGTCTCTATGGATTTGACTCACATAGGTACCTCATATAAGTGCAATTATGTAGCATTTTCCCTTTTGTGACTGGTTTATTCAGTCAGCATAATGTCTTCAAAGTTCATGCATGCTGTAGCATGTGTCAGAATTTCCTTTCTTTTTACGACTTTTTATTCATGTAATATTCATGTATTCACACAATTCATACACATATATTTATAGTTAATCTATTCTTATGTCAATGCATGCTTAGTTTACTCCCACATTTTGGCTATTGTGAATGATGCTGCCATGAACATGAGTGTAAAAATATCTGTTTAAGTCCCTGCTTTCAATTCTTCCGGGAAGTTACATATTGCCATAATGCATTTTTATTCACCTCTGATCAAAATTTAATAATCCTTAAAATACATAACTAGGTTCCAGAAAATATACATTGGAGTGCATGCACTTTATTCTGTTCTCTGGTTGTTTTGGCAATTCTCCCAAAATGATGACGTATTTTTATGGATTCTCCTAATCTTGTAAATGTATTAGCTTAAACTCATTCCAAGAATCTTCCATCAATATAGGCTCCTCCTATAGCAATGCCATAATATATCCTTGTATCAATATTTTAAATTTTAAAATAGCAAAAGCTGCAATTGAGATACTGACATAAGCATGATATGCTACTGGCACATTTTCCAAGTATTTAAAAATCCTAAACCCTCCTCAAAATACGCAAAGATCTAAAGTAGTTTCATAAATGTTAGTTAATTCTTTTAAGAATTTAGCTGCATACAATCAAAGCTTCCTCATTTATATTTTCAGATAATTTTACCATCTTTTCTCAATGGTTATGTTTACATTTTCCTTTAATAGTAAATTATTTGATTTCTCTTTTTCAATTATAATTGAAATAAACTTTAAATGTAATAATTTATTGATATTACTGATACTTCATTCCACTTATTTATGTTTACCATTTAAAACTTGTCAATTATTATTTTACCAGTTTTTTAATGTTATCAGTAAATACTAACTACTCGAAATTTCTTAAGACCTAATATCTTGAAAATAACACCGCCAAATTGAAATTTAAAAAGCTGGTGTTGTTAACTTCAAGAAAATCCAAAAGTGTAAATATTCTTCAGTCAGAGTCATTCTTCTATGTACTGCATTCCTTTTACTTCCAGTTTTTCATTTTATTGTAATTAAGAAAATTAGACATTTAGCCTCTTCTTAATGTGTTGGGATTTTTCAATTTCGAGATTAGAGGAAAAAAGTTATTAAGTATTGGCATTCAAATTACATCTAGTATATTCTAATACACTTTGAATTTGCTACTTAAATAAGCTGACATGTGGCAAATGAAATTTAATGTTGACAAATGTAGAGTAATGCAAATTAGCCTCAAATATAATAAGTAACAGATAAAAAATTATAGGTAATTAAAGTGATGCATGAAGACCTTGAAAAAGACCTTTAAGTGTTTACAAACTTTCAGGAATTTTCTCAACTGAAAACAATTTCTGTGTTGGTTCTAGAAAGGTCAGAAATTAAAAATGCAAAAGTCCAAATACCTCCAGCTATATATTAAGTAATGTTTAATTGGGTAACATGGTTCCAAATTTTAAAAAGTTACGTCCTTTTTCTGGCCAAGGAAATCTTCTTTCATGTATCTTCTAGATGGCAAAGTAACTTTATCTCACTGTAATGCTTTCTTAAAAATATTTGAACATAGAGTAAAGACATTTCCCTTACTATCTATTAAAATCTGGAGTGCAGTTGTAGGGGAAAGACCTGAAGGTATTTATTGCTCGATGTCCTGGCATATAACTCCAACTCATTTATCTACCAGTGAGACAGAAACTACCAGATAACACTGGTTTGTCATGCTCCGTGATCCCAGGTAGCTGTTTAAGAGATCTCGCTGTCTTAGCCAGGTCAGGAATTGTGTCTTTTCAGTTCAGTTCACTATCCTTGGAATGAACATTAGATTAGAATCTGCTATAACTGCTTTTTGGCTATAAAATTCTTGAAGGAAAAATCAAACTCCCTGACCCATTACAAAAGAATGAAGTCGATATTGGAAAATCAAACGCTTTCTATTTTTGCCACTTTCTTTAATCCTCACAAGCACAGAAACCTGAAGGAGATTGTTTTCTTTCTTTCAATTGTCTCTAGCTAGCTAGCTTTTAAGCTGAAAAGCTTGATCTGAAAACCTATTCACAGAATGTGAGCATCTTGGTACACTTAAATTACAATTTCCTATTTGATATATTTATTACTCAAATTATACTTAAAATGGGGTACTTTTTATGGATAAATAGAGATGCCATGTTTGTGTGACCATATACTAAATACATTTAATTGTTTTAGGCATATACAATTAAAATTGAAACATGTGTCCTCATATGAATTCCCTTCTCTGCCACACTATTGAATATCTGTGTTAAAGAAGGGGTTAAGCAACAGAAAGAATCTCCTGGTTTCCTGAGTTATAAGCAATCCAGAAGAGTAGAAGAAATAAAGCTTAAAATATAAAATTTTAAATGACTTTCAAAATAAATTTTTGCTTAATGACAGGGATACATAAAAATAAACAAATAATGAGATAATATTTAATAAGTCTTATATTTTAATCAAATTCCAACTCTTAGGAATTAAAAGTCTCTGATGGTCAAGGACTGTGCTTACCTGAGTCTTCTAGGTGGCACGTAGATGACTGTGTGCATTCAAATACTTAATTAATCATTTTGATAATGTCAGCATACTCTCACATAAAACTTGAGTTTGCTGATACATACAATATATGTTAATCTGATATTTCAATGTTTTATATTTTATAATATGTACATGCATACATTTCATTGCATCTTCATAAAAATGTGTAGCTAAATTAGATATTATTATACTATTCTGTTTTATAGAATATTGAATATGAGCTTGGAGAATCTTTAATAACAATTCAAAAACAATTATAATTTTATAATTCAGCGCATAACTTTATTCTTGGAATTAAGTGAGAGGAGCTGTTTATAATTCTTCATGAGTTATACATGTATAAATATGTGTTAGTGTTTAGAAACTATGATAACTAAAAAATAAAAAATAAAAACAAATAATGTCAGGATGTACACATATATCTTTGTAATTATATATAATTAAATTATAATAATTAAATATAATTATTAATTATATATAATTAAATTCGCTTATTAATTGTACAGCATAATAAAAATATAATGGAGATTTCAACCCTCATTTATTCAGATATTTACAGATGTAGGTGCTGATGAATATAACATATTGATTAAACATACCTGAGAAAACCAATCCCACATTGTATTCAGAAGGCTTACTTTAAAGAAAATGACTTTTTTCCTTTTTAAAGCATTCATTTAGTTGAATTTCATGTCCATTTACAGTAGCACAATATTCTCCCCAACAAAGTTGCAGAGAGGAGTGCTAATCTTTATTCATAAGGCCAATAAATTTGTTCAAAGAACACATCTGCTAAAGGGTAAAATGACTATGAGTAAGATGAATGGTGACTTTGTTTAGCTTTCTAGCGACAGCTATTATAAAAGGTTTGGGTTATTTATTTTTGGCTCACTGATAAAGCTTATGATATGGCAGGTGAAAAACCAGACAAAATGCTTTCAGAGTTGATTTTATAATTATATCCCCAGGAGTCAAAATTTACACATAAACACACTTACACCACACACACACACACACAATTTCTGTTATGCAAGGGAAATATTTTATATTTTGTGTAAGCCCATGTGTGAAACTATGATTTCTTTTGGGAAAGTAAACCAACCATTCATAGCTTATATTGCTTTACTTTATTAGTAATATACCTGGTAATTTTATTACCTTAGTGTTATGATGCCTTATTCTGAAATACATTACTCCATCTATTCAGCAAGAATAGCAAAATTCTCTTTTACTTCTAACAAGTCAATGGAGACCTGACAAGTTATGTAGCATTAAAATAAAAGAAACATATTTGTAAGCGGATTATGGGAAGGCATCGGTGTCCTTAGAGAAAAGGGGTTATTTACTATTTGGAATACAGTTGGTACTCCATCCATGGGTTCCACATTGCAGATTCAACTGTCTATGGATAGAAAATGTCATTAGGCCTGTGATGGTTGTATCTGTACTGAACATGTAGAGACTTTTTTCCATTGCCACATTCCCTAAACAGTACAGTATAACAACTATTTCCATAGCATTTACATTGTATTAAGTATTATGAGTAATCTAGAGATGATTTAAAGTACACAGGAGGATGTGTATAGGTTATATGCAAATACTATGCTTTTTACATAAGGGACTTGAGCATTCTCAGATTTTGGTATCTTTAGAGGATCTTAGAACCAATCCCCCATAGATGCTGAGGGACAACTGTACTTTATATAATCATATGCATTTTGGTTTTTTAGTCTCTTGCCTATTATTGTGATTTACATCACAGAAAGGCATTACAAATCTTCACTCAAATATGTAAACACCTACTTCCAGCTCCCCTGCAATATTTTAAAACTTATTTTTAGTTAGAAAATCTGTTTTGCTTATATTTGCTTTGGCTTTAGAAATCTATAGTTTGTTATTAGCTATTAATTTGTGCCTAATATTCTTAAGGATAGACTTCTACAGAGTTAAACATAAAATCAGATTTTTTTCTCTCTAGCGTTTAACACAGTTTTAGGATAAAGTTCTGAAAAGGCATGGTGTATAATCAAATATAAATGCAAAAACATATTCCAATGTCATATGTACTTGTTGGATTATCAATTATTATATATTCTGTCATAAGAGTTAATAATAAAATATTCATTATTTTGATCAAAACATTCAAATTGTGAAAATAATACAGGCCAATTAGGTAATGGATACTTTCTGGTCTGCTCCCAGTGGTGAACTTTGGATTATTCTTTTTCTTTCTTTTTTATTAATTAATTAATTAATTAATTTAATTTCAGAATATTATGGGGGTACAACACTTTGGCCATACACATTGCCCATGCACTGCCCGTGTCAGAGCTACAATCGTGGACATCCCCCAAACTGTGCTCCCCACATCCATTCAGTGAGAGTTTTCCCATCCCCTCCACCCCCCTCCCGCCTGCCCGCCCCCTGATGAATATTATTGCCCTGTGTGATGTAGGTGTTGATCAGTTATACCAATTTGATGGTGAGTACCAGTGGTGCTTGTTTCTCCATTCCTGTGACACTTTGCTTCGAAGAATGGGCTCTAGCTCCATCCAGGATAATAGCAGATGTGGATTATTCTTTTTCTATGAGCGTGATGTGCACACACTCTGTCTCTTCAGCTCACACACATTCTCTCAGTTTAGACGAATACAATCTTTTCTATATGTTTGTGCTTTTCATAAGAATACATCATCTTGAATCATGGAGAAGAAATATTATCTAGTTTCTTTATTAATCTAATTTAGGCTTTGATTAGTGTACATGGAGGATTCCAGCTGATCATTATGCTAAACATATTACTTCAGCTTTAGATGAAATATTAAATTGTTTAAAATCCTGTTATGTCTTGATCAAGAAAAGTGTGTGAGTGAACAGACAACCTACAGAATGGGAGAAAATATTTGCATGCTACACATCTGATAAAGGGCTGATAACAAGAATCTATACAGAACTTAGGAAAATCAACAAGCAAAAAATCAAACAACCCCATTAAAAAGTGGGCAAAGGACATGAACAGAAACTTTTCAAAAGAAGACAGAATAATGGCCAGCAAACATAAAAAATTGCTCAACTTCTCTAATCATCAGGAAAATGCAAATCAAAACCACAATGAGATATCACTTAACTCCTGTGAGACTGGCTTATATCAAAAAGTCCCAAAACTGTCCCAAATGTTGGCGGGGATGTGGACAGATAGGAACACTCATACACTGCTGGTGGGACTGCAAATTAGTACAACCTCTGTGGAAAGTAGTATGGAGATACCTCAAAGAATTAAAAGTAGAACTACCATTTGATCCAGGAATCCCACTATTGGGTATTTACCCAAAGGAAAAAAAAGACATTTTATAATAAAGACATCTGCACACGAATGTTTATAGCAGCACAATTCAGAATTGCAAAGATGTGGAAACAACCCAGGTGCCCATCAATACATGAGTGGATTAACAAAATGTGGTATATGTACACCATGGAGTATTACTCAGCCATAAAAAACAATGTAAATTAACCCATCTGGTATTATCCTGGTTGGAGCTAGAGCCCATTCTTCAAAGCAAAGTATCACAAGAATGGAAAAACAACCACCACTGGTACTCACCATCAAATTGGCACTAACTGATCATCAACACTTACATCACACATGGCAATAATATTCATCAGGGGTTGGGCAGGCAGGAGGGGGGTGGAGGGGATGGGACAACTCACACCTAATGGGTGCAGGGGGCACCGTCTGGGGGATGTTCACGATTGTAGCTCTGACTTGGGCAGTGCATAGGCAATCTATGTAACCAAAGTGTTACCATAATATTCCGAAATTTTAAAAAAGTGTGTGAAAGTCAAAATAATCTTTAAATTATTTTATCTTTTTAAATATACTTTTTTATAAATAGTCAGTAGTTTTCAAAGGAATATTATTAGATCAGAAAAAAGGGAAGGAGAGAAGGGTGAAGGCAAGGGAAGAAGGGAAGGAGGAAGGAGGAAGGACAAAATGAGGAAGAAGGCAATTTACCATGATTATCTGTTCAAGAGAAAGGAGAACTGGACACAGAGCATGCATCAGTTAAAGCCCTGGAACTGTCCTGTGTGATTTATAAAGCCTATAAAAATATAATCACTTTAAATAATATTACATGCATATGATATGCCCAAAAAAACCATAGGTGATTTGTATATTGGCATCATAAAGTTAATGATTAAGACATTTATCCATTGAAATGAATAACAGTCACACACACACACACACACACACACACACCACACACACTCAGCTCTTATCTAATTTAGGTGAGACTCTGCTTTAGAACTTGATATCCTAAAATGACAATGAAAGGGGGGGAGGAGAGGAACTTACACACTTACACTTGTAGGTAATACCTGTGTTAGTCAAAAATGCTACCCTCACAGGTCACCTTTTATTGCTGGATTCTCAAAAGAAGATAACTTCTGCAACTTCTATGTATGTCTGTACCCTCCCATCTGCAAATGATTGGCAATCGTTCATTTAACAACTATTTATTGAGTTTCTACTTATCCAGCCACAGAGTACACGGCAGCCAACAAAACACACAAAGTCTATGTTCTCTTTGAATTTACATTTAAATGGAGAGATAGAAAATAAATAATTTTTAAACTAAATTGGATGTTGCTGATATGAGGAAAATCAAGCAGAGAGGGTGATAACAAATTTCAAATAGGGGTTAAGATTTTAAATGGAGGCCAAGAAGAACTCATTGAGTAGGTAATATCTGAACAAAGAGCAACTGATGTGGGACATGAAGCTATGAAGATTCCTGTTAGAAGAGTGGACCAGGCGGAGAAGGTAAATGCAAAGGCCTTGAAACAGGAAAATATCTGTTCAGGCATAACCGGGATGGTAGAGTGTCTGTGGCAGAGTAAGTGATCGGATGGAGCAGAAGGTAGAGTTGTATGGAGTTGGGGGCACATCGTGGAGGAACACAGTGGCCATTGTACAGAGTTTGGCTTTTTCTCTAAATGAAAATGAGAGGACTTGCAGGCCTGCTATGGTTAGGATATGGCATGTGAGAGAGTGACAGGAGTCAGATATGATCTCACGATTGGTAGCTTGAAGATTGTCAGACAGAGTCATCAGGAAGTGAGATGAGGCATGTAACATTCGTGTGGCCCATCAGACATCCAAGTGAGGAGCCTGCATGCAGAACTGGATACTTGAGTCTGGCATTCAAGGGAGAAGTTCAAGCTCAAGGTAAAATTTGGATGTGTTCAGCATATTCAATTTTCAAAGAGTATATGACAACCATGGAAACAGTTACATTTGGTTTCTTATTTGCAAACATTGAATTTTATGAAATACTTCCCAGAATTTTCTCATTTAATTCTAATGTTATGCCTCTTCTAAAACCTATAATTTTTTAAATCTTTCATTTAAATAGTGAAATGGACTTATTTGTTGCTGGAAGGCAACGATAGCCATTAGTGAACATTTGCTCTCATATAATATGTCTTATGAGAGATGGAAACATAAAATAGCACTTACATATTTAAAACCTCTATTCTTTGTCCACTCAAAAATACACTTGGACTAGTATGACACTGAGGAAGATGTAATAACCATAGTTTTAACATGATGCCTATGTTAAATCTTCATAACTGTGCTCTTGATGTTTAGTTGAGAAATAAAATGTAAATATTTTATTATAAGGAAGGGTTTCAGCACTTTTCAAAAATGTCCAGAGAATTCATAGGAAATATTTTTAACATTAGAAAATTAACTGTTTAATATGATAAATATAAAATATTATATGTTTCTTAATGATTGTAATTGCTGATATTGTTCTTAAGGATCACTGTGTCTCACATATGAATCTAATTGCCTTATAACCTTATCTTACTGATTCTTTGATAACCCTATAATATAAATACTCTTTTACCAGTGGAAATATTGTGGCTTAGAAAGTTTAAGTAAGTAATAAATAATACCCAAATTAGTAATTATTGAAGATAATTTAAAACCAAGGAAGAAAGAATTCAGAGAATTTGCTCTAAGTTAGCTTTGCTACAATCTACTCAATGTTGAATGGAATCAATTTAGAACTTATGTGGAGGAGAAGGGTCCTGAAATAAAGCCCATAAGAGAAGAACAACAGATAGGAAATCTTTCTTTATCCACTACTAGGGCTAGGGTGAGCCTGCAATTTAGCAGAGGTACTCAAATTGGTCAGGAAAAAAAAAACGATGGAACACAGAAACAGGAATGTGATGTGTAGGGGAGGGAAAATGTTCCTTTATCAGTTCTTAAAAGTGGATGGTCTAAGGATAAGCAAGTCCAAAAAGAACAGTCTACAAATTCAAATTTCACAAGAAAATGAAAAATTTAAGCAAATCTGGGACAGTGCAGTCCATTGTTTCAAGTTTCAGATTCAGAAAAAAAGTGGGTTCTTTTGACTATTGGTTTGGAAGACTTAGTATAAAAGTTGGAAAAAAAAGTTAAAACTCTTTACCTCTGTTATTCACAACTTAATGCTATTTAATGCCTAGCAAAAATGGTAAGAATATTCTGCTTCCATTTCTATCAATTTACATTTGCTCAAATCTTATGCAAGAGTTATAGAAAACTATAATTTAAAGTTTTTTAAAATACTTGCTTCACATTACAAAATTTCATTTTAGTTCAATGATCTCTAACTTAATAACACTGTCAAATTAACCTTTGAAATATAAAACCAGTATCCCAAAGTCCCTAAGACAGAATTTTGGAAAATATTAGCACTGAAAACATACTTTTTATTTTATCTAGTTATAAATTTCAATTACCAATTCAATATCCTTCATTGAGTTATTTTAATTTACTCTAACTCAAGGAAAATTATAGGAAACTATCATTTTATGTAGAAATTTACTCTTTAGTAAGTGAAATCTGAATGTTTTCTAGTAGCAATTGCCTATTTTATTCAAATCCTACAATAAGCATGCAGTGATTACCTATTGTGTGAAGGAATTGAATTTAACCATTGTGTGGCATAATGAATGATACATATAAACTCACATGCAAAAGAATAGGTACAGATTTTGTTTATATTAGCTAATAGTAAATCCTGTTTTAGTAATTGCACAACATAGATTCATAAACTCCATTTGGTCTGTGTAAATTCTTGAGTGTGAAAAACATCAATAGTATAAGAAGAGATTTGTGAACAAAAGGGGCATAGCTAAACCTTGCAGTCATAATTCAGGGCCCCAACCATGCAGTTTAACTCAATATGCTTTTACTGAACTTCACTGGCCATATATACAAGCAGTGAGAATAAATTCAGTAGTGTCTGATACCCATGCAGAGCCTTGATATGGGTTACCTGCAAATTGACGTCATCACATACCCAATATTTTGTCAATACAATAAGGAAATACTTTCAGAATAAGGAGGTAAAACTCTCTTTTCTTAAAGGCAGTGCTTTTCTGTAGCTTCTTGGTTCTTGTGATTTCCACATGGCTAATATTTTTAAAACAGCCCAGGGTTATGTCCCACTTCTCATCTATATAAGATGTAAAATTCAAGAGAAATAAAACATAAAGTGGGCAGTGTAGGGAAAGTCTGATTTAGTCCTTACAGAAAAAGTGGGTTTAGTTTTGCATGCCTTGTCATAAGTTTGGAAGGATAAGATACAGATATACCACAAGACCAAAATGAAGCTTTCCCATCTGTTTTTAAATTAGACAAAGAAATTAAACTAAAGAATTAACCCCAAAGGGAACAATGAAGATTATAGCCAAAGTTCAGGATAAAAATAAATAAGTCCATTTTCTCAGTTTGTCTTCACTTTTTAAAATATGTGCATTTTGATAGATTTGGGGGGTTCACGTGTTTTTTGTTACTTGACTAAATTGTACAGTGAAGTCAGGGTTTTTAGTATACCTGTTACCCGAATAGTGTACATTGTACCTAATAGATAATTTTTCTTCCCTCACCCCCCTCCCATCCTCCCTCCTTCTTAGTTTCCTATGTACATTATACCACTTTGTATGACCACATATACCTATCATTTAGCTCCCACTTATAAGTGAGAACATGCAGTATTTGTTCTTTTCTGAGATGGTTCACTTAGCATAACAGTCTCCAGTTCCATCCAAGTTGCTGCAAAGACATTACTTCATTCATTTCTTGGCTGAGTAGTGCTCCATGGTATGTGTGTGTGTGTGTGTGTGTGTATACACATTTATATATATATACACATATATATAATATATATATATATACACTTTATATATATATATATATACACATTTTATTTACCCACTCTTTATCCATTTCTTTATCAGTTGATGGGCACTTAGGTTGATTCCATAACTTTGCAATTGTATTCTGCTGTGATAAACATTCAGGTGCTGGTGTCTTTTTGATATAATTACTTCCTTTCTTTTAGGTAGATATCCAGTAGTGGGACTGCTGATTCAAATTGTAGGTCTACTTTTAGTTCTTTGAGGAATCTCCATACTGTTTTTCCTAGGGGTTGTACTAATTTGCAGTCCCACCAAAATGGACTTTTACTACTTTTACTGCATCCATGCTAGCATCTATTGTTTTTTGACTTTTTATAATGCCAGTTCTTACAGGAGTAAGGTGGTATCTCATGTGGTTTTAACTTGCATTTCCCTAATGATTAGTGGTGTTGAGTGAGACAAAAGCATCTAGTAACTTACAAAGGAAAACTCAGTAACTAACAGTAGACTTCTCAGCAGAAACTTTACAAGACGAAAGGGCATGAGGTCCTGTCATTAGTCTTCTTAAACAAAATAAGTGTCAGCCAAGAATTTTGGATTCTGAAAAACTAAGTTTCATAAATGAAGGAGAAATAAAGTCTTTCCCAGACAAACATACACTAAGGGAATTTATCATCACTAGACCTGTCCTACAAGAAATGCTAAAAAGTTCTCTAAACATCAAACAGATACCTACCAGTGTAAATACACCCAAAAGTTAAAAACTCACAGATCTTATAAAACAATAACACAAGGGAGAACACAAAGAAACTGCGTAATAATTATAATAATTAACATGATGGCTGGAACTGTGTTATCTCACATGTCAACACTAACATTGAACGTAAATGGTCGAAATGCCTCACTTAAAAGAAATAGATTGGTGGAATGGACAAAAAACACAACCCAAATATACACTGCCTCCATGAAACCCATTTAGCTCGTAGAGATTCTCATAGACTTAAAGTAAGGGGTGGAAAAATATCCTATGCAAATGGAAACCAAAAGTGAGCAAGAGTAGCTACTCTTCTATCAGATAAAATAGGTGTTAAATTAAAAACAGTAAAAAAAAAGACAAAGATGGTCATTATATAATGATAGAGGGAACAATTCAGCAAGAAGTTATAACAATCTTAAATATATATGCACCTAACACAGGGGCTCCCAGATTTATAAAACAAATTCTACTAGATCTAAGCAAAGAAATAAGCAGCAACATATTAATAATATTAGTTGGGGACTTCAACACTCCACTGACAGAACTCAATAGATCAGTGAGGCAGAAAATCAACAAAGAAACACTGGACTTAAACAGAACTTTAGAAAAATGGACCCAAAAGACATTTACAGAACATTTCACCCAAAAACTATAGAATATACATTCTTCTCATCAACACATGGAATATTTTCCAACATAGATCATATGTTAGGACACAGAACAAGTCTCAGCAAATATTAAAAAAATCAAAATCATACCATGTATTTTCTCAGACCATTGTGGAATAAACCTAGAAATCAATTCCAAGAGGAACTCTCAAAACTACAAAATACACAGAAATTAAACAATCTGCTGGTGAACAATCCTTGGGTCAATGACAAAATTAAGATGGAAATCAAGAACTATTTCCAACTGAATGACAATGAAGACACAAGCTACCACAATTGCTGAGACACAGCAAAAGCAGTACTAAGAGGGAAGTTGTCTTCATTTCCTATGTGCATTGAAACTCAGTAGTGATTCATAACTCGTCAAATATTTAGAAATATAACAAGCTACTTGTCACACCAATATTTAGAAATATCAGTACTCTATCCAGGAAAATTGTTAATCTTATGCTTTAAAAATATTCCTTACTGAGTCTAAAATATAAATATAGATTTAAATTATTATTCTCATAAGATATATAAAATTAGTATTTAATAATTAAAGTGTTACACATTAAATTATATTATTATGCATTAAAAGCAAGTATTAAAAAGAAACAAAGCTACGAAAACATATCTATCATTATAAAAACATAGCCTTTAAGCATGTGTGTGCACACTGAATATGTATTACATACAGAAAAATAAAGAATGGCTGCGATTTCTTATCTGATGATCTGTGACTCTGTTGAGAGAATAATCAGCACTCTTTTGAGAAAGACAAAAGAATCCAAATACTCTACTTTGTATCATACATAAAGAACTGTATCTGATTAAAAAATAAAAATAAACAAATAAAAACACTAGATGTAATAAGAAACAGGAAAATATGCTCCATAGACAGTTAACCCCATTTGAAGCCCTGATAGCCTAGATATTGGACTTACCAGACCAAGATTTGAAAGGAATTCAAAGAATTAAAGAAAAAGAATGCTGACATAAATAAAAATAAAATCTTAATAAGAAAAGAGTCAATAAATCTTAGCAAGGAAAGAAAGATCTAAAACCATATGGGCAGTACAATTTGTGGCCATGATGGACTAATTGGGTCTCACTGCAAACAATCAGATAACTGGAGAAAGTATATGAATCAACTACTTTAGGACATTGGATAAGTATCAGTGCAGTACTGTCGTCCCTATAAAGGAAAACAAATGAGGCAAGCTCTTGGACTGCCCTGGATGTGTGCCTGGAGTGGCTTTCTGGGTTACAGTTCTTGGGAGGTTTATCCCAAAGAGGGCACTGACCCTTGTCAAAGTGAAGAAACAGAGATCCCAGCTTAGGGGATTGTTGCAGCTGGAATTTGGAAAGAGCTGCATAAATCTGCATAGATCACCTTTATTTCTATTTGTCTAAATGTTAAGACATACATGCATGATGTGAAAATCTACAAAATGAACAAATAACAGCCAAGTTGCTATAAGTTGAACAAAGTTCAGAGATCACATCTGACTGGATACTCGGGAGTTTCAACCAGCCAGAGTGGACCAGCTTTTCCTTGTTGTTGGCCTGATTCCTATCGGAACAGCTGTGCTAACCTTGCCATGGTGATAAGGGGTCACCATGGGACCCTTGCAACTGCAGGATCCTTCAACACCACAGAATTCAAAAAACCTACTTTGATGGCAGCAGTGCCCACCGCCATTTCTCATCGACATGTGTGTCACTTTAGAGATCTTCAAGAATTCTGGGCCTCTTGCCAAGAGTGCTTTTCTCTCAGCTTTCATGAAGGAAATGTCATATGGACATTCCTGAGGGACAAATTTATGCTGTGGGTGAATAAGTCTGACATGATAAATCTACTCCAGCATTCCAATCTTCATAAGTCTTTGGATACCTTCCTCTATAACATACTAAGCTGGTATTTGAATTTAATTTATTGTAGACCATTTTTAGGTTCAAGTTTCAGTCAACTGAACAAACTAGCCATTATAGCCACTCTCAGATTCTTAAGCTAAACCAGTATACCCAGAATCCCTGTTTAGTAACCTCGTAGGGACAATTTCTTCCTGATACAACATTATATTCCTGTAACCACGATCCAACACTTTAAGAATCCATTTTCACAAGTGTTCCCCAGATTTCTATCAATAAAATTGGCAAACATTTCCTTTAGTGTTTCTCACACCCACTTAGAGGTCAACAATCATACCTGACCCTCTGGGTTACACAGAGAATCAAATGTAGTTTCAGGTCTAGAAGCAATGAGAAATAGTGAGCACAGGTCCTTTGGATAATCAGGTTTTGTTTGAAAGGCAACTACTGTAGTGGGGGTAATTACAATTTCTTCATGCAAGAGTAGATGACTTCCTCAACCAAGGGAAACACAAGGGTTCTTCTACTGATAAAGAAGGCTTGATAGCATTTAGGGTTTCAAGGTCCCCAACTTCAATAGAATCTGCTTTTGGGTCACCCTCTCCATATAAAGGATCTCATTTTTCCCAATTTGACACCTTCACTTTAACATAACAGATCCTGTGAAGTTGTGGATTAAGTTTGTATTTAATTCAACCACCTATAGGTTTGGATTTTGCATTTCATTTTCACAAATCTTGGTCATGAGACTGAAGTAGATAAAGTTTTCTTTCAGTGAAATCATAGAAGTTTCTGGTCCCCTACCTGGACATTTATATGGTGATTTAAAGCCCTGAGATCCTAATTTTTTCACCAACTCTGTAGTACAAGAAGAAACAACTAGTGAACTGAATTATATTCTTTATTTTCATTAAAGTATTCTGTGACAGCAACTGCTTTGTCACCTGAAGGATTTTGATTTTAGTCATTTGATGTCATTGTATTTACAGGTGATAAATATTTAATATAAGTAACTGTTTTGCTAATGTATGGCATGCTCCTAGTGTACCCTTTAACAATGGAAACAGGTTTCTTGATGCCTTTTAATCTAATCAGATCAGTTAACAAATTCCAGAAATCTAAGAACCAATTCAGATATTAATTTTTAAAGTCTCCTTCCTCAAAACCATTCCCAGTACCAATTTGGGTTTGATCATGGAAACAGAATTCCCACATTCCCAGTACCAAATTTTGTTTGATCTTAGAGGAAGACCTGCTTTAAAGACAATAAATATAGGATTCCATAAGGAATTAAATTTTATGTATTTCTGGGAGCTCTTTTGGTTAAGAATGAACTCTCCCTGGACTTTTGAATCTCGTGTAATTGACCTCTGGATACACTCATCACCTTTTACTACTCTTCAGGTTGGAGGACATGTTAGGATAACAATATGATGACAAATCACTGGCTTTAAATGTAGCCCTTAAAAGATTATTTCCTTCCAGACTTTCAAAGCATTTGTCCAATGTATGGATTGCCTCCAGTAGTCATATATCTGGTACCTCTCAAATGCTTGAGATATTGCACCAGTCGAGGTAGACCTTGGGAAAGGCAGCTCCTTTCGGCTAAGAAAATTTCTCAGTGGGGACTCAGCAGAGAGCTGCCAGCTGCCTGCACTGTCAGCACATGGAAATGGGTATTTCAGGCCTGTAAGAGACAAGGGTGATCTGGGCTGATCATCAACTTTTATCAGAAAATAGAACAAGAAATATTACTTTGCAACTAGACTTATAAGGCCCAGAAAATGTCATTACAAGAAATGTAAGTTATAGAATAATATCTATCATGGAAAATCCATAATAAATATTATCAAGTCAAATCTAACAATATATTAATGTAAGAGGATAGATGTACCATAGTGGGGTGGGAGTGGGTTGATCAGGAACGCAGGTTTGTTTTGATATCCAAAAATTATGCAATCGCCATGTTGACATAATAAAGGAGGCAATCCAGATGCTTTTTTCAAGGAATGTCAAGAAAGCTTTTGCCAATATTCAACGCTCGCCTATGACTACAACCTCACAGAAATCTAGGAACAGAAGGAAACATTCTCCTTCCAGTAAGAGCCATCTATGGAAAACATACAGCTAACATTATACTCCAGGTGAAATATTGAACAATTTTTTCCCTGAGATCAGAAACAGAGGATGTCTATTCTCACCATTTCTATACAACATTGGACTGTTGGTATAAGACAGCACAAGATAAGAAAAGGTTCAATGGCCTCGAGACTGGAAAAGAAGAAATAAACTAGTATTTAATCGCAGACGACATGGATGTTTACCCAATAATATTCTAAGGCATATAGAAAACAATTGCTCAATCTAAAAATGGTTTTATCTTGGTTACAGTACATAAAGTAATATAGATAAATTAATCTCATTTCTGGTTACAATCTAGAAGCAATTAAAATTGAAGTTAAAACAATTGTATTCAAAATAGTTTCAAAAATGATAAACCAGGAATCAATTGAACAAAGCTATACAATAACTATACATTGAAAACTGAAAAAATATTGCTGACACAAATAATAGAACACAAAGGTAGTGACAATTTTAAAATAAGTAATTTATATTTTATATAATTATACAACCATTCCTGATATTTAAACATTAATTCCACTGGGTTTGTATATAATGTGTATATAAGTATTATGTACATTAAACATTGACTTTTTTCCTTAGCAAAAACATTATACACTATTTTTCAGCCAAACCAATGAATTTAGAATTTCTTTTTATCCTTCCTCTTTCCTTCACTTTCTTCTACTCTACAATTCCTTATCCTTCACCATTTTCTTAACATAAATAATTACCTCTATCATATATTTAGATATCACTCAACTAAGTGCTTAGTTATAACATGTACTTTACTTCGCTAACTCAATATCCACATAAATCTATAATATGAAATATTATGCCAAGTTTGTAGATTTGAAAACAGGAAAAGTTTTATCAACATAGTGAAGGTGGCAGAGCTGGTAGGTAGATGGAGTTGGACTGTTCTGTTGCAGTGGTTTCAACAAAAACAACAACAATATCAATGATTCATTCCATTTTAGTCTCTTTTCTGGATACCACACGTTGTCTTTGCTGATCCACTCTCAACCCTGCTCCACCAGGCTCTGTGCTACAGCAGGTTTTTGTTATAGATAATATCAGTGAGGGTCCTTACACTCTGCCTTCCATTTGGATACAGACAAATGTAAGGACAGGTGAAGAGGACAAAAAGAAGACTAAGTCAGGGTATTGCTCCCCCTTGTGACCTTCCTTGTGCTGGTGGCGTAGATTGGTGAGGGCAGGTACCTGGTAAGGAGACGCTAACATTCCTCAAAATCTAGACCTGTAACCCATTGACCCCAGAATCAAATCTAGAGTTAGAGCCCAAGTTTGCCAGACATTGAAATACAGGCCTGGTATTGTAGAGGATAAAAATATCCAACCTTGTATTTATACCTATGTTGTTTCTATAACTACCAATTTACACATAAAATTTTTAAATGAGAGATTCACACATTAATATCCATAGTCATACTTTTATATTCATTTGTCATTTAAAATATATATTTAAATATATGTAAATAATATACTAGTACATAGTAATAATATGTGAAATATATATTTATACCAGCAATGATATAGGAAATCAATATAAATGCATATATATGTACATATGGGTACATATTTATGTGTGTATGTATATGTGTGTGTCGTAAGGATAATCCAATCAGACCAGACACCTTCTGTCTGTTTTGTTTGTTTGACCAGCTGAATATTAACCACGCTTACACCATCTGTACTTCTATTTCTTTATGATTCCCAGGTGGTGAAGACATGCTATTTATAATATCTCACAAGGACATATATATGCAAAAATACATATGTGTACTCATAAGTAAATAAAAATTTAAAATATAGTAATATTTATATGAGGGCATAGAATACTATATATACACTAATGTAATGTAACTATATATTATATATTTATTAATATGCAGTGTGCATATGACATAAATATACATTACATTTATATTTTCTTTTTTTGTAAAATAATATCATAGAATTACTATTAATCTGTATCTTATTTTTAGGTCAAAAATAAATATTGGTCATTCTTTTTAAGGGCATACATTTCTAAATCATCTCATAGAAAACAGAAGGGTGGAAAAACTAGTAAGTATTGTGATAGCAAAAGATCATAAAGGAAAATATAAGAAATATAAATAGGCTGAGAAGGGTGACATTGAATATAAATTGATTCTAATAATAAAATAATAGGAGGCAAATAAATACAAAAGTAGAATAAAAATCTTAGGGAGCAATGATGCAAATGTAGCTTAGTAATATACTTGAGCAGCTTGATTGGTGCAAGTGTGCCCATCAATTCAGATGACAGCCAATTTATTATGATAAACAATGCAGGGTGGAAGATAGTATAAAATAAATATGAATAAAACATATTAAGTGAATAAAAAATTTAGTAGATGATACTTTGCCAATGAGGAAGTAACAAAACATATCTGTAAAATTGACTTAATGAAAGTAGTAATTATCTTTACAAGAGTTAAAATTGGTAGATCATCTTATTCAAACTATTAAATCCAGTTACCAATATTATAACAAATGGACATTTGGTATCCCCCAATAATGCACCATGCACACAATATCACTTCAGTGATGTTCCTGACAAAAATTGTAGTCTGAGTTTAATCATGAAGAAATATCACACAAATCTGAATTGAAAGTAATTCTACAAAATAACTACCTTGTGTTCTTTAAATGTATTAATATCCAGAAACACAAGGTAATTTTAAGGAAATGTTCCAGATTATATGACTAAAAATACATCTTAGTTTAATGTAATCAATGAGTTAATACTGGACTAGAAATATAAATATCTATAAAGAATATTATTTGGACAGTTGATGAAATTGGAATATGGACTGTGAACTACACAACAGTTTTTGTCCCAAGGTAAAATGCTCTGATTTATTAGCTGTACTGAGGTTATATAAAAACATTGTTCCCATTCTTAGGAAATACACACGAAAATAATAAGGAGTAAAGGGAAAAAATATATGAGTATACTGTGTTTAAAATATTTTTGAGATAACATACTAGGGATGTCTAGTTGTTAGTTGGATATATTGGATATAAAGGTCTTATCTAGGAAAATAGTTCTGAACCAAATATATAGCTTAGAAAATTAGTTATATATATTGTGTATGAATATGGAATGTATTGAGAAGAAATATAGAAATTCCTAGGATGAAATCTTGAAGAACGACAATACTGAGCAGTGAGCAGAAATAGGAATATCTAGCAAAGAAAAAAAAATACTACAAACTGTAATTTGATGAAAGATCAGGATGAGTCAGGAATTAGAATATGGTCAAGAGTGTAACATTCTTCTGAGAGCTCAGGAAAAGTGAAAATAAATCAAAAATCTATTGGATTTAGGAACATGAAGAAAAGCGGTGACGTGAACAAGAACTGTTTGTTGGGATGAAAAAGACAGAAGCTGGAATGGAGGAGAGAGCAGGAAATTAGGAGCTAGAAATTCTGAGTGCGGGTGATTCTTTCTGAGATTCGGTCAGTGGGAAGGAGTGGAAGGAGGGAGGAGAACATGTTCTGAGTCGTGTGTGATAGTGGGCACCTCAGGAAAACAAATGTTTGACTTGTACAGATAGGAGCCAACTTACAGTTGGAGAACTGAAGGTGAAAATAAAAGTGCAGACGATGAATGTAGACCACACAGGGGAGCAGAGAATTCTGTCTATGGAAAGTTGTGAGAAGGAAGCAAATACCAAAATGTTAAACGTTGATACAGAGGCTACCAGTAGACAGAATGAATTTGAAGGTCCAGAAATGCTGGATAAAATTGGTATTCAAAAAATCGCTCAAAGGATCAGGAAGATTAGATCTTTAATTAAGACATTTCTTGGAGAAGGAAAATCAGAAAGACGGCTATTGCCCAGGTGAAAGACATTAACGGGTTTACTTAAGGCATTAAGGAGGTGAGAGACAGAAAGAGGCTTTTAGGAAAAACCTTCAGGGAAAAAATGACGTAGTCCAAAATAACTTTGGATGTGTATATGTATATGGGTATGTGTTTGTAAATATGGATGTGTGTAAATGTATATATACAAATTACTGTGTATTTATATATTAATGTGCACGTATATGTGTGTGTGTGTAAAACAACTATATGGTCGCATAGTTGCTTGTGCATATGTACACCACTCTTGGTGATCTGTGGTTTCAGTAGAGAGGTATCGATGCTCTAGCTGTTCTGGAAAACTATAGACAATATAGTGTATTTAGCGCATAGTTCTGCAGTAAATTCTTGTGGAAAGAATGACATCGATGTGATTTACTATAGTTCTCAACTGGATCCATTTCTAATTGGTATTTTCTTTACAAGCACTATTATGAAAGAGACATTAATAATAGCAAAATCAGTTTGGCCAGCACTGTTTAATTTAAACTAGTCTCTTAAAATGTCATTTAATTAAATCAATAGGTTTATATGAGAATGCAGCTAAACCAGGCATAAGGTCATTTTGAAGTCTGAACATGGCCAGAAATCGGCAGCAGCCTCTTCACAAGCACAGTTCTTATTGCCAGCATCACTTCCTGCACCCCTACTATGGGATAAGCAATATATAGTCCAATCTCTACCTCTGCTGTTTTCCGTTGGTTTGGTTTTGCTTTTATAATGTCTATGAAAAGACTCATGGTTTTGAAATTAGCTATCTAAATATATTCTGAAAAATTAGTAGGCTTTCCTTGAAAGCAAAATTTAACTTTTACACAAAGATCAAGATAGGACTAAGAGACATGTGCCCAAAGTATATGATAATGTATATTTTTAATTGGCTATTGATTATGAAACTTTCCAAATATAGTGTTCAAGCCATGTAAAAATCGTAAGCCATTGAACTACTTCTCTCACTGTGGTGAATGTGTTGGGGTGTGTGTGTACGTGTGTAATTTTGAACATTACTAATTTTAATTAAATGAGAAAATATTATTGTTTAGGTAGAAGTCCTGATTCATGTTGGGCTTTTATCTTTCTATAGGTTTTGATAATTATATTTCCAATAGAATCAAAATTGTTACATATAAAGGGATATCTAATTTATGTGCTACGTAAGCTTAATCCATAATTTTGTTTTCATATTATCACTATGCCTTCTAATGTTTTGTAGACAAATACATTTAAATATCAAAGGGAATTAAAACATCATCATTATCATTAAAAAATATTACCCTGTTCATCTCCAATATTTTTGCAATTGTATTGTACATATATGGACTGGAGTTTTAAACTATAATTGTAAAAATATCGGCCCCATACCTCTATTTGTTTTCTCTGTACTTAAAGTGTATATTTAAATAATGTGCTATATTTGAGTCCAAGAATATCTCAAATGATTTCATCCATTTACAAATCAATGTTTTTCGTGTCAAAATATTAATGACAGTAAATATAAACAAAGGCTAGGGATGAGCAATCACCAAAAGAGAAAACTTGAACAGTGGATTAACAGAAATATAAAAATAATGTCAATATTAAGTGTTAGCCAGCATATACAGCAAGGATGTCCTTATCTTTATGATGGGATTTCAGAATTTTTAAAGCAATTTCAAAAGCAAGTTGGCACTCTCTGGGAAAGTTGTTTATGTATTTAATTTAAAACCCAGAAATTCTGAAGCCTATAGCTTAGAGTTGACATCAAATTGGCCTTCAAGTTTAAGATATTTACTATCTGGTCCTTCACAGAAAACGTCTGCCAACCCCTGAATGTCTCGAACGTGCACACAAGAGAAATATATAAGACTGTTGATTCCATAATTGCATTTAATAAGAAATATTGGTTAAAATTTGTATATGATGAAAAAATAGTAAAAAATATTATGACATTTTTATTTACTAGAATGAAATGACAAGGTGAAGAAATTTCTGTACAGTATTATTTCATTTATCTGAAAGACTAAAATCTGCAAGCCACTACTCTATATTGCTTATGCATGTACTCAAATTATTAAAATATGCATGGCGGTGATGAACATCAAATTTAGGACAGCTTTTTACTTCTGATGTTTTAGGGAATGAAATGAGAGCACAAACAGGTCTAAGAAAGTTTGCAATTTTCTCTCTACTTTTTCATTTCATTACTTAATTTCACATTTTTGGTTCATCTCTCTCCTGGTTTTAGATACTGAGTAGTTTATAGAAGGTCATATGCATGTTGTATTTCCTAATATTTTACATGGGAAATTTTTGTTCACTGCCTTTACAATTGAACACAACTTGGATCAGTATTGAAATTTGGGGGCCATACTTTTTTTTTAGGCACTCTAAAAAAATTACACCAATGTATTTGGCACTGAGCTTTAAGGTAGATGATTTTGAGGTCATCTTCCACATCTCTGTCCTAGTTCATGATTTGTATTGAAGCCTCTACTGAGATATATTATTTATAATAGTTATTTCAACTGTACCAAAATATTTTAAATGATGAATTTGTATACTCAGTTTTAATGTAATGGGATAGAATTCTGCAATCTTATTATATCTCTGATCACAGTTGCAAAATATTAGTTATGTAAGTGATGGTTCTCATACAGAGCTAAGAATTGGTTCCTACGCGGTCATAAACCTGTGGTGTAAGTACTTAATCTCGCGTTGACAGCTCTCAGTAATAACACGTGCCCTGTGACCAAATATGATGAGAGGAGAGATTGTCAGAAGTAGATGTTATAAAGACAACAAAAAGATATGCACAAAAATTTTCAATAAATAATTAAAACATGCTTTTCCCAATTTTCTGAAAAATAAAATAAGAGGATAAATGCTTACTTAGACTGTCATTAGCAAGACTGTACTATTGTGACCATATTACTATAAAGTAAAATAAGGCAAAGTCTTAAGAAAGAGTGAAGAATTATACTGGATGCCAATTTAATATCTGTAACAGTTGTAAGCAAGAAAAAGAATACAGAATAAAAAAGGAATAGACAATCCAACTAGGTGATACAGTTACAAATATCATAAGAGAGTTATGCCAATATTTCAGCTCAGATTTAGACAATTTGAAGACGACTTCCCAAAGGATAGTATTTAAAATAGCACTTATCAGCTTGTAGCATAGTGTGCATTTGTTTAATAACTTCTCCTCCCCGCCCCACCATTAAATGTAAGTTTTAGCATACTAGGCACTTTCCATTCTTGTGTTCTCAAAGCCTTTTGCTGTATTTGGCACTTGGTTGTCATTCAATAAATAATTTTGGAATAGATAAACACATGTAGTAAAGAACCAGATAAAATCACATTAGTGTGCTAGTAGAGCTAGATGGGAAAAAATAAATTTCTTGACAAACAAAAACATGCAAAATCTAACAAGTAGTGAAGAATATAAAGTTTGTGGTTATGAAAGTGATTATTATATTTATAAGTGAAATTTACTATCTCTCTAAGGGGAATTTAAAAATTTGGAATCATTTTGCTGACTAAGGCAATTGTGCTTTTAAAAAAGGCAAAGAATGTTAATTTCTGAATAATGCAAAATATACAAACTATACATTTATATAAACATTTGTATTTACATACAATATTCTCATTACAACATTTAAATTGAGAGAAACACCATCCTATATCATAATCAGCATAAATATTACTAAATTATTTATTGCTTTGAATATGTCAAAAATGGTTAAAACTAACCAAGTACATCATGTACTAAAAGAAAAACTTCAGGCAAATTAAATTTGACAGAGTTTATTTGAACAAAGAACAATTAATGACTTGGGCAGAACTCAAAATTAAAAGAGGTTCAGAGAGCTCCACTCAAGAAGCCTGAACACTTGGGCTTTCATACACTGAACACAGAAACAAAGTGAATAAATTATCTGATTTGCTGCAGCTAAGCATGTGCATTCTTTGGGCATACTGTGAGGAGGCATTTGCCTTATTTGGATATGATTTAATGGAAGGTCCTTAGTTGTACAAGCAATCAGCTAGTTGACTGTGATTGACTGAGGCCTTTTTTTTTTTTTAAGTCAGTTACACAAAATGTTTCCCAAGTCAAGTTCCAGTTTGCTAATTTAAAAGCTCTGGGTACAGAAACAACCCCAAGCTAATGGCCTGCTGCTTATTTTGCTTTAACATTTGTGTTTCACTAAATACGTGAGGGTTTTTATTCTGTATGAGCATAAATATCTGCATCTCTTAATGCATGAGAAGTAAATAATATACATTTGCAGAGGACAAAGTTAGCTTAGTCTGAGATTTAATTTGAAGTGGAAATTATTCCAGTCTGGGCTGAACTTATCTTCAGAGATGTCGCACCTGAATTTGGCAAATAATAATGTCTACAGAAGTTTACGTTGTTATTCCTTGAGTACTCTAAATAAAGACATTTGTATTTCTTACTTTTTCTAGTTTATATACTCTATAAGTTATACTATTATTGCTGTTATTTGCCCAAATTTTGAAGGAAAACAACCATAAAAATTTAACATTGTTAGCAAAAAGTTTGACACAGCATGGCAACACAGCCAGTTTCCTTAAAAGACCATTTTCTCCATTTTTTCTTTAATATCATAATCTCTACTCTGTGTGTGGCAGATGACTATCCAGCTACCTCCCTTACAGCCAGCTGTGTACCTTTGATGACCTTTAGCTTAATTCCAATATATGCAAAAGTGGCCTCTGTGCAACCGTATGGTCATGCTCTTTGAGAAGGGTATGCCCTGCACTCAGCTACAGCTCTCTCCGCTGGTAGCTGGACAGCACTGGGAGGAGATAGTGCACCAGCTGAGCCCCGAGGTGGTATTTGCATGCTTATATGATCCAGAGCATCAAAATGAAGGAGACAGGGTCCATGACTCCATGTAGCTGCCATGTTATCTGGAATGTTAAACAAGAGAAAATGCATTTATATGTCATTAAAGGAACCGTTATCTTTAATTCTGAGTACAATGCCTTTAAAAAAAGGAAAGAAGAAAGAAATAAAAAGAAAGAAAGAAAGAAACAAAGACAAGACATAGCTGGCAAGATTTTACTCTCAATAATCTATTTTACCTTGAAACTTCTATGCAGTTTTAGATGAAGTCATACTAACTCTTTCTATAGAAGCTTTAAAAGGGGATTGCAATTTTGGGTATACTCTCCAAGGAATATTAGCATCCAATTTAGCTTAAATAATTTAACACAGATGATAAATGCAATGCATTTTTCAATCATTCGATCTTAGTTTGTTAAAATGTCATTTTTGTGCACGCATGTGTGTTTTAACCTTTTATTATAACTGCAAGGTAGCGAGCTTCAGGAAATATACTAATGTGCTATTGTAAAGTTACTTGTTGAAGCTTATTGGGGTTTTGACTTATTTTCACATTAGATTTAGTTTTATATCCACTTTAGATTAAACATCTAAAAAACCATTCTTTTTATTATTGACATATTTCCTTCACTGTTAAATTGTGTACTCCCCATTTCAAGAAATGTTCCATTAATTTCAATTACATTAAAGCAGGTATTCCAAAAACCTGTTTTATAATCCTTGACATCTTTTCAGTAATTTTCACTTTCATATCTTCTGTTTCCATCACCTAGAGTCTGAAGTCAATTCAATAAATCTGTGTGGATATCCATTTTCTTCATAATCCATAAGCCTTGACTTACTTTTATTTGCTTAGGCTATGCATTTTTAGAGCAGTTGTGATGAGAGAAATGTCTTTATAGGCCTAGGGCCTCCACTTTATACAGAAATAAAACTTACTTTTCATTATGGAAAATGTGGACTAAACCTTGATAATTGGGAAAATGTATTTGTTGACAAGAGCAATTTTAAAAATGTTTAAGTTCATTTTTTCTATTTACTTTATAATCCTGAATTAAAATTCTTAAAATTGTAGTGTCAAAGTATGAAAAATGACTATGACCATCAGAATTTATGCAGGTAAGTATCTACATACCAGTTATGTGTACAGGTAAGTATTAGGTAAGATGCTTACCTAAGTATATACAGGTTAATATTGATGTACCAGTTATAGCTCTCTATGTGTGTGATCTAGGAAATCAAAGTTCAAATTCATGAGAATTGTTTCAAGTACCTACTTGGTGAGCAAGGGTAGTTCAGTAGAAATGGCACTGGAGTTGATACATAGAGCCCTGGCCTACAGTCTTCTAGCAAAGACTATTTAACTTTTCTGGATCTCGGTTTCATTATCTTTAAGATATGAAATCATTGTACTAAGTTTCCTCAAGGATCATTTTATACAACTTGTGTCCCTAAATTCCCGAAGTATATCTATACCCCCATTCTCAGTCATTTCATCACTGTGTAAGTGAAAGTCCTTGTTTGTATTAATAAATACAATGATTTTGTCTTAGCTCTCCTGAAGATTAAGCAGCATAAGGATACCAGGGTCTGTGGCAGGAGTCTTGAGTGTTCGCAGAAGATGCAGCTCCTTCTGGGCCACTGTTCAGCGATAGTCCCACTCTGCTCCTCTGCTCTGTCCAGTGTCCTGCTTTCTTCCATCTTCTGCTCTCCCTTCATTATTCCTGTTACTCTACACACCATCATTCCCTTGAAAGCTCTGCTGCTGTGCTTCAGCGAGCGCAGCTCTCTAGCAGTTATGAGATGCTTCAGCTCTGTTGCATCCATAGACTCCTCTCTCATACAACTGCAAATTGTCAGAGGCTGTGCACAGCAGCTCGTCACTTGGCAATGCCCAGTGCTATGCTTTCTGCTTCTCCAGGTTGTTTCCACCAATAAGGCATATCCAGCCTCCAGCACATCATCTGGCACGAATGCAGCACACCACATACTGAGTGGTTAGGATGCTGAAATGCACAGTGCACACAATGGAGCCAATGTTGTGCAGGCCACCACAGAGGCCGTCCACACGCGAACTCCAATTTGTCAGATTGACAAGGGGTCCCACCTACCTTTCTCTCAGCTCCTATTCCTGCCAATTGTTGTAGAACCCACAGGTGGATTTTAGCGTGTACATGTTTTTCCCTTCTTTTCTGCTGGACCTGAACTCAGGGTTTATTCCTTATAAGTCTGGACAATATCAAAACTGCTACCAGGAACTGCTTGCTTCAGCAAAGGCCACAATGACACTGTCCTGAATACCAGGACTCCAAATGGTACGCAAATCATGGGTTCAGTTATGGCTCTGGTAATCCTGGGCTGTCTGCTATCTTCTTGACCTAGAAACAGAACAGATCATTTTCTAGTGACATCAGTGCTTTTTTCCTGCAATATATTTATCTTTTGACATTTTTATTTGATAAATTAAATATTATAAAGTTATTTTGTGGATATTGTCCTGTGCTTAGAAACATTTCTCTTTGTGTGACGTTATAAATATAGTGTGTATGCACGTCAGAGTGTGTTTGTGTGTGTGTCTGTGTGTGTGTGTGTATGTGCATAGAGAGATATCCTAGAAGCTGGGATTTTAATAAATGTTCCTACAAAAAATTTCTTTGAGCTATAATCCACCTTTATATTTAATTTTCCCTGAAATTTTGAAAATTTGCTATTCAATATCCTTCAAGGAAAAATGACTGTTAAAAAACTTGCATAGTAAAAATAATCTTTTTGATGTACCTCCTTTTATTAACGCCTATTAACCTATGAATTCACCTATCCTTTAACTGAGACATTTATCTGAGGCAGTTAACTCATTAAATTGTTTTACACTTACTCTCATCATAAAATATATCACCTTCTGTTTCACTGAGTCTCTTGATCTAAATTTGAAATTTTCTCAGATTTTCAGCAGTTTCCTTATTTATCTTGATGTTTCTGATATTCTCTCCACGTGTCTTAAAAGAGAATCATTTTCTACCGACAAGAGTTATGTATGCCAATCTACTTTTAAATTTATTTTCTAATTTAAGAAATACCATGGAACAATCCTCGAGTACCTAACTCTGTTAAAGGTCTTATTTGAAAGTGTTCTGTTAAGTAATTGGGGCAAGTTGGTAATTTTTTATGTTTGGATCCCAGCATCTGCTAGTGATTATCATCTGCGGTCAATGAATTTGGGACATAAAACATTAACACTTTTACTTTCCTGCAGAGCATATTTACGCTTAAGAATAGTTTCCATCATGATTTCAATTTCTGCATATTATGTAGGGATTAATGGGAGCAATGCTATTTCCCACATATTTTACCAAGAGCAAGCAAAATACAATTTTATATACTATAACCTATGAAGTCTTTACTTTGCTTTTGTAATTTATATGGGTATTCACAGTTATCAAACACTGTTTAAAGTATTTTCTAAATAATTTCTAAATACAATTTATTCAAAAATAGGCATCATTTTTAATAGAAATTTGAGAAAATAAGATAAAAAAAATTTGCACACTGGAAGTTCCTGTGTTTCCTGTGTCGGCCTAATGCTAAATCTACTCTCCAAAGCCAAGAAATGACTTTTATCTGATGCTCCTTAAATCTTTAACTGTTTGCATTCATGTCAGTACTGGCACTACCTCTGCCTTTTGCTACGGCCCAATGCTTGAGCACATGGTTATCTAGGCTGTCTTAGCTCCAATTGAACCCTTTTTTTCCAAGATGCTATCATAACAGACACCTTTATGTGGCACTTAGTTCCAAACTGTTCTTTACACTGAAATCAAAGCACCTAAAGAACACTCAGTCCCACGGTATTTTTATATCTGATGCTGTACATTTCTTTGTCCTGTATCACACTGTTATTGCATGCTGTCCTCAAACTCCCTTCAGTTTGAGTGGATGTGTAAGAAATAACCCAACAGATCATGTGTTCAGTTTATGCCAACACACATATCGGAAGATCAATGTTATGCCACAATTTGTTTAGCTTGAGAAACAATAGTGGGAGAGCGTTAAAAAATGTTTTGAAAAAAGTTTGCCTCATTTTTGTGACAGCTAACTAGCTGAAAGCAGTAAGTTCTTAAACTCCAGATTTCCTACTCCTTCTATTGACCTATGTTTGCATGTGAGATACAGTTGGGGCATATTAACCAAAGAGGATGCAGCTAAATTATTTCAATTTCAATCTAAAATGATAAACATGAAAGATAACAAAATATATGTGGAACATATTCATCTTTAAAAAAAAAATTTTGTGGGGTTCTTATTTCTAGCTAGGAGAACTTGATCAAAACACCTACCAAGAACATTTTTTTTGTTTTGTTTTGTTTTTGCCATGAGAATTCTTTTTTATTCAGAGAAAGTGAAAATCCATGCTTAATATTCCAGCATAGATAAGAATTGAGCTGTGATAGGCATTGGTGGTAGCAATAGCAGATTCAACAGAATAGTGGGAGTGAAGGCCCAGTGGCTTTTCGTTAAGAACTACATTGCAATTAAGGAAATAGGGAACTATAGGTATACCCAACTTTTCCTGGAAATTTTGCCCTGAGAAGGGTATATGTGCATGGTGAAGAAAGAAGAGGGAAGGGATCAAAGGAATATCTGAGCTTAGTTTTAAGCTGTATTTAAAAAAAAAAATTCTGCTAGGATAATAAAAGAGAAGTGGAGCTTGAAAACATGACAGAGGACATGTCCTAGGAAAGCATAAGAGGTGTAGAGGGCAGGGCACAAACTAGCCCCTGCCTTGCTGAGCAGAAAGGAACTAGCCTACAATATAGAAAAAATGTGCTAGAATTCAGGGGCATGGTTAAGGGACCTGTTCAGGCTGACATTTATCTGACACATTATATGATATTTTTCATCAGTAGCAGCCAATAAACGCATGTGGTTGCGCTTGAGGAAATTTCAGGGATTGAGTTCCCCAAGAGGCTTTTCTAGGAGAGCAAGACAAAGGAAGAAGGGCACAGCTAGAAAAGAGGTTGAATCTACAGCGTGTCCCAAAAGTCACCATATGTAGGGAAAACGGGAAATCGTAGATAAATGTACCTTTTATCTATTAGAATAATGTACAAAATGTTCATTATAAAATTTTACAACATTTTTCCTTTGGATGGAGACTTTTGGGACACGCTGTAGTAGCACAACATTGAACGTAAGAGCTATTTTCACAGGTTCCAGATACACAGCAATTCGATTTGTAAAGGTTACTTGTTAGTAAACTTGTTTATTTTTGTCTATCTCTATGTTTGGTGTCAATTTACTTGTTTATTTGATCATTGAAGAATGTTGGAAGTCAGAATGGAGAAGGATTTATACCAATCTTGGCCCCTAACAAACCTGGCACAACTTTATAGAACTTTTCCTTCAGACTTTGTGTTGACAATTCCTTAGTTCCCAATCCCTTTGCCATAGTCACAGGGATAAGATTCTTACTGATATCACACTCACGTTACCTTGATTTATCTTTTATTTTGTGTCACAACCACAATTTACTATTGCTTCTTAAAGGATTTCTTGAAGGTGTGTCTGTTCATACATTCATTAGCCTGTAATGTGTGAGATAAACATGAACCAAAAATAAATAAAGAAATAAAAACACATTGAATTAATAATAGATGGTAAATTGCAGAAAAAATTTACAGAACTTGAGAACATAAAATAAACTATCCATATAAAAGGCAGAGAGAAAGAATAGTACAGTTGAACAGAGGATCAGTAAACTATGGGATAACAGTGTATAAAAGTAGCCTCTTACACATTTAAATGGAGTCTGCAAGAGCATGTCGAAACATGTTTAAAGCACAATAGTTAACATCTTTACAAATATAACGAAACTATATACCAATAGTTTCAATCAGTTCAAGGAATTCCATGTCTAAGAAATAGGAAAAAAACTACAGCAAGTCACAGCATAATCACATTGTTCTAAGCCAGTGTAAGGAGAAATATTAAAAACAGCCACAGCTTGGTACTGGCACAAGAACAGAGACATAGACCAATGGAACAGGACTGAGAACCCAGATATAAAACCATCCTCATACTGTCATCTTATCTTTGATAAAGTAGACAAAAACATACACTGAGGAAAAGAATCCCTATTCAATAAATAGTGCTGGGAAAACTGGATGGCCACATGTGAAGACTGAAACTAGATCCACACCTCTCACCTCTCACAAAAATCAATTCACAATGGATAACAGACTTAAACCTAAGACATGAAACTTTAAGAATTCTAGAAGAAAATGTTGGAAAAACTCTTATAGACATTGGCCTAGACAAAGAATTTATGAAGAAGACCCCCAAAGCAATCACAGCAGCAACAAAAATGAATAAATGGGTCCTGATAAAATTAAAAAGCTTCTGCACAGCCAAGGAAACTATCACTAGAGGAAACAGACAACCTACAGAATGGGAGAAAATATTTGCATGCTACACCTCTGATAGAGGGCTGATAACCAGAATCCATATAGAACTTAGGAAAATCAACAAGAAAAAATCAAATAATCCCATTAAAAAGTGGGCAAAAGACATGAACAGAAACTTTTCAAAGGAAGACAGAATTATGGCCAGCAAACATATAAAAAATTGCTCAATTTCTTTAATCTTCAGGGAAATGCAAATCAAAACCACAGTGAGATATCATGTAACTCCAGTGAGATTGACTCATATCAAAAAGTCCCAAAACAACAAATGCTGGCATGGATGCAGAGAGATAGGAACACTCATACACTGCTGGTGGGTCTGCAAATTAGTACAACCTCTATGGAAAATAATATGGAGATAGCTCAAAGAACTAAAAGTAGAACTACCATTTGATCCAGCAATACCCCTAGTGGGTATTTACCGAAAGGAACAAAAGACATTCTATAATAAAGACATCTGCACTTGAATGTTTATAGCAGCACAATTCACAATTGCAAAGATGTGGGAACAACCCAGGTGCCCATCAATACACAAGTGGATCAATAAAATGTGGTGTATGTATACCATGGAGTATTACTCAGCAATAAGAAACAACAGTGAATTAACACATCTTGTATTATCCTGGATGGAGCTAGAACCCATTCTTCAAAGCCAAGTATCACAAGAATGGAAAAACAAGCACCACTGGCACTCACCATCAAATTGGTACTAACTGATCAATACTTATGTCACACACGGAAATAATATTCATCAGGGGCCAGGCAGGTGGGAGAGGGGTGGCGGGGATGGAAAAACTCTCACCGAGTGGGTGCGGGGCACACAGTTTGGGGCACATAGCTATGATTGTAGCTCTGACTTGGGCTGTGCATAGGCAATATACATAACCAAAGTGTTGTACCCCCATAATATTATGAAATAAAAAAATACAAAATTGGGGAAATGTCTGCATTTATGAAGTAGGATGGAGAAACAGCAAGGTAAATTACAATAAAAAATGGATTTCATCAAAAAGCAGGAGTACCCACCCCCTCATGTACTCATGGTAAAAAATGTTGTATTTCATATCTATTTTAAAAACAGGATTTTTTCCTATGCTTTTGTATTTGAAACTTATCAAATACTAACAGCTTTATTATTGTGGTTTATTTTATGTACATTTTAAAGTGTGACTATCAATAATGTAAACATTGTTAAGTTTAATATCAGATGGTATAATAATATTATCATTAATTAAACAATTTAAAATACTGAATAGCAAAATGTCTATAGGAATTTTCTCTGGCAAGTGAGATTTGAGGAAATATTATTTTTCTTTTGCTTATTGTGAGCTTTTTAGGTTTTCTGTAATTAGCAAATACAAAATTATATCCATTTGATACATCTACATACAGAGAATACACAGATTTACACACACACATATACACTAAGTTAGGGTGTCTGGCACAGTAAGAGATTTAAAACGTTAAGGTTAATACCTGTGCTTATGTAGTTTAAAATTTATTAGAGTTTAGAAAACAAGTACATCTTAGCTTAGTTATTAAACATAAAGGTAAGTAAGGACCAAAAATAAAATACTCTTGGGGTTCAAATGAACCCCACAGGAAATGGTGCATTTCACAGGAAAGGATTTGAAAAGGCTTTCTGGAGGTGATAGTATTTGATGATAATCCTGCAGACTATAAAATTTTGATGTGCAAAAATGGGACAAAAGAGCATTCTAAGCAGTTGAAAGATCATATAGAACAGCACAACTGGCTGAAACATGAAATGCATTAAAGGAACAATCAGCAGCCAAGTAATGTTCCTGTAGAGAGACAATGTATCATAATATGTGATGAGAAAAATTGGTGGCCATTTTGCAGATGACCCTAATTGCCAGAAGGAGAAAATTACACTTACTTTGGGAGGCAGTGGAGTTTAAATGCATCAGAACAAGCAGAAAGGGATCTGTCATTTGTGGACATACAATGCGTCAGCATGTTCCCTTGGGTTTCCCCCAGAGATAAACCCTGAGGAAGGGCTTGTGTGCAGGTAGAATTTTTAAAAGGAGATTCCAGGAGCAAAGAGTGAAGGAGCAGGGGGAAGAAAAGCCAGCGTAGTGGTGCACACTCAGTTTGCTGCTGTGTGCAACAGAGGCTCACTCGCACTGTGACTTCTAGAGACTGTGCAGAATGCTCCCGAGAACGTCTGCACAGTGGACACGAGGAAGGGAATGCTACTGGTGGGTTCCCAGACATCCCTGTTTGGTGGCATTAACTTACCCACAGATCCATGCTGCACTTGCTTGTATGCAGTGCCTTCCTCAGAGGAGGGGTTTTCCCTGAGGCAGAAGATTGAATTGCATTTTGTGCTTCGAATATGATGTTTCCTGTTTGGGTATGAGAACCCAGGGAACTGCCCATCACAGGGGTGGGTGAAAACAGAAGTGGGCTGGGGCACGTGGTGCTATGTTTGAGGTTTTTAGGCACCTTACCTCATTTGATCCCTACAATAACCTTGTAAAGTAGATATTCTCTCATATTATCTCAACTTAGGTTAAGTATCTTGGACTAAAAAAGAAAAAAATAATAATAACATGAAGCTACACAAGGTAGTGAATTGCAGGACTCTTGCTTTACTCTACAGGAAAGCTTATATATGAACAAGGAAATTGCATGATCAAAACTGCAGTTGAGAATGACTAACCAGTGTGTCTAAAAGGGGAGAATTCATGAAAGACATTATGTTATACAACCAAAAGATGCTGCACCAAATCAGGAGCCAAGGAATCAAATTTATGCTTAATTATTATTTAGCAGTGTAACAATGGCTAAATTATATCAATCATTCATTCATCAGTTTTCTCATTTGTAGTACACAGGGATTGTGCTTATGTTCTAACACCAAACCAAATGTTGACACTTTATGATCACGTGGCTGTAATAACAACACTGCTAATGGAAAGCAGGAAGCAGGTATGGATGCCACTATGGAAATAGAATCTGCTGAATGCATTGATTAATTGGATATATGTAGGAAAAAAAACATGAAAATACAACTTGATTCCCATTATAATTAATATATCTACTGTTGTCAGTCTGTGGGGAATTACAAACATATAGTTCATAAGCATTGTCTAATTTAATCCACAAAATACATCTATGATAAGGTTACATTTTTAACTCATACTGCATATAAGGTTTTAAAATTTAAGTTAATTGGCCATGTTTACATAACTCATAAGTGGAAAAGTATATTTAACAATCTGCTATAATATCAGAGTCAATGCTCACTGCTCTATATTATTTCTAGCTTGATATGTTTAGAAAAATGGATTTGGGGAAGGAGATAGAAACTTCATTCTTTAATATATTTGGGTCCTAATGGTAGGGGATGTCAACTTGATTTTGACATGTTTAGTTCTAAGTGCTACAGAGTAGAGAGAGAATGATTATGAAGATATGTTTTGTCAAAATAAAATCAGAGAACTAAAATCCGGTGTTATAAATTAGTATGTTGGTGACCACTCAGGGTTAGTCACTTGTTTTAACAATAGCTGTCTTTTCCCTATGTCTCTTCACATAGTCTTCCCTTTTTGTGTGTCTGTGTCCAAATTTCCCTTTTTTATAAAGATGCAAGTCATGTGAATTAGTGCCACCCTAATGACCTAATTTTAACTGGATTACCTCTTTAAAGGTCCTCTCTTCCAATATCATATTCTGAGGTACTGAAGATTAGGACTTTAACATCTGAATTCTAAGGGAGCACAATTCAACTTGTAACAATCATGTTTCTGGAAAGTAGGAAAGTACATTAACAATTCCCTCATGTACAGTAAGTGCCAGGATGGCTGTGTGCTCTGGTTGAAGGACTTCAGTGTCCTTTCTCTGTGTTTTGGTGTTATTCTATGGATACTTCTATCCCAGTGCTTAGCATTTTAGTTTAGTTGTGTTTGTTTAGCTGGTAATTGGGGCTTTACAACACCACATATTGCCAGCTCTTTATATGCAACTATGACTTATTTTATTTGGATGTACATTACTGATACTTAGAAGAGTGGATACAAGATACATATTTTCTGAATAAGTAAAGTAATAGATAAATGATCTAAGTCATAATTACTTTCTTATCTTACTATATATTTTTCACTATACATACTCTAAATGTTCACTATTACTTGAAAATGCTATTTTATTGCATTTCTTTGCACATACTATTATGTTCCTTGCTTAAAATATTCGCCTATACCTATGAGAAGATTATCTTATTCACTTTTTTAAATATCACCATAGTTATTAAAATGTCTGGTTTATATTAAATGCTCAATATCCATTGAGCAAACAATGGTTCTTCAAGCACAAAGCCTGCCAAATTTATAAATCAGTCATCATTACAAGGAAAATGAATGTGACTTTACCTTTATGCTCTGCATTGTTTGCCAGCTGCAGTTCCCCAATTTTTTAATAAATGTTCCAGATTTTTGACTAATTAGCAGTTAGGATAATCACAACTAAAAACACTTTAAAAATTAAAATAATTACTTCTAATTTGGTCTTGATCTAATTAATATTTTATTCCAATCCACTGGTGTGAGAATACTATGTCTTATATATTTACATACATATCCCTATGCTTTTTCTAATACTGGATTAATTCTGAATATATTTTTCGGTTTGGCATGTTTGTGCCATTGAAATATTTTATTTCATCCCTAGACATGTCTACATAAAAGGGCAAGAAAGTAAAATACTAATGGCAGAACATGGAATAACATATTCTCACCTCTCCTGATCTTTCTATGATTCATGTCTTTTATGGGACTAAAGAGAACTACATTTGCATAGTTTAGTCCTCATGTGTGGTTTTGTTAATGGCTTAAGTCATTTCCAGTGGTAATTTCCTAGTGAGTGTTTACCGCCAGCAAAATGCTACTTCCAATGAAATAAGTCTACCGTGAAGACTTCAGGAAAAAAATCAATATGAAGCAAAATCAGTAAAGTTAATGTTGCATCTTTCTGGGATGTTATTTTTAGCCATTCTCCTTTTTGACTTAGTTATAATTACAGTACTTATCATATCAGATTGTGGAATAATTTAAGTGCCTAATAGTATAATTAATCTCTCATCACAAATGTAATTTCATATGATAGTGTTTATTATAAAATTATCTTTGATGCTATCAGGGGCACATCCCATCTACTAGAAAGTCATAATGACTTTCTTATCTCACTATGCATCAGCCTGATCACAAAGGGAAAGCACAAAGCAAAGCACAGTGTTAAGCAGCATCTGGTTTTAGGAAGACAAACTATTGCAGATTATTGAAAAATAAATTTGTTTTATGCAACTTAAAGAAAAATATGTCTGCAGAAAACCACAGGCATAAAAGTGCATGTTAATATCTTTTACCTATTCATTCAGGGGAAAGAGGAACCTAAGCACTAGTAATGAGAATTTTACAAATACCAAGTATCTACATCAGTTCATATTAACCCATGTTCCCTAAATTCATCCAAATGAAAGATATTTTCCACATATACTCAGGCTTCTCTGCTACTCTGTTTACCACTTTCTAACATCAGCCTTATCCAACATGTACAGTTCCAACAAGATTCCTCTTTATAACCTTTCTCTAGAACAGTGACTCCAAGTTCCCTCCAGGTCAATCCATCCTTCATGACACTGCCAGAAATATCGTCTTAAAACACAACCACAACTTGCCATTTCCCTCTTCAGGACCTTAAAGGGAACTGCATTATCTAGCAATTTGAGTGAACATATCTAAGAACATTTATAATAGGTTCCCAACCTCCTGTTCCAAAAGTATACAGTGAACAGCCTGGACTCTGGAGAGAAACTCCTTAGTCTAGAATGCCAGTGCTCTCATTTATAATATTGGGAAACTACTTAAACTCTTTCTTACCCAATATTCTCATCTGCATCGTGGGGCAAAATAACACCACCTGTTTCACAGGAATGCTGTGAAAAATAAATGGGAAAACAGCCTCATTATTGATCCATGAAGAGATAGTAAGAGTCCCACTACGTCTCGTGCATGGTAAAAGTAAACCAAACTCCTTACTCCTTCCTGAAAAACTGTAACGCCGGCCCCCATCCGTGTGCCTTGTTATGTGCTGTTTCACCTGCATTAAGTATCCTCTCAGGCTCTTCGAGGACTACTGTCTAAATCCTAATTATTTTCCTTAAGGCCAATTTCAAGTGCAAACTTTTCATAAAGCTTTTCTTCATCCAATTCATGGCAAGAGGATACTTCTACCCTTAAATCCCCCTCACATTACTAGTACCTCTATTACTGTACATATCATCTTTTTTATTTTGTTCCAAATATTTGGTTTTCTTTTATTTTTCTACTAGCCTGAAAACCTCTTGAAGGATAACATTCTATTTACATTTGTGTTCCCTGAGCATCCATCACAGAATCAGACATCAATGAGTTACTATATAAGCATATTTTAAATTCCATATTATTACTATTTCTGGAGACTCTTGAAGAAGGTATATAAAAAGCAAAGTGATTCTCTCCAATTACTTAACACAAATACTTACAACAGACAATTATTTCAACTTACTTTTCTTTCCTTGCCCTCCTGTTTAAATATCTAATTGTCATTACAATTTGTACCTAAATCAGTTACCAAAAGGTAAATTGTTTTCCTGAAAATTTTAGTAACAACAATGACAAAATAACCATGAAGGTAACTCAAGAATTGGATATTCCGTCTGTGGTTACATTTTGCATTAACATATTTATGATGAGCTCATAATTAAAATAGTATCTTAAGAGAACTTACAAGGATCAGCCAATACGTGAGATAACGTAAAGCCCCATGATTTTCATACAACTGGAAAAAATGTCTTGGCTTAAAATCAAATGTACTCAACCTACATATGCTAAACAAATATGAGCAGCATAAATTTCCAACAACTTGATAATAATACACCCTCCTTTCTTTTTCTGTACCAAAAAAATGTTTCAAATACAAACATAAATCAGAGTACATTTTGTGGGGTGCTTAAGTAGTTTACTGATCTTGGCATATCCATTATATATTGTATTGCCATGGCATTTGTCAGAAAAATATTCCCGTAATCATCGTGCTAAATACAAATAAAGAATATAGCTTTCCTGATTAAACTGAAAGTATTTAGTTTATTAAATATGAAATGTCTGATTTCCTTAAGTATTAAGTTTGATAGTTGATACCTCTGACATTTCATTTTGACACTTCTTGCTTTATTTTTATTGTGAAGGTACATCCTCAGTCTGTCAAATGCATGGTTTGGCTTGTGATTATATTTCGAGGGTTTTTTTAGTGCAATTTTTGTGAAACCATGGATAAGTCAAAAATTCATGTTTTTTTCGAATATGAGTTCTGTCATGGAACAAATGCTGGACAGGCAGCTCAAAATATGACCAAAGCGTTTGGGAAGGATGTGGCTAATGAACGCACAGTATGTTGATGGTTTGAGAAGTTCTGTTCTGGTGATTTTAATCTTGAAAATGAGCCACGTGGACGACCTGAGACCAAGGTGGATAATGATGAGCTGAAAGCTGTAGTGGAAGTGAATCCATCTCAACCTACATGTGAATTAGCAGCAAGGTTTGATGTTACTATTCCAACAATATTGGACCATTTGAAACAAATCGGCAAGGTAAAGAACCTGGATAGATGGGTACCGCATAAATTAAATAAGCGTCAGAAGAGAAATCATCTGGAAGCTTGCCTTTCTTTGCTGTCACGACATAAAGACAAACCATTTCTACACTGTATTGTTGTTATGTGTGATGAAAAATGGATTCTCTTTGACAATTTCAAGCATTTGGCACAATGGTTGGATAAAGATGAAGTGTGAAACACAGTCCAAAACCTAATATTCATCAAAAAAAGCTGATGGTGTCTGTTTGGTGGTCCAGCACTGGTATTATCCACTACAGCTTCATGAAACCTGGTTAATCAATGCAGCCAATGTCTACTGCAACCAACTGGACGAAATGATGAGGATGTTTGTGATTAAGCAGCGAAGATTGGTCAATAGAGACAGGCTGCTCAAACAACAGAGGCTGGTCTTGGAAACTCTCTGTTATCAACCATATTCACCAGACCTTGCACCAGCTGACTGCCACTCTTCCAAGCTTTGGACTACTCCTTGCAAGGAAAAATATTCAATTCTTAACAAGCTGTGGAAAATGCCTTTCATGATTTCATCGCCACTTGCCCTCCAGGCTTCTTCGCTGCTGGCATAAACAAGCTACCATAAAGATGGAAAAAATGTGTTGATAGTTTAGGCGCATATTTTGATTAATCATACTGCTTCTTGTTTGAGGTATAATAAACTAAACTTTTGATTTGAAATTGGACACTTCATATTTAATTACCTAATATGTAATGTCATATATATCAGTAGTTGGTATTACAATTTGTACTTCATTATAGGGCAGATTTTACTCTACTAAATATTAAAGAGAAAGGTATTTTAACTGAAGACATTGTTAGGACAGGGCCTTATGTCTTACTAATTGTTATCCTTTTCAAAATTTATATGCTTAGTACATTTATAAACAATTGTGTCAAATAATACAGATATCTGCAGTGATTTATATAAAATACACATATAATAGTAATAGTAATATCAGTTAGACAATCTCATATCAAACAGATGGTTTTTTTCAGAAATTTTTCAAATATTTATTATTAAACATCTTATTAAGACAAGCACTGTCCTAGGGTGCTTGAGATATACTACTGAGCAAAAGTAAATAAATACATAAATACAAAAAAGTAAAACACATAAGAACATCTTCATATTTGCATATCTTACTTAGTCTCAAGATACAACCAATGAATTAGAAAGTAAATTATACATTATGATTGAAAAGGATAAATGGGCATCTTTTTCCCAGTAAAATATATAATACTTTAGTTGGATATTATCTTCCCCTTACCATTGAACATGGTATGAAAAAAAGTACATATTAAAGGAAAAAACAAATGGTAAAAATGACAAGAATCTAGAGTCTAAATGTATATCAAACTATTCTTTTTTACAGAATTACAAACCATATGTGTGTTAAGTATTTTAGATGCTCTGAGAAATGTATCTTTTTCTTACAAAACTATCTGGAAGTTTTGCTTAACATTTTCTATATTTTCTCTTGGGAATAAAAAAGATCCTTATGTCCTTACATAGAATAACAAATGAGGATGGCTTAGCCCAGTGGAACTCCTACAATATAACAAATAAATCTGAACATAAGATTTTCACTCCCACAAGAGGAACTGAAGTCAGCAAGGAAAGATATTCCCATATGGTTTGTTACAGGATGTTTCTCTACCAGTACATTAATTATTTTACAAGTTGAGAAAACATATTGACAACTAACTCTACTAAGCATGATGTACAAGTCTGAAGGAAGTGTGTTGTTACATGGGAATGAGTGTAATGATTACATATCACAAATCCCAATTCTGAACATGGTTATAAGACTTTTTGTTAAAGTATAAAAAATGATTCATATATTTGTCCTCTACTGTGTGGAGAGAGAAAATAATTGTGTCTAGAAGAATTCTATTGTTGGCCAACAAACATGAAAAAGTGCTCAACATCTCTAATCATCAAGGAAATGCAAATCAAAACCACAATGAGATATCACTTAACTCCAGTGAGATTGGCTTTTATCAAAAGTCCTGAAACAACAAATGTTGGTGTGGATGCGGAGAGATAGGAACACTCATACTCTGTTGGTGGGACTGCAAACTATTACAACCTCTATGGAAAGTAGTATGGAGAACTAAAAGTAGAACTACCATTTGATCCAGCAATCCCACTACTGGGTATTTACCCAAAGGAAAAAAAGACATTCTATAATAAAGACATCTGCACACGAATGTTTATAGCAGCACAATTCAGAATTGCAAAGATGTAGAAACAACCCAGGTGCCCATCAACACACGAGTGGATCAATAAAATGTGGTATATGTACACCATAGTGTAACACTCAGCCATAAAAAAGTGGTGAACTAATACCTTTTGTATTAACCTGGATGGGGCTGGAGCCCATTCTTCTTAGTGAAGTATCACAAGAATGGAAAAACAAGCACCACATGTACTTGCCATTAAATTGGTAGTGATCGATCAACACTTGCATGCACATATGGAAGTAACATTCATCAGGTGTCAGGCAGATGAGAGTGGGGAGGAGGGGATGGGTAAATTCACACCTAATGGGTGCAGTGTGTGCTGTCCGGGGCACGGGCTCTTTGGTAGCTTTGACTCAGATGGTGCAAAGGCAATTTATGTGACCAAAGCAATTGTACCCCCATAATATTCTGAAATAAAAAAAAAGAATTATGCTGTTTATGTTTATATTAGAAACCCAATTGCTGAATATCTGTTTGCATGTCATTTAATCTCTCAGAGCATTTTAACCACTATTCTTTGCTATTATAGGAAATATATTAGTTTCCTTGACTACTGTATTAGCTTCCTAGGGCTGCTGTAAAAAATTACCACAAACTTGGTGGCTTAAAACAAGGTAAATTTATTATCTCATAATTCCAGAGGCTGGAATCTAAAATCAAGGTGTCAGCAGGGCAATATTCCCTCTAGGGATTTTAGGGGAGAATCTGTTCCCTGTTACCTGTAGCTTCTGGTGGCTACTGGTTCCTTAGCCTGTGGCCACACCATTCCAGTCTCTGGATCCATCTTCACCCTGCTTTCTCCTCTGCATTTCAAAACTCCTTTTGTCCCACTCTTTTCAGAATACTTGTCGTTGGATTTAGTGTCCATCTGGTCCATCCAGGATAAACTCCTCCTCTCAGAATTCCTAATTTAATCACATCTTTTGACATATAGGGTAATATTCACAGATTCTGGGTATTAGCATGTGGACATATATTTTGAGGGCCGCCATTTGAAAATGTTACTTTTTACTCAACAAATACAATGTAGCATGCATAAATATAAGGTACAATGTTTGCAAAAATGTTCTCAGTTCTTCTGATGAAGTATCTTTAAGGAAATTTCATGTCAAATTGAAAATAAGGAAATATGAAATAATTAAATAAAAATGAGAAAAATAATGAAATAGTGAAAATAATGAAAAAAGCAAACCAAAACTTCCCGTGGGGTTTCGCTTAAGTAGAATAGCATCCTCAAAATTGTATAAAATTAAAATTATGTGTTTCTTTATTTCTTCTCTTTGCAGCACTGGAGTCCCAGTTTTATTACAACATATTGATTTATTTAAAATGAAAGATGGAAGTGATCTCCTTTGTTTTGCCCCACTTTTCCAGCTGACAGGTATAGATTCTTCGGCTGATATTTTATTCCTTTAATCAGAAATACATCTTAAAGGAAAAATTGGCAAGGTTAGTAATATCATGGTAATATTAATGTATACTCAAGATGCTCCCAAGTGTCTACTAGGGCACAGTTAATGTGTTTGCACTTCCATGCAGTTGGGGTCAATTTTTAAATTTTAATATTAGTCTTCCTATAAGTATACACATTAAGGTGTCTATAGAAACAAAATTGCCCATTCTGACAATCTATCTACGGGATTTGAAGCTTATTAGCCATTCTCAAATTGTTTTAATTTTATTTAAATTAAATTTTAATTTTAATTTATTTTCCATAAGCAAACACTCATAGGAAATGGCTGCATCTGTCAGAACACTGAATACATACATTTTTCAGTTTGGAAATAAATAGGATGGCATTGTCAAGGTGTATAGTGAGAAGGCTATAATTATAGACAGATTTGTTTTCCAAAATTAGAAACTTTCCCAGATAGTTATATGCAGTATTTTTAGTTCTTATAGATTAGTCAATGCAGTGGCTACCTAGGAAGAAAGCAGTTAAAATAATGAAAACTTTGAAAATGAATAAAAACTGAATATTCAAAAAGACAATACATGTCTCCTACTGTTTATAAGTAATCTTGAAAACACCGTGTAAGGACTTGAGTCATTGTCCAGCTGCTAAACATTTTCCTATATCACTCACTTGCATTTAAGTATCAGTGTGATGGAAGAGCTTATTTTAACGCATTTTCTATATTACCAATACTATGTCTAAAAATGCTACTTCTTGTTTGAATATCTCTTTTGAAACAATTGTTCAAACAAATATCTTCTACTTAATCCTCCTTGGGAATTGATTATCAGTTGTTCAATCATTACAAAACTGATATACTTGCCATGATTTTACATCTAATTATTCTCAGAGTAGCTACCTAGTTAGCTAGATGCAACATTTACTGTCATTCTCACCATCACACACATTAAAAGTTACAGGATCTAATGATACACTCAAGAAAATGCCAGACACATAGCATAGGTTCTAAGGGAAAAGTACATTTCATTATTTTTCAGTACTTTGATTCATTTTCAGATGTTGAGAAAGTCAATACACTTTAAAAAAAAAAAAGTCCTTACTTGTAAAATGCGAACATTTTAGCAGTTAAGAAGGAAAACAGTAAGGACACATTTTTGAGTATCCAGGCATTTTGCATTATATCACAATATTCTGTCAAATCGAGTTGATTCTAGTATTAAAAATAGTGATGTTTACAAATAGGAAAATTAAATCAGTACAATCAACAATGAATCAACTGTTTACTTTTGTGAATTTTTATGCCCTGTGAATGAAAGCATTTCCTATTCCATCATTTTGAATATATTTACTAACATTTTATTCTAACATATTTAAGTGCTATTTTTTACATTAAGGATTTGAACCCATTTGGAATTTATGATAATTAAGTGTGAGGGATAAGGAGGTAATTTCGTATTTATTAAATATAGATTGCCCATAATAACAGCATTAGTTATAAAATTGTTACTCTCACTGATGTGAAAGGAGTAAAGTGATGCTACTGTGAGGATCTCTTTCAGCTCTGTGTTCTAGTCATTGCTAATTTGTAATTGGATCAGTGCTGTGGTACTTGGTTAGCATATCTTTATAACCCTTGGTTCTTCATAGGGATAGACCAGCTTTTCATCACCTCTTGCTTTTCCCCATTTTGTTTTCTTTGTGGCTATTCTTTGCCATTTATCCTTTCAGGAGAATTTTAAATCAACTTCTCAAGATCTATGAAAATACTTACGAGATTGTGGCTAAAATGACATTGATTTAAATGTCAATTTGAAGAGCATGCCACTATGCTGTTAGTGTCTTTATATCCATGAATATTGCATCAATTTATAGCTTTTTATAAAATTTTGTAAAGTTACATTCTTCTATTTCCTAAATTTCACGCATATTTTAGTAAATTTTTATGTACCTGATAGTTTCTGTTTCTACTAAAATTTGTATATTGATTCAAGACAAAGATTGTTTTCTGTGCATATGTATAGTACATAAAGGAACTTGCTGAATTTATTGATAGTATTTAGTTGGTTGACAGAAAACTAGGGGAAAAAACTATTGTTTAAGAACTTTATTAGGAAGAATAATTGAAATAGTAAATATTTGTGCAGAAAACATTAAAACAGAAAACAGTCAACCAAATAAAAGAAGTCAATAACATCAAAAATGAGTATGAGAAAGGAACTATAAATGTTACAAACCTTAGCCAAATTCTCCAAGAAAAGAGGGAAGAGACAAAGTACCAAAGGAAAAAAAAATTCAAGAGTAGAAATCCCTACAAACCCTGCAGATATTAAAATGATTATAAGAAAAATTATGCACAACTTTATGTCAACAAAATAATACAATCTAGATGATGCAAATTGTCAAAAGTGATTCAAGAAGAAGTAGAAAATCTGAACAGAAAAGTAGTGAATAAAAAAATGAATAAAAAATGAAAATAAGAAAAAAATGATAAATTGGACTTTCTTGAAATTATACTATATACTTCTAAAAATATCTACCCTAGGATTTTACAACATTTTTCCACAGAAATATCTGTATACAAAGGTTCATAGCAGCTTTATTTGTAATACAACCAAAACTAGACTAAGCCAACATTCCATCCACAGGTGAGTGGACAAACACAATATGATATAGCAAAACAATACAATTCTGTTTAGCTATAAATAGGAACAAACTATTAGTACACTATGTGGGTGGACCTCAAAGTTATTACTTTAAATACAGAAAGCCAACACAAGAGAGAACATATTATGTGAATCCATTTAAATAGAATCTCAAGAAAAAGCAAATTTATAGGTGCAGAAAGCAGGTCATCAGCTGTCTCATGATGGAGCTGAAGGCAGAGATTAGCTATAAATTGGAATAAAAGAAGTTTTTGGAGTGATGGAAATGGTTTAAAACAAAATTGTGATGGTTCCCCAACTCTATACATTTACTAAATATCATTGAATTTTACACTTAGAATAGGTAAATATTATTCCATGTAAAATATCATTTAACAAAGATGTTTTAAAAGCAACAAAACCTGACCTGCTCCTTTATTTTCTCTAAGGCCCATCTCCCTACCCATTGCTAAGAAAATGCATTAAGTCTTAAAAATAAGGTTAAGCATTAGAATGTTGGCATTGTTTACCCATTTGGAATGGGTAAATATTTTTCAGTTACCGTAAACATAATAATTATTTCTTTTCCAGTAAAAAACAATTACAATTCAGGCAAGCGATTCTTTGGTTTAAATCCAGTCATTTTATTTTGTCACAAATCTCACATTCTCTGTGATATGAATTTTTCACTGGAAACTGAAAAAAGGCCCAAATTGTCTAAGAGCTAGAATTACTGTATATGTCATTTCATTCAACTTTTTATTTTCACATAAAAATCCCTCCAGAAATTTGTGTCTTTCAATTTGGCTGCTAACCTGAAGTGTTCATCAATGTGCAATATTCTTTAGGAGCTACCATACGCTATTTTGGGCAGTGTTGTTGTCAAACCTGAAAGATTTAGGAATATTTTTTATTTACTTTAGTTTTAATCTCCTGATGATAACCTTCTGGATTCATTTTTATTTTATATTAATATTGAACTATAATATGGCTTGTAAGAGAAATGCATTTGTCTTAACCTACAGAAAATTATATCGATAAATGCTACACTAAAATCATGTGACAGTACCTTATGGCATTTAGAATTGACAGAAAGATTAATAAAATTGTGCTTCTTAAATTTTTTATTGTATTTTAGAAAAGTTTATCTAATTAAAAATAATTATACTTTATCATGAAATTTTTCAAATTAAAAATTGTTTTTTTATAAGATGTGATTTATTTTATTTTATTTTTTTATTTCAGAATATTATGGGGGTACAACACTTTGGCTATATATATTGCCCATGCACTGCCCGTGTCAGAGCTACAATCATGGACATCCCCCAAACTGTGCTCCCCACATCCATTTAGTGAGAGTTTTCCCATCCCCTCCACCCCGCTCCCGCCTGCCCGCCCGCTGATGAATATTACTGCCCTGTGTGATGTAAGTGTTGATCAGTTAGTACCAATTTGATGGTGAGTACCAGTGGTGCTTGTTTTTCAATTCTTGTGACACTTTGCTTCAAAGTATGGGCTCTAGCTCCAACCAGGATAATACCAGATGTGTTAATTCACCGTTGTTTTTTATTGCTGAGTAATACTCCATGGTATACATATACCACATTTTATTAATCCACTCGTGTATTGATGGGCACCTGGGTTGTTTCCACATCTTTGCAATTGTGAATTGTGCTGCTATAAACATTCGTGTGCAGATGTCTTTATTACAGAATGTCTTTTTTTCCTTTGGGTAAATACCCGGTAGTGGGATTGCTGGGTCAAATGGTAGTTCTACTTTTAATTCTTTAAAAAAAATTGTGATAAGTTTATAAATATCTAACTGTATAACATTGTATTAGACTATTGAGTATTATAAAACCACCACTAGGCAAAAACAAATAAAAATTGTGTGGACTTCTTGGATGAATTCCTTAATAAAACTATTTGATATACTTAGGATGCAAATGACTATAACAAAAATTCATAGCTATAAGCAAAATCAAATATCAAGTTGTTAGAAATGGCCAAATGATAAGGTATGTTATCTAGTATAATATTTTTTGCAATTGTTTAGAAGAATATTACTTTGTAATTGTTTTTAATAATAATATTAATTTTTAAAAGTATATTTTAAAATACCTTCATATGTGCTTTTTAATTCCTTTATTGAAGTGCTTTATATGAACAATTAGTGTAATAGAGAGAAATAAATGTAATGGTGGAAACTATGGTAGATTTGGATTCAGATCAGATTTTAAATGTTGACTTTTCCCTATAGTATCTTATGATTTGGAGAAAGTAATTTAAACAACCTTACTCTTTGAATTATTACAAGAAATGTAGGTGAATGGCATTTTGTTATAAAGTGGAACTTTAATGAGATCGTGTATTTAATTGTGTTTTCTTTTCTATAAAGTATTATTTCAAATAAGTATTTTATTATTTAGTTTATTCTGATCAATTAATTCAATGTATCTGTGTATTTACTATATACAACTATCTTATCCACTTGTCCACATTATTTGAAAATTATAAATGCTTATTCGACAAGTGAGAAACCAAGATCAAGTGAAACTTTGGATCCATATAGTATACTATGTGCTTCCTCACTCTAACAAAGAGGTTGTTTGGAAATGATAAATCGTGCTTGAAATCATAAGGGTGGAATTAACAGCTCTGTACATACTAGCTACACGCTGTTAAGGAAGCCCTTCACTTCCGTTTCTTCAGGTTAAAGCGCAGAGCTCGGATAAAGTGCCCTCCAAGAAGCTGGCAAGCACAGCAGGCTTATTATGTCATCTTAATATGATCTTCTCTCGGTTCTTCAAGCAGTGCTAGGAAGTGCCAGTAGAGAGGTTTCACCTACAATGAAGTTACAGCATTGTTTCAAGCTATCCAAAGTATACTGTACAGGTCCAACATCAGGCCAAAAATCATTCTACAGTATAAATGTGCATTTTAAAAACCATCTAAATTTTTTTTTCCCTGAGGTAAGTTAGCACTATGGTGCTTTCAAAAGTAATCAGAAAAATCTTAGGGTCTTGGAAATGATTGTGTTCTTGATTAAAAAGAGCATGATTCTCAAAGCAATTTTTATAAAATAACATTTGGTTTTGTTTTGGTTTTTGCTGGGGGAGGCAAAAAATAAAAAAGGAAAAAGGAAAATGAAAGAAAATAAAAGGATAATTTCCTTAGACCCTTAAACCTCAAAATGAAGGCGAGTCCTCATAATCATTTCTGTATGAGAATCAGCAGGCTGCTGCTCCAATTCCTGATGTCACAGAAAAGGCTGAGCAAAGAGACCTAGATTTCTACTTCCTCTTTCTCCGGACTTTATGCATTTCCCTGTTCCACCCTTTATGATGTTCCCTTTTGTGTTGCATCTCTTTTGTTGTCAGGGCTGTGGAGTGTGGAAGTAGGGAAGACCTCCAAGTTTAATTTTTTTCTTTAACTGTTTCAATAATAAATGTTAAATTCCTCCAATGATGCTAAGGCTTTTGATTCTCTCAGGTCAGACTACTGGCCTAGCCCATCTTCTGCCAGCTGCCTCTTTCGTGGTCCTCTTTGGAGTGCTGATCTAGAAGAGCAGTCGGGGAGGACATACTGCAATACAATTCACCCAGGGGTTGGATATAGGATATTTTTCAGGTGAGTCAATTATTAATCTCCCTTTGGATGACCTGTTTCTTATATGGCTCTCAGGGCCAGTGTGCAGTCTTCCCCAACACAACATTTAGTAAGTGGAGAGGCTAAATGGTCATGAGGGTCCAAAATTTGCCAACTGCAGTATAGAAGAAAAAGCTCAGCATTTTTAATATCCATGAATCTTATTTCTATTATTTGATGTGGTTAAAGGCTGCATTTACTTTTAAATAATTGTTGGTACTCTTGTTATCATGAGGCATCCTAGATCTCATGATGCCTGCAGATCTTAAGGCATAATGAAATAATGTCCTGCTTTTACAATTTAAAATTTAACTTTCCTGACACCTCTGCTTTAATACTCAAATGATCAGATGGGTTGTGAGTCTGAATCTGTATTAATTATCATTTTATATTTGAATTAAAAGAAGGATTAAGTAACTTCTTGTTTTCTGATGGTCCATAGTTTATTCCCCTACTTTTGCCTTCACATTTTTATTTACGTGATCACAAAGCTTAAAAGTATGGATTTTGAACCCTGCTCTGTCATAGAATTACTATTTTACCTTGAGCAACTAATTCAAATTTCTGTACCTCTATTTTCTCTTCTGTAAAAATAGAAAAGGTAATTAGATAACTACCTCAAAGTATTGCACGAGGATTAGATGAGATAATACAATATAGCCCCAGTATAATGTAGTGTGTGGAATGACATTATGATGAGGTTCACGAATAAGCAGGGAGGTCTGTGCAGCCAGCTGCCCATAAGATTTAAGGATTCAGCTGAGTTTTTCCAAACTGGTTACTGTCCAGGATGACTTGCTGCATTCTGTAGAACATGCTTAGCTCTGGCTTAAATATCCTTGGGGAGGACTCTGGGTACAGTGGCTGCTATGGACTTCTAGCCACTCTAGGTCCCACCCAATACAGCCCCTCATGTCCAGGTTTTACCTACACACACCCTTTAGAAGATATGAACTTTAGTCTGTCACTTTTGATACAGCAGGGGGAGAAAGAATGGCTTGAGGTTTGCAGTGGGGGCAGAGTCACAGGTGGAGGACAAGAACAATCACATATTAAAAAGCTTCTGCACAACCAAGATATTAATACATTAAGAACAACTCTTTGTTTATGCTTTTGGACACACAACATTTGAAGGTATAATTTTCTGACATAAATAACTGAAAGTGGGGGGCAATGGAGTTGTACAAGAGCAGAAATTTGTATGTTATTGAAATTAATCTTCTATAAATTCAAATTAGAGTGTTGTATAACTTTAAGTTGTTAAATATAATCCCCATGGTAACTAAAAAAATAGTTATGAAATATACACAAAGGAAATGAGAAGGAAATTAAGACATTTCACTAGAAAAAAATCACACTAAAAAAAATTAGTGCAGTAAGGAATATTGAACACAAATATCAAAATGACAGATGTAAGTCCCTCTTTATCATTAATTACATTAAATGTAAATGGATTAAAATATCTAATCAAAAGACAAAGATTGGCAGAATGGACAGAAAGAAAAACATAATCTAACTATATGCTGTCTACAGGAGACTCACTTTAGATCCAAAGACATAAATAGGTTGAACGTGAACAGATGCAAAAAGATATTCCATGCCAATAGTAACCAAAGAGAGCAGGAGTGGTTATACTAACCAGATAAAATAGAAATTAAATCAAAAAAGTTTATCAGAGACAAAGAAGCACATTATATATAAAAGAATTTTCAATATAGCAAGAAGATGCAATCATTAAAAACATTTAAGGTACCTGATAACACACCATCAAAATAAATTTGACATAATTGAAAGGGGATAAAGGCAGTTTTACAATAACAGTTGGAGACTTCAGCACCCAGTCTCAGTAATGTATAAAAGAGCCAGATAGCAGATAAGTAAGAAAATAGAGGACTTGAACAACACAAAAAATCATCTATATCTAATAGACATATACAGAACACTTCATCCTACAACAACAGCATACACTTGTTTTTAAGAATTCATGGGACATTCTCCAAGACACAACCTGTGTTAGGTCCCAAATTAACATTCAATAGATTAAGAAAGATAGATATCATACAAAGTATCTTCTCTGACCACAACGGATGAAGTTAGAAATCAATAACAAAAAGAAAATTGAAAAAATATAAATATGTGAAAATTAAACAACATGCTCTTAAACAACCAATGGATCAATGAAAAAATTACAAGAGAAGTTAGAAAATACTTAGAAACAAATGAAAATGAAAACACAACATACCAAAATTTATGGGATGCAATGAAAACAGTTATTTAAGTTTAAAACTATATATGCTCACATAAAATAAACAAACAAACCCCCACCAAGAACAAAAAATATCTCAAATCCATAACTTAACCTTACAGCTTCAGGAACCAAAAAAGAAGAACAAACTGAACCCAAAACTAACAAAAGGAGGGAAATAATAAAGATTAAATATGCATGAAATAGGGAACAGAAATCAATAGAAGAAACAAATGAAACCAAAAGCTGGTTCTTTGAAAAGATCAAAAAAGTTGACAAATCTTAATATATAGTAACTATGAAATAAAGAGATAATACTTAAATTACTAACATAAAAAATGAAAGTGGACAAAACTACCAATTCCATAAAAACAAAAATATAACAGAGTACTAAGAACAGTTGTACACCAACAACTGGATAATCTAGATGCATGAATACATTCCTAGAATCAAAAATTTAGCAAGATTGAATCATGGAGATTTAGAAAATCTGACTGAATCTATAATTAGTAAGGAGAGTAAAAGAGTAATCAAAAATCTCCTGACAAAGAAACTCCCTGGATTTGATAGCTTCACTGGTGGATTCTACCAAACATTTAAAGAAGAAATAATACGAATTTTTCTCAAACTTTTCCAAGAAAAAAAAAATGAAGTGCAGATGGACAAATGAAAGGATAAAGAAAATGTGGTACACACATACAATAGAATATTATTCACTCTTAAAAAAGAAGGAAATTCTGACCTATGCTACAACATGAATAAACCTGGAAGACATTATGTTAAATAAAGTAAGCCAATCACACAGGGAAATATGCTATATGACTCCATTTATATAAGATACCTAGAGTTAGGTCAAAATCGTACAGACAGAAAGTAGAATGGTGATTGGTAGGGGCTGGAGGAAGAAAGAAATGCATATTACAGTTTAATGTGTATAGAATTTCAGATTAGCAAGATGGAGAGAATTCTTGTGAATAATAGTGGTGATAGTTACACAACAATGTGAATGCACTCAATATCACTGAAGTACACACTGAAAAATGGTTAAGATGGTTATGTGTATTTTACCACAATAAAAGTTTTAAAAAGAAAATGACAAGTAGAAGCAAGACAAACACACACACACACACACACTTCTTCTGCAAAGCAAACAGTCTTGATTGCCCCAAGGGAGATACGCTATTCTCATATAACTTTGGGTTTATGCCCATCTAAAATGTTAACTTTTTATTTATTTCTGTAAAGGAATTACTGTAGTGGATTTTACATCTCCAAATAAAATGCAAAAAACAAATACACATTCCATATTGAGATTGTGCTACTTACGTGATTAATCTCATAGAAAATTATAAAGAATGTGCAAAAGCACCTACAAGAAAATATGGAACACCATAATTGTGCTGAAAATTGCATGAGTGCCCAATATATAGAAAGCATCACTCTTCACAATCTAGAAAATATATTGAAGTAAAATGTAAATGTGATTGTGTAAAAAAAGGATTTCACTCTTTCCCTTAGTGTGAATGAGTATCTTCAAAGAAAAAAATATTCCGAATATAATGAACATAAATTTTCATTTCAAGTAGAATACAGTGAATTTTTAAGGAATACGTAGGTATTGTTTATATACCTACCATAGCTCAATGAAATGTTACTTAATTTAATAACTAAATATAATTTAAAATTTTCCTTTATATTTTGGCTCAGCTCCAAGATCCACTATGAAGAGTGTATTTTCACATAATTTTAGTATTTAACTTTAGGTAGAACTCCTTTGTGATATGGAATTAGTAAGCCTCAGGAGAAATTATTAAACTTATACTAAACTTGAGGTTTTTATTATTTTTAATCACCAAAAATCCATTCATCTTCCAAAATTTTATTAGCATGGAAATAGCCCCATTCTTTGTTGTGAAATTTCACAAAAATTATGAAGAGTTTTTAAAGGTTTCATGACTCTGCTCTGTCAATTTTTATATGGAAAGTATTCAAGGGACAGTTTACCCAACTGATTGTTAAGAGAATAACAATGGTGCTATTCTTTCCTCTAATCATAACTTTTTTATATGTCATGAATTACTTGAGCTGAGTGAATGTAACATAATACCCGAATATGTCCTCAGAATTCTATGAAATATGCATTTAGATGAATTGTAAAATTTCACAGAAATGATGTAATCAGTAACAACAACCATTAAGTGATTTTCTTTTATTGTATTCCAACACCAGTAATGTGGTTACAAGAAAATATACTTATTCAGTTACGGCAATTGATACATTGCCTATGAATAGAATTCTAGGATAAAAAAGGATCTCCTTAAGAATTTAAAAAATATTATTCTCTTGTTTTTTAGATTCCATGAATGTTACGGAGAAATCTGATGCCTAATTACTTCTATGTAGTCTTGGATTGTTATTCCTTTCCTTTTCTGGCAAAATTATAAAAACAACAACAACATTTTCTCTGGAGTCCCTTGTGTTGCTCATATAGTTATATGCATATGTAGTATCATATGATTAATTATATAGAGAAATCCAAATATAAACAACGTATCTATTGAAAAATATTAGAAAGTTATTTTTATTTTAAATCCAAAATAAACAAAAATAATAAAACATTTAATTTCTCAAGAAATACTAAGTTCAAATAATAATTGGCATGATATGTAAAACAATGCAAACATTTGTATTAGGGTAACTACATTGTAGAAATTAGCAACAAATGTAATCACTGGGTAGGCAGCCCATAAGGGAATATATACTGAGATAGTTATTGTTTCACCTTTTATGTGCTTTATTTTCTCAAGGCTTATTCTAAAGCGTGACTTACCTTGAAAAAGATGTAATATTATATTTAATAGTTTTGATTTTAGAAAAAAAGTAAGGCTTTTGTTTTCCATATAATATTGCTACTGATGAAGTGGGAAATAGTATTCAGCTATTATATCAAGACATGTTTTGAAGGAATTACCTGAGTTCTTGTAATTACCTGAGTGATTATTCTTAGCAATGGTATTAGGATAGGAGACTTCATTTGGGAATAAAAACTACAAATTCAGATGTTAAATGAGTTTGTCATCAATTTTGACTGTATATGAAAATGCATTTTAACTCAATATTTATCAATCTTATTGTCTACTCAATTTACATGTCCCAAATATCTGTTTTCCTCACTAAATATTTTGCCCTGTGAAAAAAATGGTGCATTATATGTCAATTGATATTTGTATATTCATCAAATGTCATTTTAAGCTTTAAAAAAGCTTAGCAAAAGCAAATTCATAAGCCAGGTTATTATTATATAGCAAATTAAAAGAGAGCAAGTGAGTGAGTGAGAGTGATTTATTTTCTCATTTTTGTTAAAAATATTTGTGTAGAGTTTTAAGCATATTTTCAGTTACAGAAGACTGTAATTTGAGCAGCAAATATTAATTTTCTGTATTTTTGTGTATTTGCTCTCATTCTGTTTCTGAAGCACTTCACAATGAAGTTGGTTTGAATGACGCAAAAAAAGAATTAATCATGGTATTTAAAAAATTAGATATATTTTTTTCAATTGCATTGACTAAAGGGACTAGGTAATTTAATAAAATTGTGTATATCATTTCCTCATGGCAAGTTTGATATAACAAGACAGTGCCTGGAAAAGTGCCTGTCATATAAGAGGCAGCCCATCAATATGGGCTCATTCCTTCTTTTTTTTCCTCATGAGAAACAAACTGAAGATATTTCTCCCATTGCAGCATAATTGTCATGGAGTTTTGTAAATTCTACACACCTCAAGACAATTAACGCCGCTAGTGTCGAGATTAATATTTGCCTGTAGAATGGAGTTGACAGGAAAATAACTATCATTACACGGAAAAGAGTACAATCTTAAATAGCACGTGCAACTGTCATGACGTTTTTGCTTCACTCCAAAATATAACTCTATCTAACTATATTTTAATGTATATTTTCAAAAATAAAATATAATGAGAAGTATATACACACACACACAGAACGAACTGCAAGTTTTGCCAGGAGGCTTCCTTAGGCTATTTTAAGTTGCATAACACCTCATCATCAGCCGGCTCAGGCCCAGACAGCAGGCAGACAGGAGGGCACATTCCTGAAGCTGTAATAAATAACAGGTTCAAAATGCTGATATCAAAATTTGTGTCATATTTAAAAACAGCAAGGAATAGAAATGTAGGGTTCAAGTCAACCCCGCCCCTTTTCTTTTAGAGGGTTAGAGATTGGGTTTGCTTCATAGTCCTTCCACGAAATACATGTTGTGCAAATGAAACATTTCTAATATTCGGTTTAGCTTAGCATGGTTAGCTGTAACATTAAAAGACAGGGTTTGACTATTTCTTAAGAATGTTGGCTTTCCCCAAAACATTGTAATCAGATTTAAAGCTTCTTATATGAGATATGGGGAACTGAGTTGATTGCCAATTTTATAATTATTACACGCTTATTTTGTGTCATCCTTTCCTCTATCATCCTGAACGTATTTGTCTTGAAAATAATTTAAAAATAAGTTCCCGAGATGGTTGAATATGACTAACACCATGAGAGTAAAGGAAATTGATCCTGTTACGACACATAACTCTCACTGGTAGTTAAGAGCTTGCTATTCCACATAAGCTAGACATTAATCCCAGGATGTATATCAAAATTGTATACTCATTAACACCTGCAAATGAACTATCCTTGGTCCTAAAATTCTTAAATTTTAGGGAAATATTAGGCAATATGAAAATGTCCATTTTATAATGTGTAGGTCATGGTCATAAGTTATGTGTAATAGTTCAAATGGCCTATCTGTACCTTGTCTTACTCATCTGTGAAATGGGCTGGATGGAGAAGCCACCATAAAACTGCACAATTACTGTGTCAGACCCATCCAGCTCCAAAGGTGTTTTACCACAAACTGTGCCGATTGTCACAAACTACATTAATTAAAGGTACTAGGAAAGTACCTTTAACTGGTTTCCAGGTCTTTAATATTCAGAGGAATAGGAAACCTTTACTTTTCAGGCATTCATTAAGCCTCCCATGTAGCACATTGACACTGGAGCAGAGAGTTCAAATACACCTCCGCAAGCACGGCATCTGGCGTGTCTGTGCATGTCATTTCCCACTGTCAGGGCCATGGTGACATCGGGGCCACATCCATCCCTTTGTATCTGAGGTATAAGTGTTTGATCAGGTCTCCTTTGCTTTCCCCTTTCACAGGGGAGAAAGCTAGGACAGTTAATTGAGGTGAAGTGACATCTAGTCATTTGAGTTTTGCAGATGTGTCATCATGCTTTATACAGGGCAGAGTAGAAATTGAGCTGAAGCAGAGGTGCTGGGCTTGAATGACAGGGAAGGGAGTAAATTAAGGAGAAGCAGGAATTTGATACTTTTGAGATATGCATAAAGCCAAAGAAGAATATCTTAGTCATAACCTGGAGCCAGAATTCATTCAGTAAAAATTTTACTGAAATAATTTTAAAATAGAAGATTAAAGTAATATGAACCAAAAATACATTTTCAAAGGAAATTGCTAAAATTTAAATTTGAAAAATAAAAGGGAGAAAAGTTAAATGAGGGCATTCCTTTATACTTGCCTTTTATAAAAGTATTTTTTTATAACTACTGAATACATGGGGTTTCTAGCTTCCCATGACATTTCACAAAGTAGCCTAAATTCTAATACTAATTCAAGCATTTTAAGTGTTTATAACTTACTTCCAGCTATATTCTTTTCAAATGATTTTAAGTATATTTATGTATTCCTGACTATATCCGCTTACTTATTTCCACAATAATTCAGTTGTATAATTACAATTATCAATGTGTCCCCTGACCAATTGTTAAAAAGAGGTCAGTGTTTTCCCAGCACTTGGATAACATAAAGGTTTTTATTCTATGTAGGGACAGAGACGTGCATTTAAGATTTATGAGACAGGAGAATCCAGGAGCCAGGCATAGATGTGACAAGATGAGATTCAGCTCAAGATTCTAGAAGAAAGTGTATTTTGGAAGCAAAGAAAAACAGAGGGAGATGACAGCCAAACTTGACAGAGAACAGGATAAAGTGCAAACATCACTGGAAAGGTCCATGGAATAAGAGTCAGCAACCCCAGTGTCTGGCTAGCTACTCTTTGAAAATGTTCCAGTAGAAAAGTATTTCTACTGTAGTATGTATATTCTATATTTTACTCTGCCTTTGGCCTTTCAATACTCTAGTATAAATGCTATTCACCAAAGGACAAATCTGCTAAAATTTTAGAGCAGATGGCCACACATGCATTTGCATGAAGAGCCAAGAAGTGACTTCCTATGGCAAGAAACGTGTGTTCAACTTGCCTTAAATCAGTGGGTCAGTATCAAAGAGTATCTTTGGTTTTGATCAGAGTAGAAAGAGAGTATGACAGAGAGTATATGGTTCTCACCGTACTGTTTCTGCAAGGAAATTTGTCAGGCTCTGACAAAGGAAAAAATGGGGGGGGGGAAACTCTTCCAAAATTTTGTATAAGAGTGTTGAGAACTCAAAGAAATACTGAATTGTTGCCTACGCCACATAATGTTTAACAAGAGGTGAAGATATTTTTGTCCACGTGAGGATTCTCTTGAAATATGTTGGAATAGTAAATGGGGAGTCAGGACTTTGTACAGTCAATTAACAATCTTGCTGAAGCTAAAGTCACTCTGACTTGAGCAAGTGGCCAAACACATCTCAGTATGAAGGAGGAGAAATCAATGTTAAACAAACAGTACGTATCAGAATTTCACATCGAGGCTAAAATGAAAAAGGGGGGAAGAGAGAGAGCGAGTCAGAGAGAGAGACAAAGTTATCATGTTATATAGATAACTAGGCGCATGATGTTCGCATGTATATATCTGGAGAAGGTTGAGATGGTGGAATATTTCTGGTACACGTATGAGATTACAAATGGGAATTTGTTAAATTCAATGGTGGAAATCTTTGGCTAAAAGAAGGGATCTTGGATTTCCCAGAACTATGCTAATGAAGGACAAAGCAAAAATAATCTGATTTGTCTTTTTTCCTGTGAGATTATTTTACTTTCTGTGTGGTATTTACTGAGACTATAAATTATGTTTGAACCAACACAGCCCACAGAAGGCTTATTTCCCGAATGGCCTTATATTTTGCATTTTTACTTATGATCCCTGTTAGGAAATGACCAAAATGGGGATGCAGACCCAGGATACACATCACTCATATACATAATAGACAAGGGCCAGTTTCTAAAAATTGATGGCACTGGGGGGTCAATTTATTGGGAGGATGGCTGATATTTTTCAATCATAACTGAAGCACAGAGTCTAAATCGGGTAAGCAAAAAGGAAATCTTTTGCTTAGGGTCAAATTTGGCCCAGGGCTCTGTGACTATCTTCTGGTTATGGTCAGGAGCAATATTCACATAGAGGGTTGAGAGCTTCCAAGTGACCTTAATTTTAAGAAGAGGAACACAACATCTGGATTCTAGGCAGTGGTTGGTATAAATAGAGGATTACACATGCAGTAGATGTCCTAGTTACCTTTTTTTGGTGGTAATTTAACATAAAATATGAATGGTAGAATATTAAATAAATTTTACCCCTGCATCAAATGTTAGCTTAATTTTATATTTGTTTTCTCTGCTTACTTTTGGCAATTTTTTATTATTTTATTACTACATATATACAGAGAATCCCAAGTGCATTTTTTTTAATGAAAAAAGCATATCTGTTTAGGTACCATGCAAGTCAGGTATAGAGAAGAAAACCCGTTAGTTATCTCCATCATCCTCCCTCCCTGCACAACAGTGCTTAAGTTAACTACTGTTCTATCACCATAGATTAGTTTTACGTCTCCTGAAATTTTTGTTATTGTATTCTCTGGTGCCCGGCTTCTTTTCTTCAAAATTTCACTGGTGGGATTCTTCCATGTTTGTGCATGCAGCAAAAAAAGAAATATCTATTTTTTACAAAATAAATTATCCCACATGCTTAGTGGCTTAAATAAACAATATTCACATATTATCTCTCAGTTTCTGTGGAACTGTATCAGCAAAACATCTTTCTGTTCTACTCAGCGTCAGCCAGTTTGACTTAAAGGCCGAGGGCTAGATCATCTGAAAACAAATACAAGTTAAAATGAATTACGGCTTTAAATGTAAAGCTTAAAACTATAAAACTTAAAAAAAACACAGAAGAAATGCTTTTACCCTAGAACTAGGTCAAGACTTATTAGACCTGGCATCAAAAACATGATCAATAAAGGAAAAGTAAATAAATTGAACCTCATCAAATTCAAAAATTTGCCCTGTCAAGAGGATGAAGAGAATTTACAGACTAGGAGAAAATAATTGCAAACCACATATTGGACAAAGCTGTATTATTTGCAATATATAAAGAACTGTCAAAATGGCAGCATAAAAAATGCAATTAGAAAATGAGCAAAAGACATGAAGAGACATTTCACTTAAAATACAGGTGACAAATACATGAAGAGATGTTCAACATTATTTGTCCTTGGGGAATGCAAAATAAGAATACAATGAGATATCACACCTATCAAAACAGGTAAAATTTAAAAAAACAGTGTCAATATCAAATGCTGGAGATGTGGACATACTGGATCACTCATAGATTATTGCTGGGACTGCAAAATGAGACAGTCACTCTGGAAATGCATATGGAAGTTCCTTACAAAATTAAACATCCACTTTACATATGATCAAGCAATTTCACTTTCACATATTTATCTCAGAGAAATGAACCTATTTTACACAGCAATTTGTACCCAAATAATAAATAATTAATATTTATTATTAATAATCAAAAACTGGAAACAACTCGGATCCCCTTCAAGTAAAGAATGCTTAACAAACAAACTGTGGAATATCCATACCATATAATACTACTCTTCAAAAAAAGAAAAAAAAAAAGGCCAGAGAACTGGTAGATACAATTACTTGCATAGATCTCAAGTGCATTACACTAAGTGAAAAAAGAAAAGGGCCAATCTCAAAATATTTATTCCTGCATAATTCCACTTATTTAACTTTCTCTACACAAAAAATTTAGAGAGATGGAGATCACATTACTGGTTGCCAGGGAAGGAGGAGGGAGGTGTCTGTGAGTATAAAATGAATGAGTATGTGTAAAATTGGTGAAATCTGAATAAGATTGGAGAATTAATCAATGCCACTTTGCTGGTTGTGACATTGTACTATATTTTGTGAAATCTTATAATTGATGAAATCTTGCTTAACAGTATAGAGGATCTTCCTTTATTATTTCTTGCAACTGCAGAAGAATGTATAATTATACCCAAAACAAGAGATTTAAAAAGTAGAAAGATGACATGCTGAACAACACACACCAAGGCAATGTAACTGAGTGTGAAAGAATAAATATCACTCACAAAATACAGTCTATGATTAGGGAACGCAAAATCGTCAGAACCAGTCAGTAGGAAATACGAAGTTCCTAAGCTGATTGTGATGACAATTCAGATGGAACTTAAAATCTTTCACAAAGTAAAACTGAAATTTGAAGAAAATAATATCCTTTGAATTCAGGGAAAGTGGATATGATCCTAATTATGTATTTATGCATTTATTTTTCTTTGAGGTATCCCTCATGCCCTTGATATCAGTGTAAATTTTCCTAAATTCTGGAATATAATTCAAATGTTGAGAAACTTTCAATCTGGTAGGACAGAGAATGTTAAAAATAACATCTGACTTATAAAATTTTTAGGTATCTTTCTTGGCTTTTAAAAAATTTTCTCATTCGAGATTACTTCGCCATAGTAAGAATAAAAACTTGTGTCATGAGCATTGAAAACCATATACAACATATATCATTATTATGATAATCGCCCTTAATAGCTATTCTTAGATTACAATTTAAAACTGTGTGAATTATGTTTGTACTTTTGCAAGTGTGCAAATAAAAATTGATTTCAGTGATCTTTTTATTTTAACAAGTGTATTATAGTTACCCTACATGTAACTTAAAATATGCTAAGTTGGCATTTTTAAAGATTCCTTTAGATAATAGGACTAACTGAAATAATCCCTGTACATTCAACATTATTTCAGTTTGTTTTTTCAAAAGGCATGATCTCAGTTTATTCCACTGCCTCTATGCTTGTTCCTCTTCCAATGCCAATATTGCGTTTGTTTGAATGTTCTGTCGTTGCCTTTCTCTGTGCCTGCTCTAGCAACTGCAGTGCAATTTTTCTCATTCCTAATAGGAGCTTCATTCCACAGAGGGTCTATATAATGTTATAATATTTACCAAATAATGCCATTTGATATTCCTTAGATTGTCATTGTGATGTATTAATGTAACAAATAAAGTTGGTATCGTAAAATCATTGGAGACTTTCAGAATCTGACTGATATATGAAAACCAGTGTTCACTTAAAGATCAATTGCTTATATGGCTATGAAGAACCAAAAATATAGGTTCTTTGTTTGTTAAAAGGAGTAAAAATAAATCCACAGCAGACATGATAGATATGCCATATTGCAATAAAATCCCATAATTTTACAAGAGGATGTTACTATAGGATGCTTAAATTCATCTGTGTATTTTTGTTTCTCATCTGTACTCCTTATGCTACCTTAATTTAAGCACTGTATACATACATACATATATACACATACACAGAGGAAATAATTATTAAGATTTTTCTAAGCCAAAAATACAATTTTATAGTTACAAATGGTATTAGATCTTATAAAATATTTTAAATTATTTATGATCTTCATAGAGGCCAAAGCTGTTACCAGATTTCTATTACTACTTCAGTGTTCAAGGAAAGAATAAAGTCTTTTCCATGAAATACAAGTAAACATAGTAAATTGGTAACTTACATTTTAAGATTTGATTGCTCCAGATTTCAATAAGATTATGGATTGAATGTTAAAAATTTGGAAAACAGAGGATATTCAGTTAATGACTACGTATTAGTTGTTTTAAATTATTTTTAAAAAAAATTTAATAAATAATATAACACAATGAATTTTATGGTCATGAAAATTTTCTCAATAGTATTAAACAATGCAATTAATTCTCATAGCAAGGCACAATCAAGAATAATATTCTAAGAATGACAAAAATGCAATATTCTGCCTTGTAATTTCTTAAAATGTTGTAATTATCTTTAACATATTTTGGAATTAAACTCTCCAACTTTACCATTCACCTGTCTGAAGAAAATCTCAAACTTATTCAGATGAATATTTTCCAGATACAAAGCAATAAAGCAGCTGAACATTCCAATTGCATCTCCCTGCCCTTTTACTAGGACGGTCAGACTATTCAATAAAAAGGGAAATAAACAATCATAAGAAGGTCTAGAAAATCAAAACGTTTAACCCAATACACCATTTTCTTGATATTATTGAAACAAAATAAATCCATCTTCTTCCATCAGAGATGATTCTCTTTGGAAAAAAATAAATACGCTCTCTATTTAATTTAAGTGAAATTGAAAGTGTAATCACATAATTTGGGACGTGCTATGCCACAGGCACTCTAGTTATAATTCAAGTGTTGGTTAATGAGATTTTTTTAAGGCCATCTCTGCCTCATGTGACACTGTGCGTTATCCTCACTGAACACACGCTCGCAAATCATGAGAACAAGAAATGGAGGTTGCAGGTGCCTGGCGCGGTGAGGAATCGCAGCTGGTTTCAGCCGTTGGGGAAAAATCTGGATGACATAAACCACCATTTATTTAGACGGAGGGTTGCAGCTACAGGATCTTTGATAATGTAAACTAAGTGTACCCACCTTCTGAATGTGGATATATTCTCATGGTTATTTAATTGAAATATTTTAGGATAAGGAGAAGGAACAGGTTTGTTATACTCTGCCTTTAGGGAACAAAACCTACAGTAATCACCAAGGGACTAACTTTACTGTCCCAAATATGCCACCTGAAATATTATCTGAGCCTCCATTCCCAAAGTATGTGGCAAAAATTGCAAAGTATGTCAGACACTGTCAGTGAAAATGACAACAGAAAATCATAAGTAGACTTATCTGGATCCAAAAACAATATAAGCTTCAATCTTATCATCAATCTTAACATCATAAGGGTAATATTTTCAAATCAACCTGTGATCTCTTCATTCATAAATATTTATAGAGTTACTACTATGGGCTATTTTCACTTTTAAATTCTCCAAATGAAACAATGAGGGAAACAAAATTCATACTCTCCTGGAAGTTAGACTTAAGGCCACGTTAAAAGTCAAGAGATCGAATGAGCGCAATCAAGGGAATGAACAGAAATAGGAAAAAAAGTGGTCTCAGGCTTCGACTCCAAGGTCCCTGGCCTATTCCATCTCCTAGAGATGACGGGTTATAAACACTCGGGGCTACTTGATACCTTAAGTGCTTTCCTAGCCATTGCTGCTACTAAGGAAAATAGTGCATCAAAAAGAACAGCATAGGCAATATCTCAATATCTTGCAAAATTTTTACATCTCCTAAATCTTTTATATTATCTTCATGTCTGCAGTGTCACCAATATGAACTTCATACACTACTAGTGGTTTAAGCTGGTCACGTACTAAGAGAATCTTGTTATTATACCTGGGGTTTACTCAAATCTGTCCTTGTACATAACTTATCAAAAATCTTAAAAGATATAATAGTTTACACTACTAATGTGTTCAAGTGGAAAAAACAAATTAACAATAATGCTTTTAGGAATTCTAAAATAGTAAGAATTTTCTAAATAAGAGAGAGTAGCAAAAAGAGATCATTGATCTACTTGAATAGATGCATATTAAACAATTCTTAAATAAAAATGAGAATATAATAATTTACTTATAAAATGTCATTGTACAAAACAATGTGTGGGATCATTTTGATGTAAATGTATCAAAATACTATCAGTTGCTGATTTTGAATTGTTGATTTTTAGTCAGTTACATGGTTAACATGTTCCTCTTTTATATTTTGTATTAAAAACTCAAAATGAACAAATGTTATCTCCACAATAAAAGTACTTACTACATAATTTTTTAGGCTGGGCATGGTGGCTCATGCCTGTAATCCTAGCATTCTGGGAGTCCGGGGCAGAAGGATCATTTGAGGTCAGGACTTCAAGACCAGCCCAAGCAAGAGCGAGACCCGTCTCTACTAAAAATAGAAAAATTAGCTGGGCGTCATGGTGTGCTCATGTAGTCCCAGCTACTGGGGAGGCTGAGGCAGGAGGATTGCTTAAGCCCAAGAGTTTGAGCTTGCAGTGAGCTACGATGGCACCACTGCACTCTACCCAGGGCAACAGAGTGAGAATCTGTCTCAAAAAAAAAAAAAGAAAAAAAATGTGTTTTTTGATATCTTTATGTGGTTATTATTTTTGCTTACTGTACTTGTTAGAACATCTTCTATAATATGACCAGAAGCAGCAATCATTGGTAACTTTCCTTCTTCCCTATTGACATAAATAAGCAAAATTTATGTCATGTGTTTAATGTCTGTAGGATCTGCATTGAAGTTACTCTTTTTATTTCTGATATTTTTATTTTGAGTATCATTTTCTTCTCAGATTTGACATAGATATTCATCTGAAGGTTATTTATTCTGTTAGAGTCTTTTATGTATTTACTTCTTTTTTTTCTGTATTTACTCAGTTAGTTAGTTAGTTAGTTAGTCAAATAATTAGTTGCATCTTTCATTTACTGGGATTGTGTGTTTGTCCATTGCAGAAAGCTGTATACTATTGTGGTAAAGCATAAAGTCTTGAAATAGACTTCTGATTTTGAAGCCTCACTCTACCGAATATCAGATGTGCCATCTTGAGCAAGTTAATTATGTTTCCTATGTCTCAATGTCCCAATGTCTCAATCTGTGGAAAAGGAGTAACAATAAAACATCTGATAGAGTTGTACTACATAAGTTGACCCATGTACCATGCGCATATCAGTTCCTACCACAAAATAAGCATCCAATAGGCATAACATATTAGTAATGTTATTATTATAATTCTCTTTCCAGCAGACATACAAAATTCTTTTAGTAAAATAATATACCCCCATACATTTAGTTTGCAACATCGCTCCACTCACATTATCAAGCAATGTACACTGAACATAGTGCACCAAATTAAGCTCCACATATCAATCCTGATTGATCTAAATTATTCTTTATATTCCATATTTTCAGCCACTCTAATAGTTTAGGATAGGGAAGGCAAAATCATGAGTCAGTTAAACATAATGCAACTTCTAAAGGGAAAGCAAGTATTTTCTCCCACTAGACTGAAGCTGGCCTTATCTTACAAAGTGTGTCTGTTGCAACCATCTTGCCACCAAATATAGATTCAGAATAAAATGAGAATAAAATGAACACATGTAGGAAGGTAAACAGACAATTGAAAAAGGAGAAAGAACTTTTCTTCATTATGTATTTTGAGGTCCAATGCACTTATGCCCCACCCTTGAAGCTTTCTGTTAACCTTAAATCAATACATTATCCTTCTGTGGAATGGTTTTTAAGTAGGTCCCTGTCATTTTCATTCAAAGACTCATAACCATAACCACCATTGCTGAAATTGACAATTTTGTTAGGCCCAAGAAGTATCAGAGTGGAATTCTTCCAAGTGAATGAGAAGGTTAAGGGAAAGTAGACTGGGCATTAAAAACACATACAATAACTACCATGGTTATAAATCCTAACAACCTGTGACTACTGAGGCTTTTTGTCATAGGACTCAAAAACAACCAATTCCAAGGAGGTATGAAAAGAAAACACTGGAATATTCCTCCAAATGATCTTGATTTGAATCCTTCCACTCTTGGACAATGACTATAGAATAATTTCAAAATTCTGTTACTTTGTATATGAAAATGAGATAACATTAATATTACAAACCTAAAAGGTTGTTATCAGGATTAAATGGCACATTAAATGCTTATTAAAATGCCTTGTAAAAAGTATATGCAAAATAAAGTTTAATGCCTACGACTAATCTTAGTGCTACTATTACTACTAAATTTTATTATTTAAAATATTGAAAGAATTTGGTTTTTTTATAACATGGATTGAATTTTACAACCACAAATTTATTGTTTCAAAAAAGTAGAAAGTCATGATTGAAAAGCCAGTGTAGTATAGTAAAAAGCATCAGTGCATTCCTAGCTCTGCTATTAATTTCTGAGTAACCTCATAGGGAAATACCTTTATTTCTGGGCTTCAGTTTCTTCACCTGTGAAAGGAAGTATTTAGGTTAGATAGCTGTACACTGCTGTCCAGAATAGAAGGTAACTTTTTGTTTTGTTTTGATTTTTTAGACACATGATTTTTATCATCATTCGATGATCTAGAAATACTGAAAAAGAATTAGCAATGTTTCAGAACCACAATGATTGAATAGAGTTTGTAATGTGAATTCTGGATTCAGTCTAGGGATAAATACAACTCTCAATTTAAATATCACTTTGAATTTCCAAGAATTATTGAGGTTTATTTTGGATAAAGCCTCATTTTTAGAAGTATTCTCTCCCTATGCTAAACTTCAGGATATTAGTGTGCAGTAGCCCATTGAAGTTATTATTGAGATGTTATTCAATGACTTGAAGATGAGTTTGGGGCCTTCCATAAATTTGAATTATTCACTATTTTGACTGCCTAATCGGAGTTTTGTTGCAGCTGCTGTTCCTATTTGTTATTACACCCAGCAGTTAATTATAAATGATGTTAAAACATTCAGGCATTCTGATTGCTAATTTGGCTAAATATTACCTGTCTTATAAATCTAAGTAATAGGTGTCATGTGGACTCAAATGGGTTCTAAAACAGATGGTTACACTAAAACATACATGGATGTGCTATAGGGGAAGGGTAGGAAAGAAAATGAGCATTGTACTAAAATGCTTACCTTTCTCATTAATAGTGGCAAATGAATCAAATAGATTGTTTCTAGATTTGCTCTTTTAGTAGGCCATCAATTGCATTGATCTAAATTAATGCCATTCACTTCTTGTAAAATCTGAACAAATTAAAGTTAAAAATATCATGCCACAGGAGGACAATAATTAAACTATAAAAAATATTCACATTTGATTAAAATAGAATATAGATCCCAAAGCACATATCATTTGCCAAATATATTGCAGTGAAATTTGATTTAATTTGAGAGAGGATTCTGAATGTGGATAAATATCTCTTCAGACCTTGGACACCACGCACTGTTTGAACAGGGTGACTAAAAGTCTTATGAAGAACCCAACGGGTTATGTATCTTTACTTCATCCCATAAGAAAACTGAATAGACAGGGAGGCCGAAGGAAAAATAGAAAGTATCTTCACAATTTCATTTATGCAACACATAGCAACCAGCAAGAAACTGTTGAAGGAAAGAGAAGACAGACACATTATCATTATCATTTGTTTGTCTTTTCTAGATTTATCACTACATTAAAACAAACAAACAACAATAATTACAACAACAAAACAATCTCCAGGCTGGGGCTTCTAGGGAGAAGGGAGGAAAAAAAAGCCGTGTGATTGGCTCTGTAGGCAGTGAGCTAAATTTAGTAAAATAAATAAAATAACCATATGTGGCAAGAAACAAGGAACTGCAGACTTCACTATGAGTCCTGCTGACCACTGGTATGGGAGCAGGCTTATGCAGACAATTAAGGCAGATGGTTCATAGAGGGCACAAAAGACACAGGTGGAATAAGTTCAAAGACAGCATTTTAAACTCAAGTTGCAAATTTTCCCACCATACAGTACAGGCACCTTCACTCGACTTACTCACAACAGCATACAATTCCCGAAAACACACATAAATTTAATCAGAGTGGACCCCGGTAGAAGTTTCCTATGGTAAAGCAGAATAATGAAAACAAAACTCTTAGATAACTACCAAAAATGGAGGAAAAATATATCAAGAAGGATGTATATTACAGATACAGTTCAGAAAATGTACTCAGGAAAACAGGAATTATTTTCAGGTACATATTTTTTACACTCTGAAGATATTTTAAAATTTGGATCATTTGGAAAAAATATGACACCAAAATTGAGTGATGTTTATTTAAGTACTTCTCCATAGTCTTAAAACATTTAGATATGAGATTATCTGAAATAAACAACATAAAAGAAATAACTTTATAAAAATGCAATTATTAGACAGACACTTTTTGAGATTTAAGATCAGCTGAAACTTTGCTACCTACATGGCTATGAAACATTAACAGATTTTTTTTTTTAAATTGAAATTATTAGGAAAAGAAGACATAATGTGTGTAGGGAGCTTAATACATTATTACCTATCTTTATTATTATTGCATTTATGGTTGCTATTTGTATTATTATATAATATTATAAAATCAACATTATTATTTTAATAATCATATATTTACTACTAATAAAATGTTTTGTGCATTTATTCATGATATATTATTTATTATGATTTATTATATTTATTTAGTATATAATTTATTTTATATCATAGTTGTTATTATTAAATATCTCCTATAGACAAATACATGACGAGATATAAGTAGTAGGCTGCTTTTTTTCCCCGTAAGCAAATATTTACTTATTGCTTTTCTATGCCAGGTGCGTAAAGAACCTTCAATAAGGAAGAAAAGCAGAGATGAGAGACAACGGGAGGAACACCTGGCTTCCCTTGGTGGGTCAGTTCCAGGTTCTAGTCTATTTTTTTGAGACTGATGCTTGCTTTGTCTCTTCCCATAGATTCTGTGAGAAATCCTTGTAACCTTAAAATAATTCCCCCTTTTTGCTCAATATATATTTGAATGGATTCCTCTTACCGAAGTACTGGGCTTCTTTATATGAACCTACTTGGTGTAATTCATTCTTGTTTAATAAATCTTTGCCTGTCTTCCCTTCAAGAAAATTCTTAGCCCCTATCAGTTCAAATACTGCCATCACTACCTGCTTTCTTCTGTCCTCCTTGGCGTCTGATAGATTGTATGTTATAATTTCTCATATTATCCTCTATGTTTCTCAAGGGTTTTTTGTTGTTTGTTTTTGTTATATCTCTTCTCTCTGTGAATTACTTTAAGAAAATTATTCAAATCTCTATCTTGCCATTCACTAGTTTCCCATTCAGCTTTTCCTAATCTGCTGTTTAATCCATCTATTCAGTTGTAAATTTGAAGACAATCTATTATTATGGTGTAGTTTGATAAAATAATATACAGTTGGAAAAAATGAATATATACAACATACTTTATATATGTCACACATAATATTGTTGCTAAGGTAAAATGTTCATAACATGTGTATTCAAAAATTCAAACATAGACACATGTGTATCTGTGCAAGATTTTTAACTAGAAAGCTAAAAGCACTTATCAGATAAATTGTCATACAATGATCTCATTTGTGCAAAACAAATTAAAGTATTTCCAATGGACATTATTTATGGAGTGATAACTCTGTTAGTATATAGCAGTTAACAAAGCAGGCAAAAACTAGCCTATATTTTAAGTTTGAGGGTGAAAACTGAATCAAATATAAACTAATAAAAATCTATGATGTTTATAAGTAATATGCAGAAAAATAAAGCATAGTAATGGAAACAGGAAGTATTGGGTGTGCTTTCAAATTGAATATTAATTTTGGGCCTTCAAAATAGTTTTTTTGAAATACTGTCAGCAGAGAGGAATCATTTCATCACCCTTTATTCTCTTGCTACTTGGAACTTTCCTAAACTCTATTTTTATCATTCTAGCTTTGCTTTAAATTTATTTGAGCAGAAGTTTACTAGTATTGATTGTTTCCCTGGTTGTTATCTGAGTTTAGATCCTGAGCATAACTTTTTTTCACATATTCATAGAATACTTAAGCAAAGCGATTAAAGTCACAGACATTACTCACTATGGATGATATATAATGTTAAGGAAAACTCATCTTTAATTAGTGTTGATATCTGAATATCAATATTTAATTTTCTGTTAACTTTCTCAATATCTATCCACATAATAAAGGTTATTTGGGAAAGAGGTTATTTGAACTTACTTGATTATTTTAAATGTTTTAACTATAGGTTCTACAAGCTTGGAAAGTATTTATGAAGAGATGGAAGTCTGTCCAACAGATATTCTCCCTTTAAAAAAAATAGCTATCCACTTCACAGACCAATTCAACTCTGGATATAAAATGGCTGTTTGGGGAGCCCAGAGAAAGACCACGATGATAGTCAACTGAAGAAGTTTCATTGTCTTGCCAGGAGGTGGCGCATGAATGTCCTTGAGTCTCGATTTTGGCCAAGAAGAGAAGAGTTTGTCTACATGGTGGGATTCTGGAAATTTTTTTTCTTGTGCTTTTGGTCTCTACTACTTCAGCACAACCAACTTTTATTTTTTCCTAAGAACCTCATCATGGAGATGCCTGTCTCTTAAACTTTCTATGGAATTTAGGCTTAGGAATTAATATCTGGAAACTGGTATCTGAATGAGGACTAGGACATACAATATGCAGTAAGAGCTGAGGGGAGGGATGGAGGAATCACACAGAAAGGGCTTCATGAAGTAGTATACTTGGTCTCTTATTTCCCTGTGGACATGTTTCCATATGAGATAAGAGATTTGCCTTACGCAATATTCCTGTTTCAGAAAAGTATTCTGTTACTTGAAGCTGATAGCCTTCTACGTGATACAGTTTGGTTATGTTTTTCACCAAGAAACACTATTTCTTTCATGTGTCATTGCTCTTATGACAATACACAATTACATTTTATTTTATCCTTCTTCTAATAGTGCAATTGAACAAAATATTTCTCACCACAAAAAAAATTTGAGGTAATGGTATGTTAATTAGCTTGATTTAATTATTCTACATTGTATATCTCTATCATAAATACCCCATCAATATATACAATTATAATTTGTCAATTCAAAATAATAAGTAAATTTAAAAATATTATTAATTTCTCTCAAAATATTTCTATCTCTGTGTAGGAGCAACTTTATAATTAACTAAAAGCAAATAAAAGGTGAGATATTCCTTTTATAGCCAAAACTTACTTGTAAAATTTCTGTTTAGTTGCAAAGCATTTCAAAATGGTTTCTTTTTTATTGTTGTTGTTGTCTTTCCCTTTTAATATGGCTGCTACAGAGCAATCAAAAGAATTTTCTGGCTTTTTCTTCTTCTTGGGAACAGTGTTTAGGTGTGAAGGGTCATTTGCTGGTCGAAGGAAAAAAGTAACTTTAGTTACAGGCTTCAGAAGCGGCAGACTCTCATTGAAAGCTTTTCCGGTAGAGTCTAAATGGCCTCAGAGCATGCAATTTGCCAGCGATTCCACAGTACAAAAGAGAAAAAGGTACTTCAAGTGTTATGTGTGCTGTGGTATATTTGGTGGGAAATATTTCAAACATTAAACTAGTTTTATTCTTCTTAAAACATAAGATTTCCTATTTTTAAAAGCAGTAAGTTATTTAAACATTTGTAACAAATATTGCATTTCTGCCATTAAAAAAAGCCACTCATTCTTTTGAAAAAATACAGTATAATTATTATCTAGGAACTCTATCATGTCTCACTCTTTAAACAAAATGAAAAGTCACTAATGTAGAAATCCAAAGCACGAGGAGGAAAAAGAGTTTTACAGTGCACACTCTTCATCAAAAAATGAAAAGTGATTTGAATTATGATGTATAATATGACTTATGTCATAAATTCAGGGAGAATTTGCAATGTTTCATTAACTTTATTGAAGATTCTCTTTAAGAAAAATAAACTGTTCTGAAAATACTTCTCTTGTTCAGTTTAAATAGACTGTACTCAGATACTTTATTTTGCCTTGACTTTTTGCTTACGGAAGTCATTTCTCTCTCTATTCTATAATTGAAGAAATAAAAATGTACTGATATGTTCAGATCATGCTACAGTAAGAAAGTGACATGTAAACAAAAACCTGAAGGAGAGAGTTAGTTTTATGAATATTTGAAAAAAATTTCAAACTATTAAGAATTTCCCATATAAACCTCTTATATAATCTTTTAGCAGGGCTCTCCTGAAGTGTCCAAATAACAGGAAGGGGACAGTGCTGCTAGTATGGAGAAATGGGAAAGAGAGTTAGGATTTGTTAATGTTCTTTGCAAAATTCTGCATCTTATAGAAAAGTAAAAATATGCATTTGTAAACTTAGTAAATATCCTAAGTTATCCTCTTAATGGGTTTACATTAAATACTATACAAGTAATGCAGGGAGAGCCCTGCCATGTCAAAATATATTTTATCAACATAAAGTATATTCAAGTTTTTGAGTAGTATTTACAGGGCATTTTATTTCAGTATTTCTTATTGTAAATAAGTTTGTATTTTAATGTGTTTTATTAAAATTTGTTGGGTTGTTTTTGGCCGTATGCATTTTTCAATCATTTCAAATTATTTTAGGTCTTTTTTTGGTATTAATTTCAAAAAGCTTCCTAAAAGGAAGAAATATGATTTGATTTTAGTGATAAATACTTCCCAGCTTTTTAATTTTTATTTTGCCTTTATGGTATTTTTCTATATGCAAAAAACATTTTTTCCTAATTTTTGATTTCTGATATTTTCCTAATTTCTATTTTCGAATATCTAACAAAATAGCAACCCTTCAGTATTTTGTGACAGAGAAGCCTTCAAACATCAAAGACAAACAAACAAACAAACAAAAAACCTCAAACAAAATTCTACCATATTTTTGTCAAGCTCTTTCATGGTTTTAATTTTTCATTAAAATGTTTGATTCATTTGTGATTGTGTTGGTATGGATCTACATTTATTTTTACTGAGATGCTTACCCAGTTGTGCCAGTACCACCTGTTGAAAGGATATCTTTGTCACACTGATTTGATGTGGCATCTTATTCACGTGTTGAGTAGGTGGTTTGTTTCTATTCATGGATTCTGTTCTGTACTATATGTCTTGTCAGTCTGTTAAAACTATTCTGTCTTAATATCTAATAAAATGCCTACAACTGTAGGTTTTCACAACAAGCAAATGGGGCAGAAGCGGCCAAACTATAGCTCTTTGCTGATGATATGATCTTATATCTAGAAAACCCCAAAGATTCTGCAGAGAGACTACTGGAATTTATAAACAAATTCAGCAAAGTCTCAGGTTACAAATTCACAAATCAGTATCATTCATATACATCAACAACAGTCAAGCTGGGAACCAAATCAACGACTCAATACCTTTCACAATAGCAACAAAGAAAATAAAATACCTAGGAATATATTCAACTAAGGGGGTGAAAGACCTCTACAGGGAGAACTACAAAACATTGAGGAAGGAAATAGAAGAGGACTTAAAGAGATGGAAAAACTTATCATGCTCATGGATCATCAGAATCAACATTGTTAAAATGTCTACACTACCCAAAGTGATCTAAAGATTCAATGCAATCCCTATTAAAATACCAACAACATTTTTGCAGATCTATAAAAAATAATTCTACACTTTGTAAGGAAGCAGAGAAGGCCCTGTATAGCTAAAGCAACCTTAAGCAAAAAGAACAAATTGGGAGGCATCAATTTACCAGACTTCAAGCTATATATACTACAAGGCTATAGTGACCAAAACAGCATGGTTCTCACACAAGAACAGAGATATAGACCAATGGAACAGGACTGAGAACCCAGATATAAAACCATCCTCATACTGTCATCTGATCTTTGACAAGGCAGACAAAAACATACACTGGGGAAAAGAATCCCTATTCAATAAATGGTGCTGGGAAAATTGGATAGCCACATGTAGAAGATTGAAACAGGATCTGGACCTCTCACCACTCACAAAAATTAATTCACAATGGATAACAGACTTAAACCTAAGGCATGAAACCATAAGAATTGTAGAAGAAAATATTGGAAAACTCTTATAGACATTGGCCTAGGCAAAGAATTTATGAAGAAGACCCCAAAAGCAATTACAGAAACAACAAAAATAAATAAATGGGTCCTGATCAAATTAAAAAGCTTCTGCACAGCCCTGGAAACAATCATTACAGCAAATAGACAATCTACAGAATGGGAGAAAATATTTGCATGCCATACATCCTATAAAAGGCTGATAACTAGAATCTATAAAGAACTCAAGCAAATCAGCAAGAAAAAAATCAAACAACCCTACTAAAAAGTGGGCAAAAGACATGAACAGAAACTTTTAAAAAGAAGATAGACTAATGGCCAACAAACATATGAAAAAATGTTCAATGTCTGCAATCATCAAGGAGATGCAAATCTAAACCACAATGAGATATCATTTAACTCCAGTGAGAATGGCTTTTATTAAAAAGTCCAAAATGACAAATGCTGGCATGGATGTGGAGAGATAGGAACATTCACACACTGTTGGTGGGACTGCAAACTAGTACAAGCTTCATGGAAAGGAGTATGGAGATACCTCAAAGAACTAAAAGTAGAACTACCATTTGATCCAGCAATCCATTATTGGGTATTTACACAGAGGAAATAAAGACATTCTATAAAAAAGATACCTGCAAAATGGCTTATCTTCCAGGCTGCCTCTAGAAGCTGAGCTCTTAACCACAACTGCTGCCTCCTACTAAGACCACTTTAAGCTCAGGAAATATCTAAGGAAGTAGACATTTCTACTACTAAAATGGCTGGTCATTTTATGAAGTGAGGCTTCCAGTTGTTAAAGGGGAAACAACTTTTATGACCAAATTTCAAGTCCTGCCCACCCTTCAAAGCCCATACCCAGTTCAAGAGTTATTTTGGCTCTTACTTGACTTTCTATTATATTATATTTGATGACGCATGGTTTCATGGTTTCTCTCACATATTTATGCAGGTTTTTATGATTCCTCAACTGTATTGTGTATCACTTAGGGTAGGAAAGATCTACAGGGCAGGATTGTATCTATCCCCAATATTGCCTGGAATAAAATAGAGGTGCTGAAATTAAAAAAAAAGATACCTGCACTCGAATTTATAGCAGCACAATTCACAATTGCAAAGATGTGGAAACAACCCAAGATCCCATCAATACATGAGTGGATTAATAAAATGTGGCATATGTGAACCATGGAGTACTACTCAGCCATACAAAATAATGGTGAAGTAATACCTCTTGTATTAACCTGGATGGAACTGGAGACCATTCTTCTAAGTATCACAAGAATGGAAAAACAAACACCACATGTACTTACCATTAAATTGGAATTAATTGATCAACACTTATGTGCACATATGCTCATACAGAAATAACATTCGTCAGAAATAAAGCAGGTGGGAGGGGAAGGATGGGTAAGTTCACACCTAATGGATACAATGCACACTATCTAGGGGATGGGCACACTTATAAACTTTGACTCAAATGGTACAAAAGCAATTTATGTAACAAAAACCTTTGTACCCCCGTAATATTCTGAAGTTTAAAAAAAATCTTTTAATATGTTGTTGAATTCAATTTGATAGTATTTTGTTGAGGACTTTTGCATCTATATTCATCAGAGATATTGGCCTATAGTTTTGGTTTTTTTGTTGTGTCTTTGTCTGGTTTCTGTATCAGAGTGATATATGACTCATAGAATGAGTTTTCCTCGATTTTTTGAAATAGTTTAAATAAGATTGGTATTATTTCTTCTTTGACTGCTTGGTAGAATTCAGCAGTGAAGTCATCTGGTCCTGGGCTTTTCTTTGATGGGAGACTTTTTATTACTGCTTCTCTCTTGTTACTTGTTATTGATTTATTTAGGTTTTGGATTTCTTCCTGGTTCAATTTTGGTAGTTTGTGTGTATATAGAAATTTATCTACTTCTTCTAGGTTTTCCAATTTATTGGCATATAGTTGCTCATAGGAGTCTCTAATGATCCTTTGGATTTCTGCAACATCAGTTGTAGTGTCTCCTTTTTCATCTCTGATTTTATTTATTTGGGTCTTCTCTCTTTTTTTTCTTAGTTAGGCTAAAGATGTGTCAATTTTGTTTATCCTTTTAAAAAAAATTTTTTGTTTTATTGATCTTTTATTTTTTTTTTTGGTTTCAGTTTCATTTATTTCTGCTCTGATCTTTATTATTTCTTTTCTTCCACTCATTTTGGGTTTGGTTTGCTCTTTTTTTTTTAGTCCTTTGAGATGCATCGCTATGTTGTTTATTTGAAACTTTTCTACTTTTTGATATAGGCACTTATTGCTATAAACTTTCCTCTTATTACTGTATTTTCTGTTTCCCCTAGGTTTTGATGTGTTTCATTTTCATTTTCATTTGTTTTGAGTAATTTTTTAATTTGTTTCTTAATCTCTTCATTGATCCACTGGTCATTCAGGAGCATATTGCTTAATTTCCATATGTTTGTATATTTTCCAATATTCCTCTCATTATTGATTTCTAGTTTTATTCCATTGTGGTCAGAGAAAATACTTGTTATGACTTCAAAATTTTTTTTAATTTTTAAGGACTTGTTGTTTGGCCTACCATGGGGTTTGCAGTCTATCCTTGAGAATGATCCATGAGCTGAGGAGAATTACGAGTATTCTAAAACTGTTGGATGAAATGTTGTGTAAATATCTATGAGATCCATTTGGTCTATAGTGTAGGTTAAGCCCAATGTTTCTTTGTTGATCTTCTGTCTGGATGATCTGTTCAATGCTGAAAGTGGAGTGTTGAGATTTCCGATGATTACTGTATTGGGGTCTATCTCTCTCTTTAGCTCTGATAATATTTGCTGGGTGCTCCAATGTGGGATGCAAATATATTTAGAATTGTTATATCCTCTTGCTGTACTGACCCCTTTATCACTATAAAATGAAGTTCTTTGTCTCCTTTTACAGTTTTTATCTTGAAATCTATTTTATCTGATGGAAGTATAGCTATTCCTGCTCTTTTTTGGTTTCTGTTTTCATAGAATATCTTTACCTATAAAGAAACACATAGATTAAAAATAAAGAGATGTGTCTTTATAAGTAAAGTGTGTTTCTTGCAGACAATATATGGTTGGCTCTTGTTTTTTTAATCCATTCATCCACTCTATGTCTTTTGATTGGAGAGTTTAGTCCATTCATATTCAATGTTACTATTACTAGGTAAGGACTTACTACTGCCATGTTATTATTTGATTTCTGGTCATTTTGTGGTCCTCTCTTTCTTTCTTACTTCCTTCCTGTCTTCTTTTGTTAAAGGTGATTTTCTCCAGTAATGTGTTTTAATTTCTTCCTTTTTTATTTTTTGTGTATCTGTTGCAGGTTTTTTTTTTTTTTTTTTTTTGATTTGAGGTTACCAGAAGGCTTGCCAAAAATACTTCATATAATAAATTATTTTAATCATATGGCAGCTCTTCTTACAAACAAATAAGCAAGCAAACAGAAATCTAAAAGGAATTTTACCTTTTAACTATAACCACCCCTGCTTCTTAACTTTTGTTGTTTCCATCCATATCTTTTCATACTACCTATCTTTCAAAAATTATTATAGTTATTTTTGATGGGTTTGCCTTTTAGGCTTCATACTCAATATGTAAGTGGCTTACGTACCACAATTACAGCAGTAGAGTATTCTGTATTTGTGTACTTACTTCTACCAGTTAGTTGTATACCTTTAGATGATTTCTTATTGTTCATTAAGTCCTTTTCTTTCAGATTGAAGAACTCCTTTTAGCATTTCTTGTGGGACAGGTCTGGTGTTGATTAAATCCTTCAGCTTTTGTTTGTCTGGGAAAGTCATTATTTCTCCTTTATATTTGAAGGGTATTTTTGCAGGATATAACATTCTGGAGTTAAGGGTTTTTCCTTCCACACTTAGAATATGTCATGCCCCTTTCTCCTAGCCTGTAAGGTTTCCACTGAGAAGTCTGCTGCCAGATGTATCAGAGCTTCTTTATATATATTTTTTTCTTATTTCTTGCTTCCCTTAGGACCTTTGGGAGCTTACTTTATTAAATGCCTCGAGGTGGTCTTGTTTGGGTTAAATCTGCTTGGTGTTCTATGACCTTCTTGTACCTGAATATTGATATCTTTCCCTAGGTTTGGAAAGGTCTTTGTTATTATTTCCTTGAATAAATTTTCCACCTCATTCTCTTTCTTTAGCTTCTCTTTAAGACCAATAACTCTTAGATTTGCCCTTCTGATGCTGTTTTCTAGATTCTCTCGGTGTGCTTCATTCTTTTTTATTCTTTTTTCTTTTTTCTTTTCTGACTGTGTATTTTCAAATAGCCGGTCTTCAAGCTCACTAATTATTTCTTCTGCTTGGTCAACTTTGCTGTTGAGAGACTCTGATGCATTTCTCAGTTTGTCTATTTAATTCTTAAACTCCAGAATTTCAGCTTGATTTTTTAAATTATTATTTCAATTTCTTTGTTAAGTATCTCTGATAGGCTTCTGAATTCAGTCTCTGTGTTGTCCTGAAGTTCATTGAGCTTATTCAGAACATTTTATTTTAAATGGTAGACTTAAATTTATTTTCTAACCAGCTGAAAATTATTCTCAAATACTTCCTATTATAAATCCCATGTTGTCTTGCTTGATCATCTACTGCTACATTTTTCACCTACCACAGTTTTCCATCATACATCTTCATCACTTGGTTAAGCTTTTCAGGGGAAAAGTTATCAGGGAGCAATTCAGTACATACCGATTTCAGATTCTCAATTTATTCATAGGCATTAACACTATCTATTGCTCCTATCTTCACCCATATCTTAAGAGGTTTCTATGGTATTTTTTTCATACTGTTTCCTCAACTATATGGACTATATTTTATCTATCACATTTACTGCACTTTCTTTCTTATACTAATATACTTCCATTTTTCTTCTATTTTTATTTGTCGTTCATCACTTTATCCATTCTTTCTATTTGTTATCATTCTAATAAATGGAATGAGTCATTCCAACATATAGTTATCAAACCACTGTTGCACTGATGAGACCCATGTATATCTACATTTCTATGAGCTACAATATTTTGGGCCAATCATTGGACATCTCCACTCATGTTTCTCAGGAAACTCCAACTCAATGGGTTTATAAATTAAATTTATTTTATGTTCCCCACATCAACCTTCTGCTTCTCAACTTTACTTGATTAACAGTTGATAGTCATGTGTCCAGACTAGAAAAATTTTAGATATCTTTTGACCATTTTCCAGTGTTTCAGAAAACCTATTTATTCAAATTGTCATCCAGGGTTGGAAAGGATCTGTTGGTGGCTTCCTCCAACCTCACCCTTATATGGAATGAGGACAGTATCTGTGGAATTTAATTATTTTCATAATATGGCAAAAACTGTTAACAATCGCTCAGAGGGGAAATATCACTTGGCTTTATTTTTTGTACTTGTGTTGTTACTGCACTTTTATTTTAATCATTCTGTACATTTATTTTCATGCTTGATATAGTTCTGGCTAAGTTAATTCCTAAGAATCCACATTAAAGATACTCATTATAAAGATAAACAAGTATTATTATTAAATTATATATGTACATATTTTTTCCATTTTAGAATTTCTATAAAACAAAGTATATGCTCAAATTTTAGAGACACATAAATTGTTTTCTTTTCTCAATCACTTTTCTAATGATATAACCTTCTGTAAAATTTTATTATACAATATTTTCTCTTATTTTGATATTTTCAATAATAATATGTGTTTTTATTTTTAGCTTTTATAATTAATACATTCTAATAGAAAGAAAGTTCTAGTAGAAAGCAAAAAAATATCACTATAAGAACTATTATGGAATGTTTTTATGTTATTACACAACAATGTATAACCAACAATACTTTTGAGTATTACATATGTTTTATAATTAATAAAATGCTTTCCTATTTCACTTTTGAAACCTATAAACATTGTATTTATATTTTCTTTAGGAATTTAGTGATATATATTCATATTTTACAAACATGGTATAAGATCCCTCAAATTATTTGGGAATATTTATTATTTAGCATTTTATTATGATTATTCAAATCAAGTTTAAAGGAATTTTATAATAAGTTTTGCTACTTTATATATTATTATTTTGAATACTATAGCAGAGAGTTTTTATCTAATGATCCATCCCTTACAAGATACCATTCATCACCCTTTAGCTGCCACACTCTTCAAATCAAGCTTCCTTAAAATGTTACTTATACCAGCTGATTCCATTCGCTCAGCTCCCGCCTACCACTGTAACCACTCTTGTCTGGCTTCAATTACATTATATGTATGATATGTCTCTTGCTATTATGATTGACTCAAAAAGACTCCATGCATATCTTGTTAGTTTCCTACTTGAAATCTCTGCGTAGATTTTTTCAAAGGGACTTTAGATTCAATGTGTCAAAGAGAATAAAAATCTCCTCATCTTTCCCTGCAAAACCAGTATTCCCTTTTACAGAGGGAGTAGTACTCTCATCCAAAGTAATAATGCAATCTAAAAGTTTAGTGTCATCTTTGAAGCTTTTATTTCTTTCAAACCTCTCGGCAATGTATAGTATTCAGTCTAATAGCAACTCTTGTTATTGTTAACTCCTAAACATTTCCAAAATGTACCTACTTCTCACCATTTGCATCACCATCACTACAATCCATATAACAACATGTCTTACCTGGAACACCATGATAACTTCCATACCAATATGAACATGTCTCGTCTAATCCAATTCAGTTTGTTTACACACTAATAAATTGGTTCTTTACCAAACTCAAATCTAATTATATCATTACCTTATTAAAACAATTAATGTTTTCTCATATTGTAGTGTAAAAAACGAACTCAATAGACTTACAAGTCTATGCAATGTCATACCAAAATGTATACCTCAACCCCATCTCATACTACCTGCTTTCCTCCTTGCAACCACTCTGGACTTCTTTTAATTCCTTTATGCTCTGCTATAGGTTTCTGCAAAATATCTTATTCATTCCTTTTGGCTTAATTAATACTTACGCATTTTTCAGATCTCAACTCCAGTATCAGTTGAGAGAAGTAAAGAGAAGCTTTACTTCCTCTCTATAACTCGATCAAATTACTATTTTATAAAAATCATGAAATTTTGGACAATTTCTTTATGCAAGTTGTGGCAATAACAACTTTGAATTTGTGTTGTGACTAGACAATATACTCCATGAGGGCAGAGACTGTTCCTCTTTGGGCTACACACTACATTCTACAGCACCTATTTGTTGAAAGAATAAATATAAAGTTGGCAGAAGATATCCACTTATTGATCATACTTCAGCTTTTTATTCAATTTTCTATTAACAAAGACTACCAGTTGCCCAACTATTTCAATTGTTGGCACCCAACAGTAAATAAATGCCATTCAGCTTTCACAATGCAACTTTCCACTTTTAATAACTCTACTTTTACATTTTAGCAGTTTATTTTTATTATTTTATATATGCTATATGTTTTTATTGTCTCTTACTGCTTTGGCACACTTTCAATTTCTACTTTTATTTCTTTAAATGTATCAATCATATTCTAATCTCAGATCCTTGCAACTTTATTTATGCTGGCTACATTTCAGTGCCTTGGTTATAAAATATTTTAAAAGTATTTCTCATAATTTTAGTGAGATAAAATTGAAATTATAGTTCTACTATCATTAAGAGATGGTTCTTTTAGAGAAAAAAAGTTATGTGGATGATATAAAGCTCATTTCAATGTTTATTTTTCTTTCTTATTTCTCCTATCTTTTTGCTCCTTTGGAATAAAAAAAATGTAGTGTTTATTAGATAACAGTGATCCTCAACAAAAGGAAGATAAAAGATGGATTTCTTAGCTAAGAATAATTTAGCAAGATTTATATGATATATCTAGATTGCTTATTATAAATAAACTTAGAACTTATAAATTGATGGGGCACAACTAGCTGGAGAATGGAAGTTGGTCACCTGTTTTTCTCACATTGCCTATTCGATTAAATATAAAAATTAAGCCCCAAGTAGAAATGGCTTCCTAAAAGCTGACACATATTGCATTAGTGCCCATCTGTTACTACAAATCCAAACATGTCACATTGCATGGGTAGGGGCTTGTAGGGAGAACATTAGGAAACTAAGTCTGATGGATACAAAGTTCCTCTAGAGAAGCCTAGAGAATGATGCCTCTGTGTCTGGCTTTTGTTTGTATCCTTTGCTAATCCTTAGTAAAGCTTGTTGCTCTGTGAGATCGTTGATGCAAAGGGATAGCTTTGATAAGTTAACCTTTTGTGATAATGCACTTCTTGACCCTTTTAAAATAAAAAAAATAAAGACCATAGTTACTATACAACTGTTTTGTTAAAATATAATTCTAGCTTCTTGTTTTCCTGATAAACTATACAGAAGTCATCCCTGAAATCACAGAAAAAAGTGTTATTGAACTTTATGTTCCTATATTATAACTAATATTAATAGTTAAGCATAATGAATTAGTATCTTTGGGGTGATGTGCCAGATTTTATTCATCTTTATTGTTACAGCACTGGGTAAAGTAGTTTGCACCGTATATATGATTAATATTTGCACAATAAATGGACTCCTCAAAATTTTGCACTTCAATGATTTTTTCATAATTAAATTAGGAAAGCTTTATTAGATCAAAGTATCATTCATGTGGTTATTATATATAACATCTATTGGGAATTACTAGTCAGTCCTAAATGAGTGCTAATCACCTAGGATTGTAAATTTCTTAAGTGAATTAATATGGACTGAAATTTGACCAGATGAGCTTCTATCTAACATTTTCTGATTTTGTGATTATCTCTTTCTTTTCTAATTATTTTAACATAATTTAATTAGCATGATTTAGGAGTCCTTTTAAAACTTAACCCACCTTCGTCTTTTCACTTGACTTTTGGTGGCTACTCGTATACCAGCAAAATATGTTGACCTAATTGTTGAAGACCTTCGAGGACACATAAATATTTGGAAATGACAGTATTTCTTACTTTGCTATAAAATTTAGATATTTTAATATATATTATGTATATGTTCCTGTTAAATGATTCTCATCACATTTTTATGATATAATAATTCAAATAAAACTTCTAAGTTAAATATTTATTTCAATCTTTCTAAAGCTGGCTTAGTATAAATCTATAAATTTTTCTCTGGCAATTAGCTAAAGTGCTTCTTAGCTTTCAGTCACAGTTATAATTCAGTCCTTTTCTTCACATTAGTAAAAATCTCTTCCTTTCAGAATATTTTATTCTCAGACTATTACAGTGAAAAATTATTGCTTAAAAAACACTTTTCTTTCTGTTAGACAGGTGATAAGTAATCTTGCATTGGAAGCAATTTCTTCTATATCTCCTAATAATCATATCATGATTAATAAATGGGTATATATATTATTCTCATTTAATTATGAAGAAAAAGTTGGGATTCTCAGTACTAAGCATCTAAATTTAGACTTTAAAATTATCAAAATATTATACATACTTGAGGAGACAGCATTAGTCTCTGAGTTTTAAATCTCCTCATAGGCTCTCAGGATTTCCTCTTCTTAGTAGTTAATTGGGAGCTTCAGCTGGGAAGTCTATTTTCATCTCTTTTACATTTTCTATGTAAAAGTAAATGGCAAAAACGGTGGGAGAATTTTGCTTTTTAGCTGACTTAGATTGAGTTGAAATCACTGTTAGGACATGGATGATGTATAATATAAAATTATGAGCACAAATTCCAAATTTGAATCTTAGCTTCAACTCTTTTGAGTGCTGACTTCAGACAAGAGTCTATGATTAACTTCCCTTTGCTCTAGTTTCCTTATTGGCAAATGGTGGTCAAAACGAAAACTCACCTGAAGGCATTATGGTGTAGATTAAATGGGAGTGTTAGTGGAAAATATATACCTTTGGTTTTCAAGTGTTAATTGTTTTTTTCACCTGCAGGTGATGGGTTCTGCTGCTTACTGCATATGTCTTCACTGAGGTTTCACAAGTATTTGGGTGTTATGCCTTATTTAAGATATAAAGGACTGGGAAATACTTTGCTCCAAACTTAACTATTAGAAAAGCCAGATAAGCTACAAAATAATAACTTTTCTTGAACTCGTCAGATCTCTGAGGTTGCAACACAATCCAAAGAAAGAGAGGCCCACTCCAAGGAGAGTTGGAATCTGAGCACTGAACAGATTGAGCAACAACAGGAGGAGCTTGGGAAACCGTACAAACACATAGAAATTAAACAACATGCTCATCAACGACCATTGCGCTGATGAAGAAATTAAGTAGGAAAAAAACCTTTTGCAACTAATGGAAGTGGAAACACATCAAACCAAAACTTATGAGGTACAACAAAAGCAGTGCTATAAAAGACGTTTATAGCTATAAACACCTACATCGAAAAAGTAAAAAGATGTCAAATAAACAATCTAATCATGTACCTCAAAGAACTAGAAAAGCAAGAACAAACCAAGCCCGAAATTAGCAGAATAAATAATAAAGGTTAGACTAGAATTAAATAAAATAGAGCTAAAAAAATACAAAGGATCAACAAAATGAAAAGTGGATTTTTTTGAAGAGATAAGCAAAACTGATAAACTGCTATCTAAACAAGAAAAAAAGAGAGAATACTCAAATAAACAAAATCAGAAACAAAACAGAAGACATTATAACTAATACCTCAGAAACACAAAAGATCATCAGAGACTATTATGAACCACTGTGCACTAACAAACTGGAAAACCTAGAAAAAATGGACAAATTCCTGAACACATACAACCTATCAAGATTGTATGAAGAAGAATAGAGAAGTTGAACAGACTGATAATAAGTAATGACATCGATTTAGTAATAAAATTCTTCCAATAAAGAAAAGTCCAGGAACAGACGCCTTCCTACTGAATTCTTCAAACTTTAAAAGAACTAACATCAAATCTCCTCAAACTATTCCACAAAATTGAAGAAGAGAGAATTTTCCCTAACTCATTCTATGAAGCCAGCATTACACTGATACCAAAACCAGGCAAGGACACAACAAAAAAGGAAAACTATAGGCCAATATCCATGATGAACATAGTTGCAAAAATCATCAACAAAATAGTAATAAAGTGACTCCAACAGCACATAAAAAAGATAATACACATAATCAAGTGGGATCCATCCCAGGAGTGCAAGGCTGGTTCAACATGTGGAAATTAATAAACATGGTACATCATATGAACAGAATAAAGGACAAAAACCATATGATCATCTCAATAGATGCAGAAAAAAGTACTTGATAAAATTCAGCATCCCTTTATGATAAAAACTCTAAAGCAAATGGGCATAGAAGGAACCCACCTCAGTATAATAAAGGCCATATATGACAAACCCTACAACTAATATCATATAGACTAGAGAAAAGCTGAAAACGTTTCTTCTGAGAAATGGAACCAAAAAAAGATGCCCACTTTCACCATTCCTATTCAACATAGTGCTGTATGTCCTAGACAGAGCAATCAGACAAGAGAAAGAAACAGAGGGCATCCAAATTGGAAAAGAGGAGGTCAAACTGTCCCTCTCTGAAAATTACATGATTTGATTTTACATTTAGAAAAACATAAAGACTTCACCAAAAAACTCTTAGATCTGATAAACAAATACAATAAAATTTCAGGATACAAAATCAACATACAAAAATCAGTAGTAGCATTTCCATACACTAATAAAGAACTACCTGAAAAAGAAATAAATAAGAAAATGTCATTTATAAAAGCTACAAAAAATGAAATACCTAGGAACAAATTTCTAAGTAGGTGAAAGACCATTACAAGGAAAACTATATAACACTTATGAAAGAAAAAGAACACACACAAAAAAATGGGAAAACATCTGATGCTCATGTATAGAAAGAATTAACATTGTTAAAGTGACCATAATACCTAAAGCAATCTACAGATTTAATGCAATACCTATCAAAATACCAATGAACATTTTCCCAGAAATAGAAGAAACAATCCTAAAATTTGTATGTAACCAATAAAGAGCCTGAATAGCCAAAGCAATCCTGAGTAAAAATTAAAAAGCTAGAGGTATCATACTACCTGACTTCAAAAAAATATTATAAGTCTATAGTAACCAACATAGCATGGTATTGGTATAAAACAGATACATAGATCAATAGGACAGAATATAGAACACAGAAATAAATCCACATATTCACAGCCAACAGATTTTTGACAAAGGTACCAAAAACATACATTGGGGAAAGGACAGCCTCTTCAATAAATGGTGCTGGGGAAACTGTATATCCACATGCAAAAGAATGAAACTGGACCTCTATATCTCACCCTATTAAAAAATCAACTCAAAATGGATTAAAGACTTAAATATAAGGCCCAGAATTATAAAACTACTAGAAGAAAACACAGGGGAAACAGTAGAGTACATTGGTCTAGATAAAGATTTTATGGCTAAGATTTTAAAAGCACAGGCAACAAAAACAAAATAGACAAATGGGACTACATTAAACTGAAACATTTCTTCACAGGAAAGGAAACAATCAACAGAGTGAAGAGACAACCTATTGAATGGGAGAAAATATTTGCAAACTATTCATCTGACAAGGGACTAATACACAAAATTTAAAAGAAATTCAAACAACTAAATAGCAAATAATAATAATAATAATCATCTCCTTAAAAATTGGGCAAAGGGCATGAATAGATATTTCTCAAAAGAATACATACCAATGGCCAAAACCTATATGAAAAAATTCTGAACATCACTGATTGCCACACAAATGCAAACCAAACCACAATGAGATATCTTATCCCATTTAGAAAGGCTATTACTAAAAAGACAAAAAACTACAGATGCTGGTAAGAATTCATAGAAAAGGGAACTCTTATACACTCTTGGTGGGAATGTAAATTAGTACAGTTATTATGGAAAACAGTATGGAGGTTCCTCAAAAATCTAAAAATAGAACTACCATACCATCCAGCAATCCCACTGAGTATTTGTCCAAAGGCAAGGAAATCAATATATCAAAGAGATACCTGCACCCTCATGTTTATTGTGGCATTATTTACAATAGCAAAGACATGAAATCAACCCAAATGTCCATCAATAGATGAATACATAGAGAAAATGTGGTATATTTCAAGAATGGAATACTACTTGGCCATAAAAAGAATGAAATCCTGTCACTTGCAGCAACAAGGATGGAACTGGAGGTCTTTAGGTTAAGTGAAATAAGCCAGGCACAGAAAGACAAATACCACATGTTCTCGCCCATATGTGGAAGCTAGAAAGTTTGTCTCACGGAGGTGGGGGTTAGAATGATAGTTACCAGAGGTTACGAATGGTGTTTGTGAGGAGATGAGGGCATGAAGGAGGTTGGTTGATGAGTACAAACACACAGATAGGAGGAATAAGTTCTAATGTTCAACAACATGGCAGGGTCTATAATTAACAACCATGTATTGTATATTTCAAAATAGCTAAAAGAGAGGACTTGGCGATATTTCCAGCATATAGAAATGATAAACACTCAAGGTGATGGATACCCTAAAAACCCTTGATCATAACGCATTCTATGCATGTAACAAAATATCACATGTACCCCATAAAAATGCACAAATATTATGTATCAAAAACATATATAGATTATTCGATTGGATAAAAACTATCCTCAATTATGCTCTTTACAATTAGCCAAGTTTATATATTAAGGCATAGATATGTTGAAAGCAGCAGGGTGAAAAAGATATGCATACACTAATCTAAGGACCACTGCACTGTCTGCGTTAATCTCAGACAAGTTAGACTTTATCTTGTGGTTTCTTTGTGCTGGGATTCAATTTTCTCTTGAATTTCATTGAGCTTTCTTATAATCCATAAACAAAATTCCTCTTCTGTCATTCTACCCATTTCATTTGGGTTGGTATCCATTGCTGAGGAACTGATAATTTCTTTTGGGGGTGACTTTTCACTCTGATTTTTCATGTTCCCTGAGTTCTTTCGCTGGTTTTTTCTCATCTGGCCTCTTGGTTGAGAGCTGGGGGTGTTAGAGCTAGTTTATGGTCCTGTCACCAGGCCCACAATTATTTTTCCTTGGCAAAGCCAGGGAGAGAAGTAGTGGCCTGTATTGCCTTAGGTGTATTTTAGCAAGTTTGTTGGATCTTGAGTTAACTCTGATCTGTGGTCTTCTCCTCTTCCCAGTGGAGTGTGGTGAGAATGACCTCCCAGCTTGGGCTCTGAGCTAATGGATTGTACTTGAGAATATGAGTCCTCCGCTCCCTATTAGCTAGGTATTCTGTTATGTCCGTGGCAGACTCTGATTCCCCAGATGGGGTATGTGAAAGCCCCGTGCTTTGGGAGGGACCTTGTAGCTCCTAGGGGTTACTTTGACCCTGCTCCTCCTGAGGTGCAGGTAGAAACACAATTTCTTTTGGCTGCAGTGTGAGAGCTGAGTTGGGAAAATTCTACACAGCTCAGAGGTTGCTCATCTAGCCACGAGTGTCTGCCCTTCTGATGTGTGTCTCCGCGTGGTACTGGTTGATAGGGGGATCTCCAATTGTGCACCCCTTTTCCACCACTAGACCCCAAGGCGAGGCGGTGGCCGTCTCTATCCCCAGCAGTCTCCACCGGGGGGATGTTCCCACGGGAGGGGGAGTAGTGGCCGCTGGAAGCGCTCTTGGGTGGCGCGAAATTCCCTATTGAAGTGGGCAGGATTATGGGGAGCTGCTCTGGTTCAGCCTGTGGCTCTTGAGGTATTTGGTTGTCATGGGAACCAGCAGTTATACCAAATGAGTCACTATAGCCAGCAACCTTCAAAATGAGCGATCTCTGGGGTACAGGAGGGCTGGGACCTGAAGGGGGGGCACTAGGACCAGCACGGAGCGGACTTGTGGGAGGCCAGAGCCGGGGTAGCGGAACCAGATGGACGAGCTGCAAACTGTTTCCAATACTCAAAGGTCCCACCTCTACAGTTCCGGGATCTCGTCCCACCTGGAACCCACGGATGCCGCTGTCCCTGGCCACCACAGGCAAAGCCTGTCTCGCCCCAGAGGAAGAGCCCCGGGCCGGGGCGGGGGGAGCTAGAGACGCGGCTCACGGCTCCGCGCGGGCGGCTGTAAAGATGGCGGCCGCCGCCAGCCTGGCGCACAGCCGGGCTCCGATCGCGCCGGGAGCGCAGTTTTTCTCCGCCGGTAGTTGTTAGCAACCTCTAAGGGCGCGTCCCGCTCTCCGATAAACTCCTGGGCCCAGTCCCGCTGACTTCTAGTGGCGCAGTGCCGGCCTGCGGGTTCGCGCGCACTGTCCCGGGAAGCTGAATCTCCGTCCCTGCCCAGTTCCTCCCCAGCCCACGGCAGTCTCTGTATATTGCAGCTGCGAGTTGTGTCTGCCTCTGGCTACTTCCTCCTCTCCACAGGGCTCGCCGGCCCGAGCAACCGCTCTGTCCCAACTCTGGGCTTGTCCCTGACTGAGTGTATGGGGAGGTGCGTAACCGCTTGGGGGGCAGGTCGCACCACCGACCTGGTGAGCGTGTCCTTCCTGCGCTCTGGGCTCTATTGTGCTCCCTGCGCTCTCCAATCTTTGTGAAAATTTTGTACCTGTTTTCTTGGGCTGGGCGTTCCGCGTTGTTTCTCTGTAATTCACAATGCTGTTTTCGGAGTGAGCGGTCCGTGCTCGCAGGCAGCTGCTGGCGTTCTTCATCTCCTTTCCTGGGAGCGGTACGGTGGGCGGACCCTATCACACCGCCATTTTTTCCTCTGCCCAAGTTAGACTTTAGAACAAGTAATATTACCAGGAATATTTACAGATATCCCATAACAATAAAAGGATCAATTTACCAGGAAAACAAAACAACCCTAAATGTATATATGAGTAACCACAAAGCTTCGATATATATGAAATAAAAATGGATAAAAGGGAATGAAGAAATGGACACTTCCATAGCTATAAATGGCGATTTCAGCCTTCCTCCTTCAATAAATCACAGAACAAGTAGACAGAAAATCAGTGACACAGTCAACTCACTTACTTTATAAATATTTCAAAATCATTGAGAACAAAACCTAACTCTTGCTGCATCCACCATCTCTTCAATTTATTTAATTACAATGCTATTAGTCTAATTGATTAGAATAAAACCTTGGGAATTATACTGATTATTTCTTTATACCTACACTTTGCCACCAATCAGCAAGTACTGCCAATTCTCATTTTAAATACAGTTCAAATCTGGCAGCATCCCAACTCATCCACTATCACTAACTTGGTCTCTCTTGCGTTGACAAATGATATTACCTATTGGTTGGTATTTCTGCTTCTTTACCATAGAGTACTCAAGAAAGAGCTGGCAAAATTATCTTAATAACACACACGTCAGATCGTTTTACATTTCTGTTTACAACTTTCCAAATGCTTCCTGAGGTCCGTGTGTTCTGGACTCTGATTATCCCTAAATCTTCATATCCTACCTACACACTCTCTCACTTTCTTCATCCAACTAACACCTTGCTGTATTCTTAAGCAATCCATACTTTTTTCTTTATCAGGGCATTCACAGCTAATATTTCCTCCAATTTGAGTACTCCACCCACCAATTTTTGCTTTTCTCTGACTTCCTCACCCGCCTCCAGACGCTCTTCATCACAAACCCTGATACTTTTTCTCTATTGCACTATAATTATGAGCTGAAAGTGTAGTGCTTTCTATTGTCCATGCATTGGTCTCGATCTCAATTGTAAGATATATGACTGTCCAGAACAATGCTGGTTTTCTCAGATAATATCACCAGACCTACACCTGTACATAGAAAGAACTGCACAAGTGTCATTGAAATAATTTATTGAAAAATACATGAAAGTGGACATTTTCCTATGTTTCCCCATTTGTTTTTGTGTCGTTTCAGAAATAAAAGGAGACATAACTAATCATAAAAATGCTAAGACTAGTTTTACTTTTAAAAGCTCTTAGATTTAATTGCATTGCGTTTCTTGAAAAAACAATGAGCTTTACACCTGACAAAATAAATGATATGCTTCCTTATATTAAAAATTAGAGCTATGCAGCTCATTACTTCCATTTTATTACCTTGGCTGTCACGGAGTTCAAGTTACACATTTTCATTTGCGATAATTATCTTTAGCCTGGGCTTTGAAGATCACTGTAGAGTTCTTATCTCATCTCAATGTTTTAATAACACAATGGAATTGGTATTTTTAATTGAAAAAGTAGCTTCTTGGTAAGTATGGTATGCACCTAAAAATAAATCTATCAAATAGGCAGAATAGCACATATACTATTATATGTTTAGTATCTAATAGATCAGAAGACACATGTTGACTAACAAAGCATTTATAAGGAAAGGTTCTGAGATACCTAAAGTCCACACAATGGCAGAAACATATACTGCAGCAAAGTCACCGTGGTTTCTATTTGTGGATACCTACAAATATTGTAGCTGCATTATTGTCATTGACAGTTTTCAAGATCAATTTTTTAAAAAGGATAAAAATACAAAAATCCTCTCTAAAATATTTTCAAACTTCAGGGTTTAACTTGGTTGTCATTGCCTGAAGCAGAAGAACAATTTAGATGTCTAAAATTGCAGTATGGTAGTTTGAAAAATTGTCATATTTTATTTTTCATTCTTCCAAAAGAAATATCAAGTATATTATTTTTGACAAAATAACATCTTACACATCCTTTGACCTAATCCGATCTCAAAGAAACATACATACAACCATAGAGGAATGCAAACTAATTCAAATATAAAGTTGCTATGACTTTGCACAAATGCCTGTAGCTATGCTATGATCTAATTTTTAATCTGACAGAGAAGAGAAAAATCTTATTTCTTCTCCTGGTGCTGCTTCTCAGTGATGCTATGGAGGCTTTGACATTTCTGACCAATAATTTTACAATCAAGATTTTATTGTTTGAAAATTTTTGTTCATGTTTTCTGTTTTTTAGAGGTATTTTTTTAAAAAGACATTTACATTACAAGGTAGATTTAAACATGGGTGTATTAGTGCTATATTGCTTGTATAATAACTTATCACAAACTTAGTGGCTTGAAACAAAATACATTTATTATCTCAGAGGATCTGTAGGTCAGTGTCAGGGCATGACTCAGTGTGTATCAATCCAATTACAGGGTACACACACTGTGATTGGATTGATACTCATCTGCTGAAATTATGAAGAATTATCCACAATTATGCTTATTCATTTTTTCACTGAAGCAGGGGAAAAGCATGAGTAATAAATGGGGCAGCAGTGGCAAAATTTTTTCATTGGATAACTCAAATTCTATTTCTATTTTTAAATTTTAAGTACTCACTACTCTTAGAGTCATTTCTTCTGATGTTTTCTTTATCCTTTTTACATTTATTCATTATTTACAAATAGTAATTTTATAAATAAAATGTCATTTTTGTATAAATGCATTTATTTGTTCAGAAATATTTATTGGTGTGTACTGTTATGCATAAGAAACTAGTCTGGAAGCTTGAGAGAGAGTGGCGAGCAGGGTATACACAGCCCACCACATACACAGTTTATATTGTAGTAGTGGATATGGACACTAAACATATTCAAATAAATATATCCTCTAATGCTAGGTAGTAGGAAGTGTGTCTATAAATATGAACTACGACAAAGGGATACAGAGTAAAGGTATTGTAGCATTTTACATAAGATAGTAAGAAGAAAGCTCCTTGAACAGATGATATATCAATGGAGACCTCAATGATCTCCCTGAATTATAGTATAACCTATTGAAAGATTGTCCTTGAATTAGGAAGCCTCCATTGCAAACATCCTGAGGCAGAAGATATTTTGCCATATTTCAAGAAGTGCCAAGCTGGTTTTCATGGATAGAACTGAATAAGTAAAGTAGCAATGAAGCCAGAGTGGTAAGCACTGGCTAGATAATGTGAGAATTTATTGACTATGGTCAAGTAACTTAAATATTTTGTTTTTGACTAGAAGCCTTGGAAATTTTTGAGTAAAGGAGTAAAATGACATGGTTTGTGTGATTCAAATGTTATTTTTGTTTTTATACGATAACTTTAATCTTCAGAAGCCAGACTGGTAACATACAACCCACATAGGAAGCTATTTCAGTAAACAAGAAAGGTGCCCATTGCAGTTTGAAACAGCGAAGTTTCCATTCAAAGGAAGATAGAAGTGAAATTTCAATATACTTTAAAGACAGACCTATCACAAATTGCTGATATATTGAATGTTGAGTGTGACAACAAGAGAGAAATGTCTCTGAGAAATTTTGGACTAAGCAACTAGATGAATAATAATATTTTCCAATGTAGGGAGCACTATGGGACATGCAGGTTTGGGCACACAATTTATTTAAAAATATGTCTCCATATGTTAAGTTGAAGGTGCCTATATATGTTAAACTGAAATGTTACATATGCAGTGGGTCATCAGAACCTAGAGCCCAGGGTTACGCTCATTTGGAAAACATTGGTACATAGATGTAAATAAAGAGAATAATGCTATAACTGAGCCTGAGGCATTTCAACATGGAAATATCTGGAAGGAGGATCGGCAACAAGGGCTAGAAATTGCATCCAGTGAGGTAGGATGAGAATTCAAAAAGTTTGATGTTTACAATGCCAAGAAATGAAAATGTTTTAAGAAGGAGGGAATCTTTGACTTCACTCAATTTATTTTTCATTTGCTTAGACTGAATATTAGGGAGATTTCAGAATTAGTGGGAGCATTTTTAAATCTTTATAATAATTTTTATAATATTTGGAAATAAATGCTCCTGATTTTAAGTAATTAATAGACAAAGATGCCATGTCTGTCCCACAAAGCAAATAATGTACTGTGTTGTCTTGCATATCATTCAATATACCTGCAGTCAGTCACTAAGTCTGGTTAAAAACATTAATAATTATTTGGTCCTACAAGTTTCATTTTATGGCTAAACACAATTGTTTAACCATTGTAATATAAACTGAACTTTCTAGAAATCCAGCAAGTTTGAAAATGAATAAAAATTGTAGACCAATCTTGTTTTTATCTGTGGGTCTTTGTACCAACTCTACAGTTACTGAAAAAGTTTGCCTCAACACCGGTTTACAAAATAAAAACCTAAAATCTAGACTTTATTTGGAGACTTTCATTGACTTGGGGAATGAGGAAATGCATTTCCATTAACTAAAAAGAACCAAATTGTTCCTTGAAATTTTATTCTTTAGAGGCTTACTTTGTACATAGGTCCAATATACTTTAAAAATCAAAGGTGCTTCACCTGTTTCTATTTTCCTTGGCTAGTCATGAGAAGTTAAATTATTTACTTATTGTTACATGTATGATCAGTTCAAAAATTTGTGTTACTAGATTTATCATACTCTACTTTTTACTATTCCACTAATTATAAGTGATTTGGATCAATATTTATTAGATGACTTTATTTAATAAAATTATTTTTGTGCAAGTGCCTATTTACCAGTTATGAGAATGATCAGAATAATTGTACTTCTTTTGTGATGTGACACTCAGAATGATTTATTCTAACTAGGTTTCTGATTTTAAAACATATTATTAATGTTAACCAAATTTAAAATACATGAAAGTATAAATTTTAAACTTAAAACTGAGTTCAGTGTTTACACATGAGAATTGGCTTAAGAACTGGTCACTTTAACTAATGTCAATAATTAAGTTACAGAATTTACAGGAATGCTATCATTAGTAAACAAACAGTTGGAAACAAAACATGAACGACGCCGTGTGTAAACATTAATAAGATGCAAGCTAAATACGATTGGTTATGCTGTCGCTTTCACTGCAGTCTTTTGGCACCAGAAATCTGTACCTCATGCTGTTATTGCAAAATCATACTGTGGATCAGAGTTTATACTTGCTTTTGGATAAACAGCTTCTAGTTCTTACTTCCAATAAAAGCTGTGGAAGGAAGAGAAGTGACAAACAAGGAATGGCGGTAAACTAACAACCAGGTAAATGGAAAGGCAACACCAGATAATATATGGAAAGGTGAATTGTGAAAATATCAGACAGCACTCTTAGACCTAGGACTTAAGTAAAGCTGACAGATGTTTTGCATAATGTCACATTATTTAAATGCAGAATATTTTTTTAAAACTCCTTGCAATTGATAGTGCTAACTCTGAAAAAAAATGGAATAGGAGCTAGATTTAAATAGTCCTACAGTACCTATGAATGATGGGCAGAAAAACAGGCAAATATTAAATTAATAAAAAAAAGAATTGGAAGGGCAACCCAGAACAAAATTAGCCCATAAGTGGTTCTTTCTGTTGGGTGGATTAAATTACAAATGATTTTTTGTGGATTTTGTGCCATCTTTTCAAGCAGGGTTGCAGTCAGAACTGAGAAGCTGACTGTGTAAATATGTGTGTGTGTGGGCATGAGCATATGAGAGTGTGTGTGGGCATGAGCATATGAGAGTGTGTGAGCATGTGTGTACGAGCATATGAGTGTGTGTGTGTGCATGAGCATATGAGAGTGTGTGAGCATGTGTGTATGAGCATATGAGAGTGTGTGTGTGCATGAGCATCTGAGAGTGTGTGTGTGCATGAGCATATGAGAGTGTGTGAGCATGTGTGTATGAGCATATGTGAATTTCAATAACTTCACATATTCATACTCACAGCATCACAGAACTGTGTTTTGAGTCTAATAATTTCCTGAGAGTGATAGCTGTCTACAAGTGGGAAGGAAGGAAAATGAGAACAGGGGAAGGAGAAATAAGGGGGGAAAAAAAGAAAGAAAAAGAGGAAACAAATGACCGGAGGAGAGCAAAAAGGAAAAGACAAGGGCAAATGAGAGGGAATAGAAGAAACAGTGGCGGATAATGGGTAAAAAGCAGTTAGTGAAAGAAACAAAATAGAGGACATGAAAAAAGGCAAGAGAGGAGAAAAAACTGTTGCTCGATAGACAAGTTTCTCATTGTCCGTGGATGTCCATCTGGAGAAGGAGGAAGGAAAGCAGCAGGAGCAACACAACAATCATCTCACTGCGATGTGAAAAGGCACCTGCAACATCTCAGCAACAGCATCCCAGTGAGTGTCAAGGGGCTCCAGGTAATGGTAAGAACACAATGATACAGAATCACATTAATAAGCAACAAACTGGTAGTGAAAATGAAGCATTGCATCTGTATGATTCTGTCTATTTTGCTACTGAAAGGGTGATTCAAGAACCAATCAGCAGCATGGAGATCACCTAGGAGTTTGTTTAAAAATCTGTAATTTTATGCTCCACTCCAGATCAACTGAATCAGCATCTGCATTTTAATAAGAATGCAGGTTGATTTGTATGCACACTGAAGTTTGAGAAATATTGTACCACACTCTATGGATCCCTGGGGCAACATTAACACTGCTTTACATTCAAATAAATGAAGAGCCAGCCACTGGGGTGCTATAAAAGCAACCTGATATCTAAGTCAAGTGACAATCTTGGGAAGGTGGTAATTCTTGAGAATTCCCTGGAAAATGAGGGACTCTCTTACTGTATACATTCATGCGGTTACATTGCCTAGGAAAATAGATGCTTGTTTTTAGAAGTGGTAATGAGAATCTACCATCAACAGCACTGATTGCCATTCCTTTTTAAAAATATATATATAGATAAATGGGCGGCGGGGGAGAGAGGCAGAGAGAGACAGAGACAGAGAGAGAGAATATATTAATCTAGGTTTTATTAACAAGTTAAATTTTCAATAGGAATCCATTTGTTTACCAAGGGAATATTTTCCAAGAGCACGGAATGGATGTTAGAACATTAGTCTGTAACCAAGGACAAAAGTATAGGCTATTGATCTTATAAGAGGAATAGCATATTACCTTGTTCCCATCTGTGTGACGACCTTACATGTGAGGGAAACTGTAGAATATTTTATTATTGTGATCAGATTTACATATCAAGAACTATAACCTATTATTAAATCACACAATGGTCATTTCATATCTACATTATCAAAGAAAATTAATAAATCTAAGTCTGCACCTCACTAAGCAATGGACACAATAACAAAAAATAGTAGTTCTGGAATTCGTGGTGGTTATCTATAAGGATATTAGAATAATTGAATTATTTGATCATTGTCTTTGATTCTTCAATATGGACACTCATTTTAATTCCACTTAATGCCAATTTCTAATTCATTTATGTTTCTTTAACTAGAAAAAGAGGTGAGACGGTTATATGTGAAGGAGTATAAAGAATATTTCTGCTTTTTAAAAATGCCCACAAGAATTATTAATAAATGCCAGTTTTGTTTCTTGAAAGGAATTATACTTCAATAACCTGAAAAAAGATAATGAAAATAATATTTTTAGGTGTCCATATGAATCCAAAATATTAATTAGCACTTAGCAATAAGGGAAGTGAGAATTTTTATGCTGGTGGGAAAGAGATACTTTATTCTCAAAGAACAATTCTCACCTGCTGACTGCACACAGACCTCTTTATGTCATGTGTTATGAAATGAAATTAGACATGGTAAATTATCAGCTGACAGAGATTTTTACTCTATTACTAATCTATTTTCCTAATTCATTTCATTTATTTCGTGGTTTAGAGAGTAGAGCTTTTAAGAAGAGTATTTTTTCAACTATTCTGCCTCATATCTAGTTTTTATCTAAAAATAATTAATCTTGATTTTTATCACCACTTTATTTCTAGATGTTATTATAATTTTACATAATTTTCATAGCTTTGCTAATCATAGTCAAAGATAAATAAAATTGTTTCATGAAACATACAATCTGTCCTAAAGTTATATATTTTGGGGAAAGATTATTTTTAAATGCCCACTAACATGGAGTAAACAATATTCAGTAGTTGTAAATTTAGACATTAGATAGAAGAACTAGAAATAAATGTCATATCTATGAATATATGTGTATGAACATATATTGGTATATATTAATAAAATGTATATTAAGAGACTCCCAAATATATGTTATGTGTATAAAATATGCATATAAACTACTTGCTTTCAAAGAAAGTTTCCCCAGGATCAGATTTCTAGAAGTTGTATTAGGCCAGGAGTTTTTACTGGAATGTGGTGGCATTATTTATTTAGACTTCAGTCACTAAACCATGTTTGAGCAATCTACTCAGAAACACAGATTATATTATCTAACTTATCAAGCATAATGTTGGATAGCCAAAAGGAGATAGGAATATGCATTTGAGGTGCATTTCTATCACAATTTCACCTCATTTGGCTTTTGAACCAAATCTCTGCTTTTATGTTCTCTCATTTTGCTTTTGGCTGGATCTTCTTAACTTGAATCTCCTCTCTTAATTCCCATGTAGTACAGTATCCTTGTTCTGCTTGACATCTATCCCCAAAATTAATATTGTAATTGGGTCATGGCTAAGTTTTTCTCACTTGTCCTAGCTGCAAGGACATGGTGAACTCGATCTTGCTTTGTTCTCATTGAAAATAAAACTTTTTAAAAAAACTTATATTGCATATGTCTGCTCTTCATTTAAAATAATTCTATGATTTTATTAATACATACATATGTTATATATACAAAATTTAACAATACAGAAAAGCAAAATGCAACAGTTCTCATTTCTATTTTAGTACATAACATTGCATATTTTGTCTTGTGAAACAGAGAGCACCCAAATGAGAACAGAAACTATTTATTTAGAGTTTGCTGTAGTCACCCTGACTTGCGTTTAGCAGAGACTCAAAGGCAGACAAGGAAATTAGAAAGCTTCATAGTGACAAAATGGGAAGATCTCACTATGCTCTTATTGTAGGTCATTTGCATGTGGAAGCTAACTAGAAAAGGGGTTCATGTGATTTATTTGGGGAAAATCTTTGACATTTTTTGGTTGGTCCTGAGTTGAAAGTGGGAGGAATATATAAGGAAGCTGGTGGTCATTGATTAAGTACATTTGTGTATGTTTCACAATCCTTTCATTGGTCAATTTCTCACTTGCAAGAAATTGACAAATTTGAGCAAGACTAGAGATCCAGATGTTCATCCCTCATGGATTCTTCAGTTATTTCTGTAGTTAGTTGTATCATGAGATCTTATCGACCTTTTTGTTGTTGCATCATCATGTATCAAATGATGAGAAAGTAGCTGCAGAAGCATTTAAAACGCTAGATAGAGTATGGTGGGCCAACATCAGGACCAAAAATAATTAATAATCCAAGTAAAATCTTTCAGAACCAGGAACCACAATTGTCCAACTCAGACCAGCAGACAAAGTCCAAAGACCATGAGGTTCAACCTAAGAGAGCCAAGTAGTGTTTTCCTTAAGGCAGTGTATAGCCTCATCTGCCTTAACTGTTTTACTGGTCCAAGTACAGAAGGAACTATCAATCACAGCACAGATGTCACCAGGTTAGTCCCTAGACAAGAAATCTAGAGAAATGTTTTACACATCACTCCTCATGCTATGTTGAGACTGATCTGTATTCCATCTGGGACAGAGGTGGTTCCATTAATAATGTGATAATTTCTTTATGGTCTTTTCTATTTGTATAATTTCCACCACTGGAAAAACTGTTCTGATTGTTCACATAAACAATGAGTCAATAGTTCCCCCAGGTAGAGTGTCTGAATAATTGACTTCATTTTACTGCTCACATCTGAGTAAGAATTTCCAGTCTTGGTGTTTAGAGACTCTTGGTCTCTGTGTACAGACACATCTCACAATGCTATTCCTAGATCATGAATATGATATGTTAGTCTGAGGCAAACAGGACGTCCTAACACACACACACACAAAATAGTATCCAGAAGGGGCACATGGAGATCAGAACTGAGTTACATATTTACATCTCTATTAGTCTTTCCCAGGTGGCAAGTGTTTGATCCATTACCCTAAAATAGATGTTCAATTCAAATTTAGAAGTACTCAGGGTATGGCCTATAGATTATGATTACTGGTTCTTTTTCTGGGAGAAATGGGTACTAAAAAGTCACAAGTTGATTTATTAAAGGTCATTCGTCCATGCAGGTGCAAATGGAAATATCATCATCCATAATTCCCTGTGGTCTCATTTGATGAGACTGGATGGTTTTTCAAGGGAGTCAGGCAATGGAGTAAGACTGAGAGCAGAGCTACTGTTTGGAATACTCTAAAAATGACATTAGAGCAAATGTATTCTGACATAACAATTGTAATAATGAGGGATGCAAAGAAAAAAAGGGCCATTGTGACCCACCAGGGGTCTATCTGAGAAGAACTTATAAGCAAGCAGATAAAAAACAAAACAGGAATTAGACAGGGGTCTTGCTCCAATGTCTTGGGAATCTATCTGAGGTCATCTACTTGTTCCAAAGGTTTTAGGTCAGCTATCTACTTCCAAAGATCAATCTCTTCTAGAGGATCTCTGCAAAGTCACTGTTTGAGATCCCCAATTGGAGTCACCTTCCAATTGTGTGGAATTCTACATATCTTCTTTGTATATGAAAAATGAGCCCAAGGATTGATTCCCTGGAGTCCCACTATTGTGCTTGTTGTTAACAGCACTTAATAAGGTCTATGTCAACACAGTTCTAGGGAAGTTTTTCTCTTGTATGTCATTCAATAGATAAAATCTCCTGCTGGAAGGTCATGAAGAAGTTGCTTAGGAAGATGCGGGAAGACAGCCTTACCCTCTTGGTGATAGTACATGAGTCCCTTACAAATATTATGTATCTATAAAAATTAAAATAAAAATAATTAATTAAAAACCACACATACCCCATAAATATATACAACTATTAGGTATCCATAATAATTAAAAATAAAAAATATATATTAAAAATTTTTAAATTAAGGGAAAAAAGAAAACCCTTTTGAAATAAAAAATAATTGGCCCAATTCTTTATTTTCTTAGAATGCTCAAGCATGGCTTTTAAGACTATATTTATAAAAAAGGAGCAGAAAGGAGATTTTCAAAAACTCATATTGTAAATTGGATATCATGTATTTGGAAGAAAAGCAAATTTCCAAGAAGATTTTGATGAAATATGTTCCATATTAAGGTACTGACAGCAATTACCATCTCAAACTGATTTCTCCTTTATTCTCCCATTATCTGCTGAGTAAACTTCTAATGACTAATCTTAGGTAACCACAAACTGTTTGACACCTTCAGAGGATAATGTAATGACGTATTCATCTCCACATGCTCAGCAGCTGCCTCAAAGTTGGTCTAGGGTAGTGGCCAATGGATGTTTATTGAATTACTAAATAGATGTATAACTGAGAAAAGCAGAAAATTATTTTCTTTTTGTAGAATTGGGATCTTACAGTCATTATCTTTTACTTCTGACACATTCCCAAAAAAGAATCCCACATCATAATTTTATATAAAGCTTTCTTCTTCTTTTTAAAAAACCTCCCAGATCCTTTCCAGCAATAAAATTGATTTCTTTAGTTTGATCTTTTAAACATGTCTATTGTTCTCTCACATAAGATAATAACAAAATCTGGGATTAAAAAAAAAAGAATTAAATAAGAAAAATGACAAGATAAAGGCATGGATATATCATTAATTAGATCACCAGTTTTTGCTTAACAGAGAATTTACTATTTATTTTTGAGAATGTTATGAAGATCTATCAACCTTTCAACTCCCTCAAAACAAGTTTTTAAATAGTGAACTAAATTGGCTTTCACATATTTTGTACTAGTGAATTCATTTTGAAGCCATTAGTTTCAGATGGCAACATGTATTTTCCTTTCCAAGTTCTTTATATCACTTTGTCTCAATATTGAGGCATTCTTACCTGAAAAATCCTGCAACTGTTTTTGAATTTTCTAACACATTCATTCATAAAATATGAAATGAACAATGAGGAAAGATTAAAGTACAACAGCTTTCTCTTCACACCTCACTTGACCCTAGCTCTGTTCCTCTGCATGGCAGACAGGAAGTCATAAGTGCTATGCATGTCACATGGCCTCAGACTCCATCCCCTGCAAGGTCATACTGACTAGTTAACATTTATTAAGAAGTCCATGAATGCAATTTGACAATAAACTGCTGGGGAGTTAACAATTATCAGCTGCTCTGTTCTTTAGTTTCAACATTGCAGAAAAGCCCTGAAATTGTATGATCAAATATAAAAATACATTTAAAGGTACAAATACATCTGCCTTTGATTCAAATCAATGGGAATAAAAACTGTGTTTCATTTTTCATGCTTTTCTTCTGTTTTTGAAAAAGGGTAGAGTTAAATTGTGAATTGAAATTTAAATAAATTAACTATGTACTTGTAAGCAATAATTTCATAATTCTAGGGGATCTCATGACAACTCTATCTCTCTCTGTCTCTCTCTCTATCTCTCTATGCTAAGAGAGTTTCATATTGGTAGTACAGGACAGATAGTAGAGCTCTTGTTAATGTTCCATCAAGAAGCATCATTAATTAAATTAAACCCCATTTAAAAATATTTGGCACTTTGAGCAGCTTTCACATGCAGCATTGAAAAGTTTGTCAAGCTTTCATTTCTAAAATAGTACTGTTTAATCAAGAGCATATGATTCAAGGCAGAAAGTGGAATGTACTTCTCATGGAAACATTTTATACCGTTTTATTTCAAACTTTCCAAGGAGCATGTCCTATTTTTTAAAAATCTACATACTCTGCGGTACAAAGGAAACATGGAAAAGAGTGGGTGTAGTTTTACCAGTTCTGACATGAGACACTTGAGAATATAAGATGACAGGTAAAAATTGGACATTTGCCTACATTACCATTATTTCCCACTTCACCAACTAATGGTGTTTCAAGTTTCTGACATGCTAACTTGTAATGACAAGGATGGATTTTGAAGTGATTTAGTATTTGGTGTAAAAGCATCCAACCAAACGGTTAACTCATTGAGCAGGCACAGGATGGTTAAACCTCAGTGCTATTTAACAACACGCTGCTGGAGCTATGTTTCTATGTGACACGATCAATACATGTAGCTTTGTTAGGTAATGCTAAACTTCACTGACAAGTTGTCAATTGGGAGGCCAGGTCATAGCCTTGAGAGCCACCCCCCAAACCGATTCAATCAGAAACGTGCAGCACTGGAGAGTGGACTTAAGAAAGTTTGTTTGAATCGATAAGCACTCTTACTCAATACCTCTTAGTGCCTCTTCTATGCTTCCTTGTTTCCCAACGCACTCAAAGCAGAGTAAGAGTTTATGAGACAGGAAAGCTGTCTCCATATAAATAATACACCAAAACTTTTATGATCCATTTTATGCCACAACTTAAATATTCACTAAAAGAGGGCAATGCTTCATCTTGATGACAGGATAGTTTGAGTTTTTATCTATCTTTTTATTGATTCCTTTCTACAATATCCAAAATAATGAAGCTACGATATTCATATGCATTTGATAACAACAAAAAACTACTCTTGCTTCTGTATATTCAATAAGAAATAATGGGAATGTTCCTTTAAACTAGAAATCTACTTTAAAAAATAATTTCAAATCTGTATAGTCCCCAAATCACTCCATTTTATTACAATAAGCAGTCAATTTCCTAACCCAGATTATAGTTAACATGGAAAAATATGAAAGCAAAACAGGTTATGATAAACTTTACTCAAAAATGACTTTTTCTAGCCTTCAATATAGTTGTCCATCAGTGTCTGTCATTCAGCTTTTTCCAAAATCTCAGTATTAGTTGTTATCAACTGGTGTATTATATAACTGAAAACCCAGGAGCAGTAAAGCCTCATCCTCTAATAATTCACCATGACCTTAGTGTTAGTCTTGCCCTGTGTCTCCACTAAGACCAGCTGCTTAACTATGCTTTTTGCTTTCTTTCGTTCTCTAATCAACATATTAATAAATGTTTCCCCTTATTTTTATTTATAGTTTTGTATCTTATTGTTTAAATTGTTAATATTATTTTTTTAATTGTGATTTTTTTGACATTTTTACATCAAACTTCAGGAGTCCACATGAACATTGACAAAATGAATATGAGGAAAATGTGTAGAGAAATATTTTACTTTTATTGCCATGGAAGCAGATTTACTAGGGATTATATTTCTAAGGGATCTAGGGTGCTGATATAAGGAGGTGAAGCCAGCTAGTGTCGGATATAACAGACTTAGCCTCATATTTCTTTAAAGAGTTTATTTGTGAAGAAAATTGAATAGCTAGATTTTTGAATGACTGGTTAAAAATGTAATGAATATATAAATATTCCACAGATGATGTGTTAGTTTATAGACTTGCTTTTCAGAGTGTCTGCAAACCACCTGCATGAGAATCCTCTTGGGTGCCCAATGACCTGCTACATCAACACACCTTGAGGTGTGGGTCCTGAGACTTTATGCTAAAAAATCAAGCTTGAGAAACATTTATTTAAAACAACAACAACAATAACAACAAAGCTTCTATTTACTATTCATGGACAAGCGAACTAAAAACTAATCTCTGAAAGATGAAATACTACAAATATTCACTTAGGTACTAAAAAATTTGACCTCATTCAGGATACTTAAATATCTTGTGACATGAAATTTAGAATGGCCAAATTTCAATTATTTTATATTTTTACCTAAATTTGATTTGGATATATCAGCACTTAATCGAAATCTATTTCTACAAAAATATTTGTGCAGTGGGAAGTTGTTGTTAGTAGAATAATTAAAATATTTGGGTATGCTCAAAATTTTAGGGAAAATAGACTTATAAAACTTTGAACTATTTTTCTTTCCTCCCTCAATACTTGGCTTTTCATCTACTATCTGAAAATGAAATTGTTATTTCCATATATAAGTTATAAGAATGTGAAAAATTACAGATGGATCTGTTTTAGGGACACTGGAATTAAACAGTACCTGGGTGCAAGAAAAAAATTAGAAAAGGTTGTACATTGATTTAAATAATAAAAGATGCATTTAAAAAGTCAATTTTAATCTTTTGAAAATGCAGAGGGCGCCAGAAAAAAAAAGAACATTTACTTCTACACCTATGTATTTCCATATAATATATTATAAATAAAAATTTGGAAGAAGTTTTCTCCTGGTGCAGAGTGTTGCATATGTAAGAGACTTTGAAATGTGTTATAATCACGTAACAACTGGGAGCCTGTACTAAAAAATAAATAATAACAAAATTGTTCTATAGACACTGCTTACTGAAGAATTGCTATATTATCACATGTAATGCCCTTAAGTATAAAGATAAGTATTATTAGTAGATGTATGTTTGACCAGTTTTTTCACCTGCCAGAGCTCTAGGGATATTTATTTTAGGTGATATATCATAGTCATGAATTCATTAGTGTTCTCAATGCCAAGGAAAAAAAAAAGAGATGGTGTCAACAAATGCACAGTATAAAATGGTAACTATATGATAAATGGTTCATTCAATGTTCTTTATTAAATTAAACATATCCATGACAAAAGCCAACACTGCAATATTGACTGAATAATTTAATCTTGTCATCTTATGAGTAGGTTTCAAAATAATAAATTGTTCGAGCTGAGTAAGTTATTGAATACTTTCAGACTCAAGAGAGTTGTGGGTTTAAAACAGACTTCTGCTACCTTATTACTCAGAGTTGACAGATATTAGAGCATTCATAATAAACCTGCCATTAGGTATACTCATCCTTTCTTTTTTTTAATTTCACTGACAGAAAAATATCCATTTTTGGTTGAAATATTATCTTGCAAGAGGCCTAATTTATGAGAACCAAAATAACTCATCCGAAAAGGTCTACTCAGACTTTATTTATTGGAAAATATTATGGCGTGCATGACATTGCTTAAATCCTGTTAACTAGCATAATGATGATGAGTAAATGATAACTCAAGACAGATCATCAAAAGACTGAGAAAAGTGAGTACAGTTAAATGATTATAAGATCCCAGATAAGGGTAGAGCTTAAAACATGGGTTTGCTTAGTTAGGCTAGTAATTCAATATCATCCATTAATAATACTATATGGGAGCTAAACCTTCCCATTATTTTATTCAAATAAAGAAAACACAATCTTAATTCATCAGGGCAGGATTGGGGCACAACACATGAACATCAGGGGGAGAATGAAAACATACATCTTTGCAATTTCCAATGTTTCGTGTCCTCCCTTATGCCTCCCAGAGCATCACAAACATACACAAGCTAAGTTGAAAGTAGGTGGACAAAAAGATTCAGAGGGCCAAAATGCTACATCCTCTAGTGATTCCTTCATTGTAACTATTCCTCTTTAAAGAAGGGAAAATAAACTGGTAAAGGAACCATCTAGTGACGTTTTCTTTGACAAAGTAGAAAACTATCACTATAAAATGTTTATACATTTTCACATTTACTTGGAAAACATGCTTTAGACCTTATTACTAGCAACCCAGTATAAGGGCAGAAAAGCAACCTAAGATGGTAAAGACACACTAAAGACCCTTGAGAAACCTGGTGTTCCCTCCCTCCTCTCTCTCCCTTCCTTCATCTCTCCCTCTTTTATTTTTGCCCAAATATTTTTCCATGCCTGCTATATGCCACGTACTCTTCTGCGTCTTGGTAATACATTGCTAATCAAGGCATATAAGACTCCTGACTTCAGGCAATATGTATTCTAATGAAGGCAGAAATATAATAATTAAACAAGTGGACAACAGAGATACATTTACATTGTAATAATTGCAGTGAAGATACAAATAGGGTGATGTAAAAAAAAATGGAAAGAGGTAGATAACAGAAATTTCTTTGAGATGGCACTGTCAGGAAAGGCATTTCTTACAAAGGATTATTTACGCAGACAGCAGGGATACAGTCTTCCAGATAAAGCAAGATGTAAATTCCCAAGGGAGCAAAATAATGAATATTTATTACTGTTACCTAATAATAAGCTGAATGAGTGAATCATAATAGATATTGAACAGGTAGTTCAATATTACAGAAATTTTAAAATGTGAGGTTTTAAGGGAGGAAGACAGTGGGATGGCAAGAGATGAGATTACTGAAGCAGAGATCACATTTTGGGGGGACTTACATGATAAGCTAAGGAAATCCAGCTTTTTGGTTTTAGAAGATATGCAGATGTGCTGGATTTTTTACAATAGGGAAGTGAGCTGTTTCTACTACATTTTAGCGACTCTGGAAAGAAGAGAACACATCAGAGAACACTGTAGCAATCCAGATAAGACAAGAAACAAGCCTGATTCATAGCGTTAACAAAGATGAAAAGAATTACATTCACATGAAAAATAATATAGACTTTTGTACAGATGGGATATGGATACAACAAGAGAGGGAAGACAGAATTTATGGGTAGATTGTGGATGGTGGTACAACAGTGTGTAAGACTCAGAACGTGCTGCAGAGAGAAGGTAAGTGCAGCCTTGGAGAAAATGAGTTTACAGCATCCATGAGACAACTAAGATGAAATACAGACATGTGGTCATCAGGAGATCAGAGAATGGAAAACTGTACACTGTGGAAGCCAAGGCAGTACAGAACAGGAAGTAATCAACGGTGCCGATTACATGATAGATCACATTTAAGAGGAAATTTGAAAATGTGTCAGTTCTAATTCTTACTCATTTTCCTGAACAATTCTGTAGTATGGTCAAACAATTTAAAGGAACTGAGGGCCAGGTGCAGTAGCTCACGCCTATAATCCCAGCACTCTGGGAGGCCGAGGAAGGAAGATTGCTTGAGCTCAGGAGCTCAAGACCAGCCTGAGCAAGAGTGAGACCCCGTCTTTACTAAAAATAGAGAGATTAGCCAGACATCCTGGCAAGCACCTGTAGTCCCAGCTACTTGGGAGGCAGAGGCAGGAGGGTCGCTTGAGCCCAGGAGTTTGAGGTTGCTGACAGATATGATGATGCCACTGCACTCTACCCAGAGCAACAGAGCGAGCCTCTGTCTCAAAAAAATAAAAAGTGAAGGAACTCAGAATTACTGATTAGCAAAAGGCAGTTAAAAATAAAAACAAATAAATACATATGTTTGAAAATATTAACTATCTATTCAGTTTGGAAATAAGCTGGTTAATAGGGCCCAAATGATATATCTGTGACATTGCCTATTGTGATATTTTTAAAACCCAAAGGATAATTGACTTTTTTTTCTGTTTATTATTTTTATTTATTTATTTTTAAAATTTTATTTCAGAATATTATGGGGGTACAAATGTTTTGGTTACATAAATTGCTTTTGTACCATTTGAGTTAAAATTGTAAGTGTGCCCATCCCCCAGATAGTGTGCATTGTACCCATTAGGTGTGAATTTACCCATCCCTTCCTCCCGCCTCCCTCCTGCTTGATTTCCAATGAATGTTATTTCCATATGTGCATATAGTGTTGATCGATTACTTCCAACATAATGGTGAGTACATGTAGTGTTTTTTTTTTCCATTTTTGTGATACTTCATTTATATACTTCACCATCCAGGTTAATACAGGAGGTATCAATTCACCATTTTTTATGGCTGAGTAATAGTCCATGGTTTACATATACAACATTTTATTAATCCACTCATGCATTGTTGGGCACTTGGTTGTTTCCACATCTTTGCAACTGTGAATTGTGCTGCTATAAACATTTGAGTGCAGGTGTCTTTTTTATAAAATGTCTTTTTTTTTTCCTTTGTGTAAATACCCAGAGTGGGATTGCTGGATCAAATGGTAGTTCTACTTTTAGTTCTTTGAAGTGTCTCCATACTCCTTTCCATAGAGCTTGTACTAGTTTGCAGTCCCACCATCAGTGTATGTGTTCCTCTCTCTCTGCATCCACACCAGCATTTGTTGTTTTGGGACTTTTTAATAAAAGCCATTCTCAATAGAGTTAAGTAATATCTCCTTGTGGGTTTTGATTTGCATTTCCCTGATGATTAGAGACACTTAGCATTTTTTCACGTATTGTCCATTAGTATACCTTCATTTGAAAAGTTTCTGCTCATAATTGACTTTTAAGTCTTGAAATTAACATTTCAAACTTCTTTAGTTTGAAAAGAAAGTAAATTTGAGGGATACTTCTTTTTCTGACATAGAAAAATTGTACATTATCTCTTTAATTTTTCACAAAGAATTCCTAAATATAGAATGATCATGCTGAATGTCAAAAAGTTTTAAAAATAAGTGTTATTTTTACTCTTGATTTTTTAAAATTTTTCATATAATAACATTCAGTCTTAATATTGTTGAGTTCTATGGGTATTAATGAAAACACAGAATCATATGTCTACAACAGCCCCTTATTGTGCAGTTCCACCACCGTAAAAATGTCCCCTTTATAGGCAATTCCTTCCTTTTCCCCCAATGACTGGCACTACTATGATCTATTTTATGTCCTATAGTTTTGCCTTTTCTAGAAAGTTATTTATATGAAACTATAATGGTATATCACATTTTGAGTTTGGCCTCTTTCACTTAGCAATATGTATGTAAGATTATTCCATATTGTGTGACTCAATAGCTCACACTTTTCATTACTAGGCAGTATCTCATTATATGGATGCACCACAGTGTTTTTATCCATTCACCTGTTAAAGTTTATCTGGGTTATGTCCATTTTCAGTGACTATATTAATAAATAGAGTTGTAATAAATATTTTATGGAAAAATACGTTTTCAATAAATTTGGATAGATACCTATAAGTGAGGTTTCTGGGACATGGGTAAGTGTATTTTTGACTTTGTGAGAAACTAAAAAATTGCATTCCAACATTTCTGTAACATTTGACATTCCTACCAGAAATATATGTGTTTCATTTACTCTGAAATATTGTCAACATTTTGTATTGTCAGACTTTATTTGAACCTTTCTAAAAAGTGTCTACTGACATCTCACTGTGACTTTAAATTGCATTTACATAATATTTAATGATGGTGTGCACCGTTTTATGTGCATGTATGATACTGTGTATCTTTTTTAATGAAGTGTCTGTTCAGAATTGTGCCTTTTTTACTTTCTTTTGCTTTTTTTTAACCTATCAAATATAGGGTACTTAATATATTCTGAATATAAGTTGTTTATCAGATAAGTTATTAATATTTGCAAATGTTTCTCTTATGGTGTTGCTTGTCTTTTTACTTGGTGAGTAGTGTCTTTCACAAAACACAAGTTAATTTTGATAGTCAAATTCATAATTTTTTATGGGTTATGCATTTGGTGTTGTATCTAAAACATCATTGACTAAATCAAGGTCACAGAGATGTTTTTCTGTTTTTGTTCTGGAAGTTTTACAGTTATAAATTTTATATTTATATCTAGATGAATTCTGAGTTAAATTTTTTATAAGGTCAGAGTTGCCTCCATGTTATTTTAATTTATTATTATATAGTTTTTTTTTTTTTTTTTTTTTTTCGCATAAGGACTTCCAATTGTTCCAGCACCATTGGCTGAAAACACTATCTTTTCTGCATGTAACTACTTTATATATCCATTTGGCTGTACTGGTGAAGGTCTGTTACTGTTTTTTCTCTTTTTTTTTCTATTGATTTCCTGTCTTTAATAATTTCTCTTTATCATTGTGGCTTTTGTAATAACCCTTAATATCAAGTAATGTGAGTCACCCAACTTTGGTTTTTTACCAAAAATGTTTTGGATATTCCAGTTCCTTTACCTTTTATACAAAGTTTATAATCAATTTATTTGTTTCCAAAACAAATACTTAAGATTTTTAATGGTATAGCGTTGAATCTACAGGTCAATTTGGAGAAAATTGACATTTTAACAATGAGGGTGTACAGGTTGTTTGTGTTTGTTTCGTGTTTGGATTTTATTTCAAATCCCCAGTATTCTTTGATGGAATATGCGAATATTGTTGACTCGTATGTTGACCTTTTATCTTGCCTGTCTATTCTATCAAATGTTGAAAGAGGAGTGTTGAAACCTCCAACTATAATTTTTAATAGTTTACTATTACATTTGCTATAAACACAATTTTTTTTTTTTGCTTTAGACAGTTACATTTTAAAGTGATTTTAGGAAAAAAACTAAACTTACTTTACCTTCTTTTTTCCCATTTCCAATACTCTTCTTGGCTTGTGCTGATGCACATTTCTGCCTGATATGTTCTCCCTTCTGTCTGGAGAAATTTCTCATAAAGTAGGTCTTTCTGGAATAAATTCCCTCATTTTTGTGTTTGCCTGAAAAAGCCATTCTTTCTTATTCCGTTTGAATGGTCTTCTCACTGTGTAGAGCTCTGCATTGGCAGTTTAGCTTTTCTTTGTTTGCTTATCCCCATTTTTGTAGTTTTCTGCCAGTGTCCTTACATGAGCTTTCTGTTTCTCTTCCCCCTGAAGTCTAACTATCCTGTTGTGCAGGGAGGTGGAACAGCTGTGTTAGGCTAGAACATCAGCAGTGCCCGTCATTTTGCTCTCCCTCCTTCAGGCTTTTTCTGTCTTCCCCGTGAGCTCCTGGTGTCATTTGTGTGGGAGAAAACCCTTCAAGAACACGTGGACTCTCTGTATCTTCAATTTTCAGGAGCATCATACATTTAAGTGAGCCTTCAGCAATTTGTTCATAATTTTTAACTTTATCTTTTCATCGACTTACATGGCATTTGGCAGCTGAGGTGGCTTCATGACTGTGCGATCTGTGCAGTCACCAGAGCCCCACGTTTAGAATGGCCCATACTTAGTTAAATTATCTGCAGTTGCTGTCTTGAAATTCTTAACAATCTGTAAATACGGGGATCTGCGCTTTCATTTTGCACAGTGCATAATTTAGTTAGCTCAATCTGTCTGGCATCACATAGTTCAGTCCTTTTAGTCCGCATAAGTGCCTGTCTCTCCCCAGATTTCAGATTAATTGGTTGGCTTGCATTCTTAATTTCCTGACAGCTTAGGAAAAATTACTAATTTGCAGGTTGTCCAGTTGTTTTTTTTCTTTTTGTATGAGTGGGGGCAGCACTATTTCCAGCTTTCTACATTTCTGAGCTGAAACTGGAAGTGCAAATATTTTAAATCCCCTATGACACTTTGAATATTACTTTGATTTAAGTAGTTTTTAGTCTTTTAAATCCTCATATATCTATTAAACACATACTTGAAAAAATCATTTTGATAAAATAAGACATATATTATTTTATTATAGGACCCAAACTCTAACACATAAAATGAAGTAACTTTCAGTGAAAATAAAATAATCCTTATCGATTCTTTTGTTTTATTATTTAAAAACACATTTCATGGTTCATGGCACTCTGTTTTGGCTTCTGAAAGATAAATTCTGTCTTAGTCAGTTTGGACTGCTGTAATAAAATACCATAGACCAGGTGGCATAAATAACAGACATTTGTTACTCACAGTTCTGGAATGTGGGAAGTCCAAAATCAAGGTGCTGGCAGGTTTGGTCCTTAGTGAGGTATCTTCCTGGCCTCCTTCACACTATGTATTCATGTAGCTTCTTCTGTGTGTTCCTAGGGAGAGAAAGATCTTTGGTCTCTCTTCTTCCTTAGGGACACTAATCTCATTATGGGGGCCCCACCCTCATCACCTCATCTAAACCTAATTACCTCCCAAAGGCCCTAACTACTAATACCATCACACTTGGTGCTAGGGCTTAAAAACATTAGTTTTTTGTGAGGACACAAACATTAAGTCCACAATGGATACATTTATACATATTTAAGGATCTAAAAGACCCAGTGCACACATTTATTAGCTAAGCTCTTCCTCATATATACAGTTTCCTGAATCCATCAAATTCTCCTCATCTCTGACTTTCCACTACTTCTAAGTTTTTGTCAATAATTAATGATGAAAATACTCTCATTTTACTGTACACTTGACACAGCATCAATCCCAGTAAACAGCTGTCTTTATTGACTTATCCAAGCCTTCATTCTCTTATTTACTCCTACTTTCACCTGCTCGATTTATACTTCTGGCATGCTACCACCCAATACCAATTCTAAGACCATCTCTGCTTGTTGGTCACAGTACTTAGCGTAAGAGAAATGGGCGGGTAACAAATGGGTAGATGATGATTCGTAATTCAAGACTACGATGGCTGGCATCAGGTCACATCAGGAGAGGAGTGAAACTCAATTAGGTTAAAAAATGTCGTAGAACTCCATGTACTAGGCGTCTACTTGTCCTAGGGATAAAATGATGACAAAGGTATGAGTGTGGCTTCTCAAAGTTTGCATATGTTTTAAAATGGCTTTGAGACTAACTTATCTGCCTGTAAGAGCCAGCTTAAATGTTTTGATTAAATGTAATATCATTTTATTATGGGTTCATTGAAACAAAAAGAGCCAGGCTGGTTTAATGAGCATTTTGAAGTAAGAAAAAATTTGCACCAACTTTCCCCATTAATGCACATCATAGCCCAGTATGTGCATTTTTCCCATTGGTATAATTGTGGCTCAAATCAAATCTAATAACTCTTCATTCAGCTGCTCTGAACATTCAAATTTGTCTTCTATTCAGGAAGGGAGAATTCTGAACTATTATTTTATTAATAGACAAAATAGCATCTTTAATTCAAGAGATTTCTAAGGAGAAAATGATAAAGAGGAGTACCAGGTTTAAAGAAGTGCAAAAAACGTAGTAGAAACACTTAGGGGAAAAGGTGAAACTATAAGAATGTTTTCTGAAAAGCACATAAAATTGTATCTCAGAGGAATTGTGGAGTGATTTCACCAATTAGTAAGAGAAACATGAAAAAAGTAGTGCAACCAGAGAGAGTCTAGGGCAATTTGAACCTTGGGAGTAATTGTGAATTAGGATGGAAAAAGAAGTCAAGGAGAAGGGACTGGGGGACATGTCCAAATAAAAAGGAAACCACAGTGCCAGCTGGCTGGGCATGGATGAGACCAGCCTCCCGTAATCATTGGAAACGACGTAAATGGTACTTGTTCTTCTCAAACACAGGGAGTGCCAGTTATTGACGATAAATTGTGTAACATCTCAACACTCAGCGGCTGAGAAAGATGATAGTGACTGTGATCAAAGTTTATAAAATATGACAATATCAGCCAAAACTAATTATGATATTTGACTTGGTGTTAATTATGGTATAGAAATTGTTCTTGTGACAAAATGAACTCAAAATACAGTGGCTCGAAAAAACAAAATTTGTCTGCCATAGTCTGTGTGCTGCCCCACAGGACGTCCAGCTTCACCAGGTTGGTGGAGGGGACTGTGCCACTTTCCCACACTTGACTTTCATGTCTGGTTCAAAGTTTCTGCTCCAGTTGTATGCATTCTCCAACCAACAGAAAGTGGAAAATTAAGTCCAAGGCAGTATTTCTCCTTATATCCCAAAGGACAAAAACAGTGATATGTCCAGATCTAACTGTGAAGGAGGCTAGATATTGTAGTGTCCTTTAAAGACACTTTGCAGCAAAGTGTCTTCATAAAATCTGGGTACCATACAGTGCAAAATGGTTGCTGGGGCATCAATTAGCAGCGAGTGCCGCAAGCTCCACCAGGGTGACAGCATGTTGTATGTGAGTATAATTAATACAGACACAGAACAAATTAAAATGTCAAGTTCATAGGATTGCTGAGAACATCAAGCAAGAATAAATATGTTTAAAGTTCAGCAGAGTGGGATATTTTGATTCAGTAATATTTATTATTATTTTATTTTTATTAATAGTACCTGAACTAATTTTATAGATTAAATAATACTTATTTTATTAAATAAATAAAATATTTAAATAAATAAAATATTATTAAACTAATTATTTTATCTCACTATTTCATATTTTAATAGTTGTTATTATAATACAATATTGGCTATCAAATAAAATAATAAAATATTTTGTTAATAAAATAAGTGTTTATTTAAAGTAATTTAATAAAGGAATTTATTTTCAAGCATGCTGAGTCCACTAATACAGGCCAGTGATAGATTTGTGAAGTATCTTCATTCATGGCAACTGAAGCGCTATCCACCTGCACCCTCTCTCTATGCAACCTGGGTGTTGCATATCTGTGTTGTGCAGGCTGAGTATTGCCTGACTCTCTGTATTACAATGGATCCCAGAAGCCTTATAAGCTTGCTTTATATCAGGTCCTAAATCTTCATTTTCCTGTAGTGCTTGACAAATACAGAAAATACACTCTAAATAAATAGTTTTATAAGTGATCTGCAATATTTTATCTTTATGAAGAAATTACTGCTCTCTAGCTTACAGTACAGAATGTAAAGATTCAACAATTATGAAATGGTAAATAAGATGAAAAAATGCTGTTAAAGTATTCAATATAAAATCAGCAACTTGGAGTCTCATCTCTGTTAAAATAATTAATTGGAAGATCATTAGACTGAGTGGCTCCAGAGCCCTGGGTTTCTACATAAACAAGCTGAAACCCAACTCGGTGTAACTATCAAATGAAACTTAAGCCTAACCAATCAGATACTATCAACTACACTCTAACTCTGGACTTTCCGCTGGAGTAATCCAAACAAGGCTACTGCTCCACTTTAATCAGTCAAATATGTTCACTGCTTCACTTCCAAGCTCCCCCTATAAAACCCTTCCTCAGTGTTTGTTGTACCTCTTCAGCAGAACCCAGAAGCACCTGTGGTCAGAAGCCGCCCAATGCATGAATCCCCGTTTGCTCAAACTCTTTAATATTTTAGTGTGTCTCAGTTTATCTTTTAACACCTCTTTGTGATCTCAAGACAGACATATATTTGCCATTCATCCCTCTGTAGAAGGCAGCCCTAGGCTTTACACCACATAGAGATTGGTTCTTAAAGGAATTGTGGAGAGGAAGCTTAACATGTGGTTGGATGGGTTGGGAGAAGAAATGAGCGTGCATGGATCAGCAGTTTACCTACTCAGTGAGGTAATTAACACCTCCAAAGTTTAAGGTAATAGTTAACATAATTCAAAAGTTATATAAAATGCTCTTCAAAAATAATTTAGAAATGAATGAGCAGTACTACTAAAGCTAGAAATGCGGCAAGTTGTCAACGATGCAAAAGCTTATCCACATTTCCAACATCTCAGGTATTATATATTAAGAGTCTACATGGATTTTAATGTAGCCCAGTCATTCTCTGAAAAGATCAGCACTCTTCCATGTGGAATAAATGAGCATATCATGTGCATGCAGGAGTCTCAAAAGGGAAGCAGTTAAATGAATGGAGTATATAATAAGTCAGGGCAGCTTATCCTTAGAGAGTAGAGAACATTCTGCATAAATATCAAGTTTCCTCATTCACAAGTATAGTCTCTCAATTCAATAGATGCTTACAACATATTCAGACTTTTCAGAAATATGGACAATCCTTAAAGGCAGAACAAAAATGAAAGCTGCTTTTCATAATATCCCTTTCTTTATAAAGATAAAGATATTAAAAATAAAATGTGTAAGTAAACATGTAGAAAATGTAGGCAGTGTTACATTCCTAGGTCAGATTATAATCAATTTATTTTTGGTCCTTAACATAATCCCAAATATAAGAAGTTCAACCTTTAGATAAATAACTATAAGAAAAATAGAGAGTGGGAATGTTAGGTAGAGGGAAAGATAATTATTTTGGCCTTTCAATTTTTAATTGCATTTTGATATATATCTACAAATTAGATATTCAGATAAGATTTCCCAATAAGGGCTATTTGGCTTCTAAACACTTTTCAAGTTAATATGCAAAATGCAAATTTTTAGTTTAATTGTATACCTGGAATCATACCAGGCATACTAAGACAATTTAGAATTTGGGTGTCTCTCTCATGTCTTGAACATTGCAAAGACTGATATGTATATGTAATTCTAGAAAATAGCAAGTACTGATTACCTATATTTTATATGTCCAAAAGAATGTACCTGTCTTTAATAAATCTGATGTCACCTAAACTGTCATTTGAATTGATGAAATTCATGTAGACTTGTTGAATTTACATGTTTTCATGGACATTGTGGTTTAATTAGGAATACAGTTTTGTATGCTAGAATTATACACACACACACATACATACAGGCAACATTTTAAGGTTTTAGTGTTAAAAGATATTGAATGGGAGAGTGAAAAAATCATAAAAAATCTTTTGGATAATTATTACATTTTGCAGGTTAAATTGGAGCTGGAGATAGAAGAGAAAGTGAAACAAATTATGAACTTGCTGATTACAAGGTCAATGCCAAGATGGTATCATGAAAACTAGTATTGGGAGATACTCCTCCATGTCTTCCTGGGTATGCTAAGAACGCAAGGGCCCGCTTTGCTTGGGCTATTTCCCAAAGCCTAAATGCTCAGTGAACAAGCTTGAGGGAAGAGGTGACCTCCCGCCTCAAAGAGAGGGTTTGCTTATTTTATAGGCTGGTAATGAGGCTCAAATTTCCCTCTCCTGAAATGCAGCCCATTGCATGGGCTGGATTGCACCTCGGCCCACCTACAATGTCCAGGTGGCACCTGGGACTCAGGGAACTGAGGTGGACTCTCTGATATTTTGGCAACTGCTTTTTTCATGAGTAATAATATCTTTTATCCATAACCTAGGAGTCTTGTGTCTTTTCCCAGAAACTGTAAAACTATTATAAGTTAATTTGTTAGCTTGCAGCAGGGTAAAATCTTGAACACTTCATAGTTCTTGACAAATAGAAAGGGGCATAAAACAATATCAATCAGTGCAGTGAATTTTGCAGAAATAATCAATTAGATGTGGAGTAAGAGGTAGAGGAAGTCTTTTGGTGTTCAAGAATGGAAGAACAGGAATATTTGCCTCATAATTCAAAGAGTCATCAATTAATTTAAATTAATTCCTTTAACGAAATCTCTATATTTCTTAGTATAAGTAAGTAGTAAAAGACTGAAAGTTGTGAAACCTATATAATTCTGTTTTGAGAAGCACATGATGAGGGCCCATCTGTGTCCTTGTTAACTCACCTAATCTACCCCAATCATAGATGACACATCTATTATTTTCCTGTCTCAATTGAGACATTTTGAAATGTAAGATGAACTAGCATTTACTTTTTTCTCTATGACCTGAGCAGCTATTTTTCATCTGCATCCCCCCACCATACTGTAATTTTTCAATATACAAAAAATGAATTGTCTGCATTCAATTTAGTTGACTTGATTTAGCTGATACAAAAATCCTTCCATAATTGCTAGGTACTGAACTTCCATTCTGGATTTTAGAACTGTCCTCCATTTGTTCTCTGGAGTGTAGTAAGAAAACAGACTAAGTGGCTTTTACAGTCTCTACCTGAAAAGAGAAATTTTGAGGTAATTTATGTGCCTTGGAGAGTAGTTACTGCTCAATGTACTGTAAGTATGAGTCATGATTAAAGCCAGCAGGGGATTGATGTCACTAATGACCAGTTAATTAGGGGCTTCAAACAGTCCTTAAAGGAGATTTGGAGTATGTGATATCATTAGGCCGAAATGTAATTCCCTAACTTTATTCTTATTAAATTGGCCTAGTATATTTTCTATCCTTTAGTATGTGTGTTTTTAATTAACACACAGCATATATTTCAGGACACTGAACAACGCTGAAAAATGCAATATAATATAAACTGCAGTGGAAAGTGAAGCTACTAAAAATTGTGCTTATGTATTTTTTGTCAATTTACTTTAAAAGTAGATTTAATTTAAAACTAGAATGACTGATTAATGCTTCTAAAATTAGTAATGTTACAGGATAGAGGATGATGGCCTTATAAGTATTTTCTGTCTCAAATTTTATCTACAAATGGGTAGAATTTTCATGCAAGCTAATCACTTCACACACATCATAAGAAGTCTCCTTTCTAGCTGATTGAAGAACAACCACTTTGTGTGCACAACAAAAGTTTATCTTCTGATGGGGGTAGGTTGGTGAGTGTAACTTCACAAGGCTAGAGAAACTAATGTTATCACATCCCCCTATGTTCTTATCTTAAAATCATGAAAGTATTATACAAAAAATAAGCAAGATTCTGAAAGTTTGCATAAGAGGTTCTGGAAATAGAAGCCATGCATTTTCTTTAGTGTATAGACTCAATACATACAGAAAATCCTTAGATGTAGTATGAAAACATAAAATATATTATTAATAGTACCTTTCAATAATTTTGGTTTTCATATTTTTTCTGGTTTATTTACATGACTTGTGGTTCAGAGAGAGAGAGGAGGGAAAGAGAGAGAGGAAAAATACTCATGATTTAAATACAATATTGCAAAGGGTCTAGACATTTTTCTACATAAGTCATATAATTAAAAAAGAATTATGAACATTATGCTTTTTTCAAGTATCCATAGATACCAACACAACCCTTTGTCTTTTGAAGGATAATTTATTTTTTATTGTTTGCATCAAGTATTTTCTTTCAGAAACTCTGTCAAAAAGACAATAATAGCACACAATTAAAATGGTGCAAAGGAAGACAGCATATATAGATTTGTCTGTGCTATTCTTCAAATTTTAATTTTAAGGGAAGATCCTCAAACAGTATTCTAATTTACTGAGAGTTTCGTGAGTCTCAGGAAATGCTAAAGGTTCTCATACAAACATTTTTGGAAGTTTGCTTCTGAGAGAATGCTGATTAGCTCTTCTGACAACTCAGCTGGGTCTATGCAATTGAAGAATGAATTAAACCATACCCTTAAATATGTTTGACATATATTTGCTTTAGCTGGTAAATGCTTTTGTTTTTTTTTTCCTCCTTACTTAAAATTCCTGTAGCCTTCATTCCCTTTGGTAGGTGCTTAGATTCCTTGATGATGGAAATGGGTGGAGAGTTGGAGGTACAAGTCAGTTTCTACATGGAATAGGGACAGAAAACTTGTTCCCACATCAGAATAACATCATGATAATTCATAAGCAACACAATAAAAATAACAAAAACAGATGCTCAAAATCATTGCACTGTTTCAGGTTCTCTGAGATACAGACACCAAGATAGGATAAGACGCGCAAAAGATTGTTTTGTTTGTAGTGAACATCTAGGAGGGGAAATGAGGAAACAGATGAAGAAACTGGAGACATTGAGGGGTGTCTTCAGATCATGATGGTATTCCAGACCCTGTGAAGAACAGTGGGCAAGAAGGAAAAGGTGGGTTGGCAGAGTCTACAACTGCAGCAGCACAGTTCTTACAGAGTTTTGACTAAACCAATGCAGTGTGTTCAAGCCTAAACTGCCCTTCAGAGGGCAGGAGGGAGCCACACATGGCAGGAGAGAGCCTGCCTTAGAATCTCTGCTACACTGAGCCACTGGCTGAGCACAGCCTGTAGGAAGCGGAGCCTTGTTGATAGGTAACAGGTGATGGATTCAGAGCAGAGCATTTGGCATTGTCTCTGAACTCTGCTCCATGCAGCAGATCTGAGTGGTGTGTTGCCAAGGTCATCACTGTTCCCCGATCCCCACTGCACCACACAGATCTATTTCTCCACACAGATGCAGGGAACGACTCCTACATTGGGGACAGGGGAGTAGGACTTGGAGAAAAGAGGTTAGTGGGGCATTTTACAGCCCCATCATTGAAGTTGATCTTGGGGCTGTAACTGGTATTCATCCTTTACTTCCTCCACTATTTATTCTTAATATCTCTTACCCTCAGCTATTAGCTGAGAGGCCTGAACTCCTGGCAATTTATCTCTGCTTAGGGTTGCTACATGTATCATTTCACAGTTATGGTAGTAAAGGGAGTACCAGGAGCACATACGTTGATCATCTCAGTCCTACATGTCCCCCCTGTGTGTTTTGTGGAAAAGCAGACCTACCTGCTCCTGTTCATCAGGTAAATAACCCCTGCCAATATGGTGACTCCTTTTCTCTGGCTGTGGCTCCTGTACATGTGAAGTTCAAAGTTCTCTGGCAAAAGCATTAACTTGTAATTCAATGGGATCCTTGATATATCTCCTAAAAAGAACATGTCTCCTTTGGGTGCAGAAGCTCCAATTCTACAGAGCTCACAGATGCAGGGACAGGAAATACAAAATCCCTCAGTGGATCACTGGGAGTGATGGTCAGTAGAGTCACTCGTGTGGTGGTTACTCCTCGGTCCCCACCTCTTCCTATTGAGAGCAAAGCACCATATAGAAGTCTTTGATATAAATATAAATATAATGACATCATGAAGGACAGTCCCATATCTATGCAGTGTTGCCTCTGAACTGGCAATTTAAGCATGTGTTTAGAAGTCCACTCCAGCACTCAGGGACACCAACTAGCTCTGGATGGTACGGTCTTTTATAGTCATTTTCTGGGCCCCACGTGGCTTTGCAGAGGCCAGACTGATAAATTAAACAGAAATATGAGGGGGCCACCACCCTTGCATCAGGTAGGTTTTAATGGTGATGCTAATCCCCACTTTCTCACCTAGGATGCAGTATGTTTTTTTATTAATTAGCTTGACCGGGTGCAATTTCAGAGCTCTCTCACACTGATGGGTATTACCCATAGGATAGGAAACCAAAATAGGATTAGTGCAACTGCTAAATACATAAATCACAAACATAAACCTGGGTACTTGAGAAATGACCACTGTGTAGCCGTATTCTAGTTAGGGCTGTAGCTTATCCCCTCAGGCCCTCCCTACCATAAGGAAATCATGTTGCCACTTGGGGTACCCATGAATCAATGTCAATGCAGACTGGTTGTCCAACAGTCCTTAAAAGTCTGAATGTTTCTTATTCCCCTGTGAACATTCACTGGAGTAACTGGCTGTAAATCCCTTTGGGGTGCGCTTGGGTAACCATCAGCAAATACACTGGCCATTGCAGTGCCGTTTTCCAGGTGGACTTGCACCGACCCAGTTCCTCCCCCTTTCCTACGTGTAGTTCTGAAGAATAACTGTAGAATTTGATGGAAACACAAAACCCTGGGACAAGGAGGAAATGGCTAGAGCAGCTCTGGTGTCCCAAAGTTTAAATCAAAACCAGTGACTTGAAGAGCAGGGATTTTGCAGAATCCAATCTCTTCAAGGTTTCTGATGCTATTGTAGTGTTAGTGTCAGCTCTTGCTGATTGCTTAGGGGCAAACTGTTGTGTTTAAGCATATTGGTGACTATAAATTGTCTTCCTTTGATGTTCATGTTGGTTGCATTGCTTCTATGTTTTGTTCTCAAATAATCCTTGATAATTGATGGTGTCTACTACCTTTTTTTTTTGGTTTCCTTTATTTTTTTAATTTCAAAATGTTAAGGGGGTACAAACGTTTTTGTTACATGGATACAATGTATAATGTTGAAGTCAGGATTTTAGTGGGCCTGTCACCAGAATAGTGTTCATTGTACCTGACAGGTAAGTTTTTATCTCTCACCCACCTCTCACCCTCCCCCTTTATTGGTTTCCAATGTCCTTTACATCTCTCTGTACCTGTGTGTGCCCATTGTTAGTTCCCACTTATTAGCGAGTACATGTGGTGTTTGTTTTTCCATTCCTGAGATAATTCACTTAGGATAATGGTCTCCAGTTCCATCCAAGTTGCTGCAAAAGACATTACCTCATTCCTTTTTATGGCTGAGTAGTACTCCATGGTAGCACATTTTCTTTATCTGCTCATGTATTGATGGGCACTTAGTTTGATTCCATATCTTTGCAATTGTGAACTTTGCTGTGATAAACATTCAAGTACAGGTATCTTTTTGATAAAATGATTTCTTTCCCCTTGGGTAGATTCCTAGTAGTGGGATTGCTGGATTGAATGGTAGGTCTACTTTTATTTCTTTGAGGAATCTCCATACTGTTTTCTAAAATGGTGGTATTAATTTGCAGTCTCACTAACAGTGTTTAAACATTCCTATCTCTCAGCATTCACACAAGCATCTATTGTTTTTTGACTTTTTTTAATAATGGCGATTTTGACAAGAGTAAGGTGGCATCTCATTGTGGTTTTAATTTGCATTTCCCTGATGATTAGTGATGGTGAATATTTTTTCACGTTTGTTGTCCATTTGTTTATCTTCTTTTGAAAAAATTCTGTTCATGTGATACACCACATAAACAGAAACAAAAACAAAGACCATATGATCATCTCAATAGATGAAGAAAAAGCATTTGATAAAATCCACCACAATTTCATCATAAAAACCCTCAAGAAAGTAGGCATAGAAAGAACATACCTCAAAATCATAAAAACCATATATGACAAACCCACAGACAACATCATACTGAATGCGGAAAAGTTGAAAACATTACCCCTATGAACTGGAACAAGACAAGGGTGCCCACTGTCACCACTTCTATTCAACATAGTACAGAAAGTCCTAGCCAGAGCAACCAGGCAAGAGAAAGAAATAAAGGGTATCCAAATTGGGAAAGAGGAAGTCAAACTATCCCTGTTTGCTGATGATACAATCTTTTATCTGGAAAACCCTAAAGACTCCACCAAAAGACTCCTAGAATTGATAAGCAAATTCAGCAAAGTCTTGGGTTACAAAACCAATGTACACAAATCAGTAGCATTTCTATATACTAATAACAGTCAAGCTGAGCGTCAAATCAAGGACTCAATACCGTCTACAATAGCTACAAAGAAAATAAAATATTCAGGAATATACTTAACTAAGGAGGTAAAAGATCACTACAAGGAAAACTACCAAACACTGACACTGATGAAAGAAATTGTGGATAACACAAACAAATGTAAAAACATCCCATACTCATGGATTGGTAGAATCAATATCATTAAAATGTCCACTCTGCCCAAAATGATTTACAGATTCAATGTAATTTCCATCAAAATACCAATGTCATATTTGACAGATCTAGAAATAATAATCTCAAGTTTCATTTGGAACCAAAAAAGAGTCCAAATAGCCAAAGCAATCTTAAGCAAAAGGAACAAATCTAGAGGCATCACATTACCTGATTTCAAATTATACTGCAAGGCTATAGTAACCAAAACAGCATGGTACTGGTATAAAAGTAGAGATATAGACCAATGGAACAGAATAGAGAACCCAGAAATAAAACCATATAGCTACAACCAACTGATACTCAACAAAACAGACAAAAACATACACTGCAGAAAAGATACCCTATTGAATAAATGGTGCTGGGAAAACTGGATAGCCACATGCAGAAGAATGAAACAGGACCCCTATCTCTTGCCATATACAAAAATTAATTCAAGATAGATTAAAGACTTAAATATAAGGCATGAAACCATAAAAATTCTAAAAGTAAATGTAGGAAAAACTCTTCCAGACATAGGCGCAGGCAAAGAATTCATGACTAAGACCCCAAAGGCAAACACAGTAACAACAAAAATTTTAAAATGTGACTTAATTAAATTAGAAAGCATCTGCACAGCAAAGGAAATAATCAACAGAGTAAATAGACAACCTATAGAATGGGAGAAAATATCTGCAAGCCAAACATCTGATGAAGAACTAATATCCAGAATCTATAACGAACTCAAACAAATTAGCAAGAAAAAAACAAACAACCCCATCCAAAAGTGGACAAAAGACATGAACAAAATTTTTTCCACTAGATTTTTACTATATGACCCAATAATTTCACTCCTAATATACATCTTTCCTTTTATACATATATATTACCTCATATAGTCCACCTAAGTTAGTTAAGGTACATGCCAATATTAGATACACATTTAGATCAGAAGAAACATGCTGTATTTCTCAAAGTGCTAAGTGTTCAGTTTCCTTCCCTACAATTAATTATTTTGCACATTATATAATCCTTTCCTGGACTTTGGGTTCTTCTTTTAAGGGAATCCATACAATTTATTAGCTTGTCCACTACTTATTCTCTCTCTCTCAATAAAAAATAATAATCTACAACTTAGCTATTTCACTTACTAAATGTGACTTCATGACACTTTTGTAAAATGGAAAGAAAACCATATGTGTATGTGTGTATGTGTATATATCATACAAATAATACATATTCAATACATAAATATATATAAATGCTTAAATGTGTATATATTTATGTGTGTATGTATTTATCTATGCATAGTATATAATACATACATACATATACACACATATGTGTATATATACACCTATAAATAAATATATATAAACTATATAAAATACATATACATGTATTGTGAGGATTGATGAGTGGTGTGGATTATTTTATGCAGTGCATATTAATTGCTATTTTGTACTGTTATTCTATCCTTATTAGATATCTTCTTTTGAATGTTTTACTCATAATTCTATATTACTAAGAGCTGTTGAATGCCAAATATATTGCCCAAACTACAATTTTTGAGGATGATTTGTTGAAACAATAAAAATGCTTGTATTTCCATACAAATCCTTAAATCAAATTTTAAGGACATATATAAGTTCAAGCCACTATGGCAAAATTTCAGGAAGAATTGTCTAACCATAATGTCTACCATTTCTTTTAAAATTGTTGGGGCCATAGTTCTTTATTTTTCCTCAGTAAATGAAAGACTTCTAAAAACAAATTGTAATATGTTTAAAAATCATTCTAGCTATATAAAATTTGTGTCACAGAAGAAATACTATCACCTTCTTTTATGCCAAGTCTACTTATAACCCACGTTTGAATCTAGTCTGATCGACCTTATTTTAAAATTCTTTGACCATCTTTAAGCAGCAGTGTACTTAAATTCGGTCATGCCAGAGCCAAGACAACCACAGACCTCAAAGGCTATGTGTGTGGAAAGTCCAGCTGTTAGAACTTTGTGGGCACTCCACTGTCAGTCTCTCCAGCTCATACCTGCTGGCGTGAGAAAAATGCATCAAACGTGGCCTCCCATGGAGAGAAGATTGGAGGCACTGGCTGTATTCTTGTAGATCTGGAGACACAGTAACTTTGTTTTGAGACTTAAACCTAGCATTGAGTAGATTAATTTTATTTTATGGTAAATGGAAAAACTCAAACCTAGATTTCATATAAGGGAACATAACGGAAATAGGAAATTTCTAAAATGAATAGGAGAAAGTTAATAAAACAATTCCAAACACTTTTCCAAGCTCAAGAAAATGTATTTAAGAATTTTCTGAATGTCTCTAAAGATATGGGTATATACCTTTCTATAAAGAAAATTTAAGTCGGTAGTAATGGGATTAAATTTACATACATTAAAATTCACCCTTTTGGGGTGTACAGCTTGGAGAGTTGTGACAGATATCAAGGATAAACACCATAATCAAGAAAAACATTTCTATAACTCCAAAATATTCCCTCTTGTCCATTTACAGTCCATCCCCTACCCCCAGGCCCTGGCAACTACTGATTTCTGTATGTACAGTTTTCCCTTTTCTAGACTGTTTTTTTAAGTGATATGGCTTTTTTCACACAGAAAAATACTTTTGAGTTTAATCTATCTTGTTTCATGCACCAATCATTCATTGCATTCTGTTGCTCTGTCCCTTTGCATGAATATGCCCCAGTCTGTTTATCCCTTCACAAGTTGATGATATCTGGGTGCTTCAAGTTTAAAACTATCATGAAGAATGCTGTTATAAACATTTATATACAGATCTCTGCGTAGATGTATTTTACATTTTTCTTGGTGACTATCTAAGAGGAGTGTGCACCATTGTATTTCCTTTAGCAATGTAGGAGAGTTTCAGTTGTTTTACATGATTTTAAGCGTTTGGTATTGTCTTTTTGTTTTGTTTAGTTTAATTTTAGCCATTCTAATAGCCATGTAGTAGTATATCACGGTGATTTTAATTTGGATTTTCCTGATGAATACTGATGAAGAGCATCTTTCTGTATGCTTGTTAGCTTCAATTCACTTCTTTGATAAAACATCAGTTCAAATATTTTAATGTTTTAGTTCTTTATATATTATAGTATATATTATAGATACAAGTATTATATCCATATGTATTCACAAATATTTTCTCCCACTCTGTAGTTTGTTTGTCTTCTCATTTTTTTCCAGTGTCTTGCAAACAGTAGGAGTTTTAACTCTAATGAAGTCTATTACCCATTTTTTAGAGGCTCTGCTTTTTCTGTATGATTGATAAAAATCTTTGCCTATCCTATGGTTACAAGTTTTCTTTTAATGTTTTCTTATAGAATATTTGCCATCTTAGGTTTTGCTCTATGATTCATTTCAAGTAGACTTTTATATGACGTGAGATACAGATTGAGCTTTATTTATTTGTATATGAGTGTCTTTTTGTTCTAGTACATTTGTTGAAAATACTATCTTCAATATTGTATTACCTTTCTTGAAAAGCAATTAATCATGATTATGTGGTTCTATTTCTGTGTTCCAAATTATTTTCTAATATCTATATGTCTATTTTTATCCAAATACTACACTACACTGAGTGCTATAACTTCATTCTAGTCTTCATGTTTTGGTTATTTAGGGCTTTTGAATTTCCACAAAAATTGTAAAATCTAGAAAATTTCTAAAATTACTTTTGATTGGGATGATATTGAACTAATAGGTCATTTTCAAGATACCTGATGTCTTAATAATATTGAGTATACAATACTTACACATGATATATTTCCATGTTAATTTAGGTTTTCTTGAATTTATCATTTTTTTCATTTTTGAGAGTACATATAATTCACATAATTTTAGGTTTATCTCTAAGTAATTCATATTTCATATGATTGCAAATGGTACTCTCTTTTGTAAATTTCAATTGCCAATCATTAATTGTATATAGAAATACAATTTTTAAAAATATGAATGTTCTATCCTAAAAAGTTGCTAAACATATAATACATGAGTTATATTAGCTTTGTTGTAGATTATTGACTGCTTTTTTTTACCAAGATCAACATGTAATCTGCCCATAACAAATGTTATTTTTTAATTTTTCAATATGTATGCCTTTTATTTTTATCTTTTAATATACCCTTGCCATGTTTTTCTTCCAGTGTGGTGCTGATAGAAGTGATGGGAGCTGATATCTTTGGTTTGTTATTCATTTTAGGAGAAAAATTTTCAAACTTTCTCCATTAAACATTATATTAGCTGCAGGTACTTCTCTGAGGATGTGTTTTTCATTTGAGGAAGTCCCCACTCTAGTTTGCTTACAGGTTTTTTTTCTTGTGGATTTTTAAAAAAATCATGAATGGAATATTTATCCTTACAACAAACAAGTTTTTTCTGTATTATATATGGTAGCTTCTTCTAGATTGTTTTTCTTGCTTTTTCTTATTCTTCTGCATTCTATGTGACTAATTTATACCTCGCCTCTCTTTTTAAATTTTTGTATTTAATTATTAATAATATTTTTTACTCATTTTATTCTTTTAGGTTGGTAACCTCCCTCTTTATTCATCCTGTAATCTTATTAACATATTTTTATATCTCAATGTAGTGAGTATATGTTGTTCGAGAGGTTAAAGAACTTACAGAAAATTTCCTCTTCTTGCATTTGTTTCTGGGTGGTAAAATAAAATATATAATTGTCTCTGTTATTCTGATAGCCTAATAACATCTATTCAGTGATGCATTAAAAATATATTTCAAAAACAATAAGTGGATATTTAGAAATATTTGGTTATTTGCAGCCAGGATGTCTGAATAAATGTCAAATAAGATTGGAAATGAAAATGCCAGCTTAGCAATGCTCTTTTACAAATCACCCGTCTTTCCACTTTTATGGAGTATCTTTTCATGTTTTTATGTGTATATTTTTATTTTCCACATATTTTTCTATATTGTTTTTATATATTCAAATGTGTAGACAGTCAAAGAAAATTTTTTTTCCTTTTTTAGCATGCCTTTAGCACACAAAGCAATTTATTTTCTTCTTTGATACTGCTTTTCCTTGTACATAAAAATTATATTTGTATAAAGATGATTTCTCTTAATAAACAGAAGATATGCCTTAAAAATTGATATAGTACTCTTTTTTAAAGAGTGAAACATTTAATGCATTTTTCTAGTCCTTACTAATCTTTAAATATCACTAAATCTTCACCACAGTTCAGCTTACCAGATTTAAATTTTATAAAGTACAATGAAAACAATTTGGGAGACTTTGGGGGCCACTTTCTTTTATTTTCTAAATTAATTTTCCCCTAACCAGAGCAAAGAGAAAAGTAAAATGTACAATAAAAATAAAACTGACTTTTAAAATTATCTTCATAAAACTTTAAAGTTGCTCTCTTGGGTCCTTTTAAGATTGCGAAGTATGGTTCACAGGAACTTTCTTTTCATCAAAATTTTAATTTAAAAAGTTCAGGCAACCACCAACAGACAAATAAACAAGTAAGCCCAAAGGGAAAGCCTGAATAATTACAAGTGCTCAGAGTCTGAGCTATTTCTACACACTGGCACTCAGCTCCCTGAGGTATTTTTCATACCTGCTTACCCAAATAAATGCCCATTATGTCATTTTCCCTATGCCCCTTTCACACTAAATCATCAGCTTTTTGAGGTAGGAATGTCTCCTTTTCCTGATGGGGTGTTCCTAACTTTTCCTCAGCACAGCCAAGAGTGACTTCAGAATATACCAATTTTATAAGCTCTTGTCCCAAGATTCCTATTGCTCTAATAGCAATTATTTTTGTTTTAAATTATTATCAGTTTTAAAACCCTTCATTTCCTCTCCCTTTTCCCTTTGTTCCTCTTTCTTTCCTTCCTATAATTGCAAACTCCACCTCATGCATATTATGCAAATATAGTTCAAGATTATGGTTATGCAAATTAAGAAACATTAAAATAAAACTATTATCATCTCCCAGTGCTTCATTCTGGAGCAATATGGCAGCCTTTAAAGTTTTGGTTAAAAGTCACTTATACCCTCCAACGTGAGTCAATTTATTGGTTCTTCCAAGTAATATAGCTGTGATCATTGTGTTTAGTATGAATTTTTAGTAATTTTGTACTGAAAAAAGCAATTAGTAGTTAAAACAGATATTTTCATCATTACATTTATAATCACATTTTCGTTCTATGATAAATAATTATTTTCATCTCCACTATAGCATCACAATTGAGATAGATAAGAAAGAAATGTTCCATCATGGATTACTCACCATAGATAATCAATTATTATGGTACTACACATCAGGGGAAAAGGATAAAATGAGTTACAAATTATCAATTTCAAGATAGTCTCTGGTGGATATAACAAACAAACATTGTCTACTCTATCATCAATCTATCAGAATTTTTTTTCTCGTCTATTTATAATTGTATTTTAAAGCCTTTAATTATTACTTAATAATAATGAAGCTACATTTTGAGAGCTAATTTTCTAGAAATAAGAAAATTGTTTAGACTAAGTTTCTCATCCTAAATCAAAACGTCATGGTGAGGAAAGGCAAAAATCCTTACAATTTGTTTTCTAGATAGAGAGAGGTTAATAAAAAGGAGGCATAGAAGAGATAAGATACAATAACACAAAACTAAGACACGAAAATAATTGCATCTATAGTTTTATTAGTTTTCTCCATTGGACGCTGGGCTTTGGAAAGACAGTATGTAATTGCTGCAGTCCTTGAACTTATTTAGTAAAGCTTTTTCCTGAGATCTCTAATTTGCGTCACATTGGATAATCCAATGTTATGTTTCTTTCAAAAACATATGAAATATGTATCTTTTTGGTTTTTCCCATCAAAATATTGATATTAATTCATACATAATCTTGTTATACCTTGTTCTGTATTTATAAATTAATAAATTAAAATATTGCTAATACTATTAAACATCTTAAAGATTTCAGCTTCATGAGAATGTTACTTATTATCATTTTGGAAATATGTATCTCCATCACTTTCAACTTGTCTCTTCTTTCATACAAAATTGATATGGAGAAAAAAACAGGAATAGTGGCTACTGGCACTGAACATCTTTTCATGTGTTTATTTGGCATCTGTATAACCTCTTTGGTGAAATGTTTCCTCATGCCTTTTGCTCATTTTTTAATTGGATTGTTTTCCTTTTAGTTTTGAGAGGTATTAATATGTTCTACATATTAGTATTCTGCCAGGTATGTGTTTTCAAGTATTTTCTCCCAGTCTGTAGTTTGTATTTTCATCTCTTAGGAAAAAAAGTTTTTTTTTTTTAATTTTAATGAAATCTAATATATTAATTTTTTCTTTTATTAACCATGCCTTTGATGTCAAGCCAATGATCTCTTTGCTTTTTTTTCTAAATGTTTTGCAGTTTTATATTTTATATTTACATCCATGACCCATTTGTGTTAATTTCTGTATAAGGTATGAGACTTAGGTCGAAGCTTATTATTTTGGTTGTGGCTTTCCAATTGTTCCAGTACCACTGGTCGAAAAGGCTATATTCCTCCATTGAATTGCTTTTGCAACTTTGTCAAAAATCAATTGGGCGTATTTTTGTGGCTTTATTTCTGAGTTCTCTATTCTGCTGCATCGATCTATGTGTCTGTCCTCTCCGGAAACTCTCTTGATTACTCTGGCTAAATAATAAGTCTTGAAATCAGGTAGATGGATTCCTCCCACTAAATTCTTTTTCTTCCCTCCAAAATTGTTTTAGCTATCTTAGTTTCTTTACCAATACATGTAACTTTGAGAATAATCTTGTCTATCGCTATTAAAAATCTTACTGGGTTAATTAGTTGGTTTAAATAAATATTTTGTTTTATAACAGTCTTAGGTTTACAGGAGTACGGAGAAAGCAGCACAGAGAGTTCCCGTATGCCCCATACCTAGTTTCCCTTACCATTAAAATCTTGCTGCAGTATGGTACACTTGTCACAATTTATGGACCAATATTGATATATTATTATTATCTCAGGTCCATGCTTTATTCAGATTTCCTCAGGTTTTGTTTTGTTTTGTTTTACTTAACGTCCTTTTCTCTGCTCCAAGATTCTATCTGGGATACCACATTGAATTTTGTTGTCATATCTCCTTAGATTCCCTCTTGCTGTGATACTTTTACAGATTTTGCTTGTTTTTGATGAACAGTTTTGTGTAAAACTGGTGAATTATTCTGTAGGATGTCCCTCAATTGAGATTTGCTTGGTTATTTTCTGAGTTTTAAACCATCAATGTGGGCTTTTGGAAGAAAGACCACAGAGATAAAGTGCTGTTTTCATCACTTCATATCAAGAGTACATGCTACTGATGTGCAGTGTCACTGCTGCTGTCACCTTCTCACCTGGATGAGGTTGAGTTTGTCCACTTTCTCTACTGAACAGCTGCTCTTTCTTTCCCACTTTCCATACTGTGCTCTTTCAAGGAAGTCACTATGCGCAGCTTAAGGAATGAGTAATTGTGCTTCACCTCTTTGAAACTGGAGTATCCACATTTGGAATTCTCCTGTACAGGAGATTTTTCTCTCCCTCATTTATTTGTGCATTCAATTATTTGTTTATGTCAGGTGAACTCATAGATATTTATGTCATACTTTGAGTTATAATCTAAAACTAATTTATCTATTTTGTGTCTCAAATTGGTCCAGCTTTGGTCATTGGAAGTCTTTTCAGTTGGGTCTTGCGTCCTTTTGGCATATCCCCACCATTGTTCGTGCTTATTTGATTTGATTCCTTTTGGCATATCCCCACCATTGTTTGTGCTTGTTCGATTTGATTTGTTTTTTCTGTTTCAAGCACTTCCTTGCATTCTGCCAGTGCAAGATGCTGCAGACTCATCTCGTGTATTTGCTGTCCTCCTCCTGTCAGCCATTTCGCCAAGGAGTCTGGAGCCTTGTTTCTTTTATTGAATAATGGTATTATAAATTGATCAGTCTTTGTAATTTAAAAAACCCCACAAATCTTTTCATTTAAAATACGGCACAATAATTATTACTCAATGGACCCCAGCAGTTAAGAAAGAGGTAAGAAGAGATATTATAGTAGAAAAAGTATATTAGAAAAATGTGCTATATTTATTGAAATTAAGTACTCTGTTTCTTTTATTCTGAGACTTAAACTACTGATTTTTAGGTACTTACAAGGAAATGGGTTACACTTTGTATTGCTCATAAAAAATGTTAAGCTTTCTGTCTCACCTGGATAAATTTGATTTCCACAATTTATACAATGTGAGAAAACCATGATGCCAATCCTGCAGTGGATGTTATGTACAGTTGAACTTTATTATTGACTTTGGTATTTTTCAGCTCAATGCTACATGTTAAAATAACTTTGTGCTGACAGTATAACCTTAGCAAATTCAAAAGGCCATACTGCCATATTTATACTTTTATATTAGTAAAGATATTATAAAATGAATTACTGTTTGATGTTAATTAAGAGCATCCCTTCCCCCAAATAGTTTTTCTAACGATAATGATCCATTTATTTAAAACACCCAAATTCCACATGATTTAATTTAATTAAATCATAAGAAGTAAGGTGTGGGGTATAAAAAGTTGTTTTCTAGAGTTACTTGTTAACATAATTTAGTCTTAAAATTCAATTTTTGTACAAAATTCATATATTATTTTGTAACATTATCATAATTCCACATATTATTTTGTAGCATTATCATAATTCCACTTTAATCAAAGCTTATTATTTACTAAGTCACTAGCTCCAATATAGTAAGATATATCAAATAAGAAAACCCAAAAGAAAATTGATATTCCTCATCAAACATTAACTAATTTAGTGTCATTATGGGAAATATTATCTATAACATATATATGTCTATTTCAATGGATTATATCTTCTAAAAGAGATAATATGTTCTTAAGGTTTCAGACAAGTAAACCAAAATATGACTAATCTTCAACTATGGAACATTCTTCAAACATGATAGCAGTTTAGTCTACTTTAACAATTTTGAGCAATTTCTATGTTGCAGAAATTGTGCAAGACCTTAGACATAAGGATATAAATATAATATGGTGACCTCATGGAGTTTGTAACTTGCTAGAAGGCAAGACAACACTGTTCTATATCAGTGTGAAGATCAATCTTGGCAAAAATTAATATGGGAGCATATATTGTTAAATTAGGCTTATTTAAACAACTTAATCTCACAACAAGATTAACTAGATATTCTAGTTAGAATAGAATATTCTAGAACATCTAGAATAATTACATGTTCTTACTATCAAACCAGGGACTATGCTATCTTTTAAATAATCCCAGTTAATACACTCCATTTAAAATACCCTTAATAAATTTTAATGCTCTGCTTGTACAGGCTAAAAACTTCCTTTTCTTCTAATCCACTGAAGTTTTATCATCTTAATATTGTAATTTAGGACTTGCACTATATCATGCTTAACGCTATGGTTTTGAGTATCAGACAGCTCATCATTTTATTCTAAGAACTACAATTCACAAGTGTTATGACCCTGATTAATTTATTTAACCCTAGATTTTGTTTTCACAGCCACAAAATGATAAGAACACCGTGCCTACCCTCATGACATTATGAAGGTGAATGGTGATATTTTAGTGTTGCAAATGATCACTATGATGTTGAAAGATAATTAATCCAGGTAATTTTTCCTAAATCTCCTAATTATTTTAGGATTCTATACCAGGTCTTGATAGACTTATTTATTGTAAGTAGTGGGCAAGAAAGCCTATTTTTCTTTCTTCCTCTTCATATACTAATTGAATGAATGACAGAATAACACTACGGAATAGTCAAAGAAAGTGGGATAATTTTCTATTTTTGGATACTTACATTTGGACCAGAGAGTTTAAATGACATATCTGATGCAATGTTATTACAGTAGCTGAACTATATTTCAGGGAGTTTAGCACTATTTCACAAATATTTCTTTCTGCTGAATCCACATTAATATCATGTTTTAATTATTTTTGGAATATCTGTATTGATTGTCTCCTTGAAAATCATACACTGAGCTTCCTAGCCTTTGCTTTGTAATTTGATTTGAGCTCTGCAAAATCATTTTTATCAGATTTAAAATTCATATTATTTCCTCCAGCGTAATAAAGATATAACAGAGAGTTCTTCATTCTGGTTTTTTGTCACTGTGTCAACCAATACTTTGCAATTTACTAACACCTAAATTTACCAGACAGCCCTTTTTGTGTTTCAGATGAACTTAAAGTGAACCTGCAGCTACGTAAAAGCGCAGGATATGGTCCATACGTATACGCTTGTGTATTGATATACAAGGAAGCAGCCGCACTATGGATTCCTTCACTTTTATTGTTTGGAGTCATATTCACAATTCAAGCCAAACAGTTTCTGTTCAAAGTCAATGCACTCGAGTGGATGCCAGAAAAAAGAACACTGTGAAAGCTATCATAAATCTTGTAAGTTTGTAAGACTCTTGGCAATGTATGCATTCAAATAAAGGGTTTTTGTTTTATGTTAAGGCATTGTTTATAGGTTGATAAATGGCATGTGTACTAAAATCCATTTTTGTGTCACTGTTATGCAAAATTAGCTTTTAGCAAAGAAGTAGATGGCTGTATTGTCACAAAGTTTTAAACAGGAAAGAGAATTTATGTTTATAGGCTTTGTTTCCCCTCAGGGTTAGGGTAGGAATCTTTCCCTAGACTAATGATCAAAAGTGTAGCAAAGCACCAGACAGGAAAGAGAGATTCAATGAACATATAGTGAATGGATAATTGATTTACTGATTGAATGAATGAATGAGTTAGTGAATGGTGATTAGCCTTCTCCCTAACGGAGGTGACCCAAACATGATCTTGCTACCAACTTCCAAATACTAAGCTTGTAATTGCAGCATTGATCATCAGTGTCATGTATGAGAGATTTCTTGTCCAGTTGAAAAGGAGTTAAGAGTTAACATCTTAAAACAAGTTCTGAAGAAGAATCTCACTCGCGGGTCACATATGGATTTAGTTCCCACCTCTCATTATAGGGTACCCTTGTTTTTAACTTTCTGACCAGATCTGAGCCATCACTGAATCTATACTTAGAAAGTTCGGGATCCTACCACCTCCCCCGTCCATGCCATCACCTTCTTAGGAACTAGCCCTCCCTTCCCATTCGCCGTGTGTCCTTCCCTCAGCGACGTGTGAGAGTGGGAATTGCTGCCACCAGAAATGTTTATCAGTTCACTCACTCACACCTCTTTCTGGTTACGGGCATTAACTTGATCTCTTTAACAACTTCTAGATTTCCTTAGATTTAAATTAGTCCCCAAGAGATCTGTGCTACCTTTAGGCATATTTTAGTTTCATGACAATAAATTTAAAGTGAGACTAGTCAATGTAGGTATTATTTTTTTTCTAGCAACATTTAATTGCACCAATGCAAAATAATGTAGGTGGAAAGTTCAGTTGAACCCTGATTATGGACAACCAAGGAAAGATTTGAAGATCTTGGTAAGGGAGAGTATACAATGATGGATCATTGAATTTGTTTTGGAAAGTGAAGACATCAGATGCATGAAACCAGCGAAAATGAGATAAAACCAATGGAAAGTGGGTCTTGGTGTGGTCCCAGTATTATAACTGACAAAAATATAGCAGAGGGAAAGAGAGTAGAATGTTTTAAACTGAAATTTTGTAGGCATTACAGTTATAGGTAGCAACGAGTTCTGGTATCTAACAGTGAGAATTCCTGGCTGAGGTATATTGTAAAACAAGATAATCAGAAGAAAAGGTCGAGGACCTGAAAGGCTGGGCTATTGCAAAGATAATCAGTGAGAATATCAGTATCATCAAGAATGATGACGTGAAAGATGTTATTCATTAAATTAAGATGATCAGGAATGAAGAGGTTTGTTTGACCCAGAAAGCATTAGGCGAGAGAAGGAGAGGAAGAGTTTGTTGATACGCAGGTTATTCTGGGCCCCCTAAGAATCAGATGTCAACATGAGGTTAAATGTGCAAGAATTTTATTTGAGATTCAGTGCTGCCTGCCATAGTGCAATGCAAGTCTGGCTCTTACTGCCAGAAAGAAGGGAAGAAGTTTGTGCGGAAACATCACAGTGTAGTTTAAGGAATATTCAACAACAATGTAGGGTAGTCTTTGAACCAAAGTCACCCATTAAAGAAATGGACCCATCTTCCAAAAATGGGTTTCCCTTAGTATATCTGCCACACTTAGTTGCTGCCTGGAAGCAGCCGCTGGACAGACTGGCCTCAGTGAAAACACAGAAATGGGTTTCAGAGAGCTGTAGCTGAGGACTTTGGTCAATTACATCCCCTGTTTTTGGACATCTTTCGGGCACATTCTCAAAGCCACTGCAGACAATTCATTACTGCATACAGGTTGACTTCTTCGCACGCATTCAGGAAACAGCTTCTTCATGGGCCCCATGGCTCTCTCTTGCTGAGGGGGCATGCAGCAGAGAGGAGTTAGTCCAAAATATAGAACCAATGCTGCCGATGACCTTGCAGTTAGTACCCAGGCACCCCTTCCTCCAATATCCCTTATAATTCCTCTTACCCTTGGCTCTTAGCTCAACAGTCCTGGTGGTATAACCAAACCCTTCAATCATGAGGCATCTGAGCCCTTAACTGCCATGCTGTTTCAGTGTGGCATTGTTGTGTGAGACTGTTCACAGTTACAGTGGGGCATGGAATAACTGGCCAGCGCCCAAATGGAACCTGGGTTCTATGTTTATCCCTCCTTGCTCTTATTGTTTGAAAACAACTCTACCTTCTACTACTGGTCAGGGTCAACTACGCCAGCAAGTATGGCAAATTCTCTTCCTGCCTGCTGGTCCTTGGGCACAGAGTCAAAAGTGTCCTGGTAGCTGCTGTAATTTTAATTTTTATTTATTTATTTATTTATTTTTATTTCAGCATATTATGGGGATACAAACACTTTGGTTACATATATTGCTTATGCACTGCCCAAGTCAGAGCTACAATCGTGAACATCCCCTAAACAGTGTGCCCTGCACCCATTAGGTGTGAATTTTCCCATCCCCTCCACCCCCCACCCACCTGCCCAACTCCTGATGAATATTATCCAAGTGTGCCCATAAGTATTGATCAGTTAGTACCAATTTGATGGTGGCTACCAGTGGTGCTTGTTTTTCCATTCTTGTGATACTTTGCTTCGAAGAATGGGCTCTAGCTCCATCCAGGATAGCACCAGATGTGTTAATTCACTGTTGTTTTTTATTGCTGAGTAATACTCCATGGTATACATATAACCACAATTTATTAATCCACTCATGTACTGATGGGCACTTGGGTTGTTTCCACACCTTTGCAATTGTGAATTGTGCTGCTATAAAAATTTGAGTGCATATGTCTTTATTATAGATGTCTTTTTTTTCCTTTGGGTAAATACCCAGTAGTGGGATTGCTGGATCAAGTGGTAGTTCTACTTTTAGTTCTTTGAGGTATCTCCATATTACTTTCCATAGAGGTTGTACTAATTTGAAGTCCCACCAGCAGTGTATGAGTGTTCCTATCTCTCTGCATCCCTGCCAATATTTGTTGTTTTGGGACTTTTTGATATAAGCCAATTTCACTGGAGTTAAGTGATATCTCATTATGGTTTTGATTTGCATTTCCCTGATGATTAGAGAAGTTGAGCAACTTTTTATATGTTTCCTGGCCATTATTCTGTCTTCTTTTGAAAAATTTCTGTTCATGTCCTTTGCCCACTTTTTAATGGGGTAGTTTGATTTTTTCTTGTAGATTTTCCTAAGTTCTGTATAGATTCTGGTTATCAGCCCTCTACCAGATGTGTAGCATGCAAATATTTTCTCCCATTCTGTAGGTTGTCTGTTCACCCTAGTGATAGTTTTCTTGGCTGTGCAGAAGCTGTAATTTTAAGTTCAATGAGAATCACATAGTGGCCACTGACAGGAATGTGCTCCCAACAGGACCTCAAACCTACAGAGCCCCGTGTGCAGGACCTTCCCTGGGAGCAGTTCCCTATCTCACACATCCATTTACTATGCTGATGGTGCTTCCTAGAAAACGAATGCCAACAACCACATTGTCAGCCACTGGCCCAAATTGTAACTGTCTCTATATTGAATCATTTTGCATTGTATTGTCTGAATAAAATCATTTAAGATAATTATGATTAGTAACTATAATAACTGTCTTGTGAAGGGTTATTTTCTTATCTGTGCATTTTACCTTGAGGGGGAACTCAAGTAAATCTCTTTTCTTTAATTTTCTAAGGCTCATGGATACTATGCTGAAATGCTTTGCAAAGTAACATAAAATGGCCAGTTAAAGTCATAATATATTAAGAAAAATTCACAAAATTGAGTTTGTTTACTATATCTCGCAAAATAACTTGTTAAATTTGGCTTCAGGATATTTATGTTTTCTTACAAAATACAGATTATAATTATTAATAGACACTTCATTAATATATCTGTTTGATGGCACAAAAACTAACTACTATTCATCTCTAGGAATAAATAAGGATATTAAAAGAAGTAATGTGAAAATGACAGGAAAGGAAGAGAAGTAAAGAATTTTAAAGTTGTAATCTTAAATTCATAGCATAAAATTAGACTTAATGACCACAGATTACAGAAACAAGAGCCCCATATACCCTGTTCAAATGCAACAATACAAAAGTTTTACAACCAACAGTATCCACAGAATGTTTACTCTATAAAAAACTCTCCATTTATAATTTGTTTCTATACTATATTGGGTTTAGCCAAGTACTGAATTTAAAACAGAGAGAGAGGGTTGGCATAAAATAAAAATATAAGAGAAAAATCTTTTTAACTTTTATATAATTTACTACATCAGATTAGTTCTATTAGTTCTTGCTGTGATACCTAATATTTTATACCAAGCTCTAAGTACATATTACTTAAGAGTGTATATTTTTGAAGAATTCTAAAAACTTATTTTTATATCAAACTGAATTTCAAAATTTTAGAATTTGACAATTTCTAATGAAATTTTTGTGTTGTAACTTATGAAAATGATACAGAAAATATTTGACTCAAGTATAAGGGTATAAATTTGCCAGTTGATCAATTCATCACAACTAAGAGAGCTTTATATCCATGTTACTGTACCTTAGCTAATCAATACATGGAAATTTATCACTATGTTCCTGGAGCTAAATGAAAATTAAGTGTGCCAAGACAAGAGTGCATATAATGGAATTTTATGGCATAATAATTAACTATTATTTAAAAGAAAGAATCAGGTGTAAATGATACAAATGAAAACACACGCAAACGAAAGTGAAGGTGAAGAAACTCTTCAATCGACTCATCAGTAGAGTAGGTACAGTTGAGGAAAGGATCCGTGAACTTGAAGATCAATCAATAGAAATTATCCAAACTGCATCATGAAGAGGAAAAAGACTGAATAAATAAAAGGAGCACAGTGTCTACACTACCTAAGCCCCTTGGACAATCCCAAAACAATACACAAAATTCAAACCTCAGAAAGAGAAAGATAAAACGAGCCAGAAGAAGTACATGAAGAAATAATGACACATAATTTTAAATTAATGACAGATACCACAGCACAGATATAAAAATCTCAAACAACACAAAAAATCTAAAAATACACCCATTCCCCCCTTAAATACGCACACACACACATATCTAGGCACATACAGTTCAAACCGTTCAAAACCGAAGACAAAGAAAACCAAAACAAAGAAAGATCACAGAAAAGAGATAATATGTACAGTGGAACGAGGACAAGAATTAAAGACTTCTCACCAAAAACATACAAGCAAGAAGACACACGTCTAAAAAGAATAAGACCAATTTAAAGTGCTCTAATAAAATGAAACTTGTCAAACCAAAATCTATGTGCAGCAAAAATATTCCTAAAAAAGAACGAAAAATAGATTTTCTCAAAGAAGTATGAGTCAATGCACGGCTAGCAGACCTATACTGCAATGTGTTAGAGGGAGTTTTTTCAAACAGAAGGAATATTATAACAATCAGAAATTTGGATCTACACCAAGAAATAAAGAATGTTGGAAAATAAGAAAAGGAAGATAAAATATATCTCCTCTTCTTCTTAATATCTCTAAAAGGTAAGTGACTAAAGAATGGAAGTATCAAATAATGCTGTATTTTGAGTTTATAACGCGGGTAAAAATAAAATACAGTAGTATCCCCTTATCCATGGTTTTGCTTTCTGCAGTTTCAGTTACCTATAGTCAATCATGTTCCAAAGTATTACATGGAAAATTCCAGAAATAAACTATTCATAAGTTTTAAATCTCACAGGGTTCTGAGCAGTGTAATGAACTCTCATGCCATTGCACTCTGCCCTGCCCAGGACTTGAATCATCCCTGTGACTGTGTAAGAAAAAATATAATATAGATAGGGTCCAGTACTATCCAAGGTTTCAGACATCCACTGGGGATCTTGGAAAGTATCCTCTGAGGATAAGGGGGGATTTCTCTATATGACAACAATGAAACAAAAAGTAGAAAGAAGATCTTGGGAATAAATTCTTTCAAGGTTCTTATACTATATGTCAGATGAAATAATAGTACTTGAAGAGAGCCCAAGTTTAATTTAAAAGATAATGTAAACCCTAGGCTAATCACTAAAAAAGTTTTAAGTATAAATGAGTCATAAAGCCAGACGTAATAGATATTTTAAAAAGTCAAGAATTTTGAAGCATCTGAGATTTTATCATACTTGTAAACTAACAAGTTGGCCAGTCAGTTTTAGGGATGCTGATAAAAAACAGGAGGTTCACTGGTCAGAGGTGAAGGACACTTTACAACTCACATAATTCATAACCCACAGAAATAGCCATAGCCCTAGCAAATCACAGGCACATCCTTCAAGCCCCAATTCCCACAAGGCAGGGTGTCAAATGTTATTAGCAGGTGCTTACACAGTGGGTTGTGTTAAGGAGGGGGGCTTTGAGTATAAGAAACCCCAATCTGTTAGAAGAGACTGTCACAAAAACTTCCCAAACTTTGTTTTAGAGGGTGATAATTTTAGGTCATTAAAAAAATACAAATTTAAAAGAATCAAAATCATGCAAGTTATGTTTTCAGGGCATATTGGAATTTAACCAGAAATCAATAGCCATAAGACAACTGGAAAAGTCCCAAATGTGTGAAAATTAAATGACACACTTTTAAATAACCCATAGGTCAAAGAGGAATTTTAAAGCAAAGTTGTCAAAATATTTTTGTGTGAATGAAAATGAAGTATAACATCTAGGAATTACATTCCTGGATATTTTCCAAAGATGATAAACACAGCTCACATACTAGACCTGGATGCAAACCACAAGTTCATCAATATGTGAATGGGTAATACACTGAGGTACAGCCATACATTGAATTCTATTCCACAATACAAAAAAATGAAGTATTTATACAGGCTACAACATGAGAGAAAGTAATTATGGTTAGAGAAAAAGCCAAACAGATTCCATACTGCATCATGTCAGTTAAATAAAATTCTAGGAAATGTAAAATAATGTATTCTATCAGACCAGAAGCTGATCAGCTATTGGGGTTCTTATGAGAAATTAAATACTTGTGAGGGTGATGTATATGTTCATGATCTGATTTTCTATTGGTATTGCAGATGTCTAAATACATCAGAAGTTTTTTAACTTGTACCCTTTAAATATATGCAATTTATAGTATGATGATCACACTTCCAAAAATATGTTAAGTAAGTGAATAAAGAAACAAACACAAATAAAAATCTTTATTTTGTTTCACATTTTAGCATATCTGAAATCAGGGTGTGTTTACAATGGACAACGTGATTTCTCGGCACTTATTAAGTTATTTTCTGTTAGCTCCAAATCCATCTTTATGTACCCAGTTTTATGATGGGGGTCCTGGGACTCTTTAAACCACATTGTTGCTTTGCCCCTGGGGTCATGTTAAGATTTGCCAACAGAGTGTCACAGAGAAACTCTGCAGACTTCTTTAGGGTTTTGGAGCCAATCTATGCTCTCTTCCAAATATCAATATACATTCTTTTGAAAAAATATTAGTAGATACAAGTGACTTGACATACCATCATGAACTGTGTTTAGTTGACCCAAATATTATATATGGTAGACACAACAAGCATTCTATTATTAATAGAGATAGTATATAAGAAATTGGCTAAAGAACACCTGAGGCACAAACAAGTTACTTGACCAGGTGGTCAAACTCCTACCTTGACTCTTGATGTAGTCTTCTCTCTCTTAAGTCCTCATCTGTAGCCTCACAGGGTGTTCCTTACAAACAGTTGATCTAGGAAGAAACAAGCAAACAAACAAACAAACAAAGCTCAGGCCTGAGTCAAAGATGTTTGAGCCAAATATACTATATTAACAAAAAGAAAAGGATGACTGGTTTGCTATAGCACGACTCACCAGGGCATGGAAAGATAGAATTGAAGGTAAATTCCCCAGGCAAAAAGTAATTTGGATGGTATATTTGGTTGTCCAATTTTTCTAGACTCAGAAATGGCCAGAAGCAATGATCAACATCAATACTTGTGAGGTTGTTAACAGTTAGGCTCAATGTTCTGGGACTGGAAAATATCAGGATTGCTTGACTGGTGACTAAGAGATGTGAGGTACAGCTAAATGGATAGCCCTCTCAGCACGCGCAGAGAACATGAAGATGTTTGTATTTGATATGAATGTCACCAGAGGTTATCCATCACAGGGGTGGCTCTCAATAACCAGGTAGAAAAGATGCCTCTGTCTGCTATTGCTGATTACCAGCCACCTCACTGTTTGCTCAGAGTTTGTGTACAAAGTGGTCATGGCAGTGGGAATGAAGGCTTTGCGTGGATCAACAGCAAAAACTTTCCCTCACCAGGGACTATCTGGGTAGTGCTACTGCTGAATGCCTAATCTGCCGACAGCTGAGACCAACCCTGAGCCCCGGTGGGACGTCATATGGGTGGGGATGAGGCAGCCAGACAACACAGGCAGCTGTTGGTCACATTGGGCCACACCCACCATGGGGGAGGCAGAGATCCTCTTGACTGAAATAGGCAGATATTCTGCATATGGATTTGCTTCCTCTTTCCACAATGCTGTTTGCCAGCATCCATCATCCCCTGCCTATGGAATGTCTTTTTTACAGTCATGGTATTATTAATACATACAACACTTCTTCTGATTTCAGAGGAAACAAATTATCATCTCTTCAGAGGTGTGAGTCTCAGCCCTGTGTACACTTTTGTTGAAATTTCTAAATTTTAATAATTCCAACTCCTTCCCATTATTTTCAGCCATTTTTGAGGTTATCTTCAATGATATCATCAATGATAACTTAAAGTTATATTTGCATGCTTATTTAATATCTTTATGACAAATTATCTCTGCTCAAATAACTACTATAGTTTTGTCTCTTCACAGAACCCTGACTGATATTTCATGTTTTAATTAATGACTTTTTTTTGTTGCTTTGCACACAAAATTATGCATCTTTGATGGCATCTAAAATTTTATGATATCGAGTACTTAGCATAGTAATATTAATTCAATTTTCCATAGCCAATTGCTGATACAAGGACTAAGTATTTTTTAAATGACACTGGAACAAATATATTCATAATTATTTTGGTAAGGATGTGATTTTTATAGCTACTCAAATAATAAAACATGAAAAGGGAAAAGGAACAGATTTTAATTTAAAATTGAGAAAAATTTTTTTTCAAGATGATAAGTACAACTAACCCAGGATCATACTCTGGGCGAAGCTTGATCATCTGGTCAGAATAAAACACTGACTATATTATTCCTCCATTTCAAGCTTAAGTAGATTAAATTTTTGTGTCTGATACAATGACCAAACTTTTATTTACAACTGAAAGAAAATGAATTAGATATTTGACAGTGCCTTGAAAGTCTAAAATTATACTTTTTAAAAATGATGTAATGAAATAATATTTTTACATTGGAGCATCAATCACAAACTTCCAATAATTCCATTAGTAATCATAATTCTATTTGGTGTCATTAGTTTAACAGTAAGGGAAACACACAGCCAAATTATGAGAGGAAATTATTTAGGTGCAGCACTTTACATCCACTGAAGAATCTTCATTTATAGATTATACAGTGAAAAACTGACAACTGCTCTCTGTGATGTAAATATCCCTCAATAGTACTTTGTGTTAATCTCAGTGTTAAATTAAAACACACTTTTAGAAGAAAGTATACAGGCCATTTCCGCCAATGCGTGTGTGTGTGTGTGTGTGTGTGTGTGTGTGTATTCTATATGTTCTATATATTTTTTAACTTGATAGAAAAATTTTACAATTATTCTTTACTTGGAGAAAAAAATATTTCCTTAGATAACATCGCCACAATATTTCCTTTTCTTTATGGAGTATGACATTGAAAATGACCATATCTTAAGAAAGGTGAACCTTTGTTAATAATTTATATGCATTTTTAAAATTACAAATTTACCTTGAATTATCTGTTAATACATAGATCATTCATTCAAAATTAAAGCAGTGGTCATGAATTTCATAAAGCAAATGATATTTTTCTTCTTAGAGTGGCAGTCTCTGATACAAATAATTTAAAATTGCATTTAGCTTATACTTTATTCAACAGTATACTTTGCCTTGCCTAGCCAAACAATTCAAGCACTGTAAAAAAGGTATACTATTACACCAATTATGCCCAAACAGTAATTACTGAAACTGACACAAAATTGTTGATTTGTGGATGGCTGTGTTTCTCTAATGGAGCTTGTTAATGAAACTGAATTCTGTTCAGGAATGTTGTTTAATGCCACAGCACTTTATATTATGTTAAATTACTGTCAAACATAAAACAGGAAACAGCTTCTATTGAGTCTTAAATTAATCAAAACTATGTTGCAAACTTTTTGATTTGTGATTCAATACAAATTGGAAAAAATAAAATTTAAAGTAATGCACTACAATGCAAGGGCATCTGTACATTTTGGCAAGTAAGTTGATGGACTGCAGTACACAGGGAATTAGAATATGTAAATTTGAATACATCTTCATCTTACAAAGCACTTTAAATATTTGAAAATAAAATTAAAAAGCTTGTTTTGTTTAGTTTTGTTTAGTTTCTTTTCTGAAAGTTTCCTTAAATTTGATGTATTTAACAAAGCATAGCTTGATTTATACCTTTGTGTATTTTCTTTTAAGTGGATGTGTATTTTATTTTTATACTTAACAAAAATAATATCTATCCATTAGAGACTGTGAAAAATAAGAAAATAACTAAATCTGAAAAATAAAATATCATACATTTATATTTTCCCCCTTTGAATTAGAATTAAACTATGATATCCTTTTGAAGTGTACTTTATACCTAATAATATGTCATCCATATTATTAACACTATTTTATAATAATTTGAAACTGGCCAGGTGCATCGGCTCACACCTATCATCCCAGCACTTTGGAAGGCCAATGGCGGGAGGACTTCTTGAAACCAGGAATTTAAGACTAGTCGGGGAAACATAGCGAGCCCCATCTCTACAAAAAATAGAAAAATTAGCTGGGCGTGGTGGGGCATGCCTGTATGCCCAGCTACTCAGGAGGCTGAAGTGGGAGGATCACTTGAGCCCAGGAGTTAGAGGCTGAAGTGAGCTAAGATCGGGCCACTGCTCTTCAGCCTGGGTGGCAGAGAAAGACCATACCTCAAAAAAAAAAAAAAAAGAAAAGAAATTGGTACATGATATATTATTTTGCAGATATGCTATAATTTATGTACCCCAATGCATTTCATTATACATTTAGTTTCCATTGCTTAAAATTAGTGATAATATAATAGAAATTTCCAAATATTATATTTATTTACATTGAACTTTTATAGAGTAAGGATAAATATTTAAAGGGTCTCTTTTTGTTTGTTTGTGTTTTTTCCCTCAGTATGGGTGATAGGTGGCGTACTCTCCCAATTTTGTATACCTAACTATTACTTATAACGCGTATGATACAATATAAACTGATATTTTGTATCTCAACCTTCTTGATTTTATGTCTGTATATATCCTCTCATGTTCCTTAATATTAAGTATCAAAATAGGAATATTTGAGGCCATTTTTATTTTTCTTCCCTTAGAATTATAATTTCTTTTGCTTTTGTATGAAGTTAGAAATATTTATTAGAAAATTTATTTATTCATAAATATATGAATAGTTGTTGGAAATGTTGTTAAATCTTGAATGTAAAAAATAACTGTGGATTCTTTTTCAATATTGACTATAGTCATTTTTTTTTCCCTATCAGATTCTTGCCTGTTCAGTTAGTTTCTCTCTTTAGGAACACCATTTTTCTCTATAGTAGATTTTATGCTTAGGTCTTTTATATCATATACCTTCATTTTTAAAACCTGTGATATGAAAACCTGTTATTATTTCAAGGCTGTCTTCCACATTATAATTCAATTATTTGGAGATTCATTTGTTTTATTAAAGTAAAATGTATGTACAGAAAATTGGCCATATCATAAACATATAACTCACTGATTCATCATAAATGGAACAAACTTGTATAACCTTAATCCAGTAAATAAATAGATCATTACTATGACTGCAAAAGGCCATATTTTGCATACCCAACTACCACTCCTTTCATTACCCAAAGGTATCAATAAACCAGCTTATTAACAGTATAGATTTGTTTGGCCTCATGTATTAGTTTTCTATTGATACCATAATAAATTAACCCAAATTGAGTGGCTTAAAATAGCACACACTTACTATCTTACAGTTCTATGGATCTGAAGTCTGAAACTAGTTACATTGGGCTAAAAACAAGGTGTTGTCAGAGCTGTCTCTTCCTAGAAGCTCTAAGAGACCTCCCTTCCTCCTTATTCAAGAGCAGCAATGGCAGGTCAAGACCTTTTCACTGCGTATCACTCTGACCATTCTTCTAAAGTCACACCTCTTGCTAACTGCAGTCAAGAAAGTTCTCTGTTTTGAAGGATTCGTGCAATTAGATTGGATTGCATGAGTCCTTAAAAGTAAATAATCCAAATAATCCAGAATAATCCCATCTCAAGGCATTTAACTTAATCATACATGCAAATTCCCATTTGAGATGCAAGGAACATATGTAAGAAAACATATTCACAGATTCCATCCATTAGGATGTGAACATTTTTGGGCAACCATTATTCTGTGTACCTCATCTCCTATTGAGAGAGCTATGGAATCCTTGTGTTTGTATTAATTTTGCCCATCCTCTTTCAAGTCTACAAGACTTAAAAAATTCATCTGTGCTATGTTTTAGTAGAAGTTTCTTCATTCTCATTGCTGTAAGATATTCAAACATATAGTAAGCTACCATGATATAGTGATCTATTTGACCACTGAGAAATATTTATTTTCACTCCAGTTTCGAGCTAATAAAAAGAATGCTGTTATGAACATTCTTGTTATATGTATTTTAGTGCAATCATATCTGTTGGTAGGCTTATGTAGGGTATATATTTGTTCAATTGACACACAGCCAATAATGCCACTAATTTAAACTCCCCAGCAGTAAAAGTGTTTCAGTTTCTTCTTATCTTCATCAATAATTACAAATTTTAAACTTTTTATTTCTATTAGTTTGTTTAAATTTAGCTATTTAGTAGGAATATATTGGTATATCATTATTGTTTTTCCATATTATGAAGTTGAACACTTTTTCATATTCACCTTTGGGATATCCTTTTTTGGGAAGAAACTATTTAAGTGTGCTGCACTTACATTTTGGGTTGTCTTTTCATTCTCTGGATGTTTTGTTGGTAAATTAGAGACTTATTTTTTTAATAAAATTAGATTTATCAATCTTTTCTTTATAGGTATTGTCATTTACATACTTTTAAAATCATTTAGTACCATATCTTCATGAAACTATTCTCCTATGGCATCTTTTAGATATTTCTGTTGTTATTTCATATTTTAATTATTTTTTATTTAAGTTTATTTTATCTGATATTAATAGAGGTATGGAAAGTGTTTTTGATTAGTGTTTAGCTATCATGACTTTTTCTAATCTTTTCTTGGCTTATATTTTTGCTGTAGGTATGACACTTGTCAAAAAGAGCCATTTTAATTTTAGTGTTCACCTGTCAATATTTGCCTTTTAATTTGGGCAATTATATGACAAAATTTTTTAAAACTTTGACAATAGGAAAGCATACTCATATAACTATTGGATACTAAAAACAGTGATGATTTTTCCTACCACATGAACAATAGGCCTAGTTAGATTTACTGAACAGTTCTTTCAAATTTTTAAAAATCCTCTTAATATTATCTGAGTAGTAGAAAAAGAGAAATATAATTAGCTTAGCATACTAGCTTAGTATGTAGCCAGCATAAGCACAACAAAACCATATAAGTTATAAATATGGGTGTAAAATTTATAAACAAAATATTAGTAATCTTTACCTCAAAGTATACCATTTTGTGTATATCCCAAAAAACTAAGTGGAGATTAATAAAAGAAAATTCATAAATGTAATTCACTACATTAAGAGATTGATATTTAGAAATAATGAACTAAATTTTTTAATTCCTTGATAAAATTCAACATAATTCATAATAAAAACTCTTATTAACTCAATAAAGTTATTTTAAATATAAATATTAAATCATCATCATATATGGGGAAAATATTTGAAAATTCTCTTAAATGGAGAAATATGGCAAAGATATGCAGTATCATTTCTAGCCTAGATTTTGCTAAGGTTCCTTGATCATAAAACACAATTTACAGGGATAAAGACAGAGAAACAAGTAAAAAATATCAATTATTTGTGGATCATATGATTGTCTATATAGAAAATTAAATAAAAATGATAAAATATTTGAAATAAGAGTTTAAGATAGTAGTTGGATATAAGATTAATATGGAAAAGTTTGTACATTTTTTATACCATCAAAAATCAGAAAATGTTAATAAAGAAATGATACCGTTTACATTAGTATAAAGTACTCATTAAATACCTAGAGACGATTCTAACAAAAATGGTATAAGACATGTACAAAAAATACATATAAGACTTTAATACTAAATAAGATTGAGATAAACAGAAAGAGATATTAGTACAACACTTGTGTCTAGGAAGACCTAATACCTTCAGATGTAAATTCTCCCAAAATTGATTATTGAATTAATGTAATCTGAAGAAAATTCCAGTATCTTTTCATAAAATTTGAAAGACATTAAAATTTTATTTTAACAAAATAAAGAGATTTGGCTTCTGGAATGGCAGTGTAAGGTACACTGCATTTCCTCTCCCAGTAAAACTATCCATTAACAATTGAAAATTTTAGAAAAACAATTTAAAGTCTTTGAAACTTGTCCTAAATGTATGCAGCAAATGGAAAAAACTTCAGTTCAAGAAAATCTATTAAATCTTGGTAGAAGTCTGGGGCATTTGAGCCATGACCTGTTCCCCCTCTCCCCAGCTCCATGAGATGAACGTCTACTCCAGGTACAGGACCCTACCCGGGGCAGGTTGAGCCAAGGAGGCAGAAGCTCTTTTCCCCTCAGTCCTAGCCTAGAGCCACATTGTCACCCTGGCAAGGGCAGGACTCCATTACTTCTGCCTTAAGAAAGTCACTCTAAAATGGCACTGCTAAGAGGACTGGATCTTCCTTCTCCAGCCCAGCTCCCACACATAAGGCAAGGGCTCTGCCCCAGGTAGGACAGAACAGGTACTCAGACCCTAACTGCCCCCCTACCACACTGGAAGGGGAAAGCTGAGAAGTCCAGGGACCACCCTACCTCACCCCAAGTACCCACACACAGAACAGGAGCACCACTCTGGGAGGAGGGGCTGCTGTCCCCCACCCTACGTCCACTGCAGACCTTCTGCCCAAGGGTAAATGTGGGCTGTGGGATGGAGAGCTTCACAATTCTGCTGAGGGGACTAATTTTATTTAGAACCAAGCCTGAAGAAGGTCATATTGAAGATCTTCAAAGCTAGCAATTAAGAGAAAGTTGGCAACTCCACATATTAAAAATGAAATGGTAGACCTATAAGTTTAATACAGACAAGAAAAGAAAAAGCCAAAACGAATTCACCTGGGATCACGTTTTTTTCCTGGGGTCCAGGAGGCTGTGTGCATGTGAGACAGACGTCAGACATCCTGCAGGCTGTTAGGGCAGGGGAAGGAGGAGGCCAACAGAATGAGAAAGTCCCAAGAATGTGAATACACTTAGCTAAGACCAATGCAACAAATAGGGACACCTTAGTTATTTTACTTTAGCCATGTCATCTTTATCTAAGGTACAAAGGGAAATTCCTTTAATTTTGGCACATACACAGTTGAGGCCAGTGTTCCTACATCACCTACCCTCATTAACTCAGTGAAAATCACACCCACCAGTGCCATGACAGTTTACAAATGCCATGGCAACTTCTAGAAGTTACCCTATAAGGTCAAGAAATGTGAAGGCTCCCAGTTTTAGGAACTTATCACCCCTTTCCCAGAAAATCCATGAATATTCCATCCCCGGCTTAGCATATTATTAGAGATTAGCGTAAAAGGACAGACACTAACCCTTGGGTGGCCCTGTTCTTATCTGGGTCAGTCTGCTCTTTTGCTTCCTTTTAAAAGAGTGTACTTTGCTTTCAATAAATCTATCTGCTTCTGCCTATACTTCCTGTGTGAATTCTTCTCTTTTGCTTGTGACCCTGTGTTTGAATTGTTTCCTGCATGGAGGTCAAGAATACTTTCCACCAGCACGAGTGATGGTCCATGCCAGTATCATATCCACTATAATGTACCTACTCAGGAGCATCCATGGTGGAACACGAGGCAGACTTGAATTCATTGCCCAAGTTATACACAGACTCATCAGAAATACCCAGAATCCTTACTAGATTGAGGGGCTTACACACAACTTCTGACAAAATACTGGCTGAACAATAAGCTACTCTAAGCCAGGCACACTTGACAAGCTAGGTTTAAAATAAAATCACACTCATTCCTAGTGCTCTGGAATATTGCTCAAGTCTGCCTCCTTGGAGAAAAGACCAAAGACAGAACCTCCAAAGTACTAGTCCCTGGCTGAATGAAGGTTACAACTATAAACTCCCTGAACTGTAAAAGCAATTTCCAAACCACACACTCATCCAACAAAAAAGAGTAAAAATCTAACAGGATAAGGGAGCTTAATTATAATCTTTGACCCAGAAGTGGCTTATGTTGACCCAGGTGTGATGTTTATGAATCCAGGATACATGATCAAACTAAGGAAAACATCTGAGTGCAGACATCAGAGATTACAAACTTCCAGACAGATAAATTCCACAGCCAAGTTACTAAACGAATAGTCAAATGACCAAACAAACAAAAACAAGAAAAACAAGCACCAGAAATGAGGGAAAGTGAATCAGAGGATTTAACAAGGGAAATTCAAGAGTTGGAGCATGCCTCACAGGCAGTCAACACCCTGCCCCTGCCATGTGGCTGAACTTTGGATCAGGCTGTGGAACAACGTACATCCCAGGGTGCTGTGGAAAACAATAGGTCACTCTGCTGGCATCCAGTGGAGGCTAATGGCTGTGTGTGATGCCAATAGAGTCAACTCAGAAGCTTACAGAGAAATCAGGGAAAAGACATTCAAAGTGAGTATAGCTAAAACCACAGTCATCCTGGTTGTGATACAGACTGTGCACATGCCCAGCGCTATGTCCTCTGAGGAGAGAATGGGCAGAGGTCTCCAGAACCTGTGATTCTCTAGTCCCTGCCTGAATAAAGTGCAACTTCATAAACTTCCTGAACTGTGAGGCAGTCTCCAGGCCACACACAGATCAAGTGTCAAAGGTGGAAATTTCACTGGCTTGGGAGGCTTAAGCACAGTCAGTGACTGGCCATGAAATGTTCTTAATCCAGGGATACAATCAGGGCAAGGGCATCAAAGACTACACCGGACTAGTGAGGCCAAATCTGTGAAACAAACATGCAAGAGGAACTTTAAATTCAAAGATAAAAATAGCTTGAAAGTTAAAGGATGGAAAAAAAAGAAGATATACCATGTACACAGCAACCATGAGAGAGCTGAAGTGGCTACACTAACATTCCGCTAAATAGTCTTTAAGACCAAAGCTATTTCTTGAGAGAGTGATGCTTCCCAAGTCTGCCGCAGAAATTTTCTTGCTCCTCACTTTCATCGCGTGCCTTTTCTCTTGTTTTATACATTTCCTTTTCAGTTCCCATAATTGGATTGGTTTTCCTCACCCTGTTCTATCTATTGCCCCACGGGAATCTCTTCCAATTCCATTTATTTAGGAAATCTGTTTACAGTACATTTAAGCACTCTCGTATACTGGAAGTGGGGGAAAGAAAGAAGGGAGGGAGGGAGGGAGGGAGGAAGGAAGGAAATAAGAAAGGAAAAGACACTTTTTAAAATGTGGTTCAAAACACTTAACATGATACATACCCTCCTAACGAATTTTTAAGTGCACCATACCTTATTGTTAGCTGTAGATACAATGTTGTACAGTAGATGTCTAGCATTTATTCATCTTGTAGAACTGAAACTTTAGACACTGTTGTTTTCATAGTGTGGAACTGAATTCTGCCAAAACCTGTGGATATATCCCCAGACCCCTAGAAAGGAACTTAGCCCCATCAACCTTGATTTTGTGCTTCTTAAACAAAGCAGAGAACCAGCCTTATTGTGCCTGAAATTCTGACTTAGAGAACAGTAAGATAATAAATGGATGTGTTTTAATCCACTAAATTTGTGATACTTTATTACAATGGCAATAGAAACCTAACACACCTTCATATTCAAAGCTAAAGCTATGATCAGAAATGCCTCACCAGCAACTCTGGTAATTATTTGCCTCTACAGTATTTATATTAGAGATATTTGCTATTATAGATGTCTGGACTTTCTTACATAGAAGGACTCGATTACCCCTGCTGCAGTGTACAACTTAGTTTTCAATATTTAGATTATGGGATCTTTCTCCTTTAGATTCCTTTATATCAGGGGTGAGCATCTGAATCATTACCACCAATTATGTGCTCTGTCTCAAGTGATGCCTACAGAGACTGAATTAGAGAATTCAGTTCTCTAATTACGGTTCAATTAAAAGGTCAGTTGGATTTTAGAACAATCTGTGATCCCAAAGACATGAGATAGTCCTAGCGAGAGCAAGAACTTTTTAGAGGAGGGAGTTTTCAAGGAAAAAGCAATGGGGATATGTACAATCAGAAAACACCAGAGAGAGGAAGAGAACAAGAGGGGCCGTGCTCACAACTGCCATATGCTTGGGCACCCTGTTACATGTCTTACCATTAAATTCTTTGAGATTTCCTTTCTCAAATATTGTATTTCTATTATTTTAGGTGTCATCCGAACTACCGCCATCGTCTCTTAACTGTTTTTCCTGGTTTCTCTCTTGATCTCCTAGAGTCCTTTCTCTAAATATGAGCTATGCATAATGCAATATGTATAAAATGTAAAATGCATCATACTTCACTGCTTGAAACCCAGCAATGGATTTTCAATAAAATCTGGATAAAATGCAAAGTGTTACCATGACCTACGAAACCTTGGCACATTCTCCCTTGCACCTCACTTTCTGTGCTCCGGCCAGACTGGCCTTGTCTCTGCCTCTCAAGCACACAGTGCTCACTTCCTCCTCATGGCCTTTCTCCTTGCTTTTCCCACTACCCAGAATATTCTTTCTCCAGATTGCCACATTACCACTTTGTAATTGTTCCTTTTCTCATTTGAAATATTATGTTATCTCCTCAGAAAAGATTTTTCCTTTCTCTCTCTTGAAAATTACTTCCACACCAACCCAAGTCACTCTAAGTCCTTTTGGGAATCTATAACAAAATACCATAAACTGGGAGGTTTATACACCACAGAAATTTATTGCCCACAGTTCTGGAGGGTGGGAAGGTCAAGATCATGGAGCCAGCAGATGCAGAGTCTGGGGAGGGCCTGCTTCCTGGTTTGCAAGTGACTCCTCCCTGTGTCCCAGAGTCTCTTTTATTAGGGCACCGATCACATTCATGAGGGCTCCATCTTCATGAACTAATCACCTCCCAAAGGCCCCACCTTCTAATACCATCACCTTGAGGGTCAGAATTTCAACATATACATTTTGGAGGGACACAAACATCTAGACCATAGCACCCTGAGACCCATTACCCTGTGAGATTTTCACCATAGCACTTACCACTCTAAAATCACCTGCCACAGGTAACTAGTTTATTATCTGTATCCTTTCCACCTAGCCACATGCTAACAATGGTGACTTTTTATTATTTAACACTTACCACTTTTGCTGCAGTTTTTGAATTATAGTATATGCATAACAATAATGTGTGAATTAATAGTCAAAGATCTCTGATTTGATTACATTCATGGAAATTATAATTTTACATCAACGCTTATCTGAACCACATGACTATTGAAATCTCTTAACAGATCTCATACTTTCAAGAATAAAAAGGGAAGTTAATGAATAATCTAGTAGCACCTGGTTACTAGTATGATTTTGTGGTATCCCAGGATTCTAATGTGTGTAGAAGGGTCCAGCAATACCAAGAATACATACAAGGTGCAGACAAAGCCACATTCAAAAACTTTGCTTTGTTTTATTATGGTTACCCAGACATCATGATGAACTGCAAGGAAACATCCACCAAGAACTGGCTTAAGCAAAATCTCAAGAAGAAAAAGCTGAAATAATAAGTAAAGGAGACCAGAGAGTCCAGAATTACTTGAATGATATATACATTTTTGACCTAAATATATTAATGTCACAATTAGTAAAAACAATATATGACAAATATTTTATGAGTCAGGCTGATCTCTTATCTTCATATTTAATTCCTCAGGTCAGGTTCTACTATTAACAGAAGAATAGGTCTGCCATTTCCATGAATATAATGTTGAAATCAAAGTGGCATCAAGAGTATTGGTTAGCACACAATGGAATATGTGTAAAGTTATTAGTTATAATATACACACATGTAATATAATATACTATAGATAGATGCAGAAAGAGACAATTATAGACACATAAAGGTTCTTTTATTTTCCCTATTTCATTTAATCCACTACAAAACAAATACCTCAACTATTAAATGTTTGTATAGTTTTTGTTTAAAAATTAGTATATTTATCACAATCATGTTCCACCCTTTAAGACACAGAGAAAATTTTGAGTTTTTATGTATATAATACAGACTAGAAACATGTCACCTGCATTGTTCCTCAAAAGATGCTTTGTAGTATACGGGTGGTGTCAGGTAAAGATACACAGACAGAGTCAATACTGACTTGGAAAAGAAGCAGAGGGTATATTTCTAAAAAAGATGAGCTCTGTTTTATAGACTATTCAAAAATACGTATTATCCCCAAATGTAAATTTCACAAAATTTTATAATTTTATTATTTGTCTCTTAGTTCTGCCTATTGCTATCCTTTCTATACAGAAAGTTTTTCCCAAAATATCATATTGGAGTTTAGAATGCACATGTAAGATTTCTATTCAGTAAACTGTAACCTATTTTTTTATTTACTAAGCTACCTAGACACTAAGAAATTTGTAAGTGACACTTTCATTTATGGACGTGTTCAGGCCAAAATCCTAGCCACAATTGTACAGACTGTATTTTCACAGGCCTGTAGGTACAGAAAACAAGGTTTTGGCCATTCAAAGGTGGAGAATTGGAACTGAGATTCATGAAACGGTCAAAATAACCCAAAGGTTACATCTTCACTGAAAGGAAAAGTACTAAAATTTTCTGTTTACTGATAAAATGAGACCACAAGGAAGACTGGATTTAAGATTTATAAAAATACAAAGACTTCACTGAGAATATATAAAGCAGTCTTACACTCAAAATGTTTTAGGGCTTAAATTTATATTACTCATATGTTCATGAAAGCCCCAAAATGAAAAATTAACCATCAGTACTACTAGAGCACTAGTCATGGCTACCGTATGACACCTCTGAAGGGGCACTTGCTCAGCCACTGCATGACAGTACTGCGGGTGAAGCCCGGCTGAGACAAACCCATGATCCAAATTACAAGATACAGAAAGAGGCAATTCACCAAAAGAGAGAGGGTGGAGACACAAGAACTGCAGGTCAACTAGTTAAGTTATGCACTATTTAAAGTAAATTATAAATGATTTAGATTAAAGAGAAAAATCAACATCTGAGAAAAATTTCAAGAGATTAAAAAAAGACTAGAAAGTTTAAAATAGAATCAAACAGATATTCTAGCGAAGGCTAATAGTGAAGGAATGAGCTCCACAGTTAGGCAAAAAGACAATCTTGTCAACAAATGATGTTGGAAATAAAGGATGTATGTAGGCACAAATAAAAAGCACTTCAAACCTTGCTGTATACTGTACACGAAACTTAACTTGAAATGTATCATGTAACAACTAGATTTATGGAACTTCTGGAAAAGATAAGATACATTTTTTGACCTTGGGATAGACAAAGATTTTAGATAGGTTTACAAATAGGCATGGACATGAAGAGAAAAAAATAATAAATAAGCCATTAATAAATAAGTGGGCAAAATATTTGAATAGTTTTTCATGAATGGAGACAGACAAATGACCAACAAGTACTTGTAAAGATGCTCAACATTAGGGATTAGATAAATGTAAATAAAAACTCAGTTCAATACCTCCTCACGACTACTAGAATGGGTGAAACAATAAAGACTGAAATTACAAGGTTGGCGTAGATGTGGAGCAGGAGGAAATCTTCCTACTTTGATGGTGGAATGTAAAATAATATAGTCAATTTGGAAAAAAAAAGTTTGGTGGTTTCTTATAAAGTTAAACATATAATTACCATGCAATCCAGCAATGTAACTGATTGGTAATTGCCAAAGACAGATGAAAACATGTTTACATAGAAATCTGTGCACAAATCCCCATAGTAATAAAGTACTAAAATTTTCTGTTTTATTTATTTAAATTTACTTAAAATTTATTTTTTGTAATAGTCCAAACTATGGTTAATGTTAAATATAAAATGGGATATTATTCAGCAATAAGGGATGTGATGACTAATACACACAACAACATGGATGAATTTTGAAATCATCATGTTAGGTGAGAGAATAAGACACAAAAGAATACCTAAAATATCATTCCATTTATATAAATTTTTGAAACTGCAAACATAAAGATAAAAAGTAAATCAATTGCTGCCAGAAGCCAGGGCAGGGAAGGGATTAGACCATTCAGAGGCGTGTGTGAGCTGTTTGGATGATGAAAAATGTTAAATATTATGTTTTTACACCACTGAATGTATTTGAAAAATCTAATGAAACTGTTCACATAAATTTAGTGAATTTTACTGTGTGAATTTTAGCGTGTTTAAATTATACTTCATCAATCAGTTTTATTATATATAGTTAATAGTTCAATGAAGTTAATTTTTAAAAGTAATTGCATTTGTATTGTCAATAGGATTTGCACTCTTAACTGGTTCAAAATACTCTCAAACATTTCTGAGTACATTTGAAAATATGCTTCAAATTATTCTTTAATTTGGGATTAAACAAATAAACAGCATAGACTTCAAAGTTAAGCCTCTGAATATGGAGTGTATCAATAGAGCAGAAATTGGATATTTAGTCAAATTTGAGGTTTGCCCTCTAAGTGAAAAATGTAAAGTTTCAAAGCAGATTCACATTCAAAATGATAGAATAATTGGCCAATTTTTCTATATCTATCTCAGCTGCTCTTAGAGAAGTCTACCAATGAGTAACAACTTAAGTACCCATTTTCCAATGGCACAGTCTTTACATCCAATCAGTCATACTTTTTGCCCTTATATTTACAAGTTGATATTTTTCCTTGCAGTTAAAGTTAAAAATGCATTTTTCACATTAATAATAAAGAGTAATATTGTAATTTACCAAAGACTAAGAGATAGTCTAGTCTGAGTATGAAAGGTATGTCTAGTAGAAACAACAGAGGTAACAGACAAATGTAGGCTTTTAAAGTCTTTAACTCCAGAAAGGGAAGGTACTTGAGTTTAAGACTCATTTTATTAAATATTTTCAAGAATATTTTATTACCTAGCTTTCAGATTGAATTAAAATAAATGGCATTTTATACTCTACTATACCTCCTTCCAAATAAGCCATAAGCTTAAAATGGTCTAGGCCATTATAGGGAATAAAATTTATTTCACAATCTTGATCATTTCTTTCATCACATCAAGCGATGAACCTGAGTTTTAAAGTTCACAGCAGAAACTATTCTGATAAAATATTCAGTGATAACTGCAGACACTATCTTTTTATTTTGACTAAATTGTTCAGCCCTCTTCTTTGATGTATTTTTCTGGGATTTTGACAGATTTGGAATAAAACATTTTCATTAAAGGCTGAAAAAATGCTAGGAGGCATTAAACTTGAATTTTCAGCAAAGTTATACTGCTAATATGTATAACTTTTTTGATTGTTCTAATATGCAATTTACTAATTTTATATATTGTGTTTAAATGCCATTATTTTTAGAATTATGGCATTTATTAAAACTTTGAAATTCTGTTTTGTACCTTTGTCAAAATATGACAGTTTTAAGTAAATTTCTATAATAATAACTGGTAATATTTATTAAGTGCCAACTTTGTTACAGGCACTAAGTATATTTTTTTTTACATAATTAACTCTATTTATCCTTACAACAGCCCTATGACTTGGGAAATATAATCACTCACATTTTACTAATAAGAAAACCAGTACAGAATGGTTAAATAATTTATTGAAGGTCAGTTAAGATAAGAACTAAGATTTGAATCCATGAATTACAACTCAAAACCCATCTTTGACAATATGTTTGCTGTGTTTCTGGAAAAAATAATCATGACTAGCACTTTATGGCCATGTGTCTGTAATAAAAAATGTTTTAAATGTCTTAACTAAAGACCAGAATTATCAAGCTATAGCAAACAGAATAACCTTTCAGAAGCAATTGCATTATAAAACGATATTCTAATAAAGACACTAATTATGAAAAAATCCATAGTGGTTTATTTTCCATCATAAGTAAAAGAAATATTTTTGTCAATTAATCATCTTTAATTTTTTATAGTCAAAGAATACTATGTAAGCAACTATGCAGACCAACGTTGCTTAAGAATAAGGAAATTTGAATTCCTATTCTTGATGAACCAAGTGATGTTATTGTCCAAAAAATAATGATTTATTTTCAGTTCACATTCAAATAACATATAAATAATTGTTTCAGTGGTAATGTTCAGTACCCATAGTTTCCTCCTTTGGTACAGAATAAAATAAATGATTCCGACACTCTTCCCAAAGAAATTATAAAGACCCATGAAATGAAAGGACACAAGATGTTTAACAATAAAACATTGTTAAAAGTATTATATAAACTAATTTAACCAAAGCTGTTGTTAACAGTCTATTTTCATATTATTATTTTTTCTAAATATTTGTTTTATTTTTTCTAGCTTTAATGAGGTACAATTGAAAAGTAAAATTTGCATGTATTTATAATGTATGTGATGTTTTGATATACGTATACATTATGAAATGATTACCAAAAACAATCTAATTAACATATCCATCACCTCACCCAGTTAGTGTGTGTGTGTGTGTATGTCTGTGTATGGTGAGAACATTTAAGATCTATTCTTAGCAAATTTCAAGTATACAATACATTTTTATTAACTATAGTCACCATGTTGTACATTAGATCCCCAGAATTTATTCATCCAGCCTAACTGAAACTTTGTATTCTTTGACCATACCTGTTGTAAAGTATAGATGTATTCAGCCTTATCATATATATTTGAATAAAAATCAAAACATAATTAAAGACTTTGAAATGCTATGGACACAAAATTTCAGGATATTGTTCGACTTTAAAAAAAAAAAGGTCATAAAAAAAAGCCTTTGACAGTTGGATTTGATTCTTTGTGCCAAGAAAAATGGCAAGGTTTTTTTGTTGTTGTTTTCTTTTTTGCTAATGTTGTTTACTTGTTTTGTTTATTTTTCCTTTTCTTTATGAGTTCATACAGAAAATGGGAGCAAAATTAACAAGAGGCAGGTTGATTCTCTTGATATTACTGAAAGTATATATGAGGATGCCTGAGAGTAATTATGAAGCGAAAAAAAAACTAATCAGTGATGTATCAGTCTATGAAAGAAGAAAGACACAACATACTAGACGAAACAAAGCTGGTGACAATAGAGCACAATTCAGAGTTCCATTAAAGACAAGACTCTAAGTCCTGAAAACAAAAAAGCTATTTGGCTTTCCCCTATTTTTAAAAATATATTCTGCATATCTAAAATCCAGCCATTCATTGTTTACTTATTAAAACTCTTTCCAAAACTTTATGGTATGTACAATCAGAAATACCGGCATTTTCTACTTTGACACCTCCTCCCCATAGGTAATGCATAAGTGAGTAAGCGTTCCACCACAAGTGATATGTGGTAGTTCGGTAAAGTACAGTCTTCCCTCCGTATACACAGGGGATGGGTTCCAGAGCCCCAGCCTACAGCCAAACCCACACACACTCAAGTCCTAAAGTTGGCCCTGTGGAACCCATGTATGTGGCCCTCCCTATAGGAGAGTTTCACATCTGGAAAATACTGTATTTTTATTGTGTTTGGTTGAAAAAATATCCACCTACATGTAGAACTGCACAGTTTAAACTTGTGTTGTTCTAGGGTCAACTGCAATTTGTAAAATATGAGTATATCTAACAGATATGAAATGCAGATGCAATTTATTTACTACTGATGGGGAGTATAAATGGCCATTGTGTCTTCTTTCATCCATTTATTCATCCAATGAATGTTTCTGGAGAAATTATTCCCTGCCATGATCTAGGCACTGTGGCTACAGTGGAGCATGGGGTCTTCATGAAGCCTCTTGTGATGGAGTTTATAAGCACTTGGAAGTGGGAGGCAGGTATGTGACAGGCTCACGATAACTCTACTGTGGGTGCAAGTTCCTGCTCTGTAGTAAGTTGTAATCTTACTGGAGATTTACTATCCCTTTCTTTTTTTGCATCTGTCCTTCTTTTCTTAATTATTTATATGACATTTTCTTCCTCAACAATGATCCAATCCCCTTGGTATCATCATGAGTCCATTTGGACTGTTATATGATTTTTTAAAGTGAATACACCCTCTGCCACGTTGAACAGTAACATGACCTTTTCCCCTTTCAGGCCAATAATCCACACCACCATTTCTATCTCCATGCAATAAACTGGATTCCATTTATCTTTCTTCACTCTCTTTTGAAAAGTAATATTTGAATTATTTGGAGCAGTATTTGTTGGATGTTTATTTTTAAAGTGTATTAATTTTAAAAATATAAACAGAAAAAAATTTAAGGGGGTGATGCTGGTAATATTAATTATTACCTTTAAAAATGATTATGGAGAAACCCCTGGGCTGGGATAGAAGGGGAGATATGTGGGTTTAAATCTGGATTTCCCATTTTTTCTGAACTTTGGTCTTAGTTTTCTAATTCATTTAAAGATATAGCTGGATAAACCCTAAAGTGATTCAGAGCGAAAATAAATATCTGATTACTGAATTCCTAAAAGTATATTAAAGAGTTTCAATAGGAAAAAAAAAAGCAACCAATAGTATACTACTTCAGGGTATGCTCAACACGCAAGTCATTATTCTGATAGTGTAACATTCCAACCCAGTATCTGTGACTTGATTGTTTATTTCTGCCTAGAGAGCTTTTGATTTTGTGTTCGGAAGTAATGTCTCTCCCAAAGGTAGGGTTCAATTGTATCTTATTATAGTCAGTGATTTTCTAACTCACCTCTAGACTGGTAATTACCATTGTTCCCGGCATAGCATCCATAGAAAGAAAATATTTCCTATCACTATTTCTGAATATATTGCTCTTTAATTGTCCCTTTGGGAAAGGAGAATTGGTGAAGTTTTTTTTTCCTTTACTTATAAGAGTAAACCTAAATCACAGGCTAAAATAGATTTCACTGGAAGTTTTATAATATTAAAGGATTCTATGCTTTCATTTCTGTTAATACCAGTACCAACAGTCTAATTTTTATTTACCCACCACTATTCATTTTATAATTAAAATATTCTACTGCGAAGAGTATAAAATATGAATATTAAATTCCAGAAACATGATATGGATACCAATTATTTTTCTTTAACCTTTTAATTAAATAAATATTAATTGTTACAATCTTTCATGTCAAATCCTATTTTGTATTAAAATTTCAAAAGATGTTTATTAATAATAATGTCGTATTTGAGACTGGGCTTTAAATAAGAAAATAAACAACTACATTCTCTGAACCCGAAGCTTAAAGTCTAGAAGGGGAATCAACAAGCAGGATTAGTTTTATTACAAAGTGATAAGTGTAGTTAAAGATAAACAAAGAATGCAGTAGGAACACTATCAGAAATTAATTACAGATATAAAAATATATAACAGCTACTACGAATCTTGAAAGGAGGTCTGGGAATTAATTAGAAAAGCGCTGATTGACACATGTCCTGCATCTGCTCCAAACCTAGGAATGGAAGGAAATGTACATAACTACATCAAGCCTAAAAATGGAGACTCTGTAGCATGCCAAAACTAAGAGGAATCTCTGAAAGATGAAAAAAAAAGAAGACAGGGTTAGCTTGAAGAAGAAAACCACAACTCAATTATTCTGGAACTCTGGGGTCTATTGAAGGGTTGCAAATTCCAAGGGAAGGTTTGGACAGTAAATGGTGGTGAATTTCAGTCAATTTCAGCTCTCTGCAAAGTTGCAATTACCCATTCATTATCCTCCGCCCATGGCAAGATGCTACCCATATGTTCCTGGAGCAACCTGAGCCCTGGTTGGGAGCCAAAGTGGGCACAGAGTACCCTGCCCTCAAAATATCAGAGATTTTTGCCCTGATTGCTATTGGCTGCCTCTGATCTCTGAAGTACCACAAGAAGACAAGGGCCATCGTTGCACCTCCCTATTGTTGTGAGGTCCACCTGATGCAGCTGCAGAGATTTCCAGGGCACTTAAAGGCCCAGCACCCATTTTTTTCTCCCTCCAATTTTGTTTTCTTTTTTTCTTTTGAGACCCACACTAGGACATTCAAAAGCAATTGCATAGATGAGAAAAATTGGAAAGTGATCACACAGCCCAGGGAAAGGCACAAGCTCAGGAAATACCTGAGAAGAATTTAAACTTACATCTCAGTCTTATCCTTAGCACAGAGAGCGCCAACAAAACAATTTTTTAAAAGAATAACAACAACAAAAAACAAAGCCTGTGGAAGGGAAAGAATATGATTTCCAGATTTACCACACTGATAGATTCAAACATCCAGTTTTCAACAAATGAACAACAACAAAAAAAAATCACAAGGCATAAAAACAGAAAATTGCAGTTCATTCAAAGAAAATTAAACCAATAAAAGCTGTCCCTGAGAAAGAATTGATGATAGCTTATCTACTCGACAAAGACTTTAAAATAACTGTCTTAAAGATGCTCAAAGAACTAAGGAAGACATGAAGAAAACCAAGAAAGCAACGTGTGGACAAAATGGAAATATCAATAAAGAGATAGTCTAAAGAGATACTAAGAAAAAATTCTGGAGCTGAAAAGTACAATAATTGAAATTAAAAATTCACTAGAGACATTCAAAGGCAGAAGAATCAGCAAACCTGAAGGTAAAACAATGGAAATTATTGAATCTAAGCAACAGAAACAAAAAGGATTGGAAAAAAGTAAACAGGCCCTAAGAAACCCATAAGATACCATCAAGTGGACCAACACACGCATTGTGAAAGTCACAGAAACAGAAGGGGAAGGGGCAGAGAGAATATGTGAGAAAATGATGGCTGAAAACTTCCCACATTGGATGAAATATAAGAATATAAGCATCCAGCAAGCTCAATGAACTCCAAATAATATGAACTGAAAGACCCACACCAAGGCATACCATGACCAAACTTTCGCAAATCAAAGACAAAAAGAATCTTAAAAGTAGCGAAAGAAAAGCTACTCACCACATACAAATAACCTCGATAAGATCATCAGCAGATTTCTAATCAGAAACTCTGGAGGCCAGAAGGCAGTAGCTGATATATTCAAAGTGCAAAAACTGGGACATTTTCTGATAAACACAGTACGAGGGAGTTCATTACCATGAGACCTGCCTCGCAAGAGATGCTCAAGGGAGTCTTGCAGGTTGAAATGAAAGAAAACTAGACAGTAACTTGAATCTATATGAAAAAGTAAAGATCTCAATAAAGGTAAATATATGGGGAACTATAAAGTTAGTATTATCATAATGAGAGTTTGCAACTACATTTTTTATTTTCTACATAGTTTAAAAGACTAATACATTTAAAAATAAAACAACAATTAGTCTAAAAGCTATTATTACTGTGACTTTGGTTTATAGCTCTACATTTCGTTTTCTACATAATTTAAGAAACTACTGTATTCCAAAGAATTAGTAGTTTATGCTTTGGTGTACAAAATGTATAAAAATGCAATTTTGTGACATAAACAACTAAAAGGAATGGGGATGGAGTTGTTAAAGGAGTAGGGTTTCTGGATGTTACTGAGGTTAAGCTACTATGAATTAGAATGTTATAACATTAGAATATTAAATTTAATCCCAATGACAACCACAAAGAAAATAGCTATAAAATATGTATGAAATATATACAAAAGAAAATGAGATATGAATTTAAATTTTTTACTATAAAAAATCAACTAAACACAAAAGAAGTTAGTAACACAAGAAATGAGGGACAAAAAATCTATAAGGCATAATAAAAACAAATAGCATAATGACAGAAGTAAATCCCTCATTATCAGAAGTTACTTTAAATATATAGAGAGTAAAATCTCCAATAAAAATACAGACATTGGTGGAATGGAAAAAAACACATGACTTACTATACGCTGTTTACAAGAGACTCACTTTAGATCCAAAAATTCAAATAGGTGAAAAGTGAAAGGATGAGAAAATATATTGCATACAAATAGTGAGCAAAAGGTAGCAGGAATACCTGTCATAATATTAGACAAAATATACTTTAAATCAAAAATGTATATAAGAGACAAAAAAAAAACATTATATAGTAATAAAATTTCAAGACACAAGAAGATATAAAAATTAGAAATAGGTACACAGTTAATGAAAAACCATCAAGATATATGAAGGAAAGTCTGGGAGAAATGAAGGGGAAACAGACAGATGTATAATAATGGTTACCTAATTCAATATCCCACTCTCAACAATGAAGAGAACAATGAGACAAAAGGTAGGTAAGGAAATAGAAGAGCTAACACAATGAACCAGGTAAATATAACGGATATACAGGGAACATTCTAACCAACAAGAACAGAATACCTGTTCTTCTCAAGTGCACATGGGACATTTTTCATGACAGACCATGTGTTAGGCCACAAATTAAGGGTGAATAGATTTAAAATGTAGCTATCATACAAAAGATTTTCTCCAGCCACAACTGGATGAATTTAAAAATCAATAACAAATAAATAAATAAATAAATAATACACAAAATTGTGGAGCTTAAACAACATACTCTTAAACAACCAACAGATCAAAGAAAAAAAAAAACACAAAGGAAATTAGGAAGTATTAGAGACAAATGAAAACAAAAACACAACATACCAAAACTTATGTGACCCAGAAAAAGCAGTGCTAACGGGGAAATTTATAGCTATAAATGTTTACATTAAAATAGAAGAAAGATATAAAATAAACAAGCTAACTTTATAGCTTAAGGAACTAAAAAAAGAACAAACTAAACCCAAAGGTGTCAGAAGGAATAAAATAATAAAGATTAGAGCAAAAATAAATGAAATAGGGAATAGAAAAACAAAGGAGAAAATCCATGAAACTAAATGATAGTTCTCTGAAAAGATCAAAAATATTGACACAATTTTGGCTAGATAAACAAAAGATAGAGGACTCAAATTACTGAAATCAAAAATAATAGTAGGGAGAGGACTAGTGTGACATGTGATTTTGTTTATCTTCTCAAGAACTAACTTTTTATTTCATCGATTCTTTTAGCATTTTTTGGTTTCAATTTTATTTAGTTCTGCTCTGGTTTTTGTTCTTTCTTATCTTCTGCTTTGGGTTTGGTTTCTTTTCATTTTTTTAGTTCCCTGAGATGTGACATTAGGTTATTAATTTGTGATTGTCTGTCTTTTTTATGTAAACATTTAAAGCTATGAACTTCCCTCCTAACACTGCTTTTTCTGTATCCCATAGATTTTGGTTGCTTATGTCATGTTTGTCATTCAGTTTGAAAAATCTTTTGATTTCCATCTTAATTTTGTCATTGACTCAAGGATCACTGAGCATCAGGTGGTTTAATTTCCTTGAATTTGTTTAGATTTGAGAGTCCCTCCTGGAATTGATTTCTAGTTTTATTCCAGTGTGATCTGAGAAGATACATTCAATGATTTTGATTTTTCTGAATTTGCTGAGACTTAGTTTGTGGCTTAACATATGATCTATCTTGGAAAATATCCCATGTCCTGATAAGAACAATGTACGTTCTTCAATTTTTGAGTAGAATGTTCTGTAGATGTTTGTTGATCTTCTGCCTCAGTGATCTGTCGAGTTCTGTCAGTGGGGTGTTGAAGTCCCCAGCAATTATGATGCTGCTGTTTATTTTTTTGCTTAGATGTAGTAGAATTTGTTTTATGAATCTGAGAGCTCATCTGTTAGCTGCATATATATTTAGGACTGTTATATCTTCCTGCTGAATTCCCCCCTTTATCATTATATAATAATTATCTTTGTCTTTTTTACCATTATTGATTTAAAGTCTATTTTATCTGATATGAGAATAGCCACTTCTGTTCATTTTTGTTTCCATTCACATGGAATATTGTTGTTATCCCTTTACCTTGTGTCTATGAGAAACCTTGTGAGTTAGATGGGTTTACTCCAGACGGCATATACTTGGGGTGTGTTTTTTCATACTTTCCGCCAAACTATATCTTTAAATGGAGCATTAAAGCAGTTTATGTTCAATGTCAGTATTGATATGTGAGACACTGTTCTGCTCTTCATGTTGAATCATACATAATTGCTTTGTTTCTCCCTCATGTTACTGTTTTATAAGAGTTGTGAGCCTTAATTTTTGAATGTTTTTATACCGATTGGTATCAGTTTTTCTGTTCCATGTATAGAGCATTTTTAAGCATTTCCTGTAGGGCAGAACTAGTGGTGACAAAGTCCCTCAGTGTTTGCTTGTCTGGGAAAGACTTTATTTCTCCTTCATTTAGGACACTTACTTTTTCAGTATATAAAATTCTTGGCTGGCAGTTATTCTGTTTAAGAAAACTAAAGATGGGCCCTAATCCCTTGTGGCTTGCATGGTCTCTGTTCAGAGGTCTGCTGTTAGTCCAGTGCGTTTTCCTTTGTAAGTGACTCAATGCTCTCCTCTGGCAGCTTGTAGGATCTTCTCCTTCACTTTCACTTTGGCCAGGCTGATGACTATGTGTCTTGGTGATGTCCTGTTTGCTATGAATCCTCCAGGTGTTCAATGACCATCTTGTATCTGGATGTCTAAACCTCTAGTGATACCAGGAAGGTTGTCCTCAATTATTCTCTCAAATAGGTTTTCCATGCTTATTGCTTTTTCTTCTTCTTCCTCAGGGATACCTGTGGTTCTTACACTAGCTCACTTTGCGTAATCCCACATTTCTCACAGTCATTGTTCATTCTTCTTTGTTTTTGTTTTTTTCTACATTTTTTTACTGTGTTACTTTGAAATCTTTGTCTTTAAGCTCTGAAGTTATTTTTTCTGCTTGGTCTAGTCTGTTGTTAAAGCTTTTTACTGTATTTTGAAATTCCCTAAATGACCCTTTCATTTCTTTAAGTTCTGTTACTTCTTTTCTAATGTTATTTATCTATCTTTTTAGTGAATTTTTTTGTTCATGTACTGAGTTTTTTTTTGGTTTCTTTGACATGGTTTTCTACCATTTCCTCAATTCCACTCATCTTACTTGCCACCCACAATTGGAATTCCATATCTATCATTTCAACAGTTCCTTTTGGTTGAAGCTCATTACTGGAGAGTTATTTTGATTCTTTGGGTTTGTCAAGACAGCCTGTTTTTTCATTTTGCCAGAGTTTTTATGCTGGTTCCTTCTCATGTGGGGCCTCTTGTCTCAGGTCAAAACTGACAGCAGAGATGGTACACCTGTTCTCTGCTGGGACCTCTATTGCTCGGTAAAGATAGGGATGGGTCCCTGGATGGCATGCATGTGTCCTACTTCAGAACCTTGACTAGGCAGGAGAAGAGCAGATGCACTATAAGCCTTTACACTGCTGCTCTCCAACATCTCCCCTGTTCTCCTGTGGCTGCCATGAGGTAGCTGTGGCAGGGCGGGCCCATGGTGCAAAGCACACACGAGAGGTAGGGCTGGCCCATGGGACTGGGTGTGCTCATGGGACAGAGGAAGTCCACAGGGCACAGAGTGCACACGCATGGGCCTGGGCAGCTAAGGTGCTGGGCACACAGGCGGGGCAAAGTGCAGGTGGGATGAGGCCCAGGTGGAGCGAGGTGTGCATGGGGTAGGGTGCACATGCAGGGCATAGTGGGCCAGTGGGGCAGAGCAGGCCTGCACAGTGGAGCTGGTCCATGGTGTGGAATGGGCCCCTGGTGTGGAGCCGGCCTGCAAAACACGTGTGGAATAGAGTGGGCCCTGGATTTGGGGGGGCCTGTGGGAAAAGATGCCTGTGTGGGATAGAGTAGATCGAAGGGGTACAGTGCACATGTACATGGCCCAGTGTGGCAACAGGGCATAGGGCATGGCACACATGGCTCCTAGCTCGGATGGCATGGGTTCGTGATGTGCAGTCCACCCAGTTCCAAAGGCAGTGGCTGCACTGGATCTCACCCTGCTCAGGGCCTCTCAGGTGGCAGCAGCAGTGGCAGTCCAGCTGCCCCTATAGTGGGTGGTAGGCGCCTAAGGCTACAGGCACATGATCTGCCTGGGTCCCACGGAAGATGCGGTTGAGCAGGATTGCTTTATTAAAATAAAGCAGGAATAGCTATTATAATTTCATACAAAGCAGACTTCCATACAAATAAGGTTTTTAGGCTTACAAGAGGACATTGCATAATTTTATAGGAGTCAATTCCCCAAAAAGACTAACAGTAATAAATGTACATGCTACCTAACAACAGAACATAAAATAGATAAGCCAAAGCTGATAGAACTGCAATGAAAAATAGACAAATACATTACTATAGTTGGAGACTTCAACACTTACCTGTAAGGAATTGATACATCAAGTAGACAGGAAACTAGAAAGGATAGGATGCTCTGAACAGCACTATCAACAAACTTTATCTAATCGACATTTATAGATCACTCCATCAAATCACAGTAGAATGTACATTATTCTCAAGCTTACATGGAACATTCAAGAGATAGATCACATGTAGATCCACTAAACATACCATAACAAATTTACAAATGATAGAAATTACACAACATATGTTGTCAGACCACAGTGGAATTAAACTAGAAATGAATGAATGAAATTTGGCTGAAAAATCTCCAAGTATCTAGGCATTAAATAATGTATATCCAAATAGCCTATGGGTGAAAGAAGTACTGTTAAGAAAGAATTTTAAAAATACCTTGAATTGAACAGAAATTAAAATACAACTTAAACTTTGGAGGATGCAGTGAAAACAGTTCTCATATTATTAGAAAAGTTTAAAGATAGAAAATTAGTAACCTAAGCTCCACCTTGGGAAACTAGGAAAAGAATAGAAATTTTAGCTTAGAGCATATCTAAGAAAAGAATAAAAATTGGAGGATAATTTAATGTAAACAAAAACAGAAAAATTATAGAGAAAAAAAATCTACAGCAGGTTCTTTGAAAAGGTCAATAAAATTGGTTAACGTCTAACCTCGCTAGCCAAGAAAAAGAGAAAAAACACAAATTACCCATACCAGAAATGAAAAAAATGGGTCACCACTACTGATCCACCAAAATGGTAACAAAAGAATACTGTAGGTGTACCCCTATAGTGAGTCATAGCTCAGATGCCTGGGATTTCAGAACAAAGCCCTGCCATTCACTGCAGATAACTATTTTCTTTTTACAAAAGGAGAACCCTGGCATGCTAGAGGGCTTTAGTTGTTGCTTAACTCTTAACCATGGGCCACCAAGTTACCATGCCAGCCGAGCTGCCCATCATGAACTGGGTGTTGTCTGACACACCAAGCCAGCAAGTTGGGCTTGCAGAGCAGCTGTCCCTCATCAAATCGAAGAGCTATACATTGTATGAGACTAATATTGAGAGAATCTGAAAGCACAAGTAAATTACATGAGGAAGTGGCCTGCATGCCCACTGCCCACAATTTAGGCTATTATAGATGGAGGTACAAATTTCTAGAAAAAACAAAATATACGAAGTCTAAATCATGAAGAAATAGATTTCATGCCTCTGAATCAACAGGCAATGGGGGATACTTGTACTGGCTGGAGTAATTGATCTTGATTACCAGGATAAAGTGGGCTGCTACTACACAATAAGGTAAGTGTACTTCTGGAATACGGGAGATCATTCCCTTAGGGTGTCTCTTAATGCTTTCATGCCCTGTGGTTAAAGTAAAAGGAAACCTCTAACAAACCAATCCTGGCAGGACTACTAATGGTTCAGGCCCTTTAAGAATGGATGTTTGGATCAAGCCAGCAGGCAAAGAAGTAGGACCTGCTGAGGTGCTGGCTGCAGGAAGGATTTTAGAACAAAGCCTGGCCATTGTTTTTGGTTTTTGATTCTCTTCTCTCTCTTATCCACTAATCATCTCATGAAAAATGCATTAATAATTGTTAACTGTATACCACAGTATTTAATTTACAGGATTATCAAGAGTAAATATCATCAAAAGGGTAACATTCTCTTCTGGGGAAAGGATTAGCGTTTTGTTGTTGTTCATAGAATAGTTGTATCACAGTAGGTGGAAGTTTGACTTCGTTATTATCTTCACTTGATTGTTAATTATGGTTTAAGCAGATGTGTATGGATGCCAAATTGACAATAGGGGGACTGTGCTGCTGAGTTTTAGTGTCAACTTAGATAGGCTATTGTATTAGTCAGGGTTCTCCAGAGACAGAATCAATAGAAGACAATAGATGATAGGTAGATAGATAGATAGACAGACAGACAGATAGATAATTGAGAAGGGATTTATTAGGGGGATTGGCTTACTCGATTATGGAGGCTCAGAAGTCCCACAATAGGCCTTCTGCAAGCTGGAGACCCTGGGAGGCTGATAGTTTGGCTCAGTCCAAGACTGGAGGCCTCAGAATCAGGGAGGCCCAAGGGCATAAGTCCTGGAGTGCAAAGGCCAAGAGCCTGGAGTTGTTCCAAGGACAGAAGAAGAAGAGTGTACTCCAGCTCCAGCAGACAGATCCGCACATTCGCCTTTTCTCTGTTTTTGTTCTCTCTGGGCCCCTGGCCTGCTGGATGGATCTTCCCCACCTGGTCCACGCAGACTCACATGTGTGAACTAAAATTAAATAAAAGGCTTCCCCCCGACTGGCTGACTGAATGGACCCCCTCCTGGCCAAGAGGATATCCTAAACTAAATTGTCTGCCATGAGAAGGAGGTCAGACATGCCCCACCATGCCCCCTCCCTTCTTGGAGATGTCCTTTGTAACTCATCAATAGGCCTAAGGCTATGCAAGACAAACCTGCAGGTCCCCAATTTACACAAGAAATATATGTCCAGTGACTTGTCTCTTATCTAAAACATTCCAAGCCTTTAGACAAAGCTTCATTTTTTTAAACCAATTAGAAGTCAAGGAGTCTTCAAAACTACCTATAACCTGTAAGCCCCCCCCACTTCAAGATGGCCCGCCTTTTCAGGCCAAACCAATGTATGCCTTCCATGTATTGATTTATGACTTTACCTGTAACCCCTATCTCCCTAAAATGTATAAAACCAAACAGTAACCCAACCACAGCGAGTCCACTTGCTCAAGGCTTCTTGGGTGTGGCTCCGGGTCATGGTCCTCAAATTTGGCTCAGAATAAACCTCTTTAAAATTATTTTACAGAGTTCGACTTCTTTTCCATTGACGCATGCTATCTCCTTTGAATACGCCCTTGCAGACACACTCTGGTAAAATAATGCTTCACCAGGTTCCTAGGTAGTCCTTCATACGGTCGAGTTGACACCTAAAAATGATCATCACAGCTCTAGTACCCAGTTTTTCAATTAAATAGTAATCTAGTTGCTGTGAAGGGATTTTGAAGATTGGGTTAACATCTAAAATCAGTTAACTTTATGTAAAATGAGATTTTCCTTGACAATCTAGGCAGAGTTCATCTAATTATTTGAAAGGCTTTAAGAGCAAAACTGAGGTTTCCCTGAGGATGAAAAAATTCCACTTCAAGATTGCAGCATCAACTCTCATCTAGAAGTCTCCAGCAGGGCCTGCCCTACAGACAAGGGACTTGCCACAATTGCAGAAACCAATTCCTTGAGATAAATCCCACACACAGGCACACAGATACACATACACACACACACACACACACACACAGAGCTTTAAATCTTTCTGTATCCTCGTTTCTTTTTCTTTATGCTTTTACAAACCATGTATTTGTATTGTTTATGTAGTCTAAAAATCTGAGTCATTTACCTCACATTAATACTGATATATTTATATTTTAGAATTCCAAATTACCATTTGCCCTACATTTTCTTGTTTCCCTTTGCTCCCTTTTACTGCCCAATTTTATATTTAATATTTACTCATATATTTTAAAATTGTTTTAGTGAATATCCTGGAGATCACAAGTAAAGACATCCTTTATTTCTTTTGTTAACAGTTGTACAATTTTATTTTATTTTATTTAAAACTACCATTATTTCCTCCTATCCTATAGTATAGCAAATGTAGGTTTTACTGAGGCTTTGTCTTTTAAATATTTGTAAAAGGTAGCATGCGTACATTTAGAATATTAAATAGTTTATTATAAAAAATCTATTTTCTCCATTTCCAATCTAGCTCAAAATCACTCTTATATGTAACTGTGAGTAGCTTCCATATTATAAGGCCACATCTGTTCTCTTGGAAGTTTGTGGTTTCAGTTCATGCAGAAAATTAGTATAGCATTCTCTGTAATTTTTTTAGAATTAGGTTTTAGTTCTGGAGAATCCATCAGAAAGGATTTTATTGTTTTAGAATTTGAATGGCATCCTTAAAATTATATTCTATACAGTTTAAATAAAAATAATTCAGTGAGATTTAAACTATCTGACTAAATATTGTAGACATCCTGAGGAAGCAGGATGGGCCCTCACTCAAAATTTGGAACAGATGCCAGGACTAAAGAATACACACACAGACCAAGAGTGCATAAAACCCTTTTTACTCATATAATGAGGGTTCTGGGGACAGCAGCATTAGACCTCATAAGCTTGGCTGCAATGGCTGGAGAGAAGGGAAAGAGGACTGGTTTGGCATTTTCACTGCAGTTAGGGTGTGGGGCTAGGCTGAGTTTCTTCCTGTGGGGAAGGGCTTGCCTGGTTTGAATCTCCCACCGAAGTCAAAGGACAGAGAATAAGGGATGTTTTATCAGCTTGCCTGGATTAGGGAAGAAGAGGATGGAGTAAGGCTTAAAATCTTTCAACAAACACGAAAAAATGAAATTAGACTTTTTATTACAATAAGAAACAACAAAAATTTACTATTAAGAAAATCAGTGGGAAAAAAGAGATACTATTTCATAAAATATTCATCTTTCTTTTCCTTTCTTTTCTCTTTCTCCTACAGCCATTAGTTTCATGGATTTCCACTCTCTTGCAAATAAAAAATGATATTCTGAACAATGAGTCATTTTTTAGTTGCTTTGAGTTTCTTGCCAGCTTAGAGGGGGATTTTCAGGTTTACTTAGTTCAGGCTTTCATCATAAGCCTTAAGGTGAGAGTGCGGAGGCTCATGTTGAAGAATGAGTTTATGGGTGAATGACAGTTACTATAGCTGTTGCACTAAAGCTCATAAGCTTGGAAGGCATTATTTGCCACTACCTGGCAAGAGACTCAAAAACATTGTTTTTTATTCAGCTAAACCTAGTGCCCTATGGGTAATGTCTTGGTTGGATAGAAGGAAACGCTTTGAGTTATGCAACTGCAAAACAATTCATCAGTCATCTTTTAATAGATTTCCTATGGTATTATAAAATGCATGCATTTTGATAAATGCATTTCAAGGAAATGCAAAACATTTGTTAATCGAAGGGAACTGCTTTCTTTTAATCTTTGCATAATAGCACCTTGTTAGATTATGTTTAAGTTTTTAGTTCTTGTATGCTTATGGAGAGTCACACTCATTTAATAGGTTTGTGAGTATGTATACAGACAGGTAAGGGGAGACAGGATTTTAAGAATTATGTATAGAAGGGAGTATCTAAATGGATTTTTATGAACTCCCTATTCCAAAGGGAAGGCTGAGAATGGATCCATATATAGGTTTTACAGTGGTGAAGCTTTCAAGGAGACTAACAGTCGTATTATTTCCTTACACATTCTTAGAGGGCAGAGGTGGGTATGTTATTTATTTATTTACTTGTGGTTGTTTAGGAGATGGAGAGCAGAGGCGTAATTGAATTGAATTGCTTGGTTGTTCATGTTGCTTCAGTCTAGGACCTCATTTTATCTGGTATTTCAGCATGGAGAAACAGAATCAGGGCATTTTCTATATATGAGATGAGTAGTTGTTTTACATGCTGATCAGAGGGAAAAGAATGGATTTGGGAGAAGTGGGACACATTGTACACCCTGGAGACATTTTCAATTCTTAGGAAATTTATTACAATTATTTCTTATCCCTGAAGGAGCTTGTGAACTTTGAACCTCATTTTTCTAATTGCAATGTAAGTATTATGAATAACCTCACTTTACTGTTTTTTTCATTTATGTTGATGTATTTTGCAAAGTATCCAAATGTAAAAGGGGAAAATTAGAAAAGATAAAGTTCTACAAGTAGATATTTGTGAAATGTATTCATTTTTCCTGCTCTTTGCTACTTTTGCCCCATGAAAATAATTATTGTAAACACAAATCTTAACGAGAACACAGAAAAATAAATGCCTATGGTTTAGAACGATCCACAAGGCTACAGAAATGATCCATTTCCCTTGTCTGGTCCTCTTATGCTAATTGCCATGCAGTGCCTGTAAATCTATTAATAAAAGGGAAAATTGAGCAAGGTACTGAATCTTCACATTTCTCTTTGTTCCCATCTTGGATTTCAATAGGTACCACTGTTATCCTTCCGAAACTGACTCAGTTACTGGGGGCTTAACAGTCACGGAGATTTCTAGGAGACGAGATAAGGACAGATGTTGGATCTCGAAAAATGATTGGCCATGAGTGATTAAAAAGAAAAAAAATGAAGACAAAATTACTTGATTTTGTAATTTATTTTAGTATACAATATTTCTTTTTCACACAGAACCTGAGCACATGTTATCTTAAACCCTAATAGGAAAGCTATTTAATTTCTTGTATTTAAGATAGGTATTTTATTTTTAATTTTTACGAAGATATACTATGTTTTAGGGCTATTGTATATACTTACTGTATCTTTGATTTTTCTGAAAATAAAGAAAAATTATTATAATTATTAAAATATAGAAATTTTTGGTGATATTTTGAATGAGAACTTTCTTGCTACAGGATATATCCTGTCTTGTTATTGCTGGTATATATTAAAATTATAGATTTTTGTATAATGATTTTATAAATCATTTTAGACTTCTGTAGATTATTTTTCTTTAAACTGATAGACAATATTTCATTATAAAAAAAGGAAAATAAAAATATAGTTTATTTTCCTTGTCTTATTCAATTAAAGAAAATTATTGAGTAATAGAGGTATTAGATATAATTTCTTATTGCCACCAAAGCCCTGTGGAAAAGCAATATTTCTTTTAAATTTGGACCATGCGGTCATAATTTTCATAGTCTAATCCAGTCAAAACGTCTTTACTAAGTCTCTGCTTCTTTCCACTTCTAAAGTGTTTTATCATCGTGACTTCAGAGAGAAAGGCAAGATTCAGCCTTTCAGCCTTCCCTTTGGGATGGACAACTGTTCATATAAGCCTTTAAATACTCACGTACATGTGCTATGTGTGTTTGTAGGGGGGGGGTGTGGGTGTATGTAGAGAGAGAGACAGACAGTGAGACAGAGAGAAGGAGACAGAGAGGGAGGGAGAAAGGTTATGACAAAGGAATATAAAGGGCTGGCAAAATAAGATTAGCATTCTTCCCAATGAGGAAGAAAAGTACACTAAAATCCTTCACTTATGTTTGAAAATTGTATTAAACAGTCAACTATGTAGAATAGATGTAATTCTAGTAAATTTTAGTAGGTAAAAAATCATCCATCCAAAATTGCCATGTAGACTTCTTGTAACAACCCTCTTCCAAAATGAGGTAGGAAATGGAAGCAATAATTTATATGTGGTAGTCAAAGTTACAGTGCAAGTAAAGTGAAAAAAAAAATTCTACTTTTTCTGCATTGACAAACAAAAAACACTGGATGCAAAAGATGAAACAGAAAACTCAAAAATAACTTGTCTTTTATTCTTAAGAGAAAAATTAAATGGTCAGATATGTATTAAAAGGTTAAAACTCACAGGGGATGGAACATGAGATTTGTGGGAAGAAGATTGTGCACAGAATATTGATAGAAACTTGGAAAACAAAGAAAAAAATAACAACATCAACAGGAGTTCCAATACCTATGCAATGCTGAGTGAATTTATTGGGCATTAGAAACATATTCTCATGTTGGGTGCCATAATAAGAAACACTACAGATCTTAGACACGGCTATTTTCATTTTTGTCACATTACCACTGCTTTCTGTTTGTTTGAAAAATTTTCTCATTGAGGACATTGAAGTATGAACTTCATTAAAGATATGTCTAAACAGTATCTATTTTCATTTTCTGTAAGCATAGTACTCTAATAATTTGTATGTCTAAAATACTGGTTTTTTGCACTTATTCTTTTGACTTAATTTTGATATTTAAGTTTTACCTATTAACTGTCTTTAGGAAAGTATTACTCATGATTCTCCTGGGAAACAGAACTAATAGGATATGGATACACTGATAGATAAGAGGGAATTTATTATGGGAATTGGCTCACATGATTACGTGTGGAGGCTGGTATCCCACTGTATATTTTATGCAAGTGGGAGAACCTGGAAAGCTGGTTCTTGTAATGCAGTCCAAATCTGAAGGCCTGAGAACAAGGGAGGTTGGCGGTGTAACTTCAGTCCAATACTTAAGATCTGAGAGGGTGAGGAGTGGGGCCAGTGGCGTGGGGGGTTATTTAGGAGTTACTGGTATAAGTCCCAGAGTCCTACGGCCCAAGAACCAGGAGCTCTGATTTCCAAGGGCAGGAGAAGTTGGATGTCTTAGCTCAAGGAGACAAAGTGAAGTGAACTGATCATTATTCCACCTTTTTTTTTTTTAATTTTAGAGTATTATGGGGGCACAAATGTTTTCGTTACATAAATTGGCTTTGCACCGCCCAAGTCAGAGCTACAAGCGTGCCCAACCCTCAAACAGCATGTGCACTGCATCGGCTAGGTGTGAATTTACCCATCCCCTACTCCCCCCACCTGCCTGACACCCATGAATGTTACATCCATATGGTGCACATTAGTGTTGATAGATTAGTACCAATTTAATGGTGAGTACATGTGGTGTTTGTTTTTCCATTCTTGTGATACTTCACTTGGAAGAATGGGCTCCAGCTTCATCCAGGATAATACAATAGTCCACCTTTTTGTTCTATTCAGGCCCTCAAGGAATTGAATGGGGCCCGCCCACACTGGTGAGGACAGATCTTCTTTACTCAGGCTACTGATTCTAATGCTAACTCTTCTGATAACACTTTCACACACTCAGAAATAATGTTTTACCAGCTATCTGAGCATCCCTTAGTCCCTTAACCCGATCAAATTGATATGTAAATTAACCTTCACAAAGATTAATGCTCATATTATTTACATAATATTGCATACGTAGGAGGAGTGAACAAGACATATTTCCCTTTATTTGATTAGAATATTCTGTATTATAAAAAATAAAACATATTTTCCCATTTATATTAATGTTGAGCTATTAATGTAAACATCTTTTCATAAATTACAAAATAATACTCCTAATTTGAGTACATAATGCCATTCCTTAAGAAAAAAGTGCAATTTCTTTTTTATTAGTTTGACAAAGGCCAGGCGTGGTGGCTCACGCCTGTAATTCTAGCACTCTGGGAGGCCGAGGTGGGAGGATCGCTTGAGCTCAGGAGTTCAAGACCAGCCTGAACAAGAGCAAGACCCCATCTCTACTAAAAACAGAAAAAACTGGCCGTGCCTCGTGGCGTATGTCTATAGTCCCAGCTACCCAGGAGGCTGAGGCAGGAGGATTGTTTGAGCCCAGGAGTCTGAGGTTGCTGTGAGTTAGGCTGACGCCATGGCACTCTAGCCTGGGCAACAGAGCAAGACTCTGTCTCAAAAAAAAAAAAAAAATAGTTTGACAAATATACTAAAGAAAAAGCTTGTGATATTTTCCAAATATCTGCCGAGTAAAACAAGTTCATGTTAAAATTTAAAGATTCCTTATAGAAAAATTTCATAATGAGATTGCATTTTAATGGCAAACCTTTGTATTGTACAAGGCAACTCTGATACTCTTTGTATGATCAGTTCCAGTAGATTAACAACCACTTTCATGTACATTGGATACTAGTCTTTTTAATATCAAGATTTTTGCACTATGTTCTCAACATACTCACTGAACTTCCATAAACTGGTGTGTTCCATATATGACATACAACCATTTCTATAGTATACTCTCTTGACTGTTAGAGTCCTTTTTTAAAGCCTAAGTAGATGTGCATTATGCTTATTTACTGAAATAGAACAGCAATTAGTTTAAAAATGCATTAAGCTAATGTTAATAGTCTAATAAATCTCACCAAACAGATAGACTCAAAGACTACCAGTCTACCTCTAAACCTTCTCCACCTTGCTATGCATTGTATTTCTTTGTATAAAATACTAGATTTAAACACACACACTGCACACTTAAGATATACTATTTCCATGTTATTAACATTCATTTTTTTTAAATGTTCAGAACCTGATCTAATTTGTAGGTTCTTTGACATATGGAATTAAGTATTTGATCTCTGTGAGGGATAAAGCATGGGAAAGGCATATCAAATCACATATAATTTTAAAGACTTTGAAGCAAGCTTCCCGGCTTCTTCAACTAATCGAAATGTTTCAAAAGTAAATCCTCCCGTCTATTCAATGCTTCCTTATCATCCACTTATTCAACAGTGTTGTTTAAGAGTCCACTGTGGTCAAAATGTTCTACCTAAGGACTGAGGTAATAAAATGATGAAAAATTCAAAGCCTGTCCTCCTAGTGATAGCAATCTAGGAGAGACGATAGAAACATGTGCAAAAGTAACTATAAGATAGATTGTGGTATGTGACACAAGGGAGGTAGAAAGTGGTAAGAGAATTCAGAGACATGAACAGTTGCCCCTAACTTGTGCATTCTTGGCGGAAGCTGTATTTGAGACCGTATGAAAGTTAGTATGGAGTATTGACGAGCTGCGTTGTGCAGGCACGTCATCTTAGACCGTGCCATGGTCTGAGCAAAGACAGCAAGGCGTGTTTCAGTTCCATGCCTGTGTTTCTTGCTTCTTTTTCATTTTCTTCTCTGTCAATGTTGGTATGCGTATAACTCCATTCCCTATTTCCATAGGCACTTGCTTTTTCCCCTCATTTACTTGCAACTTTACATTAATACTACATTTGTTTTAATGTGTATGTAAGAGAAAATGCTTAATGAAGTAAGCTTGATATTATTGATAACGAAGTTGCCTAAGCACTAATTTTAAAACACCCTCTGCCAAATATCTATGTTTAATTTTAGCACCTAGCTTCAAAGGAAGCCTACCTGTGAGTTGAATATGTAATCCACCATGCTATTTATAGTTTATTTTGATTTAAGATAAACTTGGCTCCCAAAATATACATTTGGAAATTTTATACTTCTACATTTACACGATCTTAATCTTAATAACATTTATGTACTTTGCTTTAGGAAATGGAAAGAACATATTCACAGAAACTAGAAATGTCAAACCATTAATAATATTCATCTGGTTTTATTTCCTCTAGGAAACATTCTCTAATTAGGTATTTCACACTATCATAAAGCATTCCCACTGGGACAAATCTTCTTTAGCCCTTATCTAAAAATAGATTTCCATGTTGCACCCAATTTTTCCACGTGTTGGGGGAATTAGGTAGGTAAGCAAGTTAGCTTTCTCTGTCTCTCCAGGTGTACATAACCTGTGGTATTCAGAATAATGACAAACTCCTGGGGCCAGGAGAGCCTTCACTACTTCTTCACAGTCTTCTGCATCTGGAGTCACTGACATGGTCCTACTCGGAGGTTTTTATTTTTTGCAGCCTGTCTTCAAGAACTGTCTACTGATGGCTATTGTACTCTCCATGCCCATGAAATCCCGAGGGAATCCCGTGAGGCCGGCCTGCTATCACGGGTAACATGAGAGTACGAACCATCTCAGAGGCAAATGTCTTTTACGTTTGTTATAAAGGTCTAGATATTCTCCACTAGTTTTTGGCAGAAAATAATTTCCTCCAAGTAGTGTCTACATGATCACTTCATTAATTCAATGTGCATTAATATAATGTGATTAATATAATTTGCAGCATTTTTAATGCCCTGCCACAATATTTATATGTTATCTCAGGTAATATGTTATCTCAGGTAATATGTTATCGCAGATAATCTAAACACCCTTATTTAATTTATGCATTAATATTTGGTTTATTTTATAAATTAGACAAGTTAAATTTAATGATATTAAAAAAAATTATTGATCAGCCCAGAAATGGTAGTTGGAGTACTTAAATAAGAAACCCAGTTTTAGCCACTAGAAAATATTGTCCATAAATTTGAGCAAGCGCCCACAATTAAATTTTTCTTGACTCCATAAATCTTGAATATTTCCAGTCAATGAACAGATAGTTCATGACTATATTTTTAATAACATATAATATATAATTTTAATATCATATAATCTTCAGTGATCTTATATAGGTACACATCCAAACTCATGTGTTTTAAGAAAGTGTTTGATAGGCATTTTGTAAGGATTGGATCATTGGTCAATAACACAGAGAAAAATCAGAATTTATCATTAAATGACAATTACATTATTACATATTATAATTACTGATTTGTTTAGAGTTTAAATGTTTGATGAAAGGTGGTATATTTTTAACTCTTTATCCCCAGTGTTCAACACAGTAATGGGGGACTTCCAGTCTGTATTAATGTTCAAGACTATATATAAATGAGCAAATTAAAAAATAATGTGAAATAATCATATAATCAATGCCTTTTGATTAACTAATCTGCTCACCTAATATCCTGAAATGCTCATTGCAAATGTAATTGCAACCTTATGAGTGATATTGAAAATTGCTATGAATTATATTAAGGTATTTTAGTGGTCTTATACCAATTAAATACCCTACTTCTTAAGAAGTTCTATTTCTCAGAATCTATTCTTTGAACATGCTTGCATATGCACACAAAAATAAATGTAACTGGGAATTAGGAACCATGCAAATAAGGAGATCATCAAACAGAAAATATGAGATGTTTCATGGTAGCTTTGACTGCCAAATATGCCTTGGTTGAGCATTTTCCCCCAGCATTTTAAAGCATCTTATTATTTAACCTAAATTCCCATCCATGTGTACGTAGTAAAGACCTCGTCTCAATTGTGTGTAAACTGAGTTGCTGTTTTTATTTATTTAACATGAAAATGTTTTTATTTATTTAATAAATAAATGTTAAATAATTTTATTTAATTAGTGGTGCTAATTTAATTTAATTTTATTTAATTAGTGGTGCTAGTGTGCTAAACAGTGGTGCTCTGTTGAGAACCACTGGTCTTTATTTAACATGAAATGTTATTTGACTTGCTGAATTAGAAATATTGCTTGTTTGATTTTAGTTCTATTCTACTTTATACCTCCTTAAATAATGTCAAATATAACACATCTAATGTTACATGTTTTTCTCTCTATTTTGCATACTCACACACATACACACACATACCTATTCTATTCCCCTACTAGTGCAAAGAAATTCATGGGACAATTAAGAAAAGACAATACTAGAGCACTATTATAAATGCTCTCAAAACTAGCTGCAGGTTACCACACAGCTTTTAGTATGAGTTTAAAATCTTTGTCTGAAACACAAACTATTTTCTCTCATACATAAAACCCAACTCTAATCATCAAATTAACAATGTCAAAAACATAGCTCTTCATTACTCCTATGAGCCACACATTTTTTAAAATTTATCTGACACCATTTTGCTACTCAGTAATGCCCAATTTACTAGACTTAACATGACAAGAGACCATCCACTTTAATCCATTTCCTATCCCTCCTACCTGTTATCTCCATGGTCATAGGCCACTGTTTTACCTTATTAATGAGGGCAGGGGTATGAGATGTAAAGGCACAGGACATAGCTAAATGGACAATGTATATATATCTTGTTAAGATATTTTATGTTAACAGAATAAGGGGACTGACAAGCAGCGAGTCCCATTATATATTCTTTAAGGATCTAGAGTAAGTTTTCTCAACCTCAACACTGTTGACGTTTTGGGTCTCATAATTTTTTGTGTTAGATGTTTAGCATCATCCCTGGCTGCCACTCACTAAATGCAGCATTCCAATTGTGACAACCAAAAATGTCTCCAGACATTGGTAAATGTTCCCTGGGGGCAAAATCGTGCTCTGTTGAGAACCACTGGTCTTGAGCGATTGTTTAATTATATATTAGATTGCTTGGCATTTGATATACTGGGTTGAAAATATACTTGCTATATGATTTTCTTAAACTGTTAAAATCTTAACACTGAATTTGCTAGCTTCCATGGGAATGTAGTTCATGTTAATATTTTAATAAAATTTTCCATGTTAAATTTTCTGATAAAGAGTAACAATGATATAAAACAAATAAACTACAGCTTTGCTCTTCTATTGTTTTATTTATTTTTTCCTTTCTGCTTTCATTACTATTTTTAAGTTACAAAATCAGTTATTTCAGTCAGTGGAAAATAATAGATAGATTTTGTCTTTTAAACTTGAAGAAAGTGTTAAATTATTTACCTAATTGATTTTTTAATAATTTATATATATTCTGATTCTGTGCACTATCATGCAGTTGCTTTGAAACTACAAATTTAAAAAAATACACCTTACTTTTACAAGATTTTTTAAAAATATGACTAGACAATTTAATTGGAAATGGAGACATTAAAACATAAATTATGAAAATTTTATTAAAGGGAAGAGCCAGTTAGTTATTTAAATGAGTAAATATGGCTCATTTGGCATCGGTTATACTGCTTTATTCGTGACATCAGACAAGCCTCTTTAGAATTTCATATTCCAAAGCAGAGAAGAATACAAGAGCTCTAATTCAAGGCATCAATCACTGAAAAGGAACATAACCTAATGTCAGTGCTGAATCAGGCCATCAATTTATTGCTTTGTAAAAGCAATCAGCAAGCTATCAAGCAATAAAGTGTAGGAGATAAGTGCTTCTTCTGAGACAGCACCACCACTGACAATGATATACTGAAGGGGAACAGCAACTATTTTCCAGCACGTTTATGCGTAGTACTTGTTAAAAGCTCTGTACTGTGCAACAGATGTGAAATATGTTTCTTATTATTATGAACCAATCTAGTTTGTTTAATAGCTTTGTATGCCACTTAGACTTGCTGTCTTATCTAATGAGGTTACATCTGAACTCTTTCGCCTTCTCTGAGTCTTTATGTGCAGCTGTGAACCGCTTTTCACTCAATTTCCCAAAGAGAGAGAAGAAATACACTAGCGTCTTTTACAATGTCTCATTACGGAAATTCCAAGGCGTCTGGGACAAATTGTGATACTATTAAAATAGTGTCACTTCTGACTAAACGACCAAATATTTTACATTATGTTAACAAGATGTGATTGGCTGTTCATAGGCTTCTAAGAAGTGGTGGGTGCTTTTCTCCAGGTTTGTTTGCTTGTGACAAAAAAGGAGATATACGGGAGAGAGAGCGTAAAAACAGACAGTCTATTCACCTAATCTGCACATGTGTAAGATGGATTTGACTTGATGGTACAATGAACACACTAACCCTTACCTCCAATTTTCTGAAGGTCTAAAACTAACAATATTTTCATATCATTTTTTGCTGGAGAAGCAGGACCCTTAGGAAATGATAAGCTGGTACTAGCCGAGCATTAAAAAATGCTTTAAAAAAATAGAAACAAAAATGTCTATTATAAAGTCAGTGTTTCTAAGGATGCATAATCCATAATACTGAAAATTGATAGGTTCAATACAATTAATTTTTGCTATCTTAAATCATCAATATGTTTTGTGTCTTTTGTGCTTTAAAATTCAACTTGTAAAGTTTTCTTTAAAATCCATAGAATAATACTTTAAAGATTAATACTTATTACTTGTAGAGCAAAACTTAACTATATGTTGATGAATATTCTTTCAGAGTTATTTATTAGCAGAGTTAGCCCCAATAGACAGACAATATGCTTTGATTGAACATATTTAAGGTTAGTTATAATTCCTATTATTACTATAATTATTGCTAACATCATTATTATTATTTTGATATTTTATTCAGCTTCTTCAAAACAGAAAGCTAAAGATTTTGGAAATCCAGGGAGAACAAATATTTTCTATCACAGCATAGTTTCATGTTTAAATATAATAGATAAACACAGTAGAAGAACCACACTTAAAAAAAAAACAATCTATTAATAGTTAAGGAAAGTAACAACTCAAATAAATTGCATACTCAGGTACTAATTGAATTTTAATCCATAGGGCAAGAAGGAGGATATTTTCTGGACCTGTTAGAGCAAAACATCTTATTTATAAGCAATATTTTTGAAACAAGAAATAAAACATTTGGTATGTTAGTCAAAATAATCTAGATTATGCTGATATAATAAGTAACTTTAAAATATCTGTGTTTCAAAACAGTTGTGTATGCCATTAAAATGTCAACATAGATGAAAAAGTGAATAAATCTAATATTCTTAATTAAAACTCTCAGTAAATTAGGAATAGAGGCATTTTTCTCAAACAATAAAGGACATTTTCAAAATTCCTTTAGGTAAATGATACTTACTGGGTGAAGGATTGAGTGCTTTTCAACTGAAATCAGGAAGATATGGATGTCCACAATCACACTTCTATTGAACATTGTATTGTCAAACAATAAGCATGAAAATAACAATTTTTTAAAAGATATCTAGATCAGGAGGAAGAAGGGTTTCATTCACTGACTACCTGGGGTCCTTTATGTAAAAAATATGATGTAATCTACAATAGAACTACTATTACTAAGAAGAAAATTTAGCAAGACTAAAGTCAATATAGGAAAATAATTGTATTTCTGTATATAAGTAAGAAACAACCAACAATTGAAATATAAAATTACCATTCAGCATGGCATTGAAAATATGAATATAGAGATAAATCTCTCTAATTATTTGGGAGGCCTATGTTGTTGAGAGAAGTTAAAGAACAGTTAATAAATGGAATGACATACCTTATTTTTGCTTCAGAAAACTCATTATTATAAAGATATAAATTCTTCCCACAGTGATCTATAGTTTCAAGCATAGATCACTGTGGGAAGAATTGTGGATATTGACTATCTGATTCTAAAATCCAAATGGAAATGCAAAAGCTGATATTAATTAAAAGAAGTATAAAAAATAAGGAAAAAAACTGGAGGATGCTAGTACCTGATTCCAAGACTTGCGATACTACAGTCATCAAGAGAGTAAGACACGGGTGTCAAAACAGATGAACAGATCAATGGAACAGAAATAGACTAACACTTAAATGGATAATTGATTTTCAAAAAGGTGCAGTGGAGAAAGTTATCTTTTTAACAAATGCTGCTGGGACAATTGGCTATCCTTGTACCTAAAAAACCGCCTGTTGCAGCGGCCTACGCCTGTAATCCCAGCACTTGGGAGAGTGAGGTGGGAGCATTGCTTGAGATCAGGAGTTCGAGACGAGTCTGAGCAGGAGGGATACCTGTTCTCTACAAAAAATAGAAATTAGCCAGGCGGGGGCCTGTAGACCCAGCTACTCAGGGGGCTGAGGCAGGAGGATCCCTTGAGCTCAGGAGCTGGAGGTTGCAGTGAGCTCTGATGACGCCACTGCACTCTAGCCCCGGCAACAGAGCGCTACGCTGTCTCAAAAAAAAAAAAAAAAAAAGGATACATTAATGTATACGAAAATACATAAAATAAAGACTATCAACAGAATTAAAAGTTAATTTGAAAACTGATAAAATAAACAAGTGGAAATTTTGATAAGAAACTTTTTAATAAATATAAAAGAAATAGAAAATATTAGGTATAAAAGGGGGAGGATTATACATAATATAGATAAACTATAATGAAAAATGCTATGCAATATGTAAATAAATTAAAAATAAGATAAAATCCTTAAAACTTTATGAACTATAACCTACCAAAACAGGCTCAAGATGAAATAGAAAATTGAGTATTTGTAAACCATTAAAATATTTCCACAAAGAAAACAACAAATTCAGATGGTTTTATAACTGAGTTTTATTTAAAGCCTTAAGAAAATAACTCCAATTTTAATAAATAATTTCAAAGAATAGAAAAATAAGGAACAAATCTGCAACTAATTATATATGGCTAGTACAATGCTGGTAAAACCAGAAAAGAGCAGAACAAGAAATGATAAATATTATACTATCTCACTAATGAACAGAAATCCAACTATCCCAAAAGGAAATGTTAGCAAAAGAGAAAACAGCAATATATAAAAAATGACCATAAATCATAAGGTTGGTATAACAAGAAAATCTAGGAAGGCAAATTCCCACTTTTCCTAGATGATCACATAGCATTCTAATGGTTTTTGGCTTTTCTTCCTTCAAACATATACTCTCTGTTAAATTTCAACATAGCACCAAGGGAGATTTTGGGATTATAAACACACTGCCTTTGCAGTCATGATTCTGCTGAGAATACTCCAGTGCATAGGACTTCCTACCATGTGGATTTTGTCACTTGTTCCCTTTGCCTAGAAAGCCGCAGCTCTCTGAGGCTGCCTGGCTGGATTCCTCACCTTTCTTAGGTGAGGATTTTGTTTTCATCCTCTCTTTTTAGTGAGGCCGTCCCTGACTGCTCTTTTGAAAATGTCCACTGCCTCACTCCTCACGTCCCCTCAGCACAGTATCTGAAATTCATTCTCTATTTTATTTTGCTCCAGAGCACTTACAATACAGGGCACAACCTCTATTTTAATTATTCACTTATTTTGTTCTTCCCCTATTTGAAAATAGGGGTTGTTTGTCTGTTTTATTTATTCACCAGTTTGTCTCTTTTCAATGCTCGAAATACTTCTGGTTCTTGATCCTCGTAACCATTGACTCCTCCGTTGTGGACAAGTTCACCTCTCTGGTCTTAATTGCTTCTAGGATGGAAGTTGTCACAGTTATAATTTCTTTTAGCTTACAAATAGCCTAACTGTTTAGTAATGTTTCTGAATATTTTCTCTTGAAATTTATGCACAAATCATGATACTTGTAAATTAAAAAGAAAAAATCTATTATTTTCATTCAGTCATATGTTAAAGGTACTGAACCATGTGAAGTGAAAGGACAACACTTCTGTAAAATTGTGTACAGCACTACAGAGGATGACGAGGTAGTACTTTTAGGGCAGTGCCCTTAATTTCTTCATCGTTTATTGCAAGAAGCACAATTCCCCTTCAGCGACCAGCACCTATCAATATCAATTGTGTTTCCAATTTTGTCTTGTACGTCTTTCAGTGATGAGCAACTGTCAGAAGCAGATGCTGCCAATCCAGCTTCTATAGATATAAATATCTGTAGGTTTTCTTTTCTTTTTTTCCTCTTTTTCTTGTTGATTTCTGAGTATACGGGCAGTAAATTGCCTGCTATCATTTATTGAGAGTGTTCATTACTTGTCCCCAATTTTCCTTCTCAGGTCATGGTATCAGTAAAATTAACTCTCAACACTTCTTTTTAAAGTATGAATTTACCATGTGATATTGTCTGAACTATAAAATTATCTGACAGAAAGTCTTCAGGATAAATATAAAGTTCTATATGCATCATACCCAGTTTGTTAAATGTCTATGTGCCTTGCCCAAACTAATAGCCCTGATGGGTTTGAATATCTTGAAATGGTTTATGTATTAATTCAGGAATAAAAAAAAAATCTATCTTTGGATATATATGACCCAACCCTTAAAAATATCATCTATTTTTATCCAAGTGCTTAAGACTGAATTTAATGTCTTATAGATGGTATAAAAAGAGATTCTTCTTCATCAAGAATTTAAAGATTCTATTAATAAAACTGACAAGCAGAGTTATCCTATTTACTAATTTTCCCAGGACCATTGGGTTAGCCCATGTCAGTCCCAATTTTATTCCTTTTGACATGGTGAAATTATTTTTAAAAACTCTACTTCATTATCTACAGTGTTCTCGTTTGGAAGTTAAATTATAAGGTCATCCAGGCTAACATTTATTTATTCTTACATCCCTGTATCTATTCATTTGTTTCCATTCTCTTAGTAAATTTTGCTGAGCCCAGAGAAGAGCATGTACTCTCTCTTTCAGGGTCAGAAGATAAGACTCTGAAAGAAGGAGAAAAGGCTTCCTCCCTTCCTTGAGGAACTTACTTTTGCACAAAGGGTTACGGATATGAAACCCATGAGAAGAAAACAACTATGGTGCGATGTGAAGAATGTCAATACATCACGAAGAGGTGGATGGAGAAGATGGAGATTGCAAGATGAGGAAAGGCTTCCATTGAAAGGTTTAAGATTGGGTTTCAGTGACAAAAAGAAAAGAAGCAGGAGGTGAAAGAAAGAATTTTGGGTAGAGGAAGAAGCAAGGGCAGGTGCTCTAAAGTGAATACAAGGTTGGCGTGGTGCTGGGAAGAACAGAAGTTCAGTGTGGCTTCAGCATGGTGAGTGAGTTTAAAGGAAGGGAACAAAATTAGTTTGTAAATTTTCAGATTGGCCAGATCACATTGTGCTTGGTAAAGGGTAAGATGAACTATGTAGTTCTTTAGTTAAAAAAAAATAGAACCGTTTATTTTGATAACACTTTTTTACTAGAAGCCAACAATATAAAGTAAATAAATACTACCAAAAAATGTCCTTGGGGGCAAAAATTGATAACAAATCATCTAGGACAAACTTCCCATATTTTTTCATAGGTTTGATCATTAATTAAATATTTATGGAGATACAGAGCCTACCCTATGCCAGGCATATAAAGGTCAACAAGACTGATATTATTCCTGCCCTCCTGGAGCATATGGTCTGTGCAGAGAGAACACCTCTGGATAAATAATAACAAAGCATTTGAAATAGTACAGTATTTTTCTGGATATAAATAACCTAACGTATTCTAAGATGTGAGAGAAATAAGAGACTGTGTCCCTTAGGAACTCTGAGGGAATAATGTATATAGTGACTGGATTTTATAAGTGATTTATTTATGTTTATTGACTAATTGATGAAGGATTGGAGTTGGTTGGAATTTCAGGCTGAGGTAAAATCATTAACATCAAGTCTAAATTAATATAGTATAATAGATGAACTTTTATTTTTTATTGGGAAATATGAAAAGACAGAAATTGATTTTTAAATGCACTGAAATGAGAAAATCTAGCTAATCTCTCCAAAGCAGGAACCAAAAGAAAAATATGAGTAAAGAAGACTTTGAAACCTAGGCGAGGGGGTAGAGTAAAGAGGTTGTCAAACAGGCCTGCTTGTAAGAATCATCTGGAGAGAGAGAGAGAGAAAGAGAGAGAGAGAGAGAGGTTTTGATTTAATTTGTCCTAGCAGGCCCCAGGCAAAGGCTCCTCTGGTGATTCTAATGTAGCAGTGACTCACACAGAAGAAAGAAGATAGGCTTCATATCCAGAAAGTTCTAGGTTTAAACACAGGTGCTGCTACTTACTAGCAATAAGAACTAGCCTATTGATGTGATGGATTACATTAGTTGTTTTTTTAATGTTGGACCAGCCTTGCATAACTGTGATGAATCCTGCTTGGTCATGGTGTATGGTTCTTTTTATGCATTGTTGGATTTGATTTGCCAATACAGCCATGCACTGTATACGGCATTTCAGTCAACAAACAGACTGTATGTAGGAAGGTGGTCCTATAAGATAATAACACTGTATTTTTACTGTACCTTCTCTATGTTTAGATATGTTCAGATGCACAAATACTTACCATTGTGTTACAATTGCCTACCGTATGCAGTACAGTAACACGCTGTACAGGGCTGCAGCCTAGGAGGAATAGACCATACCATACAGCCTAGCTGTACAGTGGGCTATACCATCTGCATTTGTGTAAGTGCATTCTGTGATGTTCCCACAGGAGGAAACTTCCTAATGACACATTTCTAACAATGTATCCCCATCATTAAGCAATGCACGGCTGTATTTTGTTGAAGAACTTGGGCGATTTTTATAAATGAGTTGGCTAAGTATAACAAGTAGGTTCACACTTTCTTTTTTTTCGGGTTTTGCTGTTATTGCTCTATTCTTTTGATACAGAGACTACCACTGTGTAGTTTCTGATCGGAATTTCCGCTCTGTCTTCATTTGCTTTTTGTTTTTCTTTCTCAGCTTTTTTTTTCTTTTCTTGAAGAAAACATATACTAAGGCAAACAAGGGCTATGATAAGGAAAACTTCTGAAAAAGTACACCTAAAGATACATTTTAACATGCATTTAATGTTTGAAATTGTATTCCCCTTATCCTTGTAGTTTATTACTTACACAGTTAACTACTTTTTAGATTTTAATCATTTATTTGAATTTTTTCCTGTAACAGAATATTGATCTGCTGACACAGGACTTTACATCAGATAACAATTCTATTATTATTTCATTTTTGTGGAGTTCTCTATTTCAAGCACATTACATTTTCTTTTGTTGTATTATATGCTACCCTCAATAGCTATTAATTTATTTCTATCTGCTTTCAAATGTTCATGTTCTTTTTCTTTGTTATTACCCCATAACAATGTTAAGGTTTATCTTTAATAAGTCTAAGCTCCTTGATAATTCTAAGAGCTTATGTAGATGTGTATTCTTATTTTTTTGTTCCTAAGATGTATCTTTATCGGGATTTTCCCTTACTGTATCTATTATTTCCCTTATTATATGTTGTATATTGCCTGGTCTTTGGTATTTGCTTTAATGATGTTATCTACCATTAATATATTATATTAATAGAGTCATTCAATATGAGAATTTTCTTCTATTTTGTGATGAAGGATTTCTTCAGTACATTATACCTCTTTTTTCATATTTGTTGCTGCACTATTATAGGTACACCATCTTTTTCTATTTATTATTTACATATTTAACATGAACAGATCTCCCAAGACTTTTCTCCCAATATTTAGTGCATTATTCTTGATTTCCAGCATCACTTACATAAAAAATTTTTAAAATACTTTATTTGGTTCTTCAATAGATGGCCCTCTATCTGTCTGATATTCTAGTGACACTGAGTGCAAAGGGAGTGGAAAGATGTGATTTCTTGGTATTATATACTTGTTGAACTCTCTTCCACACATTTGTAAAAATACCCGCCATCAAATGTTATTCCATATAGTCAAAGACATTGATTTGACATATTTATTTGCCTATTTGTTCTGTGAGCATTTCATTCAGCTTCATTTTGTCTCCAAATGCATCACTATTTATAGATACAACAATCCTCATAGCTTAGCTACCTAGTTGCAGCAGTTACTTCCTTTAGACCATTTGTCAATGGAAGAAAAGAGGTAAATTATGTAAATTCCACCAAGGTGTTATTAGTTGTAAATATGGAAGAGCAGAAACACAACTGGGATATGCTGAAAAATCTCCCCCCTCCCCCCAGAGAGCCAGATCCTGCATGTACCTCATTTATTACCTCTTCATCTGTGTTTTACTTTTAAAAACAAAAGCAAAATATTGAATTATGTGAAATTTCACTCTATTGGTTGTGACCTAGTTATGAAATAAATATTTTATATTTGTGTGGGAATGAGGATGAGCTATTAGTGTGACTTTTTTTTTTTGATATACCCCACTACTTTCACCTATAATATTAGAGCATGCCAACAATGACAATATGTTGATTTTCTCCCCTTTAGTGCACATTATTTCTCAAAGTTTATAGTATGACATTGTGCTTTCTCTTCCTTTGTTTGACTGCTGAAATGTATTTTTGATATCTTTTTTTCTTGTTATGCCAAAAAGTATGAGGGGAGAAAAACCTGGGACCCAGCTGAACATCGCCATTGTACAATGGAAGTTCCCTTAAATTAATTTTAAAAATAAAGTTCTTGGCAATTATTTCCATTTGGAAGTTGGTTTGTACAAAACAAGTTAAAAATCCTTGAGTAATTAGGCTTTTGAAAACTGCATTAATTTATGAAGCCATTCAGGGTATAATGATTAAATAATGAAATAATGAATAATTAAATAATGAAAACCCTAAAGAACTATGAAGCTTTAAATCGAACTCAAAATTTTCTTAAAATAAGCATTTTCCTTGGCATTTTGAAACAGTTTTTATTATATATTAATGATTTTATAATGGATTGTTTACCGCATTACAAACAGTTTCAATCTGCCAATCACTTGTTAGCACACAGGTTTGTAAAGCCTTAGCTTTTGAGTAGTTATTTGCTATTTTCATTTTGACAAACATAATGGTGCATGAGATTGTATTTACTCTAGGAGCGAAGAAGAAAATTAATCTACAAAATTGTTTCCTGGCAGTTTCAATGGCTGATTAAGTAACAGACATTGTTTGGCAGCAATGAGCAATATGCTTGCAACAGAGACATTCCATCAGTTTTATTTATTTAACTTCTTTCTTTCTTTTTAGTTTCATTGAAAAGCACTCCTCTAAAATGTCAGGATACTTGTAGAGTATGAAATATAAAACACAAATAAGAGGCATAAAGTGATTGTATATTAAGTAAGAGTAAAATGACTTTTATGTTAAGTAGTAAGGTTGTAATTAACGACATCATTCACAATAGATGACTCTTTCCTTGGGCTTGAAGAACCAGGGCAAGTATATAAGGGGCTGAGGTCTGCACATCTCAGCCACTTTTCTACCATCTCCTTCCCTTCGATCCTTTCTCGAAGGAATTGTTGCAGGCATTCCAACAATTACTTACACTGAGTCATGTCGCTAATGGGGGCATATGAGGAAGATGAATAGGGCATCGCACCTGCACCAACAGAACTTACAGATAAATAGAGGGAGCAGGGCAAAGACAAATGAAAACATAATGTGGCCTTTGCTGCCCTAGTGATACAGTCAGAGAACGGTGGAATGAAAGACTTAGAATTGGTACTTCTGCATGGTGCTCACATAGTGAACCTTTGGGGATTTTTAGCTTGGACTTTTATTTATTTGACTGAAAGATTCTTGAAAGTGTAAAGACAAGCTATTCTTTAATAAGCACTGTTCCTGCTTGTTCTCATTGTCAGTGCCCCATGTTTACTTTTTGAGTTACTCTTGTTCTTCTAGTTGCTCAGATTCCACCATTAATATCAAAACCATTAATATCAAATTGGGAATAATTTTTATAGTTCATCCTTCCATGCAGAGAAAATGAGCCCTGAGTAAATTTAGCGCTATTTATGAATTTATTAGCCTTACTAAACTCTGTCTTCAGACTAACCATAAAATTCAGTTCGATTTTGTATGTCAATATCCTGTACACTTTTAATCTCCAGAACCCTGTGCATTGCCATGCATAGAGTAGTTGCTCAATATTTATTTAAAGAAAAAAAACCAAATGTATTATCAATAGAGCAAAAAACTACTCAAGACATTACCAATATTTAAATTTTTAAAATGCTAGGTTTTAAAACTAGGAAAAAACAACATTTTGCCTAATATCCATCTATTTTTTATTTATCCATTTATCATCTATCTGTCTTTCTACCTTAACTCCCTATAAAATTGAACTTAATCAGGTGAGAGCTCACTGCTAAGAAGCCCTATACTTTATTAATCATTAAGAAAACTAATGGAAGATTCAAATATATATTTTAATTTGAATAGTAATGACCATATAATATTGTATCTGGAGAATTATTGCCATTTCTACTTCTCTTCTTTAGTTCCTATGGATTCAATTTACATGTAGATTTATTTTATTATTTAAATACCCCTTCACCCCCATTTTGTGCTGTTATTGACAAAAACATTACATTCTGCTATAGACTGAATGTCTATTTCCCCTCAAAATTCATACGTTGAAAACTAATTCCCCATATGAGGGTATTTGGAGACGGGGCCTTTGGGCGGTGATCAGATGATGAGGCATCTCCCCTCCTGAATGAGATTGATAGGTTTATAAAAGATGCCCACAGGAGCTTTTGGGCCTCCTTACCATGTGAGGACATAGCAAAAATGTAGCTTGTGTGAACTAGGAAGCAGGCCCTCACTAGACACTGAATCTGCCAGTGCCTTGATCTCTGCCTTCACAGCCTCCAGAACTGTAAGAAATAAATCTTTGTTGTTTATACTTTACCCAGTCTATGATATTTTTAAAATAGCGGCCCAACTGGACTAAAACATATTCCCATGTTATAGGCCCAACAGTACAATTGTATACATTATTTTATATATTTTCTTTTAAAATCAGTTAGAAGGCAAAGAGAAGGCAGATGAATTTTATGCTTTCTTTTATAATTACGTAATTACTTTCACTGGAGTTCTTTGGTTTCTTTTTGTTTGTTTGTTTTCACGTGTATAGGAATTACTGTTTAGTTTCCTTGCTTTCAGCCTGAAGATCTTCTTTTATTATTTCTTGTAAGGCAGGTCTGTTAGCAATGATTTTTCTCAGTTTTGTTTATCTTGGAATGCCTTTATTTTGCCTTCATTTTTCAAAGATAGTTTTGCTGGATACTATTGCCTTCTATCTTCCCTTAGTGCTGACGTGAAGTTAGCTATTAATCTTACTGGGGTTCCCTTTTATGTGGCACGTTGTTTATCTTTTGCTGCCTTCAATATCTTCTCTCTGTTTCTGGCTGTGATGTATGTGGATGTATATCTCTTTATCCTACTTAGAGTTGGTTGAGCTGCTTAGATGCGTAGTTGAATGTATATCAGCTGTGGTGGTCTCTGAGCTCTGTGAGAGGAAGCAGAGTTGTCGACAGGCCTGATGAGTAGAACAAATCCTACCATCTATATAAAGAGCACCAGAGAGCAGGGAATTGGCAACTGGGAGCAGTGACTGGATCCACGTGTTCGAACAGCACGCAAAACCACAATGACTGAGGAGGCCAGAAGGCAACAGTGGCACCACAGTAAGAATTCAGAAACTAGAACACAGTGCACATAGCTGAAACCAACCAGAGTCCAGAAGACGCCGAGCAGCTCTGTGACTCCCTCTCCTCAGTTACCACATGGCCCCTGGGTGTCACACCACACCCCATATTCAGAAGCTATCACACAGCAGAGGGAGAGGAGGAGAAAGTAACACAGAACACTGAACACTTTACACTAGAGAGATGGACCCAAAAGTAGATAGACATAGGTAGATAAATAGATATTTCATATAAATGAAGCATAATTGATAATGTCATTTATTCATCATGAAAAGTGATTGTTTCAGCCAGGCATGGTGGGTCATGCCTGTAATCCTAGCACTTTAGGACACCGAGGCGGGAGGACCACTTGAGGCCAAGAGTTTGAGACCAGCCTGGACAATAGGAGACCCCGTCTCTACAAAAAATACAAAAATTAGCCGGGCATGGTGGCGCACGCCTGTAGTCCCAGCTACTGGGGAGGCTGAGGCAGGAGGATCGCTTGAGCCCAGGAGTTTGAGGTTGCAGTGAGCTATGATGATGCCACTGCACTCTAGCCCGGGAAACAGAGCAAGATCCTGTCTTAAAAATAAAAAAAGTGACTGTTTTAAAGAGAAAATACAATGGACAATGTGAAACATCTTTCAGTTTACAGTATAGGAATTTATGTGCAAGGATAAATTAGCTAGAATATAAGCATGCTGTATTTTCTTTGTAGTAATGTGTAATTTTTTATGTCTTTGTCATGAATGTACAAGTGCTAGATGAAGTAGTCTAAGAAACTTTGCTAAGTAATAGACAAAACTAAGGAATAAAATCAATGGAAGAATTTTTGTACTGAAAAACTCAATATTTAAGGGAGCAAATTCTTCCCAAATTGATTTATAAAAATCTTTCAATCCTGGCCAAAATTTTGATACAACAGCTTTAAATTTAATCTGAAAAAAATAAACTGTTGATAATTGTTAATAATATATTTTTTAAAAATACAGAGAACAAAGAAAAAACATTTTAAAATAAATTGTCTTATTTGAAGATTTGAATATGTGTAGGGCAGGTTCAGGAAATCTTTCTATTTGAGTGTTAGACATCTCTATAAGTACAAAATGTAGCTTGTTTATGTATAATAAATTAGGTTTATGTAGCACATATTTTGAGCTCAGTTTGTGAAGTATTCTTCTTTTTAAAAAAATTTTACATGATCATCATTAAATATCCTTAGTCACTAAGTCAATAAGAATGTCCCAGATTATACTGACAATATTGTTTCAATTATACACTAGACTGATTTTCCTTTTAAAATTTTTACACATTTTTCTATTTCCATAATGCCTGCTATAGAATGTTGCAGTATGGACATGTTTTCTCATATTTTAAGAAGGAAACAGAAACTAACATATTTGCCTATATTGCTAGTTTTCTAAAATAAAATTATTTAATAAAAGTATACCATGGAGTACTATTCAGCCTTAAAAAAATAGTGAACTACCTATTGTATTTTCCTGGATGCAGCTGGAGCCCATTCTTCTAAGTGAAGTATCGCAAGAATGGAAAAACAAACACCACAGGTACTCACCGTTAAATTGGAACTACTCGATCAACACTAATGTGCACGTATGGGAAGTAACATTTATAAGGTGTCGGGCAGGTGGGCGGGAGGGGGAGGGGGTGGGTAAATTCACACCTAACGGATGCCGGTGTGCCGTCTGGAGGATGGGCAGGCTTGTAGCTCTGACTCGGCCGGTGCAAAGGCAATTTATGTAGCCAAAGCGTTTGTACCCCCATAATACTCTGAAATAAAAAAATAAGTTAAAGAAATAACAATAAAAAATAAAAAGAAAAGAGAAATAGTGGAGGAACAAAGAAGAAAAAGTATACATTTTATATATTTAGCCAGGATAGAGTTTCTGAAAGACAAATTCTTCAGAGGAAAGGAAATTCTTAAGTTCAACCAATTAAAATAATCAAACAAACAAACAAAAAAGTATCTGTCTAATTTCTGAGAAATAGAAGTGTGTATGCAGACATATATATGCATGTGCATACACATTTACATATTACATATATTTCTCTACATAGATATCCATTACCACAGACATATACATAGAGAGTTGTAGCTGTAGATGTAGATAGAAAGTTTTATATAAGAGTAAATAAGGTAAATAAAGAACAATTTTTTCATGAGACTTAGAATAGTAGATTTTTTCAAGTTTATAAATTTTCTTCCGATTTGGAAACAAACATTTCATATTGATTCAACAATTTTGCTTACACAAAGTGACTTAAACATTGTTTTAATTTTATTAGTATTGAGTTTTTTTATTACTTTTATTTTTATTTTTTTGAGACAGGGTTATGCTCTGTTGTGCAGGCTGGAGGATAGTAGTGCAATCATAGCCCACTGCAGCTTCAAATTCCTGGGCTCAAGTGATCCTCCACATCTAGCCTCCCAAGTAGGTGGGACTGCAGGTATGTGCCAGTATGCCTGGCTAATATTTTTATTTTTTGTAAAGACGGAGTCTTGCAATGGCGCCCAAGCTGGTCTCAAACTCCTGGCCTCCAGCAATCCTCCCTCCCTGGCTTCCCAAAGTACTGGATTTACAAGCATGAGCCACCATACCTGGCTGAGATTTATTTTTAAAGCTCACTTCAAACATTATACCAGAATAAGAAGAACTCATAACTGAAAGAATATTTCTGATTTAATATTTTCATGAGAAACCCCATTTAAGAGTTTATTCAACAAAACTCCTTGGAAAATGATATCTGTTGTTTGTACCCCTTCAAAAATTTAAAAATATTTTTGTTGCTTTTTAAGGTCCTAGAATATATGACAAGTGCATGAGAACTGATACAAAATAGGGTGTTAGTACAAAATTGAAATAAATTTAAAATGAAAAAAAAGAAAAGTAATTCCATTGTCTCAGAATAGTCAACAATATAACAACATTATAATTTACATAATGTAAAAGTGAATTCACTTAGCAAGGGACAGGCTGAAGTAAATATGGAAAGGCATGTAAAGAAAATTTTACTAAAATCACATTCAAAAATAAAAATAATATTCTAAAAAAAAATTAGTCTAAAGATGAAAATACAGAATAGCTTATCTGTGCAAAAGTGAGAGATATCAATGTCATTAATCTGTATCCCCATGACATAGATCAACTTTTAAATGCCATTGTAAATCTCTGCACGTTAAATTTTAATTCTGGTTTTGCATAATTAGATTTTAGTTCATTTTTTCCTAAGCCTCTTGAATTTTATAGATTTAGAGCTATACTTATGTTTGTGGGGAGAGGGAAGTTTAGAAATTGGAGACAACCAACCAACCAAAAAAAGCTGGTGTCCCTGAAATCTAAATTAAGTATTTGAATATCCAGCTGACAGGTAAGTAATTTTTATCATCTTGGAAATCATCCTCAATTTCCTTTTACTTTAAAAACTAATGAGCATTTTTTCAGGAACTAAACTTTCAATTTGATCTGACCAGGTTACCCCCACCCCCATGTGTCTTTTAAAAATTTCTTCTCTGATAGTTTCTTCCACACTTCTATTGTTCAGGGGTCATGCATATGAATTCTTCTCTTCTAATACTTCTAAACTTTCCCAATATCTGACACTTTTAAATTCTCCAAAGACAGTCCTTAACTATTTGGCTATTTATCTACCTAAAATCAATCGGACACTTTTTACTTTTTGACTATAACCTTCACACCAGTGAGTACACTAGTCCCCATCCTCGTTTTGTCTGTTTTTAGATATACTCCTAAATTTTAAATACTCTTCAGAACATTCCCTTATACTAATCTTGTTTTCACTTGTACCCTTTGGTACAAAACTAAATTTCCACATCATGACAACACTCATTAACCATCTTATGACCATCCCTGGCATTGTCCTTCTTCCTTTACTTATCTGGACTTCATGCATCCTTTGTCACATCTTTTTCTCTCCTCTCAATGGATCTGTCACTAATTAGTTAGAATTGATTTATTTTCTAATAGCTCTCTACTTTCCAGTTTTCCTGCATTCCTACCTATCTTCCTAGCTAAAACTTTACTTCTGCTTAAATCACCACGCAACAGATTCCTATCCGTGCACTGCGCACTGCTTCAGATGATCCTTTCCCGACTTGGTTTCAGTTGACATAGAATAAATGACACCCTCCTTCTTCTACATGTGTTTTTATAGGAATGTACTGAGGATTTTAAGGTCAAAAGCTATCTAGATGCTTAATCCTAACCTCAAGGGAAGGGACCCATCTTCAGACAACAATGCAACAATGAGAACAAAAAAGACTTCAACTATGATGAGCATGTGCAGCATCCTCACTACTGTGTCTGGAATTTACTGACTAGGAACTCTTCACATAAATGGTGTATCCTCCATGAATTTGAACAATTTACAGGCAAACCATATTCTTTGCTTTTAATAATGGCAGAGCATTGAAGGACATTTGGTCATTCTCTGAATCATACACAATGCTGAAATTCTAGGTGAGGTCTAAACTCCAGTAACAGGACTTTGCTAACAGCCTCAACCCACAGAGATACTCACTTACCCCTTTATAGTTCAAACAGGCGTCCATCTCAAACATTTTCATACTTGTGTGTATTCTCAGGTACTCTTGCTTCTCCATATGTTAAGTATTCTCTTCTTAAGTAGCATTTTTTAAATGTTTTATCCCCGTTCACCTCCAGTGTAATACTAGGCACCCATAAAGAATTTATTTACTATTCCACTGTATGATTTGCAGATTTCTACTACTAATACTAATAATGAATGACTTTCAGATATTATGGAAAAATTGTAATATTTTCAAATGCATGTGATGTTTTTAAAGCAATAGAGAAGGAAATGGGAGTTGTTTCCACTATGCCAACACTCTTTCACCTTTCAGATCTTTATCAATAATTTAGAGGATAACATTTGTCCTTTCCTCTTATACTAATGCATTACATTGTACCTTTGTATCCTGAACGTCAATGTGCCTGTCTAAGATACAAAATTAGCAACAGGGACTGACTTAGACAATTTAAAAGTTGAGAATCTTAAAAAGTGTAGTTAAACATAGGTGTGGGAGGTTAAGCCATTACTTTTGTAGAAAAGTTTACTTAGGCCTTCACAGAAGACATTGTTAGTACTTAACTTACCAAAACCATATCCTGGACTTAAAAGGCAACAGAAACATGAAATCCCAGTGTACTTTTCTCCCTTAATTGCTCAGTAGCCAACTCTACAAATTGATTCCATCATAACAATGCCACTTAACATTTTTTTGATTTTAATTGATTTTAATATTGCAAGCGTCTTAGCTGGTTCATTGCTCCCAATGGTATTAGAGAGGTATATCTCAATAAGGGCTGTTACTATATTAAATCAGTATATCAATACACCTTGCATTAAAAGGCAAGGGCCTTAGAGAATCTATGAATCAAAGAGGAAAGAAAAATGGTTACTGAACTCCAGCTTTCCTAAAACAAACACATTAATGGAAAAACATCATAAAAGTTTCCTTTTGTGCTGAGGGATACATAAAACAGAAACGCATAGCATGGTAAATATTTCCCTTCCATATATTGATATAAAGCATTAAAATGTTTTCTCTGGGGCAGGAAATTCAAATGGTTACATCAAAATAATGCATAAAGTATGTGGATAGAAAAAAGCGATGACCCTGTTTATGACAAGCATTTCCTCCATAAATGAAGAAAGTAACTGGAGCCCCTACCTTTCCCACAGGGATATAGACAGTTTCAATTCACAACCTGCTTCAGCTCAAAATTGGCATGTAAGGAAATCCACAGACCTTTGACTGCACTTTCACTTACAAGTTAGAAATACTGGTTAGTGAACAGAATCCCCAAAGACAAATAATTTATTCCTGATAAAGTTAAAGTATACTAGTTATTTTACACTATGTTTTATGTCAGTATTTTACTGGAAGAAAAATGCATAGCAAAAAAAGAAAGAAAAGAAAAAGAGAAAGAAAGAAAGAAAAGAAAGGAGGAAGAGAAAGAGAAATAATCAGAGGACTTTTTCTATGCAAAACAGCATCACCAATTGCTCTTCTGCCTCTTGTGACTATGATAGTGGTAATAATGACACTGATATGTAACATCTGTTTTCAGACACAATAATAGTTCCTGTGCATTTCCTCCTCACAATGCCCACTTATATTTGTATTATTTTTATTTACAAGAAAATTAGAGCAGGGATTAATTAAGTAACATACTCAACTACAACGGGTAGGGCTGTGTCTCTGTCTTGAGCCACTTTATTAACTGGCTCTGCTGCCATGAGAAGGGAACTGGTCTCCCTCCACAGGGTTGGCTCTGTTGACAGAAGATAAAGCACCTGAGAAAATCTTTCCATGCAATCAATGTATCCCCATGGTTGTCTATCGTTGATGATGTACACAAGCACATTAGGTAGGGCAGAGAGTTGTACTGTCAGCACAATCGTGCCAAGACAATAACATAAAGTGGTCCCAGAAACTGTAAGCCGGTGAGGGTGAGAGGAAGGCTGAATTTCTGCTGCTAAAACAAAACAAAAAAACCCCAGAGGAATCACTGAAAGGGAGGCGTGTAGTGACTGGCTCTATGTTGGAGGGATAAAAGCAGCGATGAGAGATTTGGACATTGGTGGTGACAGTGCTTCCAAAAGTTGGATGGGAGAGGGAGCTCACAATTGTAAAACAAAGAATCATAGACCATGATATGGTTTGGATGTTTGGACCCTCTAAATCTGCCTTTGAAATTTGATCGCCAGTGTTGAATGTGGGGCCTGGTGGGAGGTGTTTGAGTCATGAGGGTGGATCCCTCATGAATGGCTTGGTGCCCTGCCTGGGATAAGGAGTGAGTTTCCCTTTTTTAGTTTGAAGGAGCCTGGCACCCCTCCCTCTCCCTCCAGCTCCTTCTCTTGCCATGTCACATGCCTGCTCCTCCTTCATCTTCCACCTTAACTGGAAAACCCCTGTAGCCCTCACCAGAAGCAGACACTGGTGTGATGCTTCTTGTACAGTCTGTAGAAACTTGAGCTGAATAAACCTCTTTTCTTTGTAAATTACCAAGCCTCAGGTATTTTCTTTATAGTAATGCAAAACAAACTAATACAGGTGGCTTTCATTAAGAATGTGAAAGAGGTGATTTGTTCAAAATTAAAATATTTTAAATATAGGATAACCTTCTACATATAAAGTATTGACACATTTAGTGCTTTCTATCGGTATATGAAAGGGAAATATTTGTTGCTGTAGTCCCAGGGAACATATGCCTCAATATATATCCTCCACCTTTTTATTTATATCTAAAAGTCATTAATTTAAACTTGTATATACCATGTAAATAAGGAAATACTTTATTTTTAATTAATGGAGTTGGTGTTAATTTCAGATCCATAGATAGGGGCTGTTTCTTCATGAGAAGTAGAAGAACTATAAAGCCAGTAAAAAGTGGAGCAGTTGTCATGGATGGGATAAAGCATGTGACTTGTTAACTTAAAACAGCTGGGTTGTGTCTGTACATTTATGGCAGAAACTGTCGTGGAAATTGTATAAGTGTTTTCCACAGCTTGTTGAGAAATGAATATTTTCCCTTGCAAGAAGTGGTCCAAAGCCTGGAAGAAGTGGTAGTCAGTTGGTGCAAGGTCTGGTGAATATAGTGGTTGACAGAGAGTTTCCAAGTCCCGCCTCTGTAGTTTGAGCAGCGTTGTTTGTGTAACATGTGGTAGAGTGTTGTCTTGCAAGAGGATTGGCCTGTCTCTATTGACCATTCTCGGCTGCTTAATCACAAGCATCTTCATCATTTCATCCAATGGGTTGTAGCAGACATCCGCTGTAATCGATTGACCAGGTTTCATGAAGCTGTAGTGGATAATACCAGCGCTGGACCACCAAACAGACACCATTAGCTTTTTTTGATGAATATTTGGTTTTGGACTGTGTTTTGGCACTTCATCTCTATCCAACCATTGTGCTGAATGCTTGTGATTGTCAAAAAGAATCCATTTTTCATCACACATAACAATACGGTGTAGAAATGGTTCACCTTTACGTCGTGACAGTAAAGAAAGGCAAGCTTCAAGACGATTTCTCTTTTGATGCTCGTTTAGTTCATGTGGAACCCATCTATCCAGCTTCTTTACCTTGCTGATTTGTTTCAAATGGTCCAATATTGTTGGAATAGTAACATCAAACCTTGCTGTTAATGCATATGTAGGTTGAGATGGATTTGCTTCCACTACAGCTTTCAGCTCATTATCCACCTTGGTATCAGGTCACCAACGTGGCTCATTTTCAAGATTAAAATCACCAGAATGGAACTTCTCAAACCATCAATGCACTATGTGTTCACTAGCCACATCCTTCCCAGACACTTGGTTGATATTTTGACCTGTTTGCACTGCATTGGTTCCACGACGGAACTCATATTTAAGAAAAATATGAATTTTTGACTTATCCATGGTTTCACAAAAATTGCTCTAAAAAAATTTGAAAGATAATCACAAGCCAAAATGTGTATTTGAAAGACTAAGGATGTACCTTCACAATAAAAACAAATCAAGAAGTGTCAAAGTGAAATGTCAAAGACATCAACTGTCAAACTTAGTACTGAAGGAAATCGGACATTTCATACTTAGTAACCTAATATATTCTATAATTATCACAAAACTCTAAGGTTGCCTAATACAATCATTTTAAAAATGAAATTTCTGGCTTGTCTATAATTCAGAGCTAGTTCTTAAGGATTCTGTAGCACACGATCTTGAAACTGCACCATAAAACTGCAGAGAACCTTTATTCATTAATAGCTAAGGCGTCATTATATTAATATTAATTGTTATCATATAGTGATTATAGAAAAGAAAAAACAAATAAAACCAGGAGTTGGTGAAGAGCCAACAGCTAAGAAATAGAGTTAATCATCAAAGCCAAAGGGAGAGAATACAATCACTTTGTTCGTCAGTAGGAAAGATGACAGAAGCCAGGATAAATAATGGTCAGTCAAAAAAAATTGGATGAGATCCAATAAATAAATAAAGGGAAAGGAAAAATGGCATGAGAAAGGACAGATAAGTCAACTCATTTCTAGTTGACGGTATCTCGGTGATGTTGGATACTATACATTTATTTTTATTTACTTACCTGCTGGGTGCAAATTTCCTAAATATATGGGTATATTCTTTTTATGTTAAACTGATAAGAACAGATACTACACTTGATCTTTGCCAAAAGGCCAAGAAGCGATGTTTTTTATGTTTATAAGAGGTTCTACCCTAAGCTTGAAAATTAATCTAAGTTTGTACTTCCAAAAAGCCTTACAAGCAAACCTGGTCTGCTTTCATATATCCCCAGTCTGGTTTTGGGTAGAAAATAGCCCTAATTATAAAGCCTGTGATTTAAATCTTCCCCCCTTTCTTATTTGGCTTCATCTTTGTGTTCATTCTCATATTCTACATCATTATTCCCGTGCCATACATATAATTATAAATGAGCTATTCTCATTTGTAAAAGCATAACTTATGTTTTAGAGTCTCCATGACTTAGCTCAAACTATTCTATTAAACTGAAATATATTTCTTCCTATTTACTTTTCATCCAAACCCTATGAATTTGAACAGTATTCTCTTATATAAAAACTACATCTAGTTAGATTTATTCATTATTCACTGTTCTCAACACACTTTACTAGATATCAGTATATAGAGAGAGTTGTCTGTAAGCACTTAAAAAGATAGGTTCCACAAGTTATTCGTTCCTGTGGAACAAATCTACCAATAACTGAATTATCACTGCAACACTTTTGTGGAGTCGGAATTAAAAAAATGTTTACAATGAATAGAAACTGATTTTGCAAATAATTGTGATAGAGTACCTGTATTGGGTAATATATAAATTTACTGTATTGAAGGTAGAAATCAAAATTCAGCAATTAAAAGGAATATTTGTAGATGAGGAGTTTTCTTAACAGATATAATTGATTGTTCTCATGAAACCCAATATCTGCTTCTATGTGTAACCTACCTATACTAAGAATAATAATTTTATCCTACTAATTTCAGGAAGAAACAAATAGGAATGTAAGATTTAAATAATTTCTTCTAAGTTCTGTAATTACATAATTGGGTTGACACAGCCAGGTATCACCTAAAAGTCTTATTGCTACATAAGGTATTATACAATTTTAGTCTCTGGCTTTCTATGACTTCTCAGCTGAGCTACACCACCACTATAGCTTGGAGTGGCTTATGCAGAGGTAGGAATGAGAAAGGAAATATTTTTCTCCTTTCTTCTCTCTCTCTCTCTTTTTCTATGCATTTTCATTTCTGGAGAATAAATTAGATGCCAGGCACTCCTTACATGAAAGAGATATGTATGTGCCCTTAAAAGTTAACTATTAGCATCCAGAAATTAAACTATATATTACTTTTGGTTTTCAGGAATAATGAATTTGGAATTTTTTTTATTTTACATAGCCTTACAGCATCTCTTCCAACTCTATATTTAATTTTTCAAAAATAATTAAAATCTCATTTTTTCAAAAATAATTAAAATCTCATTTTAGGATAATTATTTATTTTAAAAGACCCTAGAATAACTATTCTCTACCATTTCCACCACAGAATCAGATAAAAGCATGTGCATGTGTTTGTGAAATGTTCATTTTAATTTAATTTAATTTAATTTAAAAAAATTTTTTTAAATTTCAGAGTATTATGGGAGCACAAACACTTTGGTTATATATATTGCCTGTGCACTGCCCAAGTCAGAGCTACAATCACGCCCATCCCCCAGACAGTGTGCCCCGCACCCTAATTTTAATTTTAGATCATTTACAGAACCGAGGGTAACTTCTTGTCATTGTCTTTCAAGTGGACACGTCATTAATGAAATATGCTCTACATTTACGTTGTAATATATTGAAAAACTTTATCAAATAACACAGAATGGAAGTTTATTGACACAAACATATTTTTAAGATAATTTTGCCAGCAATTTCCAGATGGCATATAAGTTAAAAAGAACGTTATCAAGTAGACTTTGTCTTAGGTGAACTATGTGTTTGTTTGGAAGGAAGGCTTTCCTAAGTATCTTGAGTTGTGGGATGATAACAAGAAAAGTTGTTTTTGCTCCCTAAATGTCCACTTGGTGGTCAAGGAAAAAGAAGCTAACCAAAAATATGTTATTATTAGATGTTCATGTCATCTGTTTTATAGTTTATACTTTTTTAATGATAAACTACTACAAAATAGACTTGATGATATGATCACCTGATGACAAACAAATATCTGTTTCATTCTTTCTGCTAGATTGAAGAATGAATAATCTATGACCCTCGACCAAAAGTAAGAGGAAAAATGTTCTTCATTGTATATTCTCTTTACTTTATTGGGAAAAATTTTTCACAGTAAAAAAATAAATAAATAAAAGACACACACACCCCCAAACCAAAACTGTTTCGCTCTTTCAGAACTGTGTGGTGTTTTAGTTACCAAGGAGACTCCTGTACAATGCCCCGTTTCAACTGGAGCAGCAGTAGTTATTTAACAGCACGGATGTCTATAGTGATACACAGACGAAAAGAGGAAAACATCTTTTTTCCTCTTTGTATTTATTTTCAGGGACACCAAGGCTGTCCCTCTGTGGGCTTGTGATACCCCACCTTCCCTTTCTTTATAACAGGTGTAAACAGGCTTACCCTTTGAGCCCTTTCTCAAATCAATCAACAAAAAAAAAGAAGTCACTCACTGAAAATAGAATGACACATTAGTGTTGGGTCAGGTTTTCTCTATTTTTAGGAGAGCCATAAGGGAAATGTTGCTGGCTGAATCAAAACATATTAGATCGATAGTTTTTTGAGAGAGGCAGCACATACCTTCATGTCTTCATGTGGAATTACTGGCTGTCACTGAAAAGAAATTGTCATTAAATGCTCCCTTTAAAACATTAAAACTGAAGACTAGTGTGTTGGGAAATTAAAAGCATGACATATTTGAAACCTGTGATTAATATCATATTTATTGCAAAACTTAGTTAACAAAGCCCTTTGGAAGAAGGTTTAGAAGAAATTTGCACTGTGTTCAGATTATATTTACAGTTTTGAAAATAATTTGCTATTGATCATTTAATCACTCAAATGGTAAGTCAAGGACGGTAATTCTGGAAAGGTACAAATTTTATGAACTTACATAAGTAAGTCTGGGACATTTTTCACCAACTTTAGTGTAGAAGGGGCTTCTTTTATCCCAAATCTGTCCTTTAAAACCGGCCATATGTTTTAGGGGGAAATCTCTGTATGGAATGATTGTGAACTGAAGTAAAAAATGTTGGATTAAAAAAGTTAGTTTAAAATTTATTTTTTAAACATGTATTGTCCAAGCACTCTAAGTGAAGGCCTTTGTTCTTTCTGAATTCCAGTTACATAACCTGCAATGCAGGCATATTTATAAAAACATTATAATGTTATCGTGAAAATTAAACAAGGTAACACATGTATAAAACCTTTCTTCAGTGAAACTCAACATAAACCTTATGCTCAATCTGTTTTACTTGACTAAACATCAGTGGATGTAGTGTCACTAGGACTTACGTATAGAATTATATACTTATAGACATCAGACTATAATATTTTTGTTTGCAGAACAGTTGCAGCTTTGTTAGGAAATGTTATTAATTTTTCGTATTTCCTCACAATGCTAAAATACATTCTAATCAAAATGACTTTGGCTGATTAAGAAAAAGAACATTTGAGCAAAGTATCTCTCCTTTTTAATGTAATTCATGCTGTTATGTGAGGAATATAGTACAGTTCAATTTTCTGGCAAAGAAGGGGAACTAGTTGAAACCGATTTTGTAAAAGGATGGAAAAGTTACATAAAACACTTATACTAGAGAGTAACTGTTCAGAGAAGAAAACATGTCCAAAGTATATGGAAGAATATACAGAAAATATAAGGAAATTAGATAGTCTACTTTTAAATATCCCATGTGTCCAAATAATCACAAAAAATTAGAAAACATTCTTCATAGAATGATTTTAAAAACTCAGTTTATCAAAATTTGTGAAAGGCAGGTAATGCAGTGCTTTGACAGAAATTTAAAGCTTGCAATACTTATCTTCAGATAAAAAATATCCTTAAAATCAATTATCTGTATTTATCTTTAGATGATAGAGAAGGATCAGTTGATTCCAAAGTTAGTAGAAGCCAAGAAATAATAAAGATAACAAAAACCATGAAACAGACCAAATGTAGAGGAATTAATAACACCAAACAGTGGTTCTTTGAAAATATTAAAACTGAAAAGCTGTAAGTAAAATAATCAAGGGGAAAAAGAGAAAAAAAAGCCAATATCAGTAATAAAGAAGGAGATACAATATTAATCTTATCAGCATTCATAAAATGATGACAAAATGTTATAACCAAATTCACATAAATTTTTCAACTTTAGTGAGATAGAAAAATTCCTTGAAAGAAATAACTCAACAAATTTGACTCAAGAACCTATAGCAAATATGAGCAGCTTCCTTCTATTAGAGTAATTACATTTATAAATAAACTCTTCCTCCTCCCCTCCCAAATAAACCTCCAGCATCAGATGGTTTCAGTGGTGAATTCTACTTAACATTTAATAAAGATATATTATAATAACAATCTTATATGCTTTCTGAGAAAATAGGAGCAAATTCTTTCTAACATACTTTATAAACTTACTAAGATATTGATATCAAACCTAAAAAAAACTATAAGAAAAGAAATGACAGACAATATCCCTCATGAATGTAGATGCAGATGTCTTTTAAAAATGGAACCGATGGCCAGGCACAGAGGTTCATGCCTGTAATCCCAGCACTTTGGGAGGCTGAGGCAGGAGGATCACTTGAGGCCAGGAGTTAGAGACCAGTCTGGGCAACATAGTGAGACTGTGTCTCTACCGAAACAAAAAAAAATTAAAAAATTAGCCGGGCATGATGGTGCTCACCTGTAGTCCCAACTACTTGGGAGGCTTAGACAGGAAGATTACTTGAGCCCAGGAGTTCAAGACTACAGTGAGCTATGATCATGCCACGGCATTCCAGTTTTGGCAATAGGGCAAGACCCTGTCTCTAAAAAAATAAATAAATACATAAATTGGAGCCTAGTTATGCATAAAGAAGAATAATGCATCATGTCCAAGTGAGGCTTAAAAATGCAAGAATAGTTCAATATCCAAAATTCAATAAATGCAATTAGCTACATTGCCAGAATAAGGGGGAAATTGTATATTCATCTCAACAAATGCATAGAAATCATGTGGCAAATTTCCATTGCTATTAATTATTTTTTTAAAAAAAACCATCAGAAACTATAGCTAACATCATATTAATTGTTGATGACTAAATGCTTTTGTTTCCCTGAATTGAGCAGACAATAGAAAAGGTTGCCTGCACTCACCATTTTTCTTCAATATTGTGCTGAAGATTCTAGCCAGTGCTATAAACCAGAAAGATGAAATCAGTGGCATAAAAATTGAAATGGAAGGTATAAAACCGTCTTTATATGCACATGATAAAATCTTGTACATAGAAAATCCCAATGATCACCAAATAACTAGTAGAATTTATAAATAAATTTAATGTAATTTAAGGACACATGCTTAATACCTACCAGCTACAAAAATTAAAAATTCAAATAAAAATACAATTTACAATAGCATCAAAACAATATAATATTTTGGTATAAATTCAATAAAGATTTGCAAGAAACACTAAAAAGCACAAAACATAACTTGATAAATTAAAAAGACCTAAATGAATGAAGGAGCATATCACGTTAGCAGATCTGAAGGTGAAACATTGCTCAGTGCCCATTCTCCCCAGATTTTTTTTATTCACAATCAAAATGCCAAAAGATTTTTTGCAGGAAATGATAAACTGGTTCTAAAATATTTATGGAATTATAAAAGGCCTATTAACCAAACAAATTTTGAAAAAGATGATAAAATTTGAAGAACATACACTACCTGATTTTAAGTCTTTAGGTACAGCTTCAGTGATTAAGACAATAAGATACTGGAGTAAGCAGAATAGAGAATTAAAAAAAAAATCCACCTATATATAGTCAATAGGTTCTTGACCAAAGTACCAAGGTAATTCAAGGGAGGAAAGAATAGTCTTTTTTGCAAATGGTACCAGAACAACTAGAGAGCCATATAGGACAAAATAAACTTGTACTTCTATTCCACACTACACATAAACATGCTTGTAAATAAAATGTGGTATATTTAGAGAATATACCACTGAGTAAATACTTACTATATACTAAGTAAAAGTACTCAGCAATAAAAAGTAATAAGCACAACAATAGGGATTGATCACAAAAACATATGCTGGGTGACAGAACCCATACAAAAACTACTGTATACTGTATGATTGCATTTATATGAAATTCTAGAACAACCAACACAAATCTATAGTGAACAAAATTGGATCAGTGGTTCCCTAGGGCAGAGAATTTGGAGAATTGACTAGAATAGGCCCAAGGGAACTTTCTTGGATAATGTAAATTTTTTTTATATTAATTGATATACATCCGAGTGTATACTTTTTTCAAAACTCATCAAATGATATATTTATATGAGCGTAATTCTGTATATAAATCATAATTCAGTAGTTTTTTAATTTGAAAAGCATATAAATTTTTAAAGGAAAGACATCTAATAGATTTCTTTGAGAGTGTACAAATTTAAAAGTGGAATACAAAGTATAGACCCAAAAAAGACTAGATAAAAGTGCTTTCTGAAGTGAGATATGCAAAGAAATAGACTTATAGTGATTTTTAATGTAAAATGTGTAAAATCTTCTACGATACTGTAGATCAGATTCTGGTGTACAAGACCATTTTATGTTATTTGAATTCTAATTAAAATATTTATATAGGATAAACAGAAATTGATAGTCCCATTCTTTTTTGTGCCAATTTATGGGGCACGTGATAAAATTTCTACATGTGTATAACGTATAGTGATCAAGTCAGGGTATTCGGGGTGTCCATCACCTGAGTGCAATACATATTCGTTAAGTACAGTCATCTTACCTGCTATGAAACCTTGAATTTATTCCTTTTATCTTACTGTATGTTTGTACTTTTAACCTACTTATTTTCATCCTCCCCTCCCCTGACTCGCCTTTCCCAGTCTCTGTTATCTATTTTTCCATTCTCTACCTCCATGTGTTCAAATTTTTAGCTCCCACATATAAGTGAGAACATGTGAAATTTGTCTTTTTTTGCCTGGCTTATTTCACTTAAGATGATGACCTCCAGTTCCATCCATGTTGCTGCAAAGACATGATTTCATTCTTTTTTTATGGCTGAGTACCAATGGCATTTTTTTACAGAAATAGAAAAAAATCTTAGAATTCATATGGAATTATGAAAGACCCAGAATAGCCAAAGTGAACTTGAGAAAGAATAACAAAGCTGAAAACATTGAACTTTCTAATTTCCAATTATATTACAGTTCTGTAGCAATTAGAACAGTATGCTTCTGGCATAAAGACAGACATAAAGACCAATAAAACCAATGAAACAGAATAGAAAGCCTAGAAATAAACTCATGCATATATGATCAACTGATGTTTGACAGGGTGCCAACAATACACAATGGGGGCACCCTTTTTAGTAATCAGGGACAATCTTTTTAATAATTAGTTTTGAGAAAACTAAATACATATGTAAAAATAATAAAATTGGACCACTACCTTACACCATACACAAAAATTAACTCAAGGTGGAGTAAAGCATTAAATGTATGACCTGAAATTATAAAACTCCTAGAAGAAAACATAGCAGAAAAGCTCCTTGACATTGGCCTTGGCAATAATTTCTTGGATATGACACCAAAAGCACAAGAAACAAAAGCAAAAATAGACAAGCTGAGCTACATCAAACATAAAAGCTTCTGCCCAAAAAAGTAAACAATCAACAAATAAAAATGTAACCTACAGAAGGAAGAAAATATTTGCAAAACACACATCTAATAAGGGGTTAATTTCCAAATATTTAAGGAACTCCTACAACTTAACAGCAAAAATAATGGTAATAGTAACTTGAGTTTAAAATGAGCAAAAGATTCGAACATTCATTTCTCCAAAGAAGATATATAAATAGCCAACAGATATATGAAAAGATGCTTATGAAAACGCAATAAATGATTATGCTTTAAAATTAATTCCATGATCCATTTTGAGCTAACTATTAAATAATATGTAAGATATTGTTCAGGTTTTATTTTTTATATTAATGTCTAATTGTTCCAGCACCCTTTGTTAAAACACTATACAATGCTGATTGAATTGCCTTTGCAGCTTTGTTGAAAATTAATTGAGCTTATATGTATGAATCTATTTCTAGACTCTATTCCATTGGCTTATTCTGTTCCATTGACACTACCTGCTTATTACTAAGCTTTATAGTTGTCTTGATAATAGGTAATATTATTCCTCCAACTTTTTTCTTTTCAATATTGTCTTAGCTCTTCTAGTTTCTTTACATTTTATTACAAGTTTTAGAATCAGCTTGCTTATTTCTACAAAATCATGATGAAATTTTGATAAGGATTGTGTTAGTCTACAGAACAATTTGGGAAGACTTGATTTCTTAACCATATTGACTGTACTATGCCATGAAGATCCCACATCTATTTATTCATTAGGACTTTGATTTCTTTCATCAATATGGTATAGTTTTCATCATAAGATATTATACTATATTTTCTTTACATTCATACCTAAATATTTCTTGACTATTAAAACTATTTTACATAGTATTGTATTTAAACCATGGTTATTTTTAAATTTATAGTAAATTTAAATTTAAATTAATTTATACTTCATTCCAATTAAAACTCCTCATTGATAATGCATAGCAAGATTTGTATTGAACTTGAACCACACAGTTCTAAACTCATTATTTCTAGTAGCTAGTTTGTAAATTCTTCACATTTTCTATGTCAATAATCACAGTCTATAAATAAAGAAAATTGTACTTTTTGCCAATCTGTATGATTTATATTTATTTCTCTTACATTACTGCATTGCTAGAAACTTCAGTATGATGTTGAACAATAATGGTGAGAAAGGCCATCCTTTTTTCTTTCATTATCTTATAGAAAAAATTATTATATTTGGCCATTAAGTATGATGTATGATATTAGCAGTGGGTTTTATATACGATGCTATTTTTCAGGTTAAGTACCATTCTACTTCTAATTTACTAAGAGTTTATATCATAAATTGATTTGGATTTTGTAAATGTTTTAATTCCCATTCATTGAGATGATCAGAAATTATTTCTACTTAATTTTGTTGATAGGGTGAATTACATAGACTTATTTTTAATGAATCAATGTTGAAACATTTTCACACACTTGAAATAAACTCCACTTGATCATGATATATTAACCTTTTATACACTGCTGAATTTGATTAGCTTGTATTTTGTGGAAGATGAGGTATACTAAAATTAATTATTTAATGCATCAATATTTTATGAAATTTTAGGAATAGAGCTAATGCCAATTGTAGAATTGAATTACTTTGAGCTCCCCATAAACAGCACATCCATCAAAATTGCAGTTTAATGTAACTATCAATATGTGTATCTATATATTTATCTAAATATACTTGTTTATATATAGAAATTTATCTTTAGTGAAAAAATATGTTTTGTACGTTTTTAGATTCTAAAATTAGCTAATTTCTTTTAAAAATTAAAAATATATAACACTCCATAATTTCTCAGCTCTAAATTCCAAAAAGATTATATAAACAAAAAAATTAGAGTAAAAATATAATTTTTATAAAAGTAAAAGTTATTATAAGTATGCTCTTTAGTTTCGACTCAGTTTAATTCCTTAAAAAGAAACTGAAATAACATGTATTCCGTGTAAGCTAAACAACCTTAGTAAACAGCAGCCTGAAGACTGGAGGAAAGGCTGAATAAATAAATTTGTCTTTGTTAGGCACCCGGCACCTTTTTATTATCCTACTATTAAGCTTTGACTGTGCACCAAATGGGAATGGATGCTTAATAGTAAAACATTACATATTAACAAGTGTTAATTGTTAATTGCTTTCCTTAATATGAATGTTTCAAACCAAAAACTTAAATTTAGTATTATCTCATCAATAACCCAGCAATCTTTAAAACATATTTCCTATATTTGTTTATTTTTGATTATTTTTAAGGTATTTCTCTTGGCTTTAATCTTCATCTCATACATGAAAACATTATCTCCTTTATTTCTCCCAAAATAGGAAAACAAAGATTAAAGAGGCAATAATTTGCCTTATATTATACAACTAGAAATTGTGCGAGCTATTATTTGCACCAAAATTTTTGGACTCCATCTTTTAAACCATTACCAGAAAACTGCACTTTTTAGTAATTCTGAAATATTTTCATTTATCTCACAGAAAATCTCTGACATGATAAAAGTGATACATCATCTTTATTTTAAACATGATTGAAGTTAATATACAGAAATTAAAATACAGAAATTCTCTCTCTATATATAAGTATATATATATATAGAGAGAGAGAGATTTTAAATATAAAATTTATCTACTGTTTTTAATTTGGAAATTATCTTTTCTTCTGATTTCAATTTGCTACTTGTTAATCAAATTAAAACACAAAGATTTCATAAAAATATTTATACCATTCACAAAAAAACCTGACAAAAAGGGTTAATATTAGCACTCATATAAGTATTTCAACCACAACCTAGATATTATTTTTTACTATAAAATTTAATGTTTTATGTAATATTTTACCTATGTTTTAATTTGGCAATACCAATTTTTTGATTTAATATATTGTAGGCACTTGTAGCTTATCAGGAATCTATTAGATTTACATATTTTTTCTAGCCAAAGCTTGATAACATAAGCAACATTAATAATGGAAGCTATATTAGTTCATCTATTCAATGTTGTTCCTAATAAAGGAATGTTCTCTGTAGGGTGTTAAGTGTTCAATTCATTCTTTTTTAATGATTCAGAGTACAAAATCTACGTCAATTCCCTAAAGAACTCAGTCTACTGCCTGATAAATCTCACAGTAATAAAAATTGTCTTCAGTATTTAATCTATTTTTACAATTGAATTAATTACTTCTTTAATTTCCTACTTGTATACCTTTGTACAAACTTTGGCATTTTTTCACCTTCAGTGAGTTAACTAAATTTTAGCATCCTCTTTTTAATTATCAAGTAATTTATTATCACTCCTCAATCACTTATATTACTTTTAGGAAATTTTTCCAATTTATGCCACCAAACAGAGCCATTTTTATATATATTTGTTTAATATGCCTTTAGTTTTCCTTTAAAAGATATCAAAGATGCTGTTTCTGCAAATAATTTGAGATTGTTTAGAAAAAATTAGCTATATACCTGTAATTTTACATCATTTTTTCAATGAATCTCAAAAATTCAGTATATGCTTCTGAGAAGTTCATAACTAACTTCTTCACTGTTGATTCAATCTCCCTTGGTGCTCTTCTGTTTAATTGGTCAGTTCATGCATCTCCTCAACAGAATTTATTGAACAAATACTATATTATAAATATTCTTTTATACACTGAGGATACAGTGTTCCATAGGATAGTGGAGAATTGCAATTAGCTTAAATTCAAGTGAAGGAGCATAAAACAAAACACTGAACTGATTTATGAACAATTTTAATTTAGAAAGTGAGATTCTCCATTTCCCTTGATCTGTTCCTCGCACGGCTTTTGGAAACAACACTTTAGGTTGCACTGGGCATGTTTCTCTGTGGGCTGTGGGTTCTTCTATGCAACACTCAAATCTACTTTCCTCTTTGATCTCACCAGTTTTTCAGTGGTATTAGGTTTTCTGATCTATCTGTCAATTATAGATGCATTAGTCGATATTCACCATCATTATTGATTTAAAATTCATGCACTATCTATGAGAAATATATGTTCTAGTCTACTGAATCACAAAAAAAAGACCCAACTCTGGAGGTCAAAAATTGCCTACATTCTACATTCTGAGGAAGGAAACAATAAAGGGAAAGTGGAGGCCATTCAGCATGATTACCACATCCTAGAGTCCATAAAGAGCTGATTCTCCCCTCTTCTTATTTTTAAAACATGTATTAAATTATGCCACATCTTTATGCAATATTCATAGTAGCATTCATAGAATGCTGCTTTTCTCGTCTCATACGCTCCCAAAATAACTTTACAAGATGAAGAGTTTAGAGGATAATTTCTAAACTCTAGATTTCTTCATAGAACATTTGAGAATATCAATAACTTTCATATAATTGTAAAGGGGTAATTCTTCTCATAGAACAGCAAAGTTCCTGAAAGGATTCATTTTCACTTCAACAATTTGGAAATAATAACCAGATTTTCACAAAATTCCTTGGCAATAAAAGGATAACGTTTTCTGAAGAAATGTAGTCTTGGAATCATAAAAGATTATAACCCAAAGAAATCTATCAAAATATCACATGTACCCTATAAAAATATACAACTATTATGCACCCATAAAAATTAAAAAATTTTTAAAATGTCTAGCAAAAAAAAAAAGAAGAAGAAAAGAAACCACCTATTCCAGTTTCTCCAGTGGTATAAATGGCACTCTCCTCCCACAGGAATAAGTGGAAAATACCATCTTTTGTCTCTCCATTCTATATATTTGTTGTTTACTAATCATTTATTTGGGATAAAACATTCTACTGTTTTAAAACAAGTTGAAACATACTGATGTAGAGTAACCACTCATTTTATAGGTTAGAGAATTAAAGATAACTTGTCCATAATAATAAAAAGTTTTTCATTTTGAATCAGAAACTGAGCTAGAAGACAAGATCTTATTACCAACATCTGTTATTTTTTTCATGATATTATGTTTTAGGCATCTCTAAGAGGGTGCTCCCTATTCTACACATCACTATTGAGGTCTAAAATTCCTTTTCTAGAGAATATTTCTATCAAGGATTAAAATCCATTTAGATTATAGTTGTTGCTTAGCATGCAAGTAATCAACAGAAAAAACATTATATTGAATTAAATTAACTAAGAATGGTTAAAAGACACCTGAGAATCAGGCTTTGAAGAAATAGTACATAAAATTTAACTCTATTGTTGAATGAACTTGAGTGAACTTTGGCTGAGATTAATTTCAATGTTAAACCAGTTCTTCTAATGTAAGTCCCTCCCCAGCATAGTGGAGACAGACTTCACTCTAGATATTCATTCCTTAAACCAGTATTTGTTCAGATAGAATTCACTTTATAATAGCCACTCTCTAGACACTGGGCATAAATCAGAGTAAAAAATCCACAAAATCACTGCAATCATAAAACATACATTCTAGGGCAGAGGTAGGCAATTTAAAAAGTAATTAAAATAGAGTTCGTTTTAAATATTATTATATTAGCCTGCTTTGGCAGGTTATGATTCAGAAACAACAAGGGCAACAACAACAAAAAGAAGAAGAAGAAACCTCAGCGGCTTACAGGAACAAAATCATAATCCCTTGCTCACATGTTCACACGCCCACTACATGTGCTAAGTTGAGGGGGATGCCCTCTTTGGAGGAAAGTGTTCTCACGGCAGAGAAAAAATTAGAATGGTGGAGCAGGCCATGTGATTGCTCTTATTGTTTCTAAATACATATTCAATAATAAATATTTTCTTCAAAGAAGATATATGACTCCAGTTGAAATCTATTGAAACAATATTCAAAAGAAACTTACTCTTATAGAAAATACTAATACCCGCTAAGACCTGTGTTATTTACCTTCTTCCTAGGAAAAATCTCAATACCACAGATCTCACTGATGACGACTGGATGGAACTAGGGGTCTGATTCCTGAATAGTAGGATACAGGGAGAAAGGACATGTGCCATCCCCAGGCCTGGCCTTTAAAACTACTCATTGTACAATCATCGTCTCCTTTCTCTCTCTGCCCCTCTCTCTCAAAGGACCCAGTAGAAAGACCTGGGGAACTAAGGCACAAAGAAATCACAGTCTGGAAAAAATGCCACTTGTCATCTTTCAATGGACATTGATATAAAAGAAAAATAAACCTTCCCTGTGTTAAGCTGCTAAGATTTGAGGAGTTTGTTTGTTACAGCAGCAAGTAATACATATTCTGAATAAAATACCTTTTATATAAAAAGGCAAAAGAAAACAAGTATTGGTGAGGATGTGGAGAAAAAGGAATCCCTGTGCACTGCTAGTGAGAAGGGACATTGGCACAGTCATTGTGGAAAGGAGTTATGAAGGTTCCTCAAAAAATGAAAATTGAAACTACCAAATGATACAGCAATCCCACCACTGGGTATGTATTCAAAAGATATTAAATCAGTATGTTGAAGAGAAATCTACACTCCCATATTCATTGAAGCATTATTCACAATAGCCAAAATATATACACAACCTGTCTATTTGTGGATTAATAGACTTTTTAAAATGTTGTGTATACACATATACAATAGAATATTATTCAGCCAAAAAAAAAAGAAAAATTCCTGCCATTTGCAATAACATGGATGAAACTGAAGGACATTATGCTAAGTGAATTAAGCCAGACAAAGAAAGAAAAATACTGTACGGTGTCACTTATATACAGAAACTTAAAAAAGTTAAATATATAGAGAACGAGAATAAAACAGTGATTAACGGGTGGTTAAGGATGGGGTCAGGAATGAGGGTCAGGAATGGGGGAGATGTAGGTCAAAGAGTACAAAATTGCAGTTATGTAGGGTAATAAGTCCAGGGATCTAATGTGCAGGGATCTATTTCTAACTATAGTTAGAAATACTGTATTGTATACTGGAAATTGGCTAAGAGTAGATTTTAGATACTCTAAACACACACACACACACACACACACACGCACACACAAATTAACTATATGAGGTGATGGATTTGTTAATTTGCTTGATATATTAATAGTAATCATTTTACTATGTGTGTGTATATATCAAAACATCGTATTGTGTACCTCAAATACATATAATTTAAAAAATAACAAAGGCATACTCACATACTGTTCATGGTGTTGCAAACTGATGTTTACAATATGGCAATATGGCCAAAAGCCTTGAGAAAGTATTCTTACCCTTTAATCTGTAATAAATTTCTAGAAATTGTTGCTAAAGGATAAACTCAGTTATGTGTCTAAGGTTTTAGCACAAAGTTGTTCACCTCAGATTGTTATAAATATCCTTAAAACACAAAAAGTATAAAAATGCCCAATAAAAATGGCTTAACAAAAAAAGAAAAAAATACCTTTTATTTTACAAACTCTGAAATATTTTTCCTAAAATATACACACATATTTCACAAATAATCAATGTAATTGTTTAGATTATATTAATTTATTAATTGGCTTTTGCTTAAAAAAATGATTTGTGCAGTTATTGGTTTTTTTCCAACTATGAAAAATAAAATCCTTAGAAAGGTAACCTATATTTGAAATATAGGATAGAAAGAGCAAAGTAAACAAAAAACAAAATAAAAAATTTGCCAGGAAAAAAATTATTTATACAAATATGCAAAGTGATAAATATAGGACTATAGCTCTACATTTTTGTAATATAACCTTAATTGTACCTAATTGTCCTATTTGTGATACATATTTTATGATTTTCTTTGGGCTGTGCAATGTTCCTTAAGCACAATTTTATAGATTCTTGTGTTATTTAACATCAGGAGAATGCTTTGACAGTCCAAATATGTGGGCCTCTCTCCTGTCATTTTAGGTAGTAAAGTGAAATGATTTTCAGTTTCCAGTGAATTCACTACTCTCTTAATTGCCCCCTGAGGAGCAAAGTGTCAGCAAGGATTTCTACCAAATCTTGCATAATGATTAAAAATGGAGAAACCAAGGCAGCTAAAGGAAAGGTCACTGTATAATCTCCTCTTATTGAAACAAATAGACTTAATGGAAGTACTCCATCTTTTGTGTATATCTTGGTGACTTTTCTCAGTCTTGAAGAAATGATCCCTTCCAATTTTATTACACTGAATTAAATGTTATGTTTATGAGTTTTCTCTTTTTAACAGTAATGAGGTTAGAGTCTCCAATTTTACTTTTTTCCCTTCATGAAAATTAACTTTTAAATAAGGTTTAATTGTTCTTTCCTTTATCAAAGACTAGAGAAAAGTACATTTCCAAAGAAAAAGACATTTTTATGTTCTTTTAGTTGCAGAGCTTAGGGATAAAGCCTACTCACCTTTCTGAAAACAGCAACCCACATTGTACTGTTGGGGTGTGAATACACAGTCTTATTTAATATCTATTAATAGAAAATCTTCTCTATTGCAGGAAATGTAATTGACATTGGATTAAATTTTACAGTTTACTATAGAAAAAGATACCAATCATACCTTATTTAAAACTCAGTATTTATAGATGAGCATTAGATTGTTAATTGTAGATAGTGTCCTGAATAATAATGATGCTTATGATAATGAAATTAATAGCAACAGCCAATATTCTTATTGATCCTAACAGTGCTCTGGCCAATGTGACAAGCTTCTTTTGCATATATTTAACTAATTTAATTTCCAAACACCTTTTGGGTCTAGGTTCAATTGTTATCCCCATTTTAGGCCCGGTGCAGTGGCTCATACCTGTGATCCTAGCACTCTGGGAGGCCAAGGTGGGAGGATTGCTTGAGGTCAGGAGTTCGAGACCAGCCTGAGCAAGAGCGAGAGCCCCTCTCTACTAAAAATAGAAAAAATTGTCTGGGTGTGGTGGTGCACACCTGTAGTCCCAGCTGCTAGGGAGGCTGAGGCAGGAGGATCATTTGAGCCCATGAGGTTGAGGTTGCTGTGAGCTAGGCTGACCTCACAGCACTCTAGCCTGGGTGACAGAGTGAGACTATCTCCAAAAAAAAAAAATTCTAATTTAATAGTTATTTATATTTTGAAATCATGGGATAAAAAACTCTCCATTAGATTTATTTAATAATTTAGTCAATATAGTAGATATTTGTCTTTATGTGTTGTCTAGCATGTACGGTATTCACATTTCACAAAGGTATCAAGTTTCATTTGGGGGAAGTTATTTCTCTCTGGTTTTGTGTAGTATTGGAGGAACATTTATCCCAGTTACTGTCCTTCCTCTATAGAATCACTAGAGTGTCAGATCCTTTCTCTCCTCAATTTCTGGTAAAGTGAACGGTAGACCTTGGGCCACAGTTCTGCCCAGCACATGCTGTCTCCAGGCCTGAATTTTGAGTAAGTGGCTGAGGACCGGGCAACTCATCCCCGAGGTGGTAGTGTATTAATGCAGCTGTCAGACAATTGCTGTTTGCAACATGAATCAGGAATCTTAAAAAGCTCCTACTGTCTTAGCCCTCGGTTGCAATTTTAGAAATCTAGTTTACAGAAGTATTTCAGACCATTAACCTATTAATTTATGAAATGTTATAACGATATATGATATTACCCAAGGCTTACTATAGGCTATTTTCCCTGCCAACCATTTTGCATGCATTGTCTCATTACCTACATTGCACAATGTTTGAAGTAGTATATAACTTTCTACAGGCATACCTGCTTGCATTCGTATCTCCAAATCTAGAGTTCCAGTTCTCAACCACTCATAGTTCCATCTATTTGTCAACCTATTTCGTGTTTTATGTATTATTTTCAACTTATGCAACAGCTCTTGAGGACTTCATTTCTATTAGACATGGCACTATACGGTGTACTCACACAGCTGCATTTGATATTATCCCTGCCTTTGTTGCAGTTTAATAAGGAGTGGCAAACATTTAAGTAATTAAGTGAAACTGAATATGGTACTCACCATGACAGATGTCGAGGACAGAGAGAGAATTGTTTAAAGGTAATGGGCAGCCTCCACGAATCCGGGTCAGAAAGACAGCCACGTGACTTGCTAACATTTCAAACATCACGAGGTATTTCCAGGCAGCCAAAAACAGGGGAGAGATTTGAAGAAGAGGTAATGCATTGACCAAATTTTTATAGCAATGAAACAAATTGCCATATGTTGGAAATGGAATTTAGATTGTCTTTGACATAGATAAGGGAAACTGCTATGTGGAAAGCAGCATGTGAATAGGTTAAAGACATGGGCAAAGGCCAGATCATGGAAAGTACCAAATGCCATCACACCAACTTAGATTATTTTATTACCTTTAATAAGAATATGCTGATGTTTTTTAAAGTAGAAAATAACAGGATCGATTAGGATTTTTGGAAATTATTGATACATTTTGATTATATACTAAAAAGATTATAAAATTATGAATAATCTTTGCAATGGTAGCCAATACTCTATCTGATGTGTTGTGACATACAAATTCTAGGAGACTGAATGTAGATTTATCCCAAGGAGTTAAGGACTTTTAAATTACATATTAATCAATGTTACTTGTTATTCAGACTGTTGGTTCTTTCTGAGGTGTAGAGTTATCTCTGAGCAAATGATGATTGTGTACTTGAGGTGTCTTGAAAATGTTTTCATCTTCTGTGTTCTTTTAAGTGCCCTTTCCCTCATGACACCCTGTCTTTCACAATCTCGCTGTTAGACAAATGATATCTATCAGCTTTTTATCCACACATAATTCTTTAGGACCCTGTTCATTTCCTAGTAGCAGCAAACACAATTTTAAAAAAAAGAAAAGAAAATAAAAATTATCAGGATAATAGAAAATGCTATGTTAATGTCACATCTCCATCTGGATTTTATATATTTTGATAATTGCTTTATATATATATGCTATTAACCTCAAAAGTGGCATTGATTGTCAAAATTTCAGGTGCAGCAGGTGTTTTGACAAATTGTGACCTTATTAATAAGAATTTTTAGCAGCAATTAAGGCAGTAAACATATCCAAAATATTTTGTTTGTTTGTTTATGGCTTCACAGTTTTCTGAGATTCATTATGCTTCATACTTCACTGTTGTTAAAGAAATTTCCTCAAATTTTTCACTGTTAGTTATATTTTCCTGATATAAAAGGTATCAGAAGAACAGAGGTTGAAAGAAGAAACAAAATAAATATGATTATATAAAAAAATGTATTATTTAAATAAAATAATAGAATTTCAGAAAGAAGAGTGGTCCTCTTATTCTTTAGGATCTATTTATTAGCTCTCTTCTCTGCATTTAGTATAGGATGAGAACTGATTATAAACAAAAAGATACAGTATAAAAAAAAGAAAAGCATGAGACCCAAGATAAGACAAGTATCTGCCATGTGTATCCACCTTCCTTCCTTCAAGCTTACTTGTGACTTTAATTGGCACTGTAATAAAATCAGCAGTTTTGCTACAAATAACCTCTTCATTCTTTATTTCCTGTAGATGTGGTCTTTACCTTTAAAAAGCATTATGAAAATAATGTTTATGTTGGGGAAATAATTTGCTTTTATTTTATAGAACCAAAGCATTTTCGATGAAGACCAAGAGTGCGTCTTTCTATAGGAATTTTGTTATAATACATATTGCTACAAATTATGAGAACGTTCTTTAATATATTCAAGGTAAAACTGTTAATTATATTTTATCAGTTTATATGGAATGGATTTGACCTACTTAGATATATGATTGATGACTTGATTACAATAGGAGAAACATCTATGATGAAAGAACTAGATAATCTTTGTACCACATAACAATATCTTAACATTATTAGGTCTTTTTGTGATTTTATTGCCTCATTTTTTTTAATATTCACTTGAGCTCAGATTGTACCAAATAGGATATTTGCTTCTCAGTTACTAAGTAACAAGCAATTTTTAACAACTTCATAATTGTAGAGTTATATTAAGTGATCTTAGGACCCTTTTGAATTGAAGAAATACAGGCTAAAAAGAGTATAGCACCCCACTTTGATAAAAAGCCTAAAATTAAAAAGAAGAAACTTTTCCTTGCCAATTGTTTGTTTGAGTGTTGGCATACTATTTGTATTTTGCAGTGTTATGTATACTCCTAAATTATGTACATTTATTAATAATCAATCCTTCAGGATACCATATAGACCCACACCTTAAACTAACTGCTCTGTTCCAACTTTGCCAAAAAAAAAAAAAAAAGAAGAAGAAGAAACAAGACCCAATCATCCTCCTTTATATTTGAGGTTTTAATTTCAGAAATATTTGGCTTAGAGTACTTGGCAGAGAAAAGATTCCAAATTTGTAAACCCATTAGGATGGAAATATGATTTTACTTTTCACGTTTGCATGTTACTAAGACCTTATCAGCAATGCTGATAATATTAGAGAGCACATATTCCAAAAGTTAGGATAGCTTATTGCATCAGAATCTTATATTTTGTTAATGTATGTTTCCCCAGAAAGTGATCATTATTGCCTCGTGCTCTGCTAATAGGTCATGAGCTCCTTCAAGAAGGAGGCCGTGTCTAATTGATTGTTGTATCACTGACACTAACAACAAACGGTGCATAACAGGTATGTTGAATAATACCTTTTGGTTTCTTGATTTATATATTTCAGAAATTCATCAAAGCCTCAGAAGCAATTTTTTCTAATGAATGCATAAGCCCATTACTAATGATTATTTGTACAACTTACTAATTTACTTTTCAGAACCATTTTTATTATGTATCCATTGAAAATATGTGACTTTTAAAAATAATTGCTTATAATTTACATATTATTGATTTAATAAGTAGAAATACACTCCTATGTCACTTTTTATTCATATTCATTTATTATCCAAAATATAATAACAATTTATAAATAACATTTCTCTCTGCTAAGAAATATTGATAAATATCTGTCAGGCATTCTTTTATTCAGTCTGTCATTTGATCATATTTAAGATGCAAAATACCTTTAGTTCCAATACATACTTGACGAATAAATAGTTTTTATCTGATCTTTCTTTAGCTGCATTTATTAGAATTCAAAACGGGAATATTCTAAGAAGAGTTTCTATCTCCATGATGACTATTCTTTACCCTGACTTCTCTCAGAATTCACCTGGTCGTAGACTTAATTCAACTTTTCATGTTCCCATCACTTCATTGCCAAAGTAGGCTGACAGATCATTTTATCTAGATACATGCAGATGTGGTGGAACATGCAGACTGGAAGGATTTGGGTTGATGCTATCAGACAACTTCCATGCACCACTGAACAACCCATTCCAAGTGATGTTCAATGCCATGATTCATTGAGAGTTTGGCCCACCCATGAATGGGAGCAAAGCACAAAATGACAACATTTTTAACAATATTCCAAAGAAAACAGCTGCTGAAATGAAATACTGAAATCGGTTTCTTTGAGTTTATCCCAGTGGATTGAAGGTGACAGGTAGGATGCTGATCTAATAAATTAGGGAAGAGTGATGAGTGCTTGAACTGTATCGGTACAGTGGAGACACAGAGAAGAGGAGAAGTTTGAGAACTACTGAAGAGAGAAATCGACAGGACTTGATGACCAATCGATTACACAGATGAAGGGACGAAAGTGTCAAATGATTACATCCAGATTTTTTATATATTTTCTTCCATAATTATCCATGAAGTTAAGTGACAAAACAAAATGATATACTCAGTAGATCCTGACATACAGCTCATGTGCTTTGATAAAATTTTTTTCATTATAATGCAACTTATAATCATTTGAAACGTTGGAAACAGGAGGACTACTAGATTACCAAGGATCAGTCTTCTGAAAGAATTCAGAAAATTTCCTAAAGAGTAAATAAGGAAGGAGTGGCATTAGGGTTATTCTGGAACAAGTGAGTCAGGTACTAAATGCAAAGCCATTTTCTAACATGAAATATCTACTCACATTCATATATAGTGTTCATGATTAGGGTATTCATCACTGAATGTATAAGATACTGTGTTCTAGGTTATAGCATAGACAGTTTCTAAAGATTTAGTGGTGAACAAAATCAATATAAACCTTGACCTCACGAAGCACATCCTCATTGAAGAGACAGATATTAATGTAATGATCACAAAATAGGTACATAATTATTGTAGTATCAGTGTGCTCCTAGACGTATACTGTGTTAAGAATCACATACTTTTACTTTAGAGAGAATTTTTACACCAGATTATAAATAAAATTTAAGGAGATTATGTGATCAATTTTGAATTCTTATTTATGAGAGAGATGATAATAAGTCTTAGCCAGGTATTTGTTCTTATTTTCTGTATTCAACTTTCTGTTGTTCACTTTTCTGCTAACATTTTGCTTTATTATTTATACTGTTTATTACCCATTCCTATCTGTGCTTTCCCTGAAACAGGGTTCATATTTTGAGTATTAGAGCTAGTTACTTTTGGATCTTGGATTAAAAACGATGTGATTCAAAAGCACATGGAAAGCTAAACTGAATGGACAAAAAAGCAAAGGTCTGGGGAAAGAGAAACATCCAGCACATTCTATTCTTGCATTCTTTAATATATTTAATAGTTCTGAATCCTAGATTTCTATAAAATTATCAATTGATTGCATTAGTATATATTCAGAAAGAACAAATCGGGATTTGGAGTCGTACATTACATTTCCATCAAGTAGTAGTGATGTGATGTTAGTTTCTGAAATAATTGAAAAATTATTACAGTGCATGATAATGAATAGACTGTCATTAAACAGAATCTTCTGATAGTATCTATTCATTTCTTCTTTTAAGATTGTATCAAGTTCATATTTCTTACATATAAGGAATTGAACATTTTCCCTTAGGATATGTTAATAATATTACCAATGATAATGTATTTCATCCTTAATTATCTTCACGGGACATACTTTATTAGCATGCATGCAGGGGCTTTGTTTTAAGAAATGCTGTCAGGGAAAAGGTTTGGGAGTCAGGAAGAGAATGTCATGGAAGAGGAGAAATAAATCCAAGGAGTCATTATCAAGATGGGCATCCCTGTGGACAACTGGAGTTCATTTCCACCGGGAGCCTTCAGAGATGCTGTATAGAATACATTCCAGATGTGAAAGAACAGATACTCATTCATGGATTCTCATGATGCTGCTCAACTCCTTCATTGTCTCGCATTGACCTATGATGCAATGGATGAACAGATTCCAGCAGGCAAAATACCAGCTGAAGGCAGAGGATCCTGGCATAAAATGAGCTATATGTGCTGTTGCAGCTAAGGTGAGATGCCGTCGGTTCATCTCTACACACAGATGGTTGCCATGGCAACACTGCAGTCACTTTGTTGGCCAAGAAGATGTGAAGTGGGTGCAAGAGATTTCGGATTCAGTAGAGTTTGGGTTATTTCAACATCTAGGCTAAATTAAAATAGAATCCAGGTTGTCTGATCCTAGCTCTTGCATCCTGCTTCCACCTAAGGGAAAAGAGCTTCTGTTGGGTCAGCAGTAAACTACACTTCTACTCTTTCCTGTAGAGCCTTACAGATTCCCTTTTGCTTTGTGCTTCTTGCTGGATCGGGCCTAAGAAGATTATTCATGTCTCCATCTTGATGGGATCACTGTGTTCTTGATGAGGACCAGAGTTGAGAATGGAAGATCAAACACTGTCATAGGTGTTCAAGGAGTTTCTGTTAACACTTTCATGTTGACTGTCAAATAATTCATGCTACGTCTTGCAGAGAAGAGAGTGAAAATCCTCGTTTGCTGCTAGAAAAATAAGTTCCTTTTTCACCAAAATGATAATGGCAGTGTAACTGTGTTTTAACAGTCTGAGAAATTATGTTTGCCTGCATTGCCTGAGTAATAATTAGGATCTATCTCATCCTCTGTGTTGACTGTATATGGAAAATTAAACATTTCTGTTCATTTGCTATCAATTTTTAAAAGATTTTACATTTGTTTAAATGAAAATTACTAAGCTGTGAAGATTTTGGTGTCAATAAATGTAGTTTTATGCTTGTTAAACTTAATATATTTTAAAATATATATGCTTATTTTTATTTCTTAATTGTTACCTTGGCTCAGAGCCTTTATACATGATAATTCTTTTGCTCAGAATCCTTTCTCCAACCAAACTCCCACCACACCTTGTAATTACTACTTCTTATTGATGTTTCGACTCAAGGAAGATTTCTGAAAAACTTGTCCAGGCCCCCAGTACTAAACTAATATTTCCTTGTACTTCTCTTTATTGTAAATAAGTATGAATTTTTACATTTTTGTGTAATATCTGTTTTCCCTACTGGCATAAATTCCATGAGTGCAGTGTGTATTCAGTTCTGAACATAGTGCCTTGAATTTCTTGGTAAATGTTTGTTCCATAATTAAAATGCAATATTTTAAAATATAAAAATATGAATTCTAAGTACTTAATTTTAATTCATTTTATAAAATAAAAAGATACATATCTATAGTCTATAAAAAGAAATGATAAGTAGAAAACTCAAGACATTTTCTACATATTGTCATTTTTGTTTATTAGATGGTACATGCCTTAACATTAGTTGCTACAGTGTGAGGTATTTGCCATATGGTGCCATGTAGTACTACAGTTCATTTGGTTTTAAACCTGTATTGAGGAAATAGGATAGTATTTGATACGGTGACAAAGTGGTTATGTTATTAATATTTGTATTATATTTTTTAAAAGTATAAGAGGGAGTATCTTCCTAAAATAAATACTTAGCTCTCTGAAACATAGGGTGAGTGACAGTAATCTGTTTACAGATTATGGAAACCCACACTTAAACCTGAATTTATCTCTGGTGATTATTAATTAGAAACATGACATTCTTGAGGTCAATGTAGATGGCTGACAATTGAACCATACTTGACAACCTCTTTAGGTTGAGATGACAACATTTAAATTAAAATCTATACTTGAAATACCATACGACAAAGCATCATTTATAAGTGAGGTACCAGGTCTTTTAAGGTGATGCTAATGACTCACTGATAGTACTGGATAGAAGAACACTAGCTATCAGTTTTGGAGACACTGTCAATGATTGTGGCCCCAGAGGAAAGTAATTAACATTTCTGGATTCCAATTTCATATGCCTGAAAAGAAAACAAATTGATAGTTCTTACCATTTAGGCTGATTGTGGGGCTTAAATTAGTTAATACTTATCAAGTCCTTAGAACCATGCTGACTTCTTAGTAAGTACCATAATATTACACTAAATAATATGTAAAATATGGACCTTTTCAGAAGCAAAATATTATGGAGGTATTTATAAACCAGGGTGAACACATCAGGAGAGAAATGGTGTATTTATTAGAGTTTACCAGACCCCTGAACAACTGCATTGAGCATGTCACAAGGGAAAATGGTCTGGGATGTTAATTCTACCTGGCCAAGTTAGAATACGTGGCCTGTGAAAATGGCCAAGTATTCTGGTGTTATCTGCACATGTGCGAGAAAAATATGACCAACAGAACAGTTCAGTGTTGATTAATAGAACTCTTAAAAATATGGGAATATGCATTCTTCAAGTTACATACAGAGGTATGTCCTATTGAAATGACCCAAGAATCCTGAATCTTTTTTGGAGGTATGCCACAGTGCTCCTTTAACATCTATACAGATTTTGAATTGTGGGTGATTGGAGTCTTTGAAATGCTTGATTAACACAACTGAGAGCAAGTTAGTCTGAATGAGCGTCCAAAATGAGAGTTTGAATTATATATCCCACTGAAGGAAAATGTGAAGCTTACAACCTGAGAATATGGGTCATGCGGTGCCCAATGAGAGGTGAAATACTGCCAAAACCGCATCTTCATCATGGCACCAGCGAATTATCTGTGAGCTTCGAGGAGCTGAGAAACATGCAATGGGATGTGAATCCCAACTGAATGAACTGCATATACACAAAATCCATATGTAAATCCCCTATAGCAAGTGAAACATTTTGGATAAAACAAAATAGGTAAAGTTTTCCCATAAAAAAAGTTACATGGAAAAGGGCCTTGATTGTCCTTGGAGAAAAGAAGCTTCTCAGAGATGTGAAAGAAGATCCCATTGTCTTTGGCCTCTGAGGCACATTCCATGGTAAGAGATGAAACAAGAAAGGGCCTGCACTTCCAAATTTCTCCACTTTCTATTGCCTCTATTCCCCCTCCCTAGGTTGCTTTTACCTTAGCCATTAAGTAGATTTTCAGAGGTAAATTAAGCTACAGTTCAAGAAATTTTTAAATGAACATAGAAGAATACTAATGGAATTAGATTTAAATTAAAATACTACATAAAAATGGAATGAAGCAAAAGAGGAATGAAAATATATTTTCTTTTCAATAGCATCCTCATCAGTTAAACCACGTATCTTACAAATTTATGGTATAGCTCCATGAAGGGTATACTATAGCATAGAGGGCAGGAAGAGAGTTCATATTTCCTTCAAACCCAGAGTGGGTTTTCTGTTCAAAATATTTTTTCCCATCATAGTGAAACAATGGAGATAAGCCTAATGTCGAGGACCAACACCAGCCCGCGGCCTGTGAGGGACTGGACCTCAGAGCTCCACCACCCCCGCCTCCCCCCACCCCACCCCTGCCCATGGGAAAACTGTCTTCCATGAAACCAGCTCCTGGTGCCAAAAAGGTTGGGGACCGATAAACTAAACTCCCTACACAACATCATTTAACATTATGGAAGTGATTTTGCCACTTCCCTTTTTCAACTCAATTTTTTTTAAAAGAGGATTTACTTCATTTATATTTTATTTGAATAAATTTCTATTTGAACCTGTCCCAAGTGGAAAATGATTTACAAGCTTTGTTAAGTCTTAGAGAAAATTTACTTCAGTGCTCAAGGGATAGTGTATTTTAAAACCGTTTCAATTGTAAAACAGCAACAGTACAAAACAACAAAGAAAACAGGTCTTCTGTTTCATGTTACAAAACCACACAAGTCATTGTAGCCAAAAGCACAAATCGACAGTCCAGAAACTGGCACTAAAGTTGTATAGGAAAGAGGTCAACTTCTCTTAAACTAAAAAAGAATCATAGTGATCATGATCAAATTAAGTCTGGGAAAAAGGAGGAGAATTAGGAAAGAGAAAGTCACTTGGAGTGTATTTGTTTTTACCAGCAGGAGTAGTCAATGACCTTCAGGAACAGTGACAATGGCAATAACAATGGTATCCATTGTTGAGTCTACTTGCAAATGGGGTAGATGAAGAAGTCAGATAAGGGCCACCTGGAAGGTGAAACAATAGCCACAGGAGCTTGCAGCTGTTCCAAAAAGAACTCCCCTCCCCAAACTTTCATCCAAACCTTCTATAAAGCTCGCCACTCTCCCCCTTTTTAGGGTGGATGCCCTTTTCGGCCTCCACCCACCTGCACCCAGGTGCCCAAAATAAATGGCATTTTTCTATGTCTCACGCTTGAGTATCTTTCTCTCGGCTCTGACCTAACATCTATCAGTTATTCACAATTAAAGATGAGGAAGCAGAGGCACTGAACAATTGCTATTACTTAAAATCAGATAGATATCAAGTAGCAAAGCCAAGATTCAAAACCAGTGCTAACTCCACACGTACATTTTATAAGAAATACTGCATTCAAAAAGCAGGTAGAGATTCACCATAGTCACACATCATCCTTAGGGACAGGAGGAAAACAGGAAATAATAGATATCACATTGATAAGGTTTAGGTTGAGTAATAGAAAGTTCCAGAATTGACCTGCCAATACCTCTATTTTATTTGTGATGTAGTTGTTGAATTCACCGGCTGACAGTGAGGATGAGCAGGAAACCATGGATTAATAGTTGATATATTTGGCCCCAGTTGTAAGATTTTTCTTCAGCGGCACTTTTTTGAAATCTCATAGATGTGAACAGAGCAAACAGTTGGACTTAATGTGTACATGATCACAGCCACATGATGGAAGGGAAACATTGGCAAGTTGAAAGAATCTGATTAAATGCTGGATTAAAGAAATGAAATCAGATAGCTAAGTACATTAAGGAAAGAAGTGGCTAATACGGAAATAAATTAAAGCATCCATTGGACTAAAAGGGCCTGTGAGTCTATAGCACAGTTAATCATGAGACCAATGACAGTGAGCCACTGTGGATATAAAAGTATAGAGAATAGATATTTGAGAACTCTTCCAGACTTTACAAGACCTACAAGTTAAACTGCAAAGTCTGGGCAAGGTGGTAAGTGTATCCATTTCAGTTCAGGTACAAGTCACAGGAGACAAGGATGTCAAGAATTTGAGAGGCCAAGCCTTTGTAAGTGTCATGGGCATGAATGTTAAGTCTCCTGGAATGAAAAAAAAAGATAACTGGGTAGAAGAAAGATGTAGACAATGTAGACATTGCTGTTAACAGTGTTTGTCAGTGAGTGATGGGGAGAGACCTCAAGTTTGAGAAATGATCTTAAATTGGACAAGTAGATACTAGGTTTAAATAAAGTGCCATATTGAGGGTGAGAGAGACGTAAAATATTAAACAAGTAAACACTATGTCAGGTGAACTATCTATGAAGAAGAACAATTAAAAGTGAGGGAATAGAGCGCGCCAGAGCCTTGGAATGTTTCTCTGATGTTATTGTCACGGTCTGGTGTCCATGGCTGGACTTTGAAGTTTTGCCCCAGTTCTTGGGCTCCTGGCTTGGAAGAATCGCAAGCCGGGCCCACACGATGGAGAGAGATGACAGACACTCAGCAAGGATGCGTGAAGGACTTATTGGAAATAGTGAAGTTATAAGACAGGATAGGGAAGAAAGCACAGATGTTTCCTAAGGGGAAACGGGTCTGTCTCCACGAGTGGAGAAGACGCTAATTAACTCTAAACTTCCTCCTTTTATATGTTAGCAATTTATGTTGATGTAAAGGTTAGTAACAAGGTTAGTCATAATCACCTATGACTATATGTCACAAGGTTTGGGGACTGTGATGGAGAAAGTCACCATTTAGGGTGTTTTTCTATTTTCTGATTGGTGGTCAGTGTTCCATGATTTAATTACCCCACTCTTTAAGACTGAAAGAACTGTTTCTCCTGGTTATTTTTCTGTAACCATTTCCTCCTTGTTGTTTTTCTATAACTGCTTTCTCCTTTCTGCTTTTCTGATTTCTATCACCTTTCACTTGTTTTTCTGTCCCTAACATTATGACCTTGGTTCATTTATGATTCAGTGCATCCCTAACACAACTTAACAGTTGTGGAGAACATTCGCCTTGAGTTCAACATAATTTTAAGAATTCTTCATATACAACTCATTTAGCCCTGACAGCAATGATATAAAGGCGTTTTCTCTATTTTGAAATGAGGGGACTGAGTTACAGAGATATTTAATAATTTATTCAAGTTCACCCAACTAATAAGTAACAGGGCTGAGAGTTGAACCCAAGCACTCTGAGACCAGATCAATGTTTTTAATCACTATACCATATAATCTCTCAACTGAGAAATCTGTAGGTTATATTTGCCTCAGGTGATTCTGGTCCTGACAAAAGTTTGGGAAACAATATATTGCTCTATGCAAACTATTGCATTAAGTCATAATTGGGGTACGGTGAGGGTATAAAATAATTAAGAAGTGGGCAATGCCCTTTCTCAAGAAATGGGCAAACTTGAAAGTAGTAGATAAATAAATATGACATAGTCTAATTCCCACTGCATACAGAAACACAGTTTTCATATGTGCACTACAGCACAACGTTGTAGGTAGCAAGGGAAAAACTTCTCCTTTGCCCTCTGAGATTCATTGAAAGACCAACTCACAAAAGACAGATTGATAAGAGAAAAGGCATACAAAATTTATTAATGTGCACATGGGAGAACCACAGAGTGATTACCCACCCCCCCCACCAATGGGGTTCAAGAGCTTACACACCATCTTCAGGTTACAGAAAGAACTGGGCTTGGGTCTTGGCAAGACAGGTTATGGTGGCAAGACGGGTTTTGGAGGGAGAGGCCAGGAGGCCTGGCTAACAAAGGTGGTCTTATTGTGTAGATGAAACCTCACAGGCAGCAGCCCTCAGAGGGAACAGATGGCAAATGCCTCTTTCAAATCCTCAGAGGTGTCAGACTCTCAGTTAATCTTTCCAGGATCTAAACAAGGGAAGGCCCACTGCATTAATGCAGACTCCCTGCAGATGCAAATTTCTCCCGCAAAAGACAGCTTTGCATGGCTACTTCTATTTACTGGCTCTCTGATAGCCGTCTCAAAATATGCCAAAAAATATATTTGGGCATAAAATAGTTTTACTTTCTTCAATAGTTATTGCAAATAAGCATTATTGGGTCTTCCCCAGTAGACTGCAAATCATCAGTAGCACAGATTTGATGCTTTTCATTGTTTTCTTTTATCTTAAAACCTGGCACCCTACTTGACAGGGAAAGAGGGCAGTAAGTATTTTAACGACTGTCTGGGAACCCTCACTGTGCTCTCCTTCTCATTTTTAGCAGTGATGAAAAGAAGCAACAGTGCATGTGTTGCCGCCCAACCAGGTTCATTTTCCCACTGTCCAAGAGGAGGCCAATGCACTGAGGCAACAGGATTTGCAGCAGAGAAAGAGTTTAATCCACATAGCGCTAAGCGGGGAAACGGGAGAAATTTCTCAAATTCTCCTCCCTGGGAATTTGGGAGACAGGGTTTTTAAAGACAATTTGGCATAGGCAACTGAGTCTGCTAATTGGCTGGGTTTGGGGCAGAGCCATAGGGTTGTAGAAATTATCTTCTTTGCTGACCAGGTTCTTGGGTGGGAGTCATAAGACCAGTTGAGTTAATTCCTCCGCATGGGCCACTGGTCTGGGTGGGTCAGCCATTCCACTGGAATGTGGGACCTGGAAGATATCTCAGAAACTACCCCTAGGTTTCAAAAAGGTGATGGTATCTATGGAGAAAGCTAAGAATCCTTATGACCACCAGCTATGTGGCTCCAGAGTGGCAATCATAGAGAAGTAAGCAGGGGGACAGTGGCTAATTATTATCATTATTTTTAGCTAGGCCTGAGCCTTATTTTTAGCTAGGCCCTTACCACAGTTCTCGCCTTGCACCCCTTTATCAATTTGTAAAGGCAGTTTCACATGTACCAGAACTAGTCTGATAATGTAAAATATAATGTTAGTGTTGAGGACTGAACTCTGATCTTTTACTTTTGCCCAAATTCCTTTGTAAAGGGGCCTAGTGAGTCACACCTACAAATGATAAAATCTCACTAAACAGCTTTTTGTTAACCAAATACAGTGCAGCTTTACTCCTAACTTGCTTCTGGTATAGCATTAACATCATCAGAAAGATAGAAGACCCCCCTTCTCTTAACTCTAGCAGATACTTATCTTAAGGAAGATCCTCCTGTCTGGACCTCACAGAGTGCTCAAACCTTTCATCTTAACTTAAGCATTTCCTTTCTGGTCTTTTAGATAAAGCCTAACTCTTTCAGCCAATTGTCAGCTAAAGAATGTCTAAACCCACCTACGACATGTAAGCCCCTGCTTGGAGATGGCCTGCCTTTTCGGGCCAAACCAATGTATGCTTCCCATGTATTGATTTATAACTTTACCTGTAACCCCTGTCTCCCTAAAATGTATAAAACCAAACCTTAACCCAACCATAGTGAGTCCACTTGCCCAAGGCTTCTTGAGCGTGGCTCTAGGTCATGGTCCTCAAATTTGGCTCAGAATAAAATTCTTTCAACTATTTCAGAGTTTGGATTTTTTCCATCCACAGTGTGGAGAAGTGTCATTCAATATGCTATAACATATCAAAAAATGAAGTATTTTTATTTTTGATTTTGTTGCCAAAATATTGAGTTAAAATAAATTTTCAGTACTACAGGGTTACTGGGAGGGGAAAAAATCTCTTTTTATTAGATATTTTCAGAGAATGACTATGCCTCTGTACCCATGATTAAAAAAAAAAAAAAGATCTTCGCAGGAGAATCACTTCTCCCCTTCAACTCCCAAATAGCTGAGACTTTGGTGCTTTTTTGTCCTCAGGCTTCTCAAAACCTATATTCACTAGAAACTTGTATAAAGAAGGAAAAGACAGACCTTGTATTGTATCAATGTTAAGTACTTTGATATATTACCTGTGAATCACATTTCCTTTTTAAGGTAGAAAAGTCAGAGAAAAATCAAATAGGCACCTTAAATAAAGGGTTATTAAGAAAAAAATAAAATAAAAGAGAGTGAGTTGCAGTTGACCAAAACTGCTGCAGGGCTTTCCATTTATATTCCAGTGGTTCCTTAAAGGAACCTTTGTTAACAGATGACTGACATAGATTTGCATTTAATTTCCTTGGAGGCACAGAAAAATCCTAAACCATCAGTTATTTTACAGAGTAGTGATTGATCAATTAATAATTGAATTCACAATGACACCACATAATCTCAGTTCATTGGAATACTTGATGAACAGTCGAAATATTTTTCCAAGGGATTTTTAGATGTTATTGTGATTTATCCACACTAGTGCAGGGGCTAAAGAGCTTTGGCCAGGATATTTCAGTGAGCAATTGGCTATATGGGTGTGACTGCTGGAACTTTTAGGTAGATAGCTAGAGATTCTGGGTCTCCTAGGGATGTAAGTAGGTGCCTTGCCTTGGTGCTGCCTCGAGCAATCCCTGGGAAGAAGGACAAGGGCGGGTGCCAGGCTCCAGTCTTGGTGCCACCTCACTTTCATCCTGTTCAGGATGCCTGGGGGAGGAGGGAATGACTTACCAATCTACCAATCAGAACTTAGCGTGCCAACTGCAAAAAAATGTAGAGGACTCTCTAGCCCACAGGCCAAGTGCACAGGTACAATAGAGTCTGGAAGGTGACTTAGGACAACCTAAGGCTAATTATGATGTCATTAGCTTAAATTTACACTGAGGTTCACCCCCCCAAATGGGCTTTCAGAGAAGCTCATGGGAGATCCACATGCTCAGTAAGACTAAGGTCATATAACTCCCAACTGTCCATCAAAGTGGTTCCATGATGACGTCTGAACCACAGGGAAGTCCCTATCTGGACACTATAAAACAAGACCTAGACCATAACTAAGTTCTTTTGCTATGACAAGGGGTCTTAGTCGTACGTATCTTGCTCTGTAAACCTATATCTTGCTCTTGTTCTATAATCCTATCTTGCTCCCACCTAATAAATTTCACCTCGTGCTTGCCTTACTTTGGTGTGTCTCTGAGAACACAGGATGAGACTGCCAAACCAACACAACAAATAATCCATTTTCAATCCTCTGTGGAAAAAAAATTGACATAAGGATATAATTTCACATTAACAAGAGATTTGATTCGTTAACACAATAATAACATTCATAAAAATTTGCTGGGGGTTTTAGACTTGCCATAGGTATTTAATTGTGGGATCTTTAACTCATGTGCTTTGTATTTATCACTCTTGAGTATTGTTGACCCAAAATAAGTAACTGAGGCAAAAATCTCAATCAATGGAGGTTTATTAAGCCAAAGTTGAGGATGCACCTGGGAAAGTCATGAACTACAGACAAACCTGTGGCTATTTTTCCAAAGGGGAATTTGGACATTTCAGCATTTAAAGGCATACAAAAAGGAAAAAAAAAAAAGCAGGAAGGAGGTGGTGAGTCAAAATGGCTACACTCTTGTGAGACCCAGGAAAATCTAAATTTTACATAAGATAAGGTCAATGTTAGAGGAGAAAAAGGGAGTGAAGGAAGCATCAGTTATGCAGACATCCCTGGGCAGGTGGAAGACTGTCTGATCCTGTCTTGTCTCTGTTCTGTGCCTGTGAAGATAAACCTGTAATTCATTATCAGTGTGGAATCAGAACAGACTTCAGTTTGAGGAGTTAGACGTAGCCTGCAGACTTAAAGTTACAATTTGCAAGTCCTGGCTTATGGGAGGCCAGCAAGGAATTTACTTAATGAATGGTCTCTGGGGCCAGTTCTTCCCAGGTGCCTGAAGGCTTTACCTTCTCTTTTGCATAAGGAATTTTGGGAGGTAGTCCTGAGATTTTTATTTTCTTTTACAGTATAAAGGGCAGAGTACTCTGTAAACAGGTCTTCTTTAACAGATGACCTACAGTTGAGGTGCCATAATATAAACCATTCTCAGGAATGCACCACTACACAATGCACCACTACACAATGAACAGATTTCTTTTTGCCACTTACTTTCTTTTTTTGCATTCACTTATGTTTTACTCCTGTCTTTTCTATCCTGAGTTACTTCTTTCCCTTTTCCTTCTTTTCATTGTTTTATTTTGTTTTCTTTTCATTTTCTTTTCTCATGTCTTTACTTCCTTAATGTTAAAAATCTCAGGGTTACTGGTGTGCTTTATTCTCCCTATGACATTTGAGGGTCTTTTTAATCAATAACAATGCTAAACTAAAATCTCTACTCTAGCTGAGAAGCTGTACTGGAAACAATCTGCCATAAGACAGTGATGCATCAACATGTGGTAAGTGTTCTTTAATCTTCCACCACCATCACCATGATCACATCATCTTCAAACTGCATTCTGCTTTCCAGTACTGTGATGAGTATAAACTGAGGATTTAACTAGATGCATCATCTGAGGCTCAATACATGTATGTGCTAACTCAACTTTGTATAAATTGTGCAGGTCTGTGCAGGGGAAAAATTATAGGCCTTCATTGAGCTTACTTCCCAATACAACAGAGTAGCAAAAATCAGAAACATAAAAATAAATGGAGATGTAATTTGCTGCAAATAATAACAATAATAAAAGTCCTAAGAAAGAAAATAATGGAATAGGGGCCTACTCTGGGAGTTATAAAAACCCCTCTGGGAGGAAGTGATATAAAAGCCAAGCTTCATCTCCTAATATTTTGAATATTTATGTCTGGAGTAGGGTTTTTTGAAAACCATTCCAGACCTAAATTACATATATTATAAGACACTTTAGTAATTTCTCTAAAAAGACACTATTCTTACATATTACTTTAACTTGATTATTTGAGCATGACAACCTTGCATTTGGGATCACCTGAGATGCATAATTTTATGACCACTCCAATAATTTTAGGGAATAATTTATAATGACTACAGAAATTTATCTATATCTGTATTGACAGCCAATGCTTACGCAGAATAAAACCAAACATTTTCCTTTTATTACTGTGTAAAGACTTACAAAATCTCAGGTCAGTATAGAAGTTCTGGGATTCTTATTTTTTTAAACCAATATCTAATCCAACAAAATAATATGCATCCAGTATTACAAAAATAGAATTGATGGATTAGGCCTAGTTGCCTAGTAATTAAGTATACTGGACATGTTAGCAACCGCAATTATAGCTTGATATTGATCTAATATTTGTGGACTTTTTTTGAAAAATGCTAATTCCTCAGGAAAATTAACAATTCTCCCATTTAATAAGCTCAAATATAAAGAACTAATAATTCCACGTAAATCCAATTCTAGGTTAAATTTATTTAGAATCTACCTAAGCAAATGTCATAATTTGATCAAACTGCTTGTCAAATTCCCATTACTCATTTTTACTGATCAAAGACATATGAGAAAAAAACCAAAGCAGACATATTTGAAAGTTATATTTATAAGAAAATGATTAAGTGCAATGTTAAACAGAAGTGTAAGGTAAACTTAGTCTTAACATTTTTTTAAATTCCCTGAAATTTCTAATTTTTCTATTCCTAATAGCCGTTTTTCCAATATCCAACTAATACAGTCCAAAACCATAACTGCCAGACCACAAGAAATCTTTGTTCCTTATTGAATCATTTCTGGTCCTGAGAATTTTTGAAAATGTCAGAGAATACTTTGAAAATTTATCCTAATTGTCACCTGTCACCTTTAATTTAGAATAGCTTTTCAGTGTTTTCTGCATACTGTTTCTGTCTGTCTCACCACAAACCCTCCATGATGTTCTAGTTCTGCCTCTAGATACTTTTTTTCCAAGTGTGCCTGGAAGCTGTCTCCTCTAATTCTCCAAAGCACAGTCAACGTAAGCCTGAACTAATCAAGAAAATTTGAATGATGCTATGAAAATAATACAATATCCATAAACAGATTTAATTTAAAAAAAAAACACATTCTTTTGCTTTGGGATATAGATTGAGGGAAACAAATGTATCATCTTGGCTTAAACAAACAGAAACTTAACAAAAATATAAAATGACTGTTTTCAGACATTATACCACAACCTATGCAGGACTGTGATTCCTGATAGAAGACAAACAAATAAGATGAATTGCATGTTTGCCCCAGATTATTGTTTGGAGGTAGTTCCAAAAATCAGACTGTGACTGGATATGCAAACTGAGTCTCCCTGTAACTTTGAGTCAAGGAGACAAAAGTTGAAGTTGGAAGAGGTCAAATTGCTTAGCATTTTTAAGATAGAATACCACAGAGAAGAAAGCTGCAGAGAGAGAGTGAGGGAGAGATCAGCAAAGGGGTTCCTTGGTTGTTTGGACAAATATTTACATGCATATAAGTAAATTTGTAGTAAAAACAACAAACAAATAAAACCAGTATATCTTCCCACAAATAAAACCCCTGGCTGACATATGAATTTTGACAAACATTTTACAGAAGAAAAGGTATTAATTCTACACAAAATATTCCACAAAATAGAATATGAGGAAAGAATTCTCAATTTTATAGGGGTACCACTACTCTGATACCAAAACCAGACAAAAATATTAAAACAAACACATACAAGCCTGTAAATTAACATTCTTCATGAACATAGACACAAAGACTTGTAACAAAATATTAACAAACAAAATTCATTAATATGCTAAAATGACAAAGACTAACTATAATTCCTTACAATAACAGACAAATAAAAGGGAAGAAATACACATAATCTTGTCAGTTATTTGCAAAAAGTGTTGGAAAAAATTCAAAATCCATTTATGATTAAAACTTTTAGCAACTATAAGAAAGAATCTTGATTAACATGATAAAGGATATCTACAAAAATTTTACTGCCAACATCATAGTAGACAAAATAATAAATTTTACTCCTACAATTGGAAACAAAGCAATAATGTTTACTTAGAACACATGTACCCTACATTGTACTAGCCAATACAATACGAAAAAAATACAAATTGTAAAGAGGAGGTTAAAAGAAAAATAAAGTCTGTATTTGTTGATTACCTGGTTACCTTTCTAGAAAGTCATAAGAAACGTACAAAATCTTTATTAGAAATAATAAATGTATTTAATGATCATGATGGCCTTAATGTTTCTCTCAGCTTGACTAAAGTTTAGACAGAGATTTTTCCTGACTATAAAGCCCTAATCTCCCTTTTCTTCCAGTATTTACATGAGAAAGCTTTCAATTGTATGTTCTTTGTCTGCTCCTTTGAGATGCAAATCAGTGCCCAGCCTCTGGCCAGTTTTATAGCCAAGGAAGGTGTTTCTCAAAGACCTGCAGGGCTTCCCTTTGAAATGGAGTTATCAAGAAAGGTAGCAGTTCCTGTGAAAGGATTTGTACCTAACTTTTGATAAGGGACAATTAACACAAATAGGTGGCACAACCCCACTGACAAACCTCTCTCCTAAGGACCTCCTGCACTTTTCCACTAGCGACCCCCAGTGCTGAAAATCACTTTAGCCTTTGCTTTGGGGGAATTGAGATCAACTTCTCTTGCCTATTCAGTTGTCTTGAATGAAGTCTTACTTGCCTGTTAACTTGATGGGTGAAATTTTTCTTTGACATTATAAGATGTGGAATACAAAGTCCCTGTACAAAATGAACTGTATTTCTATATATTAACTGCATATATATAGGAAATATATATATTAAAAAAAATATGTATATTGGAAATAGAAATTAACTATCACAATAAAGTTACAGAATACTATTGCTTAGAGATAACTTTAAAAAATACACACAATAATGGTAACCATAATCTACAAACCACTGCTGAATGAAATCTTAAAAGTCAAAGAAATACCATGTTTATGGATCAGATACTCAATATTGTTAAGATGTCAATTCTTCCCATTTTCCAGTGAAATCTCCAGTAGGCAATTTTAGAAACTAACGCGCTTTATCCAAAATTAATATTATAATGTAAACAGCATAGACTAGAAAGACAATTTTGGAAAAAAATAATTGGAGTTCTTGCTATACCAAGTTTTGTGACCTACCACAATACTACAGTAATCAGAGTATGATATTGGCTAAAGAATAGATATAAAAATCAATATATCAGAATAATTTGTCCCAAAATATACCTATAAATATATAGGAACAATAGATTTTTAACAAAGTTGCTAAGGTAACAAAATGTAGATGGAATAGTCTGTTCAACAAATCGTGCTAGGAAAATTGGAATTGCATGCAAGGAAAGATAGAAAAAAAGGAAGGGAGGGAGGGAGGAAGGGAGAGAGGGAGGAAGGAAATCTTTGTCAGAGTATACAGACAAAAGTCAACTCTAAATGAATCATAGATGTAAATGTAAAATAAAAAATAGAAAACATCCAGAAGTCAGTGAAAAATCTTTATGATATTTGATTACACAGCATTTTTTTGTTAGAATACAAAAAGCATGAATCACAAATTAAAGATTTAGTAAATTTGACTTTATCAAAATTTGAAACTGTTGCCCTTCATATATACTCTTAAGAAAATGAAATTTAAAAAAGTAAAACAGAGAGAAAATATTAGCAAAATACAGACAAGATAAAGACTTTTCTATAGAATATTTAAACAAGAAACCTTTTTCAACTCCATAATAGGAAGACAAATAATCCTATTAAAATTGACAATAAATATTTTTTTAAAACCACTTCATCAAAGAATATACTGAGATGGTAAGTAAATACATAAAATGATGTTCATGATTATTAGGGTACAGGGAAATATGAGTTCAAACCATTATATGCTCACTATAATTTCTAAAATTAAAATGACTACCAATAATAAAAAGTGGCAAGGGTGTGGAGTCACTGAAACTCTCCTACAGTGCTGATGCAAATTCAAAGTTAAATAGCTACTGTGGAAAATATTTTGCAGCTTTTTATAGAGTTAAACATGCAATTACATTATGACCTAGCAATCCATCTCCTAGGCATTTACCTAAGTGAAATAAAAATATATGTGTATAGCAAGAGCTGTACTATAGTGTTCACAACAACTTTATTTACAATAAATAAAATCTGGAAAAAAATGTCTTATCAAATGGTAAATAAGTAAACATATAATAAATATTACTAAGGAATAAGAAAGAACAAACCACTTATAACCATAAATTTAGATGAATCTCAAAAGCATTATGCTAAGTGAAAGAAACTGGACTTAAAAAACTATACAGGTTTTATTCCATTCGTGTAAAATTCCAGAGAAGGGCAAACTATTGAGAAAGAGGTATAGTAATTTATTACAAAATGATATGAGGCACTTTTTAGGGACAATGAAAATTTTCTCTATGAGGATGGTGAAGATGATTATGCAACTGTATATATTTGTCAAAACTCATACTCATTGAATTTTACAATTAATACAGTATTACTCATTTTTACCTCAGTGAAATTGATTAAACAAGCATACAATACTTTAAACCATACAAAAACTTTAAAAGGATATATCAGATAATATATTCCTGAAGCCATTGGCTAATTACCTTTAGGTTTCACCTACCAGGTACCAACCCCTATAATTCAGGGCCTGCCGCTAAGATGTGTGTGGTAAAGAAGCCTGGAGAGAGAAATCTGATGATGATAAATTATGACTCTCTTTGAATACATTGATTAAAGTATAATTTATTGTCCTTTGATTTTAAGTAACCATTCACTGACACTGATTATTAAGCAGAAAAGGGACTCATGGAAGTCTTACAGGTTCCTCTGCTGCATGTTTTTCATTTGCCTTTCCAGATTCACTCTAAACACTTTATTCTGATTATTCCTCTGGAAAACTGATCTATATGGGCAGTTTTAAACATCTCCCTTGCCTACTGCCTTATGGTTGGGTTTGGTGTGAGATTAGGGTGTTTACTTACAGCTCCTTCCCTGTGGGATCGTGCTATGGTCTGAATGCTTGTATACCCCAAAATTAGTATGTTGAAACTAATCCCCAATGTGTGGTATTGAGAGGTGGGGACTTTGAAAGGTGATCACGTGATGAGGGCTCTCTCCTTGCAAGTAGGACTAGTGCTCTCATAAAGGAATCCTGAGGGTGCTTGTTAGCTCTCTTGCCCTCCCACCATGTGAGGACGTAGCAAGGAGGTGCTGTCTGTGAGGAAAGGGCCCTCATCAGACACCACGTCTGCTCACACCATGATCTCGGACTTCCCAGCCTCCAGAACTGCGAGCAATGAATTCTGTCGTTTACAAATTACCCAGTCTAAGGTATTTTGTCATAGCAGCCTGAAGGAACTAAGACAGACCTACACCAGCCTACTGTGTATCTTATTTGATAGTCACTACTCTTTTCAAGGTACCCTTTTCTACACAAAAATTTCTTCTGGATCCCCATAACTGCCTCCCTCTCTCTGTGTCATTCCCTCTCTCCTTTTCTGACCTAAAGGTACTGAGGGCTCTGCAGTTACTAGCCCTGGTTTCTGCACCACTCACTGTGGTCTCTTATACCTTGCCTTCGTATATAGGAATAAACCTTCAAATTATCTTAGTGTGGGTGTGATAACTTCTCTGTTGTGCTAGTGAATTATACTGTATCTTATAGAATTTTAGGAAGAGCCCAGCAGGACGTAGGAAAGACAAGGAGCTCGGAAACATCCCCACAGATCTTAAAAGCAGATACTCCTAAACTTCCTCCTTTTAAGGTACTGCCCACTTTCAACTTGGCTATAACAATGTCTCTCCTCAAGTTTTGAATTCCTGGACGAGGGTATTTGAGAGGTTTAGTACAGTAACATGACCATCTCTGAAATCAGAATGGGAGGCAGAGGAAGTTCTTGAAATTGACAGACCAACAAGAAACAACTGGATTGACAGATACAGACCCATGTGGGAAGGAGTCACTGTCAGACTCCTTAAAATTATGTCCATTATATCTGTTGAAGCTGTTGAGGTCCTACTTATCATTACTAAAATCATGAGAATATTTCAGATTACGGTTTATAGATGAGAGAGACAATTACTTCTTCTCACCGAGAGATTTTTCCCTAAAAACACATTTTATAGTGAAATCATTTATTTACTTACTTGCCTATCTGTCTAACCTACTTTCTGTGTCTACCAATTTGCCTATTCTGGACATCTAATATTAATGGAATCATACACTGTGTGGCCTTTTATGTCTGGCTTATTTCACTCAGCATAATGTTTTCAAGGTAATCCATGTTGAAGCATGTTTCAGAACTTTTCTTTAAAATTTTTATGGCTGAATAATAGTCCACTGTATAATATTTCATTGTATGCCAGATTTTGCTTATTCGTTGATCAGTTGGTGGACACTTGGATTGTTTCCACTTTTTATGCCTATAATGAATCATGCTGCAATGAACATTCAAGCTCAAATTTTGTGTGGATATGTTTCCAATTATTTTGAGTGTATTGCGAGGAGTGTAATTCCTGTGTCATGTAGTAAACTGTCAAACTTTTTCACACAGCAGCTGCATCATTTTACATTCCCATCAGCAATGTATAAGGGTTCCAATTGTCTAAGTCCTTGCAAACACTGGTTTTGTCTGATTTTTTTGATAATAGACATAGTAGTATATATGAAGTGGTAACTCATGTGGTTTTGATTTACAGTTTGCAAATAAAAAATGATGTTGAATATCTTTTCACGTGCTTATTGGCCAATTTTATATCTTCTTTGGAGAAATGTCTATTGAAATCCATTGCCATATTTTAATTATTGCTGAGCTGTAAGTGTTCCTATGTACTTTATAGATAGTAGACACTTATCATATACATTATTTTCAAATATTTTGTCCCAGTGTTTGGTTTGTTTTTTCATTTTCTTATAAGTATCCTTTGATGAACAGAAGTTTAAGTTTTAATGACATCCATTTTATCTTTTTTTCCCCTTTGGTTGCCTAAACAAAACATTGACTAATCCAAGCTCACAAAGATTTCTACTTATGTTTTCTTCTAAGAGTTTATACAGCTTTAGCTCTTATATTTAGTTCTTTAATACATTTTTAGTTAATTTTTGTTTATTGTGTACTATGGCATTTTACATTTATTTTTTTTCATGTTGCTATCCTGTTGTCCCACCACAATATGTTGAAAGATTTTTCTTGTCTCATTGTATGGTCTTGGCACATTTGTAAAAATCAATTGACTATAGATGTTATGTGTTTATTTCTGGACAGTCAATTCTATTTAGTTGATCTATGTGTCTATCCTCATGCCAGTATCACTCTGTCTTGATTACTGTAGGTTTGTAGTAAATATTATGGAGTTTTGCCATCCTAACAATATTTAGTCTTCCAATCCATGAGCACAGGATGTCTTCATTCATTTAGATCTGTAATTTCTCTCAGCATTTTTATGTTTGTTTCCAGTGTATGCATTTTGCACTTCTCTTGTTAAAGATATTACTAAGTATTTGGTTATGTTTTATGACATAGAAAAAATTATTTCTATGACTGGATTGTTCACTGTTATTACATAGAAATACACCTGATTTCTGATTTGTGATACTGTATCTTTCAAACTTACTGAACTAGTTTATTAGCTGTAATGATTTTTTGTGGATTCTTTAAAATCCAGAACTCCAGAATGTTTATTTGGTTTCTTTTTATAATTTATATCACTTTTTTAAAAGACTCTTTTTTTTTAAATTCAGAATATCATGGGGGTACAACACTTTGGCCATACACATTTCCCCTGTTCTGCCTGTGTCAGAGCCACAATCATGGTCATCTCCCAAACTGTGCTCCCCACATCCATTCAGTGAGAGTTTTTCCCATCCCTTCCACCGCCCTCCCGCCCGCCCACCCTCAGATGAATGTTATTGCCCTGTGTGATGTAAGTGTTCATCAGTTAGTACCAGTTTGATGGTGAGTACCAGTGGTACTTGTTTTTCCAATCCTGTGACACTTCGCTTCGAAAAATGGGTTCTAGCTCCAACCAGGATAATACCAGATGTGTTAATTCACTGTTGTTCCTTATTGCTGAGTAATACTCCATGGTATACATATACCACATTTTATTGATCCACTCGTGTATTGATGGGCACCTTGGTTGTTTCCACAACTTTGCAATTGTGAATTGTGCTACTATGAACATTCGAGAGCAGATGTCTTTATTATAAAATGTCTTTTTTTCTTTTGGATAAATACCCAGTAGTGAGATTGCTGGGTCAAATGGTAATTCTACTTTTAATTCTTTGAGGTATCTCCATATTCTTTTCCATAGAGGTTGTACTAATTTGCAGTCCCACCAGCAGTGTATGAGTGTTCCTATCTGTCCACATCCCCGCCAACATTTGTTATTTGGGGATTTTTTGATATGAGCCAATCTCACTGGAGTTAAGTGATATCTCATTGTGGTTTTGATTTGCATTTCCCTGATGATTAGAGAAGTTGAGCACTTTTTTATATGTTTGCTGGCCATTATTCTGTCTTCTTTGGAAAAGTTTCTGTTCATGTCCTTTGCCCATTTGTTAATAGGGTTGTTTGATTTTTTCTTGTTGATTTTCCTAAGTTCTGTATAGATTCTGGCTATCAGCCCTTTATCAAAGGTGTAGCATGCAAATATTTTCTCCCATTCTGTAGGTTGTCTGTTCACTCTAGTGATAGTTTCCTTGGCTGTGCAGAAGCTTTTTAATTTGATCAGGTCCCATGTATTTATTTTGGTTGCTGCTGTGATTGCTTTGGGGGTCTTCTTCATAAATTCTTTGCCTAGGCCAATGTCCATAAGAGTTTTTCCAATGTTTTTCTTCAAGAATTCTAATGGTTTCATGTCTTAGGTTTAGATCTGTTATCCATTGTGAATTGATTTTTGTGAGAGGTGAGAGGTGTGGGTCCACTTTCAGTCTTCTACATATGGCCATCCAGTTTTCCCAGCACCATTTGTTGAATAGGGAATCTTTTCCCCAGTGTACATTTTTCTGGAATTTGTCAAAGATCAGGTGACTGTATGAGGTTGGTTTTATATTTGGGTTCTCAGTCCTGTTCCATTGGTCTACGTGTCTGTTCTTGTGCCAATAACATGCAGTTTTGGTTACTAAAGCCTTGTAGTATAGTTTGAAGTCTGGTAGACAGATGCCTCCCAATTTGTTCTTTTTGCTTAAGATTGCTTTGGCTAGATGGGGTCTTCTCTGGTTCCAAAAGAAGTGTAGAATTATTTTTTCTAGATCAGCAAAAAATGATGTTGGTATTTTGATAGGGATTGCATTGATTCTGTAAATTAATTTAGGTAGCAAAGCTATTTTTACTATGTTGACTCTGCCTATCCAAGAGCATGGTAGGGCTTTCCATCTATTTACATCCTCTGCAATTTCCTTTCTCAGTGTTTCATAATTCTCTCTATATAGGTCTTTGACCTCCTTAGTTAGATATGTTCCTAAATATTTAATTTTCTTTGTTGCTATTGTGAAAGGTATTGCATCTTTAATTTGTATCTCGGCTTGATTGCTATTAGCATATATGAAGGCTATGGATTTGTATGTATTAATTTTGTATCCTGAGACTTTGCTGAATTCATTTATCAATTCCAGTAATCTCTTGGTTGAATCTTTGGGGTTTTCTATGTATAATATCTATCGTCTGCGAATAGTGAAAGTTTGACCTCTTCTGCCCCTATCTGGACGCCCCTGATTCCTCTGTCTTGTCTAATTGCTGTGGCCAGGATTTCCAGCACTATGTTGAAAAGAAGTGGAGATAGTGGGCACCCTTGTCTAGTGCCAGTTTTGAGGGGGAATGCCTTCAATTTTTCCCCATTCAGTATGATATTGGCTGTGGGTTTATCGTATATGGCTTTAATAGTTTCTAGGAATGAGCCATCTATGCCTATATTGTTAAGAGTTCTTATCATAAAAGGGTGCTGGATTTTGTCAAAAGCCTTTTCTGCATCTATTAAAAGGATCATATAATCTTTGTTCTTGCTTTTATTTATATGGTGAATTACATTTATAGATTTGCATATGTTGAACCATCCCTGCATCTCGGGAATAAAGCCCACCTGATCATGATGGATTATTTTTTTGATGTACATATGGATTGGTTTGCAAGGATTTTATTGAGAATTTTTGCATCTATATTCATCAGGGATATTGGTCTGTAGTTTTCTTTTTTTGTTGTGTCCTTTCCTGGCTTTGGTATCAAGGTGATATTGGCTTCGTAGAATGAGTTTGGGAGGATTCCATCTTTCTGGATGTTTTCAAATAATTTCTGCAGTATAGGCACTAGTTCTTCTTTGTAGGCTTGGTAGAATTCAGGTGTGAACCCATCTGGTCCGGGACTTTTTTTTGTGGGTAGATTTTTAATTACTGCTTCAATTTCGGTGCTTGATATTGGTCTGTTTAGAAATTCTGCTTCTTCCTGGTTGAGCCTAGGGATGTACTGTGTTTCTAAGAATTTGTCCATTTCCTCCACGTTTTCGTGTTTGTGGGCATAGAGATTTTTGTAGTATTCGAAGATGATGTTTTGTATTTCCATGGTATCAGTTTTGACTTCTCCTTTTTCATTTCTAATTGAGCTTATTAGAGTCCTTTCCTTTCTGCTTCTGGTCAACTGGCAAGTGGCCTGTCTATTTTGTTTATCTTTTCAAAGAACCAACTTTTTGTTTCATTGATCTTCTGTATTGTTCTTTTGTTCTCAATTTCATTTAATTCTGCTCTGTTTTTGGTTATTTCTTTTCTTCTGCTGGCTTTAGGATTGCTTTGCTCTCCTTTTCCATTTCCTTAGATGTTTTCTTAGTTTACATTTCGTGACTTTCGTTTTTGGATGTGGCTTTATGGCGATGTGTTCCTCTCAGGATGTTTTCGCTGTATCCCACAGATTTTGATAACTGTGTCCCCATTATCGTTTAGTTTGAAGAATCTTTTGATTTCAATTTGAATCTCCTCCTTGACCCAATAATCTTTCAGCAATAGATTGTTTAGTTTCCAAGTTTTTGCAGGAAGATGTGAGTTTCTGTTGGAATTGATTTCTAATTTTATTCCACTGTGGTCTGAAAAGATACATGGTATGATTTCTATTTTTTGAATTTGTTTAGATCTGTTTTGTGGCCTAGGATGTGGTCAATTTTAGAGAAAGTTCCATGAGCTGATGAGAAGAACGTATATTCAGTGTTATCTGGGTGGAGTGTTCTGTAGATATCTGTTAGGCCCAAATGTTCTATAGTCCTGTTTAGGTCTTTTATTTTCTGTTTTGTTTTTTGTTTGGAGGATCTGTCCAGTTCGTCAGTGGGGGAGTTGGTTAGCCTTCTGTATGGCTTTGTGTATTAGTCGTTTTAGATTTATCAATTGGGTGCTCTGTCCTGGGTGCTCCTGTGTTAGGATTGTAAATTGGTTGTAGATCTTTGTGAACTTTTCCACTTCCCATTATTGTCCTCTTTTTTTTGCTTTCATTTACTTTCATTGCTTAAAGTTTATGTCCTGACTGGATTTCTTGGTCTCCATTCTTGTTGTTCCATTACCTGAAATTATTCCATCCTTCACTTGATTGAATGTCTGTGGTAGGGTGTTTCCTGAAGACAACAGATACTTGGTTTTTTTAATCCATTCAGCCCCTATGTCCTTCATGGCTTCAAGCATTACATTTAGCAGAATTTATTGGGATGAATTTGGGGTAAATTTTGATTATTGTTGGGTGTCTTTTGTTTTACCTCTTGCGTCATTGTGGAATCTGGTTTCTGGGGTTTTAGCTTTTGCGTAGTTTTACATAGGTCGGTGTCTGTTGCTCTGTTTAGTGTATAATGCAGGTCTAAGCATTTCTTGCAGGGCTGGTCTGGATTTCACAAATTCTATCAGTGATTGCTTATCTGGAAACGTCTTTATTTCTCCCTCATATAAGAAGCTTAGTTTGGCAGGATACAGAATTCTGGGTTGACCTTTGTTTTGTTTTAGGAGATTGATGATGTCTCCCCATTCCCTTCTGGCTTGTAAGGTTTCAGCTGAGAAATCTGCAGTTAATCTGATCGGTTTCCCTTTGTAGGTTACCTGCTCTTTTCATCTTACAGCTCTGAGGAGTGCCTCTTTTGTGTTTACTTTGGTCAGTCTAATAATTATGTGGCGTGGTGAATGCCCTTTCATGTTGACTCTCCCAGGAGTCCTGTGTGCTTCTTGTACTTGGATATTGAGATTTCTGGCTAAGCCATGGAAATTTTCCTCTATTATTCCTTCAAATAAATTTTCCAGCCCATGCAAGTTTTCTTCCTCTCCCTCAGGGATACCTATGATCCTTATGTTTGGCCTCTTTACATAATCCCACATTTCTTGTATGCTTTTTTCCTGCCTCTTGTTTTTGTGTTCTTTCTCTTCGGCTGATTTATTTAGCGCATAGGAGCTGTCTTCTAGCTCTGAAATTCTTTCCTCTGCATGGTCCAGCCTATTCTTAAGGCTTTCCACTGTGTTTTGTAGATCCTTGAATGCTTCTTTCATTTCTAGGATTTCTATTTGATTTTTCCGTAATATTTCTATTTCTTTGGAGAATTTTTTGTTCATTTCTTGCATTTTTCTTGTGGTTTCTTTGTGCTCGGATTCAATTTTCTCTTGAATTTCATTGTGCTTTCTTATAATCCATAAGCGAAATTCCTCTACTGTCATTCTATCCATTTCATTTGGGTTGGTATCCATTGCTGAGGAACTGATAATTTCTTTTGGGGGTGACTTTTCACTCTGATTTTTCATGTTCCCTGAGTTCTTTCGCTGGTTTTTTCTCATCTGGCCTCTTGGTTGAGAGCTGGGGGTGTTAGAGCTAGTTTATGGCCCTGTCACCAGGCCCACAATTATTGTTCCTTGGCAAAGCCAGGGAGAGAAGTAGTGGCCTGTATTGCCTTAGGTGTATTTTAGCAAGTTTGGTGGATCTTGGGTTAGGTCATTCTCACCACACTCCACTGGGAAGAGGAAAAGACTCTTTTTTTAAGAGCAGTTTTAGGTTCACAGCAAAATTGAGAGGAAGGTGCAGAGATTTCCCATATACCCCATACCACCATACATGCATAGCTCCCCCATCATCAACATTCTCCCACCATTGTGTCACAATTTATGAACCTGCATCAACACATCATTATCACTCAAAGTCTACAGTTTACATTGGGGTTCATTCTTGGTGTCGTACGTTTTGTGGGTTTGGACAAATGTATTCACCATTATAGTATTATACAAAGTATTTATACCTGCAGTCCCCTCCACCCCCCTACCCCTGCCGCAGACCAGGCCCCAGAGCTCTGCCACCCCCTACCCCCTGCCCCATCCATGGAAAAACTGCCTTCCATGAAACTGGTCCCTGGTACCAAAAAGGTTGGGGACCGCTGATTTACATTGCCCTAAGAATTTTCTCTGCTCACTTTACTGATACCGTTAGATGAGGCATTGTTTTATGCTTTCCTTTAGTTCTTTATACATGGTTTTCTTAAGCTCTTTGAACATATTTAAATTGCTAATTTAAAGTCCTTTCCTAGTAAGTCCAATGTCAGTCAAGGCTTCTTCTTGAATTGTCAGTAGACAATTTCTATTGATTCCCTCCCCCCAGCTATAAGCCATATTTTTTTGTTTCTTTGCACTTCTTATATTTTTGTTGAAAACTGGACATTTAAATGGCATCATGTGACAACACTGAAAATCGGATTCCTCTGCCCCTGCAGAGCAGGTTTGCTAGTAATAACAACCAATCTCAAAAGAGGACTCTTACTGTGTGGAGAATAGTGAAGATCATCATTATGCCAACCACCAGAAACAGGAGTCCACTTACTGAAGCCCAGTGCATCCTGGAACATGCACTGGTTACCTCTTTTGAGTCCTGTGAGACACAACACACTCACATAAAACAAGTTATGGGAATCACGTTTATTACTTACAGATGGTCATCAAGGGACAGAAGAAGTCTAGGGTCTACTCAGAGCAGGTCCTCCAAGGCTCAAGAAAGCTGCCATGGCCAATGGAGTCATGATTGTGCATGGCCCACTTTGCACCACAGCTGACAGACCCTCAAAGCAACCCACCCAAGTGACACACTAGGCAAAGGTTTGAAGGACATTCTGCCTTTAGGGGAAAAAATGCCAGGCTGTCCTAGTAGTTCCTCTTTCACTCAAGATGTTACATTCCCTAGGAGGACAGGAACAAGGCCTGGGCTGTCTCAGGCAGTTCTTCCCTATCTCAGGATGTTGCATTCACAGCACTTTCTATGTTATACTTGAGAACTACAAGCAAGAAAGGGGAAGAACTGGGTTGATGCATAGCCCCCAAAAAACTGTCCTGTAGCCCCTACTTTTTCTGTTATTGCTGCTGCTTGTCACAGCAGTTGTTGCTTGTTTAGTGCATATTTATAACTAGTTCTATATAGTACATTCACTGTCATGTGTGGCCACCAAAGTCTCTGCTCAGTTAACCAGTTAATAATGGAACAGAGTTTTCTTTACATGCTTGGAACCAATAAATCTTCCAGTGTTTGCTGAGGGGCTCCATGTGTGTTTAGGGCCACACCTTCAACACTGAGACAGGCAGTTTACAGTTCTGCCTTAGTCTTCATTTTCTACTTGCCCAGAGACTCAAAACCAGTCATAAGAGAGTGTCCTGAGCACACCCCTGCCACCTCACAGAGGAAAACATCTATATTTGAATTTTTTAGGGCCTTTATGTGTACCTCATTTCAGACCCTTCCTTTTAAACTATTTGATTAAGCTATTGTTTGCTCCACCTTTTATCCGTTGCTTCAGGCTGCAAACACATTAAACATGCCCCCGTACATATTTTTGGCAAATGCTCCACAGGGAGAGGATTTTAGCATTGGTCAATCTCTGAGTCAGGTCAAACAAAGACAAGCATTTAAATGGCATCTTCCAGGAAACCGCCAAACAGAATGAATAATAACGATTTTTAGGAATGAATTTTTGTGAAAGTACCAGCTCCATCTCGCATCCTAAATGCCAGAAATGTGGGACACTATTTTTCAAGGCTATTGCTGAACTGGGGAGGGGAAGATGGGGCTAAAACAAGTTAAAATGTCACGAAATTCACTGTTTTTAATAAGATCCAACTCTTTTCTTGAGTTAGTGTTCCTAAGTTGCTGCACAACTTTAATTAATTTCCAGAGCCCTGAAAAAGTTGATCCTGACAACCTTTGCCACTTTTTTGTTGCTTTTATGAAGGGGTAAATTTTCAGAGGTTCTTACTCTGCCACACTCACTGATATCACCCAGTTTGCTTTATTAAATTATTGAAGTAATATTTTGGGTATATCCTCTGTTGTTAAATCTTTAATGTAAACTTTCAGTAAGCCAGAACATATTTCTAAATCTCTATGCCTTTGATAGTCTCCACAGCAGTGTCCAGTTAGCAAGTAACTATCCGATCTTGCTTATTAACAACTATTTTGGAGAGGACAAAAGGAAAATCTACATATCATTGTCCACTGGTTAAAGACTTCTTAGTGACATTAGAAAGACATGCAACTGTCATGGGTAACTTTCAAATGTGGATCATGTGTCAATCTGGAATCCGGCAGCAGATTTCACTACTCTTCCCATAGTTTTCCCACCTTTGGGAGCCTGATGCTTCTTACGCCTTTGTCTCCTCACTATGCTAAGATTTATTGCTTTCTGTTAAAATACTACTTAAGCGAGTCTCCCAAGCCACTGAGTTGAGAAAGTTACCTTCCAGAGAGAGTTACTTTTCTCCCATGTTACTAACATTGCTTGTTTCTCTCTTGATAATCTGCCTTATTTTTCAGGATAGTGTCTCAACTACAAACTTAATGAGGGTTGAGAAAAGATTATGTATTTTCTATCCTTCAATCTCTTAGACAAATTCTAACTATAAAATGTTTGGAACTCATGGCGATGAAGATATCTTATAATTTCAAAACATAATATATTTATTATATAGCAGAAAAATAACTCTTCAATTTAAATTCTTGCTTGTTTCAAATTTTTCTATAATTATAGCTGTGTTTTAAACATAATTGTATATCTAATTCATGCAGCTAATAATAAAAATTATGTCCTTTGATTATTATAAAGATATATGTATTTATAATTATTTATATTTATAGCCTCAAATAATTTTTTTTAAACATAGTGAGTAGCTCACATATATTATTTTCCTCTGGTCAGCATTCCCCTTTGGAAATATTTTAAAAGTTATACCAATGAATTATTAATGTATGTGAAGAAATAGACAAGTTCTATTTACAAAGATGTGCTATGCACAGAGTGGCTTATTAGCTCACAATCAATAAAGAAAGGAAACTTGAGTAAGTATCCTTAAAGTCTATAGATGGAGGATATTGATAGATACAGGGGATAAATGGCGAAGGAAAATCTTCTTTTGGAAATGGCATCTAAAGAAAAAGTTGTCAGATTCCTTATTGAATAATTTTGCAGGTAGTTTACTTACTGTTGTGGCTTGATTCCAAACCATAATAAAATAGAACAGGATGGGCAGCTTTTAAAAACTCTCCTAGAGAGGTAGAGAACATGTTGTTCTTTTATAGCAAAAGCTAAGATACTGATTTGAAATTCAAATTAACATTTAAGTCTATAAGTTGACTAATGAGATAAATGGTAAGTGTTTCTTTACAGATCTTCCTGACATTAAAATAATATAAAATTAAAATAGGCTTCAACACAAGATTTATTTTTAATTGCTAGCTTTATATTTCAGTACTAAGTATTCGATCATCAAAAATAGTAGTCTTTTCCTGTCTCAAAAAAAATAAGTCTTTTAAAAATCTTCTCAAATATTTTCACTTTCTGCCTGTTCATCCATATTTCTCAAGACCTCCCTCTTGTTTATATCACCCTGCTTTATGAAGATGCAACATTCTGACGTACCCACGCCACTGCACTCTCTCCTAAAATCGTATCCATTTTTCTATTAACATTGCAGTTCCATCTGCTTCATAAAACTGCTTTATTTCTTCCATCATACATTGCCCTTCCACTCATTTGAACTTCTATGCCTGCACATTATCTTGAAAGAGTCAATGGAAATCTCCAGGTCCCACACTGACTAACACAGTGCTGTATACCTCCCTGCAAACAACTACCCCTCCTTCGTACTCCCACCGTCAGTGGGTTATCAGATCTTCCACTTATCAAGGCAATGGAGTTATTCATAAGACATTTGATTTATGTCATATGTTAGTCACCTCTATTTCTAACATAACTGCACTATCACACATCCTTGCCTTCTTCAACTGGCCTCAGAAAAGGCGATTTCATGCATTTTCAAATAAATACACAATCTGGAATTTTAATGCCAGGCCACTTGCACAAAGGCTAACTTAGCCCACCAATACATTAAAATTTTCAAGACTCAAAGGAAACTTTCCTCAGACTCAGCCTCCCACTATAACTAATCTCTTTCTCTTTTCTCCTTCACGTTCAAACCTTTTCAGAGTTTCTCTGTACTCACCAACTTTTGCTTGTAGTATTCTTCTTTTTTCTAAATCCTATATCATTTCCTCCCAGTTACACTCAAACCATTATTATACAGGTCGCCATTGACATTCCAATATCCAAATCCAATTTATGTAGTGAATTAAAAATTATTTACTGAGTAATTACTTTTTGTTATAGATTCAATGATGGACAAACTAGAAATGTTCTCCCTGTTGAAACAAAGTCTAATTATGAAAGCAAATGTTAAGAATAACATACAAATACATGTATAGTTAAAATTAAAATAACCACCAAAAAAAAAATGCTGGGTACTTCAAAATGAATTAACCAAGGATAATTGTGTGGGGAGATCCTAGCTGACTTCTCCATCTTAGCAGATTTAATTATTCCTCTCCCTGGGCTTTCAGTGAACATGCTTGCATTAGACTGATTTAATATTTCTGCCATGTATACATACATTGAAACATCACAATGCACTCCATAAATGTACACAACTTTTATCAATGAAAAAATAAACAAAAATTTTAAAAAGAAGCCTATTTTCTCCTGTCTACCTGAAACTTTGTACTCTTCAATCAACATGTCTCTTTTCCTTGTCCAATCCCCTGCCCCCACCTCTGGTATCCATCATTCTGCTGTCTACCTCTGTGAGTTCAACTTTCTTCGACGCCACCTAAAAGTGAGATCACGCAATAGCGTCTTGCTGGGCCTGGTTTATTTCACTTAGCTTGGTGTCCTCCAGGTGCCTCCACGTTTTCACATTCACAGAATGGTGACGATACTAAACAGGAACGCAATATATATTTTGAAATTGCTAAAAGAGTAGACTTTAAATGTTTTGGCTATCAAAAAAATGGTAAGTATGTGAGGTTATGGATTTGTTAATTTGCTTGGTTTAATTGTTCCACATTGTAAACATATATCAAAACATCACACAGTGCCCCACAAATATATAAAATTGTTATTTGTCAATCAAAAATAAAAATAGAAGATGTACAAAAGGCCAACAGACACATGAAGAGATGCTCAGCATCACTAGTCACTGGAGAAATGCAAACAGGGGCCACAGTGGATGCCACCTCATGCCTGTTACGGTGGCTCTTATCAAAAAAATAAAAGATGACATGCTGGGGGGATGTGAAGGGGGAAGCATTTGCACACTCTTGGTGGGAATGTAGATTGGTGCAGCCATTTTTAAAAAACAGTATAGAGGTCACTAAACAAATAAAAATGGAATTACTATACGATCCAGCAATCTCACTGTGGGTATATACCCAAAGTAATGGAAATCGGTGTGTTGAAGAGACATCTGCATCTCCTTGTTCACTGCAGCACTATTCACAACGCCACGATATGGAAACAACCTAAGTACCCATCAACAGATGAATGGGTGAAAAAAAATGGTATATATTTATAATAAAATACTATCCAGCCTTTAAGAAACAACAAAATTCTGTCATTTGTGACAATGTGAATGAATCTAGAGGACATCATGCTAAGTGAATTAAGCCAAACCCAGAAAGGCAAATATCACTTGATCTTACTACTCTGTGGAATCTAGAAATTTGAACTTGTAGAAACAGGAAGCACAATGGAAGTTATGAAAGGGTAGATGGGGGAGAGTGTGTGGGGAAAGGGGGAACGCTGGTCAAAGGATACAAAATTTCAGTTAAATAGAAGGAATAAGCTATAGTGATCTATTGAACGACAAGATGACTAAAGTTAATAATAATGTATATTCCAAAATTGCTAAAAGAGTGGATTTTAAATGTTCTCATCACAAAGAAATGATAAGTATATGATATAACAGATATATTAATTTGCCTGATTTGCTCACTCCACAATGTATATAATACATGTATGAAAATATCATCTTGTACCCCATAAATACATACAATTATTGTTCATCAATTTAAAAAATAAAATTTTAGAAAACTAGCAAAAAACAAGGAAGAAAGCAATTATTATTTATTGATAATAGTTTAAAAGAACTGTTAACCTTCCCAGGAAAATGAATCACTTCATACTCATGTCAGATTTATTTCCAGTTCCAGAATATAGCATTCACATAGTACAAGATATAATCCAAACTTACTCAACATAGGAAGAATCAGGAAAATATCTCCTTTTCTCAAGAGGAAAAAAGAAACAAAATAAAATAAACATGAAAAAAAGAAATAGGTTCAGAAGACAAAAATCCTTACATATTTTCTACATTTAGTACGTGGAGATTTCAGTCCACAGACTGGTTTGCCAGTATTTCAAATATTTCAAGTCCTAATATGTAATTTTGGAAACATTTGTGATCTAATAATATTTCTTTGTCATATTATTTACATTCAGGAGTGCAATATATAATAATTTGGTGGAATTAAGAATGATTTTCTTAAATATTATTTTCATTTTTTACTTATTTATTACTTATAATTTGCCTATTTGCAGACAATATTATATAGAGAACCAAGTTAGCTAGAAAAATGTCTTTGTTTTTCTTTGCACCATTGACTTATGTATCATGAATAGCTAGACTTCTTTAAGTTAAATTTACTATTTATTCGGATACCAAGAAAAATTTTAAGAACATTAATATTTTCTACCCACCCCCCCAAAAAAACAATTCCACCCCGTCCTGCTATATTTGTTGTTAAATGTTCAACAGTAGGAAAATACATTTATTTCACATATTTTCTATTTTTACATATCTAAAAATTATTGCTTGGTTATAAATGCAAAACTTCTCCAAAAGTTCTTGTTGATGACTCATAGAGAAATGGTTTGACAATATTATGTTCCAAAATGATTTCCATGAATGTCTTGAGATTTGTTTTGAACAGTTGCAACCTCCTGAAATTTCGAACTCTCATGCTTACATTTATTAATATCCCAAATAATAAGCATAACAGCTGTATACATAAAATGTATTCAATAGCATCAGAAGTAACACATTTCTTAAATTACCTAAAAAATCACTTGATGGCATTTGAAAACTTTATTATTATTATTATTATTATTATTATTATTATTTTGAGACAGAGTCTCGCTCTGTCACCCTGGCTAGAGTGCAGTGGCATCATCGCAGCTCACTGCAACCTCAAACTCCTGGGCTCAAGCATTCCTCCTGCTTCAGCCTCCTGAGCAGCTGGTACTACAGGCGCCCACCATGACACCCAGCTAATTTTTTTTCTATTTTTAGTAGAGACGGGGTCTTGCTCTTGCTCGTGCTGGTCTTGAACTCCTGACTTCAAGCAATCCTCCTGCCTCGGCCTCCCAGAGTGCTAGGATTACAGGCAAGAGCCATCATGCCTGGCCTGAATACTTTATTATTTAAGTATTCTTTTTTATCTCTTTTTTCTTATCTATATTGTAATCATAAGAATTTTGATTATAAAATACATTACTTTGGGAAAGGTGTGAAAAGAGGATGTGCTAATTATTTTTGAAAAACTATTAACTCACTGCCAATAAAGTTGTTCTAAAAGTAAATTTTTCTACCCACAAATACAGGTAATGCCTTCTGTATAATATTCTTTAGGAAGGTGAATCAGCACCAGTACTTCAGACTATTACTGGAAGGCCAGGCATCATTTGTCTTTGAGCAACCAGACAGAATGGTTTATTTCAAAAAATGTGTAGATGGAGAACATTATTTTTCTAGCCAAAAAAATGGACTCCCAGAGCCTGAACCTGGAAGGGCTCAAAAAAGTACAAATTTCTATATTCAATAACACAGGCTTCTGTAAACTGAGAGAGGACTTTAGAAATCTTACATCTTCCTTCACTTCTGCAAAAATCTTTTGAAGTTCAATCTGTATAAAAAAGTACTTTGCAAGCACAGTCAAGGGAACTATCACTTCGTGGTCATGATCTTGATCATCTTCATTAATAATTATGGAAGACCTGTAAGGGTCCAACAGCCTCCTGAGCACTTTATATTAATTAATTTATTTAATCATTCCAATAAATTTATTAGGGGGCATTATGTTAATATTTCAATGTTATTGATGCAAAGACATATGTAGGGAAGTTAATTTCTCAAAGTCAATTGTCTAGAAAGTAGCAAATCCTGAGAGCTGAACTCATAGAAGCAGAGAGTAGAACGGTGGTTGCAGGGACTGAAGGGCAGGGAAAACGGGGAGATGCTGATTAAAGGGTACAAACCTTCAGCTGTAAGATGAGTAAGTTCTGGGAATCTAATGTACAGAATGGTGACTGTAGTTAATAATACTGCATTGTTTACTTGAAATTTGCTGAGAGTAGATCTTAAGTGTCATCACCACAGGCACATGCACAAAATGGTAAGTATGTGTGGTGGTGAATGTGTTAATCAATTTGATTGTAGTGATCATTTTACAGTATATACATATATCAACTTATCATGTCATACATCTTGAATATATACTTTTTTTTGGCCAGTTGTACCTCAATAAAGCTGAAAAAAAGGAAATATATGCTGTTGTGTTGAAATTTCTCCTACTCCCACCAAAAATATTTGAAATCCTAACCCCTGGAACCTGAGAATGTGACTTTATTTAGAAATAGAGTTGTTGCAGATGTAATTAGTTAAGGTGAGGTCCCACTGGAGCAGAGTAGGCCCTTACTCTAATAGGACTGCTGTATTAATAAGAAGAGAGGAGACGTAGAGAAGACACACAGGGAGAACACCACATGATAACAGCAGAATTTGAAGTAATGTGTCTACAAGCCAAGGCATGCCAAGGATGGCTGGCAACACAGGAAACTAAGAGAAAGGCTTGGAATGTATTCTCCCCTAGCGGCTTCAGAGAGAGCATGTTCCAGCTGACAAATTGATTTCATACTTTTTAGCCTCCAGAATTGTGAGACAATAAATTTCTGTTGTTTTAAGCTAACCAGTTTGTTGTCCTTTGTTACATAAGCTCTAGGAAATTAATACATTTGTAACCAACTTATTAGAATTAAAACTGATAATAACTAGTAATAATCATTTAAAAAGGCTTGAATAACAGATATATTCTCTGATATCATCCTCTAACAAATAATTATAATAATGCATATGTCATAGTCTGTTTGTGCTGCTATAACAAAATGCCTGAGATTGGGTAGTTTATAAATAATATAAAATCATTTCTCACAGTTATGGAGGCTGGAAACTCCAAGATCAAGGTGCTGGCATGTTTGGTGTCTGGTGAGAACTGCTCTCTGCTTCCAAGATGCTGCCTTCTTCTTGCATCCTCCACAGGGGACAAATGTTGTGCCCTTACCTGCTAGAAGAGGAAAGAGAGAAAACGCACTTCCTTAAGTTTTTCTATTAGGGTCCTAATTTCATCCATGAGGGCTCTGCCTGTATGACTTAATCACCTCCTAAAGGCACCACCTCTTAATACGATCACATTGGTAGTTGTTTCAACCCATAAATTTTGGAAGACACATTCAGACTATAACATTCCTCCTCAGCCCCCAAAATTCATGTTCTTCTCACATGTGAGATATATTTATTCCATCCCAGTAGCCCCAAAAGTCTTAAGTCATTCCAGCATCAACTCAAAATTCTAAAGTCCAGAGTCTCATCTAAATCATATGGGGTGAAAATCAATGTAAGATTCATCCTGAAGCCCATTGCTCTTCAGTTGTGAGCTTGTGAAGCCAAACCGGTTGTATGCTACCAAAATACAATGGGGACACTGGCATAGGACAGACATTCCCATTCCAAAGGGGAGAAATAGGCAAGAAGGAAGAGATAACAGGTCCCAAGTCAGTTCAAAACTCAACAAGGCAAACAATAAATCTTGAGGCTTCAGAATACTTTTCTTTGACTCCATGTCCTACATTCTGGACACACTGGGGTAGGGGTTGAGTCACTCAGGCTCCAGGGGACACTGCCCCCATGGCTTTGCTAGGTGTAGCCCACACTGAAGTTTTCACGAACTGGAGTCCAGTTACTGTGGCTTTCCAAGGCTGGAGTTGCACATTGGTGGCTTTACAGTTCTGGGATCTCGGCAGTGGGCCCAATCCCATGGCACTGCTAGACACTGCCCCAGTGAGGACTCTCTACAGTGGCCCCAACTGCATGGCTCCATTAGGCATTGCCTTAGTGAGGCTCTCTGCAGTGGCTCTAACCTTCTGGCAGTTCTCTGTTTAGGTTCTCAGTCTCTCTGAGGCATCCTTTGAAATCTAGGCTGAGGCAGCCATGCCTCCACAGTCCCTGCACTGTGTAGAGCTGCTATTTGCCACTTGTGCCCTCTAGAACGGTGGCTCAAGCCACACTTGGCTCACATGAGTTAAAGCTTGTGGCCAAGAAGCACGACATTAAAATTCAGGGAGCAGAGACTTGAGGTGGCCCTGGGCAGTGAAGCTTAAGGTCCCACAGACACCCTGGGTCCCTCCCTTGAAAGTGTTCTGCTCTCATGGCCCTAGTAATCTGGGCCTGTTCTCTGATTGTTCTGATGAATAGAATCTGGCTTCCTTATCACTGTATTAATCTCCTTATGAATATTAAATGCTACCTTAGCCACACCTTTGGTATTATCTCCCAGACACACTTTTTTAGTCTTTACAGGGCCAGGCTGAGAGTTTTTCAAATCTTTAAGTTCTGCTTCTTTTTTTAAATTATAAATTGTGTCTTTAATTTGTTTCTCTTCTTGCATTTTACTATAAGCAGTCAAGACAAACCATGCAACACCCTAAACATTTTGCTTACAGATTTTTTCCACCAAATATCCTAGTTTATCACTCCTAAATTCTGCCTTCCACTAAGTACAGACAGTCCCAAACTTATGATGATTCTACTTAATGATTTTTCAACTTTATGGTATGAAAGTGACACATATTGAGTAGAAAGTATACTTTGAGTCCCCATAAAACCAATTTGAATACTGTACTAGCAAAAACACTTTTAGTACAGTATTCAATAAATTGAATAAGATATTCAACATTTCATTATAACACAGGCTTTGTGTTGAATGATTTTGCCCAACTGTAGGCTAATGTAAGTATACTGAGCACATTTAAGGTAGGCTAGGCTAAAGTATAGTGTTTGGTAAGTTAGGTGTATGAAATGCATTTTCAACTTAATATTTTTAATTTATGAGTTTTTTGAGATGTAACTACATTGTAAGTTGAGGAGCATCTACATCAGAACATGGACACAATTTGGCCAAGTTCTTTGACACTTTGTAACAAGGATGCCATTCCTCCAGTTTCCAATAAGAAATTTTTCTTTTCAGTCTAAGACCTCATCAGAATTACCTTTACTGTCCATATTTCTACCAGCTTTCTGTTCACCATCACCTAGATAATCTCTAAGAAGCATGAGGGTCTTGCTACAGTGCTCCTCTTCTTCTGAGCCCTCACTAGAATTGCCTTTAATGCTCCAATGAGGGAGATCTAGACTTTTTCTAGCATGCACTTCAAAACTATTTCAGTCTCTACCCCTTACCCAGTTCCAAAGCTGCTTCCACATGTTTAGGTATTTATTGCAGCAACATCCCATTTCTTGGCACTAATTTTCTGTCTTAGTCCATTTGTGCCATTACAACAAAATATCTGCAACTGCGTAGTTTATAAATAATAGAAATCTATTTCCCATGGGAAGTACAGTATGAAGGTGCTGGCCGACTCAGTGTCTAGTGAGGGCTGCTCTCTGCTTTCCCGATGGCACCTTGTTGCTATACCCTCTATGGAAGACAAATGCTGTGTCCTCACATGGTAGGACAGAAGAGAGCAAACCCACTCCCTTAGGATCTTTTACATACTATCACACTGACCATTAGGTTTCAACACATGAATTTGTAAAGACACATTCAGACCATAGCACTATATAATTTAAATAAATTTACAAAATTCCTTCAATATCTAAAGATTAACTTTGGTTCCAAGAAATAACCATATGGTTTCTAAAACTGAATAATTAGAGTACAGATACCCAAATAATACCCAGTGTTCTTAGTATTTAATCTATGTCATGTTTTATAAGAAAGGTTGTGTATATTACACTAGAACCATAAAGAATTCCTAATGAAATTGTTATATAAATGTTTCCTCCTTATTAATTTTATAGTGCATCATTTAAATAATGAAGATAATTTTATTGCTTCAAAGCCTGACTGCAATGCTATTCTAAAAAGTTTTGTTTTCTCAGATTATAGGGTTTAATAAATGTTCATGTGCAAAGTAAATAAACCAATTGACTTATTGTTTTGGATTACTAAGAAAAAATTAAAAACTAACAGATTATTGAACAATAGAAATAATTTGAATCAATAGCTTCTATGTAAACAGAGGAAAGGAACTGCACAGCTGTATGCAAATGCAATGTAAAATGAAGACTTCTCACTCGAAAAACTGTTGAGTCAGTCAAAAAGTAAGGATAAATATTATGCCAGGCCAAGGCAGCATACACATGTACTGTCGTATTTATAGATAAAAACAAATGTTAATAAGATGAATGACATGACATAAATATAAAACACATCACACACTTTCTGTGATTCTTATGGTAGGCACTATTAATTACTGTTCTGTTCCACAGTTGACTCTGCATCATTTCAACTCCTATTTATATCCTATCTTTCAGAAATACTGTAATGGACTGGTTAAGCCAGTCTTGTTTCTATTAAGATAATTTTAATGCTAATGGAAGTATTAAAGTTAAAAACAGACATGGGTTGCTTGCATGTGATTACCGCCCTTCAGTTCCACAGGTGGGGAACCTGCAGCCTTGGGGCCACATGTGGCCTCGAGGTCACAGGGTCCTTAGTCTATTGAATCAAATATGTCTTAGAAGGTCTTTAAAAAGATGATCATTTTCCTTTAGCTTTGTACTTAGAAGAGAACAATAAATAATGTGTAACATGCTTTAAAAATAGGAATTGCTTATCCAACAAGAAATAAAATTGTTCTTATTAATTTAGCAAACTGTAAATGAGCCTCTGACTCTCATTGAATATTCCTGTTTAAAAAATATATGTTTTCATCACTGGAAATTCAATTTGATTCAAATAAATACAAGTCAGTTTAATCAAGTGAGCATTTATTAAGCAAGTAATCCATATCCATCTATTTACCGTTAGAATAGAAATTAATCATTGTCCTCTCAGTTATCCTGTGTTTCATACTGAGGAAAAACTGTATATATAAAAAACATCATGGTAATAATATGAAGCAATACGTGTGATAGATTCTATCTACGAAAGTTATAAAACTATAGTGGAGGAAAAATTACTTTATGGACATTGAACCAAGAAACATCTTGGTAGAAATTCAAATTTTGAACTATAACTTTAAGAGACTATATGGTTGAATTAAGTATCTGTAATCTTGAGACAGATTATAATATATCATTTTTTAAGTAGCTTAACACTCTATCAATATGTCTGTCTCTAATTTATCTATATGCAATATAGCCACTTAAATGTGTAGATATAGGGGTATTACCTAGTAAAACCAGGTTTTAATTTTCTGATTAAAACTATTATAGATAGATAGGTAGATTACAGACAGAACTCTGTTAAAAAGAAAAATGTCCTTTGACTAACTAAATTTACTCAAGTTTATCTGAGCTATTAAAAACAAAACAAAGCAAAACAAAACACAGCAAAAACAAAACAAAAATTATTTGTAAGTCAGGCAGCTCTCAGAACCAAAACAAGTTCAGAGAACTCTAGCTCACAACACAATCTGACAGCATTTATAGAAAACAGAAGTGAAGTATAGAGACAACTTAGTTGGTTACAGCCAATTTGTTAACTGGTTACAGAGCCTCCTGCAAATAACTAATGCTCAGATATGTGACTAAACTGGCCCAGTCCAAATCAATGGCCTCCCGCAAATTTTATTTAACAGATAGAAAGATAGATGGATGATAGATAAATATATAGATATAGATAGAACCAATTTCTTTGCTCTCAATTTAAAGCACTATGCATAGTATAAAAGCAGTACTTATATGAGTATATTATTAAATAATCTGTAAATCCAGAAATTGTTCTGAAGAGTTGTGACAAAAATAATATGTAGAAAATGTAATGCTGGACCCAATCAGTCTAAATATGACTTGTACAAAACTTCTCTACAAGGTAAGAAGATTTCCATTGCTTGCAATTTGGTAATTTGCAGACCTTGTCTAACTCTTTCCCTGAAAATAATAAACCATGCTTGCTAAAATGCTTTAAATCATCTTGAATGTGTTCATAGTCTGACAAGTAAATAAAGAATGCTTTTCCAAAAACAAAGTGACAAAGTCGAGCATGGAAGCATGCTTATCCTACTGGGTATTTACAACACAGTGGAATTTTGAGCGTTGGTTTTGACCTTCTGAAAAGTTCTCGAGAGAAAAGACAAAGTCTAGAACCCTAAGTGAGAGGCTTAATAGGACAGTCTTCTAAATGGAAGACCTCAGTGTAATAGTGAACTGGAAGTAAACACACCCACCAAGGGGATTGCTAAGAAAATTGACTTCATCAAAGCATGATGATGAGAGGAAGGATAATAACAATTAAATAAAGAAGAAGAAGAAAAACAACAACATAAATGATAACATTAAGTGCACTTGAGAAAATCGTAACCAAAAGCTATCCAACTCTCTTAGGTGTTTGATGAATGAAGTTCTATTAAGTAAATTTTAAAAACAGATCAGAAATTTAATTTAAAACAATTCTGACTTCATAGAGATCCCAAGCCCCTGAGAAAAATCAATTATAGATTTTCTCTAGAGAAATCTATTTTAATTAAAATAATACACTTCCAAGAAAAGTGAGAAACTCATGGTTGAAAAACTGACAAGATACATAAAAAAAGAAGCCACCATATGTAAGTACTAGTAAGAACAACAGAAAACAAAATCATACTTACAAAGCTTTGGTAGATTATAATTATTATGAGAGGATATTTTTCTAAAATATATTTATAAGAACTCTATTTAATTGACTTAATAAAATAATAAATTAAATGCTTATGAAGATTATTCTCTCAAAAAACAAAATTAACCTAGATGTTTTTCAAGTTCATGTGACTTTAGTAATATTTGATAAATAAAAATAATAGTGGTTTAATTAAAATAGACATTTTTATCTACATTAAATTAAGACACTCAACCTTTATCTCTGTTAAGTACTTAAGATCATAAAAATATGAATTTGACCTGGGGACAAATGTACAGATGAGAGTACAATACACCGTCCATTATTCCATGTGTATCAAAGAAAACATTACAACGATACCCACATGTTTAATTTTAGGATTCTTGCTTTTATACTTGCCTAGTATACAGTGCTATAAAAATGGTTAAATAAGGAAAAAGCCTTTAAAAGCCATTCCTATTTCTTACCTCTGCTGACTGGTAAATTAGCCAGACCTGCAGACAAAGAAAAGAGGAGTTTGTTGATGATTTTTAGGCCCACTTAAAAGTTTTGTTTTTCTTGACATTCCAGCCAAGATAAGGTAGAGGGGGTTTCTGGATTGATGGCTTTCTGATTATAGTGACTTTGAAATCAAGCAGGTTGTCTGTCTTATGAGGATTAACTGTGTCTAATGTTTCATAAAGTCTTCCAAACATAATTATTAAAAATGACTAAATTTAACAAGATGAAATAAGTTAAAGTTTGTAAGTAAACTTTTTAATAATAATTGTTTTAAAATATGTTTATTTAAAAAGGTTTCCAAATCCTTTTGGTAACTACACCGTTAGATTTTTGCTAAACTAAATTAAGTGATGGATATTTATGAATATCTAGATCATTTCCAAATAAAACATAATGATAAAACATTAATTACTAAATATGAGTTTAAACTTACATACTTTTGGATTTTTTTTCAGAAAAACAAAAGATATTTGAATTTGTTAGTAAATGTGCCTGTTCTACATTAAAAAAATTGTGCTATAAAAAATCCTATGTTTCTAAAAATTATAAAATATGTATTCCTAAAACGTTTTGTTGCATAATAATTAAAATTGCTTATTTCCTAGGTTTTTTTTTTACTGGAAATTAGGATTACTAAGAGTTAAATTATAATTAATATAATTAAAACTACTAGAAATAAGGGTAACAATTCTGTATGCAAAGTGTACAAAAATTAGGCTGTATTTTGGTTAGAAATGTTATAAGAAAGACATAAGAATGTGTTTTACCTATTGAAGAAATAATTTGCCTTGTTTAGAGGTTATTAAAAGGTTACATCAAAATAAATGGAGGAACAAATGATATAGGTAAAATTGAATGAATAAAAAAGCTGTAAAAGAGTGTGAAAAATAAGATTTATAGAAGAAATTTTATGTATGATCAAACTGACAAAAACTAAATTTATTATAAGGACTTTAAAATGAACCTTAATATCACTAATACAAAACTAAAATATGGTTTTCTCTTTTAAACAAGATTTTTGTGTAATATTAATAAGAAACAGTAAAAGACTTTTGTTCACCTTTCAGTAAGCTACAAAAAGAAAAAAAAGGGAGAGAGAGAGAAACAGATCACGTGTGCCTCACGCTGTCTTTGTTAGATCTTTTGATTGTTTGGAAAACTAAGTCTCTTCTCCCTCAGAATAAAGGTTTTGCTTTTTGAAATCTTTTAATTATCACTTTGGTTAAATAACGGCTATTATTTTATAGTGACCTATGGAAATATTTTGATCAAGTGTTTTAAACCTTTGATTTATTTAACAGACTTCCCAAAATTAAACTTAAAATTCTAAATTAAGTCTTCTTCACATCAAACTAACTTTGAAATATTGCAGAAGGCCTCTGAAACATCCAACAGAGAGATAATTATCTGGTTTATTTGATATGTTAAATTATATGGAAAATATTGTCAAATAAGAGGATGTTTAATCTTCTTTAAGCTATATTTGCATATTTATGTAAGTATATATTTGTATATTTGGCCATTTTAAGTTTTGTTCTCCAAAATCTATTGCTTTTACCAAAAGCTCTTTGCAAATCCCAAAGTGATGTGTTATTAAAGAGGTTTATGTAAAGGATGAAAAAAACTATGACGAATACAGGTTTCTGATAACTTTGAGACCATACCATACCATTGGACTGGGTAAAAATTCTCCAATTCTAATGTAAAAAAAAAAACTGGATTCATTGAATTCCTAACCTAACATCAAGCAAAGCAAAAATTAGTTAAATGGGACTGAACCAGTGTGCTGAAATGATATTTTATGACTTTTTTTTTAAAAAAGGTGATTTTTTAAATGTTTTATTTCCCAGAGTTAAGAAAACATTTTTCTCTCTTCATCTATACCTTTACAGAAATTTGGTAAAGTATACCTTCTGAGCAAAATTGAAACATTTACCTTTCTCTCTAACTGATTCCTCCAAAATTTTAAAACTATTCATGAGTACTCTTATTTTATGGCAATATGGTTATTTGCATAAGTTCCAAAACAATCCGTTTTTTCTTGTAACAAGATGTAGTTGGAGTTATTGGTTATTTTTCCAAGACTTTAACAAAAATGCCATATTTTCACATATGGCCAGACATCTATGAGAGATTGAGGTTGACTTTTATGAAGCCAACAAAAAGCCCCTTGGAAAAACTGGCCTGATATGTTAAATACAGATGGGTAAAAAATGCCACTTTCTGGCAGGCCCAGAGACCTCAGGATATTTTGGGGACCTCAAGAATCAAAAAAATTCACCCAATTAGTATAGGTATTACAGACAGTGTGAGGAAGAGTCAAATTCTCAGCTTGGCTACTTAGTCTGGAGAAGCTTTTTATTTTTATTTATTTATTTTTTTTTAAATTATGTTTCAGATAAATGGCATGCAGCCAATGGAGAGGCTTTTTAAAAGTCTAATCTGAGATTCCTCATGAAAAACTTCTCACCAATCCAACTTTTAAAAAGAACCTATATGACCAATTGCTATTCTTGTTAAACATATGTAAATAATAAATCTAAAGACTAAACTTATTTTGCAAACATATTAGTCTTACCATGAATATCTTTGGTAGAAATGGTGGTAAATTAAGAGAAAAATGGCTATGTTCAAAAGGAAACTATACTACACCTATAGCCCTATCCATTGTTTTTGAGTTTTTTATTATCTGGACTGAATCCTAAATTTTTCATTTTTTCCAATATCTGGCTACAATTCTCCAGACTAATGTTTCCAATTTTTTTCTTACCCTTCTGACTTAAAATCACTAAAAATGAAAACTATGCTTTTCTTGAAGCACTATGAATTGAAACTAGACAATTTGATATAAACTTAAAGAGAAATCACGCCAGCAACTTATACATAATCAGGCTTTGTGCCTGTAGATGTATGGATGAAGAAAGTTTACTGGAATACTTGATCTGAACTGCAATCCAGGAAAGTCTGTCAGATTGCCATGGCCTGTCCACTCCAACTGAAAATGCTCTGAGCCCAAATGTAGGAGTCTTCTCAGCTGACTGTCCTCCAGACTCTAGAAAAATTAGTTTATAAGCTACTGAGAACATTAACCTTGGTTTTTTTTGTTTTTCCCATTTCCATAGAAATTCCCCTTGTTAAAGATCTGTTTGACTGTATCATATATAGAGGCCTAATTTTGAGATCCCATTTGCAACATAATCTCTTGAAATGAGATACAACTGTTTAAGTAAACTAATCTATTCTCAGGGCTAAGAAACTGTTTCAGGAAGACATGGGAGCGTGTACTCAAATTTGTTTCTTTTTGCTTGTTCCAATCTATGTTTTTATTTTCCTTTTGCCAATCTCTTATCTTACAAACTTTAACCCAAATCTCTTCAAAGCTACCAACCTGGGCTTTAATATGTGAAACTTTCTAAAATTAAAGTTTCAATGGGGGACTGAAGGAAACCAGAATATTGTACCCCAAATTATACTTCTTTGACATATTTAAATATGTCTGTTCATAGGGGCTGCAAACCACAGGGATAGCTTTGAAAAAGCTGTCTTTTGTAGGGGAGATTTGTATTTGTGGAGAAAATATCTATATTAGTGAGGTAAATAGCAAGTTAAAGGGTAATACAAACAGGTCCTCTGAGGCCTTCCTTATCGAGATCTTGGAAAGATTAACTCATAGGCAAATGGGACTAAAGTCTGATACTTTTATTTTTTATATTTTTATTTTTTTAATTTTTAATTTTTTATTCCAAAATATTATGGGGGTACAAACGTTGAGGTTACATATATTGCCTGTGCACCAACTAAGTCATAGCTTTTAAAGAGACACCTTTACCACAGGCTACCTTCTATTCTTTCTGAGAGCTGCTCCTGAGAAGTGTCATCTGCATAACAACACAGACTTCCCTTGACACGCTCTCCTATCCTCATTCTCCCATAACCTACCTTGCAATGCTTCAAGCCCCTACTCTCTCTGTAACCTCAGGATGATATATAAACGTCAGTCATTTTTGAGTCTCATACTGTGTGTATGTCTCTGTATTCATAATAAATTTGTTGTGTTCTCTCTTGTTAACCTGTCTTTTGTTACTGGGGTGTTCGCCATGACCTGTTACGATGGGGAGGAAGAGGATTACTCCCTTTCTGCCCCTACAACACAACCTGGTAAACTAATGAAAATTTTTATGGTTTTGTGTAACACTATACAAAATAAAAGAAGAGAGAGATGAATTAAAAAGAACTGTTCTATCTTACAAGTCAAATATTGAAATGTGAAAGAAAATAAAATCTTAAGCCCTCCAGCTAACGGAATGGACCCCTCGGCCAAGCGGACCCCCCCAAAAAAAGCTAAATTGCCAGCCATGAGGAGAAGGTAGGTCATACGCACCTAGTTATGTCCTGTCCCTTTTGAGTTATTCATTGTAACTATAAGATACAAAATCATTAACAAGCCTGAGGCCATGTGAGACAAAGACTAAACCACACCTGTAGGTCATCAATATACTTAACAGACCACTTGAATCTCGGTACATGTCCGGTGGCTTGTTTCTGGTTAACAGACTTCCTTACCTTAAAACATTCCAAGCCTTTAGACAAAGCTTCATTTCCTTAATCAATTACAAATCAAAGAATCTTGAACCCACCTGTAACCTGTAATACCCTGATTCCAGATGTTCTGTCTTTTTGGGCCAAACCAATGTATGTCTTACATGTATTGATTTATGACTTCACATATAATTCCTGTTTCCCTAAAATGTTTATGACTAAAGTACAACCCAACCACTGTGAAACCACTTGCTCAAGGCTTCTTAGGCATGGCTCTCCAGGTCATGGTTGCACATATTCAGCTCAGAACAAACCTCTTTAAATTATTTTACAGAATTTGGGTTCTTTTCCATTGACAGAAGTAATATGAAGGCAATACTTGCAAAACATTTTCAGTTGGTAGATGGAAAAAAAACTCTACGGCTCTGCCAGCAAAAGATTTTCAAAGTAGAATGTAACCTGGGTGTATAGATCTAATAAAATGTGAAAATGTATGGTATAAAGCTCTAAGATTCGTTTTAAAGATTCTTGCATGATTTAAGCAGAACCTGATTGACCTTCTCAGCCAGGCAAAAGGATTGCTCAGAATACTGAGAGTCTCATCTGCTAGTACCCCAAGTATGACAGGGGTAGTTATCGGCCTGCCTACCTTGAGAAATATGGATGAGTTTTGAAGGTACGGAATGTGGAGTGAAGCCAATCCAGATTAATACAAAGCTTAAAAAAGTAGTAGTAAATATATCCAAAATGTATTAAAAGAGACTGAAACCCTTCAACATGACTAAACGAAGGAGTATTCTGGGCCACAGATATTTTTAGGGCACCAAGCAAGCAGAATCATTTACTTAGGTGCTGGCATTGCTGGGATGTGATCAGGTAAAGAGACGGGTGGCTAGAGGCTTATGCCAAGACCTCAGAGAGCAGAACCAAGATCTCCAAGAGGAGAGTGACCAGTGTACGATAAAATAACTATTTTGTATTTTCAAAGAGTTATAAAAAATACGCAATAGAAAATGTATGCTGCCCACAAACCCAAAAATATTTACTATCTGGCCCTTTATCATAAAGGGTTGTCAAATTGTGACTTTGGAAGCCACTCCCAGGCAGCAATAAAAAACACTGGATTAAATCCACTCCTTAGGAGAAGAATTAAGCCCTGAAAAAGGAACCTTACCTGTCCCTGAATACAGAATTCCAAAAACAGGTGTAAAAGCAAGGAAGGGAGGGGGCAAGATGGTTGACTGGAGAGACATTAGTTGCCAGATTGTCTCGGAAAGACGGAAAAGTTTTAGATGGAAAAAAAAAAACATGGCTAGGCCGGCTCTGGCTCCCGCCTGTGACCCCAGCACTTGGGAGGCCGAGGCGGGAGGCTCGCTGGAGCCAGGAGTTGGAGGTCGCCCTGAGCTGGGCTGACGCCACCGCACTCTCGCGGGCCAGAGAGACTCTGCCTCAAAAAAACAAAAGCAGAAAAACACAGCTGAGGCCTAATTCTGAGGGGAAAGTGCCGGAACCTACCAGAGGCTCCAGCGGTGAAGCAGGACAAGGAGCAAGACACCGGCAGAAACTCGGAGTCCGCGGACAGGGTTAGGCGGTTTCGCGTCTCCTCCCGCAGGCCTCCCCCTCGCGAGCCCCCCAGCCGCGGCCGCCAGTGAACTGGAAGCTTCTCGAAAACAAAGCCCCGGGCCCCCAGTCGCCTCCCCGCACCGTCAGGGCCGCGGGGCGCGCGACTCGGCCCTTTGTTTCGGATCCCTCTGGAGCAGCAGGAGCCTCTTCCACACACCAGCCGGGCCTTTCGATGATGAAGGCCACGCGGTGGGTCTTAGGAAGGCCGTGTGTAAGTACTCCGCTTTTATTCATTGATTGAAACAAATACAGCCTCGATAGTTTAGGATGGAGCAAGTAATTTGCCTAAAATTCTTTTATTATTATTAGATTTTAAATTAATTAATTAATGTATTTATTTGTTTTTGTAGAGACGGGTTCTCACTTTGTTGCCCAGGCTGGTCTTGAACTCCTGGGCTCAAGCTGTCCTCCCAACTTAGACACCCAAAGTGCTGGGATTGACAGGCGTCAGCTACCGCTGTGCCTAACCTAATTTTCCTAAAATCTTAAGTATCTTATGCTATTTATTATTTTACGTAACTGTCGTATTGTGTTAAGTTGTTTCTCATGGTTATATTAAAAGGCTTAAAGCATATTTGTCCTCTATTTTAGCTGATCTTGAGAGTAAAGGAAAAAAGGACTATAGTAAATAAAATCAGAGTTAAAATTACTAACATACACAAATGAATGCGTGTGTGTGTGTGTGTGTGTGTGAGAGAGAGAGAGAGAGAGAGAGTTATAGGACTATGGACAAAGGTAAACAAAGCATAGTGGAGTTGACATACTTAACAATGGTGGGCAATGCTTTTCTCTGTATCCACTACAGGAGTATACGCAGTAAGTTTCAGGTTTCTTTGTCTTATTTATATTAAAAGAGGCAACATGGTATGCTTTTTTTTTTTTTTGGTGATGAGATACAATGTGTGCTGTGAAGGTTTCTATGGAACTTTTTTGTTTTTCTGATGTAAAGAGAGATGTATGTCTTTGTTTTCCCCCTTTCTTCTGCCAAGAATGTACACATTAGCCTGAAGATGCAGCAACCTGCTTGCCACCATGAGGAAATGAACATGAGGGGAAAAGCCAACACAGTTAGTTTGATAAAACAGAGTGAAAGAAAGAGCCTGGTCCTCTGAATTTGCCCTGAGTAGCTGAAATGGTGCTGGAACCGCCTAGCCCTCACGTACTGATATGTGGGAAAAAGAACCATCTATTTGTTTATTCTACTTCCAGTCAGGTTTTCCATTACTTGCATTTAAACACTATTCTTAGTTATACATATATTTAGAGAAAAAAATCATTGAGTATTGATTTTTGTTTTTGTTTTTTTTCCTACTCAATGAAAGCAATAATTCTCTTAGAAAAATATAAAGCAGAAACAACAAATCCTTTAGTCCTGTTTTTTTTTTCTTTTGATATTTGCTTATTTACTCTCCACAAGTATAGGTTTCCATTAGATTGGATTATTAACTTAGGTCATCTATCTTTGGTCTGCTCTCTTAATTTAAATCTTATCTCTGCTATGACCCAGCGTTGCCCAAATGAATAAATAACATTATTTTTGCAGGCTTTGAATTTTAAAGAACTCTCTCTACTGCCCGCACCCAATTTTTCAGCAAATTTTGTTTCCTGCATCTGCCTACCTTTTAAGACTTCCAATAGTGCCACCCTAATTTATGTCATTGTTACCTGTTCTATAGACTATTGGAACGGACTTTTAACTACTCTTTCTATTTCTACACTTGACTCCTACATTATTGTATAAAAGTATAATTTTTTTTACCCCATAAATCAGATGGCATCACTGCCTTGCCCCAAGCCCTCCAATGATTTCCCTGTATGATGGGAGTAAATCAGGCAGCTTTCCATGATATGTCCCTGATGCTATTATCTGAATGTGCCCCAAAATTCATATGTTGACACCTAATCACCAATGTGATGGTATCAGGAGGTGAGGTCTTTGGGAGGTGATTAGGTCATGAGAGTGAAGCCCTCATAAATGGGATCAGTTCTTTTCTACCATGTGAAGACAAAACAAGAAGGTACCTTCTATGAACCAGAAAGCAGGTCTTCACCGGACACTGAATCCATTCGTCCCTCAGCATCCAGAACTGTGAGAAATATTAATAGATTTCTGTTGTTTATAAGCTACACAGTCTATGATATTTTGTTATAACAGCCCAAACAAACTAGAACACCTGACAACCACTTATTCCCTTAGTCATTTTGCTCCATTATGTATGCTCACTCTGGTTTTCTTTGAACACATCAAGTAGGCTGTTTGTTGTTGAAGTAGCAAGTGAAGAAATAAATAGCATTACTTCATATTTTATGGAAACATGAAGCCAAGGAAAAGGAGATTCCACGTTAAACCACGAGGTTATTGAGGACATTAATGCAGGAAATAATACACTTCATCCCATGGCATAAGGTCAAGTCAGAAAAATGACAGAATTTTAGAGTTGAAAGTGAGTACAAACAAGATTTAATATGATTACTTTATATCAGGGAATCTAGCCCTATATGTTATAGTATATTTTTAAATGAATAGACTTTGTTTTTAGAGTGGTTTTCTGCATATAGATAATTGAGCAGATAGATTTCCCATACCTCTTCTCTCTCCAACTCAGTTTCCCTTACTTTTAACATCTTGCATTAGGGTGGTACATTTGTTGCAACTGGTGAACCAATATTGATAAATTATTATTAACAAAAGTCCATAGTTTACATTAGGGTTCATTTTTTGCGTTATACAGTTCTATGTATTTTGAGAAATGCATAAAGACATATGTCCACCATAACAATATTACACAGTATAGTTACAGGACCTAAAAATGTCTGGTGTTCCACCTGTTTATCCTTTTTTCCTCTCCATTTTTAGTGTATCTATAGTTTTGCCTTTTACAGAATGGCATAGAGTTGGAATTGTATAATATGTAGCTTTTTTATACGATTTTCTTTTACTAAAACTTTGCATTTATGTTTCCTCTGTGCATTTTTGTGTCTTGATAGCTCATTTATTTTTATTGCTGAATAATATTCCATTGTATGGAAGTACCACAGTTGTTTGTCTATTCACATTTTGATAAACATCTTGGTTGCATCTATTTTGAGGTAATTCTAAATAAAGCTGCTGTAAACTTTTATTTGCAGGTCTTTTTATAAACCCAAGTTTTCAACCCATTCAGGTAAATACCTAGGATTACTGGATCACATGGTGAGACTATACTCAGCCATGTGCAAAACCTGCCAAATGCCTTCCAAAAGTGGCTCTAAAATTTGCATTTCCACAAGTAATGAACGAGTTTCTATTGCTCCAAATCCTTGCCAGTATTTAGTAGTGTCCATTTTTTTGTTTGTTTGTTTCTTGGTTGTTATTTTTATTTTTTGGACAGGGGTGGACTTTAACCATTCTAAAAGGTATAATGGTAATACATTTTTGATTTAGTTTGCAATTCCCTAATGGCATATGCTGTTGAGTATCTTTTTATGTTTATTTGCCTTTGGTATATTTTTTGGTGAGATACCTATTCAGATCTTTTGCATATTTTTTATCAATTGTTTTCTTATTGTTGAGTTTTAAGAGTTTTTTGTATATTTTGAATAGAAGTACTTTATAAGATAATGTGTTTTGCAAATATTTTTTATAAAGTCTGTGGCTTGTCTTTTCATTCTTTTAACAGCATCACCCACAGAGTGAAGGTTGTTAATTTTAATGAATTCCATTTTTTTAATTTTATAGATGTGCTTTTGGTGTTGTGTCTAAAAATTCATTACTAATTTTAAATTTGTGAGTTTGTTTCCTATATTATCTTCTATAAATTTTACAGTTTGGCATCTCACATTCAAGTCTGTGAAATGTTTTGAGTTAATTTTTGTAAAAATACTGATGCCAGTGTCTAGAGCATTTTATTTTTGTGTGTGGATACCTAGTTGTTACAGAAACATTTGTTAAAAAGATTATCCTTTCTCTGTTGAATTTCTTTGCTTCTTTTTCAAAGAACTGTTGACTGTATTTGTTTGGGTCTATTTCTGGGCTCTCTAATCTGTTCTATTCATCCATTTATCTATTTTTTTTCACCAATACTACCTGACTGGATTATTTTCGCTTTATAGCAATTGTTGAAATTGGGTGGAGTCAGTCCCCCAAAAGCTTTGTTCTTCTTCAGTACTTTGTTGGGTACTCTGGGTCTTATGCATTTCCTTATGAATTGTAGCCTCAGTCATTGATGTTGAGAACATAACTTGTTGAAATTTTGATTGGCGGATTTGAATCTATAGATCAAGCTGGGAAAAAGGGACACTCTAAAAATATTGTTACTTCATACAGAAAACAAATAACAAAATGCAAAAGTTAGTCCTTCCCTATAGTAATTATTTAAAGTGTAAATGTATTAAACTTCCTCAAAAAAATTTTAAAAATTGGCAAAATGGATATTAAGGGGAAAAAAACACAAAATACCATCCAACTACATTATTGTTACACGTAACAATAGTTTCATCTCAAGCAGTTTATCTACCGCGTGTTTTAGGTGAGAAATTGAATCTATTTAAACATTAATCATAACTAAAATATTAAATGAATTCAAATTTTATTTGCTGATTTTAATTTCTTAAGGATCTCATTTTAAAATACGATATTTCATGTGGAAATGTTTAGAAAAGGATATTCTTTTCTATGCTAAGTAGAACAATATTTATTTGTGTCTCTCCAAGCATTGCATCATCTGCATTTCAAACTGTTGAACTCTTTAATCATGAAAATGGAACAGGAGACATTTTATGCTTCAGGGGTATATTCAAAGAGTTGCAGTCATGCTGTGTACTTATAGGTAGACTAAAGCAACAATTGTTCCACAAAGTTTATGCATTTCTGGCTGTCACTCTTGGATATAGCTTTTTACAAATAGGGATAAATAATTGTTTTCTAACATAAGAGAATTTACTGTACATGGTAAAAATCTGACTTAACCTTTTTAAAAGGGCTATGTGTGTCTTTGAATCTCAGAATTTTTTCCATGTTGAACTTAATTTTCCTAATAAGAATATAAAAAAATTCATTATTTAATAAATTACTTGACTCATTCAAGTTACTGTTAAGAACTACATTAGGGGTCAGGTGTAAAAACTAATGTGATATATTCTGCACTCTGAAGAATGTAAATATCAAGTACAGTGAGTAGAGTCAATAAAATGGTAACTGAGACAAAGATTACTATTGGGTGTTAGGTCAGTTAATTCTCTTTCTGTGTTAGATTATTTGCAAAAATAAACACAATTAATCTCCTTCCTAGGGGCAGGCCCCTTTGCTTGGTAACTTTTCAGCTCCTTCTATCAGGAGTTGGAATGTGTTTCTTCCCAACCTGAGTTGTGGCTGTCCTGTGACTTGCTTTGACCGATAGAATGCAGAAGAAATGATGCCAAACCAGGTCTGAACCTAGTCCTTAATAATTACTCAAGTACTTACAGAAGGCAAGGTTTAGGTGTCTAAGTAGCTGTCACAGAACATTTTTCTGGAAATAAAGAGTATAAAGACTCTGGGTTTTTGGTTGCTCTAAAGAGTGAAGTAGAATTTGGGGAAAGCAAATAATGAACTTAGGAATTTAAATTCAAAAGGAACCTGGGTAAGATACCATAAAACATCCATCACAGTCTCCAAAGAAATATTATACCCTGTAGTCACAGAATTGTTCTGAAAACTAAACCCAAGTCTAATTCTTTGAGTTGCTGGATTACATTTAAATTTAATGCACAGTATTGGAGGGTTTTCTTATGTTAAAGTTATGACATGGATTTGGAAGGAGTATGGTACTGAAAATTGGGATGAGGTCATCTGAACAGATTCCAGTGAAGCTAAGAACCTTGAGCTCTCTGCTACATCTCATTGCTGTTAACGGTAGCCTTTCTTCCTTCACAGAGTAGATTGCTCTTCTTTCTTGACAAACCTGCAAGGATTTCTCTTAAGGTGGTGGCCTTGCAGGTGGCTGTTGATTCTCCACAATACCACAATGAACTCCCATTGTTCATTAACCTATTTGAATCCTCAAGTTCCAGAAACACAGAGCATAAGATACAACATATAACTTATGAGAAGGGAAAATACATTCCAAAATAATTGAAATTTTGCCAATTCATATTCACAAATCTATGTAGGGAATTGGATCTTAAGGGCGATCATTAGCTCAGGATGGAAAGGATATAATATTGGATCAGATGTATCAATTGAGTTACGGTTTAAACTTTAACGTGTTAGCTCAATAAGATGAAAGCTGCTCTAACATTGTCCTCAACTGGTTTAAGTAAACCTGTACCCAAAGGTCTCCTATTTAGAATGAAGTTGAGATGATAAGTAATCTTCCTTTGTATACTGAAAAAGGAAGATATACAAAGATTTAAGGATATTGAATGTTGAAGTGAATTTATTACTTAAGATCTGCTCACTCATCCAGCATCTGCTCTGGAAATGTTCGGGAGATACTCTTTTCACCAAGGCTTTGAGAGATATATTGGGGAAGGTAGTGCTGAAGTCCTTAAAGTGATCTGTACAGATAATTCACTGTAAGGCTAGATGTAACAGTATGAAATGCTGCTATAACAAGGGGCTTCCTGAATTCAATAGGGATGTTGGGACCTGGTATAGTAGAGGCCAAGTGGCAGGATAGACTTTATCTGCAGGAGACATTGTGGTCATCATAACCATAATGGGAATTAGTGCATTGCCAGTAATCAGAATGATCTAATGCGCATAAATCTTTAACATTGGCTAATTGACCAAGGTATTCAAGTCTTTGAATATACCCCTGAAATATAAAATATATTCTTGTCCATTTTCATGATGAAAGAATGCAACAGTTTGAAATTCAGATGATTCAATACTTAGAGAGACACAAATAAATATTCATCTAGTTAGCATAGAAAAGAATGGCCTTTCCTAAGCATTTCCACATGAAGATCGTATTTTAAAATGAGACCCTTAAGCAATTAAAATCAGCAAATAAAATTTGAATTCATTTAATATTTTAATGATGGTTAATTTTTAAATAGATTTAATTTCTCACCTAAAACATACAGTAAACTGCTTGAGATGAAATTATTGTCACATGTATGCACAGAAACAAGTACATCACATGTGTGATGTGTATTATCCACTTTCATATGGGATACTTCTAGAAAGAAAAAAAAAAAATGAGTAATCTTTTCTAAGCCAGACCTGAATGAATTGTCTCTTTAGAATCTAGACTTTTAGCATTTTTATTATCTAGTCTTAATCTGTAAATGTCAGTTTGTAAAGTTGAAAAAAAAAAAAGAGTAATCCCATCCTGGAAAAACTGAATAATTTTAGACAAACTTAAAATGTAGGTATAAATTTCTAAACTAAGTATAATTGAGATTTTTGAAACAGAGAAACTGAAATGAAAACAAAGTACTGTCATGTATTAGTTTCCTAGCTCTTCCTTAAGAAAATACAAACTGGGTGGCTAAAAACAACAGAAATTTATTCTCTTGCAGTCATGGAGAACAGAAATTCAAAATCAAGGTGTCACCAGGGCCATGCTGTCTGAAGGCTCTCGTAGAGAATCATTCCTTGTCTTTTTCTAGCCTTCTATGGCTGCGGGCAATGCTTGCTGTTCCTTGGCTTGTGCGTGCATAATTCCAATTTCTGCCTCCATCCTAGCATATTTTTTTCCCCATGTATTTCTGTTTTCTTAGGAGGACACTGATTTGGTTAGGGTCCACACTAATCCAGAATGACCTCATCTTAACTAATTACATATCCAAAGACCCTATTTCCAAATAAGGCCATGCCTGGGGTTTCAGGTGGACATCAATTTTTGGGGGAAACTATTCAACCCAGTATAGGTCATATGTTGAAATACTTTGCATGGACTTTTATTTGAATATGCAAAAGTAAAGATTAAAATTGTTTAAAATCAATGAGAATGATAATAAAACATTATATTAATGAATAAACTTATTTACAAAAACCCCATAAGTAAGGACCATTCAAATTTTTCATTTAAAACAGTAAATTTTACTAAACAGAAAACTTTATTAAATGACCTTATCTGATACCTGAATCTTCCATGTGAAAATGGCAGTGTTTATAATGTGAAGTAAATCTTCTACAGCCTCTTGTGACATCAACAGTGATTCCTGGAGAACTCTGAGCAGGTTCTCTATTATGTAAGCATCTGGGAAAAAGACACAGGAAATTCCTAATATCATACTGCACCTTTATCTGCATTGAGAAGAATCCTGTGAGAACCCACCTATAGAGCATTCTCATCAATTCCTATATTTAAAATAAAATTGAAAGTAAAAGGAACATTAACAAGCTTATTTTGATATTAGATGGTTGATGTTTATTATCATGATTGGCTTATTCTACTTAAAACTAGTTTACATCAGGCATAATATTTCTGTTTGAATAAAAATTTAATTTTTTAAAATATATTTTTCTAAATTTTCTATATTTATCATAGGCTCAATGTTTCTATCACACTCATGTGCAAAGTGGCAAGTAACTAAAAATAAATTCTTAAATATAATTCTATGAAATATTTCACATTTAATATAGTAATCCATGATTTAATTTTTATGCATGAAGTCTTTGATTAAAATTGAGAAAATAAGCATTGACAAAATTGGATCAAATGTTCATTATACTTAGTAGCTTGATTTAAAACAAAATTTCTAGATTTCACATTTTTGAAACATTGAAAGTATCAGTACAATTGTTGGTGATAATAAAATTGTTCTCCTGAAGTTATAAAAAAAATCATCAATAGCATGATTTGTATAAATGCTAGAATGGAAATGTGAGAGAAAATTACCAGAAATTCAATATTGAGAGATGAATGCACCAAGTGCATATAAGTTATACATGTACATATACAGGGAGAAATTCATGTGTTTAATAGATTATATTTTAAAGCTAAACTGAGCCAAGTATCTTTGGTTAAGTGTCTTAAGCTTCTTCATCTTCAGACTTAGAATAGTATCTACTCTGCAGGGTTGGGTACATTTGAGAAATCTAAGTGAAGCCACTAAGTGATACAACATAAACTTTTGTCCAGTAGTTTAGGTGGTTGCGAGATGTATCCCATGTTGAAAGGTGTCCACATTGACCTTTATTATCCTTTATAACTCTTACAGTTTTTTCCCCCATATTACATGGAATGGAGCCTGGGAAACTACATTTCTCGGGCTCCTTTATCATCAGGTTGCCAGATAATATTTTAAGTATAGAAAATAAAGCTCACTTTTCTGAGGTGACTACAGATGAATGTGCAAAGCCTTCTCTGTTTCCCAGAAGCAATTTCCTATACTATGCTTTTTATTCACTTTAGAGAAAATTTCACTGAAGTAACACCAATTGTATTAGAAGTTTTTAAAAATAAAACGTTTAACGATTTCTCACATTTCTCCACTTGACTCTTCGACCCTGGGAGAGTGAATATTATTCTGTTTTGTATACCAAAGGACTAGCTGCATTTCTGTCACATTTTAGATGCTCAGTAAATGACAATTGACTGACAATAAATTAAAATGGCATTGTGAAAATAAAGTAAAATAATATCACATTTTCTTGGAGTAAGTTCTGTCTAAGAGATGTAAATGCTCGTTATGCATAAATCCTGGGTTAAAATACTTTAAGAATGTGCAATTCTTCTTTGCCTTCTTGATTGTTGTAAAACGTGCCTAGAAATTAGAGTAAGAATAGCCCTCATAACCCTAATGGCATTGAGAGGTTAAATCCTCATTCCTATGTGTGGGTGATTAAAATATAATATTGGTTTTAATAAAGAAATAAACTTATTTGATTAAAGTATGAAAAAGGATTATGAATAATCTCATTTTAATTATAGATGATTAGTAAAAGCCCTCAGAAAAATATTTCCCCAAATATTAATCTAGGTATTATGACTTAATTTACTTCTTTTATAGTAAGGAGATAATTTTATTATTACATACATTTATTTTGATTCGTAGTAAGTTCATTTGATCCCTTTAGTAAGGGGTGTTCTTAACCTCCAGATATATTTACCATCAAATATTGATTGTAGCATTTTAATTTTAAAATACCACAGAGGTTACTGAAAAAACTTAATGATTAAATACTATGTTTAGGATTTGGAATCAAGGTAAATAATATTTGTGTTTCATTAACTTATAAAGGAATCTTGTTTTGTGTCATTAAAAAAGTAACTAATATTCATAAGGATATTCTAGATATGTTTGCATTAACAATATTGAAGAGATATGTTTTTTAAATAACCAGTTTTGATTTTAAGGGCTTAATATTTTTTGGAAAAGAGTTTTTGGTAAATAGAATTTATTTTGCCATTTTATTTTGTATTTTTTTCACTTGAGTTTCTTACCTATAGTGGAAGTTATAAGTTTAAAAATTGTTTTTGACCTATTTATAAATCTGTTACCCATTTTTTGTTCTTTCCGCAGTGAAGGGAGAACTTGGTTTTAGTGTTTGGCCTGAGGTATGGTTATGTACCCAGTGCTCCCTAAAGGTACAATTTTCAACTCCCCAAAGGAAAACTGGATCCTCTTGACCTGATTATCAGTGAGGAGCACAGATTTATTAATGTAGTTGTTAACAGGCATTTTTAAAGTATGCTAATTTTAACATTTTACCTTTGGGGCTTTACATAAACAAAAATGTATGAATGAAAGTGGTATTTATTTTTATAAGTGGGCATAAAGTGTAATTTTCCTTACAATGCTTTTAGTATAAGATACTAAAAAATTATATTTTCACTAAAATATGATTCATAGACATTAGTTGAAAGCATACTTTTCTACTTCATGTATTTTGGTAAAAATATTCTAGGCTATGCTGAAAACCACATTTAGTGAACACAACTTCTTTAACTCTGACAATAATTCAGCACATGTCAGAATTGCCTGGGGTTCTTTGCAGCAGCAAGTAATTACGTTTATCTTTTAAAAAAAATTTAGTTCATTTATGCCTTGACCACATCCTGAACAACCACTGTATATTATTTTTTTTGTCTTAGATCAGGAAGAAACCAGTGTATATTAAATATCATATTATACCTAGGACAAATATGCAAGAAAAAAGTGAGGTATTGACCAAACCCTCACGGTAGTCAAAATCTTTACAAATAGTTGCCCTATCAAATGAAAGTTGTTAATTTTGATAATATAATTTGGCCCTATTCAATTAAAGAGACAATATAAGAATCTGAGCCAGAGTATTAAAAATTGTACTCAATACAATGTTTTTTTCTATCTGCATGTTAGATCTTAATGATTAAATCACAACTGTATCACCACATTTTTATTTTTAGATAACTTGATATTACAGAGTTAAAATAAATGTTTTAATTAAACATTCTTTTAACTAATTCACCACATCAATTTCTATCGATGCTTTATTAAAAATAGACTTTAGAAACATGACAGTCATTTCCCTAGGATCCACACTGTTTGCCTAATAAATGGAAACTTAGATGTGGTCTAGCTAAAAGTCTTTCTCATTAGCTTTAAATATATAATATAGAAAGATCAGAGGTGTTTTGATATTGCTTATTTTTCTATTAAATGATTATAAAGCTGGTATTATAAAACATTTATATATGCATTGAAAAAATATTGCAACTTTTTGTCACCAAGCTCATGGGTTTTTATTGCTGTTGCAGTCAAAACATAGACTTTGATTGACATTTTCCAGGAAGAGAATTCTGAGAAGAATAATTGGATATTCTGTACCATTGTTCTGTAAGAACTGTTAGCTCTGTTGCATTTTCTTAGTCTGACATTTTGCAAAATCCTACTGTCTTCATTTATAAGGTAGAATAGAAAGTTTATAGAGAATTGGGCAAATTTTCTGTGAAATCTGTCAATTAAATAAACAATTGAGTTTGGAATGAGCGTGGCTTATGGTACATTAGATAGAGAAAAGAGAAAAAATACAAACGGTCCCCTCTCAGCTCCTGGGAAGCAACTTATTGTGGGGAGTTAAAATTTCCTGTGTTTTATCTCTTCAATTTGGCTTTGTGTTGAGTCATATATGTTTTTTACATAATAAAACTTTCTTCTATAATGATAGTCATGTTACTAAATGGTAAATATAAATATGCCTAGTGCATTACCAATGTGTTCAACAACCAATTTCAATTTCCCATAATCTGACTTCTATGATATATTTCCTTTTAGATTCAATTCAAAATCCTAGCACAACAAACAGTATTTTGTGTATAATTCATGCTAAACTTCATGTTGAATTCTGGAAACAAAATGATAAATACAACACTCCTACTCTCAAACTATCTCACCTAGTTGAGAGGAAGAAAGTTAGCAGTAAATACACCAGATAGTAAGTACTATACCTGAATAACAAGATGTATGGAGGACTTAACACAGGGAGAATCATTGTGCTATAATTGAGAAGTCTAAAAACGTTTAATTATGACATAGTGATGGTATCAGTACACACATGGTAGTCATACTCTCATTCTGTCAAAGCCTCCATTTAAAAAAATTAGTTGAATTGATAGGACTCATAGATTTATTTAAAAAGTCATCTTTGAAAAAAATTAGTGAGCTATTTTTACTTTAACCTAAAACCGATTGTACCAACACAACACAGTTTTTGCTGGTTATGTTCAGTATTTTCATTCCCTCACTTTTGTCTCGTCAGGCTGGCAGACAGGTAGATAGAATCTAGTCAAACGATTTCTAATATGATTGAATCTCTTAGAAAAATGTTGTACTGGTTCTCCGCAAAATAATTATTCTTCTCTTGTAAATTATTTAATTTCCTTTCAGAGAAAAGGTGTACCCTTTTTATGCTATCTTCATTTACTACAGGTAAAATTTCTACATTATCCTCATAATTTTTAGCCTGTAGAAAATTTGAAGCAGGTTGACACTACACACTACAGGTTGCAGTTGACACTACAGATATTAATGTGGGAGTAACAAGAGAGCAAAGGTCTCCTGACATCCATATTAAGAACTGATCAAGTAAAGTATACTCCAGTTCACATTCCACTAAATTAAATAAGTGGATTTTTCTTTTTTGTATTTACCTGGTATTCCACGAATCTAACATTTAGGGAAGTTATCTTGTATTAATTTGTAGTGTAAACTATGGCCCCTAAAGAAAATACTTCATAATAAGTTAAATTCATCCATCTCTATTTTAAGAAGATACTATAAGGCAAACAGGGAATTGTGTAGATTATTTTAAGAGTTAGAAATGATCAGATATTTGAGATTAAAATACATTTACCTTTTTAAAAATTATTCTCACCTGTTTTGTGCTTTGATTCACTCTGCAACAAAATACATAACCTGAGAAAACTGGTATTTTGAAATATTCTTCACCAAAGAACACACATACGTGTAAATGTTTTGAGTATACACTTAGCATGCCACTGATACCAATTTTCCTCCAAAATTTTCACAAAAGTGATTATTGTACAACTGAAATGTCGACTCTTTTCTTCATAAAAACCAATATTATGGATTTTCTAACTTAATTTTCATATTCAGTGCTCTAAATAATTCATCAAAGTTAATACTACTGTCTTCATTTTATGGATGAGAAATTGAGTCTAAAGTAATTTGAGATAATACTCAACATCATACAATTTACATTTGCCCTACTTTACACATTCTTTCCACATGACTCCTTTCCACATAGCTACTTGAATATTTACTAAGTTATTTTGATTTTCATCTAGAGAATTAGCCTCTCTTTTGTGGTGCTTATTATGAATTCATCACGCCTGCAGTCCCAGCTACTCGGGAGGCTGAGGCAGGAGGATTGCTTGAGCCCAGGAATTGGAGGCTGCAGGGAGCTGTGATTGTGCGACTGCACTCCAGCCTGGGTGACAGAATGAGACACTGTCTCCAAAAACAATTAAAAATAAATAAATAAAAATAAATAAAAAATTTTTAAAAAGAATTCATCAAATAATAAATTCCCTATTTTACAACATCTACCTTAATTTGATTCCCAGCTAAATCTATGTATGCATAGAAATAGCGATATTCAGTGCTAGCTTTGGAGTTCAACGTGAATTCATAATATTTAATGTGCTATTTCATTTTATTTGTTGGTAATTTTTTTAGAACCATAGCAAATGCTGCTAATATCAGCCACAGTATTTCCTTCAAAATAGAGAAAAAAATCTCATGTATATATGGAATAAGAAAGTGTGAAAAGGAAATTTGCCCATATTTTTAAGATACTAAAGATTTTTCCCACATGTTCAAGCTGCTTAATCTTTATGAAGCATAAGGAAAGACAGACTAATTGGTATACATGACATATGCTTTATAACTGGTAAAGTAATAAACAAGTAATAAAAAAATAATAAATGCGTGACTCCTAAAACATATATTCCGAAGAGTTACACAAACTCTAGTTCTTCACACTACGTTTCCTTTTTCTGATCTGATTTATTGGTTTCCAGAATAAAAGTACAGAAGAAAAGGAGTCATCATTCTTTTCTTTTTGTGGTGTTCTTTGTCTAACATTAACTTTATTTTAATGTTTAAAAGCTATTTTGTTTACTGAAATTAGAGAATTACTGATAAATTAAAATCATTGTGTTCTTTTTTTAGAAGAAACATAATCTGGTGACATAAATGAAATTTAACTTAGAAAATGAAAAATAATAGAGGGTCTTCAAATAAATTATCTCATAATTTGGCCATGAAATAGACATGATAAATGCTCAATATTTATTTAAAGCAAATGTATCCTACATCGAGATGGATTTCTTGACAAATCTCAAGTAAGTTTATGCCGATTGACAGTATTACATGTAAAACTTTGCATCTACAATGGAAAGTTTTGAATATTCTACTCAATTTTATCAGCTAGTGTAAAAAATATGGCAATAAAATTTATCTCAATTTAGCTGATGGATTATGCAGAATAGAACATTGTTGCATAATCCCTTCTCTATAGAACCATTTAAACATGAAAGATCTATGACTCAGGCTTTTATACTTGGAACTGATAAAACGATTAAAAAGAGAGGAGAGATTAAATTTAAAAATAAATGCCAAGTGTATTTCTTTTACATATAAATTTAGCCCATATTGGGAAAAAAAATCTATCATCATTTATTATTTTATAGACATTTCAATAAATTATTTGTCCCCTCTATTCACTCTATCCATTACTTCACATAGTATGCTTAGTTACAAGCACTTATTTATAATTATGAAATTACTGTTTTTGATTACTCTTATGTAACCTCACCTCACCTTTGAGACTCATTGCTAGTCAAGGTGAGCCAGTCTTTTAGGTCAGAATTGCTCAATCTGGAGGATTCCAGAAGTTCTCTTCTGAGTTTCCCTAAAGTCTCTTTGAAGACTGACGCTTTTACAACTGAGAAAGTAAAAGAGTACCAGTATCATGCTGCAGGTTTACAAGCAAATAGTGGTTCTTTCACTTAAATGACAGGATGCACACGGAGAAAAGTCTAGCTGCTCCTTACGGTGAATTCTGTTATTATTCTCTTCTCTTTATTAAAAGTGAATATTTTGATAATGTATCCCTTTTCTCAATAGCAGTTTTGTTCCCTAATTATTCTGGGTTCATAGAGGAAATATCTGCTTCCTCCCATTACTGACAAATGTAATGTAACAAACAGTAAACAAAACATAGATCGTTCTTACCTGCAGGGAACCTGGAGTCAAATGGGGAATAGAGGAGAGAAACAAATATATGACAAGGTGAGCTCACATTTACTGAGTATTTACAATGTGCCATGTATTCTGATTCCATTATACTTACTAACACTCATTGAATCTTTATAATAACCCTATCAAGTTGAAAATATAATAACTTACATCATACAGATTGGGAAACTGAGGCATATAAATGTTAATCAAATCAATCTACCTTCATAGGATGGAACTATGGAGTGGCAGAGCCTCTGAATCATAAATCTTAACAAAAGTGCCCAAAGAAATAAAGTTAAAAGGGCTATGAAGGAAAGTATAAAGTTCTATTCAATTAGACAATGTCTCTTGATAGTATAGTGGAGTATATAGGAAGAATCTCTGCACGGTGCCGGCATTTGAATATGGACATGAGAAAATGGAGAAACAAGCCACGTGTCTACATAGAGAAAATGTGTTCCAAGCAAAGGGAAGAACCAGTGCAAAGCCTATTAATAGGGGTGTGCTTGGCTTGTTTAAAGCAGTCGTAGAGAGATGGGAAAAATGGCGGGAGACAAGGTGAGAGTGGTAGAGATGGGACCAGATTGTGAGGCACCTTGAGGTAAAGAATTTAATTTTACTCCAGTCAGGTGAGAAGCCATCAGGAGGTTTGGAGGAGAAGAGTGACGGGTCATGGCTGATTTTAATAAAAGCTTAGAGTGATCCCTGTGTGAAATTGGATTGAATGGAACCAAGAGTGGGCCCGGTATCTGCAGCTAAGAGACTATCTCAGAAATCCACAGATGGTAGTTTAGGTCCCAAAGAGTTGATCTGTATTATTTTTTTTCCCTCCTTCTCTCATTATTGTAACCTGTGAGCCTTTGTTTCTCTTTGACAAAGCAAAGATTCCAAGAAATTGCCATTATGATTACAATGTGAAGTTTGATTTCTTGGAGGTGATATTGCAGGACAGGATTTTGGTCTTTGGAAGCGTGGTAAGATTGGCGTGGTAGAAAGGAGAAAGATAGGTAGAAGGCAGATAGTCACTGAGCGACATGGAAGGGACTTCGGGGGAAGCTGTTCCCCCTTTCATGCTCTGTTAATCTTTGCATAGTTGTAATCTTTTTTCTTTGTTTCTTGTTGGCTTTTTCTGTAATTTTTTTTCTGTATTTATTTATATCGTGGTCTCTCCAGGCTCACTAACATTTTCTTCTGCAGGGCTGAGTTTGCTGATAATCACATATGGTGGATTTTTCACTTCTGTCTTTGTGGTGTTTATCTCCAGAAGTTACATTTTGTCTTCTTCGTATCTTTTATATCTTTTCGCTACCTTTTTGAACATAAGTAATGAATTTATAATAGCAGTTTTTACACTCTGGTCTACCAAAATTCTATCATGTGTTTCATTTATAGTTCTGTCTCTGTTGATTATTTTTGTCCTAATGGGTTGTGCTTTCCTGACTCTTCGAATGTCTGGCAACCAGTGTCCTTCTTTTAGTATTTATAGTCCTCTGTATTATGTTTTCCACTCTGGCTATGGTGACACAAACTATCCCTGGCCCTTTGAGAGCTTCAGGAATGTTTGCCTGTGATGCTTCCCAGTGGTTATCCTCCCTACCCTGGGTAGTTTCTCATGTGTACATGCACTGGTCACTTCGCAGCTGGAAACCCAAAAGCTAATGCTCATGTTTTCTCTCTCCCTCCCCCCCACTCTCTCTCTCCTCCCGGGTAGTTCTTTCCTGTTTGGTACTCTTCCCCGCCAACTCTTGGTCTCTTAGCCTCCTTAAGCCAACGGCTTCCTCTCTTCAGCTGGGAGACCAGGGTTCTTTATCACTATCCTGTGGCCTGGAAACTTGCTCTGGGCAGTAATTTAAGGCAATTGTAGGACTCACCTTTTTGGAACTGTTTCTCAGGGGTTGCTTTCCCATACTGCTTGAAGTGCAAAGTCTGGAACATCTCTTTCTTATATTTTTGTCAGTTTTTATTATTGTTATTATTTTGGTAGTTTCAGTAGAAGGATAAATGTGGTCTATGTTACTCTATCTTGTCAAGAATTAAAATTCTATTCTTTTTTTTAATTTTAAGATGATTTGGGGGCAACATTGAAGAATATAAATTGATGGGATGAGAAAATTTTGACAGAAAAACAAATAGGAGATTATGTATGAGGGTAATAAAACAGGGGGAACACATTATCCATGCTTCAGTGGTTTCATGTCAGCAGATAGGACAGGATAAAGAATTTAAGATATGTTATTGGTTCTCCCCTTTTGCTTCCCTTATTCCTCTTTTTATTCACCCTGGTTTACTTGAAATTGAACTCTTTAATAAGATAATCAGGCATAGCCCTTTGTTCCTGATTCTGTTTCTGGGATACAAAGAGTAAGATATTTGGTGACACTGTGTGTGCTTTTTTTCCTCATGGTGACCTCTTTGGCAAAGTGAAAAACAATTAGTTCTGTAATTCTACTTTATAAGCCTTTAGTCAGATGCAACAACTAAAGGAGAAGAGATAGCTATAACCATAATAAGAATTATGAAAATACGTAAAAATAAAACTATGAAAAAGTAAAATATGGAAATAAGAAAAATTATTATCCTGGTGTAGAGAATGAGAGTTTATTTATTAAAAGTAGCATATCCTTACATTTTGGGCCTCAGGAGGGTTATAGGAAAGAGAAACAATTATGTCTTAGTCATTCCTGGAAGGAGTTAGTAGAAATTCACTTTTTGAAAAAAATTTGCTCTGGGATTGTAAAAGACTCCTATGTAAATATTGAATTGAGTCTTTAAAAATCACAAGGCTATATTAAATCAAACTGCTGTCATTCTTCCTTTATTCTTCAATTTGCAGAGCACCATGCCACATTGAAATAGACAATGCCAGAGTAAATCTTTTATTCAACAAATTTATAATAAATATAAAGATGTTAATCAGTGTAGATTGGAATTGTCCTTATCATTAAATGAAAAAAAAAAGCCAAAGAATCTTAGTCTGGTTTGAAAATGCTATAATTTTTTGTTTTTACCACTTCACTCTTTTAGAAATGGCATTCATGAATATTTTATATCTTAAATAGGAATAGCACTAGTAATAATACTGATGTAAATATTAATATTAGTTACTTTTGCATATGGAAACATAATCAAATATTGTCATTTGTGTTTGTGTTTAGCAATTTTTCACATAGAAAATTCATACAATAGGACAGATGAAGACAGGGTAAAACATTTATATTTATTATATTTGATTTTAGTATCCACAGGGTGTTCTGGAACCAATCTCCTGCAGATAGCAAGTGACGACTATATATATTTTATTCTTAGTATTTTTGACAATTGAAAATAAGAAAAATCAGCTTTATAGTTTAGAAGAAAATCTCTATATTTGATAGGTAACTGTCAAATGATGCATACCTGACACAAAACCATGCCCAGATGTAATAGGTATACTTCTAAGAGGAAATTACAAGGAAAGCAGTCATTGTTTGCAGTCTGAAAGAATGGTTTCTAGCAAAGTTCATAAAAAATATGTGAATCTAAAAAACATGATTTCTGGATAGCTGACAACTAGTTGTAGAAATCAATCCAAGAGAGTTTTAAAAGGGATTTTCAATTAAAAAAATGCTTTAAAACTATTAAATGTTGCTTTAAAACATGCTAAGCACCTGCTAATTTGTAAGCTCAAGTAAATTCACGAATTGAACAAAAGCATCAGGAAAACTATGATGAGTGTCTATATAATTACAAATTTGGAATACTAGCCTAAATCACCTGGGGAATTTTCAAAATCATTGTTTCTGTAGTCCTTGACTATTTTACCTAAACGGAGGTGCTAAGAAGAACACAATAGGTAAATTGCAATTAACTCTGTATAATAATGATTTATTATCAGCATGAGCTTTAGAAATCAGATGCATTTGGATATCCCGTCTGGAACCAAACTGATTTCAATTTATTTGAGTTACCATAAGACCCACTAGGACAACTGGATTTATTTTCAATCACTGCTGTTCCGACTTCACATAATTCCAACTCTGCCTAAAGCACTAATGAATATTGCAGCTGCTTTTTCTTGCCTTTAGAATTCTGCAAAATCGTGGAGGCATAAATCAGAGAAATTAATTTAAGTTTAGTCTATGTTTTTGGAACCTGATAAACTAAAGTATATATAATTATAGAAAACAATAGCCATCCTATATTTAGAGAGCATGACCATCTAGCAGGTTTCTAAATGCCTTTACAAATTGGAGTGGGATGCAGCACTGTCTATTTAAATTTAGCTCTTGTATATCCTACTTTTTTTTTTTTTGTATTTCAAAAGGAATGAGTTTGTTTGCTGGGAGGGACATGAGATGTGAACAAATGCCTCTCTTTACACTCTAGCACAACAACCTCAAATTCCCTTCATTTATAATGTCAAGCTATTTTTTACTGTCAGAAATAAAATGGTGAAAACAAAAATAACATTTATTGACCATCTACTATGTTTCAGACATGGAGTTTATTCTTTCTGTGTAAAAACTCATTTAGTGTTCTCTCTGACCTTATGTGTTAAAAATTATAGTTTTATTATGCATAAGAGGAAACTGAGATTCAGAAAGGTTATGTAATTTTCTTCAGGTCACAGAGAGTAAATTTATTCAAGAGAGTAAGTGTTGTTCAATCAGGAATTTAAATCTAAGTCTTTAAAATTGTAAAACTCATGTTATTTCTAATAAAGCATTCCTACCTCTGATCATCTCTATTAAGTAAAATTAAAATGGTGCTATAAATTTTAAATTTCTATAAAATTAAGTAAAATAATAGGGATTAATTCATCTCAATCATTAGAAAACTAAAATCAGAATTTTGAACACTTTGTTCAGATATTTTCCACTTAGGCACAGGAAAATTTTAAATTTTAAGTCATATTAATATAGATTATTGAAATGTTTAAAATTTGTTTTAGTGTTTAATTGTTGAATAATGCAGTCAGCTACCGCAAATAGGGAACCAATATAAGAAGGGTATGTCACAAAATAAATCAAGAAAACTTCCATTATGACCAAGTGGTTTAAAAAAAAAAAAGGTAATGGCACAAAGTGACTTTGCCTCTAGGGGACAAAATGACTGAATAGTTGCACATTAGGATAAAGAACTCAGATCAGTAGGAGCCTGGGCTAAGATACTGGGGAAATAAGGAGTTAAAGCTGCAGTGTATGAAAAGATTCTACCTCAGTTAAGATAATCTAGAGATAGAGACCCTGAATTTTTCAGAGAAAGTGGGGATAAATGGATATGTCTGCTTTTTCGTATTTGGACTGGAGTGTGTGGATAAGCTTTGTCTTAACAGCAACTATGCAGTCACCTGAACACTTACAAGTACACTGAGTGTAAGAAGCTCTTTTCTGAAATTTCAGAAACCACCTGGCTCTAGGGAGGCTTGGAGATGGTGACAGGGCTTTGCAGAAGTGGCCACTGTGTTCTTTCTGTAATTTTCTTTTTCATTGGGGAAGTCATAAAAATTGAGAAAATAACTTCATTTGTTTGTTTTTTATTTACCCAAATGTAGTAGTCATTGATTTTTCACAAATATTTCAACTTTCCACTTTTTGGACACATGATAGGATTGCATTGTCCTGCATCCTTGAAATTAGATGAGACCATGACTTACTTTGGCCAAAGAAGCATGAGCAGACATGACAGGTATCATATTTAGGAAGAGATCAGTAAGAACCAACACTGATCCGTCATGGACTCCCTTCTTACCCTCACAGATACAAAAGCACATGTTGTCGAGACGGAAACTCCGTGGCTTAGTTCTGTGATAGTCTAAAAGAAAAAAGAAAGAAAAAGAAGCACATTTTTGTACTAAGCACCTGAGATTTTGGCACTGTTTATTTTTGTGGCATAAACTAGCCTATTCTGATTAGTACAGTAAAAACAATCATAAATAAGGACATCAAAGCAGCAATAAAAGAAATGCTAACATGTTGTCTTGCATTTTTTTGAATGTGAGTAAAGAAAAAAAGAAGGAACTGACAATAAATTTGAAACTGCAGTATTTTTCTTGTTCATAATATATATATGTATATCTAATGTATTATATAATATCATGTATTACATATAATATATAATGTATTAAGTGTTTACAACTTACAAGTGTGTTTAACTTGCTCCTTTAAAAACTTTTAATTTTTGACTAGTGGTATAAGATAAGTTAAAGGCACATTTTCTATGTGGTGATGTGTACTATTGACATCTGAGAGCCTGCTCAGAATAACAGAGATGAGTGAGTTTGGAGTTTTAATTTTATATATGACTCTTTCTAGATATGTAAGACTATATTTTGTTCAATAAAACTGTGGAATGAAGAAATGCTTTTTGAAACATTTTCTAATAAGGATATCATCCTAAAAACATCTGCAATCTAATCAAATCACACATATGATAGGGCTATCTGCTATGCACAATCCACACTTCTGCTATTACCTTTAATTGCTTTTTACCATCCAAAAATTAGCTTACATTGTGTCTTCAATGTTGAAAATAGTTGTGAATGTTTGCTTTTTAACTTATTCATTTCCCAAGGAAATTTAGTATATGAAAATTCAATTATCATTGCTTCAAGAATGCATTTCTCGTGATACATTGTTGTACAGTACAAGCTCAGAAACCACGAGAGGATTTTTCAGCAACACAAATCTAGCAACACATCTATTACCTACTAAATGAAGCATAAAATGAGCAGATACTCTTGAGTCTGGTATCCGTATCATTGCTGCTAATACAGCAGACATAATAATGAATAGTACATGACTGAGCTTCATAGATATTAGGAGATAACAAAGAAAAAAGAAGGAAATGCTGCTACCAATGATTTATTCATTTAGACAACTGCAAAACCCTTGAGCGGATGAATAGAAATCCTACATGTTCTCCAAGAACACAAGAAGGCACACAGCAGTGCCGCCATTGATCATTTTATCTTAGAAGGGAGCTGAGGTACATGTGGATGCAAAGGCAGGAGACAAAATGAGAGAACAAAAAGAAAGTCTGTTCATCAACCAACAAACGGAACTACTGTGGGTGTGGAACTGATGTTAACTTTTATGTTATAAAAGGGACAATGCATAAATATTTTGGCTTATACAATTGTAAGAAGGACAGCGTACCTGAAGAACAGATGGAGTCATCAAATCAGGGAGGGTCTTCAGGAGATATCTTAGGGGCACTTAGTAGTGGGACCTGTGGCACTATGTATTGGATAAATGCCAAAGCATGTAAGGCACTTTACTTAAAGAAATTTTGGCAATAGCTTTGTTGTGGATGCCATCCACAACAATTCAGAGGTAAGAATTCAAAGGAAGATTCAGAAAGATCAAGCAGTATCCCAGGTCCAAAGAGGTAGAATTCATGGAACCGCACCAAATGACATAACAGTTGAAATGTAAAGATTTGATACTAAAATAAGGGCCAGTGGTGAGACTGATTTAATACTTAGCTATGAAGACTGTGGAACCTCTAGGGGGACAGAAGTGTATAGAGAAATTTGTATAAAAAAATTGTTTCACTGCACAACTTATTGGTAGGAACAGGTGAATGGTCATTTGGGTGACTGGCTGGAGGCTCGGTTGGGCTCCTGAAAGGAGAAACTCTTGACATTGTAGTCTTCGGGTGGTTTCCACATGTTCATGCGTTTTACTTCTATGAATACTGCCCCCCAGATTCTCGCTGCAAAGAGCCAAGTGTCATACTCTCACGGCTCTGACAGAAGGGGGATTTTATATTATTAAGTGCGTATATTAGAAAACAAGAAATCAAAACTCAAAATGTTCTCACCTTGGCAAACTAGAGAAATAAGAGCAATTTAAACCTAAAACAAGCAGAAGAAAGGAAATAATAAAAATCAGATCTTCTAAAATACAACTGGATTGTGTCTTTCCCTGATTTAAACACTTAGTTGGATCTTAGTTAGAACTAAGTCTTAGAACACTATCCAGTGATATCACTGCTTGCAAGGTCCTGTGTGGCTCGGCCTCTGTCTTCCACTTTAGAGTTCCAGCCACTGCTCTCTCGCTCACCCTTTCCTCTGGTCACACCCTTGCCCTTGTCCTGTTTGGACAGATATGGCATGCACTTCTCCCAGACCTATATTCATCACTCCTCCTTATTTTGTCTGAGAATGTGCTCAATTATCATCACTTGGAGAGACATAATACCCACTCTGCCAGGATATGTGCCTATTTTGTATCTGTTTTATATCCAACCCTGAACACAAAGGTTGGACTATAATAAGTGTTCTATATATGTACATTGAAAGAACCAAGTATTCATTTGTAATATATTAATACAATATTGGATTTTGATATTTATTCATATTGATACATGCACCTTTTATTTATTAATTTTTGCTGCTTATTTATTAAACATCCTGTTGGTAGACATTTAGGTTGGTTTTCAATTATTTTTTATAAAAAGTGTTCTTGGAATATATATGTGTGTGCTAAGACATATATATGTACATGTATGTCTACATGTATATACTTATAAGAATGCTAAACCATAGGTTATGTGCATTTTCAACTTTCATAGCTATTATTTTCGTAATGTTACACAATTTGTCTTCCAAAATATTTGTACCAATTTATAAACCTATCAAGAGTATGTAAGTCCTGTGATTGTTCCAAATAGTCACCAACAATTGGTCAAGACTTTTTTAAACCAATCTTAAGGCATTAACTGACATTTTATTGTGGTTTATTATGCATTTCCTCAATCATGGTAAGGTAAGATTGAGTGTCTTTCAATACATTTGTTGGCTGTTCAAGTTAATCTTCCACAAATAACCTATCCGTGAGCTTGTCCCATATCTACTAAGATGTTTCTTTGCCTTACTGATTTAGAGCTTTGTATAGATTTTGTATATGAACATGATTTTTAATGATATAAGTTGCAAACAATTTATCTTGTTTTTTTTTATCTTTTCAATTTTATATAGGGTATTTTTTGAGGCACATAAATTTTAATTTTATACAGTCATATGTATTTCCATTGCACTTTACGTTTTTTCTATTCTAAGATCATATTCCATCCGGAATTTTTTGTATGATGAAAGAGGAATTGAATCTTATTTTGTATTTAAATAATACATATTTTCAGTAATATGTATTAAGTTGTCAGTTTTTGGAGAATACATTGAAAATTTTACTTCTTTCATATAAATGGTGTATATACACATGCATGTGTATATATGTGTGGGTTGAATTAGTTTGTAACTCAGTTCTGTTTCATTTGTCCATATTATCAAACTCCTATGTCAGCATTTAACTGCATAGCTCTATCATGTTTTCATGCAAGCTATCAATATATACCTTTCTCCTCTCTCAGAAACCTTTCTCACATTCTTTAATATTGTCTTTGCTTTTCTGGGGTCTTTGTTCTTCAATAAAGAACACAACTTCTTTCTTCTTTTTGTTTTGCCTTTCATTTTTCCCCAATATAAATAATTCAGCCATCAACATATCAGAGATATCAAAAAGTTGCTTTATTACTCTCTAACAGGAAATTGGTAGAAAAGGAAACTGCAGAAAAGATAGATGCTACAGAATTAGTCTGGGTCAGGTGCTAAACATGCCATGCTTCTTAAATCTTCTCTCATAAACAACTTTCATTATTTCTACTCTCAGTCGATTGGCCAGAGAAGACACATGGCCCAACGTGGTGTTGATGGAGTGGGGATTTGTTCTCCTATGAGATGGGGGCGTGCATTGTTCACAGTCCAGCGAGATCACCAGATTTCAAGCATTTGCTTCTCAACTACCTCTTTCCAATTAACAGGTGATCTCAGAGCAAAAGCAGTCCTGGCATTGACATCCCTAGACTCCCGCCCTGTTTCACCCAGGTGATTGTGCCCCCTCATGTTCACCCTTCAGTGTTTCCTAGAAGACTTTTAAAATATTACATCTAGCCTTTTTAAGTTGTTTGCAGTAGTAGGATTGACCTAACATACCTACTCTACTATTAAGAGAATCAGAAGTATAATCCCAACCAACAAAATTATTTTATTTATATTTATATGTATATAAATAGAATTACACAGGGAAGACTTCTTTCTCTAAAGAAAAGCCCAAACCTCATGTAGAGAAGACTTAACTTCCCTACCATCCTTCTTTTCTTCAGCTTCCTTCTAGAATGCAGAAGTACTGTCTCGAAGTAGAACATCCAATCCTTACCCATGAAAACAAAACCCGCACAATAAGGGTCAAAAAACCAGAAAACAGAATGGGTTTGGTTTCCTTTTGACATACTTACATGCACATACTAATCTGGAATGACCACCTGTAGACCTCCCAACTGGGACATGCACACTCTTTATGTTTGTGATTGGTTGTTGGAATTTCTGATATTTACAGCCAGATGCTTTCCTGACATATAAAAGTGCATGTTCTTTGATTTAACAAATCCATTGCATCAGAGTATTAATTTGGATGTTTTAATGTGAGATGGGAGAGAGAACACCATATGGAGATTTAAAAGTAATTTCTTGAGAATTTTTTAGTCAAATGAGGTGGTTTTTTTTTGTTTTGTTTAAAAGGAGGTTTTTTATTTTTGAAAATTAGAGAGGATTTATGATGAGGCTGTCTTTGGATAAAACAAAAATTGGTTACTTTTTATTCTGGGGAAGGGTAATCTGATGCTAACAGTTAACTCTAAGTCTAGTAAAAAGAGTTTCAGTGGGGACGACTCATACAGTTTGATAAGCATTTTCTGCAAGTGGGGAACAATATTGGATTTGTGCCTTATTCAGGTCTGAAAGAATTAAAAGTAGCACAGACCACAGACAGCAATGAAAGAGCTGCTTTGGAAAAGTAACGGACCATTCCTGACCATAGGCCAAACTTCCGTGAATCTTGGGAACCAGATGGAATGGAATAGTAATTCCAACAGGAATGTTGGTTCTGAGTCATCTTATGAGATCCTCTCCAAGAGGATTAGGGAGGAAAGAGAGAGAGAGGCAGCAGCTGGTGTTTGTACTGCAGACAGGACAATTCAGGAAAGGCATCACTGAAGAGTCAGTTTAAACATCTGCTATAACCAGAATGCATGTATCTTAGTCTGCTCAGGCTGCCGTAATGGAATACCGTAGACTGGCTTAAACAACAGAAATTTATTTTCCCACAGTTCTGGAAGCTGTAAGTTCAAGATCAAGGTGCTGGCCAGTTCATTTCCTGGTGAGTCCCTTCTTCCTAGCTTTCGGAAGGCTGCTTTCTTACTAGGTCCTCACGTGATCTTTCCTCAGTGCATGTGCATGGCGGGGAAGGGGGAAGAGAGAGAGAGAGATCTCTAGTCCTCTTACAGGGCCATCAATCCTATCAGATCAGGACCACCTTTATGACCTCATTTAAATGTAATTACCTCCTGAAATGCCAATATCCAAATACAGTCATAGGAATTTTGGTGGAAATAATTCAGTCTAGAACAGTATGAAATCAAATTGTGAGAATATTGTAAATAGTTTACTTCTTTTTCTTCACCCCGTTTGTAGTACTCACTGCCAAAATAAGGACATCAGATAAATAATCTGAAAATAAAAATAGAGGATGACTGTTTAAATGTGAACTCCAGATAAAAAATGATATTTCTGGTGGTTTCACTCTCTGAAGAGTGCCTGCGCCACACGGGAGTGAGTGTCCAGGGAACTCCTGTGCAAGGTAAGAGTGCCCTGTATAAGTAACCACTGATAAACTCAGCTAATTGGCCCAAAAAAAAAAAAAAAGATTTCTATTGTAAGTATGTCCTAGATATTGCATGGGACATACTTATAATTAAAAAACATTGGTTTATCTTAAATTAAAACTTAACTAGACATTGTGTATTTAATCTGACAACCTTATACCAGATGATCAGAAATTGCAATTTTCATTATGGCAATGAAGAACAGAAGTGAAAGCTGATTTACATTGAAAATAATCAAATTTAGACTTGATTATAATGTGGACAATTTTAATTACTGAAATGATATGGTTTATAATTTCAATTAACTGCAGCCTTTTTCCCTTTCTGATACTTAAAGAATGATGGTAAAATTCATTCAGGCTACTAAAATTTTTATCCAGTGGCAGGGCAATAACTATATCCTGGGAAAAATTTAAAAAAGAGTGTTAGAAACAAAAATAAAATCAATTTTAGGGTTATCATTGAGTCTTGCATCCACTTTTTGTAAATTGTTTATTTGTCATTATTATGGGTACATAATAGTTATATATATTTATAGGGTACATGTGATGTTTTGATACAGACATACATGTGAATTAATCGAAATAGGGTAATTAAGGTATACACCACCTGGAGACTCTCTGTCCATGACACTAGTTGTTTTAACATTTAGCTCCCATATACGAGTGAGAACATGTAAAATTTTTCTTTCTGTGCTTGGTTTATTTCGCTTAACATAATGTTCTACAGTCCCATCCATGTCATTGCAAATGGCAGGATTTCATTCTTTTTTATGGCTATATAATATTCCATTGTGTATATGTACCACAGTGTCTTTATCTGTTCATCCATTTATGGACACTTAGGTTGATCCCAAATCTTGGCTATTGTGAATAGTGCTGCAATAAATATGGGAGTGCAGGTACCTTTTCCTGCACCGATTTCCTTTCTTTTTGATATAAACGTAGCAGTGGGATTGCTGGGTCATATGGTTGTTCTATTTTTAGTTTTCTGAGGAACCTTCATACTGTTCTTCATAGTGGTTGCACTAATTTACATTCCTACTAAGAGTGTACAAGGGTGCCTCTTTCTCCACATCCTTGCCAGCATTCATTATTGCCTGTCTTTTTGATAAAAGCCATTTTAACTGGGGTGAGATGATATCTCATTGTAGTTTTGATTTGCATTTCTCTGATGACTAATGATGTTGAGCAGTTTTTCATATACTTGTTGGCCATTTGTGTGTCTTCTTTGGAGAAATGCCTATTCAGATCCTTTGACCATTTTTAATTGGATTATTTGATTTTTTTTTCCTATGGAGTTCTTGGAACTCCTTGTATATTCTAGTTATTAATCCCTTGTCAGATAGGTAGTTTGCAAATATTTTCTCCCATTCCATGGGTTGTCTCTTCACTTTGTTGCTTGTTTCCTTTGCTATGCAGAAGCTTTTTAGCTTGATGTGATCCCATTTGTCCAGTTTTGTTTTGGTTGCCTGTGACTTGGGGGTGTTACTCAAGAAGTCCTTGCCCAGACCAATGTACTGAAGCATGTTCTCAATGTTTTCTTTTAGTAGTTTCATATTTTCAAGTCTTAGATATAAGTCTTTAATCCAATTTCTGCATCCACTTTTAATAGGACTTGGAGATACAAAGCAAATAGATATTTATTTTAAGAATATTTTTACAGTGTTAATTGTAATCCAACACTGGAAAAAAACTTGAATGCCCACCAAAGGGTAAAATGTTTATAAATTATGATAATCTATAACAGAAAATGTGACATAGTTATGTTGTGTGTGTATATATATATATATATATGGAGATATATATATGATTACCATATGATTACCCAAGAAAGATGCCCATGATAATGTTAAATGATAAAGTAATGTCCTAATAATATGTGACATATATTCTTATTTTATAAAAATATATAGAATAAAACCAAAATGATAACAAGGTAACTTCTATATGTGTATATAAGGAATCTGATTAGAATTATAAGGGGGAGATAAATAAACTTTACTTCATTTCTCAGCTTGTAATAGTACACTTTTTTTGTAATAAAAATGTTTGTGATTGTAACTCAGAAGGAAGTTTCTTTGGGAGTAGTGTCCTAGGAATATAATTTGGAGATCACATGATTACTTGTAAGAGAAAGAAAATCTTGAACTATTAACGAGGGAGTGGCGAATAGAAGTACGGGCTGGAAAATTGCCAAAGTCAGATGTTTTCATGAAAATTTTTAGTGAGATCAAGGCTCAGTTAAATAAAACATCAATTAAGAAACAAATATTAAAGTTTAAGTTCTATGTTCCTTCTCCCTGAAAATAAAAGTTATATCCTGGAATAAATACATAGCAGTCTAATTTCTGAGACAGGTGATTTAGCCTCTGTCCTGTGTTTTTGGCATTGCCAGTTGGAATATCATAACTTGTCAGTCTATGTAATTGTATCAATTTAAACAAATACAAAAGTTATCACAAAATAATTGTTTAGATTTGGGTGTATAGAGCAAGTATCTAGATTTCATTTCAAACAGAGATTTTACCCAAATAGACCATACATTTATTTCAGATAAAATTTACTAAGTAATCCATGTTTTTGCAAGATGTACATATGTTTATTTTCAGTGAATATATTTCTAAAGCTTTTTGAAAATGAAAATAGGACATGTTTATTAAAGTATTTCAAGTGAACATTCTTCTGGGAAAATATAGTGTATCAACTTGTTTCTGAGTCAATAGAGCAAAGAGGAATTACGTTTGTTGTTGCTTCATTGCACACAACAATTTATTTGTGATAGAAAGAACTGTTTAAATGAATGAGTTTTAAAATGACATTTAAATAACTGTAATTTTAATAGTTTTTAAGAGACAGGAAAATCATCCAGGGAATTGTGATTCTCATAATCCTTTGTAAAACTCTCAAAGTAATACAAGAAGGTGGAAAACAGTGAATGAAGTACACATTTTCTTTGGTTGCCACATATATGAATCTCAAGGAAGCATTTCGCTTATTCCAAAAGCAGTACACATAAATTCCTCAATAGAATATGCATTAGTAATGGTCTTTCCCTATGAAATTGCCTTTTTAAAGCCCACCACAATATTAAGAAACTTTTGGAATAAAATTTTCTTAGAAATAAAATATATATTTGTTTATATAAACATTTTTAAAGCATGCAAATAATTTTCAAAAACCGTATTGCTATTTTTCCACTGAAAAGTGAATTTGCATATTCTTTGGGGGGAAACAGAAAGAACGTGCAATTTTGTAAGTTATGCATTGTCTTTAAATTCATAATATTTAATCATTACATCTAGTGTTTCATGACGTCCATATTTATCTAAAAGGAGACCCAACTGTGAAAATTTATTTTCTAACTGATTTCCTGATGCTTTTGGATTCTTACTAGATGTTCGTCAAAGGACCCAGATGGGCAAAGAGGTGGACCACAGAGATTTTATATGTGTGTTAGAGTGTAAGTCATGTGCCTGATTAAGGAGGAAAAATTCACAAGAAGCAATTATGTGCCCAAGGACAGGCTCAGGAAAGCAAAGCAAACAGGGTACCTCCATGTGGTCCCTCCCCATGGTCAGGAAAATGCAAACCCAGGTGTCAACAGCAGACTTGATCAGTATCACAGCCAGAAATTCTGAGTATCTATTCACTAAACTGGTCATTCTTGTGCAGCCTTAGAGAGCTTTGGTAACAGTAATATGCTGAAACAAGACCTTCTCCATGTGTTACCAGCATCATTATTAATTTCTTCTGAAAGGCAAAGATAATTTTCTTTTTCAAAATTAAACATTTTTTTCAGGTAGATAAAAACACTAATCCTAAAATTTGAGTTTGTGTACACTATATTAAGTCTGTATATACATTGTTTTCCCATCTTTAAGTAAAACTATTGTGAGTTGGCACCCAATATATATTAGAACTGCATAGTAGGAGAGTATGACACAATGGGGGAGGGGGATTGGATTGCTATCAGATCGCACTGAAATCATTCAGATTGGGGAAAATTAGAAGAGAAAATATCAAAGTCCATGATATCATTGGAGAATACATTTTAAAATAAATATTAAAGAATTTGAATTAGGGAAAACATCAACTTCACATTCAAAGAGTTATATTTAGGACCAAATAAAATTTAGACTTAACCAATTTTAGCATATAGAACATTTTTACCATAAATATGCATGCTGGAGAACACCATTCTCAAAAGAAGTGCTAAGATCTTCCAGTTACTCATGATATTGTAGTTGTCTCAATCTTTGTTGTCTAAATAATCACTAAATCCTCCTGCTTGGCTTTGACATTGTCCCTTTCATGGATGTCCTTGCTTCTACTTCCATTGTGGACATAAACAGCAATCACCCAAATGAGAACAAGCAGAGACTTTATTCTGAGCTTGCTGAGACAAGATGATTCAGGGGAGGAAGGCCAAACGGGTTCTTGGCTTCATGCAGGAAAGAATTCAAGAGCGAGCTGACAAAGTAAGGCAAAAGCAAGTTTATTGAAGTAAAAAGTAAAAGACAAAAAAAAGGAGGCCACCCCATTGACAGGGCAGTGGCTGTCTTTCATAGCAACAGAGAGTGGCACTTTGTGAGTTTCCGGGATCTTATTTTATACCTTCTATTTAATTTTATGTTAAATGGAGGAAGGATTATTCATAAGATTTCTGGGAAAGGGGTGGGGAGTTCCTGGAAGCAAGAGTTCTTTCTCTTTTTAAACCATATAGGGTAAATTCTGGTAGTTGCCATGGAATTTGCAAACTTTCATGGTGCTGGTGGGAGTTGCTTTTACTATGCTGATGCATTTTAAGCAGAGCATCATAAGCAGTGAGGGTAACCTGAAGTCACTTCTCATCACCATCTTGGTTCTAGCTGATTTTGGCTGGCTTCTCCACTGCCTCTTGTTTTATCAGAGACCTTAGTTCAGTCTTTTGACTCCTTATTGAGCAGGGTCTGCTGGTCCCTATCTCAAAGGGAGTCAGTACCACGACTTGTGTTTGACACAGACCCAAATGCAGACAGGGGAGTGGAAAGCTTTATAATGGAAAGCAAAGGAATGTTTCAGGTCTGCCTGATTAGAAGTTGTTGGCAGAGGGAAGCTGGAAAAGGGTGACTAGAAGCAGGGCATTCTGTGTAATTGATTTGAGAAGTTGAATAAGTTTCTCTGGTTGGTCCTCAGTTGGAAGCTGGGGTGAAAATTAGAGAATCTGGCAGTCATTGAACAAGAGCTAACAGTTTGGGGTGACTACTACGGAAGTTGTGATTTGTCTTCCCGGGCTGGTTGCAGCAGAGGTTGTGGGTCTGAGTTCTATTATGTTTTCATATGTGTCTGGCTATTGTCCATATGTATGTTCAGTCTCTCACCAGTCCCACAGTTGATTTTGAGAATCTCATATCTTTTTTTTAGTTGCAGTTTTTGCATGACGGTCCAATGATTCTGCAGAGGAATACAGTTTGAAAAAAATATATATATATGTATGTATAGTTGTTAACATATTGCTCAAATGAATTCAGATATTGCTTAAGAAATTCAGAAATCAGTATAGTCTTGGTAGGGTTCATAGGAAGCAGGTCCTGAGATGTAGAGTCTTGTTTAGGTGATTTTGTGGAGATTCTCCCAGAATTGGATTGAGGCAAAGAGGATAGTGCACAGGAAAGAGACCTAAGCAGGAATATGGTCTCAGCTGGAGAAAAGCTGTAGTCTGAACCCACAGAGAAGGTCTGCTGATAAATTGTACCTCAGAGTTTCTCTTTTAACTTGAAACAAGTGTGACGGGAGAGGGTCTAATCCCCCCTGTCTCTCTGTCCTAACTTGATTTGTTATTAGTCAAGGAAAATCGCAACGGCTGAGGGCAGGTACCTGAATATGCAGGGAGGAACACCTCCCACATCCTCCACAAATCCCGGTGCAGTAACGCAGAAATGCAACACAGTTTTAAATTAATTCCTATATTGGTCAATTTCTATGAAATAACCATCATAGTTTACTACAATCTCTTAGTCTGTCATTTGGATAGGAATTACCCTCTTTGGTTTAGTTCTAGTCTGCATCTCTGTTTTGACTTGTCTGTAATAATTTGTATCTAAAATTTCAGGTTTCCTCTTCAGGGTCTTTTATTATGATAATTGGCGTATATAAATAACACCACTACCCAACTTATTCTACCAAATTAAATTTACTAATATAGACAGTGCAGTGCTAAATACACATTTTACTTCTACCAACACCTCCAATAATACTAAAAGTAATGGATAAATTTATGATCGGGCTAGGTGCAGTGGCTCATGCCTGTAATCCCAGCTCTTTGCAAGGCTGAGGCAGGAGGAATGCTTGAGTCTAGGAATTTGAGGTGGAAGTGAGCTATGATCCAGCCTGGGTGACAGAGTGCAAGACTCTGTCTCTAAAAAAATAAACTAAAATAAGAAAAGAAAAAACTCATGATTTTGGCCTTCAAGAGAATTACTGGTTTAAGCAGTCCTAACAACTACTATTTTCATTTGTCTTGCTATATTATATCCAAAAAAATAAGATTATTTCTGATTTGTCAAATACAGCCAATGTTTTCTTTTTCTCAAGCAGTTGCTGGTTGATAGTCTATATTTTTATGGTCTTTGCATATCCTATCCTTATTAAATTAATGTATGCATGTATTTAATAACATTTAATAAGAGTGATTATAAGCATATTACCTATTCTTTGTGATTGCATACCAAAACAAATTCTCCAATATTTATGCTACCTTATAAATTTGTATGAACATTTCTTGAAGCATTCATTATATATGATACATGCATCTGCCTCATATTTAACTATATTGTAATATCTTGGAGAACAAAGGAAGAATCTTATTTACATTTTTATCTCCAAAATGCAAAAATAGCACTAATTCGTAAATTCTCAATGAACATTTCTCAATTGAATAAGTTGTCTCAAATTTTGATGTCAGATAAGAAAATACAGAAGTGGGAATAAAGGTTGTGAAAATTAATGAACATTAGAATGGTGATACATACCAATGCGAGTGAAAGCATGTGAGTGTAGGAAAGTCACCAGTTAGGGCCATGATAGATCTAAATAATGTAACATATTTGGATGTGGGCTATGCTCTGGGTTATATTTTCTTTGTTGTCCCCTAATTGTTTAATATGACTGTTTGAATGACTTCACCTTGATTTGCCAAGATTTTTAAAAAATGCATATCAGCATAAATGTGGAAAGGTTAATCAGGGAGAGATACCATCATCAGGGACAAAGTCGTATTTGCACAGTCCATCGACCTCTCCTCACCATTGTTTTTGCTGAAATTCTCTTTCTTGTGCCAACTTTAGAATTGAACTTTGTTTTGTTTAATACATAAATGTGCATAATTCCAGACTTTACTAGTACTGGGTATTAGAGTGCTATTTTCAGCACCCTTATCATTGTTGAATATTATTATTATTTCTACTCTTTGAAAATATAACCAGAAATACAATTTCTTGTATTTGTTGGAAATACAACAAAGTAATTGGTATTTAGCTGTTTTAGTTGTGCTGCTTTAGTAGTAAGTATAAATATTTTTAATATTTTCAGATATTTTTGTTAGTTTGTTATTAATCTATGAATATTTTAAGTTAAATGTAATACATTATGATGTATCAATTCTTCAACTGAAACATTTTAAAATTATCTTATTTTTTATTTACTTTCTTATTTTTATATCGTACTTTAAATCAGATAAAAATTTACCTAACATTGTGATTATATAATATGCTTTTATCTTTTTGTACTGCATGTGGATTTATATTTTATTTCATTTTATCTTTATAATGAAAAGATTTGATTGTTTCCAACTTATTTTGCTGTACATATGAGATAGGGAAATCTTTATTTTTTCAATTATTTTTATTTGATTACTCACTAAAGTATAATGATGTTATAAAAAAGTTTGCATAATTTCAATATTTTTTAAATTTTTATTTCTATATCTGTCAAAAATGGTTTAATTGCCAGAATTTAATATAGTTTCCTATGTTTTAATATATGATAATTTAAATTCTGTCTCATGGTTGTATTTTTCCCAAAGTGCTCTTTATTGTAATTAGATTTGCCCTTCCAGAAAACCCTAGAATAATATTTACAAATATCAATACATTCTGATGATTTCTGAATAGAATCTGAAAATCTGAATGGAATTGCAGAAAGGTAAATTGATTTGAGAATAATTATATTATTTTTAAAGTAACAATAAACATTATTTTGGAAAATGCCTAAAAAAAAATAGAATTCAAAGTAAATTCATATTATAGTGCCCCAAGTTTATATATTGCTCTTGTGTAAATTTTAACTCATTCAAATATATAAATTTTACATGACTGGCAATATTAATGTTAGAGTGAAGATCAGGCTTGTTACTATTATTACCTTTTATTAATTGACTTAGTAATTTAGTATATTTACATTTTTCATCATAGAAATATTTTAGGAAGATTTTTCTAATTTATGCTCATACATTTTCTATATGATATTCAGCATGTCTTGTCTGCTCAAGCCTATGATGGTTTTTCAGTCATTTGGGTGTGTTTATGATTGGACACTTTTTATTTTTTAAAATGTCCTTCATTTGGGAATATCTAATGTTTTCTCATGTTTACACTAAAATTTGGGGAAATAATACCACAGATGTGAAGTGCCCTTCTGATTAAATCATATTAGGAGATACCTGATATTACCATGACCTATTATTACTTGGCTATCATGTGTCTCCCAGATTTTTCTACTATAAATTTACCATTTTTTCATCTTCTCAGTATTCTGTTTCAGTCACTAAAGCTGGCCCAGGAGTATCAAAGACGTATGTAAAGGTCATCACATTAATAAATATTTTGGACTAATTACTTAGAGGCTATGCAAATAACCTCTTCTTAAAGTTACAACCACCAGTTTTAGCAGTCATAATTAAATTTTTACTTGAAACAACAATTATTGGGTATTTATAATGGTGATTTTCAATTTTATTCATAAATTTTATATATATTATTTGGAATTCATCTTTAAAAATATTAATATTTGTCCCTTCTTCCCTGTTTATTTATTAATACCAGTGTGGCCTTACGAATTTTTTTTATCCTTATGTTTAAGATGCACTATTATCATAATTATTTTTTGCTCAGATTAGTGCAGCTTTTAGTCAATGGGAACACATTCAGTTTGCCTCCTGTGTCCCTACGCCAGTTTAAATTGTGAAATATTAAATTATTCCCATTGATATCAGGAAGACAGATACTTGTCAATAGTTCAAATACTTAACAGGACATAGTTTTTTTAATCAGAACTGGTTAATTTCAAAATCTGTATGGGAGAGCAAATATATGTGATTTGCCAATAATATTAAATAGAAGAATTTGGGAGATTATATTGGTTTAAACTGTACTATAAGAATATTCTATAAAAACATGTATTAAATAGTATGAGTTCAGGAAAAGACAAATAGATCAGTAAATAAGAACAAAAATTTCCAAAGACAAATCTAAGTGTATTTGGCAACTATTGTGTAATAAAAATTATGTTTAATTTAGGGGAAAGGAATAGTTCATTAAAAGAAAAATGGTATTGTCATAATTACATATGTATTAACCAAGGTTCTCCAGAAAAACAGCAGAGAGAGAGAGAGAGAGAGAGAGAGAATAAGACAGACACACAGAGAGAGGGAGTCTTATGAGGAATTGGCTCATGTGGTTACAGAGGCTGACAAGTCTCCTAAGATCTATAGGGTGAGGAAGCAAGTTGGAGAGACAAGGGAGGCAATGGTATAGCTCTGGTCTGAGCCTGAAGGCCTGAGAACCAGGACAGCTGATGGTCTAGTTCTGGTCCAAAGGCTATCCAACGTCAGACCCAGGAAGTGCTATTGTTTCAGTTCAAGTCCAAAGGTAGGAAAAAATCAATGTCTTGGTTTGAAGGAGTTAGGCAGAAAGGATTCTCCCCTTGTTCATAGAAGGGTTAGCTTTTATGCTGTACTCAGGCCTTCAACTGACTGAATAAGGCTCACCCACATTAGGGAGCACAATATGCTTTACTCAGTCTCTCTATTTAAATGTTAATGGAATCCAAAAACAGCTTCACAGAAACACCTAAAATAATATCTGGGCACCCCATTGCCCACTCAAGTTGACACATAAACTTAACCATCATAATGTATTAATAAATTGCATGTGGTTCAATATTTAAAATATAAAAGGTAAAATGATAAAAATATTAGAAGAAAATACAAAAAATTGTTAAATTGTCTCTGGGTAAGGGTAATCTTGTAAGCAAGTTGTAAAAGTCTAAAGGAATGTATGGAATGATTTAACATAAAAATGGATTAGTTCTAGGCCAGCGTGGTGGCTCACACCTATAATCCTAGTGCTCTGGGAGGCTGAGGCGAGAGAATCGCTTGAGCTCAGGAATTCAAGACCAGCCTGAGCAAGAGTGAGACACCATCTCTACAAAAAGTAGAAAAATTAGCCGAGTGTGGTGGCGGGGGCATGTATTCCCAGCTACTCGGGAGGCTGAGGCAAGAGGATCACTTGAGCCCATGAGTTTGAGGTTGCAGTGAGCTATGATGACGCCACTGCCCAGGGCGGCAGAGCGAGACTTTGTCTCAAAAAAAAAAAAAAAAAAGAAAGAATTGTTTCTAAAAAGAAAAAAATAAACCAGTGTACTTGGACAAAACTGTGAAATGCATGTGCTCTTTTGTATTTTTAAGATTTACTGTTCGTTAGATTTTCATATTTAAAAGTTAACCCTAACACATTCACAGATCTCTGAACTCATCAATATTTTATTCCTAAAATGTTACAGGCTGAATCCATGAGAGATCCCGTTCTTGAATTTTTAATGCACATTTGGAAATCCATTGTGTTTAATTTGCTTAGACTGTAAACTTTAGGAGAAAAATGAATATCAATTATGTTCAAGTTTCTGGCACATAGTAGGTGTAAATATTAATAAATATTTGGGTGAATGAATCAATTTTTCCAGGTATAGAAAGTGCTTTCTCCCTAGGTAAATGTGGCACTTTATTATTTCATAGTTAATAAATATGCTGTTTAATGTTTCTGACTTATTTTCTGCTGAAAAATTCTTTTTAATCTTGAATATGTAAATGAAAATGTGTATAACATTTGATTGAATGAATCCCACAAGAATGTGCCTTATGTATTTGAAAGAGGTTAAGGGAAAAAAAAAGAAAAACCTCATGAATAGCATGGATTTTTTTTTTTAACTAATTGTTTTTTGTGAGTAATTCAAGGGGAATAGATATGAAACTGACAGGGAACCATATGCTCATCTTTGGTGAATGTAGGCAGACCTTTTTCTTTTGCTACTCATGTATGAGAAGAAAAACAAAAATGACTGTTCTTCTAATATAGTATTTTCAAAAACCTGCCATGGGAAAGACTACCAGTTAGTGGAATAATTTATTATGGTGGTAAGCTGAACATAAAATAACACGATTCTCTGTTTCTCTCAACATCCTAATAAAAATTTCATTTTCATGCATTACATTTTACTAGGCTAGATTGAAATTGTATTGTTTACGGAATCCTGTAAGACTATCCCATGTGCTAAAGGCTATCACTGTTAACCTAAAATTGCACGTTATTTTACTTCGAAAATTGTCTGAATAAAAATTTTCAGCATAATAAAATTAACAAAAAAAATCACCTTTTATAAAACTCCTACTGCAAAACCTATTCACAAGAGAAGATTTGCTTTATTTCAACTTTATAATGAGCCGATAAATGAAGGGATCTCATTTGTGTGACTTCATGTATGTGGTTGTGGTAGTAGTTTCCCTTCACTTCAAGTCTTTTTCATCTATTCTATCCTTAGACTAGAAAAGAAATATGATAGTATGTGAAAGAAAGGAGCTTTAACAAAATGTAATCTTACTATTTAAATGTCAAATATCAAGGTGGTTTCAAAATATTGCACAGAAAATAAGAAGGGAAAACAGATTGGAGATGTGGATAAGACAACTGGATGTTTTCATTTTCTGTTTGTCTTCATAAGCAGTACCCCACCCTCAGTGTGAGAGCTGAGTGTGGCGGCTGCTGGTTAAATACTTAAGCAAAGAACAGACAGGAAGCTTCACATTGAGCAATGAAGTTTAAGTAGGAAGTTAATGGTACATCTTGCATACTGTGTCCAAAATATTCAAGGAAGGTTGAATGGTACACATTCAATGTATGTAAGGTCAAACTGTTTGTAGTGGAAGAGATTGGGGCTTTTAAGTCAGGCTACCTGGATAGAGTCTTTAGTATGAATTTTCATTAATTATCCAAAATCTCATGTTGTGTCTCACCTTCTCATCTGGTCAGTGGGAATTTTTACACAAAGTTTGGTCATATCATATTATATATTTATGAGCTTTTGTAAAAGAAATCACATAGGGCTTCGTTCATGTATATATATATAACAATTATATTTAATGTAATTTCTTATTCTGAAGAAAAACTTGCCTATAGAATAAAAAATAAAGTAAAGGGATTCATAATAGAACTGGAATAGCCTTGTTAGAATGGTTTCTCATCTGAATTGTCAATACCATAGAATGATTTACACTTATCTCTTTATTACAACACACACATAATAAAGATACAAAATACCACTTTCAAAGATTTTTGCTGAAACACCCAGGGCCCTCTTGTTTCTCACATATCAACATCGTTCAACACGGGCACTTGGACAGTGTAGTCTCATTTTTGCTCAATTGCATAAATAATCACAAAGTCATAAATGGGTGCAGATTCAATCAAAGATTGTAAAGTAGAAAGAGGTCCAGAAGATTGATTATATAATATTTTTAAACACTGCTTTCCTTCCTTCCTGTCAACTTTCTCCTTCTTCTGTTCCTGTCAGCTCTGTAGAGAATCCACTACCGGCAAAAGGAATGAGGTACGTGGAGTATAAATAAGACTTCCCTGGGGTTTTATCTTGCCACGTCTACCAGTTCATTCAAGAACAAATCATATGAAATTGTCATCAAATTTAGCTCTCTGACTCGTTTAAAGTAAGTAAGAGTTTACTTTATCAGTGGAGGTGATTCAATTTACCTGTACTCTCTTGGAGGAAGTACCTTCTAAAAAATACCTTTCTTCATTTTTTTCTTTGTCTTATTACTCCCAAGATGTATGTTATTCAAACACTTGTTTGGAGTTTGGATTCTGTCTTCCTATTTTACTGAGACTTTAACTGAAATTTAATTGTTGTTTCTCTGTGTATGTGTTTGTTATTATTCTGCGTATTTTTTTCTAGAGAAGCATGCAGATAGAGAAAATAAAAGGCACAATGTGAAGTTATTGTTTCAGTTTTGTTAGAATGGCACCTTATTAATGCTCAGTGTCTCCTAACTGCCGACTTAAAACCCAACAGGGCGATATCTCCAGCTAGAAGGTTTCTATTATATTGATTACAAAACAGTAAACAGTAGGCATTGACCAAAACAAACATTTTTGCTCCCCGAGTATGGCATCTTAAATAGTCCAGTCTTCCTGAAAACTTAAGAATTTCTCATAGTAACTGTTCTTTCATGATTTCTTCTTTTTCTAGGTGACCAATTTGTATATTAAAAACCTCTGTTTTTGTGTTCCCGCTTCATTCCTCATTTCTTGCACTATGATGCCAAGTTGCGTGAGGACTTGTAACATGGTCTGTATTGTCTCTTAGTATTAGTGCCTGATGTTTTGTCCTTGAGTCAGCCATAATTCTGAGTGTTTTATATTAGCTCTACCACTCTCCAGCCTCACAGAGAACCCAAGGCTTATTTCACGTTTCAACATAACGACTTGCTGTCCCTTTCTGTCCAGGAACCCCAAGGGTCTGTGTGTTCTTTCCCTCAAGGTGGAATTGTCCCTTTGTTCAGCATTTGTCTCACTTGGAAATCACATTCAGGTATTTTTGATTGACAGCTGTTGCTGGAACTTCTAAAATCTGTGTCCCCAAAAAGCCTCCATGCCTAGAGTTTTGCGCTCCTTTTCCCCGAAAAACTTTGTTTTCCCTTGATTTTGAATTTCCTGGGACTTCGATTGCAAGAGAAGTCCCTCTCTACCGTCTGTATCCCAGCAGCAGTGAGTCCCCACATCTGCTCCCTCTGATGCTGCCTTTCCGTTCCACTCTTCCTCAGTGCAGACGCTGCTGAATTCTGAAGCCTGGAACTGCTCACTGAGTGGCTTCCTTTTCCTCTCTCCCACATGTCGGGATAAAGCTGTCATCTTTGCTTCCGTTTGTTTTCTCACATACCCTTCCAGACTGAGCCCAGCGAAACTCCTTAGGAAGCTATAAGAAATCAAAAAATCTGATTCCAATAAATTATTTTTTTCCAAATAAGTGCTGCCTCTATTAAGGGTATTTTAATATTTTATATATTTTAATATTTCATATTTAATCAAATATTTAATGTCATATATTTTAATACCCTTAATCTAAGTAAAGTAGCATCTCAGCTCTCTTGTACTTTCCTCTGTTTTTCCAAACAACAATTCTGTTCTCCAATTCTCTCCCACCATCTGGGTGGCCTACAATTCAATTTAATTCTGACATCAACTACCTGGAGTTACTGCAGATCCCATAGGTTAAGGGCTCAGTCACATGAGACTGCCCCCACTTCAGATGCCGAGGATAAATGGGTGCCCAGGCTAAATACATCTGCTAAGTAGAAATTTAGGGGTTTTCACGACCTCTCCTGAGTTTTGATAATTTACTAGAATAACTCACATAACACAGGAAGATGCTATCCTTATGATTACAGTTTATTATAAAGGATACAAGAAAAGGCAGGTGCAGAGGTACATAGGGTAAGGTCTGGAAGGGTTTCTCTGTCCTCATGGAGTTGGGGTCCTGCCACCTTCCTAGCATGTGGATGTATTCACGAATGTGAAAGCTTCCTTAGCCTCATTGTTTTAGAGTTTTTATTGACATTTTATTATTAGACATGATGAATTAAAACTTTGGCCATTGGTGATTGAACTCAATCTCTAGTCCCTCTTCTCTCCCTGGAGGGGTTTTGGAGGGGTAGAGGGATAAGGACACCAGCACGCTTTTTGAAGCGGTACTTACTAAGAGTCACCTCATTAGCATAAATGCAGATATAGGCAAAAGTGATCATTATGAATAACAAAAGACACCCCTGTCATTAAGGAAATTCCAAGGGTTTTAGAAGCTCTGTGCCAGGAACCAGCGACAATGACCAAAAATATATTTTTTATTATACTACATTTTATTAGAGGCTTATTTTATATATTTGCTGGACTGTACCACTTTTATAAATTTGGAGTGGTAGGCAGTGATATTGACACATCTGGAGGGAGCACTCCCCATGGAAAGATTAAATTATAAAAGTGCTGCTTACCTAAAACTCCTCAGTTAAAGGCAACTATACTTTCAAGTTATTTTATGGGGAAACAATGTAAAAGTAAAATAAAACTAATATGCATCTTTATGCCTTTCAGCTTCAATAAAATTGCAGTCAACAATCTGGTGCTAGAAATGATACTTTTATTTTAAGAAGAACTTGTGGAGATCAGTACTCTAACAAGACATGTCTTCATGGAACTCCAAACATTAAAATGTGTCTATTCTTTCCCAGTTTTTAGGTCTTAATGTTTCACCTCTATTAAGTAGGGTGGTCTATAAAATTAAGTCATGAACAGCAGCATTTTTTTAAAAGTAATCATTGTTCACTTTGTGATATTGACGCCTGTATACTAGTTGTTCTTTCTCAGGCATTGCCATTTTGTCATCCCACTGACTATTCAGACTTATTTCTAGACACCGTGAAGTTTCTAAACTTTGTTGTTGTTTTGCTGTTGGCTTTATGTCTATGTACATTTGTTGCAATGCGGTGTGGCATCTTCAATTTTTGAAATGGTTCTAGGTTCCATTTATAAATCTGGTTTTGATAATTTCTAATTCACTTAATTGGGAAACTACTCAGTGAATAAAATCCCAATGGCCTCGCCAGGGTGTGACCCCTCCTTCAAATACTAAGTTGTAGGCACAGATCATACAAAAAATAACGTTTGCAGTATTTATTAATAATTATTTACTATAATTATTATGTTATAATAATAATTATATAATAATTATTTATTAACATAATCCTTTCTCAGTTATTATTTCCTTGTTTATATCTTGGTCATGTTAATACCCCAGTCCTATCACAGAATGTGGTAAACAGTTTTTGAATTAACCAACAGATGAGCAAATGTGTGGATTTCAAATTTGAGGCAATCCTACTACAATATATTATGTATCTTTCAAAGGAGGAATTGACTAGAAGCTTAATGGATTGAGAAAAATACTGTTTTCAGACTTAATTATGGACAAGAAGATGACAGTTAGGTAAAGTAAAGAAAAATAAAATGTTTATATAAAATGCATTAGTGTAAATAATACTTGTTACCTGGGGAAAAATAAGTTTTGCTAATTATATTCGAGTTTTTTGCTATGGTGAATATCCTTTTAACCAATGATAGTGAACCTCAAGAATGAATAATGTATTTTTCATGACCCAAATAATAATGTTACAGATAGAAGTTATGAACTCCCTATCTTCCCTCATAAATATATATAAATAAAAATCCAATTAGCACTTGAATGAGTGGATCACTAAAAATTATAGCATATCACAAATTACTCGCAATTGCGAAGCATGCTAATTCACATTTTGGAATAAATTCTAGGTTTGTCAGAATGAACTTAAATCAATTTTCATATTTTTCCCTTTATAGTAACTTTCAAATCATGGGTTGTTATCAGAATAATTTCCATCAAAGACAAAATTAATCTTCATTTTTCAGTTTAATGTATTGCTAGTAGATAAATTATATCCCTTTAGATTAACTGCTAATTATTTCACAAATAAAATTCAAGTTGTTACTGTCTGTGGACATATCATATAAATTAAATCACTAATTGCTTTTGAAAAACCTAAGTTATTAATGTGCTCATATCAGACTGCTTGCTTATTTCTCTTCATTATAAATGATTTATGCAATTCATTAGATTGTGGTAATTATCATTTAAGATTCATAAAGCTCTTGTTTATGCAAGCTTTGCTGTTGTTGGTGAAGTGTACACTGATTTACAAGATGGCTTTGATAAGTTGTATATAGATAGGATAATGAAGCCATTCAAATTATTTTTAAAAAATAACTAGATGCAATGTATTTTATTTCCAATAAGACTATAATTGGAAAGGACTTATAAAACAACTATTATGCCCTGGGTATATTGGGGAGCTAGAGAGAAAGGAAAAGCCTGTGTCAATTTTGGTTTATTACCTCCCAGATTAAACATAATGTTGGAAAAGGTGGTTAGGGTTTCCCAAACACAAAATCTAAGTTAACTGAAATTACCTCTGAGTGCTGCATATTTCGAGTGCTACAGTTATCATAACAAATGCCCATTTCATCCCTAAGCCAAAAAAGTCAGGAAATTACAATACACAGATTTTTAAATGTACCCTAAAATGTTAAAGTACTATGTTTTCAATTTCAACATTTAAAATGTTTACTTCTCTGCTTTGAAATATACCCGTTGATCCACCAATGTAAAGATTACGATTACTTTTTCTTTTATCGGTTAAAAGCGACAGTATGTAAGAATTAAGAGTAATTTTCATAATTGTAACAGAAAAAATCATGCCATAATCATGAATAAATAACCACTCTCATAAGTCTACTTATTTTGTGTATGAAATTCAGAACAATAGCCTACATAAATATTTATATTTTGTAATAGTCCTGAGATCCTTGTTTCTTTCTGGATTGCAGACAAGGGTCATTCTCAGGTCCCCAAGTCCACCTGCACCCTGGGACTACAGCCTTCTTCCTCTAACTTCAAAGCCAGCTCTGCAGATTGAGTCTTTGTCACACTTTGACTCCTTCCTCTGTGTCCCTGGCCACTGTATCTCTCTGACTCCAGCTGATTGATTGGATCCATTTACATAATCTGGAATAATCTCCTTATTTTAAAATTTAGAAGCTTAATTTCATCTGCAAAGTTCCTTTATCGGTACCTCGATTAGTGCTTAATTGAATAACTAAAGTATGGGAATCCTTGGTGCAGTATCTTCAGAATACTGCCCACTATACCTCTATGTGTCTTTTCTTGTTGTTGTTTTTAGTTTGTGTTTTCCAGCTTTATTGAAGCATAATTAACAAATAAAAATTGTATATATTTAAGATGAACAATACAATGATTTGATGTATTTATACATTGTTAAATGATTACCATATCAAATTAATTAACACATCCATAGTTGAGAGTTGTTTTTATATCCAATCTGAAAATTCCTGTTTTTTAACTGGAGTATTAGGATATTTTACTTTTTTATGTAATTACTGATAAAGTTTCATTAAATTCTCAATCTGGACATTGGTGTTCTACTTATTAATTCTGTTCTGTTCTTTTCTTTTTTAATTATTAGAATATTTTAATTTCACTTATCTCCTGTTATGTATAATTGGTTATAAATTGTTTCTTTTTTCTTGTGGGGCTTCTGGAGTTGAAATATAGATTTGACCTGAGTACAGTCTACGTTTAAACAATGCTGTGCCATTTCAAGTGTAATATAGGAACTTAACAATATCATACTTTGATTCCTCGACTTTATTATTTTGTGTCACGTATTTTATTTCTAAATATACTGTAAATCCTGTGAAACACTGTTAATTACTTTTTGCTCCAACAATTAACTAACTGAAATAAATTGAAAATGAGAAAAAAAGTTCTGTATTTATCCCATTTTATAATTTACCACATTCTCCTGTCTTTTTAAAATTTATTTTATTTTGTTTATTTTTATTTATTCTTAGAGACAGGGGCTCCCTCTGTCACTCAGGCTGGAGTGCAGTGGTGCGAGCATAGCTCACTGTAACCTCAGACTCCTGGGCTCAAGTGATGCTCCTGCCTCAGCCTCCCGAGTAGCTGGGACTACAGGCACCAAACACGGTGCCCAGCAAGTATCTTTGGTTTAGTTTCAAGTATTCATCTATAATTATTCTCTTTCACCTGACAAACTTCCTTCAACAATTACTGTCATTTAAATCATCTGTGGAAAATTCTGTTTGTGTTAGTCTTAAAGTACTTATTTTGTCTCAGTTTTGAAGCTTGCTTTTGTTAATTTTTATCTTTCAGCACTTTAGAGATATCATTCCCTTATTTTCTGACTTTCTATTTGATGATAAGAAGCCTGAGGTTGTTTTTCCTTTGTTTCTATAAATGTAATGTAATTTTTTCTCTGGTTACTCTAAGGTTTTTTCTTTATCACTAGTTTCAGCATTTTATTATATCTTGTGATTTCTCTGCATTTTTCCTTTTTCAGTTTTGTTGAACATCTTAGACCTGCCTGCGGTTTTATAGTTCTAATACAATTGGGGAATTTTGGGCCACTATTAAATGAAATATTTTTCACGTGCCCCTTACCCCAATTTGGGTCTACAGGGAAACATAAATTAGACCATGTAATGTATTATCTCACAGGTCAAAGACAACCCATGTTTCCTTTTCGATAGTTTCTATTGCCATTTGTTCAAGTTCATTGATCTTTCATTCTCAAGTGTCAAATCATATTCAATGTTTTTAATCTTTTTAATATTTTATTTTTCATTTCTTTGAGTTCAATTTTGGTCTTTGATTTATTTTCTGTGTTTCTCCTCATTATGCTTATATTTTCCTCTACCTTCTTAAACACATTTGTAGTAACTGTTTTTTAATGTTGTGGTATATTAATTCTTTCATCTATACTGTGTATCTAGTCTATGGATTGATTATTTTCTTCATTATAAGTTGTTCTTTCCTGCTTTTTCTTTTCATGCTTGGTAATGTTTTACTGGTAACCATCTGTCATGAATTTTACGTTGTTGGATGCTGGATTATTTTGTGTACCTTTAAATCATGTCAAACTTTGTTCTAGGACTTAGTTAAGTCATTTGGGAACAGTTTGAGCCCTTTGAAGCTTGTCAAAAGACTTCCTAGACTGGGCTGGGATGGCCCACGGCTTAGTACTAATCTGAAACCATTCCTGGGGCCCTACCCTGCTGTAGGCTCCAGTCAGTGTTCCTCGTGTTTGGATGTCTTTCTCCTCTAACTGACAGTAACACAAATTCTTCCCAGCCCTCTGGAAGTCCCGGTGATTCTTCTGCCAATCCTTTCTTAGGTTTTCGTTTTTGTTTTCTGGCCTCATGTAGTTTCCTCATACACATGAGCTGATCAGTTCTCAGCTGGAGACATGAAGGCTCTGGAACTCTCTGTTTCTCTGTGTAGCTCTTGTCTCTCGGATACTCTGTCCCGTGATTTCTATATGCTTTAGGATCCCTGAACTGTCAGCTCTCATCTGTTCAACTCCTAGTGATGGGGGACTCTTGTGCACTGCAGCCCAGAGACTCTCTCACCGCATTTTTTCCCTTCTCTTAGGGATCACTGTCCTGTGCAACCTCAGTCCAGTGTTTGAAATTACGGTCCCATCTATTTTTTTTGGGGGGGGGTGTACTTTAAGGCTGGAGAATAAATGTGCTTTCACTGTTAGTTCATCATGGTCAACTGTATTGGACCAAAAACATTTATATTCCATTGAAGTGGTCTGTTTATATAACAAAAACATAATGTTTAGAGATATGAGTTAAAATATCTTCAGTTTTTGAGATATAATTGTGATAGAAGGTTTATATATTCCCATAAAGTTATTTTATTTTTTCATAACTATTCTTGTCATAGTGGAAACAATCTGTGAGAGATTCAGGTTATCACAGTGAGAATAGAACTAAATACTTTGTTCATTTATTTTTTTTCATATTTTTAAAATATTTATCTTTTTCTCCAACCAATCATTTTAGCAACCCTCCAGCAATTGAAGTGTGTAAAAACAATATAATGTATACATGAATCTGAGTATTTAGAGGGAAGAAGAAAATTAAGTATAAGCATTATAAAGACAGGTTAATCGAATATCTAAAAGGAAGTCACAAAAATTAGATTTAAAAATGTTTTAAATTAGGTAAAGCAGCATAACAATGTTATACTACATTGCTTAACCATCTGTCATGCCTTCACGAGACGGTTTTTTTTTTTTTCTCATTAGTTTTTGGCTGCATTATCTAGCTTTTCTTCATACAATGGTAATTATTTTTATAATATACTTTTATAAGGAATATGGAAATGTTTAGTCTTGTTTATTGGCATGGTTGGTTATTTTCTGATTACAATGACTATTATTGATGATTTAGAAATAGTAGTTTTAGTTTCACTAATTTTGTTTGGCAAGGCCATATGAAATTTTTGGATTTATGTAAACCACCATCAAGTTTCCTTCATAAATGTGCTTTAAAATTAAGAAGCATCTTCCACACTAGCTTATGGCCACACATTTTAAATCTTGTTTCTTCTCTTCTACCTATATCCTACCTATGCATGGAGCTAAAAGATACATTCACATCAAAATACACTTCCAAGTAGTGGTTGGCAAGAGTGATCCCAGGAGCCAAGATTACACCAGGACAACTAGGAATAATAATACTAAGAGGTGATATTACTGAAAACTATAAAAGTATATTCCACCAAACTCAAACTAAATCTGTGTCAATTTAGGCTTTCTAGACACACCCCCAAAATGTCAGTAGCCACTCCAATGCCGGTCATAACTGATATGTGACATAGAGTAGCAGTTGAAGCACAAAACAATCTTAATTCATTGCAGTTAAAATTGATTCCTTTTTTTTTTTGCAAATTTACAAACCTATTTGATTCAATGAAGATATCCTAAATAGACACATTTAGGAATATAAAGATTGACTTTCATGTACCATGAATTCTACTAAAAACAAGAGCCAAGTGAATAGGTCCTAAAAACAATTTGGTCATGAATTATTTTCTTGCACCTGAAAACATATTTGTGTTGTACAGATTACATTAAAGTGTTTGAATAAAAATAATTTTGTTGCTGAATCTACATAGACATTACCAATATTAATGATTTTCTCTAATTCTAATAAATAGAAAATCTGTTACCATCCCTGCATCTTATGCAATATATTGAGAGAAAAAAGATGTGCTGTAGATATATCTCTATATAATTAATTTCAAATTATTATGAATAAAGTAATAATATATGATAAAGCAGTTTTTACTAGGCTAAAATAACCTTCTGTGTTTAAAACTCATTAATGTCCTATTTTAGTACTTGGAAGCTGTGTGTCAATTGCATGCATGTGAAGAATAACTAGAATTATATTGTCACATTCTAACAAATGCCTTTATTTCCCTGGAAAAGTGGTGAGGAAACTAATTGAAAATAAAAGCTGCAACCTGGTATAGTGCTTAAAATGATGCAACTTGTCATAAGAATTGTCAGAGCAAGCAATTAGAGATACAGAAGCAAAAAAGCCATATTTTTTAATGAATCTTTTTGAAGGGACTGAGTTTTACCATGAAAAATAATCAAAGCTAATTTTATACTTTTTTATTATCCCAAAGTTATAATACCCAGTTAAAAATAGAAACCAGGTTTTCTAAAACATACAAATTCTGAATTTTCATTCAATCAATGCTGATTAGATTTATAGTTTAACTGCAGTTTCTGTAGATTTAATTGGAGCTTTATATATATATGTGTATATGTGTGTGTGTGTATATATATGTATGTATGTTTCTGGGTAGATCTATACAACAGGAATAATTTTAATTTCATTTTCTGACAGGAGGACTGGTGCCTTGCAATTTAATTTTTCTGTCTCAACTACTAACATTTTCGCTCTCTTTCAGTTATAGCAAATCTAAGTTTAAAAATAAATGACATTGTAATTCTCAAACACAGGACTTCAGTTGGTAATTTCCTTATTTACTTCCCATCTGTTGAGATATTTGTTATCCTTCTGCATTGTCATGCTTTCGTGTCAAACTGAACAGTAAGGACATCATCTAACCATCCTGTGAATTCCAGAATCTATAAATGTGCTTTTGCCTGGCTAATGGATTCTGATAAGACTATTAGGCAGCATAGAGGAGTCATAAGATGTCATTAATCAGAACATTGTTTGCAGTATTCTAGGGACAAGGTGAAAAATATGGTTTACTATCATGCTATAACATTGATGCCACAAGGTCACAGAAATCTGAAGAGGTAAAGTTACCTGGCATTTACAATGCTGTACGTCTTGCTAAAAGGATTTAGTTTTATATTACTATATCCATCTATATTCTAGATAGTTGTTTCTGATCGCTGACCCACTATTAGAGTTCCCCAAATATTTTAAGTGAATGTCCAAATAGTTTTGAATATTAACTGTATATCCCAGCTGCATAAATACTAGTGGACATTCCTGAAATGTAAAGCAAATAAATGAACAAAACCACCACAAAGTAAAACATGACATTGAAAATAAGCTGTGCACAGAAATATCAATAACAAAATGAGTCTAATCCTTAGATAACTATTTTAATTGAAATTAGAGACAAAATAGGAAAGCTAATTGATACGATGAATAAATAAGGTCAAAAATCTTTAAACATAACCAAGGTTTGATTCATGCACACCCTGTTCTACAAAGCAAGTTTTTTTTTTTGCACCTTACCCTGGTGCAAGGTAATAAGGTACTCTAGTTATGAGTAAAGGACAAATAATATATATATCCAGCAAACATTTTAACAACTTTGAGCTACTCTTTTAAATTATTTATGATAAGAACCTATAATATATATGCCCACAGGGAAGTCAACAATGACTTAGCCACAAAAGGTCTCATAAGATGACTATATCACTGTGGCAGATCATAGAATTACTTGAAGGTAAAAGGCTGAAAGTTGATTGCAAAATTTATTAAAACTTTTATAAAAATAATATGTAGATAATTAAAATTTATTCCTCCAGTCTAACAAAAACTTTGTATACTTTGATTGACACCTCCCTTTCCTCATTTTTCCTGCTGCCCCACAGCCTCTGGTAACCACTTTTCCACTCTTTCTATTGCACTGCATGGTGACCACAGTTAATAATAATGTATTGTGTATTTAAAAAATTGCTAAAATAGATTTTTAATATTCTTATGACAAAAAAAGATAAGTTAGTGAGGTGAAGGATCTGTCAATTAGCTTGACTGGATTTTTCTATGATGTATACATAAATCAAAATATCACATTGTACCCCATAAATGTATGAAATTATTAGTCAGGTAAAAATAATAAATAATAAAAATAACATATAAAACAAGTCCACAAACTTTCATGTTTGCATGTTTCCATAGGTTAGTAAAACATTTTACATGACATCCTGAATTTTGAAAGCCAGATTATTCTTGATAAAGCAGATAAAATATTTTCTAAAAACAAGTTATATACAACCACATACAAACACACATCAACAGATGTGTCAAAACACGTGAATGTTTTGTTATGTTTAACACAGTGCCTAATGTAATAGAGTTTTCCTTTACAATGCAAACGTTAAGCGTCATTTTAAACTTTCACATTATTATTTTAGTAACTCTTTTATTTCAGTAGTCATAGGTATTTATCCACATAGAAATATTCAAGCAGTGCAATAAAATTACATTAGTTTTAAAAAATGGCTCACAGCATCTGTGATTTTTGATCAAGGGGAATGAGACAACTTGCACCCATGCAGTGATAACCACCGTACTGGACATGAATGATGGTAGAGGTTATTAATAAAGTGTGTCTTTACTTCTCCTTCATATATGAACCGTAGTTTTGCAGGATACAAAATTCTCGGCTGGCAGTTGTTCTGTTTAAGACGACTGAAGACGGGGCCCCGATCCCTTCTGGCTTGTAAGGTCTCCATTGAGAAGCCTGCAGTTAGCCTGATGGGTTTTTCTTTGTAAGTTACTTGATGTTTTTGCCTCAAGGCTCAAAGGAGTTCCTCCTTGGTGTTGACTTTGGCCAATCTGATGAATATGTGTTTTGGTGATTGCCTCTTTGCAATGAATCTCCCAGGTATTCGTTGAGCTTTTTGTACCTGGATATCTAAACCTCTAGCAAGACCAGGGAAGTTTTCCTCATTTATTCCCTCAAATAGGTTTTGTAGCCTTCCGCAGTTTCTTCTTCACCCTCAGGGATGCCTATGATTCTTATATTTGGCTGCTTTACAAAATCCCATATTTCTTGTAGGCTTTGTTTGTTCCTCTTGATTCTTTGCTCTTTATTTTTGACTGGCTGGGTTAATTCAAAAGAGTATTCTTCAAGCTCTGAAATTCTTTCTTCTGCCTGGTCTAGTCTATTGTTAAAGCTTTCCACTGTGTTTTGTATTTCCTTAAATGAATTTTTCATTTCCAGAGGTTCTATTTGTTTTTTTTTAAAATATGTCTATCTCTTTAGTAAATTTTTCATTCATTTCCTGAATTGTTCTTGTGGTTTCTATGAAAAAATGCTCAACATTGCTAATCATCAGGGAAATGCAAATTAAATCCACAATGAGATATCACCTTACTCCTGGTAGAGTGGCTTTTATTAAAAAGTCCAAAAACAATAGATGCTGGCATGGATGCAGAGAGAAAGGAACAATTAAACACTGTTGGTGGACTGCAAAGTAGTACAACCTCTATGGAAAATAGTATAGAGATTCCTTAAAGAAATAAATGTACACTTACCATTCAACCCAGCAGTCCCACTACTGGGTATCTACTCAAACAAAAAGAAGTCATTTTATCAAGAAGACACCTGCACTCAAATGTTTATTGTAGCACAATTCACAATTGCAAAGATGTGGAATCAACCCAAGTGCCCATCACTTCATGAGTAGATTAATAAAATGTGGTATATGTATACCATGGAATACTGCTCAGCTATAAGAAAGGATGAATTAATACCTTTTGCAACAATTTGGATGGAACTGGAGACCATTCTACTAAGTGAAGTATCTAAAGAATGGATAAACAAACACCACATGTACTCACTATTATTAATAAACTGGAATTAACCGATGAGAACACATACGCCCAGAGGGAAGTAAAACTCAGTGGAAATCAAGCAGAGGGGAGGGGGAAGGAGGGGACAGGCAAAAACCTACCTAACAGGTACAATGAACACTATTTGGGTGATAGGCACACTTATAGCCCTGACTTAAGCATTACAAAAGTGATCCATGTAACCAAAAACATTTGTACCCCCATAATATTTTGAAATTAAAAAATAAATAAATGAAGTGTGTCTTTACTAGTATTGAATATCATTAAAGTATGTTGCCTGTAAAGACAGGCTGTCTTTGTTCAAATCTTGGGTTTAACGTTTGCTAGCTAGTGACTGTGGGAAATTAATTTAATGTCCTCTACTGTAAAATGTTGAAAACAATATGACTAACCTAGTAAGCTCATATACACCATTTAGCGTGGTACTTGGTTAGTTCTCAATATATATATACACACACACACATATATATGTGTGTGTGTGTATATATATATATATAGCTAGCAGGATACTCAAATGCCCTGAGATTAATTCGTATCGCATTGCTTTGGTTTCTTTAATAACCAAAAAAGCAATTTTGGTAGTGGTTATGGGATGAATTTTAACGTTGTGGCTGAAACATCAGCAGAAATTGTCTATCAGCTATCTATTCCAGCTGCCCACCCTCAAGGGCGAAATTGTGGTCAGAGTGCTTCCAACAGCAAATGCCTGAAATGTGCCTTAGCGATTAAACTCGGCACATAGTTTCAGCGTGCATGTTGTGTGCGTGGTGCGGTGCTTTGGCACGCAGAAGCTTCCTGGTGCACCTGGGGACGTGGGGGTGGGAATGTGATACACTCCCTGTATTTCAATTTTCATCAAAAGGCAACGTTAATTCCTCTTTTAAATTCACCTAATTTCAATTTTTATCAAATATATACATAAGGAGTTTTTCAGAGTTTGTACAAGAACTGGTGATAACAATTCTTCATTGCATCACCCAAAAAAAATCACTTGGATTGACTAGTTATCCTTAATTAATGTTGTGTCTTCAAAATTCTGCTTTGCACTGCAAGTGAAATATCAAAATTCTTCCTGTTTCTCACTTGAATATGAACACATCAGTTAAATGATTTATCAAACCTTAGTTCATTCAAAGGTACTTAGCTTTTTTTTATACTAAGCGTACTACTACATTATCAGTAGAGACTGATGAAAACCCAAAATAAACTAACATAGAAAAAACAGAGAATTTGCAGCCTCATTTCTGGAGTAGAGGAATGAGAAGTGGTAGACTCTCTCCCAAACCATTATTTAACTGGAGGAAATCACTTAACAATGACAATAATTTAAAGACTCTAGAAATTGTCCTAAGGCATACAGCAAATACAGAAACTTAAATTTAAAAAAAAAAACCTTAAATCTGAGTAGGAAGAGTGAGTGTCTGTGGCATTGAAGCCCTCCTCCCAGCCCAGCAGAACACAGGGCTCCTGGTACCCCAAGATTCTAGTCTAGGGCAAGGAGGTGGAGAGAGAACAGGCTATGAGTATTTCTTATTCACCCAGCTTTGTGTTTCAGGAGCTCTGTTCAAGGCAGGTAGTCAAAAGGTATGAGCTTCCCTTTCCCAACTCACCCCTTGCTCACGTGGCAGAATGCTAACCCACCTGCAGTAGGCCAAGAATACTGAGGTCCTTTGTCCACAGGGCAGAGTTTCATGCTGGGAAGGACAAGGCAAGAAGACTTAGGTCATCACCCCCCTCAACACCTGCTCACAGAGCTGCTGTGTCACTCTGAGAGGAGCTGGCTGGTGTCCCCACCCCCAAGTCTTGTGAAATAGAATGAAGTTTCTGTCCGGGGTGGAGATCAAGGCCTTACAGATGAAGAGCTCCACAGGCATGCCTGAACAATTGATTTATTTGCAATACAGCTGGAAGAGATTCATGCATGACATTGTCAAAGACAATGGAGATCTTGCTGGAGAACAATTAAAGGGGCATTCATAGCTCCATGATGCAAGTTGCAACAAGAAATATGACAGAACAATCAAAGTTTAATAAAGAGAAACGGGGGAAAAGACAGCCAAAAAAGACCCTCCCAGGATCACAGTCCACCCTAGGCGCTGGGAGGTGATGCAGACGTGCTAGGGAGCACACACTCAGGAGGAATCATGGAAAGTGGGGGCAGTCTGGACACATTGCTCAAGCTGTACACAGATCAATTAAAAATGAGCAAACAAAACCAAACAAAGCAAATTAAAAAAAAAAAACAACAGAATCCTCAGTGACTCTAGAGGTTTAAACTCAACCTCAGACCAACCACTGACTAAACTAACAGACTACTCTGAGCCAGGGGCAATTCCTGGGAAATCAGGCTTGAAAACACACATCCCTGCATGTCTGGAACACCGTGTGTGTGAAGAAGGCTTTGCCTTCTCAGAAGTAACCAGGGGTGGGCGGCGGCGGTGGGGGGAATCCAAGCTACTAGCTGCTGGAAGAACATGACACAATAAGGGAAATTTCTCAGAATGTGATAGCAGCATTCAAGCCTCATTACGTTCGGTGGTAAAGTGTCGAAACCTAACTGGCTAAGAGGTCTTGGGCACAACTTTTTTTTTTTTTTGAGACAGAATCTTATTCTATCACCCTGGGTAGAGTGCAGTGCTGTCATCATAGCTCACTGCAACCTTAAACTCCTGGGCTCAAGTGATCCTCCTGCCTCAGCCTCCCGAGTAGCTGGGACTACAGGTGAGCACCTCCTCGCCGGGCTAATTTTTCTATTTTTGCTAGAGACAGCATCTTGCTCTTGCTCAGGCTGGTCTCGAACTTCTGAGCTCAAGCAATCCTCCCGCCTTGGCCTCCCAGAGTGCTAGGATTACAGTAGTGAGCCACCATGCCCAGCATGGGCACAACCTTTAACTGATAATGGCTTAAGATGATGCAAGGGCCACCCTTAGGTAGCCAGGCTAAAAGATGAAAACAAGATAAAAATTTGAAAAGACAGCAGAAAATGCATACTGTAAGGGAAATAGACTTCACAGAGTCATTTCAGTCTTGTCACACTAAACATGTTTAAAAAAACTAAGCAAATAACAACAAGAAAAACATCCACCATGGAGGATGGGAAATAAATATCCTAAGCTGCTGCAATATATTATCTAGAATGTACAATTTTCAATAAAATTTATGAAACATGCAAAGAAAGAGCAACAGATGACCCACAGAGCAACAGATGGCCAATAGTGACAGGCCAATCTTTTGCAAGACAACACTTGATCACATGTTGTATAAACAACACTGCTCAAACTACAGAGGCTGGACTTGGAAACTCTCTGTCATCCACTGTATTCAACAGACCTTGCACCAACTGACTACCATTTCTTCCAGGCTTTGGACCACTTCTTGCAAGGAAAAATATTCATTTCTCAACAAGCTGTGGAAAACATTTTTGGCCATTTTATCACCACTCACTCTCCAGGCTTCTTAGCTGCTGGCATAAGCAAGCTACCGTTAAGATGGCAAAACTGTATCGATAGTTTAGGTGCATACTTTGATTAATTGTACTGCCTCCTGTTTGAGATATAATGAACTAAACTTTTGAATCGAAATCAGACATTTCATATTTAATGACCTAATACAGCATCACAGCATATTTTTCCTTTCTTTAACTGTTTTAAAGAATAATTGCTTAAGGCAACATATATAAAATAGCAGCACAAAGGAAGCTGGTTGGAGCAAAGATTTACTGGAGTAAGAAAATAATAACACCAGATGGTAATTCAAATCCAGAAGAAGAAATGAAGAAAACCAGAGATGGAGATCATTGTTAACAATAACTGGAGGCTCTCCTGATTCCCCAAAACAGAAGTAAACTAAATCTCAGCCTTGCTGTATCCAATTTACATCTCAGACACACACTTAGATTCAGTTCACAGATCCTGGAGAACATAGTACCATCCTCTCCAACCTGGGACTGCTCCTCACTACAGCCCCTTGACCATCCGAGTAACTCAAGTACACTCGGGTGTCAGAAATGAAAGTTGCCCCCCACGCTCTTCTTAGAAGTTAAATAAACCTGCTAGATTAAGCAAATAGGTAACAGTGCACCAGTAAAGCAGTAATGTGCACCTTTGCTGTAAAGTAAGATATGGAGTAATGCAGACGGGTACTGCAGAGAAAGATGGAACCATGTTTCCAGTTCAATGGGCAGTCAACATTTTATCAGATACTTCTTTTCTTCTGGAAATAAGAAAGATCATTGCTTTGAGTCGAGGAACAATCCTCAATGTATATTATATTAGATAAAACACCAATAGATTGTCTAAATAGGAAAACTTGAAAGAAAATTGTAGATTAGTTTTGTGTATCCAATTCAGTTATTTTAAAAGTCCATAGTTCTTCAGTGTTTGACTAAGGTAGATGCCATAACACCATTTTCAGTGTTTTTATTAAAATGGTTGTAAAATGGTTGCTCTTACAAACTGAAGGTGGCCCCTCTTTTCTGTGTCTTTGACTGTAAATACCATAAAAAGCAGAATTAAGTTGATAAAAGTAACTATGGTTTCTAATTTCAGCCAACAGAAGATAGCAAAAGGCTATTGGAAGACTGACTGTGGATCACTTTCACTGGAGGGCAAGTTCTAGACATGACAAAGTTGTATTTTATTTCAAATAGCAGGGTCACCTTGTGTTATTACTAATTCCAAGTAAGACAGAGTAATCATCCTAACAAAAAGTGAGCATCCCCACTCAATAAGATCATAAGTCAAATGTGTCTGTTCTGAGACAAGCACTTACAGACAGATAAATATTCAAAATATAACAGTTGAGAAACTCTGTCTGTTACCTGCTTTCTGGCCAGAGATGGGCAATGGAGTTCCAATAAAGGCAGGAAGGAGCAATGGACACTCAAGAGCCAAAAATAAGACCCAGGTGATAAGAAAGCGGAAAGCAGGGTAAGAACTGGGAGGAAATAAGGCAGGGTCCAACATGAAACAGGTTTGTATTGGATATGTGCAGCTTTTTTGGTTTTGTTTTTTTCACCAGAGAAATGGAAAGTGCTGGAAGCTTTTATGTAGAGAAGCTGGGGGATATGATGGGCTTGAAATGTTAAAGATAATTGAGGCCACACTCTGGAGAGTGGTTGGAAGTGAAGTGGATGATTGCATGTGGGAAAATCAAGTAAGAGGCTTTTGCCTAATCCAGGTGAAAGGTGATGGTAGACTTGGCAGCAGTGTTTGAAGTAGAGATAGACAGCGTATGAGGCATACGGGAGACCAAAAAAATGCACTGGAGTTGGGGATTGCTTAGATACGGGGGATAATGGTCAGTAAAGAATAACTTGCTGGTTTCTAGCATATGCAACCTTTTGGCTGCTGATTCCTTTAGCAAAATTAAATATTCTGTGTTTTCATGTTGGTATTTTGAAGTCTACTTAACAGACAAACAGGTATAATATGACAAGTGCAAAACAGAATAGCAAAACATTACAATTTTTCTGGACATTTTACTTTTATAAATGCTTTTAAAATTGGATTTCATTTTCTTGGAAGCTACATCTTGTTTTATGCTTTTCTTAACAATTTTCTTGCCAAAGAAATATATTTTGTGATATTCGTCCTATTTATATTTGGGCACCGAAATTTTTGTTAGGATTTTTTAACTTCAGGTATTACTTTTTTAGAATACTACTAACCAAATTCAGATCTCGTATCAGATGCAAATATATTCTTATTATTTCAGCAAAATGTTAAATAACATTATTCCTTGAAATTAATTTCCTTAGATTATCTTAAGCTCTCATTTTGTTGGCCTAATTTTTCTAGTTTCATAAAATAGATGATACACTATTGACTTCTCTAGAAAAATCTAATTTTATAGTAACAATTTATATAAATGATCTCACCTTTACTTTAGAGTATATACTTAAATGTGTTATGCACAACTAAGACAATAGTCAAGTTATCTGTTCAGTGTTTTTCTTCATTTTTACAGCAGCCATTGTTCACTGAAATCAGTATGAACTTATAATTTGTACAATTTTAATAAGTGTCTCTTTTCTAAAAATATGTTTTTATTATGCTTGTGAGTAATATATGTTAACCTAATAATACATATAAGTATGTACTATAGAACTAAATAAATTGCATAATTATTAATATTAATGGTTGTAGAAATTTAAGGTCAAATTTTGTGTCTGTCTATTTGCATACTTGTGTATAGGTAGAGTCTTTACCCCAAAATTTAAAAAGCAATTTCACCAATATTTCTCACTGTATTTTGTTCTTTATTTGGTATTTATTAAATCATTAACTACTGTTGATTATGGTATAACAAAATATTTTCTAAACTCTAAACTGATAGACTTGATGATATATTAATAGTTGGACTAACTAGGAAAAAACAATATATTAAAGAGCTTGTTTAGCTTAATATGACACATTAAGTCTGGTTTAATGTTTTAATATCTAATTTAGATAGTCTAAATCACGTATGAAAAATCAAATACCTGTGGGTCTATATAAGTTTGTGTAAATATTAATATGTATAAGTTTGCAAAGTGGAGGAATACATATAAACGGGAAATTGTAAGGAGACCATTGTGGAAAGATTACATGCTTTCTGAAGCCATTAAAATTCAATTAAATAAATAAAAAACTTACAATAGCCAATTGAAGCCTATTTGAGGGCCAAATTTAGCCTCTTGGAAGTCTGTCCTAAATATTAGCTTACCTGGAACTTGATATAACAGAATAATTTTTGTTCATTTTAGTTTTTTTTTCTTTTTTTATTTCAGAATATTGCAGGGGTACAAAAGTTTTGATTACATAAATTGCTTTTGTACAGTTTGAGTCAAAGTTATAAGGATGCCCTTCACCCAGATAGTGTGCATTGTACCTGTTAGGTGTAAATTTTGTTTTTTTCATAGTTTCTTTAAAATACAGAACTTACATAATTAATTAAGAGATGGAAAAATGTTCATATACTTGTAAAAATTGATCAATTAATAGCAAATTGTGAACAACTCTCACATTTCATTGATTTTGATGTACTGTTTTTTCAGGGTTTCTGTAGATAATCATGATATTCCCAAATCAACTGAAATGCTAAACATAAATTATAACTGTTAAATGAGTCATTTAGTTAGAAAATCCTTCTCTCTTTTAAAAATTTCCTTAAAAGTAAGGTGCGGTTTATTTTTTCTTCTACTATTAATAATACACACACGTGGCGCGCGCGCACACACACACACACACACACAGAAATCCAACTCCTAGTCTTTAATTGGAGAGGCTACCTACTAATCCATGTAGATATTATGAGCTGGTTAATTAGTTTAAAAATCATGTGAATCAATTATTTACCATCATACATGGAAAGAAATTGAGTAATATATTTTGATGAATACAAATAGTTAAATGAATTGTATATGCAACACCATTCTACAAAATTGAGTTTGCATCTCTGATTTCATGATAGATGTTGCTCTTTTGCACCTTTACTCATTCCTTTATGCAGTTATTTTCCCTTATATATTTATATGTTAATATTTGTTTAATCTTTTATCTTTTATCTGTGATTTTATTTATACTAAGTATCTTATATCATGTTTTATGTCAGATAAGTAATTTAACCAAATGTATAATTTTTGGTTATCAAAAGTATAATGTACAAATTCTAATCAAATAAAAAGCCCTGTCTTACTCATTTGGGTTTGAAGAAATTGATCATGAGAATTGCAGTAGAATTTAATTGAATAAAAACAAGATTTTATTCATTTGTGGATTCAGCCACAATTATGCCTAGACCTCCTATTTATCAGGCTCTGTTGTAGACTTTGTTTTGCTTTGTTTTAGCAATGAACAAGACAGACAATTCCCACACATTCACATAAGATAGTTTAGTGGAAAAGAATGGATGTAAACAAGTTAAATATAACCTAATCAAAAATTTATCATATATGGTAGCTAGTGTAATGAATAAAATAAATTAGAGCATGGTGGTAAAAATTGACTGTGTGTTCAGGGACAGGGATCTCTAAATAGACAAGCTTAAGTGATGAAAAGAACCTAGTCACGGAAAGATCTGAAGTAGAGCATTCCACCAGGAAGGATCAGTCTGGTGATTACTTGTGTTACTGAGATGTCTTCAGTGTTTTAAAATGGAAACAATTCAAGTGTCTTCCTACAGTGATGCAACTTATTCAATACAGTACCAGACATAGAGTCACAAGTAAAAATATGAATGCTTCATTGAACATGTACATGTATTATATTAGCTTTTGTTACAAATGTATATTAAATATATATCATTGCACCATTTTCAGAAATTATCTTTTATTTACATTTTTAAAAGGAAGTGGATGAGACTTTCTATTCCCAGTCTATTGGAATTGTGCTACAATTAAGAGTAATGGAACTTTACTGGGAGATAGACTAAATATTTATACCGGCATTGGAGGAAATCGAGACTCTGACCTCCCATTGGAATTTTGTTTGAATGGATGTAATATTTTTAGTGATTTTTTTCCCTTTGAAATGGGAAAGTATCATCCTGTCTTTGTCTAGTGTGCCATTCAGCTGATGGTAATTATGATATAATTCTGATTGTTTCTTCCTGACGGAAGAAGGCCATTGTTTTTTTCCAGTAGCTTTGAAGCTTTCCTTAATATTTCTTGATATGTTGACACCCTTTGCCTTTGTAACTTTTTCTAACTGGAAGTCATTTTACATTCATTATTCTTCACGCTCCCGGGCTTTTCAATTTAATCCCTTCTTTAGCTCAAAGGCAGTGTTTTCTCATTGTTTTCCAGTGGTTTATTTTATATGCTTTGTTTCCTCCTCCTTCTTCTGAATCTTCTCTTTTGATAGATTTTAGAAGTCCTGGATATATCCTTCATATAATTGAGCAGTTCTCAAAATTTTCACTCTCATTTACTATTTCCAGTGAAGCTACTATCCAGATAATAAGTATCTTCATTGAACTGCTTACTAATTGGCTTATTTTTTTCGGGTAGATATCAAGATTCACAGCTATTTGGTTCAACTATTAATTTACTCTCTCTCACACACACACATACCCATATATGAAATTTCAGTGACCAAATTCTCATTTTCTAATTTTCAATTATTAAAAACCAATTTCATTCTTAAGACAGACAATGCCCTTACACACACACACACACACACACACACACACACACACAGAGATTTATCTATTAAAATGCTAAATCACATCTCTTCATTGCATCTTCTGGGACCCAGACTGAAGAATCAGCTCCTGCCTAGGATTCACAATTCCTGTTGTCCAGAGAAATAGCAGTGGGAAATACATAATGGTTCTTAAAGATTCTGGTTGGATGTGACATACGCTAGTTACACTAACGTTTCTTAAGCCTAAGCAAGTTCGCAAAGCAAGTTTGATGTCAGTGGGACAGATAATACAGCCCTTTTATGTTGGGCAGTGGTGACAAATTGTGAACAGTAATAGACTTTACCAGGTTGTCCTCTTGTTCACAATTATTTATCTCCCCCTCATCTGTTCGCTAAACACATTCCCCTAATACCAAGAAAAATCTCTTTAAACTGTCAGCCTTCGGGTTTCATGGTCGTCTCTACATAATGTCCGTAAATCACTCCTCATGGCTTGAACATTTATGAACAGAAAACAATGAACTAAACATTAAATTGTTTGTCCCCCACACAACCAATAGTGTAGAACAAAAACAGGACTACTGCATTAAATATTCCCGTCAGGAAATGAGAAGAGCAGAGGGTAAACAGCAATAATTGGCCAATTTCTTTTTGGGCAGAATTTGATGGGATCTATCTATTTTGGCTGTAGAACACGTTCCTTAACAAAATCCCAGTTTTCTTCCTGTACCCAGATTCTTAGGTCTTTCTTTTCTATAGCTCTTGGCTCCACATTCTGAAAGGTCCATCTTTTTGCTATTACAAGTTCATCTATACGTAAACAGTGCCTTGAGAAGGTGCCCTCCATCAAAGCTGAGCAAAAATGCTTTGGCCATATGTCCTGCCTGTAGAAAGCTGATGGGCCAAATGTCATCTTAAATCTCACTCATAGTTTTAATCTAGTCTTCATTTATTTCCAAAGTTAAATCTTTTTAGATCTTATTTTTTTTCCTGTTCCATTTCAGCCTGTTATATGTGTGAGTCCCCATACTTTCGATTAGTTACAAGACATTCTTTTCCTTCTAGATTTAATTTTAATTGCCTTGAGCTCATTAGGCTTCCTTGGGAAAGCTGCATTCAACACCTCCTTTTCTCCCCTCAGGTCATTGAAAGGATTTAATGTGTCTCAGCTTAATAAATTCTCATGGTTGAACAAAGCTCTTATCATAAGAATAAGTGTTAATCAATTGTTGTGTCTTAAAGCAGTTTTCAATTTTCTCTTTCACTTATTTAGTTGAGAAGACAATGAATCTTTTAATTTTGCTTACAAACCTGACAATCATTTTTTAGCTCGTGTAATTTCCCTTAAAATAAAGACAAAAATAACAAAGATACATTAATAGCATTCTGTTTCTAAACCTCTTAACCTAAAATCAAAGGCTCATTAAGAACATTATCTGGCTTCCAGGTTATCATATGTGTCAGTTTTCCTAAATGCTTCCCTGAGCTACTACCTTAGCAGACTTTAATCGCGCTTCCTTGCCAGCCTGCTCACTAGATCCTGAGCCAGTGCTACAAACACTAGGTTGTGGGTTTTTTGTTTTTGTTTTGGTAGCACTCCATTCAATGTATTAATTTCTATATTAGTTTGATTTTATTAGCTCATGCTACAATGATATAACGGTGCTAAGGTGGCATTGGCTTGCAATAACAAATATTTTTCTTTCAATCATGTTATGTGTCCTTTGCAGGTCAGCTCTTGCCCTCCTCCGTGTTTTATTTTTTCCGTGTCCAGGATGAGTAGGCAATTGTTATCTGAAGTTTGCCAATCCTCTGGTGGACTGAAAAGAAAACTAGCTGAACTGTGATATGCCTTATCAAACTTCCTCTTGGATAGGGCATAAGCCACTTCTTATATTTTATGGACCAATGCTTGTCCCCTTGTTCAATGTCTTGCCATTGGAATAGGAAATATGCTTCTTTCATGGAGAGGGACAGTGACTATTTGGATACAACAGACTACCTACACAGGTGGGGCTTTTGTGAGAGAACAGATTGCAGAAGAACAAGCATAGATAGATCTTTTAGCAGGCAATTGCAGGAATCCAGGTGAGAGATGATGATGGTGCTCAGATTAGGATAACAGCAGAAGTGAGTAATGGTCAGATTAAGGATATATTTTGAGGTAGAGCACATAGCATGTTCTAAGAAATTGGATGTAAGATAAGTGAGAAGAAGAAGAATCAGCATTATCTGAAGTATGTAGCTTGAATTAGGATATAATTACTATCAACTGAGGTTGGAGCATACGGGATGATTGTACCTGAACGTGGAATTTAAGAAGGATAGGGATGCAGAGAGAGAGTGAAACATTAATAGGATTGAAGATTCCAGTGGAATTAAAAACAAAACAAAAGAAACAAAAAATGCTCTTGAAATTTGATTTGGGTAGTGGCACAAGAGACCTGGAATGCATGAAATTAAGATTATGAATAAGTTATCCTTATTTGTGATAAGATCTATATTATCTTTGTTATAATCAGTGGAAGTAAGCTGAAGACAAACTCATTGAAAGACAGCAGTCAAGAACCTGAGTGATTAGGGTGTTGGAAGGATAATCTACTACATGGTTGATTGATAATTCATGGTTTTCTTATGACCATGCCTTTCTCCCCATAACTTTGCAGTCCACTACATTCTGACTTTGTTATTGCCATTTAGCTTGCCTTGGTCAAAACAATATTTACAAATTGTTTAAACTCAAGGTTTTAAAAAGCACATTTTCTTTTTTTTTTTTGCTTGCCCTTTTTACATGAGTGCATGATGGATTACTCATTCTTGCTTCTCTACTGTGGCCATGAAAACATCTTTGAAGTAGCTAGAAAACTTGTCTGGACAGGACTGCTTAGGGGATAGCAAGAGTACATGGAAAACAGCTGAGTCATCACCATCCTACACCAGCTGACTGCAAACCAACCCCAAACCTTTGAATCTTGCGAGGGAACCTAGATACATCATTACAGCTGCCTGGCCAATAGGTAGCTGCCCAGAGGCACACAAACTGTAGATTAATGAAAAATAATACATAGCATTGTTGCAAGCCACTGGGATCAAATGTGATTAGTTACACTGTAATGGCTAACTGAAATATGCATGTATATTGAAATTTATGAAAATTAAGACAAGTGTAGTATTAGAGAACAGCCAGTAGCTAAATTCTTCAAAATTATGTCAGTGCATGAATACAAAATGGGAGCAGAAAAAAAAACCCGCAAAACTGTGGGATCTCAGGCCATCTGTGTTTGATAATGGGGTTTCCCCAAAGGAAACTTGAGGCTCCTACCTTCACATGGCCTCTGGGAGATAGGGACCCTATTTTCCTACATTTCAAAGGGATGGCTCCCCAGGTCTTCAAGAAAGACAGTCCTGGGTTGTGAAACTAGCAAGAGGCTTTTAAAAATTTACATCTCAAAGGGGCAGAGAAAGAATTCACAATTACAAATTTTCTAAAGTAAATGCTCTAAGAAAAGGGAGGGCCTCTTTGGTTAGGACATGTGGATTCTGTAAGGGCTGCAGAGAGTAGGGTCAGAGTTCTAGAGGCAGGGAGAAGTTTGTCTAAAATTTAGTAAAGTCTTAGGCAAATATTAAGGCCTTCCTCTTTAGTAGATATTCATTCTCTGTTGCCCATCTTGGTCCAAATGTTCTAATTAAATCTTTATGTGCTTTGAGGTGAGTTAATGTTTACCTCAAGTATAATAAAATATTTGTCGTAGGAAGAAGATACTATGTACGGATTGTACTCTCTTGTGAAAGTATTCTATAACATTTTCAAAAACTGAAAAAAATGGTTAAATGCATTCTCTGCATATGATATTAATGGCTTAAAGGCAAAATTGGAGAGAGACAGAGAAAGAGAGAGAGAGAAGAAATAGCATCCTCCTCTGTGATCTACATTAGTAATTGAGTGCATCTGGTAATGATGGTGGCTGGATGCTGGGATGCTCAATTCTAGCAGTTCTGCTTAGTATTTATGTTTCCTGAAGCAAATTAACCTGGTGGGGTGTGTACTTGACCATTGTCAGAGGTCAGTCTACAAATGAATAGTTAATCTCTTTAAATGGTTTTGTTCTTTCATACTCTAATGAAATTTAATATCTTTATCAGTAAACCAAACGATTTCATCCAAACACACTGAATTGTTCAATAATTGTTTTACTCTTCTATTTTTATATTATTTGTCTTATTCTTTCCCACTCTTTTTATTTGTCTGCAATTCTGTTTTTCTCCCTGAAATAATTATGGTATCTTGAGGTAAAAAACAATTGATGTTTGATTGATTGAAATTTTCCCACAAACCTTCAAAAATTATGCTACAGTCTTTGAACCCAATAGTGAATTATTTTCATTTTTCCCTAGGAAACCAGTATTAAGTATACCAAATAGCTCCTCCACAAATATTGTAATGTCTAAGGTCTTCAAACATTACAACTCTTAATGCTACACAAATGTGACCTTCAAAATAAAAATCAATACCTGCAAAATTATATCCTGAGACGTTTCTGGTGCAAATCAGAATATGACTTGAGTAGTGAAATAGGAGCCAGTGACGGGCACTGGTGGGCTTTTGAATGGCAATGAGTGTGCAACCCATATTAAACTTAGAACAGTGCTTGGTGAAAGGTGGGCTCAGAGATCCTAAGAGGAAGAGACATGCTCGACCAAACATTTGCCACGAGGGAGCTAGGCATCGACAATAAATGTAATTCCCAAATATGCGTAACTCGGCTCAGCAAGAGAACATGGGAGATTTTCTGAGTGTGAAAGAAGTGAGGTGGATCCAGTAGCAATTTATGTGAACTTTAGATTCATAAAAGTATGCTTACCTGCTCAGGAATGCAGAGGCAACAGATAGGGTGAGTTAGTGCAGATGTAAAGAATCAGAAATAAATACTTTCTACCAGGAAATATGCCAAGCTGAAACAATAAGTAATCCAGCAAGCTTCCCTTTCCAAGAAAATGTAAACATAGGTTTCATGAGCCATAGCCAGTGTCACAGAACTAAGACACTTATTTTACTGAGTGTTACTAAGGAAAAAAAAAAAAGTGCTATATTTCAACACACAAATTTTGTCATTTATGTCAAACACAAAGCTTATATATGAATTAATATACTTCTTGGAGAGTGAATAAATGGAACTACATTATGCTTCAGAAAACTTTGTACCCTATCAAAAAGAAAGTTCAGCTTGGTTTTTTTTATTTCTTCAACACATTTTATTTCTATTTATTTTTGGGGGGAGTATCTTTCACCTCAAGCATTTATCCTTTCTTTGTGTTAGGAATATTCCAATTCCACTCTTTTAGTCATTTTAAAATATACAATAAATTATTTTAACTAGAGTGACCTTATTGTGCTATTGAGTACTGGATCTTATTCCTTCTACCTAACTCTATTTTTGTACCCATCAACCATCCCCACTTACTCAGCCCCTCCCCACAAGCCCCCCACGCTCTGGTGACCATCGTGAAACTCTTTATCTCCGTGAGTTCACTTTTCCCTTTTAACTCCCACATATAAATGGAAACCTGTGAGGCAATGGAATATTATTTACCCATAAAAGGAATGAAATCCTGTCATTTGCAACAACATGGATGGAACTGGAGGACACGATGTTAAGTGAAATAAGCCAGGTATAAAAAGACAAATATCAACACATTCTATTTTAAAATTATAATGTTTTATCTATCACCAAATATGTACAATTTTATTATTTCCTAATCTAAGATTCAGATTTATTTGCTATGAAATATATATTTTCTACAGAATCTTCAACATAGAATTTTTTTTTAGTAAAGCTATCTGCCTTTATGTGATAAATAGGCACCACAAAAAAAATGTAGTGGTAGAAAAAAGCTAATGTAAAGCTAACTTCAAGTCGATAAATGTTTTTAGGCAATAAATAACAATAATTCATATGCCTGTTCACTCGTGTTCTGACTTGAGGATATAAATTGCAGTCCTTGAATTCTCGTTTCTTTTCAGCCAGGAAATTCTTCATCTTAGTGTGTACAGTAGTGTACATTTAAGTGGTGAGAGAAGATGGAACACAATTAGGGAGGAAAAGTAACACATCTTTATACAAATGGGTTTGGAGTATCCTACAAGTATAGACTTGGGAAGATAAATAATAAACTGAAAAAATAATTCTGAAAAGAAACAATTGTAGGAAAATAATATATTCCATTGTAACAAAAATCTTTTAAACTCCAATTGAGATTTTCATAAATGCAAATACTTTGCAGCAGTGGTGCCCAACCTTTTTGGCACCAGGGACCGGTTTCATGTAAGACAATTTTTCCACGGACTGGGGGTGGGGGGAGGGATGGTTCAGGATGATTCAAGTGCATGACATTTATTGTGCAGTCAAACCTCTCTGCTAATGATAATCTGTACTTGCAGCCACTCCCAGCGCTAGCATCACTGCCTCAGCTCCACCTCGATCATCAGGCATTAGATTCTCAGGAGGAGCCGCGACCTAGATCCCTCGCATGGGCAGTCTACAGTAGGGTTTGCGCTCCTAAGAGAATCTAATGCCGCTGCAGCTGATCTGACAGGAGGCGAAGCTCAGCTGGTGATGCAAGTGATGGGGACCAGGAGTGGCTGTAAATGCAGATGAAGCTTTGCTCACTTGCCCTCTTGCCCCCTGCTCACTTTCTGCTGTATGGCGGGGAGTGGGGGTTGGGGGGCAGTTGGGAACTGCAGCTTTGCAGAATTTGGACTAATTAAAGATTATTTTACAAAGAAATTCAACAGCATATAGATGAAAACAGCAATATATTTGAGGGAAAAATTACAGATTACTCAGTAGATTGGTCTGTGTGAACTATCTCAAAGTCCTATCCTATAATGTGATAATTGTTTTCTTTCAATAGTTAATCAGGATTTATGTATTAAATCGAGATATATTAATTTTGTTCTGTTTCATCACCGGCTATTATTTATTAATTTCTGACACCATATTGACTTGTAGTTGTACCGTATGTGAATAAATTATTGGAAAGGATTGATGCTGTAGTGAGAGATTTAGGATTTAGAACGTGCAGAGAGATGAAGAGAGAGGGAGAGCAGGGGAGAATGCAAGCTTCCATGTCTGGAAATAGGTCAGACCAGACACCCTAAACGGCCCTCTTTTTCAAAGAAAAACAAAATGAAATAAAGGAAAAACTGTTTTATTTAAATGCATTGCTGAGAAGCACAAAAGAAAAGGATCTACAGAGGCCAAACCAAAATACTGTCAGAACATAAAATGTAAATAACTTTCTCACACCAAAGTTTCCTGTTTTTCTGAAGATTTCTGCCAAATCCTATAGACCTTGTGTTTCCAACCTGAATCCCTACTAGGATGAAGCGTCAAAGTGACAATATGCAGGTCCTAGCTAAGGTGGGAAGTTTAGCAAAGAACCCCGAGCTCAAGCCTAGATTGCAAAAGACTGTGTACTTTCGTAAGTGTGAATAAATAATAAACCTGCCATTCAGAGGCAAACAAAGAAACTTGCCTGTTTTGCTCTCGGTACCATTTGGAGTAACAAAAGATGTCCTTGCCTAATTGGCTCTATATATTAACACAAACACTTTATTAAAAGTAAAAAAAGAAAAAAACAAAAAATGTATTTTACTGGCTCTAACTAGATACTAAAAGCATTCAGAATGTGTTCTGAAGACTTAAATATCCTTATTTCCATGAAAAAGAAAAAATAAAAATAATTTAAACAAAGGGTTTGTCATTGTAGCTGAAGCACTTTATTTTCCCTAAAATATCTGAGTAATTACTAAAATTTTCTACTTTATCAATGTCAGTGGACAGCTGGTCTCAGGCTATAAAAATAACATTAATTGTATGCACAAATAGTTCTTTTAACTACCCAGTGGGATTCAAATTCACATTTCTGTTGTCTGGAAGTAGTCAAATTATTTCTAACAATCTATTTAAAAATCAGCTGGATTTATATTGTGGAAAAGGGCGTCTATGACTGTGACCAGGTAGAACCACGTGTCTGATAAGATGAGAGAGCTACAAAAGGGGTAACCAGACAAAGTTACGTATCATAAGAGTGAACAAAAGATAGAAGGAATGTTCGTATCGCCAGAGACATTTTTGAAAAAAGAAACGTGTTATGACAATATGTAAGGCTTTCTAAAAATATATTACCTCAAATTGGATAAGAAATTGCAAATAAAATTAAATTTTAAAAAAGGTGATTTTAAAGGCCCTCTGAAAAAGAAAATCTACAAACAACTTGGATTTGAAAGGACAGTAAAATTCATTATAACTAAAGGCAAAAAAAGAAAAAGGAATACGGCATAATCTCAAAATAGTTAAAAAGAAGGTTTTTTGGTCTAAATATTTTCCAAAAGGAGGGAGGTGCTTCGAGATAGCTGACTAGAGGCATCTGGTACTCGCTTCCTCCACAAAGACGAACCAAAATAGTTAAACAGATAATCAAACTTTTGATACATCATCTGAAAGAGAACACTAGAGTTCAACGGAGAAGCTATAGAAAATACCCAAAGCAAGGAAGAAGACGGAAGCGAGGCAGCTTGCTCTCAGTCGGGATTGGCCAGGAGAAGCTCCCCGACGCAGGGAAAGAGTAAGAGATCCCCCAGTGTTCCCAATTCCCACCACAGACTCCTGAATCTTAGCCATGGAAAAGCCGCTGGCCCCTCACGGGCCCCAAGACTAACACAGGGAGCTGCCTGGAGAACGTGTGAAGGCACGTGCTGCAGGGACGGAGCCCGCTCTGGATCTCACACACTTCCTGAGCCCTCAGCAGCCCAGCAGACACCATATTGAGACCCAGAAGGATGCAGCATGTCTGGGTGTCCGGCAGCCCCTGTACTTCCATGTGTCTGAAGCCCCATTGACATTTCCCACCTGTAGCCACTGCTGCAGCTGGCTGCTACCTCCAGGGCTGAAGCACAAACCACTGGCAAAGACCCTGCTGTCCCCGGCAGCAAAGATGCCACTCATTTTCATGTGGCTCAAAGAAAAACTCCCCTGCCCATAGGAGTCACACTGTGGGATGCCACAGCTGGGGCCAAAGTGCAAGTAAAGTACATGTTCCCCAGCCACCTGCATATGGCTGCAGGGGGGAAAGATGGTTTTGGGATGATTCAAGTACATTACACTTATTGTGCACTTTATTTCTATTATTATTACATTGTAATATATAATGAAATAATCATACAACTCACCATAATGCAGAATCTAATGCCACTGCTGATATGACAGGAGGAGGAGTTCAGGTGGTGATATGAGCAATGTGGAGTGGCTGTAAATACAGATGAAGCTTCACTTGCTCACCTGCTGCTCACCTCCTTCTGTGTGGCCCGTTTACTAACAGGCCACAGGCCGGTACCAGGCCGTGGACTGGTACCTGTCCATGGCCCACGGGTTGGGGACTGCAGACATATGAGACACCATAGAACACATGAGGGACATATGTGGTGATGTAGCTAAGACAAAAATCTGATATCTGATCTTAAAATGCCCTGAATGTGATGCTGAGGAATATGGACTTTACATTGTAAGCAATTTGGAATAGTTAAATGATCCTAGGTGAAACAAATGACTTCTTGATATTTTTTTATTTTCTTTGGCACTTGGTTATTGTGGCAAATACCTTAAAAGGAGGTAATGAACAGAAAACAGAAAAAAAACCAGAAAACAAACCTTAAATTGGTAGAAAGTTTGATTATTAAGTGTTTAGGCTTCATTTGTTTTGTTTACTTACATGGTTTTTGATCTTTTAATGTGCAGTTGAATTTGGTCAGCTAGTGTTTTGTTGAGCGTTTTTGCATCAATGTTCAGCAGGGATATTGGCCTGTAGTTTTCTGTTCTTGTGGTGTCTTTCTAGCTTTGGTATCAGGGTATTGTTGCCAGCCTTATAAAATGAATTTGGAAGTTTTCCCTCCTTTTGAGTTTTTTAGAAGAGTTTGAAAGGATTGCTGTTAATTCTTTAAGTATTTGGTAAAATTCACCAATGAAGTCATCTGATCCTGGGCTTTCCTTTGTTGGGGGTTTTTTGATTAATGATCTTCATGCTAGTTATAGGTTATATAGGTTATATTCGTGCTAGTTTAGACCTTCTGTTTCTGCATGATTCAGTCCTGTATTGGATGTTTGTAGGAATTTATCCATCTCTTCTACGTTATACAACTTGTTAGCATATACCTGTTCATAATGGTCTCTTATGATCACTTATTTTCTGTGACATCAGTTATAATGTTTCCTCTTTTGTTTCTGATTTTATTTATTTGAGTCTTCTCTCTTTTTATTCTTAGTAAGTCTAGCTAAATATTTGCCAATTTTGTTTATCTTTTAAAAAATATTGATATTTTCCCATTGTTGTTCTATTTTCTACTTCATTTATTTGTGCCATAATGTTTATTATTTTCTTCCTTTGGATAACTTTGAGCTTAGTTTTTTCATCTTTCTTTCTTTTCTAGTTCCAGGAGGTATATTATCAGGCTTTTTTAGTTGAGGTCTTTGTTCTTTTTTAATGTTAGCATTTATCTTCCCTCAGTACTGCTTTTTGATACAGCCCATAAATTATGGTATATTGTTATTTTTGTTTTTCTTTGTCTCAAGATATTTTCTAATTTCCTTTCTTATTTCTTTTTGACCCATTAGTTGTTTAAAAGTGTGTTGCTTTCTTTCTGCATATTTGTGAATTGTTTTTTTTCTGGCATTGATTTCAAGTTTCATTGCATTTGGTCAGAAAAGATACCTCATATCATTTCAATCTTCTTAAATTTGTAAAAAAATTTGTTTTATGACATAACATGTGATCTTTCCTGGAGAGTGTTGTATGTGCACTTGAGAAGAATGTGCATTCTGCTCTGGTGGGTAAAATGTTCTGTATATGTCTTTTAGGTTCATTTGGTCTATAGCGCTGTTCAAGTGCTCTGTTTTCTTATTGTTCTTCTGTCTGGATGTTATATCTATTACTTATAGTGGGTTATCTGTCATCCATTTGGTTAATTGTTCAATTCCAGTATATATGTATAGCAGTATCAGCATTGTTAACCCATTCCCTCATGGTATTCACTTTATCAACTAAAGTACATTTCTTATGCATAGTTTTTTTTCCCATTGGTTTTTACAGACACCACTTACGTCCAAAGTTACTTAGGTCAACGTCTTCCCCCCTCCCCTTTCAGTGAGGTTGCTTTTATACCTTAGTTTTGCAAGGAGATTGTTTGTTACATTTCACATTCCATATCCAGACATGGTACACAGAAGTAGAACCAGGTCATAGAGGGCCTATTTATTTCTTCCTCATCATTATTAATCTCATTAATATTTATCCATTCATATATGATTTCAAAACCACCTATTTTTAAGATTAACTCATTTGTTCATACTTTACTGTTGATCATTCACAAGAAAAGGGGCCTTAGCCATGATTCTAAATATGCCATTTTCATGTTTTATTTAAAGTATTATCACCTCAATTTGATTATATGCAGGTATATATGAGAAAAATTTCTTGGAAGTTTTTAATGAGATTATTTGAAAAAACTGTTTTGCACATGGTGCATAATCTTAAAGAAGTGAATAAACTTTTATTAGCTTCTATTCCTCGATGTTCACACAGAGCACATAGGAGCACCTGAAGGATGTCTGCCTCCCTGTGATGTGGGATGGTCTGGCTGTTGACCCTTGCTGGCTTTTGCAGCAGAGTTCATGCATAAAATATATAGAAAGAGATTTCCATGCATTTTTATTCTATAGAGAAAGGCAAAAAGTAAGTCAGTCTACAAATAAAAGGAGAAACCCAGCATGAGTGGGCCAGACAGACTTACTTATGTGCAAATGAGAAATAGCCTAGCTATGCTGCTACGACTGCCCTCGGCAGTGTTTACAACAGAATGGCAAAAAAATGTGGCTTTTTAAAACTACGGTTTGATTACTGGATACCGATGGTGTTGCTAACATAAACCTGTTATCTCCCAAATTACCTCACATATAGCTGTTGCTCCTTAAAGGATGAAGGAAGCAGTTGAATATAAATTTGTATTTTGGTAATTTTTGTTTGTCTGTCTTAAGAAAAAAAATCCACTTCAATATACAGTTAATCACATTCCCATTTTTCTTTAGAAATATATTATGACACGGATTAGAGTAGTTCTTAAAATTGACGTGCGTAAGTATCAGGTTTTTAACAAAAATAGATCTCTAGAATTGATCCAGACGTATTGAAACAATCTCCAGATGCGAGTGCTCATTAATATTGACTTTTAAACACATTTCATGATTGCTTCTAGGATGCAAAGACGTCTTCAATCCACTTGCATTATGTCCTTCTGGGTAGAAAGTCTATGTGATCACTAAGATATTATCAATTAAATGGCAAAATTGTAATTAAGCAAGACTTAAGAAGTACAGGAATGATACATAGGTTTTATTTCACTCAAAATTCCCTTGGTGCCTTCTTTCAGATACATCTTCACTGATAAAATGTCAATGAGTAGGTACTTGTTTCTTCAGAAAATAAACGGTTCAAATGAATTGGCTTGCAACATTTTATTAATGTTGTGCCAAAAAGCACACAATGAAGGCCAGCGTTCCTCCACAGTAGTGACCAAAGAAGAAACATGGGATTCTTTATTTCATCTGTTACCAAATTATAAGTCATTGTAATTCGGAGCATTGCACTGTAGTATTTTGCAAGTGTTATTTTTCTCTACCACTTAAATAAACATACTACTAGGAGGAATATAATGGGGTAGTTAAAAAACGCACTATGGAGGTGTTCTTATATTTAAATGGCTACTCTGCCACACTCCAGCTATGTGATATAAGACACATCCTTTGATCTTCACAAAGCACTACTTTTTACCATGTAATATTAGGATAATAAAAATACATCATGCTGTAGAGAAAAATCAAGCTCATTTTTTAGTGCTTACACAGACCTGCAAATAGCAAAGTCTCAGCAAATATTTCCCTCTAACACAATAATTAGTGCTTATGAATTCATTGAAAAATGTAATCATATGTGCCATCTCCAGAGCCTGAGTGTAATATTGAATATGAGAGAAAATATGAAAAGATGATATTATGTAAATCAAAAGGAAATCTACTATGGTAAAGGGTGTGTTGTGGGGAATGTCGAGCACTTTTCACTAAGCAAAAACCAAATGGAATTCAGGAATAAGACAAAGAGGATTAAAATCTCAGAATATTAGATAAGAAAAGTTAAAACAATGTATCTTTAATTCCATGGGTGGATTTTCCAAAAATGTTTGCATTCTGCAAAGTTTAGAATACCAGAAATAAGAAATAAAGTAATAGTAGGGAAGGAGAAGAAGTGGTTAAAGTAATGGTGAGTATGACTTTAATGGAAACAGTAGTAAATAAAATAGTAGTAAATAAAATACTCTCTGCATAAGGAAATTATTACTAAGTATTTATATTTATGATATTATAATTATAGGTATGCAGAAAAATCATTGCCTAAATTTTAGTAAATCTCTGTCTTGCTATAGTCATCATATAGTTACTATAATCAACTACACTGTGAATTTATGGTGAACATGTACTGACGGGAAAAGGTTGGGCAGAGTATGAAAAAAATAATTTCTCATTTTTTTCCAATAATATAATTCTTAATTTCTTTAGACATATTGGAACAAATGCCTAAAATTTCCATTGTATTTGGAATAAAAAACAAGTAGTATTTCAATAAATTGAAATTTACTGAAGCATTTTTAATTAGCCACCATATAATCTATTTTAGTTCAGTTCCATGTGCACTTGAAAAGAATACACATACGGTTCTTTTTGGGTGTAGTGTTCTATAATGTCAGTCAAGAAAATTTGGTTGATACTGTTGTTTCTATTTTCTATAATCTTACAGAATATTTGCCTTTTTTTCTGTCATTTATTGAGAGAACAGTGTTAAAATATCTGACTGATTGTGGACATACCTATTTCTCCCTTAATTCTGCAGGATTTGCTCAATCTGTTGCATATATGTTTAAAATTGTTATGCATTCACAAGACATAGCATTATTAATTTCATTATTACACGATTTCCCTTTCTCTCTTATAATGGACTTTTTCTTAAAGTTACTTTGTCTAATGTTATCATAACTGCAACAGTTTTCTTATGATTACTGTGTGCAAGTATTTCTTCACATTCTGTTAAAACATACGTTTTCTTGTTTCAAATGTATCCCTAATTGACAGAGTATAGTTTAGCATTGCTCTTTTTTACTGTGAAAAACTTTGCATTTTAATTTGAGTGCTCATTTAACTTATGGTCAGTGAAATTGTTTGTGATTATGTTTACAATATTGCTTATTATTTCAGTAATGTTTGCTTAAAAGCTAACAATATGGGTTCTTGCATATTAGGGTCTATTTTGAATCATTATTGGACTTTGCCATATTTCACATTAAATCCTATACAATTTTTACTTCAACCTTCCCCTTAGCTTTTCGCATCTGATATTTCATTCTCATTGACAGTTTTAATTCCCTCTATAGTCCCAATTTCCAAGCATAATAACCTTAGAATGGCATAAATCAATTTATGTGCCTTGCTATTTTTCGTAAGATTTTTTCATATATTTTTTCTCCATAAGTTATAAACCCCATATTGTAATTTTATCACTTTTTCATTGAATAGTCTTTTGCCCCTCTCACAAATTTCAAAGAGAAAGAACAAATAGGCATTTTTAATTTTGATTTTTTTAAATTTTTCTTTTTAAAATTTTATTATGGTAAGAACAAAACATAAGATCTACCCTCTCAACAGATTTTTAAGTGTGCAATACATTATTATCTTATAGACACAATTTTCTTGTACCTAATTAATTTCTAGAACTTAATTTCTAGAACATACTCATGTTGTATAGCTCAAATTTTATACTCATTAATTAAAAACTCCCACACAGACATTTGTATAAGCCGCTTATTCACTAATTCCTTCTCGTAGGTCAGAGCTTTCTTTCCTGCCTGAGGAAGATCATTTCTCATTTCATGTGTTAATACTGCAGTTCTGCTGGTGACAAACGACCTCAACTTCATTTACTTGAAGTTCTCTTAATCCTACCTTCAAATACGAATAGTATTTTCATTAGATACAAAATTATGGGTTGAGGGGTTTTCCTTTTAGCACTTCAAAGATGATGTTTCCTTGTTTTGTGGCCTCCATTTCTTCTGATGTTAAACTAAGGGTTATTCTTCTCCTTTTCAACTATAAATAATGTCTTTTTCCTCTGACTGCTTTAATGTTTCTCCCATTTTCTTTTATTTTTCATCAGTTTGTCCCTGATGTGCCTAGATGTCTTTTATTTTAAATTTAGTGTACTTTAGGTTCCATGACTTTGATCTTTAAATTTGTTTTTTCATTAAATTTGTGAAGATATGGGACATTAAATTTTTTTAAATTTTTTTCCCCAAATCACCCATTTTCATTTTGTTACTCCAATTACAATTATGTAATAAAATTCTATATTTTCCCACAGGTTTCCAATCACTGATTATTTTTATTCCATGACAACTTGTCTTCCTTGTTCTTCATATTGCATAATTTCTTCTCTGCCTTGAAATTCACAGTCTTTATTTTTCCTGCCATCACGACTCACATACATTTTTATTGCAGTTATTTTACTCTATAGCTCTAGAATTTTTATTCCATTTACTTTTTAAATTTTGTATTTATCTGGTCTCCATTCATTGAAATAATTTAATTTTATTTTATTTTCTTGATATTTTTGTAAGTATATTTTAAATTTTTAGTCTTCTGAGTTCAACATTTGAGCCATGGTGGTATGATTCCTACTTACTACTGTTTTACTATGAATTAATTGTTTTTAGATTTTTTTGTTTAATGATGTTAGATTAAATATTGGGCATTTCAAATGATGTTTTCTAGATATTCCACATTTTGTTTTATTTTCAAAGAGGTGATTTTTATTTTTTAGGCATTCAATTACTGTTTGAAAATTAGAAATTTGTGTATGCAAGGTAGATCTGGGGAAACCCCAAGATATTGTTGAAACTGCTCTAAATTTGGCAACCACAGTCTTATAATGTGTCATCCCTGGAGGTCCTGGAAGGGCTTCCATTTAAAACTAATAGGATGGGTGCAAAGTAGTTCCATTTAGTGCAACAGTTTTCAAAGTGTAGTCAGCTGACCTTTGAGGTCTCCAATATCCAATATACATTCAAGGGATTTGTAAGCCCATTTTCACAAATATAATGTATATGTGGTTTTGTTTATTTTTGTTTTTGTTTTAGGCCTTTTTCACTATGTTGACATTTTTAGCAGTAATGCAAAAGCAATGGTTGATAAATCTGTTGGTGCCTTAGCATAAATAAAAAAATGGTGACACCAAAGAGTACTAGTCTTTACGTATTCTTCATGTCTGCACATGTGCATTTAAAAAAGAAAAACCAGTTTTACCTGTAAATGCCCTGGATCAAGTAGTATGAATTACTAATTTTATTGAATGCTGGACCTTTGAGTATAATTTTGACTACGTGATATGAGAAAATAAAAAATAAGCATAAAGCAGTTCTGCTAAATACTGAAGAATGATGCTTTCTTGAGGAAAAGCACTTGGAGATTGAGTTTGAAGCTCAACTAGCTACTTTTTTAAAAAATAGAACATCATTTTATGTTAAAGAATGACTGACAGACTAATTATTCAGACTTAGGTATTTGGCAGAGAGTTTCTCAAAAATGAACAAAATGAACATGCTAGTCAAAAAAAAAAAAAAAAAAACCTTAACTGACAGTGTGTGTTTTTACTTATATTATTGGAGAGCTTCAAAGAAAACAAAAAGAGAGAACTTTAGAAAACTTCTATCCTCACTAGAAGTTTGACATCTTTCTAGAAATTAAAGAGTTTCCTATGAGATACGTAATGATATTAAGAATGTGAAGTTTTTTATATTGTATAATGAAATGTGTCAACATTTGAAAGATCTGCATAATTTATTGAACCAATATTTAAGAATGGACAGTGTTTGATGTTGCAAAATCATGCACAGGTAAAAGATCTATTCATTGATATGGTCCCAGGTCCCATTTTGCAACCAACTTGAGAGAAACAATCAATTTCTGATTTACGATGTAGGACCAAAAAAGAACATACAAACTTATCTGAAAAGTATAATACTATTCTTTTCCTCTTCCACCACATATCTCTGTGGAGGCATAGTGTCTTCACATACTTCTACCAAACAATATAAGAAGCCAGATTGACTAAAGACAGATATGAGAATCCATCTGACTTCTATTTAGCTAGGCATTTATGTCATTTGCAATAAATAAAACAACACTGCTCTTTTCATTAAACTTTGTTTTGTTTTGGAAAATATAGTTATCTTCATAAAATTATATTTTTTTACATTTCTGTTTAGTGTATTATTATTGTTATTTTAAATGAATTAATAAGTAAATATTTTTGAAATGTCTCAGTTTCAATTTTGAATATGGTTGACTATTTATGTCTCAGGTATATGTTGAGGTGTTAATGATGTGTTAATAAGAATCCCCCCAGTATGAGAGGACTGGAAAACCAACATCCATTGGCAAAGTGCTTCACCCAGCACCACTCAATTTCAAGTGTATCTGTTCTGCTCTTAACCTGTATTTGGTGCTATCTGATAAGCCCTAGGAGGTCTTGCCCTGATCAGGTAGAACCCAAAACCCAGCCTGCAGCCAAGAACTTATGGATCATCCCCCATCCAGCTTCCTTTCCTACACAACTAATGCTCACCTGCCCCTGCTGCTTTAGCTGGCCTACATTTTGCTGTCTGACTCCTCTACTCACCTAGAATCCTATGCTCTGCTCATATTCCTGGTTTCAGTTCCTTTTTTCCCTGTTAGGAAATTGTTCTGAGGCAGAGAACTGAGTAAAATTCTTCCAAGTATGGCTGACATGTGCTACATATTAACCACTGGCTAAAAATCATTACCTCATATACTTTGCCAATTTTTTTGGTTGATTATGGTGAAAGGAATAGTTTGATACCAGTTACTCCATTAAAACCTGTAGCAGAGCTCAACACTTTTTCATTTGAAAGTTTACTCCCAGTGCATAGTCTCATTCTTGGCACATTATCATATTTTGAGAATATACTATCAAATTAATACATTCATACATATATGAATAAACACATGGATAAATAATCAAACTCCATATTTTAGTAGTATGATAATTTATTCTGGTCTAAAATTACGATTACCTTTCTCTAACTACAAAAGAGTAATTTGTGGTTTGGGAGTCAAGATTGCTCTTTTTTTAGGGCGGGCACTGTGGCTCACATCTGTAATCCCAGCACTCTGGAAGGCAGAAGCAGGAGGATTGCTTGAGGTCAGGAGTTTGAGACCATCCTGAACAAGAGCGAGACCCTGTCTCTACCGAAAATAGAAAAAATTAGCCAGGTGTGGTGGCGTACACCTGCAGTCCCCTGTAGTCCCAGCTACTCAGGAACCTGAGGCAGGAGGATCGCTTGAGCCCAGGAATTTGAAGTTGCAGTGAGCTATGATCACATCATTGCACTCTACCCTGGGCGACAGAGTGACACTCTGTCTCAAAAAAAAAAAAAATTGCTTTTTTTGCAATTTACTTTCTTAATTGATATAATAACTTACATATATTAAAATTAGTTTTAAATATCTAGTTACACAGGTTGTATCAAATGCATACAGCCATGTAACCACAAACACAATCAAGATATAGTACATTTTTGTAACCCTGAGTTACCTCGTGCTTCTTTGTAATCAATGCTTTCCTTGGTTTCCCGGTTCTGGCAAATATTGGCCTATTTTCTGTCTCTATAGCTTTGCCTTTTATCAAAACGTAGTATAAATGGAACCCTACAGTATGGTTATTTGAATCTGGCTACTTTTGCTTAGCATATTAGGCTTAGTGTTGATCATGTTATTGCAGCAGTGGTGCATCCTTTTTATTCGTCAGTAATATTCCATTGTAAGGATGGATCAGTCAACTCATCTACTCACAAGCTGAAGGACATTTGAGACCAATTTGGAGAGATTATGCATGAGATGCTAAAACCCCTCAAAGTACAGTTTCTGTGTGGCCACGTGTTTAATCCCTCTTGGATAAATTTCCTGGAGTGAAATTGCCAAGTCCCACGGTAAATACATATTTAAATCTTTAAGAAACAGCCAAACTATTCTCCAAATTGGCTGTCTCATTTTGCATTCCCAGTGGCATATTTTAGAAGTTCCTTTGGTCCACTTCCTTTTCAGCACTTTTATTATCACATTTTTAATTTTAACCATTCAAGTGAATGTAGAGTGGTATCTAGTTATTTTAATTTGCATTCCCCTAATGACGAATGATATACAAGAAGCTTTTTATATGTTTAATAATCTTTTGCATATCTTCTTTGTAAAAATGTCTAATTTTTTGGTCAATTTTAATTGGGTAATTTTCTTATTATTGAGTTCTAAGGATATTTTCTATATTCTAGTTACAAGTGTCAGATATATGATATTCAAATGCTTCTCCTATTCTATCACTTCTATAGCACTTCCCCCAGGCACCCAAGTCATGCAATTTCTTTGTGGTATCTTATTTGAGAGACTATTTCCGGCTCCTTCCCCAAATATAAACATATTTTAATATCCTGGGTCCAGAAATGTTTTTGACACTTCCAAATGGTAGAAGGTATTTTAAAAAAATATTTTACACATCCCTAACTACAGTGGGTCATCGTTTGTGCCTTAGATTAACACAACTTTCTTCCTCCCCACTCCCTTTTCCAAGTGATTTAAGACCTTTCTTCCACAGGAAAAAGGATATCGGGAGGAATTTATTGTCAGCAGGGGCTGATAGCCTCCTCCAGGCCTGCAATACTGAGGGAGGTTTTTCAGTCTCATGCCTTTCTCCAGTCTGTCCTGGAAGTGTATTTTCCTTAAAGTGGAGAAGAGCCTGTGATCATGTATAAACTTCCTTTTCAACTGCAGATTCCAGAGGTTCTATACTTTAACACTCTACCACACTTAATCTTGAGCAATTTGTTTAACAGATAGTTGAACAATTAGAAATAAGAAAGCATGCAAAACTTTGTTGATAGAAACTAAGGACTTAAATAAATGGGAAGATATACTATTTTCATGGATTAGAAGACTTGATATCATTTGGATGCCATTTATTATCAATCTGAACTATAGATTCAATATTCTTATAAAACCACAGGAATTTTATTTATAAAATTTGACAAGATGATTCTAAAATGTATTAGAAATGCAAAATATCTAAAAAGTAGAAGCATTTTTTGAAATGGATGAGTAAAGTTGGAGAAAGAACACTATAAAATTTTAAAACTTTTATTAAGTGATATTAACCTAGACAATGAAACAGAATAGGCAGTCTAAAAATAGACTCATACATTGTTCCCTGGTTTTCAAAGAAAGTGCCCACGCATTACAATTGGAAATTGAATATCATTTCAAAATATGGTAGAAAAATAGCATGATATCTATAAAGGGAAAAAAATGAACCTCTATTTACAGCATAGGAAAAAAAATCAGCTGGAGAAGGATCATAGACCTACAGCCTTTCTGTAAAAAGTAAGACTATAAGACTTATAAAGAAAAATGTGGAAGAATATTTCAAAGGCATGGAAATAGCCAAATATTTCTTAAGACATGGAAGTCACAGATTATTAAAAAATGTTGAAATTTTATAAAAATCTATACTCTGCTCATCTAAGCCACTTAGGATATGTACTGAGAACATATAAAGAATCTTTACATATTAGTAAAAAGGAAATCAAGAGCCTTATTGAAAAAAGAGCTAGACACTAGAACAAGCATTTCAGAAATGGAGCTATACAGTTGGCATTTGTTTTAATCCATTTGTGCTGCTATAACAAAATACCAGAACTGGGTAATTTATAAAGAATAGAAATTTATTTCTCATGGCTTTGAAGGCTGGGAAGTCCAAAATCAAAGCACCAGCAAGTTTGGATTTCTGGTGAGGGCTGCTGTCTGCTTCCATGATGGTGCCTTGTTGCAGCATCCTCTGGAGGGGAGAAACGCTGTGTCCTCACTTGGTAGAAGGTGGAAGGGCAAGTGAGCTGAATGCTCTATAAACCTCTTTTATAAGGACCTTAATCCCATACATGACAGAGGGGCCCTCATGGCCTAATCACTTCTTAAAGGCCGCACCTCTTAATACCATCACATTGTCCATTAAGTTTCAACACTTGAAATTTAGAGGAGACAAATTCAAACCACAGCACAATTGCATATGAAAATATGTGCAAGATGCTTACTTATCATGGAATTGTAAATTACAACTGGGAGGAGTTAATTGTGGGCATACAAGAATGGTTAAAATTGCAAGTGCTAGGTAGGATGATAAGCAATTCTAACTCTCAGACATTGATTGTAGAAATGTGAAATGGTATACCATCTTTAGAAAACTGTTCATTATCTGTTGACAATATTATACGTTGGAAAAAAAGATTTTTCCTTTTCCCTTTGACAAGTCCAGCAAAACTAATTTTAGTTATATCCAAAGCACAATATGCAAAGAGTGAGATTACATAAAGTAAAATCCTATGTGGTTTGAGAGTATGGAGTTGCTTTATATATGAATGGAACTCTTTGGAAGTAGTTTAGAGATTTTATAAATAGAGAGGTGTTTATTTTAAACAATGCCTACATCTTTTTTTATTTAATTAAATAACTATCATGCTCATAACTTTAAAAAGTCTATTATATTTTGAAATACAAATCAGCTTTCTCTTTTACTGACATATAAATGATAGAAAACTATTAAAAAACACTTTATGGTCTGAAGCAATTTATATGGTAATTTATGATTTCCTAATATCCCAAAGAAAATCATTGCATGGGCCCTATTACAAGTTAGAAATCACTACTTTACGACTAATTTAGAAAGAGTCGCAATGGTGCATACACTCTCTGCGGAAACTGGTTAAATGAGAGATATGGAAGAGTTTTAAGAATACTATACATATAATTTGTCACTCATGTGCCTGAAGAATAGACAATGTACTCTTGTCAAAGATTCTGATAAGTTTGAGGTATGATTTAACGTTCATTTGCCAGGTTTTTTCTTGCATTCTGAAGTTCTTCATCTTAGTGGTTTATTTTCTCCTAGCCTTCTTTCTTTTTTTAAAAATTGTATTTCTTCTCGTCTATCCTAATCTTGCCTTTTTACCTTCCTATGTCTCACCTAATCTTTTCTTCATTCATTTTGGAGTTGGTGCAATGTTATCCGTACATAAATGCTAAAATAAAGCAGAAAAAGCAAATTGCCTTATACCTCTGATTAATATGCATACGCACACATGCAGTGTGAGAACAACAGCAATAACAACAAAAACCTACCAGAAAGACAAACATTGTTCTGGGAGAGCAACACCCTTTCCAATCCACTACACAGACCCAGAACAAGATAACACGATGAAGATAAAAAGATGTCTGCCAACAGAGAGGGGAAAAGGAAGAAGTAGAGTATCTGGCAGTGTGATTTTCAATTTTCGTAAGTGTGATTATCCTCCACATTCTTAATCAGCAGTAACCTCTTGTCCCCATGACATAGCAAGTGCTTAAAGAGTTGGTAACTGTGGAAAACAAAAGATAATAATAATAAATAAGAAGACAGAAGTATGTTACCTTCTCAGATAACTCTAGAAACTTCAAATACTACATTTTAAAAAAATAATTATTTTGAAACCTGGAATCTATTACTTAGTGACTATCCACTGGGTATTTAACCATAATATATAATTTTAGGTGAAATATTTCAATCAAACATACAATTGCATTATGTTTCGTGGTGTCTCTAACATATGCTTTAATGTTTCTAGTTCATATATGATATACAACTGAAAAATAATTGCACTGTTTCTCAAAAGTATATTCAAAGGAATATTTTTCTGTAGTATTTAAAGCAGTGTTTGTAGCAGATATTAACATTTTTTATTCTAGCACTTGATCACGATTCTATTAACAGTGATGTTGTTTTCCCCCCAAAATATTATGTTTACATGAATAGTTCTTGTGTGTTCTTTGGAGTTCATTCATTTTTAATAATATACTATTGCATTCTGTGAATATACATTAATGTTTTAATCCATCCTCGTCTTCATAGCTTTTGAGCCTTTTAAGGTATTGTATTATGAATGCTGTTTTGAGAATCTTCCTCCATTCATGGGAGCACATGTGTACAAACTTCTAGAGGGTATTTATGCAAGACTGGGATGGTAGGGTCTCTGAGTGTGAGAGGGTATCACCATCACTCTACCTGCCACCAGTTGGCACTATTTCTCCCTACATTGGCTTCGTTCTTCAGAAAGCTTTCTCTGTGTGATAGATATGGTCACCTACCCAGCAATCCCACTGAAAAAGGGAGAGCCACACTTTTTGATAATTCCTGAAGAAATTCCCAGGGAAACCTACAATTTCCCAAATCTGGGTTTTATGCCTGTAGCTGTGGTTCATAGACAGAGTTTATCACCATCAAAACATAATAGAATGGTTTACCTGGAACAAAAGAAGATCCATTACCAAAAAAAAAAGAATTATTTTGAAGAGTCAAACACTTTCACCAACACAATTTCATATAAATGATTCAACAAATACATGTTGAGTGAATACTGGGTTCCAGGTAGTGAGTGTGTCAGTTCCTGAGAGTTTATTATTTTTAGAATGTTCATACACTCTTAAAAATCTAATATTATAAGTTCATTGAATAATTTATTTAATATACTGAGAATTTTTCTACGATGTATGCAGTAGCTAAGTAGCTAACCTGGACTGCATCAAGACAGGTGCTCTGGGCCAAGTGGTATATGATATGGAACATAATAAGAATTAGTCAGGTAAAAAGCAGGGCAAAAATTCTTCCCATGAGAAGTGTCATAAAGAAAAATAGAGACAATTATTTTCTCAAGAAAAGTAAAGATGTTCAGTGTGATTTGAATATGGCATTGAAAAAATAGGCTATGAAAACAAATGGGGCTAAAAAGGAAGAAGACAATCAGATAGTGGCAAAACATTTAGGGAAACTTAATGGCTTAATGTTATTCTAGTTGCAAAGGAAATGGTTACAGGTACTTTAATTAAAGCAGCACATACAAAATCAGAAATGTGGTTTAGAAAGCTCCCCCTCTCTATTGTAGAAAATGTGTTGTGAAGAAGACTGGGTGTAAACCATACAGAATATAGGAGATGAGGAGACCAGGTCAGAAGCTGTTGACCAGCTGACGGACAGTAGTCACCCAGCTCAGCCTACAGGTCATTCATTTAACAAATAAATATTGAATGCTTGTTATGGGCAGGGACTATTAAAATCCACCAATGAAAACAGCAATCTGTGGTCCCTAGGAAGAAAGAGATAATAATCATGATAAAGAAATACGTTATCTGTTAGTAGACGGTGGTGAGTACCAGCAAGAAAGGCAAACACGAAGTTGGGATTAGGACCTTCAGGACTGATGTGGACAAGTTTGAATTGCAAATTTAAAGAAAGTCAGGGCAGATGTCCCTGAGAAGGTAACATGGGGAGTTAATCATGAAATATTCAGGGGAGGAGCATTCCAGGAAGACGAAACATTCTGTGCAACAGCTATAGGGTGGGAATTGTGCCAAGGCAAAGAGAGTAGGTCAGTGTGATTGGAGAGAATTGAGCCTGGGGGCAGGTGTAGAGGGATGAGGTTAGGAAGGCAACCAGAGTGCAAATCATGGGGCCTGCCTAGGACATTTTAAGAACATTTAGTTTTTTTAAATGACTTTATTGGGATATAATTCACATATCTTACAACTCACCCACTTAAAGTACACAAACCATTTTTTTTAGTATATTCACAACCATCACCACAATCAATTTTGGACTATTTTATCACCCCAAAAGAAACCCTGTACCCACTAGCAGTTATTACCCCTTTCTCCTTGCCCCCAACCCCTGGCAACAAATAATCTACTTTTGCCTATTTGAGAATTTCATACCAGTGGAATCATATAACATGTGATCTTTGTGTCTGGCTTCTTTCAGTTTGCATAACATCTTCAAGGTTTAGCTATGTTGTAGGATGTATTATATCAGTACTTCATTACTGTTTAAGGCTGAATAATTTTCATCATACAGGTATACCACATTTTTAAAATTCTTTCATCAGGTGATAGACATTTTGGTTGTTTATACTTTTTGGCTATTATGAATAATGCAGCTATTAACATTCATGTACAAGTTTTTGTGTGGATATATATTTTAATTTATCTTGGGTGTATAACAACAGTTGACTTGCTGAGTCATGTGTTTAATCTTTTGTGGAACTGTCAGACTGTTTTGCCAGCAGCTGCTCCATTTTATAATTCTACCAGCAGTGAATGAGTGCTCCAAATTCTCCACATCCATGACAATACTTGTTATTATCTGTGTTTTTTAATCATAGCCTTCTTAGTTGGTTTGAAGTGATATTGCATCTGCTTTTGATTTGCATTTCACTGACGCTAACATTGCTGAGCATGGGGCAAGGGAAAGCAATGGCTCTTTATTCTCAGCCTACGGTACTCAGCCTCTGTCCCATGAATTAGGGTTGATGGAGAAAGGGAGCCTCCACCTCATGGATATATTTGCCAGGAATTTAGCCTCTGTAACTCCAACAGGGGATTGATTTAGAAATACTGGTGGACTACCTGTCCTCATGAGACAGAGTGAGAGCTGAGTGGGGAGGAAGCTCCACCTTCCTTGCCACACCTCCCCAAAGTGGAACTTCCTTAATGCTGAGCTGAAGTGGCAGAAGGGCTCAAGGGCCACAGACTCTTGTTGTTCCTGCTGAGACTTAAATGTTCTTAAGAAAATATCTTTAATTTTCTCTGTGCCCTTAGAACAACTTCCAGAGATTTTGCTTTTAATTAATGTTTTCAGTTATGGATGTTTCACTTGGGAGTGGCTCCATGGAGTTCCTCACACAGCCATTGTGTAAGTGGAACCTCAAAGATTTGACCCATATTCTAAGTGAAATGGGAAGCATCTAATGAGATTTGAGTCGAGAAGTGATGTGACATGACATATTTTTTAAAAGCCTCATTTTTTCTACTATACTGAGAATAGACTATAAGAGTCAAGAGAAGAAGCAAGAATAATTTGGGGATGATTCTTGTAGATGGAGAAGAATATGGAAGGGAGATATATCTAGGAGGTAGAATCAACAGGATTATTGGTTGATCATGTGTGGGGACTGCCAAACAATGAAATACATAAAACAATTCTTGATTATGTGGGCAATATCATTTATTGAGAAAACAAATACAACAAGAGGACATATATGGGACTAAGAGATGGGATGATGTAAAATTTTGGAGTGCCTGTGGGTCACCTAATGCTGGTTTTTAAGTGGCTGATGCAGTGCTGACATTGGGGAAGTATTTCAGGAAAGTTTTCTAGGCTAGAGGTATAGAAATAAGATGTGTAAACTCGATGGTGTCTTGGAGAAAAGAAGGTCCAGGATAGAATCCTCAGTAATCTCAATATTAAGGAAATAGTCTAGAAATAAGAACTAGTTAAAAAAATATGGTTGTGGCTAGAGATGTAGAGAAAAATCAGAAAAATATTAAAATATAAGAATGCAGTAATAAAAACGTGACAAGAGGTTGTCATTTATTTATTTTTGTCAAGTAAAGAGAAAAACAGGGAAGTGAATGAAATATTTAAATAGAATATGAATCCAGAAAATGCTATCCAAGAGTCTGATGAATATTTATATAATTCTTTAGTAAGAATAGATTTTCTAAAAATGGTAAAAAATCTGATATTTTGTAGACAAAAAGAATGAATTTAACTGCTACTTTTTTTTCAAATAAAGGCTAACAATACCTTGAGGATATTGTTTTTGGAACAATTCTAATAGGTAAAATGTAATACCTAGGTGGATTAGGGAAGACGGCTGACCAGAGATACCAGCTGCCAGATCATCTCAGAAAGAAGGAAAAGTTTTAGATGAAAAAGAAACAAACAAACAATCACAGATCGGGTGTAATTCTGAGGCAAAGGTGCCAGAACCTACAAGAGATTCCATGGGAAGAAATTGTGGAGCAGAACAGGAAGGAGCAAGATCATCACAGAGGTCAATCTCTGAGAGGCTTGGAGTCCAGTGAGAAGGGTAGGTGGAGCGGTTTGTTTCTCCCTCCCCTGCATCTCTGGCAGTCAGCAGGCTCCCGAGCTGCTAGCGAGCCTTTCTACCCTCACGATCCCAAAAGCTGCTGCCGCCAGTGAACTGGGAGCTTCTTGACAGAGCACCAGACTGCCAGACGCCTTGGGGTGCTTTCAGTCACCCCAGACCTGAGCCCAAGACGGCAGGCACCTATTGCTTCTCCACCCACCATGCCCCTTTGTCCTCCCCAGGGGGCTTCAGCCCCTCAGTTCTTGTCTTGCTCATTCCTGCACAAACATTTCCCAACTCTGGCCCTGACTGCGGGAGCCACAGGAGGCTGGTGGGTGCTGGAGGATCTGTGTGAACCTAGAGCTTGGGCATTCCAGGTAGGCTGCCTTCTGGGGAGAGAGACAGAGACGACCAGGGTGCTGGCTGTCCTCCGTTCACACTCTTTTCCTCTCCTTCCCCTCCCCCACCTGTGGCTGCCGAGAGAGAAAATTGAGCCGGGGATCTCAGGAGCTGCTGCTTCCCCTCTGCTGGGGCTTCCATGGGGAGTGGGGCTCAAACTTTTCCTCTTAAAGACCTGGAGAGGACTAAGAGGTGCTTTGACTGTGAGCTTCCTGCTCACCAGCCCTCCCCAGTGCTGCTTGTCCAGCTGCTCCATCAGAGCAGGACACACACCAAAAAGGAGGGACGTCAAACCTGCTTGAGCACCCCATATGCAACTCGGGACCAGCACACTTCTCCCTGGCACAGTCGGGGATTGATCTTCAGGGACCCGAGGACAGGTCCAAAGACCAGATTCAGTACCCACAGGACTCGATGGTGTTGCTCAGAAGCACAGAGGGGAGATTTGTGAACTAATCTCGGGAGGCGAGAGGGCCCACAAGGGCAGAACTGAAAGGAGAGCACGGTGTGGGTCCCAGCCACAGTGCACTCGTGGAGCACCACCCCTCCCCAACAGGAAGGACATGCTCTCAGCCCAGGGCAGGATCCTGGACAGGGAAGCTCCCAGCCCGCAGCACCATGGTAGGGGAGCTCAGCCGGTTTGATCTCCTGCCTGCTGGCAGAGTACGAGGGCAAACTTTGGAGCAGGGGAGGGGAAGAGTGAAACCTCCTCACCACAGCCAGATTGTGAATCTCAGATGGCCCTGCCTCCACAAGCAGACTTTCTGGCTGGGTGGGGCCACTTCAGCCCCTCCCTGGCAGCTGTCCCCAGAAGCTGGGAGCAGACCTTTGACCCCTGCCAAAACAGCTACCATACCAGCTTTTGTGGAGTCTGAGCGCAGGCTCACCCAAACCAGCCCCACCCAGCCTCACCCCCCAAGGGGCCTCTGCTGGGGTGGAGAATAAGGACCCACCTGGAAGTTCCAGGGCCTCGTCCACCACCTAAGGCATTTGATTGCTTCACCTGAGGGGCTAGAGCTGGTCACAGGACCCAAAAACAACACGGCAGCCTGCTTCTTCTGGCAAGCGCCACCTACTACAGGGAGGTCAATCTGCATGCCCTGTACAGCATTCACTGACTCAAGCATAGAGGTGTGCTTGATTCTCACCCACAAGCACCACCTACTGTCTCAGTGCCACTACAACTCCCACTGCTCAGAAGACCACAGGGTTGGGAAAGAGAAAGGATCTCAAAGACCTCCATCCTCCCTCATCAAAGAGCGACAGGGAATCTGCCTACACACACAGCTCACCAGTCATACAGCCTACACATAACTAGCAACTGAGAAAACCAACACACTAAGGATATCTATAACCAGGGCGTCCATCCAGAACCTAGACCACATCAAAGCACCCACAAGCAAAGCGAAAGTTTCTTACCCAACATATGCTACAGACACACCCTTACAAGTGAGGGAGGAAGAAAGAAAAAGCCCCATCTAAACAAAAGAAAATCCAAGAATAAGAAGTGACAGTTGCCCCAGATGAGAAGGAATCAGAGAAGACTCCAGAAGTATGAAAAATCAGAGTGAAAGGACACCCCCAAAAGAGAACCCCAGCTCTCTAGTAATGGGTGCCACCAAAATGAAAACATTGAAATGACAGATAAAGAATTCCAAATGTGGATTATAAGGCAGCTCAATGAAATCCAAGAGAAAATGGGAAAACATCTCAAAGAAACCAGAAAAACAACTTAGGAAATGAATACAAAATTCAGTAAAGAGATGGCCATATTAAAAAAAGATAGAACTTCTAGAAATGAAAAATTAATTTAAAGAAATACCAAGCACAATGAAAAGTTTTAAGAATAGACTAGCAGAGGAAAAAATCTCAGAGCTTGAAGACAATTTGTTCAAATTAAAATCATTGCTTGTCCGCTTAAAGAAAGGTCAAAACATTTGTCTGACTAACGAACAGATAAACCAGTGGTTGTCTGCCTTTGTTGTGTAAGAGAAACTTCAAAAATCTATGCACACTAATGGCTACAGTTGGCATGAAGGAATGGTGAGTCCACCAAACCTACAATTTTGTTGGAGAGACAAAGCAAAAAAAAAACCATGAAACCATCATAGAAAAACATTTAAATGTGAAAACTTTTTCCCAATGACACACTATTTGGGGAGAAAATGGGAGCCATAAATTGCAAGAATTACAAGTGAACAGAATGGACTTGAGAACCCTGGAAAGCTGCTTTTTGTTTGTAGTTGGGCTTCTTTTCCTGCTTACTATGTTTGCTCAAATGCAGAACTCCAAAAAATATATGCTGGGGTATTTTGCTGCCCTCCTTTGTGGGTGATTTGCACAAAAACGTTTTATTAAAGAAGACTCTGTTTCAGACCTCGTGAGACTTAAAACCCTCTATTTTTATTTTAAATATCAATTGATTTAACTCATTGACTGAACTTACTGATTGAAATGAATTCAATCATTAGAATAAAAACCTTGAACATGACAATCACATACCTACTTATTTTCACTTATATGTGAGTAAAATAATGATCATAAATACTTTAGAAAGTGTAAAATACACATGTATCCTTCCAAACTTGTTACTTCATACAAGCATTGACTAACATATATGAATATATGCAGAATTATTTGTATTTATAGTTATGTATCATACATGGTATTATATAAAACTACCAGGCTTCTTTATTGATATATTTTATGGAAATATGTTGAATTACACATTTTTTAAGATAATAAACAGACATACTTTCAAGACCAAAATCTTATAGCATATGACTGTAAACAGTTGAAAATTTTCTTTTGAATTTTTTTTCTCAATTTAATTCAATATCTCCCTCTTTTAGCATATGTATGCACTGGGTGATCTAGGGTAAACGGTTTGTTATTAGAAAGGCAAAGAAAATACATTAAAAATGTATAAATTAATTTCAGTGAAACACTAGAGAGACGCATCCATAATTGTCAATAGATCAACTATAGGTGAATACAGTAAAACACCACTAAACTTTGCTTGTTTCTGTATCTATTCTTTTGGTGATTCCTTCTTTCTATTTATGCTGGTGTAAGTGTTATAGAAAGAGGACCATTTTTCTATGAAAAGTTAGTTTTCAAAATGCTTATATATTTAACTATAATTGTAGAATCCTATTTGTCCTCTGAAAGTGTGCATATTATTGGCCTGAATGTCTGAAGCAAGAGTGAAATATTTTGCTACTTCATAACAAATGAGAATTACTTAAACATATTCTATCCCCTAGTCTGGTTCATTTGAACGTTATATTTTGTTTTATATTGTGACACTACGTGTCTAGGCATAATATATATGAATAAAATCAACCCAGATCTGCTTAGATATTTTTATTTCCTGAAGAAGGTAAACTGTCAAAGTAACTTGAAAATTTGATATATGTTGAAGGAAATATTTGAGGATGATAAAAAAAATGTGAAAATTTAAGAAAATGTTTGAAGACTATTCGATATAAAATTTATATGTTTGAATGTTTAAATGTTTATTCCTATGTCACACAAAACAGTTTTCTCAAAAGTCACCTGTATGCCGCTTTATTTCTCCATCATGAGGCCTTGCATTCAATTTGCATAAAAAGTGATTATGTTAAAACTTTTTACAAATTCAGTGTTCTTAAAATCTATTATAGGCCTAAGTAAAATTAACAAAGGTAAAAACATAGCTAAATAAACCTAATTAAAGGGAAAATTCCTGTAACCATAGATCTGGGTTGGGAAGATGGGGGTTAATTGAGAAATGTGCACTTTAATTTTTTTCCTCAAACATTAGTCGAGAGCAAAATTGCTTTGTCCTGAAGCTTACCGATATTATTTGGTGGGGGAGCAGGGGAGTAATGGTGGCAAAATTTGCCACAGGACACAAGATGACAGGGAATTTGCCATGTTGTGACTACTTTATTTGGTACAACCAGCTTCCTTGTTCTTCCTGGAAGAGGGAGAAAAGTCAATTAAGATTTCTGCAATCCATCTGTAATATGTACGTCTGTGCATCTAACGCATGGCCATCCTGCGTCCGTGAACAAGTACGTGGAAGAGGGATCCCACTGACACATAATGGACACATATACTGTAGTGAACATGAGATAAATATTTGTAGTGTTTTAATCCACTAAACTCTGTGTTTTCATCCTTGTCCTCTTTTTCTTCCTTTCTTTCTTTAATGTGGCATAACCTGGCCCATTCTGACCAATGTAGTTATCATTACTGATGTGTCTATTTGGTAGCTATACGGATATGATTTTTCTTTTACTGTTTACAATAACAGGTGTCTTTTGGTTAAGTAAGGAATTGTGAGAGGCAGAGTTCTAGGATAACCCCCAAGATTTTCACCCTGCTGTACATTCCTTGTGTAATCACCTTCTATATACACTTAGAATTTTTTTCAATCTATCTACAGGGTCTTAGATTTTATATAATTTCTTTGATAGTGTTTCTTATAATGGAAATTAATCTAATGTTGCATTGTGTAATTTTTTTAAAGACTAAAGCAAACCATCTGATCCTAAAATTGTAAAACATGTGGTCTTAATTAACAGTGCATGGGGATGACTTGTAAATTAAGTTCAACGAATTGTATAATATGTTAAGTAACAAATAAGCAAAACAGATATTTGAGCAAATTGCAATTTTAGTATAACACACTCTATTAAATTGTAATTCCTCACTTGCTGCTGCTCCATAGGCACTGAATGGTATCTTCAGAGATAATTTTTCTATAACATTTCAGCTTCATGATACAATTAATATACTGTATCCAAGCTAATAAAATTTTTAGAAAGATAACCCTTGTGCTTTAAACTTCAAATAACCCATGCAATTTAAGATTATTATCTTAGAAAATAATTTAAAATATACATTTTCTAAGGTAATGTACATAATCTTTTTGGAATTAAGATTGAAATCCATCCTATCCCACTAGAATAAAGTATATTAATTTATTTCCTAAATTTTATTTTTCAGAAAAATTTGAATTAGTCAATTAGTATATTTTAGTAGTGTATATGTTTGTAAAAAATCCATTAATGTTGACTTTTTGTCACTTCAGCAAGATGTTAGTATTTAGTGCCACTTCAATAAGATATTAGTAAGAGATTTACTCTCTAAAAGATTACATTTTGTCATAATGAGCATAGGGATGAACCCGATTCTATAGGATAATTATTCGACAAAATGATGCATGTAAAGTGCTGAGCACAGTTTCAAGTACATATCGAACACAAGCGTTATCAGCTCCCTCCTGCCCTGTTCTCTGCCTTTGACTCTCCTTCTTCCTGTCTTCCTTCAAGTCCAAGTCAAGAGGAAAGGATGATCTGATGCAGAGCGTCCAAACACATTGATTGAATCCAGTCTTCTATGGAATTTCAATGGGTATCAAAATATCAGTAATTTTGTACAATTCCCCTCAAAAAAAGTCATCCTACATCTCTAAAGGTAAATATTCAATCTATCATAGTTACAAAAATAATTTTACAATAAAAATCACTTTGACTAATAATTAAGGAAACTTAAGACTATTATGAAATTGTTACAAAAGAGTGTGTCTCCACACTATTATTTATCAAGACAAATTATCCCAGGCATAATAAGAAAATTGCATCTGTTTTATATACATCTGTAGAGAGTTGGTAATGTACGGTAAATTCCATGCAGTCAACTCCTTAGCTAGAGTTAACATCTTTCTTAAATATTAATAAATAGAATACAATGAATAATAAGTTGTTTAAAGCATAAAACATGGATTGATCATCACAGCATGGCAAATAAAAGAAACACAAAATTCACAAGCTATAACAAATTTACAAAAAGTAAAATTGTAGACAATGGAAAACTATAGTGACAGAAAGCAAAACAGATGATGTCGGGGAGAGGTGACTGGCTGTAAAGGGACACAAGGGAGTTTATAAGTTATGAAAATATTCTCTATAAAGATTGGCAAAACTCATCTAATGATATATATAAAATTGTTAAATTTTATTTGATGCATTATATTTAAAAATAATAATAGGGAAAAATTGTACAGGCCAGAATCAATATAGTAGAGCAGTTAACATGAGAAAATCAAATAGCTCGTGTACATATTTATTATTGGTAATTAATAGGTTAATAGTAACACACATTAATACTTCACTCCTACCCATGTGCCTCTTACCATCACTTAAAAATTATGTGTAGCAACAAATTCCTGTCCAAAGAACTTCTCCTCTTAGGACCCTAGGCTAACCACCATCAGTCAGAGGCCATTTGGATGGCAGAAAAACGGAATTGTTCGAAAGCCATTTGCCAGTTGCAACATGGATCAAATTATCAGCCCAGACTTAACACACTAGGTGTAGCTTTAACAAAATTTTATGAATGTTGAAATTACAACTGATTCCCAAGTCTTATTTCCCCCAATTACACATCTCCACCCCCAATATTATATAAAACACATATATTTATATAACTATATATTTTATGTACACATATACAATATATATAATCTGTGTGATGTGGTAATGGTGAAGGGAAAGGACAAACAACTCTCTCCTTATCCATGTGCTCCTGTGGAGACAGGAACAGCTCTCCAGTGGGATCGTAAAGACTCACTCGCTCCCTTGGGGAAAAGGGAGGTTATCCAGCGAGCTAGGAGCAGTGAGAGCTCACACTCTGAGCAAGGGCCTGTCCTCTTCTCTTTTAAGTCACATCTTAATGCAAACATCACACACATAGAAACTTGTAGTTCCCCAAGAGCATCAGAGTAACACAAAGTCACATATTAAGGAAAAATAAAAAAGAACTATTAGTGATTTTGTAGAACAGGGCCTGGAAGTGCCCCTTCTTTTCACAGAGCTATTAATGAGTCAGTGCACAGGAACAGGTAATCCAAAACTTGAGTTTGGAGGTAGATGATGGAATGTGCTGAAGTGCTATGCAAAATAATGTGGTAAGGATACTTTTGCTGTGGCTCTGAGTCAGCCAGTGAAAAACGTCACAGGGTGGATTGGCTCAAGGGTTTTAAGGGTTGGGTTATTCAATTCTCAATTTCAGCTAATGCCGGTATCTACACATTGCTAATGTTAACCTTGTGTGGGAGATCATGAAAAGCAGTTTAAATTCCGCATTCCAGTAGGTACAAGGCAGAGAGATGGGAAGAAGCTTTCATGATAGATGACACTGTAGTGACATTAAGTCTCACAGAATTGCCAGGCAGAAGCATCCTTAAGCACACACACCTTGAATATGGAGAAATGATGGGGCACTGTGGTTTAGAAGGCTTGAGTGAGAGGGAGTGTGCCCTTGTGGGGCTACTGGAGAACTACTTCTATCTATAATACATAGGGTCACATGGATAAGGAGAATTTTTGAAGGACTGTGGTGATTACAGAAGACAGAGATACAGTTTTTCATTAAACATTGGGTAACACTATTCAAGTATCTTTTGAGTGGCAAGGCATCATTGAGTCTTCAGAGCACTTACTGATGTTGCTCTTGTGACCAACAAATCATTTACACTTAATATTTAATCAGAAACTTGCTTGGCATAACTCCTGAAGGTTACTTTCATGCAGATGAGCTAAGAAAGACTTTTTAACTACATAGTATGGTATAAAGAATGTTGAGATACTTGGTTGTAAAAATTTCAGAAGGAAAATGAAAAATTAAATATGCTCAAAAGAAATAATTACTTCCTTATAGTTTATATTAGAATAAAATATTCTATGTTACACTATATTGTATATTCTAGAATTACTTTAAATATTTTTTCTAATTATTCTGAAACCAAAAGCACATTTCTACATATCTATATTTTCATACATACAATACATATAAACATATATACATTCAATAATATATATATAATCTAAGAAAATTTAATTTTATAATCATCCATGTCATTGATATCATAAAGCAGTCTATTTTTCTTTTGTTACTTAGAATTATTTTTAAATTTTTGCTTTTTTATAAAATAAACTATTTCTGATCCTATAAATTAAGTGATAACAGTTAAAGGATTCTTCTAACATGGCCAATTATGTAATAATTAAAATACTTTGATTCTTTTCTGATTTATATCCGAGTACTTTTGCTGAATCATTCATGGTGAGAAATTTTACCACCATGTGACATTTGGATTGCTTATTAACAGATTTATTCAGTTATTTTTCCATGTTTATAGATTGTCAAATATTTTTAACTGGCAATTATAAATCACCCAGGTGTTGACTTTTGAAGCATCTATAATAATTGAGTGTCCTATCACTATTATTTATTCACCATAATCACACCAATTATATTAGGAAGTATGGAACATAGGTGAGATGCATATTTAGAACTATTAAATGAATCCAAGAATGTTTAATAATCAATTACAGATGACATTTTGTGGTTTTCATTCTAAGAAAGTTTATTTGATGTGGCCACGGAGACAAATAAATTTTAAATGAAAAGAAGGAAGGCTCTTTATCAAGAACCATCAAAGAAGCAGTATCCAGAGCATTGTTAGGTAGTTTTAACAGTTTCTAGGAAAGGTCAAACACTGACTTGTGCTGTTATTTTGAAAATACAAAATGTGCTTCATAGAGGATAATTAGTTGATAGAGAAATATATCTTATTTGTAGGGGATTTTATGTTAGTCATTAACATGGCATAATGGCCTAAAATGTTGTATGAATAGCCAATAAATCAACATTTTGATACAAAATATATAAATTATTGAATATTGTATCTTCTACAATAAAATGAGATAAAGAAACACGTTAATTGCCAGCCTTTATGGAATAATTGATTATATCATTTATTATAATTAACCAAGTTAAAGGAAGCTATTGCAAAATTAGATATTTTATCTCATCTTATAATAATAGAAGTAAAATCATAATCAAATTGCAACTAGACTCCCTCATTAATATCATCCAGTACTATAATATATGATATAGGAAGAATATTTGAAAAATGATGAAATCCTTGATTTCAATTCCTTCATTAATAAAATAAAGGGTTATGTCACCTCTAGATAGAAAATTTAATGACAATTTATATTATTCTCTTTGTTGAATAGGATGAAGGCTATGTTTTCCAGATGAAAAGAAATCATTTCAAGATGCTTTTTTAACATAAAAATATTATTTAAAACTACATATCTATGTATACCATTTAGTTTGCTATATAATCATAATGTATATCACATTTCAAGTTTATAGGCCACAGGTAGCCTGCAAATAAAGTGTTTCAAGTTATTAGCATGTTAACATTTTTAAACTTCTAATATTCTTATTATTTCAAAAGTTGATTTTTATTTTATTGGCTGAAAAATGAAAAAAATAAACTATCTATGGTAAACAGAGTTATATCAATTAATCAAATATACTCAAGTATCATTTGTCAATTAAAAATAAATAAAAAATTTAAAAATTTTCAAAATAAAATAAAACTTTAAGTAAGAAAACTATATGTAATTGGTAATACTAAAAAAAAGAGAAAACTTTAAAACAGTAATCTGTTTTATGGTTTCAAAAGAAGTCTTAATGCTTGCATAATTTAGAGTGAATGATTTGAGTCTGAATAACATGCACTCTTGTTGTGAAACTTCTGTGAGGCACCTTTAATTTACAGCCAATCAAAATACTATTCTGGGAGCCAAAGAATGAATTCATTTTGCATAAATAAATAAAAGTATAACTTGGTTTTGGTGATAAAAAACTGAAATTACCTCTATGTAATTTATATATTACTGAAATATATAAAAACAAGTTGATAAATACAGGAAATGTAACATTTTGGTAAAATAATTAAAATGATATTCCTAAGGACACTTGGCCAAACCCACACTTTCCAACTATGTAAAAAAATAGAATTGATTTCTTTTTCTTTTGAGTTTCTCAAATTAGTGTTCAGATTAGATTGTGGCTGCCGCTTAAAGTTCCCACAACATAGTGAATGTTTTCTGTAGTACAAATATTGCATCTTGGGGAAATTGATAAGGCACTAGGGGTTTATTATATATTTCCACATAAAACATGGCACAGAAATATCTAACATATTCAAGGTCATTTTTACTTGCATATATCAGCAATGCACTTTTTTGACTCAATTAATATTTGTCTGTTATTCAACTTGCAAAAAAGAACTTGCCTCAATAAAGGTCATGAATTTTGCTTTTGAGAACATTTCCCTTTCTTTCCACTTTAAAGAACACACATTTGAGTAGATCAGTCTTTAATTTTAAGAAAGAAAAGTTCAAGGGAAAAAAGGAAATGAGTTTGATAGTTTTGCTTCTCATTCAAAATGAAAATGTTTCATCTTATATACTTTGTAATATTTTAAAGAATGCTCAAAAATTCACATGATCATACTTAATAAGGAGGTGGGAATGTAATTCAAAGATGTTCTAAACTAGGAAGACGAGTGATGAAGCACATACAACCCTACAAAAAGTGTAATTAATGTGTGGTGGCTTGCAAATGAGTTGAGAATTAAAGTTCACTAAGCGTTAGAGAAACACTTTAGAATAAATCTACAATAATGAATAAGTCAACACAGATTTCAAATGGACAGGGCTTGTATGCTATAATGTCTCAATAAAAGATGCAAACTACTCAACATGTAGTTCAAAAACAAACCTTCTAAATTCACTTTGAAATGAATTAGCTTACATTCAACTTTTTAAAAAGAGGGATGTCTTTTGCAGTTTTATTCTGAAATAATTGCTGTGGAAAGAGGGAGGTGCAACAGAATTACATAAAAGAAGTGGGCAAGGAGACAAATATCTATGGGAAAGATTTTCTGCCAGGTTATTTTGGAAGTATTTTGATATAAATTATATTTTATTTAACAATATAAAGACAGTATGTTCTTATCTCTGCTAAAACTAATTTTAGAATTAATTCACAAAAGTAAATTTTAATTGAACAAAGATTGTCATTGATTATCTATGTAACATTGCCAAAATGTTTGCCTGTTATTTTTCTCATCTCTAAACTGAAGAACAGCAATAACCCCAACCCTACACATTGCACGCATTTTTATGGAAAAAATGATTTAATGCACTTTGAAAACTTGAAAACAGTTAAAAAATGGTTTATTTTTGTTAATTAATTAATTAGTTACATATTTATTGTTTATTTTGTGTATGTATATAGCAGAAATGGCAAATAGGTGTAGAGTGAGAATTATAACCTCAGATCTTTGTCAAGCCATGAGACATATCTTTTCATTGTACTACAGGGCTGTGCATTGTGGATAATATTAAAAATATTGTCAAATGATAAATATTATAATTTATAACAGTTACGATATATATCTTCATATAATTTAAAGAGTGCTATATAACTGAATCACCACCTCTGGAGACCATGGTCTTCATTAACCTTTTTATCAAGGGCCCAAAATCTTCTGCTAACCTTTTACAATATCTGAAATATATTTAATTACATACTTTAAAACTAAAATTAAAAAGGAAAAGAAAAGAAAATAGTTTGCCATAACTAAATGCACACAATGTAATTAAAATACACTACATTCAATTATACTTTTAACATATATTTAATTACTGTATATAATTGAATGGACCAAGTTAAAAATAAATATACATAGTATATAGACATGTACACAAACAATATAGTATACATACCATAAAATATTATTTTGGTTTAACTCTATGGTTTACTATGAGATCAATACATTTTTTAGATTTCTCACATAAGTGAGATCATGAGGTATATTTCTTTAAGTCACCTCCTTAGCTCAGTAGGGAAACACATCAGTCTCATAACCTGTAGGTCCTGAGTCTGTTGGGCTTTTAATGTGGGAGCTTGAGGCAACTTAACCCGTGGCAGAGCTGGGTTTCTGTTTTCTTATTGCCATAATTTCTTCAGTTTAACATAGGAGACACATTCCTGCAGTCTGGGACTCCTGCCACCTTTTGCTTCATGTGATGGTAGAGTGCTGGAGGGTTTTCCTTCTGTTCCTGCCCCAGCCCTCAGCAGGCTCTGCTTGCCTGCAGCCCAGAGGGGATCTCTTTCTGCATCCTGCCCTTCCACTGTCAGTAGACTGATGCTGCTTTTCATTTGGCCAAAACTCATGGTAGGACAGGGGAGTTACTATCAGCACTTGTGATGTAGCCTGAATCTTATGAATGCCCTGGGTGCCCCAGCCTCAGGGATAGGACTTTTCAGCATTTCTGCCCTTCCAAGCCTGAATGTAAATAATGACAGAGTCATCAACAGCTGCTCATCACAAGAAAAACAGATCTTGCAGTTAGACTCCAAGCAAGTTACCAAAACAACAACAAACAAAACAACAGCAACAATAACAAAAACTTCAGAAAAATAAGAGCCTGGGTGTCTTACGGTTTATTACCTGGGATGTCCAGTTTTTAAATGGAAAATTTCTAGAGGTGAGAGAATTTCTGTGCAGCTAAGATGGAGTATATAGAGACTGGATTTACTCTTCCATGTTAAATAACAAAACAATCGGGAAAAACACATCACACAATAATTTTCAGACTTTGGACAGCAGTCAGAGCAAGGCAGAGATTACCGAGAGAAGAGAACCTAACAAAATCAGTCCTATAGTTGTCCTAGCTCAGTACTTGAAGAGAGTTACCAAGAGAGACAACCAAACAGAGTCAGGAAAAATATATTTCAAAAAAAAATAAAAATGAAAACTTTTCCAGAAATGTTGGCACTGAAAAACTTCATCACCAGTAGACTTGTGCCTAAAAAATATTAAAGGAAATCTTTTAGATAGAGGGGAAATGACACCAGATGGAAATATGTATCTGTACAAGGAATAAATACTTCATAAACAGTCACAATACAGGTAAATATAACATAGTTTAATATTTAAAGTATTTAAAAGATAATTGACCAATGAAAGTCCAAATTAACTATCTCTTGTAGTGGTTCAAACATACCTATATAGAGGTAGCATGCATGAACTCACAAGCCCAATGCTAAGGGAGGGGATGGAGTCTACTACTGTAAGCTCTTTGCAATACTCCTTGAAGGAAAACTGCGGTAAGTTGAAGAATTATATTATAAATACTAAAGGACAGAACAAAAAAAAAAGAGAGAAATTGCTGATAATCCATCAAAGGAAATAAAACACAGCCATATGAATAATTAATCCAAAGAAGAAAAAACATATGAAAAAAGGAACTAAGAGATGGGTCAAGTAAAATAACTAATAACAAGATAATGTATTTAAGCTCCTCATTATCAATAATTCTATCATATTTAAATATTCTAAGCATAACAAATAGACAATACTCCAGCCAGGTGATCAAGGTCAGTATCAAAAATGGTGAGTTATGTTGATAGTATTTTATGTATTTAAACATTGTTTATCATTCTTTACTTGATGAACATTTTTTTCCAGTTTTGGACTATTATAAATAAAACTTCTGTGAACATTCACACATGGGTCTTTGTGGAGATGTATGTTCTCAGTTCTCTTAGGTAGATACTTAGGAGTGGGGTTGATTGCTTATGTTGGTCGGCTTAGACAGTTTATGGATAGTTTTCAAGGATGTGAAGGAACTGGAACACTTATACTTTGTGGTACATTTACATTTATTTTGGAAAGCAGCTTTGCAGTTTCTTGTAAAAGTAAACACACACTTTCTATATGACACCAAAATTCTGCTTTTAGGAATTAACCCAAGACAGATAAAAATATACACCAATGGGTTGGTTTTCTATGGTACTGTATCAACTTACCACAATCTTGGTGACTTAACACAACACACCTTTTCCTCACATTTCTAGAGGCCAGAATTCTGAAATCAGTTTCACTGGGCCAAAATCAAGGTGTCAGCCCAGCCGGCTACTCTCCTTCCGAAGGCTCTAAGGGAGAACACCAGATCCTGCCTCTTCCACCCACTGGTGGCTGTCGACACTCCAGCCTCCTCCTCCGTGGCCGTGCGGCATCCTCTTCTGTCCCTGTGTGGCATCTTCCTCTGTCTCTTTCTTATAATGGATTGTGATAGCAGTTAAAACACATGCAGATAACACAGGATAATCCCCCCACATCGGGATTCTTAATTTAATCACATCTGCAAAGAACATTCTTTTTTGCCGTGAAAGGCAATTAGGTACTGGATACCTTGTGAGGATATTTTTCAGTTTGTCCTGAAATACTGCACTCAAAATATTATACTGGCTTATACGCAAATGTTTATTACAACTCTATTCATAAAAGCCCAAAACTGAAAATACCCTGTATGTCAACCAATTTGTGAATGCGTGAATGGATGGTGATTTTTGCCTAAAATGGAATGAGAATATGACACACACACCAACGTGGATAAATTTGAAAAACTTAATGCTGAAGGAATGAAGCCAGACACAGAAGAATAAATACAGTATGATTCCCTTAGGTGAAATGCAACATTATCTCTGCATTCACTTAAAAAGTCAAGAATGCTGTTTCTGGGATGTTAGGAATACTCTATGTCTTGACTAGGGCATGGTTGCATGATCTATGCATTTGTCTGAACTCATCATTCTGTACACTACAATACTCTTTTTATTGTATGTGGATTTTATTTTATTTTCCTTTTATGTCAGAATGTTATGGGGGTACAACACTTTGTTTATATATACTGCCCATGCACTGCCCATGTCAGAGCTACACTCATGGACATCCCCCAAACTGTGCACCCCACACCCATTCAATGAGAGTTTTCCCATCCCCTCCACCCGCCTCCCGCCTCCTGATGAATATTATTGCCATGTGTGACATAAGTATTGATCAGTTAGTACCAATTTGATGGTGAGTCCCAGTGGTGCTTGTTTTTCCATTCTTGTGACACTTCACTTCGAAGAATGGGTTCTAGCTCCATCCAGGATAATACCATATCTGTTAATTCACTGTTGTTTTTTATTGCTGAGTAACACTCCATGGTATACATATACCACATTTTATTAATCCACTCGTGTATTGATGGGCGCCTGGGTTGTTTCCACATCTTTGCAATTGTGAATTGTGCTGCTATAAACATTTGCGTGCAGATGTCTTTATTATAGAATGTCTTTTTTTCCTTTGGGTGAATACCCAGTAGTGGGATTGCTGGATCAAATGGTAATTCTACTTTTAGTTCTTTCAGGTATCTCCATATTACTTTCCATAGAGGGTGTACTAATTTGCAGTCCCACCAGCAGTGTATGAGTGTTCCTTCTGTCCACATCCCTGCCAACATTTGTTGTTTTGGGACTTTTTGATATGAGCCATTCTGACTGGAGTTAAGTGATATCTCATTGTGGTTTTGATTTGCATTTCCCTGATGATTAGAGAAGTTGAGCAATTTTTTACATGTTTGCTGGCCATTAGTCTGTCTCCTTTTGAAAAGTTTCTGTTCATGTCCTTTGCCCTATTATTATTGGGCTTGTTTGATTTTTTCTTGTTGATTTTCCTAAGTTCTGTCTAGATTCTGGTTATCAGTCCTTTATCAGAGGTGTAGCATGCAAATATTTTCTCCCATTCTGTAGGTTGTCTGTTCACCCTAGTGATAGTTTCCTTGGCTGTGCAGAAGTTTTTTAATTTGATCAGGTCCCATTGATTTATTTCTGTTGCTGCTGTGATTGCTTTAGGGGTCTTCATAAATTCTTTGCCTAGGCCAATGTCCATAAGAGTTTTTCCAATGTTTTCTTCTAGAATTCTTATGGTTTCACATCTTAGGTTTAAATCTGTTATCCTTGTAAATTAATTTTTGTGAGAGGTGAGAGGTATGGATCTAGTTTCAGTCTTCCACATGTGGCTATCCAATTTTCCCAGCACCATTTATGGAATAGGGAATCTTTTCCTCAGTGTATGTTATTGTGGAATTTGTCAAAGATCAGATGACAGTATGAGGATGGTTTTATATTTGGGTTCTCAGTCCTATTCCATTGGTCTATGTCTCTGTTCTTGTGCCAGTACCATGCTGTTTTGGTTACTATAGCCCTGTAGTATAGTTTGAAGTCTGATAGATTGATGCCTCCCAATTTGTTCTTTTTGCTTAAGATTGCTTTGGCTAGATGGGCTCTTTTCTGGTTCCACACGAAGCATAGAATTATTTTTTCTAGATCAGCAAAGAATGATGTTGGTATTTTGATAGGGACTGCATTGATTCTGTAAATCACTTTAGGTAGCAAAGACATTTTTACAATGTTGATTCTATCTATCCAAAAGCATGGTAGCGTTTGCCATCTGTTTACATCCTCTGCAATTTCTTTTCTCAGTGTTTCATAATTCTCTCTATGTAGGTCTTTCACCTCCTTAGTTAGATATGTTCCTAAATATTTAATTTTCTTTGGTGCTATTATAAAAGGTATTGTGTCTTTAATTTCTTTCTCGGCTCTACTGTTATTGGCATGTATCAAGGCTATTGATTTGTGTGCATTGATTTTGTATCCTGAGACTTTGCTGAATTCATTTATCAATTCCATTAATCTCTCGGTTGAATCTTTGGGGTTTTCTAGATATAATATCATATCATCTGCGAAGAGTGAATGTTTGACCTCTTCTGCTCCCATTTGGATACCCCTGATTCCTCTCTCTTGTCTGATTGCTCTGGCAAGGACTTCTAGCACTATATTGAATAGAAGTGGAGATAGTGGGCAACCTTGTCTGGTTCCAGTTTTAAGGGGGAATACTTTCAATTTTTCCCCACTCAGTATGATACTGGCTGTGGGTTTATTTTATATGGCTTTAATAATTTTGAGGTATGAGCCATCTATGCCATATTGTTAAGAGTTCTTATCATAAAAGGGTGCTGGATTTTGTCAAAAGCCTTTTCTGCATCTATTGAAACGATCATATAATCTTTGTTCTTGCTATTATTTATGTGGTGAATTACATTTATAGATTTGCATATGTTGAACCATCCCTGCATCTCGGGGATGAAGCCCACCTGATCGTGACAGATTATTTTTTTGATGTACATTTGAATTTGGTTTGCTAGGATTTTATTGAGAATTTTTGCATCTATATTCATCAGGGATATTAGTCTATAGTTTTCTTTTCTTGTTGTGTCCTTTCCTGGCTTTGGTATCAAGGTGATATTGGCTTCATAGAATGAGTTTGGGAGGATTCCATCCTTCTGGATGTTTTCGAATAATTTCTGCAGTATAGGCACCAGTTCTTCTTTGTAGGCTTGGTAGAATTCAGGTGTGAACCCATCTGGTCCAGGACTTTTCTTTGTTGCAAAATTTTTTATTACTGCTTCAATTTCGGTTCTTGATATTGGTCTGTTTAGGAATTCTATCTCTTCATGGTTGAGCCTAGGGAGGTAGTGTGTTTCTAAGAATTTGTCCATTTCCTCCACGTTTTCATGTCTTTGGGCATAGAGACTTTTGTAGTATTTGAAGATGATGTTTTGTATTTCTGTGATATCAGTTGTGACCTTTTCTTTTTCACTTCTAATTGAGCTTATTAGAGTCTTTTCCTTTCTGCTTCTGGTCAACGTGGCAAATGGCCTGTCTATTTTGTTTATCTTTTCAAAGAATCAACTTTTTGTTTTATTAATCTTCTGTATTGTTCTTTTATTCTCAATTTCATTTAATTCAGCTCTGATCTTGGTTATTTCTTTTCTTCAGGTGGCTTTAGGATTGGTTTGCTCTTCCTTTTCCATTTCCTTAAGATGATTTATTAGTTTACTGATTTGTGACCTTTCTGTCTTTTGGATGTGATCATTTAAGGTGATAAGTTTTCCTCTCAGGACTGTTTTTGCTGTATCCTGCAGATTTTGATAGGTTGTGTCCCCATTATCATTTAGTTCAAAGAATCTTTTGATTTCCATCTGCATCTCCTCCTTGATCCAATAGTCATTCAGCAACAGATTGTTTAATTTTCATGTTTTTGGTTGAAGATGTGAGTTTCTGTTGGAATTGATTTCTAATTTCATTCCGCTGTGGCCTGAAAAGATACATAGTATGATTTCTATATTTTTAAATTTGTTGAGATCTGCTTTGTGGCCCAGGTTGTGATCAATTTTGGAGAAAGTTCCATCAGCTGATGAGAAGAATGTATATTCAGTGTTATTTGGGTGGAGTGTTCTATAGATGTCTGTTAGGTCCAAATGTGCTAGAGTCCTGTTTAGGTCCATTGTTTCTTTGCTTATTTCCTGTTTGGAGGATCTTTCCAGTTCTGTCAGTGGGGTGTTAAAGCCCCCAGCTATTATGGCATCGCTATTTATTATGTTGTCTAGATCAAGCAGTATTTGTTTTACGTATCTGGGTGCTCCTGTGTTGAGTACATAAATATTTAGGATTGTTAAATCTTCTTGTAAGATTTTTCCCTTCACCACTATATAGTGTCCATCTTTGTCCTTCTTCACTTTTGTTGCTTTAAAGTTTATATCATCTGAAATAAGGATGGCTACTCCATATTTCTTTTGGTGTCCATTAGCCTGGAAAATTGTATTCCATCCTTTCACCTTGAGTCTGAATGAGTCCTTGTGTGTAAGATGTGTTTCCTGGAGACAGCAGATACTTAGCTTGTATTTTTTTATCCATTCAGGCAGCCTATGTCTCTTCAATGGGCAATTCAAGCCATTCACATTTATTGAGAGAATTGATATTTGGGGTAGATTTCTGTTTACTCTGTTGGGTAGTCTCTTGTTCTGTTTTACCAGTTGAGTCATTGTGAAATCTGGGTTCTGGAGTTTTAGCTTTTGGGTAGTTTTACATTGGTGGGTGTCTGTTGTGCTGGTTAGTGTACAATGCAGGTCTAAGCACTTCTTGCAGGGCCGGTCTGGACTTCAGAAATTCTATTAGTGACTGCTTGTCTGGAAAAGTCTTTATTTATCCCTCATATAAGAAGCTTATTTGGGCGGGATAAAGAATTCTAGGTTGGCCTTTATTTTGTTTTAGGAGACTGAGGATGGGTCCCCATTCCCTTCTGGCTTGTAAGGTTTCAGCTGAGAAATCTGCAGTTAATCTGTTAGGTTTCCCTTTGTAGGTTACCTGCTCTTTTCGCCTCACAGCTCTGAGGAGTGCTTCTTTTGTGGTTACTTAGGTCAGTCTAATAATTATGTGGCATGGTGAATGCCTTTTCACGTTGAGTCTTCCAGGAGTCCTGTGTGCTTCTTGTTCTTGGATATTGAGATTTCTGGCTAGGCTGTGGAAATTTTCCTCTATTATTTCTTCAAACAGATTTTCCAGCCCATGCGAATTTTCTTCCTCTCCCTCAGGGATGCCTATGATCCTCATGTTTGGCCTCTTTGTATAATCCCACATTTCTTGTATGTTTTTTTCATGCCTCTTGTTTTTGTGTTCTTCCTCTTCGACTGATTTACTTAGCACATAGGAGTTATCTTCCAGCTCTGAGATCCTTTCCTCTGCATGATCCAACCTGTTCTTAAGGCTTTCCACTGTGTTTTGTAGATCCTTGAATGCCTCTTTCATTTCTAGAATTCCTATTTGATTTTTACATAATACTTCTATTTCTTTAGAAAATTTTTCATTCACTTCTTGCATTTTTCTTGTGGTTTCTTTGTGCTGGGACTCAATTTTCTCTTGAATTTCATTGAGCTTTCTTATAATCCATAAATGAAATTCCTCTTCTGTCATTCTACCCATTTCATTTGACTTGGTATCTGTTGCTGAGGAACTAATGATTTCTTTTGGGGGTGACTTTTCACTCTGATTTTTCATGTTTCCTGAGTTCTTTCGCTGATTTTTCCTCATCTGGCCTCTTGGTTGAGAGCTGGGGGTGTTAGGGCTAGTTTATGGCCCTGTCTCCAAGCCCCTGAAGTTCATTCCTTGGCAGAGCTGGGGATAGAAGTACTGGTCTGTATTGCCTTAGGTGTATTTTAGCAGGTTTGGTGTATCTCTTGGGTTACCTCTGACCTGTTGTCTTCTTCTCTTCCTGATGGAGTATAGTAAGATTGTCCTCCCAGCTTGAGCTCCAACCTGGTGGATCGTACCTGAGGGTATGAATCCACAGCCCCCTAATAGCTAGGTATTCTGTTGTGTCTGTGGCAGACTGATCCCCCACATGGGGTATATGAAAGCCCCAAGCTTTTGGAGGGGCCTTGTAGCTCCTAGGCATTATTTTGACCCTGTTCCTCTGGAGGTGTGGGTAGAAACACAGTTGCTTTTGGCTGCAGCGTGAGAACTGAAGTGGGAAAATACTACACAGCTCAGAGGTTGTTTATCCAGCCACGTGTGTCTGGCCCTCTGACGTGGGTCTCTACGTGACACTGGCTGATAGGGGGATCTCCAATTTTGCACCCCTTTCCACCACTAGACCCCAAGGTGAGGCAGATGGGCGTCTCTATCCCCAGATATCTCAGCCAGGGGGACGTTCCCACTGAGGGGAATAGTGGCCAATGGAGTCACTCTTGGATAGAGCAAAATTCCCTTATGAAGTGGGCAGAGTTAGGGGGAGCAGCTCTGGTTCAGCCTGTGGCTCTTGTGGCATTCGGTTGCCATGAGAACTGGTACTTATACAAAGTGAGTCACCATAACCAGCAACCTTCAAAATGACTGATCTCTTGGGTACAGGAGGGCTGGGACGTGAAGAGCGGGCACTAGGACCAGCACGTAGCAGACTCGTAGGAGGCCCGAACCAGGGTAGTAGGTTCGGATGGATGGGCTGCAAACTGTTTCCGATACCCAAAGGTTCTGCCCCTACAGTTCCAGTATCTCACCCCACCTGGAACCCACAGATGCAACTGTCCCTGGCCACCAAGGGTGATGCCTGTCGTGCCCACATGAAAGAGTCCGCAGGCCAGGGGTGGGGTGAAGCTAGAGACCTGGCTCACAGCTCCAGGCGAGAGACTTTAAAGATGGCTGCCACCCTCAGTCTGGCGTACAGCAGGGCTACAGTCGCACCCATGAACACAGCTTTTCTCAACTGGCTTGTGTCTCGCGGAGGCAATTCCTGGCAGCCCTTAAGGGCGTGTCCCGCTCTCCATGCAACTCCTGCGCCCAGGTCCCGCTGACTTCCAGTGGCGAGGTACTGGTCTGCAGATTCCCACGCACTGTCCCGGGAAGCTGTATCTCAGCCCAGTCCCTACTCAGCCCTGAGTAGTCCCCGTATAGTGTAGCTCAGAGTTCTGTATGGCTCCCACAATTGTTTCCTCTCTGCAGAGCCTGCTGCCTTGATCTACAGCTTTGCCCCAACTCTGGACTTGTCCCTGACTGAATGGATGGGAAGTCTGTGGGGAAGGTGCGTGACCGCTTATAGGTCAGGTCGCACTACGCTAACCAGGCGAGCGTGTCCTCCCCGTGCTCTGGGCTCTATTGTACTCCCTGCGCTTTCTGATCTTTGTGAATGAATCACCCAGTACCTATTTTCTTGGGCTGAGTGTCCCACATTGTTTCTGTGTAAATTCACAATGCTGTTTTCAGATTGAGCGATCCACGCGCAGGCAGCAGATGGTGTTTTTCACCTCCTTCTGTGGGAGCGATAAGGTGGGAGGACTCTATCAGACTGCCTTTTTTTTTTCTCTCATAGGGATGCGTTTGAGGTTGAATTATGTCCTCCCAAAAGATGTTGAAGTCCTAGCCCTGGTATCAGGACCCATTTGACTCCTGTGTCTTCTGCAGTTTGGGTCAAAGTTGAGAAATGTCAGTGTGTGGGTGAGCAGGCTGAGGCTAGAGGAGCTGAAGTCCCCAGGAGAGGGAAAAGATACCTGGGTGGTTGAGAAACAATATGGTGCTTGCTGTCTGACTCGAATCTGTGGCATGGGATGCACCCCGGGGTTCTAGGTACCTGGCGTTATGTCCACAGAAAGCTTCCTGCACACTGACGGCAGCTATCTCTGGGCTCATATAGGTAGAGGGACTCTCCAGATGTTTGGGAGTGTGCAGATGGCAAGCCAACCTGAACTGGGGTGTGGGTTCAGGACCTGGGAGGAAGGAGGTGGCTAGGGCCTGGAAGGGTGGCTTGGGTGGGTAGGCTTCAGTCTACCTCTTAGGCTCCAGAGACCCTCACACGCAGGTCTGCCACTCAGAAGGCTTTGCTCTCCTCGCTCCACCCAGGGCCCAAGGAAGTGCTGGGGCCTTGCCAGCTGTGCCCCGTTTCAAGAGCCCTTGGGCCGGGATTGGGTGGAGCCTGAAACCAAGAGGTCCAAACCAGACCTCTAAGTGGAGTGGCCTGAAGATGGCGGCCACAAGGGGTGATGGGACAGATGGCCCAGGTTAACAGATTGCAATCTGTTTCTTAGGCACCAGAATCCCGCAGATGTTGGTCATCCATGTAGAAAATGCGGGTCTCCTCGTCCTCCACAGAGCCCCTGGAATCAGCCACCGGGGGCCATTTAGGGTGGAGCCTGTTGCACCTCAGCAGGAGCGCCCTTGGGTCAGGGGGAGGGTGGAGCTTGAAACTGCTTTTCCAAACAGGACCTCCAGGCGAAGTGGTCTGAGGATGTCGGCCACTGGAGGTGACCCCGTAGACAGCCTGGATCAATAGATTACTCTCTGCTTCTAAGGCACCAGTCGTTGGCTCAGAAAAACGTGGCTCTCCTGGCCTCTCGCAGAGCCTGAGTGGAGGGGCTGCCCACAGCTGCTGAGGGTGGGGCCTGCTGCTCCCTGGCGTGCAAGCTCTTGGGCCGGGAATGGGGTGGAGCCTGAAACCGAGTCTCCAAACAGGATCTCCTAGCGAAGAGTTCCAAAGATGGCGGCCTCCGAAGAGCAGACTGCCCAAATCAAAAATGGCGGCTGCTGGATAGCAAACAGCCCAAATCAAAGATGGTGGCTGCTAGCCAGTTGACTGCCCAAGTCAAAGGTCGCGACCCTGGCTAGCAAACAGGGTAAATCAAAGATGGCGGCTGCCGGAGGGCAATGGGCCCAAGTTAGTAGACTGTAATCCGCCTCTTAGGTGCTGGTGGACCAGGGAGAAAACGCGACTTTCCCAGCCTACCGCAGAGCTGGTGGGAGCGGGAGCTGGTGGCTGTTCAGGGCAGGGCCCACTGTTCTTCCGTCAACTCCCCCGTGCCCTGATTTCCAGGGGGAAAATGCCCGTCTCCGAGTTCCAGCCTTCAGCCACAGCAACTTGCAACTCAGATTAGACCCTCCCGCCCCGGCGCGACTCAGTGCGCTGGGGAGTTTAGGCCGCCTCCTGTAACCTTCTCCTCTCCACAGAGCCTGTTGCCCAGTGCAATGGCTTTGCACTGACTCCGGGAGTGTCCCTGTCTGGGTAGGCAGGTTGTCTGTGAGGGTGGTGGGCGTCTTTCCGCAGTTCAGATGGCCCCACGCTGTGGGCGCGGCCCTCCTGTGCTCTGTTTTCCACTGATTTCCTCACACTCTCCGATCCTTCCAAGTATAACTCCCCTTCACCTTATTTTCTCCTGTGCTGAATGTCCCACGCTGGTTCTCTGCTGATTCACAGCGCTGCCCCTGGGGTTAGAGATCCGTGTGCAGGCAGCCCTCCAGGCTTTCCACCTTCTTCTCTGGGAGCAGTGAGCTGGGACACCTCACTAGTCGGCCATCTTTCCCCCCCTCCCTATATGTGGATTTTATCTAAAAAAAGTTGATTGAAATTTTTTTCAATAAAATTGATTTAAAATATTAATAGTGAAGCCTTAGAAGATATTTTACATATTTTTTAAATCAACTTTATTTTGATTTGAAACTTTAAAGTTTCAAAATGGGAAAATTCTAAGTGTAAGACAATGCTAAATGCCAAAGATTAAAAAAGCCCAAAACGATGGCATTGACTGAATTAAAAATATCCATTGATGTATACATGAATAAGGAAGTGTGGTACACATATATGGCAGAATATCATTCCACCTTATAAAAAATAGCAAATCCTTTCACAGGTGACAACATGGATTAACCTGGAGGACGTTGTGCTGAGATAAGCCAGTGGCAGAGTGACAAATGCAGCACAATTTCACACCTGTGACGTATTTAAATAGTCAAACTCATACTCATGAAGACTAGAATGATGCTTCCCAGGGGCTGGGGGTGTTGCTGGTCAACAGTAATAACGTTTTAGTTTTATAGGATGAAAATGTTCTACAGATCTTATGTACAACATGGTGCCTATACTTAACAACACTGTATCGTGTACTTAAAATATGTTAAGAGGGTAGATTTCAAGTTCAATATTCTTATCACAATAAAAATAAACATACAAAAATCTGTTTACACACAATAAACAAGATAAGAAAAGTAGAAAATAATCCATATCTTAAGCGTATAAAAAGTCCCCACCAATAAATGAGAAAAATGTCCAGATATCTTTACGAGGTGGTAATTTTATCTCCTTTGGCTATACACACAGAAGAAGGATTTCTGGGTCATATGGTAGGTCTAGTTTTAATTTCTTTGGAAATCTCCGTGCTGTTTTCCATAATGGCTGTACCAATTGCCCTTCCCACCAACAGTGTACTAAGGTTCCCTCTTTTCCACACCCTTGCCAACACTGGTTGTCTCTTTTCCTTTTGATGATGGACATCCTAACAGGAATGAGGTGATATCTCATGGTTTTAATTTGTATTTCCCTAATGTATAACATGAGGATTAAAGTTAATAAAATTATATTGTATTAGGGATTTTTGTTAAATAAGTAGATTTTAGCTGCTTTTGTCACAAAAAGTAACTATGTGAAATGATAGATATGTTAATCCACTTCACTATAGTAGCCATTTTACTATATATATGTAACCTATAACATTTTGTAAACCTCAAATATACACAATAACATTTCTTTAGAAAAGTTAATAAACTTTTAAAATTAAAAAAAAGAGAAAAAGAAGAAGGTCCAGAATACAAATGGAAAGGAAATTTAATGAACAAACTGTTCACAAGTAAGGGACACACTGACCCTTTAATATACGCAAAGAAAGTAAACTTTACTGATAATGAGAAATATTCAAATAAAAAGACAATAAAATTACATTATCGTGTTCATATTAGCAATTATCAGAAATTAGATAACATTAAGTTCATAAAGAACATGTGGAAATCTCTCTCTCCCTTTCTCTCTGTCATCTATGTATCTTAGGGATTTTAATTATAAAGCCTCATTGACAAAAATTGAGGTAACACCTGTTATTTATGCAATGCACATACTTTTTTGACCCTGAAAATTCACTTCTAGAGATTTATCTTCTACCTGTGTTCACAGCTGTGAAATGTTAAAGAGAAGGATATTTATTACTGTACCATTGTATGTAATAATAAAAGACAGGGAGAAGGGAGGGCATAAAATGTTGATTAACAGAGATATTGCTATAAATATTTTGATAGATATGAAATAAAAGATTTTAAATGATGATTAAAAACAGAAATTTTTATAAAAATTTTGGTATATTAAGTATAAATATTGTGCTTTCTACTACTTGTTTAAAATACAAGGCGATGGGTAAGCATAGGATTGTATGCGTATGTGCATAATAACTGTTTTTACTTAGGAGTGGTGGCAAACAGTGCAGCAGTGTCTAACATCCCAGTGTTTCTTAATCTATTTTATTTGCAAAGATATGTGGGATATATAGACATCTGCTAGATTTGAGGACTGAAATGTTCTAGACTTCATCAGTTACTTAAGTAGCTATGTGGGGAAACTGGAATTAAGCAGAGTTACATTCCTAATTTTAACATGGATTCTTTTGCATCTGTCCAACAAATTTATATCAGTCTAATCCTGAGAAGGTAGAACTAGACATCTGTCTCATCCAAAGCAATCAATCAATCAATCAATAAAAAATAAACCAAGCAGAGAACCCAGCTCTGTACAATGCAATTTCTTGATTGACTGACCAGTAAAAACCTTTTGCAAAATATGCATCAAGTAAAGTTTGTAAGTCAGTTAAACATTACTGTGGTCTCAAAATAATAATTTTATTAATAATGTTGAAAATGGTTGATCTTCAATTTTTCCTTCCTAGTGCTCACAAATGTTCTGACTGGTTGGCAAGGGTAGAAGTTTTATTTTCACTCCACATAGAAGAACACAATATATCTGTAAATTCTAGCAATGACAAAAATAATGATGTTTGTAAATTTATCTTTATGGCAGTATTAGAAAGGGAAAGTTCAGTGCGGCTATGCCATCCAAAAAGAATAAACAGAGTGGGACAGAGGAAGCGGAGAGGGTAGTAGGGCAGGACATGATACAGCCTTCTGCAAATTCTAAAATGCACGTCAGACTACCTTTCCTACTGACTCAGAATTTTGCCGTAGTGTATCAGTGACCGTGATAAAGTTAGTGGGAGTCTATGTTTAGCTACTTAAGCTGAACCTGTAAGCAGTTTTGTTCATAGAATCAAAGGCGATAAAAAGGTCCAGAACAATAAGAAATAATCTAATGTTCTTCATGGTGGTCTTCTCCACAAGATATGAAACAGAAATACCATTGAATGTGGCCTAAAAATATGCCTGCAGCTCAAGTGTTCCTCATGTGTAACACAGACTGAGAAAACCATGTAGGCATTTTTTCAATCAAGCACTTGCCACAGAACGTTGATAGAGCTCCCCAAATTTGATAGGTATGTAATATGGGATGAAGGTGTTTATTTTTGGATAAGGGGCAAATTTTATGGCACATTCTGTCAAAGGACACTTTGCTCAAAGTGTTATTACAGGAAAACAATAAAGAGAGTGTTTGTTCAATTTTAATTAATTAATAAAGCAAACACAAGAACTTCTATAAAGACTGAAACATAGAAAAAATAGACATTTCTGGCCTCATTGACTTATATTCTATTGTGAAATGCATATAATATTCAGTGACTGAGTAAAGTTTCACGATATGTCGGTGGTAAGAGCTAAAAAGAAATAAATCAGGGAAGGGAATTAGCAAGTTTGGCAGTGCTGAAATTTTGGAATGGGTTTATAGTACAATCCTTACTGAGAATGTCACTAGAAAAAAAGAGCTAAATGTCAGGGAGCATTCCGGGCAAAAGAAACATACCAGACACTGAGTTCTAGAAAGTTCTTGGGTGTTGAATAAACCTCAAAACAGGGCTCAGAAGCAGGTGGTTAGTTACTTCTCAATGTTCTCCTTAAACTGCTTCAAACTCTTAGTGAAGTAGGAAACATGATTGCCAACTCAGACTAAGGTTTGTAGAAAAGCTAAAATTATTTAACAATCATTTAGTAGAGTCAGAGAAAGGAAGTGCTATGGGAAGATTATCTGATTGTCAGGGACATCGAGTGCCTGCTTGGAGTTATTGATGGTGAATTGAAATGGAGAGCAGTCACCATGGTTTTGTATTTTTTTTTTCCCCAAACGACGCTAGGCAGAAAGTTACATTTGTAAGAGTTGTGGCTTATCCAGGAGAGCGTGGTAAAGGAATAAAGGAGTAAAACAGTTCAGCTTGTATGCAAGGGAGAAAATATCACAGACGGGAGTGAGTATAATGAGGGCCCACGGATTTCAAGCTTGGGAATTTAGGGAATATGGGATAGAGTACGGTAACAGAATGAAAAAAATAAATTGGAATTTCTGGTGGAATTGAATAATTGATGGTCGTGGGCTCCCAGAGAGAGTTTTCTGGAAGGTTAGCAAGTAATGAATGGAAAGTGAAATGTTTGCAACTGGGATTCTGATGGGGTGACTATTATTAGTAATGCAAGCTGAAGAGTGTGACAGTGAGCATGAATGTTTGAGGCTGGAAGGGAAACACCATCACTAAAGGACAGGAACTGAAGGAAATTAGAAGCCAACGTATTGGAAGGATCCTAGAAGTAGATACTGGAAACACACACATCCTCACAGGCACACACACAATTGTTGCAGGAGGAGCCGGGGCATGTGACAGGTAGCCCGGAACTGAGCAGTCCACTGTATGGTAATATTTGGTACAGGTGGTCTAATTTAATTGCTGTGTGTTTTTATGAAGAAGAAGTATGGACCCTTAAACTCCACAGGACTAGTTAAGAAGGTTGAGTGGAGGAAAACCAACAATAACTGGTATCAATGCATGAAAGCTGAAATCAGTTGCGGCAAACAGTGTAAGTTCATAGAGGTGGATGAGGATGTTGGGAATTGGTTTCCTGGGGGGTTGGTGGGTGAAAGGTTTTCAGGGGCTGAGGAGGTGTGGGGGTGTGCAGCACACAGCCTTGTGGGTACTAGAGAGAGTGTGAAAGGCTAACCAGGGACCCTGGGCTCCTTGTGGGAACCAACACACGCCTGAAGAAGGGAGAGATGAGCTTAGCTCTGACAGTTCTCAGGATGACAGCGGTGGAGTAGTTGTGTGTACTCGGGGGCAAGTATTAGGTGAAATTTTTCCTGGAACAGGTAAATTTCTGCAACTCCTACTTCACTGTGCTGATAGAATTATAAAGTGCAAAAATTCCCTCCATTACTTCTATTTTTCACATTTTTATTTGCTATTACTACTCATTTCTTCTTTGATTTGAAAACTGAGAATTTGCCAGGTTCAAAAATATTATATTTGCAAGCATAAGAAAATGACAGTTGTACTTTGCAGTGAATTGATACCTTTAAAATATTCAGGCTTTTTTCCCAGTGTCATACTAAATTTTTCCTTTTTCTAATTAATTAAATACTTTTTAATTGATAAACTATTATATATATTTATCATGTACATATTGTTTAAACTATGCATATATTGTGGACTGGCTAAGCTGAGGTAATTAACATATGCATTACCTTTCATACTTATCATTTTTTTGTGTATTGAGAACACTTAGCAATTTTCAAGAATACAACACTATGTTATTAATTATAGTCACCTTGTTTTACAATAGATTTCTTTAACTTATTCATCATATCTAACTGAAATTTTGTATCCTTTGATCAACATCTCCGCAAGTCTTCCCCTCCTCAGCCCCTAGTAACACCATTCTACTCTTTATTTCTATGAGTTCAACTTTTTTACACTCCACATATGAGTGAGATCATGTGGTATTTGTCTTTCTGTTTGTGGTTTATTTCACTTAACATAATGTCCTCCAGGTTCATCCATGTTGTCTCAAATGACAAGATTTCCTTCCTTTGTTAAGGCTGAGTAGTGTTCCATTGCATATATATACCATATTTTCTTTATCAACCCATCCATTGATGGACACTTAGTTTGATTCTCTATCTTGGCTATTGCGAATAGTGTTGCAAGGAACAAGGAAGTGAAGAAATCTCTTTGACATACTGATTTCATTTCATTTAAAAATGTAAGTTAATTAACCTGTAAGAGTTTTTTTATTTTTTATTTTTTAGTGTACAAAAAGTATCACAGTCAATAACAGCACACCAGTAAATGTTCAGTCTATATCTGACCAGAGGATCAGCTCCCAAACAGAGTTGATTTCGTCTATAGTGGTTGTGTTCCACAGTCTGCTGGGCATACGTGGGGTAGTGAGAAGTTGCTGCTATCTCTGTACCACTTATGCTACACAATCTATTGGCTTATTGGAAAAGATTCCCAAGGTATTAATGTTTTTAGTTTTAAATGCTTTTGCTGCTTCCTCCTTTTAATAAAACTATGACCCTAATAAAGATTATTTCAAAAAACAACAGGAGTTTTTCTAAAGAAATAAACTGATTTTCTTTACCTGAGAGTTTGTTCTGACAAGTATTAATTGCCCCAACGGTGCTAGCTAAAGTCTCTATATTGTCCCTGATTTATTATACAATTGCTAATACAGTCAAATGACAAAATTCCACTGCCTTCTGAATTTCTACATAAAATGTGATAATGAAAAGGAATATTTATTTCATACAGTTTGATAACAAATTTTAATGCAAAAAGGCATGAAACTACACCTGACAGCAACTGAGATTTGATATAATTTTACAGGTTTAGATGGTGTTGGCCTCTTCATAATCTTTGTGACTTGCCATTTTTCTTGAAAGATTAAATTGTCAAAATTGTTGCAAGTTTAAAATAAGATAGTGGATATGATCTATGAATTTTTGATGGCATGCTAAATAATCAAAGTTCTTCTTTATGAATAGCCAATGATAAAAATAAAAGCAAGACATTTGATTATTCTCCTTTTTGGGTATAGTAGTGGGTCTTTTATGAATTTATAAGTAATGATCTATAACTACTTCCTAACAATTTTCTGATTTTCTAAGATTTAAAAAAATGCTTAGACAGGACTCCTTGGGGAAATGGCTGAATAGTTGCCTGGGGCAGAGTAGACACAAAATAATAGTGGATTATTCTGTTAAGCTAGAAAGTAATTTGATGCCTCCCCTCCCTAAGAATGAAGGGGATGTGTGAGTAGGAAACAGGAGCTAGCCTAGCCTGGGTCAATTTGAGTAATACAATGAGTTGATACAATAATAAATTATAAACTATTCAAAAAATTGAAATCCATGAGTTTAAAGCTATAAAAAAATAAATAATACTTAATTAAATGGAGACTTAGGGAGTATAGAACATGAGTACCAGCAAGTAAATTCATAAGAAATTCTTGAAATAGAAATACATTATTTTGTGACATCATTGTGAAGGTTGGCTCAGGCAAAGCCCATTAATGGATGCTAAATTCTAGAGAAAGTGTTGATGAAATTATGCGCATGATTTTAAAGTGTTTTTCCACACATTGCTTACTAATTACATGAGAAAAAAGTCATAACTCTATAGTGGATAAAGCTGATAACATATTGACCAGATAATCAAAATTAGCATCATTAGTGATGGGCAGATGGACATCTTCTGCCTTCAGGTGTGATACTCTGAGGACACAGTATTGCTTAGGTGGTATAAAAGTTTGCAATGCATAACCTAAATTTAAGCATGAGGAAATGTCAGACAAATCCCCGATAGGAATATTTTACTTAAAAAATAAAAGGAGAAGGATTATATTTTAAAGAACAGTATAGAAAAGCTAAAGAAACACTGTGGAAATGTTCCAGACTAAAGAACGCTAAAGATATACAACAGTTAAATGTAGTCCTGGATCGGATACTGTATTGGAAAAAAAATGCTGCAAAAAACATATCAGGTTTAATTGAAAAAAATAAAATATAGATGTTAGATTAAACAAAATATTGTGTCACTATGATATTTATTGAAGATGATATTAGTATTGTGGTTGTGAAACAAAATTTCCCTATTCTTAGGAAATACACGCTGAAGTATTTAGGGGTAAAGGGCCAGGATGGATGCAAATTACTTGCAAATAGTTCACAAAAAAGTGTATGTGTTTGTATTTATATATAAACACAAATATAGATGCATATATATATGTGTGTGTGTGTATGTGTGTGTGTCAAAGAGAATGCAAATTATAAAGCAAACAGTAAAATAATAATTGGCATATCTGGTTAAAATATATATGGTGGTTGTTTGTACTCTTTTTATGCTTGCAACTTTACTGTAGTTTTAAAATTCTTTGCACATAAAATGTTAAAAATGTTATTAAATGATTTTTACATGCGCTCTAAATAGCAGAATTAAAATTATGCCAAAATATATGAGCCACTATTTCATCTGTAACTGTACATCTTTTCAAATCATCAAACTTGCTATTCCAATAGATCAGCTTGGGAAAAAGAAGAGCTCCAAAGTTTCAGAGCTATTGAATGACATAACACGATATATATGAAATAGGTCAAAGATGGCTATCTACCCACTCAGTAGAATGTCCCTATTGGCAAAAATAACAGTTTTTGAGTAGTATACAATTGATTTATAACTTTGTTAAATTTTGCATGTTGTATACAATCACTTTTTTTATGTTATGGTACAAAATAAATTTTTACTGAATTTTTCCAGCTCCTGTTTTCTATTCTAATTTTAAAGGTAGACATGCAATATTTTTAACCAAGCTATTTATTTCTTAATTATATTTATTAAAAAATGAGTAGCCACTATTTATCACATTCTCTATTAGTAAGTGTTGTTCAGAAAAAAAGAACCAATAGGATGTATATATTTGTATATATTGAAAGGGCTGAGAACCAGGAGAGCCAATGGTGTAGTTCCTAGTTTGAGTCTAAAGGCTTAAGAATCAGAAGCTACAAGGGCAGGAGAAGATGTATGTGCCAGGTCAGGAAGAGAGACTGACAGAATTTATCCTTCCTCTATTTTTCTATTCCGTTCAGGCCCTAAAGGGATTTGGATGATGCCTTCCCACATTGGTGAAGGTGGATCATCTTTACTTAGTCTGATTCAAATGCTAATCTTCTCCTAAACAGCCTCACTGATACATCTGAAAATAATGTTCAACAGCTATCTCAGCATCCCTTAGCCAAGTCAAGTTAACACACACAATTAACCCTCACACACTCCTTGAAGGAAAGGCTCCCAGCATACCCTGCCGTCTACTCTTGGTCTTTTTTTCCGTTAAACTCAGGTCCAATTCAATCCTAACTCTGAATAGTACTATGATCATTTAGTTAGCTCTTTGGACCCAAATCCTTTGGAGAATATATCACCACTGTCTTGACCGTTTCCTTAAACATTTCTAAAACTCTGCATGTGAACTAAAAAGTTCACCTGACGATAGTATGTTCCAAAAACTTTCTCAGCTGTGGGCTGCTATGATCTTCTCTCCTATATGGTTTCAAAGCAGGGGCATTGTAGGTTTTGCTACAGTTCTGCTTCTGCATCAATAGTTTTAACCTCTCTTTTTGCTGTTTTTCTTTTCTTTTTTGACACCAGATTCAAGAAATTGCATTAACTGTGCTCACAACACATCAAATTACATTATGTGCATGCAAGGTCTTTCTGATCGATTGATTTATTGATTGGAAATACCCCCTCCCTCTTTATCCTCATTCCCCTCTTTCAGTTACTTATTCCCCATAGGCGATTGCTGGTATACGTTATTGAAATTGTATCTGGTATACAGCATTGAAAATATCCTTGGTAACTAGTGAGATTTTTCTCAACAATATGTTTTTAAAAGTCTATCTATGCTTCTTAGTGTATATCTAAACTGATACTTCCAACTGCTATATTCTATTCCATACAGGGTATCCACCTCATTTTACTTAGTCACCCTAACAATAGTGCACACCTGAGTTGTCCTCATAACCCACAACCATCACCACAGACATTGCAAGATCAACCTTTTCCATGGACCACCATGGACCTGTGACTATAAGAGACATTCAGTTGCCAATGACTATATTCACAAAATGTTGAATATAGTACATAATTGTTTTATTTTGTGTTTTGAATTAATGTAAGCATTCAGTCAAATTGATCAACAAATAACCAAGTGATGCAGGAGTACGTAAAGAAGAGTAGAAAGCCCGAAAAAAAAGAAAGGAAAAATAAATGGGAACTATTAATATTTGCAAAGAATTTTGCCAAAAATTAATATTTTAATTGTCAAAACCAAGATTTAGTGATGAGAAAACCCATGGAATTAGGTCAATCACAAAATAAAAATTTTAATCAAAATGAAATTCTTAAAATTTTTAAATCTATGTCTATAAAAATTATCTCATTCAGCAAATACTGATGAAAAATCAGTTTCTCAACTGTCTATTAAAAACACTTTGTAAAAATATCTACTTATAGAATAGTATTTTGGGCTTATGATTTTATTGTATAGGTTATTACCAAATCAATATATATATGTATACTGTATACATACACTATTATTTTTTCTTTCAGAAAGTAAATATTTTTCAATTTGTATAAAAATCAATTTTAGTTATATTTAATCATAAAAATAAATGGATAAAAGTAATTTTAAAACATGGTGCAAATGCTCTTTTGCTTCCATGTCAATATTCAATTTTTACTTTTCAGGACATTAGCTTTAAATGCTATTTAGAACTCAAAATTCTACCAAATAACATGTATATATACATTTTGCAATCAACCACTTAATAAGTATATTCTACCCATAATAGGTACCATTGTGAACATTTTAAAATTATATTGTTATTCACATATGATTATGCTGAGCTGATATACTGGAATAGTATATTTGGTGACTTGAAAATGTGTCTAGTTATAGCTTCAAGGGGAAAAAAACTCACTTTTCCAAACTTGTCAGAAATATTTTTTGTGAGATTTATCAAAAGTGAAAAGTTTGACATATTTCCCAGAAATTTTGGCAAGGACACAAAATATTTCTTGAAAGTAAAAATGCCTTTTGTCCTAGAAGTGTATATCCAAAAAAGGAAAAACAATTAGGAGCAGGAAAAAAGAATCTCTTTTTTAAAATAAATGCCAAATTTGAGAAATATTCTTTCTGTTGGTGACCTTACCTGAAGGAAGCTACTTTTAGATTTATCCAAAATGTGATTTCAGAAAATACCAAAATAATGCATATATAACATAAATATAAGGTATGAAGAATAACATGACAAACAATTTTGAGCCCTTTACCATGCTAAAGACTAGAATATGATCATACATTAGCGAGCTATATAGCATTCTGTAATCACAAATTCCTTCTTCACTGCGGAGATAATCACAATTCTATTATATATTTTGTGTTTGTGATTCCCTTGTTTCTCCTAGAAGTTTGACTCTATGTGTTTCTTTATGCAGTATACTGTCTAGGCTTGCCTAGTTTTATACTTTTTAACTTTGTGCATTATCATATTATATAAACATATATCTTTTATTATTTGTCTTTATTGCTCATGAATCTCTCATCAGTATGTTTGAAAAATTAACTCATACTGATTATTTTCACCAATATTTAGTATAATTTGTACTATATTGATTAATAAAGAAATGGAAATCTTTTCAAATCTATTTTTTGTTTTCAAAGTATTAGTTCTTCTTATTTGCTTTTTAATTCCTATTGATTTATAGCAGATGCTTATTTCAATGCCTCAATGGGATAAATTATCAAACCAAACTCAATCAAAACATAGATCTTATTCAATATAAATATTACCGATGATTCACGGGGTACAGGAAAGGGGCAAACATAGAGTCAGCATCCTTCTGCAAAGAGGTACCAACCCATCTGACATAGCTTCCAACAATGTTCATTTATCTCATGCTATGATGCTTTTTGGTTTTCAAGTAGCAAGTGAATGCCTGATAATGGTTGTGAAATAGTGTTTTCAGAGAAATATCATTTACTTTGAGAGGCTTCCTACGTCTGTACTACATTAATCAAACAGATAGAAAATAACTATGTGACTAATATCTGTAATCCATCCAGCCAGGTCCCCCTCCCAAATTCATAAATGCTAGGTTTTTTATAATAGGCAATCTAGTCAGAACAAGTGTTTCTTTACAAAATGGATTTTTTTTGTTTTCTTCTTTTTTTCTTTTAGATAATGTTTATTTTGTGATATAATTCTGCTAATAAGAATCATATTTATACCTTCCCAAGAATGTCTGGTCCTGGTTTATCATCTGCCAATGTTACATGAAGGAAAGAGTACATCATTGGACTGATGTTGAATCTTTCCTCCTACTTTATATATTTTGTTATTGGTAGTTCATTTTGATGAACAGATGTTCTTACTTTAAAGTAGTCAAAATTATCAATCTTTCATTTTTTTCTTTTCTATTTTGTAAGCTTGATTTAACAATTATGTATTCTTGAAATGTTAAAGGTTTACTTTCCACATTTATTAATCTACCTGCAGTTGGATTTTGTGTATTTTTGTAAAATAGCACCAGTGTGGGTGCCTAGTGGGTTCTTAGAAGCAGCGTGAGGTGTGTGCAGGACATGAGACCAGGTGCACAGGGACTCGGAGGACACAGGGACTAGGAGCCAGTTCTCTTGTGGTCTGTTGTCCTAGCAGCTGGGACCCTTGATGACATAGCCTCCATCATGAAATCTGTGATGGTTACCGAGTACCATCCCTTTAGCAGAGAGAGACGTCTTCTTTCTGGTGCTTGCAAGTAAGTACCTTCTCTGGAGGGTCATCAGCAATAGCAAACGGTAAACCACTGAGCAACAAAGCCAAATGTGCTCTGTGCCAAATACTTCAACTCTAGTCTTGAGTTTGTTCCTATAGTTAGAGCTGGACTTGATGTTAGCACCACTGTTGACATTACCTAATGGAAATTCATGTGTTATTTTAAAGATAATTCTTGTATTACTCAAAATAATGTACTTGAAAAATTTTCATAAAGTATTTTGCTTGTTCACTTAAGGTCTTCTCATTACTATGTACAAATGATCTGTATCCTAATTCCTGCCAAATATTTTTGTCTCACTGAGCCTATCCCCAACTGTGCTGAACAATGACACTTCTTTTATAATTAAATATTCTCCTGGAAACATCAGCTCAAGGGCATTAATATTTAATCATTTCATGCCCTATATTTTGTGTGTTACAAAAGCATTATACAAGTCCAAAAGGTTATTTTTCCTTTACTGGAATCTCAAGTGAACTTCCAAAGCTATCTGTTTTTTTCCTGTAGCTTTGACTAGCATACTTCTTTCTGTTAAAACCTGCTATTATTTTGACATTTTCTAGTAAATCATTACTAAAATCTTTACATCATAAGCAAACTCTTTACCATGTTCCAACAAAGTGTTTGATTTTTCTCATTCTCACCCATTTCCCCAGCACACCTCGTTTGTTCGCTGCAGGCAAAATTATTCCTCATCCAATTGGTGCAGTGCCTCGGCCTGCATAAAGCACAGCCCACATTCTGTCGGTGACAGCGAGCCTTCAGCACCCTGCAATGAGACTGTGCAGCCTTTACAAGAAGGTGAAACTAATTTCACCCATCCTGCAATATTATCACTTTCTAATACCCCAGGAAGATAAGTCAGAGTGGTTGTAATTATATTTGATTAAACACATAAATACTGAAGAGCTACTAGGTGCAGAGCATATATCTTTTATGTCTTTGCTCCTGCCCACTTTCGGTATTTGTGGCCCAAGGGGCATGTTCAAGTGATTACATCTAATATCTGTAGCCTAGCATCAGGGAGAAGGATGACTCCTGCCAATTTATTCCAGGTACTAAGAAGGATATATGTGATTATTAATTTGGGTAATTATAATGAATTATAATGTCATGAAGTATAGACATATCAATTTTCACCTGACAGGGAAAGTTGGACCAGAGAAAAATAGAAAAATAATAATAACTTATATTGGGAAAAAACCCAGAAATTTGTTAACTAATATTAATCAGAAATGTCTCATGTTCATCTTTTTAAAATTTTGGTATATTTTTATCTTTTTTTTCTCTGAGACTTAGTCTAGTTTACAAAAAAAAAATCTTAAATGTATTTTGTTTCTAAGACATTTTGACTTAGGCAAAAATCAAATCAAAAGCAGTAAGTGTTTGTGCGCATTGAATTCTTTGATTCTCCATTATTACATCCAAAATATTTTATTCTGAGTTCCTAAAAAGAAAGTCCCTTTGCAAAAAGGCGAGTTAGATGCATTTTGCCTTTTTAAGTGTATGGTTGTCAGTACACATTTACCTGTGTGTAGCAGTGGTGAATGCTAGATAAAATCTGCTTAATTATTCTACAAGTGTTAAAGTTACTGCAAGTTCAAATAATTACCAATAAATTATGTGACAAATGTAAATAGATATTTCATTTACTTTAAAGTATAATTTCAGTTTTTTTAATGTACTATGTTCTACATCTAGATTCTTTAGTAGGAATACAGATAGAAATAATTTAAGAAAATAATAAGCTTTTTAGTTATAAAATATTAGAATATAAGGTATTTATTTCTAGGAAATGAACTTCAAATAAGAGAAATTAGAAATTTCACTTTCAATAAAGCTTGTTGATATTAATAACCTTATATTATTCCATGGGAAAACACCTTATAGGGTCATTGAAGCTCAATTACAGAAACGAGTATTCCTAAGGGAAGACTACAGCTGCACCTTTCAAAGAAAATGGCAAAATGCAGTTCTTAAACAGTAGATGATAGACTTGTGCAAAACCAACAAATTCTTTGGAACAATGGGTTGCATGGAATGGAATAGTTTCCTGGAATTTAATTGGGAACCACTTATTAACATAGAATTTGACTGAGAAAATGTATAGTCCTTTATACATTGCAGAAACTTTATGAAAATAATGAATTGTCCTAGAGTTTTAACTGTGAGAAACCTTGTAGCAGCAGATTTGTTTTTGCTTAGGTAGATAAAGACACACACACACACACACACACACACACACACACACTCTCCATAAGATACCATTAGATCATTCACTGTGACCTGGGAAAGCATTTCTGTTAGTTGAGGGCATAACTGTGCCTGTCTTCTCTCATATACAGGCATCACCTTTTCAAATTGCATCCATCAAATTACATAGTAAGCTAAGCTCTGAGAAAAAGAGATGAAGAATTTCCTAGAAAAAATGTCAGAGATTGTCACATTCAAAATATGCCATGTACTCAAAGGTTTCATTGAAAGCAACAAGTTTGTAGTAGAGATATAATAGCTCAACAAGAGTAGACAGGGCCCAGGGGTTTTACAGGGAGTCGGGGTAGGGGTGGGGGTGGTAACTAGAAAAAAAATAAATAGCAGAAATAAAGTCCTTAATGGAAGCAACACAAAAAAGCAGCAAATATGCCAAAAGCACAGCAATGAACAAATAAAGAAAATAAAGTATAACTAACACATTTATTTAGAGGTAAAATAAAATAAAATCATTCTCAATCAAATAAAAATGCAAAAATGAAGAGAAAGTAATATAGAATAAAATTATTACAGTAAAGTAAGATCAAACATTTAAATCCAAAAAAGCATTCAGTAATTATATTAAATATAAGTGGCATATATAATTCAATAAAAAGTACCAAATTTATCAGATAAGATGGGAAAATACTCAAAAAGCAACAAAAAACTGGTCATAAGAAAAGAATATTAAATATAAAGATACAAAAAATAAAAAAATTAAAGATGTACAATTAAAACACTAACAAAAAAGAGTCAATGTTGTTTATTTATAATAGACAAAGTAGACTTTAAGACCAAAAGAACTGTAAGAGATAAAGAGGAATATTTTATAAAATACTCAATACAACAAGAAGCTAACATTCTAATTTGGTACACACATTAAAACATAGCTAAAGATAAAAAGTTAAAAAGGAGAAACAAAAATTCACAATCATATATAAGATTTTCAGCATACCGCCTCAAGAACAGATAGAATGAGCAGAGGTTAATTGCAGTTTTCTTGACATATAATTACTGAGAATTTCTTTAAAAGTTTATACGTAGGGCCGATGATATATTTTAATTGATAATTGTTGCTTAATATTAAACCTAACAATTTTGGTATAATATACATATGACCTATATTTATATATTTTATAGTTGTGGTCTATCATATTAGTTCTAATAGTTTTCCAGCTTTTAAATTGGTAAACTTGAATAAATATTCTTGATAGATAATCATAAGGAATATATATGTGTGATATATATTTTTCCTTTCATATAAATTTACATCTAATTTCTTTTCTTTTTATTTTATTATTGGATTGTCCCCTATGATATGAAACATCAGCGCACTGTGCCTTGTGTTTATCTTTTGGGGGAAATGTTCAAAATATTTTATCTTTACATATCAAATCCTTTGATTTCTGGGAGACAGACTTTATCAGGTTAAGGATCGTCTTAGCTTGATATAGATTTGTTTTTTACTTTAATTCAGCACTGGATGTTGTCTTCAAGAAAAGCATTTTCAACAGCTATCAAAATATTCATGCTTACTTCAGTTTTTAAAAAATATACTTAATGACATTAAAATTTTCTTTATATTTAATCACCTTTCACTCTGAAGAATAACTCTACGTGGTCATAAAATAATAATTCTCTCTCTCTCTCCCTTCTCTCATTTGATTCCAATATTGTATGTTGTTTTTATAGGATTATACTAATTACAAATGACCTAGAATTTGTTAGGGTATTTGAATACTTTTATGTTTTATATCACTTTAAATTAAAAGTAATAATTTAGAAGTAAACAGTAAAGACAGTTTGTAAAATCCCCTACTTTAAAATCTAAACATATGATTTCTATGTACATTTACAAATAAGTAAATAGCAAAATTTACTAGTAGCCATTAAATAAAAGATAATGTTGATGACTTAAAGTGGAGACTTTAGTAAATTTATGTACAACACAAATTGTTGTCTCTTTGGAATTTCATTTTTCTTGGACAAAAGCATATAAGAAAAAGATGAGTAAACAAAATCCTCACAAACTATTTATTGGTAAACTTCCCTTTTTAAAATTGACAAATAAAATTGTACATATGTATCATGTAAAACATGGTGTTTTGAAATATGTATACATTGTGGAATGACTAGATCAAACTAATTAACATATGCATGACTTCACATGCTTATTTTTTGTGGCAAGAACACTTAAAATCTACTCTCAGTGATTTTCAAGATTACAGTACATTGCTATTAACTATAGTCACCATGCTGTTGTCATCTAAAAGGAAGAAGCTGAGGCAAAGTTAATATAAATAGAGACTTTATTTGGGCCAAGTTTGAGGATTGCAACCTGGGATCATAGATGCATGTTGCCCTGAATATACGCTCCGATTAGCAGCAGTTACAAGTCGATTTTTAAAGAAAAAAATGGGGGACAAGGAATGAGCAGATACAAAGTTGTTTGTCAGGAATTCTCATTGGTTTATAGAAATAGCATTGATTAGTCATTGGCTGTACATTGCTAAGCTATAGGGCATGGATTACAGTGTCCAGTGTGGCATTATCAGGTTAATTTATAGCTACTCATGGCAAGCAGTTTCAAGAGAGGAATACATGGCTCAAAGGGCAGGGGAGAGTAGGACATGAATGTGGTCTCATTTTAACGTCTCTCTGATAATTAAAAGAACTTGTATTCCTCAGACAACATTTCTTTTCTTTTATCCTTGTTCAGTAGATCTCTTGTCCTTATTGCTTCTGTCTAACTGAAAGTCTGGCACTTTGACCAGCAGCTCCCCATCCCACCCTTACCACAGCCTCTGGTGACCACCACTCTACTCTGCTTCTGTGATCTCAGCGGTTTTAGATTCCACATAAGTGAGATCAAGTCAACTGCCGTTTGAAGAGAAGCAGAAGAGAAAGTTTGTAGGAAACCCAGAGAGTAATCTAAAAATCTTCAAAAAAAGAAAAAAAAAGCAACTAGACCATTTTGCTTCACAACAGTGAAGGGCTATTTTTATACCGTGTTTCTTTAAGGAAACTGAAAGAGAGAAATAAGACTCGTTCAGAGGTAAGATCTCCGCTAATAAACATAAACAGCAATTTAGCAAAACAGGTAACAAAAAAAATTTTTTTAAAAGATTATTTTTAAGAATGGCAGGAAAGAAAAGAGGCTCCTGGGAGCTTCAGATTATATTCCCTCCCCCAATTTTGTGGATTATTGAAGCAAGATCCACAAGGAAACTTCCACGTGTCTTTTGTCCTGCTTTATTTCTGGGAACAAAGAGGGAAAATGTCCTGGAATTTCTTTCTGATGGAAGCAAAAGATTCTCCATTCTCACAGCTGTTTTGAGTAAAAATTTTTAAATGTAGGGTAACACACTTTGAAATCAGATTTTCTCAAATCAGATCAGTAGAGGAGGAAACATTCTAAAGCTCAGTTTGCTCAAATTTTGGAACACAAAATACTGGCTAAGTCTGCTCAATTTTCATACCTCCCTTGGTAAATCAAAGGCATCCAGTCCTTAAACTGTAGCACTCACAAAAACAGAAAAAAATGTCTAGGATAAGTTGTAAGAATGGAGAGGGACTCATCCCTAATCCATCAGCACAAATTAATGGCATGCAAAGAGATGCATATTTACACATCAGGAAGATAAGGAAAAGACTGGTATGGATTTTATGCAAACATACCACAAGAGGAAAGAACAAAGGAAGGAAGGAAGGGCAGGCATGGAAAGATCATGTAAAACTAATTTAGAACAAAACATGATGTGCAAAAATTGAAAAGAATCATCTATCTGTGTTTCATACTAAAGGAATTTTTAAAATTTTGAATAACCTAATAAAATCTAAGTTTAAAGATGAGGTAAATAAAGGATAGAATCCAATGATACAGAGATTGCAGTGCTGGGGAACATACTCAGTGCCAAATGAATGGCATTACAGAAGGAAGAGGAAAAAAATAGAACTACAAGAAATAGAATACACACAGCTGAAAACTGATTTATGACATAGAAGGATGGCTTAATATAACCACAGTTGAATCCACATGAATATAACCAAGCTCTTGGACCAATTAGAGTCAAAACCCTAAAATAACAGAATGGGCAAACATAATCTTACCCCAGAAATAATTGGAAACCCTGATGTAGAAAGTCTACCAAAGGCATTGGAATGCTTTTCTATAAACATAATGGTAATTTTTTCCTAGAAACATAGTAAAATATATTTATATATTGAAAGATCAGTGAAAAATCCACAGTAAAATTGAAAGAGAAAATCCACTTATACAAACTCTAGTTAATTTATCTGAGTGGATGAATTAAAAGATTTCAGATATTCAAGTTAAGAAACTGGGGCTTGGGTAGTGATGGATGCACAGCATGCTCTTCTCAACCTATTTGTTTGGTTGGAACACTGCGACATCACTCAAAGTGTTTTTCCATGCACTGATGAAAGTATTGGAAACATGTAAAATGAGCTCTGAATAAAATATTTTCATTTTTAATGATCCTCTAATAAATGAGTTTATGAATGAAAGGATTGAAAAAAGCAGAAAATTCATTATAAAAGCCTAGCAATAGAAAGAGAAATGCAAGGCCAGCATTCTAGATTTGGGATTGGTCATAAAAGTGGATATTGATTATATTGAAGTAGACTGGAGTTTCCAGAGTTCATGCAACCCTGGAGAACAGATGCACTTATAAGGAAAATGGAATAAGAGGATCTTGGTGGGGGCGGGGAGGGGGAGCTTTGACTTAGAGAAGTCAAAGGGCCAACCAGAGCAGAGCAATATTTTGGAAATTAGTAAAGGAGAACCATTTCATGCCTAGTGCCACAAGCAAGTTTGGCAAGATGCTGAAAGGATGTTAGCTGTGACCATCACCATAGCTATTTTAATGTGATGGTGGAGGTAGTAACTAGATAGCAGGATGCAACATTTATGAAAAGTGAGGAATTAGAGAAAGTTATACAAAGTATTAATTATAGAAACTATTTCAAAAAGTGAAAGTAGAAAGTTGGTAGTTAGAGCAGTTGAGTTTCTGGTTAAACAGATTAGAGAATGTGCCATGAAGAAGAGAAAGAGGTAAAAGATACTGGAAAAGAAAAAATAATTGATGGAGCAAAGTCAACGAAAAAGTGCAAGAGCCGTTTATTGAGGATTCATTATGTGCCAGTTACTTTGGCATAAAAATCAATTGTGTGCATTGCTTCATTTGATCGCTCTCACAGTAATTTGTTCAGGACCTGATATGTCCATGGCCATACTGCGTAACACAGTACAATAGTTTCAAATGTATAGTAGCTCACGTTTATATTTTGTATGTTTTGTATGTGTAGCATATATGGCAATAAAATATAATAAATAAGTAATCATATATTTTAAAAGAGTAAATGTGCATTTGTTCCTATGATCATAAAAAATGCCTTTAAAACTATATTTGGAAATAAATACAATCTCCAAGAAACTTTTTAAAAGAATAATTTACAGGCCATATTTTTTATCTCAATCCTGTAAAATTAGAAATAATTTAATCTTACAATTCCACAAATTTTAACCATTTAAAAATTGCAAAACCCATGCTATATAAACCTATTTTAAAAGGAAATTAAAGTAAATCATGCATTATAAAACAATGAAAAAGTCAGATCACACCAGGCTCAGATAGATAGGTAGGTAGGTAGGTAGATAGATTGCTAATATCTCTAAGAGTATTTATAGCTTCAAATGCTGTCATAACTAAATACATATTCAAAGTAAAACATTCTGCTCTTAAGAAAAAAATGAAAACAAAACAATAAAAAATATGAAGAGAGAATTATTAAGAAAAGCACAAATTATTAAATTAAAAAATGAGAAAGGATAAATGCAGGGACTTGTTTTCTTAACAATTGGTAAAATAGGTTAATGCTTCAAAAGCCTGGTTGGAAATGTCCGGGGGTGGGTGACGGGCGACAGTGAAAAGCAAACAGACACACACGTGAGAGTAAGAGATTGACCTAGTCAGAGATACTGAAGAGGTTTTAAAATATTCTGATAAGTTATTTCATACTGGTCGTTTATTTACAGGAAGATTGAGGTGACAGCACAGAGAGTCCCCCTATACCCAAAGGCAATTGTCCCTGTCATCACTTTCCATTGCTATGGCACATTGGTCAGAATGAAGAAAATAACCAGTATTGATACACTGTTGTCAAATAAAACCCACACTTTATTCAGATTCTTTTAAGATTTTAGCTGATGTCCTTTTTTAAATCCTGGATTCTATCCAGGATACCACATTGCTTTTGGTTGTTTTGTCTCCTTAATCTTATTTCGTTCTTGACAATTTTTCAGACTTTCCTTGTCTTTGACAAGTTCTCAGGAGTACTGGTGAGGTATTTTGTAGAATAGCTCTTGAGATTTGTAGCATGTGTTTCTCATGATTAGACTAGGGCTATGAGTTTGTGGGAGGAAGATCACTAAGGAATAGTGACATTTTAATCAAATTATATCAAGGATACATGCTACAGACATGACTGCTCACAGTTGATATTAATCTTGATATTTGCTTGAGGTACTGTTTGTCAGATTTCTCCACTTCAACGCTATCTGTATGTCTCTTTCCACACCGCACTCTTTGGAGAGTGTAAATAGGCACAGCTCACACTTCCGGAGAGGGAAGTTATACTCTAGCTCCTTGTGGGTAAAGTATCTATATATATTATTTGGAATTTTTCTGTATGGGGTATTTGTCTTTTGCACCACATTTATTTATTTTCCAATCATTTATTTATAGCAGCATTAACCCATGGATGTTTATTGGGAGGAGTTGGCTCCTGTGTCCCTTTGACATGCTTCATCATTGTGGGTTTTTTTTTCTTTTTTGAGCTATTTTTTTGCTTTCTGAAATGACAAAAATATCAGCTTATTGTGTATATTTCCTTCCCCAGTCAAAGCATCAAGCATTTCTCCAAGGAGCCCTAGCTCCTTTTATTGGAGGTATTAATAGTATTAAAAACCAATACTGGCAGTCTAGGTGTGCTTGTTGGTACTGCGGTGTCAATGCTTGGAAACCCTCTCAGCTGGTAGAGCAAGGAAATTTATGTCTGCTTACCAACTGGCATATATACATATACTATATGCAATCACTTGTATCTGTATTATGTTCCATACAAGATCATACTAATGTCCTCAACTCTAATACATAACTGTACAGAACTTTCTAGCTTCTACCCTTCCTCATCTATAACTTCCCACTCCAAAAGTAAGAAACCAGGCTTCCACCATCTGCCATCCATTTACTTGATTGTTCAGTTCCCAGCTACATGTAAAGTGATTTCAGATTTATTAACCTGCACACCTGTAGGAATCCAACTTCATTCACTAGAGCAGTGTTTGTGAACATTCCCGTTTGCCTTTAGAGTTAGATTCCACTCATTTCTAAAGTTAGGAAATACAAAGTTAGGTCAGTACCTTTTTCCTCCACCCCCTCATTGTTTCATATATTTGTAACTGAGTTAAATTCTTTGGTCACATTCTGTATTATTTTCCCAGCCTCCTGGACCTTCAAAATGATATATTTTTATTTTAATTCTTTAAGATAAAATCCTTCTGCAATGAAGGTCTATGTGTTTTGAAAAATTCACAGTGTCATGTATCCACCATTAAAGTATTGTAGAGAATACTATAATATTAGTATTAATATTAATAAATTAATATTAATAAAAAATCCCCCCCACACTTCACTTATTCAACTGCTAGAACAACTGGACAGAAGATCAAAAAGGATATAGAAAAACTTAACACCACAATCAACCAACAGGATGTAACAATATTTACAAAACACTCCACCCAACAAGAGGAGAGTCCATACTCTTTTCAATAATACACAGAATGTACACTAGGTAGACAAAACCTAGAATATAAAACAATCCTCAACAAACTTTAAAAATTAAACTACAAAGTGTCAATAACAGAGAGATAGCCAGTACATCTTCAAACACTGGACACTAAGCAACACTTTTATAAGTAGCTCATGGGTCAAAGTAAAAGTCTCAAGAAATTTTTTTAAAAAGTACATCGATCAAAATCAAAATGAAAATGCAGTGTATCAGAACTTGCTTAGACACAGTTATAGCAGGGCCAAAAGGGAAATTCATAGCACTAAATTTATATGTTAGAAAAGAGAAAAAGTGTCCAATCAAAAGTCTAAGCTCCCCTCACCAAAACCCAGTATAAAACAAATAAAATGAAAGGCAGAAGGAAGGGAATAACAACTGCAAGAGCAGAAGTGAGTACAATTGAAAAACAAAACAATAGAGAAAGTACACGAAACAGCTGGTCCTACGAAGTTGATAATGCTCTGTGAAGATTAATAAAATTGGCAAATCTCTAGCAAAACTGAACTTTATTTTTTAAAGGATAAGACATCAATTATCAATTATTAGGAATCGACAGGGGATATCCCTACAGAGCCGCACTACCTCAAAAGGAAAATAAGAGAATGCTATGAACAATTACATACATACATTTGACAATTTGGACAAAATTAACCTATTTTTCAAAGATCACAAACTACCACATTTCACACAATACAAAATATGTAATTCGAATATCCTTTAACTGTTAACTAAATTGCCATAACACCACATTATGGTAGAAAAAAATGGAGTAACATATGTCAGAGATTCAAGCGAAGAAAGTTATGAGCTAAAGATTTTAGGTGTAGGGAAACTGACTTTCCAATATAATGTCACGAACAAATTTTTATCAAGTAGGAACTCAGGGAAATAATTGCCACAAGAGCTTTTTGTGACGTCTGCAAAAGAAAGAACTCACCCAAAATGACAGGAGAGACACTGACGTAAGGAAGGGTAGTGTGAATTACATAAATATCTTCCTGTAGAACTAAGATGACATGAGGCTAAGAGGGAATGAGTACTGTATGTAATGGCCATATGTTGTGGCAATGAGCATATAACAGACCTATTTTAAAAGTACAGTGAATAGACAAAATAAAAAAATAGTGTTTTTAGTAATCATATTGGTTGCAGCAATGAAGTTGTCATTCTAAATGAATGTTCTGATTGAGTCACGTCCTCACCAACACTTGATACTGTTGCTTGTCCTTTAAATTTTAAGCATTCTAATGGGTGTGTAGTAGCATTTCATTGTGGTTTTAATTTGAATTTCCCTAATGACAAGTGATGTTGATAATCTTATTTTGTGCTTTTTTGCTATTTGTACATTTTCTTTACTGAAGTGACTATACAAATGTTTTCCACTTTTTCTTCTTCCTGTATCGTTTATGCATTTTGTCAACTATTAAACAAAACTGTGCCAGATTCATGATCACAAAGATGTTCTCACATAGTTTCCTCTTAAAGTTTTATAGTGTTAGCTGTTACATTTAGGTCTATTATCAACTTTGTGTTAATTTTTGTGTATAGCGTGTGATAATGATCAAGGCTGAATTTTTTAAAAATGGATATCCATTTCTTCTAAGATATTTCTTAAAAAAACAATTGCTTTCCCATTAAATTAAACTTGCCCCTTTTGTGGAAAATCAACTGAATCTATATGCGTGGAGCTATTTAGGAATCTGCATTATTATACCTCTGTCTGCAAGTTTATCTTTATGCCAATTCCAATTATCCTTGTTTACTTCATGTTTAGAGTAAGTTTTGAAATTAGCTAGGTTAGGGCAACCAATATAATTCTTTTACCTATTTTTTATTTTTTACTTTTTTGCTCCTTTATTTTTCATGTAAAGTTTTAAATCCACTTATCAATTTCTATAAAAATGTTTGCTAGGATGTTTACTGTGCTTGCATTGACTTTATAGGTATATTGAGAAAAATTAATGTGGCGAAATATTAAATCTTCCACATCATGAAACAGGTATATTTCTACATTTATTAAATCTTCCTTAATTCTTCTCAATAATATTTTCAGTTTTCAGCATACAAAAATTATACTAATATTGCACAGAGCAGTATTTTGTAACCTCCAAGTATTTTAGATTTGTCTCTTGCTCTCCATTTTCTAAAAATTGCTTTATCGCACATATTTTGAGTCTATTATCAGATGCATACATATTTAAGATTATATGACTTCTTGATGAATTAATCTTTTTATTGTTATGAAATGAGTCTTTTATCCCTGCACATGCTTCATATGATGATAAAATATAATTTTTATATTTAAAATGGGTTTCCTCTACATAGTAAATTGAAGGTAATACCATTTTTGTACAATCTGATAATCTCCATCTTTTCTTTGGTCTGTGTAAACTATTTAACTTTAATATAATTATCAAAATATTGGACTTAAATCTATATTTTTGGCCTTATATTTCTCTCATATGATCCTGTTTCCTTTTCCCTCTATCTCTGCCTTATTTTGGAAAGTTTTTAATTATTTTGTTTTAATATCCTCTAATGGGTTATTAACTATGTATTTTATATTATGCATTTATAACACATTCTACATTTAAGTAATGTCATACCTCTTCATTTGTGCTGTTGTTGTAGTACATTTTACTTCTACATATGCTATAAACTCCCCAAAACATTACAATAATTTTCAGTTAAAACAGTTAAAATTAGTTATTATAGTTAGAATAGTTAAAATTCTTTTTAAGTAATTAAAAATGAAGAATAAAAACCTCATATTTTCCCTTTATTTATCATTCTCATCACTTTTATCCCCTTGTGTAAGTCCAAATTTCTGTGTGGTATTACTTTTCTTCTATGTGCAAAAAATATACTTTAGTATGCCTTTAGTATAGATATGCTAGCAATGATCTACCTCATTTTTTAATTTGATGAGTTTTTTATTTTACCTTTATATTTGAAAATATTTTCTCTTGGAAATAATTTTAGATTAAACATTGTTCCTTTCTTGTTTTTTTCTTTCATACCTTCAAGATAACACTTCATCTGCATTTAATTTTAATAAGTAAATTGCACCTAAGTCTGATGAAGTCTCTGATGCATTGAGTAGCTATTTTGGAGGAAATGCAGAAAACAGGAACTTCTTGTACAAACAACAAAATCAGACTATGGGAGACTCTACAAGTAAAATAGCTCAGGTTCTTTTAATAAATAAATTTTAAGAAAAATATAGGAATGGAGGCGAACTTAATTGTTTAAAAGAGACTTAAAATTTCTTTTAACTGAATAAGAGTGGTACACAATTGGGTGATAAAATGTATTCAAAGAGATAGGAAAGTATATAATGTAGTCTGCATAATAGTTATGGATAAATTATGAATAAGTTACACAAAATGCAAACAAAAATAGAAGGGTATTTTGTGTTACATGGCAGAGTTCTATTTCTTCACCTGATGGTATGCTTTTTTTGGTATCTCTATTTTATTTTATAATGATTACAATAATGTTGATGATGGTGGTGACAAGAAAACTTTAATATGCCATTATATTTTATATCATTTTTAAAATAGTGAAGACATAAGAAAATTATTGCAGATGAAGACATTCAAATAATGCCAATGGAAAATTTTCCTCAAAGAGTGGAAAATTGTATTATTATATATTTCAACAAATATTTACTTTAAGTCCAAAGTAAGAATGGCATAATTCCTGTGTATATGGGTCTCTCAAAGAATAATTTAAACTAAAATTTTACTTAGACTCATATTCTAATACAGATTTGTTTGAAAACCTCTTAAAAATCTACATAACTATTTTATTGGTACATATGTTATCAGACAGATAGATACAGAGAGAGAGAGAGAGAGAGACAGAGAGAGGAGAAAGAGAGAGAGATATTAGCTATCTGTTTGATGCTATTTGCAAAATTCAAATTAGTTTTCCATTAAAAATGTAAGCAAAACTGCCAATCTTCCAATTAAGTGAATATTTCTCCCTTAGTGTACTTTGGTCCCACCTCCTCATTAATATAATTAAATCAATTAGGCATGTGACCTCTGTCATCAATTACAGCCTCAAGCTATTTATGCTATGTTTGAGTTGCTGTCCCTACTTGACTATACCAGCTAGCTATTCCTCTTATTGCACAAAGAATTTTTCTCTCTGGCCCTGTACACACCTTAAAAATTCGCTTACCCTTTGAATATTCCTTTATAAATCTTTTAATGGCCAATTGTTTAATATAAAAAAGAGTTTACATTTATATTAATAACAGCTATGATTCATTGAATATATAGTAAGTGTTAAGTCCTCTCAAAGTGCTCTGTATGTAGTATATGAATTATATAAATTAATACTTACGAAAGTACTGTAAGGTAGACATAATTTTCCCTGTTGTACAGCTAAATTCAGGGGATTTAAATAACTGCCTAAGGAGCATAGAAACAGTAAGTTGCAAACTATGTCACTCTCACTTGGAAGCTGATGTTCCTCCAACCATGCTGTGTTAATGGATGATGCCCTAACATACTGATATTAACATACCTCCCACCAGCAGTGGTGTCCCTATTAACAGGGCTAGCCTAAGGGGTTATTTAACTTGGAACAATATCATTACATTTTGTTACATTGCAGACTTTCTTACAGTCATTTACTCAGTTTAAAGGCCAGTCATATGAAGGCAAGTAAAACTCAAGACATAAGAAAAAGAAGCTGCACATTGCCCTCTCTCAGTTTTCTGAAGTTCCACCTCTAAGAACTCCGCTGTTGTGGGGGGGGCGGGTGTAGATGTGCAGATCTAGGCTCATTTATGTCATTGCTTTCTCCCTTTCACATCCTCTCCTCCACCCCCTTTGACCCGAGACCTGCAATGAAACTTTTCAATCAAAATTGAGCTTCTTTTTATTTTCTTTCAGTTTTAAACCCATCCTTCTGAAATGCTGGGACTTTTATTCTACAGACTATAATTCCCCTTTGCAGCTGATGAGTTTCCATGAATACTAGGCAGTAGAAGGATCCTGGAAGGCTGGAGGAGGGAACAGGGTCATGAGCTTTTCCAGTTTGCTTTCTGTTCCTGTTGGCTTGGGATAAGTATGAGCCTGCTGTTTCTATCACTGTGATGGTCTCCACTTACCCTCTTAATCTGTCATGGCAAATGTCCTAGGCATCCCATAAGGGCTACTGTCATGTGCTCAGAGTTGATATCCTGTCTTTCTCCCACCCCAAACTGTCTCTTCTATCTATGAGTTTCTCCAAAAAATGTACCATTAATCAAAGAACTATCTTTCTCCCCGAAAATGCACATTTCAGGCCACTGAATGACAAGTTCCTAATACAATCCAATCAGGAAGACGTACGGGCACTGAAACACATCCTTTGTATGTTATGCCCCTTTTGCATATCTTCAGAAGAAAGGCAGACTGTGAGGCTGGGGAATACATTATTGACAGTCCCTAATACCTTCTTGATATCTACTGTAAAATGTGTAAACTTCTAAATAATGGGCTGCACAACAGTATGCCATTTTCACAGGGGTTTGTTATGAAGGGCATAGAAATGTAGGGATTTTAGATCAGGGATTATTTTCAAAGATTTTGGGACCAGCAGATTACTATGTAACTCATTCTTACAGAGCTATTGAGCGTATGGGCATAAACATGGTCTATTAAATGTTTATGGAACTCTGGGATCCCACTACTTTCCTGAGAAGCTGCCCAGACTATGAAATATAAATCACTTCTGCTCTCTGGTCCCATAGAACACTGAAGGGCAAAGCCCGGAGCCCAGAGTTTGTGGTCTCTTCCTTAGGGACTCGTTAATTCTATGTTACAATCATTCCGTATTCCCTCCCTTACTCCTATGTTCACCTTGCCAAAACATGGAAAATTTCCCCAACTTGGGGTGGGCAATTTTTGCTTTTGTTTATAAAGTATCATTCCAAATCCTTGCATGAGTCATTCTTTCTTTTAAATTGGTGATTATACTTTAGGGAAAAAAAAAATTAGACTTGCCAGTGTCACATTCTCTCTCTGAGAAAATAAACGCACCAGAAATGAGATAAAATATGTGGTAAAGTGTCACAGGGGAACGGAAAGACCAGAAATTTTAAATATTAGTTTGTTTTACTTGCTGAGAACTCTTCAATAGCCTTCCGTTGTTCTCAAAATAAAGATAAAATTTTCAGCATCTGTGACCAGGCCTTGCATGGCCTCGTCTTTGGCTTCTTTCCTAGATTCATCTTGTCTCTCTCTCTTGTTATACTGTAGCCTTAGTGGTCTTCTTTTAGTTCCCTGAACATGTCTTGCTCCCTCCAGACACGGGACTTTTTCCACAAACTCTCACCTCTGCTTGGATGGCTTCTCTCACAGATCAACCAATGACCTCTTTACCTGCTATACAGATACCTGCTCCCATGGGATTAGTAGCCACTAATTCTCCAATGGAAAAATTTTGCTTTAGAAATATGCCCCTATGAGGTCAGGTCTCTAAATTTCATGCTTTTCCACAGGAGCTCTAAATTTATTTTCAACTGATACTTTTGACAATATTATTGGATGACCAATGTCTCTCATCAATGCTTGATAAGACACTCCAACAGCCAAGGAAAATATCTGCATTTGCTCACTATGTTATCTTCAGCCTCCAGTATATTGCTTGGTAGTTTGTCATGTGCTCAATAAATATATGTTGAATTAATGAGTGAATCAACACATCAATAACTGAAATGACTAGAGTCTCCTTGGAGAAATACCGCCAAGGTTTTTCTGAAGGATAAAGAAAATTTTTATGAAAATGTTACTGTTGGAGTTTAAGGACACAGAAGATATTTTTTAAAACACAGAAATATTTATGAATTTTACTTATTGTCCTATCGGCTCCCTTTAATTTAGGACTGTAGCAGTAAATACAATATGGTCACAATTCTCTTGTGCTTAGTATCCATTATAATTTTATGAAACCATCCAATAACCTCTTGACCACTTCTGAAAATCATCCATGTTTCTTCATTTTTAAATAGCTTTATTGAGATATAATTCACATATCAAATAATTCACCCATTTAAATTGTGGAATTCAATGGTTTTAATATACGCACAGATTTATACAGCCATCACCACAGTTTCAAAATATTTTCATTAACTCCAAAAGAAACTATGTATCCATTAGCTGTCCCTCGCCCTTTCCCTGACTCTCACACCCACCAATGCCAGGCCACCACTAGTGTACTTTTGTCTCTTCACTGGACATTTCATATAACTGGAATCACGTGATATGTGATCTTTTATGACTAGCTTCTTTTGCTTAGATAATGTTTTCAAGGTTAATCTATGTCAAGATGCATATCAATACTTCTTTTTATTGCCAAATACCATTGCACTGTACAGATATATCACCTATTGTTATTCTGTTTATCAATGGGCACTTGGATTTGTTTCCACCTTTTGGCTATTTTGAATAGTAATGGTATAAATGTGTGAACAATTTTTGTGAACATGTTTTCATTTTTCCTGGGTATATACTAAAAATGCAATTGCTGTGTCAAGAGGTGACTCTAGGTTGAAACTTCCAAGAAACAGCTAGATTGTTTTCCAAAGTGGCTGGCAATTTTGCATATGCTCGAGTAATATATGAGGGCTCTAATTTCTTCACATTCTTTCCAACACTTGTAATTATCTCCTCTTTTCCAAAAAACACTTTATTGAGGCGTGATCTCCTTTTGATTACAGTCATCCAAATGGTTTCAAAGAAGTGTCTCAATGTGATTACTATTAGCATTTCCCTAGTGGCTAATTATGTTGAGTATCTTTTCATGGTCTTATGTGCTATTTTTATATTGAAGAAATATCTGTAAAAATTTTTTGTCCACTTTTTAATTTGACCAATAGTCTTGTGATGTTTTAAGTTGCAAGTATTCTTTATATATTCTGGATAAAAGTCATTTATCAAATATATGATGTGTTGAGCAGAATAACACTCTTTGCCCCACCAAAGATGCCCACATCATAATTCTTAGAACTTGTGAGTATGTTACCCTACAGGGAAAAAATTACTTTGACGATGTAATTCAGTTAAGAATATTGAGATGGCAAATTATCCTGCTTTACCTGCCTGGGAACGATGTAATTATAAGGGTGCTTAGAAAGGAAAGGGAGGTGTAGGAGACTAAGAGCAGATGTGATGACAGAAGCAGAGGTGAAATGATGTGATTTCTGGCTGGCAGGGGGCACAAGCCAAGGAATATGAGCAGCCTCAGATATGATGGAAAAGGTAAACAGATAGATATTCCAGGTATGCCCCTAGAAACTCCAGATGGAATGTTCCCTTCTGACCTCCAGAACTGTATGTTAATAAATTTGTGTTCTTTTAGCCCATTAAATTTGCATTAATTTGTTACAGCAACGATATGAAGCCTATATTAAACATTTGCAAATAATTTCTCCCATTCCATTGTTTGCCTTTTCACTTTTTTGATGGTGTCTTTGAAGAATATTTTTAAAATTTTGATGAAATCCTATTTATCTATTTTTTAATTTTTCATTTGTGCCTTTAGTGTTGTGCTTACTAAGACTGAGCCTAACCTAAGTTCATAATGATTTTATCCTGTGTTTTCTGTTAAGAACTTTATAATTTTTGCACATAAATTTGAGTCTATGATCTATTTTGTGGAGATTTTATGAACATAGTAAGGTAAGAATCCAATTCTTCTTCTTTTTTTTTTTGCATATGGATCTCCCTGTACCAATTATTGAAAAGATTATTTTCCCATTGAATTTTCTTGGCGCTCTTTTCAAAAGTCAGTTTGGGACGAATGTACAAGTTTATTTTTGAAGTGTATACTCTATTTTTTTAAAAAATTATTTTTTAACCTTTTATTTTGAAATTATTTCTTTTTTTGAATCAATTGATTCATTTATTTTTATTGATGTATATATTAATTGTAAATATTTTGGAGGTACTGTGATATTTTGACACATGTATACAATGTGTAATGATTAACTGATGGTAATTGGGATATCTATTACCTCAAACTTACTTTTATTTGTGTTGGGAACATTACAATTCTTCTTTTCTAGCCATTTTAAAGTATACAATAAATTATTGCTAACTGTAAGTTCCCTGCTGTGCTATCAAATACTAGAATTTATCCCTGCTATCTGACCGTATTTTTGTGCTCATTAACCAACTTCTCTTTACTCCCCCTTCCCTTCCCAGCCTCCGGTAGCCACTAATCTATTCACTTGCTCCATGAGATGCACTTTCTCAGCTCCCACTACGAGTGAGAAGGTGTGATATTTGTCTTTCTATGCCTGGCTTATTTCACTTAACATACCTCCCAGTTCCATCCTTCTCGCTGCAAATGGCATGATTTCTTTTTTTATGGCCGAATAGTATTTCATTGTGCATATATACCACATTTACTTTATCCAGTCATCTGTTGATGGACACTCAGGTTGATTCTATATCTTGGCTATTGTGAATAGTGCTGCAATAAATATGGCAGTACAGATATCTCTTCAATACACTCATTTCCTTTCTTTTGGATATATATCCAGTAGTAGAATTGCTGCATCATATGGTGGCTTTATTTTTAGTTTTTTGAGAAATCTCCATACTGTCTTCCGTAATGACTGTACTGCTTTACATTTCTACCAACTGTGTATGAGTATTCCTCTCTCTGCATCCTGATCAACATTGTTATTTTTTGGTTTTCATTGATAATAGCCATTCTAATTGGGGTGATTTGATCTCTCATTGTGCCTTTGATTTTCATTTCCCTGATGATTAGTGATATTGAAGAGTTTTTCATATACTTGTGGGCCATTTGTATGTCTTCTTTTCAGAAATGTCTATTTGGGTCTTTTGTTCATATTTTAATTGAATTATTTGGTTGGTTTTTTTTTTTTTGCTATGGAATTGCTTGAGTTCCTTACATGTTCTGGTAATTAATATCTTGTTAGATGGATCTATTTCTTTGATATTCATGTCTCTCTTGAGACATGAAATCTACCATAGATTTCATGGTAGTGTCACACTGTCTTGATTACTGCAACATTGCAACATTGTAATAAGTTTTAAAATTGGAAACAGTCCTCCAATTTTGTTCCTCTTTTTTAAGGTTGTTTTTTATGTTCCTTGAATTTCCATATCACTTTCACTTTTAGAATCACTTGTCAGTTTATACAATGAAGTCTGCTGTGATTATGATACTGATTGTGTTAAATCTGTAGCTCAATTTGGGGAATATTACCATCATAATATTTTAAGTCTTTCTATCCATCATATGGGATATATTTTCCTTTATTAACGTCCTTTTAAAATCATTTCAATAATGTTTTGTATTACTTAACATACAAGTTTTGCAAATATTTTATTACATTTATCCCTACATATTTTATTCTTATATATTACATATGTGATTAAAATGCTATTATAAATTGATTTTGTAATTTCATTGATAGACTGCTCGTTGCCACTACATAGGAAATTAATTTTTGTGTATTGATCTTGTTTCCTGCAATCTTGCTGAACTTTGTTATAAATTGTAATAATTTTTAGTGGACTCTGTGGGATTTTCTATATGCAAGATTATGTCACCTGCAAATGGAAATATTTGTACTTCTCTATTTTTAATCTGGATGCCTTTAATTATTTTTGTTGCCTAATTTCTCTACTTACATCCTCCAATATAATGTTAAATGTAAGTGGAGAGAATAGACATTTTTGTTATGTTCTAAGTCTTAAATTAAAAAAATTCAGACTTTAAGTATTATGTTAGTGTGTATTTTTCATAGGTACTCTTCATTAGGTTGAGAAAGTTCCCTAAGGAACTAAATCTAAAGAAAGTGTTCAGAAAAATCCCAAACTCTTTGCCTGGGTAGCAAAGGAAATGTTTTATCACCAAGATAAGGACTATAGTGAATAAGGTGATAGAGTCTGGAATGACATAGATTTCAGTCCACTTTCTGGCTTCATTAGGTACTGTTAACATATTTTGTAATAACATAGAACTGGATTTTAGGGAAAATTAGTTTACTTCTGTGTGTGTCAAGTTTTTTTTTTTTCTATTTCAATAGATTTAGGGGATACAAGTATTTTTTTGTTACATGGATGAATTGGATAGTGGCGAAGTCATGGCTTTTAGTGTACATGTCACTCAAATAGTGTACATTGTGCCCAATAGGTAATTTCTGATCCCTCACCCTTGCCCCACCCTCACCACTACTGAGTCTCCAGTGTCCATTTTACCACTCTGGATGACCCTGTGTACCCATCGCTTAGCTCCCACTTGTAAGCCAGAACATGTGGCATTTATTTTTCCCTTCCTGAAATACTCCACTTAGGACAATGGTATGACAAGTTTTTGAGACTTGTGAGATGTTTAGGTGGGGATACCTAGTAGACTCCTTTGATTCTCAGTATAGAACTTAGAGGAAGGAATTAAGATATATAATCATGTGAAATTCCCAATGTTTAATGAAAGTAATCTTCCTTGGATTAAAGCATGACAGAAAATGATAGTAATTAGGAAATATTAAATCTTTTCAGATATTCTCTTTCTGAAAACAATGGTAACTAAAGTAATATGACCTACATTATATCTATTATATATATTAAATTGAGCTCAAAAATCAAATTATACTTTTATTCATCCAGAAATTTCTTGAGTAAAGACACAAGTATTACATTCTCCTTGTCAGAGACATCTTTGTAAAAGTGACACATTAAACATTAGACATTATAATATCCTTTTTCCTAGGATGATTCAGTGCAACTCCCCAATATTCATTTGTCTTTTCATTTATTTTTCCTATATGAATACAATGGACGATCGAGTAATGTGAGCCTTGGGTCAGTTTGACATTCCCCTTATAGTTTATAAAACTACTGAATATCCTACAGACTATAAATCAATCTAATTCTACTTGATTGATCAAATTTGGTTTTTAAATCCAAAAAGTGGCAAACCCTAAATTAGGTGATGATAGTATGTGGTGATGCTATCAAAGGTCTGTCTGTTTTGATAACTGCATAAGCTTCACACCTAATTCTCCCTTTCTGGTAATAGCAGTATATATACATGTGCTTATAGAGAAACATGTTCACAAGCATAAGTAAGCATTTAGGGTATTTTAAGTAAATTTATCTTAACTAAAATACTTCACATTTTTTATTGTACTAATTGCAGATTTGTATATCTCTTAGAATTTCCAGCTCCTTTAATCCCTTTTTACCTTCCTCTACCCTATGGTTTATTCAGTCTTAATCATGATAAGGAAAAGGCTCAAAAGTAATATTTTTCTGGTTGTTGCCTGTTGAATGAGCTAGTCTTCTTCTCTACAGATAGTGAAAAACACACACTAGTGTGCATTTCAAGTGAGGCCTCTCTTTATGTTAGCACTTAAACTATTGAATTGCAAATGAAATTCCAGGCAAGATGTGATACCTCCATTTTCATTTAACAAGATATCTTTAATACTCATGAGATTCATAAGAAATTGGATGCTATCTGAACAGCAAGGATTTGTAATAATGGCCCAGGTATTATGAGGATTAGAAGAATCTGAATGAACAATCCCTTAGCTCATAAAGAAAATGATAAAGGATAAAAGGTAGCATTAACTGTTCAGTGATGTGGGAGGTTCACTGTATGTACAGCTGCATCAAATTAAAAGTCACTTACTTGATTAGTTAGCTAAATAAAACAGCTTTTATTTTTCACCTACCAAAACAATTTCTTAAGTCACTCAGGGCCTATGTATTATGATATGAGAGGAAAGTTTTAAATGTCATAATCTTTACTGAAAAATATTATTTAATATATTTCCTTGTGATTGCTTATTATTTATTTTTTTAAAATTTTACTAAAGACTTGGACGTGGACTTATCTTGAGAAAATTAGATCAAATGTTTGTTCAAAATTTTACTTGACAGAAATATTCACCATTGTTGGTATAAAATGAACAGTTTTAAATAGTTCATCTTAAAAATTGTTAACGGTTTCTTCAACCATCCTCCCTAGGGAAATGCCTTAGGTTACTGAATGATAATCTAAGTTACCTATCATTCATGTATCATAGTGAAATAAAATACTAATTTGACATAAGTACCAATTCTCTTTAAAATAACCATTTGTTTGGCTGCTGGCTCTGTTGAAGGATACTGATGAATTAAGTTAAAATATTTTGGCTTTCTCATAGGAACCTACCATGGCATTTGTAAAATTCAAATAAATGAAAATCTTTAAATATTTTCTTTACCATATTATGAGAGTTATGGATTATAAAATGGAAAAATGTATTAATAATGTAGCCATCAGGAGCTATTTCCTGACCTCCCTTTTAAAAAAAAACCTGGTTTACCATGATGAAAAAAATAACAGAATAACAGGTTTTGGAGGAAATTCTTGTAATGTTAGGGATTTTTAAATATTTAGGAGTTTTTTCCTATTTATGTAATTTCCCTGATTTGCCATATCATCTCTTTGTATGAGGCAATGGATTGTATATAAGTCTATCTGGAAAAAAAAATTTTTGTTGAAGACTTTTAATTATGACCAATATTCAGAAGAATATGAAGATTAGATAACTTGGTATAAATCACAAAATTAATAAGTGATAAAGCCCAGATTTGAAATCAGATAGATAGCCTGACTCCAAAATCCCTAGCCATGATAAAGTCTTATTAATGGACTGTATTTTTTATTGCAGAAGAAAAATAATACTGATGGCTTAATCATCTTCTGCGTACATCGAAGGAAACTAAAGATGGTTATGGACTGAACTGTGTTTTTCCCACTTTGACTGTGTTTGTAGATAGGGCCTATTAAAAAGGTAATTAAGGAAATTGAAGTCATAAGGGTGAGGACCTAATCCAATATGACTGATGTTCTTATAAGAAGAGAAAGATACACCAGCGGCACATGGTCACAGAAAAAAAGGCCATGTGAGGATGCAATGAGAAGGTATTCTCTGCAAGCTAAGGAAAAAAGCCTCAGGTAAAACCACACCAGCTGACACCTTGAACTTGGACTTCCAGTCTCAAAAACTGTAAAAAAAAACAAAACAAAACTGCATTCCTTAAGCCAGCAAGTCTGTGGCATTTTGTTTTGGTAGTCCTAGCAAACCATTACAAGGGTGTCTTAGTCTGTTTTCTGCTGCTATGATGGAATACTACAGACTGGGTAATTTGTAGGGAAAAGTAATTTATTTTTTACAGTTCTGGAGGCTGAGAAGTCCAAGAGCATGCCACCAGCATGTGGTAAGTATCACCCCATGGCTGAAAGGCAGAAGGCTAAAAAGAACATAAGAGAGAGAAACCAAATGGGGGACAATCTTCTCCTTTTATCAGGAGCCAACTTCTGCAATAAGAGGACTAATCCACTTATGAGAGCAGAGTCCTCATTAACCATTCACCTCCCAAACGCCCCTCTTCTTACCATCACAACAGCAATGAAGTTTCCAACACATAAATATTGAGGGCCCTATTCAAACCATAGCAAATGGTATGAACATTTAAAGGAAAAAAATAAAAGAACAAATATTAGTAAGTATTAGCTTATAACTCATAGGCTTGTAGCTTAAGAACTCCTTGGTATACAATGCATTCTTGCATTCTCTAAAATAGGTTCTGGACCTTTCCTTGTGAGGAGACTTCACCCTATTGGAAGGATCCTATATTTGCCCCCTAAATCTTTTCATTGCATTCACCCTTTAGCTCATTGTCGTATTAGCTTCTACCCCCATCACCTTATCTATACCTACCAAGATAACCTATGGCATTACATATTAATTTTATGACATTATAAGCCATGATGATTAAAATAAACCTTACAAAATAACCCAAAGTTACTATGTATGAGTGGGTATGTGTGTATGTATATAAAATTTCAACATTTTTTTTTGTTTGTTTTACTTGATGTTGTTGTGGCCTATGATATTATTTTCCAATGCATTTTGACAAAGTTTTGCCCAAGAAAAATACCTCCGCCAAACAGCAACTCCTTATGCCCTTTAGCAATTGTGTGTATCCTCGACCCCCATGACAATTTCACTTCTACTTGGATGGGAAGTAAAGGGGCATCTCATTTAAATCTGTAACTGTATAATCAGGGTTTCCCAGAGGCACCCTTGTACTTGGCTCTTCAGCTTGGAAAGGCATTTTTCTGAGTTCAGTATAGGCATACCTTGTCTTATTGCCCTCTGCTTTATTGTGCTTCACAGATGCTGTGTTTTTTACAAATTGAAGGCATATGGCAACCCTGTGTTAAGCAAGGGTATTGGCACTGTTTTTCCAATAGTGTGTGCTCACTTCATGTCTCTGTCTCACATGTCATTAATTCTGTCAATATGCCAAGCTTTTTCATTACTATTATATCTGTTATGGTGATCTGCAATCAGTGATTTTTGTTACTATTGTAATTGTTTTGGGGCACCACAAAGCACTCCCATGTAGTGTGGCAAATTTAATCAATTATTGTTGTGTGTGTTCTGTCGGCTTCACAGATCAGCCATTTTTGCATCTCTCTCCCTCTCCTTCAGCCTCCCTATTCCCTGAGACAGAACAATCAGGAAATTAGGCCAAATAATAAACCTACAGTGACCTCTTAATGTTCAAGTGAAAGGAAGGGTCCCATGTCTCTCACTTCAAATCAAAAACTAGGAAGGATTAAGCTAAGTGAGAAAGGCATGTCAAAAGCTGAGATAGGCCAAAAGCTTAGCCTCTTGGCCAAACCACTAGGCAAGTTGTGAATACAGAGGAAAAGTTCTTGAAGGAAATTAAAAGTGCTACTTCAGTGAACACACAAAGGATAAGAAAGGGAAACAGCCTTATTGCTGCTATGCAGAAAGTTTTAGTAGTCTGAATAGAATATCAAACAAAACACAAACTTCCTCTAAGCCAGAGCCAAATTTAAAGCAAGGTTATAAAATCCCTTCATTTCTATGAAGGCTTAGAAAGGTGAGGAAGCTTCAGAAAAAAAAAGTATGAAATGAGTAGAGGTTGGTTCTCAAAGTTTAAGAAAAGAAGCTATCTGTATAACATGAAGTACAAGTGAAGTCAGAAGGACTATGTAGAAGCTGCAGCAAGTTATGCAGATCTAGCTAAGGTCACTGATCAAGGTGGCTACACTAAAGAATAGATTTTCTTTTTTTAAAATCATTTTTTAATTTCAAAATATTAAGGGGGTACAAATGTTTTTGTTACATGGATAGCTTTATAATGCTTTAGTCAGGGTGGTAAGTGTGCCCATTAACATGAATATTGTTCATTGTATCTGTTAGGTAGGTTTTTACCCCTCCCTTCCTCCTCTCCCTTCTTGATATCCAACAATTTTTACTTCTTTCTGTGCCCATGTGTGCCCATCAATTAGTTCCAAAATATTAGGGAGTACGTGTGTTGTTTGTTTTTCCATTCTTGAGATGTTTCACTTAGGATAATGGTCTCCAGTTCCATCCAAATTGCTGTAAAAGACATTAGTTCATTCCTTTTTATGGCTGCATAGTACTCCTTCTTTCATATATAAATAAATATATATATATATATATATGCATACATACATACTACATTTTGTTAATACACTCATGAATTGATGGGCACTTTAATTGATTCCACATTTTTGCAATTGTGAATTGTGCTGCAACAAACATTTGAGTGCAGGACAATAGATTTGCAATGTAGATGAAACAGCCTTCTATTGGAAGAAGATGCCATGTAGGACTTTCATAGCTATAGAGGAGAAGTCAATGCCTGGCTTCAAAGATTCACAAAACAGACTGACTCTTGTTAGGGGCTAATGCAGCTGGTAACTTTAAAGTTGAAGCCAGTGCTAATTTACTATTCTGGAAATCCAAGGACCCTTAAGAATTATGCTAAATCTACTCAGCCTGTGCTCTATAAAGGGAACAAGAAAGCCTGGATAACAGCATATCTGTTACAGCATGGTTGACCTAACATTTTAAGCCCTCTGTTGAGACCTACTGCTCAAAAAGAAAGATTCATTTCAAAATATTACTGCTCATGGACAATGCGTATGGTCACCCAAGAGCTCTGATGGAGGTGTATGAGGAGATTAATGTCTTCATGTCGGCTAACACAACATCCATTCTGCAGGATATGGATGGAGAGAGTAATTTTGACTTTCAAGCATTTTTATTTAAGAAATACATTTCATAAGGTTATAGCAGCCATAGATAATGATTATTCTGATGGGTTTAGGCAAAGTAAATTGAAAATCTTCTGTAAAAGATTCACCATTCCAGATACCATTAGAACATTCATGATTCATAGGAGCAGGTCAAAATATCAACATTAACAGTAATTTGGAAGAAGTTGATTCCAACTCTCATGGATAACTTTGAGGGGTTCAAGATGTCAGTGGAGGAAGAACTGCAGACTTGAAAACAAGAGAACTAGACTTAGAAGTGGAGCCTTAATTGCTGCAATCTTATGATAAACTTTAAGGGATGAAGAATTGTTTCTTATGAATGAGCAAAAAAAGTAGCTTTTTGAGATGGAATCTACTTTTTGTGAAGATGTTGTGAACATTGTTAAAACAACAACAAAGGATTAAGGATAGTATGTAAACTTAGTTGATGAAACAGCAGCAAGGTTTGAGAGGACTGACTTCAATTTTGAAAGAAGTTCTACTGCGGGTAAAATGCTGTCAAACAGCATTGCATGCTACATGCAGATATTCCATGAAAGTCGATTGATGTGGCAAACTTCGTTCTTGTCTTATTTTAAGTGATTGCCAAACCCAACCCCACTTCAACAGCCACCAACATGATCAGCAGCAGCCCTCAACATGGAGGCAAGACCCTCCACCAGTAAAAAGATTGACTCCCCAAAGGCTCAGATAACTGTTAGCATTTTTTAGCAATAAACTATTTTTAATTAAGGTATGGACACTTTTTTAAAACATAAAGCTATTGCATACTTAATAGATTACAGTCTAGCATAAACATAATTTGTATATGCACTTGGGAAATGAAAAAAATTGTGTGACTGGCTTTATTATGATAATCATTTTATTGTAGATGTCTGGAACCGAACCCACAATGTTTCTGAGGTATGCCTGTGGTGTCCCTCACACTGCAACTGCTTTTCTTCTATTCAAGTTTTGAGCAGATTTTGTTGTCCAATAAAAGCCCATTGGAGAACTCTGGAGCTGGGTTGCCTTTCAGAGCCTTTGTACCCGCTCATTGAATGTGGGTCTTCCTTGGGGAGGGGAATGAGGGATTCTGCCTTGGACAAAGGGTCTTCTGAAAACACCATAGTATTCACTGCAGTCAGCAAGGGGTGAGCCAGAGAGTGGAGTCTCAAGTGTGGGAAAGAGACGTCCATCCAGAGAAATAAGCAACAAGCAGAATGTTTTGTTAAGTCAGTGAAATTTTTCTTGGGAATTCTCAGAAATTACTTAAGGAAATAACAAAGTGGTAAGTGACTGAACTTGCAGCAGTTGAATGTGATCTGATTAAAAATATTTTATAAGCATAGTAAAGGGAAGAGTGACTCCTGAGGAGAAACACAAGTGGTATCTTACTGAATTCAGTTGTATTCTTGACTCATGTTTTTATTATTTTACAATCTTTCCAAAAATATCCCAAATTCTCTGGGCCCTGAAGCTTTTTATTTATTTGTTTATTTATTATTTTGGGTGGGGGAATTTCTAAAAGTAAGGATGCAAAAACATAAATTTGGCAAAACTTACAAAATTACAATACCATGGGACACGTTGTCACCCACTCACACTGTGGAAGAGGTCACTGCAAATGAGGGATCTTGAAATACAAGGTTTATAAGCTTCATGGTAAGTCCACTTCTGTGGCTTTTAATTTCTAACAGAGAATGTCCAAGTACAACCTGATTCTATCAAGATCATTCAAAATTAGATCCTACTCTATATAAACCTTTTCAACTGATAATAATAATATTTCCCCTTTTTAGCCACATACCTTAATAATTATATTGCTGTACTTTTAATTTTTATGGCATTTTTGCTGTTTCTTTCTGCCTCTTTAAATCATCTTTTTCCTTCATAGCTCAATTAAATCTCAAGTGTTTTCTGAAACTTACATTGATCATTTTAGTTTTCATTTGCTTTGCATGTTTATAACATTGATAGACTGTACTATGATATTTCTGACTTGTTCTGTCTGATTTGGCATAACATTGCCTCCCATTTTCCCCTTCTAACTGGACAGAATGTGAAAACATTTCTCTAGTTCCTTACCTCTTATTTTCCCAAATTTCCCAAAGCATCTAATGCACACTCAACATATGACAGGCAGTCAATATATGTGTACTGGTGGATGGCTAATTATAACTATTTATAGCTTTTTCAAAGTCAGGTTTCTTGTAGCTACTGGATTTTTTTTTCATTAAATATCATATGTCTCATGACACTGTCTAAATCAATAATCTGTACTGGTTACTTATTGCTACTTTTGTATTTCAAATTCCAAACCTATAATTTAGGAGGATTCTTATAGTTTTCCTTCATTTTGACAAAGAATGAACTCTGTTATGAAAATCGTACCTTCAATGTATGTAGCTACTCAATTGTGTCATGCCATTTTCCTGAACCAAAATAAAATCTCCTCTTCTCATCCCCTCAGGGTCATCTAAGATTCTCTATTTCATAACACGTAAATTATGATGTACCTAAAACACACCATTCTGTTCCAAGTCCCTGCAACTCATTGGGAGACAATTTTCTGTAAGCCTTGCTAACAGCCACTGACTGTAGTTGTTCCAAAGGATCCTTTCAAGGTTGTATATGTAGGGAACAACCTTGGAAGACAGAAATAGTGTTTCCTGTCAGGGCAAAGGGCAGGCTTGCCCATAGCCCGGGAAGTTGGAGATAGTGTCTACCTCTGGAGCTAAGGGAAATCACACTTCTTGCTCATAATGAAAGTTTCAAGTTCCCTAAGCTCGAAGTTTCTAAAACTCACCTCACTCTCTGTGGTGGCATTCACTGGGGCCACATTGCCCTATGGGATTTAGGTGTAAGGGAAACTGACACAAATATGCTACTCAGGCTGCTTGTTTGGGCTTTTGTAATGCATTCCTTTGTCTCCAATCCAGGAGTTTTATTTCTTCCACCAGCACCTGTGAAGCTGGCATGTTAACTTGATAGCTTATAGGTGGGGTAAAACTTCACACCTTCACAGTTTAAATTTTTTTATTGATCCATAATAATTGTATATATACATGGGGTACATGTGATACTTTGCTACATGAGCAAAAAACAATTTATAGAAGAAAGCAGCTGAAAATAGTCATTTCATATTTTTTTTTTAGTTTCTATAGATTTATCTTAGGTCTAACAATAGATATTAAGCAATTTTTAACACTATCTTCAAGTTCCATAACTGAAAGTTGTTCTAATAATTATTCATGTTGAAAATTTCTATTCATCCATTTCAAATTGGTTGAGGTTAGACCAACTATCATTGGGTTTTTAGATTATATTCACTGTTTCCATTTAGTTTAAACTCTCAGCTTCTATTTAAAATTCCCAGTTTTCAAGGTAATATAATAAGATATTAGAAATTCTAATGTTCTATGAAATGTTTTCCAAGGCATGAAAATCAAATCTGAAAAGAAATGGTTCTTAATTTCTTTTCTAAATCTTTTCAGTGTAGGTAATAAAACTATGAACTAGTTTGCTTGGTACTGGAAGCTTGGAAAGGTGTTGAATGGTAGTATAGAATCCAAATTAAAGTATGAAGAGGATAATAATTAACTATAAAACCACTTAGGAGAAAACCTTCCCAGCAGTAACAAAGTATTATATAGTAACAGCAGCACATTTTGGACCAAACTGCAGCCATTAGCATATATTAAAAAGAAGTGTTCTCACCTGCATTCTTCTTAGTTCAGTGTGCAAAACATAAAGATAAAAAATAGCTAAATGGAGAAAACCTATATTCTTCCCAAGATTTTCTGCATTTTTTAGTCGGAAAACATCTCAGATTCTAATGAATCTGGGGATAGAGAAGAGGAGGGATTTATAAAACAGTAAGCCTAGGTATCAGGAAAACATAAAACCCAAGGAAATTCTAATGAGTTTATCAGAAGTCTCTGGGTAATATGAGGAAACAAGGCTTCCTTTCCTATCACTCCTCAGCACAGCAGTAAGTATTTCTGCATAAAACTGGGTCCCTCGTTACTTCAGTGGACTATCTGCTTACCAGCACTTGAGAGAGGGTCATTGAACTGTAATGAGAATATATTCTTTTTTTTGGAATGGACTTGATTTAACAGACATATTATCTTCTAAATAGAGATTTTGCATTGATCCTGAGAACGACCTTCTAGCACTCAGTATTTGAGAAATCCAGCTGGGAGTCATTTCTTTATGAAGAGATACAAACCAATAAAAGCAGCTTAAAAATGCAAATCCTTTAGTAACTTTTTTTTCCCTCTTTTTTGGAACATTTTCTTCAGTGATACGTTGAATAGAGTTTTAAACAAGCTATGAAACTTTATCCACATCTTTCCTGATCCACAATCAAATAAAAATATATACTGCCCTCAGGGTTCAACTAATCTTAAAACAATCTTGACTGTACAGAAAGACCATGTATTCAAGAATACAAATTTACTAAAAACAGAAATATGACAATCTTTTTACAAATGCCCTACACTGTGAAAGCTAAAAATGTGTAACAAATCAATAGCAAGCTGCCTCAGCTTCCTACAGCTGCCTCGCTGGTCAGTTAATTTCAACCAACCTTGTCCATCAGCAGGGACAATTCTGAAGATACATTTAACTCACACCTAGCATTATAGACGTAGATGTCAAATAAGACAAGTTGTTTTTATTACTGTGTTTATTTACTTTTTTCTCTTTGCCGAATGTAAACAAATTTAAATACATTTCCTTTTATGTTTGATAAAAGCAATCGTAATAGTCTCAGCTCTTCCTTAGCTAGTGAACTTCATTGTACTCTCATTTTTAGCATGACATTTTTCCTTCTTGACCTCAAAGTCAGTCTCAGGTGACCCTATTCCAATATGAAATGTGCTCTCACTATACACTACCTACTGTAGTTGTTAATTGACTTGTCTGCCTTTCTTAACCACCAGGAGCAGTTAATTTGTCCTTTTTAACTTTGCATTTCCAGCAACTAGCAAATTCTTGGCATGTAGTACTCAATAAGCTTATTCTTTAAATGAATGATTGAATGTGTGGGTTACTTGGGATTCTGAAACAATCACTTTTTCAGATTAATGAGTTTCATGATAAGCTAATTTAAGTCAATTACATTTTTAGAAAAAAAAATCATCAATGACAAAAGCATAAGTTTATGTATAACATGTTTAGTGTTCTTTCTCAGAAATTCTTAAATTGAATTTTAAAGAATATACTAATCATCAATAAGTCACATTCATCATAAATATGGCATGTTGTATTCTAAAACAATTTCAAATAATAAGCTTAATAGCTTTAAAGTTTAATCGCTTTAACATTATTGTTTTTTGAACAATAGGTAAGTTGCTATAAAATAAATAAAGGTTTGATTAGAGTTAAACATCAAAATAAGAAACACATGGAGTTTTAATAGATATAAATGATAAAATATAACAGCACATTCAACTGTAGAATAACGTTTCGTGCAAAGAGACAAATACATAAGATAATAATAATTATATAGCAGGATATTTCTATTACTGGTTTTACAGTACTTTGAAATTAATATTGAGCAAAAGACCATATGGGCCATATTTATTCTGTTGTAGCCAATTAGGTAATGAGGTATATGTAAAATACAGTGTGTAAATTTAACTTCATGGCAAATCTTATTTGTATTTAATTGTATATATTTATATATAAGATTTTTATTACATAATAATTCTTATATATTATATTAATATATAATACATAATGCTACATAAAATACATATAATAATTTTGCGCCTATATATTTGTATGTGATGTGTATAACTATTTTTGTGTGTGTATTCAATATAGAACAGTAGTGACAAAAATGACCACAAACATATCCTGTCATTGTTGATACCATTAGTCTTTGCATAGAAAGAATGAACAGTGCAGGAAGGGTAGCAGAAGTGAATACATGACATATTGGTATAATTCACAACTATACATAAATGAAATTTAATGATTATCGAGATAGATCCTGTTTGAAACAATTCTCATTTTTGAACTCTTCACAGATGAGTTTATATTTTCTTTTTTGCATGCTGTGAATTTATTTCAGGATATGTTCTCAAAAATAGTTGAAAAAGTCATTATTTTTTCCTTTAGACCTAAGTCCCCTAATAGCTAAAATGAGCTAGCACTTTCTGAGGCTGTAAACAAAATTTCAATTGTTATTACAAAGTCTGCCAACCCAGATTTTGTTTTCATCATTGTATATCAGCATTATTAAAATGATATACTAGTAGCATTATGACAGTATTTCAACCTAATGTTTTTCAGTTAATCTTACATTCTGAATCAGCCAGTCCCAGTATATCTGAAGCAATTGCAGATGATGATTCTTCTTTATGTAACGTTTAGATTTAAAAGAACTGTAAAATTATTCATCCATCTCATCAAGTGCAAATATTTTTGCATTTTAATAATTGTAGGTAACCAGTCTGGGCAATATAGTGAGACCCTGTCTCTACAGGCATGGTGGCACATGCCTATAGTCCTAGCTGCTTGGGAGGCTGAGGTGGGAGAATCGCTTCAGCTCAGGAGTTCAAGGTTGCAGTGAGCTACAATTTGTACCACAGCACTCTAACCCAGGTAACAGAGAGAGATTTTGTCTCAAAAAAAAAAATTCCCTATATATATTTCATCAAGGACTAAGGTAAGATGAAGTCCAAACACCTATTTTAAGCAACCATAATTTGCTTCATATCTAATGCAGGGCCAACTTCAGAGCAGGTGCCTGTGTGATTCACTCAGGGCCCTGTGGTCACTCAGAAAAGCTCTGTGCTTTGAGTCTAACGCTCTGAGTCAGTCTTGAGTTTTAAGAGGAGTGAGCATTCCTGGATCTTGGGTCCTTGGCTTGCACAAGCATAAGTCCCCTTCTGCAGTCTCCCAACATGGGCTCTTGGCTGGCTGCTCCTTGCCTTCTACTTCCTAAGTCTCACCTGGCCTTCCTTTACCTGCTCCAGCCCCATGACCACCTTCACCTGCCAGTGCCCAGAGAGGTAACCAGGTCACAGGAGGGCTAAGGGCTCATGTTCTGTCACTGCCCTTGGGCCCTCGTGGGGGCTTGGGTGCAGAGCAGATAGCCAGTGTCCAGGCTTGGATCCTCGGCATGTTCTGTGGAGGGGGTGGGGAAAGGGAGGGCCATGACACGTCACATGCGTGGAGGCTACTTGTTGCGGCCCTCATCGAAGCCTGACAGGGGTCCTGAGTGCTTCTGGGGTGGAGATTGCAGTCTCATGGGTTTCTGTATCTGCTCTGGGCTGAGGCAATGAGAAAAGGATATTGACTCCTCGGCCCTTGCTAGGGTGTTGCATTTTTATTTTGCTCTAGATCCTGAAAATTATGTTGCTAGAATGGACTTGATGTGAAAATAATGTACACTTAAGTCTTTAATTCATTTTGAGTTGATTTTTGTATATGGTGTGAAATAAGGGTCTACTTTCTTTCTTGTGCATGTGGATGTCCAGTTTTTCCAGCCCCATTTCTTGAAAAGACTGTACTTTCCTTAATGTGTGTTCTTGGCACCTTTGTCAAAAATCAGTTGACCGTAAAAGTGTGGATTTATTTCTGGGCTCTCTATTAGAGATCTATCACACTGCATGGTGACTATAGTTAATAACAATATATTTTATTTTTGAAAATGCAAGAGAGTGGATGTTAAGTGTTCTCACCACAAAAATGATAACTATGTGAGATAATGCATATTTTAATTAGCTAGATATGGTCAATTCATAATGTATATATACTTCAAGACATCATATTGTATACAAGACATGAATAGAATTTTATCTGTCAATTAAAAAATAAAATAATAAAAGAAGAATAAAATACATTATAAAGGACAGATATATAGAACATGACTTCCACATATTTAAGTAGATTACGGTCGACTGGGGTTGGTGCCAATTTTTGTAAATATAACACAAGCAAGATGTGTTAAAGGGTTAGTAAGTGTTTAACCAGTTTCGTAAGGAAAGAGAGAAAATGAAGTTATTTGAGGGGGGAAAATAGAATTTGAATCAGTATTCTTAAAATATGAGTGAAGTTCAGTAGGCAGAAATGAAATAGAAAAAGCTATTCTAGCTTTTGGGAGCAAAATGAGCATAACTAAGGACGCCGGAAATCTGAACAAATATGTGGTAATTCACCTGTTTGGAATCTAGAGTGCCTGAAAGTAATAATAGAAGATACGACTGGGCAATTTGAGACAGATGGGAATATCATGTTATTGGACACTAGAAGTATCTATAAATAATATTCACTATCAAATGGCTAATGGAGAAATGACATGATGATTATAGTAAAAGAAAATATTTCAAAAGTGGACTATAATTGTTTGTCAAAATTCCCAAAAGCATGGACATGTTTTATATTGATTTCTTTTAACTGGGCATAGAACTATCTTTTCTCTCCTGAGTATCAACCTTTTGGGAGCTCTAGTCTGAGCAAACGGGCTCTAGGATACAAATTGCTCTCCCTCTGGTCCTCAATTACTTTGAATTCAATTAAGTTTCTGTCCAAGACCTAGTTATGGCAGAAGCATTAATTTGTAGAGAGAATACTGATTATTAGGAATTATCTTTTATTTTCGTTACCAGATAAATCCTTCAATACTTAAGTGCAGCAAAGTTTTAACTACTTGACCCCTGGTGAGTTTTAAAGCAGAGATTTGTACACACAATGGTTGTAAAACAAATGTAAAATTCAGTAAGACCGCATACTTTTACATGGCTGCCACATAATGATGAATGAGTAATTAGTAATGTCTACACTAATTGTTGACAAGAACTCATAATCCTATGAATTCTGAACTCTCTGATACCTAGGTAAACTTATTAACTTCTGCTTGGGTTCTGCTGATGTCTTAATGTTTCCAAAGCCTGTGGAGAGTTCTGAAGTAACATTCTGCATATTAAATAAGTCACTTTCTGTGTTTATGCCTTCAATAGCTACTCACACACAATTGACAACACCAGTAACAAAGTTACGGAAATATATGCTATTACAGGACTAAGGATTGTTTCTGGGTATTCAATTCAATCAAGAAATTTCCTTTAACACAACAAGTATCAACAGCAGATACTGACAAATAATTCCATTGGTTATTAATGACAAAAATCTTCATTTCTTAGTACAATTAGGGTAGATTTAGTGTGCTGGAACAATCTAGTAAGTACAATTTATCTACTCAAAACACTGACAAAGATGCTCATGGTGTAAGTTCAGAAAACTATAAAATTTTAGTCTAGTTGGTTCATTCAAGCCTAAAATTAGTTACCTATAACTAAAATCAAGGGGTTTGATCAGCATAAGGAGACATAAGAAATGCCTTCTTTATGTCATAGGAAATGGTTCTGACATTGCAGGCACCTGGCTTGGCTAAAAAGAATTATTTTATATGAAGCATAGAATTGTCATACAAGTTCCACTATTAGAATCTAGCAAGCATCGTTTAAGCGCCCTTCCTAAGGAAATATTTTACAGAACACCTTCAAGGAATATGTGATACTGAAAGTTCATTTAAGGTCAAATAAAAGGCGAATGAATCAGAATTTTACTTTGTGCATTCTCCCTTTCCAGGGTGTTTCGGGAAGCACTTTTCTCTGCCTGGAATGCTCTTTGCAGAGGCTTTAGTTGAAAGTTGGTAAGGAAAATGAAAGCCACTTTAAATATTCAAAGTGGACAGTGTTTCAATGCAGGTAATTGGAGACTTATTACACACCATTAGAATGGCTTTGAATGAAAACAAAGGCCAACATTGTAAATAGAATATTTTCAGGAGCTCACAAAGATGCCTCTGTGAAACCCAAGAACCTTAGGTAGTGATGGGAGGTGGCGAGTGGAGGTGGTTAGATGGCACCACCCTTAACACCTTGCAGCATCAAAGCTGGTAATGTTCACTTGCTCTGTGCAAGTGCGGTGCTTGCAATGAGTTCAGAGAAAGATGCTACCTCCATTTCTACTGTTTTCTAAATCTCATGTGAATCCCCCTCAGTAGCAAAATCTGGTCTGAAACTTTGCTGGAAATCAGGTACTGAGAATGGTTCCTTCTAGATTCTCCTCTGGCCAACCAAGGAGACGCTAAATAAGGTGTCAGAAATGCTCAGGTAACCAAAATAAGCCCAGCCCAATTCATCCCTTTTCAACTCAGCATCTATATATGACCTTTTAACAAAACTTAAGCTACTGAACAATTAAAATTGAATTTTGTTTCTGCTGAACATGATGTAAGCTTTCTTAAAAATCAAAGGGTACATTCTTATAGGTCAACATACCCCTCATTGAGTAATCTTTATTAGTTCTTCTATCTCATTTATAAGGCATCCTTTGGATTTCCAGAAATTAAAGACTGAGCTATGAATTTAATCTCCAAAAATACTTTGTACAAAAGAGTGGGGGAAGGTGATTAGGAGCATTAATTAAAATACAAAGTGTACAAAGTTTCTTAAATATAGTGTTTCTCAGTCTATAAATGAATATATGTATGCATATATGTATATGTGTGTTTAAAGAGAGAAATGAAACATCTATGAGTATAGTAACTGGAGTTCTTTTCTCTGTAACTGTTCTTATGGCAACAGATGTTCTATATAACATTTTTTTCCTACCCAATCAATGTTTTCTTTAGTTTCAGCAAGCTCCTCAGCTGACGGTATTTCATTCTCTGGCAGATCGACCCCAAACTTCCGTTCCCAAATGGGCTGTCATTCATGGTTCTACCTAAATTAGTTTGCTGTTGTCCTATAATAATATTTACCAATAAGTGCAGGAATATAGTGAATGTTCGGGATTGCAGAACCCTCAAAAAATCTTCTGTTGTGTAGCATCAACATTATTTTTCCATGATAATCAGAATCGACCATCTCAGTCTGTAGAGTAATCCTTCTCACTTTTACTTTTGATAGTGCTGTATAGAGAGCCAAAAATGGCCAGTTAGCAGTCTCATATTCAAGTGCAATTGAACTATTTTGGGTGCCCTGACAGAAGTAATTTCTCCTTTGGTCACTATGCCTTCCAGACCAGCAAATCCCAAAAATAAAAGCAAAATTTTACAAATGGTAAGCGAGAGTTTATTATAATAGAAGGAATGATGTCCCCCATTCCATTGCTTGATTTGCAGAGCCAAGCATTATTTCCATCAAAAAACAAAAAATTGGCATAGTATATGGGCCACAACGTGAAAACACATACTTCACCTTACAAGTCAGCTCTGGGCAAGTTGCCAACAACATCCGGTTCTGCTGCTGAGTCTTCAGTAGGCCGTTCTATCATCCCACTACGTCAGCTGCTTAGAGCGATGGGGTTCATAATAAAACGAGCTACTCTCATAAGTGGGAGCCAATTTCTTCCATTTTTTCTTCTAAATGAGTTATAGCTTTTTCCCTTTAGATGTAGAAACTGGAAAATGATGATCATCACATCAAAAAACGATCAAGCAAAGCAGATGTGTTCATGGCTTACTTCCCTGCTTCAAATCTATGTTCAAACCTTTTATGACTTTGCTGTACAAAATATGAATTCTTTTTCTTCCTCTCAGCTGTACCACATCTTACATTTAACCTAATTTATTTTCTTTGTACTTCATATCACCATTTGACATATTTTATAATTATTTACTTTTCTTACTGTTTCTCTCTTTCTCACCCCAATAGAATATAAACTCCATTTAAGCAGAATGTTTTTTCTATTTTACTCACTGCTGAGAAGTCTGGCCAAAAGCACACACACCATAAATAATTATTGAATAAATGAATGAATAGATTAATCTGCCTTATTTCTACCCTTCTACGGAAAAAATTCAGGAGGCATTGGCACAGAGCAGGGGAATATGAATCATCAATTAAATACAAGGAAGAAAACTGACACTTAGAAAATATAATAATTCTTGGATTTGACCAATTGAACATTTGCAGTGTCAGCAATTTGTAAACTGTCCTAAAGGTTCCTTGAAGTTAATTCTTCACACCATTTCTAAGAGAGTAATTTAAATCTTCTTCTTTCTGAGCTGTGTCACATGAACATGCATCCTGGAAGTATTATGCCACCATCTTGCAATTACACCTTAATCTAAGTATGCTTTCTCTACTCGCTGTTGCAAAAATTGACCACCAGTGATGGGTTAAAAATGTTGCTTCTTCATGAAAAACAACCATTAAGCAAGGTAAAACATTAGAAATAAAAAGTTGAAAGTGTCTCACTTGTGTGATAGGAGATGTATAATAAAGAGAAATATTTTCAACAGAACTGTATCGTCAAAGAAACTTACAAATTTTCACTTTTATAAATGTGAGAGTAAACATACTCCAAACCATTTGACTTTACTAGACGCTACCATAGCCAGAGAGGCACAATAGTTCTTTAATTAATCACGACTATTTAAGGGCAAAAGGCAAAATTGTGTATACATTTTCTTCAATTATCATTTGTATTTTAGCCCATATATATGCTTCTGTTTATATACATATATGGATATACACATATATAAGCATCATACCTCTCTCCATGTTAAGATGAACATATACTGATAGAATAATGCTGGTGTTAGGAGAAGGGTCTACCTTCTTAGAAGAAGGGCAAAGACTGTCATTCCAGCACATGGGCATGGCCGGCTCTGTCACTGAATTAGAGAGAGAGTTCCAACCTTCCAACATCTTTCTGCTAAAAGCAAAGCAGCAATAAAAATCAAGAGTAACCACATATTGTATTAAAAAAAAATTCATCTTATCTAAAAGTTTTGCTTTGAATGTGCTGGAGATAAAAATTAATATCAAACATTTTATTACCCACAGATAACTTAAACATTAATAGGTACAATATAAATCCTAACACATACAAATCATGGTACATATTGCATACAATTGGGTTTATATTTACCAGCACAAAAATAGTGAAATCCAAATAACACCAAAAGATGAACAATACAGTACAAATCATTGACTACAGCTACTGATTTAAAAATAGAAGCTTATATTTGTAATTTGAATTTTTTCAATATATCCCGTCCTCTACTCCTGCTTGCTCTAAGGAAAAATGATAATTGGATATTTCTTATAATACTCCTAAAATGTCATACTTAAGCACATGCTATGAAGGGCTTTAGGATATGACACGAATGTGCCCATTCATTGTTTTTCTATAAATAAATGCTCACATACTTAACCCCTTCTTGTCAACAGGTTTTAGAACCCTCTTGATTTCCACTCTTTTATGCAAGTTTCCTGGGACCCCAGGCCATTACATTCCAAGGTAGTGAGAACCAGTACAGCTTCTACATTTGGTTAGAAGGAAAACACAAGTTTGATCAATCCCACACTGTTGTTTCTTCTCATGGTGGATAATGATCCACCCAAAATGATGCTAGTCCAGGTGTATGCATGGGCTGCACTGGCTCCTCAAGGGAATATGATTCTATATGATTCTGTTTCAGCAAAAAGTGTCCCAGATATGCAACTCTTCATGCTTAGCACTTGCAATTTTCCAACAAAACCATATCTCAGCATACAGATAACCTTAATAAATATAGTAACTGTAAGTCACTTTAGGCACCATTTTCCTTTGTCTTTTTTTTTTTTTTTTCAAGAGATGAGGTCTAGCTATGGTGCCCAAGCTGAAGTGCAGGGTCTATTCACATGTGCAGCCATAGAGCACTACAGCCTCAAATTCCCGGGCTACAGCAATCTTTCTGCCTCAACCTCCCAAGTAGCTGGAACTACAGGTACCCAGCTACCATTTCCCATCTCATTCTGGGGGTCTATACCTTGGGGTGATTAATATTTTTTTTCTTTTTTAAAATTCTAAAAAGTAATAGTTTTCTTTTCTAACTTCTGTTACTATTGTTTAATGATGGAGTTAAGTCTGTAGTGACTGCAAGATAATTTTACGTCACCATTCTCCTTTAAAGAAGAAATCACAACAACAGTGTAAGTTAGTGTTTTAAAAATTAATTCTGCTGACTGACTGCATTTAGTTAGCTGAAATATGTAAGAAACAATTGATCACAAAGAAATTATTTAAAAATATTGTTTGAATTAACTTTTTTTGTTATTGGTCAAAGTATATTTGCAATTGTTTGCTGATTTTCCTCTACATAGACTCATAGTTTATTTAGCATAAAGTTATTGTAAATGTACCGGATTCCCTTTTAGGATAACATAGACAAGCTAGATGCCATTTACGATGCCTTCTTAAAGTAGGTTTTAGCAAAGCATTCTCAGTCAGTCCTAGAAATGCTTCCTTCCACTGCTCGGAGTTGCTTATCATCCTGACAACTGGACTTGATGGTAGGAAGGTTTCCCTGAAATCCTGAAGTCTCAGAGGTTGTGACGAGAAAGTCTAAGAGAAAACTTCCTTAGTTCATTCTGTTTGAGTGGAAATGAATAAAAACAAACATCCCAGAATAATTTATCTGTTCCAATCCAAATTAATGATCCATCCTGACTTTTTATTTCTGTTAAAGTGGGCAATATCCTCTCAGACACTTAATTTAAAAAGCGTCACATCAATGTTTTACTTAGCCCTTTTGCACCACCTGCATACCTAAGCCATGGTTACTTTCTAGATTGTAGCCTCGTGATACTTCCCACGTTGGCCTCTTCTTCCCCAGCCTCCTCCAAACCACAGGACTTGTCCAGTTCCCTGTCTATTCCTTTTTTATGACCTTGACATTATGTTCTTTATCTCCACTTCATTCCACATTGTTTTCCATACTAATCTCTGAATGCATGTTTGTGATGAAATCATATCACACAATATTCGTATTTTATTATTAAGCATATTTGATCGTGATAAAATATATATAAAACACAATTTGCCATTTTACCCATTTTTAAGTGTATGATTTAGTGACATAGAATATATTCACAATGTTGTGCAACCATCATCACTATCTATTTCCAGAATTTTCATTACCCAAACAGAAACTTTGTAACCTTTAAGCAATATCTCTCCATTCCCCTTACAAATTCCTCTCTAGTCTACTTTTTGTCTCAATGAATTTGCCAATAAGTAGAATCATACAATATTTGTTCTTTTCTGTCTGGCTTATTTCACTTAGTATAATGTCTTCAATGCTCATCCGTTATTGTTCTGTGTATGGGAACTTCATTCCTTTTTATGGCTGAATAATAGTCCACTGTATGTACATGCTACATTTTGTGTATCCATTCATCTGCTGATGGTTATGTGGGTTGTTCCACCTTTTGATTATTATGAATAATGCTAATGTGAACATTGGCATACATGTATCTGTTTGAGTCCCTGTTTACAATTTTTTAGGTATGCATCTAAAAATGGAGTTGCTAAGTCTTATGATATATATTTTGTTGTTTATTTCAGAATATAACAGGGGTACAAATGTTTTGGTTACATGAATTGCTTTTTTACAGTTCGAGTCAAAGATATAAGTGTACCCATCACCCAGATAGTGTGCATTATACCCGTTAGGTGTGATTTTACCCTTCCCCTTCCCCCCACCCACCTGCTTGATTTCCGATGAGTTTTACTTCCATATGTGCACATAAGTGCTGATCAGTTAGTTCCAATTTAATAGTGAGTACATGTGGTGTTTGCTTTTCCATTCTTGTGATACTTCACTTAGGAGAATGGTCTCCAGTTCCATTCAGGTTGTTACAAAAGGTATTAATTCATTTTTTATGACTGAGTAGTACTCCCTGGTATACATATACCGCACTTTATTAATCCACTTATGAATTGATGTGCACTTGGGTTGATTCCACATCTTTGCAATTTTGAATTGTGCTGCAATAAACATTCAAGTGTAAGTGTCTTTTTGATGAAATGTTTCTTATTTTTCCTTTGGGTAAATACCCAGCAGTGGGATTGCTGGATCAAATGGTAGGTCTACTTTTAGTTCTTTGAGGAATTTCCATACTGTTTTCCATAGAGGTTGTACCAATTTACAGTCCCACCAGCAGTGTGTAAGTGTTCCTCTCTCTCCACATCCACGCCAGCATCTGTTGTTTTGGTACTTTTTGATAAATGCCATTCTCACTGGAGTTAGGTGGAATCTTATTGTGGTTTTGATTTGCATTTCCCTGATAATTAGAGCTGTTGAGCATTTTTTCGTATGTTTATTGGCCCTTAGTCTATCTTATTTAGAAAAACTTCTGTTCATGTATTTTGCCCACTTTCTAATAGGGTTGTTTGATTTTTTTCTTGTTGATTTGCTTGAGTTCTTTGTAGATTCTGGTTATTAGCCCTTTATGGGATGTATAGCATGCAAATATTTTCTCCTCTTCTGTAGGTTGTCTATTTACTCTAATGATAGCTGATTTCATTTCCTTTAGGAATAGACTCAGAAGAGAAGGTGCCAGGTCATATGATGGTTCTGTTTTTAATTTTTGATTAATCTCCATACTGATTTATGTAATGACAGTGCCAATTTTTATTCCCACCATCAGTGTAAAGCAGTCCCCTTTTTCCACATCCTCACCAAAACTTAACTCTTCATTTTGATGATGGCCATCCTAAAAGATGTGAGGTGATATCTCATTGTGGTTTTATTTGCATTTTCCTGATGATTAGTGATGTTGAACAACTTTTTATATATCTGCTGAATATTTATATGTCTTCTTTGGGAAAATGTCTATTCAGGTTCTTTGCTCATTTTTTAAATTGTGGGGCTTTTTTTGTATTGAATTGTTTGAGTTTTTTTATATACTGCAGTTATTAACCTTTTATCTGATATATGGTTTGTTAAGTATTCTCTCCCAAGTCATAGGCTGCCTTTCATTTTGCTGATTTTTTTTTTACTTCATTTGCTACAAGAAAGTGTATATGGGCATGCACTATACATATCAGGGTGAGCTATATCTTAGTTTTAATATAATAGATACTTTGACAGAAATTTATGACTTGTTAATTTTCATGACAGCATAAAGAGTTAAAAACAGTGAATAATAATCAGCAAACTTAGTGGAGTACACTTATAGACTTACACAAAGAGGACCAAAAAAAATAAATATGCGGTTTATTTTAGAAAGAATAGTTGCTGTAATAAGTGCTTCATAAATTTTTATTAGAATGCAATTAAATTTGGCATATGTGTTTGAGTGTGTGTGTATGTGTTTTGGGATCATAAATCAAAAAAACTATTCAACATTTTAGAGCATTGGTTGCAAGGTATACAATAGAATAGAAAAATTAATCCAGTATATAAGAAGTCACAAAAACTAGTTAAAATGTTATAAAAAAGAGGCCAATATCAAATTGATATAGTATGCACAATATTCCCAGTGAAACAGACTGTATCCTAAAAGTACACATGCATGCACACACACACGATTAACTCACAATCAATATCAAGTTACATTCAGAAAAAATATTTTGTACAATAGACTGAATGATTCATAAGTCCTCAAGTGCTCCTAGTTTTCAGAAGTCAGAAGATTATCAAAATTCAATTAGGGATTTTAGACAAAACTCAATGTTAAGGTGTAGAGTTATACCTCTACGATGCTCTCACATATGAATGCTAAAGATGTAATGGATTCTGTCTTCAATAGTTCAAAAGTTCAAATTCACAGGCACTTCAGGAAATCTCTGTTTTAGGATTTCTGATGCCTGCATATATACATACACATATACATACATATTTGTATATATGTATATGCATGCACATACTGGAGATGCTAGAAAAATTGGTTGATTGTTGGTCCTTTGTTTCCAGGGTAATATTTTCAGTTTTAAATGACAGAGATATAGATGAATTTCTCTTGTAACTACTTGAGTCATCTTGTGAGGGCTCTGTCTGAATGAGCTGTGCAGAAAACCATCTACCCCCAAAATGCATTCAACCGAATGGAATTCTCCTACTACTTGACTGAACATGTTCTTCAGAAGGCAGAGCTGATTAGATATATCATGTTTCTGACATTAGAAAAGGCATTCTACCCAGTGGACCATGTAAGGAAAAAAAACTATTTCACATAAGGTCTTGATCTAAATAAGTGTCAAAAATGCAATAAAATCTTCTCCACCAAAAGAAATAAGGGCTATAAACAGGGATTTTTTTTTCTTTCTTTTCTGGTCAGGTCAATATTGAAAATGGTGAAAATAAAATATGGTGATTTTTAAATTTTTTCTGCTACAGGAGCTTTGCAGCTTTATGATATTGGAATTGGGACTTGGCACTTTACATATCGGGTTTAGAAAAACCTCTATGTTAATGCTGCATGTTAAGTGTATTATTTGCAGAGCCTTATCTTTTCATTTGATTTCCATTTCATATCAGCTATTATGTTATTGCTAAATCTTAAATGGGAGGCAAGTGTCCTTGACCTTCAGCTTTGATTTTTTTCCTATATTCTCTTCCTATTGTGTTGACGCTAACTTACAACTACAGTTGTCACTGGATTCAAAAATCAATGTTCACAACCACAATTTACCTCATAAATTTGTTTCCATCTTGTCAGCATGGTATGACTTCATCAATATGTCAGAGGAGAATTCATGTTTCCTCCTTCAATCCCCAATTTGTTTCTTATCTGACTCAGTGTGTGCACTATATTTTTTTCTAATTAAAATTTCGTATTCTTCATTGGCGATATACAAACAGTTCGAAATTCTACCAACACTGTCTTATATATAAACTAAGAAGTTCAAAATAGATGATTCTAGAAGTGTCTCCTAACTCTTAAATATGTGAATTATTTCTCCAAAGTAACTTTTATCTTTCTCCTCACCCTATTACTTAGCCTAGTCTAGAGTCTTACCAATTATTCTTCTGTTCCTCATTTCCCACATCTTTTTTCATACCTACAAGAACAGTGATATATTTATCAACATAAAATAATAATTTATACACTTTATATCATACTAATAATCTTCAAATAGCTTTACATATTTCTATGGGATTAATTTCAAAAACTCTAATCTAGTTCTATATTTCCTATTCCTCATAATTTCCATTTAGAAGCAAGCTGGTCTCTTTGCTAAAAACTAAAAATTCCACAGTCAGTATTAAATCTTCATCCTGCTTCATCCTACCCAAACTTCTCTGCTACCTAACTTCCTGTTTCTCGTCTGCAAGAAAATTTCTTTGAATTCCTATAGTGTAAATCACGTGCCCCATTACTTTTGTGGTTATTTAGATATCTTTTTACATAAAATTATAGGCTCCTTAGTATTAAAATCATGTTTTTTATAGCTCCAACTGTGTTTGGGATTGTCTTTCAAATAATTAGCACTAACATTTTGGTAACTGAGCATCTAATTAACTACTTCATGTTTGTATATCTTATCTCCTGAACTGGATTCTAACTTCTTACATGGTAAACAGGGACCTAAACCAAATAGACCCTAAGAGGATAAACATACAACTTACTTTTTTAAAAGGTAGAATTATTTATTATTATATGAGAGTTAGAGTAGAAAATGTTGTTAACCCTTAAAGTAGATTTACTGGCTTATGTGGGACATGCCTCCGTGGGAACGCCTGCAGAATGCCAAAATAATACATTCATAACGTTCCCTCACGGATATTCTTGCATTCTCAACAGATATTTCTGAGCCCCTTATTACACATTGGCACATAAAAGATTCACAATCAGTGTGGAGATACACTTGAAAATTTCCTAATATTAATGCTACTGTTCAGTAAGGACTTTGGTGATGTTATATTAAGAACTGTATTATATTAGCTTAATACAATAATAACAAACAGCAGTACTAATACAACTTGATGAATGGACACTAAACTTTCCGTATTGCATTAACAGTATATTAAGGATACTATAAAACAGCAATAATGCAATGTGATGGATGAGGTCTGTGTTATCATCCACACTTATGTGTATAAAAAGAAAGTGCCTTTGTGTATTTCACACTAAGTTGAATATATTGCACGTTGTTCCTGTATCAAAGTATATTTGCTATTGTTTGCTGATTTTCCTCTACATTGACTCATAGTTTATTTAGCATAAATTTATGGCAAATGTACCGGATTCCCTTTTAGGATAACATAGATAAGCTAGATGCCATTTACAATGCCTTCTTAAAATAGGTTTTAGCAAAGCATTCTCAGTACTAGAAATGCTTCCTTCCACTGCTCGCAGTTGCTTATCATCCTGACAACTGGACTTGATGGTAGGAAGGTTTCCCTGAAATTCTGAAGCCTCAGAGGTTGTGACGAGAAATTCTAAGAGAAAACTTCCTTAGTTCATTCTGTTTGAGTGGAAATGAATAAAAACAAGCATCCCAGAATAATTTACCTGTCCCAATCCAAATTAATGATCCATCCTGACTTTTTATTTCTGTTAAAGTGGGCAATATCCTCTCAGACACTTAATTTAAAAAGCGTCACATCAATGTTTTACTTAGCCCTTTTTGCACCACCTGCATACCTAAGCCATGGCTATTTTCTAGATTGTAGCCTCGTGATACTTCCCACGTTGGCCTCTTCCTCCCCAGCCTCCTCCAAACCACAGGACTTGTCCAGTTCCCTGCCTACTCCTTTTTTATGACCTTGACATTATGTTCAAATTCTGGCCAGGATGTGGATAAAGGGAAACACTTACACACTCTTGGTGGGAATGTAAACTAGCACAGCCACTATGAGCAACAGCATGGAGGTTCCTCAAAAAATTAAAAATAGAACTTCCATATTAATGCAGTAATCCTACCACTGAGTATGTATCTAAATAAAGGAAATCAGTATGTCAAAGAGATATCTGTACTCCCATGCATATTGTAACATATTCACAATAGCCAAGATATGGAATCAACCTAAGTGTCCCTCACTGAATGAATGGATAAAAGAAAATGTCTTAGGCCAGGCATGGTGGCTCATGCCTGTAACCCCAGCAATTTGGGAGGCTGAGGTGGGAGATTCGCTTGAGGGCAGGAGTTCAAGACCAGCCTGAGCAACATAGCGAGACAAAAAATTAAAGAATTAGGCATAAATGGTGACATGCACCTGTGGTCCCAGCTACTCAGGAGGCTGAGGCAGGAGGATCACTTGAACCCAGGAGTTCGAGATTGCAGTGAGCTATGATGATGCCACTGCACTCCAGCCTAGGTGACAAAGTGAGACCCTGTCTCAATCAATTAATCAATGAAAATGTGGTATATATACACAATAAAATACTATTCAGCCTCATTTTTATAAATGAATGAAATCTGTCATTTGTGACAACACAGGTGAACCCTGAGGACATTATGTTAAGTGAAATAAGCCAAGCACAGAAGGACAGATATGGCATGATATCACTCATGTGGAATCTTAAAAAAAGGTGGTCTTAAAAAAGTAAAGAGTAGAACAGTGGTTAGGAGAGACTGGGGGGGTGAGGGGATTGAGAAGAAGTTGGTAAATGGGTACAAAGTTACAGGAGGATAGGTATGGTGTTCTATTACATGATAGTTTGACTTTAGTTAATGAAAACGTGCTGTATATTTCAAGATAGCTGGAAGGCACTATTTTGAATGCTGTCACCACTAAGAAATGATAAATGTTTTAGGTGATGGTCTTGCTATTTATCCTGATTTGATCATTACACAATATATACATGTATCAAAACATCAGACTGCACCCCATAAATATGTACAATTATTGCATCAATTAAAAACAAACTTAAACTTAAAAAATGTCTTTTTTAGATCTCTCAATGCATTAGTAAGACATTTATAAAGAACTTTTTCCATTTTTACCTATGTTTTCATGCTGTCTCCTACAATTTGAGACTTTCTCCAACAATTTTCACTTGTTGGGATTCTGCTTATTCTTCAAGCCTCACTCTAATTTTATTCTCCTTCCTACCCAGGCTGATAAATTATTAATAATAATATCTCTTTTGTCACTTATACTGTTCTTTTGTGTATTCAACATGTTTTTTAATTGTCCTAGTGACATCTACTAGTGTTGTGAGTAAAATTTAAGTCCTTTTAGGATACAAATTATACATATTAATAAATGGTTTGGATTAAAATTAACAATTATGTGGAATATTTGGGAATCATTAAGTAATTCCTGTGGTATATATAAATTTTTTAGTCATAGCAGAATGTGTAGTACCTCATATGAAACTTGACTTTCTTCATATAAGTAAACCCTGCTGTCTTAGAAAGGAAGGTTCTGCTACCTCCTCCTTAAGAAAGATTCCTAAATAACTGACCACACAAATGCCTTGATAAGAACCACTTAATTGTCTACAAAATGTGGACTACTAATTTTTACACAATGTCTTTAGTCTTCTAAATATTCATGCCTTGTATCCTCATTTTATCTATAAGTTTTTCATTAGTGTGGACCACCAACCAGCACATTTCTGGAAAATAGTTGTTAAATATTTTTTGTTATTTCATTTAATTTCAAATAATTAATTTATTAATGATACTTACAGGAGAGCAAAGATGCTTCTAATGTCCTAAGATAAATAGGTTACTTTGTTCTTTACTGAATCTGTAGTTCAAGACTCAATTTATGAAGCTCCACAATATACTTGTGTCTGATTCTACTAACAATTCAAGAAAGAAACACAAATTATCAATACCCATGTAAAAGAAACTCAAGTCTCACAAATAGTAAAACATATACAAATTAAAACTAGAATAAGAAATAATTTTTCAATCCTCAGTGTTGACAACAGTCTGGGAAAATCATGATTCTCATATATTGTTGGTGGATACATAACTTGGTATGACATATTTGGACTACAATTTGGTAATATCTATCAAAATTTAAAATAAGTGAGTGCCATATAAGTCAGCAATACCACCATTGAGTATGTACTGATATATTAGGATGTGTGCACCATGGATTCATTTAAGGATGCTTACTGCAAAACTGTTTACATATTTAGAAAACACATACATATTTAAAATGGAACACCATCTAGCTATTAAATTATATACATACATACATACAGTACTTGAAAATATAATTTCTCTGATCACTTTAACTAAAATACGCACTTTAGTCTCCCATCTAATATGTATGTGTGATTTACTCTAGGGCATAAAACACAGAAGATAACAAATTTTTTTAACTTTATATATGGATGGTAGATTATGTGATTGCTTTTATTTTCTCTGTTCTCTGACAGAATTATAATTCCTTGTGTCACTAGCCTTTTGACCAATTGAATGCAAACTCAAGTGGTGTTTGTCATGTCTGAGCAGAAGCTTTAAAAGGCAATATCTGGTTCTGCTGTTTATGTACCATGAGACAGTTTTGCCCTTTGTAAGGGCTGCTCCTTCAACTGGAATTCCAGAATAAAAGAGACATGCAGCTCATCTTCAGCCAAACCTCCAGCAACAAGTAGCATGAATGATGGAATAAACCTATGTGTTTTTAAGCCATTAGGGTTTGTGAATTGGTTGATATTGCAGCACTGCCTGACAACAACAAAACAGGGATACAATATAGATTAAACAAAACCAAGGTTTATAAATGGAGTTTAATTTGGTTTAAAACGAGAAGTCCACTCTGAAAACACTGTGAAGTTATTCAATTCACACAAAGAATTCTGGATTTGATGTGTTAATCTCTTGTAAAAAGATAAACAGAACGATTTGATCACATTGTCTCTAAAAGTTAACCAATAGACCTAAGAAGGTTCAGACCGAGTCTCACATCTACAGCCATAGGATTTTCATAAATTCCTCTCGTTTTGCTTTAGTTGATTTCTCTGGAATTTTTTTTTAACGAATTCTAATCTATTCACTGATAAACTTGGTAATGATATAATTTTTCTCTTTTTCTTAATCTGAATATCTCTTGTGGCAGGAGCTTTATTGAGAACATTTCCATGATAAAGGTTATTTACTCTTGCCTAATTACTCATTTAATTGTGCTTAGAATAAATTGACAATGAATTCGTTGTGAGATGACACCTTATAGATCTGCAGTTACTGTGGGAATTTTCCACTCACCTTACAGTTTCACAGCCCAGGAAGAACGGTTATATGTTTGGATTCCACCAATAGTTACATCATTTTGCTTTTTCTTTAGCGTTTCACATAGGATGAGATATGTTAAATTATATTTCCACCAAATAAACTGAAAATATCAAAAAAATCTGCAAATATGCCTGTATCAAATTTTGGCATGTGATAAATGTACACTTACATGTATATAACATCTGCCTCAGTCTTTCTCAAAGTTTTCATTCATTACATTCATGCTTTAAATCTGTGCTTAGAAAACTTTGCCTTTTTATAATACCACCTCAAATATTCATTAAATCCCAGACCAAATCAAGTTATAGTTTATATATTTTTTTCTGGAGAAACTCATAGCGTTTTTCAGATACAGCCATAATCCCCACTTTTATGAATAAAAATTATTTTAACCTAATTTATTAAAGGAATAGTGAAATTATCCACCATGAAACACAAGTGATGAGGGAAATTGGCCCCGAGTCATAATTTCATAGTTTCCATCCTCATCACTATCAAGTAAAATTCTTTAAATCAGGTCCAGTTAATTGGCAGTGACATTGTACATATGGATTCACCATCTTACTTAAGCTCAAAATCACACAAAGAATGATTTCAGTTAGCTCTCTCTTCTTTCGGTTTCCTTTGTGGTAGCTGTGCAGACTGCCTTAGCAGGAGTTGTAGCAGGAAAGAAAGGGAATAAGAAGGGAAGCCCCATCCTACGTTGTTGTGCTACTGCGTTAACATCAGTAGTCTCTGTTGGCCACATGGTCTTTATTAATTCCAGCATGTGGGTGAAAATGATTTGGTTGAATTTGTTTGCAAATCAATATGTTCTTCACTAGTTATTTTTGCTTGTTCATTTCATGTGGATTTTTAAATTTTACTTTATTTTTAACTGACAAATAATAATTGTATATGTTTATGGGGTACAATGTGGTATTTGGATACGTGTATACATTGCGGAATGATAAAATCAGTCTAATTAGCACAGCCACTATCTCAAATTTTATCATTTCTTTGTGGTGAAAACATTTAAAATTCTCTCTTTTCACTGTTTTGATATATACAATACATTATCATTAACTAAAGTGACCATGCTGTGCAGTAGATGACCAGACCTTATTCCTCCTGTCTAACCAAAACTTTGTACCTTTTGTCCAACGTCCCCCCAGTTTCCATCTATCCCCTCTACTAGCTGCTGGTAACTACCAATTTACTCTCTACTCCTATAAGTTCAACTCCTTTAGATTCCACATATAAGTGAGAACAAACAATATTTGTCTCTTTGTGCCTGGCTTATTTACCTTAGCCTATATCCTCTAGGTTCTGCTATTTTAATCAAAATGTGAGCTCTTTACAGCTAAGATGCCTTCATGCCACATGGGAAACCACTAATTCTTGGTGATTTGATAGAATCTGATTCAAACTCCTGGGACAGTCTGAAGCCCTTTCTGTTACCTCTTTGCTTCTGGCAATTGACACGACCCTAGCTCTCTCTAACAAATTCCTTCTTCTCAAAGGAAGTTCTCTATTTTTTTTTTCTGGAATGCTTAAAACAAAACATTTTTTCTGAAAATTTTTCTTAGCAAATATTTTATTGCTAAATAATTTGCTAAAATAATTGCTAAATAATTTGCTAAAATTTGTTCAAAAATATTTTTTCTGCTTCAAGATTTTTGTGAGTTTTTGCAAGTTATTATTGAATATCATAAGGGATAGGTAAAACAAAAAAGTGCACCATTTCCCACACCTCTACCATCTGTTAAACTACATACACTCTTACTTCCACCGATTTCACTTTTCTCCTGACCTCAGCAAGAACATTTTGTTCTCACTCAGATTTCAGAGATTACTAAGGATGCATTCTAAACTAGCACCATGTAGTGCCCAAAATAAAATTCTGGCAAATGCATTTTTATACCACATGCAGATTTTTTGTAACAATAATCTATCTTTGTTTTAGGTAAAAATCAGAAGACACTATATTCTTTGTTTCCTAGCCTGAAACACATTTCTTCCCCCTTTCTAAAAGCTTGAATGATTTTGTAAGAAATACTTCAATATTGTTTCCTTGATCCTCTAAGCTAGTGATAAGTCAGAATAACCCAGCGAGATGCAGCCAAGGCCCACAGAGGCTTATGTTCCCAGTTGGGCTTGGTTGAATAATGACAGCTCCATTGCAGGCCAATCGATAGGGAAATTGTGAGATCTGATGATGCAAGCCAATTCCCACACTGCTGCATATACCTAGATCTTCTTTTGAGGCACTGGCAAACTATAAGAGATTAAAAGATTTAATCAGAGTTACTGCTGTGAACAGAACATGAATTCAAATTTTCATAAATGAGACCCAAATAGAATTAACTATTTGATATTGTACCCTTTTTCCTGATCTGCTTTATCTAGTGTCTTCTGGGTTGTCCCTGTCTCACAGAAATAGTTGAATGTGGTCCAAATTCACTATTGGTTGAGTTAATACCAAAGTTATTTTGAATATATCTGCAAAGGTCTACAGAATATCATGTCTTTTTGCTAAATTTCAAAGCGTCCTTCAAGATTCTGAATGCAGAACTGCACTTCTAAGTTTCCAAAATCTTCACCACAAGTATTTTTGACTCTTTTAAGTCACTTAGTGAACACCCTCGGTCATAAGGATGGAAGGTGTAGTGCAAGACAGCTCTCCACTATCTCTGGACTCATCCCTGTCATTGCCCTATGCCACTTTCACCGCGTTCTGGTCTGTCATAGCCTATCCTTCCATCTCTAGCAGCTTAACTGGAATGGTTTAAGAAGAAAATTTCTGTCTTTCTAAAACTAATTCTGGAGAATATTATTTTCTGTATTTTATAGAATACTCAATAAATTGTTACATCATTGATTTAGCCTTAAACAATTTTGTTTTGCCTTTCTTCTTCTGTTATAATTTATTTATGGCAAATTATAAATTATTTTCAACCAAATTATCTTACTTTGTCTTTTTTCATTTTTTTCTTTTTTATATAACAGCTGTATTGACACAAAATTCACCTACCATATATTTCACTCATTTAAAATATATGATTGTGTGGTTTTTGGTAAATTCACAAAGTTGTGCAACCATCACTACAATTTTAGAACATCACCCCAAAAAGAAACCCAATCCCAATAGTAGTCATTCCCCATTGACCCCCATCCCCAAGCCCCTACTGGTCACTAATCTACCTTCTGTGTCTATGGATTTACCTATTCTGGATATTTCCTGTAAATGGAACCACACAATATGTGGCCTTTTGTGTCTGCTTCATTCACTTGGCATTATGTGTTTTTCATTCATGTAGCATATATATCAGTATTTCATTCCTTTTATGGCCAATAATATTCTGTTGCATTCCCAGGTCACATGGTCATTTCATGTTTAACTTTCTGAGAAACTGCCAAACTGTTTTCCACAGCAGTTGCCCCATTCTGCATCCCCACTGGTTGTGTATGAGTGTTCAAATTTCTTCACATTCTTCACAACACTTGTTGCTGTTTGTCTTTTTCATTATAGTCAACCCCGTGAGCATAAAGCAGTATGTCATTGTGGCTTTTCTTTGCATTGTAAATCAAATAACATTGAGCATCTTTTCGTGTGTTTTTCTGGCCATTTGTATATCTTCATTTAAGAATTGTTTATTCAGATAATTTTCCCATTTTTTAATTGGATAATTTGTCTTTTTATTATTAGGTTGTAAGTGTTCTTTATATATACTAGATATAAGTCCCTTATCAGATATACGACTCGCAAATTTTTATTTCCAATTGACATGTAATAATTATACATATTTATGGGGTACAGAGTGATATTTTGATACAGTGTGTAATTATCAAATTCAGGTAATTAGCATACCCATCACCTTAAACATTTATCATTTTGTGGGGGTTGGGAACTTTCAAAATCCTCTCTTCTAGCTTCTTGAAAATATACAATCAATTGTCATTAATTATAGTCACCCTGTAGTGCTATGCAACAGTAGAATATATTCTTCTCATCTAGCTGTAATTTTGTATTCTTTAACCAAAGTCTCTCCATCTCCTTCTCTGCCCTATCCTTCCAAGCCTCTACACACTGTTGGTGGAAATGGGAATTAGCATAACCGTTATGGGGAAGAGTGTGCAGATTCCCCAACAAACTACAAATACAAAACTAAAACTGCTGCCTGATCCAGCTGTCTCACTCCTGGGTATATACCCAGAGGAAAATAAATTAGTATATTGAAGAAATATCTCCACGTTTATTGCAGAATTATTCACAACAGCCAAGATATGGAATCAGCCTAAGTGTCCGTCAATGGATGACTAGATAAAGAAAATGTGGTGTACACACAATGGAACACTCTTCACCATGAAAAATGACAAAAGTCTGTCTTTTGCTACAACATGGAGGATCCTTGAGGACATTGTGTTAGTGAAACAAGCCAGGCATGGAAGGATAAATACTACATGTTCTCATTCATATGCAAAAGCTAAAAATGTTTATCTCGTAGAACTAGAGAGAAGAATAATGTCTTTTTCAATTTTGTAAGAGAAATGAAAATTCAAGAAAATTATTTAAAAACAATAATAATTCAAACAATAGGGGGATAAATGGTAAAAGTAAATTATCAGCCCAAATGACTTAGTTAAAAAGTAATTAAACATTTAAGAATAGCATACTACAGTAGGAGCTTATTTTTAATAAAAAATTCATTGTTCAAATAATTTGTTCTAAAATTATATTCATGTTACCATTACCACAAAAAAACTATACCACAAAATAATTAAAAACTAAATGACTCTTTTGTGTAACATATGGTGTTGGATTAATCCTTGGCTTGCAAATATGCTGCTTGGTGATTCCAGTTATCTAATTCACAAAACAAGATAATTTCTAAATAAACAACTATAATTATTTATGATTTCAGTAAGATCTACAATTTTAAGTTAAATTTGTAAAAAATCTTTTTTGTTTTATAGCAAAAACTTAGAAAATGAAATGGAAATAAAACAACATTTTGTATATAGATATAAAAATATCGGGGAGTAAATCTAATAGTAGATTTAACTTAAAATTATAGATCTCTACACTTATAACTGCAAATCATTTTTAGATAAGTTAATGAGATAACTATATTTAGAAATATGATGTGATGTTAATAAATGAAATATATTATATTTTAAAGATATCAATTCTCCATAAACAGATCATGCATCTATAGATTAAATATAATTTCATGGCTGGGCACAGTGACTCACATTTGTAATCCCAGCACTTCGGGAGGCCAAGGCAAGACCACCTGAGGCCAGGAGTTCGGGACCAGCCTGGGCAACATAGTGAGACACCATCTCTAAAAATAAAATTAACTATGTGGGTGGTGGCGTACGCCTGTATTCCCGCTACTTCAGAAGGCTGAGGCAGGAGTTCAAGGCTAGAGTGAGCTATAATTGCACCACTGTACTACAGCTTAGGGTTATTAAACCCACTCCCAAAGTGGTTAAATTAAAGGAATATACAATACTAAGTGTTGCAAAAAGTATGGAGCAACTGGAACTTTCATGTTTCACTGTTTGGAGTTTAATTGATAAAACCACCTTGAAAACCCTTTTTCTTATCTACTAAGTCTAAACATTTTATACAGAAACTATAACTGCTTAATACAGGTCATTAGTAAAATATATAAGTAATTTTTAATATATTAGTATAATGGAATATTGCATAGCAACAAAACATCCAACGACTGACGCATTCAATAACTTCAATGAAGCTCATGTTCATGATGTGGAGTGAAAAAAGCAAGACGTGAAATAGTGCATCCTGCATGAATACGTTTATCTAAGTTTCAAAACTAAGGAAAATTAGTATTTTGTTGAGATATTTCCCACATCTCCCTACGATGGTGGAAAATATAAAAGTGGTTACTTTGGGGAGTCACTATCCAGAGTGAATACATGAGGGTATCTAATAGGGTACTAGAAATATAATGTCTTTTTTTCTGTGGTGAATTAGATATAAACATGCATGAAAATCATCAAGATGTAGACAAAGATTTGTGCAATGTTATAATTAATTTTTACTTTAGTGAAATAAAATGAATGTTACTAAATGGATTAAAAAATAAGAACAGAATTTAAGAAAAAGCTGGTTCTGAGAAGTTTTGACTTAATATATTGGTTTCTTCATTTTATCACTATTTTCTTATATTACTGAAGCAAAGTATGGAATAGTTCTAAGATTTATGAAAGAAAATGCAATACATGTAAATAATTATACATATATATATACATATATGTATACACACTTGCATGTGCTCGCATGTATAATAATATATTATATTAATATATTTCACAAGTTTTCACTGAGTTTGTACTCTATTTTTAGCACTGCGGTAGCAATGCATACTTAAGATCATACTGGGGACCAGATCTCAGTGTCCAGCTCAAGGGCTTATGGAAATTAGAGAAGATGGAAAGCAGCTCCATCACCATCAGGATCCACCAGTTTCTTGGGTGCGTTTGGGGCTGATGGTCAGGCCTCAGATAGGAGAAAATATTTTCCCCAGTAGGGTTTGTCTTGAAGTCATAGTGGAGTAAGATAGAGCCAAAAACCCCATATTTATGAATAAGTATAAATAAAACACCAGAAGGTGTATGTCAAATCTCAGTGATCACAGTGCAATGTCACCAGATCATCCATGGCATAAGATTGCCACACCGAGCACTCGAGAATGACAGGCTCAATGCCTGCTAGGAGACCATGGAGGAGACAGGATGACAGATCAAGTGACGGTATTGTGTATGACTTTGGTACTAATTCCATTTTGATTGTCACCCTGGGCTCTCCCTCCTAGGCTTTTGTACCACAGGGAAATTATGTTTAAACACACCAGCTAAAATTATTATTTCTCTTCTTTTTCTAATTCATACTTAAAATCGAGGACCCCAGACAATTAGCTATGACATTTCTGATAATTATTTCTGGGAAGTTTTATAGACGAGTGTAAACAACTCACCCTCAATCCACATAACTCAGTTCAAAAGTCCATTGGTTATATCCGCTAATGAATGTTTTCAGCTGTTATGTTTACAAATATATTTTTAATTCACTTCAGTGAAATGGCATTATTCCTAATCATATTAATGAACATCTGAGAGGAATCTAAATGAAAATGTTCTCCTCATTTGGTGAAGATAAGAACAGTGGTTCTTTAGCAACAGGCACTGTTACCGGCAATTCAGGTACGCAGCACTCATTTCCAGACGTGAATAATAAAAACAGGGGGCTTTGCTTCCTTCTGAAGTGTACTCCCATGGATTCTAAAGATTTAGAGAGCGCTTAGTTAGATTTATTTTTAATTTCCATTTCTCTGAAAGACAAAGGAAAATGATTGAAATTCAAAGAATCAAGTTGTTTATTTTCATTAAAACATAATGATATCCTTAGAACATTTTATTCTTTTTGTTTTTCTGCTGTGGTACATTGCATACAAGTCAAAGAAGATTAAGAACACTAGAAAGTGTTTTACGGGTATGAAAATTTCTTCCAAAAAAAGTTAATTTCTACCTATGAAAGTTTTGATATCCAACAAGAAGAAAATGAGTTAATTGTAGTTGTCTTTTTTGATTACTGGCAAGAATTATTGGGGTGCATCATAAATCTTCAGATCACTTGAGAAAAATACATTCATGGAGACAATTATATAGATGTATGCAATAATATTCTATCTTTGGAGACTTCTTTAAAGAATAAGGAATAAAATTTGAAAAGAAAACAAAATTTCAAGAGAAAATATTTTATTCTCCATGTTTACAATGAGAAAACTACCTAAGCAAATTAGTCTTAATTTCCATATAATTGCTTTTTACAGAAGATTATAGATTTGTGTACCTATTATCTGTGTCTCTGTATATTTAAAAATAAAATTATCTTTAGGTTAATAGTAATTGGAGATATTAACCTTCATTTCATCTACCCCTGTAATAAGCTGGTTGTATAAGTAGTATGTATGGTGAATAGTAATCACTGATATTCGGGAAAGAACATTTTGAATTAGGTTTTTTTTCAGTTATTGAGAGGACACTGACAATATAGAATTTGGTACCAAAAGTAGGGTGCTGGAAATGGCATCTACATGGCAACATTGGCTGATCAAGGAAACAGAAGGGAGGGAAGTAAAAACACCTTTTTTTCAAAATGGGCAATTGCTTAAAATTAGGAGGTTATAAAATATTTGGGCAGATTATAATAATTTACATCTTGATTGAGTTTAAAGACAAAGTTTGTAATTGGAGATGAACAGCAGAATTTTGGGATCACTTGAGTATTTTTTGGCTGCTTTTTGTAGCTTTTAATAAGGTTTAACATGAAAGTTTGATTTCTCTAAATATAACATGGTAAGTGGGAGAAATAGAGGGAGATGAGTTTGGGACAAAATTAAAGTCTAATTTCTCTCTGAGCACCTTCTATTTGGCAGTCTCTGCCAAGTAAATGAAACTGGCTCAGAGGAAATGAAGGCATTATAAGCAGAGGCAACAACTTTCCCCACCAGGACTGCCATGCCAGAGTGTCTTAAGATCATTACAGTGAGGGTCTGGGGTATGAATAAACAGAGTACTGTGGCCAGGATACTGGATTTCTGCACAAAACTCTATGTTTAAATAAACATTTTTCTTGGAGCTGTTAGCTGAGAATTGAATGGAAGCAAATGAGGCAAAATAATCTAGGAGTTATGTGAAGAAACCCTAAGTTTGGCTGAAGACAACTCCTGACTGGGAAGGAATTCTCAGGTTGCCGTATTCCCCTTGTCAAGAACTGGGCTGCTAAAACTCTGTGTTAAGCTGGGCTAACTCCCAGAAAATATAGTCTTCCCAATATATACACCTCAGATTTGACCATTTAAGACAATGAACAAAGAAAATCCCCTCAAATGCAGAGTCAAGAATTACTGATAAGAAAGGAATAAGGAGATTCAGCAAGAAAGCAGAATATAAATATACATATTTGCCAAGACAGCAAGATAAAATAAAATAAAAAAAAAAAAGACTCATAGACTCATACCCTTTTTATAAGAATCTTCATTCTTTCCATCTACTAAGTATAGCTTCTAAACCCATGATAGATGCTCTACATCAGGGGTTGGAAAAAATATGGTCTGTGGACCAAACGAGGCCTGCCTCCTGTTTCTGTAAATAATGTTTTATTGGAACACAGCCATATCCATTCATTCACGTGTTGTGTATGGCTGCTTTTATGCTACAAGCATAGGGTTAAGTTGTAGTGACAGAGATCAGATAGTCCACAACCCTAAAAATAATATTAACTATCTAGTCCTTTACAGAGAGAATGTATGCTGAATTTTACTATAGATCTGTGGATTTTATGTATTATTTTTATTTTATATTCTGAATGGAATTTTTCATTTTATTTACATAAGCAATTGCTGTAAAAATAAACCACCTCAAATTCATCAGCTTAAAATAAAAATATATTATTTTGGGGCCAGGCACGGTAGCTCATCCCTATAATCCTAGGAGTTTGGGAGACTGAGTCAGGAGGATCGCTTTAGGCCAGGAGTTTGAGACCTCCTGAGCAATGTAGAGAGAACCTGTCTCTACAAAAAGTTAAAAAATGAAATTAAAAAAAGTTAGCCAGGCGTAGTGGTGCATGCCTGAAAACCTAGCTACGTGGGAGGCTGAGGCAGGAAGATCATTTGAGCCCAGGAGTTCAAGATTACAGTGAGCTGTGATGATGCCACTGCTCTTCAGCCTGGCTGACGGAGTGAGACCCTGTCTTTAAAATATGTTTTTTCATGATACTCTTTTCCATTTAAGCTTGTTTCTATTGCCAGAAGAACTCACTCATGCACATATAGTCAGATGTGGGTTGGATAACTAGCTCTTTTTTTTCTCTAAGAGGTAAGGATCAACAATTTTCTGGAAAGGGCTAAATAGGAAATATTTTAAGCTTTGCAGTCACGCATGTCACATACTGTCTCTATTGCATATTTTCTTTTATTTTTTAACAACACTTTACAAATGTATACACACTCTTAGATTCAGGGATGTACAAAAACATACTGTGGGTGACATACCATGGACCATGGTCTGCCAAACCTCTGTTCTATGCTTTTTGTGTGTGTGTGTGTGGCCACATCCTTCTGTCAAAGCAAGTTACGAGGGCAGCCCATGCTCTAGAGTTTGGGAAACAGATTCCAACTCTTGATGAGAAGAACTGCAAAATCCATTGCAAAAATTAGATACAGAGCTGGTTAAAAAAAGGTGGCTATTTTTGCAACCTGTCATACTTTTTCTGTTCTCTGTTCTGGTTATCTAGGAAATGAGTAACGTATTTTTTACCCATAAATACCCCCATCAAGATGTAATGAGGAAGACTTAAGCATCAACCAGAGTTCCTGAAATTGGAGCTGAGTACACTAGAAAAATGAAGCTTTTCTCACGTTGCAGGTGAATGAGCGCATTTTCTACAGGTACAGCTTTATTGACAGGAAGAAGGGTCTAAGTGGATGTTTTGCATACACTGGAGCGGAATCCGTAAACCAGTCCTGTGGGTGTTTGACACTCAAGTGTGTCCCTCCGTTTCTCCTCTTCAACACCACCACCTGTGTGTTCAGGTGTCCCCCAGTCTTTGAGAAACCGTGCACTTAAAGGGAGGCTGAACATGACTCAGGCCCCAAAGGTAGATAATAGCTGGTCTAAGCCCTGAGGGTGTTTGCACTGCTCTAGTTAGTATCTGTTAAGGTCTGGGCCTATGGGGAAATGCTGTTCAGCGAAACAGGTCTGCAGGTGTTTTTACGGGAGTGATTTTACAACTCCTTATTAAGGTAAAGGAAGAAAGGAGGGAGGGAGGAAGAGAGAGAGAAGGGAAGAGTGGGAGAGAGGAAGAAAGCGAGGGAGAAGGAGGAGAGGGGGAGATAGAGAGAGAGGGAGAGGGAGAGGGAGAGGGAGGAAGACAGACAGAATCTTTTATCTTCTTCTGGATTTTGCTTGTCTGAATCCAGTGGCCGAATTGGTGTAGCCATCTTGTCATTCTGTGGAAATTTAGACAGAGTATTGTCAACAAACAGAGAATAGCATAGCCAAAAAATTTAAAAAAAAATTTGAGTCTTGATATCATTGAGCTACGCAAATATGCTGCTACTTACCTCTGGTATTCTGCCAGTATATACTGCATTCTGATAGTTAAGCAATCAAGTTGGTTTTCTCATGCTTGAAGTCAAAAGCACTGATTCACCTTACTCAAAACAAAACAAAAACAAGAACAGCAGCAACAATAAAATCTGGACTGGATATAAAGAGACTCATCTTGGAATACCAGGTACCTGAAACAGAAAAAGCTACATTAAAAAGGAATAGGATGTGGAATTATATCTCTTCTTGGGTTGACACTGGGGTAGGGTGGATGAGGAGATACACAGATGATGCTAGAAATAATTCTAATTCATGACAACAACTAATAACTAAATCTATGACAATCAAGACAAAATACATATTTCTGTTGAAGAGTTTTCATAGAAGGGAAGGTGCAATAGCAGAGATAAATATGTGTAAATCAGTTTCTTAAAAGTATAGAAGAATGGACTTTCAAAGAAAGTGTGTGTTCCTTATCCTACAAAGACAGACAAAATTTTGTCCAAAATCAGGCTATCCAAAAATGTAACTTTATAATGAATTCCAAAATGAGTGAGGGCTGCTGAAATTCTCACTAGACAAAGTGAAGTTTAAAGTGAGGCTGTTTCATGTGAAAGTCAAGCATGCCCTGCTGGTGAGACAGCAGGGATGCAGTTTGGGCATCAAGAAGAGACTTGAAGTCAGTTCAGATATAGATCACTGAATAGGAACAGCCCTTAAGAGAATGTCCAAGATATGTTTAGGTGGATGCCAACATCTCCCAGGCTAAATACCAACCCTTTTTTTTTTTTAGATTTTTGAAATCCTAATTTTATTTTATTTTATTTTTTAAAATTTATTTATTTTTTAAATTTCAGAATATTACAGGGATACAAATGTTTAGGGTACATATATTGCCTTTGCACCGCCTGAGTCAGAGCTACAAGTGTGCCCCTCTCCCAGACAGTGTGCACCACACCCATTAGGTGTGAATATACCCAACCCCTCCTCACCCCCCACTTGCCCAATACCTGACAAATGTCACTTTCATATGTGCACATAAGTGTTGATTAATTAGGACCAGTTTGATGGTGAGTATATGTGATGCTTGTTTCTGCATTCTTGTAATGCTTCACTTAGGAGCATGGGCTCCAGCTCCATCCAGGATAATACAAGAGGTGTTAGTTCACCATTGTTTTTTGTGGCTGAGTAGTACTCCATGGCATACATATACCACATTTTATTAATCCACTCAAGTATTGATGGGCACTTGGGTTGTTTCCACATCTTTGCAATTGTGAATTGTGCTGCTATAAACATTTGTGTGCAGACGTCTTTATTATAGAACGTCTTTTTTTCCTTTGGGTAGTTGCCCAGTAGTGGGATTGCTGCATCAAATGAATACCCAACCTTTTAAAGTTGGGTAATAATGGAGGTATGCCACAAATATCAGAAAGCCCCTTTAATGTCATCTCACTCTGAAAATGAAGTGAAAATAATTTCATGTGGAATTGAATGTCTTCCTTTAGTCTAATCCCATTATATGTTATAGTTTTTAATATTTTTAGCAATTACTAAGTATGACATATTATTGGAATTTATGTTTTCTCCAGTTTCCACACTAAACTGTAGCTTTCATAGGAGTAGAAAATCTATTTGCCATATAGGGAAAGGGGACTATTAGGTTTCTAATAAAGCTCATTATAAATGTGTGAATTTCCCCATTATCTCCTAAGAAAGGAAGGAAATCAGAACTCAATTTAATATAAAATTCACTCATCATAAAATAAAAATTATTGTAGGTAAATAACAGTACTGAGTAATATTTTATCTGATTTTTTTTATTTTGGAAGAGATTAAGTGTTACAAAAATATATTAATTAATGTATCACTAAAACACTAATGAAAAGGAAAGGCAAAAGGACATTACTTAATTCCAGAAATCTAGTGGTATCTAGCAGATACAGTTTAATACCAAAATGAAAAATGTAGAAAGCATGGAGCTCCAGGAAAAAGGAGCAATGCCTGAAATCAATAAGTACTTGTCACATTCTAACAAGATGATTGTATTGATTTTTCAAACTTCAGTCTGTTTTCATTTGGAAACTTGCTGTTGAGTGTATATCTGTAGACTTTTATTACTATGCAGATGTTATATTATATTCAATTGTCCATCTATCCAACTCAATGATTTAATACTCTCATGATCATATATATATCAAACTTTTACTATATGTAAAATGTGCTTTTTTCAGAAAATTCCTAAAAATTCTTCATATTATTATATATTCTGTTACCAATAGAACATACACACATACACACTCACACACACACATTAAGACTAACTCTCAGAATTTTAAATCATGATCAGATTTTGTTTTCTAGGAAATCTTATCAACATAGCCCTTCTAAAATATTTCAGTTGAAGATTACTTAATACATCATTTGCTATCCTGATAACTTTTCACAATTAATAGGGTATTTTGAAAATTGTTTATCTATTTACATGGTTATACAAAACTAGCATTTTCATTAAAAAGCTGAAAGCATAATTAAGGAAAAAAATTAAATTAATAAATTTATATGAACCACTGAGCCATGTCAAAAGTATTTCTCCCACATTATTTGGTTTAGATATCGATTTTGTATAAAGTTGAGGGAATCATTTACTAGTGACTCCTTGGTGGTCTGTGGATGAATATCATCAATAATTCAATAGCTATCTAACATTCAAAATAATATGTGTTATTTTAATTAAATAATCCATATATTATACTATAATAATTTGGAAAACAAATTGGTATAATGTATTAAATAAACATTAACTGAAATGCTACAACCCAGAAATGACACTATTATTGAAGTCAATGTCTGTATAGATGTGCACATACATATATAAATTTATATTTTAATGATAAAATACAATTTGAGAAAGGATCAATTTATCTCTATATAACAAAATTTAAATTTCATAAACCGAGAAAGGTACCACACTTCTTTTTTTTGTCCTATTGTATTATTTAAATTCCTATAAGTTAGAAAACAGAATATTAATTAAATTATTTTACTTCGCTTATTATCTCCTTTTTCAAGAATAGTCTCCTTTTATCATTTGCATCATGCTATATGTAACCTAACAGTTCTATTTAAATTAACTTTAAGAATTACTAGTTCTTGACCCTTTAAAAAGTTATACGACTCCCTTATTACTGAATTATCTATTTCCACTAACCTCAGACAGCTAGAGGTCAGTCTTCAAGTAACGCTTTACGACCCTTGTCGTCTAAGTGCATCTGGACTCCATCAATAATTTTAGAACCATTAACCTGTGCACATTTTCTTGTTTACTTTATGATTTTGGAATTTACAGAGCAACAGTTTCCCTTATTTCCATTCACAGATAATTTTTTAAAAATTCTTTTGAATCTTTGTACTATATATTTTCTTCTCAAAAAGCCACATCTGCATTCTTCCCACGCATTTGCCTTGTATCCTGCGATTCTCTTTGGTTTGTATACTAAAGAAAATCTTTCTTTCCTTATATTTCTGTCAGTTACTCATTTGCCTCTGCCGTGTATTTTTCTTCTGTAGTAGCAGTTATTAGTAGCATGGGTCTAGTATCGTGTCATGTATGGTTTTTAGGTGTATTAAGTAACATGTGTTCGTACTGACATCTCCAAACCTAATTCTACGCCATACATGTTATTCTAAACTTGCTGCTTTTGCGTGTCTGTGACTCCCCATTGTAACAGTGAGAAACTTGACGCCCACCTCCTGACATCCATTCACCTCGTTTCTTTCAATTCCAGCACCTGCATGGGATCATATTCCTACAGGAAACAACTTTTCCTACTTGAGTACTGTGCTTATGTCCAATTCCTTTTCCTTTCAGTCTTACAAACTCCATCATTTCCAGAATTACTTAGGTCAACACCTTTTAACCACACCCCCTTCAGAGACGGCATTTCATATATTTGTAATAAAGTTAGATTGTTTTTATAGTCTGCATTCCATCCTGTGGTGCTTTATTTTCTCAAATATTTTTATTTGCGTATCTTAACATCCATTCTTTATGCTATAAAGGTTCATGATTTTTGACAAATTCATGAAATTTATTAATTGGAAAATGATAATGAAAGTGAATATGAAATTTTAACTCTATTATCCTAATTATTGCTATATTAGAAATTTAAAATGAGATCATACAAATTGTTATTTGCCTCAGTGTAATTATCTGCTGGGGGATGCACTGTTATATATATTTTACATAAATCAGTATAAGTAAATATAAGTAAAATAAAAAAATTGGTAAATGTAAAGTGAAATATAAAAAACTGGTTTGAAAATAGTTATTTAAAGTGATATAAAATATGTGCTTTTGGGAAAATTGCTTCAAAAATTCTTGTTTTACTGTATTTTTGTTTTCTCTTGAGTCTAAAAAATAAGTCTTTTTAAAAAAAATTAAGTCAGGTATACTGTTTGATTTGCCATAGTCTATGTAAATGAAAAATCTGTATTTGATTTGGTATTAGCATTATAGATCTATCCTAGTGGTTAGTAATATCTCAAGTGAAAAAAATCATAGTGGAATAAAGTTATTATTTCTTCTACTATATCACAGATAAAATAATTAGCTAAGTATTATGTTGATTAAAGTTAATCTAGTAAATTTGTAAATGAAAGTGATTATTTCATACTACACTATCTGTTCAAATAATTTTTCAGAAGCAAAATTGATCTTGGCATTTATATTCAGAGTTATTGGCATTATGTCATAAAGTAACACTGCCTTAAAAGATGAATCACAAGCCATTTTTCTACCGTATTTATTGATTATCCTTCAGATTATAAAGAGCTTGTAAGGTTAAAAAGCATTTAAAGATTTATTACCAGTATTGATCTACTTTTTTTGCAGTGTTGAAAGCAAATCTGAATCCGGTGCCAGCAAAAGATACAGTAAACATTACTGTTTAAATGCCAGAATTTAGCAATTTAAGGAATGTTTTCACAATGTATTAAAATGTATGATTGGTCTACTTGTTACATATATAGATTAATTCTTATTTCATTATCAACAGTTGTCACCCCTTTCATGTTCAATTGATTGTCAGATTAGCTAGGATTAAACAAATCTCAACCGCAGCTCATGAAACGCTTCTTTGATTATGGATATGTTTTCCTTAATTGAACCTAACTTCCCCCAAATGTGGTACAGATCATCTTTTAGAAAGTGCAAAGACATTCTCTCTCTCTCTCTCTCTCTCTCTGTTTCTGTCTCCATCTTCATCTCTATCCTTTCTATCTGTCTCTATTGGCTATGTTTCTGTTTCCTCTATCATATCTGAATCTTTATACCTATATGATTCTTTATTAAAATGCATTATTGGACATATGCATATATTATGTTATCACATGTATACTTATCTATGTATACATATATGTGTATATGTACATATGTATATGTTTCAAAGAAAGAAGTGTTCTGCATAAAAACACACGATTTTACATATGCTGCTAGAGTGATACAGATTTTCAATATGGGATATTAAACATAACTTTCGTACTTTCCTCATTTATATTTCTTTTGTGATTTTTAAATGAGACCACAATCATTACTTGAAGTTAGTAGGATAAACAGTAAGATCTTAAATATTGCCACAATTTTCATAGCTTTTCTTTAGAGATGTAATTTTTTAAATCTGATTTTTTCATAAACCAAAACATCCTTCAGTTTCCTGCAGGACCATTTTTTATATCATTTTCTAGTGTAAACATTTAAAATAGGGCTTACCAAAGTGAATGCATTTTTCCCAATCCATGAGCTAATTCATGAAGAAAATGATTAAATGAGCAAATAATTTGTGAATGTTTGCACATTTTATACACCCTTGAAGGCAGGTGAGCACATCAAATAGGAAGCATGTACATCCATTACTCTCTAAACTTATGCAGGGGAAGTCTGTATATGTGTGTTTGTGTTTCTCATATTACTCAATTAACATCTTGTAATTTAAACATTTGTTTTTGCCCACATACTTGATATAGTCCTTTCCTATTGGCCATAAATTATCTCCCATCTCTATGTTTTAATATTACCTAGTGATATTAAAAATAATTGAGAAAACATATCAAATACACACATGTATCAATACACATCTAGTATATTTTAAAATTCCTACATGATAGCATATTAGACATGGGATGTAATTATCTAATTTAAGGATGCCAGAAATTTGATTGGAATTTATCAAATTGTACCCATTTCATAAATCTTCCTATGCTTAAAATCTGAAGGCTTTCTTATTCTTGAGATTATATTTTTAAAATACAATGATGATCATGAAATGACAACCACATCAAGGAATATAATGCATAAAAGAGTAAATTTGAGCAAGAATATACATATATATGAAGTATAAAAAATGCTCATGAAATATTATAATAATATTAACTTTGAATCTTAAATAATAGATGCATGAAATCAGATGTAGCTACTGGCAATGTCTTTACATTTTTTATGCCCATATTCGTATCTTTTATTTATATTTCCAGGCTCTGTAACATTTGCTCAAATCTTTATCTCGTACAGTCAGTGGCATAGGCCTCACATGTTAGGGCTGTGTTGGAGTAGTTACGTCATTGAATAAGTGCTGTTAGGGAACATCACTGAGAAGAATAATAAAAAATACTGGGTTGTTGTCCTGAGTTAGATATACACTGATACAAGTATTGGTTCCTATCAGCTGCATGAGTCCAGAAAAGTTAAAAATATTTGAAGCTTACTTCCCTTGCCTTTAAAATTGGGAACTAATAGTATCTATCACATCCATGAAAAGATTTAAATGACTGAGCAGTAGTCCATGGTATTTAATAGGATTTAAAACAAATATGTATTAGATTGAATATACATAAAGACAAATATCACCTATAGAATATATTTATAGTGCATAGAGAAAATATATAGAAAGAGAGGTTGTAGAACATATAGAGAATATTATTTGACACATAATACAATTGTCTATTATATGCATGCATATACAATAGCATATAAAACACAAATAAGTGATATAAAATTTAAAATGTATTAATGAGCATATGTGTATACAAATTAGAAAATATATAAATGTGTATATACACAAATCTCAAGTAATTCACAATAACAATTTTTATAGAGAATTTTGGGATGATTAAATAAGTGTAGATTAAGTAAAATTGATTTTTTTCTTACTTATGAACACTAATCTAGATTATCCTGGTTTTTGTGAAAAACCTCTGTTTATAGTAGTATGGGCTATTTTTCGAGGTGACATTCAAAAGAAAGAATATAAAAGATACAAGAGTTGAAAGAATGGTAGGCTGTGATATGTATCTGTGCAAGACTTTGTAATTTGGTGACATTTTTTCTTAATTTACAAGACTTTTTGATATACGATCTGCAATTGTTAAACTTACACATGAATTAGGATGTGCATATGTACATACATATTCAAAGTCTCAAAATTTCCCATTTCCTGGGGTGTTCTCAATTTGTACTGTCTAAATATTTCATGCAGAATATATTGTGATTCCTCTTTCACATTTTTCTTAATGTTGATAAATGTGCAAATAACATCTTATATTTTGATTTTGTCAGTTAGCACACTGTCATAAAATGTATTTTGTTAATATAGTTTTAATACATTTTTGATGTATCCTAATTCATTAAAACATATTCATATATATCCTTGGATATTTAGAGGAATATAAGTTATTTGTTTGAATATTATAAGTAAAGTTTTAGTAAGCATCTTTTGGCATATAATGTTTACTTCAGTCAATTTACAATAGTAAGAGAAATCCCCAGGAGTTATATTCCTAGGTAAAATCCATAGGAAACTCTATTACTCTTGAAAATAATTCCTTAATATTTTATCTCAGTTAGTAAAGAGAAATAGATTGCTTGTGATAATCCCACTTGAATTTTCATTAAGATTTCATATCATTGGGTTCTAACTTCTAGTCACCAGAAACCATCTGTAAAGTTACAGAATTGTAGGATTGAGACTTGGAAGGTGCCACTGAGGCCCTCTAGTTCTGTTCTTTCATTTGCCAAACAAGCAATGTAAAGTAAAAAAAGCACTAAAGACTTATTCAAGATTATATATTGCCTCAGCAGGGGTGGTGGGGGGAGTGAGGCTGGTTGGGGCTGGGTTGCAGTTAAACCTAAGGCATGAAGCCATAAGAATTCTAGAAGAAAATGTTGGAAAAACTCTTAAAGACATTGGCCTAGACAAAGAATTTATGAAGAAGACCCCAAAAGCAATCACAGCAACAACAAAAATAAATAAATGGGACCTGATCCAATTAAAAAGCTTCTGCACAGCCAAAGAAACTGTCACTAGAGTGAATAGACAACCTACAGAATTGGAGAAAATCTTTGCATGCTATACATCCAATAAAGGGCTGATAACTAGAATCTATATAGAACTCAGAAAAATCAGCAAGAAAAAAATCAAACAACCCCATTAAAAAGTGGGCAAAGGACATGAAGAGAAACTTTTCAAAAGAAGATAGACTAATGGCCAAGAAACATATGAAAAAATGCTCAACATCTCTAATCATCAGGGAAATGCAAATCAAAACCACAATGAGATATCTCTTAACTCCAGTGAGAATGGCTTTTATCAAAAAATCCCAAAACCGCAAATGTTGGTGTGCATGTGGAGAGACAGGACCACTCAACACTGCTAGTGGAACTGCAAATTAGTACAACCTCTATGGAAAGTAATATGGAGATACCTCAAAGAACTAAAAGTAGAACTGCCATTTGATCCAGCAATCCCACTATTGGGCATCTACCCAAGGGAAAAAAAGATATTCTATAAAAAAGACATCTACACTCGAATGTTTATAGCAGCACAATTCACAAGTGCAAAGACATGGAAACAACCCAAGTGCCCATCAGTACTTGAGTGGATTAATAAAATGTGGTATATGCATGCCATGAGTACTACTCAGCCACAAAAAACACCTCTTGTATTATCCTGGATGGAGCTGGAGCCCATTCTTCTAAATGAAGTGTCACAAGAATGGAAAAATAAACACCACATGTACTCACCATTAAACTGGTACTAATTAATCAACACTTATGTGCACATGTGGAAGTAACATTCATAGGGTGTTGGACAGGTGGGAAGGAGGCAGAGGGGATAGGTAAATCCACACCTAACGGATGCAGTGCCTGCTGTCTGAGGGATGGGTACGCTTGTCGGGTGGTGCAAAGGCAATTTATGTAACCAAAGTGTTTGTACCCCCATAATACTCTGAAATAAAAACATAAATAAATAAAAATTAAAAAAAAAAGAAGAAAGAAAACACCTCTACAGGACTTTCTCCAAAAAAAAAAAAAAGATTATATATTAAGTAATAGCAGAGCTGTGAGTAAAACTTGCTTCATGACTTCTAATAGTCTTTTTTTCTATTATGCATTTGGATCTTTTTCTTTGATTTATTTCACATATACAACAACATGAAATGTGTTAAAATTCACATAACTGTATCAATAAAAATACAACTTTCTAAACAGTGAAATCATCAGAATGATTTGGAAAATCTCACTCTAAAATTTAAAACACTGTAGATAACTCCATGTTATTTTCTTTAGTGAGCTCATGCAATTGTGTATTTAATAACCTTTCTTCACTATTTTTCTAATCATCCAAACTTTGGCATATACTCAAATAGGAGTAACTTGTTAGGAATTAAAGTGTTTCATTTTTAAAAGTATTTTAATGACATTTGCTTTTAAATTTAAAAACTATGCTAACATTTTTTCAATGATAATATTTTTTGAAGTGTTTTGTGACCATGGCAAAATTAAATAAACTGTAATACAACTCTGTATACCTTTGATACTGTGTTCCTCAAATCATTCATTACCCAAAAAAATGTGTGTTAATACATGTACCCATATTTTAAGAGTAAATTTGTTTCCTGCAATACATTATTTAAAGTAGATATTTGTGAAAAATTAAATAAAAGTGATTTAGAATTCACAAAATAATTTCATATACTGTGTTTTATTTTCCTATTATGAAAATTTAAATTCTGTCATTTTTATAACAACATGTTTTTATTTTTATGTCCTGAGAATGTTAGAAAAGCATCACCTTCTCATTAATTGCTTAAAACAAGCAGTGGTATTACCGACCATTTAGTATAGAATATTGATTAATGAAACCACTACTGTTTAAGTTACATGGTATAAATATATTCTCAAACAAATTTTTCCTAGCATAAATCTGGTCGAAGGATGATTTTCTATTATCATTGCCACTTTCTGAATTCTCATTAGAAAAGTTCAAAAACAAAGGACCACATTCAGTATCAATTTGTTGCTTTTCTTCTTTTTATAAAAAATAACTCAACTTTGTTTTCCCTTAATACACCATACCCAAAGGTACTGTCATTTGAAAGCTAAAATTTTTGTTTGATCTCAAGGCTATTTTAATTTTTATGAGATTGGATGTGCAGTTGAAAAAACAACCACCACATGCAAACAAACATTCAACACTCAATTTTATAGAGTAAATAGCATGCCTAAACACTTTTGCTTAAGGGAAAAAAAAAAAGGTTGCATTATACAAATTAATAAATACTGTGTAATATAGAGAGCATTTTAACACTATACTAAGTGCAACATTTGAAGGTGCTGCCCACACACCTCTTGGTTATTTTCCATCCATCCCACTCTACCCAAAAGTTGGCTCTGAGTTACATAACACGTCTGAGGTTTAGGCATTTACCACTATCTGGAATTGAGATATCTATACCTATTTTCATATGTATTTTGCATTCTCTATGTATGTGTGTATATAAAAGTATACACGTATGTATATATGCACATATATGTATTTTTTGAGTTAAATCACTTATCCTTTACTCGTGCATCAACACGAGTTCCCCATTTTACTTTTCTTAAAAATTGGATTCATATGTATCTCTCAAATTTTCCAAATTCCTCTTTTTTTTGTGGGGATGGGTAGGTTGAGTTGGTTAGTAATACTTCAATCAAAGAATCATTCATTCAGTTCCTCAGAACTGCCTCCAGTGATTTACATTTTGCTTGGCATTAAAAATAGTGTGTATTACTTACACTATTTGAAATTTTCTTTATATTGTTCACTGGACACCTACCCAGTACACATCATTAGTACTTTATCAGAGACAAAATTTTGCTGTGATAACTCTGTAATTTTTTTTTTATTTCAAAATATTACGGGGGTACAAATGTTTTTGGTTACATGGATCACTTTTGTAATGCTTGAGTCAGGGCTTTAAGTGCACCCATCACCCAGATAGTGTTCATTGTACCCATTAGGTAGGTTTTTGCCCATCCATCGCCTCTTTCCCCCTTCCCCCTGCTTGATTTCCACTGAGTTTTACTTCCCTCTGTGCATATGTGTGCTCATTGGTTAATTCCAATTTAATAATGAGTACATGTGGTGTTGCTTTTCCATTCTTTAGATACTTCACATAGGATAATGATGTCCAGTTCCATCCAAATTGTTGCAAAAGGCATTATTTCATCCTTTTTATGGCTCAGTAGTATTCCATGGTATGCACATACCACATTTTGTTAATTCACTCATGAATTGATGGGCACTTGGATTGATTCCACATCTTTGCAATTGTGAATTGTGCTGCAATAAATATTTGAATGCAGGTGTCTTTTTGATAAAATGATTTCTTTTCCTTTGGGTAAAGGATCCTTTGGGATTGCTGGATCAAATGGTAAGTCTACTTTTAGTTCTTTGAGGAATCTCCATACTGTGTTCCATAGAGGTTGTACTAATTTCCAGTCCCACCAACGGTATATAACTGTTCCTTTCTCTATGCATCCATGCCAGCATCTATTGTTTTTGGACTTTTTAATAAAAGCCATTCTAACTGGGGTAAGATGATATCTCATTGTGGTTTTAATTTGCATTTCCTTGATGATTAGTGATGTTGAGCATTTTTTCATATGTTTATTGGGCCATTTGTCTATCTTCTTTTGAAAAGCTTCTGTTCATGTCTTTCACCCACTTTTTGATGGGGTTGTTTGTTTATTTTCTTGCTGATTTGCTTGAGTTCTTTGTAGATTCTGGTTATTATCCCTTTATCGGATGTATAGCTTGTGAATATTTTCTGCCATCCTGTAGGTTGTCTATTTGCTCTGTTGATTATTTTCTTAACTCTGCAGAAGTTTTTGAATTTAATCATGTCCCATTTATTTATTTTTGTTGTTTCTGTAATTGGCACTGGGGTCTTAACATAAATTCTTTGCCTAGGCCAATATCTAGAAGAGTTTTCCCTACAGTTTCTTGTAGAATTCTTATGGTTTTATGCCTGACATTTAAGTTTTTTATCCATCTTTAATTAATTTTTGTGAGTGGTGAGCAGTACGGATCCTGTTTAATTCTTCTATATGTGGCTATCCAATTTTCCTAGCACCTTTTATTTAATAGGGCTTCTTTTCCCCTGTGTACATTGTTGTCTGCCTTGTCAAAGATCAGTTGGCTGTATGTATGTGGTTTCGTACCTGGGTTCTCTGTTCTGTTCCATTGGTCTATGTTTCTATTTTTGTGCCAGTGCCATGCCATTTTGTTTACTATAGCCTTGTAGTACAGTTTGAAGTCTGGTAATGTGATGCCTCCAGATTTGTTCTTTTTGCTTAAGATTACTTTGGCTATTCGGACTCTTTTCTGGTTCCAAACATAGCATAGAATTATTTTTTCTAGATCTGTGAAATATGACATTGGTATTTTGATGGGGTTTGTGTTTAATCTGTAAGCCACATTGGCTAGTATGAATATTTTGACAATGTTGCTTCTACTGATCCATTAGCATGATATGTTTTTCCATTTGTTTGTGTCATCTGCGGTTTCTTTCCTCAGTATTTCATAGTTATCTTTGTAGAGATTTTTAACAATCTAATGACACACCTCAAGGAACTAGAAAAGGAAGAGCAAACCAAACCAAAAAGCAGCAGAAGAAAAGAAATATCTAAGATCAGAGCAGAACTAAATGAAATGGAAAATAAAAAAACATATAAAGGATCAATGAAACAAAAAGTTGGTTCTTTGAAAAGATAAGCAAAATTGATAGACCTCTTTCTGAACTTAACAAGGAACAGAAAAGAAAGGACCCAGGTTTGTGTCCATAATATTCTGAAATTAAAAGAAAAAAAAGAAAAAAAAATAAGAAAAGACCCAAATAAGCTCAACTGGAAATGAAAAAGGAAATATTACAACTGATACCACAAAAATACAAAATATCATCTGTAAATACTATGAAAATCTCTTCACACATAAACTTGAAGATGTAGAGGAAATGGACATATTCCTGGAAACACACAAGCACAACTCACTCAGGAAGACTCAATCAGGAAGAAATAGTAATCCTGAACTGACCAATAAAGAGCAGCAAGATTGAAACTGTAATAAAAAACCTTCCAACAAAAAAAGCCCTGGACCAGATGTATTCACAGCTGAATTTTACCAGACTTACAAAGAAGAAGTGGTACCCTTACTGCAGAAATTATTCCATAACATCAAGAAGGAAGGAATCCTCCCCAACTCATTATATGAATCCAGTATCACCTTGATACCAAAGCCAAGAAAGGATACAACAAAAAAAGAAAACTATAGACCAATATTCCTCTTGAATATAGATGCAAGAATTTTCAATAAAATATTAGCAAGCAAAATTCAAGAGCATATCAAAAATATAATTTGTCATGACCAGGTGGGCTTCATCCCCGAGACTCAGGGATGGTTCAATGTATGCAAATCTGTAAATGTAATTCACCACATAAATAAAAGCAAGAACAAAGACCATACGATCCTTTCAATAGATGCAGAAAAGGCATTTGACAAAATTCATCACCCTTTTATGATAAGAACTCTTAACAAAATAGACATAGATGGTTCATACCTCAAAATTATTAAAGCCGTATGCGATAAACCCACAGCCAACATCATACTGAACAGGGAAAAATTGAAAGCATTCCCACTTAGAACTGGAACAAGGCAAGGGTGCCCACTGTCACCACTTCTATTCAACATAGTGCTGGAAGCCTTAGCCAGAGCAGTCAGGCAAGAGAAAGAAATAAAGGGTATTCGAATCAGGAAAGAGGACATCAAACTATCACTTATTGCTGACAGTATAATCTTATATTTAGATAACCCCAAAGACTCCACCAAGATACTCCTGGAATTGATAAATAAATTCAGCAAAGTCTCAGGTTACAAAATCAATGTACACAAATCTGTAGCATTTCTATACACCAGTAACAGTTAAGCTGAGAGTCAAATCAAAGGCTCATTACCATTCACAATAGCTACAAAGAAAATAAAATACCTAGGCATATACTTAACCAAGAAGGTGAACTTTGTAATTTAATAGACTTATGTTTACACATTAGTTCTTCCACTTATTAGACAGGTAACACTGAACAATTTTTTTTGAGTTCTCAAATGATCAGTGCTCTCATCATTAAAATGAGAATAATACCTACTTTATAGATATGTTTTGATAATTAATTGGATGTGTATGAGGTATACAGAAGTGTCTAAAATATCAACCATTTAGTAAGTATAGCTATTGGTATTGATTCCTATTATTGTGATGTGCATAAGCAATTGCTGATGTTGTTTTGAATATAATATTAAGCATGAATCTTACTTTTAAAATATCCAACATTAAAATAGAAAAGAAAGTAAAAGTATATGAAATATATGTGGATGTTATATTCATTTTTATAGTAAAGAACAGATGACATCTTTTAGTTATAGCTTTTGATCTACATGTGAATATGTGTCAGGTAAAAGGCAAAATTGGTGGAATAATGGTCAAATAGTAAAGACTATTGCTGTACTAGCTCTGCATGGAGGAAAAATGGAAAATATATATTGTCTGTCACATTAGCTCACTTAGGGCATGTGTACTCATCAAGCTTTTTGTTTTGCTTCTGTTTGGAATACATAGTCCTCAGTATATTCATTAAATAGGCCGGGCCTATGGTTTTATCAGAAATCTAAACATTTTTATTAGATAATTTATTGTTATTATGTCATGTTCCATAAGAAAATTTGTATAAGGACAAAAGTACAATCGCACAAATGCAAGTGGCATTTGTCTTTCATATCTTTAATAGGCACAATGTACTATTAGTGCTTTTAAGGAATTCATATTCCTATTAAATGTAAGAATGTTATAATCATGGATAAAGGATGTTTATTATGTACTTTCACATAACTAATGCTTAAATACCCAATGATGAAAAATGTTCAAAATTATCTAAACTCAACTGCAAAAGAAACAGAGAAAATATTTCCATTTTATTTTATGTAAATGTATACCCAACAGAAAAATTGAATATTGCTAAAGAACAATCGTAGCACATCAAGTGAAAGAATTACAAATCAAGAGACATCCAGCTAGTCAGAAACCAACATATGTAGAAAAGAAATACCAACATTTTAAGATTATTTTAAAAAATGTTATGCCATATAAGATCACTACTTTTTTTTAACTCTAAAAATAGTCCCTCCAGCTCTGACATTGTTTATATCTTGTACAAAGTCAGATAAATGTGATTTTCTGTTTCAGAACTGCATTCAGTCTACTAGTTGTAGGAAGAGGAGGAGAAGGCAGAGGAGGAGGGGGAGGGAGAGAAGAAAACAAAGAGGAGACTGAGATTAAATATTTATATACGTGTGTGCATATATGTAAATAGAGACAAGCATGGCACACACATACACGTAACTTGTTTTCCAGAGAGAAGCCCTTTGCTCAAGCATTTCGTTCCCCCTCATGTGATCTAAGGCTGTGCTCATTATTTCTTTGTCACAAACTTTCCTTTCTCTTTTTTTACTGGGTCCATCCTCTTCAAACACTCCTATCATTACTCCCAATGTTAAAACAATTAAAATTAATAAACCTTTCCAAAAAGTTACCCCCCTTCACTGTTACTCTTTGTTATCACACTTTCAAAAAGAATAGTCTGTATCCTTGCTTTAAAATTTAATTGTAACTTCTAGTAATTGTCCTCTGCCTTGTCATGTTGTACACAGTGATGTCACTGTGATCATCAGTTGCAAATGCATATTCGTCCATGGTACTTTCTTTGTAACTTTCTGCAGTATTGAGTATCATGGACTATTTTTCCATTAAACACTCTTCTTCCTTAGCTTTTATGACTTTGAACTCTGGTTTTCCTTATGTTACTTTAATGTTTTCCTCACTAATATATTACCGCACTCCTTTCCCCACTCTTTCTCGTTAAATGTAACTGCATCTAAAGGATCCACTTCTTTGTTGTTCATAACTCTCTAGCAATTTCCTCGTAATAAATCCTGCAGATCGTCTGCTTTGGGATAATGGAGGGAGATTTGTGCACCTGTAAGATCTGCCTAATCAGAAAACCTGAAGCTGTAACTCAGATTTTTGGTTTCTAACATTCACTCTGGGATTACTATTTGCCCCACAGATTGAAAATTTCTGCTGTATGCACTCACCAGGTTGGTAATCACATTTAATTCTGTAATTTATTGTATCACCTCTGTGAGGATCTCTCTAAAATTTTATTCAAACTCTTGACCTTCTTTCTAAACTCTTGGCCCATATTTTCAACTGCCTGCTAGGTATCTATGCATTTAATCTCTGCCAATAATTCTATAACATTATATGTAGTCAAATAAATTTCCCCGTTAGAGATTACCATAGCAAGGATACACATTTTATTTCTTATCAATGTAGATATATTTTTAATGAATGCCATTGTGATGACTTGATGACTAGACAAGAGAATAGTGAGGCTAATTTGCTGCAATCTTATCTTCAACAAGGTTTTCATCTTTATGGTCATCATCTCTTCCCATCTGCCTTAGTAGAACTTTACTTTTAATCTTCAAAATATGTGAATATTGGACTTTTCCAGATATATTATATATTCCAAGAATTAATTAGAACTCATAGAGTTGTCGCGTGTCTAGGGTGTACATTAGTGTGCCTGTGAGTGCACATGAGATTTCTATTTGATTTATGGGATTGGATGCTTTTTATACTCTTAAAGTAGTAACATTTTTAAAAAAAAGGTGACTTATTCAAATGAATCCCTTGATCGCTTAGAGAAAAACATCTTTATATGTTGCTGTGTTTTGAATTTCCTGAATATAATAGTCAAGCAACACATATTGTATATTAGACAGCTACTTGCCTCAGGATGCAGGGTAGATTCATATATCCTTGCATACTTTCTACTAAATTTGAAGTGAGTCCAACATCTTTATAAACCTTAACTTCATACAATGGTTTGATAGATAAAAGAGTTATTCAAATTACCATAACTGAGGATGCATGTACTTTGAACATCACTATCAAAATTTTATAAACAGATGTGACATTTTTCTGTCCATTGCATTAAAGAGAGAAATTTAAATGTAAGGAAATTTTTCATACTAAATTTATATTCTAAAATTGTGTGTGGTAAAAAAATGACCTTTAAACATTTTATGATATATAAGACAAATTTTAATTCTATTGTAAGGTCATTACATTTGAAGTACATTAGAATTCAAAGGACAGTATACATACCTCTCTTTTCTAGTGAATCATATTTTGATGAAAAATACTTAACTTCAAAATTGATTAGGAGGGAGAAAGTTGTATCTCATATTATTGTTCTTCAAGTCTTTCAGTAAGTACCTTCATAAACCATGGGAATTATGCACTATCTGCATGCACAAACAATAGAGTTATTGTTTGTTCTGCAGTAAGATTACACAGAAAAGTGATCGATGCACTGTGAAGAAATTTACCTCTCTTTTTTTGCAATTATATGTCTCTCTAATATACATGAAACCATTTAAAAATCCTAAAGTCTTTGTTATCTAAAGAGTTTCTGTTCCAAAATAAGGGTTCAGTACAAAATATATATCCATTTCATTAAATTGTTGCTACATTCTACTGAAGAACAATATAGCTATTATTACAAAATGCCTATTCTACAGGTATTATGTTGATGCAACAACTCCATAAATATTAGTATACAGTACTTTCATTAATTACTTCCCTTTAAAGAGACACCAACCAGTGATAATGCAATATATCTGTCTGGGAGGATATGTATAATTCTATCTTCATTCCTGATGTACATAGAAAAATAGGCCTTGCTCAGGATCTGTTGATAAAATTAGCACCTTAATAAAGGAAAAAGAAAAAAAATTCTATTTCAGGACTTCCTGGAAGGAATGAATAAAGAATTTTCATTTGAAACCCAATGATGTTAAGAGGTAGTTTTATAAGATTCTAATTAACTATAGTAACTATATTCTGATGATTCCTGTGTTCTTAATCTGATGGTTTCTTCTTTAAATTTTTTAAAATAAAAATTGTACATATTTAAGATGTACCATGTGGTATTTTGATATACATATATATTTTTTAAATGATTACTATAGTAAAACTAGCATCTCCACCACCTTAAATAGTTACCACTTATTTCTTTGGTGTGGCGAGAATACTTCATATCTCCTCACTTAGTAAACCTTAAGTACACAAAGAGTATTATTATTAATAACTATAGTTGCTATACATTAGACACTAGAACTTATTCATTATATATAGCCAAATTTTTGTACCCTGTGATCAACATCTCATTTCTCCCAAATCGCAGTACTTGGTACCATCTTTCAACTCTCTGCTTCTGTGAATTTTGAGTTTTTAGATTCCACATGTAAGTGAGATCATGCAGTATTCTTTTTCTATGTCTGGCTTATTTCACTCAGAATAATGTCTTCCAGGTTCAATCACATTGTCACAATGTCATGATTTCTTTATTTTTTAAGGCTGAATAGTATTCCATTGTATAAGTATACACATGATGTGTATATATATAAGTAATATATATTATATAGGTCATATATATACCACTTTTCTTTATCCATTCATCAGTCAAATGACAGGCTATTTGCATATCTTGACTGCTGCAAATAAATCTGTAATGAACACGGGAGTGGACATATCTATTGGAGATACTGATTTCATTTCCTTTGGATATGAATTCCCAGAAGTAAAATTATTGGATCATATGATAGATCTATTTTTAGTTTTTTGAGGAACCTTATTACTGTTTTCCATAATGCAATACCAATAATGCAATACATTCTACCAACAGTGGACAAGGGTTGCCTTTTCTCCATAGACTTACTAACACTTGTTATTTCTTGTCTTTTTGATAATAGCTATTCTAACAAGTGTGAGATGATATCTCATTGTAGTTTTGATATGCACCGCTCTGATGATTAGTGATGTTCAGGACTTTTTCATATACCTGTTGGTCATTTCTATGTCATCTTTGAAGAAATGTCTATTCAAGTCTTAAGCCCTATTTTTCATCAGGTTCGGTTATTTATTTATTTATATTATTGAGTTGTATGAGTTCCTTATATATTCTGGATATTAATCCCTTATTATATACCTGATGTGTTAATATATTTTCTCAACTTGTAGATTGCTTTTTTATTTTGCTATTTCGTTTGTTGTGCAGAAGCTTTTTAGTTTTTATGTAGTCCAACCTTCTTATTTTTGCTTTTTTGGCCTGTGTTTTTGGTATGATATCCAAAGAATTACTTCCAAGATCAATGTCAAGGAGCTTTTCCCCTATCTTTTCTTTTAGGAGTTTACAGTTTCAGGTTTTACATTTAATCTTTAACCCATTGTGTTTTGATCTTTGTACATGGTGTAAGACAAAGGTCCAATTTCATTCTTGCATGTAGATATTGAGTTTCCCCAAAACCATTTACTGATCCCCTATTGAATATTCTTGGAGCACTTGTCAAAGTTTAGTTAACTAATGTGCAAGTTTGTTTCTGGTATTTCTACTCTGTCTCATTGGTCTATGTGTCTGTTATTATGCTAATGCCATACTGTTTTAATTACTATGTATTTTATTGAGGATTTTTCCATCTATGTTCATCAAAGGTATTGGCTTATACTTTTCTTGTGGTGTTTTGTCTAGCTTCGGTATCAGAGTGGTGCTGCCCTCATAAAATAGAGTTTGGAGTTATTCTGTCTTTGGTTTTTGGAAGAGTTAATGAAAGATTGATATTAATTAATTTTTGAAAGTTTGAAAGAATTTACCTGTAAAGCCATTTGATCTTGAGATTTTCTTTATTGGGAGGTTTTTGATTATTGATACAATCTCCTCATTTTTACTGGTCTGTTCAGCCTCTTTCTTTCTTCTCAGTTTACTTTTGATAGGTTGTATGTTGCCAGGATTTATGAATTTCTGCTTGGTTGCTCAATGTGTTGGCCTGTGATAGTTTATAAAAGCCCCTCTTGGCCCTTTTCATTTCTGAGGCGTCAGTGGTATTTGTTCTTCTTTCATTTCTCAAGTTTTGTTCATCTGAGTCTTCTCTCTCTCTCTTTTTTCTTCCTTAGTCTACTTAAGGGTTTGCAAATTTTGTATATTTTTCTTCAAAAAACCAAATACTACATATAAAGAGACATTATTTTTTTTATATGTGTATGAATAAACTAGGAATTTGGTAAAAGAAATTTTAGTAAGACTGGCAAGGGAAAGATAAATTGGCATCCCAGTATCAAACACTAAATATACCAAAGCACCGCACGTCTAACACACTTTTCATCTTCAAAAAGTGGCCATATCCATCCAATGGGAGATTCTGGTTGGCTGAATTACGCCCCACTCCCAAAGATGTTCATGTCCTAATCCCTGGCACATGTTACTTTACATGGAAAAAAACATTAGAGGTGTAATTAAGGATTTTGGCTTGGGAAGATTATCCTGGTAGGCCTAATGTATTCATAAGGGTGTTATAGGAAGGAGGGACTATGGTGATAAAATCAGGAGCCATAATCAGACAGAGAGAGGGAGAGAGAGAGAGATAAAGGGAGAGAGTTGCAGGCGCCGTGCTGTTTCCTTAAAGATGGAGCAAGGGACCCAAAGCTGAGGAATGCAGGAGGCCTCCAGAAGCTGGAACAGACAAGGAAATGGAGCCTCCAGAGTAAGGCAGCCTGTTGACACCTTGAGTTAAGCTTGGATACTAAGTTAGAAGTCAGACCTCTAACTTCTAGAATTATAAGATAATAAATTTGTATTGTTTTATGCCATCAGATTTGTGGTAATTTGTTACAGCATCCACAAGTAACTAACAGAGTTATAAGTCACTTTTTCTCTCAATAGGAGACTATCTCCTGAAATATAAAATTTGATTGAAAATAGATTAGTCAACTTCTTTATTAATTTAATTTATATCAAACATGTATTCAGTGAAAGCACAAAATATCCTGAGTTTTTCTTACTATTGCAGTTATTGTTATGTGTCACTGCTTGTAATATACTTACTTCTAATATAAAAATGGAGAGATAGGTATCATCACCAGCACTTTCTTATTGCTTTAATTTTAATATATTATTATCTTTGATACATTGCACATGCATCTAAAATTCCTTCCTTTGAAAAATTATAGAGAAAAAGTATTTTGTAGTCACAAGATAAATGCATCCTTGGTCATAACATATTCTAAATATAACTTAATATTTTAAGTGAAGTATTACTTTACATGGTGACAGTATCTGGTAGTTATGGCCTAATGAAAAAGTACTGGCTAGAGAGTTTGGAAGACACGATTTTTCGTTTTGATTTTGAGAGATAACTACATAATCTTTGGATACACACTTCAATTTTAAGAGTCTCAACTTCTGTATGATGCTCCATGGTTTAAATTTTTATGATATGGAAAAGCAAGCCTAACAGAGCTTGAAAGAGCCGCAGGGCTCTTGTTTGCTCTCGCTTTCCCCGGTAGAGTGCCCTAGATTTAGATAAGCAAGTGAGAAAGACACGGCCATCAGCCTGTCAACGCAGCGCAACTCATAACAAGACAGATCTTGCACTATTCCCGGTAGACATCATGCCTAACACGCTTTTTTGTAACTTAACCACCATTGATGCTTTGTTTGCATATCGTTTATGTTATAATGTCTCCAGTGTGAGCGCTATATTACAATTCTTTGGAAGAGCTGTGAGAAAATGAAGAAAAACAAAACACAACTTGTTCAGAATTTACTCCTCTACTCTGTTCTTCACATCAATGAATATGCCCTCAAATTCCTGTTCTCCAGAGCTGTGAGAGGTATCCTGAAGATGAGATAAATTACCAACAGACTTTAGTTAAAAAATAGATAATATGTCTGTGTGGATGTACATCATATACATAGAATACTGTGAGATTTGGATAAAAAATATGTCCAATTTTGACATTGCTGCCCAATAATCTCCCAATTTCCCATATCAATACTACTTTCTTAAAGTGTATTATTAATCTCTGTGAACTTCAGCTTCTTCATTTAAAAAAAAAAGTAACCTTCCAATACTGACAGGGCAACAACAAATTGAGATAATTTAAGGAGTTCCTATCATTTCTATCTTCCCACTGCCTCTCCTCTGCCTCTGAAATAAAACTGAAATTGCATTCCACCAATCCCAGGGGAAGGTCTGTGAGCCAAGCTAAGCCCAAAATCACATTTAACTTCCCGGTTACGCCGACGGATCCAGAGGCAGGTACAGTCACACTAACAAAACGAATCAGGGAGCATACCCCAGGCCTTCTGTGGTAGGACCTAAAAGCCCCTTCATTTCTTCAGTCTTGGGGCTCTGAGGAGCCACCGTGAAACCCTGGTTATACTCCCACTGAGACAGTGGTGGAACAGAATAAAGTCTACACCCTGAATGAAGCAAAAGTGGGAAGTGAGGAGAAATAAAATTTTACCTGAGTGTCTCCCCTGAAACAACATGAGAGAAGCCTTTAAAATTTGTCATGTGTTGGGCAACCCATAAGATGACTTCGTGTTTTTAGAGCCCTTACTCGGAAGAATTGAGTTTGTTCTCTCTCTCTCTCCTTCTCTCTTTTTTATGATGGACAAAACCTAAGCTTGGTGTTGAATAGCAGGCACATCTACCTGACTTAATCTTATGATGCATCCTCACTATAAGGGAATGCAGACAATTAAAACAGGGAACTATGATGACGTGAGATACATTGCAAATGTGAAAAATGTCAAGGTGCTCCAGGAGCAAGGCTTGAGGATAAGAAAAGACTTTGCTGAGGAAAAGGATTTTATGCTCATACCTGAGGGATGATTAGGGTGATTAGAAGTTAGTGGCGTAAAGTAGTGTTGGAAGGTGTGGTGAGAGGAATGAAGTAACTTCTCAGACTTGGAGACCTGTGCAAAGCCCAGGAAGGAAGGACAACTCGCTGTGCCCTAGGAGCTGGGTGGCGATCGCCTCCTTTGTAATGTAGATCAAGGGAGGCCCTTAGGTGAAGGAGTTGGGAGAAGTAAGAATGGGTTAGCAAATAGGTAGTCAAGAAATGATGACTCACGGTAAAAATTAGCTTGTTCTCTTTAGCTGAGATCCTCCACTTCCTACCCAGCACGGATTATGGTGATTCACGGTCAGTTTCCTCCATCAATACAGCTGGGTCCTGCTCCCCAGAGACAGGCTGGAGTACTGCCGTTCTGCCCACTGTCCCTGTGGCGACATTTTAGAGGAACTAAAAACCAGACTGACTGACAATTAGCCCTATTTTTTTTTAAATTTCTTAGACAACTTAAGAAAAAGAAGTACTTATACTTTGGAAACAGAAGCTTTTGGACCAAATTAGCAAAAATCAATGTCAAGAAACAATGTTTCCTGTTTCATAAAATTTTGTCATTGGGGCAACACTTACATTAATGACATGCATTGCATATTTCATATCCTTAATATTCATTTTAATATGTTTATGTTATGAAAGTACCAAATGTTATAGCAGAGAAATTGGATAATAAAGACAACATAATGTTATATGATTATAAAAACCTGAATTTTCTTATTGTATGCCCATTTATTCCTTTGATATTTTTATTCAAAATTGATTTATGCATTTAAATGGAAATGTTTCAACCTATAGAATCCATTTTATTTTAAAAGTCACAGACTATCATACAAATTTCTATTTTTAGAGAAGTGTGTACATTCCCACTTCTTTATAAAATTTGGAAATACCAACATTCAGTATTCTCAGTATTGGTCTATATTCAATCAAGGAATTGCTGTCAAAATTATCAATATTATAATAGAATATAATTTCTAAAATTGTACATGTTGGAAGAGGTTTATTTATAAGTATTTACAAGTATGCAGCTTGGGAAAGTAATGAATCAAATGGTTTGACAAGACAGTGGTTCTTATTTTAAGAAAAAATTTTGCTTGGAAAATGTATGAATCAGAGAGAAAACGAGGCTTTTTTTTTGGTATGAATTATCCCTCTTAACCAGTAAATAACTCTTACAAATCATAGTAAAAAATTAATTTTTTTCTATTTTTTCTTAAATAAATATAGAATAATAGCTTATAGAGAATATAGGGAATATTTTTCTTTTTTGAATTACACCACTGTTAGTTTTTGGTGAAATCTGGAGAGAATGAGAAAGTACAATTTTGTAAAATTATATGTTTGACTTTTTTTAACCTTAAAAGAACAACTTTAAAAATACCATTTACGGCTCATTAATAATATTCAGAAGTCACACATAAAATGTGCATATAATCTCCAAAAGGATTTTGCCCTTTTGTGATAAAGGTTCTAAAACTGAATATTTGGGCACTAAAATTCCACAGAATATCATTTGCTTTGGGAAAAAGAGAAATTTTTGTGTTCATTTTAGCTGTCATTTTTCAAAGTAGTTTTTTATGGTAACATTTTAATAATGCATAACATTCTATAACACGTTATCAGAAAATATTTTGTCCTACTGCACCAAAAAATCATTTATTTATATTTGTTGTCGTGCTTAGTCAATATACAGATGTAAATGTATTTATCATTTACATATAAGTGTTGTGTGTTTGAACACAGACACTTGGCTTTTGATATATACATAAATGGGTATGTGAATGATTACAGAAATTATCAGGACACCCTTCAGGGTTTTTTTGGAGCTAGCAATGTGTCCCACAGACTCCCAGCTGTTAATATCTGTGTTTCTGTGACTGCCATGAAAGCTGCTTTTCCTAAGTGCACCACAGGTGGAAATGCCAGGAAGCTAACACACACTGGGAGCTGTCTTCAACCAATAACTCTGGAAAGCTGATGTATAAAGACCTCAGTCCCCCCCATCCACAGTTTCACTTTCCACGGTTTGAGTTACCCGTATTCAATCTTCTTTGGAAAATATTAAATGGAAAATTCCAGAAATAAACAATTCGTAAGTTTTAAATGCCTACATAATTCACCTCACTTCGTCTCATCACATAAGCATTTTATCATCTTACATTATCACAAGAAGAAGGATAAGCACAGGACAATAAGAAATTTTGATAAAGAAAGAGACCACATTTACATAAATTTTATTACAGTATATTGTTATAGTTGTTCTATTTTACTATTAGTTATTTTTGTTAATCTCTTACTGTGTCTAATTTATAAGTTAAACTTTATTATAGCTATGCACGTATAGGGGAAAATATAGTATATATAGGGTTCAGTACTATTTGCAGTTTCAGGCATCAGGGGTTTAGAACGTATTCACAGATAAGGGGGGACTACTGTAATACGTTCTACTTGTAATATATACAAGCATATGTGTGTACCTACATATCTACATTTATATATGTGTATCTATTAAATAGGTGTAAATAACATATAATCATCATAAGAGGTCATATAAGATTTTAAAACTGTATTTTATGTCAGTCAAGCTTAATGAAATGATTGTAAATTTTTGTTATGTGAATTTATGCTTATCAAGGTATACCCAGTTACTCAAAAAGCTTTGGGAGATAAAGCTTCACTGGCAGGTATTTTGAAGGACATAATAATCCACATTTTGTGAAATCATGCATAGTCTATAAATGACTCTAGTGTTCCATTACTTTCAAACATAAAGGAATCATGATTTTCCACAAGTAGAGTTGTTTTAATGCAGATATATTCCCGTGGAGTTGGGATAATCCTTTGAGAAAATGCATATTTTGATAAATTACTATGATAAAAAAGACCTTAACATTTTAGTAAAGTATGTATTCAATGGAAATGTTATAACCTAAATGGATTAATTAATATATTTAGTCATTTCATCTTCATTTTCTCAACATTCAAACATAAGCTTGTTATTACTTAAGTTGAACAGAAAAAAAAATCTTGCACTTGAAGAAGTTAATTGGTTATAACCAAACACTTGTTTGCTCTTTCTCAGAAAGATCTCGTTTACATATACTTACATGAGGTATTATTTGAACTGTGACTTTTTTTGTTACTTCAAAGGTTAAAATCAATTCTCACATAAAGTGCATAAACCTTGACATATTAGATAACTTACCAAGCACCTAGCAATTCAAGATTTTAGAAAGCAGGAAAGAATATTGAATAAATATAACATTTTTTAAAACTGCAGAAAATCATTGCATTTTATGTCAATTTTAATTTGTTGTGGCTACTTATTTTTACAACATACATTATCTAGATCTGTGGTAATTAAGATTCTTGTATTCAGTACCTATTACAGAGCACCTTAAATTTTCTCATTCAAAACAAACAAAAATGCATCACTCTTAAAATGACATAGGTTTATGAGGATATATGACAAATGTGTAAAATAGACCTGTCAAGTGGGCCTTTTGTCCTTTCATCAGCTTACCAATGTGAAATAGATTAAACCTGAAAAAAATGCTTGCTCCATTTCCCAAACACAAAATTGGCTGGAATATTTGGAATGTGCAGCGTACATTGGGGATCATATATCTCTGTCTAGAGAATCACATTCTCCAACTTTAATACCATTTACTTCATGCAAAATAATCTGTAAAATGTTGAAAAACTGCTGGCTTGAAATGTTTCTTTGCCAGCTTTTGCAGGCTTTGAAGTCCTTATATAAGTGGCTTTCAAATTTTGCAAGTTTCTTGAGTTCAAGCATACTGGGAAGAACATTTAATCTGTCAAAAAACAGGAAATGAACATTCAAAGAAAAGAATGAATCACTTTTTCTGCATCTATAGGAAATAGGCTATTTGGTGTTTCCTAGGAGTTTAAATGAGTAATGCTAATCCCACAATGTTTTAACATATTATGACCATCACTGTCCTTGTAAGATTATTAGAAATTAGTCTAGGGCAAATTTTTGTGTTCATTCAGAGTGTTGGTGATCACTGGGGAGCTTGGCAAGGGTATTCTTTAAAAAAGACTGAATAAAAATGTTATTTTATGTATCTCTGGGAAATATTTGTTAATACATGGCTTTTAAGTCAATGGGAGGAAATTGCAAGAAATTAGAGATCAGGAAGAGTGAGAAGTGGGGACATTTAATATTGTTCCTACTCTCTGTCAAGGGTCAGTTTTGGCAATGACTACATTGTTCTACTGAAAGCCGGCTGGCTGGTGGTTCATGCCCTCTACCATGGCTCTGCTTGAGTTCCATTTGCTCCCTGCCATTGCCTTTTAAGACCAAGGCATGTTCAAGGCTTTCTTATTTTACTAGTCCTTGAGTCCTTAACTTGTCCCTATTGTTTCCTTGCAAATAATCCATTTTTTTAAGGCTCATCAATTACAACTTCGGGAAATTACGCATTGATTTCTTTTCAAGAACATCACAATATACGTTATATTAGGAGGTCCTAAATATGGCACTCTGGAAAAGCAGTCAAGCCTGGAAAAAATTGAAAGCCTTTAGAGTGGGAATATTAAGAGTCCTATTTCAGAGACAGAGAGAGAAGGAGAGATTGTACTCCTACACCAACCCAAGTCACTCTCTGTCTCGGTTCATTTAGTCATCTCTAACAAAAATACCTTAAACTGGGTGGTTTATAAACAGCAGAAATTTATTTCTCACAGTTCTGGATGCTGGTATGTCCAAGATCAAGGAGCCACTGGATTTGGAGTCTGGGAAGGGGCAAATGGCTCTTTCTCTTTGTGTTCTTACATAGTGGAAGGGGCAAAAAAAAGTTCTCCAGGGTCCCTTTTATAAGGGCACTAATTCCACTGGTGAAGGTCCTACTCTCATGACCTAATCACCTCCCCCAAACCCCACACATGTCCTTATACCATCACCTTGGGGGTTAGGATTTCAACATACAAATTTTTGGTGGGGGGAGATAAAAACATTCAGACCATAGTGCCCTCAGTTCCGTTACCCCATGTGACTTTCAACAGAGTACTTACCACTGTAAATTCACCTGCCGTATTTAACTAGTTTATTATCAGTATCCCTTCTACCTAGACCATAGGGCTCTAAAACGAGACTGACTTTTTCTTACTTAACACTGCTATTGCTAAGTTTCAACACCTAGTATGTACATGATAAAAACAAAAGAATTAATAATTAAAGGTCTTTGATTTAATGACACTCATGAAAACTGCAATTTTATAGCAATGCTTACCTGAACCACATGAATGTTGAAATCTCTTAAAAGATTTCATGTAAAATATTTAAAATATTATATTTTCAAGAACAAAAAGAAGAGTAAATAAATTATCCAGTAGCATCTGGTTTGTGGCATGCTTTTGCAATATCTCAGTATTTCAATGTGCACAGAAGTGTTCAGCAATACCAAGAATACGTACAAGAGATGCAAACAGAGCCATCATTCAAACATTCTGCTAGCTTTTACTGTGCTATCCAGACACCAAAAGGAACTGCAAACAAATCTCTACCAGGAGATGACTAGACAAAATCCTAAGAATGAAGAAAAGCTGAAATAATAGATTAAAAAACACCAGAAGATGCAGAATTACTGTAATGCCATATAAATTTTTTACCTAAATATATCAAATTCACTATTAGTAAAAATAAATAAATGACAAATTATTTATGAGTCAGACAGATCTCTTAGCTTCATATTTAATTCCTCAGCTCTGTCTCAACTATTAGCAGAAGAAAAAGCCTTCTATTTCCATAAATAAAATATTATTATCAAAGCAGCATCAAGAATATTGATTAACATATAATAAAATATGTGCCCAGGCATACCTCGTTTCATTACACTTTGGTTTATTGCACTTCTCAAACAGTACGTTTTTTTACCATTGAAAGTTTGCAACAACCCTACATCGAGCAAATCTGTTGGCACCATTTTTCCAACAGCGTGTGCTCACTTTGTGTCTCTTTGTCACATTTTGATAATTCTTGCAATATTTCAAATATTTTTATTATTTTTATAACTGTTATAGTTATCCATGATTAGTGATCTTTGATGTTACTATTGTAATCTTTTTGAGGTGCCACAAAACATGCCCAAATAAGATGGCAAACTTAATAAATCTATGTGTTCTAACTGCTTCACCAACTGGCCATTTCCATGTCACTCCCTCTCCTTGGGCATCACTATTCCCAGAGACACAACAGTATTGAAACTAAGACAATTAATAATCCTAACGGTCACTAAGTATTCAAGTGAAAGGACGAATTGCATGTCTCTCACTTTAAATCAAAAGCTAGAAATGATTAAGCTGAGTGAGTAAGGCATGCCAAAAGCCGAGATAGGCCAAAAGCTAGGCCTCTTGGGCAAAATAGCCAAATTGTGAATGGAAAGGAAGAGTTCTTGAAGAATATTAATAGTGCTAGTCCAGTGAACACATGAATGGTAGGAAAGCAAAACAGCCTTATTGCTGATATAGAGGAAGTTTGAGTGGTCTGGATAGAAGATCAAATCAGCCATAACATTCCCTTAAGCCAAAGCCTAATTCAGAGCAAAGCTCTTTCTTCAATTCCATGAAAGCTAAGAAAGGTGAGAAAGCTGCAGAAGTAACGACCGAAGCTAGCAGAGGTAAGTTCATGAAGTGTAATGAAACAAGCTGGCTCCATAAAATAAAACTGCAAGGTGAAGCAGCAAATACTGATGTAGAAGCTGCAGCAAGTTATGTGGAAGACAGAGCTAAGATCATTGGTGAAGGAAGCTGCACTAAACCACACATTTTCAACGTAGACAAAACAGCCTTCTATTGGAAGAAGATGCCATAGAGAACTTTCTTAGCAAGGAGAAGTCAATGCCTGGCTTCAACACTTAAAAAGGCAGGCTGATTCTCTCGTTAGGGGCTGATGCAGCTGGTAACTTTAAGTTGAAGCCAATGCTCATTTACCATTCTGGAAATCAAAGGGCCCTTAAGAATTATGCTAAATCTACTCAGCTTGTGCTCTATAAGTGGACCAACAAAGCCTAGATGACAACATATCTGTTACAGAATGGTTGACTTCATATTTTAAGCCCACTGTTGAGACCTATTGCTCAGAAAAAAAAAATTTGTTTCAAAATAATGCTGCTTATGGACAATGCACATGGTTACCCAAGAGCTCTGATGGACATGTTCAAAGAGATTAATGTTCTCTTCATGTCTGCTAACACAGCATCCATTCTACAGGATATGGATCAAAGGAGTAATTTTGACTTTCAAGTCCTTTTATTTAAGAAATATGTTTCATAAGTTTATAACAGCCATAGATAGTGATTTCCCCAATGCATCTGGGCAAAGTAAATTGAAAACCTTCTCACCATTCTAGATGCCATTAAGAACATACTTAAGGAGTGTTAATATGGGGTTGAGTGAAAAACTGAGTCCATCAGTACATGCTACCACACTGCACAAATCCCTTATATGGATTTCTTGGTCATACTTGTGTTCATAAAAAGATAGATAAAGCATTTCAGAGACTGCAATCCACTGGAACTCTTCAAAGATGACAAGAAAAATTTGCAACAAATTATGTTTTTGAAAAATATGGAATTCTATGAACTCATACCAGAAATAAGAATATATGCCATCAGATTTAACAAATGAAAATCCTTTAACAATAAATAGCAATATTTATATCTTTAGGCCCTTGTAAGTAAAAAAAAAGATTTGTGATTCATGGGTGGAGGTCAAAATATTAACATTAACAGGAGTGTGAAAGAAGTTGATATCAATTCTCATGGATGACTTTGAGGGGCTGAAGACTTCAGTGGAGGAAGTAACTGCAGATGTGATATAAATAGCAAAAGAACTAGAATTAGAAATGGAGCCTGAAGATGTGACTTAATTTCTGAAATTTTATGATAAAACTTGAATGGATGAGGAGTTGCTTATTGTGGATGAGCAAAAAGGGAAATTGTTGAGGTGAATTCTACTCCTGGTGAAGATGCTATGAACGTTGTTGAAATGACAACAAAGAATTTAGACTAGTATATAAACTTAGTTGATAAAGCAGCATCAGGGTTTGAAAGGATTGACTTCAGTTTTGAAAGAAGTTCTATGGCAGGAAAAATGATATCAAACAGCACTGCATGCTGCATAGAAATCATTCACAAAAAGAAGATTCAATCAATGTGGCGAATATCATTGCTGTCTCAATTTAAGAGATTTTCTACAGCCACCTCGTCCTTCAGCAACTACCACCCTGAAGAGTCAGCAGCCATCAACATTGAGGCAAGACCCTCTACCAGCAAAAACATTATGATTCAGATGATCATTAACATTTTTTAGTAGTATTTTTTAATTAAGGTATGCACTTTGTTTTTAGATGTAATGCTCTTGCACACTTAATAAACTAGGGAATAGTGTAAACATAACTTTTATATCCAATGGGAAACCAAAATATTTGCTTTAATTTGGTTTTCTGGACATGAACTCAAAATATCTCTGAGGTATGTCTGTATACTATATATATATATATATATATATATACACATATATAAATTCATTTAACATTTAATAAAATTAAAAGTGATCAGTGATGTTAAACATTCAGACTCAGAATATTTGGTGACCCAAATTTGGTTAATTTTTTTTAACATTCATCCAATATTTTCTGATGTACCAGATTTTTAAAAATGAGATGAGGCATAAGAGAAGATATTTTTTAAGGAATATCTTTTTCATCTATCTTTAATATAACTTGAGATTTTGTACTTGGGTGTCTTGGCCTTCAGCTACCTAAGCAAAGGTTATTATTTCACAGTTTCAGGAAAAATGTTATCATTATTGTTTCATCTGACATAAGACATGAATACAGGTCAGTGTCTGTAAAAGAAGATGATAAATTATAAATCTGAGTTATATTGCTGATGCTAATAGCGACCATAGCTAAACTGAAATGTTTAAATATTATGCATTTCATTTAACAGAAATCACCCTGGCTATGACATTGCTAACATGCCCTGAAAACTGAAATGTAAGATTAAAGTTGAATACAAAGTAAGTAATGAATAGTCTCCACAAAATTCTTACTGAAAACTTATGCAATAAATTATATTATAGTTCTTCCCCAGAGTAGATATTTTATAGTATTTTTAATAGAATAACAAGTACTAATTAGAATTTCAAGAGTGTAAGAAATAAAACCGTCTAATTTTCAGGCACTGAAGAGATGCTTCTATTGTTATTGAATTCTTTCAACTTGCTTAGAATTGAACAGATAATATACAATATAATTTTTATTGAAAACACAGACTTATGAGTTTTTTCCAAATTCATAGCTGGGTTTTTTCTTTCCAAGCACACCTCATCCACTTAGAAGAACCAAAGTAGTATAATCGCACTTTCAACACATTATCCAAGAAGGAACACGGGAATGCAATGGAAAAGTGACAGGAAACTCCAGTATCTAGGAAGGAGAGGGGAAATGTGCAGCCTGCTTGTACAGGACCGGCTGAGAATCGGGAGAGAGACCCAACACAAGGCACATGAAAGTCTCTCTGCAGCGTACTTTCCCTCGGGGGAATCGTACAATCCAGGCCACAGGAGAGCGTCCTGACTCTCCCAAGCCCCGACCGTAACAAGAGAGAGGGGCCGGGAGACGGAGAGGAAGAACTGTTCTAGGGAGGAAACACCCCTGGGTCCCACGCCCTTTCTGAAACCTAAGCATCTTCACCAAGATGCCTTTCCCAATCCTAGATCTCAACAGACTGTGTGCAGTCCCAGAAACCAGCAGCACCAGCTCTAGGCGATAGGAAACCTCAGACTGTTGCTTGCGGAACTAGGGCCTGAGCTGGGAGTGGGCTCCTGACACCAGAACTGAAAAACGAGCAGGGCGCGGGCAGGAGCCACTAGCACTGGAAGCAGGCACCACCCCACCACCGCCAGGACTTGAGCAGGAGGAGCGTTGCCACGGAGCCCCGGTCTTGAGCTGTGTGGGGGCGTCTATGTCCCGGGGCTGAGTGGTGGGTATGATGAAACAGCTGGGTAGGCTGCAAAAGCTGGGACTGGGGAGTAAACCCGAGGACTGGGGCGTGGGAGGGCCGCCAGTCCCCCACTCCCTTGCCAGGGTGGGCCAGCCCCACCTTCCCTGCGGCAGGACCTCACCCGAGCATTCTGCCAGGGGCCTGCGGACGCCCCTGCCACACCCGTCAGGGCTGGCGCATGCGCTCCCGTTGGAGGACTAAGCGTGGGCTTACCTGGTCCGGCTTCGCCACACCCCCCAACACAGAGTGCAGGATCCAGGGCCCTTGAAAAAACTGTGGTGTTCGCCTGTATTCTGACTGTGACCAGGAGGTGAAGTCAGTCGTGAAATTTTCCACTTGTAGCAATGTGTTGCTGCTCAAAAGGTTCAGATTTTGGAACATTGAGGATTTCTAATTTTTGGATAGAGATGCTCAACTTGCATAACATCTTTATAGATTGTTGCATTTCTCTCTCTTTGAATTTGTATTTTCACTTAGTATGTTTTAAAATATATATTACATATTTTGATAAATAAGTATGAAACATAAAAGAGAATTTTTTATTGAAGCATGTCTCTTAATACCACAGATGCATTTTTTCCCCTCGTTTATTACCGAGTGGGTGCCACAAGATCTCATCATCAATTCTATTTCTAATATTGTATCTTGTTTCAGGAGTTGGGAAAATTTATTTACATAAGTAATTATATGTGAATTGAAGGGTTATTTTATAGCAGCATGACTTCATTGTTTAAATTCTCCCTTGTTTGTATGCCAAAAATTGTCTAGTGATATCTTATTACTGATGAATTAGTTACTTCTTCAATCGCATTGAAAGCTAAATATTTTAAAGGATCTTATTTGCAATGGGATTTGTTATCTAGTCAGCATTAAAGTATCTCTTTTTTTTTCCCTCACTTTCTGGGGTGTATCTCCAAAAGATTTTACAAAGAATTATCAAATTATTATTAATTTTATCTTTATTCTTTTGTTTAGGAACACTCATTTAATATACACAGAACTAACTGGAAAATAGATTTATTGTCAATTTACCTTTATTAGTAAAATGTTTATATTTTATCATGAGCGTTAAATACATTTTCATTAGAATTTTGAAGATTCATCTCATTCTCCTTATGGTTTAGTGGGATATTTGAAGAGATTAGTATTTTCAGTTATCATTTTGTCTGATTCCCCAGAGTTTTTACACCCTGGGTCAGTGCCCCAGAATGTGAGTTGGAAGGGATGAGAGATATACTTGTCTAATTTAAAGTGAGAGAAACCCATTGCTCCAGGGTTGGGAGGACAACATTCCTCGGTTGCAGGTATGAGCTGGCGGCAGCAAAATGGGCAGAGCAGATGGGTACTCCAACAGGCCAGATGGATCTCTAGGGATAAGGGCAGAGCAGCAGTGGTGTCTGCTGTAAACACCAGTCTCTTCCAATTTATGAATTCCCTGGTTAACATTCAGTCCTCATCTTACTTTAGACATCTGCCAGATTTGACTCCATCGAATATTCCAATGTGAAACACATTCTAAAAAATCATTTCTGGGGCACGTATTTTCCTTTGTGTAATTATTTTCAAATTTATATGTCCAACCCTGACATTCCTCTAAATTTTATATGTCTACATGATTTCTGCACTTAGGTGTTTCGGACATATTTTAAACATTGAAAATAAAAATCCTGATTAATTATCATCCCTCCTCTGCTGTCAATCTTACCCATCACATACATGGCAAATTTGTTCTTCCATCTGCTCTGGGAATACTTTGGAATTACGCTAATCTCCTCTTTTTCTTTCACCTCACAACTAATCCAGCAATAAATCCTGGTGTCTCTCCTGCGTTATATTCAGAATCTCGTAATTGCTCAAAACTTCCACCATGACCCCTCTGGTTCACATCACTAATATGTCTTTGCTGACCTGTTGCAATAGCTTCCTTAATGGGTATTTATGCTTCTGACTTTGCCTTTCTTCTGTCTGTATTTAACAGAAGAATTAGAGATTCTCCTAAAATGCATGTAAGATCCTGTCACTTTGCTGCTCAAAATATTCCAATGGCTTCTCCTGCCCCTCATAGTAGAAGCCAGGTCCTTACAATGGCCTACAAGGTTCTGTGTTCTTTCCCCACTTCCTTATCCATTTTATCTAATCTCCCCTGTACCCCCTCCGCCCTAGCCTGCTTGGTATTTCTTTAACTTTTCACATGTTTTCTTGCCTACTGCACTTTGCGCTTGATTTTTCTTCTACCTGGAAAGTTTTTCCACCCAGGTCTATACATCGCTTGTTACCTTGTTTCAGTTATGTTCCTGTTCAAGTGTCACATCTCTAAATAGCCCCCCTGAGGCTACTCTTTCTAAAATACTGAAGGCCCACACTCCTCAGGGTTCTCTTTCCTTATTCCCTTTGTCATTCACTCATAGTACATCTTTACTTTTATATTGTTTGCTGACTCTTTTCCTTTACTAGAATGTAAGTACTATGAGGGAAGCATTCGCTGCCATTTCACCAACACCTAGAATAATATCTAGTGTATATTAATTGTATATTTGGTGAAAATAAATTGAATGAATTCTATGATATTTGAGCTCTCCTCATAGTTCCCTGGCTATTCTTTGCTCTTGTTTTTTTTTTCTTTACTTTCATTTTATGCCTTAATTTTTGAATTTCTGCAGAGTTGTGTTCTAATTTCTCCTTTTTAATCATTCTCCAATCCTCCTGATTAGATCACGTATTTTTTTATGGCTTCCTCTATGTCATATATATCTCAACTCCCATTTCTTTCTTAAAAGTTCAGGCTTATTTATCCACCGATAATTATATATTTCCATTAGAACATCTCAAACATATCTCAAACTCAAAATTCCCATGCCAAGATCTTCATATATTACTACATTTAGTTTCTCAGCCAGATACCCCTATGTTGGTGAATGCCAACACCATTTAAAGGTTGCCCAAACAAAGAACCGTGGGCCCATTCGTATCCTCTTTTTCTCTCTCTTCTACATTCATTGAACACTTATTATAAACTCAGCGTTGTGCTAGAGTCATGGGGTAAATAATGAGCACAGACAGATCAGTCCTTGTCCTCAAGGGGTTACACTACAGAGGATAAGACAGTACAATAATCAAATCTATTATAAAAATACTGCTGTTAATTTAAATGTCCTTACATTCACCTCTCTCCATTGCCACTAACTCTATCCACTGTCATATTTTGTCCTGACCCTCATCTCAGACCAGTAAACTCCTCTGTGCCTTAGCCCCACGAGCTCTCTAATCTGTCTCTCAAATACCAGCACAGTACCTGCCCAGCATAGAAAATCATCCAGAACTACCAATGGTTAAAACCTTCAGTGGTTTCCTGTTATTCTGAAGAAATATTTCAAGTTTCCTGGCATGACATATTAGAGCCTTCATAATTACGTTTCCAATAGCTTTGGTCCTGACTCAGTGTTCATCCTCTATTTTCCATACAGGTTATACGTCTTTTGAGTCCTTAACATATCAAGCCTTTGAGTATTGACCTTGTTCCTTCTACTTGAACTTCTTGTTTTTTCTTTATGGCTAATTTAGGGTGAGGCACTCTCTCCATGTTTGCCTAGCACACTGTATATAAGCACATATTCTGATAATTTTTTCTATCTCTCATCTTATGCTGTAATTTGTATGAGTGAAGAAATGTGTCGATTACATTAATATTTTATCACAAATTTATAGTGCAGTGCTTGCTCTGGAGTGCCCCATTATTCCATTTCAGACTCAAAGTAATGACTGCATTAATCAATATAATCATTTGTGTTAATTATATGGCAGGGCATGTTATCAGCTATTTTTAGTTTTCAAATTCATGTGCAATCTTTCTTCTCAAAATTATCTATCATTTTATATTACTTTTTACTTACATAATAATACTTTTTACAACAATGAGGAAAACTACTTTAAATAATTCCCTTTAAGCATACCCTAGAGTATTTGGAGCCCTAACCTATTTTAGCCATTTTAGTTCTTGCTCTCTACGAATATAGTTTACACTGCTAACCCTAAATATTTCATCCCTGGAAAAATGGATAATGGAAAGTACAAAATGTATGTTTCCCTTGACTATAAACAAAAAAATCAATTTTAGGAAATATTTTGACATCTTTATTCAATATTTTTTCCTACATATTTGCTGGAGTTCAACAGTTTATAGCCCCTTTGTACTTGGGAGACTGAGTTACCTAACAATAAATCAACGATTTTATGGTTTTAAATAAAGGACTACTTTAATGGACAAAATACTCAATTTTTTAAAAAATTCTCCATTTTACTGCATAAAATATCATTAGATGTTAAAATAATTAAAAGAGACAGATTGTACAAAAAAATGTTGACTCTAATTTAGAATAACAGTCAAGTTCTGATCTTAAAAATTACATTTTATTTATCAGCAGTGAATTGCTATTATTCACAGTAAAATATACTTCCATTTAAAGTATTTAAAGACATAAATTTTAGAAGTAAGCAGAGAAATTATTTACTTTTATTCTTACCAAATTGTGAAGTGTGTAGCTTACAAAATATAGGACATAAGGGAATATATTTCTACCATTCACTTAAAAGGTTTACATGCCCAGCAGGTAAGCTAATCCTTAAATCTATAAATATTCTTTACCATGTACCTAAAACCAGCTTTATAATCATTGCACATTAGACATACAAAGCTCACAGGAATCTTATTTATAATATTTTCTTTGCATTTTTGATTAAATTAATAAGCACATTTGTGGAAATAATCATGGACTTTGAATTCAGGAAAATAGAAAAGTGGCATTAGTCAGTGAATATATATCATATTTATTTCACCCCAAGATTATAATAAATTTGCTGTTATAACAATTCTTTGTCAGATATTTAGACAAATCATTTCAGCAATATTGGGGCTAGTTAATAACTCTATCAATACATTAAGTATCAATATATCTTACAAATAGAACCCACTGATTTATGTACCAGCTACACAACTACTTTAGAATGTAGCCACATGCATCTAAAAGTCAGTAAAATCACTGGATCCTTAATATATATGTACATATAAATGCATAATTATAGTTTTCTAAATTTAGTTTTAAAAAGTTAAGAAAACATCACCACCAACCCAGAAAGAGAATGCTGAGAATAAACTACAACTCCAATCCAATGGCATCTTTTTCAAGTGTGCCAAGAGCTGCACTTGAAATGTTTACCTTTGATTGCCTTTGCTCATAACAACTTCTTTGTGTAAATTTGTACGTATGTATTCACACATACACACAAATGCACGTCTATCCATATGGTTCTGTTCACATATGTACTTCTTCCTCCTCTCATTTAATTCTTTCACATCAAGCTTGCCACAAAGTCTTGTAAATTCACCCCTACTCGTTTGCATTTAATCTATTAACAGGGAAGAAAATGCTATCACTCTAATTCAGGCCTTTGTAATTGCTGGCATACAATAAAAGATTCTTTCAATTTGTCATGGTTCTAATCTTGTGTAATGCAACTTAACTTCTTTACTGTCACTATATATATTTTCCTAAAGTAGAAATGTAACCATGTCACGTCAGACCTGGGCCCTTTAAAGTCCTTCACAAGTTTTCTACCACGCCCCAGGTAAAATTTAAAAGTCCTTAAGAAATCCAAAATGCTTTTTAGCCTGAATGTACATTACAGTGAAATACCACCGTCCATGATCAAGGCCCACTTCCTATCATGCAAACCTGGTAGAGGACCTAGTCGTCAGAAATGTTGAAAATTTCATTGGTGATGTGATGAGCTGGGACCCACTCGCTTAGTCTCACATAAAGAGCTGTTCATAATCTGTTCCTTCTTCCGTGGATCTGAAGAACACCGTTGTGCCGGCACTACCCTCTCCTGACCTCGACAAGCTCCCTCATGTCTCCCGCACACACGTCTTACTCCTCCTGGAAAACTCCTCACTCCTGTTTTCACCATCATGACCCCTCTCTGCCAGGGCTCATCTCCTCCTCCCTGTCCTCTCAGGAGTCCTCCCTCATGTGCTCCCTCCAGCCCCCCTCTCACCACAGAGCTGTAGTAGGTTAGGCTCCTTGTGCTCGGGGACTACCTAGAGCTCCTGCCTCTGCACTTTTCATGGTACTATAAGTCTATTTCTCTACATGTATAGTAAGTCCTTTGAGGATAGCAGATATCTGTATTATTCAGTTTGGTATCTAGTACAATGCCATACACAGAGTAGACGCCTGTGATGTACAGAATAACACCCCCCCTTCGCCAAGGATGTCCACATCTTAATCCCTGGGAACCGAGAATGTTACCTTATATGGCAAAAGGTACTTTGCAGATGAGATTGATTTAAGGACCCTGAGAGGAGGGTTTATCCTGGATTATTAGGTGGGCTCAGTGTAAACAGAAGAGTCCTTATAAAAGGGAAGCAGAAGGGTCAGAGTCGGTGCTAAGAATTGTAAGGAAACAGAAGTGGGAGCGATGCAAGAAAGGGGCTGGTAGCCAAGGCACGGAGGCTGTCTTTAGAAGCTGAAAAAGGCAAGGCAATGGCTCACACCCTCAGGGCATCAGAAGGAACCAGCCCTGCCAATACCCTGGTGCCATAAGATTTGACTTTGTCTCATAAGATCAATTTTGGACTACGGACTTCCAGAACTGTAAGATAATAAATTTCTGTTGTTTTAATTCACCAGTTCGTACTTATTTGGTACAGAAGCAATAGGAGACTAATACGGTAGTCAAACAGTTTACTGAACAGGTGAATTGATTACATTTTTTTAGTAATAGCGGAAATTCTATAAGATTTGTTGTACATTTCACTGTCACAGAATCATGATCTATAGTTATATCTTCAACTCAAATTAAGCTTTCAAACATTAATTTGGTTCATGCATAAATCTGGATGACTGTCACTCAATCTTTGAAGCAGTATTTTATTTCCATAATGATCCTTTTTTAAAATAGGTAGGAGTCATTGCCTAAGTGTTATTGTTGTTCTTTATATATACAAGGACAACACGGAGTCGTCATTCATTTGTTGCTGCCTTTATCTTTGGTGTTCAAGCAGGCCGGAAAAATAACAACTAGGTTTAGCTTCTATTTGTCTCTTTCTTTTGATCTTCTGTTAAGCCCTGGCTTGACTTTGCCTGGAACATTTTTCTTCTGACAGTGCTTCTACAACAAAATGATGCTGTCTATGATGCATGGTGTTAATTGAAGTATATGATTTCAAATAGGAGCCCAAACTGCCAAACCGATAGTGGCAAAAGGTAAACAACATTTCTAAGTGAAATCGTATTCAGAAATGTTTTGAATTGAGACACAGATGCTCACTGATAGTCTGAAAATGACCTAGAAATCTAGAAATACTCAGCTCTCTAAAATTCTGAACTTTTGAATTGTGTGACAACTTAATTTTTATTTGCTTTGCATTTTCCTGGAAAGAAAATCAAATTCACTAAGGCAAAAATGTTATGGAAGAAATTGAATGAGTCTCGAAGGTGAGTCCCAAATCTATAGAAGGAAATGCCTATAAAATTTATTATATATCACTTACTGATGTCTTCTAACCCCTGCAGAACCATTCAATCTGCTGTTACACACATACAATTTCCATAGTCTGGAAAGGTGATAAATACTGCTGGAAAATCTGTTTCCTCACCAACTCCTTGAGCCGCTTTCATGATTTACGTTCAACCTGCAGTCCGCCAAGGAATGAGGATAATACAAATCTAGGCCAGAGTAATAGAGTTGCCCTGACAGATTCCATGCTGGGCCAGAGGCTCCTTCACACTCCTCTGTGCTTGAAGAATATGAGAATTGCTTGGGAGAAATCTGGAATGAGATTTTTCTACAAGTCTCTCAGTTGTATCCCCCAAATTTTACAATTATGGAGCTATTTTCAGGATAACTTTTCCCAAGAGTTTTCTTGGTCCATGGATCTTTTCATTATTTGGTATGTAGTTTAAAAAAATTTGGAAATGATACGATATTCTAACATTCTGCATCTTGTTCTGTCCATTAACTGACATTTCAGAGCAAACTTCGTGAGAAGCCCCTTAGTCCTGAGATATTCACAGATATTACCCATAACTACTACATTTTTACTGAAATGAGGACAAAACATACTTAAATACATTCACACAGACAAGCATTCCTTTTCATGTGCAAATTCATAGTTAATGTGACTGTTTCTAATTGTTTCAATGTGCTATTTTATTCTTATTCCTCTTAACCTGGAGCTTTTCCAGTCAACTTAATTGTTACAGACTCTAACATTGTTACCTTTTTTATCCCTGTAATTAACACAATGAACATGTGACATGATCACTTCTGTAAAATAATCACAGTCACAAAGACGCACACATTAACACACATATACATACATACAAAACTTGTAAAGTAAAATCAGCCTCTATTAACCATAAAAGAATGAAGGTAAAAGCATATCAATGTTCTCATAAGCTGTGTTTCACAATATCTCTGCACACATATCAAACCCTTAATAGCTAAGTATTTTACTGGTTTAATTAGTTTTCCTCACTCTGTATGAGTAGTATTCCCAACAGCACAGCATTATCGTTTGTATCTCACATTCAGTAAAGAAAAGCTTTATATACAAAACAGAACAGTGCTCTAAGCATTAGAGGAGGAAGATTTAGAGCACTTTTCATTCTCCATCTATTTTATGACAATATAACATTTTACTGTTTGCAAATAGCTTCTGGTATAGATATTTGGAAATTGAAACACTGTGTGTGTGTGTGTGTGTGTGTGTGTGTGTGTGTATTCTTTCCCTCTGCTAGTTGTTATTGGGAGGGATGCATGTAGTGTTTTGCATCAGCAGTAAAACCTACCCTGCCCTACAGGCAGATAATATAGAATTGAACTAAAACTTAGGGAAAATTGCCAAACAAAATGTTGCCCACAAAGGAAATATGTCCAAATTATGTAGAAAAAGTGGTAAAGGTGACCGAATCAGTACTCAAGTGAAATATTATAGTTTTTAAAATATCTACTTCAGAAAAAAATAATACTCATTGTAAAACAAATAAAAGTAGATATTTTATTTAAACAAAGAAGTAAAATTTACTCTCCTTTCCTAAATACACAGGAATATAAGCATGGAATAGTAAAAATCAATACAAAATTAATTTACCAATAGTCACCTATAAAAGAAGGTAAGCGAAATCTTCAATCATATATTCTTTCATTAGTATTTACCATGTGCTGGATATGATTCCAAGCACTGTTATGTATTGTTTCATTTAATCCTCAAAACATCACTAGAAGGGATGTGCTACTATCTCCATTGAGGCACAGAGAACTTAGGTAACTTACTGTAAGAATTAAATCTTACCCAAATAAATATATTAATATATTACAATAAGGGAGGTCTCTTTCTAGTAGAGATTAAACTATATTTTACATTTCTGAAATTCACTGGAAAAAACCAAACCAAATAGAAACTTATCCAATTATTATAAGATAATTTCATATAAGATGTCATTATATGTAATTAAATAATAGTTTACTTAATAAATATTGCAGATAAGTTTGGCTGCCAGAAGCAAAACAAACTTAAATTCTAACTTCAGAGCATGTATCAAAGTAAATTCTAGGTATAATGTGATAAAAAATAAAACACTCCCAACTGTAGATGATATTATTAAGCAAGAAAGGACATCCATAATTGACAAGAAAGATGTTGACATATTTGTAGATATAAATATTAAATATTTCAGTTTATCAAAGATACATATTTAAAATTGAATGTTACATTTAGATCAGGTGAAAATATTTGAAGAAAAATTGGTAGACAAAGGATTTACTATTTTTAGTATATGTAAAAATATTCACATGCTGATAAGAATAAGGCAGAAGGAAAGAAGGAAGGAAGGGAGGAAGGAAGGAAGGAAAATTTTATCATATAAGAAAAAATGAAATAGAGACTAGTAAGTGGCAATCAGATAATAAACAATTCAAATGTTCCATAAACTAAGAAAAGGTACTAACTTTACCAGTAACCTATAACATACAGATTCAAATAAAAGTAAATTATCATTTTCAGCTGTCACATTAGGGTGGTAGAGTGGGAGCTGAGGAAGTAAATAACACCACACTAGAAAAGACAAAAGATCGTGTCACTTGTAAATTGCTTGTTAAAATGTGAATAACTATCATATTTTCTAAAGTACCCTGGAACAGTTTTATCAAAATTATAAATTAATATTGCCTTTGCTTCATAAATCTCACTTTGGGAGTCTATTTAACAGAAATAAAAGCACCAATACATGAATAGTATGTCACGGTACGTCTGGAAACGCCATCTGCGTCAGGAGGCTTCTGTTGTTGGACAGGATGTGAAAGGTTAATCCACTAAAGGGAAACAATTTTTGCACCAAATGTCTATTTAATGGTGCATTGAGTAACTGTAACCAACTGTGCAGATACCAGTAGGATTTAATGAAGTAAATGCAAAACATCCGTGAGAGTCTTAAAATCTTTTAGAAAATGGAAAATAACAGGTAGTCAACTTTAGCATAAGGCAATATCAAAGCATATTAAATAATTTGGACAGGAGGAAGATTACAATAAAATTTTTTTTTCTATAGAGTTATTCTGAAACTTCAGTAAGGATATTTACTTCAACAAGGAATCAAATGGTTCTTGGTCCCTCCCAATGGAATAACAATAGCTGTCTTGGATTTATGAGGCAAAATTTGGCTTATATCACCACGCTACATTTTGGACTGTTTCATTTTGTAATTGTGTTTTTTATTCACCTTATTTATCTGTTATAACATCTATATTGCCCTTTAATAACATTTCCAAGTTGATAACCATAAATGTGCCCAAATTAATCTCACAGATGTCTTTAGTAAAATTTTATAAATAATAGTTAATAATTACTTGACATTTATTATGGTTTGGAATTGTGAACACTTTACATATATTAAATTTTAATTTTCTCAACAACTCTTTGAAATATGTGCTATAGCATCATTCTTGCTTTACAGAAGGGAATAAACAAACCACAGAGAATTTTGGCCAGGTCACTTAGCTACTAAGGGTTATAGTAGGTTTTGAGTCCAGGCAATTTGCTCCCAGAACCAAAACTAAAACTCCGAACCATATTTTTAACTTCAGACACTCATCAACACCCAGTTTAAGACTCATTACAATACATAATACTGTACATATAACTTAGGAACTTGAATAAATTATTCAAAGATACTGCCTAATGCCAACTGTCCCAGTGCCAGTGGCATTTAATGATTCGGGTTGTTGCAGAAAAGGATTTCCAGTTATATGATTCAAGTCTTATTTCTACCACCTGATACTTGAGTGATACTAAGCAAGATGCAAAAAAATGTGTAAGTCTTGGTTTCTCTCCAAAGTTAAATGAAAAATACCTACACCATAGAATTCTTGTGAGGATTAAATGAACCAATAAACAAGAAACACCTTCTAAACAAACTCACCACATAAAGACTCAAAGAAAAGCTGTGAATATAGTACAGAGTATTAATATACATAATTGTTGGAAATTTATTATGGGCATAGAAGTTTCCCTTATGGTTACATCTTTCATTATTATGATATATTTATCACACTTAATGAGCCACTATTGATGCATTTTTATTAACTAACATCCGTACTTGATTTAGGTTTTTACCTAATGTCCTTGCCTGTTTCAGGATCATATACACAGGATACCACATTACATTTGGTTGCTATGTTTCTTGATTGTAACAATTTTTCAAGCCTTCCTTGTTTCTGAAGATATTGACTATTTTGAGGAGTAGAGGTTAGGGGTTTTGTAGAATGTACCTCAATTAGAATTTATCTGATTCTTGTCTCATGATTAGACTGAGGCTAGGAGATTTGGGGGAGACTAGAAGTAAAGTGCCATTCTCTTCAAATGGTACCAAGAGCATAGACATGCTATGAACATGACATATCACTGTGGATGTTAAGCTTGGTCACCTGCCTGAAGTAGTATTTTTTAAGATTCTCCACTTTAAAATTGCTCCATTTACCTCATTTCCATATTCTTTGGAAAGAGGTCATTAAACACAGCCCACACTGAAGGAGTGGGGAATTAGGTTCCACATCCTTATGGGTGAAGTATCTAACAAATTCTTTTGCATCCTTCTGCACAGGAAATTTGTACATTTTCTCCCCTTTATTTATATACTTAATGACATTTTATAATGGTACAGACTCAAGACTACTTTGTACTTTGATTTGTCATCCAATATTACTCTATTGTTTTCTCAAATTTTTCAGACTTTGGCCATTGAGGGATCTTTCAGTTGACTCTCTTATTCTTCTGGCATTCTTCCACCATGAATCAGCCACAGCTTTAAATAATTCACAAATTTGCATTAAAAATTTAAGTATAAGATGGTCATGACTTGGTGGTAGTGGATTGCTTTGCTTTTTTCTTTTTATATTTTAATTTTAAAGGAATTTGACATTGTGCATATAATTCGAAGAATACATAGTCAGATTATGTTTTTTGCTGACTTTTCGACGGGGTTATTTGTTTTTTTCTTGCTGATTTGTTTGAGTTCTTTGTTGATTCTGGATATTAGTCTTTTGTCAGATGTGTAGTTCTGTAGTTTATTTACTCTGTTGATTATTATATTTTGCTATGCAGAAATATTTTCATTTAATTAAGTCCTATTTATTTATTTTTGTTGTTGCTGTATTTGCTTTTGGGGTCTTAGTCTTAAATTCTTTGCCTCGTCCAGTGTCCAGAGGAGTTTTTTCTAAGTTTTCATCTAGAATTTTTATGGTTTCTGGTCTTAGTCCATCTTGAGTTAATTTTTGTAAATGGTGAGATAAGGGGATCCAGTTTCATTCTTCTGCATGTGGTTATCTAATATTCCCAGTACCATTTATTGAATAGGGTATCATTTCCCCAGTGTATGTTTTTTTCTACTTTGTCAAATATCAGTTGGTTGTAGCTAATGGTTTTATTTCTGGGTTCTCTATTCTTTTCCATTGATCTATGTGTCTACCTTTAAGCAGTACCATGCTGTTTTGGTTACTATAGCTTTGTAGTATAGTTTGAAGTCCAGTAATGTGATATCTCCAGATTTGTTCTTTTTGCTTAGGCTATTTGGGCTCTTTTTTTGATTCCATGTGAAATATAAGAATTTTTTTTCTAGTTATGTGAAAAATGATGTTGGTATTTTGGGAATAGCACTGAGTGAATATGTATGGATCTCTTCTAACCAATACTTTGAATATTACCACAAATTATTTGAATTCAATGTTGGTGAAAATTTCCTATGTAAAACATCTGAATTATTATGTGAAAACCAGCAAACAAAAGACTTCAATTAAAAATATATATGTACATATATGTGTGTGTTATACATACCAAACTACACATATACAATTTGTAAATATATGGCTTATTTTTTTCTGATAATCTAATTTTATTGACATTTAACATTTTTCTAAGTTATTTTGATTGTAATAAAAATGAAGCTTTTAGAGTGAGTGAAAACAAGAAAAAGCATTAGAAAGAAAAGTAAATGCATCTATATTATAATAAAAGGTAATCCCCAAGCACCTCAACTTTAAATCCCCAAGCACCTCAACTTCACTTTGGGTATAGACTTACCCAAAGTGAAAACTACCTAAATTCAACATGCGCCTGCAAAATGGTGGTATACTACATATATATTTAATAAGAAGGCTAGCAAGAAAGTGCTTTATGAGAATTGTTAAAGTGATACATGTGCTTCTAGCCCTTTTTAGAATAAGCATGCATCCAGAAATAAAAAGGAAGCTCATGCATAAACATCTTCCTATCCATGATGCATAATGTAATCATGTAAGCTTGAAGTAAACTACAAATTACAAGTTAAGCAACCTAATTTTTATCATTTTTCTTATTATGATATTTGATGTTTTTATTTATAATTTTAATATTGACCTGTTTTATAAAGTTACTTACATTTAAATTTTAGTTGCACAGAGATATAATGATCTACCACCACAGCAATAGCTATTAGCTTGTTTCGGGAAATTCCATGGTTGATTCATTTTACTTTTGTAGCTGAAGAAACCTCATGCTGAGTAGAGAGGCATCTGATTTACTCATCATCTCTGCTGGAAGTTTCTTTCTTCTGTTAGTCTTGACCTTTATGACCTCAAAAGAAAGTGCTAATATTTTATAATTAATAGCATAAAAGAAGAGAAATACTGAAAATAGAATATATTACTATAAAGTTCACTTTAAACCATGACTTTCTTAATTCATTTAACTCTTTAGAATTGATATATTTGCTTGATAAATCACTGGCAATATGTGGTGAGCAGAAAAATCTGAGTTTCTTGTATAGAAAGGTTACTCAGCATACATATTAGCAGTGATGTTTAAAGAAGGAGGAAAATTCAACCTTAACTATGCCTTTTTGCTTCATAACATAGAATATGCACAGATTTTTAATTCAGTGAAATTCAAGATTTGCAATTATATTATTTATCATCAAGTGAAACGTTAAAAAAGATGAATTCCTAACAACTAAGGAACATACCTCTATGAAATGCTTCCCTCACTTGCTATCTGAAATGTGTTTCCTATTTCTACATCAATTGCTTTAATTATATTATTTTACTAACTCCCTTTTCAGTTTGAGAGAAAAAATAAAATAAAGTAATATTAAAGTCTAGATAAGTAGAAAAAATAATATTTCAAGTATCTGTGATGAAATAAACCTTGTTGGTTAATTATAATATAATCATCTCTTCCTTTCTGTGTATCTTATCAATTGTGAATTGTACTGCTGTAAACATTCAAGTGCAGATGCCTTTATTATAGAATGTCTTTTTTGCCTTTGTGTAAATACCCAGTAGTGGGATTGCTGGATCAAATGGTAGTTCTACTTCTAGTTCTTTGAGGTATCTCCATACTACTTTCCACAGAGGTTGTACTAGTTTGCAGTCCCACCAGCAGTGTATGAGTGTTCCTATCTCTCTGCAACCACACCAACATTTGTTTCTTTGGGACTTTTTGATAAAAGCCATTCTCACTGGAGTTAAGTGATACCTCATTGTGGTTTTGATTTGCATTTCCCTGATGATTAGAGATGTTGATCATTTTTTCACATGTTTGTTGGCGATTAGTCTATCTTCTTTTGAAAAGTTTCTGTTCATGTCCTTTGCCCACTTTTTAACGGGGTTGTTTGATTTTTTTCTTGCTGATTTTACTATATAGATTCTAGTTATCAGCCCTTTATTGGATGTATAGCATGCAAATATTTTCTCCCATTCTGTAGGTTGTCTGTTTGCTCTAGTGATAGCTTCTTTGGCTGTGCAGAAGCTTTTTGATTTGATCAGGTCCCATTTATTTATTTTTGTTGAGGCTGTGATTGCTTTTGGGGTCTTCTTCGTGAATTCTTTGCCTAGGCTGATGTCTGTAAGAGTTTTTCCAACCTTTTCTTCTAGAATTCTTACAGTTTCATGCCTTAGGTTTAAGTCTGTAATCCATCGTGAGTTGATTTTTGTGAGAGGTGAGAGGTGAGGATCCTGTTTCAGTCTTCTACATGTCGCCATCCAGTTTTCCCAGCACCATTTATTGAATAGGGATGCTTTTCCCCAGTGAATGTTTTTTAAATTCCACAGCACATTATCCTTATTGTAGGTGCAGTCAATATTAATTTATATTTGCAATTTACTATTTAATTGCCCCCCCCTTGCTTTTACATATTTTACTCTGGGAACATTGATTCTGCCTTAATAATTCCTTTCAGTTTTCATTTCATTTAAGGTCTACTGAAAATAAATTCCCTGAGACTTTAAGGGCATCTTTTTATGGGCATAGTATAAAGTGTATGTTCTCTGTTTACAAAATTATTGGTTTACAGTTATTATTTTAGCATTTTAAACATACAATATTTTTTCTCTGTATTTTATCATTTCTGTTGTCAGTGTTGTTATTTATTTAAAGGTAATTTATCATTTTTTCCTAGTTTCTTCCATGATTTTATAATTTTTAATCCTTTTCCTCAGTTATACTATGATATCACTATGTGTAATATTCTTAGTTAGTCGTAAGTCAGTTTCAGAAACTTTGAACCTGTCAACTGACTTTGCAAAATCAGTTTTCTAACGTGCTCAGCCATTATCTCTATGATTATTGCTTCTGCCCTATACCCTCTCTTTGATTACTATTGTAGATTTTCAGTAATTTTGGAAGCCTTTTTTTCATTCACTTTTCATCTGTGTAATCCAATTTGGGTATTTTCTACTGTCATTTCTTTGAGTTTTCTATTCTTCTGTTCTGGTGAGTCCATCTGCTGTTATGTCCATTATTTCAAGTACAATTTTTAAAAAATATTTGAATATATTTTTCCTCTCCCAGTATCAAGAATGATTTTGATACTTCAATGCAAATTTAATTTTCTGGTACAATTTCTATTCTTTCATCTATTTTGTCCATATTGTCTTATATTTTAAAAATATTAACTATTGTTATTTTAAGTACTTGTTCATTAACTCCCACATCTTGATCTTCTCTGGGTGTCCTCTTGGTCTTTTTCTATTTATTTTTTTTAAAATCCTCTTGATTATAGTCTTTCTACGTCTCATAAATTTTCGTTGTATGATAACCATTGAATATAAAATAAGTAAAATGCCCTCAAATGGTGCTGTCTTCTACCTGCAAATGTTCCTTCATTTCTTTGGCAGGACAACAGGTTGGGAGAACGATCACCTCAATCCAGTATTGGATTGAAACACTGGGGTCAGGTTCTAGACTTAGTAAGACTTAGTCAGTCTCTGTTTTCTTCCTGTTCTTCAAGCACTGTTTTAGTGGGCATTTGATTTAAAGCTTAGAAGATTTCTTTCTCCTCAGTCCTAAAAGCCTAGAGACAATTTCTCTCTGTCATTCAAAACTTTCTATAGTCTCCTCAGCCTCTTGTTGCAAGGATTCAAAATCTGGCAAAACTGTGAGGGGAAGACTTGAAGTATAATACCTTAGTGTGGCCCCCTCTTAATTTTTTTCATGTTTAAGCACTGAAATACTTCAAGACACAATTGTCTGACTTTAAAAAAAAAATAGATTAACTCTTTAACTTCCCACAAAGCCCTAAAACTCAAAAGAAATTCTGGAAGAAAACCCAATTGTGGTTAGAGGCCCTTCAACTTTCACATGCCCTACTTCCTGTGAAACTATCAAGAGCTTTGTTGGTTTCTTTGTCCCTGGGCAGTGATTTATGCCTGTGATAGATCTGATATTCTGTCTGAGCCCAAATTCTAAACCCCTTGGAGGAGAAGAGAAAACAGTTGGTTATACTATCACCAGCTCATTAACATAGTTCTGTCCACCTGGAATTTTATATTATTTTGGTGCTTCAAAGCTGTTCAATGATTTTGCTAATGTATCTAGTCATGCAGTGAACACTTTCTACTTATTATAGTGATAGCATTGGCTTGTAATGACTGTCACTTTCTTCCAAGAAGCCATAGAAAGAAAAATATTAATATTGAATTTCTTTGCTGGAGGAGTAAGGACACTGTAAGTAGTGAGAACTCAATTTCTTAGGTCAATATTAAAAGATATAACTAAATTTCTTTTATATATTAAAGTAAGTCATACCTAGCACTTATTCTTCTTTCTAATAATTTTATGCCATTTTCACAGCCTTAATCCCCCTCCTTTATGGACAGTAGGATTACATCCATACATTTTGAACTTCTGTAGAAATGTTAGGTTAACCATTTTTCCCTTCATGTTGCATTTTTTTACTTAAGAAAAAAACTTTTTATTTTAGTACTTTATTGTTTATCTTGAATTAATGGTTATTTTTAAAAATATATCTAGGTCTTTTAGATTTATTTGGAAGTTTTCCCAATTTTTTTCCATTATATGTAACATACATTCAACAATTTAATTTCTAATTAGCATATGAGAAACCTATTGATTATATTTCTAAACTCACTCTAATTGCATGGGTGTATAAATCTAGAACACCACTAAATAGCAGTGATTATGCTTATATGTGTCTTGTACTTGATATAAATGGGAATTGTTCACTGTTGTTGATGATTTTTTATTGTTTATTTATAAATAAATCATCCTTTTCTGTTTTTCATATGAAATGGTAATATCTTCACATGGGTAAAAGTAGTATGTTCACATGTAAAAGTATAAACAAATCAAAGACAAAGGTGCCATGGTTTCTAGTAGGTCCAATAATCATCCCTAGTAAGAAATTATCCTTACTACCCTTTTCTTGCATAAATTGGAATTGTTTTTTTTTTCAGGGATTATTTGTTTTTGGCTTGATTATTTTATTTTATTTATTGTACTTTATTTTTTGCTGAAATTAAATAACTTGTTCTTTTATTCATAAAAGCCCATATTTTCTTCCAGTACTTCCATAGTGTCATTTTTAAAAATTTAAATATGTAATTATACCTAAAAGTATATTTATTGCACAATTTCTAATGATAACAACAAAAAACATAATGAATGAGTGTCCATTAATATATCAATATAGGAATGAGTTACTATGTCAGTTTTATCTGCATTTGCATCCATTTTGAGGAAAGTGCATGAACTGTGGGGTTTAACAAGAAAGCAACATTTCTGACTCTCACCATACTCTTAACCGTATTGAGCAAGGCTGCTCCTTCTATTGTCTTGAATGAACACTTTGCCTGTTAAAACTCTTGCAGATAATACAGTGTACAGTCACATGGTCAATTTCTTTTCTCTTTCCCCATCTAGCTCTTCTATTCCAACTCTTCCATCTGGATAATTTTGATATTTGATGCCACCAGGGTTGGAATGCTAGAATGAGAGAGAATGAATAAGATAATTTCTTGCTTGATAGGTACCATCAGGATGATTTAACATTAATGATTTTTCTAGAATTGCTGGATGGAATCTTGGAATTGCTAGACCTATCTGACAGGGTCTAGGTAGACACAATGCTTGTTGTCTTTTCTATTCATATGGGAAACCCTCATGTATCTCTGGTGCTAACTAGGTATAAGGGCCCTGGCCTTTTCCAAAGTAGCCACCTTGCCTTGTTCCACCATCAAAGCTGTTAGCCAGCTGCCTCTTGTCTTTTGATTTTCCAGGCACGCCTCATGAAAGATACAGGTATCAGTCTCTTCCATTATTCTTAAAGCTACCATTTCTGGACTGAGGGTAATATAGGAAGTTCTCGTACCTTTCAAGGAAAGAGTGAGGTGGGACTCACTGTACGTGCACAGCTGTTTACACATAGTCTCCTTTAATCTCGGTCCACCTCGGATCACTTTTTGCCCCAGTCCTCAAGAGACTGGTCACTAGCTCTTGCAAATCTTGTGCCACTGTCTTGCCCCCTCACTGTGGAATAATGTGTATTATATTTTTTTGGTACCTGAGCTGCATCTGAAAAAATAAAAATAAAAAATCTCCACTTGCTGTCAGCAACAAAGACCTTTAAAGGGAGTAAATAGCACTTGATAAGTTGACTTACAGAAATTTCTATAAGATATTGTTGAGTGAGGAAAGCAAGAAACAAAAATTATCCCCATTTTATAAAACAAACTATGAATAAAAATAGCCCATGTGTCTGATACCATATTTTCCTACAGAGGATTATATGAACATGGAGAAAATATTTAAAAATGTATCCTAGTACATTAATATGGGGTCTGTGTGGGGACTTTTTTTTCTGCATAGAAGTGATAGATGAAAAACAAGGATGAAAACTACAAAGGGGGTATGAGAACTTATTTGTGGAGAAAAAAGCCTCTTTGCTAAATTTAATCTTTCATGTGAAATTTTATATAAATTTCTCTGGATGTAGGTAAGAATACATTACAAATTAAAACAATATGTAAGAAAGCTGAAGGTTTAGGAGTCAGGTAGGCTACTTTTTTCCTAAATAGTAACAAATCGTGTCATAGAAAATGGTTTAATAATCCATATTTCCTCCATGATTTTAAGTAATATACTGAAATTCTGTATGTTCCTTAAGTCTATTTCTGGTCTTAATTTCAGAGAAGATGCCTAAATGACCTTAAAATAATCTGATTTTTATTGTTAATGTATAGTACCATCCAGAATAATTTTATTAATATTTCTAAATACAAATATTCTGAAGTGTTTAAATTTTAATTTTATTTATTGTTTTATCTAAGTAGTGTTAGCTTTGTAAAAAAAATAAAACATTTCTCTTTCTCTCAGTATTTTATAGGAGTTAAATGATTTTGAATTTATATATACTGTAATTATATAACCAGAATATACAGCCATGATACTTGTTTGATACATTTTGTATGGTATCTATGATAATTCTGTGCTTACAATTTATTTTTAATAATTTTTGAGGTGAGTTTGTGAGTTATAATAATATATATTTTCAAAGAAGAGCCTTCATTTTATCCATATTTCTAAAGTTTACATAGTTGAACAAAATATTTACTTTAAAAATGTCTGATATGCTTGTTGCTATTTTCCAATTATTATTCTTGTCATTTTGAAGTAGCCATTTTAAAAAATGTTTTCAAGCAATTAAAAAGAAAATGTATTGTCTGTTTTGACAGTCACTACTTTATTACTCCTGATAATTATGTCCCAATGAAATATTGTTAAGGCCTTTTATTCGTATGTCTCCTCTTTCTCCTTATAGTTTCTATAATTTTTTAGTTCATAGTTTTATGTTATCTGCTTAATGAAAAATGCTGGATCTTCATTGTAGATTGCGGCACTCATAAAGTGGCTGGCTTCTTTATCTCATGGTAACAAAATGTCCCCTGCTTTCTATTTGTCCATTTGCTTAGTAAATATTTCCTCATTTTTTTTACTTCTAAATTGTTTAGCAGCTTTATAAAGATCTATCACTTGGGATAAAAGTTGTATTTTTCTCTAAGATCTAATTGATGATCTACTTTTTTCCTTTAAGTGATTGATTTTATCAAATTTTTGTGTCTGGATACGTCATCTTATTTCATGTTTTTTCTATTAATTTGAATATACAATTTTATTATTCACTGTTAGTTTTAAGCATTTATTTTGTATTTTAAAAAATTAATTGATAGATTTACACATGATCTTTGCTTTTCTATTTGTTAGGTTTTAGCATCATACAATATACTTAAACTTCTATTACTTGAGTTATGATCTTTAAATTGCATTTATTAATTCACCACTATAAAAAATTAGTACATTTACACTATCTGAGTTTTGTTTGTTTTTATTTGATTTTTCTAAGCCAATGTTTTAGCATATGACCTTAAATATTTTTCCATGAAATACATTTGTATTGACTTCTCTTCTGAACAATGGATCTAAGTACTGTTGTGCTCCCTCAATTTTCAGCAGAACTCTTGCACACACTTGCTTGCACTTTATTAGTGTGTGAGTTAAAATAAGAAAGTTATAGGCATTAGGTCTGTATCCTGTTAGGAGAACTGGATGATACTGATTCACCTCCTGTCTATGAAAACATCTGGAATTCCGTTTCTTCTTGAATGTATTTAAAGCCATGGACTCATCGCCATTTGAATTATCTTCCTATCTCCAGCCTGCTATGATTGTTACGTTATCCATGCGTAACAACATGTCAAGCTACAGCGGCAACTGTATCCTCACAGAGGCGGCATTCAGCAAACGTGTGGTGATGTGATTTCCCCCTCATTTTAACTGCACTGAGACATGTGATCAATGAATCTAAAAAAACATGTCAGAGAAAATCATTGAAGGGAAATATTAAATTGAAATTTACAGCTACATTTTTAATTAAAGAAAAAGAAACGAAAAGATAAGAATGTAAAAAGGTATAGTTTTATAGAGACAATAATACGAAATAGAATTTGCTCAATAATGGAAGAAGGTAGACCATTTAAACTCCTCTTTGTTTCTTCCCAGTGCCATCTAATTACTCTAATTGACTAAAAGTTATTAGTTTTCCATTTTTGATTTAAGACTTGTTCTTTCTATTGCTGAATGAATTTTAATATAACTGCTAAATACTAATGTTTCTTTCTCTGCCTGATAACATTCCTGAGGTAATTCAAAAATGACTACTGAGGTTTTATTGGATTTCTGCTAAATTATTTTTCTTTTCATACTTGTAATATTTTGTCTGTCATATAATGAATCTCTCCTGAGTATATAAATTCATATCCTCATCCTAAATTTTGATATTTTCTAATTATTAGAAGATTGCTGATGGCTACATAGAGAGAGACTTAAAGACAGATTTTGGCTAGGACCAAGGATAAACAACTATTAGTAAAAAGATTACACTCATGTTTAGATTTCTTTAATAAGTTTTGTGAATTATTGATTTCATTAAGATAATATGCTTTCAGAATAATTATATTTTATAAAAATATTTATTTAGTTTGAGTACCAGATATAAATAAATATATATCAGCAAAATTCAATAAGTCACATGCAATTGATAAGCACTGCAAAGATTTTAAATTTATCTGAATGTTACTTTTATTATTATTAGGAATCATTTGTTTTGTTCTCCATTTGTACCTAGCTTCTAGCACCTACTCTGGCACATGCTATAATGAATAATAGAATTGAAAAATCAAGGAATTTTTCAATCAAAGTATTGTGACAGTGTTATTTAGTAAATTATATTTCATAATAAGCTGCGTTGAAAGTATAGTAAAAACTCTTCTTGAATTATTCATTTGTTAGAGGAGGCAAAGACATACACACAGACACAAGGAAAATAATGACAAAAACTATGGCATTTAAAAAAAAATAAGATCTTCATTGTGACTGTGGATGTCAGGGAAGGATTTAAGAAACAACAAAACTGAGCTGAAGTGTGGGTGACAGGTCAACTATAGATAAGTGGGTAATGCTGATGAAGGCAAATGGGGGAAACAAAGGCACAGGTGGACTAGTTTACAACACACTTTGAGACAATAATGTATCCATCAGGATGAATAAAGAAGGTTGACGGAAATGTAGGAGACAATGTCACATGGGCTTTGCATGATGAACTTGGACAATTGAGCTTCAATTTGTGTTTTTTTTTTAATTGTTCAAATCTATTTATTCAGGTGTTTTCCAAACATATTGGACTATGGAACCGTTTTCAGCATGTGTGTGAAACACCTCTTACATTTCATAGAACTAGTGTTTCTCAGAATTCATTTTCAGAAATGTTGTTCTACGTATGTAACTGATTTTATTTCTGCAGATGGTATTATGGTGTTTTCCATAGAGGTTGTACTAATTTGAAGTCCCACAAATAGTATGGAAGTATTCCTTTCTCTCTGCATCCACGCCAGCATCTATTATTTTTTGACTTTTTAATAAAAGCCTTCCTATTAATACCAGAGGTAAGGTGATATCTCATTGTGGTTTTAATTTGCATTTCCCTGATGATTAGTGATGTTGAGCATTTTTTCATGTTTATTGGCTATTTGTCTATCTTCTTTTGAAAAGCTTCTGTTCATGTCTTTTGCCCACTTTTGGATGGCATTGATTTTTTTCTTGCTGATTTGCTTGAGTTCTTTGTAGATTCTGATTATTAGCCCTTTATCAGATGTATAGCTTGTGAATATTTTCTCCCATTCCGTAGGTTGTCTATTGGATAGCCACATGCAGAAGAATGAAACAAGATCCATATATCTTACCACTCACAAACATTAATTCAAGATGGATAAAAAACTTAAATGTGAGGCATGAAACCATAAGAATACTAGAAGAAAATGTTAGAAATACTCTTCTAGATATCAGCCTAGGCAAAGAAATTATGAAGAAGACACGATGGCAATCACAGCAACAACAAAAATAAGCAAATGGGATTTGATTAAACTAAAAGGTTTCTGCACAGCTAAAGAGACAACCAACAGACCAAATAGACAACCTACAGAATGGGAGGAAATATTTGCATGTTCTTTTATTTCTCAGATAGGATATGGTTGATAACGCATGTATTGTTAATCATTCATTTTGGATCAAGACTTAGCTACTGCTGCTTAACCCTCTTGGTTGATTGATGTGTCTTTATATTATTGCATATGTAATGCTGTAAACATCACTTGAACTAGCTACCAGTGTGCCTCAACACCCCATCCTAGCCCTCTTATAATTTCCCTCTCTGGCTCTGGCCATCACAACATAACTACCTTCTTTTTGGTCTCTCTCCCCCAAAGCTTTTAGATCAGAAAGGAAACAAAATGCTTAGTTATGTACCTTTCATTAGCTAATCTATTTTGGCTTGCATAGTTAGATATTTGACAATATTGATAATATGATTGTATGTTTCAGAACCACCCTAAAACAGTGCATATTTTAAATCAAAATATATGTACATTTTGAATATTGCCATGGTGTGTGTTTTGTTGTAAAGAGAGTAGGGGTACCATGTCTGCATACAGCATGAAAATGAGCCAAATACACAAAATTACCATTGCTGTAGATTTCCTTTTTATCTGAGTCTAAATATCTTATAATGGCATAATAGTTTCAAAACATCCTTTATCGGCTTAACATCAGTATATTATTTTTTTCCCTTAAAAAAGTTTCTTCCACAAAACTGAATTTAGCAAATTCTTCATGGGATTTCCTCTTAGTCATATGAGTGCCTGTGAGTCTGCACATCTACTTTGTCAATGTGCTATATAATGCAATTTCTTTAATTAACATGGTGGTAACATTGATTTTAGACATAAAGATAGATAGGAGGTGTTGTTCTTTTTTTTTTTTAATTTATTTTTTTAATTTCAGAATATTATGGGGGTACAACACTTTGGCCATACACATTGCCCCTGTTCTGCCCGTGTCAGAGCCACAATCGTGGTCGTCTCCCAAACTGTGCTCCCCACATCCATTCAGTGAGAGTTTTTCCCATCCCTTCCACCCCCCTCCCGCCCGCCCGCCCTCAGATGAATGTTATTGCCCTGTGTGATGTAAGTGTTCATCAGTTAGTACCAGTTTGATGGTGAGTACCAGTGGTGCTTGTTTTTCCAATCCTGCGACACTTTGCTTCGAAGAATGGGTTCTAGCTCCAACCAGGAAAATACCAGATGTGTTAATTCACTGTTGTTCCTTATTGCTGAGTATACTCCATGGTATACATATACCACATTTTATTGATCCACTCGTGTATTGATGGGCACCTGGGTTGTTTCCACAACTTTGCAATTGTGAATTGTGCTGCTATGAACATTCGAGAGCAGATGTCTTTATTATAAAATGTCTTTTTTTCTTTTGGATAAATACCCAGTAGTGGGATTGCTGGGTCAAATGGTAATTCTACTTTTAATTCTTTGAGGTATCTCCATATTCTTTTCCATAGAGGTTGTACTAATTTGCAGTCCCACCAGCAGTGTATGAGTGTTCCTATCTGTCCACATCCCCACCAACATTTGTTATTTGGGGATTTTTTTGATATGAGCCAATGTCACTGGAGTTAAGTGATATCTCATTGTGGTTTTGATTTGCATTTCCCTGTTGATTAGAGAAGTTGAGCACTTTTTTATATGTTTGCTGGCCATCATTCTGTCTTCTTTGGAAAAGTTTTTGTTCATGTCCTTTGCCCATTTTTTAATAGGGTTGTTTGATTTTTTCTTGTTGATTTTCCTAAGTTCTGTATAGATTCTGCTTATCAGCCCTTTATCAGAGGTGTAGCATGCAAATATTTTCTCCCATTCTGTAGGTTGTCTGTTCACTCTAGTGATAGTTTCCTTGGCTGTGCAGAAGCTTTTCAATTTGATCAGGTCCCATGTATTTATTTTTGTTGCTGCTGTGATTGCTTTGGGGGTCTTCTTCATAAATTCTTTGCCTAGGCCAATGTCCATAAGAGTTTTTCCAACGTTTTCTTCGAGAATTCTTATGGTTTCATGTCTTAGGGTTAGATCTGTTATCCAACAGACACGTAGACCAATGGAACAGGACTGAGAACCCAAATATAAAACCAACCTCATACAGTCACCTGATCTTTGACAAATTCCAGAAAAACGTACACTGGGGAAAAGAATCCCTATTCAACAAATGGTGCTGGGAAAATTGGATGGCCATATGTAGAAGACTGAAAGTGGACCCACACCTCTCACCTCTCACAAAAATCAATTCACAATGGATAACAGGAGGTGCTGTTCTAACTTTTCATTTTTAGTCATATGCTTGGGTAAGTGCCAAAAGAATATGACAAACCAGAATTTTAGGCTTTATCATATACTGTAGTTTAAATATTTTATATGCTCTGTGTAGATGACACAAAGTGATGTAAAGTAGTTTCATTTGATCCTCTGAATGATGAAAGAGTTTCTGGTTTTCCTGAGACTTTAGATGAGATCTAAGAATGTTTGCCAAGATGTGCCTTGTAAATAAATCACTTCTTTTTAAAACACAAACACTTTAGACAGATGGTCATTTAGAATTCAGTGTTTCACTGGGAAAAGGAAAGAACAGAAGAGAGAAAAAGAATAAAATAACATGCTAGTGCATACCTTAAACCACAGTAAATTCATTGCAAAACCACAGCCAGTCATAATACATCACTGGAATGGAGAAATATACATATTTATTTTGCATTTATAATTGGAATATGTGTATTAATTCACATTTAACATATGCATATTAAACTCATCTATATAATCTAGCACAATGATTAATTATGTTTATTATACTATTTTACCACTAATAGAAAATGTTTCAAGAAAAATATATACAGATAATCTCAGATATTCATTGAAATAAAACAAAACAACATTCACAAATCATGCAGAATAACATAAACCCTTAATTAATTTCAAGGTTAATACCATTAATATGTATTTGTATGTATGTGAGTGTGAGCTCTTATATAAAATATTCTATTATCTGGTTTTAAAATTATAGAGAAGTCATAGTTATTATGACATTTAATTTTGAAAATAATTAAGTGATTTGTTGACTATTTTCTGGGCAATTCCATGTACATTTAGTTAATTTAATCACCACATATGTAACATATAGATATCACTTTATCTATTCCCACAGAGAATAACACTGAGACTCAAGGAGAACAATAAGTTTCTTGTAGCCACATACCTGTTGGCTCTCGGACTGAATAACTCCAAAGCTCATTCTCTGCATCACACCTTCTGCAATGATCTTCTGAAAATAAGCAGTGGATTCTGCTTGTAAACCTGAAATTGTAAAATGAATGTACTTACTAACTTAGATATAATAGAATAATTATATGTGAAAGGTTTTACAATGCAAATTCAATGATAACATTCCTGAAATTGTGAAGGATAAGCTATTACTCCTTATTATTCCAAACTTTATCCCTTTTGAAATCTTATGTTAAAAATATAAATCGATTATGAAATATAATATAAGAAATATAGTAGTGAGGAATAAATTCTAGTATCTCTCTTTGTCCTTTGATGCCTGCTTCTCAGATTTTTTTTTTACATCCATAGCTTCCAGTAATTTAAAATTTAATTGAAAATTTTTGCTTTCTATCATTTTTATTGGCATACTTACCTGAGTATAGGAAATCACAAAGATATTTTCCTAAGTATAGGAAATCACAAAGGGCAATTTCCAGGGAAATTGAGAATTAGTATCATAGTCCAGACTATTAGCACTATGGGAGAAACCAGGGAATTTTACACTTAAAAGTTGAAGGACAAGTATCAGTCACTCTTTCTTTCACCTGGATATTTACTTATTTACTTTAATGTTGCTCTAATCAAATGTACAATAGACATGTTGCAAACTAATATTTATGCTTAGTTGTGTCCATTCATTCAACAGACCCAATGGGATATAGAAATAAATAAATTAGACATAATCCTTGCTTTCAAGGAGGTCACAGTCTGGTGGATATACAATGCTAATATATCAGCGTGTTCAAAATGTAATAGTACATCTATATTTTTAAGCTAATTCCCTTGTCTCAATCACATAAGGTGAACTCTAGCTCTTCTGACCACAGAGACTACAATGGTGGTAGGTCAAAATTATAGCAAAGCACTCAAAAAGCAATAAAAATCCTTTCAGCCTTTCAAATCCTGGACTTATAAACCCAACTCCAAAAGGAGATGGAAAACAGCCCAGCTCTAGACAATTGTTACTTTGGGTCATGAGTGAACTCCATTTGCAGACATGTGAACACCAATCACTTTTTACTCTGAACTTACTATTCTTGTAGTACAGTCTACATTGACAGCTCAATGGAGGTCATTGCTTCTTAACTCATAGGATAAAGATTAGTTCTTTTTTATTTGTATAAAAGTAGACAAATAACTGACAAATATCCTCAGTACAAATTTCAAATTATTATACATATACACCATCTCCTATTTTATAGAACTGTTATGCCAATGAAGGAACAAAAATTGTTAGTGAAACTACAGATTTGGTGATAAGCATTTGCCAAAGTATGTATCTTCTAATGTCTAATGAGAAGGAAAATAACTTTTTTTATTGTTGTTGTTGCATCAATTTAATCAATTTATTTTGTCAAAATCACATGCACACCTATACTCAAATGCACGTTCCTATTAATCTAAATGGAAAATTAGGACCTCGATCTTATTTACATCTTTCAATTTCATGTAGTAGAATTTAAAACTAAAACCATCTCTTTACTCTGTCCATATCCACGAATCAGGATGTTTAAATATAGAGAATGATATATTTTCTTGGCAGCATGGTTGGTTTGTCTTTATTCTCAGATAAAATAATGATTGGAAAACTATTACATTTTGTACCTCAAATGATGAATTTTGCTAATGCGGTCAAGAGTCACAGATTTTTTTTTTACAATAGGGATTTTATCACATAGACAAATTTTTATTACATTTGTCTATCTCAAAGAAGTCTGTATTCTCTCTACTATGCAACATTGATACTTTAGCCCAGACACTCAATTTTTAAAATTCTCAGTGCCCCGTTGAACTTTCTAAATATAGAAGACCTACCATTCGATCTACCAATCCCACTACTGGCTATCTACCCAAAGAAAAAGAAGTCATTTTATTAAAAAGACACCTGCACTCGAATGTTTATTGCAGCACAATTCACAATTGCAAAGATGTGGAATCAACCCAAATGCCTATCAGTTCATGAGTAGATTAACGAAATGTGGTATATGTATACCATGGAGTACTAATCAGCCATGAAAAAGGATTGAATTCATGCCTTTTGCTGTAATTCGGATGCAACTGGAGACCATTCTCCTAAGTGAAGTATCTCAAGAATGGAAAAACAAACACCGCATGTACTCTTTAATAAACTGGAACTAACTGAGGGGCACACATGTGCACAGAGGGAAATAAAAGTCATTGGAAATCAAGGCAGGGGGAGGAGGGAGGGGCAAAAACCTACCTAATGGGTACAATAAACACTATTCGGGGGGTGGGCACACTTGTAGCACTGACTCAAGCATTACCAAAGCTATCCGTTTAGCAAAAACATTTGTACCCCTTTAAGATTTTGAAATAAAAAAATTAAATTACATTGGTAAAATGTAAAAATATAAACAAATAATAAATGTGGTGGTCCTCAAATAATTTTTATCTGAAAATAAAGACAAACAGATGCTATATTGACAAAAAATTTTCATTCTGTATATCTAAATGTCCTTATTAGTGGACATGGACAGAATAAAGAGATGGTTTTAGTTTTAATTTTAACCTGAGGTTTAATTGTCCAGCTAGGATTCGAAAAATGAACACAGTGAATACTGGATTTCTGGATTGCATATCTAAGAGACTCAGAGAAGAAATCAATTCACCCTACTGTGAATGAAATATATATTTGTGACTAGTGGCCGTTAACTCTTGATCCTATTATTGTGTGATTCCCCGTTTGCTTCCTTGTTTGTTTATAAAATTAGACTATTTAATACATGTACAGCCTTTCATGCATTAGGACACTTTTAAGGTAGAGTAGTATGTAGTAATATCTTCTTCTCTTCATTCATTTGACTAGTGGGGAAAAAAATCTTTTTACAAAGTGTAGTAGGCAGAATAATGGCCCAAAAAGGTCCATGTCCTAATCCCAGGGAACCGAATATGTTACTTTGTATTATGTGATTAAAGTAAAGTATTTTGGCAGGAGAATATTAGCCTGAATTGTATAGATGGGCCCAATTTAATCACGTGAGTCATTGAAAGAACCTGTCCCATCCTAGGTCAGGTGAGGGGGAATTGTTACCATGAAAGATGATCAGGGAAACAGCACTAGTGGCTTCAAATGGAAGAACAGAGCCACCAGCCGAGGACCGTTGGAGGCCTCTAGAGGCTGGAAAAGGCCAGGAAACAGATTCTCCCGTGGAGAGTCCAGAATGGAGTGCACAGCCCTGACAACATCTTGATTTTAGCCCACACTGACCCGTGTCAGACTTCTGATCTGTGTAACTGTAAGAAAATAAATTTGCATTTTAAGCCACCAAGTGTGTCATCATTTATTATGGCAGCAATAAAAAACTAATACACACGGATTCTATTAATAAATCCAATGAGAAACATGATTTATTAACTTAGAGACGAGTGGGTAAGACTCAAATCCCCCTTCCTTTTCTTGTTCCTGGACTTGCCTGCACTGGCACTACTTGTAATAACTGAAGCTGTGGGATCCTCATTTCCCTGGGTTTTCTCAATGTGTGGCCTGCAGTTCCGCTGGGGCTCTCCCTGGAATGTCTCAGCTCGTCCGTTCCTTCTCCCTCAAGAAGAATAAATAAATAAAGCTACAAGGCACACCAACAAAACCATAGATGCAATTGATTGAACATCCTCTTTTCCGTGTGTGTGTCAGGGATGCTGCTACTTCCTTTGTTTTTCTCTTTTCCTTTTCTTCTATTTTCTCTTTACTTTTGTCCCTCCAGTCATCGTGATGATTGCTTGGTGGATTTTTACTGAATCAGATCTACAAGTGTCTCTGTCTCCATCCGTCCCGATGCTGCATAAAGGAGCACTCCATGGAAGCTGTTCATTATTTTCTTTAGTGTTCTCACCACACTATTTCAGTACATCTTAAAGCCCACTGATGTCAGAGTCTCTCCCTGCCAGCCCCCCTCCATCTTTCAACTAACCCTTCTGTATCTTCAAAAGCTAGGTAATTTCCAATAGTCTTTCTTTTTCCAGTCATGAATACTTTGGCGTTTCTTCTTACGTGGTTGCTGGTTAGGATTTTGCTTAGGGGTCTCTCCCCAGCAGCTAGGTGAAGTGCAATTGTGTGTGCGCTCTTTCACTTCCTAATCTTCATTAGAGATGTTAAAGAGATTCATCTACAGATTTCCTGTGAAAATAAATTCCTTTGCCTGTGTTTTAATTCACTTAAATAGTTTTAACTTTTAGAGGCAGTGAAATCCCCTTCCATTCTATAATTAAACCTGACGTGAATTCTCAGCCTCCCACGACATATGTAGTACACAAGTTTGCATGGGAAGAAATCTCAACGCTGAGAGCATTTCTAGCACATTCGTGTTATTGTTTAAGAAGATGACTTTATTGAATCCTCAGTCCATGTGGTTTATTACAAGAGCTGGGTCATTTCTTAAAAGCACATTTCAAAAAGACAAATTAATTTAGAATTGCTGGTGCTCTTGATTCTAATCCGTAGAAGGACAGTAAGTGGCACTCAAATCATTAATCTCATTAACAAGTGTGTCCCATTTTCCCTCCCTTCAAATTCTTTCTTTCACAGTTTCCTTAGCCTCCCCCTTGCCAAGACACTACAAGAAACTCCCCTTCCTTATCCAAGTTTTCCAGCCTGTTCTTCTTCCGCTTTTCCACTCTGAGTTATGTAGATGGACTCAGCCTCTTTCACCAAGTCCTTCCCCTTCTCTGTCCTCTAAGCACCTATCCCTCCTAATCCCATTCTGGGTCCCAGAATCACTGAGTAATCCAGGCCTTGGCTCGGAAGGACCAGAATCTCTTAGGCATGTAAGGGGGGTATGCGTTAGGTGGAGGCAGTTTGGAGTGGGGGGGTTGATTGGAATAATCATTACAGGTTCCACTTTCTACAGCACTAGGGAAGGGGAGACAAGGAGATAGAAGTCAGTTCACTTCTTCCCAAAAGCATCTTCACAAAGAGTGGTTGCTCAGGTCCCCAGCAATTTTGGAGTTAACTCACTCTGGCTCACTCATAAATAATTTCAATTCCCTGACACTCCCCACATTAAAATAACAAAACCAATCAATGTTCTTAATAGAACCAGCTGCATTGTCAACCACACAATATCAGGTGCAACCTGGACCTGAATAACCCTCAGTGCAGGTGAACAATGATGCATACCTATTTGTTCCCATCTTTTCATTTTAAAAATTATCAAAACTACTACCACTTCCAATACTACTACTGCCAGTGTAATTGCTACTACTTACTACTACTATAACATTATTATTTGCTACTTCATCCTTCTCTTTCAAAATTCCCTTGTATAGCCACCTTGTAGAATCTGTGCACATTGTCAAAATACTTACTGAAATCTCACAACAAAAGTTTTTCTTTTCCTGCCTCAGAAAATGTATTCATCTGGATATTAGACTGTCTCTAGGTTCTAGGTGGCAACATTGCCTTTCTCTGGCAGAAAACTTATCTCTTTTTGTACTAGCAATGGGAGCAGTTTTAATTGACATAGTATGACTACAATTTAAAAAAATTTTCAGAAGCAAACTTTGGGGCTTTTTTCCTGCTATATCTCTGTGAATCTGTTTCAGCTTCCCTGCCTCCACCAGTTCTCCAGAGCGCTCATGCGCTGGAAGTCAGGTGTTTTAAATTTTTGTTTGGTTGTTTTTTTCTGCTTTTGTTTTATTTATGAGCTGTCGTAGCAACTGTAATGGCAATTAGATATGTGAAGGCCACAAATTGTTACTCATATGAATGTAGTTTAACAAGGCCTTTCGACCCAAATAATACATATATTTTTTCATAACATTTTCCATCACAAAAAATTGAATTTAAAAAGAGTACAAGGAAATCAAAGGTGACATAGTTCAGTACAAAACAGCAGCTGTTTAAGTCTCCTTAAAAGAGGGAAATAATAAAACACCCAGCAGTCAAAATAATATGATTACCTTTCTTATTATATCAGGGGTAGAAATTAGAAAAGATAAATGGTCTTTGGCCATATTGGAAATTCTATTGATCCCGTTATCATATTATGAAATATGAATAAGACACTTATGGACTATAAAAAAGAGAAACATTATTATGTGAGACATTTTTAATTTTTGACTTTTAATATATGAAAATTACATATGTTTCTTGATAGGAATTTAAAAATGACCTATGCTCTATTTATTTAAATATTGTTTGAGTAAGATATGCTGTTTAAAGTAATATTTGTACAAGTAGATGCTTTTCAAATTTTTTAATAAGAAGAAAGAAAAAAAGTCACAAAAGCAGAGAATAGTGGCTGCCATCTTTGAGGTCACTCCATTCTCACAGGGACTCACAGGGTTTCAGATCCATTCATCAACTGTGGGTTGAGGAAGACAGTTACCACTTCAGCAGAAACGTCTTTCTTCTGTGCCGTTGGGGTGCTATTCATCAAAAAAGAACCTTTTGAAACAAAGCCTACAATCAACTTGACTTAAGAGGTTTTGAGAAATGCAGGCATAATAAAGAATATTTAAAATAGTTTATAACCATTTTTTGGTTTTATCCCCCACATGTTAAAAGTAAAAAGAAATCATACTATGGAATATTTAAGAAAGCTATTAAAAATAATGGCCTAGATCTCTATACCTGGTATGAAAAGTTGACCATGTTATACAGTTGCATTTTTAAAAACCGATTTACATAACTGTGTGTTTATTTTGAGTCTATTTTTGTAGAATGCATGTGTGTTACAAAAAGCCTGAAAAAACACATTTGTGTTTATTAATAGAGTTTACCCCTGTATAGTTGGATTTTATAATTTTATTAAATTTTTAATTTTTTACAATGATTACAAGCTTTTTGTAAAAACCATAAATTTAATAATGCGGGAAAAACCTCTATATTTATTTCCAGTTTATAATTACATCAAAATAATACATCATTTTGTCATTTTACTTCTCTCAAAATTTAGTCAAGATTAAAAACATACATGTACTATATATATTTATGTATACAAATAAATTCCACATCATACTTTCTATGCATCATGTTTAGACTCCCTTGGAAAGTAGTTTTTATGGCAGTGGCAGGGGAATTCTCCAAGTAGTAATGATTTTTGTTGGGCTGAGAGAGGCAATAGTTGGAGATGAGAAAGGAAAGTGCTCATGGCATTGCAAGGAAATTTTAGTCCATTCAATTTGTCAGAATATATTGTAAATATATCGGAGCATAGACAGAAATAATTTAGTATAAAATATCTCTAAAATATTGAGAAATATTTAGTTTAATAAGCACAGTTAGCTCCTCCATTATGCTGATGATCAGATTCTACTCAAAGATAGGATGAGATTCAGAACAAAGTCTCCTCACGGGTGTGGCTCGAATCACCTGCAGAGTCAATACATAAAACGTTGATTGAAAAAGAACTTTCACCGACAGTGGCACTTTAATTTTGGAAAGGGCTGCAGAAAATGACTATGCAAATGATCGTCTTGCATTCACCATGATGCAGCAGGATTTAGCACCTTGGTTGCTTTTTATTTCTCTGTCACGTTTCAAAAGTGACATTCCTGAGGGTGCGAGCTCCGTGCCGCTGCGCCACCGCTCGCTCTTCCTCTGGATGGTGGCGGAACAGCCCGCAGCACATCCAGGGCAGTGTGTTTGCCTCCTAAGTTTTTGGTTTTGTCGGCATCTCCACTTGCGTGTTTACTGTCGGAGATCAGGCGCTATCCGCGTGGAGAACAGAGTGACGGCACAGAAGGAAGAGGAAACAGGACCGTGGGGAGAAGAGAAGGCCGACTCCATCCCCACACGCTCCTCACGTTCATTTCGCTTCTTCCCGATCTCTGACTTCTCTACGCCACGACTTAGCACTTCTGCGATACTTCCTGCCAAAATTATACCAAAACTGTGCCGTGGCTAAAAGTCTTAGAATCATAAATTTAAAATTATCTCAGGAAGAGCTTCCCTCATTGGCCAGGGGCTTCCCAACGTGAACAGTGGCCTCACGTGCGTCAGACTTCAGGGCTCTTCTGGGTTTAATTCTTTCCAACACCACATGTTGCCAGTTACGTTTTTTTTCCTTAAATATAGATATGATCATGTTAGCCCTTGGCTCAAAAAATTTAAATGATTCTAGGTTGCCTGAAAAATAAAGTAGAAACTTCTCCCTACCCAGCCTTTAAAGTGATCTCACTCACACTGCACTAAAATTTATTTCAGGTCAATAAAAAACTTTTCTATAGTATGCAAAGTACTACGCTAGATACTGGGAATACAAAGTTAAGTAACTCATTATATATATCCCAAAGAGGTTTGCAGTCTAGGGAAACACTTGGTTAACCTAATTATATGTTATGAGAAAAAAAGTGCAAGATTTTCAAACAATCATCTTGGATATATGCAGGTGTATATACATATGTGTGTGTCTGTGTGTGTGTATATAATTGTGTGTGTGTGTATATATATGCACAACCCTCCATATCCAAAGATTTTGCATGCTTGAATTCAACCAACTATGGATCAAAAATACTTGAGGAAAAATTGTGTCCGTACTGAACACATGCAGACTTTTTTCCTTGTTATTATTCCCTAAACAATGCAGTATAACAACTGTTTACATAGCATTTATATTGTCTTAGGTACTATATGTAATCTAGAGGTGATTTAAAGTATAAGGAAGGATGTGTGTAGGTTATATTCAAACACCACAACATTTTGTATAAGGGATTTGGTATCCAAGGAGGTCCTGGAACCCATCCCTCATGGATACCAGTTAATGATTGCATATGAACATTTCCAACCATAAGTATTAGAGTATGTATTAATATACAAAATAGCAAAAAACAGAGAATAATATTGAACACAGGAATCTAAAGAAATTATTTTTGAGGTCTTCTATGGCATCTATCTGTATCTATCTAGCTTTCTAGCTACCTAGCTCTATCTATGTGTGTGTATGTGGGCATGTGTGCGTGTAATCATATAATCAGTCGTTCTTAATAAAGGGCAATTTTGTCCTCACAAGGACATTTAACAATATCTGTAAACATTTTTGGTTGTCATAACTGGGGGAGGTGTAACTGGCATCTAATGGGTGTAGGCATTAATAGTGGCAAGGTAGAGAAACCCTGATAGAGAGATGAAGGAAAGAGATGTATATGAGAAAAAAAAAAGAATATGCCTCAATCATCCCTGTTGGAGTATGATATCAGTGACCAATTCCCTTAGATTATTTAACTCTTCTTTTATTTATTACATTTCTTATTGTCATAATTTTAACATTATTTGTCTCCTTTATTTCATTGAATATTTTTGAAATCTGGTCTATCTTTGATTAAACATCTTTTCCCCAGTTCTGCTTTGCTTACATAAGTGTTCATTATTTCAAGATTTTTAAAAAGTTAGTAATAAAAATACTTTCTGTAAAATTAGTCTCAATATATTCTAGATTCTCTAACTATGTGGATAGAAAGGACCTTCTAAGTTACCTAGTCCAACCCTCTCATTTTATACATGTATCAGTCACTGTCCTGGCAAGAAACACAATCCTGTACCAATGGCTCAGAAGTTGGTTTTGTTTTTTTTTTGTTGTTTTTTTAGCATAAAACAAAGTTTATTGAGGAAGGGCAAGCTAGGTTTACAGAGCAAGAGCAAGATATAGGTTTACAGAGCAAGAGCAAGATACATTCGCCACAGGAAGAACGGGCCCCCTGTTGTGCTGTCGCAACAAGAGGCTGGCTCAGAAGTTTTTTAACAGAGTTTTTATAGATATGTGGTCAGGGTTAGGGAAACTAAATGGGATGCCAAGGAACCCAGAGATTAAAAACAATTATAAGATATTACTATCATAGTTGGGAGAGGGTAAAGAGAAAAAATATTTTTATTGGGATTTTGTGACTTCTGCACTCATAAAGGAAGTGCCACCCTAAAGAGCTATCACCGAGGGAGATAGCCACTGTCAAAAAACAGAACAAACAAACCTGAAAACAGAGATGGGACTGGAGAAGAAAATTCCCACCTCCATGCTCTTCCTGCTCTTCCATCTTCTGTCAGTGCCTTCCAAGGTCTGAACCCAACCAGAAACCACAGGTGTTCAAGGCAATGCCATTATAGGGCCAGACCTCTGTGGGGAGGAATCAGGGGTGGCTGGAGGAAAAGAGAGAACTTGCTCATGTTTGCAGATCCAGCAAGGACGTATTCAAGTATAGAATACAAAAATCTTACTAAATTAGTCCTGTGACTAAGCATAATATGATTGTTTTTCTGCTAAGAATTTGAGATATTGAAAAAGTGTGAGCTTTGATGGGACGAAAGGAAGAAGTTTTTTCAGGCCTCACTATGCTGAATTAGAAATTCAGTGACAAAACTAATTCCTCCTGTCTACTAAAATTGTGTACCCTTTCTCCAACATCTTCTGGTTTCTCTCCCACTTGCCCAAGCTCCTGGGAACCATCATTCTACTCTCTATTTCTATGATTTCAAATTTTTACATTCCTCATGTAAGTGAAATCATGCAGCACAAGTGTTTCTGTGCCTGGCTTATTTCACTTCACAGGATGTCCTCCAGGTTCGTGCATGTTGTCACAAATGACAAAATTTCCTTCTTTTTTAAGGCTGAATAGTATTGCATTGTGTTTACCATATTTCCTTTATCTGTTTATCTGTTGATGGACACAGGTTAATTCCACATCTTGGCTACTGTGAATAATGCTGCAATGAACATAGGGTCTATTGTACAGCATGGTGACCGTAGTTAGCAATGTATTATATACTTGAAAATTGCTAAGAGAATAGATATTAAATGTTCCCACCACATAGAAATGATAAACACCTGAGGTAATGAATATGTTAATCATCTTGATTTATTATTAAACAATGTATACGTGTATCAAAACATCACATTGCACTCCATAAATATATACAATAAACAGAAGAAATTCAGGGAGAGTCAGAGGTTCATTTTATGCATATATTTGTAATTAGCAGTGTGCTAGAGGTGGCTCAAATGGCCTCACAAGAAACAAATGCTAAATCTTCAGGAATTTTGTGAGCTGATTGCTACACACGTACATTATTAAAAATTAAAATATACACATTTACAATTACAATATTATATTAAAACAATGTAATGTATTTAAAATATCACTTCATAATTATTTTATTACATTTTATTGTTTTCTGTGCTTTTGAGTTTATTTACACCTTAGCATCTGTCTGGTGGTAATACTATACAAGGGTGTGCACCTGTGTATCTTTCTCAACTCCTTCCTCAGTGCTATCATGTTAATTGCTTGAAATTAGCCATGGTGAGAATATTTATACCATGGGAATTGGTAAATGGTACAAATTATACAAATTAGGGCTTGATTTACTTTTTTACTTATTGTTTAAATTTAAAGTGATGGAGAAAATGTTAGAAATGCAGGATAAACTTAAAAATAGGTAGTATGTCTATAATGTTGCATTGTGAAAAGCACACAAAAATGATAAAATGCTCTTCCAGTATTTGAAATTATTAACCACTTTAGCCAAGAATTTACTCATGTTGTGAGTGAACAAGTAAGACTCTGACAAATCCAGAGCTAAAGCTGAAGGCTGTTTCAGTTTCATGAATAAAATTTGCATTAGGAGGAGGAATAGTTTAACAGTAGATTCTATATCAGATTTAGTGACAGGTTTTTGAAAAACAGTTCATTAAGTGGGACGCAACTTTATTCGTCAAATCATGGTTGAATTGCAAACATAGTTTGGCCAGGAATACGAGGACTTAAATGAAATCAACCAAAGTATATTGTGAGACTCCATGGGATATGTGAAATTTACAATAAAGAATACTTTATATTTTATTATTGTGGTGAATTGTGTACTACTCTTTCTTTATATCAATACAATTTATAATAAACTTATGTATATATATGTATCTATTTTTTTCAGAGAGTTTGTTAAGCATTTTCCAGCATACCACTGTATTTTTTAAAAAAGACTATCCTCATACTTCAATTTATCCCCTTTCTTCAGCTATAAATAGTGAACCATATAATTAATTGCCCAAACTGGGATGATTATTTGTAAAGAATATTTGCAAAATCAGAAATAAGTTAAAAGATCACTTTACTCATTCTTAACAATCTAATATGTTTAATATTTAATGCATATATTTTTGTTTGTACTTGTTCTTGCCAAAATGTTGCATATAGTCTTTTTTGTGGGGTCATCTTTTATATTGATCTATATCCTTTGTTGAACGTAAAATTCTGACTTTGCTTTAATCATAATCATCAATTTTTGCCATATGCTTTGTGATTTTAAAGTTTTGTTTAAAATGCTATTTCTCCCACTTAGCTCATAAAAATATTTTCTTATTTTTTTCTATAAAAGTTAAGATTTATCTTTTACATGTTGGTCTTAAACATGTCTAGAATCCATCCACATACCTGATTTTAGGTAGAGAATTATTTCCATGCTTCCCCATTGAACATTCTGCACATTCCCCATTGATTTATGCTGCTAAATATATTGTACATTAAATTTCCAAACATTTATTTGTTCCTCTCTGAGTTCTACTCAGTCTTTTTTATCTATTTGACTGTACTCATGCCAATACGACTCTTTTTTATTATAGGGACACATAATATACCTTACCATCTGGCAGAGCAAATTTTTCCCCTTTTCCTCTTATTTGTCACACGTATTGGTAGGGTCATAAGGCACCTGGGTAGAGTGTGCAAAATGAGCAAAGGCAACGCAATAAGAGAGCCAGAGGCAGGGACCTTTAGAAAACATTACCCACTTTCCTAAATGTTTGACCAATTCCCAAATCAGTAGCACTGTTTTTTATGAACTTTATATTATTCTTCGTATGGGCCAGAAAGTAACTGGAAATATTATTCCCTAGTGGTTTATAAAGGATAAAGAGGATTTTTTAAAAATGCATGTCATTGTAGTAAGTTAAAGGAGGATTTGTACATACCAGACATACACCATGTATGTACGCAGGTAGGTATATGTGTGTGTGTGCCTAGCAATTACCTAGTTAACATTTATCACCTAATTTATATTTTGAAAGAATTTTCTATACTCTTTAGTATTCTTTTTTAAATTTCTTGTCTAAAATATCTCAGAATTTCGTGTTGCTAACCTCCCTGAATCTTAGATCCAGGCTTCTCTTCTTTCTCATTTCATAATATTTTTCTATGCGATTTCATCTATAGCCCTAATTCAATTACCAAATATTCGTTGATGGTTTACAACTTTATATCTCTAGACAACATCTTCCTTTGGGATCCAGACTCAGCAATTCAACTACGTAGATTTTCCAAAGGAACAATAGTTACACATCTTCATGTATTTCCTGTTTCCGTGAATCATATCCCTAATCTTACAGCAGAGAAAGCCAGAGGCAAAAGGTAACCATGACACTATAATTTTTCAGGTAACATTCACCACTAAGTCCTAATAATTTTGTATCTTTAATGTCTCACCTTTACAGCAAAACCAAAGAACAAGATACCATTATCTCACTGGAACTATGGAAAATCCCTCCTCACCACCCTAACCTCAGTCAGCTTTGCTTCCCTCTTTTCCTTCCAGTGTCTACACTGCAGCCAGAATAATCTTCAGAAAATACAAATATGGACAGATCACTCCTCTGCTTCTCATTGTTTTTAGAATAAAACTCAAAATTCTTATAAGGCCCTACATGATCTGTCCCCTGTGTTCCTCTCTAAGTGCATTAAAAATGCCTGAAACTTTGGTTTTGCTCAGTTCATGACTCAATATCCTCTTTTTATTCCTTGAAAGTAACATGGTCCTTCTACCTCTAAGAATTTTGCAAATATAGTTTCCTTTGCCTGGAACAGCATCCCCCATAAGCCCAGTGAACTCTTATGTATCTTTCACGTCTCAGTTCAAAAATTATTTTGTCAGGGAAGCATTTCTGATCCTATGAACCAGTCATATTACCCTTGTATAGGCTATAACATTTCTCTTTACTTCTAAGTCATAGCATTTGCTGCAATAATTATGTTTATTGGAAAAGTTGAATAAAATCTCCCTTTTCCAGAGATTGTTAAGTCTAGAGACACTCTCTGTCTCTCTCACTTTGGAGTTTTTATTGCATGACAGAGTTAAGTTTTGATAAATATTTATAAAATTAATAACTACAACATTTATTGGGATAGACTTAAAAAAATAGTTTTGTGACAAAGTACAGATAGTCCTCTAAGAAATTAGAGTTAGTTAGAAAAAGATGTGGAATGTTGTCTTTTGGTTGCTCGCTCACAGCACAGGCCTCTGTGAAGGAAGAAACAAGGCAATTGCTTTGATGTTTTCTGATGCAATGAACTACACAATAATATCCAATTATTATATCAACCAATCGATATATATGATTATTAAAAGTAAAACTAAAGACAGCAAAAGCCAAATTTGGCCCAATTAAAAACTAACCAATAATAAAATCCTGGGACATAATTCTGTTCACTTAATAGAGAATGAGGAGAGAAAGGCAGAGTGAGTACACTCTGTAGTTTGCTTATATGTTTCCTCAGCGTGGCTTGACCGTGAAACACAGTCCCTGTAATTATTATAGGAGGAAGGAGTTTGTATAAAAAACAGTGTCTTGATGAAAGTTGGAGAATCTGGGAAAGTGAAGATCTACAATAATGTCATAGAGCAATTGAAGGAAACATGTTCGATACCATCTCGCAGCTCTTAAATGGGAAAGAAAGCCTCTGCTTGTCGAGGTGTGTGCTACCGTCATAACTGCAAAGTGGGAGCTTATAAATAGACGTGAAAACCAACTGTGTCGTATCACCTCCATCCTGTTTGAAAAAAATCATGTTTTTGTTTCACTTCTGTCTTCCAAACCTCAGATGGGTTTCTCTTATTGGCAAACTTTAATCCTCACCCACACAGAGAAGGGGATTCGAGGAGAGAGTTGGGAAGGAATGTTATATCGAGTTAGGCTGATGTTTTGTGTGAGTACATTAGCCAGGAATTCTGGAATCAATGTGTGAGCATAAGCAGCTGAGAGAAGAACTAACAGTTTGCTCAGCTAGTTGACTGCCACTTGAACAAAACTGTTGTCTACACTAAGATGCTAGAATTTCCTTGATTTGCTGTAGAAGAAAGTATCCAAAACCTTAGGGGACAGGCATACTAATGAGAGGAGGGCAGGTGTACTGAATCTTTCTCCCTGAAGGGTTCAGCACACACTCACTTTGCCAAGGCTTTGAGAACTATGTTGGATGAATGGCCCTAGCATCCTCTCACTTTGGTGGCTGCAGTGGCTGGAGGAAAGCAGAATATGCCACCATCAGAATGGTCTTGTTGAATTCATTGTGAGTGGCGAGTCTTCTGAGTGGCAGATAGCAAATGGTGGCGCTTAACCTCAAGAGGCAAAGTGGCAGTCTCTGTAGTTCCAGCTGGGCCAGAGCAGTTATCAGAATGTTTAGACATGACTTGCATAGATTTTTAGAGACTATCTGACCACACTATTCCTGGAAGTAAAATTAACGAACACCCTATTAAAGTCTTACTCGATATTTGTAAAAGTAGTAAAGCAAACACAAAAAATAAATAAACACAAAACAATAAAGTAAAAAAAACAAAAATGAAAATTCTGGAGAACATAAATTTGCTTTGAATCAACATAATAGATCAGGATATGTCACCTAATTCTCAGAAAGGAGAAGTTTCACAATCTCATAGTGCCTTGAATAAAATAGAGTCAGGGTACCCTTAACAAAGGAAGGTATAAATACCAATTTTTACAATAGCAAATTGTACAAAATGTGATGGACTCATGCACACACACATACACAAAAAATAGATTTAATAAATACTGGAAACAATTAGAATAATATCATCAATGAGGAATTAGAAATTCCTTTGCAGAATATGTCAAATGTCACCATACTCGCTAATATGCATTTTGATATTTCTTTCTAAATAGAACCATTTTTTTCTAAATGTTATTACTATTATGTCCAACTTTGTACAAGTATTGATAAAGGCACATGGCTTCATTTGTAACTTTTCCAAAGCTAAATGGACTCCTGCCTTTGGCCAATTGTTCTATTTTTCAAGGGACTTTTTTTTTGACAAGATTTTTTACATGAATTTTTTTATTTAGCTTTCTTTCGTTGATTTCTGTTTTTTTAGTTCTATGAGTGATTCTAAAAATTATTATTATGCCATGTAGTTGTGACACAGACATTAAAATAATGTTTTAGATAATGCGTGTCAGGAAGACTCCCTTCCAGAACTGCAGCACACGGAGCTCTGCATACCCAATCTCCAGCAAAACAGGCAAAAATTATGAAAACAAAATGGATTTTTAAAATGACAAATTCTCATAAAGTCAATAAACCAGTTACAAAGGTAAAAGATGTATTTGAAAATTTTCACTTAAGACCTTCATTAGCATTGTTACATAGATATCTATATAATATGAAAATGGGACTAAATTTGGTTTTTAAGTTGTTTTCCATTATGGAGTATTAAAATTATTTTGCTAATCTGTTCATTTATTCATTTTTTAATCTCTTTTACTCAAAAGCATGGATTTGAGTTTTTTTCCCCCTAATGCTCAGCCTGTTGCCATCTATCTCACCAAAACCAACTGGGTCACAAGTGAATTTTGCAAAAGTCATTTGGGTCATTTATCATGGTTTTTCATCAGCTACCTGAGCTAAGCTATCACCTTTTGTTTTGTAACCTAAAGTTGGAAGTCCATGACACATGTTCTGTAAAAGATAACTTTGACAAGTGGAAGAGTCAGTACTTGGTTTAATCTAATAAGCAAACAGAGCCTTATTTGCTTATTAGAATAAACCCAACATGTGAGATCAGAAACTTTGCAGAGTACAAGAGAAGCATACGAAAACCAATGATATTTCTATATATTGGCAATGAACACGTAGAAAATGGAATTAAAATGCAATACCATGTACACTTAGCAAACAAGGAGTACTTAGAAGTAAATCTAACGATAAATTGTTGTATTGTTCCAGATCTTAGGGGGAAAGCATTCAGCCTGTCACCATTGAGTATAATGTTAACTGTAGATTGTTTTTGTAGGCACTGCTTACTAAGTTGAGAAAATACCCTTGTTTTCTGTTAAGTGATGCTCAGTCAGGTGTAGCCACAGGAGGGGACACAGGAGAGGCAAAAGGGGGAAAAAAAGCTTATTACACTTGCAGGTCCTAAAGAGACAGAGAGGGGGCTACATAGGTGGGAGCGCCAAGGGAGCAGGTGGGAGCAGAGAGAGAGAGAGCCAGCCTGCAGAACACAAGAGAAGATGCCAGAAGATCTCACTGGGGAGTTTAAACGTCACGGAAGGGAAACCTGTGGCAAAGTTCACCCTGATCACACCGGTGCAGCAGGTTGCCTGGATGGGGTCGTCATAATCTTTGGGGATGATCAGGCAACAGGAAAATATGTAGTTTTAAAATTCACAGTAAAATCCTTCTGTTCCTATTTTTCTGAGTTTTTTTTTTAATCATAAATATGAGTTTGAATTTTTGAAAGGCATTTTCTTCATCAATTGATCTGATCATGTGATTTTCCTTCTTTGGCCTTTTCATATGATAGAATACATTGATTTTTTGTCAAATATTCAACCAGCCTTAGATTCTTACAATAAACCTCAAATTGCCCCTTGTGTTTTACTATAGTTATATATTGCTGAATTCCATTTGCTAATATTGCATTAAGAATGCTTGCATCTCTATTCATGAGAGTCACTGGCCTGTAGTTTTCTTTGTTCGTACTGTCCACACAATGCTATAAACTCACAATTGCACAGTGTACACGTCTCTCTCACCTGCTGCTGTTTTCCCTCCCTCCCGCACCCTGCAGGCCTTGTTTCTACGTGAAGCGCTCTCCTTTCTGACTCTCTTCCCCGTCTTCCTACAAATACACATCCTTTCTGTTCCCTTCCTATCTCCTGCCCATGTTTTATAGTTTCATCTTGCACAGAGATAGCTTTGCCTCTGAGAAGTCTGACTGAATTGCTTGTGATTTAAGAGGATTTCATGCTTTTAATATCATGGCATCTTTCAAACGGTATTAATATTTTTGTATTAATTTTTATTATTAATTAGATATTTTAATTGTATTAGTCATCCATACATATGAAAATATTTCAACTGTACGAAAGTGTATACAAACTATAACAAGGACCTCTTCTTCCCCATGTAACTGGTTTTCTTCACAAAGTTAAACACTCTCCAAACCCTATACCTGTAAAGTATAAAGCAATTTGTATACATAATAAACAGAGCATCTTCAACATTATATTTTAACTAGTATTTACTTCTCCATAATCACTCTAAGCTTATAAACACTCAAAAGTTAGTAACTATATTTTCTCTTCCTAATTTAAGCTTTATTGACCATCACTGACCCTGGTCCTTGATAGCCACTCAGTACATATTTGTTAAATATGTGAACACACATTTTAGCCATTTATCTGTTAAATAAATATCTAAAAAATGGAGCATATTTATAAGGCTATCCATGGTAGAAAGAGTTCTGTAAACGTGTTTGCAAATGTCATTCAACATGTTAAGAAGTAGAGTAAACAACACAAGGTTTAATAAAGCTGACAATTTTTAAACTGTCATTATTTCTTTACACATCACTTTGGCTTATGCAATTATGAAGCCCAGCATGGCCTGTTTGTCCCACTCATTAGCGAATGATATTTTGGAAACACTGTGGCTGGTTGGTACTATGGCCCGAACAGTGATATTCTACTAGAGATTTACGAACAATAACAGAGAAAAAAAAAGAAATTGTCCCATTTATTCTTCCATTAAAACTATACCTGCGTGTCTAAAAACCGCCAACTCTCTTGTTTTATTTAAAGAACAAACGGTATACAGACACACAAGTAAAGGATGAACTATAAATTTCCATGACAGAAAACAGTCAAGAATTTCAGAAACTGCAGGGATTAAAAGATGTGGATAAATATTTATAAATGTGAACTCAAAAATCTGTAGTCAACAGAATTCTCAAGAAGAATTTTCTGCTCAATGTTTTCTTCTTTGTATACTCAGTCTGCTCCTTGAAGCTTAGATCTAAGAATTAAAATTACTTTCACTTCAGCATACTTCCTGGTTTTCCCATACTTTCTGGAAATAAGCATTAAAATACTGCCAAATTGAATTTTCAGTAAATTTTCTGTTTACAATTGACACCCTTTTTCTTTTAATCCAAGGTCTAATCTGTTTATATTTCCAAGTATAACTACATATAATAAGTTCAAAGAGTAAAATATAAATTGGCTTCCATTTAAGTATTAAAAATGTCCATGTGTCTTTAATAGAAGTGAAAATATCATTAACAACTCCTAATTTAAATTATATTCTATGAGTTTTAAGTAACTTATGCAATGTTCTGCATCATCCAGACATCTTTGTCATCTAAAGATTATTTAGTATTAATAAGCATCATCAATTAATGTTATGATGGTTTTTTTACCCCAAATGCAAAACAATCCTTGCCATATTCTAGGCCCCAAAAATATTCATTATGGAAGAAATAACTAAAGCAATAAACTGTTACTTCTAGAAAATATAAGTAATTGATTTAATGTGTATTTTGTCTTTTTATATAACATAAAATAGATATTTTATGCACAGAGGTTTGGACTATGAATAAGCTTATTTGCATGATTACAAAACAATTCACTTAATGTAAGTTCAGAGCATGGTATAGCTCATGAATATCAGTTATTTGGATGTTTGTAAGTAAAACTTTCTCAAGATCATCCAGCGGGTACTTAACACAACTATGATTTAGTTCACGGGCCATCTAAAATATGTAGTAAAAAGCAACAGATAAATAAAGTTTAGGCAACATCATTACTTTTAAACAAAATGAATGGATTCAGATGGCACCCATTTTTTGGACACAACAAGGCCCCACAGAGACATGATAACCTCAAAAAAGACTGACTATTCTAAAAATAAGATATCTCGGGGCTCCCAACTTTCTATGGTCAGGAAGCGGTTTGAGAAAGTCGAGAAGATCACGTTCTCCTATGACCTGTTGGGTGTGCTGTGGGGCATACTGGAATTATTGACAGTAGAACAAAGAACCAAGTCTTGCCACATTTTTCCAGCAGAATTTCAGACTTGCTCTAGACCAGTGACTTCTAGGTGCCTCTTGTTTTTCATCTGTTGACAGGTCAAGGATTGTTTTACCATGGTATGTTGGATGGATGGGGAAGGTCTGCTTTTAAATTGTGCATGGAAAGACAATAAATAGAGCTTAATAATATTATCTGTATACAACTCTAAATGTTATAAACTAAGCTAACTAACTCAGGATACATTCTATCCTTTTGCCACAACTTATATATATGGATTTTTTTTCCATAGTGATCCAGAAAATGTGAACAAAATTCAGCATTGTTCATTTCCTGCACATCCCTTCTTCCCATGGGCTGATGCTGGCGAATTCCCTTTGTTCTTGCTTTATGCCGTTTTTTCCAACTCTAGATCTATCCTGCACCAGGAGGGCCCTTGGGTATATACATAGGCACATCCTAACCAATAATGTACATTCTGTTCTTCTTCTGCACGCTGCTGCCTCTTGACCACCCTCTGGGCCTCGGGATGGGCATGCTGACAGGACAGCGGAGTCTCAACATGATGAGCCAGGAGGGCCTTGTGCATGCCCTGCATGCTCAAGACATTCGGATGGAACTCAAGGTCCCAGTTCCTGAAGTGTAGGGTAGAAGGGAGGTCATAGGTTTTGGGACATCATATCCCCTTGTCCACATTGTCTTCTTGTCTTTTGTAGAAAGGTGCAGCCAAAGGAATTTCAGAGAACATTCCTCAGAAGTGCGGGGTCTAGCCCAGTAACCCATTTTCAACATGTCTGAGGGAATCTCTGGTAAATAATTCTGTCTTTTCCACCCTAGATTAAAAAAAAAACACTGCATCAGCATCATAGCATAATTTGGATTATAAAATCCTGCATTCAAGTGTTATGTCAGGTTTGCATGAAATTTTTGGAGAGTCTTGGGGAAGGATTTCAGTTTATATTGTGAATAGATGAAAGCAAACAGTTATGTCAAAGAAGGCAGACTGTAGCAAATTGGGATACTGCTACCAATTATTGGTTCCTCATTATTCTAGGATGATACATTATTCCCCTCCCCTTGTCTGTGATTGGTCTGATCTTGAAGGAGGAGCACATTACCATGCCTCTTTGATTTGGGGCTTGGCGATGTGATAATCTTTGGTTACATCCTAAATACACCTTAACTCCTTCAGTCAGCAGTCTGCAATAAGAAAAAATTTTTAGATATGCTGGGCCAGGCCTGCTAGAGCCATGCAGAGCTGCAGCCTATTTGCGGCCTCTAATAACATGAACAAGAAATAAACACTTGTTTTTGAGAGCCATTTACATACTGGGTTTGCTAGTAACCACTGCTGTGTAATATACCATATTATAAAAAGAGAAACATTTTTGAAAAGTACAGTGAAGTTAAGTGAAATTGAATCGATACTATTGATATAAATTCACGATTTTTAAGCACTTTATTGAAATTGCCTGAAAATAAATATTACCTTAGTAACCATGATAACTTCAAGAGCTCAAATTATAGCTTCTAATATTTGCTATCATTAGGAACTTGAGCCTGAAGAAATGGTTAAATTCTGCCCTGGGTCATGGATAAAACAAGGAGAGGACAAGGTACTACCAAAAAAGAAGGTGCCTTTAAGTAATTAATCAGATTCTGCCAACTTGAAGGGATTGCCAAGGATAAGGTTGTAACTATATGAAAATCAAAAGCAATAATTCTATTGTATTGTAAGCATTGAATCAATTAAAATTCATAAGTTCATAATTATATTCAAATAAGAAAAAATAATCTCACTATAATATTTGAGGAAGATATTCAAACAAGTCCTTCCTTTAAAAATAGGTAATTGAGGAGGAGTTTATACATTAATCCTGGGTAAGGTAATAACCTTGGTAAATGAAAGATTTATATAAATTTGGCTGAAAAGTGTCAGCCAAAATTGTATAATAAATAATACTATTAGAAAAGTAAATCATAAACCATAATTCACTCATTGAGTCAAGAATGCATTATAATTTATGTTAAAATATTATAATCATATTATAATATTCATATGAATATTTCATAGGGAACTTGTACAGTGCAAAGTTTTATATGAAACTTATACATAGATTACTCTTTGATAAGGAGAAAATGAAAATTGTTACTGTAGAGAAGGAGAATCAAACTCTGACTCAGTAGTCAATTCTTACATCATTAATACCAGGTAAACCAAACACATTCTGACTTGAGGCATGAGGACAGCAAAACATCACCTATGTTATATTCTAGCCAAAATGGTTCAATTCAGTCCATCACACCACTAGTTAAAACTTCCAGAATAAAGGAGAGAAAGGAAAGGAACATGATTATCATTGAAAACAGAAAGCATCCCGCCTAATGCAAACAGTGTAACATTTAGCACGACAAAGTGTCCTGTGTCTCCAAAAGTTCGTTCAAGAAAATTAAAAAATTTTAATAAATTAAGAAACTTAAGAGAGAAAAATTAAATGAAAGGTAAGTCTGGACTAGATAAACTATCTGTTAAGCATATTATTCAATTAGAACAATTTGAACAAAGTCTGGGTATTGGATAAAAATTTACTGAAATAAAACTGGATAATATTGTCTGAAAAAAAATCACATTGATAAAGAAAATGAGGCCAGACATGTTGGCTCATACCAGTAATACCAGCACTTTGGAGGCCCCAGATAGGAGGATCACTTTAGGCCAGTAGTTTGAGATCAGCCTCGTCAACACAGTGAGACCCCGTCTCTACAAAAAATAGAAAAATTAGTCAGGTGTGGTGGTGCACACCTGTAGTCCCAGCTACTCCGGCAGAGGCTGAGGCGGGAAGACTGCTTGAGCCCAGGACTTAGAGGCTGCACAGTGAGCTATGATTGCTCCACTACACTCCAGCCTGGAGTGAGACCCTGTCTTCAAAAAGAAGCAAAAAATTAAAAAAATAACGAAGATGAGTCGTAAAATCTCATTTGGTTTGAACAATAGTAGATGCTAGATATTAGGAATAGAATCATTTTATTGTTTAAAATTTGGCATGTTTGTTTTATTTTTTTTCTGAAATAAAACAAAATAATTAGGAAAAAAAAGAGTTGTAAAAGATTTTGTCCATGGAAAAGCAAAGGTTAGAACTATAATTTCCTCTGTTAGTTGAGTGCTCTTTCTACTATACCTTTATATTATCTTACTTTTTTATTTAAACCCCCATAGAATTGATTATCATATTATGTCAGGTAACACGGAGAGTGCATTTTATTTAAGTCACAACATAAAGGGGTGGAACGGTAGTACTTAGCAGTAAAAGAAAACAATCTGCTGCCCTCGAAGTTCAGAAATATCAATTAGGATTAACTAAAGTAACTCCTCTATGGTTTTAGTCTGTTTTCTTAAAATGATTATATGGCAAAATCACTGTTTTGTATCCTCGGGAGAAATATCTTTCAAAATAAAGATTTCATCCTCTAGAGCTGTCGTTTATTTACAAAGAGCCTCAGGAAAATTAAATATAGTATGGCGATAATGACCTTAAAAATGAAATAAAATTACAATCAATGAAACCAAACTGGATTTCTGTTTGCAAACAACTTTCTTCAAAGAGTAACGGTACATTTGTTAGTCGGTTGGTAAAACCCTGCTTCCATCTGCATTTCTTCTGCGTGAGTGTCTCTAAGTACAGTTTATATTTAATAACAGACCTTCTGATAACATTTTCATTTGTAAAAATAAGGCCTTGATTAAATATGCTATTATTGACTCTTTTTCGCTCACTGTAATGATTTTTATTATGGACAGTAGAAGCATCTTTAATCAGTTCATATATGTGTGATAATTTCTTCACTTTTGCTTTCAGATTTGAGATAGCTAATTAGGCTTTCTGACTATTTCATGCTCTCTGATATTTCTTGAAGGCCCTTGTTTTAAAGTTTTTTACTTTGTATTAAAATCTGATAACATATCCACTCTAAGGAGCTAATTAATCTCTACCACTTTTACTGCCCATTGGTTTACCTCAGGTGCTACTCATAAGAACAAAAAACACAAAACAAACCACCACCACCACCAAACTCCATTCTCCCAATGTCTAAACATATAGAGTATTTTCTTATCTTGTTCAATGAAACAGTTTTAACTAGTTAGAGGTTTTAGGTGATTTAGGTGATAACTGTAAACATACTATTAATAATATATTATTATTACTACTATACTATAGAAATATATTATTTATAGTATGTTTACAGTTATATGATAGTTATGTACTTTTTCCTGGTATCAAATTTTACTACAAACTTATGATTGAGACAATACTTTTCTCAGCAAACAAGTTTTCTGTGACCTGAATATGTCAATGAACCTTTTTTTATCCTTTTTAGACACGCTGAAGTCTATCGGAATAAGATGAATAACTATTCTTCATAAATACCCAAACTTTATGATACATATTATTGGACTGTTTTCATCTTCAAATTTAATATTTAAAAACAACTTCATTTTGAATTGGGAGAACTAATTTGGATTCTTGTTTACTATTAATACATTTATCAAGAATCCTCTAATATTCTTCCTACAATTGTTCTCTGTTTGGTAACTTTAGTCTAATTTGGGACATCTTCATGGGAATATGAGCTGTGCAAGCACACACAGGGCCCCAAGCTCAGAAGGGTCCTGGCTTGGCTTAGTGTTCTACTATCAGCATCTTGAAATTCTCAATAATTTTTGAACAAAGACCCCCACCAATTATTTGGCTGGTCTTGGTCTAACTCTATACAGTTCTTTATTCCGTAAAGAAGCAACTGGATTATAGCTTCCAAACTTTTTTTAAATCTCACAATCACTCAGCTCTATCTTTTCTTCCTGCATATGCAAACATGTTTAGTTTTGTCTCCCATCAACTCTATTAATTCTGATGTTAAGGTGAGAATTTGGGTAATGTTTGCATGCTTAGATATTGAGTAGTACCAGAACAATTTGGTGATTTTCTTCTTATCCTGGAATAGTAGCACATTTCTAGAGATGTCACTTGCCCTTGAAGATAATAGATTTAACCCAAGGCTAAACTGGGAAATATGATTACTTTGGCATGCTCTTTTTTCCATATCTTTTGATAATTCCTCGACCACATATTACTGCATAAATAAGTGTGTGTAGCACTTCTTAAGATTCTAGGAGCCAGATTAAAGTCTTCTCAATATTAAGCCAGGTCTATAAATGTTATTCAGTATTCAAATTGATGCTGATGGCATGACAGTGATGCTGGGATTGTGTTGGTGAAAGTATAGTTGTGGTCAGCGTGGTGTTTTCTGGTACTAGTCCATGACAAATATTATTTAGATTTCAAAGACTCAGCCCAAATACTACATTATCATTGGAGGCTTTCATTATTTGTGATCAAATAATAATTCTCTCTTGTGATTTATATAATATTTTAACTGTGACTCTATTATTAAAACAAATTATAACACTTATTATACCATGTGTTATTTTATAGACTGTAAGGTGAAGGCCTCCCTCACAGACTATTCAATAAATACTATCATATAAATAATAAATAAATCAAAACCTCTTTGACAATGCTGTGTTATTGAGTTACTGAAACAGGTTTCCATACCTCATCAATACTTCCCACATAGGGACATATTAAACATGGGGAAGAATAAACCTGTTTAATATCCTTTAATTAGCTCCAGAACTTCAATTTACAAAAGTTATCATTATTCTGAAGAGAACTAGATCTGTGATGCATGAGAAAATTTTCTCATAGTAAAATAAGGCATCTGTGTTGGCTTACAGACCACAAGTCAAGAAGTCTAGTGAGAAAAGGACTACTAAGGGTTAGGCAGGAGTTCATGGACTCATTAGTTCAATTCTATTATTATCGAAATTATTTTGATCCTTCATCTGATCAAATCTCTCTCAAAGACCTCAATTCTACAATTGAAGTATTATAGAAGAAATTTTTTAAAAATTATGAAAGTTGTTGGAATTTAATTTTATTGTAACTCAGTGAAACTGTGGTTATTCATTTACTTTACTTTTAATCAAAGTGCATTATTAAATGTGATTCAATAATAATTTTAAAATTATTATCTAATAATTATAGGTTCCATTGAGTTTACATTAGTGAACTTATTGAGATACTAGTATGTTAAAAGAAGAAAATTTTTAAGGTAATTTCAATAATGAGATAGGTGTAAGTATGTATGTATGAAAGTGTAGATAGGAAGATGAATAGATATATACGCATATGGGTACCTGCTTTATCAAATAAAAACAACTATATATGATGCAAATTATAATTAATTTATTTCATTTGTTGAAACATTCAACAAGCTATGTTACAGAAAAAAATATTTATTTCTCATACAGTAGTGGGGAATAAATGACAGATTAAAAATATCTTTAAATTTTAAATAAATTTTATAAATAATATAGAGGCTTTAAGTCTATCATGAATAAACATAGGAACAATAAGTGACTTAAATGCGTTGTGTAATCACATTTCACATAAGAGATGGATTCGATTGCAGTGGCTTTGTGGGTACATTCATTAATTTTCAAGTATTACATGCAAAGTAATTTATCAACAAATATAATATATGAAATTAAATGAGCATCAATCTGCTCCTCAAGGTGCTTAAGTGATATAGAAGGATCATATATATAAATAAGCACCTTGCATTGAAGTAAGTGGTTAATGAATTATACCATACACATTTTGCTGAGATGCACAGGTTCTTGGAGATTGTTTGCTAAATAATGTTATATATATACATTATATATACACACATATATACATATATAAATCACAGCTTTATACACACATGGTTGAAAATCCAATTCTGTGTTCTATCAAATTGCAGTTTTGCTACATAAGCATAATTGTTAAAGGCAGATACAGCTGGTTTCCAAGTATGTAACTCTATGTAAGGGACATTTTGACAGGTGACATTTATAATATGTATTAAATAAATTTTAATAATTAAGATGAATATAATTGTCAAATTTTACACAGAATATTTCTGCTGTCTAGAAATTTAGGGAATCTGCCTAAGCCTGAACTTATAGTATATTTATAAACTAAAATAGCAATTATCTAATTTGAAAAATGTTATTAAGTGTATTCCCTCTTCACAGGTCTTAAAAATACTTTGATATTCATTATCTGATTTGGTAAAAAAAGATACAAATCTCTACTGAATCTGACATTGCTTTATAGTAAACACATTTTATTTAATTTTGTAGATTTTTAAAGCACTGATTTACTCCTATAAAGAATAAATAGATCATTTGAATAGCTCATAAAACTGGAAATGGTATGGTGAATTTGAATTGAAAATATATGACCTAAGGTAACTTGCCATTGGACACACCATTTATTTTAGATTATTAGGGACATTGTTATACAATCCTATTTTGCCACAGATGGTAAAAATGTATCTTTGTTAAGGTTGGCAAAAGGAAAACTCCAGCACTTTCCTTTTGGGAGAAGAAATTAGTTCTCTCTGTCTTATTTTTGTGCACACCTAATTTCTTCACAAATGGTTATGGCAGTTAGACATTGTAAACCTTATATGAAATTTATTGAATGGTAATGATTTTAATCTTATAGCTTTCTGTAAGTTAGGACATTGCTATTTTTATAATGGCAACCATAAGGAAGCATAAAAGTATTTCATATAGATTGCTATCATTTTGTACCACCTGAACTGCCAATTTGTTAATGGTAGATATCTTAAATGAAATAAAGTAAATAAATTGCTTATGTTTACGTAACAAGGAATGAAAAATAATGTAGTGGATGTTGTGTTTGGGACGTAAATGTTTAACCTTTTTGAGGTTAAACAAAGGTATAAAGAATATGAAATTTTAAAAAATTCAAAAAAATAATTCATCACGATCAGGTGGGCTTCATCCCCAAGATGCAGGGATGGTTCAACATACCCAGATCTATAAATGTAATTCACCACATAAATAAAAGCTAGGACAAAGATTATATGATCCTTTCAATAGATGCAGAAAAGGCTTTTGACAAAATCCAGCACCCTTTTATGTTAAGAACTCTTAACAATATAGACATAGATGGCTCATACCTCAAAATTATTAAAGCCATATACAATAAACCCACAGCCAATATCATACTGAACGGGGAAAAATTGAAAGCATTCCCCCTTAAAACTGGAACCAGAGAAGGTTGCCCACTATCTCCACTTCTATTCAACATAGTGCTGGAAGTCCTGGCCAGAGCAATCAGACAAGAGAGAGGAATCAGGGGTATCCAAATGGGGGCAGAAGAGGTCAAACTTTCACTATTCATGGACGATATGATATCATATCTAGAAAACCCCAAAGATTCAACCGAGAGATTACTGGAATTGATAAATGAATTCAGCAAAGTCTCAGGATACAAAATCAATGCACACAAATCCATAGCCTTCATATACGCTAATAACAGTCAAGCTGAGAAACAAATTAAAGACACAATACCTTTTACAATAGCACCAAAGAAAATTAAATATTTAAGAACATATCTAACTAAGGAGATGAAAGACCTATGTAGAAAGAATTACAAAATACTGAGAAAAGAAATTGCAGAGGATGTAAACAGATGGCTCTTGGATAGGTAGAATCAACATTGTAAAAATGTCTTTGCTACCTAAAGTGATTTACATAATCAATGCAGTACCTATGAAAATACCAACATCATTTTTTGCTGATCTAGAAAAAATAATTCTATGCTTCGTGTGGAACCAGAGAAGACCCCATCTAGCCAAAGCAATCTTAAGCAAAAAGAACAAATTGGGAGGCATCTATCTACCAGACTTCAAACTATACTACAAGGCTATAGTAACCAAAACAGATGGTACTGGCACAAGAACAGAGACATAGACCAATGGAACAGGACTGAGAACCCAAATATAAAGCCAACCTCATACTGTCATCTGATCTTTGACAAATTCCACAAAAACATACACAGGGGAAAAGATTCCATATTCAATAAATGGTGCTGGGAAAACTGGATGGCCATATATAGAGAACTGAATCTAGACACACACCTCTTACCTCTCACAAAAATCAACTCACGATGGATAACAGATTTAAACCTGAGATGTGAACCCATAAGAATTCTTGAAGAAAACATTGGAAAAACTCTTATGGACTTTGGCCTAGGCAAAGAATTTATGAAGAAGACCCCCAAAGCAATCTCAGCAGCAACAAAAATAAATAAATGGGACCTGATCAAATTAAAAAGCTTCTGCACAGCCAAGGAAACTATCACTAGAGTGAACAGACAACCTACAGAATGGGAGAAAATATCTGCATGCTACATATCCAATAAAGTGCTGAAAACCAGAATCTATACAGAACTAAGGAAAATCAACAAGAAAAAAATCAAACAACCCCATGAAAAATGGGCAAAGGACATGAACAGAAATTTTTCAAAAGAAGACAGAATAATGGCCAAAAAGCATATAAAAAATTGCTCAACTTCTCTGATCATCAGGGAGATCAAAACCACAATGAGATATCACTTAACTCCAGTGAGATTGGCTCATATCAAAAAGTCCCCAAACGACAAATGTTGGCGGGGATGCGGACAGATAGGAACACTCATACACTGCTGGTGAGACTGCAAATTAGTACAACCTCTATGGAAAGTAATATGGAGATACCTCAAAGAATTAAAAGTAGAACTACTATTTGATCCAGGAATCCCACTACTGGGTATTTACCCAAAGGAAAAAAGTCTTTCTAAAAAGACATGTCTATAATAAATGTTCTATATAGACATCTTCACGTGAATGTTTATAGCAGCGCAATTCACAATTGCAAAGATGTTGAAACAACCAAGGTGCCCATCAATACACAAGTGGATTAATAAAATGTGGTGTATGTATACCATGGAGTATTACTCAGCAATAAAAACAACGGTGAATTAACACATCTGGTATTATCCTGGTTGGATCTAGAGCCCATTCTTCAAAGTGAAGTGTCACAAGAATGGAAAAACAAACACCACTTGTACTCACCATCAAATTGGTACTAACTGATCAATAATTATGTCACACATGGCAATAATATTCATCAGGGAGCGGGCAGGCAGGAGGGGGTATAGGGGTGGGAAAACTCTCACTGAATGGATGCGGGGTGCCCAGTTTGGGGGATGTCCACGATTGTAGCTCTGACATGGGCAGTGCGTGGGAAATATATATAGCCAAAGTGTTGTACCCCCACAATATTATTAAATAAAAAAAATAAAAAATAAAATTTAAAAAAAAGAATATGAAATTGATTTTTAAAAATAACATGGAAGTAGCAAACTAACTTATTCTCATAATAAAAACTGAAAATAAACCAGAATTAGAAAGTGAATAATAAAACCTATATATAGATATGTAGTTCTTTTTTAGTCATAGCAAGTAAAAAAGGCATATTCTGTAGTATATTCTATGCTATATATTTTATTTTAAGTCAATGTTATTTTATCAAGGAAAGGCAATGTGCCTATGAGGTGTAAAATTTCATGAGGCTTAGGTGTGTGTTTAGAATTATTTAGGTGGTGACTTAAGCAATAGTCATATTCAAATTTAAGGGCTTTTCATCCTTATTTTGTATAATTAAATTGTTAAATGTGGTTGAAAACGAATTTATGTCATGTTTCTTAGGAGGTAATTGTCATGAAAAATTGGAATTTGAAGGAACAGCTTTGCTAAATATTTTTAAATTTAATCCTTTTTTGAAATGGCAAAGCAAAATCAATGAATCCTATTAAAAAGGCTGTATCTTTTATAGAAGGAAAGTGTATATCAAAGTCAATTGGAATAAATCTATTCCTTTAATATTTTGAGTGTTATATGATTTAATACTTTCTGATAATTCAAAACAAATACCAAAAAAGTTAATACCCAAACTGTATTCTGTAGTAATATTCATGAAGCTAAATAGTTAGTCAGTTCCAGAAAGAAAGAAAGAAAGCCAGTCAACTGTGACATCTCATCCAGAGAGGATAATAAATATATTATCATTTTGTTTTTGTTGTTACATTTTGTTTCTTATATTCAAGTTCTCCTGAAACAAAAATTTTATCATCATTATCTACCTGTGTTGTTGAAAATGGTATGTCTATTTGTGTCTCTCAAAAACCCCGTGAAGAGGTAGAACAGATATCATTTTCAGAAAATGTTAAAAATTGAAGTTACATTATGAGAAATTAAACTACTGGCTAACAACTATAGAGCAACTTGAGATTCAGAAATAAATTTGTTTCTTTAATAGTAAACAATAGCAATACACAGAATCCGATGTTATTTTTTTTAATTGTTTGTTTATCACAGTATAATTTTTCTATTATTACTCATGTAGAAGTGGATATTTTGTCTGATAAGTGTAATGCAATAACCTAGAATATTTAACTTTTTCCAATATATGATGCACAAAGCTATAAAAATATTAAATTTGCATTTTAGAACAACACATTGGTAAAAACATGTTAATTCTAATAAATAAAATAATCGAGAAGATGAAAATTGTTTTTGTTTTCTGTTCAACCCTTCTGACGTGGAGCCATTTATAGAAAAGTCTCCAGTTTGCATTGTTGGACATGTCATGTTAAGGGGGGAACAAAGGAGGCTGAATCCCAATCCATCAAACCAAATATTTGGAAAGAATATACGTAGAGTGAATACGAATAGAGATAGTCTACCAATAGCAAAGTGTCTTTTTGAGATTATGCTATTCGGGAGTATTAATACAGGAGACTCGCTAGTGTCTAAAGGCAATACTACCTGGTTTAAAAATAAAATCATAAGTAAGGAAGAAGTGCCTCTGTTTCTCCTTAATGTGAAACTTCACTAAAATCCCACATGCTTATATGTCTCAATTAAAGCAGATGCATTTGTATTACTCTACAATAACAAGATTATAAAACATGAGTCATATTATTTATAATTTTATGCTAATACTTCTGAAACCAAAACCCCAAAAGAAGTACACGTAAGGCAATAAACCACTTACATTTACATTTTGTTAAACATCATAGTCAGTCTGTGAAATCACTTCAATTAAGTGGTGGATTTAAATTAACGCCTCTTGTTTATAAACAATTAATAGATCCAGAGATGGAATTGCATCATTATTATCATTGGCAAACTGGGTTGGGGAGGGTGACTTGAGCCTTCCACACTCAGTCTTCCTACCTCTTTTCTCCGGCATGAAATCCGTCTACTTTGCTTGCAAGGGAAATGCCTGTCGATGTAACAATAACCTATGACAAAAGAAAACAAAGAAGCAGGATGGGGCGGAGGGAGGGAGAGACACAGAGCGAAAGTGTGAGAACACATGGACACCACATTCAGTTCCCATCCCCGTCTTTAGATAAGTGACTTCCTAAGGGAAAAAGAAGTGAGGATAGTTAAGGATAGTTTCCCAATTAGGTGTGAAAATTATTAATTTATGGTCAAATTTTGAAATATGAAGGGAAGAGAATGATACCCTCATTGAAAAGAATGTAAAATTATACACTTTGGAAAAGCCAAGAAAAAAAAAGCATTTAAATCAAATGATTAAAAAAAATCTTTCAACTCAAATTTCATGATCAAAATAATGCTTAAATGCAGAGTCTCCTACTTTGTATATTTTGGAGACACTATGAAGCAAAGGTAGAAAATAGAACTATAAAATCTTAGTGAGTTATAAGAAAACATTAGAGGACATTCAAACCAGAAGCACTGTGCTTAGATAAAACTTCTCTTTTATACGTATAAATAAATCTACAGACATTCATCTCTCATTCTGTACTAAATTTCCACAATGATTTTTTGTTGTCTTCATATCTGCATTATGTCTTTTCATTTTCCCCAATAATGCACATTATTGTATACTTATAGCCTCTTCATTCTCTGTTGAGTAAAGTTTATTTAAAAGGAGGAGAGGGGATATGAAAGAAATACATCACTTCCTCCAATGCATACATCTTCAAATTTCAATCTATGTAAATCATACATCTTCCAGGAGAAAAAAGCGATATAAATTTTAAAATACAAATAAAGTGGATATTACCTTCCCCTTCCTCCACCCCATGTAATATTAATACTCACTGTTTAAATAATTGCTTCTTAGCTGGAGAAGCTTTTGTCCCTAGGGAACATTGGGCAATGTCTGGAGACATTTGTGGGGTTTGTCACTGGTCAGGGTGTTGTTACTAGTATTTAGTGGCCAAGGATACTTACAACACTCAGTACGGCACCTATAAAAATGCATTACTTAGTACAAAAAAGCAGTAGTAACAAGATTTAGAAACCCTCATTTGATGACGCCACCACACAGTCAATCCAAGTACTAGAATAAGTATAATTTATTAAATAGTTGATGAATGTCATCTATATTTCATGGAGTGCTTTAGGGTCGTCAAAATAAAGCACAATATTTGCTAAATACACAAAATAGAATCACATCCTCCAATAGCATTATAAACATTCTTTCAAACTATGATATAAAAATGGAGGCTCCTGTATTTGCAACTCTACCTTAAAATGGCAGTTTGAACAGTAACCAGGATTACAATAGACAATGCTAAATGGCTCTTTAAAAGTAGTTGTAAACACAACTTATGGATCAGGGAGATATTAATGGTTATGTTGGTACAATGTGTACACTGAGAATGGTTAATTCATTGTTGGAGCAAAAAACCTTGTAAGATTAAAAAAAGTGTAAATAAATTCACTTGAGTTTGCAAACATAAAACAACAATTTTAAATGTAAGCAAATGGAAATAATATTTGTTTCTATGCCATTGGATGCTTTTTACTCAAAATTTGCTTTTAATATTGTATGGGCATATTTTGGACATTTTAATCATTTTATGAAATGGTTAAAAGTATGCTATTGTTGAAAAAAATCCTCTGTTTCTAGCTGAACTTGGAAATGCAATTTTCTGTTACACTCACTCTATGTCCTATTTAACACTGTCAGAGTTTCCAGCAGCCTCACCAGTATATTTTTTTAATATAACTCTGTGAAGAGACACTTAAATTCTAGCAATGACATTTCGATGCAATGTGGTCAGCAGGGAAGAAAGGTAACTTATATATAAATATATGTATAGTTATTATTTTATAACCTAGGATAAGCTGAAAACTCAAGTATATTTGAAATTTTATTAATCCCGCTGCCTTGCACTTGAGGAAGCAGTTATTTTAAAGCAGTTGTGCAGTAGTAGTTCGATATCCTGTTTCCAAGCCACTTGAAATAAATCCATTGAGTGCAAATTTAAATCATCACAGTTTTCAAATATCTATTAAATTATAAAGTCATTTTTCAGGGAAAAAAAACCTGGACAAATTGTTCATTTCCCATTTTTGTTGATGTAAGACCCACTCACAAACAAAATGCTATTTAACAAAATGGTGCTTAAACTACTTTTTTTGCTATTTCTTCTGTAGCATCAAATCCACAATTTAATGTAGCCTGGTTATCATCTTTGAAAGCCACAAAACAAAATAAGTGCAGTTTTCTGGAAGATGCATCAACAAACAGCTCACCTATAGCTGAAGGCCTTCTAGTACTCAGGATGATGTATCAAATATTGTTACCTACAATAAGACATGGTGATTCTAGAAGAACACATCCTACTTTGAATTATGCCAAATATGATCTCCTGTTTATTTAGCAAAAAAAACAAAAAGAATTACAGAGGATAGTTAAAATAGGAAGGATTTTAAGTAAGCATATAGATGCACAATAGATATTCCATCAAGAATCATATGTATCTATTGTGCATCTTGTTATCATAGCTGAGTTTGTTTGAATTTAATGTTCTAAGTCACATTTGTTGTACAAAATTATGTATTTTAGAATAATTTTAGTATAATTTTAGTATAATTTTTTTAGTATAATTTTGTGACACTTGAGAAAGCCTAATGACCCATGCCAAATACTTGTTGGTATGGGAAACTTTTACCAAAAGGATCTATCCATAGCTATTTAATAAAATTCACATAGCCCTGGGAGGAAAATTTGATGTTTAACTAATCAATTCTTTTACCTTTTCTTACATTGGGCATACTTTGATCTTATATACTTTTGGTTTAATTGTATATCTACCTCTTCACTATACTATAATCACATGAGATAAATTATTATATATCTTTGGTTTGTTACATATCCCTACTGTTTAACAAGAGGCCTACACTTAGTAAGAACTTGAAAAATAATTGTTGAAAAGTGACCCTCTATATCCCAAGTGGATGAAAAAGTGGAAAATCAAATCTAAAAATACATTTTAACAAATATGGAACTTTGAGAAAGTCTCCACTCCTGAATTGTCTGCATATAAATTGATGGTCAAGAACAAAAACAACATTCACCTGAAGTATGAAAATATGTGAAAACCATGGTGTTATTGTTAAATATCAGAGTTATATTAATTACTTTTACTTTTTCTATTAACATGAGTAGCATATATGTTTATAACATTGAGAAGATATGCATTATAAAATGGTATGCATTATAGTATTATGAATGTAGAGAAATCTCAACATTTTTGGATTGTATTTCTTTGTGTTTTAATAATAACTGAGAAGAGTATAATTAAGCTGGGAGTTTATTTAATTTTTGTGTGATCTCAACCTACGTAGGTATAAATCTTTAACCAACCTTAAAACATAGCCTCTGAAACCAAATCCACAAAATCTTAACCAAGCTGGCCTTAGAAGTAACCTGAAACCTATTGGCCATTTCTGACTTAGAGTGAGAAGTATACATTGTAAATAGACCATTTTAATAAAATACAGGCATTTTGTTAAAGATTTGTGCAACAAGAAACGGAATTGTGAGGAGAGACAATTAGTCACCCAGTAGTTGGTGAGGGCTCCCACCTCAAAGAGGTGGTGTCTGAGCTCAGGAAGGAACAGTGAGTAAGGGAGGCATCACATCCACCTGGCCATTCATAAATACCTTGAGTTCAATGTGAATGGGCTATATTTTCATATTGGTAATTACATGTATATTCACTTCATTTTTATTTCATATTTAAAATTATCATATAGTAAAATGTGGGTTTTTTTCTTCGTTTTATGATCAGTTCTATAAATTTTACATATTATAGATTCTTAAGACCACCACAGCAATCATGATACAGAACAATTACATCCCTTCAATAAATGTCCTTGTGATTTCCCTTATAGTCATTCCTTTTTAGCCCCTGAAAAGCACTGACCTATTCTTCATTTCTGTACTTTATCTTCTAATCAGTGCCAAGAAACTAGATTTGCCTCTTCGAACATTGTGTTTGACTACACAGCCAACTCTCCTGTGGGCCAGCTCTGTTGTAGCTGTGTTTCAAATGACCTTGGACTATTCCTTCTCCACGACAGCATACTGCAGAGGCCTTAGCATAGTTCTCAGCTAAGATCATGTAGTTGACAACTATCACTTAAGATGCCTTACTAAATAGATATTCCTTACAACTGATTTATAAGTAAATCATCTTACTTTTCTTTTGATTTCAAACACACAATATGCTAATTTAAAATGCCATTTTAAAGTTTTAATTATTAACAAATAAAGACAAGGATTTAAAGAAAATTAAATAACTAGCAAAAAAAAAAAAAAGATGTAATCTTACCTGTTCAAGAAAACTCTTCTGAAGAGTACGACATTTCATCTGAGGCATGAAGGAAAGAAGGTAGTACTAAGAAGTGATTGGGAGGAGAACATTAAATTTAGAGGATAGCCTGAAGGCCAGTGGGTAAAAAAACAAATTTAATTTGTGTTAATAAAAATGATAGCAGTGAAGGGAAAAATGGTGAATTTGTAAGGAGAGGCTGATGTTTAGAAAAGACAGAATATTCAGAGTCTCTTAGGCCGCAATAATGATGTTGAATTTTACCTTAAAATCAGTAAGTGCCCTTTGAATCATTTCATGCAGAGCAATTAGATGGTCATACTGGCATTTTAATAATGGTGATATCTACTAGTACAAATGCTAAAAGTGGAGCTAACCTGTCTCTTATGTGATACAGTCACATGCAGGACCTCTGGACTTTCATATGACAAAAAATGAGAATAAACAATAATAAAAGACATGTTAGTTTTAAAAAATCACCTGACTTCACTGTGAAAAAATTGACAGAAAGCAAAAAGGAATGTGCACAGATTGACCTGTTGAGTGGATATTCCAAGCTAAATAATGAGTGTTTCATCTAAGATGGTAGCGGTGGAGTTAAGAAGCTTATAGCTATGAAAGAATCAGCAGGACCTCAAAATTTATTTGCCTGTGAGTATGTTACAGTGGAGATGCCAGAAATGTTTCCAGGATTCTGAGTATTGAAATTGAATGTATGGTTTTCCTTTTATTGGTAATATTCCTGAAAGTAAGATGAAGTTTGGAGGAAATATCTGGGATGTATTGAGTTTAAAGTACATATAACATATCAAAGTGGAAATAGATACATGGATCTGAAGTAGAAAGGAGAGATCTGAGCTTAAGGTATATATTAGACAGACAACTGTACGTTGCATGGAGAGAATGGGTAAAATGTGTTTCCTGTATCTTACCTGCTATCCTTTGGTAAGTATTATAATTTTAGTTATTAGGTGTTATGTTTTGTTTTGTGTTGTTTTTGTGATTGGCTGGCTCTGACTTAAGACTGACTCTAAGCACCATATGCAAATATAAACTTTGTCTATCTTCAACATATATATGCATCATCAGCACTTAAGACAATGTTTAGTACAGAGGAGCAACTAGTATTTAATGAAAGAATGAGAAGAAAATTAATTGTGTACCAATAAGTATTAGCATTATAAATGCTCTACAGAATAATATTTGCAAAGAAACACTCATTTATCCTCCTGCTCCTTAGCAGAAAGTCCAGATTCTCCGTCCTGAAATGTCTTATTCCCCTCCAATTATCTAAAGATTCAAGGGTGTTAATGAACCCAAAGTACTTAGTTAGCAATCTGACAAGATATTAGAATAAACTTGCATCCAGGTAGCAAACTGTCGACATTGTTCCTGCTCACAATTTTGCTCTTATAAGTTACTTTTGTGCAATAACATGGATTCTCATTCACATAACTGCAGTGCAAGTCTTTGGAGAAAATAAGAAAATATTAAAGAGATTGGATCAATGTCCTTATGGGAATGAATATATATATATATCACTATGATGCTGTTATTTGAGTAAGGATGACTTTGTATATGAGAAATGACATTAAAAATGACAGAAAACTTACAACGTGAAGAAAAGTGATGGCAGAGCAAGAAAACAGATTCTAACATTGATAATCAGTTATTCTCAAAGCATATTACTGTTAAAAAGTACATGAGAAAAGTTTACTCTTGAAAACAAAATGAAATTTTATGAAAAAGATTATAGAGTTCAATGCATATATTGTTAGATAAATCTAAACAAGAATTGGTAGCCATTAGTGATCTGATTCTACAGGAATCTTATGTATAGATAAATATTTTCAATGATATCATGAATTGAACCATCACTGAAATTTGACTCTGCAAAATGTTTTTTCCAAAGTTGCACTTATTTGCAAACAGCTAAAATATTATTGAAAGACCCATAGGATATGTGTGGGTCCAAAACAAACTAAAATTTATAAAATTGTCATACCTTAGTTTTTAAGACCTGTGATTATATAAACTGTGTGACCAAAACTTGTGAATAAAGTTTACTAATTTACTTTTGTAGACATGAGATGAGATATAACTAATAAAATAGAAATTTTATAATAAAGATAATGTATAAATTTCTTTGTAGATTTAGTTATGGTATAAGTAGTCATAGATGGTCATAATGATCATTGTTGTAACATAGATATCTTAGTTACAAAATATCTGACTCCAAAATGTTAAGATTTAATAGAAATGTAACAACATTAAGAATAGTTTTAGTACTGACATAGCAAAATCACAATGGACCTGCAATAATTGCAAATGGTTTTTCATGGCAAAATTTTGTTTCCTGTGACTAGGAGTTCACATCTTATGACACTTTAAAATCATTAATTATTTCAAGTGGAAGTTATAGTACTATGCTTTGTGGAAAGGCATGGAATTTAAAACATAAAATTGTATTATAATCTAGAGTATTATGTGTATATTTTAAAGATAAACCCAAGATATCTCAATTTATTCTCTTCTGCACTATTACAATGCAGGTTCAGATTTTAGCTGCCAAGTTTAATTGATGATTGATGTCTGAGGGAGACAGAGCATTTGTGAAACCTGTATTGCTTCTACAGGGCAAAGGAGTAAAGGTATTTGGTCAGTATCTAGTTTAAAAATGTGCAGTATATTTTTAAATCAGCAAATTAAACTATTTATATTTCTTTTGTTTCTTATAAATCCATGCAAAATTATTAAAATATGTAGCCTAAAAAGTGAAAAAATAGGAATTTGTAAAAGAGTTTTGACAAAAGATTCATATAAAAAACAAATATACCAGATAATATTTTCTTTATTCAGTATTTTGTATTCTACAAGTAGATTTGAATAATGACCACACAGGGAGTTCATTTGAATAGTGAAGTCCAGTCATAGCAAGCCACTCTCATGGATAAAGTATTGAAGAGAACTAAACTGAAGCATTTTCCTAAATCTTCAATTTTCAACATCTATCTATCTTTATGTAGGATATTCAGAAACAGCACAATTCCTGCCTTAATTTTCACAGACACAAATTCACTGATTTGTATTTGTTGGTACTAATGCTTTCCAGCCCCTGTTTTTCAATTGTACTTGTTTCTGTTCTGGTTTGTCAAGAAGCTAATGTATATTCTAAAGTCTTTCATTTACTGGAAACAAACCAACAGCTTTTATTCTAAAAATATGTAGTTCACTACATACAATGCTCTTCATAGAATATTCACCTTTAATTTCTCCTATCTATACATCATTCTCTACTTAATATAAAATATTGTCTTAAACACTTCATATTTTATAAAACTTTCTTACCCTACACCCAGCATAGCTGCGATTTTGTACGTATCACCCCGAACAGTAGTTATCAACTTAACAGTTATCTCTGCCATAAGACTTTGTGCTCTGTGAGATCATGGACTATTTATTTGTAATCTCTAAGCATAACAAGTATTTTTCATACAGAATCTACAAAGTGATTGATGAAGATTGATGATAATGAATAAGTGATTAAAATACTAAATTACTATTATTAAAATACTAAATTACTATTACTTTAGACAAAAAATTAAAGAAGTACAGTATTTACTTTAAAATATATTGATGCAGAGAAAATAAGTAAAAAATATTTTATAATTATCAAAATTCTTGGAAAGTTTCTCATTCTAACTCTCTGTTTTCTTTTGTGTATCTATGTATATGCACATTTAAATTTGTATATTAATTTGGGGGTATTATGAAACTTTGAGAAACATCACTCTTTTCCCCTAAAATTCACACGTGACAGTTTTCATGAAATTTTAAGACTTCAGAGCATTTTAAAATTGAACCAAACTTCCATGGACCTAACTTTTTAAACTACTAATCAAAGAATTAATTACCAACATATGAATTTTAATTTGGGATAGTATTCAAACTATGCTGAATTACTTACATTAATGATATCTTACCAAAGTTGAATAATCAAACACTGTTATATAATTAAAATTTCAACTGTAAATAAACAAAATTTAAAATTCCACTTTACAAAAAAACTCCTGTTACAGAGAAAAGTAACAGCATAGCCATTTTGAGTTTATTTTCAAAATCTCCAAAAACTTTAAATTCAACTCCCAAATAAAGACTATAATTGCCTCCTGTGTTTTAAATATCATTTAAGGACTGAGAAATACAGAAAATATTTAAATATCCCTCCAACTCAGAAGGAAAAAATCTTTTCAGTATCATCTAGGTCACATGTAATCAACAATTTTAAAATATTAAAGCTGTTATCTCTATTGTCCATTTCTACTGTCCTGACTCCAACTTTGAAAAGTTTCATGTTGTGGGCTCAATGCCCAAACTAATTCTGATACAACTAACTCACCCAGATCTAACATAGTTGTGGCAAGAGCAGTTAACCCCTTAAATCCCCAACAAGATAATAGCCACTTCTCTCTGTACTCAGAGATAGATTCAACTTAGACATTGTCAAGTAAAAATGATGAAAATACATGTAGTTTTCAGTGCCCAGTGCACTGGAAATACTTGAAGCTGAGACGATGCAGGCAGTAAACAAACTAGATGGTTTCAGTTGAGGGTAAGTGCCATGCTGTATATAAAATAAGATAGGCAGGGTTAAGCATGTTTTGAGATGTGGTGGTAGCTTCTTCCAGTGGGTTTGAGTTGGCCTTTCTCCGGAAATGACTCTCCTAAAATCTAATGACAGGTAGGGGCCCATCCTCCAAAGATTGTTTAACAAGGAGCAAGAGGTCAAGGAGTGATGTAAGGGATGCACCTCGCATGTTCACAAAACAGAAAGCTCATCGATACGCCCAAATACAGTGAGCTAAAAATGTGGTAGCAGAGAGGAGGCAGGAGGTACCATTACAGGAAAGAACTCATGAATATGGTCGGCACACTGGATTGGGCCCTCAGTATGGGTGGGTTCCATATCCACAGATTTAATGAAGGGAAAACATTTTTTAAGAATACAATAATAAGGCAACAATAAAAATAAGAAAAAATTTAAAAATATAGTATAATAACTATTTATATAGCATTTACATTGTATTAGGTATTATAGGTAATCTAGAGATGATTTAACGTATACCAGAGGATGTGCATATGTGATATGCAAATACCGTCCTACACCATTTTATACAAGGGACTTGAGCATCTGTGTATTTTGGTATTTGTAAGAGTCCTAGAACCAATCCCCCACGGATACCAAGGGACGACTGTACAATCATGGGTGCCTCAACAAAGAAACCTCTAGGGAGAATTATGGGATCTGCCCTTAGGAAAAAGTATGATTTCTAAACACATGCAACTCCCATCCCACCTTCCTCTCCCAGACAACCACTTACACGTGCCCTGGGCTTCTAGCAAAGCAAAGAAACAGTTCACTTTTCATGTGTTTTATCTAATAGTCTTCAAATAAAATTATGTTTGTAAAAGTAGGTCCATTAACTTAAATGAAAAACAAACAAATAAAAAATGCTAAACAAATACTAATTGCCTTAAAAGATAAATTATTACTCACCCCAAATATGGATTTGCTTTAAAAATGGCTGATTCCTTAAGTGCTGTTTTGCTTTACTGCTCTTTGCACAGTATTTAGTCCTTGAAAGCCCCTGTGATATACTCAGTTAACATCTCAATTTCATTAATTTATAAATGTGACACAGAAAAGTTAAATTGCCTATGGTGACTATGGTAATAAGTGATAGAGTTACTCATCTATCCCAATCTGTCCCACTCCTGATCTCAGGCTCAAATAATAAATCCGTACTACTGCTACCATGCCTAGACAACAAAAATGTCATCATAGGGTTAAGAATAATGTCCCTGGCAATAGCCAAGATATGGAAACAACCCAAGTGTCCCCTGTGGGAAAAGTAGATAAAGAAACAATAAAGGACAAATGTATGTGACACATATATGCAATGAAATATTATTCAGCCTTAAAGAGGAATATCTTGCCATTTGCCACAATATGGATGAGCTTGGAGGATATTATGCTAAATGAAATTAGCCAGACACAAAATGAAAAATATTGCATGATCTCACTTATGTGGAATCTAAAGAAAAAAAATCAAATGTACAGAGATAGAGAACAAAACAGGGGTGAGGAGGGAAGAGAATGGGGAGATACAGGTCAGAGGATAGGAAGTAGCAGATGTGTAGGATGAGCAAGTCTAGAGCTGTCAGGTACAACGTGAGTACTATAGGTAATGTAATTGTACAGTTTAGGGGATTCACAATAAATGAGTAGATTTTAGCTGTTCTTGCTACAAAAACAAACAAAGCAATGGGTCACTATGTAAGATGAGGGATATGTTACTTTACTTCACTATAGTAACCTTTTTCCTACCTTCCTATATGTATCCCATAACATCCCACAAACATACAAAATAAAATTTGTTTTGAAAAAAGAATAACATGTTAACAGATGGACTTAAAAGGTACCTCCTACCTCAAGAATGACTATGGAAAGTTTGACCTTTGCAAATAGAACATTTTATTAATGTAACACTGATAGGGTTTTACCAACTAGGAGATGAAGGAGTTACCATGCATTGGTGTTGCTGTGTACTAAGTACCAATCTAGGCATGTTTTTAGCAGGTTCTATCTAGATGTCTGGATTGTTTAAGGACTAACCTGCAGGTATGGACAGGAAGACCAAGCAGGTACAGATCTTAAGGTGGTACCTATAGAAAAGTTAAAAATAATTTTATAAACCTACTAAAATTCGGCTTTTCATTTCACTATGTGATGGCAATTCTGAAATATTTCACTGATAAAATACTAATTCTCGATGGGCTTACCTACCCTCCCCTTTAGTATGTTACCAGGAGTTAGTCCATGTAAGTAAACTTGGACTGCATAACCAGCAAATTATGTGAACTGGTGAGCCCCAGTCTCAGCACTAGGCTAGTTCTTGGTGAATGCTCATCACCCCATAACCAGAACATGTCTCAGTGTGCAAAAGGACCTCAGGAAGCTGAATCTTAAGGATTAGAGGCCTCTGAGAGTTTTACACGGGAGACATCCCCGCTCCTGTCTTGCATCCTCTGCTAATACTAATAAAGGGTTGTGCTGGCTAAGAATTAGATGCCCTGTAAGTCTATTATGACAATTTGATCCCTTTGACCACAAGATCCCACAACAGGCATTAAGTTATCTAATTAAAGTCATTTTGAAACATTGAACTATTATTCATTTTCAAAGGAATTAAATGCTACAAAGAAGAAAAGAATGATGAGCATTATGTATTAGATATGGGAGCTTCTGAGGTGCCAAAAGAAGGTGAGGAAATAAAACAATCAGATGACGAGGAGAATCTATTTATATAGGGCACATCAGAATCAAATGACGGAAGACTTTACAAGCAATGCCATTTGCTACAAAGCAGAGGATTAGCATGTTTTCAACAATGTTACTTATGTAGACAGGCTGTTCCTGAATGGATAGAATAAGGAAAATTAAATTGATTACAACAATATAGCTCTAAAGTGATGAGACTAGTGGCTATAAGAAGGAAGAGGAAATAAAGGAGGAGGGAAGATTCAAAGGAAGAAGCAGCATGATTTGGTGTTGATTAGGAAACGTAGGACAACTAGAGTTGGGTCACAGGTGGCGTGAGGCTTTGAGCATGGATTGTGTGAGAATGTGTTAGCTGGAGACAGAGACAGGATGCTTGAAAGGAAACCAGGTTAGGAACTATGGCTGGGGAGGAAGAACAAAGACGAGACATTTAATTTATGGTGACACTCGTTGGAGAAGATGGAATGACAAATGATGCAGACTTGTTTATAATAAAATAACAGGTGAGCCAGGAATAAAACCCCAGACCCTAACACCAAAAATTATAATTATATCATATCACAGAGCCATCCTGCAAAAAGACAATATTTGGAACAAACACTGTATTTTATTTTATACTTAACGAGGTCACACAAAGTCTATCTTTTTGAGTGTCAAATCAGTGCACTTTTGTACTCAGGTAATAGGTAATATATTATACTACTGGATTTCCATGAACACACTTGGTAGCTTTAACTGTTATTTAACATCAAGTTTCTTTATCCAAAAAAAATTTTTTTTTTTTGCTAAGTCGTCAAAAGGTTTGTTAAAAACATACAAGGGCTTCTGTACTGCTCTGGAGGACTGGACACCTCATGTGCGTGTCCAGTACTCTTCAGAATTAATATTCCGAAGAGTACAACCCCTGCAAGTATTAAATTAAACAGGAGTCTCAGTGAAGGCCCACAACCCCAACCCGTAAGTGTGAAGATCAAAGGGGCAAGTCTAACATGTGGTTTATATCAATTTCCAGCAGAAAAATTGATTTTTTATCATTTACTAAAACCCAAATCCTAAATTCTGGCCAAAAAAACAGTACGAGGCACTTTAGAGGTACTTTGTTTTGCTTTGTTTTAATTCTTGTCGTTGTAGTAAATTTATTTTAACTTATAATATAGAATTCATATACCACTAGTTATTCTTTATCTGTAAATTTCCATCAGCAAGAAAGGAAGCTAAAATGTCATAGTCCCCCTCCAACACCCTTTTCCACGTCACAACTCTAAAAATGTATTATATGAATGTTTTAAATGCATTCATGAAAAAATAGGTAAAAGTTCTGAATATAAAATGTAGTTAACTAAGTTTTCCCTTTAGAGCAATTTAATAAAATCTTATATCTGCCTCTTTTCATGAACTGTTGTCAAGGAGTAGCATTAGCTTTCTTTAAAGGATCATAATCCATCGGGCACTAAGAATGAATAGCAGAACCTAGAGCATGACTCAAAAGGGAGGGAAATAAAAAGTTCCTGATACCCAAACCAGGCAGTCAGGCTTCTGAGGAAAGCCGTTCTTTCCATGGCTTTTACCTGGAGTAAATAGGAGAATAATAACTTATAGGCATTGATTATTTAACCCAAGAATACAGTTAGAGCAAATTTCGCTGGAATAGAAATTATCCCTGAAACTAAATTAAAGTGGATTCAGATCTGACACTAACAAAGAAAGCATCAATGATTCATCTTGTCACAGCTTTTAATCTGATTCAGACTAAGCTAAGGTTATGCCAAATTCTCACATCAGCCCCCCACCCCACCCACACAAAGCTCACAGGCTCTGACTTGTGGTATGCCTCTGCTGCAATGTTGAATGTACACAGAATTAAAAGATTATTACTGTACTGAACACTGACATCTATATACTCACAGTAAACTTCGTTTTCCCAAACAGATCTCAACATGCATTTAATAACTTGCAGCAATTTTTAGATTAATTTCATTCTTACAGATGCATTTAATATATTTAATGAAGAGATTTCCTGTGAGATTGTAATTGTATCATGACATGATTCCAGTGTTCCTGTGACATTGGTAACCCCCCTTTTTTTAACCTCTTTAATTGGTTTCTTCCTTTATTCCCAGAATGTTGCTGAATAGATGTAAACCACATGGTGAGAGTTAAAGGTTTTTTGGCTCCTTGACACTCAGAAGCAAATGTGGGCCCTGCAGCCCATTGGGAACAGAATATAGATTACATTTGAAGATGTTTCTAGTGTGTTAAGATATAGAAAAACATGAAACTTTTATCGTGCAAAAAACCAGGATACTCTATCTACCCTTTGACATTTGCAGATATGCTTTGAAAGCCCCCTTTTATCACATAAAATCAATAGTAACCTGAACAATTATTTAAATCTCTGAATTATCAGTTACAACTACTTCAGATAAATTTATAAGGTGTTAAATGATGAGGATGTAAAAAAATATTTTTTTAAGCACCGCTAATGCAATATTGAATAGTAGGAATTATAACCACCTTTTCTTGCTCCTAAATGCAATGGTGATACTTCCAGAATTCACTATGAGAGATGCTTGGTACAGTTGCTGAGAGGTAAGTTCAATAAATAATATGTACATATTTTTAGTGTATATTATGATGAGATTTAATATATGCATAAGCTCATGTTACTACCATCCCAATTAAGATATAGACTATTACATTTGCTCCAGACCATTTACACCTGGTCCTCTCTAGTCAATTTCTTAAACAGGAAACTACTTATATTATTTTAATTTATAGCCATAGAATAGATAATGTAGGTCTTATTTTATTGTAATAGATTAGTTTTGCTATGAAAAAACTTAATATAAGTGAACCATACTGTATAACATTTTTGTATCAATGTCTTGTGTTCAGCATAATGTTTTTGTGATTCATCTATGTGGTAGTATGTAGGAATACTTAATTCATTTCGTTGCTGAGTAGTATTACATTATAGATCACAATCTTTTTTTCCATTCACCTGCTAAAGGAATTTAGTTTTTTTTTTTAGTTTGGGGCTATTATAAATAAAGCTAAAATAACATTCCTGTACAAGTACTTTTCTGTACATATATTTTATTAATCTTGGATGAAAGCTTAGGAATGTAACTGTTGGGTCATATAGTAAGTTTATGTTTACCTTTATGATGTTGATTGTAGGTCTTCCATAAATGCCATTTATCAGGTTTAGGAAGTTCTTTTTTTTCTATTTTTAGGTCTCTATGAGTTTTTATCATGAATGTCAAATGCTTTTACTGCCATTTTTTCTTTATGCATTTTGAAGCTCTAATGTTAGGTGTGTTCCTATTTAGGGTTTTTATGAAGTATTCATCAACTGACCTTTTTCTCATTGTGAAATTTACTTCTTTAAGTCTGATAATCTTTTCTAAACACTAAATGATATTAAAATTGCCATTACTGCTTACTTTTGACTATTATGACTATTATTTACATGATATATTTTTCCGTGTATTTCCTTTTAACTTACCTGTGACACACAAATTGAATCTTGCTGTTTTACCCAGTCTTGTAATTTCTGACTTGTAATTTATGTATTTAGTGTATTTATATTTAATACAAGTTAATTAGCAATATAGTTCAGTTTATATCTACCATCTTCCCATTTGTTTTCAACTTGTTCCTTATATTTCTGTTCCTTCTGCTCTTCTTTCAACTCTCTTTTTGAATTATCAACAATATTTTAAATTATTTTTCAGTGATTGCTGTAGGCTTTACAATATGCAATTTTACCTTCTCAAAAATTATGCCTTCAGATAACATGTTAGCAATTTGCATATTATATAAAAACTTCAACTCTCAGTTCCCAGTGTCCTTAGAATTGTTTTTTAAAAATAATTTTCCACTTCAGTATGTTATAAACACTTTATGCTGTTTTATTCTTTAAAGAACAATTATTTTTAAAATGATTTCTTTTAATATTTATCACAGTGCAGATCTGCTGGTGAGAAAGTAATTCCTATTTTGTTTGAAAGTAAATGCCTTTATTTTTAAAGTGTGTCTTTGCTAAATATAGAATTGTGAATAAACAAGTAAATTATAGAATTTCACTCTATAATTTTTAATCAGAAATTAGAATAAATTCTTGTCATTATTGTCCTATTTTGTTTTGTTTTTCTTTGCTTATAAGATTTTCTGTGTATCATTGATTTTCTTTTTGTTTATACTGCTTGGCATTTGTTGATCCTCTTGGATCTGTGGGTTTATAGTTTTAAATCCATATGGGAAATGTTGCTCAATATTTCGTTTCTGTTTCTTATGCTAATCTGTCTTTTTGTTTTCTGTTACTGTTATTCTGTTAATATATGTGCTTGCCATCTTGGTACTGTCCCATAGATTACTTGTCTTTCTATTAATTTAAGCCTCTGTGCTCTAGTTTGGATGATTTCTATTTCTATGTTTTAAAGCTCTCTAATCTTTTTAAAATTTTACTTTCATTTTCTTGTGTTAAGTGTTTCCAATTATTATTATTTACTTATGATCTTACATTCTGCAGTTACAGAATTTGAATTCAGTTCATTATTATGGCTTTCATATAACTATGACATTCCTTTCTTTGTTCTTTAAATATGTGAAAATATTAACAATAGCTATCTTAAAGTTCATTTCTGAAAACTCTATCAATTCTACCATTTCTGAATGTGTTTATATTGTTTTCCCCCCAGAATCAGTCATATTTTTGTTGTTTTGTGTATCTCATTTTTTTATTATTCGCTACATTATTGAGTGTATGCCTTCTATTGTCATTACTGAAGTTTTATGTTTTGTTCTGCATGAGACATAAATTATATCTGGATCAGCTGGATCCTTTTGAGATTTACTTTAAGCTTTGTTAGAGTGGGTCTAGAGTAGCCTTTTCTCTTAAAAGGACTACGTTAGTCCCACCTAACATGCAACCTTTATTGGATCACTACTAATGCTTGAGTTGTTCAGAGAACTCTCTCCATTCTGAAAAGCTGATACTCCAATTCTCCCAGGCCTGTCCCAGCTCCAGTGGTTGTTCAGAACATTAATTTTTTTTTCTGTGATGATTATTCTTCTCTAGTAGTTGCTTTTGCCTGTCTTTGTGGAGTTTGTCTTGAATATGTGTAGCTTAGTATTTAGTCAAAGAATCAGAGAAATGCCTACAAAAAAAATTCCTTGGCTTTCTGCGTTCAGCTCTCTTCTCTTTGGTGCCTGTTGGACAGATTGAGCCATCTCAGTAGCCACTAACTCTGCTCTCCACCTCTTCAGCTCAGGAACACTGTTGTGGTATGTCTGGTTTTCAGTTCACTGGACTACTGTATGGAAAGTGTTTCCTCGAAGAAACCTGGGGCTCTCATGAAGCTCACCTTGTATGTTTTCTTTTTCTTAGTAAGTATAATCACATTCTTCCTGAAGTAGAGCATTTAAAAATTATCTCACACAGTAATTTTTTTTTTTTTAGTTTTATGGTTATTCACAACAGAAGGGCTAGTCTAATAACGGTCACTCTATTATGACTGGAGGCATTTATTTTGGAAAAACTAAGTTACGTTGAAGTACACATTTATAGTGACTTCCAGGCATTTTTTCATTCCACATAAATATATATAAATTTTAAAACTGTATAATGTTTTATTTTAACAGCACAACAATTTAAATCATACAAAAACATACAATGTTTATGGGAAAGTGTTTTCATTTTTATTTTATTATTGAATTAGAAAAGTCAATTTTTTCGTTTTAAGAAAGTAATATCATTTTTGGTAAACTGTATAAAATAGCTTGTTTAGTGAGATGAATCATTTCTTGTAGCACAAACACTGTGTCCTATGAAAATCATAACTTCTAGCTTATTAAGAAATCTAGTTCTTTAAATACATGGTAACATTATATAGTATGTTGCAAATAAATTATGCAGTAAAAATATGAGAATCACCCTCCTGATGTTCTGAATTTTCTTTCTTCCCTCAGCTCTTGCTCGTGAGGGAACCTACCATGTGCTCAGTGCTCCACTGCATTTGCCTGCTGAATCCACATCTTTCAGTCTCTGATACTCGCTTCTATCTAGATTTAACTTCTATTATGTGAGAGCTTGAAATTGCCTGGCTCATAGTACAGCCCCCAAAAGTATTAGAACCATTTCTCTTCTCTACATCTCTGTTGCGTTGTCTTTGTTGAAATATCATTCTTGAAATGTCTTTGTGGAAATATCAGTTCCTTTGGCAAATGAAAAACTGTTGTCTTGTATTTCTTTGCCTACCCATTGGAGTTTTTTCTAAGTCTCTTTATTTCTCTTCCTTGACCAAATAATCAACCGTTACTAATCTATGGTTTCTCAAATTGGTCATCTGTCTTCTCTGTATTGTGATTTCATTTGCTTCACCTATAGCTTATTCTCTGTTTTTAAAACATTATCAGTCCATATATTTTTGAGAAATTTTAAAGCTTTCATTTAAAATTCCATTTTCTGTGCACAGTAGAAATCAAGCAGGGAGGAGGGGGGAGGAGAGGAAGGGCAAAAACCTCCTAATGAGTACAGTGAACACTATTTGGGTGATGGGCACACTTATAGCCATGACTCAAGCATTACAAAAGTGAGCCATGTAACCAAAAACATTTTCACCCTCTTAATATTTTGAAACAAAAGAAATAATAAAATTAAATTTTCACAAAATTCCCACAGCCTCCTCAAATTCAACATTTAAAATCTGTCCTCATTTTCTCCTTTATAAATATGTTTATTTTTATGGACTCTGATTCAATTAATTTGTCCTTTTGTCAAAAGTATAGACCATAGTTCATTCCTATAACTCTCATTTATATGAAATTGGTCAATGCCTTAAAAATTTTATACAGCAAAAATTTCTCAAATTCATCTCAATCTTTAAACTTCCTATTTACTAATATCTTAGTTCAGTCTCTGTACAAAAATTTACCTGAAATAAATAAAACAACAGGTAATTTTTCTATTGAGTTCCTGTCCTCTCAGCTTCTCTTGTACGTTTTGCTTGCATTGTTTCCAAGTATTTTTTTTAAGCTACACACCTGATTCTTCCAATTTCAATTTAAAAATAGTCATTAAGTCCCTCCTGGCCCCCTAGAATATGTCCAAGCAAAGACATTTTGCTTGTCCCTAATCTTTCACGACAATGCCCCTAATATCACTAAAATGCCGCCGCACCAAAATTCCTTCCTAGGTGTGTCCTGCACTTCTCGTAGCTCTCCGTTCTCTGCTGGAGGAAAACTTACTCCAAATGTGACATACCATCCAAACACCACCTTTACTCAAAGACCAGTGCTGAAAATACTCAGGCATAAATAGTTCTTCCCTCTTTTTTTTTTTTTTTTTTTGGTGCCACAGAACATTTCCTATGTATCAATTATAAAATATCTCATATTGTTTTAAAACACGTCAATCACAGGTCTGCTTCACAAGTAGACTATGGACTTCACCTGAGCATCCATCATGCCATATTATGCTTGTTGCTTTAGCCCCACACAGTGCTTTGAACATTGTGAGGTGGACACCTCCCACCTCTCTCCACTGGGTAGCTGGAACATGTTTTGAAGACCTGACCCTAGCTTCGGGGTTGTATTCTGAATGGGGTACACCCATCAAACCAATTGCATTTCCTTAGCTTGAAGAATCCAAGACTTGGTCCATGATCCTTTTGGAGATATTTATTGGCTTAACATGTGCGTGGGACATACTCAGATATGAAAAGCAGGTTGGCATCCCAATGCCACTGGCAGGAGTCCCCTGATAACAAGCCAGAGCCCTGTGAAAGACCTTAGAATGATGCTGAATAACGACAGAGGGGGAAAACACTTGGGTCGTTGATGCCACCATTGACTCACTGGATTAAGCAAACTCGAATTCTGCTCTAGCATTGACTTCCAGGCATGTGATATAATTAATTTTCTCGATGGTTTAAGGCACTCATAAGAGCTTTCTTTATAGTTAGAGTTGAAACTCTTATATCACACATATAGAGTATCAATTAAAAAATTATTTAAGAAGGAAAAAAAGAGGAAGGAAGGAAGTCTGAAGAACTTAGATGCCTTGATTTATGTTATTATTAATTAATGTGAAAATGGTCAAGCTACTTATTTGCACATTGATTTTCAATTATATATAGTATATATAACATATATAATTTTAATTGAGTTTAAGAAGTACAGAAATCACTTTCATTGTACATTTATTTAAGTAGATGTAGTTTTAAAAGTGGAGTGATATTTTTAGAATAATCAATATAATCTTGGTTTTAGAGGCTTCATGTTGGGTTAGTGTATTCTTATCTGATAAGGAAAATGGAATAATAATACATTCTTTGAATATTTTCAGATGATAAAATTTTTAATATGAAGCCAAATAATTTGATTTGTTATCTTCTTACACAGGTTATTCAAAGCAGCAGGATTAAAGAAAGCAGAGAACTAGTTTCTCATTCGGAATAAATCATTGGAGCACCTCAATTAGCCACCTGCATTCCTTCAGTATTTTTCAAGCATTCAATCAAAAAATATTATTTACTTTGATGATTAGTAAAAGTGGTCTGCCAAGACCACTTTTTAATGGGAAAATAATGGACAACATTAAGGAAGGGAAACACTATACATATGCATGATCTTTGTGACAGTATAACTCATTCAGAACTTGGCTCTGTCACTATAAATGACAAACAATCAGGAAATGGAAATAAAATTTATTTACAAATTATCTTTCATCTGAAAATAAATATTATTTGACCTTTCAGATAACCTTGTTTAAATGGTTACAGATATCTGGAGCAATTAGTAACACTGGGAGACTTCTAATGTAGGAGCAATTCTAGATATGAAAGAATTAGCTCTATCTGGGTCAAGATGAAGTTTTTATTGTGTTCAATAAAGTGAGGTGTCCCTTCATTTTCTCCTAATCTCCATATTGTCTACTCTTTCTGTGTTATTGTTTGCTGACCAAATCTCTATTCTGCTCTTCATATTTAATGATTTGAAGATTCCAGCTCTGATCCGCATGACCTTGGTAACCTTCTTTCTTCGTAATTTGCCACACTCCCTGTCTGATGTTATCCCCTACTACACCACCCCTCGTCCACCTGCTGGGGGCAACAGGGGCCATCTTGATTGTGGTGAATTTGCACATGTGAGCACTCCATCCACCCACAAGTCCACGTCAGGATCTTTGTGATTACTTTCTCTTAAGGCTTGGAATATCTTCCATACAAGTATCTATGTGGACCGTTCTCTTGCTTCAATTTTGTCTATGGTCAAATATCAAACTTATTATTTCCAAATTTCAAACCAACATGGTAAAAATTAAGCTCTTCTTTTTCTCCTCAGAACTGTTCCACAAGACAACTTCCCCTTATTCCCCACTTTTCCTCTACTTTTCTCTCAAAACATATATCCATCCTTCAGAAATCCTGCTGGCACTACCTTCAAAATTATCCAGAATTTAAACACTTCACACCATTTGCATGACTACCAGGTTAATCTGATCCCACATCTTTTCTCACCTACATTACTGCAATTACCTGCTAATAATTGCCCCTTTTTATGATCACTCACTTATATGATCACTTACTTTCAAAGAAATAGCTAAGTAATTCCTCAAAATAAATGTTAATATATCCCTTCTCGTCTCTAAACCTTGCAATGTACCAGTCATTTAATGCAAAATAAAAGTCAATATATCCTAATATCCTATAATGCCTTTTGTGTTCTAGAAAACACACACACACAAACCCCAGAAAATATTGCTATTCCCACTCACTGAGCTCCAGCTGCACTGATGTTCTGGGTCTTCATTGATTACACCAATTACTTTCAAGAACTGTGGCTTCCTACTAGCCATTCTTTCTGTCTTCTGTGAGAAAAGCTCATCCTCCCTGTGTGCACATAGTGGGCTCCCTAAGACCCTTCAGGTCCTTGCTTAAATGCCCCTTTCTCAATGAGGCTTCCATGTGACTTTTGCCAAATATTTAATTCTTATTGTTTGAACATTTTTGGAAATAGAAACAGTGAGAATTGGTAGTGAGATCATTTAATGAGACTGGTGTAATCATATTTCTAAAATCAGATCACTAAAATACTTCAAAAGGAAATTATAGGATCACTATATGTGTGAATATAGACACAAAAATTCCCAAAACGGTATTCGACAGCATATTCTAATTGCATGTTAAAATATACATAATATAAACTAAAGATCACTTCAAGGATGCCAAGGATAGTTTAACATAAGGACATGTATCAATGTGTTTTACCATATTAATAAATGAAAGAGAGGAAAAAATATGTAAAACAAGCAATACACAAAAAGCACTTAATAAGAGAAAGCAAGCGTTATGAGGAGGACAAAAGTCTACTTGCTGTGAAATTAACCATTAAAAATTGAGTAAAGGAGGAAAGGTGTTTGATCTGACAGATATTAACGTATGTTACAGGGCAATGATAATAAAGTGAATGAAGTATTAGTGCAAAGCAAATAGATCAATATAACAACATGAAGAGATAAAAGCCAAACTGACATATTTAATGTGGAAACAGTCAATAGGCCAGAGGTGCTATGACAAAATAATGAGAAGATTATGTATTGTTTGGCGGTTTATTTGGAAAATATTGGCTCTTTATATAAAAAATAAGTAGGATCCTTCTTAAAACCACATGCAAAGGTGAACTCCAATGCATTAAATGCTATATATGTTATATGTGCAAGTTAATGGAAAAATGAAACTGGAAAAAAATAAAGCATAGGAGAATAATGTTGACCTGAAAATAAGGGAGGAATTGTTAAACAAGACTATATTTATTAAACAAAAAACCTATAGAAGGCATAATAAAAGTTTGGTAATTTTTATTACATATAGATTAAGGATAATAGGTGTACATCAAAAAAAGACATGGTACTAGCAATATATTAAAAGAATTACTAGTATAAATACGTAAGATGGAAATAGCAACTCAGATAGAAAAAAAAAGGACAAAGAATATGAGCAGGTAATTTTAGAAATGGGAACATGCAAAGCCACAAACTTACAAGAGAATGTATAAAATTAATAGTGATCAGAAAAAAGCCAATCAAAGTTTCAAGGAATAATCATTTTTCCCTAATGAGATTTCTAGAGTGGGGATGTGCTGACATTGTAACCCTCATGGCTAGCTGGCAGCAGTGTAAAGTGGGGCACAGTTCAGGGGAATAATTTGAATGTGTACGTATACCCTATGGATTAGATATTGTGCTCCAGAGAATGTACCTCAACAATTTTCTACTCTTGTTCATAAAGGAACATGTGAAAAGTTTTCTTTTTTTAATTACAACACTACTTTTAGAGTTTGTGGAAGTTAAAGGCAACCTGATCATCCTACTGGGAAAAAAATTTAGAGACAATGGGCAGTAGTCGGTGGATGTGCTCTGACCATACTAGAAAAAAGGCACTTAGAAATGTGTATTGCAGTATGGTTGTATCTGAAAAACATAAATACAGTGAAACAGAAATATAATTAAATTATATAACACATTATTGTTTACAAAATTAAAATTGAAAAATAATTAGAAATTGAAAGGAAAAATAAAGAAATGACTAAAATGCACATTTAGAAAGACCATAAACAAAACAAAATAACACATTAAGTACAGTAGGATGACAGCAGCGGATAAGTGGTGGGGAGTACTTCTGGAGAACTGGGATGGTTTAGGGGGAAATAAAAATTAATATGTACATCCAATGAAAGTGGAGACTTTCAAGGATCAATAATTTTAATGGGCCATCAACTAAAGAGTACGATGATCTTAAATGCTTCATCAGAGCTGAAAGGTAAGACATGAGCTATGTTGGTCCCCTAGTCTTTGGAGAAGCAGACACAAAGATGGGCTTATGCATGATTTCATTAGGAGAAATTCCTGTGAGAAAAAAATGGAGGGGGTAACAAGAAGGAGGTGAGTAATCAGACCATGATTTAACCTGACAGTGAGGGAAGAAAGGAAATATAGAAGTTTTGGATGGCAGTGTTCTAGATTAATGGAAAGTCTAAGAAAACTTCAGCAAAGAGAGGTCATGTCATCCTGCAAAGAGTCTGCCTTAGAATCTCACCCATGCTCCATCCATATTGTTGCAAAGGGCATTAAGTCATCCTTCTTCATGGCTGAGTAGTATTCCATGGGACACGTATACCACATTTGTTAATCCACTCATGAATTGAAGGGCATTTCAGTGATAGAACTGGAGACCATTACCCTAAATGAAGTATCAAAAGAATGGGAAAACAAACACCACATGTACTCACTATTAAATTGGAACTAACCAATGAGTACACATGTGCATAGAGGGAAGTATAACTCAATCGAAATCAATCAGGGGGGAGGCAGGAGGAGGAGATGGGTGAAAACCTACTTAATGGGTACAATGAACATTATCTGGGTGATGGGCACACTTACAACCCTGACTCAAGCATTACAAAAGTGATCCATGTAACCAAAAACATTTGTACCCCCATACTACTTTTAAATAAATAAATACATAAGAATCTCACCCGTGCCCAGTCATTGGCTGTGAGCAGTCTGTGGGAAATGTGGCCTCATGCAAAAATGATGATGGGTTTCTGAATATGGCTCTGTGTCTATTGGGCAGCCTGTGACAGGAAAAAAAAAGAGAGAGAAAGAAAGAAAAAGAAAATATGGAAAAAGTCTCTTCTTTAAGTTATTTTGGATTTTATATTCTCCTTTAATTATCATAGTACTATCATACTACAGATCATCCAGATAAGACCAGTCTTGCCTGAGACACATGTATAAAATCAGCCACCACATATGGGTTTATTTACCACAAATTCTGAGAAGGAGGCTCAAACTATTTCAACACCAATCTTATAATTTGCAAAATTCCAGGGAAGAAGAGAAAGGGACATGAAAGAGTACACAGAAAGTCCCAGAACTTCATTCAAAACACCTCAGGTACAGCCACAAAAATCTCATTGTAAGTATCCCCAAAGGCGTCGTGCACAATTCCACCTCCAAAAACTATCTTGGAACATTTTTCCTCATACTCCTTGTTCCCTACATTCAGGCAAACATAGTTAGTTAAAGGCTACATTTCCCAACCCAGAAAATAAAAGTCAAGACCTTTTCTTAGAAGGTGTAAGAAAGGATCAGAGTTTGCTTGTGTCAACTCCATGTGGACCACCACATGTTTTAATGAACAGTTTAGAATGATGATGCCATGTTTTTTAACCTCAAGTACAGTGTTACCCATTTGCCATGCAAGGGCTGTCAGTCACGAATTTTCTTTTGTGCTATGGGAAATAGAGAGACTGTATAAGGGACAGACATGATGAATGTGAAGCAAATCTGAGATTGACTGGATGTTTTTGAAGATGACCTAAATCCACTTCCATTTCTGAATCTCCAGTGATGTCACAGGCTTTTTTTTAAAAAAAGTGTTTTGATCAGTGTTTAAGGAGGCTTACAGTAAACATTGCCTAACTTCTTGTCCAGTCGATTGTTAATAATTAAACACACTATGTGTGTTCTCATGAAATGATCTAGCTGGAAGGGGGATTAATTTATATAATTACCATGGAATAATAATAATAATAATAGCATTAATTTGGAAGTATTCAATTCTCATGTTCAGCCTCCTTGAATGCTCACACTAAATATTTTGTAGGTATTATTGTTATGACTAACAAAGAAAGAAAATTTAAAAAATAAATAAGCAAAGATTGTGAAACTAAGTAATTTGCCTAATGTAAAGTAAAAGAGATGATTTGAGTTCAATACTTTTAAGTCTAAAGACCACAGTATTAATACTGTAGTAGAGTACCTTCTCTAATCAAATCCTTTATTTAACAGATTTTAAAAATTAGCTTAGAGGTTTGAATATTTAAACTATAATATACATAGAGGTAACCCCAGAAACACATTGTCTTCACTCCCAGTATGATAAGCTTTACATTATCTTTTCAGAGCCTATTTTGTTAGGGTAATACCTACTGCAAAAAATTGCAAAGTGTAAAATATCTATGATTTTATAGAAAGAACATTTCTCATCTAAGGAGACTCCTCTTCCAAGACAAATGAGATTTTCTAAAGAGATTCCTGCCTTCCTCTGAGAAAACTGAGCTGTAAATACGGATTTTCATTTGGGAAATTTATATACCAATTAAAATCTGACAATTTTCATTTATAAAGCTTTGGCACTAGCAAACTATTGTAATTTTCCAAATATCTACATTACATATGTCCACAGGAAGAAGTAGACTGTTAAAGTTTTTGAATTGTAGCAATCTGTGGGATCATTATTCTAACTGCCAAATGAATTCTTCTGCCCAATTTCAGGTTTTACACACCATTTGGTTCATTTATTTCACCTGAATGTAAGTAGGACTTCCATATTAAACTGAAATTATCAGCTTTAAAATGAAAGCTTAATATAACATATCTAAAATTTTCTAACAGATAGGTATTTGATTCAGACAGGCATTAAAGTCAGTCATTTGTACTATATGTAGAAAAATCTACAACACACACACACATATAGACTCTATTTCTTTTCCTTCTGAATTTTCAGAGGAAAGGGCATTTTTGATGATGTTACAGTTATTTATAATCTTGAAAACAAGCCTTTATTTTTCACACTTCACCTCTCATTAACAGTTGTTATTTAACTCAATAAAAATGCATGAACACCACTGTTGTGTAAGACACTGTACTGAAACTAAAGCACTGGAAGACACACAAGTGAGTAATTTAGATCCTGATCTTGAGACTTTGGTACTGATATAAATGTGTAGTACAAATAACCCCAAAGACAATGCAAATTATACAAAGAAGTTCATATAAATGAGAAATAATATTTTATATGGAGTATAGGAAATTATTAATAGATGACACTCAGTTTAGATACGCCCTGAAGGATGATGAGAAAGTGACAGTATATAAGCTATCCATAAATTAAATCTTTAGAGAGCTCCTTTGTTATTAAAACACTGTTAAATTTATTACTCCTTCTGATTTTCCAAATAATAGAAAATGCTTTTGTGGTGGATGAGTGTTACCCTATATTTGATTGATCTAAAACACAAACACACACACGCACACATATGTGTAGATGAGCATATACACATGTACACACATGCATGCACACATGAAGACACCCTTGGAGTTCTTTATGTGGCCCCTTCTAACTTATGTATCTAGCATCATTCGTTCTACCCCAGAGAAGAAGATTTATAAAAACGCTGAGTAAGGGCAATGTGTATGGCCAATGTGTTGTACCCCCATGATATTCTGAAATTAAAAAAATAAATTAAAAAAAAAAAAACGCTGAGTAAGAAAAAAATATTTTTTATAACAACACATTATCACCTGATAAACATAAGGGATAACCATATAGTAATCATATAATTATAGCAGATTAACAGAATAGTGAGCAACTAGAATTTAAATTAGGTAAGTATCTAAGCTAATAATTATGCCTTTATGAACGACTAATAGATACTTTTGATGGATTAAGAAGTGGACTCATTACATGAAGATATCTGGAAATACAACAAACCTTTTGAATATGTCCTGAATCTACTTTTACTGTCTTAATATTAATATATCCGCCACAGAAAATATAATAATAGCAAAACAACTTGATAATGAACATTAATAATCATTTTTTAATCTCTCTTTGTTTAGCTATAAAGCAGACCCAAGCCAAACACTACAAATTATTTAGGTTTGGTAATTTCACTATTTAACCAAGGTATGAGAATCTCCAGGAATTATTCTTATGCTTCTATTTATCCATGATCTAGTCAAATGAAAAACTAGTATTTACTCCCAAAGCTTATATTAATCTTAATTGCCTAGGATTATGTAGTTTTTTGGAGTGTATCTGATTCTGACATTCAAATAATGCTGTCTTAAAGAAACAATATAAAATACATTCAACACATCAAAATAATACAGTCGTCCCTAAGTGTGCACGAGGGATGGTTTCCAGAACCCCTTCACCCCCAGGATACCCAAAACTGCAGATACTCAAGTCCCTTATATAAAATGGCATAGTATTTTCATATAATCCATATGTATCCTCCTGTACACATTAAATTATCTCTAGATTGCCTATAGTAACCTAATACAATGTAAATGCTATGTATATAGTTGTTATACTGTATCAATTTTTAATTTGTATTATTTTTATTTTGCATTTTTAATTTTTTTTCTAATTTTTTTATCTGAGGGTTGGTTGAATCCATGGATGTGAAACCTGTGGATACAGTGGGCAAACTATATCTTTTACTTTATATGATGACAATTTCTCTTTAATAGAACTAAAAAAAATTGTTTAAAAAATATTTAGTGGTCACAGTAGACTGATAACTCCCCTTCTCAACACTAACAACATCTATTATTTTTAAGTAAAAGAAAGTTAATAATTTGAAAAATAACACTGAGAAATAGCAACTAATTATTGTTTTCCTTTATCTTAAAATCAAACAATATATGAAAGACACATTTAACATATGTGCATTAAATTGTTGCATTATATACCCTTACTTCATTTTGAATCATTTTCTCTATTGTGGTAAGGGGTAGATTTCAAGTTAAACTCTGAAGTTTAAATGTTAATAAATGATACAACCTGCAACCCAAACCAGGGCCTATGCTACTTAAGTTTCTGATTATTCTAGAAATGTGATTTACTGAGAAATTTTCATTCACATGAAAATAATGCACATATCATTTTGCAATTGAAGGCTGAATAAAACAAAATGCGTTTTACTGGAGCTTATAAAGTTTGACAGACTAGTAAATTGGCCTTGCCATTATTTCCCACTGATTGTGGATCCAGACTTAGAATCCATCTTAAAGTGCACCTCCAGGCAGTTATTACTAATCTATCATTGTTGACATAGGAAATGGAATTTTTCCACACTGGGTGTTTGTCCCTTCATGAAAATACTAAATAGCACATGTCCCATCCGAGAGAGCACGGCCATTCTCTGAGGAGCCGTTTTCATTTATTTTGTCTTTCTGACCACTGCAGTCTTTTACATATATGTTCTCTGGTTTAGAACTTGGTGGGGATGTCTACGTGGAGACACTGACTTGAGATTCATTCAAAAACAAAGATTGCAAAAAACTTCACAAAACTCACACATCCTAACTTTTAAAAAATAAGACTATGAGGTACACAAAATGCACTCAGCAGTTCTCTGAAATAATATGCCAGTTTAAGGGAAAAGGTTTCTGAAGATCCAGGAAAAAGACAAAGCATGGATATATTTTTACTTATTTGTGTTTTTTTGTTGTTGTTGTTAAATTGACAGATAACATTGTATCCTTTTATTGTGTATAACGTGATGTTTTGAAGTATATATACATCGTGGAGTGGTTAAACCTAGCTAATTAGCAACTGCATTAGTTCATGTAGTTATCATTTTTGTGGTAAGAACACATAACATTCACTCTTTTTATATTTTTCAAGAAGATAATATATCATCACTAACTATAGTCACCTTGCTATACAATAGATCTTCCAAAAGTTATTCCTCCTGTATAACTGTAACTATGTAATCCTTGACCGGTATCTTCCCATCGCCCCAATTCCCTTGTTAATCCCAGCCTCTGGTAACTTCCTGTATATCTCTACTTCTACAAGAGCAACTCTTCTAAATTTCACACATGAACAAGATCATATGTCATTTGTCTTTCTGTGCCTGGCTTATTTCCCTTAACATAATACCTTTCAGGTTCATTCACATTGTCACAAATGGCAGAATTACATTCTTTTTTAAGGCTAAATAATATTTCATTGTGTATACATACCACATTTTCTTTATCCATTCATCTGTTTATGGACATTTAAGTTGACTCCATGTCTTGGCTATTGTGAATAGTGCTGCAATAAGCATGCGAGTGCAGATATTTCTTTGACATCCTGATTTCATTTCCTCTGGATATATATCCAGTAGTAGAGTTGCTGAATCATATGGTAGTTCTATTTTTAATTTTTTGAAGATCCTCCATACTGTTTTCTACAATGGCTATACTAATTTACATTTCCACCAACAGTGTATAAAGGTTCCCTTTTCTTCACATCCATTTATCTTTTGCATTTTGATGATAGCTAATCTGACTGGGGTAAGGTAACATCTCATAGTGATTTTGATTTGCATTTTCCTGATATTAGTGATGTTGAGCATTTTTTCATATACCTGTTGGCCATTTGTATTTTGAGAGATGTCTATTCAGGTTTTTTGCCAGTTTTTTAATCAGGTTGTTGGGCTTTTTGCTAAAGCTGGAGGCATCACATTACCTGACTCCACAAAAGACTACAAAGCTATAGTTACCAAAACATCACGGTATTGGCATAAAAACAGACACAAAGACCAATGGAACAGAATAGAGGATCTAGAAATAAATCCACACATTTACAGCCAACTAAACTTTGACAAAGGTGGCAGGAACATAACTTGGGGCAAGGACAGTCTCTTCAATAAATGTTGTTGGGAAAAGTGGATATCCACATGCAGGTGAATGAAATTAGACCCTATCTTTCTCACCACATATAATAATCAACTCAAAGTGGATTAAAGAATTAAATGTAAGTCCTGAAACTATGATACTACTAGAAGAAAACACAGGGGAAATGCTTCATGACACTGGTCTTGGCAAGAAATTTTTGGAAAAGACCTCAAAAGCACAGGCAACAAAAGTAAAAACACGCTAATCGGATTACATCAAACTATAAAACTTCTGCACAACAAAAGAAACAATCAACAGAGTGAAAATACAGCCTACAGAGTGGAAAAAAATACTTGCAAACTGTACATCTGACAAGGAGTTAATATCCCAATATGTAAGGAAGTCAAAGCATGGATTTAAAATGTTGGCATAGGTTTCTATTTAGAATTTTAAAAATATTAGACTTCACTAAATCTACTTCATTGTTATCTCTTTCATTGGTTTTTATGAAAAATCCTTATTAATATTATTATTATGTAAAAATATTTTTTCTCAAGGGCAGTTTAGAAGTTTCTTCTCTTGTAATTCTGATAAATTGAGTAAGTAATACATTTGTTACATAAAAGCAAGCTGAGGCAAAAAAAATCAGATGGCAAATAAGTAAAAGTATTCATGAAAATGAAAGGCACAGCCCAAGCACCATTTGCATACATCAGTGTGCTAATGCTACTTTTCTGCCATCACCTACAGCTTTTTAAATCTCTAATGGAAATTGTATGAATTGACGAATTATTAACTTATACAAGCCTTAGTAGAGAATAAAATCTTAGCTGGCTTAGCATATTCTGTGGCAGTAATACACAATGCTAAAGTAGCTTAAAGAGACTTTGATTGTCTTGTTAAATGCATACATCTTATTTTAATATTTTTCAGCACCATTTTCCAAATTGAATTAAATCTTGCAGTTGCTTTGTTTTTACTAAATAGAATGAGAAATGACCCCTCTTACATTAAGACTGTGAAAGAAAACATTTCTACTTAAAAAAGCATTAGAGATGCAATGTGGTGCATTTTTTAGTTGCATTTTATCAATTTATTTGACTTGGAATACAGCGATATATAAATGTTAGTAGTCACTAAGCACATGGCAAGCAGGTGCAGCATGCTTTGCCAGTGGAAAGCTGACATTTTTATGAGATCACTCAGCTGGAGTGGGAGAGGAGCTTGGGAGGAGTAAGAGAGAAACACCTGTCACCCACTCGTTTTATTTTCAATTGTAGTATCTTGAAGGAAAAGAAATTGCAATAAAATGAAATATCTACAATGGCTGAGATAGAGGCATTATATCCATGTGGTTTGAATCCATTACCTTCACATTGACAGAATTTTAAATGCATAATAATAGGTCTTATCAGGATATATTCAGGAAAATATGTGTTTATTGCACTAAAATGCATTATATATTGTGTATGATAAACTACAGTCTAAAATTATATGTTTTCTTTTTATTTCTTCCTTTGTTGTAATGTGACTGCCTTGATTGAGCCTCATTCTCCTTCTCAGTGCACCTTTTGACAAATGCGAGGCATGGTTAAGGGAACAATGTAAGATTCCAGAAAAAAGAAATACATTAAGGACTCCGTGGTACCTGAACTGATAATCTTGTCGTTTGAAATAAGCAATTGAGCTAGTGGATCAATCAAGTATACCAACAAAGCAAACCAATACAGAGACTATAAAGGTGAGTTGGTTACGAAGAGGACAGATGACTGAGCTGGACAGAGTATCCAGAAGTTTACTGGAAGGATAAATGCACTGGGATTTGAAGGCTATAATAAAATTATATTGTAAGAGGGAAAAGAAAAATAATTCCTAAGAAATAAATTTTGGGAGCATATGTGAAAAGGCATAAATTAATTATATATTGTAAGTGGGAAATTGGAGAACACGTCTTTTGTAAGACCAAGCAAAAATGATTGAAAGTAATGCTTATAAAGATATTTGAAATTACAGACTGGAGATGATTAAGACGGTCAGAACTTTATCTTTCTTCTGCAGCAGACTTATCTCTAACCTTATCCCCACAGGATTATTAAGGGCTGATTGCACATATAATGTTATTTATGAAGTGAGTGGACATGGATTTCGTCATTTTATTCAGAGCCTAATGTGGGATGAGTGGTTTTCAGAAAAATAACAATGGGTATACCACTTTTACATAAAAATAATTCTACGAAATTAGAAATATATGTATTACTCTAAGCTACTGTAGAAGGAAGTAGTTAATACCCAGAATGTAGGATTTCTTGAACTCCGGTCTTCCATCTCTTTTGAGTTACATCACATGCCTCCTTTCTATAAAGGGAATGGACTTGAAATTAAAGAGAATATCCTTGACCCACTGAAGTTTCCCATTCTCAAATCAAAAAAAGGAACTTCAGCAAAGGCAAAACAGCTAAAAGAAAAAGGAACCATGAAAAGACAGGAGGAGAGAATAGCTTTGGGAAAAGAAGTAACCTCCATGAGCATAATTTGGAAGATTTTGATGGAGAGGCTATAGGGCAGCTAAACTAGAAGTGTGATTGTTTCCTTTTAGTTCACAATTTTGGTGCTCTCAGCTGAGCTTTGATGAAACAGTCTCTTGGAGTGATTATAAACATCTCTATAAAAAATAAAAAAATTCCTTTCCCACATCTCATCATCATAAATAAAAGAGAAATAGCTTAATTGTGGACTCCACATCAAAGAAGAGATGTACACATAGATGACAGCACTCTATGTGGCTGAAAAAAATTGTAACTGATGGTGATCACCTAGACGTCCACATTTTCCAAAGTTAATTCAGATCAAATTTTGAAATAGGTAGAAGAGTTTAATATGCCATCACTCTGTTAATAATAAAATGCAGACATAAAAGATAATTCTGTGTTGAATAACTAATATAAGGCAGGCACTGTAATAGGTGAGATATAACAGGAAACAAAATAGACAAAGACCTGTCCATATGGTGATCACATACCCGTGGAGATGTGCTGTATATAACAAAGAGAAATAATAACATGAATACGGAGGAAAAAAGAAGAACAAAAGTGCAAACTGCAAGGCTGCCTGAGAAAAAGGACTGAAGGCTGCCTACTGGATATCTCATAGGTTGAGTATTTATTGCCTTATTGATAACAAATAAACCACGAATAGATGCACTTCTTAAAGATGGATAAAATAAAACAAATTCACTAGCTTAGAAGTGAAATTAAATTCACTGATTCACAATAAAAGGCCAATTTATTATCTTATATGTTGTCTCCAGGCAGAGGTTATAGTGTACACTTTTGATTTAGCACAGTCTATGTCCAAATATTTATACTACTTATGTATTGTAAAAGAATTTTACAATAGAATACTTCCATCTGTCCAATCCCAGCCTTTATCTTGTTGTGGTCATACATTTTACTTTTATATGTCATAAAACACATACTATATTGATAATATAATTTTCTATTTAAACAGTCAATAACCTTTTAAAGAAACTTAAATAATAAGAAAAAGTTATATTTTATTCATACATTTACCATTTTTTGTGTTCTTCATTACCATGGCAGATACATGTTTATTTGGTATGAGTTTCCTTCTACCTAAAAAGCTTTCCCTATCATTTCTTATAGAAAAGTTTGCTGGGCATTAATTCTTTCAATGTGTATGAAAAAGTTATGATTTCATCATTGTTCTCAAAATATATTACTATTGGGTATGACATTCTAGGCATTTTTTTCCTCTTACTGCTTTAAGATGTTGCTTTACTATCTCCTCATTGTTTTGATTCCCAAAAATAAGCATACACACCAAAAGACAAAACTGAGATCTTTATCTTTGTTCCTCTGGATGTCTTTTTCCTGGGTCTGCTTTTATTACTTATTGGCATCAATTTGATTATGAAGTGCTTTAGTATAGCTTTCTTCATCTTTCTTGTGCTTGGGATTCATTGAACTTTTAAACTACGCAAGTTTATAGTTTTTATCAAAGTTGAACATTTCAGCCAGTCTTTCTCCAGATATTTTTTCTGCACCAACCTTTTTCTGAGACTATAATTTCATGTGTATAAGACTGCTTGAAATTGCCTCAAAGTTCACTGATGCCCTGTTCATTTTTTGCACTTTTTCCTCTGTATTTCATTTGCAATTTTCCATTGCTTTGTATTCAAGCTCATTAATCATTTCTTCTTGTACATTGAACATGCCATCAATCATATCCAGTGTATTTTTTAATCTTATTCATTGTAGTTTTTCTCTAGAAGTGTATTTTTTATTATCTTCCATGTCTCTATTTACATTTTAAATATTGAGAATATAGTTTTGATAACTATTTAATGCCCTTGTCTGCTAATATAACATCTGTGTTAGGTCTGGATCAGGTTCAATGGATTGATGTATATCTTCATTATGTATCATTTTTTCCTGCTTCTTTTCATGATTGACAACTTTTTGAGCTTGAGCTTAATTAGTAGGGAGTTAGTTAGAAACTGTATGATCTTTCTAGATCTGTTTTTAAGATTTATTCAATGGTATCAGAGTACTTTTCAATGCAGGGCTAATTATTCTCCATTGTTGAGGAAAGACCCTTCTGTGTATTCTGTCAAATTCTCCAAGTATTTTAAAATCTTACTTTTAGGATAGTCTAATTGGGTAATCAAGCAATGTTTCCAGCCTTGTGTGTTCTGTGGTGAATATCACCACTAAACCCCTTTGACTAGCTCTTTCTCTGGTACCCTGCAGTTTATTCCCATGCATTAATCAGTCTAATAGCTGAAGAAATCTCTCTGCTGATATTCAGAGTTATTTGCGTATTTTTCTCCCAGGCATTATCTATCCTATGAACTCTAAGGTGCTTTGTTCTCCTTAGACTCTCAGCTTTTAGCATCTCCTCAACGTGGGGAGACTCAAGGCTTTGCCTGTGTTTTCTCTCTGTTATAGGCAGAATAATGATCCCCTAGAGACGCCCACGTCCTAATCCATAAAACCTGTGGATATGTTACCAGCAAATGAGAATCAGGGTTGTATTAATAGCTAGAAATAAGCTTACTAAACATATGACCTTATGATAGTGAGATTATCTTGGATTTTATAGGTGGGATCAGTGTAATTTCAAGAGTCTTTAAAAGAACAGAAAGGCAGAAAAAAATGTCGGGGAAAGGAGCACATGCCAAGGAAAGCGGGAAGTCTTTGGAAGCTGGGAAAGGCAGGGAAACAAGTTTTCCTCTAGAGCCTCCGGAATGGAATGCAGAACTGTTAATACCTTGATTATAGCTCTAAGGCCCATTTTGAACTTTGAACACACTGAAATGTAAGATAATAAATTTAAGTTGTTTAAAGTCATTCAGTATGTAGTAATGTATTACAGTAGCCACAGAAAACTAATACACCCTCTTTGCCCTTACACTAGGGAATGCTCAAGGCAGTAAACTGTGGCATTTCTAGGGCTTGCCTTCTTTGTTATTTTGCAGACTGTTATTTCATGTATTTTATACATTTTTTTGTTGTTTTGGATTGTTTCAGGCAGAAGGGAAAATCTGGTCCCTGTTACTACATCTTGGCCAGAATTATAATTGACCAATCTATTTCTCAAGAATAAAAAATATTAGTGAAATCAAAGCTTTTTTCTTTCCAGTAGAACAACTAATTTATGAGATTAATCAAGTTAGTTAATTTTATTTCCTTTTAATTACTCCTTACAAATGATGTTGACTGCAATATTCTGGGTAAGTTTAAGTGAATAGCCTATTTAGGAGAAATATTTGTTCCATATTGCTCTGTCATTACTTCTCGAATGAGCTCATGAAGATGGGAAAATGTGCTGCATATTCCAATGCCAGTGAATGTCAACCAAGAAAGGTGAGAAAAAAGTGATGGCTGTCTCCCAGGAGAACTGCCATGAGGCAATTATCTAAATTTATTTGCTGGGAGCCATAGTCTGGCCTTATCCCAGAGAAATGAAACTTGATTGAGTCAGCATCTGCACTACACCCTTGTTTCTTAAGGAGAGAGTTGCATTAGCCAAGACTTGAGATTGATGTCTAAATTGAAAATGCCTTTCAATCTGTTACAAAGATAAATAGACCTAACAATAAACCAGTCATACTCTTCGTCCAGCACATTCTCTCCCTAACATCTACATACGCAGACAGATTATCAGAGTTCTCTTCAATGATTTTAAACATAAAATGAGGGAACGGGAGGAGCAGGCATATAATTTAAATATTTACAAACATCAAACTATAATATCCAAACGTATCTGACTCCAAGAAAGATGAATTGATCTCTGCAACCAGACACATCCAGTCTTTATCCCTAAATATTTCCTCCTTGAGTGCTGCCAATGTTGGCTCTGTGAATTTTATTTTTGGTATGATTTCTTTTTAGGAAATTTATCTCTTTGCATTTTTTATTATGTAAATTAGTGTTTTCAATTAAATTTCAGCTAAATTATCTAGGCTCACAACATATTATATCCCTCTAAGGGAACTTGGAATACTTTTATTTAGATTCACTTTATATTTTTATTAGAATAAATCTCTAACTAACTTTTTATTTTATTTCCATTGTTTTGAATTTTGATGTGGATTGTACTATAGCCTTTACATATTGACGATAGTCACGAAGGTGACACAAATCACCTTTGAAATGGATACAAAAAAAACATACATTTCCCTTTTTGATAGTGACCAAACTCTGTCGTAGAAATGACCGTGTCCACAGCCATCTGACCTGAACCTTCCACACTTTCTCACGCTTCTTTCTCCACGTTTTCCAACCACTGTGGCTTTCAACGACTTTCACTTAGATTTCTTTCTCTTGCCCCAGAACTTATGCACGTGTTGATGCTTTTTTGCTGAAATTCTCATCCTTTTCATCACTTTATACTATTAGGGAACTTTGTTTACAAACACAAAAACAAATTCTGGATAACAGGAATATTTACCACCAAAATATTTCTCTTTTCCTTCCTATCAGTGCTTCACAGAAACTTGCCTATGTTCCCAGTGTTCCTTAGGCAATTCCAATCTATAACCAAACCTCTTAAATTCATAAAAATTGGTCTTGCTAATTTAATCAAAATTTCTCATGTTTATAAATTCTACAGATCCCGATCGTCCCTGATCCTAATTAATTTCTGAGCAGCATTGGACATTGCAGGATATTATCTCTTTATTTACAATGTTTCTTTTCCTTACTACTCTGACTTCTCACATCTTTTCTTTGCTGTGAGTATGTAGAAGTATTTTTCCTTCTTCTGTCACGTCACATAGTCACAGGGGTCTGAAGCCTCGGCACAGTCATCACCGGCCTAGGCAGCGTCCTCAATGTTGTATTTCATCCTGTTTCCTCCTTATCCCTGTTCCGTTTGCCTGCTGTCATCATTGTTGTCAGCTATGTTAATACATGTAACACGTATCCTTCTAGTTCTTTACACTGGAATTTCTTCATAATTGCTGTGCATTTTAAATAAAATATTTTTGGTATAATTTTTATTCTGTTTCTTCTTTTTGAACTTGTTTTAAGAGTCATCATGTTTCTCCACGGACAACTAGTTCCCTGCTTCCTGAGAAAGTATCTGCCTCATTGTATTTATTCATTTTTCCAGTGATGAACAATTAGGTTACTAACAACCCTTTACCCTCCAACAATACTCTTGTGACCATCCCAATACATGCCCGCTATGGATTTGTGGAAGAGTCATTCACGGGCCAATGCACCAGACAGGGTTTGATAAGTGGCACAGTATATGCATATTTAATTTAACTATATTTCTCCAAATTGTGCCATACAGTGGCAGTGCCCCTCACCCTTTAGCAGTGCATAAGGTTCCTATTTTTCCACATGCGTTAGATATTTGGTTTCATTCCATTTTTTTATCTCCTAGGTAATAAGTAATAGTCCCTTAGTAGCTTTAGACATTATAAATCCTCCCATCTGGAAATTTATCCAATACACCTTCACTTGAATAAAAATTCTTACCATTACAGAAGTAATAGACATAACATATTTGCTCTATCATATTAGGATTTAAGTTCATTTCCATTGCAAAGGCACAGAAATACACTGCTACGAAGTTTAAAATTGTCTTCACTTTTTATAATTCAATCTACCTGGAATCCATTAATATATGGTGTCATGTAAGTTTCCAACTTTATTTGTCTCCATATTTTGACCCATTTTTAACACCGACTACATTTCTAACATATATTCAATTTCCAGATCTGTTTCTGTATCAGTGTAAAATGTTTTAGTTATAATACTTTATAGTTAATGATCATTTATGTCCCCAATTTTAGTCTTTATTTTTGAAACAGACTTAGTCATTCAGTAACATTAATTTTCCAAACAAATTTTAGTATTGTTTTATCAAATGTTTCAAAATATTCTGCTAAAAGTATTTAAAATGTCCTATGTTTGTACTTTAATTAAAAGGGAAGCTACAGTATTAAAACATAAAATTTTCCCGTTCATGACCAAGATATATTTCTTCATTTATTCATAATTTCATTTATACCTTTTAGTAGAGATTTAAAAAATTTTTGTACACCGTTATTTTGCTTTAGTAGATATTTTTTTATACAAATTAAAACTTACAGAAAATTGTCAAGGGGAGTTCAAGTTATCCCTTTATAACTTTTAGCCAGATCTGCATCTCTTCTCTCTAACATTTTGAGTTGGTAACTTAGCTGATTCGTTTTTTATCCAGGAGTATTTTTTAGGCGTGTCTTTGTGGGATAAATTTTATGTGAGTTTATTTAAAAAGATATTATTTATTCTGACATTACTAGATATAATTTGCCTGGACATCAATATCTGGTTTCAAAATTCTTTTTAACTTGCTATAAATACTGCTTTATTTTATTCTTAATGCCAAGTTTATAACTGTGAAATTTGGGTTATCTGATTCCACGTCATAGATATATTATCCCATTGCTAGCTTTTTTTTTCCAATTTGTTGTGTCTGTCATTTTGAGAGACCCCGTGCATTTCCTTTCTGAAGTCTGTTTGTTTAATTGTGATAATTATTTATCATTATTTCTTCAAAAGTTGCCTCCACACAGTTTTCTTTTAATTCCTTCTGGGACTCCTATTTTATAGACGCTCATGTTTAAAATTCTAGCAGTTTATAATAACTCTTAAAACTTTTCTTTCATAGTGTTACTTATTTCTCTCTGATGACATGTGAGATGCCTTCCCACATACAGGTCTCTGGCTGTTTACATTCAATTATTACATCAAATTAATTATTTAATTAATATACAATATTTTTATCTTTAATAGATCTTTATATTCACTTTATGTTAACATACATAATCATACATTTTGTGTTAGAGAACAGAGACTAACTTCAAATTCTTAACCTAGTCATTCTATTTTGTTGTAATCTACTGTATGTTACTCATTTATGATGGGATATTTGATTTACTGTCTTTTTAAAAAAAATACTAGATTGTGTTCCTAAGATATTTAGGATAGCTAAACATTTTTTTGTATATGTTGATTTATTTTTCACTTCTAGGAATCAGCTATGCTCAGTATCTCACTTTTGTCAATGCTCATGAATTTAAGGGCATGGAGCCGGTGTTGCCGGGACGGTGCTTGATTTAGTCCTCCCTCAAAGGGGACACTGCAATTAGAAAAATCTTCCTCCGCCTGTTGCACTGTCTTCGGCTCTGACCCTGCACACCGCTGGCTCACCGAGAGAAGGAGATGGGAGATGCGCTCTTTACCGTTTCTTCCGGGGAGCACCCGCCTCTGGGTTTGCCTCTTGAGCACCTCCCTTCTGTTCCTGTCCTCCATTCCCTGCGTTCAGCCAGCCTCAGTTCTTACTGCACCACAACGATCCTTTTAACACCCTGCGGCCCATTCTCCATACTTGAGCCAGAGTGATGTCTTTAAAAAGTAAATAAATAAATAAAATGCGATTCTATTAATCATCCTTTTAAAAGCCTTTCAATGTAATTACATCATTTTTAATCTGACAGGTGAAGCTCGGCGTAACCCGGCCCTGCTTGCGCAGCCATACGATGCTCCTCCTTCCCCATCGCCTCTTCCCCTCGAAGGATCGATCGTCTTCCATTTCCTCAAATGTCCAGTGCTCTGTCATGAATCAGGGCTTCGAGGCATATTTTCTCTCCCCAGTATCATTTCTCTTAAATTTTAGTTTATTTAAATCCAATCTGACTCATGCTAAGTCAGGACCTTCTCTGGTTTTATTTTATAACGCTTCCAAAAACTTTTCATGGTTTTAAATATTACATTTACTTGCAGGATTTTAACATTTCATATCTATCATCCACCTACATTTCCATCTAGTGAGCAGGGAATGTTTCTATTTTCACTCATCATTTTATGTCTAGTACTTAGCATATTATCTACACATAGTAAACACTCTAGACATATTTTTAAATGATGGAATATATAATTAAATTATCTGTATCCTCAAATAACTCTACTTTAAATGAATCAGTGATACTATTTTCTCCACATATGTTCTGAAATATAGAGTTTGGGGTATGCATTTCACTGGGTTGGTATTTAAATTTACCTTTTCACTTCACAGTCTGTCACTTGCTCTTTTGGTCATATTTTTCAAGGCATCCTTCATTCCTCCTAAAATGTATAAAGACTAAAATTTTATTTCACATGGAAGATTACTTTTTATTTGTAGGAAACACATTTTTCCCTTACTGATATAAAAACATTTCCTAACGTAGTCTGTTTATGCTGCTATAACAAAATACCATAGACTGGAGAGTTTATAAGGAATATAAATTTATTTATCTCAGTTCTGGAGGCTGAAAAGTCCAAGATCAAGGAAGGGTCCTTTCTCTGATTCCAAGATAGCTCCTAGGGCAATGTGTCCTCACATGGCGGAAGGAAGAAGGGCAAGCTGGCTTAACGTTGTGTGAAGCTGTTAGTTAGGTAGTTAGGATCTATGGCTCTTCTAGGGACAAGGATGCCTTGCTTTAGTGCTGTCTCAAGTAATTGCTCCATCTGGGAAGAAGGATAAGGACGGGCACTCCATTTTGTTCTTGCCCCACCCTTAATCCTGCCACATCTGGGGAAGGAGGGAATGCTTTATCAATCCGGGAATTCCCCAACCCAGGCCTGATGGGATTTAGAAAGTGACCTAGAGTAACCTAAGGGTAATTATTATGCCATTAGCTTGAATCTGCATTGTGGTTCCCTCCAGGTGGGCTTTCAGAGAGGAAGCTCGTATAGGCTGATGGAATTTTAAGGACACCTGTCGATCATTTGGTAACATCCCACACCTCCCGAGAGCCCTCCCCTGGACTGGGCTAATAAAAGGAAACAATCCAAGAATTCAGAGAGTGAGTGAGTCAGTCAGTGAGTCAGTCTGTCTCTCCCCACTTGAGGAGACAGACTAGTTTTGTTCCACAATAAAGAGCTCCCCATGTGAAACTGCCTCCTGCCTGTGGTTACTCCCTCACATTGGCCTTGCTGGTGATTTTTCCCAGAAAGGAGCCAGAGAACTGGGATAGTAGTCTGGACTTGACACTTTGGTATGTCTGGTCATTTTTCGGCCAAGAGCACAACAAGAGCTGAAGGCAGACTGCCACCCTGACAAAGCCTCTTTGATAAGAACCTTAATCCCGCTCAGGAGGGGAGGAGCCCACGTGACCTAATCATATCAATTTGCTGTATTGGTGACACTCAAGAACAGAAGACATCTCAGGTGCTCAGTAAACTGTTTATATTGAAGGTAAAAATGTCCACGTATACTGCTTACAGTATTCCCCTATTATTGTGTCCTTTGAGCTTTTCGCTTAAATCTTTTCTATTTTTCTAACCCCTTATCAAGTACCATTTCCTATGAGCCTTTCCTGAGTAACTCGTCCTTGTGCTATCTCCCTGCTTGATGGAGGCAGTGCATATTGTTAGTAGAAGTTACTTAATGCTTAACAGATGCTACATCATGTTTCTCTTTTTCTTCTTTGAATATGCCTGATCTTTCAAACTACATTATAAAATATTTGAGCTTTGAGACCAACACTTAATTCCTTTATCTGATATACATAGTCTAATTTTAAACAAACTGGATAACACAGCATAAAGAAACAAAACTAAATGTCATACATCTGGCCAACCTAGACTTAAATTTGAAATCTGTCCCTTTAGTTGGATAAAATTAAGGAAATTACTTAACCACTCTGACATAATTTCTTTATCTATATATATCATTAGGTAAGAATTTAATAGAAGATAAAATATGTAAACCACCATCATACAGTTAATGATCAATAAATTATATTGCCTTCTTTTTCATAATTGGAAATGTAATATACAACATAGCTCTTAAAAGTAGATTTTGCCCAAATAACAAAGCCATGACATTTTCAGGCCCTTGTATGTTATGTTTCATAAGAAAAATTTTCTCACAGAAATAAATAGTTGGAAATAAATTATATTAGATTCTAATGCATTTTCTAGCGATGCAAAGGAAAGCATAACATTCATAACATTATTTTTTTTTAAAGTATGCTTTTGTTCCCTACAATCAGGTATTGATCCAAGGGCAGGAAATCAGAGTTATATTGAGGAGTTATCTGTATGTCCATGTTTATTGCAGCATTATTCACAATAACCAAGATATGGAATCAACATAAATATACATCAACAGATAAATGGACACAGAAAATGTGGTGTATATACACAATGGAATACTATTCAGCTATAAACAAGAATGAAATACTGTTATTCTTGGCAACATGGATAAGCCTGGAAAACATTAAGTCAGGCACAGAAAGACAAGTATTGCATGTTCTTACTCATATATGGGAGCTAAGACATTGTAGTTCACAGAAGTAGAGAGTGGAGTTGTGGTTATTAGAGGCTGGATAGGGTAGGAGGGAGGAGGGGATAAGAAGAGGTTGGTTAATGGATACAAAATTATAGCTAGATTGGAGGAACACATTCTAGTCTTCTATACTACTGTAGGCTAAATGTAGTTAACAATAATTTATTGTATATTTTCAAATAGGTAGAGGAGAGAATTTCAAATGTTCCTAACACAAAGAAATGATAAATGGTTGAGATAATGAAAATTCTAATTACCCTGATTTGATTATTATGCATTGTATACATATATGAATGGAAATATCACTCTGTGCACCATAAACATGTACAATTTTAAAAGGTACATTTCTTCATAAATTCTTTGCCTAGGCTGATATCTATAAGAGTTTTTCCAACATTTCCTTCTAGAATCATATAGTTTCATGCCTTATATTTAAGTTTGTTATCCATCGTGAATTAATTTTTGTGAATGGTGAGAGGTGTGGATCCTGTTTCAGTCTTCTACATGTGGCTATCCAATTTTCCCAGCACCATTTATTGAATAGAATTTTTTTCCCTAGTGTATGTTTTTGTCTGCCTTGTCAAAGATCATATGGCAATATGAGGATGGTTTTATATCTGGGTTCTCTGTTCTGATCCACTGGTCTATGTCTCTGGTCTTCTGCCAGTATCATGCTGTTTTGGTTACTATAGCCTTGTAGTATAGCTTGAAGTCTAGTAAAGTGATACCTCCCGATTTGTTCTTATTGCTTAGGGTTGTGTTGGCTATTTGGGGTATTTTCTGGTTTTGTATGAAGCATAGAATTATTTTTTCTAGATCTGAGAAAAATGACATTGGTGTTTTAATGGGGATTGCATTGAATCTGTTAATCACTTTGGGTAGTATAAACATTTTAACAATGTTAATTCTGCCAATCCATGAGCATGATATGTTTTTCCATTTGTTTACATCATCTGCGATTTCCTTCCTCAGTGTTTCATAATTCTCCCTGTAGAGGTCTTTCACATCCTTGGTTAAATATATTCCTAGGTATTTTATTTTCTTTGTTGCTGTTGTGAAAGGTATAGAGTCTTTGATTTGATTCTCAGCTTGACTGTTGGTGTATAGGAATGCTACCGATTTGTGTATGAAATATATGAAGAAGACCTCAAAGGCAATCACAGCAACAATAAAAATAAATAAGTGGGATCTGATTACATTAAAAAGCTTTTGCACGGCCAAGGAAACAATCAATAGAGCAAATAGACAACCTACAGAATGGGAGAAAATATTTGCATGCTATACCTACCATAAAGGGCTAATAACCAGAATCTACAAAGAACACAAACAAATCAACAAGACAAAAAAATAAACAACTCCATCCATCTGGGTGATGGGCACACTTATAACTTTGACTCAAATTGTACAAAAGCAATTCACATAACCAAAATATTTGTACCCCTGTAATATTCTTAAATAAAAACAAAAACAAAAACATTTTTACCCCCATAATACTTTGAAATTTTAAAAAACTGTATCATGCCCCCCAAAATAAAAATAAAAATAAAAATGTATGTTGCAAAAGTAGCTTTTTTCATTACATATGTTTGTGCAATTCACTTTTTTCTTTAGAGCATTTAATTGTCTGCAAAGAAAAGAAATAAGCCTTAGTCTTTTGGATTTTCAATGTAACCTTTTCTGCTTGAAAATCTCTTGAAAGACACAGCCTCTTCTGCAGCAGGTGTAGTTTTAATGATGCTTTGATGCCATATGTCAAATCTCATCACTTGCTGTGAGGAGTGACATTTCTCTTGAAAGCCCCTGGCAATGGCAATGCTAGGTGTTGGTGGGCATCTCACACAATACAAAGAACTCTAGAAGCCAACATATTCCTTTAGCATTCTGCAAGATTGCACAGAGGCTGTACTGTTTTCACTATACTGCCTTTGAGAAAAATAGTTTATATATTCATAGAACATGAGTTGGATACATTTTTATTAAATCCATGATAATTGCTTTAAAACCTGGTCATTGTTTTCATTCATTTTTTTGAACAATCATTCTATGTATTTTTTGTAAATTGTCATGTGTGTATAAAGTAATAAAACATAGAAACATTAAATCACATTTTAGAAATTTAAGATTTCCTAATTATACCTTGTTTCTGATACCAGAATATACATTTTCCACATTTTTACTCATAAACTCTTTGGATACCATGGACAATTAAAGTTATAATAGTTTAACATTCCATGTAGTCAGAGCTCTATCTTCTATGGGTGAGATATGGAGGAAATATCTGTAAGAAATGTTCTTTTTATATATGCAACCCTGCTGAAGCAGATTGTAGAGGCCATTTAAGAATTCAGTACTTTTCCATTTTTGTTGCCAAACTGAGTTGAGACCAGAAATCCAGGGAAGGTTTTATGAATCAGAGTGCACTGGTCCCCAGGCAAGTACATGACTTCAGAATCCTTCAGGATGTTTTCTCAGAATGGTGAATGTCACATGATTAAGTTTTTCTATTTATATATAAAGCAAAGTTGCTTGGTGTTAAGAATTCACCATTTAAAATGGCACTGCATTTTCACATCTGAAGTGGTCACTAAAGCATCCACAATCTTCCTGGGGTCTTTAGTTGTTAGATGAAATATTATTAAAGGAGATTATAGAAAGTAAGTTATTCATGACAATTCAATAAAATTTATTGGGTGTCTTATGACTAAATATCTATAAAAGATATTGTTACATAGTATATTACTATTTAATAGACAATGTACTTTAAATATTTCTGACATTTAATTATAAACACTTTGTAACAGAAAATTTGAAAGAAATATATAGTGAATACTGATATAGACACAACCTAATTTCTACAATTAGCACTTTATTTTATCTTTTTGCATATATATCTATCCAATCCTCCATTCATCCATTAATCTATCTTATTTTTGAGGTGTTTACATTTTACCCCTGCACCTTTTATCATACATATTAAAAACTACAGTTCAATTTCTTTATGCTCAATCAACACTTAAAAAAATTGGAGTTCCCTGAAAAAGCTGAATCTCACCAGTTTAATATATTAATACCAGCATACAAATCCTCAAGAAAATAATAGCAAATCAAATGCAACAATATTCTATAACTTATGGAGCCTACTTCAACTTAGTTAAGTAACTATAAGATAATGTTAGGAAAACAAATGGAGATGATGGCATTGGATTAGTTTCACAGTAATAGAGATGATTACCCATTTCTATGCACCTTTGCAAACACAGTGAAAACAAATAAAATTTTATTCTACCTCACAAATATTAATCTTGGCATATTTTTCTTTCCCTCAGCCTCAAAGGCTCAGAGAAAAGAAAGATTCTGGGTCACCCTATCACCACTCTCTGTCACAGGGATATGATGCCTTCCCCCTTTCTCTAGGATCGATAAGGGGAAATATAAACATGATATCGATGAACGTTCAGAAAAATAAAAAGTAACAAAGAGCATTTTAACCTCTTCTAACCTTCATCCTCATTCATGTGTCAAAAATAGACCAACATTTCAGAAAATGTTTCTGTCAAAATTTTTTAAACACATGAGGCTGTACACCTACCTACCCACATAGCCAAACCTTAAGTGAAGGAAACCCCCTTTCCTTACATAGATAAAAACCACTGCTGCCGCTCTGTCTCTTGCCATCTCTTTGTGAGCCCTTACTTATCTTCCCGAGAATGAGAAAACTGTCAAACACACAGACACACACAAAAAACAGAAACAAAAACACAGAGCTTGTAGTATAATTATTCCGCTATTTCATTAATTCATACATCTTATGAAAATAATTCTTACAACAGTTCTGCAGTCATTCCTGTGACTGCTTATTAATAGAAGCTTTGTTTTCTTTTCTCCAGGTCATACTAGCAGTCAGCATTAATCCATCACCAGGCCCCCTCACAGAATATTTCCACTGGGTTTTGTGTTCTGTTTGGATTATTGCTGTGTATTGGTAAACACGCAGGCCTTCAAAAACTGCCCTGCAGGAAAAAGGAGCAAAGGAAAAGACTGGTGTTTCTGGCAGGGCACAGAGCAACTGGCAGTTGTGCCGAAGGCAGAACCCAGAGGACACAGGCAGTAACCGCAGTCACCCTGGCTGACTCTTTTGAATGAGTGAGCCTATCAATAATTCAGACTTACCTTCTCTATGAGCAAAATATTTTTTTAAAAAAATGTTTTCTTTATCTTTTTTGAAAAATATTACTGACATCCCTCTGAAGGGGAGGTGCACACAGGCCAACTACATACTAAAAAGCAAAGAACTCCAGTGAAATGATGGATTACAGAGCATGCACTTTTCATGAAGTACAAGGAAAAAAGAAACATCTAAAAGTTTCACTTTGTGATTTGAATTAAATCATAGATAAAACAAGAAAAAAAAAACCCTCCTTTGTGGAGCCTAAGAAATACAGACTTTTTAATATGAAAAGCTGGCATAATTTTTACTTATCTTTTATGCATGCTTTAGGCCATAAATTGATATGGCTTTATCTATGATTTTAAAAATTCATGATTCAATTTTGAAGAAACTGAAAAGATAGTACCTATAAAATGAGACTTACTCATCAAAATATCTTATACTAAGATATTTTTGTAACATTTTGATCCTAAATCTGAAGTAAAAATCTTCTTCCTTAATTCTATAATTTTGTATGTCTCTGTGATACATAGATATTAACCTCTCTGTCAAAACCTTATAAAAGTAGATCTAAATGATTCTCAAAATAGTATTAAAGTCATAAAATGTAACCGTGAAAAATCGGTCTAGATAACACAGTGGTATATAAGGGAAGAGAGAGTTCATAATTAGAATAATATAAAATGACAACTTAGGTAACAACATAACAAATTGAACTGTGTGCTTATTGTCAGCATTTAAAGGTTATCAGCAAAACACTTCACCCCGACTTTTCACTCCAGCCAAACATGTGAAAACCTTTTCTGTACTTGCTTATACTCCTGGGTTCCAAAGACACCAAAATACTTACAGTTTCTCAGTGTGTCGTGGGCTTCGTTCCTTCAGTGCCTTTGGACAGAACCTTTGAGAATGTGAGGAAACTGCAAACACAAAGCCTGGAGCCACAACATTAAAATGGAATAGAATGTTTGACATTTTGCAAAAGAAATTGTCAGAAGAGATTTATTATTATTATTAATATTTTAGCTTGAACCTCAGTTTTAAAGTTAATCATCCTAATTAAAAAATCATCCCAGTAGGAAGGATATAGTGTAGCGGAAGAAAGGGAACGTAAGAATCTCATAGAATTAAGAAACTGCTCGTAGACTATCCATAGAAAGACAACGTACGTTGTGTGGGTCATACATCCTACAAAAATGGAAACTAAACAGGCTAACCAGTTAATGCCAACCATGAAACTTAAAGCTGACAGCAAATGAAATTGTGACAAAGACACTTCAGTTCGTTACCTAGAAAAATATACATGACAGTTTCCCCTTCATTTCAAATACATGCCCATTCATGAGTTTTGAATTAGATTATAAATAACCCATCCATCAAGGTCTTATAGTTTTCTTTTTGCCCTGTTGGTCTTTTGGTCCATATGACTGATGTCTTTCACTCCCAAAAGAGAGTTCAGCCTCGTGATGAGAAGATACCACATGCTTCTGTCCAACTGTATCACCTTTAAAATCTATACTGCACACTTTAGCAGAAGGAGCCGTCCAAAGCCACATCTGAGTATATCATTCATCTGATTATAAAGGCTTTGAGGAACCCATATGCTATAGGGAATTATATAGGGATAACAATATTCCTCTGGGCTACTCATAATATAGGTCTTTCATAGGTGCCAGGTTTAATTTTAATTTTAATTTACCTGAATGTTAATTGGGTTAAGTATGCTGCCGTATGCTTATGGCCATTTGCACATACTCTCTTTAAAGATCTTCTTTGAGTTTTATGCTCATTTATTTATTGAAAGGGTTTTTTGTTTGTTTTTGGGGGTTTTCACACTGATTTTTAGGAAATTTTTATACATTCTGGGCAACTACTTTAGTTGTATACATGTATGCACACATCTTCTCCCAACTCATCTCTTGCCCTATCCCTCTTAATTGGGGTTTTTAATGAACAGAAGTTCTTAGTTTTAATATAGCCCAAATTATCAGTTATTTCATTTATACTTCTAGTAACGTATAAATAAAAATTTCTACTCCAAAAACATTAAATTATTCTCCCAGTTTTTCTTGTAGTAGCCTTTTACATTTAAATCTATAGTCAACTTGGAATTATGTTACATATGGTGTAAAGTAACCATCAACAATTATGTTTTTCCATTTAGTCAGTACCTATTAAAAGAAAGTCCTTTCCTCACTGTTCCGTGGTGCCTGTGCCTTAGCATCAAGATAAAGTGTCTATGTGTTGTGTCTCCCTCCCTTTCTCTCTTCTGTTACATCCCCCCCATTCTTACGTTAATAGCACACATTCACACATTGTAGTTGATACATATGTATCTTAAATCCCTTAGTCTATACCTACCCACACTTTGACATTTTTTTTGAAATTTATTTTATGAAGAAACTAGGTTAATTTTCCACATTTGGATCTTGTTATTTGGCAAGAATAATTAATGGTTGCTGTTTTGTGCTTCCTGATATAGCACGTTGTAAACATAGAATGTTTGGTTGTCCTCATTTTTTTTTAAATTTTTTTAATTTCAGAATATCATGGGGGTACAACACTTTGGCCATACACATTGCCCATGTTCTGCCCGTGTCAGAGCCACAATCGTGGTCATCCCCCAAACTGTGCTCCCTGCAACCATTCAGTGAGAGTTTTTCCCATCCCTTCCACCCCCCTCCCACCTGCCCGCCCTCAGATGAATGTTATTGCCCTGTGTGATGTAGGTGTTGATCAGTTAGTACCAGTTTGATGGTGAGTACCAGTGGTGCTTGTTTTTCCAATCCTGTGACACTTCACTTCGAAGAATGGGTTCTAGCTCCAACCAGGATAATACCAGATGTGTTAATTCACTGTTGTTCCTTATTGCTGACTAATACTCCATGGTACACATATACCACATTTTATTGATCCACTCGTGTATTGATGGGCACCTGGGTTGTTTCCACATCTTTGCAATTGTGAATTGTGCTGCTATGAACATTCGTGAGTAGATGTCTTTATTATACAATGTCTTTTTTTCCTTTGGATAAATACCCAGTAGTGGGATTGCTGGGTCAATTTTTTACATGAAGATTATTCAGTGTGTTTAACCATTTTGAGACTAACACATTCATTATAAAGTTCACTATCATTTTTTAATTTTGTTACTAAAAAAACTGAAAATCACTTTAACAGCCATTTGTAATTTTTTCCTTGAAATATAATTTCATTAGACATTATAAAACAGTTACGTTATAATTGTTATAATTCTGGCATTCTTCATTGACTATTTAGTAGGTTTGGGTACAGTACTTTAAAAAAGGTAGAAAATATTTTGGTTACATTTCTTTAATCATAATATTCAGATAATGTTTTGGTTGAATTGTGATTTTCAGATAATGTCTAAAGTTGAAAATTGAATAACTATGGAGAATTATGTCCTCATGAATCATGTCATGTGGGATTTTTTTTTTTTTTTTTTGCCTTAAACAACAGAAGTTTATTTTCTCACAGTTTGGGATGCTGGAAGTTCTAGATCAAGGTGCCAGCAGGGTTTGTTCCTCTGAGGCCTCTCTCCTTTTGTTTTTATTTCAAAGTATTATGCGGGTACAAACGTTTTTGGTTACATGGATCACTTTTGTAATGCTCAAGTCAGGATTAAAAGTGTGCTTGTCACCCAGATAGTTTTCACTGTACTTGTTAAGTAGGTTTTTGCCCATCCTTTCCTCCCTCCTCCCCGCTGCTTGATTTCCTTTGCCATTTACTTCCCTCTGTGCACCTGTGCTCATCAGTTAGTTCCAATTTAATACTGAGTACATGCGATGTTTGTTTTTCCATTCTTTAAATATTTCGCTTAGGATAACAGTCTCCAGTTCCATCAATATTGTTACAAAAGGCAGTAAGTCATCCTTCTTCATGGCTGAGTAGTATGTGTTTAAAGAAATTGCATTTACTGCTCTTTTTTTTTAATTTCAGCATATTACAGGGGTAAAAACGCTTTAGTTACATGAATTGCCTTTGCACTGCCCGAGTCAGAGCTACAAACGTGACCGTCCCCCAGACAGCGCGCACTGCACCCGTTAAGTGTGAGTTTACTCACCCCCTCCTCCCTCCCCCACCTGCCGGACACCCAATGAATGTTACTTCCATGTGTGCACATAAGTTTTGATCGATTAGTATCAATTTAATGGTGAGTACATGTGGTGTTTGTTTTTCCATTCTTGTGATACTTCACTTGGAAAGATGGGCTCCAGCTCCATCCAGGATAATACAAGAGATAGTTCACCATTATTTTGTAGGCTGAGTAGTACTCCATGGTATACATACACCACATTTTATTAATTCACTCATGGACTGATGGGCACTTGGGTTGTTTCCACACCCTTGCAGTTGTGAATTGTGCTGCTATAAACATTCAAGTGCAGATGCGTTTTAAATAGAATGTCTTTTTTACCTTTGTGTAAATACCCAGTAGTGGGATTGCTGGATCAAATGGTAGCTCTACTTCTAGTTCTTTGAGGTGTCTCCATACTACTTTCCACAGAGTTTGTACTAGTTTGCAGTCCCACCAGCAGTGTATGAGTGTTCCTATCTCACTGCATCCACACCAACATTTGTTGTTTTGGGACTTTTTGATAAAAGCCATTCTTACTGGAGTTAAGTGATATCTCATTGTGGTTTTGATTTGCATTTCCCTGATGATTAGAGATGTTGAGCATTTTTTCATATGTTTATTGGCCATTAATCTGCACCTCTCACTACCCACAAAAATCAACTCACAACGGATAACAGACTTAAACCTAAGGCATAAAACCATAAGAATTCTAGAAGAAAATGTTGGAAAAACTCTTATGGATGTTGGCCCAGGCAAAGAATTTATGAAGAAGACCCCAAAAGCAATCACAGCAACAAAAAAATAAATAAATGGGACCTGATCAAATTAAAAAGCTTCTGCATAGCCAAGGAAACTATCATTAGAGTGAATAGACAACCTACAGAATAGGAAAAAATATTTGCATGCTATACATCCAGTAAAAGGGTGATAACTAGAATCTATGTAGAACTCAGGAAAATCATCAAGAAAAAAACCAAACAACCCCATTAAAAAGTTGGCAAAGGACATGAAAAGAAACTTTTTATAAGGAAATTTTTAAATTACACTTACTTTATGAGATCAGTTTATATTCCATTGAAGATGACTTTGAAATGCAATATTTGAAAAATACTTTATTCTTTTTTTAATTTAGAAATTTTATGGGAAAACTGGGGCTTATGAAACTAAGTAAGATTGATTTTGAGAAGTGGTAAACCTTTTAATTTGTACAACACACTAGCAAAGCCTCAAGAGGAAAATATTTGTGTAAAAGCCAAGAAAAGCATCATTGCTCTTGTCCCTTTATATTCTAAGGGAGAGTTTAGACAGTAAAGACCTATAAAATCCAGTCTTCTCCACTGTAAAAATTTTCTATGACTCATTCTTATGTTGACAACTATGGTAAAGAATGATATGCTTGCATCTATAATATCATCCATCTAACAAAACAGGTGCTTCCACCTGACACCACTCAGGAGGAAGAACATGTTGCCCATTCTCCTTTGCAGGACATGATCTATGTAAATATTTCTGCCGTTCTTATGATCTCTCTAAATTCTTCAGTGAAGAAGAAGCTATGCATTCATTATCAGTAGTAACTAATCCAGATAGGAGGTAATTTAGCTACTTATGGGGAAAAATGAATTGGACCTAAGCTCGCGATCTGGACAATTTAGAAAGTTACCTGATAAGAAAGACATAGCTGATGGCTCTTGTTTCTGTCAGCATACAATGAGGTTGATCGCAAGCTTAAATTTTTACTGAAGTATTCTGTTGAAGAATTTAGTATTGATTTAGCCTGAAGTGTCTGTTATTCTGATCATTTGTTTTATTAAAACAAAATGTTTCCCCTGTCAGATTCAATAATTTTAATAAAAAATGTTATTCTCCCTAAACATATATACACACATATGTGTGTATGTGTACATATATTTGAAAATTGGCCTTTCTATCAAATATAATTAAAAGAATTATATACCAAGAAGGTCCCTGAAGTCAGGATAGCATATTGTTAAATGAGGCATTAAATACTAATGATAAATTATATGAAATATATTTTTAAAAACAATCCTTTTACAACAAATGAGATTTTTTTGAAGTTAAATTAGATGATATCAGAATATTTTATTCTAAGACTCTTCTAAAATAGCTTCACAGTTCTATATTATGTGGGTGAAAGGAGAAACAGAATTAATTGGAGATATCTGGAAATGAACTATTATGATTTAGCTAAACGGCAATTCTATAAACCACATTATCCACATACACTATGTCAAAGTATCAAGAAATAATAAAACTAAAAAGTAGGGTTTAAATGGTCACAATTTTTAAAAACAAACGCAGGCAGTCTCAAATTACCAATAGTTTCTACTTCAAAAGATCCTTCTGTTGTTTGGAATTTAGATCATACATCCTTCCAGAAATATTTTTTCAAATGTTAGCTATATTCCCAGGCCAGCCTATTTAGCCTATAATGTGGTTTAAAAGTGTGAATTTTACTAGTCTGACTTTGTACCCTGGAAGCAGGAGGCACATTAAACAGAGCAGTACAGGGAGAAGCAAAAGCAATAGAGTAGCTTATTTTTAATTTAATTTTATCTTTCTTTCTGTTCATAGTGGTGGCCTAAGTTTCTGAAATCCAAGTTTTTAAAATGTATTCTTTATTTACTAGATTCCTTAAAATATTTATGTGAATGCCATCCTCAACAGCACAATGCAGTAAAATGTTTAGGTTTGCAGTATCTTTCATTAGTACCCGTGTATGAAGTTAATTACTATGCCTATTCTAATTGCTATTCCTGATTTACTGAAACTGAGTGTTAGGAAGTTTAATAATTTCTCTGTGTTGAGAGAAGATGGTAGAAACTAGAAACAAAAAGATTGTCTGACTCCAGACTGCGTGTTTCCTTAACTATAAACACCATATGTGTGTAAGGTTTTAGAGTTTTATTCCATTAGTACTAGCAGTATCAGTTGTTCCTTTAGTTCTAGGTCATGTTCTATGCATAATTTAACAAACTACTGTTTTGTAGTATAATTATTGCCTGTTCTATAGCTGTTAAACTTTCCACAACAGGAAAGAAATTATACGTAGGCACACACATACATGCCTATCTATGTATATATGTATTTTTAAGTAAAACAGTATCTAGGATTGTGGTTTTTATAAAAAATAAACCCCCAATACTTGGACTTACGATATGAACAGCTCTCCTGCTGTTATTGCCTCTGTATAGCAGTTTAAAGATGAGGAGGTGTAGTACGCTCTTGAGCAAGTAATCCATGGTGGGTTTACCTGGTATCGGCTATGCTATTCTTTCTGTAAATTTACCTATTACCCCATGTTCTTTATTGCTTATGTAAGAAATTCCAAAGCACACAGAGTATGCTATGTAAACCAGTCTCCCTCCCATCCTGGACTCAAAGACTCCAAATTCCTATCCAAGTGTCTTATCTATTCAGTATTTTTTTGGTCTATCTATCTGCCTACAAGCACATAACTTAAACATTGTTTTACATCTTGATTTTGGCTCTAATAATATATCATAGCAACATCATCATGTCTGAGCAGAATAATTTATCATTCTGAATAGCTGCATTGTTATTTTATTATACTGATTTATTATAATTGTTTACCTTCCAAAATATTGACAGAATTCTACATTGTCTCCAACCTTTTACTGTGACCATGCAAAAGGACATATGTACACATCTATGTATAGAAAAATATCTGCAAAATGAATTTCTGAATCAAAATTTATGTGCATTTTGATTATTCTCTTTCAGTTATGACCTATAAGGCTTTTTTTTCAATTTGATAACTTGATAAAATGGGACATACAGCTTCGAAATATAGCCACAGTAGGGATAACGATGGTATATCATTGTTTAATGGCACCAGTTCTAGTTTCAGAATAACTGTATTTAAATTCCACTTTTGCAATTCAGTAGTTGATTGATTTGGGGCAAGATATATAAACCTCTTTGCCTTAGTCTCCTAAACTGTTAAATAGATGCTTGTAATAATGCCTGTCAGGTAGACTGTTTTAAGTATTTAATGAGATAATCTTTGCAAAAAAATGTTAGAACATTGTCCAGTATATAATGAGTCTCAGTAAATGTTAACAGCTACTACCATCATCATCATCATCCGATATTCATCTGTATCATACCCCAACTGTCTGTCCAATCATGCTTAACAACTTTGTTTGAGTTGTGAATGTACCTTTATATTGTTAAATAATAGTTTTCATTTAGAGCCTGGATTTTGAGCAAGTTTTATATTAAATTGTATATCCATGTTGTGCAAACTATGGGAGCATATGGCTCATAATTAGGCTTGATCATGATGAAGGATGACTGTTTAAGAGGTCAGTTAGCACCCCTCTAGAGGTTATACTACTTCACAAATACAGCAAAAGCGTAACTCCCTAAGACATGGCAGTAAATTGAAGCTCTGTAAACTAAGCTTATCACTATTGACAGTATTTAACATGCTGGCGTTGCTACTAAGCTACAGTTGTAGAATTGCCACAAAGATTCCATCACTGACAACAAAGTGAAATATTGATATAGTAATTAGTTTTCTGCACCATATGTTCTGAGTTTTGCATATAGTTATTATGCAGCACAGATTCCTGGGCAGATGATTAGGATAGCAGGAATAACAGCAAGATGTAATGTTTTTTGCTGGAATGAACCATAGCTTTCCACAACATGAACCAAATAGATGCAGATTAATTTCCTACTGCACTAGTTACCTGTGATGTAATACAGTGGATTTTCAGAGTATATGGACCTGGCAGGGAAGAAGCAAGTAGAACAACCCCTTCTCTTCCCTTTGCTTTCTTTCTTTTCCAGCCTATTCTCAACTTAGTTGACAGTTGTGTGTGTGTGTTTGTGTGTGTGTGTGTGTGCGTGATTGACAGTGGACACCAACTATTTACAGCAAAGGATTGTTGTTCAGTCCTCATCAGTGAAGTGAAGAGACAGCCATAAATCATCTCCGCCATCTGTTTTATAGCGATGATTCTGGTCTTTATAAATATTTGAAGACATAATTTTGCAACAGATCGTAAAATATCTTGAATTACTGGAGTTGTTGCTTTTACAATGCCTTCTTTGTAGAACTCCTGACTGACATGTAGAAACTCAGGAGCTGAAGAATCCCCCTCACCATATCCAGATTCTATAGTTTTCCTGAGAAAGACACTGTAAAGAAACCAACAAAGAAATTAAGTAACAGTTCAGCACAGGGAGGGGAAATGGCATTTAAGCGAAGAGGGGGAAAAAACACATTTTTTTTTAATTTCTCAAACATGTCACATATTAAAACTTGCTATATAGATCAGTATTAGGGATCCATTGGCAGCATTATAATGTTTCGTTGAAAAAGAAGTGCAAAATTATACTCTCTGCAGGAAGATTCTTTTATCTTTTTCTCTATCAGAAATGTTGAATGACAGACATCTAATTGCAAAACTGCAGTATCAGTGTCATTTCAGTTATGACAGGAAGCCATCCAGTGAGTAGCCGCCCCTCCTCACTTACAAAATACTGATCTTAAGTTTGTAAATATGTGTGTGGGTTACCATGTTTTCTAAATATATTTATACTGCCCAATATTCTTGCAATATTATTATTATTGGGCATCTAAGCTCTCTTTAGAGAAGTGGGCAAGGTCATGGACAGAGGTGGAGGAGAAGAGTCCAGGGAGGGGAAGAGGCATGATCACTGCCTCACAGGGAATGTCAACGCTGAGGAGCCACCTGGGGTTTGTTGAGTTTTCCTCTGTTGTGCCTTGTCCTGGAGGTAGGACTAGTGTTTCTATGGCTGCTCCTCAGAAAGCACATGTCTATGTTGCTGCAAGTATAAGACAATGGCTGCCCACCACAGTGCATTAAAGAATATACCGCCCAGCAATGGCCGCCTTCTCTGTCACTTAGAGACAATCAGACTTAAAGGAAAAAGATGATTGTGACACACAATAAATGCTTTGGTCTGGAGTTAGACAAAGGCTTTAATTTATTTTTCTATCAATTTACTCATCCTTTTCTTGGGTCTGATATCTGGCTATTGGTGATGGTTTCCTCTACTTAAAATGAGTGTAATGAACTGTGCATGTGTTATTTTTAAATTGCTGCGTAACAAATCACCATAAACTTAGTATCTTAAGGCAAAGCACATTTATCATCTAGTAGTCTCCATGAGTCAGGCATCTGGGCATGACTTAGATGTGCTCTCACTAGGCGACATCCAGGTGGCAGCCAGGGCTGTCATTTGGTGAGAGGCTCAACTGGGAAGGAGTCACTTGCAAGCTCCTTCAGGTTGTTGGCAGAAATTATTTCTATGTGGCTATACGATTCACAGCAGCTTGTTTCTTCAAAGCCAGCCAGGAAGAGAGAATGAGTCTGCTAGCAATATGCAGGCTTACATAACGTAATTTACTCATAGAGTGACATCTCATCACCTTTGCCTTATTCTAGTGATTACAGGCAAGTCACAGGTTCCACCCACACTCAGGAAGGGAAAATCAATCAATAGCTTGAACACAGGGAGGCAGCAGTCATGTGGGTCATATTAAAGTCCACATGCCACAGTGACCTTTATACCTTCTAGGGTTGTGATGGAGAGCTAATGAAATATTATATATGAAATAATTGTAAGGTATAAAGTTATAAACAAAGAATGTTGGCAGAGGTAGGAAAGAAGACATCAATTCTCACTCTGAAAGGAGAAGCATTACATAATGAATACTATTGTTGTATTATTTAGAGTACCTGAATAAGTAGAGTGATGGATTGATTTAGAACTATGTGAATATCCTGTTATAAAATGAATGCTTGTCTCCCTCCCAAATTCATATGTTGAAGCCCTAACCACCAATGTGACGGTATTTAGTGGTGGGTCCTTTGGGAGTTGATTAGGTTTATATGAGGCTATGAAGGTGAGGCCCCCATGATGGGATTGGTATCTTTAAAAGCAGAGGAAGAGAAACCAAAGCTCCAGAATTGTGAGATATAAATGTCTGCTGTTTAAGCCACTTGGTCTGTAGTATTTTGCTATGGAAGTCTGAGCTGATGAATACACAGCCTATATTTTTTCTTCTGTATTACCAAATTTGGGTTAAAAATCTCCTTACTGTTTGTTCATACATAAACTGCTGAACAAATTTTAGCTATCACTTAATAGAAAACAGTAGACTTAAACAATTTAGGGAATCATTTCCCTACAAGTTTTTAATGTAAAAAGTTATGCTTTATAGAACAATTTATTTTGGATGCGTTTTCTCCTGCACATTCCAAAAATGTGAAAGTGAACAAGAAGAGTTAATTTCCCACCAGGAAGCTGCATTCAGGGTTGTGTGTGCTGCCTGTAGAAACGTCTCATCTGCATAGTCATGTCAGCTGTAGATTTAAATGACAAAAAAAGTGGTAAACTGGGTGTGAGTAATTGGTGTCACAGGAAGAAGAACTGGGGCACGGACAACTGTTGGCCAGGATTTTACAGAGCTTCTCAGGCAAGCACAAGCAGGAACATCTCAGAAAAAGCATTTATGTTCAGGCTCTATTACTCAAATGGAGTCAACAATCATTTAGAAAAACAACTAGCCTTGAGGGATGGATTATGTACTAAAATATAAAGTAACAAGTGACATATTTTCACCGAGTAAGCTTAAATTTGTGTATTTATCCATTTATCTATTCTTCTCTACTTGCATTAAATGAATGTCCACCGTCCTCAGGCTGTGTATAGAAGTTGGAAGGGTGTATAGAAATGGATGTGACCTGGTTTATAACAACAAGGTGCTAAAGTCTGTTAAGACATTCATATGAACATGTTTATTTTATACTCAATTTCTTAACTGAAATTGAGAGAGGGTCTCCACAACAGACATGGAGGGTGAGTCTTTTGGATATTTCTGTATACAGACAGTCTTTTGCTTCCTTGATTATTTGCAAACTGCAGTTGGCAATATTAAAGAGCAAGTGCTCTCATTTGTTGGCTTGGAAAATTACCTGTCGGAAGCTGGGGAACTTGAACAAAATGCAGACTATGGGCACCTGGAAATAGACCTGCAGGACCATAGCAAAGTTTTTACACAAAAGAACACCAAAATATGTCTAGCACTGTTTGCATACAATACACACACACACACACACACACACACACATTTTTTCAGAGATTAATCAAGATACTTTATAGTGATCACCATATTGCATAAATGATAGTTTTCTTAAGTGAATTTTGTCTGATGGTTTTCTCAATCAAGTATTTTTTTCTAACACACTTTCAATAATTTTATATTATTTTTCTAACTATGAAATTATCTCTATAACTCTAAGCAAAATAAATTGATTCCTATAATTTTCATGAGCATTTTAGCAGGAATAAAAATCTCTAAATTACAAATGACATCAGTTGATGCTCAAGCCATTTTTGAAAGTCTTCTACATCATTATTTCCCATGATTGCCAGACAGCTGTCAGAGTTGTGTTAAATGTGAAGGACATCTTTATACTTTCAGACATTGAGTGTATGGTGAATCATACTCTACTGATATTATATTACTGGAAGAAAGAAAAATAGGAAGATAAGAAAATTGCAATCCTCTCAAACCTCAGGAAATGATTAAGTCCCTTAATGCATTATATGTTTAGATCTCTTTAACAATGGGGTCTTCTTTTTTAGTCATTGTAATCAATTATTATTACATTTTAAAAATATAATTGCCTGATATACAAAAATAATTTTTGTTATTGATTTTTTCTTACTGTATATAAAATACCAGTTAATATTGAGACCTTTTTTCTAACATAAGATTATATTTTATAGTAATTACATAAAAACTTCTCCATCTCCAATGTGGATGTGACAATAAAGGGACATTTTATTTCCTCAGTATAGAGTGGTCTAGGATATGGTCAGATGCAAATTGATTGCATGTTACTAGACTGGTCTTATCTATGACTTGCACCAACGAGAGCCACCAGGCTTCCAGCCTCCTGACCTGATTGTGTCAGACAGTGCTGTTTTCATTCCCTTTTCCTTCTTACCAATAGGATCCCAATTTTGTCTTGGGTCACATTGTTTCTGATACAAAATACTTCCAGAATCACCTAGAAGTGGCTATATGGCAATTTTGTCTGCTAGGAAGTAACCAGAAGACACTAGAAGAGTTTCTAAAAAACTTGTCAAGATTTGTTTCTTTTTTTGTGTGTTTTTGTTTTTTATTATTTTTATATTTTTATTTCTTTTGCCTTTCCACCTGGAGATGCAAAACCATCTTGAGACAGGGGATAAAGGTCACAAGCAAATTATAAAAAAGCAAAACTATAAATGGGTCCTAGGATAGTGAGGCTATATCAGATTGCAAAGGTGGACAAGTTGCTTTGTAGGCAAGATAAATTGCCATTCAGCTAAGCCGCTATAGATTGGCTTCTGTTATATGCTTACCCTAAAGCAAACACTAAGAGTTTCCTGGAAGATGCCACAGTGCCACCCAGAGTTTCTGGTTATCCACATCTCCTGCTTTGTCCCTGTTGTGTTGCTTCCTCATTTCAGGCAGCCTCCGATCTCTGCTAAAGGAGCATCATGTGGAAACTTGAAGACATGGACAGAATCTTGTATTGCACAATGACTCATTCTTCCTTAACTATGCCCACAAGATTGCTGAAGTCCTGATAACCAGTTAGAGAGATTGCCACTTTATTATCCCAATGGAAGTGTTGCCAACGGCTCTCAGACTGCCAAGAGCTTTGCCATTTCTTCTATCTTGCTGTGTAAAAACCCTGGGTAGAAAATAGGGTTATAAATGCACTGCTTGTGACCCTGTATTCTGAACAAATTTATTGTTCTCACAAGTTCCACAACTACATAATATACAAATTTGGAAAACTAATTCTTTCTATGTTTTTCAGCACACAGTTGACCCAAGTAAGTTATGGAGTTTGCATCTGTAGTTATATCAATCCAGAGCTACATGAGAATGTCCTTCTGTGTTCTATAAGCACTTTAATTACTTGGATAAGAGTATAGGAAAAAGTACTGGGGAAAGATTTTTTAAATACACATTGCTAATAAAATTGTTTAAAATAAAACTCCCCCTGTATAAGCTATGCCATCTCTAATATCAAAAATGGGTTTGCCAATATTTATTAAATTAGTCAACAAAGGAGTCCATTGTAAAATTTATAAATGATGAAATTATTGCTCTCTAGCTTTATCTGTGAATCGCAAAGCAGGAATATGATTTATTATTGACGCTATAGACTGATTAACTTATTCTACATAGAGCACAGCAAATTTTTAATCTACCCAAAATGTGCATATTTAACATCGAGTTTTTTTGAGTTAGTACATTTTTACAAGTTTTTATACATCACATAAGTCATCATTTCCATGAAAAATAGAGAATTTTTAAAGCAGCAAACACAACTTTGGATAAAACAAATAATTTTCTCAAAAAAAAATTCAAGAACAACTAAAAAGATTTAAAAACAAAAAGTATCACTTCTTAAAAACACACTACCATATATTCTTTGAATAAATAAAAGCTTATTAATATGAGAATTCTTTACTTGAAGCACAAATTTATACTGATTTTTTAAATGTGTTCATCAAGTTCTGTGTTTCAAAAACACATCTGTACATAGACTTTTGCAGTATCTATAATAAAACATGTGTCACAGACATTTGGTAAAGATATAAGGAAACTTTTTTGGACATAACCACATGTATTGCTCATATCTGCTCTTTTATGTTACTGAAAAAAATTGCCAAAAAAAGTCAGTCAGTGAAATTAATGCTACTTTCTGAAATTCTCTTCTTATATATAAAACTAAAATAAAAACTAATTACAATTAGTCTCTTAAATTTTCACGTGATTCTGATGTCGGCATACAGAATCTCAAAGACACAATTTAATCTCGAAGTTAGAGAATTAGCGACTTGGCACCTACGCAAAGCACAGGGTTTGCATGTGTTTGAAGCATCATCACCACAGAGTCGCGCTCCGTTCCCAAACACATCCTACATTATCCCTCATTCTCTACCCAAAGGAGAAAGGCAAACCAAGACCCACACACATTTGTTCATTCCCAAATACACACAAACTAACAGTTGTAATAAGGAAGTGAATAATCTTTAATGAGCCCATCTTTTTCCAGGACAGCATGGTACTCTGAACAAGGCTTTCTTCCAAACACACATGGAAGGTGCATGTAGCATCCTATATTTATTTCATGTTAACTCTTAGAGACTTTAAATAATCTGTCAAAGCTTATGCCACATGGTTATAAAATAGTAGAGGGAGGATTTAAAGTCTGTTCATTCTGTAGTAAAGTTTATCCTATCCCCCGCCCCCTTTTCACCGTGTAACTATTCCTCGATAGTGAACACAACAAAAGTAAATATACTTGTCACTTTTACTGCAGCTTCAACTGAGTGAGTTAAGATTCCACAGTTGGATGCTCAGTACTTATTCTTTTAAAATACGAATTGACTTTCTTCTTATAGAAAATATCACCAATAATACTTTTATTTTATATAATAGAAAATACAGTCTCTGTGAAGAATTCCCATTAGGAAGTGTACTCAGTTATCTGGTATTACAACTTGAAATGTGCTCATTTTTTCCCTTCAACTCCCGCCTGGAGGTCATTTTCTTATTTATGTTAGATTTCAATCAAGCACCACAGTAGACACTTAGATTTTTTCAAACATTCACAGAGCTTGGTCCTATTAAATTTAGAGGTCAAGAGGTTTTATTGCTAAAATTAATTTTAAAATAAAGAAGGAAATTAACAATGAGTAGATCATGAATTATAAACAACACCAGCCATAAATTAAATCAGAGCTGATTAAAAATAAAATGTAACCTCCTCTTTTTAGTAGTATTTATGAAATAAAGCTCTTATGTAGATTTATATAAATAAATCAACAAATAATATGTAATGACCAAAAAATCATAGTTATTAGATTATCACAGTTCCTGACTAAAACAAAACAAAGCAAAAAACCTAAAAAATAAAAATAGTAATCACATTCTATTAATAATAATAATCACTAACATATGTAAAAGCTCCATATAACAGGTAATTTCATATACTCATCATAAAAAACTATGTGATAAATACTATTATAGTTTCTACTTTAAATATGACTAAAGGAGTGATCAGTACATGCAATAGATGATATTTCATGATTTATGAAAATTATTAACTACATGTCAATTATTTCTTTTGGTGTCACAGGACATAGCATTTAATGCAGAGGAAAATAATGCATATACTTTTTCCTTGGAAGAAATTATAAGCCCCCTAAGCTTTCTGGATACTGACTATGAAGAATATCCTGGTGATATAATTTACGCATTTTATTATTTTCAATAAACCCTGTAAGGGTTAAAACATATCTATAAATGCAAATATTTTAAAGTCTTTTTTGACTGATAAAGAAGGTAAAGCTCAGCATGTTTAGATAAAGTATCCATAAATATAGAGTGAGTTTCTGGTAGTGAAGGGGCTATAATCGGGTCTTTTAATTCAATTTTCTAATTCTTTCAGTAAATTAATTCTGTCATATTATTTTTAAGGGTATTTTCTATTCATACTTTCATACCTGTATTTCAAAAGAATTATCATGGTGTTTCACTTCAAGAATAGATAGGGGAAACTGGAAACTCAAAAAATTAGCAATGGTGAAATACCTAAATGATCCCTACCTTAATGTCTATCTATGTCCATGGGAGAGAACTTTGAAATATTTTATTAATTTCACTTATTTTATTTGTATTGTTGACCCACAAAGTTTCAGATAAATCAATGGTAAATCACAGAATATTACAGACTGAAAATTCTAACAACCTTAAAATTGTAAGGGATAAAATTTGACTGAGGCACAGACTGTACACACTGTAAGTTAGGGAAACTTTCAAGTATAATTTAAGAGAAGGACAGTAGAAATGAACAAACTCCCTATTTCCAATCTGCTGCTAACACTGTGATGTTAAACACTTGTCCTTATGAAGTTCCTTTACTTGTGAAAATTTCACCTATGTTGACAGGGGGAAAATACCATCTCTTATTATTTTTGAGGAGATTAAAGTAGAACATGTTTGTAAATTGCCAAGAGTAACTATGATAAATGTGTGCTGAAAAACAGTGAAAAAAGTACAACCCTAAACAGGGATATCCCAGCTGCAGTCTCTATCTGAGAGGTTCTCGAGTAAATATATGAACAGAAGACAGTATTAGAAAAAGGCAAATTTTAATTACTGTGGAATTCAGGTACACCAAAAAAGTACCTGCTGAGGGCTGCATTGGCCCCTGAATGGAGGGGGCGGGGGGGGGGTAAAAAACAGCAGCACCAGATGCAGCAACACCAGCAACAATAACCGCAATTGTTTTTAGATAAAAGTTATAATAATTTTTGAGTGTCTATACACAGACACACACACATTTTTGTGTATATGGACAATTTAGAGAATTTGATTTCTTTTTTATTTATATTATGTATACATTGGCTTTCAATTTAAAAACTCACAATTTTTTAAAAGAATATCCACTGCTCATTTTTACTTGTATACTCACTATAGTATGTTGCCCTGAGTTTTGTTGTTTTGGCGTATACATTAGAGATTTGTGCCCTCAACAAAAATAGAAATGTTTCAATCATCGAGTCTCTCCTCCCACCCCACCCCCCATTTCCGTGGTATCTTTCTTGCGGAACAACTGTTATCTGTAAAACTTCAAGCTGAGAGTCATGCGTTTTCATCTTGGATTTTCAAACAGTACTTAATTTCCTAACATTTCAATCCCAGCCATAACTTTTCTCTTCAGTGAAAATACTCTACAGTTTAACGACCAGGAGAAAAAACAAAATCTCAAAAAGGAAGTGGACTTGTTTTGAGAGAGCAACCTGACCAGGGAGCATGATGTAGTAGAATAAAAAGGTTAAAAACACAGAAATAACTATACCACGGAAGGAAGGAATACATAACATGAATTTCTCCATAAAAGGGGTACACAACTAGCAGTAATCTATGACAAGGCAATGACATTAAATATTTGTAAGAAATGTTTAGAATTAGGTTCATAATTTTCCTGTATAGTGGCACAAAAACGTGGCAAACAGTATATGCATTATTAAGATGAGAGGTAGCCCCCTTGAGCTTCATAGTTTACACTTGTTATGTAGGAAATTAATTTAATTATTTTAACTTCAGGAAATTATTATTTTACAAACTGAATAAATTCCTGTATAAATTCTGTTAGTGCTATATCTTCAATTAAGCAGAGCATTCTTTTACTTCTTCTGAATTGAATTTAAAATTTATTCCTTATTTCCCCCTATTATGTTGTGATTCAATGAACAACTAGTGTCATACCCGCTCTTGCTAGTTCTAGAATAAGCAGCATCCTAATATTTTAATGTATCTTTAAATGTGTGCTAATCTAACCCCATACAACCCATAACCTAGGTCTTTGATTTCTTATATTTTTTCCCATAAAAGGCCCAGACATGCCCACATTACTAAAGGAGTCAACAATTAATATAAAGTGTTCAATAGACAAGAATAGCTAAGATCCACTTGAAAAAATGAATAAAACTTTACACACCAAGTATTGAGCTTTTCTAAAATAATTATAAGGTAGTTTTGACATAAAGTTATTTAACAGCCAAACAGAGAGAGTACAGAAAAACGACCTTCAAGTATATGAACATTTGGAATGTAGCAAATGTGTTATGGTGAATCAGTGGATGTTTTGGGATGAATTCACTTTATGTTTAGTAAATTTTCCACTCTTACTCCTTTCGAGTTTAATGTACACTGTGCCAATTAAATATAACTATCTTTATACTTACAAATTATATAATTTGTAGCAAACTCTTGTGCCCCTAAGCCACTGTATAATAATTGCATTTATGTATTGAATATTAAAACTTTAATTTATTAACTCTATGTTCCACACTACCATGCATATATTAAATGTAGAGACTATGGGAAACATGTATCACTGTTTCTGGAAAATTGTGGACAGTATCTTCATGTACAGGTGTATTTACTGAGTTGTTAAAAATATTTTTTAAAAATCTAAACTGTAGTGGTTATTTTACAAAATGTTATCTATCATCTGAGTATCTTTCCTAATTTAGGATAATTCTATATTGTGTGTATCTTGGTGTGCTTGTAGCTAGGATATGCAAACAAGATATTGTCTTTAAAAATTGAATGTTCTTCCCAGAACTCTGAATTTTGAGAGGAAGGGAGGTGAAGATTAGCACAGTTAGTGATTATGCGCAGTGTCATCTGCAGAGTTGAGAGCCCGCTGCTGTTGTCAACAGAATCGTTGGGACCAAGTCCAGCTGTCTGTTTCTTTCCTTTGTTCTCCCCTTTCCCTCCCTCCCTCCCTCCTTCCTGTTTCCTTCCTGCTTTCCTTCCTTCCTCCCTCCCTTCCTCCATCCCTCTCTCTCTTTTTCTTCCTCAGTCACTCAAGCTAAGTTCTCTGGTTTTTAATTGATTTTGCAAGCTAACTGAAATCTTTGAGAAATTCATTTTTCTGTTCAGTTTGCCAGAGTGTCTTGTTATTTTTAAGAAAGAACCATGCCTGGTACATAAACTGACTAGTTTGAGAGCTCATTCGAATGAATTTTATAAACACATCAAAGTTTTGTGCTATATTATACAGAAACTGCATTAAATACTAAATTGAAATTAAAATATTAAACTAAATTCTAGTAGAAACTACAGTTAAGTATTACAATATGACTGTTTAGCTCATCTGCAAAGTTAGGCCTGGGAAAATACAGCAAAATATCTTTTAAAAAACACAAAAATTATTTTTAGAAAAAATATTAATTTGGCTATCAAAAAGATGTAAATGGTAAAAACAGTTGAACTTTTAGGAGGAAAACAGAATTCCAATATTAGATGAATTTAAATAAGAAACATCACTTATATATGTTAGTGATAAAAATTTTCAAATTATTAAATTCTCAACTTTTAAAAGCTTTTCTAGTATCCAATTATCCATTAAATTCACATAAAACATTTTTAAAAACAATATAAAACAGGAATTCAAAGGCTTAGTTTTAAAATATTTTTGAGGTGGATGTAATGATATCTAGACAGTCAATTTATATATTCAAAAAAATGGGAGTTGTTTCTCTATGTTAAAATATGAAAAAAAATTATTTTGAAAATTCAACAAATTTGCATCCATTTGTATGTTGAAGACTTTTCTAAGTCTGCTTCTATCTTTGATACAGTTGATGACAGTATGTTGGTAGACTAAAAGTTTTAAAAATACAGAGCAAAGAATTCTAACTTCTGACATAGTTGTGTGTGTGTATTTTTGATTTATGTTCCTTTCAACATACTGTTCTCCTGTGACTAAATATATTAATAATGGAGCATGTTCTTGAGGGAGATCTCACAACAGAGGTGCAATGATTACCTGGCACTAAATAAATGCTTCAGAGGAGAAACTAAATGGGTTTTCTACTGTGTGGAAGATAAGTCCCTGAATGCACTAACAAACCAATTCCACAATGCTATTAAATTCATGAAAAGCTTTGCTGCATATGTAGAGAAAAGAAGGTTGCGTTCCAAAATGTGCCCTTAATTCAATGACAAATGTAATGTCAGAGTTTCTGTGAATTGTAGTAACATTGGTTAATTCAGTCACATTATTTTCTTAACATTTGCTGACCTGAATTTCTTATGATAAATCAATGCTATTGCTGATTTTTACCTTGAACATTGCCTGGTAATGTTTGCTGTCTGGAACTTGTCAACAATGAAGCTTTTATTTTGTTAAAGACTCTTTGCTAGGTAAGGAAAAGTCTTAGATTTGGAGAACTCTGGGTTCTATTAGTCCACTACTATAACCTAAGCAAGTATTTTTAGTAGTCTTCTTTATTTCTCTGACTAAAAGGGTGAATGCAGTCTTATCTTTTCCAAATTTGGTGATAATAATATCTTCCCATAAATGATGGTTTTGAACAACACTATGTAAAACTTAACACATTGGATAAATAATATGTTACATTATCACTGAATTTTTTTAAATGCTTTACAAACAACTGAACAATATCACAATTAACTGGTGCACAATTTTCATTCAGAATATCAAATTTGAATGGAGATATTATTGACAATATATTGAAAGCCTATTTTTTGAAAGTTAATATTTCATAAATTTGGAATTTAAAGATAGAAATCAACAATACTTACCTGTAAAAGATCGGTGTAGACCTGATTTTGACACTTACACCTATTGTGTATATTAATATGACCAACAGGATAAACTATAGTAGAGAAGCAGTGACTTTCGGAACAGTGAGCCACCAAGGAGGCCTTGCCTTTAACATCACCTGTTCTGATGTCAGCAGAGTGAGCACGAATTCTGGATCTGACAATTTGTAGCTGTGCAATATTGAGAATCCTCTTTTGATCCTTGTCCCTAAGTTTCCCTATCTATAAAACCAAGGTAAAATGTTTATAGAGTTTTTGTGAGTATTATATAAAATAATATATGTAGGATACAGCAAGTATTACAGCAAAAGTACTTATTATACAACCAAATGGCTTTTGGAACTTGAAAAAATTTAACACTATAAAACTTTAGGATATATTATATTCTGAACTCACTTCTTATGTGTTTCTTTACCTATTCAAATAAAAATAAGACCTTACTATATAAAAAAGATAGTAAGTATAAGATAGCCTTCCAATTAGCTTTAAAAGAATAAAGAGTTTCCTTATTCTGATTAACACTAATCAAATGAAGCATGATAGTTACCTATAGGATTGTTGAAGAGAAGAATATGAAAGGAAGTGTAGGTGAACTGATTTCCAGAGACAGGAAATATATGAATGTGAGTGTCTTGGGGTCAGTTGCTGCACGTAGGCAGGCTGAAGAGAATGTCTGCAAAACACTGGGAGACTTTGACAAGCTGAGGATATACAGCCAAGCTATTTACCGCAGTATGGATGGGAGGATGGATTATAATCTGGAAGATCCCTAAACACAGCTACAAGTTGCACAAACTGACAATTCCCCCTGCATTTTCCCCTTCCCCTGAACACATATATGCATTCACAATGTTGGTCAGAAATATGTAGTCAAGGTAGTATTGAAACGCAGAAAGGATTCAATTTTGTAAATTCTCATGGGTTCTAGAACCTGAAGTCCTTCGGTGATTGAACCCAAATTTGAATGCAATATTTTATCCTCTCCAAGCTCAAAAGCTGATAAAACCAAAGAGATCACCTTTAGATAGAGGTGCATCTTGGTAGGTTTGGTATTGTGCTAAACTTAGGTAAACTCAATCATACTAACATGCTGGACTGATACCTGATACACTCAAACTTGGTGAAAGATAAATAATCATCTCCTTACTTTTATTGCCTTACATAGAAAATAACTCAAATTTACTGGGAAAAATAAATAAACAAAAACAAAACAACAATATACCTCAATCTTTTAGTACACAAATAGGCAAGTCTACAAAATTCTATAATAGCATAGAAGTAAATAATTATACAATAAAATTTACATAGGTTATACAAGGTCATTACATGAAAAACTATAAAACATTACTGAGAGATAGTAAAGATGACCTAAATAAATAAAGGGTTGTACCATAAACATATAGTGAAAGACTCAATATTTTGAAAATATCAAATAACTCCAAATTAATCTATAAATTCAGTAAATTTTAATAAAAACATTAAGATTTATGTTTTGGAAAAATTGATAAATTGATTTTAAATTGTGTATAGAAAGGTAAAAATCCGTAGTAGTCAACAGTCTTGAAAAGAAAAACAAACATGGAAGGATTACACAATTCGATTTTTTGTGTGGGTCATAGTCAAAAACACATAACATAAAATTTACCATCTTAACCTTTTTAAGTGTCCAGTATTGTTAACTATTGGCACATTGTTGTGCAACAGACCTCTAGAACTTTTTCATCTTGCAAAACTGGAACTCTTCATCCACTAAAGAACTTCTCTTTTCCTCTTACACCCAATCCCCGACAACCACTATTCTATATTCAGTCACTAAGAAGTTGATTATTTTAGGTATCTCATATAAGTGGAATCATGTAGTCTTTGCCTTTTTGTGAGCAGCTTATTTCACCTAGCATGATGTCCTCAAGGATCATCCACATAGCAAAACATGACAGGATTTCCTTCTACTTTAAGACTGAATAATATTCCATTGTATGTATATACCACATAGTCTTTGTCTATTAATCTATTGATGGGTATTTAGGTAACTTCCGCCTCTTGGCTATTGTGAATAATGCTGTAATGCACATGGAAGTGCTAATAACTTTTCACTATCCTATTTTCAATTCTTTTGGATAAATACTCAGAATTAGGATGCTGAATCATATGGTAATTTTACTTTTAATTGAAATTATTGAATCAAGTCTCAATTATTTACTTTTGTTGTTGTTGTGATTGCCAATGGGGTCTTCTTCATAAATTCTTTGCCTAAATTGATACCCACAAGAGGTTTTCCAACATTTTCTTCTAGCATTATTATGGTTTCATGCCTGACATTTAAGTCTGTATCTATCTTGAATTAATTGTTTTGAGTGGTAAGAGATATGGATCCTGTTTCATTTTTCTGCATGTGGCTATCCAATTCTCCCAGCACCATTTATTGAATCGGGGTTCTTTTCCCCAGTGTATATTGTTGACTTCCTTGTCAAAGATCAGATGGAAATATGAGGATAGTTTCTTTTTAAATTTCAGAATATTGTGGGGGTACAAACACTTTGGTTACATACATTGCCTATGCACTGCCCAAGCCAGAGCTGCATTGTGAACATCCCCTAGACAGTACACCCCTCACCCATTAAGTATGAGTTTTCCCACCTGCCCAACTCCTGATGAATATTATGAGGATGGTTTTATATCTGGGTTCTCTGTTCTGATCCATTGGTCTATGTCTCTGTTCTTGTGCCAGTACCATACTGTTTTGGTTACTATAGGCTTATAGTTTAGTTTGAAGTCTGGTAATATGAAGCCTCCAGATTTGTTCTTTTTGCTTAAGATTACTTTGGCTATTCGAGATTGTTTCTGGTTCCAAAGGAGGCATAGAATTATTTTTTCTAGATCTGTGAAAAATGACATTGGGATTTTGATGGGATTGCATAAAATCTGTAAATCACATTGCACACTATGGACATTTTAACAATGTTGATTCTACCTATCTGTGAGCATGATATGTTTTTCCATTTGTTTGTGTCATCTGCGATTTCTTTCCTCAGTGTTTCATAGATCACTTTGTAGAGATCTTTCACCTCCTTAAGTATATTCCTATGTTTTTAATTTTCTTTGTAGCTATTGTGAATAGTATTGAATCTTTGATTTGACTCTTAGTGAGATTGTTATTGGTGTATAGGATTATTTTTTTGATGTGCTGTTGAATTTGGTAATTTGGTTTGCTAGATTTTATTGAGGATTTCTGCATCTATATTCATAAGGGATATTAGTCTGATTTGTTTACATTTATTTTGTAACCTAAGACTTTGCTGAATTTATTTATCAATTCCTGGAGACTCTTGGTGGAGTCTTTGGGGTTTTCTATATATAAGAACATATCATCAGCAAAAATCAATAGTTTGACCTCCTCTTTCCCAATTTGGATACGCTTTATTTTTTTCTCTTGCCTGATTGCTCTGGCCAGGACTTCCAGCACTATGTTGAATAGAAGTGGTGACAGTGGGCATCCTTGCCTTGCTCCAGTTCTTAGTGGAAATGCTTTCAACTTTTCCCCATTCAGTATGATGTTGGCTGTGGGTTGGTCATATATGGCTTTTTAAATCTTCAGATATGTTCCTTCTATGTCTAGTTTGTCAGGGTTTGTATCATGAAATGGTGCTGAATTTTGTCGAATGCTTTTTCTGCATCTATTGAGATGATCATGTGGCCTTTGTTTTTGCTTGTGTTTATGTAGTGAATCACATTTGTTGATTTATGTATGTTGAACCATCCTTGCATCCCTGCCACGAAGCCCATTGGTCATGGTGGTTTCTTTTTTTGATGTGCTGTTGAATTTGGTAATCCAGTTTGTTAGTATTTTATTGGGGACTTCTTCATCTATACTCATAAGGGATATTGGTCTGCAGTTTTCTTTTTGTGTTGTGTCCTTTCCTGCTTTTGGTATCAAGGTGATACTGGCTTCATAGAATGAGTTGGGGAGCATTCCCTCCTTCTCATATGGAATAATTTCTGCAGTATGGGCACCAACTCATCAGACTGGCCAAAGTCAACACAAAGGAGGAAGTCCTGCAAGCTGTGAGGTGAAAATATGAAGTAACTCGCAAAGGAAAACCCATCAGGCTAACTTCAGACTTCTCAACTGAGACCTTACAAGCCAGAAGGCATTGAAGCCCCCATCTTCAGTCTTCTTAAACAGAACAACTGCCAAACTAGAATTTTGTATCCTGCAAAACTAAGTTTCATATATGTAGGAGAAATAAAGACTTTTCAAGACAAGCAAACACTGAGAGAATTTCTCAAGACCAGACCTGCTCTGCAGGAAATACTCAGAACCACATTACACATTGATCAGGACAACAGACACCCACTAGTGTAAAACCACTCAAAAGCTAAAGCTCAGAGCTCATATAAAACAATAGCACATGAGGTGAAGCAAAGCAATATGGTACTACCAAATGGGATGAACAGAACAGCATCCCACATATCAATTCTATCAATCAATGTGAAAGATTTGAGTGTCCCACTCAAGACACATAGGCTGGTTGAACAGATGAAAAGATACAACCCAAATATCTTCTGTCTCCAGGAAACACATCTAACCCACAAGGACACAAACAGTCTCAAGGTGTATAGATGGAAAAAAAAAATTCCATGCAAATGAAAACCAAAAGAAAGCAGGTGTAGCCATCCTCATATCAGATAAAATTGACTTTAAATCAACAATACATTCCCAATATTTGGAATTATTAACCAAGAAATGTGTGGATTTCAGGAAAGATTTTCTCTTTTTAATGTTTAATTTTAGTGTCTCTTAAAATTTGAACTTGTTTTAACCACATGTTCAATAGGAGAGAAGAAAAAAATTAGTTTTTCCTTATTTTTTTCCCTTTGGGCTACTTATGTAATCTGAAACAGTTTTAATTCTTTTTCTGTATGAAACCAAATTTTATTGGTTTTATATTCATAGAGAAGTTAGACATTATCTCTAGAGCTTTTAAGGAGACAGAGTAAACCAGTTTTTGACCCTGAGAAAATAATCTGACAGATTGCTCCCCTCGCCCCCAACACTGGCCATAGTGAGAACATCCATCTTTCCTTTGAAATGGAAAGATGACTTTGAAATGGAAAGCAGTGAAATAGTAGTCGTCAACAGAAACAAAATATTTATGTTCACTGTTTTCTCAGCTTTAAAATTCTTATAAGCATAAATATTGTGCCATGTAGTTATGTTTGAACACAGAAAGACATGGTAGTTTTTGTCCCATGGGACTTTCAGTACATTACCTTCAATACCAAACAGCTCAAGCATGAAATTGAACATTGCTTTTTGTTTATACTTGTTTGGATAAAATGCTAGGATTCATTTTTATGGTCTCTAATACAGAATTCTATAAATTTAGTAGATTTGAGAAAGCAGCAGAAGTATATGTTCATAGTAAAATTGTGTAAAACATCTATTTTCTTTAATGATGAGGTAATAATTATATCCAACTCATAATGTTGTAACAATTAAGTGAATTAATGCATAGAAAGCATATAGACCATTGCTTGGCATACAGTAAAAATTTAGTAAATATAGTTTTTAAAATTTTTATCATTGCTTTTCTTGTTATTAATGGTGAAGAGCAAGAAAAATGCATTCTGGAAGGCATGAAAACATTCCAAAAATTCCAACAGGGATCTTCAGGATAATGTAGACATAAAGAAATAGTCTTAAAATAAAATATTCTGAGGAAGAGAGAAATTTTTGTCTAGAATTTCATATAATTCTTTTTTTTCAGAAAGAAATGCTATTCGTATACTAATAGAAAAATGAACGGCTAGAGACTTTCAAGACAATAATGAGTTTAAAAGGATAATTTTTGCTGATGTCTGCTGTTGGTATAATATAAAAATAGTTCAAAGAAGAGAAAAAATCAGATCATATGTTCTGGGGAAAATATTTTAAGGTCAATAGAACTCAGTAGGTGCTTTTAGGTTCTGCCCGGTCCATCTCTTCTTTTCTGACACCTGCACACACCAGGCTCTTCCAGAAGAGAATACAAAAGATTCACTGGTCCTGAGTAAAACTCCCCCTCTTTCCCTTCCTCTCTAACCTCAGCTTCTGGGCAAGAGGCTGGCACACTGACTCCAGGTGAACTGGACAAATTTTCCCTCCAGGAAAACTAGAAGTAGGGCTAAAACGAAGCTCATCAGATTCTGCTTGTTGTTTCAACTGAAGAAATACGAGGACAGATTACTGGGCATGCTTTCCCCAGTGAACAAAGAGAAGGCAGGAAATGTGAGAAGGGGTGATAGAGCAGACAAATAAACTGGAGAGCAGCCATAAGGAGGAGAGCAAAAATAATAGACCAAGCAGATAAAGAGTGACAGAGAGAAAATGAGGACAGTTTCTCAATCTCTGGAAATCTTTCTATTCCCTTCTGAGGCCAACCGGGACTTCTGGTATTAGACCTATGTGGTACCTCTGAGGTCCTTTTTGTGTTTAAGATGTTTTAAATATTCTGTTCCACACATACACACATGTATTAATATGCTAATATATATTAACTCTCATATAATGTATAGTAATTGTATATAATATAGTTGTATATTATATAATTTAAAACAAACATATTATGTATTAATAATATGTAATTTAATACTAATATATAATTATTATATGTGTACATATATATGCAAAGTATTTAAATTAATTATAAAGGAAAATTTTGGGTTTTAATTCTACATTTAACATTAACAGTATTTCATTCAAATATAAGGAATACCTATAAAAAAAATTGAATAATTTAGAAATATGGGTAATCTGTTGGGATGACGAACTGTCACCATAAAAAAATAAGAAAATTGATATTTGCTTCTTATTTTTCTTTACTTTTTAAAAATAAGTATGTGACACAACATACATTGTTAAGTCTTCTGTTGATGAAATAGACACTTGCATTTGCAACTTCTTCGGTATGGTTATGTAATATCTTTCAAACTTATTAATATAGAAAGACAATAGTACAGATAGAACTAAGAAATATTGAATAATGGGATTCTCTAATATAATCCAAAGATAGGCTAATTACTTGTCATGCTTAAATAAGATTACGATATTAAACATCTCCCATGGCTTTCCTTCTTTTGTGACTTCACTTGAACATAGTTGTCTGATTTCATTATCATTGCAAATATTTAAAGAGAGGGAATATTGTCCAGTAGATAATAAGACAAATTTATAAAACAGAACTCAGAAGCATTAGTACATCAACAAAAATTTTACATGCAGTTAAACCACATAAAAGAAGAGTGGACTACCACACACCTGGCTTTATTTATCTCTGGCTTTCCCTCGTGCTTTTCCATATACATGGAGAATTTGTAATCCTGTGAAACAGGAACTCATGTCTCTCTACTGCATTTCTAGACAGCATCATCGTATTTGTAAGATCAAAGTTTCTTATCTTTCCTACGTAGCTCACACATAATCTTGATGGTGTGTATTCCTTAGGATCTCTGCACTATCTTCAGTCACAAAAATGTGAGGAATATTCAATCACAGGTCATGTTATCATTGAATTCAGAGTCATCTGTCCAAATTACAAACAGATGTTCTATTACCCAAAGTCTAACATATTAAGAACATAAACTTTTGTTTTTCCATTGTTCTTATCACGAATTTTAAGTTTTCACACTGTGTACTTTCAGTAAACAGATGAATAAATGTGAACACATGAAGATACACTGGTTTTCTATCTCATGCACTATGAATCTTAACCTCCTCTGATTTTAAGCTTTCTGACGTCAGTGTGTAGCATAGTGACAGACATTATTTAACGAAAATAATGAGCTATATCATCAACTCAGTAATTGATAACTAGCATATATAGTTGAAATGTGACAGTATTTGGCAAGGGCAAATTACATTAAATTAAAATTAATAAGCTGATCAAGTGGTATCTGTCAGGTTTTCATCAATGTAATTTCACAATTTTCCTCCTTTTACTAGATTACTATTTGAGGAGGAGATCTGCTGATATTATGGCATTATTCCCTGTTTTATCGCATCCCACCTCCCAGTCCCAGCATCCATTGATAATACCCACCTGTGTCATTACATAATAGCTGAATATTTCCTCCAACTATACCAATCTAGTAAAAAGAAGAAAATGGTGAATTTGCGTTCATGAAAACCTGGCAGATAATTGAATACTAGGATGTGTGAGTTCTAGAGAAGTATGAAGAAATAAATTGCACACTTTTTGCTTTCAAGGAGATAATAACATAATAAAGACAAAAGGATCATTCCTAAATAATCACAAAAATCATCTATAAGGAGCGGAGGCAAATACAGTGGCTTGGATAATGATCAGTGCACATCCAGCTGGGCATGCAGGAAGATTTCTCAAGGCTTTGGACCTAGTCTTCAAGAGAAAGGTAGGATTTTGGTAAATAGAGACCATTGGGGAAAATATGTCATTTGGGAAAGGAATTATATGAACATAATGTTGACAAGGGAATATTCTGGGATTGGTCAGTTGATGGTGAAGCAAATACTTAAGGTAAAATCAGAAAAAGAGTGGGAGACAGTTTGGGAAATACAGGTCAGGACCCAACTGTAAAAGGGTGGTGAAGACTGTTTTCTAGTTTGTAGAGGACGGACTAAGAAGTTTGGGTTTGATCTGCACCAACAGGGAACTGGGGAACCGGGGAATGAAGGCAGTGTGTCTCCATCTGTCCCAGTACTTGGAGGACGGCTCCCACTTCCTGTTAGTCTCCAGGCTGGCAAGCTTTCAGCCTCAGCCTCCCAGGAATGCAAGGAGCCCTCTCAGGTTACTGAGATATCATAGCTTCCCTTTCCTGGCCAATCTCCGCAGCCTCAACATGGTCCTCCGCAGAGAGACAAGCATTCCTTTTCACCTCCAGTGAGACACTAATTAATATTGATGGGAATATTGTCATTGATACTGACAGGCAAATGGAAGAGTATTGCTCTTCGATGCCACTTTCCCTGAGGGCCACCAGAAGGCCACTTTGGTCTAATTGATGTTTTTTGCTTTCTCCTCTCTCTTGACATTTTCTGTTGTTGTTTTCCCTGATACCAATGATTAGCTTCTCATAAACATGTATGTCATCGTGTCTTATCTGTCTGGTCTTTTTTCCAACAGCAACCTCTGCCATTAGTCCTTGTTTGTTATTATTTCCTCCTCTTCTTTCTTACCTTCATTCTCTTCCTTGGGGTTTTGAATGCTCAATTTATTTTATCGCTGACATGAGTCACTGGTCTGTGAGAACATTTCTTTCCTTAAGTTTGAAAAATGTACCAACTGACTTTCTGTAATTTTTGAATCTTGGATTAAATCTCTTTCTCAGCCTAATTAGGAAGCTTTTTATTTGTTTCCAGGTTTGGGGCTGTTCAAGTTGATTGAGGCTTTTATTAAGTGGATACTTTCTTTAAATGAAGAGTAGTGTAACTTTCTGAAATTGCCATAGAAACTCAGGGAGTTAAAACTCACCTGAACGAGAGTAACAGCTTATTTGCTTTTATACTGTCATGAGCTTCTACACTGGTCATTTACTGGATCTTATCTCTTAATTATATCGGACTGTCTCTGTTGTTCCTGTCTTATGCCAACTTCCAGTTTTCCACAATTTGCTTTCACTGACTCTCCTTGAGGACATTTCTTCCAGCGTCTGTTAGGAGAAGGCCAATATAAAATGTGCTGTCTCCAGGCGTCCTAACAATGGTGCTGAAGGGAAACTGCATGTGACCAATATCGATGCATGATCTTCCTCCACATTCTGTATCTCCCTTAATAATCATAACCTCAGTGTAGCTCTGCTTATGCCTAGAGTCGTGTATGATTCTTTTAAGATTTTCCTCAAAAACCTGTCTTCTTTCTTTAGAAACCAAAGGTTCAAATCTGGCTATTCTATTGAACAAATATTTGTAAAATTAATATGATGTCAGGCACTTATGTAAGTATTTAGGGTGTATTGAACAAAACAAAGATCTCTACTCTCAGGGAACTTAATTTTTGTTGAGTGCTGTTTTATTTTAAAAGTTATATTTAGTGCTATAAAATTAATTATTTTAAAATTAAAGAATTTGTGAAACTTTGTCACCTATATAGTATACACTGTCTTATTTTACCCTGAAATACTTCTAACTCTCATATAGATATTGCCAATAAGAATAAATGGTATATAGAGAATAAATGGATTAGCATGACTCCCAAGTTAGATTTATGTTTCCTACCTTAAAAAGCTTAATTCAGTCTTTATAGATCACTATGGAGACATTATAATTTAAAATATTTCTTTAAATAAGTTTGATTTATAGACACTGGTTGGGAAATAAAATGAAATTACATAAGGAAGAACAATTCACTTAAGCATCTGGTCATCTAATTCTATTCAAGTTTTAGTACTTTTAACTCCACTCTAATAGTGTGAAAGGGAATTTGGATAAGCTGCCTCAAAGTGAGATTTTTCTGTATCTGGACAAAGGAACGGATACCATCTACCCGAGAAATGTGAGGATGGTTCACCATTAGAGATTTAAAAACTTCTATGAGGCTTTTTACATCTGATTAAGTTCTATGTAGTAGCAAAAAGTGTTATACAAGTCAGACTTGTGATATGTATTTCTACTGTCAACTCTCATTCCTGAAGACAAACGTGGGTTAACGTTCAAATATTTCACCTGTCACTTAGTGAGGGAGCCAATGGTATGGTTTCTACTACAGAACTGCTCTTTGAAATTTATTTTCATGTTTTCTATTCTCTCATTGAGAAAGATGGCCTATAAAAGCATTGCTGACACAATATTATTCTGTATACACTGTACTTCTGCAATAAGACTTTATTTAGAATTTGATCTGCTACTTCCTCAATTTTATTTTGTGTAAATAATGCATAAGAAAGTGAACAAATATCCTAAATTATATTTGAAAGAGTCTTGAAATAGCAGGAGCTTTAGCATTTAATGTAGCCCTAAAAAATTGGTAATTATATAACTTTGATTAAAGAGAAATAACATTTATGATATGTCCTTTCCATACTACATCCTGTGCTAGTAGATTTTATACCTAAAAGTATAAATTCATTTAACTCTAGGAACATGTATTATTTTTATGTGACGATACAGGCAGTGGAGTAAATGTAGTAAGGAGAATAATAGGCTTTTAATCTAAGGAAATGTGACTATTTCCCCAGTTTTTAATTAAAAATAGTGATCATCATAAGGGAATTTCTGTGAAACCATATATAAAGTTTAAATAAATGTAAACAAATTCAACAAAAAGCAAAACATGCTTTTTGTTCTTTACATTAAAATAATAGACGAATTGAAATCAATTCCTTTAAAATTTTATGTTTGGTGTTTCCATAAAGTCTTTGTATCAGAAATGTGTTCCTAGATAGCTACACATAAAGGCATGTTTTAATTTGTGAGCTCAACCTCCTCCCCATATCTGATGGAAGAGGGATGAATATTTGACTTATATTAGACCAATCAAATTACTTCTTCAAGTATTTGTGAATAGGATGCAGTCCCTGACGACAGCTTGAATGAGAAACCTTTAGGGTGGCTTCCTTCCAACGACTGATGGAAATTCTAAGGGTCAGCCAATTGGTAAAGGTAGTTAAGTATTTTGGTGTTTTTATTGTTTTAATGTTTTTTGTTTGTGTTTCTTTTTAAGGAATAGACTTTTCAGAACATCATAACTTATTTTAACTAATCATATATAAAAATGACCATAAGTACGAATCTGACACCTAATCCACTTGTTCTCAACCCCTTGCTGTAAATTAAAATCACCTGCTGATCTTTAAAATGCATAGGAGCTGGGCAGCACCACTGACCAAGTTTAATCTCTGAGAAAAATATCCAGATGCCAGTAATTTAAAAATCCCTTCAGGTGATTCATATTTGAGAAACAGTGATCTAGCCATGGATTCAATGATACTGCAGTGTGCATCAAGTGCATGTGTGTCCCTTCTTGTGTTACCAAGCACTACGTAGGCCCTCCCAAAAAGTTATAAAAAATCACTTACTGCACAATGATTAAAATGAAAGAATGGGCCAGAATATAAGTTTAGCAAGCAACTAAGGAGATTGAGAAGGATCAGCCACTAAGGAAGGAGAAAAAGCAAGGGAGAACATATCCTGGAAGTTACGTGTAAAAGAAAGAGTTGATTTTACTGTGGGTTAAGTTGAAATAAATCACAGCAAGTTTCTATGCTGACAGAACCAATTCAGTAAAGAGAAAATAATCTGAACATGCAGGCAGTATCTCCCCTATATTTGGGCAAGAGGATCCGTGGCCTGGGCTCTGTGCTTTAAAGACCACCACCCCCATATTATAAACACACATACACAAAAGGCATTCAAGAACTCATGAGCACATCTGTCCCTCAGGAGGGGGCTGGCTTCCAGTGTGGAAGAAGCCTTAGGTAGGATTACAATGCACTCATCCACTGTGCCGTGGAGAAGGCAGCCTCTGTGGGTAAATATGCAGGTAGGTTACAGATTTGGTAGTTAAAAACTTGTGTGGGTCTTTTCTGGGTGTTTTGATTTTTTCAAACGAAATAATACTTAAATTAATAAATAACTAATGAATAAAATACTGTCTATTATTTAGACAGCTTTATTAACAAATTAAAATTTGGTTCAAATCTCTACTCTTTTTTTTTAGTATAAACACTTAAAAATAGAGAAAAATGACTAACCAGCTGCATATGTGTCTTAGAAAAGTAGAACCAAAGAATATAGGACCAGACAGATAGGAAGCAGCTAAAATGATAAGACTGATGTGCATCTCTCTCTCTCTCTCAGTGTCTCTTTAGCTGTCACTTCCCAGGTGATGTTTAGCCTTATCTGTTATTCATTTATATCATAATAATTAAGTGTCATTTAGAAAATGAACACTGAAAGATATGATATATTACTATCATGAAGCAAGTCTGCTTTAGTTGGACAATATTATCAGATCAGTAGTACTCTAATAAGGATAGAATCCTGGACAGAAGAGGGACTCCAAAGATTAAATTATATCAACACCTCTAAAGAGACACCATCACATCACCATCACCATCACCATCACCATCACTATGATCGTAAGAAGGAAGACGAGGAGGAGAAGGTGGAGAAGTCGATGGTGGGGGAAGAAAGGGAGGGAAAAGGGCTGGACAGCAACAGCTGTGACCACCTGCAAGAAGCAAAGCCCCCCTTTCAAACTCTGATGTCCACTCTGAGCTGTTATTTGAGAGAAAATAATACATGTATTCTGTGTCTGAGCAGTTGCGTGGTTGAAACTATTTGTAGAGTGGTTTACTCACCATAATAACATAGTGGTTAACATTCACCAAATAATTATTTTGTTCCAGAAAACATAATATTAAAGCATGTTATTTCATTCAATCTCATTACAAAACTATGTTTTCAATACCATTTTATAATCATCATTTTTTAAAAGGAATTAAAGAGTTGAAGTACTTTTTCCAACAACATATAGCTGTGGAAACTGAGTTTAGAATAGTTAACTAATTATCTCCAGGTAACTCTAGGATTACGTTCCATTCTGTCTAACCCTAGACTGTTGTTGAAACTAATTTACAGAGAGAGAGCCTGGGAGAAGAAAAGTTAAAGATAACTGGGTTGTTTGAGGTAGAAAATATACAAAGGACATAAGAATCTATGTGGGTAAAATGCTGAAGATAAACTCTGCCTACTTTACCCTTTTGCATGGGACCAGCACTTACACTTAATGACAAACTCTGCTCAGATACTTACACAAATAACCATAAGCCTAATCAGGAGCACTTGTGAAAAAGTGTTAATTATGTTTATTAAAATTTGTTCACCTGATGAATTCTTCCAATGCTGGAGGAAAATGAGAGCTGCTTAGAAATTACTATTGGGAACAATGAAAATGAAATTGACTTTTTTAACGAATAATCACTTACGATAATTTAGTTTAACACAGTAGATTCTAACAGCTAATGTTATCATAGTAATGGTATTTATTATATATCTTATATGAAATGCTTATCTCATTAAAATTAAGAACAAAAATAGTGAGTCTGGATTTATGGACTGAATTTATAGATTAGCAGTTACCTATCTGGCCCAGAAAATTATAGATTATAGAGTTTCCAAGGTATATTTTAATTTACATCAAAAATGAAAAATTTCAGATGTCCCCAAATCCAGTCATTGCTCACAAAAAACTTACTGCTCCAAAGAAGAATATGAACGCCTCTAATGAATATGATATTCTTAATCCTAATATTCATAAGTATTTATTACATATGTAACAATTTATATTAAATCAAATAAATTTTTCTAGTTTCTTAACAGGGTGACACTAATAACAAGGCATAAGATATTAAAGTGAGTGCCCTAAGAGAAAAAGAATAGTCAAGGAGATACTGAAAATATTAGGGGAATTCATTTTCATTTATATTACATTTCTCAAATTTCAGTCTTCTCATTTATGTAGAAAATGGAATGGTTTTTGTTTCCTATGGAATTAAATTACTTTCTATTAAATAATATGTTATTACCTAAGAGTAATTTTCTGTATCAAATTTTCAGGTACTATAATGTTTAAATGTATAAATGTAAACATCAGCTGACAGCCAAAAATGAGCTATTCTAAACCCTTAACATAGTGTTAAAACAATTTTAAATTAAATAAGATAAAGTTTAACAGGATCAATTCATTATCTCTTTCCCCATAATTTCTTATGCGATCTTGAAACATCACACACTCCTTGTGCACAGTCCCAATAATCATGCATGTACCAGGTGAATATGGGCTACTGTCATAGCTGATTACATCAAAAGTGGACTGAGGAGCCAGGAGCCAACCAGAGACTAAACCAAAGGTTACAGACATCAATTTTATTAGTTGGTGGTAAGCATTGGACCAGAAATGTTGTAAAGACTTTGGGCCATTTTTGGTCATTTTCGTTGCAATATACTTTGACCACAGCATACCAGCAAACGTAAATATGTGAGTCTGCGGAGGGAAGCTGAGAAATTAACCGGACTCAAAAATATAAGCATAGAAGAGGCTATCAGAGATTAACTGCCTAAAAACTGATCAGTTCCTGTGACTGTCTCTCACCATGACTGACCTTTCAGCTGAAGGCAGTGAGGGTAGTTTTCTATCATTTGCAATTAACTTTAACTACTTACAAAATTTTTATTTAAAATGAACAACAATGATGAAAATTCTAAAACAAGAAATTAAATGTGGTAGCAGTCAATTTGAATAAACTCTACAAGATTCAGGTAATAAATTGTGAGATAGCATTTAAAAATTTAAAAGAGTTCTAAGCTAAGCTACCAGAAGCATACAGTAATTTAATATGGATATAGATAATAAAAAAATACCCCATCTCTAAAGACTAGGCTCAAGAAATCAAGAATATATTTTACAATCCCTTAAAGAATGTTAAATGTGTTTATATCTATTAAATGAATATGTTAGAAAATATAAAAATGAACATGATTATTAAAAAGATAGCAAGAAACATAGAAATATAAAATAGATAAAACAAATAATAATAAGTAATAATATAAAAGTAATCATTTGGACAATGTAGACCCAAATGTAATCCCTATGATTATCAGAATAACTTTAAAAACAGAGAACATATACATAACATTTTCTACAGTTGGCCATATGTTGGTTTATAAAGCAAGTCTCAACAAATAACAAAGGATTGAAGTCATGCAGTGTATACTCTTTAGCATCAGTGGAAAAAAGATCAATTTAAAAAAATGAAAAGAAAATTGCCAACAGCTTGGAAATGAAGTAACTTATTTCTAAGTAACCAGTAGGACAAAATAATAAAAAAAAGAGTCACAAATGAAATTAGAAGATATTTTGAACTGACTGATAATGAAAAAATGTGATATATAAAAACTCATTAAATGTAGCTAAAGAATTGCTTAGAGGGGAAATTACAGCCTTAAAGATCTGTTGAGGGATATTTGTAGACAAAGTTAAAAAGTCTTCAAAACAATGACATAAGATTTCATTTCAAGAAGCTCAAAAAAAGAAAAGGAGAATAATTTTCAAACAGTAACAAAATAATAAAGAGCAGAAATCAATAAAATAAAAAAGCATACAATAGAGAACAAAAAGCAAGTTGCGAGTAGTTCTTAAAAAAAATTAACTTGAGAAACCCAACAAATACTATTCAAATCTAAAATAGAAAGAAAACTCCCCCAAAAGAGCATCACTACGGAGCTACAGATATTAAGTAAATATTGTGATGAACTTTGAACCAATAACTTTGCAAGTGCAGATGAGAAAAACAAATGCCTTGAAAAACATAACATAAATTGACAAAGCAATAAATAGAATTATAAATAATTTTGTATCTCTTAATGAAATTAAATCTGTTACCAAAAACATTCTTTCAATGAAAAGTTCAAGTCCAAACAACTTCATTAGTGAATTCTACTAAATATTTTTGAAAGTAATAATGCCAATGTTTACATATTCTTGCAAAGGATAGAAAAAGAAGGAAAGATTTCCAAACTCATTTCCTATCACAATTTTAAACTTAATATCAAATCCTGACAAGGACACTACTTCAACAGTAACAACAAAGAGCAGACCCATCCTACTCTTAAATTTAGATGTTAAAATCTTGAACAAAATAATAGTAAATCAACTCTAGTGATATAAAAAGTCAATAATCCATCATGAGTAATTGTAGTGTATTTCAGGAATGAAAAGGTGTTTTAACATTCAAATATCATTTGATATAATTCACCACATTGACAAGAAGAAAGAAAAAAACATTATTATCCAATAAAGGTACTGCTGTGAGCAAAGTAGTCATTTCAGAGAATTTTCTTAATATGATAAAAAGGTATTTAAAAAAGAAAAAAACACTAAGTCAATCAGTACACACAATGAAGAGTATTGAAATCATTTCCTCTTGAGAAGGTACTTCAAAGAAGATATCCGTGACAGTAAATATTTGAAAATAGACCCATCTTACTTATTTCCTTGGAAATGCAAATTAAAATAAAAATGAAATTTCATCAAACATACCTCAGATTGTCTAAAATGAGAAAGGTAGTAAATATGTTTTATCAATGAAGATATGGAGCAACTGGAACTAATACACTGCTAGAGCATGTGCAAATTGGTAAATCCATTTTCAAAAACCATTTGACAGTGTTTATTAAATGTGGACCTACACATACCTGAACACCCTGTGGTTCTATTCCTGAGTATATAACCTCACCTAAATGAAGCAAGAGGTGTTAGGAGACCTTCATAACAGTACTACTTTTTCAGCTTTACTTAATAGCATTCAAATACCATTAAGCTTACCCAATGATATTGTACAGTTTAGTGTTTTTTTAGTATTTTCACAGAGTTGTGCAACCATTACCACCATATACTTTTAGAATATTTTTAACAGAAAAAAAGATGAAAGAAAGAAAAAGAAAAGAAAACTGATATTCATCAATAGTGGAATGATTAATTAGTGATATATTCTTAAATGGAATACTATTCAGCAGTCATAATGAATTAAACTACACTTACATGTAACAGCAGTGATGATTTTCACAAACTTTGTACAAAAAAAGCCAGACATTGTGTGATTCCCTTTACATAAATTAAAAACTGTAAAAAAAAATCCATCATGTTACAAATCAGGATAGTGTTTATCTCCCGGGTATAGTGAATGAAAGTCAGCCATGAGTAATCTTCAGGGGACGCTGATAAAGTTCTAGTTTTTGATTCAGTGCTGGTTCCATGGATGTATCAATTTTGTGAAAAATCATTGTGCTGCGTAGGTATGATCAATATAAGTTTTTCTGTGTGTGCTACATTTCAATATAATATTTATTTAAAATGAAAAAAGACATTTACTATTATCTTCATATTGTTACTGGCATTTTATAGCAATTTGTCATGTCCCAAAGCAAAAATTGATTTCTGAATTCCATAATTCTACACATTGTTTCCCCATTTAAATGCCATTTAAATACCAACTGCTGATGTAAGAATGGGCATTAGTTAAAGAATTATAGTTGAAGGTAAGAATTTATTTTTGTGTGTGTGCATTAGCTTTTCCTTTTGAATATTGTTTTAGTTTTCAAGTTTTCATTGAGCTATGAAACTAAATATCTTTGTGATTTATATATGCATAATTTATTTATTAATAGATACATATGGCTGAATATGAAGGGTAAATATATCCATTACTTGAAAGTATAAAATAACATTGTCTTCAAGAAATGATTTTTTGAACACTTGATTATGCATTTTTATCATTTTTATCATTGGATCCTCTTGAATCTTAATACTTTGGTTATTGAATCATTACGCAGAGTACTTGAATAGATTTGTGAATATTTTTCCAAAAGCATATTTTTAATGGAGTGCATGTCTATACACAGTCATCATAATTTAAAAGCACTACCTTTCATACTCAAGTGTGAAGTCCATCTTGAATTTCTTTTCTTCGAATGTGGAAGCTCCTGTCAAGAAGCCTGGTGTTCACAGTTGAGGACCCTGCCCGGGAGAAATGCCCACTCCATTCTTCACTCTTCTTTTTCAGTGGTCCTCAAATGCAAAGGGTGACTTGATTCAATAAGCTCTAAGACTCCACTGGGGCCAGGCCTAGTGCCCAACGTAAAAAAGGAATATAGGGCATTTTCTCTGCCCACAAAAGCTCATAGACAGAGGAAAAAAATATGTAAAAGTATCACAAGACAACTTGATTTACAATATAACACTCTAAAGCATGATGCACAAGAATAAGGGATGTGGCAGAATATAAAGGCAGAGTTCTCGGTCATGCTCCTATTGTTAAAAACGTTCATATGACATGATGTGGAATATTGGCCTATCTTCTTTAAGTCATCTTTAAACAGTAGATGAAGGACTGAGATCAGATTTTTAAGGGAAGATGTTACTGTGAAATTCTGTAAGATCTACTGAGCAGGCAGTTAGCTGGGATCCATGATACGAATCAGTGCACAGAGACGGTGGTTAAGTCACGGAAGTGAGTGAGATGAACCAGGAGGAATACCCAAGCGAAAGGAGCAATCGTGCCAGGGTAACGGGCATTCTTCACTGCCCTCTGCCCCAGGCAGGCAATGCTCTTTTCCATATACGATATGTCATGACACACGGCTGAACTTGCTAGCAGACAGAATTGCTGTGCATCAAAAATCACTCTGACAAATGTGGTTCTGTTTTGCGTTTTGTTAACTGATTGGAAAAGTTAACTGGGAATTTATTTTTCTTTGCCTATTTAAAGATAAGTGTAGGATTCTTTGTTTTCCATTGTTTGGATTTGGGTAAGTTTGGGTTTGGGGATAGAGAGAGGTTCTTCCTTGGTATTTATTTATGTATCCACTCATTCCCTCAATTTGCCTTAATTTATTTAGTTAAACATGTTTTTTATGCACTGACCATTTGCCAGACACTGCACTAGGCATGCTGACACTTGTGCTAGGTTATCATCTGTCATCTGTCAGCTTGACATTCTCCCTCTATTTACCGTTCTCTGTTCCATCAGGTTTGTAAACTAAAAATCAAAACCGAACAAACAAGCAAACAAAACAACAAAACACCAGCAACAAAACTCTCTCCTCACATTTCCCTGAACTGCCTTTCTAATAGAATCTGCCAGCAGGAGGTTTGTCAGACCAATGGAAGAAGGAAGGAAAGGAAACATTTGTTTTTCTGCCCCTGGTGATGGCTATTTCTGTGACAGTGAATGGGGGATCCCCCAGGGGTCTGGGGCCTCAGCAGGAGAGTGGTCCCCCATGTTCTGCTCTTTAAAGATGTCCTTCCAATAGCAGCTGTGCCACAAACTCAAACATCCAGCAGATTAATGGTCTGCGTGGGCTCTAGGTTTCCCTCCGGGCAATAAAAATTTCATGATCTTGGGTAGCAACTCTCTGTTCTCCTTTGCTCCTACAGCCCTTCTAACACATTTGTAACTAACTCATATACGTAAATTCCATAGATTAACAATATCTAGGGTAGTTTCTCTTTTCCTGACTGGCCTCCAATTGATGAAGGAATGGTGGACCCGAGTGAAATTGATTCCAATCCAGTTATTTTACATCAGGGACTCAAATACTAGATTAAATTAGAAAATACATGTTTCATAGCAATATGAACTCGGTAAATATTATCATTGTTGTCAGTGGTTATTATCTTTGTCATCTGTTATAGAAAATAGCTCAAAATGACCTCTTGTTAATTCATATTTTTAAATGTATTTGTCTATAATTATTAGTAGTAATTAATATTGGAATTTTTACTCTATTCAAATGATGTATTCCTAAACTATTCCCTGAAAACTTTTATAGATTATATACCATGTAGCTTCATAGACTTCTGGATGTAGAGGTTTTCTAGAGCTTTGAAGGTATTAAAAACTTTAATCTGAATCATTTCCTTAAATTTTCCTTTGCAAAAGTGGGAAGGAAAGCCTTTTTCTGTATACATAGAGCCATATATCTTTGTATGTTTATGTAAACAATTAAAAATTTCTCTGTAGTTAAAATTAATATATCCATGCATTAATTCCTCCCTTCAAGAAATATCAAGAGAGGGAGATGATTTATTGTTTTCCATGCATCTAAAATATATATTTAAATTTCCAGAATTTCCCCCAAAATAATTAGTTCAAATTGACTAGTTATCTGCAGATTATTTGTAAATATTTTTACATATATGGTATAGATATAGGCATGTATATAGATTTAGATATTCACTTCACTTTGAAATAGTTTCAGTGAATAAAAATTTAAGGTTGCTGGTTTCCCAGGACAACCAAAAATAATCAAGAAGCAATATGCTGAAGAAAACACAGAGGAGAACATTATTGTTCATAAAAAGAGTAATTAAATAACAAAGTCAATATGCTTCTCATGATACTACAAATTTGAACTGAGTTTATTCTGTAGCCCAGGCAACATTTTTAAAAAAGTAGCAGAGGTCAGATAAAAATTGTTTTCTTTTATAATATAAATTCAGAGAAACATTAAAATCTAACCCAGTTTTATTGAATATATTCCTTGCAAATTTTAAAATGGGTTATCTTTCGAGACCAGGCTACTGGGAGGCATATTTGATACAAAAGCATTGACAGGGCTGGGTCTTAACTGGAATGTTTAGGTATCCAAAGAAAGAAAAATTAAACCCACTGTTCTAGATGGCAGGTTATTGTGAATGCTTGTTCCTGTTGTAAAATACATCTGACCACAAGGCTGGAAAGCTAATAAAAATGACCACACGAACCTTCATAAATCAAAACACGTTTATTTCTTTTGCAAGTTTTTTTAAGGGTAGGACTACTGTAAATGAAATCCATTAAAACCTGGGGCATATTAATACTGGACCACATACAGTGATGTCAGTCATATAATATGTGGAAAAAAGTACTTTCACTGGTCTAAATGTCTTATACGCTTATACAAACATTTTATTACTGAGAATTACCAAATGTGGACATTTATTACTGCAGATGTAACAAATGGACTAGAAAATACATTTATAGGCAACTTGCTTAGTTCTCAAACCTGAGATGTTTTAGATCTCACACACACAAAAAGCCAACTACTAATGCTATTGTACCCTTGAAGGCTAAAAGTGGAGTTTATGGAGGGTGAAATAAGAGTTACTAAATGATGCAGCTCAACTGATTTTACTACCTAAATGAAATGCAAAAGAGCTTCATGGGGAACTCAAGAAAAAAAAAAAAGGTGCCTAGGCTGTAGGAGGTGTTCAGGAATTCAAGGCAATAATTTCAATAATGTTTATCCAAATAGGTCATGACATTGCATAAATCAAAATAAACATTTTTTATTTTAGTAAAGTGGAAATAGGCATTAAAAATTTAAAACAAGATCCTCAACTCCATATATGTAGTACTTGCAAAGTCAATGTGAAATGATGCCTTATTGCTGGTTAACTATCTAAATTTTGTATTTCCAGGTTTATTCACGAAATTTCCTTGGCCAGCTAATGGAGTTATCTGACCACATTTCTAAAAATCAGGAGTATTTATTTAAAGAGTTATAAGAGACATTCAATGTATTCTTAAAAGTGCAACATTTGTCTTTCTGTGCTATATCATGTGATATAAAATTATTTTACTTGACAGAATCAAACAAGTTATTTCCAGGTCTTCTTTTGCTCTATAATGTTAAGATTTTCACCTACTAGAATCAAGACTATGTCGTATTTATGGAGCTCTTTTTTATCAGCAGGGAAGTTTCCTTTTCCACAGGTAAATTACCATTATAGAGAGTAGCACTTCTTCCACACCACTGTATCCTTCACAATGTAAATAATACACCATTCTTTTTATTTTATTTATTTACATTTTTATGATGTCTATGTCCATCCAGGCTGCTATATACCATATACTGAGTGGCTTATAAACAACATTTATTATTCACAGTACTGAAGGGTGGGAAGTCTAAGATCAAGGCACAGGCAGATTTGGTGTCTGATGAGGACCTGTTTCCTAGTTTATAAAAGGCATCTTCTAGGTGTGTCATGAAAAGCAAACTCCCTCTGGCCTCGTTTATGGGGGCACCAATTCCATTCGTGAGGGCTCTGCCTTCATAATCTAGTCACTGCCCAAAGGCCCCCACTTAATACCATTACCTCAGGGGTTTGGATTTCAACATGTGAATTTTTGAGTGGACACAAACATTCAGATGATAGCATATTATAGATATTTATTTATATATTAATAATAAGCTGTTTTCCTCTTCTATATCCTGAAAATTGCTCTTAATTTTTGTACTAATTCTTTTTGCTCAGATTAACTGTAATGATAAAATTACAGACAAAATCTTTAAGCATGCTATGAATTAAAGTATAAAAAGAAAAATACTGGTTTCAGTTGGTTCCTCATATAACATGTAAAAATGGGTTGGAGTTTAGAATTGGTATTTGCTTTATTACAGTGTAATTTCATTTTCCTTAGTTTTACTGAGCTCACAAATTAGGTTTCCTTTAAAATTTACCTTCTTGGGGCAATGGGGAGTTATTATTTTGGGTAGAGAACTCAGTTGGGAAGATGAAAAAGTCCGGGAGATAGATTGTGGTGATGGTTGCAAAACAATATGAATGTACTTAATGCCCTTGAACTGTGCACTTAAAGTTAAAATAGTAAATTTTGCTATGTATATTTTACCCTATGTTTTTTAAAATGGAAAAAATATATCTTTTTTAAATTGAAACAGTCTGGAGTTTTGGGAAGTATTTTTTTTTTCACTCCTCGGATCACCCTTGTGAAATAGGTAGTAAAAGATTCATGTAGCTTTCTTTTTCGTGTAGGGTGTGAAAAAGAGTTACCAGATAGCAGTATTATCAGTTCAAAGAGCTGTTAGAGTTGAGCCCAAGCATTCACATTCAAAGACATGTTGGAAAAGTCCAATTTAATGAAACACTGTGTGCATAATCACACTGGAAGCTACCATCCGCAGTAAGGCAGATTTTGACATGAACAAGGTAAAATGATTTGATTTATTTCCAATGACGAGGGGAGGGATACTGTTTGATGATGTGTCCTAAAATAAAGTAGATAATGTGTCCAACAGCAAAACTGCAATAGCCTGGGTATCATGTTTTCACAATTCACTTCATTGATTGATTGATTCATTCATTCATTCATACAGAATTTTCTAGGAACCAACTTATATGTCAGGCCAGGGAAAATAAAGATAAAATATGACAGTCATAATACTCATCAATTCCTGAATGAATATTCCTTTCATGTAAATAGATTCTTTGACACCAAGGCCTTCTTTATTTAATATTAATATTATAAATATTTTGATGTACTGCCTCAATGCATCCATGAAATGGGGAAAATAGTTGTATTTGCCTCATAGGGTTATTGTCAGAATTAAATGAGAGAATTTACATGAATGTTTTCTCATTGGCACTCCTTTATAGCCAACAAGCATCAGCTGTTATTTTCATTATTAGCAATATTATTTTATACAGGATAAAATTTCCATTAGTTTCTGGAAAGGACAGAATTATTAAACATAAATACTTCTAGTTGAACCATGACACAAGAAATGTATCTATTTTTAGTTCTGTAATTAACTATTAGAGTGAATTGGGGAAATTTATATAATTGTTGCTATAGTCTCCTCAGTTGTTAGATGGGAAAATTTGTTTCAATGACTAGTAAAGCTCCCATTAACTGTAAGTGTTTTATGACTATCTTACTCTGTTCGGGCTGTCATAATAAAGTATCATAGACTGGGTGGCTTAAACAACCGAAATTTATTTTCTCACAGTCCTGGAGGATGGGAGTCAGAGGTCAGGGTCCCAGCCTGGTCAGGTTCTGGTGAGGTCCCTTTTCCTGGCTTGCAAATGGCCACCGTCTTGCTATGTCCTCTCACGGTGGGGAAAAAGTGAGTGAACTCTCTGGTGTCTCTTCTTTAAAGGCACTAATCCTATTGGATCAGTGTCCACTCTCATGACCTCGTTCCTCTAACCCTAATTACTCCCCAAAGTCCCCATCTTCAAAACCATTACATTGGAAGTTAGGGCTTCAACATATCAATTTGGCAGGGAATGGGGGACATTCAGTCGATCACATTGACTGTACATATCGTAGTAATTTTTTAGAGATTGGACTTTATCATCCAAGAAAAATTCCTAGGTTTAAATCCCAGCCCTGCTCGTATTGTCAATGACTTTGGTGAGTCTACCCATCTCTTTTGCTCTATCCAAAAGATTCAAAGCAGAACCTCCATCTGCATGGTATTATTCTACCCGGGGCAATAATTGGTCTGATTGTGAGAACTTTCCCAAGAAAGGGTAGAGTATTCCTTGCAATATGGGAACTGAACCATGGTAGAAAGCTTCCTTTTCTCCTTTTTGGAAGTTTTGTGGATATATGCCTGGAAGCTTTCTGTGAACATACTCCCTGCTGTCTGCAGAAGAAATTGCAGGAGAAGGGAACAAGTAGAATACAGAGAGAAACAGATGTGCCAGGTAGAAATAGCTTTGATGAAGCTTAAGTTCTTGGTCCTACATGCTACTGAGGCTGATTCTATCTCTATCATTCCAACGTGTGTGTGTGTGTGTGTGTCTATGTGTGAGGGTGGATGTGTATGTGTGTGTGTTTTGGGGCAAAAGATTTCCATCATTGTTTTTACTATGAACTAGTTCAGGCTAAGCTCTTGCAATTAGACCATTAGAAGAATCCTGAGCTCTTGTTCCTCACAGTTAACAATTGTTGCCTCAAATACATTTAGTTCTTCAATTAGCAACCATGCTTGATAAGTATTAAATGTGCCCATTAATATGTTTCTCATTAGTATTTCTGTCTCAGTTGAAGGAAGGTATCTTTCAGTTTGCTATAATTAGAAGGGCATAGGACTTGGAATCTGATGAAATAGGTTTGGACTATTTGGGCTCCACAATTTTTGCCAACTCTGAAATCCACATTGCAGACCTTAGATCATCCCGCTGTGTTCTTAATAGCTGTGCAAATATTTAAAAACAGTTATCACTATATTGACAATAATTTATGCAATTTCATATGTCTTTAAGCCTTATCAATAACATAAGCATAATCATGAGTAACTAAACCAGATATAGGAAACCACTACTGGTACAGGTCAAAGCTGTGATGGAAATGGAACTCACTTTGCCTAGTAGGTCTTCAGTGAGACTCCAGTCGACACAAGGAAAAAGAATGTATTTGGAGTAATCTTTAGAATATTTAATTATAGGACTATCTCAGGAACTACAATGCAAGGTGGCTACAACTCCACCCTTCCATTCTTGTGGTATTTACTGAACACCTAATACAGGAAAACCTATTTGCTCTTTGCAACCCTTACCTGAAGCCTTTCTGTTAAACTGCTCCAGTTTTTATTCAGTCCTCTTGATCAAAGGGGAGATTGTTTTGAAAATAAATCCACAATCAGACAAGGAAACCAATGACAATTACCTTTATTCAATCAGTATGTCATTTACCTGTGGATGTGAGTGGGAAAAGGAAGAACAAACAACTGAGTCAGATCAATAGCCTACAAGAGGACAAAGAGGAAAAAAATTAAGAAATTCTTCAAGATAACCGTAAAGCAGGAACAGACTAGAATGAAAAATAAGTAATTTGAGAACAGTCAAGATTTATGGGAAATTAAAAATATGCTTAATTAAAGTAAAACAATGAAAGAAAACCTTAATGGTAAAATCAAGGAGATCTCCCAGAATTCAGGAATAAGAATCAAGGAGATGTAAATTATGAGAGAGGTTAAGGAATGATCAATTTAGGATCTAATTAGGATACCTAATATATGTCTAATTAGAACTTCTGAGAAATGGAAGAGAAATAACAGAATGAAGGAAATTCATTAAAATAATAGAAAAATATCACAGAGTTAATATAGAGCATGCATCTTCATAATTCAAAGTGTAAAGTGAATTTGAACAAGGGACTTTCTTGTGAAATTTCAGAACCACTGATTAAGAAAAGGTCATTTTCAGTGAAGTACAAACAAAATATCTACAAAGGAAAATTTTGATGTTGGTATTATATTAAACATCTCAGCAACATCACAGATGCTATAAATTGTGTAAACGTATCTTCAAAGTTCTGAGAACAATTATCACAGACTGCAAATTCTATACCTAATGAAGATATATAAAAGATTATAGAAATTTAATTGTCATGCACCCTCTTTGAAAAGGTTGTTTGAAGATTAAAGAAAGAATTTAAGACAGAGCAGGATATTGGAGCCAAGGAATAGTGGTATTAATTCACTAGTAAAAAGAAAAAACAAGTTCTAGGCTAACAGTCTCAAAATCAGGTGGTTCTAATAAAACCAGTTAAAAATTAAGAAAACATAAGCATATTTTCAATAATATGTATATGTTTTTCTCTAGAAAAATAATTAATTTATTATAAGGATATCCTAAACTCCAGAAAAACCAAAAACTCTATAAAATGATTTCGTATTATTAAGAAGTTAAAATTGTGGCATTATTTGCAACCAGTTTGGAAAATTAAAAAAAAAATTCTATTATGTATTTTATCTTCCAAATGTTGCTTTAGGATAATTGGGCAAGGTACGAATATAAAATACCTATTTTTTTAAGTTTCACTCATTTATGTATTTCTCAGCTTATTTCAGTTAATATTTGGTAATGTTTGTTTAGATATGGAATGTGTATAATTGGAGTGCGGGTGAGGACAGTAGCTGCTTTCTTTTCTTCTTGTCCTCAAGTAATACTTTAAAAGATTGATTTAGAACAATTTAGAATAAGTTTTCTTATTTCCCAAAGGTCAGAAATTATTAGGGGAGCAATTTGTGCTTATTCATATGCTTATTCCTGGTGTTTGAGAGTACATACAAAGAAGAAAGCACTTCCTAAATGTCTGTATCCCTTGTTGCATGTGGAAATGACAATGAATCCTCTGTTTCCACCCACTTGCATCTCTATTACCTTTTCTTCCCATATCAGCCAATTATATAATACTCTGGAAATTCGGATCTTGTCATTTTCTTGCTCTATTCAAGTTTAAAAGCAGTTCATAGTGTGGTAGCATAAAAATTCAGAAGTTGAGATAGCATCAGTGATTTGTCTTATTTAGAGATATAAATAAGAGATATAAATAACCATATAAACTGGCACAACTACCCCAAGCATCTGGGTGTGTGTTTGTGTGTGCATATATACATATAACCTTTATGTGAACAAAAAGTAGGGTTTTTCCCTTTCATTTATTTCAGATCCTTACAATCATGTAAGGAAAATTCAGATGTTAAGTTTTCACCATAACTCTAGATACTTTCTTTCCAGTCATTACATTTTTTAAAAAATTATATATCTGATACCTTGCATAGCCTTGTCTCAAAATTCAAACATATAGTTTCAACTTGAGGACAAGGACTTTGACAATCCAGCAAGAGCTTCTATTACCAGTACTTATTATTTATACTTTGACTAATAATGATGGTGTACTAGTGCTGGCTGGAATTACATACAATATAAGGTCTTTGGTTCAGAAAAAAAAAAAAGATATAATTACATGGTCTGTATTCCAAGAAAACTAGATATTTTTAAACATAGGAAGGAAAATTAGCTGAAATAATTATATGTTAAGGTATATAACTTCTTAAAATTTTTAGTTTTTCTATTCTTTCAAATTTCTTGATCAGAATGTGACATAATTTCTCTTAAATATGAAATGCATTAATTCCAGTTGTTGAAACCTTTTTTCTTAGATGTACATTATAAACTCCATATTACATTTTAATTATTATAATTTTAAACGTTGTTTCCCCATTGAAATACAGTAAGAGAAATGGTCATTTTTAGTTGCCCACATGTGTATCACTTATGGTGCTATTTATAGCTTCTTGTAGATTTGAGTGTTTGTCTGGCATTATTTCCCTTCATCCTTCAATACTTATGTTAACATTTTAGGTAGCACAAGTCTTTCAATGATAAAGTCTCTCAGGTTTTTTTTAGATAAAAATGTCATTTTTTCACCTTCATTTTTGAAAGATAATGCCCTACGCTGTAGACTTATTCCAGGTTGATTTCGTTTTTCTTTCAGGAAAAAAAAGTTTGCAAATTTTTTCTGGCCTCCATTGTATCTGATGTCAGACTTTATTCTTATCATTGTTCCTGTTCCCCTCGGTAAAACATGTAACATCTTGGGATTTGCTGAGTTTATTAGAACTTTAAGTTGATTTTCTTTCCAAATTATCTTCCTTTTCAAAAAATCACATTAAGCATATTTTTCTACCCCATTCTGTCTCTCTCTCTCTCTCCCCCCCCCATTTGGAACTCTGATTGCACATATTTTAGAAAACTTGATATTCTCCCACAAGCCAGTGAAACTCTTAGTTTTGCCATTTTCACTTATGATCATTTATATTCATCTGTATTCATGTTCAATGGCCCTTTCATGTGCAAGTTCCATTCTTATTTAAACTTGTCTAGTGATTATTTTAAAATTTCAGACATAATTTTCAGTTTCAGAATTTTCCTAATTGTTCTATTATTGCTTCCAGGTTATTAATGAGATTCTTCCATATATTCACTCATATGTCCACCTTAACATTAGGTCTTTAAAGAGATTTTTAGGGCTGTTTTAAAGTCTTCACATTCCGGCATTTAGGTAATCTCTGGCGTATTTATATCAATCACTTTATTTCTTGAATATGGATAATATTTTTCTGCTACTTTAGATATCTAGTAAATGTTGTTGCCCCCTGGATGGTGTGGATGATACTTTGCAGGGGGTCTGGATTATGTTGTCCTAATGTAAAGTGCATTACATTACATTGTTGTTCTGGCAAATAGTTGTGTTACAGGTGCTCCCTTTTGGGGCTGTCAGTCTTGGTTTTACTCCTGATTAATATGTGACTATTTCAATATTGTCCTAATTCATAGGATGTGGCCCAAACTTCCTGGTAGCCTTCTTATCCCTAAAGTGATTTTTGAAAATCTCAACTAAATATACGAGTTGGGCAGCTATGTCTATCCACTTATGCTGGCGTGGAATTTCAGAGTCTTCCCACACAGAGCAAACTGTAATCTCCGTTCACCTCTGTGTCTCACAAGAGTTACTCTCTGCCAGGCCTCCCAGGGTCCTACCCTTCATATGCAGAGACCAGACCATGGCCACAGAACCACGAAAGGGGTGGACCTATCCCCCCATGCACACTCTGAATGTCTCTGAATAACTCCCCCAATACTGGACCCCTGCTGCTCAAATTCCAGATTATTTGACACTGCTGAAATCAGGTAATTGCCTCCTAAGCTATACAAGATCACTATGTCTGCTTGAGCTCCATCTTCATGCACTTAAATTCAGAAAGTGCCAATGTAAAAGTGAGATGCATCTAATGCATTTTATTTCTTTCAAAAGTGAGAGTTCTTTACAATGTGTTGCCCAATTCTTCAATACTTCCCATCACTAATTTTATTCATGTTTCTGGTGGTTAATGGTGGGAGGGCAATTCTCGTCAATTATTGTATCATGATCAGGATTAGAAGATTTATATAATTCTCTTTTTAAAAAGTATTTCAGACATAATTCATATACCATTAAAAGTGGTTTTTAGTATATTCACAAAGTTGTACAACCGCTTTTTAATTCCAAAGCATTTTCATGACCCCAAAAAGAAACCCCATACCTGAGCATTCACTCCCCATCCTGCTGTCCCCTCAGTCCCTGGAAACACCTATCTAATTTCTGCATCCACAGATTGGTCTGTTCTGGACAACACTTGAGATCTTCCCCCTACTTTTTTTTTTTTTTTTTTGCTCCAATAGTTTTTTTGGGGGTGTGTGTGTGTGTGTGTGTATTTCACAGGATTTTCTATGTATAAGATCATACCTTCTGCAAATACACATCCATTGTACATATTATTTTTCAAAAAGGATGACTTTTCTTTCATTTTCCTTCCTTGCTAAACCCTCCAGGACAACGGAACAGGACTGGGGCAGTGACAGCCTTTATCACTGTTTGGCTTGACTCACAACGCCCCCATTGCAAATAGCCTTTCCCTGGTGTGTTTGTTGAAAATACTCAATGGATACCGTTTACCGTTGCAATCTCGGTGTTATAACAACCACAGACATCGTTAGCGCCGCCCGAGCCCTTCACAACCATTGGGGCAAACAAGAAGTTGGCCAAGAAATGAGTGAAAGAAGGAGAACTAAAAGGAAAATTTGGGGAATAAGATTTCCATAGTAGGCTTTTAAAAGCGGTGACATATTCTTGGAATTGAAGAGGCCTCGCATATGTGGCAGGCTGAGAGAATGCCCAAGAAAGGCATGAGAAAGCACTAATAATGCACCTTGGGCTTGCCTGGAAGCTCTGTGCAAAGAGAAAGTGAATACTAGGGCAGAATCCAGACTTGGTGGGACATAACTACTATGAATAGTAAGAATCCGTGTGTGTGTGTGTGTGTGTGTGTGTGTGCGCGCGCGCGTGTGGAGAGAGAGAGAGAGGGAAGGCATGATTTCAGGACGATATTTAATTTGAGTTCTTAAAAATGCTTCCTTCTACTCATTGTACATTTTCAATCTGAGCAACTATGCTTTTCTCTAATTACAGGCAGTTTTTATCCACTAACTATTAATATAGTGCTGGTCCTCATCTTAGCTTCCTCTAAATTCCCATAATATGCATATTAAACCCCCCTCTTTCTGGCCTCATATATGTAATTTGAGTGTTATACATTTAATTTAATGTATAATTTTAGCTTATATAAAATATAATAAATATAACGTACTATATTAATTTAAATGTAATAATTTTAATCTCTTTATCTGACATTACACTAAATCTGTTTTATTTAGTGTAATATCATGAACACCGCCATCCACAACATTATTTCTGCAGCTCTATTTAATCTGATATAGAAATCATGCCTTGAGGTTTATTTTATTCACCTGTTATCAATGATGGTGTGTCAGATCCCAGTGTCTCCTCTCACCATTTCATGTGCATGTTTCCTCTTGTGCTCCAGAGAAATAGCTATCCTGTTTCTGGCCATGTCTATGACATTTTACTTTTAGTGTCATAATAAACTTATTATTACTTAATGATTATGGCAGAGAGGAACTGTCAAATTATAATATAAACTCACAACAATTTGACCAGAAATTTAATGAGAAACTTTGCTACCTTAACATCTGTTATGAGTTGAATTGTGTCCCTCCAAAATATTAATATGTTGGAGTCCAGATCCCCAGCATCTGTGAGTATGACCTTATTTGAAAACAAGGTCTTTGCAGATTAAGACCTCAGCAGATCACATTAAGCTGAACTTGTTGTGGGGAGCCCTATTTCAATATGATTGTGTCCTTATAGAAAGGCAAAATTTGGGCACATAGACACATACAGAGGGGGAACACCGTGTGAACCTGAAGGCAGAGATGGAGGTGATACATCTGCGAGTCGAGGAATAACAAGGTTTGTCAGCAACCACCAGAAGCTAGAAAAGAGGTCTGGAACACATCCCCCTCACAGCCCTCAGAAGGAACCAGCACTGACATGACCTCGATCTTATATTTCAAGCCTCCAAAATGAAGTGATAATAAATTTCTGTTGCTTATGGCTTCCAGTTTGTTTTACTTTATCACAGCAGCCCTAGCAAACTAATGCAACATCTAAACTCTATGAGAAAAAATTCATATTTTTATTTCTGAAAAATAAAGTTCAGTATTTGGATTTAAATCCAAATTCTGTGTAACGCATTTTCAGCCAAAATGTTCTTTATATAGTCTAGAACTATATGGGCTTCTCTACAAGGAATACATATTGATGAAATTCTGTGGATATATATTAATTTTACTAAGCCATTATGTACCATGAGTCAGGTTGTGATTACTATAATATTTCTTTATTACAGTATCTATCTAAATGCTTCCCATAAGTTTAAAAATATATACACGTGTATTAACAAACCTTACATAGAAAAAAATTATATTTGCAACAGTAAAGTTTAACTGACAAGTCATTCAAAGATCTGTAAATACTACCTTGAAAATATCTCCAGCTTTCTGGAAGATCCCTTGAAAATGATGGGTTTCCAAGGTTTTGCCATGATGCGTCTTCTCTTCCTCCTCGCTTCTAAACTTGGCAATAGGCAAAAATAAAAGGAAACCACAGAAACAAGAAAAAATAATTGTGGTGACATCTGAGCACTCTGTCATCTTTTGTCCAAGCTAGTTTCTTTCACCTCCAGCTTCTCTGTCTATAACAGGAAATTGACATCAAACTATCTCCCTTTCAAGTCCATGCCTGTCTCCTGAAACTGAATGACGCAGAGCATCAACCACTTGATAAATCTTGAGCCTCTAGCTTAATTCCCCCGATACCCCACTCCTTCTCTCTCTCTCTTTTTTTTTTTTTTGACATGATGAATAAAGCAAGAGCAAAAGATTTCTTAAATATCTTTCAGAGAAAAATAAACTTACCTTGGCTATTAGAAGTAAATTACCACCTTGAATTATAATGTGGAAATATAGGACAGATTTTTATTCCTTATTATTATTGGTGTTGAATTATTCAGTGGTACCCATTAGCAATATGATAGCGTGGGACATATTGATAGTCCACCACTATCATATCACTACCATAGCGTGGTGATTCTATATTTAGATTTCCTTGTAGACTGCATCAGCAGCTTACTTTGAACACCTGGCAAGTTGTGCACTGATTCAGAAATTATAAAAATTAGTGATCAGGATAAAATGGTAAAACCTAGATTTACTTTTCAAAATTGTGTGCCTAGAAAAATAGTCTTCCCTAAAATTTTCAATCAACCTGTTAGGAATTTCTTCTTTATCACCATCATTCTCTTCTTATCATCATTATTATTATTCAAATAATTACTATCACCACCACCATCATCAAATAAGAATCAGTCAAGAACATATCTATTATTTTTAATAACTAAACTGTGACTTATACCATTTTTCTTACAATATATATTTTTTATCTGAGATGGCCATTTTTCCTGTTTATTTTCAGATTTTTTATGGAAGTATATATTTTTCTTCATATTATTTCACTATAATTCATAAACAATCAAGCGAATCACTTTGCACTATTTAAAAAGTTGTTGTTTTTTTAGTTGTTTTATTGCAGAGGTACCAAATTTATTCTTGCAGATTTGAAATCATTTCAATCTGACAAAAAGCATGATCTCTTCCTAAGTTTTTGCCAGAGGTTTTCCATATCATTCTTTGCCCCTATAAAGAGAGACATGAGAAAATATACCCTTAGAGGAAAGATATGTGCTTTTATATAAAAACAATTTTCAATTTATTTTAGTAGGGTTAAAGGGAAAACAGTATAAATTTTATACAAATATGTATATGCAATGTGTCCAAATTATGTAAGTATAAAATATGTTCACTATGTAATCTGTCTGTCTCCTAAATGATTGGAATGTTAACAGTGATTATCTGATTATTGCTGGGTTGTGAAATTATGAGGAGTTTTTTGTTCTTCATTAAAATTGCTAGTGTACTTAAACTTTCCACAACACAAGTGCATTTCTTTTATAATAATAAAATAAAATATTTTGTATTACAATTGTAATATAAGTACATATTCTATACCGCATAAATGAAAACATTTAAAGTGAAGCATTTTTTTCTAAAAAGCACAATTTCATAAAAAGCACATATTTACACATTAAGAGAAATTAAACAAAACATTTACTTTCATATTATCACAATATTTAATTTTCATATTATATTTAATGGGTAATGTCATTTTTACTTTAAAAAAACGGCCATTGTTCAACTTTGTAGAAATATTTAGGCACCACCTACAAAAGCTTTGGGGGGTTAACATAAAATGAACTTCCTGTTACCGTAGTGCTTCTGCTATCTTCAAAGTCAGGTCCACACAGTTCGGGAATCTTGCTTGCCTTTAAAGCAGTTTACAGTTCAATTTATATGTCTTAGCACAAATTAGAGTAGTTTTTGTAAAGAAGAGGATAATATTGATGATAATAATAGTTTCAATGATAAAAAAATTTAAGAACTCATTAACTGAGAAGACTGTGAGTGTTTTTTAAACCTATAGTCTCTGAATAAGAAATCTGAAAGCATATTGCTTGATTATTTGTATATAAAAATTTTTGGAAGTCTCTTCTTTTTTCTCAAATTGGAATGTACTCATAAAAGGCTTTAATTAATCTTTTCTATTTCAATATAACTGGCATTTTTTGGATCATTGCTTTAAAAGAATATTTATAGGACTTTCTTTGAGGCAAAGCGAAAGAGCCCTAGAATGCTCCCTTAGCTGTGTTTTCTTTTACTTTCATTTTGGCCTAATTACAGTTCGTCTCCAAAGGCTATAGTTATACAATAACCTTTGGGATCATTTCAGTGTGATATATTGTTCATATATATTTTGTTAGTCATACATCTAACAGATATTACTTCCAAGCAATATTTGAGCAAAATTCATGATAGCTTGTAATACTGAGTACACTGAAATCTCAGAATATATTTTACAATTTTAAAAAATGTTAAAATACTTTAATGCTCAAAAAGATGCTAAAATTTGTTGGGTTATTCATAACAATTAATCATAGATTATTAATTTTTACCCCAAATACTTATAGCACTATTTGTCTAATGAAAACTTGGATGTTTCTTAGAGATATTACATTTTGGGAAAAAATATATGTCATGTAGAACTTCATTCAGCTTGTATACATGTAAGACACATTCACCAAAAATTCCAAATACTGAGCTTTAGAAATTTTAAATTCATTTTGAACGGATTCCACACTTAACCACAAAAATTTCAAAACTATCTTGTGCAACCGTGCTTTCTATAATAATAAAAAATGTCTATGAGAAAAATACTACCATTTTATAATGATTAAAACTTTTACAAGAAAAAATATATTTTAGATTTATGAAGCTTTAATTTCCCTGGACCTAAACTACTTGAAGGCAGGCCTACTATCAATTCAAGATTTTATTTCAGTAGTCAGTATCACATGATAAGTACTTAGTTTATGATTCCTAAATCCAATTGTAAAATTATTTTAAATCCACAATTCTAAAATATGTCTATAGTTTGCAAGATGCATTAAATAGTAACTCAGAGAATAGGAGAGGGCAGTGTTGGGTATTAGGTTTAACTAAACATCATTTGCACACTTAACAAAACAACACTTTGGATCTTATTTTTATCTACTAATATGTAAATAATCATACATTTGTTTTGAATATTTACATTAATATTTACATTAAAATAAATTATTTAATTCATTTTAAATGTTCTTCAATGATTAATACTGAAAATAAAATTTTCATCATCAGTGATATCATTAAAATCATTCAAATTACTGTTATTCTGATGGCATACAAAAGTTCTTCTAAGAACTAACATGTTAAAAATGTATTCTTTATATTATCAGAAAGTGGTTTTTGTACCTATCACAGATTATTATTTTGTTGTGCATTGAAAACCATTTAACTTCAGTAGTATAACAACTAAAATTCGTGACCTAAAACAGACTGCAAAATTTTTCAAATTATAAGTTATTTAAGAGACATGGCAACAAAGACAAAGCATAATTCTGGTTGGATCCTGTATCAGGAAAAAACACATAAATAAAGGAAATGATTGAGACTGTAGGTAAAATTTGAAAATGACTCTGTATCCTACTATAGTATTATACCAAGGTTGAATGTCCTGAATTTGATCACTCTATTGTTATGTAGGAGACTGTCTTTGTTCTTAAGAGTTATATCTTACAGTATTTAGGGATAAAGGGCCATACTACCTGCAACTCAGTTTCAAATGTAAATATATCTCAACCAAGAGAATTTTGTCCCCTAGGACACATTTAGCAATGTCTGCAGACATTTTTGGTTGTCACAATGGGAGTGTGTTACTTGTGATTAGTGGGTAGAGACCAGGGATACTGACCAACATCCTAAAATGCACAGAATGGCCTCTCACAACAAAGGATCATCCAACATAAAATATCAGTACTCCTGACTTTGAGAAACCCTAATATAAACATACAAACACATACACACACACACACACACATACATTCTCAATACATTCTTAATAATTACTAATTCTTAAGAATAATTTTTAATTCTTAAATAATTAAGATGAGGATATTCTTCCTTTTAGAAAGTCTGTTATTTTTGGTTCAAGCTAACTTTTTCATACTATTCTTCTTTCTCTTTTTACAGATTGGTTCACATAAACAACACCTGTAAATTATTTTCACATAGCAAAGACAATTATTAGTAACAGAAATTGCAGTTTTAAATAAGGTAGACTTGGAAGACTTCATTGAGGAAGTGCTATATGAACAAAAATGCAAAGAAGCATATGGAATGCACCATAAATATATAGAAGCAAAATGAGTTCTGGTCTGAGGTAGCAGCTGGACCCTGAGGAGTTCACAGACCCCTAAGAGCAGGACTGGATGTTTGAGGAGCGGCTAGGAGGTCAGCTGGCCAGAGCAGAGTAAGCAAGGGGAGAAGGGAAACAGAAGAAGCTGAGTACATGTGAATGGGGCCACTGTGCACAGCAGTGATGCCCAATAGAAATGTACCGTGAGCCACCTGCACCACATAAAAATGTCTAATAGCCACGTTACATAAGTAAATACAAACAGATGAAGTTAACTTTAACAATACATTTTATTAAACATAGGTTGCAAAAATAAAATCATTTCAACATGTAATCAACTTCAAAATTATTGAGATACTTTTTCTTATTTTTTCTTTTTTACTAAGTTTTTAACACATCTCGATTTGGACTAGATGCATTTCAAGAGTGTAATAGTCACATGTGGCTAATGACTGCTGTGTTGTACAGCACAGGCATAGATTTTTGACCCTTATTCTGAGTGAAACTGAAAACCCATGAAGACTTTGGGGCAGATGCATAACATTGCCTGACCCCCTATCTTGAAAGGATCACTTGGGCTGCTCTTTGGGGAATATGTAGTGAGTGAAGGCAAAAACAGAAAGACACGGAGGGTGAACACTGCATTAATCCCAACAAGAAATGCTGGTGGACTCAGAGCTGACTGTAAGGAGTGATGTTAAACTGGCCAGTTATGGATATTCCATTGAGAGCAAAGTGGCTGATGGATTGCATAAGGGCTATAAAAGGAAGAGATGAGTCACAAATGGCATAAGTTTAAGTCCGGGAAACAGTTGAATGAGTTGCTACTGTGATCTGAGAGACCAAAGTAAACGCCCTTTTATCAATCAAGACAGACCGTAAGGTTAAGGGAACAAAAGTTACTCATAGGCCTAGGGTTAAGGACTTGGCTGGCATTACTTCTCCCTAAACACCTACGGCTACAAGAAAAACCCCACCCTTGCTAAACTCCCTAAGAGTAGTAGCTATCAGGCAAATTTCTAACTCTGATTTACAGCCCAGACCACAACAACTCTGATTGAACAAAGCGCCAGCCTCACAAACATTCTTTTCTGATCAGCAGCCACAGACCTTAAGCCAGTTTATAGAGATTGCTCACAGTTTTTGTATCCCATAGCTCACCTTTTGATGTAAGGAGACAAATTCCACCTCATTTTAATGCTAAAGCCCCACCCCAAAGTGAACATGAGATGCATGTTACATATATGTTTATCCATTTTACATGCACTTGGCTCCCATCATAAATATGTATAGCTTTCCCCCCAAACCCGCAGAATATGTATGAGTATATTTTGTAATCCGGACCCTGTGAGGCATAAAACCCTACCTGACCCTTCCCTCCTTGAAGGGTGATCACCTTCGTTTAATGCTGCAGAATCTCTCTTACCCGTTTGCAAACTGATATCACCAATAAAGCTCTCCTTTCTGCTGTCTAGCCATCCTGGTGATCTTTTGGATGATACCACTTATTGAAGTAGGAAAGATTCTGGGAGGTCCAGATTTTGGAGGCTAGAGAAGATCAGGTGTTCAAATTAAAATATAGTCATTAGACTCATAAAGAGAAGTACTAACTGAATTGGGTTTATGAGCTTACTTTAACAGAAGGAAGGTGCAGGCTGAAGGTATAAACCTTGGATGTTCAGCATGGAAATTTTGAAACCATTAAACTACATGATTTCATGCAAAGAATGGTTGATAAGGGTCAGAGAACAGCCAGGAGCACTCCAACATTGCGACGTGTGGGTGCCTCTAAATTGCCGTCAAAAGAAATTGAAAAGAGAACAGCCAAAGAAGAAGGTAAGAAGGGTATTGTGTGCCAAAAGCCAAGTTCAGAAGGTGTTTTAAGCAAAAGAGAGTGACGTAGTGTAAAATACTGGTGAAAGGTCAAGTTATATATGCAATAAAAATGCTGAATACAAGCGCCATCTCTACCTTCCTCACCAAATAATAATTTCAGTGTTTTTATTCCTATAGTAAACATTAGTGTAACTTAGTTACTGAGAATTACCAAAGCACATTTTACAGATTTCATTTCACATGTTGTAATTATTAGGTACATTCTCAGAGGAGGGTGATGACCGGGGTTGTTTAGGAATGTAGTTGGACATGTTAGGGGCCAGCCTCTTTATACAGGGCATGCTACTATGTTCACATTAGTTCTATGAAGTTGAATTAGTAATGATAATGTATTATAAAATAAGTATATCATGCTTACTCTAGACAAGTCATAGTCCACAGGCTTTACATAATGTTCACAATACACACCATACTCATAAAAATGGTTACTAATTTGATGTCTAATAAAGATACTACACATCTTCAGAAAGGTTAACTGAAGGTTGGTAGCAGTGGGTTCTGTGTCCCAAGAAAGGTAAGCAACATCCAACCAACTGTATGTCAAGTATCGTGTATTTACCGATATTCATATTCTCTCTCTCTCTCTCTCTCTCTCTCTCCCTCCCTCGCTCCCTCTCTTGCTCTGTCAATACAGTGGTAAAAATGAAGCAGTGGGTCAAGAAATAGGTGAATATTGAAACTATGTGGGCTACAGCATAAAATTATTATAATTTTATTATGAAGTGAACTTTTAGAATTCTTTATCAAGTTCATCCAATAGTAGAAAATCGTACACACAGAGTTAACGTAACACTTACAAAGGATTAGAGAATTTCATTTTTTTACCTCCACATTCAAAAGTTAAATTTAGCTGTTATTTACCAAAACATTTGCTAAGTTCACTAGTTGGTCATATTCAAGGTATAAATAAAAGTGGGCATATCAAAGGCAATATAATATTTCCTTTATAGTAAGGATATTTAAAAATTACTTCTTTAACATACTCACTTACAAAATATTAAACGAGTAGAAATACTGCCAAATCATTTAGATACATGAAAGCCATATACTCTTCTAAATTTAAAAGCCAAATTCAAAAAGCCAAACTTATAGAAGTTGAGAGTAGACTGTGGTTACTTGAGGCTGGGGTCAGGGAGGGGATAAGGAGAGGGGAGATGTTGGTCAAAGGGTACAAAGTTTCATTTGACAAGAGACGTGTTTTAGTAATCTATTGCACAGCATGGTGGCCATAGATAATAATAGTGTATTGTATATTTCAAAACTGCTAAAGAATAGATTTTTAACATTCAGACCACAAAAAAAGAGCTAAGTGAGGTAATGGACATGCGAATTAGCTTGGTTTAATTTTTTTGTACAATATATACATAGATCAAAACATCCCATTCTACCCTTTAAATATATACAGTTATTATTTCTCATTAAAAATAGATATATAAATAAATGTGAATATGAAAAGTGAAAAGCAAAACTCAGAAGTTTAAGGGGAAATTTCGCAGATGTGTGTTGTTTTGTGTTGTGTTTATTTTGCAGTTAGCAGACACTATTGAGCGCTAAGTAAGAGCTCAGGTCCGGGAGCCTGCTGAGCCTGGCACTAGGGACCCTCTTCATACACTGACCACTCCACTCACCCCTAAGGATCTTGCATAAGCCCATGGTCCGTACAGGTTAGTCACTGTTTTAAATACTTTGATGATGGGAAATGTTTTTCTTACTTTGGAAATCAATTGGAAAAGGAAAGCTCCCACAAGATACGAGGGAGAGATTCACGACAGACGAGACTTTAGGTAGTAAATTAAGACTTTAAAAAATCTATACAAAGCCTATTTATTTATAAATGCACAATAGGAAGACAATAAATAGGGCAAGGAGAAAAAAAGAAGGAAAAAAATCTTACATATGGTTGTTAGAATGGCTTTATTGAAAAGATAATATTTATGAGAAGTCTGAAATAAGAAGTTTAAGTTTTGTGAAGGCTTCTGGTAGTGACTTTTCCATTAGAGAGTGTAGTACGTGTGACAGCACAGTTAGGAGAAGTGACATGTTTCAAGGCTCATGACTCATAGTAGCTCTACAAGTAGAAATTTTGGTCCCAAAGGCATAAATGAGATAAAAATGCAGTTTCCAAGAAGTTTGTCTAAATATTATAATTTTTCTAGCTTATAAACATATATATGTCTAAAATTAAAACTTTGTTCTTTACATTAATGCATATTAAAAGATGCTATATAAAAGTATGTAAAACATCTTCAATTTTAGAAGAGTCAATATATGATAATTTTTATTACTCTTTTTACTTTACTGGAAACTGGACCATTCAATAATTGATTATGTTTGTAAACGAAAGATAGATATTAGTATTTATATTTTTTACCACATGGCTTTGGCTTTAGGTAGAGGATTTTAGAACTTCTGTGGTAAAATGAGTAAGATCTTACTAAATGAGTAAGGTAAATACTTCAAGATATATGGTCAAAGAAAACAGTTGACCAACAAATTATAAAGATAACTATGCAGAAAAGTTGAGGTGTAAGCAAGTAGAAACAAAGACAAAATTAGTATCTGCAGATAATATATTTAGAAAACCCAAGAAAAGAAATACAAACTTCTAGAATTAGTGGGTACTATAAAGTGAAAAGATATGATGTAAATATAAAAAGTTATTTTCCCAGAATTCTACATAAAATATATTTTAAAGTAGAATAGGAGAAAAATCCCCTTAAAATTATAGTTGATAGATAAAATATAGTATTTTGTAAAATGCCTTTTGAATCCAAAATACTAATGATTTTAATAGTCGGTTTTACACTTCATTTTGTTCCCCAACAAAAACAAGTTGTACATTTTAAAACTTAAAATCTGATTTTTTTTACATTTTATGCGTTTGTGTGTGTGTGTGTTTGTGTGTTTGCCTCTAACGCATGTGAGACAGTACGTTCAATCTTGCTATAGGGTTTGATTGATGATGATGAAGGGAATGCCCATGTAATGCAATGTCTGCTTCCTCTATTCCTCGTTCCAAGAGGTAGACATTTCCCTAACTTCTGATATTTGCTCTAATTACTGTCTTTTTTTTTTTTGGTATTATGATGAGTGTATTAAAAGTTGTGTAGTTTTTCCTGGTTTTGAATTTTTGTTTATATATACATATATGTTCTAGACATGTATATATATGCATGCATGTGTGTATACACAGTGTATGCTTTTGCAGAAATAATGAGTACATGACTTTTCTGGAATAAATGTAGAGATAGGTTGTGAGCCCTCAGGTAAACTGTGGTCATTAGATTTAACATATTTTCACAAAAATAAAGTGGTCTTAGATAAGGGCTGTGGTTTATATTATGTAGCGATATCTCATTAAGTCATAATAGATTATGACTATGGCAATCTATAATAGATTGTAAGATAAATGGGTATGCACATATTGGATGAATGAAAATTATTTGATTAGTAACAAGTATTATCTACAATTTAAACATTTTATCATAAATAATAATAATAACGAACATCAACCTGGAGGTTTCTGACATTAGCATCTTTCTTTTTAATATTTTATCAGAGATTTCAATGAGAGGTGAATAATGTGCACATCAAATTTAGATTTGACAAGCCTGGAGAGATTGCAAAAATTCTAGATGACAAAATTCCAAATTCAAAAATATTTTGACAGGATGTATAGATATGTTGAATATAGTGAGGACAAAATTAACAAGAATTAATGTTTGGTCTTTACTCCTACCCTATTCCTATCCCTATTCCCCTCACTTCAAAAAAAAAAGAAAAAAATGTGTATAGCAAGTGGAATAATTGTCTTGTTTTCAGAAAAAAAAATACTAGATGCTTTTGCTGACAGCATGATCAAACGAGTCAATAAAATGATATATCACAATCCATCTTTAACATTTTTGCACGTTTTTGGAGTGTTTTTATCCTGTCCTATGGCTTCAACTTTTATCCACATGTTGATTAAGTCCTGCATCTGTGCAGCCTTAAGCTGTATTTGATTTTCAGACCTCAACATCCAAACGTCTGAGAAGTATTTACACTGGAATTTATTTCAAATATTAAAAAGTGCGTATTTAGTAGTGTCCCACCATATCTGTCCCTCTTCAATGCCCATTCTGGTGACACACCGATGTATTGTGTGTGCCATGCACTCACTCAGCCCTGTGTTCTCAAGCTCTTCCCATCCCTCCGCCAAATTCCATGCAGCCTCTTCCTCTTTATCCTCCTTAGCTCAAAGCCCCGGGGGCTCTGATCTACGTAATTTCAGTGGCCACTTTAGCTTCCCTGCATTCATTGTCTCCCCGTGTTCAAGTCGGATGACCCTTTAGGCCATCATAGGAGTGAACTTTCGAAAGTATAAATTTAAATTTGTCAGCTTCCCACTAAAAAATATTTTTACCTCCTGGTCCATTTCCCCCTTCTTCAATTAGCCCCCAATAACCTTCAGCTATTAGTCACTTCCAGGATTGTCAAGCTGCAAAGAGACAACTTATGTGAAAACAAGCTCTGCATAGAATGTCCCACATCTAATGGCCATTTCATCTCATTTTGGGACCATTTTCACGCGTCATTGTATCTCCAGAGCTCCTCGTGGTTGGCTGAGGTGTCGTAGGATTTACACCACATCTCGTCTTTTCCCGCTTCCCGTTTCTTACTTCCTTACCCTTGCACAGGTATTGATCCCCAAGGTCCTCCTCACGTGCATCTTGCACTAAATTAAACTGCGTTTCAGTATCTGCTTCCAGAGAACCCAACCTGTGGCAGTATATGCTTGAAGTAATGGATGTGGCATTTCCAAGTTTCTTTACAGTGGTTGCTCCAACCTGGCCTATGTCAGCTATCTTTGATGTCTCATTTAAAGGAGAATATAAATAAATAGAAATGCATTTACCTAAAGTTATCATGATGGCAAACCAAGACATAAACCCTGAAGAAAAAGATGCTCTGTGAGGCCATGATAGGTGTCCTCAATATTGGAAAGACTATCATATGGACAAATGTAACAGCCAGGGACTACCCAGGAGGCAGAAACCACTTCAATTATGTTTGCAGAGAATATTTAACTTGAAGAATTGTCAATAACGTACACAAAATTGTTTACTAGGTGACTGAGAAGGCAGAATGAGAACATTAAGGTGTCATGGTAGGAACAAAGTGAAAAGCAGACATCACTCCTAGAGAAACATTAAATTTGTTAAAACTTAGAGGCTCCAATGAGGAACACCACGGAGCCAACACCCTCACCTCTGAGGGGGTGCTGCTCAGCCCATGCTGGCCTATCTGAATTGGAAGGGGAGCCCACCCAGTGGGTCTGGGACCCAGACCCAAGGAGGTAGCATCAGTGTCCAGCCAACGGGTGCTGGCGTCTCTTCAGGGCTGAACCTTGGAAGTGTTGAAGAAACCATAAAAGGGATTCAAGTGCTTCCAGCATGAACTTCTGCTGCCATAGGAGGAGAAGCATCTCTTGGTGAATGACAGGAAGAAAAACCCAGCAAGAGTGAACAGCCAGAAGCGATGTCCTGTACTCTTCAGGATACAGTCAAACCCCATGGACAGAGCCTACCCCAAATGGCAGTGCAGGAATCCGGCATCACAAAGACAAATTTAGGAGTGTAGCTTTAAAGCTGGGAAATAGATTGATAATTGGCTGACCCTAGACTATGGCAACATGCTCTAGAACTATAGCTGGAGAAGAACTTATTTTGAGGGGAGAACCTCTATTCCCCTTGCCTTATGTTGCTAAATGGAAGAAATTGAGCTGCAGTTCTATTCTCCATTTTTCACCCACCCCTCCCTTAAGGAAGAACTGTCACTTCTCTGGTAGGTTAATTTAGTAGAAGGAATGGAGCAGGATTGGCTAAACCACTTGGGTGCCTTGAGGTGAATTCGCTCCTTGGATGAATTCTCAGATGCTTCACCAGGGAGACACCAGGCCAGGCAATGCCCTGCAGTAACTCTCCAGTGACTAGGTGAATGAGTTTAATTCACAATATCTGTGACCTCATCAAATTCTAGCCGCATCCCCCAACCTTAGGCTTTATCGTAGCTGGTAATTTGAGTTTGACTCTCATCTGACTCAAATCATTATCCCAATTAACTCAGAGCTCGTACGGGAAGAGGAGGGAAAGGGATGTTAATTGCTGGCCTTTTAAATGTCCATACTTATTAATAACTAGATGTTTTCAAAAACTGAATTAACCGTAAGAGCAAAGAACTCCCGTTTACTTAAACTGCTCCTATGAGTTCTCTTGAGTCAATTTTTGATTTTCAGATTATTTTTCTTTGCAAAGTTTCTGTACCTCAAACCAGGGTAAAGTACATTGACCATGGTACTCATAAAGAATGAAGATGCCATTTGGAGATTGTATACATTCCTCAGGAAGCTAAATTTGAAATATTCGATCATTTGTCATACCTCCAGGAAAATGTCCACCTTTCAGAAAAGTGCCTGATTAAATAAAATAAGGAGAAAAACATGCAAATATATAGCACCTCTCTGCATGCACACACTCTCATATATATATATAACATATATATATATAATCAACATATATGATTATACATATATGATATGTATAATCTCAATATACAGATATATTCAGTGTTATAACACACTCTCAAAATGCCCCGCAATGTTCTTGTAATTAATTGGTGTTTCCGAATTTCAAAACATATCTTTTTTATGGAGTATTCAAATTGAGAGTAGCCAAAGACATATTTTATAAAAGGTAAACGGACATGCATTAGGTCCACTTTAGTGAAGAATCACTGGCCATATCACCTTGGGTTTGACTTTTCTCTTTGTCATTAGTACTACTGAGATCAATGTGATTAAATATCTATGCTTCTCTCAATACTCAATTTTATGAAATGTGAATATTTTTTAAAAATCTGGAATATGAATCATTGAATTGTGCTGCATTTATTACTATCACAAACGTGCAACAAAGTGATCTGAGATCAGTAATCTCAAAGCAATTGAAAATATTGCCTAATTAATCCTCATCTCTGAACCATATATTGTCTTCCTCATTTTAGTGAATTGTGGCTGGCAGAGAAAAGAGAAACATAACATGATCAGTTTAAAATATCAAAATAATATGCATTTTAATGTGATTAAATTTCTATTGCCCTGCTATGCTTTCTCCTCTTCTGTTTTTATGCATGAACCTATTATTTCCATTTTAATGACAAATATGAGTACAAATAATAAATTGAACATCTCTATTTTATTAGAGCATTTTTGTTATCATAAGTAAAATTGAGCTGGTTCTCCTTCAACTCAACTGTGTCTATGAAACAATGTTTAGTCATGCATTAAATGAAGGTTTCAAATGACATTATGCTGGGAATTTTTTATATGGTAAACACCAATAGTTTTCTTTCAATATGTTTATTGGTATAACAGTTATGCAATAATAAAACAATAAAGTTTTATAATGCTTCATTCATACCAATAGCCACACAACACAGCAGTTCTTCAAATGGTGAGTATAAAATTAATATAGAGAATGACTTTGTGTAAGAAGCATATAAAAGATGTGAAGGGCTAGAAATATTAAGCAATAGGGTATACCAGATCTGTTTCCTTTGGCAAAATAATAGTACTAGTATATTAAATGTAGTTTTACATAAGTGAATTTTCAACGATTTGGAAATAGCTGTGTGCATGGTGAAAAGCTAATGCTGAGGAAAGAAAAAGATTTGAACTGCCCTTTCAGGTAGGCCACGTGGAAGATGCTTAAATAATATGATTTGAGGGCTTCCATGCCCAAATTTAAATCCCTGAAGAGTGTACCCTAAGATAAATTCCTTAGGGCTTTAAAGGCTTGGGAATTTCCACAATTTTCAAAAAGACTGCTCTAATGGATGACACAGTTAAAATAATTAATTTATATGGGTTGAAAAGCAAAGTCATTCTGGAAAGGCACATACGGGAAATTCCTAAGTGAGTAATTGGAAAAAGTATCAACAAGGAAAAGTGGATGAAAATGGACAGAGAAGTTAGTCAAAGATAAACTTCATGATTCTGCCTGGGTCTAGATCTTTAGAATAATATTAGCTGTAGCTATGGCTTCCAAATGATACAATAACATTTTGAAAAGCTTAAAATATATTCTCTTTGTAAATTGTTTTATTAGTGTACTGTAACTCATTTTTATACAATTAACTGGATTCACTGTTGTGTTGGTACAGTGCAGCCCCTGATCTGGTCTCAGGAAATACTGTAAACGTAGACTTAGTTCTTTGTAAACATTCTATTTTCCAATTTCTCTGGAAGGAAGCAGGCTTTCATGAAGCTTGACCTTTCAGTTGCTAAAAAGAAGACTCAAATTCAATAATACTATCATAGGAATGTCACTATATTTACTTAATTCCAGGAGCATCTGAATTCTCACACTTAGACTTAATGTTTCTTCTTTTGGACTTGTTTATCTGATATAGGGTTTACAGCAGTTCATTTGAAAAGAAGACTAAAACAACAGTTTCCATAAAACAGCCCAGTGCTCCCCAGAGTCAGCATGGAAAAAAAGAGAAAAACAATTTGCTAAACTGATCATAAAATGATTTACCATTCAATTTAAGAACACTTTACTGCAATGCAAGGGGATTTCAAACACAGATGAATTACACCAAGATTGCTTCCTTTATCTGTATTGCAAAAAAACAGATTGCAGGTTGGTATAAAGAGCTTCATAATTTTGTAATTTTCTACAGCCTGAACTTTTATTTTGACATAAGGGCCGTGTCATCTGAAGACAGTCACTCAGGTACTTCCCAAGTATGCCACTGAGAAATTAGAATTAGGAATAATATATTGGCAGATGCCACAATCTACTGAGCCTTGTAAAAAGCAGTACTCAAGTGCCACTTTGAAGAACACCTGTTAGACACTGTATTTAAAATGAAATGTTATTTGAACATTTTAACTTGTAAGCATGATTTTGGATGAATTATAATTCACAACTATTACATATATGAACATGTCAGTTTTTGACACTCAGTGGAAAGAGTGACTCTTGATGGTTGCTGATAACATTTGGTTGGCATTGAAATATACCCTGGGTAATCCCTCATGTTGGGTTTCTGCTTCAGAAATTTGATGTGCGAGAATTTAGAGAGAAGTAATCTTTTCAAAAGTATTTAAATTTACTATTGGGACATGTTAGTGGTTAATCCGAAACCTTGGAAGAGAGCAGGGCATTTTGCTCTACAACCAGCAGGCATGTCACTTATAAGGGGGCAAATTTAGCTTGACAAAAACTAGCAACATCATAGTTGTTTCACAGTTTCTGACCTCATTGGAAATGTTTGCTTATATAGTACAAATAGATACATAATGCTGTCTAATTTTGGTATCAAAACTCTGATTTAGCTATGCCAATTATTTAAGTTAAAGATGAAAATGTCTTAAATTGCTTGATTGGCAATTGCCTTTACAGGGTATAGTATGTTTTCTTAAATGCTGTCTTGACCCAGTTTTGAGGCCCTGTATAAAAGCTGGTCAGTTCCCTTCTTCAGCATCTGATTAAGTCCACATCCACAACCACCTCCTTTATTGGGATTCAACCCTTTGGAAACCACTGTGCATCAGCCCTCATCACCCCCAAGCCAAGTACCAGACAACTACGGACAGCAAAATTATTTAAATCCGCCAATCCACAGGGAGCCTGGGAAAACGAACTCACCCCACCCCACTTGTCATACAAAACTGTCCCTACAGCTGCAGCTTACTGGTTTCCCCAGGGACACCCCCGCATGGCCCTGCCTGGCAGCCCCCTCTCCTGTGGAGCTGTGTGTGTGGAAGAAGAGTTCTGCCTTTTATCTATCAGTGTGTCATGTCCTGCCATCAAAAGAATCTTTCAATCTTATAAAACACTAGGCAATTTAAACTGCTATTTAATCCTTGCAATATGTCTCCTCAAATTAACCCTAAAGTTCTATTAATTAAGACTTTCACGTTCTTATATGAAGGAAAAAGGTGACAGGGAACAAGGCAAACCGCCGACACTTCTGTATTTGTGTCTTCTGTAATCAGAGTCTATCAGGCATGAAAGACATAAAGATTGACGGTTTCATTTCTTTTTGAAATTCTGGTGCTACCTCCCACCATCTCCCCTACACCCAGGCCTCAAGCTGGAATCCATCTCATTTGGGAGTTTCTCCCTCTTTTGCTCCACAAGCAGCTCAGGACCACCAGTCTTTTCTCTCCTCGTATATGATCTTACCCCATCTGGCCCAGTTTCTGAAGCCTCCCACCATGTCCTCTGGGACTAACTATTCTTCATCAGAAAAATCCCCCACAGCTATAAGTCCCCTTTAAGTTGCCTTCTTGCTCTGACCCTTGGCTCTTCTATAAGGAACCTGTGCCCCCTGCACTTCTCTTAAGAAGCACATATTTTCTTACCTGGAGTCACTGTCTTAGAGGTGTGGTATGTGTGCCCCTCACTCTACTTTTCTTTGGGGGGGTGTTTAAATAATTTAATTTTTTATTGATGTAGAATAGGTGTACATATTTGGGGGTGTACATATTTGGGGGTATACATGAAAATTTGATATATTCATATACTCAAATCAAGTAATTGTGATATCTATTACCTTAAAAATTTATATTTTCTTTACGCTAGGAATATTCAAATTATTCTATTCTAGTTATTTTGAAATGTACATTGGATTAATGCTAATTATAGTCACTCTACTAACCTGTTAATCACCAGGTCTTATTTCTCCTATCAAATCGTATTTTTGAACCCATTAATCAACTTTTCCTCATACCCTCCTCCCCTGTCCATCTCGACCTCTGGTAGCTACCAATCTGCTCTCTATCTTCGTAAGATCTACTTTTTAAAAAAATTTTATTTTTAATTATTATGAGTACATAATAGTTGTGTGTATTTATGGAGTACATGTGATGTTTTGATGCAGGCATGCAATGTGTATTAATCAAATCAGAGTAATTGGGGTGTCCATCACCTCACGCATTTATCATTTCTTTGTGTTAGGAACATTCCAGTTTCACTCTTTTAGTTATTTTAATGTACCCATAACATATTGTTGACTATGGTTACTTTGCTGTGCTATTGAATATTGTTCCTTCTATCTAACTATATTTTTGCACCTGTTAACCATCCAAGACCCACTTTTTTATCTCCCATGTATGCTCTCCCTAATTTGCTCCTTCCAGACCATGTCTTTGCCTCTTACTTCAAGCCTTCCAGCTTTTATTGTGCTGTAGGGTTGTGCCACCTGCTGTTCCCTGTTGAAGATGTCTACCTAACCCTCACCACTCTCCTTGGAGATTCTCTATTCTGGTTCTGTTTCTCTCTCCTTACTCCCACTCCCTCTTTACTTTGAAAATGCCAACACCCAGCAGTCAGTCCTCCAACACCACGTCTCTTAGGTGGTTGATGTGGTGTGATAGTGGTGTCACCCACTCTACTTCACCACACCCCCACTGGCACGCCCCTAGACCTCGGTCTCTTCTAAAAGCCACATCCCTTCCATAGTTACGATTTAATTTGTCTTAACCTACGACCTCCATTTCCACCTTTTCCAGGTGACTCTCACCTTCACTTCAACAAGTTTTCAGTCCAAGTGAGACCCACAGTCCATTCACCTGGACACCTTTTCACAATTCTCCAGTCGCATGACCCCACTTCCCTTCTAATCCAGTAGAGATCACACGGTCCAGCAATTGGATCCCACCTTGCCTACATTCTTCATGCTCCTGCTAGTCTTGCCATCCTATTTGCCTAGCAAAACCATAACCTTAATTAAGGCTGTTTTCTAACTTTGTTACTGAAACGGCACAGCTGAATGTGCCTAGAGGAAAATACACAGCCAAGTACAAATTCACGTTAAATCTATGAGCTCTAGCCTTTTACATTAGACTGTCAGTACTACGCAGCAGTTCTACTCTATTTCTCTGTCCCCTTCGTTTACCTTTAATGCACGAGCTTCTCACATTTTCTCTCTACGCAGGATTTCAACATCTCTATGCTCTTGGTATTCTCAGCTTCTACTTTACACAGAAAATAAAAACAATCGGGACAGACCTGGCTACATGTTCACCACCACACCTGTTCATCCTGTTGAGCTTCTGTCTTCCCTTCTTTTAATTTGGAAACATGGTCCCAGCTCCTATGTAATGGCAACTCTCCTGCTGTGTGTTACACTCCATCTAGTCTTACATCAGCAAGAGTGTTGCTCTACGAATCGTCACCACTGCCCCCTCCGGCATTAATTGCCCCTTCCACGCTCAAAAAAAAAAAAAAAACTGAACACAAAAACAACAACAACAAAAAACAAAACAAAAAAACCTTTTTGGAACCCATATACCTTTCCAGCTACCACTACATTTTTTATGCTCCAGTTTAAATACAGAAATACTACTTGAAAGTTATCTGGGCTCATTGTCTACATTCACTTTCTCTCTATTGGCTCTTGAACCCTGTTCAGTTAGGGTTCTTCCTCATCATTCCAGTGGAGTTGGTCTCCTTAAGGTCATCAACAACCCAAACTGCTTGAGCTTGAGAAATGACTGGCAGCCCTGGGCTTCTGTGGTGACAGAGAACAGGGAGAAAGTCCTGTTATATTCATACACTTCTATAAGGTAGGAAATAATCTACAGCAGGTGCTGGTGAATGCCTAACATAGAAAAGGCAAATGTAAGATAACTCTGCAGTGACATATCTATTGAAGCAAACTGACACGTAGAACAATAAATAATTCTCTTTATTTCATGGAACAAATAAGAAGGTGGTAAATTTTCTCCTTTCTGTCATCTCATCTATTTTTATGATTTAAATAGAATGATTATAAATGAAACATAAAAGTTTTCCATCTTTCACTTTTAGTAACTCTAAATTGTTAATCCCAATCTAATTTTAAAACACATAAAAATAATCAAGAAGAAACATGATGTGGCTGATAAATTTATGCACAGTATTATGTATGTCAAGAAAAGAAAAATCATCTTTCTCACCCTTGTCTAATATTAGAGGCAAATTCATATTGTTAATAAATATTTTATTAATAATATATAGCTATTGTGCCCTGTTTATTATTCTAGAAACAAACGAGAATCTCCAATTTGAATACAAATTCATATCAATTTTTAAAGTATTTCCAGCATTGTAGAACTTTTTTCTCAGCCATAGGTAGTGTTAAAACAGAATGAATCATGGCAGTGGATCTCTGTTACATATGAGTGTGCTAAAAGTTCAGATGTATGTTTTATTTTAAATTTGGGTACTGGAATTCTCCTGTAAACCCTTTGCTGAAATTATTTAACAACTGCAATAAAAAAAGGGAAAAATATGGAACCCTCACATGGATTCTTATAACAGTATACAGGTAAGTCATGGAATGACGTCTGTACCATGAGACTTCTCAGCCTTCCTGTTGGCTGTAACTACCTATTTGTGTCGTCAGGAAGTATAAAAACTCATCAGTCTCTGTGTCCTCCTTTTCAATTCCTACCTTCCTTTTTAAGTAGGATCATTCTATAGCCAGACGCCTTCAATAGACTATGAAAGAGAGAGCGGTGGCTCTTCTCTGGTGGTCAATAGCTCCAAAGGCTGTTTTGTTTATCCCAGGCTAACCTTGGTGCTATTAGCTAAAGAATCCACAAGACAGAAGCAATTACTTTCCTTGAGATTCCATTTAGAGCAGAGACTGAAAGTGAGTAATAAATAAGCCTTTGTTTTGCTATGTCACTAAGATTTTGTTTTTATTGCTACAGAAATGAACATGAAGTACCTTGGCTGATATAGTATTTAAGCAGTTTATTCAGGCAGACCTAACACGAGATGAATTTTGCATAAGCAAAAATAACTCATTTTATTTTGATGTCCATAATTGAGAGTCTTCTTTGTAAAATATCCTATAGTTATATTCTTGTATGCTGATATTTGAGAAAGTCCATAATTAATCGTAACTTTTATAAGGATGGGAGGAAAAAAAGTATAACTAGGGCAACTAAGACCAAATAATGAAAGGATAACTGTGAAAAGTATACTTTTAATGAAGGTATTATTTGAATAAGTTGGCTTTTCAAAAGGCAAAAAAAAATAAATTAAAATGTAAATGTGTTGACATTTGTTTGGCTAAAAATCCCAAATACCAGATTCTGTGAAGCAAACAGATCTACCCACAAATTGCAAAGTATGCAAAAAAGACACTAATTGCAGTAACCACTTTTTAAACAATCATGTAGAAACATATCAGTGAATAAGCTGTCAAAGAAGTTCCATTTAAGATTTTCATAAAAACAAAACAGAAAAAGAAAAGCTCTTTTTCTAAGGAAGCACAATACGTTGACTCCGTCTAATTAGTTTCAAGGCACTGGTTGTTCATTGAAATAAAATAAGTGTTTATCTAGAGCTCAGGTTAGATTCAACTATTTAAATGCTCCTACTTTGGTTTTTTTAACTCTATAATTTTAGTAGTTCCTGGGCACAGAAACAAGAATTTAAAGGGAATGCTGACCATTTCAGTTTCAAATGAAGACTCATGAAACTATAGCAAACACCTGCAGCTATCTCAAAGTTTCCACATTGCATAGCACATTATTTCACAATTTCAGAAACGTGCTGGCAGGTGTAGGTGATGAACCATAGTATAAAATGGAAGAAATAATAACTGGACTCTACCACAAGTAATTGACTCTTATATGAAATAAGAATGCTAAAAATGTTATTCATTCAATGCAGAGATATTGAAGAATGGCAATAGAGTTATAAAATGGAAATGTCTTTACAATTTTGCAGTATGTGTCTATTTAAAATTATAGATTATAATAAAAAATTGCTAGATGCTGATAACTTTGCACCTTTCAGATTTTGATTTTAACAAGAAAAAAAAACCCAGGCCTTTGCTTTCCGTTAAGATATAGAAATCACAAGGGGTCATCATGCCCAACCTAAAACAAGAATAAGATGGATGAGTTATAAAATCACACTTTTTTTCTACCTGTCATAGAGTTGAGGATAAAAAAAAAGAAAAACTAAATCCTGGGAAGTGTCAGGGCTTTGCTAGGAAAGAAAAGCCCCAAAACTGCTTTCTGTTTCTGCTGAAATAGTGGGAGTGAAGAGAAACACTTCAAAAGAGAAGGGTAAGGCTAATTTGCCCTAAATTTTAATAAATTTGTAATAGCCATGTATAGTTTGACGTGAGAGATTAGAATCTGGAGGAGCCCCATTCCAAGAACGAGTCTGCACAACCACCGGGTGTTCCTGAAAGGCTGAGAGCCGCCCTCCTCCTGCACATCCAAGCACGGGAGCCTTTCCTGTGCGGATGGTAGAGGCTTCACAAGGCTGGGGCAAGCAGCAGGGTAGAGAGAGGGCTCCTGAATTTCGGACACGGAGGACAGAATGGAGACGAAAGAACAGCCACGCTGAGTGTGATGGTGAATTTCACGTGTCACTTGACCGGGGTAAGGGATGCCCAGAGAGCTGGTAAACATTATTTCTGGGGTGTTTGTGAGGGTGTTTCCCAAAGAAAGTAGCATTTGAATCAGTGAATTGAGTAAAGATTCACCCTCACCAATGTGGGTGGACAGCATCCAATTTGCTGAGGGCCTAGCTAAAACAAAAGGCAGAGGAAAGGATGAATTTTCTTTCTCTCTTCTTGAGCGGGACCCCCATCTTCTCCTGCCCTTGGACGTCAGAGCTCCTGATTCCCAGACCTTTGGGCGGAGACTGAATTATACACCACCAGCCGTCCTGGGTGTCCAGCTTGCAGATGGCATACTGGGAGGCTTCTTGGTCTCCATAATCATGTAAGCCAATTCCCATAATAAATGCCCTCATATATCTATATATAGCTTATTGGTTCTGTTTCTGTGCAGAACTCTGACTAATCCACTGCGCTGTAAAGCAGAGTGAAATCTGGGTGTCACTGATGCTCACATCCTAAGCCCTGAGGAAAACAAAGTTCTGATCAGATACATTTGAGGCCGCTGATGAATTTGCAATAAAGCTAAGAACCAACCTAACTACATATTAGATTGACTCATACCCCACATTTTCTTCCTTTTCTCCTGGGGCAAATAATATTTACATTAGACTATAATACTCTTTTACACACAATGTCTTGAATAAAATTTAGAAGTGTAACACAAAAAAATAAGCAGAAAATTGTGGCCCGTAATCAAAAAGTGAACATGTGTTTGTGTTAGACACACACAAGTCATTCTTTTCTGCTTTTCTTGTGTCTCATACTTTGAAATTTTATTCAGGACATTGTGATATATAGATGGATAGATAGATACCACACACATAAATTATTGATGCTTAAAGCAAAAAATAATAATATATTGTGAGGTCCCTGACATATGTCAAACTAAAATACAGAAGTTACTAAAAAAGTTAAATTAAAAATCAATTATTTTCAGATTTCATAAATAAATGTCAGACGTCTCCTCTTTATGTTAAATGTTTGAGTAAAATGAAAATTTAAATATAAGACTATATTGTAAGTCTGGTATGTGAGTTAAAAATTTGATATCAAATGATTTTCAATGTTTAAAAGCAAAAAAGCCCCACTCATACTTTGTACATTCACTTATATTTGAAAACTAAAATTGAGGAGGGAATTTGATTTATATATTATCTGGTATTCTTATTTCATGTTATCAAAAATGCTTCTTTCAACCTTTATTATAACAATATACTTTATTTTAAATATAGTGAAGACAATCACTATAAATGGCATATATATGCTTTCTTTAGTATTGCATATATATGATTTCTTTATTTCTGTAAAAGCAAATGCATATATACTAGCATATATTTGTTAATCATTGGCATCAAAGTTTAATTTACTCTGGACAGAATGCTAGTATGAAACAAATGTAGTGGAGGCTGTTCTGATTTAAGTAAAAATTTAGGCAAAGTTTTCTTAGATGAGCTATAAGAAGCACACACAACAGAAAAAACCTATCAATAAATTGTACTTCATCAAAATTGAAACTTTTGCTGTTTAAAAGATAATGTGATGAAAATGAAAAGACATTGATAGACTGGGAGAAAAAATTTCAAGTTCCATATCCAATTAAGGACTTGTGTTTAGAGTATATAAAGAACACTCACAACTCAATAAGAAAACTAATAAATAAAAGAAAAAAACAATTTGAAAAGACACATCACCAAAAACAAGATATGGGTAGCAAGTAAGCACGTGAAAATGTGCTCAACATCATTAGTCACTTAGTCATTAAAGGCATGAAAGATAAAGCTACACATCTATTAGAGTGGTTAACTTTAATAAAACCTGACATTATCAAGTGCTGGAAATTCAAAATTTCATACATTCTTTAGGGGGATGAAAAATGGTACAGTCAGTTTAAAAACAGTTTGGTAGTTTCTTTCTTAGGTAAGCAAACAAATAAACAAAAAATCTATATGACCCAGCAATACCACACCTAGGTATTTATCCAAGAGAAATGCTAACACATGTCTACCACAACCTGTGTATAAATATTTATAGTACCCTTATTGATAATAGCTAAAAACTAAAGACAACACATACATAATTAGTGAATAGGTAAACATGTTATGGTACATGTGTAAAATGTAATACTACTCAGTAATCAATGAAAATGAGCTACTGGTAAATGCAAAAACATAGCGGTATTTTTAAAAGCATTATACTAAGTGAAAAGAGTCAGACAGGCTCATCTATGGTCCCAATCATATGACATTCTGGGAAGACAAAACTACACAGGCTGAAAGCAGATCGCTTTTTGCCAAGAGTGGGAAAGGGGATGGGAGGCAGGAGGAGACTGAGTACAAAGGACACAAGAATACTTTTTAGAGAAATAGAAATGTTCTATATTTTGATTGTGGTGACAATTATGTAACTATACATATTTGCCAAAACACATAGACTGTACAACAAAAAAATGGATGGATTATACTGTATGAAAATTGTATATCAATAAACATGTCATTAAAAATAGAAATGCATGCATTAGTAGATTTGAGAATTTTATGTTTTATTTTATTTTGTTTAAATCAAGGCCTTTTTAAAATGTCTTGGGCAGAGTACTAACATGAAACAAGTATAATCAGGTTGTTCCGAATGAAGTGGGGTGGGAAATCTAGGTTGATGGGCAAATTATTGGCCCTGCATACAATATGTAACAATTTATTTTGATTCAATGTGAGTATGTTCTGTGTGATTTTGCTGAAAAGAAACTTAGACTTCTTCATTACTCCAGAAATATCAGATGTAGATTTATTCAAGAACATTTTCCAGTCATTCTGGTATAATTCAGAATCTAAAATTGGCTTTAAATTTTATAATGAGAGGCCAGAATCATTTTTATATTTCTGAACATTAGTTCTTTATAATGATTTCTCTTGAACAATCTCAATGTTCAGCCCACCTTTTGTGGACCTCACTGAATTGCACTGTGTCCTTGAAAACACAAGTATACGATCACATACATGTGCAATCTCTCCCTCTCTTGCTTTCTCACACAGACACACATGTACATACCTTAAGAAGAGTATTTTAAACTGCTATATGAAATAAAATCTTATCTTCTATATCTGAGATTATATACATATATTTCCATTAAATTATTAATGTTTATTTACTCAAGTTTAAACTTTATCATTGGTTCATAGCATTAGATTAAGGTATATCTAATGATAATTCTGTTGTTTTCATTTTAAATACCAAGAAACATTATTTCTGTCAATTTTGTTTTTAAAATATCTTTACTTAATATAATTTAGTATACTTATATTTGTTTATTGCATTTATTGTACTGATATTTGCCTTTGAAATAGTTCTGATAAAGGTATGTGAAGTTCTGTGTAAATTTGTTTCATACCAATTGGGAAATTTGTAATAATAGTGTCATATGTCACAAAGTGAGGGGAGAAATAGGGTCAGCCAACGGCAAATAGAAAGGAAATGGAACTGGGAGATTTTTTAATATGTAAGAATGAAATAATTTCACGTATAATTTTTCAGAATTTTTCTAAGATTTTCTCCACCATTTGAATGTATTAACTAAAGCCGTCAGTGCCCTCATGTCTCCCTAGGAATAGAGGCTCCTTGTGGAACTTATTTATTTTTGCTGCGAAGATGGTAGCGATGCTGCCGTGTGCAGTCTTGAAAATTATCAACATGGATTTTTACCCTGGCTGATGTATTCCACGGCAGTGAAATACTGAGTTATGTTTTACCTGCCAGTTGTACTTTAAATCTACTCATGAGGACTAGCTTGTTTATATTTTAATTATATTTTTCTTTGTGGTTTTCAGATTTTTGTAGGAATACAATTTTTCAAGTCCACATACCTACAGAAAAGAACACAAATTATAATGGCAGACTTAATGGCTTGTCACAAAGGGAACATATCCATGTCACCTGCACCTGGCTCCAAAATCAAGACACCGTCAGCACCCTGATGCTTTCCCGTAGGTTCTGTTCCGCTCCTACCACCATTCAAACTTGTAACACCACGGAACAGGCTGGCCTGCCTTTCAAACTTGATAAAAATGAACTTAGATGCTATGTGCTCTTGTGTCCATCCTCTTCCACTCTGTTTTGTTTCTGAGCTCCATTTGTGCTGTTCCAAGGCCGCATAGTATCCCATTGTATAAATCTAGAAAAATGATTTTTATTCATTCTGCAGTTTATATTTGTGATTTTTTTTTTACTGTTGTGTTCTCACAAATACTGCTGCTATGCACATTCTAGTGAAATCATCTGATAGGATATGTGTGTCTTTCCACTGAACATATGCCTAGAAGTTAAATTGCTGGGTAATAGAGTGTGCCTATTATCAACCATGATGGACACGCCTAACGTGTTTATGAAGTGCTTACGCCTGCATGCATTCCCACTGCTGTTCCATCGGAGGTCCACTTGTTCCAAACTCTCACCAACACTTGGTATTTTCTGTTTCATTTAGGCCTCTGGTGGATGTTAAGCAAGTAAGTTTTATTTTGCATATCCTTGATGATTAAGGATGTTGAGCAACTCTTTTGATAATCAGTGAATGCTTGGGTATCACTTTTAAGTGGAGACTGTACAAATAATTTTCACCTTTTTCTTACTAATTTTTAAGAATCCTTGATCTATGCTAGATACATGTCCAGAAGATGTATTGCAATTATCTTCTCCCAATCTGTGGCTTCCCTTACACTCTATTAATGGCATTTTTGATTAATAGAAATTCTTACTTTAATGCATGTTTACCATTGTGGTTTATTTTGTGTGCTATTTAAGAAATCATTACATAGCCCAAGACCATTAATATATTCACTTATGTTTTCTACCAAAAGCTTTCTTGTTTTACTTTTCCAGTTAAATCTAAAATTAATTTAGAATTTTTTTTGCACATAGTGTGAGGCAGGAACCAAAATTATTATTTTTTCAGACAATTGTCCAACGGGCCAGAATAACTTATTGAAATGGCAGTTCTTTCCATATTGTGATACAGTGACATGCTGTTATAAATTAGGTGACCATGCAAATGTATTTCTGCTTCTAAACTTTTCACACCAAACCAATACTACACTCTCCTAATCACGATAGCTTTAAAACAGATCATGACAGAACACAGTTAATTTGTCTTTTTCTGTTGTTTTAAAAATTATCTTGGCTGTTTGCATTTTTATTTTAATTTTTGAAATAAACATGTACATTTCCACTAAAATTACTTCCTAGAATTTTTCTTGGGTTGCAGCTCAATATCTGAATCATTTTGGAGAATGTATACTTCTTATATATTAACTTTTCCAGCCTAAGAACAAGTTATATCTCTTCAGATTCCGAGTTTCAGGGTCTTTTCTAAAACTTTCTTAATAGTATTTGCAGTAAGTTTTGATTTATTGCATATATTTTATTATATTTATTCCAGCTTTTTGTATGTTTTTGTATACTATTATAAGTGGTATTATAGAAGTATAATAGGTTTTTAAATGTTTCCTATGTATTTAATGTATTTGCCAAATTTGATTATTAGTTTTAATAATTTTTCTCTTAGCTATTTTTTGGTACAACAGAAAATATCATGTACAGAATATCATTGAAACAAGGCAGTTTTATTTCTTCGATTTGCTCTTTATGCCTTTTCTTTCTTTTACATTTCTTCATTAGCTAGAACAGTACTGATAATATTGAAAAATATCATTGTTGAACTGAGGGGAAGGGACAGTGGATAATTTTAATAATTCACCATTATGTATGATACTTGCCAAAGTCTTTCGGTAGTTCATTTTATCAAATTAAGGAAGTTCATTTATGTTTCTACTTTGTCAAAAGTTTTTGTCCAGAATAGGTATTGAATTTTAATAAATACAATGTCTATTAAGATAAGCATATAATTCTTTTCTCTTTCTATTGATAATGTTGGCTTATATTTGTCAAAGTATTTAAGTGACTCAACTAGAGGTTGTTAAGAGCTTTATAAAGCTGATGTGCTTCAAGGAACACCTGATACCAGATAACTCTAATTAAAGCCAAGTCAGGGCTTATGTATTATATTAAAACAGAAAGTTGAGTAACAGGTCTAAAGTGTGGCTCTATACACTTGTTTTTATTTACATACACATTTTAGAATCAGATTACAATTTCTTTAAAAAGTTTTCACTGATTGAGATAGAAATAACTTTAGATCTATGGACCAATCTGGGGAGAAAGGCTTCTCAGCAATATCAATTGTTTCAACCCATGAATGTGGTATATTGTTTTACATATATTTATTAGACTGCTAAATATATATATATTTAGGTAGTTTAAAATTTCCTCAACAAGGTTTTTTTAATAAAAGTTTATAGCTTTAGCACATTTTTGTTAGATTATTAGATTTTTCCTAGTGATTTAATTTTTTGTGCTTTTGTAAATGGTATTTTATAAGTTTTATGCCATATATAAATGCAGTTATTTTTATTTTTTGTGTTGACATTACTAACTAAATTTATAGGTTCTTCAGTATACAATGGAATCAGCAAATAAGATAATTTTTCTTTTTCCTTCACAGTCTTTTTGCCTTGTATTTCTTATGCCTGCCTCATTTTAGTGTCTAGAACCTGCAGTCCAACATGGGATAGAAGTTTTGAGAGCTCTCAGTGTGAAAGGATAAAAAGAGAAGAGGTGAGCACTAAATATTCCACTGTCGAGTACAACAGTTAAGAGGATTTTTTTAATGCTGCAAATATATTGAGGATATTTTATTCTGTTCTTAATTTTCAGATAATTTTTATTATATTTTTGCTTGTTTTTGTTTATTCTCCACCTACTTAGTAAATATATGAATCCCCCTCTTTTTTCTTTAAATTGTCAATTATGCTGATTTCTCAAGTGTTACTTTTCTATGAGTGCATACCTGGTGTAACTTCTACTCAGCCATGACTATCTTTTTATATATTAATGAACTAGATTTGCAAACATTTCACCAAATATTTTTGCAATTACATTAAAATGGGATATTGCTCTAGAGTTTTTAAAATTGTAACACCTTTTTTAGATTTTTTTATATGGATTTTGCTGGTGCCATAAAATGAATTGGTAAATATTTATTCATCCTATATTTTTGAAAAGTTTTCTGTAGGATTGATATAATTTCTTTTAAATATCTGACAAAATCCTTTGGTGAAGCTATAGGGGCTTGGCCTTTTATTGGTGGGAAGGTACTTGTCTATGAATTTCAATTTTTTTAATAGATATTAGACTAATTTTGATTATGATGATTTATTTCCTTCTATAAATATAGTTTAATTTAGATTTTCTATTTATTCTTAGAATAGTTTCTGTAAATTGTATTTTACAAGGCAATTATTTCATTTTTACTGAATTTATCAACATAACATTATTAATAATATCATATATTATATTACATATAATTATAGAATATATGTAATATCTAATAATATAATATATAATTATATATAGCATATTTTAATAATTCTAAGATTTATGGTATGAAACTTCTTTTATTCTTGATATTGAGATTATATGTTGCCTTTCTTTTCCTTGTTCAATCTTCCAGAGACTTACCAATTTTTACTTATTTTACAGAACCAAGTCATGGCTTTGAAAATGCTCTAAATAATATTGTTTGCTTGTTTTCTATTTCATTAAGTTTTTAAATATTTATTATTTCTTGTCTTACAGTTTTTGAGTTTTAATTTTCCATCTTTTTATACTTTCATAAGGTTGATTTTTTAAATAACATTCTCCTTTTCTAATAAAGGCACTTAAATCTATAAATTTTCCTTCATCTTTTTTCTGCATTCCCCAATATTTTGATTAGAGAATATATTTTCAAATGTATATTTTAAATATTCCTCATGACTTTTTCTTTTTCCCAAGGCTTTTTAGAAGTTATTGCTCAATTTCTAAATATGTTAGTCTTTCCTAGATCTCTAACATTTATTGAGAACTTTTTTTGTGCTGCAGAATATTATCTGTGAATTTTCTGTGTACACTTAGAAAAAAGTGTAAACAGAAAATTTATTTTGCAGTTATTGGGCGCAGTGCTTGGCAACTGTCAATTCAGTTAAGTTTGTTGATAGAGTAGTTCTTATCTTTTATGTCTTCACAAATTGTTTTTTCTTAGGGACCTACCAATCAATGAGAGAGGAATGTTTAAATTTCCAAAAATTATTATGTATTTTCCTGTTTTTTATCCTTTAGTTCTGTCAGCCCTTTGCCCCCATCACCATCCTACACATTGTATTTTAAAGCTCTGTTATTATGTAAATATATGTTTATTATTGTTATGTCTTCTGAAAAATTGCACATTGTGTCGTTATCAAATGACTCTCTTGATCTCTGATAGAATGCTAGGCCTTAAAGTCCACTTTTTCTTTTATCAACACCAGCATCTTATGTTGGTGCCTGTTATGGTATATAATTTTCTACCATTTTGCTCTTTATATCTTTCTGTTTTTATATTTATATATTTAAATGTTGTTTCTTTTGAACTGCATATGGCTGAGTACTGAGTTTCTACACTACCTGACAATCTTTGTATTTTAGTTTGAGTGATTAGTCTATTTTCATTTAATGTATTATGTTAATTACTATTGCTGGATTTAAATACACCATTTTCTATTTTTTCATTTGTCTTTGTTCCTCGTTTTTTATTTTCTCTTTTATTTTGGTGTAGTTTCTCTGGGGTGGAATTCTTTCAGTTTTTGCACATCTGAAACATCTTTATTGTAGCCCCCAGGTGCATAGAGCTGAGATCTAATTTCTGTTCTTTTAAAAATGTTTCTCTCTGCTGTTCTGATTGGATTTTTGTTGTTTTAACTTCAACATCATGGATGCTTTCCCATGACTCCATTCTGCTATTCAGCCCATACATTGTATCCTTTTAAAATTTTGATTATTTTATTTTTTATTTCTAAAATTTCCATTTGGTCATTTATACCTTCTATTTCCTTGTCTTGTATTCTTTGCCAAGATTTTTTTTGTTTGTTTCAAGTATGTTCATTGAATCACTTTTATAATGGCTGCTTTAAAATCTTTGTCAAATAATTCCAAGATGATATCTTGGTGTTAATAACTGTTGTCTTTTTTTCACTTGAGTTGATATTTTTCTGGTTCTTGACATGAGAAGTAATTTTCTATTGTACCCTAGCATCTTGGGCATTATGAGACTCTAGATCTTATTAAAATCTTCTGTTTGAGCAGGCCTCATGTGACACCACACCTGCATGGGAAGGGGGATAGCACCACCTTTTATTGCCAGGTGGGGGCAGAAGTCCAGGATATCCACTTGGCCTACACTGCCGTTTGCAGAAATAGGGAGTTTTTGTCGTTGCTGGACAACAGTGAGAGTTCAGGCTCCCCTTTAGGTTTTCTGATACCATCCTGTCTGAGAGAGGGAGGGGCACCTCACTAAGTAACCTCCACTGACAGTACAGGGGAGAGGGCCTTGTGACCACTGGGAGATGGTAAAAATCCTGATTCTCCACTGAGCCACCTCTGACACTAAACCAGCAGGGAGAGGGATGGGCACCAAATTGCAATTACAGAAGTCAAGGCTCTGCACATGATCTCCACTAATTCAGCAAGTTGGTCACGGGGAATTTGTCTCATTACACTCTGTGAGAGTGAAAATCTAAGTTCCCACTCAGCCTGTGCTGATAGGCTGTGATGTGTTTGTTTTTGTTTTCCCATAGTGTTTTATTGGAGTAGTAAGGCTATTGTCTAAAAGTTTTCTGTGTTTCTAGGCTGTTCCCTCCTGGCCTTTTGCCTAAAAAGAGCAGGCTTTCCTTGATGCATTTTTTTTTTTTTTGTCTGTGTCTATTGGCATGTCCAGGTTACCAGCTTCTCCTGCATCTAATCTGGTATATATAAAGCAAAAGAAAACCCAAGGAACTTACTGTCCTCACTCAGTCTTCCTTCTATTTGTCTTTCAGAATAGTCTCATGTCTGTTTTACACATAGTATCCAGGATTTTTAGCCATACTTAGTAGGAAGAATAAAGAGAAATGTGTCAACTCCATCTTGTGCAGAACTGGATGTGAAACATCTATATCTAGCCTTTATTTTGAATGATATTCTCACAATATCTTCAGGACATGTTGTAGAATTCTAGGTTGGCAATCGTTTTCATTCGTCAGCTTAAAGACATCATTCAACTGTCTTCTGACCTCCATTGTTTCTTTTGTGTTCTCAGCTTTACTCCTATTGCTGATGTTTTGAATATATTAGATCTTATTATCTGGCATCTCTAAACATTTTGCCATTGTCTGTGTTTCCAAGGGGTTTAGGAAGATGTTTCTAGGTGTGATTATCTCAGTATTTATATTCACTGAGTTTTGCAGAAGTTCTTGGATGCATGGCTTTAAATTTTTCACACGTATTTAAAGCTTCTTGACCATGATTTTCTTCAAATATTGATGCTGTACAATTTACTCTTTCCAATTTACATTTTATCTCCACACATATTAATACTTTTCACATTGTCCCATGAGCCTCTTATGGTGCTTTTCTATATTTTCCATTTTTTCTTCTTCTCAATTATCCAGTTTGAATATTTTCTACTCACCTGTCTTTAAGTTCACTAATCCTGTCTTTTGATGCAAGATTCTGCAATTAAACTTAATTTCAGTCATTGCATTTTCAATGTGAAACTTTACATATCTTTCTTTTTAATACTGTACAGTGTTCTCATGTATTTTTAAATTTTTTGCCTTTTTCATTCAACAAATTAATCTGTTATTTTAAAGTCATTTTCTGCTTATTCCATCAGCTAACACACTTGAGGGCCAATTTCTATTTTTGGCTTTTTTTCTTTCTTTTTGTTTTTTTGATCATATGATCCTGTTTCTTGGCATTCCTCTTACTTCTCACTGAATGTCAGATATGATATATTAAAAGTTGTAAAGGATATAGGTGATAAACTTCTTTAAAAAGGTTCACCCTTTCTTCTGCTAGTCAGATAGAATACAGTTGAACACCTTCGTCAAAACAGTGACTGAGCTGAGTTTGACAGAGCTACACTTTTGGGAAGGCAGAGAACACCCCCCCCAGGCTGCACTTGTTGGACATTCATAAATAACCAGATTTATTCACCATGGCCCTTCTCCATAATCCTAAATTCTAATTTTTCTTTTCTCAGCACTGTGAGGTAGCAGAAAACTCTGCTCTACATTTTAGAGAATTCTGACTTAAGATTTTATTCCACTACCAGGAACAGCTTCATAATTGCACAGATGTCTTTAGGGGAAAACTGTGTGTTTTGAGTACCTTTACACCACGAATGGTTTGTTTTTAGGACAACCTTTAGAGACCACCAAGAATTTTTCTAGCTTCCCCATTCCCCAACAGTGGTGATCTGTCCAAGCAAGCCTGGATTCTCAGCCTGAGCCCAAAAATAGTAAACATTCCCAGTGATCACAATAGCTATAATCAGCAAACTTCTCTGAGGTCCTTTTCTCTTCAGAATTTTAGCCGATCTACTCTTTATTGCTCCCTCAACTCTCTGGTGCCTTAAATGGATTATCTTTCAATTATATCTCAATTTCCAAATGGTACTTAGGGAGACCAGTAGTCTGTCATAAGCTAGTGTAACCTACTTGAAGGTGGATATCGAGGGATTTTTCATTACCAGTTCCACAAACTCCATTCTTAAGTATTGTCTTTTAGTTGTGCTAATATGAAAATTCACATCCACACTGAAAATAACTGTTTAAAAATGTCTTAGTCCACTTTGTGTTGTCATAAAATAATACCTGAAGATGGGTAACTTATAAAGAAAAGAGGTTTATTTGGCTCATGGTCCTGTGGATTGTACAAGAAGCATGGCACCAGCATCTTCTCAGCTTCTGGTGATGGTTTCAGGGTACTTCCACTCACAACAGAAGGCAAAGGGGAGTCGGTGTGTGCAGAGATTACATGGCAAGAGAAAAAGCAAGAGAGAGAGGGCAGAGATGTCAGGCTGTTTTTAACAATTCTTGTAGGAACTAATGGAGTGAGAACTGACTCATTACTGCAAGGATGGCAAAGAGCCATTCATAAGGGATCTGCCTCCATGACCCAAACACCACCTATTAGGCCCCACTTCCAATATTGGGGATCTCATTTCAACATGAGATTTGGGGGAACAAACATGCAAACTGTAGCAAATAAATAAAGCATTGGCAGGAAATTCTACCATGAAAACAGGGTTTAGAAAGGTTTGTATATTCTCCAGTTTTCTAGGTAATTGCCTATGTGCTCAGGATGCTTAAATGGGACACCTCCCTCCTCGATTTCAACTACAATGCAAATAAGATATAAATCAAGGCACCACAGTGCTACAGATAGATGACAGATAGATTAATAGATATGTAATAGAGAGAGATAAATGATAGATTGCTAGGTAGGTAGATAGAAAGATGAATGATAGATATACAGACCATTGAATATAGTTAAATATTGAAAATTTAAATAGATTAAAACAGGATACTTAAGTAGGAACGTTCTGAATCAAGACCCAGGTGGTCTTCATTTTTCACAAAACTAAAAGCTTCATGAAAAAAAATAATAGAATGGTATGTAGTGACAAAGGGAAAAGGGAAGTTTTCCCTTTGCCCTCTGAAGGTTCACTGAAAAAGTCAACTGAAACAAAGGGCAGATGAACAGGAGAAAAACCAGACAAATTTACTTGCTCATAGTTTTGCGTGACACAAGAGCGTTCAGAATGATGACCCAAAGACACAGGGAACTGTGTGCTTTTTTGCTTAGGTTCAATGAAGTATGGACAGCTATGTAAAAATATGATTGGACAAAAATGTCCAATGCAAAAATTCTAATAGTGAGTGGAGAAACCCAGCAAGGCCACTCTGTTGAGATTCTTCTTGGCCTCTCTGTGCAGCTTTCCTTCCTCCTGAGTGTGGGGCAGGATCCTCTCTGGCATGGAGGTCTTATGACCTAAAATCAAAAAAGTTAGGTCAGATAATTTATTTATGGCCAGTTTTTACACAGAAAGGCAGGGGGAAGTTGGGATGATATTTTTCAGTTTTTATGGGTGGCTGTGGGAAAAAGGGGTTTGGTTTCCTATGACTTGCCCTGGGGAAGAGGAATTCTAGGTTCCATGGCTAGCCTCTTGGGGAGAATGAGGGGGAAAGGCAAGAGGTCAAGAGAGGATCAGAGAAAAGCTTTTGCTCTGAGGCTGCTTCTGAGGCCTTCATTTGGGGGTATCATTTTCTGAGCCCCAATGATTATTAATTTTGTTTAGAAAGGAGCATGAAAGTATATAATATGCTCAAAAATCCTTTTTTTTTCTAGTATTTTAAAAACACAAGCTGCTTATTCACTCCCTATAAGGCAATTCCAAACTTGTTGAATAAAATTTCCTTAACTACTCTTTAAAATAATTTCATATTTTAACCACACACATAAGAAATATGTCATTATATGTTACAGCTTATTTGGTTTTCTTGCATTTTAATAACATCATCATGATAGTTGCTTTAACTTTTAACATCAAAATCATGTACAGATCAGGAATATCCAAATAAGTCTTCATATTACCTTTCTAAATACTCTATTTCTTTCATATGAGGTCCAATTATTTAGGTCATTAAATATGAAATGTCCTATTTCAAAGCAAAAGTTTGGTTTATTATATCTCAAACAAGAAGCAGTACAATTAATCAAAGTATGTACCTAAACTATCAACACAGTTTTGCCATCTTAATGGTAGCTTGTTTATGCCAGCAGCAAAGAAGCCTGGACAGCGAGTAGCAATGAAATCACTAAAGGCTTTTTCCACAGTTTGTTAAGAATTGAATATTTGTCCTTGCAAGAAGTGTTCCAAAGCCTGGAAGAAGTGATAGTCAGTTGGTGCAAAGTCTGGTGAATACGGTGGATGACAGAGAGTTTCCAAGTCCAGCCTCTGTAGTTTCAGCAGCGTTGTTTGTGAAATATGTGGTCAAGCGTTGTCTTGCAAGAGGATTGGCCTGTCTCTATTGACCAATCTTGGCTGCTTAATTGCAAGCATCTTCATCATTTCATCCAACTGGTTGCAGTAGACATCCGCTGTCATCGATTGACCAGGTTTTAAAGCTGTAGTGGATAATACCTGTGCAGGACCACCAAACAGAAACCTTTAGCTTTCTTTTCTTTTCTTTTTTTTTAGGATAGATAGTAAAAAGTTTATTTTAATTTTTCAAGACAGAAAGGAAGAAAGAAAAAGAGAAAGAGAGGAAAATGGAAGGGCACTGCAAGAAGGCAGGTAGAAAGTGCCAGCAATTAGCTTTTTTTGATGAATATTCAGTTTTGGACTGTGTTTCAGCGCTTCATCTTTATCCAAAGATTGTGCCAAACCCTTGAAATTGTCAAAAAGAATCCATTTTTTCATCACATGTAACAATATGGTGTAGAAATGGTTCACCTTTATGTTATGACAGCAAAGAAAGGCAAGCTTTGAGACGATTTCTCTTCTGACGCTCGTTTAATTCATGCGGTACCCATCTATCCAGCTTCTTTACCTTGCCCATTTGTTTCAAATGGTCCAATGTTATTGAAAGAGTGACGTCAAACCTTGCTGCTAATTCTTGTATAGTTTGAGATGGATTCGCTTCCAATACAGCTTTCAGCTCATCATCCTCCATCTTGGTCTCAGGTCGCCCACGGGGCTCATTTTCAAGATTAAAATCACCAGAATGGAACTTCTCAAACCATGTACATACTGTGCATTCATTAGCCACATCCTTCCCAAACACTTTGGTTGGCATTTTGCACTGTCTGCGCAGAATTGGTTCCACGGCAGAACTCATATTCGAAAATAACATGAATTTTTGACTTATCCACGGTTTCACAAAAATTGCCCTAAAAAAATTTGAAAGACAATCACAAGATAAACAGTGCCCTTGAAAGAATGAGGATTCACCTTCATAATAAAAATAAAACAAGAAGTGTCAAAGTGAACTGTTAGTGATATCAACTGTCAGACTTAGTACTTAAGGAAATCAGACATTTCAAACTTAACAACCTAAGCAATGGCATGGCAGGGAAGCAGTGAAAGAGTGTCAAAGTCCCATGCCATCACAGATCATACGTACTTTCACAACACCGTAAACCTATGGCAACTAGACACAACTGTGCAAATTTCTTACGTTTGTTTTTTAAGTAGAAAATGTGGTAGAGGTTAATAGTGAACAATAAATCACATTTAAACAATCAAGTCAGATAATGTATTATCATTATGAACTCTAAAAGATTTTTTATGATAACCTTAGGCTGGTGCTAAACTATCACTAAATGACAAAATATATTTTATGAAAATTATAATTTAGTAAATGTAACACAACCAAAGTTATAGTATTGCATAAAGCAATTCATATTATATAATGCCTATAGTCATATTATTATATATGCCTATATTTATATCACATGCATGTATGAACATGTCTATTTTGTATGAGCATATATACACAATGCCCATATGTATTTTAATACATTCAGGAATAGGATTCCTTTTTATTAAATTAAAATCTCTTGAGTGGTTGGTTGATTCATTCATTCAGCAAACATTTATGGTGGACAGACCATGTGCCAGTCACATCCAGACTCTGAAAATGGATGGGTAACAGAGACACACCTGATATCTTTCCTCCTGCTGCTTACAATACCATGATCAAAAGCTTTCATAATTGAAGGACTTTCTTAAAAAAATCACCAAAGTTTATATAAGTAAGCGCCATAACTTTGTACCTTAGATTAATCACTTTGGTGTTTCAAATGTGCTCAAAGTTCAGAAAGATAGAATTATTAATTAATTTCATTTTAAGGCTGACACATCTTGGAATATTATTTATTTATTATAGAAAGAATATAGAAATATGGGTACCAGATTTTTTTAAGCAAATATATATGTCAGTGGATCTATTTATATCCACCTTCTCTTGCCTCTCTTTACTTGTTTTATCTGCAGTTTTTCTAGAACAGATTCTCCTTAAGGAGTTGCAGTGAGAACAAGTATATATTATTTAATGGTTATAAAGGTGGACTAGTTTGGAATTAATATCCAGTGACCACTCATGCCAGATGAAACCTTTTACCTGTCAGCAGTTTTTTAAATTGCCTTAGAAGTCTTCACAAAGGTATCAACGACTTCCTCTCTGAATTCATGAGCAGATTTTATCTGCCCTTACTATACAGCTATAAAGATATATTTCTGTGTGAAGAAAGGACACAAAATAAAAGCCTAAGTAGCAATAGAGTAGCAGAATTGAAACCTGTTGTAGCCATTCAAAAGCCATGGTCACTACCTCTATGCCTACGGTTACAAGTCACAACATCCTGAGAATTCTTACTTGCCATTGCTTCTATTCATACCAATTCTGGGCATGCTGCTTCATTAAAATCATTAATCTACTGTTATTCAGGCAGAGGCCAAATTCTTCTCTTAAAAAAAATGTATGAGCTTCTTTATTTTTCCCCTAGCTAAATTAGATGTTTCGGTAGAAGAAAATAATTAGATAAGTTTTCAGCTATATCTGATTAGGAACTCACTGGGAGGGTAGTCAAAGCAGGGTCAGTAGAAAGAAAAAAAAGCATCATTTTAATGGGGGCTATTGATCTATGGTAAAGTATAATGATTAAAACAGACCTTTTGAATTCTAGTTGCAGAGACATACTAGGTTCTAATTGCTATAACCTTTGGGAATCGTCAGAAGGATAATAGCTCTGTACAAAGGTTAGAACAGATTTTAGGGAGGAGCTATTTAACTGAATGTGACTATGTGGCACAAGAAATATCAACTAATGCAAAATAAATCACCTATTTTTTTTCCAACAAAGTAAAGGCAGGTGAACAAATCAAAATAAAATTTTGGATTTAAATTTGTCACCACTCTTAAAGGCATAAATCTTTAATAATTAAATGTCAAAACTCATTTCACTGGAGGCAGCAAAGTCTTATAAAACTGTTATTATCTAAGTCATATTGGGCACAGCATAGTAGCTACTTACATTCATATTGAATGTGGAATCTTTTATTTTTTAGTTTTATTTTTGACAAAGTTAAAGATACTTAATGTATAGGTCTGTTATACATTTTTGATATATTAGTAAAAACTTTTGAAAGAAACAATACTCTCTAGATGTTTCCAATAATTCTATTCATCAACATTTCACGATTATTATTATAAGGGTGTCAAAGGTGGCAACGAAAATTTACAATGGACAAAGTTAAATAGGCAAGGAAGACTTTACTCAAGATGACCGCAGTAGAGTAGAGAGATTGAACTCAATTCCATCAAATCAAAAGGCAGAAGAGCATTTAAGCACAGGGATGAGCTAGTGAAAAATACTTGAAGAGAGTGGTGGGCGTGGAGCAGGTTGGCCAAAGTGATTAGACCACCTGTGTTTGGCAATTGGGAAGATTAATGAGTTAGGCTCCTACCCTGCCATGGAGACTAGGAGATAGGGACTCTATTTTCTTTAATGATTATATTTCAAAGGGATGGCTCCCAGGTACTTGAGAAAGACAACTCTGGGATGTAAAACTGACTAGAGTCTTGGAGATCATTTACACCTCAAAGGGACAGAGAATTAACAATGGAAAGTATGCTAAAGTGAACGGATTTAGCTAAGAATTATTCAAAAATCAGCCAATTGGGTCAGGTGTAGTAATTTTCTTTATTTATATCTGAATATAAACTATAGTGGAATTTGTTTTTTATAGGCCTCTCACAGGTGGAATATTTTAAGATAACATTTACTATTCCCCTACCTCAAATGATACACGGAGTAAAAAAGCTAATTTAAGTCTAATGAAATTAATTGAACAGTACTGAGTCTGCAAATAACCTCAGTACAATGTCTTTTCCAAAATTCAACTTTGAGGTCATTGACTTACTATAATGTTGAAAGAGAAAGAAAAGGAAATCCTCAATATAGGGAAAGGTATTACCTGAGTTATAGGTAAATTATTAATATTGCACATGTCAAGTAAAGTATTTGCACCTTAATATTTGCCCCAGCCTCTGTTTTCTAGATACTCTGATACAAGACAGGCCAGAAAAATTATTACTGTAATTTTACAGATGAAAAAGCTGAGACACAGTGCCATTACATAAATCCCTAAGGTCACAGAGCCCCTTGAAACAAGAGCCCCTCAAACCAAAGCAGTCAGAGAACATACTCTTAAATGTTCTGTTAGGTGAGCAGGAAAAAAGTCCTCATTTTACAGATAAGGAATCTGACACTTTGAAGTCCAATCCCACAAATAGACTAGAAGTCAAGTTTGGTATGGTTTTCACTATACTATGTTGATTATATTTATGCATTTTAGTATTTCAGTGCTCAGAGTTCTGAAACAGTAATTGATTTTTTAAGTTACGTATGTCTCACTTTTCACCACCTGAAGTCTCACTTGTGGAAACTCTTCTTCACTCTCTGAAAGGAACGTAAAAAAATATGAAGAAGATGATGAAGAATAAGTTGAATGAGGAGGAGGAAGAGAAAGAATAAAAAGACAACTTATTTTATGGGCATATCCTTCTAATGAGAAATCAAGTGGCATTCATTCCTCCGCACACTGAACCTGTCTCTTGAAGAAAATCCCTGCACAGTAGAATTAAATGAGATTTACTTGATCTCAGTTTTGAAAGTCATTTAAATAAGATTTTGATTTATAATTAATTTTGTTTGTTCTATAACAGGTATTTTAAAATGTGAACGCTATAATATAGAAGCTATAATATAATGGAAAAATGTTTTGACAATTACTATTAACTTTAAATATTCTTACTAACTATTCAAAATGTATATATATACTATCATAAAAACAAGCTGAGCATATAATTAAAACCAGAGATTATCTTTAGAATTTTAGACCATGATATATATTTGTGGTTACTCTTCATAGAGCTTCATACTGTAAACTGAATTTTTAAATTTGTTTAGTAATCAAAGAGAAATTTCTGTTGGAAGAAGTTATCCAGCACTTGTACAAATTGTACTGATTGTCACAGTAATCTGATGAAAAAATTGATGTTAGTCACCCACCATTCAAACCAGCAGAAAAGCAAGTGAACAAACAGTGCTGTTGAAAAGTTTTTAAGATTGACATGAAAACTCTGCCTAGATCACTGACTTAAATTTTATTTGATGTCCTCAAAAGAGGAGTTTTTATGGGTAAATTCTTAGCTCAGATTTTAAAAAAAAGAAAATGTATTTTGCTGTAGTTAAAGGAAGAAAAGAGATAGGAACCAAAAAGGTACTGAATTGGTTAATAGGTAAAGTGTACACATTTGACCTATTTGTTTAATAATGTATTTTAATCATAAATAAAAGATTAAGTGTAAATTGACAAGCAAAAGCAAAAGCAGTTTGATCATTAAATAAATTAAAACCAAAATATTTTTATACCAGTGATCTTTAGCATTTGAAGTCATGTCTGTATGAGAGAATATGAAAAATTATAAGATAAATTAAGGGGTTCTTTTCACTTCAGCACTTAAAAATTTATGATTTATTAGTAGGTTTTAAATAAAGAGTGGATTATTAAAGCCTCTATGGAATCTAGTAAGGGGACATATATATGAGAAAAGAATGCCATATACTCTAAAAGAACTCCTAAATGCCACATCATGTTCTTATAGAGTGCAGGGCCAGATTTTTAATAGCCCAATGGTGACAGTGCATATGCATCTAAGGACAATGCACATGCAGAAGAAGCTAATTAACATCAAGCACTAATTAGTCCCTCAGTATTTAGCAATGAAGTATCAGCAGCTGTCTTAGATGCCATATGCTAATTAGCATTAATAAACTTCAGAAATAATTGTCTCCATTGTTCTGTGTCATAATACTCCCCCTAATTGTTCTTTGGAGAGCATTGCCTATAAATGGTAGCAAGCATTACGTAGCATTGCTTGAAGTTTAATGAGCAATTTACTGTGACTTGTGGCATTACAAGAGAATATATACAGGAAAGAGAAGATTAATGCCAATTTTTAAAATCCATAATTAAGTTGTTGGCTGGTACCTGTGTCTCCAGCTATTCAAATACACAGACAAGAGAGATTGTTTCTTTGGCTGCAGATTATCTTCAGGGTAATAAAATATGAAGTTTAATAGGGATGACCTGAATTACCGCCTCAGCCAGCACGCCACAGTTGTTTTCAAAGTCCACTTTAATCTTTCATTGGAAATTGTGCCATCACAGTTGAGAAGTCTGAAAAGTTGGGAGGGAGAAAACATCTTTCTTTGTAGAGAAAACAACTCTCATTTTCCTAATGTCAGCAAAAGTCAGCAGAATGTATTTTTGATAGTATGATCTGTAATACAGAAAATGGCCACTAATTATCCTGGAAAATGTTTAACATTCCAATAATTTTCACTGATTATTGTTCTGTGAACTAGATCACAAAATAAAATATCAAGAGGATGGGTGGGTGCCTACAAATACATTGATACCAAAAACTGTAGGGTATGATTCTTGACATTAGGAAGTCTCCCCAAAGATTTGGGGAGAGCAGTTAGTGGGGGGGGTCATCAGGGGGAGAAGTCAGAATTCAGCCAATCCAGTATAGCAAAATGCCATATTTTGGGGTAAAATATTTCTAATTTCCTTCACATGCCATCAGTTTTGTTGCTGGCGTAGATAGTAAGAAGCGCTCAAGAACTTCCATTCTCTGGGATTGTTTTAGATTGGTTAAGGAAGCTTGATTACATATTACTGTATGGTCTCTATCTTATTCAGCTGAGGTGAGGCAATTTTTTATTTTAGAATTTGGTCCTTAATAAATCAGTATTAGCAAATCCTGTTTTATAAGATCCTTCTGGAATATTAATGGGACATGCAGTTAAGAAGTGAGATAATTTTATCAAAATTGTAAAGTGATTCCTAGTTTTGTTGATCCTATTGGTTGACTGAGTTTCTGCAAACCCACCTTCATCTTCATGGGATGTGATCAGTATCTCTATGTAATATTATTATTACTATTAATAATAGTTCAAATTTATTGAGATCTTTTTATGAGTTAGACAGTAGTTTAAACATTTTAGATATTTGATCCCATTCCATTCTTAGAACCCACTCTATGCAGTAGTTATTATTATTGCTATTAGTATTAGTGCCACATTCTAGATGATGGAGTTTGGGATGTGAGAGGGTAAACAATTTACTGAAGCCTATGCAACTAGAGTAACCTTGGACTAAGAATGGACTCAGAGAGTGAATTAATTAAACTCACTTTTTTTTCTTTTTCTACAATTTTTAAAAAAATTTCAGAATATTATAGGGGTACAAATGTTTTGGTTACATAAATTGCCATTGTACTCTTTGAGTCAAAGCCACAAATGCAGCTCATTAGGTGTGAATTTACCCATCCCCTCCTCACCCTCCCACCTGCTTGATTTCTGATGAATGTTATTTCCATATGTGCACATTTCTTTTTTTTTAATTTCAAAATATTAAGTGGGCACAAAGCTTTTGTTACATGGATACCTTTCATAATGCTTAAGTCAGGGCTAGTGCACTTTTTATAAAAGTAACTACCCAAAATAGAGCATGGACTAATGCAAAAATGAAAACCAAAAGTATTTATGGAACAGAAATGTTCTGTGTCGTCATTGATTTGGTCATTAGAAGGATATATACACTTGTCAGAAATCATGAAATATACTTCAAAAGAATCATTTTATTGTGTATAAATTATATTTAAGTGAATGTGAAAACAAATGTTTAACAAATGTATCCTGAATGCCAAGTGGGATAAAAAATTATCCACATTTGTCAGAAAAACAGAAAATAAATTTATTTGAACTGGGTAATTTTATGGTGTGATTTGTGTTTGTTTGTTTTCTTTGCACAGTACCATAGAAACTCTGGTCACAGCACATAGCATTTCTTCCATTTTGAAAGATTCCATCTAATTACCACCATTGTTACCATGCACACATTAATCAAGATCTTGTGCTGGATGTGCATTTAGAACATTTATGTTTTTCTTCAAATATTTATTTTTAATTTCAAATATTTTATGATTTCTCTGAATTTGCAAATACATTTGAAAATTCTTAAAAAAACACTTTGATAATCATTTTTAGCCAATTTTTAAAATACTCATTTTTAATAACAAAGGCACAATGACAACAATACATATGTAATCTTTTGACCATTCATGTAAGAGAAGAAAATTCAGAAATCTAACCATTCTAATTTCCACTGATATAATTTAACTCATGTTAAGCATTTATCAAAAAGACTTTTTATTGCAAAAGTTTCATCTTTCTAACATTCTTTCTCATATTATATCTCAGACCTCCCATAACCACTTCTTAACTTCTCTCAGTTTACCAGAGGATTATAATCATCATGTCGTGGTTAACAAGAAATATGCAATCAGTCCTGGCCAATGAGTTGTGAGAGTGAGTTGAGTCACGTTCAGGCCAAATTATTTATTTACTGGTGAATTCTCCAGTCTTGTCTTTCCCTTCAATACTCCAATGAGGTGCTCTATAACTGCAGTCCCCAACCCCGCAGCCTGTTAGGAACCGGGCCACACAGCCGGAGGTGAGCAGCAGGTGAGCAAGCAAAGCTCAGCCGCTCCCGCCCACTCACATCACTGCCTGAGCTCCACTCCTGTCAGATCAGCAGCAGCATTAGATTCTCATAGGAGCGAACGCTACTGTAAACTGTGCATGCAAAGGATCTAAACTGTGCGCTCCTTATGAGAATCTAATGCCTGATGATCGAGGTGGAGCTGAGGCAGTGATGCTAGCACTGGGGAGCAGCTGCAAATACAGATTATCATTAGCAGAGAGGTTTGACTTGCACAATAAATGTCATGTGCTTGAATCATCCCGAAACCACCCTCCCACCAACCTGGGTCTGTGGAAAATTTGTCTTCCGTGAAACTGGTCCCTGGTGCCAAAAAAGTTGGGGACCACTGCTCTATCAACCTCATTTTAAATCTTTTTTAAAAATTATCCAAAATGTTCTTTCATTCTACTACAAATAATAACGGGAGTGTGACCATATCAAACTGACAGACAATGTGTACCAAAGAACTACACTTGCAGAAAGTCGTCACAAATATTCAAATATATTAGGGGGAAATTTAATGCAAAAAAATGCTTTTAAGAATAAAATTTAGTCTGCATTATATTTTAACCATATTCATGTATTTTATGAAATGCTGGTATTATTTTGTTTTAACCTGAAAATAAAGTATTCAGAAATTATCAAAAGTAGGTCATGCAATAATCATTGCTATTCTAGCATTTCATCCCATTCAATTATGCGTCCATGTTTCATTCAACAAACAGGTTATTTTGTATTAGACACTTAGCAAGTACTAGGGAAATAAGAACTAATAAAGCATTATTGACACCACCAATATCATTCTCAAAAATAAACGTTAGGCTTGTTCATTATCAACAAGATTACATTTTATAAAAACTCTAAAAGAAAAAAAAAAGAAAACGTAATTCCAGTTGGCTTTTCTGCATATCCCAACATTAATTATTCTTAATGCATATTTAAAATTCAAAATATGCCTCAAATAAAATGCAGAGCATTGTAAACATTGGTCTAGAACAAAAACAGAGACAAAATGAGATATACTCAAGATTTCTTAAATGTATTAAGTAATCCTATGGATTCTGACATGCCATTTGTAAATATAATCTGATGTAATTCTTTTACCTTTATTTGTGTTATAAAATGTGTATTTTATCCTCCTGAAACTACATTTATGTAATCAAGAATCTATACTTGCTGTTATAATTTTCTCAACATTAAAAAATAAATTTGCTGCAATTAAGAGAGCCAAAATTTCTGCAATTAGGAATAGTATTTTTTAATTCACATTATACCCAAGTAATAAGTCCATATCTTCTATGCCTCCACAAGATTTTAAAGGCTAAAAACTAAAAGCTGGGAAGTGCTCTAAAATTGAAAGAAGCAGACGATATATTATAAAAGAAGCAGCCTCTGAATTGCTGGCAATTAATCTTGCAAATTCACCTGAATGTTAAACTGAAAAATTGCCTGCTACGTTCTCTGATTGTTTTTAAAAGAGGGTCAAATATATTCTATGTACTAAGTCACTGATCTACTCAGCTATTTTGACTTATTTAAGCACTTAGCTCACAGAGTTCACTACTGAATGATTCTAAGTAAAATATCAGGAATAAATTCATAACTAGGCTTCATGTATTTGTATCATTTTACAAAACATGGTGCAGTGCATGAATAAAAAAATTGTTGATGCCATCTATGAAGCATTTCAGTAGATACATCTCAGTAAGTACATCCCGTTTTTACTAATTTTCCTAAATTATCACATTTTACCTAAAGACCATGTGGAAAACCATGGCTATTTGAGGAATCTTGGATATAGGAATTTGATTTTCCACGAGGCACAGATATTTTGCTCTACCTTGAGATATTGCATTAATAAAACTAATATAAACCAATAAATGTTTAATTTTTTTGGCAAAAAATGCTTCACTTGAGTAAAAGTATGCTTTTATGCTGTTAAAAGTTAAAATCAGCACACCATTTGAGCCTGTGTGTTAATTTAATTGGTGCAATCATTATTCATGGTTAGAAATTTGACTTATTTATTCTATCCATTGATTCTATGTCTATTTCATCCTTTATATCAACTTCATTTTCTGTCATAATTTTTATCAAAAATTAATTTTTCCAGGGTGAAGCTGAAAGAATTCCTAAGGACTAAAGCTGGAATAATTTAAACAACAAAATAAATAATGATAGTGTAGGATTATAACTTAAAGAATGAAATAAATCTCCATGATTCCATAATCATAAAAATGAATAGATTAATACATACCCATAAATGTATACAACAATTATGTATCCTAATAATTAAAAATAAAAAATAAGGGAGATAAGGGATAAATCTTCCCTGCATATTTCTAAATAATAAATGTAAAAGGAATAGAGAAATAGAAAATCACCATTAGAATACTGCAGTAATAATTGCTGCTGTCAATTTCCATGGGTTAGTAGACAAAACTTCAAATAAGTAGGCAAAACTTTAAAGGAAAAGGACATATTCGCATAGCCTCAAGGTATCACCCCCACACCCACAAAAAAAATATTAATTGCTGAAGTTCACAAGTTTCTTGATTCTCCTCTCTCCACAAGATGGTTTTTAATTCCCCTCCCTTTGATAGTGGCCTGGATTTAGCAACTTGATTTAAAACAGAGTGTAGGTAAGGAAAAATAATAACTTTTAAAGTGGATTAAGCTAGTAGAAACCACTTTAACCAAGTGGTCATGATTAACATACCAGTAAAAAAGTTGATACCTGGTATTTCCTGATAGAACGCTATATGAAAAGCACCCACACCTATAGTATTTTTCAAAAAAATCCAAAACTCCAGCATAACCATAAGAACTCATCAGATAACCCATGTTGAAGGACATTCTATAAAAATCTAGGTCAGTATTTCGGAAAGTAAATATTTGGTTTAATATTGAACATCAGATCCAGAAAGCATGGAAAGTTTCATTAGTAATTTGGTTTACAAGGTAAGAATTAAGATTTAAGGGATAGTTTGGGAAAGAAAAAAAAATAGGAAAACGTTAATATTCTGACACTGAGGATTATTTCTACAGCCCTCCTGAAGGATGTTATTATTTATATTCTTATTAAAAGCTCCTTCTCTGACAGAATTCAAGTTCTCATGAGAAATCCAATGCTGTTTTACTAAAAAGGCACTGACGCCTTCAACTTGCATGACCTATGTTTGGCGAAGTAAACCTTATATCCTTCCTGAATCCATCTTGATAGCGTCTACAAGATGAACTGTTGACCTCAGCTGCTACTTGCATGCCCAAAAGATGGACTAGATTTTTCTTTGATTTTAATTTATCTATTCCTAGATCCAAGTGTTGTAAGTTAATAAACCCTGAGCCCAGATGATAATTTAAACTCTGTATCTCTTCTGCCAAAAGGACTCTGTTTCTCTATTCATTCTAGATTTCCTAGATTGAAATGTTTTGCTGACAAAGGACTCCTAAACAAAGGACTCACTTTCTAGAAAAGTAGTCATGAACTGTGTGGTATTTTATAATATCATGTAGTATAAGCAACCTTTTACAAAATAATATCAGCTTCTTAATTGTTTGATGCAAACATACACATTCCAAAGGCACCACAAACACTCCTTGAGAACAAGGAGGAATGTTAAGAAAATATCTGTGACTTTAAAAGCTTCTGTCCACTTGCAGGCTCATTTTCGGGCGTTGTCAAGTACTCGAAGATAATACAGCACATACGGTTAAAATATGCAAACTTTTTAAATCAAAAAAGAGCACAATTAAGAGTGCTGTCTTTTACCTTGAACTTTATTTTTGTAATATCATTTAATGGTAAAATTATTATCAGGAATATATAAAATAGAATGCTGGTAGGAGTAGAACTTTTCCCCTAAATGCCAATCTAGGCATCTATATAGGTTTAAAATATAATTTAACACACCTTAGCAATACAACAGATAGATTTTTTTTGAAGAATATGCTTATGAAAATTGGATATAGGTGTGGTAGTTAAAAGGATATAATTTTTATCATGCATTGTTCTCAATAGACATTTTTCTGAGACAAATTATTTGGAAAATAAGTGCTGCTATGTTTTGCCCATCATGTCTCAAATGCAGCTGTTGTCTTAATAATTACTTAACTCACAGATTTTGCAATAATGAAGGCACCTGTCCATAACCAACTGCAAAATGGCCCTTTCAAAATTACTGAAGATGTATTTTTTAAAGTGTAATATACAAAAACTTTGGAAAGGCAAACAAATATAAAATCAAATAATTATATGTATATTCTCACATTTATTTCCTTTATATTGCTTTATATGTTTCATATCCTTCTGTAAACATGTCTTATTCTTCCACAATATGCATTTCAAAAAATTTTTATGACTTTCATATATAGGAGGTTGCAACAATTAACATATTAATAGCCAATGTCAGGTAACTCTATATATGTTGGGGTATAATTACACATAAAAGTGAAATTTAAAAATTATTTTTAACTCACAGGCTACAATTCAATTAAAGTTTAGGGTAAGTGGAGGTTTTTCAGCTCCTAAAGCTTTGAAAATAATTTTGTTAAGTCTTAATCATAAAATTTCTCCATAGGTTTATACTTCCAGTGGTGAAATTCGGATTAACTGAATAGCAATGAAAAACAGGCTATGAGCTTGCTAACACAGACTTCTGGAAAATGCCTGTGCTAATGAAGGGCCGCTGTGATCAGGGTTCTGTAGACTGAGGACCATCCTGCCAGTCTGCATATTTACCCTCACCTGACGACGCTGCTGCTGCTCTGTCTATGAATTATTACTTGTTAGATTATCTTTTTTTGGAGAACAATACAAATTTAAAATTTTTAAAAATCTGGTAAAATGTTTTATTACTTCTGATGCTTTATTTTTTATTTTAAAATGTCACATAACTGTATTTTCTCAAATTTAAAGGGAAAGTACAAAAATAGATTAAATGAAATTGTATGCCCACCACCCAGATTGGAAGGATCGTATTTTCTTCTTTATACACATGTGTGTATGTATGTATGTATAGATTCAATGAAACAATATGGAGAATCAGTTTCTGTTTCCCCTCCTTTCTTCCCCAATGTAACTATTACAATGTTTTTCTACATCTAAAGTTATTTCATATGTCTGTATTTTCCCCGAGTGAAAAAATTACTGAAATGGTTTAAGTAATTATTATACTACTACACTGTCTTACTTGTTATGGTTTTCTAGAAATTGTGTTTTTTTATTTGTTGTTTAAACCAAGCAATGCTTATTATTTTTAAAGAATATAGTTGAATTAGCAATATAGTCTATCTATTACCAGGCTACTCTTGTTTCTGTTATACCACTTCTTTCTTCCAGAAGTACATACTTAAGTAGTTTTTCCAGCGAGAGTCCATGAATATTAAATTCTGTTAGTCATTATGTCACTAAAAAATCCTATATTTTTCTTAATTTATGAATGTTAACATAGTTGTGTATAAAATTCTATTTTCTTGTTACCTGTATTTTACGGTGATGGGAAGTTTGATGCCACTTGGTCACTTCTTTGTCAGTTGTCTCTGTATTCTCTCTGGTAATTTTAAAGGTTTTTTGTTCTATATTCTCCATAAGTTTGAGTAGGTGTGAATTTTCTTTTATTCATTGTTCACATTATGTTGAGTGAACTCTCAACATGAGGTCTAATGTCCCTTTTGATTTTGGAAAATTCTTAGCCGTTATCAAGAGAAAATTGTGTGTGTGTGTATATATATGTGTGTATATATATATATATATGTACACACATGTATATGTATAAGTGTGTGTGTAGCTCACATTCAAGTTTGGTATTTACAGTATAGTGAAAAATACAATTTTATGAAAAATAAAGTTATAGAAGACAGCACACTGTTTTGCACTGAGGATCCACCCCTCTTTTATTCAGTCTGTGGTGATTGCTTGAATGATTGGTATGTGACCCAAATCACATATACAAATGAGACTTAAATCTGGTTGGTTTCATCCCATCCTTGAAATACATGTTGTGTCATTGTGTGTGGTGGGGGAGAGGTGTTAGAAGGGATAATACCCTGATGCCTCCAGTGGACCTGGACGTGGGTGAGTTGGGATAAATTGCAATCAAAGGTATGATTACTACAAAACTGCTGACAGATGTAAAGAACATTGAGCTGGGGCCTATAGGTGGTCTCCTATGTCATCATTGGAAATGCCCTGTTTAAGAAGCAAAACAAAGCATAACAGATTCCTGACTGTATCACTTAAGCAGCACCTGGGCCCTGCCTTGGACATTTCTATTACACAAGACAAATTCCTTTTAACTCTACCTTTTAAAAATGAAAAAGTCTTACCACACTAAAAATACACTGGAACTCTTTCATTGTCCTAACCTGGCTCCAATTGTAAGACCCTTAATCTTGATAAAAGCTTTTCTAATAAAAATTGAATGCAAAAAATGGCTGTTGAAAATATGAAAGTTAAAACATAATGTTGCAAATAAAATACAAATCAAAACAACATTAAAATATTCTCTTTAGATAATAAAACAAGCAAAGTACTTCTGGTGTGGTAATTTTTGTCTAAAATTATATAATCAGAATTGTCAAGGGTGTGTGATATTTGAACTCTCATACACCATATGTAAAAATAAAAATTAGCAAAATATTTTTGAAGGGAGGTTTTGCAGTCCCAAAATGTTCAAAGTTTTAAAAACTGTGTTAAAAAAAAAAGTCTTCTGGGAATCTTTTCTGTAAAACTCATTTTTAATGAATGTAAATCTTTAATAACAAGAATCACATCATTTATTTTTTAATATAGTGAAAAATATTGATGGCATCAATATGTTTAAAATCATACATATGTTTAAAATATGTATTTACAATCTAATATACTGACATAAAGTTATGCACACATATCTTAATGTAGAATAATATTTAATAACCTGTGAAATATTCAAAATATTATAGAAAAGATCTGATTTCAAATATCATATATAATATAATGCATTTTTAATTAAAAAAACTAAAAGCCACATGTATATAGTTAGTGCTATGGTTTGGATATTTGTCCCTTCCAATCTCTTGTTAAAATTTGGATCCCCAGTGTTGGAAGTGGGGCCTAATGGGAGGTGTTTGGGTTTGGGGCAAACCCCTCATGAATAGATTAATGCCATCCCTCAGGTGAGGGCTGAGTGAGTTCTCACTCATATTAGTTCCTGAGAAGCCCGGTAGTTAAAAAGAGCCCGGTACCTCTCCAATCTCTCTCTTGCTTCCTCACTAGCTATGTGGTCTCTGCACACACTGGCTCCCCTTCACCTTCTGCCAAGGGTAGAAGCAGCCTGAAGTCCTCAACAGATGCAGATGCCAGTGCCATGCTTCTTGTACAGTCTACAAAGCTGTGAGCCAAATAGATGTATTTTCATTATAAATTACCCAGCATCAAGTATTCCTTTATAGCAACACAAAACAAAGACAGCTACTTACTCATCTATCTCTCTGACTACAGGATTTAAATTAGTGTACCAACAGTGTTAACCTTTATGTAGAAGGATTACAAATTGGTTTTATTTCCTTTTATCATGTGTTTAACTGGAAAGCATGTGGATTATGTGTGTGTGTGTGTGTGTGTGTGTGTGTGTTTATAATAAAATTATAGGTGTTGTGTTTTAAGTTCTTTAATTGGTGTATAGTTCTGATGTAAATATTTTGTTAAGGCAAGAATTGCTTTTTCTATTCGGGCTCCTTTTTGGTTCCATATGAATTTTAGGATTGATTTTTCTAATTTTATGAAAAATAGCATTGATATTTTGATAGGAATTGCATTGAATCTGTAGATTGCTTTGGGAAGTATGGTCATGTTAACAATATTGGTTCTTCCAATCCATGAGTGTGGAATGTTTTTCCATTTCTCTGTGTCATTTATGATCTCTTTTATCAGTGTTTTGTAGTTTTTCATGTAGGGATCTTTCACCTCCTTCATTAAATATATTCCTAGGTATTTTATTTTTTTAGTAGCTACAGAATACAGAACCCAGAAATAAAACCACATACCTACAACCAACTAATCTTCAATAAGGTGGACAAAAACATACACTGGGGAAAGGACACCCTATTCAATAAAAGGTACTGGGACAAGTGGATAGTGATATGCAGAATAATGAAACTGTACCCATATCTCACAAAATACAAAAATTAACTGAAAATGAATTAAAGACTTAAATGTAAGATCTGAAACTATGAAAATTCTAGAAAAAATCTAGGAAAGCCTCTTCTGAACATTGGTCTAGGCAAGGAATTTATGACCAAGTTAATAAAAATAGACAAATAGGACTTAATTAAACTAAACAATTAAACTAGACAAAGCAATCCTAAGCCAAAAGAAAAAAGCTGGAGGCATCACATTACCTGACTTCAAATTGTACTACAAGGCTACAGTAACCAAAACAGCATGGTACTGGTATACAAAGAGACACACAGATCAGTGGAACAGAATAGAGAACCCAGACTGAATTTTGAAATTAAACAGAATTCTCCTTTGATTCCAGACTCCTAATTCAATCATCAAGATAAATGACAAATTAAAATTTGATTGTTGTAGGCTGAATATAACTGTTTAACTTACACAAAATTAGAAATGTAGTGAGAGATTTTCAATCACTGCTGAATTAATCCATGAGTTCAGGTACCTCTAACATGAGGCAATAGCTAAGTAAAAGAATGTTTGCTCTTTGCAAAAGATTTGTATGACTTGGTGAATTTACAGCTAGCCATTTTACTCTGTCTATTGATTGCAATTTGTCATTTCTCTCAGACACAGAATATGAGGACATTTTGACTCTGATGTGATCCACAGGATGAGAGCTGATGGTTATCACATAAAAGAATGCTGGATCCAACGGCATAAGGCTCCAAGTGACTGTAATAAAGTCTACTATTTTTAAGCTGTCAACATTGCTTTTATACTTTTCAGACTCCTTATCCTTCACTTGAAATACATTCTTATATTTGTGCCCCTAATACTTGATATATTACTTTTTGCTAAGTATCCAGTAGATATAGACTATGTAGTACTTCAAGGAAGGAAAAAGCATGGCTATAGTTGTTTTCCTAAGCCATTGTTGCTTCTTACCTTGATATTTTGCCCTAACAAACTAGTGGCTCTGTTACCAGTCAACCCCCAGATCATGATTGTTTGTTCTAGCCCCTTAGGCTGAGTAGCTATGTATGTTTCAAATAGGAGTTCAAATCAATGTTATCTGCAGTTCTATTTTTATTTTATCTGGAGAAAGATGGCATCAAACCTGCTTTATTTGAAATATGCAAGATAAAAAGGAGCTCTTTTTATATCCTAATTCTAATAATAAATAAGTCAAAACAGAATGGAATGGGAAAAAAAAGATATTGAATGGTACCTTATGTCAAGAAGCTCAATGCTGAAAGTTGTAAACTAAAATTTGAAAACTTTCTTTGATAATACTTGGGATAATAGTTATGATATATGAAAAGATTTAGGAGGGAATTATTTATTGTATACAAGTGACAGCATCAATTATGTAAAAACAACATTAGTAATTCATGTTCAACTTTAGTTATGGTTTATTAAAAATCAAATGTGTATCTAACAATTGTTTTTTGTAAGTAATCTGTCTTTTATTTCTTGCTGTTTTTACTATGTTTTTCTTTTACTTTGGAATTTTATATTTTTATTATGTTTTGCTAGTTAGGTATTTCTTTTTTTTTAACTCTTCTGGCTGTATTGTTGCAGTGCTTGCTTATCTAGAGAGTCTTAATTTTTTGTTATTTTTTAGTAATGTAGACATTATCTTCAAAAACATGTTTCACCCTCATATCCTCTCTCCTTTCTTATTAGAATTAAAAATAAGCAAATGAAACAAAAATAAAAAGCAAACAAAGTAAACACATAAAAATAAATATTTATACATGGGCCAATTTATTTCACATGATTTTATGTTTATAGATTGTGCAAATCCTTAGTGCATTTTGAAGGCATAATATAGGTGAACAATTGGACATTGTAGGTGGAAGATGAGAGTTACCAAGTATAATGCATGTATTTGAACCACAATTCATGTGCAATATGTCAAGAAAGTTGACAAAATGATGATTTGGTCTATGTCTCTTAACCTTTTTTTAATATCTTCAATATCAGACCTATATTTAAATAACTCCAATTTAAATTATTAAATTTTAAAATGTTAATAAAAATCAATTTAATATCTTTAATTTTTACCTGTATTTTGAAAAAAATTTACTTCTGTATTCAAACTTGTAAAAGCTTTATTTATTTATTTCTAATCTACTATAAATCTATTAGGTATTGCAAAAATAAGTTTTCTTTACATTTCAATGCCATTCTTTTTCTTAGCACACTTTTTATTTATTTTAATTGACAAGTAATGATTGTATATATTTATCATGCACAGCATGTTGTTTACAAATATGCATATATTGTGGAATGGCTAAGCCAAGCTAAGTTACATATGCATTACCTCACATACTTATTATTTTTTTTGTGGTGTGAGCACTTAAAATCTACTCTCTTAGCAATTTTCAAGAATAAAATATATTATTATTAACTATAGTCTCCATTTGTACAAAAGATCTCTTGAATTGTTCCTCCTATCTAACTGAAATTTTGTATCCTTTCACCAACATCTCCCCAAACTCTACCCCCACACCTACCCCTGGTAACCAAGCATTCTACTCTGTAGTTCTATGAGTTTCACATTTTTTAGATTCCAAATATAAGTGTGATCATGCAGTATTTGTCTTCCTGTGCCTGGCCTATTTCACCAAATAAAATGTTGTCCAGGTTCATTGTCACAAATGACAGGATTTCCTATTTTTTAGGGCTGAATAATATCCTATCATACAAAAATCACATTTTCTTAATCCATTCATCCATTAATGGACACTTAGGTTGATTCTGTATCTTGGTTATTATGAATAATGCTACAATGAACATGGGAGTACAGATATCTCTTTGACATACTGATTTCGTTTCCTTTGAATATATACCCACTAGCGGGATTGCTGGATTACACGGTAGTTGTATTTTTAATTTTTTGAGGAACTCCCATAGTATTTTCCATAATGGCTATAATAATTTACATTCCCACCAACAGTATGCAATGGTTCTCTTTTCTCCACACCTTCACCAATACTTATCCTTCTTCTTTGTGATAATAGCCACTGTAGCATGTGTGAAGTGTTGTGATATCTTGCGGTTTTAATTTGCATTTTCCTGGTGATTAGTGATATTGTGCACTTTTTCATATACCTGTTGGCCATTTCTGTGTCATCCTTTAAGAAAGGTCTATTCAGGTCCTTTGCTCATTTTTTAATCAGGTTATTTGTTTTCTTACTATTGAGTTGTTTGAGTTATTTTTTATCCATTTTGGATATAACCACCTTGATGTATGGTTTGTAAATATTCTTTTCCCATTCCATAGGTTGTCTCTTCCTTCTGTTGTTTCCACAGAAGCTTTTCAATCTGAGGCAGTCCCATTTGTCTACCCTTGCTTTGTTGCATGTGCTTTTGGGTTTATATGCAAAAAATCATTGCCCAGACCAATGTCATGGAGCTTTTTTCCTATGTATTTTTCTAGTACTTTTACATTTTTAGGTCTTACATTTAAGTCTTTAATTCATTTTGAGTTGATTTTTGTATATGGTATGAGATAAGGGTCTAATTTTATTCTTATGCATATGAATATCCAGCTGTCCCAACACCATTTATTGAAGAGACTGTCCTGTCCCCAGTATGTGCTGGCCACTTTGTCAAAAGTCAATTCATTGTTAATGCATGTTTTTATTTCTGGGTTCTTTATTCTGTTCCATTGGTCTATGTGTCTGTTTTTATATTGGTACCATGTTGTTCTTATTACTATAGCTTTGTAGTATATTTTTAAGTCAAATAGTATAATGCTTCCAGCTTTGTTCTTCTTGCTCAAGATTGTTTTAGCTATTTAGGCTTTTTTGTGGTTCAATACAAATTTGGGGATTTTTTTTCTTGTATTTCTGTGAAGAATGCCATTGGAATTTTGATAGGAATTGCATTGAATCTATATATTGCTTTGGGTAGTATGGACAATTTAACAGTATGAGTTCTTCCAATCCATGAACATGGATAACTTCTTTTATTTGCATCTTCTTCAATATCTTTCATTAATGTTCTATAGTTTTTAGTGTACAGATCTTTCACCTCTTTGGTTAAATTTATTCTTCAGTATTTTATTTTTTTAGATGCTATTGTAAATGTGATTATTTTCCTGACTTTGTGTTTTGCATCTAGGGATTTTTATTACATTTTCAGAATTGTGTATTTTCCATTTTTGAGTATATGGATTTTTGTTGTTGTTACTTGTGGTTCAGCTAAAACTTTCTAAATCTTGTTTTTAAACTTTGAAATATAGGTACAGACTTATATTTTCTTTATGATAAATAAAGATAAATAAATAAAGGTAAATTTCTTTAAGATAAATTTGTCCCTACTACTAAGAACTGTTTCTTCTGTGGCCTCTATTGAATGTTCTGAGAGATCTTTGAGGGTTTTTAAATTTTATTTAATTTTTTTTCCAGACTGGGTCTTGTTTGCTGTTGCCCAGGATGACCTTGAACTCCTGGGCTCAAGCAGTCCTTCTGCCTCAGCCTCCATATCAGATGGGACTAGAACCACCACACCTGGCTTGAGGGTCTAGAAACTTGAATGATCCCCATATCTGTGAGTACTGGAAATTGTTCGGCTCAGGGCTCTTTGGGCACTCTTTGTCCAACCACTGTTTATTCCTAGGGCACTCCATATTTAGCAAAGACTCAAGAAGTCCCCTCAAGCAGATTCTAAAGGCGTTGTTCTGAGTAGTGATCTCCTCCCAAAAACTCTGTTCTGTAGCTTTCAGCCTCTGCAGTTCTGTAAGTTCTGTACTCTTGTCACCTCAACTCAGCAGGATAACTGCCTTCTCTTTAGATTCTGCTTCCTGATCCATGATACACAATGAAAAAAGCCTGAGTGGGTCAAAAAGTTTGCCTGACTTGTTCTCTATTCTTAGGGATCCTAGCCATGCACTGCCTGGTGCCTCATGTTTAAGGTATGTTGTTTCATGTAATTCGACAATCTTTCCAATTATTCAAGAAGTTAAATCCAGGCTTTGTTACACCAACAGGGCTAGGAAAAAGTCCTTAGAACTCAATTTTAATTTGAGTGGAAAAAAGTCTATGGTGAGATATTGCATGGAAGAGCCAATTGGAGCACAGCTGAACCTAATTTGGAAATGAGAGCAAAATAAAAAGCATGCATGAAGTGACTGGGAGATAAATCATGCATTATCAATATCTAGCATATTAACCTGCTTACCAAAGTCTTCCAGAGTAAATATTCTCATTGATTTACAAAGTGGACTAATGATAATTAACTTTATCACTTGATGTTTGACAAATCAGAATGAATGGTTTTATTTAATAAACTTTTAAAAATTCAGTAAAAAACAATTATCCCAATTGAATTATGTTCTCCTGCTTAATCGATCTAGTATTAAACTGTTTCACAATAGCTTTCATGTAAAACATTATTTCCAGAGTGCCCTTCATTATCATGTCCATATTTGCTGTTTCTTTATAGATTTTCCTTTTCAAAGACATTTAATTTAATAGAATCCCATTGATGATCTCAGGAGCAACCAAATTAGTTCATCGGTTTCTGGTAAGATCTTGGACTGTGAATTAAATAAAAGTTTAAATAAGACAATTATGTGACCGCCTAATTTTTGTGTCAATCTTGAGTTACAGCCCATTATTCCCTTCTTAAATTGTCATTTTCTTGGCTAATGAGTGGAGTGATAAAGTAAAATATATATATGGCAGTATAGGTGTTATGTGTTTAATTAAGCATTACAGTTTGTTTAAACTAAAACTCAATGTATTAAAATTTTCAATGCATCTTTCACAATGAATTACTTTTTGATTAAATATCTAACTGGGATTTCCAGTCTAGAGTATTAATCAATTTGCATGACTCAGGAAAGATACTCATTGATTTATTGTCAAGAAGGGAAACTCTTTCCACTTTTAACCCCATTCAATTAATTAAACAAAATAAAACATCAACTCCACATCACTATGAGGAAAAAACTAGATCTTAATTTTCATGTTCAAGTTAAACAGATTTATTTTTTAATGTTCTGCAAGAAAGATATATTAATAATTTAACTATAATGTTTCATATTTGTTTTATTAAGTTTATAATAATCTATACTGAATATTAGTTACTAGATAATATTTAATGATGTAGAATATTTGCAGTGTATGTATAACTTCTACAAGCAAAATTTAATCAAAGGTATAGGAATTTCCAATTATTCATATTTACTTATATTTTATTTGCAATTTAAAATTGGCAAATAACGTAAAATTTTGCTTTGCTGATTTTTTCTTGTAAGTATACAAGGAAAAACAAAACAGTGTAAATAAACATATTAATTTAGGGTCTTGAAAATTCTGTTCTCTTTTTATATCACAAAATCATAAAACTCCCTACATAATTGTAACCGTAAATGTGGATGGTTAAATAATACAAAAGACAGACATTTTTCTAATGTTCGTATAATCATTTTTGGTAGATACCCTGTCTGTCTTAACACATTCAAGTTCTCCCTCCTTTGATTCATTGATATGACATTAGAACATGCTCAATTTGCTTCCATTATTGAAACAAAATAGCACACTAAAAAGATAAGCAGGCAGACAGAAAACTGAACAACAAAAGACATTTCTTTAACACCAAATCATACCCCTTCAGGATGCTGTATATCTACCTTTCCTTAGCCAAATAATTGTCAAGTTATCTATTTGAAGCACAGTATTGTCATTCATTTTTTGAGCAATCCAAGAGTACTATTCAATCTGGATATATCATTTAGTTCTGGATCCTCCCTCTCACCCCTGCTCGCTCCCTCTTTCCCTCCCTCCCTTCCTTCCTTCCTTCTGTCCTTTCATTAATTTCTCCTTTAATCTTATTTTGTTTGGGATTTTTTTCCTGGAATTTCTATTAGTTACATACTGGGCTTTCAGAGTTGATTCAGTCGTTTTATTTACTATTTCCCATCATGTGCTGATCATTTCTAATGTCCAAGCTATATTTTCAACACTGTCATTCAGTCGTTTTCATTGTGGGTTTTCTTTTTTATTTTGAAGAGTGAGTTCTTAAAGTGCTTGTTGATTGTTTTCATAGCATCTGTTCTTGAATTTGCACGCAGTATATTTTCTGTCATTATTTGGTTTTCCTTTTAAAGTTCTCTTTGGCTCACTGCATTGTCTCTGCTTTTATGAGCTCCATTTATCTATCTGTTTGGTTTGATCTCTTTCCCTGGCTGTAAAGGAAATAAAGCATGGGAAAGTAAAAAAGGTGGTTGTTCAACATTTACTTAACAAGTACATATGTACACATATACATATTACATATACATATACGTAAGGTCAGGCAATAGGCATTGGGAACACAGTAGTAAACAAAACAATGCAGGCGTCATATATCTATATAAAGAGTATTGTAAAGAGTGAGCAACTAATGAGAAAGAAAAAGAAAAGGAGACTAATAGGAAGTAACTGGTTACAAGGCATTCGTGGGCTAGCCCCACAATAAAATTATAGGGTGAGGATTCATAGACTCTTTGAAGGGCACATAAATACCATCAACTGTAGCTGTTTTTTTTAATCGGATATATTCCCAAAAAAGGAACATTCTAATCATGTGCCAGAACAGAATTAGCTTGGCTGCCAGAATCCTAGAGGTCCAGCAGGGGAAGAGGCTCTCACTTTCCATACGCAGAGGTAATTCAAACCTTCCTTTTACAACACTGTGCTTCACTCCCAGCCCAGCTGTGTCTTGTTTCCATTTTTCCAGAATCCCTCAGGCTCTTATTTTTTGCTACAGTGGAATTGGGAAGAGCAATAGTGGCTAAAAGAGCAGAAATTTCTCTTCGTTTCAGCTCCTCCCTGAACACCTGCATGTACAGAAATATGATTCCTTAGTGTTCCGAGCTTTTCAAAGGTTCTGTTACATATAGGCTTGCTTCTTATTTGTTTCTCCTATTACAGACATTTGAGTTTGAATTTTCTTTGCCTTGCTAAATCAGTTCCTACTCATCCATTGGTCTTACTATTTTCCAAAATTTTGTTGACATTTCTCTTTGGATGTTCTCTTCTGTGTTCTCTATCTGTGAGGCTAATACATTTTATTCATTCACTGATAGTGGGAGGGAGAACAGGTCAGTGTGCATGTTTCCTGCATGTTATTTGCAAAGTGATTCTGCTAGAATGCCAATTGGATCATCATTTTCCTTCCATGGAAAATCCTCCTTGGTTCCCTAGAGCACTGAAAATAAAGCTCAAGCTTCCAAACATGGCTTTCAACATCCTTTCTGAGTTGACACCAACAATAGTCATGATAATAATAATTGCAGTAACATAATTATTATCCATAATATTATACTAACATATATGCATCACTATGTGCCAGACTCTGTATTATTTTATTTCGTATTCAAAACAAACCGTTAGAAAAGGAGTTTTTTAAAAAAATCTCTCCCATCAGTTTAAAAACAACGGCTTTCAGAAATTACCTCACTTACCCGAGGTAATACAAATGATTAGTTACTGGATCTAACTAAGAAATTTACGTTAATAATGAATTCAATTTTTGTTGCTTTTCTACACTATGCTGCAGCTGCAAACATGGTGTAACTAGCGTAGTGTAGTACATGAATAGGACAGGATGGGCAAGGACAGGGAAACAGGCTCAGCGACACAGTGCAGTACAGTGTACTTGTAGCATGGTGCTATTCTACCTCACTCAATCTCTTAGCACTTCCTTACTCCTTGAATTTAAATTCTATTCAACCTGAACTTTTTTCAGTTTCTGTTTTTTCCCCAATTTCCCCTACTAATTCTTGCCCCAAGGTATGAAAAATCAAGCAATTCCAGATGCATGAAATATACTTCCCAACACCTACACCCTTCCAGGACCTCGTCCCTAAATCTAAATTTAACATTCTGATTAGGAAAACATTTCATCTTTGTCAAGCACTTAGTCATAGTCTATTGCAATCACCTATGGTTCGCCCATATTTTCCTTAGATATTAATTTTCATGAAGGATCATGTATTTCCTCTTGATTATTATAGTCTCATTACTTTGCTTGTCCTAGTAAGTGTCCTATATTTCTCAAGGAGATTATAATAATAACTATATCCATTTCCAATTGCTGCTCCAACAAATTACCGCAAACACAGTGGCTGAACAAAGCACACATTTATGGTCATACAGTTCTGGAAGTCAGAAGTTCGAAATTGGTCTCACTAAGCTTAATCAACACCTCAGCCAGGATGTGTTTCATTCTGTAGGCTCTAGGGGAGAATCTATTTTCCTGTCTTTCCCAGCTTCCTTCATTTCCTGGTCTGTGTCTTCCTTTCACCATCTTCAGAGTCTGCAACAAAGAGTCAAATCTTTCTCACATTTAGTCGCCGCAACACTGATTCTTCTACATCCCTCCTTCACATTTAAGAATCCTCATGATTATATTGGGCCTGTCTGGATAACCCAGGATAATCTTCCTATATTTTATTTAAGGTCAGCTGACTAGCAACCTTAATCCCATCTGCTACTTTAATTATCCTTTGACAAGTAACCTTACGTATTCGCAGGTGATGAAATTAGTATGTGGATATGTTGGGGGGAGTGTTCAGGAATTTTCTACTTGCCGTGATGAACATTAACAATTTGTTTACCTACTCTGATGAAGAAATGTATTTTGTAGATATTTTCTAAATTAATCTTTATAAAAACTCTTCAAGATAATTATCTTTATCTCAGCTTGAAAAATTATGCACTGAGGCTTACAAGAGTAACTTGCCTAAGATCTAGTAGTAAGTGGGAGAGCCATGACTTAAATGCGAGTGGAGAGCCCAAAGTTTTATGTCTTTCGATGAATATTGTTTTTTCTGGCCAACATTCCTTTCCCGACTTGAAAAATACCATTCCATTGCTCTAGTCATATAGTTATACTGGTGTGTTGGATGTTCTTATATTATTCTTTACCCACTGGATGCAAATGATTTTCCTAAGCCAGTTGCCCTTCATGGAGCCACTCAAGTCTTTCATTAAGTTTTCTGGTTTGTTTTGTTTCACTTTGTTCTTACTCTAACTGAATATTGGCTGGCTTGCTGTCCTTTGCAATCAAAAGCATCTGGCTTAATACAGTCCTTCAAATCTATTGCAGTCTTCCAACCATTATTTGATATTCTTTCTAGCTTACAAGAGATAGATACATTATTTTATTTAATAATATATTATTTTGCTTAATAATCAGAGCAAGATCTGCATGTTAGATATTTTATTCACATGTTAGAGAGAAAGCAACTAAAATCTAAAGAATTGATTCCCTCTCTTACTGCATTTGATAGATACATAGATAGAGATAAAATACATACTGTTGAGAGTCAATATTTCTCAATAGATTAACTACATGAGCACAGGGAACACAGCACCATATTCTTTGCTATATGCCCAGCATTTAGCACAATTGGAATTAGATGTCATATTAGTTTCCTGGGCCACCATAATGAAGTACTCCAAACTGGGTGAATTAAAACAACAGATATTTATTCTCTTAGAGTTCTGGAGAATTGAAGTCTGACATCAAAGTGTTGGTGGGGCCATGCTCTCTCTGAAATCTGTAGGAGAGAATCCTTCCTTGCCTCTTCCTACCTCCTGGTGGTTTGCCAGCAATCCTGGGTATTCTTTGGTTTTTAGCTGCAGCATTCCAATCTCTGTTGCCACATGGCATTATCCCCTTGTGTGTCTGTGTCTGTGTTTCTTCTTCTCTTCTTATAAAGTCACCAGTCATACTGGAGTAAAGGCCCACCTTAGTCAAGTATGACCTCATCTTAATCTGTTTAACTGTATCTGCAACAACCTATTTCCAAATAAATTCACATTCTGAGGTTCTGGGGATTAGGATTTCAACATATGTTTTTTGGGAAACACAAGCCAAATAACAGACACTTAAATAATTAATAGTTGGATAAATGATGTAGTAATATATAAGGGCCTGTTTAAAATATTTAGTATAAGAATATGTGCATAAACAAACAATTTTCCATTTTTAACCCATTGGAAGGCTGATCTTGACTGTATTTTATGGCAGCAAGAGTGGACCTTTAAAAATAAGACACTACAATGCAGAGACAGTGGGGAGTGTCAAATTAAAAAGTAAAGAGTTGGGATTTGTTGCTCCCTAGACCTCTTCTGCTCTTTAGATGATATTTTAGTGGTAACACCCTCAGCCTCAGCCTCAAAGCAATCAGTGAGCCAAGGCTAAACTTTCTTTCCTGCTTCAAGTCCAGACAATTGCTGATTTACCCATCTCTTCCTTGCTTGCTAATAAGCGAAGAGAAATTATATTATATTCAGAGGCAGACGTACTGTGAAACTAATGAAGATTAAGCTTCAGGGCCTTCCAATTGCATGGGGCTCCTTCCAGAGACTTGTACCTAATTTCATTTCAGAAATGTTATATGCATTTTTTAAAGATCATTACCCAGATTGTATAAGCTTCAGGCCACACAAAACCTGGATGTGCCTTTGAACAAATTCTAGGGATAGCCAATTAATTATCTAATATTTTGATTGGCAGACTTCTAGTTCTCCAGAGATGTAAAATTGTTCAACAGAAATGGTAAAATGAAAATAACACATTCTGTGTTGGCATAATCATAATTGGAGTGCATTGTTCCATGGGGCAGCTCACCAGCAGGATGCTAGCCTCTCCAATTTTTTAGTTACCAGGAATGATAGAACACTGGTCACAGCTCAGCAATGGCTGAAAAGAGGAAGATGCTGAAGGACAGGGGGTGGGGATGGGTGGCCCCTTCCTGTTGTTGATGGTGAGTATTGCTACTTTCAGTGAGCCCATAAAGAGGAAATGTGAGCCCAAAAGACATGAAGGGGAGAGTGCAGGTCAAATGGAGACGCATGGATCGCGAGCAACACCAACAAAGACAAAGATGAGTGCATGTGGTCCAGAAGAGTTACTATTTTGGGGGCTACATGGACACAAAATATATTGGGGTTTTTTGTTGTTGTTTTTTTAGAGACAGGGTCTCATTCTGTCACCCAGGCTGGAGTGCAGTGACATGATCATAGCTCACTGCAACCTTGAATTCCTGGGCTCAAGTGATCCTCCCATCTCAGCCTCCCAAGTAGCTGGGACTACAGGCACATGCCACTGTGCCCGGCTAATTTCTTAAAAAACATTTTTTGAGGTCTCAGTTGTCCCAGGCTGGTCTTAAGCTTCTGGCTTCAAGCAATCTTTTGGCCTCAACCTCCTAAGGTGCTGGGATTACAGGTATAAGCCGCTGTGCCCAGCCAACACTCATTGTAAAATGTCACCCAAGGTAGCACTAATGAGGAAATAGTTAAGTAGTCATCCTGAGAATCAAATTAGGGATTTTTTTAAATGTCTATGACACTTCCCTGTGTTTCTGTCTGGATCTCACCCCAGCAGGAGCTTGTTCTCTCTGGTTTACTTGCATTTTGTCGAAGGGCGTTTGAAAACCTAAACCTATCAGAAACTAAAATAGTAAATATTAAGTGGTGGAATTTCAGGTTTTGTGATAATTTGGGACAAAATAGTTTTGATAGAAGATTATGATGGACATTTCTTACATCATAACACACAGCTATAATGACCAGCCTTGCTACAATATTTGGTTTTTAGAGCTTGCTCCATACCATGTGATAATCAATCATTAAACTTTACATATTTTAATTCCAATTTTCTCACTTGTTTCCTTTCTACATTCTAACCTACCTTGAAATTTTGACTCTGATCCCTTATTTGTGGTTTATTATTGTTTAAAATACCGTTAACCTTCATTTATCACTTTCATCAGTTCTTTGCTCCAATCCCAACTTCTTGCTGAGGTTACTCTGATGTGCTCTTTAATGTAGCTAACCATGCCTCAAACCCACCCCAGAAAACCCTCTTGCCTGGTTTTTCTTTTAGTTTTATCAAACCCTCTAACTTATTGGGATGCAAAGAGATTAAGTGATTTTGCAACACATGCAAAAGTAAGGCAAAAATTAGAACAAGCTTAATTATCTGCCCTATTTTTCTTTCTAACTTTAATGCCTTATGTAGATTATTTTACATGATAAATAATTCCCACAAATCTTGAGTTTTTTTCCAGAGGATAGCCATTTCATGAGAGATCCAGAATAGAAACTGCTTATTCCAATAGGGACCAATATTCACAGCACTGCTTTCCTCAGCTTCCAAGGAATGCACAAATATATTTTTATGATGTAATATGCTTATTAGTCATTATATGAATTAAACTGCCTACCTTGCATCATTGTTATTATCAAAATGGAAGCAGAACTTTTATCCTCAGTGCTTTTCAGATACCATCAACTATTTAAATGTACCCCTTATTTTTGCTATATTAAATATATTTTTGGATTCCAATAATGCTTATTCAAATTTGCTTGGTTATTCATATGTCACTATTTATACTGAATAAGAAGGTTGTAAAAAACAAATTGCTAGTTTGTAGTTGAACACTTATAAAATATATTTCTAACTGAAATAATTTCTCAAACTCAGCTTTTAATTTTGAAGCCATATTTTAATAAAATAAATTTATTCAATTTTATGTTGCTAGTTGCCACTATTATTAATAATATGTCTCCTCATTATGATTATGTACTATTTTGGTATCTGTTTTAGTAATACCAGCAGCAATACCTAGTCAGATGTATACTACTTTATTTTGATACCACATTTTAAATGTTTGGAAACTTTGAGTGATAACTATAAGGAGAAAATGCATTTCACTCTAAAATTCCAAGCAGGCTCTGAGTGTTTTGAGTTCCATAAGCTGCATGGGGAAGGGTTTTTTAAATATTTTTTTTACTGCTAACCTAGAGTCCAGAACAATGTCAGGTACATGGTAGATGCTTAATAAATTTTCTGAATGATTGAAAATGAATGATGACACTCAATAATTAGTGATGGGAATGGTCCTAGAGAGGCTAGTTTTCATTCCACCCTCAAAAGACTTGGCCTGTCCAAGACTCTCACTCTTACTATGAAGATGCAATATTCTTATACCATACATCAATATTGTAAATATTCATAGATTTTTATAGATTATGCATGCGTGAACGATTGCCAGAAAGGAATTCTTAAAAATGTTCCAAGAAAAGAGACCAGTGTTCTGCTCAGTAGAGTCTATTCCATTAGTATTTAACTGAACAATGCCAATCCCCAAACATTTTCATTGGCTTCTATAAAGGATGGCACAACTAGTAGAAAATAAAGCCTTGATGTCTTCCAGCACATACAAATCTACCGATATTTAAAAAATACAATTTTTAAAATCTAAAATATTCATGAAAGTAGTGAGTACCTGTGCCATAGAAAAGTTTTTTTTTAGAAAATAGGTTTTATATGTTAATATAATTCAAAGTGAATAGTTGTATGAATTAAACTCGAGGAAAATATCTCTTTACTTTAAAGTTAAAGTGTAAATGAAGGGGTGGAGTAAGGACAGGACTGGCTCCTCAATTCAGGTAGAATTTTTTTGTCTTCAAATTACAGAAGAAACGAAATCTTGAAGAGCCAAGCAGGTGTAACCAGAGACAAGGATGGTAGAAATCATTGCATTTTCCGCCATTGACACATTTGGAACATTTACTCTGCTTCACTCCACAGTCTCATAATGCACATTACAGACATTTTCTCTTCTTCTTCTTTCTTTCTTTCTTTTTCTTTTTTGCTTTCCATGGAACTAAAGAAACATCAGAAAGATGGAAACTATCACTTTGATGTTTGAGATTCCACTTGCAAATACATGAGGTGGCATTATACTTGTATGCAGACTTGCCAGTCGTGGATTTTGTAATAGAAATATGCCTATTCAATACATGTCTTTTCAGAATGGTATTAGTTTGGTTCTTGAAGGGACTGACATGATATATTCTGTGGAACTTGGAGAAAGTTGGGAAAGTAACAAAGAAAACTTGACATACTTGTCTAGAAATGGAACCCAGTTTCAGTGTTCAGCAGAATCTAAGACTAATTTTTAAAAAAGGAATATACATATACCTATACACATGCACATACACATAAATAAAATATTTTTTAAATTGAAAAGAAAATAATTTTTGTTCGATTATTTACATCCTTAGGCTACTTTTTTTCTCAGACATTTTTTAAGATTACTTTTTCTAGGATTACCAAATAGGAATCTTCTAATACACAAACTCTGAAATTTGTGCCAAATTCACGAGCCACGAAAGTTAAAAAAGTTATTGACCTACTCTGCTGCTGTGAAATAAAAATTTGCTCTAGGAAAAATATATCCTCTTTCAGCCTAAAGCATCTAACACCATATACTGCCTTAGCATGAATCACCACTGCTCCAGACCTTTTTTCCTGCATTTAATCCGTCCTGAATTGATCTATTTCCATACATATGTCTTATGTGACAAATTTGTGATACTATGTGTGACACTGTCTTCATATATGTACACTTTTTATAGATATTTCTTCAGAACAGAATGTCTTTCAATTAATTCTCAATATGTAATACATATATAATTATTTTTCACTCTCTGAATTGTAAGTCACATGCCTAAAATAACTTTCTCTAGATCCCATTAGTAAGAAGTAATTACTTTTTTGTACAAACTCATGCTGTATTCGACATATAGTTCTATTTAGCACTCAATTACATGCACCACACAATACATACAATCACTTTATTTAACTGCCTTTTCTACTAGGATTAAAATATTTCCTGAACAAAAACTAGATATTACTCATCTTTTTCATTTCCCTCATTTCCTTGCAGTACCTTCACAGATTTTTTGACAAATCTCAAGCTTAGGTGTAAAGGTATCATGAGATACTCCAAAAGACTTGGTTGCGAATCCAAAATCATTGTGACCCAGCTTGAAATGTCACAAACTCAATTTGGGGAATGGATCAGGTTACACCATTGAAATTAGAGGAGTAAGCTACTCAGATATGTATGGTGTCAACTGACCTAACAAGCGTAATAATGATTTTAGCAACAATTTGACAAATGAAGGTCCAATAACCGAACAAGGCATAGCTTTGGGAGAATTTTAGTGTTTAAATCCAAAACCTATGGGACATGTTCTGCTGATGTCTGTACATAGGAGTCCGTATGACAAATGAGGCCTGGGAAGAGAAATGCTCTTGTCCAAGGGGTGATGAAACATAAAACAGGGCCTCAAGTTAACAGGATGGGAATTGGGACAAGTCTCTAGTCTTTAAGCCAAACTACAAAAAAAGAGTAATAAACATGGGCTAGGGAACAAGTCAGAAAGGCATGAAGTATTGGGTCAAGAGAGTGGGCAGAGGAAGAGGAGAGCTATGAGTTAAGGGCAACATAAGCACCCAGGACTCCGCTCCTCCCAGGTCTAATCTAAAAAAAAAAAGACAGACTCTCCATGAGTACAAATTTCCTGTTTTCTGTATGAGTAAGTTGATTAAGATCTAACCAACATGGTGGAGCTGAAGTTGCAAAACCTTTCTTGCACTTGTCAAGAGAGGCTCAGTACAGCAAGTGAACCTTGCACATCCTGGATGTAGTGGTGAGATGCCTGGGAGGCAGAGGCAGGTGCTGCCAAAGAATTACTCAAAAACTGTGGAATGACCATATTATAATTCAGTAATTATAGAAATTATATTACTTTCAAAATTATTTTTAGTAGGTTTGAAGTTGGTATTACCACCATTATAATAATGAACACTGATCATTAGCTGTTATTTTATTTAACTGAAATAAATGGAATTTGCATTGCTAAGAAAACTTCCACAGAAATTAATTTCATTCCAACTGAACATATCTAGAATAGTGTCAGCTTCCTGAGAGAATGAGTATCAACCTGTGAGAGCAACTACTCAACATCAACAATGACACCTTACTTATCTCCCACCAGACGTAATTCTTCACGCTAAGTAGATGCTAACTTTACTAATATTAGAGCCACACTTATTTTTATTAATACCAGGTACCATGTGGAACTCCACAGGTAGCACAATGTACAATGGGAGGTATGCAAACAGAATTAGGCTATGTTAAGCCACCATTGTGCAAGATGATTCAGTCATTCATTCACCGATGTTTACTATAAACCTAAAGGAGGATGTTGGAGGGTTGGGATAATGATATTAAGAATGCATATTATCTATCTTAAATTTTCACAGAGTCTTGCAAAAAATGGATTCACAAAAATGGATTTACAATTCATAATTGTGGTAATAGAATAAAGTTTAATATAAAGAAGTGAAACAGAAATGAAATTATTAATTTTATCTACCCAGGATCACAGGAGACTTCCTGAAAGAAGCTATGTCTGAGATGAATTTTTAGAAATACAGTGTAATTGCAGTTGGACAAGATTGGAAATATGCTTCAGACCAAATGGAGAAGACAGTATGGGCTATGTAAAGAGCTAATGAAATGATATGCTGCATTCAATGAACTCACAGAATCTGGTATTATAAAGTAAAGTGAGATGATTTTCAAGATATGTATAGCTGAGACTGCGGAAATAGAAGCAAAATGTTGAGGGTATTATATCGCATGCTAATGGAGCGAGATTTTGTTCTATAGGGCAATTACAACACACTGTCTCAGATAAGGACAACTACTCTGCTCTGGTAGCATGAAAGCCGTCATAGACAATGTGTAAATGAATGTAGGTGATTGTGTTCCAATAAAACTTTATTCACAAAAGCAGACAGTAGGGTAGATTTAATCCACAGGCTGTTTGGCGACATCTCCTATAAAGGATCAGGAATCACGGAATAGTATTAATAAAGGTACTACAATAATCATATTTGATTTTTGATAGAATACTCTGGTAGTTATGTATTGAATGAATAGGGAGATTCCAGAAGGAGTTAGAGAAATCACTTTTTGTAATAATATACTTACTCTTTCCTGATAACTCAAAGTATTACAATAATAAGTGAATAGAAAGGATGAGATGTAACAATATTTATGAGACATGATCAATATGACTTGGTGTTAAATTGATATGAAGGGTACAGAATGTGCTGAAGCCATGGAACAGTCAATGGAAAGTGAGAGAAAGTGGAAGAACAAACATGGGATGAAGGAAAAATGATAAAGTCAGGACTAAACCACACAGGGATTGCAGTACCAGATGAGGTTACCTTCATGTTGGCATGGATCTCAGCAGATGAATTCTGCTGTCAGCCTACCATTGAGAGTTAAAATCTTAAGCCTGATAATACCTAAGAAGAGGGCATAGAAATTGAAAAAGCCTTTGAAGGGCATCTGTTCACTGCAACTACTATTCATATTATTCTCATTAAATAGTTTACATAAATTTTCTATCAGAAATCTATTCTGCATTCTGAGCACATAACATTAGGCTAGATAGATTCTGTCCCATTCAGATACGGGCCCTGATGGGTGTGTCCCAGTAGTTCTCCATTCTGATGCAGATGCTGCAGGATTAAGGGATGTTAAACACCATTCAATGCCCAGATATTTCTGCACAAAGAATTGTCCTACCCCAAATGTTCATTGCCAAACACTGACCTTTGCTTGTTAGCACACTCCACCCCTTCTTAGGGTCCTCTGGATAGGAATTTGAACCATGAGAGTCAAAATGTTGCTAAAGACTTCTGCTGGGGCTTCGCAGATACGGACCCATGAGTTTTCCCCCACATTTGCATTTGGAAGCTTGCAGTTTGGCTCTGCCCCTGCCTTCTTGCTGGTATATTTTGGGTAAAAATGAAACCTACACACAGAGGAGGAGAGGAGAGTGAATCCTCGAGAGAGCATAACTGGATCTTGGTGACACATTTTAGTACCACAGTGAACCTCAGCCACCCCAGACTACTCTGTTACTTGAGCCAATAAATTCTCTTTTTGCACAGCCAGTTGAAAGAATATCTGGAAAAAAAGCAATTACTAGAGAAGCATGGGGAACATAAACATTTAAAGTATCATCAGAATAAGAGAATAGGCAGTGGCTCGTGCCCGTAATCCTAGCACTTTGGAAGACCAACGTGAGAGGACTGCTTGAGGCCAGGAGTTCAAGACCAGCCTGAGCAAGAGCGAGACTCTGTCTGTACAAAAAATAGAAAAATTAGCCAGCATGGTTGCACATGGCTGTAGCCCCAGCTACTTGGGAAGCTGAGGCAGGAGGATTGCTTGAGGCCAGGATACGGAGGTTACAGTGAGCTATAACCACACCACTGAACTCCAGCCTGGGCAACAGAGTGAGACCCTGTCTCAAAATAATAATAATAATAATAGAATAGGGGAAAAGAACCAGAAATGGCCAGTGACAGAAGAACTAGGATGGAATGATTTTATAAAATCCACAAATTTTTGGAGAATTTTTTCTCTAATAAAAAGGCCAATGGTGTCATCTGTTCAAGGATAATGAGACTTGATGAAAAATTTTTACCTGTGGCAATAGAGAAACCACTGTCAAAATCTGCCAACTTAATTTCATGCACAAAGCCAGATGGCAACTTTACTACCATTGTTTTTGGGCCCATTCAGTTATGTATGTACTTTTACCAAGACATGATGAAATTACTTACTCAGTACATTACAAAGATATAAAAAAATGGAGAATTACTAATAATATATTTCTGATTGAAAGGTATACAGTTTCCAAAAACAGTTACTGGAATCATAAATATGCAAACACACAAGCATATATACATGCTAAACATAAGCTTCCACTGTAACTATTATTAACAGTTAGAGTGATGTGGTGGGTTAACAATAAACTATGTTTATTAGGAAATTAATATAACACCAAGTTAGAGTCGCCTCGGGGGCAGGCCTTTGTCTGGTGTGCGTAGATCCGTCTCTTCTTGCCATGGTTACACTGTGTATCATCCCCTCACCCTCCAGTGATGCTCCAGCTAACTCATGTGCATGTTAACTAATGCCAAGTTGTCACTTTCTTCTACAACCTTAAAGAAGGAAAAGCTCATGGTGTATTCTGAAAGATGCAAAAGAAGACAATCCTAGGGATGGATGAAGAGAAAATGTTTCGCAGGAGGCTGGAAGAATACCCTCCTTGGATTGAGGAAATAGGGTATGAGACATCAGGAGAAAAAGAAAAGGCTTCAAGAAAACAGGATGCAAAAGGGTGTGACTGTAAGGGATAAGAAAGGTGTTTTCTTCCCCTTGTGATTGATTGATGGGTGAGCCACAGGTTTCTGAGTAAACAAGGCAGGCCAACTAATTGCTGAGACAGTCAATGTCTAGTATTGTGGCCTAGGGATCAGTGAGAAATCCCCAGGAGATTGTACCATGAGCATCACGAAAGTTAGAAGGGCCATGTGGAAGCAAAAATGGCATGATTCTCCAATACTAAGCAATTGTAAACTAGGTCAAATCCACACAAGATCAGGGACTTGGTAATAACAGGAGAAATATGTCAGTAGCTTCTCATACTAAATAGGGAGTTAATGATGAATTATGTTAATTAAATTTATTAATACAATCTTGGTGTGTCTTATAAGTTATCTTCTCAATGCCTGAGGAAACTCAATACCTAGAAAAAGTCAGGCAAGAATGAACCATTGTTCCTCAAATCTGAGATGATGTTTTAACACTAGGGATTTATGTATTACTTCCTGTACAATTAGTCAAAATTTAGACTCTTAAATTAGTTCTCCATTAACAATAGACTCAGAGTTAACATCCAACTTGTGAACATTGTTAAAATAAGACAATGCTACATTTCTTCTCTACTGTCCAATCTGAAAAATATTCTTGCTGCAACTGGTGATGAATATTCTGGACAAGCTCATTATTTCTACTCTGTGTTATAGTGGAATGTGTTGTATATATTCCCTAGGCTCTTGCTGACAAGAGGATAACTTCTCACAAGTTTATTACTTTTAAAAATCACCAGAACACTAAAGTTCTATAATCTTTGACTATTTCTTGTATTGCTCTATTTCCTCCAGCCTCCTCCACATACCCCTGTGGCTGAAATATCTGTGTTATATATGTTATATAATTTATTTTGTCTCAAGTCCACAGGTTATTGTCCTGTCCAACCCTCTCCCCCATTTACACCATGAAAATACTTTAGTGTTCCTTTCAAGTCACTTTTCATAACAGATTTTTTGTTATAAAATATATGGTATAGATTTTTGCAGAATCCTCCATTACAATGATGCACACACACATGCATATGGATAACACTTCAATGAATGAAATTCTCCTAAATTGGTGCATTAACAATAAAAATAAATAAGCATTTATGGAAGTTAAATGGAACTTTTCTCCCTTTTTGACTGTTAGTTAAGTATCCAGAGACTCACTGTGCTACTTTGTTCCTGGAATTGACATGCCTCTCTAACTAAGTGGTATCTCTCCTAACTTCTCAGAAAGGTGAATTCTCATGATAATATACCTATTGCCTGAATCCCATTGTTGTCACTGTTGTCATGTTGTCACTGTTGACCAGGAATACATAAACCAGAATGACCTCAAGACAATTGCACATAGGGCTGTCCCATCTCCATCATCTTTTTAAATCTTGCACAATGCAAATTGTCCTTTCCTTGCTCTATAACAAAATGAACTTTCTGCAGCCCAAAACTTGGCACAAACTTCGTTGAATCACTTAATGAATTTCTGTTACCTTAGTGTTTATTACCTCTTGAAGTGAAATTCTTCATTAAGACTCTAATACTGGGTTCTGTCCCTTTTTTGTCACAGCCGGTTTCTGTTACAGATTTGCTGCTTTTTGTCAGGTGCTGCTCTTGGAATGTCATAGGCATGTCATAAAAATATGTGTCTTAATTCACATTCCCACAGCAGTAGATTGTGAGCCAAGAATTCAAGTGCAAGTGATTTATTAAGGAAGTGCTCCCAGGAGGTACTAGCAAGGGAATAGGAATCAAGATAGGGAAGCAGAAGCCAAATGTGCCTGATGCTGTGGAGAGCTCAGGACTGTAAATTATGCCTTGGAGTTGGCTCTGTGTTGAGACAAATGAGCAGGGTGTTTGTACTACAAATAAGTAATCACTGGCTACAGGCTTCCTCAGGGGTAGGGACGTGACATAAAGTCCTAGGCACTTGTGACTCACCATATGAGTGAGGGGGCTCTGGTGGCTAGAAGTTATCCCCTGGCGCAACGTTGCAGGTGCAAGTAGTAGTAAAACACACAGGAGCTTGGCAGGGGATGACGGACACACAAGGCAGGTGAAAAGCATCGGCACTGACCTGGGTTGTCAGGATGTGCTGAGTGGTCATAGGAGGAGCTTGAGGAAACCTCTTGCAGAGATAATCCATTTAACTGTCAACTTTAGTAAATCCTTCCTGGAGATTGACCAAAGGGCTTACAACAAACAGAGAGGCATTTATTCAACAAAATCTGCAGAGCTAAGTGAGAAAGGCCATAGTTTGTGAGGTAGATGCTGCACCCACCCCAGGCAGCTCCATGTTGAGGAAGAGGTATTTCAGCAAATTCAGAAGCCAAGGGGAAGGTCTCATCTCCGTCAGCTTCGAGGTGTGGTTGAGTTATTCCAGATGGATTCAGCAGTTTAGTTGAACACTGGCACATTACATCCCCCCTAGCTCCATCCTGCAGAAGATCTACACTGTGGAAAATAAGGGCATAATATGGGTAGAAGGGGATGGGTTGACTTGTGCATTATCTTTGGCATTTGAGAGGTATGAATAACCGAGTAATTATAAGGCGTATGAAACTGGGTGATTGTTGTTGCTGAGTGTCATTGATGCATTATAAGGAGTAGATGACAGGTTCAGGCCAGTTTACTGTTACCCTGGAGCAAGTTTAATGGGCTCCATGACAACATTTAGAGAGACCCTCGTCACCTATAGCTGGAGAACTGATAAAGCAAAAAGTACCCACAGAATTCAATGGTATGAGTGTTCACATTTGAGAGAAGGCAACGTTTTCAGGGTCAGCAGATATCCCACGCCAAAGCCAAGGCCTGATAGAGTAGATAACCATACCAAAAATAGAAATGGAGATATCTGAGTAGATTCTAAAATGGCTAGATTCCTCTGGCCATGTGAGCTTGTCTAAGATGTATGCTTATGAGAGGCAATTGACATTGACATTGTTACTAACTCAATAGATTGTCATCTGCTAAAGGTTGTGGCTGATGGTAAAAAATTGCTTTCACCATTAACAGTAGGATTAATATATCCCAGAAGAGCAGAGGCCAGGTAGCAAGGTGAGTGTAATGACCATACATATGGTGGCACATTTGGAATGGCAGCCAGTCTGAAATGGTCAGGGCCATACATGGTGATGGCCAATAGGCTATGATGTTCCTAAGGGCACTACAGAGGGACAGTCAGCCAGACTGTTGCTTAGTGTGTACAATCAAAGCTCATAATGGACTGAATAACAGAAAACTAAGGTCAGCCTCTATAATGGAAACTCATGCAACATCTCCATGTGTATTTTTGCATACAAATTTTATAGTCTTCATAAAACAATGAAGCAATGTTATCACAATGGAAAAAAACCTAAGGATTTACACATACAACTCCATATCCCTACCTGGAAACCTCTGTTTTTTTCTCTATTTTGGAGAGACAAAATAGAAAGGCAGGCATAAGAGACTGCTGCCCTAGAACTTTTCTTTAAAATATTATCATCATACTTTAAAAAGAGCAAAGATATAGTGCAAATAAAGGTCTTTCTTAGTCAGCTCTCCTGTCTTATCTTACAGTGTGTAATCCCTTTTGGATGTTTAAGATATTGTATGAGTTAAGAAAGAGTGATTTTGAGAGAAATGCTTGAATGTGTTTTAATCTTGATCTGGTTAAATGACAAATGATAAATTTTATGACGTTAATCCAAAAATGCTTCACACTGCATGAATAAAACATTCAGTCTCTATTTCTTAAAAAATCACATACTCTATAAAGTATAATAATAAATGATCAGCATCTGTGAGTGGTGCACATAGTCACATAATACCTTCACAGTCACCGGTTCTGACACTTGTTCCTAATAATCTTCACAGAATGCTTTGCTCCAAATGTTTATAAACAGTCCTTCAGACATAAAATTCATTTTTCTCTCTGGTATAACTGGCAGCCACTTTGATAGGAATGGCATGGTAGACATAAACATAAAAAATTTAATTACAAAACAAAGTTTTATCTCCTTTATCTTCTGGTTTTTTATTATTATCAGTATCATGTTCATGTAATTTTTTCAATGTCCTAATCTATTTATAATTTTTCCAAATTATGAATCTTAAAGCATTAAGTGGCTGTACATGAAAGTCTTCTGTAATTCATTTTCTAAAAGATAGAGCCCATTTTCCTACTGAAAAAGAAGTGGATTGGAAAATATTGTGAGGACTTTATTGATAAATTTTACCATCAGCCATGTCAGTAAAGGTAATTCAACATTTATATACTCCCATACAATTCTTATTCACCTATAAAGAATAATAATATCCTTCTATAAAATAATACTCAGCACATTATGAGAAATTATATCAAAGATATCAGAAGTATTTCAGATTAGTTTTATGGCTATCTCAAACTAAATTTAAGACAAGTATGATTATGAATAACTTGCTTTATAGGATTGCTTTTTTTTCATGATGGGCTACTTTTGGTCCAGTTCTCTCATTAATTTTCTGTGCCAATTAATTCACTTTTCTTTTAAAATAACACTTAAATCTCTGCAAAAATACAAAATATCTAGTAACATCACAACTCCATGGAAAGAAAGAAATAATGAAAATTAAGGTCAAAATTAACTTTACAAATAAGATTTACCAAATTGAATATTTATAATAGTGGAGTGAACGAAATACTGACTTGTGACTTGTATGTGAAATCAGCATTTCTACTAAGCTTATGTAAAACCTTGGGAAATTGCATAATGTCCCTAGGCTTTAATTTTCTTACCTGCTAAGTCTAAAATTCCAAAATCTGGTCACGATCAGGTAAATAGGAAATTTTCTATGTCAAATAAATATTTATTACTCAGATCTATATGTGTACCATACCTGAGAAACTTGGAAACATCTGGAATAAGATTTTCTAATAGTCACATTAACACTACCATGACTAATTAAATAATAGCCAAGATCTAAGCAATTTAAGACTCAGTAGAAGTAGGAAAGAGATGGCTAGCAGCACGTTAAAATACACTTTTTCGTTTTACCAAAGGAATAAACCTGGAAAAAGAAGAAGGTAGTTAACACAGCCTAATCTCTTGTAAACATACTAATGTAGACCACTTGGCAGTGAGTCAATGGCATTTGCTTGTGGGAGAGTCCTCACTGATGGGCTATCATTAGCAGGATGTGCCTGATCTGTCTAGGCTGCTTATAGCAAAGAAATCTGGAAACTATGGATTTATGGCAGACAGCACCCTAAAATATATCAAGTAAACTGTATAACTATAAATGGTGCTGATTCATAATAAAATATATGCTTTCTATGTAAGTAAAGAGATTGTATATATTACGTGGAGACTTCAGACATGAAAACAGTTAATATGTTAAATGTAGGTCAAAGATTTAAAATGGGGGGTACTGAAGAGATGTGTTGGTGGACATGGACTTCCTTCAGCGTGGTGTGTGCCCCTTGGGATTACCTGCATCCTTAAAGTCATTAGTAAAGCTCAACACCAAGTAAGGTATCTGATTCTTGCCAGCCTGATATGACAATCTGGACTTTTGTTTTATTCCAAGATGTCAACATAAAAACAGTTTTCTATTTAAAATGTCTCATATCTTTTCCAAATTATCTTTGCTGATAAATATGGATATGTTTGTCTGGGAAATATTTTCCAGTCAATGAATGCTAGTTATTTCAAAATTAGTTTAATGCAAGATTCAACAAAGCAAACAATAGAATTTCAGAGAAGTTTATCATTTATACTAAACATTTGAGCTACAAAATATGCATGTGTTTTCACTGTGATGCAGATAATATAAACCCCACTGTCTATGCAAACCATAGTGATCTTTTTCTCCTGATATCATTTTACTATTCACCATAATTTAGAAAATGAAATAGCCACATAAATACATCCATGGAACCATATAGGCAATGCTTTTTGTTTATAACAATTACATATTAAATTGTTACTAAGAATGTAATCAATTTAGAGTCAGTGATAGGGAGGAGAGATGGGAACTAAAGACAGTGAAATGCTTCTGCTATATAATTGACAAAAAAAGGGGCTTTAGACATGCAGGGATGGGAAAAATCGCAAATGGCCACATCATTCAAATTTGTAAGATATTGACTAATCACAAAGTTTTATTAATATTTACCTATGCTCACACACATCATCCTTCCATCAATATGAATTCTTATTTCTTTAACTATTTCAAAAAATTCAGCTTTAGAAATAGTCATTTTAATTGTAAGAGTGTTCATTATTTTAAACATAAAAAATAAGACATTCTTGTAAATTTTCTCAAAGCTCTTTCTTACCCAGTATCAGCTTCAGTCACTATGTATGTGGGGTGGCTCGTATCCTATATCTGGTAAATCAAGGATATCAATGCCCATCAAGACAAACTGTATCTCATTTTACTGGATTCATTTTTTTGGAAGCTTGAAAAACAACATGTGATATGACCTTGAAAGTTATAGGTGTTTTATCAGTTATTATTTTGTTCAGATACATGTCTCCTAACAGTTATAGAAGGGAAGTTTCTAAACATCTTGCTTATATTTATATAAATTATTCAGTCTTTCCTTTCTCTAGAAGGAAAAATTCATTGCTAAGTTTATTACTACTTTACTGTTATTGCTGTCACAGCCAAAGGTGTCTTTCATTAATGATCAAAAATACCGAAAAAGATTTGCTCTCATTATTTCCTATTGTCTTTTCTGCCACTCAACTTTTAAATTGGTTCAATACACTGAAGTAATAACAAGCATATCAAAGACAAACAAAACAAAAACAGCAATAAGAAAACTTAGTGTGGCCTTCTTGAGTTTCAGTAGTTCTCCAGCTTTTAGATATCAGGGCCCCTTTATATTCTTAAAAATTGTTGAGGACACTCCCTAAAGAATTTTTCTTTATGTGGGTTATATTTATCAATATTTACTATTTTCAAAACTAAAACAAATACTTTTTAAATGTTAATTTATTAATTAATTGAAAATAACAATAATAAACCAGCATGTGTTGACATAAATGACATTTTTATGAAAAAATAGCCATATTTTCCAGAAATACATATTGAAGAGTATGTCATTATTTTACATTTTGGTAAAAGTGCCTTTAATGTCAGCTAGATCCTCACATATGCTTCTGCATTCAGTTTTTGTGCAATAGCACTTGTCATGTAGTTTCTGGAAAACTTAATAATTTACTATTATTATTATTAAAATAACCTTGACTTCCACAATGCCTTAAAGAGATCTTGAGGACCTGCAGCTCTCTCCAGGTCTTACTTTGGGAACTACTTCTGTACTAGAACTGATCTTCAGCCTGAAATTATGACCACTGGGCAATGGTGGCCAGAGTCTCACCAGTTTAAGAATATCAGGTATGTTCCTCTAATCTCATATTATCAGAGACGGAGACATGAGGCATTTGCATAAGCCGGTTTAGGTACAGTGCCTAATGAACCACTGGACCCAAACACAGTCCCACACAAATTCTCCCAGTTAACAGCGTTTTCTTCTGGTACCCAAGAATCCACCATCATCAAGCATTACCCAGCAACTCAAATAAATCAGTAATATCCTTTATGTTGTTCTCCTTGGGTCTAAATCTATGATGTTTGGATATTCATACCTGACTATCCCTGAGAAAACTAATATTTATTTTGCATTTTACCTTTGATTTTTCCAACCAAAACTCTCTACAGTTCACAAAAATACCAATATCAGCTCTTTACCAAATCTTGGAATCCATGGTTCAGTCCCTTATGAAGGCAGGTTTGTGTACCAAGAGGCAGACCAGGAAAGTACTTTCAGATCGTAAGTCTGTGTGAGAGAGATACTGCCAGGAGCATGTATTCCCATCTATTGTCTTCTGAACTCAAAACCAGTGCTGCTTACAGTTACATCAATATATAAGGTACAAAACGTATTCCACCTGCTCTTCTTCACCAAGCGGGATATAAGGGAGCTGTTTTTATGCCATATTCATCATACCTACAACGCAATCACCAGTCATATTGCTGTCATCTGAGTTCAGGCTTAGAGTAAGACTGCCTAAACTCACCATGCCTGAATGTCCTCAACTATAATACATGGTAAAAGAAACACCTGGTCCTGAGTAAGAGTGCAATAAATGTTAGCTGTTAGCTGTACTTGGACCCTTCCTACATAACTCAGCTGAAGAGTATACTTGATGTCAAGGGCATTACGACTTTACCACAAAAATAGAGAGGGAAAGAATTAAACACACCTTTCTGAATGCACCTTGTTGGTATTTGAAGGACATCCCATCCTGATAGGACGGGTGAAAAAGATTCTTCATAAATAATGTTCGAAAGAGACTCATTATTTTCTGATAAGGGAAGACTCAGCCAAGAGAGGTTTAGTTAGTATAATATTCTGAATAATAGCATCCAGAATGTGATATTATTTTTCACCTTCATTCATATCATACCCATCTTTATACAATTTAAATAAAAATTTTCTAAGGCCATATTCCACTGGGTCACATGTGAAGGTGTGTTGGGTGTGGTGTGTGTGTGTGTGTGTGTATGCACGTGTGTTTATACAGGTGTGTGTGTACATGCATGTGTGTTTATGGAGGGGTGTATTTGCAGGTGGTAGGCAGGATTCAGCATGTCATAAAAAGACCTCTGTCCTGGCAACCTCCATCCTTATGTTTATTTTTAAGAAAAACTTCTTGAACAAGTTCAGACTGCCCATATATGAAACAGGAAATATTGGTGTATACTTCCTTGAAAGTAGGAGGCATGCTTTTTAGGGAGATTTGAAAAAGAAGATTCAATATAATATATGCATGTACATAATATACTAAAAGATCTATGGCAAAATTAGGAAATATAACCTACCTAGAATTATTCTCTGACAATTTATGTGAATTTTACTTAGCTCTGGTTTATTAAATAAGCTTTAACAATGATTATGAATTTTAGTGACCTAGTGTGTGGTTTCAATCACAAAGTATGGCTTATCAGTACCTGGTATCAGAGTTTACTTGTAATCAGATATGGGTAGACAGAAGTTTTTAGTACATATGGACTCTAATTTCCTCTTGAACTGAGTGCACAACATTAAAACTCATAGGCCACAAATTTACTAAGGAAAACCTGGATCTAGAAAGCTTTAGAATCAGGTTATAGCACAGAACTGTTGAGAGAGGAGAGAGGATGCTTCTTGTACATGCACATATTCATTTGCATTCATTTACATATTGAATGAGCACCTGTGGCATATCCAGTCATGCTAAACAAAAGAGACACAGCATCTTCTCTGCTGAATTTACTCTATTGTTTTGTGCCATGTGGTCAAATAATTTATCCCAAAGCAGAAGAGTTTCAAAGAATTATGCCACTTGTGGAGGCGCAGGTGCAAGGTGGTCAAAAAGAGCAGAAGGCACGAGTTCTCAAACTGTGCTCCTTCTCTAAAAGAAGTTTTTTTGTTTTTTGTTTGTTTTTTTCAAGTAATGACAATTGTATTTTTGTGTATGAAAATAATAGAGGTGGTAAGTTAGGGAATATTGCTGAAAAATTTTTTTTTAACAAGAACAACAGGCCATTGTTTATTCATTTGGTTGAACGATAAACAAACATCTCATAACTTTGCAGTAATTATTCAGCTATTCAGAAAAACAGAGCTAGTTCAGGAGTTCCATGTTGCTGGAATCCTCTTGCTGAGGCTAATGGTGCTAAAAAGAGAATTCCTGCATCGAGTGCTAGGATAGGCTTCTTTATTATTTTTGTTAATTTTTAAAAAATTTGTAACTGTGCTAATTTCAAAAAGACCTTCAATTAGCTTACAATAAAAGCACAAGTGTAGTAAAATAATCCTCTAGCAGTAGCATACTCTAAAGGCAACTAATCAGTAAAAGGGAAGAAAGAACTATTTTATCAAGAATTCACAGCTGAAGAAAATGCAATTATGTGTATATAAATTCCTTAGCAACTGAGGAAAAGAGGGAAAATTCTTTTTTTATTTCAAAATATTAAGGGGGTACAAATATTTTTATTTCAAAATATTAAGGGGATACAAATGTTTTTGTTACATGGATAGCTTTTGTAATGCTTGAGTCAGGGCTGTTAGTGTGCCCATCACCCAAATAGTGTTCATTGTACCCGTTAGGTAGGTTTCTGCCCCTCACCTCCCGCTGCCTCCTCCCCCTGCTTGATTTCCGCTGCGTTTTACCTGCCTCTGAGCACATGTGTGTGCTCATGCGTTAGTTCCAATTTAATAGCAAGGTAGAAAAATGGCCAATAAACATATGAAAAAAATGCTCAGTGCCACTAATCATCAGGGAAATGCAAATTAAAACCACAATGAGATACCACCTTACCCCTGTTAGAATGGCTTTTATTAAAAAGTCCAAAAACAATAGATGCTGGTGTGGGTGCAGAAAGGAGTGCTTATACACTGACGGCGGGACAGCAAACTAGTACAAATGTTTTTGTTGTATGGATACCTTTTATAATGCTTATAAATGCTTATAAAGCACACTAATGCTTTTAGTGTGCCCATCACAGAATAGTGTTCTGTTCATTGTACCCAACAGGTAAGTTTTACTCCTCTGCCCACCCCCCACACTTTCCCCCTTTCTTGATTCCCAATGACTTTTACATCTCTTTGTAAAAGAAGTTTGTTTTTTTTTAATTTAAAGAATCCCAAAGATAGAGCTCAAGCTCAGTGATCATACTTCTGCATCATAGAAGCACTTAAAGTTTACTTTCAATACTGAAAACTAATTATGCAAAGTGAGCTTTGGTTACATCATGGTTAGTAATCCTGTGAGCTCAGTCCACTCAACCAATTATCCATTGTTAACACGAGGTGAAAAGTCACCCAAGTTGGCAATCCCTTGAGAAGTTGAAATGGAGAAAAGCAGCCTTTAGAGACGAGTAGGGATAAAGAAGAAAAAGAAAGATGAGGAACTAAAGACATCAGTGCCGTCAAGAGATGTGGAAATGCTCCAGTCTCCAATGGGGAAACGTGGAAATTATCCGTGGCTTGTAGGAACTAGAGATGATGCAGTTGGATTTAAAAGATACGTGCATATTCATTGGAACACTTACCCAATACTCAAGAGTCTCACGCCATCTGATTTATATATGCATATATTACATATGTAATTTGTTAAAAATTAGATCACCTCTTTTTTTTTGAGGGGGTGGGAGAAGAAGAAATAAGGTAGAATCAGTCTTTATACATGTTCGGTTTTACCTTCATAGCTTGGACGCACAATTATTTATGAGGAACTGAATTCATCAATAATATTTTAAAATCAGAGTTTTCTGCCCAGAAATATTAATATATTCATGGCTTCCCTTGTTTTATTTATCGTTTTAATGTTATTTTTGAAATTTAAAGATAATTGTAGATTCACATGCATTTGTAAGAAATAATACATAGAGATCATTTTTCCCTAATAGTAAAACTTTTGACTCATTTTCACAATCTAAATAAGCAAATATAATGAATCCTATCCTAATTTGATTGCTGAGATAAAACCAGACATAAATAAAAAATGAGCATGAAAAAGCAATGAAACATTAGAGAGAGATTCAAATAACCAGATTGTTTTCTGTTGCCAGAAGTCCATCCTTTGAAACCATTTGTAGATGGATCTGATTTATCTATATATCAGTTTGATTGAAATTTCCATGGTTTATGTGGTAATTGATTTTACAATTGTAAAGAGTAGAAATTGCCTTTGTTAATATTTACCTTCCTTATTTGTCATGAGCTAAAATTTTAGGTCTTTGAATTTTTATGTGAAATTATTCTACATGTTACTTTTTTTGTCTGTGATTCAGTCTCAGAGCTTGCAACTTAAGAGAATTGCCTCAACATATGTAATGTGTGGCAAGTCATCTCTAGTTCCATGGGCATCTGGCAAGTAATGCATGCTTTTCTTTTGTTCTTTTTTTGTGCAATTTTTTTTAATTTCAAAATATTAAGGGGGTACAAATGTTTTTCTTACCTGGGTTTTTCTTTTTCAAATCACTTTTTTTTCCCTCATAGAGCTCCCTTATAAGAAGCAGTAGTCATACTAAATGGGTAATATTCTTCAGGAAAAAAACTATGCAATTTTAAAGTTGAAGGGATAGAATCAATTTTTCCAAACCCTTTTCTTTATAGGTGAGGTAAATGATCCCCAGAGAATAGCAGCAATTTGATCCTAGACACAGGTGTGTAGTATTACACATAATGAGAGCTAGGTGTCCTGACCCCAATCAATGCTTTGGACATCAGACCAGCTGCCTGCCAGCAATCAGACAATCAACTATAGTGCCAACATGCATTGAAAAAGGCTTTAAAAATGACAATTAATATTATGTTGACATCTTTATCTAACCACTAGCAAAAAGGTGGAGAGAACTCCCAACTCCTTCCCCAGACATTGTAAAGGTAGGACATAAAAATCTCCATAGAAAAGGTAAAGGACGGAGAGAGAGAGAGATTGATCAACTAGGCAATACTTGGTGACTTAAACAACTTCAAAAAAGTTATTAATATAAAAGAAATCAGAAACATTTCTGGGTTGCTTACATAGGAGGATACAATGAAAATTGACTAAAGATTACATCTCTCATTTCTTCTGACATTTTATAAATGGGAAGCAAAAAGATAGAAGGCATAAAGCATCAATATATAGCAAAAAATTAAAATATAAGAAAAAATCCTATATTGTGACAATATTAGCAATTTTGCTAACATGACCCAAAAGTTTCTGCATCAGTAAAGAATACCTGTATCAGAAGGTGAGTCATAAAAATTAAATGATTATATATAAAAACATATTTTAGTTATATTTAAGACCAAACACAACAAATCTCAAATTTTCATATTGTAAGAGGATGGAGTTTCCAAAAATGCAACTATTTTGAGAGCCCCTAGTTAAATTGGGGTTCCAGTACCCAGCAGGCTAGCAACTCTGCCCTAACGGGAAATGAAGGGGAGCTGAACATGAATGTTTATAGTGTGCCTTTCACGGGATACTTCTATTACCTAGTAGTGGATACTCTATTGCCTAGTTGCCCAGCCCATGCCCAGGTGAGTCCCGTATAAAGGAAACGTTTATACTGGAAGATGCCCTTGTGGCTCTTGTCTGACCCATGTCACTTTATGCCTGCCTAACCATTGCTGTGGCACTGGGAGCCCAGCATTGTTTTCTCCCCAGCGTCCTGCGGAAAACCTGGCCTGGGGCAGCCCCTGGTTCTTCAGATAGAAGGTGGAAATTCACTCTACTACCACAATGGAAAATAAGTTCAAAGATTTATTACTTACAGATCCTGGGCAGGGAGGGTGTCATGAGTCAGGAGGGCAGTCCTATGTGCAAGAATTAAATCAGGCAGAGAGAGAAAGAGAGTACTCGGCAACTACAGTAGATACAGGGGAACAGAGTGTGCATTACTTTAAGTTCATGGGCAAATCTGCTAGATGGGAGAGATGCCTCCAAGTTATTGGGTGTGGTATAGAACTGAATACTATCAAGGGTGACTGAACTTTGCTTCTGGCCTTAGAAAGTTAAATTTGTATTCAAAACAGATGCTGAGGCAACTTGAAATGATAAGAAAATTCACTATAGTAACTAACACAAAGTCTTTCAATGTGAGAAAAATTTTCTATTCTCTGACATGTTTTAATTTCATAGGGCATCGTAGAAGATAATATACATCTCTTTAGAGCAGCGGTCCCCAACCTTTTTGGCACCAGGTACCAGTTTCATGGAGCACAGTTTTTCCACAGATCCGGGGGTGAAGGGATTGTTTCGGGATGATTCAAGTGCATTACATTTATTGTGCAGTCAAACCTCTCTGCTAATGATAATCTCTGTTTGCAGCCACTCCCCAGCACTAACATCACCACCTCCGCTCCACCTCAGGTCATCAGGCATTAGATTCTCACAAGGAGCCGCAACCTAGATCCCTTGCGTGCACAGTTTACAGTAGGGTTTGCGCTTCTATGAGAATCTAATGCTGCCGCTGATCTGACAGGAGGCAGAGTTTACAGGGTGATGTGAGTGATGGGGAGCAGCTGTAGATACAGACAAAGCTTTGCTTGCTTGCTCACTGCTCACTTCCTTATGTGCAGCCAGTTTCTAACAGGCCACAGACCGGTTCATGGTCCCGGGGTTGAGGACCACAGCTTTAGAGAATGAAATGGGAACATTATAACAAACATGAAAAATATATCTGAAGATGTAATTTTATTGAAGATATAAAGATTACAGTGCATTGATTAAAAGAAATAAATTACCTGTGGAAATGACCCTATAGTATGTTAGTTGACAATTTGCCTCTTTTGTCTCTAGATAAACTGAGACTTAATATTACTAAAAATCATAGATTAAATTAGTGGCAAAGCCATCTATAAAATTCCAACTTCCCCAAAGCCAGTCAAACTCAGTTATATTTTGTAATGCTATGATTTGTTATTTGCTGCATTTTACCCTCAGTATTATCTAAATGTATGATACCAAACTATAATTTACAAAATGTAACTCTTATGATAAAGTTGATCCCATATTTCACAGGCATATGGATTAACATAAAGCAGAAACACACAGACACATATACACATTTAAGAACTGTGCATGCCCTTTCCCCTTTCAATAAGTAGAAATCATACCTCATTGAGGTTTCTTGCAAAATTATATATTTTAAAGAGCTCAATGTTTTTCACAGTGGATTACAAACAACTTCATGAGTTTAAAAAAAAACAGTAGTGAAAAGAGGATAAGCAATAATTTGTGATGCTCAACATGAATTCACTGGAGACGAAGAAGCACATGTGGCAGCTCGGTCCTCACCAGTCTTCTCTGTCCACAGCGAATATATTCCAGAAATAGAAAGCTGTACCTTGCTTATCTCAGGAAAGTATTTCATTGCTAGTGGCAGTGCAGTCAAAAGTTTTGAAACTCAGCTCATTATGTGAAGAAAGAGCTTAACAAGCATTCATGAAATACTGTACCTCCTCTAACTTGCTCCTTCTTCTGGATTTACAGAGTTTAATGAATCATTTAATAAAAACAGCCTAACTACCCAGGCATATAAAAGTCAGATGCATTCATCACCTGAAAGCCTTAACCACAGGAATGATACAGGAATGTTTCACAAATTAGAAGGAGAATTCAACCATTTCTTGCCAGCTCAGTCTTCCACCCTCCAAGTACTATTGAGGGTTACATAATGAATTTTTTTCCCTTATCTTTGAGTTTTCAAACATCCTTTTCTTCAGTCTTAGAAAAAGTAGTCAGTCTTTCTTATCTCAGAAAAAAAAAAAAATCTTGTCCTTTGGAGGCAAATCTTCCAGGGTCCTACTTTACTATATATTAGCTGGGTTGAAAATGGTAGTTTATACTTAGCAAAAAGTAGCAGCTCAAGACATTTGAATGAGTAAATGGTAAAGAAGTAAATAAATGCATGAGTGAAAAATGGGGAAGTATCAAATAAAATGTGTATTGATTTCAGTGAGTTGGGACCACCTAAATTTCACTAGAGGTGATCTACGGTGATAACATATGTGGGATTATTACCAAGTTCCTTTTAGGGCCAGAGTCCTTTCACAACATAAGTCGCTACTGCAAGTTGAACACTTCTGTGTGGAAGAATAAAGAAAAAACTCTTCTCACGCAAGGCACTTATAGGTATAATCGTAGTAGAACTGATAAGCGTGGGAAGGGAAGACCCAGTGATTTACAAGGGGAAAGCAGAGGTTAGAGAGATCACACACTTCCCCTGCAGATGCTTGTCTTATAAAATGAAAACCAAAACAAAGCAGAAATAGCCTTCATTTCACTAATGTAAGCATCAGAAAAGTTGAGTTGTAACCTCTTTTCTTCCCATTGCTGTCCAGGTAACCCAGCAAAAAGCAGTTAAACTCTTTGGGCTTCAGTTCCTTTGTCTCTAAAATTGTGATATTAATTTTGACATCTGAAGGGTTGTTTGAGAACAAAATGAAATTTCATTTCTGAAATTGACTTGAAAACAGTTAAGTGCTATACAAATTTAAGTTATTAAATGTTTAAAGATAGATGAGTTGAAGCTGACAGCTGAAGAAGGCAGAAGTGGGTACTGAATATTTATGTTAAACTTAGAAATTTCTATAGCCAGAAGTGCAAGTCAGAATTATTACGAAGTATGCTCACAAGTCAAATTCCAAAATTGTTCAAAATGTCATTTCTTCCTGACAGCTACAATGGAACTTATCCAGTGAGTCTTCAGGTAATGGCTTACCCTCGTTTCACCTCTAAGTAAATAAAGCATTTTATTAAAAAAGACAAAAGCACAGACATATGATTATATCCCTTCTGTCTATCTTCCTGGCTTAAATACCAGGGGTCTGTATCAATCATGTAACTGAGTCATGTGTCCCTTTACCTCTGTTGGGTGCTTCCCCAACCTCCAACTTAGGCCTCTTCTTCCATACCTCCCCCCGCCAACAATCTCCAACTTTCTATAGGAAGGCAAATCCTAGTATAAAACAAAAACAAAAATAATCAATAAACTAAACAAATGGGGAAAAATGATTGAGGTTGAAAAGCAGGAATCTGCAGATTAGTGGAAACTGCATTCAGTGCTCGGTGTCCACGAGTAAGGAAATGGATTCGGTGGAAACAAATCGGACTCTGGGAACAAGACGCACAGGTTATTGTGTTATTAAACGTGCAGCACGTGTGCAGACCGGCTCCCTCCCTCCTTCCTTCCTTCTTCATTTTTCTTGCTCTCTCCTTTGCAGTTTCCTTCTTTTCTAACTCCCACCCCCCTGCCCTTCCTCACTCTCTGTCCAGCTTTCTGCATTTCCTTACCCCTTCCTTTTTTTGACTTTTTGATATCTCTTATTTTCTCTGTATTTTTCATTCTTTTCCTCCTTTTTCTCTTCCTTTTTTCTTTCATTTTTCTTTTTCAGCTTATATATATTTCAGCAGGCCCTCCATAGCTTCTGTTTCTGAAAATTCAACCAACTGTGGATAGAAAATACCTGGAAAAAAATTAAAAATAACAATACAACAATAAAAAATACAAATTAAAAATACAGTATAACTATTTCAATAACACATTGTATTGGGCATTATTAGTAATCTAGAGATGATTTAAAGTATACGAGAGGATGTGTAGAGTTTATATGCAAATACTACACCGTTTTATATAAGGGACTTGAGCATCCATGAATTTTGGTCTCCGCAGGAGGTCCTGGAACCGATCCCCCATGGATATGAGAGATGACTGCATATTCTATTACATAATAAAAAGGTATTGGTTTTATAATAGCAAAAATTCCACACAAATATTAATAATATTAATTGAAATCTAATAATATTTAGATTTCAAAGAAATTATTAGGAAAAGGCAGACTGATTTGTTTCACCTTTTGAACTAATAGAGCAATCTATTGGCTTTGTCTGCCCTAAACTTTCTTCAGTGGAATCACTCTCTGATTTAAAGGAAAATGATTGAAGAAGCTGCAGGAAACTCATCTTTTAATATTCCTAACTAATTCTACTTCAAAAAATTGTGGAGGACCTCCCTTGCACTCAAACAGAAGAGACTACCTCAGGCTGATATAAAAAGTAAAGGAAGTCACCAAAGTGATTTGGTTTTATTTCCAGCTTTATTGAGGTAAAATTGATGAATAAAATTATATATACTTACGGTGTACAACATGTTTTGACGTATGCATACATTGTGCAATGACCACCACAGTCCAGCTAATTAACATACCTATCATTTCACCTACTTTTTTTTATTTTTGGTGGTGAGAGTACTTAAGATCTCCTCTTTTAGCAAGTTTCAACTATACAATACATAGTTATTAACTATAGTCACCATACTGTTAGGTCTCCAAAACCGCAGTGTTTCTTGACAGTATTTCTGGTATTGCCAGTAACACCAAATCAAATCCACAAAAGTTAGTTGAATGAATAACTTTTGTCATGACCAGTGATAAAGACAAAGTTCTCTGTTTAAAATAATATCAACTAGAAATACTCATAAATGTCTGTGGATCAAAGTAAATAAATGTATTTTTTAATACTGAATAAAATAGAGTATTTCAAAATGATGATGTACTTTATCACTGCAGCATTAGATTCTTGAATGCAGGAAGAAAAAAAAACCTAACAAGATATTATAGATTTGGACTAAGAAAGACTACATTTGAATATAGAAAGTAAAACTATATATATATATATAAAAATATATATATACACATATATGTACATATATACATATCTTATATATAATGCTTTAAAATATACTGAATACTACATTAAATGGAAAATCAGTTTATAATAAATACAAATAACTGATATTATACAACAATGATAGATAAAATGTACATCTAGATTGATGTCTAGATGTCTAGATATCCAGATGAAAAGCAAATATATTAGGGGAAAAAACACTTCATGAAAACATTAAACTTAAGATTCAAATTATTATATTCACATCTTTCTCCACCTATGCCTCACACCATAGTATACTAAGCTAAAATATTTATGTGAATAAGTAAATACATATGCAAAACAAAAACACTGCCTAATTTCACAATTTCTCTTGTTTGGTACTTTAGGTACCACACTGAATTACAATTTAAAATATCAATAAAATGGTATTTGGGAAGAGAAATGTCAACGAATGAAAGCAGCTTCAACACATCATCCGTTATTAGGTTATATTGAATATACGTTAACCCAAGTAAGACATACATGTCAGTCAGTAACTGTCACAAGCGCAAGACTTTACAAAAGACCTGCTGACTTTACAACATATCTTTCCCACCAAAGTTATTGATGATAAAGATGATGATAATATTTATTTTCTAATATATGCAGTAGAATGTCCCAAAAAAGCCAAAATGTCTTTATATAGGTATATATATACACACACACACAAAAAAAGATATTTACACACATATATATCTTATTATTTTATGTAAACATATACATCCACATATGATTCCTATATTTATTATATTCCATTTAAAAATACCTGACTTCCAATACAGCTTTAAAATATATTATTCTAAAATGGGTGGACTGCTCTAAAAATACATTGATATAAAGAAACATATGCCCTTAATATTTCAGTATATAGCATAGGATGACCATGTGCAAAGTATTGAGGTAGGTTTAGAAGAAACAATGGCAAACAACAAAAACACACTTCCTGTGAAATGATAATTTGTGTTTTTAGAGAAGAGTATGGTATAGAGGAATAGAAAGCATTTATCCTCCATGCTTACCTTTTCTGAGCAGATTTAAAGTTTATATCAAACATTACTAGCCTTTACTGCTTATCTAATGCATGCCCTGTGTTTACCTTGATTTCATCATAAATAATGTCACAGAAAAGCAGATATTCTTCAACAACCTACTGTTCTCTCTTGGATCTTTTGAATGGGGGATATTATAATTTTAAACATTGTTAGTTTTTATGTGTTAAGTTTTTCTCAAATGTCTGGAAGGTAAAAATCCAAACAGGCTGAACATTATCTGTATCTGTTTCCCAGTTCCATTTTATTTTTTTCCTCATGTGGGTTGAAATGAAAATGTTATAATTAATATTCTTTGTATTGCCTCTTTAATACCATTCTTTTTAGAAACACTTAGCAATTTAATAAAGTCATTTGTTCAAGCAGAGTCTTTGTGCAAATACACTGCTTCTTAGGAACAAATTAGACATTTTCAGAGGTGCTTTAACACTTTCACAAGGTTAGTCATTAATACCTTATAGAAGTTAGTTAACAAAAAAATATAAAAGAATACAACTCTCTCCTGCACAAATTCATCTATAAATTGAGAATAAAGATTTGTACTTAAAATATACATTAACTAGTAGACTCTAGGGTTGCATTAGTCAACTAGCAACTATGACATAATAAAATTACCTGTAGAGCAATTTAAGGGATGGCAATCATTTATAGAGTGCCTACCTGCAAGCCAGGCACCAGGATAGCTATTTTATATTTATTATCTAATTTAATCATCTCAACTCTCCAAGATAGATATACATCTCTACTTTCCTGATGAAAATAATAGTAATGTTGAGATTAAATAAATAACATCTCCGAACTCAAAACCCAGAAAACCTTGGATGGTAGTACCAAGATTAAGTACCAAACCCACTCCCTTTACGTTATAATACATGACCTTACCTCAAAGTTAAAGAAATTAAACAAACAAAAATACATGTCTTTGTTGTTGTTGTTGCTATTCTGCTTAAGCACAAAAAGTAATAAAGGTTAAATGATGTTTACATAAATTAATCTTTTCTCTCCAAATGTGGATACTGTAGAAAAAAGTAATGATAAACGTTTGTAAGTAAAATACATTCAATTTCTTTAAGTAGTTTTGCACTCTTATCATTGTTCTTTCACTATTATAGTATTTTCATCTTTTTTCCTTCATTTAATCTGTTTCTTTCCAAAAATAATAATGACAGAAAATTACAAAACAAACCAGATGGACCACCATAATAAAAAAAAATTACATAGGGTGAAACAGAAGGTAGTGATGAAAGTCATATCCATCCGAAAAGTAGCAAAATAAGTGAGCAGGAGAAATACTGCCATCGATGATCAGATGAAATGAGTGAAACTTTGTGAAATTTTAAGTTGACTAAATCTATTTTCTTTCATAACCAAGTTATACTTTTGGAGGTATGTGAATACATTCATTAAGCCTCCATCTGTTTAATTTTACTTTTCTTTTTCCTCATAAACATTTTAGCATGTTTTCCAAATCTTCCAAGTCTGCTTCCTTAGTGTAGGTTTATAGTAGCTTTATGGTCAGACATCCTGCCAGACACACATGTCGCTCAGTGACACTAAGCAATGCCTCATTTGGTTTTGTCAAACATTCCTTAGAATATAGGACAGACACAGAATATAGGTGGACAGCAGCACCTCTCCATGGAAATTTTATGAGAGTAGACTGTAATAACTTAACCAAGCTCGTGTTGTACTATCTTTTCTAAGCACATTCAAAAAACCAACACTTAGTAAATTATTTAAAGTAATGTGCACTGTTATACTATATGAGAAATATTTCTTAACAAAGGGGCAAGCAAATGCTTCTCAAATAAAAGCCTTGATACCCATTGAAATGCTTATCAGTATCAGCCACAGTTAATAACATAAAAATTCAGAAACCAAAAAATAATGATTTGTTTACATTTGAAAGAAGACCCAACTAAAAAATAATAGTTTTTGGAAAGAAACATTTTGAAGAATATAAATGGAACAAATTTCCAATCATCTAAGTTGAAAAGCCATTACAATTATGTAGTATTTTAGAATAAAATATAACATTTTTTTCCTTAAATACATAAATATGCTGGAGGCTAGTATCTACAGCCTCTAGTTTTCTTATTGCCATTTTGAATATTGTTGACAAGAGTGATACATGAAGATGAACAATTTATCAAGACATGAATTACAAAAATCTATACCTCTAGCGAATTTGTCCCTCTAATGATTAACTCATTGAGATAAGAATTTATCAATTCACATTGTTTTTTAAAAAATACTGATATTTTAAATATTAAATTGAAAGCTGCTCTTCTAAGTTCTACTATATTTTCTAAAGAAAATGTACATAGGTTTTTAAGTTATACTTTAATTTTTTTGTCAATTATTTTGATGTCACTCTTGAATTTAACAAAACCATTCTTATTTTGGGGTGGGGATATATATCCAACTCTTTTTTTAAGGATAAATTTACCCCACCCAGCCTGTGGTAGAAAAATTCTGAGATGAACCCCAAGATTCTTTACCTCTGGTATATAATTCCCTCTTCTTGAATATGGGTAGAACTATGATTATGAAGGATTTTATTCCTGTGAATAGATTAGATTATATTACAAAGGTGAGGGGATGTTGAATTTTTTTGAATAATTTAAATATCCAAATATTTCAAACATTCCAATAATTGGATATTTGTATGATTAAGACACAAAATATGTTGACTTTCAGTTAATCAACAGAAAAATTACCCTGGGTGTCCCTGGCCAATTCAGGTGAGCCCATAAATTATTACAGCCCTTCCTGCAGGAGGAGATCTAGAGCATTAGAGAGATTGTACTGCTGGAATCGAAGAAGGCTCTGTACTGTGAGTGGGTGATGAAAAGAGTCATGTGGCGAGGACCTGAGAGGGTCTCCAGGAGATAAGAGTATCCCCAGCCAACAGCTACCAAGAAAACAGGGACTTCATTTGTACAGCAGCAAATAAATATTGCCAGCAGTCTAGGGGATGTAGGAAGAGGCTTTTTCCTTAACAGAGCCTCCAGATAAGGACATGCCCAGCTGACACCTTCCTTTCAGCCTTGTGAAACACTGAGCAGAAGACCAATTCCAAACATGCTAGGCTCCTGACCCATGGAAACTGTAAGAAGATAAATTTGTATTGTGTTAAGCTTCTGGTAATTTGTTATGCAGCAATAGAAAATGAATACACTCTTCCCTCCCACAACAATGACATAGATAGAAGATAGCACAATTACAACATTGTTAAAATGTCCATACTACCCAAAGTGATCTACAGATGCAATGCAATCCCCATCAAAATATCAACATCATATTTCAAAAATCTAGAAAAAATAATTCTATGCTTTGTTTGAAACCAGAAAACAGCCTGAAACGCCAAAGCAATCTTAAGCAAAAGGAACAAATTGGGAGGCATCAATCTACCAGACTTCAAACTATATGACAAGGCTATAGTAACCAAAACAGTATGGTATTGGCACAAAAATAGAGACATAGGCCAATGGAACAGAACAGAAAACTCAGATATAAAACCATCCACATACAGCCAACTGATCTTTGACAAAGCAGACAACAATATAGACTGGGGAAAAGAATCCCTATTCAATAAATGGTGCTTGGAAAACTGGATAACACATGCAGAAGAATGAAGTAGGATCCATATCTCTCACCACTCACAAAAATTAATTCAAGATGGATAAAAGACTTAAATGTAAGGCATGAAACCATAAGAACACTAGAAGAAAATGTTGGAAAAACTTTTGTAGATTTAGGCCTAGGCAAAGAATTTATGAAGAAGACCCAATGGCAATCACAGCAACAATAAAAATAAATAAATGTGACTTGATTTAATTAAAAATCTTCTGCACAGCCAAGGACACTATCATTAGAATGAATAGACACCCTACAGAATGGGAGAAAATATTTGCATGCTACACATCTGATAAAGGGCTGATAACCAGAATCTATACAGAACTTAGGAAAATCAACAAGAAAAAAATCAAACAACCCCATTAAAAAGTGGGCAAAGAACATGCACAGAAATTTTTCAAAAGAAGGCAGAATAATGGCCAGCAAACATATAAAAAATTGCTCAACTTCTGTAATCATCAGGGAAATGCAAATCAAAACCACAATGAGATGTCACTTAACTCCAGTGAGATTAGCTTATATTCAAAAGTCCCAAAACAACAAATGTTGGTGGGGATGCGGAGAGATAGGAACACTTATACATTGCTGGTGAGACTGCAAAGTAGTACAACCTCTATGGAAAGTAATATGGAGATACCTCAAAGAACTAGAAGTAGAACTACCATTTGATCCAGCAATCCCACTACTGGGTATTTATCCAAAGGAAAAAAAGACATTCTATAATAATGACATCTGCACTCAAATGTTTATAGCAGCTCAATTCACAATTGCAAAGATGTGGAAACAACCCAAGTGCCCATCAATACATGAGTGGATTAATAAAATGTGGTATATGTATACCATGGAGTATTACTCAGCCATAAAAAGTGGTGAACTAATACCTCTTGTATTATCCTGGATGGAGCTGGAGCCCATTCTTCTAAGTGACGTATCACAAGAATGGAAAAACAAACACCACATGTACTCACCATTAAGTTAGTACTAATCAATCAAAACTCATGTACATATATGGAAGTAACATTCATTTGGTGTCGGGCAGGTGGGAGGGAGGAGGAGAGGATGGGTAAATTCACACCTGATGGGTGTGGTGTGCGCCATCTGTGGGATGGGCACACTTGTAGCTCTGACTCAGGAGGTGCAAAGGCAATTTATGTAACCAAAGCATTTGTACCCATGTAATATTCTGAAATAAAAAAAATTTTTTAAAAGAAAAAAACTTTACAGAAAATAATTGTATGTGGACACAAGAGGAAAATTAGTTTGGAACATCTAAGGTATAAAGAAAGACAAAGAAAGAGACATACAGAAAAGAAAATCTTTACATCAGGCATTGAAATAACTTGAATCCTGTATAATTTTTTCTAAGTGTTCTTATTGTGCAGGTATCCTATGCAAGGCACATTAGTATAGCAGAGTACATACATGTGAATCGAATGTGATGATTATCTAAATTAGTAAAAACATATTTCACATACAATGTGATACCTAGATTAGATAGATAGATGATAAACATACAGACACATAAGAATGAACAATCCTAGCAGATGTTGCCTAGAAATTTATATTTTGAAAAGCATCATATAGGAAGAAGATGAGAAGAAGTATTTTAAAATGATATGACAATATACACTTCATCAAAGTTTGTGTAAATATAATAGTTAAAGAGGTCACCATTGTTAAGCCCAGGAAATTTCTTCCTGAAAGATATAGCTATTATAGAGAACAGGAATTCTAGAATCTTTATCAACACCAATGTTCCAGTAAAGAGAATTTCTAAAGAATTTATATATACATATATGCAAATACATATATGCTTTGTATTTCCTTCTAATAAATGATATTAACACAGAACAGAGAGATAATTGGGTTTAGCTATTGCTCTTACAAAGTTTTCAATTTTGCATATTTTAAAACTATTAATAGTTTTTTTTAAATCTATGAGGTTAAAACCAATCCTGGTGATTGCGGAATGCTTCATTACTGACAACACTCATAAAAGATGATGAAGGTTGAGTTGAGGAGGTGCCCTCTAGAGTGACTTGATTTATTCTAAATTAATCAAGTGTGATAATTGACGTCCCAAATTTTAATTATGTCCTAAAAAGCATACATAAATTTTCTGTATTTTGAAACTAAATATATGAATGTACTAAATGTATTAGTCTAATAATTAATATACAAATCTAGTTAAAAATAAATTTATATTTGTGTTGTTTGAGATGTTAGAATAATCCATCGATCTCTATGTTGAGAATCAGAGGTTGAAATTTCTAATATAGAGATATTTAAACTTTTTCCAAGGAAATTTAATCTGAAATTTGTAGAAATTATTTTGGTATTAAACCAAAAGCCATCAAGCTAATTATATTTTGTGAATTTGAGAAATATAATACATTTCTATAACAAAATTAACCACATGGTATTGAAGTTAACTACATATACTTCTAATAATTAGGAATACTAAATAGCTACCAATTTAATTAATCCTCAAATGACATATTTTAAAAAATAAAACTTCCAGTTAATGATGCCAGACTGACCATATGTGACTATCTCTTCTTGTCTCCAAGATACCACGGAATTGCATGAAATTATTAGTTATTTTTATCATAAGCACATAATGAAACAGAGAAGTTGGAGAATATCAGGGTATAAGACAGTTTAACACACCTTTGGTATTTGAAAAACAAATGGAGAAGAATAACTGATGAACCAGTTGGAGGAAGTACATCCCAGGGTATTCACAGGAATGCAGCCCTGAGAGGCTGAGGAACCAGAAAACCAAGTTTATGTGTTTTGGGGGGAATAATCAAAGACTTGTCCAAGAAATATTACACAAAATAGTTCACAAAAGACCGAGCAACTGGGCATCTATCACCCTGGGCAAAATTGGAGAATTCTCCTCTCAAGAAATAATACTTAAGGAGAAATATTAACATCTTTTCTAAATAAATGAACCCCAGTATACAGATATTTCTCAAGATTTTCACCCTTTAAAGCCCATGAGTCAATAAGTTTGACTGGTATACTTCACTCACAAGCAACTTCGCATTGCCTTGTTCTGCAATATAAATGGGCAAAGAAGGATCTCTGGGCATTTGAGGAAAGCCTGTAACATAAAAGAAAAACCCTACCTCCTCACACAAAAAAAAACTGGATTAAAAACTGAAAGAAAACACTAATGATTTAAAGAAAAAATTTTCTTAACAAACAAAACAAACAAAAATTTGTACAGAGTATCTTAGGGGAGACTTTAGAACATATTATACCATGAGACAAGAGCCTGTGCAAAAAAGGAGCTCTTGGATATTAAAAATGTAATTGCCATAATAAATTAAGAAGAAAGAGTTCTTGGAAACTATAAATATGATATCTAAATAAATAATTAAATTTATGAGTTGAATAAATTAAATTGTGACACTATCCCAGAAATGTGAAATGAAGATATAAAGAGATGGAGAAAAATAAAGCTAATCGTTCCAAGAGGAAAAATAACTGTGCACAAGAGGAAAGAAAATCATAGCTCAGCACGTGATGTCTAACAAGTACCACGCGTGAGTATGCAATAAGGTGCAACCTCTTCATTGAGCATTCACTTTTAAAACCAAATACAAAGTACAACACAAGATTTCTGTACTGACATACAAACATTAAAAGAAATAAGCAATACAAAAAACACACCATAAACAATATTTAGACAAGTCCCACCCAGGGAAAGGTTAGACACATATATCTTGTGAATATAATGTGAATTAGTATCTAACTATAGAAAAATAAATAAGATAAAGACATCTCAGTAGAAAAAATGCACAAAGGATACGAGCAAATAAATAACAGATAAGAAATCCTAAATGGTCAATAACATATGAAAATTTTTCAACTACACTGATAATTGGGAACATGCAAGCTAATTAATACCTTTTGCAACAATCTGGATGGAACTAGAGACCATCCTCCTAAGTGAAGTGTTGCAAGAATGGAAAAACAAATACCACATGTACTCACTATTAAGTTGGAACTAACCAATCAGCACTCACATGCACAGACGGAAGTAAAACTCAACGGAAATCATGCAGATAGGAGGGGGGAGGAGGGGATGGGTGAAATTATACCTAACGGGTACAATGTGCACTATCTGGGTTATGGGCACACTTAACAACTTTGACTCAAGCAGTACAAAAGCAATGCATGTAACCAAACCATTTGTACCCCCATAATATTCTGAAAGTTTAAAAAAATGAAAAAAAAAATTCCAAGCCTTTAGACACAACTTCATTTCTTTAACCAATTACAAAGCAAAGAATCTTTAAACCCACCTATAACCTGTAATGCCCTGCTTCAAGATATCCTGCCTCTTTGGGCCAAACCAATGTATGCCTTCCATGTGTTGATTTATGACTTTACATGTAATTTCTGTCTTCCTAAAGTGTCTAAAACCAAACTGTAACCCAACCATGGTGAGACCACTTGCTCAAGGCTTCCTGGGCATAGCTCTCTGAGCCATGGTCACACGTATTTGGCTCAGAATAAACCTCTTTAAATTAAAAAAAAGTTGTATTTTTCCTTTTTTTCACAAAACAGATTGGTAAAGAATGTAAAGCTCTGATGAGATGAAGTATAATTGCATTGCTGGTAGAACGTTAATGGTCACAGTCGCTTACAGCGATAGCTGCCAGAACCAAAATAAAACTCAGTGAAAAAATAGAAAAATGGAAGAAAATTTTGAGGATTCTTTCTTTTTCTTTAAATCAACAACAACAATTATGAAGAACTAAGAAGTTTGTCAGGGCTTTAGCTAGCAAAATAACTCATTCATATAATTAGCTCTTGGTATACGAAGCTTTTCCAGACAGGAGGATATGTATTTTTCTTTACATTTGGCTTTTCTAATCAGATCCTCTGGACTACCTAAAGTTTCAGTCAGTATTTGCTATCCTTCCTATAGTAATTTTTGATGACCAAAATTTTGCTAAGAATCTTTTCTTCATCAGTATGAAAACTTTTCTTCCAGGCCAAGTTTTGGTTTATTTGCCACTGTCATAGACAATTTTGTTACTGCTAGAAAATATTCCAGAAGGTATTTTACCTTCGTTATTTGGGATTAGATTTACTTTATAGACAAATATATATTTGTCTCCAAAATGTCTCACATACCTCCTGTGTCTCCTTTGAAGTGAGGAAGCTGGGCTGATTACTTGTGTTAGAGGAGTGTTGAGGTGCCTAGGATACCCCAGTTCACGAGGATCCCTTGATGAGTTCAGTACCACAAGCCAGGGTGGGAGCAGCTGCAAAACACTCCAAGTGACTAAGTAAATCAGTTAAATAGTATCATTACCTCTGAGTGATTTAGTTCCTCTACTTTTCTTTGTCTCCCAGAATGTTTGACAGGGAGAAGCCTATCGTCTGGGAGTTGTAAAATATGCCTTCTCCACAAAGTAAGCCTAGGAAATGGAGAATGTAAGAGAAACTCAAGGATGCTTTGTGTGCCTGTGAGATGCCCTGCCCCTTCAAAATGGCAAAGACCCAAGGAAAGAAGGTCAAGGTCTCAGAAAGTCACCTGGGCAGCTGGAGGAGAGGATTATATGAAAGTGTATTTCTTCTTGTCCACTGCCACAGCATTCATACTCACTGGGAAAAATATGCTAGCAATCAAAAAAAGATAAGGCTAATTTCAACAAAAAAAGCATTAGTGGAAATTGAACTCAAATAGTATAGCATCTAAATATTCATTAAGTGCTAATGAATATACATCAGAAAATAAAACAATATGCTCATTTGCACAACTTAATGTTACAGATGTATAAATATAATTAAAGATACCTTTCTAGTTTCAATGAAACTTTATGAGGACACTGACTTAATACATAGAAAATCTGGCAAAGCAAGTGCTTAAAATACAAAAATAAGTCACAGAGTTGACTGAGAACTTTTCTAAAATGATTTGAAGTTCCTGATAGTTTCAAATAGATAGTCTTTGCAATCTGATCAGCTGTATCATAGGCTTCTATTTAGTTATTGTGCAACATGGCTTAGGAAACAATCAGATATTATGGAATCCTGAGTGCCCAATTATTTGTTAGATAATGTTGTGCACATGTCTTAAATCCTAGGAACATCAGTTTTCTCCTATGTAAAATGATGATTAATAATAACTACTTTTTTCTATATTTATTTAGTGTTAATTAGTGTTTATATTGAAGTACCTGAAGTTTGTTTCCCATCATTATTATTATACTGGGTAATTATTTGCTATTGTTATCAGATTTCAGGAATTTATCTATTATTGTTTCATGCTAGATATTCATATATTAATTCAAATAACAAGTAAAAAGCAAGAATGTCTTTGGGATGTTCAAGAATGTTCAAAGAATGACAATATGCTGGATCACATGATCAGAAATAATTGTGGAAGTTAGAGAAGTATCCAGGAGCCAAATCATATATTATCTTAGAAGGTATCTTAAAAGATAAAGTGAATATGCAGACTACTGGACAGATCAAATTGCATATAAGTTTTGAAAGTAAAGCTGACAAAATTTGCTCATGTATTGGATTCAGGAGACAAGACAAACTGCAGAGGCAAAGGTCATGCTAAGTATATTTTCAAATACTGTTGAAATACTGGATTCCCATTAACTGAGGTGGGGATATCTAAAGAGCATATTCTGAAGAGGAAAATGAAGAGTTCATTTGGTGATATATTTCTGTAAAAGATACTTATAGATGGATTAAAACACACACACACACACACACACACACACACACACCAAACTTTACCAGCCCTTGCAAGATCTCAACTGTATGTCCCATCACTTTTGCTAAATCCAAATTGACCAGCAATAGCTTTTAAATGATGCCCCAAATCTTGCTGCACTGCACTCTATCCCATGACTAAAAATTCCAGTTTTCCTTACCTTCCAAGGATTTGAACAGAGAACAACTATCAGAGCAAAACTAAATTTTTATTGATTGCTCCCAATCTACACTTTAAGATCTGTAAGCCACACACACCCACCCAACAGTCACCACGAGCTGTTCTTGTGTCATGATGAGTTTATTTAATTTGAATTAATGCCCTTTGATTATTATTCCTTCCTCCAGAGTGAACTGGATCAGGACCTGTCCAGACTGGTATACTTCCGTGAGGACAAGGCAGAGAAGTAACGTTGCTATTTCTCCCCACTGGGTTCTGTGTGGCTGGACGACCAGGTAAGCTCTGATTCTGCTTGTAAATCTTTACCTTTGTGTTAGAATGCCTCTCACACCTTTGTCATGATCATTACTGTTGTCACTGACAGGGGTTTTACATGTGAGATAAAGATGGATTGTGACGGGGTATAGTGTTGTTTGTTTCTCGCCACTGGAATGATTATGGATAGTGAAGCCAGTGGCCTTCTGACTACTTACTACTTGTATTTGTGCTAACACAAATATCAAATACTGGATGAATCTCACCGAGGGAAATTTATAATTCCAATAATTGCTTTGAAGAATTTTTGACTTAAAGAAAATTGCTCATTCGGAGACAGAAAAGGGAGAAGCTCTCATGAGCAGATTTTCTTTCCTGTCTAAAAGAAAGAGATTATATAAAAGTGAGGTCATCTTATTTCAACCAATTGTAATAAATCTGTTTGTGTGTGTGTGTGTAAGTGTGTATGAGTGTATGTTTGTGAGTGTATGTGTGTGTGAAATGGGTTTCTTGTATCTAATCTTTCCCTGATCCTTGCAGAGGGAAGATAATTGTGTTTTGCTGTTGATAATTTAATATTTGTCTGAAGTGAGCTCCCTTTGCTTCTCCTGTTACTTTTTGTTTTTCTCCTCTCCCACTCTTTTTCCCTCTCTTGGGGAATTTTGGAGACTTATTGACCAAAGTTTTGTTTTCTGTCATTATGTGTGTACCCTAGGATAAACCCTAGCTCAGATAAACAGAGTTTAAAAAAAAGAGCTGAAAAATTATTAAACTGTGCTTCTTTTGCTTAGAAACATAAGGGCTATGTACAAAAAAACCCCCAACATTAAGAACAACAAACTGCAACTGAGAAATGTACTCCAGTTATAGTCTGGCTTTCTACCTATAAGATAAAATCTCTGGTTTAAATAAAAGGGAAGGAACTTATAGACATGATTTTAAGAGTCTTTAAAATTTAGTTTAAAAATTCATAGGCTTATAAATTGTATTACAAAGTTGTATAGGGTCATGTAATAGTCCTGAAAAAATACATGAATCATTGGACAGATTAGTATGAGTAAATAATAAAGGCTTAGAGAGTACTGTATACCTCCTTCCACATTTTACTATATAAAATTAATGTAAATGCAAAAGTCTAATTTGTTCAATGCCAGGGTTAAACTTTTCACACTTTATTCTAAATGCCCTACTTTGGTTTTAAAAGTCAAAAAAGTCATTATTTGTTTCATGAATATTTTAAATTTTAAATATTGCAAAGTTCGGGATTCCCCAGGACAACCCTTAGTTTTGGTACCAGCTGTAGGTTTGGATCCCTGAGACCACCCTCATGTTTAATAATTTACTGGAAGGACTCACAGAACTCAGAAAAGGTATTATATTCAGGGTTTATTATTTGTTGTAGCAAAAGGACACAGATTAAAATCAGCCACAAGGCCTATATGGTGGGTCCAGGAGTCACCAGATATGAAATCCTAATTGTCCTTTCCCAGTGGCATCATGTGGATAGTGCCTATTTCTCACACAAATTATGTGTGACACTATATGTGGAGTACTGCCCACCAGGGAAGCTCACCCAAGCCTTATGCCAGAGTTCTTACTGGGTCACGTAGACATGGCTGAGTGCCAGTGGGGCTGATGCTAGTCTCCAGCCCTTCCAGAGTATGAACTGATGTCCTGTGGCAAAAAGCCCCCACCATAAATCACACTGTTAGCATAAACTCTGTCATAGTCCAAGTTCCCCAGGAAAACAAAGACGCTTCGATCAGGAAGGACATTACAAAGGCTGGAAGGTTACTTTCCAGGAGCCAGAGGCTAAGACCAAGACTCTTTTTGACCAAGGCTAGTTCTTTACTGCACGAGTATATAAAATTTTCTTTAACAAAACAAAAATTTAATAAAGGTTGTTTTCTTAAAGTGTTTAATATCATAAAGTCTTATAATTCTACAAAAAATTATGAACTTAATATATTGACTTAAATTATATTTTCTGATCCTTAAGTAAATTTTAAACCATAGGCTAATATTGAGTTAATTAATTTTACAAAACTCTGAATGCCTGAACAATATCAAATAGAAAAAGAAAATACAAAATTTAATCACTAACAGTTTTAAGCTACCTTTATTTTTAAAAGTTGTAGAATGTGCAAATGCTTTTGGATGATATGTATATATACAGACAAATATGTACATGTATATACATGTATAACATATATGTATATATGTATTTACACATATACATGTGCATATGTATATATGCATTAGATGTATATAAATGACACATATATAGCATGTTATATGCAATATAATATAATTATATATGTTTAACTTATTAAGATGAGAAATTTGATATGAAATATACATGCATATGTGTATTATGCTCAGAAAGTTTATTATATTTAAGGCTAAAATTAAAATTTCAATTTTATGATTTATTACATAGTTATATGTTTGAGTATGCCTATGCATAATATAGTATACTAAGATTACATTATATGTGAAAAATAAATATTTTAATAATGTGAAAGATCATAAAGAATGAAAAATAAATATAAAAGAAAAATGAAAGAAATTATTAAAATATTGGGCCAAAATATTGGCTCAATATTAATGAACCCATTACCTTCTTTAGAAGAAAGTTTATAAATCTTTTAGTTCAAAATATTACTGGATAATATACAAACAGAATAAATTAAAGTTTTTCCTGTGAAATGATCAAGTTAATGTTTCCCCAAATAGCAAAATGTTCATATTTTTTGAAAAGGCTAAATTCTGATTAATCATTGTTCCATATTGCTTCAGTTTTCCAGTAACTTTTTTTACATTAAAAAAATACATAATTTATGTTCATATCTGTGCTCCTCTGGTAATTCCTCTTGATTTTCTGTTTTCCAAAATCAGACTCCAAATTCAGAAAATCCAAACTATTCATTTGTTACTTATTCCTAAAACTATCTTTGGATTTCCAATGAATAACAAAATAATTTGCTGCTTTATCTTAAAAATGAAAGGATAATAAAAATGATTACTTTGGAATTCTCCAATTGTTTATCAACATAACTATTGTGAGAATTCTTTGTTTATAAAACTTACCATGTAATGGGAAAAAGAATCTTAGCTAAGAGAAGCTCAGTTTTTATAGTTTCACTACATGTAAGTAAAATTTATTTGTATAAATAATTTCAATAATTTCTTATCTTTAGTTAAAGAAACTTACTCGTGTTCAAGCATCAAGAGTTATAAATGATTCTATTTATTAATATTTGTTTTGAGATGTTAATTCACATCTCAGTCAGGGCAATTGGTGGCAAATAGTGTCTTCATGATATAAACTGAGAAGCCATGGAGATTTGTCTCCATGTCTGGTCTCGCTGTTTACAATGTGTTATTCCCAGGGTAATCATGAACAATGTGTTATTATTCCCAAGGCAATTGTGTACTACGGACTTACAAAATAATTCTCTAGTCTCTCTCTTAAGAGAGGATTCCACTCTTTCATCCTGATAACGCTTGATAACATAGTTTATTGGCTAGACTGTTTAAAGAAAAATTGGCTGCAAGCCGAAAACATTGGTAATTTTACTCAAAATTGTTGTGGATGTTTCTGGCATGTGTTTTTCCTGCCAAGCAAATAATCCTAGCAAAACTGTAAAGGCACAAAGTCAGGCATAAAGGCCTCAGAGTAGGCTTTGAACATTTGAAGATGAATTTTAAACAACGGTCACATTCAGAAGGATATAAATATCTTCTCACTATTATTTTCTGGATGGTAGCTTTTCCCTGTCGAAAAACAACTGCCTTACTACCAGCTTAATTTTTTTTCTAGACTATGTATTTCCAACCTGGGACATACCATCTTACCTATCCAGTCACAAAGGTACCTGCATCATAGAGACTATAATCAAAGAGTTAGCAAAATTCTGCTCATCATGCAGGAACTCAACTGTCCTTATCATCTTAAGTCATCAATGGAAATTGAAAGAATAAATATTAACCCCAAATTAAAGTTTGCAAAATTAGCTGAACAATTGTTATAGAGATTTTATGCTGTATACCCAAGCCTATAATCAACAGTTGCAGTCAGCTCTTCCTAAGGACAAATCACAAAATCCTACCTGATCTTCTGCCCAGATAACTGGTTTGTTAAAAATGACACCAACTTTAGATGCTCTTGGGTCATTGCAAATGACTTTATCGGGCACCCTTAATCATGAATAGTAGAGTAAAACTTAAAAGAATTAAATTTTGGGGTCACATCTCAGTTAAAAGTCATTATACATCCATTTTCAGCATCTCCATACTAATAAGAGATATAACACAGAATCTCTCAGGATTCTTTACAAGCAGACAAATCATAAAGCGGACAATTTTCTAGAGAACCTTGATGAAGTAACATGTGGAAAACTTCTATCCAAGTTTTCTGGTTTGACTCCTGACTGCCTATGACTACCAAACCTGCTTCTCCTTGTTCTATTGCTAGCTCTCTTATTCCTTTCTTTTGAGATCTTCCAGATTATTAAGTAACAAGGATTAAAAACTTTAAAAAATGCTCCCCTTTAATTCTAATGCTTTCATTTCTAAGGGCTACTCTTTGCTATTTTGGATGAAAATACCTCCCTAACAAGATACGGAATGAAACACAAAAGAAAGAAATCTTGGCAACCTGGCTCTTTTGCCATTTTCTGTGTCATCTGCATTAGGGAATCCAAATGGAGGATGGAATTTGTTTTTATGATTAAAACCAGGTAAAATAGGTGGAACCTATGGACAGTCTTTCAGGAAGTATTTATGTTTCTACTTCTTGTGTCCCTAGGCTTCACCGTCCTACACTGTACCCTTCTCACAGCCTTAAATACTTCTCTAGAGCCCCCCACCCGACCCTGTCCTGAACAGATGATTACAGTGGTTGAAAAGGATCTGTTGAATGCACTCAAGACTCAACAATCTCCAAAGATCATGGATGGCACAAATGGAAATCTCAGACAGAGGTGACAGTCTGGACTCTGACAATTGTCCTGAGCATGTTATCCCTTAAGCCAATGCTGACCAAAAAGAAGAACCGAAGGACCTAAAACATCGCACTTATCCTTACAAGACCTCAGATTCAACTATTCCTTTCCACCCCTTTTGCTAAATTCAAATTGAACAACCAACAGTTGCTTGATTAGGCCCATGCCTTGCTGTTCCTGTATCTTACCCCATGAGTAACACAACTTCAATTTCCAAATGATTTCCAAGAATTTCAACAGTGAAAAATTCTTGGAATAAAAATAAACTATGACTGGCTTTTTCCAATCCTATCTTATAAAATTTTTCATCTACTTGGTCTCCACAGAACAGTCATTTTCAACAGTGTCTTGTGTTGTACTGTTTTAATAAAGGCTTGAGCTAATGACTTTTGATTAATGTTTCACCTTCCACATTTATATTGAGATAACAGTCTCTTAAATAACCCAGTCAAGGTAACATACAAGATACTAAGATTTTTTCACCACCCCTCAGTTAATGAACAGTTCATAAAGTACACTGAACACAGTTATAAATTCTCCAAATACATGTACAATTAAGATAATATTCCAGGTAGGCACCAAGGGCAAGAGAGGCCACGCTGGTGTGACAACTATAGTTTATATGCTACCCAGGATACCCGTTCAGAACTTAGAACCTCATTTCCACGTTAGCCAGGAGCACTGGAGCTGACCTCTGTGACCTCTGACCTCACCTGTGGATTCGCTGGGGAGCAGTCTCACACAAGACCATCATATCCTCCTGGGGTCATCCTGCATCCAACAACGTGATGACAAATTACAAAGGCTTCACACTCAGACCTGTAATCTTCCTTCATTGTGCGTTCATTACCGATCTTGGCTACCACCTATAAAACGTACAAAAATGTCTCAAGGCTGCAACAGGATTTGGTGAGGGATTCAATTCCGAACATGTACTCTCTAGGTACTGATGGTCTTTTGAAAGATTTTCATATAGCTGCTTGTTTCATGCCACATCTCCAAAATCCTCCCCCTCAAATCAATAAATACTGAACTGAAAAAAAAGAATGAATAAATAAATAATTATGAACTAAGATGGATTTTAAGCAATTAGTTCTCCAGGAATATATTGAAACAATGCCAATCCTGTAAAAGAAAGTCAGTGCGCTTAATTGGTCTTATAATTCACTGCCAAGAGTCCCTGTGATTGTTAGATATCACAAAGCCTTTGTAATTGACAGAAATCTATACTGATAATATGAACAGTATTGTTGACCACAGAAAACCTCCCTAATCATGTAGTAGTAGAGTCATGTGGAAAATTTTAAAAAGCTAGGCCATCAGGGCTTGTCTCAATTTTTAATGTTTACAGAAAAAAAAAGCAAATTTAACTGAAACCATATTTTGAATTCACTAAGATAAATGATCCAATTTCTTTACCCAAATCAAATTAGGCAAATTTACAACATCTGTCATGTGTTTATGTTTTGTGTATCATACTGCGAAAATAAAGAGGCACTGTAAGGTGGTGGTATTGAATGGGATGGACCAACAATGAAACCAGGGTCTTAGAAAAATGAAAGATGCATAAATTTCAACAGGCAAACAAAAATAACTCAGGAAAAAGGCAAAATGATATTTTTATGATGATAACTTGCATTCAAGTGTTTGAATAAGAGAGGAGCAAAATTCAAGTTCACGAATATGAGGCATCTTGATGTGGAAGCAGAAAAATTAACATGAAGTACAAAGAACAAATATATCAGAAGAAGAAGGAATAAATCCTACCTTTTAGGGAGATAAGAGGACTAATAAATTAACAACAGCATGAGCAGGATTTATATTTTCTATCAGTTTTAGGCAATAGAACTAGGAGCATAAAAGGAAAAAGGAAAGACTGAGTCTTGAATGCACATTAATGTCGATGTGCAGCCTACTTTTTCCAGCATTAACTCTGTAAGAGTAATAAAAACCCTCAGAATGACTCTCAAGGAAAAGATCACATCAATGTTTGCTTACAGTATTGAGTCCATGCTGATGGCCAAGTCCCTCAATAAAAGTTCATTCTTTCTTTTTAAAGTTTCGACAAGACCCAAGGCATTAGAGTGACACCAGGATAGAAATAAAATCCCATAGTTTAGATTATTCACCACTTGTTCAAACCCCATTTACAGTGTGAAAGCCCATATAATCATATTTCGTTAAATCGTACTTGATATAAGTGTAGAAGGCCAATTATTTTCACATGTGAGATGCCAAATTAAAAGAACATGTCAATTGTTAAGGATTGACTGAGAAAATAATTATTAATTTATGTTTTACAATAAAAATTTAAAATTTCTTTAACAATTTAAACATGCCTTGCTAAATATGTCTCTATTATTTGGGAGATATAATATTTCCAGATTATTTTCACGTTAAGGTAGAAGTGGAAAAATTTTAAATCCATGTCTTAATGATTCATTTAACTGTTTTATCAACATGTCATTAACATATGATAAGCTGTACATAAAGTACATTTTTATACATGTGCACAAACATAAACCATCAGCACAATCATAATGAAGACGCAAATCACTCCCCAAAATTTCCTCATAAACTCTTTATAATCCCTCCTAGCCTACTCTCGCTGTACCACCCACACACACTCCTAGGTTGCCATTGACCTGCTTCTGTCACCATGGATTAGTTTGCACTTTCTAGAATTTTATAAAAGTGAAACAAAGTTTATACTCAGTTTCATTCAACTTTTTTCACTCGGCTTAAGTATTTTGATATTCATCGATATTGTAGCATTTATCAATAGTTCATCTACCTTGTGGCTGAGTGGTATTCCATTATGTGGATATGACAGGTTTTGCTTATTAGTTCAATCATTGATGGACATTGGCTTGTTTCCAGCTTTTAACTGTTACATAGAAAGCTGCTATGAACATCTGTGCACAATATTTCATATAGAAATATCGTTTGATTACTCTTGAGTGAATATTTAGGGTTAGGAATGGAATGGCTGGATCGTATAGAAGATGTACATTTAATTTCTTATAACATTATTCTCCAAAGTAGTTGCACCACGTTACATTACCACCAGCAGTATGTGAGAATTTCAGTGCCTCCAAATCCTCACCAGTACTTGGTATGATTTTTTAAATTTTAGCCATTTTAATAGGTGTGTGGTTGTATCTCATTATGGCTTCAATTTGCATTTCCCTAATGACTAATCATATTAAGCATCTTCGTATCTGTTTGTCATCTGTATATCTTCTTTGATAAAGTTTCTACTCAAATCTTGTGCCCATATGTGCATTGGGTTCTTTGTTTTCTTATTGAGTTTTGGTAGATCTTTATACATTCAATGTGCAAGTCTTGCATAGGGTATATAATTTGTGAATATATTCTCCTAGTCTTTTTGCTTGTTTTATCAATCTCTTAACAGCAGACATTGGAAAGCAGAAATTTGATAAAGTCCAATTTAATCAAATGGATTTCTTTGGATTAATGACTTCTCTAGGAAATCTTTCTGTGTCTGTGTCTCTCTGTCTTCTAAGGACACCAGTCATATTAGATTAATTATTTTAGCTTTTAAATTATTTTAATATTTTATAGGTTTTAATCTCTCCCTTTAAAAGAATTTTCCTGGATATTCCAATATGTTTATTTTTCAAATGTATTTAATAAAGCTTCCTCAAAAAGAACTATTTTTATCTACCATGACTGTATTCACAAACTATGTGGGAGATAATTATTATCTTCAATACTGAGACATTTAATTTAATCAATTCATAACCTGTTGCTAATTACTGCAAGCCAATTCAAACTGAAAAATAAATATAACTTAATGTCTTATAAACAGAAAGTCTAAAGTAGAGCTTGAGGTTGAGACATGATTGTTTGTCTCAAATTTATCACAACAATTTCTTTTCTATACCTCTAATCTGCTTTCCAGAGTTAGCTTCATTCTCAGGCTGGAATCTTTAATCATGCCATGAAAATACAGTTGTAGTTGTTTTTTAGAGCTTGGGTTGGAGGAAATATCATTCCAACCATGTGAAAAAAATTGGTTACAGGTGGATTTCCAAAATAAATTTGGAGCACAGTTACCAGGAAGTAAAGTCATTCTCATGCCAAATAATATACCATAAATATTTCATTATGACAAAACAATGGGTGACATCTTAAGTTATCAACTGAACAGTGATACAAATATATTAATAATAATGGAGTAAATTACTAGGAGATGTTAAAAAACTGAAATGGCCTTACAGTAAGTTGTGGTCTCTGGTGAATAAGGTCAGGTATGCACAGGGCTGATGCAGGGAAGTATCTGCTTTCCACTAAAAACTCTTCTTTATTTTTATTTTTATCAATTGCAGTTTGATTAGAAATCTGTATTTTTACTAAAGCACCCCATAGTCCTACAAACCAAGGCTAGTACTAATTTAGAAACCAGCGTTTTGCAGCCACTAACCTGAAGCACATTGTGTGAGTGGTAAAGGACTAACAAATATTTGTTGAATTGTTAAAGAAAATTTCTCAAAAATGGGAAAAATATAGTATTCATCTAGAACTTTAAAACAAAAAAATAAGGCAGCAAACATCAATAATATAATTTATTGTGATATGGATAGTTTATTTTTATATTGGACAAATCAGGCAATTGATTTGCAATCTTTCTTCACTTTTCCTACAAAAAAAATAGCAGGAAAAGTTGATATCAGTCAGAAAAGTTTGGGGAAAAACAAGTAGACTAAAATGCAACAACAGCAAAAAAAAAAGACAGAAGTAATGTGACTAGTGCACATTTGTTCTTGTGAAATTAAAATGAGTTGACATAGGAGACAAAATTATTCCTATACTTGAATACAGCTTCTGATTCCACAGCATATTGTTTATTTATATAGGACAGGAATACACAGAGCAAATCATTTTAATTATTTAAAAATTAGATAATATTTTATACCCAATTTGAAGTATAAAGTCGAATGTCAAATAACACCACATGCATTGTCATCTGACCAGTGAGGACTGTCTATTTTCCTTAGTTTATTGAGTTTAAGTTTTATATTTTATGATAGCAAATTATTATATGATATCTTAAGTTAGTATTATAATTTAACAAATAATGCTGTAAACCTTTATTACTATTTATGTAGTTAACCACTAGGAGAGGTTAATTTTAAAAAATGACAAAAGTTACAGCCTCTGGTGAATAAGACAAGGTATGAAAAGGGCCACAGTTCTTGACACATAGTAGGTATTTAATAAATATTGTCTGAATAAATGAGCAATGAGCGAAGTAAATGAAAAAGAACCCAACATTAAATATTGATAATACCATCCTACTTTAATGCTACTTGTTGAAATTATAAATTAGGACCCTGAATTTATAAAATATTTATCTCACTATTGCTGACAGTTTCAGGCAGAAGTGTGAAATTCTTTTTCATAAAGTCAAATTAAATTTCTGTTTCTAAATTGAATTTTTCACTCCCACAGTCAGAAGGATTAAATGTTAGAGTAAGTTGTCAGGGAAGATGATGGATTCTCCAAGTCTAGAATACTAAGCTATCTTTTGAGTTTAGGTGCAGACCTATCCCAAGATAGGAAGATGGTCTCTAGGGTCCTGTCCAGTGCCCAATGTTGTATTTGTTTCCAGGCAGAGGGGCAAGTTAACCTTCCTACGTCACTTAGATATTTTTTTATTACACCATAGTTTGTCTGTCAAGTGGGTATCTGATAATAAACACTCATTATAATTAGGAAAAAATTGCACATTATCACAAGAATTAAAAGGGATGTTTTTCTTACTATTCTTACTTACTCAAATCTCACCCCCCTTCCACACAGAAAGAAAAGTCCCCCAGACTTATTATAAAGTTTCTGTTGAAAAATAATTGCTACTGACTGTTTTGTACATACCTGTTGAGAAATTTCTTGTGCAATGTGTTAAGTGCTTTTCAGGATTTAACTCATCTGCTGCTGACAAACCTAAAAGGTAAGTTCTAATATTATCCCTATTTTATAGCTGTAGAAGCTGAGGGTACAGAAGGTAAGTGACTTGCACAAGGGCAAATACTTAGTGGCAGAGCTGGGATCTGAACCCAGGCAGTGTGCTTCCAGTGACCATCTATTTTGCTTTCGATCACTGAATGAGTTATGCCTTTCCTAAAAGATGATGTTTAAAATATAGCAATATAAAACCATTTTTATGAAAGCTTTTAAAAGAGTAAAAAAAATTAAGAATGATTCCAATGATTTTTCGAACTTCTTGAATTAAAGGCCTGATCTTTATGATTCATTTTAAAAATATATAGCAGTTATTATATTGCTAGACCCAGTGAGATATTTTAGAGGTTTAGTACATATTTGGATTTTAAATACATTTGAATATTTTAACAGAAGAGAACAAGTATTTCCTGGAAGAGCCTATTAAATAGCCATCATTTAACAATTATTAATGTAAGCCTTTTAATAACTATGAAACTAGTCTAAGTCAATTATTAACTGCAACCTGAACCGTTAAATTTACTTTTTTCGGACATGCTGTTTTGTGTGATAAGTATGTTTCCTGCGTATTCCATTATATCATGATTCATACTAGAATGAAACACGTTTTGCTTATTCAGGTACTGTATTCCATGTAACCCTCTCCATGTAATCTTATGGAAGATACTTACCACTTCTAACTGTTTGTTTAAAACCTGGTAAATGTTTTTGGACTTTTTAATAAAAGCCATTCTACCAGGGGTAAGGTAATAAATATCTCATTGTGGGTTTAATTTGTATTTCCCTGATGATTAGTGACATTGAACATTTTTTCATGTGTTTTTTGGCCATTTGTCTATCTTCTTTTAAAAAACTTCTGTTCATGTCTTTTGCCCACTTTTTAATAGGATTGTTTTTTTCTTGCTGATTTGCTTGAGTTCTTTGTAGATTCTGAATATTAGCCCTTTATTGGATGCACAGTTTGCAAATATTTTCTCCCATTCTGTAGGTTGTCTATTTGCTCTTTTGATTATTTTCTTAGCTGTGCAGAAGCTTTTTAATTTAGTCAAGTCCCATTTATTTATTTTTCTTGTTGCTCTAATTGTCTTTGGGGTCTTAGTCATAAATTATTCGCCTAGGCTGATATCTAGAAGAGTTTTTGCTACATTTTCTTCTAGAATTCTTATGGCTTCATGACTTACATTTAAGTCTTGTATCCATCTTGAAATAATTTCTGTGATTGGTGAGAGATATGGATCCTGTTTCATTCTTCTGCATGTGGCTATCCACTTTTCCCTATGGCATATATCAAATAGGGCTTCTTTTCTCCAGTGTATGGTGTTGTCTGCTTTGTCAAAGATCAGTTGGCTGTATGTGGATGGTTTTATATCTGGGTTCTCAGTCCTGTTCCATTGGTCTATGTCTCTGTTCTTATGCCAATACCTTGCTGTTTTGGTTACTATAGCCTTGAAGTATAGTTTGAAATCTGGTAATGTGATGCCTCCAGATTTGTTCTTTTTGCTTAAGATTACTTTGGTTCTTTGGGCTCTTTTCTAGTTCCAAATGAAGATAGAATTATTTTTTCTATATCTGTGAAATATTACATTGGTATTTTGATGGGGATTACATTGAATCTGTAAATCACTTTGGGTAGTATGGGCATTTTAACAATGTTGATTCTACTTATCCATGCATGATATGATTTTTTCCATTTGTTTGTGTCTTCCGTAATTTCTTTACTCAGTATTTCATAGTTCCCCTTTAGAAAATTTTCAACTCCTTAGTTAAGTATATTCTTAGATATTTTATTTTCTTTGTAGCTATTGTGAATGGTATTCAGTCTTTGATTTGATTCTCAGCTTGATTGTTATTGGTGTATAAAAATGCTACTGATTTGTGCACATTGATTCTATAGCCTGAGACTTTGCTGAATTTATTTATCAATTCCAAGAGTCTCTTGGTGCAGTCTTGGGGTTTTCTAGATATACAAGATCATATCAGCAGCAAAAAAGAATAATTTGACCTCCTCTTTCCTGGTTTGGATACCCTTTATTTTTTTCTCTTGCCTGATTGCTCTGGACAGGACTTCCAGCATTATGTTGAATAGAAGCAGTGACAGTGGACAACCTTCTCTGGTTCTAGTTCTAAGTGGGAATGCTCTCAACTTTTCCCCATTCAGTATGATGTTGGCTGCGGGTTTGTCATACATGGCTTTTATAATTTTGAGATATGTTCCTTCTATGCATAGTTTGTTAAAGGTTTTTTTTTTTTATCGTGAAAGGGTACTGGAAGGGTACTGGATTTTGTCAAATGCTTTTTCTGCATCTATTGAGATTATCATATGGTCTTTGCTTTTGCTTCTGTTTATGTGGTGAATCACATTTATTGATTTACATATGCTGAACCATCCTTGCATCCCTGGGATGAACTCTGTTTGGTCCTGGTGGATTATTTTTTTGATGTGCTGTTGGATTCAGTAAATTAGTACAACCTTTATGGAAAACAGTATGGATATTTCTCAAAGAACTAATAGTAGGCCTACCATTCAATCCAGCAATCCCACTACTGGGTATCTACCCAAAGGAAAAGAAGTCATTTTATCAAAAAGACATCTGCACTTGAATTTTTATTACAGCACAATTTACACTTTCAAAGATGTGGAATCAACCCAAGTGCCCATCAATTCACGAGTGGATTAATAAAATGTGGTATGTGTATACCACGGAATACTACTCAGCCATGAAGAAAGATGACTTAATGTCTTTTGCAACAATATGGGTGGAACTGTAGAGCATTATCCTAAGTGAAGTATCTCAAGAATGGAGAAAAAAACCCCACATGTACTCACTATTAAATTAGAGCTAACCAATGAGTACACATGTGCATAGAGGGTAGTATAACTCAGTGGAAATCAATCGGGGGGAGGGGAAAGAAGGAAATGGGTGAAAACCTACCTAATGGATACAATGAGCACTATGTGGGTGACGGGCACACTTATAACCCTGACTCAAGCATTATAAAAGTGATCCTTGTATCCAAAAACATTTGTACCCCTGTAATACTTTGAAAGAAAAAAAAAGAAAAACAAAACAAAACAAAATCCGGCATATGTATACCATGGAGTACTACTTAGCTATGAACAGGGTTGAATTAGTGCCTTTTGCAGGTCATTGTCCTAAGTGAAGTATCTCAAGAATGGAAAAACAAACACCACAGGTACTCTTTAACAAATCGGAGCTGAAGGTCACACATGTGCACAGAGGGAAGTAAAAGTCATTGGAAATCAAGCAGGGGGAAGGGGGGAGGAGGGAAAGGGCAAAAACCTACCTAACAGGTACTATGAACACTATTCAGGTGATAGGCACACTTATAGCCCTGACTCAAGCATTACAAAAGCAATCCATGTAACAAAAGCATTTTGTATCCCCTTAATATTTTGAAATAAAAAAAATAAAAAGTTTTCCAAAAATCCAAAGAAAAAAAATTGGTAAAGTGATAACACTAATACCAAATATGTAACCATCCACTACAAAATTTTTGTAATTATTAAGATATCTATATAATTAGAGAATGGTTACAAGGATTGGGATTAATATCATATGTAAAGCACCTTTCATGTTCAGTGGCACTAATAGATATTATAATAAATATTATTTCTATTCTGTGCTATTTGGTACTGATATTTGACAATTTTAGGTGTGGTGCATAATACACTATGAAAATCGTTAATCTATTGCTACAGATCTTAATAACTGCCAGATATAATTTAAGATGGTTAACCCAAATCTAACACTAGAGGAACTATGGTCTTAGCTAAATCTCCTGGAGGCATACTTTATAACTGGGCCAATTTTATTCAGAAATGCAGGCTGGTATACTACATAGCAGCAGCAATCTCTAGAAAGCAATGTATTAATTCTGCAATTTGTAAGAACGTGTGATTTGTAAAATCACCGTTTTTCCACTTAACTCATGATACAAATTGACTACGTGAATACAATTTTCTCCTTTTTTTAGTTACTTAGAAGTATTACACATGAACTCATTCAATATTTAACTAGTAGTCTTTAACTTAAAGTTCCAGGGGAAAAAATGTATTATGAGTCAAAAGACTTAATTATATTCAATCTCTGCGAATAACTTAATATGCCAGTGTAAAGAAGTTGCTTAACTTCCCTGAGCCTAAACTTCCTCATCATTTATAACAGGAATGATTTTGATGGCTCTTCAAAGTAACATTCTCACCTTACAAGTCTATTACTCTTTGTAGAATAAAACTTCTAGCATAGTAAAATGTCATGGCACCTGCCAGCAACCCTATTTTCAATTAAATTCTAAATAAGTGAATGGTAGGCAAGGAGTTAGGGATATATAGAAAGAAAAAAAACAGGCAATGAATTGAATGGATGGAGAAATAGGTTAGAGATATACAGGGAGAGACAGAGAGAGAAGAAGAGACAGAGAGATACAGAGACACCATAATGTCACATTTTTCCATAGATAGTCTTGGTTTTCAATTCTTCCTTTTAATGAGGACCCACAATTATTATTTTACCTCCATGAATCTCAAGGTTCTAGTCTACATCATGGAGATAGTATCTCTCATAGGGTTAGTCTGAAAATTAAAGAAAATATATTCAAAGCAACTAGCCTGATTTGGGGCAGCATGTCTTTATTACTTTCAAATGAATCATGCTTTATATTTCAGTGTTCTTTATTACTTTCCATTTTGTATCAAAATGAAAATTAAGAATAAATTGTCATTTAAGGCAATTATTTAATAGCGGATTAATCTTCATTGCAATGTATTTTTGGGCAGCCAATTAAATACTACCTGAAATAAAGCAGCAAATATTGAATACATGGAACACAGAGTTTTCCCTTGGACAGCAGGCACAGCTGGTATTTTGCAGTGAAAACTCCAGTTCCAGTGCAATTAGATTACATAAATTATCTATGCAAGTGGCATACAGTTTATAAAATGTATGTTTTAATGAAGCATATTAGGCATGTGCACTATCATAGTGAGAATTAGCAGGATAATTCATATTTAAATGTTGTGATTTTGATTTTTTAATCAGGAAAACTTTTCTTTAGCTTCATGCAGTAATTTTTTTCTGTTTCTACTTGTTAAGAATTTTCATGAGCTCTTCCATGAGCTGTAAAATTTAAGCCTCATTTCATTTATTTTAGTGTTTTCCAGTTTGTGATCTCAGTACCACCTGCATCAGGGGATCTTGTTGAAAATGCCATTTCACGGGCCCCATCCAGACACTGAACCAGAGTCTCATGAAAGTGCCCCAAGCAATTGAAATTTTAAGCAAACTCCCAACGCGATTTTCATGCACAATCATTTCAGGAAGCACTCAGAGTGTCAGCACAATATAGAGGGAAGAACCTTTGCAATTCTGCACATTGTGATTCTGTAAATATTGGCAGGTTCTTTTTCAGTAGGGTGAGTACATAATGCCAGGAGAACCAAGAGTCTTTAGATATGAATAATTAAGCTACTTCAAAGGCAACAAACATACAGTATTATAGGTAAACTAAAATATATGGTTGCTAAATTTATGTGTATTTTAAATCTATAAAGATGGCTGGAGTGAACACTAAGGTTATTTACTGTACTAATATTTAATTATTCTGGCAGGTGAATATAGTTAAGTTGTTAATATCCAAGCCTCTCTATAATTGAAACAACTTGGGAAAGGAGTCAGTTCATGCATAACACAGCCCTTGGTAGGCTTCTGGGAGAATCCTTTCAGAGTGGGCAGGCTCTGCTGGCTGCCTTTTCGCTCTTGTCTTTCTTCCTGCCTAGAACATTGTTGAGGTGCTGGACCTGGAGCATCACAGAGTGACCCTCTGGAGACCAGCACGAGGATGAAAGTCACAGGCTAAGCTGGCTAAGCAGAAAGTCAAAAGGAACAGGCATGGGCTGACCACCTCTGGGCTTGCCATCATTTGTGGGAGATTATTACAGACCTAACTGTCAAATTTAAAATTTATAAAATGACCAAGCATTTGACAGACCATATACTAGCAATTACAGTTATACAAGTTCTCAAAAGAAATCCAGGAATTTTACATCAACAACACTTGCCATCTTTACAATAGAGAGTGGTATTTTTCTGGGTTTCTACATGTTTTATAATAAATGAATGAAGAAGATGATTTCCAAATATCTAAAATGGTTTGAGTTTTGAGATGTTTTATGAGACAGATGTTTCATCTCATTCTGCTTCAGAATTCACAGTTCAGACTACAATATATCTTCAAAAATAAAAGCATTAAAACATGAGAAACAGGTTTTTAGATTTATACTTTGTAAAGTACACATTTTATATTTATTAAGTTTCTCTTAATAAGAGAAGATAATAATTGCAGATTGATAGGCTCTAATGATTCTCAACCAAGCGGATTATTCCCTACAGTTTAAATGTTCATTATTTTATCAGAGAATTTACCTGTGAGACTAGTAGCAGGCCCATATCCAAATTTAAGAGTCCAAAGAGGAAAGTCAGAGGTACATTATGAAGTCTAGAAAAGTAGATGGGTTGCTTGGGCTCAGTGATGTCCAGAAGCAGAAGGTATATAATTTAACCCTACTTATAGGAGAGGTAAGTTTGATAACTAGAATTAAAATTACACTATTCAGCATTTATAAAACCTAAATTATTATTTCATATTCACTTTTATATAAAGTCCCCAGCATATTCTAAATAAATATTCATTATGTAAATAAATATGCTGTTTCCAACATACGTTGTAATCGGGCATACACTTGCAAGGCCCAGAGCACTTAATGCATTGAAAGTAAACTGATCATTGAGCAAATTAAAATAACTGGCAACTCTTCATTAGTTATTCTTCCAAGTTTGTACATATCACTTAGTTTTTAAAATAAGTATACTTTAAAACACATTAGTGAGGGTAAGATAGAGTACGGAGCCATAACGAACAACCACACCCTCAAATCTCAGTGGTATAACAAAACAGCCCTGTATTTTTCACTCACACGCTGTCCCCTGTAGGTCAGTGCCTCTCCCAGGTGAAAGCTCTGGTATGCTGATGGCGTTAGTCCTCAAGTTTCTCCACCTCAGCAGGATGCGTCCACTGTAACGGGGAAAGAGAAAAGCCAGAGAGGGCCTTTACTGCCCCATCTGAATGTAACACATGCCACTTCCTTTCAATGTCCACCAGCCAGAATTAATCCAATGAACCTACCTAACTACCAAGGATGTAGAAAGTGCTGTGTTCTTGCCTCAAATACAGGACAGGAGAATAATTATTAGTAATTTCTATCCTCCCCCCAAAATTGGTTTTTATTTATTTCTAATTGTGCCAATAGAATTGATATAATAGAGCACAACTCATTTTTTGAAATGTAAAAGTTACTCTGAAGTTGGCCTAAGAGGCACAGCATCTCATTTCTAGGTCTAGTTCTTTCCCTAGGTATTGTTGAGAAAATCATTTTACTTTGGTGTGTCTCAGTTTTCCAACTGTAAAATGAGAGGTTTGAAATTGAAAATTCCTACCATTCCTTCAGTGTTGAAATTCTTTGGGTATGGCAAACAGGAGTTTGGCTTACCATCTTGCTATACTGAATATTTATTAAAGGGCAGTGAGGACCTATTTATTGTTGACAACATTCTGACAGGCAGACTCACATATTTTAAGTCACTGGAAGATAACGCATTTTGGTATTCAGCATGGCTGAAATATACTACCACATTTATTGCCTTGGAGAAATTTATTCTTTTCAAGACTTGGGATTTTATTTCTGGAAATCTAATCCCACCTCTTTGCTTTCAGCTAGATGAAGAGTAGCATTCATCTTTTGGGAGATACTGTGTGGTGTTTTGCTGTTATAACATTCTATAGAATACTGGGCCCTGCAATCTATCAGTACAACTGAGAATAAACCTGGAGTCTATGTTCCTTATCATATTGGCCTCTCCTTGGAAAGGGAAAATGGTTTTATAGAAAAAATGTATAAAAGATATTTAGAAACAACCTATTGTAGCAGGAACTTATGTGTGATATGCCAAAGAAATAAAACACAATAAACATGCAAAGCAATTGTTTTCATGCTGTGGTCTACATAGAGTACCAGGCACTGTGGTAGCTTATATCATTGTCACTGATCTGCTAGCTCACCTTGTTGGCATGGGCCATAGCTTCTCCATCTCCCACTCTATCTTACCACATGTATTCTCTGAGTCTTGGGGAAGGTGTGTTGCTCCGTGGAGAAAGACCCCACACCTCTTATCAAGTGGAAGTAAAATATGCTAGATTTAGCTCTAGTGTGTCCTAAAGATACAGTTGTATGAGTAAATGGTTCCAATGCTCATGACCTCTATGCAGGCTATAGTCTGTAACTGAAGACTATATAAACGGTTTGCAGATGAAGAAAAACTGGGTCTATGTTACAGAAGATGTTCTATGATAGTACCTGCAAGTGCAGAGCTCAAGTGCTACCTCCCCACCCCAGACAGTGCTTGAAATAGAGATAAATAATACACTTCCCACTGGGCACAACCTTGAGCAATGCACCTGGCCATTCCCTTTGTCTGCAAGAAGGCATGAGCAGAGAAATAATCTACGTGGACTGTTGTGCAATGGCTAATCGTTTGGTAATAGATGGAAGGGGAATTAAATAATCACTATCAGAAAATTGCTGACAAGAAAGCCCAGGGACGAGGAATGGTAAAGTAACTCTCTGAATTGAAAGAGAACATGAATATGTTCATGCCCTGTGCAAATTCTCAACAAAGAGAAGTCTTAGCAGAGGAGCAGAATAACAATCAAAAGGACCAGTTGATCATTCTTTTGACAGAAGTTTTCATGTTTTTTTTCTAGCCACCCCTACCTTTGCCCAAGGGGGTCATCGTAAAAGTGGCCATTATGACAGGTGTGGACAGGTATGGATTCAGCAACATGAACTTCCACTCACCCAGCCGGTCTAGTTACAGCCGTTGTTGAGAGCCTAACTTGCCAATAAGAGACCACTGAGTCCTGATAAGGCAACATATCCCTGGGGGGTCAGCCAGCCCCTAGCAGTGGATTAATTGCACTGGACCATTTCCATAATGCAATGGGCAACCCTGTGCTTTCACTAGCATGGACACTTTCTCTGGATGTGGTTTTCCTTCTCTATCCACTATGGTTCTGTTAAAACCACCACCTATAAAATTGATGTTGATATTTCATACAACATTGCTTATGACCAAGGAACTAATTTTACAGGAAATTAAGAAAAACAATGGGACCTAGTGCATGAAATTAATTGGTCTTATGTCTCCAATCAATCACCGTGAAGTAGTTGACTGGATATCCTAGTCAAATGGACTTCTGAAGACTTGTTTACCATACCAGCTAGTGGCAATATTTTGTAAGCCTGGAATAATGTCCTCCAGGATGTGAAATCAACAAGAAATATACAGTGTTGTTTTTCCAATCCCCAAGATCCATGGATCTAGAAATTAAGGGATAGAAACAAAGAGTGGTCCTTCTCTCTATTACTTCCAGTAATCCAGTAAAAAATTTTGCAAATTGCACAATGAGGAGTATATCTAGAAGGCAAGCAATCTTTTTGGGAAACTCGGTATACTCATGTGCTATGATAAAAGTCAATGGCAAACTACATCTTCCCAATACATGCACAACTGTGGGTGACCAAGAATCCTCAACCATGAAGGTTTAGTTCACACCACCAGACAGGGAACCACAAATGGCAGGGGTGCTTGCTAAGAGAAAAGGGAAACGGAACAGGTTGTGGAAAACTAGAGTTATGGATACCATTAGGGCCATATAACAAGACATGGAAATAAGGACTATAATGTTATGAGTAATTCTTTACTTTAAATATATTTGTGTATATATCGACCAATTATTTTCTTGCTCTTTCTTATTCCCTACCTGCAAACCCTAAATGTATGAAAAATACTTTTAAAAAAATCTCAGAATTTAAGACACAGCATCTCAGAGGCAGTATATGATCAGCTAGTAGAGGAATGATAATCATCCAGGATGGATAAAGAGATCATTTAATCTCTTTTGGGAAGACAATTAGCATGTTTTTCAGTTGTGTGAGAGATCATTGCATCGCTTTAGGTGGTAGCATGATTTTGCTTTTGTGTTTATTTGGAAATGAAATAAAGGTGAAAGAGGTGTGCAGGATGCCAAGTTGACAAAGGTAGACTATGGTAGCTTTATCCTGTGAGTATTTTGCAAAGCTGAAACTACATTTACAGAGTTCCCTTCCTTGTGCAGTTCCAGGTTGGGGTTGGATGTAAGAGAAATATAGGTGTTTCTATTAGGGCAGAAATAAAACAGTAGTAATTTTTATGAACTAAAGTTCAGTGCAGGGGATTATACTCTTGACCAGCTCACACACAATCTGCCAACTCACTGTGTTTGGGCTCTACACAAGCCTGAGGCTCTATTCAGGCCCCACAGATCTTTCCTGACTTCTCTGAGTCCTGAGCCAACATGTCCAGCCCTGTGGGAAAAGCTGCCAGCTTTTCCTTCAGGTCATTCACATCACATATGTTGGAGATGGTCAGAAACAAATGTAGGTTCCAGTTCATTCTTATAGGTTTTAATTCATCCTATAGGTTGCAATTTGTATTTTTTCAGCCCCATTGCATGTCCCAACTGCCAACCTGGCTTACCTATAGCCAACTGCAGGCCCTACATCACATGCAAGGTCAACCAATTTGCATAGACTTCTTAACCAGCGCACAATTGCAAATTGCTTATTGTATATCATTCATAGAGTAATAACTCTCTGATCAAATCCTACTAGAACTTATAATTGATATTTATTTTACTCTGCCAAACATTAAAGAGATAAAAATATATTATTTTACTTTTCTAAATTGAATTATTAATATTTCTGATTGTAAGTTCCCACTAGGGTGAAAATACAGTCTCAACCATGTATGAGCACAAAATATACTCTAAATCTGGGGATCAGAAATGGGTAGAGAAACATCTCATCTTCAGCACATCATGATCTCTGTACAAGATGCCCAGCATCTAGCCCAGTGTGGTCCATTTAAATGTAGTCTGTCTTGGGTTCCCTCAGGCATAGCTTCTAGGGCAGTGGCTGCCAAGATGAAGCCTTCTTAAGATTTCAAATTCTACTTGTCCATTATAATGGATAATTTTCCATTATTCCAAAAAATAATTAACTCACCAGCTCTCAGAGAACAAATTGGAGGCAGAGTTTTGGTCTCCTTTGCTTCTAGCAGTCTCCTCACAACCAATTCTTTCTCCATTTTTTAGAGCAAAGCACCAGTTTTAGCCACTTATGTCCATAGTCTGCCTTATTGTGGAGGATACCTAGTCTCTTTGTCCCTTCCAACAAAAATATATCATTTTTGTAAGACAAAATCCTCTAATACTGGCTTTGGAATGAAAATATTGTCTCAAAGCCACGGTTGATAATTCAACAATGAAAGTCTAGAAAACCATCTCTCATTATTTAGGATTATTCTATAAATTGGGCAAGTTTAAATCTCAGTATTTTATTTTGCACAAATAGGTAAGTAGTTGGCTATATAGACAGATGTTTTCCTACTCTCAGAAATCTTATCCTCTCTTTTCTGTTCCCCTCCATGTGTTTTATTGGGAAGAGATAAAACTCCATTCTTAGTTCTGTCTCTAAATTGGTGTATATTACTTGCTCCCAACTTTGCTTAAGTTAATATTGGAAGAAATATTCACCTGTTCTTATAGAAAATTTTCAGAAGTCATACAAACACACAAACATCCACAATTACAATGTACTTGGAGCACAAACTTTCTGCTTTGGGACAATGGAGAAGAATACAGTAAATAACGTAAATGGAATAAATTTATTGACATAATTAGAACATTTTACCTTTAGAAAACTAGCTATAGTAGAAAATTTCAGAGGGGCAACCAGAGTGCAATGGGTACTGCCAAAATTGAGGTTTTGCTTTATAAGAAGCAGGAGTAAATATGTGCAAGATTGTATGTTCCTTTGGTTCCTTTCAAACATTTGTATATATCCTAAATCCTACAGAATTTTTTACTCTTGGATTATTGCAATTCATATTATCATTGAAAAGCAGCTATACATAAATTATATATAGTTAAATTGCTGAAATTAGGAATAAAAAGGACAAAGTACTTGAACTTTTCCAGCAAGGTACAATATTCTATACAGACACACTTACTGGTGACAACATAGTCAAACAAATAAAGAACTTACAGAGCATATTTTTTAATTGTGATTAATATACTTCTAAATATAAAATGCATTTCAATCTGCTTATAAATCTAACTATACACTTCAATCCTTCTTAGTTGCACAGATCTTCAAACTATTGGATTCAGAAACCAATATTTTAAATATATTTTTAAATCACTACACCCACTCTTCTTATTTAATAAATATGCAGCTATTCTTATTACTCTAAACTCTTCATTATCTATTCACTACTCTGTCATTAATAAGACAAATCAAAAGAAACAGCAAACACAAAAATGCAACAATATGCTTCTTGAGTTTCCTTAGCTGTATAAGCATCTATCTTGTATTAGAAAAAATTTCCTCCTACATTACACCTACCAAGCATGCATTATACCTGGCACAGTACCTGCAATGCTAGTCCAAAATGAGATTAGCATGAGAGTATTTGTGGAAGCAATCTTTCTTTTTCTATAATAATTGGGTTTCATAGTAATAACAAAGCTCAGTAAATTACATATGTCCAATGAAATATATTATCCATATGTGTGGAGGGTATAGGGAAATCCCAAAATAAGTTAATAGAAAAAAGAAGTAAAGTGAGTTATTTTGTCCTGCTGTTATCACAGGCATAACATACATTCTTTGGGGGTTGGTTACCTAGAGTCCGGCATGAATTACTGCCTCTGAGAAGAACTGAAACAAAAATATGTGAGAGAGACCCAAGCTGGTTCTCTTCTTTAACCCCTGTCTCCTCTCATACATCAGGTATGGGAAGGAAAACTATGAGAAGAAATCTCTTTTGACAGAACTAATTATTTTCTGACTATTCAGATACAACATATAACAACTGAAAACAAAATGTTCAAAGTAAAAAATAGTGTGCTATTATCTCTTGTAATCAATGCACGTAATTGACTTAAAAGAACCAACTTATTTTTTATCAAAAAAACTAAAGAAATTAAATTTATTTCCATTGATTATTGTTTTTTTCCCAAAGACACCATAATATTTTACAGATTTTTAGAAAGACAGATTAATAGATAAATACTCTCATTAGAAAATAATAGAACTCATAGACTGTCTACCTTTCTAAATTTCAGAAATTATTCCAGCTCTCAAGGTTACTTAAAAGCAAGAATTATATTGGCATGTTTAAGCTGGTAGTCATTCCGTGCTCTTAAATGACCCAACATCTAAAATTTAATAAAGCACTAAAATGTTAATATTGGTAACATTCAAGGACAAGCTCAGAACATAGGATTTGTTGATGTCTTACGATTATGCCTTTAGTTTTTACCACCTGAACTTTTGTTTGAGAATGATGAAACAGCCCTTTTCATCATTCACAGAACTGGTCAATTTAGTCAAAAAATTGGTTTAATTCAAAGGCAGGAAAAATAATGAAACTCTTTTGGGGAAAAAGGGATATTTTCATTGGTTTTAATTTCTTCTTACTATTGTACCAGAGAAGATTTCAGGTAGAAGGAAAAGGAATGTAAGCTATAATGGATAGTATTATAATATAAGTTAGAAGCATGATTAAGTAAAAAACAAACACAAGGTCAGATGCAGAGTTAGGACTATAGCTGTAATTCTAACCATAATAATCAATACACCTAACGTAAGTGTGCAACAGTTTTATGTCTAAGTTACTTGGCAGCCAATGGAAAAGTCTATAAGGATAGAAATAAATAAAGAACTCACACCAGATTCAATAGAACGTTCCCAAGGCAGGGTTGGGAGGGGGGAACAGGGCACTGGGAGAGATGGCGTGTACCCAAGGTTATTAGCGGAGGGATTAAAGCACGGTCTTGTTACCAGGGAGGTAGTCAAAGAAGACAAGATGGCCAAGGAGCTCACTCTTCCACAGCACAGGGAACAATATAAATAGTACATCCAAATAAGAAATATGTTGTATGGAAATTAAATTTTCATAGTGGGACTGATCCCTACAAAGAGAGGTATACCTCCCTTAGTAAAGTTTCTCTAAATAAACTCAAAAAATAAAGTCGCTGGTCTCATCAATGAAACCTAAGAGTGTAGAGTTGGATCCACTTCAATTTTAGGACCTTTCAGTTCGCAGTGTCAGATATTGTTCTTCTCTAAAAAGAGATGGCACACCAATCATAATCAGAAAATAAGCAGGCCCTATTTACCACTGACATGATTCCCTGCAATGCATTCCTGAATTAGTGGGTTAATAATTCACTGTTTAAAAGGCCTACAAAGGAGATATTGATGGCCACTCTCAGACATTTTAGTTATCATGATTAGGAAATAAAGCTGGTTTCAGCCAAACTGAGAGCAGTATCAAAATATGAGTTGAACCTGCCCATAAAAAGAGGTAAACAATCTGTTATTAAGGAGAGGGTAATTTAAAATCACTGGTTTATATGCTTTTATTTCCTTACCTGCCATACTTTTTGGAAAATTCAATTTTACCTAACAAAATTTCACCCACAGAATGAGACCTGATAATTTGTCTGGAAAAGTCACAAAATAACTTTTAAGAGATAATCTCTCAAGAACATAGAATATATGATTTACCAAAATTTGTTGTCTTTATGTTTTGGAGATCAGCAATTATGAGAACCACCGTAAGTCATAAGTCAGGTAAGGGTTAGAGAGTGAAGTGTTAAACAGCCCTCTCCTCAAAGATGTTTGTAGAATTTTGAGAGGAGTCTGGTGTGACTTCTCTCCTCCTGTCATCCTACCTGTTCTCTGTCCTTTCACATATGGCCACCTTCGAGTGTCACACGTCAGTGGTCAGCTGGTATTCTCCTTCTCTGTCACTGTTTCTCTCGCTGACACCAGACAGTTGTTGAATTCCACTTCACTACAAATATAAAGTGGTGGCTTTTTCATATGGCACATTAGGTGTAGACTTTATGTCTTCAGCTGATGCTTCTTCAAAGGTTTTCCTGAGCGAAGTACAACTTTGTCTCTCATATCCCTAATCAGTGGATACTAATGAGGTACCTAGATCAGATTAGAGATATCACAAGGTGACCATCCAGCCCATATTTGCACTTATTTTCCTAGAGTCCAGTCCATAAACAGCTGCCATGCCTGCCTGTGAGTGACTGAAGAGAACATCAGTGGCCTTTCCTACTCCCCACGTAATCTCTTTTCACTTTCACTGATGGCTACTATGTGGGTGTACAGGTATTGATAGTCAGCAAATAATCATGCTAGACTCTGCTTCTTGCAGACAACACAAGCTTTAGAGTGAATGAGGATTAGTATCACCCTCCTTTCTTATTGAGAGGGAAGAAAGATATGGACAAGGCAGTATTATTTTACAAATACTTTCTTCAAGCCCTGTCCCCCATGAACTCTTTTGAGGTCCTTCCCTGTTCCTTCCATGTAGCAAAGGCTACCTAACAATTTGGACATTCATTGACACTAGTTGCTTATTACAATGTCTCTCTCCAGAGGATGCTGTATGGCAAAAATTAGAAGTCTGGTACACAAGAAAATTATACAAAATGTTGAGCATTTTTTAGAGTCTTTCTTTTTCTTAAAAACTGTCTTCTTCTGAGATAAGAATGAATTATTGCTTCTTTTGAAGGGCAGAATGAAGAAGCTACGCATCAGTGTGACTTTTCCCCTTCTTATAGATTTGCCACTGGTGGGGATGAGACCAAGGAAGCATTAGAATAAGCCCTTTAGTCCTGTAGCAACCACTGCACCTGGGATGGCACCCCAATAATTAACACAGAAGCACAATCTCCAGAAGTCCTCTAATCACAGCCATATCTAGCATCTATGTCTCTTTTAGTAAGAAGCAAGTGGTCGTTCATGTATAAAGATGCCATCATAGAGGGGTACGTGGGTATCAGAGACACAAGTTAAGACCAAGAATCATATAGGAGAAGCAAGCTTGAAGAGACAGAGAGATAACATTTTGTGGGTGTATCTGAGGCCCCTGTGAGAAATGAGGGGGAATGCATGTTGGGAAGTTATAAATATAGTTCTGAAGTTCTCAAGACAGGTTTTACAAAGGGCTAATGAGACACAGTAACCACTTGAGTGAGAATCACCATGGCATACCCAACTGGGAAAGTACAGAGTGGAAAAAACTGGGAAGAAAAACAACATTTCAGGCAAGAGGACAGAGGAAATGTTAAGTTGGATTTGCTTAATATAAATTAATAATTAATATTCTGTATAAATATTTAATAGATTTCTAACCATACTCCTTAAATTATTTTTAAAAAGGAGTACAATAAATGTGAGGAGTCAGACTTTTCAAAAGTGGCAACATAAGGCAGGGAAATGCCAGGGTACAGTATGATGAAACAGGCTGTAATCATTAAGCACCAAGGAGAAAGAAGGAGTAAGCAGAATGAGGACGGATCATTAATGCCTAGCTTGCAAAATAAGCCTGCACACCACCCCCACAGAGAATTTATGAGTAATTTGCAAATTAAAGAAGAAACCAATGAGAATGAGTGTTGTGATATTTCTAGGACAATTCAGAGAAATGTTTCAAATTATTTTATATTAGTTGCTGTCTCACTGGTTTTTAATGCACACCATAAAAAAAGAGCAGTAAGATTATAGTCAGTATATTTGTTTATGTCTCTTGATGATATTGGATGGGAATATTTGATTAAAAACAGTAATCAAGGCACCATTAATGGCAGATTTTTTAGATTATTGTGGGCTTAACTTAATAGGGCTGCATTTATTTTTTTTTATTTTTATTTTATTTTATTTTATTTTATTTTATTTATTTATTTATTTTAATTTCAGAATATCATGGGGGTACAACACTTTGGCCATACACATTGCCCCTGTTCTGCCCGTGTCAGAGCCACAATCATGGTCATCCCCCAAACTGTGCTCCCCACATCCATTCAGTGAGAGTTTTTCCCATCCCTTCCACCCCCCTCCCGCCCACCCACCCTCAGATGAATGTTATTGCCCTGTGTGATGTAAGTGTTCATCAGTTAGTACCAGTTTGATGGTGAGTACCAGTGGTGCTTGTTTTTCCAATCCTGTGACACTTCGCTTCGAAGAATGGGTTCTAGCTCCAACCAGGATAGTACAAGATGTGTTAATTCACTGTTGTTCCTTATTGCTGAGTAATACTCCATGGTGTACATATACCACATTTTATTAATCCACTCGTGTATTGATGGGCACCTCGGTTGTTTCCACATCTTTGCAATTGTGAATTGTGCTGCTATGAACATTCGTGAGCAGATGTCTTTATTATAAAATGTCTTTTTTTCCTTTGGATAAATACCCAGTAGTGGGATTGCTGGGTCAAATGGTAATTCTACTTTTAATTCTTTGAGGTATCTCCATATTCTTTTCCATAGAGGTTGTACTAATTTGCAGTCCCACCAGCAGTGTATGAGTGTTCCTATCTGTCCACATCCCCGCCAACATTTGTTGTTTGGGGATTTTTTGATATGAGCCAATCTCACTGGAGTTAAGTGATATCTCATTGTGGTTTTGATTTGCATTTCCCTGATGATTAGAGAAGTTGAGCACTTTTTTATATGTTTGCTGGCCATTATTCTGTCTTCTTTGGAAAAGTTTCTGTTCATGTCCTTTGCCCATTTTTGAATAGGGTTGTTTGATTTTTTCTTGTTGATTTTCCTAAGTTCTGTATAGATTCTGGTGATCAGCCCTTTATCAGAGGTGTAGCATGCAAATATTTTCTCCCATTCTGTAGGTTGTCTGTTCACTCTAGTGATAGTTTCCTTGGCTGTGCAGAAGCTTTTCAATTTGATCAGGTCCCATTTATTTATTGTTGTTGCTGCTGTGATTGCTTTGGGGGTCTTCTTCATAAATTCTTTGCCTAGGCCAATGTCCATAAGAGTTTTTCCAATGTTTTCTTCGAGAATTCTTATGGTTTCATGTCTTAGGTTTAGATCTGTTATCCATTGTGAATTGATTTTTGTGAGAGGTGAGAGGTGTGGGTCCACTTTCAGTCTTCTACATATGGCCGTCCAGTTTTCCCAGCACCATTTGTTGAATAGGGAATCTTTTCCCCTGTGTACATTTTTCTGGAATTTGTCAAAGATCAGGTGACTGTATGAGGTTGGTTTTATATTTGGGTTCTTGGTCCTGTTCCATTGGTCTACGTCTCTGTTCTTGTGCCAATACCATGCAGTTTGGGTTACTATAGCCTTGTAGTATAGTTTGAAGTCTGGTAGATAGATGCCTCCCAATTTGTTCTTTTTGCTTAAGATTGCTTTGGCTAGACGGGGTCTTCTCTGGTTCCACACAAAGCGTAGAATTATTTTTTCTAGATTGGCAAAAAATAATGTTGGTATTTTGATAGGGATTGCATTGATTCTGTAAATTAATTTAGGTAGCAAAGCCATTTTTACTATGTTGACTCTGCCTATCCAAGAGCATGGTAGGGCTTTCCATCTATTTACATCCTCTGCAATTTCTTTTCTCAGTGTTTCATAATTCTCTCTATATAGGTCTTTGCCCTCCTTAGTTAGATATGTTCCTAAATATTTAATTTTCTTTGTTGCTATTGTGAAAGGTATTGCATCTTTAATTTGTTTCTTGGCTTGATTGTTATTAGCATATATGAAGGCTATGGATTTGTGTGTATTAATTTTGTATCCTGAGACTTTGCTGAATTCATTTGGGCCTAACAGATATCTACAGAACACTCCACCCAAATAACACTGAATATACATTCTTCTCATCAGCTCATGGAACTTTCTCTAAAATTGACCACATCCTAGGCCACAAAACAGATCTAAACAAATTCAAAAAAGTAGAAATCATACCATGTATCTTTTCAGACCACAGCAGAATAAAATTAGAAATCAATTCCAACAGAAACTCACATCTTCATCCAAACACTTGGAAACTAAACAATCTGTTGCTGAAACACTATTGGGTCAAGGAGGAGATTCAAATGGAAATCAAATGATTCTTCGAACTAAATGATAATGGGGACACAAGTTATCAAAATCTGCAGGATACAGCAAAAGCAGTCCTGAGAGGAAAACTTATCGCCTTAAATGCCCACATCCAAAAGACAGAAAGGTCACAAATCAGTAAACTAATGAATCATCTTAAGGAAATGGAAAAGGAAGAGCAAAGCAATCCTAAAGCCATCAGAAGAAAAGAAATAACCAAAATCAGAGCAGAATTAAATGAAATCGAGAACAAAAGAACAATACAGAAGATTAATAAAACGAAAAGTTGGTTCTTTGAAAAGATAAACAAAATAGACAGGCCACTTGCCAGGTTGACCAGAAGCAGAAAGGAAAGGGCTCTAATAAGCTCAATTAGAAATGAAAAAGGAGAGGTCACAACTGATACCATGGAAATACAAAACATCATCTTCGAATAGTACAAAACTCTCTATGCCCACAAACACGAAAACATGGAGGAAATAGACAAATTCTTAGAAACATATTACCTCCCTAGGCTCAACCAGGAAGAAACAGAATTTCTAAACAGACCAATATCAAGCACCGAAATTGAAGCAGTAATAAAAAATCTACCCACAAAAAAATGTCCTGGACCAGATGGGTTCACACCTGAATTCTATCAAACCTACAAAGAAGAACTGGTGCCTATACTACAGAAATTATTTGAAAATATCCAGAAGGATGGAATCCTCCCAAACTCATTCTATGAAGCCAATATCACCCTGATACCAAAGCCAGGAAAGGACACAACAAAAAAAGAAAACTACAGACCAATATCCCTTATGAATATAGATGCAAAAATTCTCAATAAAATCCTTGCAAACCAAATTCAAATATACATCAAAAAAATAATTCATCACGATCAGGTGGGCTTTATTCCCGAGATCCAAGGATGGTTCAACATACGCAAATCTATAAATGTAATTCACCATATAAATAAAAGCAAGAACAAAGATTATATGATCCTTTCAATAGATGCAGAAAAGGCTTTTGAGAAAATCCAGCATCCTTTTATGATAAGAACTCTTAACAATATAGGCATAGATGGCTCATTCCTAGAAACTATTAAAGCCATATACGATAAACCCACAGCCAGTATCATACTGAATGGGGAAAAATTGAAGGCATTCCCCCTTAAAACTGGCACCAGACAAGGGTGCCCACTATCTCCACTTCTTTTCAACATAGTGCTGGAAGTCCTGGCCACAGCAATTAGACAAGACAGAGGAATTAGAGGTGCCCAGATGGGGGCAGAAGAGGTCAAACTTTCACTATTCGCAGATGATACGATATTATACATAGAAAACCCCAAAGATTCAACCAAGAGATTACTGGAATTGATAAATGAATGCATTTTTTTTTTACTGGTAAAATTGTATATATAAACTCTTTCCAAGATGCACATAGAAATAATATATCCGGCATTTTAACATTCTATGAAGAATCATAAATAATTAATTGTTAACCACACTTATTTAAAACCATAGGCATGATGTACCATAGAAAAATACTTGGTTTTTAACCACTATAATCTCAGAATGTATGAATATCTTTAGTCAGCAATACCATTCCAGAAAATATTTATTTACTCAAGGATCTCAACTAAATTTTTTATATAGCTTCTTTAGTTTCACCCTTCAATAAACAGCCTTGACCTTTGTGCATGCTGATGTATATACATTTACTTCAAGGCCAAGTAAAGAATTAAATTAGCAACTATATATCCAGTGCCTTATAATTTGTTTCAAACACGTCCTGTGAGCTATTACCTTGTAACACTATCCCAGGAACACTTTGGTTTTCTAGGCCTGGTGAAACTTTGTATAACTTTAGTTTGTTACTTATTTTCAACAGTTTTCTATCAGGAATCTGGAAAAGGTTAACTCAGGTGTCATTAGCTTTTTACTACTGTAGTCATGACTTCTTTATTATGTGCTTAAAAAAAAAAATGATGCTATAAGAACTTCCCTCAGTTATGTGGAGAAATATGAGCCAAATGTAGCTTTTATCTCTGAGCACTTATTTGCATTGCTTCTTTAAGCTTTTTTATATTATTTCATTTTTTTGTAATAAGCACATTGCATTTTGTTATTAAAAATATCATTTTATTTAAAAGTAATTCATTAAAGATCAATTATTTTTTTAAAAAAGAACTCTCAAAAATAATAAATGACATAATTTTAAATCCTGAAGCTTTTACAAAGAAGCAAATAAATTTGGTTTTTTCATGTTTCTAAAATACATTTGCACTGAAAAATGGCATTCATTATTCTGCAAAAAAGAAATTCTGTATAAAACTGTAAGATATAACAACTTTACAGGCTCCCAATATTTTCCAAAAGAAAGTAAGATTCTATAAAATGGACTCAAAGTGGGAAAAGGGACTTTATTTTTACTAATGAAACTAATGTTTCCTCATGAAACACTGGCAGTCACGTTAAATTTTTTGTGTTGAAATATTTTAAACCATAATCCACAGGAGAAGAGTATGTACTCCGTGATTCTGATGTTTCCTTCCAGGTGAAGGAATCTTCTCCTAGAATAACACTCCCAGCCCCTCTCCGGCCTCTCGGGCGTTCACAGGATGTGAAACCTGAGTTGTCTGGCTGGTGAGCTTGATGGGTCTGAGTGAAGGCACCAAACATGCTCACATCAATTCCTCTTGCTTTCTTCCTTTTTAGGAGCTTGCTGCTTATATGAGGCACTCCCTCTGCTTGCAGGGACAAGACACAGAGGTTTCGGTAATGCCAGTGACTAAGTGGCACAATTTGTTATGGTTTCATGCCAAAGACAAGTTCTCCAAAAGCTCTATCAACAGGTTCACATTTTGATCTCCATTTGAGGTTTCTCTCTGTTGCCCACTCCCAATTTATATCTTCTATATCAGATATTTAAAGGAAAGGGTGTGGAAGACAAATGTATTATCTGCTTTAATTTGAGCTTGCATATTATTATATACAACAGTTCCTTTTCTTGAGAGTTGCAAGTAATTTAAGAGAAAGTATGGAATCTAAATATCAAATGATTTAGAAATCATTTAAATAATACATAGTTTTGACTTTAGGTGGAAGCAAGCATGTTTTGTTTCTTTCTCTTTTCCTGCTTTCCTTAAATTTTCAGCAGGGAAAAAATTAGGAACCAAATTAGGATTATAAATAGTGAATTGGAAGAACCAAAAAAAAAAAAAATCAGATTCTTTGAAATATGCAAACATTTCAAAGTGTCCAAATTAGTTTGTGCTGTCTTATTCAGAAGTTGATATTCTAGATTTATAATGTTCAAAGAATTTCATGCTATCATATGGTATATATTTAGAAGGTATTTTATAAACCTTCACATTCAACTCCTAAATAGTTGGGTCTCCTCACAGCACTATTGGTGACCCTGGTTCACCACAGCACCGACTCCTCGTTGAGGCTCCTCAGGCCACCCGAGGCACTGGTCTGCATAGGGAAGGCATGGAGAAAATGGCTCCTTAAGAATATCCTGCTAATGGTTCTGGCATGCAAATCCTCAAATCCACCTTCTTTCCCAGGCCTCCTGCACGACACGCAGCAGACGTGCAGCACCTCTTAGGCCAGGATCTTAGATCCAGTCATAAAACCTCTCTGTTCCTCTCCATCCCAATCAAAACACTCACATCCTGAGGCCTGCATAATAACCTGATTAACTTACTTGCTTGCAAACTTTTATTAAAAGCAGATTATTACTTTTAAAAGAAAAGCTTTTGGAAAAAATAATATAAAAATAAAGGTCTGTTCACATTCAGATTAATGTGGAATGGGCTGGAATTTCATTGACTCAGCCTCCCCTAATGGAACCCCCTAGGTCAAAATGTGGCCTCAGGGTTTCCAACACAGAATTCCAGGGTCTCAGGTCTCAGATCAACTCAGCTTTGAACATGCAGAGATGACAAGAGCCTGGAGATGAAGACACAGTAGGTGGAAGGACCTGAGTAAGTTAACAGACTAGAACTGTCCAACCAGCCAGGACTGGACAGAATGTTTTAAGTGAGGAAAATAAACTTCTATCTTCTTTTATGATTTATCAAGAATTTGGCAAAATAAATCAAATTTATCAAAATGTGCAGATATACATACATATATTTGTATGTTCTATAAAGGTATTCAAAATCTGGCCAAGAAAATGTTTTCCCAACAAATTAGAATCTGCCAGATTCATTTAATATGAATCTATGAATTTTTACATACACACACACACACACTTTGTGTAATGTAGGAAAGATAAAAAATATCATAGAGTGAGTGATTACCAGATGTTCTTTTAGACAGCATCTTTTCACTTTGCACTTACTCATTCATATTCATTCCATCATATTACTTAGAGGAAAAAAGGATATTGATAATAATCTTTTTCTATAAAGCAGCAAAAATTCTCCTAGTCCTCAGTAAAGTACGTTTTAAGGACTGTCTTCAAATAATGGATGCTTTGGAATTGGACTAGATAAACTGTCCAACCACAATTCAATGGCAAGTCTTTCAAAATTCGTATTTTTCTGTTTCCTATATTTCTGGTGTACGGTTTATGGAAAGCAAAACAATAATATTGGCCAAATAAATTACGATATAATTGGTGATACAACTTCTATGAAAACAATCTTTAAAAGTAGAAATGTGCAGAAAACATTTTTCTTTAGAGATGTTGGATTTTATAGATGCCTTTTTAGAAAGGACTTTAGGCAGTCTTACGGTATTTTAGGGGCTACATTTAGAGAAAGAAAACAAAAATATATTCACCAAAGAAGAATATAAACATAACTTCATGTAGGATGGAGAAAAAATACTTGTAGTTGAGAGAGATGAAATCTTAAAAGAGGTCACAAATTGATACCACATGGTAATACATAAAGATCAGATTTAATTTTATCTAAAACCAGTGCTCCAAAGTATATACAAGATGACAAATAAATACATAAATAACATACAACACAAAATTATGAAGTGGAAAACTGTTGCCCCCATGTGAAGGTTAAAAGAAAGAAGGAAAAATTATTTTGCCTCAGAAAGTTTCAAAGAGTAAAATCACTAATAAGACTTACAGTTAAAATCCAGAGATATATCAGGAGTAGAGTAAACGTTATTACAGTTCAGCCACTCTGGAAGTGATTATAGCAATTTAAGACATTGAAACCTCAATGATAATATATGAATAGGTTCAGCACACACTGGGTGATTAGCTGGTCAGGAGAGAAAGTAAGTTGACTGGTGACTGGAAATGAGTGATGGAAGACAATCGATTTCCTTCCTTTGAATTTGTTACTGAGTGTTGTGACTATTTATGAAGAATGCAGTAAATTATATATTTAGTAATGAATAAATATTTTTCTCTAACTCTTACAGGTGTTTGTAGAATGTCCCTATCAGTGACAAACCTTTTTAATTGTGCTTGCATAAGGCCAAACTATTAAAAGTAAATAGCATTATTAATGTGGGCATTTACCTCTTAATGTCTAGGAAAACCTTGACTATGTAAACTTCGCAGAGTAGCAAGGATTCATATAATTAAAATGTGTTATTACTTTAATAAAATACAGGCATATTGAACTTATATAATAATAAGATTTTGTTCCCTCTCTCTGTATCTGGAGTTTAGAAATGGAGCATGTCAGTAGAATCTTTTTTAAAAATAACAACTAATCAGGCAAATTCTAAAGACTCAGATTTCTAGCCTCCAGAGCTGTGACAGAATAAATTTCTGGTGTTTAAGCCACCCAGTTTGTGGTACTTTGTTACAGCAGCCCTAGGAAATTAATACACACATTAAATATCTGTACAACTTAATTGAGACAAAATAGTCTTTACAACAACTGTTAAAAAGAAACGTACAAAACATATCTATAAATGTTCATTAATTCTGAAAATCACATTATTATAGCATTAAGAATATTGGCAAACACTTATGATAATGGCATCCTATAATTAACTTGTAAAATTAAATAAGAAAAAATAACAGAAATTGTATATTATGCAGTTTTATTTTAAATCAAGCTATATTGATAATGAATTACATTGAAATATTAAAAGTGGTTATGTCTAGGTGGTCAAAAATGAGTAGATTTAATTTTATTTATTTTAAAATTATTTTTCAGTAAAATGAATTGCTGTCTTAATCTAAAGAAAATATTATTTAAAGAAAATATGTCCTCCTTTTACATCTAGCAAAATCCTACTCTATGAAGTAATGTTTTCCAAAGTGTCCAAAAGTAATTATTCTTTCTTCAAAGTATTTTTACCTATGGATACAGTTATGAATATATTTAGATATTTTTTCAAATGCAAACATATAATATAAATATGAAATAAAGCAGAATATTTCTAGAATATAATCTCTTGGAAGGAATGGCTAATACTTTTATAATTATCAAATGTTACTCAGTGCTTCTGTAGTTTTTGCTTCATAAATATTTGCTTATGCTAATAACTATAGCATATTAGCATATGTTAGTTTACATTTTAAACATTAATTCAAAATTTAAAATGAAATAATTTATTTATTAAATATAATGAAATCTTTTTTTTTTGGTTATAAGATGATATTTTATTCAAAATATATTGTGCCTACAGAGTGAGGGATGAAACTCACAAAACACCCACCTGAAAAATTACTTACATCTAGAATTTAAGAAAAAAAAAACTCTCCTAAAATCTATTTTAAAAGATAGACAACCCAGTAGAAAAATGAGTAAAAAGACGAGTTAATGAAATCGTTTTAATACAAGCTCTAGAAAAAGACCAATGCTATTGTCTTTAAAATGTAAATATCCATATAATGCAATATTTTTTATTGTTCAGAACATTGGCTGTGAGGGTTAATTTTATGTCAATTTGGCTGGGTTAAGGGATGCCCAGATAACTGGTAAAACATTATTTCTGGGTGTGTCCATGAGGGTGTTTTAAAAAATATTTAGCACTAGATCAATAGACTGATTACGAAAGTCTGTCCTCACCAAAGTGAGCCACCATCCAATTCATGGAGGACCTGAATAAAGCAAAGAAAGGAAGGCAAATTCTCTCTTTCTATCCTTGAGCTGAGACACCATCTTCTCCTGCCATTGGACATTGCCTCTCCTGGTTTTCAGGTTTTCAGTCTTGGAATGAATTATATCACTGGTATCCTAGTTCTCCAGCTTGTAGACAGCAGATCTGTGGGACCTCTGGGTCTTCACAATCATGTGAGCCAATTCCCATAATAAATCTCCTCATAGATATCTATATCTATATCTATATATCCTACGGGTTCTGTTTGTTCAGAGAACGCTGATTGTTACATTGTCCTCACCAGGTTGTTCAATGACTGCATGAGAAAAGTTTCTGTAGTAAAATAAATGAGGTAAATCTGAGTGTTCTATCCTCATCTCAAATCTATTTTTAAACCCAGAATTCTCTAAACTTCTTTGATAACAAAATCTCTTTTGTGAGTATCCTATAGTTTACATATATCTGCAGATACTGATAATTGAAAGACTCTTATTATATATTAATGTGCCTACTAATATCAAAAATTTAAATATATTAAACTCCGAGCCACAGCATTCTGTGTACTATGCATATAGGAACATTTTCAGTATATATTCACTCTTATATTAATAAATACAAGTTTTCCATAGCAAAACAATGAGTATTACAAAAAATCATGTTTAGAAACACCAATTAGGAATTATGTTTAGACTAAATTGTATAATATTTGAAATTCTATAGAAATATTTGTCTGAGTCTATTGGAAAAAAGATAGTCAAAGATACAAAGTAGGGAACTACTTTATAAAGATTGCACTCACACTTTACACTTTAAATATCAGACATATTTCAGTACTGATCTGATCAGAATTTTTACTTATACTCTAATTCACTTTCCTAACCTTAGGAAGTTACATATCTGGGATTTTGATTATCATGCCTTTGGATAATTTGGTTGTGGTACTGAAATTAAGTTATGGAAAATATAACTATAGAGGCATCACAAAATATCCAAATTATTTACTAATATATTATTTCACCATAATTATGGAGGTGTGGAGTTGACCTAAAAAACTTAACATTTAATGGTAATATTTTTATGTTTTGTGCCTTTAACTTTTCAGATTCACTTTCTGTGCTTTGCCATGTTTAGAAGTGGAGAAAACATAAACATGGGGGTTATCTTTGGATTATCAGACGAGAACAATTTATAGAACATTTTCAAAAAAATAGAAAAGTTCTGAAAATTAGCTCCATTCTTGATTAAGCATTTTAATAATCATTTCAATATTCATGGTGATTATGAGAACATGATACTATTATATATTTCTTTGACTTATTTAGCTCTGATAAATGCCATCTATTTCTAGTAAATTATACCGTAGAATATGACAATCTACAGAATAGACACAAACACCAAACTGGCAATTCACGTTGCCTAATTCCTTGCAGTATGGTGATTTAAAAAGGAAAAAAATATATATATGTAATATAAAATGTGTATAATATTATACCTTTATAAAAATTGTAGAAGATACCTGATGGAACCTAGAGCAATGATTCACAGGAAGTATATTTCCAATAATTCTTAGGAGGAAAGGTAAAGAATGGATTAGGTGCACAACACATGGCTTCAGCCCTTAAGTAATAAAACAATAATCCTAGAACAAGAAATTAAATATATCTTGTATTTTTCAATAGAACTTTGTGGAAAGCCCATACAAATGGAATATTGTAATAGAAGATAAACTTTATTTTAAAAATCAAACAGAAAAAGAGATGAAATTAAATTTACAAGTCAAAAATATAAAGCAGTATGGAAATATTCGGAACAGAAGTAAGAGTGTAAATAAATGGAGAAAAGATAAAATTGTTGGATGATTCATCACAGCACCTATCATAGATGCTATTATTAGGGAGACTTATCCTCTCATAAGAAAATTGTTTGCTGTGCTCTTAGTTCTCTTATAGAGTCAAGCTTAGATGAAAGCTGTTTTGCTTCCTTGCACTGTAAGGAATGTCTCAAGATTTAGTTAATGCACTGCAACACACCTTGCTGTTTTTCTACTTCTGCTGATGAAACCCCATCTTCCAGTCCACTCATAATCTGAGTTCTAAAATACAACTAGGGATGGCTTAATTCATTGCTTTATTGCCCATAACAGGGATTGACAGCATCCTTACTGGGAATGAAGGAGCTTTACCTTACCTCAGGGAAGTCAATATTTTGCTGCCTATTACTTGCAATATACCATATCCTGGCACCAACTTCTGTATCTGTCTTTCAAGTAATAGACAACTACTTCCAATAAACATAAGCAAAAGTTTAAATTTATTGGCTTACATGTCTGGGAAGTCCAGAGATATTTGTGTCTTCATCAATTACTCAAATAATATAATCAGCACTTTTCTTCTTACAGCTTCACATCTCTCTACGGGGTAGAGTGATGATAACTACATCCACCCTGACATTTCCACAGCTAACATCAGGCTTGACTCTTACCCTCTGTGCCCTCATATTAGTTCCTATGAAGAGTTCTGATTGACTCTATATGAGCTATATGCTTATTACTTGAGCCATTCACTTAGCCAAAGGAATGAAGTTCTATATTCAAATGGGACCAGGTCACATGTCTGCTTTGTAACAGAGTGGGCAAAACTGGATGATGGCCATTATGATGGGCAGACCCCAAGAAGTATGTGTGTATTGGGGTTGGGGGATAGCCTGCATTTGAAAGGATGCTGAGCAGAATAAAACAAAAGATGACCTATGCAATCTCCCAACTACTGTCCTACATGTATGCAAATAACAAAACCCAAGTTAAAACTCAAATCTATCTTTTAAGCAAAGGGCATATAAAGTAGTTTAGAATGTGATCAAAATAAACCACGTGAGAAATATGAGGAAAGTGCAATGGAGTCAAAGAAGAGAGAAATAATACATGTTTTCACAAATGAAATATTGCAGTTGAATCTGGAAGAACAGCTAGAATTTCAGCAAGCAGATGTGAGAGACGAAATTTATTTCAGCCACAAGTCATAACACAAGGAAAGGAATGGGGACAATATCACATGACACATTCAGAAAAATGTTTAATGAAAATGGATTTTATTCATGAGAAAAAATGTTGAGTTTGACCTTTAAATAAATAAACAAATATATTTTTAAGGATACACACACACACAGTTAAAATTATGTGTAAACTACTCCTGGTTTTTAAATGTGTCTAGATACACACAAAGATAGGCACATGTAGGTCTGTGCATTGTGAGTTAGTATACATACATATATTTCCTAGCTCTGTCTACTGAGAGGGCCAGAAGCAATAATACTCAAGTCACAGTGAGCACACCTACCACCCAGATCTTGGTCTCTAAACACTGTTCACAGTAAAAGGAACCAGGGCCTCTTGGATAAGTGGTTAATTCCAGGACTAGGGCAGGGGAACCACAAGGTGAACCTGGAGCATCATCTTGTGGTGCCAGAAAATAAGGAAACACAAAAAAGACAAAAAGATGGAGGGCTTGTTAAAAGAACACAGAAGCCGACATGACAGTTCCTAATAGCCAAAGATAGAACAATTTGAGAAGTGTAATAAACACCTACACTACTGGATTTTAACTTAGAAAATAAGATAAATATTCATGACTTCATACTAATATAAACAAATCTTTGAATGAATGAATAAATAAATAAATATGCAAACCAACCAACAAGGGAGAAGAGGCACCACTTTCTCAGAGCAGAATTCCAATTAATAGAAAGTAAGGAATAGAAAATACCACCAGGCAAACACCCTGAATGTTCCAGACGAGGTGCACCAATATATGCTAAAATGAATGGGCAAAAGTTAACAGAGAAACAGGATTTTCATAGTTTCAAAGTATCTCCCCCAAGATACTTAACTACACAGGGAAAGATAGTAACTTTATGTTAGGGAAATCTGGTAAGACACTTAACCAAATCACCAGTAATAAGACATATGCACGTCACTAATTCCTTGATATGATGCAATAAAGACATAATTGCTGTGGCTTTGTCAAAATTGCACAATTTATTCTGATTGTGAGAGGACACTAGATGGACCCCAATTGAGAGAGTGCCTACAAAATGACTGCTCTTCAAGAGTGTGAAGGTCATGAAAGACAAGCACAGGACAAATGTACCACGATCTCACCCACGTGTGGAATCTAAGAAAGTGGATCTCATAGAAGTGGAGAGTGGCGTAGGGGTTACCAAAGGCTGTGGAGGGTAAAGGAAGTTGAGGATGAGGACAGGCTGGCCGATGGTACAATTTTACAGTCATATTAAAGGAGTCAGTTCTGGTGTTCTGTTACACAGTAGGGTGACTATAGTTGACCAACAATGCGTTGCATATTTCAAAACAGCTGGAAGAGAGGATTTGCAATGTTCTCACTACAAAGAAATGATAAATGTTTGAGGTGATGAGTATGCTAATTACCCTGATTGGATCATTACACAATGTATACATGTATCAAATCATCACAATGTGCCCCATAAATATATACAATTATTATTTGTCAATTAAAAATTGCTGTGGTTTGAGTTTGTCCCCACCAAAATTCATGTTGAAATTTGATGCTGCATGTGGCAGTGTTGGGAGGTGGGGCCTAGCAGAAGATATCTGGGTCATGGGGAGATATCCCTCACAAATGGCTTGGCGCCATTCTCACAGTAGTGAGTTCTCATTCTGGGGACAATGAATTAGTTCTTGCAGGAATGGATTTGTTCCTGCAAGAGTAGGTTATTTTAAAGATTGGACATCCCCCAGGTTTCCTCTCTTCACACATTTCTGTTTCCTCCTTGACCTTCTCTGCCGTGTTACAATGCAGCAAGAAGCCTCTCCAGAAGCCAGGGCTGTGCCCTTGCACTTCTTAGCTCTCAGAACTGTGATCTAAACAAACCTCTTTTCTTATAAATTTCCCAACTTCAGGTTTTCTGTTATAGTAACACAAAACAGACAAAAATAAAACTTTTTTCTTTTAAAGTATCAATGTCATGAAAGCCAAGGGTAAACTGAGGAATGGTTACAGGCAGAAGAAGTCTAAGGCAGAAATATCAATTTTATGCAATATGGTATCTTGGTTAGAATCCTTGGACATTAGAAGGACATTATTGGAAAACATTGATGAAATTACAATGGGGTTTATACTTTAGTTAATGAAAATGTACCAACGTTAAGGTGCTTTTCTTAGTAATTATACTATAGCTATGTAAAATAACAATATTAGGAGCAGTGAGGTGAGGAAGATGAGGAAACTTTCCATATTGTTTTCACAACTTTTTTATAAGTTTAAAATTAGTTCAAAATAAAAAGTTTCCTTAAAATTGTGTACACATGTAAATCATTTGCTTTTTATTGTCTTATAACTTCTAGAAAGTTCTTATAGAGGGAAAGGTCTTCAGGCCTCTATTTGCTGAATTACAACTACCACTGTGAATAACTTCATTTATGACTAATTGCATAGAATTGCTGAATCATTTCAGCAATCTAATAATTAAAAATATATATCAAGTAGTACAGTGGGACAAAGATGTCACAACCATAAATAGTGAAATAGCTTTTCTGTTTTATTCATAAGCACAATAAGTAATAAAGTCATTGCTGAAAAAAATCCTTCTCCCTATGCATATTTTATTCATTGTCATTGCAACATTTCTAAAACAACTTAAAGTATCTAAATGTATGGAGTTTTTATATAGAATAGCTTATCAGGAGGGGTATATATTGGTTACAAATCATATAGTACTTTTAAATTAACTCATATTTTATTTTGTGACCCAAAATATATCCATACAAGCTACAGAAATAGGTGCAGGTAAGAGGCTATATGGCAGCAAAAGTAACAGGAAAAGAGATGCATTTTTATTTCATTTGGTGAAAACTTTGGAGCCCCTATGCATCATGTACTCCCCAACACATGAACATAACATTTGGGGTGTTCAAGTTATTGGTTTTAGAACAAGTGGTGTAATTTTAGTGGTTACAACAGCAGCAGCAGCAGCAGCAGCACTCCTATGCAGAGGACAGTGGAATGATATCAAATTTTTATGACTGAAATTATGCTTATAGGAGCATTTTATGTGACCATTTTTATTTATCTATTAATCAATCAAGGTAAATGGAATCAAGAGTCAAATTATATATTTAATTAAACCATTTATTTGGCTGTATTAAAAATTATTCAAATCAAATGAACTATGTACCAATGCACTTTTTAAAAAATACATTTTAATTTTTTAAGAATGATGTAAGTAAACTTTCCCACAATTGCATTCACTGTCCTGAAAATTCAGTTGCTATATATGTTATTCGACATCCTCACGATTTTTGAATAAAGCCATAACTTAGCATTAAGGGTGAAATGGCCCTATGTGTGTTATTTTCTTTAAAGCTCTATGAAAAGGAGTGTGTGGGAGGAACAGATGCTGAGGATTATTGGGTCTTGGTGGGTAGTACAGAAACTTCCTCACCTCTTTGTGCGCTGCCTTGCTCCCGAGCCTCGCCTCTTGCCAGTACTCACTTCACGCTGGCATCTGTATTAGTCAGGGTTCTCCAAACAGAACCAAAAAGATATACAGATAGGTACAGAGATGATAAGAGGAGGTGCGTCATGGGAAATGGTGCATGTGATTATGGAGGCTGAGGGACGTCCCACCATCTGCAGGCTGGAGAACAATGAAGGCTGGTGGCACTTCAGTCTCGATCTGAAGGTCTGAGAAACTGAAGGGCCACTGGCATAATTCACAGAGTCCTAAGGCCCGAGAACCTGGAGATCTGATGTCCGAGGGCAGAAGGTGGATGTACCAGCTCAAGAAGAGAGAGGAAATTCACCCTTCCTGTACATTTTTGTTCTATCCCGGCCCTCAATGGATTGAAAGATGACCACTGACATTGGTGATGGCAGATCTTCTTTACTCAGTCTACTAATCCAGATGCTAATCTAGTCCTAAAACATTCTCACAGACATACCCAGAAATAATGTTTTACCAGCTATTTGGGTATGTCTTTGCCCAGTCAAGTGGATACATAAAAATAAACATCACAGATTCCCTGAGAATAGATTATTTTTCACGCTTCTTTGCATATCTGGACTCTCTTTGGAAATATTTCTATCTCTCTGCTCCATCCAATTCACTCCAAGCTGTCCTTTCCTGACTGGCAACTTTTAGACCTTTGGACTCACCTCAGTTATCAGTTTCTATCTGTCTCCAGAGCAATACTCTCCCACAAGACTTACCACGTTACATGCAAATTACCTATCAGAATGTTAGCACCTTGAGGACAGGGACAGTGCCCATCTTTGCATTAGCTTTCGCTATGAATGATCCAATGCAAAGTCACAGGGGCATTTGTTCTCTTGGTTATCTGTAGGAGGCTGGGAGTTTCTCTTTCAGGCTGTGGATGTGCAGTTAGCTGAGAAGCTCTGTACCATCTACCACATTCTGTGGCCCTGGCTAGAGGGGCCACAGCTACGCACAGAGCATGTGCCTCATGGCAGAGAAGCTTCCAAATGCATGAGTGGAAACACATATAGATGCCTGTAAAATCTTGGAAATGGTACAATGTCATTTCTGCCTATATTTTATTGGACAAAGAAAGTCACATGGCCAAGCTAACCACAGATGGAGAAGTCAAACTTATCCCTTCAGCGGAGGTGGAGGGGTGGTAATGGGGGTGAATATTTGCTGACAACTAATCATCTATCAGAACTGTACATCACCGATGTCTAGGACAGAGCCTATGGCATGTAGTATGTGTTCAATCTATTTTAGTGTGCTGAACTTCTCTTAAGAAAAGATTTCAATGGTTTACCATTTTTTAAATTTTGAAAAGTAAGCAGATTAAAAGCTGGGTCAACCATAGCCCAGTCATTAATTTAGAGTCTTACCACATTGCTTGAGAGTTATTTGCTTATTCATCTGTCTCCTTCACTCCACCATGATCTAGATGATGTCTTGTATCATGAGTATCCTCACCCCTTGATAGTAGCCTTGACATCTGGGAAGTGAGCACTAAATGCTCCTTGAGTAAAGGAACATCAGAAAGAAAAAGAAGATAGAAATAAATCAAAGCAAAGCTAAAACAAAACAAAGCAAGCTGCTTATGTGCCAAGAGTGTCTCTTCTCTCACTGGTGCTTCTGTATTTATGAGAATATTTGTTCTTTCCTTTGAAGTGATAGGCAAAAACTTTTGATTTAACCACTTGTTATTGTAATTCATCATCAGGTAAGCCTCTAAATCTGTTTTTGCTGCTAATTTATGTTATATAGGATAAATGATGAAAATGTAAACTGAGCTAGATTAATTTATTTAAGAACCACAGAATAAAGAATCATAGAATATTTCCATCTCAATGAGCTTTTACACTTAATCTAATCTTGCTAGCTGAATTAGAATACAAAAAAGCAAATTGAAAATAGTAATAACTGAGACTCAATAATTATGATTATCCATAATTATGTACCTATGAAGCTGCAAAGTCAAAAAAGTAACCCAGGTGTCCTGTTTGGGTTTCAGTATCCTTTGCATGTCCCTCTGCCTCCTTGATATTTGCAATTAATCTTGCTATAAAAATATTATTGGTTTCAATATACTCATATAAAAAGATTAATCTTTTATATACATTTCACAATTACAGCATTATATTTATAAAACGATTTATGCAAAATCATGGCTAAAACCCACAAACTTAACATTGAGCAAAAGAAGAAAAACAAAAAGAAAAATTGAGAGTATGTTTGCATTTATATAAAGTTTAAAAGCAGGCAAAATATGGGATGGGATTAGAAGTCCAGGAGTGGTTGCTTTTACTGAATGAGGAAGAATTGGGAAGGGACAGCACTGGGGATAAGCTCGGGAGATGCTGTTCGTTTACTGTTTCAGTGGTGTTCACATGGACACACCCACAGTACAGACTTTTTCCCTTTAATCCCTGCCCTCACTCCTCCTCATCAAACAAGCCCCAGTGCACTTTCAGACATTATGGTATTGTTGTTCTCCAAATATTTTGGTACTGCTGCCCGATTTGTTCCTCCTGAAAGTTCCCTAGTTCTCCAGACAATCCTGTGTCAAGGGTCTTTCCTCATGACACTCGTTCCTCTGTTGTAGATTTCCTCAGAGTCACTTTCTACTCTGTCACCTTTACAAAGGTGATGTTGCTGGGAACACCATGCTGTGTCCCCTTCTGTTCTTGCAGCCCCTGCCTGGAAAGTTCTATGATGCACAAGGGTCCAATGACAAATACCTTACCATTATACATTTTCTTTTGCACTTCAAAGACAATAAAAGCATTATAGAAAATCAGATAATCACATAAAAAGAACATTTCTTTTTCTCTTACCTTATCCCTCTATACGTATACACATGCAGATATGCACAGGGTCCAGAGAAAGAAACAAAGGGAAGACACACAAAAGAAGGAAAGGAAAGCATAGATATATATACATCCATACACACACAGAAAATGAAACAGTTGGGTTTATTTCCTTACAAAATTAGAACATAAAATACATAATTTATAAAACTTGATTTTACCTTACACATAAATATGATTTGAACATGCTTCTAGAGCTAAAAATGATAATGACATATTTATGTCACTCTTAGATAGTTCTATTTTTTTTTATTTTTTTAGTTTAAATAATGTTACATAAATATCCTTTGTACTAAACTTGTGGAAGAATAAATCCAGAAAAGTAAAATTGCTAATTTGAAGAGAATGGGCATTAATAAATGGGTCTCCTGAAATATAACAATTTACCTACCCAGGATTGATGGATAAAGTGTAATAAGGAGCCACCCACCTGACAGGAGGCAGCACCAACCATCTGATGTATATATGAACAGAGTTTTTTGGTTTGGGTTTGATTTGGTTTTTATGAGTGAGTAAAAAAAATATTTTCTTATCACCAAACATTTTATTTGTTTTATAGGCAATCAAGGCAAAAAAACTTAAAAAGTGTCTATTTTTTCATATCCAATAAGTATATTGTATTAGTTTCTTATTGTTGCTATGACAAATTATCACAGATTGAATGGCTTAACTAGCACAATATTATTATTTTATAGTCCTGGAAATCAGAAGTCCAAAATAGATCTCACTGGGCTAAAATCAAGATGTCAGCAGGGCTGCATTCCTGCTGATGACTCTGGGGAAACATCCACTTTCTTACCTATCACACTTTCTAGAGGCTTCCACATTCTTTGACTTGATTCCGTCTTCAAAACCAGCAGCATAGCATCTTCAAATCTCTCTCTGACTCCTACCTTCTCTTTTGTCTCCCTTTTTAAAGAATCCTCATGATTAGATTGGGCCCAGATAATCCAAGGTAATCTTCTTATTTTACGTTCAGCTGATTAGCACCCTTAATTCTATCTATAAACTTAATTCCCCTTGTCACATAATTTAACATGTTCACAAGCTTGAGGATTAAAACCTGAACATCTCTGGAGGCCATTATTCATCTTACCACCTATTTTCATATCTAACTCTTAGATATGTGCACAGGTGGGTAGAAGAAAGATAATAAATAAATGGGAGAGAGAGACACACACAGAAAGAGAGAGAGAGAGAGAGAGAGAGAATGAATTAAAGGAGGCTTGAGCCTTTCCCAGAATCTGTTGCCTGAAGAGCCAGGTGCCATCCTCATAAAGTCCCTTGTCTTGCTTCCAAGAAATGGCCTCAAGACTTGCTTTACTTTCGAGATTTTCCCTCAGGAGGAAAGCATTCTCATATTGTGTTTTGTTGGTGCCTGGAGACTTTTACCTTCCAGGACAATGTAGGATTCAGAAAGGGAAAGAGCTGCACTTATTTTTATATAAAGTAGGATAAGTGGGGTTAGTTAAGGGGGGGAGTGAAAGGGAGAACTTGGGGGCCTCAGGCATGTTCTCGGCAGACTACTTTTAGGGAACAGAACACATGGAAGTCAAGGATATGAAAATGAATTCCCCTAAAGACTCAGTGTTTGAAGACTGTTGCTCTAAGAGATTCTTTGGTCCCTACCAATACGTCAGTCTAAGATTAAAAGTAAAAATAAAAAAAAGTTTGATTCACTGTAATTTTTCTTAATGAATTAAGTCTTTTTCCTTACCTCTGATTAGTAGAATAAAGTTAGGACAAGGAACATCAGCAATGAGGAATTTACCTCCATGAAAAAATCTTTTTGTTTTATTTGTAGCAGTCTAAAGTTAGGTAGGTGGGGTTTCCCTCTTTACTTGGAATTGTCAGTGCCTGCAGTGATCATTTACATTTATAAGTACTTACTTTGTATTGAGAATTATTTTAAACAGTTTTTATATATTAACTCATTTGATCCCCCCAAAGAAACCATGAGATAGAAACTATTATCCTCATTCTAAAGAGGAAAACAATGGGGGACATCACCCTAAGCCACACAGCCAGCAAGCCGTGGAGCTGTATTTGAATCCAGCCAGCCCAAGGTAAGGCTTTACCGAGGATGCCGTGTCTCATTCCTGATCTAGCACTGGGTTGGCCCATTCTTCCATTTGACTTGTTTCACTATATCTTCTCAACTTCTGCTGTATATTATATATGGTATTGAGTTCTAAGAATTCAAAAATGAACAAGGGCACCTTTAATATGTAATTTTCATTATCCATTTTAACAAAAAATTAATAAGTTTCAATTGGTTATACAATTTTTATAAATTAAAAATTGAACTATTATCTAAAATTCTAAAAAGATTAAAAGCACATAACCACAAATACTTTACAATGTTATACTTCCTCATTTATTTGCCAAATTTTCCAAATATTTATTTAAAAGAAATCATGTGCAAAAAACTACTAGACTCTGAGGTGATATTCAAAGGTATTTAAGAACTTCTCGACCAAATCAGAGATCCTCTGGGATCAGAGGGGGACAGAGGTCCCCAGCTTATGGTGAGATATATAATTACTTCATTATATATTATAATGTAATAATAATAGAAATAAAGTACACAATAAATGTAGTGTGCTTGAATCATCTTGAAACCATCCCCTCCACCCCTGGTACATGGAAAAATTGTCTTCCATGAAAATGGTCTCTGGTGCCAAAAAGGTTGGGGACCACTGGATGCTTAAGGACATCGTTTCTCAACAATCTTGGCAGGAGACAGGAATAGAGAAGACATGACCTCCAGGAGATTTTTGGGTATAGTTTATGTATAATGGAGTGAAATCTAAAAAGGCACTGCCGTTTTGGACTGAAGGTGACAGAGAGAGTACCAAATCAAAGGAGACTGTTGGAACCCTGAAGTTTTACTGCCAGGAAGCAGGCTGATGAGCTGCTCGGCTGCACATATGTGCTGCCTCTCATGAAAAGAGAAGGATTTCTCAGAGGGTGAAACCAAGAGCCCAGAGGGTAGACCCGAGATCGTGGAAGATCAATTGTAGGTCTTGAGATCTACTTAAGAAAAATCCAGCATTTGCCCTCCTGGATTTACAAATTGATATGGACCAGTGACTCAACTCTTCTTTCTCCCCAACCGGAATGTCTATAACTGTGACCCTATGCCTGTCTCACCACTGTATATTGGGAATGTTGGGGGCAGAAAAATGGCCAAATGATAGTTCAATCAGGGAAATTTGAGTTAGGGTATTTCCAGTTATCTTCACAGACTAGAATTTTTACACATGTGTGGCATGGAGTGGACCTCCAAAATAAATTTCCAGTGAATAAAATTTCCTTAGCCAAAAGACAAAGAGATAGTCATTGCTCCTCTATCTCCATACTTAGAATGTAACATGATTCAATACATTAAGCAAAAAAAAAACAATCCTAAAAATTAATAAGAATAGCCTATGGATATTTACAAAACATGCTGATCACTGAACTAAGAGGGATAGCCCTGAGGAATATCAATTAAAAATTAAGGCAATAAAATGTAGAGTACCCACCTCAGCTTGATTTTACCAAAGGAAGAGGACAAATATGCAATATGTGTGGATTATTTGCAAGTATAAATCAATATACACAATTATCTAATTAGCATAAATATTATGTATATGTATGTATATCATTTCTTATGAAAGTATATAAAATAGTTTCTATAATAAATGTATTTCTTTGGTATATTTTTAGATAAACTTATTATAGTATGTTTTTTAAAAGGGAAATAAAAGTAAAATAGGATATAGAAAATAGGTAGCTTAGAGAAAATATTCTTAATAGTTTAATTTGCAGGTAACTGTTATTGAAAACATTACTTTAGCATTTGGATACTTTGGGTAAGTATTGATAAAGATGTTTTATTTGCTGAAAATGAGAAGAGAACTTTTAATGAGATGTTGTCATCACAAAGCAGCTTCTATTTGCAATAAAGGGTCATATTTGTATTATTTCCTCCAATCATTTGATGGAAACATTACAAATGTTGTAAAACTGCTCACATTTTCCTGTGTGTAGCATGTTGTACATCCAGGGAATGTTTAATTAATTTACTGATTAATTTTTTAATGCTCTTGCTATTTGACAGCTGTTTTGAGAAAACTATCTTCCTCATTGTAGAAATTCTACTTGTGAAAAGAAGTCAACCATAGCAAATGGACTTATTGAATTATCCAGCTCACCAATTACATAGTATAAAATTATTCATCCTCATATAATTTGATCAGGAAAAATCATTTATCTTTAGCAACTGTGTAAAATTTGATATTATGCAGCAGGATAGCTGCAATTTTAAAAGTGACTGTAGTTAAAAAACTTTTTAAATATATGTGAATGCTGAATTACTGCCTATTTTCTCATACCACTTTGTTATTAAAAAAAGGTTAGTATCTAAGTAATTGCTCCACTGAGTCTACTTCTCTCACCATTTAAAAAGCATCACTTAGGTTGTTTAAATGCAAAATGTCTATCAGCTATTATTATTAGCTGTGCAATTTATTGGAGACCTCATTCTTATTATATTTCAATGTTTATAAATTAATGAATTCAGAATCAATTCATTTTCTAATAAAACCAACATAATTTAATTGGAAACTCTGCTGTATTATCATTATTATAGGTATATATCAGAGGCACTGTAGCAAAGCACTTATAAAGGTTGAACTGACACTTAACGTTTTTTATACATAGTGCTATACTCAGCATTAATATTACTTTCCAATCTATTTATAGTTCTTTGTATCTTATCTTATTTAAAGATCATGCTTGATGTATCTGAAGGTTGCTTTTCCGTTACAGCTAACCAAGTTGATTTAAATAGGCTTATCAACTAAAATGAGCACTTCAATGAACTAAAAATGAGCATTTCAGCTATCATTTCAGGCTAAACAGATTAATTTTTACTATTTGGTCTATCCTTCTAGATATCTTCCAAGTAATATGTTACTAAGCTTAAAGTCAAGAAGAGTATATGGCTTTACCTAAAGTATATGTATCTACATTTTTCTTTCTATCAGTCAACCAATATATCTACCTAAACTACATCCGCACATAATTCATAGGCAAAAAGACTGACATATATCTCCATATACCACCTATAATCTGGGAACAAACTGAAAAAACATAGTGAAAAATACATGGTTCAAGATAACATAAAAGAAAGCAAAATAATGTTATTTTCATAGTTGTCAAATATAGCTTATGAAACCTTCAAAGTTTTTATTGCGAGGTGATAATTGATGTACATTTCCTTTGAAGAATAAACAATAAGACTTCCATTTCTAGTAATACGGCAGAAATGGTAACTCCCCAAAAAGTCCTTCTACACTAAAATAGATTAATCAAGTGTAATAAGCTGACCTGACATGAAAATCATGGAAATACAAAGAAACAAGAACAAAGATGAAAGTAAAAGCAACAGTAGTTAAGTCTAGATGGACGCTGGTGCTCCCTGGGTGGTTAACACGGGGTGGGCGTGGAAGTTGTACCAGCTCTCAGTAATCACAGAGCTTGGGTTTTAGTGACCGCTCGCCTTGAGTTTCATTATAATAAAACAAACTAAAATGAACATAAAACTAACACAAATCCATAAAATAATAACCTGGGCAATAACCTGTTAGTGCATGGCAGAAGCAAAAGCAAAACTACATTTGGGATGTGGCCACAATTTAGCCATCAAAAGATTTTCTCAGATAAGCTCAAGATTAAAATAAGCATAAACACAAAAGTTTAAAAGAACATGAGGAAAAAAAATCAACAAAGTTTGAAAGTGAAACAATCCAATTTCATAGGAGAAATAGAGAAATGTATTAAGGAAATACCTCTGCAAAAATCACCAGACTCAGTTGACCTCACAGGGGGATTCTATTAAACTTTCAATGACCATGTATTTCCAATATTCTATAAATTATTCCTTTGCATTAAAAAGGATAGGAAACTTCCTAATTCCTTTTATGAAGTATGACACTGATTCAAACAAAGATAGTGTGAACAAATAACAATTTCACAAAAGAAATTATAGACCAATACACTCATGAATGTTGATGCAAAATTTTTTTTTAAATACTAGCAAGGAGAATCCACTACCACGTTAGGAAAATAATATACCATGACCAACTGAGATTTATTCTAGGAACTGGGAGTTGGTTTACTGTTCAGTAATCAATCTATTAATATCACACATCATGTTAATAAACATAAAGAAATATATTTTAATTTCAATTATCTTCATATTCCCAAGAAAACCTTTGACAAAATTCAGCACTCATTTATTTTTTAAAAAACCTTTATAAATTAGAAATTGAGAGATATATTCCTAGCTTTAAATCTTCTCTGTAAAATGGGAACAACAAAGTACATAAATTACTGAGCACTCTTCCCCCTCTCTGGGGCATTTGCATTTGGACAGATTTGCTATATTTTTTTACGTTTAGATATTGAACTACTTCTTGGCTTAGAGAAAAGTGGTAAAAACAGTCCAGAGGGTACTTATTTACTCCTCATCCAGATTCCCCTATGTTAACATCTAACATAACCGTATTCTAATCATCAAAACCTGGAAATTAACATAAATATGATTACCTCGATACCAGTAGCAGATCTTGATCATTTTTTTACTAATGTGAGGTGGACATTGTTGCTCCTATTTTACAGAAAGGAAACTGAGGCCTAGAGAGGGAGAGGGATACGGTCAAAGTCACCCAGTGGGGATGCAGCAAGGGCCAGACCCTCAGAACCAGATCTGTGGCCACAGAGCTGAGTTTTGTTCAGTTCTAAAATGCACCAGTGTTTTCCTTCCTTGGTCCTTTGCATGGGCTCCTCCCTCTGCCTGGAACTCTCTTCTCTCATTTTATTCCTTGAGCCTGACCTAAATGCTGTTTCCACCCAGAAACTTGTACCAACCCCACCGAGCGCTGCACCCTTTACCATCCCTCAGCCTCTCCTCTAATATGTTTGCTCACCTGTAAAGAAAAACAGCAAAAACACAATCCCATTACATACTGTTAATAAGTATACTACCTAAATCATAAGGTATTCTGATCGTGAAAGTATGGAAAAAACACCATACTAAAAAAGTATTAATTAATAGTGGGTTTAGATTTACCAAAATCGGATAATTCAGGCTTTAAGGGAAAAAATCATTTTTTAGGAAAAAGGGTCACTATCCAATTATTTTTTAATCTCACAAGGAAGACTGAACAACTATAAATGAACATGGCACAGTCTGAAGAAAAACTTGAAGAGTGATTTAAAAAGATTTTCGATCATAGAGGACAAAAATCTCACCTTTCTGAAGAAATATATTGAAAAGAGAAAAAGAGTCCTATAGTTAATATTTACAGAACCCTGTACCTAAGAGGTACAAAATATACACTCATTTTAAACTCAGAAAAAGAGTTAAAAAACTGTAATTATCTAAGTGGCCCTAGAAAAAGTTTCATAAAAATATCAAAAATCTAGTACAATATGGAACACATTTTCTGTTTTAGGGGAAGGATGGAGTAGCTTATGTCTAATTAATTCCTTCAAGAAGGATAACCGGAAGTCTACTAAACGCTTCAGACAACAGATAAACAGCTAGAAGATCCAAGACTCCAAAGAGCAGAAATCCATTGAGAGGTGGGCTGATGTTCTCCAATCACCTTTGCTCTGGGATATGTCTGTCAAGTGTGGGCAAGATACAAGGTTCCAAGGACATTGTGCTTAGAGAAAGGGCCAGGACGGGGGTCTAAGAAACCCCTAGTACTTTTGTCTATTTCTTACAGCAGGAGAGACAAGATTAGAGCCATGAAAGAATAAAATCCCTTCAAAAAATTAATAAAGCCACACTCTTATGATTTGCACAATTTTCCATATATTATAATTCAATACCATGTTTATTGAAATAGGAGTAATTAGTCAACACCACAACATTTTAAATGTATACTTGGAATTTAAGACACACAAACACTTGGATACACATATACAAAATGTATGTTTCTAAATACCTATTTAATTTTCTCTTCCATTAAAGAATCTTAAAGGAATTATAAAATATTTAGAACTGAAAAATCATAAAAGCCTATTAAAACATAAGATGTGGTTAAACTAGGACTTTTAGGGGATCTTTGAGCCTTAACTACTTATAGAAAGGATTTGTTACAAAAAATGCTAAAAATTAATGGTAAAATATTCAACATAAGAAGCTTGAGAAAGAAAATTAAGAGAAGAAGATGGAGGAAAAAGTTTGGTGAAAATGAACCTGAACAGAAATTATAAAAGGAGATAAAATAAGGAGCATAAATAATGCTGTTTCTTTGGTTGTTTGGGAAAAAAATAATAAATATACAAACCTCAGATAAGAGTTTTCAAGGAAAAATAGTAAGATAGGAAACAAAGAAATGTGAAGGATAAGTATAGTTATAGCAGATATTATGAAAGTATTTAGAGAATATTAAAAATATCTTTTGGCCAATGTTTTTAGAAAGTTAGCTAATCATGGTAATTTTCTGGAAAATATACCAAACTATATCAAATATATGCCAACACTTCATCAAATAGAAATTGAATAGTTCTATAATGACAATTGAATTAATGGTTGAAAAATATAACCAGAGTCAGAGACAGAAAGAGAAAGAGAGACCAACCCAGATGATATCAGAGAAATAGGTAAACTCAATCTTTCAAAAACTGTACCAAGGAATAGAAAAATGGAATCCTTCCTACTCTTATATGAGGCAAATATAGCCCTGATGCTAAAATTAGAAAATGACATTAGTAGGAAAAAGCTAAATAAATTAGGAATCAATTTCACTGATTAACTTAAATATAGAAAACTCTAAAGAAATAATTAGCAATAAAATCCAACAATTTATAAAAATGATATTATATCATGAACTCATTTAATTCACACTAGGAATGTAATGTTTGTTTAATAGTAGAATATATATTACGTTAATTCACCCAAATAAGAGATTAAAGAAAAACTGCATAATAGGACAATAGATCTCTAACATGTGTGGAATAAAATTGAATAATTACTTATGATAAAAATAAAATCTCTTAGAAAAGAAGGAATTTTAAACAATAACATTATCCTTAATGTGATAAAGAGCACATAAAAATGAATCTAACAAAGCACTCATAAAATCTATGTGGAAGAAAATATGATAATATTGAAAGATATTACCCAAGGCCTAAATAGAGAGTTTCATCTATTTTTTGAATGTGAAAACTCAATTATTAAAAAGAAGCCCATTTTTTCCTCTTTATGTCGTTAGTTCAATGAAAAGCAAATACATATTCAAATAGAGCTTTTGCTGGGACTTGGCAGGCAGATTCTAAAATGTACATGAAAGAGCAAGAGGCTAGGAAAAGCCAAGACTATTTCAAAGAACAAGGTCTATGGCATTCCTCCAAACAGATATAAAGTCTTATTAACAGGCTATTTATTGGTCAGTGTTCTTAGTTACACAAAATGTAATTTATATTAGTTTGAGTAGAAAGAACTTTATTTATGGATATAAGTTAGCTCCCGGGATTACTGGTATCTTGAGAGAAGGCCTCAGGACTGAGTGTGCAGGAATCTCTTCCCAACTACAGAATCTGTCTGAGAAAGGAGCCACTGCCGCCATTTTCTGTTGGGTTAAGGGAGTTTGCCACCTCTGGCCACAGAAACAAGCCACCATACTGCTCCAATCAGGAAGCTGCAGGCACTGACACAGACACGAGATGACCCTCCCTCTGCGTGGTCCTCACCAACAAGGCACACACATCAGGCTGATCCCATCGCCTTACGTGACTCACTTCTTAACTGAAGGCTCACGTCACTGTGTGTGATGGTGCAACCTGGAGAACACATGGACATTCTAGCTACAAGGGAGACAGGGAAATGAAGGGCTTTATTTTTACCATAACCTGGGAAGGTGGATTTCAGCATGAGGGGAACGTGGAGAACGAAATTACAGGAACTGGGGTATCCATAAAGAAAGATGTTGACTGCTGCTTTGTGATTAAGGAGTTGGATTCGGGGTTAAGACAGAAAAATAAAACAGTGGAAGAGAAGAGAGTGAAAGTAATTCCAGTAACTCATAGTAAATAATGGAGAAAGCAAAATGCTCAATATTTTAGAGAAATATCAGGGTAGGGAAAAATTTCTTTACCAAAATACAGGAATGAAAAATGTACGAAAAACATATCTTCTGTGTGGCAAAAAAAGGACTATAAACATAGAGAAAAGACAAGTCTCGGATTGCAAGAAGATACTTACAGTGATTTAACTGACAAAGAATTCATGTCCAGAACATTTTTTACAATGCCTACAAATCTATAAAAGATCTCCCCCCTTCTCCACAAAAAAAGAAAAAAAAATAGACAATTCCAGAAGAAGAAACTTTAATGCCTATCATCTATATGAATATATGTTTTACCCAACTAGCAATCAGGAAAAACAGATCAAAACAAGACTACATTTTCCACTCACTTGTTTAGCAAACATTTAAAAGATCTGATTTTAACTATTACTGACAGGATATAAGGATATGGGAACATTCAAACACTACTGGTGTAATAATACTACAGTTGCTTTGAAGAGTCATTTGGTTACATCTAGTAAGTTTGGAGATGAATATGCCCTAAGACCAAATTTCCCATATATATATGTAGATATATACAAAATACATATACAAAAAAACATGTACATACAAAGTATTTGTTGCAGCAAATACTTAAAAAATAACAAAACATTGATAATTAGTAAAATGTCCATAGGTCAGAAATGTCCATAGGTTATTTTTATTTGTTTAAAAATAACAAAACATTGATAATCAGTAAAATGTCCATAGGTCAGAAAATGAATAAATTGTAAATGCATTCCATGCGCCATTATGCAAGTGAAGTAAATTAACTAGAGCTATAATTGTCAACATCAGTAAATATCAAAACCATAGTGTTGAGTATAATAAAAGCTAGCTTCTGAATGATTTAATGACAATTATACACAGTTTTAAAACATACAAAACAATATTATATTTTAATAAATTCATAAATGTGCAATGATTTTTTTAAAATACACACAGGAATGAAAAACAACAAATTCAGGATAGCATTTTGTTATGAAGATATATTTAGGAGGGGGTTGAGATGTAAGAAGGGTAGAAAAAGAGCTTCAGCTATATCTGTAATCCTTTATTTCTCAAACTGGGTGAAGTTAATTTAGTGTTGGTTACTGGTATTGTCATTACATTTTGCACTTTTGAAATTTGAAAAATTACATTTAAAAGAATGAACTATTGCCACATTACTGAAATATTACTGTTTGCCAGTGTGTAAGTACATGACTTTGAAAAGTTCTTGCCAGACAACTTTCTCACATCTTTTCTTAACTAGAAAAAGATGATCGGTAGTATGCACCATGCTCTGGAGGAAATGCAAGAGGCAGCTCACACACCAAAGTTCAAGCTGCCCCCTTTTCTTCTAAGTGCTAAGGGATCAACATCTCAGGGCAAGTTCAGCCCACCCCAACCCCTTAAGTCGAGATACTCTGATGTAGAGAACAGGCCTTCCTAACAGTTCTACCAGTCAGATGACCACCCCCAGAGACTGAATATTTGTTTTGTACAATCAGGTATTTGATGGTCAATCCGTCCAAGGCTAAGGGTGATCTTGTGGGCATAGATGCAATGACCAAATTCACCAAGAATATTATAAAAATAAATCAGCACATCAGTTTATTACTTTACAGGCATAAAATTGTTAAACAGATTATATAAGCATGTCCTATAACCAGTATATTCTTTGCCTGTGAGAAATTTATGAAGGAAACAAAATTACAGTCATTGTTTTTTGTTTGTTTGTTTTGTTTTTAGCATGAAATCAGGGCATACTGAGTTATTTGCAAAACACAATAAAAACATTAACTTTGATAGGCTTATATAGTCACAGTCAGGACACTGACTTAGTTTGTCTCTATAAACAACCATTTCTTTGCTTCCAGTCCCAAGGAGATGTCCTTCAGATTGAATTAACCTTTCCAAGAGTGAGAATCTGTACTTTGACTCTTCCTTCATCTCCAAGTTAGGTCAAGATATAAAGTCTTAACAATGATTTGAGCTTACCTTATTCCATGGTAACAATAGAAGGTTTCTGAACTACACTTAATGCAACGGAAGTTGCCTTCTTTTAATATTCCTAAATAAAATTTTATACCAAATCTTATAATTAAATTATTTGTTACACACTCCTAAAGAAGATCTATGTCTCAAAATAACCAATTTTTTATTTCTTAAATCATTAAGAAATTTAAGTAAGACATATATATTCATCAAATGGCATTTGACTTGCACATCCATAATTAAGTTTCATGCAATATTCAGCAGTTTCTTATAAAGTGCAATTACCAAAATTATTATTGAAATGCTTGTTATTTCTACTAACTACTAGAAGACTTCAGATATTATCACACATTCTGTAAACTCTAAGTTAAAACAATTAACTTCTGGTAGGTGATAGTGAAATGGAAAATAAATATGTTGCAGGACTCAGGTATCATTATAATATGTGACAGTATTAATTTGGCACTTATTTAATTTCACTGTGTAAATGACATTTCCTTTCCAATATCATTTAGTGAATAGATGTTCAGCTACTGTGGCATTTGACATTTGACCAACAATGAATATTAAGAGCTTTTTTTCCTAAGTACAAGTAATTCAACATAAATAAATTATCCAGAGAACACCACAGAACTCATAGTAAGGAGATCAGACATTAGTAATGGTGTTGACTTTTTAAGAGTAACTCTTCATAGCGGAGTGTGGTAGCGTCACTTTTAGCGTCACGCTCCCAGGCTATCTTAGACTCTCACCAGTCCCCGTTCCAATAACTCCATCACCAGAAATGGACATGGAATATTAAGAGAAACAAAGTAGGTGTAACTGTGAGTACAGCGGTGGCAGTCAACATGCGGCTAGGTGTGCCTTGAGGCTTTTGCTCGGGAAGTTAAGAGTTCAGGCTTGGTCTCTCCTTTAGAATCAAGAGAAAATGTAGTAGGCACAATGTTGAGATTCTGAATTTTCTGAGTTACTAAATCAGGGATTAGATGAATAGTTAGAGAAGATGCTCCAGTCGGGATTTAAAAAAGTACTTTGAACTGGCACACACTTCATATAAAAATTCACAGAAATCAAAGCCTGTGGTGTTTAACCAGAGTGGAAGATCTGATTGCAGAGAAGGAAATTTAACATGTGAGAAATTCTCAAACATGTCTAGAGGATAAGTATTAAGAATATATGATTTTATATAAATTCACTTTATCATTACATTATTTAAATTTTCGGGAAAATTATCCTCACTTTAGAACGCACTGGAATAAAAGAGGATACACTATACCCTTATGACATGTTACAGAAGGTTTATCACAGTGTACTCATTCAAAGAAAACAGTGTTTTGCCTTTACTCACCCCTTAATATTACTGATACTTGATCATATGATAAATAAGAAATATATCCTTGTTGTAGTAACAGCTATTATTATATTGCAGAATAAACTCCAAAATAAAAATACCATTTTTGGTAATGTAAATTAGTACAGCTATTTTGGAAAACGGTGTGGAAGTTTCTCAAAAAACTAAAACTAGAATTACCATATTTACACTTTTGAATATATTAATATATCCTAAGGAATTGAAATCAGTATGTTGAAGAGATGTCTGTATTCCCATGTTAATTGAAGCATTATTTACAATAGCCAAGACATGGAGGCAAATGAAGTACTCATCAACAGATGAATGGATTTTAAATATGTGGTATATAAAAATAATAGAATACTATTCAGCCTTAAAAATGCAGAAAATTCTGTCATTTGCAGCAGCATGGATGCACCTAGAGAACGTTAAGCCAAACAAAATAAGCCAGACACAGCTAGAGAAATACTGCATGATCTCACTTATACATGGAATCGGAAAAAGTCTAACTCATAGAGGTAGGGTGGCTACCTGAGGCTCAGGTGGGGGTTGGATGGAGAAAAGGAGATGTTGGTCAAAGGTTACAAAGTTTCAGTTAGACAGGAGGAATAGGTTCTAGTGATCTACGGCATAGCTTAGTGGCTACAGTTAATAATAATGTATTGTATACCTCAAAATATCTACAAGATTGGATTTTAAATATTCTCACCACAAAGAAATAATAAGCATTTGATGTTATGGATACATTAATTAACCTGATTAGATCATTCCGCAATGTATACCTGTATTGAAACATCACATTGTCTCCCATTAACATGTACCATTATTATTGATCAACTAAAAATAAATTTATATTAGAGATTTAATTATACTTATATTCGGCCATGTGTTCTAAAAATGGATTATATTGAAAGCTTTTTAAAAACTGTATCAACAAATGTGAAATATTTCCATGATTATATGTACTTATAGAAATATATAATTTCCATATTTTTGATGATTTTATAGTGCTCCATTGTGGGATACCAATTAATTAATCAATATTCTTTTGTTAAATTCAGTTGATTTCAATTTATACTATTAAGTAAATATTATGCCTGAATGACATACAGATCTAGACAATAATCATAAAAGTATGCCAAATGATTATGCGAAATACTGTTGAGGAATTGATGGCTAAGACCACCTTCAGTCACTAATCAATGTTTGCATCATTAAAAGTGATACAATCAGATATTTTTGTTTCATGAAATAAAAAGCAATAGAAATTTCACAGTACTACCTATGAGTATTTTAAAAGTTAATCACAAATAGAATCCCACCTTTAGATATTTTTTAAATTAAAGTAAATACAAATTATAAAGAAACAATTTAAAGGATATCACACAGAATCTATTGGCCAAATCTAGAAGGATAGGCATTCTGCAGGATAAATAACCAGGTTTCCCCAACAAATCATTGGCATTAAAAACAAACAAAAACACAGAAAGAATGCTCTTGTATTAAGAATGAGACTTAAAACATATAACAAATAAAATGGGAGGACCTTGGATTCTGATGAGGAGAAGGGGCAATTTGAAAAATAAAGGGAATTTGAGTATGAACTTATTATTAAATATTTAAAGTCATTATGAGTAATTTTGGATTTTTGTTAGGTGTGATAATGATATGTTATGTGTTTTAATTTTTAAAAACTTTAAAACTTAGAGATGCATACTAAAATGCCTACTGGTTCAATGATGTCTGGGAATTGTTTCAAAATACCACAGAGTGAAAAATATGGAGATACATAAATAAAACTCAGCAAAATATTGATATTTGATTCAGCTGTGTGATGAGTACATGAGGGTTCATCATTGTATTCTCTCTAATGAAAATTTCCATGATCAAAGGTTAAAAAGATTATGATGACCATTTTGTGCTCTTGTTTTTATACATTTGTGGGTTATTTATTCTGGATAAATTTTATAAATTGGACTGCTAGTTTAAAAAGAAAGTACTTCTTAAGGTCTTTATATTGCAATTAATTAGTTATATGTAGAAATGCCTGTACTCTCAGCAACAAAGGTTAGTATCAATCTTTTCCTGACTTATAGATAAAATATAGTATACTACCACTATTTTAATTTATATTTCTTGCCACTAACATTGATTTTTCAAAAATGTATGCTTATTGGCTTTTTGAATTTCTTCAATTTCTAAATCAATTGACTGTTAAATTTCCTATCTCTTTTTTATTCATAAAGAATCCATCTAGAGTTCTGATTTGTAAAAGTACTTTATTATTATGGACATTTACCTTCTGCCTCCCTATATATTACAAAAGTTCTTTTACTTTAACACTAGCATTCAAACTTTGTCTCTACATTTTTCTATGCAGAGGTAAGAAATATTTATGTGGTAATATTTATCCATCTCCTCCATTTTAGTACCTGTCATTAGAATCAAACTTGAAAGTGAGAAAGAGCAAAGCTTCCCCAGATATCCAGAAGCGAGTCTCATACTATCAGCTTGCCTTGGTATTTTCTGTTGAACATAAGCAATTTCACAGAACATCAGTATCAGGCAGTGCCATTGTGTTCAAGATGGAATAAAACAAACGCAAGGCCATTCCATATTTGAACACAGAAAAGAGACAAACTTTGTCCAAGACATAAAAATGATCAAATGTCCCCCAATCCTGGTTAATATGAGTGATTGCTGCTTCTTTATCAATTGGTGCTTTAGTCATGATTAGTTTTCCTTCATTCTAGAAAAGATTTATTAAGATACACCATCATGGGATTACTCCTGCTTCCTGACAGCAGCCAATCTAGAGCAAAGTCCGTTTTCTTAAACCCTCCCTCAAAATCACCTAATAAGACTGACTCCTGTAAGTCCATCCAACACCCTGTTACTGGGACACCCCATGGAGTCTTAGACGTGTATTCGCTCACATTACAAAATGTAATATACCTAACTTGTTTGACTACAGGTGTGTTTCTAGTGGTCTTTGACTGTAGGAAATTGACAAAAGGTAATAATTTGCTCCAAGGTTATATAATTTCTTCATCATATTTTCTCTTCATTTGTACTTATCCCATTTAATTTTTTAAATAATTAAATTGTTAAAACATATAGAATTCACTTAATTTGGGCTTTGGTAAAGATTGATTTTTTTCCCAAACTGATTAATCAGTGTTAATGCATTCAATCATATATTCATTATTTGTTTTCAATTTTTATCCTGTCATCTTAAAAATTATACTTTATAGTCCTCCTACTAAAGTATCAGAAATACAAAATATACAACTTTGTATGTAAGTGTAAAATTTTGAAATTTAGCTTAGTTGGTTTGATGTTAAACAATTACATACAAATAGAGAAAGAACACACATACTCTGAAGCATTTTTTTAAAAAATCAAAAAAATGTGTCCTCTTAGGTATTGAGATGCAATAATGCTTAAATTTTTCTTTAAGCCAGGATTTTTGTTTGCTTTCCCCCAATGGTTTCATGTTCTCTCATACATTGATGCTTTTTATCTTTTTTTTCTTTCTTCTACCCAGTATGTGCTTCCTCCTTTGTTCATCAAGTTAATTCTTAGTGGTCATTCTGCCCTCAATTTGTAGGCTTCACATTTTTTTTCTATGTACACATAGCATTATGAATACCCTAAAGCACTTTATGTACCCATCTGTCTCCCACTTACTTACTGTTTATTTATTTATTTTATTATCTGTCTCCTACTAATCAGTAAGCTTATCAGAATATTTCATGCATATTGGTTTACCCAATTTCAGGCAAGCAGGAGGGATGCAATGAATGTTCATTAAGGCTATGAATATGTTTCCTACAATTGTGAATCAGACTTAGAGCTTTCAGGAACAATACCAACAAGGAAGACACCATTCCAGCAAAGCCTCTCTTCATTGTCAATACTATTATCATCAGTTTATCACTTTCACTGCAGGTGAAAGACCCACTCCCATTTGAAGATATAACATAAGTTAGAGAACATAAAAAGAACAAAAGTATCTCGTGCTTGATGATAAAAAGGCAAGGCTTTGGTGTTGTCAAATCATGATTGAAAGAGTATAATTCGTGACATTGCACCAGCCAACCAATGATTCCTTTTCAAACGTGGGCATCAGGCCTTTGTATACGTATATAACAATGAGCTTCTGGCTGCAGGCAGAAATGGGAGAAACAGCTCAATAACCACTGGAGATATGCAGTGCGCAGGCAGATGAAGATGCAGAGCCTGTCCTTGCTGACTGAAGCCTGCCTTTCTCCTCTCAGGTATAAAACCTGCAAGCTCCTGAGGCTTAAGCCTAAGGCTTCTCTACCTGTGTCCACTGACCTCCATAAATATTTGCTGAGTTTGTCAAATAAATGACCTTTAAGCTCTGACCAGGTGTTCAGCCTGTAACCCTCCTCTTAGAAAGATTTTTCTCAGTGAAGAAGTTTTGTTTCATCCCCTGAATTGCCCTAGGGCACCTTCTAGCAGCTTTTAGTCTCTTAGTTTAGTCAAGAGCTCTTACTTGGTCTCTAGTGAGGCATTTTATTTTTCACTGATGTTGCTTTTTTATAGCTTTATTGTGTTACAACATATTGCTCCTTTTAATTATATTTTAATATACATGAAAGGGTATTTCACTGATGGTCCAAAACACAAACAAATAAGCATTAATAATATTTTTTTGGTACAGTTAGCTCTGAAAATATCAGTTTATCTTTCCCAAATTGATCTCTTATTTCACCTCAGGGGCTTTTCTTGGCATAAATGACTATACTCTAAGGAAATTTTATTATCACACATCTTTTAAAATTGTAGTTCCTCAATACAGAAGATCAATGAAACGAAAAGCTGGTTCTTTGAAAAGATAAACAAAATAGACAGGCCACTTGCCAGGTTGACCAGAAGCAGAAAGGAAAGGACTCTAATAAGCTCAATTAGAAATGAAAAAGGAGAAGACACAACTGATACCATGGAAATACAAAACATCATCTTTGAATACTACAAAAATCTCTATGCCCACAAACACGAAAACGTGGAGGAAATGGACAAATTCTTAGAAACACACTACCTCCCTAGGCTCAACCAGGAAGAAACTGAATTTCTAAACAGACCAATATCAAGCACCGAAATTGAAGCAGTAATTAAAAATCTACCCACAAAAAAAAGTCCCGGACCAGATGGGTTCACACCTGAATTCTACCAAGCCTACAAAGAAGAACTGGTGCCTATACTGCAGAAATTATTTGAAAATATCCAGAAGGATGGAATCCTCCCAAACTCATTCTACGAAGCCAATATCACCTTGATACCAAAGCCAGGAAAGGACACAACAAAAAAAGAAAACTACAGGCCAATATCCCTTATGAATATAGATGCAAAAATTCTCAATAAAATCCTTGCAAACCGAATTCAAAAGCACATCAAAAAAATAATCCATCATGATCAGGTGGGCTTTATTCCCGAGATGCAGGGATGGTTCAACGTACGCAAATCTATAAATGTAATTCACCATATAAATAAAAGCAAGAACAAAGATTATATGATCCTTTCAATAGATGCAGAAAAGGCTTTTGACAAAATCCAACACCCTTTTATGATAAAAACTCTTAACAATATAGGCATAGATGGCTCATTCCTAGAAACTATTAAAGCCATATACGATAAACCCACAGCCAATATCATACTGAATGGGGAAAAATTGAAGGCATTCCCCCTTAAAACTGGCACCAGACAAGGGTGTCCACTATCTCCACTTCTTTTCAACATAGTGCTGGAAGTCCTGGCCACAGCAATTAGACAAGACAGAGGAATCAGGGGCGTCCAGATGGGGGCAGAAGAGGTCAAACTTTCACTATTCGCAGACGATATGATATTATACATAGAAAACCCCAAAGATTCAACCAAGAGATTACTGGAATTGATAAATGAATTCAGCAAAGTCTCAGGATACAAAATTAATACACACAAATCCATAGCCTTCATATATGCTAATAACAATCAAGCCGAGAAACAAATTAAAGATGCTATACCTTTTGCAATAGCAACAAAGATGCTATACCTTTTGCAAATATTAGGAATATATCTAACTAAGGAGATCAAAGACCTATATAGAGAGAATTATGAAACACTGAGAAAGGAAATTGCAGAGGATGTAAATAGATGGAAAACCTTACCATGCTCTTGGATAGGCAGAGTCAACATAGTAAAAATGGCTTTGCTACCTAAATTAATTTACAGAATCAATGCAATCCCTATCAAAATACCAACATCATTTTTTGCCAATCTAGAAAAAATAATTCTACGCTTCGTGTGGAACCAGAGAAGACCCCGTCTAGCCAAAGCAATCTTAAGCAAAAAGAACAAATTGGGAGGCATCTGTCTACCAGACTTCAAACTATACTACAAGGCTATAGTAACCAAAACTGCATGGTATTGGCACAAGAACAGACATGTAGACCAATGGAACAGGACTGAGAACCCAAATATAAACCAACCACATACAGTCACCTGATCTTTGACAAATTCCAGAAAAACGTACACTGGGGAAAAGATTCCCTATTCAACAAATGGTGCTGGGAAAATTGGATGGCCATATGTAGAAGACTGAAAGTGGACCCACACCTCTCACCTCTCACAAAAATCAATTCACAATGGATAACAGATCTAAACCTAAGACATGAAACCATAAGAATTCTCAAAGAAAATGTTGGAAAAACTCTTATGGACATTGGCCTAGGCAAAGAATTTATGAAGAAGACCCCCAAAGCAATCACAGCAGCAACAAAAATAAATACATGGGACCTGATCAAATTGAAAAGCTTCTGCACAGCCAAGGAAACTATCACTAGAGTGAACAGACAACCTACAGAATGGGAGAAAATATTTGCATGCTACACCTCTGATAAAGGGCTTATAACCAGAATCTATACAGAACTTAGGAAAATCAACAAGAAAAAATCAAACAACCCTATTAAAAAATGGGCAAAGGACATGAACAGAAACTTTTCCAAAGAAGACAGAATGATGGCCAGCAAACATATAAAAAAGTGCTCAACTTCTCTAATCATCAGGGAAATGCAAATCAAAACCACAATGAGATATCACTTAACTCCAGTGAGATTGGCTCATATCAAAAATCCCCAAATAACAAATGTTGGCGGGGATGTGGACAGGTAGGAACACTCATACACTGCTGGTGGGACTGCAAATTAGTACAACCTCTATGGAAAAGAATATGGAGATATCTCAAAGAATTAAAAGTAGAATTACCATTTGACCCAGCAATCCCACTACTGGGTATTTATCCAAAAGAAAAAAAGACATTTTATAATAAAGACATCTGCTCTCGAATGTTCATAGCAGCACAATTCACAATTGCAAAGTTGTGGAAACAACCCAGGTGCCCATCAATACACGAGTGGATCAATAAAATGTGGTATATGTATACCATGGAGTATTACTCAGCAATAAGGAACAATAGTGAATTAACACATCTGGTATTATCCTGGTCGGAGCTAGAACCCATTCTTCGAAGCGAAGTGTCACAGGATTGGAAAAACAAGCATCACTGGTACTCACCATCAAACTGGTACTAACTGATGAACACTTACATCACACAGGGCAATAACATTCATCAGGGGGCGGGCGGGCGGGAGGGGGGTGGAAGGGATGGGAAAAACTCTCACTGAATGGATGTGGGGAGCACAGTTTGGGAGATGACCACGATTGTGGCTCTGACACGGGCAGAACAGGGGCAATGTGTATGGCCAAAATGTTGTACCCCCATGATATTCTGAAATTAAAAAAATAAATAAAAAAAAAAAAAAAAAAAAAAAATTGTAGTTCCTACAAACACTTCCACATATTGGCAAATGACACCATCATCCATCCTGTTGCTTAAACTAAAAAAACGGAATTCTTTCTCAGTTCTGTTTGTTCCCTCAAGTTTCTCAGCCCAATCCAATTCCACTATCAAAACTTAAAGATACAAGCTCTAACAAAATAATAACAATAAAATAACAGTAATCTTCTCATGTTTGCATCCACAGCACCACCTTATTCCAAGTCATTTGGACAGCACACATAACCTGATTTATCTATCTCTTGCTGCTCATGTGTCTGTACCATGCTTTTCCCAAACAACTCCTAAAGTCATATTCTAAAAATGTGAGTCAGGTCAAGCCCCACATCTCTTAGAACCTTTCAAGGTCATCCTATTAAATTTGAAGAAAATGTAAACTTACTACCTAACCCCAATAATGCCCCTCCGTGATTTGTCCCAAGCCCACCTCTCCAGCGTCGTTGAGAAGCTGTCATTCTTCTCGTACTATCTGCCCCAGTGAAGATGCCCTGGCTTTCCTTTTCTTATTATACTAACTTGAAAAGTTGGCCCTGGCTTAGGATTTTAAGAGTCACCATTTCTTCAGCTCAAAGTAATCTTGACTCGTGAAGGTCTCAGCCCCAGTTAGGTTCCATCCTCTGTGTCATTCCTTTTCATTTGCTTATTTGAGGTGTTGTTATCTGAATTTTCTTGTTTACTTGTTTACTGTCCGTTTCTTCCTGTTAACGTGGAAACTTCATCTGAATTTGGACCTTATTTGTTTTGATTACCTGTCTGTCCCAAGCATCTAGAAAAATGCTTCATTGTAATATTTGTTGTTAAACATTGTACTTATTAGAGCTGCAAATAAGCCAACTTAAAACAACACAAAGAATTTTTAGAAAAATGCAGTTTTTATCAAGTAGTGGAAAATTCAGTGTTTGAATGGGGAATTTTAAGCAAAAATTTTGCAAATATCCAATAACATTGATTGAGAAATCCTAGAAATGTTCTAGGATATCATATTTAGGAAGAACATGTCTACAATATTAATCTTCAAAGTGTATTGCTCAGTACAGCTATTCAGAGAAATGATATTGGGTCTAAATTATGAAAACTTCTCTTTCGTTAGTCTATGATTAGAATAAATTTATTAATTCACTATTGTAAATGAACGACACCAGAAACACATGAGAGTTCAAGTTCAGTTTTCATCATGAAAGCCACGGAGAGTGTATTAGTTTTCTAGGGTTGCCAAAACAAATTACCACAAGCTAGGTAGTTTAAAACAACAGAAATTTATTCTTTCAAAGTTCCAGAGAGTAGAAGACTAAAATTAAGGTGTTGGCAAGGCCACATTCCCTTCATAGGCTCTAGGGGAGAATCCTTCCTTGCCCCTTCCAGCTTTGGTGGTTGCTGGCAACCTTGGTGTTCCTTGGCTTCTAGACATATCATTCCCAGCTCTGCCGCCATTGTCACAAGGCTGCTTCTTGTGTGTATCTCAGTGTCTTCACATGGCCTTATCAGGACATCAGTCACTGGATTAAGACCACCTAATGCAGTGTGATCTTATTTTAACTTGATTACATATTTGAAAATCCTATTTCCAAATAAGGTCATATTCACAGGTACAAGCGTTTTAGGACTTGAAGATTGGAGACACAATTCCACCCACTACAGAGAGTTTAGTCAGAGTTGGCATCACTCACAGGACGACATTGAGGAGAATAAAACAGGAGCTGTTTAGTCATGGAATGCTAAACCCAATACACATCCAATTTATCTAAATTCCTCTTATTATGAACCTGTCAAAAATCATTCTCTTTATCTGGCTTCCATAATATTATATTCTTACTTCTGCAGAAATGATACTTGCAAATATATCTTCATGCAAGGAGAGAATTTATCATATAAATTTCAACTACTAAAGTCCCATAATTATTTTAATTAAATTAATCACTTATTGTAACTTCCTCTGTGGGTACAGAGATAGAAAAGGATTAGTATAAACATAAACTCAAGTATTCTAGTTTTAAAGACAGTTTTATTTTTCATTCTAAATAAACACACTAATATTTTGACTTTATATATGTGTGTGTTTGGCATGGCAAATAAGATACCACTTGCTCCAGGATTAAAATCTTCCCTGGATAGGCTAGACTCTGTAATATGATAAACTTACCAAAGTGATGAATTCTATCCCATTTGATCATTGAGCGATAATTTCCAAAACATTTTGTAGGACACATACCTATGCCTCGATGATACTCTTGGACTTCAAATACGCTACTATGATTGTTCCAGTTATCCACATGGAAAAACTGAGATTCAAAGATTCACATCCACCTTTATCTCTCTGGAAAAATTCTACCTGTTTTGAAATAAAGCCAAATCATCTTGTAAAGGACACAGACTTGTCGGTGTTTCTTCAATAAAAAATGCAATGGTGTGTCCTTGTTAAAACAGCAGTGAAAAAGTTTTTAAATTCTCTTTATAATAGAAGTTGAAAACACCAACAACAAAATGCTTATTAAAAAAAAAAAAAGCAACTTCTAAAAGAGACACTTGGATTTTATTCCATTGCAGAATTTTACTCTCTCAACCCTATTTAAAAGCATTGATAGTAAAAGGCAAAGACGTCCTGAAATGATGTTTACTATGCTGTGAATACAAAGTTGTAACTGCTGTGGGAAAGAGAAATGAGGCTATTAAAGCTGAAGGTGTCAGTGCATGTCTACAAATTATACTTTGCTTCAGAAAAGTTGTCTGTCTTACCATGAATTGTAAATGTATTTTACTTCTTTATGCTTTATAGTCTTGGGAAGGTGTATTTAGTTGAGGAGACCAGTGACAGAAACTCAGAACGCAGCAGGAAAGATACACAGGGAGGGCCTTCACCTCTAGAAAGCGCAATGTGGGAAGGGGGGTTACATTTGGAAGAATTAAACACGAACACATGTCTTTTAACATATCATTTTCTTTAAATGGGATCATGTTATATGTGCTGTTTTATATAATCACAAATATCTTTCTCTTCTTTTACTAACCTTGTACCTTTCTTTTATCATCCCTCCACTGGATCACTTTCACTTCTGTGGGTGACCAACGTCAACGACCTGGCATGCACCTGTCCTCCAGCTTATATACTTTATGAATAAACACACACACTCTTTTTGTCATGTTTTATAAAAAATGAAATCATAAATGTTCATAGTTGTGAACCCTGCTTTTCTCAGTTGTTAGTACACAATAAAAATCCCCCCAAGACAATCAGTATAGTGCTAACTCATTCATTTCATATTATTCATAATATCCCATTGTATAGATACTCCACAATTTATGGCACCATTTGCCTTGAGGAGCCTCTTGCTTTAATTTCCAGTTTTTCTTTGGGTGTCAATAAACTGCTTGTACTTGTATCTTCATGTGATTGCATTCCATTGTTTAGGGAATAGAACTAAATAGTCACAGAACTAGAATTGCTGACTAAGAGTTTTTAAATTATAATTTATTTAAATTAATATTACCATATTGCATTTATTTTTTTCCTATTCCAGTGTGCTTTTATTATAGAAGCCAAAGAAAAGACAAAGGAAGCCATCCATTTATCTAAACATATGGAATTAATTAAATGCACTATGGCATAGAGCACTATTCAGATATTAAAATTGACAACATAGAAGAATAGTTAAGCACAAAGAAACTGCTTATGATATTTTGTTAGGTGAAAACATTAGGTCACACAATTGTATGAAATAATGTCCCATCTTCCTGTTCTTTTTTTTTTTAATTTCAGAATATTACAGGGGTACAAATATTTTGGTTACATAAATTGTTTTTGTACTATTTGAGTCAAAGTGATAAGTGTGCCCATCCCCCAGATAGGGTGCACTGTTCCTGTTAGGTGTGAATTTACCCATCCCTTCCTCCCCCCTCCATCTGCTTGATTTCCATATTGCATTTAAATAAAGATGTAATGATTAATCCTTAACCCACCAATGTAAAAAACTATGTCAATATCTCAATCACTGTTACCTTTCATTATTATTTAATATATAATTCCATGTTAATTTATAATTAGAGCTACAGAAGGGTTAACATCTTTTCATGAATTTTTTAATAGTTGGATTTAAGCTTTAGCGAATTTCCTGTTCATATAATTTACCCAGTTCTTGCTAAATCACTTTTATTTTTCTTTTCAATTTATGGGAGCATTTTGCAGATTATTAATATTAAAACTTTATATATCATATGCATTGCAAATATAATGTATCTAATTTTCTAATCTCTTGGGTTTGTTTCCTATTGTTTCAGTAACTTAAGATTTTGTTTGTTATGATTTTTTTGCAATTTGTATTTATATTGTACCATTGAGTCTCACATGTGTGACTGTATAGGATTGAAAGAAGGACATATATTCTGAGGTAATTTCTCTTTAGGGAGTCATGGGTATGTGGGCAGGGTGTGAGTTTCCTTGCAGAGTTTGGACCTCACATGGCCAATCATTCTGGCAGACACTAGGATAGGATAGGATAAGAATTTGGCCTTTGACAAAAGGAAGGAACAACTCCATCATGGTTTCATCCCTAGCATTCCATGATTACAGAATTTGTAGTCCCATAAAGAGTCAATAAATAGTTGATACTTTTAAATAATTGAATAGTTCTACTCACTGATAAATTAGACACATATTTTCTATAAATCAGGACAACAATTTATCTCTACAACAAAACTGGTTCTTGTCAGGAAGAAAAGTTTAGCTCCAACTATTATTAACACCATCATGGGTGCCAGAAAATCTAGGAATGTTCCAGTTTCAAAGATTCTGGCCTTTTGTTATCAAAAGCGCATTTGGAATTACCAGAAAATGAGCTCTAACACTTAGTTCAGAAAATATACACAGTTATTCTAAAATCAGTATATTTAAATTTTCTCTAACATTTTGTTTCACAATAATGATGAAACTATCTGACTTTTCAATTCCTCAGTTACTTGGGAGTCTACTCATTTTGAATCAGACCCATGCTGGTGAGCTTACAGGACCATGCTAAGGTTCTCTTATGGTGAAGGTTCAGCCATGGCTACATCATACTTTAATATCTATTCAGGCCAAAATAATATTGTCTATGTTATTTGATGCAGCCTTCTGAGTAATCACCTAAGTGCTCCTTGAAGAGCTTAGATAGATTCAAAGCTCATTTTTTTTTACTTTGCCTATCATTATACAGAATCTCTAGCATTCCATGATTACAGTCGGCATTCCCATAGTCAATAAATAGTTGCTATTTTCCTATGTCCAAGTGATCTAAGTGATATTTTCCTATGCCCATCTCTTTTCTATGCCCAAGTGAGATGTCCCCATCATCTTAGTAATAATACAATTTAAGCTTCCAAGAATTTATGATAGACTTTGGTTTTGGTTACTAAACTGTTGTATATGAGACTTCTTAAGTTCATCTTATGATATTCTTCTCTTTATAAAATTGTTTGAAAATATATACTAACTCTATATTTAGAGAACATAAGTGGAAAATGTGTTAAATATTATATTTCATGAGTAGAATTTTTATTCTTAAAATTATCTACCTATTTAGGATAAAGCAATTTTGCCACTAATAATTATTTGAAAGTCATGCCAGTGTTTTGAATATTTTAATAGTATATGGTTACAGGATTCAAGAGTATGTGAACTCAAACTTGTCAGTCTACCACAGGGTCTCCAAAGGAATTCTAAAACAACAACTGAAGGGAAATCACCATAATTGCTACTTTATATGGCATCACTACACTCCAGGTGTGATTTCAAGCACTTTACACATGTGCACACATTTAACCCTCAGAGAATCCCTAAAAGTTAGATCTCTTGATTACAGGTAGGGACTTGGGGGCACAAGTGATATTCTTGATGTCTCATGGCTTTTTAGTGGCAAAGGAGGATTCACACCTAGGAATCTGGCACTTGAGACCTCTTCATTGCTTCACTAGACAGCCTCTCAGTGTAGCACAATGAGATAAAAAAGCCAGAGCAGCACCCAACACCCTACCTTGTTGAGTTAAAATAAAGTTGGGTTGGAGGCTTCTCATCCTCAAATTCCAAATCTAACCCAATTGATTATTAACCTGAAGCAGTGAGAACTCTGAAATCTGAGTGCTACTGTGAGAAGGCCAAGGAGAGAGTGGCCAAATGTGGAAGACTCTAACTCAGAGGAATGGCTTTGAACATAGAAGGACAAAGTATAGGGTTCGTGTGTGAGAACCTGGCACAGGCATGCCTTCAATGCTCTCTGATGCTGGCCACTTCCAAACATGGACTAACAGACTCGGAGACCCTGACCGGTGAGTTTTCAGCATTGGGAGGAACAAGGAGAGGAACCAGAAGGGAGGTTGCTATGGACTGAGGGGCAGGCTAAAATCTCCCCAAACCCCCAGAGTCATTACCCACCACTGACAGAAAGAAGCAAACTACAGAGAAAGGCGGCTCAGCATCTGAGGTGAACACCTCAGGAATAAGGAACCAGAGAACAGAAAATCCAACCCATTGGGTCACTAGGTAGACAAAAATTTGAGAACAATATTTTAAAAGGTCTGCTTCTTGGTCTTACTTCTGGTTGTTCAGACAATTCTGAGATATTAACTCTAATGTTACATCATACGCGCAATAGGAGATTTGGTGTAGATCAGTGAAGTTGAGTCACAGTGCATATTTTTCCTCTCTGTAGACCCTATTGCATACCCAATTTGAAAGCATGAGTACCTGCCCTGTAACCAGTATTGCTTTCTGGGATTAAATGTAGAAGTAGGGGAGTGAGGAAGGAACATTAGCAATTTGTGGAAGTCTTATTTTGGTCACAGCATACAACTAAATAGGCTGTTTTTACTTTTTTAATTGTACCATGTACAGAATGTCCAATTTGGCCAAAATATGCTGGTAAGCTAAGGAAAAAATTGAAATAGGCTATCTGTAAATTAAATTATCTATCCCAGATGTTATTTCACAATATCATCTTGTAATGAACACATATGACACATATGAATCTTTCTTTAATGAGCAATTGAATATAATAAGCTCTTCAGAAACTCATTAGCCAATATGACCATGAGTTTATTGCAATCTACTGTTTGCAAAAGCCAAAGGCTTATTTGAAACAATTAATACTACAGAAAGACAGACTGTAAAGACATTACACTGTTTGTGTAATGAGTCCACTCCTTTTGTTATCAAAGTTTTCTTATGTTTTGAAATTAGATATTAAAAAAGTAAAAAAAGAAATATGAATGAAAATTCATAGAGAAGTGAGGGAGAGAGAAAGTGTGTGTGTATCAAGACAGAGAACCCTGAAGGATATTTTTACATCACTTAAAAGCCATAATTGATCACATTTTCCTATGATTACCTAATATTCATTGAATAAGCACCTATGTGAGCAATCCCAAGGGAGTTAGCACCAAATAATGATTGTCTGACTACATGTGCCAGCTGTACCTGTCCTGTCTATCTTGTCTTCTCAATGAAATCTGGAATATAAGTATCTGCTTATCCACCAAGGAAAACCATAAGACAAATTATTTCTCTTCTTGTTTTAACTACTAGAACATTGAAATTGATTTTGGGGCTCAGCTACAGAACTCAGTTTATCTCAGAATCTTGTTTCTTTTTTTCTCATTTTTAAAACATTTTAAATATCTCTTTCTCTCTTCCCTCTCTCTCCCAGACAGGATTCACACACAGGCACATAGATAAATATACATATATGTTATTTATCGTTCTAAAGCCTCCTCCATCCCTGAGATCCGGAGGTGCATGCTGAAGACCAGTGAAAGGAAAAGTGGCGTATGCCCCGCTCCTCAGCCACCAGGGCGCTGTGCCCAGTCGCTCCCAGGCTGTAGGGGTTTTGAACCTGGGTGGCAGATCCAGGGGGTCTGCCTGGGGCAATGATCCATAGTGCCATAGAGATCATGACTCAGATAATTAACTTCCATGGACAATTTATTCTAAGAATTTTCCATAGTTGAAATATTTCATTCCTCCTTCATCATATGATTTTCTAAATTTCAGACCCTCTCTAGTCATCTAACTTTACTTCCCTAAACTGCTTCAGAGTTTCTCTGTTGATCCAAACTCCCATTTTCCTCCCCTCTGGGTCATTTTACAGCATCTGAGGGTTCCTACCTTCTCCATCTCCCAACGAGACTGTCCCTGTAATCTTATCTTTGCCTAAGGACACTGCCTTCGACGCAGTCCACACTGGTGAAAACTGCTCACTCCACCACACTGTTCACGGGAGCTGATGGCAACATCCTCTTTGTTTTCAAATGCTACTTTCAGATTACTATTCTCCCATCTTATATAAAACCTTGGTACTTTGAGGGTTAGACCAACAAGAGAATCCTTTACCATCGGAAGTCATGTTTATTGATCACATCCCAGTGATTTCCTCCTTGTCTTTGGAAATTTTAGTACAGAGTTTATTACCGTCCTGTCATGTCTTGCCATCACCCTGGTTAACTTCCATCCAATATTCAGTACTTTAATATCTAATACAGTGATATGCACCACTAATTGCATTAAACCTCCTGACCCACGGGCAATTCTGGACTTTGCCACAACCCAACTGAACCACCATTAAAATAGTAACGCAATTTATTTTTACCAAGCATCCGAATTCCCAGTTCTCTCTTCATTATAAGCATATCACCTCTTCTTCAATCTCATATATACTTTCGGTTGTTTGGCTCCTCCTTTCCTCCTCATAAGTACACTCTGAATTTTTCTTCTTCCTTAAACAACTTAGATTACATGCCTTCCTGAAGAACTTAAATATTCCCATATTTCCACACCTACCTTGCCTTTTTTTTTTTGGAGATAGGGTCTCGCTCTGTTGGCCAGGCTGGAGTGCAGTGGTGTCGTCATAGCTCACTGCAACCTCACACTCCTGGGCTCAAGTGATCCTCCTGCCCCAGCCTCCCAAGTAGCTGGGACTACAGGTGTGAGCCACCACGCCCAGCTGATTTTTCTATTTATTGTAAAGACAGTGTCTTCCCATGTGCTCAGGCTGGTCTCGAACTCCTAGCCTCAAGCAATCCTCCCACCTTAGCCTCCCAAACTGCTAGGATTACAGGTATGAGCCACTGTGCCTGGCCAATACTTTCCCCCTTTTTATTGAGTCTCAGCTACCAGGAAATAACTGCCAACACTGGACCAATTCAAATGTCAGCGTACAAGCTGGTAATACAGCTTATTAACTGGGTAACATTGGGTAAGTTACTTATCCTAAATTCCATATGGAACTGGAATAGTAACAATTACTCATCAGGTTTGCAAGTGTTGTTGACATAATCTATGCACATTCTTAGTCCGAGAACGGCCCAGAGTATATGCTCCATATATTATGACTATTTTTCTCACATTGTCTATTTAAACTTTTTCTGTTCTTCTGAAACATCCTCTCCTACTATAATAATTTGCCTCTCATACTAAAAATATTGCCTTGCCTCTTCCAACGTAGAGAAAATAGAAACAATCTCAGACAAATTTTCTCAAATTCCCCCGTAACGTTGGAGTATCCGTATCCATGCATTCTTCCCTCATTTTTGTTACAACAAAAGAGGTGTTTCTCAACTTGACTTCCACTCTTGTTCCTAATCTCATCAACAAGGATCTCAGAGATCTCATCTCTATTCTTATTAATTAGCTCTTTATTTTGTTTCTATTTTTTACTCCTTCCCCTTTCTTCCTCCCTCTCTCCTTATATTTTTCATTAGCATTTAAATATGATAAATCCTCCCTTAAATTAAAATTTAAATACAACCTACCAAATACATTTTCATTTATCTTTAGTTCCCCAAACTCCACTGACATAGCTCTCATTAACATTTCTCAATATCTTGTTGAAGAAATAAACTTCTCAGCGTTTAATTAAGTGACCCACAGCATAGTCTCTGTGCCCTTGATGTTCTCCGGCCATTCTCCTTGATGTTCAGTGTCCTTTGCCAGCATTTCCTCTGCCGACCACTCACGTGTTTGCATCACCCGCAACGATCCCCGTCACCCTGACTCTCTCGAGAACGGGGTACGTGAGTGGAAAAAACAGAAATTCCCTCCCCTCGTGGAACTTACACTCTAGTGAGGGGAAAACACAGTAAACAATAATCATAACATAAACAATAACCATAGTAAATAAGAATATTAGATAATATGTTGAAAGGGATAAGTTTAGTATAAAAACAGAGTGGAACAAGGAACATTGAGGATGTTAAGGGAGGAGACATAATGAGCAGAGGTGACCTCACCGAAGGTAACATTTCCCCACAGACTCGAAGGAGGGGAGGGTGGGAGCCCCACGGCAGCCTGGGGGGAAAGCATCCCAGGAAAAGGACACAGATGATGCAAAAACCATGAGGAATGTGACTAGGAGGATTTTTATAAGGAAATTAAGGAAGATTGGGAAGATGAATGACGTGGGAGGGGCTGGAACAGAAGTTGAACAGTAAGATACAACTATTAATATTACTACGGTAAGAGATGGCATTAAGTAATATGCAGAATCATTACATAAGCTTCGACTTTCCTCTGAGAGAAACAAAAGGTCACTGCAAGATTTCAAGGAGATAACTAGCATGATTGTCTTTGCTTTTAAAGGATCACTCTGGCTGCTCTTCTGAAAACAGCTTGCAATGGAGTGTGGGTGGCAGGGTTGGGGACAGGGATACATTATGGAGATATTTCAGTCTTTACGGCAAGGGGTGAGGGTTCTGACCGGAGTGACAACGGAGGAAGTAACTCAGAAGTGGGAGGGCTCTGGATTTTTTGAATGAAGACCCAAAAGGAAGCCCACACAGATGGGAAGACAGGTGTGGAGAAAGAGAGGGAGTCAGGAATGACTCCTTTGGCTGATTTCTTTCTTGCCAGCACTATCGGTCCCTTAGGTTCCTGCTGCCTGATAGTCTTTCAATGCCTTCGTGGATTTTTTTCTTTTAGTTCTTTTCTGTGTTGGAGGTGGTCTGAAAAAAACTCTTTGCCATTAATGAAAACAGACCAGGGCCACTCTTTCTAGAATTCCCCTATAAATGGTATAATGTCTCAATTTAGATTTGGGAATACAAATCTGGATCGCAACTAAACAAGGAACAGGGAAAATATCAATTTAATATTATTCATTAACTTAGCCCTTGGTATATTTATTATTTTGTATATATTAATATCTATATTAATATAGATGTGTATATGTATATATATGTGTGTACAGACATATATACACGTGTACACACACACACATACATGCACACATGTGCATGCACACATTTTTAAATGGCTAGTTAAATACAAGCTGCTTAGAAACTTTCATTGTATTTATTTTTCTTGTTGTTTAAAATAAATTCTGTATGATGTACCTGGTCTCTTTTTGAACACACTGATGATGTAAATGAAACAATAAATAGATTGATTCAACCATATAGACTCAGAGAATTTTAAATACTCCTGCAGTAGGTGCAAGAACAAAAAAACTAAAATAATATTAGCTCCAGAATTTATAATAACAATTTAACGATATGTTTTCTGAAAACAAGAATTTTTTAAGTGAATACAGTTAAATTTTTACATCTTTAAGTTTTAATAGAAAGGGATGAGACCCATTTAAAACTGTACCATTCCACCATTTCTTAGATGAAATACTCATTGATCTATTTTGGCAATGAGATATATAATGAGGTAGGGAAAGACTCACAAAACTCAGAGCTTTGAAACATATGCAGCTGCATCTGTTATGTTCTGCCTAGAGTTTCCTCTCTGTAGAAAGTTGCATAACCACAGTCAAGAGATTTAAAAGGCTTCCATTAATTTGCAGTGGCAGCAATTAGCAGAACCAGTGCTAAGCCTTGCTAGATTTCAAGCTGTCATTGTCTGGTCATTTTTATTTAAAGTTTTTATAAACTTGCACTATCATTTGCTAAATGCATTAATATATATAAGAAAAATGTTTTTTTGGGAAAAATTCCCTAAATACCTAAGAATATTTTTAAATGACATTTGAAGTCCCAGAATTGAACCCATGTGGTATATAAATGACCTTGTAAAGACAGGACAGAAATGCCAAATCATAGATTAGAAATAGTTAAGAAATGGAAACTACATTAGGGATAGAATCACTAAACTCATAGAACTAATAAGCCACTGTGATAGAAAAATGCTGCAATGAAGTTATGGTGTGAAGCAAAAGCACAGTCTCTATTGTCAGATCAGTGTTACAACACTTGCCCTGTTAGTACATGTGTTATGATAAGCAAATCTTATTCCTATTTGATTAGGAGGTAGAATTAGAAAATATTCCACATATTTCCTTTGGGTAAATACCCAGTAGTGACACGGGCAGTGCATGGGCAATATATATAGCCAAAGTGTTGTACCCCCATAATATTCTGAAATAAAAAAAAAAAGAAAATGTTCCATGTATTTCATCCTTCTTTTTTCTCAATAATGATATAAGTAATCCAACCAAAAAAGACTATTTCCTAGCTTCTTGAAGCCCATGAATGATCTCTAAGGACTCTTTCTATCCAATACTCTAAAATTTATAATGGTGTCGAAAAGATTATACAAAAAATCACAAAAATCTTAACCATTTGTTTCCCAACCTGTGCTCTTTAAGACTGAGGAAAGGCATTCAGAGTGTAGGGGGCTGTACAGAGTTGGCTGGTATCTTAAGGAGCAGCGGGAACAGCAGCAATAATATTAATAGAAACCCTAACTTAAAATGGGTAAAAAACCAGAAGTTTGTCTTTTTCATGCAACAGAAAGCCTGGAGGTAGGTTGTTCCTGATATTCGTTCAGTTGCTGGAGAATATCAGGGTCTAAGTTAGAGTCCAGGCTTTTGTAGTTCTCCCATTACAGCATCAACCAAGAGGAAATAAATAAAAAGAAAGGATCAGAGAAACAGAGGCTTTTTCAGTACCTCCAGGACTCTGTCACTCAGTCATTTGTAGTTAGAAAGGAAGCATTATTTTTTCATTTTCAATTATGTATAACAGAATCTGGCAAATGAGAGGGAATTGGAACTGCTTAAATAAACTGTTTGCAGCTGCCACAATGGAGGATCAGTGGGCAAAAGAGAAAATTAACTTGATGCACAGTGATGTGCCCCAGTTCTGAAAATATAGTATATTCTCTAGGAAGTATACAACATGTCTCAGATTTATATCTCCCATATTCCTACATATGTCTTTATAATAAACCCACATTATTTGAGATAAGTCGATAAAGACTCTTACTAGGCGCCATAAAAATCTTATTTATCAATGAAGGGTCTCAAGCTCCAAGTTTAACTGTTTTATTCAAGATGTAAACACAGATGGAATCAAAATTTAAATCCAGACATCACTGACTCCAAGAACAACTTTGTTTTTCCTCCCAATTCTCCAAATTACATTTACTGTCTGTCATCTCACAAGAGAATGGAAACTCCATAAGGATAGAGATTTCATCTGTTCTGTTTGACCCTGAATTTACAGTGTTTGAAACAGTGTTCAGCAAGTATTTGGTGCTAAATAAGCATCTAATTGTTGAATGAATGACTAGTAATCCTCAATAAATGTTAACTTATTTTATCATCCTTGTCACCTACTTGGAGTAAATAAGAAACTATTCTGCTTTCTAGAATTGTACCCCTCCTTTTATATCTGGATATCATATTTCTTGTCATCTCAGCTCTGTATGACACTCTCCTAGCCTGCTCACAATTATGAAGCAAGTTTCTCTGGGCAGAAAAATCCTTTCATAAAGTACATGCACTTTTCTCCACAGGAGAAGACAAATCGCCCACAGGGTTTCTCTGAGACAATTGTGTCCAAAGCCAGCTTGCACACTGGAAGCAGTCACACACTGGTATCTGCATAAAAATGTGACAAACACAAGCAGAGAGAGAAGGACTGAAAAACCACAGTTCCAGAAGCACAACATTCTGGGTCCTCTTGCTGGAAGGAGAAAAAGTCTCCTCATCTCAGCAGCTTCAAAGGGCTTCTCTGCAGTACAAGGATTAATGCTTATAATGATACGCCTGAGTCAGTATTAACTTTAAAATTCTGTTCATTAAGTCTCTTTGAAAGGCTTTGGGAAGCTGTTATTCATTTTTTAAAAAGTTTATGTCAAGCATAATTGGAGTAAAATACTTTTTAAAATAATATCTCAGTTATTGGAAATATTCACTTGCATATATCACATTATTGCTGTTTTACATTGCTGATCAATTCATGGCATATATACAAGACTTTAATTTCATAATGTTGCACCATACCAAGCTCATGATTACATTTACTATTACTGGATATTAAGCTAATTGTTACAATATAAATTTGCTGACACCTTAACAAAAAAATATTGTTTATGGCACAAAAGTATTTGTTCAGTTGTTTTCACATATGGATAATCTTAATTGCAGAGTTCTTTCACACAGAGATATGCCTTCATAGCAATAGTAATAAAGAATTGATTTTTTCTACTAAGATTGCATGTAGCATCTGTTATTCCGTAGTCAAAAGAGTGCTTCCAGCATGCACAGATGGAAAAACATGGCCCTGTTAAAAGTTTCATCATCTTAATGAAGTGTATTTAGTATAATATAACACTTTTCAAATATTATGAAAAGATTCACACTAGACGTTTGGTCAACTTTTCTAAATGTTCCATTCAGTTACTCCAGAATTTTTAAAGAATATGAAAATTATTAACTTCAGTAAATTGTAGTTTACTTCTAAAATTAATAGTGAAGCTCTTCACATTTTTATGGTACAAAATTCCCCTAACCATCTCCATTGCCTTCTCTCCTTATAAGTAGTCATATTTAGAAGGAAACATGCACCAACACATAGGAAATATATTTGAGTTTTATTTAAAGGGGATGACTAAATACAATGGATTATTGCTATTTATTTGTGAGATACCACTGTAGACAGGAGAGTAGTACTATTCCAGATTAATATTTTTCTTCTTCACAAAGGTAATCATTCCTTTCTTCTTTCCTACCTATTGATGCAATTCTTAATGGGTATTAACTAGCCAGAAAGCTTACTAATGCCTGTTATGTTGATTGTCTCCATTTACTTTAGGCTCACAAGTTAAATTTCTACTTCTTTTCCATTAAATTGCTATTTTGCTACTTACACCACCTTGATAAAGACTATTTAATGAGTAGACAATTTTTTGTGAAATTTTTTCTTTGTAATAAGATATACATCTAAAGAGAAAAAGAAAATTAAATCTATGTTGTTGATGAAAAAGTTTATGTATTGTAATACCACCAATATTTAAGAGCATTTTATTAATACTCTACTAATTTGCTCATTACTACTATTTGCTATGCATTACTAAGTCACCACAATCTCAAAGACAGATACACATTAAGAATCTCAAAAAGACTTGTTATTAAAATAAAAATTAAAATAGCAACCAAAGGTCATTATACAAGAGTTTCAGTTATAACAGAAGGTAAAAATATACACTATTCCTAAGAATAGAGAAAGTAAAAAACATCTAGAGATATCATCTGTGTTTCACCAATTTGAAAAAATATTAAAGGATATGTCTTGTCATGAGTCATGCTACGACATTAGGAATATTTGTGTTCTATATACAAAAGACAGATAATAGATAAATATTAATAGAACACAGTCTAAAGAAAAAAGTCTTAATCAATAATTAATTTCAAACGTGTTACAGATTTGAAAGAGAAAGGCAAAGAGAAATATATAACATGTACTCATCCAGAGATTGGTTATTCATTTGTTAGACTTCTGTATTAGTCAGCGTTCTCCAGAGTGACAGAACTAATAGGAGATAGATAGATAGATAGATAGATAGATAGATAGATAAATTTAGATATGGATAGATATAGATACAGATAGATGAGAGGGGATTTCTTAGGGGAACTGTCACATACAGTTCCAGAAGCTGAGAAGTCCCACAACACGCCATCTGCAAGCTGTAGAACCAGGGAAGCCAGTGGTGTGGCTCAGTCCAACACCAAAGGCCTGAGGACCAGGGAAGCAGATGGCGTAACTCTCAGTTAAAAGTTCAAGGGCTGAGAATCTGGGAGACCACTGGCGCAAGTCCCAAAATCCAAAGGCTGAGAACCTGGAGCTCTGATGTCCAAGGGCAGGAGCAGACAGGTGAATTAGCTCTAGGCGAGAGAGAGAGGGGATTCTCCTTTCTTCAGCTTTTATTTTCTATCCCGACCCTCAGCCAACTGGATGGTGCCAGACCACATTGAGTGAGGGCAGATCTTCCCTACTCTGTCCACTGATTCAAATGCCAATCTCTTCCAGAGTCACCCTCACAGACACACCCACAAATAATGCTTCGCCAGCTACCTGTGTATCCCTTAATCATCAAGTCAACACCTAAAATTAATTGTCACAACTTCCTACATTTTTGTGCTTCTTTTATACTTTTATTGAATGAAGCATATATTTTGCATGTCCCCTAAGGGCTGATAAGAAATCTTCGATACGTAGCTACAAATGGGTATGTTCTCCAACTTAACTAGTCAATCTTTGGTTCATGTTGTTGTTATGCTTTGTTCTGCTTTGTTTGCAATTCTATTAGATGCTTTTTGGGCAAACCAAATAGAAAATTGCGCTATGGGATAATCAATAGTTTCTCATATTTAAAATATCTCCCTTCTCTTTTAAATAATATAAAATAAAAGCAAATGATTTATTTATTTATTAACTCAACAAATATTTATTTGGACTCTTCATGTGATAAGTCATTTGCTGGCCCTTGATAATACAACAAGGAATAAACATCACCCCTTCCCTACAGCAGCTTACAATATAGTGGGAGAGAAAGGCCAAATAATATAATTCATGTGTGATATGATAAATTCAAGTATGTAGCGATATTATAGTGTATGTTCCTTTTCTTTTGCCAGTGAAATATACCTTATCACCTACAAGAAGACCAAAGAAACTTGCCAATTCATTCAATTTACTGTCATTGAGCCTCTCTTAAGTGTCAAGTACATATAAAAAGATAAACATGGATGCTGTCTTAATGCTGATCTCATGAAGCTTAATCTAGCATGAATATAATTTGACCTCCATTGTAGAGAAGATTCTGTTTGATAATATATTAATTTATTATATTAACATAATAATTCTTTTTTGAAAATAAAAATCAATGTAGGTCATATATATTTTTCAAATATAGACAATAATACTATTTACAAGTTGTGCTTATTCTTAAGAAACTATTAATAGGACAAAATTGTTTTGTTTTAGGAATAATACCCCTCCGTGGCAGAAACCCTCTTCACCTATCTCCTTTGCCCCTGCACAAAGTCTGCTTTTCTAGAGCCAAGTTATATGTGATGATTGGTGAGCAGTACCAGCCCCGTTAGAGCACTCCACTCAGAATTGTTTCTGTTTTTCTTTAACCTTTCCCTGTTTTGTCTCTAACCAGCAAAATATGCCCGCCTGGGGTTCCATTCTCATAGACTCATATGAGGTGACAACTTAAATAATCAGACTACATAAAGGGCTACATGGGCTACATACCACCATGGAAAGAATACAAACATTTGAGCCATAAAGAATTAGATTACAGTTCTCTCTCTCTCATCTACTTGCTATTGAAAATGTATTTAACTTTACTGAGTCTAAATATATGGATTTCTATGCTAGAAATGACACCACCAACATCATAGAGTTTAGGATGAAATTCAATTAATGTTTTACAAAATATACCTAGTATAATGCCTTACACATGATGAATTATAGCGTTAATTTCCATAGATACCAGACTGTATTTTAGGGATAATTCACTTCCTGAAGTTTAAAAAATGGTGCATATTCTTGGTGCCTTGGAAAGTAGAAGATAATTACCAGGTGTATTTATCAGTGTATCATCAAAACAATTCTTTATAAAATATTTTTTCTGATCTTTATCTAGCTCTAAGCCTTTAAGACAAATGGTAGATTATAGATGGTACAATGTAGGTAAAGCTCCACAACTGACTTAAACATAGTAAAAGGCCAGTAATATGATTTGTCATTATAAATAAAATACAGCAAATGAAGCTTTAAATGAGCTTATGGTTTACATTTTATTGTTTTTAGTTTTAACAGAAAAAAATGCAAAAAATCATATGTGTATTTTCCCACAAAGCCTGGAAAGATTAAAAAAAAATTAAAGGGGACTCAGTATGGCTTATGCGTCATACACTACGTTTCCTAAAAATCTCAATTAAGTTTCCTCTAGGGCTAGCAGCTCTGCAGGAAAATATTGTAGTTTTCCCTTGCTACCTCTACTGGAATTATTTCTAAAGTTAACTAACACTTTTTCTTTGTAGCAACATACAGGAATACAGAAAGGCCCAAATCTTGAGATGTGTCAAATTGCTTTTGGAAATAATGACTTATTGTCATGGTAACCTACAACCTAACGAATCTATCACAAGATCTCAGTCCAAGTACGAAATGATCTGCACCAGAGCTTTTAAAATAGTGACTCAGTTGCCTGAATCAGAAACGAGTTTCATATTCCTTTTCCTTCAAATTTTAGGTTATAGAGTATCGTCTAGCAAATAAATCCTTAACACATGGATGATTTTTTTTCCCCAAAACTGTGGAGAACTACAGTGTGTAGAACAGATTTAAAAACAGAACATTTGTAATATCTTTTAGGTAATCTTAAAGGCGTCTTTTTAATTTTATCTTTCCCATTGCCTCACCAACATCAGTAATTTACTATTTATATACATGTAAAATGCACCCACTTTAGAGTGATGGCGCCATTTGGTATTTTTCTTAGATCAAGTTATGAACATTAATTAAGAGATAAACAGTGGAGAAGAGAGTGGGCAGCATGGTATTTTCTTACATTTAGAGATTGGCACTGATGTCTATGCTATTAACAGGGAAAAATGATTAACTACAATCATGCCCACTTGTGATCGGATATACCCTCCAGACAAGTCAGAGGATTAGCAGTTTAAGTTCAAGAAAGCTGCACAGGATGGAAAAACAATAGGTGGCAACTAAACACCCTGACAGATAAGGTTTCATGGCTGTGTCCACGCAGGACCCGACTTCAAGGTGGTATTTCCTCTGCTCTTCAAATCGACTCTTATGGACGTAATTTGAAAATCATCATGCCATGCCACGAAATCATTTAACAATCCAAAACCATTTCTGATACGAAATGCTAAATAAATACATTTCCTTAATGACAAAGTGTAAAACGGAGAGGAAAATGAAATGAATGTGAAATCTTTGAAGAATAAATAATGTAACAACTCTTCTGCCCTGGAAATCCTGGAAAATATCTGTCTGTGTAACTGCCAGTGTGTAAACTCTGACCTCATAGTTCTCAGGAGATAGTTGTCAGGATATAGGAACCACCACCCAATTCAGCATGATTAGTCAGGAGAGCTAAGGCTGAGCTTCCCAGGTCAGAACAAGCCACCTGGGGAAGCCGGACTCTGACTTGCACTTGTCTTGTTAGTTAGAGCTGCAGCATCCCATTGAGTTTTAGAAATGTGGAAACAAGAAAAATACTTGACTTCTTTGCCCAGATATACCATTCTCTCTCTGTTAGAATATGTAAGCATTAAAAAACTTCAAACTGAAAAAGCCCAAAACTAAATCCACTGAATCCAGTGACCACACTTTTATAAGCTCTAATGAGAAATCCTGTCATATTCTTTGGAACAATGACAGTGCAATGCAGTAGCTAAATTATCTCTATCTCTACTTATTTATTCCAACCTTGTGTTAAAAGAAAAAAATCAGCTCAAATTCTGGAGATACAAAAGCAAACTTAAAAGACTATTTGACCTTCAGAAACGTATTGTCAAGAAAATGACCCATATACAGGTATTTTTGAAGCATTGTAGGATCATTGTGAGAGATGTGTGGGTCTGGTACTCTGATAGCTCCAGAAGAGCACTTATCTTAGCATAGAGATTTGTAAGGTATTTCTGGAAGAAAATGTATTAGAAGTTATTTGTGGGATGATTTGGAGTCAGTTAAAGGATTATTATTATATAATAGAAAGGAAATTTCTCATTTAACAAAAGGGTAGGCCATTTTAGAATAGGAAAGCAGCACTGGCAAAACCTCAGAAGTATGAGCCAGGTGGCATGAAAAGATTTGTGTTTCAGGAAGAAAAAATGCTTGATATTGTTAAGACTAGAGGATGGAGGACTTTAAAATATACCCAAGTGAAAGACCAAAAGGCCCTCAATTAGAGCAATATTAATATGAATCATGGGAGCAAGAGATAATTATTTAGGGATACTGAATAAATGATTACATGTGGAGTGGCAGATACAGCAAATAGTCTAGGAATATTTCAGGTTTGGTCTCTCAAGAGAACATTAACTGGGATCTGGAAGGTTAGAAGAAGAAGAGATATGAAAGAGATGAATTCTGTTTCGAAGCATCATAGATCTGTGGTATCTTTGGGATATCCAAAAGGAGATGAAGAACAGACAATCTGAATTTCAGAGAAGACAAAGAAGATAAAGATTTGAGAGACACAAGGATCTGTGGTAATAAAATCCATGTGTAGGATGGCATAATGCCTCACAACTGACATGTAAGATCTAATCTCCAGGTTCAGCTTGAAGATAATAGAGTACTGGAAAAAAATCTGGAAAAATAAAATTAACCAATTTTCTTGAACTCATAATAGAACTGAGGTCACAGGAGAGCAGTTATCCCATAATATGGAGACAATCACCATCAGCAACATTACAACATGAGGATATATAAAACTTAACTATATGATAACAATGGTGGAAGGGTTGAAAGGGAGGAATTGGCAATATACCATTATGAAGTCATTTCACTACATATGAGGTGGTATGTGTTACGTAAAAGGGAGCTTAGATTATGTATATTGCAAACCCTATAACAATCATTTTAAAAATTTCCAAAAAGGTACAAATAATAAATCAATTTAATTAAGAAATTAAATGGAATTACTAAAAAGCTCACTTAAAATCAGAAAGTATAGAAAAGGAAAAATTATGCAATAAATAGAAAAAAGCTAGCAAGGTGGTCAACTTTAAGCCAACTTTGTCAATAATCATTTTAAATGTTAATTTTCTAAATAAATCAGTTAAAAGAAATTGTCAGATTGTATACAAAAGCATGACCCATCTATATGCTATGCACAAGAAACCCACATTAAATATAAGATTTAGATGGCTAAAAGTAAATGGATGTAGAAAAATAAATAATTCAAAACTAAGCAAAAGAAAACGGGAGTGGCTATATCAACTTCAGACAAGCTAAATTTCAGAACAAGGAAAATTTCAGGCATAAAGAAGGATATCACATAATGAAGGTGAGTAACAACAAGACAGAACAATCTTACATGAGTATGCACTTTAAAACAGAGCTTCAAAATGTGTGTAGCAAAAAATTTGTGGGTTGAAATGGAGAAATAGACACAGCCACAATTTTATTTGCAGATTTGAACATTCTCTCTCAGTGACTGATAGAACAAGAAGGGAGAAAATTAGTAAGGGTGATAAATGACCTGAACAGCAGCAGTAACACCAATGACCTAAATGACATTTACAGAACACTCCATTTAGCAAAAACAGAATAAGCATTCTTCTCAAGTATGCAGAAAACATTAACCAAATGGACCATTTTATGGTTTATAAGACAAATTTTTAAAACTTAGTAAAATAGAAATCACATTATGTACGTTCTTAGACCATATCTGAATTAAGCTAGAAATCAATAACAGAAAGATATCAAGGAACTCTTCCAAGATTCAGAAAGTAAACAACACATTTCTAAATAACCCATGGGCCAAAGAGGGATTTTCAAGAGATATTATTTTAAAAAAATAGAAGGAGATGAAAATGAAAGTATGGCATATCAAAATTTGTGGGATGCAGCTAAATCAGTGCTTAGAGGGAAATTTATGGCACCAAGTACATATATTAAGAAAGAAGAAAGATCTAAAATTCATAACCTGAGCTTTAATATTAAGAAATTAAAGAAAGAAAAGTAAATAATTCAACCTAAAACAAGCAGAATGATAGAAATAATAAAAATTAGATTAGAAATCAACAAAATTGAAAGAAGAAAAATAGTAGAGAAAATCAATGAAACCAAAAGCTGATCCTTTGAAAAAATTAAGAAAATAAACAACCCTTAAGCAATACTGACAAAGAAAAAAAGAAAGAAGGCATAAGTTGCTAATATCAAGAATAAAACAAGGGATATCATTACAAACACTGCAAACATCAATATGATATAAAGAAAATACTGTGGATATTTCTATACATATAAATTTGACAATTTAGAACAAATAAACCAATTTCTGAATAAAAACCAACTCCATAACTCACCCAATATGAAAAAGATAATTTTCATAGGCCCATAATTATTAAGAAAATTAACTTAATAATTTAATAATTTGGGTGTATCCAAGGAAATACAGGACCACAGATGTGCTTACTTGAAGCAGAAGCTACCAGATGCCAAAAGCTGGTAGGAACACATAAACAGTAATTTGGTGAATTGTCAAAGGCCACTTGTGGAGTAGGTGTGAAAGTCAGAAGCTCCTGGGAGCTCATATTTTCACAGGCTTTCCCTGCAGATCCCTCTAGGCTCTCACAGGAAGAATGGAACAGGTTCCCTCTGTGGCCCTGCTGACTCCTCAATCTCCTTCACTTTCAAAGCCTAACTTTGGCTTCTGGAGATGATGCCTTTGTATATTAAGGGAGAAGAGTCTAAGAAGATTTAACAATGGCTTTTCTTCCTGCTTCCCTACCAGGGATACAGGGGAATTCAAGATGAATAAATTCTCGAGATCTACAGTTTAACATTATGCATATAGGTAACAATGCTGTATTGTATACATAAAAATCTGTTGAGATGGTAGATCTCGTGCTAAGCATTCTTCCCACATTAAAATAAAAATAAGTTTTAAAAATGTAAAGGATAAATAAAACTTAGTCAGACAAACAAACTGAGGAAATTCATTGCCAGCAGACCCAACAATATTACAAGAAAGACCACTTTAAATAAAGACTCAGGTAGATTAAAAATAAGCAGTTATGTCATGTTGATAATACTAAAAAAAAAAGCTGAAGTAGCTATATTAATCTCAGTAATAGCAGTTGTTAGAACAAGAAAAATAGTGATAAAAGGGTCAATTCTACAAGTAGTTATAATAATCTTAAACATGTATATACCTACCAACAGAGAGTCAAATATATGAGGCAAAAACTGGTAGAACTGAAAGAAACATAGAAATTGTACAATGTAGGGATTCTCAGATGATGTAGGATTAAACTAGAAATCAATGGCAGAAATATATCTGCAAAATTTCTAAGTATAGTATGTAGAATGTAAGCACACATTTCTAAATAACCCATGGATCAAAAAAGGGGCTCAAGCAAAGTTTTAAAAAAATTTTCGATCCAAGTATATGTGAAATGACAACATCAAAATTTATGGAATCCTACTAACACAGTATGTAAAGGGAAATTTATATTAAGGACACATATTAGAAAAGAATATATAAAATTAACAAGCTGATTTTCCACTTTAAGAAACTAAATAAAGAAAAGGAAATTAATCAAAATAAGACATAATAAAGGAAATAATATAATTTTGAAGCAGAAATCAATGAAATTAAAAACAAAAAATTAATAGAGAAAATCAATGGAAGAAAAAGCTTGTTTTTTAGAAAAAAATCAACAAAATTGATAAATCTATATTCAATAAAAACAGGAAAAGTAGAGAAAAGACACAAATTACTATTATCAGGAATTAAATATTAGACATCACTATTGATTCTATAGAGAATAAAAGGATAATAAGGGAATAGTATGAACCACTATATGCTCAGAAGATACACACTGTATAAAATCTCATTAAATAATGAATGAACTGAAAATATATATACACACATACTCTATGCATACACATGTACCCACACATATATACACATATTTACACATATATATACACACACATATATACATGTAATTTGCAGTTACAAGCCATCTAAGAAAGAAAATTCCAGGTTAAGATAGTTTCACTTGTGTATCTTACCAAATATTTAAAGAAGTTACATCATTTATTCATAATCTCTTCTTCAATATACTAGAAGAAACACTTTTAAACTCATTTTATGAGACCAATATTTTCCTAATCCAAAAACCATTCAAAGACATTAAAAGAAAAGATAACTCCAGATCAATCTCTCATAAAAATGGATGAAAAATGCTTAACAAAATATTATGAAATACAACCCAGCAATATATAAAAAGAATAATACATTATGAAGTGGGAGTTCATCCTATGAATGCAAGGCTATTTCAACATTCAAACAAAATATTCAAAAACAAAATTTAATTTGCCATATTAATAGACAAAATATGAAAAAGCATATAATCATATGAACAGATGCATGAAATGCATGGACAAAAGTTAATATCAAGTCTTTATAAAACTCTCAGCCAACTAGGAACTGAAGGGAAATCCCTTAACCTAATAAAGTGTTTCTGATAAATAACTTACAGCTAACATAAACAGTGAGGGACAAATGCTTTCCTCCTAGATATGAAACAGGCAAGAATTTTCTCTCTCATCATTCCTATTCAGCATCTTATTGGAAGTTCTAGCCAGTAAAGCAGGAAAATAAAATAAAATGTAGAAATTTTTTTTAAAAAATCTTTATTTGCTGTTACCTGAATGTCTTTACTATGTAGAAAATCCCAAAGAATCTATAAAATTTCTTGGAACTGATAATGAATTTAGCAAGGTAGCAGGATACAAGGTTAATATGCAAAAGTCAATTGTATTCTCATATTCCAGCAATAAACAATTGAAATATGAAGTTTAAAAAAATTAAAATTGAATCCAAAATAAATGAAATACTTAAAAATAAGCTAATAAAACATGTACAGAGTTTGTATGCTGAAAACAGTAAAACACTGGTGAAAGAAATGGACAAAAACAAAATAATTGGGGATATATTTAATATATTATGTCCACAGAGTGAAAGACTCCATATTGTTAAGATACCAGTTTTCTCCAATTTGATATATTATTTAAAAACAATCTCAATCAAAATTACACAAACTTCTTTTGGAGAAATGAACATGAATCTAAAATGTATATGAACAGTCCAAGAAATAGAATAGCTCAAGCAATACTGAAAGAAGACCAAAATTGGAGGACTCACATTACCCAATTTCAAATCTTACTATAAATCTACATTAATCAAGACAGTGTGGTATTGACCTATTGCTATAATTCAATGAAACAGAATAGAGAACCCACAAATAGATGCATGATAATATAATCAACTAATTTGATTAAAAAACAAAGGAAATTCAATGGAGAAAGGATAGTCTTACCAACAAATGATGCTGAAACAATTGTATATTCATATAAAAAATTACCTCAACAAAAATAATGCTCCTTATCCAAAAATTAACTAGAGATTAATCATAAAGTAAATATGATATAAAACCTCTAGAAGAATATCTAGGGGAAAACCTATAGAACCTTTTGTTTGGGCATGAATTTATAGTTACCACACCAGATGCACATTGAACAAAAGAAAATAAATTATTGGACTTCACAAAAATTAAAACTTTTGCTCTACAAAATATTGTCTAGATAACAAAATGATCAACCACACTATGAATAAAAATATTTCCAAATTTCATGTCTGGATAAAAGGACTCCCATCCAGTATACATAAATAATTTTAAAGTGGAACAATAAAGCAAAAAGCCATGTTTTTTGACATAAATTTGAAAAGATACTTAACCAAAGAAGATATATGGATAGAAAATAAACATATGAAAATATTTCCAACATTATTTATCATCAGGGAAATTCATATAAAGCCACAATTAAATACCACTATACACTATTAGAATGGCAAAAATACAAAACACACAGAACAAATTGATGGCCTAGATTTGGATTTGCTAATGGGAATGCAAAGTGACAAAGTCTATTGGGGATAGATTTTGGCAGTTTTCATAAAGTTAAATGTAAACTTACCATATGAGCTAAGAATCACATTCCTAAATATTTGCCCAAGAGAATTTAAATGTATTTCCCACAAAAATGCATATGTAAATGTTTATAGCATCTTACTCATAATTGCTAAAAACTGGAAGAAAGCAAGATGTCCTTCAACAGGGGAACAGAAAAAAAGAACAGTAGTAATCTATATAATGGAATACTACTCAGTAATAAAAAAGAATGAGTTATTAATTCACCCAAAAACATGGTTCAGTATTTTACTAATTTTTCTATGTTAAAAAAGCCAAATCTGTAGTCTATATATTATATAAGTACATTCATATGATATTTTGGAAAAGTTAGAACTAAAGTTTCACAAAACAGATCAGTTACTGCCAAAATTTTGAGTGTAGAATGTTTGACTAGGAGAAGCATAGGGGATTATTTAGACTGCTGGAACAAATGCATGATGCTTGCATTTGTCAAAACCCATATCTGTATATAGACCACTGTCCCTTATGCAAAAATTCTCAATAAAATCCTAGCAAATCAAATTCAGCTGCTCATCAAAAAAATAATCCATCACAACCAAGTGGGATTTACCCCAGAGATGCAAGGATGGTTCAACATATGCAAATCTATAAATGCAATTCATCACGTAAATAGAAGTAAAAACAAAGACCATATGATGCTGTCAATAGACACAGAGAGAGCATTCAACAAAATTCAGCACCCTTTAATGATAAGAACACTTAACAAAATAGGCATAGACAGGACTTACCTCAAAATTATAAGAGCCATATATGACAAACCCACAGCCAACATTATACTGAATGGGGAAAAATTGAAAGCATTCCTGCTTAGAACTGGAACCAAAGTTGCCCTCTATCACCACTTCTATTCAACATAGTGCTGGAAGTCCTAGCCAGAGCAATCAGACAAGAGAAGGAAATCAGGGCATCCAAATGGGGCCAGCAGAAGTCAAACTATCGCTCTTTGCTAATGATATGATCTTATATTTTGAAAACCCCAAAGATTCTACCAGGAGACTGCTGGAATTGATAAATAAATTCAGCAAAGTCTCAGGTTACAAAATCAATGTGCACAAATCAGTAGCATTCATATACACCAACAACAGTCAAACTGAGAACCAAATCAAAGACTCAATACTTTTCACAATAGCAACAAAAAAATAAAATACCTAGCAATATATTTAACTAAGGAGGTGAAAGACTTCTACAGGGAGAACTACAAAACACTGATGAAGGAAATAGCAGAGGATATAAACAGATGGAAAACCATACCATGCTCACGGATCAGCAGAATCAACATTGTTAAAATGTCTGTATTACCCAAAGTGGTCTACAGATTCAATGCAACCCTTGCTAAAATACCAACATCATTTTCTGCAGATCTAGAAAAAATAATTCTACGCTTCATATGGAGCCAAAGAAGACTCCATATAGCTAAAGCAACCTGAAGCAAAAAGAACAAATTGGGAGGCATCAATTTACCAGACTTCAAGCTATACTACAAGGCTATAGTAACCAAAACAGCATGGTACTGGCACAAGAACAGAGACATAGACCAATGGAACAGGACTGAGAACCCAGATATAAGACCATCCTCATATAGCCATCTGATCTTTGACAAAGCAGACAAAAACATACACTGGGGAAAAGAATCCCTATTTAATAAATGGTGCTGGGAAAATTGGATAGGCACATGTAGAAGACTGAAACAGGATCTGTACCTCTTACCTCTCACAAAAATCAACTCATGATGGATAACAGACTTAAACCTAAGGCATGAAACCATAAGAATTCTAGAAGAAAATGTTGGAAAACTCTTATAGACGTTGGCCTGGGCAAAGAATTTATGAAGAAGACACCAAAAGCAAGCACAACAACAACAAAAATAAATAAATGAGACCTGATCAAATTAAAAAGCTTCTGCACAGCCAAGGAAACTATCATTAGAGCAAATAGACAACCTACAGAATAGGCAAAAATATTTGCATGCTATACATGCAATAAAGGGCTGATAACTAGAATCTATATAGAAATCAGGAAAATCAGCAAGAAAAAATCAAACAACCCCATTAAAAAGTGGGCAAAGGACATGAACAGAAACTTTTCAAAAGAAGATAGATTAGTGGCCAAGAAACATATGGAAAAATGTTCAATGTCTCTAATCATCAGGGAAATGCAAATCAAAAACACAATGAGATATCACTTAACTCCCATGAGATTGGCTTTTATCAAAAAGTCCCAAAACAACAAATGTTGGTGTGGATGCAGAGAGATAGGAACACTTATACACTGTTAGTGGGACTGCAAATTAGAACAACCTCTATGGAAAGTAGTATGGAGATACCTCAAAGGACTAAAAGTAGAACTACCATTTGATCCATCAATCCTACTACTGGGTATCTACCCAGAGGAAAAAGAGAAATTCTTAGAATAAGCAAGCTTTAATGTATAACTTTAAAAACAAATAAATAAACAAATAAGTATTAGGTACTCCAGGATGGAACAGGATGCTTACAGTGACAAATGGACTAATGGTATCATGAACATAAGACGTAACTGTGCTGAAGAGAGTGGGGAGCACTACGGCTGTGGATGGAGTTGATATTTAATATAAGTAACATAGGACAGTGGTGTTTTACTGGAAATTCTGTGAGTGACACAAAAGGAACTACACATACACACTGCACTCTAGATGGTAAATGTTTTTCTCCTGGGGAAGATTTACATATTTATAATTCTGAAACTGCTTTTCCTATATACGTGGATTGAACATATAAGTAAATGAAGAATGACAAGCTTCCCCATGACAAGTTTCTCATAGTCAGAGAGAGAAGTTATGGGTAGGCAAGAAGAAAAAGCCAGAATGAACTCTGCAGAGCTGCCTTAGAGTCAGAGATATCGGTATAAACTGAAGTTTACCTTAATGTACGCACAGATGGATTAATACAGAAACAATTAGATATTTGAATATATATATGGGTTAGTATACATATATATAATCAAGATGGTCATATTGGAGACTAACTCAATAGTAAGACTAACTCAGAGACTAGAAAAGAAATCAAACATGAGATTTTTTTTCACCTAGTTAAAATATACAGTTAGTGAATACCCTCATTCTGTGTTAGGATTCAGGTTTAGGTACAAGTGTGTGCAGGGACATTTTAAATTACTCTGAATGAGAGATGAGCAAGATTAATCCATATAGGTGGCATCGATGCCTGATATGTGTTCAAATTGCTTGCAAAGCTTTTAATGACTGATCAAATGTATAAAGACAGTAATAAGTCAATTAAAGTTAAATAAACTGGAGAACATTTAATTATTGGGTGAAGCAACTATTTTTTAACCATATAATAAGCCTATAATCAAGAATTGATCATACCTAGATAACTTGAAAATAACCCTATATAAGCAAACATTTCAAGGTTAAGTAAATATACCAGAGATAAAGAATGACTCAATATCAACCTGTCCACCAAATCTGCAGCAAACAAGGACTTCTAAACAAAATGAAGGAACAGGGACTGGATTTACCCTCTGTGTGAAACAACCATAAAACAGACAAGATATATGAAGCAAGAGTTTTCTTGATGCTGAACTTCAGGTAATGGATGACATCAAAATTTAAAACTTCTGTTATTCAAAACACCAATAGAATAATGAAGAGACAAGCCACAGACCTGAAAAGAATGTTTAGAACATATATACCTGATGAGGGATTTTTGTCTAAAATATATAAAATACTCTCAGAAATCAATAATAAGAAAACTACCAACCCAATTTAAAAGTGGGCAAAAGGTTTGAACAGACATTACATCACGGAAGATATAAGGCTGGGAAAAGACAAATGAAGAGATGTTTAACATCTTTTGCCACTAAAGAAATGCAAGTTAAAATCACAACAAAATGTCACTATACATCTATTGAAATGGCTAAAATTTAAAAGACTGATTATACCAAGTTTTGGAGATGATATAAAGCAACTGAAATCCTCATTTCAGTGGGGAGGATAAAACATATTACAAGCACATTGGAAAAAAGTTTTGCAGTTTATTATAAACATAAACATATACCATATACCATATAATCTTAACATTGTATTCTTACATATTTACCCAAGAGAAATAAAAGCATGTGTTCAAGAAGACTTTTGTGTGAATGTATATAGCAGTTTTGCTTGGAGTAGTAAAGAACTGAAACAGTTGAATGGATAAACAAACTGTGGTACATCCATACAAAGAATACTATTTCACAATAAATAGGAATGAGTTACTGATTTACCCAACTGCATAAATAAAACTTACATGCACTTAGCTTAGGAAAAAAAGCCAGACCAGTCTCACCTGACATTCTGGAAAAGGCAAAACTATAGAGATGGAAAACAGATGAGTTGTTGCCAGGGGTTTGGGGAGAGCAGAATGTTTGACAAGGGGAAGTGAAGAGGATTTGTTATGGTGAAGGAACAAATCTGAATGGTTCCTTAGTGATGGATACAAGACTATGTGTTTGACAAAGGCATAGAACTGTATAGCACACGGCGTAAACACTAATGTATGCAAATTATAAAAAAATCAACCAGGACATTAGGGGATCCCAAGATAGACTGTCAACTGTGACAGATAAATCTAATTGTAATGCAAATGTGTGTCATCACTACACTGATGGATATGGAGAGAAGGGACTGAATCTAAGTTTAGAAAAGGGTGGTTTGACTGGAAAGTGTAAGGACAATGATAAAAGGAAGTGTACAGAACATTTACCAAGCATAGTACAATGTTTTTCTACAATGTACTCTATGCGGTAAATGTTTTTCTCATGAAGATATGGGTAAAATTCTGAAATTACTTTACATGCACACTGGGGTTGAACCAGTAAGTAGAAGGATGGTGAAACTGGGTGCCAAATTGCTCACAGAGCGTGAAATTACACTAAGCAAGGTAGGAGGCTAGAATAAAATTCTGCATCATGGAGCCAGAGCTCTGGGGTAGCAAGGCTGGGAGTTGACAGTTCTCTTGAACTGCCTCATGTGCCAGAATAGTCCTTCTGCAACACGGAGATGTGTGTGTGTGTGTGTGTGTGTGTGTGTGTATGTCTGTAGAAAGGGGAGTGGATTGGGAGCACAGCCTGATTAAATGTTACGGATTCCTTCTGTTCTTACTGAGAATCAGTGTATTTTCTTGAATAAATGCTTCTCAATCTGTTCTATACACCTTGGTCGATTTTCAGAGACTTTAAATGATTGTTTTACTATCTTGTCCAGTTTTATCACTTCTTTTGTGGGGAAAGGATTTGCTGAGCTCTTCACAGTACACAGTGGCTGGGATTTCTCTATTTGCCCCATATGGTGGTCACCTGAGTATCTTTAGGAATAAAAAGCTATCGAACTGTATTATTTGTTCACTTGTCTTATTATTGTGTACCTAAAAAATATTTTATTTAAAAATAGCCAAGTTCCATCAATGCTTGAAACTTACACAGTGACATTTGACTTTGAAATGTTAGTTATGTGTATCTCTGGGTGATGTTTTGAGAGGAGAAGGTGAGGTTGTGGGTGATGCTTAACTCATTTATACACTTTTTAAAGTGATAACAGTAAGATCCATTTTATTAATGATTATGGTGCTCAGTGCTTTTAAGGAACTATTATAAAAGAGAAAAATAACTTTACATTATTGTAACAATTGCAATGTGAAACTAAGACCCTTATATTCCAGAACATGCCTTTTGATGCCTTATCATCAAGCAAAATTCAACCTAAGGAAGGAATCCCCACAGATTCTCACTTTGACGGTAAACACTGTTGAAAGCAAGGTTGACTCATATGCTGTGAAATGTACGTGCTGCCTAACTTGAAGGAAGGACTTACCTGTTCAGGGACTAACCAGGACAAAAAGAATGCTTTGGTTTTCATATCCACACAGAGCACAGAGGACTGTACATTATATTCTTCTCTCTCCAGCAGCCAGCAATGGGTCTGGAAACCATTTGGCAGGCAACAAGTACTTGAGGAATAAATATGTCTATTTCCATCTATCCTGCTTTCTCATTTAGACCAATAAAAGTAAGTGTAGGACACTATGATATTTGGAAAAACATTCTCCCCAGGGTAGTAGCAGTCTTTTCAGATACATAAGAAAGTACTTTAACTTTATGGAGAAATTATGGTGAATGTAAAATATACCTAATTGAGTTGACTCAAATGTGCTGTCTTAACCATTAGTCTCAATACTAACATCTATATCATGTCACATAGTTCATACTCTTGCATGAATCTCTAGCACTCTCTTACTCACAAACAAAGCAGATAGTTTTCACCATTTCTTTTATCAATCAATAAAGCTCCTCATATTTAACAGGCATAATTTTATCATTTTATATTAACTTTTTCACTATGAAACCCAATACAGTAATATCCCCATTAGTGGAAAAGGAACATGAGATAAAGAGAAATTAAAATATGTTTCACACCTAATGGGTACAATGCACATTATCTGGGTGATGGGCACACTTATAACTTTGACTCAAACTGTACAAAAGCAATTTATGTAACCAAAACATTTGTATCCCCATAATACTCTGAAATAAACATATATATATATGTTTCAGAGAGTCAAGTTAAATAAGCTGCAAGAATAAAACTGAACTTTGGCCTTTTGATATTTTATTGATCCATGGCACATTGCATCTGGGAGAGGTGGAGATGATGGCTTTATAAATGGGGATATCATTTTGTAAACTGTATACAATGCACTAGAGTGGGCCTATAAGTATGTACAAATACTGTACGTGTGTGTGTGTATATATATATGCCATGATCATAACTTTCATTCTTCTCATGTATACACTGCCTAAAGCTCCCCATGTAACAGCCCCATTTAGGGGATCTGGTTGAGGTGGAGGTGATCTGTGTCAGTGAGAAGCATTTTAACATTCTTGTTAACACATGCGCCATCTGGCACAGTGCCGCTCCCCTGAAAAATAAGCCCCTTGTTTCCTGTTTTCTGTTTATTTTAGATAGAGAACATTTGTTCTGTTTTCTTTGACAGTAAAATAGCTATATTTAGTAATAAAACATTGTCAGGTTTTTATGAAAAGAGAAAAACAATGCTAAGTGAGATGAAAAATATTTTCATTAATTTTAATGGTTTCTCTGAATACATAAGGCCTTGAATTTTATTGTTTTTGTTTATAATTCTAACCTTCAAAATGATTTAATTTGACTAAAGAGAATCTTGGTCATCATTTCTATTTCTTTTCTTTTTTTTAGTGTTCATGTTTTGCTATTTATTTTCCCTGTCTTTTTTCTCTCCACTTATTATTCAACATATTCTCCTCCTCCGCATCTTATATTTTTCTAATTTTATCTTTCCTACTTGACCCTCATATTGAGTTCTATGACTTGGGGTCATTTAAAAAGAAACCTCAGCAATTTTTTTTAATATAAGTCTGCCCCTTTAATATCAGTAGAACAGGCAGTGTACACGGAAGTATTAATTAACTGGTTTCACGGCCCTGGGCAGGGCATGTCCAACCTGTCTTCATGCAAATTTTAAAAACCATTCATTTTTGAAGACAACTTTTTTCCCTCTCTGGCAGAAAGTTGTCACAATAAGCTGACTTTGTTAGAACAAGATATATTGTTTCCATTTGCTGGAATATATGATAAATAAACAAATCTATAGAGCACGAATAGTTTCCCCAGGGTTGTGCATCTGAGGTGGATTCTTCCATTCTGTCTTCCAACTTGGTGCTTTGTATCAATAATTTCATTTCTAAACTGCTTTAATTCAACCACTGATTTCTCAATTATTCTAGTGTCTATTTTTTCCATGTGTATAAATTTAAGTATATTGTAACACCCAGTTTGTGCAATTGAATCTTATTTCTTTTTGTTGTTGTTGTTTCATATCTTAAGCATACTTATTTTATTGTCTCTTGTATTACTATTTTTATTTTACAGTTGCTTATGTCTCAAGTACAACGTGCTAGGCAATGTCCAGAATTTTTTATGAAATATCAACTCATTGTTCTATGACAAACCCTGACCTGGCCCCTCAGCCTGCTGGCCTGATTGGGCAGCATAATCCTGACCGAGGGTCACCCTGTATAAAGCAGAGACAGCTAGACAGCTCTTGTGGAGATGGTCACTCACTTCTTGTAGCAGGCCACCTCCAGCAGGCCCGATGCTTTCTAAGCAGCCAAGCAGCAGCACTTGGGGACTTGGCTTTACTAAATGCAGGGCAGAGATGATTAATAAGATTATGGCTTTAAAATCCCACCCTGTTCCTTTTCCCTCAAAGCTTGTCCTGGAGAGGTGCTGGTGTTTCCTTCTTGATGGTGAAACCTTTCAGCACTCAACCTTTTGCTTTCTCACGATACATCTCCTTAGTAAACATCACCCACTACCCTATTGTCTCCTATTCTCAGAGTGATTGTTGTCTTGCTTCTCACATGCGCTAATTTGTTTTCTTTAATTAATTTCCTTGTGTAGGAAGCAGTTTTCTGTGTTGGGAGCTTTTCTTTGGTGGGGCTTCTCTTTTCATGGGAATTCTGTGCCCAGATTACACAAATTTCTATCCACGCTAGTTTTGTATTTGCCTCTACAGGGTATCTATGGGATTCACAATTTTAGAACCAGTTTTTTGTTTAATTACTCAGTGTTGGTTGGATTCCTCCCTCAAAGAGCTGAAGTTATTCAGATCTGTATCGACATGTGGGATGGGTTTCAGTTTCCGATTTTATCTGAGTGTCATGACATGGAGGGGCTTCATTTCCCTGGGCCAGTGGCAAGTGTTTTTCTAATCCCAGGTTTAGAGCCAGCACTTCGAGGTGAGCAGATTTATGGTTTTCTGGCAACATTAGGAACACATAGGAGGGAGCTTCTTGCCCCATAGGCCTCAGACCTGACCTCCCCCACCCCACTTCTTATATCCTTACTGGGCATTAAAAATCATGCCCCATGAAGAAGATACGCATGCTTCAAATCTTCCCATTCTACAGCAGGGTGCTCGTCTCTCTGGCCCTGGAGATTTCCTGGTGTTGTTTTTAAGTTCATCAATATACTCAAATACTTTTTTGTCATATTTCATCCATTGTTTATGTTCTTTAGTTGTAACTGCTCTTCACGACTTGAACTATTATAATTCATATACTATAATGCTTATTTTAAATACCTAATTCTTGAATCCAGTTTTGTTCTGTATTGTCAGCAAGTTACTATTTTTAGCCATGTGTTCCACAGCAACATGGGAAGAAATAAGGAAAGCTTTTTGTAGCTGAGGAATTATAAAAAGATAAAGTTGCTAAAATTTAGCGCTTTCTATATAACTTATTTTTGAGAAAAGGTTGTTCATTTTCACAAAATACTTCAAATAACACCAAGTGATTATTTTAACTTCCAAATTTCAAAATATTTGACAGTCTATTGATGGTAGAATTTACTCTGTAAAAACCTTGTATGTGACATTAAGGAAATTTCCACAAGTTTGCAAGATTTTAAGTTTATTATTATTTACAGTAATTATTCTAAATCTATACACATAGCCCCAGAATTTAGTAAAAGTTCCTCAAAGACTGGAAGTTTGTAAGTTTATATTCGGGCTGTCATTCTCCACCTTCACCAAAATTGTTCTGCTTTTCTTTGAACATAAGCTAAAAGCTTGCAAGGAGATACTTAAAGGTTTAAGACATGCAATATGATAATGTGAGTTATAGTTGCTTATCTTGGAGGGAAAAAAAAAAAAGAAGATGCTTTGTGGAAGTAGTCAGAAAAAATTCCGGAGATGGCGGGGTCTTCAAGGTTCCACCCTCCAGGAGTATCCCTCTGCGTTCTAAGACGCGCTGTTCCAGTGTGCAGGACCCCTATCCCCACTTCATTCTTGATCCATTAAGGGTCTATGAAATTTGAGCTGTCCCAGGACAGCCTCTGGGAACACGGCACTAATTCAGGCATCACTCAATAAGCATTATTTGGGCGCCTTCTGTATGCCAGGATCTGTGCTTGCCTGGGCTGGGGAGACCATACTTCCCAACCATTCTCTTGTCATCTTCTAGACCAGGGGTCCCCAACCTTTTTGACACCAGAGACCAGTTTCACAGAAGACAGTTTTTCCACGACGTGGGTGAGAGGGCCATCACTGCTTTGGCTCTACCTCAGATCATCAGGCATTGGATCCTCTCATGGGGAGCACACAACCTGGATCCCTCTGCATGTGCAGTTTGCAGTGGGGTTCACACTACTATGAGGGTCTGATGTCTCCACTGATCTAACGGGGGGAGGGGAGAACAGGGGGCTTCATTGATTTTTTTTCCTATTGTTTTCCTATCTTCTGTTTTATTTATCTCTGCTCTTATCTTTATTTCCTTCCTTTTTCTTAGCATTGGGTTGAGTTGGTACTAGAGCTCAGATAACACCCTCCTTGTTTAGAATAGGAGCTGGGAGATTTTTAATTACTGATTCAATTTCCTTACTAGTTATAGGTCCATTCAGATTTTATATTATGTTTCATGATTTTATTTTTGTTCTCACTTTTCTCTGGTAATTTAAAAGATATACATTCAAATTCCCCTGATGATAATTTCAAGACTTTAAACAATGTATTTGAACATGAACTACTCTAATTATAAACAGCAAGAATGAAACATTATTTGCTATTTCTTACCCATCTGAGATAAATTATTCAGTTCTGTTTTCTTCATCTTATCCTCTAGCACTTCTATTTTATAAATTGTATTTTTGATAATAAAATTAAAATGTATAAAAATTCAAAGACAAGTGAAAAATGACAAAAAATTCTTCAGCTTATATTAGAAATACATAGCAAATTTTCTAACATAAAAGAGCTATCTTAGAATGAGTTAAGAAGTATTCTCTCCTCTTCGATTTTCTGGAAAAGTTTAAGAAGGATTTTTATTAGTTCTTTTTCAAATGTCTAATAGAATTCATTAGTAAAGCCATCAGGTCCAGGGCTTTTCTTTGTGGGGAGATTCTTGATTATTGATTCAATTTCCTTACTGGTTATAGTTCTATTCAGATTTTATATTTCTTCAGAGTTAGTGTTGGTAGGCTTTGTGCTTCTGGGAATTGTCCATTTCATCTTGGTTATCCACTTTGCTGATGTACAATTGTTCGTAGTACTCCCTTATAACTCCTTTATTTCTGTATACTCACTAGTAATATTTCCACTTTCATTTCTGATTTTAGTAATTTGACTCTTCTCTTTTTTTTGTCATCCATCTAGCTGAAGATTTGTAAATTTAGTTGACCTTTCAGAGCACCAAATTTTGGTTTCATTTATTTTTTTCTATTGTTTTCCCATTTTCTATTTTATTGATCTCTGCTCCTACCTTTATTATTTCCTTCCCTTTTCCTAGCATTGGGTTGAGTTTGTTCTTCTTTTTCTAGTTCCTTAAGTTGTAAAATTAGGTTGTTGATTTGAGGTCTTTCCTGCTTTTTTTAAAATGTAAGTATTTATATCAGTAGCTATAATTTCCCCTTAGTACTGCTTTCACTGAGTCCCATAAATTTGAATGTTGTGTTTCTTTTTTACTCATTGTAAGTATTTTCTGATTTTTCTTGTAATTTCTTTTTTGATCCATCAGTTGTTTCAGAGTGTGGTGTTTAATTTCCAAAAATTTGTGAATTTTCCAGTTTTACTTCTGTCATTGATTTCTAGCTTTATCCCACTGGTGTCAGAGGAGATACTTTGTGTGGCATCTATTTTTTAAATATATTTAAACTTAATTTGTGGTTTAACATATGGTCCCTCCTGGAAAATGTCCCATATGCACTTGAAAAGAATTTGTATGTTGTTGTTGTTGAGTAGAGCGAATACTTACGTGACAATTCTGAACAAAATACTAGCAAACTGAATGTAGCAGTATATTTAAAGGACTATACATGATCAAGTGGGATTTATTTTTGGAATGCAAGGATGGTTCAACATACAAAAATTGATGAATATAACACTTCACATTAACATAATGAAGAAGAAATGATCATCTCAATTGATACAGAAAAAGCATTAGATAAAATTCAACACCCTTTTATGACAAAAGAAAAAAACACTCAATATACTAGGAATAGAAGGAAACTACCTCAACATAATACAAGGCATATATGAAAGACCCACAGTGAACATTGTACTCAATGGTGAAAGACTGAAAGGTTTTTCTCTAAGATCAGAAACAAAGCAAGGATGCTCACCTTTAACACTTCTACTCAGTGTAGTACTGTAAGTCCTAAACAGAGCAATTAGGCATGAAAAAGAAATAAAATACATTCAAATTGGAAAGGAGGAAATAAAATTATCTCTATTCACAGAGATTTCACACAACACACACAAAAACTGTTAGAACTAATAAATGAATTTAACAAAGTAGCAAGATACAAAGTCAACTTTCAAAAATTGGCTGTTTTCCCTATACTAACAATGAACAGTCTAAAAATAAAATTCTAAAAACAATTATTTACAATAGCATCAAAAAGAATAAAATACTTAGGAATTATCTCAGCCAAGAAGGTGAAAGACTTGCACAAAGAAAACCACAAGACTGCTGAACGAAATTTAAAAAAGCATAAATAAATGGAAATACATCCCACGTTTGTTGATCAAAAGACTTAATATTGTTAATATGTCAATACTACCAAAAGAGGTCCGCAGATTCAATGCAATCCCTATCAAAATCACAATGATGTTTTTTGCAGAAATAGAAAAAGCCATCCTAAAATTTATAAGAAATCTCAAGGGACTCAAAATAGGCAAAATAATCTTGAAAAAGTAGAACAAAGCTAGAGTGCTCACACTTTCTGATTTCAAAACTTACTGCAAACCTACAGTAATCAAAATAGTGTGGTACTGACATAAAGACATACATATAGATCAGTGGAATAGAATGGACAGTGCAGAAACAAACTCTCATATTTAAAGTCAAAAGAATTTTTATAGGGTATGAGACCATTCAATGAGGAAAGGACAGCCTTTTCAAAAAATGGTGCTGGAAAAACTGGATACCTACATGCAAGAGAATGAAGTTGGACCCTTACCTGACCCCATATGTAAAAACTACCTCAAAATGGATCAAAAACATAAATATAAGACCTAAAGCTGTAAAATGCTTAGAAGAAAACATAAGGCAAAGTTTCACAACATTGAATTTGGCAATGATTTCTTAGATATGACACAAAAGGCATAGACAATTACAAAAATAGACAAATTGGACTTTATAAAACTTTAAAAAATGTTGTGCATCAAAAGACAATATCAACAGCATAAAAAGGCAACCCATGGTATGGGAGATAATATTTTCAAATATATATCTAGTAAGAGAAATAACCAGAATCTATATAGAACTCCTAAAACTCTGCAACAAAAAACAAAAACAAAAAAAAACCCTGACTCAAAAATGGGCAAAAGACTTGAATAGACATTTCTTCAAAGAAGATATACAAATGGCCAAGAAACACCTGAAAAGATGCTCAACATCACTAATCATTAGGTAAATGCAGATCATAACTACAATGGGATATCACCTCACACCCATTAGGATAGATATTATTTAAAAAAAAACAAACAAACCAGAAACTATCAGGCATTGGTCAGGATGTGACAAAATCAGAACCCTTGTCTCCATTGGTGAGAATGTAAAATGTTACAGCCACTGTGGTAAACTGGATGGTGGTTCCTCAAAAATTAAAAAATTCAATTACCATGTAATTCAGTTGCTACAGTTTGCATGTTTGTATCTTCAAACCTCATGTGGAAATTTGATCCCAGGTGTTGGAGGTAAGGAATATGGGAGGTCTTTGGGTCATGGGGGCAGATCCCTCATGAATGACTTTGTATCATCCCCATGATAATGAGTTCTCACTCTATTAGTTCTTGAGAGAGTCTGTTGTTAAAAAGAGTCTGCTACCTCCCTCCCCTCTCTTGCTTCCTCTCTCACCAGGTGATTGCTACACAGATGGTTCCCCCTTCACCTTCTGTTATGAGTAGAAGCAGCCTGAAACCCTCACCAGAAACTAGGCCAATGCTGGTACCATGCTTCTTGTGCAACCTGCAGAACCGTGAGCCAAATAACCTCTTTTTCTTATAAATTACCTAGCTGCAGGTTTTCCTTTATAGCAACACTAAATGGACTAAGACACAACAATTCCATTTCTGGGTGTACACCTAAAATAATTCAAAATAGGGTCTCAGAGAGATATTTGTACACCCATGCTCACAGTGGCCTTATGCACAATAGCTAAACCATGAAAGTAGCCCAAGTGTCCATCAACATAGGGATGGATAAGCAAAATGTGGTATATACATAAAATGGAATATTATTGAGCTTTTAAAAATGGGCATTCTGAAATATGCTACAACATGGATAAACTTTAAGGACATTATGCTAAGAGAAATAAGCCAGTCACCAAAAAATAAAAATAAAAAAAGAATATACCTCATGATTCCACTTATATGAGGTACTTAAAGTAGTCAAAATTATAGAGACAGAAAGTAGAATGGGGATTTCCAGAGACCGGGGCAGGATGGAAAGGGAATTATTGTTTAATGGGTATAGTTTTAATGGGTATAGAGTTTCAGTTTTATAGGATGAAAAGATTTATGGAAATGCATGGTAATGATGCTGCACTACATTGTGAATGTATTTAATACCACTGAACTGTACAACTGAGCATGGTTAAGATGGTAAATTTTATGTTATATGTATTTTGTCACAATACAAATATTGGAAAAAAGAGCTCTTATAAATCAATAAAAGCGTTATTAATGAAATTGAACATTTAGCAAAGTTTATGAACACACTGTTCATAAAACAATGCATACTAATGTCTCTTAAACTTATGAAAAGCTATTACTATGACTACCCACAAAAGGACATGTGGTAAATATGACTACTTACTCTTCCTTAATTTATAAGATTTAAAATATCACTTCTTTTAGCATACTGTGTTGGTGGGGATGTAGGAAGATAGACATTCACACACTAGTTGTAGTTGTATAAACTGGTATCATATCAGTTATGATGGAAAATAGCAATTAAATAGCCATTAAATTTAAAATACATATTCCCTTTGGTATCCAGGAATTTACCTTAAAGCTATGACAACACATGCTCAAGATAAAGAATGTTGCAAATAGAATCTATTTTATATTCCTTGTTACAGCAAAAGATTTGCAAAAAGCCAGAAGTCCATCAGTAAAAGACCAATTTTGGCACATCCATAAAATGAATAATCTTCAGCCACCAATATAACTGAAGCATGTTTATACAAACCAATAGTTTAAAAGGCAATGTGCTCAGGAATGAATATATTATAATTCACATATGTATTTACATACATATTTAAATATGTATACAGCATCTAGGAAGTAGGACATAAGAAATCAGTAATGTTGATTACCTCTAGACTATAAACTAGGTGAATGTGGGGACAAGGTATAAGAACAATTTAATTTCAATATTTATTCTATTTTTTGTACTTTGTAGAAAATTAGAAGGATTTCCTATTAAAAATTTTAGAAATTATTGATGTATTTTAGTTTATCAAATATTTGATTTATTAATAATGTAAAATTTCATGTTTTCCTCATAGTATAGTCTCATAAGTTTGTCTTTTCTGTGTTTAAAATTCTCACTTTTTATATCATTTTTTATTTTTTCCCTCATTTTTCCTATTTACTTTTGTTAGTCATTAAAAACAACAACATATGGATTTTTAAAAACTGGGTTTTTTTGTTTTAATTTCATGTTTATAATTTCTTCATTAGTATCTCATAATTGCTACTTTCCTTATTTATAGATATTTAAGCTGAATGCTTCTTTTATTTTCATTTTTGTGTGTATTCTGTAATTATTGCTATGAATAATATAATGAGCATATCAAAACCATTTCACTACATCATTTTTAAAAATTTTTATATTTAGAGAATTGTCTCTTCTTATTTGAATGTTCCAGTTAATGAAATGGTTTCACATTTTAGGTTCCCCTGATTCTAGAATGCAGGGAAGTGGAAGCCAGAGGAAGTTGATAATTTAGAAATGCTACATAGGAATCTCCCATAACCAATTGTTTCTACAACTGCACACTTTTGACATAGTCCGCTGCTGCAACTCTGTGGCCTTCTCCTAGCTCTGCAACTGGGCTGCTTACTATATTATTATTATTTCCTCCATCCCCCAAATTCAAAGTCCCTTGGACATAATTTCAAAACATTGTAAATGGTTATTTCTTATGGATTATGGTCTCCAAATTAAAACTTAACTTTAAGTTTCTAAACAGTTATTATTATAAATACAGATCTAATATGAATAATAATAAACTGGAACCAAAAAAATCATTGTTAAAATCTATAAACTAGTCAATTAATTTAGAAGAGGGAAGGTTAATGAAAAGATTGGAAATAATTTATTGAAGAATCATTTTTATGTACTTTCAAATCTTATGTAAATTAATGCATACCCTTGACATTTATTTTTTTCTCTTTAATAAATGCATTTATTTGTGCATTTAACCCATTAATATGTAAATTATAAAGGCAAATACAAGTTAAAAAAAAGGCTTAATTCTCTCTGTTGATAATAAGGGCAGAGCCTTTTCCCTCCTCTCTTTTCTTAGGGCATTTATTTATAAAACTTTTTAATTGGAAGTTATTTTCACTCTTGATTAAGAACCATGAATGTCTCTCTCAAGGATTTAGGAAGTATTTCTTTGAAATGCAATCATCAAGAGAGATAGAGCCTCCATAGGAGCCTAACTTCCTCTAGCACCTCTCTTCCACTTGCAAAACTACCACCTATCACAAAGATGTGAGAAATTTATTTTTCCTTTGGATAAAGCCAATTAGCTAAAACAAGTGCTCACCCAAATTGCCAGGCAAAGTTAGGATGAACTAAGTGTCACAAATAGTACTGTCAAGTCCTCTTAAGAACACGTTATTTTTTATCTCCAGAACCTATATGGAATGGGTTGTACGTGCTTGGCTATATAAAATGGTGAAATTTCTATCTGTCCTTGCAATCTCTTAGAAGATTGCCTGTGATGTGCATCACATTTTTGTTTAATGCTTATTCAAAAAATGAAATTGTTGTAAGAAGACTGAACCTAGTTCACAAGTATAGCAATCAGCCCTGTCAACAAGCAAGGACAGTTTACCTGGGGTAACAGAAAAAAACAATCTACAGGCAGAGGCACAGATCAGAAAGTAGATGTGGTATAGGGCAGGTAGAATTACATCTTGATCATTCCAGGTTTCTCAAAAATATAATGCCATCATCTGAATATGAGGAGGGGAAGGTTGGAAGAAAATGGAATGTCTAAAATGGGAGAGAGAGTAGACCTGAGAAATCAGATTTCCAGACAGCACAAAGAGCAAAAATTCTTTAGCATCGCTGTGAATTGGTTTGAATTTACCAAAAAGTACACAGAGAATGAGACAGATCCCTAAGAACACGTTCTTCCAGAAAGAAGATCAGCAGAGGATCACAATTCCATGTTAGTAGAATGGTATGTTTGTGTGTGTATGTGTGTATGTATGTGTTGTATGTATGAGTATGTATGTATGCTATTTTACAAATATTGAATTATACTATCCTATTATAACTGCATTCTTCACTCCTTATACTATTAGATCACCCTTTAGCTCATCAAAGAAATCTACCTCATACCTTTTAAAAGCTACCAGTCTTTAAAAGCTATCTTATTAATACCTCTTACATACATCTCCACTATGCACAAATGCAGCATTTATTTACTAGGCATTTATTTCAGAATTTTACTATGATATTAATATTTCAATGAGCTTCTCTATAATATATCCTTATATATCTGTGCTATTGCATAATTAAATGAAATTCAAGGGGTGAAATTTCTACATTAAGTAGTTTTATATGTACATGTAGATATGAGGTTGCTGGGATGTATACATGTAACAACAACAAAAAAACATGATCTAACAGCCTATCTGTACCAGTATCACAGTTTTCCAAACCATGAGGTTTCAGCTACACTATCCCCAAACCAGGCTGAAGAATGATGCTAACAGTTTCTAATTCTCTATACACTAGTCCCTTAGAACTAAGGAACCTAAACAATGTCATTAACTCACCACTCTCTCTGTTACATAAACTATCTGTTTAGATATCATGTAACTTCCTGTGGTTTCTTAGGAACCACATTGATCACTTGATTTATAACCATCCTTTCAATTTGGAATTCAATACAAATTTTACAAGTTTTATGCATAATTTTATCTTGATAACTGAAAACAAGTTGAGAATGATTAATAAAATGAAAAAGCACCTTTATATAATCCATGAAGATATGGACATATATTTCTACTCTAATACTTGATTGTCAAAATTACAAACCTCATTAAACTTGCATAATGAGTATTGATCAACCACTTTCAAAATACTGCTCTCCAATATCATGCAGAACATTATTTTCAGTTTAATTTGGATGTCAACACATTCATAAATAAAAAATAGTTGGCCATTCAACAGTGATTATAGACCATATTAATCTGGCCATGGATTTTAGCCACTATACAATGTTAATACATATGAGAGAAAGAATCAAATGCTTTGAAATTATATATGGGTAACAACAACAGTTCAAACCATTTTTAGAGCCAGAAGTAAGGTAAAAGCAGGATGTGATATATGCAACTGTTGCTAAGTAAACTAAAAGAGTGAAAAATTACACAGGAACTCTAAAGTTTCTATTTTGACTATTCAGTATGTCCCAGGTATAGTGCTTTTTGTTTCAAGAATTAGATATTTAACCAAATAGAGACCATGACAGATGGAACCACAAGTAACACAGTTAGGATTGTGCTTTTAGAGTTTCACTAAAATAACCAAATTTCATCGAAATAAGAATTGATGCATCTAGCCACACAGTAAAGAGTTCATGTAGCCAATGGAGCATAACAGAGAACCCAGATATGAAACCATCTACCTACAACCACTGATCTTTGACAAAGCAGAAAACAATGTACACTGAGGAAAAGAATCCCTATTCAATAAATGGTGCTGGGAAAATTGGATAGACACATGCAGAAGAATGAAACAGGATTGCTACCTCTCACCACTCACAAAAATTAATTCAAGATGGATAAAAGACTTAGATCTAAGGAATGAAACAATAAGAATTCTAGATGAAAATGTAGGAGAAACTCTTCTAGGTATTGACCTAGGTAAAGAATTTATAAAAAAGATACCAATGGAAATCATGGCAATAAGAAAATTAATAAATGGGATTTGATTAAACTAAAAAGCTTCTGCACAGCCAAGAAAACAATCAACAGAGCAAATAGACAACCTACAGAATGGGAGAAAATATTCACAAGCTATACATCTGATAAAGGACTAATAACCAGTATCGGCAAAGAACTCAAGCAAATCAGCAAGAAAAAAACAAACAACCCCATTAAAAAGTGGGCACAAGACATGAACAAAAGTTTTTCAAAAGAAGATAGACTAATGGCCAAGAAACATATGACAAAATGTTCAACATCACTAATCATCAGGGAAATGCAAATTAAAGCCATAGTGAGATAACACCTTTCCCCAGTCAGAATGGCTTTTATTAAAAAGGCCAAAAACAATAGATACTGGCATGGATGCAGAGAGAAAGGAACACTTATACAGTGTTGGTAGGACTGCAAATTAGTACAATCTCTATGAAAAACAGTATGGAGATTACTCAAAGAACTAAAAGTAGACCTACCATTCAATCCACCAATCCCACTACTGGGTATTTACACAAAAGAAGTCATTTTATCAAAAAGACACCTTCACTCAACTGTTTATTGCAGCACAATTCACAATTGCAAAGATGTGGAATCAACCCAAATTCCAATTAATTCATGAGTGGATTAATAAAATGTGGTATATGTATACCACGGAGTGCTACTCAGCCATAAAAAAGATGAAATAATACCTTTTGCAACAATCTGGATGGAACTGGAGACCATTCTCCTAAGTGAAGTATCACAAGAATGTAAAGACAAACACCACATGTACTCACTATTAAACTGGAACTAACCAATGAGTACACGTATGCACAAAGGGAAGTAAAACTCAGTGGAAAGCAACCAGGGGGGAGAGGGGAGGAGGGGAGCACAACAATCCAACCTAATGGATACTATGAACACTCTTTGGGTGATGGGAACACCTATAACCAGGACCTAAGCATTACAAAAACAATCCTTGTAACCTAAAACATTTATGCCCCCTTAATATTTTGAAATAAAAAAAAGGATAAACCTTTTCTGATTAAAAAAAAAGTTCATCTTGCCTTCATATTGAAGAACTAATCTAAAGATGTCTATTAACGGGATGGACATTACAGCTAAAGAAACAAAGATTTTACTGAAATACACAGAAAAAGGATGAGCATGCAATAGTCTTTTTGATCACATCTCCAAGCATAAATACACAATAGCTACATAGATAACATAGCTACATAGTAACAGATATAAGATATAAGTATATATATAAGATATACAGATATAAATATACTTTGGTATTTCTGTCAGGATGGTGTGCAGTAAAAAAACTTTGAAATCACTCTAATATCATCTGAATCTTATATATAAGACACTCTTAATTGGTCCTAGATGGGTGAAAGTCTTTCATAGCAGATTGACAGCCAAGACTAAACTAGATGGTAAATAACACATTGCTATCTAGACAAGGCAATTTGAAAGGAAGCCTGGCAAAAACCCTCCCCAAAAGGACCAATTTCATCACCTACTATCCACAACCTTCAAGTTTGGTTCTCTTCATCTTTAAGACTTTCATATTGAAGATAGAGATTAGTCTTCTCATACAAAATTCCAATTTATATTGGCAAAATGGCACCTTAATTTATTCCACAAATTCTATTGATTATGTAACATTCTTACTCTAAATTTGGGAGATAAAACATGCTAGAAATGAATCCTTACCTCAAGGATCTTAGAGTTTCCTCTGCCTTACACATTCTATGTCCTGTGGAATAGTTATCTTATTACTATTTGAAAAATCATATATATATATAATGATGCCTGTTCTTTTTTGCAGAGGCATGGATTGGCAATTCTAAAACTACTTCCCTGTGACTAAGAAAATAAGTAAATTTTTTTTATATTGAGAACAAGTTTCTTAAGTGTCAGAGAGGGCATTACAATATGGATATGGAGAATTTTGGAATGAACTTTATTGTGTTCAGCTGGAATTAGAGATATCAGTACAAATTCATAGTTTTCAATTTCTACCTACCTAGTAATAAATACAGTATGTGTGTTTAAGTATATGTGTATAAACATAAATATATATAGTTAAACATATGTTTATGTGTATGAATAGACATATAATATATCTCTTTGTTGGATCTGTTGCTTTAAAGGGCCTAGAAACAATTATACCCAAGTAGAAATGATCACCCCGGATCCCAGATCTTGGTTTCTAAATTTCCTTGTCCACCAAAGGAACCTTGGAGAAATGACTAATTTCAGGCTTGAACTGCAAAAATATGAGGTAATTCTAGAACATATTGTACCAAACAGAAAAGAAATACTCAAAAGATTAATAAACACATGTCCAAGGGATACAGGAAACAGAACGAAGGGGTTGACAATGGTAAATCTGGCACAGGTTGCTCATTAAAAAAAAAATGAGAACAAGAGATTATAACCCAATAACTAAAGAAAAAGGATCCATGATTCCATATATTAATTAATTAATTAATTGGTGAGGGGCTGTCACCTGCAGTAGAGGGAATGAAAGCCTGTTTCTTACACTAGAAATCAATATAAGAAACAATACTATAATTATAAAATCACCATTTGGCAATTATCCTAATAATAATTAAGGTAAGAATCATCCATGGATGAAGAAAATTTCAAATGGAATTTTGATGAGTAACAGAATATTTTCACCAGTCCAAATTATCACCCTTCAATTTACTTAGAGAGGGAGTAAATTGCTAGAGAGAGGGAGAGCAAATAGTAAGCAAAATACATATATTAACTTTTCAATGGACAAAGCTGACGTACAACACCTTAACCAAGATTAACACTAGAATGGAACAAATAGACCTCAAATCTCAAGAAATGAAATGATGAACTCAAAAGAACACTTCTGTAGAGTCTCACAAAAATGCAACAAAATTGAAAGATTTTCTGCAAATAGCTGGTCATTATTTGCATTATTTTAAATGACTGAGGAACTGGCTCTGATTAAAGAATACAAAAAGAGCATGAAAATTGAATGCAAGGAATGATCAGAAATTATGCTATTGTGAAGGACACTATCAGAACAATTGGTGAAATTTATAGAAAGTCTGTAGATTATCTGATAGTAGTGTTTCCACATTTTCCTGATTTTATATGTATACTATGGTTATGTAAGAGAATATCTTTGTTTTTAGGAACACTGAAGTATTTGGGGGCAATATTCTGTAATAGATTCTATTTCTATAATGGCCTCCCTAAATGAGAAATAATATGTTAACATAGACACCTGTGTGTGTGTGTGTGTGTGTGTGTGTGTGTGTGGTGAGAGACAGAGAGAGAGAGAGATGTGAAAAGTGAATGTTAGCACTTGAAGAATCCAGTTGATTCAATCAAGTCCCATTTGTTAATTTTTGTTGTTGCTGTGATTGTCTTCTGTACACATATGGTAGTAAAACTCAACGGAAACCAAGCAGGTGGGAGGGAGGAGGTGGGGACAGGTAAATTTACACCTAACAAGTACAATGCACGTTATCTTGGTGATGGGCACACTTATAACTTTGACTCAAAACTGCACAAAAGCAAATCATGTAATCAAAATGTTTGTACCCCCGTAATATTCTGAAATTACAAAAGGAATCCAATTGAAGGGGATGCAGGGATTCTTTGTACATTTCTTGTGTATTTTCTCTGAACCTAAAATAATGTGTCCAAATAAAAATTTCAAAGAAAATAATGCCAACTACTCTATGGAGCCTGCTGAAGATTTCAAATGAGCATTATAATATTGAAGGGCCTGCAATTGTATTTAAAATTTTGTTTAGCTTCAATTTCAAAAACATCCGATGACAGCTGTATGTGCCCATTCAATTGTTGCCAGAAATCTCTACATTATGGATTTATCGGTATTTGCCCGGCTTTAAAAACATGTGATCATTTATTTTAATTCCAAAATACATTTGTGCGTATCTTTCAGAAATATCCTAAAAATGAGTGTGGTGATCTACAGGGCGAGATTTAGACATCCTATGTTGTTCCTGGACAGGCTGTGATCTTATAATCCTCAAACCCTACTTAGAAGTTCTATACATTAGTAGCCAGTACACACAAAGATGCAGGAAACAGGCACGCTCTACATACTGGTATAGGCATCCAAATTAATGCAACCCATCTGGAGGGAAATATTATAACATATATAAAACTCAAGAATTTATCCTAGGAAAACAATTTGTTAACTGCACAAAACTGTATAAAAGGAGAGTAAACATTATACTATTATATATTTATATAATGAAATCCTTGAGAGCAACCTAATCATCTACCACTGCAGGACTGATGAAGGAATAGAACATATAAATTCTACACTAGCCTGTACAGCTCGTGAGTTATGAGTCTGAGTACCCACATCACATAGCCTGAATTCAAATTGTGGTTTTGCTACTAGCTGGGTAACTCCTCTTTAAATCTCAGGTCTTTAATCATAGGATTATTATAATGTTAAAAAAATAAAGTATGCATTTCATAGGGTTTTTATAAGAGTTAGTACATAACGTATTCAGCACAGTGCCTGACATGAATTAGAAGCAAAATAAAATTTAGCCATTGTTTTGTTCTGTTATGAATTTATACTCACACAATGAAACACTCTGCAGCTATTATATTCTATGGTGTCTACCTACCTACAATCTATATTAATTTTTACATCATATTTAAATGTGATGCTGTTAAAGTGAAAAAGTACGTTTCGAAAATCATTATAGTATGATTCTCTGTGTATGTCTCCAAAGAAATTATCTACTAAGCTATAGTCTAAATATTAATTTATACTATTCATGCTTTTTTCTTTTTTGAATATGTATGTAGTAATTTCATAATCATGAAAAAAGAGTGCCGTTTTTCATTAAAAAATGCCATCCCCAATTCTTAACTCCCTCCCCTTCACCTTAATCCCACTACCAATCTTTATTGTCCAGAGGAACAGGAGAGCCCATACGCCTCATCACTATAAGGATTATTTGAGGGACGATTCTGAGCTTGAAGAGAGTACCCTTCAATCACCCACCTCAAGGGCTTCACTCATTCTGACCAAGTACCCGATTTGTTTTATGCAGGCATTGAATTTTAAATTAATCTTTAAAAATTTACACTCAATTATTTGAACTTTGCATGAAAGAATTTTAGTATATTGATAATGGCTGTACCTGAGGATTTTTTTTAAATTAAATATGCTATGTGTTTGTAGATACCAGGTGGGAAACAATTTGGACTCAAAGAAATTAGGTATCATAACTTATTAAAGCAAAAAAGTAATGCAGTTTTTGATGCAAGTTATGCTTTCTGGAGAGACAAGTATTAAATAAACTCTAAACCATTTACTATACTTTTTATAAGATGTCATTAGTGATAATGATACACCACTATTTTATGTCCTCCAAAAGGAATTAAAATAAAAATGATTTCTTGTCATATTTATTGTAATATGCACCCTAACTTCAGAAATGTTAAATATAAAAGAAAATAAAACCCACCAAGTTTTAGAGGAATGAATCACCATATTTCCATAGAGTCTGTATTTCTTAACATTGTATTATGGAAGTCACTGCATCAAATCCTATGAGATGCATTAGAATGAGGTTTTCTTCTGGTTTTAATTATTGGCTATGAGCACAATTTGCATAAAATTGAATCAGCGTATATATACAAAACGAAAAGGGTTAAACCTCTAAGCAAAGAATATTCCAATGAGCCCCATCTATAATTACCACATGAAGGGCTAATAAAAAGTTGAAGCACCGCATTTTTTTATTTTTGTTTTTTTGTTTGTTTTTCCAGGTTCAAAGCTAATAAAACAATAATGTCTGAACAAATATTTTGTCTTCCCCATTCAACATAAACCAGTGCTTAATGGAGAGTCAAGAACTTTATTATAAAAACTAATCTAAATCGATAGTATACAGACAGTGGTTAATGATGCTAGGCAGCTTTTTCAAATGCATTTACTGACAGCATCGCATCCCTCTGGTCAGGAGTTATTGGGAACACATCTTGAAAAGCACACTGTGACACAGAGAATGCATGCAGATGCCTGGTGCTCGAGACTAAATTTAATCACCTCCTGCTTGTGACCATTTGGCAGCTTTGGGAAAGTTCTCTCCTGAACCAACTCTCTGCAGCCAAGCTATTAACGTGCTAATTAAAGAAAGTACATGGAAGACATGAACACTAGGAGCCTAGAGTAATTGGCTACAAAAAAGACAAGGCTGAAACACGTCACTTTGTCTGCTTCTCCTGATTAGACTCTAATTCGAATACCAATATTTCACCGCACGCCAAGGTGCTTTGGGAGAGGTATATGCCTCTCTCTTGGTCAGATGGATGGCTCTTGTGTGAAAAGGGAAAAACAGCAATTTTGCTTTATATTTAATTCTCTGACATCCTCAGGATCAACAGGGAAGTCCATACAACGTTTTCTGTGCGTCTTGATATGACTTATTAAAGATGGGGGGGAAGAAAAAGAAAAAATATCTAAGAAAACAAATAAGTAATTCTGTGCAATAGAAGTTACCCAGCGGGCCCATTATGAAGCACAGTATTTACAGGTGAAGTGCTTATGTGCTGCCTGATAAATTTGCTCAAAACATAATGCATCTATTTCTCACCCTCTTCTAGCTTCTTTCCTAAATGAGACACTTACACAAGAATGGGTCCAGGCTGGGAGAGGAAAAAAATTAAGGGGAGGGATGTGTTTACAAAAGTTTTGACTCATCTGCCACATCCTAGACAGTTAACTGAGCACTGTGCATGCTCCATTTTATTTAATACAACCAATAACCCAGTGTAGCTAAAATTTCCTTCTTGACTGATGAACAATTTGAGATAAATTAGGTTATGAATCTACCTAGGATGTAGTGTAAAATAGTCAGTGAATTCCAAATTTTAAATATGAGGAAACTGTGGAGCAAAGAGGAAATATGCTCTTTTTTTGCTGAGAGCATATAATCAGTTAATTCTAAACCCAGAATTTGAGCCCAAACTCTCCTATACAGAGTATATATGAATTGCCATGTGATAAACATGACCGTTAGTAGTCATAAAACCAATACTTCCTTTTAAATCATCTGATCATTAATATCAGATTGGACTTTAATATCAGTACATACAATTTCAGTGAATATGATGCCATTAAATAACACAAATTTAATCTTTTGTAATGCTTACTCTGTTTCTCCATCAAAATATATTTCTGTCACTACAAAAAACAGCCCAAAGTCAGTGTTCCTCAGGTGTTGAAACAGTGACATTATCTTCACTGATATGCCATGTAACAATACATGGCATATCAGTTCTAACAAATTAGTCCCATAATCTTTTAAAAACAACCATGTCCGTATGTCATCCCTTGGAGAAAAACTTAGTGTAGATAAATAAATAGTGTAGATAGTGTAGATAGTGTAGATAGATAAATATTTAAAGTGCCTCTGAATTTGGTTTATTTACCAGTATTCATTTTAGAAGTCCAACTGTCTTTGAGATAATTTTTTAATTTGAGCTTGAAATGAAAGGTGTTCTTAAAAGCTCAGGTTTTAACCTAGCACACAGGCTTCAGAAGAGAAAGGGCACTATTCTATGAACACATATGAAAAATCACTTATTCTAAGGGGAATTCCTAGAGGAAGACGTGAGAAATTATTGACTTCAGACCCTTTACGGGGAAAGCGCCATAGGAACAGGCTTCCAGCAATGGGGCAGCTGAAAAAGAAATTTAGAAGAAGAAAAAAGACAGGACTTTTAACTCACTTGATGTGATTTTCTTTTCCTCCTCCACTCACCCTTGTCTAACTCCGTTTTAAAAAATATTCAATCAGGTCTACTTTTGTCTTTGTATCAGTGAATCATTTCTGAGAAATTGAAAGAACTGTTGAAAAGGCACGTGTGAGTCCAGTAGCCAGAGGAAGAAGGTGCCCTGATAATGTAAGTCTCTAGTATTTCACAGAAATAGAAGGGGGCTGATGAGCAGAACTTTTAGTCACGTGAGAACTCAGAACTGGCTGATGACCCAGAGTCCGAGCTTCACATGGGAAAAGGGATCAGAAACAATGCCTGCATCATATAATTAGAAGCCAAGACATCTGAGAACACTTTCAATATAGGAACTAAAAAGGAACAAGCAGTGAGCACAGCTTACGGTAGGTCTTCTGCCTCCGTCTCAGAGTGAGCATAACCCCAGCTCCTTTTGCTTGTTTGCTCATTTGTCTTTGCAGTAATGGCTCCATCCGCTTGTTTTAACTCCCATTTCTTTTCCTGATTTCAAAATATTAAAGGGGTACAAATGTTTTAGTTTACATGGACTCCCAATTCAAAGTGAGAGGTTTCCCCTCCTGGGCAAGGCTAATCTTTCTACCTCTGTCCTGAACTTCACACAGTGCTGCAAAATTAGTCCAAATACCCTTCAGGTAGGTCTTCATGAAAATTACTCAGTCTGAGGCAGATGCCCTCTTCTGGGATCACGTTGAATCCCACGTATGCCGCCTTCATACCACTTATATATTGAACCAAACTTGGTGCGAACTGTGGCTGAATGGGGTTAGTTTGTAGGAAAGTGGGTGGTTCCCCATGCCAAGCAAGAAGATAAAGTTTCCTTGCTAGTCTTCTCCCTCACAAAGGGTGCCAGAGCAACAGAATCCAGTGATAATGGGCCAGTGAGTAATGGGCATATGGGAGGCGAGAAATATTTGATGTCCCTACCTCACTCCCCATATATTATAAAATTCTCGAAGGCAGGAACATCTGTTATCTTTTTTATATTTTCAGTACTTAGTCTAGTGCCTGATGGGTGGTAAGCTTTTGATATGTGTGTTTCTTATGTTTACAAATGAATTAATCAATGAATGAACAAATGAACATTCAATTTTATTAAGACACTAAGATCTAACACTTTGAATTTTTAAAAATACGTAACACATAACAGTTCATACACAGTCGAAAGAGCTATTTGAAAAGAGCAAATTGTGGCTGCTGTGGGGAAGCTGCATCATAGTTGCCAACAAGATGCTGGCTGAAGTTGTAGAAGCAAACAGTGGTTGCGTGGAGTTAGTTTATGCCCTGGTAATCTCCCTCTGAAAAATGGTGCCAGATACATAGAATCACACAGTGAGTAATGGGGCAGATAGGAGGTGGGATATTAAACTGAAACATGTGAGGATATTGGGAAAACCAGACAATCCAGATGGTACTAGACATAAACGTGCAAAACAATGTGTCAGTGAAAGAGCACAAAATAAGTTGCATCTGACAAGAAGACGGTGGCAGCAGATGGATTTTGATGCACTGAACTGGGGCTCTAAATTACCTCCTTTATGGTCTGCAAAGGATCAGTGGCCCTGCCACACGGGTGTCAAGATTGATATCATTGCACTTAGCTTCTAAAGTTTAGTATTTGTAGAGCCTGTGTAGTATCAAAAAAATTATTAAATAATGTTTCAGGTTTATAATCTTTCATAGTTATTTAGAATGTTGTGCTTTTCAAAGACTTTCATATCTATTACTAAAAACAATGCCCTGAATAAGAAAGGAAACTGAAACAAGTAGGAAAATTGAGTTCTACTGTGTTAAATAACCCCCAGTATCACAAAAGAATATACTGGATAGAGTCATCAGCTAGAATTTAAGCGTTTTTCTATAGCACTTTTCCACAGTATTGGAGTGTTTCGAGTGTTTCCTCAAGGTGGCATATAGACATATGAGACATATAGACAGATTTGAACATTGGCACCCAGCTCTGGGAGTCAGAACACGGTACAGCTTAACTAAATGCTATCACAGGAGAGTAATGCATTAAAATGGAACACAAATATTTTACCAACAAGCATAAAAACACATTGACTTTAAATAAACATTAAGTAAGTATATTGGTAATCAACTTTACAGATTAAGACTAATTTCAGACGAGATTATGCAAAAAAAATTTATGAAAACAGGTTAACTAAAAAGAGAGGCAAGGTTAATAAGCAATTATTGTCATCAACCATTTCAGCATCGACTTGAATTACCCCTGGAGAGTAGCAATATCCTTGACATTTCACCTTTTTCTTTTCTGAAACATAAGTGTATTAGTTTTTTGTGCTGCCTAACAAATTACCACAAATTTAGCAGCTTAAAACAACAACTACTTATTATTTTACCATTTCTGTGGGTTGAGAGTCCAGGCAAAAAAAAATAATAATAATGAGCTGCATCTTCTCCTTGGGGTTTCACAAAGCTATAAGCAAGGTGTTGACTGGGCTGCACTCTCATCTGGAGGCATAACTGGAAATGAATATGCACTTCCATGCTTACTCAGGCTTTTGGCAGAATTTGTTTCCTTGCTACTATGGAACTAAGGGCCATGGATTCTTTTGGGCTGTTGCTGGGACTGTCATCCTCAGCAACTACGGGCCACCCACGGTTCCTGGACACATGGACACTCACTTCATCAAGCCAATAAGGAATTCTGCTGCTTGAAGTCCCTGAACTCAGGGAAGATCCAGTTTACCTTTTAAGGTTTTCACCTGATTAAATCAGGCCCACCGAGGATAATCTCCTCGATCAACTCAAAATTTGTTGTCTTGAGATATTAATTACCTCTGTAAAACCTCTTTACCTTTGCTGTGGAAGTGACATTCTAGCACTTTTTCTAAATTATATTGTCTAGAAGCAAGTTATAGGTCCCACTGACACTCAAGGGGATGGAATTATACAAGGCATGAACACTAGGCTGAGAATTATGGAAATCCACACTATGGCATGTCCAATACAATAGGTATCGAGCATTGCTGACCAGGGAGAAAGAATCCATCATATGTGGGGAAGCAGACATGAATCAACTAAACTGTGTTTATGAAGATACTTTGGAGTACTTCCCTATTAGAAATAATAAAAGAGTCTTTAAACTAGTTCCTATTGAGATGCTCTTTTACTATTTTGTTGCTGTTGCTTTTTCTATGTCTGTGAGAACCTTCAGCAGCTCAGCTGCAGTATTAATCCCCTCCCCCTGGACCCCACTGACATTGCTCCAGCTTGTTTACTTTTGACATCCTCAAAGTTGCAAATATGCAAATATGAAAACCATTATACCTTTTAAGGAGGAGTAAATATACTATTTTTGAGATAAAATGATTCAAATTTATGTGAGGAATATGTGTAAGGCCATAAGATCATCTGTATTATAATAGCTTAAGGGAACCAGTCTGTATAGAAGCAATAATTAATTGTTTGTGTCAGAAAAGAAAAGCTCATAAAACAGTTATTCCAAAGGAGAATTTATTCTTTTTGGTTGTATCTGTGTCTGTTTATCTTGAAACTATAATCTGAAATACCAGCAATAATTGGGCAAAATATGTCATCATAAATTTTGGCTACATCTCAGTAATTTTTAAAGCTGAAAAGCTTATTAGCAATGGAAAGTGAAGAAAAGAAAAGCACATTTTCAATGAAAGTAAAGACAAAATGCCTTAAATGGTGCTGCATTTTTATTCCCAAATAATTCCCAAATAATAAAATATAAGTATCTTGCTTTCTAAATGCCATAATTAATAATCAAGATATTTTAAAAACCTTTATAAATGTGGTAGGACAAAATCTGTATATCTACAAATTTAGGATATATGCTATAATTAGAGTAATGAAGCATCATTTCTTATATATTTTTCAGATTTAAGTATGACCATTATGTTTTATGTATTGATTAGTAAACATGCAAAAAAGAATACATAATTTCACCTTTGTCTTGTTTCTCTCAATACTGAAAAACACAGTCTGATATGGCTTATTATTATTTCGATTGCAGGGTAAATGGAAGGGAGTTATGTCCATCTTTCTATTTGCCAGGGTCAGAGGGTTGGGAAAGGATGGTGGTCCTGTAAGTCTTGAAAAAACTGTTATAATTAGTCCCCTCTTTCCTCAGTTCAAGAACAATTACTACTAAAAACAACCAGAAATGTACAAATGCACAAATGTTGCCCTGAGATAAAACAAAGATTAATAACCGCTATTCAAACTTTGAGGCCTATTAAACCAACTTTGACTTTTCTTTCACTTTAATAGCACTTTTTAAGTGCTCTCAGTGCTCTTAGACTCCACACTCAGTTTCTTCATCTCTGCTTGGATATTAAACATCAAGACCAGAGGCTATGGCTCTGTTTCTCCTGGGAGGAAGCAGGTGTGAGGGGAAGGCGGAAGGGTGAGAAACCAGAGAGAAAGTAGTGAGGAGGAGGAAGAGGCACTCCCGAGGACCTCCGGGGCAACGCGCCCCTGAGCCTGCTTGCTCTTACACTTTCCTGCACTGTTGCTGGTGCCAAGAACTCACTAACACTCTAGATCTATAGATGTTGAATATTACTTTTTGCTACACTTAGCGTTCTACATCAATTCTGTTCCTGTACGTTGTTTTTGTTTTCACAGAGGCAAAAATTGAGAAAGCTTTTTCATCTAAATACATTGACGGCAAGGGAAAGACTGTTGTGTTTATGATGCTCAATTCTCTAAAACACATTCCTATTGTTTTAATAACATTCTTACAGTGATTTGTCAGCACAATAATCAGCTGGAAGCTTGATTAGTCCTCCTTGAAAGCAAATTGGAAATCACCTATCTTGGGAACAGTTTTGTTATCAGATCATTAGGAAAGAAGGAAAATGGAAATTGAGAATCCAGAAAGTGCTAGCCCAATTTGAAGAGCATTGTTGCAGAGAAGTCTACTTCTGACCATTGTTCATGAGGGGGTTCCAGTTGAGAAAACATTCATTTTAGATAACCACACACATACTGCTTCTAGCTTACAGATTAATACTTAATTATCTGATACTGTGTCCTATCACATAGCAGACACAGTATGCTTCACATACGTCATCTCGTATCATATGCACATACTCTATGCCAAATGGTATAAGATCTTTATTTTAGAGAATTCACTAAAACTTGGAGAAATTAACTGACTTATAATAACAGTTTAGTAAAAGATAGAGATTAGACTTCAGGACTACTATTTAAGTTCTTGCCATATCAATGTGACATTGTTCATTAAATTAAAGATAGAAAAAAACCACAATGTACTCAAATATCCAAAAGAAGAACATGAAAGATTTTTCAAAATATTCAAATCATACACAACTCTTGAGTTTTCCTCCTAGTGGAAATGGCCTTCTGTATCCTTGTAAACATTCCAGCATTTTCTGCTAACCCAAAAAAAAGAACTAAAGGTCATTCTTTTTTTATGAAACCTAGTCCAAATGATAAGAGTTGTGGCAACATATTTGGATAACAAAGTACAGTGCCATGAGTCAGATAAAGCCAGAAACACAGGGAAGTTTTTTAAGAACTTTCTTCTCATTACCACTATATATTGATATAGCCCAAAAAATGAGTAGCTAGCTAAAACACTCAAAGTGTTTAATGAGTGTGCTTGGAAATACAATACAAACCTGAATTTTCACTTGAGCATTAAATAAAATTAAAATAATATATGGGCCACATGTATAAGTCTTGAGACAAATTAATGCTATACTATGAAGTATTGAGAAATCCACATCTCATCAATTAGAGAAAGGAGGACACTTGAAGAATGGTTACATTCTGATGACATTAGGAACACAAGAACCAAAGATATGTTACAGGTAGAAGAATTTAAATTATTAAAATTAAAATTCATATGGGGGGTCACATCTTATTATGTTCCCTATAAATAAGCAAGAAGCTTCCTGATATTTTCCCAGGCTCTTAATAAGCTATTCAATATATAGTTTTTCTTTTATGTTCATTGAATGTTAAACATGAAGTTTGTAGAATTCAACCTTTAATTAAAGACCTCACAGGAGCATTATATAGTTCATTTAAACTGCAAAGTAATTTGTGGTAAATAATGAGATTTTCTCACTTTACTGTGTGTAACAGGTCCATCAGGGCAACAAGAATAGACATGTGGGGACTTCTGTTAAAATGCTAAAGCCCCAACTTTTTCAAGGTGTAGTTTTTTTATTTTTGTTTTTGTTTTTTTGTAGGTTACACAAATAAAATTACACACACACAAAACACTGGCTTTTGTAGAAGTGAAACCAAACATAATGTACTTCTATGATACAGTAAACTGACCTTTATAAATTAATTTAATACTATTATAAATATTAAATGTATTTATATTATATTAAATATTATAAAGTATTTAATACTAAAAATTATTTTTCCTTACGTCTACCTATTAATATAGATAGACGATAGATAGATATAGATACAGATATAGATAGAGCTCTATCCTGTGTTCCAACTTATCAGATTTTCTTCATTGTATGATGTCATATGCAAATTTGGTCTATGAGTACTCTAAGTAGTTGAAGGAAGAGGTAGTGTTCTATGTAGCAGAAAGAGCACTAGTTTCCGATTCTGGAAAGCTGAGATTGAATCCAGCTCCATCGTGAAAGCTACAGTCTTAGTTCAGCTGCTGCTGTGACAAATTACCACAAACTTAGTGGCTTCAAACAATATAAATGTATTATTTTACAGTTCTGGTGGTCAGAAGTCTGATATGTTCTCAGTGGGCGGAAATCAGGATTACATTTCTTCCGGATACCCTAGGGGAGAATCCGTGACGTTGCCGTTTCCAGCTTCTGTCAGATTCCGGTGTTCCTAGTCGAGGGCCCTATTCCTCTGTCTGCAAAGCCAGCAACATCAGAGCGAGTTTGCCCATTTTGCCATCTCTCTGGTGTTCTCTCCTCTGCCTTCTCCTCCACTTACAAGGACGTTTGTGATTATATTTGGTCCATTTGGATTCCTTGATTCCATCTCCAATCATAATTCACCTTTTCCGTGGAATATAACATATTTGCAGGTTCTGGGGATTAGGAATCTTTTGGGGGCCATTATTCCACCTTCCACTCTATCTGATATAAAATTGTATAAAATCTGAGTATTCATTGCCTCACATAATTAATGGAAAAAGTAACCTTATTTATAAAGCAAGAAGGTTAAATATTATAATGTAAAGTTCTTAGTGTCTGGTAAATAGTTGACACTTAAAAATAGGGGGAAAAGTACTGAAGGAATTTTGTAGGATTCCATAGGTATATAACCAAGTTAAAATTGACCATTCATTATTATTCTTGGGTAAAACTGTTCATTCTCCTGAGAATAAACCTAGCTGTACACTCATTGAATTTCTTCATTTAACAAAGGAATATGCTGCTTGTCAAATACCTTGCTAAAAATCAAGGTATGAAAGATTTAGTGCATGCCCTTATCTACTTATGAGAGCCATTGGACAATTATGGTCCTTTGTAAAAACATGCTGACTCATAATGTATTTTCAAAGTATTCATTAACAAATGCATAATTAATTTTCCAAAATGATGCTAAACAATATTAACTGTGTTTGTAAGCCAGTTTTCTTACCTTTGTATAGGTTGAAACTATTTCCTGTTTACAGTATTCTTCATAGATTGGCATGAATTTTTTTTAAGTTAGAATATTTGACCTGACACATTTAAAACAATCAGATGAAACAACATAATTAACAAAAGGCAGTGAGCAAATTACTGATGATTTTATCATATTTTTTCTTTTGATTTAGTCTATGAGGGCATAAAATTATTCATAGCAGGTATACGGTCTTTATCTTGTGTTTCTAGCACCAAAAAAGCAACACACAATAATAAATTATATGATATTATATATATTATACATAAAATAATAACAGGAACTTAATAATAGCTTACTACATTAATTAAAATTAAATAGGAATTAAGGAGTTCTGCTTTTTCTCTGTAAGCTATTAACAGAATTTTCCCCAAACATTGGTATTATGCCTTTTATAGAATGTTTTTGTGTGCTGAACATAACTCTAAAACAGTGTCAGTTTTTAAAAGTTTTGAAATCATTTCCAAATAATGATTTTATAAACTTTGTGATTACATATTTAAGTTATTTTTTAAAATGATATTCTTATTTATCTTTCATTTTTGACACACTTTTAAAAATAGGAATTTCTCAGAAAATGCCCCATGTAGCTTCACTGTGGTCTGTATATATACTTCTGTTTTTAGGGCATGAAAGCTTTTCTTTCATCTTCATGTCCCATCATTTTTTAACAATATTTCTCTTAAGTACTTTGACCTTCAGGTCAATATTTTCTCTCATCCTTTTGGAAGCTCTCTTCTGCTTCCTATGACATTGCTTTCTCCCAGTTCTCCTACTTCTCTGACATTTCCCTTTCTGCTTTTCCCTCGGAGATCTTATTATAGGCCTTCTCTTTTATTTTATGGTGTATCTCTTTATTTCGACCACAACCACTTCACCTCTATCACCAAATTCTATCTCTATTTCTGAGTGGCCCCTGAAGCCTGATTCCTTGTTTCTAATTAACTGCTAGAACTTTACATGTGGGTGTTTCTAATGGGGTGAAACTTTAGTAAAGCATGGTTATTTGGAGTGTAGACAGGGTCATCCCTCAATTATTTCTACTATGCAGTCATGTTCAGTTTACCTTTGGCTCACAATCAAGGGCTGTCCCATATTAACCACATTAAGGGGACTCAGGCAGGACATTAATACTTATGTTCTGTTGATGATACCCATATGCACTTGCAGATTTTTGTTGAACTAATCTTTTACTTTATCTCTTCCTCTAAAAAAGTTCTACCCTGGATTTAACTTGAGGTTAGCAATATTTATGTGTAATGTCTGGATAAAATTATTAGGTTATTTTTATCCATTCTGTGGATATTAGTGTATAGATATCTCAGCATACTAAGAGTCCTTCTCCTCTGCCCTATTACCATCTTCTGAGAACCTCTAGTCTTGTGAGCTCTTCTGCTCATGCCTCAGCACTTAAACTTCATAGTATTTAATGTAGTATCATTGGATACTTTCCTCTCTCACTGCTTAAAATAAAACAAGCTTGTTACAAAAAACCAAATTCTAGTATTTATCACTATCTACAAAACCATGTTTTTACTTTTTTTTTAAATTTCCTTTTCCAAATTCCTCTAGATGGTGGTAAGAAAGAACTATCTACTTCTGATTATTTTGTTTTCTAACTAGAACTTCAAGACCACAACACATGGTATTTCAGTCTACTTTGTACCATCTTGCTTCACCCCTTTTGCTGTCACCTATTGTTAAGAAAAAATATGGAGAAGTGAATAATAGTTGGTGGTCTTCAAGATCTACAGGTAGAGATACTCTATAGGACCGTATAGAAGTATGTTTCGAATAGATGGAAGACTGTTTGATATTCTTAGGGATTGATATAAAATAAGCAGTGAAAATATATTTGGTGAATGAAGTTCCTGCTATATAGCCTATAGTGAGGCGTCATCAAAAAACATAATGTGTCTTTTATTCCTGGAGACAACACTGGGATTCCCTTTACCTGGCAGTGACTAAGTACCCTTCCTGGATCACACCAGTCCTCTATTCTTATTTAGAAAGCCTAGTTTCAACTCCCATGAGAAGTTTCTGAATAAGAATTTAAAACACTTGTTTTGTATCATCTCAGAACAATAACAGAGAAGAATTGATAAATAAGCAGACTGTTCTCATCTATTATGATATATACTGTATGCACTAAAGTATTCTTTATGCACCAGGCATATAAATCACACTCCACAAAATGGTATTTGGTCCAATAAAGACATTTTTTTCATTACTAATAGAAGATGAATTTTATGCCAGATTCATTAACTGCAGTAATATCTTGTTCTCTATCAAAGATAAGTTTTGGTACAGTGAGTTTAAGACACCATTGAACTTTTACAAGCTTCTTATATTCTTGACATTCTTTCATGTATACTTCCCAGAAGAGGGAAGGAAGACATATAAAAGTATGGTGTCATTGAAATTAATGATTTGGAAAAAAATACTAAATATGAATATTATATGATTTGTTAATATATTAAGAGTTAGAAAGTGGAAGTATCTGAGATTCATGTTATATATGATCCAAATTTGATAAGATATAAATGTTCCTTAAGATGCTTATGGTTCATCGCCTAAAAGCTTTTGATATTGAAGCTCTTATGAAACTCTGAATGAAAATAAAAATAAAAATTATGGATGAACTCATCCATACAAAATACATTTTCCTTTTCTCAGTAAACTCCTGAAAGGACTTTCCATTCAAGTGAATGTCAAAGTCATTATTGGTGACACATCTAACAAGTCCATTGCTTTGTCAGCTTTGTTCAGCCAAATGGCTTTTGAATAGCTATCATTTCATAGCTATCATAAGTTCACACAAATATTAGATTTGAAATTTGTTTCGATGCTATTCCAAACTTAAGCATTGGTCAATATGATCACACGTTGTTTTTTATTATTTTATTTTTGTTTTCACCAAAACCTTGGGTCATAGCAGTTAAATTGATGAATTGTATTTTTTAAATTTCAAAAAGTGAGAAAATATTAAACAAAGCAAGATTTCTTAATATTTATTGCTAAGTTCCCATATATTTACAGACTGAATAGCAATGAATATGTACAAATAATCGTATATAGTCATTATTTGAATTTGCATTTAAAGTGGTTTCATATACTAAAACTATAAGGTTATCTAATGAAATGATAAGAATTTATATTGAAAATAACAAAAGAATTTATATTTGTAATCTTTTGTGTGTGGTTGCTTAAATGACTTTTAGGTTTTAATTAAAAACTTCCTTTGTAGAGATCTATGATAGTGCCATAATTTAGTTCACTATGACAATTTGAGGAGAGGAGAAAAATTATTACTAATTAATTTTAAAGCTATTTCCATTGGTGCCTTTATTTACAATCCCTTTAGCTCAGAATTCAGCAATTATTTTTTCTAAGGTAGAGTAGAATTGGACAGAGAAATAAACTTAACCAGTTTTGCTATTCTAGATACAACTTATCTTCCATGATTGAAAAGAATCCTTTTGTTTTAGAGAACCACAATGTGATCCTGACTTACTAGATGTCTAAATTCTTATTGTTACAGTATTTATTTGGATTTTAGTTCATCAACACCATGCTGAGTTTCCCAGCCAAACCTGTAAATCATCAGTTACAGGAATCAGTTAATCTCTGTCACAATTCTTTGTGGTAAAAATCATTTGCAAATCACTAAAATATCACTTTAAAATATCCGAATCTGTGTCAGATCAATACCAGTGAAGCAGCATCACTTAACATTTGACAATTAAAATAAAAATTATAGCTATATCAAAAGTACATAACCCCCAATGATCCAAGTTGTCTATTTTTAGAGACAAGTGGAATATATATTATATATATGTAATATATTTTCTCTCTCTCTCTCTTTCTCTCTCTCTCTCTCTATATATATATATCAAAAAATATATGGCATAAAAGTCCCAAGAGACCTGTATTTCTGAGTTGTAGGGTTTAAATTATAAGGTTTTTTTGCTTTGGGTAATTAAGTAGATGTTAATTTCATTATAGTGAGCAATTACATGCCCACTTTTAAGACTACATAAATGTATTTTTCTAGAAAGTTTCTTTTCCAATAAACTTGAAATATAGGCAGCTGAAATTTAGTAATGTTTAATCTAACTGAAAGTCAAATGAAATTTAAAATAAAGTTGCATCTTGAAAACTATGCATACATATATATTTAAGACATATATACATATGTACATTTAAGTTAGAAGAGAAGATTAAGTACAGAGGAAGAAAAGCAAAGTAAGAAGTGATAAAATTATACTTATAACCAGGGTTAAGAAAAAAATATTATTTCCAAAAATAATGTAGTATTTTGTTAACTAGACATTTTTGATGTTGGAAAATCTATAGGTATATGAAATCAAATGTTTCACCTACAGATGATGCATAGGGCCAAAATATATTGTACATTAGAGAGAGTGATTTCCTTTTTTTAAAAAAAAAAAATTCTACTTTGTTATTGTTAGGAGTCTTTGCAAGCCACATAAACCAAATCTGGAAAACTTGAGTAATAGAAAGAACATATTGTATTTACATGTAGAGGCTAAATGAATTGATGAGAAAGCTGAAAAGTCTCACATCAGAAAGGACAGAACTCAAAAAAGTACAATAATCTGTGAAGCAGAAATTAAAGTTTAGTTTATTCATGATACTAAACTGCTTTTTTCCCTGTCTCATCAGGTCAACATCCACAATCCACAAAGAAAACCTAATGGACTTAGTGAGATGAAGAACATAAGTTGTCTGAAAAAACCCTTCCCTGCTTCCTGATGTCCTGGTGAGGCTGTCTCTCCCCCAGCATCCTCTTCCTCCCGCCCAGGATCAGGTGACAGGCTCTCCTACAGCGTGAGTGATGTGGGCCACTCCCAGACCTCCTGTTGACACCGCGTGCCTGCTCCCATCATCCTCCCTTTAGTCGCAACACAAGCAAGCCTGAAACTCTCCTTTTTCAAACAGACAAGGACAAAGGCCTATGGATGGAGGGTAAACAAGATAGAAATACCCTAAGTCTCTGAATGACCTTGCAAGGCAGAGTCAACTTGGACTATTCCTTTGATCATTCACTACACACTCACGCACACGCACGCACACACACAACACCCCACACTGCACTCGTTAAGTTAGAGACTGTGTTGAACTTAGCCTCTATCATTCTCTGGATATGTGTACTGCTACTTCATGTGTATGATCCCGTTAATGGGGAAAAAAAAAACCTGTAAAATAATTTAAGGAGGTTTATTCTGAGCCAATACAAGTTACTATGGCCCAGGAAAACATAAGCCAAGAAGCCTTGAATAAGTGGTCCCAAGGCATTTGGATTAAAGTTTGGTTTTATACATTTCAAGGAGACAGGAATTGCAGGTAAAATCATAAATCAATACATGAAAGGTATACATTGGTTTGGCCTGAAAAGGCAGGACATCTCAAAGCGGGGGCTTGAAAATCATAAGTGGGTTTAGGGATTCTTTAGTTGGCAATTGGTTGAGAGTAGTTTGTCTAAAAATTTGGAATCAGTAGAGTAAGAATGCTTAAGTTAATATAAGGGGGTCTGTTATCTGTCATGTGATAGCATGGCAGCAAAAAAAAAAAAAAAAAAACCCTGTTTAACTAGATTTTATGGATTGTAAGGCATGACTCAACCTTTGCCTGGCATGGCCTTAGGTCTTGTTTATATTAAATGTAATAATTTGGTATCTTATTGCCACAGTTTGTTTTGTTGGTCTTATATGTCTATTTTAACATTACTGCTGGTCAGTTGTTGTGTCTAAACTCCAAAAGGGAGAGGGTTTAATGAGGCACACCTGATGCATGTCTGACCTCTCTTCCTGTCAGGACTGGGTTTTTCTGGGGTCCCCTTGGCCAAAAGGGGGTCCATTCAGTCAGTGGGGGGGGAATTAAGATTTAATTTTTAGTTTACAATTCTAAAACAAGATTATATGAGTTCACAATTTTATAAATGCGTTTTAGTGAATGGATAATTGTGCAGTTTGTTTTTGTTTCAGTATTATGTTTTGAAATTTACCCATATTGATATAGGCAGTCACGCAATTCTTATAAACCCAGTACAAATTCATTTTTTCTCATGTATTTTCATTGAAATAATGTAAAACATGTAATGTTTGGTTCTCTTTTGAAGGTCCTTTAATACACATACATATATATGTATGTATACATGTGTATTTGTGTGTGTACGTATGTATTTTGGTGGCCAGATGTTAAAGTGGCCGTGAGCATTTTGGCACTGCTTACATAACATTTATGCACATCTGTGAGAGTTTCTTTCTGCGGAGTTGTTTGGAAATTAAGTATTCGTGTCTTTGATCAATTCTACAAAATTGTTATCCATTGTCTCTTTGAACCATACTTTCTACTATGCAACTCTATTAAATTTTAACCTTGCTTTCCTATTTACCATATCTTTGTCTATCACTCAGTTTACTAGTTGTCTTTTCAGCTATGTGTACTATTTAATCTGTTGTTTAATCCAGCCACTGCACTGGTAAGAATATATATATAAATTTTAAATAACATATATACAGATGTATTTTAATTTTTTAATACATTTTTTGTTTCTCATTTAAATTTGCCTTTGTCTTTTTAAAAAATCTGGTACATTGCTTATGTTTTCATTTCCATTTTTATTTGTATTATAATTAAAATATACTATAGAGTCTGTAGGTGATAATACAATGGCTGGGAACTTAGGGGTTTGCTTATTTCTGCTGTTGTCATTTTGCTAACTCTTGTTCCTGGAGGCTTTTCTCCTCATGTGAATGGAATTAGACTGTGGAAGCATCCTAGTGTGTGTTTCTCTACCAAATATTGGCTTTGTTTTGCCAGGTTTCCCAGAGTTCTTTTAAACCTAGGGCCACTCATATTAATTTTTAATTTGAAGTTTCCTGCATCACACAGAAACTATATTTGAACATTAAATTGAAAGCAAGCCTGGTGTTACCAATTCTTAGGTGTGGTTTTTATCCTATTCAACAGTCAGATGAAGACAAACAAGATTTCATATTGTGTCTCTTCAACAGTGGCCAGAATGATTTTCCAATTTCATTTCTTCAGTGAAGTTGTAGCCCTTCAACAGGACTAGCTATTTGAGAGCCATGTCTCTTGCGCCCTGCTATGAAAATTAAAGAAATCCTCTTTGATACTGATCCTGGCAATGCTCCAAGGACAGTTGAAGCTATGGAGACCACTTACCACTCTGGATTTACACGTCATCTTCATTGTTGTCCTCTAGGAATTTCTCTTATTTTCTTACTAGTTCAGCTATATCTTTAAAGAAATGTTTATTTATATTATCTATCACCTTGACAAATTTTATAGAGTATGTTTTTCTATGATAGGATTATTAGGTCTTTCTGCTATGAAATGTAATTGAATATATGAAGATTAAAGGAATAGTCATTAAAACTCTATTCAATTTTTTGCCATCATATACTAATTTTGTTGTGTAAACTATTTTTAAACAGACACATAATATATACTAGTCTTTTAAAACCATTTTAGTTCTGAGTTGTAATAATTGAAATACATGGTTTTATTTAAAAGGAAAATTAAATTTCTTACAGATACTGAAAGCATTGGGAAAATATTACTGACATTCTTGGCAATTAAATGAACACAAGGAAAAAAGAATCCTGATTTAATGTGGATGTGGGAGTAAAGTAATACAATTCTACGCAAATAAGAAAACCTTTCAAAGAGTTTCTGAAGAATATATGAAAAACAAATCCTTACTCAGAATACTGTTTATTGATAGTACTACTCTTAAATACTATAGCCAAAAGGACAGAAAAGAAATAAGAGAATGATGAAAAATGGAATTGCTCAACAGCCCAAATATTTTTAAACAAACAAACAAAAAATTGGTTGTAATGACTTTATCATCAATCTCTAAATGAACCTTGAACAAGTACCTAAATCTTTTTGATAATCAGATTCCTTAATTGTCATAATTCCATGGTCCCATCCCAAGTGCAAAGACAATGTGCTGTATTATTTTCCCATGATAGGAAAGAAGAAAGTGTTGTCAGCTAGACTTAATGAGGTAGAAAGCAACAATTTCACTGCAGTTCATCAGATTACTACACCATATAAACATCAGGTTACTTCTACGTAAACAATATTTTCATTTAACTATTATTTCACAGTATTTGTTTCTGTATTAATTCATAACTAATTACTTTTAGTATTTTAGTATTATTTTTAGAGAAAGTTAAGTCAATATGTATTTTTTCTTTTCTTTTTTATTATTTTTTATTTTAATTATTATGGATACATAGTAGTTGTATATATTTATTAGGTGCATGCAATATCTTCACATAAGTATACAATGTTGTATTGAGCAAATCAGAGTAATCCATCACCTCAAGCATTTATCCTCCCTTTATATTAGGAACATTGCAATTCCGTTCTTTTTGTTATTTTGAAATATACAGTAAATTAAAATATACAATAAATTATTGTTAACTATAGATGCCCTATTGTGCTACTGAACACTAGATCTTTTAAATGATAAAGTTTAGGTCTTCACTTATTTTCATAATTGTTATGCATAACATTTTATCTCAAATCCCAATACTTTATGTTATCTCAAATTTGCCAAAAGTTCTAATGGAAATTGAATCCTGCTTCACTAGTTACTTTAACCATAGCGCTTTACCTCAATTAAATAATTCTTTCCCTCTTGCACAGCATATCTGTGATAGCCACAATAATGCTACTACAACAAGAAAAATAAATAAATAATTTTTAAAAACCAAAAAACCAAAACAACACAAAACTGTAATCCAACAACCAGATGGCATGAAGCAAAAACTACTTATTGCTTACTGGTCTGGCGTCGGCTAATGGACAATAGGCAACTCTGTTCTCATTGGCTGTACTTGGTGACTGGGGCAACTCACCTCTGCTCCAGATGTTTCTCATCCTCCTGGTATGTTTTATAGCAATGACACCAGTACCAAAATGAACAAACCAAATTATACAAGTACTTTTTAAGAATGCTCTGAGTTGAGGAGCTGGATCTGAGGGTCCAGGAAGACCAAGACGACTAGAGATTTCAAAAAAGTCTGTACAGAGAGAGAATTCTAGGAATCTATTGAGAATTCCCACAAGTATTCAACAAAGTATTGATTAGTACATATGGAAATAAAATACATAAAGTCAAAGAAAAAACCATCTGAGAGGTTTAGAGGGTACAATGCTCAGTGCTCCCTGAGACTGGAATAATGTCTATTTTCACTAATCATATAGGAAAAGCTCAGAATTCACAGAACATTGGTTAGAGTACCAAAAAATCCTCCTACTGCAAGATTAGAAAATAATTAATACCAGATTAAACACTGCTCCCACTTAACATGTCTTAAACCTCAAACCCCCAACTCAAATTGTTTCCAAGTAATTTGACTGTGTCCCAGAACAAATCTCAGTATATTTATATAAAAACAAAATGTTCAGCACACAACAAGTAAAATTTACAATGTGTGGAATATAGTGAAATATTACTAAACATGCAAAGAAATAAAAAAATATGATCCATAATGAGGAAGGAAATCAATCAATTAAAGCAGATCAAAAATGACACAGATGTTAGAATTAGCAAGCAAGGAGAATAAAGTAGTAACTGTAATCCAGATGGTTAAAAAGTTAAGTAGAGACATAAAAGATGTTAAAAGACACAGATTGGACTTCTAGAGATTAAAAAAAATACAGTATGTGAAATAAACCAGCTGAATGAGATTAATGGCAAATTGGACATATGAAAAAGATCACTGAACTTGAAGCTATAGCAATATAAACTATCCCAATAAAATATATAGATAAATAAAATTTTAAAAAATGAACAGAGCATCATTGAGTGGTTGTAGAACTTCAAGTGCTCTAATGCATAAGTAATTGGAGTCCCAAAAGGGGAGCAGTGAAAGAGGAGAACCAAAAAAATCCTAGAAGAAATACTGCCTCAAAATCTCCCAAATATGATTTTAAAAAGCTATACACTCACAGTGAAACCACAGTAAATCACACAATAACTAAATGCTCAAAACCAGTGATAAAAAGAAAACCTTAAAATGAGCCAGAAAAAAAAAATACATTTGTGGTAGGCAGCTTTTAAAAAGCATCCAATTAACAAAACTAAAATTGGTTCACTGAAAGATCAACAAAATTGACAAAAGAAAGAAAGAGGTGGGGGGACTCAGATCACCTCCTGATGTGCAATGCCTTGTGTGTAGGGTGGATATAGTGATTCACTTCTGGCGAATACCCAAGGAACATATTTGAAACTAGAGGAAATGGTATCATTGTTATGTAGTGGCAGAAAGTTTAGTGACACTCATCTAAATTTATGTGAAAAGCAGAAAATGTGCCTAATGAACTTGATGATCTAGTTAACAGATTTCTAAGCAAAATGTTAAAGGCACAATATCATTTTTTTTGCTATTTATAGCAAAATGAAAGAGGAGAGAGAACTATTGAACTATTAAACAAAAAAGAATCAGGGACTTGGTATTTATGAAAAGTGACAGTCTTCAGAGAGCAAAGATAAGCTACATTAAGATAACTTCTAAGCACTCTCAGAGAAGTGAGGTCGAGAGGTAAAACTGAGGGGTGTGACTGTAAAACTTCATGTTAAGATCTGAGAAAGATCAAGATATCAGAGTATTACTGAATTACACAAAGAGCCATTTAAAGAGACTTAAGATGTGCCTCACAGATCCTTGCAATTGAACAGGGTCTTTAGGTAGCTGAAGGGCAGTGTTTGCAGCTATCACATCAACAGCCTGATGTAGAGAAGGGCTTATTTCAAGGATATTTGTAGGTATGACTTTTGTCTAATTCAGTGAACCCCAATAAGATTCACAGAAGATCCACACACTTTTTGAAGAAATCACATTGGTATGAACACTGTCAGTTGACTAAAAGAGAAAGAGACAATAGAAATTTATAATATGTTTCTGGATCCCCAAAATTCTACTGCCAATAAGCAGACCGAGAGTACTATTAGGCTGTGAACATGGTTTTCCTTTTAAGAGAAGGTAGAAGCAAGAGCTCAGAGGCAGAAGGAGAGAGCCGTGGAAAATCATCCCCAGGCTTCGTAATGTAATCAAAGGAATTCCAATATTTACTTTGCTGGATTTCAGAATATCTATGGATAAGTGGTTCATTTATGACTCCCAATCTCCCTTTTTGAATAAGAATATCTACACTAGTTTTCATATACCTGTCCCATCATTGTATGCTGACTGTGGGGAGGGATGGATAGCTTGTCTCTTCAATTTCACAGAATACAGATTGAGAGAAACAGTGCTCAAGATGATATACTTAAGCAATTACACCCAATCAGCATACTAAAACCTATGAGATGTAGTGAAAGCAATCTTCAGAGAGAAATTTATAGCAATGAACATTTACATTAAAAAAAGGAAAAATACCAAGATGATAACTAACTTTGTATCTTTAAGGAACTAGAAAAAGAAGAGCAAGCTAAAGTCAAAGCTATTAAAAGGAAGCAAATAATAAAGCTTAAAGTGGAGATAAATGAATAGATAACTAAAAAAATAGAGAAAATTAAGAAAACTAAAATTGCATCATTGAAAATATTAACAAAATTGACAAACAGACCAAGAGAAAGAGAGAGAGAGGAGAGAGAGAGAGAGAGAGAACTCAAACTACTGCAATCACAAATGAAAGTGTGGATGTTGCTACTGACCTTACAGGAAAAAAAAAAGATTATAAAAGAATACTGTAAACAATTGTATGCCAAAAAACTAGATAGCCTAGATGAAAAGGAAAAATTCCTAGAAATAGTTATGCTGAGTGAAGGAAGCCAGACACAAGAGTGTACATACTATGAGATTCCATTTATAATCTTGTCTCAGTTTTTTTGTGTGCTATAGTGCTGCTATAACAGAACACCTGAGACTGAGTAATTTATAATGACCAGAAATGTATTGGCTCACAGTTCTTCAGGCTGGAAGTCCAATATCAAGGTTCTGGCACCTGGTGAGGGCCTTCTTGCTGCATTGTCACATGGCGGAAGGTGACAAGGTGAGACAGAGCAAGAGGAGGTTGAACCTACTCTTCTACCAAGGCACCAATCCCACTCATGAAGGTGGAGCCTTCATGGCCTAATCACCTCTTAAAGGCTCCACCTGTTAATACTGTTACTGTGGCAATTAAATTTCAACACGAGTTTTGGAGGAGACAAACATTCAACCCATAGGAAATCTAGAAAATGCAAAGTGGTCTATAGTGACAAAAAGCAGATAAGTGGTTGCTGGACAGAAAGTGTACAAACGAGGGTGGGCTGGAAGGATTAAAGGGCTTGAGTTAACTTTTGGGGGTGGTGGATAATTTATTACCTTTATTGTAGTGATGCTTTTGTGGTTTTATATATATGTCAAAATTTTTCAAACTGTACCCTTAAATTATGTGCACTTTATAGAATGTCGCTTACACCTGCATGCATCTGTAAAGTAATAAAAATACTACTCTGAAATTGGTATATAACATTTTCATATAGATTCTGTTACTAGGTCTGTATGTGACCTTTAACTATATACAGATGCTCCTCAACTTTTGATGGACTTACGTCCTAATAAATCTGCTGTGAAATTGAAAATATTGTAAGTTGAAAATTCACTTAATACACCTAAACTACCAAACATCATAGCTTAGCCTAGCCTATCTTAAATATATTCAGAGCATTTACATTAACCTACAGTTGGGCAAAATCACCTTACACGAAGCCTATTTTATAATAAAGTATTTAATACCTCATGTAATTTATTGAATACTGTAATGAAAGTGAAAACCAGAATTGTTGTATGGGTACCATTGTAAAGTCCAAAAATCATTGAGTCAAACCATTGTAAGTTGTGAACCATCTGTATACTCTCTTTTAAAATGCACAAAAGAGAATATAGTTGAAGGGTACATATACCTGTAATAACAGTACAGGTACTGCAATTATATGTACCAAATGTAGCATAGTGTTTTCACAGGAGACAGAACAGGAAAAAATGAGGTGAATCCTAAGATATATCTGTAACTTATTGTTTCTTCTATTTAAGAAGGGAGAACTCTGAAGCAAATGTAGCTAAATGTTAACATATTCTTAACCTAATGCTTGGGCATATTTTACCTAAAACATCCTTCTATATATTTAATATTTTTCAGAATGTGAAAACAAACAGAGTTACACAACTTATGCTAATATTAATATCATTTATGTATATAAATTTTTTATGAGGTTTATCATTTATTATGTACTTTTTGTTTCAAATTTTGTAAAAAATTTGCATAAATTATCTTTTTTGATGATATTCCTTTGAAATATTTCCAGTTATTATACAGTTTTAAACCAGAAACCTTAAATATTTAGGAGAAAGCCAAATGATATCTAAGTGTTAGAACTGAGATTACAACAAGTCTGTTTAGCTCTTAACTCTGGGATGTTAACCGCCATACCATATGTCCTCAAGATCACAACAGTTTGAGTAATGGTCAACAAAATTGTCATTAGAGTGGCAAAAATAAGTAGGCAGTATTCGTGAAGAATAGATTTCTCTTGATGTAACCATCACATGCATCCCTGTGAGGATGTCATGAACCACAAACAAATCATGTTTTCAGTGAATCAGAATAGTACAATGAAGAATAAAATAAAGTACAAAACTAAAAGTATATTCATACACACACATTTATACACATACAAATATGTGTTAAAACTTGAATGGCCAAACATATATTGCACATATAAAATTGGGAGGACTTTTTTTATTAATAAAATGTTGGTAGTGGATACATCAAATCCAATGAATTGCATGTGGTCTGTATTTTTATAGTTTGTTAATTTTTCAAATTTTCTAAAATGAGTTACTGTTATAGTCTGAAAAATTTTGAAATAAATCTCATTGATATTTCCATTAATGAAGTAATTATATTTTTGACATCTCTTCAATTCAGTAACTAATTAGCCACCAAATCCCTTTGTTTTCTAAAATATGTTTTTCAACTATGACTGCCTTTCCACGTTAACGTAATTCCTACATAGTTTTAATCACGTAACATTCTCTCATTCTTCAGTCCCCGCCTCATCACTCTCCTATTCAAAGGTATTACACATCCAATATATTTTCTAAAACTAAAATATGATTTAGTTCCACAGAACCACTTTTGCAATGCCTCTGCAGGCTTTCCACTGCTTTTAGTATTGTGAATGATTTTATCTTCGTTTTATATATTCTCTATACTCTCTTCCCAACATTCATTCCTTCCCCAAATAATTATTAAGTACTGACTGTGTGCCAGAAACACTCCTAAGGGCTGGGTATACATTGGTGACCAGTACAACCAACCTCCCTCACCTTTGGAGTTTAAATTTAATCGGGATGAAATGGCATGTAAAAAGTGATAATGATCATGGGGAAAATCACTAAAAGGGGTAAAGTGTGCCAAAAAAAAAGAGGCTGAGTATTTCAATTTTACATAGTGTGGCCAGGGAGGTTGTAATTCAAAGGGTGATGCTCGAGCAAAGATTAAAAGGAGGTGAGAATTAATGCACGTGGATACCTAGGGGAGCAGAATCTAGCAAGAAAATAGCAAATGCGAAGACCCAAGGTAGGACTGTGCCTGCAAAGTTTCCAAAGCTGCCTTTGCAAACTACAGATGCACATGGCCTCTTTCAGAACCCCAGTGTAGCAGGGAGGAAGCGGCAGAATAAATACCCTGACCTTTCTCTCCTCCCATACTCCAGTGTCTGCTGCGCTTCCCATTGAGCAACCAAAGCCAGGGCCAGAAGGCAGCAAGTTCAGGTGACTTAGTCCATGTAAGTCTCCCAGATCAGAAAATAGGGAAGGAAAAGGCAATAAATAGAATAAATAGGAAAAGCATAGAATAACCAACATAGGAAAGAAGATCAATAGTTGAGTGCTGATTTTGTTGAATTTGAGATACCTTTTAGATATGCATAAGAAAACTTCAAGCAGGGTAGTTTGATTTGAGGGTCTGAATCCAGGAAAGAGGTCCAGATATAAAATTGTGATATGAAATTATGACTCCTCCACATAGAAATAAATGAACTATAGTTTACTCCTGAGAGATGGTTACATTTCTTCCACTTTATTTTCTTGAACATACGTATAATGGGTTAGATGTGAAACAACACATATTTTGTCTACCCTTTAAAAATACAATACTTTATAGATGGCGTAGTAGAAGTTTGTGGAAGGTACTTTAAGAGTTATTTTGTCAACAAAATAGGAAACAAAGCCATCAACTGAGAGTGATGGCAGGGGAGATGTGTAGGAAGTTTGAGGAGAGAAGAGGGTGTGTATTGGAAAAGTCATCCAAGAGAGGGAGAGTGGTAGGATATTGATACATAGTATGATTTCCAGTATAAAACACCCAGTTAAAGTGCCTGGTGATAAAATGATACCCAGAAAGCATATACAGCAGCAAAGGTGCTGGAAAAGTGGAAAAGGGGCAGGTAAGACGTTGGAATCTGTCCAGATTGAAGTGAAAGGCAGTCAAAAAAGTGAGGGCACAGAAAGGACAGTGACTGTGGTGACTGGTGGCATTTCAGTCACCTAAGGAGAGAACTTGGACCATAAAGGGAGGGAGGGAGAGAAAACAACAAAACAAAAACAAAGCAAACAACAAACACAAGAGGACCATGGATTTCAAGTACCTGTGTTGATAGAGGAATGTCACCGTTGGGATACAAGAGGGACTAAGTTAGGACACTAGAAGAGAGAATTTGTAGACAGGAAGCTTGAAATCACAGATTTTTGCTCTTGGTTTTGTATATGATCGGGGAGTGAATAGCTGTTAGGGGGCATCACAGAATCATCAGAAGAGAGAAGTTTCCGCAATGGACAGACCAGGTAATTGTAAAGATCATCCACGTGGACGTTGAAAACACCAGGAATTAATTCAGGAATAGAACTGGAGAGAACAGCAGTATGTCCAGAGGTAAAAGCTGTGAGGAAGGAGGGGGTGTGAGCTAGTGGATTCGTGCATGAGTGTAACAAGGTGTGTACTCAGTGGTGTTCTCTAACGGCATGAGAGTCACACCCGGGGCTCCCAGGGAGGAGAAGGGAGGAGAAGTCCTCCCACTCAAGGCTTGATGATGAAGAGGAGTCTGCATGTATTGCAGGAGCAGCAGCTGGGTACATCCACCACTTGAAAGGGATGCAAAGAAAGCAGAACCAGATTCTAGTTAGCGCAAGAAGGGAACAGTAATGTTCAGAGAAGAAGTTGAGTTTATAAGGGGTTTCTTTTCTGATGATGAACTTTAAGATCCAGAGATCAAAATGGAAAGGTTTTAGAAACTGGAGAAGTATGGGAAACGGGAACACAAAAGAAACTTTCAGAGTCACGTGTGGGTTTAGATGGGAGAAGAGGAGGGATTTCTTGGGATTCAGGAGCTTCTAGTGTTAATTAACGTAAGGAGGACTAAATGTCAAAGAGAGATCACTGCTGATGGATCCAAAAAAATAATTCTAGGTATGCCGCGGCATCTGAGCATGAGAGGAGGTAGGTGCTTCGGCCCCTGTCCGCTCCCACACAGGAGGCACGAAGGGTGGGGAGCAACTGCCCTGCTTTGATGAGCCCAGACTCCCTTGTGGAACCACCCTTTTGGAAATTGTCATTTTAAATAAAGGGTCTACACTAACCTTGAATGATGCACAGCGTTCATTTCTCATTTCTATTTCTCTTCTTTTTTCCTAGTAGGAAATGTGATTAGCGGAAAGAGTATAGGCATTAATCAGAGAGGTGAGCAGTCAAATTTAGGTCTGGCCCTGCCCAGCAAAGTGATCTTGAGATCAGTTGTCTATGTACAATAGGAAAAATAGTAACAATTTTACAAAACTGACTTGAAGTTCATGAGAGATGTAAAATACCTAACACATAGTACCAAACGCAAAATACCTAGCACCAATGCTTGCATAATAAATATAAATTCCCTTAACTTCCTTTCTAGATATTAAACTCCTGAGCTCAATTTCTATTCTTTCACAAAGATTTTCTTATTTATATAACATCTCAACAACATATCCTGCTTTGGAAACCCTTAAAGAACAAATTTTCTTAAGTTATTTGGCGTTTAATTGTATCATTAATTTATGCTAGCATCATACAAAAAGTTGGGAAGGTTTTCTGTTTCCAATTTCTGGATTATTTTAGGAAATGATGGCATTAACTTTTTTTAATTGCTTTAGTTATTGATTCCCTATTTAATTTTATTTTCTATTTATTATTTTCCTCTTTTATATTTTCTTCCACTTTTATTAATTTGCTGTAACTTTTTAACGTATTGAGATAGAGGCTTAGCTTATTTATTCTTTCTTCTGTTACTATATATATATATAAGTCTCCAAATTTCCCTGTGAACACTGCTTTAACTAAATTCCACGATTTGTTATCTGTAGTATTTTCATAATTACTGCGTTAAAATATTTTCTAATTCTCACTGAAATTTCTTCTTGACCAAAATGTTTAAATGTGACTATCTTAACTCCCAAAGAGTTTTTTTTAATTTCAGAGTAATGTTCCATAAATCTCAGTTCTTTACAAAATTATGAGACTTTTTGAATGCCTTATTACAAGCCCAATTTCCCTAAATATTGCAATTGTGCTTGAAAAATAATCATTATTCCAAGTTTTGGTTAGAGCATATGTATATGTTAATTAGATCACATTCATTTGATTCTGTGTAAATATTTTTAAATCTTTACAGATTGTTCTAAAAGTTACAAAAGCAGATGTTTTAATGTTCCATTCTGATTATGGATTTTTCTACTTCATTGTCGGTTTTTGCTTTATAGCTTTTGAGGCTATATTATTAGGTACATACAAACAGGAATTGCTATATCCTTCTGATGAATTGATCCTGTTAACTTTATAAAGGGTCACTCTCTCTCTTTTTGCCAAAAAGCCTCATGTTGAGACAGCTCGTACAGCTTTCACAGGGGTCCGTGATATATTTCTTCCATCTTTTTATTTTCAACCTTTCTTTATCTTTTAGACTTGTCTCTTGTAAAGTGAATGTAAATTGAATCCAGTCTATTCAGACTTTATCTTCTAAATGGAGAATACTTAGGACGAAACTCACAATATTCTCGACTGTCAAAGCCTAAGTCTATTCTCTCTATTTGTATTTATTTTAGTTCATTTAGTCTCTATTATGTTCTTGGTTGGTCTTGGTTGCATATCATATATTCACCATTTCGAAAAAAGGTAAAAACAATTTGAAGTCAAAAGATGATTATAAATTCAGAGAGAATTTGTTTGCTTCTGTTGGGTGACTAGGCTCCCCTTCACCCTCCCCAGTGCACCTTTTGGCCAGGTGTCCCAGGCACGTGCACGTTCCCAAATGTGGCCACATTCGCTCTCCCACGTCCTTGCCTTTGTTAGGCCAGGCCCTCTGTCTGCACTCGCCTCTCTCTACCCACCTCTTGGCATCTTCCCCTTCAAGCACACTCATCAAATGTTGTCAGGGGAAATCCCTAGTTTTGTTTTATTTTTTTCAACAAAAGTAACCCCAGTGAAATATTTTCATGATTCTCCTGGGCAGGAGTTTTAACCTCAGTTTTCCCCGGCCATGCTGGTTCTTTCCCTGACTCCAAGCAGGGATCTCGCACCACCTCCGTCCTTGGCCTCTGAGACACAATCTATTTCACTGGGGGCCAGAAATTTGCTGCCTCCCACTAGTCTGTGTTCCTTACTGTGAGTCCAAGGGTGTTTTGCCATCCTGGATTACAGTGAAATTATGACATGTATGGAACTCACTACATCTCTCATTCTCATCTGATTTTCAAAACAGAGACTGGTGGAGGCATCAGTACATCCTACACATGCAGCACACAGGTGTTTCTATTAACATAAGTGGTGGCTTCAGCATGGCCCAGGAGAAGGCGCTCCAGAGCTTGTCAGCTTCAGCTCCTATCTAGGCTTCACCAAAGGGCTGTCTGACCCCAAGAAGTTCTTTAAACTCTCAGCGCCTCATTTTCATGTAGGGTTATTATAATAGAATTTTCCTGATAGGGTTGTCACATGCTCAGAAGTGTGTACAGCCTGCAACCAACCTCACTAACGGAGAGCTCTGGTAAGAATAACAGCCTAATGCCAGGTGCCTGGCTTCTCATGTGGATGTGAGCCCAATGTGAGTAGGGACGGACCCCATCCAGGTTTGTATCTCCAGCAGTGTAGACGTTCAGCAACACTTGAGAAAGAAAGGAAAGGAGGAAGGGAGGAAGACAACTGAGTCTAGTGACCTACAAAGCCTGCCCCCCACCAGGACTCAAGACCTCTGGTTTTCTCTAATAAGATACCCAGAAGGTGATTATACTATCTTTGCTTCCCAGGTGACCTCCCCAAATCTTTTAACTTATAATTAATGAAAGAGCAAATACTCTACATGTGCAATAGCAAAGAATTAATCACCAATATTAAGAGAAGGTTGGTTTCCTCACAGCCCCTGCCCCCCACACAGTCAAGCAAATAACCCACTATCCATCATAACTGCCCTCGGCAATCCCGTCTCTTTTCCTTCCTTCCATCCTGTTCAAGGAGCCCGGCAGCACCCCTCGCTCACTGGGGTCTGCTCCTACACTGAAGACAACCTATCATTTTGTTCACTTGTACTAATCATTTAACCTAATTTCAGTGAGAATGAATTCTGGGTACATAATTCATTCACAATCAACACTGACAAAAATAAATATTAATGAATTTTCATACTAACATTTTCCACAGAATGAATCCTAATTTGTTTCAATTTTCCACAATTAAGACCCAAAGACCACAGTGTTCCTAAGGTACATCATGCTTGTTAACAAGTCATTCCTACATAAATATAAAGAAACAACCAAACAAATCTCTGGCTTTTTAGATTTTCAGAGGAAAACTTCCTGGGGACAACTGCCCATCCCATTCATGGTCCATTAAGTTACTGATGAAAGTTACTGATTATACATGTCACCCTACCCCTGAGATAGCCAGCCTGTAGGCAGGAGATGTATGGGACATTGCTCAGAATGCCTCCCTCTTGTGAAACGGATCTTACTTGTCAATCTCTCAAACTTTAATTGTTTTAAGTCTCAGCTCCCAGTGCCATCCAGATCACCAGCCTCGCTTCTATCACCAGGCGTCCACAATCCTCTGACATCAGCCCCTTCTTTTGAACACCATTTAATATATGCCTCTGGCTCCATGCACCAATGCAGCTGCTCTGTCACCTACCTTGATCCCTGGGACGTACATGCTAGACCTCCCCCACCAAGAAGGGAACCGGACAATGACCACTCAGTATCTCTGCACTGAAGCAGTAAACCAAAGGAATACCATTACTTCTCTTCTGCCTAGTGTAAGTCTTCTATTCAGTCTAATAGACACAGAAGAAAGGAAAGCTGAAAATACTATTTTTTACAATAATTTGGTCAAAGTTTCTCCTATTCATACAATAAACTGAGCAAGTATTAATATCTTGAAGATGACTTTTCTCATCTAATGTCATATGGTGACATTAAAATGACCCCAGTCTCCAAGAAATAGCTAGATGCTTTACAAAATGTGCTCCCCAATCTGTGTAAAGTATGTTAAATAATAAATCAATAATAATAAATAAGCACACTCACTAGCCATCTTGTACCTTTGCCTTCTATTTTAATATGCACTGCCCTCAATGACATGTTGGAGAACAAGAACGTAATAAAACAACTGTCATTACCCTCTGTCCTTGGGTCTATAGAGAGAATAAAAGATTTGCTATTCACATAAAACTGTATTGGGGTATGTACGTGTATGTTTAACATCAAATATTAAGTTGATCTGAAAATGTATTTCCTTAAAACTGTCCTTGTTCATGTACTATTTGGAAAATCTCAGTCTACCCTCAGAGCTACAGGTGGGCAGTTTGAAAAATCACTTTTTATAAAATTTGTCAGTGTTCTAAAATAACAATATCCAATATACAAAGAATTTCCAAGTATAAAAAAATTCAATTTAATGACCAATATCCTGTTTCATATATTACACTATCCTAGAAGTTCCTATATCTTTACATCCCATGAGTTAATGTTATTAGCATCTCTTACTGAAAAGTTCAGTTATGTTTTTATGAATTTGTGTACAACATGGTTACTAGCATGTCTCCACAGATGATATGGAGGAAAACATTTAAAGCAGACTGGAGAAATATAACACAAATCCGTTGTGTGCATTTTCTTCCAAGGCCAAAATCTGGCGTGTGGAAATGTTATTAAATTAGTTCTCTTCAAGGTCATGATCAGAACATAAATGTCAATGGGAAAATAGCCACACTTGCATTGCATATGAAGTGTGACCAATGACAGGTGCATCCGTTACATGGCTCATAAGACTAGTAAGGATTGCTGAAGAGTTACTACTCATTTGATGAAAAAAAAATATGTAGTGAGATGGAATGCACAGTGATCCCATCGTATTGCTGAACCAGGCAAGCATAAGTAAATAAGCCATGCAAGACAGAAATGACAATGTTTTAACACAGTTAATAAGGTGGTATAATTCCAAAGAAATATAAAATCATGGTGTAGGTCAAGGAAACCTAGTGGCCATGTTCTCTCAGTTCCTCATTGTAGGGCTGAAGACACTTATGCTGGTGATGGCAAGTCATTCCCTAAGTCACACAGCTGTTTCCCTAAGGGCACAGAGAGAAAAAGATCAATCCTTTGATTTTTAATTCACTGTTTTTTCCACATTGTTAATGTGTTTTAGAAACTTCATTTTAAGGATGAAATTTTAAACCAAAACAAGAATAAAAACCTCCCACTCAGGGGGAGGTAAGGTTCTTAGTTGAATCTAAAAGAAAAAAAAATCATTAGCCTCAGTTAGAAAAGATAGCCCTCCTCTTCCTGCTAACATTTTTTCACATTTTGCTTTTGATCATTGCTAACAGAGCTCATTTGTACTTCTTCCTTTAATGTTTCTCTACTTCATCCCATCTCTCCCTTTAACGAAGGAAGATTTTCAGGTTTTAAAATCAAGACTTGTGCTACCAAGGGCCAAGTAGATTAATAACTGAGTGGGAAGCCTTGTTAGCAGAAGCTGAAAACATTGAAAAAGCCCAAAACATTCTAGCAAAGATTTGGTGTTCATTTCTTCTTCTAGTTACAAAGTTACTTCTACTTTATGGACTAAATTGCTCTCTTACTAGCTGAAGAATCTCCTCATTAGAATGAAGCTATACAATATTAACAAAGGAATTATTCTTTCTTTGGAACAAGACACCTTGAACAATTTGCTCAATATATTTCCAATTTATACTTCCTACTTCCTTGAAGAAACTGTCTATCCAAATGGCATTGGAAAGAAGGTAAAGAATCAGCCGTGGCAACATAAAACAGCTGATAATCTATTGAAGAATAGGCTGTAGTTCATCATGGCAGATATTTTTACTGATGCCCTTGATCATAAGCTTACATGGGCACAATTATCCCCAAAACAACTGAAAAACTTGCTGAAATGTTTACATGAGTTATACAATATTAACGTTCCTGACAGACGTTTATTTTTTCCCTCTGGTTGAGTTGTCCAAATATGTATTTGCATGTATAAATTATCTCAATTATTACAGAAATAAAATAATGTATATCATGTTGTTTGAAAGTATAATATCTTGTCTACCAAACAAAATGCCAAAATCAAGAGGAAATATTTAAAATGTAATTAGAAGTGGAGTTTTTTCCCCAAAAATTTTCTGCAGCTCCTGTCTTAACATATAGTAGAGACGCAATATTGGTCTCAATGAATGCAACGTTAATTGTTGATTTCATAGAGCTAGGAAGTATAATGATGGTTACCAAAGGCTGGGAAGGGGATGGGGATGAAGAGAGGTTGGTTAATAGGTACAAACACACATTTAGATGGAAGGAATTAAGTTCCAGTGTTCAATAGCATAGTAGGATGACTATAGTTAACAACAATATATTGTATATTTCAAAATAGCTCAAAGATTTGAAATGTTCCCAACACCAAGAAATGATAAATGTTTGAGGTGATGTACATTCTAAATATCCTGATTTGATCATTACACGTTGTATGCATGTATCAAAATATCACATGTACACCATAAATATGTACAAATATTATGTATTAATTTTAAAAAGCTATCACAAATCAAGAGGAGAAAGACAAATATCCTGGCAGAATCATTGGCAAAGGGAAAAAATAGGCTTTCCATGTGGCCATCACATAGGAGAAATTTAGGACCACTTGTAATCAAAAACTGCACATAAAAATGAGATCCTTTTTATTTAGCTAGGAAAATTGGCATAGACTGAAAAAGGAATAAACTCCAACATGTATGAAAATAAAAATGTATTCTCATATAGTACTTGTTAAAGGAAACACAAATTGGCACAGGCTTTCTAGATGGAATGTGTTAATGCTACATCCAAAGCCTTAAATTCGGTCATATCTTTTCATTGCACAATTAGATTCTTAGGAATTTTTCCTAAGGATATAATCAGAAGTGTTCACAAAAATGCAACAATATATTTTGGCAAAAAAATTACTATTTGTTATTTTTAATAGAAAAAATGAACAACATAAATTATCCAAAATGGAAAAAAGGTTAAATAAACTATGGTATCATCTCACCAAAAAAAAAAAAGAATAGAAATTAAATTCATTCAAATATTAATTTAAATGCCCAAGCTCATCAGATTTCTAAAATGTTAACAAAATGTTCCACTATAAAGGATATAAATTATAGACAAGTAGACTATTCAGCTTCACTTTTTAAAAATGGAACTGACCTTTGTTTTTTAATATATGAAAAAGGTCTAAAAAATGCATCCTCCTGTGGAAAAAAAATATATACCAAGTAGACTGCCACATTTGTTTTGCAACAGGTTGCATTTGAGGCTCAAGTATAATACTTGATGTTAGAAATTTTAATAAATTTTATCAGATATTCATGTTCATTAATGTTCTGTTTTAAAAGTTTATTATCTTGCTATCAGACAATACTACTCAGGTTTGTAAACATTAATTCATGAGTTGATCTTCCTTGAGAGCCAAGATTCTCCTTTCTATGAAGAGTAAAGCACATAAATTATTGAAAATATTTCACATTCTCATTACTTAAACATGCATTCTGGTGATGAAAATGTATCCAATATTTTACAAAGGAAGTTAAACCCTCCCAATTTCAAAATAACAACAGTTTCCATATACTAGTTATATAATTTACTTTAGACTTGAGACAGCCAATGGAAGACAGCTAATAAAATAGCCACACAGCAAAACCAGGAAACATGACTAATATCTATTCTTTCAAACTCAATATAGCAAGATTTAAAAGAAATACAGACAGTCCCCAACTTATAATGATTCAACTCATAATTTACAATAGGTTTATTGGGATGTAACCCCATTTTAAATTGAGGAGCAAACTTAGGATAGTCCGACTTACAATTTTTAGACTTCATGATGGGTTTATCGAGGTATTAAATGAATTTTCAACATAAGATATTTCCAACTTACTATGGGTTTATTGGGACATAATCCCACTGGAAATCAAGGAACATCTGTAGTTCAATGGAAATTCATTGTGATTAAAATTGAGTAAACCATTACTACTTCAAAGGTCCTCCACAAATTTCTTTTTTAAAGAAAAAGTATATTAGACATGAAATAAATCATAAACATATCTGTCTTACCACCTCACTGTACAGGGGAGAAACCTGATGCTGAGAACCAACAGGTGCCCACAGACAGTCATCAATAGAAACTATAATTCCCAAACACGAAACTTCTATTCTTCTATTTAAAGAAAAAGGTGGAAAGCATTTACAATTATTTCTAGATACATACACCAAGAATTATGCTATGTATAATAGAAACTGAATAAAATGAAATAACTACAATTTTTCGTTAAATGTTTTTAGCTTTTCTCATAACAACCCAGTCAGAATAAAGTTTACTAAAATTTACTTCATTTTAAGAAAGAAATTGTTCTTTTACATGCCCTATTTAGAAATTCTGAAAATCCTACATGAGAGTCTTCCTAAAATACAGAATTTTAAGAAAAACGAACTACATTGTTTAAGTTTGTCTTGAGTGAGCATAGAGCTGCTCCCTGGGACAGCAATTTCAAAATATTGTAATGAGATTTTATAGAATAAGTCATAACTCTGCACAGTGGGGTGTCTCAAGTTCAGGTTCATTACTTACGAATCATCCTTATAAGAGGGAGGGGGCAAAATAAACTGCCATTTTAGCTTGAGACAAGAGAGCTCTCAAATAGGTAGAGAACACACACACACAGCTCCTCTCCCTCCCTCTCTCTCTCTCCCTCCCTCTCTCTCTCTCTCTCTCTGACACACACACACACACACACACACACACACACACACACACACGCCAGAAAACTTGGGATAGAGAGAGAGCTTAAGGTAAAGCAAGAGGCACATCATTTCTACATTTAAGAAATAAAATAAGCCGCCAGCCTGGTATTCAGCACTTTGGAGAGAAGCAAATTCCAATGTACTTAAAATGAGCTTTGAGCAGTTTCACATTCACACACTGAGAAGTCAATAATTGGACTCAAGTGAAAAATCATTCCATCCCAATATACAGACAGTCACAGGACAAATAAAAGAGTATCAACAGACCTGAGGTGATTCCGAAAGTAGAAAGCTTTTGATTTAAACCAAAACAGAGACTCAATTAGCAGATGCAGTGTTAGCCCCAGGTTCTTGGTGAGGAAAAACAAGAAGTGGACATAGGAAGGTGATGACTGAGGATGTTTAAGCCTCCGTTCACTGTAAACTAAATCTTAAAAAGAATATTCATTTCAGTGAGTTCAATTCTATAAATTTTTACCCTTATAATTTGAGTGTTAAAATACCTTTCTCTCTCCTCTGTCTTTCTCCTCAACCCCTCTCTTCCAGTGTAGTCATTACTACACACCAATTATTTCAGCCCAGATTTTGTTGCTCAGAATGTGCAAAGTAGATAAGGGATTTCCACACTCCATCTTCACCTGGATGTTGCACCAACACAGCTATACTATTGCAAATTGTATTAGTAATGACAAGCCCTATTATTAAAGCCACAGTGTGTGAGTCTATTGGGTTGGCAACTTTTTGCGAATGGATAGTAAGGCTCACCCACATGTCTGGAGTGCTGGCAGGGGATGCAGGAGAAGTGAGTACACACTTAACCGTGCCTCAGAAGCATTCCAGCAGAGGACGTAAAATAACTCCATCCGCTTCTTCTGCCTGTAGCTTGCTTATCTTCGACTTAGGAGAGAATAAACTCCATCTACAAAAATAAATTTTTACTTTAGTAATGCTAAATATTTCAGTAGAAAAAAAATAAGATGTCATTACATAACATAGAATCACAAATGAAAGACCTTCATTCAATTTCTCTGCGCCTCTCTCTAGCTGTATGATTTTGGGTTTATGACTTAACCATAGAGGTTAAGACAGAGAACACCGGCGTAAATTCCTTCCACCAACAACTATATCGATGACCTTGGTGCTTTATTTAAACCTCATAAACTTGTACTTTATTTTCTAAAACGAAGATGAGAACACTTACCTCATAGATTTATTGGGAAGTTTAAATGTAATACATGCACACTAAGCAAAGTGCTTTTTTCACAATAAATGGAGGCTATTATTACTAAAATGGCCATTACAATCTGTGATTTTATTATTCTTAAACTTGATGCAAATTACACAAACTTCCCTAGCCTGGAAAAATTCCACAATGTTGTGCAAATGCAAATAAAGATGTTGGAGCAGTTATGTGTTCAAAGGAAAACAACAATCCCACAGGTGATCCTCTATGTCTGGGCCCTTCCGTCCTGCATGCATCACTGTAGCTTCAATACAGTCCTGCTTTGTTTCATATGAGTATAGACACAGCCATAAAGACAACCCACGTACTCATTTTAAAGATGAAGAAAGATATCAGAATATTTTAAAGGATTTCAGGTCATTTGAAACTGAATTATTTTATCTGTTTGGTTAATAAAATGTACTGTATTTTTAAATAAATTTTTTTCTCTAAGGCAGTTTAAAAATTTCAGGGAAAAACTCTAAGATAAATATTACAGTAGTATATATATGCTGTATATCAAGAAAGATTATCTCCCTCTGTGACTGTGAAGATGAATGTTATTATATTCCTTTTAGGCACTCTTTTTTGTATTTATTATGCTTAATAAAATATTAATCACAAGAAAAATAGACGTTTGGGTCAGAAGACGTTTTTTGTGCACCATACTGAGTAGTCTGGGCTAATAATGCAAACAATTTGATACCACATTAATGAAAGCACTGCCTACTGTTGTTGGCTGAATCCTTGTTTTACTGAACTAAGCAAAGGCTTAGTTCCAAAGAAATTTTGACTCTAGCAAGCCTATTTAAGCCCAGAGAAATTTGCTTTCATTAAAGTTAGCAATATATCTCAAAGGGCACACTGTTACCAATTATATTTACCCTGCATTTTAAGGCTAGAATTTAAAGACAGTTCAATAACAATATTTCTTCTTAATCATTAAGATTGTTCAGATAGTTGATGTAAAGTAATGCTTCTGGATGTTATAGTTAGACTTTGTGAAGTATGGGTAATTGAAATAGTACATTTAGTATTTTCATTTGTATTTTCAATTTAGCATGGTGGTTCAGACTGCAGGCTTCAGAGCAAGCTGCCTTGATTCAAACCCTAGCTCTCCAACTTAGTAAATGTGTGACCCAAGTAGTTGCTTAACATTTCTATGTATCAATTTCCTTATCTGAGATAAGAGTAGTAACAGATTAGCACATAATTCTATTTGGGGGCTAAATATATGATAAGTACATAGACTAGAACCTTGTACATAATAACTTATATTCATGCTATTTATTATTAATATTAATATTCAGAAATATTTATTGAAGACTTCCTTTGTGCCAGAATTTTTTAGTGTTCAACAAAGCATTAAAGAAAATATACACAAATTCCTGTCATTATTGGACTTGTATTTTAATAGGGCAGATGGACAATAAACACTGAAAATAAGGAAAATAGTACTTAAATGAGAAGCACTAAGGAGAAAAATAAAGCCAAATAGGAAATAGGAAATATTGGAAGGTACTGAAAATACCTTAGATAGGATGGCTACACCAAGTGCTAAACAGTTAGCTGTCAGTTCCAAACTCACTCTTCTGTATGGCACTTGGTGATGTTGGGGCTGGAACTTTGCAAACCACATTTCAGCTTTGTTCCTTGTAAGGCCCTCTTAGTAGGGATGCTAGAAAGAAACTATGAGATAGTTCCCCTGTTTGCTTCCTAGTTCTGTCAGTGTCTCTCTCGCCTCAATTTACCCCAGCAGAAGTAGAGCATTCCAGTTGAAGCAGTTGCATCCAGTTATTATTTTTTTTCCAACACTTGCAGAAACAGACTTATCATATCCCTTTATTCCCAGAGAAGTACTTTCACCAACTGGCTGGTGGCTTCTCCTCAGAGGTTCCCTAGCCACGGCCACATCGGTCCCTTTCTCCAAGCTCAGACACACCAACACCAGTTAAGCAGCACGCCCTCCTCAGCAAGGCTCATGTTCCAATTTTCTATAAAATTTTAATCCCAGTCTTTTCCCTTTAATATTCCAATGCTAGAGATGGCAGCTGTTACCTCTGTGATACCTTAGTGTTTTCATTAAGACTTTTTCAGTCACCTAGTTAAAAAAATCTGCATATCTAGTTAACAATTTTCCTATTAAATTATCTCTTTAAAAACGTGGTATGAGCTTTCTGTCCTGAATAGACTGACTGATACAATGGACAAGGAGGTTTCACTTAGTAAAGACCTGAAAGAAGTGAGGGAGTGAGCTCTGCAGATATAGAGGAAAAAGCCTTCTGGACAGAGTAAACTGCACGTGCAAAGGCCCTGGGGCGGTCCTGGGCCTGATAGGAGTGAGGAACAGAGCCTGTGTTTCTGGAGAAGAATGAGCAAGTGTGGAGTAGTGAGAGCTGAGACCTGAGAGGTCACAGGGGTCAGATTACAGAGTGCCACATAAATATGGTGACCATCACTCACTGTTTGAATAGCACTCTTCAAAGGAGTCAGGAAAGTACTATTAATAATTATGCCGCGGTAGCAGGCATTCACTAGGATTATTCTGGCAAACTGATTTGAAAGGCCTTCCTATGTATAAGTTATTGTGAGGATTTTGGTTTTTACTTCTAGTGAGGTATGAAGCTTTAAGAGGGTATTGTGTAGAGAGATGACTTACTCTAACTTAACATTTTAACTGCACCCATGAGGAGACTAGGTATGTATTTTCTATAAAACACAATGTTTCTTAACTCAGTATGAATTATTTAACTGCAATCTATAATAAATGTGGTAAGGCATACATGGTTTTAGAGTAGATTTAATAGAAATATACACACACAGGTATACCAGAATATTTACCACAAAATCCAGCTGTTATCAATAATTATTTAAGTAAACTTTGGGTTTCTTTTCTACTTTAAGGAAAATAATTAAGACTTTTGAAACCTTAAAATATTAAAAATCCTTAGGCTTTTGACTGTCCAAGGAGTTTGTTCCAGATTTTTCCTTCTGTTCTTAAGATAGTGTAAAGGATGAATTAGCCTACCTTTATTTCCAGCTAATATTTATCACACGACAAAGTAAACGATAGGAGGAAAATTCGCTAAGAATTAACACGGCTAGCATTTGAACCCTTGCCGTCTTCAAAGCCAGGACTTTGTGTGCCACCCTATGCTACGTGCATTCAACATCCCTTCTGTCTAATTTTATGACTTTTTAGCTTCATTTTAAACATTAAACATAAAACACAGAAAAAATGTATGTAATACATTAATTTGTTGTTTTGTGGAAAATTGAGACTTTTTAAATGAGAAATATAATTTCTTTGAAAGTGAAATTTTAATCATCTTAATTATTTTCCTCTGCCAGAGATTGTCTGTTTGTACTCAATATCATCTCTGTTCTCTAATGTTCCCATAAATGGCAAGAACTGGAAGGCTGAAAACTACATTTACCAGACTCCATTGTTATCAGGGTTCAAGTTTAGATTCTACTAATGAGAGGCACCTACACAAATGGTCCGTTACATATGCACATCCGCTCTGCACATTACAGAAAGGAAATAGGCATCCATTATCTGGGTTCTCTATATTGTATGTATTGAGCAAAAGAGAGATTTAAACTACTCAGAGTAATAAACCAGAGGTATTTCAACCCATCTTGTTTTGTTCCTCATGACAGTAAGAAATCAACCTCAGAGAAAAGGAAAATTTGCCTCATGCTTCCTTTGCAATGGTCTTGAGTGTCTGCCTAGAAACAGGATCAGCATCAACCATAAAGGAACACCAAACTAAGCAGGATAATGAGGACTGAAAACAAAAATCATCAGCTAGAATTTTGCTTCTCTGATCATAATGTATTTTACTGAGATGTTTTATGAATTAAATGTCATTTCTCTTGTCTAAATTATATTATTATTTATTTTTTAAAAGCCACATATTCTATCACATAAAAAAATCTGTGCTAACTGCAAGAGTAGAATAAATAGCTGCATTTTTGGAGATGGACTATTTTCCTATTTTAAAGTAAGTTTTTAATAGTAAAGTCATTTTCCCCTAAAATTTATAGAAATTTAATGAAAGTCATCTTTATGAAAGACCTGAGGGATTGCTATTTATATTGAGAGTAGATTCAATTAGCACACCAGTATCAGATTCTAATCATCTTCCCCTGGTGCTGAAAACATTCGATGACTCCTCACTGCCTACTGAATTAAGTTCCAACATCTCATGCAAACATTAAAGATCTTCTACCATAATAATCCAGATTTTTAATCATCTCTCATTATTTATCCACATGAATATTTCTCTTCAACTGGAGTGGACTTCTTGTTTTTGTCTGAAGAGGTGTTCACATTCTCTACACACCTTTTATCAGACTGATATCTCCATGAAGATCATGCTTCTCTTAACACCCTGACTATCCTTCATTGGCCATCTTTGATACCATCTCTTATATGTACCCATTTCAATTCTTTTACTGAATTTCCCACCCCAAGAGATTATGGCTTCTTCCTCCACATGACATCCAAACTTGAGTTTCTCTGCATCTAAATGACAGATTATCTCAATATAAAGTTATGAGAGTACTTTACTATCATAAAGTATCAATTGTTACTTGTCTAAAAATTATGGTATAATTAACAAATGATTGAATTTATATAACTATGGATGACATTAATTAGGGAAGAATTTGAAAAATAGTGTGATAATGACAGGTAGGATAAAAAAAAGGGACAGAGTGTATTTGTAAGAAATTGACAAAAACTTGGGTGTTGGGAGGTGGGGGAAGAAATCTTGACTGGATTTAACCATTCCAGCCAAGATCGAATGGCCCCATTGCCCCCAGGTCCTCCTTCTTGTAACTATAAAGCCCTGGACATAACACAACAAACAATCACACAAAGATTCTAAAAGGTAGAATTTCTCATTTCTGAGAAAGTGGAATGCCTAAGGACATTGGGACGTAAGAACTGACACCGTGATGAGTCCCCAGCATTTTCCTTTGTCCTTGCGTATATCTCAGATGGGAAAAAGTGGTACAAGGCAAAGTGTGTTGGCCTCCACTTCCCCTCCAACCCCGTCAGTGGACCCCAGAGAGGAGCTGAGCTCATCCTCCACCCATCTGCGATGAGGCGGTCTGAGTCAGAACTTCACTCTTCCCAGGGTAGTGTCAACCAGGCCCAGAAGAAAGCTGAACATCCACCCCATCTTGTACCGATACACTACAGCTAAATACAGAGACAGCTTGCTAAAAATGAAGATTAAACAAGACACAGAGTCTTACAACATAATAGCCAAAACACCCAGGATACAATAAAAAGTCACTCCTCCTACAAGGAGCCAGGACAATCACAAAATGAATGAGGAAGTACAATCAACAGATGCCAACACTAAGATAACTGAGATCATGGGATCACCTGGCATTTTTTAAGCAGCAATCTTAACAATGCTTTAATGTATAATAATAAATATTCTAGAAGCACATTTTAAAAACAGAAAATATCGCAAAGAAATAGGATATGTAAAAAGTAAACAAAACGAAATCAAAGAATTTTAAAAACACAATAACAAAAATTAAAATCTCACTGGATGTGTTCAATAGTACATTAGAGATGACAGAGAAAAAAATGAACTCAAAGATAGATCAATAAAATTATCCAATCTGAACACGAGTGAGAACATAAATGAACAGAACCTGAAGGACATAAGGGACAAAACAAAATATCTAACATTTGTTTCACTGAAGTCCCAGAAGAAGATAAACAAAGTCGTGCTGAAAAAGTATTCAAGGAAATAATAGCTAATTTGGCAAATTTAGCAAAAGGCATTAACCTATAGTTTCAAGAAGCTAAGTCAACTCCAAATAGAATAAACCCAAAGAAATCTACTTTAAGATATATCACGACAAATCTTCTGAAAACTAAAGAAAAAATCTTCAAAGAGGCCAGAGAGAAATGACAATTATATATATGGGAATAATATATTTGAGTGATAGAAAATTTTTCATTTGAAACCATGGAAGCCACTTTTAAGCACTAAAAGAACTGTCAATCCTGAGTTCTATATCTATGCAAAAACAACCTTCAGGAATGAGGGAAAAGAAAAATATTCTTAGAAAAACTAAGAAAACTTGTTGCTAGCAAGCCTATCCTTAAAGAATAACTAACAGAAGTTCTCTGAAAAGAAAGGAAATGACAAAAGAAAGAGGTTGGAATTTGAGGAAGGAAGAAAGAACAACAGAATGGCTAAAGTTGGATAAAAATATAATAAACTATGTGTCCTCTCATGAATTTTTAACATCAAGTAGCTAAACTGATAACATTAGTTGATGTGGTATTCAATATATGAAGGAAAAAATATTTAAAACATTTATATTTTTAAAATTGGGAGTGTAAAGTGACCTAAATGGAAGGAAGATTTCTAAATTTCATTGTGGTAGAGTGTCAATTACAGTAGACAGTGAAGTTGTGTATGTACATTGTAAAACCTAGGGTAATCAGTATTAAAAAATAAACAAATAAATGTATTTTAAAAACATAGAAAAAACGGAATTGCAAAAAATGTTGAGGTAACCCCTGGGGAGGTGGGGGGGAAGAGAGAAATAAGGGAATTAAGAACAAAACAAACAGAAAACAAAAAAATGGCAGGGTTTAGCCCCAACATAGCAATAATTACTTTAAGTATAACTTCAAGTATACTAATATACCAATATACCAATTTAAAGACAGAGATTGACAGGATTGATAATAAAAATATGACACAACTATATGCTTTCTACGAGAAACTAACTTCAACTAGAACAACATAGTAGGTTGACAGTATAAGTATGAGGGAAGGGTTGGGGAGGGAGGAGAAAGTTTAGCCTCCAACTGAGAAAATGCAAACTTATCCATGATCTTCAGAACTTGATGTTGCTTAGACCAGTGAAAGTATAGGTGGCCAAAAAAAATCTGACATGACTAAATGTATTAGATATATATGCAAAGTGATAACTCCATTTTGTTGAGAAAATCTATAACCACCAATAGTAGGATATGACACAAATTATATTTAAATCAGCAGAAAAGTTATGCAATGTTCTTGAATTTTATATCTTATGGTATGTGGAAAAGGAAACTCCATGAAAATTATAACTGAAGCTATGTCTACTTTATCTGAATGTTTAGAACTAATCAATCCTGAATTTGCTTAGAAGTTTTATGCAGGTATGAATAAACTAAACAATTCATCACATATTGATTGAGTTTCTATACCACTAAATCTACCAGGAACTGGAGAAGAAAGGGCATGTCAAACTGTCTAACTGCAGATGGAGTGCATGAAAAAATTTTATGAAGGCATAATGGAAGCTAAAACTTGAGGGATAATAATGATAATAGGTACAATATTGAGCATCCACAGTGGGCCAGGAAATTTATATCAACATGTAAAACACATTATATGCACTGAAATCATATTTGGGGATTTTCTTTAGAATATTTCAGAAACAAAAAAGGGTTCTAGAGAAAACAAGATTGGCAAAATGTTGACATTTGTTAAGGTGGTAGGAAGAGAGGTATAAAATGAAGATATTATGGTATTTTCTTTATTCTTTTAGAAGTGTCTACACTAAATGTTTAAAAAAGCATTAGGGCATCTCAAATTCTAGTGAAGTAGGTTTAGTAGCAGTAGTGATAGTAGTAGTAGTATTTCTTCAGATACAGATGGTTGATGGCACATTTATAATCATTGGCACATGCAAACCCCTCCCTTGTGGTGGTGGTGATGGTGTTAATTTTGTTCAGTTAATTGTTTTTATTTCCCTTATCCTTATATCTAACTTCCTCTATTCTCCATGTTATTCACCATTTCAAATAAATATGGAGAATAATTATATTGCGTTGTATTGTATGTCCCTTTTTTCAGTAAGCAATGTTTCTAAAATCCACATATAATCTCTGCTCCTAACTGTTGCATCATATTTAATAGTGTAATTCACACATTTCACTCATCCTCATTCACCTGCCCAGTAATAGACACCGTTTGCCTACCAGTTTCACCACCACAAATAACATTGTAATGAATGTTCTCAAAATGTAACTATGAACCTGTGAGAACATTTCCCAGGAACAGGACTGGTAGAGCATATGAGGTTCAGATATACTAATTACACTAAGTAGTGCCATGGTGGTTCCCAGGAAGGGGAGGTTGCACCAGTGAATATAGCCATCAGCAGTGCATCAGAGCCCTTACATCCTCACAACCACCAATGCTTGGCCTTGTCCACTTTTCTAATGCTTTCTAATCAAACAGGTATAAAATGAGATTTCATTTTTTTGTTTTCATTTGTATTTCTTTAATGATGAATGAGTTTGATCATATCTTCCTATGTTTAATAACTTTTGGGTTTTTTATTAAATGGTCATAGTCATTAGGTTTGTTCACAGATGTTTTGTTTCCTTTTACCATCAACGTATAGGGTAAAATTTCCCTTCTGCTCTCTATTACATTTACTTATGACTGTGTTGTTTACTTTGACCAATGAAATATGAACATAAATAATGTGTGTCACTTGCAAGTAGGAATTTTAAGTGACAGTGCACATTCTGACATGGGCTTTTTCCCCCTGTTATACTAACGGCCTTTCAGGTAGTGGTTCCTATGTTGCCTTGTCTCCTGGAAAACAGAGGAACAGAGACATCAGGTCATCTCTGATTCACATTCAGGGTGAGCCAGAAACAAATCTTTGTTATTTTAAGCTATCAGATTTTAAGAGTTATTACTGCTGCAAAACCTAAATTATCCTGACTGCTACAATATTGTTTGTTCCTTTTCCTATTAGGGTTGGTGTCTTTTTCTGGTTTATTTGTAATGATTTCTTGCTTATTCTCCAAATTATTTCTTCGACAGTTTCGACATTGAGATACAGTCTTCCCTCTGTATCTGTGAGGCATTGCTTTCAGGACCTCCTGTGGATAGCAAAATCCATGGCTGCTCAAGTCCCTGATACAAAGTAGTGTAGTATTTGCTGTAACCTATGCACATCCACCTGTATATTTTAAATCACCTCTAGATTATATATAATACAATACAAATACTACGTATATTGTTGCTTTACTGTATTATTTAGGGAATAATGACAAGAAAAAGGTCTGTAGTGTTCAGTACAGATGCAATTCTTTTTAATATTTTTGATTCATGATTGGTTGAATCCACAAATGAGGAACCCGCAGATACAGAGGGCTGACTATATTTTCTTTCCTGCTACCTCTCTGTTAACTTAGTCCATGTGTTCTTTATTGGATGGAAATCATCACTTTTTATATAATCTATTTTTCTTCCTTTTATAACCATATGATTTATAGTTTCAAAGTTTTATTTAGTGTCTTTCTCCATCCCTAGGTCAGGAAGTAGAAAGGGAGTATTTAAAGCAGTTGGCCTGTGATCCACTCACATCCTTCACAGGGAGGGGGAAAGCTCCCTAGGAGGAAGGAAAGAAAGAAGGTCACCATGTCTAATCTCCTTGTAAGGGGAACATTTATGTAAATTGACTAACAACATTTGATCAAAGGATCAAATACTCTATATTTTTTACTATTCTTGGTAGGATAGCTGTAGCTAAGGATTACTTTTCATAAATAAACCCCAAATGCATGGATTTTAGAAGTGTGGCTCCCTGGAAAATGTCATGTAAGCTATACAAGTCACTGAGTTGTAAAAGGGAAATAACTTAAACACTACTCTCTGTGTGAGGTAATAACCCATGACACCCCAAATGGACCGTGTTGTTCTGGACCACAGCACATCTGACATCAAAAGGACCTGAGGAGCCACATGGGACATCCCCAAGCTCCCTGCTTCATCTGTGCCTTTGGATTGCCTGTATCCTTAGAATTATTATTAAAGTTCAAACTAATGTGTGAACGTGACTTGACAACCTGATATTCTGTTAGTTCAAAAAGTTCTTTTTCCACATTTTCTTCTATTCATTTTATATCATGACATATCACAAGTATGTCTTTAATCTATCTAGAGTTTAACTTTGTTTAGGGGGGTTTTAGATAGTTTTATTTTTCTCTATGTCATGAGCCATTTTTTACAACACCATGTACGCCAATCTGTTTGACCTATTAATTAGTGGTGCTATTCTTTTAATCACATCTTTTATTCTCTATTCTATTCTATTCTTTGGACAGTACCCACTATTTTATTTAAGGCTTGGTAGACCAATTTATTAACCACAAAGCAAATCCCTCATCTTTCTGGTTTCCTCTTCTTACTATTATTATTTTACTTGACTAATTGTGAACATTTATTACTTAATATAAACTTTAAAGTAAATATGCCAAGTGATTTAATAATCCATTTGGAATTTTTATTTTAATTTTTCTATACTTACAGATTTTTGAATAAAGGTGATATTTTTATAACATTTAGCCATCCAATCTAAAATTTTGGAATGTCTCTTCATTTGTTCAGATGTTTGTGTATGCCTGTGTATTAGTCAGGATGTGTTTGTATGCAGATCTCTGTTTCTCTCTCCCTCTCTCTATATGTGTGCATATATATTTTTAATATATATAAAATATAGAGATATATAAAGAAACAAATAGAAATATATATTCTATATATAAAATATAGACATACATAGATATATACATATAGAAATACATATTACTATATAAAAATATATAAAATAGTGAGATATATGGAAAGATATATAATAGAAATATATATTTCTCTATGTAAAATATAGAGATATGTATAGATATATAAAAATGTATATTTGTATACATATTTCTCTTGAGATATACATATATAGAAAGAGAGTATCAGAGAGAGAGAGAAAGGAGAAACAGAAGGAGAGACATTGATTGAATTTAAGGAATTGGCTCACATAATTGTGGAGGCTTGGCAAGCCCAAAATTTACGGAGTAGGACTGCAGGTGGGGGACGAAGGGAAGGATTGTTGCCTTTCAAGTGCAAAGGCTACCTATCTGCTGACAGAATCCCCCCTTCTTTGAGGGCGGTCAGTCCTTTTTTATTAAGGCCTTCAACTGATTGGGTGAGGCCCACTCACATTACGGAGGTAACTGCTTTACTCAGTCTGCTAATTTAAATATTAATCTCATCTAAAAAGTACTTTCACAGAAACATCTAAAATAATGTTAGACCAACTATCTGGGCACTGTGGGTTAGCCAAGCTGACCCATAAAATTAACCATCACATCCTGAATTAGAGTTTTAAGATCTTTTCCATATAAGTATTGCTCAAATATTCATGATTAATCTCAGATGGTTTATAGTTTTGTTGGTATTATCAGTGGATATATTTTTATTATAATTTCTAGGGTTTTGTTATTATAGAGAAATAAGATTAATTTTAAGTTGATTTTGTAACTAGCAATCTTGTAAATTATCTTATTGTTTCCTAGTTGGTCTTTTTATTCTTTTGCTTTTTCTAGATCGATGATAATGTCATCCACGGATAATGAGATGACAGTCTTTCCTCTCTTTTCATTTTGTTTCCTCACGGTGTTGGCAAACCCTTCAGCACAATGTTAAGCTATCACAGGGATTATGAGCATCCTGGCCTCATCCCTGATCTCACTAAGGCTTCTTTTGCATCATGTGAGATAATCATATGGTTCTTCTCCACTCGTTTGTCCATGTGATGCGCCACACTAATATAGTTCCTAGTGCAGAACCACATTGTCATTCCTCAAGCAAAGCTTTTCTTAATCCTGAAACATTATTTTTTTTTAAAAACTGCTAAATAAATTTGAATAATATTTTATCTAAATATACGTAATAGTTTATGCAAGCTTGTGATCCAGTAATAAACAAAATCAAAATACAAATGGCAGTACTTATTTTTCACTTGTGCATGTTCTGTTGTATGTCTGGCAGTTCTCCAAAGCAACGATCCTCCAACAGGTAATGGCCTGCAGTAGTAATTTCTAATGCAGTTGTTAAGGGGAATGAACTTAATTTTTTATCTTACATTTATTTGTCTTTAACAAACCTTGAGATTAAGATTGCACTAGCTTCAAAAAATCGAGGTAAACTTAACTATTTTCTAAAACAACTTGCTAAATATTAGAATTAACTGTTTCTTTAGCATCTTTGAGGATCAGCCTTCCACTAAAATTTTGATCTCTACAGTACTTATTGATATATCTCAATTCCCTATGTCTTCTTGCACTATTTTTACATATTCTAAAATTTATCCGTTTCAAATTTATTCCACATTTATTGTTCATTTTTAAAGAATTTTGTAGTTACTTACCTATTTTTAGTTCTACATTTTGTTGACTTTAGTTTTCTATTTTTTATTCTTCATAAGTCTTATCAAAAGTCTATTTTTTTAATCTTTTGGTTTTGGAAAAATTTTCTAAATTCCATTAGCTATTTCACTGATTTTGTCTCTTATAATTATATTTCATTGACTCAAAAACAACATTTATTATAGATAGTATCCACTATATTTAAATACAACTAAGAAAAGATGGTACAATTCATTCTTACGATATATAGTAAGATGCATCCTGATTTCAGAAATGTTAAGATGTGAATAAATGTGCATTTTAAAGTTCAGAATTACTCTCTTTCTCTTTTTCTACCTTGTTATGTTTAATACTTGAATTACTTATTCTTACATTATAATTTCACTATATATAGTCACAAATCTTTGCATGTAAAGCTTTCATTATGATTAACTTCTGTTTCTTAATTTTTTTATCATTTTCTCGTTAATCAAAATTTTGCTAGCATCATTTTGTTTCAAATATATGGGACTGGTATTAGCTCTTTTTGACACAGGCGTACCACAGCAATATTGCAGGCTCAGTTCCACAGCACTACAATAAAGCAAGCCACATAATTTTTTGGTTTCCTGGTGCATATAAAATTTACGTTCACACTGTACAGTAGCCTATTAAGTATGCAAGAGCATTATGACTAAAAAAATGTATGTACCTTAATTTTAAAAATATATTATTGCTAAAAAATGCTATTGATCATCTGAGCCCTCAGAAGTTTTAATCTTTTTACTGGTGGAGGGTCTTACCTGAAAGTTGATGGCTGCTGACTGATCAGGTTGGTGGCTACTGAAGGTTGGAGTGGCTGTGGCAATTTCTCAAAATAAGACAACAATAAAGTTTGCTGCATTATTGACTCTTCCTTCACAAAAGATTTTTCTGTAGCATGTGATGCTGTTTGATAGCATTTTACCCACAGCAGAACTTCTTTCAAAATTGGAGTCAGTCCTCTCAAACCCTGCTACTGCCTGAGCAACTAAATTTATGTAGTATTCTAAAAACCTTTTTTGTCATTTCAACAATGTTCACAGCATTTTCGCCAGCAGTAGATTCCACCTTAAGGAACTACTTTCTTTGCTCATCCATAAGAAGCAACTACTTACTCATTAAAGTTATACAATGAGATTATAGCAATTCAGTCACATCTCCTTCTAATTCTATTGCTATTTCCATCATATCCACAGTTACTTTCTCCACTGAAGTCTTAAACCCCTCAAAGTCATCCATGAGGGTTGGAATCAATTTCTTCCAAACTCGGATTAATGTTAATATTTTGACCTCCTCCCATGAATTACAAATGTTCTAAATGACATCTAGAATGGTGAATCCCTTCTAGAAGGTTCTCAATTTACTTTGCCCATATTCATCACATAAATCACTCTCTATGGGAGACACAGCCTTGCAACATGTATTAAATATGAAATGTCTGATTTTGAATCAAAAGTATAGTTTATTATATCTCAAACAGGAGGCAGTACAATTAATCAAAGTATGTGCCTAAACTATCAATACAGTTTTGCCATCTTAATGGTAGCTTGTTCATGCCAGCAGTGAAGAAGCCCGAGAGCAAGTGGCGATGAAATTGCAAAAGATGTTTTCCAAAGCTTGTTGAGAAGTGAGTATTTTCCCTTGCAAGAAGTGGTCCAAAGCCTGGAAGAAGTGGTAGTCAGTTGGTGCAAGGTCTGGTGAATATGGTAGATAACAGAGAGTTTCCAAGTCCACCCTCTGTAATTTGAGCAGCATTGTATGACACGTGGTCGAGTGTTGTCTTGCAAAAGGATCGGCCTGTCTCTAATGACCAATCTCGGCTGCTTCATCACAAGCATCCTCATTATTTTGTCCAATAAGTTGCAGTAGACATCCGCTGTAATTGACTGACCAGGTTTCACGAAGCTGTAGTGGATAATACCAGCACTGGACCACCAAACAGACACCATTAGCACTTTTTGATGAATTAGAAGTTTTGGACTGTGTTTCGGCACTTCATCTTTATCCAACCATTGTGCCGAATGCTTGTGATTGTCAAAAAGAATCCATTTTTCCTCACACGTAACAATACAGTATAGAAATTGTTCTTCTTTATGTCGTGACAGCATAGAAAGGCAAGCTTCGAGACGATTTCTCTTCTGATGCTCGTTTAAGTCATGTGGAACCATCTATCCAGCCTCTTTACCTTGCCCATTTGTTTCAAATGGTCCAATATTGTTAAAATAGTAACATTAAACCTTGCTGCTAATTCACACATAGGTTGAGATGGATTTGCTTCCACTATAGCTTTCAGCTCATCATCATTCACCTTGGTCTCAGGTCGTCCATGTGGCTCATTTTCAAGATTAAAATCACCAGAATGGAACTTCTCAAACCATCGATGTACTGTGCATTCATTAGTCACATCCTTCCAAAATACTTTGTTGATATTCCGAGCTGTCTGCACTGCATTGGTTTCACAACGGGACTCATATTGGAAAATAACACGAAATTTTGACTTATCCATGGTTTCACAAAAATTGCTCTAAAAAAATTTGAAAGATAATCACAAGCCAAAATGTGTGTTTGAAAGAATAAGGATGTACCTTCATAATAAAAATAAAACAAAAAGTATCAAAGCGAAATGTCAGAGATATCAACTGTCAAACTTAGTACTTAAGGAAATCGGACATTTCATACTTAATAACCTAAATACTAAGACTTGAAAATCGAAATCCTTGATCCATGGGCTACAAAATGCATGTTGTATTAGAGGCATAAAACAACATTCATTTCTTTGTGTACCTCAGCACAAGTGTTCCTGGGTGACCAGGTACATCATCCATGAGCAATAATATTTTCAAAGGAATCTTTTTTTCTGAGCAGTTTTTAACAGTGGGCTTAAAATATTCAGTAAACCATTCCGTAAACCAAAATATTGTCATCCAGACTTTGTTGTTCCATTTATAGAGCACAGGAAGAGTAGATTTAGCATTATTCTTAAGCACCCTAAGATTTTCAGAATAGTAAATAAGCATTGGCTTCAACTTAAAGTCACCAGTTGTATTGCCCTCTAAGAAGATAGTCAGCCTGTCTAAAATCTCTTGTTTAATGTGGCCATCCTCATCAATGATCTTAGCTACATATTCTGAATAATTTTCTGCATCTTCTACTCTAGCTTCACTTTACACTTTTATGTTATGAAGATGGTGTCTTTCATAAAATGTCATAAACCAACCTCTGTTAGCTTCATACTTTTCTTCTGTAGCTTCCTCACCTCTCTCAGCCTTCATAGAACCAAAGAGCATTAAAGCCTGGCCCTGAATTAGGCTTTGGCTTAAGGGAATGTTGTAGTTGGTTTTGTCTTTTAACCAGATCACTAAAACCTTCTCTGTCAGCAATAAGGCTGTTTCACTTTATCATTCATGTGTTTCCTAGAGTAGCACTTCCAATTTTCCTCAAGAACTTTTCCTTTGCATTCACAATGTGGCTAGCTCTCTAGCACAAGAGCCTAGCTTTTCAGCCTGTCTTAGCTTTTGACATGCATTCCTCCCTAAACTTAATCATTTGTAGCTTTTGATTTAAAGTAATATATGTGCAACTCTTCTTCTCACTTAAAAACTTATAGGCTATTATAAGGTTATTAATTGGCCTAATTTCAATATTGCTGTGTCTTGGGGAATAGGGAGATCTGCGGAGAGGGAGATAAAGAAGAGAGGGTAGTGGCCAGACAGTGTAGCAGTCAGAATACACATAACATTTATTAAGTTCCAAATGTTATATGGGCATGGTTCTCGGTGCTCCAAAATAATTACCATAGTAACATCAAAGATCACTGATCACAGAATACCATAACAGATATTATAATAATAATGAAAGTGTTTGAAATATTGTGAGAATTACCAAAATGTGACACACGGACACAAAGTGAGCACATGCTGTTGGAAAACGGTGCCAACAGACTTGCTCAATGCAGGGTTGCCACAAACCTTCAATTTGTAAAAAATGCCATAAAGCAAAGCATGATAAAACAAGGTATGCCTGTATTAAATTTTAAAATATATTTCAGTATAGTCATAAACCAGTCTTATAATATTAATCACCCGGAAGACAAGGGTATTCATCCTGCCACTAATGGTGAACATTGTACTCAGAGCCCCAATGGAGGACACAAGAAAGAAAACAAAACCATCAAGATGGGAAAGAAAACATAAAGCTATCATTAGTCTTAGATGACAATACTGTATATATTCCAAAAAAAACTACAAAAATATTCTACTGGAACTAATAGGGGAATTTAGCAGTCTCAAGATATGAAGTAAATATGCAAATATGTTTTATATCTGTGTAGAAGAAAAAGTAAAAGACAAAATTAAAATAAATACCTTTTAGAATCAAATGTATCATATATTCTTAGTAATAAATTTAATAAAAGATATATAAGATTTCTTCAATGGAAACTAGGGAACATTATTGCAAGAAATTAAATATACTAAAGAAATAAATAGAAATACATCATGAAAAGGCATACTAAATATTAAAATATCAACTCTTAAAATATTTTTATAGATTAATTGCTACCCTAATGAAATTTCTAGTGTTTTTTTGTAGAAATTAAAAGCTGCTTCTAAATTTTTTTTGAAAATGCAAAAAAACTATGATAGCAAAGATAGCTTTGAACAAGAAGAAAGTTGGAAAACTTACACTATCTAATTTTAAGACTTATTCTAAAGTATTGTAATCAAGACAGTGTGGTATTAATATGTGAATTGACAAATCAGTCAAGAGAGGAGAGGAGATTGCAAAAGTACATCAATACTACATGGTTCATTGATTTGCAAAATAATCACCAATGTAATTTAATAGGGAAAAGAAAAGTTTTTGAACAAATGGTGCTGAGAAAACTAGATATGTATGTGAAAAAAGTATTAAAAAACTGATCCTATTTCACACCACACTAGAATTAATTTGAGATGGATTGCATATCTAAATATCAAAACTAAAACTCCAAATCATCTAGAAGAAAATATAGAAGAATCAATCTTAGGGTAAGAAAGTATTTCTTCGAAATGACACAAAAAGCACTTGCCATTAAAGAAAATATGGATAAACCGAACTTCACAAATTAAAAATTTTGTTCATACACTCTGTTGAGAAAATGAATAGACAAACCATCAGACTGCAGAAAATATTTGCAATAAACATATTTGACAAAGGACTTTACACAGAATAAAACAATTTAAAACTTTGCTTAAATAAAAAAAATAATTTTTAAAAAGTGGGCAAAAGATATTAGTAATTCAAAAGAAGAATTTATATAAATGACCAATAAGCACATGAAATAGCATTCAAAATTTTTAGTCATTGGAAAATTGAAAATGAAAAACAATAAGATATTGCCTCACCCCAAGTATACCTGTTCAATTTTAAAAGACTGTAGAACCAAATGTTGGAAAGAATGTAGAGCAATTGGAACTCTCATGCATAGCTGATAGGAGTTTATAATGGTACAACTATGTTGGAAAACTCTTTGGAAGTTTCTTATAAAATTTAACTTACTATGGCCCATCCTATGACCCAGAATTGGAAAGGGGCATTTCCAATTTCATATTGTTAAAAATGAAGTCAGTGGTAGATAAATTGAAACCACTGGTTTTATCCTAGACAGTTTCCCTTGAAAAGCAAAAGCCTATATTCACAAAAAGAATTACAAAAGAATATTCATGGCCGTTTTATCCATAATAGCCTCAAACTAGACACGACACAAATGTCCATCGAGAGGAGAAAGAGAAAAAATGCTGTGGTCTATTTATATAATGGAACATGACCTAGCAGTAAAAAGGAATAGTTGGATACATTTGACAACACAGATGAATCTCACAGACTTTGTGCTGTGTAAAAGAAACTGGACAGAGAAGGGTATATACTTTATAATTCCATGCATACTAAGGTCAAGAATAGGTCAAACTCATCTATAGTGACAGAAATCAGAACACTGGTTATCTTGTGAGTCAGGAGGACTGATTAGAACAGTGTATGAGGGAAATTTCTCAGGTGATAGAAATGATCTAGTCTGAATAGGTGAAACATACGTGCATAGACTATCACAAAAATATCCATCTGTTGAGCTGTATGGAAAGATTTGTGCATTTAATAGTTAAGTTGTACCTTGAGTTTACAAAAAAAAAAAGTCATCCAATTAATGCCCATACTGTCACCTTCATCTGTCCCTCTCTGTCCAGGCTGCAACTACCTACCACACTGCCTCCTTCATATGCCAGTTCAAGATAGTTTTTAATCTCCCCAGGAATTTTTCATATCATTGTGGTTGTTTCCTAAAATCAGAATTTCACTCTGGCTTTTATATTTTCTCTAGTATTAATTTTGAAAGATTATATCATTAAAAAAACCACACTTATTAAGTACTATTTTTCACAATGAACACAGAAAACAACTGCATTTAGAAGTCCTGACTTATCCAAGAACTCACAGTGAGTGAGTGAGTGAAGCAAAACTGTCACCATAGAGTATGGTCATTTCCAATTTCATACTGTTAAAGATGAAGGCAGTGGTAGATAAATAAAACCATTGGTGTAATGGTAAATATTCATTATCGGTTATATACCCCAAGACAGAGATAGGCATTATTCATAGTCATATTCAGAGTCCTTACTTTGGTATTTCATAATACTATAAGAGTATAAAGAAAAAATACTAAATAGACTATTTTTTCCTGGGAAGCCTGGTATATGTCACACATGTACAAAAGCAATATAAGGAGAGATTTTCTACTGGTTTTACTCTATTTGAAAGAAAGGAATATTTTATTCTTCAGAAAGAAAAAGCATATGAAAATGTAAATTAGAGTCAAAATTCAGGGGGATAAAGAAATAGACGAAAGGAGAATTAAAGCAAGTCTTTCAAGATAGAATTAGATATGTGTCATAAAGACAGAAGCAAATTCACATCAGCAGGGTGACTGTGTGTTCCTCCTAGTCTTGTGAGTGTAGTTATGGTTCAGCAATTTTCTTCAGCAATTTCTTAGCAGAAGATATTTAATCAAAATCTGATCAGCAATTGGAGAATTTGAGAATCCCTAAGGGGGCACAAGAACGTATCTGTTTCAAAATGACCCACTGTTTGCCATTCTGTCTCAAATTCCCTTCAGTACAGTCATTGTCTTAAGGCAAAACCTCCAAAAAGTCCCTTTTGGTACTTACATATTCTCTGAGTGAGACTACCTTTTAGCACATAATCTGTTCTTCTATTACTTAAAATCTATTCTGCTATTTAGTTTACTTAGAGCTTTGGCATATGAAATATATACTGGGCTCATATAAGTGAACAGAGCTCTAGAAAAACCAAAAGCCTAGAGAAAGTACCTACTGTTTAAAAATTCTGTCATTGCTGGAAAATAAAGAGCCACCTAAAGACAATGAATGATGATTAGAAAGTGACTATTAAAGAGAAAGTAAGGGAAAAGAAAATGGAAAATAGAAGTCATGAGTAGGGCTGACTTCTATACAACAGACTTGAAGAGTTAAAAGAGAAAGTTCCCAACTATCACTCATTATGTCCTGTAAACAACACACATAGCTCTTCAATTCATAAGCAGCCAAAGAAGCACTACAGAAATGTCACTTGCAGCACCTCGTGGGGCAGGGCAGAATTAATATGCTTTTGTGCTGGTGTGCAGCATTACTTATATCTACTAAAGTTCTTACACTGAAATTCCATAAGGAGAAGATTTCTGTATCTGCCAGTTAAGTAGGGTCACTTCTGTTTCATACTCACCATTTTACCACACCCATCTCACCTCAGGTGTGTGACTTAACCTCAACTCTACATCTGCTTCCAAGGACAGTTTTCAGGCAGCAGTTTGAAGAGTTCCTTAAAAACCATGGTGCATCTGAAGTGGATGTTTCCAAATACTTTATTGTCAGAAAGACGTAGTGAAAAGAGCACTAGATTTGAAAATTGTTGCCCAACCCCATGGAATGCACTTTCCCTTTCAGCAGTAAGTAATAAACCCAACTTCTTCAGGTACAGGTGTGTTGTTGGTAGTCTTTGTATGGATGGAATTGACAGATCCTAACTAATGGTAGATTTGGTTACAGGGCATTTCCAAAACAATAAATTACATTTCTAGGACACTTTATTATATACTAGGCACTGTTTAAAATGACATACATTAACTCTTTTAGTCCTTCCCCAAAAGCCTATGAGATAGGTACTACATTACAAATGAGGACGTCCATATTAAGTAAGTTTTTGTGATTTATTCAGAACATAGAACCCAGGTTTCCCAGTTTTAGAATCTGTTCTCTAAACCACACAATATAATCAGAAAGAATTGAAGAAGCTTACTCACATCTTTGCTGCATTTTGACACTCAAGACAAAAGCTCATATAGGTGGATGGTATTAATATATTACTATTAACTAAACTCCAGACTGAGGGATGGCGATGTAAGGAGGGCTTACTATCAGTCTCTGCTACTCACAGATGTTTCAGGTTTGTTCCTTTACGCCCCATACCAACTAGCCAAGCCAATTGCTAGCTGAGGTATATTTACCTCAGGCCCCAGGTATGAACTGAACAGCAAAGAGTCGAAGTCACTTGTTCACGTAATTTACCTATTCCTCCAGAAACTATTCAAGCTAGTTCCACATACCCACTTCCTTCCATAATGGATTGTTCAACTATCACCTGGATCTAATAACATCCAGCCCATGTTAGGAAATTACGATTGCATACGCTCTGACCCATGTCCCATTTTCAGTTGCTCAGGTTATATCAACAACCAACAGCACATGAAGAGATGGTTTTCAAAAAGAAATTTTTTCTGTACCAAGGAGGGTATGGCTTTGCTTGAGAACTCTAGAGGTCTTTGCTGTTACTCACATAGTGGGTATGTCACTGATGCCTCTAGCACAATCAGATCTCTCGGATCTCAATCTATTCTCAGAGCACCTTGAACCACAGCTTCAACTTGCTATAGTATTCTCTCTCGGTCTAGATTCATGTAAAACTTGAAGGCAGATGTTAATCCAACAAAAGTATCAAAGAAGTAATTTTTTAGCAAAGAAAGAGACTTTATATTAGCACTGTCACAGGCAATGAACCATATGTGAACTGATCCTTAGAGTGTACAACCCCAACCAAGCTGTAAGTAGATAAATCAGTAGAGTGAAACCTGTTATTGTACACAAGTACAGAAACAGGATCACTTTAAACTTTACACAGAAGATTGAAAATCAGTTTACAAAAGAAATAAAACCACCACCCACTTTTATATTTTTAAAAGTACCAGCTATTAAGTGGCAGACTATCAAAAATATCAAAGGATATGTTTGATTAGCATTGTAATGCTTGAACATTTAACTACATTCCACGTGGGCCAGGCTGGTCCCGGTTTTCAAAACTTAATTTAAGCATTTCATATTTTCATCTTTTAGGTTCACACTGTTGTAAGATTTTCTTTCTCTATTATTTTAAATTTCTTAAAACATGTCAGCATTACACTTAACTAACCTTCATCACTTACAAGTGTTAAGACTGAAAACTTTCCCTTCCTAAGGTTTAAACCGGAGTAAAGAATGAAGAAACCAAACACTAAAATCTTGAAAATTCCAATTACAGTGGAGCCAGTGCCAATTTCGAAAAGCACTCTTACCTTCCCTTAGAGTTCTACTCAGGTAAATATTAACGTTTAAACAGTTGGCAAAATATTTAACCCAGTTAGCAAAAATAACACAGGTCATTCCGATAGTTACTCTTTTGTATACAGTGAATGTTGCAAGATGAATTCCACATTTGATAAAGCAGATCTGAAAAACAGTTTGCAAGAAAGTGTGCCTCCCTATCAATACCAATTTAACCTCAGGGAAATGAATACAGACCCAACGCAACTGCTGCTGATCTATGGCATGGTCCACAGCGTGGGTGTAAAATGTTCTGAGAGCCAGCCTGACTCTTCTTCCTGACCATGAGGTAAATGATATGCACAATGGGCACCAGTCCTGCCAGGGGATCCACGTGTGGGGACCACGATCAGCATGTATTTTCCTCCAGCTGAATTCTTCCACATACTCAAAATTGTCACCTTTAAACTTGAAAGCCTAGACTCACAATTTGAACACGTTGACAGAAAATGTCTTTGTGACTTGAACGTTTTCCTCAGCACTACACTTACAAGAATTGCCAGTGGTAGCTTTAAGTGCTCTCAGGGAGTCACAGCTTTAAAAGTGGGGTCTCTGGAGCTGGGAAAAGTTAAATTCAACAGAATTCCTTGTAGAAAAAAACCCAGCTAGACCTTGCATTCATTCCAAAACGAGACTAGAAGAATGCCATTTCCACTTCCGAGTTCCAGAGTCACCACCTGAGAGTTAGAGTTCCCATTTACAGTGGATAACACTGAATACTCTTGTCACTGCCAGGCTGTTACAACACTCATAGGTGACGCTTGGCTGTAACCCCATGCCAGCCAGCAATTTGTGCCGCTCACATCGTACTTGTATACAGAGAGGCTCTCTGGCACTGGAGAAGGTGAAAGACTTCGAAGATTTAAACTTGAGGTGCTGTTTGTTTCCTGATACTTACAGCCTGTTCCTTGCCGAAGTTATTATTTGAAAGGTATGACTGGATGGTGGCATCAAGGACCGTAATAGTTAGGCTATTCACGCGTAGCCAGTTGTTGCTAACACATCTGTAACTTTTATCTTTGTCTACTTTGATGTCAGCTATGGATTCCACAGTCTTGATTTCCTCGGAGCTTGCACTGGGAAAATATTTGTGTCTGGTAAGTCTGTGGTCCCCAACCCCGTCAGTGGCCTGTTAGGACCTGGGCCACGCGTCACCCCCTACTAAGCTCTGCCACCCAACTGTCTTCCTTGAAACTTAGGAACCGGGCCACACAGCAGGAGGTGAGCGGTGGGTGGGCGAGTGAGCAAAGCTTCATCTGTGTTTGCAGCCGCCACAGCCACTCCCCATCGCTGGCATCACTGCCCGAGCTCTGCGACCGCCTCCGGAAAAACTGTCTTCCATTAAACTGGTCCCTGGTGCCAAAAAGGTTGGAGACCGCTGTGCTAAGTTATAAGCCTCAGCCAACGAACGTCGTACCACGTTGCATTTCCCGTGAAACAGAGGGCCAGTGTGTGCGCCTTCCAAACCTGTCATTACACCGAGATGAGAAGCGTTCCCTTTACCACAAGAGCTGCCATTTAGTACTTCTGCGGCAACAGCAGGTCACGTTCTTAAATCCACTCGAAGTACCACAGTTCATCAAGGCGACCACGGGGAAGTCGGCCACACGCAAGCAGTCCCGCCGCCCTCCTTCCCAGAAACACCGAGGACACCTCCAGCCCGAGGCGGCCCCTGCTGCCACCTGGGGCGCCGCGGGGAACCGCCCTGTGAGCAAGGGCCACAGGCCACCGAGCGGCTGGAGGCGGCGGGCTCCACGGTCCAGTCGGCTGACATGGGGCAGGCGCCGGGAGTGCGGGCAGCAGCGTCCCGCACCCTCAAGAGGGCCGCAGTGCTGGGCCCACGACATCCGGGAAGGGACTGCGAGACGCCTGTCACGTGAGCACCGCGAGGCTCTCCGCTAGGCATCACGGGAGCCGCAGGATCTCGCGAGAACACGCACGGGCCACACCCGGCTCGGCTTTCCGGTGCGTGGTCCTTCCGGAGTCCTCCGGCTTTGTAGGCGTCGGGGCCTGGCTCGGGATCCCACAGTCACCTGAGCCAGGTCTGGCTGGCAACGCTGGCGTCAAATGACTTGGGGTCCAGCCCTGAGCCGAAGTCTCCTGGGTTTCGCAGACAGCAGCCCCTCGCCTCCCCAAGCCCTGGCTTTGCCCCTGCGAGCCTGAAACCGAAACTGTCCTGGGGCTCAGGAAAAAGAAACGGGAAGAGCTGCGGAGGCGCACGCGACAGTGCAAGGACAGCGGGCCGAGGACGGGCTGGGGGCGGCGGAGTGTTCAAAAGCTGGAGGAGTCCCTTTCGCAGACATATCCTTAAGGGAGGTGTGTGTGGCCCCCTGATACGGCCTCCTGGAAGTTCGTGGAGTTTATCACCCACTTCCTGGTATACATGTGTCTTGACAGAAAATTTCAGAATCTTGCAATTTCCTGATTACCAGGTCTGATTAGCACAGTGTCAACAATTGCGTGGAACAGCATGATATTCTTCAGAATGGCAAGATTACTGAGGTCCCTATGTACTATATTATGAGAGACAGCAGGAGAAGTAACATAGCCCTGGGGCAAGACAGCGAATGTGCGCTGCTGTTCTTTCCATTTAAATGCAAACTGTTCTTAATCCTCCCCGATGATGGTTATGGAGAAGAAAGCAGTTGCCAGATAAAAGGCCGCATACTAAGTGCCAGAGGCTGTGTTGATATGTTCTGTTGAAAATATTACATCTGACACAGCATCTGTGATTGGGGCTTCCACTGTGTTGGGAGAGGCAATCTGCCATCGGACCTGAGTGTCCCTGAATGTTCTTTCTGGGTACGCCAAGAAAGCAAGGTCCTGAACACGTTTTCCTGGACCATTTCTCAGGGTAGGGTTTGCAGTGAGCATCCTTGAAGGATGAGGTAATGTCTCTCTCTGGACATCACGTTCCCCCATCTCTGTTTTCCTCAGCTGTGATGCAAATTCACTGCATGCACAGCATTCACTGAGCATTTCCCCTGAAGACTTGGAAGCCAAGGGAACCAGCCCAATATAATGACCCTGCAGTTTTCTATGTCATTAATAAAGAGGTCTTTTGTTTCTGACCCAGGAGTTTCAAGGTTTCTGCTAGCATTCATTAAATATTAATAGGCTAGTACTAGCTTATGAGAAGGATAAAATCCTAGACTCTGACACACAGTTTAAATTTATGGTAGGGCACCATCATCTGCCATGAACCATCTGTTTTGGTAAAGGCCAAATGAATAAGGACTACTTCCTCTACATTTTTGATGGTGGTTTTAATCTCTTAAATTCTTCCCTGAATAAAGAATTACTTGTGATATTGAAGGAAACCAGAGTATGTCACCCCAAAATATACCTCTTTGACATAAAAATTATTTTGAGTTAAAGGCAATTAAGCAGCAAATGGGAAAAGGTCTTTCTGCCCTCCCCCTTTTATGCATAAAGGCAGGATATAAATTCTCTTTTAATGGAGATGACTCTAGACTCATCACTCCAGAGATACTGCACCAGAGAAATCTGCAAGCAAACCTTACTCCATCAGTTACCTTCTCAGAGTTTGCCACTCCTAGAAGCCTCCATACGCTTCCCTTTGTCCTGTCATTTTTCCACAAATGTATTGTCCTTTGTTAAAGATGCTATATAAGTCAAGAGTCCTAAGCCACCTCTTCAAGTTACTCATTTCCCTGCATTTCTCTCATATATATAAGATATAAATGTTAATAAACTTGTTTGTTTTTCTTTTGTTAAACTGTCTTTTATTTTAGGGGTCACAGCCAAGGACTTAGAATGATAGAAGGGAAAGGATTTTTTTTTTCCTTCCCTACAATTCACAACCTTGATGGTGAGGACAATAAACATATTCAAAGCTTCCACTTGGCTCATTCTACCATAATGGCCTTTACTCTCCATAGGTTAGGGAAGCAATGTGAGTAGTCTGCCAATGGCTAAAGGTGTCTATGCCCATTATACATCCAGGAAACAGAGAAATAATCACAGGTTTGGCCCATAGATCCATTTAACCAGGTGTGATCCTGGATCAGATCAAAACTCCATTTATTACTTGGCCTCTAATGCACACTCTAACTTAAAATCACAATGCCATTTTGTGTCTGCTGTTGTCAGTGTCATGAGACCTTGTATCTAACAGTCCTTGAAAATTCTGGGTATTTGTCTAACTTTATTGCATTGTTAACCTATGGTTAGCTGCAGGACTCCTTGGAGAGGTAGTAGAACACTTAATGTATGTAACTGTGGAGAATTTTCAGGATCCTTCTTCAAGGCAACCCATTTCTTTCTAATCAGTAGTGTCTAGATCTGTGAATTGGTGTAAATCTGGGACCAGATAATAATGATGTCCATGTCCTAATCCTTGCAACTTCGAACAAACATATTAACTTGTATGGAAAAAAGGAATTTCAGATGTGTTTTAAGTGATAAGAAGCCTGACATGGGGAGATTATTGAGGTGGGTCCAATGTTATCACAGGGTTAGAGGAGGAGGTAGGAGGGCCAGAGTCAGAACAGAAGATATGATGACTGAAGGAGGAGTTGACAGGAGTGATTTGAGGAGGCAACTACAAGCCAAGGAATATGGGTGGCCTCCAAAAGTTGGAAAGGCAAGGAAATGGTTTCTTTCCCAGAGCCTCCGGAATGAACATAGTGCTGCCAGTCCATTTTAGACTTCTGACCTACAGAATACTGAGGTGACACCTCTGTGTTATTTTAAAGCACTATCTTTGTGGTTATTTATTACAGCAGCAATAGTAAATTTACACACCTCTTTAGCCTTAAATTACTCCTTCTCCTCCCTACAGTGTAACTCCCTCAAGACCCACTTGTACATGAACTTCTCTAGTTCTTGTCAGTAAACATTAGTCAAATCTGAAATCGTTTGCTGTAGAGAGCTTGAACTTCTCTCTGTGGGCTGTATTGAGCACTGAGGGCAAGGAGGAGGGGTGAGAATAGGGCTCGAGGAAAGCAAGCACCCTCTTGCTAGACACTGCTTCAAGCGCGACCATCTCAGTCTTCAGGCGAGACATGAGGAGCTACTTCTGCCAACCAGAAGATCTAAAAAGTATTTTGTAGTCAATACTTTGGAGTTTTTTTACCCAGATATTCCAATCCTAGGTCTCAGGGTCCCATTTTCCCTATGAGAACCCTGAGTTCGACAAAGGAAACATGGAAAGTTTCAAATGGAGCCTTTTTTGTAGCTGGGCCACCATTATAATATGATCCTAGCCTATTTTTTTAGCACAGTCCTCCCTGCCATTGCAGGAAAAAATGCATCCATTACAATTGCCGTAGAGGCTCTCTGGCTTTCAAATATGTCCTAAATTGGTAATTACCAACTCTGAACATACATGTCTGAGATATTTTCATGATGTAATTTTATTCTAATTTCTTGTCTTCATACAATAATTCAAAGTACCTCTAATTAAACAAAAGCCATACTGTCATCTCAAATGATATAATACTACAAGTGAAGTTAAAATATGAGTTATGAATTCTGTAGACTGTCAGTCACCTAAGCCACACCTCTTCTCGCACTGGTAGATGGCTAATATTGATCTAGTATCTGACTACTAGCATGCACCCAAGAAAGGAAAATTAGAGGTTGGTGAGAGACTTTTTTGTTCTATTGTCCTTTCCTTAGCTTCTCTACTGAGTCATTTAGTTTAGGACAATCAATTTTATAGTTTTTGTGGAACTGGAAGTTTACCATTTAAATTGTTCTGAGATTTTTTTCATTTTTTAATCCAAGTATGATCTATAATTTTTCTTCCAATGATTAGCAACTAAGAAGGGTGTTCTTAGAGTTGTGGCAGTAGAGGTAGTTTTTCTAGAATCCTTCTTATTGTCAGTGTTGAATTGTATGTTCCAGGATCAGCATAAGACTGACTTTTCAGTAGAATTATATTGCTAAGTAGGCCATGAAGCCAGAATGTTTTCTTGAGAAAGAGGCCTTGATGGCCAAAGTGGACAGCATGTGCTACTGAGTCATCTGGACATTCTCAGGGTTATCCGCTGTTCATATTGTGCATTTGCAAAAATTATTAAAAAGCATCCCCTACCTCCAGATACTTTACTTCCACCTATAGAAAAAAAATTTATAATGTATTGATTTTCTTAAAATGATACTTTACTGACATGTTCCAGGAAATTTTTCATAATGAAAATTCTATATATATGTATCTATGATGTCTACAATGTGAGTGACTCACACTTAGACATGATGCGTTCTGCAGTACACAATTACAGAACTCTACATGAATGCCATAGATTTCACTTCCTCAGAGGTTAGTAATTTTTGACCATATATGTCCCCTTGGAAAAACCTGATCCTACCTTGGTCTTAGAGGCTATGGTGTCGATGGTGTAAAACCAAGTTAATTAACGGTAAGATTTAGTCTAAAAGTGCACTTAGTATTCAGCTATTAAAATGTCAGAGGCAAGCCCAAAGATCAGTAAAATTCCTCTTCTTTCATATAAAGTCAACTTCTGGCATGTTTACAGTGGATAAGTGATTGATGTATCACTAATAGGAACTGGGGAATCTTAATGAAATACCATTGAGATTAGCTCAAGCATTCTCTTTCTAATCATGTGACAACTCTGAAGGTTAAACTGAAATAAATGTTATAATAGGTGAAACACTCTCAGACAATGGGCTTCTGAAATTTCAATCCAAGGGAATATATAAGGATTTAATGTAAGCCCATGTCTTAGTCTGTTTTATGATGCTATAATAGGATACCTGAGATTGTGTTATTTATAATGAACAGAAATTTATTGGCTCATAGTTATGGAAGCTGGGAAGTCTAACATTGTGCTGCCAGCATCTGAAGAGGGTCTTCTCGCTATATCAACACATAGCAGAAGGTGAGAAAGCAAGAGGAGGCCAAACTCACCCTATTATAAACGGTACCAATCCTACCATGAAGATTGTACCCTCATGGCTTAATCACCTCTTAAAGGTCCCACTTCTTAATACTGTTACAATGGCAATTAAATCTCAACACAGATTTTGGGGTAAATAAACATTGAAACCATGGTATTCTACCCCGGACCCTCAAAACTCATGTCCTTCTCACATGCAAAATATACTAATTCCATTCGAGTAGACCCCAGAGTTTTAACTCTCCAGCATCAACTCAAAAGTCCAATGTCCAGAGTCTCATCTAAATCAAATATGGGTGAGACTCAAGACACAATCAGATATAGTTGAGACATAGGCTTTCTAATACTATTATAATTACAATTAAATTTCAACATGAGTTTTGAGGAGGACAAACAATAAAACCATTACAGCTTGTGATGGTGTTTCAATCCAAGTAGTTATGAAGGGTCTCATTCATCAGTATTAAATGATGACATTTATTTCTCATTATGCCAATACATTTTTCAATATTTTAAAATTTCAGCCTCTTCTCAGCACCATAAAAGCAATTTTAAACTTCTTATGTTTTCTTCTAGTGGGTTCTTGGCATCTTACACAGCACCTGCCAGTAAGTATTATAAATAGCCCCTGAATTATGTGAATAGCCCTTTTATCTTTATTTATAGATGACTGTTTAAATTCTTAGCCTCCAATATCTATCCATCAAATAAAAACATCATAGTTACAAAAATTCAGCATAGCAATTATGGAAAATATGTAGCATTATCTAAAAATATACCAAAGGAGGCAGTAAATAGCCTAAGCTCAAAAGCTATGTTTACAGATAAGAAAATGCTGGATGTTAGGAGATATTTTTGACATATAAGCCACATAAACTAATAGTCATATTTTAGGCTTCATTGTATTTTTATGGTCAATAACACTCAAAACTCTTGGTGTTTATCTTTATCTCCACTCTCTCATTGAAACACTCACTCCCCTCTCTTGGCTTTGGTGACATATCTTCCTAGTTTTGCCTAACATCTCTGTCCACAATTGCTCTGTCTATCTGTAGGCCATCTTCTTCTACTTAACCATTCAAGGTTGGAATTCCTCAAGCTTATTTTCTTCCCATTCTGTTGTATTCACTTTAGGAAATATCATCCACTCTCTATGATTCACAGAAAAATAAAAATATTTTTTTCTCTAAGGTGAAATGCATATATCTGACTGCCTATGTGCTATCTTTGTTGTATCTGAGTAGATTAAATCATCAATCAATTACAATTACTCTTAATTTCAGGAGTATAATTTCCTGCCCCTTTGATATTGAGTTTGGCATGAGACTTACTTTGGCCTTATGATTTTCACTGTTACAAGAGCAACTCAAACTAAGCATATTCAAAACCAAAATTGTGATCTTCTGACTTCATCCACACTAATTTTTGTTGCCTAATTCTCATAATGGCACTTCTGGGCAAGAAATATTTGTTGGCATGAGCCAGAATCCTTTGGACCACACATAGAAACACCATCCCCTTCACATGCATATCAAATCCATGAAAAAATTTTTGTCAATTTTACTTTCAAAATATTTTTATAAAAGAATGTCACATTTATTGCCAATATCCTAGTAGAGTTATCATCATCTTTTACATGAACTACTGCAAAAATATCCTAAGAAGTTTGTCATATTTCAGTAAGGCCAATAACATTAACCTTAACTATGCCCCCAATAACTCAGGGTAAAAGAGCTGAACAATCCCATAAACAATCACAGTCTACCTTATAAATCCAGGCAGATTTCTTAAGTTTCTGTACTGATCCTTCCCCCTTGATACAGGGTAATAATCAAAGTACAGCAAAATGTAATCATGATTATACAGACTTCACCTTTGCCTGCAAGAAGAAAGTCAAGAGCAATTCTATTATTCCTAACAACCCTAAAGAGTGAGAACAGGCTGACTAGAATGCTTTCCAGAGCTAAATTAGAGCCATTGATCACTTAAGCTACATCAGGGTCAAATTTTGAATTTAAACATATATACTTCTAAATAACATGATTCAAAGGAAATACAAATGGAAACTAAAATATTTTGAATGAAATGAAAATTAAAGCACAATATATCAAAATTTGTAGGATGCAAATAAAGCAGCACTTGGAAGTTTATACCATTAAATGCTTATATGTTCAAAGAAGAAACTTCTCAAGACAATTATATAAGTCTTGGCCTCAAGACAGTACAAAAAGAAGGACAAATTAAACTCACAGCAAGAAAGAAAATAGTAATAATCAGATGGAAATACAATGTAATTGAAATCAGAGGAACCAATGGAGATTATCAACAAAACCAAAAGGAGGTTATTTGCAATGATTAATACCATTGATAAGCCTCTAGCTAGATAGACCAAAAGGAAAAAAAAGACACAAATTACCATTATCATGAATAAAAGGAACATTACTATAGACCCTATAGACATTAGAAATATAATAAAGGAATATTATAAAGTCTATGCCTATAATTAGACAATTCAGATGAAATAGAGAAACTCATTGAATAATAGAAATTACCAAAGCTCTCTCAAGAAAAAATACACAAGCTGCATATCCCTGTGTCTACTAAAGAAATTGAATTTGTATTTAAAGTTTCTGCAGAGAAAATTCCAGGCCTAGATGACATCACTGGTGAATTAAGGCAAACAGTTAAGGAAGAAATAATGCCAATTTTACTCAAACTCTTCAACATAATAGATGAGGGACAATTTCATGAAAACAGTATTACCATGATACTAAAACCAGACTTACACATTAACAGACAATTAATTATTTACTGACCATATCCCTCGTGGACATAGATGTAAAACCCTAAATAAAATATTTAGAAATTCAGTATTAACACATAGGTGAGGTATTACAAAATGATCAAAAGGTCAATCTACAAAGAATACATAGCAATCCTAAATATGTATACACCAAGCAACACTAGAAAACATATTAAGCAAAACTAATAAGAATAAAAGGATATAGAAGTACTCAACAAAACCATCAGCCAGTTGACATTTATAGCACACTCTAACCAACAACAGCAGAATACACATTTTTTTCAAGTGCCCATGGAATAGTCACCAGTATAGACCATATACTGAATCATAAAACAAACTTCAGCAAATTTAAAATAATTGAAATACAGCTGTGTGTTGCTTAATGAGGGGGACACATTCTGAGAAATGTGTCATTAGGCAATTTTGTCATTGTGTAAACATCATAAAGTGTACTTACACAAACCTAGGTGGTATCACCCACTACACACCTAGGCCATATAGTATAGCATATTGCTCCTAGGCTACAAAACTATATAGCATGTTATCATGTGGAATACTGTAAGGCAATTGTAACACAATGGTAAATATTTTTGTATCTAAACATATCTAACCATACAAAAGGTACAGTAAAAATACAGTATCATAATCTTATGGGACCACAGTCATCTATTCAGCCCACTATTGACTGAAACATCATTATGTGACTGTAATATAGAGTGTGTTCTCCAGCCACAATAAACTCAAACTAGAAATCAATAACAGGATGATAGCAAAAAAATCTCCAAACACTGGGAAACTGAGAAACATACCTCTAACTAATCCATGAATCAAAGAATAAGTCTCAATGGAAATTTTAAATGACTAAATGGAAATAAAAATTCAATATATCAAAATTTATGAGATGCAATTAAAGTAGTGCTGAAAGGGAAATTAATAGCACCAAAATGTTTACATTTGAAAAAATAAAATACATCAAATCAATAATCTAACTCCCCAGTATAAGAAACTGGGAAAAGAAAAACAAAATAAACAAGAAAATACTACAGACAAAATCAGAAATCAGTTAAATTTCAAACAGGAAAACTATAGAGAAAACCAAAGTGATAAATACTTGATTACTGTGGTGATTACACAGATCTACACATAGGATAAAATGGCATAGAACCACACACACACTTTACATCAATGACAATTTTTTTTATACCAATGTTAGTTTTCTGGTTTTAATGTTGTACTAAGTTACTTAACCAGTGGAGAAAACAGGGCAAAGAGTACACAGAGCTTCTCTGAATCATCTCTTCAATTTCCTGTGAATCTGTAATCATCAGAAAATATTAATAATAATCAAGAATTCTTGTGCAAATGTTTTGAACAGGCACTTCACCAAAGCAGAAATATAGATGACAATTAAGCACATGAAAAGATGTTCAACATCATTATGCATTAGGTAAATGCAAATCAAAACCACCATGATATATTTCTACATATCTTTTATAATAGCTAAAATTTTAAAAAGTATGTGCCAACCAAGTAACAGACTGTAGCCAGGATGCAGAACAACTGGAACTCTTGTACATTGCTGGTGTGAATGCAAAATGGTGCTGTCACGGTTCACAGTCCAAAGCTGGACTTTGAAGTGTTGCCCCAGTTCTTGGGCTCCTGGCTTGGAAGAATCACAAGTGTTGGCCCCCGCAATGGAAAGACATGACAGACACTCAGCAAGTATGCGTGAAGAATTTATTGGAAGTAGTGAAGTTGTAAAATAGTATAGGAGAGCAAAGCAAAGATGTTTCCTAAGGGGAAAGAGGCCTGTCTCCGCGAGTGGAGAAGACCTCTTTTAGTTCCATATTTTCCTTTTTATATGCTTTATGTTTAGGTAAAGGTGAGTTATAATTAGGACTGAATTCCTTTCTATGTTTGAACATGACTTAAAGGTTAAGTTACACGTACTGTGGGGAAAGTTCCACTTCCCTTCTCTGACTGGTGGCCAGTGTTCCATGGCCTGATTACCCTGTTCTTTAAGACTGAAATAACTGTTTCCCCTGGTTATTTTTCTGTAACCATTTCCTCCTTACTGTTTTTCTATAACTGCTTTCTCCTTCTGTTTTTCTGATTTCCATCACCTCTCACTTGTTTTTCTGTCCCTAACAGTATAGACACTTTGGAAGACAATTTAGCAGTTTGTTATACAGGTTATCATCCATTTATCATGAGACTCGGCCATCCCAACCCTAGGTGTTTACTCAAGTCAAAAACTTATGTCACCACAAAGACATGTACATAAGTGTTTATAGTATCTTTATTCATAACCACCCCAAACTGGAAACAACCCAAATATCCTTTAACTACTGGTGAATAGATAAACGTGTCAACATACACCACTGCAATGGAATACTTGTATGCAAGAAAATAGGTATAAATTAATGATTCATACAACATGAATACATTTCAGATTAATCATGCTAATTGAAAGAACTCAAAACACAACATACTGTATGATTCTATTTATATGATGCTTGAGGAAAAACAAAACCATAGGGACAGAAAATAGAACAGTCAATGATAAGGATTAAAAAAAATGTTATAGCCCAGCCAGGTTCATTGTTCACTGCTCAAGAGGAAACCAATACACTGAGACAGCAGGGGTTACAGTGGAGAAAGAATTTATTGTCACAGGCGCCATGTGAAGAGATGGGAGGAATTTCTCAAATTCGTCTCCCCAAGAATTTGGGAGAAAGGGTTTTTTAAAGATAGTTTGGTGGGCAAAGGGCTAGGCAATTGGGTCTGCTGACTGGTTGAATTCAGAGTGGAACCATAGGGGTATAGAAATTGTCTTCTTATGCATATGGGCCGCTGGTCTGAGTGGGTCAGCCAATGCAGGGCCCGGAAGTTATCTCAAAAACTAGCCTTAGGTTTCAAGAGTGATGTCACCTACAGGAGCAATGAAGAAAGCTAAGAATCCTTATGGCCATTAGCTATATGACTCCTGACTAGTAAGCAGTTATAGGAAAGCAAACTAGAGAACAATGGCTGGTTATATATATTTTTAAACTATGCCTATACCTTTACAGAGGTCAGGCCCCTAACACAGTTCCGACCTTGTGGCCCTTTATTAATTTTATAAAGGGTGGTTTCAAAAATAATTGCAAGATATAATAAAGCTCTAGAAATTCTTAACCTGGAGAAATTTTCTAGGAATTTTGCTCTGCTCTTTAACCTTTGTGCTTACTATAGTTCATCTTAATTTCGTTGAGTAACCCCTTTGAAGGCTATGTACACCCTTATACACACAAAAATACACTCACATATGTCAAGCATCTTAAACTAACATTCACAATAATCGAGTTTTTATTTAGAAAACTATTAATAAAAAGTGTGAATTATAAGAAATATACCGTAGGACTGCAGCAACCACAGTAAGCAATCCCCTGATATTAATTAACAGCAGCAAGGGATGAGTAGGGAATTTTACAAAGTAAAATGAAAGTGATTTAAAAATAATGAGTACTCATTATATACCTGCGGCTTTAAGAAGCACAAAAGTAGAAGTAAACAAAGAATGTCAACAGGAGATTCAAACAGTGATTTGAATTAGAATAACCAACACTGTGTGTCCTTTTAAAATCATGAGCTGTGGTCATTCAAGTCTTAGGGCTTGAGATTGCTTTTGTGCCAGATTTGCACGTTATAGATAAATCTTTGATTAGAAAGTAAGTAGACAGGTGTCAAAGGGAAATTATTTTCATTCTTGATATCTGGGAGCCACCCATTAATCTTGCTGAAGTTTTGCCTCCATGAACTAAGCAAGTTAGGAAGATGTGTCCTCCCAGAAAACTACTCAGATGACTGCTACATTACCCTTTTTGAATGAGAAAGTAAAAAATAAAGTAAGATAAGTAATTTGTGTGAAAATCTAGGTTTAAGAAACATTGTGGGAGATGCAAAGAGAACAGGGTGCTACGGAGCATTCCCTACAAAGGAAGTATGGAGGCAGAAATGGCATTTTGCCTTTGGCTGTACCACCAGCATCTGAGCAGTGGCTGCGGAAGCTTAAACAACATTTTACACAAGGAGTGAAAGATGGGATTCTCTGTGGAGCAGAGAGGCAAACCACACCAATAGTTCTGAAACAGCTAGAAAAATAGCTCAGCCCCAAGCTCACTTCTCTGGCCATTGCTTCACAAGCCACATCTGCTGAGGGGTTGAACCTGTGCCATCAGATGTATATCATCAGACCGTGGATAAAATTGATTAGCTGAGACTTGACTCCTGATAAGAAAGAAGCCAATCCATTCTCTAGCAGTAATTTATCAGAATCTGTTTCTAGGCTAACCTGACTGGAAGATCCAGGAGTCTGCAGTTAGACAGTGGGGAAGGGGGGAAGGTGTAGGAGGGTCATTTAGATTTGGGGTTAGAGCATCTATGAGCATCCAATGATTAAGAACACAAAATGGTTCAGCAACAGTGCAAGTTCTAGGGGCAGAAAGTGGCACAGTTGAGATTCCATGTGTCCCAGGAGAGAAAGTGATAGTATAGTCTTTTCATAACTTTCCAATTATTAAAATAATGAATTCAGAGACCATTAGACTGAGGCATCTCCAGAGCTCCTATGTAAGCAAACAAAAACCCAACTCAGTGTAAAGACTAAAACAAAACTTAAGCTTAACCAATAGGAAATTGCCAACTAACCTCTAACTAAGGACTTACCACTGGAATGACCCAAATAAGGCTACTGCTCCACTTTAACCAATCAAATATTTTCTCTGCTTACTTCTGTGCTCACCTTATTTAAAAAAAAAAAAAAAAAAAAAAAAAACCTTCTCCTCATGTCCCTCTGCTACAGCCCTGAACCACACGTGGTCTTGTGCTGTCAGAGTCACGAATCACTATCTGCTCAAATAAATTCTTTAAAATTTCAATGTGCCTAAGTTTATCATTTAACACAATTCCAGTGTAAAGCAGATGAACTTTCTGTGCTTTGCCATTATGATACAATTTTTCATGCTTTTGATTTATTCATTCATGGAATGAATGAAATAAATATTGAGCTCCTGCTTTATGTCATGCACTATTCTATATGCTAGAGCAATGAGCAAAATCAAATCTGTTCTCTCAGTCTGTATTCTAATGGGAGAAAGGGGAGGCAAGGAATAAACAAATGAAGATTATATGCATATATATATATATATACACACACATACATAAATGGTGCAAATAAAGTGCAGTCAGGGGAAGAGGGGAGCTAGCAATTGGATTTGATTGCAATTTTATAAAGAGTGATCAGATACTCACCAATGAAGTAAGGAATTAAGAAGTCATTAGCAGAGATATTTTAAATCATGAGACTCAATATGATAAACTAAGGAGTGTGTATAGATAAAGAAAAAAAATAAAAGAAGCCCTCCCTTTTACACTGATTTCAAGAGATTTCTGCTCCTTACAATCAAACAAGTTTGAATTAAAAGTGAAATTGTTACTGAAAGTAGCAGAAACTCTCCGATGCCACCTTTTCCAGTTCTGGATCTTCAAATGCTGGGCCATGTTTTGCCTCTCTCTTTTCACTAACTCCCCTTCATTTGAATTAGCTTGATTGGGTTTATGTTTCTTTCAACCAAACACTCTTTATACAAGAACCTTAATAATAAACTTGGCTTCAAACACAATACCGTACTTTTTTGGTCTTCTAAAAAACTCTTTGTATCCCTCAGGCACAATTGGAAATACAAATGTTGCCACTTGGCCAGGCCACTAAAACTAGGTTAGGAATAATTTAATTTTAATCTTCAAAATGATTAAGGCAAAGATGACATAAATCCCTCATTACAAATAAATTATTTTCTAAGTAGTAAAGTATATAACAATGTTTGCCTTCCTTTTTAAGTTTGTATAAAAATAAATTTAAAGTAAGCAGGATGTCTGCCATACTTTTAACAACTTTCTGAGCTAGCTGACTAAAGGACAATGTCTCTTGAGATAGTGTCACATAGATGAAAGAAATGACACTTCTAAATTGTTGCTTGCTGTAGTTCAAGGCTTCAGATATATTTTTCTAGTACTTTGTAGAATCAGAGAATTTTCTGTGTCAATCCAGACGGTTTTTTCTTTCATTAAAAAATTCTCATTTCTTCTTTGTTTATTCTTAAAATAAACAAAATTATACTCTTCACATTGTTGAAACTGTCTATGATTTTCCCCCCAAAGGCTTAAAAGTAAATGGTCAGGTTAATGAGCAAAAATCAATTTGAGTATACTTTCTCCAACTTTTTTCTCATCTATTAGAGTTCAACATAAAAATTTTGATTATTATTTTGACTCAGTAAAAATCTGCTGAATAATAATAATCTGCTTAATAATCAACATGTAAAGTCCATTGACTTACTACTATAAATAAAGCACTATGCCAGAGGGTTATAAAGACACAAAAGGGGAAAAATATGACAGAAACTATGCCCTAGATAAGCTTAAAATCTAATACTCATGAAGCTATTAGATAACATTTAATTACCAGAGTTGTATAATGCTGACAGAACATAGGAACAGGAGGTAACCATGTGGACTGGAGAATTCATGGAAAGCTTCTCCGAGGGGAAAGGTCTGATATGGGCCTATTTAGAGATTATTAGAATGATAACATTGTTCTGATTACCTTTAATATTCCATTTAATAAACATTTATTGAGTATCTACTACCACACAGAAAGCATTTTGCAAAGTCATAGGACGGTATAGGCTTCATAAACGTGAATAATCTCTGTCATCAGAGGATGGTAAAAAACTCCTGAAAGTAGGAACAATTGTATATACGAAGAATAAGAACAAACAAACAAAGGAGAAATAGAGCCATGATGTTTCATGCGATTAGTCTCAGGCCTTCTCATTGGAACATTTTTCTTACAGAAACAGTACCTTTAAAATCTGGCCCAGTGGTGCTCTTGATGAAAGAATCATATGGAATTTCACAATAAAGCTAAAAGGAGGGGCCAACTTTTAAGACTTTCATTTTTTTATTGCCCTGTGCCCACCTCATAGGGACATAACAATGTACATACACAAATACTAGTATTTGCTGGTGTCAACAGGGACAGAAACATACCTGTGTAAACTAAACCAAGTTTAGGTATCTAAATTACATAGAAAGAGGTTGGCCCTGTCAAGACACCTAGGAGAGAGGTCATCAATATTTTTCTAGGCTGATACAAACTTCCTGGCCCCCAAAATCTCACCAATGGCTCATAGAAATAGGTGATAATATCTAGACTGAGAACATTACATCAGAAATTCTGGGAGCCCTACCTCTCACCTCTACTCTTTATATGCACAAAGACAAAGTAGTCCAGCATGAGCCCAAACCCGGCTATCTGTTGAGACCCTTTGACCTGAGCTAGATCACCATATCTGCCTCAGAATGACACAAAGTATAGTGTGATTCCCGGGTTATGGTGTGACCAAGTTCACCCAGATGCAAGCAAAGCTCTCAGTCCACACTCTCAGCCTCTCCAGTCTATAAGGCTTTGTCTAAGCACATTCCTGAGCCCAGAAATGCAGAACAGGAAAAATAGTCACTTACCCAAAAATTTCTGGGCATCATTTTTGGATCATTAACTCAACTTTAGGGTCAATCTCTGATTAAAAAGCCAAGGCTGCAGAACTATGTGTACCCTGTGGTTGTCATCATGTAAAAATATATAGGAAATGGGGTACAGGTTAAAAATGTTGGTACTGCTACACATATAGACTGGGATTGAACAATTAAGTAAATGGGTGATAGACGATGGGCTCCAGGTTTCTCACTGTCAGAATAGGAATTTACAAACGAGCAGTAGAGGAGGCTGGAATGGTCCCTGTAGTAATGGGTTAGAGTAGGAGACGTTAGTAGGAACTCCTGGTCAGCTTAATATAGATACAGGTGGTTACATATAAAAATATTTTTAGATATGTGTACATATATGGTTTATTATACACACACATACTTACTTGCTCTGTCACCTAAGAGGGCCTAGGAATGATGATACTCCAATAGCGATAAGCACATTGATTGCTCCAATCTTGGTTATTAACACTATTCTTCAGTGAAAGGAACCAGGGTTCCTTGAAGAATTTCCTGATTCGAGGACTGATGCAAGAAATATACAAGATAGACCTGGAGTAGCTTATAGTGCCAGAAAGTAAGGAAGTTCTTATAAATAAAAGAAAAACAATATATACATTTACAGGGGTATGTCAAAGCAACCGGAAGCCAACTGAAAGAGTTCCCAATAGACAACACTGGAATGCTTTGAGCAACAAAATCAAATAGCATTGGATTATAAACCAAAGAACAAAGAACACATGCATGATTCCCTATAATGGATTATTGAATAAATTACTAAGTGGTAAAGAATCAACAAATATACCATGCAAAATAATTCCAAACAATGTATGTGGACACTCTGCCCTCAAGGAGCAGGAGCATAAATCCCCACACCTTAAGTGTGGCTGCATATAGTGACTTTCCTCTGACAAGCACAGTAAGGAAAGGAAGGGAAAAAAAGAGAGTGGAGAAACCGGACAAACACTCCCTTAACTAGATGATCAAGGTCAATGTCAACAGTCAATCATGTTGATTATATATACCCTTGATACAGTGTGATGAAAGTGGCACTTTACTTCTGCTGTCTTCCTTCCAACAACTCCTAACCCCCAAGCTTATCGTGAGAAAAAAAAAGTCAGTCAAATGCTAATTGTAGGGCATTCTACAAGTATCTGGCCACTATTCCTTGACCTGTGTGTCAAGGTCACACACACACACACACACACACACACACACAAAAAGATATGTCTGAAAAAATGTCACAGTCAAGAGGGTCCAAAGGAGACATAACTAAATGTCCTGTGGTGCCCCCAGGATGGGATTCTAGGAAAGAACATTAGGTAAAAGCTAAGACAATATGAATAATAAACTATGGAATTTTAGTTAATAATATATGAATATTGGCTTATTAACTATAAGAAATGTACTATACTAATGTAAGGTGTTAATAATAGGGAAACTGGGTGTGAGGACTATGGGAACCCCCTGTACCATCTTCTAAAATTTTCTATAAAATCTAAAACTGTTCTAAAAACAATTGATCAGAATATATAGGCATATTGATTAAAATGGAAGAAATATAAGGTGAAAAGAGTTGATTTGTTGGAGTGGTATAACTATAAGGAATTTTAAAAATATATGTTTTTGCTAACAAGAAGGAAGGAAATCATTCCCAATGAGATATTATAATGCCAAGAGAGTTGTATGATTTTTTAAAAATTCTTTTTCATAATCTCTTGATTCTCATTTTTGTAACTTATCTAGATTTTGGGGTGGAAATTAAGGAAACAAAGAATTTGGAGGATACTTCTAACTTTGTCCTTATTTTTAAAGATATTTGATCATTTAAATGGAAGTTGTCTGAGTCTAATGATTAGATAAAACTCTCCCTAAAGGCAGGAAAGACAACTTTCCAAAAGTAAGTTCATAATTCATGTGGTTATGATAATAGAAAAATACTGAAAAGCATTTTGGCTTGTCGTAAATACTTAATATATGACTAATTTAGATGATATGAGATAAAAATTAAAATATAAACATAAAATATTTAATTTTTCAATATCAGTCATATGTTTAAGAAGGTAAAAAGAAGAAATACATCTGCTTCCTGGCTTATATAGAAATGTGTTTCTAAAAGGCATCCAAAACATTTAGAATTTCTCAGTATGTTTCTATGAAAGCTTTCATCTGATAGTCTACCAATGACAAATATTTTTTGAGAGTCTCAGATTATTATAATCTATCTTTAGCTTTCTTTTTAGCACCTTTCCTAAGAGTTTAAGTCTGGTGGGTAGGATCAATTATATTTAGCTCCTAATATCAATATAAAAATAAATTCTTTAATTTGAAAGTATTTGCAATGCTTGTTTCAAAGCTGGAAATTGAAATGTAATTTAATCATTTATTTTCAGATGGATTAGTGGTCTATTGGAACAATTAACAAAAGATGGTTAATTGTGGAAGATTGAGACAGAAAGGGAGCTATTTACACATAAATAGTGCTTCCAAAACTGGGAATCAAGGGAAAAAAATCACAGGATCCAGAAGAGATGACTGAGTAGGACTGAGTCAATTCCTGCTTCCTTCGTTGCAAAAGTTACACATTATGATTTACAAGAAAGAAAGAAAAATTCTGTCGGCTACTTTAGCTGGAACAGGTGCTCAGACACAGGAGAGTACTCTACAGGACGGTGTGCCTCCAGTGCATTTGAGGGTGGACGGCAGAGACCTGAATCCTCTTTGTAGTCAGAACACAGATACCAACAACCTTTCTTGGTGTGGAAGGGTAAACTGAATTTGGACTTCAGGGGAATCCAGGGGAATCCCGAGGAAGAATTTAAGGAAAGGAATAGATTCTGGCAAGAAAAGAAGAGATCTATGTAACAAGAGGGCCAAGGCTAGTGGGGGAGATGGTTCTTGGCCAGGCAGTGTGGTTGAAGGGAAAGTCAACTTTCACCCACCACTCGGGAAGCAGGATGTACTTGGAGAGAAAGTAGGAAGTCATATGAAAGAAAATTCTTGTTCACTACCTGCTGGAATACTCTGGGTCTCGAGAAGTTGTGCTGTAGCGCTGTCTGCATCCTCTCTTAAAGCACAGTCATGTTTTCTGTTGACTTTGACAAAGCAGGGACATAGCTCTCCATTCTTGGTACACAACCATAGCATTACAATTCTCATTATAACAGACACAGCAGCACTTCATTTCCATCAGGAATCATGGCAAGAACACCACAAAGAGATGAGTTCTACCTGCTTGAGAGTAACCACGTGCATCTCTCAGGGGTGGGGCTACAGAATCTTGGCTCAACTAGCTGTAGTTTTGAAGGAAAGAAACATGTTTTGTACCATTCATTGTCTGGTGTAACTATTTGGAGTAAGAATGACATTTCTTGTGGGAAGTGCCACCCATTTCTCCCAAACAAGCATATCACCGTACTCTTAATTCTAAAATAGTGGCCCAGATCTTGAGCTGCCCTGATGCAGATTCAGTGACTTTGGGTGGTTTGTCACCTCATCATAACCCCCATCCTAAGTGACTATAGGATCTGCAGGATCAGCCAGTCTAGGTTGGTCACAAAGGGCAACCAAAAAGAAAATTTATACCAAAAAAATTTTAACAAATGATGAAATTGTACAACTTTCCATGTTTTCTTTTTGTCACCTGTGCACATAAAACTCCATGTATAGATTTGTGCCAAAAAAGTTCATAAAGACTTTGTATGTAGAGATCAATTTTTGACCTATGTAGTACTGTCCAATAAAACTTTCTGTGTTGATGAAAATGTTCTGTAATATGGCTGAAAGAATAGTTTATGAGTTAGTATTTTTCAAATATGTACATTTTAGAAATAACAGTTATAAGCACCAAATATTATTCTGTAATTGAAATGTGGCTGGTGAGGCTCAGGATTGAAATTTTTATTTGATTTAACAGAAATTTATTAATATAGTCATACGTGACTATTGGCTACTACATCAGAAAACACAGGTTTATAAAATGATTTTTTAAAAAGATCATTTTATGTAAACACATAAGTTTAAAATCTCATTTTTGTCAGTAGTGTAAAATGTCTCCACATCAAGTCCCCTGGCTACCAATGAGAGCGCTATCTTACAGTTACAGCAATTTGCTAAGTGTTGTGATATGAAAGATTCCTTGGTAGATGCTGGGTCTGCTTTCTTTGCATCTCTCCTTTCCCACAGAGCTACTGGTAGACAGGAAAAAAGAATGGACAAAATGCAGGCAGCAGAGGAACAAGCAAAATAGCAGCGATGAATGGCAATTATACCTGGAAAACCATTAGTCTCGGAATAATTGTGAATTGGCTAAATTATAACCTAAGACCCCCAAAAGTGCCAAATAAGCAAAGTTACTTTAGCCATTTCAAAGCATTCATCAAATACCCACTAGGGAAAATGTGTTTCTCAGATGCGGGAAAGGATAGGGAGTTAGGTAACAATAGATTTTGTTTTGTTCTTTTCTGCACTTTAACTTTTGTTGACATAACTTCTCAGCTATAGCTATTTGAAATTTTTTTCTGTTCTCCAATAAATGCTGATGGAGACAGATATGTCAATAATATCTATATTTTACCATTTTGAGAAGCAATTTTCTTCTCTGTGACAGCAAATGCTGGCTATTTTAAAATTATGATTCTATATTTTAAATTTATGTTTACATTGTTCTTTGCAAATTTCAACATGGGATCTCTGCTGTTGGCATCAGAACCCCTTTTGATGGATGTAAATGGTGGCTAACAGAATTTGACTCATAAGGAAAGATTGAGTCTATGTCAGTGCCCTGATGTACAGTATATTTCACTCTCCTGAGTCAACATGAAGAAAAAGAAACACTTAAGATATTAGCAATGGTAACCTGCCATTTTTGATTTGGATAAATATAGTGTGAGGGTAGTTTCATGCCTGCGTCATACTTTATCACATATTCCTGACTTCCTATTGGTAGGGGCAGGTAAGAATTTGTAATACATCTGAAGGATTTTTTTAAGCCTCATTTGATGAAGAACAGATTGCAAGAGAATAAGACCAGCTTCAAAAAATACTGCTATGACTTGTCCAGACTTCATCCTAAATCACTCAATTTGAAAACAGTAGTCATCTAAACTGCATGAGGATTATTGACACTCCTGCATGTACTATGCTAAAGAGCTTTCTCCCTACATATGTAGTAAAAAAATTATTGGTTAAAAATCCAGGATAAACCACATTTACTTATCTTTTACCTCTGCACCTCTTATATTTGTAATGGGTGGTAGTAACATTATGAAAACTTTGTGAAAAACCCTGGATGATGTCTGAGTGGAATCACCTGCAAATCAGTCTTTCCATCCTATTTAGTCATCTTATTTAATCGTACCTAAGCTTGCATCTTGTGGTTACTTTAAAAATATTTTTTAAAGAAAAAAAGTACTGTTATTTCCTGCTGATATACAATGGGAATAACTTTTCTAAGAGTTAGTATTTTTTAATATGTACAAATATAGAAATAATATTTATAGAGACTAAACATTTAGGATTCTTATCAGATTTAATATAATATTCAATGGTAACTTAAGTCTATGAAAACTGGCACCTAAAAACCATTTTCATCTTTCTAGAAACTAGTATGTGAAAGCAATGTATTGAAACATATCTTACCCATTGCTGTGGATTGAATTTTGTCCCCCCAGAATTCATACGTTGAAGTCTAATCCCTAATGTGATATATGTGGTGATAGGGCTTTTAGAAAGTAATTATGGTCGAATGAAGTCATAAAGGTGAGATCCTAATCTGATGGATTAGTGGCTTATAAGAAGAGGAAGAAATCTCTCCCTCTTCCTCCCACGCAAAACAGATAAACCATGTGAGTCCACAGGGAGGCGGCAGCCCTCTGCAAGCCAGGGCAAGAGCCCACACCAGAACCCAACTATGCTGTCAGCCTGATCTCAGACTTCCAGCCTCCTGAACTATGAAAAAATAAATATCTATTGTTTAAGATAGGAAGTCCAGAGTATTTTTTTTATAGCAGCCCAAGCAAATTAAGACAACCCATCCTCTCCTATACAGCAGCAGTAACACCACCAATGATGGGTTCTTGTTAGGGGTTTCCAGGCCTACCTGATTAAATACTGCTTCTTTATGAGATATTTTCTTTGGTCTCAAGACAGATGATCAAATTAGTTGAAGCCTGTAGCCTTCAAACATAAAGCTGGCTATGCAACCTGATTATAATACAGGCATTAGAAATGAGAAGCCAATTCTCCTTTTAAAATGTAAACGTGGATTCCAGCAATACACCTTTAAAGGACAAGTATGGTACTCGCGTCTGGGAAGCCCAGCCCATAAATGCCTGGCCACTCCTGTTAAGTCAGGACAATACCAGCTGGTCCAAAAGAAAGGGCTTGTTGGCCATCCTTCCATGGCAACCTGAGGAATGTGGACAAGCGCACAGTCGTTAATGGCGCCAGCTAGCAGAAGTGCTCTTCGTCTCACAGCTGGCCAAGAAAAGGCTGCTGGACCCATCGACCGTCCTGCCTACAATCAGCTTGTGGCCACCGAGGCAGAAGAGAAATGTAACCCTTACCTGCCTTTGTGGGCTAGTTATAATTCCTGTTCTTCCCCACTGGGGCTAAGAGAGACAGAAAGTAGTGTTAAACCTTCCTTTTCTTTAAATTTCAAAATATTAAAAAGGTACAAATGTTTTTGTTACATGGATACCTTGTATAATGTTTATGTTGGGGCTTTTAGTGTGCCCCTCACCAGAATAGTGTTCACTGTACCCAATAGGTAAGTTTTTGTCCCTCATTCCCCTCCCACCCTCCCTCTTCTTGGTTTCCTATGACTTTTACATCTCTTTGTGCCTGTGTGTACCCATTGTTTAGCTCTCAATTATTAGAGAGTACATATGGTGTTTGCTTTTCCACTCCTGAGATACTTCACTCAGGATGATGGTCTCCAGCTCCATCCAAGTTGCTGCAAAAGACATTACTTCATTCCTTTTTATGGCTGAGTAGTACTACTTGCAGCCCCACCCACATGGCTCCCATACCGCCACCAGGCCCATTGTAAATTAGTAAAGCTTACATTTATTTTGCCAATTCCTTGTGAGTCCACGTACTCTGTACATGACTTAGTCATTTAAAGAAAAAAAAATCTGATCTTAGTATGTTTCCTATGATTAGAAAATTAATCTCTAATTAGTTTTATAAATGCTTATATATGTTGGTTGTTGCCAGAAAGCTTATAAGCACCACCATTGTCATGGCCCTCCTCCCTACCCAGCCCTACAATGCCGTCTACACAGACATGGGAGGGCCTTGCTGCAACTGCCCTTCCCTAGGGGCTGCTTCTTAAAACAAAGAAAGGGTATGACACCTTCCTTTCCAGTCCTTTGAGGAAATCACACCAGCAATGGTAGTCAGGGACTCCAGGTTCCTGGAGAGTTCCTGGCTCTACCAGACACATCCAATATCTTCTATTGAGGCTCTATAGCTAACAATTCATAGTGTCAGAGGCCACGGCAGAAAATCAGACAGACTTCCTAGCACTAGGAGTCAGGAAACCACATTTCAGAATTATTTTCTCCATTGCAGTTTGTTAACATTCTAATCCTACCTCCCTCAGTGGGATCTAGGCTTCTTTAAGCATGAAATAAATCCTCTTACCTCTAAGGAGGTTGGCAGCAACTTGTCCCTCAGCAGGCCTCAGAGCACCTGGAATGCCCGAGCCCTGAGATAACTGACTTTCTTCACTGCCTTAGCTGTCAACTAATTTTCTTTCCTAACTCATCAAGGGAGTATGCCTTATAAGAGAAGTGTTTTTCTTAATTGCCATGCATAATTTTTTTGGTTTATTGTGTGTGTGTTGCATGTCATGTGTTTATGCAGGAGTGGATCTTAGATTGGCTTGAACCCTGGACCTGCTGAGAAATGCTTTTTGGAATTTGAATTCCCCTCACTGAATCTTGCAACAAAAATGTGTTGAGATTATTCTGTTTCCATTACTTGTATTTGGTATGTGAGCAGACTCACTAGAATAAGTGGTAGGTATACCAAAAGAAATGTATACACATCTGACAAAAATGCTACAGAGATTTTCTTAACTAGAGAAATTCTCACTCTACATGAGCAGACTCTGCCATAACTTTGCCACCCTGTGCAAGACTTTAGGAAGCCATAAAAATTACAGCTCCCTTTGGTATCTTTTGCTTATTGTATTTACCCTCAATTATTTTATGAGTCCATTGTTAGAATCAAATTATTAAGCAAAACCATCTTATACTGAATTTATAATACCAACTGTATTAAACAAAAAATTCAGCTTTAGACAAGTTATTGAATCAACCAGTATTATATTTTGTAAAATAAAGCTACATATTCCCCCTAAGACTAAGATAAAACATGTCTGATTTCCTCAGCACACATGTAGATGAGTGGATGAAGTCATATATAGTTACATAGCATACAGTGTTAATAGCAAGTAGAGATGGGATTATACTTCTAGAAACAAAGATTAATAAATAACGTTAAACATAATGGCAGGATTATTAACAGAAATGTATTCTATAAATATCTGTCTCTGGCATTAAAAACTGAAGAAATTGGATGCATATAATACCAATACTCTATTAAGTGCAAGAATTGATACTCAAAAAAATAATTAGTCACTCAGTGAGTGAAGGCACAGCATACTGTTATTGTATGTGAAAGTGGGTATATCTACAATGTTTGTATACGTAAACATCTAAACAACTCAGAATATTCATATGGCAAGAATACAACCTAAGTGTTTAATTTTACCACATTGCACTTAGAAATTCAACAGCGCCACCACTTACTTGGAAGATAAATATAAACAAATGACCTTTTATCTGTATATTCAATAACAAAATTCTGAGCAGTAAATCTTAATGAGTTCATTTCTTAATCTAAGGACTTTCCTTTGCTAGCATCCATGTAACATTATTTGTTAGTACAGTTAATATTGTAAATGTTATCATCAATCTTTATGTCAAAGGTATACAAAAGAATCAGTCTGAGGACCTAAGGGAGCCTCTGTCCTGGATGTGGAGTCATTACCAACACATAGTCCCATCAGCCAACTCCTCACCCCAGCCCTGCCTGGGATGTGGGTGGCCGCATGGGTCTAGCTTCCTCTGTCCCTCATCACTGCCCCCTCTTTACACAGCACCATGATGTAGAGACTCCCAGATCAGCTTCCTCTTTCTCCTAGGCTCAAGACAGATATTTCTCATGCCTACCAAAATGCCATATTTCCCAAATATATCAATCCCAAACTGTCCCATACCAAGTTCATTCACTACTAGCCTCAAAGTGGTGTTCTATTTTTTCCAATATAGGAAACCTGATGACCAACCAGATAGGTAGAGTTTGTCAGCAGCATCTTTAGTTCCCTGCTTTTTATTCATCCCCATCGAAATTCTAAAATCTCCTTTTCAATTCCGTTTTTTTATCCCAGAGTACACTAGACTGACTTCAAACTTTTATCTGCTCATCAGTAAATCTTCCCACGTGTAACCAATTGTCTTTTGTTGACGAGCTGAGTGTTTTCAAGGTTTGTTTTTAGTATTATCTTCCCATTTTCAAATGCTCAAGGTCAAAAGCTTAAAACTCTTTAGTATGATATTTAACAAATTCTACCATCCAGAATCAATGGTTTTAATCTTATCCCCTATTCCCACCTACTCCACTTCTTCCCTCACTCCTAATAAGCCTGATACCTCCTCATTCCAAATATGTGCTTCTATTTGTATAGTTCCTTCTCCCAGAAATGCCTGTCACCTTCTCTGTGGTGCCTGTTCTCTAGGATCTGATGCACTTCATTCCATGTGATTCCACGGCACAAAAGGGCTGACACCTACCACATTCTGACCTAGGTTATAGCAGCTGATGTGTGTAGATGATTCGCTAACTGGATTAGAAGATTTTAACAATCTCATTTTAGTTTTGCCCCAATCCATAATACATAACCCAATGCAAGGTATTAATAGATGCTTTGTAAGCCTTTATTTAAATGATTAACAAATCATTTGATTTAATTGAATATCAAGTAATCTGAGTTCTAAATAAGAGAGACAACAATGATCTGCAACCACTCCCTAACTTCTGGAATTCTGCATAAATATTTTTGGCATGTTATGCCACTGGCCTAATCATTTTCTTTTAAGTTAAATATTCAGAGAAGTTGTCCATGAATATAAGTTGCTATGGTAACGTGATCCTGCCAATATCTAGTGCTCTTAAAATTTTATGTTTTCTGAATGTAAGAATCCTGGAATAAGCATAACCTTTACACTTTAGGTGTAGCTACATAATTTTGAAAGTTATGTCTGAAGGGAAAAATAAAGATAAATTCACATATCTCAGAAGTATTTTCTTTTTATGTCGATTCTGCACAAAAAGCAATTGAATTGTCCTACCTGTGCCACTCACAGACAGAAGCTCTTTTTTGCTCTTTTTATAATATACAGATTTCACTTAAACAGTTTAAGGCCTATAATCTGAAAATATATTTTATTTTATTTTATTAAGTATCATGAGATAGATTTGACTCTACTGACTGTATGTGTAAACTTTAAAAATACGTCTATGAGTTTGGCTGAAAATTTCTCATTGGAAAAATATTATGCAATGCTACATTGTTATCATTAATAAATGAGGTCATCCATATTTATATATAAACCTACTGTGTTATATCACAGCAAAATTACATACTATAAAAAAATCTTCTATTTAATACTATAAATAATCTATTCTTGACAGTTCCAGAATTATGCTTACAAGTAGCTAATTACTGAATCACAATAATTTTTGAGATATATCATACATATAAATTTCATTTGAGCTTAGAGATTGCTAAACAAGAGATAAAGATCTCTCTAAGAAATGTAATACCTTAAATTTCAAGGGTTTTTAATTAACATATTTAGATCTGCTTATTTACATTTAAAATAATTTATTCTTACCTGTCTTTACATAAAATCATTTCATAGTTAACAGATTTATATAGCCTATGTCCAGATGAGTATGTAAGGTAAAGGAAATAATGGTAACAACCACTTCCATTTCAAAAAAGATGTGATGAAGAAAAGTTTAATTAAAATTTGAATGATTTATATGTCTCCAAAACTTTGTTTTTTATAAGTTAGTGTAATTTACCCAAAATATAAATCCCGTGAATGCTTTAATTCAAGACTATTATTATTATAATTTCACAGGTACATACAATATTTCATTGCCTCCAGACAACAAGATGAAGAATCAGCAAATCATTTAAATATTGTGCTTATAAAAGGTTATGGATTTAAATATTTATAAACATGCTAAAATTTGGAAAATTTTCTTAAATATTATAGTTTTGCTTAGATATTTTGGAATCATGTTAACCAAAAAAGAACTCAATATATCTTAAAAAATGAAACATCTTTCCTTTAGACATAATGACTCATGTATAAAATTATTAAGGAAATGACAATATAAACTAAAAGCACACAAAATTTTCTAAGTACTCTTCCATGCCAGTGAAAGAGTGTAAGTCATACATTGTTCTGTGTCCCATTATAGTATCTATGGCTTTGAAACTTCTGTTTTCAAATGCAGAAAAAAGTAGCAATTGACTACATATTAATCTACACTTGATTGGATCATTGCTTATTTTTTCTTAGCTACTTGTTATAAGGATATATATATGTGTATGCCTCTGTGTGTGTGTGTGTGTGTGTGTGTGTGTGTATCATGCGGCAATTCATGAAGAGTCAGGAAATTATATAACGTAAGGAAAAGAATGTTTTGTACCATGTTACAAGCTGGCTTGTGATGGTCACTCAGTGGACTAATCGGAATGCAAAGGAAACTTGACTGTCCCATTTACATTAAAAAGTTACTCAGCTTCTCCCCTAAAAACAAATATTACTTCTTATGAAAGTTATAGTTTCTGCCTCCAGAATGTTATTTTTGTTTGTTTGTTTGTTTGTTAACAAATCATACTGGTAATTCAAACAAATTTTCTCACATTTCTTGCTTAAAACAGGTAAAGAAAACATACTTCATAATAGTAGATGATTCAGCTCTCTGAATGAGAACCTTCATTTAATACCAAAGGCTCTCCCTCTCCCCAAATGTTTTTCTTCCCCTGTAGGAATCATGAAAATAATGTCTGACCCTACTTTCTATATCTATATCATTCTATCTATATACATACACATATATTTAAAAATACATAAATAGATGGTTGGAAATACGTATACACACACACACACACACGCTCTAAAAATACATATTATAAACCTTGTCAAAAGTTTCTTTTTGGGAATAGTTTATGAAATTGAAACATTATTATGAAGGTTTCTAAAATTATAAAACCAAGGCTTTTTAAAATATTATACAGGCTTTTAAAATATATTCAATTGCATATTTTAAATGCACTTAAATATGCATATTTCAATAGTTTATAATATTAACACTTCATATAATTAGGTTCTCTCAGTAAAGCCAATATGGCAAGTATTTATAAAAAGTAAGATATTTAATTAATAACTGTTGGTGTGACTGAACAGCAAAACTAAAGTAAGATCACAAGTCAGGGCTGACATTATCAAAATTGAAATAGAGCAATAAGAGGAGAGATACTAATGTAAATGGAAAGGAAGATATACTACAGTCCTACTCAAAGCATCTAGGTGTATTTAGAGATTCAATCTGTAAGTAATTTAACGAGCAATCTTATAGCATTCTCCCATCTTATTCCCTGCATTCTACAGTAAAAATAAATGTCCACTCTCTTATATCACCTAGACTTAGTCTAGTCTTTTGACTCAGGCTTTTTTCGTGGTTTTTTTTCCATGTTTTCTAAAGAATGCTTCTCCCAGCTGGAACAGAAAATGTAGCAAATTAATATTCTGTAACAGCAACTAAGAAGATTCTAAACCAAACATTTCTGCATTTATTAGTAATATTTACCATTAGCTAATATCAAGGAGATCTTTAAATGGGAACCACTGCTAGCTCTCTATACTTTTTGCTTGCACTTTCAACTTTTCAAAGCAGGTAGCCAAACAACAAAGGCCAGTTGTGTGCTATTATACCACCCCATGAGCTCAAGCCCAGCTCTAAAAGAATTTGATGCCAAAAATACCTTTTGGCTCAGTGTAAATTTATTCACTGATCTTCGTAAAGGCTCATTTATAGAAAATGATGGTATTGCTGACTGATATATGCAGGAAGTCATGCTATCAGCAAATTATCCTTTCTAATAAAGCTTCCATAAAGAGAACACTGGCACCACAATTAAGAGCTTATAACATCGGTGAAATCACTGTTTGGTTTTGACAAAACAATATGCTTAAATTTTTCAACACCTAATTAACACCCTTGATCAATGGCATTTTAATACATTAGTGCATCATTGTGCAAATGCTAATGGCATATTAAATATGTTTGATCAATATTAAAGAAGTCGATTGTAATCTATTTCAACTAATAGTAATGGGTACTATTTTGTCTTTACTGCTCTATATCCACTGCTCCATGGATTATAATGAGCAGTTTGCTAGAGTCCCAATCTATCTTTCACAAACACTGCATCAAAAAATATTTCTTAGAGAATAAAACTGCATTTCATAATAAAAAAAATGTAGTTTAAAACGTCAATATTTAAAAGATCAATATTAGGAAGACAAATCAAGCAGAATTATCTGGGGAGGCATGACCTGTGACTTAATACTTTGTCTTTTTCTAAGGGAGAAGATATTGGCTCAAGATAAGGAAGTTCACTGAGGGGTGGGCAGGCATATTTGAATAAGGAACCCCAGGCTTCCCAGGAAAAGAAGTTTCAAATCCCTTATTTCTGAAATACAAAGTCAGGGAAACCTTTCAGAATAGACCCCAGTGGCTGAGAAGAAACAGGTTCAGCTTGATAGAATCACCCATGAGGAAAGCAATGGGTTCAAAGAACTTGCCTGTCCTGTAATGAAACTGGGGATGGAGGGACGGGGCAGAGCACAGTGGGGTGCAAGGTCTGAAGTGGAAAATGCCGAAACCGGTTTCCATTCCACCACTTGCGCCACTGTCTTGGGCTGCAAGTACACTGACGCATGGTGGGTTGTTGGGGGAACAGATGGGATGATTGTTGTGGTTTTAATGATGGTGTCCCCTCCAAAATTCATGTTGAAACTTAATCCTCAATGCAACAGTATTAAGAGGCGCAGGCCTTTGGAAGGTGATTAAGTCATGAGGGCTCCATCTCATGAATGGGACTAGCACCCGTAGGAAAGGGCTCCAGGCGGAAGGGGGCCCTCTCTTGCCCTTCCATTCCTTCTACCGTGTGAGGACACAGAGTTGCTGCCTTCCAGAAGATGCAGCAACACCACAACTTCTTGGAAGCAGATATCAGCCTGCACCAGACAGCAATCCTGCTGCCTTGATGTTCAACTTCCCAGCGTCCAGAACCATAAGAAATAAATTTCTATTATTTATAAATTACCAGTCTGTGGTATTTTATTACAGTAGCACAAATGGACTAAGACAATGATCGTCTTCCCTTGCCCTTAGAAGGGCCCCATACCAGCAGGAGACAAAGCCCCAGCCATATCATTTTGCCGGAAGAAGTTGTGAATAATCTTTTCAGAATTTTCAGGTTTAGCAAAATTGTAGCAAAGTGGCAGTTAATTCCAAAGCAAGGAGTTTTGGTTACTTTTTCCAACGTCAAGAGGGTTTATCCCTCAGGAGCTTTGATTTCAGTGGCTCTAAAGGAACATGTAAGATTGTCCTTAAATAAGACTAAAACCAGTGCATTCTAAGGGGAAATATGCTAGACCTTCATATATCTATCTATCTATCTGTCTATCTATATATATAACCTCGTATATTTTATATATATATGAGAAGAGGACATATGAGGATATATAGATATATAGATAGATGATAGATAGATATATGAAGAGGAGATTACACAAGTCATGAATTTCAAGAAGCGACGTCATCAGCAGCCATTTTTGGAGGCTGCCTACCACAGCGGGAATGCAAGCAGTGAACCTGTCATTAAATGATTGGTCCTCTCATAAAGAGACTGAGTGTAGACTTATTTTTGGCAGGTAGGGAATTCAGCAGTAGCAGTTGCCACATGTGCCACATTAGTTTAGACAAAGAGAAATTTGACATTGTTCAGCCTGTACAAAACCACCACCTCTGACAGCACGACCACTTTTTGCAAGGGCCCATGGAGAAACACCCGGATGACCAGGCAGAGAAGTTGACTGACATGTGCTATTATGTCCTCTTGTCCCCCTAATAAATGGAAGATTTTTTTCCCCTTCTTTTTTTGTCAATATCCTCTGGGAGGCATTTTTGTGGGATGCAAATATTTTCACACTCTCTGCCCCTTTCAAAATATACACCTTTCTCTTAGATATCTTTGTCACTAACTTTTCAATCTTTTTCCTTTCCCAGTCTTCGTCCAGACAGCCAATCAGCCACTACTCATGGATCAATGTAAGCACATGCTTCGGGCCATTTCTCTTTCCAGGAAAGTAGACCAATGTACTACCCAAAGTTCTCTTCATGGGGTTCTCTTCATCAATGTCCCACAGGGCCAATCTGAGTGAGACTGTAATTCTACAGCCTCTCGATTTTAACTGGTACCAACTTACCATGCAATTTCATTAGTTGCCCATTATCAGGTTATAGGCACCTCCTCAAAGCTAGAACAGGATGATCAGGTACCATGAACATCTGAGCCACCTGCTGTTTAAGTTCACTTGTGCCTTCCAGACCTGCTAGGAGCCCCATTTCCCATTTACCACTTCCAGATTATCATGGAATGTACATGTTTTAATAGATGAGATAACCCCTAATTCAGTGGGGATTTGTCCCTTCCCTTAGAAAGATATACTGATGTGTCCAAAACCAGTGAACCCCTTAGAAACTTCACCAATGAGGAAAGTCCCTGAAACTTTGCAGGATTTATCTTGTACCTCCTGGCATGTGCCTTTCTAAACCATCCACTGTGCTTGCTACCTCCTGCTCACTGGGTCCAATTAGCTTAATGTTATTATTTTTTTGAAGTTTAATGTTCAGTGGTATTTCAAAATAATCAAGATATTTTTGGATTTTTATTATGACTGGGAGCAGAAGAGCCAACACAGCTCTGAGGCTGTTCAGTTAAGGTAAGCAAACTGCTTCTGCTTTCTTTACTGAAAACAATGGAGAAAGAGCATCTGCTAGATCAAGAGCCGGAGAACAGGTGTCAGAGGCTGTGTCGATTTGCTAGAATACACACAGCACATCCAGAAACCCAGCTACAATTGATAGCACCATCTGATTAAGTTTGCAATAATTTCCTGTCATTCTCCCTAATCCATCTGGTTTTTGCTGTAACCAAATAAGCAATTTAAAATTAGGATGTGGTAGGAAGTGCAACCCTGCATCTTTAAAGCCTTTGAAAATGGTAATAATTTCTTCCTTTCTCTAAGGGACATGGTATTGCTTTTGGCTTATTGCCCTGATGGAGCATGGAAACAGGTCCAAGGACTTCTCCTTGTCCTTTTCTCTCGTAATAGCTTATAGTCCAGAGGTCAGAGAATCAATGTGGGATTCTCTGTTTCTAAGGATCTTTAAGCTAGACAGTGAAAAGTCATCATGGCAATGCACATTGGCAATATTCTTTCTTGTTGCGTGTGTTCTCTTCTTGGAGCAGGCCTTGTACTCACTGTCTGTGATTCATACTTTGGCACATAATTCTAGCTAGGGACCTGGTGGCTATGACAGTTGGTAGAGTAGGTAGTAAAGATACCAGGCACCCCCTAAGAGAAATCTAGCCTGCATACATTCATTGAGTAGATTTTTGGAGGGGAAAGTTTGTTCTCCAGACATGGTATGGAAGGCCTTTCTGTCATCTAGGGAGACTCAGAGGCCTTGGGGGAGCAGAATTCTCAGTCACTGCCAGTGTTTTTGGCATATATTAGCATCCCACTACTTCCCACCATTTTAGGGTTTGACCATTTAATTGACTCTTCAAGTCTACCACACTTACACTCAGATTCTTGGTTTGATACTCAGGCAGGTATGTCCTGCAAGTACAGGAGATGAGGGACTTCTTCAAAGTTGCTATCATGACTTTCTGATTATCCACTTGCTTTCTCAAATATACATGTACAGCTTTATTTCCTCTTTTTCCCATCTGTGCTGTCCGGCCCTATTAGAAGTCATGTAACTCTACAATTTTACCCATCATATGGCCACCACAGTGACTGAGTGCCACTGCCACTGGCTGTTTCCAAACCTGACCCTCCAGCTGCACCTTCACATCATCTTGTGCCAGCACAGGTAAGAGTCTGAGAAACAGAGATGTTGCCATATGCAGCGTATCACCCTGGCCCATTTCCCTCCAGCAGAGTTATCTGCTAGCCCTTCAAACATGTGCATAACCCAGTTCCAGAATCCCACTTTGAAGGTCAGTTTCCTGGCTTGCTCTGACACCAGTTACTATATCAGTCAGAGTCTCAACAAGAAAGCAGGAAAATATCATGTGGTAATTTGAGACACTATTAATACAGGGACATATACATGGGTTTAGGTGGGATGTAGGGAAACAACAATGGGTAATGATGCCAAAGTGCACTCCATCATTGGGCAGGAGCAGTGAGGGAGGAAGCAGTGCTGAGACCCTGTCCCTTCAGACCACCTTGGCCGGAGCTTCCTCTCATATAAAACAGGAACAATAATGCCTAACATCACATGATTATTTGAAGATTAAACAAGATGATATTTGTAAAGTACCTGGCACATAAGTAATAAATAATAGTGCTATGAACAAAATTATGTCCCCCTCAAAAATTCATATATTGAAGCACTAACCCCCAATGTGATGGTATTTGGAGATGGGGTCTTTGGGAGCTGATTAAGGTTAGATGAGGACACAAGGGTGGGGCTCTCATTTTGGGGTTAGTGTCCTTGCAAAAAAAAAAAAAAAAAAACCCTCTCTCTGTCTCTTTTTTTCTGCCATATGAGAACACAGCCAGAAGAGGTGGCCACCTGCAAACCAAAAAGAGAGCCCTCACCAGGAACTGCACTGGCTGACACCATGATCTCCAACATCCCAGCCTCCAGAATTATGAGAAATAAATTCTTGTTGTTTAAGCCACCCAGTCTATTATATTTTGTTATGGCAGACTAAGTTGACTAATACAAATAGTTTTTTCTTTGTTTGCTTGCTTTTTTCCATGCTATATATATTTTTTTTCAAAATAAGGGGGTACAAATGTTTTTGTTACATGGATAGCTTTTATAATGCTTTAGTTAGGGCTATAAAGTGTGCCTATCACCCGAATGGTGTTCATTGTACCCGTTAGGTAGGATTTTACCCCTTCCCCTCCTCCCCCCCCCTTTTTTGATTTCCAATGATTTTTACTTCTTTCTGTGCCCATGTGTGCACCCATCAATTAGTTCTAAATTATTACAGAGTACATGTAGTGTTTGTTTTTCCATTCTTGAGATACTTCACTTAGGATAATGGTCTCTGGTTCCATCCAGATTGCTTCAGAAAACATTACTTCGTTTCTCTTTATGGCTGAGTAGTACTCCATGGTATATATATACCATATTTTGTTAATCCACTCATGAATTGATGAGCACTTTGGTTGATTTCACATGTCTGCAATTGTGAATTGTGCTGTAATAAACATTTGAGTGCAGATATCTTTTTGGTAAAATGACTTCTTTTCCTTTGGTTAGATACTCAGTAGTGGGATTGCTGGATCAAATGGTAGGTCTACTTTCCATTCTTTGAGAAATCTCTATACTTTTTTCCATAGTAGCAATTTTAATGGTTTTACTTATTACGTACCCAGCATCGTACTAAAATAACTTATCTAACGTTTGCCACAATCCTATGAAGTAGGTACTATTTTTATCACCATTTTCAGAAAAAGAGACTGAGGCTCTTTTAAAATAGGTTAAGAAATTTGCCCAAAATCACACAATTAGTAATTCTTAGAGATCTGAATCCACGCTGCCTGGAACCAGATTTCTTGAGCCAACAATACTACACTACCTCTGGCCTGGAGAAGGACCTCCTTTGCAAATTGTCCTGAGAGCCTACCCTCTTCCAGGTTTATTATCTTTGTGAGCAATGGAGCGTGTATAACAAACAGTCCAATGAGGATCAGAGGATAAGTATGTGTTCACAGAATGAAATAAGGATTGAATTCGCAGCTTATATATTCCTGTCTGTTACATAACCTTAAACTTTGTCAGGCAAAGTTCAAGTATAAATCCAGTGAGGTGCGGGCTACACTTTCTGGACTCTTCTACCTCTATTCTTTTTCTCACTTCTTTATCTAGGCAGGAGGCCATAGCACGCACTCAAGGACCAGCTACCTCTGGATTCAAATCTCAGCCCCATTACTAAGTATTCAACACTTTGCAAGTAATAACCTTGCTAAACCCCAGGGGTTTTTTCTTAAATAAGTGGGATAATAATATTTGGTAACTATTCAAGTTGCTGTGATCATTGAATGAAAGAATCCGTGTAAAGTCCTCAGGCTAGTAATAGCACATGGCAAATACTGAATAAGTATTATTCACTAATTTTAGCCTCAAGTACTCCATCAACTCATATTCTTGTTTTTGTTCACATAATGCTATATGTTTAGGAATTAGCATGAGGAAATTATGTATTCTGGCATAGTTGCAAACTATTAAATATAAGACTGTAAAACAGGAGAATCAAGCCCTATGTTTAACGTCTGATTTTTTGGATTCAGTTTTTTCCACTGAAAAAATAGCTACTACACAGGGCTATTTTAAAGATTAAATTTTGCTTTAAAAATTCTGAAGCACTACCTAAATATAAGGGTACTTTCACTATTATTATTATTGTCAACATAAAAAATGAAACCTACAGCTAGGTATTTGATTTTATATGAATTCAAAACCAAGAAGACTTAAGTTACTAGAATCTTAGATCCACACACATTGGTCAGATATTTTGATACTAAGGTGTTGTCCCTTCCATGAATCATTTCTGTCTATAAATGATAATGTTTCCTAATCCGAAATTCATCTTCTTTTTGGAATTGACCACATTTAAGTTCACATTTGACATAATTTAATTGTAACACTATCAGCTTCCCTGATGCTCAGGCCTTCAGACTTGGACCAAATTACACCACTCACATTCCTGGTTCTTCAGTTTGCAGATGGCATATCATAAGATTTCTTGGCCTCCATAGTCAGTGACCCAAATGAAATCCCCTCTTATATATCTATACATATTCTATTTGTTCTGTTTCTTTGTAGAGCCCTGACTAGTACAGATGGGTTTGGCTCTTTGTAACCTAAAATGAAGAACTTCTGATTTTTCCTGTGTCAAAAATTTAGCTCTGATATCTGGGAATTTTGGCATAACACATTAACACCTAAAGAACACAACAATTACATTTCACATATTTATTGTATAAATGATTCATGTATGAATCAACTCTTTGAACTTAACCAAGGAGGGCACTCCCCAGCTTTTCTATATAACCTCACCCTTTGCCCCACCAAAACAATACCTCCAAATTTGAACACAGTCTACTTCTGTTACATTATATACAATACATCTTCTCCCACCTCCTACCTGATCATTCTCTATCCACCAACTCTGCTTTATTATTCTTTATAGATTTATCCCACATAAACTATAGCTATTTCTTTATTTTTACTTCCCCACTCTAGAATATAAGCTTCACAAGAACAAGGATTATGTCTGTTTTATTATCTATTTTATCTGAGACTAGAATATTGCCTGGCATATAATAAATACTCAACTAAAATTTATTGAATGAGTGAATGAATAAATCATGAATGTTCTACACTGTTTTGAGATATGCTATGCAATAGTGTTTTTCTTTTTATGTCATATGAAAACAAAAAGATACTCTATCATTAATTTTACTATGTAATTATGTTCTAGGGGATTTAAAACTCCATAATCAGGTTTGGACACCTCAGAAATATGTGAGGAAGAATGGAGAGAAGATAGTATCTACCCTAAAAGCCCACAAAATCACTTCCTTGTTTGTGCTTGAAGTTTCTTAAATAGAGAAGAAAATTTTCTTTTCATATCATGTGAGAATGCTTACAAAGAAGATTCATATGGGTGGAGCAGTGCACTATCAAACACCCATTGATGACTTTTTATGCCTTTTTGAGAGAAGATTTGGCACTGAATTGGATTGAGTGCAATGAATGTGGAAGTGGAAGCCACAATGACAAAGATGAAGACCTAGAACAGCTTTTAGCCTGACCCCAGGGAGAAGTGGTGCCAGCATGCAGAATAACAACCTATAAATTTGCTCCTTAATCCTAATTTTCTGCTGTAATTAGAACATGTAGAGAATTTTAAGTTTTCTCTATTCACTTCAGTAAAACCTAAATGTGCTCAATGTCATTCAAGTGTTCACCTTCCTACCAATACAGACCACACACAGCATCCTATCATTAGCAGACGTTAAGCATGTCCTACTGCCAGGCACTATATTAGGCTTTGGGGATATAGAAATAACATGACAATGTTCTTGATCTCAAGGAGTTAAAGTCTCCTGGGAATAGGCATGAACATAATGACAATATTCTGTTGTAGTATATTGATATATAGGACATACATATATAGCATATATAATTATATATTCTGTATAATATTCTATGGAAAATTAAGTGGGAATACAAAAAGTGAATACTTAATTATTCCTAATAAATCCAGGGAAATCTTTCCCCCCAAAATCACTTAAGCTGAGATTTGAAAGCATTTGAAGTTTGCCAGAACATCAAGGTATAGAAGAGCAGAGGGAACTATGTAACTGAGCAAGTTTCTCATTTTATCCTGACAGGGGAACAAAACATATTTGCTATTTACACCTACCAAATACATTTTCATTTTTATTTTTTACTGAATATCTATAGATGCAAATATTGATTTATATTTGGCATTTCTTGTTACTGACTTTCTGTATTACTGATACCCTTAATTATATTGTTTGTATCTTTTAAAGACTTTTGGGGAAAGAAATAATATAAAATAAATGAACTTTTATGAGTTATTTCAAGGTCTATATTTGTCAGTATTACAAATATAGAGCCGTTTTTTCAGCCATTTAAACTACAGAATATCTGCCTATTATCATGTTTCAAAATTTCAGAAAAGTCTAACATATAATTAATGGTCTCCCCACTGCTCTCTCCAATTCACTTACTCATGTTAAATATTAAAGCTAATAACTAATAAGTAATATATTCTTACTTTCCCTACATAAACATATTAAACATGTGAACATAGAGAATGCTTCTGATTTCAGATTTTATTACACAAATATTTTATCATATCATACATATACTTCTATAACTCATTTATTTTATATAAAAAATATATCACAAATTATTCTATAATATTTTCAGCAAAATATAGTCATTTAGTCAAGAAATATTGAGGACCTAAAATGTTCCAGGCTTTGTGATAAGCACTGATGACAGAGCGTGGGATGGGACAGCTACGGCCCTTGCCTCTGTGAGACTTACAATAGCGTTCATGATTGTTCTAGATGCAAGAGAGTGGTGAATTTTCATAGTGTTTAGGAAACTCACAAAAACTAATTGTTGGAGAGTAAAAATAAATATTAAGTATAAATAAGTCAGAGGGAAAAAAGGACCAAATTTTACAGTGTCCTTATTTCACTAAAAAATTTATCAAACACACTATTTGCCAAAAACAAAATGTTCCTGCTTTTATGGAGCAGACAAAAAAAATAATGTACACACATATATATGTGTGTGTAAAGACTATTAGGTAGGAATGAATGCATGAGAGAAAAATAGATTAGGTAAGGATATAGGGACAGCCAGGTTGGAGATGGAAGATGCTATTATTTTACATAAGGTAGCAAGTGAAGTCCTCATGCATAAGGGGATATTTAAACAGAAAAGTGAAGAAAGTAAAGGGACGAGTCATGAGGATGCCGTGAAAAGCTGTCCAAAGACAGAGTAATGTCAGTGCAAAAGACCTGAAGCCTGAGGAGTTGAGCATTTTGGGGAAAGCAGGAGGACATTGTGGCTTGAACAATGATAGAGTAATAGGAGGTGACGTCATGAGTCACAGTGAAATAGGAAACCCGAGGAGGCTTTGACTCTCCGTCACTGTGGCTGCCCTGGGGAGCATTGGTATTGCAGGGCAAGTGAGGAACCTGGAAGACAAGTTACAAACCTAATCAAATAGTGCAGGCAATGGGTGATGATGACTGGACCAGACTAGTAATGAAGATGGCAGCCATTGGCGTTTATGCTAAAGACAGTTGCAAAGCTTCTAAAGGATTTTATGTGAAGCAGTCATCTGATAAGATTTTCATGAAAGCTCTGGTTGAAAGAGAGCAAGTGTGAATTTGCATATAAGGAGTCTAGTTAGGAAGCTGTTACATAAATTTAGACATTTTCTATGTTTTCCTTCTTAAAAAACCTCTAAAGTAGAATGAGAATTGATTCATATTCATGACAGAGACTAAGCAGATGAGATGTTGAGAAGGAAGAGAGGAACTGAACTGAGAAAGGGTGGAGGAGAATCCTGCCAGGCAATTTGAAGAACTGCTAAAGGGTGATAAGGATTTAGAATCTATGAGATTTTGTATCATAAAAATAATCTACTGTACCGTATTACAAAACTCACAATTAGTAAGTATATTTTTAAAAATCAAACTATTTTGAAAAAAAGATTGTGTGTGTGGATAAAAATGCAGTGATTCAGCTTGGTAATTTCTTTATAAGCAATTACATGCAAGAAATTTTGAGCATGTTGAGAGTGCTTGCTGGAACACAATGTTATGCTTTTTTAACCCATCACAGTCATGAAGCTCTATTTATTACGTTATTATTTATAATTGCTATCTTAGTTATTTTAAAGACTGAACTTTGCTAATTAGCTCTTTTTCCATACTCTGATTCTCTCTGATTCCTGCTTCCTTTTCATTCCAGGCTTAGTGTAGTCTTGCTTTTATTTGTATTGACCTTTGACGTTTCAATTTTCTGTTTGCTTTTTAAATCCTAGCTAATTAGAGGATTTCAAATTCTTCATGATAAAGAAGTTCTTCCATAGAGCACATAATTAGAATATCTGATGACAAGAACTGGGATTTTTAACATCCCAGGGTTGAAAGATCATACCTCTGAGCAGAATTTTCCCCCAGGATGTTTTGTGTTTGAGCAATTAACCTCCCATTCAGGACATGGCCCGCTATTCATCTCCTAACATCTCTTAGCTGGTATTATTTCAAAGTCTGCTCTTTTATCGCCTTTTATCAGATATTATGAACCCTTAGGTCAAAGTAAAAAGGCCTAGAGAGAAAGTCTCCTCATCTTGTAGAAATGATCACAGTGGCTTTTATTAGAAATGTATCACTGAAAGCTTCCAAATTGCCTTTTGCCCTATATAAAACTGCTATGCTTATGTTTCATTATAATGTTACAGTTATTTCCTCAAGGAATTGAATTACAGTACTTGCCGCACATATGCACTTGTGCATATACACACACTTCTTTACAAGAGTCACAGAAATTGCTGGAATGAAAATTAAGATCAGAGTAGTCAATGAGCTGGGGCAGAAAAGGATATAGGACCTCTATGGCCACAAAATCACAGCAAGGTCTCGTCACTCCTCCTTCTACGTATTCCTTCTACATCAACTTAACAAGAGCCCACTCTGACAGGCTGTGTAATTTGTGCTGTGGATACAGACGTGGCAAACTAGGAGTGGCCCCTGCCTTCAAGACAGAGAGAACAGGTGAGAAACAAAGTGTCAATAATACCGCCAGATGTATTGCAGAAGTGGTAGCAACACAAACACTTAACGGTAACAGGGAAGAACCGTCCGCATCTGCTTGTGGGCCCAGGATAGACGTCAGAGAAGAAGAAACACTGACCCTGAGATTTGGCAAATAAGTTGAAGGTCACTGCGCAGCCATGCGTGCAGGACTTGGTGTGTGCGGGCTGGAGGGATAGTGGTAGTGAAAGAGGATTCCAGAAACGTAGAGTCAGAAGAGCTCATGTTCAGAGCCCAGCTTGGTTCTGTATGGTCAGACTGCAGTGCAGAATCCATGAGGCAACTTTCACTAAATCAACATCAGGGAAGATTCAAAGAATTAGACAAGTGATCATTAAGTCTCAAAATGGCCATAAGTCCATTTCATTAAAAAAAGAGATGCTAAATAAACCTGGTTATTCCATACGATAAGTCAGTCTGAAATATATCCCACTTTTTTTTTTCATTAATTTGTCAGTCCTAACCAGAGGGTCACACTTGTTTGGAATTGTAAAATTTTTCATTGCATCCTCAAAGCTAGCAGGGACTTACATAACTTAAAAGAAAATGATGAACAGAGCACAGCATACAGTAAGATATTTTCCTTTTATCTCCTACAAGACCACATTGAAGTCAAGGTTACAGCAATGCAGTACAGCCAAGGAATCAAATAGACAACTTGAATTTAAAGGAATTCTATATTTCAAATGGAAAATGTCCAAAGGAAAAACATAAATTTACATTTGAAATTTTTTAAATGAGCAAATAACAATGAAATATTAGAAATTTACTTTCATGTGTGAAATGGAAATAAATTTAAAATTTCATACAGAAAACAATGATACATATTTGTAGTGATGGTGGCAAATAGTATTTACTTAGAATATTGCAAATGGTTGATTCTCCTTGAGTAGCACAGGGAACTTCACCCCAAAATATGGATCCCTGGTATAATGAGTATTTTTAATTAAAGGTCTTAGAGATCAGCAGATGCTAGAAGAGACTTTTCCTCCATCTACACGAAGACGGAACAGACCCACCAAGGAGAACAATTGTTTTGCCTTCCCCCACCCCTGTCCTCAATCCTCTACCTCCCCTAAAGCACAGGCTAAAGTTTCCAGACCCACCAAAGATGAAAGCAATTACCTCTGGTCCCTTCCTTGAGTTTTCATTAACTGAACCCATATCACAGGAGGGAAGACTAAAGTCTGTCAACAAACCTGGAAAGACTTATGTCACAAACCATGGTCTGCTCTGCAGTCCCAAAGGAGTTTTCCCCAGACCATTGGATGTTCTTCAAGTCCATTGAATTCCCCTAAAAGTCATTTACTGCCCGCCAAAAATCATCCACACTCCCCCATCTCCCTTCTCCCAAGAAGTAGGATATACAAACATCTGTACCACATTGGGATATTGGGCAATCACTCTGTGATTCTCCCTGTGTGCATGGTGGTAATAAATTTGTGTGCCTTTTCTCTTGTTAATCTGCCTTTTCATGAGTTGATTTTTTCAGCCAACCTTCTGAAGGGAAAGGGGAAGTTTTCCCTTCACTTCTACCCTCTATTAAAAAGTAACTGAACTAATGATTCTATTGTATTTTCAATTTTTGCAGACTGAAGATGTTCATCACTTAACATTAGAACTTGAACTCAATAATGTGGTTCAACACAGCCAACAATAGCTCTTTCACATAACATAGATGAGTAGATGCTGTTAGACTCAATATCCGGATTAAGATTGAAGAAATTGGTTCACAGTCTAACTGTAAATCAAGGTCAAAGTCTTTCACACTAGATACTAGGTACCATAAATACTTGGAAGTAGCCACCTCACAGTGAATGGTTCTTATGTAACCGAATATAAAAGATTAAGTCATCCTTTTATTAAAATTTGATATAGTGCAGTGCACCTGCAGGAAAAGCTACCACAACAAGCATCCCACAACTCATAGATGCAGGTGTTTGAAACTTCAGAGAATTATAAGATAGCATTTGGGAATCATTTTGATTCCCAAAGACCCACTGTTAATGCATCTGTTACTGCCAGCCCAAATCCAAAGTGTTTGTGCCCCCATTGAAGTCACTCTTCAGTATTCGTTACGAAAAACAAGCAAAACAAAGCTCCTCGTTTCTAACATATTGCTCTCTTCTTGTTGCCAATGTCTAAACTCCAGTGTAAGTCTCTGATGCCCAAACAGGGCATTCTGCTTTTATAGCTCCTCAAGGTGACACCAAACATAGGTTGAATCTTCCCACAGTACCATAATCCAAAGATTTTCTGACCTCTTTCATCATCAAAATTTATCTTTCACCTCAAGTGTCTGCTGGTTCATCTGATTAACTGATTTAGCCAAAGCGTTCGTGGTTTATTTAGGCTTAATTTGTTCTCACTGCCAGTTATCATGTTTGTGCTCACTGGGGATTTATTGGATGAACCCAGTGAATGAGCAATGTTGAGTTTCGCAGGAACTGCAGGAAAAGAACCGGAGGAAAACATTTGGGGAAGCAGGCGGAACTCTTGTTTCCACTAAACTCATACTGAATTTGTGGCTGCCTGGTCTGTCTGTGCAGGTTTACAACGAATCCGGATCTGGAATACCTTGCTGTAAGAGCTGCACCTGATTGAGATGGAATCCTCAAATTGACAGCACTTTATTGCTTGGCTTGTGTCTTCAACTTGAAATTCAGCAAAGAATGATACATAAGCTCATAGGTTTTTTTAATGTCTTGAAGGGAGTCATTGACTAGTTGTACATGTTTTTTAATGCTGGGAAAGAGCCAGGTGAAGGTAATTGAAATGTAAATTATAAGTAAAAATGGTAATATAAAAAAAGGGTTTATTTTAAATTTCTTAACAGTCCAATGTAGTTATGAATTTTCAAGTGAAATCAGAAGCTTTCCATTACCTGCTGCTCCTGAATGGTGGACTGAGCATAGCTGATTGCTTCATTATCACCCTCCTGGGAATTCGCCAGATGTTAGAAACAATGCAACAGAAAAGCTCCCACTTGGATTATTGCCACTGAATAGGAAGAAGCGAGTGATGGACTAACAAGAAATGACTTCAATATTACACAGGACTGTAAATTTTAGATTTTCATTATTTGCTGCTTTTTTTTATTCCCCTTGTAAGCCTACCAGGTATTAAATTTTTTTAATATCCAAAATTAAAAAGTACTTCTCCTGGTCTGATAATCTCATTAAATATATGGATGATATCTCTATTAGGCATTTATATTTTTTGCTACACTGAAGTACCATTCTATATCAAGGGTCAGTGAACTTTTTCTTTAAAGTGCTAGATAATAAATATTTTAGTTCTTGTGGGCCATACAGTCTCTGTCATACTCAATTATATCATTGCAGTGGTAAAGTAGCATAGACAACATGCAAATGAACATGTGTGACTGTGCTCCAGTAAAATTTTAGTTACAAAAAAAGGCAGCAGGCTGGAGTTGGCTAATGAACCATAGCATACCGACCCTACTTTTATATAATGTTTTTATGTAAACATTATTCTTTCGCTATCTGCTATGTTGCTGTGCACGTGGATGGTACTTGATATCTGCGACAGATTGGATGACCAAAACATGATTTTTAAAACAGAAATTATTTATTTAAAGTTGATGATAAATGTTAATAGATTTCTGCAAAGTCTTACCAGGAAATAAAAAACTAGATATCTACTTTTTCTTTTCCCTTATCAAGTGAGAAAATATCAAAATGTCCCTCCTGAGACAATCTATTAAAAATAATGGCAATTTTTAGGAGAAGAGCACATAGAACTATATAAGCTTTTACTCAAGAACTACTTAAAAGATAATTTACACCACTAGAGTCTTAGAAATTAATGCCTCATTTAAATATTTGCTGTGCTCTTTTTTATAGAAAATTAAACAACAAAGTACAAAAAAGGGGATTTTAAAATATAAGAATATTGGGTAAATCCTTCTAGATTTAAAAATAAAATATCAAATAGTAATTATTAATTACAAATAGTGAAATTTGGATTAGCAATTAATATAAAATGCTTTCAAATGAAATTATAATTTAGTTAACTTTATTCTTTTCGCATAAGGGTATGATTTTTAAATTCACGTTAGGTGATAACTTCACATAATTACATGATCATGCAACTATACCCATGACATAGTAAATAGGTGACCAGTTTTATGGCATTGCAATTCTAATGAATTAAGGACTATCTAGCTCTTAGATATCACACAGCATATATAAGAACATTAAATGTAAAATATTCTTGGGATTCAAGGGAGACATGATAACACATCAAATTGGTGGGATCAAGAAAAGATTTATGAATCCAATCTTTTCAGTAAGCATATGAACTCCTACATAATAACCTGAACTTCAGATGATTTTTTGGACTCATTTTCACCATGTTGTCTAAACGCCCTGTGCATTTATATTTCTTTATGTGGTTTGTAGTAAAGAATATTAATCTAAAACTTGATCTTCCCAACCTACCTTCAAAGCTTACTTCATATATCTTAGCATGAAGTCTTCTTAACCTTGACTTCTTCCATGCCTACCAGAATTTACTTTTCTTTCTTTTTTTGCCATTTGAAAATATATTTTTATTTTATTTTATTTTTTTAATTTCAGAATATTATGGGGGTACAACACTTTGGCTATACATATTGCCCATGCACTGCCCATGTCAGAGCTAAAATCGTGGACATCCCCCAGACTGTGCTCCCCACATCCATTTAGTGAGAGTTTTCCCATCCCCTCCATCCCCCCCCACCTGCCCACCCCCTGATGAATATTATTGCCATGAGTGACGTAAGTGTTGATCAGTTAGTACCAATTTGATGGTGAGTACCAGTGCTGCTTGTTTTTCCATTCTTGTGACACTTCACTTCGAAGAATGGGCTCTAGCTCCAACCAGGATAGTACCAGATGTGTTAATTCACCATTGTTTTTTATGGCTAAGTAATACTCCATGGTATACATACACCAAATTTTATTAATCCACTCGTGTATGGATGGGCACCTGGGTTGTTTCCACATCTTTGCAATTGTGAATTGTGCTGCTATAAACATTCACGTGCAGATGTCTTTATTATAGAATGTCTTTTTTTCCTTTGGATAAATACCCAGTAGTGGGATTGCTGGATCAAATGGTAGTTCTACTTTTAATTCTTTGAGGTATCTCCATATTACTTTCCATAGAGGTTGTACTAATTTGCAGTCCCACCAGCAGTGTATGAGTGTTCCTATCTGTCCGCATCCCTGCCAACATTTGTTGTTTTGGGAATTTTGATATGAGCCAATCTCACTGGAGTTAAGTGATATCTCATTGTGGTTTTGATTTACATTTCCCTGATGATTAGAGAAGTTTTTTATATGCTTGTTGGCCATTATTCGGTCTTCTTTTGAAAAGTTTCTGTTCATGTCCTTTGCCCATTCTTTCATGGGGTTGCTTGATTTTTTCTTGTTGATTTTCCTAAGTTCTGTATAGATTCTGCTTATCAGCCCTTTATCAGATGTGTCACACGCAAATATTTTCTCCCATTCTGTAGGTTGTTCACTCTAGTGATAGTTTCCTTGGCTGTGCAGAAGCTTTTTAATTTGATCAGGTCCCATGTATTTATTTTGGTTGCTGCTGTGATTGCTTTGGGGGTCTTCTTCATAAATTCTTTGCCTAGGCCAATGTCCATAAGAGTTTTTCCAACATTTTCTTCGAGAATTCTTATGGTTTCATGTCTTAGGTTTAAGTCTGTTATCCATCGTGAGTTGATTTTTGTGAGAGGTGTGGGGTGTGGGTCTAGTTTCAGTCTTCTACATATGGCCATCCAGTTTTCCCAGCACCATTTACTGAATAGGGAATATTTTCCCCAGTGTATGTTTCTGTGGAATTTGTCAAAGATCAGATGACCATATGAGGTTGGTTTTACATGTGGGTTCTCAGTCCTGTTCCATTGGTCTATGTCTCTGTTCTTGTGTCATAATTTACTTTTCTCTACTCAGAGCTGTCTAGCACTTTCTTCAATTCCTGACAGAATGCTGATCACATTTGATGCTTTCTTGTATAGGTGTGTCAAGACTGTGAAGGGTCTGAGGATTGATTCACTTATTTATAAGTCAACAGGTTAGCTGGTCACAGTTTTGCAGATGCTGGCAAAAGACACGAGAGTCCTGTGTTAGAGATAAAGAACTTTATTACTCACAGTGGTGGGAGTAGCCAGATTGCCAGCATTTGTGTTGATACTCCAAGCCTCAATTTCTTCAGGGCAATGTACAGAGGACTAAGTGATGCCTGCATACAAAGTGAGTTGAATTACAGGAAAAGAACCCTGAGTTTAGGAACCTGAATCTTTTCTAATGGGCAGTGAGCACACCTGAACTTTGCCTCAGAGAAAGATATTATCTTTATCATACTGGACAGTAAGCAAACCTCTGTCTGCTCCAGAGGGAGAAACTAGATTAGCCCTATCATCTATGCATGGATGTTGACCACAAAAATATAGTTGAAATCATAGTATGGAACAAAGTCAGTCAGTGTTTCTACTTGCTAGACCTACTAAAGTGTGAGAGACCAATAGAAAATTATCTCTAGCAAGTGACTTTCTCTTCTTTTTACTCTCCCTACAGAGCAGTCTTTGTTTATCTTCTCCCCTCCCCCAAGAAGGATCCTGAGATGAGGATTCAAGAGAAAGGAGTTTCACTTGAAACTGGGGTGGTGATGCCCGAAAACACCAGTAGGGAAGTAAGAAGGCGAGAAAGGGAATAGAACGCCAATCAAGGGTGAGTTATCAAACCACCTGCCGCTGTAAGTAACTAGAGGTTAATCATTCTGGAAAATCAGGGAGACCACGCATGATAAATAAAAGCCTCTGAATTATACCCTCGGGGGGAAAGTGTTGAAGTATTTATACACCAACTCCCTTTAGTCATAGTTTCAGAATTGCTCCTGGGATGTGATAATATCTCAGGTGCTTCTGCCTGTTGTGTTCAGAAACTTAATAGGCTCAAGGTGCAAAAGAAGAAAAGAAAAAACTCTCAGGCTGTAGGAAATAGGGCCACTGTGTATTGTGCATAAAAATGGTAAGACCCACAGTGATATGTGCAAGGCATGGTCAGTATCTGCTACAAGGGCAAAAATCATGTTTTTTTTTTTAAATCAATCAGTAAAACTCCATATATTGATAGCACTCAATAATTTTTCTTATCATTGAGTGAAACAGAAATAATTTGAAATAGTTCTTGAGAAACAGGATATCAGTAGGCACAAATAGAGAAGAAAATAGAGATTTGAGCTCTAAAAAGTTTAATAAATAAATATCATATATAATTTTGTGTATGGAATTTGACATAAGTGAAATATTTAATTCTACTAATTCACTTCTGGGCCACAGAGAAAAAAAGACTCTGCCACTCATAAGGTCCATTAAGGTCCATTTGACAAGCACTAGTGAAAGTTGTGTCTTCTTTTAAAACTTATTCATCTTTACTAAAAACATGAACTCAATGAGGCATACTAAAGATAAGGCCTAATTCATGTACAAACATCATATTTTAATACTAAAGCTTTTTTGCCTCATTATCTAAACTCTCTGTGTAAAGTAGGCAGCCTGAAATAAAATGTTTTATAGAACAATACTTATGAATAAAGTTAGATATTCAAATAAAAGAATTACATTCTAAATGCATGACATTTTATAGATTAGACTCTGAGGCTTCCATGGAGATTGAAACTACCCCTAATCTTGACATTATAAAACTGTCTAAGGATGCTCTTGTTCTTCCTGACATGACAGTCTGTTTCTGAGCAGGTTTTGCCAAATAGGCAAGGAGCTTCGTGAATGAAAGAGTCCTCTTCCAGTTAGACATTGATCAAATTATTGGCTGCACTAAGGGACCTGTTTGATTCTTCTCTCAGAGGCTGTAGAAATTTTCTCAAATCCTGACTCCTGCCAGTTATTTTTCCTACAGCCTGCCTTTGTCAAAAACAGCAGTAGGATGAGCCCTCCACCTGGAGTGGCACGTCTTTGTCAAGTTTGCTTTTTTCCTATTATTATGAGTATTTCCAAAACTTCTTGGCCACTTAGCCTCACCTAAGATGACAGAGAAACTCTATAAAGAAGCTCAATTATGCTTAGTTATCCATAACCTGATACGGTACTAGGGATAGTCCAATGTCACTTCCCAAGTGAGTACCCTCCTACAGTGCACCCGGGCTAGCATCAGTCAGCGTTTGCTCTGTTTACTGCCTCATAAAGTGGTGTTCTGAGTGTTGGTAAACTTTCATACTGTGAGCCAGTTTACATTTCTTTAACTTTTTCATCAGTCTTTTAAGTTTCACCTGAAGCAATGAAAAATAAGCATAATTAAGAACCCATCACATCCTGGAAGACCAAGCCTCTCCCTTATTTTCACTTATTTAGATCCTTAAGTCATTTGTTATATGGTGTTTAACCTAGAATTCCTTCAGACTCATTGCCAACCTTTTCAGGATCCACTAAAATTTCCCCACATTTTTAATTACCTATTTTAAACTTTTCAGATCATTTATGGTATTCTATATATGGCATGAATTACCTCCCAATATTATTTAAGATACAAAAGAAATTCAACTTATATACCTTACACATAATTCACCTGAGGTTATGAATTCAGATTTATTTAACAGGAAAATCCATATTCAATTATTTAAAATATTTCAGATGCCAGAATTCAGGGCATGTTTATAAATATGTCAACTAAACTATTAAATATTATTGTTCCCTTCTGCACATAAACAATACAATTATATTAATTGTCAATAAACTAAAGGAGAAATAATCAGTATATTTGACCATTAAGTACTAGTCATAGCAAAATTAGTATCCTTATACATATTTCATATCAATAACAATTTTTTATTTTAAAATAAAATAAAAATAAAAATTTTTAAAGATGAAAGGGAAAGAATAGGCTGTAAAATTATCAGTATTTATTTTCAGGGAAGCATAAATAAGTAGAAGCATATGGTGAAAGACATCTTTTTGAGCTTCCTTTTATAGGTATAGGAAATTTGAGAACTTCAGAGTACAATATACTACCTGTTAAATCTAGGTTATGGATAAAGCAGACATCAAATTCAAAAATAATGCTTAATATATTCAAGGAATCATGAGCTAAAAGGTGGAAGGAAACATTTTCTGCATCTTCACATTATCCCTATACTTTTCCTTCCACAATAAAAAATATCTCAGTATTCACTAATGGAATGTGATTGGACATGATGTGTGTAGCTTCTACATCATTTGTTTAATAAGAAATTGCTCACCTTGCTTTTCAGGTTTTTTTAGGCCAGAATCCATAAGGAACAGCAAACCAGCTTCAACCACGCAGAGCAGCAAGCCAGGACAACCTGGTTCCTTGGATAACTTCATGAGGCAGAAATACCTGTGTCTGTCTGGGCTACCCACCGCTCGGCTGTTACCTTATTTAAGCCATCATGTGTTTTTGCCATGTTATAGCAGCATAGACTTTACCCTCCCTAATTCACCAAGTATCTGGAACTCTGAACTTCCATCACTTCTTTTTCCTTTGGTGATGTTTGTTGTTCAATTTTCTATTATAATTGATGTACTTAGACGTGAAGCTTTTAAAATCCAATCTCATTGTCTTTGGCTTACCACATTTTTTAGGTTCTGCTGCCTGTATATTTCTGGAAATGCACAAATGCAAGAGCATTTTAAGAAGGCTGCTTCTTAACTTCTTACATTTCACAAAAGCACACACCACATTTGATGATATATGTTCTTTGAGTGGAAATTTATGGAACATTTTTCAAGGCATTCACTGTCAATTCAGCTACGTTGCTATTTTGGACTGTTTTATGATGTCCATTTTTCTCAGTGTGACACTCCAGTGGGTCCTAACACACACACACATTCAGTGGGGAAGTCTAAACACTAAAGAAATACAGGGTTATCAATCAAGCAACAAACAGTGAGTGCCTACTAGGGGCAAGTTACTCCGCCAGGTAAGAATGATTCAGAGAGAGGTAAAACATGGTCCCTATTATCAAGAAGCCTGTTACCTTGTTAGGGAGCCAGAACACATGCGTACACACACACGCACACCCTAATATGAACCACTATAGCCAGAAAATATATGATAAATACCACTACGTTCAGATAAAGGGTTAGATGGAAATATTTTAAGGTGAAACTGATATAAAACTTTAAAGCTGCTTAAATATGCTCCCAGCACTCTTGATAAATTTTAGTATCTTCCTCGCTCTGTTTGTGACCCTATTCCAGATACCTATACCTAATTCCTTAAATCTACTCTCAGTTACTCTGGTCTGTAGGTTGTAGAATGCCACCCCAAAGTGCTATAAACAGCAAAGCCTTTTGATTGGGATTTTTTAAAATCCTTTATTTCCGGAGTTTACCCACCCATAGATTTGGACTCAAATAGTTTTAATCTATACAAAATTATGTGTGCCATCATAGCACAGGCAAAATGTTTCCAGGAAATCCAAAAGTGTAAGAGAGTGCAGGAGAAATGACAGCCTAGGTGGTCTGTTGAGAACTCAGCATTGCTACCAGACCCTTCTTAGAATCTGGTAGTTCTCATTCCAAGGAATTGCAAGCACATTTCCAGAGCTCACTTGCCTATATAGAATTTGCTTAGGGTTTTCCAACAAGGAGTACTTGCATGAGATTTGGATGCAGAAAAGGTAGAGAGGCCATTATTCTATAGAGGGAGTTACAGGCTGATGTGTGGACAGACATGAAACATTGCGGTGAGCTCCTGTAGAGTTCCTGAGAAACACAGGCTTTACTGTTGCAGACTGAGATAATTGGAGGTAGACTCCCAGAGGTTCTTCGGAATTGCCACCATTTCTTAGGAAGCACTGGAGAACAACTTGCTTCAAGCTTCTGAATGAGGTCTCCGTGAGGGCTTTCCTGACCTTCAGTGGCAGCTTCCTTGACTTTTATTTTTCCAGTTCGTGCTACATTTGTGTAAACCTCTATTTCTTTATTAAGCTCTTTTCCCCTCAACTACCTACCATGGCTTCTGTTTTCCAGGTTGAACCCTCATGGCCACAGGTGGGAATCCTTGGCAAGTGAGAAGATGATAGAGTGCGTGCTCCGTCAGGCACCCCTTCTCCGCAGAAAAACACTGAACAATACGTGAGAGGAGTGGGGAAGATAAATCCGATTCTAAATTTGATAATTCACTTAAAGAGAGTAAGATATAAAGGTTCCTGGTTTCAGGCTCTGAACCAAAAGTCACATATGATGCTGGACAGAAACACTGATTTAGTACAGCGGGAGCAAATGCTTGACAGAGAGGCAAATCAGAGAGGAGCTCACCTGGTTTACCATGAAGAGCACAGACAGATCTAGAAAGGACCACCCTCCCCCAAAAAAAAGGAGCGGGGAGGAGCAAAAGGAAAATAGGGAAGTTATTTTAGCTAAGGAAGTCAGATTACTTTGCATAAACCAGGGTGAAGATAGTTTCAACTAGAAATAGCACCAACTACCCTGATAGGATTTGAAAAATCATTGCGCATGGGGAATTGAAACACTTCATCCTCCACTCTTCCCATCCTATAGAGGCTCGGCTTCTGCAGAGCTTATATATAAATGCCATGGATGTCCACATCTCAAGTTTGCATTTTAAATGTCCTTCTTCCCTTCTTATTCACTTCCATACATATTTTTTAAAAATATTAAAACCCAAGTTGTAATGTCATCCACACTAAGTGCTGCAGTGAGCTGCATTTTCTAAAAGCTTCAATGAAAGTGAGAGGAGCTGAATTTAGATGATCTGATAAAGCACGTATGATGCAGTATCTTCCAAACATGTGTGAAGGGTTACAGTTTCCTGCAAAACCTGATCTGCTGAAATACACAGGTTGTGTACATTTTATGAACCTTATAAGATTTGTCATGACAGTGTCAAGATTATCTTTAAGTAAAAAGGCAACATATTCAATGGGAGAAAATATTTGCAAATCGCATATTTGATAAGATGTTAATATCCAGGAGATGTAAAGAATTCTAACAACTCAACATCAAAAATTAAATAAACCAGTTAGAAAATAGGCAAAGGACTTGAATAGACATTTCTCCAAGGATGACATACAAATGTCCAAGAAGGATTTAAAAAGGTGATCAACATCACTAATCATTAGAGAAATGCAAAATAAAACTACAATGACACTTTATACCTATTAGGATGGCTACTAGTAAAAAATGAAAATAACAAGTGAAGATGTGGAAAAATTGTGCACTCTCGGTGGGATTATAAAACGGTAAAATTGCTACGGAAAACAGCATGGAGTTTCCTCAAAAAATTGAAAATAGAACTACCAGATGATCCAGCAATCCCACTTCTGCACATAAATCCAAAAGAATCAAAAGCCGGGTCTCAGAGATGTCTGCACACCATGTCATAGTAGTACTATTTGCAATAGCCGAAAGGTGATAGCAACCCAAATGTCCATGAACAGATGAATGGATAAACAAAGTGTGATATATACATACAATGGAATATTGTTCAGCTTTAAATAAGAAGAAAATCTTGTCACATGCTACAGCATGGATAAACCTTGAGGACATTATTCCAAGTGAAATAAGTCAGCCACAGAAAAACCAATACTGCATGATTCCACTTATATGATGTATCTAAAGTAGTCAGAATCATAGGAAAAGAAAGTAGAAGGGTGGTTACCAGGGACTGGGGGACAAGAGTTGTTTAGTGATGTGAACTAAAAGTAAAATCCTAAGCCCCCACTAACCAAATGGACCCTGTCTTAGCCAAGGGGACCCCAGAAAAACCTTAAAACTGAGTTGCCAGACATGACGGGATGGGAGGTATAAAGCACAGTTACACATGCATGTGTTTTCTTTTCATAAATGTTCATGACCTATCTTATAGCTTGTTAAATATATATATTTGTCCACCCCACTCAGTATAAAATCCTTTTCCTCTTGTCTCTCCCTTGAAACACATGTTCCTGGCTTGTGGTTGGAGCAATGTTTCCCACCCAGCCTGTCAGGATGGCCACTGCAGGTTGAAAACCCTTCACAAGAAATAGAGGTCTCATTTTTCCAAAGTATAAATTTTAAACCTCATGTTTTTTGGGGTTTGGGGGAGGGGTTTTGTTTGTTTTGTTTTTTGGTTTTTTTTTTTTTTGTTCTTAACAATGGGTATAGAGTTTCAGCTTTGCAAGATGAAAAATTCCTGAAGATCTGTTTCACAACAATGTGAATATACTTAACCCTACTGAACTGTACATTTAAACTGGTTAAGATAATAAATTTTATGTTATGTGTTTTTTTACCATAATTAATAAAATATCTTAAAAATAATTTTTAAGAACATCTCAGGAAAGTCTGCACAGAAAATGTACAGGGTTCCCTTTAGACCAGGAAAATGTCGCTCTTCAGTTAGTTCCATTTGCTAATGGCTCTTTTTTTCCCCAGAGACCATCATCAGTTCAAATGTTTGACACATATTTGCTGAGATGCTACATTATTCTTGGTTCTCAGGATGTTAAGATGAAGATAACACAGTCCTTACCTTCAGGACCTCACAATCTACTAAGTGAACAGATGATTATAGCACCATAAATGCAAAGCAAAAGAATACAATGCAAGGTGAGAAGTTCAATGATAAAAGTGTGTGGGCAACATGAAGAGAAGATTATGAATTGTCAGGGCACACAATGAAAGCTTTGGAGAGGACTTAAAGCCAATAGAATTTACCAAGCAGATGGGAGGGAGGGAAGCAGGATAAGGGATTCTAACAGAGAGAACAACATCAACAGATGAATAAAACATACAGTGTTCAAGGAACTGCAAGTTTTTCAGTATTGCTAGAATTTGCAGCTCAAGAAGGAAAAAGAAAAAAGGAGAAAATTTCCACCAAAAATTATAGTCTAGTTAATGGGGGGCCTTGTAATTCATACAAAGGAATTTGGATTTCATATTGTTAGTAATGGGAAACCTTTGAGAGTTTTCAGTAGGGGAGAGAGCTATAAGCTCAATATGGGGTGGAGAGCATAATATCAAATTTTTATTTTAGAAAAATTATACCAGCAGCAGTACAGATCATAGTTTTGGGAAGGTAAAGCTATGAAGGGGAAGGGCATCAATTAGAAAGGTCTTGAAACATTTAAGATTAAGGACATTAAAATACTGATTAATGTCAAATAGGCATATAGCATAAGGGGAAATTTGAGAAACATTTATAGAGTAAAATTTACAGGATGTGATATTTAGTTTGGCATACTAGATAAAAGAAAAGACAAATCTAGGGTGCCTCATTGGTTCCTAACTTTAGCACTTTCCACAGAACAAAAGTAATGAAAAAGAGAAGTAACTCTGGAAACATGAGGAAAGAGGAAATATTGGAGGTCAGGGAACAAACAATATATTGACTTTGGACATCTTGAATAGATATTTCTGAGGAGCATACAGACAAATAAAAGCACAGAGCAGTTGAATGTATGGCTCTGGACCTCAAGGGCAAGACTGAGACTAAAGATAGAGATTTGAGATTCATACACATAATAGATGACATTTCCTAGGGAATAGAGGTAGAAAAAGATGAAAAAGTACAGAGAATTATATATCCCATGAATGCAATAATTTAAACTAATCAAGAAAGAGAAGTGCCCAGCAAAGAAGGTTATAATAATCTATGGAACAAATATTGTAAAGTTCTCGATATTACACAAAATTATCTTACCCAATAAAAACATAATTTGTAGCACTAATCTGAATCTCTTCTCTTAGTTTACCTTGATGAGAAGCTATGGACTTTATACGAACTTCTTGGACAAAAGGCAGGTGGAGGCAGGATGGGATCACAATTGTTGTTACCAATGGGTGGTCAATTTAAGATCTCATGAACGCTGCAGGCTTCAGGTGCATCAGTTATATTTGTATATCTTCAATATTAACTGCCTCTGAGTCCTTCCATCTCCTTCTATTATATTCAGCAAATAGAATCATATTTTATCTGTTGTCTAACATGTCTTATAAGTAACTTACTTAGCAACTTAACACATTCTATGAATTCTGTTTATATCTCACATGCTATTTATGTATTCAGTGGATATACTTAACATGGCTTATGAGTTTCAACTATGTTTACAATTGATTCATCATATTTCACATAAATAATGAGTTTTTTAGTAGTTTCATTCATCCCACATACTTTCTCTTCATTTACAGCATAATGGTGGATTCTTAATTAAGACAGCAAAAACACACAGTGACTGAATACTGTTGAAATGGTCAGGCATGTTACAGGTCATAGAAGAGACAGTGAGATTAACAAATTGAAAACTTTAGTTTTCCATGAAATTGCATTTCATAGACTGTTTAAAGTTTTACATACCCTGAACACCCTGAAACAATGTCTCTCAAAGACATTCTTTGTACACATAATGCACAAAATACCTATGGGAAAATACTCTTTGGATAAACTATTGGCAACCCTGAACTTCCAAATAATACCATCAAATAGTTACTCCGCCACATTTTTAAGATTATAAAAAATGAGAAGAAATGGAGAATAGTATTTTTCTTTATTCACTAAAATGATAATTATACTGACTTGTTCCATTGCCATAAGAATAACTTTCTAAATAATAATTCAGAAAATTAAATTACTAATATGTTTCTAGAAATACTTATTCAAAACAATAATCATACCTTGCAGTTGTGTGTGAAAGTCTACCTAGTGATATTAGTTTGCTATGTGAATAACTATATTTTCTCACAAAAAAAAAACACATTCCTCTGAAGTCTTACAATTTCAAGCATTTATTAGTTTGTTTATTTGGTATAAAACAGGCCCAAAACCAACAGTCTAAACTAATTTTTTTTCAGAGTCAAAGGACATCACCTCATTAAAGGAAGGAATGTAGTAAAATATAAATAGTCCATGGTGCTCACATTAATACCATTTACTGTGCCAAGCCTTGTACCAATTAGTAAAAATTCCAAAATAACAAACAATAAACAGCATCATAACATACCCAAAATATATTCATTCAGTGCAATTGGCAAGTAGTTTTTTTTTCTCTTATTTCAGAATATTATTAGGGTACAACATTTTGGTTATATATATTGCCTATGTACTGCCCAAATCAGAGTTACAATCACGGACATCCCCCAAACTGTGCACCCTGCACCCATTTGGTGAGAGTTTTCCCATCCCCTTACCCCACTCCCACCTGCCCACCCCCTGATGAATATTATTTCCATGTGTAACATAAGTATTTATCAGTTAGTACCAATTTGATGGTGAGTACCAGTGCTGCTTGTTTTTCCATTCTTGTGACCCTTCACTTCGAAGAATGGGCTCTAGCACCAACCAGGATAATACCAGATGTATTAATTCACCATTGTTTTTTTATGGCTGAGTAATACTCCATGGTATGCATATACCACATTTTATTAATCCACTCATGTATGGATGGGCACCTGGGTTGTTTCCACATCTTTGCAATTGTGAATTGTGCTGCTATAAACATTCGAGTGCAGATGTCTTTATTATAGGATGTCTTTTTTTCCTTTAGGTAAATACCTAGTAGTGGGATTGCTGGATCAAATGGTAGTTCTACTTTTAATTCTTTGAGGTATATCCATATTACTTTCTATAGAGGTTGTACTAATTTGCAGTCCCACCAGCAGTGTATGAGTGTTCCTATCTGTCCGCATCCCTGCCAACATTTGTTGTTTTGGGATTTTTGATATGAGCCAATCTCACTGGAGTTAAGTGATAGCTCATTGCGGTTTTGATTTGCATTTCCCTGATAGTTAGAGAAGTTGAGCAATTTTTTATATGTTTGCTGGCCATTATTCTGTCTTCTTTTGAAAAGTTTCTGTTCATGTCCTTTGCCCACTTTTTAATGGGGTTGTTTGATTTTTTCTTATTGATTTTCCTAAGTTCTATATAGATCCTGGTAATCAGCTCTTTATCAGATGTGTAGCATGCAAATATTTTCTCCCGTTTTGTAGGTCGTCTGTTCATTCTAGTGATAGCTTCCTTGGCTGTGCAGAAGCTTTTTAATTTGATCAGGTCCCATGTATTTATTTTTGTTGCTGCTGTGATTGCTTTGGGAGTCTTCTTCATAAACTCTTTGCCTAGGCCAATGTCCATAAGAGTTTTTCCAACGTCTTCTTTGAGAATTCTTATGGTTTCACGTCTTAGGTTTAAGTCTGTTATCCATCGTGAGTTGATTTTTGTGAGAGGTAAGAGGTGTGGATCTAAGTTTCAGTCTTCACATGTGGCTGTCCAATTTTCCCAGCACCATTTATTGATAGGAATTCTTTTCCCTGGTGTATGTTTTTGTGTAATTTGTCAAAGACCAGATGACAATATGAGGATGGTTTTATATCTGGGTCCTCAGTCCTGTTCTCTTGGTCTATGTCTCTGTTCTTGTACCAGTATACAATGCTGTGTTGGTTACTATAGCCTTGTAGTATAGTTTGAAGTCTGGTAGATTAATGCCTCCCAATTTTTTCTTTTTGCTTAAGATTGCTTTGGCTAGATGGGGTCTTCTCTGGTTCCACACAAAGAATAGAATTATTTTTTCTAGATCAGCAAAAAATGATGTTGGTATTTTGATAGGGACTGCATTGATTCTGTAAATCACTTTAGGTAGTAAAGACATTTCAATAATGTTGATTCTACCTGTCCAAGAGCGTGGTAGGGTTTTTCATCTGTTTACATCCTCTGCAATTTCTTTTCTCAGTGTTTCGTAATTCTCTCTATATAGGTCTTTCACCTCCTTAGTTAGATACATTCCTATATATTTAATTTTCTTTGGTGCTGTTGTGAAAGATATTGCATCTTTGATTTGCAGGCAAGTAGTTATTTTTTAATAATACTCTGTTGATTCAAAACAAATTAGGGATTTTGCTGATGTTTTTCAATCAGTATTTCAAAAATTTAAAAGAAATTGAAGAAAATACAGTTAAAATTGTATGACCTCCTAAAAGTACATTCCACAAACTTTAAAAAATATCACATCTATCAAAAATATATCTTGAATCTTGTATTGAAAAAAAAGAGCATTTGTTTTAAGTAATTTTGCCCCTGCTAAAAATACACATCTTAACAAGGGTTTATTTGGAGGTCAGAGATGATTTACAGTATTAAGAAACCTGAAAGTATGCTCAAGGAGAGAACCCAGAAGGCACCCAAGTAAAATCAATGTGGCATGACAACTGTAGATTGTAGATATGTCATCATAAAATCTAAGTGACAAGGGGATGTGAACAATAAATATAAAATGATAGCTGTACTGTAACAGAGCCATGTGGACATCAAACACTGACAGGACTAAGGTCATTCACCACCATCAACCTTACAGTTCAGTCTGTAACCCAAGACCCAAGAAAGTCAAAAGAAATCCATATTTAGGCAGGAAAAGGAAGGTATGGGAAACAATCTTCTCAAGGTCACATATAACACGTCAAAATGCATACCCACATACGCACCCCCAACTATTCATCACCCCTTCTTCTGTGACCTGGACTCAATTTTTAGTATTTAGTATTTGTATTTATTCTTAATAAATACAGTTCCATGTAGGTGTATGGTAGGTGAATTTCCTTCTAAATTCACCATGTAACTTGGAAGTGCACAATGAAGCATTAATATATACAGTTTTCCAGTTCACATTTCAAACTGTGTATCTCAAAATGACCAGGAAGGTGTACTTTCATCATGTTACCTGTAAGTGTTGAAGATAGAAAAAAGATCACACACATACACATGCACACACCACAGAGCTGTTTTAATTTTACTGAAAAACATGTTAACGTTGCATCTGTTACCAAAGGAATAGACTAGGCACTGGTGAAATGCAAAGAGGAGCAAAGCCCTCAGAGTTTCTTTCCATCCCACAGGCCAGTGGTCCCCAACCTTTTTGGCACCAGGGACCGGTTTCATGGAAGACAATTTTTCCATGGACTGGGGTGTTGGGGAGGAAGGGGGGTGGTTTTGAGATGACTCAAGCACATTACATTTATTGTGCAGTCAAACCTCTCTGCTAATGATAATCTGTATTTGTAGCCACTCCCCAGCACTAGCATCACCACCTCAGCTCTACCTCAGATCATCAGGCATTAGATTCTCATAAGGAGCTGCAACCTACATCCCTCACATGCACAGTTTACAGTAGGGTTTGCACTGCTATGAGAATCTAACGCCCTGCTGATCTGACAGGAGGCAGAGCTCAGGTGGTGATGCCAGCAATGGGATATAAATACACCAGCTGCTCACCTGCTCTGTGGCCCAGTTCCTAACAGGCCACAGTCCAGTACCGGTCTGCGGCCCAGGGGTTGGGGACCACAGCCATAGACAAGTGGAAATGCCCACGAACAACACAAGGAGATGAAAAAACAGATGGACTGCTGTGGCCTAACTGAAAGCTCTCAATCTCGTGTTTCTAAAACTGAACATTGGCATTTTATATTTTCTAATTTAAAGGTTCATCCCAAAGGTTGGGAGAGCTAAGAAGCCCTCAAGGAAGTGAGTGAAGAAGCAGCTTCACTCTTCTTGTTGGTGAAGAATAAGATTCATTCCTACTAAACTTCTGGTTATAGAAACTTACTCTACTAGGGACATGGGAAAATAGTGGGATAGATAGTGCATATTCAGTATCTAAAAAGATAACTCAAGAAAAATATATATAATGTCTTGAACATAACATCTACTAAAAGATTAAAAAACAATTTTCTAATATGCTAAAGACTCAATAGCCAATACTTTAAATAATCACAAAAGGGGTGGGTGCTATTTTAAATATGAGACAAAAGAGAAGGAAAATATGAACATAATCATAAATTTGTTCTAAAGAATAGAAATTACCAAGAGCAGTGGAGAGTTAAAAAGGCAGAATAGGGTGACTTCCTTATAATACAGTACAATCTCATATAATTTGAATCAATTAATAGCTAAAGTGGAAATTGGAGGCTTTGTGGCCAGCAGGGAAATGTGGGAAAATGTCTTATTGATCCAACCAATGCTTCTCATCCAGATGAGATTAATGCATTGATACTCCACAGAGAGGAGGATATTGTGTTTTGGTTTGGTCTGGTTTTCATCCCTATCCCATTTGATAAGACTGAAATGTAAAAGCTTGTTGGCAGCAGTAATGATTAACTGTCTGCCCTCTGTTTCAGCCATGTTTCTTTCAGTCTTAAGTATAAAATAAAATGAAGTTTATAAAAAGTCAAACGTGTACAGCTAATCTAACCGCCACATACACAAAAGGTAGAATTTTCCCTTTGGCATACTGCTGGTTCAGGCTTTAATTTCTTCAAGATCAGGTTAAAAATATAGAGGTTTATCAAGTTACAGATGTCTGGTTCAGTAAATGGCTTCAGTTTTTCAGGAAAAAAATGAAGCAAGACATAGACCAGGTAAACAGTCTTAAAAGTTATTTCTAAGTCATGCAAGAACAGAATGCCTTCTTTTTCATTATTTCACTTGAAGAGAATTTCTTCTGAAGTAATGATGGAGTTGTTAGACTTAATTCTTTTGTGCTGCAGAACGCCAAATCTTCCATCTACCAGCCATCAGGATTTATATCCTATTTAATACAACTTGCACTATAAAGTCTAGAGGTTTACAAGGTTCTCAGTCAAATGGTATCAAAACCTAATATAAGAAACAGTCTTCTAGAGTGAAAGTCAAGTCGCAACCATATGAGAATTGATTTCTACCCATCACAATGCAATGCCAGTACAACAGAGGAGATATTTGAATCCAAATAGCTGTGCATAGAAACTTCCTAGCATGATTTTAGTGAATGAGAAAGAAAAGCTATGTATCAAATGTGATTTTTAACTAATGACATCTTTTATGTAAGTCAGTTTGCCTTTTATTTGGTATAGAAAAACTAGTGATCTATTTTACATGTATTTGGACTTCATTATTTTTTAAATAATTTTAGTATCATAGATAAATAGATATTAAGCTCTAAGCTAAAGACTAAAGGAGAAGGAGAAGACCTTCCATTAACAGTAGGAAAAAACAGGGGCATGTTCTAATGAAATCTTTTGTTCAGAAAGAAAATCAAATCACTATCACTTGATACACATATGTATGGATATGGTACATAATCCACAGCAGTTTTAATCTGGGAATACATAGATCACTCCACATTCTGTCCTAAAATGACTATAGCTTATTTTGATGAAAACTTCCTAATATTTTGTTAACCCCATCCTTGATGGGAAAGCAGATGTTTGACTATCAACTATTTCCCCTGCTTTATAAGGGGTTATATAGAGGCTGCTAAGAACTTCACATAAGGGTTCAAAGTGTGAGTCTCAGAACCTCATTAGAGCTTGTAGTTGGGATGGACCTTCAAAATCTGTTCCCAGTGTCTTATATCATCTGTCTAGGAGAAGATTAAGCAGAACGTTATTGATTTTACTTCTTTCCCAGGGAATTTGACCCAGAATGAAGCTCTGAGAAACTCAAGAGCCCTGAAGCCACCCTTGGTTTCAAATGAACATTAGGAAAGATAAAGTAAGATGACAAATCTGAAGATGGCAAACAAAATCTGCTCCAAGGAAGTACAACGGACAGAGGTTCAGTGCTTTAAAGATCCATCCTCTTTATGGGAATAGAAAAGCCCTGAGATTATATTGTTTCCTATGAGAAAAATATTTCACATTAAGAAAATGTCAATATATTAGCAATAGTCATCAAATTATATTTGAAATTCAGGATTTCTTGGCTTGACACTGGGATCATTACTTGCATACAGATGTTAGTCATATCTCTTTCTATATTATTTAAACACAAAGCCTTGCACATGAACTCCATCCACAAGGGGGTGGCAAGATTTCATTAGTAAAGCATGTGTAAGCTTTATTGAAGTTCTCTCAGGTAAGATATTGCACAATATTAAGTCATAATGTTGAAGTTATTAGATCTTAGCAAATAGCATAATTAACTATCTATGTTTAAATAGGAGAGAAGTGAGAATTTATAAACTAAGATAAAATATGCACCATGTAATTAAGGTATGTAACATTCTTTTCCGTAAACAAAAGCAAATGCAGCTTTTTTTCATAGCTAGAATGTCATTTTGAAAGTACCACATTTCTCAGGGGCCATCAATAAAGACACTACATCCATCTTTGTCAATTTCTTAGAGAAGTCATTACTGAAATGTCACCTTCTGAGTTTTTCACACCTTGAGTATAGGAAGTTACTTTTTGAAACAGCAACAATAAAAACAACACCTGAAAATAGCATTGTGCACTAAAACTGTGCAATAGAAACACTGTGCAATTAGAAAAATCTTTTTTAAAACATGATCAATATTGTTATAATTATTATTATTGAAAAATTTACCTCAGCTATCCCCCCTCCCATTTAAAAATATCTCCAAAATATTGTACTACGACAAATGCAACCTAGAGTAACTGTCATTTGAATGAGGTAACACCACATTACTTTTTCAACTTTCCCTACTTAGGAATTACTTTGTCACTGTTTGTACAAAATCTGGGATTTTGGAAATGAAAAAGATATTACAGATCCTATCACTCCCCCTAATTCTACACAACTGGAAAGTAAGGATCAAGATCAGTGTTGAATTACTTTGTTTGAGGCAACCTTAGCAAAGCCCAGATATCTGCATTTCCAGACTTTCTGGTGACTAAATCACATTACCCGCCAAACATGATGTTAAAGAAATTATTACATGTAATGAGGAGCTGAGCTGACATCTAACATCCATCGTGAATACAGGATTCCAAAATCACAATAATTATAGGCAATAATAAAATTTAGTTTTCAGATAATAATCTGCATCTTCAAATATTTTCAATAATTTTTCTAAATTCCAAATATTTATTCTTAAAAAAAGGAATAAAACATAGAACAAAATTATGAATCTGCTCATATTTCTGCTGAATATTTATTTATTTTTATTGAATATGTTTTCTCCTAGTTCCCTGCTAACATCAAGTCGGGGTAGAGCTAATTGGAAGCCCTATCACATAGACACTGCTTTTACGACTCTAAGAAATTCAAAGCACATAGCAGCAACCTACTTATTCATCTCATTCAGTTAGTCATTACTTCAACAAAGATATCTTGAGCTCTACTAGGTAACAAGAGCAGTGGATACAAAGGTGAATAAGACAGAGTTCCTGGCTTTAAGACTATTATAATCTCATTGGAGGAGAGAGACATGAAAATAAAGCATAATAAATGCTATAAGGGATGAAAGCAGACTGTATTTTCTAATTGTATAACCTATCCTCCATTTGAGATTGTATAAGTTTCCTATTGCTGCTATAACAAATCACCACAAATTTAGTGGCTTAAAACAATGTGAACTTATTCTCTTATGGTCTGGAGGGCAGAAGTTCAAAATCAGTTTCACTGGGCTAAAATCAAAGTGTCATCTGGGCTGGTTCTTTTTGGACCCTTTAGGGGAAAATATGTTTGCATGCCTTTTCCAGTTTATAGAGGTTGCTGATAATCCTTCCTGCATCTTCAAAGCCAGCTGAGTAGCATCTTCTCTCTTCTCTGGCCTCTGGTCCATTCTTATATCTTCTCTCTTTGTATCTGATACTCCTACCTCCATCTTTTAAGGCCCCTTGCGATTACATTGGGCTGACCCAGACAATTCAGGATAATCTCCTCATCTCAAAATCCTTAATAGTATCTGCAAAGTCTCTTTCTCCATGTAAAGTAACATGGTCACAGATTTTAGGAATTAAAGCACAGACATCTTGGGCGGGGGGGGGACACTGTTCAGTCTGCCACAGATACTGTGGGAAGTTTCTTACATATATCAAAAGTTGTACAGTTTCAATCATCTTATGGAATTTTACCAAGTCATCTTTTTGTATGTCAGTCCTGTACATTTTATGTAATCTGGAGAATTATGCTGATCAGATATAGATGCAAAATATCTGTGAAATGAAACTATAATGTATATAATGAACTGTACTATTGACAATAAGAACACAGTTTGGGCTTAAATGGTCCACTTAAGCACTTAAAATTATACCAATATATTAGCTGATACTCATGTTTCTAACTCATTTTTGCTTTGAAATGCAATTGCAGATTATTAGAGCTCTACTACCGATTTCGAAAAACATGTATATATGTATGTGGCTGTGTGTGTATACACACATCCATGCATACACACATATTTATATGTCCTTTCCATCAAAGATATCTAGTACTAAAATTTAAAAGATATATATCTATACACACACACATACACATATATATTTGTACTTGAGTTGGAATATTTAGTGTTTAGCTTACAGGAATTCATAATTACTATATTGATGAGATTCAGGGTTATGAGTTTACTACTGCTTGAAATTTCTCTAATTCCTTTATTATTGAGGTTGAGAAATGTAATTCCCTTGATATTGTAAATTAATGAAATACTGTAGAGCTCTAATTGATGGCTTTCTCATATTTCTTCATAAACCATTATTACCATCTCTCTGTGGAGGCTTATAAACTTTGGGAATTTCATGGCATCTTCACATCTTGAAACAGATGTTCTGAAATAATTTTCAATTATATAACAATTTTTTGCAAATCTAAGGTAGACTAGGGAGAGAGAATGGAAAGCAAATTTCAACCTGCTTATAGTCACTTTTATCAGGTATCTCAGTTTGAAAGAATTCTTGAGTTCTTGAGGTGCTCCCTTTTTTATCACCCCCACTGGATGTCAGCTCACATCACGTTTCTTCTTTTATTAGTTAGTGCTTGCTACATACCTGCTATTGCAAGGCACTGAACTAAGTATTTTACACATTTACACAGGGTGTCTTATAGATGCACTGAAAAAGAGCATCTAAATCCAACTTTTAATAAGGGAATTTCTTCTTGGAGAACTGAGTTTTAAAGGACAAGCAGGATAACTGTTAAATGAGGAAACAGGAAAAAGGCATTCTAGGAAGAGGGAACAGCACAGACGAAACATGGCTGGTGAAAAAGCATGACATGACACAGCACCTTAAGAAACCAAGGATAGTGCCACACAGCTGGAGGAAAGGGAGCTTTAGGGACACAGTAGCTAGACAATAAGTGGTCTTGTTCTAAGTTAAGAATTATGAGTTTTACCATGAGTCCCTGGAAGATTGGAAGCAGGGTGCTGGCATGGTTCAATTGTATATTAGAAGGACAGTTCTGGCACCAGTTAAGGGGCACATGTTATTTGACCACCAGGTCTGCTCTGGCCTCCTCCAGACTTTGAGGCATCCTTGAGAGCTAATCTGTAAGGACTATATCAGTTTCCTCGTACTCATTGCCACTGCCTGGTGGGCTCCACCAAGGGATAGCCCCTAACAGAAGAAGAGAGGGAAGAAATAGAGGTCAGTGCATGTGTTCTTCTTGCTCCTTGCCTGGTTGTCTCAGATCAGCTACATCCCTGGCACAAGTTAGAACACCTATAGTTGGCTCCCTCTGGGTGGTACAGCCCCACTGCACTAGTGCTGGGATACCGCATTGCCCCTCCTGGTTCCCTTACACTCTCCCTGCAGCTGTTTAAATGGTCTCCTAAGTAAACTCTGCTCTAATTCTCATCCATTTTCATTCACCTTTTATTCTGCCAATATCCTTATTGATACCACTTTTGCCCCTATAACACAGTGAGGTCAATATCATTTTCCATATTTCTCAGGTGGAGAGACTTAAATTCTGTGTAAGAAGTTGTATAATTTGCTAATAAGGTCCCAGAAGGTGAGAACAACAGGAAAGAGCGTCCCTGCCTGCCTAGAAACTCTGCTTCTACTCCCCCTCTTCCTCCAGTGCACTGGCAGGACCTCCTAATGCCTAGGGGAGAGCCGGCCTCTCGGGGAGCAGTGCCTGAAAGATCGTGCCCCAATATCTCATGCATTTCCATCCTCTGTCATAGTGACATGGTGGATTTGTAGAAAATATTCTGTGACTTTCCATGCATTTTGTCTTGCTTCAAAAAACCTTGAGATGAGCTATCACTTCCTTAGCTTCAGAATGAATAAATCTTCACAGTTGTACCCTTGCGAAAGCAAGGGGTCTGTGACAATCACTCCAATTTGCCAAGACCTACGTTATATATACTATATTTAAGTTAAAATGTCTGGCTATATTTTTGGTATACACTATGCATATTTCTCCTTTAAATATTATTCCTCTAAGAAATTAACTCCATTGAAGTAAAAAGCTGCAACTTTTTTCTTTCCATTTTATATACATTTCAATGCAGTATTCAAAATACACCTCTTCTTATAGGAAGTATTTAACAAATGCTAAAAATATAAATAGTACCAATGATACTGTAAAAGGATCTTTTTTTAGCAAAATTCATATAGTAAGGGTGTTTTTTCTTTTAACCAAGAGTTTAAAATTATTTAACTTATCTACAAAATGATTTTTTTTCATATTATACCACAATATGTAATAGGCCATTGATAGCTTACTAAAGGAACAGATGTAAAATGCCAAAACTTTTTTTACACTAATAGCATTGTCCATTTTTTCAGGATGTAATTTGCTCTTTCTCATTATATCCCAGCTCCTGTCTCCCCTATAGTTGTCCTGTAATCTGAACTCTTGGTAAAGTCTTCAAAAATATAATGTATGAAAGTCACTGGTTTTAAAAACCTTAAAAACAGACATGATGACACCTAGTGGTCCCAAGAAAATGCATTTGCTTAAAGCTAAGTAGATTCAATGAATGTACATAGAAAAAAAATAACTGAGAAAATTGAAGGATTTCAAGCTTAAAAATTTAAGCATTTGCATTTACTGTCTAAGTACAGATGCTCCTCCACTTTCGATGGGGTTACGTCCTGATAAACCTACTGTAAGTTGAAAATATTGTGAGTCAAAAATGCATTTAATACACCCAACCTACCAAACATCCTAGCCTAGCCTGGCCTGTCTTAAACACGCTCAGACACTCACATTAGCCTACAGTTGGGCAAGATCACCTGGCAACACAGTCCACTGTAGAGTACCAGTTGTCTACCTCGCAACCGCAGGGCTAACTGAGAGCTGTGGCTTACTGACCCCGTCCAGCATAATGAAAAATTATCACATATCACCAGCCCAGAAAAAGGTCAAAATTCAAAATTAAAAGTACAGTTTCTACTGAATACGTATTGCTTTCATACCATCATAAAGTTGAAAATTTGTAAGTCGAACCATCGTAAGTTAGAGAATGTCTGCATATATGTTCTTCACCTATTTAACTTTACATTCTACAGGGGACAGGTTGAATTAATTCCAAAATGATTTGTTGTTTTACCAATCTTTTGTACGCTGACAGAATACATACGAACTTTCAATATAAAAAAGTAGATGGAGCATTCCACAGAAAGATTAATCTAATTTGAATTAATCAATGAAATATTCTTTAACAGGTCATTCGGTGATGATGTTTAACCCTAGAAAAATTTCAAGGAGGCTCTTTACATTTCTGTGTTTTTTAAATTCATAGCTAGCACAGAACTAAACGAAGTGCTGTACAACCTTTCACTGTAATATTTACAAATAAATAAATATCCACCTCTCCCAATTCTTGAGAGATATTAAAATGACAATGGATTTGAAATGCCAGTCTTCAGGATAATAATTTAGGTGGTGTCTGTTATTTAAATTATCAGAGTGCCATTGTAGAAAGGCCTTTGGTTTAATTTCCTACTCACCATATTAAAATATCAACTATATTATAACAGCTATTAAGGATGAGCCCAAAATTTGATTCCTGCCTTCTATCCCAAAAAAGTTTGGTTCAAGGTACATGCAATATCCACTTTATTGCATTCTAAGAAGAGAAGATACATATAATATTAATTCTCGGTTTTATCACATAATTATCATAGTAAATGGAGAAGATGCCTGGCCTTTTGTTATAATATGTTATTGGAAATAATAAAACATGGTTTCAATTTGAAATATAATTTCACAATGCAAGTGTGCAAACTCTGGTGTGCAAAGTGAAGAAATGAGTACCACAGGAGCTGGGTCTATCACCAGCTGTGCTTCCTCACCTGTGTGGCTCCAGTAGTTGCCTGAGCATTCCGAGCTTCAGATTTCTCACCAGGAATACTACTAAGTATGCGCAGATTATATTTAAAGTTCCCCCTGCCTCTAAGATGATGATACACTGTTTAAGCTGTCGAACTTGGAACTAACAAAAGATTATTTACCTGATTTGCTCCATAAATGTAAAGTTTCAGAAAGTTGTTTTCTTTTTCTTCTAATTTTGTCAGGCAATTGTGTTCATTAATCACATTTCTTCTTCCAGGTATATAAATTCACCAGGAATAAAAATCCTGGCTACAATGTCCAGGAAACACTAAAGCAGATTCATTAAATTTAAACGTGCAACTTTGAGACCTTCTATACAGGAAAAAAAAATGTTTTCATCCACTTCTAAATTATTTTCTTGAAGGACATCACATTACGGTTAATTATGTAAAGGGAGTTTTATTGCATACATTGGCATATTTAGAGGAGGTGGGAAAAGGCACAAATAAACCTTCACTATATTTGAACTCATGTAATAGTGAGCTATGGACCATACTGCATTACGTGTACAGAGTCTGATTAATAATATACCTCTATTAGGTTTCTAGCTTCTAGTGGGAATTATATATTAAACATGACCTAACTTCTCATTTCTACATTATAATTAAGATCATCTGGGGGAAAAAAAAGCTATTTTTGCATTCTAACACATGCTCTGTAGTAAGAAGACACAAACATATTCTTTAGGAAGGGCAATCAATTCTCTAATCGTCTAATAAAGGCAGAATTCCTGCTTGAGTTCATTTCATTCTAGCCCTTGATCAACAGCAATATCACAGAACCTGGACCAAAATATGTGCCATTCTAATTTTAGAGCAGAAAGTCCTTGAAAGAAATTATGACTATACAGTCATAATATGAGATTCTCATATCAGGAATTTGCCTTTTATTTTTTATAAGCTCACACATCTCAGTATAAGCAATATAAGCAACTTTCCATTTTACACTATAATTCAAATATAAATATTTAGAAGAACAAAATTTGATTGTTTTCTCAAATATTACATTAAATTCCAAAGAATAAATAAGAAAAGTTCATGTATATTCATGGGTTTTAAAAAATGCATCTCTCAGTTTTCAATTTAGTCAACATTAATATCTGGTTAAATGTACGAACATAAAACATACAAATATGTATGAATTTCAATACATGAGGCTAAAAGGCTCTATTTCATCGAGTTGTTAATGACAATATAAATAAAATGAACAGGACTAGAGTATATTATTCTTTCACCAAAATGCCAAAATGCAAATATATCTTTCTAATAAGTTAAAATGGGAATAAGTTTATCACTTATAATAAAGTTGCTGACAAACCTACTAACCTTAAAGTAATTTTAATGAATAATACTTTGGGTTATACATTATTCAGTCTAGGATTTTTTTTTACAGCTCTTTCTATGTGCTTTCAAATTTTTTCTTGGAAACAGATATCTGGCCACAGTACCATTTTATGTCCGTTTTACAGATGGCTCAAGTAACACTACAGTATATTAATAAGAAAAGAGATAGCTCTTCCTGAGAATAATCACTTGTTCATATTTACTGTCTAACAGTAAATGTGGTAACATTTATTCAATATATTCGATCCACTTATATTCAACATGAACCTTTTCATCTGAATCGACATAGAGAGCACTTGTAAACTGATCAACAACTTAATTCATTCAATCAACTCTAAAAAGCCAATTATATTGGAACTGTTGTTGGAAAAAAAGTAGAAAATATTAAAATATAAATAAAAAAGCATAGAATGAATAAAATTATTATTTTAGTCTCTATTGGGCCCAAAACAACTTGTTGAGAACTTTAAAGTTACATAAAGGAACTGCTTCTTTAACAAAAGCCTAATAAATTATTTGATGATATAGAACTACGGCAGAGTCATGGGTAGCTTCACTATCAAAACAAACAGGCAGATAATGATGCTATATCTTTATATTCTAGAAATGACTTTTAAAACCACTCAACTGTAAATTAACCTCATCCACAAAGTATTATGTTTACAAAATGTCCTCACCCATCATTCCTGATTTGAAAGTTTCTGCCACATGTAACCTCCAAGCACCCTACTGGGATCCTCCTGCTGGCTTACTACTGGGCCAAGACAGAATTCTTTCTCTCTCTTGGACTATGTTTTATCTATAGAATGAGAATAATATCACACAGAATTATTTAGAAAAGTTACTGCCCATTAATTCATGACTATAAAGCACTTTTCAGCTACTCCACATTCTTCCCAGGGAATGCAGCCAGAGGCAATTTTACCTTTTCAAATAGTCTTACATAAAGCCTAAAGAATTCTGAACATAGTATTTTTCTAACTGTTTTATTCCTTCCAACCGTCTGTAATGACTAGTTGTTTCACATTTCTAAAATGCAAAATATTATATAATCAAAAACTTTCTCCCAGTTTTATAAGGGCAAAAGGTTTCCAGAAATTGAGATTCTTAAAATCATGTGAGATAATTTTCAGTTAAATGTTAAGAGCTAACTTTACCAAAACTAAAGTAATGCTACCCTCTGCAAGTTTGGCTTCAGTACTTTTTTGATGTCTACCTCTCTGCTGTATGCTTCCTTACTTAATTGTAACTTACTATCTGTTAAAAAAAAAAAAAAACTCCGAAAAGCAGAATGCTTTAGAGAAACCCTGTTAAATTATATGGTCTATGATGTGTATGACTTGAATCAAATATTCTGAAGTTCTGAAGTTAGTAACGTTTAGGTGACAATATCATTTGCGTATTTTTTCATTAGTAGTATGCCTTTAGATTGCCTACTTTGAAACTTTTTCCTAATCAATCTGAAATAGAGATATACAAATAAAGAAAAATACATAACCTTGTACAGATTATTAAGGTTTTCTCTGTTTCATCAAAAAGCTAGAACATTCATCACTTGACAATAACAGAGGTAAAATTGGGGCAAAAAACTGAAAAGTAACTGAATTTACCTGTAGAATATGTATTCTGTACAACGTATTTGGTTTTCTAATAAATTATGTACTTATAAGTGGATATGGGATTGCTTGAGATTATTGGAATTCAGAATTAAAAGTTAATTATAAAATGTAAAAAATGTTATTAAAAATGTAAAAAAGGGAGACTAAAAGTTTAAAGGCCAGGTTCTGCAGGGCTGAGATTCTGTTTACCTTTTTTCTCTATTTTGATTGAGGGTATTTCTATCAGTACTAGATTTGAGGTGTAAAGTGGTTTGAATAAGGTGAGAGAATCAAGTTTATAATTTGCAAAAACGAAGTTTCCAGACATTATAGTTACTTTTGTTTTAAAGGGATAATGATATTACTCATACATCAAACTGGGGAAAGGGAAAAACAAAATTCATTGAAGATCTACTGTGTCAGACTTTTTTATGTACTTTAATACACATGATCACATTTGTGCTCCCTCATTTCTATGCCATCTGGAAACAGAGGACTTTATCTCTCAGGGGGATGCTCAGAACTCTTCTCAAAATTGACGGAGCATTCTACCCCTCTCTTAAGCATTGCTCTTTCACTTCAGCAAATCTTCCGTTTTCTTTCTAAGCTCCAATACTGCAGACTACATTGTAGGAATAAGAATAAGCAGGGAGGGAGAAAATGTCAACCAAAAAAATACTGTAACTTGATTAAACGTCAGTAACTCAAAATTGGAGAAGCATTAAAGCACAGAAATTTCCCAAGGCAAAGGAGAGAATACTATAAGAAATAAGAAACAAGATTTGATTGCATACAATTGAGAGCTACGTAAACACCAACACCTACCATAAGAAAAATATTTAAGGAAGCAGTTCATCAGTAAGGCATAACCTAATTTAATATATGTATATACGCACACATATATATTTATTTCTCAGTAGTACACCAATTGCCCCCACCAAGACTGCCTCCTCAAGCTAGGAAAGTTGTGGGTTTTCATTGTGTACACCATATCAAGCTTTCCCACCTCCATCAGCAAACTGATGGTTTTCACAGATAATTTGTGGTGAAACTACTAATAAGATCAAGATGTGGTGGGCATTAGGAGGAAAGCCCCAGGCAAGAAGATTGCATACTCTCTCGCCTTTTGATGAATAAACATGTTTCAATATATTGCTTGCCATTGGTTGATTTCAGAAGGGCTGGAATCGTTATTTCAACAGGGAAAGTGAAGATTTACCAACTTCTTCACACCATCACAACCAGAATTCCACCTTTGTCTTTGAAATTTACTTTTCCTTGACAGTAAATAATCAAAATTTATACATACAGAAAAAGTTTTTGAGGAAAGTTGAGGTACTGAATATGTTATTTAATTTTTATAATTTATAAAACACATTTATAGGGGCCAAAACAGTATATTACAAATATAATAAGCATAATAAACTGCTGATTTAGTGGCAGTGCAAAAAAAAATTAGTGGCATAATTATACAATAAAATTATTTATTTATGCAGTTTATTTCTACTGCATATTTACATGCATTTGATGACTATGAAATCCATACGGCAAAAGCCTAAAATTGCCCTGAATTATCTGTAATCAGTTGTTTACAAACTTCTTTTTTAAATATATTATTGAAAATAATTTCTATTGCAATGCTCTTCTTTACACATTTTAATGGTCTCTAAAATTTTCTTTCTAAATTTAAGTAGTTAAAATTAATAGATTTCAATTTTATTGCAACTATGGAACTTTTAAAATAGAAATTAAAAATCCTTTTCCTATATGTATCCAATGGAGATGTAAATAGTCATCACTGTCCATATACAAACATAATTTGCAAACTTTTTTAATAATTTAAAACTTTACATCATTTCTTTTTCTCCTTGAACTCTTAATTATCTACTACTTACTCCTGAGAATTCTATATGTAAAACAGAATTGAAAATACATAAATATAGAATTTTATATATATATATCTTATGCTTATTTTAGCAGATAATATCTCTGTAAGAAAATCTTGAGTTTGTTCTATGTAACTTTAATTTTTATGCATAAAATTATTTATTGCATTACAAAAATAATTTTTATATAATTTATCAAAGCAAAATAAATGAAAAATAACTGTTGAACAAAATTTAAAATTTTATTAGAATGCTATCTCAATAGATGGCAAAGGTTTTTTAAAATTTGTTTTGTTTGTTATTTTCTGCAAACACTTCAGGACTCCATTAGTGAACAATAGACACATTTAAGCATTAATTCTACTTTAATTCCTCCATTTATAGATATAAGGATTAAGAAGCAGCCACGTTTATAGAAATTAGGAATTAAGGGACTTTTATTACAAGAAAAATGTGCAACATGTTCAATTTAGTCTGAGTTAAATGTCAAAAATCACATGGAAACTCATCAAAAATGATTCTATTATGATCTAGCGCCAGACAGTTCTATTAGGTGCTTGAAAATTTTATTGAAAATAATTTATTAGCACTGATCTGTATAATTATTTAGTATGCAGTCATTAAATTCATTCTTCTCAGTATCAAGAACAATGGTTTTCATTGTAATTTCTTCAGTACTAATAGGGCAAGGCACCATGGAAAAATATAGGGTATGCTAGAAGCATGGCATTCTTCTGTATACTGGGAGAAGAGAAATTACAAAATGAAAGTGGAAAATTAAAACCAATGTGATGCCAAAATGATCAGCTCAGAGAATATACAGAGTTTTAGACTCTTAAAATTGATTCCTTATAATACTAATGCCCTAGTAACTGTGTCATATATACTCAGTGATAATTATAACTCAGTTCTAAGACCACTGATCTACATCAAGTTCCAAATATATAAAACTAGCCTATAGTAAATCAATTAAACATGTCTAATGTGGAAGCTACATGCGAAGGATGGGTATGAATATAACATTCAATATGTGGTGTACTTAAAAATTGTATCTAAAACTGCTCTATTTTGAAACACCAACTGTCCAATTTCAGGTACCTCTAAGGCTAGGATTTCTATGGTCTTAAGGATATTTTCTTCCCTGTTAATCTCTAAACTACCGCACATGACAACAGTCCTTCAAGAAGACTTATGTTCCACCTAACTGTTGTCTTCTCATTCCTACAGATATTTGTGGAAATCATTCATTTTGCTAAAAATACTAGGGAAACCAAGCAATCATGAGATTAGGTACATTTGGCTAATAGCTCCATACCTGGCTTTGTAAGCTCTGGAGACTTTTATGGGATCTGCTCATTTGGTTTACTTTGGGCATTTCTGGCTCCCAAACAGACATAGACTTAAACTTGTGATCAAATCCTTCCCTTATTATTCATGTTGCAGAGCTGAAAGGTATGATCTCTGCAGTCTTAAACACTGCTTTGCAGCCACCATACCATCAAATGATATAATGAATGACATGCCATTGAAAGGAAATAAGAAAGAGAAGACAGGATTAAGAAGAAGGAAGGGGGGGAAGAAACCTGACATTTGTAAACATTGAAACCACCACCATCAAAAACTGTGTATGTGACCATGACGCACCGAAGCGAGGTGCAGAGCTAGACTGGTCATAACCCCCGACAATGACCTTCCACCTTCCAGCTTAGGCTGCAGACTGTAAAAACAGGGGACTAAAAATTGAAAACAATAAACTTCACTGCTCTTTTGTTAAATAATACTGGAATCCTGTGAACTTTTCCTCTCTATTTAGAATACTGCTTTATTTAAAACAGTACTGAAAATGAGCAAAAATAATTTAGCTGTTTGCCCCAGGAAATACTTGATCCTGGAAAATAAATTTGCCAAATAAAATAGTTTGTGACATTAACAGTTTGCTCATCTATACTTGCTTCAAAACCTTGCCTCACTGTGTCCACCAATCTAAAGCTATTCTATATTAAATTCTGCCTATTCCCAACTTTCCTTCTGTCTTTAAAGGCTTGCCTTGAAATCACTCCATTCAGGCCTGAAAACCCTATTAATATCCTCCCATGACTTCCCCCTCATAAGACATTACTAAATTCTGCCAAGGTGATGGCCTACTCACTGTACTCAGTCTAACAGACTTACTTTTGCTTGACTACTTTTTCTGGTGATTGTTGAAAAGTTAACAGTTGACAATATGTACTGACCTTGTAACACTTTTTGTAATTATGTATAGAAGTGTAATTTACTTTGGTATTGTTATCCAACTATTCATATGTTTTATTTTTGTTTCCCAATCAGGTTTTGAATGCTATTGGCAGGGACTAGTTCTCATTTGGTTGCTTATGCATGCCCATGGTACTATATCTTAAGCATCCAACATTCTGAGCAAATATTTATTCAATAAATGCATAGACAAATATGACTAAGAATTTTAATAACATATATGCATTAATTAAATTCATACTGTGTATACATCCAAATGTGTATACATACACAGAAATATATATATGTGTGTGCATATAGTTTCTAATAGGTACACACTGTATTAGTAAATATACACATGATCCATAACAATGAAATATATTTTATATATTTTACATGTGTTTGTGGATGTATAGACATATATATAAATTTGTGTGTATATATACATACACATATATACATATATAACTTTGAGACCGTATATACATTATTTGTGACAGTACATATTGTCCAAGTTGCACTTTTGTTTTTTCTATCATTTTAGATACAAAAAACAAAGGAATATTCATTCAAATAAGCGTCTGAAAAAAAAACTAGACATTTTTCATAATTTTACAAGCCATCAACTTAATACCAAATCTATATAAAAGTAAACATAAAATGAGGGAATGGCAAAGCCATAATTCATTTTTTACTCAAAAGCATGAGTGTGTGATATTAGCCATTGATAGTAAAAATGCCTTATGATTCATCTGATTCCCCAAGATAAAACTTAATATTGAATACATTCATAATTATCTTTCAAATATAAACATGTTTTCCCATATTTCCCCATATCCAAAACTATAAATCATTATTTCCTTTAAAATGTCTCACAACGCTCTGTGCTACAAGACTGTTATAACAAACCAATGACTCATCATTTGAATGCCCAGATTTAAGTTGGAATTTTGTTTATTGTTCTGCACCTGTGAGTTTCAAGCCAGTTAACTTTTTGCCCTGAAGAAATAAAATATTCAATTTAATATATTTGTGGGAAAAAATCCATTGAAGCCACAAGAAATTCCTTTGAGAGGTCTAAATATTCCTGGAGCATATTTCATAGTCCCTAAGCTATGAACACGTATTAAGATATAGCAGCTTGGTGGAGGCAAGATGCAACCCTTATTCACATCTGTCAGCTAATGGAAGACTAAAATGCTACAGCTGCCAGGGTAAATATTAATCACTTGAAAAAGGAAAATTGTATTAATCTCTTGTGCATGCTATGTTTATATATGAGTGCTATTTATGCACCGTATGCTATGCTTTTGCTAAAATAACCCTGCCCTTGATAAGCCATAGGGATGTTTTGTGATCGGAAACAAATCATGCATTTACGTGAGTTAAAGGATCAGCATACGTTAAGGATAAAGAAAGGCCAGCTTTATTATTAAATGCAGAGAGACACAAATGTAATTGAAAATCAAAACAGTGGATTTTCTTAAGCAGGATGGTAGAAAGGTACAAATAAAAGCCCCAGTTTTCTCAAATATCACTAAACTATTTTTTACCAGAAACAATATAAAGTCAATTATTTGGCATTGCACTGATTTTCTTTTTTTTTTTTTAAGCCTATAGTTGGGGGTAGGGGTTGATTCATTTTAATTTCAGCTTGAAATCCTGATATAGAATATGTTTAGGCAATCTTTTCAATCAAAAGCAAACAAAATCTGACATCTTGTAACGTGCAGCCAGTGCTTCTTGCTGTGACATAGTTGGCAGCTGTTCCTCAAAGCACAGCACGCAGGTGATGCTGGTGGGCCACAGAGTCCCACTGCAGCCCTCAGAGTCTTCAAGGAAGAACATCCTCCGACTCAATGCTATCTAGGTCCAGGATCTCCTTGTTCTGGCCTCGCAGATCTACACACAACCAGCCCCAAAAGGGCCAGCAAACTTTAGGAGAACAATGTTAGAAATGATTTTGGGATCTGGCCCTCAGCATTAAGAACCAATGTTAACTATTCCTTCCCCTTGATTGAAACTACCTAGGGCTGATTTTTTGTTCTTCCCAACACTAAAACACAGGGGATTGCGGGGGAGACTGAGTTCTGGTTAACCACATAGAATGATCACATGATTCTGAACTTACTTTCCTAAAACCCCACCAAGGAATAAATTAAAAAGAATACAAAGCAATGATGACATATGGTGTAAAGGGTCATAAGTAGAAAAAAATTTTAATGAAGAGCTGATAGAAGAGTGGTAAGGAGGAGGGGAGATAGGCAGAGGCACTTGCACAGGAGCGCACTGCTGAAGGGGAGACAAATAGAGCTTGTGATGACAAAGCCTTTCTCTTGGAAATGCCAGAGTATGGGGACAATAAAATGGGCTGAAAGTCTTACACATGGATTTTTAATAACATTTAATATTATACTGGCACACCAACAAGCAGAAAAAAGAAGCCAGGTTTCCAATTCCAAGTTTAAAAAAAAAATGAAAGGTTCTTCTTTAGAAGATTTGAAAGATATTAGAGAAAAAGACAGCTTCAGACATTTTTGAGATCTTCTAGAGTAATAACCAGGTTTGTACCTGACTACCCTAAAGTAAAGAAGATTCACTGGGCCCTCCTGCTCACGTGCTCACCGTTCTCAGTAGTTCTTCTGTGCCTCTGTCTTAGATATAAAGACACAAGTACGGAACACAAGACATCATTGGAAATGACATAAACAAAACCAAAAATGACCTTGGAAAATATAGATAAAAGTCCTTAACAATTACAAAGTATCCCCAATAAGATTTCTTAGAAACACGTACCATTCCATCATAGCCAGAAAACAAGATTTATTTTAAAATAATGAGTAATTAGAGGGTAATACTACTTAGAAAATAAAACATGATTATTAAAATTAAAAAGTAAACAAAAGATTTGGAAGATCACATTGAAAATTTCTCTCTAAACATTGAGCAAGTATTCAGATATAAAAAAGATGTAAGAAAGACAAAATACAAAAACAATCAAACCAGAAAGTTCAACATTTAATTAATATATGTTCAAGGGAAAGAAAAGACAGGAGAAATGGATATAAAATAAATCATACAACAAAAATTCCCCTGAGCTTAAGTACAGAAGTCTCCAGGTTAAAAATCCAAAGAAAGGGTCCAAATTAATGAACAAAAAGACAGTAAATACAAATGTGTGACCAAGATGGCTTTGATGTTCCCCTCAGTTGTACTAAACTTCAGAAAGTCTTCTATAGGGTCTGGCCTCCTTTTTCTAAGAGCACTGGCTTAGAAAACTTGTTATTATAAATCCTTTCTCTGCCCCTTTGAGTTGTAAATCTTCCCCCAGTTTCTTGCCAATATTATTAATACAACCCATGAATGTCTTCCCCAAGTACCTGGGAGCCATCCCTTTGAAATGTAATCATTCTAAGAGAGCTAGCACCCCCACCTCCAGGTCTCTGTGGGAGGGTAGGAGCCTAATTAGGAGGACCAATTAGCAAACACAGACGATCTAATCACATTGACCAATCTTCCCCCGCATTGTCCTCCAGTATTCTTCCACTAGCTCACCCTGTGCTTAAAGTTTTAATGGAACCAGAGTTCAATCTCTCAATTTGCAATTGTCCTTAATAAGGTCGTCCTTGCCTTTTTAACATGTATGGTGCAATTTTTCTTGGACAAGTGCATCATCAACAATTTTCAGAATATCATGCCTAAAGAGAGGATCTCAAATAACTCCAGAGAAGCAGATAAAAAGATTAGCAATATTCCAAACTTTTCAATAACATTACTATATGCTGGGAAACAAAGGAGCAATTCTTTCAAGTCACGAAAGAAAATTATTTGGAGCGTAGAACTCCATCTTTATCCAAGCCACAAATCAAGATAAAGAAAGAATATAAACAGTTTTACTCACATAGAAAAGTTTTCTCCTTTAAACCTTTAGTTTAGTCAATGAGATTAAAATAGAAGTGTTGGTTGTGAGGTTGGTAGGCTCTGGCTGGTATCAATTATTAGGAGGTTTTGTTGTATAAAATAGGCAACTTCAAAGTCGAGTTACTCTTAAAAAGATAGAAATTTTCTATCTTATATACCAGGGCTACTATGGCATCAAAGACCCAGAACTCTTCAATTTCTCATTCAACTTTCTTACAGTGTCGTGTTTAGATCCATGACAACTGTTGGAGCTCCAGTCATTGCGAGATTTTTCTAGGTAACTGGATGAAGATGGTAAAAGAATAGCAGACCTCTTTTTACGAGCTATTCCAGACAATTTACTCAGTGCTTCTGCTTGTAACTCATTGGCTAAAACTTAGCCACGTGGCCATAGCATAATACAAGTGAGGCTAGAAAATGTCAGCTTTCCGTTGGGTGTCACTATGCTAAATTTAGGGTTCTGAACAATAATAAAATGGAGATAATTAGGCAAATAGTATCTGTCATAAGATGGCACTCAAAAGAAAAGTTGAGAGGATTTACAGACTGGGAAGACAGCTGAGGAATATAATGGCAAATCGTATAATTTTAAAGCTTAAATTAAGTAAATTACGAATTTCAGAACATATTTTAATAACCTTCTTTTAAAATCACACAGATAAAGTGGACACCAAATTAGTAAGGACCCTAGAGATATAAGTAACACAAATGGAAAGCACATTTTAATTGACATTTAAAGATATAGATAGAGCAATTTCGATAACTACACATAGTAAACATGTAAATTAATTTTAAGTGCATATGAAACACTAAACTTGACTCACAAACTCAGTCTCATTGAATCTTAAAGGAAGAATGTAATATCTACTAGATCAAAAAAGGATTCTATTTAAATCCCCAAAAACCAATATGACCCAGACCACATGCTCTTACCATAATAAATTTAAATTAAAATTTATTGCTAAGAAGGAGTCAATCGTGATAGTTCTAAAATTAAAAATCATCACATTGAGATTGTAGAATTTCAATAGATGCAGAAAAATCATGTGAGTGCATCCAGGCCTATGGAGGACTAGACATTTTAAAAACTCTGTTGCCACAGACCAGATGTCAGAAAGTTGCAAAAATTAAGTGCTTAAACACATTTTTAAGTTCAAAAGAAAGTTGCAGGTGACTTTAAAGAGATTGAGATATGTAAGAAAATTTAAGTTTATAAACTTGAACTAAAACTGTTCTTTTTTAATAGAAATGCTAATACTGGAAACCGAGAAAGTGTGTTGTGTTGGTCCATTTTGCACTGCTAGAAAGGAGTACCTGAGGCTGGGTAATTTACAAAGAAAAGAGGCTTATTTGTCTCACACTCCTGTAGACTGTGCAGGAAGCATTGCACCAGCACGTGCTTCTGCTGAGGGAGGACTTCAAGAGCTTCCAATGAAAGCAGAAGGCCAAAGTGGAGCAGGTGCGTCACATGGCTAGAGAAGGAACAAGACAAGGGAGGAGGTGGTGCCCGGCTCTTTTAAACAACCAGCTCTCGCCTGAACTAATGAAGCAAGGGCTCATTCATTATTGCAGGAGCGCACCAGTCCACTCTTGAGGGATCCACCCCATGACCCAAACACTTCCCACTCACACTCGGCCCCACCTCCAACACTGGGGATCAAATTTCAACATGAGATTTGGAGGGGGCCAAACATCCAAACCATAAAGAGTAGGGAGAAGGAGAGACAAAAAAAAAGGGAGCAGCAGAGACAAGGTATATTCCCATAAAAGCGGGGGGAAGCAGGCTGACACAGGTACCAGACATAAAGGCAAGAAATTCAAGAAAAACACTTAGTGAAAAAGTGACTGGGAATAATTCGTCTCAATGTGATGGAACCCACAAACGAATCTTTCCCTGCCTCTGCTCTGGAGAAATAATAATAATAATGCAGGAATAATAACACTAATAAGAACAACAATAATCGTAGTGCTCTTTAATAATTTGTAACCACAGGCCTGCTGTCATTTGGGTCTGGGATTCAAATTTAAAGAACACCTTCCTACAGCCAAAAAATCCACAGGTGAAGAAATTAAATTGAACTGATTTCAGCTTGGTAACATCACATTAAAAGAAATGCCAGTCCTCTTTGGATATAATCATCCTCAATCAATATATTCTGACATTCCACAGATGACATTCATTTTAGTATGAAGTCACTATAAAGGCATTATCAAAGAAATGATTAAACAAGACATTAGTAAAAAACATTGGCAAAAGCAAACCAAAAACAAGAGTAGATTTAGACTTCTAAAAATGTCAGACCTTAGAATTATCAATCAGAGTAAAACACTACTAAGAATAAAATATTGAAAGGTATAAATGATGAATCTACAAAACTACTCAAGCAACAAAGCAATATCAAAAATGACTAGAAACATTTGAAATACCAAAAGGTACATAAAATGTGTATGTGTGTGTTATTGAATACACATACTATTGAATATATGTGTGTATACATATATATTATTAAAAGTAAAAATGTAATAAATGAGTTAATCACCAGTTTAGACACAGCTGGAAACATCATTATTGAATGGGGCCATAGAATAGTAAGAATTATTCAGATGGAATGCAGAGAAATAAAGATATTAAAATATGATTGTGGTTAAGGGACTTGAAGATTAAAAAAAGGTCTAATATGTATCTAATTGGAGTTATAAAGGAGAGAATGGGAGAGGAATTATTAGGAGAGATAATGGATGGATGTTACCCAGAAGCAATAAAAAATATAAATCCAAATATACAGAAAGTATAATATACACCAAGTACTCAGGTTCTGGGTATATTCTGAAGGTTAGAATCACCAAGGTTCACCAAGGTTTGTTAATGGATCGAATGTTTTGTGTAGGAGAAAGAGAAGAGTCAAGGGTAACTCCAAGGGTACAGAAGAGTTGTGTTGTTCTCAACATAGAAGGGAGAGCCAATGCTGCTGCAGATTTGGGAGAGAAATCCAGGGTCTGGTTTTGGATCTGTCGGATCTCCTTATCTCTCCCCCGCCCCCTCTCTCTCCCTCTATACGACCACCCGTGTGCATGATACACGCCCAACCCGCAGTAAATGTTTGGTGAAAGGTTTCAGTGTAGAAAGTTGTATATCTGAATAGTCATTATTGCCATCTCTTTGAAATCTGTACCCATTTCCTTTTTTCTTCTTGTCCTTACAGGGACTATCAGGACATTGTTGAATAGAACATGACATTAGGTATCAGTGCTGCCATCACCACCCCCTATGATCTCCTAATTGGAGCAGGCTCCCTGTTTCTGCTGTTTCTCAGTAAAGTCTATTCTCAACATCACACTCAGACCCTTCCCTTTAAAAGTGCGGATGGTACAACTCCCAGACCAGATAAAAGCCCCCATTTTTTCAGTAGCCCACAGGACTGTACATGGAGTGACCCTCTTAACCCTGGTTCCTTACCTCCTGCCACTCTGCCTCTTGTTCAATTCCTCACTTTGGGCCAGTCATTTCTGAAGCATTCCAGACATTCTCCTGTCTTGGGACCTTTGTTCCAGGTGGTCCTTCTGCCTGAAAACTTCTTCCAGCAGCCCTTTATGCTACATTCCCCAATTTAATTCAAGCTTATGCCAAAACACCTTTATGTCAAGGATGTTGATAATGACCATATTGGTTAATATTCCAGGCATTCCACACACTTCCAAACCCCACCCCGTGCGTTCTACTTTTAGTTTTTGCTATTGCACACATTAATTCTAACATATTATAATATTTACAATTATTAAGTATATTATCCCCCTCCCACCAGAATGTTCACGTCCAAGAGTCAGAATATCCAGCTAGTTTTAAATAATGAAAAAATCCAGCCTAATAAAATTTACCAGAGACACATTTAAAACACAAGGACATAAGAAATCAAAAGAATCATTAGCTTACTTTTCCCAATATTTATTACAGCTTTATTTATTATCAAATGATTATAAATAACTGAAAAGCACAGTAGATGACTGGTTAAATAAATTAGTTTCTCCATACAATAGGAAATCATATCTTCATTAAAAAGGATCAGGCACCTCTAATTATGGTGTATGGAACATCACCAAGATATATTGATAGCCAGAAATAAATGAGTAAATAAATAAAGCAAGGCATAGAGCAATATGTATGGTATTCTACAATTCCATGTGTATATAAATAATGTCCATGATCTATTTCTTATAACAGTGGTGGCCTTCAGGGCAAGCTAACTATTTGCCTGGGGGACAGGTAAAGAAGAGAAATTTCTCTTCCTTTTCATAATTCTAAATTTTTACTACATGAATGTAATTGCTATGAAACAAGTAATTGGATGTAACTACCAAAAAATACAACTAAATCAGAGCAAAATTCTCTTGCTTTTAAATGTATATACATATTAAATGAATAAACATTTAAAAAGTTTAAAAAGAAAAAAATGATCTGATCATGCTGTCTTTCCTAGAAAAATAGAATTTCTAATACTGAAAGAAAAATAGCTACCCTGATTACCTCCAGGGTACCCCGCACCTACCCCAGTCCACACTCCCGTCCCTCGTATGGATGTGCCATGATTTAAGTCTGTTTTCCCTCCTGAGGATAAACACGCGACTTTCTACTACCTTTTTATCTGTTTCAGAGAAATAAACACACACACACACGAAAAAATTTTAAACTTAGGACTCTCTGGTTATACTGTTTATTTTTCTTAATTGTATGTTGTGTGTGTGTGTGTTTCTCCTCTTCTTATGAGGATACCAGTCATATTGGATTAAGGACCCATCCTACTATAATCTAATCTAATCTTAACTTACATCATAATTATAATCAAATAAGGTCATATCACAGGTACTGGGAACTAGGATTTCAACATATTTTGGGGATACACAGTTCAGTCAATAGCAGGTGGCACAGGTGACATCACATACTTCCCCAAGTGCACATTTTAAACCAGATACTCAGCAGGTAATGCAGTTTACCAGTCCAATATTTGGAGAAGCCAAAATACAGGCAGTCAAAACTGAAAAACCTGAAAATCCCAGTCACAAAAAGCATCTCGAAGGACATTACCTGTCATTCTGCATTTTATAAGAAAAATGTGCCTCTCAAAAATATTGCTTCTTCAGGAAAATATATTGAAATTGAAACATAAATATATGAAAGATCAGATATCAAATATTATTATAGGAATTTCAAAATCTGCCTCACACATGACTATCTGAGGAAACAACTGACTTTAACAAAATTACAAACCCTGTAAAGTTTGGATGATATAAATGCAAAGAATATGTTGTAGCTCCTGAAAAGGTAATATAATGCTACTGGAAAGAATGCATTAGAGACATTTACATTTACATAATACATTTCAACTTATCCCTGCAAATTTGCATTATAGTAATATTAATTCTAATACTTATAATCTAATAAGTAGCTGTTAAATTAATTCATTCTCCTGTTTTCAATAGTGGATGGAACATCTGGTTGATGTGTGTTCAGAGATGTCCTGGCAAAACTAGTAAAAAAAAAAAGCTGTAAAAACAAAACAAAAAAGCCTGAGTAGCAGGCTTCTGTTCCCTGCCAGTCCACAGAATTATTCAAACAAGGTAGTCACGTCCTCCTGTGGGCACCAGGAGGTGCCTTACCCTCTTGATCCTACAAGGCCTGCCTCCTATGGCCCCTGGTGGGTCATTACATTCCCAAGTGTAACCTCTGGTGGTCCTGCATGCCATGGCGTGTCTCCTCCCCCAGGCTGGAGTACATGTGACTCATAAACTGCCATCAGTCTCATCTGTCCCGTGTTGGATGCCATGTGCTTGGCCACCCACGAAACCCCAGGGAAGGAATGCCTCCCTCAACAACAGAGTGAAGAGAAGGCAGTTGAAACATGCCTTTAGTTAAATGACTACATGGGCAAGAAATCCTTAAAGTCTTGCTGATTCCCCATAAGGATTCAACTCTTGACTAGACGGGGTGGTAGATCTCCCGGGGCAGGAATGAGAAGCAGGTACCTGTGCAGGACCATCTTCTTCTTACAAGCCATGTACCACACCAGGAAATAAATGATAACATACCACCTGATGGACGAAAATGGAAGTTAATGGGCCACCTGTTTATAACTGTTTGGAAATTAAGAGTATTCTGGTTAAAGAAGTTGAGTTGATTGAAGTATGGATTAAAATTTAGAAGCATTGAAAGAAAGAAACTTGTTTATGTAAGTCAAAGTTGTTATATTTACTTGTCCATAAACAGTTTTTATGAGGGAAACCTAGTAACACTTAACAGCATCTAGTCTTTTGCAAAATATACTTTAAGGACACTATTTACACCTTTACAATCCATCATACACACAGCAGCCAGAGAATTTGTCTAAAATGCTGATGTGACCATGTCTGCCCCTGCTTGAATTCCTGCAGTGGCTTTCCATCCTCTCAAACAGTATAACCCCTAAATATGGCACACGATGCCTTGAGTGATCTGACTGTCTATCTCCTTCCTCATTACTGACCGTGGATTTTTCCTTTTAGGCAAAGAACCAACTGTGTATACAGCCTGAGGGGGAGTACTAAGAGGAGAGGAACAAGTTATATATACATAAGAGAGGGGATGAATAACAGAGCAATACTGTGGGGAAGGTTGGAGGTGGGTTTTAAATGGAAAGACACAGCTCGCACTCTGATCATGACATAAGAAGGTAAATATGATCTCACAGAAATAAAATTAAATGTAGGGGGTGGAAAAGAAGCAAAATTATTACTGAAGGTCCCAATGTTCTCACTGAAGTAGGAAAAAGGTCGTCTGCTGAGGGTGGAGGGAGCAGGGATTGAGTCGGGGTTTTGAAGACCAAGGTGGACGTCTGAGATAGTTGTTCGTGCAAACAGCAGGTGGAACTTACCAAGGGCTCACTGAAGGCCGATGTGAGAGAAGATTCTCCTCTGCAGGGTCATGTGCTTTACCTGAATGGAACTCAATCACCAGGGGCTGAACTGTCAGAGCAGAGAAGTGAATTGTTTCATTTCTCCAAAGTTATGGCTCAACTATTTAGTGAAAAGTGGTTTCTAAGACAGTTGATAAAAACACAGTTCACATCATGGAAGAAACAGGATCAGGGGAGTGTATGGGTGAACAAAAGGAAAGAGAGGGGTTTGGCTTGAAGACAAGGTAGGACACTCCACAGTGAGCAGTGGAGAAATCACTCTAAAGTCAAATATCATACAAAGTCCTGAAATGTTGGGGTGGTTGTGCTAATATAAGGAACTTTTAACACTTACCATTTCTAAGGTTATTAGAGAACTTCTAAAGAATAAAAAGTTCCAGTCATTAACTCCTAAAATCTTCTATAATTATGGTAGTAGTTGGAGTAAAGAGAGAGGTTATGAAATTGTCCCCAAAACTTCAGTGAAGGGGAGGAGTGTGGATATTTTGATTTTAATTGGTAGAAAAATCTATGAAACCTACAAAATTTATTAACTCATGTATATGAAAAACTTTGTGATAGTGCTGGCTTCATGGATTCAAGGGCTGCTCAAGTGATACATAGGTTAGATTTCTCTGTATCACTGAATTTTCCTTTGTCACTCTTTGCATGTTGACTTTAGATCAGTTTCCACACAGTAGCAAAAAGTCTGTAGCATCTCCAACTTCATATCATGTCATGCGCAGGTCTTGCAGGGAAAGCACCTTAAATGAAAGTCCTAGAGTTCGCTCTAATCGTCCTCAACCCTGAAACAAACACTGTATCCAAAGGTGTGAGGCACTAATGGCCTAGCGATACACCAGCACTCTACTCCTGGAGCAGGATAAGACCTTACTCAAACCAAAAGGATTGAGCGTTAGATGCCCACATGAAAAGCAGGGCCTGTTAAAAGAACTGAGATGCCTGAGTGATGACAAAAGAAGTTCTCAAGCAGTAGCTGCTTCAGAATCCCTCATCCTCAAAAACCACATGATTTGAGTCCCAAGATATGACACGGAACAATTTAAACAGCTATATTGTTGCTTAATGAGAATTTCCAATTTACCAACTCCTCACATAACCTCAACTCAGACAACTTCACGTCTGCCACTTTAAAAATCCCACTATGGTACCAATTTCTATTTTAGTTAAGATTAGTTGCAAGCAAGAGAAACCAACACTACCTACCTTAAGCAAATAGGAAATAAATTGAAAGAAAATATTAGAAACGAACCAATTCTTTGGAAGCCTGATAAATCAGTCTCCGAAATAAGGACATGGGCTAAGACAATTCTGGATGTTGGTTACCAAGAACTCATTTTTACCTTTATCACAGAAATGCAGGATTAAATGAGCTACCATCATTTTAAATGTTTTATATAACTCTGTTTAAGACTCAAATCCCAGGGAACAAAGGCATTTGCTTGGCATAGCTTGGGTGATACGTGTCTTGGCTAGAGGAGGGGTGGGCATACTAAATTAAAAATCATGTTAAAAAATCATGTTTGAATGATCCCAAGAAGACGTTATATATACTATAATACCATGAACAATAAAGTGGCCACTGTAGGTAGAAAAGCAAAAGTCACTTGATGAGAATAATAAGAAAGCAAAGAGAATGGTAAAGCTACGGAGTATGAGCTTCAAAGGAGAGTGGGTACAACCACAGACGAATAATGCAAATCATTACTGAGAGTATTAGGGAGGAGCCTGAAGAACACAAAGAGAAGGCAGGGGAGGGGGTAGTTAAAAAAGAATGGCCATCACACTGAGGGACTCCAGAGGTCCGTGGTGTCTATGGGGGGAAGGCAGAGCTCATCCAGGAAAAGGGCATGGAGGGATAATTCTTTGTAAGAATAAGAATAACCAAAGCTTTGGGTCATCGGCCAGACTGAGCTTTGGTTTTTGTGGATATTGGTCAAGCTCCAGCGAAAAGGAGAAAAATTGCTCCAAAAAATGTCTTGACAAATATCATTCTTGTGGTAGAATATTGGTACATTTAAAAGAAGTATAAGATATGGTCCCTGATTTCAGGTTTATATGCTCTAGAATTTCTTCACGGGTTAATAGAACTTTCTGCAATAGTGAAGATGCTCCATATCTGTGACATCCAATGTGGTAGCCATTAGCCACATGTGGCTCTTGAGCACTTGAACTATGGTTACTATGACTAAGAAACTGAATTTATAATTGTATTTTATTATAACTCATTGATGCAAGTTTAACTATAAATAGCTACATGTGACTAATGTCTGCAGTGTGAGACATCACAGCTCTAGATTATAATCTCATATGAAATAAATGGTAAAATTTACGATATAAAATAGAATTAAGTTATACAGTGTAAAAGCCTCCAAATTTTGTAAATGGATTTAAAATGGGCTTTGAAGTGATTAGTAAGTTCATCAAAATTCCCACAGGTCGTCTGATACAAAGGTAGACATAAGTAACTCTTTTTACTATGCTTTTCCATATTAGAATGTAGCCAGCTCAGCCATGGTATGTGGATGTTCAAAGCAGAGAAGGTAAGGTCCTCGTAATCCAGGAGAAAATCTGAATTTGGGGCATTTACAACTCTGAAGCTGAGGATAAGTGGCGCGCATCCAAATGTTAGGCTATCCCAACAATACCACAGAGAAATTCCTCCACCGACAATACATAGTTGGCCATTGTGTTTTCTCTTCAAGTATCTTCTGGAAACTACTCCTCCAATACGAAAATAAATGAGGATTTCTTGTACTCTTTTTATCCTCTCTACCTGTCAGATACTATTTCTACTGATTTAGTTATTGGTAAGGAGTGTGATCAAAGTTGGAATTGCACACCTATTGTCTTAGATCATTGGGATAAAAATCACTGTGTAGGTGACTGCTTTTCTTTTTCAAAAACCTGTCCTCAAACAGTCACCAGATGAATAATTGAACAAATGTACCCTGTAAAGAAAATTTTTTTCTTCATATTTTATTTCTTCTTTCAACCACTAGGAAGCAATACATAATCAATTATTTTTCTGATTACCTGAACTATAGGGAGAATATATTATATATATTAATATATTATATTAATATAATATTAGCTCATGTTTATGGAGACATTTTCATATGTAGCAGCCTTTTTGCTACACAATACATATTTATAAACTTACATAAGTATCAATGTAATTGGATGAAGAAGGTTCCACTGTTATGCTCACTTTATAGCACAGGTAACTAGTGACTGACTGGTTAAGCCCAAGGTCAACAACTTGATGTAGTGGAACCAGGACTCAAAGAGGGCAGCCTGGCTCTGGAGTCTTTGATTTTAAACTTCACACCATGCTGCTTCTCCAAATTCATGCATACTGTCATGTGCACACACAATAACCAAATGAGGATCTAAAATTGGCTTTGCAGGAGGACACAAAACCCAATCTCTTTGTTCACATGTATTGTCCTCAAGTAGGCTTCATTCTATGCCCATACATTTCCTCTCTTCCCAACTGGCACTCAGTGAGAACAAGTAGGATAGCTTAGGGGAAGATATTTGGGTCACAAATAATCCATACACTTAATATACAATTCATAGAGAAAGAATTATTTATGTTGGTAAAGGGTTTTGCTGCCTATAACATATTCTGGTGGGAAATTTAAGGGGTAATTTTTAAGGATGTTTTAGGTAAAATATCCTAGCAAAAGAGAAAAGTGCAAAATGAGGCTTTAGTCATGCAAAATGCAGCAATAGCAAGGCCATTACAGCCGGCATTTAAAACTATCAGCGAAAAAAGAGAGTTAGTTATCTTTAAAGAAATGCCACAGGCATTTACAATGAAAGAACATATTAAATATCCTTTTCATCAATTACAATGTTAAATTTAAGCCAAGAAATTGGACACAGGATTTAACCAGAGCATTTACCTTTAGTGAGGTTCTATACCATAAGGCGAAGTAAAGCTTCATTTTTCTGGGTGTCTCTGTTAAGTCCAAGACTGGTCAGTTTTATGATGTTGATGCTAGACTAGTTGGTGTAACTGGGTGAATAAAGAAGCCACTTTGAATTAGGCATATATTTTTAGCTGTAGTATAACCAGATTCTTTATTTTGAAGATAATGTTGTTGGTCTTGTCTCCATCATGCGTGGCAGTAAACCCTACTGTGTGTTCCCAGGTACACATAGCTTGTTTCCCTTGATTGTTACAATTGTTAGAGAGACATGCTGTTATTTATCAATTTATGCCATGTCCAATTATAGGAAGGATATTGTGATATTAGTGTAAGGGCAACCAAAGATACCTAACATCTCTTTTCTCATGTGGGTCACTGCCTTCACAAACCAGGTCTGCTTGTTATATAATCCCACAGTGCACTACACCTCTGTTGCAGTCATCATTACATGTTTAATTTTTTTTCCTAGTCTATTCTTTTGCTATTCTAGATTTAAATTCTACAAGTGCAATAGACATAACTGTTGAATTATCACTGTATCCTCAATGCCTTGTAGAGTGCTTAGAATAACATTCCAATGATGTGTTGACTAAATTGGCATATTTAGCTGGCTAGATAGGTATCACTCTTTCTTAAATTCCCCCAAGCTGTATGCATTGTTGAAGTAGAAGAATAGCCACTGAGTTAAAAATATGTTTGAATAATTTACTATATATTAGGTACTATGTAAGCTGTCATGAGTACATAAGACACACCCCTGTCATTAAAAGTATCTGATTGGAGAGAAAGATAGGTAAACAATTATAATATGGTTTTTCAAGGTTTGTAAAAGTAAAGAATACCACGATTAATTCTACATGGAAGGCAGTGGCTGATAATTCAAAGAAGACATCACAAAAAACTGAACGTGCACACTTGGCCTTGAGGAAGGTATGCACATGGTCCACAGAAGGATAGCTACGAACATATGGAACAGCACTGTACTTCTGTATGCAGATAAATAGACTGAAACTGTTGGTGGGGCTGATGAAGAAGAAAGTGGCAGAAGAAAAGATCAAAGATATAGGCAAGAGTCAAATCCTAGAGAGCTTATAAACCATGCTCAAAAGTTTTGCTTTATAGAATGGGCCAAAATTTTCCAAAAATATTTATGGAAACACAATCCCAATAGAAGCTTAAGTAATTAATAATTAAATAAAGTCAAAAAGTGCTCCATACTATGTCTGCCTGGATAGTCACAATGCTCATGAAAGGTACTGAGAAGTTCTGCAGTCCAGAAGTCCAGTTTAGCTTTAGAATTTCACAAATTATTTGATTGTGAAATATGTCTGGGTACATACACATGTGTATAAAATCGCTATTAGCAGTCCCGTGTGATATACTTTGTGAGTCACTATAATAAGTATGGGAATATTTTAAGCCAGGGACCATAACCAACATATCATATTTCAGAAAGATCACTCTGACCCAAAGGGGAAAGATGTTTGGAGGTGGGGAAAATAAAATAATCAGGTAGGAATGAGAAATTTTAACACATATTTATGTTTAACAGGCAGTAAAAATGGCAATGTGAAAATGAAAGCAAATTTGGGACATAATTCAGGAAAAAGGACTTAGTGACTAATATGATAGGAAAATTAGAGAAATGGAAGATATGTGTTTTCCAGGTTTCTAGGTTGCATAAGTGTTCAGTGGTAGCATTAACAGGAAGAGAAATGGGCTATGTCAAAAGTAAAACAAATGCACATTTATGCACATTAAGTTGAAAGTTATGATGGGCGTTTAATCGGAGCTATGCAATAGGTAGCTGACATAAGTTTATTTCATTCCTACCACTTCTAGAATGTGTAATTTTATGTGTATTTACATATTCCTTTTTTTTAATGCTGATTCTCCTACTAGATATGCATTTCTTGAGGCAAACATGTAATGTGTGCTTAATAATTTTTTGTAGCATATATGATTCAAGTTGTGGAGAAATGTTTCATCATTGAGGGTTTAGACATAGCGTGAGTTCAGTTGGGGGGTGGGTGTCGCTGGCCACATCTCCTTTTTCCTTAGTCCCAATTTCATTGAAAGGACTAGCTCAGGCAAGCATCACAAACACAGCACGCAGAGCTACACACCTTTCCCAGACATGAAGATGGGAGCAGGGGGTCAACATGTGTTCAAGAAGGGAAAAAAAGTATAAAAATCTCTTTCCATATCTCTCTTCACATCTTCCATAATTCTCTGTCCATTTTGGACCCAAGGGCTCACTCCTTCTTCTAGAATGGATAATACTTAGAAAGCTAACAGAGTAGTTAAAGAAAGGAAAATTATCATTTACACCATGGCTGGCTCTTGTCTGGGCTGTAAGAGACAGGAGTAAACCTGGCCCTTCAGTTTTCTACATTGCCCAGGTGAGCCTACCTGGCTAGGAAAGAACACACAGATTTGGACTGGAAACACAGTTAGTAAGAAAGAGCATGTATTTGGCGGGAGGACTTTCTGCCTTTCTTTCAGGAAACCAGGTATGGTGGTGGTTTGTTTAAAGGGAGCAAATGTGTAGACAAATGGCAAATGCCAATAGATTCCACAAACCTGACAGGAATCACAGATAATATCTGCAGCTGCTGCAACAGTCAGATACAGGCAAATTCTTGGACACTTTGAGTTTCTGGGATGAATCCTTCACACACTAAGCTTTTTCAACAGCAAAACGATTATGAAAACATCTGTTTCTTGTAGGTGCTTGTAGATGCATCACTTCAGTCTCTGCCTTCATCGTCACACACCGTCTGTCTCTGTGTCTGTTGACACAGTCATACTGCATTAAAGACTATTCCTATTCTGGTATGACCTCATCTCAACCTAACTAACTACAACTGCAAAAACCCTATTTTTAAATAAGTTTGCATTCTGAGGTGCAAGGGGTTTCAACATATCTTTTGGTAGGACACGATTTAACCCATAACAGGCATTTTACTAGAACATTATTTGATCTACCCCACAGACACAATTTTAGGTCTGATAAGGAGAAAGTTGACTTGGGTTACTATAGTGGATATCAAAGCCGCTTACCCCTCTCTCTAAGGAAAGTAACAGGTGATTTAATGGGAAGTGTCACCCCCTTAGAAAGGATGCTGGAACACTGACATAAATATACCCTAAATCGTCCTCCAACGTTTCCCCCAAGAGATTTGCAATTACATGCAAGGGTAACTAATGCACTGAGGAAGAAAATTTGTTCAAATTTGGGGATTTGCCAAACATTGGTTCTGAGGTGATGTTAATGGACAGAGTCCAAAACACCATTATGATCTGTCTAGTCGAAGTGGAGGTCTGTGGATGCCAGGCAATAAGCAGAGTTTTGGTCCACACCCTGCTCATGTTGGATGCAGCAGGGCTGCAGATCACCCTTGTGGTTATTTCTCAAGTTCCCGAATTTATAAAGAATATTGACATAGTCAGCAACTGGCAGAATCTCCACACCGATGGCTAATGGAGTAAAGGCTGTGACAGGGAAAGCCAGGCGAAAGTCCTGAGAACTCCCTTTCCCTGCTAGGAGAGTAAGCCAAGGGCAAGACCACATGTCTGGGGGAATTGCAAAGGTTAACTTCGCTATGAAAGACTACAAAGATTCCTGTCACCTTCCAGTTTAACTCCCCGTTGGACTTATGCAACTCCTTTACATCATTTCCTCTTCCTTCCACCTTCCCAGTGACTTGAGAAGCTATATGTTCTCTTACTATTAAGATTTCCTGAAATCATTCTCCATGTTGAACTCTCCAAGAATCCTTTTATACAATATCTATTTCCACCCTTCCCAGTTCCAATCTGAACTTTGTTCTCACTCAAAACCAAGTCATGTCTGTATCTCTAACTCTGATATTTCCTTTTGGATCACAGCCTCCTTCTCCTGATGATCTCTCTGCTCCATCATTCTCAATGAATACATCGATTGTCTACCTCATAATGCTAGCATTGGTCAATTACATCGAAACCTTTATTCTTAGTGCTGGTATGGTTCATTTTAACACATAGTTCCCACACCGTGGAATTTCTTTACCACTATGTCTTACATTATCATCATTCTGTTATTCTCCAGTTCTAAGTAAGCCCTACTAAATTTTTCCTTTATTTTCAAAAAGTAATAAATTGCAATGATTGGATTCATTATAAGTATATGCCATTACACCTCAGGTGGACTCTCACAAATGCTTAGAAACTCACTTATTCAGGCTTTATTGTTACCCCAATGCATTTTCATAGTAACTATACAAAACTTCTTTCTATTTTTTAATGCCTATAAATTTCCATTTTGTGTCAAAGGAAAATCCCTCTTTTTTTACTTAAAAATATTTATATCTTCATACTTCTTTATCATTTGACTCTGAGAAAATATGGCAAAATATTTGAGTGAGCAGCAGTGAGCCCATTAACTTATTTTTTTCCACATAAATCATAACCTGATTTTCAAATTCAATACCCTTTACTCATTCCTAATCTCTTTTGTACAAACATAGCATTTCATTTTTGACTAAATTATCTTTCCTATTCAATTTTTCTTGTTTCCAAGTTTACCAATTAAGATCCAATCAGGAAAACAGAAACTTAACTAGGTGCTTCAGATGGAAGACGTATAATGCAGGGAATTCATAATACAGTTGTGGGAAGGCTAAAATAGCAAAAAAATGGCATGTACAGATAACAAAGAATTAGTAACAGAAAGAAGCAGCTACCGCTACTAGCTCTGGAAGGACAAAAAGTGAAGAGGGGGAGACACCAGCATGTAGGAGCTGAGAGCAGCGGCCCTCAGAGGCAGTTGCGAGCCCATGTGGCTGTTGTTCATGCCTCTCTTAGGAGGCACCATATGGCTGGTGTTTGGAATGCCAAAAGAAGCTGGGGACAAAGCTAATTCTGTTACCGCTAGAGTAACACTGACAGGAACTGGAAAAACAGGAAGTCCTCACCTCCTTCTCCTACTTTGCAACTTTCATCTAGTACCTTCCACTAGCAGAACCAAACAGCATGCCATTGGGCAAGGGAATTCAGGAATTAACAATTTCAGCACCCCAACCCCATCACCACAAAGCTGAGTATAGAAGGCTGGGCTTTGAGCTAAGAGACAAGAGGTGAATAGCTGGCACACCGTGGCACTACAACATCTTTATGCTAGGCTGTGAGGTAGCACTGTTCAATAGGAAAAGCACAGATTGCAGAGGCAGATCTACTTGTAATTAAAATTCAGCTACACATTTCCTAGCTAGATACCGAACTTCTTGCTCTCAGTCCCTTCCTCTACCAAGTGAAAATTATAACACAATATTTACAGGGATTTTTAAGCACTAAGTAAGCAGTTGTATAAAAGCAAGAGTACCCAACTACTACTAAGAACTCAGCAAACATTTGTGCCTTTCATCCTTGTTCTATTTCTATGCACCTGTTTTTCCTATTCTTCCTATTTCAATTGCTGCTCCTATTCTTCTCCATTGACTAATCTTTATATTTTTGTTTGTTTATTTGTTTTCATCCCTAGTGTCCTGCCCTTGGAACTACTCTATCCTTTCTACATCCCTTCCTGTTGTAAATAATTTACTTAGAGTTTAAATCTTACTTTTATGTAAATGACTCCCAGTTCTGTATCTGCAATTCAGACTTTCTCCTGAATTCCAGATAATTACTCAGTGAATAGTATCATCTGGTCATCTACAAATACCTTAAACTCACTATTTCAAAATGGAACTCAATCCTTTCCACCAATGCACAGCTCCTTCCCCAGCCAAACCAGCGCTCATGCCCACAGCCCCCCACCCCACTCACTACTCCATGTGTATTTTCTAGGAGGGCTAATGCCACTACCAATTTCTAGAGTCAGAAGACCAAAACACTTTCAAAAATAAAATATTTCTTATTAATTTAAATTCAGAAATTCTAGGATAATTTTAATAGTATAGTTTTGTTAATTAAATTAAATTAATGGCCACATTAATGTCATTTTCATTTATATAATAATGCATTTTTTATTTTAAAAGAGGCAAGTAGATAGAAGATAGATTTCAGACTTAAGTTTTGTTTGGTTTGTCTATAAACTTCAAAGTAAAGATAACATCCTTCAGTATTATGTTGTGGGGTTGCTGGAGGCTTTCTTTTTGTAAATGAAGCATTTAGCTATCCAACTTATTATTTTATGAGAAAATTGATTTCTGTGGGCAAGAAACTTTAAGAATAAAACGTGGTTCAGCTCAGTATCCATGAATTTACAGAATATAACCTGAAAATATTAATGTATTGGATGCTTCCTGAGGAAAGAAGAAAATTCTGATGTTGGTAAGCAAGTAGATCTATGACTTTTTACTGCCCTAAGAAGCACTCCCTTGACAAAGGCCACATGATAAAATTACTCTCAAAACACCATTCTTCAAACTATGATGTGGTATTCCTCATATATTATAAAAAATATTTTAATTATAATAGTAAGCCATCATATTACACTAACAAGATAACCTGGATTTGGACTCAGTTGTCATCTCTATGATTTTTTGGCTAGGTCCCTGAACATATTTCTATTTTCCTACCTCTGAAATGTGAATAGTAAATTTGGTATACTTTTAAATTTGTTCATAATAGACATAGGAGCACTTCACACTCTAAAGCACAGTCAATAACTATAATGTCAAAAAAATGAGGAAGTAAGAGCAAAAACAAGACTGGATAATGTGCAGGGCGTGAATGAATGCTCCATTCTCTATTCACTGCATTGGAAAGTTGAAGTGAAACTGTTGGCAATTTCCACCATAGATAGAAGATCGTCATCAACTCCAGCCATGTTTACTGATTAAGTGAGCATATATAGAGTTCCTGACATACAATAAATGACACAGCAGTTGAAACATATCAATAGCTTTATTCCAAATAAATGGGTGTTGGTCATTTTCCTTGCAATTTTCTTAAAATCTTACATGGGCATTTTATATATGAAGAAAGAGCACTGTCACAAAGGGTATTTTGCTTCACGGTCAACAACTTTTGATTAAATCTGAGCCATAGTTTTTACATAAATGGAGGATCAGAAGATGTGAGGAATCAAATGTGAAATTTATAATAATAAACTAAGCTTTTATCAAAATATGATTTTTCTAATAGGAAAATTAATTGAGACAAAAGATTTTCACATATAAGTTTTACATAAATTATTTTCCTCTCTATCCAGTCACGCATCCATTCATACTTGTGCCCATAAACACATTCTTAACAGCAAGCACTACAAAGGGAATATAAGATCCCTTACCTAGGATGTAAGTAAGGGTGGGATTCTGAGACTTGAACAAAAAATGTCTTGAACTCACTTTCTAGACTGAAACATATTATGAAATTTGAGGAATATTGTAAGCTTTGTGACATCATCATACATCTGTTGATACTCTTCCTGATTTTGTTAGAAATGTCCATAAAGATTTATTTTAGGTGAGAGAGCTGATGTAGCCTTTTTCCCATTGTATTAGTTTTCTATTACAACATAACAAATTATTACAAACTTGGCAACTTAAAATACCAATTTATGAGCTCACAGCTCTATAAGTCAGAAGTCCAGCACAGCATGACTGGGTTGTCTGCTCAGGGTTTCACAAGGCTGAAATAAAGGTATTGGATAAACTGAGTTCTCATTTGGAGGCTCTGAGGAAAAATCTGCTTCAAGCTCATTGTTCTTATATGCAGAATTCAGTTCCTTGCAGTTATAGTTGGAGGCTGCTCTCAGCTTCCAGAGGCCATCCCCATTCTCTGCCACATAGTCCCTTCCATCTACAAACCAGCAACTCCTGTCAAATCCTTCTTATGCTTTGAACTTCTGACTCCCCCCCTGACCCGCCAGAGGAAATGTTCTGCTTTTAAAGGGCTCCTGTGATTAGGTCAGGTCCAGCTGTGTAATCTTCCATTTTTAAGGTCAACTGATGTAGTACTTTAGTAACATCTGCAAAATCTCCTCACAACAATACCCAGATTGGTATTTGATTGAATAACTGAGTGAAGATGTATGTACAATAGTGGCCAGGAATTTGGGGGCCTTAGAATTTTGCCTACTATATACCTCCAAACTTTATCTAAAATTATATTCCATATGTACACATGAGGTTGCATCCTAAGAGATTTCCCTTTTGCCCAATGATTCTGTTAACAGATGAGCCCTCTGATGTATTAAAATTCAATCACCAAGATTGAAATACCCTAATGGAAAGAGCCAAGTTCCATAGTTAAGCCCCCCGGTTTTAGGTCTGAAAGCCAGCACAGGAGTTTACCAAAGCCCAATGTCTGTCTCATTTTAAATTTTCAATAAACATGGCCCCCCAGAGGCCCTTGGTGACATATTTTGCCTTCTTGATTTCAGGGTAGAGATATTCTGGAATAGTATTGAGAAACCTAAGTTGCTAGTTTTCTAAATGTTTATGTATTTTCATTGGCTGATTTTAAAATATCCATTCTTAGGACCAATAAATAATAATTTATAACATGGATAAAGTACTTAAAAGACAATTAATACTCAACTCATAGACCTATATAGTTTAAGCCAAAAGTATTTATAAGAAGCAAACATAGAGTATATTTTTAAAAATCACATGGAAATTCAAGAGCCTGATTGTTGATATTTCCGTGTATTAACATTTAATAATATCCTACCGCTTTGTAATTAGAGTTGACTCCCAAGAGGTAGACCATAATTGCTCATTTTGTAGATGTGGCACTTCTGGATCAAGAAGTGATTAAAATATTTATATTGCACAGCTTGTTCAATTCACTTATATTATCAGATTAATTTACTTTGATTCTCTGTGCGTCAATATTTTCACTTTTTTTCTTTAAAATGGCACTTGAAAGAAAATAATTTTTCACTGTAGTCTTAATAACACCCAGTTGTGCATTTGAAATAAAATGAAAGATTAATATTGAGCCTTTTCCACATTAATATATTTACAAATATATACAATATATATTTGTATAAGATGTAAGATACAAAAGGGACTAATAATAAAAATCATTATGAGTATGACTCCCCTAAGGGATAAAATTTGAATTAGTAATTTGGCTAGTGATACATGATTTTGAATTTTTTGTCTATGTTAGGAAAATCTATTTTCCACGTTTAAAATATTTCTAATAATGATGAGGAAAATTAAAGAATATTATGATGACTGTATTTATTGTCTTATTGTCTTGTAATATAAGGTTAATATTGTTCCAGTTCCTTTCAGGTATACCTATGTATATCTATCTTAGAGAATTTAATATACAAAGTGAAATTTGTGTGAATACTTTTCCAGCTTTACTAAATTTATTTCTGTATTCTACCTGGGAGGTATAAGTCCTAGATGCCATGTTGGGGAAATATTTTGATCATTAGTTCTCCAAGTGGTGCTGTGAAATTAGCCCCCAGAATCAGACTCAGCAAAGATCTATATTTGGAAATTGGTTTTCAAAGGGCTTCATTTCAAATTGTCTGTGTTACAAACTCAAAAGCTAGTAAGGTGTCCACAGCTAAGAAAGTGAGCTCTGGGCACTACTGACTAAGCCAAAATAAAGATGAAGGGAGTATGAGAGTTTTCATTAAGTGACCGAGACACAAATCCCCTCTTAGTAATTTGTATAAAACTATACACTGAAAACCAAAACTATGCTACTGATCTTCCCACAATCAATTTTAATTTTTGAAGTATGTTAAGAAAATATAGACTTGAGCCTAAGGGCCGTTGGAGGCAGTGAGTTTATATCTTTGAGCCCTGCTGCCCTAAGGAGAAGTACAAGAGATGGAAGAACTGTCGGGACTCCGAGCTCCCGTTCCTGGTAAACATTCATTGCCTGCAGTGTCTGACAACACGAAAGGAAAGAAAACAGAGCCTTGTCCACTTAGACCCTAATGTCTTCCTGATGACATTGTTGTAGTCCCTTAAGCAAAACAGAAAACAAGAATTAAGTCTGAGAGAGAGACATGCCAAAATATAAATACACCGAATCTCTCTAGCCAGCAAAAGACCTCTGTGGTCAACGTTATCGATTTCACCTGGAGGCAAAATGGTCCTCGCTGTAACAAACTAACCAGAAGAATAATTCCCAAACAGAGAGGGAGAAAAAAAGCTTGCAAAAGATGGGGAAGGGAACATCTGGATAAAACCAGGTAAATAAATAGAGAAGGAATTCAGTGAAGAAATTCTGAAAGTCAACAACACTTCAGTGCAGAGATATAAGCTGAATTTCTTCTCACTTTGAATATGCAATCTCTCGTTATAAAAAATAAATTAATAAAATAATAGAGCAAAATAAAATTAAGTTAGGAATCACTGAACAGCTTGGGTGGAAAACTCGGCCAACACTGAGACAACTCTAAGGCAAGTTTTAGGGTTTCTCTGATTCCCGAAGGCTTCCTTAGACCTGAGGGGGAAAAACACAGCAGAGAACCTGTTCAAACCCATGAAGATGTCAGGATAATATATCAGTGCCTTCAAGGACTATCCGTGTGTTAAATGGGTTACACACACCCCCGTGCCAGTTTTCAAGTAGGTTAGTAGTGAGATGCAGGTGACTCTTGTCCCACCGCCATGGCACAGAGAGTCACTCTTTTGCCATCACTGGCTCTGTGTTTCCACGCTTTGAGAGTCTTCTATGCATCTGCCCTTTGCACCACTACCACCATCACAGCCACCAACCAGCCACAGCCAGTTATTTCTACCCGTCTCTGCTGCTTTGTCCTGGCATCACCTTCAGCCCAGTCACTTCTGTTATGCTGTCACCAGAAGTTTGTAGAAACTGACCAATGTACAGTAAGATACTGGTAAACAAGCTCTCTTTTAAAATAAAGGCCTTAATTTATGCCATTTGCTCATTTCCATGGAAAACTGCAGGCTGCAGACCTGCCCTCACTGAATGTGGAGTGGGGAAGAGGTGTGCACGCTACATCTCAGGATGAGCCAGCGCAAGCAGCTACAGCATTCCTCTGGGTGTAAATGAGGAGTCCAATGAGGGGAGCATCACAAATTTACAACCAGGAGTTTAGTGCCATGAAAGCCTTACAGAAACCAGCATCCAGCCTCCTTTTCTTCTTCACATCTTGGAGTGCTAGATTTAGACCTCTTAATAGGTTATTTAATAAATACACCTCCTTGGGCTGTGTCGGCTGTCTCTGCAAGCGTGTTGTTTTTACTGGGAATGGACAGACCTTGAGGAGTTCCTTCCTCATCCCTCTGAACAAACATCTCTGCAGAAACCCCTTTCTTCATTGGAAAGAACAGTATACAGTAAGGCAAAGGGAACTGGCCTATATGAATGCCATTATTGTAAGATATCAGGCTAAGGATTTTTACCTCATTCATTTATTCATTATGCATGCATTCATATATTTATTTAACCCTTCAACAAATACACATTTTAAGAAACAGAACTAATTTTCCTTCACTTGGAAGTTTGTCTCAACTCATCTTTGCAGAGTTCTTTGTTTCATCTTCTACACCCTTGCAGATCTTTTTTTCCACCTATATTAAAAGTTTTAGCACACTGGAATTACTTACAAAAGGAAATGTTAAGCTGCTTGAGAGTGGGGGCATCTTTCACTCAGCTTTATGTGCTCAGAGTCAAGCACACAGCCTGGTACACAGCAGGAGCTAAAAAACATTGAGCAGGCTAGCAGACAACGGATGCACTACCTAGGAGGTGCTGTTAACTGGCTATGGTATTTTAATTACTCAATGTCTTAGTCCGTCTGGGTTGCTCTAACAGAGGACCATAGACTGGGTGGCTTATAAACAACAGGAATTTATTTTTCACAGTTCTGGAGGCTGGAAAATCTAAGATCAAGATGCCAGAAGATTCAGTGTCTGGTGAAGGCCTCCTTCCTTGTTCACAGACTGCCATTTCCCTGATGTGTCTTTACATGGTAGGAAGGGGAACTCTGGTCTCCTCAGCCCCATAAGAGGGCACTAAGCCCACCCATGAGAGTTCTACCTTCACAACCTAATCACCTTCCAAAGGTCTGATCTCCTAATTCCATCACACTGGGAGTTAGGACTGCAACATTAATTTTGAGGATACATAAACATTCAGTCTATAGCATTAATTTCACCTCTCAGATTCCAGTAACTTATTTATAAAATGAAACAATAAACAAACATTTTAAGGACACTTTTAATACTAATGCTTATAATTTTAGCTTATACTTCTACCAGGGATGACATGAATATCTAATAAGAAGAATACCTCTTTCAAACACCAGTAAGAAAACAGATACTGTCAACTGACTTTGAAAATAAATTCTTTTATTGTCAACATTGTGTGATTCTCACACTGAGCATAGAGGTACACAGAAGGGAAACAATGTTATATGAGAGAAATGAACAAGACCACATGTAATTCCTCTGCCAACCAACTATTTGTGGCCTGAAAATCTTCTGATAGTTTGTCACACTTGAAAAGAAAAAATGATTGCCAAAATAAATGAGTATTTTTGAATCAGCTTTTATTTTACCATAACCAGGAAAAAGAATCAGATGAACCTTATTTCTTGTGTTTGACAAAAGACACTACACAAATTTAAGCAAAATATTTAATGGACATTTAACTAAAATAACTAATTTGCCATTTTATACACATATATTTCCATATTTTTAACCTGAATAAACTTCACATTGTAAATAACTCTGAAGAAGTTAACACCAGGGTGAGGTGTTGCTAAAACCCTACACTGAGGGAAAAAGTAAAAAGTCCTGATTTGTAGCATTTGTCTTTTCCATGGTATAACTATTTCCACCAGAGCCAATTTCAATGTAAAAACAGTTTAATAACTGGTTCGCCAAAATTCCTAAATATTTAATAATTGGCTCCCATAGGCTGGTAGTGCAAGGCTCTAGTGCACCACTGGAACATAACACAAGACTTCACAAAAATTTACACATTACTGCTCTGAACCTCTGCTCTATGATCTTGCTTCTCAAAGTGTACTCTCTGAACCAATGGCATTGTTAGAATCTAGGACAAGTGTTGGCAAACTTCAGCTGCCCCTGGTCTATCACCTTTCCTGTAAACACAGTTATATTGAAAGGAACCCTGTCCATTCATTAACATATTTTCTATGGCTGTTTCTGCACTGCAATAATAGACGAGTAGTGGTAGCAGAGACCACATGGCCCACAAAGCCTAAAGTATTTACTACCCAGTACATTACACAGTTTACCAGCCCACAATCCAGGGAGACTGTTGGAAATGCGAATATTCAGGCCCCATCCCAGACGTACTAAACAGAATCTGTATTTTATAATATCCTTAGATCATTCTCTGTAAATTAAAGTTTGAGAAGCACTTTTCCAGGGCAGATTTAGAGGGAGGAGCACACTGAAGACCTAAAAATTTAGAAGGCATGTGATCAGGCAGGCTTCAACCAGAGAAGACCAGCCAGACTGTATATATATTGTAAGGGATCGGCTTACAAGGTTGCAGGAGCTGGCAATGCAAGTCCAAAAGACACAGGGCAGGCCACTGGGAAGGGCAGGCTAGACCTCTTAGGTAGGGGGTGAAGCTTCTATCCAAAGGTAGAATTTCTCTTTCCACAGAGAACCCTCAGTTCTACTCTTGAGCCGTTTCAACTGATTGAATCATGCCTACTCTGATTATTTAGGGTAATCTCCCTTGCCTAAAATCAACTGATTTTGGACTTTAATCACAACAGCAACACCTAGATCATGGCCTCACTGATTAGCTAGGGATTATAGCCTCACCAAGTTGACACATAGAACTGGTCATCATGGTGTTGTAAGAAAGAGCTGAGTAAAGGGAAACAGTATAGATAGGATACACAAGAGACTAAACGTGATAGGGATATCTGGTTAAATATCTCCTAATTTATAATATTTCAGAGTGATAAATATGACCTTATTGGTCTGAAATAGTAAATGCAATTATTTTATCACTTAATTTTGATACCACAAAATGATTTGGGACATAGCATTCTGTAAATTCTAATAAGCCTTGGTAAAAATAACCTTTTTAAGAAACTAGGTAGTCAAAAAAATTTTAAGAAACTAGGCCCTTAAAATATAATATCTGTGGTCTCCAAAAAAATATTATCTTTTACATGTAAGAAATAACAGGGACTCTCTCTCCACATCAGATCAAAACATAAAATACACTTTATTCAAAGAGGACACTGATGGTTGATGGTTGTCAAACTCCCGAGGGATTATTCTTGGAACCAAAGATCACACACATACACAAAATTTGAGCTTCAAAAGGCAAAAATCACAGAACAACCACCACCACAAAAAACTCAAAATATTCTTGATGAGTTAAAATGATAAAGGCTTCCACCTGTAATGGGCTGCTAGTTGAAACAACTGTTTAGATTTCTCCCGGAGCATGTACTTGCCAAAGACAGACATAATATTTCCTCATTATTAGCCTTTTAGCAGAAAGAAAACCGGGTATCATATTCTTTTCCATCTCACTGAGAAAAGGACATTTTGAACCAGTAGTTTAGCACACCAAAATGAAGGAAAGATGGCTATAGCACTTACAGTGATGCATAATTATTTCTCTGAAAGAGACGGGGTGTGAACACTTGGGTTGATTCTGTTTCAAGAGGTGCTCTCCTGAGGAATCTGATTTAGGAAGAGAGAAAATAACTGGAACAATTCTGTTGTCAAGCAAAGACACTTCATTTCTTTATTGTGTCCCACAGGGCTGTAAGAGAATATTTTCATAACCACCAAAAGGAGACATCAAGTGGGCCAGGGTGTATTTAGACTTCAGTCATCTTACTGCATTTATGTGTGTGGTAATCTCTCCCTATATTTTATTTTCATATAGAAATCTGTATAATTTGAAGGACATCAAGTACTTTTTCATATAAAAGTTGAATCTCTAGGAACATTCCACTTTCATCTGAAGACATAATTTAAACGCTGACCCATGTGCTGAGCTCCCTAGAAGAAATTGGAGGAGCTGGAACAGGGGTTGTCAACTGTGACTACACAATAGAATCTGCTGGGGCACTTTATAGAATAGGAACATCTTCTCGGTATCACAAACCCATTGACTCCTGGGTGTGGAGCCCAAGGTGAGTAAACTGAAAATCTCTCCAGTTGAGTGCAATGTGCAGCCACGGTGGAGAATCAACGGGCCAGAAGAATTCAGGCAATAGCCTGAAAAATAGAGAATGCTCCATTTTTACCTCTTGCTTTTCACTTTTTCAAACGGAAACCAGAAATTCCAATCATTTTTAAATCAAGCCCTAAATGCGCACAATCTTCAGAATAGAAGCCAGCATTTCAGAGGTGCACTGATCACGAGCACAGGCTTTGCCTCCGGGCAGACCGGCCTCCACCGTCCCGTGCTGCATTAGCAGGCCACACTCCCTCTCACTCCAACTCCATCCTGTTTTCTACTCTGTAGCAAAAGCGCTCTTTAAAAAATGTGAATAGGATCACCAATCCCCTCCCTCTGCCTTCAAATTCTGCTTTATCTCTTCATTGCTCTTGGACAAAGACCAATGGTTGCAACGTGCCCCACCACATGTTCTTATAGAGCCTTAGCTCACCGGCCAGCCTCACCTTGCCTCCTCAGTCTGCATTCCAGCCACGAACATCTTCCCATCTCTCAAACTCAGCCACACTCTTCCTGTCCTGGGGTCAGATGGGGAAAATCTCCCATCAACAGCACTTTTGTGTCCTGAACTTCTTCAGCTCTGAGGCCAAGTGTTCCAAGACTTAGGTCAAGTCTTCACTCAGCCTCAACACTTTCATGGTGCTTTACACAGTTCACAATTGCCTATTTATTTGGGTGATTATTTAGCAAATATACATTTCTGCCAGAGAGAGAAATGACTTAGATTTTAAGTGTCAGGAGGGCAATGGACACATTCCTTTCTGTCTGGCTTCCCCTCAGCACCCAAAACACAGGGCTAAGCCCATAGTCGATATGTTGAATAAATGAATATTCTTCGTGAATATTAGAAATGACAATGCATAGAAAGTACCTAGCAGTTGTAGAGATTCAGGGCCTTCATCTAGCATAATTTCTTAAGCACAATGTAGTATATTCTACATTCAGCATGTGGAAATCCGTTAACAAATGTGAATTACACAGAATTAATCAATACATTGATGAACGAATATTCATATCCTTGGCCACTGTCAAAAATAAATAGCATTGATATTAGAAAGCTTTATTTGTAATGATACTTGTTAAAGATTTTTGGAAAATCCTAAAGAGACAAGCGTAAAATCACATGAGTTTTATCAGGCTGTATTTAAGTGACTGTGTTATCTGAACACTTTATAAGTTTTCAACATAAGAGAAAGTTAAAAAAAATTGTCTGGGATAAATATGATTTAAAATCAGGGAAAGGAGTTGAGGCCCCAACTAGGAAGACTGTAAAAAAAAAAAAGTGCATGAAGTTCAAAAGAATATTTTGCCTGTGACCAGCTCTGGAACGTTCCCATTCTCGGTACTGAGTTGCACATTTTAGCACTTCTGTCTCAAAGGGCATGGAGTTTTATTGCAGTTAGGTGCTTCAGTTGGGCCCAAATGGTAGGTTCTTACCAGAATTAAAGGCTCAAACCAACCACCCTAAACTACACATGATATAAACATGTCAAATGATGTAAATATCATTAACTTTTGGGTTTTCAAAAAAAGCCTACAATGGGACTGTAAAAGATAAAAATGAAAAGAGTTACCATAATCACTTGTCCCCTTCTTACATTCACTAAGGCTAGAAAATGTCATGGTCCAATAATTTCTTTTGTTGTGGCTATAACATGTGGTGAATGGATGTGATGCAGGATGCCACTACTGGCCAATAGCTTGACTCAGCCAGTGCTCAGCCTTGTTTGAAGGAGACAAAAAACAATCATCATCTAAGCAATCAAGATAAACAAACTCACAGTGGCTGTGATGTCTGTATTTCTCCTGATCATCTGAAACTGGGGCTTGATTCTCATTGTCTCTCATCCCCCAAGTTTACCATTTCAGGAGTAGAACCTCTCACTATTTCCTACAGTTGCCATCTCAGAACTGGTGCTGATTTTTTATTTCTTCAATGGCTTTTTCTCTGGATTTTATTACTGTATAATGATTGCTGGGAAGTATAAGACTTTTATACCCCAAATCAAAGTAATCCACAAAAGAAATCCTCGTTTATGAGATATACTTCTGTTGTGTTGTACTGTGATGTTCTATGCTTGATATAATTTGTAAAGTCAGCAACAGAAGAGAGAACTGATTCGTGATAATGATGCCTATGAACCTTTGAAGGGGTTGGCTAAAGATAACAAGGATGAATCATATAAATAGAAAATCCTAAAGCACTGTGATCCCCGACCCCCAGGCCGTGGACCAGTACCAGTCTGAGGCCTGTTAGGAACCAGGCCACGCAGCAGAAGGTGAGCAGCGGGCGAGTGAGCAAAGCTTCATCTGTGTTTACAGCCGCTCCCCATCGCTCCCATCAGCACCTGAGCTCCACCTCCCATCACATCAGCAGTGGCATTAGATTCTCGTAGGAGCACCACCCTACTGTAAACTGTGCATGTGCAAGATCTAGGTTTCACACTCCTTATGAGAATCTAACACCTGATGACCTCAGGTGGAGCTGAGGCAGTGATGCCAGCACTGGGGAGTGGCTGCAAATACAGATTATCATTAGCAGAGAGGTTCGACTGCACAATAAATGTAATGTGCTTGAATCATCCCGAAACCACCATCCACCCGCCCCCGCCCCCCAGGTCTGTGGAAAAATTGTCTTCCATGAAACCAGTCCCTAGTGCCAAAAAGGCTGGGGACTGCTGCTAAAGCAGAAATGGAGGAAATGGAGTCCATTTTTCGCTGCAGAGGAGATGGCTACCCCTGCCATGTGTGGGACGGGATGACAGACAGCACTATCAGTAACATGTCATCATTCAGATAAACCACCCAGAATTTGTGTTCTTGATTACTGTTTGTTGAATAAATGAATTAATTGGCCTATCAGCTTGAACAAAAACTTTGTTCAGGCAACACTACTTGGTGAAGAGTATTGTTTTTTGTTCCTGGAGGAAATTATTATGCTGTAGAAGACATGTCATTAAAGAAATTCTAAAAAGTCAACAGTCATTGACTCCTAAAATACTTTATTCAATGTCAAGGTCTTTTTACAGTCCTCAAGGTCTTTTTAAACTACAACAGTAATAAATATATACAGTAGTCCCCTCTTAACTGTGGTTTTACTTTCCATGGTTTCAGTTTCTGTGGTACTAGAAATAAACAATTCGTAAGTTTTAAATGGCACACTGTTCTGAGCAGTGTGATGAAATCTCAAGCCATCCTCCTCTGTCCTGCCTGGGAAGTGAATCATCCCTTTGTTGAGAGTATTCGCACTGGGTAAGCTACCCACCCTTTTTTAGTAGCCATCTCCATTATCAGATCAATTGTTGCAGCATTGCTGTGCTTGAGTTTGGTACTATCCACGTTTTTAGGCATTCACTGGGGGGGTCTTAAAACATATCCCTTGAGAATAAGACCGGGACAACTGCATATGCATATTCACACATAATCACATGAATACATAAAATTTGAATTACATAAAGGTTACTTATTTTGTTTATGTTTCTTTTTATATTGGAATGTATTGCCTAACTGATTGCTGATAGTCAAAATACGGCAAATTTAGGGCATGTAAAAAGGGTAAAGCAGCCTACTTGAAAAGATTCCCAATGGCCAAACCTAGGCCAATTTGAGCAAAAATGATAGTAATGGATAATATCCGACAGGATAGAAAAGAATTCAAGAAAGCATACTAATATAAATAAATAAATAAGAAAATAAATAAATGACGGAGAAATGACAGCTCTTTCTTGTAGAAGAATTATAATTAACAAATATGAAAGGAATGATAAAAATAGAAAAATCACCATTTGGCAACAGGCACAGTAATAATTGTTTCAGACAAGAATCGTCAGTGGATGCTGAAATGAGTAAACTAGTATAATGAGAAACAGAATATTTACATGGTCTCAAAGAATCTCCAAATAAGATACTTATTAATTACAAAGAGAAAAACTAAATTTACAGTAGAGAAACCTGGCAGATAACACCTTAACCAAGTGATCAAAGTTAGCATCGCCATTAATTGGACAAATCAATGTCATATGTCTCCTGATAGAATGCACGGTGAGGGATACATTATTACTTTGTGATATTCTTGTCAAAGATGTACAATATGAATTTAATCATAAGGAAACATCAGACATACCAAATGCAGAGGCATTCTACCAAATAACTGGGCCAGTACTCTTCAAAACTCTCAAGGACTTAAAAGACAAAGACTAAGGAATTGTTCCAGATTAAAGGACACCAAGAAGACATAAAAACAGAATGCAACATGCAGCCCTAGTTTTGATCTTGGACCAAACAAAGAACATTACTGACAACTGGCAAAATTTGAATAAGTTCCATAGCTTAGTTAATAACATTTTATTGAATGATAGTTTTATAATATGTTAACATTTGGTAGTCTGGATAAAATTTATATAATAATTCTTTGTAATATTTTTTGAAATTTTGTGTAAGTCTGAAATGATTTCAAAACAAAAAGTTAAATTTTTTTCAAAAAAACAATACAACTCAACACTGAGAAAACAATCTGTTTTAAAAATTGGCAGATCTGAATAGACACCTCATCAAAGAAGATATATAGCACATGAAAAGATATTCAACATCATTTGCCAGTAGGGAATCTCAAGTTAAAACAATAATGAGGTACCACAACATGCTTATTAGAATGGATAAAATTTTTAAAAAATGACAATACTCATTGCTGGTAAGAATGCAAAGAAATATCCTTACCAGCAAACAAGGTACTCTCATATATTGCTGGTACAAATGCACACTAGTACAGCACTTCAAAAGACATAAAACTAAACATAGTTTTACCATACAAACAAGTAATTGCTCTCCTTGGTATTTATCCAAGTAGTTTGAAAACTTAGGTCCACACAAAAACCTGTATAAGAATGTTTATAGCAGCCTTATTCATAAAACTGTGATCAAACAAGATGGCCTTGAATAGATAAAAGGATAAACTGTGGTATATCCATGCAGTGGATTATTCTTCAGAAATTTATAAAATGAGCTATCAAGCCATGAAAAAGCTACAGACTATATAATTATAAGTGTATGACATTGTAGACAAGGCAAAACTATAGAGACAGAAAAAAGATCAGTGGTTGCCAGGTGATTGGGGGATAGGGTTGGAATAAGTGAAGCACATTTGATTTTTTTCATGCAGTGGAATTATTTTAAGACTTTATGTGAATCAGACGTAAGTATTTGTCAAACCCGTTAGAATTTATAAACAAGATTTAAATTTTGTATATAAATTTTTTAAAAATTATCCAGGAAGTTGGGTTATCCCAGGATGGAACAAAGAATGTGACAAAACAATGTAATGGACAAGATTTGAAAAATTAATGACATTACTGAAAGGGATCAAGGAAAAAGTACCTATATCAGAGAAACTTTGGTAGATCTGTAATTGAATGAGCAAAGGAACATGACAAAAGCATCGTGCTCTAGTTGATAAAGTTGTTTTTCAGAGTGGCCTGGATTAATAGTTCTAAAACAACAATGCAAATACAGTCGGCCCTCCTTATCTGTGGGTGCCACATCCATGGATTCAACCAACTACAGATTGAAAATATTTAGGAAAAAAGAAATTGCTTCTGTATTGAGCATTCACAGACTTTTTTCTTGTCATTATTTCCTGAATGATATAGTATAGCAACTATTTACAAAACATTTATACTGTATTAGGCATTATAAGTAATCTAAAGATGAGTTGAAGTATACGGGAGTATGTGCATAGGTTATATGGAAATATTAAACCATTTTATATCAGGAACTTGAACATACTGGGATTTTGGTATTTGTGGGAGGTCCTAGAACCAATCCCCCACAAATACTGAGGAATAACTGTATACTGAAATTGAAAAAATAAAAGAATGGTTGGATTTCTCACTGTTAGGTCATTGATAAAGAAGAGGAGGAGGCTAAGATGATCCATATGGTAATTAGATTTGAAGACTTCTGTATGCACTTCTATTTAGCTTAATATAGACACAAATGATTTCTCAAGAAATATTTATAGACATGTACATATTCATGAGTACATATGTCTCCTTGCTCTGCCAGCTGAAAGGGCCTAGATCAACAACACCTCAGTATTAACTAGAATAGCTAGGGCACAGATCTTGACTTATAATAATGCATTCTCCAATTTAAAAAGAAACAAGGCTCTTTGAAGAAATGGTTGATTCTAAGACTGGGGCAGGAAATATACAAGATGAATGAGTAGCATCTTATAATGGCAGAAATAAGGAGAAAGAAAGAAACAAAGCCCACAATGATAGGGTATGTCAAAGGGACAAAGGAGTCAACTGGAAGAGCTTCTAAAGACCAAAGCTGGAATAATCTGAGGAACAAAATAAAGTATTATTATATTATAACCTAAGTATAAAATAAATATTCATTAGTACATAACATGCTATATTGATAATGTGTGCCTTTGATATGATGTAATGAGATTGACACTTTATTTCTGTGGTCTGAGTCTCAAAAACATACTACTCCAGTCTAATCATTAGAAAAGAATCACAATCTCAATAGAGGGACATTCTACGATCAGTCATACTCAGACTCTCAAGGTCATCAAAACAAAGTCTGAGAATCATCAAAAACAAAGTCTAAGAAATTGTCACAAGCAAGAGGCGCCTATGGAAACAAGACTACTAAATATAACATGGCATCCTTGTTGGGATCTTGGAACAGAAAAAGAACATTAAGAGAAAACTGAGAAAATACAATTGAAGTGTGGGCTTCAGTTAATAATAATGCATCAATAGTGGTTCATTAATCATGACAAATGTACCACACTGATGTATGATGTTTATAATAACAGAAACCTGGTTTGGGTTTTATGGGAACTCTCTCTACTGTTTTCACAATAATTATGTAAATCTCAAATAGTTCCATACACCAATAATAGTCAAGGTGAGAGTCAAATCAAGGACTAAATGCCATTCAAAATAGCTACAAAGAAAATAAAATACCTAGGAATATACTTAACCAAGGAGGTAAAAGATCTCTACAAAGAGAACTACAAAACACTGGGGAAAGAAATCACAGATGATATAAACAAATGGAAAAACATATCTTGCTCATGGGTCAGTAGAACCAACGTTGTTAAAATGTCCTTACTACCCAAAGCTCTAACATAAAATTTATTTTTAAAAAGGTGTAAGATCTTTACTACTTCAACAATGATAGGAAAAAGTATTAACCTTCTAAGACATTTGTCTCCACTAAGAAATAAAAACCACAAAGCAACATTAGTGTAATAAGAATTGCACTTATTTTAAAATAGTCTTTTACATTTTAGGTGTATGTAAGTATTTATATATCCCAACTTAATATAGAATGCATCAAACATACATAAAAATTACAGAAAGGGGTTTTCCTTCAGTCCTTCAGCCCTGAACAGGGATAAGTTTTGACATGTAAGTTCCCAGGAGAGCTGAGAACTGGGAGGAGAAAGGAAGGTAAGGTACTGAGCACATTGCCACAAGACACAGATGGTGAACACATCCGGCAATAGATGACTTAGTGCTCGCTTCAGAAATGTATCATTCCAAGACAGTTTCTTTTCTACATGAACTAAAGTGTTGAAACAAAAGCCATCTAAGAACAATAAGAAAAAAATGGCCTATTAAAAATGAAGAATAAAATTACAGCTGGTGAAATGGTGTGGGAGATAAGATTTGCTGAGTTGTGAACTCTACTGAAAGAAGAGATGGATAAGAACACAGGCATTGGATTGACAAGGACACCCACTGAGTTCCACTCCATACTTTTCTGCTGTCTAAATCTAGATTGGTAGAGCTGGTGTGAAAATGGAGATTTGAGCTGTCGTGCTCAGAAGTGTCAGAAGGGGGCTCTTCGGAGTTAGGGTGCTTGCTGACAACACCTGCTGCCACAGCAGGGGTGAGTACCCAGAACCAGAGTGATGAAGTGAGGGGCTTTAGAATAACCTGGTCACATGACTTAAGGTTGCTTGTGCTCACCACCTTTCATGATATCCAGGAACCTGGGTCAGTACTTGGCAGAATTTTACATAATAGCACAAATCGAATATGAAAACATATGGTAATGAAAACTAACCTACTAGACTAAATAAGTAACCAAAACCCTTCTCAAGTGAAAGAATAGTCAAATAAATAAAAAAGAGGAAAAAAAGTCCGTGTTTTTTTTTTTCACTTAGAGGAATAAGCAGACCGAGAATTCAAAGTTTCTATAGCAAGAATTTAAAATTAACTAAAATAAACTAGATTCTACAATATATCTACTAAATTCCCAATTCTCTGCTGCAAACAGACATAGATTTCAATTCCAGCTTATCCACATATTAGCTATGTAACCATAGAAAATTATTTAAATTTTCTAAGTATCATTTATCTGCTTTGAACAACAGAGATAACGATACTTGTTACTTTACAGATTATCCATTTTCATTACTCTGCTTTCACTGTTTCCTTATCATCCAACTTGGACTATTAACCTTACTTCTGTCTGTTAATTCTCAACTCTAGAATGTTTCTCAACACAGGGCTACTGTGGCCAACACTATAATCTCAGAGGAGATTGATGGATGGATTGTTTCACTCATTCATTCATTAAATAGACAAATATTTACTTAACTGTGTTGTATGCACCTTTCCAATCCCTAGGGCTGCAGCAGAGAAGAAAACAGAAAAACACCTGTTATTTCATGGAGCTCACATTCTGTTAAGATTGGGGTGGTTATAGGGGTTTACAATAAATAAAATAACTGAGAAAAACAGATATCATCTTACCTAGCAACAAGCGATAAAGATAAAAGCTTGAAGTAAGTGTAATAGGAAGTGTTGGGATCAACACTTGAAATAAGGTGACCAAGGGGAACCTCAGAGAGAGGAGACCTGAGTGAACACCTTAAGGGAGTTAGGGAGTGAGCATATAAATACCTTGGTATCGGGATGGAGAGCACATGTGCAAAGGCCCTGAGTCTGAAGTGTGTGTGCTTTGTTGAAGGAATAGCAACAAGTGCATGTAGAGAGTAAAATGAGCTGGGGATGAGGAGAGAGAGATGAGGCCAGAGATAATCAGGATCCAGATTATACAGGAATTTGTCAGCCATGGAGGACTCTGGCTCTTTTCTAGATGAGCTGGAGAGCCATTGAAGGGTTTTCATCAGAGAATGTGACATTTGCCTGGATTTACCCTAATAAGATCATTCTGGCTTCTGTGTGACAATATAAAGAAGAGAACAAAGGCACAATAGAAAAATGATTGGACTAATTAATAATCATTATATTGATTATAATATATAATGAGAAGATGGTGACACAAACCAAGTTGGTAACAGTGAAGGTGGTGAGGAATTAGTGCAATATAATATAATATATAATACAATGTAGTTTGAAGGTGGAACCAATGAAATTTACCAACAGATCAGATAAATGACTTGAAAGGAAGGAAAGAGGTGTGTTATGCAACTTTGCTAAAAGCTCAATAATTATAAAGTTCTAGTTATAAACAGGGATTAAATACGAATGGCTCCATTACCTAATGGGTGCACATGACTCCAGGTGCAAAGGCATCTTCATGGGGTGCTACAGTTTCAAAATTACCATTAGCTAGGACCCAGCCCACTTGTATGCAGGAAAATGCTTTTTTCCCCATTATGTGTGACCTGGAGTATATCTAGACTCCCTAAAAATAAGACCAGAGAGAAGGTAAAACCAGACAGAAAAATGAATTGCATTTCCATGTCAGCCTAATGCTTGAGTCCAAGACCCCATTTCTTAAAATTCAGGATTTATCTTCCCCCACACAGATTAACAGTGGAAGTCTATTTTTCCTTCGTCCTGCATCTATAGACCTTCCTTTATGAACCCACTTTTAGACTATCTGTTCAGAACACAACAAACAGCATTAGTATAAATCATAAGCCTAGAGATAACACAGTAGGAGTGTTGTCTTCTATTTCCTATTCAAAATTAGGAACTAAAAGGAAAGAGAATGACTCTGAGTGTCAGTATTGCTCCAAGTCCTCGTTATGGTGCTATTAATATCACCACTTGCGGGTGTCACCTGTCTAGCCTGGGTCTGCCATCATCTAGTCCTTCCTCCAGCCTTACATGAAGATGTAAATTTAACTTGTGTCCAGCAGTCTTTTGGTTCTTGGCTGCTGGTGTCCCGTAAGCCAGATCACAATAACCTCACAGGAACAAGCCAAACTTTGCAGCCATCAATTCATACCTAGGAAAGACACTTTCCTCCACTGGAAACATAGTCTTCAGAGGAACATCTGTATATCTTTGAGGGGATTACTGTTTGGGGAGGCCCTTTGTGAAATTCCTCTTTATAGGTTTAAGCTCTCTTAATATTCACCATATGCTTAATGTTTTATCTTTCCTCTTTTATTGGAAAAAAAGATGAAGATATCAAAATTGGGACTCTTTTTTTTATTCTCTGTTTTCAGTTTTTCAAGAACAAAATAGGTACTGTTAACTATTACCCTTGGTAAGCCAAATACGTTTTTTGCACATCTTTTTAAGGAAGAAAAAAACTTGCCTTATCATAACAAATGAACACCTAATGCTTGGAAAGTTGCTATGAGAAATCACTTTTCAAAACTCATGCTAGCTTACTGTTTAATATTACCTCTAAAGTACATCATTCATTCATTAACTTATGCCAGGCTCTCTTTTTAGCACTAAGGATAATGCAGTGAACAAAACAGACAAAATCCTTTTCCCCTTCTAAATTATATTTTAGTGGAGAGGGGAAAGTGCCCAGGAATCTGTCTCCAATGAAAACTCACAACAGGTACTCATTTATGCCTAAATACAGATGAAGAGAGAGGATATTAATGTGTTTTATTTCTGGCCCTCACTGAGTTAAGGAGAAAGTGAACGGGTTTGGTCCTTTCCACCTGTAAGGCAGTACGGTGATAGGCTCCTGGCACCCCGGCAGGGAAGTGAAAATCTGTCAACCGCTACACGAGCAGTGGATCCATTCATGCGACCCTGTGTTTTATCCCAGCCACGGGGCCTCAGTGGGCAGAAAAGAGAAAATACCTACCCAGGGTGCTCAGCTGCGTGAGAAAGGAAAAAAGCAGGCAGCTCTGGGCAGAATCCTAAAGGAAGAGGTTCTGCTGGAAGATGACAAATTAATGTGTAGAGACCACCAAGGGAACTGTGCTTTATGAGAACTTGTCCCAGGGTGGAGGCTACATGAAGGTAGTGAACTCTCAGTGCCTCTGTCACCCACAAAATTCCACCTGAGAAAACAGGTGAGAAAGACTCTGTCCAAATATCAAAAAATCAGAACAGGAAACCTGAAATCACCAGGAGAGAAAACAGTGAGGGACCCGTCTTAGGTTATATCAAAAGGAGTGATGATATTCTGTCTGGGAGTTAATATAAGTGCTAAATAAGGATTTCTGACATAAAAGAAAAGACATATGGCAAGTACATTCTCAGAATATTTTGGAATTAACTGAACTAAAATATCAAAGCAAAACCTCAGATTTGGGGCTGCAGAGAAAGCGAAGGAAGAATGTTTTAAAGTGTCCTGAGGTTAGGAGGAAGAAGTGCAGGAAATTGTCTTATTTAGGGTGAGGGGAAACTATGAAAACTGTTGTCATGTAAGTAGTTGTTTTCTGTCTACATTAAAGAAACACGTAGATGCTTATGAACACTGGGAAAGAGAAGGTGATCAGTAAGAATAAATAGAATGACTGCGCAGTACACCATCCAACCAGGAGCACCTTTGGGAGTGAAAGGGAACTGTATTAATGATTCCCCTGGTAAGGTAACAATTACCTTACCCAGAAGACTGTTCAGGGGTAATCTAGATATATGGCTAACCAACCAAAAAAGAAAAAAAAAATAGAAAAGTGTAGCAAAATGAATTAAAGAGCAATGTTAAACAGCCAAAAAAAAAAAAAAAAAAAAACCGGGGAGCCCAAAGTAGTAGCATAAGTAATAAACATAAAGTAAGAATAAAGACTAAAATGAAGTATATAGGCTTTATACATATGTGATCAGAAAAAGAAATTCTATTCAAAGCAGACATTGGCTTTAAAAAAAACCCAGCTCTTTACAAGAAATACATGGAAAAGAAAGTGTCGAAAAAGAAAGGCTGAAATAGTGGGGTGGGCAAATAGGTGTCAAAAAAATGGAAAGCAAAGAAAGCATGAGTGACAATGTGAAAATCAAACAAAATAAAACTAAGGTCAGAAGCGCCAAACATAATAAAAAGATGCCACACAGTGAGGAAAAAACAGGCACCCCAAATGAAGAAAATACAGCAGTTATAATGCACAAAACAGGAGGGCAGTTACATAGATAAAGCAACAACTCTTATGCAAGCAAAGAACACTCAGAAAGGATCTGACTGTAGCAGCGGATTTTAATACATGTCTTCAGAAGTCTGGAATAAGTGAGAAGAGACATAAAGAACTGAATAGCACAATAAACAAACCCAAATTAATACATAAGCAGAACCTTGTAATATGTGAATGAGTATGTACCTGCCTTAATGCATCTATGGAAGGTTTAAAAAGTGAACCTTATACTTTGCTACAAAGAACAATTTAACAAAGTATGTATTTTCCAGTCTATTTCTCTGCTGGAATCCAATAAATTAAAAATATGGAATATAGTCTAGATAAAAGACAATAACCTTGCTGATCAAGCAAAAAAATATATAATATAAATGTGACCAAAGAGATTAACTATTTTGATATTTAGAAACTTGCTCCTAAATTATTTAGTATTATGGAGGAAATAACATTGATACTATAAGAACTGTGCTCAGAAGGAAATAGCTATAAAAATCTCCATAATTAAAGAATAAAAGCTAAAAATAAAGGCAATGGCACTTAAAGTGAGAAACAAATAGAAAACAAATAATAAATTAAACCAAAAAAAAGCAAAGAAAAGGAAATAAATATTGCCAAATGTAGAAACTGACAACATAGATTTTATAACAAATTAATAATAGAAAAGAGAAATGTAGTCAAAATTAAAAGCTGTTTCTTTAAAAAGCAAGAGAAAACCTGCAGAATGGTAGAGAGTATTTCCAAACAATATATTTGATAAGGGATTAATATCCAGACTATATAAAGAGCTTAAACAACTCAACAGCAAAAAAAGAAAAAAAAATTAAAAATGGGCAAAAAGACCTTAATGGATATTTCTCAAAAGAATATACAAACAGCCAACAGGAATATAAAAATGTGTTCATCACCACTGATCATCAAGGAAATGTAGAGAAAAAAGAAAATATGTATTGGTCAGCATTTAGAGAAAAGGAACACTTTTATACCGTTGGTAGGATTGTAAATTAGTACTCCATTATGGAAAACCAAAAATTAAAAATACAATTACTGTATGATCCAGCAATCCCACTAGTGGATATATATCCAAAGAAAATAAAATCAGTATGTCAGAGAGATGTCTTCACTCCCATGTTTATTGCAGCACTATTCACAACAGCCAAGGTACGGAATCAACTTAAGTGTCCAGCAACAGATGTACGCATAAAGGGAATGTGGCGTATATATTACAGAAGTATATATTACTTCTATTTTTGTTTTCATTTTCCATTTTTCTTTACCTGTTAAATTGAATGGTTAGCCTTAATTTTTCAGCCTTTCTTCTTTAGTAGAAACATTTAAATATACAAAGTGTCCCTCTGAGTAACATTTTTTTCTTCATCCCACAATTTCCATCTACACTAATTCCTTCACAAATGTTTGTTTACTAATACTCTTTATTTGGGTCTAAGCTATCCTTCACTTCCTCCTATAATTTTTTCAATTTTTTTAATAGCTTAATTTCTTTTCAGTTATTTTCCAATTCTGGCTGGTCATTTTTGGTAATCCTTTGTTTCTTGCTTGTTGTTTTATGCTACCTTTTATTTCTTTAAATATTTCACATATGGATGATATATTTGCTCCCTTTTAACATCTGTGGTCCTTGGGATCCTAAATCTGTTTATGTTTCCTGGTGACTCTCACTCAAAGTATCATAACTTATTTATGTATTTGGTGATTTTTGACTGTTAACTCATATTTAATTAAATTAATCCTCAGAAATCTATGGGACAAAATTGGGGTTTTTACCTCCTGAAAAAAAAAAGGGCTTGCTTCTGTGTGATGCCTGGTTGTTGATTGACCCGGCCTTTTGTAAATTATCTTGGGTAAATATTGGCATCCTAGAGAAAAGCCTGCCTTAATAAATTGCAATAGAATAGGTATCTTTAAAAACAAAAATTCATTTTCTCACAGTTCTAGAGGCTGAAAAGTCTAAGGTCAAGGTCTGGCACGGCCAGTTTCTGGTGAAGTCTCTCTTAGCTTGTAGGCAGCCACCTTCTCTCTGTGTCCTCACACAGTAGGGTGGGATGGGTAGAGCGAGGGAGGGGAGGAGAAAGACACAGTATACCCTCATATCTCTTATAAGAGCCCTAAACCTACTGGATTAGGGTCCTACCATTATGACATCATTTAACCTTAATTACCTCCAAAGGCCCTATCTCCAAATACAGTCACACTGAGAGTCAGTGCTTCAATATATGAATTTGGGGGAAGAGGAGACACACGATTCAGTTCATAGCACCAACCGAACATTGCTGTGGGCTGAAGCTTAATGTTTTAATCCCAGTGCTGAAACTGACATATGCCTCAAAGACCATCTTGACTTTAGCATTTGCTAACTACTTTCCATTATGTTAGTTTACTATTGTTGTTGTCATTTTCTTCTCCCCATAGCCCCCGGGACATTTACTTTACTCCTTTATGAGTCTAGATATGGTATAAAGAGTTATGTTTTTGCAGTGTATGGGAGAACTAATTGTACTGTAGTGGAAGTGCTTTTCAGAATATTTAGTCAGCAGTACTGCTGGAAGTAGAAGAGTTACAGCCTCTTGAAAGCTTAGAGGGTGCATATGTGGCCTAACTTGAATGATTACTGGCTGATAAGGAGTAGTATTCATAGTCCAGCCCATTTCCCTCATTGTATGCTACAAGTGTTATAGTGATTCTTAATCGTGTAGTCACTAATCACTCAGAGACTCTGATAAAAGTTAGCAAACTCATCTCCATAAAAATGTGTATATGCATATATGATCAACATTTTGCATGTAATGTCACAAAGTTTGCCCAGCCACGTAAAGCCCACCTATCTACATGTTATGATTCCAGGTTAAGAGACTCTAGATGGAACAACTAACAAAGTTTGTAAAATTATCGTAAGTGATGAACTGAAAGAAGATGTAGGGTCAGTATGCAGAAGGGAATAATAAACTTGGTATCCTCAGATTCTATCAGTGCCTTTTTAAAACACAAGGAAAATACAATTTTGATTCTGTACATATTAAATACTATGGTTAGATTGGCTTTTCTATGTATGATAATGAATTCAAAAAAGAGAAATTTTATCATTTCTGTGTTAGGCAAATAAGAGTTTTAAGGGCTGAGGTTTAACCTTAATTACCTCCAAAGGCCCTATCTCCAAATACAGTCACACTGAGAGTCAGTGCTTCAATATATGAATTTGGGGGAAGAGGAGACACACGATTCAGTTGAAAAATCAGCTTGCAAAAGGCAGATTAATAGGAGAAAAGGCATACAAATTTATTCACCTTGTATACGAAGGAGCCTTCAGAATGAAGACTGAAAGATACAGGGGAAATTGTCCATTTTTATGCTTAGGTTCAACAAAATGTCGGCACCCATGTAGAAACAGGATTGGACAAGAAGGGTGTGATCTAATGCTAATAGATTAAGTGGGGAAACCCAACAAGATTCTCCTTTTTTTAATTATTTCATAATATTATTGGGGTACAAGTGTTTGGGTTATATGATTTGCTTTTGTTCAGTTTGAGTAAAAGTTATATGTGTGCCCATCACCAAGATAGTGTGCACTGTGCCCATTAAGTGTGAATTTACCCGTCCCCTCCTCCCCCCTCCTACCTGCTTGATTTCTGTTGAGTTTTACGACTATACATGCACATGGGTGTTGATCAATTAGTTCTAATTTAATAGTGAGTACATGTGGTATTTGTTTTTCCATTCTTGTGATGCTTTGCTTAGAAGAATGGTCTCCAGTTCCTTCCCGGTTGTTACAAAAGGTATTAGCTCACCTTTTTTTTTTAATGTCTGAGTAGTACTCCATAGTATACATATATCACATTTTATTAATCCACTCATGTATTGAAGGGCACTTGGGTTGATCCCACATCTTTGCAATTGTAAATTGTGCTGCAATAAACATTCTAGTGTAAGTATCTTTTTGATAAAACGATTTTTTTTTGTTGGGTAAATACCCAGTAGTGGAATTGCTGGATCAAATGGTAGGTCTACTTTTAGTTCTGTGAGGCATCTCCACACTATTTTCCATAGAGGTTGTACTAGTTTGCAGTCCCATCAACAGTGTATAAGTAAGTGTTCCCTTCTCTCCACATTCATGCCAGCATCTGTTGTTTTGGGACTTTTTCATAAAAGCCATTCTCCCTGGAGTTAGGTGATACCTTATTGTGGTTTTGATTTGCATTTCCCTGATTACAGACTTTGAGCCTTTTTTCAGCAAGATTCTTCTTGTCCTCTCTAAGTATACCATCCTTCAGGGTATTGGGCAGGACCCTTTCTGGAATGGAGGTCTTATGACCTACAGAAAAACAAGCTAGGTCAGATAATTTATTTATGGACAGCTTTTACACAGAAAAGTGGAGGGAAAGTTAAAGTAATATATTTAGGTTTTATGGCTGGCTTTGGGGAAAAGGGGTTCTGGTTTCTAAAACGTGCCTTGGGGAAGAAGAATTCTAGTTTCTATGGCTAGCCCGGGAGGGGGCAGTGGGGGGTGGAGAACAGGAGTGAGAGACAGGAGAGCAGGAGATCAGAGGAAAACATTTGCTCTGAGGTTGCTTTTGAGGCCTTCATTTTGGGGTATTGTTTTCTGAGCCCCAACAGAGTCAAAGTTGTTCACATGCCAAGCCAGATTTTAATATTGAGATACAAGGCTCTAGTCTTGGCGTTTAAGGGACTGATTTGAGGGGTAAATGGGGAAGAAAAAAACCCCAACAACTAAGATGGTTTACTTGATATCCTAATGGATAGCTTTCCATTTAGCCAAAACCACAGTGCTACCATTAGGAAGTAGATAAATATTTCTTCTTCAAGGGCTTTGGTAATGGAGGCAGTACAAAATAGATCAGTGCATGACAGAACATGTGGCAGAAATTAATAAGACAACACTCAGTTCTGTGTGACCAGGAGGCTCCAGTATCAGAATAGTTAAATCAGGAAAAGAACAATAGAGTCAATGCCAAAAATAACATGAGAGCATCCAGGAGGGTTTCTTTGGAAAACAACACCTTAATTGGCTCAGTCATGGAACCAATGGCCATAAATGAGTATCAGTTCTCATTTGCAGATTTGTAGGTCAGAGCTGTGTTGCAAGGAATCTACACAGATGAAAATATAGCTTGTGAGCGATTTATTGCTTAGGTAAATTAGAGTGAATTCAAGGCTATCTCTAAGATAGCATTACCCCTACTCACATGCATTCCAATATGCCTTTTTAAGTAGGCAAATATCTCAAACACAACCTAAAAGAATATTAAAAGAGCATCATTGTTAGGAGCATGAGCCTCTGGAATTGAAATGCCAACATTCAACTCCTGGATCCTCCACTTAATAGGTGCTTGACTTGGCAAGATTACTAACAAAACTGCAGCAATATCTATGAGTAGCAGATGTATTGGTAGTAATATAAGCTATTTTATTTTATTCCAATAATAAATCACTGACCAAATAACTTTATCAGGTGAATGATACTGATTATGTGAAAAGTATAATTATGAATGTAAGCATGATGAATTTTTAGGCATTTTCATGTAATACTCAGAATTCAGACATCTTGCAGTGAATTTTCATGCAAATAGACTTCATCATATTCTCTTAATATTATAGGTAACAAAAAAAACCCTGCAGGGTTAGGCACTGTCAGCGTTTGTAGGCACAATCCAGGTGCCTATGCTGACTATAACTGTATTGTACATACATAGTTATATAAAAATACTCTTTGTGTTGTATTTAATAGCAAATCATCTCAAATCACAGACCAGTCATACAACTTAGAGATGAAAGGCACTTTAACTGTAGAAAGCAAACAAAATCCCTTCATTAATACTTTAAGATGATTGAAATATTTCTCTATTAAATGGAACTAAGAAGGGATAGCCATGCAAGACTTTCAGGCACATGGGGTGGGGAGTGATGGAAAGACAGTATTGAGCAGATCTACACTCACATTTGAGTGATCCAAGTTATTTTTAAAGAAAGTTTGGCGACTCATCTGCCTTATGAAAATAGGAGAGCAAGAAACATTCTTTGCTCAGTGTGAAGTTCCTCTGTCTTTCATATTTCTAATTCCAGGCAGCATGCTGTCTACTCTAAAGAACAAGAAAACAAATGCCAAGCTTTAATCAGAGTGGTATGGGCTGTGTAGGGACTTTCAGATCATTTGCCCATTCCTAACAATGCCATGCAGGCTCCCATCAGAATATGAATGCCTGGACCTTTGCCCTCGCTACAAAGAGAAGGTGCAAAACACTGACAAGGAGCAGCAAGTCTGGATTAGCTTAACATTCTTTTTCTATGTTCCAAAAAAAAAGAGCTAACAATTTCAATCTAATTTAATTCTATAATGAAACCAGGAATTAGAATCCCTGTAGTGCTGAGCTAACCTTTTTCAAGAGTCAGACTTTTTTTTTTCTTCTTCTTCTTTAACTGTATCTTAATAACACTGATGGCTCAAGGCTAAGGGATTGCAAAAAAAAAAAAAAGTCTATTAGCAAGAGAAATAGTGTAAATTCTCTTGAACCTTAAAAAGCTGCCTTTTAACAAGGATCTTTGTTTTTTAAAATGCTCAAACACTAATTATTTTTAACCACAAAGTATTTGATCATTTTACTCTATATATTCTTCAGGAAATTGAAGAGAGACATTTTCACTGGTTGATATTGAGGCTTGAAACTTCTGTTTCTCCACAGCACTGAATTTTGAATTCTAATACCACACATATGAGGGGGGGGAGGAATGAATTATGTCCCCTAAAACGTTGTATTTCTTGTCTCCCAATATCATAATTGGAGTCCCATTCCCATTGGAATGGGATTTAAGAACTTTTTTTTTCCTATTGTCAAAGAAAAATTGCACAAAACAAGTTAAACAGGCAAGGAATATTTTTTTCAAGATTCTTCCTATAGGGAAGAGACATTGATCTCAACTCCGCTGAAACAAAAGCCGGGAAAGTTTTAAGTGCTGGGGTGAGTTAGCAGGAAAGTCCTGGAGGACATTAGGGTGGAGGCTGGTCTTTGTGATCAGGTCATCTTTGTTTGCGGTTGGTGCTTATCAGAGTTAGGGTCCTACCCTCCCACAGAGACTAGGAGACAGAATTGCTATCTTCCTTGAAGATTATATTCAAAGGGATGGCTCCCAGGTCCTTAAGCAAGACATTTCAGTGTTGTAAAATCATTAAGAAACTTTTAAAAAGATTTACAAATAAATGCTCTAAGAAAAGGAAGGCCAGGGGCCTGCAGTCAGGAAGAAACCCATTTAAAGCCTAGTGAAGGTGAGGGGAGCATTAAGGCCATCTTGATCACTGTAGTCACTATAAGATAAAATAAATTCTACTGCTAGTTGATATGTCCATTTCTATGTGCTAAAACTTCAATTAGATAAGGACAGTTAGGAGATGCTATGTTTGAGAGAGAACAAATATAAGCCTCCAAATATTTCAGTCCTTGTTAAGAAATTCAAATGGTGTCTTCTTAAAATATTTACATAATCAAATTAGATAATACATTAAACATGATATATTCTATTTTTTAATCTAACAACCTATTATAGATTGTGTCCAAAGTTTGATGTTTTTATGTTGAATATCGTAACTACTTCATTTATTTAATTTGGAATTTACCTTTACAATGAAATAATATGCTTATGTTAAAAATTATGTAATTCAATCTAAATCTTGTTTTATTCAGGCCTATTTTTTTGTTTCTACTTAGCTACATCTGGTTTGTAACAAGAATGATATTTCTAAACAATGATATAACTTCAGTATTCCATGTAATGAAAAACCATATAGAAGTTTATTGTAGTTTTTAAAATTTACTTTTATATGTGATTTCTTCTGCCAGTCAAACAAGAGGGATAGTTTAAATCCTTTTTTAAGGTAAGGTTAACACTATCTTCTGGTGATTGGTTGAATACAGATTTGGAGAGCTTTAGTACTTTAAAATTTCTTACCAGGTCTATTTGATCACAACATTTTTCAGGCCATTTTAATACTTAGATTTTATATGGTTGTTATTTCATTTGTATTTGGTTTAATTTTTATTATCATGTTTTATGAATTAAAGAATTAGAGTAATTTATGGAAGAAAAATAGCAAATTGCTATTTTTTCCCCTTTTCATTAAGAAAAAATATAGAACTAGAATTTGTCCCTCTTTGGTACGTATGATATGCAGAATAGCACCCCCTAAAATGTCCATATCTTAATCCCAGGAATTTCTGAACATGTTATAAGAAAAAAGGGACTTGCAGGTGTAATTAAGATTATGGACATTGTGAACTAAAATATAATCTTAAATCCCCCAGCCAACTGAATGGACCCCCTCTTGGCCAAGGGGGACCCCAGAAATACCCCAAAGCTGAGTTGCCAGCCATGAGAAGGGAGGTCAGACATGCCTCATCACGCCCCCTTCCTTTCTTGGAGATATCCTTTCTGACCCATTAACAGGCCTGAAGTTATACAAGACAAAGCTTAAACCACACCTGCAGGTCACCCATTTACTTAACAGATCACTTCAGTCTTGGTATATGTCCATCCATCCGGTATACGTCTGGTGGCTTGTCTCTGATTAACAGACTTTCTTATCTTAAAATATTCTAAGCCTTGAAACAAAGCTTCATTTCTTTAACCATTTACAAATAGAAGAATCTTGAAACCCACCTATAACCTGTAATGCCCTGCTTTAAGATGTCCTGCCTTTTCGGGCCAAACCAATGTCTGCCTTCCATGTATTGACTTACGACTTTGTGCGTAATCCGTGTCTCCCTGAAATGTAACCCAACCACAGCAAGACCACTCACTCAACGCTTCTTGGAAATGTCTCCAGGCCATGGTCACACATATGCAGCTCAGAATAAACCTCTTTAAACTATTTTAAAGTTTGGGTTCTTTTTCATTGACAACATTAAGATAGGGGAGATTATCCTGGATGACCGAAGCAGGCCCAATCTAACAACACAAACCTTTAAAAACAGAGAATTTTCTCTAGCAGAAGAGGGCTAAGAGAATTGAGAGATGTCAGAGAGATTCAAAGCATAAGAGGAATTCAACACTGCTAGAGGAGGCCACGTGGACAGCATGGGAAGGAATGTGGGCAGCTCAAACCAAAGTTCAGTGCTCGCCTGACAGCCAGCAAGGAAATGGTAACCTCAGTCCTATGATATCAACGAACTGAATTTAGCCAACAGCCTGAATGATCTTGCAAGCAGATTCTTCCTCAAAGTCATGAAAGTAAATTCCGCCCTGCTGAGTTTAGTCTTGTGAGACCTGAAGCAGAGGAACTAGCTCAGCCACACCAGCCCAAACTTCTGACCCACAAAAATGAAAGTAGAATGAATGGGTATTGTTTTAAGATAGCAAGTTTTTGGTAATTTGTTATGGCCACAATAGAAAATTAATACAGTGTGTATATATAATTTATCTCCATATCTTCTTTCACCATACTTTATGAATAAAGAGTCAACAAATCAACTATATTTTCAAACATATTTTACATGACGTATGTACCCTGCAAAGTTTCCAGTTTTCTTTCACCTCTATGGACCTACAAAATTAATGCCTAAATTTGCCTGAGGAAAAGTGATATTCAAGGTAATTTAGAATCAAATATGTATGATTACTTTTAACAACTTCTTTTCTTTGGGTTCTCAGGTGTTAGTAATTTTATTCTTTTATATTATACTGAAACTTAAAACTTTAAATAAGGAAATTAATAAAATATTGATTTTTTTATTCCTTTTGAAACACAAAGGTATTTATCTGTATTCTTTCACTAACTTTTTATAAGATTAATACCTTTGAAAAGCTTTATCCAACAGATGTGAGTTTTATAAATATATGTATTTGTCCTGGCAGTCTGCTTTCCCTCACCAACTCTGCCAAAACTTATGAGAAGAAACAGTAAATGAAACATGCTGTTACCTTTAATATACAATTAAAGAATCAAAATTAGAGTATTTTAAGTACCCTACACTGTCACTTAAGTCAAAGTGCCATAAACTGAGTGGCATAAAAAATAGAATTTTATTTTCTCACATTTCTGGAATTCAGAAGTCAGAGATCAAGGTGTCCAATAGGTGCTTTCTTTTCAGGCCTCTGTTCTTGGCTTGCATATAGTTATCTTTTCCCTATGTCTTCACATAATCTACCTTCCATGTGTATTTGTGTTCTAATTTCTTCTCTTATAAAGACACCAGTCATAGTGGATAAAGGTCCACCCTAAATGGTTTTATTTTAATTACTTCTTAAAAGACCTTATCTCCAAATACAGTCACATTTAGTTACTAGAAGGTAGGACCTCAACATCTCAACATGTAAAATGTGAGGGGACACAATTCAGCCCATATTGGGATATAATGGGAAGTTATTTTTCTATACCTCACTCAAACTACTAAAATGACAGCAGAGACCATGATAAGTTCTGTGTACCTAGTATTTGGAGCAATGACTAAAAAAAGCTATATAAAGAAATGCACTCTAAAATACCATAGATAAATCAAAATGGAATACTAAAACTTGTTCAAGAAAATAACAGGTAGGCAGAAAACATAAACAGAGTATGAAAAGCTGAGGAAGCAAACAATAAAATAAAATGATAGAGTTAAACCATAACATGTTAATAATTAAATTGCATATAGGTAGACCAAATGCACAAATTAAAAATGGAAATCAATATAGTGGATTTTTTTAAAAACATTACCCAACTCTAAGCTGTCTATAACAATCTCATTTAAAATATAATGATAAAGTTCAAATTAAAAGAATGGAAAATGATATTTAATGTAAACATTAAACAAAGGAAAACAGGAATGATTATATTAATATCAGATAAAGTAGATTTTAGAAAAAAAATTACCAGAGACAGAGAGAGAGACATTATGTAATGATAAAAGGGTCACACATCAAGAACACATAGCAATCATAAATGTGTATGCACCAAACAACAGACCTACCAAATATGTGAGGCAAAAACTGATAAAACTCAGATGAGAAACAATAGGCAAATCTCACAATTATAGTGGAGACTTAAGGACCCATCCTTTACAAATTGACAGAACAACTGAAGAGAAAACCTGCAAGGATAAAGAACCCAATAATATCATCAACCAATAAGATCTGATCAGCATTTACGGAACAATTTACTCAACAACAGCAGAATATGTATTCTTTTCATATGTGCACAAAATATATAACAAGATGTACCATATTTTGAGTCATAAAACAAGCCTCAAAAAATTTAAAAGAACTAAAATCACACAGATCATTTTCTTTACCAAAATAGAATAAAAGTAGAAATCAATAAAAGAAAGATAGCAAGAAAATATTCACATCATTTGCGACATTAGTCTCAAATCAATAATCTAAGCAACCATATCAAGAATCATGTCATGGTCAAAAAGAAGAACAAAATAATTCCAAAACAAGCAGAAGGAAAAAAATAATTAAGATAAAAGCAATTTCATTCAACAGCTACATAATGCACATTCTTCTCATCAGCACATGGAACATTCTGTGGGATAGACCACACTTAAGGACACAAAATAAATCGTAACAAATTTTTAAAAATTGAAATCATATCATGCATCTTCTCAGACCACAATGGAACAAAACTAGAAACGAATAACAAGCAGAACTTTGGAAACTGTACAAATATGTAAAAATTTAACAACATGCTCCCAAATGACCACTGGGTCAATAATGAAATAAAGAAGAAAATCAAAAAAATTCTTGAAACAAATGAAAATAGAAGCACAATATCTCAAAACCTATGGGGTACAGAAAAAGCAGTACTGGCCAGGCACAGTGGGTCACGCCTCTTATGCTAGCACTTTGGGAGGATTACTTGAGGCCAGGAGTTTGAAACCAGTCTGGGCAATAGTGAGACCCTCATCTCTACAAAAAATAAAAAATTGGCTGGGCACGGTGGTGCATGCCTGTAGTCCCAGATACTTGGGAGGCTGAGGCACTTGAGCCCAGGAGTTTGAGGTTGCAGTGAGCTATAATGATGCCACTGCACTCCAGCCTAGGCAAAAGAGGGAGACCCTGTCTTAAAAACAAAACAACAACAACAACAAAAAAAAAAACAGTAAAAGCGGTACTAAAGAGGGTAGTGTATAGCAATAAATGTCCATACCAATAAAGTAGAAAGATTTCAAACAAACAACCTAATGATTCATCTCAAGAACTAGAAAAGAACAAATCAAACCCAAAATTAGGAGAAGGAAAAAAATAATAAAGATCACAGCAGAGCTAAACAAAATAGAGACTACAAAAAGTACAAAAGATTAACAAAACAAATTATTTTTTGAAAAAATAAACAAAATCCATAAACCATTAGCTAGATGAAGAAAAAAAGAGAGAAGACCCAAATAAATAAAATTAGAAACAAAAAAGGAGACATTACAACAAATACACTAGAAATCCAAAGGATCATTAGAGACAATTACGCGCAACTATATGCCAATAAATTTAAAAAACCTGGAAGAAATGGATAAATTCCTAGACAAATGCAGCCTACCAAGATTGAACCAGGAAGAAATAAAAAACCTGAACAGACTAATAACAAGTAACAAGAATGAATCAGTAATAAAAAGATCTCCCAATGACAACAACAAAAAAAGCCCTGGACCAGATGACTTTACTGCTAAATTCTACCAAACTTATAAAGAATAACTAATACCAGTTCTAATACCAGTTCTTCTTAAACTACTCCAAAAAATTGGAGAGGAAAGAACTCTTCCTAACTAATTCTATGAGGCCAGCATTACCCTAATACCACAACCAGACCATGACAAAACAAAACAAGAAAACACGGGTCAATATCCCTTAAAGGCCAGGCATGGTGGCTCATGCCTGTAATCCCAGCACTTTGGGAGGCCGAGGTGGGAGAATTGATTCAGACCAGGTGTTCAAAACCAGACTGGGCAATATAACAAGACCCTGTCTCTATAAATAATTTTTAAAAATTAGCCAGGCATGGTGGCACATACCTGTAGTCCTAGCTACTCAGGAGTCTGAGGCAGGAGGAACACTTGAGCCCAGGAGTTCGAGTTTGAGGCCACAGTAAACTATGATCAAGCCACTGCACTCCAGGCTAAGTGACAGAGTGAGACCCTGTCAAAAAAATAAATAAAAAAATAAAAACACCTGTAAACCTCTGATGAACACAGACATAAAAATTCTCAACAAAATATTAACAAGCCAAATTCAACAGCATAACAAAAAAATTGTACACCATGATTAAGTAAGATCTATCCCAGAGATACAAGGAAGGCTCAATATATACAAATCAATAAATGTGATATTTATTTAATACATCACATCAAGACAATGAAGCATGAAGACTATATGATAATCTCAATAGATGCAGAAAAAGCATTTAATAAAATTCAACATCTTTTCAAGATAAAAAACTCTCAACAAATTAGATATAGAAGAAACAAATTCAACACAATAACGGTCATATATGACAAACCCATAGCTAACATCATACTGAACAGAGAAAAGCTAAAAGTTTTTTATTTTAGAACTGGAACAAGACAAGGATGGGGTGGGTAACCTCTGGCCTTCTGATTTCAAGATTGTTCTTTTTTAAGCACCAAAGGAGGCAAGAAAAGCTTTGTCTTTTTCTGCTGCACTCCTTTTAATGAAAAGATTTGTTCTGTAAAATTTGGATTCAGTCCAAAGGCTACACTTAAGGACCTAGAAAGCCACATATAGCCTTAAGGCCACAGGTTCCCCACTTAGCCAGAGCAATTAGTCAAGAAAAAGAAATAAAGGGCACCCAAATGGGAAAGAAGGAAGTCAAACTGTCTTTGTTTTGCATACGACATGATCTTATATGTAGAAAAATCTAGATTCCACCAAAAAACTCTTAGAATTGATAAACAAATATAGTAAAGTTGTAGGGTACAAAATCAACACACAAAAATCAGCAGTGTTTCTGTATACTAATAATGAACTCACAGAAAAAGAAATCAAGAAAGAAACGCCATTTACAATAGCCACAAAAAAAAATCTAGGAATAAATTTAACCAAAAAAGGTGAAAGATCTCTACAATGAAAACTACAAAATACTGATGAAAGAAATTGAAGAGCCCTCACAAAAATGGAAAGCCCTCCATGTCACAGATTGGAAGAATTAATATTGTTAAAATGACCATCCATTCTGCTCAAAGTTTTTTATAGATTCAATGCAATCCTTACCAAAATATCAATGACACTCTTTACAGAAACAGAAAAAAAAAATCCTACAATGTGCATAGAATCACAAAAGACCCCAAATAACCAAAGCAATTATAGAGTCTAAAGCAACTCCATCTTGGATGCTAATCCACCACGTTGACTTCTGATTAACCCATGTTCCGGGTGCCTCTAAGATCTGTACTTTATCCTGCCCTTAGATCAGAACAATCTTGCCCATAAATCCTGCCCTTAGGCAGATTCACATAGCATTCTTGCCCCTCTCTGAGGGGGTCATCTTCAACTGTTCTACCCATTCCTTACCTATGGTATATAAGCTCTGGGTCTGGGGGATAATGGCCCAGGGATCCACCATCCTTGTCTTGTCTCATGGCCACCGGAGACATGGCTTTTGTTTGTAAGTCCCTATTAAATGTTTCTTTTTGAGAAACTGGATATGTCAGCCTCTTTCTTTGGCCTCTCAGCTTCCTCAGACTTTGGGGGTAGATTTGCACAGACATAAAGAACAGCAATAGAACACAGAACAGCAATCTTGAGCAAAAAGAACACAGCTACAGATATAGCACTATCTGACTTCAAAATATACTACAAATCTATCAAAACAGCATAGTACTGATATAAAAACATACACATAGACCAATAAAACAGAACCCAGAAATAAACCCATGTTTACAGCCAAATGATTTTCCATAAAAGTACCAAGAATATTAATTGGGGAAAAGACAGCCTCCTCATTAAATGGTTTTGGATAAATTGGATATCCATATGCAGAAGAATAAAACTGGACCCCTATCTCTCACCATATATAAAAAATTAACTCAAAATAAACTAAGACTTAAATGTAAGACCCCAAACCATAAAACTACTAGAAGAAAACATAGAGAAAATGCCTCAGGACATTGGTCTAGGCAAAAATTTTATAAGTAAGACTACAAAAGCAGAGGCAACAAAAGAAAAAATAGACAAACAGGATTTTATCAAGCTAAAAAGTTCTGCACAGCAAAGTGAACAATCAACAGAGTGATACAACCTGTAGAATGGGTGAAAATATTTACAAGCTATCTATCTAACAAGGGATTAATATCCAGAATATACAAGGAACTCAACAACTTAACAGCAAAAAAAATAATTTGATTAAACATTAGGCAAAGGATCTTAATAGGCATTTCTCAAAGAAGACATACAAATGGCCAACAAGTATATGGAAAAATGCTCAACATCACTAATCATCAGGGAAATGCAAGTTAAAAACACAATGAGATATCATCCGCCCCAGTTGGAATAGCTATTATCAAAAAGAAAAAAAATAACAAATGCTGGGGAAGATACAGAGAAAAGGGAAGTCTCATATGCTGTTGGTTGAATGTAAATTAGTACAGCCAGTATGGAATTATGTGTACATACAGGGCTTAGTGTACACATTCTTCTGTGCTCTGTCAACTGAAAGTCCCTTTAAAAATGACAGTATAGTAGCAATGAGCATAGCTAGTATTTAGAACTTTGTTTCTAAACTATTCACCATGAAAAAGATCCAGGGTCAATGGAGAAATTGAGGATTCTAGGAGGAGGGCCAGAAATATTCAAGACAAGCATGGAACATCTTATAGCACCAGAAAGTAAGAAAGTGCTAAAAAAAAAAAATTCTGCATTTATGGGCATTATGTCAAAGGAAGGCAGAAGCCACCTGAAAAGGCTCCCAATGGACCCAATGGCCAAAGCTGGAACAATTTGAGTAAGGAAATGAATAAAGTAGTATTGGATTGTAACACAAAGTGTAACATAAATATCCATAAATCCATACTGATATAAATAAATAAATGCATAAATAAATGTGGAGAAAGAATAAATTTCTCTGTAGGAGAATTCAAACAATTCATGTAGATACCGCACTCTCAAAAAGGGAGAACATAAATCTCCACTCCCTATGTGTAGACTGTGCACAGTGACTTCTTTCCAAAGAGCTCAGGATGAAGGAGAAAGAAGGAGACTGACTAACTATATAGTGAAAACACCTGACAGACACCACCCCAGCCAGGTGAGCAAGGAGCATCCCAACAGTGATAAACCATGTTGATAGTATGGACCCTGAAATGATGTGGTGAGCTCCCTCCCCAAAACTCATAACCTCCCCAAAACTTACAACCCTAGTCTAATCATTAGGGGAAAATGCAAATTTTAATAGAGAGGCATCCTACAGAATGCTTGACCTCAAAACTGTCAAAGTCATCAAAAACTAGGAAAGTCTAAGAAACTATCAGAGCCAAGAAGAGTCTAAGGAGACATGAAAACTAAATATAATGGAATATCCTGGAGGGGATCCAGGAAAAGAACAAGACAATAGGAAAAACTGAGAAAATCTGAACAAAATACAGACTTTACATAATAATAATGTATCCATATTGGTTCATTAATTGCAAAAAATGTATCATACTAATAAGACATTAATAATAGGGGAAACTGTGTGGGGAGTATATGAGAACTCTCTGTACTATCTTCTCAATTTTTCTGTAAATCTAAAACTGTTCTAAACAGTAAAGACTGCTAAAAATAAATGAATACAGTGGTCAGTTCAAAACATAACACACACACACACTAGAAGGTCAGTGCTTTGCCCCTCCATGGTGCCTTTCTTTTCGCTTCAGTGCATTATCCTGACAATAGACTGTTTAGCATCTCAGTATGTGCCATATTGGTTGCCAGTGGTGTTGGACCATGGACTCAGCTGGCTCAGGGATTTAATTAATAGGTGTTGCTCTGGGGTTCTAGCTTTTGGCTACAGTGCAAAATGATTTCATTCCCAAGTGGGAAAGTAGAGATTTTCATATCTGAACTTTCCAGGACAAACTAACATTTTATTTCAATAGAAAGTTGTACCAAATTTTTATAAAAATTATAGCTTGAGTATATGATGATCAGTATTTATTTTCTACACTGATTTTAATTTGAGGACATATTAGTGTGAAAGTGTTTATCATCCATATATTATATACATGACTAAATAGTTTTCCTAAAGTATACTCTTCACTCTTCCTCATTATTAAACGATGTTTGCCGCTCATAATTTACATATACCTTTTGTTTTCTGCACACAAGGTATTAAGCAAATATGGTTCCAAATATCTATTCATTTGTAATTAATTTAACTCAATTCTCACATTAAAGTAGTCATGCTTGTGTTAAAATGCACAAATGTGGATTATTCAATATAGAAAAAGGAAATAGCTGGTGATTAAAAAACGTCAAGAGGCAAATCCATCCTTCAGGGAAAAAATGTAATTATGTTTCTCAGGTACAAAACAGTGTCTATTTATTATTTTCTCTTGCTTAAAATATCTTCATATACAAAATTAGTCATCTTTTATTCAACAATTTCAATTTCCTTTCTTGATGATATCATTAAAATAATTCTATTTTAACTTTATGTCCTAGTTGTTGCAAGCTAATAATCACAATACATAAAACAGAAAATGAAATAGGTATGTCTTATGTGTACCTAATTTTCAATTCAAGATTTTTTGTGTTTAATTTCACAATATATTTTAAAAGAGAGGAATGCTTCCAAAAAGTCTCAGAAATAAATTCTTCTGCTGGTAAGTAGAACAGATAATTTAGGAATGTTATTAGAAAATAACCTCCTCCTTGCCAGGTGCTGTGGCACGCCCCTGTGTTCCCAGCTATTTGGGAGGCTGAGGTGGGAGAATTGCTTGAGCCCAGGAATTTGAGACCAGCCTGAGCAACATGGTGAGACCCTGAGTCAAAAAAAAAAAAACAACAAAAACCTCCTTCATGTTTTGCTTTCTGACAGGCAGCCAATCATGCGTAAAGCAGAGTAATTCAATCATCATAACTTCTTCAAGGCATTTCTGAAAAAAATATTTGACAATGTTTAAAAGAAAAAATATCAACAAAATATTTGAATAAACACCTTATAATAGAAAAATTAGAAAACAGATAAATGAGATAAACATTAGAAGTCATTGATTTTTTAAAAAAAGTGTTGTTAACTCAGTGCTCATCCTGTGTTTTTAAAAATCTTTTTTGACAGAGTATCAGGACACAAGGCATTTGTTTGTTTTTTTGGTTTTTTGGTTTTTTTAGGACACAAGGCATTTGCATGTTTGAGCGCCCTGGCAGGGAGCCAAGCAACCTGGGCACGCAAGGCAGGAGAAATGAGCTGCCCCAGCACAGGGCGGTCAAGGCCGAGACGGTGATCAGGAGGCTGATGGAAAACAGTGCTTCGGGGCTTTGGAATCAGAAGTCACTGAGTGAGTAACCAGAAAAAGTCAGTGCTCAGAATTCAGTTGGGAGTAAAAGTGTGAATCCACCCACACCTATGGTTATGGGCTCAGAAGCACATGGGTCCTGGCAGTCAAGGTAAAGCCACGTCCATTACAAGTGAGGAAGAGACAAGACTCCCATACCGGAAAGCAAGGAAAAATAAATCAGGAATTCACAGGACCTGAAATGGCAAAGCAATGCAGAAGGAGAACTGACCAGGAAGCAACTTTTGTTCTAGACAGGAATGATGCCAGGTTTCCCACCTGTGTCATTGTCATCCCATAATCCTTGAACAACCCAGCCCTTAGAAGGGAAGCTGGAAAGTCCACACTCAATGAGAGCAGAGCAGAAATGGAAGCAGAGCTGGCACATCACAAAGTATTATCATTTGTAATTAATTCATCACCTCACACAGCTGATTACAACATGATGGGCCTGTTCTGCATAACCACACTGCTCAGATTAACCCATCTCAAAAGGGAATCCATATTTCACTTCTCATAGAAGTAAAAACCTTCCTAAAACTAAGTTCCCAGATGATGAAAGACAATTTGTTCATTGTGCTCTTGCTGCATGATCTCTTAACTTTTGTGGCAGGGGAAGGGATCTATAAACAAAATTAATCGAAGAATAATTTTTTGATAAGAGCAACTCATACCACAGGACTAAAGCAATTCAAATTGCCTAGATAGGCACTGAAAATAACAAATCATAAAATATTCTCTGTGCTGGGACAAAAGGTTTTAGGTTTTTTTAGAGAATACATTTTTACATTTCTAATGAACTTTTGATATAGAAGACAGATAATGCTTGCCCTTCACAAAGACATATATTTATTTGTCTTTAATATGTATTGTGAAATGAATCTGGTAAACAGAGTACTTATTGTGGACCTTTTATTTTGGCAGGACCCCATGGTGGAAAAACCCCAGGAAGCCTATGACAGAAGGGCAGGTGCCACGGTGGCCCTGTCAGCTCTTCTTGGTTCTCAACATGGCCTCAGGGCACAGCACACATCTCCCCTTTTATTTGTTTCCATGTTTCAAAAACAGTATAAAGTCATTTGTTTTCCATTCTAAAGATTTAAACATCAAGTTTTCCATCTCATCAATGACAAGCTTTGATAAGCTTACGAAAGTAAGCTTTATGTAAAGTGCACCTACTTACCTCCATCCTGATGGGGCTCACAAAGGATTCTCACAAACATCTGGAGTTTTGCTCTACTTTCTCATGTTCAGTTCTGGATCAACTCATTATTGCAATAAATATTTTTTGGCTGTCTGCTATATAGGGCACTATATTGGTGACTATTCCCCAGAGGCGTTTGGAATTTGGGGAAGAAAATATAAGTTAATAGACAATGACAAATACAATGAGATAAATGTTGTAAAAGCAGTGTCCTAAGAGTGGGGACTATAAAGCTCATAGACTTTGAGAGTTCCCAGAAAGCTTTCTGGAGGTGATATCTAAACTTAAGTTTTAAAGTAAAGAGGAGGTAACTACTCAGATGGAGGATGAGAAAGATATTCCAAGTCAGCTGAAACTTTCTGCAGTTCAGTTGGGTTGGAACATAAAATTCAACACAAAGAATTTGAAATAAAGGCAAAGGAAAGGAGGTTCCAAACAATGATGAGCCATTTGGTTAAGAGCAAAATTAAATTAAGAGGCAGAGAAAGAATTACCCCATGGGCAAGAATATAAAAAGGGATCAGAAGTAAATCCAGGAGGGTTGTAGTATCACAGGAGTTAAGTGTTTTTCAAGAATGTGAGAAAATGATGAACATCAGGTATGACAGCCTGAACGTAAAGACAACAGCAAGACAATATATAAAAATATAACTCTTGCCCACAACCTGGCGCAACCAGCCGAGGAAGCCAAACCACAACCTCTTCAGCAGTTGGTCCAAAACAGCCAGGAGTTGATCAATAACTGCCAGCTTCCCTAATTTTTCCTTTCATTCCAACTTTAGAACCAACCAGAGAAAGCCAAATATTCTCCCCTAACCAATCATATAAGATATTCTGCTTCTAGTTAGCCCACCAACAGCTTTCCCAGGCCAGTGGTCTCCAATTAGTGTATACCTGAAGTCTTCCTCTTTGTTTCTTCACTATAGAGCTATCCTAGTCCAGTTGTGCTGCTGTAACAGAACACCACAGATAGAGTAACTTGGAAAGAACAGAAATTTATTTTCTCATAGTTCTATAGGCTGGGAAGTCCAAAATCAAGGTGCCAGCAGGTCCCATTGTCTGGTGAGGGCTGCTGTCTGCTTCTAAAATGGCCTAGACTTCCTTTTTGATTTTGTTGTGTCTCTTTCCTTAGACAGCATAGCGCAGTAATTAAGAGCATGAACCTCACACATAGCCTGCCTTTATAACTTTATAACCCCAGTTCCACACCTTACTAGCCATGTGCATTTAAGAAAGTCATTTAGTTTCTCCATGCCTCAGTTTTCTCACCTGTAAAATAGAGATAATAATAGCGCTAACATTTGAGGTTGTTTTGAAGATTAATTTCTATTTGTAAAAGCATGTAGAACAGTGCCAAGGACATACTAAGTACTATGTAAGTATTTCTTTAATAAACAAAATCACTCCCATGTCTTGTATCTCTATGTTTGTATCTTATAAACATATCTCCAAACTAGATAAATCTTCAAAGTCCAAATTGGTACATCCAACTATCTAGTTGACTTCCTTTCTTGATGGCTCACAGGCAGCTGTCCCAGGACAAAATCACAGTTCATCGTATCTGTATGGAGCAGCTTACATTTGATAGAAAAGTCTACAGTAACGGAGCAGAAAACTAGAATCACAACATGTCGGAGGTTCCCATGACAACAGCTTTTCTCCACCCCCACAGGACGTTGCCCTTAGCTTCCCAAGCAGGGGTGTGGGTAGAAGCGAGGGAACCTGCAGAGGGGAAGGAGGGACGCTATGGGAAATGCCCCGGGATTTATCAGTTGGTAAGAACACGCATGCTAATGAGAGCAGTGTCTAGTTGTTATGATCACTGATGTAACAGTGATGCAGATCTGAGTAATGTCCCAGGTCTTCGCGATTACTATTCCAAAGTCACTCGTGGGGTGCCATCACATCCTCACACAACTGACTCATTTGAAGCAGGCTTCGCTACTTCCAGTAAGCTCATTAGGCTTCACTATTCCTTCAGTCCAGGCTACAGATGCAGACAGACAGCAGGCTTCCCTTTGTTCTGTGTTTCCTCTCTGGGTGAACAGTATCACTGGGACCTCGGGCTGCCCTTGCACAGACCTGCCAGATGCTCCCGGGCCTACATTCACCTTCACACCAAGTCACCTTCCGAAAGTGCTCGTCAACTCTACTTTCTCAGTTTCTCCAATCTTTCCGCTTCTTGCTTCATCAAGGCCACTGCATTGATCCAAGCCACCACCCACTCTCACGAACATCCCAGGCTCCTGCATTCCTACTCCTGCTCCAGTCTCTCCACGAGCTATCAGAACATTTTAAAATAAAATTTCATCTTGTTCTTTCTCTGCTTAAAACCTTTAAGAGCTCTCTATTTCTCTTAGTATAAAGTACCTCACTATCCTTAGCTCCTCCTAAATAACAGCCTGCCTGACCTGGTCCCCCCACCCCCATTCCAGCAGTAGTCTCTTACTGTTAACGAATTTCTGCCTCAAGGGCTTTGCATAAGTGGTTCTTCATTCTCGAACTGACCTCTACAACTTTGCCTAATTAACTCTTTTCAACATTTCAACATTCACTCTAACGCCACTTTCAGCAAGAAGACTTGCCTCTCATTTTTTTTGCTTAACATAACTTATTACAATTGCAGTGAAACAGTTTATTGTGTAATGTGTCTCTTCTATTAGACTATAAACCCCGTGAGAGCAACATCTAGCCTGGATTGGGTGTTTTTTAAAGGCTTGTTGTATAAATAAGAGAAGGTTATTGACAAGAAAGAAGGATTTGGACAGAGAAACAAAGGCAAATTATGGAACCACAGTAAGGATCTGATTTAGGTTGACGCGTGATTTAGAATGACATCTGCTGGACTTGGCAGCTGAGACCGGAGAGGAAGTTTCTGCTGAGTGAGCGCATTGGAACAGTAACAGTACAAGGTAGTCAGAAATCTGTCAAAAATTATTTAAATTGATGAAGCTTGGGATTTAAGAAAAAAGAATAGCTAAGAGAAAATTTGTTTCTCATCTTATACGTATTTGGCTTAGCAGTATATGTAGATGCATAAATTGAATGTAGAAATTTTAAACTTGATTTCAAGTTAAACCAGAGCAGAGCAAACTGTTGAAGAATAATGTCTGTTTTGAGACTATGTTTCAACCATCTATTGATTCATGGCAGAAACTAGGACAATCAAATCAATGACAATAAAAATTACATCAAAGAAAGAGGATAATGATAATAATTAGATTATTATTTACCTACATAAACGACCATGTGGATTAATACAAGCTCATTATTAAAGTTGTAGATACAGACACTAGCAATCTTTTTTTTTCCTCCCAAATAGTATTTTTAAAAGAAATGGGTATAAATAGTATAATTCACTTTCAGGCTGTCATTTCCAAAAAGAGATACATAAAAGCAAATTATTTCAAAGACCATTTTGGTTGATGTTAGGTTAAAATTATATTAATTGCCTTTACCAATGACATGATGTTAGTTAAAAGGATTTTTAAAATATATGATTCTAAGGAAATGCTGAGTTCGTTATCAAATTATCCTAGGTACTTATGGTTAGGAACTAATTTTACTGGAACAGCTGATATTGTACATTCGTTTAAGAAAGTCATAGGACAAGTAAGCACTCTACCAGATGTTTTGTGTCTAAGCTACTGGGTTTTGTTTCAGCTCAGTCCAGCAGCTCTTCCAGGGCATCTTGGGAGATGACATCTCATGCAGGGCAATATATGAAATCAGGTGTTGAGCACAGAGGGAGTACAATTTACTGTAAACGGTTTTAACAGTCTCAGCAAAAAAATTTGTTTCATGAAAAGAAAAAAAATTCAACCAATCTCTACTTGTAAAAGAGGGTGTTAATAACTTCACAAGATAAATGCTCACCTTTCTTTAGATTTTATGCCATTTTTGTGCAGGCTTTGCGGGATTTATAAATGGGATTTTTAAACCAGTTTTCTGCATCTTTGATATCATAATGCTTAAGCCCCTCTCACAGAGTCACACATCTACATGGCGGGGCAGGGAGAAATGAACATGGCCAACCTATGTGACTTTTTAAATTGTCTAACAGTAGTTAGACAATATTCAAGGAAATGATGTCATAGATCCTTTTCCAGCCCTTTTCATTTTTACAGCACTTCTCCTCTACCGTTCTTTACTTCAATTTCAGGAAAATGCCTGAAAACTGACATCTATCCAGCACATATAATACCTCAGGCAGTCAAGTCATCAAGCTGTTTACACGGCAACAGTAGCTGTCCAAATACCTCAAAAAAGCTATCATAAGTCATCATGTCATGCCGTAATTCTATGTTTTGTGAGGGCATTAAGCAATCTGGCAAGAAAATCACAAAAGCTAATAATGTATTTATATTACTCAGTCTGGCTCAAAATTACAGCTGACAGTAATATCTTAGCTCATTCGTGAAACTGTTTCTGAAACTCTCCAAATGCACAACTATACCAGAAGTGAAGCAAAAATTGTACCCACAAATTAATTTCCTAAATATTCTGGAAAATTGGAAGCTCAGAATGAGCAAGAAAAACCTCTAAAAATTGTGCATTTTGAGTCACTGACAATAATGTTAATCTGTGTATCAATGTAATCTTTCTCCAAACAACCACTCTTCATAGTTGAAATAAGGAGGAATTTTTAAATTGACTCAGAAAGAAAGTGGACATTGTTATATGTTTATACTTTATTCTAACATATTACTCTCCCATTAGGAATACATAGAAAATTATCAGGAAAGAAGGGAAGGTCTAATCCTTACGTTATCTCCGTAGCACAGAGAAAAGGCAACAATTCATAGGCTTGCTTTGTGTATAGAAGGTCTACTGGGGAGTGTTATGGGTTAAATGGTGTACCCAAAAAAGATATGTTAAAGTCCCTCTGTATTTGGGAATGTGACCTTATTTGGAAATAGGATCTTTGCAGATGTAATCAAGTTAAGATGAAGTCATTAGTATGGACTCTGACTTAATAAGTCTAGCATCCTTAAAAAAAGGGAAGAGACAAAGGGATAGATGTGCACAGAAGGAAGATGTTGTGCAGATACATAAGGAGAACACCGTATGACAACTCAGACAGAGATTGGAATGATGCATCTATAAACCAAGGACAACCCAGGATTGCTGGCAACCTCAGAAGCTAAGAGAAAGGCATGGAACAGACTCTTCCCTGCAGCCTTTAAGCAGATCAATTCATGGCTGAGCAGACACTTTGATTCTGGAGTTTTAGCCTCTGAAACTCTAAGAGAATAAATTTCTGTTCTTTTTAGCTACCTGGTTTGTGCTACTTTGTCATAGCAGCCTTAGGAAACTAATATGGGGTATTTCCTCAGAAGCAACACCCATGTGGAAGTTAGAATAGCAAAATCAGGCAGGGAGAGAAGAAACTGAATGCAGTCACAGCAGGAGCTCAGCTGAGCTCATGAGAAACTCTGGAGCTGCAATGATCCTTCAAGGTTGTTCTCTGTTGAGGATGGAGCCAGGCATTGTACCCCTGCACAGAGCCATCACTGGATGTAGGCTACCCCAGCATGTTATTCTTCCAGCCAAGGACAATGCCCAGAGAGACACTCAGTTTGAGTCCTCAGCAACCCACACTGCCAGCAGCTTAGGGAGTTAGTACCTCCATTTTGAAAGGAGGAACCAGGCAGCACAAAAACATTAATACATCCTTGTGCACATCCTCGTGTATTTCTATAGGATAGATTCCAAAATTAGTAACACTGCTCAAAAAATGTGAGTGTTGTTAAATTTGATACTGCCAGGTTGCCCTTGCTAAAGTTGATCTATTCATAGTGCATGAGAATATCCATGTTTCCTTCTTCATCCATCCTCTTAAGCTGTGGCCAACCAGATGGATGACATAGCCAATCATGCTTTCATTATACTGTCAAATTATTAATACAGTTGAACATCCTTACATATAATTATTGGCCACTTTTTGTTTCTTCTGTGAAGATCTTATGCATATTTTTGCACATTTTCTTATTGAGTTTTCTTTTATCTAACCGATAGTACCAAAATATATTTTTCAATTCTTTGCAGGAATATAAGTGGCAAATATTTTTATTCCAGTTTTTTTAGAGTGATTTTTTTTCTGTGAGACAGGGTTTTACTCTGTCACCCAGGCTGGAGTGCAGTGGCACAATCATAGCTCACTGCAGCCTCAAACTCCTGGACTCAAGTGAAGTGATCCTCCTGCCTCAGCCTCCTGAGTAGCTAGGAATACAGGTGTGCACCACCAGACCTGCCTAATTTATTTTTAATTTTTTTGTGTGTGTAGACAGTGTCTTAGTATGTTGCCCAGGCTGGTCTCAAACTCCTGTCCTCAAGCAATCCTCCCATCTCGGCCTCACAAAATATTGGAATTACAGGCATGAGCTACCATGCCCAGCCCTTTGGGGTGATTTTTTTCATTGTTAAATTAAATCTTTACAATGCTGAAACATTTGATATTTCTGTTTTCAAATTTAATTTTTTAAAAATTTTTTATTGAGGTAAAATATATATAATTTACAATCTTTACCATTTTTAACTATACAGATAGGTGGTAATAAATACATTTATTCTCTTTATTCCCCTTCCTCACCCCTTCCCTTTCCTGGCCTCTGGTAACCACCAATCTAGTCTCCATTTTCATGAGATCCACTTTTTTTAGCTCCTGCATATGTCTGAGAACTTGTGATTTGTGATTTTGTGTGTGTGTGTGCTTGGCTTATTTACTTAAAGTAATGGCCTCTAGTTCCATCCATGTTGCTGCAAAAGACAGGATTTCATTCTTTTTTATGGCTGAATAATATTCCATTGTGTATATGTACCACATTTTCTATATCCATTCATCCATTGATGGACACTTTGATTCCATATCTTGGCTATTGTGAATAGTGCTGCAATAAACATGGGAGTGCAGATATCCCTCTGATATATTAATTTCCTTTCTTTTGGATATATACCCAGTACTGCAATTGTTGGATCATATGGTAGATCTATTTTTAGTTTTTGAGGAACCTCCACACTATTCTCCACAGTGGCTATACTATTATAGTTTACATTCCCACCAACAATGTATAAGAGTTTCCCTTTTGGCATATCCTTGCCAGCATGTTATTGCCTTTTTAATACAAGCCGTTTTAACTATGGTGAGTTGATATGGCATTATGGTTTTGATTTACATTTCTCTGATTAGTGATGTTAAGTATTTTTTCATATACTTATTGTCCATTTCTATGTCTTCTTTTGAGAAATGTTGGCTCAAATCTTTTGCCCATTTTTAATTGGATTATTTATTTTTTTGTTACTGAGTTATTTGAGCTCCTTATATATTCTGGTTATCAATCCCTTGTCAGATGGATACTTTGCAAATATTTTCTCCCATTCTGTGAGTTTTCTATTTACTTTGTTGATTGTTTCCTTTGCTGTGCAGAAGCTTTTTAGTTTGATATAATTTCAATTACCTATTTTTGCTTTGGTTGCCTATGCTTTTGAGGTCTTACACAAGAAATCTTTGCCCAGACCAATGTCCTAGAGCATTTCCCAATATTTTTTTCCAGTAGTTTTATAGTTTCAGGTCTTAGATTCATGTCTTTAATATTTTGATTTACAAATCTCTTAATATTTTGTCATTTGTATTTATTGTCTATTGTCTTACATATGATTATAAAATATTTGTGCACAATGTCTTATAGTAATATATAAATTTATTTTTAATCATCTAGAATTTATTATTATTATGAATGATATCAGGAAAAGAGTCAAATTTTTAAAAAATTGATAGTTAATTGCCCACACAGGCTAATTTCTTAGTGACTAGTCATGCCATAAATTTTTGTATATACCTGTTTCTGTTTTTATACTGTTTTTTATAAAACTTGTTTATGCATACATCATACCATTATTTCCTGTCATTTTAGTATAACTTACTATCAAAGGATGTTTTTCTTCTTCCCTTAAACATTTCCTTGGCTGTATTTCTCCATATACATTTGCAGAGAAAATTTAGATTCGACTTGCCCAATTTTATTTTCAAAAATGGGACTGGGATAGTAGTTGATTTCACTCCATCTTTAGATTAACTGTGTGATATTTGACATCTTCACAATACTAATTCTTTCCATCCAGAAACTTTCTTAGTGAAGTCATATAGGTTTCTTCACAAAGGTCTTATTGAAGCTTTTGATTGGTTGTTTACTTATTAGTTTAAGTTTATTCCTAGGTATTAGAGCCTTTGGTTCTATGTAAAGACATTGTTTATTTTCCTTCATGATATTTATTTTTATTAGTAGTATATCTGCTGGTTGGCCTTATTTCTAACATTTTTCCAAAATACTATTTATTGGAGATTTTCTAATGGGGTTCAGATTTTCCAGAGATAATGATAATCATCATCCTTTCCCTATTTCTAATTATAATAATTCTAAAATTAAAAAATAGAATACTATGCTATTCTATTTTGACACAAATTTTTTCAAGGTAAAGAAGTTTTCTCTTTTCCAGCTTACAAAATAATTTTGTTATAGCTCTTAGATGTCTCTCTTGTTTTTTGAACTTCATAATAAGTAATTGAGGGATCTGTTCCTTAGCTAAAATCTTGTGTGTGATCCCTCAGACCCAACCATGGGCAATAAGGCTATACCTGGCAGCTCTCACAGGGGAAGCGGCCCTCCCCACAGGAAACTGGTGCACAGCAAGTACATTGCTGTCTCTGGAGATAGCTGCAGTCAAGGATTCAGCCTCCCACCCCCACCCCAGCCCTTCCATTGGAGATCTTATCACAAGTGGCCCTTGGCCAAGGCCTTTCTCAGGTGCTAAGGCCACCTTATCCAGGAGCCGTAAAGTTACCTTTCTCCGCTATGACTCAGTACTCAGTAACTTTCTTCTCCTAGTCCTCTCGCTCCCTTTGTCCAGCCCTTAGGGATATAAAATGGCAGGGGTCTTTGGAGCTCTCTCACCAGTGAGGAGATGCACTATCTGCACTGACACATCTGACTCACACACTGGTGCTGTTACAGGGGGCTTGGAACGCTAGAGGAACAGCATCTTCTTTCTGGCTTCCTGCTTCTACTACTGCAGTGGGTGAGTAAGGTCTTGTTACTTTCCGTTTGGCTCATTGTTTTTTGGATTTCTTTTTTTTTTACTTTGTTGGTTTTTTTAAAACTTGGGTTTTTTTTAATTTTTAAATTGACACATAATAATTTACATATACATGGGGTATGTGGTGATGTTGCAATACATATAATGTACCAGGGCAAGTAGTATATCCATCATCTCAAGCATTTATCATTTCTTTGTGTTGGAAACGTTCGATATCCTCCTTCTAGCTCTTTGTACCTGTATGTGATGGTTAACTGTAGTCATCCTACAGTGCTATAGAACAGACCTCATTCCTCCTGTCTAGCTGCAATTGTTTTAATTGAACAGCTGGACACCTGGCAGCTCAGTTATCTCTCAGCTACTTCCCAGCTCTTGACAATAATACAGTTTATCAAATTCTTTTCTTGGAGCTTTGAAATGATAATATGATTCTTCTACTTTAATCTGTTAGTATAATGAATTGAATTAATAGCGATCTAAGTGCTGAATTATCCTTGCACTCTTCAGATAAATCTCAGTTGGTCATGGTGCATTCTTTTAAAAGACAGGCAAATTAGCTATTTTGTTGTTTTATTTAGGTTGTTTGCCTACATATTGATAAGTGAGATTGATCCACAGTATCATTTTATTTAGTTTAGTTGAATCTGTCTCTCTGCACATTCTTGTTTTGGTGTCATTCAAAACATTTTCCACTTGATCCATGCTCTGAAGTGAAAGACCATTATTAGGTCTATCATGCAGTTAATAGCATATACGGGATATTTGCCTTTGTTTTTGTTTTCATTTTTTAAAAATCTGAGCTTCTTTGTATTTTAATGATTGGGTAAACATAATTTTTTGATTGCTTTTTTGGACTTATTGTTCTCAATTTTTTCACTTACTATTTATGTTAATATTTTCTTTTCTTTCCTTTTCCTTTTTCCCCAGCATAAACAATGTTTATTCTTCATTTTTCTTTTTATTTTTCCTACCATTTCATTAATTAAATATCAAATTTCTATTTTTCCAATGTTCTTTATATACTAAAACATATATATAATATTCTACTGATGTTGAGAATTAATCAGTATCCGTAATCAACTCATCAAAAAGAAACATGTGTTTTTACTCCATCACAAAACTTTTACACTGCAAAAGTTTTGTTGAAATCATCTGAAGTATTTATTCCAGAATTTTTTTTATTGTTCTTTGGCTGTTTTAGAAATCCTTCCTTAGCAACTGCAATAGACTTCATAGCCACACAGTGTCAGCGGTTACTTGTTTTGTATAAAGACTTTAATTTTAGGCACACTGTTTACTTTGCCACACACCCTTCCCTGTGTGCCGTGATATGCTCTTTCACTCTTATGTTTGGTTTCGTTCCTGTGATTTTTTTGTTTTGGGGCAAAGCGTATAAATGGGAGGTAAAATTTCAGATTTAATACATATTTTTATTTTTTTATACAATTTGAATGACAATTTGTCTGAGTACAGCATTGTAAATTGTGTATAAGCCTGATAAAAATTAGAAAATTGCATAATGTAAAATATAGGTGTGTGTGGATATGGCCAGTGAGAACCATCATGCACTGACTTTGGGAGGTAGACCAGTGTAACCATTCTGGAAAACTGTCTAGCAAATTACTTAGTCAGATTAATTGTGCAAATTAATTATGAGCAAGTATTCCATTTCTAGAGATATATAACAGTGAAACTTTTGCATAGGGCCAAAAGGAGACATGTATGACTAATTCTCCACAGTGTTATCTGTTGTAGTGTTCAACTAAAGGTAGGTGACAATGTATGATGGGGCATCACAGGTGGAAGAGAAGATGTACACCTATCCAAAAAAAAAAATTTTAAATATATCCTGCTTGGTAATATGAGAGAGAGAGAACAAAAAATGCATATACTGTGAGAATTTATTAAAATCTCCATTTAAAACCTACATAGGATTTTAAAATACACAGAAAACATATCAGAATAATTGGAAAGGGTGTGGTATAAGGGGATTGTCTCAGGTCCTGTTATACTGAAGCTGACTCCGAGACAAGAAATTTTGTACAAGTGTGATTGATAAAGGATGTACTTCCAGAAGAAACCTCTAACTGGGTGGGGAAAGCAGAATAGGAAAGGGACAGAAGTCAAGCAAGGATGTGACTGCAGGTTAAGATCCAGCTGTAATCTATCCCATAGGATAAATACTTCCAGTGCTGCGTTTAATAGCAGTGGTGAGGGGACACTTTTACCTTGTTCCTGATGTTAGAGGAAGAGCATTCAGTCTCTCGCCATTTAGTATGATGTTACCTGTGGATTTTCTTTGTAGTATCCCTTAGAAGGTTAAGGAAGTTCCTTTCTATATCTAGTTTGCATAGAGTTTTTTTGTTGTTTTTTTTTTAAATCATGAATGGATGAGGACTTTTGTCAAATTCTTTTCCTCATCTATTGTGATGATCCTTTATTTAGAATATTCATACAGCCCATAGCATTGATTTATTAATATTTTTAAATGTCAAACTAGTCTTGCATTCTTTGGATTAATTCCACATGGTGTATACCCTTTTCATATTTGATTTCCTAATATTTTGAGGATTTTTGTGTGTAGATTTGTGAGGGATATTGGAATATAGTTTTTTTTCCTTGTACTGTCTTTATCCGGTTTTGGTATTAGGATAATCCTGGACTCACAGAATTAGTTGAAAGATGCTTCCCTTCTATTTTCTGGAAGATGTGTATAATTGGTATTATTTCTTTCTTAAAACGTTTGATAGAATTCACAATGAAGGTATTTAGGCCTAGAGTCTTCTTTTCTAGGCGGCTTGTACATACAAATACAATTTATTTAATATATGTAGGACCATTCACATTATGTAATCCTTTTTGAGTTTTGGCAGTTTGTCTTTTAGAGAATTAGTTCATTTCATCTCAGTTTTCCAACTTGTTAGGTCTTGAGTTGTTCATAGTATTCCTTTGTTACCATTTTAAAACCTGTTGAATCAGTAATTATGCCCCTTCTTTTATTTCTGATATTTTTAACTTGTGTCTTTTTGTTTGTTTGTTTTTTCTTCCTTGGGAAGACTGGCAAGAGGTTTATCAAATTTATTGATCTTTTCAAAGAAACAGCTTTTGGTTCCATTGATGTTCTCTATTATTTCTGGGTTTAATTTATTGATATCTGCACTAATCTTTTTAAATTTCTTACTTTTGCTTGCTTTGTGTTTAATTTTTTCTTCCTCTAGTATCTTAAGGTGGAAGCTTAGGTGCTTGCCTCTCCAGAGTTTGGGCAAGTCATTTGTTCTGTGGCCTCAATTCTTTCATAGGTTCAATAAAAGTCATTAATTTGAAGTTTGTCTGGTTTTTTTTTTTTTTTTTGGTAGTATGGGTGGAAATGACACTTTCTAGCTCTATATCTCCAAGTGAAAACTCAAAGTCTAGATTTTTTTACTTTATTTTATTGAGGTCATTTCATATCCTAACATTAATTTCATGATAGTGATAGCTTTCCTAATATTAAACTAATTATTTCTTTTTGGAATAAAGCCTACTTGAAGAAGAAAAATGAAAATTTTTTATTATACTATTGCATTCCATTTATTCAGAGACTACTTAGGATTTTCACAAGTACATTTCCATTTAAAAACATTGAATATTTCAGTGTATGATACTTGTTTTCATTCTGCTGTACGTATTTGATTAAATAAATGGAGGTGTGTTTGTTTGCTATAGAACATTATATAATCAAATGTATTTATTTGGAAAACTGTGGAAGATTTAACCCATAAAACACTGACTTAATTGTCTTTTTTAGAGGTAATTTTATATCATGGATTTATTTCCATGTGTATACTGCTATGTGTTTACCTTGTTTATCTCGACTAAATTATGTATTTCTATTTTATTTCAAATATGCTTTAAATTTTGCATAGAATTGTCTATCTTTCTTACATATCTTTAGGTTGTTCTTTTATGTAGCTTTAATTCCTTTCTTATTCCCTAATTTGGATAACTGTGTGTTTTTTATTAATGAACCTTCTCAAAAACTTGTTTCAAATGAGATTTCAAAAATAAGTTCTTAGATGCATTTACCAATTTCACCTATTGATGTTTAATTATTAATAGATTACTTTTTATTCTTTATTAATTTCTTCCTCCTTCTTAGGTCACTTATGAGGATTATAGAAGTAAGTCTTTCATATTAAAATCTTTGAAAATAATAAAACATTAGAAATTATAAATGATTATGAATCCTTAAAATAAATGCAATGTAATGATATTTCTTTCATTTGCCTCAATTTCAATTATCTGTTTTTAATTATCCATTCCTGAATGTTTGCCTAAATATTAGTAAATATTTTAAAGAAGAAGGTGGAGAGAAATAGAACAGACAGGATATCATTTTTTTTAATTTAGGCAACAAATATTTATTGAACTGTAACATGCAAACAATGACAATGAACATTTTATGTACATGGTTATTTCCCTTTGAAGACCTCATTATGAAAAGGCATTTGGAGAGAGAAAAGATAATTGTGACCAATTATTTTGGAATCGGAATCAGAATATGTGTTTAAAGAAATAAAGTGGGAGGGATGGCTCACGCCTGTAATGCTAACATTTTGGGAGGTTGAAGCAGGAGAATCCCTTGAGGCCATGAGTTCAAGACCAGCATGAACACTAAAGGGAGACCCCGTCTCTACAAAAAATAGAAAAATTAGCTGGGCATGGTGGTGCACACCTGTAGTCCCAGCTACTTGGGAGGCTGAGGCAGGAGGATCACTTGAGCCCAGGAGTTTGAGGTTGCAGTGAGCTATGATGACGCCACTGCACTCCAACCCAGGCAACGGAGTGAGACCCTGTCTCAAAAAAATAAATAAATAAATAGTGTATGAACAATCCTGAGATTAGCAGTTAGGGAAAATATGACTACAATTCATCCCTATAACTTTAAAAACTACATTTATTTCCTATTGCATTTTAAAATTAATAGTGTGCATTTCTTTCTATCTGACGAGCATGGCTAGATACTAGCCAAACATGAATTTCCTTCAAATAAACCTTACTAGTTACATAAATAATTTTAAATAATCATTTAGAAAACATACAAGGGCATACTAGACTTCACCAAATAATCACTTCTTTCTCCATGGATATATGAATAAATAGTAAAAGAAAGTCTGCCCCACAGTTAATTTTGTTTTCAAAACAAAGTGATAATGAAATGTTTTAAAATGTTAAAAGTAACAAAGAGGCAAAGGAAAGAAGGGGTTTCATGGAGCTCTCAAGCCCTCTACGAGAATCTCTGCAGGGAAACCATTCTGTATGAAGCCATTCTACTAAAATGACAGCCTAAACTGTCCGACATATTCCCCATTTTCACTGCCATGTTTTAATTTTCTCCATAAAATTTATCACAGCTGGCATAATAATATGGCAGCCTAATACAGTGATTAAAGAACATTGTGGAGAGCCTCTTAGATCATTTAGATGAATACTTTAGTTTTTAATGTGAATAAAAGAGGAAAGAAGCATCAGAGACTTTAAGCAGAGAAATTAAGTAATGTGACGCATGTTACAAAAGGATCATTGGATGCTCTGTGGAGAACAGGTGGTACTGGGGCAAAGGCAGAAGCAGGGAGACCAAGCAAAAAATGGTACAAGCAAGAGTGGTGGTGATTTGGAGCTGGAAGTGGCAGTGGAGGTAGCAAGCAGTGGACTTCATTCTTAGCATATATGTGTATGTGTGTGTGTACACACACACACCACACACACACAGGTGAGATAGATAAATAGACAGATCCTAGTATCTCCTAGAGGTTCTACTTTCTGTTTGGATCCAGAGTGATACAGGTAATAAGGATGAAAGATGTCAGTAAAATTTAGGAAGTAAAATAATCTCATTGCTGACTTGCTGGGAGTGGAGAGGTCTCAAGGAGGTGGAAGAATTAAGCATGACTGGCTTGCATGGCTGGCTGGATGGTGGTGGCATTTACAGAGACTGATAATGAGAGTTAGCTAGCTTACAGGGGAGACAAATCCCTGTTGCATCTATTGTCTGACACTATGGGATATTCGGTGTCAATATGTACTAGAATGTTGGATAAAGAATCAAAGGGTGAGTTTGAAAATGAACGTTCTAAGAGCTAAGAAGAAAACTAGAGAAATAGGGCATTCAGAAGCCGGGGTATAGAATTTGAAGACGGAAGAAGTGAACTGTGTCAGTCACAGCAGAGGGTTTAAGTAATAAAGAAACTGAAAGGGTCCAATAGGTAAGGAAGAACAGTCCCCAAAATGGATACCATAGTGTCTTGTTTATGATTTTAGGTGTATCACTTTTCTTCTCAACTGGATTTTATGTATCTTACAGGAAAAAAAAGGCTTATATTTCTGTGTTTACCTTGGGCATCAGTGTAATGCAAAACATACAATGTGCTCAATAAATATTCTTGGCTTGATACAGCTGTGCAGCCCTGGGCCCTTCTTCCCTCCACTGCTTTGCTTTTGTTCTCACCTTGCTGTGTCTCAGTTCCCACATATTATACTCCTGATTCTTTGATTTTATCTTTCTATATTTGTAGGTTCTTTTCCAAATTTTAAGCAGTGTGTTTTACCACTGAGTACTCCAGCACTATTAGCTTTTCAAGATTTGCTGGTAACTTTAAGAATTTCATTTCTACCCGCAATTTTTTCTTTTGTCCTTCCAAGTCAGCCACTGTATAAACTTCAGTGATTCCCCCACAAGTTCAAACTCACCCTTAAGGAATATTATTAGACATAGTACAGATTTTCTTAAACTATATTGACTGTAAACTTCTTATATGTTTTCTTATGGAATTGACAGCAAGTATCATATAATAATATTAACAAAAAATAATTGTTATTTTAAGCATAATACTATGGACTAGAAACTGTTGCAAATATTTTCTATGTATTATCTCATATACCCCTCAAAATATTTCTATGAGAATGTCATTCCAAAATATAGATTAGCAAACTAAAGAACAGAGAGTTTAAATAAACTTTCCATAATTGACACAACTAGTAACAGTTGGAAAAATCATTAAGTCTTTCTGACTCCAGAACCCAAAATATATATTGGTATTTATATGAATTTGTACATCAAAATAAAAATATTCCATTTTGAAATTTATGCAAATATCATGAATCAGTCAAGAGCATAACTTGTATGGCACCAGTGAAATTTCTATTCATTGGAAAAAGTTAAAATTGTATTGTCATTAGAGAAACAGCTGAATTTTTTATAAAGGCAAAAAACATATTCCACATTTCTAAGATAAAGTAAATTTGATCAAGGTCCTTGATACTTTGATTTAAAAAAGGTAATCACCTTAGATGCTAAAATCTGAACAGTAACCAAAATTTTTCCTGGCTACAAAATACATCTCTCCACTTACCAAAACATTTGAAATTCCCAAGTAATAATGCTCTTAACAGATAAAAATTTATCGCATATGACAAATAGTGTTTGGATGTGGAGAGAATGGAGAGGCAGGTACTCAAAGGAAGGGCGGGGTGAATACGTACTTGGAAGGAAAACTGATAAGAAAAAATAACCAAGGAGGAAAAGGGGAAAAAATGAAAATTTTCCCTTGGAGAAACTGGAGACGACAGCCAGACATTTCTTCTCCAGTTACGGGGAACAAGGTGTGCCAGCATATACCAGCTGGGATTATTATTCACAGATACAGCCTAAGCGTCCAGAAAACCAGGTTGCGTGACAATGGCACAGACATTCTTTAATGGGACTGATCTTAACACTCCACTCTTCATCCTTCCTCAACCACCATGGACTGCTACACAGACTCACAGAAGCAAATGAAAATATTGATATATATGACTAATTAGCCACACCACAGAGGCCGCAACTAGAGAGAGAGTCCCAGACATAAACCATTTGGTTAAAAGTGTAGAGATGTGATCCTGTGTGTTAGTCTATTGACAATTTATAAAATAGGGCAGGATAATATCGAAGTGTGGCCAGTCCCTAATCTCTTGCTGTTGGCTATTGTTTTAGTAAAAATGCTTTCCTCCAAGTTACAGAAGCTGTGGGAGTTCTGAAGGAGAAAGTGAAGACAGCTTTATTCTGCAGGACTCAACAATGTCATGGGGTGGGGGTCGGGGGGGTGCTGGTAGAAAGACTGAGGCTTCCACCAGCCAATTATGACCACCACCGTCTTGCTAAAGGTAAAAAATCATTGGGAAAACATATTGCTATAAGCAGGAAGAGTTAAAATTGGTACAAATTTCTAAATCAAAATTTGGCTAAAAAGAAAAAGAAAAACATCTAGTATAGGAAACACCTTTGAGCTAGGCATGGGCATAAGAAGCCATTCCTGTTTACCACGGAACCAGCAAACAACCAGGGCAGAGGATATGCCCATGATGAGGATGGGAGAGAGAACACAGCTCGCCTGTGCCTCCTTCACTCCTGAGGAAGATGTGTCAGAATTTTACTGTTAAATGCAGTCCTATGTGGAAAAAACCAGGTGAGGGGAGACTAGGGCTGGGCTTCCTACATTTCATATCGTTAGCCATGGAAGGAGACTTATCACTCAAGCATCATTTCTAATACCATGTAAGGGAAGTTTTGTGGTGCTATATTACATATTTCTACACTTACCTTCTTTCTGGAACAAAGGTCTTAGAGAATATCCCATCTGTAGTCAACCATAACCTATAATTACTCTGATTCATACAACACTATTATGGTCAGTTAATGTCCAGCAAAAGTGTATGCTCTGTCTTCTCTAGCATAGAGTTGCACCGAAAAATGGCTTCCTAGCTAGAGACTAGATTTGGCCTCTAGGTATGAGCATGTGACAGAGCTCTGGGCAATAGAATGTCAACAGAAGTGGTGTGAGCCACTTTCTGCTCTGCCCCATACGAATACCCCATGTACTACTGCTCTGTGTTGTTTTCTCTCTCTGGCTTGAGTATATACTCCCCCATGGTGACCTTAGAAGCCATGTGTTGAAGATGGCAGAGCCCCCGTACACCAGGGCCAGAAAGTCGGTGTGAAGAGGGACACCTTGCTGCCCTAGTCACCTTCCCAATACTTTAAGTGTACAAAAAATAAACTTATATTGTGTCTGAGCCATTCATCACTGGATTTCTTAATTTAAAACCCCAACTAATACAAACACATACAACAGCATGACATCCTAATACACATGGCAGCGTAACACACGCAGACTGCCTCTGTGTCGTGAAGGTAAACGGGAAGATTGCCAGTCCATTATGGCTCTGCTTCCTGTTCCTGAGGCCTCAGCTCTTCAGTCACCGGCCAGGTAGTTAGAGATGACAATGTGCTGAAGAAATTACAAACGCTCAGGAAGGGGGTGGGGGGTGCGTTTCAGAAAGATTAAAATAGCCTACCAGATGAGCAGGTATTCTGTTCCTCTACTACCATAAATGACAGTTATTAAAACCAACAATTATCATTAAGGACAACTCTCTGACCCAGGGGAGCTGGTAAAAATCATCTGGCTTTGCTTGTAACTATTTGGCTTCCCGCTCCCTAGTGATTTTTCAGAACAACCAATTAGCTCTGTGGGAAATGTAACTGGAGATAAAGATGTAAGTGCAACAGAAACATTCAAGATACACCTTTCATTTTCTTAAAGTTAAATGTCCCTTTTTGTTCCCAGTGGTATCATGCCAGCCATCTGGTCTCAAAGGGAGAGAGGTGATTTCACTGGCCCCTAAAAACACGCACTTAGCCACAGGTGCAGTCTGTATAATCATGCTGTCAGACAATGGCTTTTTCTGTCATTTTCCTGCTCTTCTCTGTGTTCCTGTTCACCTCATTCAGTTTTTAACTTGCTTGTCATACAATCCCCTCTAACCTCAACTATAAATGAAAAAAATTTTTAAAAACCTCTCAGTGTAACAGAGCATTGCTGTAAACCACGACTCTTAAAATGGGTGTTTCACTTCGTTACCAAAATCCCTGCTGCTGTGGCTGCTGCTAATCAAAAATTCTCTAATCCAGTCAAAGATGCCCAGTGTTCTCTGATCCCCATGTGTGGGACAGCGAAATGTATGGTCCTTTTTAAAATTTTCAACGGCTCCCCCAAAGAACTTTGCCTCGGGCCACCTTGTCACAAATCTCAGCTGCTTCAAAGACCAACGACTTACTCAAGAGGGTTTTCTGCTTGATGAAATATAATGTCTGCCTCAAAGTGTGTGCGATCTGGGCTCTCTTTCCCTTGTTCTGAGCTGATATAGTAGTGGCAAGATTGATTTTAGAATCACAGGATTTGGGAGCTTAAAAGGATCTTATGAAACATAAAGTACAACTCTCTCTGGGGTCTAGAGGTTAAGTGACTCACTTGAGGTCACCAGATTAAGTAGTGGCAAATCAGGTACATTAACCCAAGTTTCTCGGTTCCCGGTGCTCACAGTTTTCCCTGTGCTGTGCTATGAAGATTGATATTATGAAACCCCATACAGTTTAAAAGAGATTAGGTCGAAGATCAGTTCTTTGCCTGAGCTACCCAATTCCCAAGATTAATTAGGGTGTTCCTCATGTAACTCTGTGTCAGCAATGCCACACAGCTCACTTTATGCAGTTTGGTATGTTTCTCTTGCCAAGCTTCTGGCTGAAAACCTAAGAAAGGCTCAGCCCTGGACATCCTAGTGTGTCATCATCAATTTACCACCCTACAAGCACATGGCCAATAATGAATCAACAGCAAATATTATGGGAAGGAGATATTTTAAAATATAAACCTACGCATCTATTAGAATAGCTAAAATCTAAAATATTGACAACACCAAATTCTGCTAAGGATGTGGAGCAACAGAAACTCTCACTCATTGCTGGTGGGGATGCAAAATGGTACAGCCACCTTCGAAGACAGTTTGGCAGGTTCTTACAAAGCTAAACATAGGTTTACCATATGATCCAGCAGTCGTGCTCCTAGGTATTTATCCAAAGGAGTTAAAACTTTCGGTCCACAAAAAAACCTTCATGCAAATGTTTATAATAGCTTTGTTTATATTTGTAAAAAATTGGAAGCACCAAGATGACCTTACTAGGTGCATAAGCAAACCATGGCACATCCATACAATGAAATGTTATTCAGTGATAAAAAGAAATGAGCTCTCAAGCCATGAAAAGACATGGAAGAAACTTACATTTACTAATTACTAAATGCAAATTACTAAATGAAAGGACCTAGTCTGAAAAGCCTACATACTGTATTAGTCCAACTATATGACATTCTGGAAAAGGAAAAATTACAGAGAGATTTAAAAGATCAGTGGTTTTCAGGGATTCAGGGGGAGACGAGAAGGGATGATTAGGTGCAGCAAAGGGCAATTTTAAGGTGGTAAAATTATTCTATATAAAACTGCAATGGTGGATACATGACATTATGCAATTGTCAAATTCAAAGAACTATACAACACAAAGAGTAAACCTTAATGTGACCTATAGACTTTAGATAATAAAATATTAATATGAGTTCAATTATAACAAATATACCATACTAATGCAAGATGTTACCAATAGGAGAAAGTATGTGCTGGGGAGAGGAGGGTAAAGGAACTCTATACTTTTTGCTGAACTTTTCTATAAACATAAAACTGCTCTAAAAATAAAGGTTATTTTAAAAAGTCTAAACACTGCATATTCAACGAGAAGAAATTCATCACCGTGTTGATACAGTTCTTGGTGACATCATCTTTCAACTGAAAATTTCCACATAGTTTAATCCAAGTTAATGAGGCCATCTCCAAGACTTCTGAACTATTTATGATCTATTGATTCAACAAATATTATTTAACCATAAATTGCTGCCCTGGTGGACATTACAGTCTAGTGATAGTATCACATGTTTATGTACTGCTGGCATACTTACAAGGTATGGTTCTAAGATCTTTGCATGTGTTAACTCATGCACACACTCACACAAAAAACTACATGGAATGGATTGTTAGTATGATACTCACACAGAAGTGGAAACTCAGGCCCAGAGAGGCTAAGTAACTTACTCATAGTTACACAGACAGAAAGCTGCAAAACTGAGATTTGAACTCAGGCCATCTGGTTCCAAAGTATTTGTTGATAACCACTGCTTCATAGCAGATAAAACTAAAGTAAAACTTATGAATCTAACAAGTGATTACAGTTCTTCCAAAAAAGCCCAAAACTCAGTTGCAGGAACAAAACAAAAATGAACAAAATAAAATTAGGACCTTTAAGGAACTCACTATCAACCAACAATAAACCCTATGATAAAAGGTTGGGGAACAGCAAGAGAGAGACCAAAAGGAGATCTAGAAAGGACAGAGAAGACTTCATAGAGATTTCAGCCTAAAGACCCTTAAAGGTAGGAGGGCCACAGAGGCATTAAAGAACACTTATATTTGGGGAACTGCAGATAGTTTAATAAACACCCTTGGATATGAGGAAGTAGTTGAAGATTTGTCAAATCTTGGCCAGATGAGGGAAAACATTCTATGCCAGTGGTTCTCCAAGTGTATTCCCTGGACCAACAGCATCGGCAGCTCCTGGGAACTTTCTACATGTGTAAATTCTTAGGCCCCATCTCAAACCTACTGAATCAGAAGCTTTGAGAATGGAGTCGGACAATCTGTATTTTAAAAGTTCTTCAGATGGTTCTCACGCATGCTAAATCTTGAGAACCACTGGTCTAAGCTCTTGGGACATCATCTGTTAGCGGATGGAAAGCCACAGAAGGATTTTATAAAGGGAAAAAACAGAATAGGTGCAGCAAGTAAAATCCTTACTTAAGTACTCATAGTAAAGTCCCAAGGTTGCTCTAAAGTGCTTTAAAAATATAAAAGATTATAGGATCAACTGATTATTTATGTCTCTAACCTCTAAAAAGGCTGTTACCAAAATAAAAGAAGACTTTTGGCCGTAACTAATACTCCGCAGCGTTCCTACCTCCGCCACAAACATACACAGACATACGTTTCATTTACAAGAAATGCTCTGATATGAACCCAGAAGATATATTTGGCTATGAAACTAGGAAATAAAGCCTTTGGGAATCAAGAAAGAGGAAACTGCTTTGTTGTCTTGCACTTTTTTTTCTTTCAAAGCCCCCATATTTAAACTGGATGCCTGGGGGCAACATCTATTTTAAAATGAATCCATCCCCTTTTAAAATCCCAGAGACCTGAGTGGGTCATGAAGCTAGGCGTGGGTTTGGGAGGTAAAGGGACATTTAAGGCCATTCACCTTTTCTCCTCCAATCGTTTGGGAGAAGGGTTCTTGTTTTGCTCCAGCTGGTTGAATATGTAGGAATTTGGAGCTTTGAACCATTAATTTGCAACAACAACAACAAAAAGCAGCTAAAAAAAATAAAATTGTGAGTAAAATCATTTTTTAAAATAATTGGTTCATGATAGAATATGGAAAAATAAAAATAATAAAATTATGGTCCTACCAAGGACGGATTTGACAATCATGGAACATTACCATCCTGTTGTTGGCAACTGTAAGGTATGCAGATAGGAATCAGATACTGCCTCTAGGAAAAAGATATGTGAGCAAAATTTTGAGAAAACTATTGTTATCACCTCCTAAAATCAGTTTCCCTCTGTGCTGTTCTTGTTTAGCCAACACGTTAGGAACCTACTGGATACCCCCCAGTGTTAGAGGGCTATGTAATTAGGTAGTTTGCTTCCTTATATGGGCTATTCCATTTGTTTAGGCCTTTTCAATTTATATGCCTAAAGGATTATGGGGAAATCAATGCATCTACTTACTAGAAAGTGATTCATAGTAAAAATAAATCCATCATTTTGTTTTATGATTTATAGGATCGGTAGAACTGAATTTGCTTTCTTATTGATAAGTACCATGAACTTTCCACCTGTGACTTCATGGCTGTATCTGTCTAGCACACAACATGCTCCAAGCACTGACAGTCATTTTTCAAGGTCAGTTATTCAAAATGCAATAAACTTTAGAACACACATTAATAATATTCAGCCCCCCTGCCTCTGGCCTACTACTAAAGAAACAGCAGTCTTACTTTCTCCTTTCCTATCCAATGTTTCAAAAAACTATATGCACACTTTGCTAGTTTTCTACTTTAATAATTAATTTCCCATGTGAGTAGCAAATAAAATAATCTATCCAAATAAATAATGTGAGTGATCTAGAATAATTACCACTTTTTAATCAGCCATAAAATAGACTCGATATATAATGACAAAGCAAACATATGATTTTATCTGGAAAAAAAATACAGATTTTAGAATACTTCCTTTCAATCTTTGACTAAAAAATCCATTATTCAGATGTCTCATTGAAGCAATGTGTAAAAACTTTAAGACAAATTATATTTATTAAGAGATAATTACCAATGATGTGGAAATATCTGTCTTTAGGATAAGTCAGCAACTCAAGAAATACAATAAACTTCTTCAAAAAATACTAATTACATTTTTTTCAATTATAGAAAATCCAAAATCAATGCCAGTATCTTTTAGATTGTTTTTAATAATACAATGAAAGTTTTTAAGCCCTTCAATTTTAGAGATTCAGAGACAAATAAATGCAATTGATTAATTACATTATTGAGATATAATTTTGCAGAGCAGTATTATCACTTTTACTGAATCAGTTCTTATTTATGTTACACTCAGACATGAGATTTTAATGTGGACTAATTCTGAGATATTATTGAATAAACTCTTAAGAAAAGTTACAAGAGCACAGAGCAAGCAGAGTTATAGAAATTAAATTTACCAAATTTAACTTCTCATTAGGAACTCCATAGAATTTCCAATAAAGTGAACAAAAATTCATTAGCTCTCACTATGCATTTTACATTTGGTCTGATTTGTTAAGTTTTTCCTCATATTGGCCTCAACTTACTTAAATGTCAACCTGTGTTCTTTCTAGTTCTACCACTTGGGACTGAATAATCTCTCTTTTACTTCTTAAAGGTATCATGTTCTCTTATTTTCTTCTCTGCCAACTAATGTCTTTTTTTTTTTAACTGTTCTTAATACATCAAAGTCTTAGGCCATTTCATATCGATGTCATTCACTTAAAAAGAAATCATATTTTTAAAACGATGCCATTGAAAACTGAAAGCAACACTTGATTTCCTTTCTATATAAAGAATAACTATTATGACCATGTTCTGAGTTCAAAGTTCTGGGTATTATTTAAAAAATTAAGAATGCAACTTATCAGAACTAAATTATATTTTTATTAGAAGCCCAAGATCATATTATCTCCCTACTAGCTTTTTGCACTCTTCCTCATATTAGACTTGGAGTCAAAAATAGACTGTGTCTTTTTTAATGTTAGTAATTGCTAAGCCTCATCTCTCATATTCTATACTTTAAGATGAACTGATAGTAGTAAAAGCTCACTAAAAGTTTTTACAAAGGTACATAATGATATGAGAGCTGCAAAGAAAGAGCATTTGCTATGAAGTTGAGGTTAATTTGGAACAAAAAATTTGAAAATATTTCAATATGTATGTAATAGGAAACAGAAGTGTTTATACTTCTTGAATTAAAATTTTCATTTTGGGGAATTTGTCCCAAGGAACACTGATTAAATGCATGAAGATGTGTGTATTGGAGGCCAAGGTGGGAGGATTGCCTGAACTTGGGAGGCTGAGGCAAGAGGATTGCTTGAGCCCAGGAGTTTGAGGTTGCAGTGAGCTATGATGACGCCACTGCACTCTACCCAGGGCAACAGAGTGAGACTCTGTCTCAAAAAAAAAAAAAGTGTATAAGAGCAACATTTTTAATATCAGGTTTTTGGTCAAAACAAAACCTAAATAATATTTTTTAATGGGTGCCTACTATAATTACAGCTATGTATTAATAAATAGACACTAAATTCTGGATAGAAAAACAATGACAACAAATGTATATTCAAGTTACATTAGTTTGGTGTTTTAGTGCATCTTAAAAATTTATATTCATCAAATATTTTATAATATTTCTATTATATAAAAATCACTGCCTTTGGAGTCATGAGACTTGAGCCAAATCCTAGCCCTTCTATTTATTAGGTGAAGCCAAGTAACTAAACTATTTTAGGTTTTAGTTTCTTCCACTCTAAAGTTGAGATAATAATTTCACAATGTTATGGTAGCTAAATGTTTTTATTTCTCTAAACTCCGAAATGCTATTTCAGCACTTCCCAAAACTGTATCAGCATGACTAATGAGATTTCTGTCTTGTTTTTGTTTTGTTTTTACCCTAAAGAAGCTACTATATTAATATTGCAATCCAAATAAGACAACTGCTGTGTCTATTTACCTTCCATCTCTCTTAAGTTCCCACTGAAAAGACAAAAAGAAAATATAAAGGTAACCAGAAAAATCATAACAAGACTGAAAAACATGAAATGGAAAAACATCAGACCAGGACAATAGAAAACAGGCTGATGGAAAAAACAAAACAGGAGAAACACTCACCCAAGACAGCAGAGGAACAAAGGGTTCTCCCCGAAGCAACTCTGAACAATCTTCAGGCGCAGAATTAGCAAATACAAGGGGCAGATGCCCACCACGGGACCAACAACAAGGTAACAACTAAAGGCCTTTATTCACAACAGCTGGCCAGGTGGGTTTGCCTCTCCCCATTCTTGGGTTATATGAAGAATGGAGAAAGGCTTTAACTTCTTGAATAAAACCTGACAACCACTTCCAAAGGAAAGTGGTTCATTTAGGTAGCAACCTAATGCAGGTTGTCAAGCTCAAAAAAAAAAAAGAACAGAACTCGAGGAAAGTCCATACTTCATATCAGATGCTGGGGGGGGAAAAAAAGCCATGTGGAATGCAGCTTTACCCAGTGGCAAAATGCAAACAAGTGTTCTCCCTAAAGTTAGAACTGCCTTTATTTGGGGGACCCACAGTCTGACTCTCTCCATGTCCCAAGCCCACACCTGCTTTCAAAAAGTACCCATTTGGTCCTTCCACTGAAAGGAATGGACTTCAGGAAAACAGATCACAGCTGCAACGAAAGCCATCCAAGCCACCTATACTCATCAACCTAATTTTTCATATTAATACATTTTAAAGGGTGATAACCAGTTTCTAAGAAAAATTAATAGCATGAAACAAAATCATCAATTGATTCCTAATCCAATAGTCACAGTTACAGCCTTTTAATTTTTTTAACAGAAAAGGAACTAAGAGATGTAGCTTTCATCAAATGTCTTACAATAATTCATATACCTCTGTCCAGCAAGATTTCCTGATCTACACACCTAATAACTTGTCAACAAAAGAAATTAAATTCACTTGATGTGACTTGCCCATTGTGAACTTCTACCTGGACCCAGTCAGCATCAATTTATGTCTTGAATAGATGCAAACAATCCATTCTTTAAATAATACACAAAACCCCTGCCAAAGATTGATGTTAAGCAAACTAACCTGTACTTTTCTAAATCTGACATTGTCCCCACTTTCAAAACCAGAATGGCATTATCTTGGCATATATTCCATTTTTGACATTTCGCAAATGACACAGCTGGTTCAGCAATCTCAAATTTTCTCTGCAAAGCCATTGACAGGGTAAGAAGAAACTTAAGACAGACACTCAACTTTAAAAAAATAACATTCAGTGTCTCTGAACAAGAGTTTTACATTTATTATTCCTTTATTACCCACAACAAATCTATGGGTCAGGCCTTCCCCCCACCATTTTTAAGAGAAGAAGAATGATGCTCAAAGAAGTAAGGAACTTCCTCAAGTCACAGAAATAATGTATAATAGTGTCAAGTTCCAACTCATTTCTGTGTGGGGAGAAGCAGTCTTCTTTCCGTGGTATTTTGATATCTGTGTCAGCATCTTCCAACCACCCCTGAATAGACAGTCCCACAATCTCTTTTCAATCTTGTGCACATTATTTCAGAAATCTGAACTCAGAAAGCTCTCTGCAAAAGCAAGTATATTGGCATCTTTAGCTACTTCCCTCTATTCATCACTTGGAAGTTAAATAATTGCACACTGAATTGGATTTCAAGAGAAGCTCAACCTTCTCAAGCGATTTCTTTTCCAAAGACTTGGGCTTTGAAATGGAGCTGAAATTTCACTTAAGCTTTTGAAATCTATCATATAGTAGAGCAAAGCAGTCTGGTTATTCTCAATTTTTCTTTCCTTAACTATAATGCACCATTGGATAAAATGGTCACATTTCCTAAAGTTTACCACTTCTGTTCTATTGCATTCAGAGAGACAGTTTAGTTAATTTTTCCTATGCCTTTACAGTTCTCAAACTTTATTGTCTACATAATTATCAGCAAGTATCACCTAGGATGTCTGGTTTTAAAACATCAGAAATTTTGGAGCTAATACAAAAATTATTGAATCTGTGGAATGCCCAAGAATCTGAATTGTAAAGTATACACTGTAAGAGTTTTGTTCAGGTATTGCATAATTGCATTTTGAAAAACAACATTCTACCACATAGAAAATAAAATTTTCAAGTTCATCATTATTTTCCCTGATTCTACGTTTAGCCAAAGCAATGTGGCTAATGCCCAGAGAGTAGACACTCAGGAGTTTGTCTTGCATCTCTTCTGCACCTGTTATTAATGTCACTTTGTCCATCTGACAACATAGTTGTCATTCTCCTAAAATAATATTTATTTTAATGTCTCTATTTATCCTCCTGAAATGTTCTTTGATGTCTGTAATTTTCTGCGCAGTGTAGACATTTTTGACATGTAAGATCACTCTGCCTTCTCCTTAACAATTCTTTTCTTTGTACAATGTGTACACTTTCATTGTGGTTGAATCTCAGGGACTTAGGATGAACCCCGGCAAACAGTAGTTCAATAAGTTGAATGACTATATCACCATAATTAAGCCTGAATCCCATTCATAGAATTTCAGTGATACTGGTGAAATAGTATCTGTTATCCTGTGTCAAAATCGTAAGGTCTTTTTTCAAGTCACATTTTACATGTTGTAACTGTGCTACAAAGTATATGTTATACAGGATATCACTATGAAATAAGACTGTAATGAGAACTAGAAAAAACATCGAAGAGCAACTGTTTTTTTACTTACTGTGAATTTGTTCCAAAAAAGCTATTAATTCTCTATTCACTATGTGTTAGTATGTCACCACAATTTTATGTCAAAAACAAACACAATATATAAAAGGAAGAGAATTTTGAGACCATATTAGTTATTAGCTTGGCCAAAAATGATTTGGAATTGGTATTATATTATTCTCTTTATAAAAATATAGAACAAAGTAAGGACTACCTCTAAATAAAGTCAAACATATAAGAGCTATATACTTTGATGGAAATATTCCAAAGCTGTATGTTGAAACTTACTTTACTACCAGGGAAATGTATGATTTTCATTGATCACTTTCTTCAAGAATCAAAATGATTAAAGTTATAGTGGCAAATGTGCCAGTGCTTGAGATATGATTTCTGAATCACATCTTGTCCCAACTGAGCTAAAAAATAAGTTCTACTTACGTTTACTATATGGGTTGAGAAATGGTGGTCCTTCCCTCCGGTTCATATGCCATGTAGAGAATTTTCAGAATAGTGAGAAAAGAGTGTTCACTCCACAAAAAGGTGGTTTACCAGTGGTACCATCTCTCACGTGTCCACTTCCAGTAAGCTGCAATATATGGCAGATTGCATGGGCCAAATTTTGCAGTTATAGACTATATTTCCTAATTTTTAATTAAACCACAAAATAGGCAGTTGATCCTAAAAGATGTCTGCAAAGAAATCAAAGTTGAAAATAATATTAATAATACAAGTACCATTTAACAGCAAAACTTATTAGATGTGATAATTACACTGTCCTATACAAGCTCTTTTTATAAGTTTAAAAATAATGGTTAAATAATTAGATCTGATAAATATTAGACTGAAAAATTGTATCAAAAAACCATTTATCATTTACAATGTGTTAAGTGTGAGATATTAACTAATAATCAGTAATTAATTTTAAAATTAAGTACCAAGAACCTGAAAACCCCTCTTCTCAATTTTTTAGCAAAAAACATAGTACTTTTTAAAATTTCACTGAACCTAATGGTAAATGCTTAGAAAGCCTCTTTCGAAGTTTCTCACTTAAAAATAAAAAGACAAAACCTCACAAATTTGGGAAACATTTGTTCTTTTGTGCACAGTAAAAATGTCTGAAATAATACATGAAAGGCAGTATAATGGCAAAATAAAATGCATTCCTTTGTCAGCAAATGCAGCTAGAATACATAGAAACATTGCTGAAAAATTGAAAAAACAATGTTAGAAAAAACCTGCAGTGTGGGAAAACTGTTATACCATCACATGAAAATACAGATGTTGCTAATGCATCAAGCTTATAGTATTTTGGTATATTACAGATTCTCTTTTAATAATGAAGCACATTAAAAAGCTACTTTTTGTGAGCCAATAGAAGAAAGAAGTACCAGAGAAGATATAGTCTCAATACTAAATTATTGCTTATATAAAAAAACAATGTTTTGTGGAAAAATTGTGTAAACAATCATTGATAGAACAGCTTCTCTGGCTAGAATACAGAATTCCAGAGTGAGTCTATGAGCTAGCACCACAAGTGAATTTTCTTCACTGCATTATTCATAAGGAAGCAAATGCAACAAAATGTACAATGTGTTAAGGACATCACGTATATGGTTAATTTTATACATATGGCACATGTGAAGTATATTAGAGTCATTACAACATTTGTAGTGAGATAGCAAATGACTATGAAACTCTTTTCTACCACCAGAGGTTCACTAGTTATCTTGGGATAAATTACTTAACTGGTTGTCAAATTTCAGCATTCCAAATTTACTAATCTTGTCCATGAAGACAAGTGGTTATAAGGATATTCTTTTCAGCCAATGTTTAAACACAAACACACAAACACACAGACTCCTCTCCTTCAATGCAAATGTGACATTTTAATGAGTGAGAATATTAACCATTTGTCTAAAGAAACTAATGTTGCAGAAGTGACATTTTAAAAACAGTTGTTTGGAAACCATCTGGTTTCCAATCATGGCTTGGCCACTCATTAGCTGCATGCATTTTGGCAAATTATATAATGTCTCTGTGCCTCAGAATCTTTATTTGTAGGGGAGATGGTAGAACCTACTTCACATAATTGTAGTCAGGATCCGATGAAATACAGTAATCATATGAAAAACTTAGCCCAGTGCCCAATAAATTACAAGCAATTCATTCAAAAAATATTAACTAGTGCCAACATCACCACTAACACCACCACCACCATCTTCATAGGTTTTACAAGTTGTGGTTGCCTTGTAATGTGCCAGCTTGCCTAGGTGAAACTACATTTCCCAGGATTCTTTTTCTTGTATGTTTCTGGTGAGTGTGGGCCGCAAGAGAGATTCTGAGAGCTCTAGAGGTTGGCAGGGAGGCAACAGCCACTTTGTAGCGTGTATATCCTGTTACTGATCTGCTGACTCACCCCATAAAGGAGCAGCTGGGCCACGTGTGTGCCTCAGCTCCAAGAAGAGCCCCAGCTTCTGCAGGGTACCCTGTCACCAAGGTCAGAGGCAGCAGGAATGGACATGGGTTTCACTTCGTTCCTGTGGGACTTCAGGTTGTGCTCATGGGAATCCACCCTCCTTGTCCTCCTCCCTTCCTGACTTCCTGCCACGTGGCCTGAGGCTCCAGCGTCAGATGTAGAGAGAGATTCTAAAGGACTAATGAACCCACTCTCATCATGTGTAAGCCAATTCTATTTACACATGCACACACATACACACTATACTACTGATTCTGTTTCTCTAGTTGAACCCTAATACACTAGTCAAATTACAAGCAAAAATAAAATAAATAGGATTTTGCTCCAATACTCTGAACTACAGTGGTCACAGCACCCCATTGCAGATTTCCTGGGATAACGAACGTAGAGTCCCCTTTAGCTTGGAGGCAAATCGGGGTGTGTTACTATACAATGGAAGGAGTACAGGTCAGTTGGATGTTAGGGGCTGAGACTGGATATCAGTGGTTAGAGGTTGTTACTGGGTGATCGTGTCCCCCCAAAATTCATATGTTGAAGTCCCAATACCTTGTACCTCAGGATATGACTGTATTTAGAGACAGAGACTTTAAACAGGTAATTAAGATAAAATGAGGTCACATAGGTGGGCCCTAATCCAATACATCTGGTGTCATTATAGGAAGAGGAGATTGGGACACAGAAGGCACAGCAGACCCAGGGATGACCATGTGAGGACACAGCGAGAAGGCAGCCATCTATAAGCCAAGGAGAGAGGCCTCAGAAGAAACCAAATTTGCTGATACCTTGATCTTGGACTTCTAGCCTCCAAAACCATTTTTAAAAAAAAGAATTTCTGTTGTTCAAACCACCCAAATTTTGTTATGGCAGTAATAGAAAACTACTACAGAGGGTAATTCCAAAAGTCAAACCAAGAAGACAGACAGGATTCACTTAGCACAATGAGAACATGAACACCTTTGATTAGCACACCAAGAACCCTTCCTCCTAACTGTGTCCCCATAACTGATCTTGTTCTTCATTTTTCAGGAAGGAAGTCTAGGGAGCCTCTTAGCTTTTCCTGCTGCCAAAAAGTCAAAATGAACTTTTCTAGTTGTTTTATTTTTTAATTGCAGAGAGGACATACAGAGAAAATTCAGACTTATTTTTAAGTGTGGTTGAATATCTTAATAGTTCTGCCCTTTCCCAATCATTGTTCAGCTATTCCAAAGGATCTGCATGGCTCCTGGAACCCAGGAGGTACCAACTTCACGTCTACTCCATCCTCATTTTTCAAAAGATTATCCCAGTGTTCAAAGTCACAGCCTCCAGGGAAATATGTTGCTGAGATTTTTCATTCTCTTGTTTGGTCTTGATTTTCAGAAATCAGATTTTTTTATATTTCTGTTTGGTGTGGCTCTATCTCTTCTCTCTGCTCTTATCCACGTTTCTCTGTATTAACTACTTCTTCCTCTTAAATTATTTCCCCTTGTTTCCCAGCATGCCCCATAACTCATGCTAGGCATATTCCTGGTAGCTAACAGAAACTTCTGGGAGGGGGGAAGAGAGAGACAGAAAGAGAGAGAAGGAGAAAGAATGAATAGACAGAAAAACAAGCAGACTTTTAAGATGCACTTATCTGGAGTAGAAGGTTCTGGTGACCATAAGGAAAATGATAAAAGGAAAGAAAAATAGACGTGTTACTGCTGAGGAACTATGCTTCAAACCATTAGGCCAGATGGAGGAAATGAATGCTGGTTCCATACAGAGACAACAAAGTTGTCATGAGGTGAAGATTTACTAGTTTGTTCACTGCTTTTAACTAGAGCAATTTAAAAAAAGAAACAACTCTGTTTCATTATAGTTAAGAATGTGAAAGATTTGGTCAGTACTGCTACAGGCTCTCTCTCCCTCCTTCCCCTTAGGACTTAGGGCTTTCCTATTGCCTATAATTCACTTCCAAGACACTGATGGCATCCTCATAATGGTCTTTTCAACAATATTGTCATTAGAGTTTATCCAAAAAGTCAGATTGGCAGAAACTCTTTAAAAATGAGGACATTGTCTCAAGCATCAGAAGCACTGTTAGAAAAGATCTGCAATGTCTAGCAAACAATTAAAGCCCCTTAAACAGACTGGGTAGCTATTCATTCTCATTAAGAGATGGGGAAATACAGGTTGAATTACCTTACAGAAAATTAGATGGGAAAGTGGAGACCATAATCATATAATAAAAAACCTCATTAACTCCTCCCATTTTTCAGAGTATACCACCAATTGTCATTCTAGCTTCCAGAACAGACTCACTCAACAGCCAAAGCAGAGGATGATTGCAGAATTGGAAACAGCGTTTTCTTTTTAAATCAGCCCAATATGCTTCAATAAAAGCCCATCCTTAGGAAATCCAGAAGTGAGGTGCAAGCAATGGCCATTATCCCTGCCAAATTCCAGTATTTTTTTTAAAGGTATCTCTGTACAGCAGGACCGTCTCCTCTATTTTCTTATACCTTGAGAAATTTCATGTCCAGAATATTTATGAATGGGAGTTGAAAAGAAAACATAATTTTCTATTCAAAATGCTTAAAAGACTTAAACCATAGTGCATCCACTTCACAGTTTATTAAAAGATATCAAAATTAACTACAATATAATTTATTAGTCCTTTAAAGTTCAATAATTTATCTTGCATAATTCTTCATGAGTGGAATGTGATTTATTTGTATCAGCCAATTTTAAGGTCACTGCCCACTGTTGAGAACTACATTTTATAACTTATGATTAAATCTTTAGTTTGTTAGTATTTATATCTTATAACAACCTTATGATCAAAAGGATAGATGAGACATGGGCTTGTGAATGACCTCTCATAATTTACTAATTTAGAGGTTTTTTCATTTTCTTTCTCAGTATCTCATGCTATTTGTGACTCTGAGCTGTGGAATAAACACTTTCTTCCCTTGATAGTGCCTTTATTTCTCAACCCTCCCAGGTTTTAACCATTCAAGCCATCATTGCTGCATTTATTCTATAGCTCTATTTTACAGTTCAGTTCTGTTCAGGAATTATGTAGCAAACAATAAGGCAAAGAGCACATCATCAGAAGGGTTGACTGACTCTCCAGAACACAGAGGAGCTGAAGGCTCAGTCTCATCCATCAGCTGAGGAGGCTGTACTCTCAGATGAATGTTTTTAGCTGATTTCCTTATCTTAAATCTATAGGTTGTCAAGGACGGATAAGAAATAAATCACAGATTTCAATAAAATCAATCACCAATCTATTGATCAAGTGAAATCCATTAGAAAGTCAACTATTATTTATAATTTAAAAAATATAAACAGAAACAGTAAATTACAAAAAGGGTCAGTTATTACAAAGAGTGAGAAAAGAAACACCGAATCTACAGAAACACACCTGAGTTCTCTACTCCAGGTCTCACAAGGCTGAAATCTAGGTATTGGCTGAGCCGCATTCTTACCTGGATACTTGACTCAGAAAAGGTTCACATCAAAGCTCCCTTGGCTTGTTGGCAAAATTTGTTTCCTTGCAGCTAGCTGTATGGCTGAGACCTTCATTTTCTTGCTAGTTGTCATCCGGGATCTATTTTCATTGTCCCTTTTGATTAATTCAAAGTCAACTGATTAGGGACCTTAATTATATCTGCAAAATCCCCTTTGCCACATAACCTAACCTATCATGGAGTGACATTCCTTCACATTCACAAGTTCTGCCTATACTTGGGGTGGGGTGGGGGGATGACAGAAAGTGTGTGCACCAGGAGGTGGGAACCTCGGGGCCTTACAATTCTGCCCTCACACTCCAATTTATTAAGGATCTCAGCCTCTCCCTTCTACAACTAAGTTGTATCTATTCTTTGATGGAGCTCTCTCACCTCTGCCCATCACACAGACTGTATCAACAGCTCCAGGCTGAATCACCTAGGCAGCCTCTCCCTTGCACTCTGCTTTCATGCTGTACAGAAGGGCTGGAGTCAGCAGACGCAGCTCACTGTTGTCCCTGTTGACGGACTCCCTCAAGGCATCCAGAATGGCACTGCACTAATGTAGAAGTAGGAAATAAGACCCCCCTTTTTTGTTTTTACCTCTAACTTCACTTTACTTTGGGGCCCTTTTAGAAACACTATACTAGTTCAGTCTCAAAAGGGTTTCCATGAGAATTATTTCTTGAACCTTTGCACTGATTCATATAAAAATAGGAGCTTAGCTCCATTGAAGAAAGGTCCAAGAGAACACAGACATGGGGCTATATCTCCATCTTCCTTTCCTTGCCTGCAGTCCTAACACCACAAGAGAAATTTTTTGTCAAATGGTCCCTAGCATATAAATGAATGGAAAAGGACCCCCAAAGAGAGAGGTACTTCCCAGCAGAAGTACCAATATCTCACTTGCAGCCAAGATGCTACATGACAGATGCAAGAAGCAGAAGATCATTAAGGGCAGAGGTTAAGTAATCTGCCAAGATCACAAAGACAGTTAGTGGTTAGGGCTAGGGCTCAAACTAAGTTCCCTGATTATAAACCCGAGATATTTGCACTTGCTCTCATGTCAAATGCTGCAAAGAGGTGACAAATTAAGGAAGGTATATGGAAATTTGAGCATATAAAATTGGTCATTTTTGACAAAATAATTTCATTTGATTTATAGTCACCAGGACTATTTGTTAGATAAAAAATTTAAGCAATAAAGGATTTTATTGTAAAGGATCACCTCACAAAACTAATTGGAAACATCACAGGTGGGCTCAATTAGAATTGAGGGAGAAAATGCTTAGCCAATGCTTCCACACAGGAATGACCTGGTTAGAACATGACTGCTGTGAATCCGTCTGGTCGTCGGCTCTTTTCTCTTGGGAGGTTTTTTATTACTGATTTGATCTGGCTACTTGATATTGGTCTGATCAAGATTTCTGTTTCTTCCTGATTCAAGCTTGGGAGGTTGTTTTCCAAAAATGTATCCATTTCCTCTAGATTTTCTAGTTGGTGTGCATAGAGGTCTTCATGGTAGTCTCAAATGACCTTTTGTATTTCTGTGGTATCAGTTGTAATGTCTCCTTTTTCAGTTCTGGTCAAGCACATTTGAATCCTCTCTGTTCTTTTTGAGGTTCATCTAGCCTGGGGATCTATTGATTTTGTTTATGCTCTCAAGAATTAACATTTTGTTTCATTGATTCTTTGTATCATTTTTTTCATTTCAATTTTGTTTAGTTCTGCTCTGATTTTTGTTTTTCTTGTCTTCTGCTAGCTTTGGGTTTGGTTTCTTCTTGTTTTTCAAGTTCCCTGAGGTATGACATTAGGTTGTTAATTTGTGATCTTTCTGTCTTTTTGTTGTAGGCATTTAATGCTATGAACTTCCCTCTTAGCACTGCTTTTTCTGTATCCCAGAGATTTTGATACCTTGTGTCACCATTATCATTCAATTCAAAAAATTTTTTTATTTCCATCTTGATTTCATCCTTGACCCAAAGATCGTTCAGCAGCAGGTTGTTTAATTTCCACATATTTGTATAGTTTTGAGAGTTCCTCTTGGAATTGGTTTCTAGTTTTATTCCATTGATGTCTGAGAAGATATATAGTATAATTTCAATTTTTTAAAATTTGCTGAGACTTTTTCTGTGGCCTAACATATGGTCTATCTTGGAAAATGTTCCATTTGCTAATGAGAAGAATGTACATTTTGCAGTTTTTGGGTAGAATGTTCTGTAAATATCTGTTAGGTCCATTTGTTCCAGAGTCTCTTTCAAGTCCAGTATTTCTTTGTTGATTTTCTGCCTCGATGACCTCTCAAGTTCTGTTGGTGGAATTTTGAAGTCCCTCACTATTATGTTACTGTTTCATTTCTAAGGTCTAGTAGTATTTGTTTTATGAATGGGGGCTCTGGTGTTAGCAGCTGAATTCTACCAGGCCTATAAAGAACTGGTACCTATCCTATTGAAACTGTTCCATAACATCAAGAAGGAGGGAATCCTCCCTAACTCATTCTATGAAGCCAGTTATCTGGATGATACCAAAGCCAGGAAAGGACACAATGAAAAAGTAAAACTACACACCAATATCCCTCATGAACATAGATGCAAAAATCCTCAACAAAATATTAATACTAGCAAACCAAATCCAACAGCACATCAAAAAGGTAATTCACAATAATCAAATGGGTTTCATCCCAGGGATGTAAGGATGGTTCAACTTACAAAAATCAATAAATGTGATTCACCACATAAACAGAATTTAAAACAAAAACCACATGATCATCTCAATAGATGCAAAAAAAGCATTCTATAAAATCCAGAACTCCTTCATGATAAAAACCCTTAACCAACTAGACATAGAAAAAAATACCTCAAAATAATAAGAGCCACATATGATGAGCCCACAGCCAACATCATACTGAATGGGGAAAAGTTGAAAGCATTACCCCTAAGACTGGAGCAAGATAAAGGTGTCCCCGTCACCATTTCTATTTAACATAGTACTGGAAGTCCTCCAGGGGTGGGGAACCTGTGGCCTCAAGGCCACAAATGGCCCTCCAGATCCCTAAGTGTGGCCCCTCAACCAAATCCAACTTCACAGAACAAATCCCTTTATTAAAAGGATTTGTTGTGTAAAATTTGGTTTCAGTCAAAAGGCTGCACTCAAGGATCCAGAAGGCCACATGTGGCCCTAAGGCTGCAGGTTTCCAAGGAAGGGAAAGAAATAAAGGGCATCCAAATCAGAAAAGAGGAGGTCAAACTATCCCTGTTTGCCAATGATATAATCTTATATCTAGAAAACCCTAAAGACTCCTCTAAAAGACTCCTAGAATTGATAAATAAATTCAATAAACTCTCAGGTTACAAAATTAATGTACACAAATCAGCAGCATTTCTATATACTAATATCAGTCAAGCTGAGAATCAAATAAAAAACTCCATACCACTTACAATAGCTGCAAAGAAAAGAAATACTTAGGAATATACTCAACCAAGGAGGTGAAAGATCTACACAAGGAGAACTATAAAACCCTGATGAAAGACATTGCTGATGACACAAACAAATGGAGAAATATCCCATGCTCATGGATTGGAAAAATCAATATTGTTAAAATGTCCATACTGCCCAAAGTGATTTACAGATTAATGCAATTCCCATCAGAACACCAACCTCACTTTTCACAGAATTAGAAAAAAAAATCCTAAATTTTATATGGAATCAAAAAAGAACCCAAATAGCCATAGTAATCCTAAGCAAAAAGAACAAATCTGGAGGCATCATACTATCTGACTTAAATTATACTATAGTGACCAAACCAGCATGGTACTGGTATAAAAGGAGATACATGGATCAATGGAACAGAATAGAGAACCCAAAAATAAAACCATATACCTACAATGAACTGATCTTTGACAAAGCAGATAAAAACACACTGGGGAAAGGACATCCTATTCAATAAATGGTGCTGGGAAAATTGGCTAGTCACATGCAAAAGAATGAAACTGGATCTCTATCTCCCACGATACACAAAAATAAACTGAAGATGGATTAAAGACTTAAATGTAAGACCATAAAAATTCTAGAAGAAAACTTAGGCAAAACTTTCTGCACATTGGCCTAGACAAAGAATTTATGACTAAGACCTCAAAAGCAAATATGACAAAAACAAAAATAAATGAATGGGACTTAATTAAACTAGAAAGTATCTGCAGAGCAAAAGAAATAGTCAACAGAGTAAATAGACAACCTACAGAATGGGAGAAAATATTCACAAACTATACATCTGAAAAAGGACTAATACCCAGAATCTATAGGGAACTTAAACAAATCAGCAAGAAAAAAACAAATAACCCCACTTAAAAGTGGGCAAAAGACAAAAACATATTTTTTTTAAAAAGGATATATATAAATGGCTAACAAACATGAAAAAATGTTCAACAGCACTAATATCAGGAAAATGCAAATTAAAACAATGAGATGCCACCTTAACCCTGTCAGAATGGCCATTACAAAAAGTCAAAAAACAATAGATGTTGGTGCAGATGTGGCAAAAAGTGAATGATTATACACTGTTGGTAGGAATCTACATTAGTACAACTTTTATTGAAATCAGTATGGAGATTCCTCAAAGAACTAAAAGTAGACTTACCATTTGATACAGCAATCCCACTACTGGGTATTTACCCAAAGGAAAATAAGTCATTTTATCAAAAAGATACATGTACTCATACATTTATCGAAGTACAGTTCACAATTGCAAAGATATGGAATCAACTTAAGTGCCCATTAACTGACGATTGGATAAAGAAAATGTGGTGTGTATATATACCATGGAATGCTACTTAGCCATAACAAAGAATGAACTAATGTCTTTGGCAGCAACTTGGATAAACCTGGAGACCATTATCCTAAGTGAAGTGTCTCAGGAACAGAAAAAAAAATACCGCATGTTCTCACTTATAAATGGGAGCTAAATGATGGGTATACATGTTTATACAGAGCGGTATAGTGGACTTTGGAGCCTCAGAAGAGGGGAGGGTGGGAGGAGAGTAAGGGATCAAAAATTACCTATTGGGTACAATGTATAGTATTTGGATAATGGGTACACTAAAAGCCCTGACTTCACCACTTTGCAATTCATCCATGTATCAAAAAACCACTTGAACCCCCTAAATCTATTGAAATAAAATAGATAAATAAATAAAAAGAGAGCTCTAAGAGATTAAAAAAAAGGATACGACTGCTGTTGCTCTGCCTGACCACTCACCTCCAAGCCTCTGGACTTGCTTCTCTAACATACATGTTACTCACAACCTCAAAGGGACCGCTGTGCCTTTGGAACATCTGATTGGCTGTCCACAGGCCACATGCTCACACTCTAGCCACCAGAAGCTGTAAAGAAGGATGGTCTTCTCCACTTCTACTTCCTAGTTAGGCGGTCTAGTTACAGATGTTCACTGCAATATTCATCACAACTGAATTGCTAATCAGCTTTCTTTTCAATATAAACTCCACTAGAAGATAATCCCATCATTGCAAATAAGATCCTTTCTATCTTCTCTTGAGTTTTCAAATACTAATTCCTCTTTCAAACTGCCTGTTCTTCCACCCTCCCTTCTTTTGAGACTTCCCTTGTCATACAAACCTTAAGGAAGCTAAAAATGGACAATAATCAATTCAGCATATGCACATACCACTTACAAAGGAAGAAAAATAAGGCATAATTCCATCCTTCAATATGTTCCACTTATAATTAGAGGTTTCCGTCGTCTTCCTTTTTCCGTTTTGCTCATTTCTGCAATTCTTCTCTCTCTCCTTTATTTTCTATCATTTTCCTTAATTTCTGACATTCACTTTTTCTCTCATCTTCAAAACTTTCATTTAAAAGTGATCATTCTCACGTATGATGAACCAGGCTTCCACAGAGAGGAGAAAATACATCCACAGACGGCATGTCTACATATTCTGCAACTGCCCTAGAAATCTTTCTTTCTCTACTGTGTACACTTTGGATTAATCAGTTATTTTGTACTCTTATGCTTTGCCCTTTAACATCTTGGGTGATGTTGTTGAAACACTTGGTTGTCTTCTGGGGTCTGTAATCCTCACTTCTTGGAATTAAGTTAGTTTCTTCTCAAGTTTTTTCTATCACTCTCTACGAGGATAACTTGATCGTCACAATAATAACTCTGGGAGTTGTCCTGGAAAGATAGATTATATAATCTTTTAAAATGACCTTAAGTAAATTTAAATTTCATTTAAATAGTATGCACATTGGCTAGGCATGGTGGCTCATACCTATAATCCCAGCACTTTAGGAGGCCAAAGCAGAAGGATCACTTGAGGCCAGGAGTTCATGACCAGCCTGGACAACATAGCAAGACCCCCATCTCTACAGAAAGTAAAAAAAGAAAAAATTAGCCCAGCAGGGTGGCATGCACCTATAGTGCTAGCTATTCCAGAGGCTGAGGTGGGAGGATCACTTGAGTCCAGGAGTTCAAGGTTACAGTAAGCACCACTGCACTCCAACCTGGGTGACAGAGTGAGACCCTGTCTCTAAAATAATTTTTTAAAATAGCATACACATGTTCTATGAAAAGAAAAATATACTAAAATGTCTAATGTTCACATGCTAATAACTACCATTTATTCAGCTCCTACTGTGAAGACAAAATTAACTTCACTCAGGTGTTAATGATACTATGTGCCAGGTAATTAACACACATTAACTCTCCTGTCTCTCATTAGCTATATGAGGAAAGTGTTATTAGCCCATTTTACAGGTGAGAAAAATAATATTCAAAGATGTTAGGTCACTTTTCCAAGGATACTTAACAGATAGGAGGTTTCAGTAAAATTCAACTCAGGACTGATCTTGAAGCCTTTACTCTCTGTCAATACACAGGAAAGGGAGGGAGGGAGTGGAGGGAAGGAGGAAGAAAAGGAAGGAGGGAGAGAAGGAAGGAGGGAAGGAGAGATAGCAAAGAGTCTAACATTAGAGTCATAAACTGCTAGAAGATAGGATACAGCAGGGCAGCTATGAAAACCTTTCTACTCCAGGGAGTAGCCATAATTATTTTAAAATACAAATGGTGCATAACTCCAAAGGGGAAAAGAAAAGCTCCCCTTCCCACCTTAAAGTTGAAAAAGAAAAATGTATAAGGTGGGAAATTTTAGGGATAATCAAAGTAAGTTTGCATCACCCTGCTTTCAAATGGAATTACCCAGGAAAGGGGGTCTGGATTGTGCCTATTCAGAGTTTATCACAAGGTATAATTAAGAAAATTACTGGGCATCTTCCTGTTTTATGAGCAACACCTTCATTATCTTCACAGTCCACCAAAAAGCAGACATTAGGGAAAATTAAACCTAAAAGGCTTTAAGTTGTTGCCATGGAAACAATAAAAGTAGTCTTGCTTAGGGTCTATGTCCAAGTCTATCTTACCGAGACACAAACATTTCCTTAATTTGTCAAACACTAAATGGCAGCAGTATTACATGAAGTGGCATGTCATTGAAAGGCAAACTGAGTAGTATTACTAATTAATCTTTGTTTTATATAACACACAAAGTTGAAAGTAGCCCTGAAATTCAGGATCTCACTAAAGAACATGCTAGCCCTCACTGAAAACCAACCTGCCCTGATCTCTGGATTGTGCACCCTGCTGCCATCTAGAATCAAAGATCTCAAACAACAGGCAAAGCCACCCTGAGTCTATGGAAATTAGTCTAAATTAGTATGAGAGGCACAGTATCTCTCACATTGTCCAGATTTCCTTTTTTGCATGTTTTTTTTTTTCAAGTGAGGCAATGTCTGCTCTTTGGAAGCTGTCCTAAGGTACTGTGACAACCTCTGTGTGAATAACGTGGAAATGAGGGCCTAGCATAGTTTTAAAATACAGACAGCTAAAACCACCCTAAAGCACCCTCTAAGTCAAGCACTGCGTATCATTGCAATGCACCAGTAACCAGGTCATTCTAAAGACACATAGAAGGTTTTTTGTAATGGGGAGGGTGACATTATTCAAACATAAAAGGCAAGATATGGTCATTGTTTTATTCTTCTTTTTTTCAAACCAAGTACCACCAAACTGCATAATCCTAAAAAATGGTGATTGCAGTGTTGATAGAGTGACTAACAAGATGTTATTTGATTGATTACAACCATGGAGCACTACTCAGCCATAAAAAAATGGTGATCTAGTATCTTTTGTAACAACCTGGAGGAACCGGAGACCATTCTTCTAAGTGAAGTATCGCAAGAATGGAAAAACAAACACCACACGTACTCAACACTAAATTGGAACTAATCAATCAACACTAAGGTGCACATATGGAAGTAAAACTCAATGGAAATCAAGCAGGTGTGGGGGTGGGGGAGGCGGGGATGGGTAACTTCACACCTAACTGGCACAATGCACACTATCTGGGTGAAGGGCATACTTATAACTTTGACTCAAATTGTATGAAAGCAAATTATGTAACCAACATGTGTATACCCCCATAATATTCTAAAACAAATAAATAAATAAACTTGCCTAATTTTGATTCTTGAAGCAATTAATCCTTAAATTACCCTACTATCGGGTAAAGTGTTAGCAAGAGAAATATATTAATAACATAAGGTCAAGAGTGCTACTGAGAAGTGCAGCCCATCTGCATTTCTGAAAGTTAGGATCTTCAGGTTTAATGACATAAGTGATTTGATTTTAATCTGTGTAGGAAAGATGCCTTTTATTGTAAATGTGATGAAAACTAACATAGAGTTACCTGATGCTCATACCAGAGGAGTTCTGATTATGTAAAAAAGCAAAATTGCCACTTTACATAGACAACTTGGTATCTTCTAATTGTGTTACTTAACTGGAGTTTTAATCCATGGAATTTTCATATTTGTCATTTTCTAATACACAGTACACTTAAGCAAATACTATTATCACCAAGAATCAAACAATTTGTTCAAATACTGAATAAAATATTGAACAAATTTGTAAACACATACATAGCAATATGTTGTGAGGTTTTGTTTTTAAAATAAAATGTATTTCTAAATTGTCATTTATTGTAGTTTATGGTTATAAAGCCTATTTGATAAAAAAAAATATAGAACTGGTACAAAGATAACAAACTATAGACCTTGCACCTAGAGATAACCTCCCCCCTATACACACAGCTCAATATTGAATCATGTTGACTATTATGACATACTTTGTTCTAAAAATCTGGTTTAATTTATGACTATTCTAAAACGTAGATAATAATTAGGAAAACAATTAGAAAATAATAATACATCTTTCTAAGGACAACAAATTTAAAGCAAGTGATGGTGAAAAGAATTAGAAAATGCTGATTGCTTTATTCATCATTCTATTCAATCTCTTAGTTATATTTGTGAATTTCATTCAGTTAGCCAAATAAAGCATAATTGGCATGAATAGAAGTAAAGAAATTTACTTAAAAGATGTTTAGAACCAACAGGCAACTGACTGAGAGTGCAGGTTCAAAACGGGTCTTTCCTTGTTTTTGCACACAACTGAGTTCTGGTCTCCCCCCCCACCACCAAAATGCGTGTTGTTTCTCAAGTCTGGCTGCACATCAGACTCAACTGGAGAGCTTTTAAAATGTTCCATTTCCTGGGCCCCATCACAAACCAATTAAATGAGACTATTTGGGGTCCCTGACAGTCTTTACCAAAGCCCCTGAGTTAAGACATAGTAAGGGTGAATATGCAGTGATGAACACACAATGAGGACTGATAACCACCGGTCAAAATGATGTTTAAACCATGAGACTAAATGAGATCATCAAGCAATTGATTATAGATAGAAAAGAGAAGAGGTCCAGAGAGTGCTCCTGGGAATAGTCCAGCATTTAGACAGGCTGGAGAGATAAAGGAACATGACAGGAACGCTGGGAGAGGATGGGGTCCTAGCAGCCAAAGGAAAGTGTTCCCAGGAGGAGGGAGGGGATGGTTATCATGATACTGTGACATACTAAGAAATATATATTTTGGTCTTTATCTCTGGCTCCTGGCCAGAGCTCCTAAAACCCTTGTGATTTGATAAGAGCCATAGGAGCATCTTTTGATACAGTATTTGTTTTTTGTCCCTATCTCTTGAAATACCTCCAGAGCAATAAAGTTTAAAGGTGAAAGGAGCATCTTTTGTTACTCATAACAAGCTTCTTTCAAACACACGAGTTTACTTTCATGAGGTCACTTTTGGAAAGCCCCTAAGGATGGGGAGCTGGTTGCCAGGGGAACCAATCTGTGATTAGAGGGTTGGAACTTAGTTAGAGCCCCCAGCTCCCAGCTCAGACCTCTGGGGAGTAAAGAGGGACAGGAAACTGCCTTAACCACTAGTGGCCGATGACTTAATCAACCACACCTATATAAAGGAACCTCCACAAAAATCCTAACACCAGCTTCTGAGTTGGTGAATACATCGAGGTACAACAATTGTGCACTCAGAGAGAGCATGGAAGTTCCTCACCCCTTCCCCATGCCTCGTCCTTTGACTATTCCTGAGTTATGTCCTTTAAAATAAACTGGTAAAGTAAGTAAAGTATTTCCCTGAGTTCTGTGAACTCTGAGAAGGAGATAGTGGGAATCCCCAGTTGATCAGGTCGGTCAGAAGCACCAGAGGCTTGGACCTCTGACGGGCACCCAAAGTGGGGAGCAGTCTTGTGGGACTGAGTTTCTAACCTCTGAGGTTTGCACTGGTTCTGGGTAGTCAGTGCCAGAATTGAGTTAAATTGTAGGACATTCAGTCAAGGTTTGGAAAATTGGAGAATTGCTTGGTGTGGAAGAGACCCGCCCATTTGGTGTTAGAAGTGTTGTGAGTGTGTAGAGAGTACAGGAAAAGTTTACTTTTTACTCTTGACAAATGATAGGTCAAGAAATTCAGGGACTGAATATTGACCATTAAATTTAGTGAAATAAAGGATGCTACTAACCTTGACAAAAGCAGTTTTGGTAGCCTGATGGGGACAAAATTTGATGAGCGTCTGTTTAAGCAACAATGGAAGAAAATTGATATAAATATATCTTTCAAGGATTCTTGTGATAAGTAAAGCAGAGAAATGAGATGGCAAAAAGGGAGATTTAATGTCAAAGGAAAGATATTTTTAAGGGGGAAGGAACAACAAGCCTGTATGCTAACAAGAATGATCCAGAAAAGAAGGAAAAATGATAATGCAGAAGGTTGAAGGGAAAATTGTTGGAGCAATGTTCTTGAGTGTTATACACGGCCTTGGGTGGCTCCGTGGTAGCTCATGTATAGGAGTAGGAAAGGCAGAGTGTGTCGTGCAGATGCAGAAAGGTTGGGTTGGATAAACGGGGAAATGCTTTTTGACTCTGCTTCTGTTCCCTCTGGGGATAAAGAAACAAGGTCATCACCTGAGAGTGAGGATGAGTGTGGTGCAGACAGAGGTTTGAGGAGAGGGCAGCTATGAAGAGGCCCTCGAGAGCACACAAGTAAACAATCTCAGTAAATGGACATCCTCTACCAGTACTGCTGTAATACTCTGTACATCGTGGTTGCTCAATAAATATTTATTAAGTTAAGAAATAAATGTGTTTCTAAAATATTGGTTGAATGTAGTCTAAATTTTTTTTATAATCTAGGTTAAATCATTATATCCACCAAAATCATCAGAAAGATGCCTGTTTAGTCTGTATCCCTTGCTGTCCCTGAATGGCAATTTACTATACTATATCCTTTGGCTTTATGGAGGGGCAATAAAAGAAACAGTCTCATGACACCTGTTTTCTTTCTCATGGGAGGTTTTGTGATTGTTTTCATTTTAGCTTTTTTTGAGGTCATTGTCTTTACATTGCTTAATGCTTCCTCTATGAAGCCCCATGTGAAATGTAAAAGATATTCATATCCCATATTCAAACAAGTGCAGTATACTTTCTTAAATAATAAGATCTGTATAAATAAGTCTCTTTTTTGTTACGTTTATGATGAAACTCAAAACCAAATTTGTGCCTCAACTATAACAATTATTAGATGCATACTGCCTGCACAGTTGGGATCCAATTTCCCCCTGAACTCTACTTCCTATTTTAATTAACATTTTTAATCCTAATTTGATTCAAGTTTACATTTTACCATCTTTTCCTAAACTACTATGCATTTACATATTATATAAAGTAATGTATAAATAGCGATAAATAGGCACAAAAACTGAAAAAGTTGACATTGCAAATGCAATTTGTCTACAAAATATTGATAATTTATTATATTGCATAGTTCTTGCTCCATCTATATACTTTAAATTTATGATCCATTCTGATGCTTCCCTTAATCCTTGAGTTACACAAAATAATTAAGATCACCTGAGTTTAACCTGCACTCAAATTTGAATTAACTTCTTGCCTATCTCTGTAAGGCAAGAAGTGTGTGCTGAAATTTTCACTGACCAAGACAGTCAGACCAAGTTCTTCATGCTGCACTTGGTGTTTCTTAATCCCCACAAGAAAAAGAAGTTAAAAATTCTGTCCTTAAACTCCAAGTTGAATGTAGTTTTCCAAAAAGTTTTCATATTTCTTTTATTCCTTTCCAATATAAAGTAATAAACAGACAGCTATTTCCTGCCAGCATTGACCTATCAGTATAGATTTTCTTCTTTGTATTCCCTTCTTTATATTAACAGCTAACTTTCCCTACCTATATTTTAAATATTTTTGTTTTTCTGGTATTTGCTTCTATTTCTGGTATTTACATCAACATTATACAAATATATTTACAAGCGTGTGCCTCATACTGTAAGATCATTTGCCTATTTTTACAGAAATAACTCGAGGAAGAATGAGAGGGCTTAGAAAAGAAAATCTCGCCGAAGTGCAGGTAGATACATAAATACCAATAGAAAACGACAGTGTCCTTTCATTTTGTTGACATTTAAAGGACTATATTTCTTTGGTGACCCCCTAAAGGCTTCCAACCCACAGTCTCATGGACTTTCATCAAAAGATGCTATCATGTTGTGTCAACCAACAAAAATAGCATTATCACATATAAAATCAGGCTGTACAAAACTTGCTCAGCCTCAAAGGCACAATAAATCCAGAGCATTTTTAATATTTAAAGTTCTAGACAATATTTTCATTCTAGGCTTTGAGCATACACTTTTATAGTTACTAGTTTAGCACTTCTTTTCATAGCTCACACCAACAGTGCAGCCACTGTAAATTCCCACCGGGACTATTGAGACGCTGATGTCAAACTGCACCAGGCTGTTAATTCTTAATGTCTGCAGTAAATGTGCTGGCTTCAGGGAGAGTTCTAAGACTTGACCATGGAAAACGATTAGAGGAAGGAGTAGGAAATTGAGGGGCAAAAGAGACAAAATAAAAAAACAAAGCAAACACAAAAAGTAGTATAAGAAATTCAGAGCTGGACGTAAGTTAAACTCCTTAATTATACAATTGAGTAAACTGAACCAGAACAGTTTCCAAGATTGATCCAAAGTCTCTGGGCTAATTTATGTTAAAGGCAGGGCTGTTTTGGAATTCCCAGGCCAACCACATTACATCGCACTATCATAATAGAAAGAGTTAACTCACCGAAGGAATTAAAAAATGAAAATGCAAGTGTTGCCATCATTATGATAATTGAAGTTTCATGGTGTAATTAACATTTTCTCCAAAACACTGTTGTTGAGTGATAAGTCATTATAACACTGTGTTAAAAAGACTGGCTTTTTAAATGAAGAGAAATTTTATTCCCAAAGAGAAAGGTCTCAATAGTGGAGATCAGTTAAGACCTACATCATAAATATCTCCAGAAAAAGCAATGATACAACATAAAACATCAAATACCAGCCAATGAAATACCAAGATTACCAGGAATACAAAAAATTTTTAAAATAAATTCCTATTGTAAGAGAAATTATAATTAAAGCACATTATGATTAAAATGATCTGCCATGTTTAATATCTTGATTCCAGCATTCTGAGCTTGTTAATTCTGATATTCATTTCTCTCCATACTATGAATATTAGTTTGTATGTCAAACTTTCATCATTTCTATCAAATAGAAAGGAAAAGAAAGCAAAGCCTTTTCTTATTGTGACAAAATAGTTTCCAAAATGAGAATTGAATCCCATGTGCCAATATCATAATGAGATGACATGTAATTTTTATGTAAATTTTCAAAAGGTTCGAGTATAAGAAATCTTTAGTCGCAAGACGCTTTCCCTGAGCTTATTCACTGTACAATATGTATAAAAACAAAAGCTAAAAAAAAAAAAAAAAAAAAAGAAAATGAAGTAATAAATGAACAGTGTTGTATTGTGGAAGACATTATCACTACGAAAATGAAAATTTGTAATGAAAATCCAATACTGCACTGAGTTTAATAAAGCCAGCAATCACCTCAACTTAACAATAAAGGAATCGCATGGAATAATGAATTGACAATATACGGTACTTTTTAGTTACTTATCATAAGCAACAAAAACTTTCAGGAAGCTATGGTTTTTTTGTATGCCTTGATGTTATTGGCAATAATAGTAAAAGTGTTTAGCTTGTTTAATGTAGACCTCCTCTTGCAGATAACATGAAGGGCAGTACATATGCATGGCTTCATTTGTATGACAAAGAGTTACCAAGTGCTTACTGAGTACATGCTGATAAAGATAGAAAGATAAGGATGATTTGCAGATGAGCAGGATTTCTTATTGATTAGAATAACATCAGATGAAATTATGCCACCACTGTACGTGACATGGGTTACCTCTTGTGAAAACTAGATAATATCATCACATCATATTGCTATGCTGATCCTCAAAGCAACCCAGGAGGATCACACCTATATATTCTCTAAACAGAAGGCTCACAATAAGTTTACCTTATTTAGCTGCAGAGCAACAAAGAATCCAGTGATAAACACATTTGTGCTCAATAAAAATCATAAACGAGCTGACAGTGCTCTGGTGTTTTTATGTTATTCCTTTGTGGGCAATCTCACCCACTCCCACAGGTTAAACCACAAACTATATGTAGACGATACCCACGTGTTTGCTCCAGACCTTATACCCGAGCTTCACTGGGCTCTCACGGCCCAGTTGCATCTGGAGATATCCATCTCCACACCCCACAGGCTCCTCGAGCTTCATATATTTAAAACAGAATTCATCACACACCTCCTGCACCTGTTTTTCCTACTGCACATGCTCTCTCATGCCACAGCCTCACCATCTCGTCTGCTAGTCCAGCTGGCAAATTTGAGTTAACTTGGACTCTATTCTCTGCTCAAGCCCCATACCCAATCAATCGGCAAGTCCTAAAAGTTTTCCCTCCTAAATATTTTTCAAAAGCATTCTTTCTGCTGCATCTCTGGTACCATTTTCCCAGTTTGCCCTGGTCATTTCTCATCTGAGCTACTGGAATGGCTTCCTCACCAGGCTCTCTGCTTCCCCTCAAATTAGCATGTGGAGGGTCTCCATCTGCTCTTTCTGCAATTCTGGGCGTGTCTCTCTGTTGTAAGTGCCCCAGAATGCCACTTCTCAGAGGTGGGCCAGAGCCCTTAGCATCATCTGGCCCTGCCCTGTTCTGTTAACTTCATCTCTTGTCACTCCCAGTGACACTATCCTTCACAGAGTTTACTATTATTTTTTCACCTTGCTCATGCTCTTTTTATCTACCTGTGCCCTCCTTGACTAGTCAGCCTGTGCTCAGACGTTTGGACTCAGCTCTTTCGAAAGCCTTTTCTGAAACCACTGACTCACGTAGATTCCTAAGCAAACATGAAGGGTCACATTGTCATTTCAGGCTCAAATGAACCAAAGATCTCACCCATTACAGGTTTTACTAATAATTTCAAAGATATAAGCAATCAAGAGGCTCAAACAAAATAAAGAGAGGTCTGGGGCTTTGAGAATGGCTTCCAGGTCTGTCTTTCCTACATCAGACAAGTGTCCTGTGTCCCACAGTAATCAAGGTACTTAACGATTATTTCCTCACAGTGGGGATGTTTAGTTTATGCAACATAACCATTTTATACCCCAGGTTATGCAGCATATAGGCAGCCCTTAAACAGAGACATCCTGTTAAGAACATCCCATAGATAAGGATATTCTAGCAAATACCATTAATCTATTTTTCAGGAGGTCTGGTTAACATGCTGACAAATTTACCTGGGTCACCTGTCTGCTTTTATTTCTTCCAGAAGTACACCCCAACATCCATCCCCATAGTAGGAAATAGCATGAATAAAAATAGTGAGCCAGACGATTTAACTCTTTCCTCCCCTCGTCCCTATCCTATATTCCAATTTTGTCAGAGCTATTTTGATGTGGCTGTATTCAAATATTCAAAGAGGTTTTTACATTGGGAGACTGGATGCTTCCACACATTCTTTAAAAACACACACACACACACAAACAAAAAACTATTAACCTCTTAGCCTTTTTAAAAACTATTACCTCATAAATGTATATAGCAGAAACCACCTTGATGGTTGTATTTCTGGATGAACAAGCCTCAGAAAAAAGGTAAAAGTAGGATGGCAATGGTCAGGATGTCTGTTGCACCCACTGGCAGTTTTTTTTTAAGTCATCAAAATAAATATCAAAAGAGTAAGATCGGATTGGTTTTTTTTGTTGTTGTTCAAGCACAGTGTTTCTGTGTCACTATCTTTAACAACCTGCATTGATTTTCTAACAGTATGTGTATTCATAATTATAAGTTTCTGAATTTCAGGTATTTCCAAAAAATCCTAAGCTTCTTCACTGATACAGGCCTCTAATTTCTTCCCTTAATGGAAATAGAACTCTCCTCTGATTGCAGGATTTTCCTGCTGGTCTCTCTAGGAAAGGCTGTTCATGTTTTTACCCTTTGGAGCCCTAAGTTCCAAAGATGGTATTGGAGCCTCATCTGTTTCATGATGCTGTACACATCCACTTGTGCAAGAAATGCTTGTTCTTTTAGGTCTCAAACTTCTTCCACAATCAAAATCTACTGACTTCTAGACACTCTCTTTTCGTTTCTAACAGATTCTATTTCTTAAATAATACAGAATTACTCAAACTTTCTTCTTGTGTCAGTTTTGGTAAGCTCCGTTTTTCTTGAACTTTCTCCATTTCACCTAAAAATAGAAATTTGTCATCCTAGATTTGTTCAAAATTTCCTCTTATCTTTGTAATTTCTTTAAGATTTACAGTGATGTCCCCTTTTAACTTCCCCAAATTGGTCATTTGTGCCTCCTTTTTATTTTTGATTAGTTTTGCTATGGATGAATCAATTTTGTTAGTCTTTTTAAAAACATAATTTTTGGCTTTCTTGATTTTACCTATTATACTTTTATTTTCTATTTCATTAAATTTTATGTTATTTTTCTTATTTTCTGCTGTATACTTGTTTTGAACTTGTTCTTTTTTCTAAGTTCTTAAAATGGATGTGTAGGTCACCAATTTTCAGCTTTTCTTCTATTCTTTTCTTCTATTTCTTCTATTAATATAATTAAGGAAAAAAATGCCATTCCAAGTACAGTTTTACCTATATATCACAAGTTTGGATGTGTCATATTTTCATGATCATTCAGTTCTAAATATTTTCTAATTGTCATTGCATATTTCTTGGGTTATTTAAGGGCAAATTGTTTAATGTAAAAACATTTGGGTATTTTCTATCTAGCATTTTATTTTGTGTCTAGCTTATTTCAATTGTGGTCAATAAACCTACTCTGCAAATTTTTAGTTGTTTGAAAACTATTGAATTCCTTTTGGGTATTTATGGATTATTTAACTAAATCAACTATGTGGTCGATTTGTTCAAATTGTTCAAATCTTAGATATTGTTGATTTAGTTAAATAATCCATAAATACCTAAAAGGAGTATGTATTCTAATTTCTGGATGCAGTATTTTATATATGACAATCATGTTGTTAACCAAAATGTTGAGTTCTTCTACATTCTTACCAATATTTCATCTGCTTGTTTTATCACTTTTTGAGACAGTGTAGGTTAATAAATTTTCCTTTTATTTTGATCAATTTGGGCTTTTTCCTTTGAGCTATGCAATTAGGTTTATTTTAATTAAGAATTGTTAAATCTTCCTGGTTATTTGACCCTTAAATCATGATGAAATGTCAACTTTTATCTCTAGTAATACTTCTTTTCTTAATATACACTTAATCTAATAAAGTCATATCCATGCTACATTTGCTTTATTAGGTTTTTCCAAATGTGCTTTTCCATCCTTTCACTTTTAACCTTTTTGGTTCCTTATATTTAAGATACATCTGTAGTAAATGGAATATAGTCAGATTTGCTTTTTTATCTACTATAACAATTTTTGAATATGTTTACATGAAGTAATTCATCATATAACTGGGTTTAAAGGTACATTCTGACTATTTGTTTTCTATTTTTTCCAATTCTTCTGCCATTTAGTAGCTGTACCACTTGGAACATACCACCTCCTTGGTCAGTGCTCCAGGGCGGACATGGAGAACTGTAAGTTGACTCTTACCTTCTTTCACCTGGAAGTGACATGTCAGTTGTGATTACATGTCATTGGACAAAGACAGTCATGTGGCCATGACTAAATTAAAGGCAGCCAGACCAAGCAATCTTTTGTTTTCCCAGGAGAGACAAGCCAGAAATGTCAGGGAACACTAGTAATATCTTGCATGCTCTACATAAATTTTTAAAACTTCTATATGTCAGAGAGCACCATAAACAGTATTAAAAGTCAAGTGGCAGGTGGGTAGAAAGCATTTGAAACATGTTTATAGAAAAAAAGGTTACTGTCCAGAACATATAAAGAAAGCCTTCCTTTCAGTTAGAACAGATTCAATTACTTAAATAGATAAAGAATTTTTCAGACTTTCTTCTTGTGTCAATTTTGGTAAGCTGCATTTCTCTTGAATTTTCTTCATTTCATCTAAAATGCATAGACTTCAGACATTTGAGTACCCAAAACATTTATTCCCCCCTCATGGCTTTGCTTAAAAGTTACTTAAGTACTCCAGCAAAATGAGAAGCAAATAAACTAATCTAACAGAACAATATGAATAAAGGAATTTAAAATTAAGCCATAATGGAGTAATAATATATTGATATAGTGTTATGATACATATTTCAGCCTTTATAGGTGAAGATTTGGGAAAACTAGCAGTTTCATATACTGTATGAAAGAATATAAATATGAAATTTAAAATACATGTATTCTATTGCCCAGAAATTTTTCTCCTAGATATGAAAAAATGAGCACAAAAAGGAATGTACCATGAGGCAAATCTGCACATACTGACATGAAAATCTCACTGAAACATATTGCTAAGTTAAAAAGGAGTTACATATAAAAATTTAGAGTGGTCCATTCATGTTAAAAATTATGCACATAAATACAACAAAATTATATAAACTGCTCTATGTACATATATGTGTAATGTGAGTGTACAGAAAATGGTCTTATAGGACCAACTGCAGAATATTACCAGAGTGACAAATAAGACTGGATCAGTGTTAAGGGAAACTAACTTTATCAATATTGTTTGACTGTTTTACAATGATAGTTTAGTAGTTTTGGTATATGTGTAATAATAATAATACACTAAATAACTAAATATGCTAAATAAGATACATTCTAACAAACAGCTAAATTGTTTTCAGGTTTATAGAATTATTTATACCCTAAATATTTTCAAATAATTTTTTATGTTTTATCAGAGTAGCACACGTACATAATAATAAATCAAGTGTTAGAGAAAGTTTCATCATGAAAAGCCATAGTTCTAATCATCGGGGAAATGCAAATCAAAACTACAATGAGATATCACCTCACTCCAATGAGAATGGCTTTTATTAAAAAGTCCCAAAACAACAGATGCTGGCGTGGATGTGGAGAGAAAGGAACACTTATACACTGTTGGTGAGACTGCAAACTAGTTCAACCTCTGTGGAAACTAGTATGGAGATACCTCAAAGAACTAAAAGTAGACCTACCATTCTATCCAGCAATCCCACTACTGGGTATTTACCCAAAGGAAAAAAAGACATTTTATAAAAAAGACACTTGCACTCAAATGTTTATAGCAGCACAATTCACAATTGCAAAGATGTGGAAACAGCCCAGTGCCCATCAATACATGAGTGGGTTAATAAAATGTGGTATATGTACACCACAGAGTATTAGCCATAAAAAAATGGTGAACTAATACCACTTGTATTAACCTGGATGGAACTGGAGACCATCCTTCTAAGTGAAGTATCACGAGAATGGAAAAACAAACACTACATGTACTCACTATTAAATTGGAACTAATTAATCAACACTCGTGTGCACATACAGTAGTAAAATTCAATGGAATTCAGGCAGGTGGGAGGCAGGAGGAGGGGATGAGTAAATTCACACCTAACTGGTACAATGCTGGTACAGTGCACACTGTCTGGGTGATGAACACACTTACAACTTTGACGTAAACTATACAAAAGCAATTCATGTAATCAAAATGTTTGTACCCCCACAGTATTCTAAATTTTTTTTAAAAGACAGCAAAATATGTTTAAAATGAGAAGAAAAGGAAGAAAAGCCATAGCCCTTGCTCCCATCCTTCCCCAGAACTCATATCCCAACATCCCAACACCAGTCCTCAGAGACAAATTCTTTTACCACCTTCTGTTTTGAATCTTCTTATAGTGAGGTACAGAACGTTAAGGATATTTATATCTTCATTTCTCAACTTTAACAGTATTTTTTAATCCCACTGTAAAAGATAAGAATACTGCTTATTATATCGACTCATAGTATCTCTCCTTTTTGTTAAGTTGTATAGTTGTAATTACATAGACTTTTTCTATTAATTGCCTCAGTAGCTTTGAATAATATATCTAAATCTTTTCCGTACCATCATTTGTGGACACTATCAGTCAACTCTCACTTTGTAAGGTGAGAACACCCGCTCACTGACCACCCTTCCCAGCTCTCATGCATCTCCCCTCCACTCATGCCCTCGCACGATTGGACTTTTACACTTTCAAGGTTAGAAACATGGATATTTTGTTCCGCAACCATGACCAAGTCTTTCGTGCTTTGTTTATAGGTTGATTCTAAAAGTTGAAAGACCAATAAGCAGAAGAATTACATCATTATTACTCTATAAATATTCACTTTTTGGGTCACTTACTGTGTGAGGTTTGAATTTCCTTTTCTATGTTCCAATGCCATGACCCTGGGACCCTTGAAGTTCCTAGCACAAATGTCGAGTGAACTAATCCTTTGTTATTCTCCATCAGTGACATCTTATTGTGACACAATTTAGTTTGATTTGTATGTGGGTCATAGCTTTGGGTTTACCATTTGCTTTTTCCTAGAGTTTTGTTTTGCTTTAATTTCTCTGTCCTCTCAAGCATATCATCTAGTGAGTGGAGTTCTCTCTTCCTCCCCGGACGCCGTCTGTCTTCAAGCTCCCAGCTGAACTCTGGTACTGTTAGGAGCTACCATTCTCGAAACTTCTACCCTAACTCATCTGGATTAGATCCATTCTTTCCTAAATCCCAGAAGTCAATCAAAATTTCTCATTTTGCTGGAGTACTTAGGTGACTTTCTAAGCAAAGTTATGGGGAGAATGAATGTTTTGAATGTTCGATGTCTGAAATTATGCTTTCTGTGGCATCACACTTTATTGACAGTTGGCTCTGTTGGAAGTCTGGGTTCCAAAATGCCTCAGAATTTTGGAGGCATTTCTGTATTATCTTCTAGCATTGGATTTTAGTGATTAAAAAAAATCCGATATCAGCATGATTCTCATTTCTTTGTAGATAATCTGATTGGTTGTTTGTTGTTTTTTTCTTCCTAAGATTTTAGAAACTTATCTGTCTCCTTGTTCTTCTAAAACCCTCGTGGCCGCATCTGGGCTGGGTTCATTTTTCCTTTTTTCACTCATTAGGCTCTTTCAGTATAAAGATTTGGGTCCTTCTCCAGAACTAAGAAATTGGGGTTTTTTTTAATTTCTTTTAAAATGTCCTGTTATCTATGCTCTCTTTTCTCTCATTTTGGAATTCTTGGTAGTCAGATGCTGCATCACCAAATCTCCAATGCTTCTGAGAAGATTCACTCTAGAGGGTGTGGGGGCTCTGCCTTGAGAGCTTAGCAGAGAGCAGGGTCAGGATGCTGAAGTTAGCTCAACAGAGAAACAGAACAGCAGCCAGCGGGCTCCTAAAGACCCCCCTCCCTAGCAAGACCACTTATGTGGCCAGGGAGTTTCCACTTTTACCAGGTCACGCAGATGTTCCCTCGTGGCACAGGTAAGTGCTGTGCGGGGATGTTTGGGGCAGCCCCTCTCAGCGCAGCACTGACCACCACCGTGCAGACACCCCCATGCTGGCCTAGGTATGGGGCAATGAGGGTTTGGAGAATGCACACTCTCTCCTACTTCTCTCATGGTAAAATTCCACCCCACCCCACACACACACACACAATAAATTCTATTTCACATCTACACAGCATACTGGTCTAATATTTTCATTCTTTATTTTGTTCCTCTACATTCTGGGGAGTTACTCAAATTTATTTCTTAAATTCTATGAACTCTTTCTAGTTCTTGAACTATTCATTTTTCTATACCATTCTGTTCTTTTTACATTGCATATCTTCTTAAATCTCTGTGGATACATTAATGATAGGAATTTTTCACATGGGTTTGTTTTGTTTACGCTCCCTTTAGTTCTCTATGTTGTTTCTGTCCAGCCCTCCGTCAGCTTCCTCGTTCATTCGTCTTCATTTCTCTCTTTCATGCTCTTGGTTCCCTTTTACGTCCGGTGACCCTTGAGAGCCAGCATGGATTTCCTCCGCTGGTCTGTAAATAGGTTTGTTTCCACTTGAGCTTTTTCTTCGAAAAGAAGATTCTGACCGGTGGAATATATTCTGTGTGTAGGTACATGGACGACTGGCTGCTAGGCAGCAGATCTGACATACTGTTTCTTAAAGATAAGAAGGTTGGCAGCAACATAGGACAATGATCCTACAAATAATATAATCGACATGCAAACTCACGGTATTGGCCAGCCAGGCATGGCCCAAAGGCACCAATGTACAAAAGGACCACACTGAGGGGTGGGCAGTCCTGTCCCCTGAGGCCTCCTGCTAGCAAAGCCCCTCATTCTGGGAGATGCTGTTCTGGGGGTAACATCTGTGAATGTGTGGCCTTGCTAGAGTCTTACTAGAATAAATTACAGAAATGGGAATTAAAGCCTCAAATCCCAAATGTGGCTAAAAGATAAAGCAGGTCTCTAATCAGATTCAGGAAATATATATCAAGTACTTCTTCTCTTTATTTTGCATATGAATAATATATTTTTTCTTTTCCATGTAAAATGAGACCTTAGAATTTAAAATGAGACTTTTCCAAAAGCCTGAGGAATTGTAGCAATTCTTTTTTTAGCCCTCCTTAGTTTAGGATGGCCCCATGAAAACTGAAATCTGTTCTTTCATCTCCTGTTCTGTACTAAAATGAGGAGGCTTTTAGAGTAATATTTTTCTACAAAATTTGTCAATTTTAAATCTTCATGTAAAAGAAAGGTCTTTTCAGCCAAAGCACACATTTTTGAAAGTTACACACTGAAATCTAAAACGTAAATGGGAAGTTTAATCAGCCAATATATTTTCCTCTTCTTAACCAGTCTTAAAAACCTATTTGCTGCTCATTCATTAATATTCCACAAGTAATGAATTAATTCTCCTATCAGTGGGATATCCACAAAACCTCCTTCATATAACTCCAAAAATATTAATTTACCACCCCATAGCAAGGCAAGGAGAGCTCTCTCCTTTACTGTGCTGTAGCCTCCTCTTCTGACCTTTGGGGCCCTCCGTAAATTACAGCAGGGAGCTGTGAGGAAGAGACGAGCTCAGCGCATGCCGTGGGCGACTTATCTTGCAGGTGCCTCCTGACCTGGAGGCTGGGGCTCTGGGCATGTCTCCACAGCTTTTAAAGACCAGTCTTTAGCTTGACAAAAAATATAAATTCACAACTTGCAAACTAAGGGAATGGTGTATTTACCTACCATCTAATATGCATGTTTTCAGTTGATTTAGTCAAAAATAGTTATACAGGAATTGACTCTTTTTAGAAAAATAATGCAGTTTCTCTGTGATTATTTAGACACAACTTGAGATTTTAAAAAATTAGGACTTAAAAGGATTGTGTTCAATCACGTGTCATTAGAGGCAAAATACTGAAAACAGATGTCAGTAAAGGAAAACTCTCTTAAAGCACTGTGCTGGGCCACACATACTCACACACGCGCACACACACATCCAGAGCTCTTTATTAGAATTCTACAATGCCAAAGATATGGACATTAAGCCAATTGTCTGACATAAAAGATGACCTATGTGCTTCAAAAGATGTGTCCCAGGCTTACGGTGGAAGAGAAATTCATCAAGGCATTGAGAAAATGAAAAAGGGTCACCTGTGAGTGTGGGTTAGTGACCTGAAACTAACAGTCAACTTGACAGAGAGAAAGAAGAGAAACAATAGGGCAGTTACTGGGCTTAGAATGCAAGGCAAAAAATGTAAAATGTTAGGAGCATTTATAATAATCAATGTGGAAAATAAATAAGATATGGGTATTAAGAAAAAGCAATCACTTTAAAAAGCCTCCAAGTAAATAAATAAAAACAAAAATAACATTTCTTTTTGTAGACAATATATGTCTCTACCTATGGGTAATTTGATTTCCTATAAAGAAGCAAATACAGCGTAAAACCATGGAGTTGCTTTCCTGTCCACGCATAGTCCTTATGAAAACATGAATGACTAGGCCTAAGGGTCGATTCTGACCCACAGTTGATCAATGTAAAAATCCTGCACTGTCCTCAATATGCTTTAAATTTTCAGATCACATGCTATCTGCCAGCTCCCTGGGCCTGCTGGAATTTCTACCTCAGATGACGTGAAAGAGGGAGAGTAATTCTTCCACCTGACAACTGGAAGCTTATTTTGTGGTTTTGTTTCCATTACATATATAAGAATGCCCCGAATAATCCACATAATCCCCCTATTTTAAGGTGCATAACTTTGTTTCTATGAAGTTCCTTTTGCCATGTGACAGAGCATATTCTCAGGTCTGAGCGTTAGGGTGTGGAGATTGTTAGGAGGTCATTCTGCCTATGACAAATATAGTTACTGGGGTAAGATGATAAGTGATTAGAAAATGTGTATTAATTTTCTAGGGCTGACATAACAAAGTGCCACAAATTGAGCAGCTTAAACAGAAACGTATTGTCTCACAGTTCTGGGGACTAGAAGTCTGAAATCATGTTGTTGGCGGGGTTGGTTCCTTCTGAGGATGGCGAGAGAAGGATCTGTTCCCAGGCCCCTCTCCCTGGCTCGGGGATGATCACCCTCATGTTCATGCAATGCTCTCCCTCATGTGTGCCTGCGTCCAAATATATATCCCCCTGACACAGGGTCTCACTCTGTTGCCCAGCTTAGAGTGGAGTGACGTGATCATAGCTCACTGCAGCCTCAAACTCCTGGGCTCCTGCCTCAGCCTCCCAAATAGCTAGGACTATAGGCATATGCTACCACACCTGGCTCATTTCTTTTATTTTTTGTGCAGGTGGGGTCTCACTGTGTTGCCCAGGCTGGCCTCAAGTGATCCTAGTGATCTTCCTGTCTTGGCCTCCCAAAGTGCTGAGATTACAGGCAAATAGCCCCCTCTTATAAGGACATCAGTCATATGGGATTAAGGGCCCATCGTACTCAAATATGACCTCATTTTAACAACTAATTACATTTGCAATTACCCTATCTCCCAAATAAGGTCAAAATTTGAGGTATTGGGGGGCAGAAGTTAAAACTTCAACATATGAATTTTGAGGGGGACAACATTGAATCCATAACAAATTGATTAGTGATATTTCTTTCAAATTTTAAAAATTAGGCATAAAATATTTTATAATGTAATTCTTTTCAGACACATATTCTCAAGCATCATGTGTCATAAGAACCATAAATAATTTATGCTATTGATGATTTTTTAAAAGAATATAGAATATAGAAGAATATGTATGTGGAAATGTACACATCCGTCTATGTCCCCAATCATTTTATATTAATATAACCATCTAAGGGAGCCACCCCCTTGCTCCCTGAGAAATGCTGCTCTGGTAAAATTAAAAAGTCAAATTTTACAGTTAATTATTCTTTGAATATTGGAACTCTGGCCTCAAATTTTCCAAAAGAAATATCAATTTCCTTAATATCAGGAAACTCTAACATGATGTATATATTTCAAAATTAAATTCTTCCTGTGCAAAGAAATACATTGCGTGTCCTTACTTGGCTTTGGGGCTGGTAGGATTTTTTGGCTTCATGGATATTACTCCATTTATCTTGGGGCCCACCTTAGGAGTTAGGTGTTGTTACTGAACCAAACCGTGGTCTACTTACCCAGCGCAGCAAAGGCAGACACTGAACCTGAGAGTTGCAGTTGGAGAAAGAGGCATTTTTATTGTGCGGCACCACGCAAGGAGAACAGGCAGCTAACCCTTACGACCCAAACTCCCCGATGACTTACAAGCCAGGGTTTTTAAAGGCAAGGGTGTTTCTCCATTCTTAAGAAACTTCACTTAGGAAAATGGTCTCCAGTTGCATCAAATCAACCGGGGCGGGGTGGGGGGGGGCCAGGGGGAAGGAGGGGAGGGGCAAAAACCTTCCTAACGGGTACAAAGAACATTATTTGGGTGAGGGGCACTCCTATAGCCAGAACTCAAGCATTACAAAAACCATCCATGTAACCTAAAACATTTGCACCCCCTTAATATTTTGAAATAAATAAATAAAGCAAGCCAAGGTACATTTCAGGCGGGAAAAATTGTAGAACAATACACGTAGGTCATACATTGGCCTGGCCCCAAAAGGCAGGATATCCTGAAGTTAGGGGGCCTACAGGTTATAGGTGGATTCAGAGATTTTTGGATTAGCAGAAAGGAATGTTAAAATGGATATAACTCTCTCCAGGCCCCTGGTGGGGGGGTGGGGGTGGGAGGGGAATTTAGAACAAAGAATGGCAGTCAGAGTATAATTTCTCAGTTCCCCCTCATCTGCATTTTGCATCCTGTGGGGGTTTCTGAAAAACAACTCAAGGACATGTTAAGATGCCAAGTTTTAGTTTCCATAGGGAACTGAGACACCTCATGACTCTGGCTCCCTGGGGGGCCATTGTTCTCATCTGGTTGCCCATCCACTTTTCCAGGCTAGCCAAGTGCCCGGAACTTCCCCTGAAGGGACTCAAGATTTTCCTTTATTTCCATGCTTGGGGCTCTGGCAGCTCCTAAGAGGGGTCCCTGCTCCGTGGCAGTGTCCTGCCAGCACAATTCCAGTGGAAGCCCCTCCTTGGTAGCAAACACTGACTAACTAATCCACCACCTGGGAAACCAATAACTGCAGGGAGAGTGGCTGCTCCTTTGGCACCTGCTCAATGGTAATTCCTACACTTGAGAGGTCTTTGTGTTGTTTATAGAGCTAGATCAGAGGCAGGTTGCTATAGATAAGAAATACAGGACACTCTCCCTCCTGTGATGTACAGATACGGTAGCCCAAATTATGAGAGATATTCTACAGAGTTGCCTAGCACAGTGCAAGGTTATCACAAATTTAAGAAAAAAACTGCATAAAAATGTCAGCACTCAGTGACACAGATCCAAAAACTTCAATAAAATGACTACTTGTGTCATTATTCATTCTACAAACCTTTATTGAGCACTAAAGACCACAAAGGACCACCATCAGAGGAGCTGGAATTAATGGGTAATGTGCACCTGATCTTAACCATAGTATCGTTCAGCCCCATGAGACTGAAAGGAAATCTGGCAAAGGAATCCCCCTCTTCTCCGAAGCTCCATTTTAAATATAAAGGACTGATTCAGAAAAGCAATAATCCCTTTTTGTCAACAACCTGCCCCTTTTTATACTTCTTCCACTGAACAAAATGTTCAAGGGCAAAATCTGTTGCTGAGATAACAAGGATGAAGGACTGTGCAGCAGGTGTTAAATGAACAGAAGCATGACAGCGTTACCTATGGCTTCCAATTTTCCAGGGAGGGTTTTTCTGCCTGGTTAGGCAAGAAAGTAAAAGCAAGGGATGGAAAGACACGTTTTGCCAAGTTTAAAATCATCTCAGAATATATTTCTTCAAGATTTTCAACAGAGTTCAAAGCTTTTCATTTCTAAGGATTATTTCTTCCTATTGAAAAATTGGAACATTTTGTAGAAAATGAACCCCAGGAAACCAAAAAAGGTAGATAGATGTTTTCCATAAAATATTTCATACATCAATAAATTTAATCAGACACTTAATCCACTAAGTCTTAAAATGACAGGAATATTATGACACTTTTCTATTGCTGCCCTAACAAATGACCACAAACGTAGTGACTTAAAGCAACACTGGATTCTGTCTCACAGTTTCTGTTAAGCAGAAGCCCAGGTACAACATGGCTTAGTTCCATCCTCTGCTAGGAGTCTCAAGGCCAAAAATCAAGGTGTGGGCAGGGCTGTTTCTCTCTGGAGGCTCCAAGGAAGACTGCACTTCCAACCTCAGGGAGGTTGTTGGCAGAATTCAGTTTCTAGCAGTCGTAGGGCTGAGTTCCTTGCTCCCTTGCTGGCTGTGGGCCAGGAGTCCCCATCTTCCTTGTCATGTTGCCCCTGCATCCTTCAATCCAGCAACAGTGGGTTGAGTCCCTCTCATACTTTCAGCGTCTCTTCCACACCTCTTCTGCTTTCCCTTCTGCTTCACTTGTCTTCTGCCTCCAGGTAAAGAAAGTTCTCTGCTTTTAAGGGCCAAGGTAATCAGACTAGGCCCACTCAAATAATTCAGGATAATTTTCCTATCTTGTCCAAAAACTTAATTGCATCTTTGTAACAGAGAGAACGGCCTGAAAAAGGATAAAAATGCTTTACTGTCTCTTTAAAACATCCCCCACTCTTTTTGAACCTGCATCCCTGCCTCAGGCCAGTGGTCGGGAGGGACAGGGGAGTGTCCTTTGTTCTTTATACCACAAGAAATGGCTCAACAGAAGCCAGTGTCTGGGTGGACGTCTGGGCAGAGGTCACAAGATTGTCTTCACTGGAGGTGGAATGGATCAGAACAATCATCTATAGTTAAACAAAATTAGCCTCAAGCTAAAAACCCTCCCTTTAAAAGCTCTGTATTACTGCTTATAGTTAGGAAATTGGTACTTTAAGACAGGAGTCTGTCATTTTCCTCATTTGCCAGCAAATTAATAAATCTCCCTTTCCTTCTCAAGCCACTTGTCCTTGTTCTTATGCAGGCTTGGGGACAAGTGCCAAACTCTTAGTAACATCTTCAAAGTCCCTTTTTCCATGTAATGTAACATTCCACGTAATGTAACATATTCACAGGTTCTGGACATTAGTGGACATCTTTGGGAGGCCATTCTGCCTATCATAAACATAGTCACTGGAGCAAGTTGATAAGTGATATTTCTTTCAAACTTGAAAAATCAGGTATAAAGTATTTTCATAATGCAATATTTTTCAGATACATATTCTCCAGTATTCTGGGTCATGAGAAAAAAACCTAAGTAAAGCCAACAATCTTACTTTCAGATTGAATTTTCAATCACTAAATTAAAAAAATATATATTATCTTTATTTCAGTCTAATGAAGGATGTAGAATGTGTCATTAGCCTTGTTTTTGAAGCTGATAGTGGTTGAGTGACTCACCAGCTGTCACTTACCAATGGCCTCCATGTCTCGGCTGTGTGATAGATTAGTTCACATTGATTAATGAGAAAGTGGATTTAGCTTATTTTTCTTGGTCATCGAGGATAGGAAATGTTAAAAGTAGTGAAATCAAGTGATAAGCGGCCATGTGTTAACACACTGTTGGTAAGTATAGTATTGGCAGTAAATTACCGGCACCCCATGGGTTATAAACATGTGTGTTTGTGGGTGTTGCCTGAGACCATAAAAATAGGCTTGAATAATTTTGCATATGGTCAAGAAATTCATTAACCTTTTTTGTTTTCAAATAGAATGGTGTGAAGTATCCCCACATACGAGCAACCACGGGAAGAGATATAAATTGGATCACTTGGATATTTGAGTTTCTAGTTTCTTGTCATATTGAAAAACAAGCAACACAGGATTTCTAATATCCACCCCTCTCCACTTGATGCAGAAGGCGTTTTGATCCATAATTAAATTTATGCTCTTTCTTGCTAAGAGAACTGAAATATCCTACAGTGTTTCACAAGAAGTTTTTGACGTTATCTTTCCATTTAGAGCCACGTTATGACAGTTTACAATTTTTCTTCTAAAAAGTCATGAAAAACACATCATGCCCTAATTAAGGCCCTCCTTAATCAGGCAAAAATCAGATCATTTTGGCCAGACTGTAGTGTGGTAACTCTAGATGCATAAATGAACTAAGTCAAATTATTTCCAAAAACAATACAGGTAAAGCAATATATTTAGTTCTACTATAAATATTTCTCATCATGAAAGTGGCTTCTTGCTCCTCTTCCTCCTCCTCCTCTTTCTCTTCCTCTTTCTTCTTCACTAATAAAATAGTCTGAGCTCTCAGATCAACAAGACCTCATTCTTGCTCTCTGTTTATATGTACTAACACACCCCCCCCAAAAAAAGAACGTTTCAGCACGAGGGAGAAAGAAAATGGCCAGTAAGTTCCACCAGCCATGAAGCGAAGCCCAGGGTCAAAGCACCTCTGCTACCGAGATGAAGCCGAAATTTGTAGTTTAGGTCATTGAAATCTTCTGGTCCCATTCTCATCTGCGGTTATGATTGAATTAATTCATACTACTCTGTTCATTCCATTCCTTTAACTTTTCAGCAAACACCTTACAAGGAGCTACTGCATGCCAAACATGGTGGTGAATGGGGATAAAATGGGAGCAAATCCAATTCAGTCCTTGTTCTTGTGAAATGCGGAGTTCATTAGGGAAGAAAGGGAGTCATCAAATCATCACACTGAAAGATAAACGCAAATTAGTATAAGGAAAAAAGCATATAATAGGAGGGCAGGGAGGCTTTTCTGAGGATGTGACCTTTTAGACCCTGAGAACTCAAGGATGAGCAGGAGTTAACCAGGCAAGGAAGAGTGGAAACAGGCAAGAGAGAGCATTTCAGGCAGACCCTGAGGTGGGAGGGGTGTGTGTGTGTCTGTGTGTGTGTGTGTGCACATGCTCACATGCACACTTTACCATGAGGAAGGAAAAAGATATTATAAAACTTTAGAAAGAGTGGACCACTGAATTTCCATTAGTTTCAGGAATGGTTCATTGAAGATGAGTATCAGAATAGGGAAGAATTATGCTTGTGATTTGGGAGCCTTTGGTCAAGCATTTAGGTTCATCGACATGAGTGGGCACTAAGTTCACACAAGGGTTGCCAAGAAAAGAGAGACGGTATGGTTGTGGGGCTAAAGTCATGCCAGGACAAAGAGGAACATTTCAGGTATTCAAGGTCACTCACAGTGTCACTGCTTGGTCCACGGAGATCCTGAGTCTCATTATTTGACCATATCTTGTAGTTTTTGGGGATTTTTTTCCTTTTCAGAACTCCTCATCTCTACCACCCCTCAACAGCAGCCTCAGCCTGGCTGTTGATGACTGCCATCAGAGTTTCTTGTGACTTTGAAGAAATTCTCAGTGTTAGATCTTACACTGGCAGAGATACCTGGGAGGTGGGTGTATGCTGTCTTTTTAACTAAGAGACATGAATCCAAGGGACAGTTATCAGGAGTTTCACTGCATCATTCTTGGTGCAGAATCCCTTTCAATAAAGTGAAGAACAATCCTACGTTTGTCTCCTTTTCAGAGTAGGTCTCCAGGCTGAAGGTCATGCAGTGCTTTCTGTGATTTATCTTTGGGACAAGCCACCTGGTCTTGATGAAAATAAGCTTGGCCTTAAAGTTCTACTACATTTGGCTGTGTCAGCCTGTGAATGAACAGAGTCAAGGAGTGAGAGGGATATTCCCATATGCATGAGCATCCAGTGACCAGCTCACATGGGGATAGTCTATGAGTTCGCGTTACAAGGGGCCTCAGAGCCAGAGAGCTAACAGTAAAACTTTTAGCCACAGCGTCTGAAGTTGCTCAGAGTTTTGTGAGTTTCCATTTCAATGGGTCCTGATTTCTCTGAGGACTGGTGATGGTTGATACAACAAGGATTTGGGGTGACAGGCAAAGCTCCACAGTCCTTTAATTACTGTTTTAGTGACACGGATACCCCAAAACAAAATAAATAGATGACTATTACTCAAGTAGGAAACACAGAGTTTGAAAGCTGCTTTACTGCTATCAGAACAGTTACTTTATGGAAAGGAAATTATTCCAGCCAACCAGAAAACATGCAATATTCTGCGATTAAGAACATATTCCCAATCACAAAAGGGAACAACTGAATGAAATCTATTAGCAGATATTCTCAATAGCCTAAAAGTTTTGGGTCATGCCCTTTCCCATCTTTGAGTTTACACAGGGTTTGGGGCATGACAGCTGGAACATATACCAAAGATGTGTTCTTCAATTTCATTGAGGTTTCCTCATCAGTGCTTCTTTAGGATGTGTTTTAAATTTTCTTTTCCACAAATGGTTACAGCTATTTTTTTGAGAGCCTGTATTTCAGCATCTCAATGAAAACCAAAAAACCATCTTGGTACCACCAGATGCCATCTGGGTGAAGCAAACAATATGAGTTTTCCTTGTGTGTTATTTCAGAATCAGGTGTTTGATTCTGAAATTGACTCAAGACCTGATGCCAATGGTCAAGAATTCATTTTGGCTTTGAATTTTGGACTTGTTGGACAGCTTGGCTGTGTTAACATAGTTCGTTTAGTATATTAATCTGCTACAACATGAACCTTTGCTTCCTGAAACTGCTTTTGTGTGGTTGCCTTGTTTAGTTGGAACAAATCAACTGCAATCAAGAAGCAGCATTTCCTCCAAAATCTTGCACCACTACGAAAGTGTTTCTATATAGACATTTCTCTCTTATCTCTAGGTGACTGGCAGGCTTTAGTAAGGGCTACAGTTTTGGCAATTTGTGCAGATTTAACATCTTGGAGAGGGCTGACTTTGAACAAGTGGTAGTGGGTTCTTATTGCATATCCTGCTTGATAACTTCCTTGTTCATTTCTCAAACAGGACTCATCTACAAATAATTCACAACTTAGCCTGTCTAAAAAAATTTCAAAGAAGCCAGGTAAAAGCAAGGAAAACTCCTAAGAAAGGCATAAAAGTCATGAGTTTTTCCCTCCTGTGGGAGAGAAAGAAGAGTAGTAGGTTTTTGGTTTTGCAGCAATGGATTAGAAATACCTACAGGTAAAGAGTTTCTTTTTTTACAGCTTTATTGAGGTATAATTGATATACCAAAAAACTGCCCATGGACATATGCATACACTGGTGATGCCACCACTACAATCATGGCAATAAACATATCCACCAAGAATAAAGGATTTCACAGGAAGTAAGTCTAGTAACAGAAAAATGCCAGGAGTTTTCAGTCCAAAGGAAGATTTGAATGATATGAGGGACCATGGGAAGTAGAAATCTTAAGACTAAGTCAGCAGGGTCCTCAGTTGACCCTTAACTGCTGCCACTGTGTACAAACAAGGAGGGCAGGCTTTTGTCATGAAATCAATGTGAAGATATAATAAGCAGTGAGTCTCTGATGCCCATTCTTGTAAGTTAGAATCCCCAAAACCTGTCTCACTATACAAATAGAAAGAAAGATTTATGATCACTGGACAATTCCTTCAGTTGTGAAAGATGTTCTTTAGTGAGTCTATGTAATGTAAGGGTTCAGGAACATCAGATTTCAGTAGCCTATAAGAGGAAAAACTGGTCCAGAAAAGCTAGGAATCAATGTTCAAGAGAATGAGAAACCCTCTAAATTGTCTTTTGGTAATGGATCAGGAAAGTCTTAAGTAACTGGCAATCTTTGAGGAGAAGGACTCTTAATTTTTGTTTGATGTCATGGCCAAGAAAATACACTTGGGTTTGACAAAATTGGAATTTATCCTTAGAGACTTTGTGTCCCTGTCAGCAAGTGGAAGAGATCAATTCTGCAGGACTCTCAATCTGGAGAAAAAAAGAAGATTCTTTATATATTGTATAAGAGTTAAATCCTTGGTAAATTGGGTGTTTCTAATGATTCAGGTGTAGTTGAGTATTTGCAAGAAGAGGATGCTCCTGTGAACCTCAGTCATAAATGCCCACGTGTACTGTTGCATTTTCCAAGTGAATACAAATAGATGCAGCAAGTCTGGGAAGAAGGAATTACTAAAGAATGCTGAGCATAGATCTTTCACTGCAAAGTAAGCCGCAAAGTAAGGAAAGGGTTGTATTAGAGCTGGGGACAACAGGGAAGTAGGGAAGTAAAATCTTGTTAATGGCCCTTAAATCTTGTACAAAATGGTAGCCCTACCAATCTGTCTTTGTGATGGACAGAACAGGGGAGTTATAAGAACTAGTGCAGGGATAATAGACTTTTCTGGAGGTACCTGGACATAATAGACCATAGTCCTTCAATGGAATCCTTTTTTTCAGTGGGAATTAGGCAGTTTCTGCAAGAACATAGCTGAATTTTTTGTTCAGACATTTAAGGGTTCGGCCTCTTTTATGTGCCCCACATCTGAACCATCTTTGGTCAAGAGGCATTCAAAGCCTCGGATGTCCATAAAGGAGGTATCAGGAAGTGGTAATCAAGCTGTGCCATTATTAGGCTGTAAGCCAAAGATTCTTCTTTTCTGAGAGTGTCAGCAATACTCCATCTGGACCACATTGAATAACAGCACCCCGTCTACCAAGTAAGTCCCATCACCACAGACTCCCCATCCAGCTTCTATTACTCCAGAGCCCCAACACCCCCACGGATGATATTGACCCAGCTCTATAACCATCACTCTGATGCTGACCCTGGCCTGCAGAGGAGAGCTGCCCCTGGACTTCTTAGTGATGCCAGGGTCCCTATTGCCACTGAATCATTAATATCTTGGGTGAATGCTGTGGGCCCTCTTAGGGTCTTTGTCTTACCTGACATAGAAACTGGAAGCATGGTTAACACAGCACTGTGAGAGGAGGGAGGGGCATCTCCTGAGGTAAAATCCTGCTGCTTTGCTGGGGAGAGGGCACTGCAGTATCTTCTACTAGGTCCTAATAGGGAGGGATGGACCCCTCTGCAAATGCTGAGGTTATGGTGTCCACAGAGCCAAACTCTCCAGAGGCATCTATCCAGACATCCTCACCCGATATTTCAGGGTCCCACATTTTCCCAATCATGGCCCTGACCTTAGCATTACAGATCTGCTTTGGCTGAGCCCTCAAACATCTGAAGCTCTATGACTTTAACTATTAAATTTTTAGTCTGCTACTCACCTGATTCTGTCCTCCCACTGCAGGAGAAGTGGCTTCTTGGTAATCTAACACAGGGGATCCCTGGCCATCACATTTAGCCTTTACCTACATGTCCAAGGCCCTCAATTCTTCACTATCTGTGGGCAGGGCATATGGATACAAGTCTCCCCAAATCAGCTGACTCTGCTGTCTTTTGATACATGGCCACCCTCCCCACCCACATCTTTCCAATGCCTGAGGCATTGCACCTGCAAGGCACCACTGCAATCAGGCTGCTATCAAGTGCTAGGAATTACCTGGGCACCATCTATCACTCAGAATGTTGTGTTCATCTGCTCAGGGGGTAGTGGGCAAGTCCCAACTCTTCAAATTTCTGCCAAGGTTTTGGATGGATCTTGTTACTGTTTGCATCAATTGGGGCCTGCCACCAAAAAGCAGACAACAGGGTGATTTTAGATATGCAAGGGATTTGTCGAGAGAGGAAGCAGAAAATGGAAGAAGAGCCTTCAGACGACAATTCAAATCTGATACCTATAGAAGGAAAGAGGGAAGGAAGGAGCATTGAGTAGTGGGGCATTGGACTTGAGAACAATTCAAGAAGAGTTCAGCCAGGTCAATGGGGAGTCCTCAAGCCAAAGTCATTCTTAGGGTAAGTCTTGTGTCTCATCATAATGAGCCTGTTTTAGTATCTTAGTATCCCAGATAGCATACTGGGTCATTGGCTTGGGGCATCCAGTGGGAAGCATGGCCTCGACATGAATGTGATGGAGGATCCAAAGGTGATTGGCTGGGGCCAGTCAGTCAATTATGCCCCTGCAGCAGAAGCTTTAAGTAGTGCATTTTCATGGCCACCACAAGTGCCTACTCTAGATAAGAGCTATAAAGTGAGTCATCAAATATGCTCTAACAAATACAGAAATACAAAGTTCAACATAATTAGTTTACCCAAATTCAAATTAACCTGCACATAATAGGAATGTAAAATGATCCCTGACTATATTTTATGATGATACATTTATATTTCATTATGTTTTTTACTCTTCTTTTTAAAATCTTCCTCCGGGATTACTATCACATTTGTGTGTATGCAGAGTTGATAGATTGGCATGTCAGAAAATGTTCCCTCTGCACACTTGGCTCTGTGTCTTCTCTCTACATATTTTAGTGTTTCTTATGTTTCTACTTCAGACATCTAGTCATCCCAAAGCCTTCACTCAGAAATTATAGGCATTTTACAAAGCACGTGAGCTGCAATACCATGAGGTTGTATTCATTCATTTACTCATTCTTCCATGTTTTCATTTACTCAATGCCAATATTCATCTTCTGCGTACCAGATGCTGCGAAGCTCTGAGATCCCATAAAGCTGACAGCATGTAATTATTGAGAACACAGGATGAGCAAAAACAAAGGATATTACTTCTCAGAGTCTTGTCCCCATCCACGGTACACCATGGATAGGACTATGTTCTTTCTAAATTACGTGAACTATCCTGTACCAAGAAGCATATCAGAAGCAATCAGAAGAACACAATTTTCAACTGCTTTTCTCACAGAGAATGCATATGTATCTTATGCTGTCAAGCTCCCAACTATGTAAATAAAAACCATCTATATTTTCCTCAGGAAAGATTTTCTAAACCACTTACTGAGTCAGCCTTGGATGCATTTGCAGGATATTACAAACCAAGAAGAGAAGGTTTCATATCAGAATAACCTCAGGGCAAGTACAAAGGTAAAAAATATTTCTGAAATTACTCAATAGATATTCAAAGAACTTGACAATTAAGCCTCACCTCCATCAGGGCCATGCTGGAAACCACCGGATATAGAAGCCACGTTAGTAAAACAGACCTGCAAGCTAGCTGATGTTTTGACATTAATTGAAAAGAACGTTGAATTTGCTGAAGTTCACATTTCTAAGACTGCTGAAGCACTTACTGAAAATTCATTTGAGAATTCCCTTCTGATGTCTGTTTAACCTGGGTTTCAAACCCCCAGGAAAACCATGATTTCTTCATCTCTATCTTATTCAGCAGGAGGCCAGACACTTAATAAACTGAACAAGACTTTGGGAAGACGGAAGTCTTAAATTTGAATTCAACTCATGGCTCACTTGCTATAGACACTCTTTTTCCTGGGGAAAAACCTCAGGCTGTTACAAATGAGAAGCAAAGGTGGTAGTTTACCCTATAACATACAAATGTTTCCTATCTGTTAGAAGACTGCAGTAGATTGATTTGTTTCTCCTAAGGCTGACTATGAGCAGTATCTCTCCGTAAAAGCAGTTGGTTACAAAGTGGGGACAGGTCAGAATGGTGACAACGACAGCAACAACAAATACAGAAGAGTTACCAATTAGCAGAAGAGCCAATTAATTTAAAATAAATGAGTGACTTCAATATTTTTAATTTTGTAATAAGTAGCTAAAATTTTTCAAGAAAGGGATTTTTTAATTTATGGGTCAACAAACAAATACATGCAACAAGGTTTTCTCTAAGTCATCCTCATCATCCTCACAATCCCTCAAACTTCTGTTTATCCCAGTGAGTTGGTCCATGTATTCATTCATTCATTCATACATTGTATTCCTTGGATGAAGAATATGGAGAGTACTCACGAAAGATGGTATTCTTGAATGATTACCACTTTTTATGCTGAAAAAGGCAATGGTTTTCACAGTTCTCCTTCTAATAAGAGAATATAGGCAGATGCTGAAATAAGACTTTGAAACAACAGGACTGAAACCAGCCTACTTTGCTTCCTACAGCTCTATTGACAAAATAAATCTGTGCTATGATTTCAGGTCAGATATTTTGACTTTATGGAATAACAATAGATTTGAAATGCTTACCAAGATTTTGAGCCAATGGTCTACAAATAACCCATAAAATTTTGCTATCTGTAAACAATGTGTGAACATGAACATTTAATGCCCCAACTCTGCTAATGTGACAACTGTAAAACTATACTTCATTCTATGTTTTCAAGGTCAAAAGAATAAATCACATCCAAATAAAAAATTTCCTAAAATCCATATGCACCAAGAAACGCCAAAAATCCCTGGGGTAAAAAGAACTCTTTCTAGTCCGGCTTTGTATTTCCTCTCTGTTCCTAACTGTTCAGAAACATACCCAAGCGATTCAATATCATCACAGGCTACTCACCTCCACATACCTATCTTTCAAATAGTTTATACTGTGAAATCACAAAGGCACTGATTGTCATTCTCAAAAGACAGAATCACTTTACTATCACATCAAAAGCATTTGAATAGTTCCTCTAGTTATGAAGAAGGTTAAAGCTAAAATGTTGAAACTGTTGCATTATTATTTTGAAATGAAATAGCAATTACATCAGACAGCTCAGTTGGCACAGAATTGTGCATGCCCAGAAAACTAAAAACTAACGCTTAGACTACACTATCTCTTATATTTGATTTATGTTTATTTTCCATGTGCAAATCTCCATATGTCCTAGTTTTCCATTAAAAAGCAATAGGGGAGTCTGTCTGAAGCTAATTTAACACCTGTGAATTCCCATAGGCTACACCCAGAGATGGTAATCCATTTGATTAAGTGAGTGCCTTAAATGTCAAAGGTACTAAGTTCAACTTCTGTGCTGGGACTCTATTTTCATGAGAAGTTCATTTTTAATTTTAGTGATTATATGCAAAGGGACAGAATTACAGTGGCTAACAGATGTACATTTTTAATTTTCTGATAATGGAAGTATGAATAGTTACTCGCCTTTGACATCAATGTGGCTTTTTGAAATTCATACATGCAAAATAACAAACGATACCCTGGGTAAAGAAAAAAAAGATTTTGTATCATGAGGCTTACATGGTTCTTTATGCCTTGGCCATCTTGTACATATGGATTATCCATAAAATATGGCACATTTCCTTTTCTGGATTTATCTTCCAGCTGAGTAAGAGTTGGCCTATTTTCCCCAAGCTTTTAACAAATTCCAACAACAGACTTCTAGAGTAGAGTCCCAATTAAGGTAGGCCACTGTGAGTCTCTTTTTCTGGACATATGGATTACCTTATGGGTACCATGAAAGTATATATTGATTGTACTCCAAGTAATATAGCACTGGGCCAGACTGCTCCAGAGAAACATTCTCTTAAAGAATTTACACAATTGCAATGAAACACTAATGTTTCTAAGAGTACAATGTTTTCCAAGGGAGTGCTCAATGGTTGAGGATTTTTTTTATAAAATAAAATTAAAAGAATGACAATCTGAGAAGGGACTACAACCCTGTTTCTCAGCCTTTTTCACCCACTCCCTCTTCTGCAAACAGTTCATCCATATCCGCTATTGTGGTTAATTCAGGTTTGGAAATAAATTAGAAGTTTTGTAAAGTGAGAACATGAATTTTCACCTTGCACACATCCCCTACCATGGTGGCCACCTCTCCCCCTACCTTTCTTTGGGAGCCATTCTCCCAGAAAATGAAATCACAGACATTATAACAAGAGCGAATATATACCATTGTCAAAACTAGAGAGAAACCTGCAAGCTGCAATCAGCTAAGGAATTTACTAAAAACATCATATAAGCTAACAATATAGGTCCCCAATATGATGAATATAATTACAAAATTTAGACCCATGAGAAAGTATTAAAGGACATCAGAAATAGGGTACAGGTATGGCATTTTAGAGTAAAGCACATGAAGGGTAATCTTCTGAGAAAATCCATTCTCTGGATCTTAACAAGATGTATTTCTTCCCTTCGTCCAGTTCCTTGTTTAAATGTCACATCGTCAGAGAGACCTGACAAGACTATAGCATCAAATGTAGCACCTTCCCCTGACCAGGTCACCACTATGTCCCAGTTTTTCCTCCAAGCACTGATTATTACCTGACTTTATGTCATGTATTTGTTTGTTTTCTGATTGTTTATCTCTCTACTAGAATGTAAGCTCCATGAGGGTTAAATCTGTTATATTCATCTCTATTTCCCATTACCTGGAACAGTCATACTTGGTAGGCACTCAATAAATGTATATGAAATGAATAAATAAATGAACCATGAATTCCAATTGTACCAACACCTACATAAAATTAGAGTAGTCACCAAATGGGTAAAATTAAATTAGAATGAAAAGTCCTAACCTAATACTTCTCAAACAAACATTATCACAAGGACTATGTCTCAAAACCTAGAGAAGTAAATAAAACTACGCTTTGAAACTTCCAAGACATATATAAATATACTAATTTATATTTTCCTACAAGCACAGAAATCTATTATTTCAAAATCAATCACTAACATTATTTTATATAACATAATTATTTCAGAAACTATACTTAAGACGAATGAATCAACTGATTGCAACAATTTAGCACACGAGCACTTAGATCCTCCAGCTTAAAGTAGGCATGGAAGCCTGCATTATCTCATTGATTATTACAGTGATTTTAGGCTTCCAGGAAAAAAAGCTGGGAATCTGGGATGAGACATACTTTGGCCAGGGAACAAGTCATAAGATTCCCAGCTGTTTCTCTATGTTATGAAAGTAAAGGCACCTGCATCATGCTCTATAGCAAGCTTTCTAAGGCTTTCTGGCTTAGAATTTTGAGTTCTGGTAATTAACACCCCTTGGCTAATTGGAACTTTACCACCAGCAGGTGTGCCCTCCGCGTCCCCCAGGAGCCGCACCCAGACTTCTCCTGAGACGGGCGCTCTTAGATGAATTTCTCATGACTGTACCATCACTCCCCCCAATTTCATGGCTTCTTGTATGAGTACCCCAGCTTTTATTATTGGATGGGAACACAACTGGGACAGATATGGATAGGAGCTTTTGTCCATTTTATTTACTATCTCCCATGAAGAAGATAGAATGCCCCAAACTGTGTTTTTTCTTTTATACTTCAATGTCACCGAAAATTTCAGTATCATTGAGTAAATAGCATCATTAGTAGCATTTATAAATTCCAATTGTATCACAAAGTATTTAGTTTTATAGTCTTATTAAAATATTCTAAAGGATGCTTCCTAATGCAATTCATATGAAGGACTTTCCCTCCTCTCAAGTTATGTCTTCACCTAAACACTCAATTTAGGCATAAGCGTATCCTGGCACTATCTTGGGGTTATTCTCTTCCCAATTTTTCCTCATCAGTCGGGCAGGTTAACCTTTACCGAAAGTCATATCTCATCTGGATTGCTCTTCCATCATTCCCCAAGTGCTGTCTTCTCTAATACTTCCATTTTTATCACCTAATTTTATGATTTGGTGTTAAATATGAACCCGCCTGCCAACACCTGGTAAGCCGCCAACTGTCTCTGACACCACTCCTCAAAGCAACGCCGCGGTGCACCCGCTTCAAACAGTCTCGCGCCTCGTTTATACCCCTAACATTCCACGTGCAAATTCTTGCAGAGACCTCATTTCCCTTTAGGTCCTAGATGTGGCTGTTCATAGAATGCGACTCTTGAACCCTTAACTGCTAAAACCTAACTAAGAGTGATCCCCAGTTTCTCAGAACAAATTCTTGAGGAAATTAGTTGCTAATTTCTTATGAAGAAGAGGAGAGTAACGAGAAGCAGGTAAGGTAGATAGTGAAATTGGAAGCAGTTTCACCTTGGGATAACCTGTTTTCATTGCTTAATTAAAAATATACATTAGTAAAGGCTCTATGTAAATGATATGGCTGTATAGGCACAATAGAATTTTTCATGAAACTCCTCTAATTATACTGTGGGATTATCTGAGATTTCTAAAGCCAGAATGAATGAATTCTTATCTTTTCAATACTGTATAGGCAAAAACGGAAAAATGGCTTCTTGCTTTAAAATATCCCTCCACTCTTTGTTACCTTAGCAGTGAAAGCCAGACCCGCCTGCTGTATAAACATATATCCTTGTTTCTGAGTCTCTTGTCTTATAGCACAGAAGAGCATTATTAATGAAATAAAATATAACTCCTATTCACACAGAGAAGGCAAAGGAACAAGAAGCATGTAGCAAATGATTCCTGACAAATAGACAAATAATTAACGGCTGACTACCAACAAGGTACAATGATCTGGAGCAGTGTAATGATTATAAGTCATTCTGGTGAAAGAGTTTTGTTTTTTTTTTTTGTCCTTTCTTGACCCCTGAGCAAGTACACAAAGGTATATGAGAAAAAAGGCATATTTAACATGATTCTCCCCACCTGCCCGTCACTGCATTTCTACTGTCACACCTTGTCGTACTCCGGGGAACAGCTTCATGGTAGCAATGTGAGGTTTCTAAATAATACATCAAAACTGAGCTCATCATTTCCCTCATCATTATTTTTCTATGTCACCAAGTTGGAATTCTATTTTCATGTTCATTTCCAATTTCCATAGTCATCCTGGGTTGCAGGTTTGGGGGGAGGAATAAAGAGCCCTGTGAAAGAGAATGTCATGTGGAAAGAATTGCTTGGGATCAACAGGCAAACAAAGAACTGCAGTGAAAACTGCAGGTGGAAAGAAAGATGCTCATTACCCCGACACAAAAATGTATGTCTTCCCTGTCTGTGCACGACTGTGGTCCATGGGGACTTGGAGATTATCAGCTGAATTTGACATTGTGATCTGTCATAGCTGCAGAGAAACAACTGTAATATGGAAACTACATAGGGAATGGCACCTGATAGATGGAAATAAAAAAATCCTATGAAATAACTCTTGTAAAACCAAGCTCATTGATCATGGCTTTGAGCATAATCTGCATTTCAAACCCTGTATTAGTATTTTCCAACAGTTATTTTTAACTACGTTGTAAAGTATTTACTTGACAAAAAAAAATCATTTGACTATTTTCTGAACAAAGATCTTGATAAATCTTGGAAATCACACTGTTTTTCTTATATATGGTTTTCTCTCAAGAACAGTGACACTATCAGGAAATTGAAAGTCTAATGAAATGCTCAAGATAATAATTTTTGTTCCTTTTAACATACTATTTTCCAGTAATTGTGTTCCTATCAGGAAAAATCTGGAGTATAATCAAAATAATAATTTATTTTCCAAAAAAAGTTTTTACTTTACATTTTTAATGCTAGACCTGTTTTCTGCTAAATGAGTTTAAAAATCTATTTATCAATATTAATTCTCACAAGAACATAGGGCAGAGAAAATTAGAAAAAAACCTGCTACTATATGACAAACCTACCATTTTGTCATAGCTAAATCAAAAGCACTGCCCTAGAAAATTCTTGGAGAAAAGTAAAGGATTTTTGCTAGCTTAAAAATATCCACTTGGGTGCCTCTTCTCACCTTGGTATCCTGTCAAATGCTTAGTTTCCTCAATGCCTACTGCCCCCCAGAGTAGAAATAACTGGTCTTGACCAACAAAAAACACCTTCTCTTCTATTCTTCCATAGCCATAAAAAGAGCTTTTATATCTCTCCTCTTCATAACTTAACTAAGAATTCAAACAGATAATCCAAATTTAAGTAACAGACTGGTCAATTTGAATTTACTATTTCAATTTTAAATGATAGTGATGGATAATTACTTACTATAATAATCAGGTATGTATTTTAATGTTATTATTAGGTACTGAGCTGTAAGTCCCTTAGAAGAGATTGTGCCTTGCATATCTCATGAAGGACATGTGTGTATTATTTCATTAATTTAATGAAAAACAACATTATATTATATATTTCAGATTCTAAAGTCTTTAAGAACCTTAAGGGTAAACCCATATATTAAAATCTCTTTTATTTCCCCTATATATCTGAGGGCATAATGGGAATTTCTAGAACCAGAGGGAAACATGTCATCAATAAATGTTTGCTGAATTGATTTATTTTTGATGTTTGGTCCTCAAGTGGGTTAAAAACTTGGCTCCATACTCAGTGTATGACCTGGAAACTTCCCTGCCCCTCCACACCTCAGTTGTCACCTCTATAAAGTGAGTCTCAGACCAGTGCTTGGTTTGTTCAGCTGGTATGATAATCAAATGAGATCATCTGTAAAACCTGCTGAGGGTGAAGCCTGCTACAGAATAAGTGCTCTACGAATATTTCCTGTGGTTATTATTTTTATATTTTATACTGGATATAAATAGGATCTAATTATTTTTACATTTTAATATGCTGCATAAACTTACTTCAGGGTAGTCTTGCTCTGACATTTTCCTTTAAAACTAAGAATCCTTCTGTCTTATCTTATACAGTAAAGACAAATACTGAAACATCACAAAGAAAATGTGACAGAAATTTTTAATAGGCTTCAAATTTCATAGATAATTGCATAGTATTTGAAGTAGTACTAGGTTAGCATAATTTTCTCCCTATTGAGAACATACTAAGTTTTCTATGAGACATTGCATCAACCTAGAAAAATAATAAATATTGCAAACATATATTGTGCTTTCAATACCTATTAAGGGGATTGAAGTACAGACAGTTTAGTGGCTTACCCAAGGCCACACAGCTAGTTAGCTCTAGAGCCAGCATTACAATCCAAGCAATCTGACCCCAGATACACACTGTTAATCATTATTCTTACTGGTTAAGTGGTCTCTTGAGTACCACCATACTAAAAATGTCCTGTTGTACATTAACTACAAATACATCCACCTGTTCCCACTATATGCAAAGAAAACTAGAGAACCTGCAGCCATTTGATATGATGAAACATCATTCCCAGGAAAATAAATGCAACTTTTCTGATAAGAATTGCATTAAAATTCTTAAAAAGCTTTCAACTATCCAATGTTTTTGGAAAACTTTTAACATGAAAATAAATTTGCACACATAATAACATAAACATATTGTTAGAGCTTAACTTGAAGAAACCTTGAGGAAGAAATTAGTTGCTGATATCAGAGAATAGTATCAAACTCAAAAACTGCTACCATCATAAGGAGTACTAATAGCTAATAAAATATCCCTATTCCAATTCTTTTAAATAAAAATGGAAATGTCAGAGTTATACCAGCTCAGGTTAGAGAAAAAACTTTTTTAGCAGTGGAAATATAAAGCCACTATGTCAGTGGCTTCAATTGTAGAGGATTCTTATGCCAAAATTGATTCTCTGTTAATCGAAGGTAAACCTATCAACTCATTTGACTGCCATATTAAAATTAAAATTTTAAACTCAGCCAGAGGAGAAGACTCAAAATTGTCTGGAATAGTAATTTAGGTCCCTTCACAAACAAATGGCATTTCAGGTGAGCACAGAATTCTCAGTGGTATTGGAATAACTCTTGATGTGATATAACAGTTATTATAAAGACAGAAAGGCAGAGAATGGAAATTGGGGAGCCTCCAGAATTCTGGTTTTTGTTTTTTGGGGTTTTTTCCCCCATTATCATTTTTACTTCAAAGCAATCTCTGGTTTTCAATACCATACTATGAAATACAGTAAAATGAAATGCTGGAGCTTGATCTACTCCCTACTCTAAGAGGTAGAACACGCATACGTAGATATTCAACTATCAACATCTGTGTACATCAGAGAGATATTTTTGTATCAAAATGCCAAGATTAAAGATGACTGTTTTTAACATCAATTCTACAGCTGTTATTTTAATAGATCTATTATCATTTAGGTATGGTAAGATCAGGAAACAACTGCCATTGAAAAGAGAATTTGTTCTAAATATGGTTCCCAAAAGAGGGAGTTTGTGTCACAGGGCAGGGAGGGGCACACAAGCAATCACCAGGGTGGGTCACAAGACAGAAGGAGTGAATGACCACCTTTATTGTGGTTTCTACAGGAAGGAACAGGTGAGGCAGGGTAAGCAGGTGTAGGATTGGCTAGTGTGAATAATTTAAGTGGACTCTGGGGCATGGGGCATGTCCCCAGTTGTCTGCTATCTAGCCCTGGGGTGGTTAGGGCAGGTGGATAGTGGCCCCGAGTGTGACAGCACAATAAGGGAGGTGGTCGGCATGTAGACATAATTGGCTACCTGAGAGGGAAACTAACTGGTCTCTAACCAGGGCCTCAAAACTGGGTCAAGAAACATTTTAAAAACCATGTTGCACATGATTTAATGAATTCAAGAACAGCAAATCCAGTTCATTGTAGTCCATAAGAACCTCAGAAGTTCTTTTTTAAAAATGTGGAAAAAAAAGAGATTTTAGCATCCAGACTTTAGATTTCCTCTCTGAACTCACATCAAATGTGGAAAAGTAATTTTCCACCTCCTCCCAAAAAGTATATGTTCTGATAAGCTATGAATGCCATTGATTTTCTCTTAGCCTTTCCTCGAGGTTTACCTCAATGCATATGATAAATATTTATATTTATTCAAAACTTGTACAGTGAATGTTTTCATAAGAAAATTGCATCATCTTTAATAGGACGACGCTGTTCAAATAATAGTTGCCTTCCGTTTGTACGGCCTTCCATGGCTCAAATGCTGTGCTGAGTGCCTTCCAAATATCGAATCTAATCTCTTATTATCTCTACCTTACAGATGAGAAATCCAACACTCAGAGATGTCAGATAGCCGCTCACTGTCCCTCAGTCAACGCAGATCAGAATGGGTGTATCTGGCTTCAAGGTGCATGCTCCTCTAACTATACCAAACCGCCTCTCGGGTCCACTTAACTATTTCAGTATGCTTACTTGAATAAATAACTACCTGAGTGTGTCTATACTAAAAGGTTCTTCTTTTTCCTGCTCTCACAATTGCAGCAATTTTCTCCTTTGAAGATTTTTAACACATTAACTGCCGTGTGAGTTGTATTTAACTCATGCTAGTTTTGAGCCCGGGGCCTTGTGAAGCAAAACCTGGGCAAAACTCCTGCAGTTGGTTTGTGAAAATCTCACTTGTTGATGTTCTTATTGTTACAATTAATATTGACAATTTAATTCTAAAAACGTGGATTAAATGAATAGAAGTCAATAAATTTCGTTTTTCTATTCATGTTTACCTTTAACTTACACTTAAGCCTGTCAAGAAAAATGCTTTACCCTTATGAACTATTTTTCTAGTTTTCACATTACTTTTTATGTTACTAATTTTCAAGTTTTTATATTACCTTTTTATTGAAAAAAAATACAGAAAACAATAAAAAACAAATTTTTCATTAGGTTAGAAAAGATCATTTTGTTTTTGAAGTTTTTATTCTACCTTTGTAATAAAACACCATGGCCCCAAGGAAAAATTTTTTTTTTCTAGTGTGGCAGTCAACGTGTCAAACAATTAGGCAGTGTTACACAAATCAATCTGTTTAACCCTAAAGAAATACTATTAGAGATACTATTGTGTCTTTCTATAACGATTACTGTTTAGGCCAATCTGTGTTTTCAACCGTATGTCAAGGATGTCTGTTTCAGGGCTCCGAACATGATCCAGATGTACAAGGAGATGGCCCTGCTGAAGTGGACAGGTAACTAATAGACCATCTAAACTTCCTAACTCCCCGAGGAGACCTGGAATTGAACACCCTCCCTTGGTGCCTGTGTAGATAATGAGGAACAGGCCTCTCCTGATGCAGAAGCTGTGTTCCTTCCACTAAGCTGTGATGCTTTCAGAAAAATGAAATTTTTTCCTAACTGTAGCAGTGCCAAATTACTTCCGAATTCAAGTTTCAACTGAGTAAAACTGTAGATTATAAAATGTAATTTCAGAGTCAGCTCTCCTCCTAGCATCCGAGTATTCGAATAAGACATCCTCCAGTGCTGAGAGAACAAAGGAAGATGCTTGCCCCATCCAGTTCCTCCAGGGTCATCCACCGTCCTGGACCAGACCACTCCCCCGAGACCCAAGCTGTTCAGTCACCACGGAGGTGTGAAGGAGCTCAGCCACCAGAACAGCTGCACTTCCAGTGGCCTGACCCACCTTTGCCTTGAGGCTGCCACGAGATCAGCCACAGCAAGCGTGACAAGGATGGGGTGGCAGAGCAGATGACGGGAGGGAGAAGAGGCAAAATGCAATCCTGCATCATGTTCCACATACTCCTCAAAAGAAAAGCGTAACATCAGGTTGGTGTGTACTCTGGCTTAAATGTGTCGCCCCAAAAACATGTGCTGGAAACTTAATCCCCAAGGCAACAGTGGTGGGAGGCGGAGCCTAGTGGTGACTCAGCCATGAACATATTGAGGCCGTCGTCATGGAAGTGGATTCGTTATGGAAGGGTGAGGTGAGTTTGGTCCCCACCTTTCTCGCTCTCGCCCTTCCACCTTCCACCACGGACAAATGCAGCGGGAAGGCCCTTGCCAGATACTGGCCCCTCGATCTCGGGCTTCCCAGTCTCCAGAACCGTGAATCAACAAATTTCTGTCCATTGTAAATTACCCAGTCTGCGGTATTCTGCTATAGCCAACACAGAACAGACTAAGACAGTATGCGTGTTTACACAACACAGGAATACCAGAATCAGTCTGCCATTTACATGTTAACATTTGTAAATAGAGGCACACATAAATATTAACTCAAAGTTATCTTCCTCATAAATTTATCCATGTCTAGAAATGGATATTAAACTATCAGTGGGGTTACTCTATCAGTATATTTAAAGCCAATGATTAAAAATATTTAATTCATATGAATTATTATGTGCCAAGGTGACTGATGATCCCAATGGATGTGAAGTACTGAGAAAATAAAAACTGAAAACAAATAACTTGTGAAAGCATCTCAATTATTAACAGAAATCACTCCTTGCAAGTGTCACATTTTAAAGACTGGGGCCAACTGTCTAGTTGCTAAACACCTTACTTAGTGGGCAATTAAAAAACTAACTGGGTCTATTTGTCATAAAACATCTGGTCAGCCTAGTAAAAAGACATTAGACCTTTTCCAGGTATAATATGGACACAGAAACCAAATGAACTATTTATAGGAGACTATAAATTTTAACAGCAGTTAGTCTTTTATGAAAAGACGAAAGATGCAGTGTTGGAGGCATGAGAGAGATACAGTCTGACATTTATTTAGTAATATTATTAGACACTATGAAATCACAACAGTGAAAACTAGAGTTTTACTTAAGTAAAAGCTCAGCTCCTATGTTTTTTTCTTTTCCTTTTTTTCTTTTTTTGGGGGGAGGAGGGACAGCATGGGTATGTTTTCTAATTTTAATCCTCATCTCTAATGAAAACATGTTTTGGTTTTGCTGTTGTTTCACATCCTGACTGGTTTAGGCCAGAAACTGCTTAGCACCCTTCACAACTCACTAAAGGCTTCTCCCTACCCTGGGTGGCTCTCTCACAGCATCTTTCAAAACTCTACATTGCAAAACAGCTTTCTCTACAATTTGTACCTTTTTAAAATTTTTTTCCCCAGCCCTTAGCATTTTGTCAGCTCCTCTGATGCTTGGGATAGGCCCAGCTGCCCCAGCCAACTCCAGGACAGGGACAAGAGCTTCCTAAGTCAGAAAGACCCTCATCTTCAGCCTGACTCTGGAAACCCAACTTCACCCAGAGGGTGTCTCATTGCTCTGGGATTAGTGTTCAATAGAAAATTGCAAGATAGGATTGTTCACTGGGGAGGAAAATTATGATTTAAATTTCTATAGATAAACTATTCAGATTAAAGCTATTCCTACCTGGATTTTAGAGTGAAACAGGATCCCTCCTTATCATCTAGAAGAGTTTTCCTTATGAAAAAGAAGAGTTTGGAATCTTCATGCCAAGGCTCTCCCAGATGATTTCACTAAACTCCCTAGTAATATTCATTAGTTTATTCATTCTCATAGTCATTCATTCAATAAGGATTTATTAAGCTCCTGCTATATGCTAGGCATTATACTAAGCATTGAGGATCCATTGATAACAAAATAATTGCCACCCCTGCTACCGATGTGATGTTCTACTTGTGCGGATAATTTAGAGTCTAAAATAAGGAATATGGATGAAAATTTCTTAGAAAGTTCTAAGAAAGTGACAGGACTTGCCCATAAAAGGATTACTCTTGTTATTGTACCAAGATTAGGTTATTGGTGGGATCTGGGAGAGTCCAAGGGTAGAATCAGGGATGCCAACAAGGAAGTAGTTTCATTAGATAATGTTGGCTTAAGAGAGTGTGTTAGCTGTGAGAGTGTAGGGGCGGTGAGCAGTGGTAGAATTCAGAATTTATTATAAAGTAGAACCCCAGGATTTACTGATAAACTGAATGTAAAGTTGGAGAAAACAAGAAGTCAAAGGTAAAGGATTACAGGTGGAAGATGTAACATTCAAGGATAACTCTTAGATACCCACCAAATCAGAAGAAAGCCAGGGTGCTGACCCAAGCACTCAGGAGAAGGAATTTGAAGCACAGTTATCAAATTGCTTCCAGTAACTTGTGGAGAAAGGTTGAGAGTACAATTTCTGAGGAAGCCCATCAAGAAATTTAACAAGGTTCCAAGATATTAAATACATGTATTCAAAATTTGTAGCTACATATCAAGTTTGAAAAGCTATTTTTCAAACTTCTGAGCTTAGAGTTTAAACATAATATTAAAAATATATATATAATCCTGACTTCCCAGAATAGACCAACATATTGACTATAAAGCTTTGGATTCATGGTAGAATTCCCTTGATAATGTTAAATTCGCTTCAGACTCAATACTGGATCTTCTTCAATTTAAAAGGTCTATTCTTTTTGCCTGTTTCATCTAATTCCTTGTAAATTTCACCTTGGCTACTAGAAAGATTAATTTATAACTGAAAAATATATAGTAAAGTATTTTAAAAGATAGAAATATATTAAACAATACTCCCCCCCACGCAAAATGAGACTAGCTTCCATAATTGTCTATGCATCCATCTTTCTACCTACGTACCTCTCAAAGAGTGTCAAGGAAATCTTTAGACATGTACATGTAGATGTATTGGTTCTAGACTATCAGAGCAGTGCTCAATATCAAGAAATGTATGTGGACAGTATCCATGCCTGGGCTTCTCCTCTCAGATGGTGCTTGCTATTGCCCTTCAAGCACCCCACTTACTATTGTGGGCCCCACCTTCTCAAGATCCTGCTTTTGCTTTAGTTTAGTACAGAACTAGCATTTGGGGGACATGGACCCTGACCTCCTTCACACCTGCTTCCTAGGAACTAGATCTGCTGTGAGCATAATATAACCTGGCCCCCGGGGTGTGTTGAGCAAGAAGCAGAACCTGGCCTTCTATTTAACACTGTTCGTGTATGAGCTAAAACCTATAAAGTCAGAATCATTGCACTACTCAGATAATGCTTGATACATTTAATTAAAAGGGGTAAAAAGACTTTCGGTAATGTTTTCACAAAAGAAAATTTAGCAAAGAGGGGATATTAGTCTTTTTTTAAAAAACAGATCTATAAAGCATCTGAATGTTCAAGTGATCATTCAGTTTCTTACAAATAAGTTTTTTAAAATACCACCAAGAACCAGGACTTCTAAACACCCTGGTCAGTAACTGCCTTCTGGAAAGACACAAAACATGTACATATCTCTATACCAAAAACCATGGAAAAATTAGCCCAAAACATAAAAGAGCTGCTTTGTGTATGTCTTCTGACCCCCAGAGAAATGCTAATAAATCACATGAAAAGAATATGTTCTATTCTACTATAAAGGCTCCTTCAGTGCAGTCTGGCCCAGGGGGAAATGTGCCAAACTATATAAAAATTTGAAATATTGTCATTCTCACCTGCTACTCCACTTTAACTTCTATTGAAACATTCATACATCATTAAAAGACAAGAAAGTTGTTTTAGGATGTTGCTGTTGTTGGAAATAGCACCTTAGTAATTCATGTGATGTAAAAACTCACATGAGGAGTGAGTTTTTACTCACTCAAGGCTAGGAACTTCATTCTCTAGCCTTGTATTACAATAGACTGATATTTTAATGATTGCATATATTTTAAAAATGCTGAAGCTTAATAGATAAATGATAATATAGCATGAATCAGTTACAGAGACTGATCAGCAGTCAGCAGATCAGAGTTCCAGCCCTGCCTCCAGTAAGCTTTATAACCTTAACCACATAACACTTTTATAGGTGTTATACCATTTGGTGGATAGAATATAGTACCACTAATACACAAAGAAATTCCCCAAGATATGTCTCAAATGGAAGGGTACAATAGGTAAGATAAAAGACTGATCACTCTGCTTAAAAGACAGGATCTCATATAGAGAAATACATGTGAAGACACTAATTTCCTTCACTAGCTCCAAGGGAAAAAATAATGGAGAGCACTCTAGAACTGCAGTGCCCAACCCCTGGGCTGTGGACCAGTACCAGTCCATGGCCTGTTAAGAACTGGGCTGCACAGCAGGGGGCGAGCGGCAGGTGAGCAGGCGAAGATGTTTCATCTGTATTTACAGCCACTCCCCATCGCTGGCATCACCACCTGAGCTCCGCCTCCTGTCAGATCAGTGGCAGCATTAGATTCTCACAGGAGTGTGGACCCTACTGTAAACTGTGCATGTGAGGGATGTAGGTTGCGGCTCCTTATGAGAATCTAATGCCTGGTGACCTGAGGTGGAGCTGAGGCAGTGATGCTAGCTCTGGGGAGTGGCTGCAAATACAGATTATCATTTGCAGAGAGGTTTGACTGCACAAAAAATGTAATGTGGCTTGAATCATCCCAAAACCATTCTCCCCACCACCGCCCAGTCTGTGGAAAAATTCCCTTCTATGAAAACTGGTACCTGGTGTCAAAAAGGTTGGGGACCACTGCTCTAGAAATACTATTAGGACTGAAGTTTTGATCATAATGTAACAAATCCCTACATAAAATCTAAACTGGTTATATTACATAGTCAGTTTTAGTTAATGACCATTGAAAATCATCAAATTAGTAAAATATCTTTCCTATTTGTAATCTAATGGATCATTTACCTGAAGTTTACGAACTTCAGTGCTGGCATTTAACATATCAAAGTAGGGATTATTTAAAATATCATAAAAAAATTATTCTATATTTACTCTTTTACTCCAAAGATAATTGTGTTTTTTGTACTTCTTGTTATTCTGATAGTTCCAAATGGTGATAGTATATAAATAAACCAACAGGTCGTAACGAGAAATACAAGGGGAAAAGGAGCTGGGCAGGGTGGTATTTTTCAAACAACAGCAACATCATCGTTTCTGCTCTGCTTACTTAACAGTCTGTGAAGACATCAAACAAAAATTTCCTGAAAATAAGGAAGTTCTAGCTGTGTCAGAAGCTTCCAGCCTTAGCCAAATGCTGGGCTGGGTGGCAGAAGGTGGGGGGGGGGTTGCTCAATAACAAAGCTCTGGAACTGGCCTGCACACCCTCGTGCCGCGTGGTGAATTTCCCCTGGGCACGGCCCTTGCTCTCATTTCTGTTCCAATGATCTCATTCACGAGTCTTCAAAATGGAAATGTCTGAAACTAATTCCTTTCTCTCAAAACATTCCTTGCTGCCCCCTCCACAAATTTGCCCAAACTCCCTTTGGCAACTTCGGAGTTCTCCGTGTCAAAGGATGTGACACACTGGGGCCCCCCCTCTGGCAGGGCAGACCTCAGGCTCTAATCTTGGATTCCTCCACGTTACCTACAGATATGTAGCTCAAGACGCTTTCCATCTACTGTCTATTCTCTCTTATGCATCTTCAAACTGGCTTCTTCTCGTAATATTTAAATATCTTAAAGATCATACTATTGTAAATCAACAACAAAAACTTTCCCTTCCAACACTACCAGTTTCCCTACTAACACTCTCTAATTCTTAACACCTCACTGCACTCTGAATTCTACTCTCATCGATCTATTGATTTTTTTCCCCCTAAAGTTACCAATTACAGCCAATGTTATGTCCAAAGGACCCCTCTTGGTCCTTACTTCTGCTGACATTCAAGAGGCACCTTTCTTACCACACCATGCCCTTGGCTTTGCTGACAATACCTTCTCCTACCTTCTGAGCCGCCTTCCTCTATCTCTTATGCAGACTCTCTTCATCTACCCACCGCTCAAACGTCATGGGGGATTCTAGCCTACCCTACTTGTGGGGCACAATCAACCTCAGCAATTTCATTTATTATTATATTAAGGCTAATTATCTTCTGTGATATTTTCCAAATATGTGCATAATACACTATACACACCCACACACACCATTCTAGATGCCTCTTTTGAATTCCAAACATAAAGACATAACTATATACTAAAAGGTTTTACTTAGATATCATACCCGTTCAAGACAAAACCAATAATTTCCCTCCTCAAATTTTCTCAATCCCTAGAATGCCTTTGTGTCAGCAAATAAAATCTCCTCTATCCACTTCTTGAGCCAGATACCGGGAAGCCATATCTGATCCCTCCCTCTCAGACACACAAGGGGTCCACCTAAATAGCCCTTGAACTTGCATGGTTTTCTCTATTCAGACTGTTTCCACCCCAGGGCACACACCAACCACCTCTCTCGTATACAGCACTGGCTGCCACCAGGCCTCCCAGCCGACCCTCTCGCTTGCCACCGATCCACTCTCCACCCTCCAGCATCACACCACTCCCTGCTTGAAACTCTTCAGTGATCTTTCATTGCTTCTAAGATAAAATCCAACATAAGGCCTTGAGTTTACTATATGGCCTGTGCCTGCAGATTCATCTCCAGATTGATTTCTGGACACCCAAACACATATTTGGTTCTCAAAATGTACTGAGATTCTTTCACTCCCTCCACCTCGCTAAGCTGTTCATGTTCTTGGCCAACAATCTTCTTTCTACCAAGAATGCCCCTCTTCACATCTCCTTCTGGGTGATTCCACTGTTCCCCCAAGTCTCAACTGAAGCATCGGTTTCTCAGGGAGAATGTCTCTACCCCACCGGTTAGCATAAATTCCCTAGTGAATGCCTAAATACCACCCTGCCTTTCCCCACTGCAACACATGCCCTTGTTTATTACAATTACTCGTTCAGCATCTGTTTCCTCACTGTGACATAACCTCCATGAGAAAAGGGATTATGGCTATCTTTCCACCGCAGCTTACCCAAGACCCATCCTCACACATAATACAAAGTCGGCATTCAAAAAATAGTTAATGAATAAATAATCAATAAATACGGCAAATTGTACATCCTAAGGCTGTTCTGTTTTTGTTTTGTTTTTTTTTTTTGTAGAGACAAGGTCTTGTTCTGTTGCTAAGGCTGGAGTGCAGTGGTGTGATCATAGCTCACTTCAACCTCAAATGTCTGGGCTTAGGCGATCCTACTGCCTCAGCCTCCCCAGTAGCTGGGACTACAGGCATATATCATCATGCCCAGCTGATGTTTTTTATATTTGTGGAGATGGGGTCTCACTATGTTGCCCAGGCTGGTCTGGAACTCCTGGCGTCAAGCGATCCTCCTGCCTCAGCCTCCCAAAGTGCTGGGATTATAGGTATGAGCCACTGCGCCTGGCCCCTAAGGCTTTCTTGCTCTTTATTTATTACATAAAGCACAGATAAGACCCATGTAATCAATGAATTGTACTGAAGGAATGTGTGAGCATAAAGCATGCGGCATATTACCTGATATGCAGGATTGCCGTGGTGGGGCTGCTGGACTGTAGATCCCCCCACCCTTGTCCTCAGAATGAGAGGTTTATGCTTATTTGTTCTTCTTGTGTCTTTGCTTTCTCTTATTGACCGGTGCAATATTTAACCGGCCAACACTAATCATTTTGAAAGTCTGGAAATCAGAGAGCTGGACTTATGTACAAACACTTTTTGTTTAAATTGTTTCCAGATGATCATGCTACAAACAACCTATTTTAAGAAGAATCAACTATGAGTAACGTGAGAATTAAAGTGAGGAAATGAACACTTAAGCTAAACAGAGAGGAGGGGATTTAGAAGGAAATCAAGGTAAGATGCATTAGTCTGGTACAAGAGTTTTCTTTTTCCTCCTGGTGAATTTAATGGCAGGCTGATAACAAACACTTAAATGGTTCTAAGTACATCACTGAGGTTACCAGTGCTATTTATCGCACTTCTTTAACCACTGTCTGAGCAGCTTCCCAAATAGGGAAGCTCTAATGGATTTAAATAAGTGTACCTGAAACTTAGTTTTACGATTCTCGTCATACTTTATTCCCCTTTTACATTAAACTCTCATTCTCCACAATAAAGAAAGTTCAATGAGCTGAGTAGTCATTGAATTGCTCATTTCTTTTGATTTATCTGTGGTCTCATGCTTCCTTCATAGTATGACACCTGCCCCTCTGTGTATGTCTAGATCTTTGATATTCCCCACCCTCAAGCCTTTTGACCTCATGACTTTATAAAATAATTGAGGATTTTCAGGGAGAATCAATGTCCCTGAACACCACCCCGCCCCCTCTGTCCCATTAGGACCCCATGCTGTGCACTGCTGCGCCTTCCTATGACCCAACTAGTAAGCACCTAGACACAACTCTAGTTCTGTAATTGTTCTTGTGATGTCTTTCTCTCCCATCAGACAAAGAACGCGATGAGAGAAAGGAACACTATAAATGCCAGTGAAGCAAACTTATTTCTAAAGAATACATGTCCATCATTTCATTAAAAATAATTAGATAAATCCTTGGTCATGCTGAGAGGCAGATCAAATTGATTGCTTCTGCCTTTTCATATTTATTTACAAACCAGAAGAAAATCCTCAAGATTTAGAATTAGATTTGACTAACTGAAAGATAAAAGTCTTCTCCCCATAGCTGGAACAGCCATTTCTACTTTCTTCCTAACATTCTAATCTTTGTAATTCATATAAAACTATTTCAGGAGCCTCTTCTTTGGACTTCCAGAAAGAGTTCATTTTGGTCTCAAACTGTGTTTGCAAGATTAATCTTCTTAGAATACCCTTTTATTGTGTCACCACAATGGTCATTACTTTCATATATACACATTGCCAACATTACAAAATCAAAATATTTACCCAGATATTAAAAGTCTTCCACAATCTAGCTCCATCCTGTTATCCACCCTTGCTTTGAACCATTGTTAAAATCTTTCTACTCTGCTTATATTGACTTGTATGTTGCCCCTCCACACCTGTTTGCACAAAAATTTTTCTGTGATTTTTGTCTTATTTTTTCATATATCTTGAACATCCACCCCGATCTCAATTGATTCAAATCCTACCCCATCATCCTTCAGGAGGACCCACTTAAACTCTACATCTTCTAAAAAGTATGCTTTAGAATATCTAGCCTGAAATAAACTCTTGTATTTTTCAGTTTTAATTAATTTTGGTACCGTATTAATTAAGCAAGCTATCAGCTATAACATTGTATGACGGCTTAAACATAAAAGTTTGGTTTCTTGCTCAGAGAACAGTACTGAGCAGGCTCACAAGTCACTGAGGTCAGCAAATCATCCAGCAACCTAGGAGACAAAGGGTCTGCCCTCTGCAGCGCCTGGCTTCCCAGGTGACCTTGGCAGTGGTCTGCATTGCAGCCCACCAGAAGGGAACAGAGGGTAAAGGACAACTAATAGGGGAGCTATCCAGAACTTGAGGTAGAGAACACCACATTTACTCACAATTCCATGGGTTAGAACTCAGTCGAGTGCCATTCCTGGCTTCCTGGGAAACTAAAAAATGTCATCTAGCCACGTGGCCAGAAAGAAGAGGACATGAACATTTCCAAGTAGCTTGGGATCTCCACCATAGGAAGAGTGTGAGGTGTTTATTCATCTACTTGGGACATTTCTCCTTTAATTATTATTTTTATCATTTTTCCTATTTAACATTGTACACATGTATTTCTTACTTGCTTAAACACAAAGTTCTTTTAAAATATCAGAGATCTTCAGAAAGATTTTGCTAAATCCTGGATTGCAGTCAATGCATTAGTGAATTCACTAACAGGAGCTTTTAAGTGCAGATATTTTGAGATATGGTAAGAGCGAGAACCACATATTTTAGGCATCAGATGTAGAGGGACAGAGTCGCCATGATGTTGTAAAAGTTGAAGAGAGGGAGTTGTGTTCTCAGCCAAACAGAAGGCTTATCCACTCCAGCAAAGAGGCGGGATCTCAGGAAGAGGTAGGCAGAGCTGCATTGTCATTATTTTGAAGCATTCAAGCTGTCTCATTTGCAGAGAAAAATAGCATTATTTCCCCTAAGAAACATCCAATTTTAAGGAAAACAGTGTATCCTTACAAGCCAGTACATGCCAGCAGCTTGGACAATTGCATGAACTGGGGCAACCTGGTGGAGGAATTAGCTGAGATTGGTAGGAGTACAGCTGATGATGATCTGATACCTATTCTGAGCGAGGGTTTGTTTGCTCAGCCATGTTTGATCACGTATAGCCACACTGAGAAGCAAGACACAACCACTGGAGTTAAACAGAAAACTAAGGATGCTGCTGAGGCCCAGCAGGAAGCAATTAAAAAATTATTTAAAAGGCAAGTGGGACCTAAATGAAATCTGATGGGTGCTGATATGTGAAGATCCAAGTATACATGGAAGTCAATTTCAAAAGGAATCTGGAAAAAATCTTAAAATAGATGTATTTTCAGAGATAAAATACCCTTCCCCCAACAATGTTGGAAAGTCAATGCCAAGAGCTGGCAGGGTGGCAGGTATGAGTTCCAAGACAGCAAAGGGTGCAACAATTACAGATAGGAAAGTAATGGAGATAATTCTCACCTCCATATCCAATCAATTTAGTATTACAGATTCCATTCTCCAGAATTGGTCCATTGCCATGCCACAATCCTAGTCTACACCACCACCACCTTTCCACCTGGAACCTTAAACATCCTCCTTTTGCTCTCGCCACATTTACTTTTAACCCCTTCCCATCAACTTTCTGTATTGCAACCAGAATGATCTTTAAAATTGCTGTGTTTGCATGGATTATTCACACAATAGACCCTGAAACAAGGACTTGGTGTAGAAAATCTGTTTGGGAAGTGATCACAGGGGGCACAGGTGGGGAGGTGGGGAAACGAGACTGGATGTGGCAGTACGCCTTGAGTGGGACACTACAGTGGGGGACTGGAGCTCAGTCCCGGCGGGGACTGTCTGAGGAAGCAGAACACGTGTCAGAATGGTCCCGCTGACAAGGGGGACCACCATTGCTGCTGAGGGTTACTTTAGTGCACATTAAATCCCGGCCATTTCTGGGTCTTTTCATGGATGTGGTAAGTTTTTGTGACACTGAAGTCTTCCATCAAGCAGAAATACAGAGAGATGTGGATACTGAAGATTGGAAACTGTTAGCATGACTGGGAAATATCCACTGCACTACAGGTAAACTGAGACTGGGGGGACCCAGGGCACGGCTTCAACAGCACGTGCTCTCGTTCACCCCTTGCATGGCTCAGAACCACTTGTGGCCCAAATTAAGTCCTTCTCTGACTGCTGCTTCAAGGTGATGGCTGGCCACGATTTTGACAAAAGGCTTAAAATGGGAGAGGAAGTGGAGAAGCTACAGAAATTGCTTTTGCACCTGTTTCTGAGTTTATAATTAATATTAATCACCTTCCTCTCTGCCATCCACTTTTCAAATGGCACTTTGGAGGGTCTGGCATGTTTGTCTAGCGGGAAGACTCAGAATTTCTTCCTTAAGGGGTCTGAGCCTCAGTTATTTTGCAACGTCAGACCATTGTTACAGAAATTATCCATCTCAATTACCACCCAGCACTGCAGCAATATGAGGAAACCAGTGAATTCTCTGAGGCTCAGACCCCTTAATAGGGCACTTTTCCTGTGAGAATCTTGCTACTAGCCATGTATATCATCACCCCCAGCCACATGATAACATGATGTTCTGTGGTTAAATGTCCCATCTCTACAAGGAGCATCCCAGAGCTGCCATTCAAATGATGCAGATGGCATGACTTGTCTCCAGAACACTAGGGGACACTAGCAGACTAATTCTCTCATTGGGTCCTACCATAAATACCAAGTGACATTTGCACACATTACAAACACCTCTAGTACCATAAGATCTTCTTGCACCACAGCCTGCTGCAAAGCCCTTTCCTATTCTCAGCCTATTCAATAATGGCCACTATCTGTGCCACTCAGCATATGAGTGTGGAAGAGTCCCAAGCATTATGCTCCATTATTCTAGGTGGGAGTTGAAAGATGCAATAATTTGCCCCTTTATTTTGGAGGAATGTTTCAGCATATCTCTGACTACTGGATACCTAAAATCTTCACTGATGTGTAAAACCCCATGCTATAGGGTTTGTTCCCACTCTTTGGAGTCATGTGTCTTACCAAGGTCTCCCAATGCACTTGCCACTTCTTACTCAGCCCAGCCGATTAGTATGATGTCATCCAGTGGACCAATGTGATGTTGTTTGGAATCCACAGATGCTCCAGCTCTCTTGAGACTATATTATGACATAGAGCAGAAGAGTCAAAACAGTCCTGGGGCAAGACATAACTGTCCACTGCCCCATATGAGTGTAAACGGCTTCTCATACTCTTTCTGATAGGGATGGAAAAGAACACATTAGCCAGATCAACAGCCACATATCACACATACAGGCTGTGTTAGTCTGCAATTAGTGCTTCTACTTGGTTAAGTTTCCTGTAGTCACTGTCATCCAAGATGACCCATCCAGTTTTTGTAGAAATTATATCAATAAATTAAGTGGAAATATGACAACAAGCACTGTCATGGCATTCTTTGCATCTTTCAGGGAAGCACTAATCCCTGTCACACACACCCCACCAAGGATTCAGTGGTGTTTTGATTTACTGATTCAACTTGGGGATGGGCACCTGCAGAGGCTTCCACTTCACTTTCCACACTGTGACAGCTTTTACTCTATGGAGCAAGAAACTGGTGTAAGATTTCGCCACATTTGTTATAGATGAGATAGATAGAAGACAAATGCATACACATGTGCAGAAATACGTACATCAGGGAAAGGACCACCACATGAGTCCACGGAACTAGTAGACAATGGGTTAGCCAAACATGAGCTGAGACTCTTTTTATTATCAGGCAACTATAACCCTGTGCTCAAACAGGGGATTACTGGTACATTGAGTCTCAGGGCATTAACATAAATGCAGACCTGGAGTCAACTATCCTTGTAAGGTCTGTACATTTTCCTTTCTCCAACACAGGGTTATCAGAGTGTGTATCCCTTTGTGGAAGGACTGAGAAGATTAACCGTGATTCAGGGTATTTCCTCATAGGGACTAAGTTTCTCCTTCGGTTGATCTTTGCCAAGTCTAAGAGCTGGACGGGAACACTGGGAGGTGACATGACTATTGGGGTGCCTTCCCTGAGCCTCCTATCTCCCCTGGATCTTTTGATACCTGTTCTTTTGATGCCCTTGTAGGCTGTCCATGTACTTTGTTTCCAGAAACACCATATTCTGTTAACCATCTCTATAGTTCCCTGCAGTCAACCCCCCTCGCTGCCACTGCAATCTTGCTATTCATGGCTATAAATACTTACACCTCACTCTGCCACTCCACGGCCTCTATTATTCTGTTTCTTATTATCTCCACTGGTACCAGCAAGTCCAGTTTTCTAACAGAATCCCTCTCACTGTCAGGCCTAAGCTCACAGAGGACAGCCACCACTCGGCTTCTCAACAATGTTGTTGCCCCTCTCACCAGAACTTTCCTTATTACTTTGGTTAACGGAGTCCTTTACTATCAATTTGGTTTTAATTTAAATTTGAAATCTTCATAACTTATCACCCATCCTCTGGTACACACTTTTTTTAAAGTCTAAAAATACAAAGTATTTTCCACTTCCTGTTCTTTAGATTTAATTAGAATGATGTCTGTCATCAATATAGTAAACTAACACATGGTTCTGCACAATGTCAAAGTGATCAAGGTCCTTTTTAACAATACTGTGAAAGAAAGCAGGATATTTAATATAATCCTGGACAAAGCAGGTATTATACTAATCTTCCAGTGCTTTTGATACTCTTTCACAGTTGGTTTTGAAAAGAATGGTTTTGAAATCAATGCCCATTGATATTAGAGAGCCCAATTCTATGGCAACATTTCTCATTAACCATAACCTAATCTATAGAGAACCACCACCACTGACCTTAATGTTTCTGATAACCCCCACACTGGAATATTCCTTACTCCTTCAATGAATGGAGTGTCTTCTGGGCACTACCATAAAATGTAATCAACTGGTATTTCTGGTCCCACATAATAAATCCATTTCAACATACCTACCTCCACAAGCCTTCTGACCATTCCACAATAATCTTCCAAGACATTTCTATAACTGTAGACCACTACTGCATAAAAGTTTCAAATTGCCATCCAGTAGTGTTTTAGGAGTTGTTACAGGGGTCGTTGGCATGGTGTTCACTAGTGGGAAGCTTCTCACCTTTAACAAGGGCAAGGGAGCCACTCCTCCTACCCAGAGGGCGCATGAGACTTTCAGGGCTCGAGGTTACCATGAATTCATTCAAAAATCCCCATTCCAGGCCTCAGGGACGCTGATAATAATAAAGTATTAGGACCCTGATTTTTTCATAAGAGAACTACCAGGTTGTACATTTCATCTGTATTAGATTTTCACCTCCTGTAAGATTTTTAGTACAGTCTGTCCTGTGGCCACAGGACATTTTCCAGTTTTCAAATTGTACCCTGAATAATAGTTGCTGATCTGAGCCTATTTTCTTTCTTTGAGGCTTCTAGGGAAGTGAAAAAATGCCACACAACTTCACAACCCATATAATGACCACTGCCCCCATATCGTGTTCAAGAATAAGAGTTATTGCATAAGTTAGTGGTTCTGCTTCAGCCTTTACCTCAACCCAATCCACTTCAGAGGGACACTGAGCACATATGATGCTACAACATTGCAGGCATTATTACTACCCCACTTACCAACACCAGCAATGTTTTCTTTTGCCATATGACCAGTGAATAGTCCCAGAACATTATTCTTACAGTCTGCTTTTTAGTACAACTTCCAATACTAGCCCTCTTAGTTTGAGTTCCTTAAATAGAAAACCCTGAGACAAGGACTTTCATGCAGGTAGTTTATTCAGGACATGATCCAGGAAGCACAAGTGAAGCAGTACAGGATGTTAGCCAGAGACAGGGAAAAGCCAATAAACAGGTTACTCTGGTGAGCAACTGGAGCCCAAGCCCTCTAGGGCTTTCTGAAGGACCATGTAGAAATTTCTCAGAATTTTCCCAATGAGCAATGAAAAATTCCACTAACTCCTTCTTTGCTAAAAATTAATGGTTATGACATGAAATGCCTAATACTTGCTGGCTCACATGCCAGCTGAGCAAGATATGGTGGCACCAAAAGAAAATTCCCAGGCAGGAAAGGTGAGGGGTTGGAAGTGGCCGGTGAGCCTCCGGGAACTGTCCCTCTCACATCTAAGCTGCACATGAGCTTAGATCCGGGCAAGGGGACAGTGTCTGCGTCACAGATCACGCCTCTTCTCACCTTAAAGGCATTTAGGGATTTCATCTTGCCAAGACCCAAACCTTTTTTATGAGTAATAAGCCCCCCACCCCCAGTCCCCTTTGTCACTGCCCTTTAATCACACTGGTCTTTCTCCTGTTCCTCAAACATACTCTCTCACAACAGGACCCTTCTACGCACTGAGCCAGGTAAAGCCCTCTTGTCCTTATCTTCACTGTGCTATGTCTTACACATCCGATGTCTGGAATGCCATTTCTCTGGGATTGTTTCCCTGAAATGAATGTCAGGTAAGGTGAACTCCTATTGTGCTTTAATGCCACAGCATCCTGCATGTCCACTTTTGTGAACTTGTCATCCTTATTGTTCCACATTCAATGTCTGGTCTTGCCCACTGGGTTGTAAACTCCACAAGAAGAAGAGCTGTATTTGTCTTCCATCTCCGGCATCTAGTTAAAACACGTCAGAATAAACTCAACTAATGCGTGTTGACTGAAGAAAGAACAAGAACTTAGAGCTGAAGTTTAAGACTAGAGGACAATTGGCAGAGCTATTTTGATCTGAAATATTGAGCTGGTGGCTAGGGATTGATTTCAAAACCAGAGGTCAGACTCAGACGGGAGGAAAGGGGAAGTGGAGCAGATATGGAAATGGAAGACATCCGGACCTGGGGAAATAGACAGGCAAACCACGCCTTCCAGCAACCACTAGCCAATATGTGCAGCTGCTCATTATGGTCCTTCTTTGGGAAAGACAATATCAACATGCCGTTAACATTAGCAAGCACATTTCATCTTCCCACTTGCTGTAGCATTAATTCAACATGATCGTGCCTCCACGATCCTCCCAAAAGGGCCAAAACTCTTTGAGGAAACTTGTTAAGTTTGCAGTCCTCAAAGAGTTCACAGTCTCATAATACAGAGAACTCAACCATTTTATCACATAATTTGGATTTAAATATTATGAAAAAATAAGCAGTATGAGGACATAACTGCCTTTGCAATAATTCAACATAATTATGGTATCTGTTTTTTCCCATCTCTTTTTTTAGTAATAGAATTATGATAAATGCATTAAAGAACTCATAGACTAAGATGCATATTTGAATTTGTCATAAGCATTTACAAACTGTAAATTTAAAGGCTTATGTAATTGTGATGAATGAGGTAAACAGAAAACATGGCTCCTAGTTGTTTTAAAAATAATACAGGATGGGGTACAACTGAGATCCTTCATAGAACAGTTGTTCCTGAAACTTTCCACCTTGTCACCCATCCTGGGCTCTAGGCTAGTCACAGCTATTTTGGTCACCTTCCCCTGTTTAGTGTCCCCTTTTAACAGCACATTATTCTGGCTTAAGTATTTATAAAGCCAAGAATATGGTTATTTCAAAGAACTGAGACATGCAGAACTACACAAAGGTTAGAACCTGTTTAATAGCTGTTCAATTAAGTAAGCAAATACATAGAAAAGAACCCAATGTAAATAAATGTGCAGCACAATTAACTTTTCATCCCCCTTCACATGAACATGGGTCGACACTTAGCTGGGACTGGTTACTGCACAGATTGTCATGCTTCTTGTCTAGATCAGTTTCTGTTGCCTTCCTGGCCCTGAGTCTCTGATCCCACGTGCTCACAGGTATAGCTCTAGTATCAAATGTCATATGATCATTATTATCCATTCTGATAGATCTTTGCTACCACCATATGCATATCTGTTGTGCTGTTATTTCTACTTCTGTCTTTGTTACTATACCAAATCAAGAGGTATTAATATAAAGAAGGTGTAGGAAACAATACATGCTTTGGCAACACATGGATCAGAATCCAAATTTTTGACCAGACACAAATTTGCTCAGCTAGCTCTCCAAACTCTTTGAACTTTAGGTCCTTACCTGGATAGTTGGGTGAGACATATGAGAAACACCTTCAGCTCCACATATGGCCATTCCAACACGTCCTGGCCTCCTCTCTGCACTACCACGCAGGAGACATGGCGACAGCGCTACTTCTTCTGAATGCTCACGTCTACCTGTGCATGAGTTCTGACTTGGGTCTGTAGAGCAGAAAATCTGATTCTCGTGGAAAAAAACAAAAGCAAAACATATATTGGAACATCCAATTTTACTTTTTTATATATAGAAAGAAAACACATAACTAATATGGGAAGAAAGTAAAACAGAATAGAACATCTATTGATTCTTTCCTGGGGGAAAATATATCTACAAGATAATTGGGCCAAATAGCACCCGAAGGGTTTAGGAGCATCACTCAGGATAGAGTCTCAACAATTTTCATTACACACTTCTCTTTTTCCAATTTTGTGTCTTAGTCCATCCAGGCTGCTATGACAAACTGGGTAGTTTATAAACAACAAAAATTTATTTCTCACAGTTCTGGGGGCTGGAAATTCCAAGATCAAGGCACCAGCACATTCAGTGTCTGGTGAGGTCCTGCATTCTCATAGATGGTGCCTTCTGGCTGTGGTGGAAGGGAAAAAGGCAGCTCTCTGGAGCCTGTTTTATAAAGGAACCTATCCATTCATGTGGGTTTCACCTTCATATTCTAATTACCTCCCATCCCCTAATATCATCCCATTTGTGATTAGATTTCAACATATGAACTCGGGGGCACAAACATTCAGACCACACCAGTCTGATTCAGAACACATATAAAATTGAATGGAAAAAATGAATCACAGCTGAGATCTTGCCCATAGGTGATCGATGGCACATCTCCCCTGTGCCAGGGCACATCCCACAGTGCAGTGTGCAGAACAATCTGCAGCTGTGATCAACTTCAGGGCAGAAAATGAGGTCCAATGCAACTGTACCACTACCTAGTTCTAGGCCTTTGGAGAGATGGTTGTAGTGGGTTGAATGGTAGACCCCACAAGATCTGTCCACTCAGAATATCGGATTTTGACATCATTTAGAAAAAGGATCTTTGTAAATGTAACTTAGTTAAGGATGTCATAATGAGATTATCCTGAATTTAGGGTGGGTCCTAAATGCAATGATGTGCATCCTTGTAAGAGACAGAAAGGGAGAAAGCACAGAGAGACACCAGGAAGAAGCCATGTGAAGATGGAGGCAGAGACTGGAGTGCTACAGCCCTAAGCCAAGCGAGGCCAGGGGCCAGGAAATGCTGTGAGAGGCAAGGAAGAATTCTCCCCTAGAGCCTTCAGAGGGAACATGACTGCCAACATTCTGATCTTGGACTTCTGGCCTCCAGAACTGTGAGAGAATAAATTTCTGTTGTAAATCACCAAGTTTATGTTAATTTGTTATGGCAGCCCTATGAAACTAATACAATGAGACGCAGTTTCCTCATCTGCAAAATAATGGTGTTGGATTGGAATACATGATCCCTAAAGGGTCTTCTAACTTTGATGCAGTGGCTGTGAGTAGCTGTCATATGCGCAGACTGAAGAAAAAAAATCCTGACGCCACAGGAAGGTTATGAAGGAATTTGAGAGAGTCTCATTCTTTTGTAACTCCCATATCTGCATAATCTCCCCATTCTGGGTATATGCAAAGTCCAACTCAGAACTAAAACAAGTTTAAAGGCAAAAATAAAAATCAATCTTGTCATGATGCAGGGTGCATATCTATAAATACTACACGGCATTTATACAAACACTGTTTCTTAGCTGAGAAAATTATTCTAAGGCCTGCCGCTTAACACTATCGTTGTAGTGAGAATGAGTTTAATCTCTTAACTTTCCTTTGGTTAAGTGATCACTTAAAACTAATTTAATTGTTCAAATAGCATTTATTGAACATTTATTCCAGCAGGATATTGTAGGATGTGCTAGAGGTATAGAAATGATCACATAAATAATCAATGACAGCCCTGCCCTCCAAGGATTTTTTTAATTATTATTATTTTTTTAATTTCAGAATATTATGGGGGTATAACACTTTGGCTATACATATTGCCCATGCACTGCCCATGTCAGAGCTACAATCGTGGACATCCCCCAAACTATGCTCCCTGCATCCATTCAGTGAGAGTTTTCCCATCCCCTCCACCTCCCTCCCACCTGCCTGTCCGCTGATGAATATTATTGCCCTGTGTGACATAAGTATTGATCAGTTAGTACCAATTTGATGGTGAGTGCCAGTGGTGTTTGTTTTTCCATTCTTGTGACACCTCGCTTCGAAGAATGGGCTCTAGCTCCAACCAGGATAATACCAGATGAGTTAATTCACTGTTGTTTTTTATTGCTGAGTAATACTCCATGGTATACATATACCACATTTTATTAATCCACTCGTGTATTGACAGGCACCGGGGTTGTTTCCATATCTTTGCAATTGTGAATTGCGCTGCTATAAACATTCACGTGCAGATGTGTTGTGCCCCCATAATATTCTGAAACAAAAGGAGAAAAAATATCTAAAAATGAAACTACCATGCAATCCAGCAATCCCACTACTGGGTATTTATCCCAAGGAAAGCAAATTAATATATCAAAGGGATACCTGCCCCTCCATATTTATTGCAGCACTATTCACAATAGCAAAGATATAGAGTCAACCTAAGTGTCCATCAGGAGATCAATGAATAAAGAAAACATGAGCCTGGTGCAGTGGCTCACACCAGCACTTTGGGAGGCTGAGGTGGAAGGATCCCTTGAGGCCAGGAGTTCGAGACCAGCTTGGGAAACAAACAAACAAACAAAATTACTCCAGTGTGGTGGCACACACCTGTAGTCCCAGCTACGTGGGAGGCTGAGGTTGGAAGATTGCCTGAGCCCAGGCGTTTAAGGTTACAATGAGCTATGATCAGGGCCACTCCACTCTGGCCTGGGCTACAGAGTGAGACCCTGTCTGGAAGGAAGGAAGGAAGGAAATGTGGTATATATACACAGTGGAATACTATTCAGCCATAACAAAGAATGAAATCCTGTCATTTGCAGCAACATGGATGGAACTGGAGGTCACTATGTTAAGTTAAATTAGCTGGGCACAGAAAGACAAATATTGCCTGTTCTCACTCATATGCAGGAGCTAAAACAGTTGATCTTGTGGAGGTAGAGAGTAGAATGATGGTTACCTGAGGACAGGAACAGGGTGGTGGTGAAGAGAGGTGGGTTAATGGGTATAAACATACAGTTAGGCAGAAGGAATAAGTTCCAGTGTTCGACAGAGTAGCGTGACTATAGTTAACAATATATTGTACATTTCAGAATATTCAAATAGCATTTATTGAAGTGTTCCCAACACAAAGAAATGATAAATGTTCAAGGTTATGGATACCCTCCATACCCTGATTTGATCATTATACATTGTATGCATGTATCAAAATATCATATGTACCCCATAAATATTACAAATACTATATATCCATAGAAAATTTTAAATTATGAAATATATGTAGTACAGTAAAATTGTGGTTACCATACATTGAGCAAGCTCTCAGATGTTGACTATTTGTTATTATTGCTATTATTATTTTCCTGTTAGCAGGAGGAGGAATACGAGTAGCAGTATTTTCTGAGACTGTGGTGTTTGAAGAGGAAGCTGCAAGCTGACAAAATCTTGACCAGCAGGTAGAAAAAAAAAAAAGGAAGGCAGCTATCCTCGAGAAACAGTGAAGGGTGGACTGAGAAACCTGGCATCCCAGTTGGTGGTTGGAGGTCATAAATTTGTGATTTTCTAAATTTGAGAAAAGTAGGAGCATGAGAGGAAAGAGGTTGGGATGATCTAGAGCTGGAATTAGGCAGTAGGGACACAGAGGAAGGACCAAAAGCAAGTGAACTCAGGCTGGCAAGAGTGCTTTTAGTTTACAGACCATGAAGCTCCCAGGTGGTGGAGGGGTAGATTGGGCCCCAGGTAGGGCTGGGATGAATTTGAGTTTTTATGAGGTTTTAAATATATTAAAGTTAGAAGAGCAGATTACCACACAAAGCTATCTTGAACCCTAAGATTTTAAAATTAAATAAAAATTTCAGAGGTGTAGCTATGGAAGTGGTTGAAGACAAGGGGAGGCAAAGGCCATTGAAGCTAACAATGTAAGGGATTGTGTGGTTAAGGTTCCTATGCCTCAGGAGTTCCCCACACTAGATGCACATTTGAAACCAATGTTTATGCTGCATGCCCATAGTGTCTGCTTTAATTGTTCTGGGGGTGGGATCCAGGTATTGGTGTTTGTGAAAATTCCCCAGGTGATTCCTATTTGCAGTTAGGGTTGAGAAGCATTGTCATAAATAAAGCCCTGCAGAAGCAAAGTTAATTCTGGCATTGAAGTCTGGCAAAATCATGATGCCGATTGATGATAATGATGATGATAGTAATAATAATTTCATTGTGGTAGTAACAGAGCAGCTGTAGTAGCTGACACTGAGCCTATACTAATATTCCAGGCATTATAAACTTTTTATAAACTTTATTATTATAAAATTTAAAATCCAATGAGATGTAATCCCTATTTTGCAGTTTAAGAAACTGAGGCACAAAGAAAATCATTAACTTTCCCAAGGTCATTGAACAAGTGAGTGAGTGGAGAGCACAAACACAGGCATTTGACTTCAGAACTCTCATCCTTAAGCACTGTGCCACATTTTGGCAACTTAGCACTCAAAACTGGTAGTTCTTAAAGACATCTTCAAGTTTAATGTGCAAGTTGGCATTAAAAAAGCAGATTAGTTTTCTCAGGAAACTAAAGTGAGCTAAAGTGAGGCATATATGTAAATACACAGTAATGTGCTACATAAAGATGTTTCAGTCAATCATGGACCACATACAGGACAGTGGTCACATAAGATTATAATGGAGATGAAAAACTCCTTTTCTATGTTTAAATATGTTTAGATACACAAATACTTACCATTGTGTTACAGTTGACTGCAGTGTTCAGTACAGTAACATGCTATGCACATTTGTAGCCTAGCAGGAACAGGCTATACCAATCTAGCCCAGGTGTGTAGTAGGCTACACCATCTAGGTTTGTGTGAGTGTACTCTATGATGTTTGCACAATGTCAAAATTGCCTAATGATGCATTTCTCAGAACTTATCACTTAACTGACACACAACTGTATTTCACCAAGGCTGATCTTCTAGTATCTACTGGGAATAAAAATAAAAGTATCTTAGCCTGTCTTATGTCAACCTATTCAATCAGCTGCTTTCTTTGAAATAGCAATCACAGTTCACCACATATAAAGTTAAATAGGTGAAAAAATAACCTTGTAAAATTATCTTATAAAAATTTCACTGAGAACTAAGTAAGATGTGACATCAAGATTAAAAGGTGCAAACATACAGAAGCCAACAGAATCTTCAGGGTTTTTTTTAAAAAGTAGTTCTTCCAAAGCAGAGTTCCCCAGGAAGAACTGAGGTGTGAATTGAGAGCCACAGAAATGCCTTAATGTTGTACTTGAGGGTACAGCACAAAGTGATTGACACCTCAAGAGGACTCTCCATTTTATTCCTGAGAGAGAGAAGGAGACAAAATAAAATTAGTTTAGAGAATTTCAGCTGCAATCTGCTTCATACAAATAATAAGCACCTGAAGAATGCCTGAAATAAAAGAATATACTCCTTCCACCAACACATTAAGACCTTTTTGTGATTGTGCAATTCATTTTTTTTTTTTTTTGAGACAGAGTCTCGCTCTGTTGCCCCAGGTAGAGTGCAGTAGCATCATCACAGCTCACTGCAACCTCAAACTCCTGGGCTCAAGCGAGTAGCTGGGACTACAGGCGCGCACCATGACTCCCGGCTAATTTTTCTATTTTTAGTAGAGATGGGGTCTGACTCTTGCTCAGGCTGGTCTTGAACTCCTGAGCTCAAGCAATCCTCCTCCCTTGGTTTCCCAGAGTACTAGGACTACAGGCGTGAGTCACCGCTCCTGGCCATGCAATTCACTTTATTATTAAATGTGGAGTTTCATTAATGAAACCATAACAGAAACTTATACCTGAATTACATTGATTTCTATATATATTTAGATATACCTACAGAATGGGAGAAAATATTTGCATGCTACACCTCTGATAAAGGGCTGATAACCAGAATCTATATAGAACTTAGGAAAATCAACAAGAAAAAATCAAACAACCCCATTAAAAAATGGGCAAAGGACATGAACAGAAACTTTTCAAAAGAAGACAGAATAATGGCCAGCAAACATGTAAAAAATTGCTCGACTTCTCTAATCATCAGGAAAATGCAAATCAAAACCACAATGAGATATCACTTAACTCCAGTGAGATTGGCTCATATCAAAAAGTCCCAAAACAACAAATGCTGGCGGGGATGCGGACAGATAGGAACACTCATACACCGCTGGTGGGACTGCAAATTAGTACAACTTCTATGGAAAGTAATATGGAGATACCTCAAAGAATTAAAAGTAGAACTACCATTTGATCCAGCAATCCCACTACTGGGTATTTACCCAAAGGAAAAAAAGACATTCTATAATAAAGACATCTACACGCAAATGTCTATAGCAGCACAATTCACAATTGCAAAGATGTGGAAACAACCCAGGTGCCCATCAATACATGAGTGGATTAATAAAATGTGGTATATGTATACCATGGAGTATTACTCAGCAATAAAAAACAATGGTGAATTAACACATCTGATATTATCCTGGTTGGAGCTAGAGCCCATTCTTTAAAGCAAAGTATCACAAGAATGGAAAAACAAGCACCACTGGTGCTCACCATCAAATTGGTACTAACTGATCAACACTTACGTCACACATGGCAATAATATTCATCAGGGGGCGGGCAGGCGGGAGGGAGGTGGAGGGGATGGGAAAATTCTCACTGAATGGATGTGGGGAGCACAGTTTGGGGGATGTCCACGATTGTAGCTCTGACATGAGCAGTGCATGGGCAATATATATAGCCAAAGTGTTGTACTGCCATAATATTCTGAAATTTTAAAAAAAGTAGATATACCTGTATGTGTATATATAGTAGGTAATATATAATATATGTTATCAATATGTATTAATTATATATTATAATAGAATATGTTTATATATGCTTTTACATTATATATAATATGTATTATACATAGTTTGACATTACTAAAAATTATATATATACTTTCACTTTATATATAGTATTTGTTATATGATATATATATACACTTTCACATTGTATATAATATGTATTATATGGTATATGTACTTTCACATTATGTACCATATATTTTTATATATACTTTCAAATTATGTTTTTTATATATATATATATATATATTCTCAGTGAGTGGCAAAGATGTGCTATATATACAATGATTAACCTCATATAGTTGGCATAATTTCAATGGAGTTTTTAGACACTGCTATTTATACCCACGAGCAAGATTTTCTTAATGGAAACTTCAAAACCAGATCCACATTTTAAAACTGATGAAGAATATCAGAACAGATGAATATGTATAAGAAATAACAATATATATGGTAATGAATATACATGTATTTTTCTTGGTAGTTCTCATCCTTATAGCTTCTATTTTCATCATTATGCCCCTCATTCATACTCCAAACATATATTTTTTCATGACTTTGGCTTATTTTAATCTTCAAAGAAATACATAATTGTTCATGACACATCAAAGTCAGGCAAGTATATGAATTGAATAACAAGAGATGGGTTTTGATTAAGTATTAAGTCCTGTGTCTAAGAGTAGTAAGACAGCCATGCATCTATTCTTAGTTGTCCTAATAAACTATATCATTGTCTAAACTAGGCAATTTGATAAAGTATATTTGACTTCACTAGAGATTGAAAACTTGGAAATGATATTCTCATGTTACATGGCTAGTTTGATCAGATCTTAAAAGTCAGTTTGGCATCACTCAACTACAGTACTTCCTTTAGGTTGAAATAACCCTCGATTATCCAAAATAAAGCACTATATCATAAGCTCACAATTTGTCTTGGTAATGAAGCTAACTGTGTCATCAATTACAGTCACGTTGTCTGAACATGGTGATTCTAAGACCGGGCAACAATTAGGTCCTTCACATGAAAATGAGACAAATTATGGAACACATTACTGAAATTTGTTTTGTCTTCTTGACTTCCAACCACCTACTGATTAAACCATTATGCTGCTGAGTAAATGGATTAAATATGTATACTTAAATTTGTGATTTTTCTTTAATTTCAGAATAGTTACAACTGGTTTTCTAGGTAAATACTAGTGCTCAATTGAAACACCTATTAAAATAATCTATTAGTCATCACTAAATCTACTTAAACTTAGAAACCTCTGTTTATATTTTCTATCTTTCCAAGGAGCCATCTCTCACCTAATTCAAGTATGTTTAATGCAATCTTACAAATAATATAACAAAATGATAATGCTAACAAAAATTTTCATAGGCCTGAAAATAGGCACAATTGATGCGCACTTTAAGTCTGTTTCTGCACAACAGTCATCCACAATCTCATACACAGACACATTTGTTAATTTATTCTATGAAGATTTATTCAATTAATTATGTTTTAGGCACACTGCTGGGCATTGAGAAAACAACATTAAACAAGATACACGTGTTCTGTATCCTCCAGGAGCTTAAATTACAAACCTGCTGGTGTTAGAAGAATTTTCTCAGCAGTAGGACTTATTTGCTGAATTCACCAAGTTACTGATTTGCCAAGAATCCATAGTACATTTCACATGTAGTAGATAAATCGAGCATCCTTATTAAAGCTGTAAAAACATTGTTATAAAGTTGGTAACAATCCTGTTAAAACTATTATAAATAACTTTTTGAGTCAGTAAATTTTGTAAACTTGGCGATTTGGTCATTTGATGACTTAGTCGTTAAGTGAATGATTTCTGGAACGTTAAGTGTTACTGAAGTGACCTAGAGAAGTGCTTTCTCCTACCCTTGCTGAGGTTCAAACTCCAGGACTAACCTGTCCTTAGGGCGTCTCATTGAATCTCACCACAAAACTATCTGCCGCTATTGCAGAAGGAATTTAGACCAGCTATGTAGATGATGATACAGAGTCTCAAATAATAAAATAACTTCATATTTTTTGAGAGAGAGAGAAATGAAAGTAGTTTTTATTTTTTTATTTCAAAATATTACAGGTGTACAAATGTTTTTGGTTACACTGATCACTTTTGTAACGCTTGAGTCAGGGCTATAATTGTGCCTGTTACCCAGACAGTGTTCACTATACCCAATAGGTAGGTTTTCGCCCATCCCCTCCACTCCCCTCCCACCTGCTTGATTTCTACCAAGTTTTACTTCCCTCTGTGCATATGTGTGCTCATCAGTTAGTTCTAATACAATATCGAGTACATGTGGTGTTTGTCCATTCTTTAGATACTTCACTTAGGACAATGGTCTCCAGTTCCATCCAAATTGTTGCAAAAAGCCTTAATTCATACTTATTTCTGGCTGAGTAATATTCTGTAGTAGACATATACAACATTTTGTTAATCCACTCATGAATTTATGGGCACTTGGATTGATTCCACATCTTTGTGATTGTGAATTGCGCTGCAATAAACATTCGAGTTTAGGTGTCTTTTTGATAAAATGACTTCTTTTCCGTGGCATTGCTGGATTGAATGGTAGGTCTACTTTTAGTTCTTTGAGGAATCTCCATACTGTTTTCCATAGAGGTTGTACTAATTTTCAGTCCCACCAACAGCGTATAAGTGTTCCTTTCTCTGTGCATCCATGCCAGCATCTATTGTTTTGGGGCTTTTTAATAATACCCATTCTGACATGGGAAGGTGATATCTCATTTTGGTTTTAATTTGCATTTCCTTGATGATTACTGACATTGAGCATTTTTTCATGTTCATTGGCCATTTGTCTATCTTCTTTTGAAAAGCTTCTGTTCTTGTCTTTTGCCTACTTTTTAATGGGGCTGTTGTTTTTGTCTTGCTGATTTGCTTGAGTTTTTTGTAGATTCTGGTTATTAGCCCTTTATTGGATGTATAGCTTGTGAATATTTTCTCCCATCCTGTGGGTTATCTATTTGTTCTGTTGATTATTTCTTAGCTGTGCAGAAGCTTTTTAATTTAATCAGGTCCATTTATTTATTTTTGTTGTTGCTGTGATTGCCATTGGGGTCTTAGTCATAAATTCTTTGCCTAGGTTGATATCTAGAAGAGTTTTCCTACATTTTATTCTAGAATTCTTATGGTTTCTTTTGGATTCACAACACAAGGACAGAGTGAAGAAGGGTCGTAGGTGCTTTGCAATCATGACACATTCTAGCAAATCAGGTGTAAAGTTTACATGATAGCAGTGCTTATTGACTTTATATAAAGTTGCAAGGGTGGAACTGCTATCATATAACACATCTGGTTTAAAGTTTTCATTTATCCAGCAAATATTGGAGCTACATAAAATTTCAAATCTAGTGGAGAAAAAAATGTTATATGACCTTCAGTAAGTTTTAAGCTTTTGTGCCTCTATTTCCACAACTACATGTTGGGAATTTTAGTGATGATCATCCCATCCAGTAGTGATGAGGATGAAAGGAGATAATACGGATTAAGAATTTAGAACCTCTTTCTCAGTGCTGATTCCTGGATTATGTCCAGAATGAGAAAAAAGGTGACAGGTATTGAGAACGGCAGATGCCCATCCAGGGATCTCCCAGAGGTTTGGGCTATCTGGGTCAGAGTCCCTGTAGAGGAGGGAGGGGAGGGTTAAGCAAAGATCAGACCATGCGGGACTTCCAGACACGCCAAGTACTCTGAATTTTACCCTCTAGACTTTGAAGAGACACTTGAGAGCTTTTAATTAGGAAAGTGCTGTAATACGAAATGTATTTCAGATGGATCATCTACTAATGGTGTGGATGATTAGGTTTCGCTATAGATGGACACAGATAACAGATAGAGATATGGCATTTAATCCGTGAAACAAGTTTCTTCCTTGTACGTAGCTCAGTGCTAGGTGCTTCACACATATTATTTCAGATACCCACAAGACAGCCTCTTGGCCCACCAGGAATTCATATTTGGGAATGAGGGAGGTTTTTGCCACAAGACATTTCAAAGAGGAATGACACTGAAACTCAGCCTTGGGAAGTGCAGTCAGGGAGCAAATGTTGCAGATGCAGGAGGGCAGGGGTGAAGACCTGGGGGTGAAGCAGCACACGCCGCCCCATGTCCCACAGCAAGGGGGTTGGGAGTTTTGCCAGATTAATAACAATGTACTTTTATGACTTGACAGGCAGTACATCCATGGTCTAACATAATGCCCACAACCAATATATAAGGAAGCATCTCTTATGATCCCTACTTTATAGTTGAGGAAACTGCCATAAGTGGGAGGCAGTTCATGAACTTAAGCCAGAGAATCACATATCCTGATTCTCTTTTTAGAAAAATCATCTGGCAAGACTAATCTGAGTATACCTCATCCCCTTTTCTTTAAGAAGAATAGCATAGATGGTAGGAATATGAACTTGAAGTCAAAAGGACTGAACTCAAAATTATCATAACAGTTCAACACCAAATGACAGGTGGCCTGGATTAAGCCAGTTGACATGGAAAGGTCCATGGGACCACCAGAATGAGGGAGGGAGAAGTCTAGAGAGAAAAAATCTAGAACAGCTCCCAGACCACCCTTTGTAGGCTGAGGAAAGAAGTGAACAGGGAGTATCGAAGAAAGAGCAGGTTTGGTGGAAGTCGTGGCAGAGATGATTTCAGCTTAGAATGTTTTGAGAACAAGATGTATCTGGTATGACCATGGAGGAACCATTTGGAGAAATGGGTCCAGAGCACAGGAGTGAGATTTGTAAATCATCACTATATAGTTGGTAGTTGAAGCTGCAATGGGGTTCCCTGCAGAGAAGCCAACTAAAAAGTGAATGATAGGGAAGACGTTAACTAGTAGCCCAACAGGTATGCCACCTTTCCTCTTGACACACATCCACAATGACATAGCCCGGCAGGACTGCACGTATTCAAGGAGCAAAAGACATGATGCTGCCTGGAAAGGAAAGATCTCGCAAGGTGTTATGACAGGCAGCTTCCATCAGCTCCCTGACACCATAAACCAACAGGATGTATTGTAATCTCCATGAGACTCAAATCGAAGGGAGGAGGTTACTCTATGAAAAGAAAGGCTTGAAAAGAGCCATGAGTGGAAAAGGCTGCTTTGCCACACCCACGAAGTTTTCATGGAGGGCACATGAGTAACCTGCTGCAGTTGGTGAGTAAAAAGCCACGTGAAGGTTGTTGTCCATTTAGTCTCTCCACATCCATGCTTGGTAATCAGCATCAACAAAGATAGCTTTTACAATAAAATTTACAAAAAAATTTAACATTATTGTTCTGTCTTCTCTGAATGATCAAAACAATATGCTTTACCAAGAGATAGATTAATAACACTTCATTTGCCTTACTCTAAAGATATAACATCTGTGTCCTGAATATCTTGCATTAAGAAATCATTAAATAAAAAAACTCTAAACCCATCATAATAAAGCCTGTTAAATTAAGACAAACTATGTTCAAATGAGAACAGCAGTTGATGACCACTTTTATTTAAGAAGTTAACATTTTTTTTCCTTTGAGTTCAAAACGCTTGGAAAACAAAACCAGCATGCTGTCCATAACAAAATAGGATCCTCCCGGTGCACAGTGTATTAAGAACTCCTGAGAATAGATTATTACCACATTTTGGATCCTTAATTCAAAGCATGTCTAAATGCTTTGAGGCTCACAGGCAGATTTTCATGATTATGCGGAGGACTGCATAAAAAAGATTTAAAATGTGGAATAAACAAAACCACCTCTGTGAGTGAAGGGCAACTTGCAACATCGACCCTCAGGAAGAGAACCAGTGAAAACACAGGGATAGTTACTAGTCACTAAAGCCATTTAAAATTTAGGTTAATTTTTTTTGAAAAACAAACATTTATCAGCTACCTTTTCCATGTATTTCCCTAATATTTTTGTACATATAATTATTGTATTATATTAAAAGCTTAGAAGGGACACTTTTAATAACAACAATGTATATACTGCTAATAATTGCTTTCTATTTTTAAAGGTACTTTCTTATATACCATGTTTCTCTACCCAAACTCTCCATTCCTAAATACACACCAACACAAATATACAAACATACACATAATATTTTGATTTGGTAACAGGTTCTAGCTGAATCTTCCAAATCTGATAAAAATATAATGAGTCCCAACTAAGAATAGTATTGATCCTGGTACACATATTTTGCACTATATAATTCAATAACATTAAAAAGATATCTTTAAATTATAGTGATGTTTTTGGTATAGAAAACCATGTGGAGCACAAAAAGTAAGCTAAATGTGCTTTTGGTCATGTGACTTCATCTTTTCTTCTAGATTGTATGGTTAGCATAGTGAAATTTTTAAAATTAAAATTTTAAGGTGATAATAGGCCACATCTAAAAGTCCAGCACTTACCCAAAATGTGACTCAGTTCCGTAAACTTTCTTTTTTGTTGTTGTTCTGTTATGCAGCTCTCCAAAACGATAAATGTCATTCTAGAAGTTGACACTTATAGACACGTCTGGAAGTTCACAATACCATAGACTGGGTGGCTTAAACAGCAGCCGTTCTGAAGAGTAGAAGTCCAAGACCAAGGTGCTGGCAGATTAGGTTCCTGGTGAGGGCTCTTTTCCTGGCTTGCAGACAGCCTCCTTCTCACTGTGTCCTCACCTGGCAGAAGGAGAGAGAGCTCTCTTCCTCCTCCTTCCTTCTTCATCTTTCTTCCTCCTTCCTCTTCCTCCACTTTCTCCTCCTCCTCCTCCTCCTTCTTCTCCTTAAGCCACTAATCCCATCATGAGGGTCCCACCCTTATGACCTCATCTAACCCTAATTACTGCCCATTGCCCCCTCTTTAAATATCATCACATTGGGAGTTAGGGCTTCAACATACGGACTTGGGGGGGTACACAACTCAGTCCACAGCATTTTGTATTTCTCCTTCACCCATTACTTCTTTTATCTCCAAAAGATCATTACACAAGAGATGTGAAGACTTTGGTTGGCTAGAGGTGCAAATGTCTGTGCCCAGTGAAGCCCAAGTTAAGTGTATTTATGAATACAGATATAAGATTCTATGAGTAAAAGACACAATGAATTAATAGTAATTGGGAAAAGTTTTTATCATTTTCAGTGAAAGTTGGTTTTGCAATACAAATAGAACTATGTGTCCCATTATATGTTATATATTAAGCTAGTAGAATTATATGCAACAAATATATTTTAAAACATGTACAAAATGAACATGAATGATGGCAGTTAGGAGCATACTCCAGTGCCAAATAGTTTATATTTGAACACCTGTTCTGCCACACACTTTCTGGATGGCTGTGGGCAAGTTAATTGATCTGTTTGTGCCCCAGTTTCCTCCTCTGTAAAACAAAAATAACAATAGTATCTACCTCACATTATGGTTGTAAAGATTAAATAAGTTAATATATATAAAACATATACAGACATATTAAATATATATATACACACACAATCATATAAGAGCAATGTCTAGCTTATAGAAATCACTTTGTATTTATTATTATTCTCAATGAATGAAGGGATTGCTGAATATAAAGATGAAAGCAACATATGCTTTCAGAGGAGTTTCAATTACAAGTAAGACTGGAAAGAAATATAGAATTCACTACCTGAAAATACAGGAAGTTTCTGAATTGGTCAAATTTCACATCATTTTCTACGAAGGTTAAACTTTTTTTTTTTTATTTTTTTTTTTTTTTTTAATTTCAGAATATCATGGGGGTACAACATTTTGGCCATACACATTGCCCCTGTTCTGCCCGTGTCAGAGCCACAATCGTGGTCGTCTCCCAAACTGTGCTCCCCACATCCATTCAGTGAGAGTTTTTCCCATCCCTTCCACCCCCCTCCCGCCCGCCCGCCCTCTGATGAATGTTATTGCCCTGTGTGATGTAAGTGTTCATCAGTTAGTACCAGTTTGATGGTGAGTACCAGTGGTGCTTGTTTTTCCAATCCTGTGACACTTCACTTCGAAGAATGGGTTCTAGCTCCAACCAGGATAATACCAGATGTGTTAATTCACTGTTGTTCCTTATTGCTGAGTAATACTCCATGGTATACATATACCACATTTTATTGATCCACTCGTGTATTGATGGGCACCTGGGTTGTTTCCACAACTTTGCAATTGTGAATTGTGCTGCTATGAACATTCGAGAGCAGATGTCTTTATTATAAAATGTCTTTTTTTCTTTGGATAAATACCCAGTAGTGGGATTGCTGGGTCAAATGGTAATTCTACTTTTAATTCTTTGAGATATCTCCATATTCTTTTCCATAGAGGTTGTACTAATTTGCAGTCCCACCAGCAGTGTATGAGTGTTCCTATCTGTCCACATCCCTGCCAACATTTGTTATTTGGGGATTTTTTGATATGAGCCAATCTCACTGGAGTTAAGTGATATCTCATTGTGGTTTTGATTTGCATTTCCCTGATGATTAGAGAAGTTGAGCACTTTTTTATATGTTTGCTGGCCATCATTCTGTCTTCTTTGGAAAAGTTTTTGTTCATGTCCTTTGCCCATTTTTTAATAGGGTTGTTTGATTTTTTCTTGTTGATTTTCCTAAGTTCTGTATAGATTCTGGTTATAAGCCCTTTATCAGAGGTGTAGCATGCAAATATTTTCTCCCATTCTGTAGGTTGTCTGTTCACTCTAGTGATAGTTTCCTTGGCTGTGCAGAAGCTTTTCAATTTGATCAGGTCCCATGTATTTATTTTTGTTGCTGCTGTGATTGCTTTGGGGGTCTTCTTCATAAATTCTTTGCCTAGGCCAATGTCCATAAGAGTTTTTCCAACATTTTCTTCGAGAATTCTTATGGTTTCATGTCTTAGGTTTAGATCTGTTATCCATTGTGAATTGATTTTGTGAGAGGTGAGAGGTGTGGGTCCACTTTCAGTCTTCTACATATGGCCATCCAATTTTCCCAGCACCATTTGTTGAATAGGGAATCTTTTCCCCAGTGTACGTTTTTCTGGAATTTATCAAAGATCAGGTGACTGTATGAGGTTGGTTTTATATTTGGGTTCTCAGTCCTGTTCCATTGGTCTACATGTCTGTTCTTGTGCCAATACCATGCAGTTTTGGTTACTATAGCCTTGTAGTATAGTTTGAAGTCTGGTAGACAGATGCCTCCCAATTTGTTCTTTTTGCTTAAGATTGCTTTGGCTAGACGGGGTCTTCTCTGGTTCCACACGAAGCGTAGAATTATTTTTTCTAGATTGGCAAAAAATGATGTTGGTATTTTGATAGGGATTGCATTGATTCTGTAAATTAATTTAGGTAGCAAAGCCATTTTTACTATGTTGACTCTGCCTATCCAAGAGCATGGTAAGGTTTTCCATCTATTTACATCCTCTGCAATTTCCTTTCTCAGTGTTTCATAATTCTTCTATATAGGTCTTTGATCTCCTTAGTTAGATATATTCCTAAATATTTAATTTTCTTTGTTGCTATTGCAAAAGGTATAGCATCTTTAATTTGTTTCTCGGCTTGATTATTATTAGCATATATGAAGGCTATGGATTTGTGTGTATTAATTTTGTATCCTGAGACTTTGCTGAATTCATTTATCAATTCCAGTAATCTCTTGGTTGAATCCTTGGGGTTTTCTATGTATAATATCATATCGTCTGCGAATAGTGAAAGTTTGACCTCTTCTGCCCCTATCTGGACGCCCCTGATTCCTCTGTCTTGTCTAATTGCTGTGGCCAGGACTTCCAGCACTATGTTGAAAAGAAGTGGAGATAGTGGACACCCTTGTCTGGTGCCAGTTTTAAGGGGGAATGCCTTCAATTTTTCCCCATTCAGTATGATATTGGCTGTGGGTTTATCGTATATGGCTTTAATAGTTTCTAGGAATGAGCCATCTATGCCTATATTGTTAAGAGTTCTTATCATAAAAGGGTGTTGGATTTTGTCAAAAGCCTTTTCTGCATCTATTGAAAGGATCATATAATCTTTGTTCTTGCTTTATTTATATGGTGAATTACATTTATAGATTTGCGTACGTTGAACCATCCCTGCATCTCGGGAATGAAGCCCACCTGATCATGATGGATTATTTTTTTGATGTACATTTGAATTCGGTTTGCAAGGATTTTATTGAGAATTTTTGCATCTATATTCATAAGGGATATTGATCTGTAGTTTTCTTTTTTTGTTGTGTCCTTTCCTGGCTTTGGTATCAAGGTGATATTGGCTTCGTAGAATGAGTTTGGGAGGATTCCATCCTTCTGGATATTTTCAAATAATTTCTGCAGTATAGGCACCAGTTCTTCTTTGTAGGCTTGGTAGAATTCAGGTGTGAACCCATCTGGTCCGGGACTTTTTTTTGTGGGTAGATTTTTAATTACTGCTTCAATTTCGGTGCTTGATATTGGTCTGTTTAGAAATTCAGTTTCTTCCTGGTTGAGCCTAGGGAGGTAGTGTGTTTCTAAGAATTTGTCCATTTCCTCCACGTTTTCGTGTTTGTGGGCATAGAGATTTTGTAGTATTCAAAGATGATGTTTTGTATTTCCATGGTATCAGTTGTGACTTCTCCTTTTTCATTTCTAATTGAGCTTATTAGAGTCCTTTCCTTTCTGCTTCTGGTCAACCTGGCAAGTGGCCTGTCTATTTTGTTTATCTTTTCAAAGAACCAGCTTTTCGTTTCATTGATCTTCTGTATTGTTCTTTTGTTCTCGATTTCATTTAATTCTGCTCTAATTTTGGTTATTTCTTTCTTCTGCTGGTTTTAGGATTGCTTTGCTTTTCCTTTTCCATTTCCTTAAGATGATTCATTAGTTTACTGATTTGTGACTTTTCTGTCTTTTGGATGTGGGAATTTAGGGCGATAAATTTTCCTCTCAGGACTGCTTTTGCTGTATCCCACAGATTTTGATAACTTGTGTCCCCATTATCGTTTAGATCGAAGAATCTTTTGATTTCATTTTGAATCTCCTCTTTGACCCAATACTCATTCATCAATAGATTGTTTAGTTTCCAAGTTTTTGGAGGAAGATGTGAGTTTCTGTTGGAATTGATATCTAATTTTATTCCGCTGTGGTCTGAAAAGATACATGGTATAATTTCTATTTTTTTGAATTTGTTTAGATCTGTTTTGTGGCCTAGGATGTGGTCAATTTTAGAGAAAGTTCCATGAGCTGATGAGAAGAATGTATATTCAGTGTTATTTGGGTGGAGTGTTCTGTAGATATCTGTTAGGCCCAAATGTTCTAGAGTCCTGTTTAGGTCTTTTATTTCTCTATTTACTTTTTTTGGGGGGGGGGGGGGGGGGGGGGGGGGGGGGGGGGGGGGGGGGGGGGGGGGGGGGGGGGGGGGGGGGGGGGGGGGGGGGGGGGGGGGGGGGGGGGGGGGGGGGGGGGGGGGGGGGGGGGGGGGGGGGGGGGGGGGGGGGGGGGGGGGGGGGGGGGGGGGGGGGGGGGGGGGGGGGGGGGGGGGGGGGGGGGGGGGGGGGGGGGGGGGGGGGGGGGGGGGGGGGGGGGGGGGGGGGGGGAGGGTCCCCCTTTGGGAGGTTTTTTAAAAGGGAAAACAGCAGATCCAAAGGGTCCGGCCAGCCCCCAAAAGGGGTTCGGGGGGGGGGGGGGGGGCGGGGGGGGAAAAAACCCAAAAAAAGGGGACGGGGGGGACCCAAAAAGGGGAGCGGGGAAAAAAAAAGGGAGGGGCCCCAAAAATTTTAACCAAAAGGGGCCAAACCCCTAGGGGGGTTCCGGGATCTGCCCCCCCGGGGGACCCCGGACAGCGTCCCGGCCCACCAAGGGAAAAAGCCGTCCCCCCAAAAGGGGGGAAGAGCCCCGGGCCGGGGCGGGGCGGAGCTAGAGACGCGGCTCACGGCTCCGCGCGGGCGGCTGTAAAGATGGCGGCCGCCGCCAGCCTGGCGCACAGCCGGGCTCCGATCGCGCCGGGAGCGCAGTTTTTCTCCGCCGGTAGTTGTTAGCAACCTCTAAGGGCGTGTCCCACTCTCGGTTAAACTCCTGGGCCCAGTCCCGCTGACTTCTAGTGGCGCAGTGCCGGCCTGCGGGTTCCCGCGCACTGTCCCGGGAAGCTGAATCTCGGTCCCCGCCCAGTTCCTCCCCAGCCCTCGGCAGTCTCTGTATATTGCAGCTGCGAGATGTGTCTGGCTCTGGCTACTTCCTCCTCTCCACAGGGCTCGCCGTCCCTAGCCACCGCTCTGTCCCAACTCTGGGCTTGTCCCTGACTGCGTGTATGGGGAGGCGCGTAACCGCTTGGGGGGCAGGTCGCGCCGCGCCGACCTGGCGAGTGCGTCCTTCCCGCGCTCTGGGCTCTATTGTGCTCCGTGCGCCCTCCGATCTTTGTGAAAATTTTGTACCTGTTTTCTTGGGCTGGCGTTCAGCGTTGTTTCTCTGTCATTCGCAATGCTGTTTTTGGAGTGAGCGGTCCGTGTTCGCCGGCAGCCGCTGGCGTTCTTCACCTCCTTTCCTGGGAGCGGTATGGTGGGAGGACCCTATCACACCGCCATTTTTTATCTCTCCCGAAGGTTAAACTTTTAAGGTAATGACCAGAGCATCTATCAAATCAAATGCAGGATGTATGAGGACTCTTTTGGTTCATTGCTGAATCCCAGAACTCAACTAATATCTGTTGAATGTACTTGTAAAGAAACATAAGTTACAAAGGGGATCATGTATGTGTGAGAAATATTCAACATAAATGGTAACAATGAATTAGGCCAGTAAGAGTTTCAAGGAAGCACACCAGATATCTGATCAAAAATAAGAAGGGAAATGTTATATATAATCTTCTCATTTGTGAAGTCTGGATTCTTAGCATTAAAGAGGGCAACTCAAAACCAAATCCTGGCTGAATATATCAAAGAGCATAACACCTAAATGCCTTGAATTCACCTACATAGAACTACCTAGAAGCCAGCTATAAAAAGACATTGTGAGAAGTCCAGAAATAGGTAATAATTAACTGCTCACTCCAACAATGTAGGCAAGAGAGCTGTTACATATATGCCCGCTGCTTGTTTGGCCATTGAAAGCCATTACTTTTAGAAACACTATATGATTCATCTCTGAATAAATAAAGTTCCCAAAATAAGGGGAATCCCAGCTTGAAAAGATATCAGACAATAAGTTGGACCTGTGTTGGAAGCAATATAGCAAAAGGACCTTGCTCTATTAAGAACCAGCTCTGCCTTTCATTGTTGCAAATCACTGTCTATAACTTGTAGCCATATGTCTGATATATTTAGGTTTTTGCCAGTGTGACTTTAGTGCATAAGTAGCTATAATTTCAAAATCTACAGGTGTTTTAAGATGCCATTAAAAGTCTCCAGTAGCCTTTTAAAATTCCATTTCTAAAGTAAAGTGACAGAAAGTTCAATAAACATTTATATACTGTTACATTATCCTGGCGCTTTCAAAGTCTTCTAAATACCTATCTTCTCTAAATGTTAATATTACCAAGTTTTCATATTATAATGTATTTTTAAATTTTTTAGATAACAAAATAAATGGCTAAAAAATTCCTGTTTATTATCTCAGGAAAACTACTAAGATGAGAGACAAGTTTGAGTGAACAGGTTTACTGAGGAATGACAGGGAATTGAGGAATTGAGAAATAGAGACAGTGACTGATTTAATACATCAGTTGCATTTAGAATCACTGAGTATATTAATAAAGGGCAGATCAATAATACTCATAATTTCTACTGAGTCTGAATTTCTAATAATAGAGGTTGAGAAAATGTATTTTGAAGAGCCTTCACAGATGGTCCTGATGTGCAGTTCAGTTCGAGTTGCACCAGCATAGACAACTCCAGGGGATGTGTTAAGGAAGGAAAGATCTGAGCAGGTTTAAATCCTGTTTGGAAAGAGAAGTTTGACAGAAAAATAACGAAAAAAGAGATAAAGGCATAATTCTCGCAAACAAGGTCTCTCTGGAGACAGACTGAGCACTAGATTTACATAAGAGAAGTAACCCACTTTTGCAGGAGGCAGAAGGCACACACAAAAGAGAGGAAAGGTGGAGGTACATTTCAGTCCGTGCTTTAAGTGGCATAATGCAGACATTTCCATACTCTTTTCAAGCCCAAACCATGTCCTTGAGAGTGAAGGAAGAGGCCACGAGGACAGAGATTCAATGCAAGTTCAGAAAGCTTAAAGTAGCGGATTGCTTTGAAAATTAAGATACTATATGCTGTCTGTTCTGGAGAGGTAAAAGAAGGGAGGTTCACTAGCAATCTCTCATTAGTATTTCTTATGTGCGTTAAACTGTTATAAGTACCATCAGTTCAAACATGAACTCCAGGATTAATGAATTGGTCTGGGCAATTGGAGCAACTGAAAAGGCATATTGAAAGAAATTTATCAATTTCCACCAAGGCAGGTTTGGTTGTGACAGCCTTTGTTAGTTGTGGGTGTCATATCATCCATGATCACCATCATCTATAATGAATCACCTGTGATTTCCACATCACAGCTTATTTCTAAAACATTAATTCTTGAGGAAGCAGGGTGAAAAAGTATTGTCTCTCTACAATCAATGTACTTCTATTGAGTCAACCCAGCTTTTGTTTCCTAAGTGAATTTTAGTAGGAAGAAGATGAATACCCCAAATGAAGAAGAATGCTAGAGGGAGAGGGAGAGAGACTCATCATCCTCCCAGTGTTTATATGGAGTGCTTACTGTTCCTTTATGTTTGCTAAAATACACAGATGAATTTAAATTGATTCATGAGTCAGACATATCAATAAACCACAGGAAATTGTATACTTAAGTCTAACCACCACCAGAATCAGACTATAAAACTTCTTCAGACCCCAAGAAAACATTGATCTGCTTTCTGACACTATAGATTTGATCTGTCCTCTCTAAAGTTTCATATAATGCAATCATATATGATGTACTCTTTTGTGTCTAGCTACTTCAGCATAGTTTTTGAGATTCATCCATGTTGTTGTCTGTAGTTTGTTCCTTTTTCTTGCTGAGTAGTGTTCACTGTATGGATGTACCACAATTTGTTTATCTATTCAGCAGTTGATGGATAGTAAGTTGTTTAAAGTTCCAAACAACAAAAAATGAGAGTTCCATTTGCTGCATAGACTCACCAACAATTTGGATTGTCAGTTTAAGAATTTAAGAATTTTAGCTATTCAAGTGACTGAAAAGTATCAAATTGTGTTTTCCTAATTTTCATTTCCCTCATGACCAAATGATAGTGTCATTTCATGAACTTACTGGCCACTTATGTATCTTATTTTATGAATTGTTCAAATCTTTTGCTCATTTTCAATCATGCTGTTTGTCATGTTATTGAATTGTAAAAGTGGACACAGACATAGACAGATATAAATATATATAGATGACTTATATATAGTATAGATATATTCTACAGTCAAGCCCTTTAACACATAAATGTATTCCAAATATTTTCTCCCAGTCTGTAACTTGTCTTTCCATTGCCTTAATGATGTCGTCTATGGAGTAGTTTTTAACTTTAACAAAGATTAATTGGATTAGTTTACTTTCGCTGCTGTAACAAATTACCAAAAACTTAGTGGCTTACCACAACACAAATGTATTATCTTACAGTTCTGTATGTTAGACATTTGAGATGATCTTACTAAAATAAAGGTGTTGGCAGTGCTGCAGGTCTTTCTTTCCTTTCCAGCCTCCAGAAGCAGACCACATTCTTCTATTCATGGTCCTCTTTGTCCATCTCCAAAGGCATCAACATGGCACCTCTCTGACCATTCTTACTGAGTCATATTTCCCTCTGTGTTTAGAGATTCCTGTGATTGGATTAAGCACATCTGGATAATCAAGAATAATTGCCCCATCTCAAAATCCTTAACGCAATCACATCTACAAAGTTCCTTTTGTCTTGTTAGGTAACATATTCAGAGGTCCTGGGGATAAAGATATGAACAACGTGAAGGGCATTATTTTTCCTACCACACCAATTTATTGTTTCTTTTCTTTTGTGGTAAATACTTTTGGCACATATTCTAAGAAATCCTTACCTAATCCAAGTTTGCAAAGATTTTATGTTCTGTTTTCTGGTAGGTGCTTTACAGTTTAAGTGCTTATGCTTGGATCTGTCACACATTTCCACTTCAGTCTCACCTATGGTGTGAGCTAAGGGTTGATGTTCGTTTGTTCCATCTATAATTAGTTGTTACGCCATTTGTAGAAATGATTGTGTTTCCTATTTGCATTATCTTGACAACTTTGTCAAAACTCAACCTTGACCATATGTGTCTGGGTACATTTATGGATTGTTATATTCCATTCTATTGATTTGTATGTCTCATCCTATGTTGATTATACTATTTTGATTACTGTAGGATTTTAGTAAATCTTGAAATCTCTGGAGCTTTCTCTGGAACCATAGCATGACTATAATATTCTTTTATAATTTAACAATTAATGAGAGAATTGATTAGGTAATGATAATAATGAATTGCTGCAAATTTGGTACTTTATCTCTACTTACACAAAAAAAAACTGCACTTCTTTTTTCAGGATCCAGCTGAATAAATATTTCCCTTCTGTGACCACATACAACAATTTCAGTTTCTCCTTCTTGGAATATGATTTACTGCCTCTACCACTCATGACATGTATCTTATACACCACCTTGTATTTTTTTTAATAATATATGTAATATTTCCCAATCTAAATGGTAAACTCCTAACGTGGATTAAACATACATTTGTGTCTCTAGTGTTTTGCATTTAACAGGTGCTCAATAAATAATTGTCAATAACATGGAAATTATCTGTTAGCAACAACAAAAAAGCAGTCTTTCTGGGAAGTAGCATACTAACATTTATTGTTAATAAAAGATGCTTCCTGTAAATAGCAATATTCTGTAGCACTCACCAAAGGGGTATAGAACAAGTATGGAAAAAAGAAATCAGCAGAATGCTGTTTAAACACTGTAGTACAAGTTTAAGAAGATTACGAAATTGGTATGGCTGCTATCAAACACCGGGCCTGAGGAACTCGGCACGGCTCATCTAAGTTTTTGACTACTGCTTTTTTTCTCATCTCATTATAATTGTCCTCATTCCTTTATCATTAAGTGTTTCATTATTCTTTGGATAGAATCTTTCAAATTGATTGAAATCCACCGAACAAAATTATCCATACTGCCAAAAATTTCTCCATCTCAACTAAAAGGATTTTAGTTCAACATTTCAAAAATGTGCGGAGTATGCCCACTATGATCCTAGACTTGGTGCAGTGGAAAGATAAGACGTATGTGCAGTGTGGTGAACAGACTGTCAAGCAGTAGCACAGTATGATTCTTGTTGCAGTGGATTTATGTATCAAGCCCAGTTTGCTCACAGGAGCAAATCCCCCTGCCCATCTGAGGAGTTAGTGGTAGCTCCACAGAGGATGAATCCAAAGCTAAGTGACTTCAAAGACAAGTAGGGTTTCCCAGCAGAGAACAATGAAATGAAACATGTCAGGTGCAACTTCCAGAACTTACCTTTGGAACTCAGACAAAGTTCTTCATATTCATCCCTCTTAAATTTAATATCATTTGTTTTGGATGATTTTTGAGCCTATTGAGTGCTTTTTGGAAATTCTTAATATATTACCTAAGCAAAATGTTGTGAGATCATTTGTAAAGGTGATATGCACTTGTTGTTATATTCAACTGGACAAACCAAGGGCAACCAGAAGGGACAATACCTCTGTTAAAGTATGACCCCAGGAACCAAGAGGTGCCAGGTGAGTGTGAATTAGGTACTGATAACTTCTGAAGGTGTCATGAAGACAACAAAAGAAACAAGTTTCCAGGTGCTGGGAGTGCTAATTATCATATTCCACAGACAGCTGGTGGTGGGAGCAGGGGGTGTGCTGCAAATCAAATAAGACCGCTACATTACAAGGGGATGAAAGATTCTGATATTATGACCTTGTTACATGTTGTATCAGTTTCCCAGAGGTGCCTTAACAAAATACCAAACATTCAGCAGCTTAAAACAATATAAATTTATTTTCTCATAGTTCTAGAAGTTAGAAATCCAAAATCAAGGTGTTGGCAGGGTCAGGGCTCTCTCTGACAGTTGTGGAGGCGAATCCTCCCATGGCTCTCCTGGTTTCCAGTGTTCGTGGGCAGTCATTGGCCGTCCTGGGCTTCTGGATGCATGAGTCTGGTCACTTGGCCGAATTCTCCCTGTGTTTTCATATCATCTCCCCTCTGTGTCTGTGTGTTCCAATTTCCCCTTTTTCATAAGGACCACTAGTCATATTGCATCAGGGCCCACACTAATGACCTCATTTTAACTTGATTATCTCTGTAAAGACTTTATTTCCAAATAAGGTCACATTCTGAGGTATTGGGGGCTAGGACTTCAACATATTTTTTTTTTTGGTGGTGGGGGGAGGACACAATTCAGTCCATAACATATGCCTTGCTGAAATCTAGACACATATAGCATTTATGACACTTCATTGATCTATATAGGAATATAGCTTGATTTGGAGTGACTAGTATTTGATAGTTCCAACACATTTCAGAGTGGTCATCAAGTACAGAGAAATTCTATGTTTAATGTCTGCTTAAGATCATATATACATCCCTATGTTTGATTATTATTCATATTCTACATCTGACAGTTTCCAAAGATAATGAGGTGTCTTTTTAAATTTTTTTAAATTTTTATTTCAGAATATTATGGGGGTACAAACGTTTTGGCTACATGAATTACATTTGTACAGTTCGAGTCAAAGTTATAAGTGTGTCCATCACCCAGATAGTGTACATAGTACCCATTAGGTGTGAATTTACCCGTCCCCTCCTCCCACCTCCTACCTGTTTGATTTCCGTTGAATTTTACTACCATATGTACAAATGAGTGTTGATCATTTAGTTCCAATTTAATAGTGAGTACATGTGGTGTTTGTTTTTCCATTCTTGCAATACTTCACTTAAGAGGATGGTCTCCAGTTCCATCCAGGTTGTTACAAAAGGTATTAGTTCACCATTTTTTATATACCACATTTCATTAATCTAATCACATATTGATGGGCACTTGGGTTGTTTCCACATCTTTGCAATTGTGAATTGTGCTGCTATAAACATTCGAGTGGAAGTGTCTTTTTTATAAAATGTCTTTTTTTCCTCTGGGTAAATACCCAGTAGTGGGATTGCTGGATCAAATGGTAGGTCTACTTTTAGTTCTTTGAGGTATCTCCATACTGATTTCCATAGGGGTTGTAGTAGTTTGCAGTTCTTATAAGAACACTTATACACCATTGTATACAACGTATACAATGGTATACAATGGTGTATAAGTGTTCCTTTACGCATCCACGCCAGCATCTATTGTTTTGGGATTTTTTTATATAAGCCATTCTTACTGGAGTGAGGTGATATCTCATTGTGGTTTTGATTTGCATTTCCCTGATGATTAGAGACATGAGCATTTTTTCATATGTTTATTGGCCATTAGTTTATCTTCTTTTGAAAAGCTTCTGTTCACGTCTTTTACCCACTTTTTAATGGTGTTCTTTGAGTTTTCTTGCTGACTTGCTTGAGTTCTTTGTAGATTCTGGTTATTAGCCAATTATCAGATGTATAGCATGCAAATATTTTCTCCCATTCTGTAGTTAGTCTATTCACACTATTGATTGTTTCCTGGGCTGTGCAGAAGCTTAATTTAATCAGTTCCCATTTATTTATTTTTGCTGTTGCTGTTATTGCCTTTAGGGTCTTCTTCATAAATTCTTTGCCTAGGCTGATATCTATAAGAGTTTTTCCAACCTCTTCTTCTAGAAATCTTTAGTTTCATGCCTCAGGTTTAAGATTGTTATCCACCATGAATTAAGTTTTGTGGTGAGAGATGAGAGGTGGGGATCCTGTTTCAGTCTTCTACATGTGGCTATCCAATTTCCCCAGCACCAATTATTGAATAGGGGTTCTTTTCCACAGTGTATGTTTTTGTCTGCTTTGTCAAAGATCAGACGGCTGTATGAGGATGGTTTGATATCTGGGTCCTCTGTTCTAATCCATTGGTCTATGTATCTGTTCTTGTGCCAGTACCATGCAGTGTTGGTTACTATAACCTTGTAGTATAGTTTGAAGTCTGGTAAAGTGATGCCTCCGATTTGTTCTTTTTGCTTAAGGTTGCTTTGGCTATTTGGGGTCTTTTCTAGTTCCATATGAAGCACAGAATTACTTCATTGCTACTTCCTGGTGGTTAATAATTTTTCTAAATTATACCTTCTATACTTCATAATGCCTGGTTTTATATAATAGTTTTAATCTTTTCTCATTCCTGTTCAAATTTTTGTTTCAAGATCTCTTGATAAAGATTGTGACTCTATTCCTAAACCATTGTAGGCAATTTTTATAGTGGGCATGTTTTTAACAATCCCTGGTAAAATAGAATAAATGGCATTTTTAAAAAGTAAAATAGGCATATTTACCCTAAAACACTTCAGTCTTTTGTACACTAGTGTATATTGAAAAGTATATAAGGAAAGGATGTAATATGGAATGTTGTACATATTTCTTTGCCCATATGATAATATAACTTTTATCATATAATATCACACAGGAAACACACATATTATTAGCAAGGCCCTAAGCCATAGACCTACTATCAATAAATAAGTAAATAAAATCTTAATCTTAAAGTCATTTGTGTATTCAGACATTCACTTTTCATGCGGTCTTTTCTCTTTGGTATTATGACCTTCAACCCAGAAAAAGGGATTAAAATATTATCTTTGTTTTCTGTTAATCTCATCTTCTGCTTAGTAAAAAGTTGACCAATGTTTTCTGTTTCTTTCTTCCAGCTAATTACCTAAATTTTTGTGTACTTAAGTCTTCACGTATCTGTTTACCTAAATCACTTCCCTTGGGAAATCACCTTTCTCTCACTCTTAAAACAAATACTGCTCCACCTACTAGGTTTGGTCAGGGCCAACCCTGCCAAAGGGTGAGCAAGAGAAGAGTACTCCATGCTCCTTGGGTCAGGATTGCACACATGAAGCAAACCAAGATAGGCAGATTCATCCCTGGAAGTTTTGCAGTCAGAAAAAGTAGGACAAGGAGAGGAGAAGAAAAAGAGAAGGGAAGTACGGAGAGGGGAGGGGAGTAGAAGATAAGATTCTTGGTCTGCCCAAAACTGCAAGCTGTGAAAACAACAAGGTATTTCATTTCCAGCAACTGTCATGCTCATGTCCTTTTTGCCTAGGAAAGTTTGAGTTAACTTTCTGTCTCAGACAACTGAGAAAGTCCTAATAAATGCTTTTTAGTTATTAGCAAGGCATCAATGACTCCTACAGTTCATACTTACCCAAATGACACCCAATATAATTAAATATTCTCCATTTAGAAGAGACCCTAATTTCATACAGAAATAAGTGATAACTAACTTTCCTCTCTAGTTCCATTTCTGTGGGTTTTTTTTTTTTTTTGGAAACTGTATTTACCAGTACAAGGCTTTTTCTTCAGAGAGTAAGTTGCTTAAGAGCAGAGAAGATATGTTGCCTTATTTGCATCTTTCATAAATCTCAGCTGAGTATTCAATAAATATTTGTTAAATTAAATTATTTCTTTTATATCTTAGATAATGCATCATAGAGTTTATTGATTATAATTAATTACTCTATTTCCAATTTCAATTTATTCACTGTAACTCAAATTGCATACCCAACTTAAGATGCTTTACATAAATTGTATTCCAAATTGAATATCATGTTGAGGGATTTCCTCTGCCCTTGCTTCTGGCAGCCTGCTTTTCCTCAGTTTGAAATATTAGTTTCTAAAGACTAGTGTATCCTTTGAGCAGATTATCAAGATTAACAGTCATTCCATGCTTTCTATTCTACAAAGAAAGCTTTTTCTCAATTTCTTCAAGAAAACAAATGCACTCTCTGCTTTTTCTGATTTGTTGGGTTAACTTATGTTATTTTGTTGTTGTTGTTATTGTTGTTTAATGTTCAATTTTTGGAGTTAAGCTCTCTGAATAACATTGAGAACATTCCCATAAAGCTTTTGTTTTTTCTTGAAATTCTAGGGAACAGTATTCCTACAGAAACCAGAGGAACAAGATTGCCTTTTGGCCCCTATTTATTTCCACTATACTGGGATATAAAGATCTTAATTCACCCACAGGTTTCAATTCAATATGAGCTTTAACAAACATAATTTGAGCATCTACTTTCTACCAGTTTCTGCCTTTGATATTATGAAAACACAGCTGAAAAATACACTTTGCTTTTCTCTCACCAAATGCATTTTATTTCCTTAATATCAGCCCTTGTAGTCTAACTCTGATTCTCTATTTCATAATATTTCTCCATTTTTTTTTTTTTTGCTTGGATTTCTTGTAACCTTCTGTGTTGGTTAAGATATATTATACATTTCACTGCTATAATAGAGAACCTAAATAACACAATTGAACCTTAAACATGATTGAATCTTTTTTTCTCACACTCCTAATAGTCTTTGTGAAAGGAGTCCAGGGTGTCTACAGTGGATCCACAGTGTCACGGACACAGGCACATCCTTCTGTCTCATTGTTCTGCCATTCTTAGAGGAGTGCTTCCTCCCTGTGGTCCAAAATGACTCACCTTCACATCTGTAGTCCAGCTATTAAGAAGGTAAAAGGAGAGTGGAGCACAGGCCCTGTCCCTTCAACTCAAATCCCACATGGGTAGGATATGGCTGCACCTTTTTACAAGAGAGTATAGAAAATAGCATTCTTATTCTTGGCTTCTAAAGACCAGAGGTTCCATTATGATAGAGAAAATGAGAAAAGTTATTGGAGATAAATAGTGGTCTCAGAACTCAGTAGAATTTGCATATCCTCTTTTTTCTTTGCTTTCTTACACAACTCACTGGGAACATGGTTGTTAACAAGTGCCTGTTCGAAATTATAAGGTATTCCACCTGTAACAAAAGTTTATCCTTGGTTATAGAATAGGTCATTAGTTGTTAAGTATTATAACGTAAGATAGGGTTTTGCAGCTAAATTTCCTTTAATCACTATCAAATAGCTTCTTTTCAAGCTGAACTCTCTGCTACAGTTGTCTTAAGCAACTGCCCAAGCATCCCTAGGAGGTGTGAATTTTAGGTCTTTTTCTCATTAATTGAGCAGATCGTCATATGGTAAGTAATCCTCATCCTCGGAAGCCAGAGGTTATAGCAGATATCTGTAAATTCCTATAAGTGTTATCTTTTTTGCTTAAACAAATACATACTGTGCCTCAATGGAAAAGTGGAAGAAGCACAGTTGTGCAATAACAATATAATTGTAGCACAATCGGTTCTGCCCATCTGAATACTGCCTTTATTATTAATGCCCTCTCATTACTTTTCACTTAAAAACGATAAGAATAAAGGAAAAGAAATTACTATGGGATATGATTGGGATTTTTTACATGTACTCATACAAAGGATATACCAAAGAGGGACCACTTGTTCAAAAGATGTTAGGGTAGACTTTAGGGAGACAAAGTGAAATAATTATCAGCAGCTGAGAAAAAAGAAAGCTAGAGATTATGTAATGTTCATAGGATATCCCAAATAGCAATGAAAAATAGGGATGTAAAAACTGGTTTTGCATAGTAAATGTGTTTTATGAAACAGAAGCATTGCTTTGAAATGAAGGTACAAGATACATCAACTCTAAGTGCCCTATTCATCACATACAAGGCTTCTGCGGTTGGGCAGCATTAATTCTACGGTTTTGTATTGCAAGTCAGGCCACAGGATACATATTATTTTACAAGGAATATTGGAAATGGTTGGAGGTGCTTGCAAACATATACTAGAGATAGAATAATGATGCATGGCACATTTACTGTACACAAAGAATTTAAATAAGTGAAGGAGAATCCTTGTTCATAGCTAAGGCCCAGCACACCAGTCCTTAGGTAAGGTTTATGCGCTGGACCAACACATTCACATTATGTGGGAGGAAAGAAGAGTACACCAAACAATTAATTTAAAACTTTGAGGAGCATAAGCATCCCATTAATGGCTTATAAACAAGAAGGCCTTCTCTCACCCTGGTAACCAGGCAGAGCTGTCAGAGTTTTCACAGTTGAGGCTTCTGTTGTTGCTCAAGGGAATCCTGCAGATGCCTTAATTTCCTCTGTTTCTGGACATGTTTTCCAAAGGTTAAGGTACTTTTTTTGAGGGTCATATTTAAGGTTCTTTTTTAGTATCAAGAATAAAATCAAATAAAGCAGACCTAACTGAAAACTCTGCAACATATTAGAACTTACTAAACAGAGGTGGCTTCTGCAATCTAAAACCCTAGTGCAAGGTGTGGAAAAAATGTCACAGTGCCCTGGAAGGCAAGAATGGGTTGGAATATGTGGGTGCAGAGGGACTCTAGGAGGCCTGTAGTTGAATTTGTTATACAGGCACAATTTTCACTGTCCGGGATAAAAGATACCTAAGAGTTGAAAGTGCTTTATGATTCTAATGGGGAGGTCATCTCAAAAAAGAATGTGCAAATGTTCAATTTCAGCCTAAACGAGCAATGGACAATCATAAATTGTTCATTAAAGAGAGGTTAGGTCATAGATATGCATGGCCCATGTGGCGAGGAGATGACACTGATTACTTCTCACCTGACCCAGTTATGAATAAACTTTCTCTTTCAAAAAGAGCTACCTTTCTTTACACCCCTGCTGAACTTGCTGTCTATGCTCAATCCTAGCTCACTACCTCCTTGTGTTTATCTTCTCATTACTAATCCTTAAGTCTCACATGTGATGTTACATTCTTTCTGCTTGGGCAATTGGTAATTTCAAATATCTATCACGGTGACAACTGGGGCCAGCAGTCCTACACCTAAAGGATCTGTGATGGCCAATTTTATGTATCAATTTGACTGGGCTAAAGGATGCTCAGATAGCTGTCAAACATTATTTCTGGGTGTTTCTGTGAGGGTGTTTCTGAAAGAGACTAGTATTTTACTCAGTAGACTGAGTAAAAAAGACATCTGCCCTCACCAATGTGAGTGGGCATCGCCCAGTCCATTGAGGGCCTGAATAAAACAGAAAGGCAGAGGAAGGGTGAATTTGCTCTCTCCTTGAGCTGGGACATCTATATTCTCCCACCCTGGGACACTGGAGCTCCCGGTTCTCAGGTCTTCAGACTTCAGACTTCGGAATTACACCAGCGGCCGCACAGCCCACTCCCCACCCCCACCCTGGTTCTTGGGCCTTTGGTCTCAAACTGGTAGTTACACCATCAGCCTTGGGACTCAGACTGAATTATATTATACCACCTATTTCCTACCTCTCCAGCTTGCAGATAGCATATCGTAGGACTTTTCAAGCCTCCATAATTGCATGAGCCAATTCCCATAATAAATCCCCTCTTATATATCTGTGCATATATATCCTATTGGTTTTGTTTCTTTGGAGAACCCTAATACAAGCCCAAGGAAATATGCTCCAGGATCAAATAAAGAGAGATGGTTGCAGGGTCCCCAAGGAAGAAGACATGCCTGCCAGGGCCATTATCTCAGGCCCTCTCTACTAATCTTATGATAAATTTACAGGCTCAAGATTTGAACATAAGAGCAGGATGTCCAAATAGAAACCTCCAGCAATTGTCCCCCTGCACAAATACCAAATTCAACAACTATCCATGCAAGCAAGCGCCTTCAGAAGAACCAAAAATCAGTTGAGCGATCATACTACCTGGTTTTAACACTATATCAACGAAAAAGGCACTGAAGAGGGCAGACAAGACAATCTTGCATTGCCTAGGCCACCCCGCCCTCATCTGAGTGGACAGAGATCTATGTGCTGGGGGAGGGAGAGTGAAGTGATTGTGGGACTTTGCACTGAAACCCAGGGCCAGCCTGGCACAGGGGAACACAGCACAGGGCAGAATTCTGCTGGTGCCCATGGAGGGAGCATTTATACCAGTCTGGCCAGAGGGAAATCCTCCACTCCGAAGCCTGAGTTCCCACTAGCCCCACCACTGCTGACAAAGAACAGCCTGGGGCCTGGACTAAATTCATAAAGCACTCGGGCCACAAAGGCTGTAGTCCTTGGGCAATTCCTGTGGTTATGCTGGCTCAAAGCCAGTGCATTTGGGGTGCACGTGACCCAGTGAGACACCAGCAGTGGCAGCCAAGCCAGTACCTCTGTCATACATACCCCAACTATAGACAGTGTGGCTCAGGGAGTCTTCTTCCACTGGGGGAAAGGAAAGTATGTCTCATTCTCATTGGATACTTGAAAAACAAAAGATAGATGTCTTTGGATATACAGGTTGAGCATCACTAATCTGAAAATCTGAAATCCAAAATGCTTCAAAATCCAAAACTTTTTGATAATACATATAACACAAACTTTGTTTCATGCACAAAATTATTAAAAATATTGCAGAAAATTACCTTCAGACTATGGTGTATAAGGTGTATACCAAACATAAGTGAATTCTGTGTTTAGACTTGGGTCCCATCTCTAACATATCTCCTTATGTATATGCAAATATTTCAAAATCAAAAAAATCCAAAATCTGAAACATTCTGGTCCCAAGTATTTCAGATAAGGGATACTCAACCTGTATTGATAAATATATACCAGACACAATATATTTACATATACACATAGCTGCGTGTACAGCCTGCCATAAAAATCTTAATGGGTTGATATAGAAATTTTTTAAAGAGTAAGAAAATATTTCTAAAATGTTTCAGAGTTCCAGATCATTCTGAACAACCTGGCTTTTTTCTGTTTAGCATAGAGATATAAAAGGCTAATTTTTTTGTAGAATTTGAAAGTAACATAGATTTCAAGAAAAGTAGCTAATTGATCAGATGATGTAATTATCATTCAATATTATACTTTTAAACTGGAATAACAGTTTGAAATGTGTAACATTAAGCTACTGAAATAGAAGGAGAGGCATTTGTCATTAGACCATATGGAAAAGGGCAGGTGGAAGTCAACAGAGGAATATGATATCTAAACAGTAAATGTGAAATAAGGCCTGATTGATGGAAACAAAGCAGTGAAATCAAGAAATATTCACTCACTAGAATTCAAGAAGCATGTTAAGCACCCATGCACTGTGAACATGACTAGGATTTAACATGTGAATGAGGCCCAGACATCAGGGAGCTTTCAGTACGACGAGTCTGGTGGGAGAGGCAGGTCTGTGAACACAAACATCAGAGAGTGCAACATGCAGCGCTGACACTCACAGTGCTGGCCAGCAATGCGCAGGCTAACGTTAGCTCTGACTAGCAATGGATACCATGTCACACCAATTAATATGTATTTTGAATATCACCTAAGCCTTGTGATGAGGTTCCATAACACTGTTGTGCCTAAAGATAGGCAGAATTTCTAACAAGGCGGGAGCCAGGAACCAACATTAAAGACTGAGGGAGCACCAGGAAGCCTACACAGAAAATTTAGGGGTCGGTGGGTGCGACTGGATGACAAAGGTCCATGAAAGGGCTTTGATGGAAGACAGGCCTGGAGGGGTAGGCAGTGAGCCCAGGGATGGATTCCGGAACCACCTACATGGGCATGACAACTACAATAACAAAAGTGAATGCAATCTTCAAGAAAGAGAATGTAATGGGAAAGAGCAGAAGGCCCTATTAGATAAAAATAGGATTTATATTCCAAGAGAAGTTTATAGACAATCACCGAAGATCACTAATGTAAAACAAAAGCGCTTTTGTAGACAAGTAGAGGATAAAAAGCCCAGACAGCACAAATCTACCTATGTTCTCTCCCTTTGTGTCCTCGAGCACACTTACATATTATATAAAGGACATCATCAAATCCAACAGAACAAAGCATAAAGTAATAAGAGACCTTAATTCTATTTATCCTATTGGAGTCTCCAATTCTATTCACATGACCCCAATATTCCACTGAGAAATTTACAACTTCGGTTTGCTGTCGACCTGTCTCCAAATCAAGAGGTAGCCAAATTTATTCCTTCCGAGAGCTTTTTGTGCTTAGTAAAGACAACCTGAAAATATGGTTTTCTCACTCTTTGATTTTAGCAACCTTCTATCCCAACATCTTCCTTGGTAACCATGATAACGTTTGGGGAAGAAAAAATGAAGAAAAATCTTTTATAAGAGTTAGCTCAGAAGCACCCAGAATTATAAATTATGATTTTCATGGGCATTCACAACAGTCGTCTGATTGGAGCTTCATGCTTGGAAAATGAAAAGATTTGTTTCTGATGCATCTCCCTGTGCTGTCCTGCGGCATTCCTCGATCTTCCCTTCGATATGTTAGCGTGCATGCAGCAGCACTCCATCACCTAATTTAATGGTGCACCTGAGAGGAACTGCATCCACCTTCCACAGGCAGAATATCAGCGATAACGGGAAACCACAACTCTGTTAGGAGGTCACAGTCAGGCAATTTTACTGTTATTATTGAAGATGGTGATCAGAGGCTCAGCAGTGAACATCACCCTTGACAGAGATTGTTCTGAACAAGTAGAATTTCATTTTATGGCTCCTTTTTTAAAAGCGCATATATTTATGAAATCACCCTTATGAAGTTCAGCACAGTCTTGATTGAACACTTCTGCATTGTTGTGCGATATGGTACACTGGCAGAGGCTGAAAATATCTTTAAATCAAAATAGTGATGCCAGCTGCAAGTTTTAAGTTAAAAAGGGGAGAAATGCTTCCCAAGAATAATCCATTATGCCAAACCAACTGGTAGAGCAGAGATTACTATCCTTACTGCAGTTACCGTACGCTTACACAATCTGCTCCAAGCAAAGGTAACAGCTGTCACTTCCATACGTGGGTTGGTGAGAGCTGAGTGAGGCCGTGCTGCTATTCCCATTGCATGTCTGGGTTTGCACACTCATGTCTTATTCGGGTTCATGTAACATGAAGGTGCATGCTGCCCAGGTGCGGGACTTTGCCAGTGGCATATAATATGAGGCTCAGTCACATCTGTGTGACAGCCCGTAGGTGGAAAACGCAGGCTGTGGTATTTGCAGAGGATTTATTTTAAATGGATTTGCCTCCTCTAAAGGTATTGCTCTGGCATTACGTAAAATCAGAATGTCCTCAATTCATGGGCACAGAACCCTGAGGCTACAGAGACTCACAAAACTTTAATCAAAACAATCCCTAATTCTCAATTTATTAAAAAGATCACCTGTGTATAGTTTTTGACAGTTATTTATTGAATGCATGGTAGTTAAACCTAAAGTTCTAGCTCTTCTTTCCAGTGGTTCTTTCAGACACTTCTCAATTAGACATTTTTCCGCACATTACTTGCTGGTGAACTAAGAAGTGTGAAATTACGTAACGTTAGAGAGATAAGCTGATCCAACATACACATTCCATTTAAAAGTGAAGAAACCAAGTTAATATTTCACTTTTTTTGTTTATATCTTTATTCAGCCCGTTGATTTTTTTCAAAACCTCACTGCATTTTTCTGACTCCCTGTTTCCCGAGAATATTCAAGGTTTCTGTAAGATTTAAAAAAATAAGTCAGCTTCATTCTCACGGATGTTCTTATTATGATGTTCTTTTTGTATCTGCTCTGTAATCTGAGAAAAGGCATAAATGAAATGTTAGTTCTCCTTTCTCTCGTGCATCAAGTCATTTTAAATTGGAGAAAGAGTGCAACGGGGAGTATCACAGTGTAAAATTTATACACATATTTTTCCACTTTACATCACCCGCTAGGAGGAACTATAAGAGGAGGATTCGTGGACAAATTTTAGAAGCATAGAGTCTTCCAGATCACTATTTTAAATTAAGGAGCTTTTTAATCTCCAATTTGCATATAAGTTTAGAGCTAAGCAATGAATACTAAAGGCATTGACCTCACTGGAAAAGGACTTCTTAGATGAAAATATTATGAAATACTCCAGCAATTGCTCTATGAGCTTAGTACAAGGTCTAAATTAAAAACCTAAGTAGTTAGAAGCCAAGGGCCCATGACCGGAATCTAATCCCAAAGCAGTCAAATGAATAGAGTTGGGTCATTTAACTATATGAACAATGCTGTCCACTTTAAAATATATAGAATGATACCAGGTGATTTAAAAGGGTATCTGGGTGGTTCTCAATCATTGATGTAGCTGAAGCCTCAGCTGGCACAAAGAGCTGACCGGAGTTCAAAGATGAATTCTAAACACCCTTCTTGATTCAGCTAACAGCAATGGGCATGGGCATTGTTTACCTACCTGGGAATTGAGTTGAAAGCCTATGCAACTTTAAATGCATGGTACCTTTTAAGGATTCAGCTATAATTCAAATTCTATACTTCTAGAATACTCATTCAGAGAGATGATGTCTACCTAGTGCGAGGAGTAAAGATCATACTCCGAGGCCTGCTGAAGGTGCTCTTTCCATTAGGTAAAATTTCCCTCAATAGAACGAGTTCTGCAAATGTGATAGCTGAACTTAGTGGTGGCCTGGATCTTGTTTGTCCTCTGTCTTCATAAACAATACTGTGAACTCCACATTGCGAGTCATATAGAGATAGAACCTGGCCTTAGCTGTGACTCCAATGAAGGGCATTGTTTTCATCCTATTTCTTTTCAGAGCAATAGAGAGAGCAAAACAATAAACATGAGAAAGCCTCCATTTCTGGGCATTTTTAAAGAGTAGTTAACAGAGAGAAAGATGGTGGAATAGGAGGTTCCCATACTGCATCCCTCACTGAAACAATTTGCCAGCCATCCATGGTAAAGGTGCCTTTGTGGAAGACTTGGGATCCAGGTATGAGGTTGTGAAAGACTAAGAAGGGCCACTTTGAGAAGGCAGGCCCTGGTGGGAGGCTTGCTGACTGGGGTCCTGGCTGTGGATTCAGAAGCAGCCCATCCCCCTGTGGCTTCAGCCACACTTGCCCACTGTCCTGTCACCAGCCCCTCTTCCCAAGGACCTGGCAGGGATGACACCCATATATGCCCCTAATAACATTCCCACCAACCATGGACTGGACTGTGGACCCTGAAGCAGCCTGTGACCTGGCTCTGGCCCCACTTGAGCATGGAGGCAGTCACATCAGTCCAGGCACCTGGCAGAGAAGGTCTTCACCTGCTGAAATCAGCCTGTAAAAACTGGAAGAGGTGTCTGCTCCTTCAAATGCACAGATACCAACACAAGGCTACACAAATCGTGGCAAACATGACACCACCAGAGGAAACTAATAAAGCTCCAGTAACTAACCCTAAAGAAATGAAAATGTACAAACTGCCTGAGATATAAACCAAAATACTCATCTTAAAGAAATTCAATGAGCTATAAGAGAACACAGATAAACAACTAAATAAAAAAAACAAAACAATATGTGAACAAAATGAGAAATTTAATAAATAAATAGAAACCATAAAAAAGAACTAAACAGAAATCCTGGAGTTGAAGAAATCAATGGAAAAATACTAAAAATTTTTCCTCTAAGATTCATTACAAAACAAGGAATGCTCACTCCTAGCACTTAAATAAAAGAATTAAAAAGGCAACCACATTGGAAAGGAAGAAGTAAGATTATCTCTATTTACAGATGACATGATCATATATATGGAAAACTCTAAAAACTCAACAAAAAAATTGTCAGAACTAATTGACAAATCAGTAAAGTTGCAGGATACAAAATCAACATACAAAAAATCAGTGGAATGCCTATGAATGGATAACAAATTATCCAAAAAGGAAATTTAAAAAACAATGCCATTTACAATAGCAACAGTAAGAATAAAATACTTAGGCATAAACTTAACCATAAAAGTGAAAGACTTTACACCAAAAATTATAAAACACCGATGAAGGAAATTAAGGAAGACACAGCTCAATGTAAAAATATCCCCTGTTCATGGATTGGAAGAATTCATATTGTTAAAGTGTCCATACTACCCAAAATGCTCTACTGATTTAACACAATCCCTATCAAAATCCCAAGGGCATTTTCCACAGAAACAGGAAAAAAAATTCTACATTTCATATGGAACCATAAAAGACCTCCAAATAGCCAAGGAAGCCTTAAACAAGAAGGACGAAGCTGAAGGCATCACACTACCTGACTGCAAAATAGATTACAAAGCTATAGTAATCAAAAAAGTATGGTATTGGCATAAAAACAGACATATAGAGAAATGGAACAGAATAGAAAGCCCAGAAATAAATTGATGCATTTATAGTCAACTGATTTTCAGCAAGAGTACCAAGAACACAAAATGAGGAAGGACAGTCTCTTCAATAAATCGTGCTAGGAAAATTGAATATCCACATGCAGAAAAAAATAGACCTTCTTCTCACACCATATACAAAAATTAACTCAAAATGGATTAAAGACTTAAACATAAGACTTGAAACTGTAAAACTACTAGAAGAAAACATGACGGAAAAGCTCCATTACATGGATCTGGACAATGATCTTTTGGATATGACTAACAGCACAGGCAACAAAAGCAAATCCACAGGAGGGATTACATTGAACCAAAAATCCTCTAAACAGAAAATGGGGACAAAACCACCAGAGTGAAAAGGCAACCTAAAGAATGAGAGTAAATATAAATATTTTCAAGCCATATTTCTGATAAGGGTTAGTATCCAAAATATATAGCAAAAAAACCCACAAATAACCTGATTAAAAAATGGGCAAAGGACCTGAATGGACATTTCTCAAAAGAAGACATACAGAAAGCTAACATATGTATGAAAATGTGTCCATCACCACTAATCATCAGGGAAATACAAATCAAAACCACAATGAGATATCACCTCACACCTGTTAGAATGGCTATCAACAAAAAGACAAAAGATACCAAGTGTTGGCACAGATGTGGAGAAAATGGAACCCTTATACCCTCTTGGTAGGAGTGAGTCCAGTGAACAAATGAATGAGTCATGCCATTCTAGAGAACTGAATCTGAACATTGGAAGGCCTCAGCTCTGGTACTACTTCTGCCACTGTTCATTGTAGAATTATGCAAGTCACTGCATGTTCTCAGGTCTCAGTTTTCTTGTCTCCAAAATGAAGAGGATGACTTCCTTCAAACTCAAATTCTAAGTTGATGATTACTTTAATTATAACTACCTTGCACACTTCACTGATGTAGTAAGTGTTCACTGGGTCTATGCACACTGTAAGAAACCACCCAAAGAGAAAGTTTCAGATATAGTTGTGTCCTTCTATTACAAAATATAAAGGCTACAAATTTAGATATCTGCTCACTATAATGTGAGCATTCGACCACACTAAGAAAGGAAGATAACACAAATCTGTCATCTGTACCAAAGAGGATGAAAATCATCCTCCGTTAAGTTGAAAATAATCTGTTAAACACAAATAATGGGAGCTTTTGCTACAATCAAATCCACAGAACTGCCCTGTCCAAACAGCAATGAATTCTTCTGTGAGTTGTCGTATGTATCCATGCACCAAGTAAAGCGTATTCCCTGCATTAAAGAAAATCCTGAAACTAACTAGATAAGCAGCTTTTATTTTTTCATTTATTTATTCTTTATTCATTTTGTCTCATTACATATGAAAAATTGCTGCAATTTAGAAGAAAACTTTTGAAATAAAATTATATAGTATTTTGAAAGAGCTAAGATGCTTAAAATTCTATACTTTTCAAAGCCCTAGCTCAGCTAAAGCTTAAAATGACCCTAGAAAGATGGCATAACTAGTTATCATTTCACCATTTTGCAGATGAGGAAACTGAGACCTAAAAATGTTAGTTATTTGCCCAAGCTCAGGTTAGTGAGGCATAACCAGCATCGGCTCCAGGGAAGAGAATCTCTCCTTGTTTCAACACTCTGTGAGTGGAGATTAGTTTTTACTCTAATTAAAATCAGCCCAGTAAAGATTTTGTGTTTGATGACTTAATAGTGATAATTATTTAATATCACACTAATTTGTCAATTCCATAAGCATTAGTTGGTATATTGTCAGGAGCTATATACTAACTTTAATCTTAACATTTTAAAAATTCTGAAAACACCTAACAGGTGTTTCAAGAAAGCAAATATAGATGATTTTGGATTAAATTTATAACTGCTCTAAATTACTTAATACTTAAGGTTTAAATCAGTTGTAGGTGGAGACAAGTTTTGATTTAATTTGGATGTATTTTTCTTTCATGATCGAATTTAATTCATATGACCAAAATTATCAGAATACAGAATAATACATGTAATATACTGAAGGATATTTGTTAGTAAATATAAATTATTACATGGTCCATTTGACTTTAAAAATTACTATCTTCCAAGAATAAAACTGAAATGATTGAATCAGATATATCGCCATCCATCCTGGCAAACACATACAGAAATTGTTAGAGTACTTCAATTATTCTACCAGTTCTGCAGTTTTGTGTTATTTTTGTTTTTAACACCCTACTCCTTGTTCATGAAATGTTACAGAAAGTAAGTCCTCATGAAACTTCTAGAGAAACTTTACAGAAATAAATAAATCTATCCAACTTCATTGGGATTTTGGAAAACAGATTCCTTCACAGTTCTAGGCTGTTATGCCATGTACTAAATTTGAGAATTTGGAACAGCTATTGACACACACTTTCTGTAGTTGTGATGCCTGTGGAGTCTAACCAGAGAGACGCAGAGCCGTTCCTTCAGTGGTTCCCACCCTCTGTCTCAGATGAACAGGGTTCGTGCAGAAGGACACAGCACAGTCACAGGTAACTCAGGAGAGTTTTGCAGAGAGAGTATTTACAAAGCAGGGAGAGACAACAAGCATTGGTGAAGCAAGAGTGGGTAGTCTGCCATCAGGAGGAGGCCTGACAGGTGAGGGAGGGAGAGCTCAGCCAGGAGCCCAGGTGCTGCCCCCACACTGCCCAGCGTAAAGGAATCCTGTGACCTGACTCCTGCTCCCGGCTCTGCTGACACCTCCCACTGGCCAAGCCCTGCCAGAAGCCACAGGGCAACAGCATCCTTGATGCAGCCGAGAAAGGTCAGTAGACTCCCGGGGGACAACGCAAGGTAGAAAAGGGCAGAGAGGGAGTAGATGTAAAGGGGTAACTGGAAAACACCCAGGATGGTCCTGAGCGAGAGCATCCGACAGTCCAGAGAATCCCCCCGGACAGGTCTGGGGAAGGGACGAGGAGCACAAAAAGCACAGCCAGTCACGACCAGGTGAACATGGCAACCAGACCGGGTCACGCTTTACCTAGCTTTACAACGACATGATGCCTTAAAGAAAGCCTAGAAATTATTATCCTGATTTTATAGATGAGAAAATGGAGATGCAGAAAAGTTAAATAAATTGCCAAAATTCACACGACTATTAAGTGGCAGAATTGAGATTTAAATTAATGTTTTCTGATATCAAGTCACTTGCTTTTCCAGTAGGGAACCCACACCCCTAGCAATACATGAGGAGCTCTTTGATGTCCCACTGGCCTGAGAGAGGTAGCCCTAGTAAAAAAAAAAAAAAAAAAAAAAAATCAGATTTTATTCAATTCTGTTTGCATTTAGATTGGAAATAGCTAAAGGTCCTTGAGTCTTTGGTAGCCAAGAAATCCATTAAATGACATGAAGAACATAACCGGTCATTGAAAGTTTGTTTTTTCTTTGCCTTTTAATCTACTGAAGACACGTACTGGAAGAAAATTTGCCACCCAGGCATTTTTTTCTCTTTGCCAGAGGCACTTCCACCACTTGAGAGAAGAGATTGTCATTTATAGAATACTGCAGTGGTTAATATTTATGCTTAGCTGCCTGCTATCCTCTTCCCCAGGACAACTTGAACTAATTTTCAGAGTATAACTAGCAATATGTTTTGTAAAAATAAGAAAAAACATATCACCAATGTGTTTTTAATTTGGCCTAAAAAACTTCTCTTCCACCAACCCCTTTCAACTGCCCAAGAAATCTTAACAGGAAAGATAATTTCTCTTATCTTCCTTATCTTCTGGAAAACATTCCATTCATATTAAAGAGATTTGTTTATTACTTTGTGATCAGGCCACATAATCTTAATTAGGAAACCATTTTGACAGAAAATTAATATAATTGGCATTTTGTTGTAATTTTGATGGAAGCATCACTATGGAAATTTCTTTCTATTCTAACATATGGGGAAGGTTACCTATTGAGATTCCAGTGCATACATGTTATTTGCCTGAGATTACACATTAACCATCTTGTTGGTCATTCCTCAGTCTTAAATTTTGGTTTGAGTCTATTAAGTCTTTCTATAGTCATGAGTGAGCAACATGGATACATAGTACTTATTATTTATTTATGCAATGGACTTATATTAAAATACTATGTAATGGTTATTTCATATTAAAATACTAACAATGTAATGGTCATTGTCTAGACACTGTTGGAAGGAGGAGATAAAGAAGATACAAGAGATAAAATAATGAAATGTACACATATGAACTCACACGTATGAACTCACACATAGGAACACACATATGAAACCATATGTGAACACATGTGTGTATGAACACACTTATGGACTTGCACACAAATCATCTTGGGACTAAAGAACTTCACTGTCTGATGGGATGGGTGAAATTCTCCAAGTTAATAGACAAGACACATATGCAAAGAAATCATCAATTTGCAGAACAATACATGCACTGTTATATCATTTTTGTAACTCACATAAAAGACATCACTATTTTGTACAAGGATGTGCATACGTATATAGAAATAAAAAATGGCCTGGCATATAATAATATTGCCACACTGAGAACAGTGCCTCAGTCTCAGGAGCATGGAAAGGAGGAATGGAGGGTGGTGCTTAGAGAGACTTTACCTCATCTACACTACCTTCAACTTTTAGAGGAAGAATATATTTTTGTAATTTTTGTGTATTTTACAAACCTTTACAATAACCCAAGTATTCTAACAGTAGTATATACAGGGTAGTGTATAGCACAGATAAAGATCAGTTAGCACAGATAAAGGAAATGTTAAATGTGTCTGTGCAATCGTGGAAGCCATCTTAGAGGAGGTGTCATTTGAATTTAGTCTTAAGGATAAATAGGAATTTTCTTATAAGAAATATGAGGGTGGAGGTATACGAAGAGAAAAGCAACAAAGTATGCAAAGACAAAAAAATGGAACAAAATATGATGTGTTCACGTTTTGGTACAGTTAACAAGTAGAATGTGTATGGAGGGGAGGGAAACGGTGGAAGAAAAGAGTTACTATATTTGGAAGAGGTGTGCCTGCCAGACGGGAGTTCACAATCACTTTTACCCCGTGTTCCTTAGACAAACAGAAATATCCCCTGCCTTCCTTTAATGTTAATTGAAATTTCACAAATAGATTAAATATTGCAACTAAGAATGAAACAAAGGAATAGTAGCTTTAGAAATATATATACACACACATATATATACTCACAAATACATACACACATAACTTAATCAGACGATCTGTTTTTGCTGGCTACAAGCTTTCCATTTTATGCATCACAAAAAGAGAAAACAGCTCACATGCAGCACAGAACCATTCATACTGCTTTATTTCCATAGGGACAATGCAGACAAAACAGCTTCCCAATTATATACAGATTAAAAAAAAAAAGCAAGATAATACCCAAAGCCAGCCAATGGATACCATTTTACCTCATAATCATAATCAAATCCTAAAAAGATTTTCCAGAAGTTAACTATGCCAAATTAATCAAACGTTAATTTTTTTAAATTAAACATCTCTGGAATATTGACAAAAACTGGATGTTTCTCAGGAGAGTTCTACACAAGCTTCCTTCCTGGCCAGGGCATAAGAGGCCATGGACTCATTCTCCGGATCTGTCCTTCCCCGGACGAGGCGTGATTTTCTTCCTTTCAATCATTGTCAAACCCAGTGCTCTTTGAGATCTTCATTAAAGGATGAGACATTTGGTGCCGCAATTTTGCTATCTGTGGCTGGAGCTAATATACGGATACTGTAGGGTTTTATTTTTTTTTCCCATCAGTTTCAGGTTCAGCATATTTGAAGCTCGAATGTATTTGCCAAATTTGCTAAGCTCTTTTGTAAATTATCCTTTTTGGAAGTTTGAAGCATTTGGTACTTTTCCCTGGTGTTCTGAAACCAGAGCAACTGCAGGTCATAAATCTGGGCAAGCATATCTCCTTTCGACAAGATTGCAGCATGTTTTCTATGAGCTAATTTCAATAATTTATAAGCAGCCTATTCTAGGTCTCCTGAGCCAAGCTTTGTGGTTCACCAAATTCAATAATTTTTTTTCTTTTTAACACTGGATTTTTACAAAAGAAAAGAAGCCAGTTCATTGGATGGCTGGACCAAAGGAAAGAATTCTACCATCTAGTTCCCTCACTGATCTATGCTAGGGTCCTCACAAGCCTGGGGTAAACATTACTTCTGGAGGAATCTGTGTTAATAGCTCCTCTTAGAACATGGCTCAACTGTTCAGACATCATTTTATCAACCACAAGCAAACATGGGGTAGGCCGTTTTGTGTCAGTGGATCATGCTAACAGGAAAATTGTTATATCAACCACAGTAGTATGTGGCAGGGCTACAATTTTTTTTTAATAGTGCCTGCTCTTCTTGAGTGTCTACAAAAGCAGAACCAAATTCTCACTGAGCCATTAAAGTAGCCATGGAAGAATATGTCAATCACCTTGATGATTTATTTCTAAGACCCCGGCAGAGTACAAAGGTTCTAAGCACCACTGGTTAAACTATTATCTTACTTAGAAGGAAGGTCTAAATAAATCAGAATACTCTTAAGAAGTTATCTTTTGATTTATAATACATTGGGGCAAAATATATTTATCACATCAACTCTTAAAATGAGTAAGCTCTTTGTTTCACTTTTTCCCTCCCTAGAATAGTAAAAGCATCTTCAGAAGAAATTCCCAAACACAGGGGGAAAATAGCTTCACCTTTCAAAATTTCAGGTCCAATGGGAAGATACTTATAATCTGAATTTTTAAAATTCTGATATACATTCAAATGATGTCATTATGGAAAACAAGCACATTCTGTTTGTTATGCAGGATCTTTCTACTGCAATTTGCACAATCTACTAAGCTACAACAGTTTGTAATTAACTGCACAGCTAGCAAGAACTGACTCTTGCCCTGGATCACTAGGCAGGGTTTTCAAAGCTGGTATTTGGTAGCAAAAAATCTAATACATTCCAGAAAGAAGAACTTGTTTCCTTCCTTTGACTTTCCATCGGAAATCCTGATTACAATGCAATTCATCAGTTCATGATCCAATCAGCTTTTTTCCTAAATTAATTCATTACATCAAAGAATTCTATTCAGCTTCAAAGTGATCATCAGCTTTATTGTGATCTTCAAGACTTGAGACAACAATTCAGGTTTTTTTCCACAGATTTTTTAACCAAATATGTATAAACTAAAAGTTGGGAAAAAGTGTTTTGTTATAAAATTCATTGCAATAAATAGCATAAGAGTGATGATGTCATTCCTGGCATATTTTACCCTTTGAAACACTAAATTATTAATTCATTGCTTGACATTGTGATGGTTAATTTAATGTGTCAACTTGGCTAAGCCACGGTACCCAGACACTTGATCAAACATTATCCTACATGTTTCTGTAAAGGTATGTTTTAGATGAGGCTAACATTTAAATCAGTAGACACTGAGTAAAGAAAATTGCTCTTTATAAAGTGGATGGGCCTCATATAATCAGCTGAAGGCCTGACCAGCCTTCCTCAAAGAAGAGGGAATTTTGTCAGCAAATGGCCTTCGCACTCATACTACAGCATCAACTCTTCCGTGGGTCTCCAGCCTGCCAGCCTGCTCTGCATGTTTTGGACCTGCCAGCCTCCATAATTACAAACTAATTCCTTTAAAAAAAAAATTTATACACACACACACACACATATCCTATTGGTTCTGTTCCTCTGGAGAACCTGACTAATATAACTATATATCCAGACAGATTCATGGTCTGGAATATCTTCTCAATTTCTACTCCCAGTAAAATTTGGAAGCCCTTATAATGAATGTTTTTATGAGGTTTCCTTAGAGATATGGCATTTTCTAAAAAAAATTATTTGTAATTAAAGTCTAAGCTCTCAAATTCTACTTTTAAATAGGGTTTGCATGTGTATAATTTGAATATTATTCAAGTAGTCAAGAGGGTAATGTATTATAATATTATCATTTAGTATTTTTAGACATAAAATACAATATTCCCAAAAAAATACAATCCTGTTCTTTTCAATATGTGTGAATCAATACTAGATATAAGTTTTGAATTTTTTTTTAGTTATATATCTCCATCATCAGCTACCTAAAAGAAAAGGAAAAAAAAACAGGAATAGTAGTTGGTCACTCTTGCAGAGAAAAAAACCACGCTAGTTGTTGCCTGTGATTGGTGGAAGTCTTCCAAGTACGCACTTTTTCCTGCACCATGAAAAAGAAACTTTGTGTTTATTTTCAGTATATACCTATAACCACAATCTATTACTAGTAATCAATTGGTAAAGCCCAAAATTAAATACAAATTATTATATTTTGATAATCTCCTGATACTTAGCTGGTAAAGCCAGGATGAAAAGTAACTCCCGAGAAAGATGGACTAAGATACAATACACTTCTCGGGGTTCAAAGATGCTTTCTGTGTACTAAATTAGAGTAGAAATATTAAGTTTTATTTTAACAGAAATAATTAAAAACTTGATTAATGGTGGCTATGTGCATAAAATAGTTATGATTTACTAAAAAGAAACCATTTGATAGGCAATTGTTGAGTTGATTCAATGGTTCAAGGAGGCCATCAAACCTAGGCTCCTTCAACCTTCTGTTTCAGAGTGTTGTCTTTGTCCTCAGACTTGAATCCTCATTGTCACAAGATGGCTGCCAAAGCTCCAGCCATTCCCAATACATGAAGCCAGGGGCAGCCAAAAGAAAGGATTTTCTCATTATAAGTATATCTCTCAAAAAGGAAGATTTTGCTAGAGAAGCCCATCAGACTTCATTTCATAGATCACTGCCCAGAAATGGGTCATATGGCCTCTGGCACAATCACTGTCAAAGGGAAATAGAATTACTATCATTGCCTGAGACAAACCATGATTTGCCCACTGAATTTAAATACTTCACCACACAAACAAAACTGGAGCTTTGTTAGCAAGAAAGAATAGCAGCAAAAACATTGGGTGGGCAGCCAACAGCCAACAGTAACTGCCTACCTTAAATCAGTATGCAGTTATTGTATCACATATGCATGAGATCCTTATCCATAATTAACAAACACGTCACACCCTTTGTAATAGTAGAGTTTATATCAAATATTTTCTCGTTTTATACTCAGCATATTTCCACTTGCCATGAATATTTTGCCAAGTGTTACTTCTTTTGTTTTCATTTAGCATTTTTTAGTATTTTATTTAATTTGCATTATGAAAGCATGTAAGGTTTTACATGTATCAAATATAAATGCATCCAATTGGGTAAAATTTCTCAAACCACCCTATACCTTTATTCAGACATGCTTTTTCCTTGCCGGGTAAAGAATCATTAGTTTAGATGTGCCCTAATATAATGCCACCTGAGGGTTTAAGTAGGAAATGGCAAAACGTGAACTGTAGACATGTATGAGAAAGTGGATTTTGAAAGTGAGTACAATCCTCCTCCAAGGGAGAGATGATGCAGACCAAGGCAGTTGCAACAAAAATAAGAGGGAAAACCCAGAAAGATATTTGAGAGATCACATGATAAGAATTTTGACCAGGCAAGAAGCAATTTCTGTCTAGGAAAAAGCTGGACTTTGGGTGAGGTACACCTCAGTCTGAGTCAGGGCCTTCTGCTCACTAATTCTCAGGTTTTGAACAAGTGATTTTTCTTGCCTAAACCTGAGTTTCATCAAATATAGAGTAGAAATAAATGGTCATGCTCAATAGTTGAAAAGATTGAATTAAATACTATATGTAACATGCCTGGCCCCTGTTAGATACTGAATAAATAGACAGATATGATATTAACAATGACATATGTTTCTAGGTTAGAGGACAAGTAGATGATACTCAGTGAAGATAAGGAATATAGTAGAAGAACAAGTTGGGGGGAATTATAATGAGTTCAGTTTTAGATTGAATTATATTTTATATATATTTATTACATCCACTGTAAAATGTGGTACACAATATTGGACACCCAAAGGATTCTCTGTCCAGTGCACCCTGGACACTTTTAGGACTGCCACTCCCCCCAGCCACATGGGCCACTCTCAAGTTCACCCAAGCTATGACAATAAGAGTACTTGGCTACCTTAAGTCTCAGTTTCTTCACCTGAGGAGGAAAAAATGTACCCAACTCACAAGATAAGTAGAAAATGTATATAACACACATAACTCCCAGATGCACAATCAATCAAAAATTGTTCTCTTTATCTTAAATGCACACCCTAATTCCAGTGGATTTTGAAGGAGGAGCTTCATTTGACACAATTCATAGACTAATTAATAGTTCTAATTCCAGTAGTCTTCCTAACCCTCAGACATTTTGCTCCATTTATTTACACAGGGCCTGTGCAAACCAAGGTCTACATGAGTTGGAATATAACTATTATGGAATTTGTTAATACAATGAATGCTTTCTCTGCTACATATTGAAATTGATATCATGGCTTTTAGTCATTCCCTACATAACATAATTTGCAGATCAATTCTTTCACTAGGCTTGCAGAAGAAGCTGACTGTAATCAAGTTCACTCACTGTAAATATCTGCCAACAGTGATACAAGAGGAAGCCTACTATCTATCCCTTATCTTGCTGAGAAACCAATGGGCAGGACCCATATCTTCTTATGCGTGTTGTTCCCTACCTGGTGCCTCCCTTATAATAAACACTCAACAAATGATTTACAAATGAATGAAAGAGATAACTTTTAGAGGAAACTCCACCCCGCAAAAATTCAATTCACATATAGAGCAATATTTTAAATGCAACCTAAGATTATAAAAGAATATATGCAGAGTAACATTTCAAAGACCTAAATGCAATTTAAGATAAAGGGTATACATGCTATAGCACTTCCAGCAAAATGATTCACTATTATGAGAATATCCAAATGTAATTAACTGATTATAAAAATACACTCATGTCTCAAATTTTCAATTTTTTTTTTAACCAGTAACACAAGATGGTAAATCATTACCTTTGATCATTGTCAGATTACATTTTGCTTGCTGTAACAGCAGTCCTTCAGATTTGCAAGGGATAAAATCCTTTCAGTGAAAGGAAGTTCTTCTATTCTACGAAATCATGCAGAAAGCAGTGTTGGGGCTATAAAAAAATTTGTACAGAATATTTCCATATCCCTTTATTCAAAGTTGATATAATTAAAGTTAGCAGTCATAGCTAAGGATAGAAAAGCCATTTTAAAGAATTAAATATGCTGCTCTGTATATTCTGGATATGGGGGTAGCCATTAAAATAGTTGCAAATAATAATGAAGCATAAATGAGAACAGGTATTGATAATGAACATGTGAGAAAGAATATATCACTGTCACTGTCCACATGAGTCTTCATTCCTGACAGCATTTAAAGCAAGAGAGCCAAAGCTACCTGTTAAAGAGGCTAAAAAAGGATTGCCAAGTCAGTAATAATCTCCTATGTTCTGCTGATTTTTAAGATTCTAAATACTTAAAGAATACACTAATGATGTACAGTCTCGGTTCGCCTAGTTCACCTAATTTAGTTTCTGGGATATGAAATGCTATTGATTATGTCAGCACAAAGAATATATAAAAGTCATTGAGAATAGAGCTGTAAGATAGCCTTATAATAATGTGTATCTGATTACGATATGCCACGTCCCACTTTCCAGCCAATATATCCATAAGGATAAAATCTGAATAACAAGACATTGGTAAAGAATTTGCAAGAGTCTGAGAGAATTTCTCCCAACTACAGAGAAAATAACACTTCAGTTTTAAACATAATCAGTGACCTATACCAACTTGTTCTCAGAAATGTCACCTTCTTAGAAGTTGGTGTAACTAACCTAGTGCAGAGACATGGCACGTGCAACCTACAGGAAAACGGTCAGCCATGTCCATCTTCCTTGCGCCCGACTAGGCTCCACTCAGTTACCCACAGTATGGGTGCTATTTTCTGAGGCAGCTAGAATTATGTGCCACCCATTTTTCAAAATCTGTTCTATAACTGCAACCTCTGAAAGACAGCAATTCAGAAAGGATAGGAGACTGAGCCCTGCATATGGGTTCTTCCACAGATCAGTGTGATCAAGGACAAAACAATATCTTATCTTGCTGAAAAACTAATGGGCACAACATATTCATGTTGTGCCTTACTTAATTCCTCATTCATAATAAACACAACAAATGCTTTACAAATTAAGAAGATAACTTCCATAAATCAGTGTGATCAAGGGCAGGGACAACAGCCCTGGTGACTGGAGTTTTGCCAAAAGAACTACAGCATGACTCCAATTATTTGAAAAATAAAATAGCCCACTAATAATCAGGAAAGATCGAATCTTAGTCTAGGAGGCCCACATTAGACAAATGCATTCTAGACACAATTTGGGCCAGACATGTATTCATTAGTGTACAATTCAGCTTTAGATCTGAGTGGAGGATTCTTCTGTTACTCAGATGTACTATCCAAAAGGCTAAACTCAATCCAGGCAAGTCCTCTCATTCATTTGAAAATAGGAAATCCCAAGAGGGCAAAGCCAGCTCACCTCTCCTTACCATCTGTTCACTCTCTCAGCTTCAGGAAACGTCAAGAGCAGTCAGACCAGGTACATCACAAATGTCTGACCTCAGCCAGATATCTTCTCTGAGACTCACAGGACATAGTATTTACAAAACCAAATGTTAGGTCTTCCCCATCCTCATCTCTTCCCGTGTTTCCTAGCTCCCTAAATGCCACCAGCATCCAATAAGTAGCTCAATCTAGGAAACTAGGAGTTGTCCAAGACTCCTTCACTTCCCTAGGTTACATAGTCCAGCCTTCATCAGTCTTGTCCATTTTACCTCCTAGATATCTCTCAAATATTCCCATTTTTCTCCATTTCCATTAGAACCACAGTAGTCCAAGCTAAGGTCATCTTTCTCCTGTAATACGCCATCCCTTCCTAACTGATCATCAACATCCATATGCAACCCTTCTTCATATGATCTATTCTGCCCTGTATAGCCAGAGTGGTCTTTTCAAAAGTCAAATCTGATGTCACTCTACCCCACCCCCATCCCACCTCCATCCTACCTAAAGCCCTACAGTGGACTGCTGCTGCTCCTAAAACCAAGACCAGACTGCTTCCTGGGCCTACATCACCTTCTGTGGTTTTGTCCCCAGCTAGTTCACATCATGTGCCTCTTCTCCTCCTTTGTCCACCACATTTGCCGTTGACTTTTAACCTCTCCTGCTTCCTTACCCCACAAAGCTTTTGCACATTCTATGTCTCCTTTCTAGAACACTTTACCTGCCTCTTCATCCAGCTCTCTGCCTATGCTCAGGTTCCCTGGAAAGCCAGGTCTGCGGCAATGACCACGTGCTGGTGTTGTGTTGACGGAAGTGCGATGCCATGGCGCGAGGTGGGGAAAGAGCGAAGGAGGAAGGATGAGAAACAATGGCAAGTGACGCATGCCGTCCTGGCCACAGCTTCCCAAGGGGGGTCCTTTGGTGGGTGGACCCACGTGGCCATGAGAGACATCTCAGAAAGGCTGGACAAGACATCACGCCTTAGACAGTTCATCAGAGGGAGGGAGAGAAGGTGGAGAGGGCATCAGTCTGCCCAGCTCTTCCAATGTCTCTTTTCCTCATTACGCAGATTTTTTCCCTCAGGGAGTTAATTCACTCATAGTTTCAGACTGTTACTTCCAGCCTCATGAATGGGGGAGCCAGCCTCCCCCCTACCATGGTATGCTATTTTATCCAAATTTTGAAGTAATGGGGAAAAAATAAAAGGCAGAGACTCAGGGTGCATGACTGGTTAAACTGGCTGTCGGAGGCAGCCAAGGGGCAAAGGCTGCTCACCCTCGGGCACGAGCAGCTCAGCCAAGGTCACAGCCTCATTAGGTTGCACGGCAGAGCATGAAAGAAGTGGGAATACACACCTAGGATGTGGCTATACCCCTTGCAACCATCATTATGGTATTTGCAACCATTCTAAGGACACAGAAAAATTCTCCATAATATATATTAAGGAAAAATAGTATATAAAATTGTGTATAAATTATGTTTCAATTATATTCATTGGTTCTGTTAGAATTGTTTTCCCAAAAGCTTATATTACCCTTTACAGTTTTTTTAATAGAAAAAGCATGTATTACCATTATAGTTTATTTTAAATCGAGGAAAAGAGTACCTCAAGAATAGGGGTCAACAAATTCCACAGTAATCCCTCAAAAAAGTGCAAGAAATGGAGGGACCAGGAACACTCTGGCGCAGCCAGATCCCCGGGAGAGGAGGGTAGGGCACAGTCCTGCAGCCAAGTTGGTAAGTTATGGCCATTTTCCGAAGATTCTTGTATCTCCAAGGCCTTAGCTTCCCTATGTGTACATTTTAAATAAGATCTTCATTTGGATATAACGAAGAGAAAGTGAGGACAGGCATCTGAAAGCTGACTCAGAAATTCTGATGCTTTTCCTACATTTCCTTTCTAACCACTGCCACATGGGAAAACATCCTTATGTCACCTTCCATCTCAGGGACTATGGTCTTTTCCAAATATATCTTTTTTTCTGAAACTTCTCTCTAACTAACTTTATTTGACATTGCAGTACTAAATAATAGATGTGAAACTTTTCACATCTGTACTGAAAAAAAAATATGTTACACAATAAAGTTGTATAATGCCTCCAGCTATCATTATAACTGAAGAGCAGAGAATATTTCAAAATATTTTGAAAAAGGATGGTTATGAAAAATCCACATTTCAGCAGTGGTTTTCTATTAGGGTTGGAACATTTCTGCACTTTTCAAATTTTCTACAACCAGCATAATTTCCTTGTATTTTAAGAAGTATCTATTCTTCTAATATTTTTAATAAAATGACATATCAATTAAAATATATTTTACGTGATGGTGGGCAATTCTAATAGTATAAGGTAGCTCTGGCACTCTCATTAGTTTGTCAAATATACCCAGTCTACCTGGGAAACAACTGGCATATCACTTTTAAATGTTTACACTCATTGGTACGGTAATATTACACCTCAAAATCTCTCCCAAGAAAAAAATTTTAAATGTGGATGAAATTCATGCACAAAGAAATATTGATTACTATATCTTATATGATCTTGAAAAGTAAGAAAAATTATAAAATGTCCCAAAACTCCAAATAAATTAAGATATATCCATATTGTGAACATCATAAAGCCATTAGAAATTAAATTGATTAAAAAAGGTAATGTTTTCTCATGGAAATGTTTAAATATGTGCAAAGTACAGAGAATAGTATAATAAATTCCCAAATTTCCATCATTTGGCTTCAATAATTATCAACACATTACCACACTTACTTTATTCATACCCCCATTTAATCCTCTCAAACATATACATATATATATTTGAAAATATATATATTTTCTCCCCCCGCCACCCCAGAGATAGCGTCTCACTCTGTTGCCCAAGTTGGAGAATAGTAGCATGATCATAGCTCACTGCAGTCTCAAATTCCTGGGCTCAAGTGATCCTCTCACCTCAGCCTCCTGGGTAGCTGGGACTACAGGCGCAAGGCACTGTGCCCAGACATATATTTTGAAGCAAAGCCCTAACGTGTCATTGCATCCATAAATTCTTCAGTATGTGTGCTTCCAAGATAAGGACTTTTAGAATATTATTGCAATATCATTATCATACCTAAAAATTTAGTCAATGTTATAAAGAATTTTAATTCTTCTTTATGACAGAAGAATTTTAATTTTTACAATGACATGGGAAATGCATATTAAGAGAAAATACTAAATACAAACCTGTATATAGTACTTTACTCAAATACATAAAAACAAGTGCAGAAGGAGATTATACGTGGGCCTTCTTAAATTGAATATCTGTAATTTCAGCTCCTGAGGAGCCCCCAAGAAGGACCCTGTCCTCTTGCATTTCTGGTCTGTCATGTGTCCTACTTGGACTCACCCCTGAGTGGTGTATGTGGGTATATAAACACGAGTGGGTCACTTGTGGGGGGAACCATGGAGCTCAGTGAGCCCACCAGAAATGGAGGTAATTGCAGTGCTGTGTACTATGTTTATCTCTGAAGATAGAAAAAAGAATATACGGCACTGGCATTGCACCTGGGAGGAAACAGGTTACATAAATTTTATTTATTTTCTCTACTTTACCACAAATCTGAGCATTACTTTTTACAGTTATCAAACTATATGATCTAATTATAAGCACCATATAAATAACCTGGATTATCTTACTCGAGCCTGTGGGCTCCCTATCTATAGTGTTTTGAATTTAACCCTCTTAAATCCTCCATGTTCATCAACTCCTTAAAGGCTATTATTTCATTGTTCTTATAACATCCAAGTAGGAAATCTCCGTCATTCTATAATAAGTATTTTCAAAATTGAATTAAAAGGCAGTAAAACTAAAGAAAATTTGTAATGAGTGACTAGAATCCTTTTTAAGCCATTATCCAGGTTTCTCCAACAGGAACCTAAATGCTAGATCTGTTGCTTGCTAATAATCATTTCAGGTGAAGATATTCTAGAGGTTTATATTGACATGTATCTAGCTATAATATGCTATATTAATGAACATAAAATGGAGGGAAACTTAGAATTTCAGTTTGAATCTTTTAAAAATCCATGATTATAACAGAAGTAGGAAATCAAAGGTTGTGTTCCAGCTTTTTCTTTACCCATATGAGATAGCATTTCCCAGGAGCCATTCTTCCCTTCAGGGCTTTATGACTCTACAGTAATTTTGAAACACATTGCTACCTATTAAATATACTATATTTGGATTGTGAAGCAAGTAGTGTAACCTGTCAAATACAATTCAGAAAATTCTAGCGATTTGTAAATATGACTTTTTCTAAAATAGTGCAAAATAAGTATGTTCTTAACAAAGCTTGTCAAGAGGAAAAAGATACTACTAGCCTGCAGTCTTTAGAAAACACACTCGTTATAAATAATTTATTAAGAAACAGCTCCAAAGAGGTAGGATTCACAATAACTCTGGATAGGTGATGTGCATACACGCACAAATGTGGAGAGAGTGTGTGTGCGCACATGTGTGTTGCAGTGGAAGAGGGAAAGGAGTACTTAGCAGAATTATCTGAAGACATTTCAAAATACACATTCCTTCTTCCAATAAGGGCATTGTTCAACAAATATTTGTCAAGGGTTTGTTAGGTACCAGGTACCTTTTGGCATACACAACATGCTTCCCTATCCGTTAATATCATCCCTCCAACAAAACACATACTCCTGGATGTGTTGGCATTTGCCTTTGGAGGTGAGGGATAGTGTGTGCTGTGTTTAATCTGTTTATTTCTCCAAAATGCTCCATTATCTTCAATTAATTAAAGGCTTTTCCACACAATATGCAAGGAGACAATCTATTATAACATGTATTTTCAAACTGGAAAACAAAACAAATACAAAGTAAGACACCAAAAATTTGAGAAAACTCCCCCAAGGTCACACAGCTAGCCATTAGCAGAGGTAAGATTAGCGCTCCAGAGAGCAGATGAGAACGCGTGCCCTAGACAGGCAGACAATCCTGGGGGAGAGAGAAAAAGGAAGCCGTCAGGGCTAAGCCACGCACAGCCAGTTCCTCCTTCTCGCTAGTCAGAGAAGGGAGATGCCTCCTTCTCCTGGGCGAAGTGGATGAGGGGCACACAGAGGCAGAAGTATTACCCAAATACAAGCCCCTCCATAGGGAAACATGAGACCAAGTTTTAAGATTCCCCCTAAACAGCAAATACTTGTTCTAGGAAGCAAGTGCCCAGATGTACACTAAAGCAATGTGAGAAGCAAGGTTAAGTTTTGTGGATTCTTCTTGAAAGAAGGAATGCATATTTTCTCAAGTCTCCCTGTTTAATCATGCCTAATTATGCCAAATTTACTTGATATTTAAGATAGAGGAACTTTAGATAACCAAATTAACATGCTTAGCATGGCATATCTAAGGAAGTAAACTCAGTGTGCCCACGTGGCTCTTCTCCCAACTCCTTCCTCATGGTATACAGTGCACATATAATTTCTAAATCCTTAACCTCAAGCCACAGCACAGCAAAGCACTCTGACCCTCTCCCACAGGACTCTAATATCCATGCCTATGTCAACCCTTCTTTCAAGGTTGCTTTCAAAATCCATGTGTGCACACATGTGTGTATTGTTCTATTCTACACTCTTCACTGTACATCCTTCTTGTTTTCTTATTCTTAACTTTCCCTTTAATTATTATTAACATCCCACACACAATTTCATATTACAAGTCTGTTTTCTTCTCTTAAAATAACACACAAGCAAGTCTGTTCAGGGATTCAAAGGAAACTGAAATCTTTCACAAAGTAGAAAATTAATAAAAATAGTAGTCACACTATATAAAAAGTATGAGGATATTTATGGAAGTTAGTTTAAGAACTCTGGAATTGGCTTCCCAATTACTTTCAGGCTTATCCTGAAGTCTAAAAAAGAGAAGAAAAAAAAATAGAAAACCTGTTGTCCACCCACTAAGGAAGAGCTCCACAGGTCCCACACCCCAAAACCTCAGCACCATTAATCTCCATCAAATGCACTGAATGAAAAGTATTAATAATTACACGATTATAAAATAATAAAGAGATATTGTATGCAAATTTTGCAGGCTCTTTTCCCACATACTTCAGGGCTAAACTGAGCCTTGGTCTAAACCCCATTGACTTTCTCCTCCCTTGAGACAAAGTACAGTGGCACAGCCTGAATCTGGTAATGGTGCAGGACGTCACACAGAACTCATTGCTTGTCTTTTATTTACTTATTTATTTGTTCAAATATATCAGGTACATGTGCGATTTTGTTATATGCGTAGATTGGGCAGTGGTCAAGTCAGGACTTTAAGGATATCCATCATCTGAATAATGTACATAGTACCCTTAACTAATTTCTCTTCACCCGCCCCCTTCCACCTTCTCGCCCTTTTGAGTCTTCATTGTCCATCATTCCACTCTCTCTACATCCAGGTGTACACATTTTTTAGCACCCACTTATGAGGGAGAACATGTGATATTTGACTTTCTGCGCCTGGCTTCACTTAAGATAATGGCCTCCAGTTCTGTCCATGTTGCTGTAAGTGACAAGATTTCATTCTTTTTTATGGCTGAATAGGATTCTGTTGTGTACATACAACCCATTTTCTTCACCCCTTCCTCTACTGATGCGCACTTAGGTTGATTCCATATCTTTGCTGCTGTGAAGAGTGCTGTGATAAACATACAAGTGTAACTTTTTGATATATTGATTTTGTTTCCTTTGGGTAGACCCCTAGAGTGGGACTGCTGGATCACGTGGTAGTTCTACATTGAGTTCTTCGAGAAATCTCCATACTGTTTTCCAGAGAGACTGTGCTAATTTCCATTCCCACCAACAGTGTACGAGAGTTTCCTTTTCTCCACATCCTCACCAACACCTTATTTTTTTTTTTTTTGTCTTTTTAATAATAGCTATTCTGACTGGGGTAAGATGATATTTCATTGTGGTTTTAATTTGAATTTTTCTGATGGTTAGTGATGTTAAGCATTTTCATATATCTGTTGGCCATTTGCATGTCTTCTTTTGAAAAACATCTATTTATGTCCTTTGCCCACTTTTCAATGGGATTATTTTTTTGTTGAGTTCTTTGAGTTCCTTTTATATTCTGGATATTAGTTCTCTGTCATATGAACAGTTTGCAAATATTTTCTTCCATTCTACAGGTTGTTTGTTTACTCTGTTGGTTATTTCTTTTGCTCTGCAGAAGCTTCTTAGTTTAATTAAATCCAATTTGTCTATTTTTGGTTTTGTTGCCCGTGTTTTTGATGTCTTAGTCATGAATTCTTTGCCTAGACCAATGTCCAGAAGAGTTTTCCCTAAGTTTTCTTCTTGTATTTTTATAGTTTAGGGTTTTACATTTAAGTCTTTAATACACGTTGAGTTGGTTTTTGTATATGGTGAGGGAATTTCATTCTTATGCATATAAGCAATCCAATTTTCCCAGAACCATTTATTGAAAAAAAATCCTTTCCCCAATGTATGTTCTTGTCAGTTTTGTTAAAGATCAGTTGGCTGTAAATATGTGGCTTTGTCTCTGGGTTATCTATTCTGCTCCATTGATATATTTTTGTATAAGTACCATGCTGTTTTGGTTACTATAGCCTTGTAGTACAATTTGAAGTCAGGTGATGTGATGCCACTAGCTTTGTTCTTTTTGCTTAGGATTGGTTTGGCTATTCAGGCTCTTTTTTAGTTCCATGTGAATTTTAGGATTCTTTTTTCTAATGCTATGAAAAATGATGTTTGGTAGAGATTGTATTGAATCTGTAGATTGCTTTAGGTAGCATGGTCATTTTAACAATATTAATTCTTCCAGTCCATGAGCAAATGAAATATTTTTCCATTTGTTTGAGTCATCCACAATTTTTTTCATCAGTGTTTTGTAGTTTTCCTTGCTTTATCAATGGCCTGGGGGCATATGCAAAAATTTTTTAGGTCAGTCAGTATCTCTCTCTCTCTCTGACACACACACACACACACACACACACACATGCACACAGACCACATATGGCACATAAAAATTGCCAATCAACCTTCTTTAAATAAAATAATAAAAACAAGTCAAAACCAAAGGTGGTCAAGGAAAATAAATATGTTGTTACAATTAGGTAACACTTACTTTAATAATTCCATTCTGAAATTTTCCATAAACCAAAAGTAGGTTAAATCCCAAGGTAACAGCCACATTTCTCCAAAATTTATGATGTGCAGGTGTAGCTGCAGCCTGAGGGAAAGGGCATCTTGCTGATGCAGCCAGTTCCCCAAGAGGTCTATGTTATGCTCTCTGCCAGGTATTCCTCCACACCATTCCAAGAAATCCCCAGCTGACCTCAGAAAAAAATCACACAGCCTCTTTTCAGAGAAAATACAAGCCAAACAATCAAAATTACAGGACAGTGGATTTCTCTTCATCTCATTGCAATTTGAATGTAAATTACTAAATTGTCAAATAGATTATGGACTTCATGTTTACATGCTTATTTTATCACTACTGATTTTGTTATTATCATTAGTATAATGTTTGCAGGATGGCGCCAGAACATATGAAAAAAAGCATAAGATTAAGTATGTCTCTCCTCCAAAATTTTTTTAAGAAAAAAATCTTGCAATTAAAAAGAAAACAAATTCATCAACAAAAAATTTTGCCTCTTGTAACTTAAGATTACATGATAAATTGAATGCTAAACTGGGACTATTTGCATTTAGCACTATGTTAATACAATTCAGTTCCCAGTCCCCACTTTCCTGTGTCTGGTCAGTCCATCAACATGGACATCTGGAAGTGGGAAGAGGAAGGGGAAGGAGAGGGAGAAGAGAAGTCCCTCAAAGGGGTTTCAGCGACACAAGGTGAAGAAGCACTACCAGCCGTTTGCTTGCGAGTGTTTTTGTTTCTCTTATTGTTCGTATTTATTTATATATGTGTGTGCATGTACGCATTGAGCACACCAGAATTTAATTTCCCATATATAACCAACACATCCCACAAGGAATCTGAGGTAGGTGCCATTCACATTCAAGAATGCACATGAGTCACTCCTACAGTCTGAGAACTTTCTAAGCACACAAAAAAGGAAGCGAGTCACAGAAGTCGCAGAAGGTGTGGTCACCCATGGATGGACGGTAAGCATCACAGTAGCTCAGAGGAGAGAGCTTATTTCTAGCCACAGCGGTCCAGAAAGCTCAACAAAGACAAGGGATCTGACAGGGCCCTGATGTGCTTCCAGGGCAGGTGAGGAAATGTGTGAATAGAGGACAAAAGGCAAATATTTGGACGACAAGAGAAAAAGACACACGATTCAAATGCCTCGGTGTGGTCACCATTATTTTCACTCCTTCCAATACGGCTCCCACTACTGTCACTACCACTATTATTATTATTATTATGTACATTGGGGAACTGCAATGGAACACATTCAAAGCAACACATTAAAAAGTTAGTGTGATTGGATCAAACAGTTTGTGAAAGGAGTACTAATAGTAAACAAGGCTAGAAATAAAAATTGGATCCAAACTGCAGAGGCTTGGAAACCCATAATAATAGTGTGTCTAGGTTTTAACCTGGAGGTAACAGGATAACAGTTAAAGGGTTTTAAGCTGTAATGACGTAAGGAAAGGGATGTTTCAGAAGTGTTAAATCGGTAGTGATGTCAGGAGGGATAAAAGCAGGAAGAGGAGGCAACCTCAATCACATAAACGAGGTGTGTTCATTCTAAGAAAAGACAAATAAAATTTTTATGAAATTTTCTACCTCAGTTTTGAAAAAGACAAACGGATGTTGACAAATCGAGGCAGAAAAGAAAGGATGGGGTATGGGGTCAGAAATGTATCTGAGGTGTTTCTTACAATCAAACCATTCAGAGACAGGGCCCTGATCAATAATTAAATGTTTGTTCTCAGTGCATTCCATCATGGTATTCTGACATATCCGAGAAGCAAAAAAGATGAGTGTAGGTCACTTGACTTCATTTAGAAGAATTTTTTGATCAATGAAGTAAGGACACAAGGACTCCTCCCAGAAAGCAGCAGAGTGGCTGAAGTCAGACCCAGGAGGCACCTGCAGCCAGGGCAGCTCGTGCAGGCAGGTGCCTGGACCTGTGTGCTCTGCACATCAGGATTCCAAGCCCACACGCTTTGGAAGGAGCTAAACATATCCTGAGATGCCAAAGGCCACTCAGCCAAGGTTCCTCTCACTTGGCTCCAACCCAAACAGCATGACCAGTCAGGGACAAAGCTGGGACTTCTGCTGAAGTTGATCAGACCAGGAAACACTATTTCATTCCATGATATCAAGTGCCTGAAAGAGCCTTACACTCACCCCGCTTTGCCAACATCTCACATTCTCCAAAATGACAGGCCAATACTCCCACTCTTAGCCCAGCAATGGCATCATCCCCACTTCCGTCTGACTATATATAGCCCTTCAGGTATTAGAAAGAGAACAATCAATTTATTTTTAATTAATTAGGAAAAATAATTGAGTAGTTATTTATACCATCATCTCATTGCATAAAACACTTGAGCCAGCTTTTGGAGATATGTCTAAGAAAGCAGGATAATAAATAAATAAGTTGGGAATCTGAAGACAAGACAAATGAAGGGAGGAAAACAAGATGACAGGAACAAAGGGCATAAAAAGACACAAGCTGTAATATCAGAGCATGTGTTGAGGAGCGAGTGTGCAGGGCGCGTTAGCAGAGACTGGACGTGAAAGCTCTAGAAACAAGAGCAAATGTGAGTCTGTGCACCTGCCCTCACTGTGGGTCACTGTTAGAACTGAAATGAAAGTAAAACGTAAGTCAGTAAAATGCCTAGAATAGAAAGAGGTAAGTAGTTAAAATAAGTGGGAAAAATAAAGCAGAGACTGCTATCAGGTGGGGTCAGGGAGCCCAGCAGGAATAGCTCCACCAAGGTTCACAAGGCAAGTGGGATGAAGGGGAATTTGAAGTTTTACCAAGATGTCCATGGCTACCTTATCCAGTCCACAGACAGGGGAATTTAAGTTTAAAAATTTGCAAATTTCTCTCTAAGCCTCTTGGGATACCAAAACAAAGTAAAGAGGAAAATCATAACATTGCAACAGTATTCCTCTAACAGCTCAATGCTGTTCTACCAGATCTTACTTGAAATGTCACACATACCCCCTCCCACATACACACACACACACACACACACACACACACACACAGAGTAAGAAATATTGGCAAATGCAGGATTAAAACAAAGTTAATGTTTGTTCCTTCTTAACTGTGGAACTACATTCAGCCATCCATGTGCTGATGAACACACAAAGGGGCCAGTAAGATGTGAAGAACGGAAAGCTTTTTTCATGCACCAATTACTGGCCTTGCTTAGCAAAGAGTTCTGCAGAACATAGTTTGGGAAATAATGACTTAAAAGATTAACGATGATCAAACGAAAAAATAACGTTCAGGAAAAGCTTAGTTTTTCTCAAGTATCGAGAACTGGGAAATAAAGTAGCACCCCCCCCCATCCATGGGGGATACGTTGCAAGTTCTTCAGTGAATGCCTGAAACCTTGGCTAGTACGGAACTCTAGATATACTAAGTTTTTTCAGTCCAATAGCAGAGATGGCTACCAAGTAACTAACAGGGTCAGGTGGCTTGTGCAGCATGGCTATGATGCACAAAGTGATGATTCATGTTCCAGGCAGGACACAGAGTATGACAGCAGGAGATTTCATCACAATATTCAGAACAGGCAATTTTAAAATTTATGAATTGTTCACTTCTGGAATTTTCCATTTAATATTTTTGGACTGCAGTTGACCTCAGAAAACTGAAACCACAGAAATTGAAAGTGCAGATAAGAAAGGACTATTGTATTTATGCTGTGGGTCCCCGTGAAGGACATGCTGCGTATGTGGAAGACAGCACACACAACATCAGCCCTGCAACAAATGTCCTAATAGCATTTCTCTGACAACATCCTTTGACATGGGCTCATGCATAAAACCGAAGAAAACTTGTACATGTAGTTGCTTTTTTTTAAAGGCCAAAGCTATTGTCCGATTATCTAAATATGCGGTTTTCTGATGGTCTGATTTGATCCAAGAGTAAAATTTAGAAAAATAAGAACAGATTATCAAATATACTTCAAGTAATCTCTAAGAAATGTTCTGGCTTGGTACTTAGGTGGGATTCTTCCTACAGCTAAGAGTTAAAGCTCCTTGGAAAGAACTTGCAGATTGGAACTTTACACTACCAATTAAAGACAGATTGATTTATTTTGTGCATAAACAAAGGACTAGGATTTTAATCCTTTACTAAAACTTAAGTGTTTATGCTTGAACAGAAACCTCTGCAACTTATCCAAGAGGTAGACAGAGGGAAGGTTGCCAGAAAGGGTCAAGTTTTCTCAGCAAACAGTACCAGGTCTACTCAAACAAAAGGTCTCAAAGGTCTGCACTATAAAGCTTATAAATAAGTATTTTATCCTAGAGAATTATTAAAGCAGGTGTTGCAAATTACCCATTTTAACCATTTAAAACTTTTTCAATATTGCACTCAAAGGACATATAATTTTAATGAAGGTAACGTCTTAGTATACCTCCAAGATAAATTGGATAAAAAATGTAATCCCGAGTAACTAAATGAGTTAACCTGCTATATAGGATTTTAGCAAACAGCCAATTATATTTGGAGAATGTCTGCCAAAAAATAATGATTACATTTTCAGAGGAATTGATCTTAAGCCATTCTTACTGATACAACTTTGAGAGTGGGACCACACACCTACTGAGGCTCACCCAGGTTATGACAGTAAAGCCCTGTCGTCAGCACCCTTTGTACGCTCATATCAATAAAGCATCCAGCATCTGGAACGATGCCATGTCTTCTTTTTTATCTTATTGAGGAAATAAGATAAAAAAAAAAAAAAAGGCCAAATATGGTTCTGTTTGCTCCACTTTTAAAATTCTTCTTACCAAAGAGAGTATTTTTTACTCAGGTAGACACTTGTGGAGGTTTCTATATGAGCCTAAAGAACAGACCAGGGCCCAGAGTGGCATCTATAACATGTTCTGACAGCCAAATCACTCCTCCCTGGACACAAAAACTTGTTCACTGTCTTTAAAGATCAGTCCTATCTGTCTATGTCATTCTCACACTTTGTGCATTGTCTAGAGTAGATACTGGTGTCCCCACTTAACAGGAGGCCTATGTGAAGTTGCAGCCAAAACCCAGAATTGCTGTCCACACAGGCTCCTGGCCCACCTCTGCCAGAGCGTATCATGAAACTATGTCCATGTCTCCCAACATCCTGGGAGGAGGAGAAATATCAATTACTTCTTCTGAGTGAGCACTAACAATTCTGCAAGTGTTAGAGTCTTTAGGTCTCACACTGATTCAGAAACCCTATTGTTACTATATCAGGAACCAAAAGGTGACAAAAAACAGCCAAAAATCTATTTTTTTAACAAATTAATAAAATTCTATAGCCAAAGACAGCAGACAATGTTATTGGCATTCCAAAATGGTTTCTTGCAAGTTGATACTCTGAAATATACCCTGAGGCTTTTCTTGGCTAACATCCACATACTGGTCTCTGGCACGGTACTCTGAATCATTGTACGAGATGTCAAGGTCTAGATTCCAATCTACCAACACTTCTCTATAAAAATGAGCTATTGCACAGTGCTCTGGGATCCTCCAAGCTTCCAAGGCAAGTAAGAAGGAGACCCTGTTGTACTGAGACTCTCTAGGGAGTGAATTGCCACCCCTAACATGCTCTCTTCCTTCTTACTACTCATCAATACATTCTGTACAAAATAAGCCAATCAAATGATAAATCCATGCATGCGGAGATCCTGTGAAATTCAGGGTGCTCTGCCAAGGAAGAAGTATGAGCCATTCTTCCCATACTCAAGGAGCTAAAAAGCAAAGTTGGGATAATGAAATTACATATATGTATATAATTTTGCATATTATATTATATATGTATTATATATATAATATATATATAAAAATATCAGCTATATAAACATGTAGTTTGGGATTCAGCCTTGGGCTCAAATCCAGGCTTCATCACATATTGCCTTGGTCATTTTGCTTAATCTTAAAGTAAATAAGGTGTTCAGCACAGTGTTTGGCCCAAAGTAATTCCTTCATAAATTGTAATTATTATTATCTATAATACATCCAGGAAGTGAGGGAGAGAACTTTGAGGATCATTGTTGGCCTAATATACCTAATATACATCAGTAACTCTTTTGGACATTCTATATATAGTCATTTCTTGGTATCCACGGGGGGAAATTGGTTCTAGGACCCCTGTTGGATACCAAATTTCATGGATACTCAAGTCTCTTATATAAAATGGTGTAGATGTATGCAAATACTTCCGCATACATTAAACCATCTCTAGATTACTTATAATAGCTAATACAATGTAAATACTATGTAAGTAGTTGTTATTTATTTGTATTATTTTTTGTTATATTGTTATTTTTTCCCAAATAGTTTTGTTTTGCAGTTGGTTGAATCCACAGATGTGAAACCCACGGACACAGAGGGCTGACCATATATATATGCACATGTACACATACACATGTATATGTATAAACGGTATTGACATATCAGTTAATTTTCAATACAGCCCTGAAGCAGTATTAACAACTCCATTTTGCCCAGATGAGTTCATTTACTTGGCAAAATTATCATAACTTGTAAATAGCAGGACCGAGTTCAAACCCTGACTCTATCTGACCCCAAAGTGTGTGCTCTTACCACTCCAGAACACGATGGACTACAATCTGGAGCTACACTGTCCAATATAATAGCCACCTGGAAAAAAATAGCTATTTAAATTCAATTTCTAATTAGTTAAGTTACATTAAAAATCCAATTTCTTAGTTGCACCAGCCACACTTCAAGTCTCAAAAGCCACATGTGGTTTGTGGCCACCGTATTGGACAGTGGCGATGTACAACATTTCCACCCACAGAAAGTCTACTGAGCAGCACCAATCTAGATAAAAGGACTGACAGAGTAAACTATTTTTTACAGGCCAGGAAAATGACAGTATCTGCTAAGTTAAAGCAATGACGGAGTGAAGGTAAGTGATCATTCTGTAGCCCTGAGTGAAGCTGCCACCATCATTATGAGCATCAAGGAGTAAAACACTCATACCTTCCCTGTTAGGTCTAAATTATGCAGGAGTTGGGAAGCCACTAGCTTCCCAGAAGCTGCTCTTACCTGGCTAGTTAACATACTTCCATCAAGCTCAGAGAAATGTTCTTTTAATTGTGAGTTTGTCTCCATTTTTTTAGTAAACTGTTACCAGTAAAATAAAATTGTGTGGAGCACAAAGTCAAACAAGGCATTAGGAGTATCACTGTGGATTCAAGAATATCATCAACACCTTTGTAAGTCTACTTAGGCTGTTAGCTCTTTTCTTTGGTTGCTCAGTTAGATGTTTGTTTGTGTTTTTCTACTTAAGACAATAGTAGAAATGACCATGCATTTGAATTAGCCTCCTCTTCAAGAGCTCAGTTTAACCAACTTTATTTTAAAAATTACTTATAGAATAGGACCTTCATTTCATTTTTATTCATTTGCTTAATCAAGAAATCTTTGCTTATCACCTACTCTGTGCCTGGTGCTGGGCTAGGTGCTAGGGATACAGAGGTGATCCAAAATAAACTGTGTCCCTAATGTCATGGCATTTACAATTTCTGGTCTTCTCTCTTCATAGAATTTTTAGATTTTACTAAAAAGATGAAATTAATGTATAGGAAATAATTTGAATGACAATTCAGCATATAATGATACATTCCAAGTACAATAAATCAATCATCACTGTAATATAAATGTCTTGCTACCATTCTCTCTTTCCTTTGCCTTATAACTCCTCCGTCTTACAGTAAAACCCTGTAAATATTATAACTATTCTCAGAGAAATAGGATATAAGTTCTTAATATTTTTTTCAAAGATGGGAAGAAAAGAACACAAAAGAGCCAGCTGTTGGTCCAAGCTTAGACACCAGGTGGAGATCCTAGAAACAGAAATAGTGCCTGGCAAAGAAAACCAGAGCTGGACAGGAGTCCAGGGGTTGAAAACAGATTTTATTCAGGAACTATTGCAATAGGGGAAAGAGACCTCAGTATAGAACCAGATTCAATTCCAAATACATCATGGACAAGTGTGTATTTATAGCCAAGGAGCAGGGTAGGGTCTGTGGGTGAAAAATTACTGAGAAGAAATATCAGGGGTAAAAGGGATTCTGGCTAAATCGACTTGACAAGATTCTCGCTGAAGGTGGACCAGGGTGGTCAGATACCAAGGTTTGGGGGATGAGGAATTTGATTTTAAAAATCACATTGAGATCTTTGAAAGTCTGCTCTCCAGGTCACTAAATTTAAATTACAAATGCAGGTGACATGTTGGCCATGCAGCCTGCCAATGCTGAGTTAAATAGCTAGGAAGACTCTAAAGATAAGAATTCTTTCCTTTTATTGAATTTTGTCATAATAATCTTTTAAAAAGTGAGCCTACAAAAGCCAATGTGATTGCACATTGTCTCATGGTCTGTGAAGTCAGTTTGCATCTTCCCTAGGGCCTGAAGACAAGTGGCCATGAGTGGTGACCATTTTTGACTGGGTTCTAAGAAACCACACTGTTTCTAAATACAATACAATGGAAAACTCCACTGGAAAAGAAACTCACAAGTCAACCTAAAACAGGAAAATAATATTAAAAGGATAGAAAAGGGGCAATGTCAGTAATTTCATTTTTATGTAACACTTATCTCTACAGCATGAAAAAGAAATTGTCTTAGTATTGCCTGAGAAACTTAGAAGAATAAAAGGCACACATGCTAAGCAAGAGCTAGTTCCACTAAGAACATTCAGAACAGGAGCTGTTAATCTTAATGGCGTCTGTTCTTTTCAAGGTCTGCATTATTTTGACTTTGGTTAGAAGAGGTAAAAAATAAATAAATAAATAAATAAATAAATAAATAAATAAATAAATAAGGAGACTATTTAAATATGAAATAAAATAATGCAACCATAGTACATTCCTTTCCTTCCTGGGAGCTCACACAATCACTTCAACTATAGCCATCAAAAAAGGAGAACATTTTGGTGTAGGAAGAAGATTCATTTGTAAAGAAAGATCCAGATGTGGTTCACAAGAGATAGCTCTACATTAGTTTTTCTATGCAAAAAATACAAGTTATGTTGCATTGCATATAGATGGCAAGACAACTAAAAGAGACTCAGCAGATATCTCTTAACGGGTCTAATTTTACCCTCAATTTTTATTTTTCTAAATATGAAACTTAAATTTTCTTCTCTTCTTCCTCTAAAAACTCTTGGTCATACATCAATGGTTTCCAGTCAATACTTTTGTCTCCTTAATCTCAAATTCACCTAGCTTTAAATTGATTTTAAAACTTTTTTCCCATCAAATAAATGTTTTAAACTCTTTCTTTTTCTGGCCTGTTAACTTTTTTTACTCCCAAATAATTGCTACTACAATAGCCCTTCTTATTTGTCTAACTATTCTGTCATCATAAATTTCCAGTATTATTTTCTAACAGTTGAAATACAATGTATATTGCCTCCTGCAAAGAATTCACAATTGATTTTCAGAGGTAAGTGATATATACACACACGGTATGGTAAATGACAATACAAACCAGTAAATTACACATTCACCAAAAACTGTTTTTACTGTATAGCTGAAGTAATAAAGGAAGTCTATTTTTAGAAGAGGTAACACTTAATCAAGTTCTAAATTAAAGGGAATACTAGAGAGGAAAGACATTCTATACAAAATAAAAGAGAAATGTAACTATGAGGACCAGAAGCAGAAATAACATGCACGTGTTATTTTTTAGAAGACAGTGAGTGAGCCAATTTGACTACAGGGAAAGGTCTTCTAAATTTCCTTAATCACTGAGTTTTACTGACCCTCTTTCTAGAATGTTCAGGACTAGGAATCACTTCTTTTCAGTGATTTAATTACACTCACTTAAGGAAATTTATTAGACCCAAAGAAAATGTTCATCATTTCTCAACAAGATTTCTATATCTCAGAATCTTCAACATCCAGGTGAGAAGTACAGTGAAGACTTCATTCACTGCACGTCTTGCCCTTCAGTACCAATGAAGAGAAGCAAATCGTGACAGACATACATCACTACTGTCTCTATGGTCGGTGGCATTATGGACTAATGAATAAAAATAACCACCTCATACAGTGTTCCACAGTGTCATACAGCTATTTCACATACTTGCTTCATTCTTGCAATGACCCAAATTTAAGTGTCATATTTAGATCTAGGAAAGGCACAAATTAATATCTCCACTAATGAAAAAGCTCAAGGTTAAGTGACTTACCCCTGGTCGCCCTGCTATAAACGGCAAAGGCACGATTTTCAAACCGGCCTTTGGATACCACAAGTGCTCTGCCACCAATTCCACTGTGACCAGTAAAGACCCTAGAATGGTTTAGTACTAGCCGACGAAGTCACAGTTGTTCTTTTCTTCGGATTCTTCCCTAACTGCCGTCACCCATGGCTCTGACGCAGAGCTGAGTTAATCATCCTAATCAACGGCACAGCCAATTAAGTAAAAATATTAGAATACCATGCTTGACCGTTATATGCTCCATACTGTCACTATGCACTTCTGCCTGGCCAAGTACATGGCCCATTCATAAGATTATTCACAAGAGGCTGGATCACCATAATTCCTCATCATTGCAGGGAGATAGATGCCAGTTTCCCTGACTTATAAGCGGTAAGGTTTTTGTATAAATACCTGAAGATGTAAATGTAAGTATACTTGTGCCTAGAAACCTGTTCAATTACGATCTTGTCCACATACAGAAGACTTTATTTTGTTGTATATTTCTTCTATTAGTTGTCCAATATGCTACAGTTCACAGAAATAGTGGTTAGGGAACCACTCAAATCACTGCTAATTTGCTAAATGATGAAACAACCCCAGGTTTCTGAAAGATTTACCGAGCATACACATTAGATCTCCTCTTGTCTGAGTGTTTACCCTGTGGTTCACACAGCAAGGTCAGCTCTCCACACAAAATGGGAGGTCTGACATGCCCCCCGGCCTCGGCTCTGTAGTCCCCCCACTGAGCCGTACCTCGGGAGGACCTGCTGAAAGCCCAGCAGCTGAGGTGAGCTGGGGTGTTTTTCCCCTGAAAAACCTATACAATAATGTAAGGGTGAGAGAGATAATGGTGGACTCCTAATTAAAGTTTCAAAGGTTTCTTAACTTTTTAAAAGACTAATAGCATAGTAGGGCCTGATTTTCAAAGGGGATCATTAATTTTTCTTAATTTTAAACTAAATCTCAAAGTATATTTTATTCATATTCAGAAAAGGATAAACGGAAGATCAAAAAGCAATGATGCAGACCTCACCGGTGCCCAGCCCCCAAGGGAACCATTGCACTGCATTTTTTATGTTAGCCGACCTTTTCTTTTTAGTATTCATGAAAACTTAGCAAATAATCACATGGAATTGATTTCAGGGACATATATCTTTTGCTTCCTGCCTGAAACGGGAAGCTCAAGCATGGTTCTCTGACACGGGGATGCCCTTTCATTCCGTCTTTAGTAAAAGCAACTGTACAGAACAAGCAAATGAGCAACCCGATGAAATCACCCATCCCAAAGTCTGCACTCGTCTGGCTCTTCAATTCATCTTTCTCTGTCTACACAGGGCTCTTATTCGCCTTCAAAGCAAGCTCTGGGGCTATGGAGACAATTCAGGTGCAATGAACAGAAACCCCTTCACTTGTTAGCCAAGAGTATATTTAAGGTGCTGAAAAATGAAAAGTTAATACAATGTACTATTCAGTCTCAGTAAATCACCTTTAAGTTTAACATCTTAAAGGTCCTATCGGCCACCAAGCCCTGCATTATGCCATGTTTATCCTTATTTCGTTCCTGAGTTTCACAATGACTTGCTGAATTAGAAAAACAATACATTACAATGCAAAATGGAGTCACAGCTATTTATTTTCATTTTATAAGGGAGACAGCTAAGAGATAACTTGTTCAAAAGAAGGCAAAAGGCAACCAAATGTCATGGGCTCAAGATAAGCCAGCTGGCGCTATCAACCACACCAGACAGGCTACCAGTTTATAATTCAAATGTTGGAATGTTCATCATTAGAATGTTCAACTTCCTGAAGTAAACATGGACTATTTTGCTAGTAATTAGAGCCAAAATGCTTTTATACTCCATTAGGGGTCACAGAAAGATAAAAGGCTAAGCAACCCATCCGACACAAACTCCCTGTTTGTCCACAAAGGGATTCACAATGGGGTAGCCACTTTCAAGTAAATGTGATATGCTGTAATTTGAAGTAGAGGATAAGATTTATTTTACTCCCACAGCCAAGAAACCTGGGATTCCCTTGACTAAAATCATTCTTTTAGCTTAAGATATAATTCTCTACAATGCCTTTTCTAAAATGGGTGTATGTGTGTGATTTTGTATGATTAGTGCTGGACCATGTTAAAAGGCATTGACTTGCTCTCACTCAGCAAAGGAGGAACTGGACAGGTAAATATTCATAGGAGACAGCTTGTTTGTAAATTTTCAGAGCTCAGGATGCTAAAGTGCAGAACACCAGGTGAACTGTTACTATTGGGTCCTTGTATAGCCAGAGTAAATCAAGAGAATATATAGTTCTCGGAGCAAGGAGACACTGTAAGTAGATGATTTAAAAAAATTAGAAAGGCTTTCATTCTTGGCCACTTTTGAGTTTTGCCCCACTCTATAATAATCATAAAATTCAAATTGCCGCAGAACTGATGAACTGCAGGATTAAGAGAGAACCACCATACATAATAAAAAGACCAACCCCAGGTGGGAAATAAGATGACCAAAGAAAAACAGCATGTCAGGCAGTTTGGAAATAAAATTCAGGAAATTCAATATTCACTGTTAATTTTCCCATGAATCCCTCATATTGTTTTCTTTTTTGTCTCTAGCCAGCTGTGCTTTTTAATAGGAAAATTGTTTGCTATTCAGATATATTCCAATTATTTCTTAAAAAAAAACTTGTATAGGATTATCAAGTTTGTCCATTTGAGAAAATTTCTCTCCACTTTTTATTGCTTCATGTGGCGTCCACAATGTGGCCTTGATTATGTAGAATTACATTTTTCATTGTTATTAATAACAATCACTTTAACAAGTGAAAATGTAGATTGTTTACAGCTTTAATTCAAGTAGAGACAATGAGAGCTAAATAAACTCCATGTGAACTGGAAGCTGGGTGATATGGATAAGGCCACAGGATAAGCAGCTTCCAGAGGTGTAGACATAGGACGAATGCTTCACATCCGAATGCTCAGGTCAGTCCCAACACAAACTGCCTCCACTGAAAACGAGTTCATTAACTTGCAACAAGGCCTCCAGCTGCTCATTAGCTGTGAATACTCTGGATAGGAAACAAGGAGCTGCTTCTTTATTTATCACTTTAAAGAAGCAAAAATATGGCTTTCAATGTGATGCATACTGGAGACACTGATTTATTCAAAAGACTTTTTTTAATGTAAGCTACTTGTGTTTTGGGTACCCAGCCCTCCAAGTTGTGTGTGTGTGTTGTTTGTTTTTGTTTTTTTTAATGGCAAAATCCTCCATTAGTGTTCCTGGGCCTCTTCTATCTGCAAGTACAATCAACGGGTAAAGACAGTTAGTGACTTCTCTATTTCCAAAATTTAACTAGTGCCACCATATTTGCTTCTCAACATTCTCTTTTAATGGGATTATTTACACATGTGTAAAAGTGACTTTCCTAGCTTTATTCATTTTTACCTCTTCTTTATATGAGAAAAGCACCACCAAATCCCTAAAGTAAACAGCATAATGATACTACACTGCTTATAACATACTTACCCTACTTCATTATTCATTGCATTCTCTAGATGAATCAGATGTTTTCTATTGTTAAAAGTGCCATGGAAAAGTTAGGTTAAATCGTAAATGACCCTCAGTGCTTACCTGGGGAGAAGTGAAAGCAACTTCACCACCACAACGCCCTGGGAACTAAGGAAATGACCCACTTTTCACCAAAAGTTTTTTCAATCCTCACTCTCCTTGATATTTTTTGGTGCAAACTGTTTACCACCCTCTCCTTGCTGAACTACTTCCCTCGGCTACTAAGTGTAATACACTTAGTCTTCCTGCCTCCCAAACACAGCTGCTTCTTCCTCCACACTTACACGCTGACCTTATCCCAGTCTCTACCTGTGCATACTCCCCAAATCCGATCATCAGTATAACACTCTTTTCTTATACCATTAAGAAAATCCATCCTTGATTTTGTCTCCGTTACCACCTCTGTGTATTTGAAAATCAAATCTTTCTTGACAACTCATCCTTCACCCAAATTCTAGGACTGTATCTTTATCATTCTATCACTCAGATTTTCTAGAAAAAAACAATGTGGTTGTCATTTTTAACAGAACTACATATCCAAATGATTAGCTTCCCAAATGTGTTATTTTGCTGTAGCCCTCCAGGAAAATAGTAACAACTAGAAAACTAGTCAAAATGGCAGCAATGAAATATCAGTTTCACAAGGGATTAGACTGTATTTTTCTTAGCATTCACTGTATCTGTTTTTAAATCAAAATCTTTAAGGTTCACAGGTGGCAGAGATATTCCAGTTTCTATGAATTTTTACATATGGACTATATGCCCTGACATTTCATGTCTCCTCTTCTTGCCCTTGAAATCAAGAATTCGGTCTCAAAATACAGTATTTTATAGGGAACACTAAGCACAGAGGTTGCCTTAACAAGAAAGTATTCTAATTCTATCATAAATTAAAGGCAGCACTTCAGACAACAGAGCATAAACTGCTGCCACTCTGTTCCTGAAAAGGAACAAATGATACTTTCTGTAAGACCTGTCTTTCTATCACCAGGAACTACAAGTTCAAAAAATAACCAATGCAAGAATGTGAAAGTTCAGCATGTTGATGTACTAAAAGAGATCCTGGGTGGGTCCAAATGTATGTTTTTTCACAGAGTTCTCCCACCTCTCCAGTTTTAAACTGGGAAAGTCTCTCAATGTGCACATTTGTCGTAAATATTCCCTTCTAACTGACATTGAATCAGCAAATATTTACTAAGTAGGTGCTAAAGACTCGACAATAAATATACCGGAACCCTCACAAGTTGAGACTCTAAAGGAAATGTTCCAGCCCCAGCTCCACAATTCAGTAGCTACGTCACCTCGGGCAAGTCATTCACCTCTCTGGGCCTACGTTTCCTCCTCTGTACAGCCTGGAGAATAATGGCATCTGTGCCATAGGCAGGGCCGATCTGGTGATGGAATAAGTTCACTCATAAGATGAGAGTAATAATACCATCTTCTTCTTGAGGCCCCTGTGAGAATTAAATTAATGGACACATGTAAAACGACGAGAGCAGCCCCTGGCACACTGCACACTCTCAGTAATGTTAATCCTTATCATCACTGCTGTCATTTCCCGACACCACAAACTTAGTAAAAGTTCCAACAAGATTCAATCCCAGGAACATAGAGCAAGCCGTTCTGAGACATGCTGTGGCGCTGCTGTACTGTCCCCAAACTCTGCCTATAGGAGCTCAAGGGATGTGACAAAGAGGAAATAGCCCTTGAATGGACAGTGATAAAATGAGCTCAATGTTCCAGGCAGACAGGAAAGAGAAAGTCAAGGGTAAAGGTGTTCCAGACAAGGAGGCAAGAAAGGGCAGGCGGCGCTGGCAGGGCAGATGAGCCCGTTAGCATTGTTAGAGGACAGGAAACACATTTGGGTTAGAAACCCATGTAGGGACAGGTGATACACCATTATCAGTCACACCAAGGGGTAGGGGCATTTTTTTCTGGAGATGAGAAAACACAGTGAATAATATGATCAAGTCATTTTCCATTCATCTGGAGGACTGCAGGGGTCACAGCTAAAGGTGGGGGGTCTGTTAGGAAGCTATGCAGTAGCCACGGCAAGGCACTAACACAGCCTGACCTGAGGCAGGGACGGCTGAGGAGAGGAGGGCACACAGCCCAGAGACCACCAGCAGAGCAGCGGACACATTCTGGGCCTGAGTCAGAAGACCAAAGCATAAGTACCTGATCCTCTCACTCTGTCACATGGGACATGAATGCTCTCTCCAAGAGGCTCCGTCCTGTACAAGGAAGTAGTGCTGCATTCACCATAAGATTGTTGTAAGACTCAAAACATGACGTGAGGGACAATGATTTGCAATTTGGAAAGTTCTGTATAGACATACAATTTACTCATATTGTCTCCAAAGTCAAAGTCTTTCCCACAATGATTTGGGATGACCACCTCAAGAATTGGCGACTCCACACTGCTCCAAGGGTAGATGACTTTCTCACTTCAACAGCTATTAATTATTTTTCTCAGAGAGATCCTTTCCTTGGAAAGACCTTCTCATTATCTTTTTTTTTTTTCCAAGAGAAAAAATATATATATCTTTGGTCTTTCGACTGTCCACCCTGGCTTGCTAGTCCCTTCCATTTCCAATGCCTTCACACTCATGTGTGCGTGGCCACACACTATTCCTTCTGCAGGCTCCCTTCTCATTGTGATCATTATCCAATTTCTAATCAAACCAGTGAGGACTGAACAGGTTCTTAATGCCATGTAAGGTCCAGGTATAGAGAATCCTTCTACGTTTTCTGGACTTGATACATAATGGTCCAAATAGAATAAAAGTTACAGAGGAAGATGCTCTACTCCTTCTGTCACTGTGGCCAAGGCACCACATGTTCAAATAATAGGAAAAGTGATCACTTGGGAAATGATCCTCCATGACATATGGTAGCTGTATGTGTCTCTTTGAATTGTCTTTCCCCTGTATTCTTTATGTTATTATAATCCCACCAAAAATGCTCCCAAGAAATCATTTTGGGTTAGAATTTGTATAATGGACATTTCTAGGTATGATGGCAAACAGAAAGATATGTTCATACCTTTTATTTTTTAATTTGTCTGCTTGCTCGTCAACCCAAATCTCTCTGTACCTGTTACTTACCTGTTTCTTAGCTCACACCTACATATCATTTCTCTGCTCAGTAAGGCTGGAGCCAGAAACCCACAAATATTCCCCAGGCTGCATTGTCCTCTGGCTTCCTGTTGGATATTATCAATAGGCTGTAGTAGCAGGAGGACAGAGGCTGGAGGATGAGTAACCTTTGTCCTTTCTCCCTGCTCTCTCTCACCTGCCTTCCTCTCTGGTTCTCTCTTTCCACCAGCCTCTGCTCCTGGCAGGGTCTCTGGAAGTTGCCATGTTGTCCTCACTCCTCTGAGCCCCCTCCTCCACGGTGCCAGCGCTGGCTAAGGTGTCCCTCTGTCATGCTTTTATCACCTGAGTGAATTTTCTCACCAATCCCAGCCATGGTCATTGGGCCTCTTCTTACAAGGTTCAGCAGCCCATATGGGACATCATGCAGGACATGTGCTTTGGACTCTGATAACACCATATCCTGCCTTTTCTGCCCTGAGATCTGTGGGCAGTAGCAGCTTCCTGATGTTACCAAGTTCTTGCTACTGACTTCCTGTTCTTTCAGCTCTTCTGATACTTTTTTTTAACTATTCCCTTAATTAAGTCCCCTCTTTGCAGCATATCTAGGTCTTTATTTCCTTTAAAGTACCCTGACTTACATAGCACTCAGTACCAGTAGTGATCCCAGGAAACACTCCCTCAAAGCTGGATCCCAAGACTGATCTGCTTACCTGTTTGAGCTTGAATAGAGTGATCTCCTTATTAGCAGTAGAAAATAGATATCCTGTAAACTATGGCTTGAAGTGACATTATATAGCTGTATCTCCTCCGGGAGCTTGAGATAAAAGTTCTACTGAAGACAAGGCTTTGGGAAAACAAGTGGCTACTTCATTTAACTGTAACTTTCAGTAATGATGATTTGAAGGACTACAGAATGGAGCAGTTCTGAATGCACTGGAGATACACAGGAAGGAAACAATAAGCTCAGGGGTTCAAATTCTTAAGGCATGGTCAGAAAACCAAAGAGCTTCACAGTAGGGTAGCTCTTAAAACAAACAACAAACAAAAAAAACCTCACATAGCATAACCACAGTGCATATAAGGCTGAAAATTATGCTAAAAATTAAACAGTAAGTTGTAGTACAGATTTGGGGGGGCACATGGCCAGAGGGCGATGAGAATGTTTCATCCTGTAGGGATCTGTGTGGTGGCCAATAAATTGTCATGTCCCTAGGAAAGAGAGAGATGAGCTGCCTATTGAATCATTATCTGGCCCATATAATCAGATAAGCTCAAGTCTGATGAGCAGAAAGTAACTTGAGTCAGTACAATGGAGAGTCAGGACAAAACCATCTCACCAACGCAGAGTCCATTTCTTGGAGGGGAGGCTGGCTCCTCCTAAGCCAGGACCTGCAGCACCGTCACTGTGGACATCACCATCCTTCTCCCAGCACTTTCTCCAACCAGCCTGTGGCGGTCTTGAGTGGCTGTTCACCGGGGAGACAGAATCACCCAGATCTTTAGGATCATCAGGCTCCTGCTCTGCATTGACACTAATCTCTAGGGAAAGTCGCTGTGATTTACTGTCAGAAGGGAAACTTGCAGAGTTCCAATAAAAATGGAGTTTTGGCCCAAGTTCCTCTTATAGCAGGGCCACAGATCCACTTTGGGGATCTACAGTTACTGAAGGTATAATTGGTTATATATACTTAGCAACTGGCAGATTCTTTGGATTGGTTACCTGACCTAAGGTAAGAAAGGCCAAGTGGATGTCCCTGGGATATCACCACACTGTCTGCTACCAACTAGTAAAATAAAAGCAATATTATACCCTTGGATAAATTCATGAATTTAGTCATACCACAGAAATATCATAAAAGACTTGAAAGATGTGGTATCAGTGACTGGTACCTCTTTGGTCCAGACAGAAGTTAAATCATTTGTAAAAGGAATAAATGGACCTTCCTAGGATGGTTTTTTCATTAGTGTAGAATGGAAGTTTGCTCATGAACACAAGGCTGTGTAGAGATTTCTAGGAGCCCAAAAGGTAGCTGTTTCAGGATTTACCTGTTGGCTTTCAAACCCATGAGCACTCTTACATAATTGGCTCTGTGACACCAGTGCCATAAGTCTGAAAACTACATTTCCCAGACTCCCTTTCCCGCTGGCTTGCTGTGAATTTTGCCATTTGAGGAACTTGTGGGACCAGAAGGCAGGAGGAAGGGAGAAGCCTCCGGTCATTCCCACTGTCCCCATGCCCCTCCTGATGGTGCCTCTGAAGTGGCTGCACCTCCGTGCAACCCAAGCGTTGAGCAGTAGTCTCTCCTCACAGTCATCGCTGGCTACACAGCCCCTTACCACAACTCCAGCACTGGCCCAGGACACCCCTCCTCACAGGTCCCCACACCAGCTGGCCAGCCTCAGTATCCCTCGGGGCACTGGCAGCACAGCAGCAAGTGCGCTTTTGGATTCTCGTAAAAACACTTTCTTCCTGTTTGCCCCCTGAACTGATATTACTTATTTTGGGCTTACATCGCCTGCCCTGATTTGAACTTCGGTCCATCCCACACTTTTGTAACTTCCCTATCTCACGTCCCCTCTGTTTGAAGTGCATACTCTGATGTCCATTTTTCCAATTGGACTCCAGCAGAAAAATCCTCCATTTCAAAAAAGTCTCAATGGAAATGGCACATATACATCCCTTCCCAGCCCATCTTTGCTTACCCTGCACTTCCTGCTGCCCACGCTAGGCTGCTTAATAAACTCTTACAGTGTCTTTCCCCTTGACACCAAATTTGTTCTCTATTTCAGTTGGGAATTGTAACATCAAAATGCTCCAATCAGAGAAATGTCCTGGACTTAGGCCATACCGTCCTTATGAAACATCCTCACATCCATCAGTTTTCACTGCCAAGGAGCTATTTCTTTAGAATTGCAGTGACTGTAACCGACCTGAGAACAGGGACTTTGTTGCATGTTCATCTGTGCTTCCTCACCACGTTTTTGAATGTTTGGTTAATAGTATCAAGTGTATGGATAAATAAAGTGTCTGCATACAAAAGCAGTGCTGCCAGTCAAGTTAAGAGAAACCTCATATTAAACCTCATTTTAATTTCCTACCTGTTAATAGAACCAAAGTTTAGTGTTGGGGCCTTTCCCTTCAGACCAGTACTATGAGTCAAGGTCCTTAGAGGAAGAGAGTTCTTGGAAAGCCAGTCCCCCAAAAAGGCTGAAAGCTCTGAGTCACAGCCTGGACTCCCTGTGACTTGAATACATAGTATTTCTATTATAACTGTATACACTACAAATAATTTTGATACATGTATTTAATATGTCAATTAGAGTTCTCATATTTTAAAGTAAAAGCAAGGTTTACATCATCAGAAAGCACAAAAAGGCAGGATCATTTTAGTGGTGTCTAAAAGATTTTATGAAACTTCCTTCTGAAGCACATCTGGTATTTCACTTTAAGAATCTAATAAATATTTTAGAATGGCATTTCATTTGTTTTACAGTGACATTTGGTATTAGAATGAAGAGCTGGAAGAAGAAATATAAAAAGGTTCCCTCTACTACTCACTGGATTCCTTATATTTAGAGAACAAACTGATTTATAACGTTCATAAGAGTCACTTTAAATCACTACCAACTGCAGTAGAACCTCAACCAGCAATGCAGAGGTGAAGTCCACTGAATCCTAAATACACAAATCCACAGTTGACTCTAAATGGCTTTCAACTTTATTTATTTAGCATATTCTATTGAATCATACCTCACACAATGCTATTCATTATCATTCCATGAGACGTCACTGGGAGTGGTGCCATTTCACATATGAGTAAGAAATTCATGATATAGAAAAATTATATTACTTTTAGTAAAATCATATTTTTAACAGTCATTTGCCCTAAGTCCCTGAACACCCAGGATACTTAACCTAAGGTCATTCTCAGCACAACACATTCCTCATAGAGCAGAAGCAAGTGAAAATAGAAATCAGAATTCCAAATCTGTATGGAATCTCTAAGGCAGTGGTTCTCGACTCTGTACATTAGTATCACCTGGGTGGATATCCCATCCAACACTTCAGTCATTAGTATTTATCAGGAGTAAAACGAGAGCAGTACAATAGTCAAGCGTGAGTGCGGGGCTAAGGAAAGCAGGTGAATATTAATTAGTCACTTCCCCCTCTCTCTTATTTCCCCAACAAACTCTCGGTGCTAATGAATCACAATCTAAGGACTGATTGGCTCTGTTTTCCCTGCTTAGGGATCTCCACCCTGAAGTTCATTAACCCCCTACAGTTTATGTCAGCTCTTTGGAGATAACATAAACTGAAGCTTGGCTATGAAACAAAATAACATGACATTTAAGGAACACAACCATTACACAAGGAAAGCATGATACTGGAAATACAGATTCCAACAGGCAACAACATTTACAGATAAACTGAGAACTTTATCATAATACACAAATTTGATGGATGTGAAAGGATATTATCAATATGAAAGAATAAAAGTGACAAAAGAGAACCAAGCAGAAGTATTATCTATTAAAAATTTGATAGCTGAAATAAAGGACACGATAGATGGATGTCTTTGGGCTCCACATGGGACTTGTTTTGGCTGGTGTGAGGTTTTCAGACATGACAAAAGGCTTCAAATACGCTTGTATGGTGGAGCGTATGCTCTTGCTCTTCTGCTATCAACGTGTCCTGGATAGGCCACCAGCCTTAGGAGGAAAATGAAAGGCCCCTGGAGCAGACAGAGTCACCCAGTGACCCACAAACTCATGACTGAAAAATAAATGCTTATTGCTGGACACCACTGAGAGTGATTTTATATACATATACACCATTATTAAGGTAATACATGATGATATAAGTAGCACAATGATACAGCTGAGGATGAATTAATAAACTGGAAAACCAGATTGAGGCAATCTCCCAGAAGGAACAAGTCAAGTCTAAATAAATGGAAAATATGGAAGAAAATAAAAAAGACATGAAAAGTAGAAATAAAAGCGCTAATATCTAGGTAATAGAAATCTAAGAAAGAGACTACACAAAGGTGAGAAGACACTTGAGGAAATAATGGAGGTAAATTCGGGGGGGAGGGGTGTTTAAGAAGTCACAGGAGTCACTTGGTAGGAGACGGTACAGACTGGATTAGGTTGTCTATAAGAAGGAAAAAAAGAAAGACAGAATTGAGCCATCCTGTTACTTGAGAAATCCTGTGGGTTTAGTACATTTTTAAGAATCTATGAGACTTGCTACTGATTGTAGGGTTCAAACATCACGAGCGTAGAATAGTAACGGCATTAACGACAATGGGCAAATTGAGAACAGGAATACACACGGTAGGGAGTAAGTGAAATAGTTAGTTCACTTGTAGAGAAATTGATCTGGAGAAAACGAGGATATTTTCTTCCACTACATCAATATACGCAGAATTATCCAGTTAGAGAAGCTCTATGTTTCAACCAGTTGCCCGTGTCTCTGACTCTGCCTGAAACCAACTAAATAAATCTCTTGAGATACAGATGGGATGTCCTGCATCAATTCAGCCTACTCAGTGGTCGATTGCAGCACATTTTCAACTCAAGCCCACATCCTAAATGGGAGTTTTTATATCAGCTAGAAAACACCAAATCAAATGTATTAATCAGACGAATACACACATTCCAGATTGTATACTACCTAAGACAAAGACTGGGTCTTCTGTTTGTTTTTTATTCAGGTACAGCAACTATCAGAGCACTTTATTCACATCACACATCCAAGGCCACTGTTAATACTCTGTTTCACAACAAGGTCCATCTCTTAGTAAGTTTTCTATCCACAATAATTCTTGTACAAAAAAAATACCCTTTAAAAGTTTTGAATAAACATCCAAATGTTCCATGGTTTTATGTTGTTCTTATTTTCACTCTTAAGAATTCTTCAGTGATATTTGAAGAAAGTTTTTCTCTTTTCTCCATCTAGTAAAATAGTTTCAATAAACATCATTCCCTTTTTACCTAAACAGATTGAAAGTTTCTCAGAACACAAGGGTATTAACAGGAAATCACTAAAAAAAATAGTCATTCAGTCATGTTTCATAGCATGCTGAAATAATGTTTCTAAAAATTAAATAAATGTAGTTATACAAAACTGTGTGATCTGGCATACCTCCTCAGTCCCGCTTCAAGAAGATTCTGAAACATCTATACAATAATCTTTAAATAGAACAGTGAGCTCGTTTGAAAAGTATGGATGCTCTTTGTGTCTGAAGAAACATTCCTAAAGGATCTCTGCCAGTCCTTCAATAACACGCAGGTGACTTTACATAAATGTCAATCAAAGCTCTTTCCTTTTCCATCAGATATTGTCATGTAGGCCTAAGCGAGAAAAGGGAGGTCAAGATTTTCAGTGACCTTCTCAGCAGCTGGGCTAGCTTTCATTAGATAGCTCATTAGCGCAAACAGGCTGATTGACAAGGTTACCCCAAACTAAGAAGCAGGAGCCAAACAGATCATTTGCATATTATATTAATGACATTCAGCGTACCATTTGGTGTTCCTAGGGGGATAGAAGAAGAGCAAACTGTAATTTTCACAATCATTAATTGTTTAAAGGAAACTGCAGATTCTTATAACACTTAGGATGGTTAAGGAATTTCAATTTAATGTAGAATAGGAGGAAAGCTATATAATTCTGGAGCAGGAGGCCTGCTGTTCATTTTACTTGAGATTAACTCTTCACAGTGCCAAGCACGTTCTACTCTAGGGATGACACTGTTTACTAAGGCAATTGCAGAGCCTCTTGCCCTAATGAGGGATAGGGGTTAAGAGCAGAGATGCGGATATATGCCAATAAATAATGACAATTATTTGTGCATTTTACCCCTCAGTGAATCAATGTGAGTGCAAGCAAGAGTGTTAAAATAGAATCTGCCTGATTCCTTGCCTCCAAATTCCTGCAGCTCCCACAGCTGAGTCTACTTAACCCTGGTCTTCAGCCTTGCGCCTACTGTAGATTCTGGGACTAACTTGCACCTAGCAGGAGAAAGACAGGGGTTATTTAATTAGTTGTCTTATTAGTCCTGCTTCCGTTTTCCCACTGAGTCAAGGAACCAGGTTATATTAGTTTCCTAGGACTGTCATAACAAAATACTACAAACTAGGTGGCTTTAAAAAGAAGAGAAATTTATTCTCTCCCTGTTCTGAAGGCTAGCATCTGAAGTCAAAGGTGTTGACAAGACCATGTTTCCTCTGAAGGATCTAGGGAAGACTCCATCCTTGCTTTTTCCACTTCTGGTGGCTGCCGACCATCCTCGGCACTCCTTGGCTTGTAGCTGCATCACTCCAGTCTGTGCCTCTGTCTCCACATAAGTAACTTCCCACTGTGTTTCTCTGTATCTTCACATAGCCTTCTTGTAAGGACATCAGTCATTGGATTTAGGACCCACCTAACCCAGTATGACAGCATCTTGATTAATTATATCTACAAAGACTCTATTCCCAAATTAGATCTCATTCTGAGTTGTGAGTGGATATGAATTTTGAGATGACACTATTCAACCCAGTACACAGGTCTCTCTGCCTTTTTGATGACAATTCACATCTGCATGGTCACCAGCTCTACTATAGATTCCTTGTCATCTTTCTTTGTATCTTAATTTCTAGTCTCATTTCCTTGGTGAATTTGTCTTTGCTCCCCTGATTCTCTCAGAAACTGAAGAATAGTACCTGAAACTGTTACTGGCCTCCGAGTAGAGGTTTTTCCAAGTTCTTGATGTTCGTAGGGAGAAGAATTTCAGGACACACCACATAAGCCAAGAAAGGGACAGCTTTTTATTGAAAGTGAAAGTACATTCTCAGGAAGGAGAGTGGGAAGGCTCAAAAGAAAGCAGCTGCACTGGGAGTGGTTTTAGATGTTTTGCAGTCTTACTAATTGAGGGGAGGAATATTCAAGGGGTTGGCTTTTACTAAAAATTTGGGTAGTAATTCCTAGAATTGGGTTCCCTCCCATTTTCATACTTTATATGATTGTTTTAGAACTGTTATGATGATTTCAAGGGCAGAGAAATTTTAAAACTACAATGTAATGATGTTGTAATTAGCGAAAGTTCATGTAAGGTGGCAGAGATAGCTGACAAGCTGGTTGAAGCCAGTTCTTGTCTGTGGTTATCAGCTCCTCTAGTTAGCTTCTGCTTGAGGGTTGTCTACTTTAATACCTGCACCCAATCTTCAATTCCCTGTATGTGGTCTCAGCCCTGACTCCTAGTCTCCTACTCCAGCAGAACCATGACCCAGATGCTGATAACGATCTCTGATGTGCAATGTCAGAATCTCCAGGCACATGCTGCCTCCAGTGCAGCAGAACCCCTTGGGGGTTGCCGACACTCTTCGGTATCACCTGCCTTCCCATCAGACTGTTTTACATTGCTTTATGCTGAGCTCAGCTCTACCACGATACCCGCCAGCCTGGCCACTGTCTAATGGGAAGGCTGCCCAGGTAAGGTAAAAATCCCAAAAGACCCCATTCAACTTGTCCTTTTCATATACTCTTCTATATGAAGTTGTTTTTTTTTTTTTTTTTGCCTACAAGTTTGTCAGACTGTGCTGTGACACTCATTTTTAAGTTATAAAATTCATTTAATTATGAAATATTTCAAACATATGGAAAAGTAAATTTTATTTAACAACCCCCAAATCTCAGAGGTTTTATTTGTTTCACAAACTTTATGTTCTTCTCTGTTTAGCTACATATTCTCTCAGCATTATCTTTATTCTGACCCAGACTGCCAGCGCAGCCACTGTCTGGAACTTCACTGGCCCTAGATGGTTTTTAACTGAAAGTTAAATGATCACTTTTCCTCATCAATCATTGGACCAAATTAATCTCTCTCAACCACAAGGGGCAGGACGGCAATTCTACCATGTGTCTGGATGCTGAAGAGCCCAGGAATGTTTCATGACCTGGAAGAACAGCCACACACTGGACTAAGTGGGTAAACCTAGAAGTAGGTACATTAATACTTCAGTGAGGACAACTCAATCCATAAGATCATTGGAAAATAGATACCAAAATCAGGGTGTTAGCAGGGCTGCCTTCATTTCTGGGGGCTCCAGGGAAGAATCACTTTTAAGGTCATTCTTGTTGTTGATAGAATTCAGCTTCTTGTACTCATAGGACTGAGGTCCCCACTTCCTTGCTGGCTGTGAGGTAGGGGATGGTCTCTGCTCCCAGAGTGAGTGGATCTAGCTCTTCTCATGCTTGAAATCTGTCTTCTCCCACCACCCCATCTTCCTGACTCTAGCCAGAGAAAATTTTCAACTTTTAAGGGCTCATGTAATGAGATGGGGTCCACCTAGATAATCCAGGATAATCTCCCTATTTTAAGATCTGTAACCTTAATTACATCTACAAAGTCCTTGTTGCCATGAAGGTAACATATTTACAGATTCCAGGGATTAGGGCATGGATATCTTTGGGGGGCTATGCTGCCTACCATTGTCATCAATATTTTATCTTCACTTCCTGTTCTTATGTTTCTCATTTTTCCTCTTTCTGTTATAGAGATAAATTTTAATTGTTCAATGTGTACTTGAAAACAATCTGCATACTTATATACTGTAATGAATGTTTCCTCACATTTTTACATCATGGTATAAAGAGAAAAAGGAAATATTTATTTGGTACACTGGAGTAAATTAAAGGCGTTCAGGGGCATCTAAGTGGAGCTTGGTGGGAAAAAAATTCACTGTATTTTCTTCATATTAGAGAGTTATAATAGGAAAAATAATTATTAGGGAAGATGTTAAACATAGGCTATGTATAAAATTCCCAAATATTTTTCAAAGATATAAATGAGAAACTTGAGAACACTTTGCAAGTATATTTTGCTTTAATATCAGGTTTGATGCATGAAATATCTATACGTGATTCTTGAACAAGACCTTTTAATGATGATCTCTTCAAATTTTTGATAGTCACCTTGGACAAGACACTTTGTTCACAAAAGTGGGTGATAAAAATTTTAAGTTATTTTTCTGAAACTTCAAAAACATACAATAGTTGAAATTACACTTAAAGAATTTAACAGAATTTCCATCTCTTACATTGACAAGGGTCATATTGAAATTTCTTGAAATATGAGACGATTTTAAATCTAATTGAACTTTTTCATGTCAAGTATCTCAAAATCATGACGAAGCTCTAGATTTCAAGTTCCACATGCTTTATTAGAGCAGTTAGTGGCTAACTTAGATACTACGGATAAGGGTACTTCTGCCACAAATAGGGAAAAGAATGTAATATATGTAAAAAGAGAGATTCAGGGTGCTCCAGAAGATACAGCCATTAAATCTCCTCCTCCACCTGTGCCTCCTTCCCACACCCAGCCACGCAGCCAGCTGCACCTCGGGCTGCACGCCACGCTCTTCAGACCCCGGAACACCAGCTCCCGCAGCAGCTCCAGCCGCGCCTTGCCAGCAACGGGCAGCAGTGTGCTCTACCGCTGATGCAAAAGTCAACGTCCAGGTGTCGGGGCTCTCCCGGGGGTGTGTTTAACCTGATGTCATTCCCCAGGCCCACCACCTGGGGGCCCCACAGAGAGCCCAGCGGGAACCTGCTCACCCCACCACCCTTCAGGAGCCCACCCCAGGCAGGAGGCTTCTGGTGGCTAGATGCCATTCTCTCCTTATGAGTTCCAGAATTTTCTTCACGGAGAGCACTTGATTAGTCAGCATTCTGAAATATTTCTGGAAAATGTCTCTATCTGCCCTCATTTTGAATCATAGTTACTCTGGGAATAAATTCAAGGTTGACTTCTATTTGCTCTCAGTCTAGTCGTTTTCTTTACAGGCAAATCTGTCTCTTCTCTGTGGTTTCTTTTAAGATTTTTCTGTCTGTCTTCAATCTTCTGCAGTATTACTCTGATTCACCCCGCATGCGTTAGCTTTTAATATATGCTGCTTGGGACTCAGAATACAATTTAATTTTTTATTGAAGTACAATTTACATACAATGAAATGCACAGACCTCAGGCATAGTTTGATGAGTTCTGGCACGTGGAAATTCCACACTTTAAGGATGAAACCAAACATTCTATCACCATAGGATGTCCCCTTGTGCTCCCCTCAAGTCAGACTGATACTTGACAGTCAGCCAGGACTGTGATGTTAATTATTATAGATTAGTGTTGCCTGACCTATAATTTTTTATGAATGGAATCATATAGTTTGTACACTTTTGTGCCTCGTTTTATTTGTTCAAAATAATTTTAGGGAGATTGATCCCTAAAAATTAATTTTTGTTTTTTGTTTATCAGTAGTTTGTTGTTTTTTATTGCTGAATACTCATCCATAAATAAATGTGCCATAATTTGCCCATGTTGATGGACATTTGGGTTGCTTTCATTTTTCGGCTATGAACATTTTATTCAATTCTTTTTGTGGACATATGTTTTAATTTTCCATGCGTGTATACACAGGAGTAGAATTGCTGGATTGTAGGGTAGAAAAATGTTAAATTTTATAACTATCAAATAGTATTCAAAAAATATTTTACCATTTATACACTATCAGTTGCAAATTATGGGAATTACAATTGTTTTGCATTCTTGCCAGTATTTGGTCTTGTCAGTCTTTTTAACTTTAGTCATTTCTGGTGGAAAGATATCTCATGGTTTAAATTTGCATTTCAGTGATGATTAATGACATTGAGCATCTTTTAATGTATTTATTGGCCATTTGTACAACTTCCTTTGTAAACTGTTCAAGTTTTTTGATGATTTTTAATTAGGTTCTTATTTTTTATCTGTAGAGGTTCTTCGCATATTCTTGACTTGATTTCTTGGTCATTACGAATATTTCTCCTAGTCTGTAACTTTTATGCATTTTCTTAATCATAACTTTTAATGAGAAGAAATTTTTAATTTTGACGAAGTCCAATTTACCAATTCTTTTCTTTTATAGATCTTTCTTTTTTCTTCCCTTTATATTTCTTTTTCTTTCTTGCACTCCAAAGATAAATATATGTTATCCTATGTCTTCCCCTAGAAGATCTGAGTTTTACATTCTATGTTGGTCTAATCTCAATCTTAAATAATTTTAGTGTATATTATAGGGGTCATCTTTTTTCCATACAATTTTCTAGTTATTTCAGCACCATTTGTTGAAAATATTCTTATCTCCACTGGATTTCTTTGGTAATTTTGCAAAAATTAATTGCTTATATTAGTGGAAGTCTATTTTTGGACTCTTCTGTTCCACTGATCTATTTGTCCATCCTCACTGATATCACATTGTCTTGATTATTGCAATTTTATAATAAGTCTTGAAATTAAGTACTATAATTCTTTAAACTTTGTTCTTTTTCAAGATCATTTTGGCTCTTTTGGCTCTTTTGCATTTCCATATATATTTTAGAATCAGTTTGTCTATTTCTGCCCAAAAAACAAAAGCCTGCTGGGATTACATTGTATCTATAGACTAATTTGGACAGAATTTACATCCTAACAATATAGTAAGGATTATGACTCATAAACATGTTGTGTGTCTATATTTGTTTTGATTTTTTAAAATTTTTCCTTGTAATATGTTATTGCAAAAGTCATGCAAATATTTTACTAAACTTGTTCTTTAGTATATTTTCCTTTTTCTATTCTAATGGAAATAGTATTTTTAAATTTTGTTTCCTTCTGTATATATAGAAACAAATTGAATTTTTACATTAAAGCTTCTATTTTGAACCTTGTTAAATTCACCTGTTTGCTCTAGTAAGATATATTTTTAAATTTCTTTTGATTTTTTTATGGACACAATCATGTCATCTACAAATAAAAATATTTTTCCTTTTTCCTTTTTTTGTCTTTTTTTGAGACATAGTCTCACTCTGTCAACCCCAACCAGCTAGAGTGCAGTGGCGTCATCACAGCTCATTGCAACCTCCACCTCCTGGACTCAAGGGATCCTCCTACCTCAGCCTCCCGAGTAACTGGGACTACAGGCGTGTACCACCACACTCGGCTAATTTTTCTATTTTTTGTAGAAATGGGGTCTCGCTCTTGCTCAGGCTGGTCTCGAACCCCTGACCTCAAGCAATCCTCCCGCCTCAGCACTTTCTCCATTTCTGACCTTAATGCATTTTATTTCTTTCTCTTTCTTAACTTTACTGGCTAAGATCTCCAGTAAAATATCAAACAAAAGGACAAGAGCAAACATCTATGCTTTGTATCCAATTTGGTTGAAAGTGATCAATATTTTACCATTAAATCTGATATTAGCTGTAGTTTTTAATAGCTGCCCTTTACTCTATTGAAAAAATTTCCTTCTAATCCCAACTGTGATGATGGTTTTTATCATAAAGAAGTGGATTTTGTCAAATGCTTTTTATGAATTTATTGAAACATCATATGATTTTTCTCCTTTATCCTAATAATGAGGTATAAGTTGCTGCTAATCTCTAAATGACTCTACTAGAATTCATGTTTGTTTGGGGAGATCTTATTGTTTCTTGGTTTTTATCATGGCTCTTTATTTTTTTCATCAGTATCTCACATTTGTATGCTGTGCAGCAGGGATGAGTTGCACCTATGCTACTGAAGTTTGATTTATCTTCAGAAGTGTACCTCTTGCAGTACAAATATTTACTGGGAACAATAAACCTTTTTGTGATTTGTGTTAATTGTTTTAATCAGGTTGTTCAATAATAAAGCACATCCATACAAAACAATTGTGGCCACATGTGCCACAATTTTAGTTCAGAAGCTCAGTAAGGAGAATTTTCTGTTGTCTTACTGAGTGTAATGGGTGTTAACCACATTGGGATTAGAATACTCAAGACGACAAAAGAACCTCTAATTTGTCCTTTCTCCAGAGGTCAAAACCATTTTAAAACCAACATTCTGCAAATGTGGAGGATATTTTTCCATTTGACATTAATTAAATTTCATTATTCTAGGAGTCAACAATAAAACTTACTAAGCACTAAGTACAAGGAAACCCGAGGTCCTTAAGGGCTATAACTCACCTCCTTCAGGACCTCACATCGTAACCAGGAAGATAGGGTCAACACACAAAAATTACACATACCATGAACTAGCACAAGAGATACATTGTAAATCTGATGTGAAAAAATGAGAGACTAAGATGTTTCTCTTCTCTCAGAGCAGAAGAAAGAACACCAGGGAACACGTACCAGTGGTAGTTAGATTAAACACATATAAGATGCATTTTAGTTCTAACAGTTTATGATTATGAAAAAGTATCCAAAAAACTCAAGATTAAATGTTTGGAAAGAGGGGGAAAGAAGGAAAATGAGGAGAGATCTATACTAGTGAGGTCAGGTTTAGGCTCCTGAGACTCTGATTCGTGATTCTCCCAACCTCTCTCTCTACCATCTTTACAGTGGACGTTTGAGAAAAATTTTAGGAATCTCTATCATTGATTTCCTGATAATTCACTTCTCTTAGTATATTGAAATAAGAACGATATTTACCTCCACAGCCAAAGAAGACACACTGTAACAATATTAAAATAAAAGTAAATAAACCTCCTGTCTCTCATGTTGAGCTGTATTTTCCCCAACACTGTGGGGCTACTGGCTATTCATGCACTCATTTATTCCTACCACTTAGACAGAATTTGGAGAATGCATGGAAATAAAGCAAATGCAAAGAGCAACCAGAAGACTTTTGAGTTCTCTAACCACTCACAAGTCTGTCTCCCCAGATCCAGAGTAGAACTATTTTAGATGCACAGCTGGAGACAAAATCCATGAACTTAAATATTTATTTCAGTCTCTGGTTGTGAAGAATTGTAGATATTACCATTTTTCTGTTGAGGTAGGAAGGATCTCATGATCTATCACTAAAGAAAAGTCAAAATGCTTAACTTCTTTCCACCAAATCATATTTTATGTAAGTAATCATTTTTAAAAAGATTTTTACTCATGACTTTTTATAGAAATAGAAAAATCCATCCTTACTAAGGACCCTCAAGGGATCTCAAATAGTCAAAACAATCTTGAAAAAGAACACTTCTTGATTCCAAAACTTACTACAAAACTACCGTAATCACAACAGTGTGGTACTGGCCTAAAGGCAGACAAATAAAACAATGGAATAGAACAGAGAGCACAAAAATAAACCCTCATACACATGGTCAAATGATTTTCAACAGGGTGCCAAGACCATTCAATGGGAAGAAGATAGTATTTTCAACAAATAGTGTTGGGGAGACTCTATATCCACACACAAAAGAATGAAGCTGGACTCTTACTATAGACCATACACAAAAATTAACTCAAAATGGATCAAAGACCTAAATGTGAAAACTAAAACTATAAAACTCTTTGAAGAAAACATAGGGAAAATCTTTATGATATTGGATTTGGCAATGATTTCTTGGATAGGACACCAAAAGCACAGATAACAAAAGAAAAAATAGATAAATTGAACTTCATCAAAATTTTAAAACTTTTGTGCAAAGGACACTATCAACAGATTGAAAAGGCAACCCAAGGAATAGAAAAAAATATTTTAAAATCATATATCTCATAAAATATTAATATCCAGAATACATAAAGAACTCCTAAAATTCAAGAACAAAAATCCCTAATTTAAAAAAAAATAGGTAAAAGACTTGAATAGACATTTCTTCAAAGAAGATACATAAATGGCCAATAACCACATGAAAAGATGCTCAATATCACCAACTGTTAGAAAAAGGCAAGTCAAAGTCACAATAAAATACAACATCACACTCATTAAGATGGCTATCACCAAAAACAAATAAATAAAGTAACATGTATTAGCAAAGATGTGGAGAAACTGGAACCCTTGTGTATTGCTAGTGGGAATGTAAGACGGTGCTGCCACTGTGGAAAACAGTATGGCAGTTCCTCAAAAACTGAAACACGGAATTACCATGTGATCCAGCAATTCTACTTCTGGGTAAATACCCCAAAGGATTGAAAGCAGGGATTCAGACAGACATTCGTACACCCATGTTCCTAGCAGCGTCAGTTACAACAGCTAAAAGATGGAAGCGACTCAGGTATCCATTAAAAAATGAATGAACTAAATGTGAGAAACACACACAATGAAATATTACTCAGTTTCTAAAAGGGAGGAAATTCTGATATAAGCTACAACATAGATGAAACTGGAAGATGTCATGCTAAGTGAAATAAGCCAGTCACAAAAGGGCAAATATTCTACAATTCTCCTTAAATGAGTTACCTGGAGTACTCAAATTTATAGAGACAGAAAATAGAATGGTGGTTACCAGGGCCTGGGGGGAGAGGAGAATGGGAAGTTATTGTTTAATGGGTACAGGGTTTCTGTTTGAGAAGGTGAAAAATTCTGGAGATGGATAGTGACAATGGTTGATAACGTGAATGTACTTAATGTCACTAAACCATACATTTAAAAATAGTTAAAATGGTAAATTTTATGTTATGTATATGTCAGCATTATATATATAAATTTTTAAGGTAATAATAAAAGACTTTTACTGGGATATACTAACTTTCTGAAAGTCTAGTTAAAAACGTTAAGATTGGAGAGGCATGTGAAATTTGGGTGTTCAAATATTTAATTATCAGTTAAGATATTTAACCTCAAGTATGACACGATAGAGCTATCTGACATTGCACCTTGACTCTTACATTTGTATTTCCCAGGACATCGTCAAATTATTTTACTGAAGAGGGTACTTTTTCTTTATCTATCTCTAAATTGCATTCCATTAATTTTGTTCTCTATGTGATTTCCCATCATTGTTCAGACAAAAAGCTGCACACATAAAATGACAAAAACATTCTGAAAAATAATAATCAAGTTACTTTTGTTTCCTACGTCATTACAGTTATAGCATTGTCAATATTCAAATATAAATAAATAAATATTTTCAAAAAGAGGTTAGAAAGCAGCCTGTCACTTTTCTATTATGCCCACACGCAAGGGAAATTCTAGCCTATTCAGCCAAAAACCCTTTCAAAACAGAAAATCTGACAATACTTTGTGACAAAAGAACTGGGTGCATGAAAAACTTATATGACATTTTTCACAACTGCAGGATCTTCAGTTGAAGATATTTTCTCAAAATGTCAGTAATAATAAAAATCTACATTTGTCAAGCAGTCACTACTTTTCAAAGGACAAGCATACTTACGAAATTTCAAAATTTCTACTAAATTAGCATTTCTAAAAAATCTTGAAATTCCAGTTTTTATGCCCATATCTTTGAAACTAATATACTTAAATTCTCCTCATCACAGTGTTGATAACTTCACTGGATGGATATTTAAACTTTATTTATGTTTCATATGTTGCTTCTCCTTTGGTAATTCTAAAACATTTTAACAAAAATTGGTGATTTTAAAAATTCAGCAAATATAATTAAGTGTCCATTATGATCCAGATACTATGTTAGATGGAAATTGTACAAAGAAGAATGATATAATCTATTGAGTATTGATTAGAAATGCTTTTTTTGCAAATCCATGAAATTAAAGGGAAATTAATATAATTAAGCAACTCTTACTGTATGGAAAGTGAAATATAACAGTAATTGAGGAATCTTGTTGCCAATTTCAGCATTCTACCCCATCGAAACTGTTTTAGCAGAAAAGCTAAATTAATTGTTTTCTGGTTTTGCCTTTTTCTATTCTCACCGACCACTCTGGTAAGTACACTGCAGAACTGAAAAATAACCAAAAGACTGTAAGGCAGGAGCTTAAGGAGGAAAACAAAACAAAATAAAGAATCTTAACAAAGAATTTTAAGTTAGAATGAAAAATATCTCTAAACTTGATCATTGAGACCCTTTTATAAGCATTAAGTCACACCACAACGTATTTTTATTAATAAAGTAGAAGCTTTAGAAAAGCCAATGTTTCTGACACAGCAATACTTTAACTTGAAAGCACAAGTTCTCCTTTATAAACAAAAATGTTTCTTTCACGCTACTATGGAAGCACAAAATTTGGTCAGCAGTTTTGGAAAAACATCATTAGCTCTTCAGCACAGGATTCTGTTTCCAGGTGTTCAACTCCTCCCGCAAAGGATCTAAACAGCGATGCTCACCTTTGAAGCACACAATCCCCTTTAACTTCAAAGACACACGAGGCAATGTGATGGCCATTAGTGTGTCAAAGCATCGCAATACGAGCCTGGGAAAACTAGAAACTCCAGCTCTGAAGTGCAACTTTTCACTGCCCTTAAATTAAACATCCTAAATGTTTACAGATTTGATAGAGCTAAACGCAAGTCAATTAACTTTTCCTTTGCTTCCAAATACTATACTTCACTCATGAGTTTAGTGCACGTCCACTGATCTATAACACCCTCTTTGTCTCCACACCAGAGAATCTACTAATATATTGTAAACCCCTGTAGAGCAGGTAGGAACTAAATTATTTTTTTAAACAACAAAAATCAGAATTTACAAGGGCAAAGGGTTTGATAATATACTAAAATGTGTGCCTGAGGAGAAAATGAGTATATTTTCTTTTCTTTCAAATATTAACTGTTTGATCTAATGTTCAGATTTAGTCATATTAGACAGAATGATCTCATAAAGATAATACAGAAAGATTATCTTTGCAGGTATTATTTAGCACCATTTTCTGCTTTTATGACTCTTTGTTTCTTCATAGTAAATGATTTTTAGGGAGCCAATTTTGCCTATTGCTACCTAACAAATTACCTCCATAATTTACTGGTTTAAGTCCATTCACTCCTCTTATTACATCTGACCTCGTGGGTGAGGAAGCAGAGGTGGTCTCAGTTCTCATGTGGCACTGACGACTAAGGTCACATAGTGGGACGCAGCCCTCAGAAAGTTTGTCCCAAGGATCCAGGACACCTTCCCTCACATGTATGGACTTTGCAGGGGATGGTGAGAAGCAAGAGCTCAGCTGGGCCTGTCAACCGAAGGGCCTGCAGGTGATCTCTCCAGCATGGCAATGTCAGAATATCTGTACTTCTCATATGGTAGTTCACTGTTCCAAGAAGACTATCCAGAAAACTGACAGTGGAAGCTGTCACTTTCTTGAGAACTGGATGCAATACCTGGCACAACATCACTTCTGCCAAAGTGCATTAGTCAAAGCAATCCCAGAGCCCGGCTAGGTTCAGGGGAGGGGACATGGACCACCCCCCCCCCCAAGGAGGAGCATCAAAGAAGAGTTACAGCTGTTAAAATACACCCCCAGCTGGAGGACAAAATGGACTCCCTGGGCACACCAGAAACAGAATCAAGTGTCCATCGGAGGAAGAGGGGTTGATCACATACCCCTGTATTACTAACTACCATAAGGTCTTCTATCCTGTAATTGAGCAGAAATTTAGCCCTTAAAAAACATTGTTTAAACAGCTACAATTGGTGTTATCCAAACTAACCCTGCTGGACCACTAGACACCAGTCCCCACAACCCACCTTGCAGGCCTACCAGCAACTCTGATCAGACAGGAGACCAATCTTGCAAACATTCTTTCCTGATAAAAGCCTACAGACCTTAAGCCAGTTTCAGCCTGTTTACAGAGACTGCCCTATAGTTCACCTTTTGGCATAAAGAGCCAAATTCCACCTCATTTTAATGTTAAAACTCCACCCTAAAATGAAGATAGAATGAATGATACCTACGTTTGCCCACTGTGCACGTATTTGACTTCCTTCATGAATATTTATAGATTTTCTTCAAACCTGATTATGCATGCAAGGCACACCCTGAAAAATATAAATGCCAGCTTTCCCTCTGCCCTCTTCAGGGTGTGCTTTTGGTTTCCCTGGAGGCTACATTTCCCTATCTGCAGATTGCCTCCTGTTAAAGAAAGTTTTCTCCTTTCCCTCCTCAGTGGATCTCATGGTCATTTGTTAACACAACCATCTTTAATCTGCCCCATCAACTAACTTTCCCAAGTGCCTGCTCCATGCCCCCGGAGATGCAAATTGCAGTACTTTACCTTGAGATTTCCTTTCTGACTTATCACACCTTTACTAAATCATTTAGCTATTACTTTTGATTAAAGAATGATCTCATTCATCTGTGAGTTTCTTCTAATCAAAGCAGCAGCAGAGAATATAAAAACTAGAAATTTTAGTATGAATTTGCTAATTTACAGAATGTGTATCTTTACATATCATCTGTACATAATAATAAAATGGGCATATTTGTTACCATGCCTTGCTACTCTCATGATTAATGTATTAACAATATCAAATATAAACATCATTTTACTAATAAAGAAATATTCATATGTTTTCAGATTCAATAAATAATCACCAATCTGTGAGGTAGCATTATCCCATTTTATGAATTGAAACCTGAAGCCGATAAAATTAAGTAACTTTCTTCAGGTCACCAAGCTGTGAGATGTCAGAGCTGGGACAAGCTGCCTCCCTTGTGACTGAGTACATACACTGCATCTGTGCAATGAATTACATCAATATTTTAACATAAAATTGTACGATGACGTTCAGTGCCATTTTTCTTCATTCTCTGTGAAATTTTGACATTCAATATTCAGAAGTTCGTATGAGCCTGTATGCACAGTACCTCAATACTTCTTAAAAGTCCCAAGGTATTTATATTCAAAACCTCCCACTTGAGCCCTAAGGACATGATAATTTATATCTATATCCTATACAACTTGGAGATAATTACATAGCAGTTGGGCTGTTTTTTCCTAACTACCATACTAATGTTCAATAACTACACTTCTGACAATCCGCTGGCATCTAATTAGCAAAAAGCATCTTAGTAAACACAAACATCATGCCCATTTGACAGACCTGAAGTAGGCTAATGAGGGGAGAACTAATCAACAGCCTGGTTACTGCATTGGTATTGGTCTTAATATGCTAGCTAAGCACGATGATCTAATTTTTTAAATCTACAAAATAAATTTTATTATTTAATGAGAGTCACATATATATTAAATATTAAAATAATGACCCTTACAAAGCATATTTTCAATATCACCAGTGTGCACAATTTTAAACACTGTTAGTACATGAGATTACTATAAGACTCAATGGATTCAGAGTATAAATTACATATACCCCTGGACTATGTCTAATAAAGTCAGACAGAAATACAAAATCTATACATTGCATAAAATTTGCATTAATATATGCATTTAAATAAATAGAAATAAATAATCTATAGGAATAAGTTTATGATTGACATGAATCAAAGAATTTCTGAAGTTGGTCCTTGAATTGACCAATATGTAATAAATTTGCTTGCCACCTCTTTACTTAATAAAACCTCCCCAAAATCATAAAAGCTATTTTGAAAGTATTTTCAAAATTAAAAAGATCATATCTCTCTTTTAAGCAATTTTTTGGTGATAAAATTTGAGTAAACATTTTGTCTTTAAACAATTTACTATAGAAAATTTAAAACAAATATAAATATAGAGAGAATGATATAATAAACACCCCCTTTGACTCATCACTCAGCTTCAACATTTCATCAACCAATCATTTCAACATTTTCGTCATCCAGCTTCAACATTTTTCATGGCCAATATTGTTCCATCCTTACTCTCAGCAGCTCCCTTATCTCACTATTTTGACACAAATCCCAAATATCATATGTCACCTTTAAATGGGATGAGCATTTAAAAATTCAAATTGGGCTAAGTTGGGATATTTTATAAATTTAATAAACACTAAATTTAAATTTTGATTATTATTTTTTAAACTTAATAAGAAATGAGTATTTGAAACAAAGTTGAAATGTCAATGTTTACCCTACCCAGGCAATTACTGTTTTCAAAAAATTAGGGCATATCACTTGTTAATAAATAAATAATGCTTAAGGCAAAATGATAGTTATTAATTCACTAGTAACTCAATATTACTCAAGTAGTTTAAGCCACTGGGTATTTTTTTTATTGTTTATACCACACCTAATTTCAAAACACTGAAACAGTCTTGTACATATTTAAAATAGTAGTATGATTTAATTTTTAAATGTATACACTAATTCAAACTGTTCCCTATCCAGGAGTCAAAATCATCAGTTTTATACTAATTACAACCTAAATCTTTAGCTGACAAAAAAATGAAAATACATGTCATCATATTTTCATTCAGTGAATTTATTCATTCAACAACTATTTATTTGGCACTTATTATATGGCAGGCTATTCCATGTATTAAAGATAAAATAACAAACAATAGCTTTCATCCTCATAGAGTTTATAGTCTAATGGGAAAACAGACAATTTAGAAATAGAATTATGAATGTATTATATAACACCATGCAGCAAAAAATTCTATGAAAAATAGCCAAGTAAAGTGATATCAGTGACTTGAGGGAGAGGTCACTTGAATCCTGAGGAAGAAACCTATGTGCAGTCACTTGAATGAAGTAATGAAGTAAGCCCCACAATTGTATAAAAGAATAGCAGGGGCAAAAGCATTGATGAGGGGGAATAGTACTAAAGTCTAAAAAACTGAAGAAGGCCACTGGAGCTCACGTGAAGGGAGAAATGTGTAAGGCTGTAAGAGATAAGGTCTTCCAGATAATCAGAAACCATATCATGTAAGATCTGATAGGCTAAAGTAAAGACTATAGGTTTTACGATAAACCTTTGAAGGATTTTGAACAAGGAAGGAAAATGATCTAATTTTTAGGTTTAAAGAGCAGCCTGGCTTTTGTATGGACAATTAAATTTAGAGCCACCAATATAGAAGAAAGCAGATAAGTTAAAATGCAATTGAAGGGACTAAGACACCAGCAGGATGGCAGAATAGTAGGCTCAGGACTCTCTCTCCACCCACAGATTCACCAAATAAATAGCTGCACAGAAATCAAATCCCTCTGAGAAAGTCCAGAAACCCCTTGAGAGACTCCTGTATGCTGGGTGTGTGGGAAAAGCTGAGACATACTTCACTTGCATACAAGACTTTATACTTTTACTCCCCCCTCCACATTTTATGTTTTCAATGTCAGAATTTACATCTTTTTTTGTAGTGTATCCATTAACGAGTTATGGCAAATCTAGTTATCTTTAATATTTTCTTTTAACCTTTATACTAGAGTTATAAGTGATTTACATACTACCATTCACAGAATTAGAGTATTCTGAATTTGACTATGTACTTACCTTTACCAGTGAAATTTATACTTTTACATTTTCAAGTTACCAGTTAGCATCCTTTCATTTCAACTTGAAGAACTCCTGTCAGCATTTCTCATAAGGCAGGTCTAGTGGTGATGAACTCCCTCAGGTTTTTTTGTATTGTTTTGGTCTGGGAAAGTCTTTATCTCTCCTTCATTTCTGAAGGACAGAGTTTCCAGTTAAAGTATTCTTGGTTGGAAGTGTTTTATTTTCAGCACTTTGAATATATTATCCCATTCTCTCCTGGTCTAAAAGGTTCTGCTGATAAATCCACTGATCGCCTCATGAAGTTTTGCTTGTATGTAACAAGCCTCTTTTGCTGCTTTCAAATTTTTCTGTCTTTGATTTTTGACAGCTTGATACAATGTGTGTCAGTAATGTCTTCTTTGGGTGAACTTGTTTGGGAACTCTTGAGCTTCATGTAGCAGGATGTCCATATATCTTCCCAATTTGGTAAGTTTTCAGCCATTTATTTCTTTAAATAAGCTTTCTGTCCCTTTTTCTCTCTCTCTTCCCCTCTGGGATGCCCATAACACAATTGTTAGTTCTTTTGATGGAGTACCATAAATTCCACAGGCTTTCTCCATTCCTTTTCATTCTTTTTCCTTTTTCTCCTCTGACTGGATAATTTCAAATGACCTGTCTTTAAGTTCACAGAGTCTTTCTTCTGCTTGGTCAAGTCTACTGTTAATGCTTTTTATTGCATTTTTCATGTCATTCATTGTATTCTTCAGTTCTAGAATGTTTGCTTGGTTCTTTTTTATGATGTCTATCTCTATATAGAACTTCTTGTTTTGTTCATGTATTGTTTTTCTGATTTCATTGATTTGTCTGTTTTCTCTTGTACTTTGCTGAGCTTCCATAAAACAGTTATTGTATTTTGAATTCTTAGAAAATACATAGATCTCCATTTTCTTGGGGTTGTCTACTGGAATATTATTGAGTCGTTTGGGTGGCATCTTGTTTTTGTTTTTGTTTTTGTATTTCATGTTCCTTGAAGTCTTGCATTACTTTTTTTCCATTTGAAGAAGTAGTCAACTCTTCCAGCCTTACTGACTGGTTTGGGGAAAGAAATGTTTTCCCCAAACAGCCTAGCTAGGGATTTTTAGACTTTCTCAGACCTTTTCTATGAATGTACACAGTCCACACTTGTTGTTACCTCTTGGGGGGAATTCTAGAGGTTATATGCCTTCTCCCAAGCCCACAGAGCCAGGCAAGGTGCTGAGAGCCTCCTGTCTGTTCTCCCTAACAGGGTGTCCTGTGTCTTCTCTCAGTCCTCCAGAGTGAAGTTGGGTGTCTTTGTGAGGCACTTTCAGGCCTCAGAGGTGCACTCAGGGAGCTGGTGAGCAGAAGGTGTGGTGAAGCTTGCAAAGCATTTCAGTTTCCATTTGCATAGAATATCTTTCTCCACTCTTTCAGTTTCAGTCTGTGTGTGTCCAGTTAGGTCCATGGTCCAGTTAGGGGGTTCCTGCAGGCAAGGTGTCCCAAGAAGCTCATGAGTCGACTTCCTGATGGAGCCCATGAAGTAGGGTCCACATCCTGTCTTTTCTGCAGCATTCCTCTCCCAACCACTCAGCTGTACTGGTCACCTCAGTAATCTGGATGAAGCGAGAAAGAAGTGGGCCTCTCGGGCAGCATCTTACACAGCTGGGTGAGCCAGGTGCTCACTCACTACAGTCTCTTTTTCCTCCATGGGGGGAATGGTGGGGCTCACTTGGCACTGGCTGAGCCCCCTTAGGGAAGTGATGGGGGTAAAGTGAAATTGTTCTTCCTACCCTTTTGCTCCAATGGTGTGCTGAAACTCCTCTGGTCTCCTGGACCCCCACAAAGGTACTCTTCTATGTGGATAGTTGTCAAAAATCAATGCTTCTGCAGACGATGATGGTAGAAAGCTCCTATTCTGCCATCTTGCTGGCATTATTCTTTCATTTTCTTAAGATGAAAGAAAATAGAGTGTGTTTGAACGCTAATTAGAATTATTGTGTAGAGAGGAAGAAAATTGATCATGCAGAAAAGCATAAAGCAATTTCAGAGAAAATTCCTTAAGGGAGTAAAAGATGTGGGCCCCAGTAGCCTTAGGTAACTGTTGTAACAGTCCATTCACGGATATATGATGAAATAGACTAAATGTTTTCTTGGCTGGTCTGTCTACCGCCGTGATTCTCCAACAGATCACGAGTGCTAAAATTAATTCTCTTTTTCACGGCAGCCACTTTCCTCGTGGTCTTAGCACCATGCTGCAGGTTTTAGGCATATGACCTACCCCATGGTGCTAAAGAAGTATTTCTCAAAGTTGAGTGCTCAGAACAAATGCAGTAGCAGCATCACATGGGTGCTTTTCAGAAAAACAACTTGTCAGACTCTACCCTAGACCAAATGAATCAGAAAATCCTGGAATAGGGCCAAGATTTATAATCTGTATAATTAACAAGTCTTCTAGGTATTCTGTAGTATGATGAAGTTTGAGATTCACTGTTCTAGGGTATGAGGAAAAATTCATGCACTAAGTTTCTAAAACTATTCCCAAACCCACAGCTTCCAAGCAACCACTCCTCCTAAATTCACAGGCTTGCTATCAGCAACAACCCCTGTGTAAGTACTTGTCAACACCAATCCACCTCCCCTGGGACAGTCTTCAAGGGCAATATTAAACCCTAAATAAATATCCTTCCCAATCTATACTCTTTTCAGTGATCATATTCATGCTTATACTGTTTTTATATCAAAAGGCAAAGCTTCTCATTTTTATCAAAACCCAGTTATACTTGAGCAAAGAGCTATTTGAAAATGGTTTATTTTTAAAAATTTGTAAGCAAGTCAATTCCAGTTATTAATATACTCATGTGCCAGGAAAATAAAATACATATATGTTTCTGAATATGAATATTACAATTATCTAGGTATAAAATATCACTATAAGATCAGGTAACTTTCCTTTCCTGACACTGTTATTAGGAAAGGAAACATCAATACTGACTCGTTTGGGAAGACATGGGAAACTAACAAGACTCTTTTCCATGACCTGGGGCAGGACGTTTGCATCTTGTTTTTCTAGGACTTCAGGAAATAAATTCTTCTGGAGACTTCAAAGTCTGTATAAATAGGTGAATATATACACATCTGAAAGATGATAAGCTTATCCTATCAGGATGGTATTTAATTTTTATTCTGGTTATCATCTGGATTGATCAAATTTTGAATGTAAAGAACAGCCTTTTTCTCATTTTAAATGTTAAAACTCATCTCAGTGGGAAGTATTATAAACTCTGCTTAATATGCTTCCTTTACAACTTAAGCATCACTTTTGTCATATTAAAATCCATTCCTTTTTAGTAAGATAAAATTAAAAAGAACTCCAGCCGAATATAATTAAAAACTTGGACTATATATCTTCCAAGAACTGAGTGATCTCTGCACTGTGGGGAGTTCTATAAGCTTTCCCACTGTGGCGAAGTTCATAAGTGCAGTTGAAAGGATCCGTGCTGATTATAATTACATTCTAAATTAGCCAATATTAGCACTGTGCCAAATAATTCACATAGCATGGTTTCCATGTTAGACAATCAATTATAGTTCAGATGAATCCATGCAAAAATCTATAATTTTTACTTAGGATCACAGTTTTTGTAATTTAACATACTATTACAGCAGAGCCTTCAAAAGGTCAGGCAGAACAACGGAGAGCAGTTTCCAGTTAGTAAATGTTCCTTTATTGTCACAAGAGGGTGAGGAAGCTGAGTATATCCACATGCTTGATAGGATCAGAATTTTAATTTGACATTCACCTTACAGTATAGTATACTTTAAAATAGAGAAAAATTTTATCTAAAACCTATTAAAAATTCACACAAGTGTACCATGATGGTGTGTGCCTCTTAGAATTTTCTACGTTGATCAACTCACTGGGAGACTGGAGAGGCTGAGAAGGAACACAGAGAAACCATACCAGGTCAGTGACTACCTGCCTAGAGGCCTAGGAAAGAAAAGTTTTGTATTTTTTCAAATTTGAGAACTGAGATTTGTTACCCACCCCCCCAGTTCTACCTATTGCAATGGCATAACGGACTCAGTCCAGAAAATTCCATAGTTTATCTTCTCCATACGAATGTATTAGGCCTGTAGAAACATCTACTATTTTTCTTTTACTATGTAGAGTATCTTTCAGAGTACCAAACTAATAGGTTAAATTTACTCCCTAAATTCCTCAATACAATAAAAAAGAAAAGCAAACTTATTTTTTTCGAACATAAAGATTAGAATCATGTTATTTATTATCAGAGTAATAGGATTTTTCCAAGATCTTAAAATTCACAATCATCAGAATCTTCATATTCTTGAGTAACATGCAAAGATACCCCCACCAAAACTGTTTTCAGATCTACAACAAAGAAAACACAAGGCAACAAGTTATAGATGATTAAGAAAATTAATTGGACTGTGCAGGCGGATTCTTGATATTTAGGCCATTGGTTCTAAATCAGCCAGTCACATACACACAGATGTCCTGCTCTCATACCTTAATTCTTCATCACCAGACCCCCTCCTTGGATTTAAGGCATCGTCTGGGAAAGCCCCTGTTAAAACACCTTCTTCCATGGAAAAAAAGCGTAAGTTATTATCTCCTAACATACTCGCTGGTATTTTCCTTTTGTATTGTCTGATAGACCCATAAATAAAAGGATAAATGTAAAAAACAATGTAGATGTCAGGGAGGAATAAAGGAATGACCCAGACCGTAAGGCCGGATTTGAGGGGGATGAACTCCGAGAGACACTTGCCGGGAGGCGTGAACAGCACAGAGGCAGAGGGCACTGCCGGCGAAGGGAGCGGGAGGCAATTTCCCCGCAAAGGCCACATGCTGCGGCGGATCAGAGCCCGGATGCTGGGGCCAGACGGCCCCACTACACGTCCCACCGCCACCACTTAATACACGCAGCCACAAGAGCGCCTCTCTCAACCCCTCTGTGCCTGTAAAATGGGAATACTAACCGCTCTCCACCAACACACCAGGCTTTTGTGAGGATCAAATTTGAACAGCCTTAGATCCAGACTTGACATGTGGCAATAACCATAGAAGCGTCTGCTCTTATTATCGTTATTGAAATTGTTCCTGTCTTAAACATACATTTCCTGAAGTTAGTGTACAAGAGAGAAAGAATGAGCACATCGCTCTATTTTGTTTGATCGCTGCTGCCATTTTTTGTCTGTCTGTGGAGCATCGTCTTGGTTGTGTCAACTCCAGCGTGCTGGTAGTACCTTGGGTAAAGAAGTGGGCCCGGTGGGAGGCGGAAGGTGCTTTCAGTGGAGATAACCTGAGTAGCCTAAATGCTTCTCTCCGGAAGCATGCCTGCTGTACTGTATGAAAAACGCCGCTGAGGCAGCTTGAAGGAGTCGTTGTGCCTTCCTTCGGCATCCAGCCGCTAGCAGGGAGCAATGTGGGTACAGAGAAGCATTAGGGCCATTAATCGCCCAGAATTACTAAGCTCTGTTTTTACTCCTGGCTTGCCTCTTTTATTTGTGTTGTGTTTTTATTGTTGTTGCTTCTTTGGGCATTTGTATTTTGCAGAAAAGAAAAAAAATGTCTAAAATGCTTAAGCAGCATTTCAATAAGTTCTAAAGATCTTCTGTACAACATTTTGCCCCTAGTTAACAATACAGTATTGCACCCTCATAAACCTGTTAAGAGGACAGATATCACATGAAGTGTTCTTACCACAATAAAACAAAAATTAAAAATTTTAAAAGAAATGTTTCAAGAAAATGCAAACATTTTTAGATTATAAATATATACTAAATAATAAATATATAAAATAATATGTAATAAATATAAAGGTCTTTCCCTTTATCCTACTTAAAGAGCTTATAATTCTGTCTTTTGGGAACAAATAGAGAAGGAATGAATTATGATAGCTATGAAACACAGAAAACACAACATATACTAAATACGTACACAGCTAGAGAAAGCAGGCAATTTTTCTGTGATGTGTAATTCACTGAGTCACATTTATTTATATTTACTCAATGTTCATTGAGTGTCTTCTATGTGTCAGATACTGCTGTAGGTATTGGTGACACCACCATGAACAGAATAGACAGCTCCTGACATCAGTAGCTTATATTCTGGGGTGTGTATCTCCACGGGTATTGGAGGTGGAAGGATGGAAGTTGGAAACAAAATATAAGAAACAAAATAAGTAAAATACCTAACATAATAGATGGTGATAATAGTTATGGAGTAAAATGAAACAGGCAAAGGGAAAAAGAGGAACCAAGAGTTTTATGAGGTGGGAGGAGGTTGCAGTTTTCAAGAGGAGGAGGTGAAATAGGCCTTACCCAGAAGGTGGCATTTTAGCAAAGGCTAAAGAAGATGGTAGAAGAGGATGTTCAGGGGATGATCATTCAAGGCAGAGGGCACTGCAAATGCACACACCCTCCCTGAAACAGGCACAGACTTGGGGTCAGCAAGGTGGCGTCACTGGAGCAGGGTGAAGAAGGGGTTGAGCATTAAGGGCCGAGGTCACAGAGTATCAGGGGAAACCCGTGATGTAGGGCCTAAAAGACCACTGTAAGAGTGCCCCTACATATTACCAAGGGTCTGCAAATATAATTACATTGCCCTTACTCTGAAGGAGGTAAGTAGCCAGTGAAGAGATGTAGGAGAGAAGGGGAGTTGCTGGCCTGATGTTCTTGGGTGGAGGGTGTGGGATCCAGTGTGCAATACCAGAGCTGGAAGCAGAGAGAGTTCAGCCACAGTTAACAGAAGAAAGACAGAGGTATGTGGTACCACTGCTGGTGGGTGGATAAATGTGATGATGAGAACCTGTGGAAATTCTCTTCTGATTGCTTTTATTTTCTCAATAAAATAGCAAGCTCGGTCACCAATTAAAAAATTACATCTATATGTAAAAGTGCCCAATAAATTACCTATTCACACAGATGTTCTAGGAACTTCTATGTATCTTGGAGAAAATATGAAAGTTAATGTTCAACATTAGCAATACAATCTAATCAAGTTAACCAGTCCGACAGCCCAATCAGTACATACCAAAGAAGCTAACGGTAAGGCAGCCCCCAAATAGAGTAAGGACAGATGGACAGACATTCTGGGCAATCCGCAAACGAGGGTGAGCATACGTGATGAGGATGGAATACACTCGCCCCTCATCTAACACAACGGTGGTGTGTGCGTCGTCATCCCATTACCTTTCCTGAGGTCTCTGACTATGAAGCAGAACACAGGACATTGGCTTTAACTATACCAGATATAAAACAGTGGAGCTTATACACAATAGTTTTTACCAAACAAAAACAATTAAATGATGATCATTGACTCTGGTCAATGATCTTAGCAGATGTACTACAGAAATAATTCACAGCGTGAGAAGTCCACCGTGATCCCTTGCCTCATTTTCTCCGGCCGGTGCACCGCATACCCGCGCACGCACCCACAGCGCCACTGCAGGGTGCACGTTCTCCGAGTTCGTCCAGCGCCTTCCTGCTGCGTTGCGTTTACGGGGGCTCAGTTTTTTATAAACAGCAGTTCAATCCTCGTGCCCGTTTAAACTATATGAGTATGGTTTTGTTTCTTCCTCATTTATTTTCCTTATTTCTTGTAAATAAGATAGAAAGGTGGAGCCTGAAGTTTTTTTCAAAAGCCCTTGTGCCTATATATTTAATATTAGTCATATGCATCTTTAGAAATCAGATTACAGAGTCATTTTCTTGTAAGTTTATGGTTAAGACTCACTAACCATCTTCCAAATGTTCTCAGACACTGCTTCCCTCGCTCCTGCGTTGTCAAATAGCTCATGCAGCATTCTGCAGGCGCCCTACTAACAATTCCTTTTTTACGCATCTTTATATGGAGCAAGAGTGCCCCTACATATTACCAAGGGTCTGCAAATATAATCACATGCTGCAATTGATAGTGTGAACTATACAAGGTTTCACTATGTGACCTAACACAACTCTTGAATGTTTGCCTCAAAATGCATCAGGCCACTGCAAGAGAAAATATGGAAATGCAATTAAGTCATTAAAATTAGTTCTTATAATTTACTCACCACATGTTTGTGATTAATATTTATATCACAGAGTGATGGAACTTTTTAAAGTAACTTTATATTTTAGTCATATTTCATTAACTTCCCCCATCTCTGCCACCATCATATATAATTAAATCAAACTGCAAAATATCTGGTCCTCATCATTTCATTGATGGACCATCAAGTTTATCTTCAAAAAATAAAATTATTAAAAAGTTTTTTGCTGAGGATCCAGGAAAATAGGATTTGAAAACAGATAATGAGATAAACAAATAATTCATGGTGATGATTTCAATTTTTCTTTAGTCATTAATAAGACTAGAAATAATCACATTCCTGGCTTTGTCCACAGGATTAGAAATGTTTCCAGGCAAACAGAAAATTTCTTAAGCTAATATTTGGGTCTAGTAAGGACAGAACTTTGGTAGTTTTAAGATCAGGATCAATGAACACACGAAGCTTGTTTCAGCAGCTTCGATCTGTCAGTCTTTTAGAGACGACATATTTTAGAAGACCAAACACACATTTGTGCCAGCAGAGATTTTTAATTAGCTTTCTGGCTTAACAGCCATAATGGAGGGAGAAGAACTTGGGTCACCATTAGTGTGTTCTGGATCCTTTGAAAACTGACTTTTATTCTCTTTTGAGCCACAGCATTGACTGCCCTGCATCCCTCCGTAGGAGCTTTGCAGAGTGACAAGTCAGCTGTGGCACAGATAGTTTCTAATTAACAGCGACAGGATATTGACTGGGGTAAGAGGCCAAAGAAAAGCTTTAGGGCCATGAACTTTCCATTGCATTCAGAAGTGATTATTCTCTCAAGATTTTAGCTTGACAATTACCTTTCTGTCACAAATATTGGAAAACCCCTTTTTTAAAAAATGTTATTGTAGCTCAGTTGGAGGAAATGAATGAAAGATCACTAATCATCAATGATTATTCTTACCATGAATCAGCTCTTCTACTTTAGCTGAATCTTATAAAATGCGCTAATTACAAAGTACTGGAATAACCAACAAATAAACAGCTTTTGAACCTAAGATTTTTCACCCCAAGGGTAGTAGCATATTCTGAATTTTTCTGCCCAGACTTTTTCCTATTCTTTCTGACACTATTCTCTAAATAATGTAATGCTGATACTGAAAATAATAGCAGAACAATTCTCCTGGCCCCACAATAACTACATCACTCAAGGTCCCTTAAAGCCAGCTACTCAAAAATGAAGCAAGTCCCCAAGCCATTTCACAAGTCCCAGAGGGAGTGTCAGACTGATTTCCCAAATCCATACAAGAAATATTTAATTCCTGCTTTTTTAAGATAACATTTTGTCAGGAGAATGAACAAGTGATATTTAAGACTTCATTCCCAAATTTAAAGAGAAAGATCAGTTCATCCTAAGATATTCTAGAAGTAACCTTTACTCCAGAAATACAGCCTAGAATAGTAGCTCCCTAACTGTGCTTTACCAAGCACTCAGATTCTTCTGAACTGACCAGAACAGGCTCCTCGAGCAGGAAGAGTGGCAAGAGGAAACCAAGGAGACTGAACTTCAGAAACTTCCCTGCCTTGCTTTACCCAAAGAACTCCATAGGTGATGGTCAAAGCATTTAAGCAGTTGGTTCCCACAGGTACTCCCCAATCATAATGGATACCTCTTCCATATAATGGTATGAGCAGATGGGTGTTTATCAGCCTATCATCAGCCTTAAGTCAAACCACTTGCATTGACTTTGTGTACTGGATATGAGATTCTAAGTATAGTTAGTAAAAAGCATTTAAAGAAATGTTCCCATTTTAACCTGTCACAATTGAACTGTTCAGCAACCAGTGGGAACTCAATAAATGTCACATAGTATAAAATTAATTTCCTCCATTCATTAATAAAGTTATGGCCTCAGAAGTAGAAGGGGCTTTAAAAACCAATAAGTTCAACTACCCCTATTGTACTTGAATCCCCTCCACACTATCCCAGGTAAGTAACAACCAAGCTTAGAAACAACTTCAGAGGTGGAGGCATTCCAGGGAGAAGGAATAGCAACAGAAAAGATCCTAATGTAGGAGCATGCTGGGCATCTTTGAAGAATAGCAAGGAGGCCAGGTTACCAGAGTGGAGTTGGGGGTTGGGGCAGGGGCAGAAGGAACAGAAGGTAAGGTTAGAGAGGTAACCAGCAAGACGCGGGTCTTGTAAGTCCTCATAAGAAGTAGAATTGTTGTTCTGGATGAGATGGAAGGAGAGGGTTTGGGGCAAATGAGTAACATAAACTGATATGCGTTAACAGGATCATCCTGGCTGCTGTCTTGAACACAGACTGAAGAGGGGGCAAGGTCAGAGGAGGAAGACTAGTTAGGGGGCTATTGCAACAACCCAGGCAAGGTTTGATGGAGGATTAGACCAGGGCATTAGCCAAGGAGGGCATGAGAAATAGATTCATAAGATGTTTTTAAGGAAGAGCCAATAGAATTTCTTGATGAATAAAGTATAGTCCTTGAAAGGAAAAGTAAAGGATAAATCCAAAGGTTTTTTCCCAAACAGCCAGCTTGGGAAGATGTGGTTGCTGTGGTTGCCATTTACTGAGCTAAGGGACATTAAGGAAGGAACAGGCTTACTGGGGTTATATCAAGAGTTCTACTTGGGGTAAATTAAGTTTCAGGTGCTTATCCAAGTAGAGATATCAAAAAGGGAGGGTGATAGGCAACCTGGCACTCAGGGAAGATGTCAGGTTGGAGAGTTAAATTTGGAGTCATCTTCATATAGATGGTGTTTAAAGCCATGAGATCGACGAGATCAGCTTGGGAATGGCAGGTCAGACGAGAAGTACAAAGACTGAGGCCTGAACACTCTACCTTCTCCGGGTGGGGTAAATGGGAAAAACCAGCAAAGGAGACAGAAAGAATTGGCCCAAAAGCCAGGAGGTAAACCAGTGTTCAAAGCCAAATGAAGGCCATGCTTCAAGGAGCAAAGAATGATCACCTGTGTAAAATGCTGCGCTAACTGAGGAGTTTGAGAGTCGGGCATGGGCTATGACAATGAGAAGGTCATGGAGCCTTCACAAGAGCCACCGTGGCAGTGGCATTAACAACCTGATAGGAACTGGAGGAAAGAAATGGAGAGACAGTGAATATGATGACTCTTTCAAGAAGATTTGCTGTAAAGGAAGTTTATCTCACTTTATAATGACAAGCTTGCAAATAGGTAGTATGATATCCATTTTTAAATTTTTTCATTTTAATTAGTATGGATACCCATTTGACTGATGAGGAAAAAAGATTCCAAAGTATTACATTAACATCCTAAGGTCACGGAGCCAGTCTTCAGAGGTGATGGCCAAGTCACGCCTTCCACCCTAACATATAGTTTTAGCTTCTCCACTTCCATTAAATAAAACTTTTGGTTACATAACTATTCCAGAACAACCACAACACCAATAATGTCAACTTAAATCCCATTCATCTCTGCTAATAATTCATCTCTTCATCATCTTGTACTTGTGCTATTGTTTAGAGCTTTATTTTTGTCCTAATCATTCTCATTCAGTTAGATTCATTGCATTATTCCAGCTTATAGAGTAAATTTTTAGAATCCTGATTCTGTCATCAAACATACTTTCTGTTTTACCCTATTCTATGTAATCCAATATACATGTGAAATGGATGTAATTGTTTTTGGTTTTGTTTTTGTTTTTTTCACAAGGATTTCATCTCAATTTGTCTTAATCAACACGTGAATGTCAGAATTTTTCCATCTAACTAACCTGAAATCCTTACAGTGTAATTTAAGTCTCATTCTTACCTGGACAACACTTATTTAAGAATCCTTGGCTTTTCCATATATCATGAAATATTATTTCACTCCGGAAAATTTCAAGTGCAAGCATTACCATCCATCATCCTTCCTGATTTAAAAAAAGAAAGAAAAGAAAATCTACTTTTCTTCACATTTGATGAAATATATGATTTTTGAGTTGCATTGCCTGTTCGTGACCACATAAGCTACAAAACATACCCCCGGAAATCTGAATTGACCTGGTTGGGGTTGACGGGAAAGTATATGCCAAGAACCAAGATTTGATATTGAGTAATATTGAGTTGTTTATTCTGTCCATAATTATGGATGGAAATCTTTGTTTTCTGAAGCTCTTTCACATAAATGATAGTAAAACTCTCCCTCAGCTTGGGCTGCATGCACCCCACCCCACACATCCACCAACAGCAGAAGTATACGGAAAGAAATTTTGTCATGCTTGTGACTCTTCTAATTCCCCACTAAAATGATTAAATTCTTTAAACATTGAGGAAAAATCATGAGACTTAAGCTATAGCCTGGGAAAGCTGATTCCCTCACTACGTGAGAGGGAGTCACCTTGGAGGAATCACTTTCTGTGCACAGCCCTGAGGAAGATTCAGATCCCCACCAGGGAAATAACACAGTGAGCTGTGCCCTTGCAATGGGATCAACAGTTTACACTAACTGTGTTTGAAGAATCCAGAGAGTCTACAGGCACCTCACTGCACACTTTAACTGAAGACTCTCAGCCCACTGGCCTTTGGAGAAAGAGAATACCTCCTAACTTCTCAACATCTGAGAGACACAAACCGCACCTGAGAAGTTGCTTATGCAACTGACATTTACTCACTTCTACTGACAGTGCCAGTAGGTCTGTGCATTTGTGGCCAGAGTGAACAATGAAAAATGATGTGCAGTAAAGAGAAGTAGAGTTTGAAAAAAAAATGAGACTACCATGAACAATCGGGAAAATTTCACAACTGAGAATCTAGCCTAACAGAACTACTAGTATAAGCCACAAAATATCTAATATATCTTTAAAATGATGTATAAACAGATAGATATATCTAAGCATCTATCTGTAAGGGAGCAATTAGTTAAATAAATTGGGGATGTCTATGCAAAAGAATGAAACTTTTTAAAAATTAAGTTATAGCTATATTTGCAATTTACAGAGATGGCCTTTATAAGTTAGGTTAAAGTGCAAGTTGTACAAAACACATAGCACAATCCAACTTTGTAGGTAAATAAGGAAATAAAATAACCTATATGTACCAAAATATATGCAAATATTTATTTGTACAAACATATGTTTTAGATATGAACATTGAGGTCTATAACTAATGTAGATTTTAGAAATAATATGAAATGATTGAAGGTAAATTGTTAACAGTGGTTACATATGGAGAACGTCACTGTGGGAGCAAAAACACATGAATTGTGTTCACACATGTTCTGTTTAAATATTTAAATGATATTTTAAAATAAAACACTAATTCCCAACCTACTTTCCAAAGAGCTTTGTTGTGAAGATAAAATTGGGTGTAATATTTCTTTGCAATATTGTCTCAAGTGATATAAAATTCAGAGCATTGTTATTATTCCTTTAGCATGAATAATATATTTATGAAATCCCTTAAAAAAAAAACAAAAAATGAAACTAAATAAAGTTACACAGAAGAGAGTATAATCAGATCAGATGACCATTTCTGCCCTCTGATTTTTGGAGTGGTGTTAGCATATAGGATTTGTAAGAAGAATTAATAACCCAGTGTCATTACATAGTTCCTCTGGTTTCACCCACATATTATTTTCAGCCAATGAAGGAATGATAGATTGTGGAACACTGCAGAAACTCTTACACTGTTGGTAGTAAATTCTCAGTTCCTTTTTACTACTTACTAAACTCTTTTAGTAAGACATTCATTTCTTGTTACATTTTACTTCTAAATTTAACATTCAATAAAGGGCCATCCACTAACTTCATTTTCAGCTACATCCCACATTCATCTGAAATTTATGAAAGTTTTATGAAAACTAGTATATAAATATATATGTTATGATATAGCAATACATAAATTATGTATTATATATATGTTCACACACACACGTCCCACATACACACAACATATTCTACCTTTGTCCTAACTGCAGTTCAGAAGAAACCAATATGCTTTAGTAATATGCTCTTGAAATTGGTTTTATCGAAAGCATAAAATAAAATGTAAGAAATCAATACTGAAACAGATTTCATAACTCAATGGCATAGTGCATCTTGTCATATGTATGTATACATTTAGAGAATAACCAGTTATCCCGTTGGAAGACCTATTAGTGCTTAGACCTTACAGTAGAGTCTTTTAACTCATTTTACTTTTTTATACTTTAATTTGGCTAGATAGACTATTAGAGAGACAGCTGAATGTACTATAGCAATCATGTTATGATTTTGAAATTGTCAAAAAAAAGAAGTATACAATTTTATTCTTTTTAAGGCAATTATAAAAAACAAGAAGCAATTTTTTAATGCAATTTTCTGTTAGTATGACAATTATTAACAAGAGAATAGAACCGCAGATGGAAATTGCTCTGATACTTCTCAAAACAATTTTATAAGTTCTAGTTTTATTAATTGATCATTTTTCCTACCATTTTTCTAATTTCTTAAAGAAGTTTTATAAAAACCTAAGAAGTACACATTAAAATTTTTAATGATATCCTTAAAATTAAATTGAAAAGTAAAGTTAGTAAAACATTTTTAGACAAAAATTATATCATATTTACCCATCTGGTATAAATATATATTTCCTATACTTTGATATCTTAGAGAACTGATCATTTTCAAGGTTTTCATAAGTTTGTTATTAATAGGATTCCAGAGGAAAAGCAAACCAGTAAGGATTTTTAGTGCTTCAACCTCTAGAAGCCTTTTTTAAATATAAAAGATGCTCATTTTTTGTATGGGTTAATAGAATGACAGTGGAAGGTACCAGATGACCAACTAAGGGCTTTTCTTCTTCCTAGATCTGGAAGATGTGACAGCCAAGAAACAACTGAAATAATAAGTCTTTCCCACGAATAGAAATGTACAACTGGTATTCGCATTCCAGAATTGCTCTTAGGGAAGCAGTGTTCTACTTGTTCAAAGACTGGAAGTAAAGCTTTTTTAATCCCACACCATTATCTAGAGCTCAGATATCCCATTAAATTGCTCTATAATGAATAAGTAGTGTTTAAAATATCATCCAAATGTGCCCAGATATCCAAGGAGTCTGAAATAATTTAAATTATTTAGACAGATTATGACCAGCCTTTAGGGAACCCTATCAAGACTAAAAGAGACCAGTGTGAGCAACAGCAAGACCCCATCTCTACAAATAATAGAAAAATTAGTTGGGCTTGGTGATGCACACCTATAGTCCCAGCTACTCAGGAGGCTGAGGCAGAAGGATCACTTGAGCCCAGGAGTTTGAGGTTGCTGTGAGCTATGATGACGCCGCTGCACTCGAGCCCAGGCAACAGAGTGAGACCCTGTCCCAAAAACAAACAAGCAAACAAAAAAAGACTAAAAGAAACAGGTATTTTTCAAAAGCTCAGGGTCTGGAGGTTTGACAGAGTTGAATAACCAACCATTTCTACTCCTGATAACTTCCCTAATCTGGCGGGATGGGGTGAGGTGAGATGTACATCAGGCTAAAACCTTGAATATGTAAAATCAAATTTCTGGCTTTGTTTAACCTAATTCTCTGGTTCTCCTTTCCTTTGGGGATTAGAACTGGCTATATTCTAGGAGAGAGTCTTAATCATGGAAAGGCTCACTCTGGAAAATCTATCAGATGTAAAATAACTTCATCACTGTGTTGTCATTTGGCATTTTGTGAGACATTCAATTTACATCTGATGGACCAACTTCCCCCACTGCAAGATAAGAGATTATCTATCAGACAGTTTGAAGTAGGACAGTCTACATGATGCCTGAACCATGTCACAGTGTTGGAGCCAAGCTCAGTGACACACCAAGCAAGTGAGGATTCTCATGGATAATCACCAGGGCAGGCACAAGGAGGAAATTACTGGGGACATGCTGCAGCTACAGGCCCTGGGAAGATGAGGAACATATTACTGTTTAATATTTTGCAGGAATTCTAATTATTGGAGGAGTTCAACTGAGGTGCTTGTTTTCCCTTTCAATGAGCCCTCAAAGTGGAGCAAACTTGACAGGATAACCCTAAGGGATCACTGAGTCCAAGGGCTAAACATTCATGCCCTGAGTACATTGTGGCCTGGATCGCCATAATTAAGCTTCCCAAAATGGCTTTCTGTTTTATTCTAGACATACTAGTAGAACACAAATACCCTTTGCTACCTCTCTCTGATTTTTTGGAAAGACCAGAGCCAGCAATCAATTATTGAAGGGGATATCTATTGTGCTAGGGTTTTCTGTGGGGAGGGAGGGTGGAGGTGGTGGTGGTGGTGTTTTAGTTATCAAAGTAAAAGTCCTAGAATAGTTTATAAAATGAACCCATCCATTAGAGTCATGACTAAAAATCCCTATCAGGAATGACTCTAGTCCTAGCCAGCTTTTGTTTGGTCTGCATAACTCCAGAGGTAGAGGAAAACCACGCTGCAAGAAGAAACTTTTTCAGATGGTCTAAAAACCAACATGGACCAAACCAAGGTAGGCATGTGAGCAACCACCAAATGTAGAAATATTGGTAGAAAGCTTGCATAAATCCTCTGGTGCCACGTCTCTTCTGAATGTAGTCAACTCTCATTAGTCATGGTGTTCAAGAGCTACAAAGTCAACAATAGAATTAGCCAATACTGAATGATTGCTAAAAAGGAAAGACAGCTGGGCTCCTTGAGCCTCAGGTATTTATCAAGAAATCCAGCATCCCCTAAAACATTTCCAAATTCAATTCAAAGTCTTTGTGACATGGAATTATCCTACTGTCAAGTTTAGATCTTATTTTTACTTCCTGCCATTCCTGATATTGTTGATAGAACTTGCCCAAAAATCTAAAGCCTATTTTATGAAAAGCTATAAAACATAGCTTTTCAACATGTCTTTGCCTGCAAATGGAATCATGCTCAAATTCAAAGAACAGCACTGTGCTAGAAGTTCCATTCATGAATTTCACAATCACCCAAATAGGATAATTACCCTATGAGTCTGAGAATCCCAAAGAAATGTTTGGCACATTGATATTAGAAAAGAGAGAAAACCTATAAGAGATAATAGGAGGAATAGCTTTGGGGTCAAATAAAGTAAAAAAAATTCCACTAATCCCCTCTCCCAGCAATGTGGACCTCCACAAGGGCTAGCTTCACTGCAGCTACACTTCTTTACTGCCATTATCTCAAAACTGTAATTTTTATTTACAAAAAAAGAAAGAAAGAAAATTGTTTAAAATAAGTACAGTAATTGAAACATGAAAGTCTTAAAAAAGAAACTAAAGGTTAGAAACATGAATGAAAATTTCGAAAGCTAAGCATAAAACATGAAGAAAATCAAAGAAATATGGATGATTCAAATTCAAATACTTTTAAAACAAGAAAGATCCAAAATGTTTAAAAAATTAAAGGAAGAAGAGCATAAAAAAGTCAAGTACAGTACATTTAAGTTTAAAAAAGTAGAAAAGGCTTGAAATAAAAAATAACTAAACAGATTCCATGGTTGTATACATATGTCAAGACTTTAAAATTGTATGTATTGTTACAAAATTTTACAAATATTTTAAATATGTGCAGTTGATGGTATGTTAATTTTACCTCAAACAAATTATGAGATATGTGCACCTGTTAGAGAATATTAAAGACTGTAATTAAAGCATTTTAGAGTCCTTAAATCCCCCAAAAATAACTAAACATTCATAGACGTCATTAAAAATAAATATTGAAGAATGACATGAAGTAAGTGGCTAATAAAATCAATAAGATACAGAAAAAAGGAAAAATTGTACTTGAAAAATATCTTAATAATGGCAGATTAAATAAGGTTAGTATAACCAAAAAAGGTATACAGCAGCGTAAATGAAAAAGAATTTCAAATGTGTTTTTTTAAGTGGGTGACTAACTGAAGTAATCTTTTTTAAAAAACAGATGTCTTTATTAGGTTGAATCTTCCAATCCATGAACAGAGTATGTCTATTTTAGACCTTCTTTGCTTTCTTTCATTAGCATTTTGTGTTTTCAGTATACAAATCTTGTATGCTTCCTACAGTTACCCTTAAATATTTCATCTTATTTTGAGCTACTGTAATTTTTTTTTAATTTTGGTTTTTTATTTTACTTTTGATTCCATTTATATAACATTCTTGCAAAAGCAAAACTATAAGGATAGAAAACAAATTAGTGTTACCAAGGGCTAGGGGTGAGGGGAGGAGCTGGCTACAAAGGGCAACGGGGTGTGAAGAAGCTTTTTAATTTGATCAGGTCCCATGTATTTATTTTTGTTGCTGCTGTGATTGCTTTGGGGGTCTTCTTCATAAAGTCTTTGCCTAGGCCAATGTCCATAAGAGTTTTTCCAATGTTTTCTTCGAGAATTCTTATGGTTTCATGTCTTAGGTTTAGATCTGTTATCCATTGTGAATTGATTTTTGTGAGAGGTGAGAGGTGTGGGTCTAGTTTCAGTCTTCTACATATGGCCATCCAGTTTTCCCAGCGCCATTTATTGAATAGGGAATCTTTTCCCCAGTGTACGTTTTTCTGGAATTTGTCAAAGATCAGGTGACTGTATGAGGTTGGTTTTATATTTGGGTTCTCAGTCCTGTTCCATTGGTCTATGTCTCTGTTCTTGTGCCAATACCATGCCGTTTTTGTTACTACAGCCTTGTAGTATAGTTTGAAGTATGGTAGATAGATGCCTCCCAATTTGTTCTTTTTGCTTAAGATTGCTTTGGCTAGACAGAGTCCTCTCTGGTTCCACACAAAGCATAGAATTATGTTTTCTAGATCAGCAAAAAATGATGTTGGTATTTTGATAGGGACTGCATTGATTCTGTAAATCACTTTAGGTAGCAAAGCCATTTTTACTATGTTGATTCTGCCTATCCAAGAGCATGGTAGGGTTTTGCATCTATTTACATCCTCTGCAATTTCTTTTCTCAGTGTTTCATAATTCTCTATATATAGGTCTTTGACCTCCTTAGTTAGATATGTTCCTAAATATTTAATTTTCTTTGGTGCTATTGTGAAAGGTATTGCATCTTTAATTTGTTTCTCAGCTTGATTGTTATTGAGATTGGCTCATATCAAAAAATCCCCAAACAACAAATGTTGGCGGGGATGTGGACAGATAGGAACACTCATACACTGCTGGTGGGACTGCAAATTAGTACAACCCCTATGGAAAGTAATATGGAGATACCTCAAAGAATTAAAAGTAGAATTACCATTTGACCCAGCAATCCCACTACTGGGTATTTACCCAAAGGAAAAAAAGACATTTTATAATAAAGACATCTGCTCGCGAATGTTTATAGCAGCACAATTCACAATTGCAAAGATGTGGAAACAACCCAGGTGCCCATCAATACACGAGTGGATTAATAAAATGTGGTATATGTATACCATGGAGTATTACTCAGCAATAAAAAACAATAGTGAATTAACACATCTGGTATTATCCTGGTTGGAGCAAAGTGTCACAGGAATGGAAAAACAAGCACCACTGGTACTCACCATCAAATTGGTACTAACTGATCAACACTTAAGTCACACAGGGCAATAATATCAGGGGGTGGGCAGGCAGGAGGGGGTGGAGGGGAGGGGAAAAACTCTCACTGAATGGATGTGGGGAGCACAGTTTGGGGGATGACCATGATTATAGCTCTGACACGGGCAGTGCATGAGCAATATATATAGCCAAAGTGTTGGACCCCCATAATGTTCTGAAATTTAAAAAAATAATAAAAATAAATAAAATAAAATGTGGTATATATATATACCATGGAGTATTACTCAGCCATAAAAAAATGGAGAACCAATACCTTTTGTAACAACCTGGATAGAACTGGAGACCACTTTTCTAAATGAAGTATTGCAAGAATGGAAAAACAAACACCATGTGTACTTACTATCAAACTGGAACTAATCAATCAACACTTATATGCACATATGGAAGTAAAACTCAGTGGAAATCAAGCAGATGGGAGGGGGAAGGAGGGGTTAGATAAATTCACACCTAACAGGCACAATGCAAACTATCTGGGTGATGGCCACACTTACAACATTGACTCAAATTGTACAAAAGGAATACATCCCAAAATGTTTGTATCCCCATAATATTCTGAAATAAAAGGTTATGATTAAAGAACTGACACAGCAGTAACACAGAATGCTATATAGCCATTAAAAATAATAATAAAAAATAAATCTGAAAAAAAAAAAAACAAAGGGCAACGGGGAATTTGGAGGGATAACAAAACTCTTTTGAATCTTGATCATGTGATGATGGTTACACAACTGTATATGTTTGTTACATCTCTCAGAACTCTACCCTAACAAGTGTGGACTTACTGTTTGTATATCATGCAGAAATTTAAAAGAATTAGGGGGAAAAAACATTGTTCAGCATCTGCTGAAAATACTGAGTAGATTTCCCATTTTCATTTCTCAGTAAGTTAACCTAATTCTGAGGACTAGGACAATAAGGAAAAGATTTGTACATGTGCTACCTCTACTCTCTGTGTCCAAAGTAGATGTTGCAAATCAACCACGGCGTTTTCTTCCCACTATGATGCAAGACAGGACCTCAAAGAGGATCTTTTACATAACAAACTAAGCCGCCACCAATAATCTTATGGAATTGGCATGAGATAAAAACTATTTTTTTTTAATTGCAACAAATTTAGGGTGGTTTTTGTTACAAGGATGAATTGGAAAATGCTGAAGTTGGGGTTTTTAGTGTATCTGTCACCAGAATAGTGTACATTGTACCCCAATAGGTAGATTTTTATCCCTCACTCCCGACCCACCTTCCCTCCTCCTTGATATTCAATGTCCATTACAGCACTTTATGACCATATATACCCCTCATTTAGCTACCACTTGTAAGTGAGAACCTGTGATATTTGTTTTTCCACTGCTGAGATACTTCACTTAGGATAATAATGGTCTCCAATTCTATCTAAGTTGCTCCAAAGGACATTATTTCATTCCTTGTTATGGCTGAGTAGTGCCCCATAGAGAGTGTGTGTGTGTGTGTGTGTGTGTGTATTCTCTCTGAGAGCTGTCACCTGAATGGTTTCACTTGCATAACAAGACCACCTTTGCTCGCTAGTCAAGCCTCGTCCTCTCTCCCTCTCATAACCTGTATTTCTGCTTTCAAGCCCCCATTCTTTAAAAACCTCTGTACCTCATTGAGGAGTTGAATCTTCATTCTGAGGGTTCCCGTGTATACATGTTAAAATAAACTTGTAACTTTTTCCTCTTATTAATCAATCTGCCTGATTAACATATATACCACATTTTCTTTATCCACTCCTCAGTTGATGGGCACCTAGGTTGATTCCACATCCTTGCAATTGTGAATTGTGCTGCAATAAACATTTGGGTGCAGGTGTCTTTTTGTAAAATGACTTCATTTCCTTTGGGTAGATACCCAGTAGTGAGATTGCTGAATCGAATGGTAGGTCTACCTTTAGTTCTTTGAGGAATCTCCATACCGCTGTCCGTACAGGTTGTACTAGTTTACATTCCCACCAACAGTGAATAAGCTTTCCCTTTTCACTGCATCTGTGCCAACATCAGTTTTTTTGTTTTTGTTTTTGTTTTTGTTTTGACTTTTCAATAATGGCTATTCTGATAGGGGTAAGGTGGTATCTCATTGTGGTTTTAATTTGCATTTCCCTGATGATTAGTGATGTTGAGCATTTTTTCATATGTTTCTTGGCCATTTGTCTATCTTCTTTTGAAAAAAATCTGTCCATGTCTATCCCTCACTTTTTGATGGAGTTATTTAGCTATTTAGTTTGTTTTCTTCTTGCTGATTTGTATAAGTTCCTCATAGGTCCTAGATAGTAGTTTTTGTCAGATGTAGAATTTGGGAATATTTTCTCCCATTCTGTAGGTTGTCTATTCACTCTGTTGATTATTTCCTTTGCTATGTAGAAATTTTTATTTATTTTTGTTGTTTCTATATTTGCTTTTTGGGTCTCAGTCATAAATTTTTCCTAGTCCATGAGCAGATGTGTTTTTCCTAAGTTTTCTCCTAGAATATTCATGGTTTCTGGTCTTACATTTAAGTCTTTAATCCATCTTGTGTTAATCATTGTATATGGTGAGAGAGAGGGATCCAGTTTCATTCTTCTGCATGTGGCTCTCCAATTTTCCCAGCACAATTGTTGAATAGGGCATCCTTTCCCCTGGGTATATTTTTGTCTGCTTTGTTGAAAATCAGTTGGTTGTAGCTATATGGCTTTATTTATGGGTTCTCTATTCTGTTCCATTGGTTTATGTGTCTACTTTTGTACCAGTACCATGCTGTTTTGGTTACTATAGCCTTGTACTATAATTTGGAGTCAGGTGATGTGATGCCTCCAAATTTGTTCTTTTTGCCTCAGATAGCTTTGGCTATTCACACATTTTTTTTGGTTCCATATTAAGTTTAGGATTGTTTCTTCTAGATCTGTGAAAAATGACACTGGCATTTTGATGGGTATTGCATTGAATCTATAAATCACTTTGGGCAGTATGTATATTTTAACAATGTTGATTCTTCTGATCCATAAGCATATGTTTTTCCATTTGTGTATGTCATCTATGATTTCTTTCTTCAGTGTTTTGTAGCTCTCCTTGTAAAGATCTTTCACTTCATTAAGTATATTCCCAAGTGTTTTATTTTCTTTGCAGCTATTGCAAATGGTATTGAGTTCTTGATTCAACTCTCAGCTTGATTGTTATTAGTGTATAGAAAGGCTACTGATTTGTGTACATTAATTTTGTAATCTGAGACCTCACTGAATTTATTTATCAATTCTAGGAGTCTTTTGGTGGAGTATTTAGGATTTTCTAGATACAAGATCATATTATTGGCAAACAGGGATAGTTTGACCTCCTCTTTCCCAATTTGGATGCCCTTTATTCCTTTCTCTTGCCTGATTGCTCTGGCTAGGACTTCCAGTACTATGTTGAAGTGGTGACAACACCCTTGACACCAAGTAGTGGGCACCCTTGTCTTGTTCCAGTTCTTATGGGGTATGCTTTCAACTTTTCCCCATTCAGTATGATGTTGGCTGTGGGTTTGACATATAAGGCTTTTATTATATTATTTTGAGTTATTTTTCTTCTATGTCTAGTTTATTGAGGGTTTATATCATGAAGGGGTTTTGTGTTTCATTGAATACTTTTTTTGCTTCTATTCAGATGATAATATGGTTTTTGTTTTTAATTCTGTTTATGTGGCAAATCACATTTATTGATTTGCATTTGTTAAATCATCCTTGCATCCCTGGGATGAAACCCACTTGATGGTGAATTATCTTTCTGATGTGTTGTTGGATTTGGTTTACTAGTATTTTGTTGAGGATTTTTGCATCTATGTTCGTGAGGGATATTGGTCTGTAGTTTTATTTTTTGGTTGTGTCCTTTCCTGGATTTGCTACCATGGTGATACTGACTTTGTAGAATGAGTTAGGGAGGACTCCCTCCTTCTCAGTGTTATGGAACAGTTTCAGTAGGATGGGCGCCAGTGCTTCTTTGTGGGTCTGGCAGAATTCAGCTGTGAGTCCGTCTGGTGCTGGGCTTTTGTTTGGGGGGTAGATTTCATTACTGCTTCAATCTCGCTACTCATTACTGGTCTGTTCAGGATTTCTATTCCTTCCTCATTCAAGCTTGGGAGGTCGTGTGTTTCCAAAAATGTATCCACTTCCTCTAGATTTTCTAGTCTGTGCGCATAGAGGTTTTCATTGTAGTCACAGATGATATTTTGTATTCCCGTAGTATCAGTTGTAATGTCTCCTTTTATATTTCTGATTGAGCTTATTTGAATCCTTTCTCTTCTTTTGGTGGTTGATCAAGCTAGTGGTCTATTGATTTTGTTTATCTTTTCCAGGAACTAACTTTTTGTTTCATTGATGCTTTTTGTTGTTTTTTAGATTTCCATTTTGTTTAGTTCTGCTCTGATCTTTGTTATTTCTTTTCTTCTGCTAGCTTTTGGTTTGTTCTTGTTTTTCTAGTTCCTTGAGGTATGACATTAGGTTGTTAATTTGTGTTATTTCAATTTTTTTGATGTAGGCATTTAGTGCTATGAACGTCCCTCTTAGCACTGGTTTCACTACGTCCCAGAGATTTTGGAAGCTTGTGTTGCCTTTGTCATTCAATCAATAAATTTTCTATTTCCATCTTGATTTTGTCATTGACCCAAGGATCATTCAGTAACAGGTTGTTTAATTTCTATGTATTTGTGCAGTTTTGAGAGTTCCTCATGGAATTACTTTCTAGTTTTATTCCATAGTGGTCTGAGAAGATACATGGTATGATTTCAATTTTTCTAACTTTGCTGAGACTTGTTTTGTGGCCTAATATATGGTCTATCTTGGAATATATTCCATGTGCTGATGAGAAGAATATATATTCTGCAGTTTGGGGGTAGAACGTTCTCTAACTGTCGGTTAGGCCCATTTGGTTTGGTGTCCTGTTGAAGTCCCTGGCCATTGTGATGTCACTGTTTCTTTCTTTCCTTACATCTAGTAGAATTTGTTTTATGAATCTGGGAGCTCCTGTCTTAGGTGCATATATATTTACAATTGTCATATCTTCTTGTTGAATTGATCCCTTTATCATTACATAATGACCATCTTCGTCTTGTTTTTGTCACTGTGGATTTAAAGTCTATTTTATCTGATATGAGAATAGCTACTCCTACTCTCATTTTGTTTTCATTTTCATGGAATATTTTTTTCCATCCCTTTACCTTGAGTCTATGAGAATCTTTGTGAGCTAGGTGGGTTTCATGGAGACAGCAAATACAAGGGTTATGGAGTTTTTTTATCCACTCAATCTATAAATTTTAAGCAGATAATTAAGATCATTCATGTTCAATGTTAATATTGATATATGAGATACTGTTCTGTTCACCATGGTGATTGTTACCTAGTTGTTTTGTTTTCTCCCTTGTGTTACTATTTTATAACCTTTAACTTTTGGGTGTTTTTACACTGGTGGGTATTGATTGTTCTGTTCCATGTCTAGAGCACTTTTAAGCATTTCTTGCATGGCAGGTCTAGTGGTGACAAATTCCCTTAGTGTTTTCTTGTCTGGGAAAGACTTTACTTCTCTTTTATTTATGAAACTTAATATTGCAGGATGCAAAATTGTTGGCTGGCAGTTATTCTGTTTCAGAAGACTACAAATGGGACCCCAATCCCTTCTGGCTTGTAAGGTTTCTGCTGAGAAGTCTGCCATTAGTCCATTGGGTTTTCCTTTGTAAGTTATTTGGTGCTTTTGTCTCGCAGCTTGTAGGATTTTCTCCTTCACTTTGACTTTGGCCAGACTGATGACTATGTGCCTTGGTGATATACTATTTGGTTGAATGTTCTAGGTGTCCACTAACCTTCTGATATCTGGATGTCTAAATCTCCAGCAATACCAGGGAAGTCTTCCTCCAATTTTCCCTCAAATAGGTTTTCTATGGTTTTTGCATTTTCTTTTTGCTTCTCCCTCAGGGATACCTATGATCCTTATATTTGTTCATTTCACATAAGCCCATATTTCTTGGAGAGATTGTTCATTCTTCTTGATTCTTTTTTCTTCATTTTTGACTAATTGGGCTAATTCAAAAGCCTTGTCTTCCAACTCTGAAATTCTTCCTTCTGCTTGGTCTAGTCTGTTGTTAAAATTTTCTAATGTATTTTGAAAGTCCCTAAGTGATACTTTCATTTCCAGAAGTTCTATGTTTTCTTATATTATCTCTTTAGTAAATTTTCCATTTATGTGCTGAATTATTTTGTTGGCTTCTTTGTGTTGGTTTTCAACTTTTTCATTGATCCCCTTGATCTTATTTGCCATCCATATTCTGAATTCTACATCTGACATTTCAACAGTTTCCTTTTGGTTGGAGCCCATTGCTGGAGAATATTGCAATTCTTTGGGGATGTCAAAACAGCCTGTTTTTTCAGGCTGCCAGAGTTCTTATGCTGGTTCCTTCTCATCTGGAACCTCTTCTCTCAGCTCAAGACAGCTTTGCGATATACCTGTTCTCTTCTGCTGGCAACTATGTTGCTCAGTGAAGGGCAGGAAAGGTCCCTAGATTGTGCTTTCAAGTCCTCCTCTGGCAGATTGACCAGGCAGGAGAGGGAGGGGCAGATGCACTGTGAGCCCTTAACACTGCTGCCCATCCGCATCTTCCCATTCCCCTGTGTTGTCACAGGTGGTCAGTGGGCATGGTGGGCACGTGGTGAATGGTTAGCATGTGTGGTAGGAACATTCCTAATTTTGGTTTTGATATGTTCATTGCTATTATAGAGAAATGCAATTGATTTTTTCAAACTTTTTTATTGATTCATAATAGTTATACACATTTTGGGGGTGATACTTTGACACATGCACACAATGTATAATGATCAAATCAGAGTAATTGAGAAATCCATCCCTTTAAACACTTTTCTTTAGTTGGAAACATTTCTTCTCTTCTAGCTATTTTGAACTATATAATACATTATTGTCAACTGTAGTCACCCTATTGTACTACTGAACACTATCTCTATGAAGGCAGTTGTACGGAAGAAATGCTATGATCTCTGGGATTTGCTCTAAATAGTTGACAAATTGTTTTTATTCCTTCTTTCTAGCTGTATTTTCGTACCCATTAACCAACCTTTCTTCATCCCTTCTACACCCTGCTCCCCACTTCCCAGCCTCTGGTAATCACCAATCAACTCTCTACCTCCATGACATCCACTTTTTTAGCTTTCACATGAGTGAGACCATGTGGTATTTGTCTTTCTGTGCCTGTCTTATTTCATATAACATAATGACCTCCAGTTCCATCCACGTTGCTGTAAATGACAGAATTTCATTCTTTTTATGGCTGAATAATATTCCATTATGTATATGTACCACATTTTCTTTATCCATTCATGCATTGATGGAAACTTAGGTTGATTCCATATCTTTGCTATTGTGAATAGTGCTGCAATAAATATGGGAGAGCAGATATCTCTTTAATACGCTGATTTACTTTCCTTTGGATATATGCCCAGTAGGGAGATTTCTGGATCACATGGTAGTACTATTTTTGGGTTTTTGAGGAATCTCTATAATATTTTCCATAGTGGCTGTACTAATTTACACTCCCACCAACACTATACAAGTATTCCCCTTTCTCCACATCCACACCAGCATCCATTACTTTTTGTCTTTTTGATAATAGCATTCTAACCAGAGTGAAATGATATCTCCTTTTGCATTTCCCTGATGATTAATGATGTTGAACATTTTCTCATACACCTGTTAGCCATTTATATGTCTTCTTTTGAGAAATGTCTATTTAAATCTTTCTGCCCATTTTTAAATCTTTTAATAAAATGAAATAAGGGGATGTGGCTAAAGAATGGGAAAAAACACATAAGTTGAAGGTGTGCTCCAAGGATTCATTGAGTTCAAACAGCCTCCTTCTTCAGAATGGAATGCTTGCGGCGGTCTACTAGCACACAGCGCAGTGTAAAGCCTCCCTCTTCCCTTCCTCACCTTGGGCACACAATGCAACGACCAAACACTCCTGTGGATTAGGAGAGCACATCCCACAAGAAAACTCTGCACCAAGCAGTAACCAAACATACAAGTCTCCCCTACACAGTACAGAGGACACTAAACAGGATTACCCATGGAAATGAACAGTGAAATTTTTCACATAAAACTACTGAGTATTTGCAACTTCCCCAGTGATTATTCAAACTATCAAGAGTTTTCACATACAATCATATTTTTTTAGTTTGTACCAAGCAGCATAATATTAAATATAAAAATATTTTGTTTCAATAACGTATCAGGAGCATCCCAGATGAGAGCAATTTCTATTACATTAAATGAAATCACTACTCCATAGCACCCCAAATTCAGGGAACTTTTAAGGTCTTTGTATAAGCATGTGCATACACACACACACACACACATATACCATGTCTAAGCAAAAGTATCCCGTAAATAAGAAAGTAAAGATATCAGGCCAAAGAGTGGAAGAAACCAAGCCAAAAACTCAAGGAGCAGATTGTGCATATAACAAGACAGACAGTGTTTCTCTTTTTAGTCCTTTCCACGCACAACTTAAATATTCCCACTGAGTCATGAATAAAATGCATACACACTCAAAATTAAAGCATAACAATATGTGACATATTACTCAATTATCTACATGCTTTTGAATTTAAGATTTAATAATGTTCTTTATTCATTAGGACACATTGCTATAGCCTTAAATGAAAAATAACTTTCTCAATGACTATATATTCTTTGTAATTATACTATATAGGAAACTTAGCAAACAGGTAATAAGTGGTTACCTTTTTTCCCCATTGAGCAAATACACAGGAGACGAAACTACAGAAGACCATCGTAAATGTAAGGCCCTTATCATACTCTAAAAGAGATTTGCCATTTTAATTATCTGGCACTTGAGCAATTACTCTCCATTTTTTTCCTGCTTATTGACTTATTTCTTTAATTTTTCTCACTTAAAAGGAAGATTTCCTTGGTCTAAAGTTCTTTTTCTTTTTTTCATTTTGCATTTGTCCTTTTTTAATATAGATTAGTATGAGAGGCAGCACATTGAAATAGAATGCACATGTGATTTGTAGCTGATCCCCAAACCTGAAAACCACCCCTGCCAGTTACTGTGCAACACTGACCAGGTCATCTAACCTCATAGTTTCAGGTCCTCCACTTGTATATGGGAATAATAATATTATAAACATCATAGAATTACCTTTCAAAATTTTAATGTACATGAAACCTATGTGTTTTTATATTTTGAATATTAGCAAATGGATGGGAGAAAAATCTATATTTTTATTGAATGTTTTCTTGAATGTATTAAATACAACATGGTACCCAAACTTCTAGCTTATGATTTTATAATCAAAAGATAAATATACAATAACAACTATAGAGAGGCAACCATGACTATTTTGAAATGGATGAAGAATATGCAATTAAGATTTTAGTGATTGGTGGTCAGCCAGGTGGTTCATCAGGCTGATAAGGAAGTCCACAGAGGGCAAAAATGTGAGATGTGCCAGTTGTGTTATTTTAAACAAGGTATTTTCCTCATTTGTCCTTGATATTATATCCTTTCTTACCTAAAAATAAAATTGCTGGAGTCAATGCTGTTATAACAAGCTGATAATTCTCTGCCTTTGTATTTTTCAAAGGTTCATTCACGAGCCTTTTGAAAACCACCCTTGATTTTCCATTAAAATTCAATTTGTTGATTTATGTATTTTGAGATGGAACTTCAGAGATCATTTTAAGAAATCAAAAGCTCTATTTTTGAGACACAGTTCTTTGAAAAGTCTGATCCATTGGGTACACACCGGTTTTCAAATTTGGTTGCTGTTTCCTTTAAAATATATAAATTCCCTAAGATAAAAAAGTATTCCTGCATGGGTTCACTTTGAAGACAGATCTTTTCAATATCATATTCTTAAAATGGCAAATTCATCTTTTAGTCGATCTAAAGAATTCAAAGGAAGTTAACATATGCTTTTTTCAAGATCATAAATGTTTCTTTTTCACACAATGATCAGAAGAAAATCTTGATTGCCAAAAATACTTTTAAAATTCTACTATATATGTATAGATTGTGGGAAAAGAAAAGGTCAAAGTCATGAAATGTTTGACAAGATAAAATAGATGAAAGAATACACTTTAGATTCATAGTAGTTGTGGTCACCATGTAAACGTTAAGTGCCCAAATTAAATGTCATCAGACTCTTGGGTCATCTCTTACTTTAGAGAGTTGCATTTCTTTTGCAGGATTCATAAAAGAAAGCCAACACCTCAAAAGGTTCCTTGGTTTGAATGACTCTTTAGAAGAAAATACCTAAGAGTAGGCTCACATTTTCAAGAAAGATAACCAAATCTATAAAGAGAAAGCAGAACCATCAGATGTATTTGTAGAAATGAATTTCTAAGCTCCAAAAGGCAAATTCTTTCCTAACAAGAGCCACTGTTATAAAAAATGGGTCTCCTAGGTGTAAGTTTGTTTGGTCCTGATTCAAACAAACTCTAAAAAACATGGAAAGGCAATTGGGAGGAAATATGAACACTAACATTTGAGGACATTAAGGAATCATTGTTGATATTAAGAAATCATTGCTAATTTTTAGGTGTGATTATAGTAGTTTCAATTTTTTTTAAAGAAAAATTTTCCCTTTAGAGATACACACTGAAGTATTTATGAAAGAAATGCTATGATGTCTGTGATTTGCCTCAAAATAGTTCCCAGGTGGGGGAATGTTGATAACCATTGAAGCTGAGTGATTAGACACAGGGGCTCACCATGATCTGATCTCTAATTTTATAGATGTCTGGAAGTTTTATTAATAAAAATATTCTTTGTAAATATTATCCCCTCTCTAATATTTTTACTTGTGACAAATATTATGTTTCAATTTGAAAACCTTAAATATATTCAATGACTTCAATCCTTTAAGTTCTAGACAGGGATAATTGTGGAATACATCATTCTTCATACGGCAGCTTACCACTCCCAGCAGATACGCTGCAAGAAGGAACTCACATTGCTTTCACCTTTAAAAATTATCATATTATTTTCACATCATCTACAATATGGCATACTTGCAAGTATATAGTATAGTATACTTCTAATACTATAAATCACAACTACTTTGGATAAAAAATATTCATATATAAATGTAGATGCATTCTAGGATCTCTACAAGTATATTAAATCATATTCTTATGTAAAGAAATGCAAGGAGACAAATGCCCTGGAACAAAATCCCACCCAAAGCCCCTTAACCATGAACCCTCACCTCTGAATTCCACTTCACCTTTTCATTTTGTCATCCATTACGGTAAAACTTTTTAAAAAGACAATAGTATTATTGTCTTTTCTTTCTACAAGGGTCTTATGTTATTTTCTTTCTACAAGGGTCTTATGTTATTTTCTGACCTAACTTTGATGCTCCCTTTGGTACATGACTCCATTTATTTTTTTCGTGAGCACTAAAGGAAAATCATAGAAACAGAACTGTGAGAGCTGCCCCTTTATTCCTGTGAAGGAATTGGTCCTTTACAGGAATTGGTCAGTGGGGAATTTGATGAAAACTTGAGCATGATGGACAGAGTGGGCTGGAAGAACATGGATAGGAAAGTTGTTTCAATCATATTTAGGTTGTCTTAATTCTTTTTCCCTCATAGGCAAATTCTGATTTGTATCCAGCCATCCTAATGCTTATCCTGTGTTTCTGTTTTCCTTCTTAACCATTTGCTTCTTATTTTGGGCTAAGTATATTCAAAACTAAAGTTTGATGTTAAGCAGTAAAGAAAATAAAAGGTAGTAGGAACAATCAGGGAAGTAACTAAAATTTAATATAGTCTATATGGTACCCAACTACATAAGAAATTGTTGTAAATACCATCAAGTCATTTCAAAATGTGAAATTATTTTCATATTTTTTTCTAATTTACTTAAGGGCCCTCTACCTATTTTATACACTTAAATGCTGTCATGGGGAAAATCCTTGTGGGTACCATAACACATTGAAATATTAAATGAAAACCAAATAAAGAGGCTGGTCTTAAAGTTGAACTGAAAGTCCCAGTATTTCATTGGCATCTTTAATAACTATATGCTATAGTTACCCTTCCTCATTTCAAATAGATTAATTCATTATGCAACTCTAACATCTATGAATGGGAGAAGGAAATCCATCACTCGTTTAGCTCATCACCTGCTCCATTTTGCATGCAATGTAGCCTACAAAATTTTACATGTTATTTTCATTTCTCCCCATGTTGCAAGCAACTGCAGGAAACAAACTGTTGGGATTCATCAAGTAATCAATATCTTGTACATTAAAACCTCAGCATCTCTCCATGCAGCTGTGGAACATTTAATCACTGTCAGGAGCCCTGTGTAATTCCAGGGTGTACAGTGTACTCCTCAATAAATATTTTATGGTTCTCTTTAGAGGTTTATTTCTATTACCTCTAAAATACCTGGGAAGTAGTCTTTTTATTGTTCTTTCATTTTGCAAACCCTGGTAGTGGCCATTAGTATGGTGTTTATCTTCTTCCTTAGAATGAATTTGATTTTTTGATTCTTGGTTGAACGTATAAATATAGGGAAATATTTATTTTGCCCCTATACCTGTTTCTAAAGTGCCCCGTAGTGGTTTTGTCTTGAGAAGAGTGTTTGAATAATGTTTGAATTATTAACAGCTCCTCAGAGGAGTTCCTATAATGGTTTTGTTGTTTAAGAGTGTGTTGTCACATTCATTGTTAAAGGTATAGTAATGAATATGGAAGGAACAAATGTGGTCCTTTCACAGATGTTTTCCTAAATGCCTATTAAACTCCAGCAAACAAATAAACCTGAAACCACACAAAGTAAAAGTCAGATTAAGTCTAACTTGCCCTTTGATTTCAAATAATGCAATAGTAACAAAAAACAAAGAACCTCTGTTTTTCACTAAAAATTTACTTTCTAAGACCAGAGCTCTCTGAGTCAGGTTAGCATGTGATTAACAATTACTGCTGTAGTGCAAAGCAACTCCTGGCTACTTGTGATTCATTTTGAATTTTTCTTTATGAGAAAAAAATCCAAAATTTCTGGACTTTATTCCTTGATTTTAAAAAACCCACATAATTATTTTACCTGATAATTATTTGAAGGTAAATAAACTAAAATGGCTGGTGTCCCTCAATGCTGTTCTCTTTTTTGAGCCCACTTGCCATACACTAAATAGCTGGATGAAAAACAAAGCACCTGATTCATTAAGCTGGAAACATATTGTCTGTACAGCAGGACGGGATGGTAATTTACTATACACAACCAGGGAAGACACACTTTATTACACAAATTTGCAGCTTTTAACCTGGAAACTTAGCAGCAAAGGCAATTCTGCTTTACTTTGTTTCCCTTCAAATCCGAAAGAAAGCAATACCTACTTTGTTACAAAACAGAGCAGGCAATATTTTATATTGCCATAGTCAATTATGTGAGGCTGTGTAACCTTTTCCAGCTATTATAGTCTTCAAATCTTTCTGTGCTAATGTTGCCAACAATACAGAAGCAACTTCAAAGCATCTTTGCAGTGTTCGAAAGAGAAGACAGCTGGCACTGCTTAGACACTAAGCCAAGATGACCAGATTTCTAATTTATAAAACCGGGACAGCACACGTCAGGGGAACATCATCAGGGGTTTTGTGAAGGTATATCTCCAGCTATTTCCTTTTGTCAGGTAAAGATTTGTTTACAGAAAAAATTCTAAAAGGTTTTGCTGAGAGAAGAAGGAAATAGAAAACCTTCAATTAAAAAGAATGCTATAAGATTAAATATTCAAATTCAAAACAATGTTGTGCTCCAATGTACAGATTTGAGGGAATTTTGCTATCAAGGTAGACTAAGACGCCTATGAATTCATCAGTCTCACCTTCAAAACCTATCAGACCTTGGATATAACAAAACAGTCACTATAGGAAGGAAGTGATACAAATGTAAAAATCATGCACTTCCAATTGTTAGTAACGACTGACAACTTCCGGGTTATTTTGACAATTAGACTCCATGTGACGTATCTCATGAGCTATGGCACAACTCCTGATAGCACCGGAATATCAAACTCTGAAAGGAGGAGGTGGGACAACTTAGGCTGAAGTATGCAAACCCTAGACATCAACCTCAGGGTGGAGGTGGGAGTCTCAGGCAATTGAGAACATAGTCTGTTATATAAAACAACTCATACTATTTTCTAGATTGTCTCACCAATTTTTCATTATGTTTATAGACTCCTATTTTCAAACACAATCCCATCTAATATTGTCTTTGATTTTCACAACTTGGGAGAATGTTGAATAGATGTTAGTTTGCCCATTTCAAAGAGGAAATTTAGCTTCAGAGAAGGTGCATGACTTGTCTGAGATCAGAGCTAAAAAGCAGCAGAATTGGGCCTAGGATTCTGTCTTCTAACACTTGGGCCACTGCTCTTTTTTCTAACTTTTTGCAAGTGAATTTGGGGAAGAACAAATACGAGCATTACCAATCTACAATTCTATAAGGCATCATAGTTCACACTTTCCCAGGGGAAAGCAGAGGGAAATGCTTATAAATTGTATATGAATTAGAGTAGAGGTTTCACAGCACGATTTTGAGCCGTTTAAGCCATACTGCTTTGTTCTTACAGACACATTACTTACAACTTATAGAACAATTCCCTAGATCTTTAGAAAAAAGGAAGACGTAAAATATTCATCATGAAACATACTAAAAGCTCTGTGTTAAATGGAAACGCCTAATGTGGTTGTGTTTAAGCTCTGCGATATATTAACATTCAAAGGCCTAATTGAGAAAATAACTCTCAAACATAAGATGGACTCACAATCGGGGACCAAAACAGATGAGCTTTTATTTGGCTTTCAATATTAAGGTTTTCAAAAGATATGACAAAATAACCAAGAAGAAATCATGGCCTGAGAGTGATTCTCAGTTATGCCATCATGATCCTCTTAAAGAGGATTCTCTTTCATTTTGGGTTTTGCACACAGCTAGTGGACAGTGCCTCAGCTAACACATCAGAGCTTCTCGGATGCATTTTTCTTTTGACAATACTATTACTATTCTGTGAATACCAAACAACAGAAATATGAATGTTACATTGAAACTGGTTGTGGTTTCACCTACAAATTGCCAGCATCATCTGCAAACAAAGACAGCTCTTAACTTGATAACAAGTGAATCTTTTAAAGAATTGTCTTTGCTCTTCTGTCTTACATTTTTGTGTGGCCTTCAATAACATGATATATCCTTCAAGTAAAAACTGACCCCCAACCTCTATTATATAATATCAAAGAGACAATTCATTCACAATATATGGAAACACAATAGCAAGTCTATGAGAAAGAACACAGAATACTAGTTTTGCTATATCCTTGAGCAGGAGAACAACTGCCACAAATCTCCATTAATATGAAAGTCATCACAGTTTCTTAGCCAATCTACTAAAAAAATAAGTAAAATTCATCTGGCTCTGGTCATCCAGGTTGGTTCTGCACATCTGCTCATTTTCCTCAGCATCCTCTTCCTTCTTCACTGTTCTGTGGACGTCCCCCTGAATTTGAGTTCTTAACTCTGTGTGGACAATTTTTTTCAGTCCATGTGGGATTCTTCAGTTTAAATTAGAATGTCTGAGACTATATGTAGTATCCACAAGTTCAACACTATTATAACAGGTGTTCTATTGTCAGTCTATAACCAGGATGTGAACATTTTTGCTCACTTCACAAACGAACTTAAATTCTTCCTTGGATCCTGGTGGTAACGAACTGAATAAGGAAACTAGCTAGAATGACATCATCAGAGAGAACTGTTCAGATTTTTTTATCCCATTCCCTTCTGATAGCCACATTTTTTATATTTACATTTTTTATCCCATCCCACTAGATACTAATATCCACAATTTTATCAGTTTCTTCGCCTGAACAGCTGTCTAAGAAGAAATTATTACAACTACCTCAGCATCTATATCAGCCACTTTTTTGCCTTCCTGCATTTGATCATGGGAGACTAAGGGATTTTTCTCCACCCCTCTTTGCCCAAACATGAAACGTTTCCATTTCTATTCTTCTGCTGAAGCACAATGCTGAAGTAACGCAGGGAAAAAAAACTTTGTTCCATACTTACATTTCAAGCACCACCTGGCATAATTTGGAGGTGAAGCCTCAGAGCCCCAAAATAGTTTCTACCATTGGAGGCCCAGTCAGATGCATTTAAAGGCATCTAACTATCCTGACCTCTACTGCGAATCTCCCTTGCTTCTCCAAATCAAAGGGATTTTAAACTCCTCTTATGCAGAAAGTTGAGGAGCACAGTGTGTCGGTGGCATGTATGCAAATTCAAGTACACTTGCTCAGCTTAAACAAGGGGATTTAAAAATTTACTTGTCCTATAATGCCTTTTACATACACATTGCCGCATTCAAACTAACCTGTGATCTCCATTACCCTGGCGAAATGGATTCTACAGTCAAAATGCGGACAGAAAAGAACAATTTCACTCTTGAATTTTGAGCTTTCTATAATGTGCATCTCCTGGAATTTAAGGATTTTTAAGAATAATTTGTGTTATACCTGTTGCTTCTCTTAATGCCTACCATTCAGTAGATTGCAATTCTATTTTATTCTCCAAAACCTACATGGCTTTTAGGTCTCAAAAAGTATTTTCTCTCAAGGCAATTACTTCTGCTATGGACTACAAACATCTACTTTGAAACTTAAAAACTAAGAATCCCTTTCTCTTCATATTTCTGTGGTACCATTATTCAGTGAGCAGTGAATATAGAAAAAATAAATGGCTGCCAGCATGGAGGAAGATAAAGGATGGCAGGAATTACTGATTTTAAAAAATTGACGAAGTGTTAAGATGGTACCTTCACATCATCACATATCCTGTCTTAAAACATCCTTTGTTGAACAATCACAGTCTATGAAACCGGAAGGTCACATTCCAGTAAAGAAATTTTAACAAATGTAGCATCATCTCTTTTTTTAATACCAAACAAATAAGGCACTTGATCTCCACTGCCTAACAGGAAGCCTCATTGTCCTCATAAGATCCTTCTCCCTGCGCACCTCTGCCATACAAATTGCCTGAGAACTGCAGGTCCTACCCAGTCCAATGTGATCTCAGTCCTGCGTCCAAATGCTAGCAAAGAGATGTGGTACCTAATGAGTTCAAAGCTGCTATGCTTCTCTTTGCCACATGGTGTGGCTGTTGTGAGTGATCCTGCATCATCTGATGCATGATGTTCGTCTACTGATGCCAGGATGCCCTTTCTGGTCCAGGTCCCAGGACAAGCACAAGGGGGAGCCCAGGTTGGATGCAGAAACTTCAGTTTGCTTTATTTCACACTCTCATGCTCAGGTAGTGGTCCTCACAATACGACCACTATGCCAAGGTGGCTGAACTGAGAGAACTTTCCAGCATCAGTTGTGTTGGAACGACTTCACTCCTTGAACTCTTAGGTCCATACCTTGAGTTTTAGTCACCAACCTAGAGTCATAGTTTTCTTAAGGAAATTGTATTTCGAGAGATTTCATTTCCTTTCTTGCCACTGGACCTCAGCTAGTGCTACCGTAATTCACATTGACAGGTCTCCCAGTTGGTCTTGGAAAGAGTTTTGGTAACTTAAATCCCCCTAAAGATTACGAGTCCATAGTGTAAACTGATCCACTTCCTCCCCCAAACCCCCACTGTGATCATCTTCATAAATTAGAGGTCCCAAAAAAAGGCACTCCAATAAAGTCATGGGAAATTCTGGTTGCAACAAACCCCAGAAAAATGGCTGCTAACCTGCCAACTTTCTCATAACTTAGAGAAATGTTTAAGTAACATTTCCAAGGATAAAAGTACCTCTTTTACCCAACGCATAATCACAAAGTGAAGAAAGTAAAAGTTTGCATATGTTACAAGGTTTAAAAAACAAATTCTATGGAAAAGATACATGAGCCTACTAAGTGTATATGTACAGTCATATTATACAAATAGCCACTCCTAAACTTGCCCAGAGAGATAATTATGCCAATTGAGTAGCTAAGAATTCTGATTCCATTTATTTCACTATCTGGAAACCTTCTATTTAAAAAATCAGTTCTAGCCCCACACCCTGGGGCCCCATAATGTCTGGGTTTTCACCCACAGCTTTTTGTGATTTCTCTTAGTTTAGAATTAACAGTGTATAAACATGCAAATCCCCCTTCCTCTTCATGAAAACTCAAATGTGAGATACCATTACTTCGTCTGAAACATAAGCCACGACCATGAGGAAAGCATTTTTCTAGGTTTTCCAAATAAAGGGGTTTAGTATTCAGGACAAGGAACATACTAAAGACTTACTTGATATGGCAACAAAGTATCTCAGGCCATTTGAAATTAGGAAGAGGTGTTTGCTACAACTCAAACCTTTTGATGTTCTTTTTTTAATTTCAAAATATTAAGGGGGTACAAATGTTTTTGTTACATGGAAAGCTTTTGTAATGCTTGAGTCAGGGTTATTTGTGTGCCCATTACCCAAATAGTGTTCATTGTACCCGTTAGATAGGTTTTTGCCCCTCCCCTCTCCTCTCCTCCCCCTACCTGATTGCCAATGACTTTTACTTCCCTCTGTGCACTTGTGTGCCCATCAGTTAGTTCCAATTTATTAGAGAGTACATGTGGTGTTTGTTTTTCCATTCTTGAGATACATCACTTAGGATAATGGTCTCCAGTTTTTGTGGTAGGAGTGCATGAAAGCTTGACTTGACATCTTAAAGGAAAACTGCATGGCAAGGGGAACTTCACAGGGTCACAAGAGAAAAATACTTGAAGCCTATACTTTTAGAAAGGGGATAAGTTATTTGAAGAAGCTGTGTGTTGTTTACATGTTGACTCCTCCTTTAGTCCATTTGGGCTGCTATAACAAAGTACCATCGACTAGATAGCATGTAAACAACAGGAATTTATTTCTCACAGTTATGGAGACTGGGAAGTCCAAGATCAAGGTTACTGCAGATTTGGTATCTGGTGAGGGCCTGTTTCCTGGTTTACAGATGACTCCTTCTTAGTGTGTCCTCACATGATTAAAAGGGACAAGGCAACTTTCTGAGGTCTGTTTTATAAGGGCACTAATCCCATTCATGAGGGCTCTGCCCTCCTGACCTAATCCCCTCCAAAGACCTTACTTTCTAATATTATAACATTGATGATCAGGTTTCAATGCACAAATCTGGGGCAGGACACAAACATTCAAGTCATTGCTACCACCTTTGGCAAAAGTGTTTTGCATCACCTTCTACATGATAAGTATTCATATCAATGTACACCTGGATTTCTATTGTCAGTCATTTTGTATATCAGGGACATATCAGCTGTGAAGAAATAGCTTGCATACAGTTACCTCTTGACCTCTATTATACGTAATGCCATTTAGTTACAAATATAACTTTTGGAGAAAAAAAAAGAAAAAACTAAAGTTCTTTACAGAGCATATAATTGGAAGAGAAAAAAGTAGACAAAAAGAGCAGCTAAACACTATAGCGTTGGAGAAAAATATTGTTTGGACATCTTGGTACTTCCATGACATTCTTCTCACAAGACCAATTCAAACAGTAGAAACCTTCTGTCTCCTCTGCATTATGACACAAACCTTCCTTTCTTGGCCCACATTTCACTGAAAGTTTTGCCGCTAGTTATTTTGCCGCAAGCTGAGAAAAGAAGAGGTATAATCTGAATTCATGCCACTATTTCAATAATGTAAGTGTCATTTTTATGTTTTAAATATTAAATATTCTAAATGGCCTCTGAAAAGGGTAGACTGTGTATTGCATTATACTTTTCATTTTTTAAAAAAATATGCAAACCCAATCATGCAATTATACATATGCTTCAACTGCAAGTTAGAAATAGTCCTTCATTTTTCATGCTCCCTCAGAAGAGTTTGTTTTATTTTGTGTGTGTGTTTTTGGACATGTACACAGAGAAAACCTTCTGGCTCTTGTATTATCTCATGGAGCTGTGTTTTTTCAGATCACACTATGCCTACTTTTACAGCAGTCACATAAATAAACAACACCCAGCCTCATTGGAAAATGATGGAAGTTTTGTCAGCAGAATCTCTCTCTCTCTCTCTCTCCCCCTCATTTTACCATCACAAAGTTCAAATTCTTTGTCTGTATAATGCCGAGTTGAAATAAAATCTTAGTAGAAGAAAAGGTATGACCAAATTTAGTTATTATGACAGGGAGAAAATAATGCATTTTGTACTAAGTTACACAAATTCCCTCAAGGGTTCACTAAAACCCAGGTGACAGCACTGACCAGACACTTTTCTTGACATCTTGGAATTTGCTTATAATCCTATTGTATACTACTTGGGGAAGTTCAATATATAATCATCATGATAGAATTTAGTTTTAATATATATTGTCGACCCATAATTCTTGTTTTCAGAGAGTAGAAACCAGACCACTTTCCCCAACATCCACTTTCCCTGTCCCACTTGGTAATGTGAGGAAAGGGTTCTGACTTCAATACTAGGAGGACTGATGAGATATTCTGGACACCTGTGCCCTGTACAATCTTCCTTATTCCTCCAGACTTCTGGCTGTGCTTGATGGGCAGCCCCAAGAACAATGGCAGATTTGCAATCCCAAGATCTGTTGGGACTTTCTGATTACGTGGCTGGAGATATCTGAGTACAGCAAAGAGTAAAAACAGCAGACAGAGCCTAAGAAATCTTCAGTGTTTCTAGTTCTCTGCTGCCCTAGTTAAACATTTGGGGTAAATTAACTGGCACACAGAATAAAATCAGATACCTTTTCCCTTATAATTGGTAGAGATTACACGTCTGAGAATTCAGGGTCTAGCCCAAAGCCCAAAAACATAGAAAGGGAAAATGATGAACAATTTAATAAATGAACATGCAGAAGCTAGCTAACTAACTAGTTACCTAGAGAAAAGTATTCACATTAATAAAGTTCACTGTTCAGGGAGTTTGGGTTGTGGGCACATAGAGAAAGCATTATAGCTATTGAAGACTATGTACTAAGGCTTTGTGACAACAGAGACTCTGTTCTTGTCTAGTACACAGGATTCTTCCATTTAGAATAGGAAGATGTACAGTGCTAACAGCTTTACTAATTTATTTTCTTTATTATATAGAATAAATTCTTTCTTTGTTCTTCTCTCCCAGTTGAAAAGCCATTTTCTATATTGCAATTACTTCAGAAACAAACACCACACTACTCCATTTGGGTTAAGCAATCTGCAAAATTAAATTTTAGAATGTGAATTAGATTGCTAGAAACCTTCTCTCTCTCTCTCTCTCTCTCTCTCTCTCTCTCTCTCTCTCTCTCTCTCGATGTAGATTTATAAAATAATTATGCAGTTAGCCATTTTAAATTATTTTCATTTTGATTAAGTAAACTCAAAAGCTTCCCCTATCAATATGAAGAAGGAAACATAAGAATATCCAGTTTGATTCCAGCACACAATTTATATTATTAGATTATTTGGGTCCTTTCACTCTATGCTGCAGTGAAAAAAAGAATGAGGCTCCCTGGAGAGAAACTGTTTATAAGGAACCTGTTATGGACCGAATTGTGTCCCCCACAAAATTCCTATGTTGTGAAGCCCCCCACTCCCAGTGCAACTATATTTGGAGATAAAGCCTTTAGGAAGGTAATTAAGGTTAAATGAGGTCATAAGGGCGGGACCCTAATTTAATAGGACTGATGTCCTTTTAAGAAGAGGAAGAGACACCAAAGCACCTTCTCTCTCTCCCCGCTCACCGACCCCTCTTGTGAGCACAGAGGAAAGACCACGCGTGGACACAGCAAGAAGGCGATCCTCCACAAGCCAGGAAGAAAGCCCTCACCAGAAACCAACCCTGCCAACACCTCAATCTTGCACCTCTAGCCTTCAGAACTGGAGAAAATAAATTACTGTCCTTTAAGCCACCCAGTCTGTGATATTTTGTTACAACAGCCAGAGCTGAATGATACACTAGTCAATGCATGCCTTGGAGCTGGGAAAGAATGAAACCATTTTTGTTACACGTTCCTATGAAGAGAATAATGATGCATCCTGTTGTATAAGAAATGGGATCTTAGAGGCATTGTTTCCATTTACAGCAGAAACACATTAAAAATAAGACAGGAGCAAGACATGGCCTCTTATTCTATACTTGGCTATTTTGTTTATGTAAGGAGGGAAATACAATAAAAGTAGGCTTAGTTATCTAGTTTGGTTTTGACTTTAATATTTCTTAATAAAGCAGAAAGTCCCACAAGTAAGGTGAAAATTCACAAGTGTACAAAGTCAGGGCCAGAAAATGGGTCATCTTAGACATGAAATCCATTATTGGAAGAGATAAAAATATTGAAGAAATTCAGAATGTCTCATTTAAACTAAATCTAAAGTTTATCTTATCAATTATTTTTCTCATATTTAATATATTTATAAATATTTATATTGCTAATATATTATCTTAAATAATATATTACTTACTTGTTCTGAAATAAATTGAGGAAATTGTTCATGGGTTTAAAAAGAAATGTTTGATCATTCTGTTGTTTTTGCTGTTGAAAGCACAGGAAATAGCAGGAAATGGAATTCAACACCACATGACAAATTTAGGTATTGATGATTACGCTGACGCTAAGAAAAACTCAGCATCCCAAAGTAGGTGATAATACTCTCTCTTTCCCTAGAGAATACTCCCTCATTCAGACATACTATGACTGCAAACCATATTCTTAGCAGCTGTCCTTTTTGCCTATGGACCAGATTTTGTTGGGTACACCTAATGTTTTGTACATTTATAGTTATACTTCAGTTTTATTTAGTGTTTAAACAATTGGTTACTTTCAGAAAAATCTAGATTTCTGCCTTCTCATGAAAAATAAAAAAATATCTGGCAACTATTATTAGAGTTGAACAGGAATTTTTCCTTTATTCAGGCATGACTCCCCAATTCCCCATAAATTTAACCAAGACCACTGTATTAATTTTTGTTACCTTCCTGTCTCTTTCAGACATTTTCACGTATAACCACTACTTTAATATTGGGAAATTTGTGTGTGTGTGTGCGTGTGTTTTAAGAAAAGCAGTGTCTTGTTCTTCCTTGCCCATTAATACTTTTCTTCCTATAAACCAACTAACTATAGACTGTAGCATCTGGATGACAACTGGAGTAGGCTGGAGTAGGGAGGAAGAAGAACTAATAATCATAAATTTGATCCTGGAAAGCACATCCCATGCAAGAAAATTCAAGTAGAAGGGTAGAAGACAGGAAGATGTGCAGTAACGTATATTTTTATTTTAAAATTTTGTATCCTCAGTATATATGTTCAGTGTCAGAGAACAGGAGATGGGGTTAGAAAAACATACTGCCTTATTCACAAAGTTATGTACCAGATAAAAACCTATTGGATCCTGGGGTTTGGGCTAGGAAATACACATTTCAGCCTACCATCCAGCTCTAGAAATTGGAGAAGGGCAGTCAATAGCATCCAAGTTGATACTGAGTAAGGCCAAAGCCTCAAAAGCCAAGTCTGCATAGATTGTCAATCTCTCCTAATATGAGAATAAGTAAATGAAAAGGTAGAGGGGAGAAATACTGGTGAGGCCCACAAAAAAAAAAATGCAGAAATGTGGAAAGGGAACATCATCCCAAAGATTATGAATGCAGACCTAAAAATAACCTAGCACAAAAACAGAGGAAATACCTACAAATTGTCAGCATTTTTTAAAAAGACTCAAGATTAGGTACTCAGATTGCTGTGCGACCATTGCCACCAACCATCTCCAGAACTTCTTTCATCTTTCCCAAATGAAACACCATTCCCATTAAAGACTAGCTCCTCATTCCCTCCAGCTCCAGCTCCTGGCAACACTATTTAATTTCTGTCTCTGTGAATGTGACTACTCTAGGTACCGCATATAAGCAGAATCATACCATATGTGTCCTTTTGTCACTGGCTTACTTCACTTAGTATTTCTGAATGAATAAAATGGTAAACTTTATGTTATGTTTATTTTATCACCATAAAAAAGAAAAGGATAAAAAGACTCAAGAAATCACCTTCTTTATGAAATAGGAGTGAAAAGTCATAAGGAGAGAATTAAGCAATAGGCTATGCATTAGTCCGTTTTGTGCTGCTATAAAGAAAGGCCTGAGGCTGGGTACTTTATAAAAAAGGTTTATTTGGCTCACAGTTCTGCATACTGTACAAGAAGCATGGCACCAGCATCTGTTTCTGGTGAGGCTTTCAGGGAGCTTCCACTCCAGGCAAAAGGTAAAAGGTAAGCAGGCGTGTCACATGGTAAGAACGGGAGCAAGAGAGAGAGGTGGTGGTGCCAGGCTCTTTTAAACAACCAGCTCTTGCATAAACTAATAAAGTGAAAACTCACTCATTATTGGAGGAGGGCACCAAGCCATTGATGAGGGATCTGCCCCCAAGACCCAAACACCTCCCACTATGCCCCACATTCAACACTGGGGATCACATTTCAACATAAGATTTAGATGGGCCAAACACCCAAACCATATCAGGCTATACTGAAAAAAAGCCAACAGGACAGAAGAACAAGGGAAAATTGCAAATAAATCTTAAAATGGAAAAGAACATTAAATTTGGCATTGGTATTTGGTGATGTCTTGGACATGACACCAAAGGCACAGCAATAAGAGAAAAAACAGACATGTTGGACTTCATGAAAATTAAAAGTTTGTGTATTAAAAGACATTATCAACAGAGTAAAAACCAACCCCACAAAATGGGAAAAAATATTTGTAAATCATATATATGATAAGGGATGAATATCCAGAATATATAGCGAATTTTTATAACTCAATAACCAAAAACAACCTGATTCAAAACTTGGAAAGGACTTAGAAAGACATTTCTCCAAAGAAGATATGCAAATAGCTAATAAGCACATGAAAAATGCTCAACATCATTAATCATTAGGAAAATGAGATACCACCTCAGGATGTAGAGTAATTGGAACACTTGTGCACTGCTGTCAGGAATATGAAATGGTACCACTGCTATGGAAAACATTATGGCAGTTCCTCAAAAAAATTAAAAATAGAATTACCATATGACTCAGCAACTCCACATCTCGATAAATACCCCAAAGAATTGAAAGCAGGGTCTCAAAGAGTTATTTGTACACCAATGTTTACAGCAGGATTTTTTTACAATAGCTAAAATGTGGAAGCAACTCAAGTGTCCAACAACAGACGACTGGATAAGCAAACTGTGGTATATGCATACAATGGAATATTATTCAGCCTTAAAAAGAAATTCTGACATGCTGCAATATGGATGAAACTTGAGGACATTATCCTAAGTAAAACAATCCACAAGACAAATATTATATGATTCCACTTACATGAGCTACTTAGAGTTGCCAAAATTATAGAGACAGAAGGTAGAATGGTGGATGCCAGGGGCTGGGATGGGGGGGATGGGGAGTTATTGCTGAATGGGTACAGAGTTTCATTTTTACAGAATGAAAAGACTTCTGGAGATGGATGGTGGTGATGGTTATAAAAAAATATTAATGTACTTAATGCCACTGAACTGTAAACTTAAAAAATGGTCAAAGTAGTATATTTTATGTTATGTATATTTTACCACAATTAAAATAGCACAGGAAAATTGATATTGGAAGTAGTATACAGTTAAGCTGCTTCTGTAGAAAAAAATGGAATCTGGAATGCAGATGACAAACATGAAATAAACCAATCTGTGTGGAAAGCATTGTTCTTGGCACATAGCAAGTGCTCAAGAAGAGGCAGCCATGATTATATTCGGGGGAGGGAGGCACAAGATGATCTCTGTGATGCAGAGGAAAGAATAAATAAATGACAGTGGGAAGATATGAAGATTACATAACCCAGAGCCTTCCCAAGAACTAGAATATTCACAGAGGATCACCATACGCCGAGCCAAGTCAATTCAAACAAAATGGATGGACCACAGTGATTTTAATGGCAAGGACTTAAAAAAAAAATCCACAGCATAGGCAAAAATAAGTACATAAAAGAGGTTACCCGATGAGGAAAAAATGTTTTCCTATTCATATTTTCTTCTTTTATACTAAATGCCACAATACAATAGGACAACATGTACTATGTTTAAGGCTCATTCCTTTCACAAAATACTGAAAAACCTCCTTGAAGCAACCAAGAAGAATCAAAACTGAGAACTCAAGAACAGAAAAATCAAAGTTAAAATAAGTATTAAAAAATTGAAGAGAGGAATGTATAGGGTGAGGATTTCTAATAAACATGTGTAATGGTTAACTTTATGCATCAATTTGACCGGGCTGAGGGGATGCCCAGCTAACTGGTAAAACGTTATTTCTGGGTGTGTCTGGGAGGGTGTTTCTGGAAGAAATTAGCCTTTGAATCAGGAGACTAAGTAAATAAGACATCTGCCCTCATTGGGTATCATCTAATCCACTGAGGACCTGAATAGAACAAAAGGGCAGAGGAAGGTTGAATTTGTTCTCTCTTTCCTTGATCTGGGACATCCATCTTCTGTCCTCTGACATTAGAACTGGTGCCCAGACTCTCAGATTAGGACTGAATTCCACCACTGGCTTTCCTGGCTCTGCAGCTTGCAAACATCAGATCATGAGACTACTCGGCCTCTGTAAACACATGAGCCAATGCCCACTGTAAATCTCCTCTTATATATCCATCTACATATTTCTACATCCTATTGGTTCTGTTTCTCTGGGGAACCCTGACTATCATAACACCTAATCACTAAAGTCCTGCTGGGCATCATAACTTAAAATTACCAAAACAGACTGAATTAACCACATTGAGCAACCTAAAAATGTGGACAAGTTGATGTCCTTTTCCATAATAGCTCCTTCAACAAGATTTAAAGCAAAATAATTTAAATTCTCTTATTATGGGAATAATCTTGTTAATGAACGCAAAACATTCCTCCAGAAATGCATTTTCCCCACAAGTTTGGCACATGATTCAAACCCTAATTAGAAAGGACTAATGGTGAAAGCAAATGATCATACACAGGGGTTTATCAGATTCTTCCCTCCACCCATGTGTGTTTGAAATTTTGCATGATAACAAGTTTTAGGTCCTCAGGAGGCCCAGCGTGGTCTCTGGGCACCTCTGTGCAGGAAGATGGCAGAGCAGGTACCCAAAATCGGTGCTGTTTGTGTGTCTGGGAAACATTTGTCCGTCACCCACTGCAGGAGCAGTTTTTAGAAAACTTGTAACTGATCAAACGTTTCAGAGAATTGGGTCTTTAGCAGCGGTGCTGTTTCTGACTGGAACCCAAGAGCTGTGAGCTGCGTGAGAAATCATGGCATCCACACAACCCATAAAGCAAGACAGACTATCAAAGAAGACCTCGCCACAGTTGATTATATACTGTGTATGGATGAAAGCATTCTGAGAGATCTGAATAGAAAAAGTAATCCAATTAAAAACTGCAAAGCTAAAATTGAACTACTTAGGATCTACGATTCACAAAAACAACTTATTATTGAAGATCCGTATTACGAGAATGACTCTGACTTTGGGACTGTGTACCAGCCATGTGTCAGGCGCTGCAGAGCATTCTTGGAGAAGGCCCACCCAGGCTGGGTCCATGGCCTGCTGCCACCAACACCCAGTGCAGACCCTGAGGCTCTGTACATCTCAGTCAGTGTGTGAAGTGTAGCAGCTCTTTCTTCAGTGGACTTACTGTTTCTTACCTTAAAAAATAATTGTAGGTGGAAATCAGTTGTGTTTGGCAGAAGAATAAATAAAAAATCCTTGATTCAGACAGTTGATGGAGTATGTTAAGTGTTCTTGGACTTCAAAGTGCTCTCACTTTGCCCCAATTACAAAAATAGTTGAACAAACAACATATAGAATAGCAAAATAAAACATAGCAAAGTAAAACATCACTTGAAGGCCCAGGTCAACATTTAAGCCTACTGAGACTTAGATAATCTAGTCTACCTCTGGAGTAAACCTGTGTGAATAGCCTGATGAAGGACAGTGCTCTCTTTTGGCCCCCACCTCTGTCTTTTTGTCTCAGGGCCTGTTATTGAATAACAATAGCCCCCTCCATACAAGCTCAAACTCTAGATGAGAAGTGTTTTAATTCACACACACCCGTATTTGTATATGCACACTTGTATATTTAAAAAATAGGAAAGAGAGAAAGATTTATGGACTCAGTCTTGAGCACCTTTAATACTTCTTGATTTTTATCTAGTTTATTTCATGAGGAGGCCGGCTTATTTGCTCCCATTTGAACCATTTTGCCTCTGAAAACTTAATTATATCCAGAAAAAAAGTACACATGTATGCTGGTTTATCTATGGTCACTTAAGGAATACGTCTGTTTTTTTAATGTACATGTAACCCAAATGTCAAATATAAATTGGCTTACATGGGAAAAAAATAATTTAAAAGTTGGAAAAAGGTCTATTATGTTGGCATGCTTAACTATTGATATGTTAGTAAGTATTGTTTAATCAGCATTTAATAAATGTATAGGCAAATATAGGTTATTTCTGTGTACTTTGAGATGATCTCAAATTCATACAGGTATATGTCAGAAAAGATTGTTTTCAAAATAAACTGGGGAGTTTTAAAAATGTTTTAAAGTTTTTAAAAAGAAAAAAGGATGCATTTGAGGTCAAAAAAACAAAACAAAACTCTAAAGGTTAAAAAGAAAACCTTTGTGCATAACTTTAAACCAGTTACCTTCCCAAAATTTTTTGCAAAAGCTCAAGTTAAGAAACATAAGTACACAGGCTTTTCACAGGAAAGCCTCTGTGAAAGTTTCGAGTTATTTTACTATCATGTCAAACACAAGAGGACTCTTCTTATAAAATAATTACAAAAGAATATTTGGCAAAGTGAAGGTAGCCAATTTTTCCTTCCAGGTACAAAATACAGGTGAATTGTGTGACCTTTTTCCTAAATTATAAATGTTATGATTACTTAGTAAAGAAAATAGCTTAAAAACTGATTTTAAAATTATATTTTAAAAAACAAATTACACTTAAGAAAAAGATGCTGGAAGGAAATCTAAAACAGCTTTTTAAAGAAGATGTTATTGAATGGTGAAAGTAATATTTCTCTTGTATTTGTAGTTTCTAAATTTCCTTTAATAAAAACTGTAACATTTAAAATGAATAAATTATTTTAATATCTGAGCTCTCTTTCTCTTACCCACTTCTCTTGGATATATTTGGAGACAGAAAAGATTTTTCAGTGAGAATGATATTGTACTTTATTATTTATTCATGCTCTGTCTTATTAAAAATAAAGGTATTCTCTTTGAAAATAATCCAGTATTTAAATAAAATAAACCTGGTATGAAAACATATTATCACCAACCTAATTTTTTTTAAATCCAAAAATTTTACAAAAGCAACTAAGAGTCTCAAAATGACAATAGCATACATTGATAATGTTGAATTTTTATGGATCAAAATTTAGAGTACCATGAAGGTTTATTTTCTGTCTCCCTTTTATTATTTTGGTGCCAGTTTATTATTGAACCTTTAGTCATTTTGCTCTTTAAAAGCTCTCACTAGGGGGGGAAAAAAAAACAAAGAAAAGAAAATTCTCATCTATTTCATCATGAGAAACCCTCACTCTTTAGCCAAACTACCAGAATCAAAACCTGTATTTCCTGCGAAGCATGCTATCATTTTGGCATTTTCCTTGATAAAGTATCTGCTTTAATGATTTGCCTCAGACTTCAAGCTATTTTCTTGTTACGCACTTTTTAATCTCATCACTGCTTCTCCTGGTAATTATTTCTTGTGCTGTTGTAATTTTCAATTGGTCTTTTTTAATTCCACTTTGTGTGTCGGCTGACAGCACACCTGACCTTTAAGGCATCCATTCATTTTGCAGTAACCTCTGGCACCTGCATTTCTCCTGACTTTCTTTTCCAGAATGTTTTTATCCTTACTTTTTGCATCTCTTCCACATTTTGCTCTGAAATGATTTATCATCCCTGTTGTCCTCAGGAATCACTTTTGTTCTAATCACAAAGCTAAATAAATTGGACTCCTTCGCTGTCACTTTGGAAAATTCTCTCAGTTGAACATTTCTAATTATTACGGCCTAGATAGCTCCTAAAAATTAAGGTCAGAACCACTCCATTTCAAGAGTGTTACCAAGTATTGCGAATACAAGGAAAATCTTTCTTATGTGTAAACAAACCTTTAGCTAAGTTTTCCCCCATAACTTAAAGGGTTTTCCATGTGTGTTTAAATATTTTGACTGTTAGCATTGCCACTGTACCACCCTCAAAACTGGGAGAGACCGAATACAGAAAAGGACAATGGCCAGATTGTGTACAAACATAGAGCTCTGACCACGATCTGCAGCAACCAGATCTCTCTACAAGTCAGACTTGTAGGAAGTCAGACCACCATCTCTAGCAACCAGTGCAGGAAGCCAAAATAACCCCTGTAACAATTGACCCAAAATGGCCAGGCCTTGATTAGTAACGAATAGTTTCCCTAATTTTTGCCCCCACATCCAACTTAGGAACAACCAGAGAAAGCCCAGTATGTGCCGCTAACCCCTCCCCTGGGACACCCACCTCCAGCCTCCCCAGGCCAACAGCACCCAGTCAGGGCATTCCTGGAGCCTTCCCTTTTCCCCACTTCAAATGCAAGTGATGGTGGCTGACTCCCTTGCTAGAACAAACTCTGAATAAATAATCCCTTCTTGTTCTCATTGGGGTGGTCCTCATTTATATCCACACTTAGCTTTCAAAAACTCTGGTAGAGCTTGACTTTTAGACATAATATGAAGGCTAAAATGTCTATTTCATTTTCTATTTTATTATTCCTAGAGATATAAAGCTTAAACTTCTAAATGTTTAACACATCTTTTCAGTTAAAAATCACATTTATTATAGTGGCTTTTTATTTAACATAAAATAACTATTTGCCCTTTTATATATGCCTGAGGGCTTATGTATTTACAAACTCCTATTTATTGAGTACTTGCTCTGTGCTAGACACTGGGGAGGTACGCAGGTCAATAAGACATGGCATTAACTAGAATGCTCACAGTCTAATGCAGAGAGGACATGCCCATAACTTTATAACCCATCATTTATTTCACTGAGCATCAGAGCATTCCCTATCACTTTTACATGTCAAATTTAGTACAAGGCAGTTAGGAGTATTTTACATCTAACAGAGAAAGAATGGGTTTCTCCCCAGGTTTCTACTGGCTCCTACCTGGAGAAGTGGTTCAGAAAGATCAAAGTAGTATGACCTTCCTGACAACTTAGAACCCTATTGAAATGGTTCTGGTTTCCAGAAATAGTAGTCAGAAAGCTAAGCTGAAAGGGAGCAGATCACCAGGTCTTGATGGAAACACAGAACACGCCACCCTTACCAGGAAGTTTCATTTTTACTCTAGCCAAATATAGGGCTTTCCTTTGGGCTACTAACAAAGTCTCTAACAGCAGAACCTAGATCAAAGCTCAGATTGGTTTAAAGAATTAGAGGAAAGCTTTTTGTGCCTGTTAACTTTTCCCATCTAAGTGGTGGACCGTGCTGGCCGCTTCTGGAGTACACTGTCTTCTTTTCGGTAGTTCAGCCAGCCCTTCCTCAGGCTACTCGCAAGTGAGCAGGAACCCCCATGAGTAGCTCCAATGTGAGGACTTAGCCAGGGTGTTTTCACCCTACTTGAAGACACTCAGATTTACAGTTGCCAATTTAGAACCAGAAAGATTTGTTTCTCCATACCCCACCTTAGTTATTCTACCGCTTGTGAGAAAGGACTATTTCTCCATACAAATCTACATATTTATATACATCGTTGAAATGTGTGCTATAGCAGCCTCCAGGCAGGAGTATCACAGAACAACCAGCATAACAATGAAGTGGAACCAGTCTTGAAAAAAATAAATCATGACAATTAAGAGGAAGAGTTATGTGGCAAAGCATCATGTAGTTCAACACCAGGGCTCTGCCAGGAGTTCTGATATAAGGGAATTACTAATTAGCCTGTGTCCTCAGTCCACTCATTTGTTTTGGTTTCCATTTAACCTGACTAAAATGTAAAATTCCCTGTTTGGGATAGCTGCTAATGAAGATTGTTAGGCCTTCTCATCATGCATTTTGGAGAAATTGTTTTTCCCAAAGCTACACTTCCAGGGGCGCATGCTTCTGGCTGCCTAGCTGAAAACGAATATTTGTAAATCTCAGTTACAAGACCCAGCATGAGCATTCAAGAATATGCTAATTTCAGGCCCCAACTTCTGTATGCTTGTCAAGCCAGGGCATAACACTCACACCAGAGTCAGATTCCAAAGTGAAAATATTATACAAAATATTTCAATTACCCACAGACTCCTACGGCTACTCTGGGGTTATTTTGAAGGTATATCTAAGTAGATTACCTAAGTGAAGGAAGAGTTTTCTATTCATTAACATAGGTTTGGAAGATATATTCAGGAGAGATTTATTTCCTTTTTCTCTTTCCAGATGAATGACAGTCTCTTCTCTCTTTCAAGACCCCTGGGAAGAACGTGCAGGTGGCTCAGTGACACTTCATCTTCCCCTTAGTATACCTGCCTCCCAGTGACTTTGCTATTAGTTCATGCTTGCACAGAGAACAACACTTCAACACTATAAAAATTATGGCATGGCTTGTGTTTAAGATGATACATTGACACATACACATGACTCCTAATTTGAAGGATTAATTATACATTCTTTCTACCCGTAAACTGAGCCAGAATCAGATATTCATGATCCCTGTACAAGAAAATAAAGAAACCTCATCTTAAAGTCACTTACAGTCTCATATAAAATGTGATTTCTAACCCCACCATTTTAATGAGTAGAAGCTGATTCAAACTTCCCTTGCACTGAGCCCGCACCAAAGCATTTTATACTCTTCCAGATTCTTTATAGGCTTGTACTCAGTAATTAATCCCCCAAGCGTAACATAAAGCTAGGCAGATACAAATATCCGGGCTCCTTGGCGCAGCCCTGCGCAGGTGATGCAGGTGAACAGATCAGCATCTAGTACCTGATTGGGAGACCGGGGCAAGGGACTCGGGAGGGGGAGGAACGAGAAAGGCAGCTGCAAAATCAACCAAGCAACACTTCTATTTCCAGAGAAGGCAGAAATCACCGGCTAGGTTAAAAATGGCCAAGAAATTTTATTGCCAGCTTATTTCCACAAGGTAAACATTATTAAATGAAAAGAAACAAGAAACCAATTCCGTTCCAGCGTGAATGTAAATAACGGCAATAGGCAATGCAGCCGCACACCGTGTCTGACCCCTGGGTCTCAGACTCAGAAACCTCCTCTGCTTATGATGACAAAATGCTCCAGGGTATGTTATACCCAGGACCAGTGAAGCTGCAGACAAAAGTGAACACCTTCCGATCCATGCCTCCTTTCATTCTTCGTGGATGGAAATGTGTGATTAGAAGACCACCTTCTCAGAGTTTTGCTCTCGTTTCAAATTCTTTCCAGAAAAGCAACTAAGCAGAAGAATGATTATCTTAGTTGTTACCATCATCAATTGGTTCAGAAAAAAAAAAAAATTGGAAAACAGCAGATTCCTCTGAAAAGCATATATTCTTTCTAAATCTTTTTAGAATCATTAGAACCAACTAATATGATAATTAACATGCTAAAATAATTCCAGTCTGTGGATATAACAATGGGTACTAGATCAAATGTTTACTGAAAATTACAATCTCATAACTAAATCACTGGTGTAAAAAGAATAATTTTGACACTTGATCATAATCCTTACGCAGGTTATAATCTGGGGAGCAACCAAGACATTGGTGAAACCGTAAAGACCTTATGTGTGTAAACAGACTGCAACATCAATTTTCTGAGAAAAGGGAAATTGGTGAGAAAAGGCATTTTCAGGGAACACTTATGAAGGCAGCTGGGATGTTAGCTAACCCTGGAAGAATAAGGAAGATGTACAGAAGTGGCAGGAGAACATCCAGCTGTGAAGAATGACACAAGAGAGGTACAGACCCTAAAACAGGTGCTCACAAGATTAACAAAGAAAAAACTGATAGCTTCTCTATGTACCTGGAACAACCAAATGAACAATATAACAAAAAATTGCATTCACAAGAGCCATAATTTTTTAAAAAACTATAAAGTACCTACCAATAAATCTCTCAAGAAATGTGCAAGATCCAGGTAAACATTCTGAAACTTTTCTAAAGGATAAGCTGACTAAATGAAGAGAGATATCCATTCCTATAGGAGGCAACTCAATGCCAATACTGCTGGTCATTTTCCTTAATTTACACGTTCACTAAAATTTCCATAAATATCCTAATATTTGTAGAATTTTACAGAACTTGACAAGCTAATCCTAAAAGTCACATAACAGAGAAACACAACATGAATAGCAAAGAAATTCTGAGAGAGGTGAAGGAAGGAATACTTGTTTGGTATAATATAGCACTGTAGGAAATTAAACAGTGTCGGTAAAGTTTCCAGGAATGATAAATAGATCAACGGAATGAAACAAAGTATTCAGAAACAATCCCAGTTATTTAGAGCTGAAAATATTAAAAGATGGCATTTCAAAGCAGTGGGAAAGGATGTACTATTCAATTTGCCCATACAGTGTTGGAACAATTGGCTATAAATTTTTTTTTTAAAAAAAAGTAAGTTTAGATCCCTGCATTGCATTAATAGCACACATCAATTCTCAATGCACTAAAGGACTCAATGTGAAAAAACAAAACTCTGGTAGCATGGGAAAAAATAGGAGACTTGTTTATAACCTTTGGGAGAAGTGGGAACCTTTTTTAAGTAAGAGGAGCAATAAAGGGAAAAATGGATAAATCTGACAACATAAAAACTGTAGTCTTCTTTACAAAAGGCAAGCCCCATCTGAGAGAAAATATTTGCAAAATATAACACAAAGAACTGATGTCAAAAATTTTTTTTAACTTCCAGAGGCCTCCCCTTCCCCTACTCAACTTCCCAGTATGAGCATTGCTCGTAAGTCAGTAAGCATCTTCCCTTCTCCTTCTGGCAAGAGCTGGAAAAATATTCGTGAGCTAGAACCAGAGTGATGCAGAAGGCAGCACAGCTCCGAGAGCACAAGCAAATGTGATCCTTCTGAAAACACGGAGTACACACTCAGGGCAGAGAGTTAGATCCCTTTTTTGCCACCACAGTTGTGAGAAACAGATTGAGCTGACCTGCCAAAACAAGCTTCATCGGAAGCAGGTTTTTTTTTTTCCCTCCAAAAACCAGATGAGGTATGGCTGCAAACAAGTCATAACTTCCAAAGCAGAGGAAAAGAAAAGCAACAAGAATGGAACTGTGCTCTAGCCTGATGCCCAGCAGGAAACATGCAAATAGGTGGTCCAGGAAAGTCCAATTCATTCAAAGGTGAACAAAATACATAGAAGGAACTGGCAGGGTATCAATGCAATGACGCAATAATGAAAAATAAAATGAGAGAGAAGAGGTCACTAAAACTTATTAACAGATGACTAACACTCACCAAAAGAAGAAAAAAGATCAGAACAATCTGTAGCTAAACATTTTGTGAGGAATGTAATGTATAATGGCCCCTAGAATGAAACCAGAGAAATATAAACCCTGTAGTATCAGAAGTACTACACAACACACACGTGTGGGCACACGTACACCAAAAACAGAAATACACAAAGAAAAATGCTTTTTAACATCTATAAAACTAGAAAATATATCAATGTAATATAAGAGAACTAAGACCAAGTTTATCTGTCCTACCACTAACTGCAAATGAGCTAAACTTAACAATTTAAGAAAGAATTTTCGTTTGATCACACAACAAACACAACTGTATATAAAAGAAAAATCTAAATGGGACTGAAAGGGTTGACCATAAAAGGGAGGGTGAGAGTAGATTTGGAAATAAAACCCAAACAAAACCAAAAAGAGGAGGGCGCAGTGGGGGGAGGAGGGTGGAGGGAGAAGGAGACATCATGATCTTATTAAGAGATGCTGTGAAATACAGAGCCAAAAACTTTTCAAGGACAAAAAAATTATAGGGACAAAGAGATATTCAAAATTTTAAAAAGTGCAATTCACAATGAAGATAGTTTAGGAATATCCATCCTCCAAACAGCATGGCCACAACATCTATCAACATCTTGAAAGCAAAAAAATACAGGAGATACAAGGAGAGACAGAAACAAGCTAGTAGTAGGAAATGTTCATTTTCAGCCCAAAGCAAGTAGATAAAAACAACTCCTACAAGACTAAAAACTTGCTAGTAAGTAAAATCCTAAGTATTCCATGCTCAGACACTTTTGTTAAGAGGATATTTAGCTTAATGTCATCACATAGGACACTAGAAATCAGTGTAATGTGGGTTTGAGAAGAGCAGAGCTGCAAGTGACATGAACGTGGCATTTGACTATGTTCAGTTTTACCACCACATGAAAGAAAAGAAGGATGTCCTAAAGGCTTCAGGCAGTTCAGAGAAGTACTACTACTAAAAAAGGAGACAGAAAGTGAGAAAAATATTCTTTTGTATCATGAGACAGAAGGAAATATGTCATTTTTTTTTATTTAATGTAGGAAATGCCTGTTTAATTAGCCTTATATTTATGTTCCCCTTTTATATCTTATTTTGATATATATAATTGTATTCATAATATCCATAGCATATAACTACAGCAGTATGTATTGAATTTAGAAATGCACAATATACATATGAAGGAAAAATGTCAAGATTTAAACAATTTAAATAACAATTAGTAAGTTATATTTAATTTATATATAAAACTCAGAAAATAGGGAAGACAACATTCTTGTCAAGTACCTGTGAGCAATTCATAAAAATTAGCTATATATTTGACCCCCAAAATATTAGTAAATTCAGAAGCACCAAATGGACAGCCAGTCTAGTAGGCAGATCTCTGGCCTCATGGCCTTCACCTCTGGTGTCACTTCCATGAGGTACATGGAAAAGATTTCATTTAGGTGACCAACCAGCTGACTTTAAAATAGGGAGATCATCCTAGATGATCCAAATGGGCCCAGCATAATCATATGAGCCTTTAAAAGCAGAGCTTTTTCCCAGCTGAGGGCAGAAGATGAACTCAAAGAGATACAGAGGGAGGGGAATATTTAAAGCCTGAGAATGACTCGAACCTTGCTGGCTTGAAGATGGAGAGGGCCACGTGCAAAACCTGTGAAGGAAATTAAACCTGCCAGGAACCACTGTGGTTAGAAGAGGACCCCAGGCCCCAGGCGAGAAGCTTGATTTCAGCTTTGTGAGACCCTGAACAGGGAAACCCAGCTGAGCCCACCAGCTGATCTGACCTTCAGAACTGAGATAATATACATGGGCTGTTTTAAGCTGCTAAATTTGTGGTAATTTGTCACACAACAAATTACGCATGGTTACCTCTGAAAGAGGGATAAGACTGATCGGGGTCAGTGGATTCAGGTTCAGGGGCACTGTTAGTGTTAGGGTGCGAATCAGCACGCGGGATGAGAAAGCTTTCTCACACAAAGGTTAGGATACACAGCAGTAAACAGTTTGTTTAAAAAAGAAAGAAAAGAAAGAAAGAGAAAGGAGAAGAGAGAAAGAGAGAGAGAAGGAGGGAGTGGCCACGGCACATGAACGAAGGAGTACAAGTGCTGGGGAGTTGAGGAAAAGCAGCTCGGTGCTTTTAAAGGGTAAAAATGGGGTTTCCTTCCTTGCTGCAGACTGATAACAGAAGCGGCTGAAGTGGCTGTGTCAGGTTTTTTCCATTTTTTTCTTTTCTTTGTGAGGTTGGTTTTATCACAATCCTTGAAATGTGGCCCAGGCAGCAACGGAGGCAGAGTTTGCACCCCTACTGTCCACTTACGGCTCTTCAAGGCTGTTTAAAAAACTCTTAAATAAAACAGCTTAAGCCACAGGTGCGTGATCAAACAACGGAGCAGTTGTGTTGTGAGTTTTCTGTTCAAAGGGGCAATTATGTGCTGTGAGTTTATTCCTCTTTCTGTTTAATAGTTTATTTTCCTCTGTCAGAGAGGTTATTAGTAAGGCCACCTTTCAGTTAGAACTTTTAATAACAAGAATATATTTATGACATCCATAAATTCATTTTAAAATTATAAATTCTAACCTCAGGTCAAGAAGTGGGTTAAATCTGAACATTGTGGGTGGGCAGAACATAAGAGTAGAATGAGAAAATGACATCACTCAGATAGTAAATAAAAATATGTGAAGATTTGTTGGGTTGTTTAGGTTTATTTTGTTCTAAAATTATTGCTAAATGTATGTATGCTCTATAAACCTGAAAAATGGATTGATCTTTAAATGAACTAACAAGGTTTTTCTCAGAATTTATATCTGAGCGTAGTTGGTTAGTATGGGAAATATTTCACCCAAAGAAGTAAAATATCAATAGCAATAAAGAGATGTACCATTTTTCCCCCAAAAGAGTTAATGAGAACTATAAGTAGTGATTTATTTGACCCCTTTTTATAGTAAAATACTGCCAAAGTAGAAATGATTACACTTGGCCAGCATATCTTACTGCCAGTCAGGTGATCACCCACACATGAATTTATCTTGGCAATCAGAAGTAACACATTTTTAACATTTTCATATATTTCATGCTTGAAAGAGTCTCACACACTTGAAATTACCATATCAGAAGCTATTTCAACCATTCAAAACACCAGGAATAGTTATAGTCCCGATGTCTTCAAAATTTTAGCCCACCACCCTATGACATACCAGTTTGGTAGTTTCAATGTACCTAATAATATTTTTAAAGAATTTAAATTGAGTTTAAATTTACTTTACAGATGTACATAACCTCACGTTTATTTTATATGTTTCTCTATATAACCAGCTAATTTAGCTTTTCAAAAGACCCACACAAATAACACTTCATATAGAGTCACTTTCCACTCTCTAGAATCTGGCTTTTGTCACACACATTTTCTGAAGAGAAGATTCCCAAGACACTTCTGATAATGAGTTCCCTTTGATTCATTCTCATCAAAATTATTCATATTCAAATAGTTCAACTCAGGCCTTTGAGTTGTGTCCTCACATAATGATTTAAGAATGAGCCAATTTGTTACCCATTTATTTCCACAGTATCTATTTTTCTTACATAAAAATGCTGATATAGATATTAGATCACAAACAGGATAAGAGAGGAATGACCTTTTAAATTTCATTAAATAATTAACCAGAGCTAGCTAAGAAAAAGAAAGAGAAAAAAACATATTTCTCAATCATCTGATAGCAATGACCAAAAAATACAGGAAAATATATGAAAACATAAGAAAAAAACAAAATGACTAAATACAAAATAATAAATTAATAGGAAGCATACCCTAATTTTGAATATTTTCTAAGAACTTTAACATAAGAAATGAACAGCTCTGAGGTGCCCTTGGCTATTGATTTCCCCAGTTTACTTGCTGATTAATCATTTCTCGTTTTCCCATGGCTATTTACTTGGGAAGCCGCAATTATATTTTCTTTGAATATGTGTTCTCAAAAAGTGAAAATCAACTATTTTTAAAATATATTTTGGATTTTCTTGGTAGAAATAGAAGCTAGATTTGAGAAGGTGGCACAGTGAATAGGAAGTTGAAATGGGGAATGTAGACTGATTTTTAAAATATGTTTAGTTGGAAAGCGGTGGTGAGAGAGGGGAGTGGCCGGGGAGGTAAGCTCGCTGTAAGTGGCTAAGTCTGCATGTTTAATTATTTCTTGATAAGCTCAAGCGTGTATCGTACCTGATATCTAGTAGGCACTTAGTAAATTTGCTATATGTATGAATCTAATAGACATTCTGTTTCTGAAACAAGAAGTCATAGAACTTATTTAGCATTCATTAAGGATACCCGATCAGGAAATATTATATCATTGTCATGGTTTCTCTTTGACTACAACCCCACTAAATTCAGACACTAGATTTTAGGAAACAACAACGTGAAATGCCAGATTAGAAAAGCTATAGGTGTGCTTTGGATCAGAAGTACCACAATTCACACACACACACACACACACACACACGCAAGAAGCAAAGACAAGGCCTCATAAGACAGTATAATATCTTGATAAGTTGAAGTGGAATTATTCAGATTTTCGGGGGTAGGCATTCCTTCCTCTCTCTGTCCAGTCTCCTTCATTTAAGGGTTCCATGGTCACGTGCCCTTTGCGAACGCTATCCTCAAGCAATTCAGAGAGAAAGAGACACGTGAGTGGAGACAGAAAGATGGAGAGGAGCCCTGAGCTGCTGTCAGAGACACCTACACAAGTTACCCTTGACTAATTAAGAACCAATTTTTTAAAAGGCATTTACACTACATAAGCTAAACCTGGAGGATTTGCCCTACCAAAAAAATATTTTTAACTCTAATTATACTAACTCTAACAAAGAGTTTAAAAGGTTTTTATCCAACCACTTGCAGCAACGCATGGAAGATGGGAATCAAGAGCTCTGTTCCAGACAGGTCTACCACGCCAGTGGACTCGCTCTCAGGCACCCATCACCTCCAGGCGAACACTTCTGCGTTATCTCACATAACTTTCCTGCTGCACTTGACTTCACTTATTTTTCAAACCTTGAAATTTTGTGCTCACTCAGATTTCCTAATATTACTAGTGTTTCCTCCCGCTCTCTCAGTTTCTTCTTCACATACCCTAGCGTTGGCCTCCCAGGGTTCTGCCTTCTCTTTCTGTGCTCTCTTTTTGAGTGATATCGTCCACTCTTATGGCATTGATTGTCACACATACACACTGAAAGTTTCCAAATCTAAATCTTTATTTCTGCTCTCTTTGTGATCTCTAAATCATAAATCAATTAACTGCCAGCCATCAGATGTAACAGGGACCAAACAGAGTTGTCTTTTTCCTGCCCAGACCTAAATTTCTGACACTTGTGAACATGATTAAGGGCTTAATTAATTAACAAGCCAGAGCCAACCTGAGAATATGTGGTCTAGGCAACTCAGGGAGGCTACAGATAAATCACCTAAGTACCTACAAGTTATTCTTATACTGTTCCCCTTTTTGATTCTGGCTTCAGTTTTAAATAATTTGCAAGGTGCTGTTGCCATAAGGCCACACTTTCCTATGTGGAAAAACACAGTTTTTCTAAGGAGGGGATCATGATTAATAGCTTTAGAACCTTGAAAAGAAGGTGGCATGTGGGCAAGAGGAAAGAAAGTAATAAATATCTAAGTCCTAGTTCTCTGATGAGAATGTCCTATAGGAGCCAGGCCATTTCTCACATGAGGGGACAGACCCATGGCCATTCTTGTGAGAATACTGTTGGAAACTGTGCCTGGCTGGTCCTGTAACTGTGCTGGGGTACAGAGATGATAACATGGTACAAGTGACCAGCAAAAAACAGTGGATTCCATTAGCTATCACGAACTTAGACTGCATACCTGGAGTAGGTTATCTGCATCAAGGGATAAGGATGTTAAACTTTGTTTCTACCACACCAAGAAGATGCAGTAGGAAAGTCAAGGTCCAAAGACAAAAAGGACAGAGAGTCCTGGTGTTTCTAAAGGATTAGTGACAGCATCTGTTCATGGTTTCAGAACTGTGAATGCACTGGCATCTGCAAATGCCTGCCATGGAGTGGTTCTTCAGTGATATAGAAAGTGCCAGGGAAGCGCATGCCAAGTTTCCAACTACTTTCCCCTACCCGAGTGTAGAAAATGCCTAAAAATATGAGATTGTAGAAATTTTTAATAAAGCAGAAGAGAAGGGAACCAAGCAACACGGTTTGGAGACCCAGGCTGGGCTGAGAGATGGGTTATAGGCATTGCTGCTAAGGCAGCTCACGTTCCATGATAACCTAAAGAACCTTCTGATTTGCACTGGGAATGCAGCTGACAGGAGAAAGAAAAAACATGGGCAAAGGTGATGGACACCTTAAGAGCTAGGGGAAGGCCAAAAAGTCTTTGTCTCAAGTTCAGAATCAAGTTTTGTTCACAGATGTCAAGGTGAGTTATGACAATAAGACTGAGGTATAGACAATAAATCTAAGGGCATTGAGGACTGTCAACCACCAAACCTCAACAGCTAGGGCAAGGACACACCTCAGCAAGCACACGTGGGTTTCTGCTGTTGTGGAGGGCAGGATATATGGAGGCAGCACAGGCACTGCAGGGAAGTGTGTGTGGGTTTGTGTGTGAGCCATCCCAACCCTTCACAAGCTTGAAAAACCCTCCTCCCCAACCAGCCAGGCCACAGGCAAAGGCTCTGCAGTGGGACAGTGGGGAATAAGTGTCTACCTTCTTCCTGCGAACAGCATGGTCCCCAAGACCCTCAACAACAACTGGCAGGGTTAGGTATTGGTGGGATGAATGCATAAGCTTATTGCTCCTTGGAAGAATCTGTAATTTTCAGAATACGTTAGGACCATGATAGTCCTCTCACAATATTCTGATCCAAGAGGTCTGCCAGTGGGAGTTTACCACACAGGCTTCATGTTCCAGGGTTCAGTATCTGCACTAAACCAAAGGCTGATTGTGATGGTTAATTTTAGGTGTCAACTTGGCTGAGCTAAGGGATATCCAGATAGCTGGCAAAACATTATGTCTCGATATGTCTGTGAGGGTGTTTCCAGAAGACATTAGCATTAGAATCAGTGGACTAAGTAAAGAAGATCTGCCCTCATCAACGTGGGAGGGCACCATCCAATGTGTTGAGGGCCAGGATAGAAGAAAAAGGTAGAGGAAAAATGAATTTGCTCTGTCCCCTTGAGACATCTGTCTTCTCCTGCCCTTGGACCATCAGAACTCCAGGAATTATACCAGCATCCCCCCAGTTCTCAGGCCTTCAGACTCAGACCGAATTACATCACTAGCTTTCCCGGTACTCCAGCCTGCAGACGGAATATCTGAGGGCTTCTTGGCCTCCATAGTCACATGAGCCAATTCTCATAATAAATTCCTTCTTATATATCTATATATCTATACTATGTATATATACATCCACATCTGTGTATCTATATATCTATATCTATATGTGTGTGTGTGTATATATCTCTACATTCTATGGGTTCTGTTTCTCTGGAGAACCCTGACTAATCCACTGATGTATGGCACTGTGTCCCCAACAGCTAAAATAAATCCCTGGGAACCAAGTGGTAAAGCAGGTTTGATCCTTCTACCCACCAATCCTTATAGATCCACTGGGGAGAATTTATGTTTTCCAGCCCCCTATAACCTTAAGGTTTGCTTAATGAGAGGTCTTGGTTTCCACCAGGATGATCACTTCCACAAGAGGATATGGTAACATTCCATCAAATCAAAAGCTACAACTCCGGCCTGGTCGTTGTGTCTCCTTATGCTGGTGGATCAAGAGATTAAAAAAAGGACACTGAGCTGCCTTTGATGATTTTAATAGTGAACGGACTTTTGCAGCAACCAATTCTAGCAATAGGAAGAAAAGAACACACCTCCCTGACCCCAGGCCCAGGGACAAGCCCTGAATCACCTCACCCATGTAGGGAAGACCAGCTAAAATGTTGGCCAATGACAAGGAAAATTAGAACGGGCAGTGGAGAGAAAGATGGTGTTCCCAATTATGGTCTCGAAGTACTACAGTTTATTCTACTTCCAACTAACCCAACTGTGTTAGTCTTTCCTAGAGAGTATAGTTGGCCACTACTTTGAGGAGAACTCTGTGATGCATACATGAGCGGATCTTAGTGGTACATGGGGGGTCGGGGTGGGCAGGGGGACTTGTGTTGGCTGCCTCTTACACACCATTGCAAATCCTTGTGGCCTCTGCTCTGGCTCCGCAGAGCACCAGGTAGGGAGGACTTTGTCAATACTCTCACTATGATGGCTGTATTCACTGTGTCCAAGTGTAGCCCAGCAGACAGCTGTGCATCTACAGAGCAAGATGAGTTTGCTATGAAATACTTGTCAGGATACATAAACCCACATAAATCCACTCAGGTCAAGAGACAGACTGTGAGGACTGGTTGCCACATACAGCAGTTCATTGGACAGGATGACAGAAATATTTCTTCTGTCCCAGGGGTTGATAAACTCAGCCTGTGGACTGTTTTTAGGCAGCCTATGAGCTAAGAAAGGTTTTTACATTTTCAACGGTTGGGAAAAAAAATTAAGACGACGACGAAGATTTCATGATGTGTGAAAAGGGTATGAAATTCAAAGCTCAGTGTCCATAAATAAAGTTTTATTGGAATACAGCCACACTCATTCATTTACGTACTGCCTAGGCAGCTTTCACACAGAGATGAGTAGCTGCAAAAGCTTAAAATATGTAGTGTCTATCCTGTCATAGGCTGGATTGTGTCCCTCCAAAATTCAATACCCCAGACTGTGCCTGTATTTGGAGACAGGTCTTTAAAGATGTAATTAGGTTAAATGAGGTTATATGAGTGGGCCCTTATCCAATATGACTGTTATCTTTATAAGAAGAGGAGATTAGCACATAGATGTGAGTACACAGAGGAGAGGCCACGTGAGGACACAGCAAGGCAGCGGCCATCTGTGAGCCAAGGAGAGAGGCTTTGGGAGAACCCAACCAGCTGGCACCTTGATCTTGGACTTCCAGTCTCCAGAGCTGTGAGAAAATAAATTTCTGTTGTTTAAGCCACCTAGTCTGTGGTATTTTGTTGTGGAAGCCCTAGCAAACTAATAATATTTCCCTTTACAGAAAAAGTGTGCTGACCCCTGTCCTATGCTATAATACCCTCCTAAAATTCCCCTGAGCCTTGGTATAGAATTTTGTATATTTCTAGCATGATCCAGGGTGTCGTCAGGGGCCCAAGGGGTATAGGCCCGACCCTCTCATCCCCTTCCCAGACCAGTGGAGAAGAGGCATGAGGGCTGCTGCCTCTCGAGGAGGCTCACGACACGCTGCCAGGGTTGGCCACTGACAGCCACCCATGGGCAGCAACTAGGCCACCCAGCAGCCCAGAAAGAGGAGCACCTGCCTCAGCTCAGAACCCTGTGGGTGTCATCTGAGGTGGCACGGTGCTCCTTGTTCTGCCTCAGATGACGTTCAGAGAGTTCTGGGCTGAGGTAGAGACAACTCAGGTCCTCACAACCATCCTTCCGTCAGCCGTGCATCTCTGCCCCCTAAAGTTCTGCCTAAATTCTTCCAAGCTGTTTCCCTTCATGTTGTCTCAGCAGCGCCAGGATATCATGGGCTGGAAACACTTCCTCGGGCTGTGACACTTAATCCTTTTACAGCTTTTATCATGACAGCCCCCAGCTTCATTCTTCCCGTCCTCCCTCCTAGAAAGACACAAAACATCCTGGGCCTTTCTGCTATCAGGACCATGTCTCTGCGCATCTCATTGTAAAGAAAACACTGAGTCGTTTGCCTCTTTCCTGCTCTTACTAAGAGGACAGTTTATCAGCATTTGCCTGCTTTGGTGGAAGGCGCTGCCCAGAGACACAAACCCCACTCGAGAAGATGGCGCCATCCCGACGCTCCCCAAAACACAGCAGCCCCTCAGAACTGCAGCTGCCTTTCGAGTCGGCTCCACAGTCACCAACACAGCCTTTGACCAAGACACAAAATGCAGTTTAGCACTCTACTCTTGCCCCCAAAAGAGAGAAAATGCATAGAGAAAATAATGCTATCTCAAGAAAAGCTCAATCATGTTGGTAAATACACAGACGAAGATTAACGTAATTTATTAGCTATGAATTCTTGGTATTTATATTTCTATATTTCTAAATGATATCAAATATATATGAAATACCAAGAAAGATAAGAAGATACATCGTTTTTCTCAATCTCTGATAACTACATTTAAAATAAGAGAATAGTAACCACAACCACAGACACCCTGGGATATTAAATATTTACCTCCTAGGCCATTAGCACTGTACACAATAGTTCGGTTGGGCAGTTAATATGAATAAAAGAGTCGGCCACATGCCCGCATTTCTCAGGTGTTATGCTAGGTGCCAGAGCTAAGTAAGACACGGTGTTGCCTCCAAGAAGCTGACAGTAGCACGGAGTAGACCCGACAATGCAACAGCCACGCAAGGTGAGAGGAGCTCATACAGCTGAGAGTAGCTGTACCTAAACCAAACCCAGGGAAGCATGGGGCCGGGTGGGGGGGAGTGGGGGCAAGAGCCAAAGAATACTTCCTGGAGAACAGTGTCACCTAAGCGGAACCTGAAAGAATAGAGAGGAAAAAAGAGCACAAAGAAAAGGGCAAGTGTGTCACCCAGGTAGGATAAAAGCTTCACATGAAACGTAAAAAGTGTTTCTGTGATAACATAAAAGCTCTTGTTACATGACATTTTGAAGTGGAAAGTGATGCATCTGTCTGTTCTTTACAGCTCAATACTCGTCTGAAATCTCCACCTAGAAATGGCCTGATAAAGCTCACATCTACATGTACACTAAAATCCTCTGCTCTCTATTCATTCAGTCAGCCAATATTTTTGAGCACCTACTATGTGCCCAGCAGTGTTATAGGCACTGAAAACAAGAGTGAGCAAGAGCCACCCTGTCCCTGCCTGTAAGGAACTAATATTTGATAGGCTCAAAATAAACACAGGTAAGTCTTTTAAGAAAATCAGAAGTTCTCATATATTATAGAAAAACAATCCACTTAGGTAAATTCTGATGATAAATGATAATCCAAGGATTTAGAACTGCCTGTCCAACAACGTAGCCACCAACCACATGCAGCTATTCACATTTAAAGTAATTAAAATTGAATAAAATTTAAAATTCAGTTCCTCAGTAGCACCAGCCACATTTCAAGTGCTCAGTAGCCATATGTGGCTAGTGGATACCATAGTGGACAGTGCAGATAATAGAACATTTCCATGGTACAGAAGGTTCTGTTGGACAGTACTGTCTGTTCTAGAACAGTTCCCACATAAAAAAAAAAAAAAGTCTCCCATAACTAACAGGAATGAAATAAGGATTTTGTCCGAAACCCATTGACTGACGGCTGATTCTATATACTGATTCATGAACAAAAGTCTCCCACTACTTTTAAAATTTGATTCAATCATAATTCTTTCTAAGTTGTGATTTCACCAAAATAAGTTATAATGTACCTTGGATACAAACTTGTATATGTGACATTTTATATTTTGGACACAAGATTGAGAACATCTTTTTATTGCCCCCATTTCTCAGACCTCATTAGAATGACAGTAAAAGAATAAAATCTACAATAATTCTTTTTAAGTAGAAAGGGGATTTTTGAAGGATTGCAAGATTGTACAGATGCAGTAGATGCAAGATGAAGTGCAGCAGGAAAATCACAGCTTAAAAGATGTACGAGGGGGGCCTCAGTCAAGCTAGTTGCTGATTTGGAGAAATTCAAGATTCAAAAGTGCCAGGAAACAAGGAGAGCACAACTAAGACACAGGAACAAAAACAGCCTGTAAGTGTCAAATGTCCACCCCACTCCCAACTTCTATGTGCAAAACACCCGGCAGCCAGTTTTTATAATGCAAGCCAAGAAAGAAAAAAAAAGATGCAAATATATGTTCTTTCCCAAAGAAATTGGGCACAATCTTGGGAAGAAACAGGGCAGTCATTACAAGGGACATAGCACTAAGCGCAGCCATCTGAAGAAATAAATGTAGAATTACCATTCCATCCAGCAATCCCACTGCTGAGTATGTACCCAAGGGAAAAGAAGTCATTTTATAAAAAAGCCACCTGCACTCAAGTGTTTATAGCAGCACAATTCACAATTGCAAAGATGTGGAAGCAACTTACGTGTCCATCGATTCAGGAGGAGATAAAGAAAATGTGGTGTGTATATACCATGGACTACTACTCAGCCATAAAAAAGAATAAAATAGTGTCTTTCACAGCAACTTGGAGGGAACTGGAGACCATTATCCTCTGCCAAGTCTCTCAGGAATGGAACAACAAACACATGTTCTCACTAATAAGTGGGAGTTAAACGATGGGTGCACAGGGGCATGACTGGAAACCAAGAGCAGGGGCGGGCACTGACCTATCAGGTACAATGAACACTAGTCTGGTGACGCGCACACTAAAAGTACTGACTTCAGCATTATACAATGAATCCATATAACAAGAACATTTATACCCCTTAATACTTTGAAATTTAAAAAACAAACTATCAGGCCAGGCGCAGTGGCTCACGCCTGTCATCCTAGCACTCTGGGAGGCAAGGCGGGAGGATTACTTGAGGTCAGGAGGTTGACACCAGCCTGAGCAAAAGCGAGACCCTTTCTCTACAAAAAAATAGAAAAATTAGCAGGGTGCAGTGGCACACACCTGTAGTCCCAGCTACTCAGGAGGCTGAGGCTGGAGGATCGCTTGAGCCCAGAGCCCAGGAGTTTGAGGTTGCAGTGAGCTATGATGACGCCACTGTACACTAGCCAGGGCGACAAAGCAAAACTCTGTCTCAAAAAACAAAACAAAACAAAAAAAACTATCAAAACTAAGCCATGTAGGATGTGATGGTTATGCAGGGTTCTTACACCACACTGGCCCATGTTTGTGGCCTTCTGTGCCCTGCCTGTATGTGCAGAGGGTGCAAGTTAAAAGCTACAGAATGAAAGTTGGTTTGGATATTCTTCATTTCATTTGTTTAGCTTTTCAGTTATTTTTCTTCACTTGCATGTATTCCTGTGAATAAATCCTTATTAAGTTAAGAAAAAAAAACAACTAACCCATGCAGTCTGGGCTCTCACTCAGAGATTTTTAGTGTCTCATTCTTAAATATGAATGTGCAACCAAGCATCACCAGATATTTGAGGAAATCCTGCAACATAAAGACCAAGATTAAAAAGATAACATAAAGACCAAGATTTAAGAAAACAAATAAATTGATCCCAGGGTTAAAAAAAAAAAGACTTTTAAAAATCTACTTGATATACTCACAGATATCTAAGGAGATATTACATCCACAAATAATAATAATTTGCTATGAAAAAGGAAAAATTAGAGAATCAGGAAAGACTCTTAGAATTCAAAAACATGATTGCCAACAACTTCAGTAGGAAGATAGGAAGAAGCTTAAATAAAGACTATCTTACAGAAAAGCAGAAAACAAAAAGAGATAGATGATAGTTATTACATAAAATCGGAGAAGGTATCAAGTTTGTTTCCCATCAAACTAACAGATTCCCAACAGAGATAATAAAAAAGAGGAAAAAAATCATATAATTTTTAGAACATTAAAAATAAAGAGAAGATATTAAGGCTTCCAGAGAAGGTGGAAGAAAAATCGTATACAAAGGAAAGAGAATCACTAACACTGGATGGTAGATGATGATATAGCAACATATTCACATTTCTGATGGGAAGTCATTCTCTATGGAAAATTCTATATAAGTCAACCACTTCATCACTTCATAAAGACATTTTCAAATATGTCAAAAATGTCATAAAGACATTTTCAAATATGCTAGGACTCAGCATATTTATTTCCCTCTTAGGAAGTTAATTAAGGGTGTGATTCAGTATGAGGAGGAACTAAGAAAGAGGAACTGAGGGCATGTAGGAAAGACTGGACCCGACTAAGAAGAGCTACGAAGGAGAGTCCCCGGATGTCAGCCGTGTAGCAGTCCTAGTGAGCAACCACTTAAGATCAGAGAAAGATATAAAATAACAAAATAAAGTAAGGATGCAGAGGGAAGTCTTTGGGCACAGGGGATATCAAGAGAACAGATGGTATTGTGTTGAGTTATTTAAGAATGAGGTTATGGTATAGAGTCAAGTAAAAAAAGAAAGGTAATAGAAACTCTACGTAAAACAGAGTTCAAAAACTAAGAAAATGTGATTATTGTGTACAACATGGCCCTCTAGAGAACAATAAGTATTATATCTAGTCAGGTCAAGAAAACCATTTTATTTTCAAGTTCTTATCAAATTCTCGACAAAGAAAAGAAGACAATTATGGTTAAAGAATGGACTGAAATGTTACATTGACAATGTAAAAATACAGAAAGCAGACTTAGAAAGTAAGTGGGAAGAGCTGAAAGAGTAATGTTATTAACATCCTCATAACACACAGTAAGGAATCAGGAGATATTGTCTATATTTGATGAAACAAGAAATAAAAAGGTAAAATATTACGTAGAGTTCAAAAGTAATCAAGAAACTAAAAATAGTAACACAAATCATATGGAAACAGAAACAGAGATGTTTGGTTTATTGATTGAAGCATTCATTTCACAAAACAAGTAAATGTATAAAATTAATAAATCAAGAAATAACAACCCAAGCATATTATTTATCAACATGGAGGTAAAGACCAGAGAAAATGGTTGAAAGAATTAAAAATGGTTCCTCTGAGAAGCAAAATTAGGGAAGGTGAGGATGTTGCTTTTCATTATAAATGCCTCTGTACCATATAATTTTTAATCACATGCATGTAAAACTTAGATCAAATTTAGACAGTGCAATATCATAATAACAATAGTAATAATTTTTGTTATTGACAAAACCAGGATTTCAACAATAGTAATAATTTTTGTTATTGACAAAACCAGGATTCCGACTTTAGAGGCCCCACTCTTAGCCACAAAATTAATTGGCTGCCTCCACTGAGATAGATTCAGTGGAAAGTAACCAGGAGAAAAATTTTAACATCTGGCATTTTGTAAACCAGTAGCCTCAAAGGTCACTAGTATCAACAACATCTGAAAACTTGTAAGAAATTTGGTTGAAGTATTACATGCATGTGGTTAAAAAAGTAACCATTCCCCGGCCAGGACACAGTGAATCAAAAACTGTAAGGTAGGGCCCAAAAATCTGTTTTAAAAATCCTCCAGTGGATTCTGATCCTTACTAAAGTTTAAGAGCCGCTGTTATGGACACACAAAAAAGTTGGGAAGAATAGACACTCAATTATTAAGGAGGAAAGCTCTGAGGCGCAGGATTTCTGTACTCTTGATTTTTAATGAACAAGTGTTGTTTTCATAATAAATATAGAGTTACATACCAGAAGTTGGTTCAAAATTCCAAACGTGCGTATACAAGAGAAGTATTTGCCACAATCTCTCTTCAGCATGACAACATTGTATTTATGTTTCCGATATTCCTAAGTGCCATATCCATACAAGATATGCTGGCCAGAAAAGTGTTAAATAACCAAAGCAGAGTAAATTTCTTCCTCACAAATCTTACTCCAATTTGGGCTAAGAGAGCCTAAATTATTTTTCAAGTATGTGCATTGTACTGCTAATCATCTTTTATTTTCACAAATTAAAATTTAGATTAATATTTAATCATAGCCTTTTTAATCCAGTGAGTTCATTCAACTTAGTACTTTTTGGATCATAGTCTAAAGTAAAGAAAACCTATAGGTTGGAAGAGTTCTCAGTACTTGAAATAAAAGCTATTTGTACATGAAATATTTTAGAAAGAATATATAAGGTGCAGAATTGAAATAACTGAAGCAAAACCAAAGAGAGAAAAAGGAAAGAACAGATGACAAGTATGACTTACTGTGACTCAAGTTCAAATTAAAGAATAAAGCAGATATAAAATGACAGGAATGCAGGAAAAAAGAGAGAGGAAGTCTGTGTGTCACCAAAGAAACCTGACAACAGAATCATAAAATGAAATGGACCTGGAGAAAATGGAGACTTAAAAACCATCATTACACTTGATTTATATAATCCAGTTTAACTGCCTGTTAGAAAAACATTTGGTGCACATCTAGCTGCAATCTTTTTAGCTATTCTTTTTTTAGAAGATTTGCGACAGCACACACAGGTTAAAATTCCATAGCAAAGGTGGAATGTAAGCATAAATATTCCCTACCTCCAAATTCTGAAAAATTCTCTCTCTCCTCTCTTGGAAAAGCAGAAAATTCTGAGATTTTAAATTAATAACAATAATAATTTTAAAATAAAGCATTTATTAAAGCAAATCAGAGTAAATCCACCTTAAATCTTCAACGCCAGTCCATGGCCATATTAAATATCTCTTTTAGATTACTCTCTTTTCAAGTGATGAAGAAAAACAACATCATAATTTAAATATATGTGAGCTCATAGAAGTACAAGTTACTATACAATGTACTTTCTATTTTACTAAAAATTAGTAAATCATAAAGCATAACCTGTATTTAGGGATTAGGCACATCAGAGGCTTCTTCCATTGTACACCTGTTTCTTTCCTGGCCTTATATATTAGTATATCATGCAGTGACTAATTTTGTGATCATTATTAGCATTGAAATTGCAATTCGACATCCATATCTATTACCATTTAAAAGCCCTAAAATATAAGTGCACATTTTATAACAAAATATCACCAAATGTTATGTAAATCTCAAATTGCCTTTGACAATCTAATTAAAATTACCTGCGACATCCCTTTCCTCTCTCATCACCTTACAGACAGGACATCACATTTGCTCCTGTTGATCCAATAACAAACTCCTGTTTCTGTGTTTCTGACACATAGTAGATCTCCAACAGTGGTGGTTGAGTGAACCCAGATCCGTGAAAACTATTTTCTTGGTCTTTCTGTATTATATCTATTTATGTGTCTTTAATGAATAAAGTTTACTTGATTTGATGTGATCCTCACTAATACATTTCTCTAATTTTTAAAAGCCTATTTTGGTTGAGATGAGATGTGAATATTTTGGAATAAGAGTGGCAGAATCACTGAAACCAAAGTATAATAAACATAAGGGTAGATCAGAGCACAGATACGCAAGCTGAAAAAAAATTCCTCAAAAATTGCAAGACTAGACATTAACCTAATTGTGTATTTAACTTTTTAAATCCAAATAGTAGTCTCTCTGCCCTGGAAGGACAGCACAATGTGAGTCATAGGTTTGCATGGACAGTGCCTGTCCAAGTACAGTCCCAGAGGAAAATCTCAGCCAACAGACAAGGGCTAAAATTCCCCCGCAAAAGAGCCCCTTTTGTGGAGATGTTGGTGACAAGCATTTAAAGCACCTAAATCTCTTTGCTCAGACGACATGCTTACTCACAAACCTTATGATTAAGTTTTTGTTTCCACAGTTAATCAATCGGCATTACGATTTTACAAAAATTGGGTTTTATTCACCTGGTTCAAGAGCTTGGCCAATAGGACCCCTTTATTCTCAGGCCGCTGAGGAGGTCAGCTTCTGGCCTGCTCTATGTCACAACGGCCATGAGTCCGGGCTGCCTGGCACCCTGGGCACGGGCAGGCGCTCTCCCCAGGTGGCACCCTCTTCGTTTTTGTGACAGTCCTTTGAAGCTCATCCTCCTCTCATCACACAGAAGGAAAAATACATATTTTACGTCCTATTTTACTAGACTAACTCTTAGAACTTTATAGGGAACTTAGATTTTCCAAAAGAGGAGGTACTGGAGGCATAGAAATAATCAGTGAATTCCACTAGTCACTTCTCAGCTTTCCAGCACCATCCACTCTGTCTCGGGAACAGATACACACACTAGTCCACAGCCAGAGTGGGCTGTGGGGGTGGCAAGTCCAAACACACCCCTGCTCTGCTCCATGTCAGGTGTCTGGGGCCCCACGGTGGCCAGGAATGATGCTGGGACCTGCCATATCCACAGTAAGGTTAGCCTGGTGTCTCAGACATCTGGAACCCAGGGGGTACAGCCAAAGGGGCAACCTGCTGGGCAAGGTGCCCTCTTAATCATGGCTCTCCTCATAGCAGTCCTGGCCCTGATGCCTCATGGCCCCTGGAAGATCCCAGAATGAGAAAGCCTCCACCTTACAGACCTAAACACTCTCTCCCTTCCACAGGTACCTCCCAGTCAGGGACCAGCTGCAACTCCTTTGAGACCAGAGGTGCCATGCTCATCTACACACAACACTGGTGCCTGAGTCCACCTCAGGCATCCTGACTTAATGGGCCTGGGTGAGGCCCGGCCATGGAGATGATGTTAACAGCTCTCCAGTGACCACCCTGTGGCCAGAGCTGAGGACCACCACTTTAGATCCTTGGTTCACACATTGCTGAGGCCATACACCACCTTAGGCAGTAAGGCCTAACTGACTCCACAGAACCCAGACTTTGCAAAACCAGAGGTGTGTTAGCAGATCATCTTCACATTTGAGCAGCTGCTTTTCCTGTTAAACCTAAAACAGCTCCACAGAGAAGGGCTGATGCCTTCCAAGCCTCAAGTCTCAACCTCGAAAGCTTCAACCTACCCCAAGGAATCTTTGGGATCATCACAGACAGCAACAGCCCAGAGCAACCAAATAAGTTAGGCATAGCTGGAATAAGGCCTGGCAACCAGGATGCAGAAAGATATAAGAGGAGAAGGAGGAGAGAGAGCACATGGAGCCACAGAGGCAATGCTGGAACTTAGGGCACCCCTACAGCCAGAGTGCCAAGGCCAGTGAGGGACTTTGAGGTGGCAGGCACACCCCAGATCAAAAGAGTGCACAGGTCCAGCCCTCCTTGACTTGGGATCTCTGTCTCCTTCTGGCACCACTGGCTGTCAAGGAATGACTAGGGGTGAGTTACCCCAACTGGAGGGACAGATAGAAATTTAAAAGTTTGCCCTATTTTTCACAACCATCACTAGATATAGGGTGACCTCTACGTCCATTGCACTGCATGAAGCCACTCCATCTTTGGCAGGGAGGAGTGCCATGAATACACTGAAAAAAAATTATTCTTGCAAAGCTAAACACACTCTTACCATACAAATCCAGCTTTTGCGTTCCTTGGTATTTACCCAAATGAGTTGAAAACTTATGTCCATAGCAAAACCTGCACCCAGATGTTTATAGCAGCTCTGTTCATAATTGCCAAAACTTGGAAGCAAGCAAGATACCCTTCACCAGGTGAATGAATAAATAAACTGTGGTGTATCCAGACAATGGACTATCATTCAGGGCTAAAAAGAAATGGGCTGTCAAGCCATGAAGACATGGAAGAAATGTAAATACATATTACTAAGTGACAGAAGCCAATCTGAAGAGACTACATACCGCGTAATTCAACTTTACAACATTCTGAAAAATGCAAAACTACGGAGACATTAAAAAGATCAGTGGTTGCCAGGAGTTTGAGGGAGGAGGGGAGGAATAAGCAGAGCACGGAGGATTTTTATGGCTGTGAAAATACTCTGTATGATACTATAATGGTGGATACATGTCATTACACATTTGTCAAAACCCATGAAAGTGTGACACCAAGGGTGAATCCCAACGTAATCTATGGACTTTGGGTGATAATGACGTGTCAGTGTAGGTTCATCACTTGTAACAAATGCACCACTGTGCTGGGGGTTGTTGATGTGGGGGATGCTGGGGGGACTGTGGTTAGGAGTTACATGGGAACTCTCTGAACTTTCAGCTCAATTTTGCAAGGAACCTAAAACGGCTCTAAAAAACATAAGGTTTAGTAAAAGTGAAAAAAATTATCCTTTGTTGATCTGACATTCAATTTTAATACAGCATCCTATAATTTTATTTGCTAAATCTAGCAGCCGTGTTGGAAGAGCACAAATTATACAAATTATATGAATATTTTAACATATTGGGCATATTTTGAGCTCCTACTCCTGCTTTGGCAGGTGTTCCCCCATCATCCATCCAGCTGAGATGTCCCAGTAAAGCAAAGGGGGAGATACAGATGGGTTGGATACCCCAGTGCTGGGTTCAGTTAATTTGTCACAGTTTGACTTTCTCTAATGAACCCAAGGATTAAAAAGAATATTTTTTACATCAATTTCCTAGTCTCCTAAACTAGCACTCTTTGTTTACATAGGGTTTATACTTAATCACAGGCTTTTTTTTTTTGGTCACATGTGTGTTGTTTCAGTAATTTCATTAAAGTCTGTGAAGTCAGAAACTGGGATTTCAATTATTTCATGACTCACCTGTAACCTAAGGTGACATCCAAAAAAAGCTCTCTATGAATGCTTATTAAATTATTTTTCTCCTGTCTCAGATAGTTTAAAAGTAGTACATCTGACCTTTAATGCAACATGCATTCTTTTCATTAATAGGGCTATCTCTTAGAAGCTCATTTACATGATATCAGTATAAATTTTGTATCTTATTTATTCAAGGAGCAATCTCCACCAAACTTTGCAGATCCATGATTAGAATCTCTATATTTCTGAAGTCACCTGTCAACACAACTGTGCTTGAATAATTACATTTAGCAATCTATAACCCCAGGCAATTCCAGTTGCTACAGCTATGCCTAGGCTGAGATTTTGGGTATCAGCACATCACCAAGATAACAATAAAGCTCATACAACTGAACCTATTATCTGCCAAACACATCTTTGAATACTCACGTCTTGGCGAGAAGTCTATTATAGAGATACTGACACACATCATACCCCCCACCGTCCCCCTACATACTCACAATATTATTATTGATGGTAAGCGGCAACCAAGGCTTGTCATCGACCATAATCGGCTGATCTGCCTGCGACAGATTTAATTTACTGACATAAAATAGTCTCACTTTCTGCCTGTCCAGGTTAAGCAGATGCCTGAGAAGTCACAGACAGTAATAATGCCCACCCTGGTGGCTGACTATTGGTCACCAATTACAACTGGACATTGGAAATTCTTTGCTGCAAAAAAATCTATTGTGAATATGAAGGGACTTTCAAAGTTATTCATAGACTTTCTTAGAGGTTTTTATTAGAGGCTTTTCCAAATCCAAAGCCAAGATAAAATAGCTCAGTATAGCATTCATTTTTAATGACCCTCAAGCTAGAATGTAAATCCCTGTTCGGTATGCATTAACTCTCCTCAGGATTTTAACAACTGGCCCAAATCTTGCCTTTGCCCACGCTGGATGCAATGCCTCAGCAGGGCCGTGGTGGTGTCAGGCAGCCAGGGGCTGAGAGCTGCAGAACTCCTAGCAGCTGATTAGAAACAGGGAGAAGCACAAGCAGTTTCAAGAGTGAAGACAGCCTCTCCTTCGCTTCTACAGTGTGTATTGGACTTCTCCACTCACTAACTTCCTTTGCAAGAAAGAGACAAATTAGGGGCTTTATTATTTATTCCCAGTGAACAGGGAAACCCTTGGGGGAGTAGATGGGCTGTCAAACATTAAGAACAAGTGATACAATTAGAAGCCAGAGTTTTGGTCTTCAGTGTCTCTGAAAGAAAATCTAGAAAATACATAATGATTTTTAGCAAAATCTGACCATCTCACCCATATCTCATCTGGTGGATCCTTGGACTAAAATACAGCAATACCCAAGAATAAAAATAAAAATCAGCAATCCCATGCTAGTATAAAACAGACTCAAAGACAATAAATGACACTTCTTATCAACAGTGATCTTCGACATGAAGGAACAAATTAGCCACACCATAGTCAATGAGTGCAACAATCATACCCATGTACCCAAGCAATATCACGCAAATACATGTTCTGTGTGTAGATGCCTTTGGAGAATATCCCGATATATTAAAAAGACCCACCAGAGGACAAAATAAATTATTAAAAATAAATGAAAACTCCATACCCACTCTACAGAAAGAAATTATTCTGTGCTTTGTGGCCCACATACACGAACTTGCTTTTAGATGTGGGTGTATGAGGGTACACAGGACCCTCACGTAAAACCAAACTTCAAATTTCACATCTGGGGCACTACACATTCACTACTCATGAATCGCCTTCTTCAGGCCATGGAGTGTCTCTTTGGAACTTTTCCTTCCATTTGCTCCGGCAAGTGAGGTGTGAGCCTTTTATGAATTCTCTGTGACGAAGCCCAGAGAAAGTGACTCAGAGAACATGAGGGAACTGTTCCTGAAACACGGGCTGCCACTTATGAGGGGGAAAAAACAGGTAAGCTGGTTACTATGGCTAGCCATTTAATTATGTTTAACTAATTAGTCTCAGCCCACCACTCTCCCTTGGACACCCCTAACCTACGCACATGGGCGTAAGGCCTAAAATTAAGATGCAATATTATGTGCTGTCTTGACATCTGGTGAAACCAGGAAGGCCTTGACCGGCCCAACCACAAGTTCCCCTCCCCACTCTGCTCCTGTGGGAAAGATCCGCTAGCCAAAGGACAGTCCCCGTCATGGGAACTACACATAGATACTTCCCACTTATCCCTGAGTAGCGGGCTTCAGTTCCCCGCCAGCCAGTGGAATTGTTCAAACAAGCCAGTCCCATCCTCCCACGGGAACCAGGGGTCACCTCATCCTCTTGTTACTACAAAGACCACCTCCCACAGCTCCTGCTTTCTCATCCTGTTCCTGAGCACAGCCCTGTGTGGTCCCACATACCATGCAGTGTCTCCTCCCCCAGGCTGTGAGTTTATGTGACTAATAAACCGCTGTCAGTCTCACCTGTGCAGTGTCAGGTGCCATGGGTTTGGCCATCTCCATAACCCTAGCATGGAAATGCCTCCTCCACCAACAGAGTGAACAGGAGGTGATTAAAACAACACATTTCATAATTAATTCCCCCAAATTCCCTTGCACCATCCCCACATGAAATCTGATCTTCTGTGACAGGTCACTGAAGGGCAGGCCTCTCTTGTGCCACACCACCGAATGGATCTCTGGCCCTCTGTTTTTCATTTAAAAAAAAAATAGTAAGACTGATTATATCTCAAATCTTTTTCTCTTCTTGAATAATTAAACAATTTCTCTGAAAACACAAGTCCATGGAAGGAACATTCTTCCTCTGTTAACAAAAACCTTTCTGACAAAGGTTTCTTTCAGGTCCCTTCTACACCAAACCATATTCTTCCTTCCTCTTTTTCATGCTTATAATGCTGTTTTGAAGAATAACCCCCACCACCATCCACAACATGAATTATGCCCCACCCTTACATGGCCCATGGAAATTCTAAAACTTCCCCTGCAGCAGCCATCAAATAATGAAGACTTTACTGCCATGCTCTTATCCACACTCTGTGGGTTACAGATGTATTTATAGGGGTTCCCAGGGGATTATGATTGATCATATCATATGCCACTTCTTCTCCGCACCCCCTGACCACACCAACTCTTCTCTGGGCAGAGATGTGACGATCTCCACTGAGCCACTTTCCAGGGAGCACAGGGGTCCTCCCGACAGCAGTAGTCCCTAGAACGGCTGGAAATCTGTGTCCAGCTAGTACGCCTGCTAGCCCATGTCTGTGGGCGAGCGCAGCTCACGTCAGGAAGCATGTTGCTGTGCTGCAGTTTCAGCAGCAGGGAATCTGCTCCCAGAACCACCACACCCTCCAGGTTCCCAAGAAGAAAGCAAGCTCGTAACTGAAATCATTTATGACAGCCCTTGGAAAACTCTGTCCCTTAGCACCACCTACCAAAATAAATGCTATTGTAATCAATTCAAATGTTCCTTCTTTCCACTTCTCTTATTTAAACAAATATTTATTGAAGAGCTATTGTTTAGCCAGTGTTGCCCCTGCTTCTAAGGCTACAGTGATGTATAAGTTAAAATACTTTAGGAAAGAAGAGGTAAGTGGATAAACAAACTGCGGTACTTCCAGACAAGGGAATGTTATTCAGAGACAAAAAAGAAAGCTGTCAAGCCGTGAAAAGACATGGAGGAACTTTAAATACAAATTACTAACAAAAGGGCCATTCTGAAAAGCCTACATACTGTATGACTCCTTCTGGAAAAGGTAAAACTATGCAGACAGTAAAAGATTGGTGGTTGCCAGGAGCAAGGGGGGAAGCATGGATGAATAGGTGGAACAAGAGGATTTTTAGGGAATGAGTCTGTATAATACCACAACAGTGGATACATGTCATTATTCATGTCAAAATCCACAGAGTATACCAAACCCAGAGTGCACCACAATGTAAACTATGGACTTTAGTTACTAACCATACATTAATATTGGTTCATCAATTGTAACAAATATACCAACACTAGTGGGAGACGTCAATAACATGAGAAACTATGTGCAAGGGAGAAGAGTATATGGGAAATCTTTGTACTATTTGCTCAATTTTTCTATAAACCTAAAATGGTTCTAAAAAACAAAGTTCATTAATTTAAAATTTAAAAAAGATGTATAGGAAAGGCCAGTTTCAGCACCAATTCTGACATTTAACAATAACTAATAATAACTGTTCAATTTTTTTTTTACAAGCCTACTGGCACTTAATCTCCACAGCAACCTGTTAACTATCCCCATTTTGCAGATGATAAACCAAGGCTGTAAAGTTGAATTATTTGCCTAGATTCACAAAGTTTGTTATTGCCTGGCCTAGGTCTGTTTGACTCCAGAACCCAGGTGTTAACCATAGAAATCTACATATTGCCTCTTCCCTAAAGGACAGCATTTAAATGCTTGTGAAAGAGGGGAACTGTTCACCTGGCCTTGGGTAGATAAGGGGTGGAACCCTTGAACTCTTCCTGTGTTCAGAGCATTCATGTTATTTGGACAATGGAGGACTGGAGTCTACGCCAGTTATGCCCCAGTATAAAATAGATGCCTGAGCTGAACATTTACAGGTCATTAGGAAGCAATGACTCTTCTATACTGAACCTCTTACCAGTCATTGTTGATTCGGGGCAAACAGAGAAAGGCTCTCTTACAATAACAATAATTCACAAGCAATAATCACTTTAAACAAATGGCTAAAAATTTAATGACTTGAAGCTAATCTTTAGAACATGAAGCTATGACCCCCTTGCCCAAGGTTGTTTTAATCTTCCTGGTGCTGTCTGTACCAATATCCTACTCACAGATAATGAACCAGGCTCAAGTAATTCCTATTCCAGTAACCTCACCAAGCCAAAAGGAAACAGAAGAAGCCAAAAATATAATGGCATAGAAGGAATCAATCTGCACAAAGATGCAAGGCACAAGAGGCCACTGTAGACATGGTGTGGACGCATCCCGGGTGGTTACTCACCACAAAGAGAACCAAGGGGCAAAGTTAATTGGCTTTCCAATTTTAAAAGACAAATCATGATTTAATCTAAAGTAGTAGCTCAACCTATATTTTAATCTCAACACACTGCAGAGCTGCCATTTGATATTATTCAGAATTAGAATTATTCCCCTTAAAAGATTCCACAGTAATATTTAATAGTATTAATTAGGTTGTATCTTACTTACATAACTAAACTTATTGTACACTAAGCAATAAACCTAAAAAGTAAAACTGTTGGTTAAATTGAGCATGGATTAAGGCATCAGAGAATTTCAAAACCTTTGATTCCTTACAACACCTGTCAGAGTACCACTGGTTCCACTTAGTGGGAACGTGTAACAAACTGTCATTAAATATAGCTGATAAATTAGGAAGAAATCACCCTAACACAAGCTTATGGCTTTTGGGATAAGGTTGTTGTATACAAAAACTTTCTTGAGTGCTTTCCTACTGTAAGAAATTTTGAGTAGCTTCTCAACTGTATCTATATGATTTGGGCTTTAGTCCCTGAAGACTGTCTTAACTCTGCAAATGTAATGGAATCCATATTTACATCCCCTAGATGGGCTATGGAAAATCAAGTCAGTGGCATGGCATGGGGCCACATCAGTTTGCTCCTTAAAAGAAAAACACAAACACCATGCATTAACCCACAGTACCAGGCACGCACATAAAGGGGTCTCCACATTGCCAAGTTTAACCAAGTGCAAATGGGTTTGAAAACCAGCCTTCAAAATTTTATAATGGGGAGATGAAGGGGAGAAAACATTGCTTTAAAAACGTTTTAAAATCCTCAAATCCATAGGCGGAAAATACAAATTAAGATATCATTGTAAACAGTTACGAAAAGAATCTGTGCAGAACCACAACATTTTGATACTATTCAAACAATAATATCTATCTCAGTGTTTGAAAGTAACATATGAAGAATCAGGGTTTTTTATTTTTAGTTTACAATTGAGAATTAAATAACAATATGAAACCAAAAACATTTTCAAAGAGAATTAAGAAATCATGCTGATTTATACAGGAAATTAGTGTTATTATATTATTTTCTCTTAATTAATATAGCTACATTCATAACCACGTAGGCAAGGGCACACAGACTTTTCCTCTTTATTAACAAATAGAGGGAAATACTGTTATACTGTTATACCGTTTATCTAATTTCCTTCTTCACAACCCTCTTTTAATTTCTGACATATATTTGTGTCTGAAACGGAGTAGCATAGCACTTGCAAACACCCCAGAGTAATACTTGGGGAGCACTTGAAGACTTGAGAGCCAGTGTAGAGAGACTGTCAGTATGCAGTGCCCTCTGCTGGCCAACTTATTAAATATCATGATAAACAAAATTCCCGTGAATTAACGTTACAATGGGGGAGTGGTGTGCTAGGATTTTTTTTGAATTAGAGCTATAAATCCAGATAGTCACCATTCACTCTTATAGTCCCTTTAGTGACAAACGTTTACCTTTATGGAACAAAACAAATGGAAATCTACCTGTACAAAGAAACATCCATTGCAAAGAATAGAACACATTTACAGAATCAGACTTCTTACAACTGCTCAAGTCTCAGGTCAAAAGCTACCCCTTCTGCTACCTCTTTCTCAATTTACTGTCCCTCCTCAGTGTTTCACAGCCTCTCCACAGTTTCACTTACCATTTGTACTGTAAAGTTTCAGCTTGTACCTTCTCCATTGGAACTGTGTACTTGTCCATAGCTGGGGCATGTGTTGCTCCTCTTGGAAGCCTTGGACTTATAAACATTCAATAACTGTCCAGGTTTTTCTTTTCAAAAGCTGTAGAATTAATCATAAGGCCAGAATTATTAATAGCAATATTTCAATACACTTCCTGGTGATGAATTTAGAAGGTTGTCCTGGACCCCAGAAGTATAATATAATTTTTAATCATAAAGGGTGATGAAGAACACAGTATGTATAGCATAACAAATCTCTGGTTGCATATTAATTTTAGAAATTTAAGAAAACAAGTACAGCACTGTTGCTAAGATTTAGATGGGCTTTTGCAGACAATTCCCTCCAGATTCTTGGGTCCAGAGGCCACTAAGAGGGGTAAGGAAGGAAGAGAAGGCAGACTGCCGGGGCAAGGGCCAGGACGAGGCAGAAGCAGACTTCTGAGAGGAGGAGAAATCATTCTGGCCTCCCCTACAGGGCTCAAACTGATGCCATTTTATCTGGAAGTCACTTTAATAAATCCTTGAGACTCATACTCTGAGAGGTGCTACAGGAGCGTTGGGAAGACAGAAAGAGAAACCAAATCTTTGTCGATGAACATTTAAGCAATATACCAGGAGGCCTTTCAAGTGAGAAACAAAACCCAGAAATTATAAAGATAAAATTGTGTGATCTGACTACATGAAGTAACAGTTTTTGCTGTGCAAAACAGTTTTACTTAAATGTCAAAATACAAGTGACAAACTGGGAAAAGTATATGCAACATATATGAAAAACTAATATCCTTACGAGTTAAGAAGTGTTTTTGCAAACCAGTAAGAAAAATACCAGCAACCTAATAAGACACACATGGGCAATTTTCAGAGCAGAAGGAAATACAGGTTGTTTTTAAGCACTTGCCAAGATCCTCCACGTCGCTGATGATTAATAAAAGGCAAATAATATACTTTTTTTTCCTAACAACTATCAAATTGGTCAAAACAAAAATATTTAGTAATTTTTGTGTATTAAAGCAAGTATGGGGAAACAACCTCTCTGATATATTGTTGGCAAGAAAATAAATTTCTATGACTTTTACAGAGACAGTTTGGTAATATTCATCATAATCAATCTTACAAATATGCCCACACAAATCTAGGCATTTACCCTACATGTCTATTCACAGTGGTACAAGGATATTCATTGTATCATAATTTTTAATAGCAAAAAACTAGAAACAACCTAAATGTCCATCGGGGGAGGCGGAATAAAGAAAGCACAGTACGTCCATACAATAGAATTCTATACCGACCTTTAGAGTGGGAGTAGAATTAGATATTCTGACATAGAAAGATTTCTGAGATGCTGTTCATTGGAAAAATAAGAATAAGGGTTATCATACACTTTCATTTTGTGGTTACAAAGCAGATATACACACTTGTTTACCAACAGCATCGCTTGGGAAGGGTATGCAGTGACCTCGGGGAAGTAGTGCTGGGAGGAAAGACAACAGGAGAGAGACCAGGTTCCACCAGATAATACACATACTCTGGCACTGCTTGTTCATTTTTGTTTCATTCTTATATCAGTCTCTCAAAAAAATAAGTTTTAAAAACTACATTAAAAAATAAAAAAAGAACTATCTCCAGCAATTTCATCTCTGCAATGCGAACTGCATACGTACATTAACAATGAAGTCCTTCTGTCACAGCTTCTAATTTGCTAAACGTAGGGAGCAGGATGCAAGGATGTTAAGACTGAGAAGACCAGCTCTCAGCTTCCTGGGAAGGAACTCACAGTTGTTTGAGAACACAAACTGAGTGGTAGAATCTAGGCAAGGCTGCTCAACCCCTCACGGCCCCTGCTCCCCTGGGAGAGGAGCATTCTTAGCAGAGGTGCTGGCCTGAGAACTCAGGTCGTCCAGTAGGGGCTAAGGGCGTTTTTAAAAGCAGTACAACTGCTCCGAGTCAGCCATCTTCAATTGCTCCGGGGGTATATGATTGAGCTCAACAAATTCCCTGGCTCTACTTGAGAATGAAAAATGTGGCTTCAGTATAGCTTAAGGAGAAACAGCTGGAAAGCTGGCATGGGCCTGCAAGACCACACCTGGGTGTGGGGAGCAGCTGCACTGGTCACCAGTGGGTGCCCCTGACCAGCAACACGTGTCTCCATCCAGTTAAAACACAAAGTTAGATGGGCTGCAAAATTTATGGGATGTGGGCACTATGTTTTAATGACTTAAAAGATGTGAACAGTGCTGACAATATAGGAATGTGTAAGAATGATTTCTAATGAGTTTATCAGCCATCTTCAAACGTTTTGATTGTGGGTCCCCACCATAAAAAAAATGTTGAGTGTGTACTTGCATTCTACGTATGTTCACATAAGTATAATACTTATTGCTGTACTCAGTATTGTGCACATTACAAAACAAATACAAAACAGAAATTTTTAAAGTATAATATAAACTCTAAAGACAAATAGTTTTCCTACTTTCACACTCACCATCTGGAAATGACAGCTGTGAACAGTGCCTCTCACACTTTTGGTATCTGCACATCATTAATGTGTTTTTGGTACATATAGAGTAGTTTCGTGAAAGGGCCATAGATGCAAAGCGACCCCAAATGCAGAAGGAGCTGAGAAACCAAAGAATGAGAATCAGGCAGACAAATACAGTTTGTCTTGTTGGTAAAGGTGATTTATTCAGGGATTACAAACAGAGCGTGGTCTTGGGTGGCAGCAAGACAGGTGGATCTCCAAGCTGTGACCCCCAGACCCGGGGTTTATATACCATATGGAAAGAATGTGCAGGGCAATTAAGGTCAACTCTCTAGGACAGGCAAGAATTCTATATGCGTCACAGCCTATAATTTGTGTGATAACATCAAGGCTGCTTTGACATAAGAGCAAGATGTATGGTGAGTACGTGTTCTTATACTAGCGACAGTAAATAAAGTAGAAACCTTGGAGGCATTCCCAGGACTGGGGTTAAGCAGAAGTCAACATGGCGGATTAGCGTTTAAGGTGGCGTCACTTTTGTCTCCACAGTGACTATCAGCTAGCTCGGTAGATTCTGCTTAATCATGATCATGGATTCAGAAACTGTAGAGAAATTCTTACTAAAAATCACTTACAGGATTGGAGAGATGCTAAACTGAAGGACTCTCAACTCAACAGCTGGAAGCTGGAATTACATAAATTTAGAAAGTCATGACAAATACATTCCTAATCCTCTCCTTGATTGGTTTGGCTCTAGAAAGCATTGCTTTTGCCTGTGGCAGCATTAACATGTGTGTGGTTTATAAATATTCTCATTGATTTCTCTCTCCAAGTGGTGAAGAAAATCATCCCAGGTTGGGAAACAGTCAAGATCTTGGTGTGGCAGAGTTTGGTCTCCTTAATAAATCCTAATATTACATCCTCAACAGTGAACCTGTGATCACTCAGTTGTAGGTGACAGGTTCAGGCTAAGCCAAACAGTGATACATCCTTAAACTACATCATATCACAGAATCATTTTTCCTAGCTTTATCAATAACGTGAAGAAATGATTTTACCTCAGTGTAGATTTATATGAATAACTTTCCCATCAGCAGACAATGTATTTTAGTGTTTAAAAAAATGCAGTTTCATAGCCCATTTCTTCACTCAAAATATTGTAAAGAAAAACACTTGATGTGTATGATTCATCTTATCCACAATTTTCACTATTTCCTTCAACAACCAGAGTCGGGTTGTTGACTATTAACCTTTCTCTTTGAATAAAGACTGTTGGTGTAATTGCTTTATTTTTATATGAAAGCCCTTGTTCATGGAACACATTTCTGCTACCTTAAAAATACTGGCCTTCCTGACTTTTTTCCAGCTCTATCATAGCTCACAAAGTAATTATTAACTAAACAAACAAAATTCTTGTAGTATGTATTTTCAGTAAAAACAAACACACAAATTATCCAGCACCCTCCCTTCATCTCTGCAGCACACGTACCAAGAACTGTTCTATACCTGGTGCCTCGTGTCAAACATAAAGCTTATATCTATGAGCACACATACAGGACAGTCCTCGATTTTCCATTATCAGCCACTGGTATTGTGCAACCTCCAACACTGTTTTGAATGCTTGATAATGGAATCTTGCCAGTGGTTTGATTGCCTTGTTCCCTGGACAAAATGAGTTGATTTTCACAGCTGGTTTTACAAGCATCTTGGTAATCAAATGTGTAAATTGTACCACTGGATAGGTTCGAGATGTATTTAAGATGCAGATTGTCATTATGTGTGTATATATATGTGTATATATATATAAAATATCCATTTTTTTAAGGAATTCATCTTTCCATAATCCCTCTGTACCTTTGGTCATTTCTCCACCATTAGTGACAGAAAAAGTCCATTTTAAAAATTGGAAATATTAATTTGTAGTTATTCTAAAAATCTGCAATTGGTTTACCAATGGGGAGGAAAAAAGGTGATGGTGCTTTATTTCAAATTGACTCAAAGCTTGGATGGGCTGATGCCACACTTTGAAAGAGTTCCATCCCAGACATCACACCACAGTGACTAGGGTTGAATGGATTATAAATCTAAATACATCCAGTTTTAAGGCATTCACACACGACCCTTGGACTGCTTGTTCAAAATCTTCACACTCAAAGAGTCAACATTTATAAGCATATGTAGATTCGAATTCCATGTTCAACTAGAGGCCCATTTACTATTTGCATTTATGAAATTATTTTGACTTTAATATATGCATTGCTATTTTCATTACTGCCTTCATTCTTCAATGAAACACTTTTAAGGCTGTGATCACTTTTTGTGAATTATAAGTATGATGCAACACAGCACTAACAATCCAACATGCAAATTTAACAAATCTAAACAATACCATGCAAATAATCTGAAAATATGCTGGCTGAGATAAGGTGCATCATGTCAATTGGAAGTTAGACAAGACAGACCCCAGTGCAATATATGCAGTTCGTGCACAGCTTCTAAGAATAAAACTATTATTAAGAATGCAATGGCATTTCTATGAAAATCATAATGAAGCATATATTGCAAATATGTGAAATGTTCATGGGATGCTTTATAACTTTTTCCTCTAAGACCACCAGACCCCCGGAGAAAGAGCTGTTAGACCACTGGAGACCACCAGGGCCAGGAAGACTCAGTGCTGTGCTGGAGCCAAGTTCTATCACATCAATCCCATTGGTAGCTTGAAAGTGGCCATGGTGGAGTTATATACAACTTAAATAAGGGCTTTGGGGGAAAGGGGTGTGGTGGGGAGAGCCAATCTACCAGCACAACATTGGGAAGAGTGCACTTCAAGGAGCCCTGCTCTAAGCCATATGATTCTTCGCTTCCCACATTCAATCAGTTGCCAAATCATTCATTTAGTCACTCAAAATACACTTGCATACACTATAGACCATGCATTGTTCCAAGCCCTGGGTGTAAGTACAAGGTAGTGAACAAAACTAATGTGTTCTTACTCTCTTGGGATGTATAATTTGGTAGTTGAGACAAACTGTAAATTAGTAAACAAACAAAAAATATAACATGGAACAAGTGCTAAAAAGGAAAGTAGCTGGGCACAATGATACAGTAACAGAAAGGAAGCAGAGCTGACAGGAATGATCAGAGAAAGTGCCACCAAAGAGGGCAGAATGTGGAGGCAGCCAGCTTCCAAGGAAGGAAGAGCTCTGAGGGCTGCGTGTAGGAAACGCCCACTGTGCACACACTGAAATGCAGGCAGTGTGGCTAACCTACACCCCCTGTTAAAAATCCCTGTTCAAAGATAAAAATATGGTTGTGCCCACCATTGTCATTTGTGTATATGTCTTGTCATCTTTATTAAATAACATTATCATTTTATTCATCTTTGTAATACACAGACATTTATTACAATACAGTGCACCTAGTAAATCTCAATAAATATTAATTGAATCAATGAATTGATTGATTTCAATTGCAAATTAATTGGGCATTGCAAAAAATTACTCTTGATATTGAGAAAACTGAAAATAAGGAGTAATAGGAGGTATTCTGGAGTGAAAGAAGGCATCATGTATAAATTATAACTCATTTATTCATTCATCCATTCATAAGGCAAGACACACATTGACATGCTCTCATTTTACCACTTACTCGTTGTGACCTTCAGTAAATCACGTCTCTGTGTTTCAGCTCATACTGTTTTTTCTGCCAGGAATGCTCAACCCACCCCCACCAACAACGTTTAGCACAATCTCTTAATCTCCCTAGAGAAAACTTAAATTAAAATAGCTGAAATGCAAGGGAAAGTCAGTGCCAAAAATGCAAGAGAGAAAAAAAGTTGTGAAGAGTATAATGCAGATGTAAGACTTTCTTTTATGATGTGTTGTTGCCTTTACCAGCAACCAAATTTGACGCAATCCATAAATTATACCCTACTATTCTTGGGCCAGTAAAATTCATTTTCTCCTTAGCCCTAAGTAGTACATCTCTAGGGCAAGTTCCTCCTGAATCCTCTTTTAAAATGCCTTGGAGGTACCAAGGGCTGTAAGAGTCAGTCCCCATCAAAAATTGATATTCTCCTTCTACCTGGTGCCTACTTCCTCTGACCCATCATTTTTACCCCTAACAGTTGCATACATTTTTTGAGAATATAATATTTGCCAGGAACGTTATCATTTAATCCTCACAGTAATCCTATCACACTGGCATTTTCATTGTCCCCATTTTAGGGATGAGGAAACTGAGGCGTAATGGGGTTGAATAATTTACCCAGGGTCTCACTGCCAGTACACATGCAGCAGCAGCAAAATTTGAACCCAAGTCTGTCTGGTTCCAAAGTTCAAAATCTTATACATTCATTTATAATGCCAGTGGTCCCATGTAACCCCACTCAGAAATGCTTTCTTCAGTCTGCCCCCACATGCATGTTCCCCCTACCTTATTGCCAACATAATTACTGACCACGTAATTCAAGATTCAGGGTCCCAAACTTCCACAGTTAGAATCTTCATCAAGAATGGTCCTTTAATCAATACTATCCCTTTTTTCATCTAGAGGCTAGTTCCAAAAATAATAGAGATTTTGGACTACAACATTCTTTTTCTCTCTATAGATTTTAACATCTTAAATATCAATGATGATTGCTTGTTAGGATGGAGAAGAGAAAAGGCACAAAATGCTCCTAAACTTTTGCCCGCACTGAAATGCATAAGCTGAATAATGATCAGTAAATAAGAAGGCCACATTAAGGAAAATAGGTTTAATAAAATGTTGATGAGTTCCCTTTCTTCAAAGGTTAATAACCAGGAACACTTCCAAGCTAGTATTTCGTTGGCGACTCTAAGTCGTAAACACGAAACTTACTTCCCAAACTCTGATATTGTTCATCAGCCAGAATTCCATGCTCCTTAAATTGGTGCTGCCTTGTTGCCATTCGTGGCAATTTAAGAAACGTTTACATTAATCATGAATGTAAACTGACCAGGGAATGAATTTCTTCTAAGTCATCTGACTCACAAAAGATGATCTCCTTATGAGAATTATAATTCTATAGAATTATTAGCTTTATTTTTTTAAGACAGCACCAATTTTTCCTTCAGGACATTTGTGTCTTCGGTATTGAAGAAAGAACCAGATTAATCCTATACTAATCCTGAGAGCTGTAATCCCCTCTTTATTTTCAAATCCACATCAGTGCAGTGTGAGCAGCATTTAAACAACCATCCCCTTCTTCTAGTTGCCAATGTTTTACATGTCATTTTTCCAGGGACTCCTGCCATCTTAAGATCAAACTTACCAGGGTCTCCACAGTGTTTTGAATCAGTCCAAAAAGAGAAGGAATTGGATTTGATAGTGGCTGCCAGCCCCGGTCATCAGGAGTTACTGCCAGATAACCTCCAGCCTCTCGCAGTGGCTTGGGATTTCCACCTGCCAGTGGCTGCTGCCAATGTCAGGTCTCGGAGGCAGAAGTCTTTGCTCCCTCCAGAGCAGGAAACTCCTACTTAGTTTATCAACTGTAACTGCCAGCAGGCATTCTGCCGTAGATAGGAATCTCCAAAGTGCAATAACAGAACTGAAACTGGCAGAGGCCTCCCCCACATAATTGAATCTGAGCTTTCTGGGAATTCACTACTTTGACTCTGGACCTCAGGCAAGCTTGACCCTCTCCTTCATTCAGGTCTGTAACTGAATCGAGTCTTGTAATTATACCTGGGGCCATGCCAGACTCCCGCTGCATCTTATAATTGGGACTTAAATAAGGGAAGTAGGTTCCTTTTCTTTGGCAGGACCTCTTGACAAACTGACCGGTCCTTCCCTATGACCAACTTTTGTGATATTATCATGATCATCAATAGCAAACTATTTCAGAGTAAGGTGGTATTCTAGGATTTCCCAAGGACCAAAGTTTAGCAAACTATCTGTGGCTCCCAGGGGAATTCTCAGTTCATGTCAGGCATGAACACATAGGCATTTTGTCATATCTCCATAAAAACTGGCTAGAGAGAAAAGGAATACAATTTTTTCATTCTTTATCATTTCAACCAAATTTCAATAAAAATTCTTAAGGGAAATTGGGGAAAATATACCAATCCACAAAATAGATTTTAAATAAATTATCCATGCACATAGTATGCACACTAATATATACATACAAAATCCTAGTTTTGAACCTCCAGCATTTTATTTTATTCTGACTCTGTGAAAGAACAAAGAATCATTCTTTTTAGACTCACCAGGGAATGATTAATGATGAAATGCCTCTGCCCAGTTTGAGAGCATCCAGGGAGGCTGTCCCCTCCACAATGTGTGCAGGAGCAGATCTCACTCATCAGTGACCCTTCCATGCACATGGTACCCAGAAGGAGCACATTCACCCTCTCCCTGTCCAAACCCCAAATAAATGCGCTTGATTATCTGCAAAAACTACTACCTCTAACCCTCTAAGGGTATAACTTAACCTCTCTAAAAGTTTTGTGGCTGAATGTATAATTGGTTGCATTTGTCCTTCACCTAAAGAAAATAGGGCTGTGAATGCCTGAGCCCCTTAGGGGGTTGCCCCACCTGTGGGACCTGGGAGACTTCCTTTGTTCCATCACCCCCTTCGTTGGTGCGAGCCAGGGCTGAGAGTTTGCATTAACTTGGAGCCTGTCTGTCCAGTAATTAGCTCAGGTCACTTCCGATGTGGAAGGAGAGGGTAGTGGGGCTGGATGCTAACATAGCCCACTTGAAAGCAGACCTCTACAAGATCTTGGTTTGTAACCTGAGATTGGCATCATTGACATCTGGTGCCACTGGAGCGATGTAGTAGCCGCCCAGCCAGCCTCTCATCCCAAGTTCAACCCTTCTGTCCTTTCCCTCATCTACTACTTCCTCACCGACACCCCATGGGCATTTGGCCTTAACAGATGAGCCACCCCTTGCCTCCCACTCCCTCCTTCCCCACCCTGTGCCTTCCCCACCCTCAGCTTGTGCTGAGGAAAGCAGGAGGGGCCACCAGACTTCATGCCTGTGCCTGACACAGCCCAAAGAAACAGAAAAGGCACAGATGTAGCCTCAGACCTGCAGGTGAATTCTTGCTCCATCACGAACTGACAGTCATATCTTTGGAAAGACAATTGACCTCCGTCCTGCGGTGTTTTGTTATGGTTGGGTTGGTTGGTTGTTTTGTAAGAAAATCCCATGAGGAGTCAGGTGAATATCAAAAGTCTTTAATTAAGAAAAGGAGTCCTTTTCCAAGGGGCGGCTCCTGATTATATTTCACATTTTAACATTGACGATCCTTAATCTTTGTTTTGGGCCTTCTGTTTAGATCAGTGGTTTTCAATCTTGGCTGTACATTAGAATCACCCAGGGAGCATTTAAAACTCACCATGCCCTGGCTACATACCAGACCAATTAAATCAGAATCTCAGAAGGTGAGACCCAGGCATCAGTAGTTTTTTCAGCTCCCAGGTGATTCTGATGTGCAGCCATGGTTTAGGTCCACTAGATTAGAAGACCCTTCCTTAACCAGGCTTCAATTGTTTTGATTGCAGCAATTTTATATATGCTGCAATATATTTTCCTCATATAAAAATTCTAATAACAATCATAACTACTACCCTTTATTAAGAATTTACTCTGCTAGAAGCATTAGATATATAAAAGTTAAGGATGACTATTTTCAATCAAAATGAAGTAAAATATATGCATTAGAAAAACTTAACGTGATGTTATGTTTGTAAATATCTATAAACTGGCATATTTGAATTTGCATAGAAGAGGTTTGGAAGGATAAACATCAAACTTCTAAAGATGATCCCATCTGGAGTGTGGATGACATAAGAAGGAATGGCTCCTTATTTATTTCTTAATATTCTTCATCTTCAAATTTATTATAAGGATATTGTAGTTTAAAAATTTAAAACTACAAAATCAATAAGAAGAATTTCTTTGCAATATGAAACTGTGAGCTAGACGTCAGGACTTGGGGTTTACAAAGAGTACCTGACCACAAAATATGGGAACTAGAATAATAAAAGAAATAACTACTTGATAACTTGGGAGAGCATGATTCTGGTGGATTAACAAACATGAGCAACAGAAAAATCACTTTTTAAAGACAGCCGAATCTATTAATTGAGAATAGCCAGAGTAATTATGTATACAGGAGAACTAACCAAAGCTAAGCATCAGAACATTAAACCTGTCAAAGATTTTGACTCAGGCAGAAGGTGACAGGGCAGGTAAGACAGTACCTGGGACTGGGTAAGAGGCCAGGCAGCACAGAGATGCAGGAACTAAATACGGCTCAGGAGCCGGCTAAGCAGTCCAAGGACCACTACAGTTTCTGTCACAATTCTGGAAGTTGTGAGGGAGATGAAGAGACAAAGATTCTCATTTACAGTCAATATGCATCTTCTGGGAGAGATGGGAAGGGTCAAAAGTCTCTTTAGATGTATTGTAGGATGAATTGTTAGAAATAATTGTATTTCACAGAATATTCCTTTCATATTCACTTTGGCCTTATTTATTATTGGCATGCCAGGTACCAGGATCCACACATGATTTTCCTTGTTCAATATTATTAAATAAAAATCTGTTTAAAATAGAAAAAAAAGTCTCTTTATAGTCACCACTCAGGAGTCAGGGGGATGGGCAGCTCTCAGTTGGGATATTTGGCCCTGGGCAGCAGGACCCCAGCTACAGGACAAGCCTGAATGCTCGAAGAAGAGGATGACAAGAATAAAGTTTGCCACCTTCTTGGCCAGAGTTTGGAGGAAGGCCTGAAGGGCCAGGGATACTCCTGGTACGATCTGGCAGAGCTTGGGGGAGCAGAGAGGCCAGAATCTCTAACTCCAGGAAGGCTGAGGTGGAGAGTAACAATGACAAGGACCACAGGGACCCTGCCACCACCCCGAGAGGCCAGGACTGACTGTCAGAAAGGAGACTTAAGGAACAACGTAAGGAAGTAAATCATCATAGTGGGTATTTAAATCCCAAGTCTGCACGTGATCCTAACATCTTCTGGCCTTATCAAAAGCTAGGGTGGAAGTCAATGATGTATTTCTCACTCTATGGTGCTCTGGACCATGGGAAATCCAGAAAGACGTGAAGGGCATTAGTGGACCCAGCTCTTAGAAGCTTGAGGTAGCTGAGTCCCCAAGGTGCACGGTTATATGGCAGAACACAGGGCAGTGTTTCTCAAAGTCAAGTTCACTGTCTACCTGCCCTAGCAGCACCTGGGATGCTTACTAAAAATACCAATTGCTGGAGTTCTTTCCAATCCTGCAGAACCAGAATGCCCAGGGAGCTGGGCCAGGAAGCTGAATGTTTAACAAGCATCCAGGTGATGTTAGAATAAGCTGCAGCCAGACAAACCTAGATGAAATGCCTGCTCAGCCTCCTTGTACCCATATGATGCATAAGCTCCACTTAAGATTTTCAAGTCTGAGGTCTAATGCCTTCAGTATAGTTGCTAGCATGGAGCAGTTCTCAGTAAATGGTAATTCCATTTGTTAGGGTGAGCGAAAGTAGAAGTGGCTTGCCCAGCCTTCCTCCGCTGTGGATTGAATATTTGTGTCTCTCCAAAATTCATATGTTGAAACCTAGCACCCAATATGATAGCATTAGGAGGTGGGGCCTTTGGTAGGTGATTAGGTCATGAGGGCAGAGACCTCATGAATGGAATCAGTGCTTTCATAAATGGGACTCTAGAGAGCTCCCTGGCTCCTTCTACCATTTGAGGATCCAGAGAAAATACAGCCTCCTATGAACCAGGAAGAGGACCTCCACTGTACAACAAATCTGCCAGCACCTTGATCTTGGACTTCCCAACCTCCAGAACTCTGAGAGGCACATTTCTGTTGCTTATAAGCCCCCCAGTCTATGGTACTTTGTATTTTTGTTATAGCAGCACAAGTGGACTAAGACACCTTCCCACAATCTGTCTAGTGGCCCTCACACCAATTTTTCTGTCAGCATTGTGTTTTTGAAAGAAAAATGTTGTCCCGGTTCTTTGGCTCCTTGCCTGGAAGAATCACAAGCAGGGCCCGTGTGACAGAGTAAACACAGACAGGAAGCAATTCCACACAAACAGTTTCCATTGTAGAAAAGAAGGAAGAAGGAAGAAAACTACACAATTGTAGAAAAGAAAGAAGCTACACAAAGTGAAAATATGTTCCAGAGAGAGGAAGTGGTCAGGCTCCATGAGTGGAGAAAGATGTTGAGGACTCCCAGGTCATTTCCTTATATTGGCCTGGTCCAGGGGAAAGCTTAAGGGAGGTATGGGATGTTACCAGATGATTGATATACATGATTGACAGGTGTTCTTATAACAAAGTTGCAGCTCCATAGAGGCGTATGTCTCAAAACCTCAAGTTCCTGCTCTTTGTGGTTGTTAGCTGCATTTTCCTATGATCCCTTCCCCGGCTTCTCTGCCCCTAGGAACCCACCCTCCTGGCCTGTATGGAGTTGCACATGACTTGCTCCCAGTCTGTGTTGTTGCAGTTGAACTATTAAGACCCACTGTTACAAGAGATGCTTCTCTCTTGATCAATGCAAAAAAGACCCAATTTTGCCAGAGATCTGTAGACTGCTGGGACAACTCCTACCTCCCTTCTCTGCCTTGCTTTTGTAGCAAAAAATTATAATCCTTTACTTCCCTATTTGGCTAATAATCCTTTTTTTCTTTCCCACTGGGTCTTTCCACATTCAATCAATTATGCATAGAGTGCCATGTGCCAGGCACTGTTCAAGGTGCTTGAGATACATCAGTGAATAAAACAAAACAAGACCCCTGCCACCATGGATCTCACATCCTAGTGGGGGAGAGACAGACAACACACATAATAAATCTATAAATTACACACCATAGTAAGGTGATAAGTTCTATGGAAAAAAAAAAAGTAGAACAAGTTAAGGAGGACTGGGAGTACAGGAGGGAGAGTCTTGGGGCCAGAAAGGGATGTGATTTTATATTAGGTTGGGGGGGAGCCTAGTCTCAGGTCTTCCAGTCAGTCCCATCAGTAAGTGACCAGCCTGGCCACCAAAACTAGTTATGCAGATGTTATATGTTAGTACAGGCTGAGTATCCCTTACTCGAAATGCTTGGGACTAGAAGTGTTTCAGAGTTGGGATGTTTTTTGGATTTTGGAATATTTGCATATACATCACGAGATATCTTGAGGATGGGACCCAAGTTTAAACACAAAATTCATGTAAGTTTCATATACATTTTATACACATAAACTGAAGATAATTTTTTACAATATTTTTAATAATTTTGTGCATGAAACAAAGTTTGTGCACTTTGAGTCATTAGAGAGCAAAGGTGTCATTTCCCACTTGTGGTCATTTCCCACTTCTGTTGGTGCTCAAAAAGCTTCAGATTTTGGAGCTTCTCAGATTTCAGAGTTTTGGATTAGAGATGCTCAACTTGTATGTGTTTTAAACTGTAAAGCTATATAAAAATAGAAGGATCCATTATTTTAATAATAACCATCATAGTCCCAGGCCAACTTAGGCTTATGAATATAGGCTTAAAGAATAAGTGGAGACCCTTCCCCTTCCTATTCCTCTCTCTCTCTCTCACACATACACAGAGACACAGACACACACACACACACACACACACACACATGCTCCGGCACATTATCATTACCAGACTTATTTACCCACAGTATTCTTCAATGCTCTACATAACCTTCGAGGAAGCAATTCTTCTGTGAATATTCTGTTTCCTCAATTCAACCTGACCTGGGACTCTCATCCTCCTCCCTTCAGAGGCCATTTAGTTGCCCTTGACTAGTTGGTCCTTGATCAAGAATGCAAAATCACTTTCAGATTATACCACACTAGTATAATGAGGAAGTTTTTATGGCCCTCTAAAGTCAAGCTATGTTTCCTTTTGTAACCTGCTCTTTCACGTAAACTTCAATGGGACCTCTCCTCAATTTGGACAGGTGACTGGGAATTGGGAATATCTAGGATGTTTTGTATTTTTTTTTCATAACATGCAGGGAAAACAATTGATCATTTTTCCATCTCTAAACTAATAATGATTTTTGCCTTAAGCATCGTATTTCTCCTCTGTGATGTTGCTGAATTCTTCAGTAATGTTTCTTACCTGCAAGATGGGTGTTACCATTATTTCCTGAACATTTGATTGCTTGGCTTACATTTCAGACATGTCTCCACTGGGACTCCTGATTGCTCAGAGCCCCAGTTCAGATCTCTAGTTCTCTCCGCACCTTTCCTTTTTGGTGCATTTTAAACTTCAGAGACTTTGAACTTTCCCTTCCTTCTGAAGTGGCCATAACCTATTATATTCAACAGCATTAATGTTGACATGGATAGGGAATTAGCCCTGAGGCTAGCAAAAGTCCTAGAGTTCCAAAATCCCCACTAATAAGACTGCCCTGCAGTTGAATGGCTATAACAAACATAACAGTCTATCCGCATCCATTATACAGCAGGATGCCTGCTGCTTTATTGACCAGCAGAAAACAATTCCCATTTCATGAAACAATAAAAATTAAATTGAGTGTAAACCCACCCAAGGTCACTGCCTCTAACCTTACGCCATCAGAAATGAGGGCTGTAAACCCCATCGTGTACCATTTGATCTGGAAGAAGCCAGAGAGTCGATTCATGTGCTCCCTGTGCAGCATCCCATCGGCACTGGGCTGTGTGCTGTCTCTGACATAGCTTGTTGTCAGAAAATGGTAGGAATGCTCTTTCTCCCCAAGTCTGGCAGATGCCTTCCTGACAGAAATTGCTGCCTGCCCAGCCCACCGAGTAATGCAGCATGTGTCTGTGTCATCCTGAGAATCACCTTGGCAACCTACACTGTTGGTGGCACAAGGAGTAATCACTCCTGGTGTTGACTAACCCATCAATAAAATTGCCAGACTCCAGGATTTCCTCAGCCACTCGTTCTTGTCCAAGTTACCCTTGGGATCTGCTAGGGAGAACTCAGTAAGATTTCACAACTGCAAAATTTATAGCCACAAGTCTCTCAATGGCAAAGACCCATCTTCCCTGATGTATGTATCAGAGGGCAATTATTGAGTGAATTCTAAGATGAAAAGGGAATCTGAAAGGTAATCTATCCCAACCCCCTTCTTCCTACCAAAAATGCCCCAAAAGTATCCCAGTTAAAATTATCAGTATCATAAAAACATGAGAAAATGCTCTGATAAAATAAGTAAATTCAATGAAATTCCTATCAAAACCGAAGCAGGGTATGTTGTAGAAATTGACAAGCTGATCCTAAAATGTATGTTTTCCTAATGCAAAGGATGTAAAACAGCCAAAAAATTTTTGAAAAGGAAAAACAAAGTTGGAGGACTTGTACTACCCAATCTCAAAATGACTATAAAGTCACAGAAAACAGGAGAGAGTGGTACTGGCATAAGGCCCTAAATCAATGGAACAGAATTTTAAGTCCAAAAGTAAACTTTTACACTCATGGCCAATTGATTTTTGACAAGAGGTGCCAAGTCATTTCAACAGAGGTGCTAGGATAATTGTATAGTCATGTGCAAAAAAAGTAGAGACACTATCACATACCTTACACAAAAATTCATTTAAAATGGATTATACATCTTACTGTAAAATCTAAAATTATAAAAGTTCTACAAGAAAGCATTATAGAAAATTGTAGTGACCCTAGTTTGGGCAACAAGTTCTCAGATACAACACCAAAAGTATGCTCCATAACAGAAGAAATTAATTGTACTTCATTGAAATTAAAAACTTTTGCACTTCAAAAGATAGCATCAAGAAAATGAAAAAATCAAGCCAAACACTGGGAAAAAGATAATTTTGAATCACATACCTGATAAAGGAATTGTATCCAGAATAGATAAGAAAATCATATAATTCAATAATAAGAAAACAACTTTTTAAATTGGCAAAAGCAGTGGTGGGGAACCTGCGGCCTTAAGGCCACATATGGCCTTCTAGGTCCTTAAGTGCGGCCTTTTGACTGAATCCAAATTTTACAGAACAAATCCTTTTATTTTTACTAATACATTTTCATTCATCTTTTATATTTTTATTTCATTTTTAAAATGAATGTATTTAAAATACCAAAGAATAAAATAAGTTTCAATGAAATAATCCTCCCAGATTGACCAGCACAATTAGAACATTAGTAAACCATAAGGGCTAAATTGACAGCTGCTACACTCGTGATTTACTTCTAACTTCCCCCATCTGACTGGCGCCACTACCACATGAGGCTGGTTGGCAAGAGTTTATGGTGATCCAGTATGCCAGTCTCTTATCAGCTTTTAACAACGGTGCACTGTGTTTCTGTCTGAAGTGGAATTTGTGAATAGTTGCACAGCTCAACAGTATTTTTTAATTCTGTCTGCTTAACAGACAGAATTTGCGTCAAAGAAGACCAAGAGAACACTGAAGGAAGGAAACAGATTTTTTAAGGATGATTGGGAACTGCAATAATATCTTGTTTATGCTAAAGATGAGATGATTTGCTTGCTTTGTGATACTGCAATATCAACATTAAAGAAATTCAATGCTCATCAACATTATAACACTCATAAGGACCACAAATATTTTAAATTAGAGGGAGAAGTGTGAAAGGTTGTATTGTAGAAGTTAAAAGATGAAAAGCAAAAGTAAAGACAATTCTTTCAAGGAGCAATAAGACCTGGAAATAATGCCACTGAAGCAACTTATAAAGTAGCTTATATACTCGGGTAAAAAGGGGAGCCATTCAGTGATATACAAATTGTGAAAGAACACTTTGTCTATGTTGTAGGATGCTTAGACCCCAATAACGTTTCTAAGTACAAACAACTGCCTCTTTCAAGGAGAACCATAACTGGTCGGCAGCATGAATTAGCCTTCAACTTAACAGAAAAACTTCATGCAATACTTCAAAAGGACAATATATATTATTCAATCCCTTTGGATGAATCAACTGGTATACTGACTTGGCACAGGTTTTATATTTCATTCAGATCATAAGAGAAGATTTTCTTTGCTACGAAGAGTTACTTGCTTTGGGCACTCCTGCAAACAAAACATGGGGAATAGATATCTTCAACAATTTTCAAGATAAATGTCATGAAGTTGGACTGAATTTGGTAAATTTAGTGAGTGTATGTACAAATGGTGCACCTTCCATGACAGGAAAACATGAAGGGTTCATTGCACAGATAAAAAAATATTAACAGATCCAGATGTTCTCATTTCTTTTCATTCTATATTGCATCAGCACAATCTCTGTGCTAAAGCTACTATTTTAAGTGACACTTTGCAACAAGTTATAAGTATTGTTAACTATATTTGTGCAAATGCAACATGGCATCCTCAGTTTTGTAACATGCTGAAGTCAAATGATGAGGTATTCAGTGTGGATTTGCTGTATCATTCTAAAGTACGTTGGCTAACACAGGGACAGGTGTTAGCCAAAACTTTATCTCTATGAGAACAGACAGTTAAATTTTATGAATAACAGAATCAGCAATGTGAATTATGGAAAGAAGGTTTCTACAGGAATGTGGCATTTCTGTGTGATATCATATCAAATCAAAACAACTTGAATATTTCTTTGCAAGGTAAAACTAAGTCTATATATGATATGTGGCAAAGAATCCAAGCGTTTCAAAAAAAGATATCTTTTTTCAAAACACTTCTTCAAAAGGAAATTCTGGATGAAGATTTTCCCCAGTTAGCTAAGGTCACTGAGGAGCAGGATGATATATGTGAATCACTTGAAGAATATGCTGTTGTTATAGACCTATTAATTGAAGAATACAATGAAAGTTTCACTGACTTTGAGAATCATGACATCACACTCAAATTACCATTTCAGCCTCACCTAGTTAATGTCACTGAGGCACCTAAAGAACTACAGATGAAACTGATTGAGCTCTTAGTAGATGACACCTTAAAGTCATTGTTTGAGGCTAAGAAAGATCCAATTGAAACATGGAAAAATGCAGTAGAATACCCACACCTTTGGCAACATGCCCAAAAAATGCTTTCTTGCTTTTCAACCACTTATTGCTGTGAATCTATATTTTCCTACCTAATCCAAATCAAGACTGATCACAAATGAATGACACCCATCTAGAGGATCAACTGAAACTGCGGACCTCCGTGCTACAACCAAATATTCAAATGTTTTCCAACGAAAAGCAGACACAACAAAGTCATTAAAACGTCAGTCAACTTTAAAGTTAACAAATAGTTTTCATTTTTTTAAATTATTGAGTACCTAGTAGTTAGATTTTTACAAAATAATGTACATTTTTAAGCATATCTAATTGAAGTTTCTTGAACGCAGCCTTATTTGATTACAGCTAAATTAATACAGCCTTCCAACATGAAAAAGTTCCCCACCCCTGGGAAAAAGATTTGAACAGACATTTCGTGAAGATATGTGGGTGGTTAATGAGCACATGAAAAGATGTTCCACATTATTACTCATTAGGGAAACGCAGATGCAAACCTCAAGGAGAACTACTACACACATCGCAATGACTATTAGCCAAAAAAAACCAGACAGTAACAATGTTGGCAAGGGTATGGGGAAACTTGAACCCTCACACATTGCAGGTGGGACTGTAAAATGGGGCAGCCACTTTGGAATACAGTCTGGCAATTTCTTTTTTTTTTTAAGAGACAGGGTCTCACTCTGTCACCGAGGCTGGAGTGCAGTGGCACAATCATAGCTCACTGCACCCTCTAACTCCTGGCCTCAAGGGATCCTCTTGCCTCAGCCTCCTAAGTAGCTAAGACTACAGTCATATGCCACCATGCCCAGCTAATTTTTCCCCCATTAGGGACAAGGTCTTGCTATGTTGCCCAGGCTGGTTTCAAACTCGTGGCCTCAAGTGATCTTCCCACCTTGGCCTCCCAAAGTGCTGGGATTACAGGCGTGAGCCACTGTGCCCGGCCTGGCAATTTCTTAAAAAGCTAAACATAAATTTGCTGTACAACCCAGCAATTCAACTCCTAGGATTTTACCCAATAGGAATGAAAAAGGCATCCACACAAACACATGTGTATGAATGTTCGTAGCAATAATATTCATAACCAAAAACAGGTGAATGGGTAAACAAAATGTACCATATCTATACGATGGAATACTATCCTGCAATAAAAATGAATAAACTACTGATTTATGCTACAACGTGGATGATCCTCAAAAGTATATGCTAAGTAAATGAAGCCAGACACAAAAGGCTTCACACTGTGTGAGTCCATTTATCTAAAATGTTCAAAAATGGCAAATTTATAGACTGAAAGCACATCAGTGGTTGCCTAGGGCTGAATGTGGAGGTTACACTTCAAGGATGGAAATGTTTTCAAACTGGATTGTGGTGATGGTTGCACAGGTTTATATAATACATTTACTAAAAGTAATTGAATTTGTACATTTACAACATGTGGATATTGTTGTGTATTTCTTCATTAAATTGTTTAATAAGAATCAAGATCTAAAATCTCTATATGTGGTATATCTCAAGTATATTAAATATGAATATGTGCTTCAAAAATACTAGAAGCCAATACTTCCAAAATATTAACAGTGCTTACTCTCTTTTGTGGAATTATGGGTGATTTTTGTTTTCTCGGTTATATTAATATTTATCTGTATTTTTCAAGTACTCAATAATAAGCATATATTCCTCTTGTAATGAAAAAAAATAAATGCTTGGGTTTTTTTTAAAGGAAGATATGGAGCCCCAGTAAAAGGAAGTAGGAATGTAACAACTTCCTCTAAAGTATGTTCTAGTATCTCGTAACACTCGACTTTAGTAATTAGTCCTATGCGTTAGTACAATATCGGTTCCCAAAAATATCTGAAGAATCAATTTGCCACTGGCGTCACCTTACCCGCTGCAAAGTAAACTCTATCCCTGCGAAATCTGCCATCCGCCGGTCCCAATGTGCCCTCCTTCCCCGCGGAGAACCTGCTCCGGCCACTGCCCCGGCCCCGGGCCTGCTCTGGGGAGCGCAACCCACCGGCCGCGCGGCCCCTTCGGGCTTTCTCTTGGGGGTGAAGAGAAAGTAAATCGACGGGGAACTTCGCCGATCTCCCCCGCCAGGGTTTGAGAGACAGCGATGGAGGAGTCTGGGCGGGGCCCGGCTGCGCAGCAGGGAGAGAAGGGAAGCGCCCTGGACAGCTCGCCGCTGGCGGGACAGCCGGGGACCGCGCGCGCTGGCCCGGGCGCCGGCGTGCAGGCTGCGGCCTCTCACCCCACGGCCTCGAGCGGGGCCGCACTGGCTGCAAAGAGCGCGCCGATCTCCGCTGTGGGTCCCGTCGGAGGCTGCTGCAGAGGAACCGGGGCAGCCCTGCGCTCCCCTCCCGCTCTCCGGCGCGGCCTCTCCGCAGGCGCGTCCGCGGGTGCGCCCTTGCCCGCGCCGCTCCGCCAGCTCGGTCCTGCCATGCACAGGCTGCCCGCACCCCAGCTTCCTCGCTGGAGCAAATTATCACTACAGCGGAAAATCAAAGGCCCAGATTATTTCAAGCTAAGTAAAGATTTTAACGCTTTGGGAGAACACTGTCCCTTTGGCTGATCTTATTTTGGTTCTTGGTGCGACTGCAAGGTAAACTTGGCCTAGACTAGCCCGGGGCCTGGCCAGGTCCAGAGGAGGCAGCTACTCCCGCAGCCCTCAGCCCAGGCGCCTCGGGTTTTCTTCTGTCTTGGCATGGTGCCAGCAAAAGACTAACACCTGTCGCCAAACAAAGTGCTAAAATAAATAGACTGGGCTGTTTTCAAAGAGAAAGTCATCTCCACAAAAACTGAATGCACATAAATTGCTCGTTCCAAGGAGAGGGGAGTACCAGAAACCAAAGTACACTTTTTATGGCAGCCTTTACCAACCTGTAACATTTTTTTTTTTTTTACCATTTTACTTTTCTCATAGGCTCACAGTCCTGTAAAAATATGCCAGATAAAATCAGCATTACTACTAATTCACAGTGATGTATTACTGCCAGGAACACAGAGACAGGGACAATAGAACAATGCATGTGGTTATTGTTAATATTCACAGGGTCTGTGGTCCAAATAGAACTACTACACACATCGCCAGGAGTGACAAGCACTCCAACACTATGAATATTTTGTAAACAAAGAGAGTTTATGGATAAAAGTGTAAAAGCATCCCCGTAATGTTATGGAAAGAATACAGAACCAGGATCTATAAAAACCTTCATGCAAACCCTGAATTTTCACTTACTACTCATGTGCCCTTGATTAAGTCCTTATCTGTAAAATGATAAAACCTCTCTCCCTCCAAGACATGGTGTTGTCATAAGGATTAAGTGATGTAATATAATACAAACATTTGGGTTACTAAAAAGTGTCATACAGATGCATAACATTTTATTTTGAATATATTTTTCAAAGGCATTTTCCAAAAGCACAAAAAGAAGAAAAATCTTGCAGCTCTTATTTGTTGCGTTTCTGCAATGCCTTCCCTGATATTAACAGATCTAGTGATTTATTAATGCTGATGAAGATTTAATGTGGAATTTTCATATTAAAACATTAAACTTTTGTAAATGATAGCATATTTCAAAAGAAAAGAACCTGGCAGTGTTTGTATGCTAATAATAGACATTCTGAGCTGTGTCTGCTCATTATAATTTTCCAAGATGACAAGCTGAGAATTCTTCATTTATTTGTAAGTTCTTAGTACTGTCTAAGAACTATCTGAAAATTTTCATTAGAATAAAGTCTGAGTGTTAATGTGTTCAAGTTCCCCTAATTTGTTAACTAGGAATAATATACTAAATGCAATCTGCTGTAATCTTACAATTTATTAAATGCTTTCTCACACCACCATTGGAAGAAGGCCTCATTTTTAATTAAAAATGGATTGAAAAAATTGAAATTAATCTGCCTCAATTGGTCACATTTTTAACTTTTCTGAGAATAAAAAATAATAATTATCTCTAGCTTTTTCCTTCATGAGAAATTTTGACACTTTAAACATGATTTGTCACTTAAATCAATAGTGCAAGGCCCATCTATGTTTAAAGTTATGAATGATGGGAATTTTTTTTTATATTCTCAATATTTTTAATTGTTCTCCTTTTTCATAGCTAGCCACTACCCACAGCTAGCATTCTAAGCCTTTCCAGCCTCCTTGGTCCCATACACTCATTCACACAAACCCTCTCAAAGTGCTATTGGGTCCCCATGTCTTATCATTGTCTTACACACTCCAGAGAAACTCAGAAAGGCAAAATGTGTCAGCACTCTCTTCCCCACACATCATCCCCCCCAAATCAGCACACTCACCTACACAGGCTCACAGGCACACACATGCACACACCTGCCTTAGGAAAGAACAGAATGTTCAAGGAAAAGGAATCAATCAGAGCTCTGCTGACCACATCTTGGGCTTGGGATCACCTTCGCAAAGGAAAGACTTTGCCAAAGAAATAACACGAATTTAAAATGTCTCAAATGCTTTTAAAATTAAATGTTTGGATTTTTAAAAAAATTTCTATTCTTTCGTACATCCACAGAACAGATTAGTAGTAAATAAAGATTATTTCTTGAAGCAAAATGGCTAAAAAGGTAACTGGTGACACCAGCTCATATCCTTGTTCATAGGCAAGGGCAAACACATATAGGGTCCAAGAAGAGAGTAAATATGGTTAAAGACCCAAAAGACAAACGCTATGAACAAACACTCAAAGGACAAGGCTCTGTGGCTTCTGACTTTTTGAGAATACAAAAGGTGATTGCTTAACTGTTCTGCAATTTTCAGGTGGATTCGAGAAGATAAGATTTTCCAGAATTGCAGCAGAAGGGATTTGGATTGGCTCTGCAGAATATGTCCCGGGATGTTGAGTGCTGCTGAGACACCAGAATGCACAGGCAAAGAGCCTTTGGGAAAACCTCCCTGCCCTAGAGGCCTGTGCACGTTGAACAAGCATAGAACTTGCTGATAGCTTCATTATAATTACTCAGGGAGCTAAACAAACTGTCCCTTTTTTGTAGTGAAAAGCAGAAATATCAGCCTAGAAAATGAAAATCTATTTTTTTCTCTCCCTGAATAGGTTTCACCTATAAAGAGTATTTTTTTTTAAATGGGACACCTGCAGTCACGTAAGGCACCACCATACTCAATGTTCATTTTGTTGAGTCTGCTAGTACAACTGAAAATTTAAAAAAAAAAAAAATCATCAGGTCAGGTCAAAATGTAGAAACCATCTACATTGGAGATTATGGAAAGGGACAAATATGTTTGTCTTTCAGTCTTACTTTATATTCCCTGGGATCACAGCCAAAACATTACAGAGGCCTCCGTGGGTGACTGATTTGACAGGCAGCTTATGAAAGCAGCCCAGATTTTTAAAAAGTCCCAGCCTCCGTAAAACCAGGCTCTTCTTTTTCATCTTTTCTTGACATTTTGCTCCTAAAATTAGCTTTTTGATGAGAAAATTGCAGTGAGTCATACCAAAGCTAGTTAAAGGTGAGGCAAATGCCTGAGGTTGAAATTGAGCTGATTCTGCTTTGCTGTAGTGATTGCGCCTGGTAATCGAACATTGGAGTTAGAACTGCTGTAACCTTTCACAATAAGAAGGGGAAAAAAAACTCTATTCAATTTGCTGGAATTTTTTTCTATATTTAAAGCACTTTTTTTTAAATGAAGTAATTTACTCTTATTTTTAAATTTGCAATACCACGCAGCCTGCTTCTCATGTTGCTCTGTACATTAATTCAATAATTCTAGTTCTTAAATCGATAAAAACCAATCTGTTTCTCGCTTTCCTAATCACCTCTTGCTCCACTCCCAACTTGCCACAGCCTCCCCTGCTTATGGAAATTACTAGAGTCGCCTCAGCATTAGCAGGACTACCCTTCCTGACTGCTGCCTCTTGGAGGCCCACAGTTCTTAGAGTTGCTGCACCCAGTGTCACTTCTTCGGTGGCATGTCAGCATATGTTGTTTAGGGCTATGGTTTTAAAGTGGAGTGAAGGAGGAGACAGGAGCTCCCTGGTTCCAATTATGTACCAAAAATGAGAACAAGATGACGATCTCTTTCTCCAAAGGACTTCACTGATGTTATGTAACTCACCCTTTCCGTTTACATTTTTAATATTCAACAAATATTTATTGACTGCCACTATATGTTCAGCTATATCCAGATACTTAAATAAGATACAATATTGCTCAAAACAGAAAAAAAAATCCTGGCTCTCATAGAGATTATATTCCAGAGGGCAGAGATCAACAATAGTAAATAAAAATAAGTAAAACATAGAAATAAGTTAAAAATAGAAAAAGAAGTAAAATATGCAATATGTGAGAAGGTACTAAGAGCTACGAAAAAAAATAAAGAATATGGAAAAAATAAAGGAACTGAAAGCTTTTAGAAGGAAGATCAGGAGTTCATTTTGAACATGAGATTCAGATACGTATTAAACAAGCAGAGGTTCGTGTAGGCAGTTGGATAAGCAAGTCTGAAAATCAGAAGACAGATCTGGGCTAAAATTGTAAATTTGGGAGTCATTTCCATAAAGATGATACTGAAAGCCAAAAGGCTGCATGACAGCAGCGAGATGGAGCACAAATGAAAAAGGGAAGTCCAAGGATTAAGCTGAGGGTACTTCAATATTTACAGACCTGAGAGATGAAGGAAAACCAAAGTGTTTCCAAGGTGGGGAGTGATCAACTGCATTAAAGGGTACTAATAAATCAAACTAGATGAAGAAGGAAAGTTGGCTGGTGGCTTTATCAACATGGAAGTCATTGACAAGAACAATATTCAAGTAGGAATACAGCTCTGACTACCTGATACACATCTAGGGACAGAACCACATCCAAGCCTCCATCGTGATCAGGATAGACCAGTGGTTATGAGGATGGGCTTTGGAGTCTGACAGCCCTGGATTCACATTCTAGCAACCCCCTCCCTTCTGAGCTGCAGGACTTTGGATAAGTCCCTTAAATTCAGCGTATCTCAGCTTCCTCCTATATAAAATGGGGATGTTGTTAATGCCTCCATTCAACTGGCCTCTAACTATATGCCAAGTACAGTTCTAAGTGTCTTGTCTTATTAGCTTATTTAATGCTCATTAAAATGCAAACCATTGTTTTACCCATTTGGCACAAGAGAACCTGATCCCAGAGATCTTAATGACTGAGACAAGGACCCTGTGGTAGTGTGGCAGGTGCTTTCTGAGATGGCCCCCAGGCATCCCAGTGTCCTGCCATTGCCTCACATTGAATGTGAGCTGGACCTGGTGACTCACTTCTAACAAATAAAATGTGGCAAAAGTGATGGGCTGTCACTTCTAAGACTAGGTTGCCAAAAGACCCTGGCTTCTGCCTTCCTAACTCTCTTGTTCTCCCTCACTCTCTCCCTCACGCTGAGAAAAGCCAGCTACCATATTGTGAGCTGCCCAGTGGAGAGTCCCACTTGGCAAGAAACTGATATCTCTGGCCAATCTGATCTGAGGCCTACCAGCGGCCATGTGAGTGAGCTTATTTGTGGATTCTCCCTCCATTGAGCCTTCAGATGAGATCACAGCCCAAGCGGACACTGGTTGCAGCCTTGTGAGACATCCTGAGCCAGAGGACCCAAGTAATTCATGCCTGGATTCCTGATTCACAGAAATAGTCAGATAATAAATATATATTGTTTTTAGCTGCTAAGTTTGGGGGTAATTTGTTACATGCACTATAACTGACACAGGTGGTAAATGGCAGACAGAATTAAAATCCAGACATTTTGATGCCAGAGCCTGCTTAACGAGAGAAAGGTGTGGAAAGGTAGACTGTCAGGATCTCTGTGTGATTACAGGGTTTCATCATTCTCATTGGGCCCCTCTGTTGCCTTTTTAAAGTCCCAAATTCAAGACAAGACAGAACTCTGGAGTGAAGCCACTCCAAATTACAATTGGCATCAAGATTCTGATCTCCAGAGTGAGTGTATTAAGTGGCAGCAGCCTCCAAACATTCACAAATGGATGTGGATAAACAGAGACACTGTCCCTGATACCTTTCTCTTCTAAGTAGTCAAAAATACCTAAATTCATTTCATCAGGCCCTAGGATTTAATACACATATATACCTTTTTTTCCAAACACTTATTAGAAAGTTCTTTTAAATATAGGATTTAAATTTAAGAAAAAAATCAAAGCTGCCTAGCACAAATCACACTATGAACTTTCCCAATACATGAAACTGAACTGTAAAAATCGACAAAATCAGCCCTGAGGGAAAATAAAAATAAGTTCACAAAAATACTGAAGATATGTTAATCAATGGCATATGATTAATTTGCTTTGCATGGAGAATAGTTGAGTGCACTAGATTGATTATAATGCAAATTAGTGTTCTTAGCACCACCTGACTCCCTTCTTTTCTCCCAGCAGCTGCCTTGCGAGTCCCTGCCCTACCTCTCCAACCCTGGTCCTCACTGTATTTAAGGTTCATAAAGAATAAGACCCTGAGCCTCTAAACCAATTGCCCTACATCTGATCGTTTTTACAACTAAGCATTCATTTAATGCCCTCCAAAAGTAATATATAATATAGTCTGAGCAAAATTGTACTTTAAAGGATCTCTGAATGACCTCCTATTCTAAATTATTCAAAAATGGCAAAACCTTGAGGGGCAGATGAAAAAGTGGTTAAAGCAATAGGGAACTATGATGACCAAAAAGTAAGAAGTTGTCAAGAAGCATTTTTTAACATTAGTTTCATTAGCACACCAAAATACCTAGAGTTAGAGCAAAGCTCAAAACCAGATATCAGCTCATGTGAAATGCATTAATTTTGAGTTTTACTTCTCTGATTTGAAACAAGCAGGGTTTTTTTAAGAAATTTAAAGCCTATGGTAGCTCAAATTTGCTCTGAGGAGTCTATACCTCTTGCATATGAAATTTTCATTCAAACAACTTAATTTCCAAATAATTTCACACAGAATTGAATTGAATTGAATATGAGCTTATACGGTGTTGCACAAGATATACATTTTAGTGGTTAATGAGAAAGGCTTGAGAATTTATATCCTGAGTTCAAATAAAGATAAAAGGAATACTATACCTTTAAATAACAATAACAGCAACTTAAAATACTTTACTCTTGAGAAAAGTTTATTTTAGAATTAAATATTCAAGTGTTTAAAAGCAAGTTGAGTGCAAGGATTTGGCACAGATTTTTGGCAATAACTTAGTGTTCAGTGTTATTAAAATGCCTTCAATCCTTACATGAACCTTAGGCTCAGTCTGTTCCAAGCCACAGGCTTCATCCCTAAATTTAAAGCGTGAAAAATGTGTTTTAGGCTGGACTGAAATTTAGAGCAAGAGATAAGAGTAATTAAATTAACAACCTGAAAAACAGAATAAAATATTGTTTATAAATCAAATTTAGCCCGTCCTTGAAATGTTTAAACTATTTAGAATCACGAAATGCATAGAATCGCCACAAGGGGGTGCTGCTGATAAACTAACAACAGCCCTTTCTTGGCCAGTCAGATCCACAACTAAGCAGTCCGGGTTTCTAGCCTGCTGGAACATCAGGATGAACTCAGACAATTCACAACAGGAGAGGCCAGATTTCAAAACAGGGATATGTTCAAGAACACATATCCACAAAATGGAGCATCAGACATAAAAACAAATTATCAAAAGGCAAACAGACGGGAATACCAGGGCTTTACCTTCCCTTGTCTTACTTTCTCATCACAGATTTAGTCATTTTAAAAAGCAGTCTTTGCTTCTTTTCAAGACAGCATTAAACTTGAGATATATTTACTCTTCATTGTCTTTGGGGAACAATCCGCTTAAAAAACAACTCAAAAGCTGAGTATCCTGGAAAAGTGCTGTCTTTTAACATTACATTCTCAAGGGCTAAGTAAAAAACAAAAGCAAATAAACAAAAGTCCTTACTCTTGAATGTTTAAAATGCAAATCGAGTTTTGAAATTCTGAGTCAGGCTTTGCTATGCTCAGAATTAATTCCACTATTTTTAACTTCCCTCAAGTGAAGTCACCAAAGAAAGAATCATTGAAACTTTAGGACTAAAAGTTATAAGCAGTTTTATTATTTAGCTTAAAAGCTTTCCATATGAATGACAATACAAAAAAACGAAGCCTCTCTCACAGTACTAGGTTTTTGTCTTTTCAATAAAAGCATTTATTCGATTAATAAGACCTGTGATACCTTGAGACACAATTATTTTTCAATAATTGTTTTCAAAATGAATTTTTAAAAGTTGTTTTCTTCAATCTTACTACCCTAACCTATTAGGTTCAAATCCACTGCAATTTAGCTTTTTGGGGTACTTCATTTTTTTCCCCCTGCTGCTCTGAACTTTAATGAACAAAGCATTAATTAGCTTAGAATAAAATAAAATAGGTGACAGGGCCTGGCATGTAGTAGAAGCTCCCAGTACTCCCAACATGCTTCCTCTCTTGTGTGGAAGAGTGCCCTTTGTTTGCACACAGGAACAACTTGATCCATAGATGAGGTGAGCTATCTGTCTACATGCTATGATGGAGAGATCTGGAAGGTTCTCCCACCCAAGGATTTACCATACTGATGCCTGACATTCCTTCTTGGGACTGTGCCTTGTATGCATTGTACTGCGTGAGGCACTAAGCAGCCACAGGTGATGCATAAAGCACGGTCCTTAATTACAGCCACTTAAATAAAATGAAGCCTGTGAAACATTGAGCTTATACATAGAAAGTATGTGATCAAATACTCAGTCGCATGGCACAGAGCGATTGACCCGAGGCAGCATGGCATGGAAAGGATTCGACTTCATAGTTAGACTGATATAGTAGATTGAATAATGCCCCCCGAAAAGATATGTTCAAGTCCTAACTTCCAGTGCCTGTGAATGTGACCCTATTTGAAAATAGGGTCGCAGACACAACTAAGGACCTCAGGATGAGATCATTCTAGATTTAAAGTAGGTCCTAAATCCAGTGACTAGCATCCTTGTAAGAGAAAGGAGAGGGAGATTCGACATAGATAAATGCAGAGGAGAAGCCATGTGCAGACAGAGGCAGAGACTGGAGTGACGCAAGCACAAGGCAAGGACGCCCAAGGATCGTCAGCTACCACCAGCAGCTGTTGCAGAAGGCAGAAGCATGGAACAGATTCTCTCTCTGAGCCTTCAGATAGAACCAACCCTGCCAACACCTTGATTTCAGACTTCTGGCCTCCAGCACCGCCAGATGATAAATCTGTTGTTTGGAGCCACCCAGGTTGTAGTAATTGGTTACAGCAGCCCAAGGAAACCAATACAGCTGACATGGGTTCAGGTCAATTCTTCACCAGCTCTGTGGCCCAGGGCACCAACCTTTAATGTCCTCCTGTCTAAACTAGAGTTCATAATAGAGAAATCGAAAAACAATTTAGACTTCCATGATCCACTCTCCACCTCTTACAACCTATGCAACCATAGGCATGAGATTTAACACCTTATGATGTCTGTTTCCTCATCCATAAAAAGGAGATGAAAATAGTAACACCACCTAGGGCTAGTGTGAGAATTACAGGAGATGCTGCCCAGAGAGCACGGGGGTGGGGAGTAGTGCCTGGTACACACAAAGCCCCCGGCAACTGCGCACTGCCTGTGCCAACCTGTTGTTAAGGCAAATGCCCTAGGAACTGAGTGGAGGGGAAGATCAGTGACGTTTGGGATAACCAGAAAAACTCTTCCTAGGAGGAAATCTTGAAGTGGACCATGAAGCAACGGTCCCATTGGGATGGGTCACTGAGAAGGAAAGACATCTGGGGTTGGCTCAGGAACATAAGCAAAGAAGGGAGTTGAAGGAAGGTGCACAGAGGCTCCCAAGAACCTGGTGGGCTGAATTAACAAGAAGTTTGGACCACTAGGCTGAAGGTAAAACTCACTAGAAATCCTGGGGAGAGCTAAGATGTGATACAATGTAAAAACAAGAAGACATTAAAATCTCTGAGTAAGAGAATAACTCACAAAGCAAGGAAGGATTTGTGCAGCAAGCAGGAGTAGAGCCGTGCTCCGCAGACCTCCCGCGGTGAAGGGCTAGTTTTCTTCCAATCCATTGCTGACTGGTGCTGCTGTAATAGCAGAAATAAATTTCTAGGATGTGAAATGCAAACAAGACGACAGCTACAAAAATACAAGCTCAATTTTTTATTATTAGATTCAAACATACCTAAAATTATTCTGTCAAATTGCCATAAACATTTTTAAACTCTTACTCCCAATTTCTGCCTTAGCAGCCCAGACCGCTGAGAAGCAGCTGGTTGGCAGACGACACGAGGCAGGGGCTTCTGAAGATGAGACACAAGCCCAGCGTGGAGGGCAGAGGAGGAGTCAGAGCAGAGAAGACACCCAGGAAGCCACTGCCCTCCTTCGAGGAAGCAGAAGACAAAGGTGGTGACAATGCAGATGACAGACAAAATAACACATAAGTGTTTTGAAAAGTAAGTTGATACAGAGTGAAAATAATGAGCTATAGCTAAATAAGAAACAGCTGACCTCAAGGCCGTCTTGAGGTAAATAAAACAGCATCATTTATAGAAATCGAACAGGAGAAAAGTGCAATGAACGGGGTGGAAAGCCACATGCTTAGAGCGAACACACTCCAAACACTGTATCTTCTGTACGTGGAGGTTTTGCAACATCAGGTTGTGTTCTCCTCCACAATTGACAAAGAACAAATATTGCCTTGGTGAGCTAGAATTATAGATTGAATATATCAATGCTGCTACATTAAAATAAATATTATAACTGAAAATAAATATTACCATGATAGAGTAATTATTAGAAGAAAAACTTTTGGTTAAAAAAAATTTAGAGGATTCCCTTTGGCCACAGGAGGTCAGTGTTGCTTCAAAACAACATTACCCTAAATCCCTTGGCTTAGGGGGTATAATGGTCTTTAAAAAATGATTCTATTTTCTTCTTAAAAAAAAAAAGTTAGTTTCTGATATATCTGATTTTTAGACTTTACTGAGTGACAGATGGTTATAGCATGTGAAAAAAATATCAACTTGTTAAAAAATCAACTTGTTAAAAATATACATCCATGCAAAAATGAACTTGGATCCTCCTCATTCAAAAGCAATACTAGAAATTATGAGAGGGGAGAAAATTTTATATATATATAAATATACATATATCAGAGAGGATGCATGTGTTCAATTCCACTCAGAGCTCAGTGCCAGGGGAAAGTAAGAACAATGTCTTCAATTCCTCACTGTGTAACCAAAGAGGTCAGACACACACTCATGACACCTTTTGGTAAAAATACAAAAATACAAAATAAATGCTATGCTGTAGGTGGTGACAGTAGAGATTAGTATTGGCTGAATTGTTTGCAATGTCTTCATTCTAAGATCAGGAGAACTGAGTAGTAAAGACGTGACAAAAATCAGGAGAACTGGGAAGACTGTGAACATATGGATGAAAAATTGTAAGTAACCTGTTGAGAAGATGCTATTGGGATGATTGGGACCAGTGTTTGAGCACACTGTGTAATTTAAAATCATCCACATTGCCCAAGTTCCAGCCTTATTTGAAACGTTCTGATATTTATTCATTAATCGCTCTGGACAAAGTAATGGATGGACAAAGGCAGACAGAGCCCAACCCTCATGGATCCGTGTTAAATGAGTGAACAAATTCCTGAACATGCACTTATCCATTGTGACAAAGGCTCTGAAAGAATAGGGCAGAGTGACCAGAGAAGGCTCCTCCAAAGAAGCAACATTTAAGCTGAGACGTGAGGACCATTCAGGCCAAGAGTTGTGGTCAGACTTCAGGACCTGGAACCCCAAGGCCGGGGGGCCCCTGCACAGTGAATGAGAGGACAGAGAACTCTGGGTTTCAAGAGGTTTGGATGTTATCCCAAGTGCAATGGGAAACCGCTGGATGAGGCTGGAATCTTGTGGTCTAATTCATACGTTAAATTTGTAAATGAGTGGGGTAGGAATTCAGCAAGAGGGGAAGTGGGGAAACCCAAATGTGCACAGGAAGATGGTGTCTGGGAAGATAGAAGTAACAGATTCAAGGTATTTAGAGGTAGAACCAGCAAGTCTTATTGGTGGGTCAGATGGGAGGAGTAAGTATTTTTGCTTATTTTGTGTGTGCGTGTGTGTATGTGTATGTGTGCACTTATGCTTCCACTGCTGAAACCTAATTCCCACAGAAAAATATTCACTTTTCCTCTTAAAAGTAAAATTAGTAAATGATCAGTTTATAAAAAGAAGTACCAAATTATAATAAATCATTGTGTTGAGAAAGGGCCAAGATGTGGGAATAGAAGCAGCCTGCACACAGCGCCCTCGTGGAGAGGGTGTAAGTGGTGGGTGTTCAGCTTCAGAGCAGTCCTCCAGGACAGAGCACTGGGATCAACAGAGAGGTGACCGGAGGCTCCCGAAGTGAAGGAGAGGAAGGGAGGCGACCCGCTTTGCAGGACTGGAGGTACACGGGGAAGGGACAGAGAAGAGGATCCCGGAGCTCCACACTTTCCCCCAGGGATATTGCTGTCTTGTCTGTGGGAGGGACCCTCTACCACAGCAGGCCACAGAATGGAAGAGGGAGCTAATGGGAGTCCGTCTGTGCAGCAGCATTGCTCTGGAAAGAAGACACAGAGGGGACCCACTGGATCGTGAATCCTGGGTGCTGCAGCTGGTACCATTTTGAGATCCCAGACCCAGAGCACTGTATCTACCTAGGGGTCAGATCTGTTGGTTTTGCCTCCTCTTGCCGTTGCAGGGCCAGGGAAGGAGTGAGGAGGATGGGCACTCTTGCGTGTCCCATGGGCAGGAGGTGCATGTACCCACCCCTGCTGGGGGACACGGATGGGGTGAACACTTGGGCCACTGCAGGCCAACAAACCCCACTACCTGTGGACTTGGGTGGGATGACACTTAAGCCATCACAGGCCAAAAAACACCACCACCTGTGGACAAGAGCAGGGTGATGCTCAAGCCTAAAAGGGCCAACAAATGCCACTACCATGGATCTGAGTGGGGCAGTGCTCAAGCTGATGCAGGCCAATAATCACCACCACCTGCAGACATGCACAGGGCAGCACTCAAGCCTCCCTGGGGGACAAGCCTCTCTGCTGACAGAACTAGGCGGGTCAATCACACACTCTGCAGCATGTGGACCACCAATTAAAAGCACAAGGGAGTACTGATATGTGATGTGACATGCAGGGTAGCAGCAATGATAACCACTCGCAGTGCATCAGTCCCCCTCCTGCCAGGCCAATCTTCTGGAGCAGGACTTAAGCGTACTGTCCAGGGACATCCCCTCTCTTCACTGAGTAGGAGAGTTCCCAGTAGAGGAGAACAGGTACACTGCAAACTTACCTGTCTTAAGCTGAAAGAAGAGGTTTCAGATGAAAAAGAACCAGCATAAGAATTCAGGCAACATGAAAAAAAAAACAGGCTGTCTTAAGAACCTCAAATGATCACAATAGGACTCGTTCTCCAGTACTGGACTCCAACCAAAGGGAAATTGTTGAAATTTCAGATATGGAATTCAGAATATGGATGGCAAGTAAGACCAATGGGATTCATGAGAAAGTTGAAAACCAACACAAAGAAACCAATAAAATAATTCAGGACATGAATGAAATATTCACTAAAGAGATAGATAACATAAGGAAATATAGAACAGAACTTAAAGAAATGAAAGAGTCATTTTGGGAATTTCAAAATACAGTAGAAAGTATTAACAACAGGCTAGACCAGGCAGAAGAAAGAATTTCAGAGCTTAAAGACAAAGCTTTCAAATTAACCCGGTCAGTCAAAAATGAAGAAAAAAAGAATCAAGAAGAATGAACAATCACTCTGAGAAATATGGGACTATGTAATAAAAGATAAGAATCATAGGTATCCCTGAGGGAGAAGAAGAAAAAGCAAAAAGCATAGAAAACCTATTTGAGGGAATACTGGAGGAAAATTTCTCTGGGATCACTAGAGATTTAGGTATCCAGAAATAAGAAGGTTAGCAAACACCTGGAAGAGTCAAGGCAAATAGGAAATCACCAAGGCACATAGTCATAAGTCTGGCCAAAGCAAAAGTGAAAAAGAAAATCCTACAAGCTGCAAGAAAAAAGCATCATGTAACTACAAAGGAAAACCCATTGGACTAATGGCAGACTTCTCAGCAGAAATCTTACTAGCCAGAAGGGATTGAGGTCCCATTTTTAGTCTTCTGAAACAGAATAACTGCCAGCCAAGAATGTTGTATCCTGCAACTAAGTTTCATAAGTGAAGGAGAAATAAAGTCTATCCCAGACAAACAAGCACTAAAGGAATTTGTCACCATTAGACCTGCTCTAAAGAAATGCTTAAAAGAGCTCTGGACATGGAACAGGAAATCAGTACCCACAAGTAAAAAAACACTCAAAAGTTAAAACTTACAGCACTTATAAAATAGTAACACAAGGGATAAAACAAACAACAATGTAACAATCAATATCTGACTAGACAGTATCTCATATATCAATACCAATATTGAATATAAACTGTCCTGATACCCCCACTTAAAAGATATAGATTGACAGAATGGATTTTTTTAAAATCCAAATATATGCTGTCTTCAAGAAACCCATTTAACTCACAAAGATCTCATAGACTCAAGGAAAAGGGATGGAAAAAATATTCCACACAAATGGAAACCAAAAGTTAGCAAGAATAGCTATTCTCATATCAGATAAAATAGTCTTTAAATCAAAAAAAGACAAAGATGGTCATTAGGTAATGATAAAGGGATAAATTCAACAAAAAGATATAACAATCATAAATATATATGTACCTAACATAAGAGCTCCCAGATTCATAAAAAAAATTCTACTAGTTCTAAGGAAAAAAATGAATAGTAACATCAAAATAGCCAGGGACCTCAACGCTCCACTGATAGAACTGGACAGATCATTGAGGCAAAAAACCAACAAAGAAACACTAGACTTAAATGAGACTCTAGAACAAATAGACCTAACAGACATTTATAGAACATTCTACCCAAAAACTGCAGAATATATATTCTTCTCATCAGCACATGGAACATTTTCCAAGATAGATCATATGTTAGGCCAAAAAATAAGTCTCAGCAAATCCAGAAAAAACAAAATCATACCATGTATCTTCTCAAACCACAGTGGAATAAAGCTAAAAATCAAGCCCAAGAGGAACTCTCAAATCTACACAACCTCTTGGAAATTAAACAAATGCTGAACAATCCTTGGGTCAATGATGAAATTAATACTGATATCAAAAGATTTTTGGAACTGAATGACAAAGATGACACAAGCTTCCAAAAATATATGGGATACAATAAAAAGCAGTGCTAAGGGGGAAGTTCAAAGCCTTAAATGCTTACATCAAAAAGATACAAAGATCACAAATTAACAGCTTAATATCACATCTTAAGGAACTAGAAAATGAAGAACAAACCAAACCCAAAGCTAGCAGAAAAAAAATCAATAACAAAGTTCAGAGTAGAACTAAATGAAATGGAAACCAAAAAAAAAAATACAAAGGATCAATGAAAAAAAAGTTGGTTCTTTGAAAAGATAAACAAAATCAATAGACCACCAGCTAGATTAATCAGAAATAGAAAGGAAAGGACTCAATAAGCTCAATCAGAAATGAAAAATGAGGCATTACAATTGATACCACAGAAATACAAAATAACATCCATGGCTACTATGAAAACCTCTAACCATAAAAACTAGAAAATTTTGAGGAAATGGATAAATTTTTGGAAACACACAAACTTCCAAGCTTGAATTGGGAAGAAATAGAAATTCGGAACAGGTCAATAACCAGTAGCAAGATTGAAACAGTAGTAAAAAATCTCCCAACCAAAAAGAACGCTCAGGACCAGATTGATTCACAGCTGAATTCTACCTGACCTACAAAAAAGAACTGGCACCTATCCTATTGAAACTGTTCCATAACATCAAGAAGGAGGGAATCCTCCCTAACTCATTCCACAAAGTGAATATCATCCTGATGCCAAAGCCAGGAAAGGACACAACAAAAAAAGAAAACTACAGACCAATATTCCTCATGAACATAGACACAAAAATCCTCAACAAAATACTAGCAAACCAAATCAAACAGCACATCAAAAAGATGATTCAACACAATTAAATAGGTTTCATCCCAGGAATGCAAGGATAGTTTAACACATGCAAATCAATAAACGTGATCCACCACATAAACAGAATTAAAAACAAAAACCACATAATCATCCCAATAAGTGCAGAAAAAGCATTCGGTAAAATCCAGCACCTCTTTGTGATAAAAATCCTTAATAAACTAGGCAAAGAAGGAACATACCCAAAAATAATAAAAGCCATATATGGCAAACCCACAGCCAACATCATACTGAATGGAAAAAGTTGAAAGAATTCCCCCTAAGAACTGGAACAAGACAAGGGTGCCCATTGTCACCACTTCTATTAATATAATACTGGAAGTTATAGCCAGAGCAATCAGGCAAGAGAAAGAAATAAAGGGTATCCAAATTGCAAAAGAGGAGGTCAAACTGTCCCTATTTTCTGATAATATGATCTTATTTCCAGAAAACCCTAAAGACTCCACCAAAAGACTCAGAATTGATCAATTCAGTAAAGTCTCAGGTTACAAAATCAATGTACACAAATCCATAGCTTTCTATATAGTAATAACAGTCAAGCTGAGAGTCAAATGAAGAACACAATACCATTTACAATAGCTGCAAAGAAAATGAAATACCTACGAATATACTTAACCAAGGAGGTGAAAGATCTCTACAAGGAGAACTACAAAACACTGATGAAAGAAATCATAGATGACACAAATGGAGAAATGTCCCATGCTTATGAATTGGAAGAATCAACATTGTTAAAATGTCTATACTGCTCAAAGTGATTTACAGATTCAATGCAATTCCTATCAAAATACCAACTTCATTTTTCACAGATCCAGAAAAAATAATCCTAAACTTCATATGGAACCAAAGAGCCCAAATAACCAAAGCAATCCTCAGCAAAAAGAACAAATCTGATGCATCACATATCTGATTTCAAATTTTACTACAAGGCTATAGTAACAGCAGAGTACTAGTATAAAAGTAGACACATAGACTCATGGAATAGAAGAATGGAGAACCCAGAAATAAAACCATATAGCTATGACCACTTGATTTTCAACAAAGAAGATAAAAACATACCATGGTGAAAGGACACCCTATTCAGTAAATGATACTGGAAAAACTGGATAGCCACATGCAGAAGAATTAAACTGGATCCCTATCTCTCACCATATGTAAAAATTAACTCAAGATGGATAAAGACTTAAATATAAGACCTGAAACCATAAAAATTCTAGAAGAAAACTTAGGAAAAACTCTTCTAGACACTGGCCTAGGCAAAGAATTTTTAAGTAAGACCCCAAAAGCAAATACAACAACAAAAATAAATAAATGGGACTTGATTAAACTAAAAAGCTTCTGCTCAGCAAAGGAAATAATCAACAGAGTAAATAGACAACCTACAGAATGGGAGAAAATATTTGCAAACTATACATCTGACAAAGGGCTAATATGTAGAATCTATAGAAAATTCAAACAAATCAGCAAGAAAAAAAAAATAACCCCATCAAAAAATGGGCAAAAGACATGAAAGATTTTTCCTCAAAAGGAGTTATACAAATGGCCAACAAACATATGAAAAAATGCTCAACATCACTAATTATCAGGGAAATGCAAATTAAAACCATAATGAAATACCACCTTACCTCTGTCAGAATGGCCATTATTTAAAAAATCAAAAAACAATAGATGTTGGTGCAGACGCAGTAGAAAGGGAATGCTTATACACTGTTGGTGGGAATGTAAACTAGTACATGGAAAGCAGTGTGGAGAGTACTCAAAGAACTAAGACCTACCATTTGATCCAGCAATCACACTACTGGATATCTACCCAAAGGAAAAGAAGTCATTTTATAAAAAAGACACCTGCACCTGAACATTCATCACAGCACAATTCACAATTGCAACAATATGGAACCAACCTAAGTGCCCATCACCTGATGAGTAGATAATGAAAATGGGCATATATATAGATATACACACATTGGCATATATATATACACACACATGGATTACTAATCAGCTATCAAAAGGAATGAAATAATGTCATTTGCAACTTCAATGGAACTTGAGACCACTTATCCTAAGTAAAGTAGCTCATGAATGGAAAAACAAATACCACATGTTCTCACTTATAAGCGGGAGCTAAATGAGGGGTATATATGGTCATAAAGTTGTGTAATAGACATTGAAAACTAAGAAAGGGAGAGGGGGTGAGGGATAAAAATTTACCTACTGTACACTATTCTGGTGACAGGTACTCCAAAAGCCCTGAGTTCAGCATTGTAACAATTCACCCACATAACAAAAAACACTTGTAATCCCTAAATGTTTCAAAATAAAAAATTTTTAAAAATCATTGTGATTTATGTACATAAAATAATGACTTTTTAATGATAACAGAAGCAAATGTATATTCAGCCAATTACTTTTAAATTTAAAATAAATAAAGAAAAGATTAAAAGACGATTATTCCCTTGACATCTGATTTTATATGCATTGTTCAAAGTCTCCCTTGATTTTTTCCCTCTTAGAAATATTCATAGGAAATGAATATATTGAATTCAAAAATATTCACTTCCAAATCTATAAATTAAAGTCAAATTTCATTTTCATTCTACAGGAGCATTTTCAACAATGTGCAGGCACTGTGATAAGAGTATCTACCTGTCAGGCAACCAACAGGAGAAATGATGTGTCTGCAGATACTTCTAAATCTTATTTAAAGTGCAAGAACTAAAATACTCATAATAGACAAAGCTGCTATCCTAAATTAATTCTGGACTTTCTAATGAAAATGGAGGTTACCTGGTTTTCATCTGGCAGAACCGGATTATCAACTCTTAGCAGTAGAATCTTAAGTGAATAGATTTCAAAAGGTGTTCCTGGTAGTTGCCGGGCAGAGACTTCACTTGTGGGGATTTTGGAAATATTTTTAAATTATAGAATGTACTGATAAAAAGGCAGTTAACTATAATGACTACAACTTTCCTGTAAAAGAGTTTAGCACAAACAGCAAACTAGGCACTGGGCAGTCTCTATTAAATGCCAAGAGCATGTTTAGAACCACACTACCTTTAAGCTTGGTAAGCAAAATATTTACCTGGATCTGTCTTTATCAGACTCTCCCTGTGCCTGCACTTTGTAAAATGCCATGTCCTCATCATTGTCTCTTGTAAGGAACAGCCCAAGAATTCTTCACTCTTCTCATTCATGACTATGGTCAGAGCAAAGCAGGATAATGGTTGTAAAGTGCTTTGAAAAAATAAAAAGTATGATACAAATGCAAGGCAATGTTATAATTAATTATAATTTTCTTTTATGACTCATCTGTTACATTTTATCATGGCTATAGACCTGATCATCTAAGTAGAGAATAAGTATCATATAATTATAATTTTATATTATATAACAGTATTACATTGTTTATTGTTAGTTCTCAATAAAGAAATGAATACTAAAATCTCCCGAAGAGATTTTTTTTGACTATGACTATTTTTGCTTCATCCCAAATCCTTAAATTTGACTTTCTAAGGATGGGATCAAGGCATACATATTTTTACAACTTGCTAGGTGATTCTGATGAGCACCCTAGCTTAAGAATCACTGCATTACCTTGATGAATATCAGGTAAGAGTAAAATTGTAGTTGCCATATAAATATAATTTATGTTAACATTAATATGCATATATAATTGAGATTTTTAAAAGAGAGCAAGCCTTGTAAATTAGCAAGTTATGAAATGCAAATAATTTGACAATTAATCCATACCTCTTTGGAGATGTAAAATTTTTAAAAAGCTGTGTCATACAGACCATATTTCTCTGCTGCATCTCCCTCTAATTACTATAGTATTTCTGTTCCCCCTTAAAACTGGAAACCTTCTGAAGGCACATCTCTGATAATCAAGAACATATCTCCAAATCTACCTGTGACAACATCCTTATCTCTGGCTCCTTTCCAATGCTTTGGTTGCTCTCTGAAAGCTCCTGCTGCCATTGGCACCATCTTCCATAGGTGCCAGTTAAGACCATGCCAACACCCCAGGGCACTGAGTCTTCACCTGGAGCCATAGTCACTGCTCTTCCCTGTGCTATAATCAGGAGATCTCAGTGTGCTGGGCCCGCAGTGCACACAACACTGCAACATATACTGTGTTATCCAGCAACATGGAGAGAATCCCTACACACACACACACACACAGAGACACAACCCTTGAGGTCACACTGATGGGTTGGTCCCCATAAGGGTTTCCCTGTCCTCCTAATGGCCTCTCCCAGATTTTTGTAAAATTAGATGTATCTGTTTTCATTCCCCAGCCCTGAGAACCTCACATGGAAGCTGGATGTGTATAGGGGAGTCAGGAGTTCTGAGACCACAGTGAGAAGGGCTGAGACAGGGGGCCGGGTGGCAATGGACAGCTGCATCCAACATTCTCTACAAATCTGGGGCATTTTATCACACAAACTGGGCTTACCTCTCTCTTCCCTGTCAGGAGCTACGCATTCGATAAGGCTGCTCCTGTGGGTCTGGTAGATATGCTTGACTTCTAGCACGATCACAGCATAGGCTCAGGCTATGACCTCACCCTTACAAATATCATCCCCTGAGCCCTCTATTTGCTGTGGGAGAGGAAGCTCACAGATCAGTAATATCATAAGAAAAATTGCCAAAAAATGCTTGTTTTATTTACATAATTTTACATATTAAACATATAGTTTAGTTCTTAAAATGTACAAAGAACTGTTCCAATATTTATCTTTTTGTTTTTCATAAAAATGTGATAAATCTATAGTGCTATCCTTTCTCTCCTTCCTCCACCCAAGGACAACTTTGTTATGGATTCAAAACATTCTGATCACCCTGCAGGTCTGTTAAGAAAGCATGTCAGTAAAGCCTTCTTGGTCACAGCTGATCTTTCCCAGGGTGACCATGTCTCCTGGCTCTGTCATATGGTATGTACCCCTGTCAGGCATTACTGGTCAATCAAAGTCTCTGTGCTTATTCCTGATTCATGTAGAAGAGGTAAACTCTAGGATAACATCTCATGAATGCAGAGTGGGAGAGGGTGGGGCTTCCGATTGCAGACAAGCATCAGAAATGCCTTTGGACTTACATATCTGACTGTCTTAATACTTCTGAATCAGGCTTATCCCATTACATAACTGGATCATTTACCAGGCTGTGACATTTATACAAGCATATGTTTTAATTTAGGGAGAAGAGAAAGAGAACTATATTTTTGTTAGGGGATTCACATCATGGGCTGAGAAAGAACTCCTGACTCAAAGATCAAGATAGGTTTTAAAGCAAGAAGTTGATTTTACTTTCCAAGGGAGGAAAGGGCATGGCATGAAAGGAAGAAGAAATACCGGCAGTGAGGATGAGAAGTTTGGGCTTTTATTGGGGTTACAGACAGCAGACCAGTTGTTGTTGCAAAATGATAACAGAAGGGAGTTGTTTTCTGTTAGGCTGGTTTTATCTGGCTCTTCAATTTGGCTCCTTGGAATGTGGTTTGACAGGTGCTGAGGGGGCTACCTGCCCTTTTCTGTATGCTCAGTACTTTTCCAGTTCTGCAAAGCAAGCTCTTAAAAAAAATAAAAGTTAAGTCACAGGTGGTCAAGCAAGAAGCAAGCAATGGGGGCCAGCACACTGTTGTATGCAGTGATGTTTTTATGTTAGATGATTTACTGGCAATGCCATCCTTTCGGTGCCCCCTTCCTTTGGGTAGAATTGTTATTCTTATCAATGGACTCAGAGACTGGGGTGTTTGGACAATGGTCAGTTCTTCTGTAACTACTTCCTCCTGACTTAGGGTCATAGAGTTGTCCCTACCTAAGAGTCCAGTTGAAGGTCGTTAGGAGGAAGAGGCTGAAATTGGACAGTCTTAAAAGAAACAGGACAGGGATTTCATTGGAGGGAAATGGGAAAGGTGCAAATTTGGTTTTGTATGAATGCCATTAAGTAGCAAAAAATTCAGGGTCCAAAAATGAGCGCTAAAAGGAAAGCTGCTAGGGGTCCTAAGTCCAGTGTCTTTCATTGTGTCCTATTATAGAAGAAAACAGATTCATATTGAACTTATGCAAATAACAATATTGCCATAAATTAAGAATACTCACAAATAGCTTTTAAATTTTGGAGAGAGAGAAAAATAAATGCTTTAAATTTTGCTTATAAATATATACTTTGTTGTAGGCTATAAGTAGCTCAAAAGAAGGAAAAAAGTTTTCTTGACTTCTGGAAAACAAAACACAAAAGAATCAGCAATGTTTCAAACAAAGAGTCATAAAAAATTAGTTCAAAAGTTTAGTTTTTCTTGTTAGTCAAAAACCTCATAAAGACAACTTTAGGGATTATCTTGATAGAGCATAAAATCTTTGTTTCTTTTAGGCCGGTTACCGAAAAGAAAAACCTTCTGTAGTAAAATTTTTAAACTAAAAAAAAAAGAAAGGTTATAGAATTTAAATTAATACACCATGTAATTTCATTAAGAGCAAATCAGTATTTTAAGAAAACTTTGTTATTTTAACCAAAAATTTTTCTTTTTTTTAAATTATAGCCAACTGGATCACATAGAAAATTCCTTCATAAATTCCCTTTTATGAACTTTATCACAACCTGCACAGACCATCTACAACATACTTAAACTTTCTGTTTGGTCCTAAATTTCCCTTTTCTTAAACAATCAATTATTTTATTTTAGGACAAAAGTTTACCATACAAGAGCCTTTCCTATACAATATTATTCTCCTTTCTATTTAGCCTTTCTTACCAAAAATATATTCCTATATCATATAAAAATAAGATGTCAAGGTATGTAAACTTAAACTTATGTTTAACAATTAATGTTTTAATATTTTATCTTATAAATGACTCAGATATTTTATGATTATCCTCTTTAACTTAACATAACATGACTTTAAGATTTTAAGTTACTGAAAAGAATTTTGAAACCACAACATAGGCACTATCCCTAATGTCTTTCCTGGTCTTCCTAGGTCTCACGTAGCCATCGGGATTCAAAGATGGCTACGAAGGACAGGGCCTATCTGTGTCCTCAATTTATATACCAGGTGCAGAGTTCAAGACAGAAAATAGGATGCCTGGAGGATCCAATTCCTCCCAGAATAGCCAGGAGGCAAAGCTGCGGCAGGGAAGAAAGGGCCACAATGGGCTGGATTGTGCCTCATGGCTGCTGGTCTAGGCACTGAGAACATCTCCCCAGGCCTCACCATGGCCACCTATCCAGAACCCAGAATCCAGAGGCTCAAAACCAAAAACCTAAGCTCACAGTCAAATCCAGAAAAATGTAAAAATATTAGAGAAGCAACAATTTTATGACCTTAAAACATCTAAACTTTAATAACAATTTTAAAACTAATTTTATTTACCAAAGATTACCAAAGTCACATGAACTAAAAGGCATTTGAGTTTTTTTCTATTTTCCTGATAAAATATTTGATTTAAGCACTTACTTTTTTTAAGCCAATTAATTAGAGTTCCTTTACACATTTTGGTAGTGAAATATCATATACACACGACATATACAGACACACAAACATACAGACATACAGGCAGAAGGAGATCTTATAGATTTTATAAAGAATTTTTATTTGCCAGCTTTTAAAAATATATTTTTTTTTAATTCAGACTACCAATCTTTTAATTACCTATTTTATTGCCCTAAGCAATTATTAGCTAGGGAACAATTTGCCTTCTAAAAAGATGACTTCTAGGTGAAACAAGGTGGAAAATTTGTATTTCAAAAGCACAGAGCTAGGACTTTAAGCCTAAATATTGTACCATCATTTGCTCATACCAAGGGAAGAAAAAAAGGTTGTATATGAAGTCCCAGTTAAGCCTTTCCCAAGAGCCTGAGATAGGAAGGCTGTGGTGTCAAAAGGAGTTCGGTGCCTACCTGAACGTAAGATCTCTTCCCTGTGGGGGCGAAGGGTAATTGGGGAGCACTAGAAAGGAATGAGCAAAGACCCGATCTCCCAGAGAGGAGGGGCGCCTCGGAGTACTTACAGGGGTTTGGACACTACCTTCTACACTGATTATGGAGATAGGAGAGGGGTGCAGGGGTCCCAAAAATTCAGGACGAGCAGAAGAAGTCGCTACAGTGTCAATCAGAAAATTGACCCGCTTACCTCGTGACCGAGAGAGTTACCCGAGGCTCAGACATCTCAGTGTTGCCAAGTGGAGCCTGTTTGAAGCCGGGGTCCGTCGGGCAGACTGAAGCAGTCCCAGAAGATCTGCGGGCATGGAGGATGCTGACTCGGGGGCCACCGGTTCCAGAAGGCAAGTGCAGTCCCCTGTCTACAGGAGAGGGCACTCCTACTTCCAGCGCCCTCCCTTTGGCAGCGAGGGCCCCGTCCCCACGGAGCCAACTTCCTGGGCTGGTCCTTACTCCAGCGACCCAGCTGGTCACAAATGAAGCAGGGCTTAGTTCCCGGTGCAGGGCGAGGTCCCGGTGCCTTCTTGCCTGAGCCCTGTGGTAATCCTCTCCGAGAAGCTCCTCCCCTAGCAGTGGCCACCACTTGGAAAACTCCTCTCTGCTCTTGGGCCCATAACCGGTCCCCGTCCCTCTTTTCCTCTCTCCTCTCCTCATCTTGGTCACTAAAGACCTCAAAGGCCAGGTCTAAAAGTTCCGCTTGTGGAGTTTGAGGCCCCTTTTCAAGTTTTTGGAGTTTACGCTGAATGCCGGGGGCCAACTGGGAGATGCAGTGCACTGCTAGGATGGACCGTCCCTCCCTCGAGTCCGGATCTAAGTTAGTAAAGAGGCGAATGGCCTCAGATAGTCGTGAAAGAAAAAGGGCTGGATTTTATCCCGGCCCTGAGTAATTTACAATGCCCAATGACCCAGCAACCTCCCAAAGAGGCAGCTGGGGTACAGGCGGGGAGGAATTTGGGAACAGCCTGCTGGGACAAGTACGGCCAGGTGAGAGTGAAGAAGAAGACGAAGAAAGTGAAGGTGGAGGACCGAAGGGTTTGATGATGGAGGTGAAGGGCACCGGTGGTACAGAGGGGGAACAGGAGGAGCCAAAAGAGAAACATCATCCGGATCAGAAGAGGGTGGGAGAGATATAGGGGTAAGAAGTAACATGTGGCAAGGAGAGCAAAGGTCACACTGTCAAGCAAGCTTGAAGAAAACCTAAACATAGAGAACTATTTTTCACATTTATAGATTACGATATTGAGACACAAAGAAATAACCTCAAAAGTCAACACAGCTTGTTAAAAATGGTCATACAATGGAACACAATACAGCAAAGAAAATGAATCGAATAAAATTGTATGCAGCATCATGAATAAATATCAAACAGTGAGAAAAGGTGGGTTGTAGACTGTTTTGTGCAGTAAGATACCATTATATCAGTTTGGAAGATGCAAATCAATACTGTGTTAGTTTCCTAAGGCTGCCATAGCAAATCAGCACAAACCGAGTTGCTTGCAACATCAGAAATTTATTCTCTCACAGTTTTGGAGGCCATAAGTCAGAAATCAAGGTGTCAGCAGGGCTGCACTCCCTTCGAAGACTCTAGGGGTGGACACTTCCTGGCCTTTTCCAGCCTCTGGTGGCTCCAGGAATTCCTGGGCTTGTGGCTGCATCACTGCAACCTCTGCCTCTGTCTTCACACGGCCTTCTCTTGTCACTCTTGTAAGGACACTCATCACTGGATTTAGGGACTCCTGGATAGTCCAGGATCAAGTCTTCTCCATATCTACAAAGACCCTTTTTCCAAATAAGGCCACATTCACAGATTCCAGGGGTTGGGATGTGGACATATCCTTTGGGAGGGCCACTATTCAATCCTCTGCAAATATTATCAATAATTTATAGATACATAGTAAGCAATAAAATGATTTCTAAAGAATAAAAACTCATGGGAATGATAAACACCAAACCCTCCTTTGGGAAAGGAGGGAGGAAGGAAGGGGTGAAACAGGAGAGGGACATGTCATAGAGGGGCTTAGCGGGTCTGGAATTCGTCCTCACTTTACATCACCTGAAGCGAATACCGCCACATGTTGAGCTTTGACAGGGCTGGCGGGTAGATGCACACCTGTTGGTCTTAATTTTCTCTGTAATTTTCTGTAATTAAGAAATATTTCATAATTTCTAAAATTAAATGATGTAAACATGCTCTCTGCCTTGACACTATCACAGTATTTGGGGGAGTTACTTTTGACAAGTCCTTGCAGAGCCTTGTGTTATTAAGTATCTATCACGTTGTTCACTAACTCTGCCAGCCCTCTGCAAATCGGCTCCAAGTCAGAAGTTCTCCAGGCTTACCTAACTCGTGTCTTAACATCTGCAGCAGTTCCTCTCCACCATTTTACTCGTTTTGCATGCTTTTTTTCTCATTAAGAACACCACTACTCCAATAACAACAATATGATCTCCAAATATTAAAGACTAATCAAACACAGAAATTTGAAAGCAAAGACTGCAAATAAACAACAAAGCTTCCTCGTGATGTTTCTTGTGCTTCTAGCAAAAACTTTTCTCACAGGTGTTTTAAAACATGTTTTATCTCTAAAATAATGAGTACTCCCACATCCTTTGAGAACATGTCCCCCAGTCCCAAAGGAGTCGTGGCATCACCAAGTTGATGGGCTGAGATTTATTTCCCCTGGGGTGACCTGACAATAGCAGAATCATTAGCACAGTCTCCTCAAAAGCACTAATTTTTTCAAATACTCCTTTAAAATTCCCCAGCCAAAAATGATGATGACCATGATTATTCCCGGCCACCTCTAAAGTGTGGTTACTGTTCTTTCTATACCCAGCCATATAATATCAAGACAGTGCACTGAAATACAATTACTGATGTTTCAAAAACTAAAAGGTTAAAGTAAAGGTATGGCAGTTTTGGTAAGTACTATTTTAGGTAATGGGAAGACCAGAGAGTTAATAATTATAAAAGTAACACAATTATTTTCTAAAATTAAAATAATCTCTGAGAATAACTATGATTAACAGTATAGACTTTAGAATCAGAAGACTTTATAATTTGATCCCTGGTTTTTCCATATGACACTGAACAAATTAGTTCTACAAGCCTGAGTTTACAACATTGGGATAATAATAGTAGCTACCCTCACAAGATTATGACATTAAAAATAATAAATAGGCATTCAATATATCATAGTTGTTTAGTCAGCTCAGGCTGCCATAACAAAATACTATCCACTGGGTGGCTTAAACAACAAAAATTTATTTCTCACAGTTCTGTAAGCTGGAAGTCCAAGATCAAGGTGCCAACAAGGTTAGGTTTCATTCTGAGACCTCTTCTCTTGTCCGGCAGATGGCAGCCTTCTCTCTGTGTGTGCACATGATCTGTTTGGGTGCAGGTTGGGAGAGAGAGAGAGGGCTCTCTGGTGTCTCTTCTCATAAGGACACTATTCCTATCCAATCAGGGCCCCTTCTGATCTCATTTAACCTTAATTGTCTCCTACTGGCCCTATATCCAATTATAGTCACACGGGGGTTTTGCTTCAATGTATCAATTTGGGAAAGACACAATTCAGTCTATAGCACTTAAGTAATATTAATATTAGATATTTTAAGGCAGCCATAGTATTTCTTCTATGCATGTTTGTTGTTTTTATTGGCCAAATAGAGAAAAACATGGTCCCTACGCTGTGACTTGCATGGCATGAAAATTATATTAATAGGCATAACCAAAATAAAGAGAATCTTCTTATGTTTTCTTTTTATAAAGTTGTTTATAAAATCTATAAAAATTTTTATAAAATTAGAGGTACATGGAATTTTTCATTCTGCTTTTTCATGGAACATGGAACAATCATTGTTTTCAATGCTCCTACAAAGTAGTTATAATTGCTACTGGCATATGGCTTTGCAATGTTTTAAAAAGTAAACACCATGTTCAGCACACAAGAAGAATGCAGTAAACATTTAAATAATGAATTGGCACATTATCAAAATATGGGACTACAGTTGGAATAGTAAAAAGTATGTCCTTGTAATCTACTAAAAAATTTTAAGTGTTTACCTGAGAATATCCCTCAATAAAAGATATTTATTTGGATTTCTGCATGACTATCAGTGACCAGCTCTCTATAATTTTGGAAAAAGATTATCCTACAAGAAAAAGATCCCAAAGCAACATTGCAGCTTAAAAAGAATGACAAATTAAAGTTTCTCTGTAAAAGATCCATACTGCAAATTTATAATAGAGCTTGAAACAAGATGAACTAAGTCATCTCTACATTTCAAAAAAAATTTTTTCTTATTATAATACATTTGTACTGCAGAAAATATAGATAATAAAATATACAAAAACAATATAAATCAACTGCAACATTACCACCTACCTAGAACCACAATTAATTTAACCATATTGTATAACATCTCAGTCTGTTCTTTTCTCTCTCTCTGTGTATATAAATATACACACATATATATATGTACGTATTATTTTTTAACTCAATCTTCAGTGCATGCCTTAGTCCATTTTCTGTTGCTATAACAATATGTTACCACCAACTGGGTAATTTATAAAGAAAAGTTTATTTAGGTCATGGTTCTGGAGACAGGGAAGTCCAAGAGCATGGTGCTGGCATCTGGTGAGGGCCTTCTTGCTGTGTCATAACATGGTGGAGGGCATCACACGGCAACAGGGCAAGAGCAAGAGAGCCAGAGAGAGCTTGCTTTTATAGCAAAGCCATTCTCATGATAACAAACCCACTTCCATAATATTGACATTAATCCATTCATGAAAGTAGAGCCCTCATTAATCCATGAATCCATTCCTGAGGAAACAGGGATTAAATTTCCAACACATGAACTTTCAGGGGACACATTCAAACCATAGCAGTGTACTACTTACAAAACTGGATGTTTTTTACTTAACAATGTTGAATTAGTTTGCTATTGTTGCTGTAACAAATTACCAGACAGTTCTGGAGGTCAGAGTCTGAAATGGATCTCACCTGACTAAAATCAAGGTGATTTTAGGAGGCTGGGTGAAAAGTCATTTTCTTACCTTTTTCACCTTCTGGATGCTCCCCACATTCCTTGACTTGTAGCCACTCCCATCTTCAAAACCAGAAGTACTCAATCAAGTTTTTCTCACATTGCATCACTATGAGTCAAATTCTCCCATCTCCTTACACTTATAGAGACCCTTGTGATTACATTGGGCCCACCTGGATACTGCAGAACAATCTCTCCCTTTCATAGTCAACTGATTAGCAAGGGTGCCATCTGCACCCTTAATTCCCCTTTGCCATGTAACAGAACACATTCACATGTTCCAGGGAGACACGTGGACACCTCTGAGGGGTTACTCTTCTACCTACCACAAATGCATCCTGAGTATTGTTCTCATCTTTAAATATTCTTCAATCTGTACCATCCTTTTTAATAGCTACAGGGAATTGTATTGTGTGGATACACAATAATTCATTGTACAATTTTCTTACTATGAAGATACTTAAATTGCTTCCATTTGCAATTCCTGAGCAGTAAAAATAATAAGTTATAATTTTAAATGCTGTTATACATTTTTTTTTTTTTTTGAGACAGAGTCTCACTCTATTGCCTGGGCTAGAGTGCCATGGGGTCAGCCTAGCCCACAGCAACCTCAAACTCCTGGCCTCAAGCAATCCTCCTGCCTCAGCCTCCCAAGCAGCTGGGACTATAGGCACACACCACCAGGCCCGGCTAATTTTTTCTATTTTTAGTAGAGATGGGGTCTCGCTCTTGCTCAGGCTGGTCTCAAACTCCTGACTTCCAGCAATCCTCCTGACTAGGCCTCCCAGAGTGCTAGGATTACAGGTGTGAGCCACCATGCCCAGCCAAGTTATACATATTTATATAGCAAGCTTCCTGAGAAGACAGTGAATGACAGACCGTATCAGTTTACACTTTTACCACACCAGTGTGATCCACTATTTCCTGATGTCTTACAGCTATTGACCAATGTCTATCCTATCTGCCAAATTGGCAAGTGGAAAAGTACTTACATTTTTATTTGCCTTTCTTTGGTTTCTATTGAGTTAAATTTTTTTTCACACTTCATGTTAGCCACCCAAGGTTCTTCATTTGCACAACATATATCTATGGTTAGTGAGCTCTTGTTGCGTATGTGATGATATCGGCAATTTTGGCAAAGGGACACTATGGAGGTGCCTTCACTGTTACTGAAACCCCTCAACTTGAATCTTCTCCTATCTTAGACTCACAATATTACTGAATTCCCACACTGCGCCTGCTCTACAGCATCCTAAGAAAACTCCACCTGCACCCTCTGGGTGTGACAGAATTTCTACATCCCATTGTCATGAAGATAGTGCAGATCACTTGATACCAGGTGGGGAGATCTTTTGTAGCAGTTCCTGGGCTCTAGTCTAATCCATTTTGAGTGCCAAACCCTCTCAAGATGACTCTTCTTCTTTCACCATGTGTACTTTGCATCCTTAAATCTTCAGCTAGTGTGCTGCTGTGTAACCCTTCTTGACAGAATGAACAGTTAGGACAGTATTTCTAAACTGATAGGGAATTTGTGTTGCCTGATGTCTGGACTCGTCAGAACTCTCACCCAGCATATTATAACCAACCCTTATTTAGAAGCTGTTCTTGTACTTACGTTAGTCATTATTGTTTAATGCCCTTTGTTTCTTGTTCTTACATGCCTTCCAGAGAAAACCCTAAGTCAGAAGCATGCTGGCATACGCTCCGAAATGCGCTGCCTGAATATGACATGGGCAGGTGTGAGCAACACAGAGACTCTTCAAGAGGCAACTTCGGCATAGTTAATACATTCATGTCATTTTTCTAGATTCCATGTCCTTTCATCTCTTTCTCTCCATATTTATTCACCTAAAAATGGAGAGGGGAAATTCAGAAATAATTATAAAGAAAAAAACAATGAGCCTTTTTATTTGGAATGCATCTTATTTGCAATGCAAACAAACGAAAGAATATTGTGCAAATTTCCAGGAGAATGTCAATGATGACTCGCTGAATTTGAACAAATATCAAAAGACTCTGAAATATTTACATCCCAACTAGAGGCAAACGTTTCATTCTAAGTCAGGGAAGGAAGAAAGTCAGGCCACAGCAGGGGAACCAGGACAGCCTGGGTCCCAGCCCTCAGCAACATCAAGGCTCATTCATCCCCATCCAGAGAACACATCAGGAGTTGTAATGAATCCTGTTTCTCTCATTTTACAGGTTTTGTTTCAGAAGTGACCCCTATTTTGACCATTCTAATAATCTTATAAGTAGATTTAAAAATCCAAAGTAAGCAAACTGTGCCTTAATGTTGTGTGTATGGATGATACGCTATCAATGTCTGAATGTTGTATGACTGATTTTCATCATTTCCCTGAAAGAACATATTTAGATAGGCCAGATATGAATTCTAAGCAGTGGCCTCTGTGCATCAGAGGCTGTAGAGCTCAGCAGTTGAGTGTGGATGCTGGAGTCAGACAGCCAGGGGCACCCTGGCCCAGCCACCCACGAGCTATGTGATCGCCTCCCTGTACTTCCGTTTCTTTATCTTAAAATAAAAGAATGATAATGACTTCCTCATGGACTGTTGTAAGAATTAAATAAGTCAATACATGTGAAGTGCTCAGAGGTGTGAGTAGTAAATATTAGTTTAACTAATGACATGAACACACACACACAGGCATACCTGATAAAGCCTACTGAATATTGGATCTGTCAGTGGAAAAAAAAAACAGCAATAAAAATCAGTAGTCAACCTTATAATTCAGGAACTAGATATTCACAAGCAACACAGTTTCACTTTGACTTTCAGACACCACCAACAGACTCATGGTGCTATTCAAGAAAAAGGTCCCAGTGAGGATAAAACATTACCCCCATCGACCTACCTCCAGCCACAGACACCTACATGAAACTCTCTGAATTAGAATTCAGGAAATGGTCTAAATCTGTGAACTCCACCCTATTTATATGGGTGTTGATTTGAATAAACTATTGAGATGATTTAACACATCAATTGTTCAGATTAGAATGAAACACAGTGATTATTCCTCATGGCACCTTTTCTTAACAGTTGGTCAATACCAAATACTCTTAGTCCTACCTACTAGATTGAGGTTAGCATTAACCTAAGTAATACCTTTAAATGAAAAGCAGGATGATATAGTTTCATTATCTCAATGCATAAATCATTTGATGTAACGCAACCAAAGTCCATCACCACAAGAGAAGTGGTGTCCTCTCACGATGTGTCCTCTCACCATGTTGTGTCTAGGTACTTGGTCCACATCTGAATTCTCTTCTAAGTCAGAAATTCTCTTCCATTATTGCACACTTTGCCTGTGACAACCATTTCTGAATTCTTATTCTTAGGCACTTCAGGTCCTAAGAAATGTCTTAAACTACATTTCTCTGGGCAAACCTAGAAACACTTTAGTAGATCCATTAATCCACTTATTCAACCAGCATTTACTGAGTACCTGGTACTCCTGAGCACTCCTCTAGGAAGCATGGTGATGTGAACAGGGCAAGCCCAAGTTCTCACGTGTGAGGACTTCACGGTCCCGTAGGTGAGGCAGAAATGCGAGTGGGTGGGAAGGACACAGATAAAGGCAGGGACCTGCTCTGCTGGCTCCATGAACAGTCGACAGCTCTGACACGGGAGGAAGCTCCATCAAGACTTCCTAACATAAGAGATAATTCCTCCTGCGTGTGGGACAACAGCATATACGATCTCCACCAGATGGCACGGACAGTTTATGGAGGTGGATGTGTAAAGAAAACATCCTCCTCACCACCCCTCACCCCCGCCCCTCCCAAGCAAGCCGCAAAGCGGCTCGGAGCATTCTGCTGGTGCAGCAAGCCCTCGCCTCCTGTTTACACAGCAGCAACTCTCACTCTTTTCCCCAGAAGAAATTTGCTGTACTCTTCCGAAAGCAATTTAGGAAAATATCACTGCTGGCAAAGGAAATCTGTCTTCCTGTCATTGCCAGGAGTGCCAGCAAAAAAAAGATTTGGGGAAGAAAATTGGAGTTTTCCCCCACAATGAAGTTGGTACCCACCTAGAGAGAAGAGTGAGTTCAATGTCCAGTAACAGCCGGTTTTATCCAGGGCGGGCAGGGCAAAGGCCCACACAACTGGACTGCCACGTCTAGTCCTAGAGCTGAAGCTGGAGAAAACACCCTTTCTCTGCTTTCTAGTATCCTCTTCCATCTCAAGATGATAATAAAACACATTTATTTACGTCGAAAGGGAGCTACCTAGAAAAACTGACTTACTGCCTAGCAAGGTGTCCTCCCTGTGAAAGGGAGCAAAGTTGCCAGGAATTTTCCAAAGCTGGTCCACCCAACTGCCTGGAAGGAGTGTGTGAATCTCTAGTACCTGAGAAAGGTGATGGAAAACAGGTCTTTGAAAATGATACATTTTACATTAGAAGGCAATTGGTAGATATTTTATTCTTCAACATGTGATGTCACAGCCTCTGCATGTCTTTTGCAAAAGACCTCTGTCACTCACGGGCCTGGACAGAGGAAATTAAGCAGAGGGAAATTAACAACTACATCTAAGACCACTACAAAGAGTGCCGTGCTCACTATGCACTGGACCCTCATCTAAGTGCTTTGGATACTTCAGTTAATCCCACAGGCAGCCCTATGAAGTCGGTACTGTGATTATCCCCTTTCTTGGATATGGGGCCTGAGGCTCCAGGTTCATGCAAACTAGATACTTATGCCTGAAACACAAAGGGAGAGTGAAGCATAAACAGAAAGGGATCGGAAGATGACAGGAAAGCAAGGAAATACCAATAAATAGTGTCATATAACCTCATTACCAGTTGAAGGAAAGTCCATTCAAATTATTAAAGCATCTTATTTATTCAATAGATTGTGTCTAAATAAATTACTTTTTTCTTTTCATAAACAAATAGAAACATAAAAGAAACTGATAACACGACAGTTAGCAAAGGTTCTTGTAATGGCCTTGGATGTGTGGATTTGGTGGAGCTACAGTCCCCAGTTATCCAACCAAACACGGCTCTAGGGGTTGCTGGGAAGGAACTGTCCAGATGTGAATCGATCCAGTCAGTTGAGTTTGGTTAGAGGAGATTATCCTGGGTAATCCCGAGCCTGACTCCATAGCTCCAGCCCATTCCAGAGGTGCCCAGCCTGCCCTGTAGATTTCGGACTTAGCCAGCCGGCCCCACGGTCACATGAGTGAATGCTTTGCAATGAGCCTCTTCATGCCTGTCTCCTACCAGTTCTGCTTCTCTGGTTGAACCCTAACGGATATAGTTCTCAAAATGTTGATTATAATCAACATATAAGAATGAATCAGTAGTATATTGTGTGTGTATAAAAGCTAGTACTACAAAGGGTATGCTTAAGTGGTTTTAAAATGTTCCCTGCATTCTTGTTTACCTATGAACTTCTGCTCTCTCAGAGGAAGGACTCAGAGAATCATCTTGCTAAGCTGAAGTAAACGTTAAATTTAAATTCTACTTGAATTATTCTGAACAAATTCTGAACTTGTAGAGTCTTAAAGTCGCAGGATGTTAAAAGAGAGAGAAAGAGAGGAAGATATTCCTTCTCTCTGATTTAAAGTACATATTCACACACACACGTATCTATTAGGAAGTACCTACCTAATCCCCATGGATATTTTCATTTATCCAAACAGCATTAATTGAATGCCAGTGACATCCTGAACGCCTTTCAGCTTTATGACTCTGGATGTCATTCTGTATTTCTGGTTTCTCATCTGTAAAAAATGGATAGAGTGCCTGCCTCATAGGACTACTGTGATGATTAAGTTAGTTAATATTAACATTCCCAAAGTCCCTAGAATAGTGTTCGACACATGGTATGTACAAATATAATTTGTGGGCTGGGGAGGCTGGCAAAATCTTCACAGAGGAGGTGGTGTTAGAAAGACTCGGATTGGGTAAGGAACTCAAGGTTCAATCCTGAATAATGGGGAAACCGGTTTGAGCAAAGCTTGCAGGCAGGAATGAGGAAATCTTGTTATATTGACTCTAATTAAACCAGCCTGCCTGCCACGGATGGTTCTCACCAGAATTCCTGGGAGAGAAGGTGAGTGCCAGGTTTTGAACAAAGCAAAGTCTGGATTCTCCCTCTAAACAACATATTTGAGATATCTTAAAAAGTACATGTTATGTTTTTCAGAAGTATTTTATGGTTAAACAAGCTTGGGAAACAGTGTTAAATAAAGACTAACAGGTTTCTTTAAAGCAGGATATCCCCAACAATCTTAATCATCTAACATGCCGACAAAGGTCCCATAGGTGGCAGTTCCCAAAACAAAGGACAGAATCCTCTCTCTCCAGAGCATCTCCCAGGAAAACTGTTCCGAGGTGCACACTGCTGCAAACGCTGCTTGTGTGAACGATATTTTCTGCGTTCTTGATGCTCCGGCACCTGGGGCCTCGCTGACAGGAGAGAGACACCCCCTCAGCCAGTTCTCAGAGATAAACAGCTCACCTGGGACCCACCCCACCTATACCCCAGGAGAATATATTCCTCTGCCCTAATCATCCCAGGGCCATACACCAGACAACTAGAGACAGCCTCTATACCCCAGAGCCCACTGAACTTATTCAAACTCGCCAATCCTCAACCCGCGTAGCCTGCCGTGTCTTGCTTTCCTGTGGAGACCACAATGAAGGCCCTGTCCCCACTTGTGCCTCCTGAGCCCACACCGCCCCGCCCTGGCCACGAACTGTGAGTAACAAACTATCTTTTCAATTGCAATTGTCTCCTAATCTGTTGGCCTTACCATACCACACCTGAATAACAATAAAACCTACAATTTAAAACATTGATATTGGCAAGAAAGGGCTGTCAAAGTCATTTAAGCAGAAGAGTAACATCATTATGTTTTGGAAGTATTCATCTTGCACATAACCTCTATACCACATTAGGAATTCCCCCAGCATCGTTAGAGCCCGGGGAAGGCAAAACCAACCTGAAAATTTAATTGAGAAACACAGTGGGGGCTGGGGAGCCCCAACCCCCACCTATCTAGGGAGAAGTCCTGATAAGCTCGATGAGCCTTGGGAGCACAGAGCATCTCAAGGAGGGCTGTCCCCTTAACCTGTCTCGGACACCCTAGGAACGTGGGCCAAACCCAGCAGTCGGAGGCAATGTGACAGAAATGAGCAGCTGTAGCTTCTCCATTGTGTTTAGGCAATTCTAGAGCTCTGTGGTAATCAAGACTTGTGACTTACCTAAAACTTTTCAAATGGAGGTACACCAAAGGAATTGGGAAACTTATCCTATCTCTGAACACTTCATGGCCTTATTTTTCTTACCTGAAATATAAGGTGTTGATTCAGTTATTTTGTAAAGTATTTTCCAGCTCTGAAATTCTGTGATTCTAAACTATTCTACAGAGCTACTAATTCCAGCAAATTTTATAATCCTATAAAATCACCTTAAGTCACAAATGTCAGGATTGATACAGAATTTTTCCATCTTTGTGTCCTTTTTTTTTTTTTCCTGTGCTACACCAGTTCACCAAAGTGCACATCTCTTTTGTGGAGTTACAATTACCCCTACTATTTATTGTGAGCCAATTAAAATAAATATTTTACTTTGGAAAAGGAAATGTACTTTTTTCCTAGACCCATGCCAACCCTCATTCCACACCTTGCCCCATCATTTCATCAACGGTGATCTTTATCTGCAGTGGGAAAAGACATTAGGAATTTAATGACTCATAGCCCCACCAGAGCTCTTTTAGGTCAAGGGCACATAGGCTGCACCCCTCCCCCACGCAAGGGAGCACTTGGCAGAACTCTGAATGGGACTGCAGTGAAAAAAAATAAGGAAATGAATCACAGGGCTTGACCAAGACTTACTAGTTCTGTCTCCAAATGAAGAAACAATGATAAAACAGATGGTTGTCTGAAAAACAAGTAAGAGCCAAGAGTGGGAGACAGAAAGACATTAGCTGAAATCTTCTGACAGAAGTTTACAACTTGATAGAAAGTGATTTCCTGGATGTCCATGCAAGCCAGCTGCCTGTCATTTGATCTGTGCTTGGATCTCAGGTTTCTCATATGTAAAATGTCAGGTTTGGAACAGATGATATTTCCAATTAAATGTCTTCTTTAGTCACTAAATACGGAGCTCAATACTGAATTGATTGACCATGTTTTTCCAATACGGAAAATAGATACCCAGGTATTACTAGATTGTAACAAAGCTACCTAAGAAGTATGATCATTCCTCAAAGAAATTGCACAGGAAAAAAACAAAAAAAGTTCTGCAGTCAGGAGCATTAATCCTGCCTAAGCAAGCCAAAATTGGAATGCATGATAGCACAATTGCAAGGGAAGAAAATGAGCAAAGGATAAAACAATTGACACTTAGTTTGGCCAAGGGATGATCAGTCATGAGAAAGAAAGGCAAAAGCAGTAATAAAGTAGAAAAGATTTGCTCCATTACTCAGCAGTGTGAAGAAGCAGGTGTGAATGATAGCAGGGAACGTTGGAAGATGTGGACCATGTATTTCCTATTTTCTAGACACTCAAGTGCTGAGAGGTTGTGTCTGTGGAAGCATTCAACTGTTGCAGTCAAACAATGTTGTAATTATTTTTACACTCCTGTAGGGAAACCACTATATATATTTATTCAATTTGTCTTTATTGAACATCTACTTATACATAACTGAATTAATTACTTTAGTACCCAGAAAGATAAATAATTCTTGCTTGTAAGAAGTTTGCTATCAAGTGAGGGAAACAGCTAATGACAACTCACTATAAGAAGTGCTATTGCAGAAGTATAAATTTAAAAAACAAAGGAAGAAATACTTCTAGCAAAAATCTTATGCCAAAGGTGAAATTTAACCTTAGCTATTTTTTTAAATTTCAGAATATGATGGCGGTACAAACACTTTGGTTACATATATTGCCTATGCACTGCCCAAGTCAGAGCTACAATCGTGAACATCCCCTAGACAGTGTGCCCCGCACCCATTAGATGGGAGTTTACCCATCCCGTCCACCCCCCCTCCCGCCTGCCCACCCCCTGATGAATATTATTGCCATGTGTGACATAAGTATTGATCAGTTAATACCAATTTGATGGTGAGTACCAGTGGTGCTTGTTTTTCCATTCTTGTGATACTTCGCTTCGAAGAATGGGCTCTAGCTCCATCCAGGATAATACCAGATGGGTTAATTCACCGTTTTTTATGGTTGAGTATACTCCATGGTACACATATACCACATTTTATTAATCCACTCATGTATCAATGAGCACTTGGCAACTCACTATAAGAAGTGCTATTGCAGAATATAAACAAAAAGAACAATGGAAAAAAATACTTTTAGCAAAAATTTTATGCCAAAGGTGAAATTTAAACTTAGTTTTAATGAATAGATAAATTTTAATAGGCAAATTGAGAGGAAGAGCATTTTAGGAAGATAGAACAGAGAGAGCAAAGGCATTCTTCAAAATGGTTTACAAAACCCTTCTAAATCAGATCTCCACTTAAATTTCCTGCTCACAATTTTCCCCACCCACCAAACTTCTCACAGTCCTTATATTTATTTGCCACATTCTCTGGAACCTCAGGACCAGAAACCCTTTTCTTCTAAACTTCATTACCTAGAAAATTCCTACTTTTCCTTTAAAACAGAAAGTAATTATTTTAGGCTTTACAGACTATACAGTCTCTCTCACAACTATTCAACTCTGCCATTACAGTGTGAAAACAACCATGAACAATATTTAAACAAATGAGCATGCTGTGTTGAAATATAACTGAATTTACAAAAACAGGGGGAGGGTTGGATTTGGGCCATGGGTCATACATAGTTTGCCAACCTCTGCTTTAGAATATCACTGTCTCCTGGAAGAAGATGGTTTTTCAGTCCCATGAAATATATGTGTATGTTCTATGCAATATAACTGTCTCATATGCTATTGGTTGTTTCATTGAAACTCAAATTTAACTGGGCATCCTGTATTTTATATGGAAATCCTAATATACATCCATCATAACTTTCTGTCTTCATAACAGCATGCCCAAAATTGTAAGTGTTCAATTTCTGGCAAAACATGTACTGTATCTAGCCTCCCTTTAGCATACCTGTCCCCAACCCTTCCTCTTCAATTCACCCTCCCCTAGACTCTCTGCCCTGTGCTAGTTTGTTAATTGGTTTTAGAGAATAAGAAAGTAATTTTCATTTCCTTAAGGGGTGTTTAAGGAATTAAGGAAGCTTTGTCATGTCAGATACAGAAAATAATAGTCTCTAGATTTCCTCGTTCCCTGTGTTTTGTACTGTTGTGTTAATCTAAAAGCCAGCATTTGATCATCTCCTTATAATTCTTCTTGGTGATTCAGGGGCTGTGCTGCCTGTAGCCAGGTTTGCCGTGATAACTTATCTCAATAGGACAGAAATTTATTAACTAGTTAAATTTCAACTGGGGCTATTTTCAAGAGTCTCCTCATCTGGGCTTTTACAGTAAACCTCTTGTCTCCAAGGTGGAATGAAAGCCTTTGCTTCCCGTTAAAGGAATCTCAGACACCAGACAATCTGGGAGAATTTTTTCTTGCTGTGGGGGGTGGGGAGAGAGTGGGGAGGAACATCCGTGAACCCGCGAGCTATCCGCCAGCCCCAGCTCTCCAGGCCCCTTGCTTCTTAATCACTGGGTCACAGGTTTGTCCTCTATCTCCTCCTCTTCTACAGGTAACTCACCCTCTGCCCCACTGGCTGTTCACACTAACACACATGATTTAAACGTGTTGGTGTTTTAGTGTAATGAATAACTGCTATGACACAGTTGCCTTCTGCCTACTCCTACCCAAGGCCTCCTCCAGCTGGGACCCTGTGACATCTTCCTCTTCCTCCTATGATGATGGTCACAACAGTAATAGTATTACCCCCCATGGGGATGTTGAGGGGGTGACTTAGGGTTACCCCTACTCTGAATCACTGTTACCTTTGGTTGCAGGATATAAGTAGTATTGAAATCCAGAGACCATACATATGAAACACCTACATGTCCAACTCTTTTATAAAGCATGAATCATACTGCCTTTCTCCCTGCATCTCATCGCCCAAGTGCCTCCCACCTCACCTCTCCATAAGTGCCTTTCAAGTTGCTGGGAGAATATTCTCTCTGAGATGCAACTGTTCACCTGCCACTCCTGTGCCCAGGACCAGCCGCAGTCCCTAGTGAGGGCAGGATGAAATCTAGACGTGTCTTTACCGTCTTCTCTTTTGGTGCTATCTGCTGCTCCAGCCTGGCTTTTCACTGCGACCCAGAGTCAACTTCACATGTTGCCGTGCTTTCTCCATGCGTGAGCGCACCTTCTGCGCGACTCGCCCTTTCACTGATTCATGCAGCACCTATTAACTGAACATCTGATTCAAGCCAGGCTCAGTGAAACACCCTGGGGGCGAAACGGTGGAATGAGCTTACCGTCCGCTGAAGGATGAAGAGAACTGAACAGGGAAACACAGTCAGTGATGAGAGATGTGACCAGGAAGCACAGGGAGCACACAGGACAGACGGTTAACTCCGAGAGGGAAATGGATGGGGTCTATCTGAAATTCAGACTTAACTGGGTGTCCTTAATTTTTATTTGCTAAATCTAGCAGCTATGCGTGTGTGTGCATGTGTGTGTGTGTAACACTATCTTCTGATGCAGAATCATCCCAGCAAAGATACCTGATCACTATTTTTATTTGTATCCTCTTATGTTCCTTACTCTACCACTGCCATTTAGCCATTAACAACTAAATTGTTTTTTTAAAAAAACAAAAAAACCTAGCAATACACGTATTCTTCTAGCCAGTAGCAAAATCCACATTTCTACTTTGGCCTGGGAATTATAGTATCCACCAATGACAGCACATAAGGCTCCCTGAGGTTTTTACTACAGATGTCATTTGACACATTTATTACTCCCAACATTCAAAGATATTCCTAGAGGAATGAATTTTAATTAATTTATTTATGGGGTTTTTGTTTCCAGTAGACAATTATTTAGGTAGTATCTTCAGTGGGGGAAAGTCCCTGAACACACTCTTGTACCTTGAGCACCCTCTTTAGCCAGCCCTATGGATGAGGGAACAAATTGCCTCCTGGGATAAGTGTGTTGCCACTTAGATTACAGCATCACGACCCATCTCTCAGGCCTTCAGGAAACCAGATGCTGTCATATCAAGTATTTGCTTTGTTGGTCTGGGGAAAATTAGCTCTTCAATTTCAAGCTTGACGGTCCCAGGCAGAGTTGTGTTCTAGAAACATATATTGCACTGTGTTGCCTTAAACCTGAGTGAGCAATCTCAAAGGAGGGTGGGACAGGCAGAGTCTCAAGAACTCAGCTCAGGTGAGGAACTCCAAGCCAGCAGGACTTCAGACAACACATCTGACATCCCAGGAGCCTCCTCTCAATATTAATCTCATAGATGAATTACCTATAACATTTTTCTAGTAAATAAAATCATTTTTAGTGAAATAATAAAGTTGGGGAAGGTTTTTGAGATTATTTTCCTTAACTGGAATGCCAATATTTTCATGTCCTCTAAATTGTTACTGTTCTCTTAATTTAAAAACAAAAAACAAAAAAAATACCTCCCAGAGAGGCAATTAAGTATATTAAAATAGTTTTAAAGATATACTCTGTTAACTATGGCTATATCTAGAGGGAGGAATTATGGAGTAGTTCTACCTTTTTATTTTGTATGTTTGAATGTCTTTCAGAGAGAATATATTTTCTCAGATCATACATATATTATTTTTGTAATCAGAAAAAGCAATTTCCCCAGGCTGAAAACTTCATCCCTTGTTCTACATAAAGCAAGGCCTTTGAATATCTCTCAGTGAATTGTATCCCACATATATTTTGCCTACGCCATGATGTCACGCACTGGTAAATGCTCAATAAATATTAGCCAAATAAAATAATCAAGAAGGAAACAGCATTTGCCTCTCACCACCAGGAACACTGTGCAAAGGCCCGTCTGTCACTGCCTTGTCATCCTTACATGGCTGCATTCCAACTAAAATGAGTGGAAAACGAGAAGAGAAAAGACAGAAGGGACATCTCTGAGGGGTGAGTTGAGCCTCGGCCCCTCATGTCCGCACACGCACCTCTCACTGAGTAATGCTAGCAGGCCGTGCTTGTGAATGCCTTTGTTCATTTTTCAAATCCGCCCTCGGTCCAAACCTGTGCCTTCCTCTGCTCCCGCTGGCCCAGCCCTGCCTGCCTCGCCCGGCCTCCTTGCCATCTCCACAGCAGTGTTGGGTGCCCTGGCAACCCCGATTGTATTATAAAACCCGTTTATGCCCTTGGTTCACTGCCACGAACAGTGAAACACAGGCACATCTAGAGTGGAATGAAGTGCAATTTCAAATGACACATCACCACCACCCCACCCTGCTCGCTCCCGCCCAGCGCTGTACCCTGCCTCCGCGGGAGGTGTGTAATTACCTAGGCACGCGCTTGGAGAGACTGAGTCACCTGCCAGGGGAAGGCTCACCTCCTAAGCCTGGTTGCCTTGTCAAAGAGTTAGCTGAGCACTAGCAAGTGCGCTATTTTTATTCAAAGCTTGGGCTCCAAACGAAGCTAAACCTGGTTAGGAAATGACGTCAAAAAAAAAAAGAAATACTAAATTTGCTTTCTGGTAATTCCAAGGAAAGAAGTTTTTGCAGCCCGCCTGTTGTCCAGGAGGGCAACACAGAGTGGTTTGATCAGGAACAGCTATGTAATGTTTCTGCGGGAGAAATCAGCTACAGACGCTGGGCACCACGCACCTGCAACATCAGCGCCAGTGCAATTGCTGCTGCACGCAGTGGTGGGGGGCCCAGTTGAGCCGACTGACGAGGACCCAAAGCAGAGGATGGGGCAAGACTCACGACAGCGCCCACAGGCTCTGGAATGTTCCTTGGCTCCCACATCACTAAGGCAATCTGGTGCCTAATCCAGAACAACCGGAGACCATGGTGACTAACTCAAGCCCCTGGTGGGGTTTGGGTACAAAACACCAGAAACAACCCCAAGTGCCTAGAGCTCTTGGGAAAGAGCTATAGTTATTAATTCTTTACCAATACGATTTTATAGGATCCACAGACTCCTTACCTGCCTTTCACCGACAAACTCCCATTTCTTCACCTTTATGTTAAAACAGAAATAATATTTAGGACCCAGTCAGCAATTGTATCTTTTTAGGCGGTAATAATAGTTTAAGGTTTTTTAAAATCTGAGCCCAAAGATAAGAGGGTTAAAGGAGGCTAAGGGCTGGGATTGAGGGGGATGACCTTGAAACACTGAGTCTGGACCCAAGTTGCTGGAATCCAAACAGCTCCCCTCGTCCACAGGGGCCTCAAAGCCGAACGTCCTGTGTGACGGAGGCCCAGGGTGTGCAAGTCTGGAGAAAGCACTTGACAAATCCAGGGAGCACGTGAAGAACGAACAAGGTGCATCCACTTCTTCTTTCTTCTCCCACCTAGTGACTGCAGTTCTGCCTAAGAAGGACAGGAAACACTTATCACACCATCTTTGTTTGTGCTCCAGTGAATTTAAATGCACGGGCTTGGACAAAGTCTCGGAGCAGGGGGCGTCTGTCTCCTGACACTTCCCACCCCCACCCCTGGCCTCTCTCTCTGTTCCCTTTTCCATTTCACTGGCCTCACCTCCTTCATCTTCAGCTGTCTGCTGGTGCTTGATGACTTAGACGCATGAAATCAGGTTGGCAAGATCAATAACTAGCTGCCCCGTGGAGAACATATGTGAAGGGCAGGCTTGCAGGCAGGATGAGGAGCTATTCTGCAGCAATCCTGGTCAGAGGTAACAGCAGCCTGAGCTACGGTGGCACCTGATGACTTCCAGAGAAATAGGAAAATTCAAGGGCTGGATACTGGGGAGTTAGAATCAGTTAATTGGAAAGATTATTCTCAAAGTCAGGAAAACAAATTCCAGCTATGTTCTCTTCAGATCAGGGTTATAATAATAGTGGTTAAAGTTAATATTTACCATATGCCTTTACACTGTTCATCTTTGTAGCAAGACAAGAGGAGTTAGCAATAAAACAGTTAGCAGTGGGTGTTCAAATCCTAGCTCTCCCTCACTACCTATGTGACCTTGGAAAAGTTCTTAACCTCTCTGTGCCTCTGTTTCCTTGACCATCTTGTAAGGATTAAAGGAGTCAATGTATGCCCTTGACCTCATGCATTTTTGTGTCTAGTAATCTAGCACATTCTTTCTCTGATCTTAAGACCAACAAGCTCACCTTCTTGGCAAGCAGATGTACCAACCACACAATACTATGCTACACTGTCACTGTTTATTTCATGTGATACCCGCCAGTGTCTAGGTCAGATCCTGGCACGTCCTAAGAAATTAATGGTGACACAGCTTGGAGACCAGTGAGATGGTCTCTCCCTAGCCTACCCCAACCTTCCATTCAGACTCTTGCTGTCACTTAAGAGAGCCTTTTCTCATATAATCCTAAGAGCCACTCATGACAGGGACAATTTAAAATATTACTGCAGGGACATCTACCTGACTTTTAAACCTTTAAACAAACACATGGGTATTATTTGTTGAGTATGTACACTTTGTTGCTTCCACAGCAGGGTCACTGCTTCATAATTTTCAAAATTAGCAAGAATATTACTCATACACCTAGCTCTATTGTGGGTATTCTGTTTCTAAACAGGTCAGAGGGGCGAGGAAAGCTCCAGATGTCTGGGAAGTCTCCTCCCTCCCTGAATCCCGCCTGCCCTAGCATAGTTGTATCACTAAAAGATATTTGGAAGCATCTACTTGCACAGTTAATAAATGAGGATGTTTCATATGTTTTTCTCCCTTGGGATTAATAATATAAAGCATAATTAATTACATTTTAAATTTGATTTTTAGTATGTTTTAAACTATCATGAAACCTAATCTGTTCTATTAATTTTTATTGAATTCAATAACATTGAGTAAGTTGATTTGGGTTACTTTCTTACCCAGACTTTCAACCTTTTCTTTATAAATGGGGATTTCTATGAGTCTAGGCCAGGATACCTCCCCCAGTCCCTCGTGCTGTAAGGGGTCAGTAAGTCATTAGTCCTTCAAGTTTCCTCTGTCATCTTGCTCTCAGGGACTTAGCTAAATTCACCAGTAGTTTTACACTAATAGTTTTTATTACATTAGAGAAAACTGGTTTTCATCATAAATTTTTAATTGCAATTTCTCCAGTGACTAAAAGTCCAGAAAAGAATATGAAGAGAAATATCAAAATGCTTATATAACTAAGGCTAAATTAGATGAAAAGAATTAAATAGGTTTAAGTTAGGTAAACATTGACTGAGTAGGGTAGGCATCTGCAGTTGATATAAATATTTAAGGATGAAGCCATCCAGGACAGAGAATTGTAACTGTAGATTACCAGGAACAAAGTAAAATGGAGATTCAAGTGTAGATCAATATTATAATAATCAAGCTGACAGAATTATCAAACTAACTGAAAATACTGGGAGGAAGTCATTTTTTTCACAAAATAGTAAGGATACAATTTAGGAGGGGCCTGTCTTGGCACAAGATCATCAGTGTTTTCTAAAACTATTTTACATCTTTTTAAAAATACATCATCAGAAGAGATTCCTCTCCTCAACTCTGGCCAAATAAAGTTGAATATCTGGATGGAAGGGATGACCTTACGATAAAATATAAATTACCAAAATACAAATATAAATTACCAGATTACCAAACCAAATCTCAAAAGAAACAGAAAATCGAAGTAGACCAATTATCATAATTGTCAACCTGTTACCCCCCAAAACACTACCAGATCTGGACATTTTCACAGGGAAAGTTTACCAAATTTGTAAAGAAAATATTACTGCAATTCAATTTAAGCCGATTCATAACTTTTAGACAAAAGAAAAGTCAAAAATTCTTTTCAGGAAGACTTTATAATATTGACTCCAATCACCTGACAAAGAGAAAACACACATGCCACACATTATAGATAAATTTCTAATCTGAACATGAATGCAAAAATCTAAATAAAATTATTAGTGAATAGAATCTAGCATATTTAGATAATATTTAACATATTAAAACAATATACAATTTTTTTTTTTTTGAGACAGAGTATCACTATGTTGCCCAGGCTAGCTCCGAACTCCTGGGCTGGAGTGATCCTCCTGCCTCAGCCTCCTGAGTAGCTGACACTATAGGTGTGTGCCACCATGCCCTACTAGAATATACATTTTAACAAAATAAAGTTCATAGCCAAAATTAAGAAATGTTTCACTATTAAGTTATTAATATAACTTACCAGATTGAGAGAAAAATCATGTAATTGTCTCTATGGATGTTATAAGGCATTTGATAAAACTCAACATGCTTAAATTTTAAACATAATATGTAAGTCTTAAATATATAAAACTAAACTTATGTAAGTGCATGCACACATTATACTTAGTGAAGAAATACTAGATATATTTCTATTAAAATGAAAAACAAATTAGAAACTCAAACAACTCAATAGCAATAAAATAACCCAATTTAAGAAATGGGCAAAGGACCTGAATAGACATTTTTCAAAAAAGACACAAAGATAGACAAAAGGTGTATAAAAAAATGTTCAACATCACTAATTATCAAAGAAATTCAAATTGAAACCACAATGATATATCGCCTCACAGCTGTCAAGAGGACTATTACGTGGAAAAAGAAAAATAAGTACTGGCAGGGGTGTGGAGACAGGGGAATTTTCGCACACTGCTGGTGGGACTGCAAGTTTTCCACAGCCGCTATGGAAAACAGTATGGAAGTTTCTCAAAAAATTAAAAATAGAACTACCATATGACCTGGCATCCCACTACTGGCTACATATCCAAAGGAAATGAAATCAGTGTGCTGAAGATATCTTCACTTCCATGTTCATTGCAGCACTATTCTCAACAGCCAAGATATGGAATCAACCTAAGTGTCCACTGATGGATAAATGGATTTTAAAAATGCAGTATATATGCACAATGGAATACTATTCAGCCTACAAAAAGAAGGAAATCCTGACATTTGTGACAACATGGATGAATCTGGAGACATTATGTTAAAAGAAATAAGCCAGGCACAGAAAGACAAATGCCACATCATCTTATGTGTAGAATCAAAAAAAGTCGAACTCACAGAAGCAGAGAGCAGAACGGTGGTTACCAGGGGCTGGGGAGAGTAGACAGTCATAGAGACGTTGGTCAAAGGAGACAAAATTTCAGTTAGACAAGAGAAGTAAGTTCAAGATATCTATTGTTCAACATAGTGACTATAGTTAATAATAACATCTTGAATACTTGCAAATTGCTAAGAAAATAGATTTTAAATATTCTTGCCACAAAACATGACAAGTATGTGAGTAATGCATATGTTACTTTGTTCAGTTTAGTCATTCCACAACGTACGCATATTTCAAAACATCATGATGTATACCATAGATAAAATTTTGTCAATTGAAAGATTAACTAATTAATTTTTTGAAAAGAAAACCAAGAATAGCAGTAGCATAACTTCATTAAAATTGTTCTGGGGTTGTTAATCAATAAAAGTAGGCACATGAATGAAATACAAAATATAAAAATTTAAGACAAATTACATTTGTAATTATTTTCTGAAAATGGACTTGTATACAGAGAAAACCCATGGAATTGACTAAAAATTATCACAAGCAGTAAGAAAATACACATAATTACTAGATAAAATTCAGTCACTTGCCCACAAGTAAACAACACCAAGTTAGAAAATATGATGGAAGGGGAGATGCACTTTTGCAACAGCAACAAAAAAGATGCAATACCTAGTGATAAACATAACAAGATATATACAAGGCCTATTTTTTTTTAATTTAAATGCTACTGAGAGACTATGATAAAAACTGCCATTTGTTCCTCATTTCCTATCACAGGACACAAAGTTTCAGATATACAGAAGAAATGGATTTTGAGATTTATTGCATACCAGGGTGATTATAGTCAATAATAGTGTATTATATATTTCAAAATAGCTAAGACAGTAAATTTCAAATGTTACCATAAAAAATGATAGGTAATCAAGGCGATGGATATGTTAATTAGCTTGATTTAATCATGCCACATTGTGTACATATATCAAAACAACACCTTCTACCCCATAAATGTATACAATTATGATTTGTCAGTTAAGAAGAAATTTAATGCAGCCCCTAGATTTTAGCTGGGCATAGATCCACCCAGAATAAAAACTGTGTTTTGCAACATTGCTTGCAGGTCAGTATGATCATTAGGCTAAGTGCTAGCCCATGCAGTATAAGTGAAAATAGGGTGTGCTATTTCTGGCAGAGTGTTAAAGAGAGGAGGCAGCCCACTCTCTTCCTCCTTGCTGAGCACTTGAAGGTGGAGCTGGAACAGCCATCTTGTCCAGTGAGGCAGATGCTGTGCTGGGGATGGCGGACTAACAAAACAGAAAAACCTGGGTCTCCAATGATGGCATGGAGCCACCACGGAGCCCTGGACAAACCTATGTTCATTAGAAAGCTTTCTTGTTTACGGAATTCCTACTTCATGCCTTCAATCAGTCACAGCTGAATTTAATTTTGATGCAGCGACCTAAAAGAAGACTTAAAATCAAGACAAGCTGAAGGAGCTCTGTCTTTCTAAAAAGCTCTGCTTTCTGTGTTTGCTCACTTCATACCAATTACCAACCCCCATCCCTCCATCTCCCTATTCCTCACGAGAATACTTATTTCTATCTTTTATTGCATTGTTATATTTGCAAACATTTAAAAATAAGTAACTTCCTAACTCATCTTCATGACCCAAGAATCCATCCTCCACACTGCCCTATATTATCTTTCTAATTAAAAATTTGATCCTGCCAGTCTTGTGTCTAAGATTATTCATCAGTGTTCCACCATTTACGAACTTCTTAAATCCTTCATAACCTGGCCCTTGGCTCTATCTTTCACTTTCTTTCCCAATTTACCTGCACAACCACCCCACGATTCCATCTGAATAGAATCCCTGGCAGTTCTCCCAGAGCACTGGACTCTTTCACGCCTCCGTGGCTTTGGCTTTCCACACTCTGTTCTGTCTGCCCCATATGCCTCCTCTGTGTGCATCGTTCTCAGCTTGTGCTAGTAACACCTCTGGGAGAAGCCCTCCACGTCTCTTCTCTGCCCCCCCCAAACCAAGCAGACGCTCCCCCTTCGTAGTTCTTTTCTGGATTCCCTTCATACCCTCACATAACCTCTAAATACGTAGTCCCCCCTTGTCTGTGGTGTCACTTCCCTTGGTGTCAGTTATCCCCATTCAACTGCAGTCCAAAAATAGATGAGGACAGTACAATAAGGTATTTTGAGAGAAAGAGAAAGAGAGAGACCACATTCGCATGACTTGTATTACAGTATATTGTTGTAGCTGTTCTATTTTATGGTTATTGTTGTTAATCTCTTACTGTACCTAACTTATAAATTAAACTTTGTCATAGGTATGGATGTATAGGAAAAAACATAGAATATATAGGGTTCAGTTCTATCCCCAGTTTCAGGCACCCACTGGGGGTCTTGGAACATATTCCTCGCAAATAAGGGGGAACTACTGTATCACAAACGCTGGTTTCTCAGCTTTCCACCCCATTAGAACGTAAACTCCTTGAGAACAAAGACTGGACCTTGTTCACATTTGTGTTTCAATAACAGGAACAATTTGGGTGGTATAGTAAACTTTAAAATAAATATAGAGCTAATTAATCAATCTCTAGAGCAGTTTTTCTTAAACCTGAAAATGTATAGGCCAACTTAGAGTACTGCTGCTATATCCAGTTTGAAAAACACTACCTTGGAATTAAGTGGTATCACTTTAAATGATCACTGAGCATCAGTTCAATTAAAAATATCAACACAGAAGCTAAAACTGAATAGTAGTACTGGGATAAAAAGAGGTCATCCAGATAATCATAAATAAGTATATGGGTTTTTAAAAATTATCCAAATAAATTGTCCAAGTATTTGGATATTAACTGGACATCCAATTATTATACAAATAAACACAATTTTAAAATATTCTCATTTACATTGTACATCCCTCAAAAACGTGTCTGTGGATTTCAATTAGAGAAGCAGAATTATTTATTATTCCTTTAGGAGTCATATGCCACTTACCCCAGGAAACTGCAAATTTTGCATAATATTTGTGGATGTGGTTTCATAAATGCCTCAAGCCCACCATGAACTTCAAGTTAAGAACTCCCACTTTAATGAAGTTCCCTAGAATACCTTCACCTGCAGCTTACTCTGGGAGGTCAGGCTAATTTAATGCTACAGACACTTGCCTTTCACCCAAAACAGAATCATTGCATGGCCATGGAGCCAACCTTTGGGGAGCACTCCAGTGAGCAGAAGAGCCTTTTTGACTCTACTAAATGATCTATGACTTCCCGAAAGATTACCTCCGAGGCTAAAACCTCTGTGAGAAATTTTTGTTCCAGACCCAGGCTAACTGGACCTCTGGCCTGAGTTTAACCCAGCTTCTCTACAAAAATTCTCCCAAAGACCCACAAAGCTTTAAGTTCCTTGCAGTATTTGTCCATCAGTACTTACCTCCAGGCCATTTGAAGTTTAATTGAGAAACTCAAAAGCCTAACAGTCTCTGGGATAGAAAGTATGGAGAGCCCAGTCCAGAAAGATCTTTCCCCATGGCACTGCAATCCTTTCTAAGACATGGGAGTCCCCTTGGAGCTCTACAGGCAGCGTCAGTGCCCTCAGCTGGTATTTGCAAGGCCCACGTTTTTCGAAATAAATTACTAAGACAGTAACAAAAAGCAAAATCACTTCCTAGAAGAGTCACTACAGAAGTGTTCAAAAACAGTGCTGGGTCTATTTCAAAGATAAGAGCCTCAAAAATGTGAAGGGATATTTTGATAGTTAACAAGTAATTAACCACAGCATTCTTCAAAAGAAGAACACACATTTTACACAAATAATTTTCACCAATAAAATTAGTCCTAAAACCAGTTTTGAGCAGCCATGTGATACAATACTCTTCCTTCATTATATTAAACTCTGTAGGTGTGGCACACATTGAGCTCTAATTCTATGATCGTGGTAAGATGACCTCATAAAATAACCTACACTGCTGTACCCCAAGAGGAAACTGTGTGTGCTTAGGTCTTTCAGTGCTTCAGTATGTCTTTGATTGAGAAATAAAAACCTGAACTAATTATTCATCCTTCCAATTCTTCTTTCTACACAGAATTCCCCCATGTGTCACCATCCTGTATGTACAAATGCAGTCAGAAAAACTGCACTAACTCTAATTCACTGGATTGTACAAATTATATCTAACACACAATTTTACCACTATAATCATCAAATTTTATAGCAGGAGGTAGAACACACATAAGATAAATACTCATTTCACTGTTGTCCACTGAACTGATTAGGAGAGATGATAGGTCTCCAAATGTACCCAAGGAAGAAGGTAAATTTATGCCAGAAGATAAAAACAGGGATGATTCCAAGTGCCGGTGAGGACACAGAGTAACTGGAACTCTCCTACTACATTGCTCATGAGAATGCAAAATGGTGCACTACTCTGGAAAACAATTTTATTTTTTTAATAAAGTTAAGCATACACTTAACATATGACTTAACCATTCCATTTCTAGATATTTACCCCAAAGAAAAGAAAGCATATGTCCATACAACCACTTATATACAAATGTTCATTGCAGCCTTTATTTATTAATATAATTGCCAAATACTAGAAATAACCTGCACAAGAATCCTCACCTCAGGCTCTGCTTGTTAGGTACCTGGTTTTCCTGATGATGACAAGTTATGATTTAAAAAATGAATAGATAGGCTGAGTGCAGTGGCTCATGCCTGTAATCCTAGCACTCTGGGAGGCCAAGGCAGGAGGATTGCTTGAGGTCAGGAGTTCCAGACCAGCCTGAGCAAGAGCGAGACCCCATCTCTACTAAAAATTAACTGGGCGTGGTGGCACGTGCCTGTAGTCCCAGCTACTACGTGGGAGGCTGAGGCAGGAAGATCGCTTGAGCCCAGGAGTTTAAGGTTGCTGTGAGCTAGGCTGACGCCAGGGCACTCTAGCCCAGGTGACAGAGCAAGACTCTGTCTCAAAAAAAAAAAAAAGAATAGATAAACAATAATGGAGAAAATGAATGCTAAGAACTATAAGCAGAGCAATAGGAAATGAAGGTAGGATTGCGAAGAAGTTATAAGCAACAGAATATTACCAAATTTATATTTTATATTTATCTTACTTCTTAGACATAAATTGCCACTTAAGTAAAGAACAAAAAAAGATGTTTTAAAGGGATAGAAACATAAGAATAGGATTATTTTAAGTGAAAGGCTTTTCTGTAAGCCACTCTGGAGAATTGCTTGGCAGTTCCTCTAGAAATTAAAAATAGTCTTACTATACTACCCAACAACTGCAATCTTGGACACTTATCTCAGAGAAATGAAGACATATTTTCACACAGAAACTTGACTTGTACAGGAATGTTCGTGGCAGCCTTAATTATAATAGCCCAAAATTGGAAACTACACAAATTTCTTTCAACGGGTGAATGATTAAATAAAGTATGGTACATCTATACCATGGAATGCTACTCAGCAACGAAAAGAACAAACATTGCCTGAATGGATCTCCAGGGAATTATGCTGGGTTAAAATGGCCAATCCCAAATGTTATTTATAGTATGACGCAGTTTATACAACATTCTTGAAATGACAAAATTATGGAAATAGAGAACAGATTAGTTGTTTCCAGGGGTTAGGGATGGGGTGAAAGGATGGTGTAGCTGTCAAGGGTTAACTTCAGGGGATGCGGTGGTGAGGGTGCAGGTAAGAACTTGGATTGTGAAGGTGGTAATTCCAGGCTCCACATGTGGTGAAATCGCATGGAAATACATACACTGTATCAGGCAGGGTTCTCCAGAGAAATAAAACCAACAGGATGGGTGGATGGATAGATAGATGGACAGATACAGAAAGATATATGAGAGGAGATTTATTGGACGAATTGGCTCACGTGACCATGGAGGCTGAGAAGTCCCACGATAGGCCATCTATGAGCTGGAGAACCAGGGAAGAAGGTTTTGGGGCTCCATCCAAGTCCAAAGGCCTGAGAATCAGGGATGCCAATGGTGTAACTCTCAGACCAAAGCCAAAGGCCTGAGAACCTAGGGGGCTGCTGGTGCAAGTCCTAGACCCCAGAGAATCTGGACTTCTGATGTCCAAGGGCAGAAGAAGTGGGTGTCCCAGCTCCAGGAGACAGTGAACAAATTCACCTTTTCCCTGCCTTTTTGTTCAACCAAGGCCCTCAGCAGACTGAATGGTGCCCACCCACATGGGGTGAGGGTGGATCTTCCTTACTCAGTTCCCTGATTCAAATACCAGTCTCTTCTGGAAACACCCTCACAGACATACCCAGAAGTAACGCTTTATCAAGTATCTAGGTAACCCTTAACCCAGTCAAGCAGACACCTAAAATTTAACGATCACACACATTTTCATGTATACTGGTGAAATCTGAGTAAGTTCTATGAATAGTACCAATGTCTGTATCTTGATGTAGATACATTATACTTATATAAAATGTTAACATTGGCTGGGGAATGGTACACAGGACCTTCACATACATTTCTTTGCAAAACCTCCTGTGAATCTATAATTATTTCAAAATAAAAAGTTACAAAAATAAGAAAAATTTAGTAAGAGGTTTTTCTAAACATTATCACAAATTAATCATTTTAAGCACACTTTTAAGTATTCTACATACATAGTTCTCTAAGGTATTCGTTTTTCAATTAATTCACATTTTGCACACACAAAATTCACAAAGGTGACACTTTGCTACAAGAAAAAGGACATTCACATACACTTTAATAAAGTTTATAAGACTGACAAACATTCTCCATATTTTGATACCTCATATGTTTTTCAGATAACAAATGATATTCACAATTGCAATAATAATGATATGGCTCTTACTTGAGTTATTTTTTTCATGCAAAAGAAACTGCTAATGGAAAACCAATCCATAGTCAGAAAAATAACAGCTGACATTTCCAGTGGGAAGACTTATCTAAGCAGTTGGAGTCACTTTTTTAAATCTGTTAAGCGGAATCTGTATTCACCTCTATTAAACTCACTTATCCTAACTGATAGAATTTTAGTGCTAAAGGAACTTTGATCACCTACTTGTTCAGTGAAATTTAACACTATATTTTTAAACTGCCGTAAGTCCAACTGTGAAGAGAGACTATTTAGACAGATTAGAGGATCAGAAAGCCCCAAAATAGACTCAAGTGCTATGTGAACATATAATAGATGATAAAAAAGCACATCTCTGGAGATTTGTTGGATTGCTTAGTATATGGTGTTGGGACAAGTTTACCATTAAGAAACAAAAAGAAAACAATTTAAAAGGTAGCTGTCCCTCACCCATGCTGCAGGCACAGGGGAACACAGCAAACCTGCTCCATGCAGAGCAAACAACTATGAAGTTCAGGCAGGGAATGTATTTACACGAGGGCCCATAATTTTTAAGAGAAATCTCCATTTTTATATGAAATCTTCCAATTTTTAGTTGTTGGCAACTATTTCAAATATTTTTAAAACAGTGTGTGAACGAAGCTGTATTTAGCTTCCTAGGGCTGCCATAACAAATGACCAAAAACTGGGTGGCTTTAAACAACAGAAACTTATTCTCTCACAGTTTGGAGGCAAGAAGTCTGAAATCAAGGTATTGGCAGGGTTGATTCCTTCTGGAGGCTCTGAGGCAGAATCTGTTAGCTGCTTCTCTCCTAGTTTCTGGTGGCTTCCAGTAGCACTTGGCATTCCTTGGCTTATAGATGCATCACTCTACTCTCTGCCTCCTGCATTCTGTGTCATCTTCTTATAAGGATGCCAATCATTGGATTACAGCCCACCCTATTCCAATATGACCTCATCTTAACTTGATTACATCTGTGAAAATCCTATTTCCAAGTAAGGTCACATTCGCAGGTAGCAGAGGTTAGGATTTGAACATATTCTTTTGGAGGATACAAACCCACTACACAAGCAGAACAATCTGCAGGCCTGATCCAGCCTAGGCCACCAGTTTGTACTATCTGTTTAGTGGCAAAATCAATTCCAAATAGGTTAAAATCATTTATATTTTAAAAATTAGAAAAATATTTAAATAAATGTTTGCACACTGAAGGGGTAGGGAAAGACTTTATAAGCATATCTCCAAATGCAAATTTTATACAGAAAAAAAAGATTGATAAAGTTGATATATTTAACCACAAAAATATAACTATTTCTCTAAATTATTTTCAAAAATGAATAAAATACAGTAAAAATACTGTCCAGAAATAACAACGTTATAAAAGGTTAAAAAACAGTCTATCCAAATACAATTAGCCTCTCTTTTTATTGATTTATAACCTTCAAAAGAAAAATTGGCATAGGACCATAATAGAAAATTAACAAAAGAAAGGAGACAAATGTTCCATAGATACATGAAAACATGCTGAATGTTAGTAGTTATCAACGCACTGCAAATATGAAAGCAATGACAAATCTTTTTCTCCCCATCAAATTGATCAAAATTAAAAACAAACCAACAAACAAATTGATTCTCACTGGCACCATCATTATACACTGCGGGTGAAATTGTAAATTATCTGAACTTTCTAGGTTCAATTTACCATCTGGTATCAAAAGCTTTAAAAATGTTCATCCTAACCAGTAAAATTTTTCTTCCAGACACATCCCTTTCTATACGTGTACAGATAAACAAGGAAGAGAAAGGAACACGGCTACTGGTCTGTGTTAGCTTGGGCTGCCGCAACAACATACCCCAGGCCAGGTGTCTTATAAAGAGCGGATACCTGTTTTCTCACAGTTCCGGAGGCTGGGAGTCTCAGATCAGGGGGCCAGCACAGTTGATTTCCAGTGAGGGCCCTCTTCCTGGCTTGCAGACCGCTGGTTTGTCATTGTGTCTTCTGGTGACGGTGGAGAGAGAGAATCTCTCTTCCTGTCTTTACAAGGCCACAGTCCTATTGGATTAGGCCCCCACCCTTAAGATTTCATTTAACCTTAATTACCTCCTAAAACTCCTATTTCCAGATATGGCAACATTGGGGGGTTAAGTCTTCAACATACAAATTTAGGGGGAACACAATTCAGTCTATACCATCACCACAACACCGTTTATAGCTGTAAAGACTTAGAAACAGCCTCAAGGTGAAATAGGTTGGTTTTCCTGGGAAATAGACTTTGAAACAGAACTTCTCGTGCAGGTGGTTATTAGGGATTGCTCTCAGGAACAACTCGGGAAAGGAGGGATGGGAAGCAAGACAGAGCAAAGACATGAGTTGCATCGTGATGCACTTGCCAGGAACACCTCAGCCAGTATCCCACGAGGAGCTCTCAGCTGGGATGGCCCTTCATTATTGAACTAAACTGAGACAGACAGGAGGGCTGGGACTTGGTGTGCCCTCACCTGTCAGTCAATGTGTGTGGGCCGCCTCCAAGAAGAAGGTGAGGCGGCTCTCTGAGCAAGGACAATTCCCAGAGACTCAGTGAGAACTCTCAGCAGGCAAGGTTCCCTAGAGTTCTTTATCAGCCTCAAGGTTTTCTCATAATTCTTTATCAACACCTCCTGTGGTTGCCCCGATGGCACATCTACTTGACAATACATATGGTAAATCACAATCTTCAAGATCCCTCAGTAAAGTTAGATTAAATTCATTTCCCCACAACCTATATTACTTATCATGGAAAAGACTTACAGCAAAGTGTTCAGTGATGTAAGCAGTTAGTCGATAACTATTTACTTATTGAGAGCCTATAGTATGCCAGAGACTATTATAGGAATGAGAACACAGCAGGGACTATCTTCCTTATCTTCATAAAATAAGGAAGATAGATAGTCCCTGCCCACAGTTGACTTCATTCTAGAAGGGGGAGAGATTGTGTACATGATGCCATTTTTGTCATTTAAAAATAAAAGGATATGCACATAGGAAAGCACATACACACTCACATTGTATTTATATAAAATTGGAGAAAATAACCACCAGAATGTTAACTCCCACCCTTGGTGGATAAGATAATGGATAATTTTTATTTTTAAAATCTGTATTTTCATGGATTACTTTTGAAATAAATAAAGGAAAAGGAATTAATGATTTTTTAACAGGAGAAATATTTTTCTACAATTCCCTTCCCCATTTTTACAGTGGCAAAAACTTCAGTCTTAACACTACAACTTTATCTCAAAATTGTAATACTACTAGAAATGGTAGAATTTTGGACCCATGAGGCACATGCATTTTAGGGATTGATCCTATTGACCAGTTTTAACTCATAAAAAATCACTGCACACAGACTGGTATAACTAGAAGCAGATCCCTGGGAAAAGGGAAATCTCTCTTCTAAGAACAGAATCTAATTTGCGGTAACGACTCCGTGTATTTTCACTGGGCTCACAGAAAGCCATGAGTTTACCTTCGGTACTTGAGGCCTTTGATTTAGAGGCAGGTCTACACCTGCTTTTCCCCTGGGAGAGGGAGTGCTACCTTGGCAAGGATTAAGGAAATAAAGAATGTTGATTGTTAGGAGCAGAAAAACCAATGAAAAGAACAATGGAAGAGAAGTTAAGAGTACAAAGTAAAGAAAATGCTATTAGTGAAAGGTATCAAATCTAAAAGTATGTGGTAAGGGGACCAATTAGTGGACCATCTCTTTACATTGGCCAAAAAATCAGTGTTAATGGAGAATGAGTCAAAGCATGGTTTTAATTCACTCATTTGTACTCAGATGACTATATTAAAGAGAGAATAAGGATAAAGAAAAGCAACAACAGAAGCAACAGATATTTTCCCAGAACTTTGTCTGCATATTGTCAAATTCACAGAATAATGCAATAAAGTATTAGTTTGACTTCAACCCAAAACTGGACCAATTACTTGGACTGATATAGATACTGATGTACTAAATACAATAGAAAGTTACATAGTAAGGAATCACTGATTCACATTCATGGATTATGTATCATACAAATGCTTCATTGTTAAGAGAATCAAAGCTCCCCAGGAAAATAACATCCAATTCTCTTTTGTGTTTGCAATAAGAGCCTAGTTATATACATTAAGAAACTTCTCACACCTTTGTTCTCTCTTTAAAAATGTGAAAATAATCCTATTATTTTTATTTTTATGTTTCTTACATGAATTTCCACTTAGCAGAATGAAACAAATTATTTATTTCTCAATATATGTGAGATGACAAATTGTTATATAAAAGGAAAGTAAGTTTTTGACACTAAGGCACTTGGGTTTTGGAAGTTATTTGTGAAAGTTAAAAAAAGGAACAATACAAGAAATTGTTGCAAAACAAAGTTCATTCAGTTCTACTGCATAATCATTCATCAAGTATCTATTTTGCACTAGGCACTGTGCTGTGTTCAGAGAATACAAAGATGCCTAAGATATATTCCCTATAGAAGCATATGTATTAGTGGGGTAGAGAGACCCATAAACAAATAGATCATTTCAATATAATGCATAAGTACTAAGATAGAGCTATCAGTTGAAACTGTAAGTATTCAAACAAAAGCATTTTAAAAACCCACATACAACATGTTTCCAATCAAACCAGCAACAAGGGAGGTGTATAGATATCGTCTAAGTATTAAATATTTGTGGTAGACCAAATAATGGTTTCCAAAGATGTTCATGTTCTAAGCCCTGGAACCTGTGAATGTGTTGGATTACGTGGCAAAGGAGAACCAAGGTTGCAGATGAATTAAGGATGCCAATCAGCTGATTTAAAAGAGGGAGACCACCCTGGATTATCCAGCTGAGCCCAATGTAAACATTCTTAAAATCCTTAAAAATGAAAGAGGAAGACAGAAAGTATCAGAGAGCCAGTCAGAAGGATATGATTATGGAAGAAAGGCAGAAAGAGGCAGCGCTCATGGCCTTCAAGACAGAGAAAGGGGCCCAAACCCAAGGAAAGTGCAGAGCCCCCAGGTGGAAAAGGCACGGAGACCGGTCATCCGCTAGAGCCCCCAGAAATGAACGTCACCTATGCCCTGGCTTCAGGCCCGTGAGACCTGCCTCAGACTTCCAGCCTAAAGAACTGTTATGTAATAAATGTGTGTTAAGACACAAAACATGTGGTAATTTATTACAGAAGCAGCAGGAAACTAATACAACACCCAAGAGTGATGAGACATACAGAATTCTATTCAGAATCCTAAGAAGTAAGCTTTCTGAATTTAAAATTTCTGCAGTCATGATCTATTCTAATAAGTTATTTTTTAATCTTTTTATTGTGAGCTTCTGGGGGAGGCGGGGAGGGCTCCGGAAAGGGAAGGAGAAACGCCAAGCATGCCCCTAATGCCGGGCTCTGAGACGGGCATCTTCCCCTGGATCATCTTTTTGGATCCTCACAAAAAGCCCTGTAAGGACAATGATATTATTCCACCTTTACAGATAAGGAAACTGAGACTCTGAGAACTGAAGATACTGGTACACATCTGTCAGACTGCAAAGCCCGTGCTCAACCACCACACCACACTATGGCAAATAAAATCTTAGGCTCGGGAAGCCGCCATCCTGCCCAAAGGCCTGCTCACTCTCTTGCTAGCACTGACCAAAAAAGGCTATTTTCTATTTAAATACCACATCACATCAATTCTAAGATTCACCTTTTTAAAAATAATTTAACATCTCTCTGAAATTACAGTGCATCTCATGTTCACAAAGCCTTGCAAGTATAATTGGCAGCATTTTTTCTTTCTTAGTGATACATAAAATAATCATGTGTCTTAAAACAGAGGCTTCTGAGAGTCAGTGAGCTAGGACAGAATGTTTCCCCAAGCTAAGCACTGGACTATTTTCAACATCAGGAAACATGACATATTTAACCTAAATCCTTCATGCCACAACTGAAGGTCTGTACTGCTAAGAGACTGGTCACCATTTTTTAAAATATTAACCCACTAACCAAAATGTGTTAGTTTTTTTTTTTTTTTCCTTATTCTATGCTAGGCAGGGGGCTAGGATCCTTGGAAGGACACAAAAGAGGTGGGAGATGGGGCCTCTACCCTCAAAAACCCCATACAAGAGGTAAAACTAACATGAGAAATCACATGAGATGGTACATACTTAAGGACCTAAAACTGTAGCAGCAACTACATATGGAGATACTATCAGTTAGGTCTACAATGAGTTATTTTCGTTTTCTTTTGTTTCTTATTTTATTTTTGTTTTTAATACAGTCTCATCATCAAGCTTGGTTCATTAAGCTCATTAAAAGCTTATGTAAAAATATTTTCACCTGAAAGTTTCAGCTGGGGCATCAAGTAACTTAGCATAGTGAGTTGAAATGTGTCACCTAAAAAGATGTGTTCAAGCCCCAGCCCTGTGAATGTGACCTTATTCAGGAATAGAGTCTTTCCAGACTTCATCAAGTTAGGATGAGGTCATACTGGATTAGGGTGGGCCCTAAATCCAATGACTAGTGTCTGTAGAAGGGAAAGGAAAGGGAGATTGGATACAGAGACATAGAAGAGGCACAAAAAAGAAGGCCACATGGAGACAGGGGCAGAGATTGGAGTGATGTGGTTACAAGCCAAGAACACCAAGAACTGCCAGGATTCACCAGAAGCCATAAAGGGGCAAGGAAAGATTCCTCCCTAGAGCCTTTAGAGAGAGCATGCCCCTGCCAACATCTTGATTTCAGATTTCTGGACTCCATAATGGTGAGACAATAAATTTCTGTTATATTAAGCCACCAAGTTCTGGGTACTCTGTTATGGTATTGGGTCTGACACTGACCCATAGAGATAACCATGTGAGGTTGATTAAAATTAAATGTTATTATTGAAAGAACCCATTTAATCTTAAAACTAAATTTTAAAAGCTAAGGTACATGTTCCAACTCTGTAGAACTATACAAATAAACCAGAAGAAAAAACTGAAAATCACAAAAAGATTAGAAATTCATGTAGATGTGAATTTATCCAAAGTAGGGAAAAAATTCTGTGAAAAAAACAAAATAATCTAAAAAGAGTTCCTCCCCTCCTAAACTCAGGATAGGTACATATTAAAGCAGCAAAGGAAAGTAGCAAATACAGCAAACTACATTAAAAATAACTCTATAGTTTTATTAAACAGCAGAGATTTGCCAGCAGGGATTTACTGAATTATCTGCTACTTCTATCTGGAATGTAGAAATGGAAGAGTATAGATCTAATTTTTTAAAAAGGAAGAAAGAGTTTTAAAATAGTACTGTGTGCTAAAGGACACAGAGAGCAATATTCTAATGGGCAGGTGTAGAAACGATGCAGAATATTGGACTTGGGCTAAAGAGAGAAGAGAAGAGATGTTGTAGCAGTGTCCATCAGACCCACCTCATGATTATGGATATGCAACAATGTTTTTTCTGTAAATAACAAAAATGGCTCAGGTGCCAAGATATAATCCATGGAAAAAATAATTTAACTGTTAGACTCATTTTTTTCCTAAAAGCAAAACCTCTGATAAATTTTTGACATGCCTTAAGAAATATCTTGAAGACAATTCATCAATTAAATGTTTGAAAACACAGTAAGGCCATCATCGACCTGGAATTAATTATGATTGACTCAGAACTGGTTGGGACTATGAACATGATAGAATACTAAGATGAATGTAAAAATGTTGTATCTAGTTTAAATAATTTAGAGTTATTTAAGTATTTATTTATGTCTCCCTAGATCATATCAACATGGGCTTTCATAGAGTCACAGGAATAGTAAAATTCAGCTGTTCTCTCAACCCTATCCTAATGCCCTTGACATGACAGGTTCTTTCTTCTTTCAAGATGTTCAATGGGTTGACCCATTTGTACACTCAAACATCTATGACTTCGGTTTCATATTCAATGGCTAACTTTGTTGTTAAATATTTGCTGGTAATTTTAGCTTGTCCAACCTCTTTGAATTAGATGGATGACATTTGACTCTGGAGACCCTGCTTGATGCATAGAATCATCACTAAAAACAAATCAGCCAGTCTCACATCATTGCTTCTGGGGAACGAAAATATAGGCAGGTAGAATCCAGAGGATGTCTAGCCTAGGAAGTCTTTATTTCAAAAAGGCATTTAACATGGTAATGCATTGAGGTGTACTTACAGCTGCACGGACAAAGTCCTACAAAGAGTTAGATTAATCAACTGGAGAAGTGATCCAGAGTTCCCTACTCAAGCCCATCCTGCTCAACGTTTCAGTTAATGACTTAGATGAAGATTCAGAGGATGATTATGTCAAATTTGCAAAGGAAGTGAAAATGATATGTACAGAAGAAAGCACCAGAACCAATAATATCTGGAGAGAAAAAACTGAGGGGCAACAATTAGCAATTGAAATGCATTATTATTAATATTTAGCAGTAATCATAGTGATAACAATAGTCAATGAATCATAAAAATAGGAATAAATGTAAAGTAGAAAATTTAAGGTAAAAATATTCAACTGCACAAAGACAGGACTTAAAGAAAACTGGAAATTTATGTTTTTTAAATGTAGACTTAAAATTAACTACATATTTAATATGTACCATCTCTATGTCATACCAGATTTTTTTTGAAGTAAGAGTTTTAGGATATATTCATAAAAGTATAGTATATTTATTAAAGGTGGTGTACTCTCGTTGTATTGCTCAGAACACAATGTTTTCTGTTGCAATCACCTGTTAAGGAAGAACATTACCAATCTGTAGTGCTTCCAGAAGAGTGTAAACAGAGTTGTAAAATATAGAGGTGTTCAGCCAGCAAGCACATTGAAGATCATAATTCCAACACGAACAAACTGGGAATACTGAGATTCCACAAGACTGAGATAATACCGCCGTTATACACATCCAGAACCCACTGTGCTGACTGGGTCACATAAGGGACATTTGCAGGAATTAAGGTTGTTTAACCCAGAAAAAGGAAGACTTAATGGTGAGATGCTGATAGCAGAAAAGCTGCTAAATGAATGGAGAGGGAAGATTCAAGATCAAAGGTGGAAGTTACAGCAGGGAGATAAGTAAGAACTTTAACTAGCAAGGACTGTTGGCAACGAGAATGAACTCTTTCAGTGAGGGGAGCACAAGGTCACCAGGGATGTTCAGAGAATAAATGATTGCTATAGGAAATGCTGCCAAAGACTTCACAACACTAAGCAGAAAAATGGATGCAATCAAATTGCCAAATTCTGAATTTCACAAAACCTTGGGGATTGGCCTTAAATCGCCAGCTTTTTACTTCACACAGTAAGTACACTTATAAAAAGAATCGCCATGTACAATAATCACCATTTCACTAAATATAGGATATTTCACCACCAAAACTGAAGCCCAGAATAAAGGACTGTCCTCTAAATTGAAACAATTTGGTTTTATTTTTCTCATTCCACCATGAATTGGTGAAAATTTGCTCATTGTGGCATATGCTCTTTTACAATGTGACATGAACTCTTTTCTCATCGAGTGGCAAAGCCTGTGCATTCTTCCCTTTGATCCTGAATGGACCTTTATGACTGCCTTTACCAATAAAGTATGGCTAAATTGAGGCTGTATGACTTCCAAGGCTAGGTCATAAAAAAAAAAAATGCCATGCTCTTTCACTTTGTTCCCTTGCGGCACTCCCTCTTGGAACCCAGCTGCCATGCACTGAGAAAGCTCAGACCATGTGGAAAGCTCATGTTTAAGTTTTCCAGCCAATGCTCAGCTGAGGTCCCCGTCCACTGTTAGACACATGAGTGATACCTTCAGGGTGACTTCAGCCCCAGCCACTTTCTAAATGCAGTTGCTTGAGGGATCTCAAGTGAAAACCACCTAGTTGAGTTCAGTCAACTAGTCAATTGTGAGAGATAACTGTATCAGTCAGGATTCCAACAGAAGAGATCCAGAATGGGAAGGATATAGATTTATTGCAAGAAATTAGCTTCGTGGTTATGGGAGCTGGCTGGCCAAATCTGAAATCTGCAGGGCAGGACATCGGGAAGGCTGGAAACCGCTGGAGCTGACGCTGCCGTCCACAGGCAGAATTTCTTCCTCCTCAGGGAAGCCGCCATTCTGCTCTTAAGACCTTTCACCTTTCAACTGATTGAATCAGACCCACCCAAATTGCCCAGAATAATCTACTTAAAGTCAACTAATTGCAGATGCTAATTACATCTACAAAGTTCTTCCACAGCAACAACCTAACCTAGCCCCATTCACACATAAAGTTGACACTCACAATAATGAAATGATTTTTGTTATTTTAAGTCATTAACTTTTGGGGTGGTTTGTTCTGTAGGAATAGGTAACTGGAACCGTCAGTGTAGATTTAGTAAACAGTGGGCTTGATGACCTTCCAAACCCAAAATGCCGCAATTCGCTATGTAGATCTGTTATCACAGGTCTAAAATTGTGGTTCTAGTGCTTAAAATCCCCTCAAAGATTAAACTGCATTCATCAGCCATCTTGATTAATTCATGCCGTGATAAATCCATTTAGATAAGTTTGGCTACAAATACAGTTGGCCATCCATGTTCATGGGTTCTGCATCCATGGATCCAACCAACTGCAGATCAAAAATATTTAGGGGGAAAAATGGATGGCTGCATCTGTATTGAACACATACAGACTTTTTTTCTTGTCCTTTTTCCCTGAACAATACAATACAACTATTACACAGCCTCTACATCGTATTAGGTATTATAAGTAATCTTGAGATGACTTAAAATATACAAGAGGATGTGCATGAGTTATATGCAAATACTATGCCATTTTATATCAGGGACTTCAGCATCTTCTGGTTTCAGTATCCGAAGGAGGTCCTGAAACCAATCTCCCACAGATACTAATGAAGAACTATAAAAAAAATCCCCATTCAAAATAACTTTAAAATAAGTAAATTTTCTTATCTCATTTAACAAAAAGTCTTATTATATGGCATAATAACAGATGGGGCAGTGGGTTGCAGGATTACTTGAACAAATCCACAACAACTTCAAGGACTCAGGTTCTCTCCTTCGTTCTGCTTGGCCATTAGCAGTTCTGTTTCTTCCGTGGAGCTATGAAGCTTCTCCAGAAGATTCCTCTTCTCTCCCTACTGCCCCAGAAGCCTGCCATGAGCCTGTTCGCCAGAGAGAATATGATGACTACGGCTGACTTAAACTCACCGAGACTTACGCTTGAGGAGAGGAATAGGCCGGACCCCCTCCCCCCAAAGCCTGGCCATGGATAGAAGAAAGGCCCTTATCAGCGGAGGAAGGTGCTTGATTCGAAGGCAAGGAATAAGAAAAGGACAGTGGATTCTCCACAACCAAAAGAAAGTTCCTTACATTTAAAGGTGGTGAAGTGGGTGTCAGGACTCAATAAGGAACAAATAGTAACCAGCATTCACTGCGTGCTGATCATGTCAGGGCTTTGCATGCAGGAAAGTGCTTGCTACGCATCGTCCCGTGGACACCCCACATCAACCTCAGGAGGTAGGGACTTTGTCACCTTCATCCTGCAGAGAGTAAAGTCAGGTGTGGAGAAGTGGGTCACACTGAGCAAGGATAGAATTCGGTCTGACTCCAGAGCCCGTGCAATGTCTGAGCTGCCACTGCCACATGCGCTGCCTTTTGAATGCCACACTACAGGCTTGAGGCAACTAAACTGTGCGAGAGAGAGCGAGAGAGCGAGAGAGCGAGAGAGCGAGAGAGAGAGAGAGAGAGAGAGAGACTTAAAGAGAAATGGCTGTACATCTGTCAAAGACTAAATTCCATTTTAAAATATTCAGTGTGTGTGACAGCCAGGTTGGACAGCTACATAGGGACACACAGGACGTGAGACACATTCCTGCCCTCCTAGAGCTATGTTTAATTCCATGAGTGGCCATGGACAGATGGCATAAATAATTTTATATCTAAAATTTTCAAAGCTAATATTGTCTGAGATTCACAATGTAAATATGTCCTCATTTTTACACAAAAAGATCCTGAGGCTCAAAGACATTAAGTGACCTGCTGCTTTGCACGCAGGTGGTCAGCCCAGGACAAGCAGTGCAGGTAGCTGTCACATTCCCAACGCCGTTGCAAGCGTTGCCAAAGCGTGAGCTTCACTGTCTCCCTTGCACACAGCAAGGCCACGAGGCTGATGCAGATTTGTTCCACTGCTTCAGCAGGATAATGAATAGCAGGCATGGGCATAAATCAATAAAGTCAGGCTTGAAGTCTTTCCTTTATGCAAACTCAAAAACCAACTCTCTCCTCCTTTCTTCCCTGGGGCAATTCTGGTGTCACCCACCTGCTGTGCAGAGGCCTGCACTTCTGTTTCCTGCATTGTCATGCCTTAGTAAAGCGAAGACTCGAACTCCCTTCCGTTGCATCTTGTTAACCCCAGTTGCTGCTAAGCTAACTTCTCTGTTTTTCCACTGTCCTTGCACTTTGGGTCCTACTTCCTGGCAGGAACCTGTATTTCTTTGCTTTTGTCTGCTTTTTTCTAAAACACTCTTAGGCAAACTAAAACTTAGGCACAGTTTTATATTTTATCTTCTTCCCCATTTGTAAATAGCAGAACTGGCACAAGAACTCAAAATTGGTATTTCAGATTATGTATGCTCTCTACTTTATTACAAAGTTTCATGACATGTTATGTGGATTTTGTAAGAAACATAATTAAACAAATATTTACTGGGTACCAGGCCCTCTGCTAGGAGTCAGGGAAATTGCACTTAGTGACTCAAACATTGTCCAGTCTGGAGGGCAAAGCAGACAATCAGGTAGGCAATCACAATGGCATGCATTCAAAGATAAGTTGGGAAAAGCACAGAATACTACAGCAATACCTCAGGTATGCCCTAACTGATCTTAAAAATGAGGAAGGGTTAAACCAGAACAGGGAAAGGGGGTCAATTGGTGTTTGAGGAGATACCTTCCGAGCAAAGGGAACAATATTGGTAAAGGAAGAGAGGAGAGAGCAACACCAACATACCCGGAGCGCTGTAAATATTTGATCTGACGGGGGTGTCAAGGCACTTAGCAGAAGTGAAGTTTGGGGTTTTTGCTAAGGACGATGGGAGTCACTAAAGAAGCTCAGAAGGATTTGAAAATAGACTCAAAAAGTCTATTCAACAAAAGGAGATGGGTGTATAAAAATGACGAGGACACGGTCCCTGACTCCAAGAAGCTCATCACCTATCTACTGGGAGAGACACATATGTAAACAAATCATTATAGAACAATTTGTTTAGTTCTAAATATAGTGCACACAAAGAGCTGGGGACACCGAGGAGGAAGCCATCAGCGCTGTCTGTGGGGAAGAAAGGAAGGCTTTGTGTAGGTGACAATTGAGCAAGGTGACAGATGAGTGGGCGGCAACCAGTCCTAGCAGAAGGGGTGGACCCTCGGGGCAGGACCCGGAAAGACACCTCCAATTCATTACCCAGGATTAAATTAATCAAACCTTTGCCATTCTCTTTAAATTTCAAGAATTTCTACTGCAACTCCTTAGCCTCAGGAGTTTGTCTCCTCCTGTTAGAGATAGTGAATGTTAAACTGTAACTGACATATCTCTTCTCAGGGATTTTGAATGTTTGTTTACAGAGATCACTCCATCTGGTGCATTCCAGAAACAAAAGGAGCTTTTCAGCAGTATTTTCAGTACAAGGAAGCTGTGCTCATTTCTAAAGTCTCCATTCGCAGAAGCTTTGCGCCCTGACCACAAAATCAGAGGCACATCTGCACCCATCCTGGTCCCTGGCACAGACTGACTCAAAAATCAACCGTCCAAGTCACTGGGGTTAGAAAGAATCTATTTTTTATTTAGCAGCATCAAACTTTGCAAATAATTCCGTTAAAAAGAATACTACATGTAATGTGTTCTACTTAAAGTCCAACAAATATGTTGCTTAAGAGCAGAAAATTGTGGTATACAAGATTCTCATTTTTTTGGTGATGCAGCTCAACATCAGTGCACAGACAAGGTGAAGTTATGGACTGAATGTTTGTGTCCCCCTAAAATTCATTTGTTGAAGCCCTAACCCCCAGTGTGATGGTATGAGGAGGTGGAACCCCTGGGTGGCAGTTAGGTCAGGAGAGCAATGCCCTCTGGAATGGAATGCGTGCCCTTGGGGAAGGGAGCCAGAGAGCTGCTCCTGTGCCTTCCTTTCCCCATGCGAGTGCACAACAACTCGGCAGTCGGCAACTTGGAAGAAGGCCTTTGCCCAACCCAACCACCCTGGCACCTGGATCTCAGACTTCCAGCCTCCAGAACTGGGAGAAATAAATTTGTGTTGTTGATAAGCCACCTAGTCTATAATACTTTGTTATAGCAGCTGAATCTGTCTTGATCTTAGACTTCCCAATTTCAGAACTATGAAAAATAAGTATCTGTTGTTTTAAGCCTCCAGTTTCTGGTCCTTTGTCACAGCAGCCCTAGGAAACTAAGAGAGATGATGAATCAATTCACCTCCAAGCTAGCCAGGCCGGGGGCCTCCTCATCATTAATGGAATCTCTGGTTTTTTCTAGTCATAGTCAAGGCTATTCTCACTCAGAAGTATTTCATGGTGCATCTTCTAGACTATAACTTATTTGTTAGGTATAGAGATAGCTCTACTACTAAAATTATTAACTTTGCAGGGCGAAAGTACTAGAGTCACCTTAATCCCCATGTTTTTATCAGACAGACACATTAATCAGGGTCTGTGTGCAAGATTTGCTCCCAAACACACTTGGAGTCCCAGAGAACCAGGGACGAAGCCTGGCAGGAGACAAGCAAAAGGTGACTGCACGGTCCACAATGTGGCAGGGGTTCTCCCAGACCCTCAGGCCCATGGACTTCACATGCATCATGCCCGCACACCAGGGATCTGGACAACTGCTGAGCTGTCTCCATGGACAGAAGACATTTGCAGGAAGAACTTTTCTTTTTAACTTTCTGACAACAGAACCTTGTTCCAGGCTGCCTCATCTACCAAACACTTAAAAGAAGGGCTGAAGCAGTGGGAGAGGCTTTACTGGGAAGGTGTCGCAGCAGCACTTTGTAGCTATGTTGCAGTATAATTACATGAGCCGAACAAGATATGAAGTCTAGAAGGTAAAAGATACATAAATAAACAATTCAAGAAGAGTAGGTAGGCAGGGGGAAGGGAGACAGAGTACATGGATGGCACACTTTGGGAAGAGAATGTAAAAGAAAAATGAGTTTTCATTTATTAATGAAACCTAAATGACACGTTCCAGACCTTAGCAGCCAATGTGTTTGTGCACACAGCAGTCAGCGTCTTTTTCTATCTAGTTGGAAGTGTTTTGCCTGTTGATCTAGCAATGCGGCTGTGTCAGTACAAAAGCCCACAATCTCAGGAGAATTAAGTTCAGGCCAGAAGTAAATTGTCTTGGTTAATCATTACCCTGACCCTTTTAAACAATGCCATTTGGTATCACCTAACACGTAGCCACCTCTATGCTTGGATATCTATCTGTGTAGTCTGAAGTGCTATTTCAATTGTAGTTCCTTAAATATTCATTTGCCTTTAGATTATGAATTTATATTGTTAAGTCTACTTGATTGCTGGATTTTTTAAATTAAAAATAATCTTGATTAAAATATTTCATTAAACACACAGTGGCAAAATTTCAGTTTCAAAACGCTTCCTTCTCTGCTCCTGTTCCCAGTTCTGCTCCAGTCACTCAGAGGGACTCGATTTGACTTCACATTCTCTTCAGGCAGATGTATCCAACCAGCTGACACCAGCTGTAGGAGCCCTGTTAGTCACTGCCCCTCTGGGCCAAATCCTAAAGTCACCACCCCATGAACTTGTCATCTCCCTAGCAAGGAAAAGGTCACCAACACAAAGAGGAAACAGGAACACACAGCAGAGTGATGACTTGCAGTAAGATGAGAGCAAAGCGTAACAAAATGGAAAAGCAAAATTATTGGTTAAAAGTTCACTTTACAATGAGGATTAGAAGTTCTTTTCATTTATATAATGAACTGAGAGCCAGAAGAGTTTTCATAAAATTATATTGAATTATTCTGAAGGGAAAAATAAAAAATTATTATAGTCTGTCTGGTACCACTTTTCCCAAATTCCTCGGTTTACAACCAATTTAAAACTAAAAAATTTTGGCTTCGCCTTATTTGATTCAGCACCTAAATGTTAAGACTGTACCTTTGCTACTTAAGAAATATCAGAACATATGAATTTCAGAATATTAAAAGAGGAAAACAATATACCTCCTCTAAATTGGAACACATCTTTTATTTTCTAAATACCAATAGAACATATTTATTTTCACTAACTACACTAATGGCTAATTTCCATCTAGTTTTCAAAACTTTACCTTAGTGTTAATTTTCAAAGAAGTTAAAATTAAATACAAATGTAAATATATTTATACTTATTATATTTATTATAAATATTAAAAAATTAAATATTAAATATCCTCTCATTCCACATTGACAGCATATTTTTTTAAGGTTATTTCAAATTGAGTTTGCTATGGTTGATCTTTTTTATGTAAAAACCTTAGACTCTTCTCTATTTGAAAATCTCCATCCTAAGATGAAAGACATTATCCTTTATGAACTACTGTAATATACCAGCACCAATCACATTGTTAAATGACTTGGGCAAATAATATAAACAAAACGCTGAACCTGTCAGCCCCTCTGATTTTATAGGTTTCTAGACAATAGAAGGCACAACAATGAAACTAAAAACTAACCTGCCTAGGTCTGAGTGATAATGATACACTAAAACAAGCCCAAATAATAGGGGAATACTCTGGTTTCTCTTCAGATCATATAAATCTTTTGCCTTTTACTAAAAAACAGGGAAACTCTTTCTGCCAATCAGCTGTATGGTGCAGTATAATACAAAAAATACTTTTTTCCAGGATATAAGTAAAAATGTAATTAAATTTGTTCTAAGAATTGGCTGAAGTTATTCTCTTGTGCCGTGGTTTCTTTAAAACTGATCCTTCTTAATATTCCCCCTGGCTCATATTAAACTGAAAACTCAAATTCAACAAACAGCTACAGTGGTTTATAAAATAGGTTGGGGAAGGGTATGGAATATTTGCTTACTTCACTAAATATACTTAAAACTTTTCTTTTTGTGATCATTGCCTCTGACCCCTGGAGAATGCAATTGTATCTTCTTTTTACTTTATCTGTTTTCAAGCAGAAGAAGAAAAAATACATATAAAACCAACTTGTTGTTTTTATTAAGTTTGATATAAGAACACTGAATAAGCAAAATTATAGAATATTTATAAATGTTTAAAGGAAAATAAAAATTACCCTCACAGCCCAAGCATAACAAATGTCTTTATTCTGCATATCTTTCCATCTTCTTGTCCATGGTTAGTTTTAAGGGTAATATAAATGCAGGTTCATGTTCTGCTTTTTCTTCATTTAAAATCATGACAAATATTTTCACAAATATGCACAGATATAATTTTTACTTCTTGTATAATAGTGACTTATTTCTCTACTAGATATTTTGGTTACTTCTGAGGTTTTGCTATTGTAGATGTGGCTGCAATTAATATCTTCGTGCTTCTAGAACAGAAATGTTTAGGCAGAGATTAACCTTTGCACGGGGTTGTCATTCCAGTAATTGTGTGTGTGTGTGTGTGTGTGTGTGTTGTGATGTTACTCTGGGAAAACTTTAATGTCCCTTCCATCCTTAAATTCCATGATTCCCTTCATCACAGAAAAACCTCAAGTGGTCTCACTTAGATGCCAGTCAGACAACCCATGTTCAAACCAAGGATATCTACAACATGGTTGTTCAAATCTAATCAGGGCTATCAAGGATTTCAGGGTCATGAAGACAAAATTAGGGCACAAGCTGCTCTAAATGTCAAAAAATAAAAGACATCTCTGCTCAGCATTTAAGACAAAATATTCTAGATGAAGAACTAAGCTGATGTCTAAGCCTCATAGGCCTAAAACTGACCCGTGCTATCTCTGGGCAAAGCAAGATGCTTTGAAAAAGCCATCTTGATCATTTGTCCCCAGGACATCCGGGAGACATAAGGAAGAGAGAAGCTCAAGTATCAAATGGAACATAGGGCTATGCTAAATCTTTGCAGTAGATGAGTACATACACAAAACTTCCTGTGGACATGATTATGACACTCTGAGATTCAACTCCTCCCTGTGACCCAATCAGCACTGGGCTTGACTCTATCAGGAGGTAAAGACCAGGCTGTGTTTGTTCTACTGAGCAACTGTCCTATTCTGGGGAAGCTATAAATAATGAAAGATATAATTTATAGAATACCCATTATGTTATGTTACTTTAATCCATTTAATCCTCACATTTACCCCACTGAGGAGTCTTTAAATCTGTTTTTTGTGGTATTCATCTGCACTCATCTTGTTGACAATATATTAAATTTATCTTCCCTGATAAACCTGCAATCTATTTGCAGAAGGGAGGAGAAAGGAAAACAAAGAAAACACTCATGCTCATCCATACTGCTATCTTCAGGGAGCTGCAAGTAGTCCACCAAAGGAATAAAGCCAGATAGAATAATACATTTTCTAGATAAACAGGGATGTGACCTGACCAGATTTGTGAGAGAGTAGATTAGAGGCAGGAAGAATTATTAAGAGGACTTAACTCTGCTCTATCCTCTCTGTTCAAGTCTAGTTTCTTATCGTACACTGACCCCAGGCCATTTGCATTACCCATATGAATCTCACACTTAACATATCTAAAAGCAGACTGGTCACTATCTTCAGGAAACCATTTGTCTTTTGGACTTCCTAGTCTGTGTCAATGACAAGATATATCATTCTCTTAGGCATGAAGGCTCAAAACCTCAAAATCACTTTTGGCTCTTGTCTCTTCTTTGTTTCATCTTCTCTTTTGATCTCTCATTAAAGCCTTCTGTTCCTTCATAATAAGGTTATTTATTTCAACTCCTACTGCTACCAGAACTTCTCTAAGTTTAAAATAAATTCAGGCTGGGCACATTGGCTCACTCCTGTAATCCCAGCACTCTGGACATGTTTAATGTCCCCTACAAGAATGCAAATATAAAAGGGAAGAAGCACTATTTCTTATTCATCTGTTTCCTCTAAAGCAGAGGGTCTTAGCATTGATGTCTGAGTCCACTACTAAAGACTTTGATATAATTGACCTTGAGTGCAGCCTGAGTATTGGGCTCTTAAGAAACCCCAGGTGATTCTGAGGGGCACCAAGGTGGGAAGCCTAAGCAGTGCCTTGCTTATAGTATTGAAGGTAATTGATAAATAATTGTTGGAAATAAATAATGAATGGGCCAGGAAAGTAGAAAACTTCTAGCTAGTCCCCTAAGCTCAGGTATATTTCTCCAATAAGTCATCCTGGACACTCCTGTAAAACTAAGCTTCTTGGAATTCCAATTCCAATTCTTTAGCCTCCCCCTAGAATGCCTGGTCCCTAAGGATGTCCAAGTGCCAAACCACAGACCTAGGGTTTTAGAAATGAAAGGCCAGCATCTCTTCATCATAGGATGAGGCATAAATATTCAAGAGGGAGCATTATTTGTGATCTTGTGGGATGTTTTGAAGTTCTTTGCAGCTCTGAACAAATGTATTCTGTTCACTTTTTATCCAGTTTGTTAGTGAACAAAATATAAGGACTTATCCAGAGTTTTAGATCTAACATGGTCCTCAGTGACTTTTAATGTTTCATTCATCCATTTAATAAACGTGCATTTAGCATCCACTATTGGCCAGAAAGTGTTCCAGATAAGAGTAACGAACAAAAACAATGGTGTTTGTCCACAGGCAGCTTAAATCCAAAGGAACGGTTCCAGAACGTGGCTTCTCATCAGAATTGTCATGTAAGCGTTACGAAAAGAAAAACTCCAAAGAACCCACCCAGACTTACTCTACCAAGAGTCTCCTTTCCATCTCTGTAGCTTTTGGTGTTTCACTAAGCAAGAGTGAATGGATTGAGGGATGAAAACAGACCAGTGAAAGCAGAGCAGGAAGAACGCCATGACGGCTTTCCTGGAAAGGTAAGTGCACATGCCATCTGCAGACGGGCTGAGTTCAGGCTAGACCTTAGCTAAATCCAGCCCATTAACCACAACAAGATAGCACTTTACACCCACTAGAATAGCATAATCAAAACGATGGACAAGAACAAGCGTTGGCAAGGACGTGGAGAAACTGGTTTCCTCAAACATTGCTGGAGGGAATGGAAAATGGTGTAGTCCCTTTGGAAAACAGTCTAGCAGTTCCTCAAAAAGTTAAACAAAGAGTTACCATATGACCCAGCAATTCTACTCATAGGCATATATCTAAGAGAATTAAAAACACATGTCCACACAAAAATTGGTACATAAAAGTTCACAGCATTATTCATAATAGCCAAAAAGTAGAAACAACTCAAATATTCATCAATTTATCAGTCAGTGAACAGTGCTATGTACTTCTGTAATGGAATATTATTCAGCCATAAAAAGGAATGAAGTACTGCTACATGCTATATAACATGGATGAACCTTGAAACATTATATTAAGTGAAAGGAGCAAGTCATAAAAGCCCACATATTATATGATTCCACTTATACGGGGTATCCAGAATGGGAAAAACCATAGAAAGAAGGAAGATTAGTGGTTGCCAGGGTTGGGGGAAGACAGAATGGGAAATGACTACTAGTGGGTATGAGGTTTCTTTTTGAGGTGAGTAAAGGTTCTGAAATTAGATAGTGCTTATGTTTGTACAACCTAAGACCACTGAATTGTACACTTTAAAAGTGTGACTATTATGGCATGTGAACTACATCTCAATTAAAAATATATATTTTTTTAAATCTTAGTGGTATGATAAAAAAAATCCTGCCTATTGTGTTATATAGAGGAAGCATTGGATGAGGGAAAGAAGGTTCTCAAATTATGAACTTCTAGATTTTGAGGGCAAGGATTATGTCTTACTGACCTTTGTAAGCCCTGGAGCTGTTTATTATGCTTCCTAACCCATACCCTCTGCATCCACGGAGAGGCTTTACATCTGCTGTCCCCAACCCCCAGTAGTGATTTATGATGATAATTAGGAAATGTGTTCTTCTTTTAAAACTCTTTCTCCTTCTTCTCCACCTCCTTTTTCTGTGTCTTATTAATAGTAGCTACCATCATGGAGAACTTATTATACGCTGAAGCATTATGCAGTATGTTTTACTCTTATCATCTCATTTAATCTTAGAACAGCCTCATCTAGTAGGATTACCAAACACTAGAGAGTAATAATGTAGAAACATTATCACTGAAGAAAAAAAACAACAGGAAAAAAACAAGCAAATATATTTTGAAGACTAGCCTCCTAATAGTATTTGATGCAGCAGGCACATTCAACTTTTACTTGCCTCATTTAACCTACAGAATTGACTTTCATTTCTGAATGAAGCTGACTTCCACTGAAGCTTTAAAAAATCATATTATGAACACTGATTGTAGTAGCTCTATTAAGCTTAAAATCCCTAATATAGTTTTTTTTTTTAATTGGGGTTCTTCCCTACAAGTTTAATAATAATTTTTTAAAGCTGTGGGTAAATCCTGGCTCAATAATATCTACAAATGAACCTTTAGCATATCCACACCTTAACTGCCTGAAGTCCTTGGACACTAACAGCCTCACATAGGATCTGAGTCCCACCCATGTTTGGCAAACAATACTGGTTTATAAGGGCAACTGAGACATGTCCAGAACGATTCATATTCTCTTGGACTAGATCTCTCCTCATGTAAGTAGTAAAGATATAAACTGTTTAATTTTGTTTTTAATTAGCTTAATCAAATGTGTCATATGAAAATTATTCTTGTGGGATGAATAAATAGATAATAGACAAAGCAAATATAGTAATATTTTACTTATATAAAATATAGTAATATTTTAATTATAGAATCTAGGTGATGGGAATATGAATGTTCACTGTACAGCTCTTTTAACTTTTATTTTAATTTATTTTATTTTATTTTATTTTTATTTTATTTTTTGAAACAGGGTCTCACTCTGCTGCCGGAGATAGAGTACAGTGGCATCATCATAGCTCACTGTAACCTCAAACTCCTGGGCTCAAGCGATCCTCCTGCCTCAGCCTCCCAAAGTGCTACGATTACAGGCATGAGCCACTGTACCTGGCCTAACTTTTCTATTTGAGCATTTTAAAAGTAAAATATGGGGACAAATCTCTCCTGTAAAATATTTATTATATAGTCTACAAATATTTACTGACTGCTACTATATACCAGGCACTGGTATATGTTGAAAAAGGAACTTACGGTTTAATGCAACCATCCTATGGAATTGGCTTATGCTAGACTTGGAACCCAAAGCTGAGGACCAGATACTCTTTCAGTTGCAACAGAAAAACCCCTATGAGCCCAGCCACCCAGGGTGGGCCCCCAGTTATGTGCCTGTGGGCAGTGAACCGATCACAGACTTTCAAAGATTGACTCGAAAGCTAGTCAGAGAGCTCCTTGTCTACTACCCGCTCCCACCACCTCCACGCCACTTCCAACATCCTATGCTAAGAGATGGTGGCACCCACATAACACATTGACCAACCAAATACTGTCTTAAGACTTCCTTCTTTTCACTCTGTAAAACCCACTGTGTCTGCAGCAGGAGGAATGCGGTGGCAGCACACTTCCTTGCTGTCATAAGCTCCGAATAAGCAGCCACTGATGAATTCTACAAGTGCTCTTCCTTCTGATAATCTAAACTATAGTCATCTACATGGTTAATAAAATCAGTTGTGACAACTCTTCACTATGGTGCCTACATTTGTTTTCCCCTATAAGTCCACTATAACTTCCCCTATAATTACTGCAGTCTGTTTTTAAGAGGAAAGGGGATAGAGTTACAGGTAGCTTGCCTAGAACAGCACATAACTCAAGGTGCCTCCCTGGGCGTGTCTTGCTCAAGAAGGTCATCTGCAATGTGATTTTCCAGGGAAAAGTGTTGAGGACCATTGAGTACTCAACTTTAACTCCACATGTATGTGTTAATATGTGTATTTTTAAACACAATAGAATTGATTACTCTGTAATAAACTGAGGTACTCCTAGAATCTGGTGAGTGAGATCAACAGATAAAACTAAAGAGCTGGATTTTAACATCATGTATCTTTTAACAATAATAGCAAATACATAAATTATACTTAATATAGTCTGCTGATATTTAACATACAACTCATATCCTCAAAACAACCCTATGCATGGCAGGCACCCTTATCCTCATTTTATAGATCCGAAAACTGAGGCATACATGTGAACCTCCCCCAAGGTCACAAAGGTAAGTGACAGAACCAGGTTACAATTTCAGGCAGTCTGCTTCCAAAATCTATGCTCTTATCCAATATACTATAATAAAATTCCTCTCTTTAGGATTTTATATTATTTAGGGCATTTATTTCTGTGGTTGTCATGGAAAAGAACTTTAACATAAGCAAATGAATTATCTACTACTTTCTCTTCCGGGGAAACTATTCTGTTGCTTTAAAAAAAAGATATTCTCCATAAGCAACGACAGAGGTAACCACTTAAGGAGGCCTAACCGGTAGCATAGCTGAAGGGCTTCATCTTCTGTTGATGAGGAAGGAGAACACTGCTCTCCCTTGTCTGGCTTTATAAAAATTCACTAAAAGACAACACTGCCTAATATGCTAACAGGGGAACAAGATTTGGTAACGTTCATTCATAACTCTTGGGAGAAAGACTTCTCTATACGATTGGCACATAAGGAAAAGTGCCAATTCTGCTTTTTTGCTCGTGTATTTGGTCAATGGCCTGAGACAGGCAGTGTTCTCTGCATAACTAAGAGCCAAAGTCCTACGCTTTATAGCAAACCAAAGACTCCACTCTTCTTCTTGCACTTTCCTGTACTCAAGCTCAGCTAATTCTTTTCCACTTCCTGTCATTTTGTGGCAGGCACACCCTGAGCAAGAACTTCCTTCTAGAAGCAGTCCTAGCTATACTCTATGCACTCTATGTTCTGGCTTCTCTGCCTGCACCTAAGTGGGTAGAAAAATTAACCGCCTATGTTCATATGGCTAATTGTTATGATAAATCTAAAATAAATTTCCCTCCCCATTTCTGTTCTAGGAAATAGCAATTTATTTTATACTTACCTCAACATCATTAGAATGAAAACAATCTTTTTGTTATGAATCTTGGAAGGGCTGTCTTAAGACCTATCAGCATATATGATTTGTCTGACAGCTTAGGAAATTAGGACAATTAAGGAAAAGTGAAGGTAGCTAAATACTACTTTAAGTACATTTTAATGTTTCTCATATTGAAAGTCTGAGGGTAAATGGATTCTGTCACCTTTCATTTAACTGAAATATCTTTATTTTACCCTCTTTTTGAAAGACATTTTAACTGGATATAGAATTCTGGGTTGATTTTATTTTCTTCTTTAAGCTTTAAAGACATCCCATTGTCTTTTGGACTCTATTGTTTCTGATGAAAAATTACCTGTCACTGTATTGTTCCTCCATGTGTAATCCTCTCAACTCTAGAAGCTTTTAAGATTCTTTATTTTCATTAGTCTGATCATAATATGCCTCGGTGCAGTTCTCTTTTGCACAAAAAACCCCAAATAGGGGTTGGATCTGTAAGTTACGTTTTTCACCAACTTTAGGTAATTTTTTGTCATTATTTTTCAAATATTTTATCCTTTTCTTGCTCTCCTCTCCCTGCAGGACTCCAATTTCATGTATGTTAAACTGTTTGGTATTTTCCTAAATATCATTGAGGCTCTTTATTTTTCTCAACCATTTTTTCTTTCCTTCTTCAGAGTATATCATTTCTACTGATCTGGCTTCAAGTTAACTAATCCTCACATCTGCAATCTCCAATTGGCTGTTATGCTTATGTGATGAATTTTTAATTTTGGGTATTGTACTTTTTGGTTGTAGAGTTTCCATTTGACTCTTTTTGGAAGTTCCATTTCTCAACTGAGATTTCCCATCTGGGCCTATTTCTATTGTCTCTTGTTTTCCTATCGTCTGGCTTGGAATCCCTTGACCCTGTTTTTTAGCATTGCTGATAATTTTTTATTGCATGCTGAACATTGTTTTAGAAATTGAGAAATTTTAGGAGCTCTTGACTTTATTATTATCATTACCTTCCTCCAAATAGGGTTAAGTTTTCTTCTTGAAGGCAGCTACATAACTAGCAGGTCATCATGATCCTTTTGAAGCCTGACTGTAGGCATTGATAAGTCTGGTCAAGTTTGGTTTTGTTTTTTGGGTTTTTTTTCTCCTTTACTCTTATTACATGGCCACTCTGGGGTCTCAATTCAAAGCTTGAGTGCTTACCAAGACCACTGTACCTGAACCCCACCATCTATCTCCCCAGCACTTCACAGCTGCTGACATGTCTAGCTCTTTAGCCCCCCTGCTGTTGTTTTCTTCTAGGATCCTTTTTTAAAATTTTTTTTTTCTTCTATGGTTCTTGAAGTCTTGCTCTGTGCATGAAAATTTTAAGAGTTGAACAATGACTTGAGAGGAAATTTGTATAAAGTCCTTTGGGTTTTTGGTATAATTCCCTCCTTTCTAGAGTTTTGTCCCTCAAGTCCAAGATACTTTGATAACTTCAAACACTGTTGCCTCTTCATCTGATAAGACTGCCACTTTCAGCTTGGATTCTTTTCACGTGTGCGGCAATTTGGAAAACGTGCTCAGGGAAAAAGCCAGAGCAAATACGGAGCTCACCTCTTGTGCTTTCCTGTCGTGAGTATCGTAGCCCATCAGGTCCTGCCTGCCTAGGTTTGTTGCTCTCCAGTGTTTTCTTCATGTTTTCAGTGGGATGATTAATCAGATACAAGATTGTTTTCATGGCCAGAACTGGAAGTCATCATCTGACATCTGACGTACTATGTTTACTTATTTACATGTTTATTGCCTTTCTACTTCCCCCCCCCGCAACCCCCAGAATCCCCCATCAGAATGTAAACTCTGTGAGGACAGGCAATTTGTTCAATTCAACATCTCCTGATATAGAATGTGGCTAATAACATAAAAGATGTTAAAAATATATTTATTGTATTCAATAGTCAATCATCGAACCTCAGAGCAAGGGGAAGAAAAACCAATTGATACCAGAGAAATCACAGGCAAAATAAAATTCAGAGGGACCAAATGGTAGTCACTTTATAAAATGTAAATATTATTATACTTTGTATAACCTCAATAAGCAAGACAAAATTTTCCTCACATAAAATTAAGTCTTCTCTGGGGAGCTGAGACTACTAATTATATTCTGTAATGAGGGACACTCTGAGGCCCAACACCTGATCTTGACAGGAAAACCTGTCTTAGTCAGCTTGGGATGCTATAACAAAATACCACGGACTGGGTGGCATAACAGAAATTGATTTCTCATAATTCTGGAGACTAGAAGTCTAAGTTCAAGGTGCCGTCAGGGTTGGTGTCTGGTGAGGTCTCTCTCCTTGGGTTGCAGATGGTCTTTCCTTGGTGCGTGTGGGTAGAAGGAGAGAGAAAGAGAGAGAGTAGAGAAAGCACAAGCCCACGCTGGTGTCTCTTCTTATAAGGGCACTAGTCCCATTAGAGGGGCCCTCATGACCTCATTTAACCCTAATTACTTCCCAAAGGCTCCACCTCCAAATACCATCACGTTGGGTGTTAGGGCTTCAACATATGAATTTTAAGGCAACACGTACAGTCCATAACTGTTGGGGCAGCTCAGATCCCAGCTGGGCAGCCCACCTCAGCTTCTTAACCCAAAGTCTCTTGTCCCATTTGTGTACCCCAGACTCCTTTCTTTTTCCCCATTTAGTTAAATGTTTAGTTGTAATGACATTTCTGCATGGTGTATGTGACCCTATAATAGATATTCTGGTGGTTTAAAATCATGGAGAAATTCAGTCCATAACCAAAAGGATTTTTATTCTTTCATTATCTGAGCAAGCAGATCTACTCTGGAATGGAAAACATTCTCGCAGTTAATTTGTTTTTACTCTGCTCTTGCCACCCTAAATCCAGGAGTCTTCCAACCCTAACCCAGCTTTTTTTTCTCTCCAGAAATAGCATTTTTACTAATTTTGTGTCACATTTGTGCATGGTGTTCCCGTACCTAACAAAACTTCCTTTCAAAAACAAGACTTGGGATTTTTTGTTGTTGTTGTAAAGATTCAATTCTATAATACTTCCTCATTTTTAGCCTGTGAATAGATTAAAGGTAAAAGAAAATATAAGTTGCTGAAACTATTTTATTAAAGTTTAAAATCTACCACCTCTTTTTCTTTCTCTGGTACAGCCATACTTTTCCTTATACATCTCCAAATGAAGCCATTTTAATAAAAAATATATATATGGCAGGGCACAAGGCAAAAATACCGTTTGCTTTGCTGTGACCTTGGGACTCTCAATAAATGTGCCTGCATGTCCCTAAATAATTTACAAAATGATTTTTCATGGCTTTGATCACTTTCTGAGCTGGTCTCTTGATTTACCCAGGCAATGGCCTCTTTTTCACATGAGAATGCATCTTCAGACAGCAACAAGGTTGTGAAACCGAACTTTGATCTATATCCTTTGATTATGAGAAAAATATGAATGTAATTCACTTATTAAAAACCATGTAATTTTTGAAGTCTTCAGTTGTCAAGTACAGCTAAGGCATGGTATATAGAAGTTTATACTTATGCCTTCAGGGTCAGACTGAAAGAGTTCTTATTTTCTAATCCCAACTACATATTTTCCTACTAACGATGGTTGATGGTTGGCTTGTGATTGCCTTAAAAAGTAATTTAGTTTTCTTCTTTTTTTTTACTACTTCTAAGGAAGTAGTTTTCCCTGTTTAGACTTTAAAGACAATTGGTGGAATCCAGAAATTCAGCAAATGCCAACTAGAAAGGGAAATCTGAACTGAGTTTTTAGAACAATTTGAACTAAATATTGATTTTTTTTTCCTTTCTGCTTTATATACTGAAATACCTACACATTTATATTGTTTCTAGTCATTTGTGACTTTTCAAACCAGCTACATTTGCCATGTAATGGGAAGATTAAATGTGAATTCTGCATTTAATTAAATTAATAATTTAATTAATATGAGTTATTAGCTCAAGGGTATGACAGAGTTCATCAAAGTATAATACATCAACTGTGTATCATTTATTAACGACTAAATTGCTACCCTTTGTCATTAAGTGATAGAACCTTGGATTTTAACTTTGTTGCTAAACTCTTTGAGTTGAAAGGATTTCCCTCTCTATGGGAACTGCGTGATAAGGCCATAGCAGGGTGGGAATATGTTTCTATCATTCTCTGAGGAAATTAAAATGCAAGACATATAAATATTCAAATAACTAAAAACTCTTAAAAACTGTGTAAACACAATAAACACTTATTTTTTTCAGTTTTTGTTTCTATATTAGCCTTAGGGTGAAAATTCAATTTTAATATCTTAATGTTTATTTCTATTCAGAACTTGTGATAGAAATGAATATGTGTGGACCCAGAGATTGAATATACACTAAGGTAATCTGTTTGAATTTTAGTATGAATTTTTCAATTGCATTTCTCACCAACTTACAGTTTAGGATTTTTTTTTAATCTAAATAGATTACAGAATAACGCTCTGGAACAAATACCCTAATAGCCTAGGTCTTTCATGATACTGAATCAGAAAGTATATCTTCATAGCTCTCATTTTGGCAATTAATCATAGACTTCTTCACCGTTCCCTGTATAACCGTCTCGCCTTCATAAAGAGATTATAAAAACCCAGAAATTGAGGTTATAACATTGCCATAATACCCAGGATCTAGGACTTGATTGCTTTCTTTAAAATGTTACTAAAATTAATAATTTTTAATATTGCCTTAGCAGGCACATATACCAAAATTGCTCACAATAAAGATAAGGATGATTAGAAAATTCTTAAAGTCTTTCTTTCCTTTCTTATCTTGAATATTTAAAAACCATGAGTCTTTTTAAAAAATCTAAAATGAATATATTTCTTACATTCTTCATATCTTGCAAAGGGAACCGTGTAAGTTTCTAATATAAATTTTAAAAAGAAAAATAAGAAAGGACAATTGTCATCACTGATGGCCATATTTAAATATTCCAGAGTCTAGAATCAAGAGAAATTTAGGTTCCTGAAAATCACAAAGAGGCCACCAAAACACTTTTACTGGTGTTCTATAGGGTGGAAGGAGGATTTGATACAGAAGAAAGAAATGCAAAAGCTCTTTGTTTCTGGTCCTGAGAGATGCTAAATTAAGAAGAGGGGAGCATGAGAAAGCCAGGGTTTTTATGTCTCTCTACCCCCTGGTTCCAGGAAGAGCTGACGTTTTAGAAGAGCAGTCTTCAAACTGAGTAAGTAGCATGAAAACTTTTGTAAAGTATGCAAGTATGGGTAGTTTAAGGGAATCACTTCCCCGATTCTCAAGCACTATGTCTATTCTTTTCTAGAACATGCTTTGGGTGGAGACGTCATTCTGGTTACCCCCTCACAATTGTCCTTTGCTGCTCCGTTGCTATGAGATGACATGCAGGCCGCTCTCCACACCACCCTCACTCAGATCTCAATACCATTTTGGAGACGGGGGAGGGAGATTTCCAACCTAGAATACTGTACAGAGCCTAACCATTAAACAAATGTGAGAGGGGAATAAAAACATGTTAAAACATTGAAACTTAAAGAAAAAAAATGCACCTTTGCTCAGGGAGCTATTGGAGAATGTGCTCCAGCAAAAAGCAAGAGTCAATGAAGAGACAGGTGGTGTCCAACATAGCAGAAATGTGAAGGGGATCCAGGAGTGACACTAAGAAAGGATGTCTCAGGGTCAGCAGCTACAGCCCACTAGAGAGGAGCCCATCCAAGTTCAAATGAAAGGGCACAAGCCAAGCCGGGATCTTTTCAAGGAAGAGAAAAATGGACAGGTTTTCTGTTGCATTAGAATGTATTGAGAAATGATTTCCAGTTCTGATGAAAACTTCAAAGATGATCAATACATAGAAAATTAAGTGAATAAAAGAAAAGTGACAAATAGTGATTGCTGTTGTACAAGAAAAGTTGTACAAGAATGAAAAATAATCCTAGCACAGTATGTTTTTGTTATAAAAAATATATACTGGTTTATAATAATGTGAACATCTCCAAAAACTGGGAAATAACTCTATCTGGAGAATGGGGGAAGGAACAGTGTGTATGTGTGTGGGTGCACAAAAGAGTTAAATCATATTTATGAAAATATGTCAGTAGTTAATACCTCCACGTTAAGGTTTAAACTAAACAAGAAAATCCAGAAATAGTAGTACACACTGGTAATAGAGCAAAAAGACTTTAGAAATCAGATGGGAGTTGTATGATAGGCAGAATAATGGCCCCCCAAGGATGTCCACATCCTAATTCCCAGAACCTGTGCATATGTCACCTTTTATGACAAAAGGGACTTTGCAGACGTGATTAAGTTAAGGATCCTGAGATGAGAAGATTATCCCGGATTATCTAAATGCATGCTAATCTAATCACCCGAACCCTTAACAGTAGATTATCTTTCCTGGCTGAAGTTAGAGAGAGAAGAGAGAGGGATGCAAAGTCTGACAGGGGCCCAACCTGCCATTGTTGGCTTTGGAGATGCAGGAGGGGCCATGAGCCAAGGCATGTGGGTGGCCTTTAAAAGTCAGCAGTGACCCTCATTAAGGAAATGGGGACCTCAGTTCTACAACCTTAGAGAACTAGATTTGGCCAACAATGTAACAGAGCAAGCAACAGATTCTACCCCCGAGCCTCCAGAAAGAAACAAGACAGCCCTTCGACAAGTAGCTTTTAGCTCAATGAGACCTGTGCTGGACTTACCATTTATAGAACTCTGAGATAATAAATACATGTTATTTGAAGCCACCAAGTGTGTGATATCTGTTACAGCATCCAACATAAAACTGTTGAGGAACAGTGAGGAAGAGATATTTTAAGTTCTGTGGTACTATTTTACCTTTTACATGAATAAATTTAATATATAAAAATTTTAAAACTTTAGTAAAATAAGAATTAATAGATATTTTCTTGATGTGATTAAAAATATATAACTCAAACCAACAGCCTCTTTCTGGCTCCCCTTCCATGAGGTACATTATACATGAATCCTGGTAGCTTACACAGTCCATGAAATCGGGACAGGGCCCCTGATTTCCAATCCATTCCAGATGCTCCCAGTGTCTAAGGCCTACACAGCTGCGGTGGTTTAAAATCATAGCTGCAAAGTATTTGACTTTCCTACTTTCGAGAGGGTTATGCATCCTTCCCTTTTATCTGAGCTGGCTTAGGATTGCTTTGACCAGTAGACAATAGAAGTGACAATAAGCGATTTCTGGTGCTAGATTACAAAAGACCATGATGTTTCTGTCTTATTCGCTCTTGGAGCCCTGCCTGACTACCATGTACATCTGGCTACATTGAGATCGTCATGCTGGAGAAGCAACGTGTAAGTGCTTCCCTCGACTAACCCAGCTAAGCTGATTCCTCAGCCATCCTTGCCCAGGCATGTGGGCACGAAGGCTGCATGTGTGCATGAAGGCTGCATGTACATGAAGCTATCCTGGGACCCTCCAGGCCAGACTATCTGTCAGCTGAATACCACTGAGCCATCTCTGCCAACCCCACACAGAACAGAAGAATCACCCAGCTGACCCCTATCTAAATTTCAGACCCACAAAATCATGAGATATAATAAAATGGTTTCTGTCTTAAGTCATCAATTTAAAGTTTTGGGAGAGTTTGTTAGGTCACAATAGATAACTACAATGATATTTTGTTGGAAGACAGCTTCTGATAATGGCTTCCACACCCTCAACATCAAATGTGGCCTTGGAGATCTTTGCTGAGCTCCAAAAGCCATGGTGCTTGGTCCTTTGTTGAAAACAAGGAGCCGGCCCCAACTACAGTCCTATACCTGTAGACAACCCCTACTCTTGGTCTCACAGACTCCAACTATCTCCCCCAGACAGGGCCACATTCTTGTCTCACCCTCAGAACAAACCTTATTTCCCCTAATGTGCCTCATAAAACAAAGTTAGCTCTTCTCTAGGGAAAGGAAATCCAGAACTCAAGGACTTTAAGACCACCTCTCCAGCTTAAAAAAAGAAAAGGGAAAAATTTCTCATGTATCTATGGTGGGAAAAACATTACCACCAATAATCAACCAACCTCTCACCTCCATAAAAGAAAACATCTTATTCCATGGTGGTGGGTTGAGGCAGGGAGGAGGTGTTTAAATTTTACCAGTAAAAAAAAATTATTGGTTACTTACTACATGGTAGCCATAGAATGTGAGTTTTATATTTTGTAATTTTTAGAAACATATTGAGATATTCTTAATGTCATAAGACATGATCAGTTCTTTAAACCTTCTAAATGTTTTATACATATATGTGAATGTTTTAAAATATCTGTTAATTATATTATTCAATTCTTCTAATAATAATAAACACTTGCATAGTATTTACTCTGGGTCAGGCATTGTTCCAGAAAATTCAAATAAATTAACTCTTAAATGAGGTAAGAGTTCTTTGAGGCTGATGCTATTATTAGTCCCACAGTAAACTTAATCAGTAAACTGGAGACAATGAGAAGCTAAATCACATGGCTAGTATGAGGCAGGGCAAGGGTTTGAACTTAGGCACTGTTATTTATATTCTAAAGACCCAGTGGTTTAAGTAGACTGTTTTTCAGGCCACCTCATGTTATTACAAGAGTTGTAGCATACCTTATTAATAACTGTGATAAACCACAGTCAACCCTCAAATAATACTTAATATATTTATAAAATATTTCTCTCTTCTCTGCTACTTCTACTTGTTCCACTTTTGCTTACTTTGTAGAAAGTATGTGGAAATATCTCTGACTTCCAAGTATTCTTGTATATTCCTTTATACTGGTGCTTTCTGTATATTTTTTCTCCTCTTCTGCCTTTTTATTCTAAATATTTAGGAGTCAAAAATGACTAGGATGCCTTAATTATTATACAATGATTTGAATGAGGTGATTCGGTTTGCCTTTTTAATCTGTGTTTTCTTTATGTGGTAGCCTAGTTTCTGGGAGGTACAAGGAACTGAGTGACTCATTTAGATTCGCTGAGTCATCAGGAGAGAGAGCGCCTGAGGGCCAGAGGCTAGACTGGGATTTAAGATATCTGGAATCTCACCTTGGCTGGCTCACTGGCTGTCTACATAGGACTACATTTTGCCTACGGCTCATAGGTATTCATTTAATTTCATGTTCTTTCTCTTTCCCCCTCTAAAATGGTAGTAATCGTCCTTTATCCCTCTACCTCTCCACCAGGATATTGCAAAGATTAATTATTATTAAAAACACAATGAAATTATCAATATCTTCAGGGATAAGTTTGCTGTATAAATGTAAGAAACTATTCTCATTGTTTCCTTGGTCTTTATAGTTTTGCCTGTAGGGTAAAACTTCTCAATGAAGGGGACATTTTGAAATTCCTTCTAGAGAAGTCTGGCATTCATTTAAAAGTGACCCAGAGGCTGAGGAACCCTGGAATTGTCCCAGCTGGTTCTTACTCTGCCAGGTAAATATTTTCAAGGAGTAACATGCTAAGTTTTAGACTGGGTATTCATAGATTTGGCTGTTACAGTTGCATTGTTCTTGAGTTTCTTTTGTGTTACACTTGCAGAACCCCTATGATTTTGTAGGTCCCACTTCTTACCTGTGTCAGTACGTGTTCCTTAAGACTGCAGGGGACCAGAGCAGGGTGGAACAATCTACCTGTTAAGAAAGTACATTGCACATATACTTAATGTTTAGAGGTAGATGTTCTCAGATCGGGAGGTGGCTTGATGCCATGCTCTTTCTTTCCTTCCACTCTGACATCTGTAGCATGTTTAGTTTTTGGCCTTAGGTTTGACGATTCATGGTCACCACGTGGTTACCACTCTTCTAGACAGCAAGTCTTTACACGGCCTTGTACATGTGCAAAAGTAGTGGGATTGCCAAGATGACAAGAGAAGGCTCTTCTCCTATGCCTGTCTCCTTTTATACAGGAATAAGTCTTTCCCAGAAGTCTCTCAACCTTATACGTATTTGGGCAGAACCAAGTCTCATGGCCTCTCTGGCCTGCAAGGGTGGCTGGAAAAGTGAGTATCTTGCTTTTTCAGCATCTACATTAAGAGGTAGGCAAGGAAAGAGGGGATGAATAATGACTAACCAAAGTGTCTGTCACAACTAACAAATTCTATTTCCTTTTTCCCCTTCTATTCCACAGAACTCATCGCCTGCCAGCAGCTTCCCGCAACCTTAGGAATGGACTCTGGCAAACTCACCAGCATGAAAGTTGATGCTTCCCATCTAGGATGGAAGAATGGAGTTCTGAACTTTGTCACACTGTTTTTGAAAGGCAGTCAGCTCTTGTACTTGAGTGGATGAAACAGGTCTATTTAAATTGCTTTGAAGTTTACCCAGAAAAGTCCCATGAAACTGTGCAACCTGAGGAAGTGAGGTGGAAAAAAATTGGCACTGGCATCAATTTGCTTCTCACAACTGCCTTGTGAAGGAGGTGGGTGGGCACTCATACTCATGATTTTAATAATGAGGGATGAACAATTAAAGGGGTAATAGTTCTAATTCTAGGCATCAGATGTAAACAGTTCCCTTTCTAGGCTCTGAATGACCAAAGGTGCTTGGACTGTAAGTTTTCTGTTTAAAACACAGTCAGTATAGGTTCCTTGGTAGCTGGAATTCATCATCAGAAATACTTGGATCCCCCTTTTAAAATCATTGTTTCTCTGATTTTCCTTGCTTTTACATTGAAATTTGTATTCTGTTTGCGCTAAATGGTTGGAGAATGGCATGGGATGACATTGTAAGCAGGCGATATACAATACAATCAATTCTATCCAGAATTGTTTCCCTGTGATAGGAATATAGGTAGCATTCTGGAATCATTATCATGGCCATTTCTCTTTATTGTATTCAGTAAAATATTGTATTCAATAGCTTACCTTTGAAGAGAAGTTTGATGAGGTTTGACTGTCCTTTAGTTTTACCTTTATCACCAAAATGACAGGACCCCAAAACTGTCTTCCTCCTAGTGTGGGAGGCTTGTTGCAATGCAGCATGAAGCCAATAAGCACGTCTTTCTGAAGCTCTCCTTCATCTGAAAATAAAGGAAACAACTTGATATAAATAAAACCCTAAGAATTTAGGGAAATTTTGGTTTCTTGATCTGCACTCTCTAGTTGGAATTGATTTAGCTGAAAGTAACAGAAACTCAGACACTGCTTAACCAAATAGGCTCATTTGCCACACTGTAAAAAGTATGGAGGTGGTTATTTTGGGGTCCAGTGCCACTGCTCCAGGCAACCTCATTTTACCTTTCAGCTCTGCGCGCCTTCATGTGTACCTGCCAAACATCTGAGAACTATGTTAGCAATCCAGGAGCAGAGAAGAAAACAGATGAAGGAGTACAGATAAGTGGCTATATCAGTATTTGGACATTTCCAGAAACCCCAGTAAACGTGTATCTTGCCTGAACCACGTCTCACAGCCACCTTAAGCTGCAAGAGAATGCAGTTTTTTTAGCTGGGCACATTGCCATTCCTGTAAAAACTTAAATTTTCTTAATGAAGATGAAATAAAGAAGTGATGTCACCTAAATAAACAATTAGCGGTGCACACCACACCTGTCACGGTCAGACAAATTATGGTATCTATGATTTCACTTGTTAGTCATTACTTCCAACATCTATTGCCATAGTAAATGTAAGTAAAAATGATTAGATATTAAAAACCAATCTACCATTTTATTTTCTTTTTCCAATAAGCAATCAATAGTAGCCTTCTTATTCATGTTTACCTTTGAGCAGAACTGAAGTTTACTTTATTGTTTTACGTGCACAATTTTACATATATTTCCACTTTTTGTAAGTGAAGATCTGTGTCTTAGTCCATTTGGGCTGCTGTAATAAAATGCCATAAAGTGGGTGGCTTATAAACAATAGAAATTTCTCATGGTTCTGGAGGCTAGGAAGTCCAAGATCAAGGCATCAGCAAATTTGGTATCTGGTGAGGGCCCACTTCTCAGTTCATGGATGGTACCTTCTCCAGGGGCCAACGAGTTCTCTGAGGGCTCTTTTATAAAGGCAGGAATCTCATTCATGAGGGCTCTGGCCTCATTATCTAATCACCTTCCAAAGGCCCCACTTCCTAAGGTGATGACCTTGGGGGTTAGGATTTCAACTTTCAAATTTTGGAGGGACATAAACATTTGGGTCCATTGCAGTTCATTTGGATGATAAATGAGCTTGGGAGGAACAGAATTCATTAGATTGTCAAGAGGGTCTGGGATTCATCTTGAGACTACTGTGTTTGAGCATCTCGGCTTTCCTCTTTAGAACCAGGGCCCCTCAGCCCTGACTAGACCTGGAGACCATTTGAGCTCAAGGCAGAGAGGCAGCTTCTCAGTCATCAGGTGGCCCATTTTGGGCTGTGCTGGATCCAGCTGTCTGGCTGAGTCTGTAGGAACACTCTTGATTATGTCATAGGCAACAAGTCAATGGTGTATTTAAACAAAGCTGGAGAAGTTCTGCATGTACTGCCTGGTTGCATCATGACTCCAAGCTTCTTATCCCTGGAACTTAAATGAAACAGGCATCCTAAACTGAGGGACTCATAGTGGATGCAGGTTGTTGCAACCATGTTACTAGTTTGAATATTTTTTTCTCCTACTTTTTTTCCCCCAATCTTTTATTCTTGTTCTGTATTTGGGTTTTGTCTTAGAAATCTTATTAGGAATTTTAAGTTGGAAAGATTTTTACAAGTCACCTTTTCCAGCTCCCCACCTGTAGAAATCCCAGAGGACCACATATAGGTTCTTTATACAGACACCTAACGGTGAGACACTCATTACCTCACAAACCAGCCAGTTCTGAGTGACATGTATAAAAGGTGTTTCTCATAGTAAGCTGGTACCTTCCATTAGATCTCATAATCTCATACCCACAATGAAACTCTAAAATCCTATTTAACAAAGTGATCCAAAAGACTAATGCACTGACTGGGTATTACATTGCTAGGCCTTCCCCTTTGCATAAGCTTTGTTGATTCAGAATTAAGTGATAGTTTAAGAGTCTCTATTGAGAAATTTGGAGGGGAAGCATATATGAAGCACAGCAACAGTTCTGTGTAAAAGCTGAAAAAATTGACGAGGTGTGAAAGAGAGAAACTGAACAGTGTCATGTGCCGTTCTGTCATCTTTAAAATTAAAATGTCCTTGTAAGGACATATATCTTTGTAAGGTTCCTTGAACACGTTCCTCTCCATTTCCAGCAAAAACTGTAAAATAGGTTTATCTTCTTTCTCTTTTTCTTTCTTCTTTGTCAGGCTTATAACTATGAGTTTCAAGGAGGAGAGGTTACAACTTGATTTGGAATGATGGGAGAGGGCAACGTTAGACAAGGCTTGAATTAACCTGGAAGAATGAGTATTTGAGTGTTGGGTCAGGTGGGATGCGAGAGATTAAACAAACACAAACAAATGCAATAGTTTTTATTGAGTCTATGTGAGAGATTCAGTCATGATTACTCAAGTCACTGTTATACAAAGTTAATATACAGGCTGTTATAATTAAGTCCTAACGTCCCTGAATGCCACCCTATTAGACCCTTGGGACGAAGTTAGAGATCAGCAAAACCACCTCATATGCGGATCTGTGCTTCCTAGGGCTTTCTTAAAAAGTGAGTCTTCCTTTTCCGTTTAAGATTTATCCTATTTACAAGTCAAAGTTACCAAGGATAGGACTTGACAGCCAAAAATTACCTCTAGGCAAGGCAGTCAGCCCTGTTCATAAACCCATTAAAATAATCCCTGCTCTAGCCAGTCTCTCCTTGGCTTTTACAATCTGAGGGAGACTTTCCCAGGAGTACCCTCCTGTGACTCCTGCAGAAGTGATGGCAAGACTGCCTGGTATTAAGTAGGGAAAAATGCAGCCTGGTGCAAAAGTAGTTCCAAAAATATGGGCTACAAACACGGTGGCACTCCAAGATGGCTGCTGATCCAGATGTTCACTGATATTGGTTCTTCGCCAGTGTCAGGCCTGGGGCACTCAAAAGTCTATCGATTTGACTTCTCCTGTAATGAAATCTTAACATGCAAAAGGTATTTTATGCCCTCAAATCCAATAGTTGTATCTTGGGGGTTCATGACTGATCTTCCTACTAGGACTGAATTATATAATGTCATAAACCAATACTTCCACTCCATCAAATCTGCTATCTCCAAAAAGGAACACATGACCTGGGAGACAAAGATCATATGGAACTGTGAAGTCGCACAGGTGAAGGTCTGTGGAAAATCCTGGGGTTGGGGTTCGGAAGGGGTTGGCCCAAGCAGCAAATGCCAAAACAGCTCTAAACCCATTAGCAAGACAATTCATGAAAAAAGAGAAGGAAAAACAAAATCAAATTTTGTTAAAGACAGTTCAGAAAACTGGAACTTGAAATACAAAAAAGTTAAAAGAATTAAATGAAAGTTTAAAAAAATAATGAATTTTAAATGAAGCTAAAGATTTGAAAGAAAAAAAAAACAAACTATAGACTGAAGGCCAAAATAGCACACACAAAAAAGCTAAATTCAACTGAAATAAAGGTTAATCTATTTTTGGTCCAGAAATTTGAACGCCTAGGAAAAGCAGAAGTAAAATGTGTGAAGCAAAAAAAAAAAGAAAAAAAGAAAAAAAAGTTAGGAATTTAAAGGTGGGGGTAAATGGTAGGGAATAAAAGGAAACTGGCTATGGTAGACACAATGATAACTTACGGAAGTTCTGAGTTCGGTTTTCAGTGAATTATCTGCCATCACAGGAGGTCTTTAATCTTCTTAGAGAGGTGTCTGTCTACTCTCATATGCTCAGTCACCAGCACCCTTTAGTATATTAGCACCACTGGCTGACTCCTAATTTGCTTGACTAATCTTCCATTAGTGACATGATTCTACTTTTCCCTTTTTACTAAAATTTCCTGGCTCCCACCCTCCAGCCTCTGCCCAGTTCATGGGACATCCAGAAATTATCTAGTTAACCCCATACTAATTAAAATCAAACACTGCACCAGGTATTAAATAGACTACAAGGTAGATCTTGTGAATGAAATTTTTATTTACACACTGTATCTAGAAGCAGATACATAAATTCTTCTACAATTAATTTCCAAAAATGTGCAAGAAATTACTATAATTTGCTTACAAACCAAAACACGTATTAAAATCAATGGACTTTGGATAATTCATTCTGTGGTGTTCTCAGTACAAATGATACACACCTGATTTGAAACATACAGAAAAAGTGTAAACTACAGCAATCTGAATTGCAAGTATTAATTTAATGGCACTCCAACAACTATGAAATTTCTTTAACCCAACATGTATACTTATTACAAAATTCTATAAGAATTTTTCATCATCTCTGGATGTAGAGTTTGGATCACTTTTCAGAAACAGCAACTACACATTTTGCCATGTTATGATTGATTAATAAAAAGGATGTTTATAAAAAACCTTCTTTACAGGATTAAAAAAGTATTAAAACAATCCAATTTGTGATTATTAACGTACCAATACTTTTAGAATTTTAAAGTTATTTATGGAACTGGCTATTGTTCCTTATTAGAGTATTCAACAAAACTGTCTATTGCTGGTAGTGTGATTTCATTTTCAAATTAAGACTTCACATTTGGTGAAAAGCAATTGAGATTTAAATGAAATATATTATTTTGAATCATTCATAAAGCAATAGCTCTCATATACAATGTGAAATGTACAGAAATTAAAATTGGCATTTCCGAAAGCACTGTTTACAAAGATATTTAGACTTGTAGCACTGACAGAGACATCGCATAAACCTATGTAAGATTTTAGTGACTTTTATCCTGTTTAAATAATACTGGCTCAGAAATTATTATGTATACTTTAGGTTTTTTTCCTATATGCCAATGATTTAGTCTTTTGGCGCATGATTTTCTTCAACAGCAAGATGGTTGCCCTGTGTAGCTGGTTTCCTTAAAAAACTATTTTTAGTTCCATGATCATTTCCTGTGATATAATATTTTGACCTTCTAAATTTCCAGATTATTGCACCAAGTAGAAAGAGAACAGTTTTCCTTAGAAAGAAAAAAAGTGAGATTATTTTTCAAGTACTTTCTATAGCTTTCTCATTGTTTATAAAAATGCATAATAGTGTCCTAGTAAGCCTAAAAATAGTTTCTGGCCTCCATCATGTTTTGTGATGAAATATTTGATTAAAAAAACAATTCTTATTCACTTATTATGGCAAATGGATGCAGCTTTCCTGTTTTCTTTTTCTTGCCTTGAGCTCAGATTTTCAGAAGCACGTATCTAAAATCACTTACAGGTTGTATCCATATCATCTAAGTTACCTTTCAATAGGATCCAAAAATTTAACCAAATTGTATCTAGACTAAACTAGAGGATGAAAAGTTCTCTTCCCACCCACCCCGCCCTTTCCACTTTTAACCAGACTGTTTTAGTATCATATAAAGCCAATCTTTCACATTATCTTGTGCTACCTATGCCAAATGGATATCTTTCTACACAGAAGAAGAATATTTTGTAATATGCCTTTCTGCTTGTAAATTTAATTTTTTGGCAATACACTTTTCTGCTTGTACCTTTCGTTTTTGGCAAATATTTTGATTTTTATCACTACACTATCAGAATCTAACAATTTCAAATTGGATAAGAATAGGGCATATTAAAGTATTATATATTATGAATATATAAAAGCACATCAAAAATTGGCTTTTTGAATTAGAACTGTATCAAGACTTGCCCTCCATTAAAACACAAAATACAATTTTTAAAACATTCAGATGAAAATCAGAATAACCTTGACACTAAATGGGTAGATCTTAAACACATGGCATCAAGAGAAAATGCGGGGAACAGGTTATGTCCACATAATCATAAGACAGGTCAGGGCAGTCCAAAGACCTCTGTGCACCATGATCTCACAAAGAGGACATGTAAATGCTCCTGGAGACACGGAGAAGCCATTTCAACATTTATTATTAATACACAGTGACTCTGTGACAATACCTGCCATCTAATATAGATGCACAGGGACTTTTAACTCACCCTAGATATATTTTAAGTTGTTTAAAAATAAATAGTTTTGCAAAAAAATAGTTTAAATGTCTTGCATTAATTTGATAACAAGCTTACAACTCTGTAATAGTTCTTAATCCAAATAGCTTATAGTGAATACTTAAATTATATTATTACAGTATACTCCATATTCCATCTTATTAGGTGAAAACATATCAGAAAATGAAAGAGGAGTCTTTGCAACAAGGTACAATCAATATTCCACCAAAATTAAGTACCTTTTCCCCTTTAAGTCAAAATATCATAACACCATGATATCATGGCAATGTGCCTTTTCTTGGTAATATCTCAGTTCTGGCCCTAAAAAACAAATAGAAAAAAAAGTGAAATACAAATATGTTTAAATGACAAAGCCAGTAAGTCTGACCTAAGACCTTTACCCTACAGTTTAAAGTGGGTAAGAGATAGGAAAACTTTAAATGGCAAAGGAAGAAACATCTCAAATTATATGTTTCATCTGAGATGGAAACATTTTCCTTTAAAGTTGTGTAGCTGGAAACATCTTCTGGACAGGGCAATTCCCAAATACTACATACGTTGCAGAATTGTGAAATGAATAAACACTACGCATTTCAAAATAACTAAAAATTATTGGGTATGACATCCTCCCCCCACAACTAACTCAGAGATAAAATAGTGATGCCAAATTACTTAAGACTTAGCTAAATTTAAAAAGTAACAAAAAAAATCTACTTGTAAATGGTAGTTATATATGATAGGCAATAAGACTTCCATATATCTGATACAGTTTTAATATTTTTCTCATTGTGAGAAAAACTGCTCCACAATTTCCACAGTGTTTTAACTAAAGTCAATGAGGGTTTTTTATAGTGAGGGGAAGGAGTGGTCAAATCCAGCACATTTAATAGTGATTACATAAAAGAAAAATATAAATCTAACTTTAAAACAATGTTTCCTTTCTAGTCAAATCAATTTAAAACTTTATATAAACTTCAATGTTGCAAAAGAATCCAGTCCATTTATAAAAATTAGTTGTACAATCAAGTTCACCCAAGGAAATGTTGACTAAGCTAAAGAAATCACAGATAAAACATTTTACCAAAGGAAAGTATAAAGAACACAAAAAAATGCTATCACAGGAAACTATGATGATCTGATATTTCTTTAATAATAGGTCTAGTTCCATAGGTCTTTATATGTTATGCCAATTTGTACCCGAGTTTAATGACAGAAAAGGCAACAATTTCTAAATCTGTGGTATACATTTCTTTACAATTTTAAAATGTAAGGCCATTTATTAAAATAGACAAACCAAAAGATGAAAATGAAGGCAACAGAAAAATTCAACTTTTCACAACCAAAAAAATGAGCACAACCTTAGAAATAATTTAGAAAAGAGCATTGTAAAAGATATGTTGCAGATCTGCATTCTATTACCCAAGATTATGTCAATTCATAATTCTAAATAAATCTTTTTAAAGTAGGAATTAAAAAATCATTTTCAGTGTATATGTAAATTCTGTTTTATCACATAGGTATGTTTATTCAACACTATCTTTTGAAAATGGGCCATTTAAAAAGACATAGCAAGTTTCACTCTAAGTTTCATTCAACTTTACTTAGGGTTTAATACACATGAAATGTGCTTTTAATGCATAAAAATCACAGTGGATAGCAGCAAAGGACTGGGGGGGGTTAAGGAGAATTTGATAATTCACATTGTGATTCTGCACATTGATGAAAGATAATTCACACTTCTAAAACCTCAAGACTTCCCTTTTCAAAGAACCAAAATAAACCCAAGACACCTTGCAGACACTTCCCCACCCCTAAACAAATTTGATGATTCTTTTACACATAAAACTGAAATAGTTATGGCAGCAAAAGATTTTGATGGCAATGAAAGTTTGTAAACTGTATTTCAATCTCTTTTTCTTATTCCCAAAGTGCAAGATGCAGGGTTCTCAATCTTTCAGTAGTGCTTCTCTTGTAAATAATCCTTCATTTTGTTTGGCAAAGGCAGTTTCTGAATTAAGTCTATTCTGGTATACTGACGTATAACAAAACGACACAGGTACTGCAAAGAACGCACCTGCATGAACCGGGACACTGGGTTAGTCAGTCTGACAGGGTAAGTTGCAGATCCAGGCAGCCGAGACCTTGAATAACAAAAAGCTCCATTTTCAGAGTCCCTAATTGAATGCTCAATTAGGTCAACTATGGATGTATGTCCTTCCACATCTGGCTGTTCATAAAAGCTAAACCTACCATTTGAGTGCTCGATTCTAGTGTGAAGTGTTTTACCATGGGAGCGAAAGCTCAAGCTTAAAAGGTAACGGTCATCAGAACTGTCCCGAACGAGAAAAGAACCATCTGGCACATTTGCTAGTTTCCCTTCAGCCTCCCAGCGTGTGATGGGTCCCCAGTACCATCCTTGTTTTGCAAGTTTTTTCAGCTCCTCTGTCAGGCTTGTCACAACCATGGGACCACTACTCTGCACCGAGTCATAAACTCTTGCAACCCCAGGAGCAGAGTTAGGATCAAAATTCAAATGACAGCGCATACTTTCAGCCACGTGGACATCTGTGCCAGTGAGTCCACCAAAGTTCCTTTGGATTGGATTATTCTGCATTGGAGGTAGCAATGGTGAGAGTGGAGGAACATCATCATGACCCGCTCTAGGGCTCTGCAACATGACTCCCGTGGTGCCAATCAACAAGCCATTCACAGGCTGATCCACAAAGATCTCCGGGGCCACGACTAGGTCCTGGTCTACCTGATTCTCATCTTCAGGGAAAGAGCGCCCTCCCACTTGAGGAGGAACTGCAGAGACTTCCATGGGAGAAGAACTATCCAGACAATAGCTACGCGATCCTTCCAGAGGATACATCCCCTCATCTAAAGGCACGGTATACTGAATGTAGTCCTGAGGCATAAGTCCAATAACTACAGGCACATGTTCATCCAGGTGAAGATGCAAGTCTCCATTCTGAGAAGCTGAACTCTTCAGTGAATTAGCTTGCTCCTGGCACGCAGTCTCAGACTGAAGGTCGTGAAAATCTTTCCGAACACCATTCAGGGCAGGACTTGGACTGGAAGAGTGAACCAAGGCTTTGACTCTCACTTCCATTTTGATACACGTCTCCTCAGAGTTTGTAGGTCGAAGAGGCCAAGGTGTGGGACTATAGTGATGACTGCGGAGGGAAGTGGACCTTATTGGCCTCTGAGCTCTCACATCTTTAAAGACTATGGGTGCTGAGGAGGAGGAGAAGGTGTCCTCGTCAGCAGAGCTCCCAGAGGGCGTGTTGGCCTTGCCTTTTGGCTTCTGTTTCGCAGAAAGCCTCCTTTTTAACGTACCCATCAGGCTTTCACTTTTTGATCTGGTTTTGCCACCTTTTTCATCTTCACTGTTGATATCACAGCTGGCCATATCTTTACCATAGCAGCTACCAAATAAGGAATCATCTTTTCCAAAGTCACTGGCTAGTGATGGTGGTTGTACTACCATAAAGTCAGTTTCTTCCTTACTTTTATTCAAGTTAAAAGATTTCCGGAAGGTTTTAAGACTAATTTTCTTCATTATGACTAGTTACCTAATCCAAGGGGATCAACCTCTCTCTGGAATATTTTCCCCAAACATCTGGAGAGGCTGCGATGCTGCATCTATGTATTTTTCCAGCTTCATTTAACCTTTGGAGCCATTTTCTAAAAAGAAAAAAAAGTCATATTAAAAAATATTTCCAGAAAAGTTTTACTTTACTCAATTTTAATCCTTTAGCTTCCGAACAAGAACACCTGAGACTTTTCTTAAGAGTGTCAGCTCTTTTAGGACGAGGATTTCTATCTCACCCAGCACAGTAGGTCTTTGGCTACTACACAATGAGCATTTGGCAAATATTTGATAATGTTTAAAGAACAAGCCCTAATCTACCTTCCTCTCTTTTTGCACCTTGCTTTTATATAGAATCCTTAATATACGGGCCAGCGTTCACGTCTGTACTTTACACAGACCCACACACACCTTCAGCACTCACTCTGCTGTTCCCTGCTCTGCCCTTTCACAGTCTGTGTTCCAGTAAAACCCTCAATAAAGGTGGCACTCTGTAGAAATAACACTCTAGTCAACTCCTTAACAGCTTATAAACATTTTAAAATACTTAAACATCTGTAAAAATAAATAAAAAGAATACCATAATCTGTGGTAAACTGTCTAGAAATGCCTAGGTGAGTTCCTTGAGAATAGGGCTCATTCACCTTTAAATTCCTAGTGCTGAGCACAGAGGATGGAGAAGGCAAATGCTTGCAGGATGAAAGATTATGAAGCGTATTTCCAGAATTGTTATTTTTTACTCTTCTTTTTTGCAATTTCCCATGGCAAATTTTACTTCTGTATCCAGAAATATATATCCTAAACTTTTTTGTACATTGTTCCATCATCAGAATGATAGGATTTCAATTCTCTAAAGACTTTATGAAAGTCATTTCATATGAAAAAATCTTGGTTCCCTAAATAAGTCACATTAAATGATCACTGTAATATTGCTTTACAGAGATATTCTGTTTAAACTATGCATAATGTTTTATTTCCTCTATGGCCATGTTCTGCCTTTTCTGCAACCATCAGAGTATAATGCCATAAAACAAGATGATTAGCTCAAACTAATAAACGCTAATAAAACCAAGAGCAAGATTCTGACCTCCCGACCCAGCAGTTTAGCACCACTCAGTTTCCTGATGAAAGACTACAGCTCCAACTCTGATCATGTTCATTAATTCACTCTGCATTTACTAAGCCCCTACTATGTGACCAGCCCTGTATGATGATATGCATATTAATAAATTACTTATGGTCTCCTAATCCAGTAGGAGAGACAGACATATGAATGGATAAATTGTAATAAAAACCCTTTAGTTATATAATGGTGGGAGTTGAGAGAAGAGAGAAAAACTCGACAAATGTCTATGTTTAGTTAGATAGGATTTGGTTGGTGTGCAGATGGAATCTGCATGAGGTCATTCTTATTAAAAACCATTCAGACAACCTAGCAGAGGATCAGCAATATTACGTCCACAAAAGAAACAATTTTTTAAAGTCTACTGTCACGTACTGTTTTTGAACAAGTTATAAAAAATAAAATACTTAAAATATTTGCAATACCAATTGCTTTTAAATATTAACTTGAATTGTGTATTAGATGAACTCACTAAGTACCATGTTTTCTACTCAAGCACAACGTGTACAACTGCCTTGATAGCAGAGTCAGTAACTGATTCTGAGGTGTTAGGTATTCACATTTAAATTAACCCCACTAAATTTGGGGTTCAAATTGTTCTGCTTCCCACTATCACATCCATACCCCAGAAAACAAGAGACTAGCAACCACAGTAAAAGTATTTGGCAATTATCTATTTGAAAATTATTCCTTTTTCAACTACCAGTCCATATTTACAAATTATTCATCAATACTAATATTAAAGAAACAAAATTCAATCATAGACATTAGAAACTATAAAAAGTTCTATTAGGCCATATGGTCTTTTATCTCTCCCCTTCATTTTCTAGGCAAAGATTACTCTGAAATTTTTAAGAGTATCTGTTTTTCTGTTTGCACATTCAAAAATATATGCCATCTTTTTATAGGATTACCATCTGTCTCATGCCTAAGTAAATGTTCTGAATTAGTTTTACTGCTTTTTAATTGTAAAATTTTAAGTTTACACATACACTTGAAAATGTGTACAAAGGTTCAAGGGAAAAAGTTTTAGACATTTAAAGAATACTTTATCCATATGGGCAGAAGATAACATCTTCAAATAATTTCAATCTCTTTTTTAAGAAATGACTTGAGGTAGTCAGGCCTGGCAGTCATCATAACACCCAATAAAAAAACTAAAAAGACCAAACAACTACTTAACCTTCAACAAACAAAATAGCTTTATTATCCACATTTTACAAATGAGGAAACTGGGTCTCAGAGAGGTAAGAATTTGCCCAACGAAGTTAAATAATTTGCTACTAGGAAACAGCAGATCCAAAATTTGAACCTGGCTGCTAACTGAAAAACTCACATTCTTTCCCTACACCAAATTGGCCTGCCTGACATTCTATTGCTTAAATAGATCTCAAACTTTCTGGTCTCAGGATCCCTTTACTTTCTTAAAAATTACTGATGACCACAAAAAGCTTTGTTTATGTGGGTTATAGCTACTGAAATTTACCCTACTATAAAATAAAACTGAGAAAATTTTAAATTATTAAATTATTAATTCATTTTAAGATGGAGATATACTCACTACATGTTAACATAAATAACATTTTCATGAAAAACAACTCTATTTTCCCAAACAGTGAAAATCAGTGAAAGAAGTCATAGCACTTTACATTAGAGAAGACAGTGGACTCTCGTGTCTGCTTTGCATGTGAATCTCTTACAATACATAGCCCCCTTCATCTGCAGGGGATACATTCCAAGACCCCCAGTGGATCCCAGAAACTGCAGATAGCACTGAACCTATGTACAGTATACTACGTTTTTTCCTATATACACATACGATAAAGATTAATTTATAAATCAGGCACAGCGAGAGATTAACAATAATAATAAAGTGAACAATTATTATAATATGCTGTAATAAAAATTATGCAAATATGGTCAGTCTCTCTCTCTCTCACTCTCTCTCTAAATATCTTATTGTATCGTACTCACCTGTTTTCAGACCATGGCTGACCGCGGGTAACTGAAACTGCAGATAGGGGGACTACTGTATGTTGTTTTAGTTAAAGTGTAAGAAGAAAATTCAGCCTCCTACATAGTTGAAAAAAAGGAAGAATATATTTTATTTACTAATTTTTTCATATAATTATGGATATTTTTCTTTGACACTATATCAAAACTCAATGAGTGATAGCTTCTTAAAAGTTAAATTGCATTAGCCAGATGTGGTGGTGAATAGCTATAATTCCAGCTACTTGGGAGGCTGAGGCAGGAGGATCACTTGAGGCCAGGAGTTCAAGACCAGCCTGGGCAACATAGTGAGACCCCATTTCAAAATACAAAAAGTTATACTGCACTGTGAAATCTGAAACCGTATCAAGAATTTTTTTTTACTCTACAACATTGAAATCCATTGGTCCATCTTGCATTTTGAATGAATCTTTTATGCATGCATGATTTTTTAACATCATGTATTCATTATCATCATTATACGACATCAAAAAATCATGTTTGTGAATATCACCACTGATCTCATTAGAAACATATTTTAAGTACTGAGAAGCAGTTAAACCAATACCAGTAGATAAAAGTTTTCCAAAACTGCAATTTTTGCTTGAAACTTTGAATTTCATCACTGGCAACAAGACTGTCCATTGTTTTAACTAAAGTGGCAGGCTCATTTTGATCACTTATGAGGAATTATCTATTAAAAACCCAAGATGAATAACTATAGTGTATGTCTGTTAATTGTTCTTTTAAGTAAGTAAAAGTTGTATTTCACAAAGAAAGTAGTTAGTTAGCTAATGCAGCCAGCAATTCAAACAATAGCCACAAGCGTTTCCCCTGTAGACACCCTTCCTTCTTCAGTATGTACTGAATGGGCTTTCTAAATATTTCCATTTCATGATAAGGATTTTAAAAAGATGTAGACTCAAAGTAAAGTTCTAATAAAAGTAATAATTTTTACAGCTTCAACAATGGTATTCTTAAGTATAACTGGAAATTTTCTTTTTTACTAAGGTGCTTGACAATAAAGAACATATGACTACTATGACATTACTACTAGTAGTACTGTTTGGTGCCACTGCCTTGACTCATGGTAAGGCATCACCAATTTTATCCACCATTGTGCTTTCTGCACTATCAGTGAAAACAGCAAATAATGTTTCAGCATTATTACAAAAGAGGATCCACAGACCACATTTTGATAACCAAAGGCTTATATTATCTGTGAAGATAGTTTAAAAAAATAAAAACTAAGGTAAAGCAAAGCATCCAATAAAAAGTTAACAAGATGAGTTTACATCGTGTAAATATCTCTCTGCACCACAGCTGCACTGTCAATTTCTAAGCAGGCCACAGTTCACGCCCTTCCATTTCAGTTCCTTAGATCCCTCTCCACTGTTCCTGAATCTGTGAGTACACATTCCTTTGGTAAAAAAGGAAAAATAAGGAACAGATAATAAAACCTTTCCAGAAAGGGAGAACAGAAAAATGAGGGAAGGAACAGACCATATAATAAAGACAAAAAAAATGGCAATAGCAATTATAACTGGGATAAACTCAATTATTAGAAGAAAAAGATTTTAAGGTCTGGTTTAAAAACAAAAAAAAACACTCAATCATATGTTATATGCAAAAGAACACACTAAACAAATTGCCTCAGAAAGTCTCAAAATGCCATAAAATCTCTTTTCCAACTATTCTGTTCTTCACCATGTCTGTGATTTTCTCCATCAGTTAGCTGTATTCAGTGTCCTCTACTTGAGATCAGGAGTGTTATCAGCATTGGTCACTGTTATATCCCCAGTACCTAAAATAGTTCCTGGGCATGGCTGATGCTCAGATCTAAACTCTTTTGAATTTAAATTCATTACATGATTTAAAATGTAAACAAATAAACATATTTTTAGAAACTTATTGCTACAAAAATAGAGCTAATAGATCTGTAAATACTAAATAAATGCAGATAGCTAAAAAAAATTGCCTATGGAATTAGGTACAGGCAAAACCACTAAAAGAGTAGGGAAACATTATTTTTAAAAACTAGGCCTTTATACAAAGAGTGCTTAGCAAACGCAATTAACTTCTGATTCTACTTAAAGGAAGTCCTAAACTGGAAATCCTAGATGATGCATTATGTAAGGACATAATTTATATAATCCAGACTGATATACTGTGTTAAATCAACGGATATTTAAAGAAAAGACATTGGTCCTCCGTTTAGAAATTAATGAAAGAATGTACTGTTTTAAAATAAAATATTTAAAGTACACGAATCCCTAGTATAGTGGAAGTTTCTCAATTAACCAACAAATACCAATCCTGAAAGAAAAAGGCACAGGCTAGCAACAAGGAAGCTAGAGTAACAATAATATGAGACAGAATTACATTCAAAGAAAACTGGTCAAACAAAATAAAAAGGGGCACACTATAAAAGACACAATCCACAATGAAGATAAAAATCTGCCAAAAATCCTCACACACAAAATGGAACAGCATCAAAATGTCTCTTTTGGTCCAAGAAAATGAAGTAAACAAAAATGAAAAATATAGCAGATTTAATTTAAATAATTATTTATTAGATATATGAGATTTTGTATCCTAAAATGAGAATACATCTCCTTTTCAAGAACATATGGAACATACATGTGACCCTAAATTAGGCCTCAATAAAAACCTTAGTAAATTTTAAAAATCAGACAAGACCTCATTAATCAACCACAAAACAATAAAACTAAATAGAAAAAGCAAAAGAAAATTAAATGAATTAAACTAAAATCACCAAAACATCCTTAAATAATGAGTCAAAGAGAAAATCTCAAAGTGAACAAAAATTATATACTAACATAATAAAAATGCTACACATCAAAATCTATGCAATTCTGTAATACCCTAAAACTGGGCTCACAGAAAAATTCAAAGCTTTAAACATGCACAAAACTAAACAGTAAGAAATTAAAATAACCAAATTATGCAATGAATTCAAGAAATCAGTAATTAGAATAAAAAAAGAAAAAGAAAAAGCAGAAAAAATAAAGATAAAAGCACAAATTAATAAATTAGAAAATGAAAAGTAGTAGCATTAAACATTACAAGAGTTGACTTTTTGACTAAATAACAGAAAACTCAACTGCTAAACTAGCTAGCATAATTACGGAAAAAAGGGAAATGTGTTTATACAAAATTAGAAATACAGCAATAATCACAGATTCATAAGAAATCAAAATATATAAAAGTACTTTGAAAATTCTATGAAAATTAATTTTAAACTCTGATGGAATGGATAATTTTACAGCAAAATATATATTACCAAAATTTGCATCGAGAGAAGTAGGAATCCAAAAGAGACTAACAATTGTCAAAGAAACTGAGAAAGTGATCAGTGAGCCACCATTGCCCTTTTCCCTTGGGAAGAAAAAGACAAGTCAATAAAGACCTAAATCCAATACTCACTATAAGTCTTCAGAGCACAGGAGGAAAAAGAAAGCTCCCAAATTTATTTTTGAAGTCAAAGGAATATTGACACCAAAATTTGACAAAGACGGCAGGCACATTTAAAAAAAAAATCAAACCAATCTCATTTATGAACACTGAAGTACAAATCTTAAATAGCAGCAAACATTTGGAGTAATAGGGAAACAATTCAACTAGATAAGGTATCCCAGGATTGCTAACATGGCTCTACTTTGGAAATGTATTAATATAAATTACCATAGATCAAATAAGTAAAATCATATGATCATAGCTGTAAGTCACAAAAAAGATCTGAAAAAATTTAAACATCAATTCCTTAACCCTGCCCCCCAAAAAATCCTTTGTAAAATAGGAATAGATGGACATTTAACATGATACATATATAACAAAATCAGAGCTATAACGAATATTGAAGAAACACTGAAAGCCAGCCATGTCAATTATCAATACTATTAATTAGCATTAGTTTCAATATATTAGCCAACAAATTAGACAAGAGCAAGAAATAAGTATAAATACTAGAAAAGAGGAGACAAAACTGTCACTATTTACAGATGACATAATTGAATACCTGGAAATACAATAGATACAGCAGAACAACTATAGACAAGTAGGGATGTGTTCTGAGAAACACATCGTTAGACGATTTTGTCATTGTGTGAACATCATAGAGTGCATTTACACAAACCCTGATGGTACAGCCTACTACACACCTAGGCTTTCTGGTATAGCCTATTGCTCCTATGCTTCAAACCCATACAGCATGTTACTGTACTGAATACTGTAGGCAACTGTAACACAATGGTAAGTATTTGTGTATCTAAACATATCTAAACATAGAAAAGGTAAGTAAAATTATGCTATTATAATTTCACGTGACCACCATACATATTCAGCTCATTGTTGACCAAACTGTCGTTATGCACAGCATGACAATATTAGGGGAAAAAAAGAACCCAGTCAAGTGACCAATCACAAAATTTATACGTAAAAATCACTAGTAATTCTATAACTTGAAAAAGTTGATAAAATATACTAAAAGACCAGATTCTATTTATAAAAGGTGAAATAATAGGAAATGTAAAGAACTACATCAAACACTTTAAAGCTCCTCAGGGGATCGTAATAGATATAAATATACAGACAGACACATCTTGTTCTTAGATTAAAACAATTCAATCCTGTCAAAATATTAACTCAAAATCCCAAGAAAACATCAATAATGTTTTTTTGAGAAACCTGATGACAGTGAAGTTAACTTTGTTATATAAACAAATGAAGAGTCAGAAAAATTCTAAAGGACTAAAGGAAGGACAATGAGCTATACAAGGTATTAAAACATACTGCAACAGCTTAAAACTGAAGGGGGAAAAAAGACAACAGAAAGTTAAGAAATAGACCAAGACACATACAGAAAGAGTATGCAATTAAGAGGACATGTTAAACCACTGGGGAAACATGGATAATGAATGACGATGAGTAGATTGGATAAACATTTGGGTGGGGTGGGGAAAGAGGGCTCTTACTTTATTTCTTATATCAAAATAAATTCCAGAAAGATAAGTTTGTAAGCATTTCATTTTTAAAAACATGAAAGTTGGAGAAAAACCTTTTTTAAAAAATCTTTTTATCATAACAGAAAACCTTGAATCCACAAAGGAAAAGATGCATCTGATAATGCAAAATGTATAAATTTCTGGATAACACAAAAAATGGCATAAAGAAAACCAAAATTAAACTACAGAAAAACTGCAAATATATCTCACAAAGGATTAATTTCTGTAACATAATCTGTATTGTTAGAAATCAGTAAGAGAAAGGCAAATAATCCTATCTACAAGCAAACGGGAAAATATATGAACAAACAGTTCACCCAAAAAGAATGACAAAAGGAAAGAAGGCAAGAAAGAAATCAAGCAATCAAGAGAGGGAGAAAACAGATTCAAGCTGCTAATCAACACCCTAAAATATCCCAATTCACTAATCACAAAGAAATTAAAAGAATTTGGGGGTGATGGGAACTGTTCTATACCTTGATTGTGGCAGTGTTTACATGACGTAATGCACTTGAAAAAACTCAATAAACTATGTAACTAAAAAAGGTGATTTCACTGTATGTAAATCATATCTCAATTTTTAAAATTCACTGAACAGAAAATTCAAACCAAAACAAGTTAACATCTTCACCTATGAGCTTGAAAAAGTTCAATCAGTAACACTTCATTCTGGGAAGGGTATCCCAAACTGGGCACTCATAACTAATGACTGAGTGTAAATTGGTACAACTTTGTAAAGGATTATTTGAAAACATTTATCAAAATTTTAAATTCACATATGCATATGCTTTAACCAAGTAATTATGCTATTATTAGTAATTTATCTTTTGGATATACGCTCATGCCAAAACAAAGACATATGGACAATATTCCCTACAGCATTTATTTTCTTTAAAAAAAAAAAAGCTAACATTACTTGATCATTGACCTAATATTGGTAAATATAGGCCACATATTGGCCTAAATATGTGCCAGGCTTTGGTTTAAGCCGTCTGAATATATTGTGTCTCATTAATCCTTCTAACCCTCCCTGCAAGTCTGGGAGTATGCACAAACCAGTATGACATTGTAGAGCCAGAATGCTTAAGGTCATGTACTGTACCCTAGCTCTACTAATTTAATAATTGTGTGATCTTACAAATAACACAGGTTATATTACTCAGGTTAGTTGTGAGCTTTAAATGTGTTAATATGTGTGATATACTTCAAACAATGCCTAGCAGGTATTAGGCTATACAGATATTTGCAGCTAGTAGTAAGTAGTAGTGGTAGTAGTAGTAGTAGCAATATTCCCATTGTATAGATGCGGAAGCTGAGGTACAGAGAGATTAAGACACTTCCCTGAAATCACACAACTGATTCCAGATCCCACTTAATCACTACACAAGATTTTTACTGCATAATTCATTTTGGTTAAAATATAGAATTGACCTAAATGTCAGGAAACAACAATATTACACATCAAAAATCAGTGAACTAGTTTAATTAATTATAATCAATACAATGAAATGTTATGCAGATAAAGAAAGATGTCCAAGATACATTACTGGAAAAAAGCAAGCTATAAAACAAAATGCAAAGAATGAGCCCATTGATGTATATACTTATATGCCTAAAAATGCACAGTAAATGTCTAAAAAAATATACAAATAACAGTGACTGCATGTCTAGTGAATAGGAAAAGGGATCAGGAAGCTCAACTGACTTATTTTCTACATTAGACCTTTTTATAAACATTGAGGAGGTTTTACATCACTACAGAACCACCACCGCACCCCATAACATGTTTAGGTAAAACCTTAGGTAAAGTAAGGCAGTCTAAGTCACCTGGTATCATGAAAAGCAGTACTACAATGCCCTCAGGGCCAAAAGTATAAACAGCTTTCCTTAATCCATCTCCCATAAACCTTCCCAAACTGCTCCTAATTCTTCCTCACTTTTAATGCCATGATGCAAATTATTCCTCTTCATGCCTTGCCTCATTCCATAAACCTCAAGCTCATTTCAGTATTTTGCTTCCCTCTTCAGCCACAACTCAGACTCTTGCAGTGGCTGTTACCTATGGCCCCAGGAATACACCTTATCCAGCAAATCCCTGGCAGCTAATACATTGGCACCCCTGAGTTCACCCCATATAGCAAACGGTTCTCATCATTCACTACAATTTCCTTAAATTTCCTTAATTTATGCCCATTTCCTTGCCTCTCTCATCTCCCTTAATTTATCACCCCAGGTCACATCTTTGTCTTCACACTGACAACACACTGTACTTCCTGGAAAAGTATCAAGGCTTAACTGTAAGCAATAGTAAAAACACAGGGATGAAAGATAAAGTCATTACCCTCAACCATGTTAGATTCCAGTGTAGAATATAAGTTAGTGAACATTTGCAATAGACCATGAGAAGTGCTATAAAAGAAACATATTTAGGATGCTATCATCATTCAGAGAGATACCTAACTCAGACCAGAACGAATGAGGGGAGGTTTCCTATCACAACTGCAACTACTTTTCTGCTGCTACTACTACTACTGCTGCTGCTACAACCACCAGTCACTTGGAGGTTGTTATATACTAAAAATGTATGTTTATCTTCTTGAATCCTCACAAGAACTCCATTTGGAAGATACTATCTTCATCTCCATTTTAAAGAGCAAATTGAACCTTAGACAGTTTAATAATTTGCCCAAATTCACAAAGTTGCCAAGTAGTAGATACATGAAACCTTGGCGTGTGATTTGGACAACATCGAGCATGGTAATACGTAGCCTAATGATTAAGAGCACAGACTGGAGCCACTCTGCATGAGTGCACGTCACAGCTACCATTTCCTAATGACCTTGGACATCCATGCCTCAGTTTCCTCATCTGAAAATGGGAACAAAAACAGTATATACATAGGAGAATTTATTTCTGGCATGACGGAATGGGATCAATAAATCCTCTCCCCCAAAAGTAACTACAAAACTGGACTAAACTGTCAAAAGCAACTATGTTAGCATTCTGGAGATAAACTAACAACCCACAACAAAGTGAGACACTTACCCTTGAAAACTACTGAATTTGGGGTAAGGCGGTCTGTGGTTGTCTTTCCTGGCGGAGCTGACATGCCTGGGAGCAAGAAAGAAACCACTCGTCACAGATAGGGCAACAAGAATACAAGTAAAGGCTGACTTCTCATCAGGAACAATGGAGGCCAGAAGGCAGTGGAATGACGTATTCAAAGTGCTGAAAGAAAATTTTTAAAAACTGTTGACCACGAATTTTATAGTCAGCATAAGGCAGGAGGATCCCGTGAGCCCAGGAGTTCAAGTCCAGCCTGGGCAACATAGCAAGACCACCCACCTCCCCGATCTCTTAAAAAAAATTATATACAAAACAATACTCAAGAGTAAATGTGACAAAAATTAACATGAAATAAAGACATTCCCACATAAAAAAAAGACTGAGAACGTTGCCAGCAGACCTGTCTTAACAAAAAATACCAAAAGGAAGTTCTTCAGATTCAAAAAATTCATCATATTTGGTGATAACTGGGAATGATAAATGTGTAGGTTAATGTAAAATACAGTAAATATATTTTTCCTCATTTCTTCTCTTCTTCAAAGGGCATGAGACTGTATAAGTCAATAATTATAACACTGTATTGTTGAGATTATAACATACAACATAAATAGATATAATATATGTGTATAATGGTAAAAAGGAATAGGAGGAAAAGAAGATATTAAGCCAAGTTTCTATATTTCACCAGTATTAAGTTAGGATTATCGTGAAGTAAATTATGATAAGTAAAGATATGCATAATGGTCTGAGGCAGAACCAAAAGAAAATCACTCAGAAAATATTAAAAATTCAAAAAGCCAACAGGGGAATTAAAACTGGTACACTAAAAAATATGCGTTTAACACAAAAGAATGTAATAGCAGAGGAACAAATAAGCAAAAAAAAAAAGAGATAAAATTTTAAAAAACAAAAGCAAAATGACAGATGTATATCCAATGCTATCTGTAATTACATTAAATGTGACTGGACTAGACCCATTACTCCAGGAGTCAGGAAACTGTAGTACACAGGGAAGATTCAGCTTCTCACCCTTCTTGTATACTTCAAGAGCTAAAAATGCTTTTGATATTATTTAATGTTTCACAAAAATAAAAAATAATATTTTGTCACACATGAAACTTATATGAAATTCAAATTTCAGTGTCCACAAATAAAAATTTTATTGGAACAAAGCCACGCTCATTTTGTTATGTGTCTATGGCTGCTTCCTCACTACAATAAAGTTGCATCAGGCTGTACAGCAGGCAAAGCCTAACATATTTTACTATCTGACCTTTTATAGAAAAAGTTTGCTGATACCTGCCCTACTCAAAAAGTAGATTGTCCAGTTGAATTTTAAAGAAAGAAACAACTATGTGTTGTCTATAACACAGTCCCCTAATATGGAAAGACACAAATCGCTTGGAAAGAAAAAGATAGAAAAAAAAATACCATGTAAATAGTAATCACGAGAGCTAGAATAGCTGTATTAATACCTGACAAAATAGACCTTAAGACAAGAAGTACTACTAGAGGCAAAAAGAGATATTTCAAAATGATAAGAGGGTCAATACATAAGGAAGATACATTTGTTTATGCATATGCACTTACTAAAACCCCAAAATGCATAAAGCAAAAACTGTACATTTGTTTATGCATATGCACTTACTAACTGCTGTATGAAAGGAAAATAGCATCAGATAATATTGAAGATTCAATAACTAATTCCAGTAATGCAACAGAGAAACGCAGGATATGTAGATTTAATGCTTGCAACTAACTGACCTAATTAACATTTTCAAGAGTTCACTTTAGATAGGCCAAAACAAGCTAATTAAAATTATAAGAGGCTAATCATACAAAGTATGTCTTGACTACAACGGAACTAATTGTATCTAAACCAAAATAACATGGAAAAAAAACGAAATTAAGAAATAAACAAAAACAATTTAATAATCCATAGTGCCAAAGACCAAAAATCAAGGTAAGTTAAAAATTATTTGAACAAATGAACCAATAATTATCACAAAGAAAAAAAAAAAAAAAAAAAAAAAAAAAAAAAAAAAAAAAAAAAAAAAAAAAAAAAAAAAAAAAAAAAAAAAATAAAATGAATGTAGCTAAAGTAGTGCTTAGAAGAAAATGTGCAGCTTTAAATGCCTATATCAAAAAAGGTCTCAAATCAATAACCTAACCTTTCATCTTTAAGAAATTAGAAAATGCAAAACAGAAAAACAATAATAATTTTTTAAAAAACAATGAAACCAAAAGTTGGTTCTTTGAAAAGACAAAAGGAAAAACAGACAAAACTTTAGGCTAGACTGACAAAGGACATAGGAGAGAGGACATAAATTAGCAAAATCAGAAATGAAAGAGAAAATATCATCAACCCTACAGAAACTTAAAAGATTATACATAGCAATACTATGAAAACTTCTGACCAACAAATTTAAAAACTTAAGAGGAAATTGACAAATTCCTACAAAGACACAAATTACCAAATCTGACTCAAAAAGAAATAGAGAATCTAAATAGACCTATAGCAAGAAATTTAATTGATAATTAAAAATCTCACCACAAAGAAAAGGCCAGGTTCAGGTGGCTTCACTGGTGAATTCTACCAAACATTTAAAGAATTAATACAAATCCTTCACCAACTCTTTCAGATAACAGAGAAGGAAGGAACACTTTGCAAGTCTGTAAGGCCAGTGTTACCCTCATACAGAAGCCAAAGACATCACAAGAAAACTACAGGTAAATATCTATTATGAACAATGACACAAAACTCCTTAAAATATCAGCTAACTGAATTCAACCACATATAGAAAGCATTATATACTTTAACCAAGTAAAATTTATCCAGGTTGGTTTAACATCAATAACCAATTAATATACTACAACATACTAATAAAGGAGAGGGGAAAAACATATGATCATCTTAATAGTTGCAGAAAAGCATCAGACAAAAGACAACGCCCATTACTGATGATAAAAACTTTCAACAAGCCAAGCATAGAAGGAAACTTCCTCAAACCGATTAAGGGCAACTATGAAAAACCCATAGTTAACATCATACTTAAATGGTGAGGGCTGAATGCTTTGCCCCTAACACAAGGATGTCTGCTCTCACTACCTCTACTCAACATTGTACAGAAGGTTTGAGCCAGTGGAACAAGAAAAAAATGCATAAAAATTAGAAAGAAATGAAACTGCTTTTATTCATAGCTGACACAATTTTATATGTAGAAAAACCTAAGGAATTCACAAAAGAAAAACCTACAAGGCTACAAAAGTCTAGCAACAATAAAGCTGCCAGCAAACAAACCAAAAGTGAATTAAGAAAACAATTCCATTCACAAAGAATAAAATTACTCAGAAATAAATTCAACAACGAAGTGTAAGATTTGTATAGTCAGAACTACAAAATATTGCTAAGAGAAAGTAAAGATGATAAATAATTAGAGATTACATGCTTATGAATTGGAAGACTCAATGTTATTAATATGACAATTCTCCCAAAATTGATCTATACTCAAATAATCCCTATCAAAAGCTCAGTAGGCTCTTTTGTATAGAAAAGTCATTCCTAAAATGTATATGGAAATACAATTTTGAAAAAGAACAAACTTACCTACTCTATTTCACAAGTGTTTATAAAGCTTTAGTAGTCAAGACAGTATGCTACAGGCACAGAGACTGGCATATGCATCAGTGGATCAGAATAAAGAATCTAGAAATAAACCCTGACCTTTATTGCCAACTCATTTTTACGAAGTGCCAAGACAAATTAATGAGGAAAGGATAGTCTTCTCAATAAATGGTGCTAGGACAACTGGATAGCTAAAAACAAAAACTTAAACCCTCACCTCATACCGTATATAAGAATTAAGTCAAAATGGATTATAAACCTAAATGTAAGAGCTAAAAATATAAAACTTCTAAGAGAAAATCTTTATGACATTGGTTTGAGCAAAGAGTTCTTAGACAAAATACCAAAAGTAATAATACAATACATAAAAGAAAAACGCTAATAAGTTAGACTTCATTAAAATAAAAAATGCTTGTGTGTCAAAACAAACCATTAGAAGAAAGACAAGCCACAGACTAGAAGAAAATATCTGCATATGATCACTAACAAAGGATTTGTACCAAGAACAAATATATAAAAAAAACTCTTACAATTGAATAAAACAAATAATCCTTTAAAAATAAGGAAAGACTTGAACAGACCTTTTACCAAAGACATACAAATGGCTAATAAGCATGTGAAAAGGTCCTTAACATTATTAGTTATTCAAAATGTAAATTAAAACCACAAAAAAATACCACTACACATCCACTATAATGACAATACCAAGACAAAGGCAACAAAGCAGAGAAACTGGAAACCTCATATATTTCTGGTAGGAATGGAAAGTGGGTTGGCTTATAAACAAAATTTTTCTTTTTTCCCTATTGTGGGAAAGCAATGATTAAAATGCACGGCTACATACATAGAACAAAAAAACATTTATGATAGGGCAGGTACAATTCAGACCCCTAGAAATCACTCCATATCAGTTCATATAGATCATCATGTTTCTTTCTCTTTTTCTTTTTTTTTAACAGCTGCATGGTACCTGTATCTTGACTTTGTATCCTTTTTGTAGTACCTGAGTAACAGAAGCTTCTCATTTTATTTTAGTCAAATTTATCAGTTTTCCTTTATTATTTGCCCCTTCTATTGTCTTAAGAAATTCTTCTGACACTGAAACCCTATGTTCTCCTGTATTTCCTGTAAAAAAGTATTACAGTTTTGCTTTTCACATTTAAATCCTTGATTAATCTAGTACTAATATATGTGTGAGTCAGGGATTAATTTACATTTTTCCATACAGATAAGTAATTGGTTCAACATTCATAGAAAAATATTTACCCTCCTAAGAATCAGAGAAATACAAATTAAAATAGTAATGGTATTTTTCATAAGTGAAATCAGCAAAGATTTTTCTAAGTGATGATATTCACTGCTTGAAAGTGTCCTAATATAGTTGTAAAAATTAATTTGGCAATATTCAACTCTTTAATCATACTCTTTGACCCAATAATGCTATTTTTATCAATCTTAAAGAAATAATATGACCAAAGCATAAAAATGTTCCCTGCATCATTATTTATGATAAAAAATAAATTTAAATTTAAAAAATCAGAAACATGCTAATTTCCAACAGTATGAGAACAGTAAACAAAATCCTGGCACATTTACACAATGGAACTTTAGAGAACCACTAAAATTGATATTTATATAGTTATAAATAACATGGGGGAAAGTTATATCACTCACTTGTTAAGTGCAAAAACACAGGAAACAAAATTATATGTAAAGTATGGTCTCAATTATGTAGAAATAGGGAGGAAAACTGGACCAGAAAGAAGTAGAACAGAACTTTTAACTGGATGGCAGAATTCTCTGCAAATATTATTTTCAACACGTTATTTTCAAAATATTCTATAATGAACATGGTACTGTTTTCATAGGAATAAAGTCTGTGAACATATGCTCTTATTTTTTTAATTTGTTAAATTATTATGGGTCATAATAGTTGTATATATTCATTGGGTACATGCGATGTTTTGATACAGGCGTACAACGTGAATTCATCAGATCAGGGTAATTGGGGTGTCCATCACCCCAGGCAGGTATCATTTCTTTGTGTTAGGAACATTCCAATTCCACTCTTTCAGTTATTTTAAAGTAGACCCTAACTTGTTGACTATAGTCACTTTGTTGCGCTATGAAACGCTGTTCATTCTAACTATCTAACTATATTTCTGCACCCATCAACCATCCTCACTTTATCTCCCCCCCGCTACTACCCTTCCCAGCCTCTGGTAACCATCACTCTACTCCCTGTTTCCACGAGATCAATCGTTTTTAATGTTTAGCTCCCACATATAAGAACATTCAAGACTTCTCTTTCTGTGCTTGACTTATTTCACTTAACATAATGTTCTCCATTTCCATCCACGTTGCTGTAAATGGCAGGATTTCATTCTTTTTATGGCTATATAATATTCCATTGTGTATATGTATCACAATTTCTTTATCCATTCATCTGTTTTATTTGTTCTTAAATTACTTTTTAGAAAGGAATAGCTGAGTAAATCCATCAATTTAAAGCAAAATGCAAGGCCTTTTCTTGGTTTTCAGTTATACCACGACTGTCAAACAAAAAATAAATCAATAGATAAAATTACTGTTTTTATTTTTTTCTTTTTTGCTTTAGTAGAACATAGTCTCCTCCTCCTCCTCACCTGCCCAAAATAACTTTTTGCAAATCTGACATAAAATTTTTGTATTGGTCTATAGATACATAGATAGTCAGGGACTGGCCTTAAATATTCAGTGTAAATGACAAGAGTGATAAACCCACTAGCTTTTCAACGACCCTCTTCTCTCTTCACTCAGCTTATATTCCACAACGAAACTGCAATCATTCCCTCGCGACACACTTCAATTCCCTTCCTCTGCTCTCCCTCTGAAAAACTCTCGCGGCAAAACCACGACATTGGTTAAACACGACTCTGCCCACATCACGCCTATACCCATACAGCTGAATTCGGCTGGAGAGAAACAGAACCAGTCTGATAGGTCTGTCTCGTGCTATATTAATGACCAGGAACCTCAGGCAGATCCTCAATGACGCCTGGAAGTCAAACTGCATTTCCGGGTCCATCCCTCTTTCCTCGCCCACCGTCTCACACCCTCCCGCTTCTTCCCCCCCATTTCCAGTCTCCGCGGGGAGCCCAGCTTCCTCTTTCACTGAGAACAGGACGGACGGCGGAGACTCCAGACAGCACCACCGCACGCACCCACTCACCAACCTCTGTTTTCATACCTCCCCTATCCTGTACCTTTCCAAAGGCACCTCAGCCGCCCCCTGCACACTCCATCTCCTGACAAGGTCCCCTCTCTATTGCTTCCTTCCTAAAAATGTCACCTGTCGCATATAAACAAGCTCGTCTTGACTCCGCTTTCCACACCAGCGGCAGGCCCAGCTCCCCATTCCCCTTGCAGGAGAAGGCCGCGGAGAAGCGTGGGCCCCTACGCCGACAATCCCCCCACGTTCTCTAACGCCGCACCAAAGCCGTCTCCACCAGCACGCACAAGCTGCTGCCGTCCAGGTCACCAGCGGTGCCCACACTGCAAGCCCAGCACCGATCCTCAGTCCTTACCTCGGAAGCTGTACTGCACACGGCTGACCACTCCTCGTGCCTTGATGCAACATTACCCTCTGCTACAAGCACACGGCGCTCGCGCGCTCGCCCTCAGACTCCTCCGCCAGCTGGCTCCCCCCGGCCCCTGGACTCGCTCGTCTCAGTGATTTCATGGCAAGAAACAGCGTCTATGTGCCCGCACTCCCAAATTTCCACCTTCATTTACAGACTAGTTACATTCAGCTCCTTGACACTGTACTTCTGATGTCTTGATCGCCGAAACTTAGCGTGTGCGAAACTGACCTCTGGGTCATCCCCCTACCCAAAGATCTGCCCTACCTGCAGGCTTTCCCATTCCCATTCGCGGCTGCTCCCTTCTTCCAACTGCTCAGAACAAAACATCTGGGATCATCCTTGGCTCCTTTCTCCCACACCTCACACCCAGCATGTCAGGAGATCCCAACCTCGGCTACCTCCAGAACATATGCAGAGCCACTGCACAGGTCCAACCCAGTGCCCTCTCTCACCTGCATGACTGCAACAGCCTCCTAACCAGTTTCCTTGCTCTCTCCCTTGACTCCCTCCCTCCCCACGGTCCAGTCTCAGCATGGCACTGGTGCCCAGGCAACTGGCACAGATGCTGACACTCTGGCTACTGCTACCACCCTGAGTAATAAGGTCCTTTATCTCTGACCCAGGGGTCTCATGTCTTCTGCTGGTATCCAAGAAGCCGTTAGCCTGCATGTAGGGTAAACTCTCAGACCCGCCACAGTTCCTGACAACTACCTACAAATAAAAATAACTGAAACATAATAGACGTAACACAATTGCTTTGACTTCTTTTAGGGTCTCTAGATCTTACCATAGTAAGTTCAAGCTCTACTTTAAAAAGCAATATGAATATCTCCATGGCTATAAAGGTGGATAAAAAAATTTAAATACAACCAAGTTAAGAAAAATGAACTTAAAGTTGCCATATAATTTAAAATTAAATAACTTAAGAATGAATTTACATTTACAGCAAAAGTTCTAATAAATTCTCAAGGGATTCACTCCTACTTTGTAGGCTACTGACACAAAATATGGGGCAGCACTATCCTACATTTGCTGGGTGACACTGAGTGAATCTTCATATAAAATAAGAGGGTTAAGCTGGGCGCAGTGGCTCACGCCTGTAATCCTAGCACTCTGGGAAGCCGAGGTGAGAGGATCACTTGAGCTCAGGAGTTTGAGACCAGCCTGAACAAGAGAGAGAGACCCCTGCTCTACTAAAAATAGAAAAATTAGCCTGGCATTGTGGCTATAGTCCCAGCTACTCAAGAGGCTTAGGCAGGAGGACTGCTTGAGCCCAGGAGTCTGAGGTTGCAGTGAGCTGTGATGATGCCACTGCATTCTATCTGGTGTGACAGAGCAAGACCCTGTCTCAAAAAAAAAAAAAAGGATTAATCTCTAAATCATGTTCAGTTCTGAAAGTATCTGCACAGACACTTAGATGTTTAACCTGCAAAGAACAACTTTTAGGTGAGCATTTCTAAGCATCCTTCACTACAACTGTGTTCAATGCATTCTTATTAAATTGAATATGAAACAAATGTTCATAACTTCAACTATCTAAAAATGTTAATGGGGCTGGCTTATAAGAATTGACTAATGAAATGAGTATTCACCTCTCCTTAGTTTTTTTATTCAGATTTTAACAGGTTGCATTTTAAAAATAGTACACCTATATATATCAATTCACCATTGTCTTTATGTATATAGTTATCCCTCAGTATCCACAGACAACTGGTTCCAGGACTTGTTGCCGATACCAAAACTTGAAGATGCTCAAGTCCCTTATATAAAATGGCACAGTATTTGCATATAACCTATGCACATCTTCCTATATACTTTAAATCATTTCTAGATTATGTATAATACCTAATACTATACAAATGCTATGTAAATAATTGTTATACTATATTGTTTTTTTATCTGTATTTTTTATCATTGTATTTTTATTGTTGTATTATTTTTTGTTTGGTTTTTTTCCTGAATATTTTCAATCCAGGATTGGTTGAATCCATGGACGCAGAACCCACAGAAATGGAGGGCCAACTGTACATATTAAATTTCTAACACATAGATTTTTACACCTGTCTAAGCACTTACCAATTCAAAAAAATGTAGTATAATAAGAAATACTTGGTCTTTGTCCCCAGTTCCTGGCATAGACCTCCTAAACCCTTAGAATTTCCTGATATAAGTATCTTTTGTTATTCACAATAAGCCCCTTTCAATCACTCCATAATTTATGCTAATGTCATGATTTAGGGTAGGGCTCCTACATAGCTCCTCAGGATGGGGCTAATCACCTGAAGGACCAAGCAATTAGAGTGGAGGAAGTTTCAGACCCATCCCCTAACCTGGAGAGGTAAGGGAAGGGTTGGAGATTGAACTCTATAGAATAAACTCTTTAACAACTAGACTGGAGAGCTTCTAAACCCAAGGGCTGGGAGGGTGGCCCCCCCCAAGAGGGCATGGAAGCACCACATCACCCCCATACTTTGCCCTATGCTTCTCTTCCATTTGGCTGTTTCTGAGCTGTATCCTTCATAATAAATCAGTAAATGTAAGTAAAGTGTCTTCCTAAATTCTATGAGCTGTTCTAGCAAATTATCTAATCTGAGGAGGAAGAGGTCATGGGAGCCTGATTTATAGCCAGTCTGTCTGAAGTATGAGTGGCCCAGGACTTGCCACTGGCATCTGAAGTGGAGGCAGTCTCATGGGACTGAGTCCTTCACCTGTGGGGTCTATACTAACTCTGGGTAGTGTCAGAACTGAAATGAATCGTTGGACACCCAGCTGTCAGGTTGGAGAACTGGCTGTTGTTGGAACCAAATCACACGGAATAAATCAGCCTTTTATCTTCACTCTGTGTTCCTAGTGTGGGTCTCCCATAAAATAATTATACATTTCAACAAATTAATAGTCTTCTCAGTCTTAAATCAGTGGAGACTTGAGCAGCATCGATAAAGGAAATCATTCACACATTGAAAATGTAGCACCCCAACTTATTATTATTAAGATCTTCATGACCCCTACATCCTCACCTTACTGGCTAAGGTATAATTACAGTTGACAGTCTAAAAGTATCTATTGTAATATTTTCTGGCATAATGGAACTATCTATTGTAATACTTTCTGATATAATGCATCCTGACCTCTAGGATGAGAAATGTAAAATACTATTTTATATGTAGTTGTTTTAACATGAGTCACCTTATATATAACCATAGCTGACAATTACAAATTAAAAACCAATATTTAACATTTTAATAAATGTTAACAGCATTATTTTAGTTAAAAATATAGCAAATTCCCTAAAAAAATCTCACCACTTTCATTGCCTATGAAAAAATATGACCTCACTAATTAAACTACCAAGTAGCTAAGATCCTTTGAGAAGTTTTGACAAAACTATGAACAATTAAGTAGGGTCCAAAGAAGATCTGTTTCTGTGTTTGCTGTTTTTGTTCTGGGGCAGGGGTACTGTAATAAATAGTGCTCCTTCATCACTTTTCATTCTCTTCAAGATTTAAAGTAATTTGTTTATATATAAAAATCTCAGATGTACTGAACTAAAGCAAAAATTTTTAACTTCTGAAAGGCAACATGCATAAAAATTAACTGAAAAGTATCACAATTGCTTTGACTGCTCTGAGAGTTTTTAGATCTTAACACAAAAGTTTCCATTTAAAAACCAATTTGTCAATTATTAAAATGCTTTTGCACAGAACATATAAGATTTTTTCATTCAGTTCACATTAGGGAATATGAACTTTCAGTTAAAATAATCTTTTCCTCATTTGTTAAGGTACACCCAAATTAAGAATGGAGTTTTAGAATAGCACATTTGGGATACAAAAAGTAATCCACATAAGATTTATTATTAAATATGTATTAAGAGCCAATGTAAACCTCATTCATTGATCATTAGGGCAAGCTAAAAGGGACCCTGAAAAGCAATAATTATTCAAATTAATAATATATCCCTAAGCAAATAATATAAAAATCTTACAAAATGGAAAACACTTGCTTACATTATAAAATGATAATCTGACTGTCAAAAGTAATCACTTATTATGGGTTCCCAAAGATGAGATCTCCTGATGCTTTTTAAATGATCCAATTTAAAATAATTCATGTCACCTACTACAAAAAGTTTGAGAACACATATACAACATCAGCAATAAAGAGTAAATCTGACTACAGATAAAGAAGAGCCTATTTTTAATAAAATAATACTACTTATAACTTGATGCCAATAATGTGAAAGTCAAAAAAAAAAACCAATTTTCTAAGAAACTTAGAAAATTTTTTTAAAAAGAATAGAAATTGAAAGGATTAGTGGAATCAACTACTTCCAAAATTTCCAGATGTTAGTTTTGTAAAAAAGTCCTATAAAGCTTTCAAGAACTCATTTCACAAGGCTAACACACCCAGATAGCAAAAACTGATCCAGATAGTGAACAAAAGTAACCTATAAGTCAAATTCAGTCATGAACATATATATTCAAACATGCTAAATATAATATTTACAAATAGAACCAACAGCACATTAAAAGACCTATATAGCACCTTTAATTTATTTCAGGAATTCAAGGATGGATCAACATTAGGAAAAAAATAATCAATGTAATTCACTAGATTAATAGATTAAAATAAAAAACCAAATGGACATTTTGATAAATGCAGAAAATGCAATTGATAAAATTCTAAATAAATTCAGGGAACTTTCACTTTCTACTTTATGTCTAAAATTTTTAGTATTTTATAATCAGCATATATTATGTTTACATTCAGAAAAATAATACTACTACTAGTGCATTGTGGAGAGAGAGAAAGAGGGAGCCTGCATTCTCCTCCTCCCTAATGAAGGCAAAGTCCATGTTCCATCTCACTGGGTTCCTCCAGAGGCACCCAGGCAAAACCACTAGGCTTGGGACAAAAACTCAATCAGCACTGTGGAAATAAATCTTGTTTTGTAAAAAAATAAAATAAAATAAAATAAAATTGCAAGCATCCAAAAATAAATAAATAAATAATTCATGTTACCTACTACAGATCAACAGGCATTTCATAAATTAAGTTAGTCAGAGCTCAGTGACACAGATATGGCTTCACGAGAGCACTAACTGAAAACACATACCTTTATTTAAAGAAATATTGATTTGGTTTTCCCCAAAAATAAAGACTTTAATATTCATCAATGCTAGCAAAACAAATAAACAAAAACTGTTTAAAAAAAGAAAAACTTGAGATGAGCTCCTGATTAAACATACACTTCCTTTACCTCCATTATCCTCAAAAAACACAGGAACAATGAAAATTGGGAAGCAAATTACAGCAGATGATAATAGTATATTAACTGGCTTAGACAAACTGGAGGAAATTGAAATCTAAGACTGCCAGAAGGGAAGACAACAAAAAACCAACCTGAAAAAAGTTATCACAAATCTGAAACAAGAGTCAGATGCTGTTTTCTAAAAAAGAGAGGGTAGGGAGAACAATTAGAAAACAAAGACTCCCATAACCAAAATTAAAAACTCAGTGAAAGTTGATTTGAGGAAACCCCCTCAAAAAGAATTTTTTAAAAACTGACAAGAAAAATTGAGAGAAAAAGTAAGAAAATACATCAATCCAGGAGCTTCAGATGGGGGACGGGGCGGGGGGGGGGGGGCCGGGAATGAAAGGGAAGAAGTTACAAAAGATCTTTTTAAAATTTTCCCAGAAATGAAGAACACCAGATTGAAAGGATCCATGGAATGCTCGGTACATCCAAAAAAGAAAAGAACAATAATAAGCAAACCATGTTGAAATTTTAGTATTTAGGAGATAATACAAAGGTCCCAAAAAGCTTCTAGGCAAGAGAAAAGAAAGGACACGACATACAAATGCCTGGGAAACAGGTGGCAACTGACTTAATAGTAACACGGAAACCCCGAAGACAATGGAACAGTGCCTCCAAAACTCCAAGAGAACTTTACTCTCAACTATGACACCCATTTACAGTTCAGTGACTCTCCTTGCGCTTGGCAACATCCCTTGGCTTCCTTGCAGGGCCCTATGACTGGTTCTGGCCACTGGACTGTCAGTGCGTGACCTATAAGCACGTCTGCATCTGCCATGGGAACCACAGGTGAGAGTAGCCTAGATCCAGAGGGAGAGGCTGGGAGGAGCCAAAGCCCACTGCAGACTTTGTGAAAGCAAGATACAGACCTCATTTGTGCACTAAGACTTCAGAGTTAATCTGTCACTGTCAAATAACCTGTTCTAGCCTGACTAAAATGTTAACTTAGAATTCTATACACAGCCAGGCATAAACCAAATACTTACAACATAGGCATTATCTGATACACAAGGTCTCAAAAGATGTCTCTCTCCCATCACCTCTCTCAGGAAGTTACTAAGAGGATGAGCTCCATAGAATCAAGGGAGTAAACTAAGAAACAGAAAAGAAGGAACCTCACACAGGAAAGAGAAAAGATTTCCTAGGTTGATGATACAGGCTCCTGCTGTTCACTCTGGTTTAGACACTGTCCCTATTCTTTATCTTTCCCCAATCAAACACAGGTCACCCTCCAAGAGCCAGCTCAACTGTAATATCCTCCATGAAGACAAAAATCCAGATTTCCCAGCTCTCAGGATTAAATTAAAACGTCTGGCATCAATGACAATAAGAGTTGCTATAACAAACTCTGAAATCTACCAGTAATATGATCTGTGGCTTTGGGCAGATTATACAACCTCTTAGTCCCAATTTCCTCATCATCTGTGTAAGGATGAACATAGTCTATAACCAGTAATGTTCTAGCTCTAAAATGCAGTAATTCTGGAAATGCATAAAACCACTAAAATCCTAATACAATTCTACACATTGGTACTTGCTTACATATTCTGACAGTCTGTGATATTTGATAATAATGTTATTCCCTAAATATAGAAAAAAAACTTTAAATACTACTTTTTTAACTTTAAAAGCAATGTCAACAGATGAACATGACTATTTTCAGAGGTATGGTAATATTCCATTTAAATATATTTAAAATCAAAATTAAGCTTTAATAACAAACACATTATAAACATCAAAACAAACTTTACACAAGGAAAGTAACATACATACAAAGTAACAAATCTACCAGTTAGAATTCATTTTACTTTAAAAGTGTGTCAACCCTGTTGTTTCACTCCAGCCATTTTACTCGGTTTGGTGCATATGTCCACAAAATCCTGTACACAACCATAAGCACTAATAACAACTGCAGCTGGCACAATAATGCATCTTTAGATAATTCTAGAATATTTTTAGCAATTTGTATTTAAGCACTAGTTGTTACAAATGCTGTACAACTGCTGTCTATCCAGGTGACCAATCTTACCTGTTGGAAATTTCAGTGGAAATTTAGAGCACCATCAGGGTTTACTTTTGTTCAGATCACTGTCTAACTCCCAGGCCTTCAGATATAGCCTGTCTTCTCTTCTTTCTTTTCTTCTCTATACTCAGGAGTCCACTCTTAGGGAACATGGGATAATGACCCCCAAACAGTCTCCAAGTGTGATGCCCTTTCAATAATTTTAAGGAAATACTTCAGTATGATGGCTACCAAGAGTGATAAAACAATATTAGAACAAACATCAGCAGAGCAGAAGGTTCCGCAGAGAAGGCAAAATGCAGCACCTTTTTGTTCTAAGTCTCCCACCAATCGACTGCAAGGACCCCACCCCCGTACACACAGCCAAACAACACTCATAATCCTTACCACTCCAGGAGCCTGCTCCACCACTAATCCTACCACAGACTCCCGTTAGTTTTCCTCTTTTATTTCCTTTTTTTTTCCTGCCCCTTTGGTCTCACACTCTTTCCCCACACTAGGCTTCCTTAACAAGAAAACCCAAGTCTTACATAAATATTGCTGATTAATCAGAATACTCCTTTTGACCAATCATAGTAAATTTTAAACTAATTATTACCATTAGCAATTGTTATATTCCAGGCACTGAACTAATACATTTACATGCATTATCTCATTTAATTTCCACATCAACTCTGAGAAAAACACTATTATTATTTTATAGATACACCCAAAAAACACTTAAAGTGAAAAAAAATTCCCTATAGAATGCAAACAAGCACTGAATTTAAAACCTAGATATCTGCATCCCCATGAGAGACTGCCTTCATTAGTTACAAGTGAAGTCTTCTAGGTCTCTCTGGCTTTTCTAATTCCAAACAAGTTTTTCCTTCTTGCTTAATTCTACATCAGAAAGCCAAGAATGCCAGGAGGTTGCACATAACAGAGCTTTTATTTTACTAAGCTATGTAAGCTAATAAGAAGGGAAATGTGCTTTGGAATGGTTACTTTCCACAGGCTATAAATAACTATACTTCCAGAGTGATGAAGATCTGTGCGTCTGCACTATAAGTCAGTGTGGAACATGAGTCAGCTCAGACACACATTGTGGCTCCACAGGTAGACAGTTCTCTCTATGTGGGGCTGTTTGGGCCATGTAATTACAAGGACCTTGGTTTCATTAGTGCTGTGATTTATTCTGCTAGCAGATCAGCTCCAACAGGGATAAACAACACAAAACACCAACAGCTTTCTAAGCTCTATACAGCACATGTCTGCCTTTAACATATAGATAACAATATGAAAACTACAAGTACTTATTTGTATACCACATCCCTGCCTTTAATGTATATACATGAAAACCGCAAGTAGTTTTTTATACACCACATCCCTACCCAGTGGCCAGGCCCCGTGGATGTGTCAGTGATACAAAAGAGAAAGACCACAGCAGGCATTCTGATCTCCTGGAGCTTATATTGAAGGGGAGAGGGGAAACAAACCAGAAACAAGTAAACAAGTAATTACCGGTGGTAATAAATGTTATGAAGGAAACATACAAGTTGATTACTTGGGATTAACGAAGGAGCCACAAAGTAGTCAAGGAAGGTTTCTCTAAGGTGGTGACGCTGGCGTACTATCTAAAAATGAACCAACCACAGAAGGAGCCACTGAAGGACGCTGTAGGCACACAGAACTACTGTGTCAATGGTGGGAGGTGTGCAGGAAGTAGCTTAAAATGTTGAGGAAGAAAAGGTTAGGGCGTAACTGCAGTAAGACCAAGAGGGCCATTCAAGATGAGGTGCAGAACTAGGCTGAAATATGGCATTTCAGAACTAAGCAGAAATCTTGTGGTCAAAGGTAAAGAGTTTGGATTTTACTTTAAATAAAACATACACTCCCTACAACTCTATGAGACAGATTATTATCCCCACTTTAGCCCCACATGAGGAATAAGACTCAGAGAGGATATAAAACTCATTCAGGGTCACAGAGCTAGTAAATGCACACTCCAACACCTCCAAAATGTCCTCTGTGCAATGTGGGAAGTGAACTCTTAAATGACCTAAGTATGCCTATTCTTGAAACATCAACAAGGCCAATAGCCACCTAAAAACAATTGTCCCAGCAAAGTAAAATTTAATGTTTGTGTGCATCAGTGAAAAACCTGAAGTCAGTTTAAGTAAATGGTGCCCTCAGTCTTAAAGCCTTCACTGCTCATTAGCTAAATCAACATGCCAAACATATTAAATTACCCATAAAAACACTAATGATAATTTTCACTCTCAAAACAATATAAAACATGTCCCATTGTTGTTTCTCTTTTAATACCTGAATAATTCCATCAATCTAGTCATATAAGAAAGTTTCCCCTTTTTATGACATATACTGGTATTAGATATTTCTTCCTTGTAAAAGGAATAATTTTACAAAAGTACTCAGACACCAAAGATGTAAGTGCCATTTCCAGAATTGGAAAAGGTCAGCGATGAGGATGGAGAACTAAAATAGACAATCTTCACTTCCTATAAAGGATGCAACAAACAGAAAATGGCAAAAGGTGATCTTACCTCTAGGTCATTTACTTACCTACCCTTATTAAGCATTAAAATAGGGTGTACACACATCCATTAGCTAGACGAGATTGTATGTACTTGTGCATCATCCCCTTTCTCATGATAGCATATTTATCAGAGAGAACAACAGTAATTGCCACAAATTCAGAATTGGATGTAACATTTCCCCCTTTTTCAGAGTACAGCTGCTCCTCAACTTAACAATGGGGTCACATCCCAATAAACCCATCATAAATTGAAAATATCGAAAGTCAAACTTACAATGGGTTTACCAGGACATAAGCTGAGGCGCGTACTGAATGCACTCGTCTTTCACTCCATCATAAAATCGAAAAATCGTAAATTGGGGACCGTCTATATAGTATGACTTTCAAATAAGATCACACAATTACTTCTATGAGCAAAATAAAAGATACTATCAAGAGCAAAAAAGTTTCCTGAAAACTGGCCACAATGGAGAAAACCAGTAGGATTTTCTCTGAGGAGTGAAGTTACACAAGATTGTCTTAAGATACTTGCTTTCTGTTCCCTAAAAAGAGAGCCATTAAAAAGAACACTTTTTCAGTCCAAAGCAAGACTGGAGAAAAACACGGGAAAGCAAAATGACTAGAAATCCAGTCAGTACAGCAGAGCTTTTCCACCCAACACCCCAGTCAGTGGCACCCAAATCCCTTCCCCACCTCCACTCCCCGCAGGTGGCCTGGCAAGAGAGGGCATCAGGTGAGGCCCTGAGGGTTTGCCCTTGGGTGGGAGGCAGTGTTTAAGGCCAGCCCATCTTCCACCATAAAGGAAAGGGGCAAGGCCAGGTACTTGCTACCAATTCAGAGAGTATTTAAAAAGATAATAATAAAAGCAAAAGAGAGAAAATGTTTCAAAAAAGATGCTGAAGTCCTAAAAAGAGCAAAGGTCCAGGTGAATAACCTGGCCAATCCTTACCCAGCCCACAAAGTGGAAAGGACTTGCCAAACTCCAGATAATAAATTATTCTACCTCATCAAGGCCACTGTCCAAGAGCCAGCTTCCTCCAAGGCAACAACAAAGGATCAGGGAGGGTGGTGGAATCAAAGGGCTACGGTCACATATTTTGTTTAGAGCAGGCATGTACCTCACCACATCTACACATGCAGGACTGAGGAGACATCAGAAAGCACAGGGAAAGCATCACAGACTACTTTTTTTGGGTTTTGTGAAAACTGGTAAGAAATGCCATTTAGGTTTTTAAATAAGGCTTACTCTCCATAGCACTAAATATTCCATTTAAAATTCATTCATTCAAATAAGCTAAGCGGATTTCATGTTGTGAGTTGGTGGCATAAAAAAAATGAAGATAAATTGCTGCCTACTGTGGTTGAGAACATGTCAGACATTTCATCCTGAAGTAGACAGAAGTTTACTTTTGTTTGATTACAAATGTATCTTTATTCCAAGGAACACAGTAAATCAAAAACGTATTTAGGAAACGTTTAGTGTTTTAATTCACGTTATTACTGTAATTTGTATGTTCTCCATCTTCATGCACAGTCGCATGTTGCCTCATCCGGGTAGCCGTGCGAGAAGTATCTGTTGGACTGAATTAGACATTATTTATTTCACCACCGGAAGCCTGACTTCTACCGCATACTCCCACCTGGCCCTTAATTCCAAAAAGTGGGGATGGGAAGCCCAAATTTCACATTCCGACTAAATGTTAAATTGGCATACACATAACTGCACACATTCCAAGTGTTGTGCCAGGACCTGCCACTGAGAAACGTCAATAGTTCTGCTACACGAGCCACAATGGTGTACCTGAAGTTGCCAACTCCTGCAGCCAATTGAAAATCAAGGCCCGTCTCGCTTCCAAGAGCAGTTTAAAATTCCACAACCCCCGTTCCCTACAACCGCGAAAGTAAACGACCATCCGGCAGCACCCTCCCGTGTAGAGCAGACCGGAGTCCCGGCCAGCACTTTAAACGTCGCCCCCAACGCGACCCCACGGCGGGGCGAGGGCGCCGCGGCCCCGGGCCCGTCTCGCGCCTGCGGCCTCCCGCGCCCCCGGACCGCCAGCCCGCGGAGGTCTGAGGCGGGGCAGGGGGCAGAGCGGCGCAGGCCCCGCGCCGCCGCCCAGGCCTCGCCGAGCCCCGGCCTCTCCCGGGCGAGCTGCGGGCAACAACGGCGGCGGCCGCGGCCCGGCGCGCCGCGGCCGCAGAGGCCGAAGGGTCGGGACGGGCCGCCCGCGGCCGCGCAGGCCTCAGCCCTTCCCGGACCGCCGCTCCCCGGCCCGGCCGCCGCTCCGACTCCCGGCCGCGACTCCGGCCCCCGCCCGCGGCCCCGCCGAGGCGGCGCGGGGCCTCGCGCTGACCCAGACTCTCCGCCGCAGCCCCGCGCCCGGCGGCCTCCCCGGCCCGGCCCGCGCCGGGTCCGACCCCCGCGCCCCCAGGAGCAAACGAGCCTCGCGGCCAGGGACTGGGCTACGGAGAAAAGCGAGGCAGAAAGCGAAGCCCAGACCCTGCCTCCCACTTGCGCTCCAGAGACGCTCACCCGGCGGCGGCCCTGCTCCGCTTCCTCGCCCAGCGCCGGCGCGACTGCCGCGCTCGTCCTCTGCTCTGCTCTCTGGCAACTCCTCCTCCCGCCTCCTTCCTCCTTCTCCTCCTCCTCCTCCTCTTCCTCCAGGAGGGGCGCGCGACCGCGGCGCCTCGGCCCGAGAGGGGAGCGGGTGCGGAGGAGCCGAGCGGGCCGCCCCGCGCCCACTCCTCGGGCCCGCGGCGCAGGCGGGGCGTCAGGGCGCGCGAAGCCGGCGGGGCGGGGGCCCGGGGGCCGCGCGGGGCGGGGACGGCGGGGAGGGGCAAGGGGGGCGGTGTCCAGGCGCTGGGGGGGGATTCGGGGTGTCGCTAGGCCGGGGGTCGTGGGGCGGGCGGGGCGCGGGGCGCGGGCCCGGGCTGGGGGCGGGGTGCGAGCCGCGTCCCCGCCAGGCGCCCCACCGCGGGTGCCCGCTGGCGGCCGGTCCTTGGCGCCCGGCCGCTGCTCGTGTGCTAGTTCTTGCTTTTGTGCCTCCCCTCTTGGGGTAGCCTTGGCTGACGCGGAAGGGAAACTCTCCTCGGCCCTCTGGCCCCTCGGACCTGCCGTGCCCACGCCGTTCCCTTGCCCCTGCGGCCGGCGGCAGGACCCTCGCGCTGCCGAGGTCCGCTCCGCTCGCGGGGACCCGGCCTGTCCCCGCAGGGAGGGCGAGACCGCGGACGGCCGCGCACGCACGCTGTGCGGAGCCACGGGTGGGGAAGCCGTCCCCCCACCTTCTCTAGCAGAATCGTGAAAATTGCTTTAAAAAAAAAAAAAAAGAAACTTACTCCTTGTTTCAAACCATCTACTTTTCCATTAAGAAGGGGTCATTTTTAGTGAGGTTTTATACAAGTAATAGTTCACTATTGTTTGTGCCACTGAATTCCAAGGTAGTGTGATATAAATTTGTGTCTTGGTAACTTGATTCATTTCTTTAGAAATTTACTGATTGTGTTACTAATGTATAGCAGTACCAGAAAATTTGATTTTTGTCCATGAGAATCAGCAGGAAATTTTTTATTTCTTTTGATGAAGAGTGATTAAAGGTGAATATCATTAATAACCTGAATAAAGCTGGAAGAGGGGAAGGTGAGTATCATTCAAATCTAGCTTAAGATTTTGTGGACTTTAAAACTTGTGTTTCTTGAATAGTATGGACCTTTTTAAAAGAAAACTGAAAGTACAAAGAAATAAGGCTAGGGAAAAAAGTTAAAATTTGTGTGAATTTATACCTGAATTATATCTCAATAAAGCTGTTAGTTAAAAAAAAAAAGTTCAATAACAGTAATTGATCTTAATTCCCACAAGTGTCCAAAATACAAACACAAAATCTAGATTAATAACAGAAAAGATGGATCTCCAGGTAATTCCATTGGTTTTTATAACTGAATAGCATATACAAAGTTGATGTCTCTTGTGTATTACTTACCAGACTTACCACTGTCTTCAATTTTTACTTGGATTTATTAACAAAATGCTGCCATCATTGTTACTGTGATTGAAATGCAACTCAATTCTCAAATATCTAATCGAAATGAATAGCAGAATATAGTTTGACATAGAATCATCTGAGAAGTTAGTGGTAATAACACAAAACAGTAATCAGAAAAAGAAGCAAACTTTTCAATCCTACTGCCTTGGGATGCCAGTGTCTCCTAATTTTATCTAAAAAAGACAAGCAAGATGCTCTGCAGTAGGGACTGGTGACCCCTGAATGCAGCAATGGGGCTGTGCAGGATAGGGGCTGAGTTGACTCTTCCCAGAAACTTTGAATGCATGACTAAGAAGACCCTGGGCATCACAGTGTTGACAGATCATGCAGCTGAACTGTCAGTTTCTCAGTTGTAACCTGGGTTTCTACTTTTATAAAAGGGGAGTGGATGGGTTCTAATATTAACTATGTCAAATAGTAGTAAAGATTACGTGAAATAATGCACAAAAACCGTTTGGGGCCTGGCCTAGGTAATGTATATTTTATGAGCCAGGCATTGCATTAAGCTCTTGTGTATTTTAAAAAAAAATTTTTTTTTAGCAGTAATCCCATACAGTCAGTATTATCAGCATCCCTGCATTACACATGAGGAAACTGATACTTCTAGTGTGTAAGTAGTAAATCACTTTCCCAGAGTTACAGCTACTATGAGGCAGAGCTGAAATTCAAACTTAGGTCTCTGTGACTCCAGAATACAAGCTCTTAATCACTAAATTAAAATAATAGTGATGATATTAATAAAACAATTTCAGTGTAGGTATACTAGTGTCTAAATATACTATTAAGATCTCCATGCTTGGCTGAATTCCAAACGCTTCTGGGCTGTACACATGCATTCTCTTGTTGGCTGTTACCATCTAGCGCTTCTTTCTATCAGCAACTCAATCTCCCTGTGGGGGAAATCTTATCTTTGCCTCACCTACACCCAGCATGGCTCAAATATATGCCCATGACTTGCCTCATCAGACTCTTTCCCAGGACTCTCAAGCAGGTGATGCAATCCTAGAGGGTGCCTGGGAGAGGAAGGGGATCCCATCTGCTCTAATAGGGAACCTGCACCAAACTGATCTGGTGCCAGCCCCCAAAGCTTTCTAATAAATAAATCCCTGTTTTTCTCAAGTAACTGATTTATCTTGTTTGCAACTACAAATGCTGTCTGACAGATACTTGCTAAAAGATGGTGATGGCAAAGGGTCCTGTTGAAAGTCTGTCCTCTTAACAGGGACAGGGGAGCATAGTTCTGCTGCTTTCTCCTAAACTGCTAGCTTATAAGAGCCACAAGGACCTTTACTGATCATCCTCAACTCCTCATCTTACAAACGCAGAAGCCAACATCCTCATTTTTAAGGAGGAGAAAACTAACTGAAAGATCAAATGATTTGCCCAAGGTGACGAAGTTAAAAGTTGAGTCCTGGCTTGAACTGACACTTCCCAACTTCAAGTCCTGTTTGATTTCTAATATTAAACTTCTTCCTTTCTTCCAAAAGGGGAAAAGAGAGAAGCCTAGACTTGAGAAAAAGGTGGGATATAGTGTGCAGCCTTCCAACTTCGTCCTGACATTTCAAGCATAGTCATTCGCCACTTAACAACTGGGATATGTTCTGAGAAATGCATCCTTAGGTGATTTCTTCATTGTGTGACCATCATAGAGTACACTTACACAAACCTAGATGGTATAGCCTACACACACCTAGACTACATGATATAGTCTGTTGCTCCTAGGCTACAAACCTGTACAGCGTGGTACTGTACTGAATACTATAGGTTATTGTAACACAATGGCAAATATTTGTGTATCTAAAAATATCTAAACATAGAAAAGGTTCAGTAAAAATGCGTTATTACAATCTTATAGGACTGCCAAAATGTCGTTATTTGGTGCATGCCTGTACATCGTCAGTGCTAGAAGCATCCTCTGGGCCCCTGGGGAAAGCTGCAAAGTAGGCCAAAGTCAATACCCTCCACTTCCCTCTCTGCGTTCCATTTCCCTTCTGCTGCTCCTGCGTTCTGGTCTTGGTAGTTCAAATGCTACCCTCCACTCATTCAAAGTTCCCTGGTATGGCACTTGTACTGGGTTAAATAGCATCCTTCCCAGACCCTCATGATGTGACTTGATTGGAAGGAGGATCTTCGCAGCTGTAGTTAGTTAAGTTGAAATTAGGTAATACTGGAGTAGAGTGGGCCCTTAATCCAATACGATTGGTATCTTTGTAAGAGAAGAGACACAGAGACAGACACGCACAGAGGGGAAACAGTGTAAAGATGCACAGAGCACCACAGAGGCAGAGACCAGAGCAATGCATCTGCAAGCCAAGGACACCAGGGATTTTTGCCAACACCAGAAGCTAGGAATAGGAAAGGAAAGATTCTCTCTAGAGCCTTCAGAGAGAGCGTGGCCCTGTTGGCACCTGGATTTTTGTACTTCTAGCCTCCAGAACTGTGAAATGATACATTTCTATTATGTTAAGCTACCTAGTGTGTGGTCCTTTGTTGTGGCAGCCCTAGGAAACTAATGCAGTGATCCCAGGCCTGCCCACCTCCAGGCCTGTTCTGTAGAACAAACTCACTGCAATGTCCTCAGGTCCTAGTCTTTTTTCTGTTGCTAGAGGAGAATGCCTGAGACTAGGTAATTTATAAAGGAGAGGTTTATTTAGCTCATGATTCTAGAGGCTGGGAGGTCCAAGATCAGGCAGCTTCAACTGGTTGGCTACTGGGGAGGGCTTCGTGCTGCGTCATAGCGTGGTGGAGAAGCAGAAAGGGCAGCTAGTGCGTGTGAAGGACCCAACATGAGAGGCAGCCTCACCTTACCACTCATCCAGTCCTGCCAGAGCAAGAACTCACTCCCTCAACGTGCATTTTGGTGGAGATGAACCATATTTAAACCATAGCACTTCCCAATCAAAGCTTCTCTTTGAAGAATTTCCCAATTCTGAGGGTGACCATAGATCCCAGTTTGCCCAGGACAGTACCAGACTATAACTGGTGTTCTGGCACAACTGCTCGTAGTGCCACCTTTCATCTCAAAATCATCCCAGTTCAGATAATAAGTTCTATGCTCACCCTACCTTCCACCTAAAGTGTAAAATAGTGACACGGTGACTGGCATTCAAAGTTCTCTGGGAGGTGGACCCATCCTACTCCTCTGCTTTCGCAGTTTACTGCTTCTCTATGGTACACTTTGCCAGGCCAAGCTGGGTAACTCAATCTCTAGGTCGACACAGCCATGTGCCTTAACTCATGCTACTCTGTCTGCCTAGAATCTTCTTCCTTCTCACTCCCCACCCTCTGGTTATTTCTATATGTTGAAAATCTTACCCATGGTCAGTCAAGGTTCAGATCTGCCCCATCAGAAATTTAGGAACCCCATTTGGGGTCAACCTCTTTCAGAGTACACTTCACACTCTACCCTGAATCGCAATATTCCTTATCTCTCCTTTTTCGAATGCAGATGGTTTGTCTTATTCATCTTTGTATTATATGTACTAGAGCCTTGAACGGTGATTTTTCACACAATGGGTACTCAAGAAATGTTTGATGAATAAAGATGAATATACCATTCCTCTCTGTCTATTTGAGAATATCCCTGTGAGAAATGGGCTCTCAAACCCCTTTTAAAGATCCACTTCGAGTTATAGGGGTGGCTGGTTTGTCCTTTGGAAAGTGACAAATACCCACTTTCCAGAGCACAATTATTGAGGGAAAGTGTCTGGGCTATTTTGAACGGCTGCTAGGTTCTGGATCATCCTAGAGCCAAAGGAATGACGTCTACCACCCAGAACAATGAGCTCTGAGGATTGTTAAGACCTGACATATGGTACTGTTTGTGTGGGTACCTGTTTGTTTACTCAGAAAGGTGGCAATTCAGCAAAATATTGTTCCTACAAAAGAGTCCCTGGTACATCCAGCTCAACTTAACGTGTTCTTTTTCAGATCAAGGACTCTTATTGGTAGATAATTAAAAGAAACATTTCACTCTTGCCTGCTTTCTCCACTTCTAGAATTCAGGGCCCTCTCTGACTACTTAGTCTGTCACTATGTAAAAGACTGCACTATTGACTTAGTGCAAAAATCTAGCAAATACCCATGATTGTGAGGAGTCAATGTTGTGTATTTGCCACTTCTGGAAACTTAGGAGGTATGTCCTATAATAGAGAATAACATCTCCTACGATTCCCCCCTATTAACCCAGTAATGGAAGAATGTATTATTAATATAATTCTTCTCTACAATAGGCAGAAACCAGAACTCCTCTGACCAGCCCAGGGTGGTCTTGAGCGACCACTGCCACTTTCCCTCCCAGCAAGACTGCTAGCAAGGTAGAATCCCAGTTCTTAAATGTCCCTTCTCTAGGACCGAGTGAGTTGTTTGCTCACTGAATTCAAAAGCTAGGAGCCCAGAGCAGGATCTGCATTTACTGAAAAAGTCAACTTCTACCTGTATTTGTGGTTCTAAGCATTAGGAAGACCTGACAATACAGACTGTATCTTCCGTGACTTGACTAAAATTCTATATTAGAGTTTATTCCTTTAGATTTGAAGTTATGAAAGCACAAATACCCACCCTAGGAACAATAGCACTTTTAGATGTCATCAGTTATTTACTACCTTGCAATCATATATTCCTGTCATATTTTTGCTTATGATGCAATTAAATTATACAACTAGAATGAGAATTAAATCTTTCTAGGGATCGAATATGGTATATGTTGTGTATAAGCAATTCAAGTGCATTGTGGCAGGCTCTTGAGGAAAGCAGCTGGGAACCAGAGGGTCCTATCAGAAAGGTGAACATCGCAGGCCTCAGACCCCGGGGAGGGAGGGATTGGGAAGGCTCAGAGGATGTGAGAGCCTCAACTAAGTGAACTGCCTAAGGCCAGCTTCTACTCTAAGCAGGGAAGCTAAAGTAGGAGACACAGAAAAGTCAAATGTTCCCTTTGGAGCACCTCAGTATAAGTATTGTGTTAGGTACTATTGTGGGTTGGATTGTATTCGCCAAAAGATATGTTGATGTGAATGTGACCTTATTTGGAAATGTAATCAAATTAAAATGATGTCATACTGGATTAGGGTAGACTCTGATCCACTGACTGGTTCCTTATGAGAGGAAAATCTGGACAAAGACACACAGAGAATGCCATGCAGTGATGGAGGCAGAGGTTGGAGTGATGCAGCTATAAGCCAAGAAACACCAAAAATTGCTTGCAACCACCAGAAGACAGAAGAGGCAAGGAAGGATTCTTCCCTAAAGGTTTCAGAGGGATTGTGGCCCTGCCAACACCTTCATTTTAGACTTCTGGCCTCCAGAACTTCAAGAGAATGAATTTCTGCTCTTTTAAACCACCCAGTTGGTGGTACTTTGTTAAGGAGCCTTAGGAATCAAACGCAAGTAGCTTACAAATATCGTCTCGTTCAAGAAGGAAGAAACTCATTCAGGTAGACCTGTTAGATGCATGAAACAAGACTAAGGCTTTCATTTGTTCAATATTAAACAAATATTGAGCATCCTATGTCCCAGGCATAGGTCCAGGTGTAAAGGATATTTCACCAAATATTTATTAAGCATTCACTGCGTTTTGGGCCTAATTCATGGTGCAGTGGGTGTGGGAATAAACAGGGCAGACAAGGTGTCTGCCTTGAAGAGATTAATTTAGTGGGAAGGGGGAGGAGAGGAGAAGAAGGAGTCAACACTAAATAATTAAGCAAATGAACAAAAAATTCTAACTTACAATTCCTTCATGTGCTAGGAAGGAAATAAACAGGGCAAGGAGGCACATAGTAACTGGGGAAGTAGTTGGTGACACACACAAGCTGATCAAGGAGGGTCTCTCTGAGGACGTGACCTTTGTCCTGAAACGTGAAGGATGACACTGAGACCACAGTGTGAAGATCTGGGCAGGGAAGCGTTCTAGGAGAGTCTCTGAGGCGTGAAGGAACTTGGCATGTTTGAGGAAGAATGAAGACTAGCACGGCTGGAGCGTGGTGGGAAGTGGTGGGTAGACAGGAGACAAAGTCAGAAGGGAGGTAAGAGCTCAATCATTTCAGGCCTAAACTTAAGGACCTTCAGTTTTATTCTAAGAGCAATGGGAAGTAGGAAGTATTTTAACAAGGGAGGGTACAAAATAGTTTACATTTTTTAAAGGTTTCATTGTTAAATTGGAAAACATGGATTTTAACAGGACAAGGTTGGAATTAAGGAGAGGAATTAGAAGCCCAGGTAAGAGGTGATGGTGATTTGGAGTAGGGTAGTGATCATGGAAATAAAGTGAATGGATTTTGTTGGAGTTAAGAGTTTAACAGGGGAGTACAACTAATTTAAGAGCAGAACAAAGGTGTTTTGGTGATTATAAAACATATCCAGAAGTTCTTTGATCATCCCCTATATGTCCCCTCCCGTTGAATCTGGAATGACTACTGTGACTCACTTTTGACCAATAGAATGCTCTAGAGGTGATATTCTACAACTTCTGAGGTTAGGTCATAAAAGGGGATGTAACTTCTGCTTTATTTGCTTGATCACTCTTTCTGGAGCCATAAACCTACATGTCAGCAGTCCAGATGGCCTGAGGCTACCATGTTGTGAGGAAGCCCAAATTATATATTAAAAACACACACACAACACACAAACACACATGAAAAAGAAAAAAAACTTAATAGAAAACTAGAAAATGATTTGAATGGCAGTTTATGGACACTCAAAAGGATAAAAATCTTATTAAAAATCCTCAACCAAACTAGAAAACTGGGGAATAAAAATTGTCACAACCCCCAGAGTCTGACAATACCAAATGTTGATGAGGATGTAAGGAAATTATGACATTGCAAATTTAAAATTAGCGATGGGATTACAAATTGAAAAATGCTGATGGAATTACAAATTGGTTCAACCACTTTAGAGAGTAACCTTGAAATATTAAAGACATTATTTAATGAAATAAAACTAGGTCTAGAAAGATACTTACAACATGATACCATATATGCAAAATTTGAAACACTCAAACTAAGAATGTAGTTTTTTATGGGCACATGCGTATACAGAAAAAGTATATAAACAAGAATTGGGAGAATATGCACCAACTGCAAGACAGTTGTTATCTTTGGGGACAGAGATAGGAGAATCATAGGAGAGACATATGAAGGATATTTCAACTGTCTGTGACATATTTTCCCTTTAAAAAAAACCAACCTGAAGTAAACATAGTAAAATGTAAATATTTGTTAAATTTCAGTGGGAGTATATGGGTATTCACTCTACCAGTCTCTGTGTTTTTTCAGCACGTTTGAAATTTTTTTTTAAATTTATATGTGGATTCTAAGTCAAACCTAAATATAAACCCCTTCTCTGCTGCTCCTGGTGTTTAAACACCAATTCTACCACGAGAGAGGACATGAATTAGCAAACAAAAACATATGAGCAGGAAAAGTCCTATTTCTTTGTTTTCTTTAAATCAGGGTGACATATAGCTCAGAGCTTTTATCTTACTGGATTGGCAGAAAATTCAACTTCTGTTATTGAGAATGGGATTTGTTTTCCTTCTTTAAGTTTACACAAGAATCTGAGAGGCTAACGTGACCAAGGGCCCCTCATCTTCATCATGGTTTCCCTTGAAATCCTATTGTTCAACTCTAAGTGATCCTAAATAGAAGGCTTGGAGGTGGGATTTTTGCTGTGTGGGGAGCTTGGGGTCCAGCCTCCTTTTGTCTTCCCTTTTGAAGAATTGCACCTGTCTTTGGTCTTCTGCTTTTGACCCTTTCTGTTTGTGATTCCAGAGAAGAGAGGGTGCCTTTTTCCAACAGGGAAGCCTCTAACTGGCCTGACTTGAATACTATATATCATCAGGTAAATGCAGTTCCCTGACAGACCAGGAGGCTAGTCTTGTGTCCACTCATGTCTATGGAGTTAGGCATGAAGTAGTCCACTTAAACCATAGGGAATGGGTTTCCCATAAGGAAAAGATGGCAGGTACAAAGGACAAACCAAAATAGGGAAGCCAGAGCTGAACGGGAGTCAAAGCAGTGAAAGCAGATTTTATTCAGGGACTGCTGCAATAGGGGAAAGAGACCTCAATATAGAACCTGGCTCGATTCCCAATACAGCATGGACAAGTGGGGATTTATTGCCAAGGAGCAGGGTGGTGTCAGTGGACAGAAAATTACTAAGAGGAAACATCAGGGGTGAGGGGGACTCTGGCTAAACCAACTTGACAGGATTCTTGCTGAAGGAGGGCCAGGGTGATCTGACATCAGCTGGGGGATGGTGGGGCATGAGGAAGTTGATGACATATTCAGGATGGAAGTTCTCTCTAAACTGACTTAACAGGATTCTTGCTACAGCTGGGTGATACAGGCTGACATGAACCAAGAACATACACTGAATGTTGAGGCCTAGAGGGCTTAGAGGAACCTGACTAGAGTTAGGGGACAAGAGTCTTTGTCAACAGTCATAATAAGTCTTAACCTCACAGGACTGCTGAGAGGATTAAATGGTTATATTAATATAATACACTTAGCACAGAGATGGGCTGATAGTAAATCCTCAGTAAATGGCAGCTGTTATTACTTCTCTTTCATGGTCCTTATTATGATCTTAATCACATAATTTTTTACATGATTATTGTTAAATGTCTTTCTCTCCTGAGAGACTTTAACATCCAAGAGAGCAGAGGTTTCCTCATTCACCACTGTACCTTCAGCACCTAACAGAGTGCTAAGCTCTTAGTGGTAGTTTAGTAACACATCATTGAGTAAATGAACTGTTTAATGATGTCATAGGATTTACTTTTTTAAGAAATAAATATATGTCAAAGTACTAATTTTGCCTGAGACTGAATAGATGACAGAAAAAACGACTGACAATAAATTTATTTTATAGTGTTTTCATTATTTCTGTTCACAAAATTCTCAGATGTGCTTAGGAAAATTATTGCCAATTTGTGATTGAGAATCTGGTTGAGTAATTTATTCAAAGATCATACATGGAACTAATTATGTAATAGCCATTTAAGTTTGCCAAACTATTTTTTTTTTTTTTTTGAGATAGGGTCTCACTCTGGAGCCCTGGCTAGAGTGCAGTGGCATCATCCTAGCTCATTACAATCTCAAACTCTTGGGCTCAAGCAGTCCTCCTGCTTCAACCTCCCAAATATCTGGGACTACAGGTGCACATCACCACACCCAGCTAATTTTTCTATTTTTTGTAGAGATGGGGTCTCGATATATTGCTCAGACTGGTCTCAAACTATTGGTCTCAAAGCGATCCTCCCACCTCAGCCTCCCAAAGTGCTAGGATTACAGGTGTGAGCCACATGCCTGGCCAAGTTTGCCAAACTTTGACTTGCTTATAATTCAGTCACTCTAATAAACTTTACAGTGCATGTTTTTAAATAAGATACCTTTCATTTATTTATTCAAGTCATGTATAAAGTCCCACTTGGAAAGATTTTCAGGTTCTTGCATATAATAAGACGTTAGATTAGAAAAAGAACGTGTGTTCAAGGTTAATGACTTTAAAAAAAAAACCTAATTCCTTATGATAAAGAAAACCAGAAATTAACAGTAGTTTAAGAGGTATCTTAGTCTGTTCAGGCTGCTATAACGAAACACCATAAATGTGGTGGCTTATAAATAACAGAAGTTGATTTCTCACAGTTCTGGAGGCTGGAAGTCCAAGATTAAGGCACATGCAAATTCAGTGTTTGGTGGGGGCTGCTTACTGGTTCATGGAAAACTGCCTTTTAGTTGTGTCTTCACATGGCAGAAAAAGTAAGAGAGTGCTCCAGGGTCTTTTTTATAAGGGCACTAATCCCATTTATAAGGGCTCCTTTGAGACCTAATTACCTCCCAAAGGCTCCACCTCCTAACCTCATCACACTGGGGATTAGGATTTCAAGATATGAATTTTGGGAAGACACAAACATTCAGACCATAGCAAGTGGCGAAAACAGATTTTATTCAGGAACTATTGCCATAGGGAGGAAAATCTCAGTACAGAACCAGGCTCAATTCCAAATACAGCATGGATGGGGGATGGGGATGTATAGCCAAAGAGCAGGGAAGGGGGTAGGGTCAGTGGAAGAAAAATAGTAGACTAAGAGGAAACACTGGGGTAAGGGGACTCTGGCTAAACCAACTTGACAGGATTCTTGCTGAAGGTGGGCCAGGGTGATCAGACATCTCCTGGGGGACTCTGGCAGAGGAGGAACTTGATTGGATATGGGGGGTGATCAGATATCAAGGGTGGGGGAGTCTCTCTAAACCAACTTAATAGGATTTTGAAACTGGGCTATGCAGGTCTGGCAAGGATGAGACCTCGTCAAGAAAAGAACTTAGAGAAGCCTGAGTACAGTTTGGTTAAGAAAAGAGTTTTTGTCACATACCAAATGTTTTATTTTCCAACTGTTATTTTTCAGAGGATATCAACCCAAAGTTACAAACTGCTAGAATGGTGTACAGAAAGAAAAATAATTTTTTCTTCAATCCTCATAGGTTCTTAGTTGGAATGGACCCCTATAACAAAGGCAGATTGATGAGAAAAAAGCAGAAGTTTATTAACATGTATATTTCACATATACATGGGAGACATACAGAGAGTGGGCAGGTCTCAAAGAGATGGCTTCGAATTCCAGCTTATGTTGGAATGAAAAACAGTAAACATTCAACAAAAAACGGTAAATTTTTAGAGAAGTGACCAGAGAAAGGAAAACACCCTGAGTCTGTAGGGGCAGCAAACTGGGGGAGGGGGGCAAATAAATGGCAGCTAAAGGTCCATCAGCAAAGCTTGTTAATGTAGATTCCTCTGGTACCTTCTCCAGGCCTTGAGGTCAAAATTGTCTTCAGTGGTTAGACTTTGCTGTCCCTGGTGGAAAGGAGAGCAGGATACCTCTTGTCCTTGTAAGTCTATGTGCTGATTTTAGGCAAAGGGAGGGAGGGCAGAGAGCGTTCCTACATCTGCTTCTCCTTAATTGCCTTTACTCGACAATACTTTATATTTTGGGGTGGCACATTCTGGTCTCCCACATTGTTAATTATTTCAAGGAAGTTGTCTTACAGTTTACTATTCACATACATTCTTGAGAATGAAACAAGTCACAGATTATGAAATAACTTAAATCTGGTGAAAGTCAGATTTATTTCATTAAAAAAAAACTACTGTCAGGGATAGACGCTGAAATGGAACAATGTAATGTTATGTTACTTAGTTAGCAACCCAGAATGCATGTGTAGAATGTAAATAGTGACACATCACGGCTGCCAATCAATGATTATTAAAGCACTTACACTAATAGGATAACTTACATAGAACTAATTTTACTCTCTTAAATTAACAGCATACATATTTTAGAAGTATGAAATTTGTGCTTACTTCAAGGAAAAGTACTGATAATTTGAGTGTCCTGTTGCACAGCAATAATAAACATACCTTTGGAATTGATATATAAATTTCTGATCCTGAGTCACATTTTAGCAGCAGCTGGCCAAATGACTTGTGATCAAGAAGTACTGTACATGTTTTCAGTGGATGACTTTCCCTCAGGATCCATTTTACTGTCCCCTTGGCTTGGAGTTTTGGCTGAGGTTGGGAACAATAGGTGCTAAGTACCTTTACATTAAGTGCTAAACCATCTATGTCAGACTTGCAAAAGGGTTGCTCCAAAACCTGTTCTGCCTGAATTAGCCCACACACCTAGCTTCAGGTACAAAAAAGAAGCTGTGTGTCCCATCCTCTAATGAGGGAGAGGCGGAGTTTTTTCCTACCCATTTTAAGCCAAGTGATGAGGAGCTTCAAGAAAACCGGAGAACTTAACCTATGACCTTGGTGTTTGAGTGGTGCAAGGCCTGATGTCAGACTGTGTTAGTCCGTTGCAATAGTTCCTGTCCCATACTGCAATAGTCCCTCCCCCCATATCTGCAATAATCCTCTGGAATTAAGTCTTTCTTTTCTAAGTCTGGATTTGTTTTTTATTTGCCAGGGCTTCAAGGGGCTACTTGAGAGGGAGAGTGGATCAGTGCACGCCTGGGAAGACAGGGCGCTGGGTGCAAGTCTGTGGGTCAGCTGGCAGAGACACATCCTGAATCAAGAGAGCTGTAGGTGAGAGAACCCAGTAATGATTGGGGAGAGGGGGCCAGAAGAAATGTCTCCAAAGAACCACAAAGGCACTCCATGAGAAAAACAATCAGCTTTGGGAATCTGCTACATTGAGCTCACCAAGGTCAGACGACAACTTTATCGCTGGCAAGACTTTTCTGCCCATTATCCCTTTCTCTCTTATGCTGGCATGTCTCAAAACAGAAGCTGGAGAATATGTGATGAGGTGGAGGGAGGGAGGGAGGTGCCGAGAAACTGCCCACAATACTGTCCCCAACACCCAAAGCCCTTAGTGCTGGAGGAGAAGGGAGACATTTTACGTTGGATGACAGTTCTGAATTTTGATATTGCAATGGACTGAACTTTTTTAAAATCTAAAAGTGATAAGAGAATCTTTTCCTACTTGGTAATACCTGGAGTCAGGAGTTGGAACATTTATGTCCACAGAGTGGTTTTGACGAGACAGTGTTAGGAAAGAATGATGTTTCTTTCTCCACAAATGCCTGAGTTTACACACAGGAATTTCATAGTACTACCCCATGTCAACTATTTCTTTTCACCATTGGTTAAAATGAGGAAAAAGGAAAAGTGAATATACTATTCATAATGGCTAAATTTAAGCTTTTTTTTTCCCATTCACCACATGCATATTGAGTACCTACTTTGTGTCAGGCACGGGGGATGCACAGCCATGCTTCCTGGACATCGTGGGGGATGCCTGTGGTGGTTAATTTTATGTGTCAACTTGACTGGAACAAGGGGTGCAAACATTATTATTCTGAGTATGTCTGTGAAGGTGTTTCTGGAGATTAACATTTGAATTGGTAGACTCAGTAAAGCAGACTGTTCCCCCTAATGTGAGCAGGCACCATCCAATCAATTGAAGACCTGAATAAAACAAAACAATTAAGTAAGTATGCAGGCCTGACTGCTTGAGCTGGGGCATCATTTTTTTTCCCTGCCTTTGGACTTGGGCTTCAGTGGAAACCTTGACCCCTCCTGGGTCTTGGGCCTGCCAGACTGGAACTTACACCATCAGCTCGCTCCGGTCTCAGGCCTTTGGACTTGGATTGGAACTACACATCGGCTCTCCTGGGTCTCCAGCTTACTGACTGTCGATCTTTAGTAATAAATCTCTTTTTATATGCACATGCACATACACACACATGCATACACACATCCTACTGGTTCTGTTTCTCTGGAGAAACCTGACTAATACAATGACACCATCCTAAAAATCACACAAATAAATGTTGGTGGTAAGTGCTATAAAAGCAGATAATAAGCATAGTCAACCTAGTCAGGGAAGGCTACTGTAAAAAAAATAAAATATTGATCTAGCTTCAGATTGGAATAAAAGGAGCCAAAAGCAGGAGCAGAAAGTTAAAAGGTACTGTGTGGGTGCAGGTAAGATGACTACTGCTTGAACAAGGGTGGTTGTTACGGGTTTGGAAGAAGATGCATTTGAAAGATATGTAACACACTGAATCGACAGAGTGGTTATGGAGGAGATATTAGGGTAGGGGAGAGGGAAGAGTTAGGGATGACTGTTGGGTTTCACACACATGTTGCTGGGTGGATGGTGGTCCCTTTCACTGAGAAAGGGGACTTTGGCATTTCAGGGCTAAATGTCATGATCTTGGTTTGGTTGTGTTTAAGTTCTTGTGCCATATCTAGGTAAAATGTTAAACAGGCAGTTGATTAGAAGTGAATAAAATATATAATAACAGTGTAGAATGCTGTTTTGTTCTAATAACTTCAACTAATGAGAAAGACGGTTGATTTTCTGGCTGAAAATGCTCACCTCTGAGAAGGGAAAAGCGAGTCTGAGGGAAAGTCAAAATCATAACAGGTCACAGTTACCAAGCGCTTTACACACGAAACAGGCCCTAAGTGCCTTAAACATCAAATCAGTGTGCACGTTACACACCGCACGGTGAGGTCTAAGTATTGCACTACCCCATTTGGTAGCCAGACCCCAAGACGGTCCTCAGTGACCCCAGCCTCTGGTATTTGTGCTCTCGTGTCATTCCGTCCCACGGTGAAGAGAGCAGACTTGCACAACCAACAGAACACCACGGAAGCGAGTGAGTGACACAGCTTCTGAGGCCGGATCATGAGAAACACCGTGGCTTCCACCTTGTTCTCTTGACTTGCTCTCTCTGGAGGAAGCCAGTCCCCATCTTGTGAGGAAACCCAAGCAGCCCACGAAGAAGCTTATGTGAGCGGGAACTGAGGCATCTACCAACAACAAGCACCGCGTGAACGAGCCTTCGTGGAAAACCCAGTTCCAGGCAAGCCTTTAAATGACTGTAGCCCAGCCCACAGCTTGACTGCAACCTCATAAGAAACCTCAAACTAGAAGCACCCAGCTAAGCCGCTTCTGAATTCATGACCCAAAGAAACTGTGAGATAATATGTGTTTATTTTTTTCCACCACTCAGTTTTGGGGTGATTTGTTATGCAGTGGTAGATAACTAACATACTTCATTTTACAGGTGAAGAAAATAAGTCACAGAGTTATTAAATAACTTTCCCAGTACTATGCAGCTAAAAGTGGCAAACCAGGATTTGAACTTACATTGTCTGGTTTAGCTCCCCTCCCTAACCATTACACACTATGCCTCTACCACTTAAAGAAGGTGAAGCATCGTGTTCAACATGGGAAACAAATAGGATTTTTAAGTGGCCGATAGGTACATGAGTATGTCCATTTGTATTATTTTATTTTATTATTGATACTTTTTCAGAATTTAAATACAGTTTATTCTTTAGAGTTATTTTAGGCTCACAGCAAAATTGAGCAGAGCATGCATATTATTATGTTTTAACCATCAAGTTTTCCTATGTATTTGAACTTATTCAGATGTTGATAGTAATTGAATATTTCATAAAAATTTATTCAATAAATAAAGATTCCTCTGTGCTCTTTTCATTAAATTTTTTTAGGAGGGAGAACAAATTCTTCTTATCCAGATTTACCTCCTTTCTCCACTTCTCCACTGCTTAATGTCTTAACCCCACGTCCTCATAAAAAGAAACTCCACGCCCTGACTATGTTCTTGTTCTAATCTACCTCCCTGGTTTTCTCTCTACTGTTGACGTTGGAGGAATCCCCTTGCATGTGCATGGTAACCGTATTCTGTAAGGAAGAAATAATCCAACAATTGCATGAAAAAGGGGGAGCTCTTCCCTAAACCTTATAATCAAGAGGAGTTGAGAGTAAGGTATATTTAACTTTTAGCTTTATATTAGTAATTATCACAGGAAATAAATGCTGGTTCAGCCACCTGTGCACCTCTTTCCTCTCTTCATTATCCCTATGTTGTCATCATGAAAAAGTATGACTTCGAACGAGGCCTAGAAGCAGAATAGGCCGTGCACCAACTTAAGAAAAGCACTTGGTAAAAGACAAGTCTTCATTACCAAAGGAAATAAATGAATGCCTAATCAATAATTACATATTAGAATATTACATTCTCATTGGCATAGAGTGTATATTTCATTATAATAGTAAAATAACGTCTATTAAAAATGGCCAATGAGCAATTTTTGACCAATGTCTTCTGGAAGAGTTTTCTAGCAGATTCTCCCTTAAAAATATTGTTGTGTCTACATAAACTCAGGAAAAGTCTGGCAACCCCAGGATTTTAACTTGAAAAGATGAATCAACAAAGAATGACCTAGGGAACTATTAAGGAAACATCAGTGTGATTCAGATTTCCTTCTGTCATTGACTATTTTCAGGTTCAATTTTGTTTGAAAACATTTCTGGGTGTGTGTGTGTCAGGGGAAATCTTGGAGCAAACAATTGTAGTCCAATTACTTAACTCTCCTTTACAGAGGACTGCCTCACTGGATTCCTGACAGGTTATCACTGTAAATACACTATCTCTTGACTAAGTTGCTGATAAGTATTGAGTGGCAGCCAGATAAACATTTTATGCCCAACCAATGACTGGAATATACAGTATTCAGTCTTTACTGCTGATTGGTGCAGAGCAATAGGTTTAACTCTTAGGCAGGCCAAGGGTAGGACAGCCACATGCGTAGAAGTTGAGGAAGAGACAAGGATAGATCTGAATAGAAGATTCTCACCTTGGCCTGCAGGTTGTCCCAGGGTGTTCCTGAGAGCAGGGCCAAGATACCCTCAAACATTTTACTTCCTCTGTGTCATACCAACAAGTAACAAAAGTCCCAAATTTCAAAGCCATGTTTGAATATGACAAAAACCTTTACCCCCCAAATTTTAAAATAGTTGTTATAATATAAAACAGAATTTAGACATTTTCTGTGAGATGAAATAAATTCCCTTTATGTTTTCTAGAACTTGATTAGTGCTTCTTGTTTATTATATACTTTGGTATATCTTGTTATTTTGAAAGAGGAGGTGGAGATTCATATAGGAGAAATTAATAAATAGAAATTCATGTTTAAATTACAACTAATTTTCAGAAATATATGACTAAATATTTTAATGTTAATGCTACCTATTTAGAATGACCTATTGTCTCAAAATATTTTGGTTGGATTTTTATTTTTTATTTTTTAAATCAAGGAATAGAAGAATCCAAAAGTCATTTCCTTCCCTAATCTTATTTATATCTTTCAGTCTCTTATGTTGAATGCTCTTAAATCAATTACCTGATATTTTAAAATATCCATCTTATAAATCAAAACTATTATAGGAATAAAGTATGTCCTAAGTAATTGCTCCAAGGGAAAAAATAAAATTTTCAAATTATTTCACATTAATTTATATTTGATAAGGCAAGATCAGAGCTTTCCTATTAATTTTTTTGAATTAACTAAAAATAAAAGAATAGTAGGCAAAATTTTGACAACTCTTTCAGTTTATCAAACCACTGGAAATAGACACATAGAAATTGACATTTAGTTCTAATTAATTAATTGATACCAATAGATCACCTTTAAGAAACCCAGCTAGGTTGTAGAAATGCTTACATGGGTTCTTCTATTTTTAACATTTCTTTTAAAAATAAATTAATATTTGTCCAAAAATAATTAACTTTATCAGTGTCAGAATAAAATTCAAAATCTGAACATCTAGAAAGAAGCAAAATAGTATTTTTTTTAGAGTGGGAATTAAAACTATAGCTCTATAAAATATCTTCCAACTGCTTATCAGAGCCACCCTGGATTCACAAGAATCCTTCTCATCCTATGTCAGTATTAAAAATTTCTTGTTACTGGAAATACAGACAGAATATAAGAAAACATCACTTAATGAGTCAATTAATAAATAGAAAACTCCATCATAAAATTAGAGAAAAATAAAAACAATACAAAAAAATTCTTAAGGCCCAACACATTCAATAATTGTGTCTCATTTCACGAGTATTTCCAAGATTTTCCAGTAATAACATTCAGGGTGACGGGCGGGATGAGGCTCTGTCCACCCTCTTTCCAGGTACTAGCTTGTCCTTGAACGGAAGTTGCAATGCCCAAGATTGCTGGTCTACTGTGGGTAAGGTTGACAGGCCAGCGAGAAGGGAAGATGCTGCCTCAACTTCCACGCCCCCAGTCTGGGCAGGGGCTTGGGTTTGGTGGGTGGAGGATTGGGAGACTGGGAGAGGGGGCAGGGATCCCACAATTGGTGAGCTGCAAGCCTACCAAGCAGTAGGGAGGGTGCACTTGTGAGGCTGTGCACTTGGCTCACAAGTCTCCTGGTGCCCAAGGGAGCATGACATAAAATAGCAAAGAAAAACCACCATAACTTGTGCAGAGCAGACCCTTTGGAACAACTACCTTTTGGGTCATCACCCTTAGTAATGTTTTCAGAATTGTATTATTTACTGGTAAATTTTTCAGTAGGAGCAGCAAACGTCATTAAAAAAAAAAATGTGGGCTTATGGAAGGGGGCCATTTTAGTTTAGATTGATCACTTGTGCTGCTAATTCTCAGTTTCCCACTCAAATCCATCCTTCATCTGTCTCTGCTCTATTCTGTGTTCTAGGAGGCTGCCGTCTACAGCATCACCTGGGAGCCTTGCCTGCAGGTGTCCAGTTAAATTCAGCAATGTTAGTAAACAGTGTGCGATGGAAGATCCAGAGCAGAAAGAATTCAGGGTTTTGATTCCCTTTGCTCCCTCTTTGCTGGATGCAATTTGGACAGAGGCTGTCTTCCTTGGCTCTAGATCTCATCCGCCTCTGCCACCCCTCTGTCACTCACTGGTGCTGTTTCCTCCTGTGGCCAGGTAGGACTTATGGTGGAAATGGCTTCCCACTGTTGAAAGTTCATCAGCCCTCGTTAATTTCCTTAATTCTGCTCAGCACTCTGTGTACAGCCCCTTTCTAAAGCTTTCTTTTGTTAAACCCTTTGGGTCTGCCTTCCGTTTCTGCCAGCAGTTTGACTGATAGAGCACCTTTTATTTTATACAGCATACAAGTGGATGCAATTCAAGTTTGTAGCTTGGAGGCATTTTATTGGAGCATACATTTTAGTACCATGCTGTCATCTTATTTCCTGATTAATCCCTAAGCGTACTCTGGTGGCCTGGCAATATGCTAACTTGGCTAGGCTGGACAACATTTCCTGGAATTCTCTTCCCTGTGTGTTTCTAGTTAGGGTGGGTCACAAAGACATTTGAAAAGGAGAAGTAGAGTAACTTTTAGGCTCCAGAGATCTGTGAAGAGGCATCAGGTATTGTGGCAGCTCTTGCCTGTTGTCATTTACCTGCTGGTTCACCTTGCTGGTATGGGCAGTACCTACATAAAGAATATGTAGAGTGGGTCTGTGTCTGCCTTCAAACCCTAACAGACTTATATTACCATTCTTTTATCTTCCCATATGTACATTAGATGTTTAAATACTTTCTGTTATTTGTCTTTCTTCTTTATTAATGTCATTTCAACTATAATTTCAGAGCCTCATTGCCTTCTAAAAAAAATCTTAGAAATTACACTCTGAAATCATATTCTCTTTGAGAACATAATTAACTAATTAAGATCAATCTGGATGCCTGCTTTGAGGCCATTAGCATCCCACAGAGGCTATGATTTGTAAATTAAACTAATATTCAAATTAGCTATTTCTGTTATTTCTCAAACTATTGTGTGATAGTTATTAGGTTTCTGTGAAAACATTTAAAAATTATTTCACTTTAATTTTAAATGACCTGTGCATTTTATTTATCCATATTAATCCCATTCTTTCTCTCTGTCTTTCTGTCTTAACCATTCTTTCTTTGTCTTCTTTTTTCTTTTTAGTTATATGAATGTCTAAATTGGTCAGAAAATGGGTGTTATGTATTCTTTTATTAAACTACTCCCAGTAAGCAACCTCCTTCCATTCCAGTGTTTATCAGTAGAAGATAAAGACCTTCTTTCATTGGGCCAATAAAAATCCCCTCTACCTGAGCCCATTCTGATTGTAACGTTCATTGCAAGCACAGAAAATTTTTCTGTATTCTCTTTATATAAATTTTTTTCATAATTTGAAATTCATTATTATGTCATTCATATCCTTTGTGTGTGTGTGCATGTAAAGAGTACTAATTAATCTAAATGTTTTTTATATTCTAGAAGTGGCTACATTCCTATTTTCTCTCTTATTTTGGAATTTATTCATCAAAGGCTCTAATGCATAGAGTATATTCATTGTCTGATATCAATATCTGATAGAAAATGTGACACAATATTAAGTAATAACATTCAGAACACTTATGGCAGGACTTTCTTTTGTAGGAATGTCTTTGCTTTTATGGATCATGTAATATTGTGAATTATACCCAAACATTTTTATATCAAAAAAGGGGGAAAGTTTATTTTTACAAAGGTAAGTAAAATAAACGTGACCGGCATATCTAAGAATCACAAGACCTTTTGTTGATTCCAAAAAGGAATAGAAGGAAAAAAAACTAGAATCTTAATGTGTCATTGTAAGATTAACTGAGTAGAACAAAATAAGTATTTGGAAAACAATTATACTTCAAAAGCCTTTTATATTTGCCAGCCTGGAAAATATTATTTAATGTAACCATTAAAATTTGACTTTCTTTACTATGTGAACTCCCTCATATAAGATAAATAAGAACATTCATATTAATAAGAACATGCATTACCTTATTTAATTAAGTGCCATCCACAATGGAACTCATCAATTTGAGGAGGGTAATGGATTTGGATTGTTGGACCATTATAAAAGCTAAGCCAAGATTTTCTTCTAATTTTAAAAATCACTTTCCAAATCAAATACATATATTGGCACAGTGTTCATTTTAGTTAAAAGATGTTTATTTTAAAAGTAATTGGCATGGACCTGGACAATGTTTTATTCCATTAATTTTATAGTTCTGGGTAGCTCACTACAAATAGATGGAAAGCAGGGTCAGTAATTTCCTGAGCCAGAGCTCGGTTTGCAATTAACATGGAGTTTGTTTAGATGGGGTGAAGAAAGGGGAGAGAAATGAATAAATTCATAGGAAGGTCAGCTGAAATTGACATTAAACTTTCCATAGTAAAACATATTTTGTATAGTTTACTACTAGCCAATTGATTTCATTTGTATGATATATATTCCCTAATTCCCTAAGATATAGGCTAGCATGATAAACAATAATACTATAGTATTGATTAGATTTTTTTAAAAATCACTGAGAAGAAGCAGACAACAATTTCTATTCTGAATGTCGGGAGAAGAGAAGGAATAACTTGCCTTATGAATTTTATTCCTTGCTTAATATAATGATTACAATGTTGGACATTCTATAAAAAAAGATTGATATTTCAACAGGAGATGGAAATTACCAAGTAATATTTAGTGGCAGAATTCCTAGTGGAATTCCATAAAGGTAAAGTGCTCACTTCCTCTCTAGGAAATAAAGTATAATTAAATTATCCTGTTTTAAATAGGATTGATGGTATTAGTTTTTGAATCAATATAAACTGACTTCAATATTTTCTATTTTGTAACATTGAAATTACCTTTCCACATATTATGATAATATTAAGCATATTATTTTTCTTGGATTAGATGTCTCATATTTCACTCTTAAGGGATTTATATGTTATATACTATATATATTGTATGTTATACTACTAAGTGATTTATACAGTCACTTTCATAACTTGATACCCTTAAGCATAATTGCTTTAACATCTTAAAATAAACAGAACAAACATTTAAGTGCAGCAGTGTGCGTATACTTACACATCTCTAAAATTTCAATCTCGTACCTCATTCAGTCGGTTTTCAGCAGCACTAACTCACAAGAGAAATTTGGGAATTGTACCAGAGACTGACTTTCCTACATGCATTCAAAGACAAAGATGGGGTTGTTTTAGGTCTAGTAAAATTCATTGCTAGAAACACTTCTTTAGAGTTCTAAGGTTATACAGAAATAGTCAACACACTTTTTCTCATTCGTATTTTAATTTTATAAGGTAATACTATGCGGACTCCACTGGAGTTATATTCACTCCTGAATATAACTGCAATGCCAGAATTTTAGCACAAATCAATCTATTTTCAGGATTGTCTGCCATGCAATTACTGATTGATCCCTTTAGTTGAACTCAGTTAACTGATTTCTCCTTTCTCTTTTTAGGTAGATTTATAGACCTATCAAACATCACATAAAGCCAGTAACATTGAAATGTTATTTAACGAGGCTTCACAGCCAGTGTTACAAACTAATGATGTAAAAATTTTAAAAGCAGGGACTTTGACATTTTATCCTTTAAAAAAATGAGAATTACTTCAAAATATATAAAAATTAAAGCTAATGCAGTGCATCAAAAACTTAAATGGAAGGTCTTCTTTTGGGATTAAGCATGCTTTTTGCCATTTATTATATTTTCATGCTTCTATAACATTCACCTGTGGTCAAAACATAGTGGAAATTTAAAAAAATTTAAATAGGCAAGCATTACAGCTCAATATTTTATCTGAATTTTAAGGTAATTCTCCCTAAACATATTTCCTTTTCACTTTTTTAAAACAGTGGCTTTTGTTACATTGATGAATGAGTTGTTTGATATTCAGCAATTTGTGAGCTCCTTGAGAGGGAAGCCAGGATCACAAGGCTATGGCGTGGTTTCACCAAAAGCATGTGATGTCACACTAACCTTATTTCTTTTTTAGACAGTGTGCCTAAAAGGGTAATGAAGGGGCATACTGTAGACCCAGGGAATTTGGAGTTCAGCAAAGCATTTGACAAGGTCTCTCATTTGATATCTTTGAGGATTAGATGGAGAAATGTTAGCTAGAGGCAAGGACAGTTTGATAGATTGAGCCCTGGATGAATGATCATAATCAAGAAATGTCAAAATGATCACAATCAAGGGCAAGCGCTGTCCTTGGCCCTTTGCTGATCAAATTTATTAACGACTAGGATAAAAATAAGAAGCCCCTTAGATTTATAGCTACCATAAAAAACTGAATAACGGAGAGATCTGGACAATTGGGTTGAATTTACTAAAATGGGATTTAACACAGTAAATTCTTGATACTTGGTCTTAAAAAAAATTGAGCAAGTGAGATTGGAGGAAATTTAGCTCAGCAGTTTCATTGGAAATATGAGTCAACAGTAAGGTGTGACTTTTGGCAAAGCTACACTGCCTTTGAGCTGCATTGCAAGCACAGTAATGTCCAGGGTGAGGGAAGCAAGTGTCTCAATCTGTTCAATCAGATCCCACTTTTTCCAATTATATTTTCCACGTGCAATTGGAGCTTACTTTAAAAAAAAAAAATGACCAGAACAGTGAAAGAATTCCAAAGCATGTGATATGAGAAACAGTTAAAGAAATTGGGGCCGGGCGTGGTGGCTCACGCCTGTAATCCCGACACTCTGGGAGGCCAGGGCCGGAGGATCGATTGACCTCAGGAGTTTGAGACCAGCCTGAGCAAGAGTGAGACCTGTCTCTACTAAAAATAGAAAAATTAGCCAGGCGTGGTGGCGCGTGCGTGTAGTCCCAGCTATTGGGAGGCTGAGGCAGGAGGATCGCCTGAGCGCAGGAGCTGGAGATTGCAGTGAGCTACGATGACGCCACTGCACTCTACCCAGGGCGACAGAGTAAGACTCTGTCTCAGAAAAAAAAAAAAAAAAAGGAAACTGAACCCCCCTCCTCACTACCCCGCCCCTTAAAAAAAGAAAAAATTATAAAAAGAAAGAAAGAAGTTGGGAGGCAGGAAGACTGAGGGAATCCAAAATCATGGCTTTAAAACACTTGAAGGACAGCCACGAAAAGGATTCGACTTGTGTGTAGTGCAAGGGGTAACACTGAGACCATTCGCAGTATAGAAGAGGAAAAGCTCCTTGTGTAAATCACTGTTAGCGTATGAAGGTAGAAGGATTGATGGAATTGGAGAGTTACCATTTTGCAACTGCCACTGAAATAATTGACTCAGGCAGGGATAATCAAAGGCATACTAAAACCAATAAGGGAAAGGTTGGTGCGACACAGGATGTTCATAGGATGTCAAAGCATTAACCCACAGATTATGTTCTGCTATAGCTTGTTTTGAAACCACAATTAAGTTCTAATATGATAAATATATTAGGGAACAATTTAAACGTAATGCAAATTTTGCAGTTGCTTCTTATGCATGATTTAATCCACAAGAGTCATCCTCTGTTACCCACTTCTACATGCAAATTTCAGGTCTTTTCAGGAGCAAGTGACCTATTTATGTAGTGTTTATGTACTTCCTAAGCACTTAATATGTGTAGAACTGTGCTATCATTTTCACTGGACTCCTACTTTTTTTTTTAATGTGTAATTGATGAAGTTTTTGAGCGTAATGCCTCTAACCTGATTTGCCCCATAAGCCCTGTGGTTTTCATTTTGCAATTTTGCATATCTGATGATTTTTAGTACCACATCTGCTGAGTTATAGCAGACTAACTATACTTGCTAATCACCAAGTTTAAAAGTACCACAATAGAATAGAATAGATCTTGCTGTCTCTGCCTTATATGAAATGATCATCAATAATGTGATATTATGTACCTCTTGATGGGATGCAATGTGAAGTACACACATAACATATATAATGGCTGGAAATGTCTAAGTGGAATCTAATTAAGCCTTTATGCCTAAATAAAATAGGATATATATTTCTGTATTCACATACAAAATTAGCACAGAATTTTCAGTTAGCACAAATATAACATTTGATTTGAAAACAAAAACTAAAATAAAACCAGCTATGAAAAAATTTTCAGAAAATTTGGGAAATTTGAAAATAAATTGGGTATTAAATGACAATAGGGAATTATCATTTTCCTAAGTATGATAATGTTATCATGATTATACAGGAGAATATCCTTTTATTAGGAGATGCATACTGAAACCAAGGTAAAATATCTTAATGTGTACAATGTGGGTGTTTATTCTACTATTCTTTCAAATTTATGTTTTAAAAATTTAGCAATAAATAGTTGAAAAAATTAATAATAATAGCATTAAAAAGTGAATGGGAAGGTGGGAAGGGGATATTACTGACAATGACATTTTCAGGTTAAATGTAATTTCTGTGGTCTACTATTTAAAATGTTCATGTAAATGTTGTATGTTATATATATCAAAATCTGTTTACTGGGGGAAAAAAAGACTAATTACTGTCAAGTCAATATTAACATGTCTGGTATTAAAAAAAAACAGCACCCCTTCATTGGATAATGGGCTTCAGGAAATTGTATTGGAAGGCAATGAAGCAAAGAAATGATCTATGTGCATCCTAAGATGATAAAATAACTTATAAAGATGACAAGAGTATTCTGAGGAACCACAGCATCGGTGTGAAAAAATGAGCAAATACTTTTAGAAACAATTTGTTAAAATAAAACAAACACAAAATCTATAAATATGTGTGTACAAAATATTAATTCCAAGGGAAGAATTGAGACATCGTTATGGTTCCTGGTCTTCTCTTAAGTAATAAGATGTTAATCTTGCTCCTACTACTCTACTTCTTAGACACCTCCCTCACAAATGAGATTATGTCAAAGAAACTGCTGTCACATGAGTTTAAGTCTAAACAATTTCAAGTTTTTAATAAAATAGATTATTTTTGACGTCGTGAAAAGACAATCCTATTAAGGAAAATTATCAGTAATGTGGCATCTATGATTTAAATATGATTTTACACTCACTTTAGCTTTAGGACCAAGTGGTGATAAACTGTAATCACCCTACAGTGATTTGTGACTTCATTACAACTCTTCACCACTTGTAGAGTTTTGCTTTTCCTCTATTATATTTTGGTTTCTCTTCAAATCATTCATCTTTTACATTTGCTCTCTAAATGGGAAGAAAGTACATTTTGTTTGCATCAATCTTAGACCATTTAAATAGAAGATTGTCTCTCAAACTTAAAAATTGATGACAAATTACAAGACAAGTTGTTACATTCGAATATATTTACTAAGAGTAAAACTTTCATGTAATTTACTTGACGTCTGTCTTATAGAACCACAGACCAGAGCAAAATTAATTTTGATGGAGAAGAATTATGAAAAAATGGGAATGAGCAGCAGCTCTAGGTTCTCAACGCCGTCGGGGGTGAATCGGAAGGAAGGTGTGGGAAGCGTGACTGGATTAAAAAGGCACACTTCAGAGAAAGCGCTATGACTTAGGGTTGCCAACGTGCTTGCTGCGTTTGAGGCCAGGGTGCCAAGAGTGACGGGGAGAAGAGGAGGAGACAACATCAAAAAGCCATGAGAATGAGTGCATTTTATGAATTGACAGACGGAAACATCTTGGGGATGATTCTTTTGAACATTGTTGACAGTCAAGATATATCTATTATTTTTAATTACCAAATGATTAATCTCTTGCTCCCTAAAAATATATAACTATTGGAACTCTGACATCTGTTATAAAGTACAGCCGGCCATACTTTACAGTTTCTTGATGTCACGTTTGAAGCTATCCCTAGACCATAGATGGCATCAGTCATTTGTCTTAGAGGGGGCCAGTTACTGGAGAAAGACAAGAGAACATAAAGAGGTTTGTTCAATTTTTTCTCACTTCTCCTCCCCATTGGTTATTGCTAAGTTGGACGGTACATACCCTCACTGTATACTCGCTCCCCAAATTAAAGCAAATGAGAGAGCTGTTCCTCCTCTGCCTTTTTGTGACCTTTTTTTCCCCCCAGGGAGCCTTGGAAATTTATTTAACTAGATTTCAGCTAGACAACATTGATGGTTAGGAAGAGAAGGAAGCATATAATGTGGTTATGTATGCCCCAATACTTCCTAGAAGTAACCCTGCGTGCCAAATTCCCCTAAGGAGATGGCTTGCTGTTTTATAATCCACAGAGCATCTTATAATTATACAACCATTTATTCTTTTTCCGGCTTTGAATTTCACTGATTTACTTATCTAACAGTGTCATTAAAACCCATATATCATTTTTCACCATTAATCAGTTATTCATGAGTTTTATCCATCTCTGAAGTATGTTCATCAGGAAAAATGGCCTCAATTTGCATTTTAATTGACCAATGTACAGCGGTACCTGATAATACAAATGGTGATTTCTGGTTAAGTAGAAGCTCATGTTTAGTAAGATTAAAATGATCTTTATTTTACAGTTCTCTCCTCTGATGTGATTTTCCTAAATGTACTAAAGTAAAAAGTAGGGATTGCTTGTATGTTGACTAGTTTTACCAATAGCTGTACAACTAGGGTTGCCAGCTAAAATATGAGGCCCTGTTAAATTTGAATATCACCTAAACAGTTATTTTTCTTTAGTATAAATATGTCCCAAATATTGTATGCATATTTATATACAAAATTATTGTTTTCTGAAATTCAAATTTAATTGTGTGCTCTGTGTTTTTATTTACTAAATCTGACAAGCCTATATACATACAGACAGACAAAGTCAAAACAACTACATAATTCCCTACTGTCAGCAAAGGTTTCCTTTATTAACATGAATACCATTAAAAAATATGTTTTTGCAATAACTTTATCAGAATTAAGCCTTACCAAATTTCTTTAACTATAAAATATAAATAACTTTATTGATATAATCTGGAATAACTATACTGGTAGATACCAGGAAACGGTATTGATTTGCACTTTTGATCTCGCTGTTGAGATAATCAGGTTATATCCTTTTACATCTCCATTGCATAAAACTGTAATATTTACTGTCTAATTTTATTTCTATCAAATAACATGAATACAAAATTTTGCATAGACTAGGTCTTTAGCAAATATTTGTTTAAATGATTTTGCAACTTCCTTCTTTCTTAGAATTAAAAACAAAGTATCCTTTCAATCAATTTATGTGCCTACCTCAGAAGAAAGTAAATTCCAGTAAATAAAGGTCATAAACATATTGTGCCCCAAAGCAGTCAGCAGGTCATCCACTTTGACTTTCACTTCTCATTTTCCTTGACTTTAAGGGAAATGTATTAATTTCCTATTGCTGCTATAACAAATTATGCAAACTTAGTGGCTTAAAACAGCACAAATTTATCTTCTTACACTTCTGACATCAGAAGTGTGAAATGAGTCTTTTGGAGCTAAAATCAAGGTGTGAGCAGGGCTGGTTCCTTCTGGAGGTTTCAGGGGAGAATCCATTTCTTTGCCTTGTTCAACTTGTAGAGTCCACCTGCATTCCTTGGCTTGAGGCCCCTTCCTCGTATCAATCCGACTTTTTGCTCCGTCATCACATCTCCTACCACTCACTCTGATCACCCTGTCTCCCTCTTCTAATGGCTCTTGTGATTAACTGGATTCACCAAGATAATCCAGAATAATCTCCCCATCTCAAGACCCCACATCTGCAAAGTCTCTTTTACCATGTAAGGTAACATATTCGCAGGTTCTGGGAATTAGGATGTGAATCTTTGAGGGGATGTGATTTGGCCTACCATAGAAAGGGATTGGCAAATTCAAACTCATTGTAAATTTCTGCATCTGTGTTATCAACTATTTACATACACACCCCCCCTTACATTTGTATAATGTTAGTATTTTTATAAGAGTAGTGCTTTTCACTTACATAAACTGATTGGAGGATTACAACCACATAGTGGCGTCAACTGAGCAGCTATTGTTTTACTGCTTTTCATATGCTTATTAATCACAATAGCAAACATTTTTTGTGTGTTTACTATGTGCCAGGTATAATCTTGGGAATATTTTATTTCCTTTAATTTTTGGAACTACCCTGTGAGGTAGGTTCTATTACTATTCTCATTTTCAGATGATGCTCATGAAGGATAGAGAAGTTAAGGAAATTAGCTATAAGATTATTAAACACTTTTTTTTGTTTTAGTATTTACTCAGGCATTATAGTACTTTATATACATTATCCCATTTAATCCTTTCAAAACGCCAATGAGTAGATAATGTTATTAATGCCACATTTTAGAAGAGGTTAAGTAATGTGCCAAGGTCACAAAGCTTGTAAAAGTGGCACAGCCAGGACACAAATCTGGGTCTGGGGAAATCATACACGGTATTGACCATTCCACTTGATTGATTAAGGGACTTGTCTATGGTGGCATGGTTCATACGTAGCAGAACTGACGTTACAGCAAATAACACCTATCTCCTAAGGCGTTGGTCCTTTAATCACAAAGTCATCAGGATGACAGCCTACCTGGTATTCTAGTGCAGCCTTAGCCCTCTGAGATTCCAATTCTATCAGTCCGAGGTGAGGCCCAAGCACTTTAAAAGCTGCCTGGGTAATTCTAATGTGCAGCCATGGTTCTGAACCATTGCCATAGAGGGTAGACCCTAACCTTCCACGAAGCAGCAGGCTGCAATCCATAGAAAAAAATAGAAGCATAAGAAAATTGCTCTGGAGGTGAATTACGTGCCCTTGTCACTAGCCATCAGGGCTTGCTACATCCTACAGACTATATACGAGAGGTGACAGAGAGCCTGCAAGGATCTATTAACCATTTTTTTGCTACTGGTTCTGCTGACAAATGGCAGTGAATGGAAACCTCTCAGAAGCCAAAATTACATCAAATGTAATCATTAGTGAGTCTGCTAAGAGAGTGGCTAGAAAGTCCTCCAAACGGTGGATGCTTAGAATGTACTTTCAGTGAGTTCACATTTTAAAAGGAAGAATATAAAACAAAGGGGAAAAAAAGAGAAATCTGATGAAGAATATATTTAGAAGGGTAGCCTAGACCTGTAAAAATATAGTTAGACAGGCCAATATTCACAATGTGCTAAATTGTGGCAAGTCTGAAGACAAAAAAAGCATTTTAGAGATAAGAGAAGCAAGAATTTTAAATAGCATAAGCCAAGATATCAGAAAAACTCCTTCTAAAAAAACTACTAAAATTTGTATGTATGTTTTCCCTATCATTTGGGATGATTCTGTGACCAGAATAGAACAAATATACATAATCAAATCAGAATTTTAGAGCAAATTTACAGAATCTAGCTTGTGCTCACTTCACAGCTCCGAAGTTGAAGCCTTTTGAATGTGTTATTAACTTGGCCGGTCAATAGACATTTTTTTGAATGTATAAGGCCCTGTGCCATGTTCCAGAGAAGAAGCACAACTCCCCTTAACCTGCCCTTCTCCTCCTCCTGCAGGGGCTTGGTCTAGTGGTAATGAGTTGACATATGAAATAGCAATGCTGACATCCTATCGAGGCACGAAGGAGAAAACAGAAATAGAAAGCTGGAGATGTATAAATATTCTCCTACTTATAAAAAAGTAGGATAAACCAGCTAACTTCAGACCTGCAAAGTTGGTGTTAATCTCTGAATACCTCACCAGGCCTTGTGAGACAAGATTCCTGTTGTCTTCCCCAGCATATCAGGCAGGTCCTGGATCACACAGGTTTTTACAATTACAGATGATATTGCGATGAAATCCTAGGGAACTCCAGGGGAAGTGTGCATTCAGCCTGTTTTCATTATTAATTGAGTTTTGAGCTCGGTTTATATTTCTAGGTTTGAAATAATTTGCCCTCAAAAGCGTGAAGGCTTTGCCCCATGGTCTTGAAGCGATTTGGATTCTCCTTCTGGAAATATGTGACCTGTTTTTTCCCTGTGGGTTAGGATCTTCTTTTTATCCCTGTTGTTTTGAAATTTCACAAAGATATTCTTTGATGTTGGTCTTTTTCCATTCATTGCACTGTGCCCTGATAGGAAATTTTACACTGAAAATTCTTGCCTTTCAGTTTGAGGGGTAATTCTTATATTATGTCTTTGATATTTCTCCTTCTATTTTCTCTGTTCCCTGTTTCTAAAACTCCTACCAAAGGAATTTTTACCTCTGTTCTGACCTTATTTTTGTGTCCTTTTCTTCATATTTGCTATCTCTTTGCCTTTTAATTTTATTCTCTGAGAGATGTCCTCAACTTTATCTTCCAATCCTTCTATTGCATGTTTATTTCTGCTGTCATAATGTTAATTTCCCAGAGCTGTTTTTGTTCTCTGAATGCTCCCCCTTTTTATCAGTTCTTGTTCTTATCAGGATATATATATATTCTCTTATAACTTTGAGAATAACACACACGCACACACATTTCCTTCTGGTTCTTGAGCGTTCTCTGTCCCTGAAAGTTTCTTTTTTATGTTTCTTTGTTTTGTTCTTTCACGTCTGGGTTTCTTCAAATGTTCAGTGATCCCTCATGGTCTGTTTCTATTTTAAAATGAGGCTCTGAAAGACTAATTCGGAAGCTCTGTGTGCTTAGGCAGTGCTTTCTGTATTGCAAGTATCATGTAAGGATATTGTGACGCAAGTCTATTTTAAATTTGTTTTTTCTTTTTTGGGTGGCCAGTTTCCTTCAAAAGGAATATGTGGCTGTCTGTGTACCTGGGAATGAAAAAGGGGACACATTTTGTAATGAACACATTCGGTTATCCCTGTCTTTTCAGTACAGGGAAAAGTGTGCCATCTGTTTCCTGCCAAGATCCTGCCGGATAAGCTTTTGGCTGTGCCAGAAATCTCTTGTCCAGAGCCCCTCTAGTTCAGTATATTCAATGAATAAACCTCTAGGTCTTTGCCATGGATTAAGTGAGAAAGGAAATGTTTAAAAAAAGAAAAGTTGCAGAACAGTGATCTGTATAATGTGATTCAAGTAATTTTAAAAAGTATACATACATTCTACTTCCACATACCTCCTATATGCTTTGTTAAATTAAATTTATGGGAGGCTATTGTTTTGGACTGAGCTCCCGCACTAGGCCCTAACAGACCTGACCCAACCACAATGAAGTCACCCTTGCTAGGTGCCACATAATCTAAACTGAACTTGTAAATAGGCCAGTTTTCTAAAATACAGAAGATTCACAGCAACCCATCCAAAGGGGCCCAGTCAACCTGAGCTGGCATAATGAGGAAGTCCCCCTTGCTCTCACCCATAAGGAAAGTATTTTCGAAATGACTGATCCTCTTTTTGTTCCTTGATTCTGCTTTTGTTGGTCTTCTCCTGCCTATAAAGCCCACCCTCTCTGCTTCGCTCATCAGAGCAACCTTCTATTTCATAGATGGGACGCTGCCTGATTCATGAAATCCTTAGATCATTAAACTCAATTTGTCGAAATTTTGCTTTTTGACAGTTCACCTGGGCATACACAATATCTGGTGAGATACACAGTACATTGGACTATTAACAGGTGTTGTCTCTAGGAAATGGCTTTTGGGGAGAAGGGAAAAAACTGGGGCTTTTTAATTTTTAATTTTTACAGTTCCCTACTTTCCCGCCAATGAGCATTTGTAACTTTATAATGATTTTCAAAAAGAGCTCCCAATGTAATTCTGATGCCCAGCTAGAATTGGAACCACTGGTCACTATCTATTTTTGTGTCCCCCTCTTATCAGAATATTGTAATTAAAATTATAGCCAAGGCTGCATGGCCAAGTGAAAAGAATTCTGCAGAAGTCTTCTTATATGAGGCTGTGGGAAGGTGGGCATTGCACAAGGGGAATGGTGAGCTTGGGTGGTTTTTTCCCATTGAATGCATTTTTGGCATAAAAATGTCTATTTGTTTTATAGAGTACTATGGACATCCAATAGATATTGATATTTATATCAACAATCTACCTGTGATCCTAAGCAAGTAGACCAGACATGATGCAATATAGCTTTAAGTTGAATAAATGATGTCTTAAATGCATTTCCAAACTTAAAATATATGTATGGGAAACCATTGATATATATTGTTTCTTTTTCACACACATACACGCACACACACACACTGCAGAATATTTTTAAAAGCAAAGAAAAGCACTAATTACCTAACCACCTTAATATGACTATTTAAGAATATTTCTTGACATTAGATATTTTAAAATACTTATATTACTTATGTAAAGTTTCTTAAGTTTTTGCCTGATTTTTATGATTCTGAAAACTAGCAATACATTTCACTTTTCTGTACACTGATTTCTCTATAGATAAACTGCAATGTGTTTGAAAGTATTTTTTCCATCAAATAAAAAAATATAGTATTATGTTTCCAAGTGTCTGCTGTTACTGTTTCCACCCACTAAAAAAACATTCCATTGCTACTCAAAAATGTCACATTTTTTTCCCTAAAACATAGTCAGAAATTCCTGTGATCATCTTTTTTTTTTTTTTTTAATTCTTTGCTAGGGTGAAAGGGAGGGAATATTGTGTTGTAGACCTTTGCCTTTGCCTTTGCCTTATGTGCCATTGTAATTAAATTTTGAGAAAAATAATTTTGAGTAAACAAAGAAATGAAGCCCCAAGTATTTTATTTGTAACCACGGTTTTAAATCATGCCTGGATCTTTTGTTTCTGGGTATGGGAAAGGTAAATAGAACAGTTCCTCTTACAATCATGAGCCAGATTCCATTAGTTTTCCTGCTTGCCCACATTAGCAAACAATGTCATTTGTTGCTCTGCGCTGTTAATTCAGCCTTCACACAAATCCAAGCAATTGTATTATTTGGAATTCCATATTCCCTCAAGCCTGGCCAACAACTGTTTTGCCTTGTATTGTGATGCCCTCCAAATCTGTGTAAAGTAATATATCATTGTTAAACAGAAAAAAAAAGCCTTTTTAAAAGTAATTACCTGAAAACTCTTAATAAGACTGTTTGTTGTTTGTTTCCGGCTCCAATCTGAGTATCAGTATAAACAGCACATAATTTGTGAGTTTTCCATTGTCTGTGAGTGAGGTACCCTCAGATGCTTTTGTTTTTATAAGCCTTTAACTTCACACCACACCCTAGCCAGTCTTTAGTAACATAGGCGCACCTCTGAAAAGTATGCAAGATGCTCTGTCATTTTTTCCTCCTTACAATATCTTACCATTGAGTAATGATGTACTTGTTGCTTAAGAACTGAATAAAGCTATGATGAATAAATAATAATTTGTTTATTTTATTGGAGGAGTAGTTGTTGAAAATGGCTATAAATGTTCAAATAGGAATTATATGTTGTCAAATGCTTTCATTCATTTACTCTTGTTCTTCAAAGAGATTTTTATCTCAATTTTGTTTCCTATGAACTAACAAGTTGAGGTCATTTAAGATGGCCAAATGGAATGGTTTAAAGCTGAACGTTTTATTCTCTCTGTTTTTGCTAACTGTGCTACACAATGGTTCCTTTGCCCTAGAGAGGGCAGGCAGGATGTGTGCTGTGCCCATGGGAAGGTACCTCGGGGCTGAGACGGCTCCCCCAGGCCCGCACAAAACCCGTTGGTCTCTGCTTCAGGCAGAGAGAGCCAGTCTCCTAGTTCTCCTCCACCATTCGATGATTTCTCCCGAAAACCATTGTCACTCACACACAGACACGTAGCAGAAGAAAGACACAGCTATCCCAGAATATAGTTCTCTGCAATTGGGATCTATTTATGAGGCGTCTACTGACTGGATGACTCAGCTGGGATCCGGACTTCATCCAGGATTTGCTTATGAACTAAACTGCTACTTTGCATCATGAAGTCATGCCTTTTTTGATCACTGCTGGTGTGTTATTTCCTTTTAACTAATTTTCGCACTCACTTTTTATTAGGAATTCAGTGATTTTCTGCCTATACTTCCTTTCCGTTCCCATATGGCCTAAATGGAAATTGTGAGCGAAAGGCGTTAAGCAATTGTGCCCAGCTTGCTCACCGAGTGTGCTCTGTGTGCTTCAGAGCCAGAGCCTGACCCAGGGTTTGACTGTCCAGTCCTTCTTCCTCCACCAGGAGTTACAAACCCCGAGGCCTGGAGTGACCGGTCAGGGAAAGCATGGAAACCGGCTGGCTGGGGAAATGCAGCGCTCTGGGAACCGGCTGCTACTCTGCGCCAGGTCCCCCGTTTATAACCATCTGGTGGCTTTTCAGCCCGTTTAGATGACATTCAGATCCTTTCCCCTTCTGGTATCAGGGTCGGAGCAGAAATCCAATCCAGATAACGGAGGCGAAGTTGCAAGTCCATACACACAGAGTGAAAACGGTAAGCGTACGAGCCGGATGCTAGGTGCGCCCAGGATTTCCGTCTGAAACAAGGCGAAGACGCTGAGGACCGTCAGAAATGGGGCTGGGGCGCGTGGCAGTGCGCCCCAGCAGGAGGAGGCCGCGGCGCCCGTTTCCCTTCTCTAGGAGGAGCGGGGCTGTCAGTAGCGCTCCAGGTACGCAAGTGACCTGCAGAAAGGACTGAATCCGTTGGGAGGGGATACTCGGCAGGCTAGAGAAGAGAAAAACCCACTTCTCTTCTACTTACCTGTGTATTGGTGAAGGCCCGTGGTGTCCGTCTGTCTAGACTGGGTGGAGGAAAGGAAAAGAGAACACTCTTAATGCTAATTGGATAATGTCTTAGTGCTAGGACTGGGACAGGGTAATGATTTATCATTAAATTTGATGCTGAGCATTCTGGCAGTCTACTCCAAAAATCAATCAACTAATAGCTATGATACTTTTGCCTGAAAATAACAGAACACCCAGCTCAAAAGATAAGGGGAAATTTTTATATAATAAGCAGTCTGGAGGGGAGGATTCCGTGGGTCATTAAGTCAGAGGCTCAAGACATCGAGGGAAAAGATTTTATCTTTCTGCTCTGCCTTCCTGAAAGCATGTGAGCCACCTCCTCCCACCACCCTGTGGTCACAAGTTGGCTGCAGCAGCTTCAAACATCATGTGCTCACACAAAAATATCCAGAGGCTGGATGGGCAGTGAAGAGCACATTCATGCTCATGTCCTATTTTTAGAATCAGTCCCCTATAGAGTCCTCCTCCTGTCTCATGAGCTGGTGCTGCACCACCAGCCGTTCTACCAATCCCTGGCCAGCAGAATGACTCACTGAGGTTCACCCCAACCCCAACCCCCACCCAGGACTGAGGAGGACTCATCTCCCTGACAACTGAATATAACCCAAGGACCGGTGGCAGGACACAAGTGGGGGACGGTGGCTCCCAATACCATTTGCCACAATGGTTTATGCAATTCTTCCATCTGCTAACAAGAATATATCAATATTTTGAACAGAGACTAATCAGCATTGATATTCATTCAACAAGTATACGTATGGGATACTTCCTATTAACTAGACACTTGGTGCTAAGGTCCCAGAGGGGACAAAATAAGGACAGGTCATTAAAATACACAGCGATAAAGTCTTACACAGCATGCATAAGTCTGGCTAGCTCCACATAATGAGCTTACTTTATTTTTACCATGTGTTACCAAATTTAGCTTGCTTTGGCAAAAAGGCTAACAATTTCCAACTGAAAGATGTGTTTTCTACAGTAAAATAAACAACCTAGCACAATAGTTTCCCTGCCCGAGCTGATAAGTACTTCCAAGTGGAAAACCTATGAAACAAATAGGATCATTGAAACTTAAAAAAGAAGATCATTATCCTTCCACCAATACTGAATTGCAATTGAAATCAATACTGTTTTGAGAGACAATTTTCAATTAAGAATAACACTTGTTCATTACCTTATTACTCTGTGTGAAGAAATGGGAATAAGCCATGAAAAGTCTATTGACAATAGTCACAGAATTTCAGTGATTTTGAAATACAGGGTTTGGTTCTTTAATGTAAACTGACACAATAAACTGTAGATATTGCCACGAAAGAACTTATGCATTATTCAACATGTATTTACTCAGAGTTTTTAAAATCATACAGTCATTTTTTTCTTTCTTGGACTATTTTCTGTGATTTTTTTTTCAAATCAAAAAATATAATAATTGTGGAGAAAGCAGTAAATTAATCACATTGTCAAAAACAACGCAATTCTTCATAAACTTATTTTCGTAAGATCTTTGTGAAATATGGAAGCATCAAGGAAGGCTACTGTCATTTGCCTATATTTGACAAAATGAGAGTGAATTGATGTAAAGTTGATCTTAGACGGATATATCATATTTTGCTTATCTTCTTTGTGATGATCAATTCTCAAAATTGGAAATTAGTATACTTTGCAAGCAGATTATCAGCAAAACTATCTTGACTTGTTCTCTTTGCTGGTCTATTTTAAACACATTACTTTTCCTCCCTGGAAGATACATTGGTAAATACTAAAGCGATGTATTTGCTGGCCCTTTTCTCATGCATCGCCCCTCTTGCTTTCCATAGCAGTGGGGAGTAAGGGGGGTCCGTATCATTTCCACTCTACGGACAAACATAGAGGTGCCCGGATGCAGAGTTTCCCAGCCCAGAGGTAGCCGAGCTGGATCTTGAATTCAGATCTTTTGACTTCAATAATCTGTTCTTTTTGAATAAGTGAATGTGCTTCTGACTAGAAGGAATGTTGACAAAAACAGCAACAGTGAATACATGGGTTTCTTTCTTAATCCGTAAGTGATTGTCAGAGAAGGTAATGAGGGAGATTTGGAACTTTCATACCTACCTTTGATATGTAGAGTCTGATCTGAAGATCAGAGCACAGTGCCTCTAAATATGCCACTTTAGCATAAGAACAATTCTGAACTAAAGACACTTAAAAAAACCAGCAGGTGTAAGAAGGTCATTCTGGCAAAACCCCCCCCCCTTTCTTCCTGAAAGCAGGAGATAAAATTCTCATATGGAAGGTGCCCTCCCTACACCGGAGGAAAGTAACATTCTCATCATCAAGGATGGGAAATCAAGCCAAGAGAAATCTGTACAAACAAACCTGGTTAAACTAATCCTTATCTTCCTAGTCACTTCACCCAATTAACTACCCTACCCAAGGCCCTTTGCCTGGTCACATTTTCACCACTTACTACTCTTTGTCCAACTCAGTATACAAGTGTTTGACTCTGTTTCTTTGACTCTTAATTTCCTGATGAAGGCTCCTCTGTCATGTGCAACTTCTATTAAGTAAATTTGTATACTTTCCTTCTGTTAATCTGTTTTATGTCAGTTTAATTCTAGGCCCAGCCAAAAATGCTAATGGGGTGGTGGTAAAATTTTGTCTCCCCTATGGATTCTTATTTTCTCTGGTAAAGGCATAAAAACTGACTTAGGGTCTTAAAAAATACCATAGCTGGACCTACTCCTAGATGGCTTAAAGTGAAGAAAAGATATGGTTACCAGACACTGACATATTTTTATTCCTTTTCCATCTTGGCAATGGATTTTCCCCTCAGACCTAGTATTGACTTGAATTAAAAGAATTAAAAGAATGGTAGGTATGGTACATGATGGTATAGAATTAGAATATTCTCCAATGTGAAAGGAGTGGGACATCTTAATTTTATGTTATTCATGAGGGCTAGCAGTGCTAAATAAGTCAAAATAAGTAAACGCACTTGCCTTCTTTTATAGCATGCTGCAGAAAGATAACTCCTTTGTGCAATATCCACAGACCAATACTTGGGAACCACCAATAAGGAAGAGGAACGAGGAGATCTGCTTTCTAGTCCTAGCTTTGCCACTAACTCTATTGTAACCAGCTCCGTGAACAAATTTCAATGACCCCTATGTGTTTTTTATAATCCTCTCCCTTAACTAACTACTTGAATTTTTGAGTTGTTTCCCAGAAATGGGGTGGATTTTCTGCAAGATAAAGGAGCTGAGATTCTGAAGGCCCCTGGACTGACTTCCTGACAAGATTCACCATCCCCCAGAACCCACCCCAATGCACATAGCCCCTTATTAGTTACACTGCCCCAAGGCCCCTCCTTTCAAAGTCCATGATCTCCCTTAGTCGGAGACTCTGACAAGAGTCTGTCCTCTCTTCCTTGGCAATCCTTGTTGTCTCAATAATTGGATCGTTGTGCAATGAGCCCCCTTGCAGTTTCGACAACACTATGACCTTAAGGAGTGACTTCTTGCTGGATCTCAGGTTCTTCTTGTAAAACAGAGAAGGCATTGGATAAGTAACTTCCAAAGGTCTTTTGTCTTAAAATCTTAGGCAATGGTGTTCCCTCTGGAGACTTCAGCGGTCTGCACCTATCCTCACCATGCCCTTGGCTACTCCCAGCCAGTTGTTAAGCATTTTCTAGCCACCGCTGATTAGAAGTGATTTGCTGATTTGTGCACTACCTTCCTGCTATGGACCAAATTGTGTCCCCCACAAAAATCATATGTTGGAGCCCTAACCCCAGCGTAGCTGCATTTGGAGTAAGGAAGTGATTAAGGTTAAATGAGGTCGTAAGGGTGGAGCACTGATTTGCAGGATTAGTGTCTTCACCAGAGGAGACTCGGGAAAGCTCACTCTCTTCACTACGTGAGGACATGGTGAGGTGTCTCACTGTCTACAAGACAGCCCCCCCCCGAAACCAAATTGGCTGGCACCTTGATCTTGGACTTCCAGCCTCCAGAACTGTGAGAAATAAATTTCTGTGGTGTAAGCCACTCAGTCTATGGCATTTTGTTATGTCAGCCAGAGCAGACTAAGACAATCCCTAATTACTAGACGCGTGTGTGTGTGTGTGTGTGTGTGTGTGTGTGCGCGCGCGCGCGCGCGGTGGGGCAGAGAGAGTTGGGAGCAATGCCTGCCTTAGGGCTCCCAGCAGATGCCGAAAAGGAGATGAACAGTAACAGTGCAATAGAGATGCTGCTTCCCTTCTCCCTGTCATTTACCCCCCCATGTATAACTTTTATATATCATTTATCATATATATATCATATATCTCTTTAGCCTTAGCTGCCAGTCCAAACTCAGAGTAAATTCAAACATATTAACTCCTCCCTTGTCACTGTGACACGCTTTCTTTCGTTCATTTGTTCATTTACTCACCCATTCAACACGTTCTACTATGTATCAGGCACAGTGACTGACACCAAGGAGACCTCAAAAGCTTATCTAGTTTCAAGACCTTCGAGGCCTCTGAATGAGCTCATTTCATGAGTCAATAATATGCCACCCCCTGACAATACAGTTGAAACCTTAGCAGAGAGTAATTTGGCAGCTCAAGGGGGATCAGGACACAGGAGAGTTAGCTTCGGAATCTGAGGAGAATAAAGGAACATCTAGATGGAAAGACTTCTGTGTGAGCCTGAATCGCACACGTCCAGACGGTTATAGGTACAGGTGGAGTCCCCTTGCCTCTGCAGATGCCAGATGCAAAACCATGAGTTTTGTTTTTTTTCTTCCTTCAGGTTCTCAACTTTGGGCTCACCAGCTCTGAACCGAAAGGTTCCCTTGCTCCTGCAGGCTCTAGATTTTTACACAGTTTTAACTTTATGCCATGTCCCCTTGATACTGTGGGAAAGTAAAACTGTTCTAAGGAAAACCAGCTCTTTGGTCCTTCGATGGGAAGACCGAAACTGTGTCACTTACTAGTTGTGTGATCCCAGACAAATGTCGTTAGCTTTTTAACTCATTCTCCTCATGTGTAAATAGGGGTTAATAACAACCTCTTCATAACATCGTGGGGATTAAATGAGGGATTAAAAGTTGTCCCTGGCATGTATTCTCACTTTAAGTCATAGTTGTTATTAAAAATAAGCATTTTCAAAATAGAGATTCTTTTTGTGAATTTAATAATCATTCCATAATCTTCTTGAAATTCTAATGCCCCACCACGGGACTGAATATATTTTATCTACTCACTGTGCTATTATGGTTGAGCAATCCGAAAATCAATCCACCATCCAGAAATTGCAAGAAATTTGTGATTGTAAAAGAAGTAAAGTCTTTATCCAAAATAAATCTTTCTCAACTGTTGGCATAATCACTGTGTATATTTATGTCTTTAAACCAAAACTTAATTAGACTCAGTTACTGCAATCAGCAGTCACATGTTCTTAGAAGGTCCTAGAAGTGGTGACCACAATAACTAAAAACTAATTAAAATGAACAGATACAAAGAAAAGAGAAAGGTTTTCTTTTTTTCCATGGCTCAGTTATATCATCGAGTAAACTATCTGGTGAATAAGAGGTGGTGAATTTGATCAGTAATTCAATCTGACCAAGTTCTTGTTTGGCTTTACCTACCAGGAAAAGGTTTGGCTTTAACCTTTTATTTAAGCCTGTGTATATTCTATAAATAGTGGTTGAACATGTTATTTAAATAGATAACATATCATGGTTCTTGCTTACTAAGGAATGAGGAAGAGACTAAACCAGAGCAGTGAGTTTGTGAAAAAAAATTGCAAATATTACATTTCAATCTGAAATCAGGTGCTTTCCCAGACCAATAATTATATTTAAAGACTGCATAAAAAAGAGAATGCACATGAGGGATAGAGCTAAAATCCCAGATTTTACTAAATTCTAAGTTCCACTGGGGCAGGGGCAGTAACATTTATTTTTGTATATCTTTAAAAAGATGTTTTGAATGGATGAACTAATAAATGTTTAATGATTGTTATTTTACATATATAAAATAGTTAAAATCTAGACATGCAGATGTAGTTGCAAAAACATTTTCACAAATGAAACTATTATTTAATATCATTATTAAAACTACATTATTCATGAAAACAGTATTTCTTGCTATGGTAAACAATTCTTTCATATTTTTCTATTACCTTAAAGGTTTTAAATTATCATTATTTTAATTAACAGATATATGAAATTAAAGAATATAATTGTTGATATTAATAATACTACTCTGATTATATTTTGTAATAAGTAGTGTCTCTAGTTACTGGCTCTTTGCATCCAATCCTATGTATAGTTTTACTCTGCTTTCAATAGTATGATGCAAACCTGCTTAAAAGTAAAACAGGGAAGATGTTACCTCAATGAGTAGTGGGTTTTTCCCCAATTCTGTGGTCTCCTTTAAATATATGCTTTTCTATACCGTGTTGTAACAAGTCATACGGAGTATATTGGGCTTCATTAACATTGCATATGTCTGATTAATTATTAAAATTTCAATATAGCCTTGAATTTCTACTGATATTCAAAACAATTCAAACTGTATGTCTGTGATTAATGATACTGGTATAATTCCCTTGATAGTTAAACTGAGCTTTGCTCTTCACAAATAACTAAACATACCCAGTATAATAATATACCTTGAAAGGAGCTTCTTTTCAATAATAGTCTAAGCTCAGTAGGAGACCAGATTGAGGAAAGAATTTACAGCCAAATTTTATACCCCACGGGATAGAGATAAAAATTTACACGTCAATTGAGAGTCACCTTTTGTCGGTTTGTAGAGAAACGGGAGCAGTTGCCGGAGGTCTAATGCTTAGAAATATTTTATCATTGTATCCTAGCCGGAACCACAGAATAAACCACTCTGAAAGTCTGAAAGAAATATGGGTTATAAATTAAACATTTGGGAGAATAAAGAAATGGCCATTAGCTGAAAATTCAGAATAGTTTCCTCATTCAAGAGAGAAAAGATATGTTAGTCCCTTGGGGATATTCTCTTAGGCTTCATCTAGAATAGAATGCCAGTTTGTTATACAAAAAATAAAAACTGGCCATCACAGCTTCAGTTCATATTGGAGGTTTGATGCCAGTAAGGAGTTGCCCCCAGTTTTAAAGAAATAACAACGCTTTCAAATTGTGTAACTACATTTGACATTTGGCAGGGTTGCTGTGCCAGTTACTGAGCCATTGCCTCTCAGCTTCTCACCACCTCTTGTACTAGCCTTGGTGATGTGGGGGCCGAGTCTCTACAAACCACATTTCTGCTTTGCCAGCTCCCTGTTTGTCCTGCCCACAGGAAGCTTAGGAGGGAGGCCCCAAGGCTGGGGTAGGAAGGGTCTTTCTGTTTGCCCGTGTTGTTGTGAGCATCACCCCAGCAATTCTTCTGCACTCCAGTAATAGCAGCTGATTACTGTGGCAGAGTTGAATCCAGTCTGAAGCTTTTCTAATCCTAGAACTAGACTCAGTGTACCTCCTCAAGAGACACCAACATCAGCCGGCTCTCAGAAGTCCAGGTTCCAGTGCCACAGGACTCCAACTCTGAGCTCAGAGTCACCAGCACCAGCTAAGCAGTGCCCCCTTCGCAGGGCTTCAACTCTGTGGTGTCCCTCCTGCGAGCTTCTCGTTAGTCCCCCAAAGAGGGGGGGCCTTCTGCTTCCTGCTATTGCTTCAGCTGTGTGGTTGCTTAGTGCTTTCTATCTTTTCAGTGCTTTAAAATGTAGTTAACAATTTCCTATACCTAGTTACCAATCCTTCTTATTAAATTGTCTCTGTTAAAATAACTCATGTGATTTCAGTCTCCTGGCTGATATCATTGTCATAGGAGGAAAGAGATCAAAAAACTCAACTATAAAAATCAGTTAAATAATAGGGTTAGAATTTTACAAAGGACCATATTTATTTAGAAGGTCAAATGGCTAAAGTTTATAATATTTTATGAAGAGGGAGGTAACATGGAAGTACTCTAAAAATTGGCTGAATCCAATAGTTTTTCTCAGTCCTTGTAATGTGAGTTTGCTGTATTTGCAACTATTCATTTCTGCTACAGAAGCCAAGAGAGACAAATGGTATGAACAAAACTCATAAGTGTTAAGCTGGTAGCGTATGTGTTACAGGCAAAACTCACAGGATGTATTAAAGAATAAAAGCAAAACTGCCGATAAAGGGAGACTATTGTATTTTCCTTTTTTTTTTATTATAGCCCTATAGAGGGTGTGCAGTGATATTCCACTGTGGTTTTGATTTGCATTTCCCTAAATGCTGATGATGTTGGGCATCTTTTCATGTGTTTATTAGTCATTTGCATATCTTCTTTTGAGGTGGGTCTATTAAAATCTGTGGCCATTTTTCCATTAGTTTATCTTTCTATTGCTGAGTGGTAAGAGTTCTTTTTTTTATATTGTAGATATTAGACCTTTACTTAATTTGCACATATTTTCTTCCATTCTGTGGGTTGATGTTTCATTTCTTGATGGTGTCCTTTGACACATAGAAGTTTTAAATTTTGATGAAGTCCAATTTTTTTTTTCTTTGGATGTCTGTGCTTTTGGTGTCATATCTAAGAAACTGTTGCTTAATCCAAAGCCACAAAGATTCACACCTATATTGTCTTCTAAGAGTTTTATAGTTCAGCTTCTTATGTTTAGGTCTTTGATCCTTACTGAGTTAATTTTTTTGTATAGTATGAGATATGGGCCAACTTTGCACGTGGCTATCCAGTTGTCTTAACATTATTTATTGAAAAGACTAATTTTATTCCCCATTGAATGGTCTTGGCACCCTGTCAAAGATCAATTGAAGATATATTTATGGATTCATTTCCAGACTTTCAGTACTATTTGATTAATCTATATTAGTCTATTCCTTATGCCAGCACCACACTGTCCTGATTACCATAGCTTTGTAGTAGGTTTTGAAGTTGGAAAGTGAATCTCTGACTTTGTTCTTCTTTTTCAAGATTGTTTTGGCTATTATTTTTCCCCTGCATTTCATATGAACTTGAGGCTCACCTTTGTCTATTTCTGTAGAAAGGGAAGCTAGAATTTTGATAGAGATTGCACTGAATCTGCATTTCAATTTGGGGGTATTGCCATCTTAACAATATTTAGTCTTGCAATCTATGATGCAAGATGTCTTTCCATTTAGGTATTGAGGTTTTTAAAAATTTCTTTCAATGAGATTTTGTAATGTTCAGGGTATATGTCTTACATTTATTTTGTCAAATTTATTCCTAAATATTTTATTCTTTTTGATGCTATTGTAAATAATTTTTGTAAATGATTCTTATTTTTCATGGAGCAAACAATTCAAATTCTGACTGCAGCATACAGGTCTTTATCAGGATGGTCTAACTATTATGTCCCATATCTTCTTACTGTTCATCTTATGGATACAAGAAAGAACCAACCAGCATCTCTTATATTTGTTATCCACATGTCCTGAAAGAGCTTTATAGTTGTGTATAGAAAAATGACTTATTTCTGGAATGTTCCACATCTGTAAACCTTGTCTCTTGCCATCACTGAGTGAATCCTTGGAGCTGATGCTGTGGAGAGGTTGGCGCATGCTGCTTCTGACCCGGTAAATGCCATCGCTCCCTGGCTAATTAGAGTAGCTCTTTGCTGCTGACTACTGCTTCATGCTGGAAGAATATGCCCCACAATTTAATTAGTTCATAATTCTAATCTGATAACTTAACTAATACTTCTTTTGAGCATTGTGCCACTTGGCAGAACATTTTGAGACTTAACAGAAAAGTACCCCGTTTCTGGGAAGTGTGCCTTACTTTACTGAACCATGACAGTACCTTCATGTTTGATTTAACTAGTCTGTTCTTTGGTATTGCAAGGTTTTCAGCCAAACCTATTGATGTGTGCTCATTAAGACCATTGTCTACAAAGCACCTGCTTTCCTGTGAAAGGATCTTATTACTAAAACATAGCTAGTTCTTGCCAAGAGAGGGACTTAAATTTCTTTGGCTGGCTTGATTCTTTATCAGACTGCCTGTTTGGTCTTTGTAGTCATTGTGCTTAGCCTAAATTTCTTCCTTCTTCTTTTGTTCTGGAAAGGTCCTGCTGTGAGTTGCTCTCCATTCTCCCTCTTGGAGGCCAGATCAGGCTGTGCCTAAGCCCTGCATCTAGATTGTGCTGTGATATGAACACTATGGTTCTAGTTCCTGCTGACATCTCAGGCAGTCGCTTGGGTCCAAGGACATCTAAAGAGTTACAGTCTGCATCTACCCCTCCACCCAGTGCTGTCAGCAAATCCTGTACCCTTCTGCTTCTATTCTTGTCTCCCTCCTCTCTCCCTTATTAAAGAACCCCCATTGGAATTACTAAAGGCAGGACCAGCAGAGTCGGAGGTTGTGATACAATCTCTCCCTTTGTTCTAAGGACAGCTGGTTCCAGCAGCGCTCTCTTAAAAACAGAAATTCTCCCACGGGAGAAGTCACCTGAAACTTAAAATACCTTATTGAAAAGGAGAAGCAGAATGTACCAACCCTGCTTCTAACAAACCTGTGATCTTGAGCCCGAAGCCACATTTCTTCATATCTCAGTTTCCACATCTGAAAAGGGTAAGAGCAGACTAGATCCATTTTTAAATTTCTGCAGGTTGATAGAATGCTTTGGGAATCTGCTGAAAGCCACGGACTTTCTCCTTAGAATAGTGCACACATGCAAATATAATAACAAATTATAAAGAAGTTGGGGATTGACTGACACCCTGGAGGTCCATGTCCACTGGGTTAAAAACAAAAATAAACAAGCAAACAAGACCATGAACACAGTCTCTAAATTCATTTTGAAGTCTTAAATTCTGTGATTCCCATCTCCCTGTCAAGGCTCGGGACCTGACTCAGAATGTCCTCAGCACCAAGGCATCCCTTATGCCTCATTTCTGTGATGTTGTCAAATGTTTGTTTTCCCATTAATTAATTGTAAAAGGTCACCTTTGGGCAAAATTATGAAACTGTAATGAGACACTGCAAGATCCTATCATTAGCCGTTTCTTTTTACTTTTTTTTTCCCTGGAGACACAGATTCAAGTTGCCCCGAACATATATGCACCTCTTTTTACTTTTGAAATTTGTCTTTCTCTCTCTTTGTTAAAATACTGTTTTGAAAAATTGTTGTAAAATACACATAATGTAAAGTTTACCATCTTCACCATTTTAAGTGTACAGTTCAGTGGCACTACGTCCATGCACACTGTTGTGTAACCATCACCACCATCCGTCTCCAGAGCTCTTTTCATCTTATAAAACTGAAATTCCATACCCATTAAACAACAACTTTCCATTCCCCCTGTCCTAGCTCCTGGTAACCACCATTCTACTTTTTATGTCTATGAATTTGGCTACTCTAAGTACCTCATATACGTGAAATCATACAGTATTTATATTTTTGCGACTGGCCTATTTTACTTAGCACAATGTCCTGAAGGTTCATCCATGTTGTGGCATGTGTTAGAATTTAATCCCTTTTTAAGGCTAAATAATATTCCATTATATGCAAATACCACATTTTGTTTACCCATTCATGTGTTGATGGACACTTGGGTTGCTTCTACATGTTGGCTATCGTGACCAATACTGCCATGAACAAGGGTGTACAAATATCTGTTCAAGTCCTGGCTTTCGATTCTTTTGGGTATATACCCAGAAATAGAATTGCTAGATCATATGCTTAATTTTTTTTTAAGATTCTATGCTTAATTTTTAGAGGAGTGGTCGCACTGTTTTCCACACAGCTGCACCATTTTACATTCCCATCAACAGTGCACCAGGGTTCTAATTTCGTCACATCTTCGTCAATACTTGTTACTTTTTCGTTTTTGTTTTTTTGGATTTTTTTGATGGTAGACATCCTAATGGGTGTAGGGCGGTATCTTATTGTGGTTTTGGTTTGCATTTTTCCAGTGATTAGCAATATTGAATATCTTTCCATGTGCTTATTTGCCATTTGTATATCTTCTTTGGAGTGAAGGGGTGAGGGGAAACTTGTCCTTAACCCCTGCCAAAGTTCACTGAAAGATCAACTCACAATTAAGGCAGACTGATAAGAGAGAGGTTTATTTACCAATACCATGTGCATGGGGAGAATCACAAGAGTGATTACCCAATATCCCAATGACGTTCAGATATTTTTATACCTGTCTTTTTGGAGGGGAGGGGAAATGTAGAGTACAGGTAATTCTGTTTAGGGGTGACAAATGGTGCTAGGGAGGACAAATGGATGGGGGAGACAGATTGACTTGTAAATGATTCTCTTTGCAAATTAAATTAACCCGAGAGACAGGTGTTTAAAATAATTTGGGCCAGGTCTGCTTGCATGCTTGATCTTCTTTCCTGCAATATTGAGATAACAGGGAGAGGAAAGGAGGTCATTTCCCCCTTTGATCTTTTGATCAGGTCAGTGTGGTTTATGCAGATGGAGGGGAAGCCCCCTCCAATGCTCTGTTGATCTCGAGGGGTCTTCAATTCAAAATATTCTTTATACCAAGGAGTCATATTTTGGGATGAAATTTCCTGAGCTCCTTCAGGAGAAATGTCTATTCAAGTTCTTCCTCTCTTTTTAACTGGTACATTTACATTTTGCTATGGAATGAATGTTTGCGCCCCCCAAATTCATATGTTGAATCCCTAATCCCCAGTGTGATGCTATTTGGAGGGGGAGCCTTTGGGAGGTAATTAGGTCATGAAGGTGGAGCTCTTAGGAATGGATTTAAGGCCCTTATAAGGTGAGACACAAGAGAAATGATCGCTGTCTGCTCCCCCCCATGTGAAGAAACAAGGAGAAAACAGCTGTCTTCAAACCAGAGGGAGACCTCTCACCAGAACCTGACCATGCTGGCACCCCGATCTCAGACTTTCAACCTCCAGAGCTGTGAGAAATAAATGTTTGTTGTTTTAAGACTCCAAGTTTATGGTAGTTTGTGATAGGAGTCAGAACTGAGATACATTTTTTCCTTGTTCCCCTTTCCTCATCTCCGTTTTAGATTTTTGCTTAGTTGGCAGTGCTAAAGTGGGTAATTTAATTTTGTGGTAGATTTTGGTGTAAAAAATGGAACGATCGCTTAGTTTTCTCTTATTGCTAGTACTATTATTTCATTTATGTTCCTGAAATTGAAATGGGTCTTAAAATAAACATCAACAGAAACTTGCCTGCGTCAATCATAAGGTAATTCTTATCACCTACACACCTGCTAATGTAGCCATACTTAGAAGAAGATTCTAGGCATCTGACTCTCAGGTTTGCTTAATTATTTCCATTGGTACTGAAGGAGCTCAGGAAATTTCACCCCAAAATATGACTCCATGAGATAAAGAGTATTTTGAACTAAAGGCCCTTAGAGATCAACAGGTCCTTGGAAGGGGCTTTCCCTCTATCTGCATAACCAGACAGACCCCTCAAAAGAACAATTGACTTCCCTTCCCCTCCCTGTTATCTCAATATATTGCAGGAAAGAAGATCAGGAACGCAACCAGACCTGGCCCAGATCATTTTAAATATAATATTGTCTCTCAGGTTAATTTACAAGTCAATCTGTTTCCCCATCCATTCATCCTCCCTACCAACCATTTATTGTACCTAAACAGAATTACCTATAATATATTCCTCATCTCCTCCTCCCTTCTAAAAGGAGGGTATAAAAATTCCCAGACCCACTGGGATACTGGGTAATCACTCTGTGATTCTCCCCGTGTGCACAGTAAATAAGCCTCTTTCTCTTTTTAATCTGCCTCAATTGTGAGTTGATCTTTCAGTGAACCTTCAGGGGAAAGGGGAAGTTTCCCCTCACCCCCACAGTACCACTTCATGGGGTTAAATTTTAATTACTATTCACATCATTAATTATTAAATAAATGTCTTCAAAAACATTATATCATGATGCAACATTGAAACCAAAAGACAAAAATTTCACAAAAGAGTATTTATACTACAGCCAGCTTGAAAGAGAAAATAGCATGGGTGCTATAGACTAAATTGTGTCCCCTTAAAATTCATATGTTGAAGCTCTAACCCCCAATGGTACTATATTTGGTGATGGGGTTTTAGGAGTAATTACGGTTAAATGAGGTCATGAGGATGGGGCCCTAGTCCTATAGGACTGGTGGACTTATAAGAAGAGACAACAAAAACCTTTTCCCCACCCCATGCCCATCCCCCATCACATGAAGACACAGAGAGAAGGCAGTCGTCTCCATGCCAGGAAGACAGATCATCCACAGCCTAGCAGCTCACACTTTTCCCACACACTCTTTTCTTCTAAATGGTTTGAAAATTGATGATTATTTGGGGAAAAAAACCCTTAAAAATAATTCTCTGGTTTGGATGCAACCCATTTGTAGCCATGCACTTTATAGGATAATACAACTCATTTATTCATTCATGCATTAAATGTATTTATTATTGTCACCCATGTGTTAAGCATTTGGCTATACTCTGGTTATAAAATGGCAAACAAAAACAGAGTATTTGCTTCCTAGAAGAAGTGATGGATATTAATCAAATAAATGTAAAATTATAATTGTGATATGTACCACAAAGGAGAATAGTATTGTGCTTTGAGAGCTCATAACAGAGGGTTTTGAACTAGTTAGGGAGGTCAGAGGAGGCTTTTTTGAACAGGTGATGCTTGAGCCTATGAAGATATGATGGGTAAGGAGGAGTTTATGAGGCAAAGAAGGGAGAAAAGAACTTTTCAAACAGCAATAAGACAGTGTGCAAAAACCCTGTGGCAGAAAGGAGCATGGCAACAATCAGAGCTATAAATAAGGCCAGAGTGTGTGGAATAATGCTGAGAGCAAGTGTGAGCAAAGGCTGAGATGAGGTGGAGAGAAGAGCCGTTCCATGCCTTGAACACAGTATTCAGTGTTGTCTTTATGCTAAAAGTAATTGGAAGCCACTGAGTATTTTAAACAATGGGGTAGGGAGGGGTGATATTATCAGATTTACATTTTGAAAAGATTGCTCTAGCTTCTTGTGGAAAACCAATTTGAGGGGACATATGTATTTATGTAAGTCAACAATTTATTAATAGGAGCCTAAGTAATCCAGGCGAGAGAAAAACATTAGTTTAGAGCTTTAGATGGAATTTGCTGTGGTGGATGTATTAGTCCTTTTTGTGTTGGTATAAAGGAATACCTGAGTCTGGGCAATTTATAAAGAGAAGAGGTTTATTTAGCTCTCAGCTCTGCAGCCTGAGAGGTTCAAGGGCATAGCCTTGGCTTCTGGGAAGGGCTTTCGAGCTATGCCACAGCACAGAGGAGAAGATTAAAGGGGAAGTAGACATGTGCAAAGAAGGAAAACCCAACGGGTGTCCTGGCTTTATAACAACTCACTCTCAGGGAGCGAATCTAGTCTTGTGGGGAGGTCACTACCATGAGAACAGTACCAAGCCACTCATGAATGAACTGGCCCTCAAACCCAAACACTTCCCACTAGGCTCCACCTCTCAACACCGCTACATTGGAGATCAAATTTCAACTGAGTTTTGGTGGAGACAAACCACATCTAAGCCATTGCAGTGGAGAAGGGGTAAAGAACTGTATATGAGAGATATTAGAGGGGCAAAAGAGATAGCATTTGGCAATATCGGGTTTGGAGATATTTTCTATAGAGTGGTAAGGAAGGGAGAAACACGAAGGGTGCCTCTGGTGTCTGGCTGGCAAAACCAGAGAGCCGACATTGCTGTTTACTGAGACATGAAACACTGAAGGAAAACGATGTTTGGGAGAGAGGATCATATGTTTAGTTTTCGGTGTGTTGAGTCTGAGATGCCTCTGGGATGTCCAAGTGGAGATGCTGAGATGCAGTTGGTACCCTGGTCTGGACCGCAAAGGAAAGAACAGGAGATATAAATTTGTGCATTGCTTGCGTTTGGTGTTATTTAATAACTGAAACCAAAAGTGTGAATGAGACTGTTTGGGAGTGAACACTGTGGGTCTAGGCCCGAGAATTTCAGAACGGCCAACGTTACTAGTTTGTGAAGGAGAATAACCCTTAGTGCTACGATTTCGAGAAAAGACATATAAAAAGAATGCAATTTATTTTCCAACTTCATAAAATCTTTTTTCAAAAAAAATTAAGTCTTATCTGATTCATGACTTAATAACTCACTTCTTAACAGAAACCACTGGCACAGTGATCTTATGCATCAGCTGGGAGTTTATTCATTTATTCAGTCAGAATATTTATTAAGCAGAGAACATAGACTAGAGTGTTACAGAAAAGCAAAGATGGAGAAGTCTTCTTCAAGTGGTCAGCCATAGGCCCCTTTGAGGGCCAGCCTATGCTGGGTCATATGAGGTGTCCAAAAATGCTATAAATATTAATAAAAAGCATTATTAGATTGTGGAGACTGGACCTATGAGAAGACGTTCTTTAGAGTTCCAAGCCTTTAGTCTTCATTTGAGAGTTAACGTGACACAGTGTTCAAATCTACCTGAGGTTGGGCGTGGTGGTTCACACTTGTAATCCCAGAGCTTTGGGAGGCCAAGGCAGGGAGAATCGCTTGAGGCCAGGAGTTTGAGACTAGCCTGGGCAACATAGTGAGACCCCATCTTTATGAAAAATAAAAAAAAAATATCCAGGCATGGTGGTGCATGCCTGTAGTCCTAGCTATTCAGGAGGCTGAGGGGACAGGATTGCCTGAGCCCAGGAGTTCAAGGCTGCAGTGAGCTATGATCACACCACTGCACTCTAGCATGGGTGACAGAGTGAGACCCTTTCTCTAGAAAAATCTATCTATCTGAGTACTGTGCAAGGTTACCTTCACAAATTAAGAGAGGACTCCAAACACTTAAAAAAAAATTACTAGTGTTAGAAATCCACTGCCTTTTTACCTTAACTGATTATCTTAACTGCCTTTTTCCCTTAGAAATACCAGACCTTAAAATTGAGCCAGCACTGAAAAATATCCATAGTACCAAAACTCATTCTGCAGAAATGACAGGAGTCTGTACTTTATTTACAGACCCAATGTACATTCAGCGTGGCTATGTCGCTAGCCAAGGCAGGACTGAAAGGGTCAGGTTCTGAACTTCAACTAAATTGATTACATTGAGCCCAAAAGGAAGCCATTATTGTTGAAGGTGGGTGGAGAGGGGCTGCTTGCCGAAGAGCCACTTGAAGATGACAAGAGAATATATCTTTGTGTTAGATCTCTAAAGAGCTGGTTTTTTATTTCTTTCTTTTTCCTGGAAATAACTTCTGCCTGGAATCATATATCTGACTGTAATAATGAAGTTATGTGACTTTACATGTTGAAGAAACATCTAAACATGGTAACAATATTACCTTGAACTTACACTGTACTCTTCATCCAAGGACTGTCACATCTAGCTAATTAAATCTCACAGTTTGGAAATCAGAGTACAGGCTTACCTCATTTTACTGAAAAGAATGTTTTTGAGAGGTTAAGTGATAGAGTGGAAAGTTATCCCAACTGGAAGGAAAAAGGGCAATGGGGCAGAAACATCTTGTATTTGCTGAGTAATGTAGATCTGCAGTTCCCAACCCCTGGGGGCCTGTTAGGAACCCGGCTGCACAGCCGGAGGTGAGCAGCAGGCCAGCAGCGAAGCTTCATCTGTATACACAGCCGCCCCGCATCGCTCACACCACCGCCTGAGCTCCGCCTTCTGTCAGATCAATGTTGGTATTAGACTCCCGCAGGAGCTTGAACCCTACTGCAAACTGCGCACGCGAGGGATCTGGATTGCGGCTCCTTATGAGAATCTAGTGCCTGACGATCTGAGGCGGAGCTGAGGCGGTGATGCTAGCGCTGGGGAGTGGCTGCAAACGTAATAAATGTAATGTGCTTGAATCATCCCGAAACCATTCTCCCTTCCTCCCACCCCCACAAGTCCATGCAAACATTGTCTTCCATGAAACTCATCCCTGGTGCCAAAAAGGTTGGGGACCACTGAAAATAACCAGGAATGATGCTCTAATGTTCACAAAAGGGCCATCAATCTGACCTATCACTTTAGAAGGGCTTTGTCTGAATGTCACCAGGATATGGAAAATAACGCTCTCACAAATTCCCAGGAAAGGACACTGATTTTCTGTAGCAAACTGTTTTGGTATCTTTACAAAATAAATTCTATTGCTTTTCTTTTTGTAATACTTAATTGAGATATAATTCATGTACTGTACAATTCACCTATTTAAAGTGTAAACTTTATAATTCAATGGTTTCTAATACATTCACAGATATGTGCAACTATCACCATAGGTAATTTTAGTACATTTTCATCAAAATGAAATCCCTTATTCCTCGCCTATTACCATTCTATTTTCCCACTGACCCCCAAATCTAAGCAACTGCTAAACTTCTTTCTGTCTTTGTATTATAGATTTGCCTATTCTGGACATTTCATATAAATAGAATCATAAACTGCAATGTGTGGTCTTTGTGACTAGCTTCTCTCGAGTAGCATGGTGTTTTCAAGGTTCATCCCTGTTGTGGCATATGCATCATTACTTCATTCCTTTTTCAGCTGTGTAACATTTCATTGAATAGATGTGACGTACTTATTCCATAAACCCATTGTTTATTCATACATTGATGGACATTTGGGTTGTTTCCATCTTTTGGCTCTTATGAATAATGCTGCTATGAGCATTGTATATAAGTTTTTGTGTGTACATGTGTTTTCATTTTGGAGGGTAAATACCTAGAAGTGGAATTGCTGGGTCATATAGTAATACCATGTTAACTTTTTGAGGAACTCCCAGCTGTTTTCCAAAGTGGCTGTAACATTTTACATTCCCATGAAGTTTCTGATTTCTTCATATCTTTGCCAACACTTGTCATTCTCCCTTTTTTTAAAGTTTCAATTAATTTGTTTTTTATTGAGGGGAAATTCACATAAACACAAAATTAACATTTTAAAGTGTACAATTCAGTAGCATTCAGTACATTTACAATGTTGTACAACCATCTAGTTCCAAAACATTTCTGTTACTCCTAAAAGAAGGAGTCATTCTCCATTCCTCCCTCCACCAGTCCCTAGTAACCAACAATTTGATTTCTGGATCTATGAATTTACCTACTCTGGATATTTCATATTGTTCTGGACAGAATTGTGATCTCCCCACCCCCCTAAGTTCATATGTTGAAGCCCTAACCCTTAATGTGATTGTATTTGGGGATAGGGCTGTCAAGGAGGTAATGAAGTTTAAATGAGGCAATGAAGGTGGTACCCTCATAAGAAGAGGAAGAGGAAGAAACACCAGAGTGCTCTCTCTCCTCTCTTTCTCTGCACGTGCGCAGAGGAAAGATTATGCGACACTGCAAGAAGGTGGGTGTTTGAAGGCCAGGAAGAGAGCCCTCACCATACACTAAGTTTGCCAGCACCTTGATCTTGAACTTCCTAGCCTCCAGAACTGGAAGGAAATAAATTTCTGTTATTTAAACCACCTAGACTGTGGTATTTTGTTATGGCAGCCTGAGCAGACTAATACACCTATAAATGAAATCACACAATATGTAGCCTTTTGTGATGTCTTTCTTCACTTAGCACAATATTTTTAAGGTTCTTCCATGTTGTAGCCTGTCTCACTGCTATTCCTTCTTCAGACTGAATGATACACCATTGTATGGATAATCCACATTTTGTTCATCTATTTCTTCAATGATGGACATTTGTGTTGTCTTTACCTCTGGCTGTTATAAATAGTGCTGCTATGAACCTTCATGTTCAAGTATTTGTTTGAACACCTGTTTTCATTCCTTTTGGGTATATACCTAACAGTAGAATTGTTGGGTTGTATGGTAATTCTATATTTAACTTTGAGGAACAGCCAGACTGTTTCCCATAGTGGCTGCACCGTTTTAAATTCCCAACAGCAATGTATGAGGTTTCCAATTTCTCCAAATCCTCATCAACATTGTTATTTCACCTGTTTTTAATTGTAGCTATCCTAGTGGGTATGAAGTGATATATCATTCTGGTTTTTTTATTGGCATTTCCTTGATGACTAATGATGTTGAGGACCATTTATGTGTTTATTGACCATTTATATATCTTCATTGAAGAAATGTCTATCCAGATCATTTGCCTATTTTTAAATTGGGCTATTTGTCTTTTTACTTTTGAGTTGTAAGAGTTCTATATATATTCTGAATAATAGGCCCATATTAGATATACAATTTGCAAATAATTTCTCCCATTTTATGGGTAGTCTTTTTATTTTCTTGATGGTATCCTTAGAAGCACAAAAGTTTTTAATTTTGATGATGTCCAGTTTATCTATTTTTTTTTTGCTAGTGTTTTTGCTGTCATATCTGTGAAACCATTGCCCAATTCACAATCATAAAGATTTATGCTTATGTTTTTTTCTAAGAATTTTATAGTTTATATTTAGGTCTTTGATTTACTTTGAATTAATTTTGTATGTGGTGTGAAGTATGGATCCAAATTCATTCTTTTGCATGTGGAAATTCAGTTATACCATTTGTTAAAAAGACTATTCTTCCTCCAAGAATTGTCTTGGGCACACTGGTCGATAATCAATTGGTCATAAATGTGAGTGTTTATTTCTGAACTTTCAATTCTATTCCATTGGTCTATATGTCTGTTCTTACACAAGTACTACACAGTTTTGAATACTGTAGTTTTGTAATAATTTTTGAAATTGGGAAGTGTAAGTCCTCTTATTTTGTTCTTTTTCAAGACTATTTTGGCCAGTCTAATTCCCTTGATTTCCAGAGGACTATTAGGACAAGCTTGTCAATTTATACTAGAAAGGCCACTGGTTATTTGACAGAGATTGCTTTGAAGCTGTAGTTCAATTTGGGGGTATTGTCATCTTAACAATATTAAATCTTCCAACTCATGACACAGGCTATCTTTCTATTTATTTGTGTTCTTTAATTTCTTTCAATGATGTCTTGTAGTTTTAGTGTAGAAGGCATTCATTTATTTTGTTGTATTTATTCCTAAATATTTTATTCTTTTTGACATTATTTTAAATTGAATTATTTTCTTAACTTGACTTTTGGATTGTTTATTGCTAGTGTATAAAAATAGTATTGATTTTGTATATTGTTCTTGTATTCTGAAACCTTGCTAAAGTCTTTTCTTTGCTCTAATAGTTTCTTTGTGGATTCCTTAGGAGTTTCTGTATGTAAGGTCATGTCAACTATAAATAGAAATCTTCTTCCTTTCTAATCTGCATGACTTTTATTTCTTTTTCTTACCTAATTACCCTGGATAAAACCTCCAGTATGATGTTGAATAGATGTGGTGAAAGCAGACATCCTTGTCTGCTTCTCCCTTTCTATAATTAAGACCCCTATTTATTAAATTGTGCAAAGAAAGCAGAACTCCAATCCATGTTGCTCTGCTATTTGAAATGGAATGTGAATATATCTTGTTTCAATCCTACCGCTTTAAAATGGCATAAAATATTCATTAACTTTCTATTTTGGTATTGGGAGGATAAATTAGAATTTGACAATCCCCTTAAAAATTAAATACTATGTGAATTCATAGGACCAAGTTATGGGGCATGATTAGAAAAATTCATAAGTGAGGGATGAAACCTTGGGTCCCAACCATTTTTCCTTCTTAGAGATTAGATTTATTAATAAACCATGACCTTTATTCTTAAATAAGTCAGGTTGGGGTCCAGGTAACTTTCCTGAAAGACACACAGAATGTATGCCTGCCCTGGGGACAATGAATAACTTCTACACATCTACTGGTTTGAGCCCCTTTTGTTTAGGAATCCTGCTTGCTTGCTCTTTTTTTTTATGTTGTTTTCATAAATAAATCAGGATCTCAGTTAATATAAATGTAGATTATATTATAAAAGGATTTCTCTCTTGGGCCAATAATTTTTTCTCTCTGAAAAATGAGAAAAATAGGGTCAGAGAACTGCCCCCCCCACTTTTTTTTTTTTTTTGCTGGAAATATTGCCTGGATTTGGCTGCACAAATAATTGGCTGTAAGGTTGTGGGCACCTCTGCTCTTTAATTCTCCATCACTGAGGTAGCAAAGTTGCTTCTAAGGCCCAAGATCCCTCTGACGAAGGGAGCTTCTACCCCGTAGTTGTACTGAGAGGTTTGACATTGCATTTAATTCCTAGAAAGTGGAGGCACCCTCAGGTTTGACAGGTGCTAAAACAGAGCTACTATTTGTAGTAACTATGTACTGTGGGAGATCCTGGAATAAATGCTTTCTCTAAATTATCTTCTTTGGTCCACAAACTGTCCTATTAGTAGGTACTATTACTAATCCCAATCTTTACTCGTGGAATCTGAGGCTTAGAAGGTATAGAAATATCAGTATTTCCCCCTCACCCAACATTCTTTTTCTTCATTTTCTGTTACTAGCACACCTGTTCTTAGTGGAAGTCTTCTGCCCCACTCCCTGTAGCTCTGGTGTGATTATAATATCCTGCCCTGCTTTTCAGAGTATGTAAACAAGTAACCCAGGTAATCACTTAACGGTAATTCTGATTGGGGTACTTATCGTGAATTTTATGTCTGGACCTTGAGAAAGAAGCTTTCTTTTCCTTCTAGGGTCTTTATGTGGAAAGATGGCAGCCTGGACCACAGCCTTCTCTTCCTCTACATTTTGGAGGAATCTTGCCTGTAATAGAAGAGAATGAGAAAAAGACACTGCAAGAAGCCAAGCCAAGAGATGAAGAAAAATAATACAGGTATTTTTTTGAATCTTTGATGCTAGGCCCATTTCTAGGGTGAGATATTACTAATAATCCATTTTTGCTTACCTGTTTGAGTTAGAGTCTGCCGTTTGCAACCAGGAGAGTTAATGAGCTTGCTCACAGTTACGTAATTAAGGAGGCTGCAAAGCTGACTTTAAAGCTAGGCCTAGCTCCAAAGCTTGTGCTTTATGCAATATTTTAGCTTATATAGTTGAGACAAATATTTTAAGTTGGTTAAATATTAACAGAAAGAAAGGGTATGAAATGCATGTGATCACAACTTACAGACCTAATATAAATAACCCCAAATACTAAAACTCACGTCCAAGGTGTGAAGAACAAAAATGCATATCTTTTCCAAGAGGAAAGAAAGCACTTTATTTACACTTAGAATAAATCACTACAGATAGTAATGTGAGTTCTTAGGACAGTAACTATTTCCTGTCACTTTGGGTGTAAATATCTCATCTCAATGTTCTGAAATAGCACACTGAGGCAATGACTGCCAGTGACTTACAGGTATGACTAAAAGGTTGAAGATGATTCAGATTTAAGTGGAGATAGAATTTGACAGAATTAGCAGATAATTAGATAGAAGAATTTGACTTGTGCCTATGGGTCCACATGTTTTGCATAATATTGTGTGACTTGAGATCACAGCAGATCTCAACATACAACAGTTCTACCCCTTACCCATTTCCTGATCTATGTATCAGGACTATCATTTACTATTATGTAAGATTCAACATAAGTTTTCATAAGATAGCATTTAAATAAATATAACAAAATAATTGTAAAGACAGGGAGAAAATTACAAAGACATACACACATACAGTTTTCTGTACATCTACACAGACATCTATTGCCCATTTTTTCAAGTTCTCTAGTATCACTTAAAATATTTGGCCTTACAATTACAAAAGGCCCAGTGGCTGTGATACAATAAAAGTGGAAATTAATGACTAAAGTATATGTAAGAAAGATGTGATTAAAGACCACTCTCCTAAACAGATCTTAGGTGAAATAGAAAATATCAAAAGAGCAGTTTCAGAATGGTTGAGAATAACAATAGTTAGAAGATTATAAATCTAAACTCAGGATATATAATTAAAGCTTTTCTTAGATGCAATTGCATGGACTTAAAATTCTCTATAATTAAATAAGAAATAATCAAAATAAAGCAACAAAACCTTTAGCTCAATAAGTTAGAAAAGGAAGAGCAAAACAAACCTAAAGAAGGAAGCAGAAAGTAATTGATAATAAATAATCAATTTACTGTTTAATAAATACAGTAGAATATATGTGTTTTTATTTAGTCTAATAGGAAAATGATAGATAATTTCTTTGTTTTGAATCTAATAAGTAGGACTTAATGATTTTTGTCTAATTATAAAAGCAATATATGCTCAACAATGACAATAAAAGTTAGAAAATAAAATGTTTATGTTGACCTTAGGTACAACATATATAAGACTTTTTTTTTTTGAGACAGGGTCTCACTCTGTTACCCTGGGTAGAGTGCAGTGGCGTCATCATAGCTCACTACAACCTCAAACTCCTGGGCTCCAGCGATCCTCCTACCTCGCCTCCTGTGTAGCTGGGACTACAGGCGTGCCCCATGACACCCAGCTAATTTTTCTATTTTTAGTAGAGACGGTGTCTCGCTCTTGCTCAGAGCTGGCCTCAAACTCCTGAACTCAAGTGATCCTCCTGCCTCGGCCTCCCAGAGTGCCAGGATAACAGGCGTGAGCCACCGTGCCCAGCCTATAAGACCCTTTCATAGTTTGATCCCCATTTTACTTGTAACATGCTTGTTTTGAATTAATTTATTTATGTTTCTCCCATGGTATTATCACCTTTTACCCACCGTGTCCCCAGGCTATCATCATCTAAGACTGTTCATCTTAGAAATATCATTGAAAAGTTATTTCTATTATTTCTCTGTACTGTCATGTGTTTTTTGACCTTGACAGTTCAGATCCACAACTAAAACCTTCATGCCTGGATAACTACAGAGACTTCTGAGCTGTTGTAACTGCCTCCACAGTCGCCATGGTTTGGTCCATTTGGCACCCTGTCCAACGGGAGCTGTGGCCCAATGCAGCTACTCTTATTACAGTCTTGGCCAGGCTTAGGCATGAGCCAGGGGAATCTTGGTTAAATATCAACACCTCTTTCTTCCCACTGTCTAATTTCCTGCTGGTGTCTTCCGTTGGCCACAGCCAACTGGAAGCCAGAGGGCCAGGCAGTCTGGATGGTGTAGTCTTTTCACCTGTACAGGTCAGGTGCTGCACAGGCTGGAAAAGCTGGGAGGAGCCACTGGAAGGCCAGTGGAGAATATCCAGCATGCTAGCCGCCCCCTTCCCTTCCTGTCTTCCTCCCAGAGGTAATAGGGTCACACTGAATTTCTCGCTTTCCTGAAAAGTGAGACATAGTCCCTCTGAATCCTTCCCTTTGCAAATACAGTTTCTCTGGCAGGAATTCCCTTATCCTATTTCTTTGCTTGGGAAACTCCTACTTATTTTTCAAGATGCAACTCAAATATTATCACTCTCTTTTTCATCTACGCACATACAGAGGCAGGAAGGTCCTATGAATGGAACAAAAAAACATACGGTCAGGTCCTCAGTCTGCCACTTACTAGGTGATGTGACCTTGGGTGGGGTACTTCTCCGATTTTAAGTTCCCTCTTTGGCAAAGTAAAAATGGGAGTACATTTGGCCCTCCCCATCCACAAGTTCTGCATCAAAACATCAACCATGACATAAACAAATGGAAAAACATCCCATGCTTATGGATTGGAAAAATCAATATTGTTAAATATCCATACTGCCCAAAGTGACTTACAGATTCAATGCAATTCCCATCAAAATACCAATGTTATTTTTCACAAATGGAAAATATTTGGAAAAAATAAAATAAAAAATAATACAAATAAAAATACAGTTAACTCTTTACATAGCATTTACATTGTATTAGGTATCATAAATAATCTAGAGATGATAAAGTATACAAGAGGATATGCCTGGGTTATATGCCAATACTACCCCAGTTTATATTATATTAGCGACTTGAACATCCCTGGATTTTGGTAAGCGGAACCAATCCCCCAGGGATACCAGGGGCGACCTTACTTGCTTTGACATTCCTTTCCCAGGGAAATTGAAAAGATCAATGAGATAAAATGCTCTCTACAATGCAAATCCTTTTACAAATTTAATTTTTTTTTTTTGTAGCTCTTACAATTGCTTAGAATTTAAAAAATCGATTTGTTCAGCTCCATCACAGTGCATGGTGCAAAAAATCAACTTTGGTGGCATTCAACCACTAATTCATATTCACTTGGGTCTTTTTTTCCTCCCCACCCCCCACCCTCTTTTGTATTAGTTTGCTTGTTTATATCTGAACTTAGGTGTCCAAAGACACCGCTCGACTTTGCAGGTACATTTCACAGTTAAAGAGAGTAAGTCATTTAATAGTCGGGGAGGGAGGTGGGATGAGGGAGAGAATCCTCATATAACAAAATAAAAGTCTCCATTCCACACCGTAATGTTGTGGGAGCTAATTCAGGTCGGTAGGGGCATAATCGAACCCCTAGCGGAGCAAGGAGGAAGGGCGGGGTGGGTTGGGCTTCGGCCCCGGCCTCCCAGCCCGCGCGCAGCATAGCAAATTCCCGCGCTTAGAAGCCGGAACCCCAGGCAGGAGGGCGTGGTGGCGAGTCCGGAGGTCTGTGCAGGGAGCACGGACTGAGCGAGTACTACAACTCCCGGCGTGCACGGCGGCCACAGCAGGTTCCACCCCTGCTGCCTCTCCATTCTTTCCGCTTCTTACTACAGAGACTGCTGTTTAGGAAGAGCGTAGAAGTAATTATAAAGAGACTGTAAGCTCTTTTGGCGACGCGGGGGCCGAGAACAGCTTACGAAATGCCTCTTACTCCTCCGGCGGGGTAGTTACCTCAGGCGTAGGGGAACCCACGTCCCACCGCCCGAGTTTCCGGGGAACATTAATTGTGGCCGGACATTTGTGGCGCGGCAGTTTAATTCTCCGGCGGCGGCAGATTGAGAGGGCGAAATGGTCCTGACTGGGCTCATCAAGAAGCTAGGTAACAGTCTGAGTTGCCCAAGGCACCCTGCTGTTGTGGCCAGTTGCTGAGAATGGTCCTGTCACGTTTCCGCGGCCGGGCCACCTCGCGACGGCCACCTCTTTTGTGCCGGAGTTGCCAGGGTAGCCCCGGGTGGACCCATGTTGGACTATGAGTAAACTCCGCAGTTCGCGTCCCGAATGCACCAGCGGCCTGCCTCTGAAAAAATTGGTTTATTTCCTTCTTTACCCCGCCCCCAGCATAAATAATTAAGTTTTGGAATAAGTTCTGGGTGGGCGTCTCTTTGCAGTCGGGAAATAGAATAGCTTTATACTTCTTTGACAGGTCATCAGCTGGCTGAGATCAGGGAACGCGCTCTCAAGAGTATTCTCAGCAAGGTTGAGCACAACCTAATCTGCTATGCTGATCTAATTCAGGAGAGACTACTTTTTCTGCATTTGCTAGAATGGTTCAATTTCCCATCTGTTCCAATGAAAGAAGAGGTTCTGAACCTATTAAACAGATTGGTTAAGGTAGGATCATTTTGAAATAAAATAATCAGACAAATGAATGTTTCTTAGTCATTTAATTGTAGCAGTTATTGAAAGTTAAATACTTGGGGTTTTAAACAATTTTAAAACAACCAGAAATGTTGAATTTTAATTCATCTGGGTTTGTATTGCTCATCTTTTCTCTTGTTTGTTGAATCTCACATTGTCTCTGCTGTGCTTTGAAGTAGCACAGAACTACTTCTGCGTTGTGTTATGTTCTGATTTTTGGGATCATCTTTGGAAATTAACATTTGTCATTATGTTTTTCCTTATTTTCTGATATTTACATCTTAAAAATTAGATGTGTCTGTATGAAAGAGAACACATTTAAAAATAATGTTACAGATCATGATTAATCAGCACATGTATGTTAAGTTGCTTTCCCATCTCTCTTTTTTTGATGTATGTTCTATGCCTATCTGAAGAGTAGCTAGTTGTCAGGGTCAAATGTCAAAGTGTAAGTTTAACCTTTCAAAACTGTAAATCACTGTACAATCATTTGAGAATCTTATTACTCTGGCATCCTATTGACTGGGTAGAGTAGGAGAGGATAAGGTGAGTGTCAGTGGAGAAAAGTAACCCATTTAAAAAATAAAAGAGTAGTAATTGATAGTGTGTATTTCTAGTGTTCTGTATGTTGCCTCGTCTCTCTTAGGTGTTTTCAAGTGTTTATGTATGTCTCTCTACATTTATGTCCTATTCATGGGAGTTCTTTACTTTAGGACATAGCAATGAACTATTTGTTTTTCAAAAAACATCTGGTATACCAAAAATAATTTCATGTTTTGATTGCTGTAAAATGAAGGTTAGAGATTTTGATATTTATAGTTATTCTCAAGACTACCTTCTTCTTATTTTAGTATCCCCCAGCAGTCCAGCATTTGGTTGACCTTGGTGCAGTAGAGTTCTTATCTAATCTTCGTTCTAATGTGGAGCCAAATCTACAGGCTGAAATTGATGGCATTCTGGATGGACTTTTTATTCTTCCTTCAGAAGTTCCTGCACTATATTCTGCCTCTTACCAAACCAATCAAACTGGTAACTCGTTGGAATCAATTTGATGTAGTCTGTTAAAAAATAAATATATTGGTTCTAATGGTAAATTTTAAGGAAAGGGACATTAGATTAAGGAAAAAAGAAAAAAAGGATTCTTCTCACCCTCCCCAAACTTATTTTTCTTGTGTTAACTTACATGACTTTGACCTTTTTTCCCCTCCTCTAGTGTTATTCAAAGAGGGATATGCTTGATATTGCTTTTTTGATTAGGACTAAAAGATGCCAGTGACTTTGTGAGACCAGCTTGACAGATTCTTTCTTTAACAGTAACAACGAATTTTCATTGAGCACTCATTATGTGTCAGACATTGTTCTAAGTACTTTATATTAGCATTTTTGGACCTTGTTCTTCATGTTGGGGTATAATGATACCTGCCCTAGCTCATGATTTTGTTATGGGGACCAATCAAAATGACATAATGCACGTATTTTATATGCTGCAATGCATAATGGCGTACTGGTTAAAATCAGAGTGGAAGAGACATGGATTTAGGTACCAGTTTTGCTGCTAATTGTGTGATCTTGGCTAAGGTACTTAACCCCTTGGGCTTCAGTTTTTTCATCCAAAAATTGGGATAATAAGAAAGAACATCTTTCTCACGGAATTGTGAGGATTAAATGAGACAATGCCTGTAAAGTGCTTAGCATAGGGCCCACCATATATGGCTTACCATATATTAAGCATAGCAATGTTAGCTGCTGCTCTTGTGTTCTTGTTATTAATGCCCAGTATAGTGCCTTGTATGTGGAAGGCATTTGAATTGATTTGAAGTAAAAAAAATGCTCATCAATTTATTGTGATTGAAAAAGAAGTTTTTGGTTGCTTAATCTGTTAGAGTTAGACCATAGTTTTCTTTATACCATTGCCAGTACTGCTTGCATCTTCAACTATTGGTACTGCTGTTAACAACAGCAGCAACAAAAGCAGCTGCCATTTATTGAGTTTTCCTGTGGGGCACTAAATGACTTGATTTAAGCACACCATCTCATTAAATCTTAAAGCAGCTCTTTGAGATGTTGTTAGTCTTACTTTATAGATGAGAATAGAAATGTAAAGTAACTTTCCCCAAATTACCCAGTTTTCTAATCTGTGGCAGAGCCAGGATTCTACAACTTTGCTTTATCTGGCTCTCAAACCTGCCTTACAAATAAAGTAGAATCTTAAATTGTGGATTTTCAAACTAAATCCTTATAGGTAAGATTAGAGGAATGGTCTAGGGCTAATTTTAAGTTATCTGTATCAATATTAGGAACTATTGGCATGAAAATCTCAAACACAAAATTTAAAAAATTTAGTTTCAGCCTTTCCTCATTCTCATTGCAGCCGAATTGCTGAATATGTAATTGTGTGCGACAGAGAATTGCAAAGGTATTGAAAGATAAGATTTGACTTTGTTGCTTTTGACAACTTTTTTAAAAGGTATTAATGAAAATTGAAGTGATTAGGAACTATATAATTGGAGTAAAAGAGAAAAGGGAGATGGACTAAGAAGTATGGGGGAATAGTCCTCGAATACTTTGTAGCAGATTCTTCATGTACATTGTGAATGTTTTCATTCTAAACAAAATTGAGAGAAAGGCTGGACAATCTTTTTTAGTTTGAAAAATGATTCAAAAACTTAAGAGAAAACATTACTATTAAAAGAAAGTCTCACTTTTAGCAAATAATGAGTCAATAATACAGTAATATATATTTTCTTTTCAGAATTGTCAAAACAACCTGAAATCTTAACAGGATATTTTCCCCAAGACAAAAGTAATTTTCAGCAGAGGGAAGTGCCTCCACGACCAGTGGGTGTGTATGTTTAGGGAAGTAAATCCTGTTGACTTTGGTAAATCGAAAATTAATGTGTCATTAATTTCGACAAACTTGAATGTTTTGTCACCAAACTACAGTTAAATATTTCAGTTGCCTCAAATTTTTTTAAGATATCAAGTCTGAATGGTAAAATTTTATGTTACTCTAATTGTTTTTGAGCAACTGTGTAGATTGTTGCTAGTAATGCTGGTAGTAGTTAATGCTTATTGACAAATTTTTGTCAGGCATTGTGTCCTGCACTACACATGTGTCATCTTTTTTGTTTTCCAGCTCACTAAATGGTACTGTCCATCCCATTACTCCAGCCAGAGACCCAGGGTCATCTTAGTTTCTCCTACCATTTCTCCAACATCTAGTTGATTAAAAATTTTGGTTTAGAGTCCTCTCTCTGGAATCTCATCTCTAGGTCTTTGCATGTCTGGCTGTGTTCAGTCTCTGTCATATGCCACTTCCTCAAAGAGGTCTTCCTGATGATTCTAGCCAGTGATCACTATCTATGTTGAGTTTTCTCCCTAACACATTTCATGCTCTGGAATTATATGTTTATTTACTTGTCTCCCTCATTTATAAGCTTAATGATAGCTGTGAACACTGTTTTATCCACAGTGTCTGTACCAATACCAAAAATGTATTAGGCACTTAATATATATTCTTTGAAGGAGTGAATGAATCCTCAGAGTCCCAATGAGATTGGTATTATTAGTATTCCCATTTTACTGATGAGGACACTGAGGCTTAGAAAGGTTAAAAACTTTGTCCTAGGTGACACAGTTAGGAAATGGTTAAGTAAGTATGTACTTAGCATTTTATTAGCTGCATAGTTGAGATGAAAAGGATGTGTCCAAGAGTATATCTGCTGATGTCACATATTCAAATAAACTCAACTTCGAAGTCCTCTGTTATTAAAAAGCTTTCATGGAAACTCACAGATTGAATAACAGCATAAGAAAGAACAGAAAACTTGTTACACTGTTAAAATACTTGAGCTTTCCATTTTGGAAAAGTTTTGTTAGGCTTGTAGAGAGCTTTGTCTTTGAGGCAAGATGGCTGAAAGGCTTACCTGAGTGATAATGAGAGACATCTGAAGCGGGTGGGAATCTTGAGGGCTGGTAACAGTGGGTATTTGGGTGAAGCCCATGAAAACATTAAGGCCAGCTGAGATTGTTACATCATTTTACATGAGTTGCAGTTTGTCTTGATTGATGGTGTGGCTTATTTTGGACATATCTTGTACAGTGTAAGCCTATCCTTCCTCTCATCCACCTCTCACTATTTCCTTAAAAGTAGACCCTGCTTTTATGTTAGCACTTTTGAAAGAAGCAACTGTGCTATGTTTGGGAATTTAATAATACTGTTACTTGCATTTAACAATTCCATATTGTTTTCAAAGCATTTGGCAGAAAGATTATTTGCCATTTGGAAAGACTTATGTAGTTACTATTTCTCAGTGTTGCCACCTTAATTTGTACAATATAAGATTTGTTAAAAAATAATTTGAATGGGGAGAGTTTAAAACTGTTGGTTTCTCAGATTTCTTTGATCTTGTTTGAGCACTTCAACCTTATGGTCTTCAAGTCATCTTCATAGAAGTTTAAACATCTAACACCATATAGGATATTTGAACATGACTAGATATAATGTATCATTATGTTTATATCATTTTTAATTTCTGTAAGTAAAGGTTTTCTCCAAATGATGGTTCCCTTTATGTGAAGTTTAAGCTTGATATCCTGGTCAGCCACAGGGTAAAATAGAAAATTTAATTGAAACTTTAAATGTCATTGAATATTGATTTGTGTTTAATGCCCTTCTTCTAATGCCTATTTTAATATTAGATGAGTTCTGTTTAAATTATGAACATATAACTCTGTTATTTATCCTGTGAAAGAACAAATTTGCAACTGTTCATTATGTTTTAGGTTACTGTAAGATGTCACCTTTATTTTGGGACTTGTGTTAAAGGTGAAGCCTTACTTTTAACATTCTGAATCTGTCATCTCTTTATTCTTTGATACCTTAAGTTTTGCTATTCCATTAACAGTAAATCAGATTGTGAAGTGTTTGAAGTTTTCTACATTTCCTTGGCTACCCCTGACCACAACAGATAGACATGTTCTCTCCTCTAATGAAAGGTACAGTGCCTGACCTATTTCGGGTATTTCTGTTTGTTTATTGCCATTAAATGTGGTAATTATTACTATACATTTTCACCAGGAAAAGATACTCAGTAGCTGTGAAAGGTAGTAATGGGCATATATTAATATAAATGATTTTCAGTATTTTAAAAAGCAAGCCAGAAAAATTCCTATTTGCCTTTAATCAATCTATACATCAAGTTTCTTTTTTGTAATTGGAGTCTTATGTAGTCCTTGGTGACATGACTTATCTCTTATTGACAAGATTCTCTTATTGGCCATTGCTTATGCCCTTCATTAAACAAAATGGAAAAATTCAACAGAAATGCAGTCTTTTGGTAGAATATATTTTAAAACATGGCCTCCATTACAAGAAAAATTATGTTATACCATGTTGTGAAGATTGGGTACCACTGATGTAATCTTATGTAATGGCTATTAATTGGTTGCTACCCTCAAAAGTAAATAGTTGATATATAGAAATTTGGAGAGCATTTTAATGTCCAGATTCACTTTGTGCAATTTCAGTGAATGCCACAATAAATGAGTTGTCTGCCTTTTTTCGTATGAATCTGGAAATAAAGACCAACTTGCTAGAGCTAGGACCAGATACAGGTAGATGCTATTAAATGATTTTTGATGATCGCACTTCTAAGGCATCAGTAAATTTTCTTGGAACAAAATATTCAAGAGGTGGAGTGTACATGGGAAAGGGGTAGGGGCTGTATGATCTGTCAGTTCTGAGTCAGTCCCTAAGGCAGAGATGGTGATAGTTTCTTTTGGATGGTGGCTGGCGGATGGTGGACTAGAACTGGAACTGGGGTGGGCGATGAACAACAGCCACATCCCTAGGCAGGCAGAAATTGAGAAGTGTCCTCTGTATGGGGTAAGAGTGGAGTCCTAATCTGATTCACCTAGAGTAGGGAATATCAGTAAGGAATGTAATTCCTAGAATTTAACTCTATATTTAATATTTTTTTTCTGTCTTATTTCTTAATTTATTTAGCAGATTTCATTGAATTCTGTGCCCTTTGACCTCATTGACTTCATTTTGTAGCGTTATGATAGTGTCTGGGTATACAATGGTTAATATGTAGTTCCTGCTCTTGAGGGTTCTAGTTGGGGATAGAGAGTCAACAAGCAATCATAATGTCACAAAATATAGACAAATGGAAGAAGCACCTTCCTAGAGTTATTTATTGATTAGGGAAAAGATCTGGGAAGGCTTTTCAGGGGAAGTGATGTCTTAGCTGAGACCTAAAGGATTGTTAATAGAGTCGTTATGCCACTAGGCTACACAGAATCTGGTATAGATGAACTCTTTTTAAAAATGAGTAACACTATATTTCATAGCTCTTTAAGAAGTAGTAACCACACTTTAATCTGGAACACCTGTGAACTACTGAAGGACGTTATCATGCAAGATTTTCCTGCTGAGATTTTCCTTCAAAGGCCAAAAATTGTTCAAGTGAGTACTCTCTAAAATTCTTTTAGATTTTGAAATAGAGAACTTTTTGCAATAAAACAAATGTTGCAGAGTAGGAGTTCTTGGGAAGGAAATTTGTCTAATGTATTTAAAAATGAAGTATTTGGCTATTTAAACTACTTATTCACTAACTTGTTTCAATAGTTTTTCTAGTAGTAGTTTCCTTTGACACCTGCAATCCAGTTTGGCCACCTTGAATTACCATTTATAGATTACCTAAAGGGGAGAATAGACTTTGGAAATTGAGGTTGGGTAGCTGTAACCTTCATTAATAGTAAGAATAGCATGGCTTTTTGAGTAGGCGCAGTGCTACATGCTGGAAAAACAGTAGTAGTGAGCAATATACATGATTTCTTTTCTTTCATCTAGTCTATTGCTGATATAGTAGAGAGAGAAAGATGCAGGGTGGGACATTGTGGCATGTCCATAGCATCTAGTAATGCCTCAGCATTGTCACTCCACACAGGGCTGAAGTGGACACCAATGAATGGCAACTCTTAATACAGCTGTTGCAGCTGGCAAGTGATAGCAGAGGAAAAGCTGTTAATTACCAAAATGTGGTAAAATGATTTAGATGTTTGAGATGAACAGAGCTTGCTGTGATTTTTGAAAAGTTCTGTGTAATGTAATGTCCCGAATAGGGAATAATTCCTGTCTTCTCTCAGAATGGACACTCAACTAACAGATTTTAGAAATAAGAAACACTGACTATTCTATATGAATTTAATTATCTTATTCTGACCCATCTTCTTGCATTATTCTAAGTCATTTTTGCCTATTCCTGTTTCTTACGTTTTACAAATATTTGACAACTTAATTTTATTTATTTTTTGATTATTCACCTACTTAGGCTCCACATTTTTCTGTGAAGTTGAGCACTTTGTTCCCTTAATCATTTTCACTGCTCTTCTTTATTTCAGAGCCTTTTATCTCTGTTGAAACTGGCCTTTGGAGGAGATGGAAAACATCGCCTGGCATTACAGTCAGTGTCCTGCTTGCAGCAGCTGTGCACATATTTAAGAAACAGACTTAACTTTCACCGAGATCCAGGTTTTTTCTCTAATAAACAGGGTATTTATTTTTATTTATTCATTAGCCACTGGCATTATTTGCGTATTCTTCTGAGAACTCCCTATCATACTTACTGTATATACATTTTCATAACATAAACTCCCCATTCCTAAATGTAGTCACACTGTCATCTTTGAATACAAACTGTGTGAATGATAGAATCACCATGCGCCTTGATCTTGTGCTCTTTTCTTTTTGTTTTTGTAAAAGACATTACAAAGTGTTTTTTTTTCTTCTTCTAGATGTATAGAGATTCTATATAAACAGAGTGTTGTTGGAACTTACAGACTAGGATTCTGACTGTGGCTATTCATGTGGGACTTCGGGCATTTTAGAAAGTTTTGTATTGTGTTAATAAATTGTTTGGTTTGAAAAATACTGGTTTGTATTTTATGAAAGCTATTTTTATGCGACTTGTGGTGTAGTCGGGTATTATAGCAATGCCAGACTTTTCAGAGAAAAAGCACCACCCAATGGCCAAATAGAGTACCAGACTGGCCTTCACAAAACAGTATCTACAATTTGGGATTTCTGTGCTTATACAAAGAGCATTGAAATTCAAATATAAAATTGCAGTCATTTGTCATCATGTTTCACAGTTAATCCCTATTTGGTTGGGACCTTCTCTGATGCTATGCTACTTAAGTATTTATGTTTTACATTGGCTTTATTATAAATCTTAGAGGGTATGGGGTTTCCTCATTAACATTCTTGAAGTATGGCATTCTGCAAATGACTGATAATAGAGACCTTCTGGGTACCTCATACTTCGATAGAAAAAGAGCTCTAATGTTGATAAAAATAGTTGATATCTCTGAAGAGTTCTTCATGTATTAAATATTTATCACCTACTATATGCCAGCTGATATTCTAGTCTTTGGTGGGAGGGAGTATAGGAGTATATCACTGAACAGATAAGATCCCAGCCCTTATATTTTAGAAGGCTGGGGACAGGTAATAAACAAATAATCAAGTTTGTTTGAGATAAGGAAAAGTACTTGAAGGAAATAAAAAGGGTGACATGATGACAGAACATGATCAGGGAAATGCAGCTTACTTTAAGTAAGATGATCAGGAAAAGGCTGTCTGAGAAGGTGACCTGCAGGGTGACAAGGAACCATCCGCTTGAAGAGCTGTACGGAGAGTGTTCCAGGGAACGTCAGAGGCCTTAAGGCAGCAACGAGAGTGACGTGTTTGAGCCATAAGGCCCGTGAGAGTGGAGTGCAGTAAGCCAGGGAGGGAGGGGGAATGCGGTGAGATCAGACAGGGAGGTAGGGGCCAGAGTGTATGGAGGCTTATAGATCTTTGTAAGGATTTTATATTTTCTTTGAAGTGTAGTGAGAAGTTCTTAGAAAGTTTTTTCTTTCTCTATAAATGACTTTACTACCTAATTCTTTTTTTTTATTGTGGTAAAATATATATAATATAAAACATACCATTATAACCATTTTTAAGTGTACAGTACAGTGGCATTAATTACATGCACGCTGTTGTGCAACTATCACCACTCTCTGTTTCCAAACTTTTTTCATTACCCTAGACAGAAACTCTGTAATCATTAAGCAGTAACTCCCCATTTCCTCTTTCCCCAAAGCCCCTGGTAACCTCTAATCTATTTTCTGTGTCTGAATTGTCTATTCTAGGTATCTCATATAATATTTGTAGAATATTTGTCCTTTTATTTCTAGTTTATTTTACTTACAATGTTTTCAAACTTCATCCACATTGTAGCATGTGTCAGAACTTCTTTCCTTTTTATGGCTCATATTCCATTGTATATATCCTGCATTTTGTTTATTCATTCATTTGTTGGTGGACATGTGGGTTGTATCCACCTTTTGGCTATTGGGAAAAATAATGCTTCAGTGAACGTTGGCATATAAGTATCAGTTTGAGTCTCTGTTTTCAGTTCTCTTGGGTATACACCTAGGAGTGGAATTGCTGGGTCATATGTCAATTCTATGTTTAGCTTTTTGAGAAACCACCAAGCTATTTTCCATAGCAGCTGCACCATTTTACATTCCCACCAGCAGTATATGAAGCTTCCAGTTTTTCCACATCCTCACTAATACTCGTTCATTTCTTTCTTTTTTTTTAGTCGTAGCCATTCTATTAGGTGTGAAGTGGTATCTCATTGTGGTTTTGATTTGTATTTCCCTAAAGACTAATGATTAATGACTAATGATTCCCTAGTAACTTTTTATGTACTTATTCATTCATATATCTTTTTGGAGAAAGATCTATTAAAGTCCTTTACCCGTTGGGTTGTTTGTCTCTTTATAGTTGAGTTTTAGAAGTTATTTGTATATTCTGAATATTAAACCCTTATTAGATATATGATTTGCAAATATTTTCTCCCATTCTGTAAGTTGTCTTTATACTTTCTTGATGATGTTCTTTGATGCACCAAAGTTTTAAATTTTGATGAAGTCCAGTTTATCTATGTTTTCTTTGGTTGGTTGTGCTTTTGATGTCGTATTTAAGAATCATTGACAAATCCAAGGTCATGAAGATTTACACCTATATTTCTTGCTAAGAGTTTTGTGGTGTTAGCTTTTATATTTAGGTTGTTGATCCATTTTGAGTTGATTTTTTGCATATGGTTTGAGGTAGGGAGTCTCAGTTTTAGACACAGGAGTGCATGGTCTACTGTCGTTCTGGTTTGGTAATCTCTAATGTAAGTAGATTCCATATAATCAGGTCAGTTAGATATAAACCTAAATGTGCTAAGTGAATACTTGCAGAAAAGGTTGATCTTTACTTTTGTTTTTACCCATGTAGAAGCATTTCTGTTAGCTTTATTTTGTTAATTTTTTAGAAGAATGACACATAAATACTACATAATCAGTAGTCTGTTTCTACCAAGGGATAATTTTATTCTTTTTTTTTTTTCCAGACACAGTTTCCCAAAATTCTTCTTTTTCTTACTGTCATGAAGCAAGAGGTACTCATCATTCCCAGAATCCTTCTCCAGGAAGCAGTAGCCCTCGGCCTTCTGTGGTTGGGCGCACAGGCCAGCGACTCAGAGGAGATGGGCAGGATTGGGATGCAGTGTCCTCTAGGTCAGTGGTCCCCGACCTTTTTGACATCAGGGACCAGTTTCATGGAAGACAATTTTCCACGGGCCAGGGAGGGGGTGGGGGTGGGGATGTGGGGTGGGGATGGGGCAGGTGGAGCTCAGGCAATGATGCACGGCCCGGTTCCTAACAGGCCATGGACTGGGCTGCGGCCTGGGGGTTGGGGACCATAGCTCTAGGTAACTGTTGGCAGTGTCTCTGAAATTAGAAATTAGAACAGCCCAGTTAACTTTGTGTGTTAATTTCAGAGGGAGATCATTATTTTTCTCTGTCTTCTTTTTAAAAATATTACCACAGATATAGACCTTGTGTTAAACCACTGGCTTTCATACTTTTTTGACCATGATCCACAGTAAGGATAAATAAATATTACATTGCAACTTAGTACTCAGTACACAAACATATGTTCTGTGTGTATATGTGTATGTACGACTGTGTATGTGTGTCCACCAAAACAAAATGTTCACAAAATAGTACTCTGATTTCATGTTCTACACACTGAATTATACTTTCTGTTCCTTTCTACTTCATTTAAAAAGGAATGATGATTCTGACCCACTAAGTTGTTTTTACCAGCCATGAATGGGATATGAGCTCGTTTAAAAACAACTTTAAATGATAGATACATTTTTGATGTATTATAAACACATTTTTGTAAATCTAATCATAATTTAAATGCATAAATGTTTACTATTAAAAGGAATGATTAGAGAATATTTTTAGAAAACAAGGACTCCTTCAAGGCATATGATTTATGGTATCTTATTTGTTTGTGGAAACACAGATTTTTATTTACTGACCTTGCTTAAAGGGATTGGCATGGTATTTGTATGTTACCTTATCCTTAGGCTATAAACATCTTAAAAACATATTAGTCTCTTCTTTAGTGTCATTTAAAAAAATGTTCAGTAGGATGAATATTTGTCTGTTGGCTTGAGTATTTTCTTGTGATACTGCTAGTGCTACAAGCTAACAACAATTCATGCTTGCTGAGTCCGTGATGTTATGCCATGTGCTTTGCATACTTTGTCTCCTTTGGTCATCCTTGTAACAGTCCTATAATAAGATTGGTATTGTTATCATCATTTTACAGAAGAACCTGAGGCTTAGAGAGGTTAAGAGCATTATAGTTGGTAAAGAGCAGAGCTGGGGTTGAATAATATGATAGGAGAGCCTGTGCTCTTAGTCCGTATATTGTAGTTGGTTGATCAGTCATGATTTTTTTCTTTACCCTTACAAAGCCTTTCTGCCTCGTTCTCTAGTGTGCTACATGCTTGTAGGTTTTCACTCTTGAGTGAACAACTTCCTTACAGGGCCTTTCAGAGTTTGAGAGAAGCCCAGGTCATTTCTATATTTTGGGATGCTTGGTATCTTGAAATTGAAGAAATGACAAAATGGGTATAAAATTTGGGGAGTTTTAGATGTTCAGTAGCATTAGCATATTTCTGTGATTCAGCTTCAATTGTAGATAACAACAAAAGTTAAAATTTTGCGGTTCTTTGTAAATGTGAGGTTTAAGCCTCTTTTTAACCCTACACCATTTTTTTTTATCTTTACCACTTTACACCCAACTTAAGAATTTTTTAATGAAGAAAGCCAAGGAGGATGGAATGTTCCATTTTTTAGGTGCATTTTAAAAATCATGTGATGTTGAATATACTAAATAAATACATTTCTCATGATGTTTTTCTGGGACCACCCTTCAGTTGCTAACATTGGCTTACTTAGAACATTTGGTGAAAATCACAGAAAATCTAGGCAACTATATGAACTATTTAGTTTGCCTTTACAAGTTGATTATAGAAAAGCTTTGCTATAAATCTGCTTGTTTTCTTTTAGAAATGAATGGGTTATCAGTATTAATGTTGATTGCTGCTGTGGGAATATTGATACGTTTTGAGATCCTCAATTTGAAAAGCAAAATATAGGTGCATTTTTGGCTTCAGGTACAATTTTGAGTCATTTTTATAGGGTTTAAGTTCATAAATTTGTCAAGGTTTCTACAGATCTGACCAGAATTGTTGCATGAAGCAATAGAGTTGTCACTGCTATGAGGCTTGTAATATGCCAGGCAGCAGATACGCTGTAAATCTGAGGGTTGTTTCCATATGCAAAGTTTATCATCTGTTTATTTTACAGTGGAAGTAGTAGTCATGCTCACATAAACTCTAGGATATCTGTCCATTCACCTTTGGATGTGGGACACATAGATCTGCCAGAGCTGGAAACTGAAGATACATTGGAACTCCAATTCCAGCAACTCAGTCTTCCCCAGTTTTGTGTCTCCATTCTGGAATCAGCAGTTCCTCTCTTAAGAACAGGTTAGTTTTTGAAATCATACTTCTTATACAATTTGTGTTGGTTTTGGTTTTTTTCTAGGACCTTTATTTTTCTTTTATTCCCTTCTGTGTTAGGGCCTTTAGAATCTATATTACCTATTAATTTCCAAGACCTTAATAAGGTCTTTATTATTTCTTAATTAAATGAGAATTCCTGGAAGGCTATTCAGATAGAACATCCTCTTATATTTTATGGGTTTTTATTCACACAGTCTTCCGCTTTTTTTATTGGTATTTTAAATGTAAGCACTGACAATATAATGCAGCTGGAATAATTTAGAGAAGGTGGACTGGCATGAATAGACCAGATTAAAAAAATCTTTGGCTTTTGCCCTTTAGAAACTTTTTGAGTTGCTGTCAGTTGTTCACTCTTCCTGTTCATTTTTTACTTAAGCCATGGAACATATTAAAAAACAAAACCCTAAAACTGGATTCTTACCTTTGTAGTAATTTGTTTTTCTTCAAAAAAACCCACAGATATTTTGGGGTTACATTTTCACTCAGATATACAAGGTATATTTGAAGAGATGTACTGAAATATATACTGATATGTAGTTGTAATTTCACTAAGGTGTGGTAACAATAATAGCAATATGGCTGATGTCTACCAGAGTCTAGTAATAAAACAACAGTTAACATGTATTGAGTTCCTACTGTGTTCAGCTATTGTACTTGGTTTTGTGTACATTATTTCATATGCTCCTCACACCAGCCCTTTTTTTCCTTCCAACAGTGGAAGGATTTTGTCCCCACTTTTACATATGAGGAAACTGAGGTTTAGAGTGGTTCAGAAACTTACCTAAAGTCAAGCAGCTTAGAGCAGGGACTTGAACCAAGGTTTTTCTGAATCCAGAGTCCATGCTCTTAAACACTGCAGCATTTTGCAAGGTAAAGAAAGTTTTGGAAGCAGTAATGACTTTTATTCTCAAAATTATACATTTTTAGCAGTTGATAAACTTGTCAAGATACAAATACAAGACAAGCAAGTTTTGCTGTTTTTAGTTTATACGGGCAAAGTAAAAAATATATCCCATGTTAATGGTTAAGTCCTATAGCTATTTTTTGCCTGCTTGGAGGTGATGGGAAGGAAAGGAGGAGGAAGGTATGTATTTGGGAAACATTTTAAATGTTTTTATCCTGAGGAAAACTGTGTACCCATTTCTCACTGAGTGAATAACTGCTTCCATGAGTTCGCACTGTGTGTTAATTCATATACTAATAATGTGAAATGAAAGATCTGAACTTTGGCATCATAAAGTATATATGTTTATCTGCCTCGTATACTGAGAAGAACAGTTTTAGACTTAATGATTTTGCATTTGACCTTTTCTTAATTTGCTGTAAAAAGTCAGATTGATAATTATAAAGCTATGTCTTGGTACATAAAATTTTCTAAATGTTCTCTTGCCCTTTAGTGATAAATTATTGCATAATTTGTAATTGTTCAGTATCATAAGAGATTGCTAGGAGAACTTGTTCCAGCTGTTTTAATGCGAAAATTAATCTAGATCCTTATGATCTAGCAGTTTGTTTTACTTTTATTCATTAGAAATTAACTTTTGGGATGTGGGAGAGGAAAGTCTTATTTCAATGTTCAGCTGACATAGAATTATGGAGAGTGGAATTCTTTTGTGATTCTGTCTCTATGGAGAAAGGAGAGACACCTCTGGTGGGGGTGACGCTGACAACACAGTTTCTTTTGGAATTTTTTTGGAGTTAAGGTGAGTACAGATGGAATTTTTTTTTTTTTTTTTTTTGAGACAGTCTCGCTCTGTTGCCTGGCTAGAGTGCAGTGGCATCATCATAGCTCACTGCAACCTCAAACTCCTGGGCTCAAGCGATCCTCCTGCCTCAGCCTTCGGAGTAGCTGGGACTACAGGTGCGCTACCACGCCTGGCTAATTTTTTCTATTTTTGGCAGAGATGGGGTGTTGCTCTTGTGCAGGCTGATCTCAAACTCCTGAGCTCAAGTGATCCTCCCTCCCAGAATGCTAAGATTACAGGCGTGAACCACCGCAATAGGCCCAGATGGGATTTTTTAAAGTTTCTTCAGCAAAGGCCAGCATGGACATTTATTCCTTCAGTTGCTTCAGTCCAAGCTTAGCTTCCTAGGAACTCCTCTGTGGGAAAATACTAACTTATAACAAGGCTTAAGCCTTCTGGTAGTAAATAGAAATTATTAGAATGTATTTTCTAAAGTTGCCTGGTGCTTTGTCACATACTATGTATAACATGAATTGTCTCTGAATTTGAAAAATTATTTTAATCTAACAGTATTTTTAGTTAATTATCGCTACTCTTTTCTTGAGTATTTTTCCCACTTATGAACACATTTGATTTGTTTTAGTCAAGTAATATTATGATTGGAAAAGAAGTCTTTAATGGTGGTTGTAGATTGTGACTTCCCTTTTCATCTCTTTAAGCAGTTCTAAAAACATTTTAAAAAACGAGAGAGAAATAGGAATTTTGTGGCATGACTAACTAGAGAATTGAGGAGTATAATATTTGGCTGATTATTTTAAAGTTAAGTAACTTTTTTTTTCTTAATTTCTCCTATTTGTATCCTAGGTAGTAGACAAATGATAATAAGAGTTCTGGAATTGCTTGCAGAAGATATGATACTTATTGGTGAAGCAATTTCAGCAGATATCTGGGATGACAGCAGCATTTTTGCTATAGATATGGTGAGGATCAATGTTTTCTTTGGGATATGAGTACTAGTATTAGTTTTTTATTTTATTTTGGTTCTTTAAAGCTGGTTTCATTGCCTCGTTAGTCTTTGAAAGCTTTTTTTCTTTCTGACGCAATATGTCCCAGGCTATTTTGTACATAGTCTGGGACAGGCCATTTCTCCAGAGGTTCTGGTTATTTTTAATGGGGGAAGGTATATCAAGACCAAGAAAAGGCCATTAGGAGTGCTTATAGCTACTGTGATATCATTCTTTCCTTTCAGTAACAGAACTAGGAAATATATATTTTAAAAAATCATGAGCTGATATTGCTAGTTCTCTCCTTTTAAACATACATTTCTTATCCTTGTACTTTTGCTTGTACAAAGTCTTAGTTCCTCACAATGTCAATATAATTGTTTATTAGCTTTTAACTTAAGCATACATAGAATAGTTTCAGAATAGCAATATAAATATCACTATGAACAACTCTAATGAAGTTCAAGATTTCCTTGCAGTTCTTTTTGACCTAGACTAACCTCACTAAGGATATACAGTCAAAATATTGTGCCTTAAAGCCACTTGAAGAATTCTTTTCTCTGTTACCAATTCAATTAGATTTGTTTCAATTTGTCTTCACTTTTGGGAATTGTTTTTTCTTCATAAAAATGTAGCTCAGAGGTGTCTCCCTGCCATCCTGTTCTCTTTAAGATATTTTCCTTATTGGTAGCCACTTTTATTTTCTGGCTTATTTTGTCTATTTTTATCTTTCTTTTTTTGCAAATGTAAGCAAATAAGTATGTAGATCTTATCTCCCCTCCCATCTTACATAAAAGGGTAGTATATTATATATACTGTTTTACACTTTGCTTTTATAACTTAAAAATATATCATGTAGCACCTCCCCAGGCTGCTACCACCAGCCCTCCAACCTTTTTTTTTTTTTTTAACATTCTAATAGATGTGTAATAATGTTTTTTTGGGTTTTAATTTGCATTTCTCTAGTGACTAATGATACTGAGCATCTTTTGCAGTTTCCAGTGAACAAGTATAGGTCTTTTTTTTTTTTTTAAACTTATTCCTACATATTTTATTTTATTCTTTTTAATGCCATTGCAAATGAAAGATTTTTTACTTTAATTTTTTGGATTGTTCTTTGTTAATATATAGAAATACAATTGATTTTTGTGTATTGATCTTCTATTCCATGGCCTTGCTTAACTTATTAATTCTGGTAGGTTTTTTTTTTTTTTTTGATTCCTTCCAATTTTCTACCTATGGAATCATGTTATCTGTGAATAAAAAGAGTGTTAGGATCATGTTATCTGTGAATAAAGACAGTTTTCTTTCTTTCTACCTAATCTGGATGCCCTTTAATTTCTTTTTATTGCCTAATTGCCCTGGCTAGAGCCTCCAGTACAATGTTGAATAGATATGGTGAGAGCCTCCTTCCTGATCTTAGAGGGGAAGCATTCAATCTTTCACCATTAAATATGATATTAGATCTAGGACTTTTGTATTTTGTAGATTCCTTTATAAAGTTGGGGAAGTTCCCTGTATTCCTAGTTTGTTCAATGTTTTTATCATGAATGGGTGTTGTATTCTGTTAAATCTTTTTCTATATCTATTGAGATGATCATTTAGTTTTTTGAAGAGCAAAATTTTAATTTTGATGAGGTTCAGTTTCTCAGGTTTTTTTTTTTTTATGGATCATGCTTTTGATGTTGTAGTTAAGAAATCTTTGCCTAATCTGGGGTACTAAGATTGCTTCCTATGTTTTCTTTTAGAAGTATTATGGTTTTGGGTTTTATATTTATTTCTATAATTGATTTTGAGTTAATTTTTGTATGTAGTGCAAAGTAAGGAATGAACTTTTTTCTTTTTTCTTTTTTTTGCTTATGGGTATACAGTCTTTTCAGCACTATTTGTTCAAGTGATTATCCTTTCTTTCCTGAATTCCTTACCAACTGCCTATATATGGGTTTATTTCTGGACTCTATTCCATTGATCTGTTGTCTCTTTTCATGCCAATACCCACCTCTCTTAATTATTTTAGCTTATAATAAGTCTTGAAGTCAGATACTGTAAGTCCTTCAACTTTGTTCTTCTTTATCAAAGTTGTTTTGGCTATTTTAGGACCTGTGTATTTTCAGCGTGAATCAAACTTGTCAATTTCTACAAAAAAGCCTGCTGTGATTTTGAATGGAATTGAGTTGAATTTGTAGATCAATTTGGGAAAAATTGACATCGACATCTTAACATAAGTATTGAGTCTTCTGATCCATGGACACCATATATATGTCTTCACTTATTTAGCTCTTTAATTTGTCTCAGCAATATTTTGAAGTTCTCAGTGTATAAGTCTTTTACATCTAAGTATTTCAGTTTTGGGTCTTTTTCATTGTCTGATTTTTTTCTCTGTCTTTGGATATTAATATTTGGTATGTTTAGTAATTTCTGATTAGATGCTGGACATTTTGAATATTACCTTGTTGAGTGTCTTGATTTTTTTTTTATTTTGTCCTTTTAGAAGCTGTGTTCTATTCTTACAGGTGGTTAAGTTACTTGTAGAGCAATTTCATTTCTTCAAGGCCTTTTAAAATTTTGTTAGAATGGGTCTAGAATAGTGGTTTTTAACTAGGGGCAATTTTGCCCCCCAGAGGACATTTGGCAATGTCTGGAATTGTTTTTGATTTTCACAAATGGGGAGGTGCTACTTCCTTCTAGTGGATGGAAGCCAGGACGACTCTCCATAAAAAAGAATTTTTTGGCTCAAGATTTCAATCTTGAGGAAAATTTGAAGTTGAAAAACTCTGATCTAGAGGAACCTTTGCTTGGGGTTAAATTCTACCTACTCCTGAACTGTGACCCCTCTGGGACCTCTACAGAATATCCAAAGTGATTACTGATGACACTGTACTCTGGCAGGTTGAAGCTTGAATCTCTTGTTGTTCTGTGTGAGCCCTGGGAGTTGTTCAGTTTAAATCTCAATGATCGTTTTGGCCTGTATTTATGGGAATTTCTTCCTACAATTTGAGCCACCGAATCTTAGCATGGACTAAGTAGGAACCATTTTTAGGTTTCTGGAGCTCTTTCTTTGCATATCTGTCCTACAATTTCTAGCTATCTCAGCTTCCACAAGCATCTTCACCTCCTTAGTCATCAAGATTGTCAGACTCTTTGGGTTTCTCCTGCCTCTTTGCTGTACAGTAATTGCTTTCAGGTATAGTAGGATTCTCATTGCTTATTTTCCTTCTCTCTGTCATCACATTCCTGCACTTCCTACTGTCCAATGTCTAACAATAGTTTTTTAATGTATTTTGTGCAGTTTTCTAGTTGATTTCTTGGGAAAGAGAGGATCAGTGCTTGTTATTACTTCATGGCCAGAAGTGGCAGTTTTATATAAGGCTTTTAATATGTCATTTAAGCAACTGGCTTATTTACTAGTTATTAGGGACTTTACGTTTATCTAGAGTAAAAATTCAAGGTCAACTTTTGATTAATCATTCAAGGTGTGGAGAGATCTGAAGGATGCCTTGTTCTTTGCTGTTTGCATTTCAGTAGGGTAATTTTGGAAAATATGGCTTTTTTTTGTTTTTTTTTGTACAAAGTGTCTTGATAAGTAATATTTTGCATGAGTAATCAACACATGTACAGTGGCCTTAGGCATGTTTTCTTACAACATAATATTTAAGGGATCTATGGACTATCAGAGTATGTCTTCAATATATCATAAATCATTTGTCATTTTTTATCTTTTGTTTTGAAATTATCATCTGACAAGCTTGCCTTCCTTGGGAATTGGTATTCTGTCTATTCTGTTAATGTGAATTGGTAATGTCTGGCCTGTCTTTCTTTCTTCTCCCCCTTCCCTCCCTCCCTTCCTTCCTTTTTGCTTGTCTTGTCATGGCAGTGAGTCAAAATTTATTAGTCATAAAAATATATATTGACTCTTACAGTTACCAAATTTTCTTTTTCTTTATGCTGTTTTGATCTAGGTCTGCCTATATTTAATTAAACTTCATTGCAGGCTGTCTGAAATCCTTGTGAATAGAGGTCAGAACATAAAAAATAAATATAATACAGGTGTCTACTTAATACCAATATCCCTGTGTGAAAAAAACCCAAACTTAATTTTTTTAATAACACAGACCTCTTGAAAAGAGAAAAAAAAATTTATCTATAACAGGTATAATTTTATATTTTCAAGTCCTTCAGTAGTTCTTACTCTTGGTTTTTCTTTGTCCTTAAGGTTATCACACTATTTTGTAGTACTTTTAAGAGATTTTCACATATTGAAGGTTTTCAACAAGTGAGCTTTTCCGTAGAAGTGTGAGGAATGCTTTATCAGTTGCTTCTTAAATTAACTTACATTTTCTTGGCTGGAACATTTATCTGTGAAAGTTAGTCATTCACTTTTAACTTTTGGCTGCTGATCTTTTATGATTCAATGAATTATTTTTACTTTAAAGGTTAATTCTGTTGTACAGGTGCCAATTGGTATGTTAGAAATGCTTAAATAAAACAGTACTGTTTGAAACTATATTTGATTTACTTATATAAAAAGAATAAATGCCTCCTAGAAAAAAAATCTCTTTCCTTTGGTTATATATTAAAAGAAGCAAACAAGTAAAATTTCTTAATGTTCCCACTTTTGCCAATTGTGAGAAGAAAGAAACAGTATTTTTGTTGAGTCATTAAAGGGAAAAAATAATAAATGTGTTATTGCCAATTTAGAAATTAAATGCCTGAGGGTATATAACCAAATCTCTAGATATTTCAAATAGTGCAAACATCAGTAACATCGATCATGTCTGTTATTCTCTAACTCAGTTTGGGTAAGCATAGTAAAAGAAATTCCCCCCAACTGAATATTTTTATTTCACTTGAAGTGAATGAAAGAAAAAATCTTTTCACCAAAATTATAATATTTTGTTAAAATTAAAAAATTATTCATAAGCACCTACCTATAAAAGGTTGGCCTAAAGTATGTCATATCTCATCTGCCATCCAGTGAAATCAAGTATGTTTTTTCCTTATTTACATGGTGACTTAGATTCAAGGAGTAAGGAGCTTTACATATGCCAGATAACCTCAGACAACCAGATCTGTCTTTTGTTCATTTTCTGCATTTCTTCTCTGTGTCATTCCTGTCGTTGCTGTCATTGAAGAACAATTTTTTTTTCTTCTTTATGACTCATTGCTTCTAAATTCCCATCTAACCTGCTGTGAGCTGGTAACTCTGATATTAAGGTGTGTTGGTAGAATTGTTGATTGGAGTTCAAATGGGGCTGAGAGGATTCTTGTGAAACAATCTAGAGAGAAGGGCTTTGTATCCAGTTAGGGTTCAACAAGGATGGTTGAACCAGATAGTGAATTTATAACCGGGGATGTGGACTCTCTAATTAGCATAGGCCTTCCCTGCTACTGCCACCATTCCAAAGACAGTTATTTTAGCTCAACAAACATTTCTTGATTGCCTGTCGTATGCTAGGCACTGGAAGTATAAGATGAATAAGATGTAGTTCTTTTCATGCTTGTGAATGACAGATACTTTGAATGTGATGTTAATGTTAACAAAAGGCCATGAGATCTGCAGGGGTGGGGGGCGTGGGGGGGTAGGGATGGGAAGGAGTGCTTTATTTCTATAAAAAAAAATCTGGTATTGGGGCATCAGAGCCTTCAGTACGAGTGAAAGTGTGCTCTTCAAAGAACAAAGGGAAGATCTGTCTTAAATAGGGAAAGTTCTCACCCTGGTTCTCTATCAGGTCTGTTTATGCAAATGAAGGATTCAGACTTGTCCAATTCTGATTGGTTAAAATAGTCGAGCCCTTACTGGGTGGTTTCCAAGCCCCAAACCAGAAGTCTGTCGCATGTTTCTTCCAAATGGCCGGTTGGGTGAGGGGGGTTTCTGGCTGCAGTTTATCTTGGCACTGACAACAGGAACTGGTTTGGCTTGATTTTAGAATGGGAGGTTCTGTGACTCTTTTACAACGGCTTTGGCTGCTCCCTTGCCCGCCATGGCTGCCTGGTTCTGTTTTACCTTTGAGCACCTCTGCCATGGGGAGTGCCTTTTGCCTGTCAGCTGGAGGCATCGTTTAGCACTAGTAAAACTGAGATATAAGCACAGAGGAATAATAATTAAACGAAGATAGTTTAAATATAGCACCTGCTGTATTTCAGGCACTGTTTACAAAGTCATTTAGTTATCATAACCCCGTAAGTTATATAACCCATTTTGCAGATGAGGGGAAACTGGGGTGCAGTTTCTTTTTGAAGATCACTTGCGATTCTGTGTTTATAAACGTTATGTTTTATTGCAAAGGGTGCTTTGAAAACACTCCCAACGTGGGATCTCAGTGAGGGCTTTTCGTAAATCTGAATGAACTGAGTTTTAAATTATAAGTATGATTTGGCCAAGCAAATGAAGTAGTTTTTTGTTTGTTTGTTTGTTTTTTGCTTTTTTAAATCTGGCAGAGAATAAAAGAATGAGCCACAACAAGGAGGCATGGCGAGCTCTGGTAGGTGGTGGAGCGTAGGGCTGGTGGGGGAACACAAGCACCTAGAGCACAAGAGGTGAGGTGGAAATGGTGGAGAGGCTGGTGGGTTACGTGAGGGTCTGTTTGTAGAGGGTTTTCGCCTTCGTGCCCGGTAGTTTGGCCTTTCCGCTGAAGGCAGGATGAGATTGCTCTTAAACGGAGAAGCGCCAGCCAGGTGAGATTTGCACGGAGTAGTGAGTGACTGACTGTAGCGGGGAAGGGTCAGTGGAAGCATCTGGGGGAGAGCCCCCTGCACTCACTTCTTTCAGATGCCTTGTAGAATCCACAACCCTTGCTATATACGTGGAGATAGTGGAGAAACTGTGTTTGTACTATAAACATCTGTTTTATTGGGAATATTTAAAATATTTTGCTAATCTAGTATTTTAATTCTCTACCTTCTATTGTAAAAGCTATGAATATCCTCTGAAAACTGGTCCCCCCCTAACTCCCTTAGGGCTGCTGTTTAAACAGCTTTAGCCCAAAGAATTAAAACTGTGGACCAGTTACTATAGTTTTTCAATTTTTTTCTTTCCTAAAACATTAAAAAAAAACCAAAAACACTTTTTCTTTTTGGCTTAGAAGAAATGCTGGAAATAGTGAAAATTGCAAAACTTATCTTATAGTACTTTCTTTTTATGCTATTTTGAGAAGTACTCAATTCATCATTAGAATTAGCAAGGTTATTTGAAACAATTCTACAAGTAAAAAGACTTTTAGAAAAAGCCCTACAACACTGAGATCTTAAATATTTGTTGATTTAAATTGCTAGAGTTAATCTTGAGTAATAGAACTATGCTATTCTTAGATATATATAAAAGTATTATTTCCATGGGAAAATACTACATGGAAGAATTGCCTGTCAATATAATAAGACTGTCACTGTATTTCTGATTTTTTTTCTCTATACCAGTAGTTATTTATATTAGAGCTTTTTAGTTTTTCTGTTTTAATTTTGTAAGGGTTGTTCTACTTTTAGTTTAAGTTTTTATTACTTTTTTGTTTTTTTTTTGAGATCAGAGGATATAGTCTTAAATATAAATTGAAGTTTTCTTTGTGGTTAAGTATATGGTTAGTTTTTGTCAAATTTCTTGGAAACTTGAAGAGAAGTTATATTCTTTGTAATGTTGAAAGTTCATGTCTATTATTTTAATTAAGTTCAAAAAGATTGAGTTAAAATCTGTAAATCCATATCAGTAACAGGTTTTGCTTGATATTGTATGTTATTCAGATCACAAGACTCATTTCTACTGGGTCTTTACTCTTAATTATAAATTTTGTCAGTAGAAAATTACCCTCTTTATCTAATTATTTTTTGCCCAAAGTTAGTCACTATTCATATTACTTAGATTTTTTGTTTATATTCTAATATACATGGAATTTTTAACCTTTTATGCACAAAGATAAAGATTTTTAACCTTTTTGTTTCTGTGTATAAATTTTTAATTTTTGTTTTTTACTTCAGTGTGAAATCATTCTCCTTATATAGAAGTTTAAACTTTTTATAGTATGGTTATGCATGGTCTACTCTCAGAAGCTTTTGCTATTTCTGATTGATTGATTGATATATAGATTATTTTGTCTTCCTTCTACAGTAATTTGGAAAATAATTATCATAGCTTTAATTTCACTTCTGTTAAAACTTAAATTTATCAAATGATCCATCTAAATAACAAAACATAATTTACTCATGTAATTTTTTTTGTTGTAAAATGTGCATAATGAAATTTACCATTTTAACTCATTTTGAGCGTGTAACTAAGTGACATTAACTTCATTCACATTGTTATGTAATAATTACTGTTGTCTATCTTCAGAACTTTTTCACCAGCTCAAACTGAAACTCTGTACCCATTAAACAATAACTTCCCGTTCAACCTCCCCCTACCCCTGGTACCTCATATTAGTGGAATCATATATTTGTATTTTTGTGTCTTACTTAGTATAACGTTTTAAAGGTTCATCCATGTTGTAGCATGCATCAGAATTTAATTCCTTTTTAAGGCTCAATAATCTTTCCTTCCCCTTCCCCTCCTCCCTCCCCCTCCCCCTTCCCCCTTCCCCCTTCCCCCTTCCCCTCCCTCTTTCCTCTTCCCCCTTCCCCTTCATCTCACTTTGTTGCCTGGACATGAGGGCAGTGGCATGATCATAGCTCACTGCCACCTCAAACTCCTGGGCTGAAGTGATCCTCCTGCCTCAGCCTCCGAAGTACCTGGGACTACAGGTGCATGCACCATGCCCAGTTAATTTTTCTATTTTTTATAGAGACAGGGTCTCACTGTGTTGCTCAGGCTGGTCTTGAACACCTGACCTCAAGTGATCCTCCCTTTTTGGCCTCCCAAAGTGCTAGGATTACAGGTGTGAGCCGCCATGCCTGGCAATATTTTCTTGTGTGTATATACCACATACCACTTTTTGTTTGTCCACTCATCTGTTAATGAGTGGAAACTTGCATTGTTTCCACATTTTGGCTATTGTGAATAGTGCTGCTGTGAACATGGGTGTGTACAAATCTGTCTTTGAGATCCTGCTTTTAGTTCTTTGGGTTATATACCTGGAAGAGGAGTTTGCTAGATCATATGGTAATTCTATGTTTAATTTTTTTGAGAAACTGCCATTATCTTTTCCACAGTGGCTGCACCATTTTACATTTCCACCAACAATGCAAAAGGGTTCCAATTTCTTCACATCCTTGCCAATACTTGTTATGTTTTTGGTGGTTTTTGTTTTGTTCTTTTTTTTTTTTTTTTTAAATAAGAACCTACTAGGTGTGAACTGGTATTTTACTGTGGCTTTGAGCCTTTATGTAATTTTTACAGGCTTCATATCCTTTAGGTGTGTTTCCTGTATATTCATCCTTGAATTTAAAAAATTCTGACATACTAGATTTTCGTTCTTTGCAGGTTATTTCTCATTTTTATTTTCATATATTTTCAGTGGAAAATTGAGGGCCAGAACTGCAGTGCTATTTTTCCCCACTACTGTCTTAGTGCGGCTATCCTTTTACCAACTAATTTATGGAGCATGTCAGCATATCTAAGATATATTTTGGTCTATATTGTTGTGACTTGCAAGTCAGTTTACTATGCTTTAGCTTCCTCTTTATATTTATGTATACCTTTCAATTTAAAAGGTATAATTTCTATTTAAGTAGTAAGTTATTTAGAAATTTATGATGGCAAAACATTTTCCACTTGAAACAACCTTATTACCTGAAGAGAGAGTTTATGCAATTTGATATTTAATTGCCTTATAATTATTTGACTCTCCTTGTTTCATTTCTTTACTAACTTTGGGATTAATTTGAGGACAGGGATCATGTCTCTTGTACTAATACTTTTTTTCTCCCATTATACCTGACACTGTGTTAGGCATACAGTAAGCATAATAAATACTTGATGAGAGATTTACATGCATATGTTCCAAGTTATAACAATTAAGCACTAGAAACTAGGAGGAATTTATGGTTCATTAAGCTTTTGTATTTTTTTTTTTCATTATTAGTTAGGATTCATCACATTAAATACTTAAAAGTTGTTAGTTTTTAAAAAAATATGTGCTTATTCTTTTGTACTTTTTTATTAAGTCAGCAGGTATTAGTTATTCTCAGAGGAATAAATTTTTGTTTTGGTTTGTTTTACTAGCTAATGATAATATTTTTAGCTGTTCCCGGTGGCATTTGTGTACTGGCCCCTAAAATTGGTTGTTTTCCTGTGTTTTTTGCTGTTTAAATGTTTTCAGAAAGAGAAACTGCTGCTGGTGTTGGGGTCCCTTGGAGAAACCATGTGCAACCATAAAAGCAGTATCAGCTCGGAACAACCAGAAGTCATGGTTGTACACCACAGAATGGCCTTTATCAGCATTTCCCTGTTTGCAATACGACTATTACAAATGCTTCTACCCGTTGAAAAGGTAAGGCAGGTAATGATGCTTACTTGTAGTTTACTGAATATTATAAATAAATGCTGTGTTGTAAATTTCTTCTGATCATCTGATAGTGTGAAGATATTCTGCTTTAGGCTGTTTTCAAAATAAATGTAGGTACAGAGATTATATGGGAAATGTAGAAATTGAGAAATGGCTAACATTTTGAACAATTTTGACAAATCATTTGATAGAAGATTATTTTTTAATCTAGCAATTGTTTTTAATTGCATATGTTGTATTGAAGTTCTGTACAATTGTTTGTTTATTCCTTCACTTGTTTATTCAGTGAATATTTTATTGATTGCCTATAGTGGGCTAGCAGTATTAGGTGCTGGATGTAATAAGTTAGAATTAGTCCTTGGCCTCATAGAACCTAATCTTGTGTGAAGGGCAAGACTTGCTGTTATCAGATATATACACGTATATGTTTGACTTACCTAGTTTCATTTCTTTAACAACTTTAGGATCACTTCGATGGCAGGGATCTTGTCTTCTATAGTAATACATGTTTCCCAATTAAGCCTATCTCTGTGTTCAGCAAATAGTAAGCCTGATAAATTCTTGGTATTCGTACATACACACACACACACACACACACACACACATAATTGATACACTTGATATATCTTTTAATTGAATGGAAGTCATTGAAAGCCTACTTATCTTCTCGTGTCTGCAAGGGAGTGTCTTCGCTCTTATCATTCATATCAAGGCTAGCTTTTCCTTCTCTGCAGCTAGGTGCACGTTGTCAGAGTTCTCTACTCATTCACCGTTTCTCAGGTTCCTTGACACATGGAATACAAACAGTAGTTTCCAGAAGTACTTCAGAAATTATTTTGTAGTTAGCATCTGTTAATGTCATGTAATATTTTCTTTTTCCTGTTGTTTTGTCTGTTCAAAATAGCGTCAGAAATGCTTTAGTTTCTAAGTGTTGATCAGATCCAGTTGGTTCCTTAGGACTGCCCTATTTCCTATATTTGTTGTTCTTTATGTATATTGCTAATGTGTCATATATTTTAATAACTTAAGTGATTTTTTTTTTTTCTGGTGGCACACATTTCTCTTGAAGGTTTCCCATTTGTCTGCCTCCCTTCTGCCAGCAACTTAATTGCTTAATATTTTTATTTTGGCAGCATATCAAAAGAATTTCAGGAAATATGTGTCTGGTAGTGTTAAATATCCTGGTGTTTTTCTGACTCATCTAGTTAATATTTGATATTTGGGAATTTGTTTTAGTGTCTAAACAATATTTGTAGTTTGAGTTACTTATATGAATTCATGTTTTAGTTGTCTTTTGAAAGTTCTTTTTGTGATTAAGATGTTATTTTAGTTATCTTTTACAGAGCTGTGCTTCTGTCCTTGATAGCAGTAAACTTTCTTCTGTACTAGTCTTTGTTCTAGTACTTTCCTTTTTTCTAATTTTCTATTTTTGCCTAGCCCTTTCTTTTCTTAAGCATTGGTCTTCTAAATTTTAAACAATTATGCAGAAAATAAATTGCTCATTTAAAAAACATTTTAATGTACAAAGAAGAAAAATTCATTCATAATTTCAAATTAGTTTTGAGATTTTTTTCTTTTTTCTTTAAAATCAAGTTGAGAGCATCTATAAAAATTATTTCTTTTTAAAAGACCATTTATTATTATCTAATATACATTTTCCATTTAATTAGGCACTTTATACATTTTAATAGATGCTAATATTTTACCATAAAGATGTTCTATAATTTCCATATGCCTTCTTCTAGAAGTTAAGCATTTAGTTTTTTTAAGTGTTTTGATAAATAACACTATGTTAAATATCTATACATACATATTTATTTGTATTTTGGATTCTTAAGTTCCTAATATTTAACAGAAGCATTTCTGGGTCAAAGACTGAGAATGCTCAAACATGTTTTTATTATAAGCATACTTTTAAAATATTACAATTCCACAAGTTTTATTGTTTTTACTAAAGAATAGGTAAAAAAAAAAAAAGTAGTATATGGAAAAGATAATTGTGAGACTATATGGTATAAAATTATTAAAAAGAAGCACTTTTGAAAATTGGAGTAAGTAGAAAGTGCTCAAGGCCAGTATCTTTTCTATGTATTGCTAATCATAGTTTCTGAAATTGTGCAGTATTTTAATGGGACACTTAAATTTCTAAATGATTTTTAATACACTGTCAGAAAAAAACTTAATTCTGTGAAGGCTTTTTTTTTTTTAAACCTTTTTTCATTGTGGTGTAACATATGTTCAGAAAATTACACAGTTCAGTACATTTTTACTAAGTGAATATATCGTCCCATAAAAGTGACCACCCCCCATAACAGGAAATAGAACATTACCAGCATTCCATAGGCCCCATTACCTCTCCCTCCTTCCCCAAGCCCAACCCTGACTTATGTCACTGTAGATTTAAAAAAAAAAAAAGTTTGTCTGTTTTTGAATGTTGTTTAAATGGAATTATATGTACCCTTTCAAAAATTTTTTTGAGATTCATCGCTGTTGTTCCTTGTAGCAGTAATTTGTTAATTTTTATTACAAAATACTATTCCACTGTATGAATGTATGTTAAAGGTGATTTTAATAGGTGTAAATATTTCTTTTAAATCTTCTTACTGACTATATTTTTAAATGTGAGACTGTATCTTTGACTGAATGTTAGTGGTAAAAATATCTCAAATGGGTAATACACAAGTGTTTTGTGGTATACTTATTGGAAAAAGAAAGACGTGGCACACTAAAATGGAGGTATAGGAGAAATTATGGCAACTAGGGAACTATTTCCTATGCCTTTTTCTTGCCTTTAGTTATTAACCATTTTCAGTTTTTTTCCCTAGAATTCTGCAGAGCATATCGTCCAAATTCCATTTTCTAGTAACCCTTATGTATGCAATATATTATCACATCATCTGGGAAAGCAAGATTAAAGCATTAAATTTTAAATATAGTATTTTGGGCCAGGTGTGGTGGCTCATGCCTGTAATCCTAGCACTCTGGGATGCTGAGGCAGGAGTATCTCTTGAGCCCAGGAGTTCGAGACCAGCCTGAGCAAGAGTGAGACCCTGTTTCTACAAAAATTAGAAAAATTAGCCGGGCATGGTGGCGCGTGCCTGTAGTCCTAGTTACTCAGGAAGCTGAGGCAGGAGGATCACTTGAGCCCAGGAATTTGAGGTTGCAGTGAGCTATAATGATCCCACTGCACTCTAGCCGGGGTGACAGAGTGAGACTCTGTCTCAAAACAACAACAACAACAAAAAGCATTTATATCTATCTATCCATCTGTGTGTGTGTATATATATATATATAGTATTTTGCTTTAGGGAAAATAACATCACTTGTGTTAATTTTAATTTTTAACTTTTATTCATTAGTTATATGTTTCTGAAATAACTTTCTGTTTTGAAGAGTGATAACTTTCCAAGACATAAGCATTAAAAATGAAAGAATTCCTGTCTTGTAAGACAGGAATTGCATTTAAAATGTGGGTGTCTTACTTAATAATAATATTATATAACTGAAAAATTAGTGGTTCTACAACTTGTTATTAAGTATTACAAATGATCTATGTATAGATTGAAATACTGATGGAAAACTTATCAGTTGTATCATATAGTTTATTGCTTTTTTGATTATATTTTTTTCATCTATGTGTTTATTTGGGTAGGAATCAATTAAACTAGAAAAGAATATTTTAGTTTAGTTTAGTGCTAGAATAATGTACAGTTAATTCTCTATGGTTTTATTTTGAAGGTAGTTATTTTTGTTTTTAAAAACAAATCAATATCTAATTTTTGGTAGTTCTTTTAAATACATACCTTAGAACTTTATTAGAACAGTTTTGGTCATTGTAGGAGATTGTAGTTAAGGTGTTTGTTTATAGATGGTTATATTTGTTTTGATTAATTAACTAGGAACGTTAAAATGAGATCTAAACAAAAATGCTATTTCCCTGCTGCTAAATTTCTGCATTGGCTTATATAAATGTGAGGTTATGCTGCCCTCTGTCTGTTGCTAGCCCACCAGCAATTGAAGTGGAATTTGGACTCTGAAACTTTTTACCTTTAAAGTGGTTTTTTGAGTTGCCACTTACCAGATATTTAATTTCAGTGTTGGAAAATGAACATGAATCTATGTAGACATTTCCTGAATTTGACAAAATGTCCTCAAAGGCCTGTTTTGAAACTGATATTTGTTGATTTTAAATGATTTTGGAGAATACTCATATATAAGTTAAAATGATGTGTTGGTAATCTTGTAAAAAATATTTTGGGTCGATAAACCAAAATGAAGGTAATTTCATTTGGGAAATAAGAGCTAAAAGTACTGGCCCTGTGCTGGAAGCAGAATCACAGAGCATCCTAGGTACTGCTATTACTGTTTCTCAGCTAGCCAAGCCGTCTTGAGGGTAAGGAATGTATACCATAAGGCCTTTGGCTTTTCAGTGAGGTGTATGAGGGCAGTCTGGAAAGTACCCAGCCTTTTTTTTTTTTCTTCCATGTGTCCTGGTTCCACACGGCCATTGTTAATATAACGAGAACAGTTACATGGCTGGATACTTCTGGACAGCCCTTGTATAAAACCTAATGATTTGGTGAAGCCAATTGAGTGATTGAAGATTACCTGGAGGTATTCTTGCATATTCTGATTCATCAGGTCTAGGGTGGAGCCTGAGAGTCTGCATTTCTAACAAACCCTTAGATAATACTGTGGCTGCTGAGTGACTGGGTTTAGAAAAAACAATATTATGTCCCTTTCCCCCCAGTGCTCATGAGATGATGTTGACTGTTTTTGATCTAATAGTAGTGATAGATTTGCACTGAACATCACTTTTAGTTCCAAATGACATGTGACTAATGCTTCTATATGCAAGACAACTGTCTTAAAATTGTAATTAGTCCACTGGGCCATGGAAAGATTAAGCTTATGACCTTAGCATGGTGCTTTGAATTGGTAAGATAAGAGTTTCAAATATTGGTATGCAGAGTGAAATGTCACAATTCCTCAGTGGTGAGGTGAAAAGAGGAAAGGAAATTAATATTTATTGAGTGCTATGTACCATACGCTCTGCTTAATGCTTGTTTAATTCTCACAGCAGCTATTATTTTTCTGACTAGAGTCACAGAAAACTCTTTCAAACTAGAACACAGTGCCTTTGAAGTTAGATCCACTAGGATTTACTGTCTTAGCACTGTGTCCGACTCACTAAATCTCCTTTGCTCATTCCTCTTTATCTTCCTAACTCTTTTTTTTTTCTTTTTCTTTTTTTTTTTTGAGACAGAGTCTCTGTCTGTTACTCTGGGTAGAGTGCAGTGGTGTCATCATAGTTCACTGCAAACTCAAACTCCTGGGCTCAAGCGATCCTCCTGCCTCAGCCTCCCAAGTAGCTGGTACTACAGGCACGCACCACCATGCCTGGCTAATTTTTCTATTTTTTGGTAGAGACGAGGTCTCACTCTTTATCAGGCTGGTCTTGAACTCCTGATCTCAGGTGATCCTTCTGCCTCAGCCTCGTGGAGTGCTAGGATTACAGGTGTGAACCACCGTGCCCGGCCTATCTTATTAACTCTTCAAGGGGTGGAACCCAAGGACTGATTGTAGCCCTAATGAAATATCATCCCATTTGAGGTTTTGAAATGCCATCTGTTTGTTGATGCCTCCCAAATTTATAGTTCCAGACCAGACATATCACCCGAACTCTAAACTTATATATATCCAATGTCCTTTTTGACATCTTCACTTGAGTGACAATAAATACTTGCAATTTAACATGTCCCAAACTAATTCTTTGCTTCATCTCACAAGTGTGTTCTTCCTATAATCTTCTCTGTCTCAGTAAATGCCAACTTCATTCTTTAAGTTGATAGTTGATTGGGTAAAAACCTTAGAGTCAGCCTCGATTCCTGTCTTTCACTCACACCTAGATCTAATCCCTGAGCAAAACTTGTCATTTCTGCCTTGAATATATGGAATCTGAACTACCTGAGTTGAACCCACCATCCTATCTTGCCTGGATTATCGCAGCAAACTCCTTATTGGTCTGTCAGCTTCTACCTTCACACTTTACCATATGTCCACTATAGACTGATGTTGATACTTGCTTGAAATCTTCCAGTGACTTCCATCAGCAGAAAAGTCCTTACAATGGATGACCCAAAGCCTTACCTGATCTGGCCCACTACTCTCCTCTGACTCCATCCCTCAGTGCTGGCTACACTGGCTTCCTTGCAACCAAATATACCCTATCTCTGAGCCTTTGTACGTGTTGTTCCCTCTTCTGTGAATGCTGTCCCCCAGAAATCCACGTGGCCCCTGACCCTTCCAGGTCTCTGCTTCAGTGTTGCCTTGCTGGAGAGGCCTCCCCCCCTGCTTTAAAGTAGTAGCGTTTCTCTGCCTCCACACCCCATTCCTTCTCCATTCTGCTCCATTCCCGTCCGTTTTTAAAAAATTTTTGCAGCTACACCTGCTATCTTATGAAGTGTATTGGTTTACTCTCTGCTTTCTCCAGTGGAATGTCAACCTCATGAGGGCACAGGTTTTGTTTTGCTCCCTGCTATGTTTCCAGGATCTGGAGCGGTGCCTGGTATATAGTAGAGGAACATAGTAGGGACCCAATTAATATTTGCTGAATGAGTGAATAATAGGTGAGCAGGTAATTTAGTTTCTCTCCCTCCCTTTCTTCCTCCACAATAGAATTCTTCACAGAATAATGAAATTTCTCTTGACTTTCTAATTCTTTTTCTAATTTCTTTCTAATTCTTTCTAATTTCTTTTTACTAGTCTGGGGTGTTTTCATGCATTGTAATCTAAAAATCTTATTTCCGTAGTTTCTGATCTTCATTTGGTAACTTTATTCATTTAAGGGTATTGTAGTTTAGCAGATTTAGCTCTTAATCTTAGACTTTTAGGCAGTTAATGATTATCTTTAAAATAGGTTATCCATGAAATAAATCATGACCAAACTCACTTTAGTAAAGGCAGCAGCATTTTAGCCATAGTAGTGAGCTCTGTCAAAAGATTTTCTCTGAACGTTGAAGTTTTAATCCTTTTTGTTTCTTTAATTGATGCTTAGAATCTTGTCACAAAGCTAGAAACATTGAAAAAAAACCCAGTTAATTTCAGTTTTATATTCATTGATTTAAGATTATAAAATTATAATATTTCATTTGGGCATGTCGATTTTATACTAAGGGGCTATCTTCTGTGAGTATTCTAGAACTATTTTAAATATTATGTTGAATTTCCCCTTTCCTCTCTAAAATATGAAACCAAACAAAAAATCAATTTCAGTTAAAGTCAATCTATAGCTATAATTGATTTAGTGTTATTCAATTTAATATGTGGTTAATAAACCCTGAGTTACCTGTTCAGCTATGGGATGGGTAAGTGTTCTTGTACTAAGGAGTTTATTGGATTATCGTGGATCTTTGCGAGCATTTGTACAAATACTTAGAGAAAAAAGCTTTGTGCCTAAATTCAGTAGCAGAGGTGTAAACAAGGTGCAGGGCTCAGGGAGAGAGTAATTCAGTATGTTGTTTTGGGGAGGAAGAAAGTATCCAGTATCCTAGGCTTTTAGAAAGAGTTGGTGTTTGGACTTGAGACATTTTGGGTAGAGAAAAATTGTGTTGAACAAAGGCATAGAGACAAATGGTGTGTTAGGAAATAAGATTTTCTTTGGAAAAAGCATAGATTTTTTGATAAAGAATTGCTAAAAAGGAAGGTGGACTAGATTGAAATTATAGTCTACCATGGTTTTTTTTTTAAAAAACAAAATTTTAACTTTTTTTTTTTTTTTTTAAATTCATCAAGGCAAGTGAGTTTTTGCCAGAGCCTATGTCAGCAGCATTATTTCTTCTTTCTCTGGACATGCCTATTTCTTTGGAATATCCAAATATTCATGAAGCTGTTGTGGCCTATTTGGAACAGCTGAATTCTGAAAACTACAGTATTTATAAACGAACTGCAGAGGCCGTTTATTCAATTGAATGTACCTGCAACTTCCTGTGTGATGTTGGGAAGGAGGTAAAAAGTTTTGCTACTATCTCTTTTAGTGCCCGAGCCCCTGTAGTGACTAGATTACATTATATAAGTGTTTTATATAATGTGATCATGGAGGTGACCATTCCATCACCTTTTCCATATAATGTATAATACTACAATTCCAAGAGTGTCACATTTGCTATATTCTCTTGGTTAGAAGGAAGTCATAGGTTCCATCCACCCTCAAGGGAAGACAATTTGACAAGGAAATGACAACCAGGAGGTGGAATCATGAGAGTTAGCTTAAAGTCTGTTCACCACACTACCAAAAAACGAAAACAAAAACAAACTCTTTTAAATCCCTTTGATGAAATATTTAGGAAATTTAACCTATATTTTTCAAATTCATGGACATATAACAATTGAGTTGTTAGATATAGGATACATTATTACTGAGTCAAATATCAGATTAAGGTAAGGATATGATTTTTATAAGAGTAAAACAAAGACTTCAGATTAATGAATGGTATGTATTCCTAACATCAGTGGTTTTTTAAAAAGCAGCAGTTATAAATGCTTGAATATTTAATAATGAATACCTCTATGAAATAACTTACTGTACATGAACTGAGTGATAATTGATGTAAGCAGAATTATAAGGGCCATTTTAGGGCTTACTTGTGGCCACATTTTTGCTTTAATATTTTATAATCACTTATTATATACTTACACAAAGAACCGATTTCTTTTTGTTAAATACAATCATGAACTACATTATAGGATAAGGATGACTTTAGGTGCAATGTTATAGCAATAATTAAGCATTGATATATACTCCTTTTTAAAATACTATTAGGATATTACTTATTATGCTATCAGTGAAAGGATTAATGAGTCTTAGAGACAGACATTGACTACAATAGTTGTTTATTGTCTGAAAATACCAACATGAATCCTGAAGATCTTGAAGAATTAGGGGCAAAATTCTTACTTCATTTGGCCCCTACAGTGGAGTCTATCTGAACCTCGTATTTATAATTTTCCTTATTAACCCACTGTAGTTTCTTTCTTTCTTTCTTTTTTTTCTTTTCCTTTTGCTACATCTTGATGTCACTAGCTTCTTATTTCCTCTATGATAGAATTTTGAGTTGTGTCTTTAAGTTGAATTATTTCTGTGGCATTCTACATGGTCAGTTAATCACACATGTATTGAATGTCCTCTATGTTCTTAGAACCAGTTAGGATATTAGAAGAGGGAGGTGGGTAATAAAATACACTAGTCCTGCCTTTATTAGGGGAGGTAGGGCTACAAAGAAGAAGTCAAAGAACCAGCTAACTTGATTGTAACTTTAAGCTTACTCAGAGTTAAATAGTAGAAAGTCTCATGTGGTATTTAGCTAGGGATTTTTCTCACATTTTTCTTCCTAGGCTGACGTTTTTAGGTTGCTTGTTGAGAAAGTGGACTTAAACAAATGTGAACAATCTCAGGGTCTCTGAATGATATAATGTCTTAAAGCTGCTTAGTTAGCTGTTAAGAATTTTATTTTATATGAACTTGACATTTATTGCCCCATTCTGCTTCTTTTTTAGGGAGAGAAGAATCTCTTAGAATTAGTGGAGTTGGCAGACCAAGCCTTGCGTAGCTTTTCCTATCATCAGCATTTCCCCTTAATAAAGGAAATCATCTGCATTTGTTCAAAGATGTAATATTTTCTTTCTTAATGTGATTATATTATTATAGGACTGTGTGTGTGTGTGTCTGTGTGTGTAAACTTAGGAATAATGAAAATGAAACCGATCTTCTATCTTTGTTATTATTTTTTAGTTTAAATTGCCTTTGTATGTGTCTGACCTTTAAACTGTACATGTACAGTTGCATTAGGAAAGTTAACTGTTTTATTCAAGATTAAACTTTTAAAATGTCGTGCCTATAATCAAAATGAATACTGCTTGGATTTTTGTACCTTTTTTTTTGGTATTTATCCAGACAATTCAAGCACATTTGTTTATCTTTAAAGTTTTAATTAATAACTTAAATTGAAGATTTTGTTTTGTAAGTTTTATTACTTTGTACCTTTTTTCTTATGTGGATTTGTAGAAAGCACTATGTATTGGTTAATTTATTTTGTGGACATCAAAACAGATTCCTATTTAGAACTTAGTATCATCATTGCTTTTGGAAAGAATAAATTCCATCATGTGATAAATATCAATTACGTATGAGTTTTTAAAGACATTTTGGGTTTTGTTGTACTCTAAGAGAGAACATTCTCTACCCTGAAACAAATAAGTGCTTAGGTAAGTACTTGTTGATATCGGTTGATTAAAAAAGATCCCAGTTGGAGGAATTGGAGTAGGAAGAAATCCCTTCCAATAAACTTGCCATAGATTTCTTGCATGTTTTACATTTTTACCAGCTGGAAATCTGCACAGGCCAGTCCATTACTACAAGGAGAAAGTCAGAAGGTGTTTCTACATATGTTGTCTCACCCGTTGCCACAAGTGAAAGTTGAAACTTACCACTGCTGTCTGGAAATTATTAAGGTGGGGTTTTATTTTGTTTTGTTTTTGGGAACTAATGGTGGATTCTCGTATTATAGCTCCAAAATTAAGTTACTTGACCTTTTGAATGAGATAAAAGAACTATTCTCCCATAGGCCAGGCATGGTGGCTCACACCTGTAATCCTAGCACTCTGGGAGGCTGAGGCAGGAGGATCGCTTGAGCTCAGGAGTTCAAGACCAGCCTGAGCAAGAGCGAGACCTTGTCTCTACTAAAAGTAGAAAAATTAGCCAGGCTTGGTGGTGTGCACCTGTAGTCCCAGCTACTTGAGAGGCTGAGGCAGGAGGATCACTTGAGCCCAGGGGCTTGAGGTTGCAGTGAGCTACGGTGACACCACTGGATTCTACTCAGGGTGACAGAGTGAGACTCTGTCTAAAAAAAAACCCAAAAAACTATTATCTCCCATAAAAAATAGTTGGTAATTATTAGTCAATTCTAGAAAATGTCTACTATTTTAAATTCCGTTAATTTAATAAGTCCAGCAATTAAATTGCTTTGCTAGAAGTTTTATTAAGAATTTATGTTGTGTTACTTAATGATGGTAAAATTGTAAAGTTGACTTCCAGGTATTCAAAAAGTATTTCAGGAAAAGTTTTAGGTTATTATGGCCTAGATTTTATGGTTTCAGGTCTGTTATCTTAGTGATATTTTTCTTTTTCTTTTCTTTTGAAACATATTTATTTTCTTTTAAAATATTAATAATAATTTTTATCATAGAATATTAAATATTTCAATATTGAAAAGAACATTGTCCATAGAGCAATATTTGAAAGTATACATGTTCCTATGTACTCTTGAAAATGTCCTTTTGTATTTAACACTCTTGTAAGTACTATCTGGGTATAACAAATGTTTATATTTTGCCATTTTTTACTTCTGATGAATTTTTATGCAGTGAAATAAAAATACTGCAGTTGTAGAGGAAGCTTCTTTCCTTTCTCTTCCTTCTTCTTCCACAAACATGGCCTAGCCACTCTCAAAAAGTTGGTGTATATCCTTCCCATCCATGTTTTTTTATGTATTTTAATATATAAATGAGTGTCTTTATAAATAATATTAATATTTACTATTGTTTTGTCTGTTTAATATATATAATTTCATCCGGAACATGTTTTTGCTTATTGTTCCTTCCATTTAATAGTAGGCTTTGAGATCTACCTACTTCATTCATCTTAACTGCTATTAAGTTGGAATATAATTCTTTGTATTTATTGATAAATATTTAGATTCAGTCACCTTTTTACTGAAGTAAGTTTTTCAGTATTTTCAATGACAGTCTATGACTATGTGCATATGTTTGAAGATGTCTTGATTTCACCTTACACTTTTTTGTTTGAGGTGGGGTCTCACTATGTTGCCCAGACTGGAGTACAGTGGCTACTCACAGGCGTGATCATAGAGAGGTGTGATCATAGAGCACCGCAACCTTGAACTCCTGGGCTCAAGCCATATTCCAGCCTCAGCTGCCTGAGTAGCTGGGACTACAGGCGTGTGCCACTGTGCCTGACTTTGCCTTACTCTTGAATAATAATTTAGCTGGATATATAATTATATGTTGACTGCCATTTTTCCATCTGCTATCAGTTAAATTATAATTTCTCTTTGTTTTTTTCCCCCCTCTAATTTTTATTCAGATCTTTTCCTTGAATCTGGCGTTCTGTGGGTTCATTACAATGTGTCTTCATGCATATTTATTTTTCTGTTTATCTTGTTTAGGACTCTTCAGTCTGAATGTTCATGTCTGCCTTCATTTCTGGATGATTCTCAGTCATTATTATTTTGAATATTGCTCTTCTCCTATCCTTGCTATTCTCTCTAAGTGGAACTCTTATTAGATCTATGTTAGCCCTTCTTATTTCACCTTTGTGTCTTTTAAACCCACTTTCATATTTTCCATATCTTTTTTAGTTGTGTTTGGATAGAATTCCTCACTGCTGTCATTTCAGTATGATTTGCTTTTTTAAATTGTGGTAAAATACATATAACATAAAATTTACCACATTTTATGGTAAACTTTTAAATTGTACAGTTTAGTGGCATAAGTACATTCACATTGTTTTACCACCATCACCATTACTCATCTCCAGAACTTTTTCATCTTCCCAGAATAAAACTCTGTACTAATTACACAGTAACTCCCCATTCTCCTCTCCCTCCAGCCCCTGGCAACTACCATTCCACTTTCTGTCTCTATGAGTTTTACTTCTCTAGGTAATTTATATAAGTGGAATCCTACAGTATTCATCTTTTTGTGACTGGCTTATTTCACTTAGCATAAGGTCCTCAAGGTTCTTCTGTGTACAGCATGTATCAAAATTTCATTCCTTTTTAAGCCTTAATAATATTCCATCATATGTATATACAGGTTGAACATCCCAAATCAAAAAATTTAAAATCTGAAAGGTTCCAAAATCCAAAACTTTCTGAGCACTGACTCAAAGGAAATGCTCATTGGAGCATTTCGGATTTTGGAATTTTGGATTAGGAATGCTCAATTGGTAAGTATAATGTAAATATTCCAAAGTTGGAGAAGTTCCAAAATCTGAAACACTTCGGGTCCCGAGCATTTCAGGTAAGGGATACTCAACCTGTACCACATTTCATTTATCCATTCATCCATTGATGGACGTTTGGGTTGTTTCCATCTTTTTGCTATTATGAACTATGCTGTTATGAACATGTGTGTACAAATATTTCTTTGAGACTCTGCTTTTAATTCTTTGAGTATATACCCAGAAGTGGAATTGCTGGATCATATTGGATAATTCTATGTTTAGTTGAGGAGCTGCCATATTATATTTTCCACAGTGGCTGTACCATTTTACATTCCCACCAACAGTGCACGAGGGTTCCATTTTCTCTGTATCCTTGCCAACAGTTGTTTTCTGGTTTTTTTTGTTTGTTGTTTGTTTTTTGATAGTTAATATCCTAATGTGTGTATTCCATTGTGATTGCTTTTTAATTTATTCATCAAATTTTGAATATCAGTCATTCTATTTTTCATTTCTATACCTTTTCTCTGCTTTTTTAATTGACTTGTTCTTTTTTCATTGTAGTCTTTCATTAGTTTCTTCTTTTGTGTCATTATAAATTTTAAATGAACTTGTTTTATAATTTTGTTTAGATTATTCTGTTATTTAGAATTCTCTCATTTGTTAAAGCTATTGACTAACTCTCCCTTATGTTGTCGATTTTTGCAGATCCTTTTATTTATGATTGTCAAGTCATCTTTGGCAGGGTAGTTTTTCTCCCATGATCTTGTATTCTCTAGATAGTGATTTTATATGTGCTTCTGCCTTGTCCTTGACAAGGCAGAATTAGAGGTGGGAGGGGTTTGTTATGAAGGTATATTCTCATTTGAATATGTTGAAATACTCATCAAAAGAGCTAGTAGGGAAGGAAAGTTTGAAGGTAGAGGGTGGCAGTGGCTAATTAAAAGAAGTTAGTGTCTTTGAAAGTTGAAGGCAGTGGGATCCAGAACACAATGGCTAATTGGGGTTTGTGCGTTTAGGTGTAACCGGAAGTTGAAGGAACCTCCTTCTGTTGAGTCTGTATTTTCTCTGTGATTGAAAGTAAGTGGGATGTTCAGTGTGTTTGAAATGACTGATGTGGGTAGATATTTGATAAGATCAAGTAATAGGATTTTTGGGCTGCATTGAGAGCCTAGTTGATTGTGTCCATAATCTTAATAGTGAAACTAATCTACTTTGCATGCCTATCTTTGGCTAGCTATTTGTGGTTTTGGGGAATGTGAACATTTGGATCCATCAAGGGTTGGGATATTTCGCTGCTGGTGGGAAGGAAGGCAGGCCACTGGTGGAAGTGAGCTGAGTAGTTGAAGTGATAGACTATAGAGTCAAAGGATGTAAAGACTAGAGGGAAGAAAGTAGAAGGGTTTATGGACTGGAGGTCGAAGAAGGAGTATATTGTAAGTTACAATTGTTTACAATTTTAGAGGTAGAACAAGTGAAAAGTTGAAGTGTTCCTGAGGTATGTGGCAGGTGTCATTGACATGAAGAGGTCAAGGAGCTAAGATCCCTATATTTGGGGTAGTTCTTACACCCCGAAATTAAAAATGGTGGAATATGATTTGATGTTTAGATCCTTGAGGTAGATTTTAAATAATTATTGGAAATAGAAAATTTTTTGGATAGGGAAAGGTTTGGTGTAAACCAGATTATTGATGGATGGAATCATTTTGTTGCATGATAAATTTGAAGTAGGAGTTTTCTGGATGTTAATTTGTTACAGGAATGATAGAAAAAAAGGAAGGTCAGAAACAAACATGTATGAGTCTGGAATTTGTTTTAAAAAATGCACTGAATTCATTAGTGATTTTGAAAATTCTAAATTCTATTGTAATTTTTATAACTAAGTAGTATACATTTTGTTTGTTGGAATAATTTGGGTTTAAGTTGAAGGATATTTTTTGATCAAACTCAGCTTATTATCCTAGTTGTAAAAGGAGGAAATAATAAAAGATTGTGAGCTTTCATTCAGTGTTTTACTTTCTTGTTAACTATTTGGGAATTTATGTTAGTTGATACTGTTCTCTTGCAAAATAAAATTGTAATTTTTCTTTCCTCACAAAAGATATTCATCTGTATAATACAATAAGGTTTTTAAGAATTGATACATATTTATTTTTAGGGAGTTATAATAATCATTAAGTCAAAAACTCCAAATGATGAGGTTTCTTCTACTTAGCCTGTATCATAAGGATATGGTATCTTAGTTTAGATATAAGGAGTTTTATAGGGATCTCATTTTTATTGGCTATATCTTTCATATGATATTATTCCAGTGTCTTTTGGTAAATTCCTGAGGCATTGCTGCAACTCTACATAATCTAAATGTAGGAGCATGCTACTAATGTATAGGTTACTTTTTCCAAATAGGCAACTCAACTTTTTATTTTAAGACTTATTTTGAGGAAAGGATGGGAAAGAGGCAAAACAGTTTTTATTTATGGGTAATTGTATGGTAACCCCTTCTGTGTTATTTACATATGACATTCATCCCATAATAGTTACTGGACATTTACTATATGCTAGACTTTAGTGATATAGTGGTATAAAGTATGGAAAAGACTCTTGTGGTCCTACTTTCTGATGGAGGAGAGAGATAAGTGTGTGTGTGTGTGTGTGTGTGTGTATATATAAAATTAAAAATATACTGTATAAGTACATAAAAAGTGTATGTATACGTGTGTGTGTGTATATATATAGTATTATAAAGAAAATAAAAAAGATAAAGGAATAGAGAATGACTAGGTAATGTGGGCTCAAATTTAGGTAGGCTGGCTAGGGAGGGAGGGGGAGAGAGCTTCTAGGCAGAGGAAACAGCAGGTGAAAAGTCTCTGCTTTTTAGGTGAGAGTACATTTTGCATGTTTCAGAGACAAAAGAAGATCAGTGTGGTTGGGGCATAATGAGAGAATAGGAAAATGGTACCAGATTGGGTATGAGAGGTAGGCAGGGGGCCTGTTCATGCCTTGCCAGATATAGTAAAGCTTTGAATTTTATTCTAAGTACAGCAAGAAGCTATGAATGATTTTAAACAGGAGAATGACTTGATCTGATTAGCTTTCTAAAAAGACCACTTTTCCTGTTGTGTGGGGAATGGATTGTAGGGGGTCAGGAGTGGAAGCAAGAACACCAGTTCCACCATTGTAGTAGCCCTGATGAGATATGATGGTATGGAGGAGATGAAGAGAAGGGAATGAATTCAAGATATACTGTGGACGTAAAGCTAATTGGTTTTGCTGATAATGGGAGTAGGGGATAGAGAGTGATCTAGGGTGAATTTTAAGGTTTTGGGTTTGGCAGTTGGATTGATGGTGTTGTCCCAAATATGAGATTGTGGGTTGGATAGAATTCTGTTTTAAACCTATGTTTGATATGCCTTTTTGCATCAAGTGCAGATGTTAAGTAGACTGTTAAATATAATAATAATGCTAATAATTATGATAATAATGGTAGCAGCTAATATTTATTGGGCATTTACTCTATGTACCAAGTACTTTTATAAATATGTTAACTCATTTAATCCTCATAATTGTGAGCTAAGTACTACCTCTTTCTAAAAACAGAGTTGGCTACTTGGGAGGTTGAGGCCAGAAGATTGCTTGAGCCTAGGAGTTCAGGGCTGCACTGAGTACTATACACATACATATAAAAATATATATATATATATTTTTCCATCTTCTTGGAATTTGTGATATGCAGTGATCTATAATTGTGCCAGTGCACTCCAGCCTGGGCAACAGAGCGAGACCCCGTCTCTAAAAACATGAAATAAAGACAGAGATGCTTTGGATTTGTCCAAAGTCATTCAACCAAAAATGGTAAGACTGAGCTTTGAACCCAGATAGTCTGACTCCAAAGGCCATATTCTTAAACATTGCACCATACTACCTTTGGCCTATGGAGCCTAGATTAGGTGTGAAATTTTCAGTCATCAGCATAGAGATGACATTTAAAGCCACAAGCTTTGGTTAGGATCGTTTACTGAGAGATAAGGGAAGAGAAGGCCTTTTAGGATCTAAGCAGTTAGAAGGTGGGCACAGAAGGAGCCCGTAATGCAGACAGGAGTGTCAGCAAGATGGGAAGGAATAGTCAGATGAGAACAGAAATGAACCATTTGGGTTTGGTATCACAGAGGTCGTTGGTGTCCTTGACAAGAAGCTTCCGTGGAGCAGCGAGAATGGTCGTCCTGCTGGTGTGGGTTGAAGAGAGCTTGGCAAGTGAGGGAGCAGAGACTGAAGACAGAGACTACCTTCGAGGGTGTGTGCTGTGAAGCAGAACTGGAAAATGCGTTGTTATCAGGAGAGGGGGTTTGGTCCAGACACAGAGTGTGTCGTATGACGATTGGAGTAATCCTGTGAAGAAGAAGAAGAAAGTAAAGGTGCTGGAGAAAAAGAAGACAGTTGTAGGAACTAAATCTTGATGCCAGGAGCAGGTAGGGTGCAGCTTAGTGGGTAGAGATCAGTCTTGGATAGGATTTATGGCATGTATCTGTTGTAAGAAGGCCGATGTGGTCAGGTTGATATAGTGATGGGAAAAGAAAGTTGTTTCATTAAGGATTAGGTATTATTCCTATTTTATGGATGAATAAACTGAAGCTCAGAGAGTTTAAGTATCTTAAGGAAGTAAGTGACAGCTATTTTTAAACTTTAGAGGTGAGGCATTAGCTCTTTCAAAAGCTTGGAACGTGAAGTTGTTGTCTGTGGCATGAAGTTAGTTAAAATGAAAAAAATACTTATGTATATTCATATGTGTGTGTGTGAGTGTGTGTATGTAACTTTTTGACCTTTGAATTGTTGGTAATGGTTAGGAAGTACTAATTTGTAGGATGAGAAAAATTAATTATATTTATATAACTCATTATTGATTGTATTTTTATATTCTATATTGTATTTAAATTCACTTAATATTTCAATTAGCCTTTTTTCCCCCTTACAATAGCTGCTAACAAAATATTATTCTGTATTACAGATTGAGAAAAGATTGTTATAGTAACTCTAAGAGATGGTACAGAGTTATTACTTACATTTCAGGTGCATAGTTGCATTGATGATAAAAATCCCAGATATATGTTGTCTCCCATGACTTTAAGTCTTTCAATTTGAATTTTGTTTTTCTTTCTCAAAGTTCATTAAGTAAAATGCGAACACCTTGGATAAATTTATTATTTTGTTTGTGTCCTTGTCCTGTCATTATAAACAACTTTAAGAGATTATGGCTGTCTCAGCTGTTTGGTTATTTAATTTATCAAGACTGTGCTTGTTGGCAGAAAGTAATATGTATCTCATACAAACTCAAAAACTGTTAGATAGGAGAGTCTTTTTCATTATCTGTTAAAAGAAAAGTTTCAATGAAGTAAAAACAAAAATTAAAATTGGACTACAAACAGAAGAATTTTTCTTTTGGAAAAATCAGTACCACTAATTTTTAAATACTTTTTTGTATTATTTTACAGGAATGTTTAGGTGTACATAATGTCACTAAACCTGTATCTTCACTTTGTAATGGAATTCATTTTCTACTTCATCCTAAAGTTCTGTATGAAATCTCTGCATTTGGCATTCAAGAACCCAAAAGTGAGGTATGGTATGTTAAAAATAAGTGCAAAAATTGCATATTCAGCTAAATCAAGGTAATAGTCTAATAGAACTACATAGTATGATGAGAAACTAAAAAGAAACTTGTCTTTGATGTGTTGGTTTAGTTAAGGTGTTATTTAAATAAAGAGAAATGCTCAAGAAAATGTGGAAATGAAAATACAAGACATAATTTCAAAGAATTCAGGTCAAATGTTTATATTTTTCATCTAAGATGTAGGGAACTATACAGTGCAAGTAGTTATAGTAAGCAGCTTATTTCAGTAAGGGAAATTTTTATTCAAGGGAAAAATATACATTAGAGGTAAAAAAAATGGAAATCGTTAAGGGAGAAAAACTGGTTGAGAATAGAATGTAAAATGATGCTATGAAAATATGAACATTTGAAGAAAGAGATGTTAATTATAGCTCCTTTCCAGATTCTATAAAATGTTACAGGTATGTTAGATGACCTAGTGGGGCATCTCATTTTACTGTATTATTGGATCTGTGTTGTTGAGCAGGTGAATGCTGCTGCCAAGGCCATTCTCTTGTGTCTGCTTCAGGGACGATTGATGATGACAGCACTGACCTGGAACAAGTTTATTGAATCTCTCTGTCCTGTCATTCCAGTACTACAGGTATTCTGTATAGTTCACCTTTTACAGTACCATTTATCTTTGGCTGAGTGTGATTGATTTAAAAGCCTGTAAACAGCCAAACTGTTATGTTGTGAGAGAAATGAAGAGAAGCCGTGAAGGTACTATGGATAAGTTAACAGGAAGTGGGTGGCTGTCTTGTTTCTGGCAGAAGGTTAAACAAGGATAGCTAATTTGTCTGTATGTACTTTATATATGTAGGTGGGAGGTTAAAAAGTAAGGTGCAGGCAGTTAGCATTGTGAAAAAAGGAACTCAACCTTATATAAAGGCTTTTAGGCAAAGCTAACTGTACTTTTTAAGCAGACCTTACATAACGGGTTTGCCTCATTAATTCTATATGTGCATATATATGTGATTAGAGTGATACCTTGATTAATATGCTCTTGGAAACAAAGCTTTTTTAGCAGTCCTTCTGGTCATTAAAGGAGTGAGGGAAATTCAGGTCTCTGCCTTCCTTGGATGAAAAGGCAAAGATAGGAAACGCCATCATAGGCACAATCCTCTTTTAGAGGAGAGAGCCCAAGCCTTGGGCCTTGAGACTCACATGGTCCTGTTTGTAGCACTCCGTCTTTCTACTCTTGGGGATGGGCTGACAATCTGTGAGGTACCTCATCCAGGGGAGGTGCCACTACTAGAATCTTAGAAAATAGAAAAATCAGCAAGTGTTAAAAGGGTTCCTGAGATTCTCCCGTATGTACTTTCTTTTAAATATAGTTTTATGTAGGCTTCTTACATCATGTAGGTTATTTTGAAAAATGATTATTTTATTTAGCTGGATTGAAAGAAATTTATGAGTTGCTTGACAGGCCGATACAATTCTTATTTTCAAGTTGAAAAGTTAATATATATAAAATTGAACAATAATTTCTCTTTAAAAAAAATCTCTCTAGGGCTATGCTGACACAGAAGATCCTTTGGGTAACTGCATTCTCCTTTTAAGCAAAGCGAGTTCTGAGGCAGAAGAGATTCTCCCCTGTACTACCCGATTAAAGTCTATCCTGCGACTTTTGCTGGTGAAAAAGCCATCGTGAGTACAATGTAATCTTTTGAATATCAGAGATAAATGGAAACATTCTAAGAAAGTATAGTAATTATATCAATCTGAAACAAAGTAGAACTAAAGAATTTAAAGGAAGGTGATTGTCCATTATTAGACAGAGAAAGGAAACTAATGTGTCAAACTAAGCAGATACAAGGTCTTTGGATGCTTGCCTGAAACGTTTCATCCATTTTACAGCCTAGTTATCCCTTGCCAGATCAGTTTGTGCTATGGTACTGCTACTGAGTACTATTCAGTAGGGCTCTACACAAGTTGGGGAGCCATGGAGATAAATAGATTGCGAAAATTACAGTGCATTCCCATCTTCTCTTCTCTTTAGAAATTGTTAGTCTCCTGGAGTGATCCTTTTCTAAACGTCTGTTCTGGAAATTAAGTTTTTTGTATGTGTAATGGGCCAATTGCCGCATATACCAGAGTTAGGTATTTTAATTTCATTTAGCTTGTGGTATTACTTGGGAAACTGAAAAAGTATGCTTTCCTTGACCACCCATTAATATGGGCATCGTTTTAATTAAAAGAAGAGGGAGAAAGATACTGTTTTCCTTCCTTCTCTGTCAAGGCAACATGAATCTTCTCTGTTACTCTCTTTAGGTACCAGTGGTTAGATTTTCTCTTACTGAGGAAAAAAAAAGCTTAGAGTCAAGATGGATAAGTAGTGATAAAGAGGAAGAGTTGGTTGAAAAGGCTAGGGGCAACAGACAGACATTCTTTTGACAATGGATAATTTTGTTTTCCCCAAACCTTATGTCAGGATAATACAGCAGCTTGTTTATAAAGAGATGATTAGACTGAAAAATAAGGAAGTAGGTGGAAATAAACTAAAACGTTGAGAGAATAGAAAGAGGAAAATCAAAGAAAGAAACTAAAAATATCTATATAGTGTAGAGAGTAACATTTCCATAAACTTCATGTAGGCAGGAACCCTGTTCATTAGCTAATCTCTATATCCTCAGAACTTCCTAGAGTACCTTATATGTAAATATACAGTTATGTGTTGCTTAACGACAGGGATATGTTCTAAGAAGTGCTTCTTTAGGCAATTTTGTCCTTGTGTGAACGTCATAGGGTGTACTAATACAAACTTATATGTGATCTAGCCTATTTCACACCTAGGCTATATGGTATAGCCTGTTGCTTCTAGGCTACAAACCTGTACAGCATGGTACTGTACTGAATACCATAGGTATTTGTAACACAATGGTAAGTATTTGTGTATCTAAGAATATCTAAACATAGAAAATGTATAATAAAAATATAGTATTATAATCTTACAGGACCACTGTTGTATATGTAGTCCATCGTTGACCAAAATGTTGTTATGTTATACAAGGCATGACTCTACTAAAAAACTATTAGTTGAAAGAAGTAAATACGTATATAGGAATAACTGGATGCTGGCACTTCATGCTAAGCCTAAAAATTGCTAAATTTATACAACAGAGAAGAAGATGCATAAATATATGCTTTACATATCCCATCTCTAGCCTTCTTTACTAGGGGTTGTAACTGTCTGTAAATTGGCAACACCGGATTTTAATATAGATATCATTGGCTTGGAATGAAAGGAACAAAGGAAAACTATTAGGTGGGTGTTTAGCCTTTCTAAGCTTGCATGAGGTAACTCAGCAAATGGGAGAGTGGGAAAGTTTGCTTGACTTCTCATACCATCTTGGAGTAAATATTAGTCCTCTGGAGATGGTATCTATTAGTAATATTTCAGTAAATGTCTGCTTTCTGTTAATTATGCAAGTATTTATTGAGTGTCTACCATAGGCCTATGAGCTGTGGTCAGCTATGGGAATGAAGCAGTACAGAATACAGACATGGACCCTGCCCTTTCAGAATTTGGCATGTAATTGGGAAGATAGATGTTATTATCAATTATACTTTATTATTAATTGTCATAAAGTAAGATACATGTTATGATACTGGGGCTTCAGGGTGACAGGCCCACATATAGCAAGGTGACTCAACCTAGCCTGTAGTAGGGAGGCCTCCCTGAGTGTGTGTATTTTAATTGTTGTCTTATAGGTAGTACTTAAAACCTGGCAACTTGTATTATTGCTTAAAATTTGCCCAGTTTCCAGGTAGTTCAAGAACCTATCAGAGAAGTGACAGATACATGGTTGTTTCAGTATCTCCCACCTTGTGGAGCTTTGTCCTCTTGATGGTTTTTCTATTTTATTGTTTAGTGGCATATAGTATTTTATCTTTTCTTGAAAAGTCTCCCATCCCTCCACTCAACTGACCTTAATCCTAATCCCTTCTAGGTAAAGAATTTTAATGGGAATCAGAAGTATGTGTATATTTATATTTGAGAGGAATTTTTTTTTTTTTTTTTTGAGATGGAGTCTTGCTCTGTCGCCCCAGCTAGAGTGCAGTGGCGTCATCATAACTCACTGCAGTCTCAAACTCCTGGGCTCAAGCGAGCCTCCTGCCTCAGCCTCCTGAGTAGCTGGGACTACAGGTGTGCGCCACCATGCCCAGCTAATTTTTTCTATTTTTCTATTTATTTATTTATTTTATGAAGGGGGCCAGTGAAGAGGGGGGTTCAATTTCCTTTTTTTTTTTTTTTTTGAGACAGGGTCTCATTCTGTCACCCTGGGTAGAGTGCAGTGGCATCATTGTAGCTCACTGCAACCTCACACTCCTGGGCTCAAGCGATCCTCCTGCCTCAGCTTCCTGAGTACCTGGGACTACAGGTGTGTGCCATGATGCCTGGCTAATTTTTCTACTTTTAGTAGAGACGAAGTCTCACTCTTGCTCAGGCTGGTCTTGAACTCCTGAGCTCAAGCAGTCCTCCTGCCTTGGCCTCCCAGAGTGCTAGGATTACAGACATGAGCCACTGCCCCTGGCCTATATTTGAGAGGAATCTGTTTGATGTCTAATAGATGAGTTTCATACATTGCAGTGATATCACACTTTAGTTATTAGGGAATTACTCTACTGGAGGTTTGACTTAATGTTTGGACTCTGGTCATGGGTCTGTGATACTTTATGGTTGAAATAGATCACTATATTTGAAGTTAGGAGTTAAAGATTTAAGTTGCGGATCAACTTATTGAAGTTGACTGTGATATATAGTCTCAGTGAATCTGTCTTTTTTGTAATTGTTAATTATTCTTTGTCTCTGATATTTATTTTATAAATATAAAATTGAATAAATGTTTTATTCAAAAGATTTTATTAGTAGAAAAAGTAAGTTATTACTAGTAATGGCAGTATGACTAATTTACTTTGTTGATATATGATAATTTTTTTAATTATATGCCTTTTTAGTAGACATTTATATATTACAAATTTTGACTTAAATACTTTGTTTTTCTAGGGTCCGTTCACTAGCATTAAAGCTTTTAGCCTTTCATCTTAGAAGTGAAGAAGGGGCTGATACAAAGCGCCCTTTAATAGATGCCAGAGTTCTCTCCAGAGTTACTAATTTATTTATTGTGAAAAAACCTATTGAACTGAAACTGGATGACAGAAAAGAACTGGTTATTAAGGTGACTATAACTTTTGAGTTTATTACTGTGTGATTATTTGATACATTTGCATATCTCACATTTTATGTGACATTCTTCAGTTTGTGTATGTCCTGGGGAGGGAGAGAAGTGTGGTGATTCAGGGCTAGATTGAAATTGTGTTCCGGCTTCATCTGGCTTCTAGATACATTTATTTATTGAGTAAATATTTATTGAACAAATATTTCTACTATATGCCAAAGCATTATGTCCCTTTTAATTTAATACATATACCAGAAATGCAAATTATTTTGAATAGTATCTTTTTTTGTTTTTGAAATAGAGTCTTGCTCTGTGGACCTGGCTACATTGCCATGTCATCATCATAGCTCACTGCAACCTCAAACTCCTGGGCTCAAGCGATCCTCCTGCCTCAGCCTCCCAAGTAGCTAGGACTACAGGCATGCGCCACCACGCCCGGCTAATTGTTTCTATTTGTTGTAGAGATGGGGTCTCGCTCTTGCCCAGGCTGGTCTTGAACTCCTCCTGACCTCAAGTGATCCTTCTGCCTTGGCCTCCTAGAATGCTAGGATTATAGGCATGAGCCACTGCGTCTGGCCTGAATAGTATGTTAAATACAACATAAGGTGAAGCTAGTGGAAAGAAATTTTGTGATGACTTTTAAAAATAAACATCACGTAACATAAAAAAACTTTTCTTGTTTTTATGTTGGAAATTGCCTATAATTGCAAAAAAAGGAAAAGTTTTTATGACAAAGTGTCAGCCTCTTCATTATGAGAGAAAAAAAATAATATAGGAGGCAAAGGCAATTTCTCTTTCTGTTAAATGTTACAATGGTTCTGAGATTTTCCTTATTAACCTCTTTTCTAAATCTTTGGTTCCTTACGTACCAAATGATTTATAATCCATTTCCCTTTTTTTAAAAAATTTTTTATTTTTAATATTAAGGGGGGGGCGTTGTGAGACGGGTCATCTAGTTGCATTTTTTTTTTTGTAGAGACAGAGTCCTCGCTCTGTTGCCCTGGATAGAGTGCAGTGGCGTCATTGCAGCTCACCGCAACCTCCAACTCCTAGGTTCAAGCTATCCTCCTGCCTCAGCCTCCCGAGTAGCTGGAACTACAGGCATGCACCACAATGCCCGGCTGATTTTTTTTTCCTGGAGATGGGGTCTCACTCTTGCTCAGGCTGGTTTCGAACTCCTGAGCTCAAGCAATCCACCTGGCTTGGCCTCCCAGAGAGCTAGGATTACAGGAGTGAGCTACCGCACCCGGCCCATTTCCCTGTCTTTAGTCAGTTCTGCACCTATATCCTACTGGACCAATGCAGAATTTTATAAAGAAAGCTGTCCATTATCTTCATTGATTCATTCCTGTATTTCATACCTTCTCATTTCACTTCAAATTTGCAATCTGTCGGTTTTTATTTAAGTTTAGACTAGTTCACCAAAGTGTGTAGTAGTACTTTAGAGCCACAGGTAATACAATGTTTTTATGGAGAAACACATTCAGTGTTCTTACCTAAATGTTCAGGGCCGTGTGACAGCCCTGGCAGAATTGGAGAATCTTCCACTAGCCACCACATATCAGGTCTGGCTGGGGACTCCCTGAGTACTAAACCATTGGCAGTCACTCCTGTGCCTGTGTATGGTATGGAGGAAGGCAGGGGGAGGGGGCATTCTGGTACTGTTTACTTTGAGTCCATATTAGGCTAAAAGATAGCAATGGGTAGGAGAAAGAAAGCGGGTCATCCTTTTCCTTTCCCATTTTCCTATTGTCAGTTTTGCCACCTCAGACTCTGTTCTGGTATGAAGTAACAAGGACTGGTATGGGGGTGGCTCTGTTCGGGTACCAGGCAGCAAGTCCCAGAGTGCTGTCCGTTCTGGGGTCTTTCAAGAGGAAGAAGGGAGAAGGTCTTGGGAATTCCAGCCGGTGGCTTTTGGGAGCAACAGGGAAATCTTGAGTCATAGGTCTGGGTTGCTCTTCTCAGGTTAGCCTGGTACTACCTGTAGAGATATTAGGGAACATGGATGTTTCTGTGTCATTTTTAAGGTGGCTAATGGATTAATGGGTTATGAATGACTTCCTAGCAAAAATGTGTATTAAGAATAAAGGCTTATTTGACATGGTGGCTCTTTGTTTTGGATCCTAAGTTCCTCCCTGAACTATCTCATCATTGTTGCAAATTACATGTAAATATATTGATTATTTAAGTAAGTTGACTTTTTGAACTTTTGTTCATATGGCACGAATTATAAAATTTTATTGGAGAATTGGGAGCAGATGAAAAGTGTAATTTTTTTGTTCTTGTTGATTATAGTTGGAGACTGTTGAAAAGGTATATGAAATCTTCACCTCAGATGATGTTGATCTTGTTTTGAGAAAGTCAGCCGCAGAACAGTTAGCTGTGATTATGCAAGGTAATGTCTTTTAAAGAAAATGATTGCTGTACTGCTGATAATAGAATTTTAGATTGCTGTATTTAGTTGATCAAGGGGTTGGCAAACTGTGGATTATGAGCCAGATCCAGCCTGTGGCCTTTTTTTTTTTTTTTTTTACAGTCCTCAATTTAAGAATGGTTTTTGCATCATTAGAGTTGTTAAAAAAAGAAAACCAAAGAGTATGGGACAGACCATATGTGGCCAGCAAAGTCTAACAACATATTTGTTACCTGGTTCTTTACAGAAAAAGTTTGTTGACCTCTTATCATTATTTGACCTGGAGAATGTTATTTGATAGAATTATCTTCCTTCTAAAATATTGATACAATTCTGACAGTAAAGTACATGTTTCTTTCTCAATTTACCTAGTATATGATGTTTTCAATTTGTACCATCTTGCTTAGAGAAATTAATTAAACAGTACTTTTGTGGGTAGGTAAAAAGAAAATAATGCAGTACAGCTATATGTTTTCTTTAAGGGTTTATTTTTAAAAGCAACTAGTAAAATGTATTGTTATCTTTGTTTGTAGTATTGTTATTCCATAGGCTTCCATTCTTTGGGCTAGTTTTTATTTTTCCCTATATGTGATGTATATACTTTAATATTTGTGAGAAATTATAACTTTGCATTTACATAAAAAGATTTTTGTGGTTAGCATTCCTTGTCTTGATGTTAATTGGAAACTGGGATGAGAATAACTTGAAAAACCATATTCAACATATTTGTAGTTTTCATAACAATAATATAGACTACAAAAAATAAGGCTTTAAAAATGTGGAGAGCCTTGGTTAAGAAAAGATTAAGAAAACCTCTTTTAGAGTATTCCTTTAATATTGGTAACATTTCAAAAGTATAACTTACAATTTGTTATGTGCTATATGGGGGGTAGTGGCAACTTTTTTTTAAAAGTAGTAGCTAAAGGTTGTTACAGTGATAGCTATGAGTTCAATCTCTGTGTGTGTGTGTGTGTGTATGTATGTATGTGTGTTTCTCAATGAGAATATAGGAGAAAATTTGTCTGCAAGTTGTCACATACTTGCAACTAATCTATAAGCAACTAAAGTTTTTGGCTCTAGTAACATGTGCTTGTGTGTGTTTGTGTGTATATAAAATCCTTTTGTGTGTATACAAAAAAACCTTTATTACGAACATAGTATATATATGTTTATTAAAAAGAGTTCATATTCTTCAGAAATATATAGAGTATATAGTAATCCTGTTTCTTTTATATTTGCTATTAATAGCTTGAGGCTAGAGTTTTTTATTAATAGAAAAATGTTCATGTTGCAAGCCATGTTTACACATTAGCTTGTGGAGAATTTTAAATGTTTTGAGGTGATGAATTTGGAAAAGAGAAGCAATGTCAATGAAACGATGTAAAGAAGATAATTTGCCATGTACAAACAAAAGGATTCATCTATACACTTAAAATTCTATTACTTTTCATAGTCTGAACTAGTTCACATAATTCTTTTTTATAGTTTTGTTTTTTATATTTCATAAGTAAGATATGCTTGTTACTTAAATGTTTTCAAATTGTACAGATGTATATAAAGTAAAAAGTTAAGAGTTTCATTCTCAATTTCAATTCCAGGTGTAAGTATTTTTAATAGTTCAACATGTGGATATCAGTTCTGTATATTTCAAAATAAATATGTTTTTAAAGCTAAAAAAATGTTCTTTAACTTTTAGTAACTTTTTTTGGTCTACAGATATTAAGATGCATGCTGTGGTGAAAAAGTTATGCTTAATTGACAAGATAATTGAGTATTTAAATGCATGTGTGGGTCAAGATGGCAAGGTAAGACAAATGTGTATCTAGACATATTTTTACAGGCTGGTGTTTTTATTAATCAGATCTGAACTTGAATTCAGCTGAATTTGGATAAGTGCTTGGATTTTAAGTCTTAAGTAACACCCCCTATCTTGTTCATTTTTTATTATGTTATTAAGTATGGCGTCTCTCATTTCCTTAAGTACTATGTTTGAGAGTTGATATCTCTTTCATTTCACTTTGACACTTCTTGGGTTTTTTGTTTTTTATTGTGAAGGTACATCCTCATTCTTTCAAACGCACATTTTAGCTTGTTATTATCTTTCACATTTTTTTTTAGAGCAATTTTTGTAACACCATGGATAAGTCAAAAATTCATATTATTTTTGAATATGAGTTCTGTCGTGGAACCAGTGCAGCACAGACGGTCAAAATATCAATGAAGTGTTTGGGAAGGATGTGGCTAATGAACACACAATACATCAATGGTTTTAGAAGTTCCGTTCTGTTGAGTTTAATCCTGAAAATGAGCCATATGGGTGACCTGAGACCAAGGTGAATAATGATGAGCTGAAAGCTGTAGTGGAAGTGAATCCATCTCGACGTATGTGTAAGTTAGCAGCAAGGTCTGACATTACTATTCCAACTATATTGGACCATTTGAAACAAATGGGCAAGGTAAAGAAGCTGGATAGATGGGTTCCACTTGAATTAAACGAGTATCAGAAGAGAAATCATCCCGAAGCTTGCCTTTCTTTGCTGTTATGACATAAGGGCAAATCATTTCTACACCATATTGTTACGTGTGATGAAAAATGGATTCTTTTTGACAATTGCAAGCGTTCAGCACAATGGTTGGATAAAGATAAAGTGTCGAAACACAGTCCAAAACCTAATATTCATCAGAAAAAGCTAATGGTGTCTGTTTGGTGGTCCAGTGCTGGTCTTATCCACTACTTCATGAAACCTGGTCAAGTCGATTACAGCGGATGTCTGCTACAACCAGTTGGAGGAAATGATGAGGGTGCTTGCGATTAAGCAGTCAAGATTGGTCAACAGAGACAGGCCAATCCTCTTGCAAGACCACATGTTGCAAAAAACAATGCTGCTCAAACTACAGCAGATGGACTTGGAAACTCTCTGTCATGCACCATATTCACCAGACCTTGCACCAACTGACTACCACTTCTTTCAGGCTTTGGAACACTTCTTGCAAGGAAAAATATCCAATTCTCAACAAGCTGTGGAAAACGCCTTTCACAATTTCATTGCCACTTGCTCTCCAGGCTTCTTTGCTGCTGGCATAAACAAACTACCGTTAAGATGGCAAAACTGTGTCGATAGTTTAGGCATACACTTGGATTAATTGTACTACTTCTTGTTTGAGATATAATAAACTAAACTTTTGATTTGAAATCAGACATTTCGTATTTAATGACCTAATAATTTCTAAAAGTGGGGTCTCTATAAGAAAAACTAATCTTAAAATTTCCCTAAGATATATAAGCAGAAGTATATATAAAAATTATTTTCAGTGGAAAGTAATTTCTAATATTTATTTGCATTTTAGTTTCACATAATTTTGACAAGAAAGCATAAAATTTAGGAGTAGATAATATTTAGATAATATTATGGCATATTTTATCTCACCTTGGAGTTGGTGAAAATAAAATAACTGTGTTTTCCCTCCTGACCAGGTGATAGAATGTTTGGTACAGCCATGCCTCACACTCTTGAGGAAAGTTTTATGTGCCGATGCGATCATACGTGTTTCCCTCTCACAACAATCTTCTCTCTTGACCCTGTTATTAAGGGGTGAGTAAAAGAAATTCTGCTAATAATTAGATCAGTCTTAAGTTTTAAGTGTTTCTTCTTTAACTGTAGGTAATATTTACTTTTTGTTCTACTAGTAAAACATAAAGTTTATTAGTGAACATGCTACTAAAATATCACAATGGAAAATGTTTAATACTTTTGTGGAAATTTCCTTGTAATTCTGATACTGAGTGGACCTTGGAGCTGAGAAAACCTGAAGCCTCTGATTGTTCTTTGCACCTTGATGTCGATACCATTTGGTGCTCAGACAGCAAATTATGATGTATAAAGAGATAAAGTTGCAGCTGCTGTCATTACTGTCTTCTTTCCAATATCTGTTCCCTCTTTCTTGTTTTGCTTGTGCCTTCAGATCCTAGAACCTTTGGTGTGATATCTGATTATGTCATTAGACTGGCATTAAGAATATAGACCCAATCTGTGAGGGATGGAAACTAGACCATCCTGAATGACTCTGAGTATAAATTTATTACATTTTATAAAGTGTGATTTTTCTTTTAACCCATTTTTGTTTGATTCTAATTTAGTGATGTGTTTAGATGGACAAATTTCATGTAGTTTTGTCCTCTTTTTCTTCTGTCCTCATTAGCGACCTTGATAACATTTTATACTGTTTTCTTTCCTAGAGGTTTAGGCTACTGCTTTTAAATATTTTACAAGAAGCATCTTGATCAAATATGCTTAACCTTGTCTATTATCAGGCATGTAGGCAATAAATGAGATTTATGTTCAAAATATATTATTAGAATATAGTCATTTTATTTTAGCATTTTTTCCCCTCCTAATGGCTTCTCTGCTTGCCAAGTGAATAGGATGCAGTTTAAGTAGCATTGGTACAGGTCCAAACCAGGTAAAGTTCTAAACATCTAAACAGACCCAGTGAGTTTAGGCTTATAAAATTTTGAATAGAGTGTAAAATTTCGTAAGTTCTTATAGACTGATGGTCTGAAAAAGCAGCAGTTAAGGATTTTTAGTTTTCTTTAATTCTTTTAGTAATTATCTGTCATACTACATTAAGTTGAATTTAGTCTCTAGTTTACCTTTTCATTTATATTATTCAAGCATTGAACTTATTATGGGCACCTACTAGATTCAAAGGCACTTTCCAAGGCTGCGTATTATCTGTACCCTTTTGGTATTTAACAATTTTTCTATTTCATCACTGTGAAAATTACTTCAATGAGTCTGAAAATGAATTACAGTATCTCTCATTAATAGATTTAATTTCAGGGTAAAATTAATTTCTTACCAGCTGCTCAACCAGGAAAATCCATTCCTTAGCAAACATTTATTGAACACATATTATGTGCTAGGTACAGTGCCAGGCCCTTGGGTTATAGTGATGAACATGGTAAATGACCCTTATAGAGCTTACAATAGAGTTGGAGAGTTTGACAAGTAAGTATATAATACAGCATAATAATACCTGTAATAGTAGGATTCCTGGCACCAGAGGAAGAGCTAAACAGATTGGGTGGTGGGAAGGCATCAGAGATTGCTTCCAGATAATGTGGCATCTAAGCTGGAATTTCAGAAATGAACAGGAGTTCAAATAGAGAAGATTGGCTTCCATATGGAGGGAGCCATGGAAATATGGTTTGTATGTTTGGCCCTTCCAAATCTTGTGTTGAAATTTGATCCCCAGTGTTGGAGGTAGGGCCTAGTGGGAGGTGTTTGGGCCATGGGGGAGGATCCCCCATGAATTGCTTGGTGCCCATCCCCTGGTAATGAGTGAGTTCTCACTTTATTAGTTCATGCAAGAGCTGGTTGTTAAAAAGAGCCTGGCACCTACCCCTACCTTGCACTTCTTTTTGCCATGTGACACGCCTGCTCCCTCTTCTCCTTCTGCCTTGATTGGAAGCTCCACGAAGTCTTCCCCAGAAGCAGATGCTGGTGCCATGTTTGTACAGCCTGCAGAACCGTGAGCCAAATAAACTTCTTTTTGTAAATTACCCAGTCTGAGGTATTCTTTTATAGCAACACACATGGTTATGTGTGAGAGAGACTGATATGTTTGAGGTGGTGGTTGGTTAGGTATGGCTGGATTTTGGGGAGTCAGGGATGAGGAAATGGTAGGGTCAGGCAGGGAGGGCACTTCATTCAGGTCTGGCTAGGTCTTATTAAATAGCCATTTAAGGAGCCATTTAAGGTTGTTAAACAGGGGGAGTATGTGTTTTAGAAAGATTATTCTGTCTGCAGCATAGGGAATAGATTCAAGGGATACAGTAATTAAATAACCTCTCAGACATACTACTTTGAATTATAAACTTCTTGTTGTGACAGAATTCTGTACTGTATTTCAGGTTTATAAATTAACTTAGAAATCATTTATTATACCATCTTAGAGATATTTAGTAACTTGGCCAAGGTCATAACCAGATAATGATGGAGGCAGGATAAGAGCCTTCCTTACCTTTGTTTGTTTTTGTTTTAAATAATTACAAACTTATGTATATCCTTATTGTAAAAATTCAGATAATATAGAACTATACAAAGTAAAATTCTGAAAGTTTTCATTTTCTTTTCTTTGTCAATTTCCTCAAAGGAGAATGTTCTAGTTATTGTTTCGAATGTATTATTCCAAATGATCTTTTCTATTCACACATATATTTTTCATACTATGTACTTCAGTATTGTGTTGCTTCCTTTTTTCAACTGAGAATATATCTTGAATATCTTTCCATATTATTACATATGAATCTACATTCTTAAAAATAAAAAAAAAATCCAAAAAAAGATTTCATACTGATTCAGAATTTCAGTTTGCCATATTACTGGATATTTCTTTTAGATTTTTCATCATGACAATAATCGTGTTGTATGTTCATCTTTTTGCATAGACTGTATGTACTTTGGGAGGCCCAGGTGGGGAGATTGCTTGAGGCCAGGAGTTCAAGACCAGCCTGGGCAACATAGCGAGCCCCCATCTCTACATTAAAAAAAAAAAATTAGCTGGTTGTGGTGGTGTGTGCCTATAGTCCTAGCTGCTCAAGAAGCTGAGTCAGGAGGATCACTTGAGACTAGGAGTGTGAGGCTGCAGTGATTGCAGTGATGCACTCCAGCCTGGGTGACAGAGTGAGACCCTGTCTCAAAAAAAAAAAAAAAAAATTATTTTCCTCACAACTTTGCCAATACTGAATATATCTCATTTTAAAATTTTCTTTAATCTTATACATGAAAATAATAGTATTGTTTTATTTTTCTATTTTTTTAGTGCGGTTGCTTGTCTTTTCGTATGTTTATTGTATATTCAGATTTCTTAATCTATGAATTGCCTCTTTTCCTGTTGTATTTGATTTCTTTTTAGTGACTTGTAGCGTTTCTTTTTATAACATAGATATAACCCTTATTTTATGTCATTAATATTTGCTTTCAACCTTTCTATCCTTTTAAATGTATGTTTTTGTATTTTCTATCCTTTTAAATGTATCTTTAACCTTAAATATGCTTAAATATTTTATGGAAATATATAAAGCTTTTCTGTTATGGCAGCTGGGATTTTTCATTATGCTTTAAAAGTAGAGCCTTCTCCAATTGCAGATTGGAAACATGTACTCTTGTACTTTCTCCTAATATGTTTATAGTATTCTTTAAAAGAACTAGATCTTTATCTAGAATTGATTTTGGTGTATACTGTAAGGTAGGAATCTAAACCTGTTCTTTCCCCATATTGTAGGTAGTTGAACTGCAACAATTTCTTAGGTATTTGGAAATATTATGGCTCATTCTCTCTCCATTGATATGAAATGTCTACTTTATCATAAATTTTTACCTTTTTCTCCACTTCTTTACCTTTCAGTTTATTGCTATTTTTAAATGTGCCAGGTACATAATGATGCAGTTACAAAAAATATCTTCTGTCAAAACTAAGTACTTGTTGCTGCTTCCTTGAATTTGCTAACTCTGTATTATATTCTGTATTCTACTATTATTCCTGTGTGATTGGTACTACCACTGTACCTGTTTGTTTAGAATTTCATAGGTTTGAAACACTGAGAAACTGTAGCATTGGGAACGTTACAGAAGTGAAAATGGAGGCTTATTAATATAGAATTTGACCAGGCCACTTAGCTAAATAGTAAGTGGTAGAGCTAGCATTATGCCTGTTAGTTCAGAGCACTATCCTTTTCCATCATTTTGTCATAATAAACAAGAAACAAAAACCAAAATAACAACACAGCACAAACACAGTGTTTTAAAGTCAAATCCAAGTTCTATGATTACATGTTTATAGTAAAGGGCAAAATTTATAAAATAAGGAGATCTTTCAGTGAGGAAACTTCAGCTAGAATTAGCAATGACTTGGCAAAACCTTCCTAAAAACTGTATCAGTTTTTTTCTCTGATTACCTAAAACTGGAGAGTGTCTAGTGAGTGGATCTGCAAGTGTGGCTCCAGGGCCAGCAGTGTCTGCATCCTCTGGGAACTTATTAGAAATGCAAATTTGCAGGCTCTGCCTTAAATCTACCAACCAGAAACTGTTTCAACAAGCGCTTCAGGTGATTCTTAGACATTCGAACGTTTGAGAGCCTGTGTTTTAGTGATATCAGCTTATCTGGGTTAATGCTGCATTTCTCTTCCCTTCAAGTTAAGATGTTTTAAATTTGAAGTTCATTCTTTCTAGAAGTGAAAATATTTCATAAAGTTATGCTTCTTTTTATTCCTCAGTTTCCTTGATATTTCATGAAGATTGTACTGTTGTGACTGAAGTTGGAGCATTATTTTGTCTTCTATTATTTGATGAAGTGTCAAGAATGGATATGTGGTGAGATATAAGAATTTATACTTTTTTTTCTCTTAATAATTATTTATCTGAGATTTCTGATGTGATCTTATAGTGATGCATGGAAATTTCTGACTTGTGAGGCTTATGCTTTCCATATACGCTAGATGTATATGGTATGATTTTTGGTTTGAATAAGCAGTATTTAAAAAGTCCATTGGCTCAAAAAGTCACCCTGAAATTTTATTTTTAAATATTACTAAGTATAAAATGTAAAAATTACTGCAGTGATTTTTGTCTTTAATACAGTTTTAATACATACCTTCAAGTATGTGTTTTTTCTTTTAATATTTTATTATTTAAAAAAAAAACCTGGGAAGATGTTTAGGATGATACTATCTGGTTAACACTGATCTTGAGCTAGATCAGTGGGAAGGGACATGTGGAATCCACATGCCAGTACAACCACTGCATTATAGGAATTGTTTGTTATGTGGAATTTTTTTAGAAAGGCATAACTTACTCTTCCTAAGCAAATCCAGGTAGTAGCAAGCATGTTAATACTATGTTAAATGATAGACCCAATTGCAACTCTTTATTTTATTTTTAGTCAAAGAAGTGAAGATGTATTTGTTAAAACTATTGTCCACTCATTTCTTTCTTTTTGTATTTCTTTTATGAAATAGGTCTGTTAATCCTTCCAATAAACCTTTGCCATCAGTCTTCAGTTTGCCTGTTTCAGTTTTTAGAAGGTAAAGGAGTTACTTCTCTGATTTTCTTGGAGGATAAAATATTGTTACAGAAAAGGAAATCAGAATTTATAATTTTTCACAATTTTCATTTAGAATTTAAATCACATAACTTGTGCTTTCATGGTTCCTTCACAATGGTGCTTTGGAGATTTCAGTAAGTATACCTCCCCATCACCAATTTTTTATTTTGATGATGTTTAAATCTACAGAAGTTGTAAGAACTATACAGTGCACACTTGCATATCCTTCAGCCTACAGTCATCAGTTGTTAACATGTGGGTCTAATTGCCTTCTCTCTCCCAATATTTTTTAAAACTTATATTTAATTCTTACCTCACCATTTGAAAATAAGTTTCAGATATAATTTTATTTCCTTCTTACATATTCCAGCATGCACTCCCTTAAATTAAGGACATTTTCCTACATAACTGCTATGGCATGATCACAGCTAACAATATTAAAAATAAGTCTGTAATGTGATCTGGTTTCTCCAATTATCTCCAAATATCTTTGGTAGATTTTTTTTTTCCAAAATGCAGGAATTAATCAAGGCGTGGTGTTTGGTTTTCATTGTGTTTGGTTTTCATGTCTGTTTAGACTTTTTTTTTTTAAGTAAGTTGATTTTATTGACATATAGCATACATAAAGTATACAAGTCATAAGGATATAGTACATGAATTTTTCCAAATAAACACACTTATGTAACTAATGCAGACTAAAGATACAGACTGTTACTAGCAGGTTAGAAACCCTTTTCATGCTTCCTCATTACCTTTCATCACCCCAAAATATAATCCTATTTTAATTTCTCTTACTTTACATTATTTTTGCTGGTTTTCGAACTTCATAGAGTACAGTCTTATATTTGACATCTTTTGCTCAACCTGGAGAGATTGTCCATGTCATTGCATGAAGCAATAGTTGGTTCATTTTCATTGCTATGTAGTATCCTGTGTAAGAATATATGACAGTTTTATTTACCATTCTTTTGCTGATGGACATTTGGTTTGATCCCTGTTTTGTGCTGTTATGAATAATGACTGCTAAGAACATTCTTGAACATGTTTGTTGTTGGGATATAGGATATTTATTAATATATGTTTAGCTTTAGTAGATACTACCGACCAGTATTACAAAGTGGTTGTAGCAATTTACATTCCCACCATCTGTGTAAAAGTATCAGCTGCCCCACATCCTCATCAGTCTTTGGTATTAATAGCATCACCAATCTTAATGGTCTTCAGGTGTGGCTAAATAATAACACTCACGTGACTACAGTAGTCATGCTTAGAGTAAGGTCACATTTATGGGTGCTGGGAGTTGTCTGGGTTTAGAAGCTCCATGTCCCAAATAGAAAATATAATCTCTAGTAAGTGTGTCATCAGCATAGTTTCCAGGTTGCTTACAAGAGCCGCGGCACTCAACGTTGCTCACAGCTGTGGCTTCCCATGGTGCAGTTTATTCCTAGATCTTCTTGTCCAGATGCGGGGGGTCATTTTCACCATAAGCAAAGCAGCTTAGTAAATTGTTGACATTCCATATCTATCTTATTTTCCTGGGGAAAAGGGGTAGAGAGTGAGCTCCAGATCACATTTGTCCATAGAGATGAAAAAGCGTTTTTGCTATTCCTTTATTCACAGTAATGTCCTTTTAAAAATTGTTGCCTGTCTGGCGGATGCATAGTGGTATCTCAAACTAGTCATGATGTGTTACCCTTTGCTTGTCTTCTTCCTTCTATGTTCTTTAGACTTAATTTGCTTTCATTTTCTAACTTATTGGAGGATCGATCATTGATTGTTAGCCTTCTTTTCATAGTGCTTTATGTATATTTCACAAATCTGATATACTATATTTTATCATCATTGAGTTCAAAATAATTTCTAATTTCATTGTGATTTCTTCTTTGCCCCATGGATTATTTAGAGTTATTGGGGGTAACTGCATAAATTAAGGTTTAGTTTATTATTTATAACATTTAGGATTTTCTAGTTATTATTGATGTCTAGCTTAATATTATGGTCATTAGAACATATTTTCTATGATTTTGAGCCTTTGGAATTTGTTGAATTTTACTTTCTGGCCCAGCATATCGTCAGTTTGTTAAATGTTCCATGTGTACTTAAAAATAATAAATAATGTATATGTAGTAGTTGTTGGGTGCACTGTTCTATATGTATCAAAATATATAAGGTTTGTTAATTGTGGTGTTCAGATCTTCTCCATGTCTACTTTTTTCCTATGTGTGGCAAATTCTTTCAGTAACCAGAGAGGTATGTTAAAATCTTTCACTATGACTTTGTATTTGTCAGTTCTTGCTGTATGTATTTTGATGTTATGTAGTTTGTTGTATACAAATTTAGTGTTTTTGTATCTTTTTGTTGGGTTGTCTCATTAAGAAATATACCTCTTCAGCAGTGCTTCTTCATATAGAATCCACTTTATCTTTTATTAATATAGTTTTACCAGCTTTTATTTGGTCAGTGGTTTGTGTGGTATGTGTTTTTCCACCCTTGTAGTGTTAGCTTTTCTGTGTCCTTAAATTGCTTTTAAAAAGAAGTATATAGTTGAGTTTTTTGGTCCAATCTGACAATATTTACCTTTTAAATGGAATATTTTAATGCATTTTACATTTATAGTAATTACTAATATTTTTGGATACAAATTTATTAACTTGATATTTTCTAGTTGTCCAATGCGGTTTTTTTCCTTTCTCTTCTCTTGCCTTTTTGGATTAATTTTTAAATTACTCCATTTTTTTCAGCTTTTAGATTATAGTTATACATTCATTAAGTACTCTTTTATATATTATTTCTATATATTTTACATAGATTATTCTTTTATAATCTAGAGATTATATAATAATTCACTTCCTTGACTACAAATTAGTATTTTTACCACATCCCAGACGATGCAAGGACCTTAGAACGCATTAACTTCATTTATTTGCTCTCCTCTTTTTTTTTTTGCTCCTATTACTAAGTATTTATTTATTTTATTTTATTTATTTTTAATATGAAGGGGGGAGAGTGAGGTTCAATTTCCTTTTTTTCTTTTTCTTTTTTTTTTTTCTGAGACAGATTCTCACTTTGTCACCTGGGTAGAGTGCAGTGGCATCATTGTAGCTCACTGCAACCTCAAACTCCTGGGCGCAAGCAATGCTCCTGCCCCAGCCTCCCAAGTCAATGGGACTGCAGGTGTGCACCACCACACCTGGCTAATTTTTTCTGTTTTTAGTAGAGATGGGGTCTTGCTCTTGCTCAGGCTGGTCTTGAACTCCTGAGCTCAAGCGATCCTCCCACCTCGGCCTCCCAGAGTGCTAGGATTACAGGCATGAGCCACTCCGTCCAGTCCGATTATCAAGTATTTAAATTCTACACATATTTTAAATTCTGTAAGATGTTGTTATAACTGTTGTATGCAGTAAATACTCATTTAAATTTATGTACCTTAGTTCTTTCTATTACTCTTCATTCCTTTGTGGGTTTCTCTGCCTCCATCTGATATTTGTTATCTTTTTTTTTGAAGAACTTCCTTTATTATTTAATTTAGTGGTATTAGTGATGATTTCTCTCGGGTTTTTTTTTTAATCTAAAAATTGTGTAGCTTCCTCTTTTGAAGAATATTATCACTAGGCATAGAATTGTAGGTTGGTAATTGGAGTCCATTCTTTGTTGGAAAGTTAGCTGTCAGTTTTATTGTTGCTTCTATGAAGGAAATGTGTTCTTCCAGCCTCTTAGGAGTTCCTTTATCTATGGTCCATAGCACTTTGCATATTTATTTATATTTTTATTTTGGAGGTTTTTTAAAAAAATTTTATGGGTACATAATAGTTATACTTTTCTAAAATTTCCATTAGGTTATTTTTACAGATTTCTGTTGTCTGAGGAAATTCTCTATAATGCCATGGTTTTCTTGAATACATTAATCCCAGTCATTTCTAAAGTTCCTGTCAGATAATCCTAATATTTGGGTCATCTGTTTCTGGTGGCTTTTTTTCTTTTTTCTTTTAGTAATTTTATTCTGTCCCTGGCAAGCCTAGTCATTTTTGATCAAATACAGCATATGGCGCATGAAAAATCGTGGAGATTGTGGATGATGTTCTCTCCCTTCACAGATGATACAGTTTTCTCTTGGCAGCAGTTATACTATGGGCGGATGAACTTGATTCAATCGGAGATTGAGATGAGATGATTCAGGGTTGGGTTTCAGGCTTTGTAAACGCTGGTCTGTTGGTGGTTTGCACTTTCTTCTAGAGCATAATCTTACACTAATTTAACCTGGTAGGCTGGGATGTTCACTAGCCCCTCACTCCTTGGCAAGCTCTAGACATCAATTTTTGTATCCCTGGCCACATTTGGCTGCCAGAAGTTCTGAACTGCTGCTTTCTGCTTGGCCTCTTAGCCCTGCTTACTTTGGAATCAGGAAATTATGCTTAGAGTAAAGGTTTGGAAAACGTAGGGCCCGCTGGATGTGATGAAGAGATACTTTTCCTATTTCAATGCTCTGTTGTTTCTTCTGTAATCTTGATTTATAGATATGAATTCCTCTCTCTCTTCTCATGAGTTCTCAAGAGTTTCCTCTGGGTATCTGTATTATATTGCGATTTTTTCTGTTAAAAAAGTATTTATTTTTGTTCCGTATTCTTTATTCTTTTGATGGCTCAATTGTTCCTTTTGGTTAGTGTGGTCTTTTAATAGGCTTATGTGTCCTTTTGAATTGCACTATGAGCTCTTTGTTCTTCTTGCTTTGGCCTACAAATAGCCAATGTTCACCTCTTATTTTCTTGTCATGACATTCATTTTTCTCAAGAGCACTGAGTTCCTTTATTGTTGAAAAATTGCATTGAAGAATATTTTTTAAAATGTTCAGCCTGATTTGTAATATCAAGACTCTGCCCTAGCCTTTTTTATTGAGTATGCACTGAATGAAAACGTGCTTAACTATCCCTTAAAATTGTACCCAATGTTACTTAACAACATCATCCTTAAAACATGATCAAGGTTTGGGTTGTTTATTATAAAATTATCTTTAACAGGTTTGGGGCATTTTCTTCTAAATTAAACTTTAAATTAACTTTGACTATTAAGATTGCTATTGTTATTTTATTCTTAATAATTCTTGTTTTTTGATTTCTGAATAATCTTTCTCATGTGAAATACAATTGAATTAGTCACTTAGTGCCTCTGTGATCGCGGCGATTATTAGACTTTTACCCTCATTTGATCATCTATAAAATAGGTATCATAGTGCTGTGCCATGTAACTGTGAATGAATGATAGCTAATAAGCAGTGCTTGACATAAAGTAGACATTCATGTTTTAGCTGAACACCTTTTATGTTTGGTTCACTGTATTCATGGGCCCTGACTTCAAGGAGCAGTAGTTATCTCTGCAATGACTCTAATGTAACATAGAGTGTGGTTAAGTACTCAGAAAAGAGTTTAGTAAAGTATTTTGAGGGCTTTTAGAGGAGGGTGAATGAATAATTGAAATGCTATATAAAGTAAGATAACTTTAAAATAGGGGCTATGAGAGAGATCTTTGCATTATTGTGGGGTGAGAGGCATAGCCGCTCATTTGTGTCTCATCTTTTTGAGTGGTGTTTGAGAATTTGAAAGTTTGTAATTATTTGTATGCGTTTTCTTCAGGTATCATCTACCAGTACATGTAATCAGACATCATGCTGTGAGTCCTTACTCCATAGTTTTGCCCTTATCTGCTGATTGTTTGGCCTTGAAGCCTGTGTCAGATATGCTGAGAATAGCCTGGAACCTGTCATGGTATCATGGGAGTGATAATCTGTTGAAACAAATGAACTCCGAAACTAAAATCCAAGAGTAAGCTATTATATTTAGTTGAAAAAACATTTACAGTTAATTAATTGTAATTAACTAATTAGATTTTACTTTTTCTTTAGGTGAGGTAGCTTTTTACTTGATATTATCATCTGGTTCTGCTTTTTAATGAAAGATTATACTTTTTTGTTTTAAAGTTTACATGTGTTCATTACTTTTAAAAATCTATCACACAAGGAAATTTAAATTAAAAAGCATTTTCCTCTGTTCCAGTTTAGAGTTTACATAAAGTTTGATTAGTAATAGATGTGAATCACTAGAAAAAGTGCTCTGGATTAGAGTAAAATCTTAGTAAGTATATGCATGAATGTTATCATTAATGTGAGCATGGTACTTTTGAATGTCTTAATATTCTAATCTGTCAATCTTATATGAATAAAAATTTTGTGTTTCTGTAAGGAGGAAAAAGTCAGTATAAACACTTGGGATGCTAGTGTAAAACCCTAATATTGACACATATATACCAATTTTCTTTTGGCTGTAAGTCAGCCTTTAATGAAAAGAAAATGAAGATAAAACAACTTTTGGGAGAGAGTTTATAATAGAAATAAGTGTGAGCTTTTGTTTAAATAGCTTTATGTTGCTCTTTCCTTTTTTCTTTTTGTCTAGATTTTTAGATACATTGAAGTTATCCACAGAGGACATCCTTACTCTGAAGATAACACATGTGGCTAGTGGGCTGCAGGACTGCCACCATTCCATTGTTCAGGCTGCAACCCACAGGGAAGTTAGGGCTGCTGTCACTAGGATGAGTTTTTACCTTCTGAATGACAGATTGTCTTTAAAGGGTGGCAGTGGCCCACATGGGGTTACCTTGAAGTCCTTGGCTTGGCACACCGCACTAAACAGGTCAGTGTAAGGTCAGGGCTACCAGTTTCAAAGACCTGGATTGAATTGTGTTTGAGTTCATCTCCAAACCTTTGAAGATAAGAGTATGTATTCTTACCTGTTGCTATCACGAGGGAAATATTTTTTATAGAAAGAAAAACTCTAGGATTTTTATCATCTGTTATAATAATAGCAAAATAAGAAAATTTTAACTTAGTCATTGTATTTTTGAAGGGATTACTAATAAACTTACAACAATTTTATTTATTATCCTATCTTAGAACATTTTATCTTACAAAAATAAAAAATTAGGATAAGACATGGAGGAAACAAACTGAATGTTTATTCCTGTCCATATGATAGATGAGGTAAGGCATCAGTGGATTGATTAATAGGTTTGGTATACCTGCTGCAGGCTGTTTTGTTTTGTTTTGTTTTGTTTTGCCTTTGTTTTGTTCTTTAAATTATCTCATTTTTCCTTTTACCCTGAATTTTACAAAGTTGATTGCCACGTGGAGATCCTTTAATAGTTATTGGAAAGGCTCTAGCTTGTAAATTTAACATGCTTAACTGGTAGCAGATGGCTGCATTTGAGACAAGACTGATAAGCAACTGCTGCAAGCAGTTTTTCATTTTAGTCTTCATGTTACTTTTGTATAAAATGCATAACTTTCTTATTTAACATAAAGTGTGCAATTTTCAAAATGTTAGGTTAAATGGCTTTCCAAAATGTGAACACCTTTATTTAGTTTAGCTTTAACAATTGGGATGTCTAATTAGGTTTTCCTAGTGGTGTGCTGGAGCCACCTAGTACTGCTTTGTGAGAGAGCTGATGGTTAAATTTTCAGGATTTTTGCAAATTGATTATTAAACACAGGCATTCTTAACAATCATGTAAACTTACAATTAAATAAATTATATGAAAAATAGAGATAATGAATATACAAACATCACTTTCTAATTATTTTGCAACATTTTACTGTTATCTATGTTCTTGAGGTTATTTATATCTACTACAAGTATGTCTGTTTTGTGTAAATAACTATATAATGGTTATACTACTGTGCTACTGTGTTATGCTACTGTGCATCTCTTTACAACTCCATGTTACATTGATGACCTGAAATTAGTCATAGTAGGGATATTTACACTGTGGAAATTGGCAAACCCAAGTCAGCACTCTACTCTCCAGTGAGTTTTTATTAATAAATATTTATTAGCACACCTCTGCTTTTAAACATTTAAACACCTCTTGCCAATTGAAATGCATGAAGTCTGCAGGTTAAATAAATTTTATATATTCCTATTTGTCGAAAGAAAATTTTGAGGTAAAAGCTGATATTGTATTTTGAATTCATTGCACTCAGTTTTCTTTCTCTTGTGAACTAAAACTGTAGAAATAGTATGCAACACCACATTAAAACATAGACTCTCAAAGTATGGATCAGTGGAAACCCCTAGAGTAGTTCCAATTGCTCAGTAGCAATAACCGTGAGCATCACATTTTTATGGTGGAATTTCCCCCACAACGAACATAAGTGGAGAGCACAGAGTATATATGTCTTATGTATTTTTTAAAAAAATCTTTTATTTGTTTTATAGGCTCATGTTGGATCACTGCAATGTAGATACTACTGCCTAATTTATAAATACTCATGCTGCTATAGTATGTTTTACTAAGGAGTGTATGACAAATCTACCTTTTGTTTGAAAAATTTAAAAAAATGTACTTCCAGAAATATATGTATAGTGGGACTTTGGGAAACTAACAAGTTTTGCTTTCATTTAGTTGAAGGAACATCACCTTTTTGATCGATTGTCTAAGGTGAACCAAACAACTTAAAGGAAATGTTTGGAGACAGAAAATTCCCTATAAGTTATGGCTGTATAAAATATTGAGATATTGAGATCGTTTTTTTACAAGCTTAGTTTAAAATTTTTTAATATTATATACAATATTTCAAACTATATCATTCTAGACAAAACAAAATATAGAGAAGCAGCATGATCATACTTGTATGGATGATTTTTATTGTATTTTAAAAATAGCATTATATTTTAGACATTTTCCATGTCAGTAAATATACTTTGAGGCTAATTTTTAAAATATGTGATATATCCAAATAAGTATCCCCCAAAAAGAGTCTTTTTAGGAGTAAGTATGTATATTAAAATAATTCTGGCTTTGATCAGATATTTTTGAAATTGTTCTTTCAGGTCATTTAAACAACAGATGTAAAGAAATCTTATATATTTTGAAGTCATATTTAATTTTTTACCAAAAAATGATATTACCAAACCTAACTATCCAGAGAAGGGTTAAGTGATTTTTACATATACATTCCAAGTGTACTAAAATGAACACCACCCTAAAGGATGACTGTTTACCAATATTGGCAAGAGTATGTTTCAGTTTGACTATAAAAAAATGGTTGCTAAATTTTTTTTTTTTTTTTTTTTGAGATAGAGTCTTACTCTGTCACACCGGGTAGAGTGCAGTGGTATCATCACAGCTCACCGCAACCTCAAACTCCTGGGCTCAAGTGATCCTGCGAGTAGCTGGAACAACAAACACACACCACCACACCCAGCTAATTTTTTCTATTTTTGGTAGAAACGGGGTCTCACTCTTGCTCAGGCTGGTCTCAAACTCCTGACCTCAAGTGATCCTACGGCTTCAGCCTCCCAGAATGCTATGATTACAGGTGTGAGCTACTGTGCCCGGCCTGTTGCTAAAATCTTTTACTGCGGCTTCTAAACATAGCTTTCTGGCTGGGCATGGTGGCTCAGGCCTTTAATCCCAACACTTTGGGGGCCCCAAGTTGGAGGATTGCTTGAGGCCAGGAGTTCAAAACCAGCCTGGGAGACATAAGGAGACCACATCTCTACAAAAAATAAGCAAACAAATACAGCTTTCTAAACTGATTATTTTGAACAGTCTGATCTTAATTTATGTGCATAAGTTTTTGTGTGTGTATGCTAACACAGAAACATATACTGTTATAATCTCATCTCATTTTGGAAACTTATTTTTAGAAATAAATGATAGTCACAGTTCAGTAGAATTACAAGTTGTTAGAGATCTCTAGAGTCTTCTTCAACCAGTTCCTATTGATTCTGCATGTTTCATGTCTCTCTACCCCTTTCCTGTTTTACTGCTACTGTCTTAGCTAAGGCTTTCACCATTTTTCACCTGGACTATATTATTAAAGCTGATTATTTTTTCTGCTTTAAGCCTTGTGCCACCCATTCATATTGCTTCCTGAATGTTCTTTCTAAAATACATGTCACCTATGGATTCTGCTGCATAGCATGCTAGGTAGAATTCAAACCCCTTAGCATGACATAGAAGGTCCTTTTTGACCTGGCACTTGCCTGCCTTTTCAGCTGCATTTCCTAGCTTTCTCTAACATATACTGAGGTGTTATGAAGTGCATAAAACTGCATATATTGTAGTTTTATGAAATTACTTGATATTCTGGGGCATGTACTTCTGTTTTATACCTCCTTGCTTTTACACAATTAACTCCCTGGCTGACTTGTGACTATCTACTCATTCTTGAGCTTCTGGTCAAGGTCATCTTTCTCCGTAATGTGTGTGGAGTTGTAATTGTCACAGTAATTGTCACATGGCTCTCTTGTATTACTTCTACAGTTGTTATAGTTGTTTAAATATTTGTCTTGTCTCATGTGCAGACCTTTTATTGCGTTCCTTTTTATATCTTATGGCATAGGCATAGTATACAGTTGGCTTCTAATAAATGTAGAATGGATGAGTTGGAGAGACCTTAGAGCTCACTTAGTACTGCTGTGTACTTGATGAATTCCCATCTCTATCTCTCTGTCAATTGGCCATGCAACCTCAGCATGAATACCTCCTTTGAAGGATGTTCATTCCATTTTGGAACTGTGATTATTAGTAAGTTCTTCCTTCTTTTGAACTGCCACCTGGTCGTTTCTACCTATTATTCTGTTCTCTTAACTCACACAGAAAAAAATCCTAACTATTTGTGTGTGATAACTCTTTAATTATTTAAACATAACCATAATTTCTTCTCTACTTTTTCTCCCTCCAGGCACTAAAAGCTTTTAGTTTTTTAAGATATTCTTCAAAAACCATAGTATCTAGACTTCTCATTTGTTCATACTATTTTACAAGTGTACTTTGTTTTTAGGACTCTTTCTGTGATCTGGACGTGATGCTTTATATGGGATGTGGGGTGTGGGGTGGGGTGGGTAGGAAAAAAGGGGCTATTGCTTCTCTTTCCTATTTCTTTTCCATCATTCAGCATACATTTATTGATCACCCAATAGGTGCCACTCTTGTAGGAAATGTAGCAGTGAGCAAATTCGATAGGGTCCCTGCTCTTATGGAACTTGGAATTAAGGCTGCTAAAAGTGTAATAAAAAGTAGTAATGCTTCGAAGGAGAAGATTGTTACAAAACTGTATTGGAGGAGCACCTAATATATCTTCAATGGGGAGAGAGTGGTTCCGTGAATAAATTTAAGCCAAGGCATAAAATGTAGGTAGGATGTTAAAAGCGTATGGGATGGGAGCAGAAAAGATGCCAGGCACACAGAGAGACAAATACTGCAGGATCTCACTTAAATGTGGAATGTTAAAAAGTTGAACTCGTAGAAGTATAGAGTAGAATGGTGGTTACCAGAGGCAGGAGGTGAGGGGTGGGCGTGAATGGGGAAGGGAGATGGTCAGAGGGTACAGAGTTTTAGTTAGATAGGAGAAATAGGTCCTGATGATCTATGACGTAGCATGGTGACTATAGTTAATAATGTATATTTCAAAGTAGCTGAAAGAATGGATTTTAAATGTTCTCACCATCAAAGAAATAAGTATTTGAGGTGATGGATGTGTTAATTAGCCTGATTCAATCATTCCATGATGTATACATGTATCAAAATATCACATTGTATATTATATACATAAATAGATACAATTACTTGTCAAAATAAAACTTAATAGATGTAACATATGTTTGTGCATGTTATATGACAGAAATTTGAAACTTTGAATCTGAAAATTGATGATCAGTTGGCTCACAACCACTTATGGAATATATTATTTGTCCTCTTGACTAAAATGCCATATTCTACAAATATTTTTTAAAATGTTAACTGTAAAAAAAAAAAAAAAGATGCCAGGCAAAGGAATAAGGCCCCAAGTTAGGAAACAGTGTCTTTCAGGAATTGAGAGGAGGATAGTACACTCAAATTTAAGGGACATGGGGCTAGTGTAGAGTGAGGCTGCAGAGGTGATATTTGAAGATTACTGGATGTCATGGAAGACTCCTTTATGATTGTTAAATTTCATCTTGTTGGAATCATTCTTTCATCCCTTCCTTTCAGAATATTTTTCTAACCTCTATTTTTGTAATCTGACGCTTGTGATCCTTCTCAGCTGAATGTCATTTTGGGGAGGTGGGGATTTTAAATAAAGATAAAAATAATATGGCAAACACCACATTATGAAGAAATATGGCATGATATAGCCCTGGTGTTGCACTGCTTAGATGAGTATCTATTTCTTGACACTTACTAAACATGTGACTGGAAAAACTATTTAACCATATCTTTGCCTGAGTTTGCTCATCTTTAAAAATGGAGCTACTCATTTCATGGAGTTGTTATGTAGATTGAAACAAATTCTTTTAAGTTCTTAGAACATAGCCTGGCACAAGGTCAGTACTCAATAAATACTGAATATTATGATTAGTGTTATTGTTGTCATTACTAACATTTTGATATAATTGCTTTAGATTTTAAAAAAAAATTACAGATAAAATTGAATCTCGCAGCTCTCCTGATTGCCTTTTTTAAAAAACAATTTTCCAAACTACTTTTTTTCTTATAAAAGTTTTCTTGTTTACTAATCTTTTCACTCTCTTAAACCAGTTTTTCTTTTAAGTATCTCAGAAAATTTGTTCGTATTCTTTTACTTGAACTTACAAAAATATTCCTTTCTAAGTATACCTTCAGCATTTTCCCTGCCTGTACAAGCTTTGGTAACATCTTGTGAGTTTTTTTTTTTTCTTCTCACTTTATTACCCTGTTCTTTCTAATTGTTCAGAATTAGATTTGAAGAATTAGTTCTTCTTATCAGTGCAACAGGACATTTCCAGCATGAAAAAGCAACTTTCACCAGACAGTTAGAGGCAATGTTTTTCTCCTTGGTATTCCTTTGGCACGTTTTCTGAATTTGTTATTTTTCTCTTATGGTATTTATCATTTCTAGTTTTTTTAGTTAGTTACTTGGCCATATGGTTTTTTTTCACTACAGGCTCAGGTTCTTGAAGGCCGATACCCCGTTTCCTTCATCTTTGCATTTTTCATAGCATCTAGAATAGTGTCTCATAAAATAGCATGGTCACAAGAAATGTGTTAAGTACATATATATCTATGATGAATAGTGATAAGGTATATTTTAAAGAGCTGGAAACCATGATTATTGTCTTCTTGATTATAGGTTTTTACAAGTGCTTCCTGCTTGCACCGAAGATGAGAAACTGCTAATAGATATCATACATTTTTTAAATAAGTTAATGAAGGAACAAAGAAAAAATTCATCAGTAGAACTTCTAAACTGGATTCTAGAAATACTTCTTAGACATGTAAGTGTTGTTAAGGAATTTGGATTTTAGGTTTGGTAAGTAATTTATTTGTAATAATTATTTGAAATGATTAATATTATATTTTGGAAAAGGATAATTTTTATATAGCCTGTGCTCAGTAAAGCAGTACTCATGTGTGAACAGCTCATAGCAACATGGCCTTCTTGATAGGATTATAATTGTTTATAAATTAAAATTCGGTAGACTGAATGGGACCTTCAGTCTTGGTGTTTAACAAAACTTGTATGTGAGCTTTTTGCTGCAATTGTACTTTTAAGTGGGGGATTTCAGTGTGTATGGTGTGTGTGGGGAATGTTTCAGATAGCAGTGTTGAGAGGTAGGTAACAAAGCCAGATGGAGACAGGAAAGGTGTGGTGATGGTGAAGGTAGAAGGAATGAGTAAAACAGTGCTCAGGCCTTAATACAAGGTTACTGGAGTATTTACCCTTCCAGCCCCCACTACTCATATTTTTAGCTAACTATGTTCTAAGAAACTTACTGAGAACCCAAGAAACTAGCTCACTATCTGTTGTTGGTCTATCTGTCCATCTATGTATTTATTTGCAAATACTGTATGAATTTACTTAACTTAGCAAAGATAAACCTTTATGCAAATAATCAAGAAAAAGCAAATAAAATCAGTCCTAAACTGATATAAAAGATAGTGGACCTTATAGGACAAGTGTGTTCCATTATATATTAATACATTTGCAAAGTTTAAAGAGATGATTCTCTATAAAATACAAAGTGCCATCTGTAAGTTAGCAATTCTATTAATAGATATGAATGTGTGTTTATAAAACTCATTTAGGTGTTTATTATTTTCCTAGTCCATTTTCTGTTGCTTATAACAGAATACCGAAACGGGGTAATTTATAAGAAATAAAATTTATTTCTTACAGTTCTGGAGGCTGAGAAGTCCAGGGTCAAAGGGGTGCATCTGGTGAGGCCTTCTGCTGGTGGGGACTCTGAAGAGTCCTGAGGTGGTACAGGGTATAACATGGTGAGGGGCTGAGCGTGTTAACGTGCTAGCTCAGGTCTCTCTTCCTCTTCTTACAAAGCCACCAGTTTCCCTCCCATGATAATCCATTAATACATGAATGGATCTGCCCTCATGATCTAATCACCTCTGAAGGCCCCACCTGTCAATACTGCTGGATTGGGGATTAAGTTTAAACAACTGGGGATTGAGTTTTAGAGGGGACGTTGAAACCATAGCAGTTATCTTCTCCCTTATTGTAGACTGGTGAAAGTTGGGACTGTTTTGTTCTTAATTGCATACCCAGCATTTACCACAGTGTCTTGTACATAGTAAGTGCATAATAAACATTATTAACTCAGTAATAACTCCTTAGTAAGCTTAAGGAAGCTATGCAGTTAATTACAAGAAACACATACAACCTTAATTTCAAATCTAGTTAAAATATAACAAAAATGGAAACTGGATTATGCTGAAGGTTATATATGCAAGTATATTTATAGACTAAAGTCCTAGAACTATAATTGCTGAGTCAAATTGCAAAGATATGTGTGTATGTTGAGGTTTTTGTGGTTTTGTAAATAACTTATTTTGCCTGAGGTGGAGATCTTTTCTTTTTTTTTCTTTCTTTTTTTTTGTTTATTTCAGAATATTATGGGGATACAAACACTTTTGTTACGTATATTGCCTATGCACTGCTCAAGTCAGAGCTACAATCGTGAACATCCCCCAAACAGTGCGCCCTGCACCCATTAGGTGTGAGTTTTCCCATCCCCTCCACCACCCGCCCACCTGCCCGACCCCTGATGAATATTATTTCTATGTGTGTACATAAATATTGATCAGTTAGTACCAGTTTGATGGTGAGTACCAGTGGTGCTTGTTTTTCCATTCTTGTGATACTTCGCTTTGAAGAATGGGCTCTAGCTCCATCCAGGATAATACCAGATGGGTTAATTCACCATTGTTTTTTATGGCTGAGTAATAATCCATGGTATACATATACTACATTTTATTAATCCACTCATGTATTGATGGGCATTTGGGTTGTTTCCACATCTTTGCAATTGTGAATTGTGCTGCTGTAAACATTCGGGTGCAGATGTGTTTGTTATAGAATGTCTTTTTTTCCCCTGGGTAAATACCCAGTAGTGGGATTGCTGGATCAAATGGTAGTTCTACTTTTAGTTCTTTGAGGTATCTCCATATTACTTTCCATAGAGGTTGTACTAATTTGCAGTCCCACCAGCAGTGTATGAGTGTTCCTATCTCTCTGCATCCCTGCCAACATTTGTTGTTTTGGGACTTTTTGATATGAGCCAATCTCACTGGAGTTAAGTGATATCTCATTGTGGTTTTGATTTGCATTTCCCTGATGATTAGAGAAGTTGAGCAAATTTTTAGTATGTTTGCTGGCCTTTATTCTGTCTTCTTTTGAAAAGTTTCTGTTCATGTCCTTTGCCCACTTTTTAATGGGGTTGTTTGATTTTTTCTTGTTGATTTTCCTAAGTTCTGTATAGATTCTGGTTATCAGCCCTTTATCAGAGGTGTAGCATGCAAACATGTTCTCCCATTCTGTAGGTTGTCTGTTCACTCCAGTGATAGTTTCCTTGGCTGTGCAGAAGCTGTTTAATTTGATCAGGTCCCATTTATTTATTTTTGTTGCTGCTGTGATTGCTTTGGGGGTCTTCTTCATAAATTCTTTGCCTAGGCCAATGTCCATAAGAGTTTTTCCAATGTTTCTTCTAGAATTCTTATGGTTTCATGTCTTAGGTTTAAGTCTGTTATCCATCGTGAGTTTATTTTTGTGAGAGGTGAGAGATGTGCATCTAGTTTCAGTCTTCACATGTGGCTGTCCAATTTTCCCAGCACCATTTATTGAATAGGGATTCTTTTCCCCATTGTATGTTTTTGTATACTTTGTCAAAGATCAGATAACAGTATGAGAATGGTTTTATATCTGGGTTCTCAGTCCTGTTCCATTGGTCTATGTCTCTGTTCTTGTGCCAGTACCATGCTGTTTTGGTTACTATAGCTTTGTAGTATAGTTTGAAATCAGGTAGGTTGATGCCTCCCAATTTGTTCTTTTTGTTTAAGATTGCTTTGGCTAGACGGCATCTTCTCTGGTTCCACATGAAGCGTAGAATTATTTTTTCTCGATCTGCAAAAGATGTTGGTATTTTGATAGGGACTGTGTTGATTCTGTAAATGGAGATCTTTTCATATTTGGGGCTTTTTTATTACCCTTTCTGTGAATTGTCCCTTTAAATTCTTGCTGGTTCTGTCCCACGGCTAAATCATTAGTCTTCTCTCTCTCTCCTTCCTTCCTTTCTTCCTATCTACCTACCCACCTACCCACCTACCTACATACAGGTAAGAGAGGAGCTCTTCATAAATCAGAGAGATTAGCCCTTTATCTGTGATGTGAATTGTGGGCTTTTTTTTTCTTGTTTGTCACTTGTCCTCTAGCCATGCTTGTGGTATTTTGTACTTAATTATCTTCTATCTTATCTACTCGTTTCATCTCCTGGCTTAGTTATGTTATTTCTACTTTTCATCTTTTATAATATTTGCGTTATGTTCCATGAACATAATTTACATGATTAGTCATAGTTCTACAGGTGTGTATGTAGACCACTTCTCACCATGTCGACCGTTAACACCTTAGACTGAACCATCACCACCCCTTCCCTGGGTTATTGTAGGCCTTCAGGATTCCACCCTTGCAGCCTGTGGTTTTCAAGATAGCTGCTGGAGTGATATTTTTAAACTTAAGTCACATCATGTCACTCATGTGTTCAAATTCTCCACCAGCTTCCTCTCTCATTCTGATTAAGCTCCAAAGTACTTACAATAGCCTCCAAGGCATTATTTGAGCCTGATTCTGAATATCTTTCTGATCTTACCTCCTACCACTGCATTCTACTCATTCAGTTTCAGCCACATTGGCACCTGAGTGCCTTTGCATTTTCTTTTCTCTTGGCTGGAATTCTCTTCCCCTAGATATCCATATGGCTGACGCCCACGCTTAATTCAGTGTTCTGGGCAAATGTTAGTTAAACAGAGAAGCCTTTTCTGACCATCGTATACAATATAGTATCCCTCTGTGCCTGTCTCTCTGACTCCTTAATCCTATTCTATTTTGTTTTTCTCCATTGCACTTATCACTCCCACCTGAAGAATATCTTTGTTAATTTTCTGTCTACCCCACCCCACTAGAATGTAGACTCCATGAGGGCAGGTTATTTGTTTTACTCACTGTCCTATTATTTTTATGTAGTCATATTTATCAGTTTCTTACTTCATAGGTTCTAAATTATGTATTTTCTTAGAAAGATCTTCTCTACTCCAAAGTTTTGAGTACATACTCCCATGTTTTCTTTTATAACCTTTAATTTTTTATTTTTGTTTATATCATTATCTAAAATTTTTTTGATGTAATGATTATTTTTTTGAGTGTGGTTAGCAGTTTCCCCATATTGTGTATCTCCCCCTGGTTTGAATTGCCACCCTTTTTAACAAATTATAAACTAATTTCTTATATATGCATGGCTTTCTGATTGGACTTTGTATAGTATTGTGTTCCTTTCATATGCTTGTATTTTCTGAAGAACTACATTTTTAGATTATCTTAGCAAATTTCTCCTTAATAAACTTTATTTTTTATATTTTTCTTTGGCTATTTTTACTTCTTCAGATTAACTTTATTTTCATTTTGTGAAACTAATTACAGAACAATTATGTAGTAGGTGGACATTTATATGTGAATTTTATTGGTTTCTGTATGTATGGAAGAAATACCTGAAAGTTAAAATGATATAAACTGAGAAGAATATTTATAACACAAATGGGAGACAAAAGGCTAATTTCTTAAAGTATATTTATTGAATCCTTAATAAGATTGTTGAACTTCCAAAGTATGTAGGCTCTTGTTCAGTAAAGTTTGCTTTTCTGCTACTTTCTCAAAGACTATTTCAACGTATCATATTTACTTGGAATTTCTCTTTTAATTATTGAAAAACTTAAGGAAGTATTTGAGGCAATTATTTTCTGAACTTTTTTTAATAAAGCAAAACACTATAACCTAATGTCATTGTAGTTCTTCTTTATATCTTTTAAGCATGCTTAAATATTTTAGAGATTGGATATTAAAATATTATTAAAAGGCTCCCTATGATGCTTTCCTCTGATTTTTTTGATAACTCAAGTCAATTTTTGGTCTATAATTTTTTATTACTTCATAATCTTTTGACTTATGTAGTTTTTCAAAAAAATAAGCTCTAAAATCATCTTCTCCTTGGGTTAGAGTTCTTATATTCTGGGGATTGTGATTGTTTTGGGTTGTAAAAATAGATATAGTGGGCTTTAGTTTTAGAATCTTTTCTTGAAAATCTGTGAATAATGGAACTAATTTAGTTTGAATATAAGACTTTGTACATAGAAGATAAATATACAAAAGTCACGGTGCGTATTAAAATGTACTTACATAAATTATGTAAATAACTAGATAGTTAAAACCTTATGTTTATTTTCATTTATTTATTTAAATAATTTATTTATTTAATTGACTAATAAAAATTGTATATATTTATCAGGTGTAAGGTGATGTCTCATCATGGTTTTAATTTGCATTTCCCTGATGATTAATGATATTGAACATTTTTTCATATACCTGTTGGCCATTTGTATGTCTTTTTTATTTGTTTTTAAAATTTTTTAGATTTAGAGGATATAAATTCAGTTTTGTTAACATGGATATATGATGTAGTGTGAAGTCTGGGCTTTTAGTGTATCTATCATCTGGATAGTGTGTACATTGTGCTCAATAGTAATTTTCATACCTCACTCCCATCCCACCTTTTGGAGTCTCCAGTGAATATTATTCTACTCTGTATATCCATGCATACCCATTGTTTAGCTCCTACTTATATGTGAGAACATACAGTATTTGACTTTCTGTTTCTGATTTATTTTACTTAGGATAATGGCCTCCAGTTCTATTCATGTTGCTGCTAAAGACGGGATTTTATTCTTTTTTATGGCTGAGTAGTATTCCATGGTGTATATATATGCCACATTTTCTTTATCCAGTCATCTGTTGATGGACACTTATGTTGATTCCATGACTTAGCTATTGTGAATAGTGCTGTGATAAACATATGAGTTCAGGTGTCTTTTTTATATAATGATTTCTTTTCCTTTGAGTAGATACCCAGCCATGGGATTGCTGGATTGATTGAATGGTAGTTCTATTTTTAATTCTTTGAGAAATCTCCATACTGTTTTCCATAGAGGTTGTACTTCTGATCAACAGTGTATAACCATTCTGTTTTCTCTGCATCCTTGTCAAAATCTGTTGTTTTCTTGACTTTGTAATTATAGCTATTCTGACTGGTGTAAGATGGTATCTTATTGTGGTGTTAATTTGCATTTCCCTGATGATTACTGATGTTGAGCATTTTTTCATGTTTCTTGGCTGCTTATATGTCTTCTTTTGAAAAATGTTTGTTTATGTTCTTTGCCCATTTTTAATGGGATTGTTTTTTGTTGTTGTTGAGTTGTTTCAGTTTCTTGTAGATTCTGGATATTAGCCCTTTGTTGGGTGCATAGTTTGCAAATATTTCTTCCCATTCTGTGGTTTGCCTATTTATCCTGTTGATTATTTCTTTTGCTGTGCAGAAGCTTTTTAGTTTTAATTAAGTCCCATTTGTCTATTTTTTGTTTTTGTTGCGTTTTATATGTCTTTTGAGAAATGTCTATTTGGGTCCTTTGTCCATTTTTAAGTATGTTATTTGTTCTATTGCTGCTGATTTGAGTTCCTCATATAATTTGGATATTAACCCTTTATCAGAATTACGGTTTGCAAATATTTTCACTCATTTCTTATGTTGCCTCTTCACTCTGTTGATTATTTCCTTTGCTGTGCAGAAGCTTTTTAGTTTGATGTAATTGCATTTGTCTATTTTTGCTTTTGTTGCTTGAACGTTGGGAGTCATATCCAAAAAATTATCACCCAGACCAGTGGGACTCTTCTCTTATGTTTTTTGCTAGTAGTTTTACAGTGTCAGGTGTTACGTTTCAGTCTTTAATCCATTTTGAGTTGATTTTTTTTATATAGTATGAAATAAGGGTCTACTTTCCTTCTGCATATGGATATCCAGTTTATCCAATACCATTTATCCAAGAGAACTTCCTTTCCCCATCATATGTTCTTTGCAGCTTTGTTAAAAATCAATCCACCATAAATGTGTGGATTTATTTCTGGGCTCTCTGTTCTGTCCCATTGGTCTGTGTGTCTGTTTTTATGCCAGTACCATGCTATTTTAATTACTCTAGCTTTGTAGTATATTTTGATGTCAGGTAGTATGATGCCTCTGGCTTTGTTCAAAATTTGCTCAAAATTGCCTTGGTTATTTGGGGTCTTTTGTGGTTCCATACAAATTTTAGCATTATTTTTTCTATTTATGTGAAAATGACATTCAAATTTTGCTAGAGATTACATTGAATCTATAGATTGCTTTGGGTAGTATGGGTATCTTAACAATATTAATTTTTCCAATTCATGGACATGGGATATCTTTCCATTTATTTGTGTTTTCTTCAATTTCTTTCATCAATGTTTTATAGTTTTTGTCAACCTAAAAAAAAAAAGACATCAGAGAAAAGTATCTCCAAATTAAGTAACTTATTCAGAGTAAGCAAAGAAGATTATATACTGGGATGCACAATATGGCAAGCCATAGGTGCACATGAAGAGGGAAGGATAAAATGAAGCTTTTATTTGGCAAAAAAGGAGAAGTTCAAAAAAGCTGTTTGGAAAGAGTTCATTGGTTCCTGGACTCAAAGCTGGAGTTGGTGTCAGTTCATTTGGTGGAGATACCATTATGAGGCAAGTGTTCTTTCGAGAGCATCTTATCTGAATTGCTGTAGTCCTGAAGAATGTCTAGTGATAAATTTGGTCATAGAAATATGTGCCTACATGAGAAATGTAGGTCATGAAAAGCATGAGATCCATGAAGGACGTGAAGGAATTTCTCATGGGGTTATTTTAGAACGTCCTTGAGACAGCTCTTGTCTGAGATATGGAAGCATGAGCCCTCCTCCTTCATGATTTCTCGGCTTCAGTGTGTTTCGGTCTGATGAGTGATTTCATTCTGGTATCTGCAACTTTCACATTTTCAGTGTAGACATCTTTCACCTCCTTAGTTAAATTTATTCCTAAGTATTTTATTTTTATTTTATTTGTTGCTATTGTAAGTGGGATTGTTTCCTTGATTTTTTTTTGTTAATGTATAGAAATGCTACTGATTTTTGCATGTTGGTTTTGTATCCTGCATCTTTACTGCTTTCGTTTATTAGTTGTAATGGTTTTTTGGTGAAGTCTTTAGAGTTTTCTGTATATAAGATCATGTCTGCAAATGGACAGTTTAACTTCTTTCTTGTCAGTTCAGATGCCTTTTATTTCTTTCTCATGCCTAATTGCTCTGCCTAGGACTTCGAGTACTATTTTGAATAGAAGTGGCAAGTGTGGACATCCTTGTCTTGTTCCTGATCTTAGAGGAAAAGCTTTCAACTTTTCACCATTGAGTATGCTGTTAGCTGTGGATTTGTCATATATGGCCTTTATATTGAGGTACATTCCTTTCATAACTAATTTGTTCAGAGTTTTTATCATGAAAGGATGTTGAATTTTGTCAAATGCTTTTCTTGCATCTTTGGAGATGATCATAAGTTTTTTGTTCTTCATTTTGTTAATTTGGTGTATCACAATTACATATTTGCATATGTTGACCCATCTTTGCATTTTTGTGATGAATTCTACTTGATCATGGTGAATGTACTCTTGGTTTCAGTTTGCTAGTTTTTTGTTGAGGATTTTTGCATCTGTGTTCATCAGTGATAATGGCCTGTAATTTTCTTTTCTTGTAGTGTCCTTGTCTGGCTTTGGTATCAGGGTAATGCTGGCCTCATAAAAAGAGTTTGGAAGTATTCCTTCTTCTTTGATTTTTTTTAGAAGAGCGTGAAAGATTAGTATTAGTTCTTCTTTAAATGTTGGTAGAGTTCAGCAGTGAAGCCGACTGGTCTTGGGCTTTTCTTTGAAGACTTTTTTTTACTAATTTTATCTCCTTATTTGCTATTGGTCTGTTCAGAGTTTCTTTTTCTTCATGATTCAGTCTTGGTAGGTTGTATGTATATAGGATTTTATTTATTTATTCTAGGTTATTTGTTGGTGTAAAATTGTTCACAGTAGTTTCTTATGATCCTTTGTATTTCTTTGGTATCAAAGGTATTTCTCCTCTTTCATTTCCCATTTTATTTACTTGAGTCTTCTCTTTCTTTTTGTTAATCTAGCAAAAGTTTTGGCAACTTTATCTTTTCAAAATACCCACTCTCGGTTTTGTTGATCTTTTCTTTTGTTTTTCTAGTCTCTATTTCATTTTTTTCTGCTCTGATCTTTATTGTTTTCTTCCTTTTACTAAATTTAGACTTAGTTTGTCCTTTTTCTAGTTCCTTGAAGTATATTAGGTCATTTATTTGAGATCTTTCTTCTTTTTTGATGTAGGTATTTATTCGTATAAACTTCCCACTTAGAACTGCTTTTGCTGCATCCCATAAGTTTTGGTTGTTTTTTTTTGTCCATCTTGTTTGTCTCAAGATATTTCTAATTTCCTTTTAAATTTTTTCTTTGACCCATTTGTTGGTCAGGAGTATGTTGTTTAATTTCTATGTATTTGTGAATTTTCCAAAATTCTTCCTGCTGTTGACTTCTAGTTTCATATCATTGTGGTCAGAAAAGATACTTGATATGACTTCAATCTTGTTAAATTTGTTGAGACTTGTAAAACTTTACATTTAAATTATTGTGAATTTTGTAGTATAAGTGCTGATCTGTTTATAATTTATCCATAGTTATGAAATTGAAATAAAATCCCTGAAAGATTCTCGATGATTATACCCTAATTTTAATGCATTTTTTGAAAAAGATTTTTGGTACAATTAAATTTACTTACTTGACTTTGTATGGTATCAAACCTTTCTTTGGAAAGTATCTATTTTATCTCCTCATGTATTATCATCACTAGTGTTATAAATAATACTTTTAAGGGTGAGCAAAGCGGACTTAAGCATTCACTATCAGGTAGGTTTACTGTCAAAATATCATGCTACAAGATAAATTAGTGTTATTATAACAACCAATGTTTAGGTTAAAGGAAAACTGAAAATAGAAAATTGAGTACCTTTTAAAGTTTATCATTTGAAGTGGGTAAAATAAGTGAGAAATGATTTAAGAAGGGTCAGTAAAATAGCATTTCCAAAGAAATTGTTTTGAATGGGTGGACATACATGAAAAGATATACAAAAGCTATAGTTACCAAAAACTAACACAATTAGCAGAAACGAATGCCTGATTAGGCAGAAGAATGCTAACAGGAATTGAAAAGAAAAATTAGCTAACTTCCTGCAGGAAAATTTAGGAACTTTCTCTTGTGAAAATCTTTTCTATGTATTTTATCAAAACATTCATTTATTCTAAACATATTGTAATTCTTACATGATTTAGGAATTTATCACACCACTAATCTGTATTTTAATCTAGTGATATTTTGTTAATATATACAATAACCTAGAAGTGCTGAATTTGAATACCTTTCTTCTCCAAATGAGTTTTTAATGGAAATTTATAAAAATGGGGCTATAATTTTTTTTTTCTTCTCTTGGTGAGGCTGTTCAGATCTACACAACATACATATCTTTCTTGGCTGACTTTCACATAACAGGCTCATGTACACTTTCACATAACAGGCTCATGTACATGTTCATTGAGGGCATTGCACGTCCTTTTGGCATCGGTTGCTGATAGATGTAAAATTGGATATGATGAGTGCTAACAGTGTGTGCATAAAGAACATGAGCCATCATTATGGAAATAGTTGCCTTTTGGAGGTCAGCAGTGACAAAATAATGGCCCAAGTAGTTGGTTTAAAATTAGGATCGAAAGCTAATGTCTAAAGACAAAACCTACAGGTATGATTAAGTACTTGAGATCAACAGGCATCAGTGGAGACATCTATTCTACTCTCTGCTCTACTTGAGGAATGGTAATTCATCCCATATTTTAGAAGTGATGTTGCTGAGGTTCACTGAATCTTCATGTTAACATGTAAATTGAAGATACAAAGAGAAAAAGTGTCAGCAATCTACAAATAGAAACAAGTTATTAACAGGATGAGATTCCTTGGAAGAATCTCAATTTTAGGTATATACATCCTATATCAGTATATTCATGTATTGATCAGTAACTTTTACTTAATTTTTAATCAGTATGTCAGAATTAATAATTCCTGATAGTAAAATTATATTTTGCCAGGATGGGGTTTATATCTTGGTATGAACACCTTGTTCATTTTGTCAGTACAGGGTGTCCCAAAAGTCGCCATACATAGGGAAAATGGGAAATTGTAGACAATATAAATTATAGACAATTTCCCATTTTTCCTATGTATGGCGACTTTTGGGACACCCTATATTTATGGAAGTCAGAGGATATGGGAATATGGAGTATGAGTCAGCCTTTGGTTATTTCAGGCTAAGAATACTATAGAAAATATATTTATTTTTATGATTTACTAAATGTGTACCTTGATTCTTTTGTTCATGTATGAAACATAGAAGTTGCAGTTATGTTTTATGTAATTTTAATTGATGCAAAGTCATTTCTTGCTGAAGATAAAAGAAAAAGTTGGGGAAAAATACTGCTTAGATGTAAAACATTATAAAATAAGTTAAAAGCAAAACATCCCTCCTGAATACTTTCCAAACGTTCTCAATTATATTATTTATAATTGTGTGTATCTGATCAAAGTATACTCTATGTACTACATAATATAAGCAATTTAGAGTTTTCTCATTTTTTCATTCCTTTTCCCTAAAGGGAATGCACTTAATTTTGGATTGAGTTCTTTAGGTGAAGGATTTTATAACAGTAGTGGTTACTTTTTGATTTCATCTTTTTTTGTGTGTTGTTGTACGCACTACTGATGTGACACAATGCTGAGGATGGAATTTTTTTTTTCAATAGATTTAAGGGATACAAGTGATTTTTTTTTTGTTACATGGATGAATTGTATAGTAGTGAAGTCAGGGCTTTTAGTGTACCCATCACCCAAATAGTATACATTAAGCCGATAGGTAGTTTTTGATCCCTCACTGTCCTCTCACTGCCACCCCCACCTGTGCTTCCAAGTCTCCAAATTCCCTTATACCACTCTTTGTGACTGTGTATAATCATTGTTCAGCTCCTACTTATAAGTGGGTACGTGAGGTATTTGTTTTTTCATTCCTGAGATACTTAGGATTATGGTTTCCAGTTCCATCCAAGTTGCTGCAAAAGACATTATTTCATTCTTTTTATGGCTGAGTAGTACTCCATGGTATATACCACATTTATACCACATATAGAAAACATTTTCTTTATCCACTCATCAATTGATGGGCACTTAGGTTGATTCCTAATCTTGGCAATTATGAATTGTGCTGTGATAAACATATGAGTGCATGTGTCTTTGATACAATGACTTCTTTTCCTTTGGGTAGATACCCAGTAGTGGGATTGCTGGATCTAATGTAGGTCTACTTTTATTTCTCTGAGGAATCTGCATACTGTTTTCCATAGAGGTTGTACTCATTTACATGCCCACCAACAGTGAATAAGCATTCCCTTTTCACCACATCTGTGCCAACATCTGTTGTTTTTTTACTCTTTAATAATGGCTATTCTGACTGGGGTAAGGAGGTATCTCATTGTGGTTTTAATTTGCATTTCCCTGATGATTAGTGATGTTGGGCATTTTTTCATACGTTTATTGTCCATTTGTATCTCTTCTTTTGAAAAATGTCTGTTTATGTCTTTTACCCACTTTTTGGTGGGGTTATTTGTTTTTTGCTTGCTGATTTGTTTGAGTTTCTGGTAGATTCTGGATGTTAGCCCTTTGTCAGATGTATTAGTTTGCGAATATTTTCTCCCATTCTGTAGGTTGTCTATTTACTCTGTTGATTATTTCTTTTGCTGTGTAGAAGCTTTTTAGTTTAATTAAATCCCATTTATTGATTTTTATTTTTGTTGTATTTCCTTTTGGGGTCTTAGTCATAAATTCTTTGCCCAGGCCAACGTCCAGAAGAGTTTTTCCTAAGTTTTCTTCTAGATTTTTTATGGTATCAGGTCTTATATTTTGAGTCTTCAATCCATCTTGAGTTAATTTTTGTGTATTGTGAGAGAGAGGGATCCAGTTTCATTCTTTGCATGTGGCTCTCCCATTTTTCCTGCACCATTTGTTGAATAGGGCATCCTTTCCCTAGAGTATGTTTTTGTCTGCTTTGTCAAAAATCAATTGGTTGTAGGTATATGGTTTTACTTCTGTGTTCTCTATTCTTTTTCAGTGATTTGTGTGTCTGTTTTTATACCAGTACCATGCTGTTTTGGTTACTATCGCCTAGTAGTATAATTTGAAGTCGGGTAATGTGATGACGTCTCTGGATTTGTTGTTTTTGCTGAGGATTGCTTTGGCTATTCAGGCTCTTTTTTGGTTCCATATGAAATTTAGGATTGTTTTTTCTGATTCTGTGAAAAATGATGTTGGTATTTTGATGGGAATTGCATTGAATCTGTCAATCACTTTCAGTAATCTGGACGTTTTAACAATATTGATTCTTCCAATCCGTGGATGTTTTTCCATTTGTTTGTGTTTCAGTGATCTCTTTTGTCAGTGTTTTGTAGTTCTCCCTGTAGAGATCCTTAACCTCCTGGTTAAGTATATTCGTAGGTATTTTATCATTTTTTTGCAGCCATCATAAATGGTATTGATTCTTGATTTGATTCTCAGCTTGCTGTTATTAGTGTATAGAAATGCTACTGATTTATGTACATTAACTTTGTAGCCTGAGACTTTACTAAATGTATTTATCAATTCTAGAAGTCTTTTGGAGGAGTCTTTAGGGTTTTCTAGATATAAGATCATATTATTGGCAAGCAGGGATAGTTTGAACTCCTCTTTTCCGATTTGGATGCCCTTTCTTTCTTTCTCTTGCCTATTGCTCTGGCTAGGACTTCCAGGACTGTGTTCAATAGAAGTGGTTACAGTGGGCATCCTTGTCCTGTTCCACTTCTTAGGGGAATGCTTTCAACTTTACCCCATTCGGTATGATGTTGGCTGTGGATTTGGCATATATGGCTTTTATAATTTTGAGATATGTTCCTTCTATGCCTAGTATATTAAGGGTTTTTATCAGGAAGGGGTGATGGATTTTATTGAATGCTTTCTCTGTAGCTATTGAGATGATCATATGATTTTTGTTTTTACTTCTGTTTATGTGGTGAATCACATTTATTGGTTTGCATATGTTGAACCATCCTCGAATCACTGGGATGAAATCCATTTGATCGTTGTGAATTAGATTTTTGATGTGCTGTTGGATTTGGTTTGCTAGTATTTTGTTGAGGATTTTTACATCTATGTTCATGATATTGGTCTGTAGTTTTCTTTTTTTGTTGTGTCCTTTCCTGGCTTTGTAGAATGAGTTCGGGAAGATTCCCTCCTTCTCAATGTTGTGGAACAGTTTCAGTAGGATAGGTGCGCATTCTTCTTTGTAGGTCTGGTAGAATTCAGCTGTGAATCCTTCTGGTTCTGGGATTTTTTTTGTTAATGAGGTTTTTTTTTAATTACTGATTCAATCTCACTACTCAGTATTGGTCTGTTCTGGATTTCTGTTTCTTCTTGATTCAAACTTGGAAGGTTGTACCTTTCCAAAAATTTATACATTTCCTCTAGATTTTCTAGTTTGTGTGCATAGAGGTATTTGTAGGAGTCTCAGATGATCTTTTATACTACTGTGATATCAGTTTTAGAGGATAGAATATTAAATAGGTTTGGAGTAAGATGCTTCCTTCTTTGTCCTTTGTGTGACTTAGAGAAGTTACTTAGCCTCTTTATAAATCTGTTTGCCCATCTGTAAAACAGGAATGAAAATGCAAATCTCATTTAATCAAAAACTTAAATGGAATTTTATTTTCTTTCTTTCTCTTTTTAGCACAGTGCCTATGACATTATAGATGATTAATAAATATTCCATATATCTATTAATGCTGCTGGTTAATGTAACATTTTCTACTTTCAATATTATTAGAAATAATCTTTTTATATTCCTTTAGCTATAATTTTTTTTGAAGTTGGAAAATAGGAAAAATTTTACAGAGCACTAGTTTCATTTATTAGCCTATCAAATTGTCAAAGATTACAGCAGTAATAATCCTGGGAATTGGTTTAGGTGCTGTGTGCCTTTTCACATCCTACTTAGTCACATGTATTGTTACCTTTTTGTGTAACAATTTGGCAATATATATCAAAAGGATTAAAACTAGTATGATGTTTTGATTTAGTAATTTTATTGCTTAGAATTCATACATAAGGCATAATCCAGAGTTGATAATGCTGTGTGTTTGCAGCTCGGTGAAATTATACATCATTGATTATCCAGTAGTTGGTGTGGTTAATCCTTATGGTTGAAAATAATCAGATATTAAAATAATGTTTCTGAAGAAATATTGGTAATAACATTAAGTAGCAAAAAATGGTTACAGAGGTGGATTTTTTCACTTGATCTCATTTGTTAAAAATATGTGATTATAATTCCATTTTTATTTATAGTCACAGAAATAAAAAGCAGAGTATGTACCAATATTTAATAGTGGCAATCTCTGTGATGTGTGATTACATGTGGTTTTGTTTTCCTTATTGTGCTCCTTTCTATTTTTCTCAGTTTTCCCTGATAGATATGCTTTTCTTTTGTTGAGATAACCTATTAAGCACCTCTTGAGTTTAGAACATCTCTACTAATGCAATAAAGGCTCTTACCTACTAGTTAAGTAATATAACTCTTAGATAGTCTGGTACATGGTTACCAACAAAAGCCTTTACAGGAACCAACATGAAGCTCAATTAGAGAGTAAATATATTCTTTATAAATTTCATTTTTAGAGTCCAAACCCACTGTTAGACCTGCTGGTTCTGACAGAGTCACAGGCACGAGAAGAAACAGATGACATCCGGACTGCTGTTAGGCAACAACTGCAGAAAGAACTGATTGCTCTTTTCAATACCTTGCTGCTCCATTTCATGGAAGTAACTGACAGGTACCATTTGTGTTATTGAAGGTTTGGGTACATTTACATAGTGTGTAGGGTTTTTTTATTTTCAAAGAGTTGTACTTTTTACTTCTTTCAAATTAAGAGGTGGAAATACTTAAGTAATAACGGTGATGATGGTCTTTTTGTTTTTGTTTCAGTTGAATCTCTGATACAGCCTGATTGTAACTTCACAGTCTCCTTTACTACACACGCAGACACACCTACACATGTGCACACACACAGTGTTTTGTTCTCTACAGTTTAATTCTTGGTCTTCTGTTAATTCTCTAGACATCTACCTGAGTAATCATACCTTTTCCTATAACTGTTTTTACACTGATGATTTTCAAACGCGTATCTCTAGTTGCGAACTCTATTTTTAAAAAATTAAAACATTTAGATAAAATCATTCTTTTAACCATTTTACAGTGGGCATTTAAGTGGCTTTCAGTATATTCACAGTGTTGTTCAACTGTCACCATTATCAAATTCTAGAATATTACCATCACTCCAAAAAGATGCCTTGTGTCCATGAAAGAGTCTCTTCCCGTTTACCCTTTCCTGCAGCCCCTGGCAAACCACTAATCTGCTTTCTGTCTCTGTGGATTTGCCTATTCTATTATATTTCATATAAATGGAATCAAACAGTATGTGACCTTTTGTGTCTAGCTTTTCATTTAGCATCATGTTTTCAAAGTCCATCCATGTTGGACAAATATCAGTACTTCTTTCTGTGACTGAATAATATTTTACATATAGATACACTACATTTTGTTTATCCATTCATCCATTGGTGGACAGTTGGATTGTTTTCACCTTTTGGCTATTGTGAATAGTGCTGCTGTAAACATTCATATACAAATTCTTGTGTGGACGTATGTTTGAGTTTTCTTGAATATATAACTAGGAGTGGAATTGCTGGTTCATATGGTAACTATGTTTAACTTTTTGATGAAGCACCAGACTATTTTCCATAGTGGCCACACCATTTTTACATTCCTACCAGCAATGTACAAGTGTTCCAATTTCTCCATATCCTCACCAGCTTTGTTATTATTATAGCCATCCTAATGGGAATAAACTGGTATCATTGTGGTTTTGATTTATATTTCCCAAATGAAAAATGATGTTGAGCATCTTTTCATGTTCTTATTGGCATTTGTGTATCTTTCTTTGAAGAAATGTTTATTCAACTTCTTTGCCTATTTTGAATTGAGTTGTTTGCTGTTTTGTTGTTGAGTTGTAGGGGGTCTTTATATATTCTAGATACTAGTCCCATATCAGATAGATGATTTGCAAATATTTTCTCCCATTCTGTGGGTTGTCTTTTCACTCTCTTGATAGTGTCCTTTGATGCACAAAAGTTTATAATTTTGATGAGGTCCTTTTTATCATTTTTTTCTCTTGTTTGTTGTACTTTTGGTGTCTTATTTAGGAAAATGTTGCCTAATCCAGGGTCACAAAGATTTACTCCTTTTGTTTTCTTCTGAGAGTTTTATAATTTTTTTTCCTTACATTTAGAAATTTGATCCATTTAAAATTAATTTCGTATATGGTGTGAGGTGAGGGTCTAACTTCACTCTCATGGGGCTATCCAGCTGTCCTAGGACCATTGTCGAAGAGACTATTTTTCCCCCATTGCATTGTCTTGGCATCCTTGTTGAAAATTAGTTGATCATAGATGTATAGGTTTATTTCTGAACTCTCAATTCTGTTCCATTGATCTTTGTGTCTATCCTTATGCCAGTAACATAATATTGTGATTATTGTAGCTTTGTAATAAGTTTTGAAATTGTTAAGTGTATGTCTTCCAAGTTTGTTTTCCTTTTTCAAGATTGTTGTTGCTATTCAGAGATCAATTTTCCATTTCTGCAAAAAAGACCATTGAAATTTTGATAGGGATTGCATTGAATCTGTAGATCTCTTTGGGGAGTATTGCCATCTTAACAAGATTAAGTCTTCCAATCCATGAGCATGGGATTTCCTTTCATTTATTAAGGTCTTCTTTAATTTTTTCAACAATGTGTTGTAGTTTTCAGTGTAAAAGTCTTGCATGTTCTTGGTTAAGTTTATTTCTAAGTATTCTTTTTTCATTGATGCTATTATAAATGGAATTTTCTCAATTTTCTTTTTCGATTGTTTATTCTAGTGTATAGAGATACAATGTATTTTTGCATGATCTTACATTCTACAACTTTGCTGAATTTATGTGCTCTAATAGTTTCTTGTGAATTCTGTAGAATTTTCTACATGTAAGATCATGTCATCTGTGAATAGAGATAATTTTACTTCTTTCTTTACAATGTGAATGCCTTTTATTTCTTTTTCATGTTTACTTGCTCTGGCTTGAATTTTCAGGACAATGTTGAATAGCAGTAGTGAAAGTAGGCTTCCTTGTCTTGTTTCTAATTCTAGGGGAAAAGCTTCCAGTTTTTCACCATTAGTGTGATGTTAGCTGTTTTTTATCGTTGGCCTTTCATATCCATGGTTCCACATCTGCAGACTCAACCAACTCTGGATTGAAATTTGCAGTTGGTTAAATAAGTGGATGCAGAACCCGTGGATATGGAGGGCTGACTGTGGGACTTGAGCATCCTTGGATTTTGGTATCTGTGGTGGTCCTGGAACGAATCCCCTGCACATACTGAGGGATGACTCTATGCCTTTTACAATGTTGAGGAATTTCCCTTCTATTCCTAGTTTATTGAATGTTTTTGTCAAGTGCATTTCTGCATCAGTTGAGATGATCACGTGGCGTTTCTTCTCTTCCTTTTATTAAAGTGGTATACTATGTTGGCTGATACTATATGTTGAACCACCCTTGCCTTTGTAGGATAAATCCTACTTGGTTGTGATGTATAATCTTTTAAATACTGCTGGATTTGGTCTGCTAGTATTTGTTGAGGATTTTTGTATCTATATTCATACAGAATATTGTATTGTTGTTTTCTTGTGATGTCTTTGTCTGGCTTTGGTATTTGGGTAATGCTGGCTTTAGCATATGAATTAGGAAGTGTTCCCTCCTTTTTTATTCTTTGGAAGTTTTAGAAGGATTGGTATTAATTCTTCTTCATATGTTTGGTAGATGTTGCCATTGAAGCCATCTGGTCTTGGTCTTTTCTTTGTTGAGAAGTTTTTGATTATTGGCTTGATCTTCTGACTTACTATAGGTCTATTTCAGATTTTCTGTTTCCTTTTGATTCAGTTGTGGAAGTTTGCATATTTCTAGGAATTTGTCCATTTCATCTAGGTCATCTAATTTTTTGGTGTATAATTGTTCATAGTATTCCCTTATAGTTGTTTTTATTTCTGTACGATCATTAGTCATATCCCCACTTTCATTTGTGATTTTAGTAATTTGAGTCTTGTGTTTTTTTCTTTGTCAATCTAGGTAATGGTTTGCTAATTTTGTTAATCTTTTCAGAGAACCAATTTTTGGTTTTGTTGATTTTTTCCTTTGTTTTCTATTCTCTGTTTTATTTATTGCTGCTCTAATCTTTATTATTTTTTCCTTCTACTTTGTGTTTAGTTTGCTCTTCTTTTTCTAGTTACTTAAGATGTAAAATTAGGATATTGATTTTAGATCTTTCTTTTTTGAAATAGGTCTTTACAGGTATAAATTTCCTTCTGGGCACTGTTTTCATTACATTCCATGAATTTTGGTACGTTATGTTTTCATTGTTATTCCTCTCAAAGTATTTTCTAATTTCCCTTGTGATTTCTTCTTTGACTCATTAAGAGTTTGTTGTATAATGTCTACATGTTCATGAATTTTATAATTTTCCTCTGTTAATGATTTCAGTTTCATCCATTGTGGTCGGATTATCTGCCAAAGCATCTCATCTCCCAGGCTTTCTTTCTGAGCTCTTAGTCAAGTCTACTTTTTTGCTCCAGCTCTTAGTCAGTGCTTCCAACAGCAGCAGCTAAAAATCTTGCTTATACATGTTTTCAACAAATGTTCCCCAGTAGTGGCTTTAGCCCTGGTTGAGTTCCAAGTTTGGTGAAATAAAAGAAAACCTTTTGATCGAGTTTTCCGGGGAGCTAGCAGAAAGATCAACTGAAGATAATTCTTTGCAAATGAGATTTGCTCCTTTCCCTCTGGTATAGGTACTGGGAATGTGGGCTGTTATTTTCAAGGCCGCCACTGAGCTGGGGTTTGGAAATAGAACTAGGGTAAATTTAAAACATCATAAAGCTTACTGTTCTTACTATGACTCAGTCATTTTTCTTGAATAAGTGCTTCCTGGGTGGTTGCAAGCTTTTGGTTAGTTTCCAGAGTTCCAAAAATGTTGAAGCTGCCAGTTTCTGCCATTTTTGGGGGTTGCTTTTATGGCAGGTTGGTCTTTTGGGGCTCCTTACTCTGCCATTTTAGCTGATGTCCCTTTCTGACTTCTTTGATAGCTCTAAACCCATATATTTAGTTGCTTCTTGGATTTATCTACCAAGATATTTCACATGTTAAAATATAGTACATCTCTTCCCAAACCAGAAGTTTTCATGCTTATGTATAATATCTTCAGAAAGTGAAGAGCATATAGATTAAAAAAAAATAACAGAACAAAGCAAATGCCCTAGGGTCCATAAGGTCTGTCATGGTCAGTTTATTCAACTTTGTGCCTAAGATCTGATTTCCTGGGAATGACACTGGAAAGCAGAAAGACGTTTCCTTGTCCTGCTGTGCAGAGATCCCAAAGCTTTGCTGGAGGCAAAGACCTGATCCTGTGTACGTGACATTTGAAATGAACAAAATTGTCAAAACAGCCCTAATTCAGCTCAAAACCTGGTTTGATCCAAAAAGTCAGCCCCCAACCCAGCTTGTATAACCAAAGGGCAAGTCCTTTCTGTGAGAAATTACTTATTTCATATTCAAGAGCTCTTTTATACAAATGCTTGACATTTAATCACAAATGAAGAGAATTGTGAAGAAGCAGAACAGTGTCTCCCATAATTAAGAGAAAAAACTCATTAGAAGTAAATCCACAGATGTCAAATATGACAAGAATTTTAAAGTTAACCTTATAAGTAATAATACTATTTTAAATGATAAATATAATAGAGATTAGATGAAAAGATGGACAAAAATTAAGAAATTGAGACTACAAAAAAGATCTAAATACAGATTCTACCACTGAGACATACAATTTCTAAAGTGAAGAATTTATTGTATGTACTTAAATAGCTGACTAGACACAGAAGAGAGGATTGGTGAACTTAGAATACAAGTCCATAGATATTTTCCAAATTGAAGCATAGGGGTAGGGAATGGTATTGATTGGAAAAGAGACACCCAGTGCATTCTGAGGTGCTGAGAATGTTTTATATTCTGCTGTGGTTGGTGGTTGGATAATTGTATACATATGTAAACCATCACGTAATTGTATACATCAGCTTTGTGAATTTTACTTGCAAATTATATCTATATATATTGAGGTATAATGCATATGCAAATTCACATATGAATTTTCATGCAAGTTGTACCTCAGTAAAGTACTGAAGACAACAACAACAATGTGAATCCAAGGATGGTATAGTCTGTGCAGTTGAACCGATGCTTTTCAAACTGGAATGTGCATAAGAATTTTCTGGGCAGGTTGTTAAAATATTATCAGTAGCTCAGGATTCTGTGTGTTAATAATGCATGGTAGGTGATTCTGTGGCAGATGGTTTTGGACCAGACTTTGAAAAAAAAATGATGTGGACTGTTCTGTAGGTGAGTTGTAATGATGAGGAAAGGAGCATGTGAGACACCTTTTACATGTGTCAGGGTCAACAGCAAGTTAGGGTTTTTGTTAGTTTTAGGATAGGTGATACTTCTGTGTGCTTTTATATTGTTGGATATGTGCCCACAGTAAGGGAAAATTTGAGTGGGAAGAGGGAAAAGAGGTGGAGGGGGAGAAAGGAAGAGAAAAGTAGGTAAGTAGAGAAAGAGGGAAGAAGAAATCATGAAAAATTTGGGGAGGCAGAGAAACATATATTGAGAAAGGACTGAAGGAACAATGTATTAGAGAAGAATATGGGATAAAAAGAGAAGTATGGGATGAAATAGATCAGTAGGTAAGTGTAGAACAAGGATGTTGAGGGACTTAACTTCTGATAGTTTTGTTTTTTTCTATGAAATGGACATTTGCCAAGAGGGGAACTGCATAGGGATGAGACTGATTATGATGCTTGGGGAAGGTGTGCAGGGACCAGGAGAAGAAACTGGTAGAAGATATGCGAGGGTTTAACTGAGATTGGAGGTTGGACAGAGGATTACTTATGTTTTAATATATATTACATGTTTAAAAAACAATAAGAGCATTTTTAATGGTTTTAATTAGATTATGTTTTTGTTGACCTGTGAGCAAATGAGTTTAGACTAGAACTTTGGGGTGGGGAACCTGCAGCCTTGAGGTCACATGTGGCCTTCTGGATCCTTGAGTGTGGCCTTTTGACTGAATCCAAATTTTACAGAACAAATCCTTTTAATAAAGGGATTATTAAAGAAGAAATTAAATGAAGAAATTTCAGATTTTATTCAGTGCTTTATTATTCAAAGATATTATTTCATCTAGGAATTACATATTTGAATTCATGCATAGCTACTTAATTTCAGGAATTTTATTTGCTAATAGAAAATGTTCTCTTGATTGTTCTATTTCAGACACTTTTGTTGAAATTATATGTCAAACTCATTAAAACCTTTTTCTTTTAGTTTTCTAGAAAACTATATTTTAGCCAATTAAAAATTAAATTTTTTCATAACACTGAATTATTTAAAGCATAGGTGTAATATATGCCAGTTAAACTCAAAGTATGCATTTAATTTTTTATTCCAACTTTTTATTTTGTTATTGGGTGGCAATATCAATATCCATTGTATATGTAATTGTTACTTGTATTTTATATCATATACCCTAGTTGGTATTTTAGCTATGCTTTTTTTTTGAAAAACCTTGCTTCAAGAGGAAATACTTTCTGCCATTTTGTCTAGTTCAGACTTTTCTAATAGTAGGTTGTAAGTAACCTTCTACAGCCCATTAAGCCCATTATACTTGCTTGATGGTTGATTTTCCCCCTTTTACATACATAGGAAATGCTTGGAACTTCTTTACATTTTCCAAACGCAGCTAGCTCTGAAACTGCTCCAGTGTCTGAGAGTCACGGATGCTCCTCATTTCTATGGCCTGCCTTCCCTTGAGCGGACGTTACGAGGGATGGCTCATGTCACTGCATTTCCGGGATGGAGTTCACATTCTGTTCTCACAAAGCCACTTGAAATTTGTGTGAAATACTTGTCAGGTCTCCTTGAGGTAAGTAGAAATAACAACCCCCTAAATAATAGCTATTTACTATTTATTGATTGGTTGTTTTTACTTTGTGCCAGTCACAAGTACATTATATATTACTATATTTAATGTAGATTATTATATAGCATTTATATAACTCATTATAGTTAGATATTTTAAAGATTTTAATTAAAATTTATTATTTTTATTATACTCTTATTTTCAAGAAAAATAAACTAAAGCTTACATTTAAGTCCCTTCATTAGGGTAATTTGTTTACTCATTTATTTTGTTTAACCTTTTTAATTGTGAAATATAGCACATGCAAAAAATACACAAAACATAAATACATAGCTCAGTGAATTATCACAGTGAACATCCATGTAATTAGCCCCAGATTCAAAAATAGAATTAGCTAGCATCCGAGAAGCATTCATGATACCCCTTCCCAATCTCTACTCCTTTCCTGAAAGGTAGTTTGATTTTTTTGGTACTCACTTCTTTGCATTTTTTGATAGTTTTTTACCCCTTAGACATGTGTCTATATAGACAATTTCTGATTTTTTTTGAATCTGTATAAATGGAATCGTGTCTGGTTACTTTCTTTCAACATTATACTTATCAGATACCTATGTTGCCTATAGGTGAAGTTGGTTTAATTTCTTTTTTGTATAGTAGTCTGTACTACAGGTTGAGTATTCCTGATCTAAAATCTGAAACTTTTTGAGCACCACCGTGATGCTCAAAGGAAATGCTCATTGGAGCATCTCAGATTTTTGGATTAGGGATGCTCAACCAGTAAATATATAATGCAAATATTCTAAAATCTGAAAAAATCCTCAATTCAAAACACTTTCCTTCCTAAACATTTTGGATAAAGGATACTTACTCTGTACAATGTTTAAGGACATTTGGGTTTTTTTTCTGTTAGTTTAGGGCAATTTTGGATACTGTAGCTATGAACATTCTTGTCTTTTGGTGAAAATGAGTACATTATATCTTTTTTGAAATGTTATTTTCTAACTGTTGTTGATATATGGAAATACAATCAATTTTTATATATTGGCTGTGTATCCAGTAATCCTTGTTTCCAAACTCAAGGAAAAGGCCTTTAATTTTTCACCTTTCAGTATGCTGTTTATGGTAGTTTTTGTCAATTAAAGAAAAATCAAATTCAGGAAATTTTCTTTTGTCCTACTTTGCTAAGAGCTTTGTTTGTTTTTTAAATCATAAATGTCTATTGTTTTTTCTGTATATTTTAAGAAAATTGTCTAATTTTATATTCCATTAAAGTGATGAATTATATTGATTGATTTAAAAATGTTAGACAACCTTACATTCTGGGAACATTTCAGGTTGGTTGTGATCTAGTATTCTTTATTTATATACTAACAGACTTAGTTTCTTAAGGTTTTTAGAATTATTCCACCTGTTTCCTTATGTAAAAAAGTTTTTAGAATTATTGCATCTATCCTTTTTCTCATAAAGATTTTGTCACATTTGAATATCAAAATCATTCTACCCTTATTTTAATATATATAATTTTAAAAAATGTAATCATTATATGTTATACATAAATATATATTATATATAATAAGTTATATATATCATTTTCTTTTTTTCCTTATGTAACTTTCCTCTTTTTTTTTGAAATAAATTGATTTGATTGGGTGTTTTTGTCCTTAAATTTTTAGAATTTTAACAATTTATCGATTTTGTCTATTTTAAATTCATTATAAAGTTTTCATCTAGAATCTTCTTTTTTGTGTGTCGTATAGTACTTTATTTTTTAATTTCAAATTTCTCATTTTCAATTTATCTCCTATGTGTTTGATTATCTTATTTAATGCCTTGTCTTTAGTGAGTCCCTTTTATTTTACCTCTAGTTTTGTTTTCTGCCATTTTTTTATTTCTCCTAGTTTTGGTTGAATTTATAGTCTTTCTAATACTAAGTGAGCTCATTGATTTTTTTTCAGCCTTTTCAATTTACGCATTTTTGTTCTAATTCTGCCTAATCTTATTATGTCTCACACTTTTGTTGCTTAATTTTCATGTCTTTTTCGAATATTTCATATGATGAGTAATGTCATGATTTGTTGTATCAGCCTTTCTTAAAGACAGTCTAATTACCTTGCCACTGGTGCCCCAACTTTGCATGTACTTATTTGCCACAAATGACAGTGTGTAATGCAGTTGGTAAGTCTTGGCAGAATTTCCTGTGATCTTTCTGGAATGTGAGAACATGAGAGGCTTGTGAGAAGCTGCTACAAAGCTGATCTTTACTCACTATATAGGTCTGCATGAGCTGTTCTATGTTTCTGGTTCCATGAGGTCTGGGCTTTCTTCTGCCTTGCTCTTCTTGGGATATAGCTGCAGGCTATAAAACTGCTTCACTACAGCATGGCATGGGCTTCTCAGCAAAGAGTGTCCTACCATCTGCATTGCAGTCATCTGACCCCTTCAGTGTCACCCTGTGCAAGGTACACTGGGAACTGGCACCTTTAGTTATTCTTGCTTTTGCTTTTTATGTAAGTAATAAACTTTCTGCATCTAAAATGGCTCATTGTTTCCTTATTGACCAAATCTTGTCAGCCTTGTTTTGCCTTGAAAGTTTCAATGGTAGCCAGAGTTTGGGATCGTTGACTATGTTAGGACTTCAGGAAGGAATCTTGGAGGAGGAATTGTAGAGTTAGATTTTGAAAGATGAATAAATTGATAGATAGTGATGGGTATTCTAGACATGGAATCTTTTTGTCAAATTGTATCTATAACTTCCTATTTTTTTTTTTTTCAAGCTTCAGTTTTCTTCTTGCCATCATACAGTCTCTACCCACTACCAGATTATCCTTCAAAAACAGAAATCTTTCAATTCCAGGCCCTTTTTTCAAGTGTATAAGACTCTTGATAATCCTACATTTTGAGTCTTATCTCCATTTAAATTTTTTCCTACATCTCTGAAGTTTCAGTTATAGCTGGCTGTTTTTCCAAAATAAAAAAAAACCTTTTAAAAAAGATGATTTCTTTCACGTAGTTTCCTCTTTTTTATGGGTGGCAATCTCTATACAAAGTTTAAGATCTAACTTATTTATTTACCTTCTTTTGGTAAATACTTTCTTATTCTTTCATAGTTAGACATTCACTAAATATTGTTTGGTCTCTTCTATTTATGTGCCTATAGCAGTTTATATATGTTGCTACTATTTAATATATTGTATTTTTTCTTAATACATTATAGTTTTATTTTGTTTTATATGTTAATCTATTAGACTGTGAGTTTGTGAGAATCATCTTTGGACCATTTCTGCTATCCCATGGCTTCCTTGTTGGTCTAGCACAGTGATTTTTACATAGTGGATAAATAGCAAATCATTTTACTAATGTGTATCATGTATAGTTTTAAAATTAGAATACAGTTTGTATAACATCAGAAATGTGACATAAATGATTGTAAATGATGTGTATTTCATATCTGTACTTTCATTATTAAATAATACTTTTGTGTATTCAGTAGTAAATCATACTTCAGATGGTGTTATCTAGAATTATTTTCCAAAATCACATCTTATTTTTTAAAAAAGATTTCAAAATTCTGAACACTCTTAGCTATACTATAAAATTTAATATGAATTTTACTGGAGTCCCTTTAATAAAATACATTTTATTTTTTCTTAAATAATTATAAATATCGAAAAAGGATCAACTGTGTTGGTATACTAATTATCTCATGCTGTCATGATCAGAAATGTATGAATCTTTAAAATAGATATTAATATATTAAAGAAGTAATTACAATGTTTCTTAAAAAGTCAACTCCTCTAATGTATTTAAAATATGATTCAACCCACAAATACCTGATTTATAGCATTATTTGTAATGTGATTTATAAATACTCCATTTATAAACCTTTTATTGGGCATGTTTCCTTTATGAAGTGAGTTTCAGACCAGGGATATGTGAAGACCTGTCATAGTAGTAATTGAAGGAGAAGCTAAGTGTTGCATTGTTTATATTTCAAAACTGTCAGAAGTACTTTTGTTTTTAAAATTATGTAAGAAGAGAGACTTCAGATCACATCAATGTTTCAAATACCAGAAATTAAAATGAACTTATTTTGGTCTTGGAGAACAAAAGGGCTTAGTTCTAGGTAAGAAGTCCAGGCAAAAAGACAATAATCTCATTTCTAAGTTCAATTGTCTTTGAGGTAATAAAAATCAACACAGTTTATTAGCTAAAGAATAGATAAAAGGTAGAGTCCCTGTTTTATAATGTTTCACAGTTATGAAAAACTTGATTAACAAATCTTGATTTGATATAAACAGGAGTTTGTTTCACGCTTCCTAAAACATCTTGAGAAGAAAATCTTTATGTCTTTGTATTAAATGACAGGAAAGTAATATGAAGAAATCTTTCACTTTTGTTAGAAAGTATGGTGGAGTCATATTTAATCTTGAGACTTTCTGTTTAATTTAATAATTACGTAAACAGGTCTCTTTATTATACTACTAACTAAATTCATCTTTTAAAGAATAAAGTAAGGCTTATGGGAATGGACATTGAAACAAAGTCATTGTTGGTGCAAATGATTTGCTTTATAGTTTCTCAGTAATTAAAGCTGATTCTTTTTTGGAAGGGAGCCATATTTCTAATGTCAGTTTATTTTGTTTCTGTACAGTGAAATTTGAATGTGAGTATTTGCTTTTTGCAATTGTGAAACGAGACTTTTAAACTAAGCATGATTAATTATGATGGTTGAATAAACTATGATAATTAAATTCTTAAAATCAGATATGTGTAATTCCAGGGATCTGACAAAAATGTCAGGTTGAAAGGAGATAATACCAAAGTGCTTGGCTTGTCATTTATAAGCTGGAAATAAAAATCATTACACAGATGTTAGATATTTCCAGTGATGACTTAAAGGAAGATGATAAGGACTTGATCATGTAGGAATCTCATTTTAACGTAGCCACTTAAAATTTAAAATTTTTAATTATGAAAAATTTCAAACATATATATGTGTAGAAAAAATAGTAGGGAAGAGCCCATATAGCTGTCACCCACAGTTGTTAACCCCTGGCCAATCTTGTTTTATTTTTCAGACATAATTTTAAATTGTTTTGTGAAAATTCTAAATTAAGTCAAAGCTCCCAAATTATCCACCAGTCAATTGCTTTTGTTAACATGATTTATGCTGTCTTTTGAAAATACATATAATCTGTTTTGCTGTATGAGTTGGGAAAATACCCTAAAAGGTAGATTAAGATGAAATGGTTTATGTGGAAGGATTCTGTGATGAATAAAAGCATTGAGACCTTGGGAGGATGAATTGAAATACTTTCTGTTGTATTAGTACACATAACAAGTAGTTTTCATTGTTTTGACTTACAGCAAAATTTTTCTTCAAAATGTATTGGCTAAATATGGTTAGGATTCTTTTTTTATTAAAATTTTGTAATCTTTAGTCTCTTTGAATGTTTTTTATTTTTTTAATATAAGTAACATTTTACCTCTTTCTTTTTTTTTTTTTTTATTTCAGAATATCATGGGGGTACAACACTTTGGCCATACACATTGCCCCTGTTCTGCCCGTGTCAGAGCCACAATCGTGGTCGTCTCCCAAACTGTGCTCCCCACATCCATTCAGTGAGAGTTTTTCCCATCCCTTCCACCCCACTCCCGCCCGCCCGCCCTCTGATGAATGTTATGATAACTTGTGTCCCCATTATCGTTTAGTTTGAAGAATCTTTTGATTTCCATTTGAATCTCCTCCTTGACCCAATAGTCTTTCAGCAACAGATTGTTTAGTTTCCAAGTTTTTGGATGAAGATGTGAGTTTCTGTTGGTATTGATTTCTGATTTTATTCTGCTGTGGTCTGAAAAGATACACAGTATGATTTCTATTTTTTTGAATTTGTTTAGATCTGTTTTGTGGCCTAGGATGTGGTCAATTTTAGAGAAAGTTCCATGAGCTGATAAGAAGAATGTATATTCAGTGTTATTTGGGTGGAGTGTTCTGTAGATATCTGTTAGGCCCAAATGTTCTAGAGTCCTGGTTAGGTCTTTTATTTCTCTATTTATTTTTTGTTTGGAGGATCTGTCCAGTTCCGTCAGTGGGGTGTTGAAGTCCCCTGCTATTATGGCATTGCTGCTTATTATGTTGCCTAGATCTAGCAGTATTTGCTTTATGTACCTGGGTGCTCCTGTGTTGGGTGCATAAATGTTTAGGATTGTTAAATCCTCTTGTGAGATTTTTCCCTCACCACTATATAGTGTCCATTTTTGTCCTTCTTCACTTTTGTTGCTTTAAAGTTTATATCATCTGAAATAAGGATGGCTACTCCGGATTTCTTTTGGTTTCCATTAGCCTGGAAAATTGTATTCCATCCTTTCACCTTGAGTCTGAATGCATCTTTGTGTGTAAGGTGTGTTTCCTGAAGACAACAGATACTTGGCTTGTATTTTTTAATCCATTCAGCCAGCCTATGTCTCTTCAATGGGCAGTTCAAGCCATTTACATTTATTGAGAGAATTGATATTTGGGGTAAATTTCTGATTATTCTATTGGGTGGTGTCTTTTGTTTTACCTCTTGCGTCATTGTGGAATCTGGTTTCTGGGGTTTTAGCTTTTGCACAGTTTTACATAGGTGGGTGTCTGTTGCTCTGTTTAGTGTATAATGCAGGTCTAAGCATTTCTTGCAAGGCCGGTCTGGATTTCGCAAATTCTATCAGTGATTGCTTATCTGGAAACGTCTTTATTTCTCCCTCGTATAAGAAGCTTAGTTTGGCAGGATACAGAATTCTGGGTTGGCCTTTGTTTTGTTTTAGGAGACTGATGATGTCTCCCCATTCCCTTCTGGCTTGTAAGGTTTCAGCTGAGAAATCTGCAGTTAATCTGATTCGTTTCCCTTTGTAGGTTACCTGCTCTTTTCGTCTTACAGCTCTGAGGAGTGCCTCTTTTGTGTTTACTTTGGTCAGTCTAATAATTATGTGGCATGGTGAATGCCTTTTCACATTGACTTTCCCAGGAGTCCTGTGTGCTTCTTGTACTTGGATATCGAGATTTCTGGCTAAGCCATGGAAATTTTCCTCTATCATTCCTTCAAATAGATTTTCCAGCCCACACGAATTTTCTTCCTCTCCCTCAGGGATACCTATGATCCTTATGTTTGGCCTCTTTACGTAATCCCACATTTCTTGTATGCTTTTTTCCTGCCTCTTGTTTTTGTGTTCTTTCTCTTCGGCTGATTTATTTAGCACATAGGAGTTGTCTTCTAGCTCTGAAATTCTTTCCTCTGCATGGTCCAGCCTATTCTTAAGGCTTTCCACTGTGTTTTATAGATCTTTGAATGCTTCTTTCATTTATAGGATTTCTATTTGATTTTTCCATAATATTTCTATTTCTTTGGAGAATTTTTCATTCATTTCTTGCATTTTTCTTGTGGTTTCTTTGTGCTGGGATTCAATTTTCTCTTGAATTTCATTGAGCTTTCTTATAATCCATAAACGAAATTCCTCTTCTGTCATTCTACCCATTTCATTTGGGTTGGTATCCATTGCTGAGGAACTGATGGTTTCTTTTGGGGGTGACTTTTCACTCTGATTTTTCATGTTCCCTGACTTCTTTCACTGGTTTTTTCTCATCTGGTCTCTTGGTCGAGAGCTGGGGGTGTTAGGGTTAGTTTATGGCCCGGTCTCCAGGACCACGATTTTCGCTCCTTGGCAGAGCCAGGGAGAGAAGTAGTGGCCTATATTGCCTTAGGTGTATTTTAGCAAGTTTGGTGGATCTTGAGTTAACTCTGACCTATTGTCTTCTCCTCTTCCCGGTGGAGTGTGGTGAGAATGACCTCCCAGCTTGGGCTCTAAGCTAGTGAATAGTACTTGAGGATATGAGTCCACAGCTCCCTATTAGCTAGGTATTCTGTTATGTCCGTGGCAGACTCTGATCCCCTAGTTGGGGTATGCGAAAGCCCCATGCTTTGGGAGGGGCCTTGTAGCTCCTAGGGGTTACTTTGACCCTGCTCCTCCTGAGGTGCAGGTAGAAACACAATTTCTTTTGGCTGCAGTGTGAGAGCTGAATTGGGAAAATTCTACATAGCTCAGAGGTTGCTTATCTAGCCGCGTGTGTCTGCCCTTCTGATGTGCGTCTCTGCGTGATACTGGTTGATAGGGGGATCTCCAATTGTGCACCCCTTTTCCACCACTAGACCCCAAGGCGAGGCGGGTGGCCGTCTCTATCCCCAGCAGTCTCCACCGGGGGGATGTTTCCACAGGGAGGGGGGAGTAGTGGCCGCTGGAAGTGCTCTTGGGTGGCGTGAAATTCCCTATTGAAGTGGGCAGGATTATGGGGAGCTGCTCTGGTTCAGCCTGTGGCTCTTGAGGTATTTGGTTGTCATGGGAACTAGCAGTTATACCAAATGAGTCACTATAGCCAGCAACCTTCAAAATGAGCGATCTCTGGGGTACAGGAGGGCTGGGACCTGAAGGGCGGGCACTAGGACCAGCACGGAGCGGACCTGTTGGAGGCCAAAGCCGGGATAGCAGGACCAGATGGACGAGCTGCAAGCTGTTTCCAATACACAAAGGTCCTGCTGCTACAGTTCCGGGATCTCGTCCCACCTGGAACACACGGATACAGCTGTCCCTGGCCACCAAAGGCAAAGCCTGTCTCGCCCCAGCAGAAGAGCCCTGGGCCGGGGCAGGGCGGAGCTAGAGACGCGGCTCATAGCTCCGGGCGGGCGGCTTCAAAGATGGCTGCCGCTGCCAGCCTGGTGCACAGCCGGGCTCCGATCGCGCCGGGAGCACAGCTTTTCTCCGCTGGCCACAGCGGCGGCAGTTGCTAGCAACCTCTAAGGGCGCGTCCCGCTCTCCGTTAAACTCCTGGGCCCAGTCCCGCTGACTTCTAGTGGCGCAGTGCCGGCCTGCGGGTTCCCGCGCACTGTCCCAGGAAGCTGTATCTCTGCCCAGTGTGATCCCTAGGCCTGCGCGGTGTCTGTATATTGCAGCTGAGAGTTGTGTTTGGCTTTCGCAATTATTTTATCTCCACAGGGTCTGTTGCCTTGTGCAACCGCTTTGCCCCGACTCTGGGCTTGTCCCTGACTGAGTGGATGGGGAGGTGCGTAACCGCTTGGGGGGCAGGTCGCGCTGCGCCGACCTGGTGAGCGCGTCCTTCCCGCGCTCTGGGCTCTATTGTGCTCTGTGCGCCCTCCGATCTTTGTGAAAATTTTGTACCTGTTTTCTTGGGCTAGGCGTTCCGTGTTGTTTCTCTGTAATTCACAATGCTGTTTCAGAGTGAGCGGTCCATGCTCGCATGTAACCGCTGGCGTTCTTCACCTCCTTCCCTGGGAGCGGTGTGGTGGGAGAACTCTATCACACCGCCATTTTTCGAGAGCTTTGAATTTTTTTTTTTTTAAGAGTTGAAAAGCTGTAAGATTGTTATTCAGTCAGTTAACAAATATTTACTTAACCCCTATTTGGGGGACAATATATGATTTATACAGAAATGGTCCGAAAAGGTTTGCCACATATTTCAAAGGATTTTCTAAATTAGGTGGAAGGACTTTTCCTCAAACTGCTGTTGCGTAACTTCCCATGTCCATTCTGATTCAGCTCCTCAGTTAGGGAATATCTCTTCAGATGAGAAATATTTCTTTTGCTGTTACTGATGGAAATTTGTCAAATGTCTCACATATGTAGGTGAGAAAAAAGTTGAAAACCAGTGATATTAATAAGCATATGCTTAAATATGCAATAGAAATCTAAGATTGCTCAGAAGTAAGGAAAATGTCCATTTACGTGTAAACCACAATTCAAGAAAATCTGGCATAACCCTGGTAGTCAATAAGTTTTATAAAGCCGGCAATTTCTGTGTATACTTTTCAACAAGATATTTATAAGCTTTTGACTTAAAAGATACTATAACTTTTAAAAAATGTCATAAGCATATTCGAAATTACAAAAATGTCCAGGGAGGATACCACACATCTTTTATACAAACTCTAAAGGGAAAAATATTGAAACTAAGAATATTTTTTTTAACTGTGATAAAATGCACATAACATAAAATTTACCATCTTAACCATTTTAAAGTGTATAAACTAAAAATGTTGTGTCTTTATGTGGTTAGGATTCAATTCAGACAAGTCAGTAGAAAGTTATATGTTTATATACCATTAAAAATAAAGCCACCATGAAATTGTTTACATTTGTTTTTCAGGTCATTACTTCTTTTTATGTGGAGCGTGGAGGAAATGCTATGTCCTTCATGGGAAAAGGTGTTACAAAGAGCACAATTCTTTGTTTGCTTCACTTATCCCATGAGATGATGGCCCATGCTCAGAACTCAGTAAGAGCATTAAAAGCTGCCTGTCTTCTGAACAGTTGCTTGAAAAGGAATGTGCTGTGTCTAACACATTTCAAGCATGTAAACTTGTTACATGAAAATGTTTTTTTGGCTTTTCCTTTTAAAAGTCAAAAATGATCTTTGACTAAGATGTATTTCTTTAAAGTTGTATATTATACAGATCTGAATTTTACTTAAAATTTATTTTGATTGAAATCTGGATTCACTAGAAAACTATATTTTGTCTAAATCATGGGAAAAATAGTTTCTGTTGAAAAATTGTTATGTTTAACTTTTTAGGGAGAATCTGGGATTTTTTTGTTTGTCTTATTTGACTGATTAGTGGATTAGAACCAAATCTCAAACATTATTTTGATCTTTAAAAATTCAGAGTTATTTTAAACTCCCTATATTTTATTTTTAGAAACCAAAAGTGTTTCTTTTTCCCTTTTTTTAATTCTAGGAGTGGATGTCACTTTGGTTCTTGCCTTTGGGTAGTCATAGTGAAGAACATACTCCTATTCAACAAGGATTGGCATGGTTGATTCCATTATGGGTTGATCGGGACCCAGAGGTCAGTGTGAAGAGTTAAGTCCATTTTGTTTAGATTTTAAAAAAATGAAATAAAACATATATGCATATACATATTCATCTTACAGGATTATTTTAGTGACTATACCTTATGTTTTGTTTAATCCCTGTTTTAGCTCGGGCTGCCATTACAAAATACCATAGACTGGGTGGCTTAAACAATAGAAACTTATTTTCTCATAGTTCTGGAGGCTGGAAGTTTAAGATTAGGGTGCCAGCATAGTCAAGTTCTGGTGAGGCCCCTCTTTCTCACATGGCCTTTTCTTGTTGCATGCATGTGGAGAGAGATTTCTTTCTCTTCCTAAAACCACCAATCTTAGTGCAGTAGGGTCCTACCCTTATAACCTCATTTAACCTTAACCACCTCCTAAAAGCTCTGCCTCTAAATACAGTCACGTTGAGGAGTAGGGCTTCAACATATGAGTTTTGAAGGGACACAATTCAGTGCATAGCACCTTTTCAAATTTATCAGAGTACAGATTGAAAATATAAAAGATTATAAGATCTATCACTTTCAGAAAGAACAGTGGAAAATTATTGGAGAGGCTCAGCCATTTTCAAACGTTCAGAAGGATAGCTGGAAATTATAAGTTATAGAGCTGAGTGATGTTTGAGTGTCATTTAATGGAATTAAATGCAAAAAAATTGCATTTGCATTGCAGTGTAAAATTTTATATTATCAAATAACTTTCCAGTTTTAGCCATTTGTCACTGACTTCAGGCAAGAAATGATTAGATGCTGTTATAATAAAAACCTTGATTTATAGAGATATTATTTGGTTTCAAGTTAGAAGTTACATTTTTAGCCACATTGAACTTGGACTTATTATTTGACCATGTTATGACTACATTGTTTTTTTTTTTTTTTTTTTTTTTAAACCTTGTAGCTATTGTTGAAACTGTATTTTTGGTTCAGAATTCAGAAATTTACCAAAATGCATGGCTTGAAGGGCAGTGGTTCTACGGCAAGCATATTACACCACGTCAATGTTATTTGGAAACATTTTTCTCTTAGGATAATTTTGCAGAAAATACTATATGCCTTGCAGAAAGATAATTTAATGACTTCTTTGTTTAGAAAAGAAGTTTTAAGAAAGTCAAAACCATTTATCTGTAAGAAACACTAAAAAATTAGGAAATGTAGAACAAAATAATAGGAACCCTTTTTAAGAATGAAGAATAAATCAAAATTGTGTTCATAAAAGATATGAAAATGCCCTATGCTTTCCCTAGAGAAAGGCTTATAATCTATAACATTTATGCTTCTTATTTATACCTAGTTTTAACTTTGTATGACTTTTGCTTATATATTTAACTTCATTTTCTATTTTATTGCTTAAGTCATGGAATTGGATTTTTATTCATTCATAACCTTTTAGGACACTGCCTTCTATAAGTGTATTTTATAATTTAGGATTGTAAAACCAATGTCGTACTTACAAAGTATGATATTTTATGTACCGGAAAAATAGGATTCTTTTATTCAACAACTTTCTCTTTAATTTGAACAGGTGAGATTCACTTCACTGGGATTAGGATCAGCACTGACCTCCCTTGAAACTGGCTGTGTGGCCTTGGCAAACAGTTGTCAGAACATTTCTGGTGGGCTGTGGGGAACTGTGGTAAACATTCTTCTGGACCAGTCGGAATGTAGTATGGTGCGCCGGGAGGTATGTCTGTCTTTTTAGCACCCTCTCCCTTTTTTTCCTTAGAAATCCATTGTGGTAGAGTCTATAAACCGTGCGTGATTCCTTAATTCAACATCACAGACTGCCCACTGACCATTATCTCTTCTGGCTGAGAAAAATCCCAATAAAATGGCAGTAGAGAATTTAAAAGGTATTAATTCACAGTAAAAATTGGAGTCCTTTATTCTGATAAGATCAAATCAGAATACAGTATAGTTTAATACGAATTCTTCTATTTTAGTGCACATTGGAAAGTAGTTCACAGAAAAAAATTATTTACTTCAGCATTCATGAGTCTCTAATGTTTATAAAGCTTTAGGTGCTGTCAAAATAACTCTTTATCAAATAACATGAGAGAAAAAATAAACCCTATTTTATTTCTTTCCAAATTATTTGTGGTTTTCTTTTTATTTCTGCTTTTATTAAAGTGATGATTCATGCAAATAGTTTTAAACCAATAATCAAATAATATTTAAAGGCTTATGAAGAAAACAGGAGCTCTTGGGTCTACCATTAGCCGGTCTCCAGTTCCAAACTTGAAAGGCTAGTTTTCTTATTTGCCTCCATGTTTTAAAGTAGTAATGCTTACACTTATGGCTTCCTCTTGATTTATCAACTTTAAAGTGTTTCTATTGACTGCTAGTTAAGATGGTTGGAAATTTCACTCTCTGAGAATTCCTTGTTACCCCTGTCATTCTCCCATTATAGTCATATCATAATCTTTCATTAAAGAGACAATTTTCCTATTTGTATGATTATTTAATTTGATCATCTTCAGGACCCAGTAGGTTAAGTTGGACATCTATTTGTGGTTTGTATTTCTAGTTAGCAAGTTATTATTGAGAAGAGTCTGTATAAGAGAGGGAGAAAGGGAGGGTGTGTGTGTGTGTGTGTGTGTGTGTGTGTGTGTGTGTATGTATGTATGTATGTGTATAATCTGTAAGGGGATAGTAGAAACCTGAAAGTATATTTCTTAAATGCTATCAGAACAGTTTATATTATACAAATCATTTTTAAAATAAAACTAAATTCTTAAATAGGACAAAAATATATTTGCTAATGAAATACTTTCATACACTGTTAGGTCATTACCTAACAAGGTCGTCACCTAACAAGAAATACAGTTTGGCAGTTCTCATAATGACCTCTCAGCATGTGCATGTCTTTTGTGATTATTAGATTACAATATATTGGTTATTTCAGAGATGACAACAAGATGGCAGTATTGACTTCTTTTTAAAAACATTTTCAGGCTGCATTTATTCTTCAGAATCTCCTTGTAATTCCAATGCCTACAGAAGTTATAAAAGATTATACTTGGCAGGTGGGTGATTTTAAACAATTATCGACCTAGTAGATACTTGAGATTAATTGGTGATAAGTTTTTAGCATTTATATATTTCATTACTTATGAAACTATACACAAGGCAGCAAGAATCTCTTAAAATAGAATGTAGACATTTTCTTATGCTTGATCATACTTAAAAATTCTTCTCTGTAGTATTAAAAATAATTTTAAATAATATTAATAGCTAATGTGATGTTTCATGTGTACTAGGCACTTTTCTACAAACTTAACACATATTAACTTGTGTAATGGTTTGAGTTGTGAACTATTATTGTCCTCATTTTACAGGCTTAGAAATTTTAGCACAAAGGGTTTAAATAGTTTGCCCCAAATCACACAGCTAGTCAGTGTGTGATTTTGCTTTGAATCCAGGCAGTCTCTCTATTACCCTCCTCACTATATTGCTGCTCTAACTTAATAATAATAAACAAATTTGTTTACAGTTAAATGTGCATTGATATTTACATCTTTTTTCTTTTTCTGCTTAGTATACAATGTGTGTCATAATTTCTTTCTTTGTTTTCTATTGGACTAATTTTTTGTTTCACGTTCTGAATGTCAAGTCAGTAAACAGTTACCTAACATTTGTATAGCTTATGATTTTTAGATAATTTGGAGGATACAAAAGTGTGCTCATTGTGGAGATAAGATGTGCCCTTTATCCTTTTACCTATATGTATATCCTCACCTTATAAGTATATATTCATCAGAATGTTACACTTCACTCATTAGGATTCTATACAAATCTAAGGATTTATTTTTTTAAGTTTTAATTAGAATATATCCTTAGAGGAGTTACTGAATCAAGCTGAGCTGTAGCAAGGGTAGCTTTCAGGCCATACCTGAAGGATGGATTCAAGTGCTTGTCAAGGCTCAGATCGCATTTAACTCCTGGAAGATTCATTTCTGCAAATATTACAAACCCAGGTTAACTGTGCCAGTTATTATAAATCCCAGGTCATTTTTCCACTGATTCCTCATAATTTCTTTAATATTGCCTTCTGATAATGGTTGCTCATCTACAGTTCATGTTGTAATAAAACCATGATAGACAAAACTGAAAGGAACATACAGGGTTAATAGTTATATTAACAGTATAGTAGTTTTGGTGACTGTTATCCAATGACTACATTTTCTTTTTTTTTTTTTAAAAAGAAAAATTTTTATTAGGTATAGATAAGTAAAATCCACACATCCTTTGCACATCTGTACAATAAGTGAATTTTCTGTGTTACAACTATAGCATATATATCACCCTTTACCTCCCTCAACAGTTCTGAATTAAAATACTGTGACTCATCTAAAACCAAACTAACCAATTTTTCATGTGCTACTTCACACTGATCATTGTTCCTGTCATCACACAGGAACAGAACAGAATTTCCACCATGTCCAGGATCTTAGAGCAATGACCACATTTTCAAACATGTTGTTTTGGCGCAAATGAGGATCATCTCCACTCCCATTATTAAACTAGTGACACTTGTATATGGATGCACTTGGCGATATACTGCCAACGAACTTTTTATTATTGAAATCAATATAATATAAAGACAAGAGTAATAAGAATTCTGGGTTATAGGAAAGCTTTTGGGATATTATATTATAATATAGAACCATATATAGATGTTCATATTTTTATTTGTTCTTGGTGACATGCTTACTGTAGTTTGTTGGTTTTGTTATTCTCTCCAGTCTTTATCACAGAAATCATTTTTTACTAAAAAGTTGAAAATAGTGATCTAAGTGAGCTTTTGGAGTCTTTTGCCTTACCTAAGTTGGCTAAAATAAAAAACATTTGAGAGCCACTCCAATCCCAAACAGTACTTAATGATGAAACTTCCTAGTCTTAAGCAAAATCAGAAAAATAGGGACAATCTAGTATGTTTCATTTAAATAAACTCAGATTTGTTTTCCTCTCTCTCTCTCTTTTTTTTTTTCTTTTTGGAGACAGGGTCTCACTCTGTTGCCCGGACTAGAGTGCAGTGATGTCATGATAGCTCACTGCAACCTCAAACTCTTGGGCTCAAGCAATCCCCCTGCCTCAGCCTCCCGAGTAACTAGGACTACATGCACGTGCCACCCATGCCTGGCTAATTTTTCTGTTTTTTTTTTTTATAGAGGCAGGGTCTCACTATGTTGCTCAGGCAGGTCTCAAACTCCTGGCCTCAAGTGATCCTCCCACCTGGACCTCCCAAAGTGCTAGGATTACAGGCATGAGCAACTGCACCCTGCCTTCTCTCTTTTTTTTAAATCCTTTTTTGGTTATTATTTTTTGTTTTTAAGTGTTTTCACTTATCACGTGTAAATAGTTGGTAAGCCAGTATTTGTCCCCCAATTTTAAAAAAGTTTAGTGGTATCTGAAATTCCAAAGTGGAAACAGCTACAGTAAGAAGGGAGAAAGATAGTCATCTTCAAATATAGATGATGAAGTTTTATAACCTTTGAGAAGTTGTGATGTTTGCAAGTTTATTATAGCCAGAAAGGAGGGGCTACAAATCTAGTATTTTAAAATTAAAGCAGTTTTTGGTAGAATTATGCATAATAATCTTATTCAGCAAAATGTTTCATTTACTTATCTTGGTCTACCTTTCACAGTATTTTGGAGGATATAGCCTAAAGTAGCATGTCCAGGAGCCTTGTTAAAATTTTATTTTGGTTGAGATGAATATATATATTTATTTTGTTTTTACAAAGAGAATTGCTTTTACGTCTTTACACTTTGTTTTGATGCCTGCAGTCTAAATTGATGTCCTCTAACACTCATGTTCCACTAGGCTTTCTGCAGCATTCTCTTTACAATTACTACCTCTTTTCTACTTCTTTCCCCACACACCAGCATAAATTCTTATTTCATGTCACTGTCTGGAAATGTTATGCTTCTGAGTAGTAATAACATGCATGTCTAAATTATGAATTGTATAACTAGCTGTGTTTCCCTTTTATTGTTGAATGCCAGAAAGTTTAGTGCCCTCTTATCAACTGTGACTTTCTTAATATATACTTTTAAACTTTATTCCTGGTTTCACTTTTACTGTACCTCTGTTTTTTTTCTTTCTTTCATCCCTGGTATATTTTTACTATTATGTTGTAATTTACCTTTCCTTGTAATAGGTCTTAAATCTTTTCTGGAACAAGGTGAGGATTAAATAGTTTAAAACAATTTAATTTTAAAAAATACTTTCACTAACCACTACAATAATTTTAATCTTCCTCTTCTCTGAAAGCCTACTGGCATTTAATGTATTTTCCTTAAACGGGTTCTTTTCCGTGTGCTATCTTTACTGCCTTGCCTTATTTCTCCTCATTTAACTTAATCTTTCTAAGTAGAATGTTTGTTTCTGAAGGTTAGGGCTATATTTTTTGTTTTTTTAAAAATGTTACTCCCCACCCATACCTTATAGAAGGTAAGTGCTCTATCAGTCTTGGCTGATTCATTAAAATGTGCAAAGCATTCACATTATCCTCTTGGTCTTAATATCATTAAATGTAAAAAGTTAAAAATAGAGTCTTAATTTTTGCAGCATAATTCCCCATTTATTTTTCCATGGATACAGAAATACTGGCAGTGGAGTGATCACAAAGAGGAACTGATAAAGAGCTTATCTCAGCACACCTTCCTTGGCCGCTAGCATCCATGGAAGGGGCCTTGAAGCCAGTCTCCTGCTGGATACGAGAACCCAGTTCTTGCTGCCTCAGTCCTTGGTATAGCATAGCTCTTTTATAGTCAGGAACTAATTTCTTAGGGGGATGTTTATAAACATTGGTCTTGTTCTTGAGTCAAACACAGCCTCATCAAAGCTACATCCCTTTCTCAAGGAGAGAAAAGAGAATTAGTGTCCAAGTGACCCAAAACTGTATTGTGGCTCCCAACTGTCCAGTATTATGTAAATCAGTTTCCCATAGTCGGCTTAGAAGTTAGTACTCTTTAATGTGGATAGTTCTGTTGCTGGGTTTAATTTGAGGACCAATGTCAGAAATCCATATACTTGTAACTTTAACAACCAATTTTAGAGTTGATTTTAACAAGAAATCTATTGATTAGAGAGCGATTATCTATATAATTTCTTTCAGTTCATTTCTGTAAACATTTGTTGAATGTGTAAATGTTAGGGATTTGCAGATGATCAGATTTAGTGCTCTGGGCTTATGGCCTGCAGTGGAAGACAAACACATAGTTAGGGAACATTATTATAATAATTTATGTATGATGGTGGTAGTTTATCTGTAATTTTTGTATTATTGAAGCTGTTATTTCCACTTGAAAATTGTATTACATTTAAATGTAAAGGTAATTTCATGCACTTAAATAATATAATGGGTTGTCAGTTTGTGATGGAAATATACTCGTTTATGCTTTAGTTCCTTTCTACACTTGTGATAGGACTTTGAATTGGCACATACATTTTATTTTTTTAAAACAATTTTTTATTTTGAAAAGATTATATTTATAGAAAAGTTGTGAAAACAGTACAATTTTCATATGCCCTTCACCGAGATTCCCCAAATGTTCTTTTATCACATTTGCTTTAGCTCTGTTCATCTAGCATCTTTTTTCTGAACTGTTGGAGAGTCATAGACAGACTTCTTTTTCCCTAAACATTTAAGTAAGAATTTCCTAAAAACAAGGACATTCTCTCACATAATCACAAGAATAATTACCCAAATTAGGAGATTACTCAAGTTTTTCTAATTATCCCACTACTGTTGTTTATAGCAAAAACAAAATTTTTTTATTTGTAGTAATTCCTTTTTCTTCTGAAAATATTAATTCTCTGTTCTTCTTAAATGCAATTCTTTGCTTCTAGTTCTTTTTCAGTCATAGCTAGTGGGTATATTAGCACTCTGGCACTAGGAGTAAAACGTGTTTTAAAATTAATATTCTAGTTTATTGCATCTTCGAGAACAATGTTTTCAAATTAATTGGAGCTTTCTGTGACATAATTAATTTGCAGTTTTCTTTGTAAATTTATTTGTAATGGCACCTGGTGATTTGAAGAGTTTTCTTTCTTTGCATACTGTCCTCAGCTATCCTTGGCAATTCAGCAGATGATCTGGCAGCACAGCGCTCACCTGAGGGCAGGCTGATAAGGATACAGATAGAGACAGGTCTTTAGAGCAATTAGACCTGATTGTGCTGATTTCCTCACTATGCTAGAAGACAGCCCCATCAATTACTGATGGATCTATGGAGGAGAGCCTAGTGCATGCGTGGAAGATTTCATTGTTTTGGCCCTTGCACCATTAGTCATCAGTGAAAGCCTGAGTTGGGCTATTATTTGTGCATATGCTGGACTTGGCTCCATTGCCATGAATAAAATTCTGTTGATAATATGCCATTGCTACTAGGAAGCTTTGGCATGTAGACAGTGGGGATTCAGGCTTAATGCTTAGTTAATCAAATAAGAAATAAATAACAGTTATGTGATATTTATATATTTCAGATCATTTGCTTTTCTTCTGAGAAGTGAAAAATATTTTGAATGCACTGTTTGAATTTTTTAGAAGAAATTTTTTCAAGTAATAAATACATATTAAAAAAGCTAATAGAACTTACAGTGAAGTTCACTACCCCTCTCCATTTGCTGAGACAACTTTACCTCTCTGATTTTAATTCTTCAGGGAGTTATCCCTGTATATCCAAATAGTATGTTTGCAATAATATGTTTATTCATTTACTACTTCAAAGGATTTAACACACTTACACAGTGTCCTGCCGATACAGTTGTATTACTGTTCTTAGTTTCTCCATAGGTCACACCTGCTGTTGCTAATGTTCTTACCCATGCAGTGTAGCTCTTGGCCCCCATTAGAAGATGAATAACGTGTGGCTAAGTTCCTACTCTTTCTTTGGTCTCTCTTCCCCCACTTCTAATACTAATCTTTGCCAGTTTTATTTTTACTTTTGCTTTGTGAGGGTTGAGTATGTTTATATTTTCTTCTGCAATCTACATTTTATCTATAGGTTGGTTTGAAAAATTGAAAACCAATAATTTACCACAGAGCCACTTAGTGGGCTGTAGTTACACTTTCTTATCTCTGCTTCCAGGGCCAACCTATCTATACTCAGAGGAAAATTTTCCTAGGATTTATATGTGTGTGTGCGTACATTTATACATGCACATATATGTGTGTGTATGTGTATATGCACCTATATAATTTAAAAATTGATTTGGGTGATTTTTTTCTTTGGAGTTTCTATTTTTTCTTGTATTGTAAGTCCATGTCATGTCTCAAGTCTTTCTAAGCTCTTAATCATCCTTCCTCTTCAGTTAGAAAGCTTTTTCCTAGTAATCACCCTCAAAATGACTGTCCTCCTACCTAATAACAAGTGCGTGGGAGATGAATCTCATGAGTCTTTAAACTGCACTGGATTGATAGTTTGGCTAGTTACCAGATATTAGGTTGAAAGTTTTTCCTCCTAAGAATTTTGCTCCACTCTATTCTGGCATCCAGTGCTACTGATGAGAAGTTGGATTTCTGTCTGATTCTTTTTACCTCTTTATGGCTTTTTCTTTTACCATCTTCTCTTTATCCTTGATGTTCCTAGAATTTTATGATTATGTGTCTTTTCCCATTTCTCCTGCTTGACCCTCATTAAGCTCTATAATTTGAGGACTTGGATGTTCTGTGTCTTTCTGACTCTGACAAATTTTTTTATATTTATTTCCTTTAAAAATGACTTTCCCTCTTTTCTGTGTTATGTTTTATCTTTCCAGAAATCATATGAGTCCCATATTAGGCCTCTCAAATTGATTTTCTCTTTCTCCTTTTGTATATCTGTCTCTTAATCTTTTTTGAACTATTTTCTGGAATAGTCTTTTATTCATAGCTAAATTAGTTTAGGTTGCTGAGTCTTGGTAGGCTGAGTAATTTTTACCATGATTTATAGACAGAGGGAAAAAATTATATTCTAAACTTTATTAGGTAGGTTTAATTATAAATTTATATCTCTTATTATGACTTCTCTTTGTTTTCTAAATCTATTTTTTTAATATATTAGAACTAGAGAAAAAATGAATTTTAAAAGTGAAGGGTAAATATTGAGTTAATTATATTCTTTATAATTATGATAATTTTACATATTTAGAGAATAATAAGAGTTCTAATATTGTATTTACATATATAACTTCTCACTTACTTTGAAAATACTTATAACTAAAGAAAAGTTGGATTTTAGAAGACATTGTGTATAACCATCAGCTTCATTGGTCCTCTAACAGAATAAGAATCAGCAGATTTAAGAGCTCTTGAAGAGCTGTAAATACTCAAGATTTTTCTGTTTTCAAGATTTATACAGTTTACATTCCTTTATTTATTTTCATTAAACCTTTGTGAATTTAGGAGTGTTGCTGTACCTGATAGAAGAAGCAATTATATAGATATAATTTTGCAAAAATAAAAAATTTTCAATAATTTAATCTATATAATACAATATTTTAAAATGATTCTAGGCATAATTATGAAATATATTTAGTAAAATTGTTTTTATACCACTTTAATTATTTTGATTTATTGTCTTATTGAGTTTTTATAGGTGGTTGGAGTTAAGCTAGTAAACTTAGCTAAACTATAATTCTCACCTTGGTTGTTAATTTCTTCCCTGAGTTATTATAATGAGGGCTTTAATTTGTGATGTTAAGTAGCTATTGCAAATCTCTTGTGTGTTTGACATATTTTGTACGTTTAAGAATGTTACAACTTGCTTAAAAGATAAAAATTTTTTTGAAGCTGTGAATGTTAAGATTGGCTTTGTGATTTTGGATGAATACTTCACTCTAGATAATTAAATAAGGGAATGCATTAAAGGGCCACATTGCCTGTAACATATACATTGGTAAATAAATGGGAGCCATTATGACCCTGTTCTCCTTGTATTTCTGTTTTACCTGCTTCTTCTAGACCTCTAAATTTAATATAACAACAGTGACTATCATGCGCTGGCTGTTCATTAAATAGTCTTATTTCTTATGTAAATTTTTGTATTTATGAAGAATAAGCTCACAGTGTTGGGTAGATTTATTAGAACACAACAATAGCAACTTGAGAATTATAAAAGAGGTGAACTAAGAGGTTTAATTATGATATATATAAATATCCTTAAAAAGGAATGTTAATGGAAATAACCTTGTTAGTGTAATTACACCTTTAACTTGTGAATTCCTTTATCTTCCCAAAGAGTAAGTTTTTGTATCCACCTTTTCTTAGTGATGGGGAGGGGTGAAGAAGAGACACACACGTAAATCTTAACGGTTCAAGGTAAACTTTGAATGTTTTGACCATACCTTTCTTGTTGGCACTTAGATTTCTAGTTTTTATCTTTTATTTTTCCCTCTTTCTTATGGTCTGTTTTAAAATCTTAACTTCATTGATTATCATTTTCCAGAAAACAGAAATATTTATAAATTACTGATGGGATTATTTGCAAACCTTAAGCCAATCTTCATTGCTTGATTTTTGCCATTGGACATTCCAGGAAAAGTAGTGAGTGGCAATGCAAAAAATTATTTGAAGAAAAATACAAAGAGATAAAATTGTGTGATAGATTCTTCTTGGCCTCCTGGTGGCAGGTGTATGTGTGTGTGGATGTGTTTGTACTTTGTTTTTCCTTGTCAGAGTTAATTCAGTGGGAAGTAATGTGGCAGACAGATTTTACTGTGGATATCGATGAGCCTTTTCATTTCATCTGGCTTATTGATAGGTTCAAAAAATACATTTGAACATAATTACTTGGACCACACATTATTTCAGATAAGTTATTACTTATTATTTTACTATTGTGCATTAAGTTGAAAAATACTACTTTTGTTGTGTTTGTGGTTCAAGTATATGATTAATTGGTTAAAGCTGATCATTTCATAGAAACATTTTAAATGAAGTGGTCCCTCAAGAGGTAGAATAGATCAGCTTTCTGCCTTCATTGGGTGTTTAAGCAGCAAAGACCTAGAGTGTTATGAAATAATTTGCCCTAGGTCAGGCTGCTGTAACTACAAGGACAGAGGCAGAGTGGGAGGAACGTGGTAGCTTCCAGGACCCATTTATTTCCTTGAGAGGAGACAATGGATCTTTTTGGAGAAATTATGTGATAAATCAGTGTTTCTCTTTTTTTCTCTCCCTGTTTTCCTACAGGGTCCCTGTGTTCATGATGAGGACTCTGGCCTATCACTCATAGGAAAACCTGCTCTTCAGGCTCTTTTATATCATTGCCGTTTTTATGAACATTTGAATCAGATGGTAAAACATTGTTACCTAGGACGGTATATGTTTGATTTGAACTTTTCTGCTTTTGATGGAACTTCAGAAGGCAGTGATTTAAATGGCAAGTACAATATATTTTAATTTTTACAAAATGTAACTTTTCAGAAACTGTTAAAAACATGTGTTTATTAAAAAATATTTGGAAAATAATGAAAATTACACAGGAAAAACATTCATCTCCAGACCCACCACTCAGAGAATACCTTTGTTATGTTAGGATATATTTTCTTTTCCAATCTTCTTTCTCTATATAGCTTTTGTTTGTTTTACATAATTGTGTTCATATCTTATGTACATTTTTGTATTCTGTTCTTTCACTAAACGTTGCCTAAGCATTTTTCTATGTTATAAATTCTTCATGGAAACCATTTTTTGACTTCTTATTAATGTTTCATAAGTTATTATATGCCCTTCAGTAAAGCTTTATAGTTCTTTTTCTTGTATTAATGTCTTTAACTTTTTTGGAACTTTCATTTCTAGGCAGTCTACAGTTATTTTCACCCTTCTTATGAATAAGATCTTTTCCCACTAAATTTTCTAATTCATTTTGCTAATGTGTCAAAAAGCCATTTATTTTTGGTATGTTAATTCATTTTTCAAAATACTTTGCTGAAACCCTTTTCACTTCTATTTGTAGAGTCTCTTAGACTTTTTAACTGTAAGATCTTAGCACATAAAAATAATTATTATATCATAATTTAATAATACAAATAGCTTGTATTTTTAAATTAATTTTTAAAAGTAATTATTTAGAATCTTGACGTAATTTCACACTTACAGAAAAGGTTCAAGAATAGTACAAAGAATTCCCAAATGTTAACATTTTACTGTGGGTACTTCCTACCCCGTGTGTGTATGTGTGCATAAATAAAATGTATTTATATATATCTATATGTATACATTTTTTCTGAGCCACTTAAGAATAAGTTGCAGAAATAAAGTTCTTTTACCCTCAAATAATTAAGTGTGAATTTATAATTCCCTTCTCTGTTCACTTTTTGGAGGAATTAAGAAAATGACATTTGATGAGGTTTTTGAACATTTTAAATAAATGACTATTAGGAAAATGACTTACTTAATTGTTTGGGTTTCTCTGGATCAGTTACTCAAAGCATGACACTTGAACCAACAGCAATGGTGTCTTCTATTGAGATTGTTAGCAATGCATATTCATGGCCCCCACTCTGACCTAGGGCATTGGAATCTCTGGGACTAGGGCTCAGGAGACCACCTTAACAAGCTCTCAGTGATTCTTATGCACATTAAAAAAATCTTTCCTTAGTGTTTTTTTTTGTTTGTTTAAATGATAGTCTATCTCAGAAGCCAGACCCATGTAAGTATTTTTTTCCTTAGTTTTTGATTGATTTCTTGTAACGAGTATTCTTTTCGTTAATTGTTACAGTACCCGGGAGAGAGTGTGTGTTAACAGTTTTCTTCTTGTTACAGGTTTAGATGACTCATTCAAGTTTTGGCAGGCTCCATCTAGGATGTCCAGTCAAGATCGAGATCCAAGTTCTCTCTCCACCTCAGAGACAATCGTATGTGCAAAGAATGTATAAGTGCTTCATTTTGAATCTCCGAAAAAATTTGAATTTGCATAGTGGAGAGATAAGAATGGATACAAAGTATTAGCTTATGATTATAACAAGCTATGATTTATTTGAAGTGCTATCTGTGCAAAATTCAATTAGGTATTTACTTAAGTTACTGTATTTAGCCTGTACATCAGCCATACATTGTGGATACTTTTTGCTTTTTTTTGTCTGAGCAAGTCACTCAGAAGTTAAATAACTTTGTGATCAATAGTGCTATAAGTAGCTGAGTTGGAATAGGGTTTGCTTTGCTGCATTATGGCTACACTGAATATCCTTTTAGTTGAGAGTTTTCAACTTCTTTCTTACCTCTTTTGATAGTATAAAAGTGTCAAAATGTTTATTATTAATAGTAGAAGAGAACGAATTCTATATGATTAAAAATGCTTGATTACCCTGAAATTGTGCTTAAGGGCAAGGCAATATGAAGAAAGTTGACCCGTTCAAATGATTCCAGTTTGATTCTGATGATTTTAAACACACTTCTAAATACATGCATCAGATAGAAGCTTGTCTTGATTATCTGAAATACCTGAAACTCATGTTTGCCTGCCTGAATGCCTGCCCGCCTTTCTCTTTCATTCGTGCTTAAATTGCTTTGTTCCAAAAAAGTTTGAGAAACTAAGTGTTTCTAAATAATGATTGATACTAGGTTTCAGTTTCTTACAAGCGTTTCTACAAATCATTTATTCTCAACTGGAAAACACTACATTTAATTTTAAAGTGTTTTTGGAATAATTACTGTGTTGTAGAACCCATTAGGAAGGCAAAGGTTTGATACCCCTGCTTCCAGGAGTAAAAATAATATGAGAATATTAAGTAATTATACGGAAATTATAATTTAAAGATTATATTTAATCTGTCTCCTACAGTTTCCCAAAAGACTGGGACTTTTTGCTATAGTTTTAAGAGTCATTTTTTTTCCTAGATTCAAGAGAAGTATTTGTGTTTAGTTCTAGATTGGACCTTTATGTGGAAAAGTAGGATAATTACCCCAGTTCCACTAGATGTCATGCTTTCCTTTCCAAGGTAGAGATAGTGTATATCTTTGTCTCAACAAAAGAAATAATATGATTACATGCTAAAGTGAGTTGTATTAATTGGTTATTTAGTTCACAGACGGACAACATCAATATGTGCTTAAAAGTAAATCATCTTTGGTTATCCTGTTTGTTAAAAGGGCTATAGTCTAGCCTAGAAATTTGTGTGTATTCTTCAGTTCTTTGCTTATAATAGGTACTCAGTAAATAGTATTGCTCTAATGAACTTTGAGTTATCTTAGCTATTTTGTAGATAATACTTAAGTTGTATTTATCCTATATCAGAAGACCTAAGTACAAAAAGCAAAAGCCAATCAAACTTTTGTATTCCTTTATTTTATATTAACATATAAATCTTATAGTTTAGATTACTAGATTTTCTGAGAAAATTTTGAAATATTTATTGTAATCATTAAAATAGAGGCACTTCCATTAATGTGAAGGTCTTGAACTTGTTTGTGTTTGGATGTCACACAGACTTTTAGAAATATATACCAATGAAATCTTTTAAGTTTTTTTTAAAAAGAATTTTGATATATAGTCCTATGTAAGACTTATTTCTTGTTGTTTTTCCTAAAGACTAGTATTTTCCATTAGAATTTGTAGAATCCAATTTTTTCTTTCTTTTTTGAGAGGTTCCAAACAGAAGTTTTAGAATCAGTGACTTTTGTTAGACTAAAAATAGTCTTATTACCTTAATTCTACTAGTTGTCATATTTTCCTTCACATGCCTGAGATAATGTGTATCTTTAGCCCAACAGGAAAGAAATCTGGAGGATTTAGTCATTATACCAGTTTTACTTTAAGGCAAAGCTGTCAGTACTTAGGCCAACTAATACTTTTTCAAATATAGGAAAATGTTGAAGTTACAAATTAAGGCATAAGTTGAGTGAATGTAAATCTTGTTAATCAGCTTATCTGCTTATTTATATCTTTGTTTTGTTTATCTCACAGAATTGAGAACAGGTGGAATTTTTTATCAGTTGGGGTTTGTTTGTTCATTTGTTTCTTGTTTCTAAGGAAAGCAGCATCTTTTGATTTGGGTCATATCATCCAATGTGCTGTTGCTGAGTCATTATCCATTTTGGGCTGTTAAATGCCGAGTTAGGGACTTTAATGCTGTTATCTAATGAAAATTAGTTCAGTTTTTTGGCAAGCTTTGTAAGGATTGGGACCTGTATGATTTATAAACTACAGCTAGAGTAAGCAGAATGTCACTGTTACCTTGGGGGCATTGCCCTTGTAAATGCCGCCTCTGAAGTGGCCTCAGTCCAACTCCGTGTTCTCTTTCTCCAGGGTAGGAGGAGTCAGCCATTAGGTGTTTTTTCCTCCTGAAATCACATTTGTACTTCTCAAAGTATCCAAGATGGATAGGTTTTTACACCTAGTGCATACCAGTGTACATCAACAGCTTTGTGACCAAAATTTGGTCTTTTCTGTTGCTCTTCGGCAGAATTATGTCTGTATTTTAAAATTTGTTTTATCAAAATTGTCCATATAAACTATGTGGGAAATGTGATTCCTTCCTTTTTGAGCTTTTCTTTGTGAAGTATGTGATTCTTTCAAACTTTCTGAAGCACAAATTTAAAGAAAACTGATTTTAGTTTAAACATTTAAAGAGGAATTTTACTTATGGGTCTTCATGGTCTTAAAAGAACTAAAAATTATTCTTACTGTTTTACAAAAGAAGAAATTAGGGCTCAGAGTGAGATCCCACTCCATGGAGTAGATCCTTGTTCAAGTTCCCAGCACTGGTAACTGGTAAACAACTCTTTGCACCCAGAAGTATGTTTGATTCTAGTTGTTGGCCATGATGTTATACTCCTTTACTTCAAAGCCAGATGTGATTGATGCCATAATAGATGTTACAGTCAAGGTGCAGAGAGGTTACTGTAGAAGGAATGACGAAATAGAAACTGATTTTGAGTAGAAAATGGCAATTGAATGGGCTTTAAAGGACTAACCCCTTTTCTCTTATATACATGCACACATTTGCAAGGGGCTGAAAAGATTGAAATATGTCTTAGGATTCAGTGTCCACTTGTAAGTGTTAAAAGTCTAGTTGAGAACATAAAGTATAATTAGAAAATAACTGAATACCAAATTGTGTTGCACTGAAAGCATTAGGTATTCAGAAAATGCGTGGGATTTTTTGGAGTAGAGTATGGGAGGAAGGCTGAAGTCTGATTACCAAAGTAACCAGATAAGGGTTAGTCAAGAAAGCTGAATCATTTTGGATTTGAATAGGTAAGGTATAATAGCTATGAAGATAAAGATATGAAGATATTTCAGCAGAGTGAAATGGCAGGAAACATTACAATTGACATGAGAGAAATAATGTATTGACACTTGTTTGGTGGTAGTTAAAAGTTGTTGAGAATGAAGAGTAGACTGAAGACAGTTTAAAAAGGAATAGATCTTTTTAGAAGAAAAATAGTTTTGACATATGCTTCAGTGATAGGGCGCATACATACCTCTAACATGGTGACCCCAGGAAAGCTTAGAGAGATGGCAGTTTGTGTGATGGTGGAGACAGAAAGAGAATGACATACTTTGTTTTAATAAATTTCAACTACTGTGGATTACCCAGAGTTTAAAAACCTTGTATATTTTAGTTAGAAGGAAGATATAAGTGAGATTCTAATTCCTCAGTATTGTTAATATAGGCCACTGGCTGTAGTATCATGAAAATGAACAAGGTTTTTTTTTTTTAGTATAAAAATTTAATATTGATTTATTAATAAGACAAATTTTAATGGTTAATGCTACCTAGGTATTGGTTTTTTCCTAATAATTTTTAGTATGTAACATTAGAATAAATACAATGGCAGATAAAAATAGAATATTTATTCTGTTCTGTGTGCATAACAGCTATTATTTTGTAAAGATTACTCTTCTACAAAATTATTAGAAAGAGCAAATAATAATATTTCTTTTGTTTTTCTCTGTATTTTGTGCTCACTTTGGTATATTTTGAAGTTTTCCAAGCTAAGTTACTACAGAGTTATAGTTATTACTATCAAGTGCAATCATTTCAAGAAGCTGACAAAAATATTTTGAACAAGATTTTAGTAATTTTATTAAGCAGGTAACTATATTTGAAATAAGTAAAATAGAGTTGGATCTTAGTTTGTATTTGTACTAAAATGTATTTTCTTAATTTTGGCAATAACTTGATCATTTTATATAATAAATCTTGACGTTTGGAGAGAGCCAACTTCCTGACTTTAGAGCTCAGGTAACTACATCCTTGAGTTTGCTGTGTGCTGCTACTCATATTAATTAAGCCAAGATGTAAATGGATTAAACTGTTATATCCACACTATTTGAGGGTGGTACCCTTTTTACACGTGAAGAACCAGGATCTTAGAGAGAATTTGAGTATTTGGCCCAATGTCACAAAGCTAATAGAAGGTGGCACAGGACAAGCTCTGGGAAATTCATGCTCTTAAATTATGCGCAGGACAGCCTGGTCTTCTATTATAGGTAGACATGGAAGAGACTTCCATCATCTTTTGCTCGTTCCTTCAGTGATATTTTTCTGAGCTTTCTTTTATTTTTATATTATACACAATCCATTTGAATCATGAATCTGTAACACTTGAAGGGATTTAAACTTGTTATATTTTAATTTGGTTAGAATTAACGATTACAGATTGAGAAACATGTCAAAGCTTTTCTGCTCTTGGGCATATAGAGAAAGGTATCGTTTATAAAAATGAACACATTAGGTACCTGGAGTCCCTTAGAAACTTTTCATGCCTTATATTTTGCCATGTTTTAAAAATGTGAGCAGATTTTTATCCTTTTTTTTCATACTACAACTCCTCATTTTCTTTCTTTGTACCTTTTTGTTTTAATTAAATAATGTATTTAGGCACCAATACTGCTTTTGATGAAAGAGGATGAAAAGTATTATAAAATAATTTTGACAAATAAAATATCCACGTTCTAAATTAACTTTCAAAAAGATTTAAAGTGTCCAATGAAATCTTTTGTTTCTATAAGGCAGAAAATTGATGCATTTTGCTTATATGACAGAAATTATCTGTTTTTTTCTACTCCGATTCTACTTTAATATGTTTAATGACTTTGCTATTTTCAGCTATTTCAAAGGGACTCTCTTAATTGTAGCTGCTTATTTTACACCAAGCCATAATATAGAAACCTTCTTTAGTTATCAAATCTGTTTACAAACACACTGAAGAAATATCTTTTTCAATTTTTGTAAGCAAAATTTGCCTCTTTTATTTTTTATTTATTTCCCACAGCTTTATTTAGATGTACCTGACAAGTAAAATTATATATACTTAAGGTATACAACATGATGATTTGATATACATACACTTTGTGAAATCAAGTTAGTTAACACAGTGGTCCCCCACCTTTTTGGCACCAGCACTGGTTTTGTGGAAGACAGTTTTTCCCCAGGGGGCAAGAGATGGTTTGGGGATGATTCAAGCACATTATATTTATTGTGCACTTTATTTCTATTATTATTACATTGAATGTATAATGAAATAATTATATAACTCACCATAATGCAACCTCTCTGCTAATGATAATCTGTATTTGCAGCTGCTCCCCAGTGCTAGCATCACCACCTCAGCTCCACCTCAGGTCATCAGGCATTCGATTCTCATAAGGAACGTGCAACCTACATTCCTCAAATGTGCAGTTTATAGTAGGGTTCGTGCTCCTATGAGAATCTAATGCCTCAGCTAATCTGACAGGAGGCGGAGCTCAGGCAGTGATATAAACAGTGGGGAGCTGCTGTAAATACAGATGAAGCTTTACTTGCTTGCCTGCTGCTCACATCCTGCTCACCTCCTGCTGTGCAGCCCGGTTCATAACAGGCCACGGACCGGTACCAGTCTGTGGCCTGGGGTGTTGGGAACAGCAGAGGTAACACATTCGTCACCTCGGAGTTACCTCTTTTTGTGTGTGGTAAGAACACTTAAGATCTACTCTCTTACCAAATTTCAAGTATACAGTACAGTATTAACTATATTAACTATGCTGCACATTAGATCCCCAGAACTTATTCATCTTATCTGAAAGATTGTACTCTTTGACCAACATCTCCCCATTTCCCCCACCCCATCCCCTGGCAACCTAATTATATAATAATAATTTGAGTTGGTTTCGGAACTGTGGCTTTAGGTAGCATCAATCTGTCTGCTCTAACAAGCTTTTATTGCCTTCTATAATATCAGTAAGGTAAGGCTAGAAGTAGATACACTTCAATTCAGAGATACTTTATTTGTCTTATCAAGGATTCCCCCAATATTCATAAATTGGAGTTCTCATGTGACAGATGCGAAAGCGAGGGAAAGTCCAGGTTATGATTTTGCACTGAGGCCATTTTAATGAATTGAGCAAGTGATAGATAAAATAATTAGACGGACTCACTGTTGCTAGAGGACAACCCTAGACCTCCCACTTGGGGCTTGCTTCTTACTCCGTATTATGAAGGAATGACTAAGCATGCTCAGTTTGCTCTTAAACTAAGCCAACTGCCCCCTCCTCCACCTGGGGGGGACCAGAAGTCTTAGTCTAACTGAAATTTCTCCACATGGACACACAGGAGGAACAGGGAGAAAGAAGCCTATCCTCTCTACCAAGGCCAGCCAGCTCTCTCAAGAGGGTGTCTGAGGACTTCCTCTGACTCAGATGGATTTGTGCTCTCATGAGTGCAATCCTGGACTGAGAACCCTAATTAGATCTCTACTTGGGCAAATCACTTAACTTGTGGTCCTTATCTCTAAATGAGGACCTGGGCTAGATCAAGCTTTTTCTACCTATAACTCTGTAAGTTCATACTGTACCTTCCAGTAGCTAATACATCAATGCCAAAATTGTCTAGTTATTACTTGGATTTCAAGGTGAAAAGTAATGTGTTTACAGTCAATGTATGTTATCCAATATAATCAAATAAGATCTATGGGAGATTATTTCCAAACAAGCGAGGATTTGAGCATAGAACTGTAGCAATTCAGTTTAATACTTTTTTTTTAAACTTATTAAAATGGTAATATGATAATATAGCAAATTTAAACAATATAGAGAGGCTAATAGAAATATAAATCACCCATAATCAATTTTTAAAGCACCGTATAAAGCATTTGTTGTGTTTTGCGGTAAGTTATAATACAACTGTTAGGTACTTTCTAAGAGTATCTTTTCTAAAGTCCTTCCCTGGACTGTACTGAGGAAAATCACAACTTTTATTAACGCCTGACCTTTGATCACACATCACAACTTTGCTTTCTTCTGGAGAGCCAAGTATTTAGTGGGCCTTTACAGACTGTCTTTTCCCACACTGAATGCTCAGACTACAAACCAGGCACCTACCTCTATTTTTATCAATAATAAGGGTTTCTTGAGTCTTTGTCAGTTGAAAGAATGTTCAATGAAATGATAAAGGATGCCAGCATCATTGTCCCCTTAACTTTCTTATATAACCGAAGGAGTTTGTGGCAGGGGCCAGATATGTAAATCAGCTTCTGCATAGTTTGTGATACCAGTTTTGGTGTATGATTGTTTTCTTCACAGAACTATAAAAGTTATCTTGATGTCTGCTGACAGGGAACTTTTTTTTTTTTCATGCCTCTCATTGCCAATTGTAAGCAAATATATTTTTAAAAATAAACAAACTTTAGGTTATTTTAACCTGTTATCTGGATCTACTGTTACATAAAATAAAGCGTTTAATGCTTGTTTATGGGTGATTTATTTAGACAGAACTTTTTTCCAGATTTACTTTTTTAGTTGACTTTATATGCTTAGCTTACGTTTTTGACTACAGCTTTCTCTCACTTATTTCTTGGTATTGTAACTATTATACTTACTTAATGTGGTGAAAGATGATTAAGGTCTTACTTTGAAAGGAGGATTTAAAAAAATGTGTATTAATTTCATTTCTACCAATTTCTTAAAAAATATATTATCTTTAATATTAGAAACTGCAAATGATAATAACCTTAGTTTTTGCTCTCATTTTATCATATTAAGTCTAAGCTACCCTACTTTAAGTGTTAGGATATATACAAAATCAACATACAAATATTGTGAACTCTATAGAATCTGGGTCTGGAGTAGTGATTTATAACTTCCATTGATGGTTCATGCTGTGTTGCATGCAGCAGCTATCTTCATGCTGTCTCACAGAGGAGAAATTGATGGTAAGAAAAAGTTTATCTGACCTCACCAGATAAGGTGTTTTTCACCTAAGAGGTTCCAAACACATCAGTGTGGGCTTTTTCAATTTTAGGAGGCCAAATAGTCTGCTTATCTGTAAACCTATAGGTGAAATTATATTTGCTTTCCACAGAATTTCTGTTATGTTTAATGTTTGTAAAAATGTCATATTCTGAAACATAGTGTCAGCATATTGCCAATTTTTTTTAAGTTTTTCTTTGATATGAAGTGAGGTAGAGAAAAATCTTTTAATACTTCTGCTAATTTTTTATAGGCACTGTTAAAATTTGTGTGTGCCATTTGAAACATAAAGAAAATCTCTTTTATTATGAGTCAAGAAATGCAAAATATCTCAACATGATGAACTATAGTAAAAATAGTGTATTTTAACCTTTTAACATTTGGGCAATGAGGGAGTAGACCTTATAGCAATCTTAAAATCCTAAATGGGCTTCAAATCGAAACTTTGCTCCTTCAAGTTACTGATTTATGTAAACTATAACGGTTCCTATAAGAAGAAGTAGAAAAAGCCATTCTAAAAACTGCTATAATTCACAAGATATGGAATGTTTTGTAGTTATACTAAGTAGTATAATTTTGTTATAAACCTTCTTGTTTAAGGATATCTTGTGTATATGTTGCTTGTGTTTCATTTTCCATGTTGTAACATTAATGAGTAATTTTCTTTACTGATTCATAGGTGGCACCTTCATTGGGGAGTGCTGAATTTCAACCACTTGTGCCATCAACAGCACTTTTACCTGAAGCCTCACATGAACAGTTTGTGGCTCAAGGTATCCATTTAGGAAAACATTCTACCTTAAAAAGAAAAATGATATTTTGAAAGTAAATGTCTAAAGAACAAAGTGGTAATGAAATAAATTACAGAACATGATGGAATAAATTTAGAATAAATATATGAGAAATGAACTAAACAAATGCTCTTAATAAGTGGAATTTGACTATCAAACAAATAGTCTGATTGCCATATGGTTCCTTATTAGTTAAGCATAGATATTTGGTATTTGAATTGAGGAATCGATAGATATGTTAACTTAATTTTCTCCCTCTTTTGGGAAAACACTTAACTTTACCAGAGTAGGCCACTTGAAAGTGAAGAGATTCTGGTTTTAAGTATTTTCTAAGTCTGTGCTTCCATTTAAAAGCACACAAATATATTGAGTCTTTATTTTAGTACAGCTGCACAATGAGCAACCTGGGATTTATTTTTATTAATGGCAATATATAAATTTTACTCCTTCTGTTAGGAATTGCTTCCAACTCTGCTATGCTTCAAATTTTATATATTTGGAAGATTATAACTTAGTTTTTGTTAATTCTAGAGAGTATATAGGTGTTATTCAGTAGCATTAAATTCCTGACCTGAAAGGAATATGCTACCCAAAAAGAAGGTAGTTTTAAATACTGACATGTAAATATGCAGAAAAAAATGTTTTCTAAAACTTTTAGAAATACTTGCTTAATTAAAACTTTGAATATTTATTACAATATTTGTTCCAATAATTTCCTGAACAGTGTTCATTTTGGTTTTTAGTAATTCATGTTAACAATATATGAAAGTTGTAGAAAATATAAATGTGAACAATATAAAAATTGTAGAAAATACTCATTTGATCTTCTTGAGAACAAAAGGAGCAAACTCAAATTGGTTAAATGGCTAAGGGCACAGGGCATGAAATTAAATTTAATCATGAATTTCATGAACATTTATCTCTAAAATCATGTTGCACTACTCTTTTTTTAACAGCTTTATTAAGATATAATTCATATATCATATGATTCACTCATTTAAAGTGTATAATTCATTGGTTTTTAGTATATTCAGAGTTGTACAACCATCACCACAATCAATTTAAGGACATTTTTATCATCCCAAAAAGAAACCCTGTGCCTATTAGCGGTCATTGTCTATCTTCCCCCATGCTCTACAGCCTAGGCAATCACTACTTTACTTTCATTCTTTGTAAGATTTGCCTATTTTGGACATCTTATATAAATGGAGTCATACAATATGTAGTCTTTTGTGACTGGCTTGTTTCACTGAATATACCATTTTCAAGGTTCATCATGTTGTAGCATGTATCAGAACTTCATTTTTTTAATTGACAAATAATGTTTCACTGTATGGATAGATCACATTTACCCGTTCATCATTGGATGGACATTTGGATTTTGTCTACTTATTGGTGATTATAAATAATGCTGCTGTGAACATTCCTGTAGAGGTTTTCATGTGGACATAACAAGTTTTTTTTTTGGGTTACTCTCCATTGAAATTTATTTTATTTTCAAATATTTTGCTATGAATGTATATTCATTCACAGTTTTACTGGTTGCCACTCATTTCAGTGGATATTTTGACCAAATAAAAAGCTTTTTAATCCTTTTTGTTGAACCTGCAAAGGAATCTTTGAACAGTGCTGTAAAGCATTAAATGTATAGTGTCAGCCTTAAGACTAGAGCAATTTTTTGTTGTTGTTGAATGTTTTCTTGAATTTCATCTCTTTAATATAAGATAAAATATGATTTTTTAGTGATAATGAAATTTTAGCTTCCTTAGCTGGAACATCTAGTGGCATTTCCCAGTGAAGATGGTTAGTCCTTTAATTTCTTGTTCTATTAATTCTTGATTAACCAGGGAATTAATTATTCCCTAAAGTGATTTAGGACAGAATGACAAGAATGTTCTTGAGTGCATACATTAGGGCCACTTTAGATATCAGCATTTTGTTTTAAAATTTGACTTCTAACTTTTGTAAAAGAGATATTTTTATGTTATAAGAAATGTAACCTTTTCTGTTGTTAGAAATAAAACCTTTTATAGGAGCTTTCATGGCCCATAAGCCTGTGTCTGCTCTACAAAGTTGAAAGGAATCATTAAAAAATAAAATTTTTAGTATATTTGAGTACTATATATATTTTTTAATATAAATAACTAGGATAATTTTCTCCAGATAAACTATAAAATTTTTATTGAATATGTTGAGTGAGTTTGAATTTTTTAAATGTGTGTCCTCCGCTCCCCTTTTTATGAGTATTTTTTCTTCTATGTGCTTCCTCTCAAAATGCTGAAGACATATAATACATATTTTGTGAATACTGAAAAATTTCACTTGAAATCATTTGAACAATTCTCATTGGAATTACCTAAATTTAGTTTTTCCATTTTTATTTGGTTCAAAATATCAAAGCTTTTTTGAGTTTTACTGTAGAGAAAGCTAGTACAGAATATAAATTAATATATATTTTCAGTTTAGTTGCCAGTTTATTTTGTAAAATTAAGAAGGACATTTGCTCTGATCTCTTATTTCCAAGTTTGAAAAAAAAGGAATATACCAGTTAGTGTCATACCTCATAAGAAAATTGTATGTGTTGTATACGTTAATTGCTAGGTCGTGTACACTGCACAGGTTCTTTATATTCATTATCTCTTTTAATCTCACAGCCACTCTGGTTGCTGCTTTCATTTCCTTTGTTCTACAAATGAGAAGATATCTAGGGTCATAAAAATTACTAGAAATTGACCTCAGCAATTTAAAAGGGTGAGGTGGTGGTGGTGGTGGTGGTGGTAGTGAGAATAAAAGGTATTTAAAATGAAAAATTGTTACAAAGAATAGAACAGACTTAAAACTACTATTTCAAATATATGAGATATAGCAGATGGGACTGAAAAGAAATTGAAGTATATAAATCATGAAAAATAATAAGAGAAACAATTCTTGATGAAAATTTGTAAGAAAGTAGGAATTGATAGATGTTAAGATAAAAAATATATATACCTTTGTCCTAAAGCTAGCAGCTTTCTCAACAGGGAAACATTAGAAATATTTTCACTATATCCACTACTATTCAACCTTGTATTGTAGGTATTAGGAAAGAGATTTCCTAATTAGAGCATAAGAATTAGAAAAGAAGTAAAACTATTTCTATTTGCATATGATATATAGTATACCTGGAATTCTTTAAAGATTTAATGATAAAACTGATTTAAAGAGTATAAGAATTTAGTAAGGTAACATGACAAAGAATTAACATACAGAAGTCAATAAATTTTATATATATTCATAGGCAACTAAAAAGTATAATGTTGAAGAAAACCACCATTTACGATAGCAGCAAAGAAGATAAAACATTAGGAATAAACTTAATAAGAAATATGCAAAACTCATAGGAGGAAAACTTTAAAATGTTCCTGAAAAACACAAAAATAGACATGAACAAATGGAAAGACATCCTTTATTTTTAAATAGGATGACTCAACATCAAAAAGATGTCAGTTCTCCCTAAGTTAATCTATAAATTAAATACAATCCTGATAAAAATATCAACAAACTTTTTTTTTTTTTTTTTAAAGAGCCTTTAAAAAAAGGCTGGAGTACACTGGTGTGATCATAGTTTACTGTAACCTCCTGCGCTCACGTGATCCTTCTGGCTCAGCCTCCTGGATTACAGGTGCTTGCCACCATGATTGGCTAATTTTTAAAAAATTTTTTGTAGAGTTGGGGTCTTCCTATGTGCTCCAGGCTGGTCTCAAATTCCTGATCTCAAGTGATCCTCCTGCCTCATCCGCCCAAAATGCTGGGATTACAGGTGTGAGCCACTGCACTCGGGATCAACACAAATTTTTACAGTGAACAAGATTTCATTCATATGGAAAAATGAACATGCAAAAATAGCCAGGAAAATACTCAAAAAGATTAGTTGCACCAGGCATTAAACCATACTAAAAAGCATAATTAAATCAGATTGTTACTGGCACATGAGAAAACAAATAGAATAGAAAATATATCCTAAATAATAAAAATGGCATCTCAGATCATTGGGTGAGGCATGGATCTTTTAAAAAATGGTGCTGGACACAGGCTAGCCATTTGAAATAAGATAAAATAGATCTATATCTCACATGATACATAAGAATCATCAGGGTTCTAAAGGTGAGAATTGAAATCATACAAATAACAGAAGAAAATGTGTATGGATTCCTTTATAAACTAGGCATAGGAAAAGATTTTTTAACTATGCCTCAAAATCCAGATTCAATAAGAAATGATTGACAAATTTGACTACATAAAATTAAAATAAAAAATAACTTTTGCATGGTAGAAGATACCATAAACAAAGTCAAAAGACAACTGACTAACTGGCGTAAATATTTGCAACATAATTCACAAAGTCATATAAACATAAAACATATAAAGCACTTTTAATATTTGAGGGAGAAAAGAACCCAAAACCTCATGTAAAAGCAAAAGACATGAGTGGATAATTCACAAAAAAGCCATCAAAGTAGCCCTTATCTTTGGATAAGTAAAAATTAATACTACCCTGAGATACTTTTTCTAGATACTTTTTCTTATCTATTCTATTGCCAACAATTAAGAAGTATTGGCAATATAGTCTGTTGGCAAGGCTGTGAAAAATGAGTATTTTTATACATTGTTAGAATGCAAATTATAACTCTTGGAAGGGAATTTGGCAATATCTAACAAAACTTTACATGTATTTACCTTTGATTCAACAATTACACTTCTAGGAATTTTCCTTTGATTCATCACCAACAATATAAGAATAAATATGCACATGATTTAGTGCGGCATTGTTTGTAATTGTAAAATACTGGAAACAACCCAAATTCCCATAAGTAGGAGAGTGGTTTTTTAATAAACATCTACACAATGGAGAACTATACAGCTGTTAAAAAGAAGCAGGATATCTTCAAACTGATATGGAATAATTTTTAGGAAATACTGTCAGGTGAAGAAAGCACAGTGCAAAAGAGTATTTGTAGTTTATAGTATTTAAAGTTTTCTACTTTTTTGTGTATGAAAGAAAGCAAAATAAAAAATACACGTGGGGCTGGGTGCAGCATCTCATGCCTGTAATCTTAGCACTTTGAGGGGCTGAGGTGGGAGGATTGCTTGAGCCCAGGAGTTCGAAACCAGCTTGAGCAAGAGTGAGACCCCATCTATACAAAAAAATAGAAAAGTTAGCTGGGCCTGGTGGTGTGTACCTATAGTCCCAGGTGCTCAGGAGGCTGAGGCAGGAAAATCACTTGAGCCCGGGAGCTTGAGGTTGCAGTGAGCTACGATGAGGCCACTGCACTCCAGGCTGGGTGACAGAGTGAGACCCTGTCTCAAAAAAAACCCACAACCTACCCCCCCAAAGAAAACATGTATCTCATTTGTGCAGAAAGAAAAGTAGAGGAAGGATTAACTGGAAACTAATGAGATTAGTTATGAGGATGAGTAGGAGGTAGGAAATATGAAAGGATGGGAACAGGGTAGAAGAGATTAAAGGATGGGGATAGTGGCTCTTCTCTGCATGTACCTTCTTGTATATTTTGACTTTTATAATCATGTATGTTTCACTTGCTGAAAAGAAAAATAAAAATCAACAAAAATGGGGGAAAATAACATGGAATACACACAAATTAATCTAGCTGCATTTCACATGAATGAAGTGAGTGGGGCGCTAACCCAAGTAACTCTTGAACATATTTTTAGGACTTTGGTCCTCAGACTAATGGCAAAGAGAACTATAAACAAGCATTGAACTAGTTTTATTAATCACTAGTTTTATTTTTTGCAGTAGTATTACTTAGCAATTCTGAAACTATGTGTTTCTAAGACTGGGCAAGTAAGTAAATATACTATGGATGATAAAAGTCAGGTTTTTTACTTTCACATAATGGAATTACAAATATGGAAAGAGGAAAGCTGTTTAATGTACTGTGTAAGGTTGGATTAGAATTGGAACTTTCGGTATGAATAATGATTTTTAATTCATAAATACAGATGTGTGTTTATGTGTCCAAGTATACATATATGCATGCATACATGTAAATACCCACACATATGTTTTCTAGCTTAGAAACAATGACACACTAATAGCAATGTATACATTTCGTGCCCAAATCTTGGTTTCCAAATTCTGTTCTCCACTTCAGGGAATCAGGGCTCTTTGGAACAAATTTCCAATTTCAGGGCTTAAGTTGGGAAAGGACAAGATGAACCCAGAGCATCTTGCCGTGCCAGAAAGTGAGGAAATGCTGAAAGGTTGATGGAGGTGTTAGCTAATGTATGGTACATGTACCTTATTACTTTTCTAAAATCTAAAAGTGTTTTGAATTTGGAAACACTTCTGGCCCCTGGAGTTTCAAAAAAAAGAATTGTGAACCATCTGTTTGTTCCTTAATGTCTGAATGCTTGGGCACAAAGCCTTATTCTGCCCTTCCTGACTTGGCTCTTCTACTCTCACCCAAGACACACACATATGTTCATGTACACACACACATATTCATGTACATGTACATACACACACACACACACACACATGCCCACATGGTGGAAGGTGGAGGTCAGGAATAGTAGGAGCAATCTGACTCCTTGGCCTCAAGATTAAGATGAGCTAAACAGCTAGAACTCTCCAGCCATCATCTTTGTCATTTTTAGAACTTGTGAATATTGTGCATAGCCATAGGTAAATAAAATGATAATTTTTATGCTTATTTTCAATAATAGGTCAACATGAAACTACATCACCACAGCCTCATCATCATTCAGCCCTTTCTGCTCCCCTGCCCAAACAGTGTGCTGTTGTTACTCCTTCTCTTCTTTCAGCAACGTGCAGCCTCTTAGACAACCTCTTGGTGATTTCTCCAAGAGACACTGCAAATGCTTTTCGACAAGCCCATCTCGTAGAGCTTCTCTGTAGGTAAGAGATAAATACTCCCAAAGAGGCATGGTAGTAGAGATGAGTTTACAAAAGCTGTGTTTGTGACTTGATGTAGCACTTCATGTTTACTAGGAATATATATCCTTATTCTTTTTTAGGCTCATTGGACTCCAGGTTTTTGCTTTTGCCAGAATTGTCTTGACCGTTTTTGTTTTAGGTCTATTAAAGCACTTGTATTGGTTTGTTATCTTGACTATGAAGGCTAAGAAAAATCCTGAATTTGAAAATTCAGGGGTTCTTAACCATATTTGTCCTCTAGCACACTTAGGAATATGGTGCAGTCCCCTTGTTCTTAATGGATGTGGAGGAGTTTGGGGATTCATCTGTCTAGTGGTTATATCAGAAGAATATCACTGGGTTAAAAAATCATTGTTTAAATCCATTTGGAGTTATTTTGTTATGGGAAACTAAACTTTTCATCAGAAAGTATTCTGACAAAATTTAGGGAAATCATGATTTGATTCTTTGAATTTTTATTACTCACTTCTCTAATATTAATGAGCCTCTGACATAATTTTTTCTGATTTTCTAATAAAGTATAGTAAAAAAGACTAGATGCTGAATTAAGGCTGCCCTAAGGTTGGATTCACTCAGTAGCTTACAACGTTTCCAAAGTTAGTTTAATCCATGGAGTATCATTAACGCCTATTTAATGGGGTTAGTGTGAGGATTAAAAGTGGTGGTATCTAGGATACTCTGTTTAGTGTTACTTCTCTTTTCTTCTTGAAGTCCGGTTTATTCTAGTCAAGCATGCACACCTTCTTTTAACCACATATTCATTTGCATTTCTCTGCTCTGTCTCTTTATCTTTGAACATTCACTGTCTGAAATGTCTTCCTTCTCTTGCCAAATCTTAGTGCCTCCTTTCTTTCTGGGATATTAACAAAACTCTAAAAAATATAAACTACAAAAGAAGTAGTCCTTGTTTCACTTCACTCAGTTGTGATTACTCCTTTAACATTTATAATATGCAATAAAGTATATATTTGTTCTGGTTTTAATATTTATTTGTCATTTTTCTACTGTAATGCCTACTAGGATTGGAAAAGTAACTGTTAGTTGGTTGGCTTTCCTTCCTGGATGCTTCTGCATTAAGATGACCAAAATGGAGCTCTAGGAATATTCTTGCTTCTTAGGGGTCAGCCAAGAGTCTGATGTGTCATTGAGGCCACAGAGATGTTAAAGGACCTTTTATGGCAAAGGCTCCTCGTATTTCCATACCTGTTTTTCATTTCTGACTTAAAACAAAATTTGTTTGCTTTACTTTGTTTTTTACTTTTTAAATGTGAACGTATTTCCTAGCCTTTATTTTTGCTATTTTGATTAGGAAAGTAACCACAAAGGTTACTTTTACTCTTGTTCACTTTCCTTCTGAATGAGCTGTGTTACATTTTATTCTGCTTTTAATAAGGTTTCCTAGATATTTTTTTCAGAATGCTTTGCTACTCACCTTTATCAGATAAAATATTTTCCTGTTTGAAGGTAACCTGGAATATAATTTAAAATATTATGGGATATCTTTTTATAAATATTTTCTTTACTTACAAAAATCCTTTCTCTTGAATTGTATTCCAGGTTACCTTCAAACTTTAAATTCTGATTTATTAATCCGTAGTAAGAAGGATGCCAGACATCTAAAGCAGTGGTCCCCAACCTTTTTGACACCAGGGACCATTTTCATGGAAGAGAATTTTTGCACAACCAGGGAGCCGGGGGGATGGTTTAGGGATGATGCAAGTGCGTTACATTTATTGTATACTTTATTTGTATTACTATTACATTGTAATCTATAATGAAATAATTATGCAACTAACCATAGGTTGGGGACCCCTGATCTAAAGGGTTTTCTTTTTATGTCCTCCACAGCATTGCAGATGCTACCCTCATACAGATATGTGTCCAAGAACTCAGGACCCCACTGCCTTCATCACCTGCAGTTGAACACACTCAGGCTCAGGTAAGTGTCTCAAGTATGTCTCTTGCCTAATGTCTGTCTGTGGGTTTGCTTCCTTTAAGTGCCCAAAATGTAAATTCTACTGAGGAGTTACTAACCATAGGAAAAGGATGAAAATCTCTCAATATATACATGGTATGATGAGGTTATTTGAAATAGGTTACTTAAAATTTTAATCTGAGACATGTTTGGATGGTAGAAAAGAAAAGTGGGGTTTGAAGACATAGATTCCATTCCTGACTCCATCATTAACCAGCTATAAATGTTTAATTAAGTGTGTAGCTATCTTTGTACACCACTTTAAGAAGGGGACATTGGTATAGCCCACCTTCTCCTTCTGTGATTCTAGGCTATCTCTGTTACGTCTGTTATTTTCACCTAAGTTAAAGTTGTTAAAATACTTGGTGACTAAGTTACGAATATTTTCAAAACTCAATCTGATAAGAATAAATCTGTTTTTGTTCCTTCACAGATATTTACTATTTTTAAGTTCTTGCCCATAGCTAGAGTCTGTATGTAAAATATGCTTAACGATTCTTCATGTAGTTGTAGCTAATAGAAGTTGTATTTCAAAATCAAATCTTATGAAGGGCTACAAGATTTTTGGGGGGTGATGAGTTAAAAGTGAGCTAGACCAATATCGCTTGCTTTGAGATGTATTCTTTGAGCTGTCTGAATAGGGCAGAACACTATTACAAGGTTTGGGAATGCTATGCTCAGGGTTTTTGAAGCACATGTCCCAGTGCAGTGTTTTTATTTAAGCATGCTTATTGTGTAATGACTGTCTCCTCTGTTTCTCCATAGTCCATTGGACAAATCTTTATTGAGTACCTACTGTATACCAGGATCTTCCCTAAGTGAATAAAACAAAGACCCTTTCCCTCAAGTTGGGAGAACAGATAATGAGCAAATCCACATATGCCTGAGAATGATAGACATCTCAAAGAAAAACTAAAGCAGGAGACAGGAAGTGATGTCAGAGTTGGTAGGGTAGGGCCTTTCCACTTAGGGTGGTCAGGGAGGACCTTTCAGATAGTGACATGTGACCCAAAGTAAGTGAGGAAGCTAGTCCTATGGACATAGCAAGGCCCCTGAGATCCAGGTATGTTTGGCCTATCCAGAACACAGCAAGGAGGCCAGAGTGGTTGGAGCAGAATCTGTGAGGGGTAGATGAGGATAGAGGGTCACACAGCTCCATGAAGGCAGGACCTTGCCTGCTATTGTGCGCTGCTGTATCCTGGGTGTGTAGCATAGTGCCTGTCCATAGGCATGCGTTTATTCAATACTTGTGCAATGAATGAGTAACAGCAGTAACAAACATTGATGGGTACTTGTGTTGATTTATGTAATCTTCATAACAGTCATATGAAGTATCATTAGTACCAGTTGTCATTTTATAAAGGAAATGACTGAGGCCCAGAGAAGTGAGTAACTGTCCAAGGTCTCTCACATAGTAAGGGGCAAAGCCAGACTCCAGCCCATATAGGCTGGTTCCAGAGCCCATACTCTTAACCACTCCATTACCTGCCCTTATGTAGATTAAATGCTTTTTTGGCTATTGGTGCTTATATAAGATCATTCACTCATTCCAGAAAATACTCGAGCCTGTTCTCTACCAGATTCTGTTCTAGGTGCTAGTGATAACATCCTTGACCAAAACAAAGGAATGTCCCCGCCTACACAGAGTCTGTGTCCTAGGTTCAGGAGACAGACAGTAAACAAGTAAATAAAATGTAAAGTATTTTATCAGACAGTGACAAATGGTATGGAAGAAAACAAATGATGATGGGTAAAAGAGTGTGTCAGGAAGGGGAGAGGTTCCTATTTTTAGGTAGAGTGGTCAGAAAAGGCCTCATGAAGGTGACATTTGATCAGAGACTTGAGGAGGTGAGTGTCTGGGGCAGAGCTCTGGGAAATGGGATTACAGTTTGCTAAAGGTACATGTTACGAAAGTTTATGGTTTGTTGATTGGTATAGTTTTTGAAGAGTATCATACACAGAAAAAGAGTTACTTTATGAACTACTATAGTAATACTTCATCTTGAATATGATAATATACAAAAGAATCTTTAACAATTCAGCTTTTCTCTCCCTCTCTAACACTTCATACTGGCTCTCACCTGGCGTGGTTTATCTATTTGTGGTAATACTTCATACATTCAGAGGTCAGACTTGCTATAAGTTCAATAATAGAATATGAAGGGAATATGAAATCCCAAAAAAAACTTCACAGCAATAACCAAATTAAGTTTCACAAACAATTTGAGGAGTTTGTGAAGTGTAGAACCATCTATACTTTATATAAAGTAAGTCAGATTAGATAAAGAGAGGACATACTCATTGGGAGAAGTAGAACAGAAGAACTATTTTGGAATAATTCAGACTATTTGCCTCAGAGGCACATACCCCTCCACAAATGTAAAATGGTCCCGACTCTTAATTACCCTCTTACAACCTCAAAATAAGGTGAGAGGAAAAGTGTGTGTGTGTGTGTGTGTGTATACACAGAGAGAGAGAGACTGACTTCAGAATATCTTTAGAAAGTTCACTTACATGGACTATCTCTTTGCCTGAAGATAGTGGATAAATAAGACATCACACCTTATTCTTTAATTGTTAAATATCTACAGGATTATTATTTTTCTAAGAAGTACTTTTGCCAGTTAATACTTATAATATTATCATCAGGCGAATTCCAGAGATGGTTTTGTTGGTAATATTGGAGAAGATTTAATTTTTTCTTTTATAATTAAGAATAGTATTTTTATGCTGAAGGATAGCTGAGGGCAAAAATAGAACATATTTGCATTTTATTTGTAGCAATAACTAGGCTATTATACTGGCTTTTTTTTCTCTCTACTTGTGCACTTTGAAGAGTGTTTTTGTAATCTTTGTTTCTTTACAAAATTCTAGACTTTACGGCTTTGTAGTACACTTTTCTGCTTCTTCCAGAATATTGATTCCATAATTTTAGGTTCTTGAAAAATATGAAGACTGACTTTCTTTAAATGGAATTCAAAATTTGGCTTTAAAATATTGCTTTGGTGGTGTTACAGTTGGCAGTGTTAATATGGCTATTAATGACATGTTTATAACATGAGAAAAATAATGCTTTGGCTGCTATGTGTTAATTTCAGATCTTTAAGAATTATGATTAATATTTTATTAATAGTTTTTTTTAGCTTATCTTATGAAAGTAAAATCCTATGTCACTGAGATGGGCGTTCCATGTGATATGTTTTGTTGTACCTTATCTCCTTTTCAAATAGGTTTCCTTTCTCCTGGAGTACCTGTCCTCTTTGTCCAGGCTTCTGCAGTCGTGCTTGTTGGTAGATCCTGACCTTGTGATTCAGGACGAGCTTCTGAAATCTCTTATCACTAATATCGTTGATGTTCTCACCATATGCACCAAAGATTTATTAGGTAAGCTTTATTGTTTAAGTTTAAGGTGTAAGTGAGTACTATTGAGAAAAAAAATCTTACTCTGTTCCAGATAGTCACTTCAAGATTCCTTTTTGAGTTGTTTTTTGCCAATATTTTGGAAGGCTTTGATAACATGTTTTATAGTTTGGATGCTTTTAAGTGGTTCCAGGAGACCACTTGAGACAAGTGTGTAGTGTAACAAAGGACTATCCCTGTGCTGTCAGTTAAATGAGGGCAAAGCTCCTATGTCATGTTAGAAAGTGAGTTCTGTGTATTAATTGTCCTTATAAACTATAGCTAAAGCCAAATGACCTAATAAGTCAGTTACAATAACATGTATAAGCCAATTATTTAAAAATTACTTAAAAATTTTTTAATATTTAAAAATTAAGAAAAAATTTAAAAAGTTTAAATAGTACTTTATAATGAAGTAGTGGATCATTTGGTATTTCTCCTTGCCTTTCAGTTCATTCATATTTAGTCCTTTGAATTATGGATTTGCTTGGTTTTAGGTCTGGAAAGTGAAATGTGTTAAGATACCCAGCAAAGCCAGTCCTCAGTATCTCATCAGTGTTAAAATTATCTCAATGCTAAGAGCAGTAATTCCTTACTTGGAAATTCTATAAGTGGCAGTGATATCCTAACTAAACTTACTAGGTTAGACTATGCAATCTCCACAAGGTGATATCTTTCCCACCCCTGTAAGAAGTGAACATGGATTCTTGGGAGAAGGGAGTGAGGCAAAAAAAAAAACTCTTAGAAATTGCGATGGTTTGTGGGCCCCCAAAGCTCAACTCTACTTAATAAGATTTTATTACTTAGTGTTTAATTTCTCTTGTTGGATTTTCTTGGGTATTCCTTGAGAAGCACTGGCCTTGAGTTCATGGAAGATACACAAGATGTATGCAAGATTAGTGCCACAAAACTGGTGACTAGATGGCTTCAATTGAATGACTTTTGATCTATTGCTTGATCCCAAAGTTGTGTGGCAGAAGGTGGTCTGTGCATCATGGCTGACATTGGCTGCCTTGTGGATGCTTTTTATTGAACCTCTTGCTTTTATGTGTGACTTGAGCTTTAAAAGTTAAATACAAATAGTATATATTTTATTGTTACATAAAAGTTATTTAACCCATCATTAATTATATCAAGTGCTGAAAGGAAAAAATGTCAACCTTATCTAAATGTACATCTAGTATTTGGTTAAGTTAAAAATTGTTTTCTCATATCTAGCAAAAGGTTAAAGTTCATTAGAAATATCTTTTAAGAAATTAAGTTTTAAAATGATTTTTTCTGGAAAAATAACAATTTGAATGGTTTTATTAAAATAACATATTGCTATTGTGTATTTATATAAATTTCTAATTTTTTATATAATACATTATAATGTATATAAATAATGTTAAAAGTTATTGAGCAAGTACAGTTATAAAGTTAAATTCAGTGTTAATAGCTCTTTAATTTTTAATTTAACTCTAAACTTAAATATTTTATTTGGCCACTTTTAAGCCTGTATTGAATAAAAGAGTAAGCTTTATACTTAGTCTTTTTATGTCTAAACTACAGATATGCATATAATACATAAACAGATACACAGTAGATCTGTGGAATTAAAATTCTGTGGGGCTAGCATGGGGAAGCATAAGTGTAAAGGGATTCTTTAGAAAGCCAATAATGACGGAAAGGTTGGGAAACACCAAGGATTGATATAATCAAAACTGCCTGGAAGTTGGTGTTTTCAAATACCACATGGGTGCTGAAGAATACCTAGATGGAAAGTCCTCAGTTTACTTTATAGTGGAGTTTGACCAAAGACAACAAATACTGCTGATGTCATGGTCAGAGAGAGTCCTCAGATAGCCACTTTTCTCCAGCGTCCTTTTATCCGAGTACAGAGATAGGAAAATGTATTCTCATCCTAGAAGGTTAATTTGTTACATTCTTAGCCATAGGCAAAGCTGCAGAATTCTCTTTTGTATTATAATATTCTTTGTTGGGTAATACTGTCCTTGGTTCTTCAAGAAAATTCTTTCTTTTCTGCTTTGACGTTGGTATATTATGTTTTCCTTTTTAACCCTGTACAAAGCTGCTGGAGGGGATAAAGAAAACAAGAGAAAACTTACTATACAAGTAGAACAAACAATGACATGTTTTTATAATATGCCCAAGATATAGTTCTGAAGTTATAGCTTAATATACAATGTGTCATACTTTTTGATTGTTGTTGAGTATGCTTTAATAAGAGGAGGGTTTATGAATGTGTGTTTGTGTGTAGGAGGGTGGAGGAAAGATCTTTAAGAAGCAATGGGAAAGAGAAGTTAATTGAAATAAATTTTGGATAATGCTGAATTACATTTATCTTCATTTGACAAATACATACCTCTTATTTTAAGTATAATGAAGTGTCTCTGGTGAGTTTTGTGTTTTGAAAGGTTCTTTTTCTTCTTTGTATTAATAACTTGAAATGTTTTGATTAATTTTATAGATACAGAGTTAATATCAGCTTTTTATCACACATGGACACATTTATTTAACCTCCTGGCCACACTGCTGCGGAAAGCTGGTGCCATCTCTCTTCCAGTTATTACCATGGCTCTGGCCAAGCACTGGGCGGCAGTGATTGGTAAGAAGATACTCTCACAGGCTTTGGCTCTTTCTGCTAATAGAAATCAAGATAATCATTATTCCTGACTAGATATGTAAATTCTTAAAAATTAAGAAATTATGGCATGGCATATAAAAGAGATAACCAGGGTGCTTGCTTTGAGGAATTTGCAGTGTTCTTGAGAGCCCAAAAAATGCATTTTTAAAAAATTGAAACATATTTTAAGATACCATAAAAACAAGAAAAGCCTGTGGTTTTATGAAGATACATATGATGTGATTATAAAACAATGAGATAGATTTTCTTGTGTTAATATAGAAACCAGTCTCTTTTCTGACATATGTGCACTGTATGTGGGTAAATCTGCGTGTATAAAATCTTGTATACATGGTAACATGGAAGGTTATAATAAAAATATCATCTTGTCTAAAGACATCAGGATTTTCTTATAGCATAGAAATGCCAAGATTACACTATAATTATTTTTATGTTTTCCATATAATAGTTGCCTATTAAAATAAATAAATGATTATTTTAAAATAACTGGTCTTTAATTTTAATAAAGTCTCCTAAATTTTAACATAGAAAGGAACCTTTTGTATGTTTATAAATAACATTTATGTTACCTTTTTCAATAACCTTTTTAAATGCATTCAAATTGAGTTATTTTAAGTTTCCAAGTTATCCACTAATTCAACTGACTGACTTTTTAACATTTATTTTATCATTTGATCATTCTGTAAACTTAAATGTGATATAATTTTTTAAAAAATTTCAATAGATTTAGGGGGTACATTTGGTGTTTGTTACATGGATGAATTGTATAATGGTGAAATCAAGGTTTTTAATGTACCCATCACCAGAATCATGTACATTGTTCCTGATAAGTAATTTCTGAGCCCTCACCTCACCTCCCACCCTTCCCTTTTCTTAGTTTCCAATGTTCCTTATACCTGTTTATGACTATATATACCCATTATTTGTGGTGTTTGTTTTTCCATTCCTGAGATACTTCACTTAGGATAATGATCTCCAATTCCATCCAAGTTGCTGCAAAAGACGTTTCATTCTTTTTTATGGCTGAGTAGTACTCCATGGTGTGTGTATATGTGTGTGTGTATGTGTGTGTGTATGTATGTGTGTGTGTATGTGTGTGTGTATGTGTGTGTGTATGTGTGTGTGTGTGTGTGTGTGTGTATACCACATTTCCTTTATCCAATCATTAGTAGATGGGCACTTAGGTTGATTCCTTAACTTTGCAATTGGGACTTGTGCTGCGATAAGCATTTGGGTGCAGGTGTCTTTTTGATAAAACGGCTTCTTTTCCTTTGGGTAGATACCCAGTAGAGGGATTGCTGGGCGAATAGTGGGTCTACTTTTATTTCTTTGAGGAATCTCCATACTGTGTTCCATAGAGGTTGTACTAATTTATATTCCCACCAGCAAGGTATAAGCGTTCCCTTTTCACTGCATCCATGACCACATCAGTTGTTTTTTGACTTTTTAATAATGGCCATTCTAATAGGGGTAAGGTGGTATGTCATTGGGGTTTTAATTTGCATTTCCTCGATGATTAATGATGTTGAGCATTTTTTCATATGTTTGTTGGCAATTTGTCTGTCGTCTTTTGGGAAAAATTGGTTCATGTCTTTTGCTTAACTTTTTGATGAGGTTATTTGTTTTCATTCTTGCTGATTTGTTTGAGTTCTTTGTAGATTCTGGAAGTTAGTCCTTTGTCAGATGTATAGTTTGTGAATATTTTCTCCCATTCTGTAGATTGTCTGTTGATTATTTCCTTTGCTGTGCAGAAACTTTTTAGTTTGAGTCCCATTTATTTCTTTTTGTTTTTGTTGTATTTGTTTTTGGAATCTTAGTCATAAATTCTTTGCCAAATCCAATGTCTAGAAGAGTTTTTGGTATGTTTTCTTTTAGAAATTTTATGGTATCAGGTCTTACATTTAAGTCTTTAAGTCCATCTTGAGTTAATTTTTGTATATGGTGAGAGATAAGAATCTAGTTCATTTTGCATGTAGCTTTCTAATTTTCCCAATACCATTTATTGAATAGGGTGTCCTTTCCCCAGTGTATATTTATGTCTGCTTTTTCAAAAATCAGTTGGTTGTAGCTATATGGTTTTATTCTTAGGTTCTCTATTCTGTTCCATTGATCTGTGTGTCTGCTTTTATACCAGTACCATGCTGTTTTGTTTATGGCCTTGTAGTATAATTTGAAGTCAGGTAATGTGATGCCTCCAGATTTCTTTTTACTTTAGGATTGCTTTGGCTATTCAGGCTCTTTATTAGTTCCATATGAGTTTAGGTTATTTTTTATAATTCTGTGAAAAATGACATTGGTATCTTGATGGGAATTGTATTGAATCTGTAGATCACTTTGTTAATATGGACATTTTAACAATATTGATTCTTCCAATCCATAAGCATGGGATTTTTTTCCATTTGTGTGTGTCGTCTATGATTTCTTTCGTCAGTGTTTTGTAGTTCTACTTGTAGAGATCTTTCACCTCCTTGGTTAAGAATATTCTTAGGTATTTTATTTTCTTTGCGGCTATTGTAAATGTTATTGAGTTCTTGATTTGACTCTCAGCTTGACTGATATTATTAATAGTTTATGCTACTGATTTGTGTACATTAATTTTGTAACATGAGACATTGCTGAATTCTTTTATCATTTCTAGGAGTCTTTTGGAGGAATCTTTAGGACTTTCTAGATAAAAGATCATATCATCAGCAAACAGGGAAATTTGGCCTCCTCTTTTATGATTTAGATGCCTTTTATTTCATTCTCTTGCCTGATAGCTCTGACTAGGACTTCCAGTACTATGCTGAATAGAAGTGGTGACATTGGGCATCCTTGTCCTGTTCTAGTTCTTAGGGGGAATGCTTTCAACTTTTCCCCATTCAGTATGATGTTGGCTGTGGGTTTGCCATATATGATTTTTATTATTTTGAGGTATATCCCTTTTGTGCCTTGTTCATTAAGGGTTTTTATCATGAAGAGGTGCTAGATTTTATCAGACGCTTCTTCTGCATCTATTGAAATGATCATATGGTTTTTGTTTTTACTTCTTTTTATGTGGTGAATCACATTTATTGATTTGCCTATGTTGAACCATCCTTGCATCCCTGAGATGAAACCCACTTGATTGCGGTGAATTATTTTTTGGATGTGGTGGTGGATTTGGTTTGCTAGTATTTTGTTGAGGGTTTTTACATCTATGTTCATGAGGGATATTGGTCTGTAGTTTCTTTTTTTGTTGTGTCCTTTCCTGGATTTGATATCAGGGTGATACTGACTTCACAGAATGAGTTAGGGAATATTCCCTCCTTCTTAATGTTATGGAACAGTTTCAGTAGGATAGTTCTTCTTTGTAAGTCTGATAGAACTTGGCTGCGAATCCATCTGGTGGTCCTGAGCTTTTTTTCTTGGGAGGGTTTTTTTTTGTTTTTGTTTTTGTTTTACTGTTTCAGTCTCTATACTTGTTATTAGTCTGTTCAGGACTTTTATTTCTTCCTGATTCAAGCTTGGGACATTGTGTCTTTCCAAAAATTTATCCAACTCCCCTAGATTTTCTAGTTTGTGTGCGTAGAGGTTTTCGTAGTAGTCTCGGATGATATATTGTATTTCTGTGGTATCGGTTGTAATGTCTCCTTTTTCTTTTCTGATTGAGCTTGCTTGAGTCCTTTCTCTTCTGCTTCTAATTAATATGTTAATCTATTGAATGTATTTATCTTTTCAAAGAACCAACTTTTTGTCTTTTTGATCCTTTTTTTTTTTTCCATTTCATTTAGTTCTGCTATTGTTTTTGTTATTTCTTTTCTTCTGCTAGCTTTGGGTTTGGTTTGTTTTTCATTTTCTAGCTTCTTGAGGGATGACATTAGTTGTTAATTTGTGACTTTTCTGTCTCTTTAATGTAGACATTTAGCACAATGAACTTCCCTCTTAGCACTGCTTTTACGGTATTCCAGAGATTTTGGGAGCTTATGTCTCCTTTTCATTCAATTCAAAAAGTTTTTGATTTCCAGTGTGGTACAATTTTTAAACAGAGTGGTAGTTTTGAAGTAAGATTTATGGAAAACATGTTCAACAAGAAACAGAATTCTTAGTTTTCTGGATATAGGAGTTCTGAGTCTACCATATGGGATATAGTGACCATGTTGGATATCATTATTTCGTTAACAGAGATAGATATTAAAAGAGACTGACAGATTGAGAGATTGAAATTTTCTTCTTGCATCCATGTGGGGAAAATTAGTTTACCACCTGAATCACCAGTGATATAAAGCATGATGCCATGATGCTACTCACATGAGATACTGAAGCCCGTGGGTCAAGTCTGGCCTGCTACTTGTTTTGTTCTTGTTCTTCTTCTTCTTCTTCTTCTTTTTTTTTAATCTTTACCACTATACAAGAATGTTACTTGTTTTGGTAAATAATGTTTTACTGGAACACAGCCACACTCATTCATGTATGTATTGCCTGTTTGGCCACTGGCATGCCACCACAGTTGAGGGGAATAGTTGTGACAAAGGCAATGACCTGCCAAACATATAAAATATTTACTATTTAGCCCTCTATAGAAAAAAGTTTGCTGACCCCTGTCTTAACCTGTGAACCTGACACTATTTCCCTAGTGATAAAATAAATGCATATTAAATTCAAAACCTTTCTACAAAATATAATACAGTTTTATATAATAATAGTGCTCATCAAAAGTAACTTACTACATAAACAGTTTTGATAGTAGTAATGTGTACAAAAATAAAACCAATAAAATTATCATATTTCTTGCCATGGTATTTTTTTTTTTAAATCAATTTCCATTCCATGTGCCATGTGTCTTATGGTCACTCTAAAACTTATGTTATCTACAACAGTCTTTTCTAAAACTTGACTAATGTTTGAGCATGATTTAAATGAATATAATTCTCAAGAAACCCTACTGCTAACTACTTTATTTTTCTTATGTAACTTAAATTTCTATAAGCCTAAATCTAACTAGAAATTCTTATGGTTGTAGTTCTCACGTAAGCATAAATCTAAAATAATATACAAATCAAATATAACAAAATTATAAATCAAATTCTTTCCAAGTTTATAAAATTAATAAAAAATAACAAATGTTATTTTGATTAAATCAGTGCTCACAACAGGAAATTAATAATGATGATTCATTGTTGATTCTTTTCAGTTTGGCTTGCCTATTCTTTCCATTCTGTGTTTTGTTTGCAAATTACTCCATAACCACTCATGTTCTATTTGACCTACTATGAAATCTTTGTTCATGTATTGTGCTAAGACTGCATACTAAGTCTTGCTTGCAAGTACTATTTGGCACCAACTTGTTTGAAAACAGAAACATAGTCACACTTATAAGATGGTAATCTAGATGATCCAGAGTATAGTTACTTTAACTTTTTTTTTAAATTAGTACTGAAATCAAAATTAAAATGTTAAAAATTCTAGAAACTTTGTGTACCCCGGTAGACCCCAAACTCATCTAAATATCATCCTCTTATATTGTGTACATGTGCATTTGTAGACACACACACACACACACACACACACACACTCTCTCTCTTTTTCTTTCATATACAGAAAAAACCGTATAATGAAAACTAAATAGAATCCTTGACTCAGTATGTTAATGCTTACTATATAAATTACTTTTAAACACTAGAGTTATTCTTATTATACTTGAACTATTGATAGCTTTACTTCATTAGAAGTAAGTAAAGTATAAACTTAATTACTCAAATCAGTCTGATTCACTTTTTCTATTTTTAATTTTGAAGAAATTTTCAAACATTTACATCTGAAATTGTTCTCTCTTTTAGATATGTTCTGCAAATGTGTGGGCTTGTCTGTCACATGCCCTACCCTCTACACTGCTAGCCTTCAGTTTCTTTCTATTCTCTTGACGGAAGAAGCAAAAAGGCATCTCCAGGATAAGGACAAAACAGGTTTATGCGACAGTCCAACAATGGCTTCACTTCTTGATAACACTCAGGAAAATCAGAAATCTCTAGAACAACTCAATGAAGTAATTCTTCAGGTATGTGATTTCTTGGTTTTTCAAAACTTTATTTAATGTTTAAATGAATTGACTTTCAGTCTTGGTATTGTTAAAACCTTTTTCAGTCATTTGAGTTAAAAAAAAATTAATGCTCATTATGACTGTTTAAATAATACAAAAGTGTAAAAATTAAATTATTTACCATCTCCTGTTCAGTCTCACCCCTCTGATGCTGACCAGTGTCTTTAATGAATATGATGTAAAAATTTGAAATGAAATATTACTAAACTAAATCCAACAGTTTATCAAAACAGTGTTTTATATCATGACCAAAATGGCTATGTATTTCAGGAATGCAGTTATAATTCAAAATTTATTGCCATTTAAAAAATATGTCTACATCTTTGAAAATATTTTCTAAGTGACATTTGATTTATATAAATAAACATTTGTGTTTCAGTGAGAAGATAAAAATCATAAAAAAGGTAGAAAAGTAGTAGAATACTACTACTGAAGGATTTGCTTCAGCTTCCTGATAAGCCAGCTACATTGTATCATACAAAGACAGAAGGTCGTTCCTGTCTGCCAATTTATTACAGTCCCTTTGCTGCTTAGAATTTGGAAATTATCACCACTTTTTTTCGTCTGTGAAAGTCATGGTCATGCAGATATTTCTGGTACAACCGCTGTGCATTTTGGGACCCAGCCTTGATTATGTTGAGGTGCAGAAAAGGCTGGTAGGAGAGGAGAGGGCACTCCCTGGTTTGGCTAGAAGTTGTCCTGTGGAAGGTATCAGGGGACTCCCTCAGGGGACTTTGTCTCCCTTGCCCTACAGAATCTGGGTTCCTTTCCAGCGTAGATGGAGCCTGACAAGGAGCCCCCCACATATTCTCATCTGTCTCCAGAAGCAGCTTCAGAAGCCCGGAACTTGAGGGGTAAGAGGGTCCTCAGAACGTTTCTCTAGACGCCACTTACTCTTTGCAGGCTGCAGCTTCCCTGTCGCTACCACCTCCCTCTCATTTCACTCAAGTTTCCTTAGTTGAAAACAAAAACTGGATGTTGTCCCAGTTGTTTTGTTCCCAGTCAGAACTACAGGCTTTATTTCCCAATGATTAGCTGAGTCCGATTTTGTACTTTAAGGAATATTATTAATATAAGCAGGAAAACTTAAATTCACACCTTTTCAAAAGGCCTTCACCTCTCTCTCCTGTTCTAATTTAATTGTTAATTTCCTAACTTTGGCTTTGGTGGAGCACTTTTCTCCTGGGGAAAGGCTTTTGCTCTTGTCGACCTGCTTTCCTCTCCAGGGAATTAAATCACTTGCACGTGGAAGAGTGCTGCGAGGACAGTGCACTTGGCCTCTCCCTCCCTGTCCTAGGCCAAAGAGCCTAGCTCTTCAAGGATGCCTGTGGTTCCTGCAGCCAATGCTGCTGGACCTGGTGAAATTTAAAGACTTCCACCCAGGCCAAGCCAGGGCTATTTTATTTCCCAACTATTTTCTCCTCTTAGTTGTGCTGTGTTTCGAGGATCCATGATGAAACTCATGATAAATATGGATCCATGTAGGGTGATGAACCAGTTTATAATAGCGCACGTAGGAAAAACTCTATGTCAGGGGAATTTGCAAAATTTACCTTGCCCTTATTTTTCCCTGATCCTTTGTAATATTATTCATTATTAAAGTTATTGCTTATAATCTTTTGGTATTACCTTTTTGGCCAAAGAAAATGAGATATCCTATATTCACAGAATATTTCAATGACTTTCCTAATGACTAGCTAATTTTCCTCTCCATTTCTTCTAAATTACAAAAGATATAAAGTATTCTGTGTGGATATAGATACATTAGCTAATTATTTAAACCATGTTTCCTAATAAATCATACTCTTCTTGTTCATGTAAACAGTAGAATATGGATACATGGCATTTGTTAGAAGGACAAAGGCAAGCTTAAAACAAAGAAAGTGAAGAGAGGAATTGTATCTGTGGCACACTAGTGAGAAAATGTGTGCCTGATGTAAGGTGGGACAGTTATTAATGGGCCTATTAGACTACAAACACTGTGTTCTTTGCCCTATAGAAAGATGCTATGTGAATTAAACTATTATTAGAATACATTAAACTGCAACACATTATCATAAATAATATACATATCCTACTGTATGTCCGTGTAGGCTGTGGGTTGTGCCAAGTGCTATATGAAACAAGGTAAACTAGTTTTTATATTATCACAAGAAATAGTATTCTAAAATTGATGTCCTTCAAAGGTATATTCAAATTCTCTGTAAAGCCGTACTCAAAAAATATTACATGTAAGACCTTAGGCAAATCACTTAACCTCTTTTGATTTGCTTCTTCAAATGCAAAATAATAGGATTATGTTACATTATTGCTATGTTTCAACTGCCTCTGAATCTCCAGCCTTTCAATAAACTATTGGAACATCAATTAAAATATCTTGGCAGAGTATCTTTTAAATGGCTGCTTTACAGCACTATCCCATAGGGGATATATGTTGAAATTATGCATACTTATATCTTAAATTGTGTAAATTTATTTTTTCATAAGTCCATTCTGAGGTGGTTTCAGAATTTGAATATTCTCTAAGAAATTATTAACTGTCTTTTATCTAGAAAATATTGACCACATTTGACTTTAATGGAGATCTTACCATCTTCAGTTTATGGAGATACAGTAGTGTCCCCCCTTATCTACAATTTTGCCTTTCATGGTTTCAGTTACTTGTGGTCAACCATGGTCCAAAAATATTAAATGGAAAATTCCAGAAATAACTCATAAGTTTTAAATTGTGCACCATTCTGAGTAGCCCAGGATGTACGTCATCCCTTGTCCAGCATATCCACGCTGTATACATTTACCACCCATTCGTTACTTAGCAGCTGTCTCAGTTATCAGATTGACAGCTCACAAGAGGAAGAAGGGTGAGTACAGTACAGTAAGGCATTTTGAGAGAGAGAGACCACATTCACATAACTTTTGTTATACTTTATTGTTATAATTGTTCCATTTTATTAGTAGTTATTGTTAATCTCTTAGTGTGCCTAATTTATAAGTTAAACTTTATCATTTTAATAGTTACGTATATATAGGAAAAAACATAGTGTCCATAGGGTTTGGTACTATCCAAGGTTTTAGACATCCACTGGGGGTCTTGGAACGGATCCCCCATAGATAAGGGGGAACTGCTATACTCAATATGTTTTATTTGCTGTATATATAGATAATAAGATTAATAAAAATCTCTATATGTAATAGGTTTTGTCTATAATATGTTAAATTAATTTTGCTCTATATATTGATCTGATAATCTAAGGATAGTAATGCAAACAAACAACTCTCATATCACATTTTAGGAGATGTGTTTTGCACTCATGTTTAGTATATGGTAAAATTCAAGGGTCAGTCTTTTGAAGAGAAGTCGTATATATTTAAGTTACTACTGTGTTGATGAATGTTCACTGTAATTAAAAGAACTATTCTTTACATTAAGTACCTTTTGGAAAGAAAGCTAAAAAGTCTTGACCTAGAATACCCTATATCACTTAATGTACAAGGGGATTAATCTAAAAAGAGCATAAAATTAAATAAATTTCATCGAGTCCTTTTATTTTCTTTCTACCAGAAGTTGACAAAAAGACATTATTTCTTGCTCTGTAGCCTCTTGATTTATTTTTTCTCTTTTGAATATTTGCATCGTCCAGTAGCTAGTTGTGTACTTGAGTTTGTTCTTAGCCTTCCTACCTCCCTCCTTCTCACTCTTCCAGCCATGTCCACCTGCTCTGTGTGCAGATGCTCAGACTGCTTTTCAGTCTGTGATAAGTGCTACGTGAAAAATCCTTTACTCTGACCTTTCTTTGGTATATGTTGAAAAGAATGTGGATTTATATTAGTCCTGCTTCTTTCTTTTTTGTTTGTTTTTGGTTTTTGGCTTTCATATCAGTTTTACCATGTGCACATTTTAGAGCTCCAAGCAGTTCTAAGTTTTTACTAAAAGTAGGAGACTTCTGCCTTCCTCCCTCATTTTCTCAGAGGGACCACTTATACCTGGTTTATTATTATTTTATAGTTTATAATTATTTTATAGTTTCCCTCCTAGGTCTCTAATAAACATGCTTATATTCCTTTATCTTGATTATTCAGGTTTGGACATTACCTATTGAGTTCCTACTGTGGAAAATGAGACTTTAGCCCTCTTTCATGCCATACCTACTTACCTGGCCAAAATGGGTTCCCTTCTCATTACCCCAATATTAATGTATCATAATGCCTGTTAGAGAATAGGAAGCATGAACAGTGTTCATCTGTGACAACACTATGTGCAATCAGACATGTTGTAGACAATGCTTAACTTGCTTTTCCTAGATAGCTTTTGTTCTCCTTAGGGGTAATTATTGTATTATTTTTTTATTTTCTGACTTTTCTATTATCACTAATAATCTCTATGCTCTTTGCCAGCAATTAAATGACCTCTGAGTATGTTCAGAATTGTCAGAACTTAATATCACTTCATGTTCTGGAAGAAATCTCTCCCAATTCCTTCTCACCTACTTCGTGTCCAGTGTCATCCTGGGATCTGCATTCACCTTGTTCCTGGGGAACTCCTTCACCTCTCTGCTGTGTGCAGTTTCCTGTGTCCTGCCCCCCACCCCTGGGTCTTTCTCTTCTGATTGACACTCTCCTTTTGGTGTAGAGTCTTTTCTCCCATAGCTTCCAGAGAAAAGGTGCATAGGAGGTTTTTTTTGAGATGTAGATGTCTGAAAGTCTTTATCTACCCTGACATCTATTATAATTTGGCTAGTGAGAATTATGGATTAGAAATCATTTACTTCAGAATTTAGAAGGCATCATCTATTCCCTCTCATTCTAAGTGTTACTGTAGAAAATTCTGAAGCCATTATGATTCCTGGCTTCTCTCCCCTTGGAAGTTTATAGAATCTTTCCTTTTTCTCTAGTATTCTAAAATTCTATAATGAAGTGTCTAGGTGTGGGTCTGTTTTATCCATTGTGCTGAGCTCTCTTGGGAGCTCTTTCCATCTATAAACTCATGTTTTTTAAATTACATCATTGCTACTCCTCCCACTTTGTGTGCTCTGTAAGTTTGGAACTCCTGTTAAGTTTTCTTCTTCCTAGATAATCTCTCTTTTCTGTCTTTTTCTCTATTTATTTTAGTCTCTATTTTCTGTTGATGGGCTTTCCTGGGGTGTCTGGTAATCTTGAGTATCTGTTCTATTTAAGACTCAAAGCAGATTGGCAGCCCTGAGCAAATGAGTGGAGCTTGTCAGCTGAAAGCGTCACTGTGCAAGGGGACTTGTGGGGATTATTTTGTGGGCTTGTTTTCTGGGGCTTGTCAAATTCTCTAGAGAAGAGGCTTCTGATCTCTTGCCTGGAGGTGAAAACCCAAATGTCAAGTGTTTTGTAGCAAAGGAGGGGAAGAAAACTTGGGTCTCAGAATTTAGTTTGCACAATTTCACTTAGTCCTTCATGTTTTCAGTAGAAGACCCTTGCCCACAAATGTGCCCGGTCTCGGTCTCTGCCAGTTCAGAATCTTTCTAATATATCCTCTCCAAAGACTAAACATCCACGTTTTTGCAAGGGTTGGGAGAAGGAGTTGCTTGGCTGTACGGAAATTAGTGAGTGGCGGACAGAATCTGGGAATCTAACTGCTTGTTAGAAACTTTTCAAACAATCCTCCTTCTTCCTCACTTCCAGGAGTTCTGGTGCTAAACTTCCCCAGCCTGGGGCAGTTCTGTGTGTAGGCTGGGGTGGTATTCAGCTTTCCCCACTCACCACTCAGAATTCAGGATTCTTGACTTAATGTATTTGTCACTCTCATCCATCTGCTTTCTAGTTTCCAGGCCTTTGTTGTATACGTTTGTGTGTAATTCCAGTTCTGTCATTTTAATGGTATTTCAACAGGGAATAAAAGACACATCTGTGCACACAATTGTTTCCTTAGAAGTCTTACCCCCCACCCCCATCACAACATATAGTAGGTGGTTAGTGCTTTTCAGTGGGATCAGTTTGGTTTTTCTCAAATCACTAATACATGCAATAAGGACATGTATATAAGAGTGATTTTTCCTCTTAATGGTGAAGATTACATTTATAGACTAATTAGGATTCTCATAGGTAACTATAATGATTATATTCTACATATATTCATCATTTATAATACTTCCTTACCTTTTCTTTCCTTTCATCTTCATGGTTACGCTCAGCATGGTCTTTATTAAGCATCCCTGGGTCTGGGCATTTAATATCTAATCCATTGGCCAAATAGGGACCTGTCTGGTTGGAGGCAGCAGCCTAGGTGAGGTATTTAAAATGGAATTGTTGGCCCTGGTGGTACGGCTCTGAGTGCCCCCACTGTGCAGGCTTCCCTAGTGTCACTTTAGCAAGCATAAGCCAGTCAGGGATTGTAAGTGGAGTTGTGTGTAATAATTATAATGTATTGTATTTTATGTAAAATTAATATAATTTAAGCTTAATTTTAATAATGTGATAAAGCTAGGTCATTTTGAAAATTACTGATAGGAAAAGTTGTGAATTTAACATCTGTCTAATATTTTTTAAGCAAATGAGGAACATCTAGATGCTTAAACTGGAATTTTTGAACCCCTGAAAATTGTAATAAAAATTTATGCATATATCCACATGAGCTCTTACACCAAAAGTTGAACCTAAATATAGTCAAGACTTTAGAGCTAAAACATCCAGTAAATGGGAAATACAGAGGAGAAAAGACAAGTTAAACATCATCGTGAGGAAGCAAACAGACAAATCTAGAATGTGGGACATTCTGTAGGATAACTGATCTGCTGTAGTCAACAATCCAATAGCATAAGGGGAGGAACTGCAGCAACAACACAATATTCCTGGTGGTCACGGGGCTGGGGGTTGGTGCTCTTGTTTTAGAATATATGATGTGAGGACTTCATTGGGTCCTGATTCCAATAAACCAACTGGGAAAAGACATTTTTCAGACCAGAGGTAAAAATCTGAATTTTCACTAGATATTAGTTGATTCTGAGAAATTATTCTTAATAATGTTAGGCATGATAATTGCTTTGTAGCTATGTATACTAGAATATGACACTTTATGATATCTAGTAATTTACTTTAAAATCTTCAGCAAGAATTTTTTAAAGAGAGAGAGTCTGGAGTTTGTTATTCTGTTTTTCTACTTTTGTACATGTTTGAAATTTTTTAATGAAAATTTTTCTCACTCATAAATTCAAATTTATAAAGGAAATATACCAAAATGTTAGTATTTCCAAAATTGCAAGTCATTTTCCATTTCTGTGAGTCAAAAAAATTAAGCAAAAATTGTGTCATTTGACAAGTACATATTACTGTAGAAACAAAAGATGGATAGAACCAAATCACCCAAGATGCAAGGGTATGTTGGTTGGACATGGAAGGAGGGGAATGTGTCCTCAGAAGGAGGAATTTGGTGACAGTTCTGTTCAGCAGCTTTACAAGGAGCTGTTTTAATAAGTAACATATATAAGCAACATATATAATATATATATATATGTAACATATATAATATATAATATATATGTTTAAATAATATATATATCTCTGACCTGGTGAATTTGAGTATGTACATGAACTTGCCATGTGTTAATACTAAATGAAGATTTTTTTCTGTAGATGATGAATATTTGAGACTGATTCTTGGCCTTTTTCTGTATTATAAACTTCTTATACAGTCTTACGCACACAGAGCACTCTCAAATATTAATGATTTATCAAATTCTAGTTAATTTCACATGATAGGTGAAACCTAGCAATATGTTTTAAGTAGAAAATGTCTTTTATTCACAACAGTTTTGCTCCAGATTAAAATTTTCTTCAAGATAGTTTGATCTATATTCTCTGCAGTGCTTTGAGGGAAAATCCTCCAAAGATACCCTGAAAAGAGTTGCTGCAAATGCATTGATGTCACTTCTGGTGGTCAGTAGAAGAGCACAGAAACATGCTTTGAAAGGTGAGCCACATGACATGTCAGCTGTCTTTATGGCATATTGTTGATTTGTATATTTTGCTGCTTATTCATTTTAATTTCTTTTGGACTCAAAATGTAAAGAACTTACAATCTCAGTGTTACTAAAAAAAAAATACTTTTCCCATATATAAAGATAGTAAACATACATTACTGTTAAAATAAAAGGATTATATACATAGATTATTTTTTGTTTAATGTGTAATGATTCTTACTCTAGAGAATCTATATGTAAATATTAGAGAAGCTAAAGAAAGTAACACATTATTCAGTTTCATGATAATTAAATATTAGTACCCATAAGCACATACTGCATACCTGAAAAAATAACTACATAATTTTGATGGTAAAAACAACAGCATCGTATGATCCTATATTTTCATATAAATTTCCCCTTTAGAGTGTTGTAATTTTTCATCTGGGCAACAGGGAACACAGGTCTGAGAGTTGAGAGACAGTAACCGCAACATCAGTCATTAATTTCAGTTGCGATTTGCTACTAAAACAAATTATGCTTCAAGATGTAAATTAGATTTGGGGAGTATCTTACTAAGACCTGAAAACAAGTGGGCTTCATCATTTTAGTTCTCTTACTTTTCCCCCCTTAATTCATTAATCTCTCACTGAAAATACTAAAATGAAGTGAGTCAGAAATATAAAATGTTATCTTTTTGAGAATCTGATTATTATATGTGTTTTTAACTTATTTGGAAATGGAATATTCTTTTGACTGTTACAGACTTTATCTTTCAGCCAATCTCATTGACAACTGCATGGAGCAGATGAAGCACATTAATGCACAACTGAACCTAGATTCTCTGAGGCCTGGGAAGGCAGCACTGAAAAAGAAGGTTATGTGAATTCTGAAATTCTGGGATAATTCAGGGATAAATGGGTGTATTTAGAGACCATCTCTCCAGTGCCCTTGTGCCAATAAATGAGCACAAGGTTGAAATGAGTCTGATTTAGAAGAAAGGTACAATCAGATAAATTAATGAGGTTTCTATATTAGCAGGTTGTTGGCTTTTTTTCCTTAATTCTCACTTGAAGATCTGTAGATGACATTTATATATTATGTATTTTTGTTATTATAAACATTTGGAAATATCTACATATGCATGATACTATATCTATTAAGTGTTTTCTGTGTGTCAGGCACTATGCAAACATTTCCTATTTACTGTCTCATGAACAAAGACCCATGACAACATGGTCACACAACTGCTAAATGATGAAGCTAGTATTTGCCCCCTATAGGGCATCCTTCCATGACTTCTGAACATCTCTCTAGCATTGAGTATGCTGGACTCGTGTTCAAACTGCATATTCGTGTAAACTCAAAATATCATAGTTGTAAGATCTGCTACCCACTTACTCAGAAAATGAAATGCATATGCATATACGTATGTATACATGTAGGTGAGGCCGTTATAGCAGCACTCTATGTAATAACTAGTTTCTACTGCATTTAATAAGAAACCAAGACAAAGCCTAATTTAATAATCTGATTGATGCAGGGGATTGATTACATGTTTGTCAGGTTTTTTTCTTGCCTCTTTTCTTTTTCCTCTCTAGCCAAAGGCCCTTACTTCATCATTGAGAAAGTCAGCCAACACCTGACATGATTGAAAACCTGTCAGTACCTGCCTCACTTTATTGAGATGAAACATGAAGGCTATTATATATCCGAGTTCCTCCATGCTTGATAGAACAGAAATAGCTTTTCGTGGTAGATGCACTTCTTGAGATATGGTCATCTTTCAGAGATCGTTAGCTTGTCAGTGCCCACAAAGTTATGGTGGTCAGGCATGAGTAGAGCATAACTGCATTGTACTGTGACCCAAAGGGGAGGGAATTACTATATATAAAAAGTGGAGTATGCTGTTGCGTTTACATTTTTCAACTGCTTTTTGTTTAAACAGGAGGATGGTTTTATTAAAGAGTTAAGCATTGCCATGCAGCTCCTAAGAAACTGTCTTTATCAAAATGAAGAATGTAAAGTAAGTAGAGCTGCTTTTCAAAATGTGGGTAGCAATATTGGTGTTAAGCAGTTTAATTTTTATATGAGATAATATAGTAGGAAAAAATAGAAAACTCTGAATTTTATTTTTTAGATGCATAGTTGATTAGTCCTTAAACTCAGTGTTAATTCTCAAAAATGGATGTACCTCATCTTGTTATTTGTCAACACTGATTACATTTATTTTATATCAATGTTTTAACTTCATCATTAAAATTTTAACTTCACAAACTTCAGCCTCATTGTGTACTGTTAGGCATTTTAGATGTTTCTTTACGAGGATGGAATGAATGGCTGGGTATGTCTTATAAGGTGGATTCTTTCAAAGGGAGTTGTCAGAACAACTCTCCAAGGAAATAAGTAGAGGTATCTGTGTCTATAAGGAAAGAAGATGAATATGTTTCCTGCTTCAAAGTAGAAAATACTTACTGCTGCTTCCTCGTGTGGCCATATACACTTAGAGGAAGTTCCTTACTTCTTGTTCTACTGACTCCCTGTGACCACTTACAGAGCCCCTTTCTCTGAAAATCATTGAGATGTTTTGCTTTGTCTGTAAGCATTGATGCTGTTGTTTTAAACCGTTGTGTTAGTACTATTGTACAGGATATACTCTTTTGAACACTTTGATTTACTTTTTTTATAGTGATGCAACACTTGTGAAGCACTAGATAAATGCTTTAATATGGAAATACTGTGGAAAATGAGTAAGGCAAAGATAAATTACAGAAGCTCCCTTTGCTTTTTAATGTTTTACCTTTTTTGTTCTTACTTGTGGTAAAACTGGAGAACACATACTACATTTGGAAAATCAACTGTTGAACATGTATTCCTTAAGTTATGTTAAATAATAAGACATATGACTAACAATTTACATTTCAAAACAATTTGATAGGAATCAAGTATTTATACATTTTATTAAAATTCCTGGTATATGAACTTACATGAACTTTTTGTCAAAATAGAGATGTTATTTACTAAATTTATGATTCCTTCATGCTAAATATTATCCTTGTGACTGGCTGCAATTAATATTCAGCCATGACACCTTAGGGAATACTCTGGAAAACTTTACAAATAGGATCTACCTATAAAGATTTATGAGATGTTAACCTGGCAACTAGTTATAAACATAGTGCTCAATTTATATCACATTAGCCACTTGTAAAAGTGTAATCTCTCAATAAATTAAAGCATTTCTGTATTTATAAGTTGTTTAATAAGAAGTAAATTAAAAAAAATTTATGTTACTCTTGAGTGTAAATATAATCCCCTGGGGGCAGAGATTCTTAATTTCTTTTCTATTCCAGCTTCCCTGAGGTGTATGGCGTGCTCTCATTACTAATTGTGGGTCGTTATTGTGGTTATTCACTGGGTCACCCACCACCACCCCACCCTGGTATATGCCTATGTGTTAACAGTAAGGGGTTTTTATACTGGAAGGATCATAATGGCTGTGAGGTGAATTAATCAGTGGACAAGGTTAGGGGGAGGGGACTGGCATAGTCCAGGCAAGAGATGATAAAACATTAACTTGGGCAGGTAGAAAGGGGAAGGAGGGTAGGCAGTAAATTTGAGATTGAGGAGAAAGAAGAGAAATGACTTGCAGACTCCAGTTTAAGCTGCTTATCAATGTTAAGAGTACATGATAGGGTAGAGCACAGGTGTGAGAGACCCGATGTTCAGGTTTGCACATGCTGGTGTCAAGAGTCTTTTGGGCATCCAGGTGAAAAACAGCTTATAGTCAGTAGATTATGGGTCTAAGACTCTGGTGAGAAATACAGGCTGGGATATTAGGAAGTATCAGTGTATAGATGGTTTTGTAGCCATGACTATAGTTGAAATTTCCCAAGTGAGTATATAATGAAAGGCTAAGTCATATCTTTGGAAAATATGAACATTTGCAAGAGGACAGAAAACAGCTGAGCAAGGAATGCTGGAGAAAGAGTTTGGAGATGATCCAAGATAGAGTGGCAGCATGGAAATGAGGAAAAAAGAGACTCTAGCTAATGCTGCAGTGCCTGAGGTTTTGGCAGTTACTAAGGGAGGAGTGGTTTCAATAGAATCATAAGGGCAGAAAACAAATTGACATGAGCTGAAGATTAAATGAGAGATGGGGAAACAACAACCATAAGAGTACTCTTTCTAGAAGCTTGATCATGTAAAGCTGCATTAATGATTTAGGACATATAGGGTTAAAGGAAGTTAGTATGTTTGTTTCTCCTAACATATAAACTATTTGAATATAAACAGAGCAATGAGCAAACTGGGGACTAGTTATTAAAGAAATAGGAAGAAAAGAACTAATCAGTGGATAAAGATCCCTGAGGAGGCAGAAAGGGCTGTGTTTCAGAACAGGGATGGATCTATCAATCTCAGACAAAAAGAGGAACACCTGTTCCTCACTGCTAGGCAGACAGGAAGGATGAATGGATGGAAATACAGATAAACTACATGGATAGGATGGCAGAATAGATAAGGAGTTTATACGCAGTCGTTTCTGTCTTCTCTGTGAAATAGTAAGCAAGGTCATCTCCTGCAAATGTGGGGCTGTATGCCAAGCTTATAGGGAGTGGTGACCATGGGGAAGAACTTCGGGAACGACTTCAAAGCTTACGGAGAATGTTGAACATTGGGAATAACTTCCTATCCTATTCTGCCATTTGATGCTATATAAAATTGTGTAGGGTGTGTGTATTTGTGTGCGTGCATACATGTGTGCACATGGGTCTACAAATTACCTAGTAACTCCTATTCATTTAAAAAAAGATATTGCTGCACTTACTGCAAACAGCTGTATTTTATCTGTAATATTGTCCCAGTGGTAACTGATCTTTATAATAAAGATTATGAGTTACTTAAGAATTTATTGATTTAACATAATATTTAGACTGAATTTTACTATATTCAATTTACTCAAAAACAGTAATTTACTTCTGGTATATACAGAGAGAGAAAGGGAGAGGGAGAGACAGGATAAGGGAGGAGGACTCAAAGTTGATCAGAATGTTTACTTAATGGGAAATTCTCATATTGTAGCATTTACAAGAGTTTATTCAGTGTTGTGAAATATCACTTTCCTGCTAATGTACATGTTACAGAAGCTGTTTTCTACATTTCTTACCTAAGTAGCATATCTTAGTTACCCCAGTGCTATAGGGACTTCCTGAGACTCTTCAGGCTTGGGGTCAAGGCAGCCATGTATATAGGCTGGCCAGTGGGCCTGGGGCAACGTACTGAATCCATCCGTCAGATTCTGATGCCCACTCGCACTAATCAGAACAAAGATAAATTCAGCTTTTGTCTTATGTTGGTGACAACTTTTTTGGTTTTGATTTTAATTGTATATTTTTATGTATTTAGACTCATGCTGTCTTTATTTCTTTCCCACAACAGGAAGCGGCTCTTGAAGCTCATCTTGTCCCTGTCTTGCACTCTCTCTGGCCTTGGCTTTTGATGGATGATTCATTGATGCAAACTGCCCTGCAGCTACTTTGTGTCTATACTGCAAATTTTCCAAATGGTAAATAGAATCCAATATTGCTTTTCAATAATATACTAAAATAGTTTTATAAGTGTTGTTAAGGTGGAATGGAAAAACTAGTATTTTGAAGTGTTTCTCCTACCGTTTGAGGATATGTTGGTCAAAGGCAAGCTTTCTTTCAGGTATTATATGAGCAGACAGGTATTTTACTATATGTTTGTTGACATGGGAGAGTCATTAGACAATTCAGGAAATAGAGAGGGAGAGACCGAAACCAGCCTGATTATATGGCAATGGGAAATTGAGTTAAACAGGAAAATTGAGACGGTGAAAATGGTAACATAAGACCTTAAAAGCCAAGTGAAAGCTAAAACTTTTTATAAATTCTAGGATAGGAAACTGGCATGTGATGAGAGTTGGTTCTCAGAACAGTTGGTCTGGTGATAGATGATGTCACTGGGGGTCCTTCTTCATTCATTCGCTTGGTAGGCATGTCATTGAGGGCCTCCTACTGGCCGTGCGTTGTGAGTTCTAGGGAGAGTGATCTGAAATGAGAGAGGAGGACAGATCATGTAGGGCCTTGGGGCCAGAATAAGGGGTTTGGATTTTTATTTGAGTGTGGCAGGGTGCCACTGGAGGTTTGAAACTGAGGCATGGCATGATCTTATTTGAGAAAGGTCACTCTGGGTGGTATATCGAGAATGGATGGCTGGGGGTAAGCCTACAAGTGAGGAGATGGGTTTGGAGACAACGTGATGGCGGCTTGGGCTCATGTGGTGGCTGGGTAGATTGAAAGAAGTGGATACATTTGGCATATGCTCAAAGGTAGGGTCAAGAAAACTTGCTGTTGGGAGGTAGGAAGGAAAGCAAGCTATCCAGAATGACCCTCATTTGGAGAAATGAGCTGAGTGCATAGTGGTACCATTTACTAACATGGGGAAGATTTGGGAGGCGCAGATTTGACCTGCGAAAGAAGTAGAAATCAAGAGTTCTGTTTTGTTAAGTGTGAGGTGTCCATATTCATCCAAGTGAAAATACTACATTGGAGTTGAATTCAGCATAGCGGAAAGGTAAGATTAAAGACTAAAAATGTTAGAGTTTTATTAGTTATATATTGTTGCATAACAAATTATCCCAAAACTTAATATCTGTAAACACTAGTCATTTAATTATGTCACGGTTTCTGCGGCTCAGGAATCTGGGAGTAGCTTAGCTGGGTGGTTCTGGCTCAGAGCTTCTCACCAGCCTGCAGTCAAGTTGTCAGCTGGACTGCAGTCATCTGAAGCCCTGACTGGGGTAGGCTACTGGCAGCCTTAATTCCTTCTCACGTAGGCCTCTCCACCAGGCTTCCTCACAACGGGGCAGCCAGAGTGAGTGGGCCCAGGGTGGAAGCTGTAGTCTGTTGTGACCCAGTTTCAAAAGTGACATACCAGCATTTCTGCTTCTGTTGGTCACACGGACCAACCTGGTGCTGAGGCAGGGGCTGCTGGGACTGTCTTGGAGGCTGGCTACCTCAGGAGTCATTGTCATATGGATTGTATTTAAAGCCATGGGGCTGTTTGAGATTACCCAGAGAGAATGTGCAGATGGAGAAGAGGAGTCCCATGACCAAGTTCTGGGGCACATCAACATTTGAAGTTGATCAAAAGATGAGGAACTGGCAAAAAAGAGAGCAAAGGAAGAGCTGATGAGATAGGAGTACAGAGTCACAGGAGGCCAGAGAAGGGTGTGCTTGGCTATGCCAAATGCTAAAGAAAATTCTAATAAAATGAGGATAGAAACAGTGACTGTGGGATTTGCCAACACTGATATTCTTATGGACAGTAATGGAGATGGAAACCTAATTGCTGTGTGTTGAGAAGAGGAGGTAAAGTGGAGGAGACAGCTTTTCCAGAATGTTCTACTCTTAAGTGGATGGAAAAAAATGGAGCAATAGCAAGAGACAGATGTGGAGTCAAGGGAGGAGTTTTTGTTTTTTAAGATGGATGTTTTTAAGGCATGTTATTAGCCTAAAGGGTTGGGGGACAATGAGGTACAGGAAAGAGTGAGTGGGTCAGAGCGAGTGGGGGCTGCAGCACAGGCTGAGAACAGGAAAGAGGCAGGGCTGAGAGGAGGGGTGTGGGTTCAGGGAGGGTGGTAGGTTTGATGAGAAAGGTGAGAGAGTTTCCCCTGAACGCTTCTGCTTCCTTCCTCGTTTGTGAGAGGGGACCAACAGGCAAGAGAGAGCAAAGACAAGGGGTAGAGGTGATTTGAGAAGAGAGGAGAAGATGTGAAGTAGCTGTTTTAGAGGAGAGAAAGCAAACACGCTAGGGATTGCTGGCAGTGTTAAATACCGTTTAAAATTTATGGTCATAAATTTAAGGTTTGACTAGTCAGCAGTTTGTGTGCTTTCTTCTAGCAACATTCAGCAGCTCTCTAAATATCAAAGGACATACAGAGAAGGGACGGGACCTCAAGAGAGTTAAAAGTCTGTCTGGTCACCACCACATGCTGATGGTAGCTTATTCCTTTGAATAGTCTGACACCTCTGGAGCTGTCCATTTCTTTAGCCAACTCAGGTTGTCTCCAGTCAGCACAAACAGCTACAAACAGACCTTCAAGCTCTGGAACCTTGAACTTTCATTGAGGTGTATGTGATGCAGTACAGGATTGTCCTTGTCTTCATTCTGACACTGCCAGTGTTCTCCGTCCCTTACCTCTGCTTGGACTGTCTCCTCTCAGTGCATTTTCTAGCTCAACACCTCTTACTGCACAACCGGCACAGGATAGCTTGTTTCTGAAGTGTTGAGTCTGTCTGTATATTGTCCTTCTTTACCCTACCCTTCCCTCCTTAATTTACGGTTTAGGGAAGTAAGAAGGAAAAAAGAATCCATTGCTAAATAATAAGCAAAAGCTATATATACTTTAATACAAATCTTTTGAAATTATAACTTGTGTTACTTTTGTACTTAAAATTGATATAAATATTAAATGTGGTTAAGTTATTAAATTGAGGAAGAAACTTTTTGTTTTCCTATCTGGTTTGTTGCTAAGCAAAACTTCATCATTTAATGACAGTTTTGTGTAACAGTTCACAGAAACATTGGTATTTCAGTACAGCTATAAAGTTATGAATACAGGAAAGATCACTATATTTTTTATTTACTCATCTTTTATGAGTTTATTTTATAGAATGTATTTGATTCTGATCTACTTATACTTAAGTCGGCCTCCTTGTAATAACTTTCACAAGTTAATTATACCTTAGGTTTATGTATAATATAGTCTTGTAGACAGAACATCAAAATGTATTTCTATTTTTTTATAATTATTTTCCTCCTTCAATAAATCTAATTTGGTTACTTAATTTACTGAGAACACTGCACCCTAGAAAACCAGTGGATGCCACTGCTGGCCCTTACTGATTGTGAGCTGTGTGACCTTGAGCACTCACTGGCTTTTTTAGCTCCATGTCTGTATTGACCAAATATGGAAAGCAGTATTTGTTCTGTCCCTCCTCCCCAGGAATATCATGTTCCTCTTTTGTCTGTTCTATAAAATGAAGACATTAGAACAAGTATCTTTCACTTCTAAAATTCTGTTCTTCTACATAGCCCTTTATTTAGATGCTTTCTTTAGGAACTATTAAAAAACCTATTATGCTTATTTTATTCTTTTTTTAAAAAAAAAAACCTGGTATTTTAAAATGCTGTATTGAGATAGTTAGCCCTCAACGAGGACAGTAAATCTATTAGGTTGAATGTAGACATTAACATTAGCCTTCATTGCTAATTTGCAGTTCACAGGTTAATGGCCAAGTCATTTTGATAGGCCGATAAGCTTTACCACTTAGTGTTTTTAAAAACTAAACAGTGAAGCTGAGAACACATTTTGATAGGCTGTTATTTTTGAAGGTTGCAGTTCTCTTTGTTGGTCAAGTTATGGACAATATTCTGTTCAAGCCACACACAGAGGAGCCCCCAGCAGCTCTCTGATGCTGTGTATCCTAAAGTTGGCTTCCCAGATGCCACTTGAGAACACCACAGTTCAGCAGATGGTTTTTATGTTTCTTTCAAACCTGGCTTTGTCTCATGACTGCAAAGGAGTAATTCAGAAGGTAAGTACTTAACCTCCCCTTCATACCATAAAAGAGGGACTCTGTAAAATAATCCTTCCAGTCAAAGTTTACAACTCAGTTTTTAGGATTAATTTATTATTATTTCAAGACATTTTATTTTAAAGGACTGTAAAAGGATTAAGAAGCTCACTTTGTTTAAAGCCATGTGATAGATGATACATGAAGAGGGGCAGAAGCTAGAATGTGATCATGCCATTTCCTTTTAGTTTTTCTTCTTAGCTTCTGGATTGTATTTTGTCTCTCTCAAAAATGAGGGTTTTAGAAAGATAGCTGTCTTACGTTTATTGGAGATAATAAAAGTAATATATTTGGTCTTTAAACAGACCAAATTGAGCAGTAACAATTTAGTTCAATTTACATTGACAGAGTGGTTTATGAAATCACAGCCCCATGTCCCCAGTTAGACTTTTAACTTCTTTACGACATAATAGGCAATTTTTGAGGCTCTGGAACTCTAGTTCCAAAACTCGACTCTTTATCATTTATTTTAACTTAGGGTACTTTAAAAAGGATGTAATGAGTTAAACAAATACTAGTACACAGTACATTTTGATTCTATCTTTAGATGTGTGTAAACAGAATCCCTAGTTGGGAAAATCCCTTAAAATTTGAATGTGATCAGATTATCTATTACTAGTATAGTAATTTGAGTGCTTTTGTTTCTTTTGCTTGAAGGCTAAGATAGATTGCAAAAGTTGACAGTATTCATAAGAATTGAGTCTCCTTTTCCTCCACTGTTTCATCTCCCTGAACCCCCCAAAAGATACTTTGAGTATTATTACCAAATAAATAGAAAGGTTGGTCTTACTAAGGAAATGGAAAGATCAGTCTTAGTAAGAAATGATGTTGTCAGTGTTGTGCTGGAGCCAGCTCCAACTGGCTCATGAGTGTCATCCTAAATTTTTAGGAATTTTACAAAAATTGCAGTTGATGTCATGTCCTTATCTTGAAATCAGCCATGGTGAGAATATTCACACCATGTAATTTGGCAAACACTATACATCATGGATCTTTCCTACCCTTACCAGAACCAGTTGTTTGTTTACCAGAACATGGCAAGATATTTTCTTCATATATATGTTCATATGCATGTCATATATATATATTTGAATATATTTTCTTCATATATGTATTCATATACAAATATCCCTTTCAGAATGAGAAGTGCTTTGGGCTGGATGTGTGTGATTACCATCCTTCAGAATGACAAATTCTGCATATGTGAGAGCACAGAGTGGGGCAGTGCTTTCTGCCACTTCCTTGCAGGTTGTGTTAGTAGGAATCAAAGTAGGAACCCCCAGAGGGAATGTAAGGGCTCATCTCGAATCTGGTATGTGACTTTGAGCTGGAGACCTGTTCTCTTTAAGCCTCAGTTTCTTCATTTTTAGAATAATTGGGTTAAACAAAATGATTTCTAAGATATCTCCAACTCTCAGTCAGTGATTCTGGTGATCTCTTTCCATTTCCTTAATAAGACTGACCTTTTTATTTATTTGGTAATCACACTCAAAGTATCTTTTGTGGGGGTTCAGGGAGATGAAACAGTGGAGGAAAAGGAGACTCAATTCTTATGAATGCTGTCAACTTTTGCAATTTATCTTAGTCTTCAAGTAAAAAAGACAAAAGCACTCAAATTACTACTACTAGTAAATAATAGATAATCTGATCACATTCAGATTTTAAGGGATTTTCCCAATTAAGGATTCTGTTCATACACATCTAAAGATAGAATCTAACTGCACTGTGTACTAGAATTTGTTTAACTCATTACATCCCTTTTAAAGTACCCTAAGTTAAAATCAGTGATAAGAAGTCAAGTTTTGGAACTAATGTCCCAGATACTCATAAAATTGCCTGTTATGTTATAAGGAAGTTAAAGTCTAATTGAGAGAAAGGAACTACAATTTAGTAAACCAAAATATATTTAAGAATATTTTGATGCAAGTGTGATCATTCTCCTTTTGGGGCAAATCAATCAAGTCATTTTCCTCTGCTCTAATTAGGAAGTGCTTGAGACTTCCTCTGTGGCATTAAGTCATAATGAGCACAGACACTGACAGTTACACCTCTCTGTTACTCATCTATAGGCGTTAGAAAATGAAGCAGGTGCTATTGAAAAATTCAGGCTCTAAAATGTGTCCTTTCTTTTTTCTTGCCATGGTACATTTCTGCACATTCTATTATATACCTGGTGTAGGAAATTGTCTAAAAACACCTTTAGACTCAGCGAAAAGAAGGAATGCTCACAGCACATTTACATTTTAAAGCACTGATATGTATTTTATCACTGTTGTCAGCTCCAAATTCAGCAAGGGTTGAATCTATAGAAACATCAATTTGTGTTGAGAGATGAGTAGATGTGAGTGACAGTGAATGCAGCTCAAAGTGGGCATGTAATTTTATGATTTCCTTGTTGCCTGGGTAATGTTGCTGATATTTCCGTGGCTCATTTCATTCTTATACTGAATCCTTTTACATAAAAATATTAAATTTATTTTATAGATTAAAGCCAACATCTTGATATAGGTCCAAGAGAACCCAAGAGATAAGCTAGAGTAGATTACTAAACAGAGAAAGATGTGTTATTTTGTGCAGTCATAAAAATTAAGTGATTGCATTTCATTTCTAAAATGTCCAACTGACTGTGGTTTCCATACTGTCATGGGCTCCTACTTGATATAGTACTTTTATACTTTGCATATAGATTATTCTAGACAATAATTTATTATCTTTTATATAGTTAAGGGTTTGGTGGGGCTTCATAGAAGGGGCTTTATTTGGAGGTCGAAATGACTCTTACAGTACAAGTAATATAGCTTTCTCATCTGTACATTTAATAGAGTGACATATAGCCATGAGAAATTATTATTTGCAATGATAAGCAACTGGGGTAAAGTGAATATAATATGTTTCCATAGACTTAATAAAAACACTACCACCACTTATAGCTATAATGATTCAAAATACCCTCACTACTACCAGAGTTGCTAACTAGTATTCAAGACTGATTTGGGTTTGGTTTCTTTTTCCTCCCCACAGGATAGTTTTTAATGAGTAGCAAAATTGCCAGAAGGCAGACAAAAAGAGAAAACTCAAGAGTTCTGAAATAATCTCCAAACTGAGTTATCAATCCTAAGTAATTAAGAGTTAACTATAGTATACTTCATCATGCAGAAAGAATTAGTAGGAATTAAAATTTGAGCACTATTTTGTTCTTCTTACCTTTTTCACTTATACCTGGAAATAATATAGATGGAGTATTTAGAAGGTATTGAGAGAAATGAAAAATTAAAGTTGGGGAAAAGTATACCAGAATGCTAGTTAATTGGTCACCAAGGGACTAGGAAAATAACGACAAAGACTCAAGAAGAAAATAATATTCTCTCTTTCTACCCACAGAGTAACTTCTTACAGAACTTCCTATCTCTAACATTGCCAAAAGGAGGAAATAAACATCTTAGTAATCTGACTATTCTTTGGTTGAAGTTACTCCTAAATATATCGTTTGGAGAAGATGGCCAACAAATGATTCTGAGGCTTGATGGCTGTTTAGACTTACTAACTGAGATGAGCAAATACAAGCATAAGAACAGCCCTTATATACCTCTTCTTATTTTTCATAATATTTGCTTCAGTCCTGCTAATAAGCCCAAGATCCTGGCTAATGGTAAGTATTCACACATGCGCGCACACACACACACATTTATGCATGTGGTTATTCATACACTATTCAGATTATAACACATAATAATCTTATAAATAATTTGCCAGGTATTTATTAAGCACCCACTGTGTTCAAGGCACTGTGGGAGGCAGGGGCCATGGGAATGAATCAGGCGTGGCTCCAGCCTTCCATGAACTGCCTAGAGTCTCCTGAGGTTAACAGATCATGTCATTCCAATGGACATACTGGATGCAGGAGGTAGCAAGGAAGGAGGACCAGTGGGCATGGGCACTCTCTGATCTTACCTTCTACTCCCTTCTCCCCCTGCTTTTCCTCTAGCTCCCTCTTGCTGCCTGTGCGTCCTTGAGCAAGTGCTGCCATGTCAGTGCAGCCTCTTCAGAATAATGCATTGAGATTGTAACCCTCAACCCCTTCTTTCTGCCTCCTCTTTCCTCCCACTCACTCTGTTCTTTCCCTGTTTTATTTTTCTCCAAAGCGTTGTCACCATCTGATACGCTGTGTATTTTCTGTGTATATCTGTCTGTTCCTAGTTTTTCCACACTAGAACATAAACTGTTATGGGGTCAAGATGGTTTTGTCTGTTTTGTTTATATTTATCTGTAGTACCTAGAATTGTGCCTAGAACTGTAGCAGGAAGGAGAGTTCAGGGCCCAAGATCAAATGGCAAAATTAGCCTTACAGAGACTTTATACTCTGAGTTGTAGGACAGATGGAGGCAATGGAGGCAAGGTTGGGGAGGATTCAGAAAAATTTTGAAGCAAAAAGAGAGAATTGGAAAGATATTTTTCTGCAACCACGTGCCATCTCTCTGAGGCATGTATGAATTTCATGGGGAGAGAGTTTTATAAGGAGACATTGTACTATAATGGAAATAAAACAGAGGTGGGCTGTAGACTCCCCACACCTGGTCTTGAATGCAAGCTCTGTGTGCTGTTACTCCAGCGTCACCTGGGGCACATATTCTGGGCCCAATCTCTTCATCTGTAAAACAATCCCACTTTTCTTGGTTTTGGTAAGAATCAGTTTATAAACACACATAAAGTTCCTCGCACCATTTCAGGTACATGGTAAATGTTTAAGATATATTAATTCTCTTTCCCGTTTATGTTTTTCTCTTACTCTTTTCTCAGAGGCTTTTTTCCATGAAACACAGTTTTCCAAGTATATAAGAATGATTCTCTTTACATTTTGCTGTGCATATAGACATGATTCAATTTTTCTGATAATTATTAAATTGCTATAAATATTATGTAGAAAGATTTTAAAAGTTGAGTCAGTTTTTAACTTACCTAAATTAGCTATGGATTTGTACTGTGCGTTCCCATAGCTCCTTCCCTGACACGGTGCTCTCTTGCTGGGGAAGGTACAGCACTGGTTTTATTCCCATCCTCATCCGCCGTGTCTGCTTCAGTCCCCACGTTTCTGAAGTGAGGCTAATAAGAAGCAATGGGATAGTATGGGAAGCATCTGTTACCGTTCTTGGTATATAGTAGCTACTCAGTAGTATCTGCTGTTATTTATTCACCTTTCTCAGAATAAATTTTTTCTTTTGGGACTACTTATTGCAATTTTGAGAAAGTTGGAAAAAGGACCCGCTTTTAGAGAACTGAAGGAGAAATCTGTGTTTTCCACTTCTAAATCCCTCTGGATTTATTTTTAGCATTTCCTGTAGTCAGCAGTGCTTTCTTTCCTTCATTAGCTTAAAGCAGATGGACAAACTTTTGGTGAGAAGGAGCTTCCCCAACCCCCACAGACTTGACTTGAGATCAGTGGGCTTTCAAGGCAGGGATAAGATAAGAGACAGCAGCTGTGTGGTTTCTGAATGGAACTGTTAAGGGGGTGTCACAGTCTGCCTCCCTTTCCACTTGGGGATCCAGAGAGAAGTCTTTAGCAGAGTCAGCTTAAAACTCCCAGGTAAGGCTACACGCCTCTGATTGGTAGCACCCAAACGTCTGGTTTAGATGGTTAGGAGTGGAGTGTGCAGTGGGGCTTGGCTTTGCTGTTAAAAATAGATTTAGAGCACTCTTGTTCTTAGTAATGTTCCAGGCTAAGTCTCCTCTGAAAACAACAAAACATGCTGGATAAACTATATTAAAATTCATCGCAAAATAATCAAAGAACTGAAAAGATAATGGGAAACTTCCTGGCCATTTTTGATTGAAAACTTGTGTTCAGTCAAGTAAAAAGTATATAGAAAGCTCTTTTGTCCCAAGGACATTTGCCAATATTGTATGCTTGGCTTTTGTTAAGGAGTGTCAAGGGGTAAGAGAACAGAAGTCAAGACTCTCCAAGGTGGGTACTCATATCGGCCAACCTGCCTGTATTAAGCTAGACCTGCAAAGAACCATCCTCTTAAGAAAAGGATGAATCACAAGTAAATTGGTCCCCCAACCCTCATCCAGGAACCTGTATAGAAAAGAAAAACAAAATATGAGAATGGGCACCACAGACTGCCCCTCACAGAGCTCTGCACCCAAGAGATGTGTAGTCTAAGTGGGCCATGAACTTGGTTTGAGGTGATCCTCAATTGATACTGCCTCTGGATGCTTAGCAGAAGCAAACTGCATCTGATGGATGAAAGACAAGTTCATACTAGGCCTCAGGGAACTTCTTCAAACAATTTTTCAAAAGCATTAACCAGTGCAAAGTTAAAGATAACCAAGTACATTAGAAGAAACATGGCAACATGAAGTAAGAGCCAGCAGAGGGAAAAAAAATACCAACTTCTCTGCCCAGATTTTAAATATCAGAATAATACACAGATTTAAAAATAACTTTAATTATTCCATATTTAGATACATAAATGGCAAGTTTGAAATTATTTTCAGGGAATGAGAAACTGACAAGTTCAAAGATTTGAAAAGAAACAAACAGAACTTCTAGAACTTCACTATGCAATATGATAATCAGTCACATGTAGCTATTTAAATTTAGACTAATTTAAGTTAGATATTTAAGTTGTCAGTCACATTAGCCACATGTGGCTAGTGGCTGTCTTATTAGATAGGACAGATATAAATATTTCCATTATTGCAGGAAGTTGCATTGGACAGCACTATTCTAGAACTTCAGTAGCCAAAATTAAAAACTTAAGTACATGTCTGGCAGCAAATTAGGTATAACAGAAGAGAATTCAGGAATTAGAAGATATATTAGAAAACTACTCAGAATGCAGCAGAGAGCTAAAAAGATGAGAAAGAGATAAAAGAGTGAAAGCGCATAGCAGGTACACGGAGACCCTCTGGCTGGCCGTTCAGCGCGGTGTCCCAGACGGAGACCAGGAAAGGAAATATTTGAAGAGATGGTAGCTAAAAACTTTAAGAACTGTTCTAAGATAATAAATTGGTTCCAGAGACTTAGGTAATTTCAAGTACAGAAATAAAAATAAATTAATTCCTAGACATCATAGTGCATCTGCAGAAAACCAAAGAAAAAAAGATGAAATGGACACTTGCCCTGAAGAAAGTAACTTAGAGAAGAGATAGAAAGCCAAAAGTCCAATAACTATGAAAGACATTGAGTTAGTCAGAAATGGAACCACATGGAAAATCCTAGGTCCAGATGGCTTCACCAGGGAGTTCGACCAAATATTTAAGCAAAAAGTGGTTCAAAACATACACAGACTCTTCCAGAGAGTAGAAAAAGGAAATAGTTGCTCATTTTGTGAAGCTAGCATAACCTTGTTAGCAATATCTGGCAAGGATGGAGAATGTTCCAGTAAATGTTTACTAGCTGTCAGAGGGTGAAGGGAGTGGAATATATATTGAATCTATATATAGAAATTTTATTGTATATATATTATATATATAAATTATAAATTTAACTGGTATAAAGGATGTGTGTAGTACAATCAGTAATATTCTTTATTAGAAATTCTGTGTGGCCAGTTGATTTTCAAAGAATACTTTGATTTTTGCTGAACTCTTTTATCCATAGCCAATTTATGGTTGCCATTCAGTCATATGACAAATGGAATTACCACCTAATCTGCTCTGTTCCCAATAAATTTATTGTCATTAAATCTGCACGTAATATACTGTTAAAACTATTTCTCACTGCTATGCAGAATATCTTCATAAAACTGGAACCTCTTTCAGCTTTACCACTAAATCAACCTTGATTTGTAGCTTTTGTTGATTTTCATGGTGTAAATAATCTTACTATCTTACTATAACTGACAACTCACTATCACTACTAACATGACATCCGTAAACTTAAATGAGTTATATTAAGAAGAAAGGTAATAAATATTCAAAACACATCATTTTCTAATTATTTAACTACGTTTTACTATTATCTATTTTCTTAAGGTTATTTATGTATTTATATGGGAGTTCACACCTATTTGTTAAACTCAAACATGTTTTATGTGCTTTTTGGTTATATACATGTTATATTTCACAAAAATGTGTGCTTTTTTAAAAAAATTGATCCACTTGCATTACCAGAACGGGCCACTACATTAATTGACCTATATAGGTACTTTATTAAAAATTTTTAGAAATAGTAACTGGTTGAAGGAGTTATGATATAAACTTACTTAGATCACAGTAGTTATATATTCTGTTTGGGACAATATATAAAGACGTCACTTGATGCTACTCACATGGAACACAAGAAATTACCCTTCCATTTGATGATGTACCCTAATGAGTATCAGCTGGCATCCATAACCTTATATGATAAGTTACATCTGATAACTATTTATGTGGCCTAGTTACGGATAGGTTATGATGTAAGAAAATGAAAGGGCACCAGATAATGCAGATGAAATGTTCAGGCAGTAGAGGGCAGTGTTGCAGAAAAATTACTGCACCCATCTTACACATTGCACAATGCAAGTTCACTTTATGGAGCAGCTTGTGTGTGTGTGTATGTGTATGTATATGTGAAATATTTAAAATCCCTTAAAACTTAAAAAAAATCCAAATGGAATCATTCAGACAAAATTTTTGTTTTAATTATGGAATCTTTCACCCAACTAGCATTTATTATGCCCCTAAAATATACTAGCACTGTGGTTGGAATATTACCAGTGAACAGACACAGACCATGCCCTTGAACAAGTTACAGTTTAAATAAATGCATTCCCGTGGGGGTGGAGGTGCTAATGTATATATAGAGCGAGTTCCCAATAACACATTTCACCCTTAAGGATACAACATATTTTTAAAATCACAATTCAAAGGAAAAATAATTTCATAAAATTTAATGATATATAAAAATAAAATAGGTTCAAATACTGTTCTGAAACACCGTGACAATTTCCTTGGAACTAGCTCTGAATCTTCACTTAAAATGTGTAGACCGGTGCAGATAATTAGTAAGTCTTGATTTTGTACTCTGGCTAGCTTTGCCAAAAGTGCGTAGCTTGTGTGTTGATATGCTTTAAATCACTTTTTCCTCTGACACATATACAAATTTCTCTAAAATATTGAGTCCTTAAAAAGGATTAACCAGTATGGTGTTGCTTGATTATTGTTTTGTATAGTAGCACGTGTTACTGATGTTTGTTGAATAGTCTTTATGATTTCTCACAAAAGCAGATCTATCTTCTTGCTTACCAAAATGTTAGCTATAATCAAATAACTCATAACTCGTTGTGTACTTATTTTTGTACTCTTTAAATGAGCATGCCTTTGTTGAATTCAGGCCAAAAAATTAGGCAACTTCAGCTTAGCCTTCTATGCTTGTCATGAAAACAGTGTTTTGAGGTTGTCCTCCCATATACCCCATGGTGTAAGAGATTGATTCTGCCATAGATTAGTGATACCAACTTTGTATATGTATTCTAATGGGAAAAAAAGAGGGTATCTGACTAGTTCAATATAAGAATACAATGTAACATCTCAGACTGAACTTTTTAAAAAATGTGTTTATTTTTAGAAAAAGTCATTACTGTGCTAGCTGCCTGTCTGGAAAGTGAGAATCAAAATGCTCAGAGGATTGGAGCAGCTGCACTTTGGGCTCTGATTTACAATTATCAGAAGGTCAGTTTTTTAAATCATTGTTATACCTGGGGGGCAAACCAGCAGGCCTCTTAGGATGCATCCAAGGATATCAGAAGAGTAACAGCAAAAGGAAAAAAAAATGAAGTCAAAGACTGGTGTTCCCTTGTTCATTCATACAATTAGTATACCATCAGTTGAAATTTTTTCATTTGATCATTTCAACAGAATGTCTCAGTTCAGAAGAGTATTTCTGTTTGAAGTTTTTCCTGTTATTTAAATTGATTTGCCATATTGTTGCAATTTTAGTATAGATTGTTTCTTCTAAAAAATGTGTCAAGGAAAAATGCATCTTGAAGAAAATTGAATAACAAAATTTTATCCAATTATATGCTTCCCCTTTCTCTAATATATATCATCACTGAGTTTTGAAATCAGCTCAGTTCCGGTAAGACTGCAGCACAGGGTCTGCCCACAGAAAACAACAGGCAGAGTTAGTACTTGTGTCTACTCTTTGGCCTTTTATTGCAGACATCCAACTCCTGAGAGAAATACCCACGAATATCTAGTGATTAAATAGTATCCAAATGACAGTGTTAGGACAGACAGCCGTTTTGGAATGGTGTTCTCTCAGCTGGCCATCCCTGTCTGTGCTGGTTGTTCTCCCCACTGGCCAGAGTCACGTACACAAGGACAGAGGCTGTTGCTGTCATTTTCACCTGGTTATCCCTGGAGCTTAGCATAGGATTTGGTACCTTGTGTTCACTCAGTAAATACTTGTTGACCAAGTGGCCAACTGCTAATATTTGATATACTTCACCTGAAATTTGAGGTGTGAGGGAATATGAAATACTGAAACTAAGGTTGACTAGTTTAAAATAGCAAATTGACATTTGGGGAGAAAGGAGCAAAATGGAAGATAAGAAAGAACATGGGGCAGTAGAGAAAGAATCAAGTTAGGTAGGAGGATATGGGTGAGACTCAGAATGTATAGGGGATTGGCACAGAAGGATGTACTAAGGTATGATTCTATAGTTACGTTGTTGTATTTTGTAATATCCTGTTTAATACTGTAGTTAGCAATGTGCAGAATTACTATTGTGGTATCCAGAGCCTTAACCCTTGACAATAAATCTAATTAATGGATTGTTCTACATTATCTCCAGGCAAAAACAACTTTGAAAAATTCTTCCATCAAAAGAAGAATAGATGAAGCATATTCCTTAGCAAAGAAAAGTAAGTTTCAATATTACCACATTAATTGCCATGTGAGTTGTATTTAACTCACACTAGTTTTGAGCCCGGGGCCTCGTGAAGCATATGTAACTCACACATCTCTTCACCTTGGGAGCCACGAGAGCTGTTGTTCAAGTTGCATATAACTCAAGCACAGAAAACAATAAAAAAATAACAAATTTTTCATTAAATTAGAAAGGATCGTTTTGTTTTTGAAGTTTTTATTCTGTTTTCGTAATAAAACACTGAGGCCCCAAGGAAAAATTTTTTTTCTAGTGTGGTAGTCAATGTGTTAAAGAGATTACAGTTACGCTTGGAAGCTATTAAGGAATTCTCTGATTAATGAGATGTTTGGACAGGCCACAGAAAAATGACAGTTTTCTACACTATACTAGGATTTGAGGAGCTATTTTGTCAAAGCATTGTAAAATGTGCCAATATTTGGTCTATGCTTTTCATTATATCATTTTTTACATAATAAAATGGTCTGCTAGAATAGATGAAGGTTTCAGACATAATAGTTTCTTAAAACACGTCTGTGATCTTTCTCCAAATTATTTTATTCTTATACTAAATTTCCTTTGCCAGTGGCAACTACTATGCTAAAGTGTGTTCTTAGGTGATAAGAACTGGGCCCAACTAGAATTAACCCTGAACAGAAAATTTTGGTCTGACATCAGGGAGGTGAATTACAGTCTTCCAAGAATGGATCTCATTGCCCCTGTGTCCATGTTCTTCTGTGATCTGGTCATGGTACTAAAGAGGGTTTTCTTTTCAAAGTGCATTACTCATTTTAAGTGACACCACTTTTCAGTGAGCATTATTCTCTTAACACTTTTTATGCTAAGACACTGAACTGTGTCTGTCCTGTATTGTAATAGATCTGTTGGTTATTAATTTGTGTTTTTATAATCTGATTTTTTTTAAAAGCAGGTGAGGTTTTGGTTTGTTTTAGCTGTGACTGTGAATTTCTGGACTAGTGAATAATTGAGTTACATTAAAGTTTATGCTTTGGGAGGGATGGTACATAAAAAAGAGTGATGACATTCATTTAGGATTATAGTTAATGGTATCCATTATGGAGGCATATTTTTTTTAATACTCTTTGGGTAAACCATTAATTAAAAAAATATAAATCTTGTAACTTTAATTTTTTTTAATGTAAAATTTTCTTAGAATGTTATTACATCAAGAACTTAAATAGAGCTTTAAATTATACATAAATCCTATTAATGTATGTTTATACATGTATGTTCACTCTTAAGTGTAGTACTAAGTTTAATAAACTGGTATTTCTACATTCTTACTTTTCTATCTCAGCTTTCCCAAACTCAGAAGAAAACCCTCTAAATGCCTATTACTTGAAATGTCTTGAAAACCTCGTGCAGCTCCTTAACTCTTCCTGAGTGCCAGATGCTATACCCTGAAGCTGACAGCCACCAACAGGGGAGCTAAACTTGAAGCCAGCTTTGTGTAGCAACTATTACCTGAAGACATGCTAACTCTTTGCAAGGTGTTAATCCCCTTCTTCTCTATGAGAAATAGAACTGGTGACATTAAAGGAAGTAGAACGGTGACACCCCAATGCTGTCCATACATAGCAGCTCTTCAGAAGTAATAGCAGCTGACAAGAGGTGGTGGAAAAAGGTAAAGAAAGTTCTGGGATCATAAATATTTTTACCCTTTTCATTTGCAATTTGCTTTGTGAAAATGTTATTTAATACTTATTTAATAAAAGACAATATTTTTAGAAACGAAAATTAACTAATGCTGCTTGCAGACTTTTATCTGTCTCATGAATTTTAATTTTAGGAATTAAAAAAAGGTATTGTGTTCTGGTTTCGTTTCGTTTCTTTTTTTTTTTTAATTTTGACATAAAATTTTTGCTCCTGTCAATACAAATCCTTATTTTTCCAACCTTTATATTGTCCAGAGCATATACACTGGTAAAGGGATATATGTATATAAAAGTATGTTATTTTGTAAGTAGTTTTCTTATGCAAATTTTAGTGATAACTCCTTTCTAGGTGGCTTATAAATCAGTGACATTTTTAATTTTACCTTTTAGCTTCTGAAAAGCTGTGTAATGAAAGAAGAAATAGAGTTGTGGTCATATAGGCCTGGGTTCAAATTCTAGCTCAGCCCAAAACATCATGAAGAATAAAACTGTGAAAAATGCAGGAGGAATAAGCTCTGGAGAATGCTCTATTATATAAGTCTCAACTAGCCTATAGTTTTGAACTAAGTACTTAAAACAAAATCAGTTCAAGTACTAATTACTTTCAGCTATTTCCCAACACTTTTGAAGGTAAGAAAAGAAAATTGTATCTAAGAAAAATAAAGGGTGAAATGTGTATATATATGTGTAGTATACATATATAGATATATGTGACACATATATGTATGCGTACATACATACAGATATACACATTTAGACAAATGTTTCAAGAAAAAGTTCTCCAACTGACTTATGGTTAAAAAGAAAAGAAAAAATTCATACTTTTTATTAAGTGCTATTAGCAAATTTCAAACAGCAATAAAATGAAATAAGCCATGTGATGTTATTTAAGCTGGAAGTAGGAAGACAAAATATATGTTAAGTATCCAAATAGAAGCAGAGAAGTTTGTAATATCAAGGAATTATTGATTAGACATCTGAAAAATAAATCCAGGAAGCCCAGAAATTTCTGAGCAGCCTAAGTTAATTTGAAGTAATAGACATTCCAATATTTTGGAAGACTCACCAATTCTAAGAGCAGGAATGTTAGGAATTATTTCTCCCTTTTCTCTTGGTTTCTTATGTTCTATGCTGTTTTCTTGGTACCTCCTTGTAAGCCCTCACTGATGAATAAATGAGATGAATTTCTTTATCACTCCCATTTAAAGAGTTCTTTCCATGTCCCAGACACTATTCTGAGAACTTATTATTTAATCTATCTTCCTGTAGAATACTACTATTTTCCTTACATCAGAGGTTAATAAACGGAGGCTCAGAGTGGTTAGATAATGTGCTCCTTGTCTGTGGCTGGTGAAAGTGAAGTTGAGATTGGAACCCAGAATAACGGCTTTTAAGCCTGAAATTTTTTTTTAACTGTGGTGCTGTGCTGCCTCTTTTTAAACCCCCATTGAAATATGTGTTTCTGTGTTTGGATCTTACAGATAACCACAATTTTTCTACAAAAATCTGGTCTCTTCAGGGAAATGACCATATCCTTTATGGGTCATTGATTGATTTATTCACATATCAGAGCATGCAGTGCCCTTATCATCTTTTTGGAACAAGGAAGAATTGTAACCGATTATTTTCCCTAGCAGTTTACAGTAGTCCCAGAGGTGGGGATTTGTAACCTAGTAGTCAGAACCATCCGGGAATGCTACCTGCTGAAGCCCAGGAGGACTGCAGACTATGGAAACAGGAGAGGAGTAATGACTTCAGGAAAATTTGTACTTGTGTCAGTTGGCATCCGGGAACGTGAACCTCAGGGTCACGCAGCAGTCCAGATCCTGGACGACAGTCCTTCCCATCTAAGTCTCTTCAGATTGTGTCCAGTCAACCAGTGGGGAAGATGTTTAAGCAGAAAGCCCTGGGTGACTGACCCACTATTTAAGCAGCTACCATGCCTCTACCTTGGGGACCAACAACATCAGAATCCCCTGGGATGCTAGTTGAAATGCAGATTCCTGGGCCCACTGAACCAGGCTTGTGTCCAGAAGAATTTTTAGCAAACTCCCTAGGTTCTGCCCACAATTTGATTAATTCCCCTGATTTTACAGAAAACTGCCTAGAACATGAAAATGACTTACTGTCACTTAACTACTTAGAGATGAAATCGGGGCTTGAATTTGGGTCTCTTGAATGCAAATCAAGTATTCTTTCTTAAGCCCATGCCCCAGTGTATGCAAAGATACAGAAAATAGGTGGAGGGAACTAGTTCATACTAGTCCAATTTTTCCATTTTCTAGCATTTTTGATTGGTTGGGTTAGTGTGTTTGTGTGCTATGGAAGCACATAAAGCCTATGCCATGTTAAACATAAAATACAGACACTGATGCTGAGACTTCTAGATTTAATACCTTGAGCAGTTTGGGAAAGGAGGCAGCCATTGGTTTTGAAAACAGGAAACTAGTAGGAGAATAGAGTTAGCAGACCTTAGCAAGAGCTTTTTTGCACTCTTTCTAAAAGCACTTTCAGAAATGAATAGCTGGATGTACTTTTCTTTGGTGTTCTGTAGAGAATGGAGCGAAAAGTAGAATACTGCGTATTTAACTCCAGGTCACCAGTTTTCCTTTGTAAAAGTGTTAAATATGCTCATCATCTGTAGTAATTTTCCATCATCAGTCTTTGGGGCTGTACTTTGTTTATTCCCCATTTTCTGAGTTTGCTAAAGTCCCGAGTCTGTTTCTTGATCCATGATGGTCCTCAGATTTGGCAGAATGATGGATAAGAGTAACGATTAACATCCCTGCTTTGCCATACAGTCTGCGCGTACTCAGAATGGAGAGCACAATAGAGTGGTTAAGGGTGGAGGGCTCTGGGGCCTGGGGACCTGGGACCAACCCTGGCCTCACCACTGCAACTGTGGGGACCCTGGAACGGGCGCAAGTCTCTGTCTCTTCAGGTGTAACTGGGGATAAGGACACCTACCTTGTACATTGGGTGAGAAGACTGAGTGTTTTAACACAGTGCCTGGTATATAGTTGTCTCTTAGGTGTTATCAATGATTAATTATTGTTGTAAAATTCTCAAAAGATCTCTTTAATTAAAACATTAAATCTTTTGTATCCTTGCAAACCTTCTGTCCCTTTGGGGAAGGGATGTGCTGGGAAGTGAGTTACGCTGTGAAGACTAAGGTTCTGACATTCTGAAAGGATTGTTGGCTCCTGGTGGAGATGCGGGCCAACAGTTCTGAGATGATTGATTGTACATACACTTGGCAAATTGTTATTGAGAACCTAAGTCTTGCAAAGCACTGCATACAGGTATTAAATACACCTGGGGATTTGGTACATTTTTATCTTCTGCTGGCCAGGTTGTCTTGATTGAGTGTCAGTTGGCAAAATATTACTCTTTCTCCATTTGATTTGTGAAGATGGAAAATTCAAAAAATTATAATCTCAGTAGCCAAAAGAAAATTTAGCCTAAAGAACCCATCAGTTTGGGAAAAGCCATTTTCTTCTTTCTACCTGTTGACCTATTATTCTCCGAAGAGTAAGGGGAACAGATAACAAAATGCTATTATTTTGGTGAAATAGGAAACGTAGTTTTGGGGAACTTAGAGTTTATTTTTCCTAACTTGAGTTATTCCTCATAGGAAACTCCTTATACAACTCAAGTAATAAGTCATCTGGGACTGAGTGAAACTATATTGGGCCTTGAGGCTCAGGACGTACGAAAAGGCCGTGCCAAGACCCCAGGAATTCTGAGATTTGGCAGCAAACACACACAAGGAGCTCAGAGTGATCTTATTTTAAATGTTCCCAACAATGTTTCGTCTTTGTGTTTTATTTGTTTCTTCTGTGTTTGAGAAATCTTCGGAAAAAAAGAATTTTTAGAACCGTGTTTTACAAAAGATCCATATGGTAACACCAAATAATTTTCTCTTCAACTAATTTTGCATGAAAACCAAGAGAAAAATATGTTTGTTAATATAGATTCCAAGGAAATATTCTTTCATGCATTTCTCCTTTTTCAATAGCATCTTTACCTATGGTTATACCTTTGCTAATGATTGTGCCTTTGGAGTATCCATGTCCCTTTTGGGTTCATCTGGGCAGCAATATCCGGCAATCTGGTAGCAGATTGCTTGCAGTTCTTTGTAAATTCTGAAAACATTATTTCTTCAAATACTTTATTAGAACATTTTTTTCTTTGGCTTACCATGGAAAGAAACAGATTATAAAATGGGAACTTAATTTTTAATTGTTTTCTGGTATCGTAAAGACTGGGATGCAAAGAATCAGTTTATGGGCATAAATACCTGATTTAAAGACACCTTCTGTATCTGCTAGGAAAAGCCACAATTTCATAAAGTAGAAAGTCCAAAGTAATAATAGTTTCAGTGACAGAGGAATTTCTTTTTCTTCCTCCCCACCCCCTATCCAAGAAACTCACAGTTGGGCAGTCGATAGCTAACAGTGTCCTCAGGGACTCAAGTGTGTGTCTTTATGCTCTCTTGCCTTTGCATACTTCCTTCAGTAAGTTACCTCAGGGACATCAGGAAGGAGAAAGGGTGGAAAAGGACTCCCCCAACTGTCCATTGCCCTTTTAAGGATCCTTCCCAAAAGATTGGTCCAACAACTTGCGCTGACATCTTCTTGGACAGAACAGCACATGGTCGTTCATAGCTGCAAGGGAGGCCAAGAACTGTAGTCCCTTCCTGGGGCACACTGCTGGGTCCAGTAGCACAGGGTAGAGAAGGGGAGAAGGTGTTTGCCAGTCTCTTGATTTAAAAGAAAAACATGATATAATTAGGAGTAAAAGTATTATTCTCCCAAATAAAAAATAAGAAAGATTAGATGTTTATTGAATTAATTCAATTTGCATTTAGACTTTGTGATTAATTCTAGTTGCATTCAGAGTTATAAATATTAGTGTCAGAGAAAGAAGTAAGGCGATCTTCCAGTGTGAATCAAATACTCTATGTAGAGTTTATTCCTATGACACGGAAGCATCAACTGGCAGGATCTACTTACTAATTGTGGAGAAATGAGGCCGGAAAGATAGAATAGTTCGTCTGTACAGACTACCAGCATTCTCAAGGATAGTAATTTAAAACTGGTTAACTAAATGAAAATAAAATTAGTTGAAAAAATTTAAAAAATAAGTACCTTTAATATTTTATTTCAAATACATAAATGGGTATTCTCCAATCTTTTGATTAAAGGGTTGAGATCTTTTTTGAATGTAGTTCCTTTATTGGTGTTAATACTGTTTTTTGTCATAAATCACACCTAATGCATTTGGACAATTTCCAGTTTAAGTTTCTGAAAGTGGAACAAAAACTAAGGCACTTATTAAGCAATCCAAACCAAACTCTTCCAGATTTTTAAAAATTTTCTCCAGGAATTCTTCCAGATTTCTACCATTTTTTACTTTCTTTTATAGTTAACTTGCCACACCAGATTCAGCAGCAATTTTTAAGTGACTCCTTGCTACCAATTCTTTGCGAAACATTAACTTAGGTTCTTATAGAAACAGTTATTTTTCTTCTCACTTCTGTCACTAATATTTCACCAAATTCCATAATTCCAATGAGTCTAAGTGGTATAAATGATTTAGGAACAAGTACAGCCAAATCTTGGTAAGCATGAAACTCGCCTAATAGAAACCAGAGAGTGGCCTGTGTGGGAGGGTGGTCCATTAACCATCCCCCACTCCCCACTCCATGCTCCTGTGTTCTGGCATCAGTCAGCATGTTTTATTGGGAGAATAGAGAGAATTGTTTAATCTTAGCAAATCCGTTCTGTGGTAGCCAATTAAGATAGGCTACACTATTCTATAAGGGTTTGAGATTTCTTCAAACTTTAAACTTCCTTTTGTTTGTTTTTGTGATTACTCCTTTGCCTAGCTCCCTATTATTAGAACAAAGGTTTCCTGAGGATATGTGTACTTGCTCAGAGGTTGTTCTCAGCTCACCTTTTCCCCCGTACCCTCTTCAGATTCTCTGGCTTGCTTATCCATGCCCTTTCTTCTCCCACCGCTTCAGTTTAATTCTTCAGCTTCCCTCCCCCAGTGTGCCTACACCCACCTTCACATTTCCATTGCTGCCTGTTGTAAAGGCCAAAATGAAATGTCACTTCTCCCATGAAGCTGTGTCAGATTCCCCAGCTGGGAGGAAATTCTTTACTCTGAATTTCCACAACTATTTTAGTTTTTTTAGTTTAGTTTTATTTTATCTTTTGTATCACGTAACCCTTTTGCCCTTGTATTATGCTGATTTGCATAATTTGCATTGTTCCCACTGACTCCATAAAGACATGACCTTTGACTGAGCTTGTAATCCCTGCCTCTCAGGATGCCTTGCACAAAGCAGGTGACCAGTTTATACTTCCTTGAATGAGTGTGTGTGGAAAATACTTTATTAGTAAAAGCTATAGAATTTCATAGTGTAAGATAGGCTGAGAATCCTATTGACTTTTTCAAAATATGCAGAACCATAAATGTTCCCTTTATGAGAGTAGATTTTTGTTATGTTGTAAATAAAAAGCAAAAAATGCTGCTTAAAAACATTTAAAAATTCTTAGACTATTTTTTAGTTCAGTAGATAAAGGAATAAATAACCCCAATATGTTAGCTGTGATTTGAAAATGTAATTAGCACCCACATGAAACAGAGATGCCAATCTGAACTTTCAGAATTCATTGCTTACTAGGAATCTTACTTGGGATATCCTTTTTGGGAGTTGAGTGTAGGTATCAGGTTTTTGAAAATAGAACAATAAATTCTGAAAATTGTATAAGCTGCCACTCCAGCAGTGTGGAAAAAACAGAAGCCAGTTTGTATCACACATGCTGTGTGAAAGGTACAAATCAACAGATAACCTGTCAGCTTCCTTCCAGTTCCTGCCTCTTAAGTGTTCACATTCGGCAGCAGCAGGCACTGTAAGAACCTGACTTCTACTAAAATGAACGTGATACTGTTTTCTTTGCACAGAAAGGAGGGGACACTGGTAAAGGCCGAAAGGAAACTTAATAGTTTGACTTAATTGGTGGAAATGCTCATTCTGTTGGTACCATTGCAGTAGGGAATAACATCTGTAATTGTATTACTTTAAATCTTTTTTGCATATTTCTTAGCATTAGCTGATAACACACAGTTCCATCTGGAAGAATGAGGATACTGCATCTCCTGCATAGTGATTTTGAATTTTGACCCAAATGAGAAAGCCCTAAATGTACAAAGTCTGATTCATAACTGGTAGATACAACATGTGTAGCATCAGCTGTTTATGATTTAAAGATTTGAAATGGTTAAGGATATGGGGCTGGTACTGACCAGGATGCTGAACTCTGAGGACTGCTGATCCGTCTCCCAAAATTCACTCCTAGAATGAAAAGAGAACAGTGAGAAACCACCTGGGCCACGGGGGAGCTGTTGGAACTGCTGTGCTAGGGTTGGAGGGTGTATCTTTGGCTAGGAGCTGGAGACAGCCCAGCAGGGCCGTGTGAGGGAAGACATAAGGTCTTGGGGGTCTGCTGTTCTCTTAGTCATTGCTTTGGGGAAAATAGTGCCTGCCCCTGGTAGCTTAGACCTCTGATCTAGGTGTTCTAATGAGCAAACTCTGGGCAGCAACACAGAATCCCTGTGCTGGTAGGGAACTGAGAAAAAGGGTGGGTCTCACTGATCTCCTTTAGGTCCTGTTTCCTGCCACCTCAGACACCCAGGCTTAGGCACTGCAGTCTCAAAGTATCTCTTCCTAATGCTTTTCACTGGGAGAGCAAAGAGTAAGGGGAGTGTGTTTGAAGTGTGGAGTGACTGACTCTCATTAATCGGTGCCTAGGACTCTCCATTGCAGGCTTATTCACCACCCTTCCCACCTCTTGTTCTGTCTGGGGCTCACATGAACCAGGGCCTGGCCTCCCATACTGTGATTATTTGCCTGATACTCCCAGGGGAAAATGAACTCACTGGATAAAATAACAAGACATTTGAGGAGTGCACCATTTCAAAAGGAAAACAACATGCTGGAAATATATTTTCAATTAAAACAGATGAGCCAAGAATTTAAAATTAGCCAAAGTCATTGAAAGAGATGAGGTAAGAAATTAAAAATATAAACCCCAAATAAGAAAACAAAAAGAGCAGAAATATGTGCAACAAATATATTAATGAAAGTTGAAAGAAAGACCACAGTAGGTAGAGCAAACAACAATGGATACAGCTGAGTTATGAATTAATGAATTAGAAAACAAGATTGAGGAAATCTCTGAAAATTAGGTATGTACTAAGTAAGAATGACAACATAATAACCCCAGACTGGAAACAACCCCAATGACTATCAATAAAAGAATGGATAAATAAATTGTAGTATATTTAAGCAATGAAATATTGCTAAACAATGAAAAATAATAAAAGACTGATAAATACAGCATCGTGGATAAATACCAAAAACATTAAATGAGCAAAAGAAGTCTGACATAAAAAGGGTACACACTGATGCTTCCACTTATGTGAAATTGGGCAACAGGCAAAACTAATCTCTGATGACAGAGGTCAATAATGGGAACTTATCGGTCCTATAGGTGGGACAGTGACTGGAAAGGGCACAAAGCAACCATGTGGCTTCTATGTCTTGATCTATAACGTTCTGTATCTTGATCCAGGTTGTGGTAACATGGGTGTAGTATGCATATGTAAAAAGTCTTAAAAATTGTGTGAGGTTGAAATAAAAGGGTGAAAAAACAAATGTAAATAAAATTGATAATGAAGGAGCTCAGGAAATTTCACCCCAAAATATGATTTATTGGTATAAAGAGTGTATTGAATTAAAGGCCCTTAAAAATTAACAGGCCTTGGAAGGGTCTTTCCCTGTTTCTTCATAAAGAACCAGACCTGTCAAAAAGAACAATTGACTTCCCTCCCCCCCTCCCCTCCCTGTTATCTCAGTTGCAGGAAAGAAGATAAAGAGTACAACCAGACCAGCCCAAATGATTTTAAATATTATATTTTTAGTATAACACCTGTCTCTCAGGTTAATTTAATTTCCAAAGAGAATCATTTATAAGTCAATCTGTTTCCCCCATCCATTCATTTGCCCAAGTATGTATTCATCTTCCCTAGTAACCATTTATTGCCCCTAAACAGAATTAGCTGTACTCCTCATCTCCTCCTCCCCTCTAAAATGAGGGCATATAAGTTTCTAGACCCCACTGGGAAATTGGGTAATCACTCTGTGACTCTCCCTGCGTGCATTGTAAATAAATCTTTTTCTCTAATTAATCTGCCTTATTGTGAGTTAATCTTTCAGCGAACCTTCAGGGTTGAAGGAGAAGTTTCCCCTCAACCCCACAGTAAGTTATTTTTAACTGATATTCACATGAATAAAATTGACTTTAAAAAAATTAAAGAGATAAAAAATATCGCTATAATGATAAAAGATTCAAATCACCAAGAACATGTGGCAATTTTAAACATGCATCCATCTAATAAAATAACCTCAAAATATATGAAGCAAAAAATGGCAGAATTACAAGAATAAGTTGATAAATCTGCTATCACAGGAGTAGCTTTCAACACATGCTCTTGATTACTGATAGGTCAAGCAGGAAAAACCTCAAAAAGGATATAGAAAACCTGAATAATACAATTGATAACCTTGATCTATCTAATGGGTATATATAGGGTTCTGCAACCAAAAATTAGAGAAAACACACTTTTTTCTTCAGTTAATGTGAAGCATTTACAAGTATCAGGTATTAGGCAATAAACAAAGCCTCAGTAAATTTCAAATAATAGGTCCATATAGACCAAGAACTCATACTACTATGTAATTAAGTTAAAAATTAGTAACAAGATAAATGAAGTATCTTCACGTATTTGGAAATTAAAAGACACACTTCTAAATAACCTAAAAGTTACAGGAGAAACCACAGTGGAAATTTACTGAATGATAATGAAAACACCGTACTTAAAGACCTGTGGGATGCAGTAAAAGTGAGTTTTCTCACCTTTTTATCTTCAAGAGAAATTTTAGTTTTAAATCTGTATAAAAGAAGAAAGTCTCAAAATTAATGAGCTAAATTATGTATTTTAAGAAATTTGAAAAATGACAGAAGAAACCTAAATTAAGTTGAACAGAGATTAAAAAAAATAAGAGCAGAAGTCAATGAAATAGAATCAAAGGCACAATATAGAAAATCAAAGCAAAAAAAAGTTTGTTCTTTGAAAAAATAGCAGGAGATGAATTTCTGCCCAAAATGATCAACTGAAAAAGCAAAAAGACATAAATAATATAATGAATGTAAAGGTGGACATAAGTACACATAAAGTAGAAATTAAAGAGGTATTAGAATATTATCAACAATTCTATACTAGCAAATTTGAAAGCATAAATGGAAAAATTCTTAGAAAAATATAATTTACTAGTAATGCCATAAATAATAAACTTCAATAGTCCTATAGATATTAAAGAAATTGAAGAAGTGCTTATAATCTTCCCACAAAGAAAATACAGGATAGATGGTTTTACAGGCAACTTCTAATAACCATTCAAAGAACATACCATCTCAGTTTTATTCAAACTCTTTGCAATTACAGGTAGAGGAAATAATACCAATTCACTCCATGAGGACAGTGTAGCCATTATACCAAAACAAAACCAAGACAGTATGAGAATGAAAAAGTAGAGGTCCATATTCTCATGCATAGAGAGACAAAAATCCTAAGTGAACAGTGTATAAAGAGGGGGGCGATGGGGGGACCTATATACTTAGTATATGTAGAAAAAGTACTTGATAGTATTGTTATAATTAATTTAAAAAATTTCTTGGTGAATTAGAAATAAAAGGTATCTTTAATAAGGGGTGTATTTAAAAAACTTAGAGCAACATTATTCAAAAAAGGGAAAAAGTGAAAATATTCCCGTAAAGAATGCCATGAGGAGACCCACTATCACCACTTCCATTTAGGCTTTATTGGAAGTCCCATGCAGTGCAATAAGGTAAGAAACGTAGAAGCATAAAGATTAGAAAGAAGAAATAAAAAGATTATTTGCAGATAATATAATTACTTATATAGAAAAGTCCAAGCAATTTAAATTATTTTAAAAATCAGTTTAGCAAGGTGGCTTGAATCAAAATCAGTTGCATTTCTTTACACCAAAAGCAACTAAAAATATATTTTAAAAGAAAACATCATTGACCATAGTAATGGTGAGTATAATGTACTGAGTAATGAATTGAACTAAAAACATGCACTATCTCTATTGGGAAAATTATAAATGTTTATTAAGACGTATTTAAAAAGGTACAAAAGTGTAGACCGATACCTTCTAAATAAAGACGAAGACGTGGCAGATTGTGTTTTCCAAAGATGGCCACAATAGCATCTCCTATCCCACCTACTTTTCTTAAAAAGTGTATGTGTTTTTGATACTTCCCCCTCCTGAGGTGGGGTCTGTGATTCTGACTATGACAGAAGTGATACAATGTAGCTTCCAAAGTTAGATGATCAAAGGTGATAGAGCTTCCTCCTGGTTCTCTTGGAACCAAGCCACCATGTTGTGAGAAAGCCAAGCAGCCCCATGAGGAGGCCGTGAGTAGGTGTTCTGGATGACAGTGGACAGCCAGCGTCAACCACCGGACGTGTGAATGAGCAAGCCTCCAGAGGATTCCAGCTCCCAGCCGTGGAGTCATCCCCAGCCTAAATTTATGTCTTCCCTGCTGAGGGCCGAGATGTCATGACACAATGAAGAACCGTCACTGCTGTGCTCTTTCTGAATACTGACCCATGAAATCTCTGAGCATCATAAATTGATTGTCCTTTTACATTATTAAATGTCAATTCTTCTCAAATTTGTTGGTAGATTTAGTACAATTCCAGTCAAAATTTCAACAGGATATTTCTGCAGAATTTGATGCAATTATTCTGCAGTTTACATGAGAGAATAAATATCTGAGAACAGCCAGGATATTTTTGAAGAGGGATTTTGAAGAGGAATGGCATCAGAACTTATGATAATTAAAACAGTGTGATATTTGGGCAGGAATAAGCAAAACATTTATGGAAATTTAATATATGAATAAAGTGGCATGACAGATCAATGGAGAAATGAGGGACTACTTAATAGAGTAAGAATATTATCCATATGGGAAAAAATGAAATAGGATTCCTCCTTCACAATGTATGCAAAAATCAATTCCAAATGATTAAGAACGTATATGTTAAAAACAAAATGTTATCACTCTTAGAAAATATTATATTTTAGACCATAAGCTAAGAAAGATTTCTTCAACAAGATTTTTTTAAAAGCATTGACTAAATAGACTAGATTGACAAATTTCAATACATAAAAATTAAGAACTTTGTTAATTAAAATACATAAAGAAAAGGTAAGTTATACACTGGGAGGAGATATTTGCAATATAAGTTACTGACAATGGATTAATATCGACAACATATAAAGAACTTCTACAAATCATTAAGTAGAACATAACCCAATGGAAAAATAGGCAAGAATCATGAGCAGGCATTTTAAAGAGAAGGAAACTCATATGGCCAATAAACATACCAATATAAGATCTTCAACATAATTTTTGTTTAGGGAAACAAAAATCAACACCACAATGAGTTACCTTTACACTCATTCAATGACAAAAAGTAAAAGTTTGAAAGTAATAGCTGTTGGAGAGGATGTAAATTCACAGGAGTTTTCATACATTTCTGGTGGAAGTGGAAGCAGTTGCAGCCTCTGCAATAATAATTTGACATTACTTCTTAGAGTTGAACATTAACATACACTATCACCTAGCAATTTTATTCCTAGGTACATACCCCCCAAATAGTCTTGAGCATGAGCACCAAGAGACATGTAAAAAGTGTTAATAACAGTATTCTTTACAATAGTAAAAACTTGGAAATACCCCAAATACCAATCAATGGGAATAAGCAGTTTACGTAATTCTGTTTACTCAAAGGAATATTATGCAGCAGTCAAAATGAACGAACAATAACCATATCCAACAGTGTGAATGAATTGTAGTAGTGGAATTTTTTATTGTGGTAAAAAAACATATAACATGAGATCTATCCTTTAAAATTATTAATTGTATGATACAGTGTTGTTAACTATAAGCATAATGTACAGCAGATCTCTAGAACTATTTAATCTTATGTAACTGAAATTTTACACCCATTGAATAGCAACCCCCCAGGTCTCCCTTCTCCCAGACCCTGAATACCATCATCCTACTTTGTTTCTACTCATTTAACTACTTCAAATACCGTAAGTGGAATCATGCAGTATTTGTCCTTCTGTGACTGGCTTTTTAAACTTAGCATAACATCCTCAAGCTTCATCCGTGTAGTCGTATACTGCACAATTTTTTTTCCTTTTTAAGGCTGAATAATGCTCCATTATATGTATATACCTTGTTTTCTTTATCCATTCATTTGCAGATGGATATTTAGATTGTTTCCACATCTTGGCTATTCTAAATAATGCTGCAATGAACATAGGGCAAAGCTCTTAGAGATCCTGCTTTCAATTCTTCTGGAAAAATACCCAGAAGTAGGATTGCTGGATCATATGATAGTTCTATTTTTTTTTTTTTTTTTTAGAAACCTCCATACTGTTTTCCATGAAGACTGCACCATTTTATATTTCCTCCAACAGGACACAAGTGCTCTAATTTCTGCACATCCTCTTCGGCACTTGTTTTTGTTTTTTTTTTTTTGTCATGGCCATCCTAGCAGTTGTGAAGTGATTTTCTGGTTTTGATTTGAATTTTCCTGATTAGTGCTGTTGAACACCTATTCCTGTTGGCCATTTGTATGTGTTCTTTGAAGAAATGTCTATTCAAGTTTTTTGCCCATTTTTTAACTTGTGTTATTTGTTTTGTTGCTATTGTGTTGTAGGAATTTCTTGTATAATTTGGATATTAACCCCATACAGATATATGGTTTGCAAATATTTTCTCCCATTCTGTAGGTTACCTTTTCACTCTATTGATTGTTTTCTTTGCTGTTCAGAAGCTTATAATCTTGATGTAATGCCACTTACTTATTTTTACTTTTGTTGCTTTGCTTTTATTGTCACATCCAAGAAATCATTACCTAGACCAGTGTCACAGAGATTTTCTTCTATGATTTTTTGTAGAACTTTTACAGTGTCATGTCGCACATTTAAGTCTTTAATCCAATTTCATTCTTTTACATGTGGCTATCTGGGGTTTTTTTAGCAATATTTGTTGAAGAGACTATCCTGTCCCCATTGTGTACTCATGGCACCATTTTTGAATATGAGTTGGCAGTGTATGTGTGCATTTATTTCTGGTCTCTCTATTCTGTTCCATTGGTCTATATGTCTGTTTTTCTGCTACTACCATACTGTTTTGATTACTGTAGCTTTATAATGTATTTTGAAATCAGGAAGTTTGGTACCTTCAGCTTGATTCTCCTTTCTCAGTTGCTTTCGCTATTCAAGAGTCTTTTTTGGTTCCATATAAATTGTAAGATTATTTTTTCTGTAAAAAAATGCCATTAGAATTTTGAGGGGGGTAGCATTTGAATCTGTAGATTGCTTTAGATAGTATGGACATTTTCACTATATTATGTCTTCGAATTCATGAATACAATATATTTTTCCATTTATTTCTGTCTTTAGTTTCTTATATCAACGTTTTATAGTTTTTAGTGTACAGTCTTTCACCTCCTTGGTTAAGTTTACTCCTAAGTATTTTATTCTTTTTGTTACTAATTGTAAATGGAATTGTTTTCTTAGTATCTTTTTTAGATGGTTTATTGTTAGTGTATAGAAACACTACTATTTTTTGTATGTTGATTTTGTATCCTGCAACTTTACTGAATTTGTTTATTCTAATATTTATTTTTTGTGGTGTCTTTAGGGTTTTCTACATATGAGATTATGTAATCTGCAAATAGAGACAATTTTACTTCTTCCTTTCTGATTTGAGTGCCTTTTATCTTTTTTTCTTGCCTAATTTCACTGGCTAGGACTTCTACTACTATGTTGAATAGAAATACTGAGAGTGGATATCCTTGCCTTGTTCCTGATCTTAGAAAAAAAGCTTTCAGTTTTTCACTGTTGAGTATGATGTTAGCTGTGGGTTTGTTGTATACAGCCTTTATTCGGTAGAGGTAAGTTCCTTCTATACCCAGTTTGTTGTAATTTGTTAGAAATAGTGTTGAATTTGTCAAATCCTTTTCTGCATCTTTTGAGATGACCCTGTGATTTTATCCTTCATTCTGTTAATGTGGGTGTATCACATTAATTAATTTACCTATGTTAAACCATCTTTGTGTCCCAGGGATAAATCCCACTTGGTCATGGTATATAGTGATTTTAATATACTGTTGCATTTGGCTTGCTAGCATTTTCTTAAGGATTTTTGCATCTATGACCATCAGGGATATTAGATTTTAGTTTTATTTTCTTGTATGTCTTTGTCTAGCTTTGGTATTAGGGTAATGCTGGCCTTATAAAATAAGTTTCATAAATTTCCACACTTACGAGAATTTAAAAAAATGATTTTAGAAGTGTTCCCTCTTCTTTGATTTTTTTTTTTTTGGAAGTTTAATAAGTTTAATTCTTCTCTACATGTTTGGTAGAATTCACCAGTGAAGCCTTCTGGTCCTGGGCTTTTTTTCCCTCTGTTGGGAGATTTTTGATTACTAATTCAATTTCCCTACTGGTTATTGGTCTGTTTATATTTTCTATTTCTTCATGACCATGATTATAATGTGTCTCAGTGTGGACTTCTTTGGGTCATCCTATTTGGAGACATTTGGCTCCTTGAGTCTGGATGTTCATTTCCTTCCCCAGATTTGGGAAGTTTTCAGATGTTATTTCTTTGAATAAGCTTTCTGCCCTTTTCTCTCTTTCTTCTCCTTCTGAGGTGCCTATAATATATACATTGGTGGCCTTGATGGTGTCCTACAGTTTCTTTAAGTTTTCTTTACATTTTAAATTATTATTATTTCAAATGATTTGTCTTCAACTTTGCTGATTCTTTCTTGTGCTTGATGAAGTCTGCTATTGAAGCCCCCTAATGAATTTTTCAATTTAGTTATAATATTCTTCAGTTTCAAAATTTCTGTTTTGCTTTCTGTTTTCTGTCTCTTTTTAAAAATACTTATTTTGTTCATGCATCTTTTTTCTAAGCTAGTTGGGTATATATATTATGGTAAATTTGAATTCTTGATTCACTTTTGTTTCTGAAGATTCACTTTGTGCCTTTGTTTTGGTAATGTTTCCATGTTTCTTTGTGTTCCTTGACACTTTATGTTGGCACTTGTGCATTTCAACAGCTGCGCCTTTCAGTCTTTACAGACTCGCTTTGTACAGGGAAAGATCCTTCCCAGTCAGCCTTGCTAGAGATTCTGTAGTCCTCACAAGCCTTTTCTGTAGATGTATCTTCTCTAGACTTATGCATGTAAAGCCTCAATAGAGGGATTTGTGGGGTTTTTTCCCCAGAAGTGCATAATCTCTTTTTCCTCTGGTGTCTGCTTTACTGCAGTCCTCTTGAGCACCAGCACACCACCCAGATCTTTTTCTTTTATTCTCAGAGGCTGTTAGGTGTCTAGAGTCTACTGAGTCTCATCAGTGCTCAAGCAGCCTTCCCAAAAAGTCTGAACATTGGATGTATTTTTCAGTCTTTTCTTTCCATCCATAGGGAGAAGTCAGGGCCTGTGCATTTCCCTGATTGTGCCTTTCTGAGTGCTATGGTTTGAATGCATGTGGCCCTCCTAAATTCACATGTTGAAACCTAATCACCAAAGTAATGGTATTACAAGATGGGGCCTTTAGGAGGGGATTAGGTCATGAGAGCTCTGTCCTCATGAATGGGATTGATGCCTTCATAAAACAGGCTTCCAGACAGCCTTCATCCCTTTTGCCCGTTTTGCCATGTGAGGATGCAGCAACAAGGAGCCATTTTTGAAACAGAGAGAGGAGACCCTCACCAGATACTGAATCTGCTGGCACCTCGATCCTGGATTTCCCAGCCTCCAGACTGTGAGAAATAAATTTCTATCTTTTATAAATTACCAAGTGTAAAATATTATGTTATAGCAGCCTGAATGGATTTAGAAATTGGTACCAAGAAGTGGGGTGTTGCTATAACAAGTATCTAAAAATGTGGAAGAAGTTTTGAAACTAAGTAATGGGTAGAGGCTGGAGCAGGCTAGAAAAAGCCTATATTGCCATGAATAGACCATACAGGGTGATTCTGGAGAAAACTCAGGAGAAGAGGAGAGCTATACAAAAAGTCTCGATCTTCTTGGAGATCACTTAAGTGGTTGTGATCAGAATGTGGTAAAAATATGAACAGTAAGGGTGTTTCTGATGGGGTTTTAGATAGAAATGAGAGATATGTTATTGGGAACTTGCCATACTTGTTATAAAGTGGCAAAGAACATGACTGAATTGTGTCTGTGTCCTAGTGCTTTGTAAAAGGCAGAACTTAAAAGTAATGAACTAGGATATTTGGATGAAGAAATCTCTAAGCAAAGTGTTGAGGGTGTGGCATGGCTTCTCTTGCTGCTCATAGTAAAATGCAAGAAGAAAGAAATGAATTAAAGATAGAATTTATAATTAAAAGGGAAGCAGAACTTAAAGAGTTCAAAAATTCTCAGCCTGGCCAGGTAGTAAAGACTTAAAGGGCATGTTCTGCAGAGAACACTGAGGGTGCGGCCAAATGACTATTTGATAAGGAGGCTATTAATATGGATAGAAGGAAGCCAGATGCTATTCAGTAGGACAATGAAAGAATGACCCCCAAAGCATTCTGGAGATCTTTGAGACTGCCACTCCCATCACAGGCTGAGAGTATCAGGGCCTTGAGGGCAGAATGATTTCAAGGGAGAGGCCCAGGGTGCCTTTGGGACATTAGGGCTCACTGCCCAGAGCCACCTCAAGTCTCTGATCCATGCATTCCAGCACAGTACTCCTCAGCTGCCTCAGCTGTGGCTCAAGTGGGCCCAGGTACAGCTTGGGCCACCACTCTGGAGGGTATAAGTGGTAAACCTTGGCAATGTCCACGTGGTGCTAACCCTATAGGTGCACAGAGTGCACAATCTGTGAAGGCATGTCTGCCTCTGCCTAGATTTCAAAGGATGCCTCAGAGAATCGTGGTGCCCAGGCAGAGAACTGCCAAAGGTTTGGGGGCACTGCAGAGAGCACCCACTAGGGCAATGCCCAACAGAGCTATGGGGTCAGGGCCATTGCTGAGACCCCAGAACTGTAGAGCCACCGACATGCAACTCCAGCCTGGGAAAGCTACAGGAGTGTAACTCCAATGTGTGAGAGTTGCTACATGGGCCACACCTAGCAAAGCCACGGGAACAGGGCTTGCTTGGGGCCTTAGGGGCACAACCCCTGCCCCAGTGTATCTGGAAGGCAGCACGTTGCATCCAAGAAGACTCTCCGCAAGCCTTAAGATTTAATGTTGGTTTGCTTTGTTGGGTTTTGGACTTACTTGGGACTGATTACTCCTTTTTTCCTTCCTGTTTCTCCCTTTTGGAATGGGAATGTCTATCCTATATCTGTTTCACCATTGTATTTTGGAAGCACATAACTTGTTTAATTACACAGGCTCACTGGAGAGGAATTTGCCTCAAAATGAATTATACCTTGAATCTTCTCACCCATATCTGATTTAGATGATATTTAGATGAGACTCTAGACTTTAGACTTTAAAGTGGGTGCTGAAACATATTAAGTCTTTTGGGGCTATTGGGATGGAATGGATGTATTAGAGAAGGACATGAATTTTGAGGGGTCAGGGGTGGAATGTTATGGTTTGAATATATGTGTCCCTCCAAAATTCATAGGTTGGAACCTAATAGCCAATTGATACTATTGAGAAGTGGGACCTTTGGGGAAGTGATTAAGGCGTGAGGGCTTGCCCTTACGAATGGATTAGTGCTCTTATAAAAGAGGCTGAAGGGAGTGTCCTAGTGACTTTTCCTTTCCTCTGCCCTGTGAGGACACAGCAAGAAGGCGGAGTTTTTGAAGCAGCATGGTGAAGCAGCTCACGCCTCACCAGACACTGGATCTGCCGTTACCTTGATTTTGGACTTCCCAGCCTCCAGAACTGAGAGAAATAAATTTCTGAGTTTTTGGTAAATTACCCAGGCTGAGGTATTAAAGCAGTACAAAGGGTCAGAGATGCTGAGCTAGCGTGAGGGGCTCTGGCAGTGCGTGTGCACCAGTCGAAGTCTTTGCTTTTGCTCTCAGCAGCCCCAGGCATCCTAGAGCCTACTGGGCCTGCCAGTGCCCCAAGACAGGTGATACTGAGCCAGTCCTTCTAGCGGCCCCTGAAAGGCCAGGACATTGGATGACTGCTCCAGCTCTTTCCCTCCCCTGGGAGACCCCAGGATTTGGGGGTTTGCCCCTCTTGTTCTGTGCTGTGCTGGGACCAGGGGCTATGACCGTGGGTGCATAACCAGTGTAAACTGTCTCCTTCGTTCTCAGCCACTTCTGACATAGGGCCATTTCTGTCAACACTCAGATTCAGGCAAGATAGAAACCAGTCCTTTAAGGCAGTTCCCCCAGAAAGTCAGAACATGAGACATAAGGTCCAGTCCTCTCCTTCCGTCCCCTGGGAGAAGTTGTGAGCTGGGAGTTTCCTCCCAATCATGTGGCATGGTGCCAGGGGAAGAACTGTGGTGACAGGGTGCCACTGACTTTCCTACTGGCTTCAGTGCAGCTGGTTTCACACTTGCCCAGGGTACAGGAGCCTGCCAACTGGTCTCTAGAGTTCTCAAAAGGGAATTCACCTGTGTATTGTTGTTGAATCAGTGTATGGGGGGTGGGGGAGGAGGGAGAAAAGGAGAGTCTGGGACTTCCTATTCTGCCATCTCACTAACATCACTCTGTGAGTAGTAAAAGATTAAACGAAGAAAAATAAGTATTAAATGTTTACATACTCTTTCTATAAAGTTGAAAACTAAAACAACAAAAAAGACAATTTAGGTGCACATATGGATACAGCAAAACTATTAATATATAAAATGGCAAATTGGCTGGGTGTGGTGGCTCATGTCTGTAATCCCAGCTCTTTGGGAGGCTGAGGTGGGAGGACCACTTGAGGCCAGGAGTTTGAGACCAGCCTGGGCAACATAGCTAGACCCTGTCTCTAAAAAAAAAAAAAAAAAATTAGCTGGGCATGGTGACATGCACCCATAGTCCCAGGTACTTGAGAGGCTGAGGTGGGAGGATGACTTGAGCCCCCAGGAGTTTGAGGTTGCAGTGAGCTATGACCAGGCTACTGCACTCCAGTCTGGGTGACAAAGCCAGACCCTGTCTCTCAAAAAAATAAAATAAAATAAAAATAAATAAATAGTAAAATCAAGAATGTGGTGGTGACCTCAGGAGGGGAGAACAGTGGGGTGTTTTGATGTTGTGAGAACCATATGGGAAAGTGTGGGTTGCTGCCAAGATCATAGTTTTGTTTAGGGAGATGGGGTCATGGTGCTTATTACACTATTTTAAATAATCAATTCAATAATTATTTAAATAAAACAGGCCATGTATGATTCAGTGATGGAAATACGTCCTGACTTAAGGATTGTGATTAAACTGTGTCTGTATGCCTGAGGTCTGAAAAAGGAAAAAAATAGTAATATGACTCAGTAAAATTGCTCAGTTATAGTGTATATCAATGTTCAGCTTTAGAAAGTAATACCAAACTGTTTTCCAACCTTCTAATTATGCCATACAGAGAGGAATTGGAATATGTCTCTGGGAATTAGTAATAAATATTGGTGAGCCATTGTTACAGTGGACAATAGAATCACCATTTGGAGGGGTGAATAGGAAGCCAGAGTTGACACAGGGGTGTACAGATTTGTAGAAAGGACTTACAAAATTAGCCTTTTGAAAATTCCAGGCTAGTAAAGACTGAATAGCATTCCAACCTCCAATGACAGACTGTCTGTGGGATGCCTTTTGTTTTGATCTTCTCAACAGCCAGTTATATTAAAAATTCCTTCTCTCATCTCCCATAGTAATTCCAGTGGCTACAGGGGTGGGCCCGTGAGTCAGACTTTGCTCATTGTGTACCTTATTCCTTATCCACAGGAGCTGACCAGAGCCTCTGGGTGAGACTTGATATGTGTGCACTGAGAGTGGAAGTTTCTCTTTTCCTTTTCAATTATAAACTGTAAGAGTAGTCACTTGAGTTTTTTGTTTCATTGATTTTTTTTTAGAATTGATTTTTTCAGTTTAACTTTTCAAGCTATACAATGGTGTAGTGGTAGGTTTTCAAAAGTTCACGTGTCACAAATGCACAGAGTGAAACTTGATGATCTATACTGATATGGTGTGAAAGTCTCTCCCTTATGCCCCAGTCTCTCATTCTAGTTACATATGAATAGCACAGAATAAAGCATTATTTGATGCAGGACATGGAAGAAAATTGAGAAATAATTTGGTTGATCAAGATGAAAAGTGTATGCTCTCACCACCGTGTTTTTAATTGAAAAAATTTTAAAATTCATATGACTTGCTGGCATAATTGAGAAGAACCTCTCAGATTTCAATCTTATTAAAGCATACCTGTAATTCTGAGAATCACTGGGTAAAATCTCCCCAACAAAGTTATAAACTAGGCTGCCATGCATTTTCCCAGGCTTAGCCATCTATTAACACACATTTATTGAATAATTTCTATGTTCTAGGCCTGGGCCACAAAGTTGTGGAACATAGAGCTTCTTGCTAAGCAGCCCACAGCCAGCAGGGCAGAGACAAACACATACACACGTTAATTGCCACGCAACATGGCCAAGATTATAGCAACATGTTCTGAGAGTCCAGTGGATGAGGCAATTAACGTTACCTGGCTACAGCCTCTAGTGCTGCAAAAGTCACTTACTTCATAGTCACTGTTGACATGAGAGGGCATCCTAAAATGAGCTCAGCCCATGGTTGCATTTGGGTTAAATCTGAAATTAGTAAAGTAGCATAATTTGAAATTATATTCAGACACAAGTCACAGAAGTTATAAAAATACTTGAATTCCAAATAGGAAGATGGGAAGAGTAGACAAGAAAGAGGTTTGATCTCGATGGAGTTGGAATTATATGGATTTGACCCCCAGTATCTCTCTAGGCCAAGAGAAAGTGGACCCTTCCCTTGCACAAAATACACACACACACACACACACCGTGGGTATATGTATTGGAGTTTAGAAAAGATACTGAGAGACAGGGAGAGATTGATGCCAACTTCAGATTGACCATTTAACACCCTGGTCAGTCTCCTCCATTGCCTGGGCTCTGACACCCTGTGCTGGGCCACGCAGTGCTCCTGTGCAGAGGCTCTTCCCACCTGACATGGGCTCCAACGTCACCCTCAGGGCTTGCCTTATTTGCAGATTCCCTTACTCGAATCCCATCATCTGGCACTGGACCATACTCTGCCTACCCCTGGTTTGGATGTCCACAGGCTCCCACACGTAGGGTATTTCTGATTATAAAGTGATCCTCAAACCAGCCTTACATTGAATGCCAAACTTTTAATCATCAATCTTACTTCCTGAAAAATTCGAATTATGTGTTATTGTTCTGTGGCCTGATGAAAGATAAAGGTCTGTCTCCCACCTACTTAGAGCTGGTAAGTGCATAGATAAGTTAATACAGTTATTCAATTAAAAAGAAAATCGACTGCAGATCTGTTTTTATTCCATATTTAGAGAGTTGTATGTCCCAAGTACTCTGACAACAGTCATGAGTTTCCTTCCCTTGTCTTGAATATATTAGGTGAGACATTTCATATATTTGAATTCAGTATGTGTTTGTGTGTGTATGTATGTGTGTGTGTCTTGTGGAGCCTTAATATTATTCTCCTAGCATTTCGGAATGGCTAAATTTCTATTATTTAGTCTCCAGATCTTATTTAGCATTCACTGTTGGACCTCTGTCTTATAGAAGAGCAATGTTATTATTTATTGTTAGTTATAGAATGGTAATGTTTGCTAAATTGAAAACATTTCTGACAAGGTCTGATGTTTCACTTTTATTTCCATTCAACTATGAACCAGTTCTCATTTCTGAGAATTTGAACCCACTGTAAGGTCTGTCTTCTGAACCTTCAGGGACCCTTTAGAAATTTGGGGTTTATGGTTTGGTTTGTGTTATTTTGGTGTAGTTTTACTGTAAATATTCTCCAGCTCTTTTTCCACCGTGTGCTTTCCCCAAGATGTCACATGACCTATTTTGACTTCAGTTATTACTTCTATTGGGAAGACGCCAGGTTTACTTACAAACCGTTTGTCTCATTACTAACTGCTTTGGCCCACTGCCTACCTGCCTCCCTCAATCCTGATTTCTCCCTTTTAGATCTAAATAGCCCCTTCCCCCGAGGAATTCCTCCACGCTCCATGCACATCTTTTAGAAACATCTAGGTGCTAACATGTCCTCTTATCCCTGTAACTGCAGTTTGCTGAGATTGACACAGCAGCAGCCACACAACCACAGTTACTGATGAACTGTCCCAGCAGGAGTGTAGCAACTGCAGAGGATCTCTAAATGTAATTTGGTGAATTTTTTGGATCTTCTTGTCTGCAGATTTTTATACGGAGTTACGGGAATTAAGGAATAATGGGAAGATAAATGGTTGAGTTGGAAAAGAAATAAAATATACTTCTAGAAGTTCACGTCTGTCCCCTCTTGTAAAAATGTTTCCAAATCTTAAGTGGGCAACAATTTTGCCCTCTCATATCCACTGACCTTATCCTAATTAGAGCATAAGTAAGTGTGCCTGGCAATGCCTACCACCCACCACTCTCAGTAATGGCTCCTTCTTCACTTTCAGCCCCTGTTCCTCTTCGAGGGCCTCAGAATGTTAGAATCAGATAATTAATCCAACCTTTTTCTGTCCATGGGTTGCTCAAGTAAAAGGAGCCTCAGTACCCAATTATGTCATCAAATATATGCTGCTATTAACATACTTGGAGCTCTCCAAAATAGAAACGAAATTTTATCTACATAACCCACATAAACATGATGTGGGCTCTTTTCTTTCACTTTTTGATAAAACAAGAGAGGAGGAATTAACATCATAGCTAATGCCAAATTTACTCTCATAGTGAGGCCAGATCATAGAAATCCACCTTCTCCTCAGCCAGTCCACCTGGCAAAGATAAGTGGGTAAGAGAGACATTTCCACTAGACTCACGTGCAGGCTTGCCTTAGGCCCGTGACAGAGACACGGTGCATGCTGCATGCATCCCTGGGGGCCATGACTCCTTGTCATTAGCAAGGGATCGTAGCTTTCCAGCTGAGCTACTTGACCACAAAACCAAGTTGGGATATTTTCAGGGGGAATCAAGGGTGTGGTGCTGTGTCCTGAGGACGCGGTGGCCCAGACAAGAGGATCTTCCGTGTCGAGAAGAGGTGTGGTGGCACCGGGCTGGAGACCTTGTTCAAGAAAGGAATGATTGGCATTTACATAGTCGTGACAATGTCAACGTTGACGACCAATTTTTTAAAAAAATCACAATTAACAGCGTTGAGAGGACGGGGAGAGGAGAAAGTGAGTATGGGTGGGTGTAGAAGAAAACAGCTTTATCTACTGTGAATTGTTAATCTAATATTTTGTGAGCAAAGTAAAGTTACATTCCCCAAAAGTGTCAGATGAGGGTCAAACAGATTCAGGAGAAAATGCTTTTTTCATTTCAAAACAATCAAGAAATCATAATTTTGTCTTCCTCTGAGTTTGCATAAATTTTTCTTTCCTATGTGAAACAGAGAGAACATACTAAAGAAAGGCAAGTGATAACGTGTAAAATAGATAAATCAAGAAGCAGCAGAAAGCACTTTAGTTAGGAATATGGCATAAGAAAAACAGCCAAAAGATTTGAGGATGGTTGTTTCTAGGCAGCAGCAATACAAGATGGGGAGGCACAGGGTGGGGTGAGTTTCTGCAACGCCACTAAGAGGTTCTAGAAACGTGTTCCAGCACAATCATCAACAAAAAGTATTTCAGGTCATATACATACAAAATGCTTTATCTCCTGTGCATGGGCGGGAGGTGTTGACACCCGTCTGTCTGTCAGCACCGTCAGGACCACAAGCACAGCCTGGAGTCCAACAAAGTTGGGCTTTTTGATGCTGCAGCAAGGGAGACCACACACCCTGGCAAAAGTCAGGACAGCTCGGTAAGAAGTGTTAGTGTGGCCTGATTGTAAGGATTTGTGTTAGGAGATGGGGGCATCAAGGAAGCGGGGGCTTTGCTCTGGGTTGGGTGCTGGGTGAGAGGGGCTGGAGAGATGGGGTGAGGCTGAGGCTGCAGCCGGAACAGAAGCTGCTATCACACGGGTTTGTGGGGGAGGGGGGTGTTTGGTGATTGCTGCGGTCTGCACAGGGACTTTGTTTCTGTCTGTGCCCGCAAAGGATTACAGCGTAGTCTTGTATTTTCCCCAGTCCAAATTGCAATCAGCAATTTCTCCAAGGAGCCCTGGTTTCTTTAGTAGGGGATGATATCTAGAAACCAAGCCGTTGGGGGTAGGTAGGTTTTGGCATTGCTATTGGGCTATCACTACTCCTGGGGTCTTTCAGTGGACAGAGCTAGGAAATACATTTTTGAAATTCATAAGTTTACACTTATAACGTCCCTTTTAGAAAAGTAACACAGAGTTCTTCCTCTCCTTTCCATATTTGTATCTCTTTTCCCCATAGTAAGAACCCTGGTTTTCTATAACACCAAAATAAATATATCTACTCATTTCCTCTATCCTATATAACTTGAACAAAATAGTTTCAGAATCACTACATGAGTGCTACTACCAACAACAAGCTGTTACTACTAAATACAGTTCAAGATTTTTTCTTTTGCAATTATTTTGGTGCTTAGAATATAGCCCTAGTACTAACAGTATATAGTCAGAGAACTGTGTTCAAAAGTGGCTTGAAATGGGTATTCGTGATCATACAAGAGTGACTTAATGGATGTTGGAGACTCAGAAGGGGGAGGGTGGGAGGAGGGTGTGGGATGAAAAATTGCCTGCTGGGTACAATGTACAGTATTCAGGTGACGGTGACGGGTACACTGAAAGCCTGACTTCTCTACTATGCAGTTCAGCCATGTAACAAAAAACCACTTGTACCCTCTAAATCTATTTAAATTTTTAAAAAGTGGCTTGAATTAATTCTTTTTTCTGTATGGTTATATCTTTGATGTACACCTAGGTTAATTTTTTTGTTTGTAGTCAATTTTAGTTTGATTTTTTTCATTCCTTCATTTAATTTTTTCTTTTGTTGTATGAAGAAGTATATTCAGGCAAGTCTTGTTTCTATCCATACTCCTCCACCCGTTTCTACCAACTCCCACATATAAATATTGTTATTAGTTTATGATTTATTCTTTTTGTATTTCTTTTTGCAAAACTAAGCAAATACTTATATATATGTGTGTGTTTAATTTTGTACTCTTCCTTACAGAAAGGGTAGCATGCTATACACACTCTTTTATATTTTGTTTTTTCATTCAAAATTTATCACTCTATATCAGTTTATAGGGATCTTCCTCATCCTTTTGAGTACTCCATTATGTGCATGGACCATACTTTATCCAACCAATTTCTCAATGATGGGTATTAAGTTGTTTCAAATATTTTGTTATTATAAATAATGCTACAATCATTAAAAACCTATTCCTGTGTTGTCTTATACTCGTAGAGGTAGATGTTCAAAGAAAATTCCTGGAAGTAGAGTTGCTGGGTCAAGGGTAAATGCATAAGTAGTTTGTTAGCTCCTTCCAAATTATTTTGTTAGGGCATTGCCTAGTGCTTCTCCCACCCTGGGAGTGTATGAGAGGCCTGTCTCCCCACAGCTGCTAGAGGAGACGCGGTTACATTCCGGCCCACACTCTCAGCCTGCCTGAGTTCACGTGCAGCTAAAATAGACAGCTCCCACCTCAAGCACCCGTGCCTGTCCTCATCCTGAGGGATAAGCAGAGGCTAACTGGGCCCACATGGGAGCCCTGTTTCCATGTAAAACACAGATGTTGCAAGAGATTGGTTTGTTTGAAGAACAGAGTGAAATTCTCTGCTCTGAATGTGACTAGAGTTTATAATTTTGGAACTCATAAAGATGCATTGTGGACAAATTGTGAAGGGCATCTTATGCCACTTGCAAGACACAAACTCAAATAAGAGTATCTGCTGCTATGTCAGATGTGTACAGAGTCCTTTGAATTACATGCATTGTTATCTCTCTGAAATTGATTTCAGCAATGACTTTATCTGCCTAAAAATCAGGCACATCAACATACTTTTTATGCTTACCTTCTTGCATTCAGAAACTATTCTGATTAATCAGTACTTATTGAAGTTTGCATTTTCATAGATTGTGCTACCATAGTAAATTATGCAAAATTTGTAGCACTTCTTAATCCATACAACAAATAATTATTCACTTATTTTTTATTTAAAATTTCTTGTCTGATTGTAAAAATAGTATATTTTCATATTAAATTTGTAAAATAAGCAGAAATTCATGATAAAAATATATAAAGATTGCTTTTTATGCACCAACCCAGATAGAACCACCGTTTACATCTTGGTGTTATTTTCATTTATGTAATTCCTCAGTAAAGTAATTCTCTAGTGGTAGGAAAAATGTCAGATTCATTTAAAAATTCTTCGTCATATAAAACATGCTCATTATAAAGATAAAAGAAAAATATCGTTCATGTTCTACCACTTTAAGATAATTTAGTGTATTTTTCTTAGTCTTTTCTTTCTATGCATACATTTAAATTTTTGTATTTAACCATTTGTTAATATAATTTTAGTGACTAATGTTTTAAGTGCATATATAATAAATAAGTACTTAAGGAATGAATTGGTAAATAGCACTCTTGAAATGTAAAGCTTTAAATCTAGACAAATAAAGTGTTAGAAACAAATTTTATAACACATCTATGTCATTGGTTGTGCCCAGTAAATTTTGTTAACAAAATAGCATAAAGGATGGTGTTATAAGAGATGTCCAAGTGGGAGTAGGGAAACTATTCCCAATGCTACATAAAGAGAAGCATGAAATGCCAAAACAGTAGGAGAAAAAAGACTTCTTGGAATAGAAGTAAAGGAGGGAATTCACAGAGAAAGTTATTTCTAGAAGCCTCTCTGTGATGGAGTCAACAATGAATCAAAGCATTTGCATTTCCCTGAAATTTTTCACACATAAGAAAGAAAAAACCTTTAACTGTGTTGTCCTCTACCCCAAAGAGCAGAATTGGCAATAATATTTAATTATGTGCTTCTTAAATTTGGCAGGAATTATTCATCATTTAAGGTGTTTAACTTTGCCAAACATATAGTGTATCTGTAGGATCAGATTGAGCAAGACTAAAGTTAAACATCAAACCTTGGGTAATGAGGGAAGAACATCAAACCTTCACCATGGTTTTGTAAGCTCATATAGCATCTTCTTTTTCTTCCTCTAGTCAAGTACTATTACCTAACCTTCTGGATGCAGCCTGGACAATTCCCCAGCTTTTGTAAAAGTTGTGGAGAAGAGGCAACTGTGAAGTCCTACCTATGCTGCTTTATATCTGTATCACAGTCTGTTTGAGGTAGGAGAAAGTAGGCACTTCAGAAACTATAACTCTCAAAAGGTCGATGTAAATACCCTCCCTAGTCATGCTCAAAAGGTGAATGAATGAGTCCTCATTTCTCACTCCTGGCAGGTACTGCCTGGCAATGGGTCTGGTCTGAGCACCAAAGAACCATAAAAGTTATGATATGTTATTGCCTTCTTTTTTATAACTGAAATTTTTATTAAGATAATTGTAGATTCACATGCAATTTTAAGAAATGATACAGAGAGATTCTATATACCCTCTACCTAGTTTCCCTCGTGGCAACATCTTACAAAATACAGCACAATGTCACAAACAGGATATTGACATTGATAAAATCCACCTACATTATTCAGATTTTCTCAGTTTTACTTGTAATCATATGTGTGTGTGGCGTGTACTAAGTTTTATTGTATTAAGTCATATAAGATGCATAAGCATTGTATATTGATAATAATTGTATTAATTGTATTACCTTCTGTACAATTTTATGACCTGTGTAGGCTTTTGTATGCACCAATTCCTAAAAGTTTTATTTTTTACATGTTACACTTAAGTCTGTGATACATTTTGAGTTAATTTTTGTATAAGATGTGGTGATTAGGTCAAAATTCATTTTTTCCCCTGTAGATGTCAAATTGCTTCAGCACTATTTGTAGAAATGCTATCCTTCTTCCATTAAATTGCTTTGGCTTTAAAAAAAAATCCTTACTGCCCAGCACGGTGGCTCATGCCTGTAATTCCAGCACTTAGGGAGGCTGAAGTGAGGGGATTGTTTGAGGCTAGGGGTTCAAGACCAACCTGCACAACACAATGAATACAAAAAATTTTTCTAAAAATTAGCTGGGTGTGGTGTTACCTGCCTGTAGTCCTAGCTAGTTAGGAGGCTGAGCTGGGAGGATCACTTGAGCCTAGGAATTGAAGGTTACAGTGATCTATACTCATGCCACTGCACCCTAGCCTGGGCGATAGATAGAGCAAGACCTTGTCTCAAAAAAAAAAAAAAAAAATCCTTAAAAAATCAGTTGGGCATATTTGTGTGGATCTATTCTCTATTCCAATTCAATGATTTGTATGTTTATTCCTCTGGCAATACCAGACTGTCATGATTACCATGACTATTTAGTAAACCTTAATATTGGGTAAAGGGGTTTTTCCCACTTCATTCTTTTTTGTCAAGATTATTTTAGCTGTTCTAGGATTTGTGCCTCTCTGTGTAAATTTTAGAATGATCTTGTCTGTGTCTATACAAAAACTTGCTGAGATTTTGACAGGAATTGCATTAAACCTATAGGTAAAGTTGGAGAGAGTCGACTTCTTTACCATTTGAATTTTTAGATCTATCAACACAACATGTCTCTCCATTTATTAAGGACTTTGATTTCTTTCATCAAAATTTTCTAATTTTCAGCATAAATATCCTGTACATGTTTTGTTAAATGTGCCTAACTCTTTTATTTTGAGTGATTGTAAATAGTAGTGTGTTCTTAATTTTGGTTTCCCTATGTTCATTGTTTATATATAGAAATGTAATTGGTTTGGGGGTTTTGATCTTATATACGGCAAAGTTGCTGGACTCATTTATTAGTTCTAGACTTTTTTATGGATTTCTTGGGGTTTTCTACATAGACGATCATGTCATCTGCGAATAGCAATAGTTTTATTTCTTCCTTTCCAATCTGCATGACTTTTATTTCTTTTTCTTGCCTTATTGCAATGGCTAGAACATCCAGCACTATGTTGCAAAGCAGTGGTGAAAATGGATCTCCTTGCAATATCTCCATTCTTAGGGGGAAAGCATTGAGTCTTTCTAGCTGTAGGTTTTTTATAGATTATCTTTATCAAGTTGAGGCAATTCCCATGTTACAAACTTGCTAAGAGTTTTTATTGTGAGTACATGTTAGATTTTGTCAAAGGCTTTTTCTGTTTCAATTGATATGATCACATGATTTTTCTTCTTTAACTTGTTGCTATATTGGATTACATTGATTTGCAAATGAGAAGGGACATTGGACAGGTAAAGAAGGGAGTAGACTATACAAGACTTGAAAACAAAATTGAGGTGTTTAGATTTGAATCTACCACACAGCATGTTCCAAAGTGTGCTCTGTGGTATATGCTAATAAATGATACATAAAAATATAATTTCATGGTAAAATTAGAGTCATGCATCATATAATGATGTTTCAGTCAATGGTGGACTGCATGGCAGTGGTCCCACAAGATTATAATACTGAATTTTTACTTTACCTTTTCTATGTTTAGATATGTTTAGATACACAAATACTTACCATTGTGTTACAGTTGCCTACAGTATTCTGTACAATAACATGCTATACAAGTTTGTAGCCTAGGAGCAATAGGCTATACCATATAGCCCGGGAATGTAGTAGGCTGTACCATCAGGGTTTGTGTAAGTGTACTCTATGATGTTCGCACAACAAGGAAATTGCCTAATGACACATTTCTCAGAACAAATCCTTGTCATTCAGCAATGTGTGATTGTACAGTAAGTCTTCACTTGACATCGTCAATAGGTTGTTGGAAACTGTGACTTACTTAAGTGAAACAACACATAACAAAACCAATTTTAATATAGGCTAATTGATATAAACAAGAATTAAGTTCTTATGGCATTTCTGGTCACAAAAACATCACCAAACTTCTAAACAAAGACCTAAAACACTCCTAATGTTAAACCTTTAAATAAATGTGAGCTACACATACATTTAAGAAAAATTAATAAAAACAAGTAGGACAATTATTAACCTAATTATTCAAGTTCAGGGTTATGTGTGGCTGGAACCCATCCTGGCAGCTCAGGGAGCAAGGTGGGAAACAGCCCTGGACAGGATGCCCTTCCCTCGCAGAACACACTCACATGCCTCCCTTCCCCCCCGCCAATCATTCATACTGGGACAATTTAGACGTGCCAGTTAACTTAATGTGCACATTTTTTGGATGTGGGAGGAAACTGGAGGACCTGAAGAAAACCCATGCAACATGGGGAGGACATGCAAACTCCACATAGACAGTGACCTTCGACAGGAATCTATTTTTTGCTCACTGACTTTATAAACAAAATGTTGTTGAAAGGACGTTATTCGAGGATCTGCTGCAGTTTGAGAAATGGTGGGTTAAACTAAGCTCAATAGGCTGCTTTGCTGCTGGACTTATTAGGGCTTTTAATATGCCATGTTGAGTGATTTCTGCATCTCCAAAAGTGGAATAAAGTGTGGAGTTTTCTAGTCCTGTTTATCCCCAAAATTAACATTTCCTAGGATGTCAATAACAATTGGAGGATACACTTTGGGAAACATTGCCATAGTAAATCACTTTGCCAATTAACATTCCTGACCCAAGGAATATTGTAAAAGAAAGGTGCTCACCTGCAAAACGTCGGCAGGTTTCCTCACTGCTGCGATGCTCATTTTATGATCTGTTAAGTGGGGGGAAGATGACTCCCACGGGTGGACAGTGGGGTGTCAAGGTTAAGAGCATGAGGTGTATAGTCAAATATCTGGGTTCAGATCTTGGCTTTGGTACCTAGAAGCTGTGGGGGGCATTGGGCAAGTTACTTAACCACTCTGTGCCTCAGTTTCCTCAAACGTAGCATGAGAATAGTGGCAATTCCTACTCTCTTAAGATTTTAAAAAGGGTTAAATGAACAAAACATGTAAAGCGTCCGAGAAGTGCTGGGCACATAGCAACCATCCCGTAGGCATGCCCTGGGATGTGTATAGTTGGAGGATTAAGCGGGATGATTAGCAAAGCCCCTGACCATCGGTGTCGTTACTCAGAAAGCAGTCATTTGGAAAATGGGCCTGAGGCCGTCGCAGGATAAGTTAGGAGAAGGTGAATCTCTGGATGCCCCACACTGGACGCTTTGAGGGCCAGGCTGTGAGAACGCAAGTACAGAGGAAGAGGTTGCTCTTAAAAATATGTTCGTGGAGACTTTTCAGTATTTCGTGGTTGAATATGTGGGGTTAAGAAGGACACCGCAAAGATGACAGAAAGGTTGAGCTTCGGTGCTAGGGAAGTGAGTTTTGTAGCTTTCACAAATGACGTGTGTCCTGTATATCAATGTGTAAGACAGAGGATTTTAGCATTCTAGTTAAAAGATGGTAGTTATTTTAATTTCTGGTTTTAATAAATGTAGGGAAAAAAAGGGTTTCAGACTGTTTATGAAACGCCTGATTACATGGGAAAGGAACGATCTGATTACATAATTGTACTACAAGGAAAATTATGCCCGTGATGCAACTTTGAACTTTGAGGACATCTCAGCTTTTTATTTAGGGCACTGAAGTGATAGAATGGCTCCTCTGAGAGGAAATTAAGAAGGAGAAAGGCATGCTGGTGCTCAGGATGAAGAAGAGAAACAATACGAGAAGGAAGAATTGAAAAGGTCCTTAGAGAAATCAACACGCATAAATTAAAGAATGGCAGAAGAGGAAAATGTAGTTGCAATAGCAGAGAGAATTTAAGTAAATGGGATCTTAGCAAAATTACTTAGAATAAGCCAATGTATAAAATTTAACACACTCTGCATACATAATCACGGACTTTAACCCAACTTTGTTTTCATCTCATGTCTCATTTTCTTGTATGGGAACCTGCAGGAGCCCAGAATCGGAAAGTAATAAGTCTAAAACCATTTGAACAAGAAATAGTTTAATGAATTGGTATCTTTAGTTAATAACATATTAAATGTATGTATATTGCTTAACTTTAGTTAAAATTTTTTCTTCCTTCTATCTCTGTTTTGTGTGATCTCTTCCTCTACATCATCTTTTCCAGCAGCCCTCAGGATACCCAGCCACGGTGCTGAACACCATGGATGGGCGGATTTTCCCAGATGATTCTGCTTATTTCTGTGCCAAGCACTAGAGCTTGGAATAAGCCAGAGTCAACACTTTTGGGAAGAAGGAAGGAAGTTAATTTGTATTTGGCTGGTGTGGTAGGCAGAATAATGATCCCCCCAAAGATGTTCACATCCTAATCCCTACAACCTGTAAATATGTGACCTTTCATGACAAAGGGACTTTGCACATGTGATGAAGGTTAAGGACATTGAGATTGGTAGATTACCCTGGATTACTCGAGTGGGCCCAATGTAATCACAAGAGTCCCTAAAAGTGGAAGAGGGAGGCAGGGAGCAAAGTCAGAGGAGATGTGACTCGGGAATAATGGTCAGAGAGGTGTGACCTTGCTGACTTTATTTTTAATCTTTTATTTATTTATTTTTTTGAGACAGAGTCTTGCTTTGTTGCCTGGGGTAGAGTGCAGTGGCATCATCATAGCTCACTGCAGTCTCGAACTCCTGGGCTCAAGCCATCCTCCTGCCTCAGCCTCCTCAGTAGCTGGGACTACAAATGCAAGCTACTGCACCAGCTAATTTTTCTGTTCTTTTGTAGAGACAGCGTCTCACTATGTTGCCCAGGCTGGTCTCGAACTCCTGGGCTCAAGGGATCCTCCCACTTCAGCCTCCCAAAGTGCTGGGATTACAGGCGTGAGCCACCGCGCCCTTCCTGATTTCAAAGATGGAGCAAGGGGCCAAGAGTCAAGTAGAGCAGCTACCTGCGGAAGCCGGCAAGGGCAGGGAAGCAGACTCTTGCCTAGAGCCTCCGGAAGGCATGGCGCCCTGCTGATATTTTGATGTTAGCTCAGTGAGACCCATGTTGAACTTCTGACCTAAAATTTATGTTGTTTTAAACTACTAAATTTGCAGTAACTTGTTATAGTGGCATGTGGAGAACAAATACAGCAGCTATAAATACCTAAATTGTGCCCTGACAGAGAGAGAGAGAGAGAGAGACAGTGAGTGCACAAGTGGGGGGTAGGATAGAGAGAAACCCAGAAACCACTATATAAAACAGAAATAAAGAGATAAGAGACCAGAGCAGCAGAACTGTGCAGATAACCAACCCACAGAATTATGAGAAATGATAAGCAGATGTTGCTTAAGCTACTAAGCTTTGGGGTAGTTTGCAATTTAGCAATAGATAAATAAGTAGTTAGATGAGCCCCAGTTCTGGCCGAGGAGGCTGGAGGGTGTCTGCCATCAAAGGTGGTTCTCACTGGTGAAAGGGACTCACAGGAAGGAACAGGTCATGCTTTTCTGCCTCTAGACCTTGTCCTGAGGGTGCTATACCAGAGTTGTCACCACCATCCTGGAGAGGAGGGTAAAGAAGATCTGAGCACCTGGGGTGGGGACCCTTGGGCAGTGTCCACATTAACCCAGGTTTCCCTGTTAACAAGGCCAGCCAACATTGCCCTCACTAGCCATAGTGAACAAAATGTATTAGACCTGAGGTATCAGGTAAAGGTCAGTCAGGAAAATGGAAATACATCTAGACAACTACCTAAATAGAGGATTAGGCAGTTGCAAATCCGAAGGCCTGAAGGCACAAGCATGAAGGAGTCTCCTGAGTTCAGATTGACTTGGAGGTTTCAAGAAGCCAGAAGCTCCACCACCGCTGGAACCCATCGGCCTGGCTACAGTTACCTGCAGCACAGATTCAGGGAACTTCCAGGAAGATATGCAAAGCCCTCACATCGGCCCACCTCAGGCAAAGCTTACAATAAGCATAAATTTACACAATTTAAATTATGTGATGTCAGTTCAGCAGAAATTAAATCCTACTTTTCTTCTGATTTCCAGACCTTATGCAAGTGCCTTTGGTCAGCAGAATCTAACTTGGAATTCTGCCGGCAGGGATTCTGGCACATGCAGCATCCAGTGTTCCAGCTCCTGAAATACAGGGAAGAACACGGAAGGAGAGACTGGTGCTTCTGGGCCAGGAGACAAGCTGGCACATCTGGTCCACTACAGCATCCTATGTCCTCCTGGGATGGAGTGAGAGCCCAGCAGGAGAAAGCCTTCAACCCTTCCTTTGAGCCGACACTTGTATTTATTAAGCTCCTATTGGGCATTTTGGCACCTTTCCCCTCTTTTTTAATTCTAAGAACAGACCTGCAAAGTAAGAGGTAAGATCATAGTTGGGCAACAGTTGTTTATTGGACACCTGGTATGTGCTCTTGGCATTGGGAATATAGCCAGGGAGATCAACTGTCCAGGTTTGCCTGGAACTGTCCTGGTATCGGCACTGACAGTCTGGTGTGCTGGGAAGTTGCTTGGTCCCAGGCAAACAAACCCAGACGGTTTGATGCATCACCTTTGATGCAGCAGTGAACAAGGCAGTCTTTGCACTTAAGGAGCTCATATTCAAGTTGGAGGATCTAGAGACAGACACAAAGCATGTAAAAATAAGACAAAACGCACAATTTTACGTAGAGTGTGACATCAGGTTAGAAAGAATTTAAAGTATTTATTTGTATACTGGTTCATCTATTTATTTTGCAAAATGAGCTCCTTCTATATCTAGTGGATGAAAGAGGTGATCCCCTTAGGACATAGTTTTGTGCTCAGAAGGACCGTGGCTCAGCCCCTCAGTGCAGATACAGATAAAGGTGGCAAGTCCCTCATCACTCCAGGGTGAGGTGATGAAGGACAGTTTGTCTGGCTGACCCAGCCTGCCCTCCCAAAACCTCGTGGTCTTTGGGGCAAAGTAGGCAACTTTTCAAAGAGGCCACACATACCAGGAGGAGGATAGAGGCTCTGGCCCTGCCTCCTTGACAGCCAGAATTTCTAGAAGCTTCCTGATGGACAAGGGCAATCCTAACTGAGGGCTGGGTGGAGAAGCTACTGCAGCCTCCTAAGTGAGCTGACCGGGAGAGGAGGTGGGCTGGAGCCAGGTGGTCTTGGTCCCAGCTGTGTCAAGGATGACCAACTGTCCTGGTTTGCCCACGACTGAGGGGTTTCCTGGGACGTGGGACTTCAAACCCACAGCCCTTATGTGGCTCTTAGGGTAGGACCATAGACTTTGTTGTACAAATCAAGACACTTTTGAGAGTGAAATGGGAGGTGGTTAATAAATATACCAGTTTAACAAGGCATATGTTGGACACATTTCAGGGAACCCGAGAGACTGATCCCAACTGCATTAGACTATGTTTATACCTGATTCAGATTCCAGGGAGGTGCAGTGCACCACACAGCAGAGGCTGGAAACCCTCCCTTATGCAGGCACCGTGCTAAGGTGGTGGGCTATGGGGACAACGCAGTGTAACTGTTAAATAGTTCAGATATAAACCACATTACCCGATAGCAGACAAATATATTCTTAGGGCTCCAGAAAAACAGGAAAACAGCAATAAAAAGAGAAGTTCATAAATTTGCAGTAAAAAATTCTAGAAAGAATATATCTTACTTTAAGCACATGTTCATTTTCTGCCATTTTGGAAAATAAATACTAAAAAAAATAACCTGAGATATAGCAGTATTGAGAGCTCAGGAGGCAAAACAACCTTTCCAGTGTGTTTGACGGTGTTGAAAGGTCCTTGCTGGACCCTGCCGGGGGTGGAGCACACCTGGTAACATGGGGTGGGGTCTGCCTTCCTGGGTGCTGCTTGTGGCCCAGCAGGGATGTGTGCTGCCATCAGCACGCTGAGGACTGGAGGTCCCACGACTAACCAAATGTGAATCAGGATTCAAACTCAAGTCTCTTTGTAAAGCCCACACTCTTGCTTGCAGGATGGCAACTCTCACTTGCTCTCACCAAGCAGCCATAATGCAGAGTGCAATGTTATCAGACAGCTGCAGCACAAAGGGACAGGGAATATAGAGGAGAAAGGAATGATCTTTGTCGGGGGACTGGGGCTGGGGGAAAGAGATAGTTGATATCTGCAAGTCCCTGTTTGTCTGTATAGTCGTGCTGGCTGCGGCTTCCTGGCGTCATCTAGAAAAAATTCCCAGAGAAGAACTTAGAACTTACTCAGGCCTGATACCCAAGGTCTGCAGTCCTTAAAATGTGTGTGCAAGTATTTATTTCCTTGAAACTTTGACAGCGTCACAAGAGAGCAGATTAAGGACAGTGGCCAAGGGAGTCGTGGGTGAGGCTTGCTGGGCTGTTGGCAAGGCTAAAACCAGGTGAGAAGCTGGGTTGGATTTCTATGCCGGGTAGTATTTTTCACAAGGGTTCATTCATTGTGTTATTTTTATGTGGATATGTGTGTTGCAAAAAGTTCTTTATTTACTATGTTGTACAAGTGTTGCATCCCTAAATGTATATCTGCATAATCATTGAAAAGCAGCATTCTATCCCATTGTGTAGACTTATCATGATTAATTCAACCAGTCCACTAGATATGGCCATGCAGATTATTTCTAATTTTTATTCACAGAAAATACTGTAGAATATTTACCTATTTTTAAACATACATCTTTGCCAAATTTGCTAAATTTACACTTCCTTAGGATAAATATCTTGAGGTTGCTTTGCTGGGTCCAAGGATATAACAAATCTACACTTTCCATACACACGGCTTAACTCTGCATACAGATGGAAAATGAATACCAGTGTATACTCGCACCAGCAGCGTCTGGCAACCAACGTTTTCACTCACTCTTGTTGGCAATGGTCATTAGCGTTCTTTTTGTTTATATGTTTGCAAATTTGATATGCAAAACTTAGTATGTCATTGTTTTAATTTTTACTGATTATAACTGATGAGAGTAAATGCCCTTTTGCATTTTTCTATTTATATTCCTCCTTTTGTGAACTGATGTTCAATGTCTACTGCCTGCTTTTCTACTGGGTATTTGTGGGTTTTTCATTTATTTGTCTTTGATACTTAAGCACTTTGCATCTAGAAAACATTGTACTGCTGTCTTGTAACGTTCTGTATCCCTCTCCCAATTTCCCCACCCTTTTGCTTTGTTAGTGTTCTAAGTTTTTATGCAGAAAAAGCTATCACATTTTCTCTGGTTTTGGTCGATCAAAACCAAATACACATCTATATCTCACAGCCGAAACCTCATTTCTACCCTCAAGTTTATACAACATATTCTCCAGTCTTTTAGAATATTTTTCTCATTCAAATTATTAATGCATGTGAAATTTATGCTGATACAACAAGGGAGTGTATTAATCAGGGTTCTTAGTTATAACATTTCCAAGTAATTCCAAGTTGGGAAGGAAGTGACATTAAAAAGATGCGGGAAGAAGGATAGGGTATAGATCACAGAATGAATGGTAGGGGGCAGGGGAGAGAAGCTTGCTTGATGCAATTCAGCCTTCAACAATGTCCCCAGTGGGTCTGGGGAGGACGTCACTGCAGTTGGCGCCTGGCTGCTTGACTCCCCTGCTGCTGGTGGGCATGTGGGCCTGTGTCTGGGGCCTCCACGGAACTGCAGCCCTCTGGCCAGAATGCCCCCCCGTGGCTTTGCTTCTTCCCTGGTTGGAGTCACCAAGCTTTTGATTCAAATTGTGACGGCACAGATATATCTGGCAGAGCCTAGGTCCTGTGCCTGGACCCCAGCTGTAACGGAGGCTGGAGAAGGGGAGTATCTGGTCCTGTGATGGGCATGCAGAGGTCATGCCGCCTGGAATGACAGAGGTTTGCAGCACTGGGGGTGGAAGCCGCCTTAAGATTTTCCACGTGACAAGTCAGCTTCTCTAATACTATGTGTTAGGACATCAGTTCTTTCCCTACTGAACTGAAATGTCACCCTTGTTGTATACTGAAGATCTGTAATTCTTCGGGTCTGCTTCTGAAATCTCAATTCTTACAGAATAAAACACCTTAACATTGTAGCTTTATAATACATCTTAATATGTGGTGGTGACAGATACCCCACTCCACTTTTCTTCTTTTTAAAAAAGTGCTTTGCTATTCTTGTGCATTTAGACAGAGCCTTGCTAATTAAGATATTTTTATTATGTGAACATTTGCAGAGACAAAACACACTAAGTACCAAGGACAAGTATTAATGTTAATAAACATCCCCAACCAACTTTTTCTGAAGGCCTTGGCCATCACTCGGAGAGTGTAGTCAACAAATGCTCATGAACAGCCTTTCACAGCCCAACCTGATCAAAAGTGTAAAAGATTATAAAATTCCAGGTAAATTAAAAAAATGTTTTTGATATGTTCCCCAAATTGGGTCTTTCCATAGAGGAACATAGCATATACCATCATTATTTAAAACTTCTTTTATTTCCTTTCATAGAATTCACAAATTTTTTTGTTTAATTCCTATAAATACTTGAGGTACCTTCCTATATATTTACACACATGCATCTATGCCTACGTATATGTATGTATGTATAATTTTTGCTGCTCTTTTGGGTATGACATACAATAAAACTATTGAATCTTATAAAATTATTTTGCTAGATGACGTATTTCTTTTATTTTTTATTTGATTCTTTGTGTTTTCTAGGATGAGCATCTACAAATAATAGGTTTTAAGTAATGTTCAAGATTTACAGTTCCTATTCCTTTTTTAACTTATTACATTTAGTGAAAAGTGCCAGAATATGTTAAATATCAGCAGTGATTGTAATCATCCTTGTCTTACTTGGGAATTGAATTGAGACTCCTCTAGTTTCAAACACCATCAAGTTTGCTGTTAGTTTCTAATCAATTTTCCTTATCAAGCTAATGAAATTCCAAAATTGCTATGAGCGTGTATCTGGAAAAGATATTTAAAATCATCAAGTGCCTTTTTGGCATTTACTGGACTAAGTGATATTTTCTCATGTTAATCGTAATTGCCATTTGTTTATTGAAGAACCTGTAGTAGCTCTTGCTTTCTATGTTTACTTCATTGCTTCCTGAAGGTGTCCTTCAACTCAGTCTTATAGTGCCTATATTTTCGGTACATTACTAGTCACTTCCAGAGGTGTGGCTGGATCCAGGCTTAGTAGCGGCCTTGGGAAGAACCCTTCCTCGGTGGCGCCATTCTCTTCCTGCTGCACCACATTGAGGCCCCCTCACGTCTGGTTGTGCCGTTTTTTAGTAAGATTAAGGTTGACCCGAGGGCTCAGGTGTTGTCAATCAGCAGTACCTTTCATTATAAGGTTCCCGATTAACCTTTCACCTAATGGTTTTAGCATCTACTAACAATTGTCCTGACCTATTATTTTAATAGGGGTTGCAAAATGGTGGCAAAAAAATAACTATGATTGTTTTTTTTACTTGAGAGCTGAATTTTTCTATAATGAGAAACTTGGGTCACCTTGAATTACAATTTGTACAGGAAAGGCAGGATAAATGCTTAGTTCTTTCTTTACCCTTGCTTAGAACAGTGAGCTGGTGCCTTGGTGACCTTAGAGAAAAAGAGGCAGGAGGTAGCTAATGTGATGTTCCGCCAGTGATGTGATGACTTTTGTGGTGTGTCCTATTTCTGCCAACAACTGGTAAGGTTAAAGAATATTTTTGCTTTTAAATTGTTGAAAAAGCCTCATGTAAGGGTCACGAAAAAATGTTGGAGGGAGGAATCTTGTTCGCTTCTGTCTGTGAGTGGTAGGTAATCTTCACTCTGCCTCACTAATTACCCCTTCTTCACCTCCGTTGGTTCTCCTGGCTGGGACATTGAGTGCACCTATTCAGTGGAGGCATCAGGCAATCTCACTGGTCTCAGGTTGTGTTTATTGTTTGTTTTGTGTGATTCATTATTGATCATGTGATCTTTTAACATTTCCCCTATTTGCTGAGTAACATTATGTAGCTTCATGTTGGGGAGAGCAATGTTGCATCCCTGGGACCAAGATTTTGGGATACTTGTGCTCCTTTGGGAACTATACAAAGCTATTGTTAGGTTATTTGTGTTACAAGGTTTCAAGAGCCTCTAAGAACAAGCTGAAGAGACCAGACGAGATCACCCCTACAGAGAACCAACAAAAGCTGTTTCCATTCTGCCCCCCTTAATAATAGCAATAACTTTATTATGGGATATGAGTAATAATGAGGAAGAGGAGGATGATGATGTGTGTGTGTGTTTGCGCATGGACACTGAATTAGGGAGTGATTATAAAAGATAGAGTAATTTGGGAAAACTACCTAGCCTGTATAAATGTGGATTTTGTGAGTCAGGGAGTGGGCAAAAGAAACTTTCAAGCCTCGACCCCGTAGATAGAAGCATCACCTGCTGTTGCAACAGGCACCAACCTGCCGTGCATTGTGCATTGTGTGGGTAGACGTGACTGTTTCAGCCAGTGTTTGAGGTTCAGTTGAGGCCCTGTTGAATCATTCTGAGGAATAGTTCACTCATGGCAGAAAAGTTTGTCTTTGGGTTTGTCCTGCAAAATCAGTGTGTGTTTGGATCAAGGCTACTTTTGTGTTATTCATTGGGAAAATGGAAAGTTGAGTCAAACAACCCACCAAAACCCAATAACAGCAGATTGGAAACAGGATGGAATTGGGATCATGAGTAGAATGTAGAACACGTGCTGGGAAACCTGACAGCTGGAAGTCTTGGCATTGCTTCATCCTGATTCAGCAAATATGGATTAATACCCACCAGGTGCCAGGCACCGTGCAAGGCGCTGGGACTGTGCGGGGGATGAGACTTTAGGCCTTGTCCAGAGGGGTTTATAAGGCTTAGTAAGAAGTGCAGCGAGTACATAGGCAGCACGATAGGATGTGGCGAGTGTCTCAGTAAGGACATATGTGCCGTTTACAGGGAACTCACAGGACAAACACCTAACCTGCTCTGGGGTCCCCGGGGAGAGTGCCTTATGAGGTACACCTGAACTGGGAACTGCTGGACAGGGGAGGGATAAGAGAAATCAGGGCAAGGGAAGCTCACATGCAAGGCCCTGCCCTGTCAGAGCATTGTCCTCCAGTGATAAAACATCAGGTGGGTCAGGAGTGTGGGCTGGAAGTGAGCAGAAGAGTTGCGAGACATGAGACCAGGGAAAGTGGCGAAGATCCATCACCCAGGCCTTGCAAGTCAGGCAGAAGCTTGGACGTTCTCTTGAGGACGGAGAGGCACCGAAGGGAGTGACGAGAGCAGGGTAGGTGTTTTAGGAGGCTACTTCTGGCCCGCAGTGACTGCTCCATGAGCATTTGCGTAATGAAGGCAGCACTGCACTTTCTCCGTCCATGATTTCAGACACACAGTGGTCCAGCAGACACGATGCATAAGTAAATGTGCAGGGCACTGTAAGAGCCCTCTCGTCTGTCAAATGTGACCCTTCCTTCCCAGTGTTTCTGTGAATTTTAATAAGTCAAGCTTCAGCCACAATCCTTCATGGTGGTTTAACCAATAGGAAACCTCCATGACCTAATAGATCAAAGGAATAAATAAAACTAACTTTGCCGTCCTGTGGTACAGCTAAGAAACTATTGTGTTTCTAAGACATAGAAGCTGCTAAACATGTGAAGACCGTTCTTAAGAATAAGAGGCAAAGAAAAAAAGAGTATCAGAAAGTAGGACCGAAACATGCTTAGATATGGGCAGAGATAAGAGAGCTTCCTGACTTTAAGACACTACTGAATATAATCTGCTTTGATTTGCAGAAAAAAAAAAATGGGGAAGAAAAGGCAAAGAAACCAACTTCAAGTTTTTGCATGTGGTTTCCATTTAGAGTTAGAACAGAGAATAAGAAGTGCATCTTTTCGAATTGTAGAATCTTAGGGGAAAAAGAGGAACAGAATTGTGAGCTTGGAATGAGTCTGAGTAGCTGAAATGGTAAAGATGATTCCAGAAGCAGGTCGGCTTCTTGACTTCAAAAAACGTTGCTTCATGAAATATTAGTGCTTCACTTCAGCTGCTACCCTAAGAAGCTGTGGTGGAGACAAGAGCTCACGCACAGGAAGAGTCAGCTGCTGAGGGGGACGAAAGCTCCCTGCTGCTCCTGCAGCGCTAATTAAGGGAGCTTGCGGTGACCAAGAGGGGTGAGGCTAAGAGGCCGCGATACACAGAACAAGATAAAAGCCCTTAACCAAGACCCAGACGGGAAGAGGAGTTAGAGCGTGCGGCACTGACGTCTCAAGGTCAGTAACCTTCTCAGAAAAAAAGACCAGATGTGTCCGAGTTCACACTTTTAATCGTGTGCGAAAGGGTGGGGGCTGCCAGTAAAACTGCATGACAAGTGGATACAGCGGGAAAGAGCTGCAGGAAAGAGCTGTAACAAGTTACATGGTTGGTGCCCTACAAACCTTGGAAGTTTGGTGACGGGCACAGTTTTTAGTAAAAAGGTGCACTTTAAGTACTTCTCAGTCTGCTTCTAGAATAGTATTTATAATAGATCTGATAGTATAGTTCTTGAGCATAAGAAAATTGAGCTAATTTTACTAGCATCTGGGCTATCAAGGTAAACTTTCCTTCTCTCAAGAGAGACCAAGCAAGGATGAATTTTAATAAACGTCCACTAGCCAAAGATTTATTATCCTACTCAAGGGTTGGGACACTTTTTCTGTAAAGGGTCAGATAGTTAATATTTACAGCTTTGTGGGCCATATGGTGTCTGCCACAATTCAACACTGCTCAACTTGACCGCTCTAGCACAAAAACAGCCCTAGACAATATGTAAACTAATGAGCAAGGCTGTGTTTCAACTAAACTGCTTACAGGAGTCAGTCAGTGGGCTGGATTCCGCTCACGGGCCATAGTTTACAGAACCCTGTCCTAGAGTTTCCCTACTGAACCCAAACTGAAGTCTCTGCTTTGAATGGAAGTAGGTTTTTATTGTTCACTCAGAGTAGTATAACTTCTGGAAAGAGGTGCATGACTTACCAGAGTTCTAAGGGTATCGTGGTCCAGAGGAAACCACATGTCCCTCATTGGAAAGATTCTGGTAATGAGGTTCATTGAGGGCAGGAGCAGAAACACACTGGTGGCTCAAGCCTCTTCAAGCCAGGACATCCCCACAGCAGGCACACAGTCAAACCCTTGCATCTGACCACAAGGGGAGGCAACAGAGGACCTCACGTCTGTAATCTCCCTGGCCCCAGTCACTTGTTCTCAGAGTTTAGCACAGTCTTCCTGTTTCCCAGTGTGTGAATTGTTGCCAGAGCAAGTGTGGAAAGGTATCAGAGCAGGAACAGAGTCCCCATCACACGTGTCAGGTGTTGTAGCATGAGCTGGGGAAGGTGGGGTTTGGGTAATTGAGTAGAGACTAGAATCCCCCCGATATGCAGAAACAGTAGAGACATCTGGGAAAGCAGAACATATCACAGATAGTAGAAGCAATGAAACTGAGGCGGTAGACAAGCTTCTCCCTGGGTGGACAGCCTAAGGGAAGGGAAACAGCATGTCTGAAGATTGTTGCCCAGCTCAGCCACCAAGGAGTCTGCGTTTAGCGGCAAGCTTGTGAGATGAATTCATACTCATGTGGCTGAGACGTTTTTAATAGTAGAGAAATCCAGTAATATTTTGATTAATGACTTCCTTGAGGACAAAGCTCTTTTATACAGACAACTCTATTAGGAAAAAACCTCAAGCCAAAATCCCTTCATAAATCATGCAAAAAATGACTGCCGACAAAATGAAAATGGCTCAGGTGCAGTCTCTGTTTGTCTCTGGTTAGATGTTGATAAATAGAGCTCATCCTTAGCAAAGTTGTAACAGCTGAACTTTATCTTCAGCCGCAAGTCTTTCTGCACCTTGTATTCGAATCTGTGACCTCTAGGTCCCTTGAGTCCAGAGTGCAAGCTCATTCAGTTCTCTCCGTCCCCTAAGTCAGCTTTGGAAGCCTTGGGAATTAAGGGGTTCCTACAAGTTATTATCAATTACTATTCCTTTTTCAATACTCCTCCCACACACCTAAGGAAGTTCACTTAAGACCTGGTTGTAGGAGCTGCTGAGAGTGGAGGATGCTACGTTATATCTAACCTCATTTAGGACCCAAGGCTGTACCCTCTCGTGATACCTCCTTGGCTCCTTGTCCCTTCTACCTCTCTACCTACACCTCCTACCCGACTTTATCCAACCCTGGCCCCTCTCCCCAACTAAAAAAAAATATGTTTTGGCATTTTATTAAGAACTCAGTGCTTTTTTAATGCCGTAAATCATTTATCTGACAACCTGGCTGTGATCTTTTGCATTATTTATTTCCATCCGTCATCATGAAGTCGTGACACAGAATGTACCTCTGTATTCTAATGTTAGAATGTGCTGTGAGGCTCAGTTTGGATCTGTGGACCAGGGTGGTTGGGGGATGAAGTGAAATCAATAAGTATAATACATGGCCAACAGCAAAATGGGGTGGCTTCTGCAATTGGTAAGACTTGGGGGGAATTTACACTCTTGCTATTCATTAGCAGTATTTTTTTTTATTGAGGTGAAATCCACATAACATAAAAGTAACCATTTAAAAGTGTATGATTCAGTGGCATTTAGTAAATTCACAATGTTCTACAACTACCACCTTTATCAAGTTTCAAAACATTTTCATCATCCCCAAAGAAAACCCCATACCTTAAACAGTCACCCCCTATTCCCTCCTCCTGCCAGCCCTGGGCAACCACCAATCTGCTTTCCATCTCTATGGATTTATGTATTCTCCATATTTCATATAAATGGAATCCTAAAATATGTGACCTTTTGTGTCTGCCTTCTTTCACTTAGTATTATATTTTCAAGGCTCATTTGTGTTGTGCTGTGAATCAGTACTTCCTTCTTTTTTAAGGCTGAATAATATTCCATTGTATGAATATACCACTATTTGTTTATCAGTCATCTGTTGGTGGACATTGATTTGTTTCCACCTTCTGGCTTTTGTGAATAACAGTGCTACGAAAATTGGTGTACAAGTATTTGTTTAAGTACATATTTTCAATTCTTTTGGGTACATACCTAGGAGTGAAACTGCTGGGTCATGTGTTTAACTTCTTGAGGAATCACCAAACTGTCTTTCTCAGCAGCTGCACCATTTTACATATCCATCGGCAATGCACAAGGGTTCTAATTTCTCCACATCCTCCCTAACACCATTCTTTCCCCACTTTTGATTATAGCCATACTAGTGGATTTGAAGTGATTTCTCATTGTGGTTTTTGTTTGTGTTTCTCTAATGACTAATAATGTTGAGCATCTTTTCAAGTGTTCATTGGCCATTTCTAAATCTTCTTTGGAGAAATGTCTATTCAAATAACTTTCCTATATTTAAGTTGGGTTGCTTCTTTTTGTTGTTGAAATATCAGAGTTCTTTATATATTGTGAATCCTAGATCCTAATCAGATATATGATTTGCAAATATTTTCTCCCATTCTGTTGGTTGTCTTTTCACTTTCTTGACAATGTCCTTTGATGCACAAAAGTTTTTCATTTTGGCAAGGTCTAATATATATGTATATTTTTTGTTGTCCATATATTTGGTGTCATATTTAAGAATCCACTGCCAACTCTAAGGTCTTAAAGATTTACCCCTGTTTTCTTCTAAGATTTTTGTAGTTTTATCTCTTATATTTAGGTCAATCCATTTTGAGATAATTTTTGTATGTAGTGGGAGGTAGAGATCCAACTTCATGCTTTTGCATGTGGCTATCCAGTTGTACCAGGACAACTTATTGAATAGACTATTCTTTCCCCATTGAATGGTCTTGGCACCCTGTTGAAAATCAACTGGCCATTGACATATAGGCTTATTTTTTGATTCTCACTTTTATTCTATTGGTCTATTTGACTACCTGTGTGCCAATACCACACTGTTTTGATTAATGTAGCTTTGTTCCATGTTTTGAAATTGGGAAGTGTGAGTCTTCCAATTTTTTCTTCTTTTTCAATATTGTTTTGGCTATTTGGGGCCCCTTTCAATTCTATATGAATTTGAGGATCAGCTTTTCCATTTCTGAAAAAATGGCCATTGAAATTTTAATGAGGATTGCATTGATTTTGTAGATTTGAGGAGTATTACCATCTTAGCAATATTAAATTTTCCAATTCATGAACATAGGATATCTTTTAGACATATTTTCTAAATATGTGTTTTCCAAATTTAGGTCTTCTTGAATTTCTTCCAGTAATGTTTTGTCATTTTTCAGTGTAAAGTCCTTCACCACCTTGGTTAAATTTATTCACAGATGTTTTATTCTTTTGGATGCTGCTATAAATGGAATTGTTTTTAAATTTTCCTTTCAGATTATTTATTGTTAGTATCTGTTGTGTATTGAAACACGACAGACGTTCATGTGTTGATCTTCTATCCTGCAACTTTGTCAAATTTATTAGTTCTAATAGTTTTTTTGTGAGTTTTAAAGGAATTTTGTCAGTGCATAGGAATAGTTTTACTTCTTCTTTGCCATTTGGATGCCTTTTATTTTTATTCTTTTTCTTGCCTAATTGCTCTGGCTAAAACCTTCACTACAATGTGAATAGTAGTGGTGAAAGCAGGCATCCTTGTCTTGTTCCTGATCGTAGGGGGAATTTCACCATTGAGTATAATGTTAGCTGTGGGTTTTCATAAAAGCCCTTCACTAGCAGTAATTTAAGTTCTCCGAGCATCAGTTTCCTTGTCCGTCATTTGCCTTTTTTTTTTTCCCCTGACAGATCCGTTCCTTAACCTTTCCCAGCATCTCAGGAAGGGCTTCAAGTCCTCCCTGGTCCCACCTTTAGTCAGGAAACCTCCACAGCAGGCAGGCTAGGCTCTTCCTGGACCCTCTATCCCTAAAAGCAGAAACAGATTCCTCCTGAAGCCCTTCTTTGAGTTGTCTCTCCACCCCTGTTTGGGGTTTTTTGCTCTCCCATGGCCTTTTCTAGTAGCTTATCTTATGAAAGATCTTCTATTGAATCATCAGGTGTGGGCTCTGTTTTCCTGATTGGACTCTGCCTAGGACACGTGGAGTTAGGGATACAGGAGATAAGATTATTGTTATATCTCTGTGTGATGATAGATCATATCCTGGCAGTCAGTTTGTTTCTCTTCATCTCCATGAGAATCATCCTGGTCATTCTATCTTGCTCATATTATGATAATAGTGTCCAAATAGTTTAATTCCCTTCTTGCTCCTTTCCAGTGTTTTCTTCATATAGCAGCCAGAACAATCGTACCTGTTCAGGTGTATATGGATGCAGGTAACAGAAACTTTCTGTCTTATAAAATATGGAAATTTATTATGTCACAATATGCTCGGACTCCTAACGATGCCATCTGAGAGCCACATTTACTCCCATCTCTCTCCACCACCCTGTTGTCCGAGGCTGATTTCCTCCAGGATCTGTGGTAACTGGGGCAACTTCCTTTCTTGTTCACACACGGTGAGAGGAGCTAGAGCTAGAGCTAGAGATGGGGGCAGAAGGAGGGAAGGAAAACTGCTTTTACTGGCATGGAATGTAAATAATTTCCTTCACTGTGGGTCAACTCAGGCCATGGTTGGCTCCTCCAACCTCTCAGATCAATCATAGTTTTCAAAATAGTTCACACGTGTCATCGCGTCTCTGCGGCATGGGGAGAGGAGTGGATACCCACGCTAAGTCAGCTTTCTGTTAGTGCGGAAAGTGAAATGGGTGATGGCCAGTTACCTTTCTAGGAATTTAAATCAGATTATATCCTTCTGGCACTTAAAAGCCTCTGCCAATTTCCTGTTGCTCTTAGAATCACGTCAGGAAGTCTGCAAGGCAGAGGCAGCCTCACCTCATCTTCCTCTTCAGGCTAATCTGCCATTTTCTGTCTGCATCTCCCCTCAACTGCTCCAGCTACAATGACTTTGAAAAACAAAACAAAACCGTACAGCTAAGAAATTGAAAATCATTGTCTTGGATGGGGAGGGCTAGGGAACAGGTATTTTATGGTATCAGCTTTTGACATTTAAAGCAATATATAAAAACATTCTTTGATAAAAATATAAATCAAATTTTAAAATAGAAAAAAAAAAAAAAAAGAAAAACTCTCCCAAGAGTCTCTGGCTTTGCGCACCTGCTCTCCTAGCGCCTGGAAGGCTTGTCCTCGCACCGACCTAGCCACACTCTTCACCTGGCTGCCTGTGCAGAGTTCAGCACTCACCTCGCTTCCTGAGACAGCCTTTCCCCACCACCTGGCCCAGTGTTCTCTCCTATGCCAACATGTATTTCTTTCTTTTCATAACATGAAATGTGTTGTATAACTACACATTTACTTTTGTGTTTGTTTGTTTAATGTCTGTCTTTCCAAGTAAACCAGAGGTTGGAAAACTTTTTCTGTAAAAGGTCAGATTCTATTTTAGGCTTTGTGGGCCATCCGATCTCTGTTACAAGATCATTCCAGGTGCAGTGTGTGTGTGAGTGCACGCATGTGTGAGAGAGCATGTGTGAATGTGTGTGAGAGCATGTGTGTACATGTGAGCATGTGAGTGCAGGCATGTGTGAATGTGTGTGAACACATGTATGTGTGTGACAGCATGTGTGTGTTATATCATTTGTGTGTGAGTGCATGCGTGTGTGTGTGTGAGTGCATGCATGTGTGAGAGTGTGTGTGCGTGCATGAAGGGACACAGGTCTGAGGCAAGACATAGTGGGTGAAGGGGGGTAGTCAGGGGAAAACTCTCCTGAGGACATCAGGGCTTCCTGGGACTTAGCCTAAGCCAGGTTTGGTAGTTTTATTTTTGTTGGTGCCTGTTAAGAGAAAGGGTTGTAATTAAGACTTAGTGGACGAAATGGATTTTTCCAACTCAGATACGAATCCTTGATGTCCTTGCCACCCCAGTCCATTCTCCACATTGACTGAAGTTATCTTTCAAAAATGCAAAACTGTCCACACCAGTTGCCTCCCGAAGATACTCAGCGGCTCTGCGTTGCTCCCAGAGATGTGTTCGTGTCGTCAGCACTACCGAGAGCCTGCTTCATGCCAGGATTTGTGCTCGGTGCTGAGTCGCAGATGTGAGCAAGACACCCTAGTTTCTGACTGTCAAGTTTCAGTTCTTTTATGGTGCCATCCAAGCCCCTTTCAATCCAGGCTCAACCTCCTTTTGGGCACTTCCCACCCCCTAGACTCTAGTCACACTATTTTCCAAAAATACTGCCTATTGCCAAACCCTTATCTTCCACTTTTTCTAGCAAACTTTTCCCAAATCTATTAGAATGAATTATTCCCTTCTGGCTGTCCTAAAATTTAATCAAATAATTTGTATAGAAATTATCACATTTTATTATTATAAGTTGCTTTTTTAATCCATCTGACCCACTATATTATATATGACTTGAGGGTAAAGTCTATGTCCTTCTCATGCTTAGATTTCCAAGAGGCCGAGCAGGTTACCTGGCATAACTCAGCAAAATTTGGGGCAATTGTTGCATTGAATCACTTACAAAACAGAGATCACAGATACCTCTTTTGACTATATCACAAAACGATTAGAAGCACAAATAATATCATAGGTGTGAAAGCGTTTAGAAAACATAATGCCATGTCAACATAAGGTGACACTATACATGATTATATGTTATAAATTACAATTTTGTTCTGATTATTATTACATTGTTGATTTCATGTTCCCTGGAAAAGTTCCCACATTAGATACTGATGTGGAGTCGTTGACACCTACGGATAAACTTTAGGACTGAGTCACATATAAAGTTTAGAGTTGGCATCAGGCAGCGTTGTCTTCAGCGATTCCTGTTCCTTCTTTGTGCAACTTTTACTCACCTTTTATTTTGACACTTATCAGGGTCAGATGCATTTATACAATTCTTTTTTTAATTTAGATTTTAAAAAAAATTTTAATTCTTATGGGTACATAATAGTTGCATACCTCTAGGGTACAAGTGAAGTTTTGATGCAGGCATATGATGTGATTTAATCCAATCAGGGCAATTGGGTTATTCCTCACCTCAGGCACTTGTCATTTCTTTGTGTTAGGAACATTCCAATTCCACTCTTTTAGTTACTTAGTTACTTTAAAGTATATCCTGACTTATTGTTGATTATAGTCACTTTATTGTGCTGTCAAATACCATTCATTCTACCTAACTATATTTTTGTACCCATCAACTATCCCCACTTAATCTCCCCCTCCCCGCTACCCTTCCCAGCCCCTGGTAACCATCATTCTACTCTCTGTCTCCACGAGATCAACTGTTTTTAATATTTAGCTCCCACATATCAGTGAGAGCATGTGAGGTTTGTCTTTCTGTGCTTGGCTTATTTCACTTAATGTTTACCAGTTCCATCTATGTTGTTGCTACAATTCCTCTTTTTATAGAGGTATAATTTTTATACTGACATGCTAATATGTTCCTAAAAAGTTTGTAAGAACTTGAACTTCTATTTTGTAAGAGAAAGAAGAGCACAATGATGAACCTAAGAAATCAATCATGTTTTGATATTGGACTATAATCGTATAGGATGTAACCACTGGAGGAAATTGGGTAGAAGGGTACATAGGACTTCTCTGTACCGTCTTTGTAACTTCCTGGGACTTTACAATTATTTTAATTTCCAAATAAAAAGTTTTTAAAAAGTCACTCTTAATAGTAGATTTGGTTGTGTCCTGGGCTCCCATGCTTTTGCGTCTGGAGCGCCTTCGGTGTTCTGTTCATCACCAGCAAAGCAGGTGCCTGAGGTCAGCAAAGAGGCAGAGATGGAAGGAAAGCCACGCTCACGGGCTGTCAGCGCTGGGTGGAGACCCCACCCCCAGGGCCACGAGGCTCAGCCCTTCAGTGCCCCAGTGTCACTCTCTCAGTGAGGACCTCTTAGGTCTTCCCATCGAAAAGGGAAACACTACCCCCCTTTCCCCATCTCCACTTGCCTGCTTTATTTTTCCTCATGCACTTACCACCTTTAACTTACTATATATTTTTTTACTTTATTTTAGTTTTTGTCTCTTCCCATTAGAATGTAAGTTCTATAATGACAAGAATTTTTTTTTAAAACAATGTGCTATTTTATCCTTATTGTCTAAAGCAGAGTTTGGCACAGCGAACACACTCAGCAAATGTTTGTTGAATGAATGAATGACTCTTTGTAGAGAATGAAACCTTGAAAATAAGCTGACTATTTCCCCGAGAGAGAAGTAACTCAAATCTGCCCATCCTTATATGAGAACAAACGTATCTTTGAAGCTAAGACCTTTTTCCTGTGTTCATACTTCAGAAAAAGAAGACACAACTGATAATATCTGAGAGGAAGGAAACAGTGCATCGTGCTGGGCCTCTGCATGTAACATTATAAAAATTAATTTTTTCATAGACCAGCCTTTCAAACGATTTCCAGAGATGGATTTTCTTGCTTTCCTTTTGGCTGTTCTTCATGTATACAAAGGTAAAGATAATCTTTATGTCTTCATTTAAAAAATTTGCTCCTTTTTTGGTCTTATGGTATGACATGTTCAGAATTTATAATGCTCTTTAAGTGGCTGAGATAATTTCTCACTTGTTCAGAAAAACTAAAAGTTACAATTGCCAATTATCTGCCGTGTAAACCTTTTTAGACTGAGGTAGAAACTGTCAGCTTTTACCATGATCTTAATTTACAATCTTGCTAGGTCTTTAGAGAGCCTAAGGTATTTTTATTTGGTGTCTCCATCATTAAGCCTAACTGAATTAATGTGATGTTGTATATTTCAGCTCTATGTGAAGAGATATTTTGGGACACAACTATTAAACTTGCTGAGAATATGACTCTAGAATGCGTGTATCCATTCACGGACATCTTAACGCAGATGGAGTGGTTCAAGATCAATTCAAGGGAGAGAGAGGCCATAGCCATTTTCAGCCCTACTCATGGTGTGATCATAAGGGAGCCTTATGCTGACAGGGTTTCCTTTTTGAATTCCACGATGGCTCCCAGTGATATAACCCTTTCTTTTCATAATGCCTCTGAAGCTGATATTGGCTACTATTCCTGCTTTCTTCATACTTTCCCACAGGGAACTTGGGAAAAGGTGATACAGGTGGTTCAGTCAGGTAAGGGCAAGTTTTATTTTCCTTTTTATCCACCCATAACATTTGAGTCTATGAATCCCAAGTAGAAGCTATAGAATACTTTATCATATTTCGGTGGCATTTCCCAATTCCATATCTGGATGCTATGAGATTATTGTTTCAGAGGGGTCATACTGTGAATCAATTTCATTTTTCTTAATGTGCTATCATTTCTGGGCAGATGTCTCACAAATTTGCGTGTAGTGGGAGAAAGCACAGGTTTTATGCTGTCTTAATGATAAATTGAGCCTACATTAAACTGATGTTGGCAACATACGGGTTCGGGAGCCACATCCCTCCCAGCGAGGTTGTGCCATTCCCTCTGCCAGGCACTCAGTGCTAATGTCAACCTGTGGCTGTTCAGGGTCCTTTCTACAGCATTGAATCTAAGTCTATTATTATAGTGGATCCTGGGTAGAGTTCAAACACCGGTTCCCTCTCTCACCTCATCCAAGTTTAGCTAGAGAGGACACTTTCCTCAGGAATTGCTAGCTGTCATGTTGGAGAGAATCTAATGATTTCTTGGAGTATTTCCTGCTATATTTGCCAGTGATTGTGCTTTGGTCCTTCTAGTAATGGCTGCATGGAGTGGGTATGGCGTATTGGAAAAACTTGGGTTTTATAGCCATTACTTGCCATACAAGTTTGTGTTAGTCGCTTGATTCCTGCAAATCTCAGGTTCCTGAATAGTAAATTGAGTTAGTAATACCATTCTATCTGTTGAATGGTTTAGGGATAATATATTTAAAGAACTTGGCCCATGGTAGTCAGAGAATGATTCTCGTCACTATTATTATTATTTCCTATGCTGTTGATACAAAATGACTAATGATGAAATTTTTAGATATCACTGACAGTCTAAAGAAGAAAATATTTTGGGACCATGTGTTTCTTGTCTGGTGTCTCTCAAATTATACCCCATGGTCACAGAGAGGGGAACATTATATGACATCTGGTATACTGCTTTATTTTTAAGGGATCCATATTCTAAAAGAACAATTCCAGTATTGTATGAGGAATATCAAATGGTCAGGGGGTAAGAAAAATTTCCATGTGTTTAGTTTTCCCTTTCTCTTTAGGTGTAGCTAAACTGAAGACTAATTTTGTGCATATGGCTTAGTCTTAAACAGGATGTCAATTAGCAAAACCTCTTTAGTTAAATGCTTATTTATTAAAGACTCAAGTTCTCATGTGCTGTTGTGTGCAGACATCTGTTAAATGCTGTTTGAAAGTTTTTAGTGTATAGTCCACTTTTGATTAGTCATGCGAGTGAAGGAGAGAATCCGCAAGGGTCTTAGAACAGAATGAGCCATTTGGTACCTGCCCTGAGTCACCAAGACTAGCAAGTTGGGCTGACCCTCCCTGCCAAATGATGAAGACACCATAAAGCCTTATGTGGTGAGGCTTTGCAGTTTGGGTCTTGGATTAGGTCAAAGGGCAACCTCTTGTATTATCCTGGATGGAGCTGGAGCCCATTCTTCTAAGTGAAGTATCACAAGAATGGAAAAACAAACACCACATGTACTCACCGTTAAATTGGTACTAATGGATTAAAACTTATGCGCACATATGGAAGTAACATTCATAGGGTGTTGGGCAGATGGGAGGGGGGAGGAGGGGATGGGTAAACTCAGACCTATCGGGTGCGGTGTGTACTGTCTGGGGGATGGGCATGCTTGTAGCTCTGACTCAGGCAGTGCAAAGGCAATTTATATAACCAAAGCATTCATACCCCCATAATATTCTGAAATAAAAAAATAAAAATAAAAAAATAAAAGACAATCACAGCAAAACAACAACAAAAGGACAACCAATTAAAAACAGGTAGCTCAACCTTTTCTGCAAGTTTAGGACAGAGGATGGAGCTAAACTGTAGAGAACTAAATGATGGTTGCCACACCACGGTAGGCTTTTTAGCATCATGTATGAACAGTTTTGGAAATATTTTCTATTTTTATCACTCAGATTTATTGCTCCTGCTATATGTGAGGTTAGAAAAAGAGAGCTCTCCCACGTCATGGGGCTTTTTAAAAACAATGATGAGATTTGCAGTTAGTGGCCAGTCAGGGAAGGGGGTGCCTGGTTCTCTGTCTTGTTTAAATTCTTCACGATAGTATCCTTGATCATGTTCTGTTGCTGTTGTTTTTGATCATTTATATTTTTAAAGGACAGCTTGATGTAATGGGCCAGTGAGAGTGTCCTACCCTATTTCAAGATTTGGAAGGCTGCGGTTTTTTGAACCAAGAATGATAGTGAGTTTAAAAAATATATTAGTTGTGTTTGAAAATTAACCTTAAATATACTTAAATTTTTCCTTAGGTGCTTTATTATAATAACAACATACCAGGATCTATAAATATTGTGTTTTTGTACACTGTAAAGGGGGATTTGACAATCTTATTTAATAATTTTAAAAATCAGACTTGGAATCCAGAAATCCTAATCTATATAATAGATCGTTAAGGACTTTGAAAGGATGAAGGAGTTATCGACGTGGGTGACAGCGTGGGGGCGTGGAAGGGCCCTGGGTCCCTGAAAGGAGGAGACATCGGCCGCTGTACCTCCCGTCAGTGCTCATCCCCTTGAGCTTTTGCCCTAGATGGGCAGACTGGACGTCTTATTCTGGATACCTGGTAGGTGGGAAAATATGCTGAGGCGACTCGGGAGGCAACATTTCAAAGGCAGCCCTTTCATGGCAGAGTGTGTGGGATCATGGAGAAAATTACTGTCACCTGTGAGTCTCTGGCCTTACCAGGTAGTTAAAGCAAATATACTATGGAAATTCTCCCCAAAAGGGATGACCCACTCAAAACACTCTGCGGTCTACGTCTTACAGGGTGCCTGCCCTGTATGAAGTGACTGAACACTGTCTCATTTGATCCTCACGAATCGCCGTGGGGAGGTGATATTTTCCCATGACACAACAGAGGACGCTGAGATTCAGGGCTGTTGAGTAACTTGACCAAGGTTGCCAAGCTGCCGAGTCACAGTGCCAGGGTGAACCCCGTCGATGTTTCTAAAAATGAGAGGAAGGAGAGGTTGACGCCAGCAAAGTGAACGAGGGAGGCTCAAGGTAGGGAAAACTCGCACTGGACCTTGAAGAATCGGGAGGGATTTTTTAAGATAGAGAGACTGGGGCTAGGGAAGGAGAGAAGGTAGAGACAGAGGGCGTCTTGGGGGGACCAATGGCATGAAGAAGGGCACAGCAGAAGTGTGAAGTTCACACAGGAGACAGAGCATGGCCCTCTTGGACTAATGCACTGACCTCGGTTAGGATGTGGTTTTCGCACTGGGCTCGGAGGCACTTTGCTCCCACAGAGGTGGCCTAAGAGGTGGCCTCAGGGGTGAGGAAGACACTGCAAGGGTGGGACCCTCTCCCTGCCTGTACCAGCAAAGGGGCTCAATGTATGATACTTTGGGGACTCAGCTAAGGCTTTAGTACAGTAGATTCTATGTTAAAAAAAAAAAAGAATTTGCAGCCCACTAGGGCATCAGAATGTTAGAGACAAACCTAGAAAGTTAGTATGGGCCAGATCTTTATGTGACTAGTGGAGTTGGAACTTCAATCTGTAATGTAGACGAGGGAACATCTCTGAACATTTTTTAGAGAGAAACACACAATAAGCCAGTTTTTTCTTTCACCACCTGGAAGATTACACTAGCTGCAGCCTTATAGGAGGGGAAGACTTTAAGGGCAGGGTGAGCAAATAGGATTCCATAGGTTGGAACACTTATGCACTGCTACAGGACTGTAAATTGGTATACCTGTTATTTTAGTTAGAGAAACAGAACCTATGGGATACATATGTATATAGGGAGAGATTTATTATAAGGAATTGGCTCAGGCAATTATGGAGACTGGTAAATCCAAATTTGCAGTGTGGGCAGGCAGGCTGAAGACCCAGGAGATTGGATGGTGTAGATGAGGTCTGAAGGCAGTCTGCAAGAATTCCCTCTTGTTTGGGAAGGCTAGACTTTTGGTTCTTTCCGGACTTTAACTGACTGGATGAGGCCCACCTGCATAATGGAGAATAATCTGCTTATTCAAAATTCACCAATTTAAATGTTATTCTCATCCAAAACACCATCCGACTTGACATATAAAATTAACTATCACATCTGTTTTGGAAAATGATATGGCATTAGCTAAAGAACCCCAAATCCTGTGCTCCAATAATTCCACTCTGTTTGATATCCCAGAGATTGCTCATGTAACGGAAAAATTCCTGACAATGTTTATAGCAACAGTGATTGCAATAGCAAAAAATTGGTAACAACCCCAATACCCATCAACAGCAGAAGGGACGAATACTTTGAGGTCTATTCATACAATGGGATACTGTGTATCACTAAAAGTGAGTGAATTATCACTATGCTCACCAACGGGGAGAAACCTCAGGAACACCACGTTGAAAGAAAAGAGCAAGTTACCAAAAAAATAAGTGGGGTATGATTCCTTTCCTTGAAAGTTTTTAAAAACTTGCAAAATTAAGCATTGTGTTATTTATAGATACAAACGTGAAAAGTGATGCAATTGCAATTTTCAAGCAACTCAAAGATAACTTTCTAAGTTAAGGATGAGCTCTTCACCTGATTTGGCCTGGGGGTCAGGTTGAGGGCAGCTTCAACAATGATTCCAAATTTTTATGATCCAGGGACTGAAAAATAGTAATTTCATTTAAAAAGATGGAAAATTAGGAGGCCGACTTGGCTTGGAAGAGAGGAAACAAGTCTGTTTCAGGAGTACTGACTTGTAAAGTAGCCTTTGACTACTTTGACTACTTTTTTGCTTTGAAACAGCAAACCAGAAGAAAGCTCAGGATCAAAGATGCCCACTTTGAAGTGATCTGAATGCTGAATGTGAACAAGATGGTTAACTAAGAAAGTACTAACAGGTGGGGCGGAAGTCTGAGGCCTTGGCAGATGGTCACATTGCAGTGGCCGAGGGCATTCGTGTTAAAGAGTATAGAAAGCACAGGGAAAGGAGGGAGAGGGAGACGCAGAAGAGGCGGATCATTGATGTGGGAGCAGAAGACGTGTTGAGCTCACGTTTGCAGGACAGGGGTTGTGGGTTCTTGCTCCACACATTTATTAATAACTGTATCACATGTTCTCTGACTTTGTGATCTTCCATGTTCCAGTCCACTTAACTCGGGCACAGAGACATTCCTCCCTTTTTTCCTTGAAGGGTTTCATTCTCTCCTGGTTGGACAAGGCTCCTGTGTGTCGTCCACGCTCATTCTGAGACGGCCTCTTATCTCTGCAGCCTTCCAGGCCAGGTGTTTGCTGCCCAGACTCCCAGCAGCTGACAAGGCGGCTAAAATCTTCATGTATTCTCACATATATGTTGCTGGTGAGCGGCACTGGAGAGGTTCCTTTAACATTTGGGGCCCCAGAATTGACAGCAGTTCTGAGGAATCCCATAATGAAAGGGATTTGCAAGATCTTGCTGGCCTATATACCGATTGGGGCCAGCGTGATCAGCATTTTTTCTAATGCTGGGGTGATGTCAGTATTTAAATTTGATTTAAAGCTGGGAAGAGGAAGTGTCCCAGATCCGGCTTGTATAAATGGGTATGCTGATTTGCAGGAGCTGAATTCGCTTATCCATTAATTCGCTCATCAAATCTTTGCTGAGAACCTACGGTATCTGAAGTAACGTTCAGTGGTTCAGAAGATAGAAAGACATTACTATTAGCTCTAAATAATATGCAGAGTATTAGGGAAGATAAAAGTTGTATATCACAAATTATAATTTAAGGCAAAAAACCAGTAAGTGCTATTGTAGTCAGAGGATAGAATTTACTTTTCCTTGGAAATTCAGGATAGAGTCCTTGACAAATGGAATTTGAACTTAACCTTGAAGGAGGCAAGTCAGAATATTTGGGCACTGAGATTAGTGGAGCACCATTCCAGGAAAATTGCTTTAGAAAATTATCTAGAAAATAGTCAGCTTTGGCTCTAGTTAACCTACTTTGGAAGATAATTTTCATTTTTTAAAAAAGCCTCCAATAACAGCAGCAACAAAACCTTCTAAAATTGTACCAACACATATTAATTTGATTAATACAACAAATTAATACAGTTTATTCTGGTTTATAATTCATGGCTTGGTTTACATGTTGACTTACTGCTTCAAAAGGCATAGGAAGCCAGATATATTATGCAATTGTATTTTACAATCTATCTTAAGATATTTGCACACTTCATTTCAGCTGTTGTTTTGCACCTCCCAAATTCAAAAAGAAGGAAGAAAACATACGAGAATGACACTACCTTATACGTTAGTGACAGGTGAAAGTGATGGGGGGAGACTTGGTCTGAAAGGCTTTTGCCTGAAGAAGGCCGTGGATAAAGAGTTTCTCATTCTCCTGTTACAAGGGTTGCCAATACGTGCCAGCTTGTTTTGTCCTCATGTGGATGCTTTCAGCTGTCCTCATCATATGCATCTCCATCACTTTTCATTTTTTTAAAGGGAGATGGAGAAATAAGAAAAAAATTGTTTCAAATCTACTGTTTAAAGAATGAAGCCATAAGCCCTCTCTTCAGGCCCATTCTAGCAAGCTCAGAAATAAGTCATGAAAGTTTATATATCTATGCACACGTGCGTGCACACACACACACACACACACACGACTAAAAAAGTCGTTCTGTAAGATGTTACATTTCGGCAGTTTTTCATTTAAAGAAAAAGATATTAAACGGTACCTGTAAGAAATAGTCAATGGATGAAACAGAAGCATTTTAAAGGCTTAGAAATCTCCCTCCTTAATGAAATAAAATAGTATATAAAGAAGGCAGATGATGAAAAGCATTTTAAGACTTGCAGAAAGCAAGATTATGGTCACTGCATTCTCGAGGGTGAAGTAAATGGGAATCTGAAAGTGGGGTAGTTACCAGAACCTGCGCCAAGGTTGTTTTTATGGACTTGCTTTCCCTTTGCCAAGCCTGGCGAGGAGCAGGCTTGAGAGCACACGTCACCGTGGCACTCAGCCCTCAGGCTTTGGGGTAAAGCTCCATAATAAAAAATTTAAAAAAAAGAAATTTAAAAAAACTGCTCTAAAAGAAGATAATACTAGATGTATATGCACAGTTGAATTCAACAACTGAATGGCTGATAAAGTTGAATTAATGTACGAGCACAGGTGCATGCTTGGGGGGAGTAATGTCGTCTGTCTGACTTCTTTGTGCTTAGACCTCTCTCCACCTACTCAACCTACCTTGATGCCCTGTAAGACGACTCAGTCTTTTACACTTACTAGCTGTAGCAAAATCCAGAAGGAAACTTTTACTTTAGTCTTGTTCGAAAATGCACTCAGGCAACCCAGAGCAGGGGTGGAATTGGCTGCAATCTTTGTGTGCAACTGTTCTGTTTACACAAACTCTACCCTTCTTTTAGTCAACATTTTTATTTCTAAAACGATTGTTGCATAGGGGCATGCTTAGCTGAATCAGTAGAGAATGGACTACTACAGCTGAAGCTTTTGAACAGCGATTCTCCCATGGCCCCTAAACATTTTGTTAGTATAGCCGGAGACAATGCAGTTCTTGGTTTTCCTTCCTTTAATTCTCAGTGATCAAGACAACTCACACCTCTTCCATTGCACTTTACCACAACTGCTCTTTACCCGGCACCGAAAGGCTGTCAACCACAACATCAGGAACATGTTTCCTCTGCAGAGTGGGTGTTGGTGGCGTGTGGGTGCCAGTGTAGGGGGGGGATTGTGGCTTCAGGTATGAGTAAGAGCTGGTGTCCTACCACCTTCGGTGCCCATCCGAATAGCTGTGGAACATGTTCAGCCCACTGGGCCATCTTCTGTGATCTTTTAAAAAAAATTCCTCTCATCAAAGGTTGAAAGCTACAGAGAGTGGGCATTGCTTTCCAGCACTTGCTCTGGGAAACTTCACCGTAGGATTAGCGGGTAGGTGTGAGTGACCTTCAGAGAAACCTTACAGAAATTTACCCATTGACAGATCACATTACTGACTAAAAGTAAGATTATAGCTTTCATTTTATAAGATAAAAATGCTGGAGTTTGGATGTTCAAACAAGCAAACAAAAAAGAAAATAAGTAACTGAAGAAAGGAGGAAAACATAAAGCTCTCTGCTTGTAAAGCTCTGTTTACCAATGCTTGGGCTCCTCTGTGGTTTTCTCTTTGAGTTAATGCTGTCTTGTGACAGTTTATTTAGCATCAATAAAAAGGTTTGGTTTCTAAGTTCTGCTTTTTGTTGGTGGTTTTTGTTTTTGTTCAGTTTTATAGGGTGTGGAGGTCACAGGGAGGATGGCTTTTTCTTTCCTTTGAGAAAATGGTAGAAGACTATTCCTGAAGACATTTACAATTTTGAAACTGTTAAGAATTTCAAGACCATCCAGTCAATCCTTCAGGGATCAATGTGAAATTATTCCCCCAGGCAACATATCTTCTACTTACTCCTGAATAGTTTTAATTAAATAACTCAGTTGATGGGGCTTCTGGCACTTCCCTTGGGAGATTATTCACAATCCAATAAATCTCAGTGTGAGAAAATTTTTCCTGACTTCAGCTATTTAACCAACTTACATTAAAAAAAAAAAACCCCGTCTTCTTCGTAATCTGTCTCAAGAGAAAGACCCATGTTTCACAGAGTATTGATATAAGAAGGTTTCCAAGGACGGAGATGTAATGTGCACTATTCACATTTACTAGCACTTTAAGTAGCTGCGTGCAACATACCTGCTGAATTTAGTGGGGTGTTGATTGTGGCCAATAAGAATGAACTCTGGGCATGAATTCTGTGAGCATTTAAGTGCACAATATATCAACAGAACACTTAAGAAATTTAACATTTTCATTTCATCAGACTAGCTCTTGAAAACATATCTGTCTCATTTCTTGGCAGGCTACATGAAATTCTATATGTTACTAACATTGACATTTCCAGAATTGCACAGTGAAGGGGTGTGAAGAGGGTGTGTGTGTGTGTGTACTCTGCGTGGATAGGGTAATTTCCTTCATGACATATAAAGAACCCACAACTATAGAAAATTTTAGGTCATCCACTAGTAGATAGAGTATATTTATTTCTCTTTAGAAACTGGATGCTATAATTGGATGTATACTATTTTTCATCTGAGAAACAGCCAGGGAATTCAATCATTGTCTCTGAGATACAGCTTGGTAATGTTAGCATATGTCCCCAAATGAGAACATTTTTTTCCTATCCCATTAGCTTATGACATCAGATTTCTCAAAATATCTTTTTATTATCTTTCAAGAAACATAGTTGTTCATTTAAGTGAAGTAAAAAACATTTATTTGACATAAGGCTTCTAACTTCTTCCCTCTAATTTTCTTAAATCCTAGAAATGGTTCTTCAAACAATGAGCATTTAATAAGATGGAAATATTTCCAGCTACTGGCATTGTGTTTCTTGGAGCTGACACAGTGTTTGAATTTTTATTCTTAACATGGTCTATTATGTTTTCAGTGAAAATAGCAGAATTGAACCAAAGGGAAAATTGTTAAACCTTGTTGCTCAAATGACACTTTGAGGTATTCAAGTCTGTTTTGTTGGATGAATGTTGATAACAGTAATTTTAAAATGTGTGTAAACCCTTTCTAAATCTGTTGAATAGATATTTATTGTCTGCTGTGAGGAAAAGAAGAAATGAGTAAGAAGGTCTTTGTTTTGAGAAGTCTATGATCTAAGAGGGGAGTGTGCACCTGTTTACCTGCAAACACGTGGGCCGAGTAGCCATAATGCAGGCTGGGCTGTGGGAAATAGCATACAATGAAGTTTTGGGAGTCGAGAGGTGGCAGAGATTACTTCTGGTTTGGGGGACCCATGGCCTGGAAATCTGGGCATGATTTGGATGGGTGGACGTGAGGGATGGCGGGAAGAGGCAGGAGCTCCCACAGGAAGACGCATCACCAGAAACGTCTCATACAAGGGAAACGCTCTTTGTGTTTGGGGCATACAAAAAACACATTTGGTCATAGGCTTGGGGGCAGGTCAGAGGGTGCGAGGTCTAGATTTGGGACTTCGTTTGGTGGTTAGCGAAGTTTTCAGATAGTGGAAGTCACACGATGGCCATGGTTTGGAGCCGTTACCCCAGCAAGAGTGCGTGCAATAATGCAGCGTTGGGGAATCAGGTAGGGCACAGGGAGGCCCGTGGCCTGTAGTGAGCAGGACGCTGTGTCACCCATCACAGGCCAAGGAAGCCGCCCTCCTCAAGTGCCTTCTTCCAATTCCAGCCCCCCGCCCGCCGTCTTTCATTCCGTGAATATGTATTGAGTCTCTGTCATGCTCTGGGGGCTGCGTGAGGTTAGAGGTACGTAGAAGAAACATCCCAGTCCCTGATCGCAAGCTCAAGACTCCATTACGGTATGATCAGGTGCTTGCTAGAGTGTGGGTGCAGAGGACTGGTATTGGTGGAGCTGGGAGGGGGCAGCGGCAGTGTGTGTGTGTGTGTGTGTGTCAGAAGGAGGGTTGTGGAGAGAGGGAGGGGGTCATTCAGGAAGCTTCAGAGAGCCAAAGACGCTTGCGCTTACTCATGAGGGAAGATTAGAACTTCCCAGGGTGAAGGATGGTCATGCTGTCAGCAGGACGGCATTCCTGCTGGAGGGAAATCACACTGATGGCACAAAAGCAAAGCGAGGCTGGTGTGCTTGAGAATGGCAGGTGCTTAATAAAGCCCAAATACAAGTTAGTGTAAGTGGGAAGTGGTGCCAGGTGGTGAACTTGGAGGGGTGGGTAGTGAAGATGAAGAAACTTGATGTACTGTCAGCAGGAGCTCCAGAGTTTTGCCTGGAAGAAGGTGATTCAGAACACTTGATTTGGAGCTGTGTTTGCATAACACGCCCACATTCTTACTTAGGTGCATCTTCTTTGCAGCAGGATGGGAGTAGGAGCTATAGTCCCTGCTAGTTACATTTTTGTCTGACAAATGTACACCATTCTAAGATATTTTGACATTATTCTTTAGGCAATGGGGAGCCACCAAGAATTTCGATTAGGTGAGTGGTTTGCAGTTTAGAAAGAGCACTCAAACAGGCTTCCAGAAGGGAGATTGTAAGCAAAGGAGAAAAAAGGGAAGATTAGTTGGGAGGCTGTGATGGGGTGAATTATGTCCCCCCACAAATTCCTGTGTTGAAGTCCTAACTCCCAGTATCTCAGAAGGTGGCTGTATTTGGAGAATGGGTCTCTAAAGAGGTAACTGAGTTAAAATGAGGTCATTAGGGTGGGCTGTAATCCAATATGACTGGTGTCCATATAAGAAGAAGAGATTAGGACACAGAGGGTTCGTCTGCCAGCCAAGGAGTGAGGCCTCAAAAGGAATCAGCCCTGCTGGCAGGTTAATTTTGGATTTCTAGACTCCAGAATTGTGAAAAAATAAGTTTCTGTTGTTTAAGTCACCCAGTCTGTGGCAGTCCTAGGAAATGAATACAGAGGCTGTAGTAATAAGTCAGACAAGAAGTGACAAAGAATCAGATTAAGGCAGCACAAGTGGGGAGAAAGCAGCTGGGGCGTATTCGAGATAAATTTTCTCCTGCGTGGATGTTCCAGGCGTTCCCTCAGGAACTAGAAATATTGTATAAATTAGATGATGTAGCTCCTGCCCTCATCCCTGTCACATACCAGGAGGGGAGACAAGCAGACATATCGCTGTCTGAAAAATGTTCTGGTAGGGATACACCATCGAGGGGCTCTCAGCATCCTTAGGATGACCACTGTCATCCTCGTTCAACTTGGGTCAAGTTGTCAGGGGAACACATGACGATTGGTGGAGAAGGAGGAGTTAGGCAGAGAAAGAGCAGGGTAGGTGCGTCCTCTACAGTAGGGACAGGATGTGCAAAGGTCCAGAGAATAAAGAGAGCAGGAGGTATATGAGGCTGGAAAACGAGCCCATTATCCAGAAATGTAATGCACGTGGTGGGAATGGGGCTAGACATACAAGCAGAGAGGTAGGCAGGGGCCAAATGCTCAGTGGGTCTATGTGCCGTGTGCAGAAACGTATGCTTATCACAAGGGGACTGAAAGTTTATTGAGGGGTTTTTATGTCTTTGAGAGAAATATCAGATTGATGGTGTTAGGGAGAGTCGTTCATATGGGAGCAAGACTGGAGCGAAGGGGCTGGGTAGCAGTCTATCTTAGTCATGTGGGGGAGAGAATGGCAACTTGGACTAGAATAGGGGTGATGGGGACAGAGCAGGGGCCAAGTCAGAGAGATATTTAAAGAGTAGACACTTTCTAGCAATTGAGTGCGTGAGTGGGTAAGGGAAGAGATGGTAAGAATGACACCCAATTTATGAACAATAGGGAGACTGGGAAGAAGCCAGTTTGGAGAGGGGGATGTGGATTTAGGGGTATCTGCGAAGAGAAAGTGGAGAAAAAAGTTCGAAAATTTAAAGAAGTTGTGTCCTTTGGCCACGTGGTTTATCTACTCAGGAGATTCTAGGAGGTAAGTTTGGCATTCTGTTTCTTTGCAGAGATCATACTGCATTTCCCACCCCCGTTTGTATTTGGTTGTGCACTAAGTACTTGTACCAGGGCACTCTCCCAGTTTTCTAGACATATCAGTGAGACTCACTGGCTTTAATTTCATGACCAATCTAGAGTTCCCCTTTGGGATGTCACCCATTGAAAAAATACTTGTTCTGAAGCATGGCAGCCATTCACGAACACCAGAAGTGCATTTTGTCCAACAGGCTGGCTTGTAGCACCTGCAGAGCAAGGTGAATGGAAGTTTCCTATTCCTGGATAGAAAATTTTGTTTGGTTCATGAGTTAGGTCGAGGGTTTGTCATTTCTTCAAAGTAATATGTCACCTATATTCCAATATGGTTCCAATGGAAAATTTAGGAATTCTCTAATAGTTTCCTCTATAAAGGTGGAACCAAATGATTCCTTTAGCATCCTTGTCACTCAGAGCTTTTGCTGTGTATCCTGTTTTCAAATGCTATCAAGTTTCTCTCACTCACTTTCTCTCTTTGATGTATTGAAAAACTTTTTGGCATTTATTTTGGAGTCTTTTGCAAGTTATTTTTCAAATACTCTTTTGGCCTCATTACTTATTTGTACCTCTGGGCTTTATAATTCTCCCCAGTTGAATGGCCCTTTTGTTTTTTTGACAATACCTTCATCCTACTCTTGCCCTTTGACTTTGCCTGTTTAGCCATAAGGGGTTTTATTTTAAGCACCTAGCCCTTTAGAGCCATTAGCATATATTTCCCCCAGACTTTCAAAAATATGTTTTTCAGTAGCCTTGGGGTTTCTTTTGGGATTTTCACGTTTTCAACTGTACCTTTTATTTTTTTAAACCAGAATATTTGCATTTTATTGTAGTTTCCATTTGTAATGATGCAAAAATTTCCAATGAACTTTTTTGACTTTGCCTTTCTAGTCAGAATTGCCTTTAGTCATTTGATCATACAGGTGCTTCAAAGTGCATACTGTATGTATGTATTCCATTCCACAATGCAATATAAATTTCAATATATTTTTATTTCTGTGGATTCAGGAACTAGTCATATGTGCAATCCAAATGTAGTGGGCCCATAATTTTTTCAGAGGTGGAATTCAAGATAGAATGTAGATAGTTTAAGTAGTCCATCAGTCCTTCCTAGTTTAATTTTTCAGTCTGCTCCATTTTGCATAGTATTTGCTCTTAGTTTTATGGTATTGGCTAGGTGGTCTATGGCATAATACAAGAAGCTAGTTTCCATCTTGTAAAATTTGAGGCTTCTATAGCAGTTGCTATTTGGATAGGATTTCTGTGCAGACTGTCCTCTGTAAGTGATGGTGAATCATTATTTTTAAAGTCTAAAGGCATGATACGCCATTGATTTTTATTGATTAACCTTTTTCCATCCTAAATCAGATGTGTCACTTATATCGAGGTTGTCCCTTTCTTGCAAGTTTTTCATTAATCCTCTTAATTTTTGGGGGGCCTCTGGGATGTGTGGAGATGAAGTTATGAATTTCTGTTGGTCAGTTCCCAGATAAAGAGGGTGATAGAGGTTTCGCTAGGGAACAGCAAATTTTTTTAAAAAAGGCAGTGCTGACGGAGTAAGGCAGGGACAAAGTGGGGAGAGCTCTGTAGCCGTTGGTGCTGAGACCTGAAAAGTCATGCGTGGGGAAGGGGACAGGGTTCCGACCAGCCAAAGCTTCAGTCCTCCTGAGTTGACCCCCGTCCAATCCCCAGTCTTGTCTTCCTGCAACACGACCCTTCCTCTCCAACATTATGCTGTATTTTGCTATTTTGTTACCATATTTCCTTTTCAAATCCACTGTCCTGCCAATTTTTACCTGCTCTCACCACCTTAAAGCTGTTTGAGGGTTGCCAGAGTGGAGATATGGCTAAAACTGCACCCTCAAAGTTGGAGAAGACTTCACCGAAGATCACATTTGAGGAGGCTTTCAGAGGAATATAAGGTTTGAGGATTTCCACAGACAGAACAGCCTGCACAAGTGAGTGGACAAGGGAGGTAGCCACATGAGGGCTTTGAGTGGCCTTGCAGTGACAGTGATTATGGGCCATGGTCAGACGCTGTGAGAGAGGAGGACAGCGAGAGAGAGGAGAGAGGTTTAGAGACAGATGTGTGTGCATGAATCCATGAAGCTAGAAGTATTGAAACTGCAGGTTTGCAAGCATGAAGGGCCATGATCAGATTTATATTTGGGAAGGAATGCTCTCCCAGAGAAAAGATTGGATATAAATTTCCATTGCCTCAGCAAGAATAACTGAGCAGTTGCATTTGCAGGTAGCAGTGACCAGTTGTACACACATAAAGAAAGGACACGTGTGCAAGACAGAGTTACGCTGCGTGAGTGAGATTACATTTTTATATAAAGGACTCAGAATTAATAGTTTATATTTGTCACTTTAGGAGCCATGATGTGCTATAGGATATACATCTACTATTCTGGTACATAGTAACCTTTGCTTTTATTGTATTAAGAAATTGAATCAAAGTGGGGGTTCAAATACCGACTCTACCTTCACTAGCCACAAGCTTTGTTATAAGAGCTTTAAAATGACAGTAATAATAATGGTGCCTAAATGTAGGGTGAGATTCAATGAAATATTCCTTTGGAAGTGCTATTATACCACTGCTGTATTGTAAATACTTAGTATACATTAAATTATTCTACTATTATTAATTGGCCAAAATAACAACAAAAAGAAAAATGAACTAAAGCTGTTTTTCTTTTGAAGAAGGATTATGAGTAGGACTGGGTAGAGAGAGAACTACAGAGGACAGATTTTTCATGATAGTAAAAAAGAGAAGTATCAAGATTTCTCAAATAGGCTGGGAGCAGTGGCTCACGCCTGTCATCCTAGCACTTTGGGAGGCCAAGGCGGGAGGACTGCTTGAGGCCAGGAGCTTGAGACCAGCCTGAGCAACAAAGGGGGACCCCTGTCTCTACAAAAAAAAAAAAAATTAGCCAGGCGTGGTACCTGTAGTCCCAGCTACTCAGGAGGCTGAGGCAGGAGGCTCGCTTGAGGCCAGGAGTTCAAGGCTGCGGTGAGCTATGATTGTACCGCTCTCCAGCCTGGGTGACAGAGACCCTGTTTCAAAAAAAAAAGAAAAAAAAAGATTTCTCAAATAATATAAACATGAAGAAAGGGAGGCATTGGTGAGACAAGTAAGTGATTATATATTATAGACTGCGTGGAGCATTGCTTTTGTCTTGTATCTGAGTGGACATTTGAAGGTCGTAGTAGATGTATTTTCCATAGGAAATTCCTGTGTTTCGAAAGATAAAGTGGCAGTTTATAAAAGTGAAGAGCAAAGAGACCGCTAGTCTACTGTTTATTGTAACAAATGGGTGTAGAGAAATAAGTTCATTTGTAGTATCTTTCTGAGGAAATAAAATAGTTAAGAAAATCTTGTCTTTCCCATTCCCGGTTTTGGGTTTGAGCCTATGTGGAAAGAGTCAGGACAAAAGTAGAGGAAGGTAAGAGGACAGCCCGTGTTTCTTACAGTAGCTGACTTTTTTTTTTTTTTTGAGAATTTCATTTTTAAAATCCTTGTTCAGTGTTTGGTGCTATTCAGTAAATTACACATCTTGTCCCTAGTAGTTATGAATCAGGCATGATAAACAATTGGTTTTGTCAGACTTAAGAATCCTGCCCTGCGTTGTTCCGCAAAATAAGATGAAGATATGCTTTGTCCAGTGCCGTTTATTTCACACAGAGATAATATGCTCTGTCTCTTCAGCATTTATTTATTGTTAAAATTTAGATAATCTTCTTGCCTCCAGTTCTTTCAAAAAGTGGGACCATTAGCTTTGTTTTGATACTAGACATTGTTTGAAGGGTTTTATCTGCCTCCCCGGTGATCCTTTAAATATTATGGTGAAAATGAAATGTTTTGTCTTATGTGATAAAATTCCCTAGTTCAAAGCTTCTTTTTCAATATTTCAGATATTTTTTGTGGCTATATAAAAGGTCATTTTCTTTTTCTCCTATGTTTGGAAAAAGATCCCCGACAGCTTTTCTGGAATGTTTGAATTGCCTGAGATTCTCCAATACTTTTCCTCACTTTGAGCATAATGGAAACGGAGAGGCCACAGCCCGTTTTTGGTCATCCTTGAGAAATGAAGCAGCAAATTAGCTTAGATAATATCCAGTACTCATTTGACACAGTCATTGGAGCCTCAACTGTCAAACAATTTCTGTTTAAAGCTTTAACCTTTTTCTATGTTTGACATTTCTTTCCCTTTTGCTCTTTTCTCTTGTTTTGGCTGCCAGATCCTACATTATTTTTCGAATGCTCCTTCATCGTTCCTTTCTAGGCTTTGGGCATGCTTCCCATTATGTCCTGCATCTTCCAGTTGCATCCTGTGTCCACACAGAGTGCAGCAACGAGCTCACTCTTCCCGAAGTGTCACTATCTGGCCCTACACATTCAGTCCATGAAATTAAGCAGGCGCATATTGGCCAATGTTCCAAGCCTTCTCCTTTTCATCTGTATTTTCAATGCGTCCCCCGTGCGTACCGGGATGTCCGTAAGTGCACCTGCTGCTGGCTTTGCACCAGGTCTGTGTGTGCTCCTCTGACTGGGCTGTAACTCCTCTCACAGTGCCCCCCTCACACGGTTCACATCCCAGTGTATGCTGTAACTTTCTGCTTAGTTTCCTGGCTTCCTTACTAGTTTCTAAGCCCTGTGAGGATAGGGACCATGTCTGTGCTATTATCCACTCTCTCCCTAATATCTTCTTGAGTCCCTGTCATGTATTAGGCCCTTACTAAATATTTTTAACCTAATTAGTGACTGCAGCAAGTGATTTTTTTGGTAAGCTCCTGAAGGAGCTTCCCTGAAGGGCAGTGATAGGTCTTGCTCACCTTTATATCCCATAAACATTGCCTTGCAAATCTTTTTGCAATAGACTCTTAAGGGTTGATTTGTTTAATTGAGATGAACTCCCCTCGTTGTTGAAGACTAAGTACTATGTAACACGTGGGACTGCCTTGGCTGTGTCCTTCTCTAGGCTTGGTGTGGCCTGTTGTGCCATAGAGTTCTTCTGATGTTGCCTTGGATGGTCAGGCTCAGCGAGCATCTGACTCGTTTTCAAGGTTTGAATTCAGGAGCTCTTGGCAATTATAAAGCTTTTCACTCCTCTGCACAGTAGATACAAACTACTCATGTTTTCCTTCACCAAACCTTTCCCCCTGTTATCTCAAAGCATAGTCAGCAATGGATTAATTACTAGACTGGAGACTCAATCTTTGGTCTTTTTCAATGACATTGTTTTCCCCAACAAGTTGTATTACGAATTATAGATATATTTATACACATAACTCAGGGCATACCCGACGGTGTGGAAGGCAAAAGAGAGATGAAAGTAGCCACTGGGGAAAGTGAACTTAAACTAACAAGACCAACAACTAAACTAAACTACTGATGACACTAACACGCTAAAATCAGGTAGGAAAACATGTAAATTCCTCTGCTTTATTTAAAAAAAATCAACCAGTAGCTGAGACCATATCTTAGGTGCAGTACTGTGAATGCAGAGGTGAATGTGGGTTAAAACAGACAACCTACCGAATGGGGGAAAACATTCGCATGCTACACATCTGATAAAGGCTGATAACCAGAACCTACACAGAACTCAAGTAAATCAGCAAGAAAAAAAAATCAAACAACTCCATTAAAAAATGGGCAAAAGATGTGAACAGAAGCTTTTCAAAAGAAGACAGAATAATGGCCTATAAACATATGAAAAAATGCTCAACATCACTAATCATCAGAGAAATGCCAATCAAACCCACAATGAGATATCACCTAACCCCAGTGAGAATGGCTTTTATCAAAAAGTCCCAAAATAATAGATGCTGGCGTGGATGCAGAGAGATAGAAACACACACTGTTGGTGGGACTGCAAATTACTGCAACCTCTATGGAAAATAGTATGGAGATTCCTCAAAGACCTAAAAGTAGAGCTACCATTTGATTCAGCAATCCCACTACTGAATGTTTACCCAAAGGAAAAATGCCAATTTGTCAAAAAGACACTTGCACTAGAATGTTTATAGCAGCACAATTCACAATCTCAAAGATGTGGAATCAACCCAAGTGCCCATCAATTCTTGAATGGATTAATTAAATGTGATATATGTATACGATGGAGTACTACTCAGCCATAAAAAATGAATTAATACCTTTTGCCACAATCTGGATGGAACTGGAGACCATTCTCCTAAGTGAAATATCCAAAGAATGGAAAAACAAATACCACATGTACTCACTATTAAATTGGAACTAACTGATCAGCACTCATGTGCACAGATGGAAGTAAAACTCAATGGAAATCAAGCAGGTCAGAGCGGGGAGGAGGGGATGGGTGAAATCGTACCTAACGGGTACAATGCACACTATCTGGGTGATGGGCACACTTATAACTTTGACTCAAGCGCTACAAAAGCAATCCATGTAACCAAAACATTTGTACCCCCATAATATTCTGAAATAATAAAAAAAAATATGAGCATAAAATGTCTGACCTAGTCTGAGGAGGAGGAGTGATCCAGAAAAGCCTAATGGAAGAGGCAACACCTGACTGCAAAGGCCAGAGGCAGGAAGCAGGGGACGGATGGAGGGAAAGATGGTTCTAGAGGAGGAAGCAACCTATTCTAGAGTTCCGAGGTGAGGCTGGCTGTGATGAACGGAGGGCCTGAGAGTCAGTCCGAGAGCGAGGCGAGTGGTGGACCAGAGTTGAAACTTGGAGAAACCATGGCTAGTCCCAGTAGGCCTTATAATATATGCTACGACATGTGAATTGTATCCCGAAGGCTTTGGGGATACATGGAACTTTAAGCTAGGGATGAACAGGGCCAGATTTGTTTTACAAAGATTGCTCTAGCTGTACCATGTAATGTGTCAGGAGAGTAATAACAGGGCTTTTGTAATCATCGCCCGGGGAGACAGGATGGTAAGAACCTGTTCAGGTGGGAAAGCAGAGAGGTAAGCAGATTTAAGGCTATTAGGGAGGAAGAAGTGACAGAATTTGGGGGCAAGTGAAGTGAGAGGGGTGGGCAAAAAAAGAGGTGAAGACCGGATTCTGACTTGGGTGGATGGGATGCTACGTGCCAAGACAGAGACCGTCAGAAGGATGCCCCGTCACAAAGGTTCAGAATTTATATGCAGAATGTTGTACTGCTATCTCAGCATCCCTTAGAGCAAAATGGGTGGGAATATATGGGAATACTCATTTTGGGGTGCACATATTGAGCATGAAAATCTTCTCTGGTATTCTCTTATATACAAAATGCATAAAAAGCACAGTTCATGCCCTTAGTAGGTTTATACTGTAGTATATGAACCATTTATTCACTGCGGAAGATGAAGCTAAGATCTCTAGTCCAACGACTCATCAGAAAATATTATTTTGTGGTTTGACTCTTGTCTAAACATCAAGAAAATATACTTTTTGCTTTACTTTATAAATCAAACACATCATTGTTTCCTGTTGAGATGATAAATGTTTTGAGTCATAGCTTTCTGGAAAACATTTTATTGCATACAGATTAGTCTGACAGTCTATTTTTTTTACCTTTTATTTTTAATTCTTTTAAGGAGACATAGTTCATTTTCAGGGTCCAAACTGTATTTCGGGAGAGAGAAAGGAGGGACGGGTAGATAGATGGTCAACGTCATAGTAAACTATTCCTTAAGACTAGGGTATTCTTAAATTCTGTTATTGACAATTGGTTTTGTCTTGTTTATCTTATATGATTTTATAAGTCACTATGTACCAAATTAATCTCTTCCCAAAATATACAGTGAAGTTTTTAGTTTTGTGTGTGGCATATCACAAAGAAATCACAAATCACCATCTGGGTGGTTATCTTTGGTTGCTTAAGTCATCAGTGATTTATTTATATGCATCACTTAGATGCCTAATTTAAGCCTGTGAGTAAATTATTCCTGCTGTTAAATACAATTGAATCTATTGATAGGCAAAAAAAGATGCTTTGTTCTCACCGTTGCTCTACAGAAATATACCTCTGACATGAAATAGCATAGCTGCGATGAGCTTCATCTTGATTGAAGCACATTAGGGTGATTTGTAATTGCTACCGCTGGCTCTGGCACATCTCGTGATTTGACTCTGATCCCCAAATTTTATGGCTTTTTGTTTTGTTTTGCTTTTAAAAGGCAAACCCATAAACGTGAAAAATGTAATTCCAAGATAATGGAGTTAGTAAGCCATTACTGAAGGCAATTCCAGAGGAAAATTGAGAGCGTAAAATGATGACTTTAAAATATTTAAAATTATGGAGGTGGAAATTAAATTGCAGACTTTAGGGGGAGGAGTGTGTACTGTGCAAGGGAAATGGAAGTCATCCCTAATTTGGAGACTGAGTTTGTAGTGAGATAAAAGAGCCAAGGAGAATGGCAAACATCAAGTTTAAATATTTCAGAAGTAACCATTTCAATTAGTTTCTGTGTTTAAAAAGGGCACACAGCAATAGGACATGCAAATTCATAGGAGGCATATTTGTCTAAGCTCTTTCTGACCTAGCTTTAAACAGTGTATTTGATAACTCACTGTAATCTGGGAAATAATTCTGTTTGTTTTTTCTATTTCATCTCTCCTTCCATTGTTTATAATTTTAATGTGGCTTTTAGATGAATTCTAGCAAATGGAGCGCCACAGCACAATGAACAGCATCTAGGGACCTTTGGTTAGTTACCTTAATATTGAATTCATTTATTAGATTAAAAATACATCATCCAGAATCTTTGATCATTTACTAAAATGTCTATACATTTCTGTATATTTCCACTTATTCTGCTACTAATAAATTAAAGCAAGTAGCAATGACTCTAAACCCCATCAGATCCAATGTTCTTTTTCACAATAAGTACTTTATAAATCCTGAACTATTTTGCAATCATATTCATAGATAATGAAAACTATCTACATACATAATTCCACAAGAATAAATACATGCTCCAAGTATAATATAAGGAAGATATAACATGAAAGTAATTTATAATGAGATAGTCTGTATTTTAATATGTAGATGCTCAGGCACTATTATGTGAGAAGACAAACTGAGGTGGTGAAGTATCACCTCCATTTAGAGTCACCGGGAACTACAACTGCAAGACTCGATTACCCTGAATGGTATTGTCATCAATGATGCTGTTTCCAAAATGAACAACTCCTGGTAAAGTCCAATACTTCAAACTGAAATCTCTCAATTTAAACTGAACAGGAGTAGAATTTTTAAAAAATCAGAATGTGCTAAAATAGTTCAAATATATAATATTTCGTGGACGTTTTCTTATACCAACTTACTTTGAGATGAGGCAGGACCTCTTGTATTATTAATTGTAATTCCTTTGAGAGTTGTTAGGGTTGGTCCAGAACTTAGAACATTGTCTTAAATATAGGAGGTTTTCAATTGATGGTTATTTGTGTGTTAGTTACTTTAGAGCATGGACATTTCTATTTTATTGAGAGTAACAGAGTGACAGCTGAATGCAACTGAAATGGTTTTGGTTGTCATTCTCAATTAGAAGAAGGGCCAAAAGTCTAGTCTATCTTGCCTTTCCTTCTTTTTCCAATTTCTTTCAGTAGAAATGCTTTTCTAAAAGAGCAACATATAGGACCCGGCACAAACACTGAACTCTGTAGCTCTTCGGTGAGAAAATTGGAAGCAGGCAGAACAATCTCAAGAAATTGTCAACCACAGGTTCAAGTCAAAATCTGAAAAGAAATAATCTGCCCTTGGTTTTTGAACACAATGGATTAATTGACGTATGGTGTGCGTTGTGAGTTTCTCTTCTGGTAGTGCTAATGAAGTTGAACTAAGTCCTTCTTTTTCTTCCTTGCATAGCCGATGGCACCAATATGAGGTGGTTGACTGGAACTAATCAAAGAAGGTCTCGTCAAACTCATTGGACATGCTAAGAGTCAGAGATGTTTTGTATGTGTTATAGGGAATATTGTATAGAAAGGCAGAATTTCAGAGCCAGAGATTTTTCACATCCTGACATAATATGCACAAACCAAATTCTTGAACAGTATTATAAATACTGGACATTTTAGGTCATTATTCTGAAATAATGCTAAGAACATATAATCACAATGAGACAGTTTCCCAAATTTTGGAAATGCCTCTAACAGAGGTGATGCATTTCCCCCAACTCACTTCGTTTCCGGAAACCTCATTAAGAGCAGTAGAAATGATAGAGAAGGCATGGGATGCCATTTTTTCTCTCCCACACGTTAATAAGAAATGTCTTCTTTCCTTTCCTCCCTTTCCAACGTGGTAGTCTATAATTCTCCAGTTCTCTTAGCCCATCTGAGATTTCTCCCCTTTCTCCTGGGCTGGTCCCTTGCTTGGTAACATGCAGGCTGAGCATTTGACCAGGACACTTGAGGCCTAGGAGGAGAGTTCTCTACTCTCGTGGCTTCTGCCTGTTCCTGAGGTCTGTGCTTGCAAAGGGACTTCTACCACCTCCTCCTCAGCTGCTCTTGGGATCTACCCCACACGTGTAATTTAAATGATACTTGACAAAGGTTGTCATTCTGCGAGGAAGATACACGTTTGCCAACTTGGCTCTAAGGCGATCCACGTTTTTGAAGATGCACGCTTAAATGCATAGACACAGAGTAATGAAACCCTGGAGTTGTTTCAGGCAGTTTTTCACTCAGACAGAAATAGATGTTTAGAAAATAAAAAGTTTATTTTGTTTTCTAATTATAGTCAAACCAGTCCTTTTCCCACTTGGAGAAATGAGAAACTTAAATGGCAAAGTAATCGATCTCTGATCTGTGATAGTAACAATCTTTCAGGCGCGTTTATCTCCTCGATCAAGGACTTGTTTTTCCAAAGCTCTGCCAATCTATTTTCTAAAATGTTCCCGTGTTCATGTTCCTTCCTGTGATAACCTTGATAGTCTCAAGATGCCTGTCTCTTCTCCATGGGTTTCTGAAAAGGTCAGGGGGTGGAGACAGGGAAGGTGTTGCTGGTGGATGCGGGGCTGGCAAGCACGGTGGCGCATCTCCAGGGGCAGCTTAGGTCACCGTCGGGTTGCTGGTGCTGGAGGAGTCTGCCCATCAGAAGTGATCTTTTCTTCCATCTCTACTCCACTAAACAGTGTCGTTTATGCCTTGGAGCACCTTTGTCTAGTTATAAGGAACCAGTGGATCAAACTGTTTGTTGTGATTAGTCCCATAAATGCTCTTTACCCATTAGCCACTTGTGTGGTGTTATCTCCCACCTACAGCTGAGAAGAGAGAGAAATAGATCGTGTCTGTTACATGATCTGGGGTTCAAAGACTGGCTCTTCTTTTTACTTCCCTGGCCTGAGTTTCATCATCTATAAAATGATGTAATAATGCATACCCCATTGGATTGTTGTATATATTAAAATGAAATATAAACAAAGCATTTAGCATACATAATATATACTCAAGAAGCTCTTGCTATTATTATTATTACTATTATTAGGTTAGACCTAGAGATTGGACTATCACCCTTCTTAATGAGGAACGTGAAATGTAGCCAAAACCCTCAGCAAACCAGAGGTAAAGTTTTTTCTAACCCTCAGTAGGGAGGAATTTCATGTCCAAAAATGTAAAGAATTTTGTGGTCTAGACATCGCAGTCTCAAAATTTATGGAGTTTTATATATTCTTTCTTAGAACTAAGGAATAAAAAGACATGTGGATATAAAGAAGCAAACAAAAAGCATACAATGGGTACCATTTTAAAAGTAGTCACTCCCTTCATGACAGCACTGCTGATTTGGGCATCTCCTGGATTTGCACAACTGTCTTCCCATAATAAGGTTTGACCATTTTATGTTGAAATGAAGATTTTGAGTAGATATAAAAAATGAAGAATTTACTGTACTCAATTGAACAAAAAGTTAAGTTCACAGCCAAGAAATATAATTAAGAGGTATCTTTTTGTGGGCAAAGAGTCTGTTCAGTATATTCATGAGTAATAAGAATGTATTTGTATAGCATGTTCCACTGTACTTTGAGAAAAGAATTTAAGACAGATTTTTTTAAAAAAAGTATGCCCAAGTATTTACTTCTTTTTTTTAGTCAAGTGATTGGAAGATAAATGAAACGGTAGTATTTGGGGCAGGGAGTGTGCTGAAAAGAGCGGCTGCTTCCGATGAGAGTTAAGAACGCCCACCTTATTGTGAGTGACACTGGGTGATTTCCTAAACACCTGTGAACACCAGTGTTCCCACCTGTACAAGGTGGGATGCCGGCTTGAAGGAGCAGGTGAGGTCGTGAGTGCTTGGCCCAGTTGTGCCTATTCTGTGGGCATTGACTTTAAAGTTGTTCTTTGTACACACTTTGGAACAACATCTATTTAGGGGCCATTTTCAATCTGTTTTGGGCCCAACTACCAAAAAGAAGGCAGTTCCCAGAACCGAATTTAATAGCTCAACGTTCTAGTTGGATAAATGTCAATATTTGGAGAAGGGATACTGCAGCACAATAACTTTCTGCTCATCCACTCTGTCCTTTACCCTTTACTCAAGGGCAAGACTGAGAACTCCACGGCAATCTCCAGCATCCCAAACCATCTCACCAAAGCTTTGTCTGAATTTTATGACATTTATGACTCACATAAAAAAAATAGGATTAACCTATGCTTGTCAATATGGGCTGGTCTCAAGGGAGACAGAGAAACTTGTATTTTTTAGCTAACAGAATGTTGGACAGTTTCAATGAACGTTGTTTCTTGTACACCAGTATGTTGAGCTAACTCACTTCACTCACACCTGGTTTGATATTTGTGGCTTTAGTTCCACCCCTGATAACTCATTATTGTCCCCCTTTCCTACCTGACTACAGTATGGTCCCCATACCATAGTATGTACTCAGTTTTCCTCATATCACTCAAGGTGCTATAGCAAAAACATTCCTTCTGCTCTGCCACCTGTCTTGTCTCCCTTTTCTCTTATAGACTCCCAAATCCCCACTCCCCTGCTTCTAATAAACTTCAAATTTTGGAATATCTTTAGATTCAGAGAAAATTGGGAAAGATGGTACAAAGAGTCCCCAGGTACCCCTTACCCCGTTTCCCACCTTGTTAACATCCCACATTATTGTGGTATATTTGTTAAAACAGAGAAACTGAAATTATTTAATAGTATACTATATTAACTAAGGTCTAGACTTTATGTGAACTTCACCAGTTTTTACATTATTGTCCTCTTCCTGTTCCAGGGTCCACCTCAGGCCACCACATTGCATTGAATTATCACTTCTCCCTGTCTCCTCTGGTCTGTAACAGTTTCTGTCTGTCCTTGTTTTTGTGACCTTGGGAGTCTTGAGGAATACTAGCCCAGGATCCTGGAGAGTGTCCCCCAGTTGGGGTTGGTCTGATGTTTTTCTCATGGTTAGACTGGGGATGTAGGATTTTGGAAAGAATACCATAGGGGTGAAGCCCTTCTCATCACATCATATCAGCGGGTATCCAATACCCATACAGCATCACTGGCAATGTTGATCTCCATCACTTGGTTAAGGTGTGTTTGCCATGTTTCTCCGCTGTAAAGTTACTATTTTTCTTTTCTGTACTCTCATCTTTGGACTAGAGTCACCAAGTTTGGCCCACCCTTACAGAGGCTCCTCCCTCTTTGGAAAATTACTAACACAAAGCCCAAGAATAGAAAAGCAACATTGAGAGAGAATTTAAAGTATGTAAAATAAATAAATGGGAAAGGCTCAGGATCCCATTGTCCCATTTCATCTTCCCATTTCCTGTTCAGCTCTTGTTCATAGCACACATATTTTTTGACTGTTAACGAAGAGTAGATATCATCGATAATTTTTTTCTGCACATTTTATCACAGACATTTCCAATGTTGACATACTGATATCTTTATCTTTCATAATTCACTTAACTCTATTAAGTTTCTACACATTTAGATTATTTCCAATATTTGCTATTTCAACTAATACTCGATAGCCATCTTCACATGTATAATGCTTTTCAAAAAAGTCATTGTTTCCTAGGATTGACTTGTAGACATTTCTGTTGATGTATAAAGAACACAAATTGAATGCTGAATAAATATATTATTATTATTATTAACTGTCATCCTATTTCAAATCTCATTTTAAATCCAAGATAGATGAAATTGCTGCCACTTCTGTCTCTTTCCTGGACTATTGGCTTTGCTGCACAGATCCGATGATTACAGCTGTCCCTGCAAACAGTCATGCTCACACTGGTTTTTCAATATTGTTATATTTTTCATTTTAACTTCACTATAGTGTGAACTAAATAATTTCAGCCTCTCCTGCCTCAGAGGGTTGTGAGAAATATTGTCAATCTTTCTGTGGTTTGAAAAGCACCTGGAGCTCTTTGGAGAGAAGGTATTAAAACCATAAATATTGTGGTGCTGGCTTATGCCCGGGGGATGTGCGGCCCTTGGTGAAAGCTCCTGCCATGTCTCTGCTTGGCAAACATGGGACTGAAGACCCAAACTCATGTATGACCTGCACTGGAAAATACAGCTTTAGGTTCCTGGTACCATTTGCTAAATTTACAACATGTTGTCATCTTCAGAGATGGCTTCTCATCCATTTATTGCACAAAATTCAATAGGCAACTTAATGTGCCTGGCATTTTGCTAAGATAGTGGAGGTACGCTGTCTCTAAGGAGTTGATAGTTTCTTAGGGCAGGGAGAAATGACATCTAAAAGACAGCACAGTAGAAGGGATAGATGTAGAGCAGAGGTGGGAGTAGTTAGCCTATCTTGAGATGAGGAAGAAAATATTTCCTTGAAGTGCGTGGTACCACAGTTAAGTTTTGCAGGATAAATAGCAATTTTCCCGGAATGGAGTAGAAGGAGTATGTTAAGGCATTCCAGGAGATGACGTGGCTGATGCAGGTACATAAAGGTGAATAATACTGTTCTTGGGAAAACTAGAGTATATGGCAGATTCTAGTAGGAGATGAAACTGGAGACAAAGGTGGGCTAAAATCATAAAGGAGTTTGCTATAGAATGTGTGCTTTGTCCTATAGTAGTAACAGTAAACATGTGAATCTTTTAAAGTACAGCTGTAGCTTGATCCTATTTGTATTTTATCTCTATAGTTTGGGATGCAATGTGGACTGGAGGGAAAAGGGGCTAGAATTAGAATCAGAGTTCATTTAGGTGACTATTTCAATAGTCCAGGTGAAAAAACATAGGAGAACCTCTAGTAACTAAGTCTCACATTCTCGCTGTTTTGTTCACAAACCACGTGTGCTGTCTTTGGTTTAGCAGCCATTATTTCTGTGGTGCAGATTTCTTTGATGTTGTGTTTAACTCCCACAGCTGTAATAAAGAATTTGCAAGTATTTATCAATCATCAAATATTACAAGGTATTATGTAAGGTTTTTCCTGAGACTAAAATAAGCACAATTCACATGCAATTACTTTAAAAACTTTTGGAACGTGGTTCAGTAACAAGCAACGAGTATTTTAGAAATTATTTTTGCCTCCAAGGAGCTCAGCATAATTGAGAAAAGCAAGATATATCCACAAACACAGAAAACACAATAGTTTATGTTTTGCAAGTGTAGTAATCTGTTATACACAATCATACGAAAGTGTGGAAAGAGAGAGCTGCAGGATTCAGGCTGAGAGACTGTGGGCGGTTCCCATGAGAGAGGGAAGTCCACCTGGGCCTTGAAAGAGAATAGGGTCAACAGAAAGCTATTTTTTTTTTAATTGTTAATTTTTAACTGTAAATTGACAATTTATAACTGTATAAATTTATGGGGTACCAAATGATGTTATAACTTATGAATTCGATGTGGAATAATCAAATTAAGCTAGTTAACACATCCGTCATCTCAAATACTTAACATTTTTTGTGGTGAGAACATTCAAAATTTACTCTTTGCAATTTTGAAATGGGCAACACCCTATTATTAACTACATTCACCACCTGTGAAATAGAACCCGAAAAAGAAAAAAAATCGTATTTCTCCTGACTGAGCAGTGTGTTTAAAAACTTGGTTTTGTAATTCACTTAATTTTACTAAATCTTTCAATGGAAGTTGTAGTACGTAAGCCCACATCTATGTGTATATGTGTATAGTGCGTTGTGAGGCTGTGCATGTGCCATTTCTTGTTTTCCCATTTTTAACATTGTATCAGTTGCATCTTGGTCCTTTTTCATATGTCATGCATCAGAAATGCTACTTAGTTGTTCTCCAGAAAACCAACTGGAAATATCAAAGAAATGTGATGAAGTGGATACTGGAATAAATAATGACTCGGACAGAAATCTTGAGAAGAGGAAGAAAAGGGAACTTGAGCAGGCGCTGTAAATGCACCACACTTAGGCAATCGAACGTCTTGAGTTTGGGGTCCTAAGCAGATTTTCTCCTGGCAAATATCCCTGTGTTTGGTTAGAGAACCTTTGACAGGCCTTGGTGAGCCCGGAGTCAGGCAGCAGCTGCCTAACCAGACTCGCAGCTCTCTCTCCTGGGGTCTCTGCGGATGTCACTGGGGCCTCTTTGGGGAATTTCTAAAGCCTCTGTTTGTGTTCCGTAATTCTTATCAAATGAATTAATGAATGTTGGATGAATGAAGGAAGGCAAAACAAAGGAAAGTAAAATTTCATTGCTTCCTGTTTGGGATCCGTCTTCCTGTGTAGGTCTCCCCCCACCGGACCCTGCACTTCCAGGCACTCACTCTAGGTCTCTGCCCTTCTGCCCTTGGCCCGCGGTGCACCCACCATGGCTCTGACAGGCTTGGCCCCTGGTTCTTCTCTCTCTCCTTTGCCAGGGCAGGTCTATTCTGGCGAACTCTCCCGTGGGAAACTATTTCCTTTCCTTCCACTTGGAAAACAATCTAATGGACGATTTCACACTAATGTGTTGGTGCCTGCCAGGAATTGAATATTTTATATGCATTTTAACAAGGACAAGTACAGAAATTGATTTCTAATTATAGGATTTAAGGCATCAGAAAATAAGATATCTAGGAGCAGGAACTTCCTTGTAGCCTATTTTGCCTCTGTGAAATCCAGCCCTCTTGCAGGGTAGAAAAGAAAACTCTAGGTATTGCTGCAGTCCCTTTGGGGGCCTGGTTTGGGTGTGGCTCCCTGGCTCCCCCGCCTAGGTGACAATGTCTCTGCCCTTCACAGGCTGGGTGACTTATCTGTAGGATACTAAATATGTTAGCATATGTAGTGCATTTAATGCTGGCATATAGTAAGAACTCATTCAAGGCTTGTTATTTTGTTTTTAAAATATACTAAAAATGTTTTTTAAGTATATGAGACAAAATATTTAATGTAGTCTCCAGGGACACTTCATTAACATAATCTATTCTCTAGGAGAGAATGATTAGAGACAGTGTTAATCTCTTGATATCGTTTTCTGTTAAAAACCTACCATGTAGAAAGCCTGCATTAAATTTCCTAATCTGGAAGGCCAGTTGGTAACATTTTAGTTGAAAACAAGCCAATGCTCTTGGGCTGTATTGCCATCTTTTGATTTTACAAGACCTCAGAAATGTACTACCGGTATTTAAAATTTTTATATCCCATTAGTCAGTTATTTTTCTGGTTGGGAGAAACTGCAGAATTGCTCAAAAGTTAGACTCCTTCATGTGTTTCAGTAAACTTTGTGATACTGACTGAATAAAAAGTATCTTTCTCATTGTACCATGGTGGACAGATTGAAAGTTATTTTTTAATGATTAGAACCCGAACAAAAGTAACAATAGGAGAGTCTGTGATTACCCTTTCTACAGCAGTCTCGAGCTTCAGGAGGCGAAGCTGCTCTGGGGGCAGCCTGGGGGCTGGGGCTGGGGTGGGGCCGCAGCCGTGGTTTTGACCCGGGTGATTTTTATCACAGATCTGCCCAGGCTGGCACTGTAAGCCGTTTGCTCTTCCATGCTTAGACAGGGGAATCACATTTTGGACATACTGCAAATCTTCTCTTAATATATACTTTCTGGGCTAAATCTCTGATTTTCCATCCAGGACATGCCTGCCTGATTCTGGCCACTTCTTTTTTTCATTTAAACAAATGGCCTTGCCCGGACGCCTTCACGATGGCTTTGTCAGGTTGTGTTTTTATCTTTTTGCTGTAGCTCTCATTCTTCCCACTTTGTCTGTGCCTTTCAGTCAAACAATCTTTTAGCTTATTTTCTTTTATCTTGTTTGGTTCCTTTACCTTTTATCTGCACTTTAAATGAAAGACAGCACATGGCAGTATGTGGGGAGGGGCGTTGTGAAGACGGCGGGTTCCCTGGCAGGGTGGCCCGGCTGCTTCTGGTAAGTTCCGATAAAGTCCAAACTGTACCCGAAATGTGGCCCTGATGGTCCCTACGCCTGTCTTAGTATCCTAGAGCGGCTATAACATGGTGCCTGACACTGGGGGGCTTAAACAACAAAGATTTATTGTCTTGCAGTTCTGGAGGCCAGAAGTCCGGGATGAAGGCGTCAGCAGGGTTGGTTCCTTCTGAGGGCTGTGAGGGAAGGTCTGTTCCAGGCCTTTCTCCTGGCCCTTCCTGGCACTCTTTGGCATTCCTTGTCTTGTGGGAGCAGCACCCCGTCTCTGCCTTCATCTTCACATGGAGTTCTCCCCCGTGGCCATGTCTGTGTTCAAATTCCCCCTTTTTATAAGGACACCAGTCACATGGGTGAGGGCCCACCCTATTCCAGGATGCCCTCGTCTTAACTGATCACATCTGCAACAACTCTGTTTCCAAATCAGATCATGTTCTGAGGCACTGAAGGTTAGGACTTCACCACAGGAATTTGGGGGGACACAATTCAGCCCTTAATATCCCCTAACTTGGTCATCGGGGAACATTGCAATTTTTTAGAGAAATGCCATCCAATACTTTGATGGCTTTCTACGTTTGAAATGAACACACCACGGAGAGTTTACAAGGGTGGGCAGGAGCCTGCCTGGTACATCTTCCCTGAATGCTGACAGATTCTAGGTTAAAGGCTCCTCTTGGCTCCTGTTTCTTTTCTGTTTGAAGCCACCTGACCCCTCAGTTCAGTGTCTACCATGACTGTCTTTTTCACTTTTTGTCCGTCATAGGCAGAAATACGAGGGGGGCAAAGTTCCTCTGAAGAAATTGCACCTTTTGGGTCTGTTCTCCTCCGCCCTTAGTAGGTCCTCCCACACTGCATGCCCTGTGGAGCTCCCAAAGTGCTGTTTCTCCACCTTCTGCCCTGTGTTGCCTGCTTGTAACTGGGAATCAGTGTGTCTGTTTCCTTTGCTTGCTTATTTTTGACAGCTTTATCTCAGGCTACTTTAGAATACCTTAGTCATCATGTAGTCAACACTTTATTTTGCGTTTATGTGGGTCACTATTAAGTGTTTTTAGAAAAGTTCTCAGCTAAGCATATTCATAGTCTAGGCACAGTTGGGAAAATGTGAAGCTACTACTGCCATCACTTCTAATTAGCTGGTGTAATAATAGTGCTCCTGCAGATGGCTTAGGACAATTCTGGGCTGTTTAATTTTTAGTCTGTTTTAAACATCATAAGAACAACTTTTTGTTTAGTGCTTCAGGAGCCCTGGGGAGAGGTCTGACTGAGCAGGAGGTAATGATTTCCACGTCATCTGCAGTAGTGAGAGTGGGTGGCTGCCCAGGCATGGAGAGTGGAGAGGGAAGAGCAGTGGAACCCCGGGGTGCAACCACATTTTAGAAGGACCAACAGAGGATGAGAAACCCTGCAGGAGACAGTGGAGGGAGGTTAGAAAAGAGAGAGGAAAAGCAGGAAGTTGCCATGTCACGGAAGTCGAGGGGTAGAGGGCTTCCTGGGGGGCTGGACATCTAGTGTTCAAGGTCAGGAACATTGGTGGCATCTGCAGTCTCGGGTGAGTGGTGGACATGGATGCTTGGTTGTGTTGAAGCACTCGTGAGACGGGAGGAGGCAGAGTCAGGATGGAGACCCACCTTCCCAAATTCTGAACGAACTGGGAAGAAGAAACAGGAATTAGATGGCAGCCCAGCATCCACCCAAAGTTGGTTTTCAGGGGTGGGAGAAAGACCCTATTTAGAGGTGAGGGAAAAGTCCATTGAGAAGCAGAGGTTGAAGATGGAGGGGAGGGTTTAAAGGTGCTGGTGTTCTGGTGTGAAAAATGTGTGGGCTTTAAAACTAAGTTAATTTGTTTGATTTCTTACTCTGCCATTTGCCAGCACAGCTCTTTGGGAAAGCTAAGCATTTTTTTTTTTTCCCAAAAATGAAACCAGCACATTAATACCCATCAGCTTATATTGTTACGAGGATTAGAGATTGGGGTGTGAAATGCCTTTCACAAAGTAGGTACTTCAATTTAGGTTAGTTCTCTTGCTTCTCCAATCTTATACAAACAAATATTTTTAAACTTTTTAATGTGGAAGTTTCAAACATATGTACGAATACAAGAGTAGAATAATGAATTGTCGTGTGGACCATCATGTAGCTTCACCAACTATCAAGTTTGGGTCAGTGTTATTGTTCTATATTCTCTCACACTTGGTCTTCTCCTTCATTATTTTGAAACAAATTGCAGCTGTTCTATTATCTCATCTGTAAATATTTCAGCCTGAATCTCTAAATCCATTTTTTAACATAAACATGATACCATCATCCCCTCTCCCCCATAAAAACAACAATGATTCCTTAAAATTGTCAAATAACGACTTCATATTTCTCCAGTTCTGTGAATGTGCCCTTTTCCAAGTTCCACGTGTTGTAACTGTGTAATGTGGCTCTTACAGCTCTTTTACCCTGTAGGTTCCTTCGCCTCCCTCTCTCCTTCTCAATTCTACTGTTGTTGCTTTGAGTTGACTGTATTCCCATGGACGCTGTCCCCTGGTGTCATTTATCACATTACTCTACTCTTTGTAGTTCTGTAAATTGGTACTTTTGGAGGCTTGACCAGCATCAGGTTTGATTATTTTGGTAAGGCTGTGACTTCCAAGGTGGTATTGTGGAAACATCAATGTCTTTTTGTGAATTTGCAGACACTGACAATTGTTGCCTAGAACTATTAGTTCATTTAGGCTCTACAAATATCATTTTAAATAGGTTTCTTAATATTAGGTTATCATAGATGTAAATACTCCTCAAATCAATAAAAATACATTGCATATTGACTGCAAAGTGAAATTGTAAATTAGTTTTTTATTCAAAAAATATTGACTGACTTCTCTACTCTATGCCAAACATGGTTCTAAGTGGTGTATTATACAAAGGTCTACCTATACGGAGGTTTGGGCTTATAAGCTGATAGTAAAAGGATGCAGGGTTTTGTGAAGTTGGTAAAGGATTTTGCAGAGCTGTTGACCAGTGAGGACAGCAAGATGGACAGGTGAGCAGTTGGGGAAGTGTTGGCATGCAAGGCCCATATGTGGAATGATGTGCAGGTGTACCCTGCAATGTTTGGGGTACCCAGGGACCAAGTGGTGCTGGGAGAAGGTGATGAAACACTGAAATAATTTTCAAGAATGATCTATTATCATGCCAGAAAAGTCAGACACAAGATATAGAATATCCCTTCGTGATATCCTGCAATAAAAATCATGTAAAGAACAACCCAGCCTATTCTATGTTTATTCTAAGAATTAATATGTAGCTAAATATAAGTACAGAATGAACTGGTGTTTATTATTTTTGTTTCTATTTTAGGATTAAGTTCAAATTAAACTTTTTTTCTTCCCAATTAACTATGACATCTTGGTCCCTGTTTATGTGGGTTCACTTTCCAATTCTGAGTTTGTCCGTATGCTGGGGTTTTCTTGTTTGCTCAGGCTCTTCCTGGTTGCTGTTTTCAAGGTCATTCTGGGCAGCCTTCCAGCAGGTTGTGCAGGAAGGCCCGGGCATCTGCGCAGCCGTAAGCAACATCTGAGGAGAGGCAGGTTCTGCAGACCTCATGCGGGTCTTGATTTTCCTCTGACACCAACCAGTTACTCTGATCAGGAAGGGTTAGTCGGGGGCTGCTCTGTGCTTCCGAACCACCTGCCTCTGGGGATGGGGTCCTGCCTCTTTCAGTTCTCGTCTGAGTCTATGGGCGGGCGGGTCTGGGTCCTTACGTGGAGCCTCCGCCGTAAACTTGCTGCACTCTGCTCCTCTAAAGACGGCTCCTTCCGTGACCCTGAGGCCGGGCCACTCGTCCCTGGAGATTTTCTCATCTGTCCTTTGTGGAAATGCAGACCCTCCTAGGAGAGGGCCCTGCTCCACCCCTCAGTCGACGGGTCCGTGGGGTTGCTTCCTGAGAGCAGCTTTTGGTTACACGGGCAGATAAAGAAAGCTCCTGAGACCGGAGCGGTGGCATCCTGAGAGGAGAAGCGGCAGACAGAGCAGTCGCGAGTGTAGCCCTGGAGACACGGCCACACTGCGCCGGGCCAGCCTGCCTCTCGCTTCCCAGCGTCCAGAATGACTCGAGTAAAAACTTGCTTCTTTTCCTTTTTTCCCATTTCTTGTATGTTATTTCATTTTGCCAACACAGTGTGCTGGTATCTGATTTAGCCTTTTCTTTATAGTGTCCCTCATTTCCTTCCTTTCTTTGTCTTAATTTTTATTTTAATTTTCCTTTGGTTTCCTTTAAGCTTTTATTTTCTCACTTTTCCATTTCTTATGAACTTTCTCCCTTTCCTTCTTTTCCTTCCTTTTTCTTGCGTTGGCTTATTACTTAGAGATGAAACGTTTTCTGTCTGCTTGTCACGCGGGTGAAGTGTTAACTGCGGTCAGCAGTTGTCTGGTCACACACACAAAACCTGAGCGCCACCGCCTTCTCCGTACGGCATTTTGACGCTCGGAGCCACAGGCTGAAGCTGGATGCCGGTGGGGACGAAACTATCGTAGACACGGTGCTCCAGTTCAATGTATAATAGACAGCACATCTTGTTGTATTTTAGACGTAATTTCACTCTTTCCAAATTTGATACCTTCTTTTTCTGCTTCTTTTCCTTCCTCCCTCTCTCCCTTCCTTCCTTCCGTACTTCCTTCCTTCCTTCCTTCCGTCCTTCCTGCCTTTCTTCCTTCTTTTCCTCCTCTTCCTCCCCCTCCCCCTTTTCCTCCCTTCACCCTTGTCTGTCTATCTCTCTCTTATTTTCCTCTGTTGCAAGCCAGGACAGTGGCTCCCGGGCCAACCCTGAGCAAAACTGTCAGGTAGATAAAATGACACATGTTTTGTCGCTTTTTACATGGCTCCTGTAGTGCCAGCAAGCTTGGTGACATCATCACCGCCCCTACCTAAACAGTAGGTCAGGATTCTGTGGTGGCAGCAATAAAGATATCAGATGAAAGAAGGTGTTAACTGCTACTAAATAGATCCATGTGTTACACCTCTGGGCAATCTTAATTTTGAGAAATAATTCCTGAAGTTTATTCTTTGGATCAGGTTCCCAACTTTGTGGTCTCAGGACCCCTTTATACTCTTAAAAATTATTGAGAACCCCCAAGGAGTATAGGTTATATCTGTCATATTTACTATATTAGAAATTAATATTGAGCAAAATTTAAAACACAAGAATTTTCAAGCACACATTCCATTGGCCATCAGAGCCTCTGGAAGTATCTCCCGTATACTTGTGAGAGAATGAGGGTGTGAAGTTAAACTATATCTTAATATTACTGTGAAAATAGGTTTGACCTCGTAGATGCCCTAAAGGGACACAGGGATCCCCTGGGTCCTCAAAACACACTCTAAGAATGGCTGACTTAGATATTTGGTGATAATTTACTGAGTACTTTGTGCTGGGAATTCCAGAAGTGTTGTCAGGAAGGTGGGAGAATATTGGAGGATTTTCTTGGTACCAGGAATTCATACAACACATTGGTCCCTACTTTATCTGTGAATAAGACAATCTTGTACATCTGAAGAATGAGTTTATGTGTGTATTCAATGGAAATGATTTGGCATCTCTTTTATGACCATTAAAGTCTTATTCAGTATGATTATAATCTGGAAATTTGATGCTGAAAACCAGTGTTTGAGTCACCTGACCAGCATTATTGCAGAAGAGTCTTGTAAAATTCAGCCTCTTGGTCTGATCACTACCAAGAAAAACACCAGGGGTTTTGGTTATGTTTCTCATTACGTGGTTAACCAAGTAACAAGGAACTATGTGTGAACCATCACATCCTCTTTTCTAGTTATCTCCCAGCCTTAAAAAAATCCTTTCACTTACAAAAATGTAGTGTAAAGTTATCATTTACAATCAACAAAACTATGTTAACTAGCATCACTGATCATTTTGATAGATCTTCCTGGGCAGTTTCCACTTCCATGTCCAAAAACCTGACAAACTAAGTCTAATCATTTGTTTCCTCTTTTCAGATAGTTTTGAGACAGCTGTGCCATCAAATAGCCACATAGTCTCAGAACCTGGGAAAAATATCACACTCTTCTGTCAGCTTCAAATGAAGTGGCCAGTGCAACAAGTTACATGGGAAAAGATCCAGCCCCATCAGATCGACCTCTTAACTTGCTGCAATTTGTTCCAAGGTAGAAATTACACCTCAAAGTACCAAAGACAAATATTGACCACCTGCACCCAGGGAAGCAGGAGTTTCATCATCATCCCGAACGTCACTGCCTCTGACTCGGGACTTTACCGCTGCTGCTTCCATGCCAGCACAGGAGAGAATGAAACCTGCGTTATGAGATTGACCATAACTGACGGTGAGTGAGTAGCAGACGTCTTCAAGCACCAAAAACAGAAATAGCCAACCACTGTGGATTGACTTCTGTTGTTCTTTTTGCTGTGGTAAACATGTCCATTTAATGTGACTAATATTCAACAATTTGTTTTAATGGTTGAATTTAGGTGAGTTGGCAATTATTAAATTTTAGTATTTAGCATTTCTTTATCTCACAAATCTATCAATCACAAATATAACAATAAAAATCTTCCCTGTTTTCTTATTTGCCACATTCTTGAAATAAAAAAAAAGATTCAGTAAAAGTCTAAAAAACACATGGTATCACCAGCCTACGTGTTTCAGCTATATAACTCCTATCTTCCCAATTACATTAGCGTTGTTGATGGTGGTGACGAGGTGTTAAAATCCCCAAGGTGTCCCCTGGGATAACAAGACAGTGCTAGATCGGGATGTGCTGCATCAGTGTCCAGTTGAGCGGGATTCAGTGGGTGTGTGATACTGTGGTTGCCAGTTTGCCTGATCTGAGCCTTGTTTAACTCAGGTGTTTTCAAGCTTGGACACAGAAACAGACTAACCTTACGGCTAACGAAACTGACCTTCAAGGTTTCCACCTGGGCAGGCCCCGCCCAAGGCGCTGCACTACTTTTGTATTAGTAACTTATCTCCTTTGCCGTAATGAAGCCCTAAATTATGTGAGCTTCAGGCCCCACAAGCCCTAGATCCATCCTTGTATGAGAGTGAGAAAAAGTGATTTTTTTTTTCACTAATAGAGGGCAAATATAGACAGGCCCTTATAGAGGTCTTTATAGAGGCCTGTATGACAGTCCATGGGGAGGAAGGCAATCTTAGACTCTCAGCTCTGCCTCTGGGCAAGCTTCCTCCCTGCCGGAGGACGTGTCGGGGACAAGAATTTGTGTTTACAGGTGGTAGGAATTTCATTTTACTTTGTTCTCCCTTTTTCTCTTTCTCCCCCCTTTCCTTCCTTCCCCTCCCTTCCTTTTTTCCTTCCTTCCTTCCTCCTTCCTTCCCTCCTCTCTTCTCTCTCTCTTTCTCTGTTTCTTTCATACGCTATCAGCCAGTTCATTTACCTTGACTGTGTTTAGACTTTTAGAGCCAAGGCTTCTTAGGCTTGGGCTGACCCATCACAGACTCTGCTCATGTTGCAGACTCATATTTCTTCCTGCATTGAAAATGAAGAAGAAAAGGTTTTGTATAAACAGCAGCCTCTACTGCGGCCATTGCAGCAGCTGCGTGTAACAAGGCGGACGTTGCCAGAGGATGGCAGTTTTTGTTTTGTTTTAATAAACAATCACCTTCACCACATCAAGTCTTCTTTGTTCCTCTTAATGACAGTAGGAACTCTGAGTGAGACATACAGTAGGCCTGGAAGCTAATGCAAAAGAGCAGTTGATGGAATATTTGGGGGATGAAAAATTAGCAGAGATTCCTCATTTTAAATGTTGACTCTATTCCTTCAAACACAGAAAGTATTTCTTACCTAAGAAAACCTTACAGGAGGTTTTCTTGGCCAGGAGAAAGAGTGAAAACAGACACTAACCTTTTCTTAGAAACCAAGGCAAGAAAATGTTCTATTCAGAAAAATGTCATGAAGAATCATTTTCAAACACATATGAAATTAAGACCTTGTCCATCATATGCTGAAAAAGTAATTATAAACATGTTAAGTCATAGAGAAAATGAAGGTAATAGATTTTTATGAGGTATAATTATTTAACTCTTACTAATTAATAAAAATGTCATGCATTTGTCCAAACATGACTAAGTTTCTTGCACAAAACTATTTCTTTGTACGTAAATTATAAACAGTGTCAAATATCTGCCAATTAAATGAAGATGATTGAATTTAATGGTTAGTATTCTTAGTGTCCATGTGTTTTTGAATAGTTGCAAATGGCTTTTTGACATTCAGTTGACAAATTGAAAGAATAACTGGGCCTTCCATCCATTAGTAAAAAGTTATAATTGACAGATGACAGCCATTGACTGTATGTTTTGGTTTAATTCTTTTTTTTCAATTACTGTAAGTGAAAGACTGAATATAAAAAATTAGATGTAAAACAAAATAGATCATTTGTGTTTTCTCTGGTGCAATTTGATTATTTCAAGTCTTGAGGCTGTTTGGTCAAAAATCAATGTAGATATTAAAGCAGAGAGACAGGTATGAGATGTGGAGCAGATTTAATTTATTTCAACTGTCAAGGGAAAGGTGATTGTGACACAGATTTTATAAACAGCTGTACGTACTTTTGTTAGTTCCCATCGGCTGCTTTTATAGGACATAGTACTGGATCTAAAAGAAAGATTTTTTAGACTCTCATATTCATACACACACACACGGACACACACACACACACAGAAGGTCTTCCCCCAACTTTTGAAATAGTTCTAGACCGACTTTTCTGAATTTGAAACTTGTCTGGATCCAAGGGCAAGGAGCAGCGGGAAATGTGTGTCTATTGATAGTGACCAAAATAATTTCTGGCCCTCAATATCCTCCAGATTTTCCTCAGTCATGAAAGAAGTATTTTAGGTGCCACCAAAAGAATTTACGAAGAAGTCTTTTATTACTAATGAAATGATGTGCAGACTACTCTTGTTTAAACTCAGCTTATTGATGATGAAAAGAACATAGACCAAAGGAATGAAGTCAGCTCTCACAGGAAGTTCTGGAGGAGATTAGTTTTGAACAAACTTTGTTTGCCACTGATAAGTATATTTACTCAGGTCCTTGTGCAATCTTCTTCCAGCAACGAGGCCACTCAGCTGAACCATCAAGTTTCATATGAGGCATTGATGATTAGAGCTGAGGCGTCAGGATAAAGCAGGTTGCGGGGAGTAAATCAAGATCTGCAGGGGGTCGGGAAGTGGCTGCAATCAAATGGCTGGGCTGGGACAGAGAGTCTGAGTTAGGGAATTCGTATAGCATGAGATAGGTTAAAGCAAGCGATAACTTGGTGGAATTCTGATTCTCCTATGATACTCAAGGAAAGCCAGTATTGATTCTTGAGCAAAGGTGGCAAAGCAGTATTCAAGAAAGAGTAAGTTGTTTTATAATTTTCAGTGTACAAGTCTTTCACCTCTTTGGTTAAGTTTATTCCTACGTATTTTATTCTTTTTGTTGCTATTGTCAATGGGATTGTTTTCTTCATTTCCTTTTTGGATAGTTTGTTGTTTGCATACAAAACACAATTGATTTTTGTACATTGATTTTGTATTCTGCCACTTTACTGAATTCATTTATTAGTTCTAACTGCTTTTTTTTTTGATGGCGTTTTTAGGGTTTTACACATGTGATCATGTTATCTGCAAACAGAGATAATTTTACTTCTTCCTTTTCAGTTTGGATACCTTGTTTTTCTTTTTTCTTTTTCTTGTCTAATGGCTCTGACAAGGACTTTTAGTACTATGTTGAGTAGAAGTGTTGAGAGTGGGCATCCTTGTGCTGTTCCTGATCTTAGAGGAAAAGTTTTCAGTTTTACTCTGTTGAATATGACATTAGCTGTGCATTTTTCATATACGGCCTTTATTGTGTTAAGGTAAGTTCCTTCTATACCTATTTGTTTAGAGTTTTTAATAACAAAAGGATGTTGAATTTTGTCAAATGCCTTTTCTGCTTCTATCATAGTGATCATGTGGTCTTTTTATATCATTTTGTTAATGTGGTATATTACATTGGTTGATTTATGTATGTTGAACTATCCTTGCATCCCAGGGATAAATCCCACTTGATCATGGTGTATGGTCCTATTAATGGGATGTTGAATTCATTTGCAAGTATTTTGTTGAGGATTTTTGATTTGTGTTCATTAGGGAGATGGGTCTGTACTTTTATTGCCTTTAGTGTCTTTGTCTGGTTTTGGCATCGGAGTGATGCTAGTCTCATAAAATGGGTTTGGAAGTGTTTCCCCTACTTCTATGTTTTGGAAAAGTTTAAGAAGGATTGGTATTAATTCCTTTTTGAATGTTGGTAGAATTCATCTGTGAAGCCATCTGGGCACAAAGGTGGCCTACACAGGGGAGAGAGATGTTGTCAGTATGATTTGAATCTCAGTTTGTGCTTTTCAGTGCCTTGAAACAGCCACTCAAATGTTCCTACTTTCTTCTTTTCCTAAACAACCTACTAAGTTTCACCGCTTTCACCTCCTTTCCGGTAGAGTTTCAGGCAGATCTCAATGTCTTCATGTTTTTTCCACATTAGTCCGGACTGCTTTCCTGTCATTGAGCCATTAAGTATCTTGAATTTCTCAAACTTTTATAACTTGAAAATTGCTACCCTCGAATGACTTAATAACCGCAACTATTTATAATGGCCCAAATTCTTATTATCAGTGATTACTTGAGATTGGGGATTATGGCATCTCTGTTTAAAGTTGCCGAAGTATCTTTCCAGAATATGCTCCATAAGTGTTCTTGACTGACTATATGTTAATATTTCCATTTATTCTAGTAGGGACTATGCTCATTTTATTTATATGTCTTCTAGTTAGATTATTTCTAGGTTTTCTTCATCAATGCTTAACATTTGAGGTTTAGTGATTGCTGATCAAAGAAACTGAACTTTCAGAAGATCAAATGCAATGTTTGAGGAGAAAATTTTCATGAACTTTTGTTTATATATGTAACTTTCAGGAAGGTCTATTTCCTTTTTTAACTTTCATTTTCTTATTTTGCATTTTTAATATAAATGGTGCATAATTGCTGGTCACCAGAACAGGAGGATGGGGTTTGTAAATTAAGATTGCAAAAGTGTTTACTAGGAAATCACAGTGCCACAGTCAAGAGAAGCTTCCCATGCATTTCTTCTGTGAGATACAGGATTGACAAATGCAGGATAAGGGAATACAGTGCTATAGACTATGAATTTTGCCTACATATGGCTTGGTGAAAATTATTGACTTTGAGACTTTGTGCTGCTGGATTGAATTATGAGACTATTGAAGAAGAGAAATAAATTTTATTTATTTCTGTGGCCTTTAGTTTCTGCCAAAATTCAACTAGTTTGTTCCCAGTTTGCTCCCAGTTGATTTGGATTCCAGAACTCTTTCAGGGTATAGATAAGACAGTTTCTTTTTAAAGGACTTTGTTAATCCAGAACCTCTGTCCCATTCCTGTGAATTTAGAATAGATGTGAAGATTGTGTACACAGGGAATGTGAGCTGGTATGCACTGGGCTGACAGATATGTCCATTTACATGACATAGTGTGATGAACCTCAGCCTTTTATTATCTTTACTTACATGGAAAATAAAATGTCCATGACAGTTAATTTGTATGATAAAACCACACGACCAGAATCCCAGAGCACTGGTGTCACTGCTCACAAGTTAAAATAGCATCTACTGAAACAGATCAACCACAATTTTCAGCCCAATTTAGCTTTGTTTTTAAAATTCTGGGTGATAACTGGATATCCAGATGAAACATAGTTTCCAACATCACAAGTGAGTTGATTACTCAATCATGGCTTATTATGTCGTTGCATCTTTACTTTATAGTTGCCTCTGCCCAAATCAGTTCTTTTATGAGAGCATTGCATTAAAAAAAAATACAACTGGTCAGTTAATTTGTTTTGTAAGCCCTACATATTGATTTATTCATTTTTTTTCCTAACACACAAAATCCTAGAGTGTTTGTCTTTCATTTTTTATACATACCATATTTGTAGAGATAAATGAGACATTGAATTGAATAATAGTGACAAGTTATTATCAGAGAGAAGGAAATTCTGGAAGGTCACAATTAAGTTGATTTGATGACACTACCATATAAGGAATATTGTTGAGTGTATATTGCTATCTCATGTACATAAAGCAAGTTCTGATTGAACACCATGATAAACAATGAAAGCTGGTAGAATTAGAAAACAGTTGATCCTAGGAAGTGCTATTCTAAAGGTGGGCCTTTATCCTCAGATTGGATTTGAAACTCTTTCCATGAAGTTTTTCTTTCCCTAGAAACTTAGACCACAGGTAGGGGATTCAAATTCAGACAATTGTACTGATTTTCTTCCCACTTACAATCTATGCATGGCCACATTTATTTAAGAGAACTTCCTAATGACTCCAACCATAAAATAACCATTTATACTTTATTGTCATGTCAGGAAAAAGTTGTAAGTAGCAGTTATAAGAATTAAGTGACACAGGGCTTTCTCTTGGCCACCAAACCATAAACATACATATGGAATTTTCATTCTAAAAGCACCTGGGAATTGTTAACAGCTTGTGGTTGTCTCTTAAAGCCTTTTTAGAAACTGAATGTAGATGATTGTGCAAAGCTTTCTTCAAAGGCAAGTAGAAAATTACCTAAAATTTAAAAAATTAGTTCTTCATATAAGATTAATAGCATTTCATTCTTAGTAGAAATCCTAGTTTTAAGTATTGCAACTCAATTAATCAGACATATTTCTAACTTCATCTGAAGTATTTCAAACATGTGCTACCTTGACTACTGACAAATATTCAAAGCTGACAGTAGGTTTGCAGAGGACTATATTATTTAAAAGGACAGGAAATAAAAAATAAACATAGATCTGTCATTTATAGAGATATTAATATATCTTTGAACCCCAATTTGTATCTTAAAGTTATTATTTGCACTGAAATGATTCAGGGATTTTTAAAAGATATTCATTCAACAGAGAAACATGGTTTTTTGGTACAACTTTTATGAAATAAATATTTTGCAATCTTCATTGACCTCTGAAATTTATTTTCAGAATGAATTCAACATACTTAACTTTTGTTAGAACTCAGAAGTAGCCATGGTGTTCATAATCTTTTGGATATGAGTGGCATTTTATTTGATTAACTCAAAGGAAGAGATTCTTCCTTTCACAGGTATAAAGTTAATGCTCTCAACTGAATTGATGTAAAGTGAAAAATGGCTTTAGCTGTGTTGAATAGTGAGTGAAATGAAAAAATCCTTGTCATGATGATGATGAACATGGGCAAAACACAAAGTAGATGTTGCGATGAGAAGACTACATTAACGAAGGGTGGGGTGTTTTCTGTGCCTTCACATCAAAGAAGCTAAGGGATAAAATGTGCAAATGACCCCCAAATCATGGCCACATAGGAGGCAAATTTACAAATTTAGAAAAATACAGGCTCACAAGTTACAGTTGTCCTGATGTCACTGTGTCTTCAGTTTTTCATATCTTACATGGAGCATAAGGAGAGATTATTCACTCTTTCAATTTGTGCGTGCGTGCATGTGTATAGGCACATGAGTTATTAATAAGATATCTGTGAACATTTGTTAGGAGGAGCAACAAGTTTATTATTCCACCCATCATATGATAAACATTCAATAAATACATGTGATTGTGTGGGCAATTTTACAGCCATACTTAACGTATGTACAAATGCCAAATCCCAAATACTTTAATCAGAACAGGTCATTTTGCTTTTAGGTTGACTGCTATTTTCTCTTCCAGATCCAATAAATGAAGGTACTAGTTTTGAATTCTAATCTTGTAATTCCTTTTAAAATTACTGGCTCTTTTTAAAAAAGAGGGATCAGATGGGTAATTAAACTCTAGAGCATAAAGCTGCAGGTTTTGAAATTGTTACTAGAGTTCTTGTTTCTTATACCAGGCATTGATTTTCATGTTTTCTAGTGTACTTAGTGAATTTTTTTTCATAAAATGGTTTAAAACTGGATAGAATATTTGGAGGCAAATATTCAGCTGAAAGCTTGCTGAATTTCAAATTTGGAAAAGATCTGTATGACATTTATAATACATTTATATATAAGAGTTTACACATGCCATATAGTTTGAATTTTGAAGTTTTCTTAGGACCCAAGGAAAAAGTTGTAAGTAGCAGTTATAAGAATTAAGTGACACAGGGCTTTCTCTTGGCCACTAAACCATAAACATATATATCATGCTTCTAGGTGTGCCAGTTGCTATTCTAAGAATTTACTTGTAATTACTCCTTTACTTGTCACAACAAGTTCTATTATTATCCACCTATTACAGATGAGGTAAGTGAGGCCAGGAGAGTTTAAAGTAACTCATTCAATGCTTCATAGCTAGTACGTGAGTAGCTGGGGTTCAGAGCCAGGCAGACTGGCTTCAGTGTGCTTGTTCTTAACACAGCACTATATTTCTGCTCAAAGTGGAAGAAAAAAATTACCATCATTAACAGACGCATCACAACAGAAGCTGGTGATTGTAGAGTTACAGAGAGGGCACCTCCTTCCTTTTAGGAGGTCTTTACAAACCATAGGCTTCAAATGGAACCAACATATAGAGCAAGTATAGGCACAGGAATGTGGGGGGCTGATCTCTCACTATTTTATTCCAGCTCGGGGTGCTCCAGCTGATTCGGAGGCTGTGTGGGGGATTCTCCTCTTCCTACTTGTGCTCGTTTTAGGGGCATGTGCACACGATGGAGTCATGCGAGGCAGGCTTTTCACACACAGGAGGAACAAGCAAAGTCAGGCAGCAGGTGTTAGGGTCCGGAGGGAAGGTACTGGTTGCTGAGGAAGTCAAGTCCCCACCAGGAACAGATTAGGGGAATTTTAGGAGCAGCCTCTGGGCAAAGGAGAATGAGTTCTTGTTAGAGGGACCTGGTGATAGCTCAGCTCTCACATGCCTTCTGGCCTTGCAAAGCACCTGCCCCCATAGCCTCACCACAGCCATGCACTGGACTCCCTTGAACAACTTCCCAGGAATCTGCTGAAAGCTCCCAAGCACACCCCTCCTTCCTTTTTAGGTTCCTCCTCCCTTCTCTTTCTCTTAAATTTTGCTTTCTTGCTCTTGTACATAGACCTTAATTGCTTAATAACTGTTAAAACCAGACCTGGAGTAATCACAATACTAGTAGTTCCTCTATTTTTAGGGACAGCAAGAGCTTAACCTCCAAAATCTTTCCCCACAAAGCAGAAGTTTATTTTTTAAATTCTTATTTATTTATTTATTTGCAATGGAGTCTCACTATGTTGCCCAGGCTGGTCTTGAACTCCTGGGCTCAAGCAATTCTCCCACCTCAGCCTCCTGAATAGCTAGGATTATAGGCACCTGCCACCACATCCAGCTTATTTTCTATATTAAAACATTCTGAATGCTTACATTCTCTCATATTTATGTAACTTTATATTGTATAGTTAAATACATAAAATATTTAAATGATATGGGCTGCGTATTGTATATCTTAAGGCAACCTGCAGACAGCAAATTGTTTATCTTGATTTCAGTAGAATATTTGAAAAAATGTCTTATTATATCCTTGAGGATAAGCATAATAGTAACACTGTAATACAGAGTTACACCTGATTAAACAACAGTAATAATAACAATGTACTGGGGAAATATAATTAGAAACAAAACCTCCTCCCTACCCAGGAAACTGCTCCATAAAGGTAGAAGAGAAAGAAAACAATTTTATTACTGAATAAACATTAAATCAGAATGTGATGCCTATCACAGGCAATCTGCTAAGAGATTGCAAAGACAGAAAGAAATCTCACTGTCTTATATAGCCAAGTAGATACAACCCCTTCCATGTATGTTCTGAAGATAAAAGATAACTAGTCTTCAAGTTAGAGGACTTGTCAGCACCATTTGTCATATACAGCTCATCCAAGATCCACCTGGTAATTGGGGTGACAGCCGTGTTAGCTAATTGGCTTTATTCAAAGGATTAATAAACTTCTTACATGGTTGTGACAGGAGGTAGTTTTGCACCTTGACTGAGGCACCTGTGGAGGTAAGTCTCCTACCCTCCCACGGAGACTGGGAGAGAGGGACACTGTCTTCCTTGGTGGTTACATTTCAAAGGGATGGCTCCCAGGTCCTTGAGAAAGACATTTCTCCACCATAAAGCTGACAAGAGGTTTATTTAGCTTTTAAAAAGATTTACATACCTTTCAAAGAGACAGAGACAAAACTCACCATGATAAGTTTTCTGAAGTCAATGCTCTAAGAAAGGGGAGGCAGGAGAAAACAGGGAGAGGGCTGGGGCTGCCTGACTCCCTGGAAGGGGCTCAGTGGAGCAGAGCTGTTCTTCTCAGAGCCGGCTCTGGGAACCAGCCTCAGAATCCCCTGGTGTGCCTGCTGAAGGACAGGGATTGCTGGGACTTGTCCCCAGGCCTATGAATCACAGTGATATTTAGCAAGGCTCCGAGTGATTATTATGAACTCTTAAAAATGAGTCTTGACTCAGAGTGCAAGACTAGCCAAGCCTGCTTTTGTTGAGTTTTATTTCTAGTATTCTGGTATTCACTTATCTGAACATGTTGTGAACAGAATCAGGAATTAGAAATTAAGTAATAAATACACAAAAAAGAAAATGAAGTAGATGCAACAAGTTCTATCCTTTAGATAAGCATAGCAGTAATATTGTCATGAAGCCACTCTCAGCTTTGACTCACAAGGTCTCTTAACCCTGGTCAGGATTATTTCATTTCAGGAATCTGGCTTCCTGTTATAACAAATTAACAGTATATATAATAATTAGAGAAATGGCAAATAAATGCTAGACTATGGAGTACTGAGGGAAAAAATTGAGGTTGCTAACAGTTTACAGTGAGTTAGGAGACCAAAATAATAATAAAAGGCACCCATTATGAATATATCCAACTATAAGAGTATGGTGAAGCAAAGGTAATTTACAGTGGATGTTATCCATCCTGCGAGACTTGGTGCTCAGAGTGATGGCTCAGGACACCCACATGTTGGTTAATTATCCCCTGTTTAGTAAGGAAAAGAAATATGCTATCTAAAAATGATAATTTTAAAACTTGATATGTGAAAGGAATAAGCTTTACTAATTTAGAAGATTCATGTATATAAAACATGTCATTACTTATTGCCTACATAAATAAGGCTTATTGTATATGTAAACTGTATTTCAAATAAAGTATTTATAAGCATGTATATATTCTTACAATAATGTGATAGAAATGTCATCTTAAAATGAGCCATCAGTATTAAGAGACAACCACAATGGCGTTCCTCAGTTGTGTTTGGGGTCCTCCCTCTCTAGGACCTGGCTGCGCTCAGCCTGCAGTTGTGCTCGCGGCTCTAACTTACAGACAGCAGAAGGATCCAAAGCAAAATTGGGGAAGGGATAAGGTGCATGCAGCAAAGTCAGAAGGATTGACTGATATTCCAGAAGAAAAGCAAGTGTTTGGCATAAACTATATTGTTTGTATAAACAGTTTAGACACAATAAACCACTCTATCAGTTAGGGAATGATAAGAAGGCTCTGAAAATCTAAGTTCCCACACACCAGCTGAGGAGTTGTTCGCAGGCTGTCTCAGGCCTGTCAACTGCAGTCTCAGGCCTGCTATATTAACACTTTTTTCACACTAATTCACTAAGAAAGTGAGCAAGACATGTACAGTTCTTGACAGTCTGACTTATGATGCATCTATACAGTCCCCTTTAAATAACATATGTTCACAAAATGGAGGGAAGTGCGCAAGAAGTATAAGACTAAGAAATATTTGAGTAAAAAGATGAGATATCTAATATAATAGAGTTAGCCTTGAAATTTTTCTCAATAAATGTACCAATTTGAAGATGTTCACCATCCTCATGTGCTGACTTAAATCCCCTTGCCATACACCAGTTGCTGTAGAGCACGATGGCCCTTACTACTGCATAATGCCCCATTATGGTGCCAGAAAATATAGCTAATGCAGTCATCGTGTATTATGTAGATAAAACTTACAGCCTATCTTAAGCTATATGTTTCTCAACTGACGTAAAGTTTTAAACTGCTTAAGCCATTTGGGAAACTATTTTTCATCAAGAGAAGCAAGTTATAACAAAATTTGTACATCAGGTTTGAAAACTTGCTTCCCTCACTATTTTGCTCTATAATGACAGGAAAATTATTTAGATTCTCTGAGACTTATATTTCTTGGTTGAAATCTGATAATACTTTTATTTTGAGGAAGAGCAGTTGCTATTTACTCAGAAGGATTAGAGGTGATGTCATAGCTCTTTAATTCTCTAAAAATAATTTATTCTCTAGGACCTTCTTGCTATAAAACAGGGAAAGCTTTCTGAAATGGAAAGAGTATAAAACTGATTTGCATGAAGAAAGTTGACCTTTGAAAACCTGGTATAATATTACCATATCAATATCTACTTGATGCATATTTCAGGCATACAGGAAAGTTCAACAAACTTTGGGCTACCATTATTTCCAGTGGTCTTCCAAAGCTACAATTATTGTATACACGTTTATCAATACTACCTCTGCCCTTCCCCAGGACGGTGAGCCTGGCTTTAGCTACAGGAGCAAGCATCCTCTGTTATACATGACTACTTCAACATGACATTTCAACATGAAAAGAATAGAAATGAGTTATTTATTTAACCCTAATTTTGGAATGTATATACATAAAATATAAGTGTATACATAATATGAACTTTTAATAACTATATTATGTGGTGCTTAAAATATTAAAAGCACCTCTTCATGCTTTGTTAAAGTTCTGTAGCTACCCTTTTGGTTAATTTTATCATCATTTTGCAGTTGACACAAAAAAGTGTCTAAACCATTGTGTCCTATTGAGGTCTTCCAGGAAGAAGAATTAGAAGACAGAACTAGTCCCCAAGACTTCTCAATCTCTGTGTTTTCAGCAAATCGATGTCTAATGTAGGACAAAGGTTGGATAGTTGTCCACATCATATAGTGAGTCAAACTTGGAATGACCTGATAATGCTGAGGTGTCAGCTCACACATATCTCTTCCGTGTCAACTCACTCACTGTGTACATTCCATCCGTATATAGAATCAGACCTAATATGTCAGCTTCTCTCTTTAAAATTAAAAAAGTAAAGTTAATATTATTTTAAATTGATAAACCATATTTGTATATATTTATGGGTTACAATGTGATGTTTTAATTGTATTTTGTGTAAGATATGGAGTGATTGAATCAAGCTAATTGACATATCCATCACCTCATTTACCTATCATTTTTGTGGTGATACATTTGAAATTTACTCTTAGTCATTTTGAAATATATAATGCGTTATTATGACTGCAGTCACCTTGCTGTATGGTAGCTCCCAAAACTTAGTCCTCCTGTATATCTGATATTTTGTACCCTTTGACCGACAATCCTATTTCCTCCCTCCCCACCCTCCTGCCCAGCCTCTGGTAACAATCATTCTACTCCCTATTTCTATGAAATCGACTTTTCTAGATTCCACATATAAGTGAGATCATGAGGTATTTGCCTTTTAACAGTATATGTGGGTTCTCTTTTCTTCACACCCTCACCAACATTTGTTATCTTTCACCTTTTCACTAAAACCCATTGTAACAGGTGTGAAGTGATAGCTCATTGCGGCTTTAATTTGCATCCTCCCTCCCAACCCCCAACCCCAGAGATTAGAGGGTCGTGATCTGTGAGTTTCTCCTAGCTTGCTTTTCAGTCCAGTCATTAGGGTTCTAAGTTACTTGGTTTCTTCACTCCCTCACTCTACCCCAAACCCCAATAAAGGATAAACAATAGACATTAATGGCTGCTCTTGCGCCCCTGGCTCTGAGGGAGGGATCTGGCAGCACTTCTATCATGAGCCTTTTCTAAGGGTTTATAACTCAGCCATAAATACTTGTCACTGGCAGAAACTTAGCCTGGAGGGTCACAGTCCTGGAGTAAATTATTCATTTATATATTTCACTGACTTGCTTTAAATTGTTTTAACCGTATTTATCTTTTGTGATGGAAGGAAAAATAATGGCTTTATGGTTCAAGACACTTTTGCCCTCCTATGAATCAACGCAGCATCGGGATGTAAGTGAAAAATGTCAGCAAAAAAATGGCTTCTGAAAACAGATGATAATTCTTTCTTTTTTAAAGAGAAGGGCTTGAGGGCTGACATTACTCAACCTAAGATCTATTAGCAAAACTTAAGGAAAAAAGTGAATGTTGTAAACTATTGATTAACTCCCCAAAGCATCCATACCCATTTGCTTTTCCTTTTTTCCCCCAGACATACAGGGCCCACCAAGTTGTGTGGTTACAGCAGCCTGGTTCTAAGTAGTGGTCATTCACATGACAGCCACACAGGGCAGGGAAAGGAGCCAAGGGCAGTGTTGGCTGCAGGCTGGGCCACTCTAGATTGAAATGTCTCTGGGGTGGGATCGAACATCTACCTGACCTCCGTGCTCTTACCCTATAAAAATGTTTGTTCCCTGCCTGTTTTTAAATTATCCAGCACTTTTCAAAACAATATAAGCTCAATTAAATTAGGTATCAAATTTGTTTTTACCCACCACTTTATCTATAGTACCAGGTATGCAGTACATCCTGAAATACTATGTGTTTAAAGACTGAATGAATAAATGGATCTGACTCAAACAGGTCAGAAGAGGTTAAAAATAGGTGACAAATTTCATATTAAAGAATGCATTTGAAATTTGTATTTATGATTGAGCAGTGTGACACAAATGGCCCTACTTTCAAGGATTCTACTTCTAAATTCATATAATCTAGAGCTTAATAAAGAATGCCATTTTAATTATTAAGTATTCTCAGTCTACTTCTAAAAAGAAGGTCTCTGTATCCTGCACTTTAAATATAACCACTAAAACTTGGTAGGATATTCTGTTTTAAACATGCAGACCTTTACATTTTTGTACTTTCTTTTCCTGATTACAAAAGCAACACATCATTTAGAAAATTTTGAAAATACCAAAAAGCCCCAAAGAAAACAATTGCTTTTAAATTTTTTAAAGGTTTAATTGTCAAATAAAGATTGAATATATTCAACGCATACAATGTGATGATTTGGCATGTGTAAACACTGTGTGATGATCACCACAGTCAAATTAACTCATCTATCACCCCCCATACTGTATATCAGGCCCCCAGAATTTGCTCATCTTATAACCAAAAGTTGGTACTCTTTAACCAACACCTCTTTAACCAACATCTTTTCTGCATCCTCAGCTCCTGGCAACCACCATATTACTCTCTGCTTCTATGAGTTAGATTTTTTTAGATTACACATACAATTGAGATCATACAGTACTTATTTTTCTGTGTCTGGCTTGTTTTACATAGCATAATATCCTCCATATTCATCATGCTATGGCAAATGGCAGGATTTCACAGCAAAAACTTAAATAACCCAGTTAAAATGGGCAAAGGACCCGAATAGATGTATTTCCAGAGAAGACAGAAAACTGGCCGATAAGTTTATGGAAAGATGCTCAACATCACTAATCATCAGGGAAATGCAAATCAAAACCACAGTGAGGTATCACCTTATACCTGTTAAAATGGCTGCTATCAAAAAGACGAGATGACAAATGTTGGCAGGGATAAGGAGAAAAGGGAACCCTTGTACACTGTTGGTGGGAATGTCAATTGGTACAGCCATTATTGATACGGTATGGAGATTCCTCAAAAACTTAAAAATAGAACTATCATATGACCCAGAAATCCCTTTGTTGGGTATGTACACAAAGGAAATTAAATCATTATCTCCAAGAGATGTCTGCACTCACATGCTCATTGCAGCATTATCCGTAAGAGACAAGATATGAAAACAACCTAAGTGTCCGTCTCAGATGAATGGATAAGGAAAATGTGGGATATATACACAATGGAGTACTATGCACCCTTAAAAAAGAAGGAAATCCTGTCATGTGTGACAACACAGGTGAACCTTGAGAACATAATGCTAAGTGGAATAAGCCAGACACAGAAAGAACAATACTGTACGATCTCGCTTGTATGTGAAATCTAGGTTAAACAGATTTTAAAAACGAAACATTTATTACTTGTCTTCATTTCCCTTTGCAGTAAAGCTTGTAAAAGAATGAGTGGGTCTAGACTTTGAGTTCTTGGCATGGAAAAAAGTTGTGGCTAAATAGTGGAGTATGAAGAGAGAGCGAACCTGAGGAAAAGATGGGAAGAGTTGGGTGAAAAGCATGATTCTCAGATTGCAGTCGGATCCCAAACAGCCTGGGAATCACGGCACAAACATCCACGCTTCAATTTCAGAAGGGAGGAAACTTGCGCTACCTGGTCCCTTTTTGTGTGTCTGTGCGTAGGGGATTGGCAAATGCGCTGTCCCAAAGAGAGACGGGGACAAAGACAACCGCCGGGTCTCAACGCATCCCATTCCCACCGGCGGCAGATTCTGACGGGCCTTCTCCGTGCGAAGTGCCTCGTGCGGTGCTCCGTGGGCAGGGGCGTGTCATGTGTGTCCTAGGCAGGAGGACGCAGTAAAAAGATAAAACGGTCTCCGAGCTCCCTGGGATCACACGCCAGAGGGCATGTTTCTCTAGTAGTTGTTCATTGCTCTTTTGCATATTGACTCCTTAGATTCTTACCATGATTCCGTGATGTGATTAGAACTGCCGTCCTTGCTCTCACTTGGCAGGTGCAGAGACACATGCAGAGAAGGTGAAGGAATTTTCTGGAGGTCAGTCAGCTACATAGTAAAAGACTCAGGATCGGAATTTCAGATTCCTGGACCGTTGTAAATTTCCAGTTAAACACTGAATTGGAATAACATATTTTTTTTTCTGATTATTTTTAGTCATTAACAAATTGAGTCGAAATATTTTTTAAACAAAATTCTACTTATAAGCCTCAAAATTACATACTGGTGTGTGTTGAATGTACTTAATATATCAGACACAAAAAGAAATATTCATTTATTTACTATTTCAATAGTTTTTTTTTTCCTACAAAAGATTTTGTGTATGTGGTGGGGAGCTTGTTGGAATGAAGTGGTGTCTTTGGTGAATGTGTGCCTTTCATGTTCTTGTTCTTCTTAAGGTGGTAAACCCAGCTTACTCAAGGGACAAATAAAAGTCTGTGAGGAGTGAGAAATATTTAGGAGACTCAAAAAGAAAAATTGTCATTTTCCTTTAGTTCATTCCATTTTTTTATTGGATTCTTTGTTTATTTTTAATTGTCACCCTTCATTTTCCTACTTTCTTCTTTTCTGCCTTTGGTTGAATTCCTAATTCCTACTATAATTTTTTTCCTCCTAGGTAAAACCAATAACCAATATATCCTCTTCATGGCTGGAGGGACAGTTTTACTGTTGCTGTTTGTTATCCTAATTACCACCGTCATTGTCATTTCTTATAACAGGTGAGTAGTACAACTCATCCTGCCTCTTGTTCACCCTGAGTAATTCTGATGTCAGAGGATCTCTATTAATAACCCAGTAATTTGTCAAGCTGTCTCAGCATTCACATGTGTATTTTTTGAATACTTTTCTTGCCCAAAGGAGGAGAAGAAGTTGTGGTAATATTAGAGGGGAAAGCTAGAATGGTTCATATGAGAATTAGTAGGAGTTGGTAGTCCATCCCTTTCATATTCTGCCTGACACCCCTGCTCTGTCTCCCACTCCATCTTCCTCTTCCTCCAAGGAAAAAGCTGTCAGTGAAGGGGTGGGGTGTGTGTGTGTGTGTGTGTGTGTGTGAGAGAGAGAGAGAAAGAGGGAGGGAGGGAGGGAGACTGAGGTTCTAAGAACGGGAAGAACAAGGTTTAACAGTGATAAAGCCTTAATTTATTCATTCATCAAATATTTATTGTGTGCAGCAGTGAGCAAGACATAATGAAGCTCACATTCTAATAAGCAAACAACGTAATTTCAAATAGTTGTATATTCTCTGAGCCAAGCAACATAGGTGCTCTTATTAATAATTGTGGAGGAAGGAGGGATTGGAGGGCGCTGCCTTAGAGACAGCAGGGAGCCATTTGGCCTCTACTAAAGTTTTGTTGTTGTTGTTGTTGTTTTACCTTTTACTGTCTTGTGGCACAGTTAGGAATTTTTTAGGATATTCTTAGTTGATGCTTCCTTCCCCTTCTAGCTCTCCCATGTTTACCAACTCACTTGCCTAGGTGTGTGTTGCACGTCTTAGCTATAATCATAGTGGGTTGGAATTACTCCTTATGATGTGTTCCAACTAAAGTGTTATCTCCTTAAGGGAGGAAAGAACCATACTTGTGATGTCTATATTTTGCATGTCTGGCATATCATAGACACTTAATATGTGCTTGCTGGGTGAATTAACATATCCATCTCCTCTCCCCCATAATTACTCCCCTGGTATTACTCCCCCAGTGGCTTGTTCATAGAATTTCCGGTAGGTTTCTCCATCTCATCTCCGTATCCTTGACCTTTTCCTGTTTTTGGAGGCTGTCATTTCTGCTCACCTGGTTTTGGTAATACTCTGCAGTCCAGTCTCAGTTTTATCCTTTCTCTCTAACCCTTCAAGTTTTCGGTTCCTGTTCTAAAAGCTGGATTAGCATGTCATCCTCCTGTTTAACACCTTTTATTGTCTTTCCCTTGCTTCCTGAATAAGAAACTCATCAACCCTGTCATCAAAGGTGCTGTACGTTCTTACTGAAGCCTAGTTTTCCTTCATGTTTTCTACTTCCTTTACTCCCCCGATGTTGACAAATTTTGTTAAAACTGCAACACACCCAACTCTCTTCCCATCTGGTATGCTACTAAAATGCTGTTTTCCCATAATTTGGCTTTAATCCTGGGCATCATTCAAGGTGCAGGACACCTGTCCCCTAGGTGAGGTCTGTTCTTTTCTCCCTCCCTGAAACAGACATGATGTCACCATCTGGAATCATCTTGTGCTTCTTCTCTGCTACTCCTCGCATCCTGCTTTGTATCTGAATCATTTTCATGTTTGTATTCCCATCTATTCCTAATGGCAGGGTTTGCATTTTATTCATTTTTTAGTGTTGATAGCATTTAGCACTAATCTATCCAAATAATGGATGTTCAATAAGCATTTGTCTAATTAAATGGAAACATGATACAGTTGTTTTACGTTTTTCTCCATCACGTGCTACCCTCACGTCTTTCCCTGACCAGAAATTAGCAAATTGAGGTAAGGAACCTATGTGTTAGTGGCACCAAGGACTTCTCTACGGCTTCACCTTGGTGATAGAAAATGCACCCAGGGCAGAGATGGCAGCATGAGCACACTGGCACTGGCAACACGATTCAGAGCAAGCGACGGAACTCATCTCCGGAGGGTCACAGATGTTGGACATGATGGATTTTGCTTCATGAAAATGTACCACTTTTACATGAATAGCTAAATTGAACTGTAGAATATATTGTCCCACTTGGTTAAATGTGATAAAAGAAGATTAGTGGACTTGAATTCGTAATTATGGAAGAATACCACAAAGGAAAAATCGCTTGTTCTTTCTACCTTGTCGCTTGTAGAAGTTTGTGGGTGTTATTTCAAATGGAAATGCTTTGAAAAATGACCCAAGGGCTTCAACAATGACCTCCTGAACTCTGTTTTACCTACTGTTTAAAGTAATCCTGCAGCTTCAGATATACTGACTTGGATAGAAGCCAAAACAAATCAGACACTGTGTCTGAATGATACTGAATTCTTACTTCACACTCAGCATCTAATAGCTTGTGTGTCCAGGGGCATTGGAAGCAGTTTCTCTGCTCCTGGTTCGTGTGGTTTTCATGTAGAGATAAGAACAGTAACATTCGTAAGTGAACATGGCTGGGGAAGGGGGTAGAACTGGTAAGCGAGAAAGACCCAAAACATATTCTATAGGTTGACATCTGTGTATGTAGGAAGAAGTTTAACACTCAGTGACAAAAATATTAGATACTTATTTTTACACTTGTTGTTAATGTTGATGTTCACAATAAATAGAATGCCTTGGTTCACCCAGGCTTTCCAGTTTCCCTTATCCTGGGAAACTCCTTAGTCTCAGGCAAACCAGAACAGCTGGTCAACCTAGAACAAACCGTGATGGGTTTACTATTTTTATCTTACAGATGAAAGGACTGAACTTTAGAGATGTAAACAACTCAGCTAATAAATTTCAGAGCACAGATTAAACACAGATCGTCAGACTCGAAGCTCCATGTTCTCTTTTCTTCGTCACACTGTATACTCTAGGCTTAGTTACGTGTGTGTGTGTGCTTAGTTACGTGTGTGTGCGTGCTTAGTTACGTGTGTGTGTGTGCAGTTACGTGTGTGTGTGTGCTTAGTTACGTGTGTGTGTGCTTAGTTACGTGTGTGTGCGTGCTTAGTTACGTGTGTGTGCTTAGTTACGTGTGTGTGTGTGTGCTTAGTTACGTGTGTGTGTGTGTGTGTGTGTGTACACATTTGGACCCATTTGGGAAAGGTAACTGTATGATGAGATAGCAAGCCTTGTGAACCACGATTTAACAAAAGGTCAAAGGTCATAGATCTGTGTCCTAATTTCCTCATCTGTAAAAAAAGCATAATAATAGCATCCATGTCGTAGATTTATTTTGAAGAATAAATTGCTGAATTTACATAAAACACCTAGAAACTTGCCTTGCACATAGTAAATTTACACATAGAATAAGCAAATAAGTTAAGGAATAATTGGTTTAAATAATACTAAATAACAAGTAAATAAGCAAATAAATAAATGCACCTAGAATAAGGTAATATTATGCTGCTATGGTAGGAGGATTTCAAAGTGATCAAGAGAGACCACCTGAATACCTTCTCCTGGAGCACAGGAATAATTCCTCTCGACCTTATCTTAACCAAAAAAACCCCACATTTTGTGTCTAACCCATCTCCTCTGTTGTTCAATAAGAATCTTTTGTTTAGGGAGATAAAAGAGTCACCATCTCCCCATAATAACTAGTTTCATATGCTCGGATATAGTTATTGTTTCTATTGCATTCAATTACAATAGCCGCTTTTCTTCTTCTCTTGTATTTTCTCTTCTAAGAGTCCTCCTGAAGTCAGGTGTTTGTGGTTTCATCGGAACCACGGGGAGTTTGTTGAACAGCCTGGTTCCAGGCGGTCCATTTAGCCACAGTGAAGTGACTAGAGCCCCATAGCCAAGAGGGAGGGCTGTGGATTTCAAGCCCGATGCTGTTCCTCTTTACACCTCAGTTTCCTGATCTGTTAAATATAGAGTTTGATGAAATCTAAATAAAATAATCCATACAGGTGATTTAAGAATAGCACCTGGAAGATTTTATAAAGCTTAATTATATTATCATTGTCATCCAAGAAGTTACACTGTTGGCATTTAAAAGAAGTTTTAGTTGTGGAAAATTTCTAAGTCCAAGGTTATTTGGAGAAGGCTGTAAGCCGTATATGTAATAAGCTGCTATACCCCATTCTTCAGTTAAATCACTGAGATGAGTTACTAATGCACACTGGTTGGATGTTCATTTCCTTGCCCTCACCGTCTGTGAGCACACTGGAAAAGATGGGGAAAATGAAAAAAGTTAGGTCAATAGAATTCATAAAGCAGCGGTGGAGAGCTACACCAACTTATTTCGCACATGCGTGTGGGCTGGGGGTGGTGAGGTATAAGGTGTCTGAAATAATACTAGTGCTGGAGTATCTATCTTCATGTCCTCTATTGAATATGCATTCCAGAAGGAGAAGGAAACAGGAAAGAGAACTATTTAAAGAGTCCTGGGATACACAGAGGAAGGTGAGTTTGCTCAGAATTGTCATTTTTTTCCTTTTGTGACTTACACATGTCTTGTAAAATCAGTCTGTTTTGCAGTTAGTAATCTTATTTTTTATTCTACTTACAATAATCTGGTCATGCAGTTGCCTGTAATTCAAGTATCAGCTATTTGGGGAAAGTTATTTTCTGAACTATTCTCCTATTTTTAATATCCTTTGAAACTAAGGTTTTTATATTGATATAACTAAGAGAGCAATCACATTGATGTAAAAACAATCAACCCTATGCCTTCCCAAAATCTATATTCATTTCCTAGGACTGCCATAACAAATTACCACAAACTGAACAGCTTAAAACAGCAGACATCTATTCTGTCACAATTCTGGAGAGTTGAAGTCCACAAAAAGCTGTCAGAAGGATTGGTTCCAGTCCATTCCACGCTTATCTCCTAGCATCTGGTAGTTACTGACGATCCTTGGCTTGTAGACACATCACTCCAATGTCTGCCTCTGTCTTCACGTGGCGTTCTCCCCTGTGTGCAGTGTCTGCGTTCCTTCTTTTCTTATAAGGTCACCAGTCATATTGGACTAAAGGCCCACCTTACTCCAGTACAACCTCATCTTAACTAATTTCCTCTACAAGAATCCTATTTCCAAAGAAGGTCACATTAAGAAGTTCTGGGAAGGACATGAATTTTGGAGGGAGAAACTATCCAACCCAGGATAGGGAATAATAATATTTTTATGTCATAAGATTATTGTGAGGGTTAAATTAAATTAGACTACATAAAAGACCCCAAAGCATAGCAAACACATAATACATGATATTCATTATTATTATTACATTTGAAGTTAGTTTATTAATTAATGGATGCTCAAATTAGATTATAAAGCTAAAGAACTTTCTTATGGGCTGCAGGAGTTTGAGGAACTGTAAAATTTTCCTCCTCATTCTACCTTGCTCTTCCCTCTATTGTTTAATTAAAAGAGTAGAAACTTCCTTCAGGGTTTGCACATAAGAGGATGCTTATATTCATGCTCATTATCTGTACTCTAAGTCAAACCTCTCTCTTCAACATATATTCTGTTTATGAAATTTCACAATAAAATGTTTCTATGGATTGAATTTTTGTGTCTTCCCAAAATTCCTATGTTGAAATCCTAACCCCCCATGTGATGGTATTAGGAGGTGGGAATTTTGGGAGGTGATTAGATCATGAAGGTGGAGCCCTCATGAATGGGATTAGTAAAAAGAGACAGGAGAGCTTGTTTCCTTTCTCTGCTCTCTGACATGTGGGGATACAACCAGAAGTCAGCCGTCTGCACACCAAGAAGTGGGCCCCCACCAGACTCTTGATCATGCACTTCCAGAACTGTGAGGACTAAATGTTTCTTGTTTAAGTCACTCAGTCTATGGTATTCTGTTATAGCAGCCCAAATTAAGACAAACATTTCCTCAAACGCTATTCAAAAGCATATCAATTTCTCTTCAATTTAATTATTTGCAATTGAATTCTACATGGCCAAAAAGTCAAGTACTAAAAAGTTTCTGATAATCCAGTGTATTTTCTTCAGACTTCTTAATAATCTGTCAGTTTAACTTTTTTTTAATCAAGTGCTCTTACAAAAACAAATTTTTTTGGTTTCTTGTTTTTTTGTTTTTTTGTTTTTGGTTAAACCATAGCTTGCTCCTTGACACCAACTGCAGAATCAAGGCTGCTTGCCACCACATCAGCCACCGCAGCAAGCAATAAAACAGTGCTCTATTGTGTACAATTTGGGGACTCCCTTCTTAGTCTGTAGCCCTGTGTCTACTCGAGCCAATCCAAAGCCAAATTTATTGTTGTAAATTTGGGGGGAGGAAAGGAGCTTTGCAACTGTCTACATTAGGTATCCAACTCTTTTAGGCTTTTGTAGAATAATGATATTGTGAGGGATGATTTAAAAAGATGGTAAGTTGGATTGTCAAAGTAAAGAAGTTAGACCTACCTGATTCTGTGTGTTGTTTTTAGGTAGGCTGTGTGATAATGGCCTTGAATCTCAATCATCTTGAAAGTGAATGTCAGTTTGTTGTATTAACTTCTTTTATTATGTTCAGTTTTTTATTTTTGAAAGCTAGGACACTGTGTACTTTAAAAATATTTATTTATTAAGGCATTCATTCAACAGACTTCGATGAGTGCACACTACAGGGAAATACTACACTACAATTTCCATATTAAACAATGAAAATAATTTTTCATATCAAAATAGCCTAACATTGGGAGAGGGAGTTCTACATTGAAACAGGTAATTCATAACATAATACAGCAAGTGATAATCTAGATTAGGTTTCTATTGCACCTCACTCAGAGTCCTGCAATTCAAGAATGTGATTTCTAATACAAGTTCAATACAATGAGGAGAATATTTTATGAAATTAATTATGATGCAAATTTGACCTATATCATGGTTGAATTGAGGGGAGATGTATGTTTTGAATATCTTTATTAGCTGCTGAAATGCAGTGAATCATTGACATCCTGTGCTATTTGTCTTTCTAGGCACCCAACAACTATAGAAGTCCCACCTCTGACAATCAACCCACGGATGATGCAAGAGAAGATATTTATGTCAACTACCCAACCTTCTCTCGTAGACCAAAGACTAGAGTCTAAGCTTTTCTTTGATGAGAACAAATTAATAATGACTATTATGTATGTGAATCTTTATACAATTTCTTCCCACTACCCAGTGTCTACATTAGATACTGGTTGACTGAATTTATTTCATTTGGTAGGAAAAATACTGCATTACCTAGAGAACATTCCTAACAGAAATGTTTCAGAAAACCTGACTCTAATTAGCTTACACATAAAAGGAAACTTACTGAATCATGTAATGGAACAATCCAGGGGAGATTAAGCTTTAGACAAGGTTTTTTTTTAACCAGGGCTTAACTGTTGTGTCTAGAATTAAGTATGGGCATACACTGGTTTCTGGATCCCCTTCCACAGTGTTGGATCCACTTCCCTGGTGTTGGCCTAACTCTCATGCAGGCTTTCCCTCATGTCACGATGGCTGCCAATAACTCTTGGCAATTCGTACACCCTGGTTTCTGTCTGGTAGAGAGATTGCTTCTCTAAAGGGGCAAAGAAATTGGGTTATTTTTCTATCATTAAACAGGCATCATGACCAGAAAGGATAAAATGGCTTAAGTCAATTAAGGGTTCTCCTCTAGAGCCGGGGGTGGGATCAAAGCACAGACAAGTGTCATCAGAAGAGGGAAGGGGAGCTTTGGAGTTGGGGAGGTTACCAAGAAATGTTGAATGCAGTGATGTTCCAAGATATCTCTTGTTAATCACCTAAAAAGTGAACATGAGATGGATTCTAGAAGTAGGGAATCTCTATCCCCACTTCTAAAATCTGCTATCTCAGCATAGTTCAGAAGAGTAGCTGGCAGTAGACGAAATGAATAGTCAAGAGAAAGATAAAAGTGACAGGGAAATCTCTTCCCTTACTGATCTCAAATATATTCATCTCTGATTCTATATAGAATTCTTGCCACCATCCCAGGCCCTGCCTCATGAGAAAGCATAGTAGGTGGTCCAATAATAAATAACTTAATGCTTTTGACATTAATTTTCTCCACTTTTGAGAATTATTTTTAATATATAAATTCTCTCAAAAGGGTCAGGCACTGAGGCATTGAGATGGGTGAAAACCTACCTAACAGGTACAATGAACACTACCTGGGTGATGGGCACACTTATAACCCTGATTCAAGCATAAGAAAAGCAATCCATGTAACCAAAAACATTTGTACCCCCATGATATTTTGAAATAATAAAAAAAAAATTCTGTGAAACTTGAAAATGCAAAAAGAATTACAGTTGGAAGTGGTGGTATAGGGTGGTAGGGTAGCAATTTGAGAGGGGAAAGAGTATTGGGAAGGCATAGGCAAGGAGAGAAAGAAATCAAAGAATAGGAAGATAGAAAGGAACACTTCTCCTGCTTCACAATTTGTATAAAGAGAGCCCTAGTGACATCACTGACAGTGAAAGCAATTAGAGACACATCTGATATTGTCTAAATTCTAGATGTAGGCAAATAATGAAAAGTATTTGTGAAACTAAATAAAACTGTCATGGTCATCTTAAAACCACAACAGTCACTATCAAATACAGTGATTATTCATGTCTAAAAGATTCACTACTTATCTCTAAAGATCTCTAAAATACTATCATCTTTAAAAGATTCATTACAAAGGCTATACTTAAATATCAAAGTTGTAGACTTCATGATCATCTTAAGTAAAACAAATCCAAATTTTCATGTTGCCTAGACATATTCTAAGTTATAATTTAGTTTCAAACTGATCAGTGAATATATTATGATTTTAGCCTTAAATAGCATGTATGCCAAATAGTGCAATTATTGTGTGAATTGTCAAAATCGTGAGTGCCCACATTTCTGTGAATTACAAAAATTGTGAGTTTTTTATTTTAACAAAACCTCTTTCAGAAATGATAAAAATGACCATTTCCCAGTTATACTTATGTATATGCAAGAGGAGCCAACTCTTATTTTTGTTATGTTTGCTTAACGATCTTTATATCTGGTTTCATAAAGTGTTTCCACAAAGATATTAATGTCACAGAGTTGAAAGGCAGTTTATAAGAAAATGATCTACTGTCAGATATATCAAAGATTCCATGGCTGAATCTATCAGTTTGCATGGTGAAGCAAACTTAACATCATTTGAAAGGAAAACTACTTCTTTTTTTAAAAGTTAAGGTCCATCAAAATATCACTTTCTGGAAGATTCTGATAACCAAATTCTCAATGATTAATGTATGTGAGAAGGAAAACATTTCTACAATTGCGATGTGGGGAAACATAAATCCCATTTTAAGAAAAAAATAATTACTGGGGGTGTGAATAGTGCAACCAGCTGCCATTGTCCTGGTAGCCTTTCTGGGGAGTGTCATGGTAGACTTTTGTAGCAAACTGCTTAGGTGTCGCAAAGCCTCTGGAGCGTTTGGAAATTTCCTCCTTTTCCATGAGTGTTTTAATTTTTTTTTTTTTACTCTCTCAAGATATTTATATTAGTAAGAACTATTTGCTCTGCCCCTTTTTCTTTTCTATATATTCTTTCTTTGCAGAGCTCAGGATTTTTCAGGAATTTGGAACCATCCCAAATCCTGCTGAAAATTCTCTGACCTTCCCTGCTGCTCCTATTACACTCTCAGCTGTTAAATGCTGATGAAATTCTGTTCATTTATTTTCTTTCCCTGAACATCTTTACTTAACAAAGCACTTTCATTGTAGTCTCTTTAATATTATACCTAATTCACTAGAGTTTTGGAACTCTACCTACTATATATATTTTTTCCTCCCTCATTTTTTGTGCCTACTATTCTGGTTGTTACTAAGGAAACAGATCAAAACAGATCCACAGAATAAAATACCAGAATTGTAATAAATTATGTTTTAAAGCCTTTTTTTTTTTTTTGCAAGGTGCTGCTTTGGAAGCAAGACTCTTCTTAAGGTTTTTTTTTGCATATGTAATTTATATTGATACATAATATGACATTAAATAAGAATCTATGCTTCCTTTGGATGTCATTATTTTAATATTTACATTAAAGCAACCAATTAAACGATATTACTTTGTGATAAAAAGGTAGATGAGTTTGTTAAATTTCATTGTAGAGTATACAGTTTTGTAAGGGAAAGAACACATCTTATTAACCTGCGATGACTATACATTGACTATATTATCATCAGAGAGGCCTTCAGACTTTATTTAAAGGACTTTACGTATGTTGAGGAAATAGAATAGAAATTTCATTAACTTCTAATTATGCTTAGAAATGGGGGACAGGTCAGTGAGGATATAATTTTTAGTTAGTAAAAATTTAAATTTATAGAATATTTTATATAATTCAGTTTATTGCCAAAATACTATACACATAAATTTAAAATATATAAACTATCAATTTAAAAGATAAAGTATATAAAAATTATTTTAGTAGGTTTGCCTTTATTGTAAACATTAAGTTATGTTGATTTATATAGAACTATATTAAATAAAAATTACAGCTATATTACAGATATTTTCCAAATTGGGAGAGTCCATGTTATTATTAGAGATCACTATAACCAAAATTTTCATCCATGATTTATAATAATATGCTGTATTTTGTACTGCTTGTGTGAAATTTCAGCAAGATTGAAGACATTATGGAATAAAGATGCTTATAAAGTATAAACGGAGATACTAAATTGTGAGTACAAAGTTAAGCTTCTTTCCACAATAGTAATAAGAAAAGATCTTTGAAAAACATGAAACAATGTAAACATGTAACATCATTGTTTTCTCATCATTGGTTTGGCTACTATTAAAATGTAACATCTAGAAAATGTTGACCTTCACAATCAGGCTTCTGCGTAAGTTAGTATATTTTTTCACTGGTCTATTCATTGGAATTATTAGAGCCAAGTCTATGGGCTCTTGTACATTTATCTGAAAATGAAAAATAAGTTTGTTTTTTTAAAACTTTTCTATTGCAATGATTCAATAGGCAGAATAGTGGCTTCTAGAATTGACTGCAATGTTTTCTGAGGAAATTTTATAAATCTTCAAGGTCAGTTTACATATTATATTTTTCTAGATTCAAAGCACTAACTACATTGTAAGGAAAGGTCTGATTTGGAAGTATGTGTGATAAATGTCTGAGATAATCTTGGTTTATAGCCTATTGTCCTTGTTTGAATAAGTTATACGGTCACCCGTTTAGAATACTTTTTCCAGTTTTAGTGTGTAATTTTGGATTTTCGGTTTTTGTAGGGCGTACAGATGTTCTCTTTGTACTGTATTGTGTTGTTTTGAATGAATAAAATGTACTTCTCCATGATACTGGTTTCATTTGCCATCAGAGAACAGTAGGGAAACATTTCTATAGAATAAAATTATCGTGATGAATTAAATGCAGAAAAAAATCAAACCAATGACGCTTTGTGACTTCTATCTCAATGCAACATTCCGTGTATTTTATAAGTGCATATAGTTCAAAGGGCCAAAGAGCTATATATTAATAGTTTTTTTACCAGAAAATAGCAGTCCCCTGAGCTTTCCCATTTTCTTTCCCTTGAGACAAAACATTGCTCATCTTCTAACTCATTATTTTATTTCTTTCCACTTTTCTGAATAGCATGCTTATAACACTACTGTATTTTTTTCAGTTTTAGACATTCTTTGTTCATTTAGATGTCTTCTTCTCCCCAAACTCACCACACATGCATACTCTCCTCATGTCTCCATCTTTCCAAAATATTTGTATTAAAATTTTGATTATATCAATATTTGGTGTTTATTTTTTATGACCTTGCCAACACTCTCTCAGTTAAACCACATGGTAAAAACGATTGTGCTTTCTCTCCTACATAGCTTTTTTTACCCCTTCAAGCTAATAATTGTCTCTTTCGGGCTTACTTTTTCTGTATTTACCATAAATGTATTCCAAACTCTTCTGTGATATGGCAGGAATTCCAACAATTTCAACTTCCTAAAAAAGGCTGCTCTAGAACCTTGACTTTGTCTGATAAGGAGTGGTTCTGTCTACACAGCCAGCATCCTGGTGTCTCCCTTCATCCAGAAAAGGAAGAGAAAGGAACATAAGAAAACCTAAAATCAACTCTAGAATATTTCCTAGAACAAAAGGACATTAGTTTCCAGATTGTAAATGTTCAACAAGTGTCCAGAACAAGGAATAATAAGCTTGTTATATTTGCTTTTTTGTCTGTAAAAGTTGGGGGTGTTGATTGTAAACGTAAAAACTCTTTGTTCAAGAAAAAAAGAGTTAATTTATTTGAATGACATGGGAGGCTCATAGAATTCCCTGGACACTGATGGAATAAGCTTGGAAAATATGGAGAAAATGTGGCAACTCCAGTGGTCCACTAAGGCAGGAAGTACAACGGGTGCTTTGAGCTTGGATACTCTGGCTAGAACAGTGCTGCAGCAAACTGAGCAACATCACCACCTCACACTTGGATGAGTTCTGAGCAACCATTTTTATTTGCCTCATTTGTTTCAGAATCAGCATCCCTTGCAGACATCAACCACGAGTCATCTGGGTATCTGCCGCTTCAACTTCTATAGAAGCAGGCACGATATAACTTTCTTTCCAAATAATATGCAATATGATATTCCCTCCAAGGTTGCTGAAGAACTTTGACAACTGGCAAATGTCACTACTTGACTAGATGATAATTTTCTTAAAGGGAGGGTTTAACTTGTCTTTTTATATATATTCAGGGCCCTGTATAATACCTGGATTTACTGAAAGTATATCCAAATATATGTAAGACATTTTTGAATAAATTGGTGAATAAACAAATAAATACAAGTTAGTATTTATATCAACACCCTCAATTGGTAGTTTGAAATAATGGCTAAAGGTCGTTTTTAATAATGCTATTGAGATTGCATTTGGATATTAGGATTTGCCAATCCTCCACATAATAGGTATACTGTATCTTTTTCTAGACTGTAACTTTATTCAAGTTTATTGATTTTTAAACCTGTAACTTATTTCTAGACACAGTTATATCTTTACACAAAATATTATTCTTTTTGCTAACCTACTACCTCCAAAATTTCAAATAAGCAGTTGATTTTTGTCCTTTTTTATGGAAAATGTTAATCAAAATGCCACAAAATTATACTAAGTATCATTTGACCTATAGATATCAATATTATTAAGGGAAGAAGGAAATGGGTGGGCAGAGCCAATCTTCTTCTATATGTGGTCAACTAAGTGAAGGCCCTTTCTAGATTACATTCTCACATGTTTAAGATATCAAGCCAAAGTTCTCCAAATCCCTGTAGTTATACTGTGTGTCGTATTGCCAAACCGTATTTGTAAGACATAAAACAAGAGAAGAAGCTATGATAACTTCCTTTCTTCACTCTTCAAAATTTAGATAATCTCAACTGATTTTGTATTTTTTTCTGGAAATTTATTCTTAAGATGATCTTATTCAATCACTAATTCATTACCACCTTTATGCTGGGTAGCCAAAAGTACTTATAGTGACTGAGACCACTATTCTTTAATCAGCCGCCTGGGTAGACTTTGAGCTCTCTCATTTACTCTCAATGCTATTAAGTTTTCTAATTAACAGCTTTGAATGTGGCTTCAGTTGAGCTCATTTATTTCACTTTTTATTTTATCATAGGAGGGTCAGCAGAAGAAAATTTTGATTTTTTTAGCTTGCATAAAAAAAGGTACAAAGAAATGTAATGGCTCAGTAGCTTCTAGAGACCTAGATAACTCTTCCAGCCTTTCTGTAATTTTACATATCTGTTTGATCATTCTTTCAATGGCTAATGAACAGCTAGTGATTATAAAGCTGGGCTATTGACAAAAAAATCTGTGTTTCTACTCTGTGCTGCAATTTGTAAAGCAATTACTTATATATTTTTTTCTTGTAACAACTCTAAGATGGTGGCAAGATAAATGTTATTATTCTAATTTACAATTGAAGAAAACTAGATCCAGGGAAATTGTGTGCCAGATTATGTTATGGCACTTTGATTAAGATTAAAATTGTAGTTCTCAGAATCTCTTTTGCTATATGGCTCTGGGTTAGAGTTGGCTAAAATAGAACTTGAATGGATGTGGACGATGCATATGGAAAATTAGACATTGCTCTCTGCAGGTCATTTCCGTTAATGTGGTCATGGGCAGATGGAGTGGGCCTGGTGAATTCCCACTTGCCCTCACTCTATCGCATGTCCAGCTCTTCTTGATTGCTGACCCTGGTGGCCAGCTGTAGTCTAGGCACTGCTGTATATTGGCTGTGGAACCACAGAGGCAATAGCTACTGAGTGGCAAGAGCTTCACAGAGACCTCTTACAAGTTTCCCTTTTACATCAAAGGAACAGGATATAAGGTCAATATGTTTACAAAAAAGAAAAAAAAAAAAGAAAAAAGTCAACTGGTTTTCTGTATATCAGAACTGAGCAACTAGAATTTGAAATTAAAAAATCAATGCCATTTACCATAGTACCAAAACAAATGAAGTACTTAGGTAAACATCCAACCAAATGCACATGGGATTGGTATGCTTTGTATCTGTCATCTTGCTATACTCACTTATTAGTTTTAGGAGATTTTGGGTCAATTCTTTGGAGTTTTCCACATAGATGGTCATGTCTTCTGTAAATAAAGATAATTTTATTTCTTCCTTTCCAATCTTTATACCTTTTCTTTTCCTTGTCTTACAGCAGTAGCTTGGACTTCTATGAATAGAAATGGGAAGATAGTGCCTTCCTGCCTTGTTTCTGATCTTAGGGAGAAAGCACCCAGTCGTTCCTTATTAAGTACGATGTTAGCTGTGGTTATTTTGTAGATGTTCTTTATCAAGTTGAGGAAGATCTCCATTTTTAGTTTGCTGAAAGTTTTTTCTTCTGAATCATGAATGGATGTTAGATTTTTTCAAGTACCTTCTCTGCCTCAATTGATATGATCATATGATTTTTCTTCTTTAGCTTGTCGATGTGGTGGATTACATCAGCAGTCCCCAACCTTTTTGGCACCAGGGACCAGTTTCATGGAAGACACTTTTTCCACGAACTGGGGCAGGGGGATGGTTTTGGGATGATTCAAGCGCATTATATTTATTACATTTGTAGCCACTCCCCAGAGCTAGCATCACCGCCTCAGCTCCACCTCAGATCATTAGACACTAGATTCTCGTAAGGAGCCGCCAACCTAGATCCCTCGCATGTGCACTTTGCAGTAGGGTTCACACTCCTTTGAGAATCTAATGCTGCTGCTGATCTGACAGGAGGCAGAGTTCAGGCAGGGATGGGCACGATGGGGAGCGGCTGTAAATACAGATGAAGCTTCGCTCACTTGCCTGCTGCTCACCTCCTGTTGTGCAGCCTAATTCCTAACAGGCCACTGACTGGTACTAGCTGGCAGCCTGGGGTTGGGGACCGTAGGATTACATTACTGATTTTTTAAATATTGAACCAGTCTTGTATAACTGCAATAGATCCTACTTGATCATGGTCTATGATTATTTTTATACATTATTGGATTTAGTTTACTAATATTTTGTTCAGGATTTTGTCATCTAAGATTATGCGATACATTAATATTTGTCTGTAGTTTTCTTTTATTGGAATGTTTTTATCTGGCTTTTGTATTAGGATAATACTGACCTAATAGGATGAATTAAGTTATGTTCCCTCTGCTTCTGTTTTCTAAAAGGAAAAATTGGTATTATTTCTTCCTTAAATGTTTGGTAGAATGGTACTTATTTTTGGAATGTTATCAATTATAAATTCAATTTCTTTAACAGATATAGGACTATTCAGTTTATGTATTTCTCCTTGTATAAATTTTGGTATTTGAGTCTTTCAAGAAAGTGGCCTGTATAATCTAAGTTGTCAAATTTGTTGGCATAGAATTGTTCATAATATTCTCTTATTACCCTTTTGACATGTGTGGGATCAGTAATGATGACCTCTCTTTCATTTCTGATATTTGTGTTTGTGTCTTCTTTCATTTTTCTTGGTTCGCATTTCTAGACCTTATGAATCTTTTTGATCTTTTCAAAGAACCAGCTTTTGGTTTCATTGGTTTTTCTCTATTTTTTTTTCAATTACATTGATTTCTGCTCTAATTTTTATTATTTTCTTCCTTCTGCTTACATGCTTACATTAGATTTATTTTGCTCTTCTTTCTCTAGTTTCCTAAGGTAGAAAGTTAAATTATTGATTTTATGTGTTTCTTCTTTTCCAATATTGGCACTTAATCCTGTAAATTTCACTGTGTCCCACAAATCCTGGTAAGCTCTATTTTCATTTTTATTTAGTCTAAAATATTTTAAAATTTCACTTGAGACTTCTTTGAGCCATTAATTATTTACAAGTATGTTGTTTAATCTCTATATATTTTGGGATTTTTCTACTCTCTTTCTCTTTCTCTTAAAGATTTCTAATTTAATTCCCTTTTGGTTTAAAAACATTCTTTCCATGACTTCTATTTTTAAGAATTTGTTAAGCTGTGTTTTATGGCCCAGAATATGGTCTATATTGTAGAATGCTTCATGTGTTCTTGAGAAGAATGTGTTCTGCTCTTGAATATAATATTCTATAATTGTCCATTAGATCTAATTGATTGACAATGCTGTTCAGGTCATCTATATCCTTTTTGATTTTCCCTCTTCTTGATCTATCACATGCTGACAGAGATGTGTTATATATGATAGTGGCTTTGACTATTTCTCCTTGTACTTTTATTAGCTTTTGTCTCATGTATTTTGACACTCTGTTGTTAGGTACATACTCTTTCAGGACTGTTAGGTTTTCTTGGAGAATTTACCCCTTTATCGCATGTAATGCCCCTTTCACCCCTGATAATTCTCCTTGTTCCAAAGTCTGCTTTTTCTGAAATTAACATAACTGTTCCAGTTTTCTTTGATTAATGTTAACTTGTCATATTTTTCTAGGCCTTTAATTTTACATTACCTGAGTCTTTGTGTTTAAGGTGAGTTTCTTATAGATGACATACAGTTGGGTCTTTTTAAAATATCTGTCACTTTTTTTTTTTACTTTTTAAAAAATTTTATTGAAATATAATAGTTTTACATATTTTGGGAGTACATATGATATTGTGATACCTGCATACAATGTGTAATGATCAAACTTATATAATAGTTTTACATATTTTGGGGGTACATGTAATATTTTGATACCTGTATACAATGTAACTGGGATATCCATCACTGCAAACATTTATCTTTTTTGTATTTAAATCCACCACTTTTAATTGGTATATTTAGACCATTCAAATTTAAGTGATTATTGATATAGTTGGAATAATACCCACCATGTTTGTAACTATTTTCTACTCTTGCACTTATTCTTTGTTTCTTTTTTATCTTCCTTTCTTTTTCTGCTTTGTCTGATTTGAATTGGGGATTTTATACGATTCCGTTTTCTCTCTTAGCATATCCTTTATAGGTTGTTCTAGATTTGGTTTTTTTTTTTTGTATTTATTCTATTTAGTTTTCTCTGAGCCTCCTGGTTCTATGGTTTTGTATGTATCTCTAATTTTGGCAAGTTTTCATATATTACGAATTTAAAGATTGTTTTGTTCCATTCTCTCTTCTTCTTCTGGGATTCTAATTATGTGTGTGTTACATATTTTGAAATTATTCCACAGTTCTTGGATGTTCTATTTTTTTCTTTCTTTGCATTTTAGTTTGGGAAGTTTCTATTGACCAGTCTTCAAATTCACTGATTATTTCCTTCAGCTGTGCCAGGTCTACTGATAATCCCATCAAAGATATTCTTCATTTCTGTTACTGTGCTTTTGTTTCTAGTATTTCTTTTTGATTCCTTGTTAGAGTGTCCATCTTTCTGCTTACATTACCCATATGTTCTTGCCTGTTGTCTATTTGTTCCATTAGAGTCCTTAATATATTAATCATAATTTCCCTGTCTGATATTAATAGTTCTGATGTGTGTGTCATATCTTTATCTGGTTCTGTTAATTGCTTCAGACCATGTCTTTTCTTTCCTTTTGGCATGCTTTGTCATTTGTTTTTGTTGAAAGCCAGATCCAGTGTATCATGTAATAGGAACGGAGGTAAATAAGTCTTCAGTGTGCAGATTTATCTTAATTTGACTAGTTATTGAACTGTGTTTGAAGTCTGTTATAGCTGTAGGTGCTAAATTCCTTTGAATTCCTCTAGTGTCCTTGTTTTTTGGTTGGTTGTTTGTTTTCTCCCTCTTGACTTCAAAGTTCCCTAAGTAGTACTCCTCAGAGAGACTTTCTGTCTTGCAGCTCTTTCATCTGCAATTCAGTGTTGTTATACTGGAGTCCTGTTGGTGTGGTGGTAAGTTGTGGGGAAGACGGAGTGTTCTATAATTTTATAATTAAACCTCAGTCTTTCAGTGGGCCTGTGTTGTGGCATTCACAGAATTTCTCTAGTGGTACAGCGTTTTCCCCTGTCCTCTGCTCCCTTTCCTGGCTGCAGCACTCCCAATTTATTTCTTTGAAGACCTGGTTGCTGTTGACTATGTTATTTTTTTTCCTTCCTTAAGTGAGACACGAAGACTGCAGTGGCTGGAACTAGGTTTGAGAATTGTACTTTGTCAAAGTCCCTTCCACCTTTGTTGTTGAGAAAGCTCTCTGTTTTTTCACAATGGATGTTCTTTTCCGGCTTTTTCACAATGGATGAAGGGATTTTTCTTGGATCCTCATGAGAACCTGGTGGGTTTCCTAGACAGAAAACCTATGAAATTATGGAGTGCTAAGACTATGGCCCCCCATGGATTTCTCACTCATACTGGTCCACAAACAGATGCCAGCAATTCCTCCAACTTGCCATTTAAGTGTTCCTAGTAGTTTATGGCTCCAGTGCTTCAGGTTCAGGGAAACAGCTATTGGTTGCTGTATCTCTCTGGAAGTGTCTGTCTCTCTAGATTTTGCCCTGGTACCTCAGTTCTTTGATAAGTCCAAGCAAAGTCATTGACTTTCAGCTGTTCATCTTTTTTTGTTGTAAGCATGGCAGTGACATCTTCTAAGGTCTTTATATATTGGCACTGCAGATAAAGGTCATTCTCCATGCACTTAATACATATGTTTTGTTGTGCTATCTTGGTTTCTGACCTGTTTCTTTATATTGACTTTCTGATGCTTTGCTAGGGTAGCCTGACAGGACTCTGTTCCATCTGACTCACTCTTGTCTATGCTGGTTTTTGGTCCATTTTTATGAACCACAGATTCAGCTGAAAAAATATTTATGGTATATGAAAATTGGGCACATGTTTATTTTAAAAAACAAATTAGAAATGAAATATAGAAGACAATCTGAAGATTAGTATGAGATCATACTCAATTTCCCTGTTTGTGCTCGGGTCAACATCAGGCCTCATAAAAGTTTTCAAGCCCAAATAGAAGCAAAAGGTAATAAAGAAAAATTTAGTCTCAAGCCACAAGAAGATAATGTGTCAAGTCTGCCTAATTAGCAAAAACTGAAGCTGAACTGTCAGTAACGCGCTCTCATCACACAGCTCAGTCTGAGGCATCAGATTTCATAAACTTCTTTTGGAATTCTGCTAAAATAAAATAAAATGAAATACCAGTCCCAGAGAAGGGTTTCCCTCATCATGTGTGTTCAATATTAATTTATTTTAAGGTTTAGTTGCACAAAAGGTACATGAGAATTAGAAGACTACTTGGATATAAGGAGCCAAAGTAACAGCATGGTCAAGAATTATATGTGTCTATATATTTCAATACTAGACTTCTAGAGAAGAAAACACAACAGAAGGGAAGATAAACACAACAGAAGGCAGGTCTACATGTCCTGTGGCCCTTTACACAAGGTTTGCTAGTGGAATGTTTTTAAAGTATGTGTGAAAGAGTCATTTTAACATGAAATAAAGACCCAAGTCTATAGACTTGCCTCATAGTTTGTTCTCTACATATGGGCATATATTAACACACTGCAAAGCTTTTATAAATAGATCATTTAAGAATTTCTTTTCAAGCTGTGCCCTCTTCCTGTTTACATGTTAGGGGAAGTAGTGTTGAGTTGAACGTTTCTATGAGTTTAGACTAACAACAAACAAACAAAAAACCTCTGCTGCCCAAAACATATTACTATCTCTTCCAGGTTAGGAAAAGGCATTTGTAATAACCAAGCAGTAAGAATCACATGTCATTTAAGCTTCAGGGAGAATATTATGTCTAGGCAGGAAAAGGAAGACACATGTGATCTCTTTTACTCAATAGTCCACCGTAAGGATCTGAACTATTTGAGAGATCATAGTGTGCTGATATATTGAAAATAATATTCTGAACCCCACTCATAACCCCAAATTAAATACATGGTTAAATATAGTATCAAAATGTTATTGTTTACAGTGTCAAATACCATAACAAACATCTCCTGGGTTATAGTGTCCTTTAGATGCCTATGCATTCAATGTCTCTATTAATGAGTTAGGTACAAATGTCACATGAAAGATGGAGTTACATGTTTTTTTCATGAATATAGTGAACATTCTGTATATATGCAATGTCAATTTTACCTGAGATATCAAATATTATCACCTCAAATCAGTGTAAGTTGTGCACAGTATTAAAAGTAGCAATGGGCATTATTTTCCATTTAAGACCTAGTTGTCCCATTTACAAATTTTAAACTTAAAACAATTTCATTTTAGCTACATTTCCCAGTCAGATATCTTGATGGTCCATGTAATTTTGAATTTAGAATGCCATCTCCTTTCACTCTTGAGAAGGAAGGTCAGATATGGGGGAGAAGAAGAGGCAGGAGAGGGGAGCTGAGTAGAACATTGAAAATATATTTCTTGTAACATTTTTCTTTATACTGCTAAGAATGAGGTGGCTACTTTGAGTGAAATAGGTTATTTCTGGGTAGTGAAATACCCAGAAATAACCTATGGGTAGTGGGTAGTGACCTTAATATATTTTGGGAGGGGGAGTACCAAGCTCTATCTCCGTATTTAGCTCTCTGAAATGTAATTAGATTTGTTAAAAAACTATAAACCTCAAAAACAGCAGGATACCTAAAACATAACTTTTAATAGATATTGGAACAAGAAAGTAATTTCTTAAGTCAAATGGTACTGAAGGGACATTCAGCAAACAAGACCAGACTACACATACCTGCCTCATGAGTTGAAGGGCATACTTCTTCCTTAGGTGGTGAACCCCCTATCAGAGAGACCAAATCTTATTCACTTTTGAAATCCAAGCCATTGGAAGATTCAACTCATGTTTTTAAATGGAATTTTGGAAAAGTATTTTTCCTTTTGGCTTCTTTATAACCAAAGTTTGCAAATATTCAGAAGAGTATTGGATATTTAGAACAGATGTCGGTAATTCACGTGTGCACAGAAAGTGACAATGAGTGCATGTTTGTCTTATAAGCAAGTTCGTATCAAGAGAGGAAGGAAGAGAGGATTTAAAAAAAAGAGGTTTTAAAAAAATGTATAGAATTCAAATAGCAAGAGATGATTTTGGAGTTATGTTAAGCTATGTGTGTAATGATTTTCTTTGATTAAAAAAAGCAGTCTAACTATGCAGAGAGAGAGAAAGAAAAAGAGGAGGATGAGGAGGTACAGGAGAAAGAAATTCAGAGGCAGCTTTGTGACAGGAACTCAGGAAGCTGGTGAGAATGTCTCTCTTGCCTTCCTCACTCCCTTTTTCTAGCCATCTCCATGTCTCCTACAGAAAGCCGTGTACCCATTTGCTATCAGAGCTCCCTCCTGACATGGATGCACATCAAAAGGAATTAAAGGGAGACAGGAACAAAGATCAGGAGATACTGCATGTCCTTTACTCATGTTTTGGAGGTAGCAAGCACTCAGTAAGTATTTAGTGATTGAATGGCCTCTGGGATCATACTAAATCAGCTGCCTGATATCCTAAAATACCTAGATATTAAGGTAATTCATATTTTCATGAATGTTTAGATATTTCATCCAGTTCTTACTCACATATTTATTCTAATAATTCACCATATGGATACCAAAATTAGATAAATTTGTCTAATATATTTCTTGACTAACTTGGAAATAAAGATAGCAGGTTTTCTTTATTTTGTACATTACAAAAATAGTACAGTAACTGTTATTGGGCTGTGCCCTATGACATATATTTATTAAGTATCTTTTTTGATGTCAGCTCTAAGCTTAGGTAAACCTTTACGTTCTTTGCAGAGACACTTTCCCCAGTAAATATAGTCTCCATGATTTTAATAGTGATAAAAAGGAAAGAAAATCCATTGAGTTCACACCACCAAGTTGTTGCAAAAGTGGCACCAAGAATTCATATTCAGAACAAGCTGTATTTCACTCAGCATTTAGAAAGAATGGGTACTTTCATCATCATCGCCACTAATGAGCATTTTTCAAACTTTTACTGGCTGCATAGAATTGACCGATATCATACATTTTTCATTGCTTTCTTCAATTTCATGACTTTGGCCAGACCTACCCAGAGAAGGACATTTTAACACTACTGACTGATCAATCCAGGGTCCCTTACCCCTTTTGATTTCTCTGATATTATGAAAGTTTCACATTTTCTTTAAAAGCATTAATCTCTAAAAAAACCCAATTCATAACAAGTTAGCAAACCAACAAGAAATTCCCAGCTAACATTTAAAGATTAAGTTTGAAAAACAGGTTCTATAAATGTATTTCTAGACAGGTCTAAATCCAAGTGACGAAGGCTGCTATGTCACGGGATGGAGGATAATAAAGGAAGCCGTGAACACCATAGCCGCACGATAGTCATAACTGCACGTGTTTCACTTTTGATGTTAAATCTTTGTCTACAAAATGTTCATTTTCAATAATTTTCTTTGGTTATTAGAGAGTGAGCAGAGTGCTAGAGGAAAAGCCATTATCTAGCTGTGTGACATTGTGCAAGTCATTTAAACTCTCTGGATATCTTTTTAATAGAAGACAAAAGTGTTGATCTCTAATGTCATTTTCCATATTAATATTCTATGATTCCACCAAACCAGAGTCAAGCTAATAAAAATTAAATTCCATTAAAAGATAGGGTTAGGAAAACACTGGAAATACATAATAAATTTTCAGTAACCTTACATTTAATAAAGGGCCTTCTTTCACTTTATTTTGAAAATAGCAAGCTAAGAAGTAAAGGAATAAGTGACATTTTAAAGGTTAGCAGAATATGATTGTCAGAATTTTGTTGAATTACATAGTTACATTTCATCACATAACAAAAACATAAGGAAATCATGTAATATTACAGTGTTAGCAATAATAAATAACTTGTGGGTAAAACCACCAATTTAGTTCAAAATCTCAATCATGCAAAGTTGTGGTCTAAAGTAGTATTTTTGAACTGCTTTATCTTTTTTTTAAGTGATGGAGCAAATTTTAATATTGCACAACTGTAAATTATCTTCCTCGTAGCAATATCATTTGTAAATTTCTTAGAATTGTGAATAAGACATTGGCAACAATAGATTAGGTTCATCTATTAAGGATTGAAATATAAAAATTATGAATTCAGAAGAAGGTAATTCTTCAACTGTGTATTTCATGTATTTTTACCATGGGGAAAAATCACACAGACAGATTTAAAAATAATTTAATTTCCTAATTTTATTATTGCCTCATTATTATAATATTTTCTGTCCTGTGAGAAATTCACATTTTGGTTCCAGGGACAGCTAATCCTTTGCATTTTATTCCAAAAAGTGGTTCGACTAGTTTTAAAGTACAGATGTCCCCAGGCTATTATCTGGAATAGATTGTAAGCAAAAATAAAGTATGCCAGATTATATATTTTCCAAAAGAAGCAAATGTATAATGGCTGTTTTATTTCTTAACTTTTGCCTAATGTCCAAAGTTATTTTTATCAAAATGACCATAAACATTATATTTAATCAACTACAAATGATATCCCTTTATAATGTACAGTATAAGACTTCACAAAGTATATATAAATTAATTAAATAAAGATTTACAAAAAGCAAACATATAGCACATAATTTAATATATTTTAGAGATTCATAGGAATAAGGATTTTGCAAGATGGGGTAATTCTGTGTGGATCTAAAAAAAAAAAAAAGGAAAAAGCCAAAAATATGTGTGTGTGTTTGTATGTGTGTGCACATGTGTGTGCTAAGGTTGGGGTGGAGGGGCCTCTGCACATTCTGGGATGTCTCCTGCAGTCTGCAGTAAAAATGATACCAGTTTTTATGTCAAGGAGCAGCCGGATCTGTTGATGTCATTTATGCACTGCCTGCTATAGCTAAAATAATAGAGTGTCTTATAACCAGCAAGAATCATACTTCGTTATAGGTCTTCACAAAAAATTTGGCGCTCCCCCACTCCATTCACTGATATATGTTTTCTGATAAAAGTAAGCATTGTTCCTTGGACTATGCAATAGATATGTGAATTTGAATTTGATTAATCAAATTATAATTTCATATTGACCTATATTCTGTTAATTTCTGATGGATATTTAATATCAAGATACTACTATCATTTTATTATTTATTTTCCTTGGCTTTCAGACCCTCTGTCAAATAAACCACCATAAAAACCCTCCCAAGATGTTTTCATTGACAGAAATCCTGCAGTGACTTTTTAAAAAAATTTAAATCATAATCTCAATCTCCTTCTTTGTCTGATTTTGAGTTTTTGAACTTTGGATACCTGATAATAAGCAACTCTTTTGAGGCTCTGGGTCTCTTGAGTGAATTAATATAGCAATTAAATTCCAACATTAGCACTACAGGGTGAGGGTATAGACCTTTCTCCATTCTATGAACATTTCTGTGTCTACAGAAAGGCTCAATTTTATGCTCTAAATCTAAAATCATCCTAAATGCAGGAAACAGATTGAAGAAATGAATTCTATCAACCATTAATATTGGCCAAAAATAATGATTAGAAAATTTAAATCTATTCATTCTTCTGATAACCAGGATATGGAATATGGACTAGGGAAGGAGACATAGAAGATAAGTTAAAATTAAAAGCTTAGTAATTAAACAGAATTATTAGAAGAAACATTTTTACTACAAATGTATTTTTCTTCTTCAATTATTTACAAGATGTTAAAATCTCAAAATAGGGGGAAAATGTCTGAAAATTTCAAGTAAAATGTGGTTTTCATATTATTTAGTAATTTTAACTTATGTCTTATTTATCTAAACTTCAGTTAATTTAAATAATTTAAATAAACTGCCTACTGGAGTTTATAAGGAAAAACTTGATGTGTAAGGTATTTCAATGTAAAAAAATCATTTCCCAAATTTCTGTTGACAATGGAAGTTTTTCAAAGTTCACGTGAAAAAATGTAGCCCTGATATTACCAATGATCTAACAATGTTGTGACAAATGCCATAAATCATGACACCATAAAGTGCTATCAAGTGATAAAGATCCCCAAAATAATAATTGTGATTACAATATGATGAATTAGGAAGACTACAAAACACACACACCTAAAGTTTTTTTTTAGTTTAACTATCACTTTAGGATAAATAAGTTTGAATTTCAAACAAAGAACTGGATAAGAATATAAGAGCAATAAAGCTTATACCAATCATTTGTGACCTACAACAAGTCTCATGATTTGCCCCATGAAGCTTCTCTATTGATATAATTGGTGATGACTCCAGGAAGAGTAGGAGCATCTGAAAAATATGGGAAAACACTTAAATGTACAAGGGTTATTTGTTTTGAGGCCATGTGGCATTTCTCAGCTTCTGCTACAGCTAACTGGGAGACGAGATGGAGCCAGACAAACATTCCTGGACCAGGAGCCTGGAACTAGGCGAAATTATTCCTGGCTGTGTCTTTGCCTTTGAACAAATGACAACATCCATAGGTTTCAGTTTTCTCCTGAGGGAAACATAAAGTGGGACCTTTATTCTATACGACCTTTAAGATTGCTTCCAGATCTAGCTAGCATTCCACCTGCCTAGAAAACGTGCCCAACATCTCATGATACTTCCATGAGAGTCTATAAACTATCTAATGCCTCCTCTCTTAGAATAATTGCAGAAGAAGTAATACAAGACTCACATTCTTGAGTAAGAAAATAAGGATTTGTGGTAATTCCACAGAGAAAATGTGAGCAATCTTTCAAATATGTTTGTAGAGAATGCACACAAGATTGATCTCTTCCCGCAGATTCAGCCCCCGGTCAGTCTCACTGATAATATATCTTCATGATGAAATTCAAAAGAGGTTGATCATATAAAAGCAATTCTCATATTCCTGAAGATACATTTTACTATGGGGACTTTGTTACACATTCTTTTGTGTTAAAATTTTTTTTCACTAAACTGAAAGAAGCATATTTGTTGATAATGTGTTGTCTTCCTGTAGTAACTTAGCATGAGGTGGCCCTAGTAAAGAAGGCTAAGTCCGTGACACGGGACTAGGGTTAGAATCTCAGGAAAGTAGAGTCCAAGTGTTACTTTGGACATTTCATTGGATTCTTTATCATTTTATCTAATTGTCAGGCCCTCCTGACTAGTTGTCAACCTCCCTCTCTATCCCCTCCACGGAAAATTGCACTCCATCAACTTCATAGACTACAAATACATACTCCATAAATTTCATATTCATAATTCATAATTTCATATTCAAATTTCATAAATTTGTGTGGCATTTTACCAATTGTTGTAACTATTAATGTATACCCAGTGGCAAATTTTTATCTATTTTTAGAAGGCTGTGGTGGGGAGATTGTGAAATATAGTTAATGATTGATAAAGTAATTTGAAATTGCAAGATATTGATAGATGTGTTAATAGAACTGGAGAAAAATGTGTAATTTTCCCTTTGAGCAGATTTAGTATAATATTTTTTTTATAAAACACGAATTGTTAAAGGCCTAAAGCTCAGCCCCACTGAATGTGTATTGGCCATTTATTGTGTTGGTTATGCTAGTCAAAACTGGACTACAATTTTTTTTATAAGAATATAATTTATTTAGCTTGTTTTCACTGTACCACTAATGGTCAATAAATGGCTCAAATAATCTAGGAAGTAGGGTACCCATGCTTTTTTCTACAAAGTTTTCTGAGGTATTGGCCAAAGAATGAGGGGCAGACTTCAATTTCTAAGATGCATTTTTAATATCTACTATAAAGATACCACATGCAATAAATTGGATCTGTAGAAACTACTACTAACAATGAATGTAAAGTTATTTATAAGCCCACTGTTTCTATATTGGATAGAAGGTATAAGTGGTTCACCATTTTACAGGTGATGAATGATTTTCAAACATATTTGCCCAGTGAAGACAGAGAAGAATTGTACAAGATACTAGGACTAGTATTCTAGTTACTATTTGGTGAAAAACGTGAGGTTTACTTTCAATAAATATGTTTTACTTTATTTCACATGCTCTATCAAACAGCTTCTTCCCTAATACATAAGTAAATATATATTTCTTATTTTATTAAATTCAACTTGTGGCAGTGGCAAGAACCTATTGATTCATAAATATTTGCAACTTGCCTAAATAAATTAGTTCTGAGTGCCTATTGTTTGCTCAGTAAGTGAAAGATGTGTTTTCTTTCCCCCCACCAGAATAGTTAACTATTGGATCAAGGTTATTTTAGACTTTTCTGCATTTTAAATATAATGTGATGTGTTGGTCATGTGTATGTTAATTACTATTATCAGAAGAAAAAAATGGGGATGTAAAAAATAAATCCCCTCATGGAATGTTTCTCTAAAATGTGTATCTCCTCCAGGCTTTCTCTGCCGTCTGAAGAGCAGTTATTACTTATGTTGGGCTCCTTCATCATTGGTGTCTTCAAACCTGATATAGAAATGATGACCATCTTCATTTATCTGTACAAATCTGGATGGAACCCCCACTGAATCAATTTCAGAAGGAGCCAAAAAATGTCTTTGGTTCATAGCAATGCCTCTTCACAATGAAAAAGTCACATATATATTAAAGATATAATACAATCTCTGAAGGGAGAAATGACTTGAAGTGTGAAGGCATCTTCAGTCAAAAACCTACAAGCTCAAGTGAGTTGAATACATATTCACAACCATTTTAGTTGCTCCAATGGAATTGATTTCATGAAGTTCCAGGAGACTGGTACAGTAGTGAGTTTCTATCTTTGGTTTTTGTAGAAGATTTATCTCCTTCCCATTTTTATTATAACAAACACTGCCTCATGTCAACCACATTAGATTAATACATATTCTCCTGTCTATTCACTTAGCAGTTTTGACTTAGCTATAATTCTAAGTATACTTGGGAGGAGTATGCTAGAATAAAGATCCAAAAATGTACCATGGGACATTTTATAGCATTATTCTCATTGTGATGAGATTGGGTTAAAGACTTGGGAGGCAAATTTCTCTCTCACACACTCTTTTTATGATATTATTTTCAGAATGAACTGGCCCAAGGTTATGCCTGATCTTTGGTGTTCCTCAGTTATGCTCACTGGCAATGATCAGAACCAACTAGTGTTCTTGAAGCAATTTCATGCAGATATTTGTCTCCTACCAAATAGACACAAGAGCAGACTCATCTAATTAGCAGAATCCCCCCTGGACTCGCTGTCTGTGCTTCTGGCACATTAATAAAGCTGAGATGTGAACCAGGACCCCTGAGGGCCTTTCCCCATAAGTCCCTTGTAGAAACTTGTGGTGTCTAAGCAACAGCTCAACTGAGTGAGCCAGCGAGAGGCTCGCTCTGAACGTGGCCCCACTAGGAACTGTGCTCAAACTGTCTCAGCTGGGAGTTGCTCTGGTGTGTTTGACTAATGGCATTTCAAAAGCAAATGCCATGTGCTAAAGAAATTCAGAGGTGTTTAACCCTGAAAGCTAGGATTTCAGGGAAAGCTGTGTAGTAAGGAACCAGTCATCTGCTCCTCTGCTGTGTCAGCAAAATTCACAGTGCAGAGAGTTTGGGTAATTTTCTTTTTATCCCTGAAAGCTTAGGATAATTATTTTTTGCAGCCACATTAACTCTTATGATTAGCATCTTGATGGGGTTTTCATACCTATCTGAGTGATTTGGAGAGTTAGGTAGTTGCTATAAATGCACATTTATCAAGGAGGGACCCAGAACCACTTTTTTTATTCAGTAGTAATTCACTGAAATATTGTGTCAATCTGCACTCAGGCTATGGATAAGGATGAAAAAATCTTATCAGAGATCAGCAAAAAAGGTATCCTTTCAACAGGCTAACTTTGATATTTTAAAAAATTTTGCTATTAAGAAAAAAAAATCAGGTTTTCATCTTGCAAGACCTGGGCTCACTGTTCTTTAAACTCATCCTAAAGTATTTGAGAGATAACCATCTTAGGCATGTGGCATCAGATGAGTCAGGCAGCAAAATTTTTATTTTTACTTGAGTAAACTCTAAAATTAAGAGCAAACATGTCTATGTTGATCTGAATTAACCAAGCTTCCTCAGTTCACATGGAAATCACCACTTCCCTTTAAACCTTGTAGGTTTGTCATTGGTGTCCAAGATGAAAAAAATTATAGTTGATCCATTTTTTCTTATAATCCAAGACAACCCATGTCTTATCCCAGGAAAAGAAAAAAATAAATCCTAGAAAGTTCTGGTTACACAGTAAATTACAAGCCCCTAATGGCCCTCTGAGAGTGGCATCTGTGAAATTTCAAATATTGATATCTACAATCCTGTGCCCATTTGTTCTTCTCCTGATTGCAAAATAGCTCAGTTCTTTTAAATTGTGTTTTTATTTTGTCCTTAAACAGTTTCTCATTTAGAGCCTCTCGTTTTTCTCCAAGTTAACTAGAAGCTTTTTAGTGATCACACCCAATCTTTCTCATGTAGCTCAGACGGATGGCCTGAGGGAGCAACATTGTCAACAAGAAAGGAACACTAACCAGAAAGACAGTGTGATGATGTGACATGTAGGACAGTTCGACTGGTTCTCTTGCTTCCAAATGTTCCCCTTCTCACATTTTCGCTTATACTTGTCATAGGAGCAGACTGGATTATATAAATACTTTTGCTAATAAGAAGCCTTTTTTTTTTACAGCACTATTTTAAAAATAGCTATTCAACATAACAATCTTAATTTTAATGCACCAAATTACAGTTTTCAACAATTTAAGTGAGCATATCCTGTCACCCTCAGCACATGTTTGATATATACTTGTTATATATAGATGGATATAGCAATATCCATATCTATATTTGTCTACACACACACATACACACACACACACAGAGTAGAGCTACGGGACCCTGCTTACTAGTGTGTTCTGAAATTCATGTTCCCTTAATTGTCACTGGGCTTATTTATATGGAGTTATGATGCCATTTGTAGAACTTACTGGATTTGTTCCCGTCAAAACTTTAAAAAGCCACAGAGCTTGTGGTGGGGTCACCATAGTGTCTTAAGGACAGACCCTGTGCCCAGACGGGAGGACTGAGCTGCAGGGTTAGGGGGAGGTGCCCGCTACCCAAGCCCAACCCCAACCCAGTGTGGGCAACTTCTCACGGTGCCAAGGCTTCTGCTACTGTCAGACCCAAAGAATTTTGTTTATTTAAATGACTGTTCGAACGATTTGGATTCTATTTTTGTAAAACATAGATTTCCCCCAAAGAAATTCAATAAATAAAGGACTTAGCCACTGGATCAAGGAAGTGGAACTCCAGTTTTTAACCTTCCAATGGGCTTGGGGCTCTAGACCCGAGCCATTTCAATGTGTACTGCAGTTGGTCTTCCAGGAGGCAGAGGGCGCAATGACCCCGGGCGGGAGCGGGACGACTGTCTCTCTGGCCGGCGGCGCCTGTCTGCGCGTCACTGAATGAGGCTGGAGCTGTAGCTGAACCCGTAGCTGCTGGACCGCGACAGCGGCTGCGGCGCCTCCGCGCCCGGCTCCGGGGCGTAGCTGGGGAACGTCTGCGCGCGGGACATCTTGGCCGAGCCCAACCCGTGGCCTGGGGAGCGAGAGAGGAGAGTCGGACTAAGAAACAGACTCAGAAGAGCGAAACCATGTATTAAACACACACACACTAAACCAGGCGGAAGCCTTCAGATCCTCAGTGTTGAGCTCAAGGTGAGTCAGTAAAAACTGAGCAACTTTGGTGCCTGGATCCTTGATGAGTTAACGGTGTTGCATTCGGAGCTCAATGCTTTCCCCCAAATGCGCCTTGCCAAAAATTCCGGATGCCCGAGAGCTAGGTAGCTATTTCAGGGGTCTCAAACTTCCGTGATCCTTCGGGCCTTCAACTTTTGGAATAAAAGCTGAAAAGCTTTTCCCAAAAAAGCTGTTTTTTGGTGGAGAGCCTGTGAGTGGCTTTCTTTTCTTTTATGCCCAATTTCAGTGTACAAAAGCCAATCACACACTTTCTTCAAACCTCTGTGAGCAGGCGACCCACACTGGATCCTCACCAGTGACCATCGATTGTCAGGAAAAAGGTTTTACGATGCTGGAGGGAGGCCCTGGCTTCTCCTAGTGGGTTTGGGAGTCGCCGTAGCCGAACGCACTTCATGATGCGCTTAAACCAAAATGATAGCGCTTGGGGGTTACTAACATGGCCTAAAAGGTGAATTCCGTACAAAATATACTTAAAGGAAATTCTGTCTATGCTTTTGGTCTTTCAGCTGCACCCCTGCGATGAGAAATTGTCTATCACTGCAAACCAAAACAGAAGTGATTACTGACAACTTGTCAGAATGCTGACAATGCACAGAGAAAAATATGAGTGCTAAGGCTTCAGATGAACTTTCCAGTAGTTTCCTCATCCTTTTTAACCAGTAGCTATTCTTCATACTTGAGAATGATTTGTATCTAATGGATGAGCTTGGGGGAGAGAGAAGAAAAATAGATCTAGTATGTCATGCCCTTTCAGAGTTTATATTTTACCCAAAGGAAGAGATGTATTTACTTTGATTTGTATTTTATCTGATCACTAGGGCAATAACATAGAAGACAATCTGTTAACATAGACACATAGAACATCTAGTTGTCAGACTCGTCAGGTGGCCTTGTCCTTTGTAATGTCACACGCTTAAAGCTAGTTTCATTGCCAGGTGTGTTTGGTGACTTGGAAAGGAAAATATTCTCACAGTGTGGGAAGCTTGGGAGGCAGAGAGGAAACCCAAATGGTAATAAATGGCTAAATAAAACTGGTAGAACCACTTAAATGTTAAAAAATTGAGAGAAAAATCTTGTTTTGTAGATAAATATCATTTTAGATTCACTATTTGCCCGATTCTCTTGTCACCAGACTCACCAGGAGCAGAGCAGAGAGAAGAGAGGGTGGGGCATTTCTGCCCTAGGGGCCCTCCTGCCCCACTGCCCTGGCTGGGCCAGTGGCCAATCTTGAGCTTCCAGAACTTTCTGCTCCTACAGCTCCTGCTGTCCCTACTAAGGCTGTCCCTTCCCCTTCTCTCCCAGAGCCCTGTAACCCCGTTTCTTCTCTTTGGCTCTCAAGCCTGAGGGTGGTCATTCTTCCTGCTGTTGTGAATCCTCCATAATTTCTTATTGGTTCCCACAGCTCTCAATAGGTCCTGCATTAAGTCTCTCTTAAAAACTTCAGCTGAGTGTGTCTTCTCTTTCCTGCAGGGCCCTGACGATACAATGAAGGGAAAATGGAGTGGGGCAGAGGAGGGGAGAAGTTAGAGAGTTACAGGGGGGCATAGGGCAGGGGCTGAAGAAGGAGTCAGGGGAGTGGTCAGAGGTTAGAGGTGGAAACTCCAGAGCTAGAACGCCAGGTGTATATGCTGCCTCTGCTACTTACTAGCTTGTAACCCACCTCGAGGGGCTTACTTTGTCTCTGGGTTTTTCGGTTTCCTTATCTGCAAATTCTGGACGAAAATAATGGCACTTAGCTTAACGTAGTTCTTTTGAGTATTAAATCAATGAGTTAATCCATGCTAAGTGCTGTCACCCTAGTAAAGAGATATGATGTCATGGTCGTCTCCAAACTGGAATGTTAACTAGGGAGGTGAAGGCCTCCCTAAGGAGGTGACATTTTTGCATAATGTTTATATGACAAAGTTCTGATACATTGATCTGATATGGGGAAAAGCTTTTACAATTTTTAATGATTTTGTCTCCTTATCTTACCATTGGCTCTAGATGACAATTCATGGTTCCTATAATTGAGGATACTGGCATTTATCAGCATAAGCCATCTGGAAAGTCTAATATTAAGACCATGTTTTCAGCCTTGGTTTTATCCTGTTATTTTTTCAAACTTTAGCCATAGCTGAAAGAGAGCAATACTGGAGCACACCTTTAATTTGCATTACTGTGGGCTGAAAGCTGAGGCTTGAGAATTCAAAATAGACTTTGCCTATGAACACAATTTTTTATCTTGGGTGTAAAAAGTCAATCATGCAACTAGTATTTACCAGTCATCCACTAAGGCAGTTCCAGACTCCCCAGGAAAGACAAAGTGTGGAAGATGTGGCCCCTGAGTTTACCGAGTTCCATGTGGTTTTGGGAATGATGATCAAAGACAGACAACAATAAGCACCACATGAAGGGTCCACACATCTGGTGCTGGGATCAGAGGAGAAAGCCAGTGGAGCTTATGAGAGCTGTGTTGTACTTCAACACTCACAAATAACTTCCCCTCCACTGAGTGTCCAGACCCCACCGGTACCACGGACTTTTGAAACAGACAGACTTGAGTCCTACCATACCTTTTGAACCTCACTTTTCTGCATGAGGAGAACATACTTTCTCGAGGTGTTTTGAGAATTGTAGGAAACAACAAATAGGAAGATACCTGGGGTGATAGGCATGCAATAAATGTGAGTTTTCTTCTTTCTTTTTACACGGAATGGGTCCGTATTCTTGTCATTCTTTTGTTCAATGCTTATACTTTCCACATTCAACATGCTGCTGTCATACTGCTGTGTTGATGTGTTCCCAAATTCATGTGGAAACTTAATTCACAATGCAGCAGTGTTGGGAGATAGGGCCTAATAAGAGGTGATTAGGTCATGAGGGCTCTGCCCTCATGGATGGAATAATGTCATTATCATGTGACCAGACCAATTATCATGAACGTGTGACTCAAACTGCACAAAAGTAATTCATGTAACCAAAACGTTTGTACCCCTGTGATACTCTGAAATAAAAAAAAATTATCATGAAAGTGGCTTTGTTATAAAAGCAAGTTCTGTCCCCTCTTACTCTCTTGCACTCTCCTGCCCTTCTGCCTCCCACCATGGGATGACACAGCAAGAAGGCCCCTCAGCCTTAGACTTGCCAGTTTCCAGAACAGTAATAAACACAGTTCTTTTCTTATTAATTACCCAGTCTGTGGTATTCTGCTATAGCAACACAAAAAGGACTAAGACATTCATATGCCATGTTTTGAATATTTTCCTCTTTCAAGGTCAACATGGTTTTCTTCACCTCTTCTATGAATAATTTCTAGTCTAATTAGAAATTAAATTATGATTTTTCTTACTACAGCCATTTCTTTGCAGTTTACAAATGATGCTATTAAGTGCTTATCACAAAAATAACATACCTCAATCAGAACTGTATATATGAAGGCTTTATAAGTGCTGTTTGCTTTTGGCAATCATGAGTATGAGGAAAAAAGAGAAACAATTAAGTATTTTCTCAACATTCATTTTAATTATGCCTTTAGGCACTGCTGATGAAAGCAAAACAAAGTAAAAATCAACGTGGTGGTTTATAGGAAAAACCTGATGGAATAGACCTGTTCATCTCATTATTCAAGGACTCTAGTTAAATGCTTCCTAAACTTTTCCTCCAGATCACCCCCTAAAGCCAGATAAGGTCACTATGTACCCTGGGGATCTGGGGGTTGCTACAATTTAAAAGCAATACATTTGTTAATCGCTATTAGTCTATTTTAAAAGTCCTCTTGAATTTTGATTTCTAATCTATTGTGTACTCATGTTTGTTTTAGTAGAAAATAATATTTTCTACCAATATATTCATTCAGGTAATGTTGAGAATCTTGGAAAAAACATATTATATTTACCTCGTGGTTCAATTATACTCTGAAGTGACACTTGTACCACCACTACCCCCATCACCTTCTCCCTGTGGTATGTATACATGATGCAGAAACATAGTCCCATTCCCAAAATAAATAAATATATTGGATATAGCGACATTTAAAACATTTGCTTTATCCCACCAAAATTATATGACCCCCCTCCCCAACTCTGGGAGCTCCAGAGTTTCACACAACAATGAAGGGAAAACCACTCTAATCTTAAAAAGAAACTTTCCTGCTGTATCATAAAAAATCCAAATGAGTAATGAACTAGAAGGAACACAAACGCAGTTGAAAATAACAACCAAATTGGAATGCACAACCAGAGATTCACATCATGCATAGAAGAAGAAAAGGAGAATGACAGCTCGTTATGAATATCCTCTCTTTCCTCCGGAATTAAGAAGTACCTTGTTGCTGGCACAGAGTTACCACTGGGTATTCCCTTTTGGCTAGCCTCTGTTTTTGTGTTCTTACTAACAGTGATTTTATTCTTGATATATAATATAAAGGAAATTATTTTTTGTAGGAAGTCAGAAGGATCCCAAAGCATAAAACTTGTGGTATTAATTGGCAAGAGGCCATGGGCCCAGTAAAGCTATTTAATGATTTGAATTTATGTGTTTTATTAGTTGTTAGAATCTGGGGGAGATGAAAGTGTATTGTCCCTTTAAATAACAAAACAAACAAAACAATGCAAAAAATAAAGTTGTCTCAAGAGGAAGGGAGCAGCCTGGAGCAAAAGTATTAACAACAGTTGGGCCCAGATAAACACTGTCTTCCTTCAAACAAGATACTGTCTTCCTTTAACAAGTAACTTCTAACCACTAGGGGAAAATGGAGGGGGCAGGCTGCAGATTCAGGCATGAATGGAGAAGGATGGAATGGAAGGAAGGACTTGGGGTGCAGAACAGAGATCTCTAAGGGCTCTCACTGCAGTGAATTGGGGACCAGAAGGTTTTTAGGGAGTGTTTAATACCTGTATGTTAACCTTGCAGTTAGGTAAAAGTTGAAACTGAACTACAAGTAGAAGGGACCCAGGGCTGTCTACAATATCTTAGTAACAGCTATATGTGTGTGTGTGTGTGTGTGTGTGTGTATGTGTATATTTTAATTGATATATCATAGTTATACATATTTTGGGGGTACATATGATATTTTGATACATGTATACAATATGTAGTGATCAAGTCAGAGTACTTGGGATATTCATCACCTCAAACATTTTTCTTTATGTTGGGAACATTACAATTCTTATCTTCTAGCTATTTCGAAATATACAATAAATTATTGTTAACTAAGGTTTACCTACTGTACTATTGAATACTAGGACTTATTCCTTCTATCTGACTGTATTTTTGTACCCATTAACCAACTATCCTTCATCTCCCCCCACCCTTCCCTTCCCAGTCTCTGGTAATCACCATTCTACTTTCTACTTCCATGAGATCCACATTTTAAGCTCCCACATATGAGTAAGAACTTGCAATATTTGTCTTTCTGTGCCTGGCTTGTTTCACTTAACATAGTGACCTCCAGTTCCATCCGTGTTACTGAAAATGATAAGATTTCATTCTTTTTTATGGCTGAATAATATGCTATTATTTTCTTTATCCATTCAGCCACTGATAGACACTTAGATGGATTCCATGTCTTGGCTATTGTGAGTAGTGCTGCAATAAACATGGACGTGCAGCTCTTTCTTCAATATACTGATTTCCTTTGTTTTGAATATATACACAGCAGTAGGATTGCTGGATTATGTGGTAGTTTTATTTTTAGTTTCTTGAGAAACCTCCATACTATTTTCCATAATGACTGTACTACTTTACATTCCTACCAACAGTGTACAAGCATTCCCTTTTCTCTGCATCCTTGCTAACGTTTGTTATTTTTTGTCTTTTTGATAATAGCATTCTAACTGGGGTGACATAATATCTAATTGTGGTTTTGATTTGCATTTCCTTGTTGATTAGTGATGTTGAGCATTTTTTCATATACCTGTTGTGCATTTGTATGCCTTCTTTTGAGAAATGTCTATTCAGGTCTTTTGTCCATTACTTTATTTTATTTATTTATTTTTTTGAAACAGGGTCTTCCTCTGTCACCCAGGCTAGAGTGCAGTGGCATCACCATAGCTGCAACCTCAAACTCCTGGGCTCAAGGGATCCTCCTGCCTCAGCCTCCCAAGTCGCTGGCACTACAGGTATGTGCCACCACACCAAGCCAATTTTTTCTGTCTTTTGCAGGGACATGGTCTCGCTATGTTGCTCAGGCTGGTCTTGAACTCCTGGCCTCAAGTAATCCTCCTGCCTCGGCCTCCCAAAGTGCTGAGATTGCAAGTGTGAGCCATCGTGCTTACACTTTTGCCTATTTTTAAATTGTATAATTTGGGTTTTTTTTTTTTTTGATATTTAGTTGTTTGAATTCTTTATATATTCAGTTATTAATCTCTTCTCAGATGGATAGTTTGCAAATATTTTCTCCAGTTCTGTAGGTTGTCTCTTCACTTTGTTAGTTGTTGCCTTTGCTATGCAGAAGTTTTTTAGCTTGATATAATCCCATTTGTCTATTTTTGTTTTTGTTACCTGTGTTTTTAGGTCATACCCAAAAAATTGTTGCCCAAACCAATGTCCTATAGCATTTCCCCAATGTTTTCTTTTAGTAGTTTCATAGTTTCACGCCTTAAATTTAAGTCTTTAGTCCATTTTGAGTTGATTTTTGTATATGGTGAAAGATGGGGGTCTAGTTTCATTTTTCTGCATATGGATATCCAATTTTCCCAGCACCACTTATTAAAAAGACTGTCCGTTCTCTGGTGTAGGTTCTTGGCACCTTTGTCAAAAATGAGTTGGTGTAAGTATGTGGATTTATTACTGAGTTCTCTGTTTTGTTCCATTGACCCATGTGTCTGTTTCTATGCCAGTACTGTACTGTTTGTTTGTTTGTTTGTTTTTATTATAGCTTTGTAGTATAATTTGAAATCAGGTAGTATAATACCTTCAGCTTTTTCTTTTTGCTCAGGATTGCTTTTGCTATTTAGCATCTTTTGTGGCTCCATATGAATTTTAGAATTGTTTTTTCTATTTCTGTGAAGAGTGTCATTGGTATTCTGGTAGGAATTACGTTGAATCTGTAGATTGCTTTGGGTAGTATGGACATTTTAACAATGGTAATTCTTCCAACCCATGAGCATAGTACACTTTCCATTTTTTGTGTGTGTCCTCTTCAATTTCTCTCATCAGTGTTTTATAATTTTGCTTGTACAGATATTTCACTTCTTTGATTAAATTTTTTCTTAGGTCCTTTATTTTTTATAGCTATTATAGATGGGATTGCTTTTGCTGATTTCTTTTTTAAATTGATCACTGTTAGTATATAGAAACACTACTGACAGACCAATAACAAGTAACAAAATTGAAGATGTAAGAAAATGTCTTCCATCAAAGAAAAGCCTAGGAACTGATGGATTCACTGCTGAATTCTACCAAACATTTAAAGAACTAATTCCATTTCTACTCAGCCTATTTCAAAAAATTGAAAATGAGGGAATACTTCAAAACTTATTCTACAAGGCCAGCATTAGCTTGATACCAAAACCGACAAAGACACAACAAAAAAAGAAAACTATTGGCTACTATGTCTGACGGACATAGATGCAAAAATTCTCAATAAAATACTAGCAAACAGAATTCAACAACACATTGAAAAGATCATTCACCGTGATCAAGTGGGATTCATCCCAGGGATGCAAGGATGGTTCAATATACACAAATCAATAAATGTGATACATCATGTCAACAGAATCAAGGACAAAAACCATATGACCTTTTCAATAGATGCTATAAAAGCAGTCAATAAAATTCAACATTCCTTTGTGATAAACACTCTCAACAAATTGGGTATAGAAGGAACATACCTCAACATGATAAAGGCCATACATTACAAGCCCACAGCTAATATCATACTGAATAGGAAAGAATTGAAAGCCTTTCCACTGAGATCTGGAACAAGACAAGGATGCCCACTGTCACCACTTTTATTCAATGTAGTACTGGGAGTCCTAGCCAGAGCACTTAGGCAAGAGAAAGAAAGAAAATGCATCCAAATTGGAAAGGCAAAAGTCGAATTATCCTTGTTTGCACATGACATGATATTATATTTAGAAAACCCTGGAGACTCCACCAAAAAACTCTTAGAACTGATAAAACAAATTTTGTAAAGTTACAGGATATAAAATCGACATAACATACATTAATTATGCTTAGAAATGCCACGACTTATTGTCAGCATCTCTTATGTAAGCTGTATCGGAATTTTACTCAAATTGTTTTATTTACAGTTCAAACCAGACTGTGTTACGGTTTGATCTTTGTGCTCTCCCAGGGTGCTTCTGAAGGTCCTTTGGTGATGTTAGGGTCTCAGCTTCATCATCTTGAATAGATTTGTTGGGGTTGTCAAGGCTCAGGTTCAGCACATTTGAGCCAATGTGAATGAAGATCACTGGTTTTAACACATGATCTAGAAAAACCATAATATAATAACCACTGTTCTCTGAGCACATATTTCATGTAGATTCTGTGCTAAATACCTTAGAAATATTATTTTTAAAAGTCCTCATATCAACCCTGTAAGGTGAGATTGCTTATTGTGATGGTTAATTCTAGGTATCAACTTGACTGAGCTAATGGATGCCCAGATAGCTGGTAATACATTATTTCTGAGTGTGTCTGTGAGGGTGTGTCTGGAAGATGCTAGCATTTGGATCACTGAGTGAGTAAAGACAATCTGCCCTCACCAATGTGGGCAGGCATCATCCAATTCATTTGAATAGAACAAAAAGGAGAAGGAAGGGCAAATTCTCTCTCTCTGTTTGAGTTGGAACATCCATCTTCTTCTGCTTTTAGACATCAGAGCTCCTAGTTCTCAAACCCTGGGACTCCAGTACTTACACCTTTGCCTCCCTAGGTTCTCAGGCCTTCAGAGTTGGGCTGAATTACACCATTGGCTTTTCCGGGGCTCCAGCTCACAGATGGCTGGTCAAGGAACTTCTCAGCCTCTATAATTGGGAGAGCCAATTCCTGTAATAAATCTCCTTTTATATATATCTAAACGTATTCTATTCTGTTTCTCTGGAGAATACTTACTTATACACATATCCTCATTTTACATTTGGAAAAAATAAATGTGATGCCTAGAGGTATTTAACAACTTGCCAAGCTAGATGGTGGAGAAGGAGTCACAGAAGCTCTTTAAACACATGGCTCACTTTAGAATACAGCACAGCTTCAGAGAAGGAGTAATGCTAGTTTGCACAACTCAATTCCTAAAGACTTAGTGAAGTACCTGTAAAATGGTGAAGTGTGTTGTTGAAGAACAAAAAACAACTCAAACAAGCAAAGCTCTGTCTTAGTCTGTTAGGGCTGCCATAACAAAACAACACAGACTGGGTGGCTTAAACCACAAACATTTATTTTCTCACAGTTCCCTATGCTGGAAGTCCAAGATCAAGGTATTGGGAGGGTCAGTTTCTTCTGAGGCTTCTCTCCTCAGGTTATGGATGGACGTCTTCTTGCTTTGTCTTCACATGACCTTTCCTCTGTGTGCGCACGTGTCTGTGTCCTAATCTCCTCTTCTTATAAGGACACCAGTTGTATTGGATGAGGTCACACCCATATGACCTCATATTACCTTAACTACCTCTTTAAAGATCCTAACTTCAAATATAGTTACATTGGGGATTGAAGATTCAACCTATTTACTTTGGGGGGACACAATTAGGTCTATAACAAGCTATAAAAATAAAGTGAATCAGGAGACATTAACTTATGACACCTTTCCTTTGGCTAGGAATTATTTTATTCCCCAGCTTTATTGAAGTATAATTGGTATATGAAAAACTGAACATAATTAATGCAAACAATTTTGTGAGTTTAGACATAGGAATAATTATTTTTTCTGGGAGGTATTTGTACTTGTTTGTGAAATTATACAGTTTGGTTTACAATACAATGATTAAATATGACATGTAATTTTTTATCCTTTAAATTGTCAAAAAAAGAATTAAAAAATTTAATGGTTGTTTTATGCTACTGGGTTTCTGATATTAACTGTCAAATTGCATTGCACTAATTTACATTCCCACCTAGAGGATATCAAAGTACTTTCTTTCATAACATTAGATAGATATGGATATTATTAGATTTCTTAAATCTTTTTATTTTTAAGTGGAAGTATAAAAAATTACAACTCATTGTTCAGTTAATTTCTTTTTGCTACATAAATTATCTAAACTTTTTATAAGCAAATCTATCTTTGTGTTTTCTGGGTTTTGTGTCTTGATAAGTCTTTCCTCATCACAAGAATATTAAAATATTTTCTCTTACTTTCTTCTTATACTTTCACAAATTTCTTCTGCTATTTTTAGCTCTTTAATTCATTGGGAATTTGTCTTGATTCATATCCTAATTTAAGGATCCCTATATTGTGTAATGGTTAATAGCGTAAACTCTGAAAGAAGACTACTTGGTTTGGATTCCAGCTCCACCACATATGAGCTGGGTGACATCCAGAAAGTTCTTTAACTACTCTGTCCCTCAAGTTCCTCAACTGTACAATGGCAATCATAATAGTTTATACTAATAGAATCATGTATTAAATGAGTTAATGCATAACCGTAACAGTGTAGTGTAGTATATACAATACTGTTATTATATTAAGAGTAGAGGTGCTACATTGTGGCGCACACATACACACATGCACCAGTCCTCATTATCTACTTTAATCTTCACAACAATCTGCTGTCAAGGTAGAAATAAAGTATTTATAATAGACCTAGCACTGATACTTTAATTATAACCTGTTTCTGTTCTTTTTGGAATTTTTAGTAAGCTTCATGATATGTCTCAGTGTGAGTAGATTTTCAGACTTTATAAGTTTTTTTTCAATCAAGGAGCGAAGGTCTCTCATTTATGAGAAATATTTCTGAATTATTATTCTAATTTTCTGTTAATTATTTCCCTTGTATTTTCTCTCTTCTCTCTCTCTTTCTTCCACCTCTGTTCTCTTTCTCTGGATCATCAATTATTTATGTGTTCTAGTGCTGTGCTAATATGATTTTCTAATCTTGTCTATTTTCACTTTCTTCTTTGCTGCTTTACTTTGTGGGAGATTTGTGATTTGCTTAACCTTATCTTTGAGACTTACAGAACTAAAGAATATCCTGCTCTAGTTTTAATTTGCTCTAGTTTTAATTTTAGTCACCTTCTCTTCCCTATCCTTTCTCTGACATAGAAACATACAGACATAATATATGTACATGCATTTATTGCTATTAATAGTGTTAATATTTGGGGCTTTTATCCCCAAAGTTATGATCCTTTTTTGTTTATCTCCTAAGTGGACATCTAAATATTTTTTACTCATATCTTTAAAAATTAGATAGAAATTTTTGAATGGGAAAACTGCAGATTATTTAATTTTATGTGGTGCTCAGCCCATAGTTGTAAAGAGACTGGTAGATTAACAACAATATTCAGACACAGAAAAAGATCAGATATAATATAGTTTATAATACTTTTATTTGTCTTGAAGATGGTTTAATTTAATTCAGACAATTATATTTTAATACCCATTTTACAAATTCTTTATAATAAAAATAGTCATATCCATTATTCTAGTTGATGGAACATTCATTTATTCGTGTTGCTTGCATTTAATTTCTCTTGTATTTTAATTCTTGTAATTACCTAGTGGGATATTAATTTTCCACAACTGTGATCTCTTTGTGAAACTTAGCTGAACTCACTATTAGCAGACAGAGAATTCATTTGAATAATTCTGGAGTTTATAAACAATCTGTGACAGACAATAAAATGGTAAATATTAAAGTGGCATAATTTAAGAGGAAACATAATATTAGGAGTAGAGAATATAGGAAATAAAAATTCATTAATATTGATTAAAAGGAGGAATGGGAAAATATTCTATAATGAAAAATTCAGGTATTTTTAAAAATTATAAATATTTCATTGCTATATTAAAATGCTCAGCTATAAAGTTTGAATACAGTGTTATGAGAAACAATATTATATGTTGGTATATCTTTGTTTCTGTTTTTGAACATCTTATTAGAGTGTTTGAGCAGCAAGGAACTATTTAGGATGATGAAGTACAGTATTCCCAGTTCAGATAGAGATCTGATTTATAAATGGAGCTATTTAACAATTTTACTGAAACATCATGTTGATGTCCTACAAGTCAGTAACAGGAAGAATACATATAAGCTGATGGTTCTTAAAATGAAGTATTAAGGAAAAATTAGAAAATTTTATATGATAAAATTCTGTTCTAAAAAATATAAGCTAATGCAAAGAAACACATTTCCATAAGAATGGGACTTCCCTACACAATAGACACTTAGAGATTTGTTACAACAGAAATATAGATGAAATTATTTAGTGTCACATATATTTAAACAGCAGTTTGCAGAAAGTTCAGCTTAAATATGAGGAATATCATGAAATTATTTAAAATTTACCCTCAGGTTTTCATGTAATATAGTATAGTTTTATTCTTCAATAGATTAAGTTTGCATTTAGTCTAAGAACTTCTGAAATGATGTTGAGGATATATATCAAAAATTTGCTTAACTTGACAAAGATCTGTTTTTCATATCACTTTTTCTAAGCTTGGTATATGATTACCAAAGTAGAAGTTTGTCTGGAGCTTTTCCTTCTAATAACTGATTAGATTGATTTTTCAGGCATCTGGGAAGCATTCTGATCATCACAACAATTTTACTTTTTATTATAATTTCCTTGTCGTCTAAGGCCAATGCTAATGGTCAGGTCAACTCCTCCCATGGAATTGACCCATTATGATACTACCATATGTACATGAGTAAAATCCAAGGCAAGTGTAGCAGATAGATTAGATGAGAACAAGTCTGGAGCATTGTTATATCATAAGGATGAATTTCTGTGTACAGAGCTTGATGATTAAGACTGGTATGGATCATTCGTTGAAGCTCACAGTGGGACATAGAGTAGCGTTTTCACCTTACCATACGACAATGATACATCCCCAATAGAACATTTCGCAGTATCGAAATAAAAAGTTGTTAGTCATTCCTAGGTTACCTTCTCCTTTCCGCTATCAGTAACTCGATCATAGGAGATTGGAATGCGGTACAGTTGAGATGGGACCAGAGGAGTTGAGTGTGGTGGGGAGTTGAGAAAGTTTATCCTCACTGAGAAAGGTCTACAAAGTATTTATTATAATTAAATTCACTATTCTAAGGTCTGAATTATACAATTAATAAACTATGCAGTAATTTTGGAGTCTAGAATTCTAAAACCCAAACAATTTTCTAGTTGGTAACACTTACTGGAGAGTAGATATTGCAATGTGTTTCTATTAGTATTGTAAACATCCAGAGAGAGAACAAGAGATCTGAGATTCATGAAAATGCAGTCAAGGAATGTAGGACAAAGGAGGAGTTCTCTTGATATTTCTTATGTTTTATGAGAATACTTTTCTAGGCTGGTTGAGCAATCTGCATTAGGTACCATGGTACCACTGTACCCAGCAGGCAGCAATGAAATTCATCATCCTAACCACTTGTTAGTCTTTAATTTTTTATTAATTATTTTTATTTTACTCTCACTCTATGGGAGAATATATTTGAGATATATTTTTATCAATTGTTTTTCATATTAAGTACTAACGTAAAAAGGCTAGAAAAATGTATGCTTAGAATAACTGCCACTTTACAACGTCATGTTACCTGTACTCATGGCACTGAAAACCTGTAGGGTAGAAAAGAGGTTGACAGTACAGATCCTAAGGGCAGTGCTAGGACTGCCCAGCTCACTTTGGGTCAACCACAGTCATATATTCAGCAGCAGCATGCTGGGCTTGTGGTGATACCGACTGTTAAAACTGAGCACTAACAATGTTCCAGGAAGTGTCAGACGTTTCACTTACGTTGATTTACTTAACCCACCTGATAGCCCTACAGGACAGGTGTCTTATCCTCATTCTTAGATGGGCTGCTGAGGTGCACAGACATTAGCATTGGAACTCAAGCTGCCTACGTCAGAACTCTTTGCTGACCCGCAGAAGGTTAACTCTACCACATAGCACAATGGCCAAAGAAAAGGGCCTGATTTTGCAAACAGAAGCATATTTTACAGGCAAAGGTGCCAGGCAGATGTCACAACTTTTTTTCTTTTGATGCCGCACAGTTACAAGATTTTCAGAAGAGCACAGCATAATCTGAATTGTTTGTGTTTCATATGTACTTGACTACGAGAATACTTTTCCTAGAGGTCTGTATCTCATTCTATGTTTTACTCCCATACTGTGAAAGTCAGAAACATTAGTTTTTCTCTTGTGTTTGTTTTTATATGTAACAATCATTTAACAGACTAGGATGCTAAATCTTAGAATAGAAAGTTATGAGTTGGCTAATGTTTCTAAATTCACTCTATGCTCACTACTGCAGTGGAAGATAATATTTTAATGCAAACCATTTGTGTTTGCATAATTAATAGCATTGACTGAATGCAAATTGGTAAATCATATAAATTAAAATTTTCTAAATCTTAACTAAGTCAAAGACAGAAATGGTTAATGTTTGCTTGAGTCTTTATGACTCTAAGCCTGCACAAAAGTCTCTATCAATTTATAAAAAATTCTGATACTGGGAAATTTGGCCAGCTCTTTAGAGAAACATATTAGTTTATTTTCTTATCTACACTGTAGATGAAAATAAATTATAGAGACCTTGAGAAATAAGTGAAAAAAATAAGCATTAAAAATACTAGAAAGAAATTTAGGAAAATAGTTTGAATTGTGAGATTTTTCTAAGTGCAAAAGCAGTTGAAGTTAAAATGAATGGTCATTTGTCACTTTTCAAGACTCTTAAAGAATCAAATCCTGAGTATAATTTCTCTAAAACTTGACTTCATTCATTCCTGTGGAGCCTCAACTTTAATGTGGTTTTCTTAGGAAAGGGCCATACCAATTATCCTTTATTAAAGCTACCATTTTGAGTGTTAGCTAATACTTCAGCCTGGATTCACTAAGGGGTCATGACGGTGGTGGTGGGTGTGTTTGAAGTGGTCAGAAAACTATTTTTGTTTAAAAAAAATTAAAAGAAATAAGACTATAATAAGGCTGTCTGATGTAAGTTTTATATTTCCTTTGCCTTTGTTGGATATGTACACATATACAGTTCAGGTTGGTAGCACTGTCATCTAATGATTCTAACTTTTGATCTGCAGTCATATAAGTTTTTGACTTGTGAAAATGAAACACAATTTCATTTGTGTTTTTTGAGTAAATGCATTTTTTGAGTAAATGTCATTTTTTTGCAAACAGCTCATTCTAAACATAAATCCTAAGAAATGATAATGAAAGAACCTCTTGATAGAGAAGTGTGTAGCAACTAAGACAAACAGGTGTCTTGTGGGAGCTAAAAGTATGAAGTTATAGAAGGAAGGTCCCGGGAAGACACTGGCAAAAGAGAGAGGAGACGATTCCTGCTTCACAACTAATTCCTTCCTCCTCCTTTTGCTTTCCTTTTCTCCTCCCTCCCCCCCTTTCATAGCACTTTTCAAATGGATTGCAGAAAATCAATTCTTGGCATTAAAGATAAAAAGGGTTTGTTTTATCTTTATTATATTTTTAAGTATTTAGTATTCTCCAGTTTCTTTATTGTATTTTCAAGTGGATGTGCAATAGCTATAAGAAAATAAAGCTGAACTGTAAGTCATTGAGAGTATCCCACACTGGTGGCTTTCGAGCCAGATAGGTTTGGTGTAGAGGCCACGTGCTAGCGGTGTGCCCGTGATGAGTTCTTTATGCCACACCAAACATCAGTTTCCTCATCTATAAAATGAGTTAGTGACACCTGACGTATGAGAATTTAAAAAGATGGTGTAAAGTTCCTAGTATAGGCTATCATATTTAGTAGGTGCTTAATAAATGGAATACTATTATTATATGAGTTTGGCCATATCATTTCCTCCAGGCCAGAGGGATTAGAAGTTATAGAAGGAAGAAAATTTTCTTAGAAAGAAAATTACAGAAGTTTGGATGCAGTTGTGAAAGAAATGCCTGGTAGACCAGAGGTGGGACCCTGAGTACTACTGACACTGACAGAATTAAAGACTTCACATGACTTAAGACTTGAGCTGAGTTATAATATAAAACATTTAAATGGTTCCAAGTGGGGAGCAGGACCAAGATGGCAAAAATCCTGTAACTTTTAGATGTTTTAAAGAGAAACTATGGGAAACACAGACAAATGATACAGAACATAATTTGGGGTGTGATAGACTTGAGTTTGAGTCCTGCCTGTGTAGCTTAGGCCTTAGCTTCCTCTTTATCTGTAAAATGGGAATAATGCTAGTAACTACCCCAGGGTTGTGAGGATTAAGTGAGATAATATAAATAAACCAATGGATAAAGCCCAATATATTGTATCAATAACTACCACTTGCTTACCTTTTATTTGAAATGTGTCTGAATATTTAATTTACTAACAACTAGGTTCTGATAGATTGGAGAAAAATTTTTCTCCAAAAATGGAGGTGGGGGTAAAGGTGAGATGCTTTGGGGTCCCTGGTTGGCAAGCCCAAATGGCTGGAAATTCTACAGCTGTCACATTCTCTATCACCTGTTGACAAAGAATGAGGGGCTTTTAAAATGAAGAAAACCTTTGTGTCTCTGCAGATTGGCATTCATCAATTGAATAGGCACAACCAGGAAACAAAAACTTGACTGTTTTACCAAGAAATTGTACAGTATTTCAAAACTGAACCCGTCATTCTTCCCCATACAATTTCTCTTTCCCCCTGTGCTTACAATTTTGGTGGATGGCACCTGTCAACCTAGTAGCCCGTGTCCAAGAACCAGGAGGCTTTCTGGACTCTTTGCCTTTCCATCATCTGCCCACGCCATCAGTCATCACATCCTGTAGATTCTACATCCTTCATACCTCTTGAATCCATACATTTGCTTCATGCTCACTACCTCTACCTTGAATTTTTATGGCTATAGCCACCCAAGTGGCCTTTCTGCCAACAGTGTCCATCTTCCCGTAATCTGTTCTTTGCCAAAGTGATTAAGGACATCTGCTGATCTCTCCTCCCATACCTTTTTAGGATAAAGCTACCTACCTAGCAGACTTAAGTACCTTAAGTCTTTAAGGTACTTAATAGTGGCACCAAGGACATGACTTTGGGGTTCTTTAGTTAATCGCCACCTACAAAATCCGTCAGTTCCTCTCTTCTCCAATAAAAACCTATGTAAAATCATTGTTTCTGCTACGGAAATAACGGCTTCAAGACAAATCCTCCAGGGCTCCCTTCTAGCCAAATCATTACCCTTGACCAACTCTTTCATACATTTATGTTTCATTGTATACACACACACACGCATGACTCTTGTGGTTTGAAATGTGCTTCCTCCTCCAGCCTCATTTTTCCATCCCTTCCTCACACCCTCTGCTCTAATGACCTCTTAGAAACTACATCTAGTTGCCAGGAAAAGCAGGCCCTCCCTACCGTGGCATGGGCTTCCTCCTCTGTTAGGAATACCCACCCTCACACTCGTTTGAACTTCAGCTCTTACCAGGCTAATCCACATTTTTTCTTCAAGAATCCATCTAGGAAGGCTTCCACACTCTTCCCCCACATCCTGCCCAGCCTGTGCTAGGAGCCGCTCCACTGTGCTCTCTCAGCACCGCCTCCTACCTCTGTCACCTCTCACCGTCTTACTTTCGTGTCTCCTCTATGAGATTATACTGAGCTTGAGGTGAGGAGCTTATTTACCTTTGTGTCTTTGGAGCCTTGTAAAATGCCAGGCACACAGCAGGCACTCAATAAATGTTAATGAGTAAACTATGAAAAATGGGTACAGCAGCCACTCCTGTGCGCTCAGGTAGAGTGGCAAGAAGTGCGGCTATTGCAGCTCTCGCGCGCGTGTCTTTGGTTGCCTGTTGAATCAAAGGAATTTAATTATGTGCACTGGTCCTGACTGATGGTGAAATGAAAATCCTTTTTAAAATGAAAATGTAAAAATAGTATAAAGCTAAATGTGATTGTCAAATGTATGCTATAGCTATAAATGTGAGAACAATGAAATAATTATTTCTAGCTTCATTCTCGCTTGTATTACAATGATTACTGCCCATTATAAAATATTGGAGTTTCCTAAACTTGTGGTTCCTCTCCTATGTTACAACCTATTTCATGTGCAGGCGCCACCTGACCACCTTTGCGTCATCTTGTGGGAACATCACAAATGCTGATACTCTGGTTAATGCTAATGCTGCGAGTAATAAACTGCCCATTGTTTATGACTCCAGAGTCTCCTGTCTTCTGCCAGCATGTAGGGTAAAATCTCAGACCCTTCAAAGTTCTTGACAATGTTAATAGTTATATTTAACGATACACATGCTAAGGGTAGTGCCTTCAAATTTTTGTTGGATTTTACATTTACCCATTATTTAGTAAGACTGCTAAGTTTCAGTGAAATCCTTCCTTGCGCAGAAGTACACATCATGTCATAATGAGATAATTTACATAATAGTGACCAACTGGGATAGGTCCATAGGGAGAGTGGAATAACTCCATGATATATAAGAAAGAAAGAATGAATATGGACACTGTTGTTTTCACTAGAGAATAGAGAGTTAGATAAGTGGCCCTCTCACCACTAAAATTCATAGGATTGAAATAGACTATTAATCATGATTAGTTTCCAGTAATGGTAGTTCAGTCACCTGAGTTGTTTAAATTTCTTCTTATGAGACATACAGATTTTTATTGTTGCAACTGTTTTGACGGCAAGAGTCTCTTCTTCAAAGGATTTTTTAAAAAAATAGCATGCTATTAACATAAAGATGAACTGGAAAAATAATCAGAGAGCTGTGATTTTCACAGGAAAGAAAAAACATCTATTTTAGGACAAACACAAAGCAGAGAAAATGAATGATTCCTGTGGTTTTAGAATCAAGCTTTTATCCTGTTAGAGCCATTGTTAAAAAGGGTGAAGCATGTTTTAATTCTGAATATGGAAAATTGTTCTCAAAGATTTGCTGCCCCTTAAAGTTGTTCTAAGAGACTATTGCTACACCACAATAGGGTACTTTTAAAGATGGAAAATAAAGAGATTACTGGGTAAATAGCCTACAAGCTGTGATGGTTAACATTCAGAGGATGATTCACTAGTAAATACATCTCTTATCAGAGTTCTTTTGTTAAGATAGTCCCCCCCATAACAGACAGGTGAACTGAACGAAAAAGATGCAGAAATAATGTATTTTAGACTATCCTATTTCTGCCTATTAAAAAGAGTGATGGAAAGTAGAGAAATGTGGCCCACATAGGAAGTGTGATGCAGAGAGTTTGAGCAGCAAGTTGAGAATTGGACGTGCATGTCCTATCGGTAACTTTCAATTATTGCCTTGCCTAATGATTCTAGACCATTTTAACCACTGTGTATAATTTTCATAGCATTATTGACATGATTCTATTGGCAAGAATATGATAATGTAATAAATGAATGGTGAATGATTATTTTATTTTGATATTTAGAAACTTTTGAATGATTTAGCTTTTTAGTTTAATAATAATAGGTTCTGATGATGTTTTCATATTGCATGTGTATGTTTAAATTTATAACTTAATACTACTTTAAATTTCTGAATGGAAAGATATGTGATATAATAATAATAAGTTAAAGGTTAAATGTCTCTCCTACTCTTTATTCTTTGTGCTAATCTATGCTCCCTATGGAGATAATCCCATGCATAGAGGCAGCTCAATTCTTGCTAGAAGTGCATTGAAGTGTGTATTACCAGGAAAACTTCATCAATGACTTGCATTGATTATGCATGGTATTCTGTCTTTTGCTTTCTACTGACATTTTCTTACTATTTTAGAAAGATTCATTAAGTTTGAATATATAAAAATCCAAGTAGCAGAAACTACAAAGCACTATAATTTCTATTCATTCAGGGACTTGTGATTTGGAGTGTTAGTGTGGGTATTAGTGTAGGATACTAGCTGGTAGTTAAGGTCATGTCTTGAACATTATCCACACTAGCCAAGATATGGAAACAACCTAAATATCCATCCATAGATGGATGGATAAAGAAAATACGATACATATTATAGTGGAATATTATTCAGCCTTAATAAAGAAGGAAATCCTGCTATTTGCTATGACATGGATAAATGCGGAGGATTTTATGATAAGTGAAACAGTCTGATACAGAAGGACAAATATTGCGTGATTCTACTTAAGGTATCTAAAATAGTCAAACTTATAGAAACAGTAAAATGGTGGTTGCTGGGGGCTGGGAGGAGGAGGAGGTGGGGAGTTGCTGTTTAACAAGGTATGAAGTTTCAGTTATGCAAGATAAATAAATTCTAGAGGTCTGTTGTATAACATTGTGCCTTTACTTAACAATACTGTATTGTGCACTTAAAACTTTGTTAAGAGGGTGCTCATGTTGAGTGTTCTTACCACAATTTAAAAAAAAATCATTGTCTAAAATCCTACTAAATCTCTGTGATTGTACATGCTAGAATGAAAATGGCTCTCGGGCAAGTGGCAGGGAGTTCCCGGGGAGAGGCGGTTCACATATTCTCGCAGCCAAATGACAGAATTGTTTGATGAGCAGCAAAACATTTCAGGTTTGAAAATCTGCATCAATGAGATATTTTACTTTAGGCTTTTTTCTTATGTGTATGCATACTCTTTACCCATTGAGAAAAATACATGCTAAAATAAATGGCTATTATCCTAAGATTAAGATAATGATATGGATTAGATTGAGTAAGACTGGTTAAAAGAAAGAAATATATGGAACTCAACAAAAGCAAACTAAGAGAGTGTACAATTAGGGAACTGATACTGCCTAACGCCTTTGTGTACTTGTGAGAATATTCCTTGCTTCTAGATAAAAGGCAGACATTCTCTGATACCAATAACAATAAAAATAAAAACAAAATTCTTTTACGTGTGTGTAAAACTTTGGTTTTCAATGTGTTTTTATAAATTTGTCTCATTTGAACCTTCCAATAGCCTTGTAAGGGTAGGTTAGATGAAAAGTCTCCCTCAGGTCCTGCTGGTGACAATTGGAGGCCTATGTGACTCCCAGTGGCTATAACCCTTAAGTATTATTTTTATTATTGTCTATCTTTAATTAAGAATACAATGGAACTTTTTCACTAAATAAAGGTGGAACACATCTGAAATTATCAACAATTCTGATCACCAATGAATAGTCAGTTCAAGGCATGAATATTTACTGAAGGGCTACTGCAGTTGTATAAGGTGTTTCATGAAAGAATAAAGAAAGGAATGAATTGGGCTCTCTACTCAAAGAACTAAAATCTACTAGGCAAGAACAGTTAAAAGTTAACACCTTTAGCAGTTCAATTGGCATGTCCTTTGGTGTTTATTGAAGCTATGCTACTTACACGGACAAAAAGAAATGTGTGAGAATTCTGCTCTCCTCTGCACTTACAGCACCAAATGCAGAGTTTTCCCTTGGGGTTTTCTCCAAGTTCCTACTGGTAGACATTGCTGTAATTTTTGCTGAGAGACCTTTCTGAAGTTTTTGCTGATAGACTTTGCTATAGTTTTGCTCCTTCTGTGTCCTACTTGCCTTGCATTCAATGGTCAGGAACTGTTCCAGCACCAGCGGCTCCAAAGCTGACCTCCAAAACAAAGTCTAGTATCGAGTACAGGGTTCCTGTGTAGGCTGATCTGGGTTTAAGTCCTGTTTGCCTTTAATGGGAAGTCACTTAAAGGCCCCAGGTTTTGCATCTTTGACACAGAGGATAATAATACCTACTTCATGGCTTAAGCTAAGTAAAAAAGTATTTTAAAAAGGGTAATGCATGTAATGTTTTTTGCAGAGTATTTACTCCTGTAAATGTTGCATACATATCAGTTGCTTATGTTTATTACCATGGAGGAAGATAACCCAAAGTAACAGATCTGCAACCTTTCTGGTCACAAAACATAATTCCTTCACTGCTAATCTGTTTTAAGGCTGTGTGGTTAATTCACTAATTTGCTCATGGAGACTGTGGTCTATGTATAATCATATGTGTGGTCACAACTTTCATTATGCGCAGTTTTGATTATTTGGAAGAGGAACACATTGCACAAGAGATATAAAAGAGTAAATTCTATTGGCAGAGAGAAATACAGGAGCAGCTGCTGTCGTTCAATGTCCAGTAGATCAGGAGATTTGGAAAGGAGCTTGGCAATGCCATAGGCCTTGCATGTCTGGAATTTGATTCTTCAGCAAACAAACTAGGAGCAGTGGGAGCGGGGAAGGCCTTCTAATGGATTCATGAGCCTATTTTATGTTTGAAAAATATCACTAAATGGAGGATGGATTAAGATGTTTGGTCTGTCTCTAATATTGGCATTCATATCAATATACTTGGCCCTATTACTTTTCTCTCTTTAAGTCATAGTGTTTTATTTTTGGAAATCATAATTATATCCGTAGGAATAAGTATATTCCATAAGTCCTAAAGGGCATAAAATATAGGCTAGAAATACAAATGGGTAAGCTTACAACTGTGAAGATTATTTTTATGTAAATGGATTTAATCAATTAAATGGAAAATGAGACTGAAACAATTTTAACCAAATATTGAAAGGCTCAAATTACACAAATATATGTATGTATATATAAATATGTATCTATCTTTACTCATCTGTCTGTCTATCTAGAAAGAAAGATAAGATTGAACCCTATGAAATTGTAATCTTGTAGGTTACACACTGTAAAATATCAGAAATTTCGTAGGGTTCAACCTAAAAATAAATAAATGAATAAATAAATAAATATATATATATAAAAAAATAAAGAAAAATGTGGTTATTCTAAGGCTTTCTGTCATCTGTCACTTCATTAACTTTTATTGGAATGATTTATTCCTGCAGCTACATTCTTATGTCAAAGCATGACTTAATATACAAAGAGTTGCAGCACTAATTATATTAACACTGCAGCTATGTCAAACCATATTCACAGCCCCAGTTAATTGCTTCAATGAGAAATTTAGCACATATCTCTATCATATATTATTGCCTTTTATTTAAATTTTTTTGTGAATTTCAAATCACACAAGAAATGCACATTTGTCACAACAAGACAATATAATACAAAGGAGAGTAAAGACTTGTCTTTCCTTCCCCAGATCTCACCCCTACGGCACTTCTGCACCTCTATGTGGTTTCCCTTGGGGGACTCCGGTCTCACGTGCTGACCTCTAGCCTCACCCCCCTTCCTTCTTCCTTGTGTTGTCTTTTGTTTCCCGTGACCCTTTGCCTTGCTTTTCCCGGGTGTGATGCCTCCCTGGCCTCACTACACAGACATCTTTGCTCTGGTCGCAGTGAAGGGAATGGAGTGGGCAGCTTGTTTCCCCTTTCATTCTTATGGGAGTCAGGTTGGACTACAGTGACTTCAGAAAAAATGTTAGAGAAGATGGATCCCCCCCACCCCACCCTTTTACAGCTTCTATCTGGACACTTAACCCCTGCTAGTCTCGTGCTGCCTGAAGGGGATTTTCCTTCATATAACACAGCATCACTCTTCGTCTCCCCTGAGCTCATTCACGGCCAACATATCCTGAAAAGGACACATACCAGAAGATCAGGAGCATCTGCCCAGCCTACCTCGTTCACTTCTCTTTCCAGGTGTCTCTCGTTGCTGACTACTGGCCTCTGTATTATTCCTCAGATTTTCTGTTTCGGTTGATTTTCTCAAGGTCACCAGGCTCTAGGCCACAGGCTTTCTCAGCCTTCCCCTCTAGGTGTGTCTCCTGTCCCTCCTCTGGCTGCCAGAGCCCTCCGCTAGGACCTGCCACTCCCAGCCCTCTTCTGCCAGTGGCTCCTCCCTTCTGTGATGCTCCCTCCTGGCGGCAGGTCATATATTTGCTCAAAGTAGTAATATGTTTGTATATTGCTTTCAGGCTTCATGATATTTTCACATATAATGACTTCATCTAATCCTCAAAATAGCATTGAGAAGTAAAAGAATGTAAGTATTGTTTCCATTTAGCACTTGGAAAAACTGAACCTGGAGGAGTTTGCCTGACTTTGCTAGGATTATTAAGTTCAAGTGAGGTCTAAAGCCCAGATTGCCTAAGTCCTGGTTGTGTATTTGCTCCCATTCATCACACTGTAGATGTCCTCTGCACTCGGCGTCGTGGCTTCTGGAACACCAGACGTCTAAAGACAAGCTTTGCTTAGGTCCATCCTCCCACCGCTTACCCCCAAGATGAAGCCCAACTCAGCCATTAAAAAAGATGGGTCTTCTAAAGAAAATGCCCATCAAGTTTCCAGAGGGGCTGGGGGGGCACTGAGATGGCAGACTAGAAGCAGCCTGCACATGTCACTCTCAAGGAGAGGATCGAAAGTTGCAAGTGGATGCCCACCTACGGATGGACCCTCTTGGAGGCAGCACTGGGAATCATCAGGGAAGCGGAGACACCCAGAGTGAAGGAGAAGGGGGCGGGGAGATCCACTGCCAAGGTCAGAAGGTACCAGGGAGAGACACCTACATGTGGGGAAGGGATAAAGGAGAGAGCCCCAGGGCCCCGCGCTCCCTGAGCGGACACTGCGACCACCCCCCCACCACGGGGCCTCCGTGCTGATCAGGGAACTGCTTGGAGACTGTATGGTAACCTTGCATGGCAGGGCCGCCTGGTCTCTGTTCCTGTGTTGTTGTAGCTGACGCCACTCTGAGCTCTCAAGTCTGGATCTCTCAGTCTACACAGGGATTTGCTTCACTGCAACTGCCCCCACATCGCCCCTTGCTGGCTGGGTGTGTGAAGGGCCATGCCCAGGCAGATCCGCATGCTCTGTGGTGGACCATGCCCCCTGGTTCTGTGTGCCAGCTGGCAGACCATGCCTCTGTGGCCCCATGCGCTGACCAGTGGAACAACCCCTGCCCCAACCACCCTGCATGCTAAGCTGCGGTCCATGTCCCCACGGACCTAAACACCAGCTGGCGGGCCAGGCCCCTGCAGCACCGGTCCAGCTGTCCCTGCTAGCCACAAGTCACCCCCACCATTACACCTAGACCTGGGTGGAGCAAACACCCATGGCTACTGCCTAGATAGCCTCACCAAACAACCACTGCCACCGCCATGGGGAGACCAGGACAGAGCAATCTCCTGCCACACTTGCGTCCTGGAGTGGGACTCACGCAGGCCTCTGTCCAAGCTTCTGACAGTGGCCTAGGGACCGCTTGATAGGTTGTATGTGTCTAGGAATTTATCCATTGCTTCTAGGTTATCCAATTGTTGGTGTATAATTGTTTATAGCAGTATTTAGGATCCTTTGTATTTCTGTGGTATCAGTTGTAATGTCTCCTCTTTCATTTCTAATTTTATTTATTTGAGTCTTCTTCTTAGTCTGTCTAAAGGTTTGTCAATTTTTTTTTAATATGTCTTTTTATTTTTATTTATATTTATTTATTTATTTTTTGGAGACACAGTCTCACTCTGTCACCCGGGCTAGAGTGCAGTGGTGTCATCCTAGCTCACTGCAACCTCCAACTCCTGGGCTCAAGCGATCCTCCTGCCTCAGCCTCCCAAGTAGCTGGGACTACAGGTGTGCACCACCACGCCCAGCTAATTTGTTCTATTTTTAGTAGAGATGGGGTCTCACTCTTGCTCAGGCTGGTCTCGAACTCCTGAGCTCAAGTGATCCTCCTGCCTCAGCCTCCCAGAGTACTGGGATTACGGGCATGAGCGCCCGGCCTGTCAATTTTGTTTATCTTTTCAAAAAACCAACTCTTAGTTATGTTGATCTTTTCTATTGTTTTTCTAGTCTCTAATTCATTTATTTTGGCTCTGATCTTTGTTCTTTCCCTCCTTCTACTAACTTTAGGGTTGGTTTATTGTTTCTTTCCTCTAGGTCCTTGAGGTGTAACATTGGGTTGTTTGAGTCCTTTTTTCTTCTTTGATGTAGACATTTACTGGTATAAACTTCTTACTTAAAACATAAATTTTGGTATGTTGTGTGTCCATTTTTATTTGTCTCAAGATATTTTTAAATTTCTCTTTTAATTTCTTCCTTGACTCATTTGTTGTTCAGGTGCATGTTGTTTAATTTCCATGTATTTGTGAATTTTCCAAAATTTCTCCTGTTACTGGTTTCTGGTTTCATACCATTGTGGTAAGGAAAGATACTTGACATGATTTCAGTCCTCTTAAATTTGTTCAGACTTGCTTTGTGGCCTAACACATGATCTGCCCTGGAGAATGGTCCGTGTGCACTTGAGAAGAACAGCTGTTCGGCTGCTGTTGTATGGAATGTTCTTTGTGTGTCTACTAGGTCCCTTTAGTCTAAAGTGTAGTTTAAGTCCGACATTTCCGTATTGATTTTTTGTCTGGATGATCTGTCCATTGCTGAAAGTAAGATCTTGACGTCCCCTCCTAATATTATATTACAATCTATCTCTCCTTCAGATCTAGTAATATTTGCTTTATATATTTAGGTGCTCCAATGTTGGATACATATATAATTGGCATATGCTTTTGATGAATTGACTCCTTTATCATTATATAGTGATTTCCTTTGTCTTGTTTTATAGTTTCTGACTTAGTCTATTTTATCTGACATATGTATAGTGGCCCCCATTCTCTTTTGGTCTTCATTTTTATGGAATATCTTTTTCTTACTTACTTTCAGCCTGTGTGCGCTTTTAAGGTGAAGTAAGTCTCTTTTAGGCAGCAAATAGATGGGTTTAGCTATTTTTTTTTTACCCATTCAGCCACTTCATTTCTAATGAAGTGTCTAATGAAGTCTTTTGATTAGGAATTTTAATCCATTTACATTTGAAATAATTATTGATAGGTAAGGATTTACTACTGCCATTTTGTTAATTGTTTTCTGGTTGTTTTGAGACTCCTCTTTTCCTTTCTTCCTCTCTTACTGTCTTCCTTTGTGATTAGATGATTTTTTTCTAGTGATATACTTTGATTCTTTACTTTGTATCTTTTGTGTATCTACTATAGGTTTTTGCTTTGTGGCTGCCATGAGGCTTACATAAAACATCCTATACTTATAACAGGCTATACTAAGTTGATAACAACTTAATTTTGATTGTGTGTTAAAAACCTCTCTACACTGAGGACTTGCATTTCTAACAAGTTCCCTGGTGATGCTGATGGTACTAATTTGGGGACCACACTTTAAGAACTACTGGCCTAGAAACTTTCTAAATTTCTATAAGCTTTGACATTTTGTGATTGAAAGTAACAGATAGTGGTCACTATCAGTAAACTTACAATAAACGTATATAACTTGATATTTTTGATAATGAGCATCTAAGATGTAGTTTTCTCCTAATATATCCACCAGAATCTCCTGACCAGGTCTGTATAAAGCTTGATGTGAATCTAATATTGATTCCAGTTTCCATTTGAATACATGATGGACTTGATTGGCTAGTGTTTTCATTCTAGAAATTTGTAGACATAATGGTTAATTTGCATGCAATCCGGTTCCTGAATGAGCTTGTCATTTAACATAATGATCTTATAACCTGCCCAGTGGTGTGAGTCTCTGATTACCTAGCCTGCCCTGTAAAATATTTATCCTTAAGGCTGATGATAATGGGACTATAGTGATAGATAAATAAGATTTATGCTGTAATTCTGATCTTAGAACATTAAACCAAAATGTGTTTATGGACTGTATCGTTTGTTTCTAGTCATGGTAGCAGCTGCAAAATTTATGTTTCTTATCTATTATTCTGCAAGGTTCATGAGTTCTGAAATAATCCTATTTTCTTGCTTAATAAATACAGGGTAAGCACTTTAATTACACTGAGATTAATGTGGCATTTAGTATAGACACTCTAAAGTACATTTGCGTTAAGTATTTGACCTTTTACATTATTAAAAGTTGGAATGGGCCAAAATTTACCATATACCACAAATCCAAAAATAGAATTAGCATGCTCCTGAAAATTTTTATATTTTGTTCAGCTATCTTCTAATAAGAATTTCTAGGCAGCAAAATGGTCTAAGAAAACATAAATAAAACTAATTTCCTAAACTGTGTAGATACCATTAATGACATCATTTATTATACTAATTAAAATAGACCAAGTAATTCTCTTTGGCTGGAGCTCTACTAGGTTACAGGACTAAAAATGAGCCCAGAAAAGAATGACATTTAAATGGGTACAATGAAAATTTCAGTTTAAAACTTTGAAATACATCCAAGAAATTTTGAAGAAAAAGTTAACAGTAAAGCATACAACCCATTTATTTTCTTTTAAGTAGTAATTTAAATACACATGTCCCCCCTCCAACATGCACACATAATCTTAGTTCCAAAAACCATATAATTAATATTTAATAATTAAGATAAATTATTATGATATCCTTTTCCTTAATAATAAAATGAAAAACTTTTTAAAAAGAATAGGCACCATTCATATTGCTTTTCTTAATGATATATTCATATACTTGTACCCTAAGAAATTTCAGTTAAGCTTGCAAACCTCTAGTCAATGTTTTAAGAAAATGTGTATTGCTTGTTAACTGACAGTTCTCAAACATTATAATATGTATGCTTTATATTAGATCAGGATTTTTTCGGGAGAAGATATATTTGGAAATACTGTGCCTATTTGGCTTTTTTCCTTTTGTTTCCTCACATGTGCATGAGAGGTCTCTTAATAGTGTTAGGTTTTATGGAACATTGAATGAAGAACAGGGAACTATAGAAATAGGTTCAATCAAAATTATGTCATTGCCTATTTTGCATGTGGCTATGCATATTTTTAAAAAGAGTACATCTATTTTATTTTGCATAGATTATTTCATCAACATCTTATCTGTTGGGTCATTATTTCTCATTACTCACTTCCTTCATGAAACCTCTCAAGGCCCTGCAAGAGCACCTTCACATCCTTGTCCTCCTGTCTCCACCCTCCATAAAAGGACACGGTAGGTGAAATAAAACCACCCATATAAGTAATCATGAACTTTCACCCTTTGAGATGAAACCACTTTCTTCAATGATGACTTTAATGTCTCAACAGTATGTATGCTTCTGTTAGGTAATAAACCACAGCACAAGAACTGTGTCTCTTTATGTGCTATGCAATTCCTGACTTACCGATGGCACTTAATCATAATAATTGTTAAGTGAGTGGGTGTCAAACCCCTTCTTCATAAGCCTCCATTTGCACAGTGGAATGATAAAAATGCAGCTTGCTAGGAAGTGTTGCCCTTGTTTCCAGAGTACAAGGGCTCCACCTTACTTTCTCAGCAGATTATTTTGACCCTTCCCCTGTTGCTAAACTCCTTCACACTTTATTTTTATACAGCCTTGCAGATACTCCCTGTGGTAGATACTATTAACCAAAGTCAAAGTCAGAAAAAATTTGATTCACACACAACACTGATACCAACTGGCAGTCTGTGTCAATATCTGTCACTGTAGAGCAAGCATGTGTGTTCATATGAAAAAAGTTTGACTTGAGATTTTCAGAGGAAGCTTAAGAAAGATTTAATTGGCGGTTGAACTGGTTTGGTCCTGAATCTCATCCCCTATGGCCTATTTCTGGTCACAGGGTGAAGACAAAAATAACAACAAAAAAAAATCCTTGTCCCAAAGTGTTCACGTATTCATGCATAAAAACAGATACATAACAATTTTGTGATAATTAATACATGCCACTAATTTTCCAGAGAACAGACTTAAAAATAGAAAATACCAGAGCTCATACAATGTGTATCAATTTATCATAGCATCTCTTCAAAAAGTTTCTCTGTTTTTAATTAAAACCAGAGTTAAAAGGAATAATTTATAATTGTACATAGATTATGAAAGCCGTTATCATCACAGAATAAGTAAACTGAAGAATTTAACCATTTGTCAATACAATTGAAAGGAAATTTTCTAAACCTCAATAGCATAAAATTTAACTCATTTTTCTGAGCAATTTATCTGCTTAGAAATCACAAGCCCAGTTTGGGATAATGAATTAGGAAATTAAAAATCTTGTTATTTCATTGTCTCCATGAAAACAACTTTTCAGTGAGACTCATCAAGTCATATGAACCTGCACCTTCATTCACAGAGCTAAACAACAGACAAACACAGTCTTCCACAGGGAATTGTTCTCTTTGGATTGTTCTCTTCTGGGGAGGCACCACCCCAGAAATCAACCTCAAAAATATTGTATTAGCCAGTGTCATATTTCACAGATCTAGAAAAAATAATCCTAAGCTTCATTTGGAACCAAAAAAAGAGCCCAAAGAGCCAAAGCAATCTTAAGCAAAAAGAACAAATCTGGAGGCATCGAATTACCTGACTTCGAATTATACTACAAGGCTATAGTAACCAAAAGAACATGGTATTGGTATAAAAGTAGAGACATAGACCAATGGAACAGAATAGAGAACACAGAAATAAAACCATTTACCTCCAACCAACTCATCTTCAACAAAGCAGACAACAACATACACTGGGGAAAGGAAGCCCTATTCGATATATGGTGCTGGGAAAATTGGATAGCCACATGCAGAAGAATGAAACAGGACACCTATCTCTCATCATATATGAAAATTAATTCAAGCTAGATTAAAGACTTAAATGTAAGGCATGGAACCATAAAAATTCTAGAAGAAAATGTATAAAAAACTCACCTAGACATCAGCCAAGGCAAAGAATTTATGACTGAGACCCCAAAGGCAAATATAACAACAACAAAAATAAATAAATGGGACTTAATTAAATTAAAAGTCTTCTGCACAGCAAAGGAAATAATCAACAGAGTGAATAGACAACTTACAGAATGGGAGAAAATCAGAAACTCTACATCCAAGAAAGGACTAATATCCAGAATCTACAAAGAACTCAAACAAATCAGCAAGAAAAGAGCAACCCCATCAAATAGTGGGCAAAAGTTTGAACACTTTTGAACAGTTTGAAAGTTTGAACAGAAGTTTTCTGAAAGAAGATAGACAATGGGCAGGGGAAAAAAATGGTGGTCTGATAGAGTCCTCCCACCTCGCCGCTCCCAGGGAAGGAGGTGAAAAATGCCATTGGCTGCCTGTGCGGGCAGATTGCTCACTCCGAAAACAGCCTTGTGAATTAACAGAGAAACATTGTGGGATGCACAGCCCAAGAAAACAGGTGACAGGGATATTCATTCACAAAGATCGAAGAGCGAGCACAGGGAGTGCAATAGAACCCAGAGCGCAGGAAGGATGTGCTCACCAGGTTAGTACAGTGCGACCTGACCTACAAGTGGTTACGCACCTTCCCCACAGACGTCCCATCCACTCAGTCTAGGACAAGCGAAGAGTTGGGGCAAAGCTATAGCTCAGACAGCAGGCTCTGCAGAGAGGAAGCAATTGTGAGAGCCATACGGAATTCTCAGCTGCAATATACAGGGACTGCTCAGGGCTGGGTAGGGACTGGGCGGAGATACAGCTTCCTGGGACAGTGTGTGGGAATCTGCAGACTGGCACCTCACCATTGGAAGTCAGCAGTACCTGGGCACAGGAGTTGAACAGAGAGCAGGACATGCCCTTAGAGACGGAAGGCAATTGCCTCCACAGGAACCAGGCCAGTTGAGAAGAGCTGTGTTCGCAGGCGTGATCTGAGCCCTGCTGTGCGGCAGGCTGGCTGCTGGCAGCCGTCTTTAAAGTCTCCCACCTGGAGCCGTGAGCCAGGCCTCTAGTTTCACCCTGTCCCGGCCTGGGAGCTCTTCCGCTGGGGCATGACAGGCTTTGCCCTTGGTGGCCAGGGACAGCTGCATCCATGGGTTCCAGGTGGGATGAGATCCCGGAACTATAGTGGCAGAATCTTTGTGTATTGGGAACAGTTTGCAGCTCATCCATCTGGTCCTGCTACCCCAGTCTGGCCTCCAACGAATCTGCTACATGCTAGTCCTAGTGCCTGTTCTTCAGGTCCCAGCCCTCCTGTACCCCAGAGATCGGTCATTTTGAAGGTTGCTGGTCATAGTGACTCGTATTGTATAAGTACTGGTTCTCATGGCAACCGAATGCCTCAAGAGCCACAGGCTGAACCAGAGCAGCTCCCCGTAACCCTGCCCACTTCATTAGGAAATTTCGTGCCATACAAGAGTTCCTCCAGTGGCCACTATTCCCCCCACCTTGGGAACATCCCCCTGGTGGAGACTTCTGGGGATAGAGATGCCCACCCACCTTGTCGTGGGGTCTAGTGGTGGAACAGGGGTGCACAATTGGAGATCCCCCTGTCAGCCAGTGTCATGTGGAGACGCAAGTTAGAGGGCCAGACACACGCAGCTGGACAAGCAACCTCTCAGCTGTGTAGAATTTTTCTAATTCAGTTCTCGCACTGCAGCCAAAAGCATTTGTGTTTCTACCCACACCTCAGGAAGACCAGAGTCAAAGTAACCCCTAGGAGCTACAAGGCCCTCCCAAAGCTTGGGGCTTTCACATACCCGACTTGGGGGATCAGGGTCTACCACGAACACAACAGAATACCAAGCTATTAGGGAGCTATGGATTCATACCCTCAAGTACAATCTGCCAGCTTGGAGCTCAAGCTGGGAGGACAATCTCACTACACTCCACCAGGAAGAGGAGAAGACAACAGGTCAGAGGTAACCCAAGATCCATCAAACTTGCTAAAATCCACCTAAGGCAATACAGACAAATACTTCTCTCCCTGGCTGTGGCAAGGAACGAACCTCGGGGGCTTGGACATAGGGCCATAAACTAGCCCTAACACCCCCAGCTCTCGACCAACAAGCCAGATGAGAAAAAATAGTTAAAGAACTCAGGAAACATGAAAAATCAGAGTGAAAAGTTACCCCCAAAAGAAATCATTAGTTCCTCAGCAACGGATACCAACTCAAATGAAATGGGTAGAATAACAGAAGAGGAATTTCATTTATGGATTATAAGAAAGCTCAATGAAATTCAAGAGAAAATTGAATCCCAGCGCAAAGAAACCACAAGAAAAATGCAAGAAATGAATGAAAAATTTTCTAAAGAAATAGAAGTATTACAGAAAAATCAAATAGAAATTCTAGAAATGAAAGAGGCATTCAAGGATGTACAAAACACAGTGGAAAGCCTTAAGAATAGGCTGGATCATGCAGGGGAAAGAATCTCAGAGCTGGAAGATAACTCCTTTGTGCTAAATAAATCAGTTGAAGAGAAAGAACACAAAAACAACAGGCATGAACAAAGCATACAAGAAATGTGGGGTTATATAAAGAGGCCAAACATAAGGATCATAGGCATCCCTGAGGGAGAGGAAGAAAATTTGTGTGGGCTGGAAAATCTATCTGAAGGAATAATAGAGGAAAATTTCCATGGCTTACCCAGAAATCTCGATATCCAAGTACAAGAAGCACACAGGACTCCTGGGAGAGTCAACATGAAAAGGCATTCACTATGCCACATAATTATTAGACTGACCAAAGTAAACACAAAAGAGGCACTCCTCAGAGCTGTGAGGCAAAAAGAGCAGGTAACCTACAAAGGGAAACCTGTCAGATTAACTGCAAATTTCTCAGCTGAAACCTTACAAGCCAGTAGGGACTGGGGACACATCCTCAGTCTTCTAAAACAAAATAAAGGCCAACCCAGAATTCTGTATCCCACCAAACTAAGCTTCTCATATGAGGGGGAAATAAAGATTTTTCCAGACAAGCAATCACTGATAGAATTTGCAAAGTACAGACTGGACCTGCAAGAAGTACTGAGACCTGCATTGTTCACTAACCAGCATAACAGACACCCACCAATGTGAAACTACCCAAAGCTAAAACTCCAGAACCCAGATTTCACAATGACTGAAGCAGAATAAGAAACTACCCAACAGAATAAACAGAAATCTACCCCAAATATCAATTCTCTCAATAAATGTGAATGGCTTGAGTTACCCATTGAAGAGACACAGGCTGGCTGAATGGATTAAAAAATACAAGCCAAGTATCTGCTGTCTCCAGGAAACACACCTTATATGCAAGGACTCATTCAGACTCAAGGTGAAAGGATGGAATACAATTTTCCAGGCTAATGGAAACCAAAAGAAATCTGGAGTAGCCATCCTTATTTCAGATGATGTAAACTTTAAAACAACAAAAGTAAAGAAGGACAAAGATGGACACTATATAGTGGTGAAGGGAAAAATCTTACAAGAAGATTTAACAATCCTAAATATTTATGCATGCAACACAGGAGCGCCCAGATACGTAAAGCAAATACTGCTTGAGCTAGACAACATAATAAATAGCAATGCCATAATAGCAGGAGACTTCAACACCCCACTGACGGGACTGGACAGATCCTCCAAACAGAAAATAAGCAAAGAAACAATGGACCTAAACAGGACTCTAGAACATTTGGGCCTAACAGACATCTATAGAACACTCCACCCAAATAACACTGAATATACGTTCTTCTCATCAGCTCATGGAAGTTTCTCTAAAGTTGATCACATCCTAGGCCACAAAACAAATCTCAACAAATTCAAAAAAATAGAAATCATACCATATATCTTTTCAGACCACAGCGGAATAAAATTAGAAATCAATTCCAACAGAAACTCATATCTTCATCCAAAATGATGGAAATTAAACAATCTGTTGCTGAATAACTATTGGGTCAAGGAGGAGATTCAGATGGAAATCAAAAGATTCTTCGAACTAAACGATAATGGGGACACAAGTTATCAAAATCTGTGGGATACAGCAAAAGCAGTCCTGAGAGGAAAACTTACCGCCTTAAATGCCCACATCCGAAAGACAGAAAAGTCACAAGTCAGTAAACTAATGAATCATCTTAAGAAAATGGAAAAGGAAGAGCAAACCAATCCTAAATCCAGAAGAAGAAAAGAAATAACCAAGATCAGAGCAGAATTAAATGAAACTGAGAACAAAAGAACAATACAGAAGATTAATAAAATGAAAAGTTTGTTCTTTGAAAAGATAAACAAAATAGACAAGCCACTTGCCAAGTTGACCAGAAGCAGAAATGAAAGGACTCTCATAAGCTCAATTAGAAATGAAAAAGGAGAGGTCACAACTGATATCATGGAAATACAAACATCATCTTTGAATACTACAAAAATCTCTATGCCCAAAAACACAAAAATGTGGAGGAAATGGACAAATTCTTAGAAACATACTACCTCCCTAGGCTCAACCAGGAAGACAGAATTTCTAAACAGACCAATATCAAGCACTGAAATTGAAGCAGTAATAAAGAATCTTCCAACAAAAAAAAGTCCTGGACCAGATGGGTTCACACCTGAATTCTACCAAGCCTATAAAGAAGAACTGGTGTCTATACTGCAGAAATTATTCAAAAACATCCAGAAGGATGGAATCCTCCCAAACTTATTCTATGAAGCCAATATCACCTTGATACCAAAGCTTGGAAATGACACAACAAGAAAAGAAAACTATGCACCAATATCCCTTATGAATATAGATGCAAAAATTCTCAATAAAATCCTAGCAAACTGAATTCAAATGTAATCAAAAAAATAATCCATCATGATCAGGTGGGCTTCATCCCCGAAGCAGGGATGGTTCAACATATGCAAATCCATAAATGTAATTCACCATATAAATAAAAGCAAGAACAAAAATTATATGATCCTTTCAATAGATGCAGAAAAGGCTTTTGACAAAATCCAGCACCCTTTATGATAAGAACTCTTAACAATATAGGCATAGATGGCTAATACCTCAAAATTATTAAAGCCATATATGATAAACCCACAGCCAATATCATACTGAATGGGGAAAAATTGAAAGCATTCCTCCTTAAAACTGGAATGAGACAAGGTTGCCCACTATCTCCACTTCTATTCAACATAGTGCTGGAAGTCCTGGCCAGAGCAATCAGACAAGAGAGAGGAACCAGGGGTGTCCAAATGGGGGCAGAAGAGGTCAAACTTTCACTCTTCGTGGACGATATAATATTATATCTAGAAAACCCCAAAGATTCAACCAAGAGATTACTGGAATTGATAAATGAATTAATCAGTGTCTCAGGATACAAAATCAATTCAACCTATCAATAGCCTTCATGTATGCCAATAACAGTTGAGCTGAGAAACAAATTAAAGATACAATACCTTTCACAATAGCACCAAATGAAATTAAATATTTAGGAACATATCTAACTAAGGAGGTGAAAGACCTATATAGAGAGAATTATGAAACACTGAGAAAAGAAATTGCAGAGGATGTAAACAGATGGAAAACCCTACCATGCTCTTGGATAGGTAGAATCAACATAGTAAAAATGTCTTTGCTACCTAAAGTGATTTAGAGAATCAATGCAGTCCCTATCTAAATACCAACATCATTTTTTGCTGACCTAGAAAAAATAATTCTATGCTTCGTGTGAAACCAGAGAAGACCCCATCTACCCAATGTAATCTTAAGCAAAAAGAACAAATTGGGAGGCATCTATCTACCAGACTTCAAACTATACAAGGCTATAGTAACCAAAACAACATTGTACTGGTGCAAGAACAGAGACACAGACCAGTGGAACAGGACTGAGAACCCAAATATAAAACCATCCTCATACTGTTATCTGATCTTTGACAAATTTCAAAAAAAACCATACACTGGGGAAAAGATTCCCTATTCAATAAATGGTGCTGGGAAAACTGGATGCCCACATGTAGAAGACTGAAACTAGATCCACAATTCTCACCTCTCACACAAATCAACTTAGGATGGATAACAGATTTAAACCTAAGATGTGAAACCATAAGAATTCTAGAAGAAAACATTGGAAAAACTTTTATGGACATTGGCCTAGGCAAAGAATTTATGAAGAAGACCCCCAAAGCAATCACAGCAGCAACAAAAATAAATAAATGGGACCTGATCAAATTAAAAAGCTTCTGCACAGCCAAGGAAACTATCACTAGAGTGAACAGACACCTACAGAATGGAAGAAAATATTTGCATGCTACACATCTGATAAAGGGCTGATAACCAGAATCTATACAGAACTTAGGAATATCAACACGAAAAGATCAAAAAACCCCATTAAAAAATGGGCAAAGGACAGGAACAGAAACTTTTCAAAAGGAGACAGAATAAAGGCCAGCAAACATATAAAAAATTGTTCAACATCTCTAATCATCAGGGAAATGCAAATCAAAACCACAATGAGATATCACTTAACTCCAGTGAGATTGGCTCATATCAAAAAATCCCCAAACAACAAATGTTGGCGGGGATGTGGACAGATAGGAACACTCATACACTGCTGGTGGGACTGCAAATTAGTACAACCTCTATGGAAAGTAATATGGGGATACCTTAAGGAACTAAAAGTAGAACTACCATTTGATCCAGCAATCCCACTACTGGGTATTTACCCAAAGGAAAAAAAGACATTCTATAATAAAGACATCTGCACGCAAATGTTTATAGGAGCACAATTCACAATTGCAAAGATGTGGAAACAACCCAGGTGCCCATCAATACACGACTGGATTAATAAAATGTGGTATATGTATACTGTGGAGTATTACTCGGCAATAAAAAACAACAGTGAATTAACACATGTGGTATTATCCTGGATGGAGCTAGAGCCCATTCTTCGAAGCAAAGTATCACAAGAATGGAAAAACAAGCACCACTGGGATTCACAATCAAATTGGTACTAACTGATCGATACTTATGTCACACAGGGCAATAATATTCATCGGGGGGCGGGCAGGCGGGAGGGTGGTGGAGGGGATGGGAAAACTCCCACTGAATGGATGCGGGGAGTACAGTTTGGGGGATGTCCGTGATTGTAGCTCTGACATGGGCAGTGCATGGGCAATATATACAAACTAAGTGTTGTACCCCCATAATATTCTGACATAAAAGGAAAAAAAGAAGATAGACAATGGCAAACATAGGAAAAGATGCTCACATCACTAATCATCAGGGAAATGCAAATTCAAACTACAATGAGATATCACCTTACCCCTATGAGAATGGCCGTTATTAAAAAGTCAAAAAACAGTAGAAGCTGGCGTGGATGCAGAGAGAAAGGAAAGTTTATACACTGTTGGGGGACTGCAAATTAGTACAACCTCCATGGAAAACAGTGTGGAGATTCCTGAAAGAAATAAATGTAGCCCTACCATTTGATCCAGCAATCCCACTGCTGGGTAGCTACCCGTAGGAAATGAAGTCATTTTATTTTATCGAAAAGCCACCTGCACTTAAATGTTTATTGCCGTGCAATTCACAATTGCAAGGATACGGAATCAGCCTAAGTGCCCATCAATCCATGAGTGGATTAAGAAAATGTGATTTGGTGTGTGTGTGTATATATATGTGTGTGTGTGTCTATAATGTGATTTTTATAGATAATAGCATTGGGTTATTATCCAAAGAAAGGAATGAAATAATGTCATTTGTAGCAAGTTGGATGGAACTGGAGACCATTATCCTAAGAGAAGTATCACAAGAATGGAAACTAAACACCACATGTTCTCACTAATAAGTGGGAGCTAATAGATGGGTACACGTGGGCACAAAGCAATATAAAGGACATGAGAAACCAAGAACGGGGGAGGATGGGAGGGGGTGTGTGGAATAAAACTTATGTATTGGGTACAATGAACACTATTCTGGTGATGGGCACACCAAAAGCCCTGACTTAAGCATTATGTAAGGTATCCATGCAACAAAAATACTTGTACCCCCTTAATTAATACTTTGAAATTTAAAAAATTGTATTGGGAAAAACATTTTTTTCTGAAATTTCTAGATAATTGAATTACCTCTGTTTTCATTTGCCTGGATGGTTTTGGTTTTATATAAAACCCAAACTCAAGTGAAGTGAAGAAATAAGGTAGAGCTTTGGATAATTTAAAACCAAATGCCTTTCTGTATCTTTCTTCAACCTTTTCTTCACTATATTTCTTGTACAATGTGGGTGATAGCTATTTTTTTAAAATAAATCTCAGTTACTCACTAAATCCTTCTTTTGGATTTTTTTTTGATTGGATTATCAAGAGTAAGCAGATTCAGTAATGTGGTGAGTCAACTTATTTTCCTGCTTGGTACATCTTTATATAGTTCTCTTGTGTTTGATATATTATCCTGTTACTGCAGGTGGTTTTGCATTTTATTCATGGGAAATTTTCTCAGTGCTGTATGAAACACATTTTCTTTTTTCCTTTTTTTTTTTTCTACTATGTAATTGTTGGGAAACCATTATCAAATGTCTGTAATACTCTTAGGAATTATGACATTAACAAAGGAGCATTTCATAAAATCATTATTATAACTACCAAACTTGAATGGAAGTCTCTAGAAATTTTAATTTGGCAATGTACTTACTTTAACGGTCAACAATTATTTAATGATAAGTAAAATTTTGCTGGAAAGTGTTAAGTGGATAGGAAGTGTTAATTGGATCAATACAAAAATATTATATATAACATAATAAAGTCAAACAAACTCTTAATAATGGACTTTTAATCTATCATTCACATATTTCTTTTGATAGCTACTAATTATCACATCTTCCTTCTTCAGTTTTGTTTTTTTTTTGGACAGAGTCTTGCTCTGTTGCCCTGAGTAGAGTGCAGTGGCATCAGCCTTGCTCACGGCAACCTCAGACTCCTCAAGTGAGGAGCCTCGGGGAGGCTTAAGTGATCCTCCTGCCTCAGCTTCCCAACTAGCTGGGACTACAGGTGCATGCCATGACGCCCGGCTAATTTTTCTACTTTTAAAAGAGATGGGGTCTCACTCTTGCTCGGGCTGGTCTCCAACTCCTGAGCTCAAGTGATCTTCCTGCCTTGGCCTCCCAGAAAGCTAGGATTAAAGGCTTGAGCCACCACACCCAGCCTCAAGGTTATTAAAAATAAAAGCTAAAGGAGATAGTTTTTTGTATAAATTTTCACTTTCTTTGGCTTAAATTTTTATAGAAAAATATTCAGATTATATTTTATTTTAATTTTAATAAGAAAGACATAATTCTTTTAGGAAATTTGAGGTAAAGTTCATTTCCATATCAAGTACAAATGCTCCTCAGTTTATAATGGGGTTACATCTAGATAAATTTGGAGATGTAACCCCATCGTAAGTCAAGGGGAATACCGAATGCACATGGCTTTCTCACTATCATAAAGTTGAAAACTACTAAGTTGAACTATGGTAAATCAGATACTGTATGTATTTATTTGTTGTTTGCACTTCTCGTAGGGGAGAAAAAGGACATACTTCCTATTCTTAGGATACTTGCGATCTCCTGTAGAAACAGTTGCACACTTAAATGTATATTCCCAACAAAGCATGATGGGGAGAGTTCCAGATGACATGAGAGAGCCCTTGGTGTGGTTGGGCCTTGGGATGAGCATAGGGTGGAGGGAAAAGTGTACCCAGAACTAATGTGTCATGAAAGGCCTTGGAGAGAAAATGATGGTTTTTAAGAAGAGGCCTGAAATTTGATTTTTTTCCTCCTTTCTTCCCCATTGTTATTTATAATACGTATTTACAGTAGCTAACAGAGATAGTTTCTTGTATGAACCCTGCTTTCTTAAATAAATTAAAAAAAAACCTGAGGACCTCAAAAAGCTAAATTTATGCTTAATCATTATTTATAATATTATAAATTAACTAAGAAAATTTTAATATATTTATTGATTAATTCATTTTAAAATAACTATCCCATTATATGTTAGCAAAAACAGTATGTTTTATGAAAAAACTATATTTTCCAAAACAAATCATTTTTTTAAGAGGAGTGACATTGTTTTACACTTTTTCAAATCTGTTTAATGTCTGGCTTAATAAAAGATGGCTGGATTCTCAGAAAAAAAAATTTTGTAAAAACAATCCTGATTATTTTTACCTGAGGTAGGGAAAAGGAGCGGAGCCTGGGTTAGGCTGCTCAGGCAAGGGAAAAGCACGTGGGATAGTTTTAATCTGAAAGAATAGTGACTTTTGGTGGGTAAAAATCAGGATGTTTGACCTGGCAGCCCAGGTAGACAGCGTGAGGAGTCGGAGAAGGGGAGGTGGAGAGAAAACACAGTCCACCGTGTAAAGGGCCTTAGAAGTCCTGGAAAGCAGTTTAGACTTTAACCCAATGACCACAGGGAGTCATTAGCAGGCTTCAAAATGAGGCCATACCAGTCATTTTTACTAAGATCCCAGTTGCCGCAATGCAGAGGATGGGTGGCAGTGGGTTGTAGGGGAGGAAACTGGAGTTAGAGAGACCAGTTATGTGGCTGTTTTATAGTTATGTCATCTACAGATATTTGGTGGTCTTGAAATTATCCTATAAAAATAGAACTATTGGTTAAAAATGAATTACATTAATTTCAATTTTGGTGTTTAATAGCAAAAGCAAGCAAACAAACAAAAAGACCAGAAAACAACCTAAATGTTTGACATTTAGTGGGTGTTGGTTGTATCAAGTATGCTGCAGACATACGGACTAGAGTTGTCTGTAGCCATTGTAAATGATGCTGTACAAGAACATCAATAATGTGGGAGGATGCCCAAGACATACTGTTAAGAAAAAGGCTGATTAAAAAGTAGTAGTAAAATCATGATTCGTTGAGTAAAAAAAAAAAAAAAATCAGACTATTTTTTGTTGCATGACCCAGCATCCCCTCCCCTCCCTTGCTTCCAATCACATTGCCTCCTTCCTCTTCTGTACCCAAATCCTCCTCTGCCTTCTTATAAGGACACTTGTAAGACATCTAGGGCCCACCTGGATAAGCCAGGATAGCCTCACTGTCTCAGATCCTTCCCTTCATCACATCTGCCACCTCTCTTTTGTCATCCAAGGTAACATATACACAGGTTCTAGGAATTAGGATGTGAATTTCTTTGGGGGCCATTATTCAGCCTACCATAGTAGCCTTAGGCAATTAAAGAAAAATAATACTGATAGTAACTGAACCCATATTGTGTTCCATGCACTCTTCTAAGGCCTTGAAAACAGGGGAAAACGGGAATATTTAGAAGAATAAATATCAACTCGATACCTGTACTATAATTGTTCCCCTTTGACAGATGAAGATACCCAAGCAAAGAGAAGTTAAATAACTGACCTGAAATCATAATGCTCACACGTGGCAGAGCAGTTATTTGGTCCTAAGCAAAAGCCCCCCTGTCCGTCTCTACGCTACATTCCACATTTGACCTTTTGTGACTCCAGTTTCATGGATGGATGGAGGGGTATGACAGAACTAGATGCTCTCTGTATTTCTTTCAAGTTCTAATGCATAGGGTTCTTTCCAACCCAAGGATGTAAATATAGTTTGTCTGATGAGAAAAACTCCAATGGTTTGTTTGCTGTATCAACCATATCATTAAAGACAAACATCTCCAAAGTTATATATCATGTTCTTTGGAAAGAATGTAGTGTAGAAAAAATTCATACATTTCTTAAAGAACTTCATCAAGATGATAGTAATAACATTTCTAAACTGGGCAGACTGTCCAAACTGCTCAGAGGTTGATTCAGAAATGCCAGGTTAAACAGTGGGCACATGATATGAACCACTGTAAAAAAGATGCCCCATGCTTTTCAGAGGTCACTTTCACAAATAAAAAAAAAAAATCTATCATTCTGAAACTGTTATAGAACCAAAGTAGAAAAAGTCTGGAGAAGACAAAATATTCACATGAATGCTTTCCCCTGAAAATATCAGTTCTGACAAAATAAAGTAACAAAGCTTTTTGTGTTAAAGCAATCCTATTCGACACGTATACAGATAAAGTACATCGAATGAGTCATGTTTAATAATAGCACTTAATATCTTTCCCAGAAACATAATGGGTAATTTCTGAAGCATGAGTGATTTCTGAAAAGAAGAACTAAACAGAGGCAAAATAAATGTAGAATGATTTAGCTTCTTTGTTATAAGCCATTTGAAAATATAATGGGGAGAGCAGAAACTAATTGTAATACAGAAAAATTTTTAAATCCCATTTAATCAGAAGCCATTTGGCAAGTAGGGTATCGAAAGGAAAATATTAAAATACTTTGAAATTAGGGAAATTCATAGATTAGTGGCTTTAGATTTCGTTTACTGTTTCAGTGCAATAGGAAAAGGAAGCCAAATTGAATGGCCTCTATTTTTGTGTCTTTATAGAGCATACTGAAATATAGAAAAACTAAAAATAGTAAAAATCACTCCATAAAGATAAGCTGAACTGCAAATGTTTCTTTCCTGCTGATTTCAATTTGTTGCTTAAAATTGTATATTGAGAACCGATTCCCACCCCTTGAAAGACAGCTATTAAAATTACTTTTATTTGCTTTTGTATTAAAGTCAAATGGCTTGGAGAATCAAGTTGTGCGGTTAAGTTTAGAGGGTTTCTCAGCTGATGGTGTCTGGGACGGAAGCCACTGAAGTGTGAGATCACTGTAATAGAAAGGCCTGGTCGTGGAGAGCACCCTAGAAATGATCGACTCTCAGAATAGAGCCACGCCTGAGATTTATTATGCCGTATCTTCCACAAATGACTGAAGCAGTCTGATTACTCAAGACATTGGTTCCGCATGATAAAGCCATTACATTTATATTCCACGGCCAAAACTTGTTGAAGTGGTTTCCTTTGCAGCGGTCCCCAACCTTTTTGGCACCAGGGACTGGTTTCATGGAAGAAAATTTTTCCACAGACTGGCCGGGGAGGGGATGGTGAGTGACGGGGAGCGGCTGTAAATACAGACGAAGCTTCGCCTGCTTGCCTGCCGCTCACCTCTTGCAGTGCCGCCCGGTTCCTGACAGGCCACAGACTGGTACCCCCGTAGCCCGGGGGTCGAGGACAGCAGCTTTATAGAGATTACTGTCTTGCTGGCATCATTTCATAATCTTGGATGCTCATTAGGAAAATATTGAAGATAATCAAGCAATGCTAAAGAAGTACACATATCTTCCTTTTCATATGGAAGTTGATAGAGAAACACTTCAGGCTTTTTTTCACTTTTTTTCCAAGAATGGATAATTTCGGTGATTTCAGAATGATAGGTGCTTTTTTTCATAGCCCATTCTGTTGTCTTTTAGGTCAAAGGTAAGTCAGGGTTAATGACCTCATTTATTTACAAAATGAAGTTAGGTGCTCCTAAATTTCAAATATTTGATTTTTCTCAGCTAGCCTTCAGCATATTGCTTCTGACAACAAACTTCTTAAAAAAATAAGAATTTCTAATTTTGTGACATCTAAATGGATTATGGAAAAACAATATAAAAACATTAAAAATGTCAAGTGAAGAAGTATTTCCTTTTGGCTCACAACTCCAATTTTTTGCTTATAGGTCAGTATTTTAGTAATAATGCTAATAGTTGGTAATAACAATGGCAAAAATGATGACAGTTAACACTGAATGTAAGTTTACTATGTACTAGGGTCCACGTTTTTGATAATTACATTAAATTCTGTTTACAAGCCGATGACTTGCTAGAAAGCTTTTTAGTTCTATTTTTTACATTAAGAAACAGAGACAATAGAGCTGTTAAGTTCCCTGCCCACAGTTATGTAGCTAGTACTTGGCAGAGGATTCCAACAATGTTGGTCTTGTCTCAAAACCATCCACTCTGCTATGAAGAATAGCAATAGGACTGAGTTGAAGCTAAATAATATATCAAAGTGAAAATGCTTATCTCTATAACCTAAAAACTTATAAATGGCAATAAGCAGAATATTTATTTCTAAATTTATAGCAGTAATAAAAATAACATATGATACTATTGCTTTCATTTATTTAAGAGATTCCAAAATTTCACAAAACAAAAACAAAAACTTTTTTTTCTCCTATAGTCTGGTAAGATTAACTTCTGGCATTTTAAATAATCTTAATTTTCACAGATATTTGAAAACATATTCTAATGCACAAATGCTACACAATAAATACAGCGAATTTAAATTTTAAATAAACTATTGTATGTATAATTTAGTATTACACACAACAGTTTAACCATTTTATTGTAAAATAAAGCAAAGATACAGAAAACCACATGAAACAAAAGTATAGCTGAATGAATCATTTTAAGCCTTTACAATTCTTATAATTAAGTTTTTTAAACAAATTATGCCAGAACAATTTAATATTTATACTGATAAAAAATTAGCCTCTATCCCTATTTTACTCCATATAGAAAAAAAATTTTGAGGTACATGTAAAAGTGAGGACCATAGAACTTCTAGAAAAAAGCATAGGAGACTATCTTTGTGTTCTTGAAGTAAAGCAGCTTTTTCTTAAAGAGGACTTTATAGAGCACAAAGCATAAAGAAAAAAATGTGAAATTGAAATTTTTCAATGTTAAAAATTTCTGCTCCACAAAAGACTCCATTAAGAAAGAGTAGAGGAAAACCACCGTGAGGGAAACAATTTGCAATATATATATATGAGAGAAACAACTTGTGTTAAGAAAATGTAAAGAATGCCTACAAAACAAAAATACCAAGACCTAAAACCTAATTTTGAAAAGAGGAAAAGGCTTGAACAGACACTTTAGAAAATAAGAGACACTGGCTAATGAGAACACAGAAAGATGCTCAACATTATTATTCATCATATCAGCGCAAATGAAAAACAAAATGAGATATAACAGCACACTAGAATTACTAAAATTATTAAGTCTCAAATACCAAATATTGGCTAGGATGTGAAACAACTGGAACTACATTCCCATTTGAAGGGCTAAATGACAATACCAAATGTTGAAGAAGCCCCTGGAACTGTCATAGATTGTTGGTGGGAATGTAAAATAGTAATGTTTGGGAGTGTCCTATAAAGTTAAACATACATCTAACTTATTACCTCATGATTCCTCTCAAATTACTTACCCAAGAGAAATGAAAATATGTGTCTACAAAAAGACTTGTACAAGATTATTTTTAGCAGTGTTATCATGATAATGAAAACTGGGACCAATGTACATGGTGATTGAAAAGAGAAAGAATTAACAAATTGTGGTATATTCATACAATGGAATAATATTCAATATTATGGAACAAAATTCAATAAAAAGAAACAGTACTAACAATATAAATAAATCTCAAACACTTGTCGAGTGAAGGAAATCAAACACAACATAATATGCAGTGTCTTATTGCATTTATAGAAGTCTAAGAACATGTTAAATAGATTCTATGGTGATAGAAATCAGGGAGTGGTGTTTGGTGGTGGGGAAATTTGACCACAAAGACACAAATGAACTTTGTGGGGGTAACGAAAACATTCTATATCTTGTTTTAGGTGGTAGTTAAATGAATATATTTTCAAAAATGAAAGATCTGCACTAAAGATCTGTGAGTTTTATTGTATGTAATTATGACTCAATAAAAATAAATTGTATGAGAAAACAAATAAAAATATACAGGTTAATCAACTTAGCCTGTTATATGAATCTATATAAAACTTGATGAAAATCTAAATCAAGAATCGTTTTTAGGTTTAGAAACAAAAATTGCACAGAGGCAACAGCCACATTTTGGTAGTGCACTATGCCCGCCTTAACAACATTTGATGAAAGAAAGAACAAAAATAAGAAATGAACACTGTACAACACTTAGGAATAGGCACTGTGTGGCAGTAAAAAATACTACCCTACTACTAGGGAGAATAAACGCTATGTAATATTATTTGTAATACCAACTAGAAAACGGTAAATGTCGTGTAAGAAAAGAAGAAATAAATCTTATGGCAGTTCAAAAGAGGAAAAAATTACATCTCACTGGGGAAGCCAGTGACAGAGAAAGTGTTAACAGAAGTAGTAGAAGATAACCTATTTGCACACATTGGCAATAATGGATACTTATATAAAGTTTATTCTTTATACCTTTTAAAAATAAGTATATTAAAAAATTGAGCTATTATTTATCCTATCACTAACAGAAGATTCCTGCGTCTATTTTGTTTATATCCTGCCTTATTGTAAAAGGGTATTACATAAAGGTTAATATCATTTCAAGAGGCTAACTTCCTGAGGCAACATTCTAACAACTTTATAGATTTCATGAATGAAAATAACAAAGCTACTTTTTAAGAAGCAACCCAGTAAATGAGACATGGCTTATATGGTATGTGGTTATTTCAGATAAATGGAACCAGAATGTTAAAAAAATGAAAGTACAAAGCAAGCAATAATATGCACTCCCCTAGTTGTCTGTTTTGTATTTTTCACATTTATAGTCAGTGGTTAAAATTATCTGACTGCAGTTATGGTGGCATTTCATCCCCATGAAAAGATACAACTCCTTTCTCAAAGAATCTTAGAAGAATTATGCCTGAGCAATGCCAACAAATAATTATCTTTTAAATCATTTATCTTCTTCCTTTCAGTTGGTGAGAAGCGCTATGACTTGGGGTAGGTTTTGTGCAGGTGTAAATTACTGGTTTTGAATTACTTCCTGATAAATACAGACAATTTTATCTATCAGGAGGTAAGCTAATAATAGGAAATAATAGATTAATTTCTATTAAATTACTAAATCCATGTGTTAGACTTACATATATTAATAAGAAATTAATTAGAATTGAGGAGAATGAGCCATTAGGGCACTCTGCTAATATCATTGCAGACAAATGTTCAGCAACAGCTTTTTGTTATGTGGAATAGCAGAATTGGAGATTAGAGCAGCTGTTCGTGAATGTGGATCCCAAAGCATGCCTACAAAGCAAACCAGGTTCATATGTGTGTTTCTAGGACCTTTGGAATTTTCATCCCTCCCATCATACTGTTACTAAGCTCACCTTGCAGTGACAGGAGTTGCTGGGATCCATCTCTGCCTAATCCAGTAATTGGAACTCTGGCCACAGCCAGCTTTCCCTGCACTGTCCACTGCCCAGATAATTGCTGTGACATTTCATTTCTCTCTTCTCTGAAAGGAACACTCAGGCAGAAAGCTCATTCTTTTAGAAAGTGCCCCAGGCCCTCAGTTGCAGGAAGATTGCAGTTCACAGTTCAGTGGCTAGCACTTTCCCTGCATGGTCAAGAGCTGCTTTCCACAGTTTGATTACTCAGAGGAAAAATAAACCTGAGCAGATACATAGAGTTGTTTCTCTCTTCTTTCCCACTTGTTACGAGGTGGTTAAAATCAGATAAAACTTCTCATTAAAGATCTTTACTTTGAGTGCAGCAAGACATCCTATTTATCCTGCCTGCTAAATGGATAAAATTCCCAAACGGGCTGTCATTAAATGAATCAGTTTGTATAATGAATGAACTTTGTTATAAAGAAGACCTGGCATTTTGCCTAGCACACAGTCGGTGCTCAGTAAACATTTGTTAAATGAATACAAGCATTAGAAAACTGGAGCCTTGTTCTCATATTAAACAATGTTCTTCCAAGATTTTTGTCTTTATTTCTGCTTTCTCTGGCAACTGGGTCCCTGGCAACTGCATCTTTCAGTGTATCCCTGTTAGGTTTTGTGAAAAGTTCCTACACATTGTTTCATAGTTCAAAATATAAATAAATTCTTAGCTCTATAGAAATATCCTCATATCCTTCACCACATGTTTTAAAAGATTGAAGAATTTTTACAATCATTGTAAAACATATTCTGAATGAAAAAAAATTTTAAGCTTAAATGACCTTTGCTATCATCTGGTGTGTATCCTACGTAAGACCTGTACAGCCCAGAGAGGGTAATCAACTTGTCCCGAGTTGTTCAAAGTTAATGACCAAACTGGGTTGAAAACCCAGGTGTCCTGGCTTCACTTTCCATCATATCTGTCAGCAGGATATGATGAATGTAGTGATGAAGTGTAAAACCTTACTTAAATTATTTGGCATGTCTGTCCTAAGTTTCCTGTGTGTAAAATATGACACATTGTCTATACTTCTACTGCAGTATTCCTAAGCCAAGTACCTCCTCATTTAAAGAAATAGTAACATTAGATTTTTATAGCTGAAAAATTCTAATAATGAAAAAAAAAACCATATTCTGGTGGATTTGATAGCCATTCACTTTCCATTTCAACCCAGCTAAAAGGTATTTGAATATTTGATAGAATTATTTACAATTGAATAGTACTGGCCACATTTGGGAGTTTAGACATGAAGATGGGACCCCAGTGACATGCAAACTAGGCAGGATCCAAGTGATGAATACCTTGAGACACATAATAGACTATTTCATAAGTTTACTGAGCAAAAAGAAAACATCCTATCCAGAGGTGCTGGGTGAACAGTCTGTCATTTATCACTGTGAGTATTCAACTGAAGCTTCCTAACCATTTGTCAGGGATGTTAATAAACAAGAATGAAAAAGGATGAGCGTATTTAGCTAAACTTAATGTCTATGATTTCACAGCATCGCAACAAAACAAGAGAAGGTTCCTTAATTTCGTTGAGTGTGGCTTTTACTTTTCTATTCCATTGGGCTTTAGGCCTATAATTCTTAGTGTAGATTTTTTTTTCCCCCTGAGCAAAAATGAAAATGCCATTTTTTTCCATGAAATCTTATTTCATTCTTCCCAGTTATGGAAAAGATGTTGGGAAAGTGCTACATCTTCTAAGAAATCTTTCCTTTTCTCTCCAGTAGTGGAAAGAACTCAGAAAACTTGGGTTTAAATTCTGGCTCTGTAACTTGCCAGTTATATCATTTAATTCAATGTTTCTTAAAGGTGAGAAAATTTTGACCTTGAACTCCTCAGATTCCTATAAGTGTTAAGTGCCCTTTTTAAAGAAAGACTGTATTTAAAATAAAACATTATTTTGTGATCATTAGGTGTCAATGCAATCATAATCACTAATTTAAAGCGGCACTAGAATCACGTGGAACTATTGCATTGTCACTTTATTGGACTCTTGTGCAGTAATCAACAAATTGGCCTTTGCTGTCAACACCTTGGTCTCGCCATTCGCCATTTTCTTTATGTTTGGACCATCTATTGGACGTAAATTCCTTGAAGTTAGGTAAAAATGTATGCCTAGGACAGTGCCTTGTGTTTGTAGATAATTATTTGTGAATCCTATTTTAAATTAAATGGATGTCTCTGTGTTTGTGTTACTCTTCCAGAAATACTATAACCTGAAGATCATGGTCACAGCTTGAAAACTCACCTGAGAACTATAAATCAAACTCTTGAGTTATTCGACTCGGCTCTCTGTCTGTGAAATAGTTTACAAATGATACAATTTCTTGATCCTCTAGTACTATTTAATTTTTATCAAAAATATGAGATTTTATACAATAAAATTAAAATGATACTACAGGTAGTTGTTTCTAATATATTGGATATTTATCTATTTCTTAGACGATAACTGCTATAAAGTTGAATATATTTTGCCATTAAGTTATTCTTCATTTTCAATCAGTTTTATTTGTTTTAATAGACCATACTAATTTTTCAAAAAAGACTATTATTTCTTGTTTTTCTATAATTTGCATCATTTTAAATTATTTCCTTAAGGATTATTTACCAAACTGATCAAGGACAACAAAGCATTGAAAAACATGTAACGTGTTGTGATTACGAGGCTCAAAGGGTTTAGTGTTCTCACTCTTGATAGGTGAGATTCTCTTACATGTTAGGATCTGGTTCACAATAGCTATGCAACCCTGCATTACTGCATATATTACTAAATATAGAAAACCAACATCCAAATATCTACCATATAGTATTTTAGGAATTTAAAAATTCTTACACAGAGTATGCTTTAATTAGATAGCACAATTAATTATAAACACTTTTTAGATTTTATAATTTAGTGGTTCTCAAAAACACAGCAAATTGTTAAATTGCAGAGGTGTCTGGTTCTTCCCCTGAATCAGGAGACATCCTCTCCTTTGACATAATCTCTGATCACAGACAAAAGGGGACTTGGGGTTTAATCTGTACGTCTTGTTCAACTCTGAGGATCTTGATCTTGTTATTCCACTATAGCAACAAAAGAAAATCAGTAGTACCTTTTCAATGATATGCATGTGAAGTCACAGGAGATGAAAAGTGTCTTTGTGTTTTAGAAATAGTGGAATATCTCCATAGACTCATACTGCAGGGCCCTCTAATGTGCTCACTGTTGTGTAGGGGACTTAGTGGCAGAACCCTTGCTGGATAATCAAGTAAAGAAGAAAAAGTGTTTAAAATTTTATTCTGAACGTGAGATTCAAATAGTTCCAGCTGAAATCTTAGTGGTTAGCCATAGATAGGTTTGGAAAAACTAGGTTTAATATATTTAATTTGTTTGAATGTGATTAGTAAATTGATACAAATTTTGGCAAAAGAAATATTGCCAAGTATGTTTGTAAAAAGTTTGTTTTCAAATATTATTTTTAGCAACATGGACAATTCCATGTATTCAGTTGCTTTTCCACAATACAAAACAGGGATACAGTTAAAACATGGCAGTTTCTTGTCTTATGTTGAGTTATTATAAGATATAGAGATAATAATTTAATTTTTCTTTATTTGTGATTCTAGTTATATCTCTCACATACACAACCCTGATCAAATATAATGGTCACACATCTACCCTATTTAGAGCATAGTTGCTCTGTGAACATTTAGGGAGATTTACCAATGTAATACAAGCATTAATTGTTGGTGTGAAAAAGACAAAATAGAACAAAAATATAAAAGATGGATCCTTTAAGAAGTACTTAGTTTACTTGTAAGGCCAGATTTTACACATATACACATGTATGCATATATGCCATATATTGTTTTATTTGACAACTATTTAATAATTTCTACAAGCCCTATGGATAAGTACTAGTCACTCTAGAAGATGGGATTCAGAATTAGGGAGTCAAAATTGTGCTACCTTCCTTTTTCACAATTGTCATATGCACTTGGACTCATGATTATGTTTGTAACCCAAATATATGGTCTTAGTTATTATTATTTGGCAGAATTTTTAAAAGAGTAACAGCAACACATTATTTATCTTTAAAGAACTGCAATAAGTGTCACTGATTTCACATTTTAAGGAAATGTTTATTGGGAAAGCCATCCTTGTTGAAGTGATGTACTCTCTTGTATTATAATGAGTCACACTATTTCTGTACTTTGGTTATTCACAGGAAAACATTTCCATTATTTCCATGAGGCAGCCTTGCTGAAAGTGAAAACACAGGGCAGCTGGACCAATTTTTTATGCTCCTAATTTATAGATTGGGACATATTAAAGAAGTAAATGAGATAGCTATTTCTCATCAAGTAGTCTGTCTTCATTACCTGGTAGTGCTTCTGTTACTGACATGGGTCCGTTTAAGAGGCATCATGATTACAACTCATATATTCTGATTGCACTAATGCATATTGTTTTATGCCAACCACTTCTGCCAGCATTCCAAATGATCGGTTAGAATCCCTTGGATAGCTTTACTCATTGTTTGTTAAGTGCCAAGTTTAAATGAATCATATGCTTAATATTACCTTAATATTGGAATCTCCACCTACTCCTTAATTTTTCTTTGTTACATAACATTAAAAACTTCCATTCTACACAATGAAAATGGAACCAAGCCCTCTAATTTCTTCTCATTAGAAGGATCTGGTTTATGCTCATAAGTTGTGACTACACTCTGTAGGAAATCAGTCTTGACTGTGTTTGTGAACTATACAATTGTTTGTATGAGTAAAGTAAAGCAGGGTCCCCTCTTAAGGTCCTGCTGTCCCCCAAGCATGGAAATAAAGGAAAATCTTGAGTCCCTTCAGGGCAAGTTCCAGGAGTTTAGCTGGCCTTGAAAAGTGAATGGGAATAACAATGACCATCCAAACAAGCCAGAAGCACAAGGTGTTTTGGTCCATTATGGAAACTAAAAGATGGCATTGTAACATGCGCTCTTGAGTTGTTTTTCAGAAATCCCCACTGGATGGAAAATGCAGATAAAAGGGAACAGAGGAATTGAACTTTGATCACTATTCCTTGTTCTAAATTTCTCCCCGAGGGGCCCGGAGAGAGTCACACTCATCTTAACATTCCTTTCTGTTAATCCAAGAATCCCTGAATCCATCTATGATCCGTAGGCCCCCATGTCAGGATATCCCGCCTTTTGGGGCCAGGCCAATGTATAACCTCCATGTATTGATTTACAATTTGCCTGTCTGAAATGTACCCTTGAATTTTAAACCCCTGGCTTGTAAGTCACCGGGCAGTTTAGGTCTTAAGCATTAGCTGCCTGTTCTTGCATGGCGCCACAATAAAAATGCCTCTTTCTCCTGCTGCAGCTCTTGGCTTCTTGCTGTACCAGGTAAGAAGACCCCAGTTTGGTTTGGTAACATCAGTCAGAGGAAGACTTAGGAGATTTCTAGATTCCTGATGATATTAGCACACACAACTGGTAGTGTGCCAGTTCTGGTACCTTGCCGGGCATTTATCCCACTTTGTGAGAACTTTAGGGCACCCAGTTCTAGGTTCCTTGTTATATTTTGTTTCTTGATTTAAGTGCTGTTTGTGTAAATTCACTGAGCTACATTTCAGGGTTGTTCACTTTTCTGTATCTGTATTATACTTTGATACAATTTACCAAAAATATTACTAATACTTAGCTCCAGAATTTCTTATTTAATTAGTTGAGAATTGGGACCAAGGTTTTATGTTATAATTTGTTTTGTTTTAATACCAGGTTGAGAAGCATAGAAATCTGCGTTGCATTTTGCACACTGCACATTTTGTGCCCCTCCAAATGGGAACTTAGATCAATTGTTCCCAGTCACTCCTCTGTGTCCCTGAAAAGACGTGAGGAAAACATCCTTTCCTCTCGAAAGGATAAAAATCATAGGCACACATCTCTGATAACTGTACTCAGAAACTGGTTGGATCTTGACCTCCCGGCCCACATCACTGCAGAGTTTATCTTTGGTTTACTTGTCTATATGACAATATTTGCTTCCTATGTACCCAGTGTGTGACCACTGTCACCACATGATATTCTATAGAACATCAGGCCTTAGTTAGGACAATAATTTGGCCCTCCATGTAACCCAAATAGACTTCACCATATCCCTCAATAATAAAACACCAGGGGAAACTTAGCAAGTTTTCCATACACAGGACCCAAGATTCTTCTTCCTTTTATATACATTTTTCTAAATTTTTGTATTTCCATATGAAAGAAAGTCCATTTCTACATATTTCACATTTTCCCCTGATTTATAATATCTCTTATCCTCCAATCAAAACTAAAAGCATATTTTCCTATTTTATTCAATTTTTATATGATCTGCAGGAATTTTATTCAATATTTATACTTGATCACCCAATGGTTTGCTAAAACTCCACTATAAACTTACCTAATTTGAATTGGTCAATATAGAATATTTTTGGTAAAAAATATTGGAAACTGATGTATGCATTATAATCACTGCTTGATATACTTTTTTTTAGCCCTATCCTTCATAAAGCTTTATCATGGATTCATGATGTCCAATACCCCAAATCTTTCCCAACTAACTACAATCATTATTTTCTCCCTTGAAGCTTGAATTGGCACTATTGCCCACCATCAGCTCCTCCCCAGGCTGGCTTCTACCCTATTTAATACTATTCTAAGTGTTTCTGTAAGCACTGTGGTTTCTTAAATTTATAAAATATACTGGGATTAACTTGCCTTTCTCATTTCCAAAAACTGGAGTCAACTACTCTCTTAGGAAAAATGATTCATTTTTGTGGGGAATAGTTTTACAGACCAAAAACGAGCTACCACGGTGTGCATTAGATTGCTTAAGTGATGGCATAATGATGATTTTATGTGCTTCTAAAGTCATTGGAGTGATAGAACTAGAATTCTCTCTCTCTCTTTCTCTCTAATATAAAAACATATTGATTTATTTTCAGGGGTATCTTTTTCATTTCACTGTTAATTTTAGTATACTGTATGTCATGTAATATGGTACAAATATATTTCCTCAATGATGCACTATCCTAATTGCATAACAACAGTAGAAATCGTTGGAAAATATTCCCATATATGAGACAATATACCAAAAATGACAGTTTGAAAGCTTTTCTTACAAAGTTGTCATAGAACAGAGTGTAAGTTGGTTTTAATATTTCATAATATATTTCTCAAAAAAGTACAATTAAATTGTAGTATATGTCAACTATTTCTCTATACTTATATTAGCTATAGTCTCCAATACACATAAAACTTTTCAGAGGATTTTAGTCTTCACATTTAAAGGAGAAAGAATTCAGAAAGTTAAAGCTACTTTATTTTTTAGTGCAAATACTTAAAATTGGAATTGACTAAAATATATTATACCTGTACTTAAAATATGCATTCTAGGGTAATTTTTACAATCACCAGAGATATAAAAATATCAAAAAAATTAAAGTATCCAGAGATAATTCAAGATATTAAACTTTTTTTATTCCAATTTGTAAGGGAAATCTTGAAACTAAGAGGTATAACTTCCTCAATTCTATGATCCTGAAGATATTTTAATTGGCATTTAGACTGGCTGAGTATGTATGACTTAATTTGAGGGTTTAACTCTGGGAGAGCATTAGTTTTCTAGCCAAGAGAGTTAGAAAAACATTTTAATCATATTTGATTAACATTCATATTTAGCAACTGTATACCAAGCCTCTTTCTACAAAGTATTTCAGGTAACTTATAGCATAATCATAAAAAATGAAGCAATTGAGAAATGCATAACATAATGAATAAAGTAATGTCAGGAGTGAGGAGAGAAACAGCAGAAATATGTCTACAATGAGCATTGTGATAAAAAGGCTGTGACTGAGTTTCAAATTTGGCAACTGAGCAAAGAGAAGAATTCTAGAGGTTGCTAGATCTACATACCTGTGCACTAATGGAAAATCTATTCTTAAAAGAAGATTCCCAACAACTGGTACAATTTAGAGGAAAAAAATCTGCCTTTGATTGAATGTCTTGATGCTCTTCCGTATTTTTTACTTGAATATTCTTTTTTTTTGTTAAACCACAGTGGCCTTTGCTGCAGAATGAGGGTCACTGAAGTTTTTATTAAAAACAGAAACCACTACAGTTATAGTCTGAGGAACTATTTATAGATTACTAGGAAAAACAGAATAAACAGAATTTCAATGCACGGTATATAAAAATACTTTTATCGTACCAAATGAATGATTGGAGACCTACATCTTTGAATTAAATTTCAGCTTTGATGAGTGAGATACTCAGTAAGACATCATCTAAATAGCTTTTTTAGTTTGAAGCTCCAAAGAGGTAATCTCATCTCCTTTAACATGTCAAGAAAACATTGCTGATGTTGTGCTGTTATTACATACATACAAGTTCTGAGAAATGGAAGTACTTGCTGAGTTATACATACTATGTCACAGCAATAATGGGAAAACAAAGCCTGTCATTTGCCATCCCATCAAAAGGACATTGAGAGTACTTTAATTATAGTGTGTAAGATGAGATTATACTTTTCAGTTTAAAGTTTTGCTAAGTGTTTATAGAATCAAGTTTTGAATTGCATTTTCAGCACCAGCATGGTTGATAAACAGTCTCTATGACTTTGGGATTTGTAATTATACGAAAGCAATAGTAAAGTCAATTTTACCTGCATTTCTTTAAGGCCAATGATCCATGACCAGGAAAATGGAAAATCTGATGAATCTCCCATTAACTTTTCAAAAACACTATGTGAAAATCTTATGTAAACAAGAATCATCTATCTTTTGGAAATAGATTATTTTCCCCCATGGATTAATTATGTTGCCATAATTGGTGCTCAGGAATATCTTAGGAATTCGATTAAATGCACTAATAAATTTTTTTGATGAGAATCAAATGTAATCCAACATAAAGTGATGATGATAGCCATTTGCACTTAATCTTATGCAGTTTTTTAGAAATTAATCACAATTTTACTTGCATAATAAGTTACAAATGCATCACAATACTTTATATTAAATCGTTAAAATAAATATACTTTTTTGACATTGTAATGTTTTGATAGTAATTTATTTATATATAAAAACCCTCATACAAAATGCATGATGTTTTGTCTAGGGTAACACTAACAATTCAATTAAAGATGAATCCTTATTTTGTGTCTCAGAATCATAAAATTCTTACTTCAGAATATAAAATTTTATTATGCCCACATACATTTATGTCATTTTTTTACAAGAAAAATTAACTTGTAATTTGTCATGATAGTAATGATATTAACAAAAGGATGGAAGCAGTTTTTATAAATGCCACTTGCTAAACATTTGATATTTTAAAGACAAATTTAAAAGCATGTTTGTACTAAAATTTTATGCTCTTAGATATAGTAAATTTTTAATAATATTAATTGAAAATTATAACAGTTTAAATGGAAAATCTAGTATAGGCCTTCACATTTTCCAAATAAATCTACAAATAAATTAAGTGCTTAAATATAAAATCATAGAATATTGATTTGGATGCTTTTGATTGTGAATAACCAAAAATACACATCCAAAGTGATTTAAAAAATTAAGAAATATCTTGACAATTGTCTCTAGAAGATCCAGAGGTCAGGTAGAATTCAGAGTTGGTTGATCTGGCCACTGAAGAATGTCATCAGCATTTGATTGGCTCTAGAACAGTTGCTTAATACAAATAGTGTATGAGCCACAAATGAAATGTTAAATTTACTAATAGCCACATTAAAAATATAAAAAGGAAGAGATGGAATTAATTTTGATAACATCTTTTAACCCAGTGTATCCAAAATATTATCAGTTCAACATGTAATCCATATAAAATTATTTATGAGATATCATACATTTTTTCATGCTAAATTTTCAAATCTGATGTGTGTATCACACTTACAGTACATGTCTCTTTGGACTAGTTACATCTCAAGTGCTCAATAGCCACATGTGGCAATGGTTATTGTACTGGCTGGCACAGTCTAGTGTGGGCTTCACTGTAGCTGGGCAGCTCTTGGGTAGTAGGATGGCCACTAGCCACAGTAGAAGTTGTCTGCTTTCTCAGGTAAGCCTGGAGGGTGAGGAGTACTTTCAAGCAAAAGTCTGAGATACAGGACTGTTTCACTGCCTGGATTATTTGTCTATCCCTTAATCAGTGACTCTGATCAAGCAAATAAAATATACTAATTAAGTTCACCAGCATGGCCACTACTGGAACTGGGATGCTGTCAATTTATTCCACAGTTCCTGGGCTGCAGTGGTACATGCTGGCTACTGAAATGAGCATCTGGTTGCTCACAGGAAGGGAAAAAGAGGATGGTCACACTCAGGAGAGGACAGTGGGAGTGAGTAGCAGGTCTGTATTTTAAATCACATGTGACCTGTTTGACATGTTTTTAAAAATATGATTTTTTTTGCAATGATTTAATGAAACACAACTTGATCTTTTATCTTTGTACAGCTAACTCCTAAGATAGTTTCTTCAGGAATATGCATGAAGTGTTAGAAAAAAATTCCAGATACCTCCAGAGTTTTAAATCTCTCTAGCCATTGAGAGAAACAGAAGAAATCACTTTTTCAAAACATCCACTCTTTCTGTGGTCTCTAAATTTATTCTTTCTATAATCTTTCCATGTTTTTCACAGTAATTGAGATGCTTTATTAACCATGGCCCATATTAGAACTTCTATATCATTCATTCTGATTTCTTAGTTGTCCTGATCTATATCACAAATGTGAATAATGGACTGCCCAATTCCAGAAAGAATAATTTTTTTAAAGTAAAATCTCTTTTGCTAGAAAACATACAATTTTACTAGATTATGACTATAACAAAGTTTTCTTTTGAGGATAAATACCAAGTCAAGGTAGTCATCTGGATGAAAATGTCATTTTACTTTGATAAGTTTTCTTTTGGCAGAGAAAATGTTACAATTTTAGAAATTTACGTTCCAAACTATTTCATTTGCATAAATTGATATAATGATTTCAATCACTTTTATATGAAAAATTTAAAATAACCAATATAGTATAATCCCACATGACACCATTTTAAATGTACTTTTAAGCCTCGCTTTTCCATCTGTAGTTGAGACAATTACTCATAGAACATAAAAATATCTGTGCAGTTACAGTAGTAACAGAGTGTACTTTTCATAAATTTTACCCACTATAGTTTCACCTTCTTTGCATAATCATATGTTTAGGTGTAAATCATGTCATAATAAATAAATCATGTCATCACTAACATTTATTTCTGATCACAGGTAATGTATTTATGATTAACATTGATGATAAAACTAGGGTGGATTTATTTCAAGCCATGGACAATTTTGCATATAAGAGTATCTGTGAACAGATGGTGAGCGATGGCATATACATAATAACCAAGGGTGTATTTTCTTCAAGAAATCTAGACAATGTTACAGGAGAAGACATCAGTCAAACTTACCAATTAAAAACTCTTTACTCTTCTTTTGGCAAAAACTTCGCATTTTTATAGCACTAGAGAAAAAAATCCTTTTATTTAAGAGTGCAAATTAAGTCAAGGAAAACTATCTTCTGACAGTTTCCTCTGAAAAATCTGAAAGGGACAAGCAGATGATCAGTTGGAACTTGGAATCTATTTTCAGTGTATGTTCTCTTGGTAGCTGAAATTGTTTGCAGGTATTGCAGACACATTGTACACCATAATACTTCCAACAAATGGCTGTGTGCCATCCAGTGAGCAAAGAGATCAGTGGAAATCTCATAGGCTAATTTAAAAAATCCTGTAGCTACTACATGTGGCTCTTCTATAGACAGCCCATAAGTATGCACATCTTTGTGTCCACCAAAGAACAAGGAGACCAGAAACACAGAGCTTTTCCGTCTTGCACACTTTCAGATACATATGACATGATCACATAATTTTCACTTAAAATCTCAGCTCAATTTTATAATTTGCCCATACCAAGGATTCAACTGTGTAATAAATAAACTCTCCTACATAGCAGAAGATACTGTTTATTGTTCTATTCTGTATGTAAAGAGAGATTGTGTCCATCAAAACTTCTTATTCTATATTACTGAAACATAATCTTCCTAATTCCTAATTATATTTTCAGAAGTTTTTGTTTTCTTCAAATGTGAAGAAAATATTTTCACATCCCATTATTTATAGAATTATACAATCAATTGTACAATTCAGAATAAAATATTTTTGTTTTCTACTAATAGACACTATGATTGAATTCGAGTTATTTTTCACAAAAGTGTAAAAACATGAAAAATATGGCAAATGTTTATTCACAAGACAGACAAGGATAAGTCTAGGTGTAAAGGATATGGTAGGAATTATATGCTCACTAGTATCATTTACCAAGCAGAAAACCAATTAAGAACCCCCTAAATATGAAGTCAAATTAACTATGATACATTGTCAGATTAAACACATGCACACACACACACAAACACACAGACACACACACCAGGGGTGCAGGTAAGGGAATCTGTCCTATTGCTACTGCTAAATTAACTTTCACTTTTAAGCACTCAATACTTTTTATTTTTACCGTACAAATCAGAAGCATAATATCTTGGGATACATCTTCTCTCTGTGAACAATTTCTATTATCACAAGGCAACATAATTAATTACAAGAATTTAATAAATAGCAAGCATAACAACACTGAAATTTCTTGCCAGAAACATACTGCTTTTTGTATAGACAATATCTGTTCCATAAAGCTTCGTAAGGTGCTATGCTAGGCAGGTACTGGAGGAAATGTGTTTTGAAAATCTAATGAGCTTTCAGGGTCGTATATGGGATAAGATAAGATTAATTCACTCTTATTTGGACCTCTAAGTACTTGCAGCAATCACAAATAGAGATTGGAAAAAGGCATTGAGCAGAAGCAATAGTATAAAAGGAGGATGAAAATGGGAAAGTACATTCTCATTTGGGACAGTTAAGTCCTGGGCATCAGATTTACTGAGGAAGAAAATGCTGGGAAGAACATTTTCCAGCGTGAAACTGAGGTCAGAATATGAAGCATCATAAATATCATTCAAGAAAAATCTAGAAATTATTTTTTAGACAGTGAGCATCTAATACTTTCATTCTTTTGTATATTAAAATTGCAAATGATACATGATTTATGTAAAAGATTCAAATAGCGTACAAGTGAGCCAGTACAATTCTTACCCATTCTGCTTCCCAACCCACTCCACTCGCTGGAGGGTTGGAGTTTGAAGTTCTGAGAACAAATAAACAAGGCAAATACCAAAATAATGGTAACACTATGCTGTATTTTCAGAGGTTAACAGTCACAATCTTTTTGGCTATTTCTTCTGATATTTACCTCCATATTTCTAAATAACAATGATTTTAAAAGCTTAGATTTGTTGATTATTTTCATTTTTAGACATTATAGATTTTCTTCCTACTATGGAATATGAAGATTTAGTGCTCTTACCCACTTCCTCCCTTCCTCGCACACACACTTCCCCTCTGTTCATCCTCAGAATAATTAACGTTTTTACTTTTTTTTTTTTGAGACAGGGTCTCACTCTGTTGCCTGGGGTAGCATGCAGTGTCGTCATCATAGCTCACTGTAACCTCAAACTCCGGGTATCAAGGGATCCTCCTGCCTCAGCCTCCCTAGTAGCTGGGACTACAGGCACGTGCTACCACACCTGGCTAATTTTTGCATTTTTAAAAAAATTTCAGAATATTATGAGGATACAAACACTTTGTTTACATATATTGCCTGTGCACTGCCCATGTCAGAGCTACAATTGTGGACATCCCCCAAACTGTGCTCCCTGCATCCATTCAGTGAGAGTTTTCCCATCCCCTCAACCCCCCCACCTGCCCAACCCCTGATGAATATTATTTCCATGAGCACATAACTATTGCTCAGTTAGTACCAATTTGATGGGGAGTACCAGTGGTGCTTGTTTTTCCATTCTTGTGATACTTTGCTTCGAAGAATGGCCTCTAGCTCCATCCAGGATAATACCAGATGTGTTGATTCACTGTTGTTTTTTATCGCTGAGTAATACTCCATGGTATACATATACCACATTTTATTAATCCACTAGTGTATTGATGGGCACCTGGGTTGTTTCCACATCTTTGCAATTGTGAATTGTGCTGCTATAAACATTTGTGTGCAGATGTCTTTATTACAGAATGTCTTTTTTTCCTTTGGGTAAATAGCCAGTATTGGGATTGCTGGATCAAATGGTAGTTCTACTTTTAGTTCTTTGAGGTATCTCCATATGACTTTCCATAGAGGTTGTACTAATTTGCAGTCCCACCAGCAGTGTATGAGTGTTCCTATCCGCATCTATGCCAACGTTTGTTGTTTTGGAATTTTTTTATATAACCCAATCTCACTGGAGTTAAGTGATATCTCATTGTGGTTTTGATTTGCATTTCCCTGATGATTGGAGGAGTTGAGCAATTTTTTATGTTTGCTGGCCATTATTCTGTCTTCTTTTGAAAAGTTTCTGTTCATGTCCTTTGCCCACTTTTTAATGGGGTTGTTTGATTTTTTTCTTGTTGATTTTCATAAGTTCTGTATAGATTCTGGTTATCAGCCCTTTATCAGATGTGTAGCATGCAATTTTTTTTTTTTTTGTATTTTTTGTAGAGATGGGGCCTTGCTGTGTTGCTCGGGTTGGTCTTGAACTCCTGGCCTCAAGTGATCCTCCTGCCTTGGCTTCCCAAAGTGCTAGGATTACAGATGTAAGCCACTTTACTCAGCCTGATTAACATTTTTAAAGTAGTATTTAGTGTTTGCATTAGTATCACTAATCCAATTATTTTGTGAAAGTCAGCCACGCGGTTTACAGTGATTCCATTCCTGTTTTTCTCAAACTTCTGACTTCCAAGTGAATTATTGCCTTGTTTGTAAGTTTGTTTGTGTGCATGGTTTTATTATGCTTTCTGCATTGTCTCTGTTTCTTCTGGGTTTCTTTTTATGCCATTTATTTGCTATGGTCTCAGTTTTTTTGTTTCATGTTTGTTTCGTGCTTTCCTCAAATATCAGGTGATCACTGGCTGGCTAACTCTGGTACATCTCAGCCCATCTTGGCATCTGCTTTTCAGAGGACCTGAACTAAGTTCCATATCTTACTTTATTTCAAGAAAGATTTTTACATACAACTTATTCTTTATTTCAGGGACACCTGTGTGTTTGATTCTTGTATTTGACACACATGTGTATTTATTTTTCCTCTCTGATTGGATTTATTTCTTTGTTACTTCATTCATGATAATTTCTAAAGTTGCTACAGTCTCTTTTCAGCTATAATTACTGGACTTCTAAGTGCTTATAAAATTGTTTTATTTGTGTGAAGCATTTATTATTATTTTCAATTTACTTTGCTGAGCACTCTAGCCCACTTTATATCCTTTCCATTGTCTTACCTATTCTTGGATTTCTTGCAATGCTTTTGACCTGTCCTTCAATGAGTGCATATTTTCATTATTTTCTGGATATAATATATATTTTTATATATTTTAGAATTTTTTGTTTTTTCTTCATTTTTTCCTTTGTTAATGTCCTCTTTTGAAATATACTTTATTGTCTACAAATAGATACCATGTTGAATCCTTTCTGGTTGTTTTTTGTGAATGGGGACAGTTCTCTCTAGACCTGATACTTGTTCTGAAGTGTGGGTAGGGATGAGAAAGCAGGGGCAGGAGATTGAGCAGGAGGTTGTTTTGAGTTGGACACACCGTCTCAGAACTCTCTGACCACATTGGGTGCTCCTTTGGGATAAGTCTGTTAATGTTTATTGAGAGAAATGAGTTGACTGTCAGGGTAAGAAAGAGCTGAGGATGACTGCCATCTTACAAGCCTGGAGAAAAGAGCTTGGTGATGTCAGGAATATGGCCAAGGAATTATAAGTGAAAAAGCGCTTCACTAAGCAATTTATGTACATGCAACTCAAAGGATAATTTTTGCATAAGTAGTAGGACTTAGTGAGAATATTACCCACTAGAGCTTCATGAAACCTGGTCAGTCGATTACAGCGGATGTCTACTGCAACCAGCTGGACAAATGATGAGGATGCTTGTGATTAAGCAGCCGAGATTGGTCAATAGAGACAGGCCAATCCTCTTGCAAGACCACATGTTGCAAAAAACAGCAGCTCAAAGTACAGCAGCTGGACTTGGAAACTGTCTGTCATCCACCGTATTTACCAGACCTTGCACCAACTGACTACCACCTCTTCCAGGCTTTGGATCACTTCTTGCAAGGAAAAATATTCAATTCTCAACAAGCTGTGGAAAACGCCTTTCACGATTTCATTGCTACTCGCTCTCCAGGCTTCTTCGCTGCTGGCATAAAGAAACTACCATTAAGATGGCAAAACTGTGTGGATAGTTTAGGGGCATACTTTGATTAATTGTACTGCTTCTTGTTTGAAATATAATATACTAAATTTTTGATTCGAAATCGGACATTTCATATTTAATGACCTAATACTACTAATAAAATTCATCAAAATTTTATTTCTATGAAATAAATCTGAAATTTTTAAAAAGGATAATTTAAGGATAATCTCCATTAATACGGTTGTCCTCGGTAAGACATTCTACTTAATATTAGTGAAAATAGTTATGTTAAGGAAAACTTGTTTACAGAAAAGAAATTAATGTATAAGTGCTGGAACATGAGGCTTCAAAGAAGTCAATTTTACTTTTTTATCCTCTATTTTTAAAGAACTATGATAATTAAAGTAGAAGTGAAATAAACTGATATTATGTCCAATATAAATTGTGTATGTGTAATTTCTTTAGAATAGCTTGACACTTATTAGTGAGTAAGTACTGAATTTTATTAAATATTTTTCTGTATTTATTGAGATCATCTCATAGGTTTTAGCTTCAATTTCTTAATATGAAATAATTTATTGATATTTTATTGTTAAACTATCCTTACATTTCTGGAATAAAATACAATTAGGTTATGTTGACATTTTTTGTACAGAAGAATATTTAATAAAATTCAATACATGTGTGCTGTTCAGTTTTCTATTTCCTTAGAAACTTTTTTCATGCAGTCTAATATTTATAAAATGTTTCTTTTAAAAAAATCTCATTATGATTGTCAGGTTTTCAATTTATTATGTTATATAGCTTGAATCATATGAAATGGCTGTTATTTAACAGTACTGACATACAATTATGGCAGTTTCAATTTGTTCAAACTAATAATTCTGTCTATTTTTATGTGTGTGTACAATCTTAAAATACACCCAAAGGAATGTTTCATCAAAAGTCCGGATGTATTGCATTTTGCTGATGAATCATTCTTTTTTTTTTTAAATAATGAAATGTAATGACCCTCTTTATCCAAAACTGGGCTTTGCCCTGCCTTCCATTCACTTTCAACATTCCTGTATCTTGTACTTTAAATGTTTTTTGTTAGAAATAGCACAAGGCGAGACTTTCAAAACTCAATTTTAGACTGCCTCCCCTCCCTTTTATACTTTTATAACAGACAAATTTAATCATTTTCATTTAGTTTGATTCTATATATTTGTATTTTTCCTCTTTTTTATAGTTTATGATAATATTTATTTACTTCTTCCTTTCCTTTTTTTATCTACTTATAATTGCATTGATTTTTTAAACTTCCTTTTTTCTCCATCTACTTGCTTAGATGTATTTATATTCTTTTAGTAGTTTATTTAAATTTTTAATGTGCACATTTGACCAAAAAGTAAAATAAAATGTAAAATATAAACATATCCACACCTCTTTTTAATACCTTTCATATTTCTTGTTACTGCTATTACTTTATTTCTCTCTTTAAAAAAAAAAACCCAAAACTTAGTCTTTATTACCATTATTGTTATTACAGTTGATGCATATTAGATTTACCTACGTGTTTAACTGTTTCTTTGCTTCTTGTACGCCAGTCCTTCTTTCTGAGTTCAAAGTCATTTTTCATCAAGTACATTTATTATTTCTTTTTCTAGTGAACTTTTTTTGTTTGGTAAACTCTGTGTTTTCCAAAGATGGATTAATTTAACCTTTATTCTTGAGTGATATTTCAGTTGGTGATCAAGTCCTCGGCATTTCGAGATAGTTTTCATTATTTTGCAGCTTCTTTTACTGCCTCTGGCCTCATTTCCTGAATGGTTGTGGAACTCTCAGCCACCTGGCGACTCCGTCCCACCACTTCCTATTCCAGTAGTTGCTGTTGAGATGTCTGGTGTCAATCGGTCATTCTTTTTTGGTTATCTGCCTTTTCTCTGCTTTTAAAACTTTCTTTTTGCATTTGGAATTGAACAATTTTATGCTCATGTCTCAAACTATGAATTGCTTTTCCTGTTTTCCTGCTGGAACTCGTTATACTTCTTCAATCTGATAAGCCATTTGCCTGTTCTGGAGAATTATCAGTTAATATTTATTTAAATATTGCCTTATCCCTTTGCTCTATCATCCCCTTTAGGAATTGTTATTAAATTTATTTTTAATATTCATATTCTATTCTGTGTGTTCAAAGATATTTCATGTTTTCCATCTCTTTAATCTCTCTGTGCTGCATGCTGAGTGATTTCCTCCTCTATTACGATTCATGGACTCTCTCTGCAGTTGTGTCAATGTTACCACTTCCACAATTCACTGAGCTTTTTAAATGAATTGAATTGAATTTAACTGTGGTAAGGACACTTAACATGAGATCTACCCTCTTACCAAATTTTTAGGTGTACAATACAGTATTACTAACTAAGCATAGGTCTGTAGAATGTATTCATCTTGCATAACTGAAGCTTTATACCTGTTGAACAGCAACTCCCTCTTTCTCCATCTCCCAGACCCTGGCAAGCACATTCTATTCTCTGCTTCTCTGAGTTTGACTGTTCTATATACCTCATGTAAATGGAATCATGCAATATTTGTCCTTTTTGGTAAACAATCATCTACCTGACATTTCCACCTATAAAGGCCTAAAACAGGACTACTAATTCTCTTCCTAAACCACTAACTTAGCATTTCTGTAAAATCTTTGTAAAACCAAGTTGCCATCATCTACCCTTTGCTGCAATAACTTCCTAAATGCCCTTTACTTTGCGTATTGTTCCTCTACAGTTCAGTATCCATCCAGCCTCGAGAGTGATCTTAAAAAAAAAATGGTAATGCCACCATAGAGCCTAAAACTTTTGAACGGATTTCCATGACACTGGAATAAGATTTTGACTTTTAACCACAGCCTGTGGGCTCCCTCATTCTCTAGTCCTGCTTACTGTCCACCGCCTGTGATTGCTGTTTCCGTTCTCTACACTCCAGCCACAACTGTCTTCCCGCTGCTGTGCTGGGGTTGCCTCTGTCTGATGAAGCTGTCTGTGCCTGCAGTTTCTTCCTTAACATTTTGCAAGCTGACCTTCTCTTGCCATTTGAACCTGAATTCAAATACCACTTCTTAAAGAAAACCTAAATGGCCAAGTCACTCTGTCATCATTTTGATACGCTTTCTTCATAACATTCATCAATGTCTGAAATTATCCTGCTTATTACTAATTTTCTCTACTTGATATTTTTGGTATTTACTTTCATGTGAGTAAATACCTAGTTTCTCTTCTTCATCTCTCTGTCCCCAACTACCTAGAAATAAGCACTTAAAGCAATTCAGTGCATAGCTGCTGAATGAATGAATAAATGAACAAATTAATAAATCTGCCATAATTAGCTGTTTACCCATATTACTTATGAGATGGTAATGTACGTAGAGATGGAGCCCACATCAGTTTTTACTCTTTACACGAGATACATCCCTAAGACCTAACACAGCTCAATAAACTTTGATTGAAAAAAATCAATTTCACATCCAAAAATGTTATTATGATCAAAGATTATACATAGAGTTGCTTATTGCAGCATTTTTTTATAATAGTAAAACAGAGGGGATAATGTACATCATGCTGAACAATAGAGCCAAGGTTAAATGAATTAGAATTTTACAGTAGAATATTATGTAGGCCTTAACTACTACATAATAAGAATTTGTTCCCATTATAATATACACCTTAAAAACTTAACAAATACATGCATATGAAGTATGGTCTTAATTTTATAAATACACATGAATTTTATCTTGATCTCTATTTTATCTATAATATACATTTATACTAGTATTCTAAAATGTTAACAATACACGGTAGAATTAGTGTTGATTTTTACTTTTTGATTCACATATTTCTTCATGTCTTGAGTTTTTTCAACTAGGGTATATTCATTTTGTAGTTTATAAATTTGATTATCAATTTTAGTTAAATTTCATATATTTATCCCTTGGAATCTTGTCAGATTTTCAGAAATCATATTACCTTAAATTAAAACAATTACTTTTCAATGGAAGGCACAAAAATTATTTAAGGAAACTAAAGCTTGATGAAGAAGGCATTCACACTTTTGTTATGGAAGCCACATGTGTTATGGACAGTGCATAACAACAGGAGGCTCTGTATGTCAGCATTAATGCCTAAAGAAATGAGAAGAAAATATTTAGGAGGGAGGAAAGTGGATGAAATAAAAGGGATTTGCTACTGGGGAAGTGATTTTAAAATCTCCAAAATAAGACACTTTTAAAGAAGTTGGGATGAGGGAGGAACACATTTGAAATTGCTGTAAAGCTTAGTTAAGAAGCTTGAAAAGTAATAATGAAAAGTAATGGCAACCCTCAAGAGTTAAACCCACTAATTTACATACACAATGTGCTTTAAATTGTTCCACAAAAAGAGCAAAGCTGTTCTATGAAATTTTTAAAAGCAGTGCCTAAACCATATAGAACTTATCATTGAACACTGTGGATTTTCCACAAATTGTTTAGATGGCTTCCATCTGGGTTGTCTCATTTAAAGCACATTTAAGAATAGCTGCTGCCTGCTTTTCAGAGGAATAATTCTTGTAAACCTTGATTATAGTTCAAAGAGAATGTACCTGGGTGGAAGGGTAGAGATTATAAATGTTTTATTCCATCCTGCTTGAATTCTGTCACCCTAAGGTAGTTACATAACTTTTCTACCCAAGTGGCAATCTAGCTAGAAATTCAAGACTGCTTGGGTTGATAATCCTACTCTTTGGCCTTAGGCAAGTTATTTTATATTTCTGTGCCTCAGTTTTCTTATTTGTAAAATGGAGACAATAATAGCATCTACCTCAGAGAGATATTGGGAGGATTGAATATCATGAAACAGTGTAAAGTGCTCAGTAAATGTGAACTATGTTAACAATGATACTATCTTTCTCCATCTATAAAAACTGCACCCATAACTCTCTACCTTTTCAGAAGTTTGTGTGGTTTATGAGATTATATTTGTGTATTAGCTAGCATACTATCTTGTTCATAATAAATTGCCCAATAAAATTCCCTTCTCCTTCCTATAAAGACTTTTCAAACATGTTATACTTCCTCAGTTGCTATTCAGACCATGCATATCTCTGTTTGAAACCAGGTTAGTGGTTCATCCCCACCCATTTACTGATTGGAGAAGTTGCGTGTAGTTAAATGAATATGGGGTGGCTATTAAATTACTGAGCTAGAATGATCTTTTATTATACACTAGATCTCATTAATGTCTCATTGCCTTCAGAAGGATGGATTCAGCCCTGAGATCCAGGAAATAAGTAGTAGATTAGGAAATGAATAACACATTGTCATTTTCATGTTTGCAGACTTTACTTTATTTAACATACCTCTAAAGAAGCTGTAACATTAATGTAGAGACATGCTCGAATAGTAAAACTGATCATGCTCTATAATTTACTTCTTTTTTGATTTTGCAAAAAATGTGGGTTTTTTTGGTGAATTTAAGAACGATGCTAAATTTTACTATCAAAATTTTTGACAGCTTTTAAAATATTTTACAAGGAAATTCACAAATGGTAAACTATTCTTAAAGAACAGTTTCAGCTAATCAGGAGGGTGCATTCTAGAACTGCAGACTCAAGCACAGGCATATCTCAGCTGAGCACTTGCAGAATTCTAGCGTGGGTGTTACGGGGCCACGGACACTGGCTATTCCTCAAACATACACCAGAGAGGCAACTTTCCAAATTTGTTTGGAAGAATGGGATTTTCTGATGAATAAGAGGATAAGAAGTACAATTTCTGTCATAGAGTTGTGTTGCCAGTAAGAAATTTTTGTCTAAAATCACATATCTTCTATCATTGAACATATATGTAAAAGACATACTATGTTACCAAAAGTTTGATATCAAACCTTCCTTTCTTGTATTATGAATATTAAAAAAATAATAAAACAAAGGTTCTATATGCCCTCACAAACCAATTTAATATAGCAAAACCAAAAATTTCTAAGAACACTCCCAAACTATACTATTTTTCCTAAATTGAACACAGGCATTCAACACACATGCCCATGGCTTCAATTCTTAACATAAATTCCTCTTATGTAAACTTACATAACCATGCTCTTAAGTTTTAAAATATTGGGATGTTTGAAGTTTGAAGCAGCAAATTTTCAATTAGCTATTAATTGTAGGGCAGTGGGGTAGGTGTTAGAATGTCTTTGGAGGATACATCTAGGCTTAAATCTACATCACCTCTGCCACTTATTCCCTGGCAAGTATAATCTTAATGATGCTAATTTCCTGATATTTCTCATCTTTTCTTATCCTCCAATCATTATCAAGTCTCTGGATGCTTTATCCTCTGTTTGGCAGACAGAGAAAATAGAAGAAAAATTATAAAAAATACATTTATTAAACCTATAACTAGGGATAGGGTGCATTTAGTTGAAAGGCCAGAGATGGAGATGAGATTAAGAAAAATAGAACAGGAAACAGAGGTCAGGGAGAAAAAAGATAATTGAACATTTTTCCCTCTAGGTTCTTCTTTGTAGTTTATAATTTGTGAAGCTTTGCCTAACAGGTACATTCTGAGGGAAGCTGTATGGTGAGAAGTAATACATGGAGAATCAAATGTTTCTCTCTCTGCACATGTCTATGTGTTTGTATGTGTTCATATAAACATATACATGACAACAACAGCTGACCATCTGTGTGTATTAACATCTGTCTATTAATTAATCTGGTCATTAATATGATCCTGAACTAATATTATGTACTATGTTTATTCCCTTCTGAATAAAATGGAATATATATATATAAAATTCCACAAATTCGATTAATATAGAACTCAATATCTTATCTGTTATATTTGAAAAATTGTGTGGGAGAAGCTTGATGGAGAAAAACCAAATACAGAAACCAAATAGAAATTTTAATTTCAGATTTGAATTAAAGAGAGTGAAGCAACTCATTCTAATAAAACCACTGGTGGATTATACTAATCCAATATAACATCTGGAAACTCTTAATCTCTTTTAGTAATTACTTTTACACATCTGGTAAGAAATGATTAAATGGCTGACTTGGTATATTGCATCTGGTGAGTCATCTTCAGATTTTGCCTTGTGCAGTGTCAGGAGAACTCAATTAGCCATGTAAATCTTGTTATTCGCCTTGATTCCAGCCAGCAGACTGCACCATATGAGAGAATAAATTTAGTTAACTAAAGCTCAAGCAAAGCTAGTCCACATTAGGAGAGAAGTTGGAGCCTAATAGAGGAAGAAAATTCTCTGAAAGGCTTCTCAGCAGTTAGGTTTGGCTCATCAGCAAGACTCGATTTTGGGCAGGTGGGTGAGTGGGGTGAGGGTGGGTGAGTAGGGGGGTGGGGGAACCTCCTTTGTACCAAGCTGAGCGGAATAAAGTCCTTCTAGGAGTTTTGCAACTCTTGGGTCTGAAAAAGTGGTTTAGTTTCCCTGGGGCTACTTAGACTGAGTGATGTAAGATTTGGGAGAAGTGGTTTAAGGTGCAATGTCTTGTTTATATTCATTGGTAGAAAGAAAAAAAATAAATGAAGACTTAAGACAGAATTTTTTTTCTTGCATTAAAAACTAAAGATGAGGCTTAGATTTTGTTTTTCTAGAAATTTAAAAATTTGACACATTTCTTAAAGCTAGATTGTTATAAAGTCCTTAGACCCAAACAAAATTCCTCAAGCGTAGCAGAAACTCTGTAATAATATCTTAAAGTAAATACTAGAATAAATTGGAGTAGGACAGTGTACCTGTCTCTGCCAGAAAAAGAAACTTCTTAGTAGGAATTTAATGTACAGTTGAGCCTTGAACAATACAGGTTTGAACTTCACAGGTCCACATATACACATATTTTCTTCCATCTCTGCTAGCCCTGAGACAGCAAGACCAACCCCTCTTCTTCCTCCTCCTCAGCCTACTCAATGTGAAGATGACGAAGATAAAGATTTTTATGATGATCCACTTTCACTTAATGAATAATAAATATATTTCTCTTCCTTATGATTTCCTTAATAACATTTTCTTTTCTGTAGCTTACTTTATTGTAAGAATACAGTATATAATACACATACAAACACATACAAAATATGTGTTCATCGACTATGTTATCAGTAAAGCTTTAGATCAACAGCAGGCTATTAGTGATTAAGTTTTGGGGGAGTCAAAAGTTATATGTTGATTTTCTGATTTTTGACTGTGCAAGGGGAGGGTCAGTGCCCCAACCCCCAAATTGTTCCAGGGTCAACTATACTTTAATATAATAACCATGGTTAATAATTATTGAATGTTTATACTTTATGTGGATGATCTCATTTAATTACCATGATAGATAACATTATCTTCATTTAGAGATGAATGAAATGAAGCTTAGAAAGGTTAAGTAAATTGCCCACAGTCACACAACTCAGCATTGGTAGAGTTAATACTCAAATTCAGGATAATTTGACACCAAAACTCAAGATTTTAATCTCTATAGACAGCATCTCTTCACGATGATTGAGCCCCAAAGTTTGCTTGATAAAAAATCTTTCACAAAGTTAATATTTCACAATCCAGTGGAAGAAGCAGGTTTGTAAACAAATACATTGATATAATAAAGCTATGCATAAATGTCTGTGGGAGAAAGGAAAAGGGGGTGATTAATTATGACTGCAGGATGTGAGGAACATGTCACAGTGGGAATATTTAGTGCACTTTTATGATGTCTACTTCAGGGAGCAACTGATTCATTTATCTCTAAAAACCGATATCCAGGGAGACATTTCCTGTTTTTGACTTGCCTTTCTTAAGGTACAGACATGCAATAAATGTTCATAAATAAGTTTTAATAGACAGAAAGTGTCGCTTCCAGAAAATGGCTCATGTTTTAAAAGCTGTTGCCAAATCACCACCAGGCTTCCTTTTACTTCTGTTGCAAATTTCTGAATCTTTTTTAACTTGCTACAGGAGACTTTTATTAACTTTGCAATTTGGAAAATATCATATAATGAAAATTTAAATAGAAAACCTCAACAGAAGCAATTCATATACAATGCAGACTCGAAACTGAGTGGGCAGTAATGAAGGACAGAAGGTCATAGCTGAGCAGAAAGTAAACAAATCCTTTGATTTACCTCCTTAATCTATGGCAGAACTCTATTTACCATTTTCTGAAGGTTATCTCTAATTCTAATTGCCTGTTTGCATCCTGTCCTTCTGAGAAATTGGAGCCAAAGACACTTTCCCATGAGCATCAAATGCCTTCTGTGTAATTAGGTATGCTTCGGCGCAGGCACTGGTGGTCTGTAGCTTAATTACAGATGTACAGAGGGCAGAGGGAGGTGGGCATTTCAGAGCTGGCATTTGGATATTAATTGGTGTTACTGAAAGCAGAAGTCCTAAAGCTACCACCTTTGCAAAAGGCATACCCACTCATTCCCCATTTAAAGAGTGAAGCTGTCCAAGCTGTTCAAAAATGAGTCAAAGTATATCCCACATAATTTTGTGTGAAAATAAGTGATTACATACATCAGAGAAAGTTTAAGAATAGCACACAGTCCCATAGACCTGCTTGTTGGTCACTGTTTTCAGCTCACATTCTTAGCTCCCCTTCTCATGATTACAGTTTATTGAAGAAGAAGAAGTCAAAGAACGAATTGCAGGGGGAAAGCACCAGTGGAGAGAGACAGAAATCAAGCCATTGGGTTAAAGAGACAGACCTACAGTATTTCACACTGCTTCCTGCACTTACCAAAATAAAGACTAGCAATAGCAAGTATCTGTGCTCAGTGAGAATGAGCCTAAAGCAGGAAGCAGACATGCCACAAAGACCGAACTATGCGCAAGGGAAGAGCATGGGCTGTCCAGAGGAGGCTACACGTGGGACTAGACGCTATTCCTTTACTAGCAGAGAATTTTTCTCGGGTCCACCCTCATGCAGGAGGACGTGGTATTGATGTCATCACCTCCACGCATTCTTTATAGTGTATTGCTCATTCATTTTTTATTTCAACAAAGATTTACTGAGTACCTGCAATGCACCAGGTGCTACCAAAGGTTTTGCATTAGTTTGATTTGTCATTTTCAATAAATGCTTTTGTCATCTTCACAAATCCTGACTTACAGACCCACTATACAGCCTGTCATCTAAATATGTTCAATGGTGATCAAAAGCCAAGGTGAGAGCCCTAAAGTAAGAAAAACGTGGTAATCTGATTTCCTTATGTTTTTGTTTCTTTCTTTTTTTTCCTTTTCTTTCTCCCCCCCCTTACTTATTTATTTATTTTTTTGAGTGTTCCTTATGCTCTCAACACATTTCCCAAGGCTTGGAATTAAAATCACAGTTTTATCAATGTTAAAACAAATAGACTTCTGGTTCCAAAATGGTGGTGTAGAGGCAAGCTGGCTTCACTCCTCCCCCACAGAAAACCAAAACCAAATATATAGTGCCAAGATATACACTAGCAACCACCCAGCTCAAGTATAAGGGCCACAGAGAAGTGGAAAAACTCCAAGCAGACAGTAGGAGAATGGGACTTCCACATCCACAAGGCCCCTCTCTCCACTCTAGCTGGCATGAAGCACTAGGAAGATCTCCCCCTACCTCATGGTTTCTATACTGGAAAAAGTATTAATAAAATTGAGGTGGTCAACCAACTTCCACACCACCTGTCCTTGCCTCAACCCATGTGACTGTCTGAAGGGAGAAATACCCAGAGAATAGGCAGAGACATCTGGGGGAGGCAGGACCACCATCCTCAGCCCTGGAAACTCTGCTCTGTAACGCGGCCAAAGGAGACGCCAAATCAGAGTGGCTGTTCAGCACACCATGCTGTAGGAGGTACATTCCCCAGGTCCCTTGGGCACAAACCCCTGGCCAGCCCTCCCACACTGCTGGGATAGTCCCTTTGGGACCTTCTCCATCTGGGACAGGCAGTGGTCCGACATTTACTAGAGCTGAGGTGAACCTGGGCTTAAGGCACTACCTAGAGCCAAAAAGGAGGCAGCAACATAGTAGTAAAATTTTGCTAAGCAAATATATTCAATAAAACCAAAATAAGCTGGACAGAGAAAATTGGAATAAATAACTAGTCCTTCAGTGCAAAGACGTAGACATATATACATAAGAAACAATAGAAAACAAGGAACTATGACCTCCCTAAAAGGACAAAGCAGAAATCCAGTGACAGACCCCAATAAGACAACAATTTGTGAGCTCTCTAACCAAAAATTCAAAATAGCGGTTTCATGGAAACTCAGTGATCTCCAAGATAACACGGAAAAGAAATTCAGAAATTTATTGAAGAAATTTAACAAAAAGATTGAAATAATCATAAAAAAAATCAAACAGAATTCTTGGAACTGAGAAATACATTTGCTGAACTGAAGAACTCTTTAGAGGCTCCAACAGCAGAATGAACCAAGCACAGGAAAGCATCAGTGAGCTTGAAGAGCAGCTATTTGAAAATGCAGGCAGAGGAGAAAAAAGAAGAAAGAATAAGAAGAAAAGAAGACCACATACAAGATATAGAAAATTACCCTGAAAGACCACATCTAATAATTACTGGTGCTCCAGGGGAAGCTGAGCAAGAGCAAGCAGTAGAAATCTCATTCAAAGAAATAGTAAGAGAAAACTTCCCCAAATTTGAGAAAGATATAAACATCCAGGTACTGGAAGGTCTTAGAACACCTAACAGATTCAACCCAAATAATACTACCCCAAAGGCTTATAATAATCAAACTCTCCAAAGGTTAAGGACAAAGAGAGAATCCTAAAAGCAGCAGGAGATAAGAAGCAAATAACATATAAATGAGCTCCAATGCGTTTGGCAACAGCCTTCTTAACAGAAACCGTACAGACTAGGAAGGAGTGGAATGGTATTTTCAAAGTGCTCAAAAAACCCCCCAGCAATCCAAGAATATTGTATCCAGGAAAATTATCATTCAAATATAAAGAAGAGATAAAGCATTTCTCAGAGAAACAAAAGCTGAGAGAATTCGCCACTGCCAGACTCATCCTGCAAGAAATGTTAAAGGGATTTCTACAACTGGAAGGAGAGAAATCAACATACCAAAAAAAACAAAAAAACTTTTCAAGATATAAAACCCACTGGTAAAATTAAGTGCAAGGACAAATCCAGAATACTCTAATACTGTAATTGTGATGTGCAATCCACTCATAACTCTAGTATGAAGCCCAAAAGACAAATCTATCAAAAAACAATAAAGCTACTACAGCAGCCCATTAAGGGATAGGTAATATAAAAATGTGTAAATTGAGACAATGAAAAGTCAAATTGGGGGGAAATCAAAGTATTGAAAATTTTTTGGTTTTTTGCCTTTGTTTCTATTCATTTATTTGTGATCTAAGATAAATTGTTATCTCTTTAAAATAACTTGTTATATTTATAAGATGTATTTTGTAAGCCTCATGGTAACCACAGTACAAAAAATCTATAATAGATTCCCTAAAAATAAAAAGCAACAAACTAAAATATATTACCAGAGATAATCACTTAAAGATAAAGGAAGACAGTAGAAGAGGAAGAATGGAAAACAGGAGTCTCAGAACAACCAGAAAACAAGCAACAAATGGCAGTAAGTTCTTGCTTACCGCTAATAACACTGAATGTAAATGGTCTCAGTTCTGCAATTAAAAGGCAGAGAGTGGCTGGCTGATGGATAAAGAAACAAGACATCACTATATGCCACCTTCCAAAAACCCACTTTACCTACAAAGACACACGTGGACTGAAAGTCAAGGGGTGGGAAAAGATGTTCTATGCAACCGGAAACCGAAAAAGAACAAGAGTGGCTATACTTGTGTCAGATAAAATAGACTACAAATCAAAGACTGTAAAAAAAGACAAAGAGGGTCATTATATAATGACTCGGCAAGAGGATATAACAATTATAAATATCTATGCATCCAACACCAGAGTTCCCAGGTATATAAAGCAAACATTAATAGATCTAAAGGGAGAGAGAGACTGCAACACAAGAATAATAATAGGGGACTTTAACCTGCCACTCCCAGTAATGGACAGATCATCCAGAAAGAAAATCAACAAAGAAACGTGGCAGTTAAATTACACACTAGACCCAACAGGCCTACCTGGCATTTACAGAACATTTCACCCGACTGCTGCAGAATACACATTCACCTCATCAGCACACAGAACATTTTCCAGAATAGACCGTATCTTCGACCACAAAACAAGTCTCAATCAATTAAAAAATGTAGAAATTGTATCAAGTATCTTTTCTGACCACAATAAAATAAAGCTAGAATCAGTAGCAAGAGGAACCTCAGAAAATACACAAAAAGTGGAAATTAACATGCTTCTGAATGATCAATGGGTCAATGAAGAAATTAAGAAGAAAATTTAAAAGTTTCTTGAAACAAATGAAAATCGAAATACAGCATACTAAAATCTGTGGGATATAGCAAAAGCAATACTAAGAGGGAATTTTATAGCAATAAATGCCTATAACAAAAAAGTAAAAAGCCTTCAAATAAACAACCTAATGATGCACCTTAAAGAAATAAACCCAAAATTAGTAGAAGGAAAATGATAAAAATCAGAGCAGAAATAAATTGAGACTAGAAAAGTACAGAAGATCAATGAAACTGTACTGTGCTGTATACTTCTCACATACATGTTTTTGTAATGCACAAGCTCACTGGAAGACCGAGACCTAATCTTAGGATTATGGAACACATTTCCTAGTCCACACATTACAGTGGCATCACTAGAGGCCAATTCCTTTTTATATATCCCTTGTTTTATTATTTTATGTATGGATATAGATATAAATATTTAGATATCTACATAGATAGTAGGTAGATAGACAATATATAGATGGATAAATAGATATAGATATAAACTTGTCAGGGATGCTTTGACAATGGTGATTTATTCTCCTTTAGTTCTGTTGTGGCAGTCAAAATAAGCAGAGGACAAGGAGATTCAGTAGTTTTTTATTGAGGCTGTGCCCTAGTGGAATCAGGGCAGAATAAAACTACTGAAAGAAGGAAGAAATAAAAATAGAAACACAGAATCTTAGCACCCTTCCGTGCACATCCACATTTTTTTGGTTCACAAAACTACATTTAAAAGTATGGCTATCTTTAGTTTTACCTCTTCAATCATGCTCCTTGAAGTGGCATCACCTCTTCTTTACATAGAGGAGAATCTAGTCAGCCAACTATCATCACTGATTTTACACAGTCATGGTAAAAATCTGACGATGGGGGAATACAGGTAGCATCCAGGAATATAAATATATCTTTAGAATTGCCTCATATTTTTATGTGAAGCTGAGATCAATATGAATTAAATTCAGCATGCATTCATTCAAAGGTAAAGGGAGAAAAGTTTTATATATTTAAAGTTTAATAGATCAGTATTCATTAATAAGCAGCACACGTACTCAAACTGAAAAAAGTTCATGGTGTGAAAACAAACTCATTCTATATTAAGTCTCCCTGTAACTTCAATTGCTTGTCACCCTCAAAGCTTTGACTTAGCTCAGTTTGGCTATATTTATTTATGTCATCCTTTGCTCAAGACTGACATATCAATACTGAGATCCTGCATCTACCTTTAATGTTTGGAGAATTAAGTACAATAGAATCTGCTTAATCTTTCCATGCTACTCCCAAAAGGGTACTCTGAACGAGTAAGTTATTGTAGTTTCCCTATTGTATTCTAGTAGTCTGGAATCAAGAGTGAAAAAAGGAATAATTAGCTTCTAACAAGTACATGTTGTTCTAAGTACTAGGCAGCTACTGTTTAAAATCTCTAACCCTAAGTGGCTTGAAATAGGATGAATTATGTCCCCTCTTCTTGGAGAAGTGGTGAATAAAGACTTTCCTTTTCTCTCTTTTTGTCAGATAATAAGGATGATTGTTTTGTATTAGAAGGCAATGTTCTGTTTATACTTCTCTAACTTCCTCTGCATTTATGAAAAATATTTATGTCACACTCATAATAGAGATGTTATCTCTAGACTTAGGGAAACCTAAACAGCTAAAGGCAAGAAAACATGATTCTTTCAATCCATGAGCATGGAATATCTTTTTTTTGTGTGTGTCCTCTTCTATTTCTTTCATCAGAGTTTTATAGTTTTCCTTGTATAGATCTTTCACTTTGTCTAGATTGATTCCTAGGAATTTTATATTCTTGTACCTATTATAAATGGTATTGCTTTCTTGATTTCTATTTCAGCTAGATCATTACTGGTGTATAGAAATGTTGCTGATTTTTGTCTGTTGATTTTGTATCCTGCAACGTTACTGAATTTGTTTATCAGTTCTAACAGTTTTTTGGTGGAGTCTTTAGATTTTTCTAAATATAAGATCATGTCATCTGTGAACAAGGCTAACTTGACTTCTTCCTTTCCAATTTGGATGCCCTTTATTTCTTTCTCTTGCCTAACTGCTCTGGCCAGGAATACCAGTATTATGTTGAGTAAGAGCAATTAGAATGGGCATCCTTGTCTTGTTCCAGTCTTTAGAGGAAAAACCTTCAATCTTTCCTCATTCAGTATGATATTAGCAATGGGTTTGTCATAGATGGCCTTTATCATGTTGAGGTATGTTCATTCTATATCTGTTTTGATGAGGGTTTTTATAATAAAGGGATGTTAAATTTCATCAAATGCTTTTTCAGCATCTATTGAAATAATCATATGGTTTTTGTTCTTGATTCTGTTAATATGATGTATCACATTTATTGATTTGCATATGTTTGCAACCATCCTTACATCCCTGGGATGAATCCCACTTGATCATGATGAATTAACTTTTTAATGTGCTGTTGATTCAGTTTGCTTGTATTTTGTTGAGGATATTTGCATCTGCATTCATCACCGATACTGGCCTGTAGTTTTCTTTTTCTGTTGTGACTTTGGTTTTGGTATCAGGGTAATGCTGGCCTTGTAGAATGAGTTTGGAAGTATTCTGTCCTCTTCAATTTTTGAAGAACTTGAGTAGGATTGGTATTAGTTCTTTACACATTTGGTAGAATTTAGCAGTGAATCTATTAGGTCCTAGGCTTTTTTTGGTGGGAGAATTTTTATTACAGCTTCGATCTCATTACTTGCTATTGGTTTGGTGAGGTTTTCTATTTCTTCATGGTTCAATCTTGATAAGTTGTATATGGCAGGAATTTATTCATTTCTTCTAGGTTTTCTAATTTGTTGACATATAGTTGTTTATCATAGTGTTTAGTGATTCTTTGTATTTCTGAGGTCTCAGTTATGATGTCTCCTTTTTCCTTTCTGATTTTATTTATTTGGGTCTTTTCTCTTTTTTTCCTTAGTCTAGCTTAAAGGTTTGTCAATTTTGTTTATCTTTTCAAAAAACCAACTTTTCGTTTCATTGATCTTCTGTATTTTTTTAGTCTCAATTTAATTTATTTCTGCTCTGATTTTTATCATTTTCCTTCTACTAATTTTGGGTTTATTTCTTTAAGGTGCATCATTAGGTTTTTTATTTGAGGGCTTTTTACTTTTTTGTTATAGGCATTTATTGCTATAAAATTCCCTCTCAGTATTGCTTTTGCTATAACCCACAGGTTTTAGTATGCTGTATTTTGATTTTCGTTTGTTTCAAGAAACTTTTAAATTTTCTTCTTAATTTCTTCATTGACCCATTGATCATTCAGAAGCATGTTAGTTTCCACTTTTTGTGTATTTTCTGAGGTATTGCTCTAAGAAGTATGCAGTACAAAAAGTAACCCACAGTGTAGTTAAATGTAATTTACATTGAATACATTCCATATATATTTGATTTAAAGTAATTACCTCAGTCAATGCCTGTGTATTTTTTTGTTACACAAAAACTACAACCACTACAAACCAAACAGGGAAGAATAAAATATTGAGATCATCTAAGTAAATTGTTTGTGGTAATTGATAAAGCATTTCAAGCCCTTAACTTTGCTGGAAATTAATATTAGTGAGATAAATCACTATTCCAATCAGTAACTGTATATATTTTATCGTATAAATCAACATTGTCCTTCAATGAGTCTATGGCAATGTTTTAAGATATTTCAATGCATTCTAATATTTTTTGTTGAATGCATGTGAAATTATTTCCAAAATGATGCATCAGTCTAAATGTTAGCTCTCCCTTCAGAGAAAAGTTTCCTTGAAACTGTTTATGAAACAACAGTCTTTTATTTTCTGGAATTATAGGCCAAACCCTTGCCAAAAACCAAAATTATCATTACATGGCTTCCAACCTATTCTCATATTATTTGAATTAACATGTCACTTTTTTTTGCTTAGTTATTTGATAGTTTTTATTTAGTTTTTTCCAAGTGAAAGCAATATTTACACATATGTTTATATTTTTAAATAAAGTAACCTTATATTACAGTCTATTTCTAATTATTTCTAATCACAGGAATGGGCAATGTTAACGTGTGGCTGCTGGCATTTGTGGAGGGAAGTCACAGTGTGGGAAACTCGTCTCCTCTTTCTGATTCTTGAAGTGGCCAAACGAGTAAGTCACCCTTGCTGTTCTCAACCCTCTCATCCTTATTCTAGTAAATATTTTCTCATAAAAATAAATAATACAAAAACATAATAACTTACTCTTAAATACTCTTAAATACTTATTACATTCAAGACCGTGGTGCTCAACAAATGTTTGTTGGACGAGTAAATGTTTTCGGCTGTGTGTGTTTCAGCCTTATTTTTCATAGTTTCTTGCTTCCTCCAGTGTTGGCCAGCTGTTAGTCAATTGCTGGTAGCCGAATATTTTATTTGAAGGAGAAGATTATTCCTTTTAAAACAAAAGGGAAGGAATAGGAAGGCAACTGAGGAAGCTAGGGTGGCTGCTGTTGTTCATCAAACACCTGCTATCTATTAATTTGACTCATCTGGCAACCCATTCCCATGCTAGTTAATTGACCATTCATCATTTGAAAAAATACAAAAGCAAAGTATTTACACCTGGCCCCTTCTACCCCGCACCCTCTGCAAATGGTTTCTGTGTCAAGGCTTTGGCTAAACCTTGAAACTTCTGTGGGTAGGTTTATGTAGCATTTCATTGCAGAGCCTGAAGTCAGCCTCCTGAATGGATATTTAATCCTATCAAGGAAAAAAGATGCCAAGAAAGAAATCCTTTGTAAAACACAGCATGAAACGGACCTCAGCATTAGCTTTTAGCTTCTGATAATGTGCCTTTATAATGTTTTAGTCAAGTTCTTGTGCCAAATTGGGTCCTTAGCCCTCACAGTAATTTTTGAAATAATTTTTACCATGAGTGTATGAAATGATAGCTCTTAAAAAGCCACTGTAAATCTCAGAGCTCCCACTGTGGCCAGTGACAGCCAATAAATAGAAATGGAAGCAAGGAATGCAAATTCAAAGCAATTTGCATGACTCAGCCCACCTGAAGGAAGCTAATGGCAGTGCTGCTTTATTATTTTAAAGTTACTTGCCTTGCAAACTGTAGATCTCTCCAACGCTGTTCTGACGAGTGATGTGATGCCAGTATGCACTGCGAGGAAGAGATATTGATTTGGATAATGTCATTGGTTCAGTCAAGCTTGTCTGAAGCTAAAAGAAAAAGAAAATGTATTTTAGGCTTTATTTAAAATATTAAACTGAAATCTGCTTTTTTAAATGTTGAGGGTTAAATGTGAATAACATGATAGAATCTGTTGTAGACACCTGCATAATCCCGTTTAAGGATAACTTTTTAAAAAGTAAAATCATTACTCAAAAATAGGAAATTGTAAAGAATTTAATCTAACTCATTAATTAAGAATGGAACATTAAGATGGTAATTCTACGCTTCGTGTGGAACCAGAGAAGACCCCGTCTAGCCAAAGCAATCTTAAGCAAAAAGGACAAATTGGGAGGCATCTGTCTACCAGACTTCAAACTATACTACAAGGCTATAGTAACCAAAACTGCATGGTATTGGCACAAGAACAGACACGTAGACCAATGGAACAGGACTGAGAACCCAAATATAAAACCAACCTCATACAGTCACCTGATCTTTGACAAATTCCAGAAAAACGTACAATGGGGAAAAGAATCCCTATTCAACAAATGGTGCTGGGAAAATTGGATGTCCATATGTAGAAGACTGAAAGTGGACCCACACCTCTCACCTCTCACAAAAATCAACTCACAATGGATAACAGATCTAAACCTAAGACATGAAACCATAAGAATTCTCGAAGAAAACGTTGGAAAAACTCTTATGGACATTGGCCTAGGCAAAGAATTTATGAAGAAGACCCCCAAAGCAATCACAGCAGCAACAAAAATAAATACATGGGACCTGATCAAATTGAAAAGCTTCTGCACAGCCAAGGAAACTATCACTAGAGTGAACAGACAACCTACAGAATGGGAGAAAATATTGCATGCTACACCTCTGATAAAGGGCTGATAACCAGAATCTATACAGAACTTAGGAAAATCAACAAGAAAAAATCAACCCTATTAAAAATGGGCAAAGGACATGAACAGAAACTTTTCCAAAGAAGACAGAATGATGGCCAGCAAACATATAAAAAAGTGCTCAACTTCTCTAATCATCAGGGAAATGCAAATCAAAACCACAATGAGATATCACTTAACTCCAGTGAGATTGGCTCATATCAAAAAATCCCCAAATAACAAATGTTGGCGGGGATGTGGACAGATAGGAACACTCATACACTGCTGGTGGGACTGCAAATTAGTACAACCTCTATGGAAAAGAATATGGAGATACCTCAAAGAATTAAAAGTAGAATTACCATTTGACCCAGCAATCCCACTACTGGGTATTTATCCAAAAGAAAAAAACACATTTTATAATAAAGACATCTGCTCTCGAATGTTCATAGCAGCACAATTCACAATTGCAAAGTTGTGGAAACAACCCAGGTGCCCATCAATACACGAGTGGATCAATAAAATGTGGTATATGTATACCATGGAGTATTACTCAGCAATAAGGAACAATAGTGAATTAACACATCTGGTATTATCCTGGTTGGAGCTAGAACCCATTCTTCGAAGTGAAGTGTCACAGGATTGGAAAAACAAGCACCACTGGTACTCACCATCAAACTGGTACTAACTGATGAACACTTACATCACACAGGGCAATAACATTCATCTGAGGGGGGCGGGCGGGAGGGGGGTGGAGGGGATGGGAAAAACTCTCACTGAATGGATGTGGGGAGCACAGTTTGGGAGACGACCACGATTGTGGCTCTGACACGGGCAGAACAGGGGCAATGTGTATGGCCAAAGTGTTGTACCTCCATGTATTCTGAAATTAAAAAAATAAATTAAAAAAAAAAAAGAATCCAGCCACTCGGGCCAAACAGGATCTCTAAATAATAAAGGAGAATTATTTCCAAACCTGGAAAAAAAAAAAAAAAGATGGTACAACTGATTCCAAGGAGACTTCCAATGGCTTATAGACAATCAGGAATGTTGGCAAATATCCAGGCCGTAATCATTGCATTCCACCAGACAAATTTATTTGCATTTCTATGGACAAGAATCATTTGCATTACTCTCAGCTTTCAGCAACTTACAGAATTGTAAAATAACTCAAAAAATGGAAGTGCAAGCCCCTTCAGAAACAGATACCCTAGAAAGATGCCAAACACAGAATACTCATTATCTTTTTTACCCATTTCAGTCCTTAAAATTTTTCTTGACATCACCTGACACCCTTACACAATGGCTTTTTCTCAAATAGATCTGTTTCCTTGCTCCTGTGATAGGACTTGTACATATTGAAAAGGTGTTTTCTCTGAGAAACTCTTTGATAAAATTGTGGCGCATTTTCTTATTTGAAAAATATGTTTTAAGGTTAGCTGAGGAGATCCACACGGTATCACATCACTTGCTCAGGCATATGATTAGTTCAAAGAACAAAAATAGTTTACATTGCATTTTCAAGAAATAAATTTATTTTTATTGATAGACAACAGGGTTTAAGGAACATTACAGAAATGGTTTTATTTGGTCTTAGTGCACATTTCTCTGACACAACTTGAGAAAACATTTACTTTTTGACAATGGACAATCCTCTAATTAATAAAATCTCACATTTTTCCCTTATTTAATGCCTAACTGTTGGCAAAACTGGGAGTTGTAAAGATTGTCTGTGTCAAATCTAGCCTTAGAGTTCCTGTCTGCTCCCTGTGGTGTGCGCTTTCCTGCTGTGCCCCCGGAACCGATTGTTCCATACTTCACACACTTCTGCATCCAGCACTGGATGTGACTCTTACTATCCTTCATATAAGATGCTGTCAGGAAAGTACCTGATGTGATATGACAGGTCATTTAAATCCACATAAAACTAAAAGGTTTTTACATTTTAATGGAAAGTATAGTCAAAGAGCTTGAATATATTTATTTGATTTTACTTTTTAGTAGTGAGGCATTTCTAGAACATTTCTCTAGTCTTGTCGCAAAAATACCACACTCATCATTTGAGGCTAGGAGTTTGAGGACCAGCCTGGGCAACATGGCAAGACCCTGTCTCTTAAAAAAAAAAAAAAAAATTAGCCGGGCATGGTGGGACACACCTGTAGTCCCAGCTACTTGGGAGGCTGAGCTGGGAGGATCACTTGACCCTGGGAGTTGGAGGTTGCAATGAGCTGTGATCTTGCCACTGCACTCCAGTCTGGGTGACAGAGCGATACTCTGTCTCAAAACAAACAAAAAAAGGTGCCATACTCAGTCTATTTAAAAGTCTGTTGAAGGTATCTTTTTTTTTTTAAAAGAAGATGGCTCCAAATGGTAACATTGCAACCAATCTATATTTTTTGAAAAATGGTATATTTCAAAGTTTTCCTCCTTGTTGCAAAAACAGGTATACTGTCCACACGCACACCCTGTGGTTGGGGTATGTGTGTGTGTTGCGGGGGGCAGTGCAAAGGAGAAGAGAAATTTCTGGGTTATCACAGAGCAGCACTTTCGGAATCTTTGGGATGCTTGTTAACAATGCACATTTACGGTTGGGGTGGGGAACCTGCGGCCTCAAGGCCACATGTAGCCCTCTGCATCCCCAAGTGTGGCCCCTCAACTGAATCCAAACTTCACAGAACAGAGCCCTTTATTAAAGCCTGAAATCCACCACACACTGCTGTAAGGGCACAGAGGCATGGCTCTTGTATGAAAGTGTTATTGGGAGAAAAGAAAGGGCTTTTGCCTTTAAAACCAATTTCCTATATGAGGCATAAACGTAATTAAACACATAAATCTTTAATTCATGTCAGCAATACCCATTAATAACATCAATTAATCCATAAATTCAATCTCCTATTAATCACAGTTCTGTCTACTTCTACTCCTTATTCTTTTTTTCTAGTATATTATAATTTGTTTATTACTTAGCATACAACAGATTGTCAGTGATAAATTAATCTTTCCAAAATTCGATGAAAGTGCTTTTCCGTTCATTTTTTATTCTGGGAAACAGTTTTCTTCCCCAATGATCAGTCTGAAGCGTCATGGAAACACAGTAAACATGTTTTGTTTGCTGGAGATACTAATTTCCTCCGTGCAGCCCCATCGGAGTCGCCCGTGTTGTTTGTCACCTCACGTTTCTCTAGTTCTCGCTCTCCGTTGTTTTCCAGGACACTTTTAAGGATACTCTATTTCTTCATTTGTTCCTTTTGTTCCTCTTTTTTCTACTTCCATGTTTAAATGTGGAAAAATGGAAAATTTGTCTTTAAAAACTTGGTTATAGATTTTCTCAGGATCTTTGCCAAAGACACAAATCGTGCCCACTGTATCTCAGATGTCTAAGTGTTGTAGACATTGGAGACTCCATTCACCACTCGTCACTACGTACTGAGTACTGCGATGGGCTGAATCGTGCCCCCCCATATTCGTAGGTTGAAGTGCTATCCGCCAATGTGACTATATTTGGAGACAGGGCCTTTAAAGAGGTTAATTAAGGTTAAAGGAGGACATGAAGGTAGGACCCCAATCAGATAGGACTGGTGTCCTTATAAGAAGAGGAAGAGACACCAGCAATGAATGTGTACAAAGAAAAGGACATGCAAAGACACTAGAAAGTGTTTGCAAGCTAAGGAGAGAGGCCTTGGAGGAAACCAATCCTGCCAGCATCTTGATCTTGGATTTCCAATAGCCCAAGAACTATGAGAGAATAAATTTCTGTTGTTTAAGCCTCCCAGTCTGTGGTATTTTGTTATGGCAGCCCTAGCAAACTGATACAAGTACTCTGTGCCATGGGCAATCTAAGAGATGACGTAGAATCTATCTGAGTTTTCTAGCAATTTTTAATATTGTTATGAACTTTAAGCAATGTATTATTATAAATTGGCCTTTTTGATGTGCATAATGACCAAGACAATCTGACAATATTTCAAGAATCTTTATTAGAGAATTTTGTTGATTCTAATTTTAAACTCTTGATAAAACTTCCTTTAGTGAGAGGGTTTAATAAGAGGACATACATCTTTAACTATTTTTAACTAAAAATCATCCTTAATTATTTTCATATTATAATAATGCTTTAATTAAAAGCATTATGATAAAAACAAAGCTTAAAATGCTCTAGTAATTTCTTAATTGAAAGAACAATGCATCAATTTGACCTGGAGGATTTTTTAGGACCACAAAATTGTGTATATTAAAAAAAAGGCAATTTATATTTATATTGCAAATAAATATCTATTACATTGTGAGATATTTTGTAAGCAATGACTGCAATTTAAAAATAAAATATGATGGATACATGTCTTCAAAGTTCTTTTGTTCCTTCTCTGTGAGGATCTGCTGTGTTGATGTTTTTGGTGGCCTTAGTAAAAAATTTCTCAAGAAGGTAAAAAATTCTGCAACCCCTTGTGCCAGGACTCCCTCAGTATTGAACTATAGGCTCTTTCCTGCAGGCAACGCTCCTCTGCTTCTGCTTTTGTATAGGGTTAGGATTAGGAAAGGAGGCTTCAGCATAAATGCAGAAATCAACTAGACACGGAAGCAGTTCATTCAGTTCTTGATACTTTTACCATGACTTTTTGCCACTTGGGTCTCTAACTCTCTCTTGATCCCATACTGTTGAAACAGCAGTCAGTTCCCTGGGATATGAGCAATGAATCAGAAGCCACTTAAGATTTAGCATCTGGAAAGAGTAACGGTCACAGCTCAACCAAGTCCACAGAGTAGTTAAAACATCTGAGTTGTACTTGAGAGCTGCATGCAACTGACAAATCTCAAAAAGCCACAGCCCACGAGAATGATTTAGGCTCAAAGTGTGCCATATGGAGATTAAGTTAATACCTTTATTTGAGTATCACACAGATTAGGGTTATGCTGTCCTCACGTTGATGAGAAAGGAAAACCAAAAGAAAAGAACCTTATATTTAGTGCAGCAGTGCCCAACCTTTTTGGCACCAGGGACCTGTTTCATGGAAGACAATTTTTCCATTGCGGGGGGGATGGTTTTGGGATGATTCAGTGCATTACATTTATTGTGCAGTCAAACCTCTCTGCTAATGGTAATCTGTATTTGCAGCTGCTCCCCAGCACTACCATCACCACCTCAGCTCCGTCTCAGATCATCAGACATTAGATTCTCATGAGGAGCACGAAACCTAGATCCCTCACATGCACAGTTTACAGTAGGGTTCCCACTCCTATGAGAATCTAATGCTGCTGCTGATCTGACAGGAGGTGGAGTTTATGTGGTGATGCGAGCTATGGGAAGCGGCTGTAAATACAGAAGTCCATGGCCCAGGGGCTAGGGATCACAGATTTAGAGGACTCTCATAAGGGTGACTCCTCTTGCTTTCTCCCATTTAGACAATGATAATATTTTATTTGTAAACATTTGAGATTTACAGATGATATCAAAGAGAGATTCCAACCTTCATCTCTCTCCTTCCCTAACTTTTGGAAGATTCTTTTGAACACATTTGGTTGAAAGGGTTATTTTTAGGAAACAGTTCTTCCTGGGTTACTCTGGTTTTGCATTTCTTGTGAGAACTTTGGTTCCTTACTAACTTTTCAAATATGTTTGTGTAGCAAACAGCCTCAGATGATACAGTATCTTCCTCCAGGGAAGATTTGTTTCTTGACCAGGACACTACAGATAATGTCTTCTTCCAGGGCAAAGGCTGGGCAGCTCTGCTAGTACTCACATTATGAGATTGGACATTACCTAAACTCAGGTTTCTCAGCTGTGGCAACATGCAACATCCACCTGGGCTGCACCCTGTGGCCCCAGAGGACTTGAGGAACAGGGAAACTTATGGGAACATGGAACTCATGATGCTTGCTGGTACCATAGTAATAAAGTCCTTTGTCTCTGACCCAGGAGTTTTGTGTTTTCTGCCAGCATCCTTGAAACTATGGCAGGCAAGGGAGGTAGGGGTGGTAGCATCTTTCCCACTTTTGTTAATCTCTGAGTTGTCTGTGCTCTTCCTACATCTTGAATTTAAATTACTTTATTGAATTTCCTCTATTGAACTGTTCAGCATAGGCTTTATTTACTTAAGTGGACCCTGACTAATACAAGGAGCTATCTTGCTATGTCCCAAATTTATTCAATATATCCACATTGAAAGGCTTTTAAGTTATTTCTGCTCTTTTGATATTAAAACTAACAAATCCCAATACTAAGGAATTTTGAGAAAAATTTTAAAAAATTAGGTCAGTGTTCCATGTAGGGACGTTAGCCTATATATGTATAAGTAGAATTATGAACATTGTTTCTCAAAGAGTCATCAATTCTCCTAAGGTTATTTGGTGTTTACATTTTTATAAAAAAGCATCAAATTCTCTTAGAGTTTAAAAATAATTTTGCCTGTTTTTGTAAGTCCTTTCATATATTGAATTTATATAATTGGGTTTTACTTCAAATAGTTTTTCTATATTCTTACTTTTATCTTTTAGAGAGATGTGTTTTTATTTATGGAAATAATATATATTTTTCAGTTTTTCTTAGGTATTATATTTTGCTCTTGTCCTAATTAATTTCCACCTCCTATTTTTCTTAGATTGTTTTCTTGGTCTTTTTGACCTTCTCAAGTTAAGTATTTGCAATTATAATCTTATTTGTTTAATGAAAGCATTTGCTTCTGAATGCCATTTGTCTGCTTCCCAGTGGCTTGATAAGTAGACTAGAAATCATTTCTTTCTTAAAATTATATAATTGTACCTTTTTTCCTTTTTTATATAAAGTATTGCTTGTGTATATTTTGTTAAAGTACAGCTTTTTTGTGCACATTTTATTATTTTTATTTAATAATGTATTGTTTTTAGAGAACGTAAAAAGGACTGAGTAGTTCCCATATACTGAAGTTTATTTTTCCTTTTTTTCTAATATATAGCCAATTTTTATACATGTTTTATAGGTACTTGAAGAGATATTCACATTAATGTAGAGTCTCTCTCTACACAGACGTATACACACGCATATAAACACTATTCACTCTGTATTTCCTTCTCTATATATTTTTAAAAATTTTTAATGTACTTTATCAAGATATGAAAGCATTAATTTCAAATGACTAATTAGCATTGTTTCTGCCCATTTCCTCTTATATATTTATGTATTTTTAAATTTTATTACTTCACAGTTTATAATTATATATATTTATGGGGTACATGATATGATTTATGAATATAATGTGAAAATTAAGTCAAGCTAATTAATATAACCATCACCTCAAAAACTTATTTTTTGTTCTGAGAACACTTGAAATTTACTCTCTTAGCAATTTTGAAATGTACAATGCACTATTATTAACTATATTCACCACAACAGAACCCCCCAAAACAAAACAAATTTCTCCAGTCTGAGATTTTATGCCCTTTGACCATCATCTCCCCCTCCCCAACCCCTAGCCTCTGTAACCACATTTCTACTTTCTGCTCCTAAGAGTTTGTTTTAGATTCCGTTTATAAGTGAAAACAGGTGGTATCTGTCTTTCTGTGCCTGGCTTATTTTCACTTAGCATAATGTTCTCTAATTCCATCCATGCTGTTGCAAATGACTGAATTCTCTCCTTTTTAAAGGGTGAATAGTATTCTATTGTGTGTATATTCCGCATTTTCTTTGTCCATTCATCCACTGATGGACACTTAGGTTGACTCCATATCTTGACTATTGTGAAATATGTTGCAGCAAATACAGGAGTGCAGACATCTCTTTGACTTATCAATTTCAAATTTTCTGGGTAAATGCCCAGCAGTAGGATTTCTGGATAATTATGATAGTTTATTTTTAATATTTTGAGGAACCTCCATACTGTTTTCCATAATGGCATTCCCACCAAGAGTGTGCAAGGGTTCCCTTTTCCCCATGTCTTCACCAGTGCTTGTTATCTTACATCTTTTTGATAGGAGCCATTCTGAGGGTGTGAGAAGATATCTCATTGTGGTTTTAATTAGCATTCCCTAATGATCAGCAATGTAGAACATTTCTTCATGAACCTGTTGGCTATTGGTATGTCTTTTGAGAAATGTCTACTCATGTCCCTTGCCCATTTTTTATTTAAGTACTATTTTATACATTAAAATGGTGTTTTATTTGACACATAAAGCTTCCTAACTATTTTATTGTTTTATAACTTATTTTCCTATTCCTTAGCTATGTTGTTAAGCTCCACATACAAAAGTTCTCCCCAGGCCCAAGGTTCAACCTCACTTCTATCTTTTAGCTCCCACTTTTCCAAATAAATAGCTTAATAATCTTCTCTACTTTCTCCTAGGAAGTCTGGGCTTCTTTTTCAAGAAATAGTATTATTCTTTATCCATTAGTATCTTCTTTGTTTTATCTGCACTTGGTCTAGTAGAAATTACTGGGCATTTACAACATATACATAATGCCTTTTCCTTATTTTCAGCCCATTTCAAGAATTCTATATTTTTATATCCCTTTAGTCATTTTATCTGGCATTTGATCCAGAAATCATTGATTTTATTTACTTAAATCCTCATAAAATTCCTGCAAGATAGGAAAGGGATGAAGCATCCCTCTTTAAAATGAGAGGAGGCTGAGACTTGGAGATATTAATTGATGTTCGTAAGGCCGTCTATGCCGTGGAAGGTTGAGACTAGAATCATGATTGTCCTCTGTACTTCTGTGCTTTCTTTGACCATCACGAGATTCTGTGTAATGTCTTTCAAATAAACTTGCATCATAAGTAGTATTAAATATTGTATTATTTTTGTGAAAGATTGAAGAGAGCTGCAAACTGCTTTAAAAGCCTGCATTCAGAAATAGTTTACATTTCCTGCCCTTAAATCTGGGCTGGCTGATGTTTGTCTGACCAGTAACGCATGGTAGACAAGACATTACGTCTGCTGTGGGCATGGCCTCTGAGCCCTTTAAGGAAGTTCCTTCTTCCCTCCACTTGTTCTGAGTCACCATGTGAGTCTGACTACATGTAAGGCCACCATGGAATGAGGATAGGCCACGTAATTCAAGGCTTAAATCCTTCTTAGAGAATCTGGCAATTCTCTTACAGATGGAAAATCAACATTCAGAAGAATTCAGATATTTGCTCAAGATAAAATCTCAATTACAGAGACTGTGATAGAAAATAGCTCTCTAGACTCTGAGTCCATTGCTCTTTAGACTTTGATGCTCTTCTCTCCTGGGGAAAATGAGCTTCCTCCTCAATATACTGCAGTGTGGGGCAATCCAGCCTTGTCCTCTGAAAGGACCTAAGCTTCCAGGAAGCAGCAGGTGGGGCCTAACAACTGTTGGGATTTTTAGGAAAACCTCTTCATGTTTTTACCAAAAGAATGATCTGTGTTACCTTATTGCTTTTTGGACTTTTTCCTTTGCTGTTTTGAGGCTTTGCCTGCCCCTGTGATTAATATTAATGCTAATTTGTGTTCACTTATATAAAATTCATTTGTATGAAAAACTGTCAACTAAGTAATTTTCCTTTTGCTCTGTATCTCTCTATTGATTGCCTACAAATTTTAAAATTGAATTAGCAGTTGAGACACAAATCTATATACAACTGAGAGAGAAGAAATTCAGCAATTATGAATTGACATTTATGAGCCATTCTCTATGTGCCTGGCAATGTGCAAATTGGTTTCATATGTTATCCCATTGAATATTCACATAAATTATCAACAAATATGCCATCTGAACTTTGCAGACAAGGACAATGAGGCACAGAGGGACAATATAATTTGTTCATGGTGACACAGCCAGTGAGTGATGTCTCTGAGGCTTCAGGGCTCTGATGTTCCTCTGTCTTCACTGTGACTCACTGTAAAATAAATTATTGGATCCCTCTTCTCCAGGGAGCAGATAAGATGAGAATTACACCAATTGGGTACATTTCACAGGACGAGGGCAAGAATGTGAGTGCTTCTTTCTTGTTTTTAAAACAGAACACCACAGCATGTGTGGCAGAATCACAGGGTAGTTGAGTACATGAGTGTTGCTTTTAGCTAATCTGCTATCAAATATCGACTTCACAGCTACCCAGTCAGGAAGGCACATAAACTTTAAAAAAAAAAATTCAGTTTTTTCTTATCTACCTTAAGTGTTGTTATAAATATTAAGTAACGTGCTTTTACAGTGAAAACCATAGTGTTTGTCACATCTGAGGTGCTCGGTAAAGATTGCTGCAATGTTTTGTGACTACTGCATGGAAGAGGTGGCACAGACCAGAGGCATCTATGTGTATATGTGGTCAAGACATGGAAATTTGCCTCAACTGAGCCATCAAAGAAATGATAATGAAGACAGAGACACATATTTGGATCTAAGCCTAATTGCTAAGTACAAGTACAAACCCCCCAAATATGAATATGAGGAGTAGCTGGTCTATGTGGGCAGGTGGGGAAAGGTGAAAGACAGACGAGAGACAGGTGAGCAACGCTAGTAGCAGGGTATGTGTGCATGCATGTGCATGCGAGCACACGTGTTTAATGTAAGTGGGAAAGGAGAGTAACAGCTTTCTCTAGATGATGAAGAGAATTAAGAAATGCCTCTTGCTGCATATGCCAGCATGATCCCTGGTGTGACTGAGAACAGAGGGACTGGGTGGGCAAACATACTGTAAGTACGAAGTGCTGCAGAAGTACGAGTGGCCAGAAAACATGCTAATGTGACATGAAGTGTATGTCGTTGTAAAAAAAATGTTGTTCTGCTTCATGAGGAAATGCTGCCTGCAGGTGCACTTTCAGTTGAGAACGTTGAGTTTTACTTGTTCTTGGAAAAGAGCTTATGAAACTTGAAAACTGTATGGGTATAGAGACCCCAGAGACCTTAAGCCAGCCATGCTTAAGGCACTGTTTGTATTCATTAAAATGGTCCTTTGAAGTTTGAAGGTTTATGGGCAATTGGTTTCTCACAGACTTGGCTTAATTTTCAATAGGGGACATCTCATACTTAATCTTCCATTTTATTCAAGAGAAATAGAAAGGAATTAGAAGATACCTTGCTGAGTTTGTATCAGGATAACAAATAAAATGTAATATTTACATAGTCATTTAATGGAAGTTGCTAGATGCCATTTAATGGAATTTTCAGAATATTGTTTTCTTTAAATTGAGAAAAATGGATTTTATTATTGTATATTTTAAATCATGTATTGAACAAAATACTTTCAGGAAGTATAAAAAATGTTGAGCTTTGGAATAACACCAGAAATCATTACAAACATCTAAATAAAAACTTTTAACACCATTCTTATCTGCAATCAGTAATGCTTTTAAGTAATGCATATTCTTTTTTTTTGCAGAAGTTTTTTTTAATTTCAAAATATTATGGGGGTACAAATGTTTTTGGTTACATGGATTGCTTTTGTAATGATTGAGTCAGGGTTATAAGTATGCCCATCACCCAGATAGTGTTCATTGTACCTGTTAGGTAGGTTTGCACCCATACCCTCCTACCCTCTCCCTACTGCTTGATTCCCACTGAGTTTTTCTTCCATCTGTGCATGTGTGTGCCCATCGGTTAGTTCCAATTTAATAATGAGTGCATGTGGTGTTTGTTTTTCCCTTCTTTAGATACTTTACTTAGGGTAATGATCTCCAGTTCCATCCAAATTGTTGCAAAAGGCATTAACTAATCCTTTTTTATGGCTGAGTAGTATTCTAAGCTGTACATACACCACATTTTGTTAATCCACTCATGAATTGATGGGCACTTGGGTTGATTCCACATCTTTGCAAATGTGAATTGTGCTGCAATAAACATTCGAGTGCAGGTGTCTTTTTGATAAAATGACTTCTTTTCTTTTAGCTAAATACCCAGTAGTGGGATTGCTGGATCAAATGGTAGGTCTACTTTTAGTCCTTTGAGGAATCTCCATACTGTTTTCCATAAAGGTTGTACTAATTTGCAGTCCCACCAACAGTGTATAAGCATTCCTTTCTCTTTGGATCCAAACCAGCATCTATTGTTTTTGGACTTTTTAATAAAAGCTATTCTAACTGGGATAAGGTGATTTTAACTTGCACTGTGGTTTTAATTTGCATTTCTCTGATGATTAGTGACATTGAGCATTTTTTCATGTTTATTGGCCATTTGTGTATCTTCTTTTGAGAAGCTTCTGTTCATGTCCTTTGCCCACTTTTTAATGAGGTTGTTTGTTTCTTGCTGATTTCCTTGAGTTCTTTGTAGATTCTGGTTATTAGCCCTTTATTGGATGTATAGCTTGCAAATATTTTCTCCCATTCTGTAGGTTGTCTATTTGCTCTGTTGATTATTTCCCTAGCTGTGAAGAAGATTTTTAATTTAATCAAGGCCCATTTATTTATTTTTGTTATTGCTGTGATTGCCATTGGGGTTTTTTTAAATAAAATCTTTGCCTAGGCCGATATCTAGAAGAGTTTTTCCAACATTTTCTTCTAGAATTCTTATGGTTTCATGCCTTACATTTAAATCTTTTATCCATCTGGAATTAATTTTTGTGACTGGTGAGAGAGATGGATCCTGTTTCATTCTTCTGCGTGTGGCTGTCCAATTTTCCCAGTACCATTTATTGAATAGGGCTTCTTTTTCCTGGTGTGTATTGTTGTCTGCTTTGTCAAAGATCAGTTGGCTGTATGTGGATGGTTTTATATGTGAGTTCTCTGTTCTGTTCCATTGGTCTATGTCTCTATTTTTGTGTCAATACCATGCTGTTTTGGTTACTATAGATTTGTAGTAGTTTGAAGTCTGGTAATGTGATGCATCCAGATTTGTTCCTTTTGCTTAAGATTGCTTTGGCTATTCGGTCTCTTTTCTGCTTCCAAACCTGGAAAAAAATCTAGATTTTTTCTAGATCTGTGAAATACGACATTGGTATTTTGATGGAGATTGCATTGAATCTGTAAATCACTTTGGGTGGTATGGACATTTTAACAATGTTCATCCTACTGATCCATGAGCATGATATATTTTTCCATTTGTTTGTGTCATCTGCAATTTCTTTCCTCAGTGTTTTGTAGTTCTCTTTGTAGAGATCTTTCACATCTTTGGTTAAGTATATTCCTAGATATTTTTATTTGCTTTGTAGCTATCGTTAAACGTATTGAGTCTTTGATTTGACTCTCAGCTTGACTATTTTTGGTGTATAGGAATGCTACTGATTTGTGTACATTCATTTTGCAACTTGAGACTCTGCTGAATTTATTTATCAATTCCAGGAGTCTCTTGGTGGAGTCTTTGGGTTTTCTAGATATAAGATCATATCATCAGAAAAAGTGATAGTTTGACCTCCTCTTTCCCAATTTGGATTACCCTTTATTTCTTTCTCTTGCCTAATTGCTCTGGCTAGGACTTCTAGCACTATGTTGAATAGAAGTGGTGACAGTAGGCACCCTTGTCTTGTTCAGTTCTTAGTAAGAATGCTTTCAACTTTTCCCCATTCAGTATAATGTTGACTGTGGGTTTGTCATATATAACTTTTATAATTTTGAGAGATGTTCCTTCTATGCCTAGTTTGTTGAAGGTTTTAATCACGAAATGGTGCTGAATTTTGTCGAATGCTTTTTCTGTATCTATTGATATGATCATATGGTCTTTGTTTTTGCTTCTGTTTATGTGGTGAATCACATTTATTGATTTACGCATGTTGAAGCATCCTTGCATCCCTGGGATGAAGCTCACTTGGTCATGGTGGATTATTTTTTTGATGTGCTGTTGAATTTGGTTTGCTAGTATTTTACTGAGGATTTTTGCATCTATAGTCATAAGAGATATTGGTGTGTAGTTTTCTTTTTTTTGTTGTGTCCTTTCCTGGCTTTGGTATCGAGGTGATGCTGGCTTTGTACAATGACTTGGAGAGGTTTCTCTCCTTCTCAATGTGATGGAATAATTTCTGCAGTGTGGGTACCAGCTCTTCTTTGTAGGTCTGGTAAAATTTAGCTGTGAATCCCTCTGGTCCAGGGCTTTATTTTTGTTGAAAGATTTTTTAGTACAGCTTCAGTCTTGCTGCTTGTGATTGGCCTGTTCAGGAGTTCTGTTTCTTCCTGATTGAGTCTTGGGAGGGTGTGTGTTTCTGGGAATTTGTCCATTTACTCCACATTTTTGAGTTTATGTGCATAGAGATTTGCATAGTATTCACAGATGATATTTGTATTTGTGTGGTATCAGTTGTAGTATCTCCTTTTTCATTTCTGATTGAGGTTATTTTGGTCCTTTCTCTTCTATTCCTGGTTAATCTAGCAAGAGGTCTATCAATTTTGTTTATCTTTTCAAAGAACCAACTTTTTGTTTTGTTGATCTTCTGTATTAATTTATTGTTTCAATTTCATTTAGTTCTGCTCTGACCTTAGTTATTTCTTTTCTTCTGCTGGCTTTGGGTTTGGTTTGTTCTTCCTTTTCTAGTTCCTTGAGATGTGTCATTAGATTGTTAATTTGTGATATTTCTTTAATTTTGATGTAGGCATTTAATGCTATGAATTTTCCCCTTAGGACTGCTTTTGCTGAATCCCATAGATTTTGATAGCTTATGTCCCCATTGTTATTCACTTGAGGAATCTTTTGATTTCCATCTTAATTTCATTATTGACCCAATAATTGTTCAGCAGCAGGTTGTTTAATTTCCATGACTTTGTGTAGAATTGAGTATTTCCCTTGGAGTTGATTTCTACGTTTATTCCCCTGTTGTTTGAGAAGATACATGGTATGATTTCTATTTTTTGAATTTTTTGAGACATGTTTTGTGGCCTAAGATATGATCAATCTTGGAGAATGTTCCATGTGCTGATGAAAAGAATGTATTAATGTATTCAGTAGTTTTTGGGTGGATTGTTTTGTAAACATCTGTTAGGCCCATTTGTTCTAGAATCCCACTTAAGTCCAGTGTTTCTTTATTTATTTTCTCCTTTGATGATCTGTCCAGTTCTCCCAGTGGGATGTTGAAGTCCCTGGCAATTATGATGCTGCTGTTTATCTCTTTGCTTAGATCTAGTAGAATTTGCTTTATGAGACTGGATGCTCTTGTGTTAGGTGCACTAATATTTAGGATTATTATGTCTCCTTGTTGAATTGCTCCCTTTACCATTATGTAATGACCATCTTTGTCTTTCTTTACTATTGTTGATTTAAAGTCAATTTTATCTGATATGAAAATTACTACACCTGCTTCCCTTTGGTTTTCATTTGCATGGAATATTTTTTCCCATCCTTTCACCTGGAGTCTATATGAATCCTAGTAGGTTAGATATGTTTCCTGGAGACAGCAGATAGTTGGGTTATATTTTTTCATCCATTCAGCCAGCCTGTGTCTCTTGAGTGGGACATTCAGACTGTTCATGTTGATTGATAGAATTGACATGTGGGGTGCTGTTCTGTTCATGCTATTTGGTAATACCTTATTGCTCTGTTTTACCTCTTGTGCTATTGTTTAATGAGAGCTCTGAGCTTTAACTTTTGGGTGGTTTTACATTGGTGGGTGTTATTGTGCTGATCCATGTATAATGCAGTTATGAGTATTTCCTGCAGGGCAGGTCTGGTCTTGACAAATTCTCTCAGTGTTTGCTTATCTGGAAAACTCTTTATTTCTCCTTTGTTTATGAAACTTTAGTTTTGCAAGATACAAAATTCTAGGTTGGCAGTTTAAGAAGACTTCTGTTTAAGAATACTGAATTGGGGCTCCAATCTCTTCTGGCTTGTAAGGTGTCCATTGAGAAATATGCAGTTAATCTAATAGGTTTTCCATTGTAAATTACTTGATGTTTTCACATCTCTGCTCACAGGAGTTCCTACATTGTGTTGACTTTGGCCAGTCTGATGACTAGGTGTCTTTGTGATTGCTTCTTTGCAACAAATCTCCCAGGTGTTCATTGAGCTTCTTGTGCCTGGATGTCTAAATCTCTAGCAAGAGCAGGGAAGTTTTCCTTGATTATTCCCTCAAATAGATTTCCCAGTCCTTGTGCATTTTCTTCTCCTCCCTCTGAGATGCCTATGATTCTTACATTTGGGTGTTTTACATAATCTCAAATTTCTCGTAGTCTTTGTTTGTTCCCCTTAATTCTTTGTTCATTATTTTTAACTGATTTAATATGAAAGAGTTGTCTTCAAGCTCCGAGTTTCTTTTTTCTGCCTGGTCTAGTCTATTCTTAAAACTTTCCACTGTGTTTTGTATTTCCTTAAATGAATTTTTCATTCCCAGAAGTTCTGTTTGGTTTTTCTTTAATTTGTCAATCTCTGGTAAATTTTTCATTCATATTCTGAATTGTTTTTCTGGTTTCTTTGAGTTGGTTTTCCATTTTCTCTTGGATTTCATTGAAATTCCTTACAATCCATATTTGGAATTCTTTATCTGTCATTTTAATATTTTCATTTTCACTGGTGCCCATTGCTAGAGAGCTGGTGTTCCCCTTTGGGTGTGTCCTTTTGGTCTGATTTTTCATACTTCCAGAGTTCTTTTGCTGATTTCTTCTCATCTGGAGCAGCTGCCGCTTCTGATTTTTGGATTTTCTTTTGTTTAGATGGGGCTTTTCCTCCCTCACTCATAGGAGTGTGTCTGTAGCATATATTGAGTAAGAACTTTTGGCTTTGCCTATGGGTGCTTTGATGGCAGTCTAGGTTCTGGATAGATGCCTTGGTTATAGATATCCTTAATGTGCTGGATTTCTCAGTTGCTAGTTGTTTATAGGCTGTAGCAGTGATGGACTATGTGTGTGGGTAGATTCCCTGTCTCTCGTTGTTGAGGGAGGGTGGAGGCCTTTGAAATCCTTTTTCTTCCCCCAGCCCTGTGGTTTTTTCAACAGTGTAAATTGTACTGGCATACCCCGTTTAATCTCTGAGACAGTAGGTGGTGTTTGTTGGTAAGAATCAACCACACCCTGTATGACTGAGTCAGTAAATGCTGTAAAGGGCTGTGCAATTTGATCACCCTGTCAGTAGGTGGTGCTTGCCAGAAGGAACAAGCTGCAGTGTTATTTTTGGGAACTGTGACCAGCTCTAGCCCCTCAGGAGAAGCACTCAAATGCCCCAGGTGGTGGGTGGGGCCCTGGAACTTCCAGGTGAGTCCTTATTCTCCACCACAGCAGAGGCAGATGAGGGAGTGAGGCTGGTGGGCATGGCTGCCTTGGGTGAGCCTGCCCTTAGGCTTCACAAAAGCTCATAAGGTAGCTGTTTTGGCAGGGGTCAAAGGTCCCTGGGGGCAGGCTTCAGGGGAAAGCTACCAGGGGGGGCTGAAGTGACCCCACCCTGCCAGACAGTCTGCTTGTGGAGGTGGGGGTGTCTGAGATTCACAATCTGGCTGTCAGGAGCAGGTTTCACTCTTCTTCCCCTCCCCTACTGTGCTGTTTTCCTTTGGTGTCTGCTGGCAGGCAGGAGCTCAAACTAGCTGAGCACCCCCATGATGGCACTGCAGGCTGGGAGCTTCCCTGTCCAGGATCCTGCCCTGGGCTGAGAGCGTGTCCTTCCTGTTGGGGGAGGGTTTCTCTGCAAGTTCACTGTGGCTGGGACCCACACTGCACTCTCTTTTCAGTTCTGTCCGTGGGAGCTCCCTTGCCTCCCAAGATTCGTTCACAGATCTCCCCTCTGTGCCCCCAAGGAACATGATCAATCCTGGGGGTATAGGATGTGGACTGTGGGCCTGTCCCTGGGTCCCCAAAGATCAATCCCTGACTATGCCAGGGAGAAGCGTGCTGGTCCGGAGTTGCCTATGGGGTGCTCAAGTGGGTTTAATTTCCCTCCACTTCGGGGTGTGCTGTATTCTGATGGAGCAGCCAGGCAAGCAGCACCAGGGAGGGCCGGTGAGCAGGGAGTTCACAGTCAGAGCATCCCTTAATCTGCTGCAGGTCTTTAAGAGGAAAGATTTGGGCCCCACTCTCTGTGGAAGCCTTGGTGTGGGGGATGCACCAACAGAGGGGAAGCAGCCACTCCTTGGAGCCCGAGCTCAATTGTCACTCTTGGCAGCCACAGGTGGGGAAGGGGAAGAGGAGGAAAAGAGTCTGAATGGAGGACAGCTAGCACCCTGGTCGTCTCTGTCCCTTTCTCCAGAAGGCAGCCCTCTGGAATGTCCAGGCTCTGGGGTCATTCAGATCCCCCAGGAACCACTGGCCCCTGTGGCTCCTGCAATTTGAGCCAGAGCTCAGAAATGTTTGTGTGGGAGCAAGTGAGATGAAAATTGAGGAGCTGAAGCCCCCTGGGGAGGACAAAGGTGCATGGTGGGTGGAGAAGCAGTATGGTGCCTACCATCTCGGCTCCGGTGTGTGGTGACGGGAAGCAAACCCAAGGGGGCTGGAAGCCTGGTGCTTTGTCCTCAAGAAGCTTCTAGTTCATGGGCAGTAGCCGCTTTTTGGCTCATTAGGGTGGAAAGGTTCTCCAGCAGCTCAGGAGCCTGCTGACTGCCAGAGATGTGAGGGAGGGATTAACCATCCACCCCACCTACTCTTTTCGCTGGACTCCAAGCCTCTCGGGGGTTGATCTCTGCTGATATCTTGCTGCTTCTTGTTCTATTCTGCAACTTCTTCCCATGGAATCTCTGGTAGGTTCTGGCACTTTTGCCTCGGAATTACAGCTGATCTATGTATGTTTGTTTGTTTTTTTCTTTTTCATCTAAAACTTTTTCTTCTTTCTGAGATGATCTAGCAGCTGGTATCTCTGGTCAGCCATCTTGTCCACTCTCTATATATTCTTAATCTATCTCTGTTTCTATCTGTCGTCTATCTATCTGTAAGTAGGTGCATTTACAGAGCTGCTGTTTGAATATAGGAACATGATAAATACATATTAAAACACTAAATTTTATAGTTGTTTTAAATCAAATTTTGGGCCCTTTTTTGATTTTAAATATATAATATCTAGAAGCTGTAGTTAAGTTTATATAATTTATTTTCAATATCTGCACATAATGAAATCTGGGATGAATTTTTAGTAGTGGTTAAAACAATTTTTCCCATTTAAAAATAAAGCTAAATTATTTTCTTGCCAGCCAGTATATGAATTAGCTAATAATTATTGAGCTTTTACTAGAGACCAGGTGGTATTCTGACACTCTGAAGTAGGTATTTTTGTGTCCTCCTCAAATTCTTTGAAGAAGAGGTAACTAAAGCACAGAGAACCCAAGTGACTTGCCCAAAGGCACACACCTCTGTTAGACTCTTTTCCTATGTTCACATTCATTGAAAGTATCCTTAATTATCCTCCCATGCAATCTTTACAACAAATTCTTAGATTTCAGTTGACTACATTTAAAAAAAATTTTTTTGTGTTTCAAAGATCTGTCCCAAAGACAAGACAATCTGGGTCACTGGGTTGTATGTGTATATGTTGTCATGATAGGTTTGTAGGCTGAGTCATTTTGATTAACCTTTGAAATCTATTGTTTTCATTTAAGGAAACCATATTTGTAGAGCTTTCTTTTTATTGTTCATCTCCAGCAATACAAATAAAAGAAACAAAATTGTATTTTTTTAACATGGAAATTATACTCTTTTATGTTAGGCAGTCACTTTTCTTATAGAGAATCTACTCTTGTTGATTTAATTTGAGAAATATATGTATGAAATGCATTTTTTGAAGTGACATCTAGAATAGCAAGTTTTAAGGAAACAACAAATTTTAAGGAAAAAGAACATGATACAAATCTAATTTTTACTCTTACATTGTGTGACAGCACCACTGATTAGACAAATTATAGATTACCTTCTCAACATTTCCATCTTATTTGTGTATTTAGGCAAAAATGTGCGTTTTCATTTATGTGTAGGTTTTTTTTTTGTTTAAAGACTAAATTTTCTTTAGTGTTCTGAAACTGAACAACAGTAAGTGAATTGATGAATTAGGAAATTAGGATCACAGGTCCACTTTCATTATCAACCACAATAATTCATTCTAATTGAGCTTGTGTTGTTTCATTACAATCCTTGTCTATCAGTAAAAGAAAATTTCACAAATATGCAAATGGTATTTCCCAACAGGGAATTGGTCATTGTCAGTAATGACTCATAAGGCTGTAATATATGATTAATATTGATAATATTAAGCAATAGAATCATGAATAGAACTCTAAAGAATAAATTTGCAGTTATTCTTATATATTAAATATAACTTGCCATTTCAAATCACACACTTAAACTTTTCCTAGGATTTCTTAAACATCTATGAATATACTAAGAAAAGAAACTGCAAAGACTGTTAAAAAATTCTATGTATCTCTTATCAGAGTATGGTGCTTCCAAATTCTTCATATTTTTGGTGTAGAAAAACTGATTTTTTTTAATAGCTGATAGTGATTCCTGTAAGATGTGGCTAAGAAGAATGTTTTCACTAAAATGAAAGCCAAACTGCTGAGGATTGAACCCATTTGGAAGGCTTTCTTATTCCTTTAAAAATTATAAATCAACATATGTTCTCTGGCTATAAAAAGTATTACTGTATTTTATACACCTTAAGATGCCATCAATTATGAGACAAAACATTATTTTACATAGCACTACAAAAGATTAGTGCTGCTGATTTAACTATAATTCATATTTCACCTGAGAGATGTTAAAATGTGAAAAAAAAATGTGTATCTTGGAATTGATGCAATATCATAGTATGTTCCAATTCATACAACTGTTAATATTTAGACAAAAAATTATTTCATAGGCTGAGTGATCAATGGTTGGGTGAGTTTTATGATAAAGTATAACCGTAGATAGGCAAGTTCATTTAATTTCTAGTTACTATTTAAATGAATTGTACACAAAGCTAGCTTTGTCCTCTTTCATCCTGTTCTCCCTATACTCTGTCCTCTTTTGTCTTCCTCTGAGGCGCATGCATCCTCTGACACTTTTCTATGTGCTGGCGGGGTGGTTGGTAGAGTAAAACAGTGCTGCTTCTTGATCAGAAATTTCTTTTAATCTTATGTTATAAAAGGAAGTAAGAATTTATTTTAAAATAATTATTGCTCAAAATGTTAAAGTTGTTGAAACAGCAATATTTTGTTTTTAGTTTGTTAAATGTGTGAATTGACTTACTTTTATTCCTTAATATTTCTAATAATAAGAAAAATAACATTTAAAATGGCAAATAATAGAGAAAGAAAACATTTATTTGTTTTCAAAGAAAGAAGTTTTACGTAAGACTCTGTTATTTCTTTTTTCTATCCACTAGAGCTTAGGAAAATTATAGGATTGCAACTCTGGAGAGCAGCCCATTCTGCTGATGGTGTTTTTAAGGCATTAGATGAAGTCTTTGATATCTTGCTGGTATTCCAACAGCACTCGTGCTATTTGTCCTGACATTGTGCACAGGGCTTTTCTGAAGCCCATCTTCTGACCAGGAGATGGAAATTGTGGGAGAATAGGAGCATCCTAAATGATATTTTTAAAAAAAGAATACACTGTAATTCTTATGTGAGGGTGTTTACAAATATGTTTTTAAATTACTTGCAATGGTAGAAGGTTAGAAATTACTAATGACAATCCCCCCTTCTTTGTATTTACTTATTTTTGATAAGATATTAGAATAAAAAAATCTACACTTGATCTTAGCCAAAAGGCTGAGAAGTGATAAAAATAGTCTGAGTTTTTTTTTCTTTCACTTATATCTTCTATTGCTGTTTATCTGTGTGCCTTTTATAATAATTTGCTTAACAATATAAAAAGCAAATTTAAAAAATAATTTGTGTGTGTGTGTGTAAAACAGATCCATGCACATCCAAAATTAAATTATTTCAGGGCATTTGAAGCCTGTTGTCTATGATTTCAGCCTATACTCAACCTCAACAGGCTGATGTAGTTTCTGATGAATGGTTTCTGTCACAAAGAAAGTCAAAGCTTTCTTTGACAATGCTGCACATGTATGGTAGAGCATCCAGGGGTGCTTTTGGAAGAGCTTTGCTGGTTCTAAGAAGAATGATCTCTGTGAAATGGAAACATATTCTGAAGGTGAATATATTCTGTTCAAATAAGAAGCTTTAATAATTTCTTCAAATACGTATTAGTAATCTCTCAAAAATAGTTACAGCTTAAAATGTATTACCCTGGCTTAATTCTCTCAGGTACTCCTAAACTTTATTTTAAAATGGTTTGGGGCTGGGGGCGGTGGCTCACACCTGTAGTCCCAGCCCTTTGAGAGGCCGAGGCAGAAGGATCACTTGAGGCCAGGAATTCATGACCAGCCTGGGCAAAATAGCAAGACCCCATCTGTACAAAAAATAAAAAACTTAGCCAGGCATGGTAGCGTGCACCTGTAGTCCCAGCTACTCAGGAGGCTGAACCAGGGAGATCACTTGAGCCTGGGAGTTGGAGGTTGCAGGGAGCTATGATTGTGCCACTGCACTCCATCCTGGGTGATAGAGAGAGACTCTGTCTCAAAAAAAAAAAAAAATTGTTTGGGGTTAAAAAATGAAGATGATATAGAGATCAAATAAGATTGCTATCCTCTCTTCTACCATGACCACTCTCTAGTTCTCACCTGGAGGTAGGAGTGAGAAGCTATAGCTATACATCTGAATATAAAATGGGAAGGACGTTTTCTTACACTAAAGAAATCATTCTCTACGGAGGGTTGACTGAGGAGCTTCCCATGAGTTGCTTATCCGAGAAATCAGTCGGGTTCCAGTGTCATGACAATATTAACAAGGCTAAGTGGCGTTTTCATTGTTGTGTATCAAAACTGTGTGATGATAACATCTTACCCACCATTACATTAAGGTATGGAGAACTTTTGATATTTCAAGGAGTTGAAGGACAGAAGATAATCTTGTTCTAGGCAGTACAAACTATTTGATGCCACAAAATTCTGGATGCTTGAGAGAAGGAGCTTTCTTACTCTTCTCGTGTGTTCCCCTATACCACCGTGCAGGAGACTGGGCGCACAGTAAGCACTTTACAAACTTGTGAGTGGTTGATGTATAGCTAACCTCTACTTAAAAACATTTTAATTGAGTCAGTTAATATTAATTAATTTTTTTATTACTTTTTTCAGTTGAAGGAATTCAAAATATAATAACTGTCCTACCAATTTAGTGGTTCTTTTGTTCAGTGCTCTTGTTTAGTGGCAAATGAGATGTTTTATTCATAATGCTGAGAAATTTTTCTAGATATCAAGTTCTTCAAGCAAGAATATAAATATGGCCTAATTTAGACTATGAAGATATATCAAAATATGTTTATTCATGTGGCCCCCAAGAAGGAAGGTTATAAACAAGGGCAAAACAAGGTTTTATAAACATATGATGTCAAAAGAGCCCATCTAATTCTTTCTCTTACAGTAAGAAATGGTTGTTGAGACATTATTTCCTATTCAAGCTTGTTTATCTATAAAGCCAGTAACAATCTTAACTTCTCTCTTTAAAAGGCTGAAAGTAAATGGTTCAGTTGCCTGAACAACTACGTCTGGGACATTCATTGCTTACATAGCTCTTTTGTAATTTAATCCTGTAAAATCCTTTAAATCACATTAAAACATACAAACAATTTCTGTCTTATCAATGTTGATCTCACATGGCCCAGTCTTAAAACTAGGAAGCCAAATAGTCATGTCATCTTATTTTGTAGTAGATACATAATAATAAAATGCAGTGCAACATTTTTACATCTTAGCCAGGTTTTGGGGTACCATTCCAACACCCATGTTACACTTTTGCCTAGTTTATAGCACAGGCCTTCATTTTATTTTAAATAGCAAATGAAGAGTTAGACAGGGGGATACTTGAGCACTCTTGCATACTTGTTGAAACTTCTTTTTTAAAAGTTTTGTGCATGTAAGGGAGGTATTTTAACAGAAAAAATAGTCTGGGAGAACTGGAAAAGTTTGCCTATGGTCATAAAATTCTGGGAATTTGGACAGTTATAAGTTGAGGTAGGATGCCCTCAGGAAAGCATTAGTTCAGCTTACTCTGAAGAATGGACTACTTTGGAGTAATTTTTACTAGCAGTAACCTTCAGAGAAAAGCATAGTTGTGAAATCATTTTTGGAATTAAACAAGACATGCTATTTACATGTATGCACCAAATGATGAAGTCACTGATTTTGTGATTTCTAGAAACATTTGGTTTCTGTGTTGAGACTTTGAGCCTACTGTTTGAACAACTGCTGCACTTTCTCTTTTATCTCCAAGCACTGGCACCCACATCTGTGGTGTACGCCCCAGTTTCAGACTGCCTAAGATTTAGTAAGTGGATCCCTCATCTCAGCTCTAAGCCCTTAACAGCAATTGCTTGGTTTCACTCCCCAGACTTGCTTCTCAGTGGCATAGGACGTGATAAATACACAAAAGCATCAACCAAAAAAGTGAATTAAATTGTGTTTAGCAAATTTTTTTGGCACAAGATGTTGGACATACTTGAAAGGGTGTGAAAGATATTATGTAGCAACAATTGGGAATAACAACTTAATGTCTTCACAAATATTGCAAGTCTTATAATTATTCAAAATTACTCTTACATCACAATCATAATAATGAACACTTTCATGGTACTTATATGTGCCTGGTCTGATCCTCAGTACTTTATATAGATTAATGCACAGAAACCTAAAACGAGTGGAACTATTATATCCCCTTGTTACAGAAAAAGGAAAACAAGACACTGAACAGTTAAATAACTTGTCCAAGATTACACAGCCAGAAAGTGGTGGTGTTGGGATGCAAGCCCAGGACACAAACCAGGTACTCTTCTTTATGGCAGATGATTATGGTTGCATGAAAGAGCTCTTGGAATTTCCATCATGAAAATATAATTTAAATCACCCTACTTATGAGCCATGGCCTGTTAGAACAACTATAAATACAGAAGAACTATAACTGTTAACTAATAGCAAGTGACATCACAATGTTTAATTTTGGTTGAAAATGAGCATTAGCAGATTGCAAATATGGGCTGATAATGAATGTGCAAGACTCTGAAATAATTTGAAATTTGGTAGTTATATTTTTCCACCTGATTTAAACCACTAGAAAAATGTCATATTAATTAGGTAATTGTTACAGTGGGTTAAAGTTAACCCAAATCTTTCTAGAAAATTAAATCTTGTCTCCTATTGATGATTCTTCAGTCAACCCCAGAGTTACATATTAATAATCTACTAACATTCGAGCTACTCATTCATTCCCATGGTGGGGCAAACATCCTGGATAAGGCCGATTTGTCCATGTCCCCCTCAGATGTTAGGCTCTTTTAACCATATCCAGGATGGAGAGATAAAAATGTATATGTAGTATTGAGAAAATTAGAAATGCATTAGGAATATGCATTAAGAATAGCATACGATCATTTGTTAAATGACTTCTTTGTTTTCTTTCTTTAAAAAAGAATTTTCTTTTATAATTCAAAATATTATGTAGAATTTTAAAAATTAAAGCTAACAAAATACCAGATATAAAACTTCATTGTCTTAAACTGGAATAGACTTATTGATGTTTCCCAAAGAGAATTATGGATGTTTCCCAGGTACCACCCGTCCTCTCAGAGTTGAAGTCTAATGCATCTTCATAAATCCTGAAGAAAGACAGGATATTCGTCTCTTCAGATTATAGCCAACAATCATTCCATTGTTTGCTTTTCAAACAAGTTAGTAGTAAAACTCATAATTTTTTTTCAGCTAGTTGTAAAATATGCTACTTCAGATTCTTTACTAAATTATTTCTTAGCTGGACCCTAAAACTGTAGTACAGTTTTAGGACAAGACAAAAGGCAAATTATTCTGTTGGTAAACAGTATAAGTTCATTCTGCAAGCGTTTTATTATTGGCTCTGAAATATAGACAGAAAGAGCTAGAAGTTTAAGAGCACCTAGGATAAAGATAAAGGTGAAAAGAAAAGTTACTTTCTGGTAGCAACTTAATTTTCCTAGTTATTTTGAGCCCACATTTGAATGTCAGGTTGTCCAGCTGTATGTGGAGATATGCAGACAGCATCGCTTGTCATTTCGTTCTCTGTACATTTCACCCCCCAGGTAACCAAGGCAACAGGTCACACATAGGTAGATACTCGGAGTGCAGAGCTCACGGTTAACGGCCACAAATAACTTCTTTTGTGATCTACTGAGTAAGGTATTAAGAGAGATGAGATTATGGGCCTCACAGGTTTGGTGACTGGGGTGAGCCCCGTGAGACCAGGGCCAGGGTGGACACCGAGGCACTGACATGAATAGACCCACGTATACATGAAGCACATCAGACCTCAGTGACATTCATTTCCAAGCTATTAGGTTACTGAGGAAGGAGCCTTACCCGGGCCTTCTGCTCCATTTCTAGCATTAATCTTTCATGTTGCTCAGCTATGGCCAGTGTCGCAGAATGGACCTTCTGATAGATCATTTCTCCTTCCCTTGTTTGAAAAGTGAATAGTCCTTCTCCTGTGTCACACATTCTGTGAGAACAGAGATAGGGAAAGAAATGGGTCTTCATGCGTAACAGATTTCCCCGTCCAAGATGCCCTTGCCCTTGTGTTACCTCCTCCTTAACTTTCACCGGAGTTAGTGAAGCAGATTCCTCCTTGACCAAACCAACCAAAAATCTCTTCTTTAAATGGTACGTGAGAATGGAACTAAGGGTGAAAATCCATGTATATCTGGATTTTTAAAGATGAGTGTTCGCAACAGTGTAAAGGAACAGATAAAAAGTGATTTAGGTAATGGCAGTGCATGCCTTAACAATATTTAAAGAGTAAAAGCCAATAGATATTTTCTTTAGGGGTTTTTAAGTTTGTGGTATAATATAGCACTATCACCTATGAGTTGATAGTTCCTGAAATTTAAAGAACTTAAGAAAAATCTGCAATTTTATACTCAATGGAACCAAGGAGAAGACCATATATTTTTTATACATTTTTAGTTTTATACATTTTTTAGTTATGGATTTGCATACATAGCCTGAATCTTTTATTTAAACTGAGTAATTCTTAAGTAAATCTTGGTGTAGCCTAGGGTACAGCATAGCATAAAGGAGACTCAATATGAATATGAGAATATTTGGGTTGAACTTTGTTTGTGCCACTTACCAGCAGTGTGACCTTGGGCAAGTTATTCAACTTACCTATAACCATTTTCTATACCCCTAAAAAGAAATAATAATAGGGCCCATCTCATAAGATTCTTACAAAGGTTAAAAGAGTTGACACAAAAAATATTACAGTGTTGCTTAGCACATATTAAGTGCTCAAAAATATTAGCTATTACTAATTTTATCATAGAGAAAGTTTGTAACTAATCTAAATATCTACCATAAAGAAATGGCTGGATTAATTATAGTATTTTTATTTGCTATTGTGATACAGACTATTATGCTATTATGATACAATATTGTGGACAGGCTATTATGCAGCTATTACTATGTCATTTCTGAGGGCCTATAATAACATTAAAATTCTTATGTAAATGCAGGAAAAAAATCAGAATACAAATTCTTTTTCAATCATCTGATTATAATTATCTTTTTAAATCATAATTTTTCATTGGAAAAAACTCACCGACAAGTTGTTAGTAATAGGATTATAGGTATGCTTTATTAACAAAGACTAATTCTGAAATGAAAAAATATTTTAAATTAATATTTTAAGCCAGCTTTTGAAAATAATTGAAGGACTTCAGAAAGAACCACCCAGTGTCAATATGGTGTTAATACTCAGATATTGGATATTAACTGGATTTCTGTGCTGTTGGTTTTCAGGTTATAAAATCAAAATATTCACGAGGACAAACTATTTCTTCAAGCACCAAAAAGATTTTAGATTCTTGTCTATGATTCTCCAAGGGATTTTTAGTAGAAAAGAAATGTCTCAAGAGGCTTCAGACATTACAGAGGCTGCAACTGTGGTCCCTTAGGGCCTCATAGAGCCAGCACTTAGCTTCTCTGAAAGAGATCTTAATAAAATCCACACAGCGTGAAATGGAAAGTCTGGGGAAAAAATGAAGAGTTTTCACAAAGTGAAACAAATGAGCTTGCTTTGTTGATTCAGAGGAGTAAGGAAATCCAACAGCAGCAGCAGCAAAACCATTGATAAGTAGTGGGTGCGTCTTATTTGAAGTTGAGTTTTGTTCACTGTCATCTGAAAAACACTGCTTTTTAGCCTTTGGAAATGGAGATAATGAAGACACAAATTGTTATTCCATGTTCAGTCATTGAGATGTAAAGCTCTAATGCCTATCCATTTTTGGGGACTTAACTCTGCCCAGTGGGGGAGTCTGAATGCTTACAGGAGGGTTTTTTTTTCAGTCTCTGAACTAAAAACTTCTGTAAACTTCATCCTTTGATCAAGAAATAAGTTACTTAAAATATTAACATAACAAGTAAAGAAACTTTAAGTAGAAGATGTTCCTTCTTCAATGTTTGTACTTAAGCCAAGCTGAATGTCATGTTTATGACTTTTGCCACCTGTGTTGGAATAGCTTATGTTTACCTGGTTACTGTTTAAAATGTGGATGTGGTTTTGGGGGCTGTTAGGGGACAGATACAGAGACTTTTTCATATCTTTCTAAACAGTTTTGTGGTAGCAAGCCAATACTAGAGGAGATGATGAGGAGAAAGATGAAATAATTTTGATGGCTTTTGACTTGGTCCTCAAGGTGTGGTCCACAGACCAGCAGCATCTTCCTTGCTGGGAGTGTGTCCTGACCACCAAGTCTGGATCTACATTTTAACAAGTCCCTGGTGAATCATATGCACGTCATAATTTAAGATTCACTGGCCTACAGAACTCTTTCCACAGGTCTTTCGTTGAAGAGGAGTGGAAAATGACATGTGGGACCCAAATGAGGACATATTAGAAGCCATATTTGTACAGCTTTTTCAGACTGTGATATGTAAAACTGAAGGTTAGAAAGGAAGAAATATGGCAAAAAGGGCAAACAACCACAAAGAATTCTGTCCTTAACTTGGGAAGAACAAAAACAGAGGTGTTAGTTACACTTGAATCTCCCAACTCCGGGGCCAACAACATACACATTCCTCAACTGCATTCATTTCGTGAAAAAGTGAAAATATAAATGATGTTTGTCCTGACTCCAAACTAGAATTCTGTTGATATCTGTAGACAATTACAAATGTTTTTGCTCTTTATATGGAATTTATTTATACAAAGTTAATATTTTTCTTATCTAAAATAAGATGATGAAGAATATAATCTCTTAGGTGTCTTTGAGCTCTGAGGAATAGTCTAGGGCCTCATAAAAATTCTAAGAGGTAAATAGGACTGACATACTTATTTTAAGGGTTTTTTTGACATTGTGATATATGGGAAATTATAACAGTATAAGATTCAAAAGACTAGGACACAAATTTCAACCATCATGCCAGGGCCTGTTGTAAAAATTTATCACATATTTTTCAAGTAGGTACTATAAGCCAGGCACCATCTTGGGTTTGGGGATGAATATGAGGGAAAAATATACATGGCCCATTGCCTCTGAAGCTTTTCAAGTAGTGGGGGAAGAAAAGCATTGATCAAAGAATCACACATTACTATAGGATGTACTGCTGCGGAGAAGTAAAGAGCCATGAATAAGGCAATGGGGGATTGACCTGAGCCAGTTATTTTACCTATTGACTCCTCATCAATACAACAGGACAACAAAGTTCTTGTCACAGGTTTTTTTTTTTTTTTTTTAATTAAATGAAGTAATGTACGTAATAGTGGTCAGGAAAGGGTTAATTTAGCAGGTCTGTGTTACTCAAACCCTGCACATTCCAAAGAATCCTGTTTTCAGGATGGATCCTTTGCCAGTTCCTAGGATATAACCTTTGAGCTTTTGGAATATTCTGCCTATTTCTGTTAAGTCTGGGGCCTTCGGCCATGCTGTACTAGTTTGACCAGATAAATTTATTCCAACAATGTGAGAGTGAATGCCTGTTTTAACTCTGATGGAGGCTGGAGTCTTAAATAGCTGAGGTCAGTCCTGGGGGTGCTGCATGCCTACATGACTGACCCCCAATAAAAATCTTGGACACCAAGGCTCAGGGGAGCTTCCCTGGTTGACTGCACTTCGTGTGTTGTCACACATCATTGCTGAGAGAATTAAGTGCGTCCTCATGCAACACCACTGGGGGTGGGGGGGGCCTGGAAGCTTTGCCTGGTCTTCATCCCTTGTGCCTTTTCCCTTTGCTGATTTTAATCTGTATCTCTCGTTGTAAACCATACTGTGAGTATATCTTTTTCTGAGTCTTATTAGTCTTTCAGAGAGTCACTGATCTGGAGGCTGGTCTTAGGAACCCCTTCCTCTGAGATAGCAGCAACATGTGGTAGGTTGTCAATATATTTAAATATAGTAGGAATCTAAAAATCCTAGTCTTTTCTCTAAATGGCTGTTTTTCACATTACATTCCTCTAGACAGTCTAAGTGAGTATCCTGTCTTTCCTTATCCCACCTCACCACTCACATCCAGAGTCACTTGAAATAGCAGTACTGTTGGTCTTGTCTCTGCTGTGTTCTAATAAATAACGGAGAGCTAGAAATCATGGGGATGTATGCATTCATAGGAAACTGAACTCCAAGTGAGGCACCCCGCTATTCATGGCTCCTATGGTTTCCTTCAAGGGGAGAAATAGCCCTAACATATGGCACCCTGGAGGAATTTTCCTGGAGAAAAGTCCCTAGCCTGTTACTATTAGACCACACCCTCCTTCTTCTGCCTGTAAATCTCTCTACAAAACTTGGCTGTCTACAGAGTGACTTCAAAATGCCAGTCTTCTTTCCAAATGACACACACAAGAAATTTACCAGGTCAAAAATTATGGAGACACTTTTTACTTTTAAAAAGTAAGCATAGATACTTTAAAAGAATTCTTTATAGGTCTCTAGATGAAATTTTGCTACAGATGAATTAGTTGACCTCTGGAAATTTTGTCCATCTTCACAGCTGTATAATTTCATTCTTACTCTATGTTTTGCAATATTGCATACATATTTAATAACCAAATATTTATCCTCCATGTACACAGAAATTTTAAACTCTCAGCAATGGCGTAAGCAGGAGCATGTTCCTGAAAACCCAGTGGTGTCTCTGTTCAGTATTTAAAATTTAATGTTTGATTATGGAAAGTAATGAAATTCTTAAAAGCACAGCTTTTCTGCAGAGCAGTTAAAACCAATTAACACTTTAATTCTGTTAACAGTGTAATCTTTATTGTCATTTAATGACACTAGCATTTTACTTTTTTTTAGCTGCTATGAAAAGATTGGTTACTCAGGTGAGTCAGACTTTGATCTGTGCTGAGAAACTCTGAGAAAAATGGACAAACAGACTAAAGCAACAATATAGAAAGTCAAGAAATAGACCCAATTCATTATGAGAGTTAAATATATGATTAAAGTACAATCTCAAATGAGTGAGATGAAATTGGACTCTTTAATAAACTGTTGGATGCTAGCCATTTGGGGAAAAATATTTGAATCTATGTCTCCAACTCCACTGATATAAATTCCAGACAAAGCAAATGGGAAAAAAAGTGCTAGAAGAAAATATCAAAAAATTTCTATATAAACTCAGAAAGAAGGGATTTTAAGCTAGGATTCAAATTTAAAAAGTGACCAAAAAAGTTTGATGAATCTGCCTGTGAAAATATTTTAAAAAGAGGGAAATCATAAGATATCCTAAGGCAAATAAAAACTAGAAAAACATTTGACACTCATAACACTGATAAGTTCTCATCTATAAAATAGGTATGGTGTCAGTACTTTTAGTACATTTTCATGGGGTTGTTTGAGCATTAAATGAATTAATGTATGTAAATCCTAAAACAGTGCCTGTAATTTATCATTATTATTATTCACTGACTACTACTACTATTAATATTATTATTACCACTACTACTGAAATAGTTGTATTTCTAAAATATGTTGCTAGATGAAAAGACAAAGTGAAAATAATACAAATAGCATGCTAACATTTGTGTAAAAACTTTGTGTGGGACAAAATTGCAGTTAAACAGGAGGAATAAGTTCAAGAGATCTATTGTACAACGTGGTGACTATAGTTAATAACAATATATGTATTCTTAAAAAATGCTAAGAGAATGGATAAGTGTTCTCACCACAAAAAAATAACTATATGAGGTAATGCGTATGTTAATTAACTAGATTTAGTAATTCCACGATGTATATAGACTTCAAAACATCAGGTTGTACAAAATAAATACATACAATTTTATCTCTCAGTGTAAAAAAAATGTAAGTGTGGGAAGGATTTATACGCATCCTTGCTTGTACATACATGAAACTCTGGAAGGATGCACAAAAAACTAGTAACAGTGTTATTTATCGGGGGTGAAGTCAAACAGATGGGAGGAATATTTTCACTGATACCTCGTTACATAATTGATCAAATTAAATAAAGAAATGTTATTGATTTATTAATTGAATTTAAATTTTACAGCACGGTTTCACAGGACTCTGACAGGGCTGTTGTGAAGATGTAGTGTTTCTAATATGCGCAGTTCAGTCTCTGTCACTTAGCAAAAACACTTTTACTATTAAACTTATAAAATAGCGTACTGATCATTATGGCCCCCCTTGTGATTTAAACATCCACCCACCAACACTGTATAAACATTTATATATACATTTAATCTCTTTCTGGTGTGGCACTGACATCTGGTCCGATTTTCAAAAGGACCAGCTTTGCAAAGAGTTCTGGTTTGTAATGCATTGAAACAGCAATAATAGCTAGCATTCACGGAGCAGGGACTCATGCCAGCCACAGTGATAGGCAAGGTAAGTGCAGTGCCTCATTGAGCCTCATAACTAGGACACCTTACTTCCCATTTTACAGAAAACACTTTAAAGGCAGTTAAAGAATTTGCCCAAAGTCATTAACATGTATGTAGCTGAGCTGTGATCCAAACCTAGCCACTGTGATTTTGGAGGATAACCTCATTACCACTAAGCTAGATTGCATTTATCCAAGATGAGATGCAGAATAGTATGCATAGTTCTTTCATCATGGAACTTCTTGTAGTGGAGAAAGAACATTGGACAGCAGCTAGAATAAAAAAAACCTCCAAGGCTCTCTCCCTCCTTGCTGCTGTTTCTTTTCTGTCAAATCAGGTTCCCGAGACATATACCTAAATGGATGCACCAGTAAAATACACATTAAAGTAAATCAATCTATCAAACTCCTGAATTGGAATCAAACCCTCCCTGTACTTCATGTGAAGTCCGTTGTAAGGAGGAAGGTTTACTAGAGCATTTGCCATCTTCTCCTGCCTCTTGACTGGACTACTGTTTGCCTCAAACATTCATTGCATATGGTGGCAGTTCTCTGCTGATTTCACCCAGAAAAGTTGAGAAACCTGTGCCTACAAGAAAATCTTGGTTTTAGTCCAGGCTCTGCTGCAGATTTACTTTGTGAAATGCCATTTGAACCTCTATAAAATTAAGTTTTAAAGGAAGGAGTTGACTTAAACGGTTTCTAAGGTACAAATTTGTGCCCAAACTCTACAATTCCTCCACCTGTGTACTCAGTGATGGCACAATTAAAGTCATATTAATTAAAATATCTCTATCTTTTCACATATTTCCAAAGTTTTAACTTTATCCCATTTACTTTTTCTTACTTTCAAGTTTTTGCTTTTGGTTTTCAATAAGAAAGCCACTTGAGTCTGCCTGAAACAATCTGGAGTTCTGGTCTTAGTGAATCTTTGAAAAGATATACCTATAAGATGCTCTTCTATTTATCTTACTTTATGCCTTGAAAATTCAGAATTGAAAAATTCATTATGTGAAGATGTAAAGTACACCATAAGGCTTTAGTTGCCATTTAATTACCTCAATTCATTATCACAAATTATTACCATCATATTATTATATGGTTACATGTTAGTGAGGGTTTAGTAGAAAAAACATTTAAAAAGATTTGCAGATAATTTTATATTCATCCTGTATACATGTCTCCTGGAGGCTTCATTATAAAAATATTGGATATTCCATGAGTATTCAGAATTTTAACATTTTTAACCCTCAAAGACAATCACAGAAAACATCCAATGTACTCCATAAATGTTTGTTGACCAAAGTAACTTGAAAATTATCAATATGATGGCTACATAATAAGTACTGATTTTATAGTTCCTGATAGAAAACAAAACAAAATATAAGAGAAGCCTTTTTTTTTGAAGAATGGTCCCATGGTACTGGTATATTCTTCTGAATGGAGTAGACAAAACAGTTAAAATAACTATTGAGAACTGACACGCTCATAAGCTCCCAGCTGACGTACACTTGTTCTATTTTAAAATTGTTTGAGGGAGACTGTATGTATATTATGTGGATAGCTAGAGATATATACTCAAACCAATTTTTCTAGGGGAAGAGCTAATAACAAAGCAAGTCAAGCAGAAGCTTGAATTCTATCATTTACAAATTATACTTTCCTTTTAAATGAACTTAACTGCCAAGTTATGGTTGGAAAATTTTTACAGTTTAACATGCGATTTACTAGTATTTAGTCAGTGAATTATAGAAGAAGAATTATGTTTTTCCTCAGCATTTTGAGGGGAACCTAAAAATATGATCATTATATTCCCTCAGAGCAAAGGAACATGTAATCAGGGTTTAAAAATTATATTTTTATTCCCCTTTTGCTTTAAATATAGTTAAGATAATTTTATAATTATGTGAAAGGTACTTTCAGTATCACAACTGACTATAGGGGAAAGTCAAAATATTATAGCCAAATAGAAAAGAAATTTAAAACTGTATTTGATTTTACATTGACCAAGGCTTGCTTTTTCTTCTTAGGTTAGATTTATTCATCAACATTTTTTTGGACACTAACCACTTATCAGGCATTGTATTAAATTTTGGATTTTCAGAGATAACTGTATTAATTTTTTCTATGACAGGTATAACTTTAAAAAAATATTTAAAAAATAAATAAGTAAATAAACATTAATTCATGGGTTGCATTTGCTCTGATATACACACATTTAATTTTCTAATTAGAAACTCAGTGAGTAGATGATTATATGAAATATATAATGACATGATAACATATTCTGTGGATTAAAAACTATTGGATTGGTTATCCTTATTATGTTAAAGTTTTCTCTAGAGAGTTTTAGTTGACAGATCACTGGTGGAGCAAAATTTTTTTTATTGGCCTTATCAAAACAAGCCACCTATAAAATGGCACAACACAAATCATTCTAAGATCCTGGGGGGCAAATACTGACTAGTATTATAAAAGATGTAGACATATATTTAAGCTATATCTTTTTAATTTGTTTTGAAATAAAAATTAAAATTTACTGATGATGGAAAAAATGACTCTACTTAAGTTTTTAAAAGTTAAAGAATTTCAAATGCAATTACCTAGATGTTTTATAATTTCAAATGTCATTCCCATTTAGTAAATTTTAAAGCTTCAATTTTTAACTTCATCTAAAACTTCAAATTGTCTTACTTAAACAAATTGAAAAAGTTAGTGAACAGATAGTTTGAATTTACCTTCAAAGTAGAAGCTGAGAAATGAAATAAATATTTCCCCATTTAAAATAAAAGTATCAATCATTTTATATTATTCCTTGATATCTTTGGCCTTAGATATAAGATTTTAGTGCTCATTGTTTCTTCCTAATGTATCTTAGTTTAAGAAGTGACCAGTCATCTCTGTGTTTCCCCTGCTGAATCAGGTATAAATGTGTATTACAGTTCTTCTAATATGTCACCACCTTTATTTTTACATGCCTTTTTCCCAACTAGACTTATTCCCTGAAAGCAGAGGTGTGTGGGGATGAAAGGAAAAATTAGAGCAAACCTATAGAGGGTAGGCCACTCAGTTCATGAAAGGGGACGTTGCTATTTGATACTGAGGGTGGGGTTTCCGCCCAGGATCCCATAGAAGTTAAGTAGAGTGCCAGATCGCTGAGCGGGAATTCCAAGAATATTCCTCATTGCTACTTTTGTTCCAGTTGTTTTGGCTTTTTACTTGGATATATCTGCGTATCTTCCCTACCAATTGTCTTCCCTTTTTCCTTCCATATTGATTTATCCTTTCTCTAAGCTTCCTGAAAAACCTTATCAAGTATGTTCTCTCCATTATCTTAACATATATTTATTTTATCCTTATTTCTTCCTGTGGCTTCTTGCCTTGACTTTGAAGGATTCTTCTTTTTGAAAGCTTTTATTAGATTTTGCAATAAAACTTTTAGAGCCACTCTATTCTGAAATTTGAGGATGGTGTGTCTTCTTTATCTATTTCCTGATGTGTTGCTTCATAGACCCCGTTTTTACATTTTTATTTGCCCTCACATTTGGAGGCATGTATCTAGCTTTAGTATTTGAACAGATCATAAGTGGGACCTTCCCTCGGCTGTGCACATTCTTCCCTTCGTGAGAGCCAATTCGCAGCTTCAGTCCACAGCTGGAGTCCAGACCAACATGATCCCAGTGCTCGTTTCTTGCTGGTGCTCATCTACCTCATTTTGGGAATTGAACTGAGATAGTTTCCTATCTCCTGTTAGACCTTATGGTTCTAATTGTAAAAGAAAAAAATGATAAAGTCTGATCAAGCCTATCTTGGTTAATATTTTGAATATAAAACCTTTACTTCTTGCTAAAGAGACAAATATGTTGGTAGAAAAGAACAACAGGGGCAGACATAATAAATGAAAAATAATTTCTTCATTGACACTAATTCATGTAATGGTAAAAAAAAAAATCTAAAACAATCCAAAACTTGAGTCCTTTAATAGAATAAGGAAAACTTAAATGAAATAACAAAGCCAGATTTGACATAGAAAATATAGAATCTTTGGTTGAAGTGAATGTGCCTGTTGGAATTCAGTATTTTTGCTATTGTGTTAACTCAATAAATTGCATTGTGTTCTGGAGTTCTATCATTGGTCGACTTTCCATCTTTCTATCCATACTTTTTTCTGGTCACTCTTGTCCATCATCATGATTTTAACTACCACTATTTGCTGAATGGCATTTCTTCTGATTTTCTAAGCCTTATTCCCAACGATTTGGTATCCTAGAAGTAAGTGAAAGTAAAAATATTCAAAACTGATAGCATTGACTTAATATCAAGGCTGCCTCTTTCCATTTTATTTTGTAAATTGATGAATGAATAATTTTTCCCATTACCTAAGGAAAATATGTGGGAATCATCATAAATACCTTTTTATCTCACAGAGTATCAGCTTCTGCCCTGCTCCGGGCGCACACTTCTACACTCCAGCCTTCCTAAACCACTTGGCATTGTCTTAATGAACTATTATGTCACATGTCTTCACAACTTTGCTCCTGCTGTTCTCTCTGTCAGGAAACCTGCTCCAGACCTGTTCTGCCTTTGAGATCATCCTCTATACTCAGATCAAATATACATATGACAAACCAGTATCTTCTATTGGTCTGTGTCTCTAGAGATCCCTGACTATACAGCAGGTGTGTCTTTGCCTTCCACCTTCTCCTGCCCTCCTCTAAGCCAGTGGAAATCTGACGTCCCAACTCTAGGGAGTTTGAGAGTGATGAGTGGGATCCACTGCATTTGCTGTCCTTGATGTCACAAAAATCATGTTGGTGGTTGAAAGATCAAAGAATGAAGAAAGACTAGAAATGAAGAATTTTTTTCTGTTTTCATGTTTGCTTCACTATAGACATTGTCTTCAAGGTCTCTTTCTGCTGAGATCCACATGGAATTTCACTCTTGGAGTCAGCTTGTAGTGAGAAGGTAAGAAAAATACTATCCGCCAGACCCAAGGAACCATTTTCTCTTCCCCAAACAGCTGTAGACACAGCAGGACTGGCATAATGAGGGCAGGAGAAGATTACTTTGGTGTAATGGGTAACTTTTCTTTTTTCAGTATACTTAGTACTTTTCTCTACTGAGAAAGCATTATGGATACTTTTTCCCAAATTTAACAAGGGTTTTTATTTGCCTTGAGGAGTATTATTACAGCAAAATAAATATGAAGTCAATCTTTTGTTTCTGAAATTCAGAGTGAGATTTGAGTCACTAGCCAGGCAGACTTTGATGAATTTGTGAAGGGTAAGTATAGATGATTAAATGTTTTACTATAAGTCATAGCTAGAGTGGGATTAGAACATGACTTAAGAGGAGACCCTGTTCTGTCTGGAGCTGGGTGGCTGTGGGAAAGAGAAGGGACAACAAGCTAGAAAGCATTGAGTGAGGCTTGTATATCCTGATGACTTTTATCTGAGTGGAAATTCTGGAGAAGGCAGGAATGTATAATAAATTGGTGTCTAGATAGGTGAGCTAAAGACTATGCTTCTGCCTCCCCAGTGCCTACGTTTGGCTGCAGGGCATCCAGAAATTCCTCTGGAGAGGACTGGAGTCGAGAAGACGTTATGAGGACTCTAGGATGAAAGAACTGACCAGAACCTGTGGTTCCAGTGGAGAGTAATGGCATAGCCCCACAAAGCCCAAAGGAGCACAGCTACATTGCAGCAGATGCCAGGCTGAGACAGACCAGACCAGACGATGCTTGGATCTGAGGGTTTTTTCACTCTGTAAGGCCATATAAGACTTGTGTGTGTTCAAACACCAAACTACATACAACTGGGAAGAAGGTGCAGAAAACAGTACAGTACCAAGATGAATCATCTTTAAAAAAGCAATTAAAAATGACAAGTTAAAATAACCTTCTTCCCAGTGGGATTCATGAGAAATATTAAATAGAAAATAAAAAGTTAATACTTTCTTAACTCTACTGAGTTATGTTATACTCTTGAGCCTGCTACAGTTGTAAAAACAGTTGCAATTTCAAATAGTAACACCTTCACTCCTTTGTCTATGAAAATTATTGGCAAAGGTTTTCATTTACTGTGATCTCACGCTTTTCAAATCAGATCTGCAGTTTTTCCATGAATTTGGACAGAAAATATTTTTCCTCTATTGCTGCCTATACCTCTTTCTAATTCTTCCACTATATTGTTCCTGGCTTCTACAACTACTTGAGGGTGTGGAATGAACTGAATATATTTTGATTAGTATTATCACTAAAGAGGCTCTTGTCATTGTTAGAAAGCCACAAAAAAGCCATAACTGGAAATGTGTTCTTAGGTGTTGAGCGTATAGGATGTTTTATGCTAGAATGGGTTCCGATGACCTAGATTTCAGCCACTTAAAAAAGAATCTGTTATGGTCTGAATGTTTTGTGTTTCCCCCAAATCCATGTGTTGAAATCTGGTTCTCAGTGTGATGGTATCAAGAGGGGGTGCCTTTGGGAGGCCCTGCCCTCATGAATTGGATTAGTGCCCTTATAAAAGAAGCCCAGATGAGCTTGTTTGTCCTTCCACCATGTGAGGACACAGTGTGAAGCTCCCATCTCAGAGGAGCGGACTCCTACCAGGCACCAAATCTGACGGCACCTTGATCTTGAACTTCCCAGCTTTGAGAACTGTGAGAAGGAATATTTGTTGTTTATAAGCCACCCAGTTTATGGTATTTTTTAGAGCAGTCCAAATGGACTAAGACAGAGTCCAACAATAAAGAAAAGGTCACGAGGGCGAGGCATATTTAGGCACTAGGATCCTTTCTGCTGTGGCCATTCATATCTGAAATGAGGAGGGTATGAATTATAGGCTAAACACAACGTCTTGGGTGAGATTCATGCTTGTTAAGAAACTGGAGGAACAGTATGGGGCGAGAGGGAGAAGGAGCGAGAGCAGCAAATATGCAAAAGGTTAAAGAACAAAAAGACAAATGAGAGAGGTCAGTGAGTCACATGGTGATAAAAATCAACAAGGAATGAGCCCAGAAAGTAATTTTTCAAACAAGAGCACTTTTCAGTGAACAAGTTGCTATATCCTGGGGACAGGAAAGGGCATGGGAGCGAGAAAGAAGGGAGTGAAGATCAGAACTAGCAGAGGAAACAGAGTCAAATTTAAAACAAGAGAATTACTTTCAAAGTCCCATCCTCACAGAATATGTAAACCTCTCTCATCGCTCATGCTGCCCACGGTTCTGGCGAGTGAACTGCCTGTGCTGTCCTGACAGCTTAAGCTGCTGGCGGGAGAGACAGTCATATTCTCCCCGTTGAGTGACGTAAGCCGTGAGACGCAGGGGCAGCGACACCAGTGTCAGGTGGCCAGTTGGGAAAGACAAGAAGCAGAAGACAGAGACACCTTGGTGGGGGTGTGCGGCCTCGTCCTGAACTCCATCTTGCCCAATACCAGACACACTTTGTTTCATATCTTTGGATTCCATAAGGTTTCTGATAATGGGGGCTGATCCACATTTTAAACAAACACTTGAGGTAATTTCTGTATATTTAAGTGTGAAACTAGTGCTTTTCGAGTAAGCCCAAGAGAGTTTCCTGCTCTTTTCAAGCAGAGGAGAGAACCAAGGGCTGCAGGGAGCCTTGTGACAGGACCAAAGTCTCCTTCTGCTTGTTTTCCTTCAACAAACATTTATCCACCGCGTCACGCATTATATGCAAGGCACTGTGCCCAGCCACGCACGGGCCACAGGCTGATGGGTGGCGATCGGGAAAGCCACCGGAATGAGTAAGAGTCTGGTGCTTATTTGGAGTCGTTTATAGTCCATCTGCCACCTCCAGGTCACCGCATCTCCACAACTGGACCAAATTAATTTCGTTCATGTTTTCAGAAATATCTTCAGTTACTAATTAAACACCTTCAAGAGAGTTGAGGGACTCACGGTAGGAATGAATGAATCACTTATGTAACTGGGAAGTATTTATAGAAATAGAGTTTCGATTTTCCGGAGAGGGCCATTTCAAGTATGTAGCCGCGAGAGCCATTACAGCGCTGCTTTTGCAAGCCACTGGGCTGCATGCAAATGTCAGTGTCCGGGTGAGTCTGGAGGAGGAAAGGAGACAAAGGAATCCTCAGTAGCAGACAATAGCCACTTAACATTCCTTATGATTTTGGAGAGAGCTGGTTGAAGCACCTCATGCAGCTGAGTTAACAGCCAGATCCCCTCTGGACTCTTCAGGCACCTCCTTCTTGAGTGGGTAGGTTAAGGCTGGGGAGAAAGAACAAGCTGGCCACCTTGCTCCCTCTCCTGCCCCAGCCAGAGATGAAATTCTCTGCAAGCCTGAAGGAGGTGGGAGTTTACTGGAGTCTTTTCTGCTGTTCTCAACTCAGCACCAACTGTTGTAAAGAATGGAATAAAAATGCCATAAGGAAAGTAACTGAGAGAAATTTACTCTTTTACCCTTGAGACCTAATGGGAATTCAAGCAATATACATTTTATTTTATTTTTCTTAATGGTCAAAGCCCTTGGCTGCATATTGTAAATACCTATCATGGATCAAAGCAATCTTAGCGAACAATATTTCTTCCGGCTTTGCTAGTTGCTAAAGCTCCGTGGAATGTTCATTTTAAATGCCATCTTCTCTATGAACAAAAGATTGTTTGCTGCTAAGTAACACCTATAGGATTTCATTTTCCTCATTGTATATAAGGATGAATTATAGAAATTCAATTATATAAAGTTTTATATTGCTCTGTTGTCTATGATTTTAAATGCTTGAGCTATAAAATTTTCTATTATTTATACAATTCATACTATCTTTTCCATCCAGGGATTGATTATACATTTCAATTCCCAGTGATTATTTCTCTTGCTATTTTCATTAGGCTTTCCTACAAATTGAAGGGGAGAAGGAATTAGTAAGGTAGAAAACCAGAGAGAATTAAAAAGCAAATCTCCTGTGTTTCTTTTCAATTAGTATCACGTCAGTGGACGCGGTAAAGGTTTTGAGACAAGACATAAAAGGTTGAGCTGCACTGGGGTACACAAAGCTGCAGTAAGGAAGACTTACAAAGTTAAAACGATGCCTTCAGAAGGCATTGTTTCCCCATGTAGCATCCTGGGGAAACACAGATGAGTCAAAGGGCTTGAGCCCATCTCGGATGCCTTGGAAAAGTCACCTGACCTCCACATCTGTGGCCGCTCACCTCTAAAACTACTTGCCTTACACACCTTAGAGGATTACTGTGAGGATCAAAATATGAATGCATTTTGAGCGTTGTCAAGCACTACGAAGTGATATTATTAGTGTGATTATGAGAGATGGTTTCACAGGAGCACTATACTAACTGGCGAGCTAAAACATTCTCCTTCGCAAATATTTTTTTGCTGCGCTTTTGAATATCACCAGCCTCTGCTACATCCCCCAGTGATGTTGCATTTTCTATGTTTAGAGATGGCGTTTCCTGTTCTCAAACTGTGACCCACAATACCTCTGACAGGCCCAATCACACCCTAGCGTGTGTTCTATCAAACTACCAATTCTCCCCGTCAGAGAATTTGCCTGTGAAAAACTGCTTCCCCTGGTAAAGTGGCAGCTTTCCACGGGGGAAATCTCCCTCTGCTTCCACCAACACAAGACAACATTTGAGAAGGGAACAAAAAACACTTTGCTATTTCACCAGCTCATGTAAAGGTCATTTTTCAACCTGTTTCTCTTGCATTGGAAGGGGTTGCTTATATAGCTCTAGTAATGTTGCCTTTTTGAATTCATTTTTGTTCTCAGGGGTTGTGCTATCTTTCCCCTATAGCAAGTTTCATTATATTTATTCCAGCAGAGCATGCAGATGATGTAGTTAGAATTGCAGGTAAAATAACTCATTACTATACCTATTGTCAGCTTTCTGCATATTTAATAGAAATGTGGTATAAAAATATTTATAATTGATTAGGATTGGAATAAATGAAAAAGATTTAGTTTCTGATTTTGGATTTGGATGACTATATATTTTTTCTCTGGGGTTCTCTTTAAAAATGTGTCAATTTTCCTTGCCACAAAGAGTAAGAAAACAGAATTTCTTTTAGGGAATATTTCTTATTTCTGTAGTATTTTTATATTATTGCAGGGTTCATTTTGAACCAGTTTTACTAGCAAATAGAGCAGTGATATATGTTTCCTCAGGATCCTGTGCTGTCGTTTTAGATTTTGGTGCTGAATATTTGTTACTAATATTTTAAATTAACATAAATGTGCTTGAATTTAACTTTAGCGATATGAAGTATTTTGCTATTAATGTAAAGGCATGCCAAAGAAAATAATCTATTACTTACAATTTAAATTTTCTAGTTGAAAAAAAGAGTTCTGGATTCAGTCTCCATAGACAGGGGTTTCTATTCTGGGTTGTGCTAATAATGACTTATGTGACCTTGGATGTATTAGTTGTTCTCTATTCATACCCTGATATCTATTCTCTATCCTTCCTTGTCTTGTCTCTCTGGCACTGTGCCCTGAAAAGCTGACTTCTACAAGTCTCTCCAAGATAGGTACCAAAGAAATGGGCATTTGGGGGAAAGGACATAGTAGTTGTCTCTAAAACTTGGTCATTAATGTCCTCCCTAGTTTTAGATCAAAGGAAAAAAGTGCCCAGGCTGAAACAGTAGGCTATATTCTCTGCTGATGTCCCCCTCACTAAGAGGAGTTGCTAGGTTGTTTGAAGGCACTCATTTCAAGATAAGAATAATAACTTACTTGGATAACACCCTCTTTTATAAATATGAACCAAAAGTTCAAAGGTATAAATGTTAACAGTATTAACATCATTTTCTTCCCTGAAGAACATATTAAGTATATCAGAGCTCCTCAACAGTGACCAAAATTGACACACAGTCCCAAACATATGATTTCATTTTGTAGTCTGGAATCAAATTAAGATCTCCATTGAAAAGAGATTTGAAATACCTCCCTATCTTTTTTGAGGGAGGTTTCAATTTCCCGAGTTACCGTAATATTCCAAATCCATACGTACCCTTGAACTGAGGCTTTGCAGTCTAAGATTTCTCTTATAAAGTAAGCCTCTTTGTTTAAAGACCCATCAAACAGGTTTTATCCAGTATATTCATAGTTCACACTACAGAGAATAAACTTTCAATGATCCTTTAGCTTCAATCTATTTAAGAAGACAGCACTGTTTAAATTATGTAGTTTTATATTTATACACATATATATATTTAAGTTGTCTTCTGTAACTGCAAGAAAAATAATTCTTTAGTGGTTATTTTCTCTATTTTTTGTTCTCATCAATAAATGTATAAAATACATGCTTTAAGTAAATAATGCTTCTATTGCATTTTAAAAATTCCTTCCATAGCTTTTGACTTAAAAGGAGAGAAAAAAAAATTCCTTCCAAGGGAGAAAGTTTAGGAAAGAACTAACATAATTAGCATTTTTTGATGGATGGCTAGTGTCAAGACACAGAGATGAAAGTGCTTATTGCAGTTAAAGAATGCACCTGAACGTGTTCTGCAAACAACAGCACAATGTGATTGAAGAAAATAAATTAAGCTTATTTATTGTTTTATACAGCCAAAGCATCATTGTTCCTACTTTTATAATTTCTATTGTCTTAAGCATATTTTTATTGAAAACTTTATGTTTATTTCCTTTTAAAGTTTTGGTCAGATCTATAGTTAGTTACCTTGGAACCTCTGCTGAGTACTTCATGAAGCACCTGCCATTTGAAGAGGAGGTAAACCAAAATAAAAACTTCTGACTCTTCAAGTAAATATTTGACTTAGGCTACACAGATCTTCAAATAATTAAGCAAATACTTCCTGAGTGCCTAGTATGTGTCAGGAATACATATGCTTGTTGGAGAAAAGAACTTTTAGGGAAGGACTTTAGGTATATATTCTACAACATTTACTGAAGCAAACTCCTGACAATAACACAGGAGGGAACTTTTAAATCTAGATATTTGTATATCACAGGTACATGAGGATAGGTTCTTTTTTAAGGCCTGAAGAAGACAAGCTTTGAAATTTATATGCAATCTTTTTTGCTAGTGAACACAAACAACATTAATAATAAAAATGATAAGAAAGCCAAGGTTGAACCTACAAATACATATTTTGGACAGGCTGCATATAGGGCATTTCAAAGAACAAAAGAAAAATTTCCCTCCATTCTGGTTGTATTTAGTCCTCTATATAGGCATCCACATATTTTACCTGTTTAGGTTTTAAAGTATCTACATTTGATTAAAATAGTCACTTTGGAATTGCCTTACAGATAATATTTTAAAGTTTGGTTTTGATTTTAAGAAATAGTTTTTAAGGAAACAAAGCCATACAATCACCATGCTAACCTTATTGCAAAAACCAGAATCCAACAACTATAAAATTTTGTGAGTATTTGATGAGATAAATGGATTAAGTATATATCTATGTAAATTATGGCAAAAAATTAGACAGACTTTCAACTATATGAATTCATATCTGAGTATCCCTTAGGAAATTAGTCAGTTTTGATATTCTGTGCCAATGGTAACTAAAATTTAAATGATCTGCATTTTAGATTAAGATTTTCTATTTATCACCTGAGCAATTCTTTGAAAATTTCTTCATTGTCTTAAGCAAGTACATTTAAATTTAGAATTAGCATATAGGATCAAAAGGGGAATGCAAGCATCAATACAAACAAGCATTTCCCTGATGACCACCACTTACCGTAATCTTATTACCTGGCACACTTTCCTTTCAGTTCAGAAATGGGGAGGTACAGACTATGAGTTCAAAGTTGGCCTAAATATCATCAGTGCAAGTCTTGCGTTGGGTAAATCATGGTTCCAAGCTTGATCTTTAAAGCACGTTTTGCTGGTGGGAATCAATGCTATTGTAAAACCAGTGCTCAGACACGTGGAGCCTAGGACTTTTAGGCATAGATTACATTTTACTTTCATCAATTTTAGCTGTATTCTTTCCATTGCTAAGATCATAGAATTATTAAGATCCAGCATTTATTAAACCATTATACTGCGCTCCCAATGTCTTCACTTTCACTTAGATTTTGAGCAGAGATTCCAGTTTTCCTTTTTGTCAAAATCTAGTATATTCACGTATCCATTAGGAAGGTCATCCTGGTTCTCTTTTCTAGTATTCATCCGGGTCAATGCTGTCTTTAATCCCGTTAAAAAATCAGGGGCAAACAGAGGACCAGCAGACTGGAGATGCAGTAGGTGTTCATACTGAATGATATTGCGCTTACTTGAGTAGTAGAATTCATGACTAGGCAAGTTCTCCTCCACTTATTGGAGGTAAAGCTATGAACGCAACAGAAAGTGATTACTCACTCTTTGGTGGGCATGACATAAAATATCCTTCCCTTTTTAAGCTAAATAGGGGCTTGATCATAATAGCAGAGAAAGAATTTCTCTAACAATTTTATTACTTTGTTATTTCCAACCCTTGCCTCATAATTCCTTTCTTGATAAAATGTGCTCTGTTGTTATTTTCAACTCACGTAAGAGCTTACTGCTTTCTGAATAGAGGATTAAATGACTCAGTGTTGCTTCTTGCTGCATGGAAATTGCATGTTCCCTCCAACTTTCTGTCAGTTGCTGTGTGCTCTCACCCCAACTCTTCTCTTCCACTCACTCAAAATCACTTTGGCTCCTCAGGGAATCTCAGATGAAAGAAGAGGCAAATCTACTCCCCGGTGTCTCCAAGACTCAATAGGGACTCCACAAATTCCTCTGTCCTTGTCCCCAGTAGCTATTGTGATGTGAAGTTCTGCCACATAAGGTTGGACAAGGCAACTTTCTACTGATTTTAAAATCATCAAAAGAGTTACACTTCTTAAAGGAATATACTTAGAAAACACATTACTGTATTAACCATATTCTTTATTTTGTGTATTCAGATTCTTTAGCATCTAGTGCCTTGCTGACACTGAAGGGACTGCCTCTACCAGGGTTACACAATTCCTAGAGATAGTAAACAACTCACCCAAAGGTGGGCTTTTAAAATGCAAACCAACCAGTCTAGAACCCACACCCCCAGCCACCTCCTTTATCAGGCTCTTAAACTCTGGGGCCCTATCTATCTACCTACCTGCCCTAATCACTCCAGGGCCAGGCATCAGACAACTAGGAACAGCCTCCATGCCCCAGAGCCTGCTGAAATTAGTCAGACTAAACAATCTTAAACCTGTTTACCTTGGCTCACCAGTTCCACAACAAAGGCTCTTACCCATTTCCCTCTCCCTCTGCCCAGTACTTCCTTGTGTGGCGCCCCAGCGCCATGGCATGTGCCCTTCTCTTGGGAACTGTGAGTAACAAGCCATATTTTCAATGCAAATAATCTCCTGATCTGTTGACCTCATCATACCCAAGTAATAATAAAACTTATTAAAACAATTACCTATGTCCTCTAAGTAACTTTATATTTATTTATAAGCACTTAAGTGCAATATGAAATATATTTTCTCATTTTTTCTATCATTTTCATAATTTTTTTTTCATTTTTCAAAGTTTATATCTTACCCACTGAGAAATATAATTATAAATAGGCTTAATGAATACTTTTACACATTAATCTTTGTATTACAAAAGGTTTTTGTCATAAAAAATCACATTATGTAGGGATTAAAATCCAGGAATATATATACATTGGATTCCAGGAATTTATGGAATAAAATGAATCAATCTCTCTGCCTGTGGTACAGAAAGGGTTAGAGAGAACTATTCCTTAAAACCAGAACTCATGAGTTTATATGAATCAAGAAACTAAAATATGGTTTAAAATTCTTAGCTGGTGAGTGGGTGAAGGAGTTATAGTGTATTCATATGTTCATACCATAATAAAAAAGAATGAACTCCTATACTTGAAACAACATGGAAGAATCTAAAAAGCATTTTGCTAGGTGAAAGCAGCCAAATATACATTAAATTTCTTTCTAGAAAAAAGCAAAACTGTAGGGATAGAAATCAAATCAGTGCCCCCCAGGGGTTGGTGTGGGGTGGACAGTTTTGCTCACTTGGGTGTCCATTTGGGAATTAGAAATAATTCAGAAATTATTCTTAGCAAAAGGAGCAGAATTTGAAACACCATTCTAAGATAGGAGTACAATTGAAAAAAAAAAGTCAATTCCTGATTATAAGTAACCAGGGGAAGACATTTTTGTCAATTCTGCAGAAAGTCTGTTATCTAAAGCAATTTTGAGCAGCTATAGGCATAGTCTGAGAATTTTCTTTAAATAGCCATAAGGGTCTTGAAACAAAATAGGGACATTTTAAGGCAGATTAGCATAGGAAAAGAACAGTATAGACATAGTATAGAATTAGCAGAGCCTGTACAAATAAATACATAAAACGAAATAAAATCCTAGCTATTTCAGGTCAAGGTTTTCACTTTTTCCAAAGTGAAGAGGAAATAGAAACACCAATATTAGAACATTGTTGCAACATATTTATAGTTGATCATTTATAATTAAAGTAGTTACATATTAAATTGCCTCACAGTGGTCATTGTATAGTGACATTCTCAGCTAAATTTTTCCTATTAACTCTTCAAAGTATAGCATTAGGGAATAATATGGCTTAAATGGTCTCAAATTTTAATTCCCTCAATAATCTAGTAGGTAGAAAAGAGTACTTTCTCAACAAGGCACAGTTTTATCTGAGAGAGTTCTATGTCACACTTTGACCTCCGCAGGAGAGGCATCTCAGCATCTTAGCCTGCTTAGCATGGTTGGAGGAAATACAAATGAATCCATTTGAATAGATTTGAGACGTGGCTGCTGAAATGATATTGCTAAAGCATTCCTTTTTCTTCTGATTAGACTTATATTTACAAATAAATTAGTTAATTCCAACAGAATTACTCATATTTTGTTTTCCAGCTCTCTGCTGAATGAACCAGTTTCTGCCAATTGTCTTAATACAGGAGTAATAGAATGAAGACAACCACAGTAGCCTCAAAAATCATCAAGTGCACCAGTAGAATGGGTTCAAAGCAGAAATAGGAGAGCAAATAGAAAGTCAATGGGGACTTTCAGTGCTAACACGACTGATTCAGATCCTGACTTGACTTGTTTCAAATACAATTCCTTTACAGAGTAATGGAGCATGAGTCAGTTGCATGTAACTTTAGGGAGAGTCCTTTATTTCAAAGACTGTGAGGTTGGAAGAGATCATTCATCCGCAAAGCCAAATGTCGAAAGCTGTGCTTTTGAATCCCCATCAGGCCTGTGGTTAACATTGCACTTGACTAACATTGCACTTGACGGTTCTGCCACGCAGAACAGGGTGCGTGAGAAGTGGAGAACTGAAGCTCCTGCAATTGGAAAAGTTGCCAGTCCATATGCTGGTTTAGCATGTGTGCACACTGCCCTGGGACTTGATTGCTACTTTTTTTAAAAATAGAAAGCTCTGTTGTCCTTTAAGTTCAGTTACTGTCTTAAAATTTTAAAGAAGACATCAATGAGTCTTATGAATAATAAATGTGGCTCCCATTTACTGTGTGCTAACATTTTGTCGGGCACTGTGATAATTTCTTTACATGAGCATCATCTCACTTAATGCTAAAGACAACCACATGGCCTGGGCAAAATTAATCTCAGGTTTTTAGATGAGAAAACTGATGCTCAAAGGAGTTAACTATCTTGCACAAGGTAATTTTAATCCAGACTGGTTTGCCTGCAGATTTTCTATTCTAGTTTAAACCACTTCATTATATGATCCTAGTGTCAGAAATGTATAATGTAATAGTGCCAAATTTAGTCAGATATAAAGGCTTTTTTATTCTAGTGATTTTTCCTAGGTAATGGGTTTCCCATATTATATTTATTACATAAAATAACACATAAAAATAAATATACAAAATAAGTTCCTGTGACAGTTATTTGATTTAAGTGTACATATATTATTTGTATCAAAACTTTCTTGATTTATCTATTCTTGGAGTAATTCTGTGAGCCAATGAAAGCATAATTCAACTTACCTAAATTCTTTACATATTTACAAATACGCTCATCACATTTTGGAGAATGTCACTGCATAAATTAAATATTTATCATATAAAAATATTGCTAAGTATTTAAAGATCAAGGTGAATTGCTCTGCAAAATCTCTTTCTAAACTCTTTTTACTCAACAACTGTGGCGTATTGGTATTTATAAACATCTATTTGCAACATCTATTTTATTTACTATTTAATCTTGTGACCAGATGTATTGCTAAAAAATATGTATTTTTAAGGATTACTCATTTTTAAGAAACATTAATGAACCATAATTTCTGTCCTAAATTTATTTTCCTTATTCCCTGTCAACCATTTTGAGCATATTGGTGGGTGAGCCAATAAAAAGGGTGAAATTATCAAAAGTTTTACTAACTGTCAATTTTTCTCACTAATAGAAACAATCAAGTGGCACAGACAAAGCAGGAGGAGGTCTGAGATATCCAAGGCAGCTCCATGGGACCTTGCTTCTGGCTTTGGATGTGCACTATCTGACTTAGATTACATGAGGTCTCTAAGTGAAGTATCTGACTAATACACCCAACAAGAAGTGTTTGAGTTAGGAAATATTTTTATTGTATATCCCAGATGTTTAGTTTAAGAGGTATTCTCCAGGGATCTCTGGCCTCTAAGTCCATGAATTGTAGGTTTGTTTACCATAGGTAATCCTAAACTAGGAGCATCCTGCTAAGAGCATTCCATAGATAAGGAATCTCTTCCTAGCAAATATCATCAGTCTATTTACCAGAGGGTCACTCACCAGCATATTTACAAGGAAATTAGACCAGATCACCTTCTGTCCTCTTGGAGGTCTCTTCAGTGGTACTCAGGAGAGAAATGGATCACAGATCAGGTGCTTAAATTCCTCTACCATAGTGGGATACCTTATTGAATCCAGAATGTATGTGTATCACTTTGCTGGGGGTACTGATGAGGTTAGGGCTAAGATTGGGGTTTTAATTCCTATGTGGTCCAGGCATCACTATATGTCATCCCGTGATATACCACAACACTAATGCAGACCCACCATCTTGGGAGTGAGTTTTACTGATTCAATTTGAAAAGGAGAAGGTGTAAAAACATATGAGATGGTTATATAAATCCAGCACACCAATGGGTGAGGTAATTAAACAGATACAAAAGTGAGCACGTACAGATGCAAGTTTTGTGAGGCTCAAAGCTTATATAACCTTGGAGGCCCTTTTACTGTAATAAGAAGAATAGAAAATAAATATTTTATATGACAAAAATATATGATCACCTATGTGAACAGAGTGCAAGGGCCCTTCTTAGTAGTCTACATGAATAGTCTACAGAATCCACACAAGACTAAAAGTCAGGAAAGATTTTTTCTTCTACTACTTCTGACTGAAGTGATATTGTCTCTTTTCCTACTTGACTTGATATTAACCTTACAAAATGCAATAAAATTAATTTATTTGACATTTTTTGATGTATGATTAAAACATACCAAGTGATGGATGAGAAAGTAAACATGTGATGCCCCGAGGAGTATTTGGACAAACAAATGTCAAATGAAAATAGATTGTTCAGAATTTGAAAGAGCAAATATATTTTCTTACTAAAGAATAGGGTAATGGTATATTCCATATCTAATAATTGTAGTCCAAGTTAATACTATTTATCAAAAAAAAATGATTCAGAGGCTATACCAGCTCATTGGTTCATTTTTTATCAATATGAAAAATAAAATTTAGTAAAAAGTTCTACAAACAACTTTATTTTTAATAACTGTATGGAAATTATGATGGTTTTTAATCATAAGTTTAAAAAGGGTGATTTTATTTGAATATCTGTTACCTTGTTGATCTTAAAAGATTCCACTATCATCAGAATTTTATTTCCATATGTAATGAGTTCCATATGTGCTAACTGCCTACTAATTCTACTTGTAAATTAAAATACTAATTTTGAAATAGGCCTGAAGGAAAGTGTATCATGAACTCAGGGTCTCTGTGCACTTGTTTTCTTTGTTCCTCTTAAATGATGCCAATTTGAAGTGCCTTAGAAAGCCCATGCTCCAGGTGCCATATATGGAAAATGAATTTGGAAGCGTTTTCTCACTTCTACTTGAAGTGTTAATTAACTGTAATAATTAATAATATTCTCCTGGATCTGTAGATCTAGCCTGAAGAATAACACCAGGAAAACCAAAGCTAGAGGGCAGATCTGCAGCAAACGTGGAGCCTTGTGCTCCCACAGCACCCGTCATCTTGTGTGTCTTCTATCAAGATAACCTTGGGTCGAGTGAAAATAGAGCCAGATTTGAATAAACCAAGTTACAGATTTAACCTAAGCCAACTGTTCACAGTAAAATAAAGAGAACAAAAAATATCCAATTTCATTTGTGGTTTAAGTGCTTTCTGGTCTCATAGAAAAATATCCTATGATAGACTGAATTATCTTTTAAGGCAACTATCAATCCATGATCCACTTAGAAATACTCATGAAAAATTCTAGTGTCTGGAAGTGTTGAACTATGTTTTTGTTCTAAATTTAACACTTACTTTGTTTTTCATAATCTCATATCCCCTTGTGGCAAAAGATATAACGTCTTTCCATCATCTATTACTAACTGCTGCTGGAAACAATGAACATCCATTACATAAGTTACTTCCTTTGACCTACACTCATGAAAATTAAGAAGTATTAGCAAAGCTATGTTATAATAATAAGAAAATGTGGTTTTGTAGCACTAGTAGATTTGGACTGGTGCTACTCTGTACTGGGGCAAACTGACTGTGGTTCTTGAGTTTTATTCCCTTCATTTGTGATAATAAGGACTGGAATACCTATTTTGAAAGACTTTTGTGCTGGAATGTATGTGAGAATTAGACCAGTCTTTGGAATATTAGTTTTTTCCCTTTTTAACCTTTTTTTTAACCTCTTCTGATCTGTTTCATTTATACTAAGGGAAATTATTGAATTAAATAAATGTATAAATTTAAATAAAAATCAAGTGGTCAGGAAGTTATAACAAGATAGTGAAAATCTAAGCCAATAAAAATATTAAAAGGAAATATAACAGCAAAATAATAATTTTGGAAGAGCTGATTTTGACACAATTTCAATTTTCTTTACAACATGAAAAGTATTATTTTTCTTTACTCTTTTGCTGATGCTGAAAAACCCAGATAATTCTAAATTTTTAAATTTTAGAGAAATATAGGACTAGCTTAAAATGTGCATTGTGAATTAATTACTACCATGATTAAGTGTATATAATATGATGTGTGTCTGATACAGATAAAGATACTGGTGAATTCACAATCTTTATCTGGAAGTTATTCAACTCCAAGAAAAAAATAATCTTGTAAAGACAAACGTAATTATAATTTTTTTCCTTTTTTAGACTTTTGTTGTGGAAGTTTTAACATCTGTCCAACAAAAGTAGATGACTGAGTACACATGTAGCAACCTATTTTTTTAAAATAGGAAACTATTGCAATAAAAAATGTGAAAAATTAACATTTATATCAAGGGTAAGTCAATTCATTTGACTAACTGAAGGCTATATATTTTCATTTGTAAGGGATTTTGACAAGACCAGGGCTATTTAACTAAAAATAATAATTTTAGCATTCCATTCCTAGTACTCATTGGTAAATTTTCAGCCTCACAGATTGTGAGACCAAAGCATGTGGTTATCACCTCCATTAAAATAAATGAACCCAGAGTCATACAATTGATCTTCTTGAGGGGCACATTAACTTGCTTTGAAAAGTCCTCTTAATAGTTTCACAAAATGGTATAAGTAGCTGTGACCAAACAGTGATACGTGCTTTGCCTCCATAGGTGATCACTTCCCCAGAAAGAACCCCTTTAGTGTGTTCATATTCAGCACACTGGATGAAATACAGACTCTATTTTGTATTGCACTCTGCAGCTCATGCTACAAAATCATGCTCTGTTGTTTTAGCTTCTTCATGGAAGAATGTTGATTTCTTCAAAAGAAGGGATCCTTTTTGATTCCCTCTATTGCCCTGTGCTGTGCTGTGCGTGTAAAAATTGGTGTTTGCTGAATTTAATCATTTCTTATATTTGTGTTACATCTGATAGCCTTCAGAGCCCTTGTTTCACAGCACATTATTTCATTTGATCCTCAAATCAGCACTGAAGGTGGACATAGCAGAATATATTTTTATCAAGTTCTCGTGGACAAAAAAATGAAACCTCAGAAAGGTTAATAGAATGTAACTGAGGGCACATGGAAAGTGCTGGCAGACTCAGAAGTCACGACTGAGTTGTCTGATTCATTCTCCCACATTGTTTTATATCATGATTGTTCAGACAATAATGACTTAGGTACACTGTTTATTTTAAATTATTAACCTCGTTAAAGGATTCATTATTAAAATAGCTTCCACAAAGTCACCAGATAGACATATCTAAAATTTAAATCTGTGTTTACTTGCCTGCATTAAAAGCAACTCCCTGCTGCCTATAAGATAAAGTCCAAGGTTTTTTTTGGCATGGTCTACAAAGCACTCCTGGTTCTGAGCCTTATCTGCCTTTCTAACAAAGTCTCTGCCCATTTTTTGCTTCTTACTCTAACCTCCAGCAGCAGAAAACCACTAATAAGGAACATCTATGCTCTGCCCATGCTGCCGATCCACTGGGCACACTCTGACACCTCTATCCCCAGACCAACCTCCCACTGTACCTTGAATAATTCCAACTCATTTTTTATGATTCTCTTTGCAGATCATCTCCTTCAGTGAACCTTTCCTACATCCCTTAAATTGAATTTGGTGCCCTTTTGCTAGACAGTACTGCTCTCCAAATGTTTCCTCATATCCAGTGCAGTCTGGGAGTCTTATGGCTAGTTCCTGACAAAGAGCTATGAACAGAAGGGATGTGTGCTTAAGCCAAAGCATTTATTTTTTGATGCAAGTGTTATACTGATTGCCCAGGATAGCTGCCCAGAATCAAAGTGGACTAGCTTGAGTGAGGAATAAATTCCCGTGGCATTAAACCATTGAGATGTTGTTACTTAAGGATAAGTCTATTTGATCCTAAGAGTGCTACTGTAATAAATAAATATAAAGCCCTGAAATAAGTGACACTGAAATAGTGGTTGGGCCAGGGATGAAGGAAAGGCGACACAAACGCTGGAAAAATGATATTATGCAGTGGTGAGACATTGGGTGAAACTCTTGCCTCTTAGTAAAACGTGTGGTAACTTGGCAGGCCAACTGCAGGTCTAATGAGCTTCTAGACTGTAGGGACAAATACAAATTAAAAATAAGTGGCTTAATTCTTCCAGTTGAAAATGGGGAAGGGAAAACGATTGCTTTTCCCTCCATTTTTCTTGAGGCATTTACTTTTGAAAACTTACAAGTACATTCTCTTCTCTTTGAAATGCATATAATGCTTTTGAAAACTAGATAGATCTTCTGTCAGCTTTAAGATCCTGAAATGCCTTTCTCAAGGATCCTCAACCACCTCTTTGACATGTAAACCTGTAGGGAGATAGCATCCCTATCTCTCGGTTTATGAGGGAGGGTGCGTGCCTAACTTCAGGGGCCACCTAGCTTCAAGTTGCAAAATTATCTCTCATCATAAAGATAGGAGAAGTTTGTTTTCCTCTGCAAAAAGCCAATTAGCTAACACAGATGGTCACCCCAATTACCAGGATGAGCCATGTGTGACAAATGGTGCTGTCAAGTTCTCCTACTTGAGACCAGTTATTGTTTATCTCGGAAACATGTATGCAATGGGCTGTATCTGCTTGGCTACATCAAAGGGTGAGATTTTCCTTCTGTCTTTGCAATCTCTTAGCAGATTGCCTGCAGTGCACATCACATTCTGGTTTAATAGCACTCAATAATAAGAGTGTTTTCTTTCTTTCCTACCTTTATAGAGAGAATTTCTGGGTTGGGAGAAGATTTTGTTTTTAATTTTATTTCCCCAACAACATCTAGGGGAAGAGATTATATAACAAAATGTTAATGGTGTTTGTTGACTGGCAAGGTACCACAAAGGAAGAGGCTTTCAAGAAAGAAATTAAGAATTTGTAAGCAAAAATGAAAGGGATTTGAAAAATCCAAAACCTTGCAAAATTGGAAGAGTTAATTAGTTTGAGACACCAAAGGGTAGGAGATAAAATTAAGAAAGTCTTTAAGTGACAGAAGCAAGTTAAAACGGCCTCAAGGAAAAAGGCAGATAAAGTGTGCAATCTCCACACCTGTTGCTAAAACCTCTCAATTGATTAAGGTGTGTCAAGGTAACAGGCAGTTTAGGGGTATGGTACCCATTCTAATCTATTAATTAGATAAAAATGACCCAGGGCAGAGAATTGATTTAGAGAGTCCTGCTCCTACAGAAGCCTGATGAAGTCAAGGAACCCTTTTCACATCAAAAGAGATTTGCTGAAATAAACAGCCAATCTGAGAAGTATGTCCCAAAAAACACTTTCCAAGTAGTGGGTATTACCCTTGGTAACTGTGATCAACTGGAATTAAATATACAAGCAGTCTGGTAAAATTTTGACAAACTTTTACAGGGAAAAAAATCCACAAATCAAAAATGTTTCTGACTTTTTAAGACTCAATAACCTTCAGATCTCTAATATAACATATTCTCTAACATAACTTCTCAGGGCAGAAACTTGCAGCATCTCCAAGAGAACATTTTCCCAAAGTCCAACTCAAATATGGCCAAGGAGGATAATGATAAAGGAAATTCTCCCAGAGGGTAGAGGGCAGAGCCGAGAGGAACAAAGGATAAACAAGTTCCTCCCAGAGAACAGAGTGAGGGCCCAGTCAGGGATCCGTGTTAGCTCTTGGGATAAAGACCCTCAGAATATCTAGTAAGCAGCATTTCAGAATTACCAGACCAGTGCCTGCTTGCTGCTTGTCTCCCCATCCTTTCCTGGAATGGTACTGTTTGCAGTGGCAGGCTTCCTGTCCCTCTTAAACCACTGGTCCTCATGTGGGGGTGGGTAGAGGCAGAAAATTTTTTTTTTTTGATCATTCTTTTGGAACCAAGAGAAGTCATATCTGGACCTGATACAGACATTGCTACAAATCACCTCCAGACTCTTGACTTTAAGCTAGAATCAGTGGCTGGATGGATGCTTTTGTGGGTTATGTCCCTTAGGGAAAGGTTGGGCATGTAGGAAGATGAGCGAAGAGGGATCTTTGCTGACCAGAAGAGGTGACTGTGACAGAGACAGTGATGCTTACCAAGTATTCCACGTACTCCCCTGCATCTGCCTGCCCCTCGCAGTTAGACGGGGCCATGTGAGACAATGCTCTGGACAATGGATATTAATGGAAGTAACATGCATTGCCTCTGTGCCAAACTACTTAAATGTTTTGTATTAGTCAGCTCAGGCTGTCATAGAAATACCACAGACCGGGTGGCTTAAACAACAGGAATTTATTTCTTCACAGCTCTAGAGGCTGCAAGTTTGAGATGAGGGTGCCAGGATGGTCGGCTTCTGGTGTGGGCTCTCTGCCAGGTGTGTTAGGTAGATAGTTAGGATCACTGACTCTCCTCAGGACAAGGATTCCCCATTTTGGTGCTGTTTTGAGCAACTGGGAAGAAGGATAAGGGAGGGCACTCCATTTTGGTGTTGCCCCACACTTAATCCTATCCCGAGCAACTGCTACACCTAGGGAAGGACAGAATACTTTATCAATCTAGGAATTCCCCAGCCCAGGCATAATAAGATTTAGAAAGTGACCTAGAGTAACCTAAGGGTAATTAATATGCCATTAGCTTGACTCTGCATTGCGGCTCACCCTCCCCAGGGGGGCTTTCTTAGAGGGAGGTTGTATATGCAGATGGAATTGAGGACACCTGTTGATCATTTGATGAGGTCCTACACCTCCCAAGAGCCCTCCTCCAGGCTGGGCTAATAAAAGGAAACAATCAGAGAAGTCAGGGAGGAATGAGTGGGTGAGTTTGTCTGTCTCTCTCCACTCATGGAGACAGACCCGTTTTATTCTACAATAAAGAGCTGCTCTTGTGAAACTGCTCCCTGCCTGAGGTTACTCCGTTGTATTGGCTTTGATGGTGATTTTTCCAAGAAAGGAGTTAGAGGATCAGGATAATAGTCTGGATTTGACACTTTAGTGTGTCTGGTCATTCTTCGGCCAAGAGCACACCAAGAACCGAGGGCAGACTCCCACCCCGACATCTTTGGTGCCGAAACCCAGGATTCTGACAGGTACAGATGGCCACCTTCTCCCTGTGTGCTCATATGGCCTTTCTTTGAAATGGAGTGGGGGAGGGAAGGCACTGGGGAGTGAGGAGATTCTCTCTTGTCCTCTTCTTATAAAGCCACCAATCCTACTGGGTTAGGATACCACCATTTTGACCTCATTTAACCTTAATTACCTCCATAAAGGCCCTATCTCCAACTATTAGTCACATTGGGGGTTAGGGCTACAACGTATGGATTTTGGGGAGACACAACTCAGTCCATAATGTGTCTGTTGGAGAATTTTCCCACCCTTTTCTCCTGCTGAGGCAACTAAGGTGGTCTAGTATTAAGATGTCTGGGTCATGACATTATAGCAGCCTCGGTTTCTGAAGCCAGGTGCCCTGGTGATTTGTCCCAGCCTGCATCAGACACGGTTTAAGTGAGAAGTAAACCTTTGTTGTGTTCAACCACCGAGATTTGGGGTTGACATTGTTATTATTTTTTAAATTACATTGCATAACTTAACCTATTTTCCCAATGCATAACCTTCCTGTGATTTATTTTATTACAATTCCTACATTACATTGTAATTATTCATTGATCTGTCTTTCCGGATACCCTCTGAGCTCATTAAGGTTAGGGACTAGGTGTTACCCATTTTTATTTCTCTATTTCTTTTTGCAGTGTTTGACAAATGAATAAAAGCAGCCCAGAGAATAAATGGGGTTTTTGATGTCACAAAAAGATTTAAATCATAAAGTCTAATAGAGTTTTAATTATATGGTATAGACTGTAGTCCCCAACCCCCAGGCTGTAGACCGGTACTGGTCTGTGGCTTGTTGGTGGGCGGGGGGTGCACAGCAGGAGGTGAGCGAGTAAGCGAAGCTTCATTGGTATTTACACCTGCTCCCCATCACTTGCATCACGGCCTGAGCTCCTCCTCCCCCCAGCCCCCGTGGAAAAATTGTCTTCCATGAAACTGGTCCCTGGTGCCCAAAAGGTTGGGGACTTCTGGACATAGGAAAGGCCTCTATGAAAATTTGCATCAGGGATGTATGTGACATTAAAAAATCATGGGTCTATATAAACCTTCCTTTAATTCCAAAGAAATAATGCTAAGACAAAACCTTTTAGGAACTTAGTGCATTTTCTTTTCCCATGTCTAATTTGGTAAATCTCTTGTTAGGATAATACTAGGACTAATTTTTTCCCTAGGATAAAGCATTAATTAAATGACTTAGGAAACTGTTCTTATCAATAAATGGAGGCTCTGATCTTAGTTTTTGCTCAATTAACTTTAAAGTCCAATATATTTTTGTTGAACCCACACATAGTTCAATGTGAATTGCTTTTCACTAATTGGTCTATCACTCTATAGGGATCACAGTGACAGTTCTGGTCTTGCTTTTAGGCTTTTTAATTCTCCTTCAGAAGGTTCCTAAGCTTTATTAATAGTTATTAAACCCAGGAATGATTTCTGAAATTGAGGGAATAAAATCAATGGAGAGAGATATGCAGTTCTGGTTTGATCCCCTCCTGTGATTGATGGAGGGCCACCACTTCCACGCCGAGACTCTTGTCTCTCATGAGACCATGCCCAACTAGCTTTATTTGAACAATGGAACCATTCATTGATTAATTTATTCATTCAATAGATACACATATTTATACATTTTAGAATTCCTGAAATTGGGGTGTATTTTGTTACTATTTATGACATCTATTGAATAGCATCATCCAATGGTTGTGGCCAGGTGGTGGTGGTGATGTAGCTGCTACTGCCTATGTGTACATGCCCACATTTTCCTCACTTCAGTTAAAGTTATGTGTGATGTTGGTGCCTCAGTTCTTGAGTTTAATTATATTTTAGTTTAAGTAATTGCAACTCTTCAATGTTTCAGTCATATGTTTTAGGACCATTTGAGAAGGGAATATGAGTCCTGCTTGCTGTCTAAAAACCTACTATAGACTCCTTCTGGTAGATGGGACCAGAGTATGCACCAAACAGCATAAAACTTGCAGGGTAGGAATCAATAGTTCAGAAGAACATCTTAGATTCACAGCAGTACACTCTTTTGTGGAGAAATGTGTACCACTACACTCTCGATGGCAAATAAAACAATATTTTGTGAAAAAAAAAATCCAGGGCATTGATAACTCTGGGTTGATTCAGAAGAATTGGACTCTGTATGTAAGGATGTTTTACAAATTCCTTAGTTAACACAGACTTTATACCTTCTATAATAAAATACAAATACATAATTTGTATTATGTATTTATATAATATATTATATATATTTTCATGCTTTTGTGTCATATTTAAGAACTCTCTGCTTTACCTTTCCTCTTAACTACATGATCACACATAAAGAAGAGAGGCTTCCTCTTCGTATCCCTGACCAAAAAACGTTTAAGGATAAATCAAGCATAATTATGATATCCCAGAATCCTTAATTATATGATATATATTAATAGCATTTGCTTCCGTTAACCATCTTCCCATGGGAACTCTATTGCAATATTTATGTATTATTTCACATTTCCAGTTGTTAAAAACCTGTAACCAGATTTTCTCCAGGTTTCTAAATAGAGGTAATATTATCAAAGTTAGCAAGGTACATATTTTAAACACCAATTTTGTAATATTAAGCATTGTGCTGAATATGGGTGATTACGTTTTGAACAATAATTTTATAAAAAAAGAATTTGGGGTTCACTTGAATTTTGTCATGCAGGCGTTTGAACTCATCCTGATTTTTGCTTACAATATTTATGAGGTAATATGAAGTAGAAATGCCATATCAGCAGTTAAAAAAGTAGTTTTGTCTTTCACAGGATAAAATTGCACATAATCATGAATTCTATGACTTTCTCTGTAGATCTGGTATCTTTTGTGGTTTTTTTGAGAAAATAAGCTTGCATGGCAAATTGGTTGTTTTTTACTCTTAAAATGCAAAGTTATGATCGTTATAGTAAAAAAGCAATTGCTCTGAGCTAATGTGAGACTATGAATTCATCTCCCAATGCCATGCCCTGCTGAGGATGATTCCACTGAAAGCTTCCTGGTCCTTACTCTCCCTCTGTCCTTGCACTGGGTGTGTGCTGCCTGAGACTTAGGGCATATCATTATACCATACTGAGGCATGTTCCTTCAGAATAAATGATCTAGATCCATTCCTACTGTTCATTGCTATATTTTAGTGATACACTAGAATTTAACAATGCATTTGAAAAAGTCTGTCAGCGAGAAAAGAGTATTTTGACATATCCAATTGTATTACTTTTCAGTGCACATAAGAATATAAATAAATGGCTAAAATTTATACCAAGTGATATGCCTTGTGCAATGAGCTAACAGAATAAAACCTGGAAAATATAGGTCTTCGGTTTGATGTGCTAGGATAACTGGCCATGCCTCACCACCAGTCTGTCCTCTAAATTGTCCCCAATCTCATCACCAGTACCACTACCAGTTTAGACCCATGGAATACAATGTCCCACTTTTATTTCTCTGGGTCAAGCATGGACAATACCTTCTGGCCTTGGCTCCCTTTAACAAGAGTGAGATCATCTGGAATTTACAAAACAGATGCAGAAAATTATGGTCAATATCAATCATTAAAAAGCAAAGGAAACCCAAAATTCAGAGAAGGAAAAAAACCCCAAATGTACTGTGTACAAAAGGACAAATCTTCAATCTCAAAGACAAAGGAACAAAGAAAAAAGAAAAGGAAAAAAAAATCAGGAGATACCAAATTTCTCTATCAAAATAGAAAGATCTTAAAAAATTAATGTGGGCAGGTATAAATGGTGTGAAAATTCTGAATAATATATACAAGAAAGAAAACTTCTTGTTACTTAAAATCTTGATTAGAAGCCTATTGCAATGATGGAACAGATGAGATAGTTAAATTGTTCTACATTGAAAAACAAATAGGTGTACCCAGGAGAAAGATCCAGGAGAGGCGATCCTGGAGGTAGTGTTGTTCAGTAATGAAAAAAACAAAAACAAAAACAAAAACAAAAAACAAAAAATAACATTAATACATTAACTTTTAAGGCCATTAAAAAATGTATCATAGATTTCAGGTCAGTGAATCTCTGAAAGATATCAACCCATTTTCATAATCATATAATTTTTAAAATAGTGTACAATGCCTAAAAATATTCATTTTCTTATGAGAATTTTTATTTACCAGTAGTTACCAGAGTGCGATTCCTATTACACTCTCAACGTCTCGGCAAACAGAAATAGTTGAACAAGCTCATAGCTACTAAGTAAACACAGGATCCAAGGCTATTCAGAGAAATCAAAGCAGTAGAGGCTTTAATATTGCCTTAGTGCAAAAGGGCTCCAGACTGGTAAAATTATTCCAGCTCAGGGTCTTTTTTTTTTGGCTCCTTAAAAATTTTAAGAGACATATGACCTATGCTAGATGGATATTATTAGAATCTGACCTTGAATAAATATTTAACAGTTTTGTAAGAAGAAAGTTATAAACTTAAAATTGTTACATCAAATGCAATGTAACCTCACTATAATTTCCTTGTAAGACCATGAATTCATCTTAAGAATGTGATAAATTACGTCCTCCGTGTGCAGACTGAATGCACATCTCTTTCTTATATAGAATCCCTAAACCTAAGTCTTATCGTGGGTCTGTGACAACAATATCACAAAGGGGTCATAACCTAGAGACACTGATTTGGTTAGTTGTAGCTCATGTCTAAATCCACGTCTATGAATAATGATTGTGAAGCAAGTATTTCAGGCAGTTATGGATTCCAACTATATGCTGTGATCAAGGAACAAACATATTTGTCTAAAAAACAAAATTTAAATAATTTTATATAAAATTTTAAAAAATATTGTTTTATTTAAAAACTCACAAAAATAATGCAAGGACATAGTGTATTTAATTTTATAGGAATCCTATGGCTTGTGTATATACCCAAAATACAGTATTGTAATAATATTGTAACATGTTGCATTATTAACATAATTACAAAACTAGTTTGATGCTAGTGTAAGAGACTGAAATTATTTTGAATGGGGTAATTACCATGCCATAGAATTAACACAGTTTTATTTAGATTATCAACAGGGCCTCAAGGAAGTATGTATTTGGTAACTTCTACCCTTTATAAAAACAATGGTCATCCCGGGCAATGATGGACAGACGCTTTCCTTCGGGATCTATCTAATATACACCTCCTGCACTTGGTCGCTTACCTGCCTGACTCAAATGTGAACCATGTTGAATCCCGACCATATCTCCTCAGTGAGCTGAGAGGCCACATCACCAGTTTGACCTTGGCATTGTGGATATCCCAGAGATAGATATTCTCGTGAGTGATCTGCATTGTGCATTCACCATAAATATCCAAATTTGGTGTAGGCATAAGATACACATTGAATCGTTCTGCAAAGAAACAAAGAATGGAGAAAATTAAGTGAAAAGAGGTACGGCTGTCTATGGCAATACTGTATCAATTTGTATATCTAAAGAATTCGGAAAGCATTATCATGTCCCTTGGTGATACCGATATACATTGCAAAACACTACCTGTTTCCATTTTGTGTATGAGAAAAGGAGTTCATTAAAGTATTTTTAATTATTCATTCATTCACTCATTCTACAAATTTTCATTGCATGCATTCTGTATGGTGAGGAATAAGTAGTTAAATTGTACAATGGAAAAATAAGGGCAAAAGCTAAGCGAGTCTCTGCTGGAATTGTGCTTACTGTCTGTCTTTTCACACAGTCTAAGTGGATATCACAGATACAATTCCTGAGGGAGGTCTTATTTACTCTAAGAAAGACCTTACTCAATTTTACCTTTGTGACATGAAGTATTTAATGTGCACTCAGACTGACTCACTAACTACTTAAACACTGCAAAGATAATTTCGTTTGTATCTCAAAACAAATTGTAATCATGGTCAAATTCAGCATATGATAACTGCAAATATTCATTACTGCCTCCTGCAGGACTTAAGACATTACTTTAGTAAGCAAAATAAAAAGACATAAACCCTTCTTGTTATACTGTAGAACTCTCCAGTCTTAACTTTTGATGCTATTTCTTGCAACCTTTGAAAGAAATCCTAAGAAATATTATTTTCAATTTTCAAATATTCAAAATCCATTCTCTCCAATGGATTTCAGATTCAATTAAAAAGTGAACTAATTTAATCCAGCAAAAAACTAGGCACATAGAGATGAGGGCAACACATCAAGTTACCTACCCATACTTCATTAAATTCCATTATAGTGAAGAAGGAATTTTTCTGCCTTTGCTATGAATAAATTTTTTATTCCCTCAGTAGCATAAAATGTTGTTTTACTAAAATTTGTTAAGGTTCTTACTAGAAAGACCATTTCAAAGTGGAGTGGTTAAAATGGTCTTCACTAAAATGATATTTTAAAATGTTTACCTTTGTGAAACAATTCCATCAGGCATGCATTTTAAATCACTCTCTAATCATGCTACTTTTAAAATTTAAGTTTTTTTGGTTTTTATTGCCTACAGTGCTGGTTTTCAGACTTTAGTGTGCATCAAAACTACCAGGACGACTTGTTTAAAAACAGATTGCTGAGCCTCCTCCACCCTGTAGGTCTGAGTTGGAAACAGATGATTTACATTTCTACTTACTCCCAGGGGATGTTGACACTGCTGCTCTGGGGACAACACTTTGAGAACTGTTGATTTATGACATTTTAAAATATTGCCAGGGAAGTAGCAATGTTAGTGAAATCATGAGGAATGCCTTTGAAAAGTGATGCTATGTTCTGGTAGAACAAACTAACACATTTTTTTTTCAAAACTATTCTCTAATATCTGCTTTAAATAAATTAATCCCATCTCAACTGACTCATGTCTGATTTGGTGAGAAAGTTCTCATGCCAATTGGACCAAGAGAAAAGACAGGGACATAGAAAGAAAGCATATGAAAGATAGTTTATAATTCACCAGGATATGTATATTATTATACAATTATTTTTAAAGGCAATCAACAATAAAAACATTATTAAAAAGGACTAAACAGTTCATTTCCAAATAGCCAAAAGTATTAGAAAGGAAACTAATTGTCCAAATAATGATAATAATATCCTAAAATGTGAATAAAAATGCTACTCATCTTGTGAAGATTGCTGAATGTGTAGGAAGAACTAAATTTTTGAAAAGATTATGTAAAAACAAATATCAGAATAAAATGTGTTCATTCACATAAGCTGTAAAATTATAGAGCTACAATATCCCAAATGCATTGTCCATGAATTTATTGGTAAAATTTAGGGTCTCATATTAGCTGATATATGAGAAAATACAATTATAAATGGCCAAAACAATGACCAAGGTGGAATATTTGTTAAACTAAGTATTACGTCCAACAAAGATACTGACTAGTATCGAATCTGCCATTACGTTCCCAAGGGCATTTTTACACTAGGACTGGGTTACGAGGACCAAAGGATGGATTACGAGGTCCAAAGGAATAGATCGTGCCCAGAGAAGGCCTGGGACACAGGGATAAGGGTGCAACCACAAGAAAAGGTTTGGTCAGACGGAACAGATCAAGGTCTGGCGAGAAAGGGTAGCTGCACTCAGAAAACGGCCAGAGAAAAGGGGCAATGAGGCCCCAGGAGGAGTGTGGGGAGGCTGGATGTGGTGTCAGCCCTAAGGACGACTGAGAACTTCCTTTCCAGTTGTAAGCTTTTAAATAGATCTAGTCTGAGCAGGAACGGATCCATGGGTAGCTATTGGTCTGGGCCAGGTAGGTGGAGGTAAGTGAGAAACAGGGTCAGAGATGGGGGTTCTAACATGAAGCAAGACCATCTAGTCAGTAGAAATAAATAAGCAGAAAATAGAAGGATGATGAGCCCTTCAGTTTCTTGATAATTACCATTTTGTGAGAGTAGAGATGGAAAATTCTTTTTAATGGAGAACCACACAGAAAAACAGACATACCTACTCAGCTATGTTTTGCTTATAATAAATAGAAATATTTTTAAAAAAGACTTTTGGAATTTACATATTAATAATACATAGTGAACATTCAGTGCATTCTGATTGCATGAACATAAAATGCATCTTTTGTATATGAGTTTGCTTAGAAGAAATTTAGAAAATGTCTATTGGATGCCAATACATTCTTTTTTCTTTTCTTTTTTTTTCCTTTTATTTCAGAATATTATGGGGGTACAACACTTTGTTTATATATATTGCCCATGCACTGACCATGTCAAACCTACAATCGTGGACATCCCCCAAACTGTGTGCTCCGCACCCATTCAGTGAGAATTTTCCCATCCCCTAGACTCCTCTCCTGCCTGCCCGCCCCCTGATGAATATTATTGCCATGTGTGACATAAGTATTGATCAGTTAGTACCAATTTGATGGTGAGTACCAGTGGTGCTTGTTTTTCCATTCTGTGATACTTCACTTCGAAGAATGGGCTCTAGCTCCATCTAGCACAATACCAGATGTGTTAATTCACTGTTGTTTTTTATTGCTGAGTAATACTTCTTGATAAACATATACCAAATTTTATTAATCCACTCACGTATTGATGGGCACTTGGGTTGTTTCCACATCTTTGCAACTGTGAATTGTGCAGATGTCTTTATTATAGAATGTCTTTTGTTCCTTTGGGTAAATACCCAGTAGTAGGATTGCTGGATCAAATAGTAGTTCTACTTTTAGTTCTTTGAGGTATCTCCATATTACTTTCCATAGAGGTTGTACTAATTTGCAGTCCCACCAACAGTGTATGAGTGTTCCTATCTGTCCACATCCCTGCCAACATTTGTTGTTTGGGGATTTTTTGATATGAGCCAATCTCACTGGAGTTAAGTGATACCTCATTGTGGTTTTGATTTGCATTTCCCTGATGATTAGAGAAGTTGAGCAATTTTTTATACATTTGCTGGCCATTATTCTGTCTTCTTTTGCAAAGTTTCTATTGATGTCCTTTGCCCATTTTTTCATGGGGTTATTTGATCTTTTCTTGTTGATATTCCTAAATTCTGTATAGATTCTGATTATCAGCCATTTATCAGATGTGTAGCATGCAAATATTTTCTTCCATTCTGCAGGTTGTCTGTTCACTCTAGTGATAGTTTCCTGGGATGTGCAGTTTTTTAATTTGATCAGGTCCCATTTATTTATTTTTGTTGCTGCTGTGATTGCTTTGGGGGTCTTCTTCATAAATTCTTGGCCTAGGCCAATGTCCATAAAAGTTTTTCCAAAGTTTTCTTCTAGAATTCTTATGGTTTCACGTCTTAGGTTTAAATCTCTTATCCATCATGAGTTGATTTTTGTGAGAGGTGAGAGGTGTGGGTCCAGTTTCAGTCTTCTACATATGGCCATCCAGTTTTCCCAGCAGCATTTATTGAATAGGGATTCTTTTCCCCAGTGTATGTTTTTTTGATATTTGTCAAAGATCAGATGACAGTATGAGGATGGTTTTATATTTGGGTTCTCAGTCCTGTTCCATTGGTCTACGTCTCTGTTCTTGTGCCAGTACCATGCTGTTTTGGTTACTATAGCCTTGTAGTATAGTTCAAAGTCTGGTAGATTGATGCCTCCCAATTTGTTCTTTTTGTTTAAGATTGCTTTGGCTAGACAGGGTCTTCTCTGGTTCCACATGAAGTGTAGAATTATTTTTTCTAGATCAGCAAAAAATGATGTTGGTATTTTGATAGGGACTGCATTGATTCTGTAGATCACTTTAGGTAGCAAAGACATTTTTACAATGTTAATTCTACCTATCCAAGAGCATGGTAGGGTTTTCCATCTGTTTACATCCTCTGCAATTTCTTTTCTCAGTGTTTCATAATTCTCTCTGTATAGGTCTTTCCTCCTTAGTTAGATATGTTCCTAAATATTTAATTTCCTTTGGTGGTATTGTGAAAGGTATTGTATCTTTAATTTGTTTCTTGGCTCAACTGTATTGGCGTATATGAAGGCTATTGATTTGTGTGCATTGATTTTGTATCCTGAGACTTTGCTGAATTCATTTATCAATTTGAGTAGTCTCTTGGCTGAATCTTTGGGGTTTTCTAGATATAATATCATATCATCCACGAAGAGTGAAAATTTGACCTCTTCTGCCTCTATTTGGACACCCCTGATTCCTCTCTCTTGTCTGATTCCTCTGGCAAGGACTTCCAGCACTATGTTGAATAGAAGTGGAGATAGTGGGCAACCTTGTCTCATTCCAGTTTTAAGGGGGAATGCTTTCAATTTTTCCCCATTTAGTATGATATTGGCTGTGGGTTTATCGTATATGGCTTTAATAATTTTAAGGTATGAGCCATCTATGCCTATATTGTTAAGAGTTCTTATCATAAAAGGGTGCTGGATTTGTCAAAAGCCTTTTCTGCATCTATTGAAAAGATCATATAATCTTCATTCTTGCTTTTGTTTATGTGGTGAATTACATTTATAGATTTGCATATGTTGAACCATCCCTGCATCTCAGGGATGAAGCCCACCTGATCGTGATGAATTTTTTTTTTGATGTACATTTGAATTCAGCTTGCTAGGATTTTATTGAAAATGTTTGCATCTATATTCATAAGGCATATTGGTCTGTGGTTTTCTTTTCTTGTTGTGTCTTTTCCTGGCTTTGGTATCAAGGTGATATTGGCTTCGTAGAATGAGTTTGGGAGGGTTCCATCCTTCTGGATGTTTTCAAATAATTTCTGCTGTATAGACACCAGTTCTTTGTAGGTTTGGTAGAATTCAGGTGTGAACCCATCTGGTGCAGGACTTTTTTTTGTTGGAAGATTCTTTATTACTGCTTCAATTTTGGTGCTTGATATTGGTCTGTTTAGGAATTCTATTTCTTCCTGATTAAGCCTAGGGAGGTAGTGTGTTTCTAAGAATTTGTCCATTTCTTCCACATTTTCCTGTTTTTGGACATAGAGATTTTTGTAGTATTTGAAGATGATGTTTTGTATTTCCATGATATCAGTTGTGACCTCTCCTTTTTCATTTCTAATTGAGCTTATTAGAGTCCTTTCCTTTCTGCTTCTGGTCAACCTGGCAAGTGGCCTATTTTGTTTATCTTTCCAAAGAACCAACTTTTCGTTTTATTAATCTTCTGTAATATTCTTTTGTTCTCAATTTCATTTAATTCTGCTCTGATCTTGGTTATTTCTTTTCTTCTGCTGGCTTTAGGATTGGTTTGCCCTTCCTTTTCCATTTCCTTAAGATGGTTCATTAGTTTACTGATTTGTGACCTTTCTGTCTTTTGGATATGAGCATTTAAGGCAATAAGTTTTCCTCTCAGGACTGCTTTTGCTGTATCCCACAGATTTTGATGACTTGTGTCCCCATTATCATTTAGCTTGAAGAATATTTTGATTTCCATCTGATCTCCTCCTTTACCCAATAGTCATTCAGCAACAGATTGTTTAGTTCCAAGTTTTTGGATGAAGATGTGAGTTTCTGTTGGAATTGATTTCTAATTTTATTCCGCTGTGGTCTGAAAAGATACATGGTATGATTTCTATTTTTTAAAATTTGTTGAGATCTGTTTTGTGGCCTAGGATGTGATCAATTTTAGAGGAAGTTCCTGAGCTGATGAGAAGAACATATATTCAGTGTTATTTGGGTGGAGTGTTCTATAGATGTCTGTTAGGCCCAAATGTTGTAGAGTACTCTTTAAGTCCATTGTTTCTTTGCTTAATTTCTGTTTGGAGGATCTGTCTAGTTCTGTCAGTGGGGTGTTGAGTTCCCTTGCTATTATGGCATTGCTATTTATTATGTTGTCTAGATCAAATAGTATTTGCTTTATGCATCTGGGCGCTCCTGTGTTGGGTGCATAAATATTGAGGATTGTTAGATCTTCTTGTAAGATTTTTCCCTTTGCCACTATATAGTGACCATCTTTGTCTTTCTTTACTTTTGTTGCTTTAAAGTTTATATCATCTGAAATAAGGATGGCTACTCCAGATTTCTTTTAGTTTCCATTAGCCTGGAAAATTGTATTCTATCCTTTCACCTTGAGTCTGAATGAGTCCTTGTGTGTAAGATGTGTTTCCTGGAGACAGCAGATATGTGGCTTGTATTGGTTAATCCATTCTGTCAGCCTGTGTCTCTTCAATGGGCAATTCAAACCATTCACATTTATTGAGAGAATTGATATTTGGGGTAGGTTTCTGTTTATTCTGCTGGGTAGTCTCTTGTTCTGTTTTCCTGTTGAGTCATTGTGAAATCTGGGTTTTAGCTTTGGATGGTTTTACATTGGTGGGTGTCTGTTGTGCTGGTTAGTGTACAGTGCAGGTCTAAGCACTTCTTGTGGGGCCAGTCTGGACTTGGCAAATTCTATCAGTGATTGCTTGTCTGGAGAAGTCTTTATTTCTCCCTCATATAAGAAGCTTAGTTTGGTGGGATACATAATTCTGGGTTGGCCTTTATTTTGTTTAGAAGACTGAGGATGGATCCCCAGTCCCTTCTGGCTTGTAAGATTTCAGCTGAGAAATCTGCAGTTAATCTGATAGGTTTCCCTTTGTAGGTTACCTGCTCTTTTCGCCTCACAGCTCTGAGGAGTGCCTCTTTTGTATTTACTTTGGTCAGTCTAACAATTATGTGGCATGGTGAATGCCTTTTCATGTTAAGCCTCCCAGGAGTCCTGTGTGCTTCTTGTACTTGGATATTGAGATTTCTGGCTAGGCCATGGAAATTTTCCTCTATTATTCCTTCAGATAGATTTTCCAGCCCACGCGAATTTTCTTCCTCTCCCTCAGGGATGCCTATGATCCTTATGTTTGCCCTCTTTATATAATCCCACATTTCCTGTATGCTTTGTTTATGCCTGTTGTTTTTGTGTTCTTTCTCTTTGACTGACTTATTTAGCACATAGGAGTTATCTTCCAGCTCTGAGATTCTTTCCTCTGCATGATCCAGCCTATTCATAAGGCTTTCCACTGTGTTTTGTAGATCCTTGAATGTCTCTTTCATTTCTAAATTTCTATTTGATGTTTCCATAATACTTCTATTTCTTTAGAAAATTTTTCATTCATTTCTTGCATTTTTCTTTTGGTTTCCTTGTGCTGGGATTCAGTTTTTTCTTGAATTTCATTGAGCTTTCTTATAATCCATTAACAAAATTCCTCTTCTCTCATTCTGCCCATTTCATTTGAGTTGGTTTGTGTTGCTGAGAAACTAATGATTTCTTTTGGGGGTGATTTTTCACTCTGATTGTTCTTGTTTCCTGAGTTCTTACACTGATTTTTTTTCTCATCTGGCCTGTTGGTCGAGAGTTGGGGGTGTTAGGGCTAGTTTATGCCCTGTGTCCAAGCCCCCGAGGTTCATTCCTTGGCAGAGCCAGGGACATGAGTAGTGGTCTGTATTGCCTTAGGTGTATTTTCCAAATTTGGTGGATCTTGGGTTACCTCTGACTTGTTGTCTTCTCCTCTTCCTGGTGGAGTGTAGTGAGATTGTCCTCCTAGCTTGAGCTCCAAGCTGGTGGATTGTACTTGAGGGTATGAATCCACAGCTAGGTGTTCTGTTGTGTCTGTGGCAGACTCTGATTCCCCAGGTGGGGTATGTGAAAGCCCCAAGCTTTGGGAGGGGCCTTGTAGCTCCTAGGGGTTACTTTGACTCTGGTCTTCCTGAGGTTTGGGTAGAAACACAATTGCTTTTGGCTGCAGTGTGAGAGCTAAATTGGGAAAATTCTACACAGCTCACAGGTTGCTTGTCCAGCCACATGTGTCTGGCCTACTGATGTGCGTCTCCACGTGACACTGGCTGATAGGGGGATCTCCAATTGTACACCCGTTTTCCACCACTAGACCCCAAGGCAAGGCAGGTTGGTGTCTCTATCCCCAGATGTCTCTGCCAGGGGGATGTTCCATGGTGGTGAATAGTGACCACTGGAGGCGCTATTTGATGGAGTGAAATTCCCTAATGAAGTGGGCAGGGTTATGGGGAACTGCTCTGGTTCAGCCTGTGGCTCTTGAGGCATTCAGTTGCCATGAGAACCGGTAGTTATACAAAATGAGTCACTATGACCAGCAACCTTCAAAATGACCAATCTCTGGGGTAGAGGGGGGCTGGGACCTGAAGAGTGGGCACTAGGACTAGAACGTAGCAGACTTGTAGGAGGCCAGAGCTGGGGTAGCAGGACCGGATGGATGGGCTGCAAACTGTTTCCAGTATACAAAGGTTCTGCCACTACAGTTCCAGGATCTCATCCCACCTGGAACCTGTGGATGTAGCTGTCCCTGGCCACCAAGGGTGAAGCCTGTCACATCCAGGCTGAAGAGCCCCCGGGCCAGGGGTGGGATGAAGCTAGAGACCTAGCTAACAACTCCAGGAGGGAGACTTTAAAGATGGCTGCCTGCTGCAAGCCTGGCGCACAGCAGGGCTCAGATCGCACCTGGGAACACAGCTTTTCTCAACCGGCCTGGGTCCCCACGGAGGCAATTGCTGGCAGCCCTTAAGGGCATGTCCCTTTCTCCATTCAACTCTTGTGCCCAGGTCCCGCTGACTTCCAGTGACGAAGTGCCGGTCTGCAGATCCCCGCATACTGTCCCAGGAAGCTATATCTCCACCCAGTACATACCCAGCCCTGAGCAGTCCCTGTATAGTGCAGCTGAGAGTTCTGTATGGCTCTCACAATTGCTTCCTCTCCACAGAGCCTAATTGGTCAAAATTTTTTTTCCCTGTTTTTAAGAATTTATTTATTTATTTCAGAATATTACAGGGGTACAGACATTTAGGTTAAATGTATAGCCTTTATTCGGCCCGAGTCAGAGCTTCAAGTGTGCCCATCTCCCAGAGAGTACACTCTGCACTCCTTAGGTGTGAATTTAGCCATCCCTTCCTCCCCCTCCCACCTGCCCAACACCTGATGAATGTTACTTCCATATGTGCATGTAGAAGTTGATCAATTAATGTTTTACTTCCATATGTGCACATATAAGTTTATCAATTAGTATCAACTTGATGGTTAGTACATGTGGTTCTTGTTTTTCCATTATTGAGATACTTTGCTTAGAAGAATGGCCTCCACTTCCATTCAGGATAATACAAGAGGTGTTAGTTCACCATTGTTTTTTGTGGTTCAGTGGTACTCCATGGTATACATATACCACATTTTTTTAATCCACTCATGTGCTGATGGGCACTTAGGTTGTTTCCACATCTTTGCAATTGTGAATTGTGCTGATATAAACATTTGAGTGCAGATGTCTTTATTATAGGATGTCTTTTTTTCCTTTGGGTAAATACCTAGTAGTGGGATAATTGGATCAAATGGTAGTTCTACTTTTAGCTCTTTGAGGTATTTCCAAACAACTTTCCATAGAGGTTGTACTAGTTTGCAGTCCCACCAGCAATGTGTAAGTGTTCTTATCTCTCCACATCCACTCCAACATTTGTTGTTTTGGGACTTTGTGATATAAGCCATTCTCACTGGAGTTAAGTGGTATCTCATTGTGGTTTTGATTTGCATTTCCCTGATGATTAGAGATGTTAAGCATTTTTTCATATGTTTCTTAGCCATTAGTCTATCTTCTTTAGAAAAGTTTCTATTCATGTCCTTTGCCCATTTTTTAATGGGGTTGTTTGATTTTTTTATTGCTGATTTTCCTGAGTTCTATATAGATGCTAGTTGTTAGTCCTTTGTTGGAGGACTAAGCATGTAAAAATTTTATCCCTTTCTGTAGGCTGTCTATCTACTCTAGCAGTAGTTTCTTTGGCTGTTCAGAAGCATCTTAATTTGATCAGGCCCCACTTGTTTATTTTTGCTTTTGGTGAGATTGCTTTTGGGGTTTTCTTCATAAATTCTTTGCCTAGGCTGATGTCTGTAAGAGTTTTTCCAAAGTTTTCTTCTAGAATTCTTATGGTTTCATGTCTTAGGTTTATGTCTGTTATCCATCGTGAGTTGATTTTGTGAGAGGTGAGAGGTGAGGATCCTGTTTCAGTCCTCTACATGTGGCTATCCAATTTTTCCCAGCACCATTTATTGAATAGGGATTCTTTTCCCCAGTGTATGTTTTTGTCTGCTTTGTCAAAAATCAGATGGCTATATGAGGATAGTTTTATGTCTGGGTTCTCAGTCCTGTCCCATTGGTCTATGTCCCTGTTCTTGTGTCAGTACCATGCTGTTTTGGTTACTATAGCCTTGTAGTATAGCTTGACATTTGGTGGATTGATGCATCCCAGTTTATTTTTGCTTAAGGTTGCTTTGGCTATATGAGGTCTTCTCTTGTTCCATACAAAGTGTAGAATTATTTTTTCTACTTCTGTTAAAAATGCTCTTGTTATTTTATTAGGGATTGCATTGAATGTGTAAATCACTTTGCGTAGCATAGACATTTTAATAATGTTGATTTTGCTGATCCACGAGCATGGTATAGTCCATCTGTTTGCATCCTCTGCTATTTCCTTCTTCAGTGTTTCATAGTTCTCACTGTAGAGATCCTTCACCTCCTTAGTTAAATTTATTCCTAGGTATTTTATTTTCTTTCTTCCTATTGTGTAAGGCATCAAGTCTTTGATTTGGTTCTCAGTTTGACTGTTGTTCATGTATATGAATGGTACTTATTTGTGTGCATTGATTTTGTATCCTGAGGCTTTGCTTAACTTATCAGTTCCAGTAATCTCATGGTAGAGTGTTTGGGATTTTCTAGATATAAGATCATATCATCTGCAGAGAGTGATAAATTGACCTCTTGTCCCATTTGGATGCCCCTGATTTCCTTTTCTTGTCTGGCTAGGACTTCCAGGAGTATGTTGAATAGAAGCAGTGATAGAGGGCATCCTTGTGTGGTGCCAGTTCTAAGTGGGAATGCTTTCAGTTTTTCCCCGTTCAGTATGTTGGCTGTGGGTTTGTCATATATGGCTTTTATCATTTTGAGGTAAGTTCTGTCTATGCCTATTTTGTTAATGTTCTTACCATCAAACAGTGCTGAATTTTGTCAAATGCTTTCTCTGCATCTATTGAGGATCATATGGTTTTTGTTTTTGCTTTTGTTTATGTGATGGATTACGTTTATAGATATGCGTATGTTGAACCATACCTGCATCTCTAGGATGAACCTCACTTGTTCGTGATGGATGATTTTTTTGATGAGCTGCTGAATTCGATTTGCTAGTATTTTACTGAGAATTTTTGCATCTATAGTCATAAGGGATATTGGTCTGTAGTTTTCTTTTCTTGTTTGGTCCTTACCTGGCTTTGATATCAGGGTGATGTTGACTTCATAAAACGTATTGGGGAGGATTTATTCCTTCTTGTTGTGAAATAATTTCTGCAGTATATGCACCAGATATTCTTTGTAGGTCTGGTACAATTCTGGTGTGAAACCATCTGGTCAGGGACTTTTTTTTTAGGAATGTTTTTTATTACTGCTTCAATTTTGATACTTGATATTGGTCTGTTCAGAAAATCTACATCTTCCTGGTTGAGCCTAGGGAGGCTGTGTGTTTCTAAGAATTTGTCCATTTCCTCCACGTTTTCAAGTTTGTGTGCATAGAGATTTTTATAGTATTCAGAGATGATAGTTTGTATTTTTGTGGTATCAGTTGTAATTTCTCCTTCCTTATTTCTAATAGAGCTTATTAGAGTTCTTTCTTTTCTGCTTCTGGTTTATTTAGCTAGAGGTGTGTCAATTTTGTTTAGCTTTTCAAAGAACCAACTTTTTGTCTTGTTAATCTTCTGTATAGATATTTTGTTATCGATTTCATTTAGTTCTGCTCTGATCTTGGTTATTTATTTTATTCTGCTGGGTTTGGGACTGCCTTGCTCATCCTTTTCCAGGTCTTTGCGATGATTCATTAGACTGTTGATTTGTGATCTTTCCATCTTTTGGATGTAGGTATTTATGGCTATGAATTTTTCTCTGAGGACTGCTTTAGTTTGTCCCACAGATTTTGGTAACTTGTGTCCCCATTGTCATTTACTTCAAAGAATGTTTTGATTTCCATCCTAATTTCCTCCTTGACCTAAAAGTCATTCATCAGTAGGTTATTTAGTTTCCATGACTGTGTAGAGATGAGTGTTTCTATTGGAATTGATTTCTAATTTTATTCCACTGTGGTCTGAGAAGATTCATGGTATAATTTCTATTTTTTAAAATCTGTTGAGACATATTTTGTGCCCTAGGATGTGATCAATCTTAGAGAATGTCCCGTGGGCTGATGATAAGAAAGTATATTTGGTGGTTTTTGGGTAGAATGTTCTGTAAATGTCTGTTAGACCCATGTGTTCTAGAGTTCTATTTATGTTCCTTGTTTCTTTATTTATTTTCTGTTTGGTGGATCTGTCCCATTCTGTCAGTGGGGTATTGAAGTCCCCAGGTATTATGGTGCTGCTGTCTATCGTTTTGTTTAGATCAGAAAGGATTTGCTTTATCAGTCTGGGTGCTTCTGTGTTAGGTGCATACATATTTAAGATTGTTATGTCTTCTTGTTTAATTGTTCCCTTTACCATTATATGATGACCATCTTTGTCTTTCATTACTTTTGTTAATTTGAAGATTAAGGTATCTGCTATGAGAACTGCTACTACTGCTTTCTTTTGGTTTCCATTAGCATGGAAGATTGTTTTCCATCCCTTCACCTTGAGTCTGTATGCATCCTTGTGGGTTAGATACATTTCCTGAAGACAGCAGATACTTGGCTTGTGTATATTTATCCATTTGGCCAGTCTGTGTCTCTTCAGTGGGCAGTTCAAGCCATCCACATTTATTGAGAGAATTGATAAGTGGGGTAGAGTTTTGTTCATCCTGTTAAGTTGAACTTTGTTGTTTTGTTTTATATCTTGAGCCATTGTTGTATCTGGCCATCAATCCTTGGCTTTTGAGTAAGTTTACCTTGCTAAGTGTTTCTTGTGATGCTCTGTGAATAATGCAGTTATGAGAACTTCCTGCTGGGCAGGCCTTGTCTTGATGAATTCCCTCAGTATTTGCTTGTCTGGGAAAGACTTAATTTCCCCTTCATATTGAAACTTTGTTTTTCAGGATACAAAATTCTAGGCTGGGCATTATTCTGTTTGAGAAGACTTATCATGGGGCCCCAATTCCTTCTGGCTTGGAGGTTCTCAGTTGAGAAGTCTGCTGTTAGTCTGGTGGGTTTTCCTATGTAGGTTACTTGTTGCTTTTGCTTCACAGCTCATAAGAGTGCCTCTTTTGTATTTATTTTGGCTAGTCTGATGACTATGTGTTGTGGTGTATTCCTATTTATGTTGAGTCTTCCAGGAGTCCTATGAGCTTCTTGTACCTGGATATCTAAATTTCTAGTAAGGCCAGGGAAATTTTCCTCAATTATTCCCTCGAATAGATTATCCAACCCTTGTGTAGTTTCTTCTTCACCCTCAGGAATGCCTATGAGTCTTATGTTAGGCCTTTTTACATAATCTGACATTTCTTGTAGACTTTGCTCATTCTTCTTTCTTCTCTGCTCTATCTCTGTGACTGACTTGTTTAATTGGAGGGTGTTGTCTTCAAGCTCTGAGATTCTTTCTTCTGCCTGATCTAACCTGTTCTTGAGGCTTTCCACTGTTTTGTAATTCCTTGAAAGAATCTTTCATTTCCAGAAGTCCTGTTTGATTTTTTTTTAATACTTCAATTTCTTTAGTGAATTTTTTATTCATTTCCCATATTGTTTTTATGGTTTCTTTGTGTTGGATTTCTATTTTGTCATGTATTTCATTTAGTTTCCTTACAACCCATGCCCCAAATTCTCCATCTGTCATTTCTATATTTTGCTTTTGATTGGTATCCATTGCTAGGGAACTGGTGTTCCCTTTTGGGAGTGACCTTTCACTGTGATTCTTCATATTTCCAGAGTTCTTTCGTGGTTCCTTCTCATCTGGGACAGGTGTGGTTTCTTACTTTTTGATTTTCTTTTGTTTAGATATTGACATGCCCTGTGTAAACTCTGAGCCAGCAGGCGGTGTTTGTGGGTGAGAATCGCCCACACCCTGTGTGATGAGTCAGTAGATGCAGAAAAAGGGCATGCAGTTTGACCTCCCTGTCAGTAGGTGGCGCTTGCTGGAAGGAACAAACTGCAGTGTTTTTTGGGTCCTGTGATCAGCTTTAGTTCCTCAGGAGGGAGGACTCTGATGCCTCTGGTGGTGGGTGGGGCCCTGGGACTTCCAGTGAGTCCTTTGTTCTCCACCTCTGGTGGTGGGTGGGGGAATGAGGCCGGGTGGGGTCAGGTTGGGTGCGCCTGCCCTCAGGCTCCTCAGGTGTTGTTAAGGGATATGCAGGGGTCAAAGGTCAGCTCTCTGTCTCTGGGCTGAGTCGCCAGGGAGGGGTTGATGTGGCCCTGCCCAACCAGAGAGTCTGCTCTCCATCCCGGAAAAGTCTTCCAGGGGACTCTACCCCCAGGGGGATATTGGCTGCTCAAGAAGCTCTTGGATCCAGCTGACCTCCCTTTTAGAGTGAGTGGTGGTGGGGGCAGCTGCTCGTTCAGCCTGTGGCACCAGAGGCATTTGGTTGCTATGGGAACAGGTACTTATGCAAATTGAGTCTCCCAGGTTCATCAAACTCCAATCTGGTGTTTCTTCGAGGGAGGGGCTGATTCATCAAAAACCTCAATGTGAGGGCTGTCAGGGGAGGGGCTAGTTCAGCAAACTCTGGTATGCTGGTTCTCCAAGGGGGGGGTTCGCACCCACAGATCCCTACTCTTCTGTGCACCTCCACATCCTCCTGATGGACACTCACCTACCTGATTCTAAATTCATGACCTCTCCCCCACGTCTCCAAGCCCCGCTGTCTGTGCCTTCCACAGGTGGGCTCGCCAAGCACTGCTCTGCAGGTTCAGGGCAGAGACGCGCCCCCTGCACTGACAGGGGGCCCCTCAGCACAGACATCTCCAGCGGCTGCTATGATGGTGTGGGAGGGGTCACAGTCCTTCTGCACTGCGCTCCTCTTCTCCACAGCTGCCCGGTTAGAGGCAGGCTCGCCAGGTGTGCACTCCCTGCGGGAAAGGGGCCCAGTCCCTCGCAGGCTTGGCCAAGAGTGCTCTGTCTTTAGCTTCGTGGCCCAGTCACTCCGCGAGGGATCAGCAGGAGGGTACTTCCAGTGCCCAGGCAGCGCGACCCAGTGGGCCTGGCCGGGGAGTGCGCTGCAGCCCTGCGGCCCAGTCACTCCACGTGGATTTGGGGGGAGGGCACTTCCTGTGCCCAGTCACTCCACAGGGGCACAAAGGGAGCAAGCCCTCTACCGCCAGACAGCCATGCAATGCGTCCTGGCTGTTCCTATGGGGTAGATGTGGCCATAGGGCTTCCAGCAGCTTGAGTCAACATTACTTTCTGGGGTGCAGAAGACGGGTCTTCCAGATGCATGGATGCCAATTCTCTGGTTCCTCGTGGCACTCCCCCCGGTATGGGTGAAAAAAACTTTAACGATTTACTGAGATTATCTGATGGCAAGAGCACTCCATTTTTGTTTTCAAAATGTCATATGATAAGAAAACCCCAACATTTACGGAAGATATGGTTTAAGTTAAATTTGTCACTGTAGCTAGTTCATTAAAAGACCCAGTATAAGTAGGGTGCAATTTAGGAAAATGGTTTCTTTTTCTTTCACCACTGCTCTCCAACAACTACGAAAAAGGGAAAGCAGGAGTTTGCATGTTTAGATACATCCTGAGATCTGTATGATGCAATTAAACCACTAGTGAAACAAGTCATGATTTATGCTTGTCAAAATTTGTGGAACTTTTCAGAAATTCTGACTTCGTCTACACCACAGAACTGAAATTCTTCAGAATTTAGTTTACTATAATGTGGCCATAGTAATAAATTTAGTTGCCAGGTGCCATCTGCTCGATGTACCTGGCCACTGTGAATTGGAACACTTATATTTCTTAAATCAATCGGCAGCACTAAGAAAAAAAAAAACTCTAGCATCTTTTTAATCCCCCAGCAATTTTTTTCTTTATAAAAATTGACTGTTGTATGCATTTTATTTGCATTTCCAAGTAACTCATGGTCATTGCAGTAAATATGGAAAATTGTTTTAACATATTAAAAATTCAACTGCTTTTTTGATTGAATTAAGAAATTCAAATTAAATGAATTTGAAAATTTGAATTTGAAATTATACCTTACAGAGATAATCCCTGTTATAGTGTATCTTAATATACAAACATATTCACACATAATTGTTATTATACTGAAAGTATTTAACCTTGTATATTGCACTTATAAGCATTTTCAGATGCTGTTTGTAGGAGATAAAATTTTTAATGAATGCATAATATTGCACTATATAGCTATGCTATAATTTAATAATAATCTATTTGAATATTAAAGATAAGCCCATTTTCACCTAATATAAATTAAGCTGCACTAAAATAACGAACTTTCAGCTCAATTTGCTAAATAATTCACTCCTTTTATATTGGTTCATAGGGTTTACTGTACTTGATTCTATTATTGTATATAAATTCTAGATAGTTTTTAATATCTTTGATTATTAACTTACATTGAGTACGAAAATCTGAATCATTGGAGAAAATACTATAAATCCTTCTAAGAATCACATGTTGCCAAATTGCTTTCCAGAAATTCCTTACAAGTAAATATTCCAAATATCTATATGTATAGTCATTTCTATAAGTGTCTTTTGCCAGATTTATAATAAATTAATTATACTGTGTCTCTTGTTGGTTGTGAGAATTCATACCATTTTTATGACAAATATTTCATCTCAGATTTTCATTAATTTTGTTTACGTGATTTATTTAAGTTCAGAAGGTAGAAAATAGTTTTCTTTAATTTTGTAATAAGTCCTTCATTATTGAAAGATTGCACTATATTGTGACGTATACTGAAATGTTCATATCTTACGTATAATGTTCTTTCACTTTTGACAGATGCACATCAAGATGCACAACACTGCAGTCACCCCAGGAAGTTCTCTTATGACACTTTTTGTCACCCAGGCCCTCATAAGCAAACACTGATCTGATTTCTAACACTGCAGGTTATTTTTGCTTATTCTAGAAGGTCCTTATGAAGGGGGAGGAGCCTGCTTCAGCACATCAGTAATTTATTCCATCTGTAGCTTTCCTTTTTAATTTTTTGAGGGTGCTTTTGCTTTTTTGATGAGTATAAGTTTGAATTTTGGTGAAGTTCAATTTATTTCTTTTCATAGTTTGCACTTTTAGTGTTTTATGTAAGAACTCTTTGTATATCTTTAAGTTGCATCCATCTTAAATTGATGTTTGAGTATGATGTGAGTATGGGTCCTGGGTCATTGTTTACTATACTGACATCCAGTCATTCTAGAACAATTTAATTTCAGAAATTTTACTTTTCTCATTGAAATGACTAATAAGCTTGTAATAAAAGAGCTTTGTCCTTATCAAAGATTATCCGTCCATATATGTATGGATCTATTTCTTCTCTCTATTCTGTTCTATTGATCTCTTTGTCATTTCTTTGTCTTGATTGCCGTCACTTATGGTAAATCCTCAAATTAGGAATGATACCCATTCCAGCTTGGTTCTTCCTTTTCAAGATTATTTGGCTAGTGTTGGTCCTTTGCCACCCATATTCATTTATAATTACCATATCAATCTCTAGAAAAAAATGTCTGGCTTCTGCAACTTTTATTGGAATTATGTTGAATCTACAGATTAGTTTGGAAGAATTGCTATCTAAACAATATTGAGTCTTCCAATCAAGAACATGGTTTATCATTCCATTTATTGAGATCTCTTTTAATTTCTCTCAGCAATATTTAGTTTTCAGTGTAGAGGTATGGTGCATCCTTTGCCAATTTGTCCCTCAGTATGTGATGGTTTTTCATGGTTTTGTAAATGGTATGTTGTTTTATTTTAAAATATTTATTTGTTTATTTATTTTGAGATGAGCGTCTTACTCTGCTGCCAGGCTGGAGTGCAGTGGTGAAAACATAGCTCACTACAGCCTTGATCCAGGGATTAAGCAGTCCTCCTGCCTCAGCCTCCTGAGTAGCTAGGACTACAGGTGTGCACCACCATGCCCAGCTAATTTTTGTACTTTTTGCAGAGATGAGTCTCGCCATGTTGCTCAGGCTTGTCTCAAATTCTTGGCCTCAAGCAAGCCTCCTACCTTGGCCTCCCACAGTGCTGGGATTACAGGCATGAGCCACCATACCAAGCCTGTAAATGGTATTTAAATATTTAATTTTGTAATTGTTCATTGCATAAATATAAAAATACAAATATATATAAATTTTTGAATATCAACTTTGTATCCTGCACCATTACTGACTTCATTTGTTAATGGTAGAAGCTTTCTGATATGATTTTTAGGGTTTTCTGAATACACAATTTAGATTACACTTCTTTACCAATTTTTATGATTTACTTTATTTTCTTGTCATATCACAGATTAGGACCTTCAGTAAAATGCTGACTAGAAATAGTGAGAGAGGATACTTTGTCTCATTTCCAATCTTATGGGGAAAGCATTCAATATTTTACCCTCAAGAATGATCTTTTCTGAAGTTTTGTCATTGATATTCTTCATCAGGTCTCCTATTCCTGTATTGGTTATCTATTCAGGTATACTTTTCATTATAAGTATAACCGGCCCAGGGTCTTCAGAAGACCAGAGGTCATGAAGGTTGGAAAATCTGAAATTTAAAAGTAATTGTCATTATATTGTTTCCAATTTTGAATATCATATATATTATTCATAAATGGGTATAGCCTTATATACAAGTTTAAATGCTGCCAGACATGGTGGTTTCTGAAACTACCTTCGGATTTAAAGGGCAACTCTTTTTCCATACCTTTATTTTCAGTCTATTTGTGTCTTTATAGGTGAAGTGTGTTTCTTGCAGACAACATATAGTTGTCTCTTGTTTTTTTAATCCATTCAGCCCCTCTGTGTCTCTTGATTGGAGAGTTTAGTCCATTCACATTCAATGTTGTTATTGATAGGTAAGGACTTACGGCTGCCAAGTTGTTAGTTGGTTTCTGGTAGTGTTGGGGTCCTCTTCTTTCTGCCTTCCTTCCTTCCTGTCTTCCTTTGTTAAAAGTGATTTTCTCTGGTATCGTGTTTTGATTTCTTGCTTTTTATATTTTGTATGTCTGTTGTAGGTTTTTTGATTTGAGGTTATCATGAGGCTTGCAGAAGACATTTTATAACCAATTATTTTAAACAAATGACAACTCTTCTTATAAACAAACACACACATAAACAAGCAAAGAGAAATCTAACAGAAATTCTACCATTTAACTCCATTTCCTCACCTGCTTTTTTACTTGTCGTTTTCATCCATATCTTTTTATACTATCTGTCTCTCAGAAAGTTGTTGTAGTTATTTTTGATAGGTTTGTCTTTTAGTTTTCCTACTCAAGATATAAGTGGTTTATACAACACAATTACAGCAACAGAGTATTCTGTATTTGTGTACTTTCTGTTACCAGTGAGCTGTATACCTTCAGTTGATTTCTCATTGTTCATTGACATCCTTTTCTTTCAGATTGAAGAACTCCTTTTAGCATTTCTTGTAGGACAGGTCGGGTGTTGATGAAATCCCTCAGCTTTTGTTTGTCTGGGAAAGGCTTTATTTCTACTTTGTATGGGTCCTGTTTCCTTTGTTATCTTTTAATTATTTTTCATCCAGTGAACTTTAGAAGTGTAAATGATATATTCGATTTTATTTTCTAAAGCTATAAGAGATAATACTTTGATTTTTCTCTTATAGCAGATGGGAAATTTAGAACATTTCCACATTCATTTTGCCCCTCAAATTTAACATTTATTATATTATAATCACAGCCCTGGGAAGGATATTGTTGTCATTAAGGTCTTAAGCTGTGCTCAAAGAAAAATTTAGCACTTTATAAGATATATTAAAGTAAAAACCTAAAAGTTAATTATCTAGTTATCTATCACAAGAGATTTGAAAACAACCAGCAATTAAACCCAAAACTGTAGAACTGATGAGTGGTTAGTAATAGTGAATGAGAGCAGAAACTAATAAAATTAAAAATATATTTAATATATATATGTATCTATATATGAGTTTGCTAGGGCTGCTATAACAAAGCACTGTAGACTGGGTAAATTAAACAACAGACATTTATTTTCTCACAGTTATAGAGGCTAGAATTCCACATCAAGGTGGTGGCAGGGTGAATTTCTTCTGAAGCCTTTCTCCTCAGCTTGTAGATGGCCGTTTTCTCCCTATATCTTCACGTGGTCTTCCCTCTATGTCTGTCTGTGTCCTAATATTATCTTCTTATAAGGACACCAGTCACATTGGACTAGGGCCTACCTATATGATGTCATTTTACCTTAATCACCTCTTTAAAGGCCCTGTCTCCAAGTACTGTCACATCCTTAGGTACTGGGGATTAGAACTTCAACATATAAATTTTGAGGAGAACAAAATTCAGCCCACTACAATACAGGAAAGAGGTTTAATAAAACAGGTAAATCTCTGGTGATACAGACTAAGAAAAGAAGCCACACATAACCAAAAAAATTAAAGAAAGGAGTATCACTATAGGATAAAAAAGTATTAAAAATATAATACAAGGACACTATGATTAATTTATGTCAATAATTTTGAAACTTTTCAAAGAAATGGACAAATTTCTAAAATCATTGGTAAATTTTTAACAGTTAATTATAATTGACAGTATATTACCCCAAATTTTCAAACTTTAGTATACACAGTAGAATCACTTGAATTGTTAAAATATAAATGTGTGGGCCCTATATCCAGATGTTTACTTTGTAGGTGTGGGTGGGGCCCATAATTCTTTTGTGTAGCATACACCTGATGTGACTGTGATGAAGATACTCACAGATATCCCAGAGAAATACTTTCCTGCCGGGCATTGTGCTACTTGTCTTCCATTTCATATCTTATTTAATCAGCACAACAATCCTATCATTATCATCCTCCATGTTTGGACTAGGAAGCAGAGATTTAGAGAATTTTAGCAATCTGACTAAGGTCGCATAGCATTTACAAAGTGGAACAGAACTTGTTAATATACTAACTTTGTTAGACAACTTTTGTCTGACAGGCTACATATTTGACCTTCCAACTCTGTACTGTATTTTGTTTTACTATAGCAGGAAAAAAATAGACCATCAAAACTTGTGAATACCAAAAATGGAATCCCAATATTCTATATTGAATTTAATTAAGGGTTTCTGTTTGTTTCTTTTTGTGTCTAATTGCATCTGTTTCCGGTCAAATGAGGACTCATTTTACCCATTTTTTTGTTCAAAGTTCAATTTCTGAACATCTTTGCCTTTTTCTCTAGGCTGAATTGAAAGCTTGCAGAACTGATGTAGTCACAGGTGTCAGCAGACACTTCTTTTCAAATCACTCTTTTCTTCTTACCCATAGCTGGGAGAAACCAGTAATTCTAGATTCAGTAGTCCCCTAAAAAGGTTTTTCTTCACGTAGCTGTGAATGCTTTCAAAATGTGCATCTTTGTTCTTACTATTTGTGTCGAGGATGTTCCCAAGACAAAGGAAACAGGACATATACTTTGGTGCTTCAAGGTATTTCTTCAAGCATTCATCTCGCTTGTAACAGTACAGATAGACTTAGACAAATGGGTCATTTAGATTTGACACTGTGATAAGAGAAGCACTACAAAACATCTTTAGTTTCCCTGAAGCATCTTAGGGCAAAGTAGAGGCAAAAATACATATGGCATTGACCTTTATTTCATTGTAGTGCATATTGAAGACCAAGTGAGAAAAGTGGTGGTTTTAATCTTTTTTTTTTTAAATTACATGCAGTGTCTATAAAAGTCAAATAATAAAATTAAAGCAGTGCAACACAAGGCTACGCAAAATTGTTATGGCCCGTTCAAGACTTTGTGTTTCATCCTTTAATGTAATCTTATTTCTGCTAGAGTGGCTGCTCCCATAATCATCACCTTCCAGCTTTTCCTGTAGATAATCACCTCTGTTGGTTATATCAGTATTTGCAAATATGTGTTTCATGGAACATAAGTTCTACAGGATATGAATACCTGTTATGTGAAGGAAGAGACACACATGGGTCAAGTGAGTTTGGGAAATGTTGGATTATACAAAATTAAATGAGATTTTCTATAGGACTTCTCAAGAGCTTTACTCTACTGACATATTGTGACCACCATACAGGGTTAGTGTTAGTTTCTTATGGCTACTAGAACAAAATACCAAAAACTGGGTGGCTTAAAACAACAGAAGTTTATTGTCTCACAGTTCTGGAGGCTAAAAGTCTGAAATCAAGATGTCGACGGGGCCATCCTCTGGCAGCTCAAGAGAAGAATCCTTTCTTGCCTTTTCTAGCTTCTGGTGTCTGCAGGCATTCCTAGCGTTCCTTGGCTGTGGGTACATCATTACTCCAGTCACATGGCTGCCTTCTCCTTGTGTGCCTTCATGACATCTTCCCTCGTGCGTATCTGTCTCTGCGTCCAAATTTCCCCTCTTCATAAGGACATACTGGATGTCGTTGGATTAGGGCCTACTCTAAGGATCTCATTTTAACTTGATTATTTCTATTTCTATAAAGATCCTGTTTCCAAATAAGGTCATGTTCTGAGGTACTGAGGCTTACCTCTTCAACATACCTTTTTTGGCGAGAGATGCAATTCAACCCATAGCAGTGTCATAGAATATTAAGTTTACTCAGTTGATTCTCTCGCTTCAGAGAGGAAGTGGTCATTATTGTTGTCATAGTGTTTCCTGGAACTCACTTTGGGAAAGGCTAGAGCATGTGCACGGCATTTTAGAAACTCAGATGTGTGCACACTTAAGTTCTTTTCCTCACACAAAGTTGGTTTTGTTCAGTGTTATTCTGTAGGCAAAATAATAACCGTTTTGTTACTGGTTATAAAGAATGTGTATAAGAGTGAATATACCCCAAGATCATTTTTGAGAAATTGGGGAAAAATCCTTAAATTAGGAAGAAATTTATTGTCACTGTTGCCATTGTTTTGTCATTAACTGGTCATTTTCCACGAGTAGAGTTCTGTTAATACTGGCTTTAACTATTGATGGACATCAAGAATTTCAGATTTGCCTGACAGAGAAAGTTTATTTAGAGGAGTAAAAAATAATTTAAAAAAGAGAAAAGGACAGGCTACTTTAATTAGAATTAATCATATCTGTACCACAGTACTTTCCTTTTGTTTTTATTTTAGCATGTATTTTATTATACCTCAGATGGTAAATTGTATCTTTTTTTTCTCAATTCTTCAGTTCCTCTCCATATTAGCTTATACATTCTAACACCTGTCATGGCCTCACAGGGTGCTTCTTGACTTTGGACTTGGCCGTGGGATTTGCTTTGGCCAATGGAATGTTAGCAGACATGAAATATGCAGAGGCTTAACTTGTGTTGCAAATTGGGGCTTGCTTTCTTGCATTACTGTTATTTTTTGTTTTGAGAACATTCTTTGGGTAGCTGCAAGTGTAAGGAAGATGAGAGACACACGGAACAGACATGGACACCAGCTGCAGCTCAGAGCCAGTCTCAGCAGAACCCAGTCTAAATCAGCCAAACTCTAGCCATTCCACCTGTGCATGAACAACAAAGACATGCTTGTAAGTCCATGCTATTGAGATTTTTTTGTTAACTGGTAACACAACACTACTTTACAAAACATTGACATACCTTGGTTATAGATTTGTCTCCTTTACTACTTTGTGACCTTCTTAAAAGTAAAATAACTATACTTTGTTCAATTCTATATTTCCTCAGTTTAGGTTTTGCATATCATAGATCCTCAGAAATGTTTGATGGGTAAATAATGGTGAGTGAATGACACTAAAGGGTATCTGAGTTGAATGTAGGGAGCATTTTTATGATGGCAAGCCAGGTGAATAATTTAGAAACAGCACTAGAATATTGCTTTGGTTCTGAGAAAAGTTTTATACATGTTTTTAGGCTAAAAGTAGGAATTTATGATGATTCTGGCCCATTCATAAGCAGAGCCACTGGGTCCTGGACAAAATCAAACCCTTCAATCTGACTCTGAATTAACCAGATGGCAAAGTCTGAGGTTCCTTTTCCATTTTTTTTGTTCCAGATGGAGATCTCTTGTATCAATAACAAATTGGACATATCCTCTTTGCTCCCTTCCAACTGCAATTGCAGGAATTTCCTACATGTGAGTTAATTCTTGGTTATGATGTTAACTTTTGCTATTAATGACTAATAAGCAACATTCGTTTTCTAGAATTGCTATTATGTGTTGTGAATCCCTTATACATAACCATGACTATAACACCATACATTAATATTTTCTAAGGCCAGTGTAGGCTACCTTAAATTCTACTGAAATACCTGGAGATCTTGGAAATTATAAGAATTTAAAGTTTGAAATGTCTACCTAATGTGCACTTTCTTGTGGCAGTGTCATCTGAAGTCTAAGAATAATTTTTCCTGTGTGTGCATGAGCTTGTGTTCGCTTAACTTTCCCTGATACCACGTGGGATTCTAAGTTGATAGGAAAACAGCTGACAGCACTAGATAAAGATGATTATAGCAAAGCATTTAATCAATAACCACTTTTATCTCAGCAACACACATTATCTTTCACCTTTAAAAATTATTTGCATAAATATCTATTCCTAGCTAGTCTCAGAGAAAATAGGACCAAGAAGTCTGAAGCATCAGGAAAACACTAGAGGAGAAGTAGCAATTTTGAATGTCAAAAAATGTGGTCAAGACTGAGTAGTGTGACTTTTTTAATGATAATACTGCAAGATGATCACAAACCACATTAATGTAATTTATGACATCGATTCTGCACACATATACATCTTATCTTTTAGCACAAAAAGTTCGAAAACCAAGCATATGATTGACAAAATAATAAAATGTTTCTCATGAAGAATAAATTATTTAATACTAAAATATCTTAAGAAAAAGCTGAATCTATAATGACAAATCTTTCATAAAGGATTTATCCCATCTGTACATATTAATGACTTCAAACATGTATTAGGAAGTTGCTCATTTTGTTTATTTTAAAAGGTGTTATGCTTGAAGAGTCTGGAATAGAGATTGAGAGTCAATGAAATGACAGCATTAAAAGTCAACGCTACTTTTAAAGGCTTTAATTAGCTAGCTAAAGCAATGAATGCTTTCCCTACACATTTTAAGTAAAATAAATGGGTATACTGTCTAGGGAAGAGGTGTGGGCTCCACAGCAATTATCAGTTCTTGAGGAGAGGAGGGTCCGAGCTGGCTAATGAAAAATCTTAGTCTCAACCATGAAGTTTTGTTTTCTTTGTTTGTAGTTAGGCTTTTTTTTTTTTTTTTTTTTTTTAAGAAACCTTGTGCTTTTTATGTAGCTCTGACATTTAATTCCCTGTTTGGCTTATCCTAAAAATTCTCCCATTATATTCTAGACAAATTATGTTGACATTAGTATCAAATTAGAAATAAAATTATAATAAATCAAAGAAGTACAATATCCGTTTGGATGGAAACATGTATAACTCCAAATCCTCAAAGTAAAAGCATACAGTCCACACTAAAAAGGAGGTATGATATTTCTACCCACAAGGTTAATTTATTCGTTTTTTTCATATTTCCTTTGTATAGTACTCGACAAATTCTTATCAGTACGGGTTTTTTCCTTCTTTTCCTAAACTGTGAGTGAACAGCATGTACTTTAAGTGGCATGATCCATGTTCTATGCTTAGCACAGCTCTCAGAAAACAGATCAGAGATGGAAATCTGAGAGTGTCTGGGAGAGGAACTGGAATATAAAATGGAAGCTAGAAAAAGAGCTACAGAAATGCTTTTGTGACTTTCTAAAAAGTCAAATGGAAGCAATGTTTGTTACTTACATATGTTCATGATCAATAAGCTGGAAAAAACTTGTTTTTTCATTTTAGCAACAAACCAAAACTAGTGCTTTAATGGGTTAGGAGATAGTAATGGTTGTTAACAACATTGTTATTAGGAATAATGAGATTATAATCATCATGTGCTATCATGGTGCACTTCTACCTAATTTATAATCTATAGATAATTCCAGAATTTCTTTCTAATAAATAGTGTCAAGTTTCACCACTATCCCTCAGCCTTTCCAAACACAGGTCATCAAAAATTAGCAACATTGAAAAGTTTCTATTTTCACACTATTAGATTGTCTGGTGGTGATGATAATTATTTTAAAAAATAGAAAGAAATGAGCTCACAACCAACTAATATGGACACGCTGAATAATAAATACATTACTATTTCATAATTAGAGGTGCTATCAAGAACATGCAACATAAATTGTAAAAGAGACATGAGAAATGCCTGTTAAATTTGAGAACAATATAGTAAGTACATAATATTAGATATATAAACCTCAATTTTGTGAAATTCTGAGATTTTATCCACTATAATTTCCTCCTTGTAGTATTAGCCAAATGCCCTAAAAGCTATGATAACCTGATAAACCAAATTTGTTAATATAAACTCTAAATCTATAACGACTCTCAAAGAAGAAAATGGAATGATATCATACATTCAAAAGCCTTATATCCAATGAGTTAACCTAGTAATTATTTGGATAAGTGGCAACGTCACAGGCAAGGAGCCAGGAGCCCTACATTGTACCTTGGCATTTTCTGTAGTTGCCACACCATCTTAAGAAAGTTCCTTAATCTGGATTGATCAGTTTATTTTCTTTTTAAAAAATGATTAGTCTGAAATATTCCTGAGATCCTTCTCGGTTGCAAAGTTCTACAACTATTAGTGTACTTTAAAATGACGGAAAGCAAGCTCACACTTACCATTCTGTTCCCGCTGCACTCCTGCGGCCAGAAGATCGGGCTCCCCAAGGCTGATGTCATTGAGCCGGGTCCCCAGACACTCCACGCAGAGGTGCTTGCACCACTCCTCGGCCTCCAGCTCTGAAAATAGCCACATGTCACCAGAGCCAAGCAATACTCCCTAGGGATGATGGAGAAGGTCTGCTCCCTGAACCATGCTCCCAGGTAATTGGTAACAGTTAAAAATCTGCTTTAAAACAACAATAACAACAACAAAATACTCCATTTAGGAAGTGAAAAAAAGTCCCTAAAGTTATTTCCCATTGTTTGACATATATTTTCAAGTGTTTTTAAATTATTCTATGCTACTTTACCTTATTTACAAATCATAGTCTGAGACTATTTGCTTCTTATCTAATATATTTCAGATTGATTTTATTTTTGGAGAAAAATTACATAGAAAAATAAATTAGCCAGGTTTAGTCATTCCACAATGTATATATACTTCAAAACATCATATTGTACACAGTAAATTCGTACAATTTTATCTGCTAGTGTAAAAATAGAATAAATAAATATAAATGAATAATTCAAAATGTCAGATTAGATTAAGAAAATGAATATTTTCCTGAATGTGACTGAGATTTGCATGGGTTACAAGAGTAGAAGGTCTGATCCCCAAGCCACTGTGAATTGTAATGGATCATAGATCAGCTCAAGAATGTGATAGCTTTTTTTTGTAAACATCAAAAAGTGGGCTATCCTACCTTAAAAAATTTGGGGTAGGATCTCAAAAGTATTTTTCCTCTTTGGAAAACTCTAACTACCTAAGACATTGATGAGATCATTACTCCTTTTACTCTGATTACCTCCCAACTTTTTTTATATTCATAAGTTTTTTTTCCTTTGCTTGAAACATTACAACATCTTAACATCTACACAGAATCCTGTGGTATCTAAAGCTTTCACAGGCTTTTATAAACATAAATGAATTTGACTCTAACATATGCCCTGTGTGAATGAGGTGGCTAAAGGTTAGAGTTACACCTGTGTCCCCATGTCATATCAGTGGTCAGGACCAAAACAGAATTAGAACCTAGGTCTTCTAGTTATTTTACTATGCAGAGATTTGAAAAAGGATATGAGGTTTTATATTTTAGGCCAAGCTCCATTATCACTGTACAGAAATTGGATAAGAACTTTCCATTGACACCTGCCCAGAGAAGTTACTGACTTTTCCATGTAGCATAAACCTGCACTAGAACAGTTTAATATAAATTCCCTGCAAATCTCTTCTTGCTGTCTATGGATGACATTCCAACCTTTGCCTTGGCATTTTAAACTCCCCATAAAAAGTTATCTGTGACAGGTTTTCTCAACTCCTGGGATTTGAATACCAACAGCTCTCCTTGCTGGTCAACACCATCAAGTCTGGGTAATGTTTTCTTCCTGAGCTTAGTCATGCTGCTTTAGCAGCAAAAATTGTTTTCATCAATGAGATGTCAAGGCAAATTTGTCATTTGTTTTTAGATTTATCAAGACCATAACAATACTGCTAGAAAATAAAGAAAAAAAGAACATGTAGCCCTCCCCCAGGGCACTATTCTAATAAAAATAATAGTTCAGATGTTCCAATCATTAAAAGCATTTTATTTACAAAAGGTACAGTTTATATATTTCAGGGACCATCCCCTCAGTGGTATGAGTCACACCATCAACCCAAGTCAAGGATCAGGTAGAGTTTCTGGCTCCCTTGCTTAGGTGGAGTCAGAGGCCTGGGATTGGCTGCTTGGGCATTTCCTTAGGAACCCATGAAATAATCCTTTCCAACCACAAGGCAACTAATACAATAAAGGCATACTTAGCTGAAGCTCATGGCTTTCTCATAAACAAAGAAAATAATAAAATTCAAACACCAAAAAACTTTTTTCTTCTAGGGAGAAAATGTCAGTCTTCATAGAAAAGTTTTACAGCAGCAAAAAGAGTATATATTGAAAATAATTTTCATTAGATTATAAGTTTTAATTTATAAAATTTAATTTATAAAAGTTTTGAAAGCTTTTCTAACAACAAACCAACATCTTACAGGTTAAGCCAATTTACATGCGACGTGTCAAGAAATCCTTGAAATTTCTACTGAGGGAGACAATATAATTATACTTTTTCTCTTTAATTTTTAATGTTTTGAATTTTTCACAGGACCCCACAATTTAAAATCATAAGTAAGATCACATGTAATTAACATCTCATCTGCATTATTCTATCTAATAGTATTTCCAGTTCTCTATAGATAGAAACGAGAATATCTAATATGCTATTTGGTGGTAAAAATAAGAATGTTAAATATGCCAAAGCACCTTGGTGCCAGTGTTCTCTTTAAGTAGTAAGTCAGTGCACACCCAGAGGTTCAATATATCATTCAGTCCTTCTTTGTGTTAACTCTTCTGTCCTAGGATGTAATGAGACAGAGAAGGCAACCATACAGTAAAGGGCTTCTGTGAAACTGGAGTGGACTCTCTCAAGTAGAACTAAATGCAGAATTTCTGTAAGGCCAGAAGCCAGGGAGATCTCCCATCACTGCAATGAGAGGTATTTCTGGGCTTCCACCAGCAGGTAAAGATGTCTTTTGCAGCCAGTCTTAAGAATCCCAGCACTTCAGCATTTAGTAGTGTAGTAACATATAAGAATAGAGGTTATCAAGAGTCATAAAAATAGGGTACATATGGTCACACTAAAGACTGAATTGTAAACTACTTCAGAGAGAAAGAAAGAGGCATCCCTGTGATTCAGACATCATCAAGGACTCATTCCTTTTTTTTTTTTTAAACAAACATTTATTGTGAACTCACTATATGCCAGGCACTGTGCTAGGAGGTTATATGAAAAACACACTGTTTCTGTTCTCATTAATCATAGAGTCTGGTGGGATGAGCTGGTGAGTTTGGCATGTGGTGCTCTGGAAGGCTGCCGGCCCAGCTGGGTAGCAGCTGAGGAACTGTGACAGAGGCTCACAGAGTGGAAGGTACCAGAACAGGAACCTGCAGGACAAGCAGGAAGAAAGTGGTGATGTGTGTGTGTGAGTGAGTGAGCACGTATATCAGTTGTGTGTGAGTTTGTGTGAGTGTGCATAGCAGTGCGTCTGAGTCTGTGTGTGTGTATGTGAGTGTGGTTGAGTGTGCATGTGAGTGTGTGTGTCTGTGTGTTGTAGTCTGGGAGGACAGAGGAAGGTGCCTGGGGGCAGACCGGGAAAGGCATTTGCAGGACAGCAGGAGTGACCTCCTATAACAGCTAGGGACAGCTGAGTTCACGCAGAAAAATGTGGGAGCCAGCACTCGGCCAATTCTCTTCATGATTTTCTAGTATTTGGTTCAATTAAATCAGTCCTAAACTTTCATCTCAAAAGTATTAACCTTTGTAGTTTGTACACTTGATCTAACAGTTTTTCTGCAGATAGGTTGAATTCATTTGAGTATTATGCAAAGCTGTGGTTTAATAAAGGTTTTTACAAAGCTGTTTTTGATAATCACCTTTCAAATATTACAATTATGCTTTTCAGTTGTTCTTTCTTAGGCAAACTCTATGTATTGAAGTCTTTTAATGTTTTTTGTATATTAATGTTTTTGTCCTATCATTATTTAACTAGTGCTTTCCTCTGAATTATCTTTTATCTTCCACCTTTATTTTGTTTTTTACAGAACTGAGATTAAATACAAATGCAATAATCAGAACTCCTTGCATTTTAAATATTTATTTTCCCATAGACTCAGTGCCTTTTGTCATTTGTTTTATCTTTCAAACTTTTTATTCTGCACATAGTGTGTAAATAATTAAATTTCCTTTTGAAGGAATAAAGACATTAAAACGTTTTGTGAAGTTTTCTGTTTTTCTCTTCCTGATGGAAGTGCTTTTTCATTAACACTCCTTTATCAAATAGCTTGCAGCTATGTTCAAATTCTTAATTTAGGTAAATAACTTTTTCTATAGAATAGAAATCCAAATAATGTCTTCATTATATAAAAAATTAGGTAAATGAAGGAATTTGGTAATTTCCAAAAGGAAAATTGAAAGATGTTTGGAAGTAACAAGACAAATAGAGATAAGAGATTAAATTAAATGAGTGAATTACGTGACAATTGGGTTTTTTGAATGGAGGGAAAATGAGGATAGTGTCAAATAGAAATATAGCCAGAGATGGGTGGCTCCTCCATGGGTTTCAGGCTTTTTGCATCTCTCCTTTACATAATTCTGGGGACAGTATGGTTAACTCCCTTTGAGTCAGAAAAAAGGCCTTTACGTAGAAGGCCCTTAATAAATGTCTATTGACTAAATAAGTAGAGTCAAGCTTTATTGCTTTCACCAAATTTAGTCCTTAGGATAATGGCATCAATGTTAAATGATCCAAAATGAGCTACATTTGAAAACAGAGTGAAAATGTTTTCATCACATATACAGAAAATATGCCATCAACAGAAATCACTTAGCAGACTTAAAAATAGCACTGTATCAGTTTCATATCACTTTATTGCAAGACATAGGCAAGACTATTTTTGTGTGAAAATAATAAATCATTGTAGCTAGTCCTCACTGGATTTAGCTTTTATTAATAGGAAAATGTAGGTAAAATAATCCTGCTTCATCTTTAGCATAACCATTAATTCTTAATTATATCTAATTCTTATCTTCTGTGCAGATTTGCTGTGATTTGGTGATAAAGGTTGTTTTCATATTTATTTCAGTCTTAAATACATGCTTTTCTTTAAAGTGAAGAAAAAATGTTTCCCTTATAGACCACTGTTTAGAGAATATAAAGCTTTCTCTTATTGTCATTTAAAATTTATGGAGCTATTAAAATATAAGTCATTTTGATGATGCTTTCATTCTTGAAAATTTGCAGCGACTTTCTACTTAACTGACCTTGCTGATACTTTATGGACTTTTGTTTTTCCCTCACTTTTTATGTAGTAGGAAGATAAGAAACCAGTTAAAACCTAAACACTTGCTTCAGCAAAGATTAAAAAAGTGTATCTCTGTTTAGCTCATAGGAAAAAGTTTTTTCCATTGAAGTCATATTTGTAAAATTGATCAGTGTAGAGATGGGGGAACAATGACTTTTCTAAGTAAGAAGCGCATTTATTTCCTTTCCGTGGAGTGCTCCTCATTTGGTCCCTTCCACAAAATTTGCTCCCTTCCACAAAATTTGCTCACACCTCATAGTTCTTTAAAACCTGAGTTCAAATATGACTTTCTTAGTTTAGTTCTTCAGACTCATGCTTGGATGTGACATTTTTTCTCTACATTTCCATAATATCACTGAGTTATTTTTCTGCCTTTCCTAGCCAATATACTTTAAGAAACTGGAGTGCAGAAGACTCACTTGATTTAGTCGCCCTGAAGCCTAGAATGACACATGTATGAGGAAACTAATAAATCAATGTGGAACAAGTAAGTGTATGTAATTTGCAGTTAATTCCCAGAAATTAGAGATGAATTCCAGAACAAAATGCAAATAATTTGGTGAGTAGTCTCTTGCAGGATGTTTTGAGGTCTCTACTGGTCTCTATTTAAGTGGGGATTATGACAGCTGGCCTATGTAGGTATTTGATTAGGAAGTGAAAGGGAGCTATGCCAGACATGGTTCTTGACTGAACTTTAGTCATGATTAAATATCACCCATTCAAAAAAGGTTTCTTGTTTTATTCGTTCTTTTAACCTCATTAGGGATATTTATGCTAACATGGAAGTCTCGTATAAATTGTCTTTGATTCTACTTGTGATAAACAGTTGATCAAATTTTTATTTTCTATATAGATATGGCAGTGGAATCTTAGAAAGGTCAACTTAGAGCTGAGGAAATGAGTTACTACCTAAGTGCATCTTTTATGCTGATAATCATAACTTACTTTCCTTGATTTAACAGCAGGTTGATATATCAAATTTTTGGACTCAATATAGAAACCCTTATTCTGCTACTTCTCTCCTTTTGTGGATTAGAGGAGATTAGGCTTTTAGAGATGGCCAAATAGAAAACTGCCTATCTTCCAAAGTGGCAAATGGCAAATAGCAGCAATTGACAGAACAATCAAATGTGCTGCTCTTTTACCTGACAAGAATTCATTGCAAAAGGAGGTTAATAAATTACACCAGAGCTCAAAACAATCCAGAGAAATTAAGAAAGAACAGAAACGAACACCTATAAATGGTCTGAAAATGATGGTGTAGTGTGTGTGTGTGTATTGTGGAGATGGGAATAGGATGTTAAAACATTACAAGAAAGCAAGATTAAAAAGGATCCTTTGCAACAACCTGAAAGTTCACTTCAAGAATGAGTGTGTTTCAGTGATGGAAGATGGCTTTGGGGTAGAATACTTTCCAATCTGTGGAATTCTTAATAGATGCCAATAGAAAATTTGCACAAGTTTTAGGCTCCTCACGAGAATACAATTATCAAGCAGGTGACTTTCTGAGGAAGAGGTGCTATCAAGAGCTTTCATCTTGGTTGCGTTCTCATAAGACCTACAATGTGATTACTCTCTGTGCCACTTTCTTGTGCTGGTTGGTAGTTGAAAGAGAAACAAAAAGCAGGAGGGCCATTTATTGGAGTATGAAAATGTTGCCAATTGACATGGTTATCTACACCTAAAGTCTAAAATAGTATGGAGCTCTAAAACTGTTTCTCTATACATAGCCAAATTTATCACAAAAACATTTTGACAATAGTTCATATTGAGCATGGAGCTGAATTTGGTCAACACCACCAACAAGCCTGAGAGTGCATTCATTGTCAGAGCCCTGAAAAGGACCACAGCCTTGTCAATACCTTGATTTGTGCCTGGTGAGGACTGATGTTGGACTTCTGCCTTTCAGAACTGTAAGATCATAAATTTGTGTTGTTTTCAGCTGCTATCTGTGGTAATTTGTTATGTCAGCAATAGAACACCAAAACAAATACAAATATTCTATTCCTCTCTAATAGGAAAACCTCTTAGCAAGCAAATTAATTCAACGGGATGTGATCTATAAGGAAAATAAAGAATATATACACATATATGTATGGAACAAGGTGTGATTAAATCTGTTTGAAGCTTAAGAAATTAAATAATCAGGAATTTTCTGATTATTAACATGGAAGAGAAGGAAAATCTCAAGACAGAGGATACCAAACTGGCAAAGACCAACCAAAAAGAACAGCAGAGAGTCAGAGGAAAGATGCTGGCAAAGGGGTCTGAGGAAAAGTTGGAGCAGCCACTAGAAAGATTAGATCCACCTGCAATCTGAAAATACTAAAAATGTTCAGAGTAGATCACATGATCTACATGGAAGGGATTTCAAAGGACATGTGGTGTAAATCAGCGGTCCCCAATCTTTGTGGCACCAGGGACTGGTTTCATGGAAGACAATTTTTCCATGGACCAGGGTAGGGGATGGTTTTGGGATGATTCAAGCACATTACATTTATTGTGCACTTTATTTCTATTATTATTACATTGTAATATATAATGGAATAATTACACAACTCACCATAATGCAGAATCAGTGGGAGCCCTGAGCTTGTTTTCCTGCAACTAGATGGTCCCAGCTGGGGGTGATGGGAGACAGTGACACCCGAAGTGTGTTGCTTATGTCCAGTCTACTCTATAATCTCATTTTGGTTGCTGTCACTGCAGAAAACCCTGCTTCACAAAGATAGGATGTTGGAAATGGAAGCAGGCTTTTTAGTGCTTTTGCGGCAATCTCAGGATATTCAGTCTTGACTTTAATCCAGAACATATGGAGATTTGAAGTTGTCTCAAACATACCTTTAAGGCCACTGTCGTTTGCGATCTCAAGCAGTTGATCCTATTCTAGTGCAGACAAAGTTGATTCACCTGGCTTATTCACAATGGGTCACGGATCCATTCCTTCCCAGTTTGAGGGTCTACTGTGGTTGGGAAGTAATGCTCAAACTCTTGAAAGCTGAGATGGGTGATCATGCTCCAGCTGGGAGAAAAAAGGCCCCAGCTCAGTCTCTTTCAAAATCTCTGCTAATGTTTGAAACATGTCAAAAATCCCAATGTTCACTCATTGTCCCCATAATTCCAGTTTGTCTTTGAATGCAGCCACTTTATCTGCCAACTGGAACACAGTTGTTGTTCTCTCCTGAAGTGACAGATTGAGTTCATTGAGCAGGTTGAATATGTCACACAAGTAAGCAAGTTTTGCAACCCATTCTGTTTCACTGAAATGTGCTGCCAGTGGTGACTGTTCTTCTAAAAGAAATCTCTGGAGCAGCTCTTGTAATTCAAAAACTCTGGCCAGTGATCTACTTTTAGAAAGCCATCTCACTTCTGTGTATGAGAGAAGATGTATGTGCTCTGCGTCCATCTCCTCACAGAGCTACGTGAACAGACATGGGTTAAGGGTGTACTTTAATGTAGTTGATAATTTTAACCACAAAATGTAAAATGTTGTTGTTTAGTTCAGGTGACATTTTTTGGCTAGCCAGCATTTCTCTATGGATAACACAGTGTGTAGCCTCACATTCAGAAGTGACCTCCTTGACCTGAGTAGTGAAACCAGAAAGCTGTCCAGTCATGGCATCCTCTCCATCCATGCATATTCTGACAAAAAATGACCAATTCAGTTTTCCTGATATTTAATTATTCAAAGACTTGAACAGTTCTACAGCTGTGGTGTTGGTTGGCAACAAAAGCGCACATAACATATCCCCATGCACATCCTCCTGAAAAATATATCCCACAAAAACAAGCATCGTTGCCTTGTTAACATTGGTAGACTTGTCAACCTGGATTGTGTACCGTGGTGCCTCAGTATCCTCTGCTATTTCTTCAATTTGTCTAGTTTGGTGGTAGCCGAAAGAGGAACACATGCCACCTTTTGAATTGCAACCTCTCCTAAAAGTTCAAGGCAAATGTCCTTTAGCAGCAGGCAGGATCAACTCTTCACCTATAGTAAAGGGCTTCTTAGCTTTAGCAATGCGGGTAGCCACTAAGAATGATGCTCTCAGTGCAGACACATTTGATGAAGTGGTGGCCTTCAATAATTGTTTCTGTTCTTTGTGTTCACGTTTTTTTCTTTTGAAAAACTCCAAAGCCTTGTCTTTTAATGCAGGGTGTTTGGTCTCCATGTGGCAAAGCAGTTTTGAAGTTTCCATGGCTTCGTTGGATAGCTGGTCACCACATGACATACAAAGCAGGCTTGGAGAATGTGAATCACCGGTTTCAATGAACCTGTAATTTAAGTATGACTCTTGGTATTTTCTTTTAAATGCAGCTTTCATTTTTTTTGGCAGTCTTAGAGTCTTCTGCTTTCTCATCATTGGGTCTTTCCCCCTTTTCAAAGAAGCTCTCTAGTGATGTTTTTTTTTTTTTTTTTTTTTTTTACTCATTTTTGCTAGGTTTAGCTTGTGGGGTTACCAACACTGTGACTAAGACAAGTGCACAGTATGGGAAGGAGGCATGGATGGAAGTGGTAAATAAAATAATGGGCAGGCCATGCATGGACTAAAATAAGTGCCGGATTCTGACTTAAAGCCTGCCACCAGATGCAGCTGTACAATTGAAGTATATCAACTCATTTGCCACTATAAAGCCTGCCATCAGTTGCAGCTTAATTGTCACTTGCTACTACTCATTGATAGGGTTTTGATGAGTCTGCAAGCGGTTGATTTATTATCGTCTCTGTGCAGTCAAACCTCTCTGCTAATGATAATCTGTATTTGCAGCCACTCCCCAGTGCTAGCATCACCACCTCAGCTCCACCTCAGATCATCAGGCATTAGATTCTCACAAGGAGTATGCAACCTACATCCCTCGCATGCTCAGTTTACAGTAGGGTTCATGCTCCTATGAGAATCTAATGCCTCCACTGATCTGACAGGAGGTGGTGATGTGACTGATGGGGAGCAGCTCTAAATACAGATGAAGCTTTGCTTGCTTGCCTACCACTCACCTCCTGCTGTGCAGCCCTGTTCCTAGCAGGCCACAGACAAGTACCAGTCTGTGGCCCAGGGGTTGGGGACCACAGGTATAAAGGACTGGTTTATCATAGAATGGGCCAAACCTGTGATTTAAAAGACACATTGGGTTTGGAGGGGCAAGACTTCCAGTTGCATATCTTCTGAGAAGAAAAAAGGCAGCAAGGAAGGAAGAAACACCCTTTAGTAACAGGGTGGTAGATGGCAAAAGAAGAAAAAGTAGAAAATTTAGGGCTGTCTAAGCAAAAAGGGTGCCACAGTATCAGAGAACTAACAATCCCTGTCACCAAAGCAAACAAACAAAACTCTACCACACTCCCTACACTTTGTTAAAATGACATGAAAGGGCAGTATTAAACTAGGACTATTTTTGTTTTCACTGACAAAGTACCTTTAATTACAAACTCTGTTAATGGCTAAGTAGTCAGGAGGTCATGTTCTGAAATTTTTTTTTCCAAATTTTTAATTTTTTTAAATTGACATATAAAATTGTATGTATTTATCATGTACAACATAATGCTTTGAAGCATATATGCATTGTGGAATGGTCAAATCTAGCTAATCGACAAACTAGGAGTATTATAAAATATCCATCCCAATATGATAAAAATCAGCAAAGAAAATAAAAGTCCATAGAAAATTATTGCAGAAATTCAAGACAGAAAAGTTCATGCAAATTCAAATAAATTAAAGAAAATCACCTGTCACCCCACCTCACTCCCCAAAAATAACATGAAGCAAGAGAAAACTATAAGATTATACTCCAAAAATAATTGAATATATTCAAACAAGCATTTGAGGGTGTAAAATATCAACTTGAATCAGAAATTCAAAAAGTAAGAATGGAAATGGATTCCCCCAAAAGTAGGAGAAATGAAAAGAGTAGAATGAATTCAGGAATGAAGTGGGAAAAAAAGACAAAATTAACCTAGAAATAAAAATAAACTACAAGATGCCTAGGGGAGAACAGACTCAAATGAACAGTTATTAAGAGGCATCGACACAAGCGTGAAGATAAAGTTATTAAAGAAGTAAAAGGGCCAGTGAGACGGATAGCAGGAGCAGGGACAATGGTGGCTTGGTCCCATGTAGCAGTGCAGTGGGGAACGTGGGTGCCGAACGGTTTAGATCTGGGATATATTCAGGAGAGGCTACCAGATTTGCAAGGGGTGTGAGGGAAAGAGAGGAATTAAAGACAAATGCAAAGTTTTTTGCCTGTGCAACTGGAAAAATGGATGTGTCATGTAGTGAGATGATGAAGACTGTGAGAGAAGCAAATTTAGAGGAAAAATAACAAGAGCTCAGTTACAGAAATAAGTTTTAGATGTGTATTAGTTGTTGAAGTGGATAGATGAGTAGGCAGTTGGATATCTGAGCCTGGTGTTCAAGAGAGGAATTCAGATTGGATTTATACATGTGGGAGTCAACAGCATACAGATTCCATTTAAAGCCATGGAACCAAGTGAGATCACCAAGTAGTTTGAGTAGGTAGAAGAAAGAAGGCATTTAAGGCCTAAGACCTGGGACACTTGCACAACAAAAATCTGGAATGCAAACGGGAAAGGCAACTGAGAAGTAATAGATATTGAAGAAGAAGAAACCATAAAAAGTACAATATGCTGAAAGCCAAAAACAAAAAATGCTTCAAGGAGGAGAGAGTGGCTGACTATTCTAAATGCTAGCAAAGCTCAAGTAAAATGAGTTCTAAAAATTGACTGTAAGATTTTCCAACCTGGAGAGTAATTAGTTACCCTAATAGGGAAACTTTTTGCTAGACTGGTAGGAACAACAACAACAAAAATTCTTGAATAGGTGCAAGAGAAAATAGGAGAGAAGAGAGACAGAAAATTATGTTTCAGTTCACATAACTAAATACAGACAACTCAATCCTGAAGTTATTTGTTTGTTTTTTTTATACTGGGAAGAAGAAAGGTATCTGGCACAATAGCTGGAGGGCGAAATGACATCAAGGATTTTGTTTGATAACTTTGTGCAATAATGACTCCTAGTGGCATAATGAAAGGGTATCAGGATTGGTGCAGGGGTGTGAGAAGGAGCTAATGAGACCATGTAGAGCACCCCATGGAGATTAGATTCCGGAGATGAACGATGACCAGGGAATATGAACACGTAGCTAACATGAACGAAGATAAAGGCCATGTTGAGATTTATACTCATGGCCTGGTGCTGACACTATGGTGACACTGTGAGAACTGAACGGAGGGAGAAGTAGGAGGTCTTTCTGGGAGCATAACATCCCTGGTGGTTTCTGCTGATAGAGCTGGAGCCTGCAGATAGGCAGACTTATCTCCAAGAAAAGAACATATTTCACTACTCTAGAGGAAGGCCTCACTGGGTGGTCTCATGCTGAGTGCACAGACAGCCTGTGAATCTCTCCTTATGGTAGCCTGCAGAAAGGGGTCAGTCTCTTGACTTTTGCCAAAGGAGACCCTGAGTTGTCAACGGACAGTTATTTCTTACTCAAGCAGTCTAAGAAACTTTGGGCTCATCATCAACTTCTGTCATCTGATTTATTCCATACCTTCCATCTCATATCATCCAATCCATTCAATAAATATTTTTTGAGTCCCACTATGGGAAAAACATCATTGATAAGGTAATGTAATAACAAATAACAAAATGGTGCTTTTATCAGTTCAAATTCCTGATGTCGATGTTGAACAGAATTGCAGACTCACAGTGTCATTGAGAAAAAAAGTTTATAGCTACATATCTAACATTTCCTGACTAATTTTTAAAAAGTCTTCAAAAAAGAATAAGAGTAGGGTGATACTATCACAAAAAACTTAAAATATGTGTCTATTATTTTGGTAGTCAGCAAGGGATAAGGAAACTAACTGGACACTGGAAAGATGCTGATCCATATTATTCAGCAGTGAAACAATTGATTAAAATGTCACCTGTACCAGCTTGTGGAATGGGTTAGAAAATATACGAACTAGAAAAAGGAGATGGAAGACAGAAGATAGAATATAAACATATTATCAGCATGTGTTAGTTGCTGTAGGCTGCATTTGGCAAGGTATTAAGAAAAAGAATTGGTCAGTTTGCACATAGGATTAGAATGAAATACAGTATATCTAAATACTGGAGCCTTTCAAGGTTGAAAAAGGCACCTGCTTCTCAACTCCAAGTCAATAGCAATAAAATAAAAATGATAAACCTCTGAGCTCCATACCATTTTTTAAAAGTATCTGAATGGTTTAAAGTGCTTCAGAGTAAAGGTCCACCCAAGGGTATGATGCCTAGTATATCTGTTTAATATGAGAAATATTTCAGGAAGAAGAAACCAAGGGGGTGGTTCTCCCACAAAAATCTGAGGGCTCAAGGACTGACAGGGAAACAGTGGGAGGCCTAGAATTCAAGAGAAATATTTCTAGAAAAGTACTGTGGGTGTAACTATTGGCAAATGGAACCAAGTAAAACCAAATAGATCACAAAACTGCACAGTTTTAAAAGAGTTATATAGCCAAAGAAATCTGAGACTGTTCTAAAAATGTCAATGGCTTTTGGAGCTTGTAAACCACCACTGAGTTTCCAGGGAAGAAAACATCTGAGAAATTTTCTCAGTTCCTGAAGAAGGTGTAGACTCCCTTGCTTGCTTCAGATGTCAAGTTAAGGCAGATAATAGAAAATCAGGAAACTCCCAGAAAGTGAGACCATGGGCTTCAGATAACAAAGGACCAGTGACCCTCTCCCAGAGTGCAAACTGGTACCTAATCAAGTAACAGACAATACTCCACATTGCAGGGAGCCTCTGGAACATCTCGTTCCACATCTCGTTCCACAAGGGTGCTTTGGGCATGTGAGGGATGTAGGTTTCCAGATCATGAAAAGCCACATCTGGACTTGCTGTAGGGACAACCATGTATCACCCAGAATCCTGGGTGTCAGGACTGGATGAGATATTGGGTTTGTGTCTTTTGGGGAAAAGTGAATGCATTTTGTTTTTAGGAAGAAAACTGAACAAGTGTTTGGTGACCAGAAGCATGGATGGTGGGGTCCTTTGCACAGTTCACTTGTTTAGCTAGATCTGGAGCTGCTTCTTTTAGGCATGTGCCTGGCTCATTGAAGGCAGTCAGTGAATATTTGCTGAGTGATTGAAAAATTAATAAGATATTTTCCAGGAGGGGCCAAGATGGCAAACTAGAAGCACCTTGCATGTGCCACTCTCATAGAGAGGACCGAAAGTGGAGAGTAGATCTTCACCTTGGGACCGATCACCTAAGAGAGCATGTTGGGATGATCAGAGAGACATGGGAGGCTCTAAAGTGAAGGAGAGGGAAGAGGAGCAACCCTCTCAGCAGGATTGGAGGTACACAGGGAAGGTGCCTGCGTGTGGGGAAGGGACAGATGAGAGAACCCCAGGGCTTTACACTTCCCCTGTGGACATTGCCATCAGAGCTACAGGAGGGCCCCTCTGTCACAGTAGGCTGCCAGACAGACACAGGGAGCTGACTGGAGACTGTGCAATGGCATTGCTCCAGACAGAAGGCACAGCGGGGTCCTGCTGGTTCCCAAACCCTGGGTGCAGCATTTGGCACCATTTTGAGGTCCCAGTTCCAGAGTACTGCATCTACCCAGGGTTCAGATCCATTGTTGCCACCTCCCCAATGCCCCTGCCAGGCTGGGAAAGGTTTGGGGAGGCTGGGTACTCTCGCATGTCCGGTGGGTGTGTAATGCATGCCCCCACTGCTCCCATAGGACCCAGGCAGAGCAGGAAGTCACAGACTAGACACCTGCTGCTGCCACCAGGGCAGCCCCACCAAGCCACAGCTGCTGCAGAAATTGGATGGCAGGAGACCCCCCCCAGTGCCAGGCACCTGGCACTGCTATCTGGGTGGTGCAGCTGCAACTGCTGTTGCCTGGGTAACACTACCACTGATGGACCTGGGCAGGGCAAATGCTCACACCACCACACACCAGCCCCCTGCTGCCACTGATGGACCCGGGTGAGGTGAGTGCTCGTGCCGCCCTGTGCTGATGAGTGCTGCTGCTGCCAGACCTGGTCCACTACGTGTAACAACCAGAGGGGACTGGGAGACACAGGAGAGCAGGAGTGTTAAAGGCTAACCGTGCAGCTGCCCCTCTCCTGCGTGGTCAATCTTCCAGAGTCATACTCAAGAGCACCAGCCAGGGACCACTCCCACCCTTCACTGAGCCACAGAGTTCCCAGAAGAGGAGGATAAGTGCACTGCAAGCTGTCTTGAGCTGAATGAAGAGGTTTCAGATAAGAAGGAACCAGCATAAGAACTCTGGCAATATGAACAAACAGGCTGTTTTGACACCTCCAAGGGATCACAGTAGTTCTCCAGCAACAGATTCCAACCAAAAGAAAACCATTGAAATGTCAGATATGGAATTGAGAAGATGGATGGCAGGTGAGATCGAGGGGATTGATGAGAAAGTTGGAAACCAACACAAAGAAACCAAAAAAGTAACTCAGGATATAAATGAAAAATTCATTAAAGAGTTAGATAATATAAGAAAAAATATAACAGAACTTCTAGAAATGAAAGAGTTATTTAGGGAATTTCAAAATACAATAGAAAATTTTACCAACAGACTAGACCAAGCAGACGAAAGAATTTAAGAGCTTGAAGACAAGGCTTTCAAATTAACCTAGTCAGTAAAAAATGTAGAAAAAAGAATCAAGAAAAATGAACAATCTCCCTGAGAAATATGAGACTATGTAAAGCAAATGAGTATAAGAATCACAAGTATCTCTGAGGGGGAAGAAGAAAAAGTAAAAAGCATGGACAACATATTTGGGGGAATAATTAAGGAAAACTTCCCTGGTATCACTAGAGATTTAGACATCCAGATACAAGAAGGTCATCAAACACCTGGAACATTCATGGCAAATAGGACATCACCAAGGCCACATAGCAGTCTGGCCAAAGTCAAGGTGAAGGAGAAAATCCTACAAGCTGCAAGACAAAAGCATCAAGTAACTTACAAAGGAAAACCCATTAGACTAACATCAGACTTCTTAAAAAAGCTTTACAAGCCAGAAGGGATTGGGGGTCCCATTTTTAGTCATCTTAAACAGAATAACTGCCAGCCAAAAATTTTGTATCCTGCAAAACTAAGGTTCATAAATGAAGGAGAAATAAAGTCTTTCCCAGACAAGCAAACACTAAGGGAATTTGTCACCACTAGACCTGACCTACAAGATATGCTTAAAAGTGCTCTAAAAATGGAACAGAACAATTGATACACACAAGTTTAAAAGCACCCCAAAATTAAAACTCGCAGGTCTTATAAAACAGTAACATGAGGGAGAAAACAAAGCAACTAGGTAACAATCAACATGAAGAACAGAACAGTATCTCAAATATCAACACTATATAGAATGTAAATGGCCTTAATATACCACTTATAAGATATAGATTAGTGTAATGGATAAAAAAATCCAACTCAAATATATGCTGTCTCAAAGAAACCCATTTAACTTGCAAAGATTCTTATAGACTTAAGGTAAAGAAGTGGGAAAAATATTCCATGAAAATGGAAACCAAAAATCATCAGGAGTAGCTATTCTCATATCAGATAAAATAGACTTTAAATCAAAAATGGTAAAAAGAGACAAAAGAGTCATTATATAATTAAGGGAGAAAGAAATTCATCAAGAAGATGTAACAATCCTAAATATATATGCACCTAACACAGGAGCTCCCACATTCATAAAACAAATTCTACTATATCTATGCAAGGAAATATACAGTAACATCATAATAGCCAGGGACTTCCACATTCCACTGACAGAACTGGAAAGAAGGCAGAAAAGCAACAAGAAACTCTGGACTTAAATGCAATGCTAGAACAAATGTACCTAACAGAAATTTACAGAACATTCTACCCCATAACTACAGAATATACATTCTTCTCATCAGCACATGGAACATTTTCTAAGATAGATCATATGTTAGGCCACAAAAGAAGTCTCAGCAAATTCAGAAAAATTGAAATCATACCATGTATACTCTATATATTCTCAGACCACAGTGGAATAAAACTAGAGATCAATTCCATGAGGAACTCTCAAAATCAAACAAGTACATGGAAATTAAACAACCTGGTGCTGAATGATCCTTGGGTAAATGATGAAATCAAGATGGAAATCAAAATATTTTTCAAATTGAATGACAAAGATGTACAAGCTTTCAAAATCTCTGGGATACAGCAAAGCATGGTTAAGAAGGAATTTCATAACTTTAAATGCCTACATCAAAAAGACAGAAGGTTCAAAAATTGACAACTTAATGTTACACCTCAAGGATTAGGAAAAAAACAAACCAAACCAATGCTAGCAGAAGAAAAGAAACAACAAAGCTCAGAACAGAACTAAATGAAAGGGAAGTAAAAAAGAAACAATACAAAGGATCAGCAAAACAAAAATTTAGTTCTTTGAAAAGATACATAAAATGATAGACCACTAGCAAGATTAACCAGAAATAGAAGAGAATGGACTCAAATAAGCTCAATCAGAAATGAAAAAGGAGATATTACAACTGATACCAAAGAAGTACAAAATATCATCCGTGACTACTACAAAAACCTCTATGTCTACAAACTAGAAAATCGAGAGGAAATGGATAAGTTTTAGAAACACACAACCTCCTAATCTTGAATCAGGAAGAAATAGCAATCCTGAACAGACTAATAATGAGCAGCAAGATTGCAACAGTAATAAAAAATCTCCCAACAAATAAAAGCCCTGGACCAGATGGATTCACAGCCAAATTCTACCAGACCTACAAAGAAGAAGTAACACCTATCCTATTGAAACTGTTCCATAACGTTGAGGAGGGAATCCTCCCTAACTCATTCTATGAAACTAGTATCACCCTGATATCAAAGCTAGGAAAGGACATAACAAAAAAAAAAAAAAAGAAAACTACAGCCTAATATCCCTCATGAACATAGATGCAAGACTCCTCAACAAAATACTAGCAAACTGAATTCAACAATACATCCAAAAGATAATTTGCTATAATTGAGTGAATTTCATTCCAGGGATGCAAGGATGGTTCAACATATGCAAATCAATAAATCTGATTCACCACATAAACAGAAGTAAAAACAAAAACCATATGATCTGCATCTCAATAGATGCAGAAAAATCATCTGATAAAATCCAGCATGACTTCATGATAAAAGTCCTCAACAAACTAGGAATAGAAGGAACATACCGCAAAACAATAAAAGCCATATATGACAAATCCACAGCCAACATCATAGTGAATGAGGAAAAGTTGTAAGCATTCTCTCTAAGAACTAGAATAAGACAAAAGTATCCACTGTCACCACTTCTGTTCAACACAGTACTAGAAGTCCTAGCCAGAGCAATAAGGCAAGAGAAATAAATAAAGGGTATCCACGTCGGGAAAGAGGAGGTCAAACTATCCCTGTTTGGCAATGATATGATCTTGTATCTAGGAAACCCTAAAGACTCCTACAAAAGATTCCTAGAATTGATAAATAAATTCAGTAATGTCTCAGGCTATAAATTTATTGTACACAAATCAGTAGCATTTGTATCTATCAATAACAGTCAAGCTGAGATTCAAATCAAGAACTCAGTATCATTTACAATAGCTGCAAAGAAAATAAAATACATAGGAATATACTTAACCAAAGAGGTGAAAGATCTCTACAAGGAGAACTACGAAACACTGATGAAAGAAATCATAGATGACACAAATAAATGGAAAAACATCCCATGTTCATGGACTGGAAGAATCAACATTGTTAAAATGTCCATACTGCCCAAAGTGATTTACAGATTCAATGCAATTTCCCTCAAAATACTAATGTCATTTTTCACAGATCTAGAAAAAATCATCCTAAACTTCATATAGAACCAAAAAGGAGTGTGAATAGCCAAAGCGATCCTAGGTAAAAAGGAGAAATCTGGAGGCATCATATTACCTGATTTCAAATTATACTACAAGCCTATAGTAACCAAAACAGCATGGTTCTGGTATAAAGGTAGACACATAGACCAATGGAACAGAATGGAGAATCCAGAAATAAAGCCATATAACTACAACCAACTGATTTTCAACAAAGCAGACAAAAACATACACTGGGGAAAGGATGCCCTTTTCAATAAACGGTACTGGGAAAACTGGATACCCACATGCAGAAGAATGAAACTGGATCCCTATCTCTCACCATATACAAAAATTAACTCAAGATGGATTAAAGACTAAAGTGTAATACCTGAAACCATAAAAGTTCTAGAAGAAAACATAGGAAAAACTCTTCTATACATTGGCCTAGGGAAAGAATTTATGACTAAGACTCCAAAAGCAAACACAGCAACAACAAAAATAAATGAATGGGACTTAATTGAACTAAAATGTTTCTGCACAGCAAAGGAAATAATCAACAGAGTAAGTAGACAACCTGCAGAATGGGAGAAAATATTTGCAAACTACACATTCAACAAAGGACTGATATCCAGACTCAACAAAGAACTCAAACAAATCAGCAAGAAAAAAACAAATAAACCCACCAAAAAGTGGGTGAAAGACATGAACAGGTTTTTTAAAAAAGAAGTAGACAAATGGCCAAGAAATATATGAAAATAGGCTGAACACCACTAATCATCAGGGAAATGCAAATTAAAACTACAATGAGATACCACTTTACCCCTGTCAGAATGGCCATTATTAAAAAGTCAAAAAACAATAGATGTTGGCATGGATGAGGTGAAAAGTGAATGTTTATATACTCTTGATGGGAATTTAAACTAGTAAAACCTCTATAGAAAACTGTATGGAGGTTCCTCAAAGAACTAAAGGTTCTACCATTCGATCTAACGAGCCCACTATCCCACTACTGGGTATCTACCCAAAGGAAAAGAATTCATTATATCAAAAAGACACCTGTACCTGAATGTTTATTGCAGCACAATTCACAATTGCAAAGATAAGAAATCAACCTAAGTGACCATCAACCGATGAGTGGATAAGGAAAATGTGGTATATCATTGACTACTACTCAGCCATAAAAAGGAATAAAAGAATGTCTTTTGCATCAACTTGGTTGGAACTGGAGACCATTATCCTGAGTGAAGTATCTCAAGAATGGAAAACAAATACCGCATATTCTCACTTACAAGTGGGAGCTGAACGAGGGGTATACATAGCCATAAAGCAGTGTAATGGACATTGAGAGGGAGGGAGGAAGGGAGAAGGGTGGGAGGGGGATGGAGGAATAAAAATGTACCTATGAGTACAGTGTACACTCTTCTGGTGACAGGCACACTAAAAGCCTTGACTTCAGCATTATACAATTCATCCATGTAAGAAAAAACACTTGTACCCCCTAAATATTTTGAAATAACAAAAAATAAAATAAAATAAAAAATAAAATATTTTCCATACATGTCCCTTTAAATACATAGGTTGAGAAACTGTGAGTGCCTACAGTGTGAACATTCCCTACAATAAGTATCTGGGATAAAAGTGGTAATTATCTTTGTTTATCTCTAAGAGGAATACACATTGACCATTACACAACTTGGGATTCTGCTTTCATTCTAATCATATATCTATACAAGAAGAAAGCATAAGTTCCACTGATGTTGAAATATAAATAATGAAAAGTATAAAAATTATAATTATTCTTATAATTTGCATAAAGATGATCATAAGATTTACATGTTCTATTTATATGATCATAAATATTGTATAGCTCATAAAGATGGATTTTCAAAAGCCAGTAAAAAATGAGAACATATAATAAATATTATGTTCAGATTAATTTTCCACTCATTGGGAATAAAGATAACATATATTTGCAGGAAAGTACTTAGAATAGGTCTGAAAAGTTATTTCTTAGCAATGATTTGAAAACAAAACACAGAAATTATGTAAATAAAGCAACTGATTATTTAAGTTAAAAACTATAAGAATTTAGATCCTGAAAATAAGTAGTATAAATTTTTAAGTCATTAGTACTTTTTAATTTTCATTCTTTTTAAGTATTATCTCTGTGCCCTAATCTAAACATCACAAAATATTTTATTTAAACATGAATTTGTTGACCAGTCACGCTTTTAAAAAATTAATGGCTTATGAAGTGAGATAAATTACAAATGTATTTTTATATATTACAAACCAGAGAAATTTTGTTAAAGTAAACTTTATAGTATAGTTGAATGGGATTTGTCCTCCTGTGTTTATATCCCACTAAAGCTACCACCTAAAAACACCAGGCACTAAATGTCCTCACATTCTACAAACCTTTTAAAGGGAGCCGTCAGATTCACACAAATCTCTAAATTAGAGGTTTGCGGATAGGCTAGTTGCCTTCACTGGTTGTAATTTCTTCTCATATATATGCTGAAGTAAACAAAAACAACAACAGCAAAAATTAAAGATAATTATCCGAGTACAGATTTGGCATCCTAGGAGACTACTACAGCCTCTCCCCTCTGTAATTTTGAAAGAGAAGATAGGAAACTCCCTGTCCATCCCTCAAGCCACAGGAGAGTGTGTTTATGTGTGCCTCTGTATGTATGTGGGGACGAGAGGAAGTAGAAAACTTTTTCTAGAGATTGGGTTTGTCTGCAGGAAATGGAAATTACTATTTTCACTCCCAGGGTGAGGATGTGCTCATGCATTCTTGTAATTTGGTGAGGTTGAGGGGGAACTGGAAAGGGAACAAACAGTGGCATTGGTAGGGAGGCCTGCATTCTCATGCAATGGATGGCAAAAATAAAAGAATTGAGTATGTGCCAAGTGGACACTTGCTGAGGCCTGGAGAGCTGCCTGCTGTGCAAGAGCTGGTGAGGCAACTGAGGACTTCTGCTACAGAAAGCTCTGGATTGACCATGGTGGTGGATGGTGGGTGGAAGTCAGCAGTCTCCACAATAAATAGGAAAAAGAGTGTAGTGTTCCTTGAGGTCAGTGTGAATACTCCAAAATTTGTTCAGTGTAGGTAATGGAGGTATCCCTCATAAAATTTTAGTCCTGCTGAATGTATCATTTGAGATGGAAACATGAAATTATTTTAGTAGTTGTGTTAAGATCAATCTGAAAAAAAAATAGTCAACATCCTGTACTAGCACATACCATCATAAAACATTTTGAGAAAATGGTTAGCCTCTCTGAGATTTGTATATTAGAGTAAAAATTTACAAGTTGTTAGAAATATTATATTTGTTAATTTTTATTTGAATAAATATACACAGATACACCTGCATCCTAGTTTTCTTCAAATAAAAGGTAACACATTTAGCAATTGATTAAAATCTGTGTCCTCAATTATGAAAAATATATGCACATCGCAGGCTGCCATGCACCGGTTTTTTTTTCAGAAGTGCGGAAACTAGCTTGAAAAGAGTGAAGAGCAGCCTTCGGGACGGAGGGAAGTTGGGGCCCCAGTTGTTTCTGGCATGCATTGCAGCCTTTTCAGAACAGATCCGATGATGCACTTCAAATGAAACAGATGGTACAGCAGAGGCACCTCCTCTTGTCGCAAAGCTGGGAGGACACGCCCAAATCATTTGCATCAATAGATTGAGCAGTTTTACGATTCACTACTCATCATAACACACTAGGATTTCAGATTGCCATCTAATAATATTTAAAATCTAGCATTTATTCAATGTTCAGAGCGATAATGTCCTAGCAAATAATTACAGGTCCACTAAGATTAAGGTCCTTTTTAGCCTTTTTCTGAGACATTCCAAAACTCGTTATGGTTCTAAAACACGAGTCAGTGTTGCGTTCTCACCATCCTGATCCTCCATCCCCATCACCACATTTAATGATCTGTTTGCCATGCCCGCAGTGCCCTTGACTTTATTTCAGGCTGTTTAATTAACCTGATTCAGTTGGTAAATGTGAGCAATGTCCAGTTTCCCAAGGGATTAATTTCAAAATAAAAACATAAAGAAATATATGAAATATATTATGCAGAAACACATGATACATTATTATTTGAATGTCTTCTTTTGCAAAATGTCAGCATGTAGCCTTTTTTTAGTACTTTCTTGGTCATTTTATCTTTTACTAATGGACACTACTGTTTTAATAATTGGCTGTGGGTTCTTTGGAAGATTGCATGTAGGTGTGGAGAGTAGGTCCTTTTTAAATCATCTTATGTAATAGAAAAGACTGAAATTTCTGCTTGTTCCTTATGAACAGGTCAGAGGGCTGACACAGCATCCTTTGTCCAAGAAGGTTAAATAATGGAGCAGCAGAGAACACACAGAGTAAGTTCAGGGTGCCAGAAGCCCCTTTTACCTTGAAGATTCAGTGGCAGCAAAAGCAGATGCAGTGATCAAACATTTACATAGTTCTACCATTTGATTACAGAATATGAAGAAAGTTTTCTGACTGTCTGTATTTGGTTTTAATGTGTTTTCAAATGTTTAGAGTAGGATAAAACATTCTTCTTAAGGGAACTGAACAAAACTATGTTGTAACTCTTAAGGGAGAGTCTTTACCATCTACAGGCCATGAAAGGATAGTGTTTAATTATTACGTGCAAGCTCACTTTTATAGCTGCTCCAAGCTATGGCTAGGAATATTGACAGGAATGAATTATTGAAAAATCAGTTACCAATTAACCTTTTTCCTTACTGAGAAAAGAAAGTTATATGTGCAAAAATAAAGCGTTTTGAGTTTCTCTATATTAGCTTGTTCTGTATTCTCAAATATTGAGGAAGAAAACACTGGAAAAAGATTTGTTTCCATTTATGAAATAAATGGAAGAATGCAGCTGCTACTGGCAGATACAAGTAGCAGAATTAAGGAAGCAGAGGGATTCCTTATTTTTTGATCAGGAAAATTAGTGAATAAAAGGCAATGCTTGATTTTGGTGTCTTTTTCATGCTGCTTTGAAATGAAATAAACCTATACTATAATAATAATGAGAATAATAATAGCAGTAGTAGTTGTCAACATTCTAAACATTACAACAATATTATAAAAATATTTACTGTGTGCCAGGTACTGTTCTAAGAAATTTACATTACATATATTAACTCATGTAACCATCCCAGCAACCCAATGAGATAGTCACCACTATTACTTTCCCAGTTTTATAGACAATGTCACTGAGGCTCAAGAGTTTAAAGTCATTGCCAAGTAATGCATGCAGCATGTGAAGATTCAGGAGTCAAACCCAGCAATCCAGCCCCACAGTCTATGCTCTCAACCACAAGAATGTATTTTGGTTAATTTGTATCTTAGGTTTGGTAGAATCTGACCCTAATTCCAAAATTATAAGAGACATGGGTGAAAATCTCCTATCAAGTTGGTGGATTTACCATTTCCCTTGTGTATTGGGCCCATTTCTCCCTTGTAAAGTCATCGGCATATCATTTTTATTTTGAAACTGTTTTGTTAGGTCTCTAAGGGCAGAGGATTATTAGACTCTATTTCTAATAAATGTTTTAACTTCAAAAATCTCATTCTATTATACCAACTCTCGCTGGTTAGCTTTTGTCTGTTGTATTTTTCTGTATCAATCAACCTTCACTTAAATTATGCTGTGGTAGGAAACGGCTTTGCAATCTCAGAGGAGTTCTATAACAGAAATGCTTATTTCTTGCTCTGGACCTTGTTGGATGTAGGTCAGCTTCCACTCCGCTCCAGGTTTTCTCATTCTGGGACCAGGAGGAAGGGGTGGACTCTATTCCAGTCTCAGGGCAAAGGGGATTAAAGCAGACCCATGTGATGCTGTGAAAGTTCAGATGCAGCATATGTCACTGCTCCAGGTTCCATCAGCAGAAGCAAGTTACTGGAGAAGAAGGTTTAATATTCTCACAGAGAAAGGCAGGCAATCATTGGAAACAATAATACATCTACCGCATCTGATTCTTTCCCATCCTTTGTTACTCCGGGTCCTCAGTCTTATGCATATTTATCTTGTAAAAAGTATACATCTAGATTTTTAAATCCAATTTCAGGTATCTTAGAAAAACGGGTATATATTTATATTTATTTGGAGTTTTATCAAACATTTTATTTTGTGTTTTCCACTTGTCATTACTTTTTTTTCCCTCCTTCTTTGCTATCTTCTCTACCAGAGCATCTCAGACTTTATTGTGCATTGGAACCTCCTGGAGAGTTGTTAAAGTGGATTCTTGGGCCTCACCCCGGAGTTTCTGATTCAGAAGGTCTGGGGTGGGGCCTGAGAATTTGCAATTTTAACAAGGTCCCAGGTATACCGATGCTGCTGGCCTAGAGACCACACTTACTCTTCTGCAGTATTAATTGCATTTTCTTTGTTTTCTCCCTTTCCCATGTATAAGAAAAATACAATGATCTCAGAATAATTAAATTTCCTCTTATTTTTATACCATACTGTTGCCCAACATTACAATTATACCCTATTTTAAGTATATTGTTTTTAAAGTCTTAAAATAATTATCTTAGCATTTTATATCAATGTTACTTTAAATTTAGCAATGTATTTACTTATTTTTAGCCAACATTTATTGAACTTGTACTATGTGCCAGCAACAAACCTATGATGTAAATGGTATTATTATTTCTATTTTTATTTAAAAGATGTGGAAACTGAGGCACAGAGAGGTGAGGTAATTTATTTACTCTTAGTTGCACAGCATAGCTGACTCCAGCACCTTTACGCTAACCCTCGTATATTGCCTCATCATTGCCATTTACAGCCTCTTCCTTTCTGTTTTTATTTCCTCTTTCTAAAGAATATATTTTTAGTCCTCCTTTCTGTAGGGCCTAGGTTAATAAATTTCCTTTTTTTTTTTTTTTTTTTTGAGACAGAGTCTCACTCTGTTGCCCTGGGTAGAGTACAGTGGCGTCATCGTAGCTCACTGCAGCCTCACACTCCTGGGCTCAAGCGATCCTCCTGCCTCAGCCTTCGGAGTAGCTGGGACTACAGGTGTGCTACCACGCCTGGCTAATTTTTTCTATTTTTAGCAGAGATGGGGTGTTGCTCTTGTGCAGGCTGATCTCGAACTCCTGAGCTCAAGCAATCCTCCTGTCTCAGCCTCCCAAGTAGCTGGGACTATACACACGTGCCACCGTGCCTGGCTAATTTTTCTATTTTTAGTACAGACGAGGTCTCTTTCTTGCTCAGGCTGGTCTCCAACTCCTGGCCTTAAGCAGTCCTCCCACCTCAGCCTCCCACAGTACCAGGATTACAGGTGTGAGCCACCGGGCCTGGCCAAATTTCCTTCATTTTTATATTTCTGAAAACATCTTTCTTTCTCCTGTTACTCTCAAATGTTAATTTACCTTGACAGTTATTTTTCTCCATCATTTTGAAAATATTTTTCTAGTGTCTTCTGTCTATTGTTGCTAATATTGAGTCGTCTGTACATTCTGTCCTTTCATTCTAAGATTGGTTTCATTTTTTTGGGAGGTTGCTTTTAAGATTCTTTTTTTTATACTTAATTTTGCACGTTCACCATAATGTGTCTATTTGTTGGCTTGATGTAACTCTTGAAAACACAAGTCTTTCTTCAATTCTGGGATTTTTTCAGCTATTATGATTTTGAATTCTACCTCTCTCCTATTAACGCTCCTTTCTCCCATTGCAAATCCTGTCAGATGTAAGCTGGACATACGATGGACATTCCCATTCTATATGTCAAATATTTTATTTTCTACGTTTTACATTAAGGTGTTTTTACCTTCATATTTTGTGCTGTACTCTTGATGATTTCTTCAGATTTATCTTCTAAGTAACTGGTGATCTCAGAGAGTCTAACTTTTTAAAGCCCTTTCCATTTCAATGGCTTTTAAAAATATCTCAAAGTTCTGTTGGCTTCTTTTGCATATATTCTGTTTTTTTATATTATGCCCTTCCAATATGAGGTCTGTTTCTTTTTATATTTATTTATGTTAAATATAATTATTTTATATTCTTTTAAAACTTTTCCTATTAATTGTAGTGCTTGGGGTGCTAATTTACTTTTTTTTGTTTGTTTTGTACCAGCTGACTTTCCCTAATTGTGATTTATTCATGTGGTTTGGGCTGTTTTACTGTCATTTCATCTTTAGAAGGTCTTTCTCTCCTTTGGAAATCTCAGGAACCTGGAACTCTTAATGCCTCTCAACAAAACTGTTTCATCTTTGCCTTTTTCAAAGCCCTACAGTAGTCAGCAATTCTAGACAAATTTTGCGTGTAATATTAGCTTGGTATTCTTTCATTAGGCAAGTAGTTTATGTTGGGACATAAAATTCACATGAGGAGGAAAGCCTTCATTTGAATGGGTATTTTCTGTCCTAATTCTGAGATTGGAGTCAGCCTTTCTCATTGCTTTATGAAGGCATCAAGTCAAGTTTTGCTATTCCTTTTCTAAAGAAGGGGGAGAGTGCTTGAAGAGTCAGATGCTATGCAAAAATTTCAAGTCCAGAGCCCTGACTTCATGTGGATTCCATACCATATTTCCTGCCCTACTGAAGTTTACAATTGTGTGTGTGTGTGTGTGTATTTCCCTTGCTCAAGTACATAGCAACTCTTGCATTTGTGTCTTGATGTTTTTTGTCATATTTGGAAAATTCTCATTGTCTCTTAAATATTTCCCTTGCATAATTTTTTTTTCTTTTCAACTTCTGAAACTCCAATTACAAGCATGTTAGACTTTTCCACTGCATCTTATACATCTTACGGTCTTATTTTTTCTCTCTGCATTTCATCTGTATATTCCTAGTGACCCATTACTCAGTTTACTAATGCATTCTTCAGATATTTTTAATAGATATTAAATCCATTTATTAAATTTTAATTTCATTTGTAGTGTGTTTCAGAATTTTTGTTTCACTGTCATAGCTTCCAGTTCCCTGCTGAAGTTCTTCATCTTGTCATTCATATTTTGAGCATATTAATCACAGTTTATTTTAACTCCCATGTCAGATAACTCCAGTATTGCATAACCTGTAGCCCTGCTTCTACTGACAATTTTTTTTCTTGGCTCCCTTTCCTGGTATGATTGGTGATATTTAATTGAGTGCTGGAAAGCCTGCATGAAACGCTGTAGAGATGATAATTTGAGGATTTGAATGATATTATCTCTGTCCAAATGACAAAGTCCTAAATGATGCTCTGTCAATTTACCTTACTGCAAGTGGTTAGAAACATATCAAGTTTATCCAGTCTGGGACTCAGCTGATTCAAAGATGACTTTCAGTTTTTGTAAGGACTGGTTTATATTCAGTTTGTCTTTATTCTTTGCTAGGGTATAGCCCTTCAGACTCCCACCAGAAATCTGGAATTTACAAGGGTTCCTCTTCCTTGGTGGATCCTGAAATTCAAATTTGACTCCCAGTATCTTGAGGCTATTGAAAGCTCTCTTAGCCACACTTTCAGCTGGGCTTCTCAGCCCCTCAGTGATTACTTAACAATCAGTAAGTGCCTTGTGAAGCAAAGCAGAGTCAAATGTCTGGCTCATGTCTCTGTGCTTCGCTCTCTCTAGGACCTTGACCCCTCAAGTCCTGGTTGCCTTGGAGGCTAGCTAAATTCCAATTTTTTTTTCTCCCTAGTCCCATGAGACTGCCTAAAATGCTTCACAGCTATCTGCTCACAGCCTCTTCTTTATGCATGGGTTCTCAGCCTTTGGGATTTATGCCACTTATTATGAATTGACAAATGCCTGAAGAGTAAAAATAGTCCCAAAGGCTGAATTTACCTAAATACATTTCTTTCCATCATGGATCTTGTCTTCTCTAAATCAAATTGCCTTGCTAGTTCTTGGATACCTTCCAGTAGATGATTTCGAAAAATATATTATTCATTATTTATATATGTTATTAACAGGAGCGTTGGTGTGATAAAAGCAAGTCCCACATAGCCAGTAGAATTCTCTAGAAAATCTTTAAAAATACAGATATCTACCCTTATGCAACACACCTGCATCTGAAAATATCATAGAATCTCTTACTATTCAAAATTGAGTTTTAATTTCTAGCAGCTAGAGTAATCTCTATGCTTTCTTCAAGCTTGACTATGTAGTAAAAAATACATCTCTTTGTAAAGAGAAGGGAGCCTATGTGAGTCAACATCTCAAATTTATGTGGCATGTTCATTTTTTTAAAACCAAGAGTTAAAACAAATATGAAAAAAATTGAAAATTGTAGATTCTGGATTTAGTAAATAGGTGCTTTTTATAAAATTTTTAGCATTTGTTTAAAAAAAAAACTTCTCTAAAAATTTTTTGAGAATTCACTTGTCATCTTAATCCTCTGTTTCAGGGATTGGCTTGAAAGTGAAATTACTCATACAGTTGCTCCTTGATGGTGAAACAAGAACACCCTCGGTCTTGCATGAGATGTGTATGAGCAAACACGTAGGTTCGGTACCTGTGGGAGCCGGTGCTACCCTAAGAGAAGCCAGTCCCAGCAAGGTTAGAGCAGACAGAATCGCAAGGACACTGACTGTGACCAAAGGCCATTTTCCTGTTGCTCTTCTCATTATAGGATCAATTCCTTTTTAAGGCTTAGGTGCCTTTTTAATTTTTTGTATCAAATGCATTCTGAATAATAAAATGACATTAATTTTATTTAACAAATGGAGGTCAGAGAAATATTTATTAATCTGCTTTGTGAGGAGAAAGTGTAGAAAATAGACTGGAGGCTGATGGTGCCATGCAAGGGGGGAGTTGGATTCCCTGAGGAGGAGCCAGCATTTGGGCTGTGCAGGTGAGGAGAAAGATAAGGAATATCATACGGGGAAATGGGGGATAAAGTTTGGAGAAAGTGCAGAAAATTTGACCGTATCTAAAATCTCATGGGAAGGATCCAGTTTTGAGGAAGCCATTGGATCATACCTGGGAAAGGCAGAAAAGATTCTTGTGCTGCAGGAGGTACTGATGTTGTTAACTATATTAACTAGAGGTAGAGGCAGTGATGTTATTTTGGGTCCTCTGTTATAATAGGAGGCTCAGTAGATGGGTGCAGAATGCTATAACAACGACTTCTGTTTCTCTGTAAAGTAGGAGAGAGAATCCTTTGTTTATCAACAATGTGCTTTATACATCTTTCCACACAGAGTCTAGGACTGATTTTTTAAAAATTTTTGTATAGTGTGTATGGCTAGAGAGCGTTTTATATTAAGATTGTACCTACATTTTAACCACGCCTTTGATGAAGGGCTCTAGACACTGCAGTGAAAGAACAAAGAAAAACAATGGGTACTTGGAAATTGAAAGTACAATAACAGCAGCAGTGAAAGAAAACATGAGGGGTTGAAAGACAAAACTGAGAATAGAAATATTTTATAGAAAGTAAAACAAATAGACTAAGAGGTAAAAGATAGAAGATGAAAAAATAATTTGGCTCTCTATCAAGGTGGGCCCATATATAATTGGTGGATGTGCCAGAATCAGTGGACTGAGAAAAAGAACAGAGGAAATTATCAAAGAAATAGTATTAAAAATTTTTAAATTTCCAATAACTGAAGGGCAAGAATCATGTGCCCTTTTAGAATATCAAAAATAAAGTGAGGATTCAGAAATCTTTCAGTGAGAGAAAAGCCTATGTCACCTATCAAAAATGGTTTTAGCTTTCTCAGCTGCAATATTAGAAACAATGCAATGAAGGAATGTCTCCAAAATTATAAGATAAGTTATTATCAGTCTATTTAATAGAATTCTGTGCCTAAATAAATTATGGATTAATTAATGTTTAAGGGAAAAATCAACAGATTTTCCTAACATACAACATTAACCAAGTTCCCAAATACTCATGAAACTTTTCTGGACTTTTCCTTCTTTGTCACTGTCTATTTGCTTATTCCTGTGCTCCCAAGATATAGTTTTTAACAACCATAGTTTTATAGTATATTTTGATATCAAATAAGGCAAGTCTCCCTTCCTTCTCATTCTTTTTCAAATTGTTCTTGTTTATTTTTGCATATTTTCTTTTTTTATTGTGGAACACTTAACATGAGTTCTACCCTCTTAACAAAATTTTTAGTGTACAACACAGTATTGTTAACTATAGGCACAATGTTTTACAGCAGATCTCTAGAACTTACTATTCTTACATAACTGAAATTTATCCCCGTTGAACAGCAAGGACCAATTCCTTTCACTGGGTATGATAATTTGTGATACATTTTTTTCCAAAATATCACTGAAAATTTGAGAAACCAAGAGACTTAAATTTGTGAAAAGCTTTTCAGTTTTCTTTTCTTTCTTATTAAATGCATGCCAAGCAATATCCAGGCATTTCCTGCACCATTCCTTCTTCTGTAGGAGCCCAGGTCTGGCATGACTCAAGCTGTGATGGGAATGAGGTCCAGGATGGCTCACTCCCTGTAGCAGACCCTCCAGGAACAGAACCTAGTGCCATGCTCAGGGCAGGAGATGGTTTGATGCTTTCCGTTACTTCTGCTAGCTCAGAGATTAAAACTCTCACTTAAGACTATTTTAAATTCTTCAACCCACACAGAAGCAGTATTCCCTGTATCCTGTTTGTTGATACATAAAATCAACCAACCATGTTTTTTTAAAAAAGAAAAGAATTTTATAGGAAATTATAGAATTTTCACATATTCTTGTCAGACACGCTGCCTGTCACACTGGCCTTCCTTACCTAAGAACCCTAGACAATAGGCACAGCGCGTTAATCCTATGTCCCTACCCTTCGAAAGGAAAGTCATTTTGTGGTGGTTTCTGGATGTCTAAACTTCATGTAGGGAACTCTACAAACGGAGAGGGAGTCCCATGAGAGATCTGTTTTAGGATTAGTGGGTCAATTTTAATTAAAAAAAAATCCTAGTTATGGGGATTACATTGCATGAATTGATGAATACAAGAAAATATAATGTCTTTTACATTTTACAAAGATTTATATAAATATTTTTATTTAGGTCTTGCGCCCTTCTGAGCTTGTTTACTGTCAGGAATTTTATGAGAATTTTTTTTGTTAAAAATAATTTGTTTTCGTTGCCTTTTCTTTTCTTTTTTCCTGATTCAAAGATTTATTATAAGTGAATAAAGCTACTGTATGTATTTCCTTGCTGGTTTATGTGTGGACATAAGTTTTCACACTAGTTGGGTAAATACATAGGGGCACATTTGCTGCATCATTTGGTGATACTGTGATTGGCTTCATTGCCTTTTCTAAATATGTAATGTGTCTTTGCCCTTGATTTCTGGATATTGATATCAGGCCACTTTACTAAAGTCATTAATTCAAATCCATTTTCCATTGATTTTATTTTGCATTTTCTACTTGTACAATCATAAAGTTTACTATGACTCCACTATTTTTAAAAAGGGGTATGAAGAAAAAATTCCTCATAGTAACATGAATTAATTTGCCAAGATCTAGGAATATCTATTGAATTTGACAAATTGATAAATTAAGTTATTCATCCTAAAAGAAGTAGACAAATCCCTGGCAGTGAAGGGAGGCAACCCTGGGATGCACCCCAATCCAACAGACCCCTTTTTTCATCATTAGGCCAGGTGTGGTGGCTCATGCCTGTAATCCCAGCACTTTGGGAGGCAGGAGGATCACTTGAGGCCAGGAGTGCACCACCAGCCTGGGCAACATAGCAAGACCCCCACCTCTACAAAAAAAGAGAGAGAGAAAGAAGTCTTATTGTAATTATTTAAAAAAAATGAATATAGCCTTACTCTTTTTTTGTAATTAGATGAGCCTTTTAAATTTTATTTGTGATAGTGCTGGAAAAAATACTAGTGTCCATTTCATGTCTGAGGTTTGCATATGTTCTTGGGGATGGAAGAGATATAGACTTCTCCAATGGGAAGTTGTGTGGATAGTAAGAGAAGTCAGAGAAAACTTCCTTGGCAGGAAATGATTAGGAGTCAAGAATATGCCATCTGGATGCTGTGCTCTAATAATGTCATATCCAGTGGGATTATGTGCTTAATACTACAAAACATGTCTCCTTTTTAGTGTAAGATTCAGCTCATGTTCTTGCTCTTAATTTATAGATTTTTTTTTCATAATGTACATGTAATATTGGCTAGGGATTTGACCTCTTGCATAGGAACTAGGAAATAAAAAAGAATTTACTACTGTTCCCAACTGCATGAACAGCTCTTTTACTGCTGATGGGAACAGGGGCCTGTTCTGATCATTTTCTACAAATTCCATGTAGGCATACGCAGAACATGTATTGGCACTCAGCCAAAGAAAACTTGCATGCTCACGACTGATAAGTCCAAGGCATTGCTGTTCTACCTACTACTCAATAGGGGATATTCAGTACACTCACTTTCATATGTTCATATTATTTAATTCTCAGTCCCTATTCTAGATATTAATAAGCCACTTATTGTGATTTTTAAATTCCCTGGTAAAAGGTCATTTACATAAACTTGAATAGTGGAATGGTGAATACATCCTTTTCAACGGAAGAGGAAATGTGCTTTTGTTTTGATTGTTTTGTTTTTGGTCAGACACAAATACACTGTAACCTTGGTTTGCATTTAACTTACAAATATTCTGAAATTCAGCACAATAACATTTTGAATTTATTTCTTTTTAATAGTCATCTCAGCAATTATAGTAAATGACTATAGGGAGCTAAAATATTAATGAAGACCTGAATGTGGCCATTGTTTTGCTTTCTAGGTGTGTGGAGTAAAAGGCAAAAGGTAAATTTTAAAAAGACATTTTAACAAGAAAAAAGAGAAAAAAAGATGTGCCAGGCTTCATGATGATTCTTGAACTTAAAGAAGTATTTGATAGCCTCTTAGTCACTGCAAACCTGTTTTAAAATGAAGCAGTATATAAACAAATCAATAAAGATGAATTCATTCTGGCTCCCCCTGGGCAGCTAAAACTGCAGCCTTCACTGGCAGGATCCTGTTTGACCCCTCCCTACCTGCGGTCAGAGAAGGGCATTTCCCTGCCCATAATCCAATTTGCTACGTCACCATTTCTACTGTCATCTGCCCCCATCCTGGTGGCATGAAGTTGATCTATGGTACTTCAATTTTCAGAAAAGCCTTTAAAGAAGTAGGAGACATAAGTTTCCATGTCATTGCAGACTATCTAATGCTTTTCATTTCTCCTTTTCCTACATTCTGCTCAAAAGTTGATGGGAAGTACAGGGAGTGGGGAGTTGTTGGGCAGAGTGGGGAGTGCAGTGCTGAAGAAACAAGGATACAGTATATCAAACACACACCCACAACAATGATCTCTCTTTAAGGTCTGAGCTGTCTTATTTAGCCTGGTGAAATTCGTCCACTTTCCAATCTCACGGCTGTCTGTTTGCGTTTGCCTGTACTTATGGAGTCACCTACTGAAGTGATGTGTTTTGAACTAGCAGTTTAGAATCTGGCAGCTTTGGGACTTTCAGAGTCCTGTAGGATAATGATGGCTGCCTTATTTCTCAACATGTCCTCTGACATCATAACCCTCAACCAAAATAGCAAATAAAACCACCCATGACCCATGCTTCTAGCATAACCAAGAAACAACAAATACTGTAAACTTCACTGTACAAGTATATACAGAAAAAAAAAAATCTGCAACTAAAAGGCCAGATATAGTATAGAGTCCATAATGAAGACAAGAGATATAGATGGAGATATATACATACACATATGTATATATAGAGAGGGAGATAGATAGACACCTAGCTAGATAGATGGATAGACAGGTAAGCTAGATGACAGAGAGATGGATATACAGACAGAGGGATAGAGACAGGAGGTAGACAGAGACTGTGGGGAAAAAGGAGAGAATGGAGGAGTATGCTTACCAATGTGGAACACTGATCAATTCACTTTGAGAAAGAAGGGGCCCTACCTTGAGGGAAAAACAGAAATCATATGTTTGAAACATGATGGCAGAGCCCGGGTTACTGGAGAATTAAAAAAAAAAGGGAGGGGGGGTCTTGAAAGGGCGCAGGACAGAAGGGGCTAGTCTCACGAAAGCCCTGTCTCTAGGATAAAAGAAGAGCTTTGATGTTAAAGGAAAAGAAATAAGAAAGTGGTAGAAATTAATGTGCCTAAAAAAGTAAAGAGAATTAGAATCAGCAGACATTTAGCCCTCACCCCTCCTCTGCCCAGTGGGCACCCACAGAAGAGGCCCTCAAGAAGTAAACCAAGGGAGTCAGTCAAACTCCTTATCCCTGCATTTACCTTTAATTTTTTTGAAAATCCAGTATTTAAAAATGAATAAAAATCAAGGCATGATCTATACACAGCTATTAAAGGAAGAAATTTTAAAAAGAGAATAAAAACATATCAACCAGTAATTTTTTTTCTTAAAAATAACCAGAGAACAGAAAACTACAACAACGTACTCATATCTGCGTTAATACCCTCAAACATGAAATTTCAGACATGATGAAAACAAACACCTTATGTCAGAATGTCAAAATCTTAGAAGAGATATGGAAAAAATATAGACACAGAAGTATAAATAGGAAAAATAACTGAAATAGGCATTATTAGAATCCCTGAAGAAGAAAAACAAAATAGTTGAACAGGACTAATATTTAAAACAATAATCCAAGAAAACTTGCTTAAAAATTAAAAAACTTGAATCTACATGTTGCAAGGGTCTATTGTGTACTGGGGGAATTTTTTAAAAAATGGCCAATTCCTAGATATACTCTAGAAAACTGTGGATTTTAAGAATAAGAAGACATTCTTTTCAGCTCCCAGGTAAAAAGAGTAAGTCACCTATATAGGAAAGGAAGGGTGAAACCAGACTCCTCAACCACAAAATACAAAATAAGACAATAGTGGAACATTCCAGAAGAGTCAAGTAAGGAAATGTGAAGGATCTGAAACTTGCTTGACTTAGAAGCTGACAATTCCACCTGTTACTCTTTCATAAATCCTGGCAGATGACAAGAGATTCATGGTTCAGAGAAGAACTTTCTTATTCAATGCACAGCAATCAGCATGAGTACCAGTAGGTCTTGAATAGCTAAAACAATCTTGACGAAGAGTAATAAAGTGGAGGGAATCACTCTGCTTAATATTAAGGCTCACGATATAACTACAGTAAGCAAAATGGTGTGGTCTTGGCAGAAGACAGATAACAGATTAATGGATTAGAATAGAGAATCCAGAAATAGACTCACACAAATATGCACAAATGTTTTTTTGACAAATGTGCCAAAGCAATTCAATGGAGGAAGAATAACCTTTTCATTAAATGGTGCTGGAGCAACTGCACATCCATAGGCATGAAAATCTTGACCTAAACCTCACACCTTGTATAGAAATTAACTCAATATGGATCATGACCGTAAGTGTAAAAAGAAAAACTATAAAACTTATTTAGAAGTATAAGAAAAATCTATAGGAACTAAGATCAGGCAAAGAAGCCATGCTCAGTGGCTTGTGCCTGTAATCCCAGCTACTCAGGAGGCTGAGGTGGAAGGACGGCTTGAGCCCAGCAGTTTAAAACCAGCCTGGGCAACACAGCGAGACTCCATCTAAAAAAAAAATAAGACTAGGCAAAGAGTTCTCAGACTTGATACCAAAAGCAGCATGATTCATAAGAGCAAAAACTAATAAATTGGACCTCATAAAAACTAAAAACTTTTGTTCTTTAAAAATCCATGTGAAAAGGATGAAACAGAAAATACAAGCTATAGACTAGGAGAAAATATTTGCAAACCAGATATCTGACAAAGGACTAATATCTAGAATATATTAAGAACTCTCAAAAGTCAACAGTAAAAAAAAATTCAATTATAAAATGGGCAAAAGACATGAACAGACATTTGAATGAAGAGAATATATGGAAGGCAAATAAGCACATGAAAATAGGTTCCATATCACTCACCATTAAGGAAATGCAAATTAAGTCCACAATGAAGTATCTCTACACACCTATCAGGATGGCTAAAATAAAATAAATAAAACAGTGACAACACTAAATGCTGGTAAGGATGTGGAAAACTAAACTACTTAACAATTGCCAGTGGGAATGCCAAATGGCACAAGCACTGTAGAAAAGATTTTGGCACATTCTTATAAAATTAAACAAACGTCTACCATATGAACCAACAATTAACCTCTTGAGCATTTATTTTGGATAAATGAAAACTATGTCCACATAAAAATTTGCACATAGCAGCTTTATTTGTAAAGGACCCAAAATGGAAACAACCCAGATGTCTTTCAATAGGTAAATGGTTAAATATACTGTGATACAGCCACACTGTGGAGTACCTAGCAATAAAAAGGAACAAACTATTGATACATACATGGATCTACCAGAGGGGAATCATGCTGAGAGACAAAAGCCAATGCCAAAGGTTACATACTGTATAATTAAATTTATATAATATTTTGAAATGACAAAATTTTAGAAATGGAAGAAGACATATGCCGAGGGTTAGGGATGGGGTAGGGTGGGATGGAATGGAGGTGCATATGGTTATTAAAGGGAATCTTTGTCATATTGGGACTGTTCGGTATCTTGGCTGTGTTGTTGCATACACAAACCTACCCAGGTGATAAAAAATGTATGGAACTAGACACACACACACACGCACACATACATGCAAAGGAGTAAAAGCAAAACTGAGAAAGTCTGAATAAGATAGCTGGACTGTATTAACGTCAATATCCTGGTTATAATGATATTATGCTACAGGTTTGCAAAATGTTACCATTGGGATATCTCTGTTATTTCTTATGATGAATGTACAATTACTTCAATAAGAATTTCAGTAAAAAGGAATAATAGCAATGATTTATTACACAGTGAATATAAAAAGAATCCATGGGTTCATATTGATACTAAGATCAGGAAACAATCAAAGAAAAAATATACACATGATGAGGAAAAACTCTTCTTTACATACTAAGTCCACCTAAAATACATGGAAGTAATGGTAGAATCCCTATTTTGCAATAATCAATGGGATATTTGATTTAGGCAAGGATTATCAATAGGTACTTAATCTATTGGGTTTAACTTTGTGAGGAAAAGAATATTAATTACAAAGAGAGAGTTACTTTTACAGTAGGGAAATCTGGCAAAATCTACCATATCCAAGTAACTAAAGTTATCATTACCCAAAAGGGGACAAATTGGCATGGTGTTCCTTCTAGTGTCAGGCTGTGAGAAATACATTCATGTAGATATTCTTGGAAAAATGTTTAACCTGAGGAAAAAAAATATGGCATACTGTCTAGGTTGGAGCATATTGTAAAACATGTTTCTCTACTCTTCCAAAATGTCTGTATCTTGAAAGACAAAAAAAAAAAAAAAAAAAAAAAAGGCAGAAGAAAAATGAAAAAACGCAGGTAGATAGATTAATCAAAATCAAAGGAAACTAAAGAGATATGACAACCAAATGCAATAATGCAATATGTGGTTCTTGACTGAAATCTAGAGTAAAAAAGTAAAAACAGCTATAGGTCAGTTTTGGGAGAAGGAAACACTGAATAGGGCTTGTATTATTTTATCAGTATTAAATAAGTTGGGTGCAATAACGGTATTGTACTTGTGTAAGTAAAAGTTCTTTAATTAGAAGAGACACTGAAATATATAGGGAAGGTATCATGATGTCTGCAACTTACTTTCAAAGATTCAGTAAAAAAGTACAGATAGGTAGATAGACACAGAGAGGAAAGAGAAAGTAAATATTGTAAAATATTAACTGCTGAGTTTAGGTGTAAATGGGTCTTTACACACCTATTCCTTCAGATTTTCTGTAACTTTGTAATTTTTCAAAATAAAAAAAGAAACAGTGGTTATTAAATGTCCCTAAAGAAACAAAAATACACTGGCATCTTTGCTCCAAACAGTATATATGAAGGTGGCTGAAGAGAGAGAGGAGAAAATGCAATTTCACATCTCATACGATGATTCTGCAGAATATTCTTACGTTTTCCACACTGCAGCTTGTGCACAGCAAGATGGCTGTGGTGGCAGTTGGGGATTTTGGATCCTATGTCATTAGACACTGTTATCTTTAAGGAGCTAGTTGAAAATTCAAATCAAGAGACCACGTTGTAAAATAAAAATCATTTTGAGGCAGCATTCTCATTGCAGAATTCTCGAGCAATATAATTAGTATGGGAAGCTGAAACCTAGCTCACAAGTCAAATAATGATTATGTTAGTTGTAAAAAAAAACACAATGAAAACAAGTTTGAATTATTATCATGGTTTAAGCATCTATTTCTTTAAAAATTTAAATTCCTAGGCCCTGTTCCAGAGTTAATGAGTTAAAAACTCTGGAGGTGGCTCCAGAGTCTAAATTTTTATCCAATTCTTCTAATAACATTAATTAGCTAAAGTTTGTAAGAACTGGCATAAGATGTTATTGCTATTGTTCAAATATAAAAAATAAATGCAATTAAATTTTCCCATTAAATATTTTTGTAATCATTTTAGACAATGATTAAGTGGAATTTTTTGGTGTGTGTGGCACAGCATTAGCACTACTCATATTTATTTTGTCATTAAAGTTGAGTTCATTATTTTATGACGAGAAGCAGAAAACACACTTGGAAGCCAGTGGAAAAGCATGCAATTATTCTAATTTGTTACGAAGGGATGCTGGCGTTGTTAAAAACAAGTGAAGGGTCCAGTGTTAAACAAGAAATACTCATATTATCTAATGAAATAGATCTAATTGCTAAATGTTTATATTTCTTTATATGGCCTTGGAATAAGGAAATATTTTTAAGTGTCTTTTTGGTTGTAACATCACCTAAAGCAAGAATCATGAGTCTATAAGAACAGAAGCCCATCTGGATCCACCCTCCACCCTTCCCCCCGCTTCTTGGCCTCTTCTCTCCCTGCTCCTGCGGTTTGATGCTGTTGCTCCTGTCATTCAGCAAACCGGTGTTTAACCTTCTGCTACAAGCAGGGTAGTTTTACACTTGCTGCCAGTCATGCAAAAGGGGACTAAAACATTGCTCTCTGAAACTATTTTGCAGATTTGGAAACACAGACTCCAAATGGCTACACAACTTGTCTGAGGGCATGGAGCTGAATGTAGCAAAGGATCTACATCTCTCAGACTTCAAAGGGCTCTTTTTTTATAATTGTACCTCTCATGAAATAAGAATGAGATAAAAATCACATAACAGGGGAGGGGGAGGAGCAAGATGGCCTAACAGAGACCTCTGGCAGTCGTCCCTCTGCACAAACACCAAATTCAACAACTGTCCACACAAGCAACCACCTTCATAAGAACCAAAAATCAGGTGAGTGATCATACTACCTGGTTTTAACATTATATCAAGAGGTACTGAAAAGGGCAGAAAAGACACTCCTGCATTTCCTACACCACCCCTGCCCCATCCCCCAGCAGTGCCACGCGATGAGTGGACAGAGAATATATGTGCCCGGGGGAGGGAGAATGAAGTGATTGTGGAACTTTACATTGAAACTCAGAGCCACCCTGGCACAGGGGACCACAGCACAGGACATAAATCTGCTGGTGCCTACTGAGGGAGCATTTAGACGAGCCTGGCCAGAGGGAAATTCTCCGCCCTGAAATCTGAGTTCCCACTAGCCACACCACCAGCTGACAAAAAGCAGCCAGGGACCTGGACTAAATTCATAAGGCAGTTGGGCCACAAAGGCTGCAGTCCTTGGGACCTGAGCTGTGCTGGCTCAGGACCAGTGGACTTGGGGTACATGTGACCCAATGAGACACCAGTGGTGGTGGCCAAGCCAGTGCCTGTGTCACCCCTTCATCAACTACAGGCAGTGTGGCTCAGGAAGTCTTCTACTTGGGGAAAGGAAAGGGAAAAGTTCAGGGGACTATGTTTTGCAATTTGAGCACCAGCTCAGCTGCAGTAAAATAAAGTACCAAGCAGACTTCTGAAGCCCCTGAGTACAGGCCTTAGTTCCTGGAAAGCATTTCTGGATCCACTCTGGGGCAGAATGAAACATGCTGCCTTGAAGGGAAGGACACAGTACTGGCAGGATTCACCTGTTGACTAAAGAGTGCTTAGGCTTTGAATAAATATCAGAGGTAGCCAGGCAACAGTCACCATGGGCTTTGGGTGAGACTGGGTGGGCTTTAGGTGTGACCTGCTGTTGGTGGCCACAAGGGAGTGCCCATGTCACTCCTCCCCCAACTCCAGCAGCACAGCACAGACAGTAAGGGAAGAGAGTGAGAGACTTTGCCTGGTAATACAGGGAATTCTCCCATCTCTGACCTAAGTCCACCAAGGCAGTACCATTAGGAGTCTGTAAGAGTCATAGCATTACTGGGCTTGGGGCACCCCTAGTACTGATATGGCTGCAGTGACCAAAGACTTAGATCACAACACTCAATTCCCTTTGAATACCTGGAAAGCCTCCTTAAGAAGGATGGGTACAAACAAGTCCAGACTGCGAAGATTAAAATAAATGCCTAACTCTTCATTGCCCAGATATCAATGAACATCCATAAGCATCAGGAACATCCAGGAAAACGTGACCTCACCAAATGAACTAAATAAGGTACCAGTGACCAATCCTGGAGTGATAGGGAGATAGGTGACCTTTCAAAGAATTGAAAATAGCTGTCCTGAAGAAGCTCAGTGGACTTCAAGACAACACAGAGAAGGAATTCAGATGCCTATCAGAGAAATTTAACAAAGAGATTGAAATAATAAACAAAAATCAAGCAGAAATTCTGGAGCTTAAGAGTTCAATTGACAAACTGAGAAATGCATCAGAGTCTTTCAGCAGCAGCACTGACCAAGCCAATGAAAGAGTTAGTGGGCTTGAAGACAGGCTATTTGAAAACACACAGTCAGAAGAGAACAAAGAATAACAAAGAATGAAGCCCACCTACAGGATCTAGCAAATAGCCTCAGAAGGGCAAATCTAAGAGTTACAGCCTTAATGAGGAGGTAGAGATAGACTGGGGTAGAAGGCTTACTAAAAAAAAAAAAATAACAACAGAGAACTTTCCGAACCTAGAGAAAGATGTCAATATTCAGGTACAAGAAGGTCGCAGAACACCAAGCAGATCTAACCCAGACAAGACCACCTCCAGGCATTTAATAATCAAGCTCCCGAAGGTCATGGACAAAGAAAAGGTCCTAAGGGAAGCAAGAAAAAAGAAAAAAAAATAACATAACATATAAAGGAGCTCCCATATGTCTGGCCACAGACTTCTCAGTGGAAACTTACATGCCAGGAGAGAGTGGCATGATATATTCAAAGTGCTAAAGGAAAAAATCCTTAACCATAGAATATCATATCTTGAAAAAATATCCTTCACACATGAAGGAGAAATAAAGACTTTCCCAGACAAACAAAAGCTGAGGGGTTTCATCAACACCAGACCTGTCCTACAAGAATGCTAAAAGGAGTTCTTCAATCTGAAAGAAAGGGATGTCAATGAACAATGAGAAATCATCTCAAGGTGGACAACCCACTGGTAACAGTAAGTACACAAACACACAACACACTGTTGTTGTAATTGCAGTGTATAAACCACTTATATCTTGAGTAGGAAGAGTAAAAGACAAACCTGTGAAAAATAACTACAATACTTTTTGAGAGACAGAGGGTATAAAAAGATGGAAACAGCAAAAAGGTAAAAACTGGAGGGGGGATGGAGTTATTGGGTAGAATTTCTCTTTGCATGTTTGTTTGTAAGCAGAATTGTCATAGGTTTAAAATAATTGGTTATACAATGTTTTTCGCAAGCCTCGTGGTAACCTCAAATCAAAAAACAAGAGATACACTAAAAATAAAAAGCAAGAAATTAAAAACACACTACTAGAGAAAATCACTTTTAACAAAGGAAGACAGGAAGGAAGGAAGAAAGAAGAAGAAAAAGAGGACCACAAAACAACCAGAAATCAAATAACAACTTGGCAGCCGTAAGTCCTTACCTATCAATAATAACACTGAATGTGAACAGACAAAACTCTCCAATCAAAAGACACAGAGTGGCTGAGCCAACTATGTGCTGTCCACAAGAAACCCACTTCACCTATAAAGACACACATAGACTGAAAATAAAGGGAAGGAAAAAGATATTCCATGCAATTGGAAACCAAAAAAGAGCAGCAGTAGCTATACTCCGATCAGATGAATAGCTTCTGTACAGCAAAGGAAACAAGAGAGTGAAGAGACAACTCACAGAATGGGGGAAAATATTTCGAAACTACCCATCTGACAAGGGATTTACAACTGGAATATATAAGGAGCTCCAACAACTCAACAGGAAAAAATAAAATAATCCAATTAAAAATGGGCAAAGGATCTGAATAGACATCACTCAAAAGACATACAAATGGCCAACCTCATTAGTCATCAGAGAAATGCAAATCAAAACTACAATGAGATATTATCTCACCCCAGTTAAAATGGCTTTCATCAAAAAGACAGGCAATAATGAATGCTGGCAAGGATGTGGAGAAAGGGAAACCTTCATACATTATTGGTGGGAATGTAAATTAGTGCAGCCACTATGGAGAACAGTATGGAGATTCCTCAAAAAACTAAAAATTGAACTACCATATGACCCAGCAATCCCACTGCTGAGAATATATCCAAGGGAGAAGAAATCAGTATATCAAAAAGATACCTGCACTCACGTGTTTATTGCAGCACTATTCACAACAGCCAAGATTTGGAGTCAACCTAAGTGTCCATCAGTGGATGAATGGATAAAGAAACTGTAGTATATATACACAGTGGAATATTATATATCCACAAAAAGAATGAAATCCTGCCATTTGCAACAACATGGATGGCACTGGAGAATGTTATGTTGAGTGAAATAAGCCAAGCACAGAAAGACAACTCTTGCGTGTTTTCATTCATATTAGGGAGCCAAATATGAAAAACAATTGATCTCATGGAGACAGAGAGTAGAATGATGGTTACCAGAGGCTGGGATGTGTAGCGGGGAGGGGGGGATAAAGTAGGGATGATGGGTGCAAAAATATAGTTAGATAGAATGAACAATATTTGATAGCACAATAAGGTGACTATAATCAACAATAAGTTAGGGTATACTTTAATTAAAAACAGTGGAATTGGAATATTACTAACAGAAAGAAATGATAAATGCATGAGGTGATGAACATCCCAGTTACCCTGATTTGATTAATACACATTTTATGCTTGTATCTAAACATCACATGCATCCTATAAAGATGTACAACTATTATGTACCCATAATGATTTTTTTAAAAAGGATAAATTTTTTAAAAATCACATCACAGGAAAACAGGAACTTTTAGAGGAGTTTAAGGACTGTGTGATTCTCTTTAAGATGCAGTTTGAGAACCCATTTTTCTCAAAAGGCAGAAAGAGAATTAATAAGAAAAAGAATGGGAATACCAACTGGGGTAATATTTGGGATGTGTTTGTGAATTGCAATTTTTTAGCCCATTGGCAGTAAGAGAATCGTACTGGCTAGAGCAAGAGAGCTGCGTCTTACCTGGTGTGCAAAGGGTGGGAAGGCCAGAGTATTCAGGCTCTCTAGGCAGCACGGACATCACAAGCTTGTGTATTTGTTTATTAGAACTATGTTGTGGGTCAATCTGATATTTTTGTATGCAAAAAATAAGCAGAGTCGGGGGAACTGGTTAAAATAATATCAAAGAAAAGGAACTTTAGCTCAAGGTGTTCATGGTTACCTGGGGAAACAGGAAATTAACCCTCATCATCAGCAGGGCCATGATCCAGCTGTCACAATCAGAAGAGGACAAAGGACTTTGGGGAGATAATTCCATTTTCACTTAGTTTCGAGACAGGAAAGACACAGGAACGTAATAGGTAGAGATACTACGTTAGATATTCCTTGGACAATTAATAATGCTATGTCTTGTGCTCTGTTGACATTCAACTATTCTTTCTCTCTCCTTTCTCTCTCTGTCTTTCCTTCCCCTCCCCCTCCCCCCTCTAATCCTTCCTTCTTTCTTGTGTTCATTCAAGTCACCTCTACACATTAGATGCTGTGCTTTGGTTAGGCCCTAACTGGTAAGGAATACGACGACAAAGTAGGCATCTCATTAGAATCCTACAATGTCTTACGAGAAGTCTGTATGAAAAAGGTGTTATAAGAACAATGAGAATTCTTTGCAAGGACTCAAAGGAGAGTTGACCAGATTTTCAGAAAGCTATGACGAGGATAACCTGGAAAGACTTTACAGAGAAGACAAGTGAGGACCCGACTCTGACAAATACATAAGAATCCCTTTCTTCCCAATCAGCCAAGTTCTCCTCTCTCCCAAATCCCTCTACGTCCTTATCAAATATGGACTCTTGGTCTTGACTTCTCAAGCGTAGAAGGGTCCTGCAGTGCTGTAAAGAGTTTTCTCTAAGAGAGTCAGAGGATTGGAAGACATTTAGAGATATTTTTTCAAGCTTTCTTTTAAGGCAGTGGAGAAGTAGCTCTTAAAAGTCTAGGATTCCCTTCTGATCAGAGATCACTGGAGAGATGGATACTGATAAAAAGCTTTTTCTTGGTTTATTTACTTTTCCTAGCTTCTGTCATTATGCCTCTTTTACTGGTACTTCCTGGACTGTAGCAGAAAGACAACAGAATTTGAAATTTAAAGTCTCGAATTTATGTCCCAGTTCCATTTACCAATTGTGTGATTTGAGCCTCAGTTTCTTCAGCTAAAAAATAAAGGGAAAAGACCTACCTCCTAGGATTATAAATATCAAATGAGAATAATGTACCTTTTCAACGATTCAGCATCACATTACTTTTTAATTGCTTTATAAACTCCACCTCTAACTAACCATCATTTCTCTTGTGAGATTATACTATATCTGTATGTATATATGTAAAATATATATACACGTATATACATATGTATATTAATGTACATTTTCTTAAACAGGCATCAGATCCTTTCGAGGATGATTCTGCATCCTTCCTTGAGCCATTCTAATTGAAGAACCACAAATGAACCAAGAATAAATCATTTAAGAGTTCATATAAGAACCAGGAATCTAAACTAAACCACAAATCAATGATTTGAGTCAAATTAATCTGCTAAACCAAACTGAAGCCTGAATATTAAGGTTCTTTGACTCAATCTTGATCTGGTACAAATTGGAAAAGTTATTAATTGGTTATGTCTGGAAATAAACATATGTAGTTTTCTAATATTATAAAACAAAGAATAACTATACTTAAGGTCAATATTTCACAAACTTTTCTCTATGAAGAAAAATCACCTGATATATTTAAAAAGAACACAGATTCCTGGGCCTTATCATAAGTCAGAATCAGATTAGAGACATTGGAATCTGTATTTTTCCCCATAGACCAGGTAATTCTTATAATCAGGCAAGTGTATGACAGAGGGCTCTATAGGAAGGATTGGCAAACTATGGCTTACTGGGGAGCACTAGCCTGTGGGCTGTTTCTGAAAATAAAGTTTTATGGGAACACAGTCATACCCATTTGTTTACCTATTGTCTATCGCTGCTTTTGCACTACAACAGCAAAGTTGAATAGTTTCACCAGAGACTTTATGATTCACAAGGACTAAAATATTTACTACCTGGCTCTTTATAGAAAAAGTTTGCCAACTCCTACTCTAAAGAATCATCAAGGGCAACAGAAAGATTATTGATGAGGGAGTTAGGAGCTCTGAGTTCTAGCAAACAGCAGTAGCCTAGGGTAAGACACTCAACTTTTTGAAACCAAGGTATGTTATCAAGGTATGTTATCAGTATGTAGCTGAGGATGGGCATAATATAAATCTCCTACCCTTAGGAGATCATGTAAATAAGTCGTCATTAAATAAAAATTTAAAGTCTGCCAACTAAAATGTCAAGGTCCTTTGATTTTTTGCTGAAAGTATTATTAAACTACCAATATATACATATATACCTCAACATTAAGCAAAGGCTTGGCAGCTATAGATCCCTTTGCTGAAAAAAAAAAAGGGAAAACATTAAAACATTATCATTTACTAAGTGGTAGAACACATCTTTTAGAATTTGTATATGTGGGGAGAGATTTAAGTAAAATGTTTTTTGGTGATAAAATGTTTGTGAGCCAATCAATAGATTAGATATTCTCTAAGGTCCCTTCAACTCTAAAATTCTGTGAACACAAATGTACCACATGGATACTTGAAAGTTATGGTGACTTTTCTTTTCTTTCTCCCTGAATGATAAGAGAGGGATGGAACATTTGCAGGGGACAGGAGGAGAGACGGTATTTAAAACAAAGATAAAATGGAATTATGTAGGCTCATACGTTTGGTAATTACTGAATTAAATAAGGATGAAAGTGTCTTTTTATTGCTTTTTACTTTCTTTTTAAAGCCTTTAATATGTAAATGTGCCTGACGAATTTTCAAAAGGGGAGATATATTACATTGTATTTCCTAAACTCATATGACCATGAAAATCCATTTTCCTGAACATCTCTGTGACCTCTTTTCCACTGAAAACACTGCTTGAAATTATGACAGCCAGTGGGCTGTCAAGTAGATTTATGACAAATGAACAGCAAGAGTAATTTGGCTATAAGACTGGTCCCGGAGGATGCACAGAGGGGGGCCGTGCTTGGGGAGCTCTCTCCTGAAGGGTCTAAGTAATGACCCAGGGTGCCAGATGTGAGGAGACAGGTAGGGAGGTGAGGAGGAGGCTCGGCCCTTCAGGACTATAAACAAAGTTCTTTTAAGGCACATACAATCATCCTATAAACATGCCATCTACCAAAGTTAATTCACTTCACTTACCTGTGCTCTCATTTCCTAGACTGCATTTTGCCTTTTCAACTTTTTGGCCTTTAAGCTAACTTTGAACTTCACTGAACCAGACTTCATTTGCATGAAGGTATGTACTTTACAGTACTGGAAGCCAAAATGTGACTTGGAATCATAGTGTCTCCGCAGCCCTGATCATAAGTTTAGCCAAATACTGACAGTTGCAAGTGGTGACAAAGTAACTTTAAGAAGTAGCAGCCAGTCGAAAGGACAGGGAAGGTATGCACATCTTTGAAGGTGGCAAGCCAGTGTTATCCCCAGAAAGCAGAGCCTGAGGCAAAAAAACTTTGGTCACTAAGAAAACTTTTCTGTGCCAATGTCCTTCAGGGACATTTGTGAGTGAAGGTACACATGGCAGAAGTCCACTTTTGGCTGGCACAGGCATACCTTAGAACTGATTCGTGAACCATGCCTGGATTGTTTCCTTCTCCTTTAATTGTTCCTAGGGAATCCTCCACAAAGCCATATGTATGGACAGAAGAAAGATTCCAGGGCATTGAGGAGATGTGACAAGGGAGTCTGTGCCACCTGTTCTTATAATGTCTTGGGTCATCTGTACCTGTTAGGGCTTGATTCTAAATATTTCCATTTTAGAGTGGATTGCTGCTGTGTCTACCTCACCTTGAGATTTGGTAGGTTTACTAATATCCATCTTACAAAGGGTAGTTCCTGTCACATAGGCACTTGGTACCCCACAGTCCAATAATCATTCCCTACTGGCACCAGGATCATGCAACAGGCTATTTTACAATGGAGAACAGTTCTCCATAAAAGTCATGAACTTATTCCAGATAGCTAGGTGTCTGCACTGGAGCATTCCTATTGGGGATTGCCAGAGACCTCTCCTCACCCTTCATACCACAGGTACCAGAAGCACTATCGGATCTAGTGGTCACACAGCTCCAGGGACAGGAAGCTTGCAACAAACCAGCACATGCTGAAGAGCCCTTTCTTGCTCTGGACTCCACTCAAAACTGGCAACCTTCTAAGTAAAGCAATAAATAGATTGAAGAAAATATTCTGAAACAGATATACATTGTTTCCAAAATACAAAGAAGCCCTGAACACTTGACCTCGTAGTGGGGGAAGATGCTGAGTGTAACACTGAGTCCCCTGTCTGGAGGGGGAAGTCTAAGGACGCAGCCACCACAGATGGCAACGCCTCTCCTTATACCTGCACTTCACCCTACTTAACCGCAAGAGAAAATCTTGGTCATTGCAATGCTAGCGCATGCCAAGAGTTATTAACATGTGTTTACAACCAGAAATTGGATCATCATTGCTGTCAGGGGAATAATCCAACTCCCCAAATCTATCCTGAGGGTGTGCTGTCTAAAGCCATTCCTAGTTCCATGGCAGCATAAGTAGTTTGCAAATACAAAGCTCAAAGCAAAGGCATATGTGGTACTACTTTATTAGATAGTACGGTCATAGAAGAGCAGTAAGGGGCAAGGAAAAACGGGAAAGCCAATATAAAGATATATGATTGAGCTGGCCACCCCTCTGAGCAAAACATTTCTCAGTCTTGCACAGTTGTCTTGTAAAATGCCACAAGAACTGTGTCTCAAGCCATCCATATGGGGGAAAAAAAAAGACAATTCCTGGTTCCCACCTCCCATTAGGAAAAGGTTTATACCACGGGTTGTTAACACTCCCTACACTTTCTAGTTGCCCATGCATGACTACCAACTGGGTCTCACAGTATTTGAAGCCCTGGTGTCAACAGGAAAGCCATGGAACAGAAGTGATGGTCATAAAATGTGTATTGTATGTTTACACCTGGGTCATGTCAGCTGGGGTTCACCTGGGGCTGGCAGCTGCACCAGGAATTAGAATAAGAGACAGGTGTAACTGGGCTGTCTGCGACAGGAAGAAGTCAGTGAACCTGGAGGAAATTAAGAGGGGCTAGTTTAAGGATAAAATTAAGACATAGGTGGAAAGGGTTTACTTCGAAGGGAAGAAATTTTAAGAAAGGAAAAAAATTACGTAATACTAAAATGTAATGGATGTAAGACGAAAGATGTTCAATTTTATCAGTAATATGTTGGGCAAAGTAATCTGCTAACAATTGGGTCAAGGTAATTCGTTTAAGCATTACGATTATTTCAGCTTTGGAATAATAACTCAGGAGGGGAGCGTTCTGGGAAATCAAGACAGAATGAATTAAAGGAGTGCAAAACAGCAATAAGGATCTGGTTAGTGTCACTTTAACATGATTGTTTGGCTTTTTTGAACATTAAGCTTTTGGAAGAGCAGAGGTAAAGTTGTTTGTGGGAAAGGTGGATTTCCCAAGCGTTGTAGAAGGCCAGTGGGATGAGGGAACCAAGAGAGTTTGTACCTTTAACCATGGTCGTAAACAAGACCTAGAAAAGCTAATGCAATTTTGCAAAAAAAAAAAAAAAAGAATGTCGACGGGATTACACTACCCGATTTCAAGACTTATTATAAAGTTGTAAGTAATTAAGACAGAGTGGTTTGGGCATAAAGATAGACATATAGATAGAGGAAGCAAAATAGATAATCCAGAAAGGGACCCACACATCAATGATTGACAGATGTTTAAAAATAAATATATTTTATAAAGACAGTCTATTTAAAACATGATTTTGAAACAACTGCATATATGTGGGGAAAAGTGAACCTTGACCTATTCCTCTCTCCATACACAAAAATTTACTTGCAGTGGATCATAGACTCACGCGTGAAGGCCTTCTGTCCACACCTCCAGCTACTCGTCCGTTCACTCACTCTTGTCCAGCCACACTGGGCTTTCTCGCTGCCTTTGCATTTGTGGTCCCCCTGCCTGGAGTCTCCAGTTCTGTCCACAGCTCACTCCCTTGTGTGATTCAGGTCTTTGCTCAGTTGTCACCATCTCAAGGAGGCCTTCCCTGTGTTCTCAATCACTTTGCAACCCTTTATCCTGCCTTACTTTTGTTCATTGCACTTATTATTTGAAATTACATATTTATCTGTTTACTTTTTTGCTGTTTGTCTCCTCATCTAGCATGTTCTCTCAAGGTGTGGGCTTTATTTCTCTTCATCGTTTCTCTAACTCCAAGCAAAGAGTAGGTAGCCAAAAAATATTCATTGAATGAATAAATACCAACAAATACATTATTTCTGGTGAGTAAATTTTCTCCCTCTCTTTACATAGTATTTAATTCATAGAAAAAGGATGTGTATTAGAGACCACCTTAATGAATTCACTTATTTTATAAAAGAAGAACTTGTGAAAACTTAAGTGACATGCTAAAGTCACAACTTAGATTGTGAAGTCACTGGCACTAAGATTCAAGTATCTTGACAACCACTCTGTTTCCTTGAACGTGGCAAAAAGCATGATCAGTTATTTGATTTTTTTTGGTGGGGGGGAGAGCAGTGTTGTTTTAAAATGGTATACAAAAGTACATTAAAATTTTAGAGTGTTCCAGAATTATCAAAAGGGAAAATTTCATTTGACTATCATGATATATAAGTGAAAGAGGAATTATCATTTTCACACTTGGAGACAAGCCTGGATATCTAACTGGCCTACCCAAGACCATACTACAATTTTGTGCTGGACATGGTATTGAATTCAAGTCAATTAACTTTATTTTCAGAGATTTTGTGTTTAGACTTGTTTCTTAAGAGGAGAGGGTATGACACCATGCTGCACTTTTTTGGGGGGGTCTGGAGATAACTTTCTTACATTCCTCTAGTTATAATTAGATTAAAATCACAGCTAAATTAATAGTTTATTTTTTCGTCTGTGTTCTCATGCAAGACTTTCAATATTACATTTCCATATTTATACTCTCCTTGCTCCTCTAAATCCTAAAACCATTGGTGAGCCAAGAACAGCAACTTTAAATTCTCTTTCCTTAGTCAATGCTCAGTACAAGACTTCATTGTTTTGTTTTGAGTTGAAATATTTGTTATATGGCCTCATAATCATCTCTTCAACATAAACTACTCATTGTGACATGTCTCCATTTAGCACATAACTTGCCAGAATTTGAGAGTGAAAATGGCATCTTGGATATCACTGAGTAATCAGTTAGATAATTTCATCTAATTCAGTAAATAAACTGATGTTTCATAAGTTAAAACATATTTAGATAGATTTTGCTTAGTTTAAAATAGATTTGAAAGAAAAAAATTGAAATCTTTCACTTAGTTTTACTAAATTAAAAATCCCTATTCAATAAAAATTTGGTATATAATTTTAAATTATGACCAAATTAACTCATAAGCTAAATCTTGGTTACAGGCTCTGTACCCTGAGAGAAGATACATGGAAACAAACCCACAGGTAGAATATGTTCTGCAAGATAGAACCAGCTATATATTCAGGAAGTTTAGCTTCCTAGCTAACAGTATAGATTTTGCATAGGAGTCTTTAAGTTTGAATTCTAGCTCTGGCACTTATGAGATATATGTGCTTGGGCAATTTCTTAAACTGCCTTACCACAATTTAGTAATTTATAAATGGGAGTGAACAGTACTTGCTGCATCTGATTATTGTGAAGAAAAATAAGTTAATTCAAGACAAAATCTTATAGGCATACTGACAAGTAGTATATGCTTAATAATTATTAGCTATTATTCCTATGGGAGTATTGCACTCACTGTAGGAAAAAAATCATTAATTAAAACAACACTTTTTGACAAACCAATGAAAGCCATAGAAACATACATGAGAAAAAAAAAGTCAGGGGATACACGGATTCCCAAAAGTCCATGCATGGACCACACATGGAGAATCTCTGACTCACAGCTGCTAGCTTAGTAAATGCTGCTGGATGAAGGACAGACATGGCCACCATCAGTGTAAACCATGATTCTGCCGGAATATCCAAACTGGGGACTGGGGGGCGGGGGTGGCCACAGAGCGTGGTATCTGATCAGAATGGTTTCTATGGTTAATTATGATTTACAAGTAGTGTCAAAACAAAGTACTCTCAGAAAGAAAACATTAGATTACTGTTTCTTCCTGAATTAGCCAGATTCTAATATTTGCTTTGCCTTGCTCCAAATGATGCTTCTTTTTATATTTACTGTATGGGAATTTGTAGAATGCATGCAGTTATAAATATGTCAACAAATGTTTTTAAACAAAATATTGAAAAGTGGCATATGGAAATTGTGCATTTCTAAATATAGAAATACACCTAGGGAGACCTTACTTTCAAACATCTTGCTACCAAAGTAAGAGTGCCTTTACCAGTACCTTCCACTGGTAAAATCATTTTAGTTGTCAGAGGCCACCAGGTGACTTTAATATTTATAATATATAGTTATGTGAGGATGTGGACCTAGGTTCCACCCTGATACATTGGTGTTGCCTTACAAGATAACAGAATGCCTTAATCCTAGAATTTGGATTACCATTTTGATAACATACTAAAGGAAAAAAAAAACTTGAATGCAAGACTTTTGGAAATTTTTAAATAGTTACTTTTATAGGTCCCAAATGGAAAACAGAGAAAAAGGAGAGATACACATATATTAAAAGACTAGAAAATGTGTGACAGTATTCTTAAGTCCCACACACCAAAAACACCTCCGTGTTGATCACATTATATGTTACACTCAATTTCCCTTTGTCAAAGGTTCTACCATCTATTAGCTGAGCCAATATGTCTCCTAAGACAAAGGAATCAAATCTGTATTTTTAGTGATAGTGTACCAAGTTTGTATACTTTATTGCATGGTCATTAAGGAAAATGCAAATGAATTTTATTTAAATTACCAAATAATGGTAAATATTTTTTTAACTCCAAGGATAAATATTTAGGGTTGTAAACAATGGCATTTATTCATGTAGTCAAGAAAATATATTAATATTTGAATGCTCAAAGTATATAATGAATCAAAGTTTAGTCACATAACCAACATAAAGATTTTCAAATAGAGTAAATATTTGTGAGTTGTGACAAAAAGGATTAGAGGTAAAAATAAATAGACTTACATAGACAAAAGTGTTTTCAGGAAAGAGGCATGTGAAATCTAGAGGACAGTGCTTTGGTTTTTGAACAATTTGTCTAATGGATGTGTACATTTACATCATTAGCAGTGGTATTAGAGTCAGATGGTTGTATAGGTGAACCATTTCTTTTTCTTGTGCTTGTATTCTTGGGTTTCAAACAGCTAATATTGTGGAGGGGTGCACCTGAACAATCGGTGATGTGTTCTAGCTACACTGATGTGTTTTCAAACTGGCCAGTCCATTAGTGTGAGTCCTTCACTCAGTGATGATTAGAGAGCTCCAGAGAGCGGGAATTGGTTAGTTGGTTTGCAGAACAAAGTAGTGCACATCACCCAGCTGGCCAAACTGAGGCTGAACAGAGAAAGATGAATGCATAAAGCTGGTGTTTCAGGTTAGGTGTGATGAATTACCATGCTATTCCCTGAGGGTCCCCTGGGCTCAGCCAGTCACACACTATCTGTCACTGTCTCAAATTCCTTTCAAATTACTGATAGGATTTTGTTGGCTGGCAAGTCTCTAGGGAATCCAGCAGCCTCAGAAGACACTGGGTTTATAAATTAACAATTATATCTTCTCCAAACCCTTAATGAAGTTTGGAGAACTTCCTCATACAAAGAGACGATTAGCAAAGATGTTTTCTCATATTGTCTACATTTTGTGTATCTTTCCTTGGTGCCAGATCCTGGAGGAACACTGAAAAACATGTTGAAATGAAAAGATGAGAGCTGCTTTAAAAAAAAATTAGCTAGAGGTACCTTATTAGAACAGGAATAACTTCCTGGCAAATAAATGTGTCCTAATTCAACAAAAAATATAACATCTTGAATGTAGATTATTTAATAATTTGAGTTAACTCCTTCAGATTGCCAAGCTACCTCTCAGTTACTTGCATTTCTAAACACAGAAAGTTACTTGGGGCACCTACTTTTTATAGCTTTAAGAAACTATCTTAAGAAAAGGCTTTATATTTTTCTGAATAACCAAAAAATGTTCAGCAATACCAAAAGTATTTTACAAAAGTATTTCATGGGAATTTGATAAAGATTTGTAATATACAATGCAACACATGCAGAGTATAATTCGACCATTCAACAGAGAACAAACAAATCCAAAATAATGCCTGGGGCTTTGAAAATAGAAATTAATATAATGATTGATGCCTTGTAAAACTTGGGGCACATTTTCCTCAAGAAGAATTATATATCTACCCCCCATTATTATGATTTCAATTTTTCACCCCACTTTACCTGGTAACAGCAACCCGCTTATTCTAAACTCTGTCCTTTGGCTATATTCTGACAGTCTATTTGTATTCTGACTTCATGAATAATGAATGAATGAAAGTAAAGAAATATAGAGCTTTCCTCACTCATGCAAAAAGTTTTAAAGTAAAATACATTTGAACATAATGTTACTAAATGTTAAAAAAATCTAAGGGAATTAAAATTTGACAAGGTGGGAAATTCCTTTTTTTTAAATTCCAAGGCGCATAGTATAATGAAAGGAACAGTGGAGCCAGAAAACCCAGAATCTATTTTCCAGTTGGCTTTGGAAACGCCACCTTTAAAATGATCAGGTTACGTCTTTCTGGCCTTTCCTGGGTACTTGTCGTTTGTATGTAGATATACGCTAGGCAGCTATGTGTGCGGGATAAACTTATGTTATTACCTAATAGGTTTTCATTCAGAATTAATAAGTTGTTTAAAAATTGCTATCAAATGCAGAGTCAATTGTGTATTACAGTTTCTACTGGAAGTGTGCTGAAGTGCTGAAGGTATACCGAAGACCACTGAAGAAGGGTTTGAGTTGGGATGTAGGGTCCTGATGATTTGCCACCACCCTGGGGTGGGGGAAGGTCAGACCTTCAAGATGTAAATGATCAGTCCTCCAAGTTGTGATTGGAGATACAAAATTATTTTTATTTTATTAACTAGCTCCTCAATGCTGAGTCTCAATAATGTTTTTATTCTACTTCTAAATAAAGTAACATTAAAGTATCTTTATATTGCAAATTTGTCTTTCAATAAAATTGACAGATGCAGGAAGAGAGAAGGGTATGGGAATCAAGGGCCCATGAGACCACCACTCTTTTAATTAGATACAATATGTGGGATGTTAACCATGTCAGTAATAACTATAGTATATGGCCACTTAGTATGATTGAAAAAAATAAGCAACTATCACATTTGATATCTTATTCTAAATGTGAGCAAACCTCCATCTGAACTCTTGGACATTGAGCAAAGACAGAAACATGGTCACTTGTGTGTCTCGAAAGACCACAGCAGTCTTCTGGATTGCTCCAGGGATGCCCAGCTGTAAACACCATAAAAATAAAGCTGCTACATAGATTTGAAGCTGCCTGAATACTCTCAGAACTGTTGCTGGGTTAATTTGGCAGGAACTGTGATCCTCAAACTGGCAGACCCACAACATTCCCTCTGGCTAGGAGATCTGAAAACATTTCAGCCTTTGTGACTAAATTGAGACACTTTTTACTAGTATATGATCATCTCTCCAGCCAGGGGCTAGTTGACCTCTGTATCTTAGATAAACTGGGCTCTTGTTTTTTCCTTTAAAAAGTTTTTTTTTAAAAATTAATAAAGGTACATAATAGGTATATATGTTTTATGGGGTACCTGAGATATTTTGATACAGGTATATATAATGACCAAATCTGGGTAATTGGCAGATCCATCACCTCAAGCATTTATCATTTCTTTGCACTTAACCTCGATGTTTGTGGCTTGCCTATTGTTCCATCACCAGCCCCAGATTACCACAGCCTTAAGTTAACTCTTTGATGTACATACGACCTACTTCAATCCATCCAAGAAGCTTTTAATACATGAAGGTGTGAATTTCTCTCACATTTAGTCCTAGCTCTAAGGCATTCCCAAACTAATAAATGTAACAATCGTTTCTGTATGTCTCTTCAGGACTCCAGTCCAGAGATATGCTCAGAGAGTTTTGAAAAAGCATTCATAAGTCAAAATATGTTTAGGAAAAGTTTCATACCATATCCCTCTCTTGCAGAGGTGTAGCTAACCATAACATATTAAATGCTCTGAGTAGTTCCATAGTAAAGAAAATTGTTCGACTGTTTAATCCAGTATTCCTCAAACATTTGGCCACTCAACAACCCTGTCTTCATGTGATAGCTATTTTTATCTTGCAAAAAATGAATGGTATACAGAAGACAATTTGGGGAAATACTCTAATGGAAAACAAATTTCTCCAAATATTCTTTATAAAGAAATAAAAATTAAAAATTGATTCCATAGGAATTATTTTAAGAAACGACATTTTTGTACATTATGTATAAAGTTCAAAGGACAAAACAAGAATCTTATTTTTTCTATTTTATGCAGTTTTGTGAAGTGATATTTTTATATTTTACATACAAACATAAGTTGCAGCTAATGATATTGAACAAAGAGTGCTGTCACAAAAGATAAATTTTGTTAAGTTACCAAGATTGCTACTTTTGCAAAGTCTCTTCATCCTTATATTTGGTTGATTTGACACTCAGGATAGTTGTGCTCGAAGACAAGTTTGGGAAGTGTAATTATTTACAAATTATTATACCAGTATCACACTGAACAGTAGAAACATCCCTTTAAAGCACCAGGAATATTGCTATAACTTCTGTTTTAAATGTATCTGCAAACAATTTTCAGTGTCTCCCTCCCCTCCCCTTTGGACTGTCATCAGAGGCTGTATTCTCCTTTGGTTTGTTGCCAACTGGTTTTTGGTTTCTCGCCAACTGCAATGTCCTTCCTTGACTGTCAGCACAATCACCGCTCTCCCCAATTTGTCTAACCCTTTTTCTCTTTCTCCCTTTTTGCTCCTGTGCCCTGCTTTCCTCAGTCGTTGAGACACGAATCAGGCCGTGGTGGTGTAGGGCTCCATGCCCTCCGATGCCTAACCATCTCACCTAGCACCCAGGTCTGTAAAGTGATCAAGAGTCTTAACTTTTTCTCCGCGCTTGACTATACTTTAGACGAACTTCGTGCCTCTAAGCCTGACCTCCTCTCATCATCCCTTAACCACAGAGGTCCCTCTCCTCCCCTTCCCTGGAGCATTTACTTTAGAAAACTGGCAACTGTAATTGCCCTTTTGAGATGTAAATCTTTTTAAAAACCTCTTGCCAGTTTTACAGCCCAGGAATGTCTTTCTCAAGGACCTGGAAGCCATCCCTTTGAAATTCAGTAATCCAAGAAGACAATTCTGTATCTCTGTGGGAGGATTAAGAGCCTAACACAGATTAAGGACCTCATTCCAAAATGTAACACTACCTCCTGTCATGAAGATGTGAGAACGTTCACTTTTCCTTTGGTTAAGACCACTTCCTCCTGCCCTCACTTCCATTTTCTTGGTAGCAGTTATTACAAACTTACTAAATATTTTGCTTATTTGTTGTATTTTAGTCTCTTTCCACTGGATTGTAGGCTTTTTGCTTATATCTTTTTGCCAGCATGGTTTTTCCTCTGCTTGTTCACAGACATATCCCTAATGTCTTGAACCAAGCCTTTACGTGGTTCACGTTCAATAAATATTTTTTTGAATTGATGAATAAAGAAAGGAAGAAAAGCAGAAAGGTGAATACAGTCTATTCTCTGGTAATTGCCATCCACAAAATGCTAATGGATTGAGTGGGGACTTAAAGTAGTAAGAGGAGAAGGGGGAGGCAGGGCACAGGCAGCTGTACTAAGCCTCTCTGTCAGGGATGAGCAGCGCTACCGGCACCGTCTAAAGTCACGAGTGTTAGATGCGTCTTGAATGTGAATGCTGAGACAGAGTTGATCTTTACTTTGTTCAGAAATGTAAGGATAGAGCCATATTTCTCCACTCCATATCTCAGAATTCACTTAGCTCTACCCATGAAAACATTGACTTAGCAACTGTTCTTTTAGTATCTTTATTTTCATGGATGTAATATTTATGAATTAAAATTTTGAAACAAATAATAAATCCATTTCAAAATGACCCAGCCTGAGTCTATGAACATTTTCTCATAGTGTCCCAATATTTTTTATGAATACTGAATCCTGGGCCTGACCCAAAGAGAGCATACAATAAATGGTAAAAATGTCACTGCTGCTGACATAGGAAATGGTTCATTGAAGCTATTGAGATACTTGCTTTTAAAAACATACTTGAGAGACTTGAACCCTTCAGGATTTGAACTTACACGTGTGAAGGAGGACATCTGACCTTATGCTTTCAGAACAAAGATAAATATTTATTATTAATGACAGACATAATGAGTTTGACTGCATGGCTGGTAGATGTAGACAGGCCCTCATGATGTGTATGGACTACTGGGAAATTTCTCTTTAAAAGCAGAAGTCTCAACCAAGGCAATTTAAGATGAGTCACCCTCCCAAGATGCACTCCCTGAGAACTTGATCAAACCACACATTTTAATTCCCTGGCAAATTATAAAACAAACTTACTCCCTGGCTGTAAAACATGCTCCTCTTAGGATTTTAACTCATGAAAATGTAATAAAACAATTCCAACTTGTGACCTTAAAATGAATTCTAATTTGGTCTTGACACTAATAAAGAGTTTACAGCATTCTTAGGTCACCTATGGCATTGCATTATAGTCTTTCAAATGGCATTCTGAACAATTACCTATGTAATGAGGAACTGAAGGATGCTAGAAAAAATTGAGAAAACTAGGTTACAGATCTTCTCTAGAGTTGTCTCATCAAGTTGTTCTAGAATGTGTTTCAACATTCAATATATTTTAATAATGACTTTGATAGTGATACTTTAAAAATTTATAGGTGATATCCAGTAGAATGGGGCATACAGGAGCTTTAAAACAGCACTGACCTTCAAAAACGTTTGGAAAAGCATATAAGGAAAAAAAGACTGTATTTAATAAGTTTAGGTGTAACTCCTGCAACATACCATAAAAGAATGTACAGAACACTATTTTACACATGCAAGTTAGGAACTGTCTTCTAATACGTATGATAAAATGATTCAAAAGCCAGGATTCATTATAAATCAAATGACAAATAAAAATGGTATTGTAAAAGAAAAAAAAAAACACCTAGGAATCAGTTAATTAATTTAAAAATCTGGTCCTTAAAAAGAACCAGAAACAAATGCTCCCCTGAAATTCACCCCCGGCTAAGCTTTTGTTCAGCTAATTGTATGTGGTTTAGGGATCAAGGAAATGGTCAAATCGTATTTGCAAAAAGTGACACAAAACAACCTTTAGCAAAAATGTTTTGATTACTGTTTCATTTTTTTTTTTTGATAGTGGAAAAAAGCAGTGAATTACTAGGCTGCTGCTAGGCACAGTGGCTCACACCTGTAATCCCAGCACTCTGGGAGGCCGAGGTGGGAGGATCTCTTAAGTCCAGGAGTTGGAGACTAGCCTGAGCAAGAGTGAGACCCCATCTCTACTAAAAATAGAAAAATTAGCCAGGTGTGGTGGTGCACACCTGCAGTCCCAGCTCCTCGGGAGGCTGAGGCAGGAGGATCACTTTCGCCCAGGAGTTTGAGGCTGCAGTGAGCTAGGCTGACACCACTGTACCCTATGCAGGGTGACAGAGTGCAACTCTGTCTCCAAAAAAAAAAAAAGCAATGAATTACTGTTTTAGATTACAAAGGAATATAACTTGAAACATAATCATGCTGCTAGTAGGTTTTATAAAAGCAGCTACAAAAGCTTGCTATATTTTAAAAATATTTAAGATATGTCTTTTTCAACTGATAGAATAAAAATTATGATGATTTACTAAATCTATTTGGCACCATCAGCTGATGGGGATGATTGGTGATAAGGATGATGATGGTGATGATGAAATATCTTTAAACTCACCTCATTAACTAAGAATAGGTTTGGGAAAGGGGGAGAGAATTTTAGGGGACAACAAGTAAAAGAAATAATTTCTGAACTGTTTTCAGATTTATTAAACATTAGAACCCCCCAAATAATGAAATACCATGTTCCTTACTCTACGTCAAAAATTGATAAAAGAGGAAGCTATGTGGGGCCATGACAATGGCAGTTACCACTCACTAAGGTTTTACTGAGAGCCAGGTCCTTATACCGATCATGTCTAACTGTTAGCAGCTCTGTAAATTACTCCTTTTTGCACATAAAAGCACGAAAGCTAGAATATATGTAGCAGAGCAGATAGAAGTAGAGGTTCTGGAGTAAACACTCCCTCGACTTACTTCCTGGCTCTAGCACTTAGTAATTATGTGATTATGAGCATCATAACCTTTCTGTGCCTTTGTTTCATCATATCTAAAATGAAAATGATAACCTTCTAAGAGTGTTGTGGGAATTATTATGAGATTTAAATTAGTTCAAAGTGTAGAACACAGTGCTGGAAACACAATAGCATTCAATAAATATTAGTAACTATCATTAGAGGGATTTAGAAGTTTGCCTAGAGTCACGGAGCTAACAATTGGCTGAATTAGAATCCTCAGTTTCCACTGCCATACATTGCCTTGCTTTCTTAGAAGACAAAGAATTTTTCTTGAAAATGTGATTATGCACATTATGAGCCAGTATAATCTAGACAACACAGATGTTCAATAAATTATTTAGACTGAAGTTGGATTTTATCTTCCTAGTTATGTTTTAGGTAGGTTTTATCATGGTTTTTTCCATACACTATAAAATTTCCATGAATATAATGGATGGAAGACCCACAAATAGTTATCATAGTATAAAAACAACATGTGGAGATAGTGAAATGGCAATTCCAGCTCCAATGGGTTTATTTCATTTTCAAATGGTTCAGGAATGGAGGACACAGCAATTACTTTTTTCTCTCCTCCCAGTCAGGTACACTCCTATAAATTCTTATCTTCCTGAAATTCCTAAGTGAATTAATAAATTTTTTAAAGTTTTCACATTTGTATCCCTTAGACAGTAATAATAGTTGCACCTACCATGGTTCAGATCTCTGGATCTCAATTTTCTTTGTGTCATTCTGTAATTTCCATTCAATGCCTTCAAGTTCTTTATCTAAGGAGGCCATGGTGACCTACGTTAAATATCATTTTATACTGACATCTGCCTCACTATTTATAAACAAATTCAGTGCAGTTTGTGAATCACAGCTATGTTCTTAGAAGTAGTATACTTAAAGATAGAAAAATATAGCTTGAAGCAAATGGCAACAGGATACTTAAACACAAAATCTTATCGCTTATTTCATAGCATTTCTAGTGTCACACTAAAGAAAAATGCTTTTGGCTACAGACGTTAAAAGGCAGCTTTGTGATATATTTTGCCCAAGAAATAATAGTTATCAAAACAAATAAATCCTACAGATGTCAATGTGATGTACCTCCATGATTCAAAGCTTGAATTTATAGGAGACAAAGGTTATCAAACTGTGGACTTATATATAATTCTTTAGTCTCTATTTTCTCTCTTTATGGGGCTGAAGAAAGTCATAAAAATAAGGCAATGAGCTTATAAGCTAACAAGAAGATGTGTGCCTAGAAAACACAATAAACAGAAAGAATCTTTTTTGAAAATTAAATGATTTCCTATGTGGTCTTTCTTAGCATGGCGTCAGGCACAGTGGGTATTACATATTTCTGGCATTCAAATCTGTGGAAACTGAAAATTCAAAAGGGAAATGAACACAAAATCTGTTACTGTATGTGAAGTATTTGAAAGTTGCAAAATTAGATTAATATATTTCTTTGTAAAAATTAAATCCTTCCAAGAAGCAAGCATAAGACATATATTAGAATGAACTTTTAATTACATTATTTTAAGTACATTCTGAGATCTTTTTTTTTTCTCTTTCAAAATACCATAATCAGCAACTAATTTTTTTTGTGTGTCTGTTATGTGTAAGGCATCATCTTTTATTATTGAGGAATTATCTATTTTCCATAAGGAAAATATCCAAATAACCAAAGTTCACATCTCTCATTAAACCAGTTTCATACATCTTAATCTCCAACGGGCGCCTCCTATCTTTCCAGTTTACTCCATTAAGTGTCTCAGTTCCAATAGTCTTTTAACTCCAAGACCACCAGTTCATCATTGATCCTACCTTCTTTTCAAATCCAATCACCCCCTGACGTCCTCACTTCCCTCCTTATCCAGCTTAAATTCCATGGTCAACCATTATAATCACTCTCACACAACCTTCTTGACTCTCCCTCCATCTTGCTTCCTGATACACATTTGGAAAAACATTCCTACCCATCCTATATAATTTAAAAAGAAAAAGAGATGTAAACACAAGTATACAATATTACTAATGAGAAGAGAAAGGGTATACAAATAAGAAGAAATTAAAATAATAAGATGTATAGTAATACTAGCTAACACTGACAGAGCACTTACTAAGTCCCAGTTACTGTGCTAAGTGATTAAAAATTTTGGTGCTTTCTGTAATGATCCTTATTAAAATGTCAAGACCAAGCCTTATGAAAATAAAGTAACTTTTCCCCAAACATATAACCAGTAAGTGGGGAGTCAGGATTTGAACCCAGGCAGTTGGGTGCAGAGGCATGGTCTTGCCCACTTCACTACACAAATGAACCTGCAAATCAGGATGAAATGGATAGTGTCCAGAAAAATCAAATTACCAGAATGTATTCAAGTGATGTAGAAAGTCTGGGTGGCCAGGAAGTTTGTAAACAAAGTACCCCTAGTACAAGAATGTACTGGGCTAAGATGGTTTCAAAGCAATATGAAAATAACATTTCACTTGTTATTTAAACTGCTTAAAAACAAGAACACTTTGAAATTCTTTTCATGTAAAACACAATATCCTGATGTCAAACCCTGACAAGGAAAGTACAAAAAGTTCACAGATATGCCTTAACTATGAATATGGTTGTGAAAATCCTGTGTGTTACAGAAAATTGAATTTACAAGTATACTAAGAATAATGCATCAATATGTCCAATTGGGATTCATTCTTGACATGTAAAGATGATAATATTAACTATCACTTATCAAAAGCTTAATATGTAGCAGGCATTGGTTCTATTGATACCAAATCTTCATTTCAGATCTATGGGGTGCAGCTGTCATTGGCCCCACCTACGTAGAAGGAATCAGAGGCCCTAGGAGAAAGTAGAACTCAGACAGTTTGTCTCCAGAGCAAGCTCTTTCTTAACCATGACCTTGCCTCTCAAATGGTTCAATATCAGGAAACACGTTAATACAATTCATCCTATTAAGTGCTTAAAAGAAAATAACCATGTAATTGTACTGATAGATGTCAACTTTGAGTGAATTGACATATTTTAAGAATATAATTTAGCGTGGTATAACTCTTTAATGATATAAAATGAACGAACTAGGGCCATATTTACCAAACTGGAGGAAGTTCACAAATGCGACCCAGAGGAAAAATGGCAACTTGCCAATGGAGTATAATATATATTTATATAAATTTCAAAAAATGCAAAACAATAAAGCATGAATTTTAGAAATACATATTAATATGACAGTATAAATAACAAATGTCTACTGAATAAACATGCAAACATTATAATATAATTTTAAGGATTGATATAATTGTAACAAAAGTATACATCACATATTTATACTGTATTATGTTTATTTCATAAGGTGGTTGGTAAGCTCACAGGTGTCTGTAATATTTGTTTGCTATCTATGTTTATTTTAATACTACATAAAATAATAAAATCAAAACATACTATTTAAACTTTTAAAAATATAAAGGGAACATCCCTTATTCCTTGATATTCCCTTACCAAGACACATTTTCAGCACTTTGAGCATTATGACACACATATATATTTGTGTTTATATGTGTACAAGTGCATGCATGTGTATGTTTACACATGTGTTCAAAATACTGGGATAACTTCATGGTACATATTGCAAACTGCACTTTTCACCTAATTTATGATCTGCCTCTTTTCAAGCCAATAAATGCAAATTTACATCATCAGTTTTCATTGATGCCAATTATTTTGTGTTTCACATCAATGACAAACTGATGGACAACTAGTTCATTAATTTTTCTATTTTATAAAAAGCACTGCAATGATCATCCTTGCACATGAATTTGTCTATTTTCTAACTTTTATCCAATGTACTTGGTTGCTCATGAATTTGGTCATCTTTGCTGATAAATCCACATTTTAGAAGTTGTACGTGGGAATTCTGAGAGGCAGGTAGTGCTGAAGGTGAATTACCAATCCTGGGTCATTTTAGAAAAATTCCTTAGCATGGTTTCCAGGACCATGAAGGTCCTATCATGGCCCAAAAAATGCTCACCAGGGTAAGTGTGGGATTGACATGATCATGGAAGCCTAGCCTAGAAAAGGAAGGCTAGTTATTTTGCTTTCCTGGCATTTGGATTTTTTTTTTCTTTATCAATTCTTACTGAAAGCTTTCAATTCCTTTTCCCCGACCAATGGCAGCCCAAAGCACTCTCTGCTGGCCTGTAGTCGCCCATTAAAACATGCAGATGTTCCATGTTCATCAGGGATGAGCTGGGGCTCCCAGATCTAACTTGCCCCTCTTTGGCTTTACTTGCTTTAGCTCCTAACTACTCCTCTTGAAAACGTTCCCTTCACTTTAGCTTTGTGTGGCACCTCTTTTCTTTCTCATAAGCTGAACTATGCATTTGAATATTTGTTATATTTTACCTAGGACTTTGCATTTTGTATTGTGTAATTTTTTTCAGTACATAACGTTGGGCTTATTTTTGGAGGTAGATGGTCTGTACTGCTTTGATAATCAGAAGAAAATGTTATTTTTATTTAAAAAAAAGAATTTTAATTTGGCCCATTTGTGTTCTAAACCAATTCCAAACTCTTGAACCCTTCTTAGCTGTTTCCACTCTTCTGCCCCTCCTTCCAAAACTACTTCTTTAGAAAATACAGAGGAATTTCATTATTTCTTGTTTACCTTTATACATGGAATGCCTTTTCTGTCTACCTGTTGGAAGCCATTTAGTCCTTCACAAATGACTGCTTTTAAAACTTGTTGGAAGAGCTCTGTATTAGTTTCCTAGGGTTGTTATAACAAATTATCATCAACTGGGTAGTTTAAAACGATGGAAATGTATTCTCTCACAATTCTGTAGGATGGAAGTTCTGAATCAAAGTGTCAGCAGGGTTGGTTTCTTCTGGAGGCTCCAAGGGAGAATCTGTACCATGCCTGTCTCCTGGCTCTTGGTGTGCTGGAAGGCTTGACATCCCTTGGTGGTAGCTGCCTCTTCCCCCTCCACGTGGCCTTCTTCCCTCCATGTCTCCTTTGTGTCTCTGTATCAAAATCTCCTCTCTTTTCTTTCATAAAGACACCAGTTATTGTACTTAGAGCCAACACTAATCAGGTGTAACCTCATGTTGACTTGATTACATTGAAAACACCCTATTTCTGAACAAGGTCACATTCACAGGCACTAAGGGTTAGAACTTAAACATTTATTTTGTGGGGACACAAATCAACCCACTACAAATTCTTTTTATCCTATCGCTCTGTTTTGTACTCCCAGAGCACTTTGCATTTTTAAGATCTCTTCACAATCTGTTTGCAGTGAATTTTTTACAAATACATGAATATATAAGGGTCAAGTTGGCAAAAAATAAATTCAGTCTTGAGGCCTCCTATACTACTGAATATTAATTGTTTAAGATATTTTCTAGAAATTTTAAATAAAGCCTTAGATATTCTTGTCAGTTTATTAAGACAGGTTGCTACTGTAAGAAACGTACTTAATATTTTTAAGTCCTCATTCAACATTTCAAATGAAAGATTTTTTTCTGCATAAAAATATTCAAACCATTTTTCTGCTTCAAAGGTTTCAAAAAGTCTGGCACCTAATTATAGAGGGCTTGGTTTCTTAGAAAAGCACAATTCTGTATAACAGAGTAACATATGGTAAAACTCTGCAGTGACACATCAAAGGTAATATTCTTTATGTAAATTCTGCAAATAAAGCAGAAGTACATTTTCTTAATGTGCAAAGATAAGGAATGACAATGACTCCTCCCCATCGTCCATTTTCCAGCTGACACTGTATGTTAATTGTTCACAAAATTTCAAAAAAATAGTTTCCAAATTCTTGCACATATAGTAGTTAGGTCTAAAATTACTTTCTGAAGCTTGGTTGACCTTTAGGGAAATGTATTCGGTTGGCTTAGACAAGGAGAACAGAGTTAGCTAGGGCTTCATTGTGTGAAATACGGGCAGAAGACCACGCGTAGGCGGCCCAGCAATGAGCACGGCCTGGTGGAGGTGAGGGTGGGGTGCTGGGATGACATACACGGGGCTGACGCAGAGCAGATGGTCACTAAGTGGCAGCTCTTTTTACTGTTCTCAAAGTTCAAAGGCAGGGAAACAAAATAAGACCAGGATGGAACTGAAAAACTACTGGAGTCAGGAGCAAGAAGAGAAGTTTCTCAGATCATACATTAGATTTTATTCTCAAGCCCTGAATTTCTAGAGTTTATCAGTGTTTAGTGAGTGATTAAACCAGGATACACCATATTTGACACATTACACTTAACTGTACTGTATATGCTTAAACTAATTGTTCATCAGTCTATATATTTATCTCTCACAGGAAACTAATTCCTTTCTTATTTCCAATGTTCCAAATCAAACAACCTCTCTTAGAAATGGCGCATTAGTCACACTCGTCCTAAGTGGAATAAGTTCACCTTGGTCATGATTTTGGTGCCAAATAGGGGCTGCTCTCAACTGAATCTACCCATTTCACTGACCTCCCTTTGTTGGAACTCGGAAAATAATGCTTCAAAATGAAGCCTCAGAAGCAAAAGTTTTTCTCTGATCTTCTCCTGTCCTCCTGTCTCTCAGTCCCGTCCTCCCGTGAGGCTAGCCATGGAACTAGAATCCCCCTTCCCCAAGGTGGGTCATAGAAGCCAGAACCCTTTTCCCCAAAGCCAGCCATAAAACCTAAAATACTACCCTAACTTTCCCTCTGCCTTTTGGTGTAAAACCGGCCATAAAGAAATTATCTGACCTAGATTGTTTGACTGTAGGTCATAAGACCTCTATTCCAGAGAAGGTTCTGCTCCACACCCTGAAGGAAGGATGCTGCTCAGAGAAGCCGAGAAGAATCTAGACAGACAGGCCTTGCTGGGTTTCCCCACTCAGTCTATGAGCATAGACCCTTTTTGTCCAATCATATTTCTACACTGCTGTTCATACTTTGCTGAACCTAAGCATAACAATGGACAATTGCCCTGGTATCTTTGGGTCTTCATTCTGAAGGCTCCTGTGTATATGTTAAATAAATTTGTATGCCTTTTCTCCAATTAATCTGCCTTTTGCAAGTTGATTTTTCAGTGAACCTTCAGAAGGCGAAGGGGACGTTTTCCCTTGGCCCCAACACCTGTATCTCAGAGCCTGGACACTGCAAGATAATTAAATCATAACAAACTTTGCTCCAATCAGTTCTATTTTTGATTTGTTTGTCATGCCAATCTGACAAAACCATGCCCAAATTTCATCAAAATAATTTAAACTTTTTAAGTGGGAGCGCAACTTAAGGTTTGGTATTTTTCCTCAATGTAAATCTGTCATTACATTGTCATTGCTAAATAACATTACACTTTCTCTAAAGAATTAACTTCAAAATCTCAACACATTTCAGATCACATAAGGCCACTGTATTCTGTTTTTAATGATTTCTTCCACATCTCTTAGCAGGATAGCTAAGAAGCAGATGGTTATAAACCAGCAATTCTATTCCACAGTGACTTAGTCAGCTAGAAATGTAAGTTGTTCCAACTACACTCAAGTTGTCTTTTGTATTGAACAATCAGTAAACAGAAATGTTTCCCATTATCCCCAAAGTAATGAACTGTCCATAAAAGTGCTGGACTGACATCACTTGAAACTGAGGTATTATGTTTACTCACAGAACATATAACTCTGAGCGGCAGCAGTGAATATTTTTTCTAATGTTATACCCTGAATTGGCTTCTTAAATGCAATAAAATTGATTTTCTCCTTTGTCCTGGGTATACACCAGCTGTTATTTTGGGTTATATAAACTATATTTGCAACAAGTGAAAGTCATATTTGACTATACAATTGATCTAACATCATTAAAATCTATTAGTTGTTTTACTGTCTTACTTTTATTAAATCAGCTTTATTACCACAAACATGAAAAGTTCTGTAATCTGGGATGAATATGAACTATAGAGCCTTATTTATTTATTTATATATTTACTTATTTATTTTTTATTTCAGAACATTATGGGGGTACAAACGTTTTGGTTACATAATTTGCTTTTGTACAGTTTGAGTCGAAGTTATGAGTGTGTCCATCACCCAGATAGTGTGCATTGTACCTGTTACCCTCCCTCTCCTCCCCTCTCCCGCCTGCTTGATTTCCATTAAGTTTTACTTCCATATGTGCACATAAACATTGATCCATTTGTTCCAATTTAGTAGTGAATACATGTGGTGTATGTTTTTCCATTCTTGTGATACTTCATTTAGAAGAATGGTCTCCAGTTCCATCCAGGTTGTTACAAAACGTATCAGTTCACCATTTTTTTAGGGCTGAGTAGTACTCCATGGTATACATATACCACATTTTGTTAATCCACTCATGTATTGATGGGTATTTGGGTTGTTTCCACATCTTTGCAATTGTGAATTGTACTGCTAGGAATATTGGAGTGCAAATGTCTTTTTCATAAAATGCCTTTTTTCCCTTTGGGTAGAACTTTTATAGGATGGACCCTTCCCTTATTCTTCGGCAGAAAGTGAACCCTTCCAAAATTAAACAATCCATATACTTCAAAGGATTTCCAAATAAGGAAATAGGAATTCTTTTTTTAAAACAATCAAATAAAATCAAATAAAAATACTTTTGGTGAAATAACACATACACACACATATGTGTGTGTATGTACATATATTCTTTATTATGTATAATAAAGAATTTTCAAATTTATTGTATATATTATTTATTATAATGTTAATGAATAGCAATTGGACTTTACAGTAGGCTCCTTTCACCTAAGTCCAAGCACAGACTCTTTGTCTAGTGTCTATTGCTTCAATATAGATGAAAAACCATTAATTTCTAATATTTACAAGTTCTATGCCACAGGTTAGAGCCAACACAGGTTTTGTAATTGCATATATTTGCTAAGAGGGTAGATCTTAAGTGATCTTAACACACACACAAAAAAAAAAAGGAAAAAAGAAAATTATAACTAATAATTTGACATATGTTAATTAGCTTGATTGTGCTGACCATTTTATAGTATATACATATATCAAAACATCAAGTTGTATATTTCTTAAATAAATACAACTTTTATTTTTCAATTATACCCAATAAAGCTGAAAAAATGCTGATCAAAGGTTGAAATGCATGCCTATTACATTTTATTTTGAACTCAAGGATGAATTTTGACATCATTCTCTCTAGATGACTTGTGGAAGGAATAAGTTTCTTACAAAAATTAGTAATATTATAAGATAAAGATATATCATATCAACTAACACAAATCATTATGGAAAAAAGGTGTTATTTTAGAAAACAACCTTCTCTTTGAAATAAAGATAGAGAATTTAGGAAATACAATTTGAATAAACTGAGATGTGATCAACTGATATCCCAGGTACTCCAGGTACAAAGTAATACTTACAAAACCTTAAAATTTAATTATAAATATATGAATATGTTGAGATCTGGGATTTGTTAAATATTTTTTAAATGTTTAATGTGGGAAAATTTATTCAATTCATGAATATTCCATTACATATTTTGGATGGAAGAACCTATAAAAATATCTTCATTATATTACAGAATAAATTCAATGCTTCAAAAAGTTATTTTGGAAATTAATCAGGTTATTCAGACTACAAACATTACTTGCCCTAAATTATTTGGAGATAAGTTTTCAGGCTTCATATGCTGAGAAAGACAGACATAATTGAACTTTTATAATATCACAACCAGGGTATTGACATTGATAGTCCACTGATTTTATACAGATTTCCCCAGTTTTATTTATACTTTGTGTGTGTGTGTGTGTGTAAGTCCTATATAATTTATCACCTGTGTAGGTTTGTGTCTGTGCAATCACAATCAAGATACTGCACAGTTCCAATATAAGTTGGTGTTACCCTTTATGACCAGACACCCCTTCTGTCCCCACACTTCCAACCACATACCTAACCTTTGGCAACTACTAAACTGTCCTCCATTTCTAAAATTTGTGATGTCAAAGACATTACATAAACAGAATCACACCGTATCTAACCTTTTGGAGTTTGCTTTTTTCACTTAGTATAATTCTCTCAAGAGTCATCCAGGTTGTGACATGTATCAATATAGTTTGTTCCTTTTTATTGCTGAGGAGTATTTTATGGTGTGAATATACCACAGTTTGTTGAAGGACAATTTGGGTTCTTTTCAGTTTGGGGCCCTTATCAATAAAGCTACTATGAACATTCATGTACAGGTGTAGGGTGTGTGTGTGTGTATGTGTGGTGTATAAACTTAAGTTTTCTTTTTTTTTTCCTGGGATAAATGCCCAAGAGTGTAATAGCTGGATTGTATGGTAATTGCATGTTTGATTTTATAAGATGCTGCCAAACAATTTTCCAGACTAATTGCACCATTTTACATTCCCACCAGCAATTTATGAAAGATCCACTTTGTCTGCATCCTCACAAGCATTTGGTGGTATCACTACTACTTTAAAAAAAATTTTTGTATGTTGATCTCATATCCTCAAGTTTACTGAATTTGTTTATTTGTTCTGACAGTTTTTTAAATGGAATCTTTAGGGTTTTCACATATAGGATCATGTCATTTGCAAACAGAGATAATTTTATTTTTTACTTTCTGATTTGGATGCTGTTATTTTTCTTGTCTAATTGCTCTGTGTAGGACTTCCTGTGTTGAGTAGAAGTGGTAAGTGTGGGCATACTTGCCTTGTACCAGATCTTAGAGGAAAAGTGTTCAGTTTTTCCTCATGGATTATGGTGTTAGCTGTGGGCTTTTCATAAATGGCCATTATTCTTTTGAGGTAAGTTCCTTGTATACTTATCTTGTTGAGAGTTTTCTCTTTTCATATAATTTTAGAATAATCATATATCCTATTATGAGATATATATTCATATATATATGTGTGTGTGTGTATGTATGTGTGTATATATATATATCTTGCTGCATTTAGATTTTTTCCTAGGAGTTTTGTCTTTTTCCCTCCTCCCAGATTCATTGGGATTTTTTTATGTAGACAATCATGTCATCTTCAAAAAGGGACAGTTTTATTTATTGCTTTCTGATCTCTATGCATTTTATTTCTCTTTCTTGCCTTACTGTGATAGTTAGAGCTTCCAATTACCATCTGGCACAGCACTTAGGAAAGCAGGTAATCTTGCCTTGTTCCCAGTCTTAGGGGGAAGCATCAGTCTTTTACCCTTAGGTGTGATGTAGCTGTAGGTTTCTGTAGATATTCTTTATCAAGTTGAGGAAGTTCTCTTCTATTCTTTCTTTTCTGATAGTTTTTATCACGACTGTGCTTGAATTTTGTCAACTGCTTTTTCTGCAACAAATGATATGATCACATAATTTTTCTTCTTCAATATTAGAAGGGTTGATTGTTTTTCAAATAGTGAAAATTTTAATACTACCTTTCGTTTTTATTACTTTTTTCAAGTCATCCACTAGTTAAAATGATGTTTTAATTTTTATTCTACACTTAATTATAATTTATACTTAAGGGAGACTTCTTAAAGGAAAGACAGAATATTTAAAACTCAAGTTTTAAAGCACAGTATTAAAGACTGTGCTCTATATTAAATGAATATGTGTTTGGTAGCTTATATCAGGACTTAGGTAAAAACCTGGGCAAGTAGCTTAGTTGTTAAGAACATGAGCTCAGGGTTAAAGTGTACCTCTGTTTCTTTTTTGGTTAAAAGGATAGCATAGTTCCTTATGGGGTTACAGTGAGGACTTTGTGTATTAATACATTTATTACTGTTATAGCAAAACTATACCAAGGTTTCAGTAAGTACTACTGTAATTTTTTCACTCTGTATGTTTGAGATGTTAAGAATGACCAATAGTTCCTAAATACTGCAAAATGACTTAGCTGATTCTGAAACTTTTAAGGAAAAAGAAAAAGGATCTCTCCCAACACAAGTCTCATAAAACTACAGAAATATTTTTAGGATTCTCTATCCCGAGGCAGTGGCGCAGATGCTCTCTCAGATAGGTGAGAAGCAACGCTCCTTTTATTAAACTTTAGAAAATTGGTTTCTCATTATCCCTTGGCAATTCCTTTGAGTATTTAATAATCCGTACAATGTCTACTTGACACAGAATTTTCCCAGAAAATTTAATCCACAGATATGAACTCCTGCATCTTAAAAAATCTATCTAAAAAATAATTTGCATGAAAAAATAATCAAATTCCTTGTTTATGAGTTTTAAGTTCTTTTTTTTCCCATCAGCATGTGCCATAAAGTTGAGACAATTAAATCATATCATTGTTTCTCAAACACTTTAACTACTAGCTTCAAGCAGACAGTTATATTTACACATAAAAAGTGGTTTTAAAAAACAAATAATACTTTCAAGTAAGTCATATTTAAACTGGTGAAAACTCTTTACTAGAAATTCAAATAAAACCATTCTTCTATTTTTTATATTTGTATCTAGCTTCAGCTGCATTGTCAGGAAATTCTTCTCTCAGAAATTAAGACCATTTTCTCCTAATAAAGAACACTTCATTTCTCAAAAATCTTACATGAACCATAAAACCACCATAAAGTAAAAACCATTCAAATTTTAGACTTTTAAGTTACTACTACAGGTGTGAAATCCAGACATGAGAAGAAACAGTCTTTGTCAGCAAGGGAATTCTTTGTGTTCAAGAAATTTTTAAAAACTGAAGAGAACCTTGTCTTTTGTGATTATACTAATCCTAGTTCCTTGATTAGCATTTCTAATAAGCCCTTTTTTCACTTGTAATTGATACGGGGCAGATTCAAAGTCAGAAATACAAAAATTCTCTGATTATCTTAAAAATAATTCAAAGGTCTCACTGTGATTTAGTGAGACCACCACTTGTCAGTTTTGATTCAAATGGTATTATTGACCCTGATTTGATGCTTATGTTTTAAATTTTCCTAGTTAAAATACATTTATGGTTCCATTTCCCTATAAATGTTTTTCCTTGAAAACAAATCAGTATAATAACATCCAAAATAGTTTCCCTAAAGTTATGCATCACAAATAAATCCATCTTAATTTCAACTTTTTGACCCAACAAGAACTGAGTAAAGTTCTCCACAGATGTATTTTAGGCTGTCTAGAACTTTACAGGAGAGACTAACATGGTAGCAGTAGCTGTGATGGTTATAAAGTTATGATCAAAGTGGCATAATCAGGTTAGGTTTTACATGATTCATACACTGGTAAGAAACATCTACAGATTATTCTCTGTAGGGCAGCCAGGCAGAATTGGAGGTTTAGGGATACAGTGGTAAGTTTTTCCAATATGCAATCAGTGTCAAGAAGTAAGCCATCTGTGACCTTTGCATTTGCCATACAAATGTGTGATGAGTTCACAAGCAGCATTTCAGAGAAAAGCAAGCAGGGCCTGTATAATTATTTCAAAGTTAGCAACACAACAGTATTATAGAATGACCCTTAAGGGGGTGCTCAGTCCACTAAAAGAACATGTGGTAGACTCGGCCTTCTGCTGAATCACCTATACTCAAAAATGGACCCCTCACATCACAACTTTAAATCTGGTTCTTCATTCTTCATTATAATACTAGGCAAGCATCTAAAATTTCCTATCAAGGCATGGCACAGTGGCAACGATTTTAGTATTGCCACTTCCATGGTTAAGAAAAAATACATATCACCTCATCATTCTGAAAGCATACAATGATAGGATAGGGTAAGAGTTTAATTTTTTCAACACTATTTATTTTAAGATCCACTTTGTCTTTACTAATTTTAAATATGTCCTTTATAATGTACTACATTTCTGTTATACTTGAGTCTAATCTAGTTCATTAATATATTTTTATGTCACTTCCACATTAATTTTTTAAAATAAACCTCTTATTTTGGTATAGTTTTAGACTGAAATAATTATTGCCAAGATAATATAGAGTTCCTATGTAACCTGTACCCAGTTTCCCCTATTATTTAACATCTTACAGTACTATGGTACATTTGATAAAATTAATTAACCAATATTGATATATTCTTACTAATTAATGACCATAGTTAATTAAGATTTCCTCAGTTTTTACCTAGTGTTCTTTTTGTTGTTGTTCCAGTGTCCCAGCTAGGAGACCACATTACACTTATTCATCATGTCTCCTTAGGATTCTCTTGGCTGTGACAGTTTCTCAGACTTTTCGTGTTTTTAATGACCTTGAAAGTTTTGAGGAATGCTGGTTAGGTATTTTGTAGAATGTTCCTTAATTTGGATTTGTCTGATGTTTTCCTCATGGAGTTACGGGTTGTTGGGAGGAAGACCACAGAGGTAAAGTACCGTTTTTTATCAACATGACTTATTTTTGGTGTTGACCTTGATCACGTGTCTGAGGTAGGGTCTGTCAGTTTTCTCCACTGTGAAGTTGTTCTCTCCCGCCCTCACCCCTCCCTTTAGCTATTCTGCTTGAAAGGAAGTCACTATGAACAGCCCATACTTAAGGTGTGGGGAGTTACGTTCCATCTCCTTGTGGGCAGAGTATTTACATAAATTATTTGGAATTCTTCTGCATGGGAGATTTGTCTGTCCTCTCCCATTTATTTATTTATTCAATCATTTATATCAGCATAGACTCATAAATATTTATTTTATAATTTGGGTTATAATCCCATACTACTTTATTTTGTTATTCAAATTGTTCCAGCTTCGGCCACTGGGAACTCTTGTGTCCCTTTGACATACCCCAACTTTTTTTTTTTTTTTTAGTAGTTCCTTACTTTCTGGCACTACAGCATGCTCTGGTCTCATTTTGTGTATTTTGTGCCCCAAGCTCTGATTCCTATTATTAGAAACCAAGAAAAATCTGGATGCTAGATGTACTCGGGAGTTTTATTTTAAAATTCTAAATCCTATGGCTTTCAAATAAAATTTTTAAATGGATTTGTTAAGTCAACCCAGTGAGGAGTATGTTTTATTTACACTGAGCCATGTATAAACACGAGATGCTGATTGTAGCACCAGCACTGGAAGTGTTGGGTGCCACTTGCCTGCTATCACCCTTATTCTCTGGAACACACTGGTCCTCTGTTTTGTATAGTTCCACAACATTCATCAAATCATACTTTAGAATTTTCAGATAGCATATATACACAAGAACTGCTGGATTTCAATTATGTGCATGAAAGTGTCTGAATTAATCAAACAATTTCAATAAGTTATAGACATTAGCATTTCTAAACTAAGCACTTGGGAGGATGTGAACATAGAACCCACATATAGTATCTAAATACTACATATTCTCTATTAAAATGCCTCTAAGTATCAGAATGTAAACAAGAACCTTGCTTGCTTTCAGTTGGTTCACTGATATGTATCCGTGACCCATGAGGGCAAGGACAGTTAAGTGATGCTAGGATAAATGAGCTAGAAGGGTGTCACGGAGCAGCCAAGATATTTAGACAAAATTTGGGTGTATATATTTTAACTTCCTAGAATATAGAAATTTGAAAGGGTGCAGTCTCGTAAGCTTTATAATATTCTCAAGCCTAGTTTATTTTAAAACCAATAGGAAGTTAAGTGGGGAGTAGACTGTAATGATGTAAATCAGAAAAGCTATGTGTGTAAATGCAGAAAATTGCATTAAACAATGTTTTTTAGTAAAATATGGGATTCAAGATTGTGGTCAGGTTGACAGAAGCACTATATTGAATTATTAAGTTATTAAATAAACATGAATTTTAGGTCAATGTCTTCCCAAATACAACATAAATAAGATTTTTGCATAAAGAAACATTAGTAAATATCATCCTTTTCAAAAAGAATAGATGGCAGTATTTCCTATACATACAAAACATTTCTTAGTACAATTTCAAAAATGTAAAACAACAGTGAAAAATTAAAAATTTTATTAGTAAAAATTATCTTTTACCTTTTTTGGAAAATCAGTTTTCTGGTTATTATTAGTTTTGATATGAGACACAAGAGCTCAGAGAAAAATAAAGTGGTTAGACAGTTTTATGACAGTGGACAGGAAGGCAGATAATAATTTTGGATAATAATATATTAAGCCAGCAAGGTTGGGACAGGTTCTATTACAGAATGGGGATTTATATCACCAATTAACAGACTTCTCTGCAATTCCAAAAAGTCAATTTTAAATAATGAGATGAGGTCACATGGCAAGTGAAGAAAAATATGCCAGAACAGATGGATAAAGGTATTAAAGGAAAGAGGAACACTTTGATAAATTCCAATTCAGTGTAGCAAAACTAAGATATGTGTAGGTGAGGAGGCGTGAACAACTTTAGTTAGGGAAGTGACATAATCAGTTTTAGAATAATATAACCTGGTATTAATTATATTCATACGCTTTAACTATTTAAAACCAGAAACATTATTTTCCTTTTTAAAAATACTCAATAAAGCTTTTCCCAAAGACTCACCTATTAATATAAATTCACATCTTTCAAGCCCTTAGTACTTATTGCTAACATCCATTATAAAACGAATGTACCATTTCATTGAGCAAAATCTTTAAAAAGTAATAAGCCAACTAATACACTACATAGCACAGGGATTCCAATATGAAAAATAATACAAGTTCAAACCATAAACTGCCTCGTGTCTCAATAACATCAGAGTGCTTTACGAAGTGGGATACTAAAATTCAATCTGCAATATATTTACTTGTAATACTGAGAATCCGTGAAAGAAACAAATTGCTCAAAGGTCTATTCTGAAATGTATGGGGACCTGGGCTGTGCTTTGCTGTGCTATTGTACACCACGATTATTACTGCCCTACCAAATGCCTACAGCTACACTGGCAAGAACCAGAATACTAGTCACATGTTCACCCTAACAACATCTGCAAGATATTGTTTACTTAATTCTCAAAGCTAGAATGGAAACCTCAAGCGTCCTCAGACCACCTGGGAGCAAAATCCAGACACAGACAGATAACAACAAGCAGCCAAAACATCTGTAGAAATCAGTATGTTGAGTTTCTTCCTAAAGCCTTCTGCAACATATCCTCATTACAATAAGCCGTCCTATTCAGCAGTGTATCTTAATCCATCTGGGCCATTGTCTTAGAAGCAGCTCAATTTCCTCAAGCAGTAGATGGGCTTAAAATTGCTTACCTGATTCACAGGCAAATGTCTTTGATGTTTCATCATGAAAGATAATTGCCACCGCATGCTTCTTTGTCTCTCGAGGCAGTCTGGTTATATTTTTGATATTGTGCAGTTCAGTTACCTTGAAAGAAAAAACATTTTTAAGTTAGTGTACAGTATATATGATCTACACTGGAGTGCTGAAACAAAATGATCAGTTACCATTGTCTTAAACCACTTTCAACTGGATATTTATATTCATTGTTAATTAACTGTAGTCAGAAACAATAAAGAACAAAACAAAATGTCTTCTAATATACCCTCAATTTTGGTAACAGATATATTTTTTGCTGCATTTTGAAATGGTCTAAAAATTATGTAGAAAAGCTCCATGGACTCTGTGCTTTTATTAAAATTGTATTCCCAGAAAATAATATCAGTTGTGCACTAACAGGAGTCTCATCAAATATTTGTTGAATATTGATTGGATTTAATATCTTATCTTCCTCCTAACTCCCACTTATCATGCAAGTTCCCAGTAGGACTATAGGCATGAGGCAACTGACACCTGTCAACAAAATTACTCTTAACATTTCAGAGTCATTAAATATAAGTGATGGACCTGTTCTCCAGAAAAATGCACATAGTATTCACAGACCCATATACTGCTTTTCCCACCAAGGCCCATCCAAGATTTATGAACCTAGGCTAACAAATATTTTCTCATTTTGTAATTAAAAATATTCAATAATCTCATGTGTTTTAGATCTTGACTCTTTATTGGTACACGTTCTTCTGTTACAACTTGTGCGTCTTTTATTTTTTTCCCCACAGTCAATAGAAATGGGCAAATGTTTATTTCAACTACTCTGCAAACACAACATTGCAATAATAAAGTTGTAGTAACATTTTCTGATTCATTTTCTGAACATGTTTAATCTTGTTTTTCCTTCTAATTTAAAATATTTCTTATTTATGGATCAATATTGTTAGCAGAAAGTAGGCAGGATTAACTAGAATAACAAACAGTCCATTAATATCTTTTTTATTACATTTTATGATGTCATATCTATGATAAATTCATTGTCTTTTGACTATACTTTAATTTCCCCTCTCCAAATGTGGAAATTTCATTAATACTTTTCAAGACTATTTTGCTGATTAATGTTTTGATAAGCACATGAACTAAATAAATACTACATTTTACCTTTTCTGACTATATAATCTATCTGCACACACACTCATATATTTATATACATACATATTTATATATATGTATGTAGATATATACATATATATTCGTGGATTTAGATATATCCTAAGGAAAAATATTTTATTATCTTTATTGTTTAATGTAGTAAGAATTTAGCAAGCATTTATATCTGTATTTAACATTCCACTGTGTAAAGTAGGCAGTGGTCCCCAGTAAAAATACAAAACAACAAAAATTACAGGCATGGAAGCTATAATGTGTACGGAAATGGGCAAGTGCATAGGATGGAATGGAGACTAAACAGAGTTGCTAAAAGTTACTTGTCACAGGAATCACCCAATTCATCAGGTATTTTTTAAGTTACAGTTGGTCTTCACATGATTTCCATATTTGTGAATTCACCTACTTGTGCATGTGCAGCAAAGTGAAAAATTTGAGTTTCCAGATGTGCATGTTCCCAGCTGAGGTCAAACAAGGCGACACTTTGCCTTCTTGTTTCAGTTGTTATACTGTAGACAAGTGTCCTTTTCATGGTCTACTTACGGCCCTGTGTTTTGCATTTTTGTTATTTTTGTTGGTGACTTCACTTTTAGAAATGGCTCCCCAAGCGTGGCACTGACGTGTTGACTAGTGTTCCCGAGTGCAAGAGGGCTGTGATGCTCCTTATGGAGAACACACATGTATTAGACAAGCTTTATGCAGCACGAGTTACAAGGCCACTTGCCCTAAGTTCAAGGTTAATGAACCAGTGATATATGTTCAATCAGATATCTTTAAACAGAAACATGCATAAAACAAGGCTATGTGTTAGTCAGTTGATGAAAATGTGACCAGAGGTTCACAGGAACCTAACCCTGTATTTCTCCTAAGCACATTAATTCATTATTTGCTAATTCAGTGTTTGCAGAGATTTTATAGAACATAACTACCATGAATAACAAGAATTGGCTGTATTTTTCAGTGGTTGTTCTAGGGTTTACCATAAATATTTTAACTTAACAGAATCAGCTTCAAATTGATATCAATTTAATTCCAGTGAAATATAGGAATGCCATATCTACATAGTCTTTCCCCTTTTTAAAATATTATTTTTGTACATATTATAGCTATAAATGTTACAAACCCAATATTATATCATATCTATAATTATAATTATTAATGTTAAAATGTTATGTTTTTAAAGAAGCTGAGAGAAGGAAAGCAAGTGTATATTTATTGCTTTTGTTATATTAACATTTTCTTTATAATCTCTGGATGTCTTGATTTGTTTCTATTGGTGTGAGTTAGTATCTGAAGTCATTTCCTTACACCAAGACATCCTTGCTCCTACCTACCTCCTTAGTGCTATTATTGGAAAATATATTAGAGTTCTACATGTTATAGGCATAACAGTACATTATATAAATATCATTTTTGTAACTGCCTTTTTAATTATTGAGAGAAAGAAAAAGAAATTTGCATTTATGCCGTCTTTTATAATTTTTGTTACCTTTACTGGTGTTCTTTGTTTTTTAGTGTGGTTGGACTGGGTTCACTTGCTTTCTTTAGTATTTCTTGTAAGGCATGTCTGTCAGTTTTTGTTTGTCTGGGGATGTCTTTATGTCACCTTCTTTTTTGAAGACTAAAGGATTCTTGGAGATCATTTTTTTTCTTTTTTCTTTAAGCACCTTGAAAACATTTTCTACTGCCTTCTGGCCTCCAGTATTTCCAATGAGATGTCAGATGTTAATCTTATTAGGGTTCCTTTGTAAGTGAAGAGTTGTTTCCCTTTTGCTGCTTTCAAAATATTCCACTTGTCTTTGTCTTTCAGCATTTTTACTACCATGAGTCTGATTGTGCATCACTTTGTGTTTATCCTATTTTGAGTCTCTTGAGCTTCTAGATGTGAGATGACAGTGGTTTTGTCAGAACTCTCTTCCTCTGTCTCTCCATCACCACACCCAACTGATTAGCTCCTCTACCTGCAGAATGATCTCTTTATTGTTTTAAAAAATGTCCTGAGGCATACGTCACTTCACAGACTGAGCCAATCCAATTTGGGCTCTTTCACAGTTGGAGTTCCCAAGGTCATTGTTTGAGATGTGTTCTGAACCCAGATGGGCTCCTCACAGTTGTTTCTTTTCCAGGTTCTCTGTAGCAAACTAGCCAACCTATAGTTTAGCCCACATCTCTAATGAGCCTACCATTTTCTCCCAATCACTTTTCATTGCAACCTCTGTGACTTTTGACAGTGCCCTTAGGCTTAAACTTTTTCACACGGTCTGTTCAAAATAAAATAAGGTGTGGTTTTTTGGGAAAGAGATTCAGAGCTCTCTGTTTCATGGCCTGCTTCATTCTCCCAGGACAAAATCTCTAAGTCAAGTGTATTATTCAGGGTTCTCCAGAGAAATGGAACCAGTAACACACATGAGGGATCTTCAAAAAGTTCATGCAAAATGTGTATTATGAAAAAAGTATGCACGGATTTCAAAATTTTTTTTGCACCAAAATAAACTCATACTAACTTTTTATAACATGTCTAAACAGGATCTAATTTGAGGTCACTAAGAAAAATGAAACATCAATTTGAAAAGAGCCCCTATCAGAGTAACATGAATTCTGCTAAAGTTGAAGCAAGAACAAACATCAAATTTATGGTGAAGCTTGGGTGAAAGAGTGCTGATATCATAGATGCTTTACAAAAAGTTTATGGTGACAATGCCCTAAAGAAATCAGCAGTTTACAAATGGATAACTCATTTTAAGAAGAGATGAGACAATGTTATAGGTGAAACCCACAGCAGCAGACCATCCAGGCCAATTTGAGAGGAAAAAATTCATCTTAATTGAAGAGGACCAATAATTAACAGCAGAGACAATAGCCAACACAATAGATATCTCAATCGGTTCAGCTTACACAATTCTGACTAAAATATTAAAGTTGAGCAACCTTTCCACTTCATGGGTGCCAAAACTGTTGCATCTAGATCAGCAGCAGGATTATTTTTTCTAATTCTGTGAAAAATGACTTTGGTATTTTGATAGGGATTGCATTGAATCTGTTGATTGCTATGGGTAGTATGGTCATTTTAGCAATATTAATTCTTCCAATCTATGCACATGGGATATCTTTAAATTTGTTTGTGTCCTCTTCAATTTCTTATATCAGTGTTCTGTAGTTTTCCTTTTAGAAGTCTTTCACATCCTTGGTTAGATTAATTCCTAGATATTTTATTTTATTTTATTATAGCTACTGTAAATGGGATGCCTTCCTTGATTTCTCTTTTAGCTAATTAATTACTGGTGTATAGAAACACCACTAATTTTTATATGTTGACTTTGCATCCTGCGACTTTACTGAATTAATTTATCCAATCTAAGTTTTTTGGTGGAGTCTTTTTTTTTTTTTTTTTTATGACAACTGCAATTATATATCTTTATGGCTGGATTTAAATTTTTTTTTTTTTTTAATTTCAGAATATCATGGGGGTACAACATTTTGGCCATACACATTGCCCCTGTTCTGCCCGTGTCAGAGCCACAATCGTGGTCGTCTCCCAAACTGTGCTCCCCACATCCATTCAGTGAGAGTTCTTCCCATCCCTTCCACCCCCCTCCCGCCCGCCCGCCCTCTGATGAATGTTATTGCCCTGTGTGATGTAAGTGTTCATCAGTTAGTACCAGTTTGATGGTGAGTACCAGTGGTGCTTGTTTTTCCAATCCTGTGACACTTTGCTTCGAAGAATGGGTTCTAGCTCCGACCAGGATAATACCAGATGTGTTAATTCACTGTTGTTCCTTATTGCTGAGTAATACTCCATGGTATACATATACCACATTTTATTGATCCACTCGTGTATTGATGGGCACCTTGGTTGTTTCCACAACTTTGCAATTGTGAATTGTGCTGCTATGAACATTCGAGAGCAGATGTCTTTATTATAAAATGTGTTTTTTTCTTTTGGATAAATACCCAGTAGTGGGATTGCTGGGTCAAATGGTAATTCTACTTTTAATTCTTTGAGATATCTCCATATTCTTTTCCATAGAGGTTGTACTAATTTGCAGTCCCACCAGCAGTGTATGAGTGTTCCTACCTGTCCACATCCCCGCCAACATTTGTTATTTGGGGATTTTTTGATATGAGCCAATCTCACTGGAGTTAAGTGATATCTCATTGTGGTTTTGATTTGCATTTCCCTGATGATTAGAGAAGTTGAGCACTTTTTTATATGTTTGCTGGCCATCATTCTGTCTTCTTTGGAAAAGTTTTTGTTCATCTCCTTTGCCCATTTTTTAATAGGGTTGTTTGATTTTTTCTTGTTGATTTTCCTAAGTTCTGTATAGATTCTGGTTATAAGCCCTTTATCAGAGGTGTAGCATGCAAATATTTTCTCCCATTCTGTAGGTTGTCTGTTCACTCTAGTGATAGTTTCCTTGGCTGTGCAGAAGCTTTTCAATTTGATCAGGTCCCATGTATTTATTTTTGTTGCTGCTGTGATTGCTTTGGGGGTCTTCTTCATAAATTCTTTGCCTAGGCCAATGTCCATAAGAGTTTTTCCAACATTTTCTTCGAGGATTCTTATGGTTTTCATGTCTTAGGTTTAGATCTGTTATCCATTGTGAATTGATTTTTGTGAGAGGTGAGAGGTGTGGGTCCACTTTCAGTCTTCTACATATGGCCATCCAATTTTCCCAGCACCATTTGTTGAATAGGGAATCTTTTCCCCAGTGTACGTTTTTCTGGAATTTGTCAAAGATCAGGTGACTGTATGAGGTTGGTTTTATATTTGGGTTCTCAGTCCTGTTCCATTGGTCTACATGTCTGTTCTTGTGCCAATACCATGCAGTTTTGGTTACTATAGCCTTGTAGTATAGTTTGAAGTCTGGTAGACAGATGCCTCCCAATTTGTTCTTTTTGCTTAAGATTGCTTTGGCTAGACGGGGTCTTCTCTGGTTCCACACGAAGCGTAGAATTATTTTTTCTAGATCGGCAAAAAATGATGTTGGTATTTTGATAGGGATTGCATTGATTCTGTAAATTAATTTAGGTAGCAAAGCCATTTTTACTATGTTGACTCTGCCTATCCAAGAGCATGGTAAGGTTTTCCATCTATTTACATCCTCTGCAATTTCCTTTCTCAGTGTTTCATAATTCTCTCTATATAGGTCTTTGATCTCCTTAGTTAGATATATTCCTAAATATTTAATTTTCTTTGTTGCTATTGCAAAAGGTATAGCATCTTTAATTTGTTTCTCGGCTTGATTGTTATTAGCATATATGAAGGCTATGGATTTGTGTGTATTAATTTTGTATCCTGAGACTTTGCTGAATTCATTTATCAATTCCAGTAATCTCTTGGTTGAATCTTTGGGGTTTTCTATGTATAATATCATATCGTCTGCGAATAGTGAAAGTTTGACCTCTTCTGCCCCTATCTGGACGCCCCTGATTCCTCTGTCTTGTCTAATTGCTGTGGCCAGGACTTCCAGCACTATGTTGAAAAGAAGTGGAGATAGTGGACACCCTTGTCTGGTGCCAGTTTTAAGGGGGAATGCCTTCAATTTTTCCCCATTCAGTATGATATTGGCTGTGGGTTTATCGTATATGGCTTTAATAGTTTCTAGGAATGAGCCATCTATGCCTATATTGTTAAGAGTTCTTATCATAAAAGGGTGTTGGATTTTGTCAAAAGCCTTTTCTGCATCTATTGAAAGGATCATATAATCTTTGTTCTTGCTTTTATTTATATGGTGAATTACATTTAAAGATTTGCGTACGTTGAACCATCCCTGCATCTCGGGAATAAAGCCCACCTGATCATGATGGATTATTTTTTTGATGTACATTTGAATTCGGTTTGCAAGGATTTTATTGAGAATTTTTGCATCTATATTCATAAGGGATATTGGTCTGTAGTTTTCTTTTTTTGTGTGTCCTTTCCTGGCTTTGGTATCAAGGTGATATTGGCTTCGTAGAATGAGTTTGGGAGGATTCCATCCTTCTGGATATTTTCAAATAATTTCTGCAGTATAGGCACCAGTTCTTCTTTGTAGGCTTGGTAGAATTCAGGTGTGAACCCATCTGGTCCGGGACTTTTTTTTGTGGGTAGATTTTTAATTACTGCTTCAATTTCGGTGCTTGATATTGGTCTGTTTAGAAATTCAGTTTCTTCCTGGTTGAGCCTAGGGAGGTAGTGTGTTTCTAAGAATTTGTCCATTTCCTCCACATTTTCGTGTTTGTGGGCATAGAGATTTTGTAGTATTCAAAGATGATGTTTTGTATTTCCATGGTATCAGTTGTGACTTCTCCTTTTTCATTTCTAATTGAGCTTATTAGAGTCCTTTCCTTTCTGCTTCTGGTCAACCTGGCAAGTGGCCTGTCTATTTTGTTTATCTTTTCAAAGAACCAGCTTTTCGTTTCATTGATCTTCTGTATTGTTCTTTTGTTCTCGATTTCATTTAATTCTGCTCTAATTTTGGTTATTCTTTTCTTCTGCTGGTTTTAGGATTGCTTTGCTCTTCCTTTTCCATTTCCTTAAGATGATTCATTAGTTTACTGATTTGTGACTTTTCTGTCTTTTGGATGTGGGAATTTAGGGCGATAAATTTTCCTCTCAGGACTGCTTTTGCTGTATCCCACAGATTTTGATAACTTGTGTCCCCATTATCGTTTAGATCGAAGAATCTTTTGATTTCATTTTGAATCTCCTCTTTGACCCAATACTCATTCATCAATAGATTGTTTAGTTTCCAAGTTTTTGGAGGAAGATGTGAGTTTCTGTTGGAATTGATATCTAATTTTATTCCGCTGTGGTCTGAAAAGATACATGGTATGATTTCTATTTTTTTGAATTTGTTTAGATCTGTTTTGCGGCCTAGGATGTGGTCAATTTTAGAGAAAGTTCCATGAGCTGATGAGAAGAATGTATATTCAGTGTTATTTGGGTGGAGTGTTCTGTAGATATCTGTTAGGCCCAAATGTTCTAGAGTCTTGTTTAGGTCTTTTATTTCTCTATTTACTTTTTGTTTGGAGGATCTGTCCAGTTCCGTCAGTGGGGTGTTGAAGTCCCTGCAATTATGGCATTCCTGCTTATTATGTTGTCTAGATCTAGCAGCATTTGCTTTATGTACCTGGGTGCTCCTGTGTTGGGTGCATAAATGTTTAGGATTGTTAAATCCTCTTGTGAAATTTTTCCCTTCACCACTATATAGTGTCCATTTTTGTCCTTCTTACTTTTATTGCTTTAAAGTTGATGTCATCTGAATGAGGATGGCTACTCCAGATTTCTTTGGTTTCCATTAGCCTGAAAAATTGTATTCCATCCTTTCACCTTGAGTCTGAATGTGTCTTTGTGTGTGAGGTGTGTTTCCTGAAGACAACAGATACTTGGTTTGTATTTTTTAATCCATTCAGCCAGCCTATGTCTCTTCAATGGGCAGTTCAAGCCATTTACATTTATTGAGAGAATTGATATTTGGGGTAAATTTCTGATTATTCTGTTGGGTGGTATCTTTTGTTTTACCTCTTGCGTCATTGTGGAATCTGGTTTCTGGGGTTTTAGCCTTTGCATAATTTTACATAGGTGGGTGTCTGTTGCGCTGGTTAGTGTATAATGCAGGTCTAAGCATTTCTTGCAAGGCCGGTCTGGATTTCGCAAATTCTATCAGTGATTGCTTATCTGGAAAGGTCTTTATTTCTCCCTCATATAAGAAGCTTAGTTTGGCAGGATACAGAATTCTGGGTTGACCTTTGTTTTGTTTTAGGAGATTGATGATGTCTGCCCATTCCCTTCTGGCTTGTAAGGTTTCAGTTGAGAAATCTGCAGTTAATCTGATGGGTTTCCCTTTGTAGGTTACCTCCTTTTTTTGTCTTACAGCTCTGAGGAGTACCTCTTTTGTGTTTACTTTGGTCAGTCTAATAATTATGTGGCGTGGTGAATGCCTTTTCACGTTGACTCTCCCAGGAGTCCTGTGTGCTTCTTGTACTTGGATGTCGAGATTTCTGGCTAAGCCATGGAAATTTTCCTCTATTATTCCTTCAAATAAATTTTCCAGCCCATGCAAATTTTCTTCCTCTCCCTCAGGGATACCTATTATCCTTATGTTTGGCCTCTTTACATAATCCCACATTTCTTGTATGCTTTTTTCCTGTCTCTTGTTTTTGTGTTCTTTCTCTTCAGCTGATTTATTTAGTGCATAGGAGCTGTCTTCTAGCTCTGAAATTCTTTCCTCTGCATGGTCCAGCCTATTCTTAAGGCTTTCCACTGTGTTTTGTAGATCCTTGATTTCTATTTGATTTTTCCGTAATATTTCTATTTCTTTGGAGAATTTTTCATTCATTTCTTGCATTTTTCTTGTGGTTTCTTTGTGCTGGGATTCAATTTTCTCTTGAATTTCATTGAGCTTTCTTATAATCCATAAACGAAATTCCTCTTCTGTCATTCTACCCATTTCATTTGGGTTGGTATCCATTGCTGAGGAACTGATAATTTCTTTTGGGGGTGACTTTTCACTCTGATTTTTCATGTTCCCTGAGTTCTTTCGCTGGTTTTTTCTCATCTGGTCTCTTGGTCGAGAGCTGGGGTGTTAGAGCTAGTTTATGGCCCTGTCACCAGGCCCACAATTATTTTTCCTTGGCAAAGCCAGGGAGAGAAGTAGTGGCCTGTATTGCCTTAGGTGTATTTTAGCAAGTTTGTTGGATCTTGAGTTAACTCTGACCTGTGGTCTTCTCCTCTTCCCAGTGGAGTGTGGTGAGAATGACCTCCCAGCTTGGGCTCTGAGCTAATGGATTGTACTTGAGAATATGAGTCCTCCGCTCCCTATTAGCTAGGTATTCTGTTATGTCCGTAGCAGACTCTGATTCCCCAGTTGGGGTATGCGAAAGCCCTGTGCTTTGGGAGGGGTCTTGTAGCTCCTAGGGGTTACTTTGACCCTGCTCTTCCTGAGGTTCTGGTAGAAACACAATTTCCTTTGGCTGCAGTGTGAGAGCTGAGTTGGGAAAATTTTACACAGCTCAGAGGTTGCTCATCTAGCCACGTGTGGCTGCCCTTCTGATGTGTGTCTCCGCGTGAAACTGGTTGATAGGGGGATCTCCAATTGTGTACCCCTTTTCCACCACTAGACCTCAAGGCGAGGCAGGTGGCCGTCTCTATCCCCAGCAGTCTCCACCGGGGGATGTTCCCACAGGGAGGGGGAGTAGTGGCAGCTGGAAGCACTCTTGGGTGGCGCGAAATTCCCTATTGAAGTGGGCAGGATTATGGGGAGCTGCTCTGGTTCAGCCTGTGGCTCTTGAGGTATTTGGTTGTCATGGGAACCAGCAGTTATACCAAATGAGTCACTATGGCCAGCAACCTTCAAAATGAGCGATCTCTGGGGTACAGGAGGGCTGGGACCTGAGGGGCGGGCACTAGGACCGGCACGGAGCGGAGTTGTCGGAGGCCAGAGCCGGGGTAGCAGAACCAGATGGACGAGCTGCAAACTGTTTCCAATACTCAAAGGTCCCACCTCTACAGTTCCGGGATCTCGTCCCACCTGGAACCCACGGATGCCGCTGTCCCTGGCCACCACAGGCAAAGCCTGTCTCGCCCCAGCGGATGAGCCCCGGGCCGGGGCGGGGCGGAGCTAGAGACGCGGCTCACGGCTCCGCGCGGGCGGCTGTAAAGATGGCGGCCGCCGCCAGCCTGGCGCACAGCCGGGCTCCAATCGCGCCGGGAGCGCAGTTTTTCTCCACCGGTAGTTGTTAGCAACCTCTAAGGGCGCGTCCTGCTCTCCGATAAACTCCTGGGCCCAGTCCCGCTGACTTCTAGTGGCGCAGTGCCGGCCTGCGGGTTCCCGCGCACTGTCCCGGGAAGCTGAATCTCGGTCCCCGCCCAGTTCCTCCCCAGCCCTTGGCAGTCTCTGTATATCGTAGCTGCGAGTTGTGTCTGGCTCCGGCTACTTCCTCCTCTCCACAGGGCTCGCCGGCCCGAGCAACCGCTCTGTCCCAACTCTGGACTTGTCCCTGACTGCGTGTATGGGGAGGCGCGTAACCGCTTGGGGGGCAGGTCGCGCCGCGCCGACCTGGCGAGTGCGTCCCTCCCGCGCTCTGGGCTCTATTGTGCTCCGTGCGCCCTCCGATTTTTTGGTGGAGTCTTTAGATTTTTCTAGATATAAGATCATCTCATTTGCAAAGAGGAACAATATGATATCCACTTTCCCCATTTAGATGCCTCTTATTTCTTTCTCTGACCTGATTGCTCTGGCTTGGACTTCCAGTACTATGCTGAATAGAAGGGGTGAAAGTGAAGATCTTTGTCTTGTTCCAGCTCTTAGAGGAAAGGCCTTCAGCTTAGAAAATTAGTTTTAATATATCTTTTATTTACATTTGTTTTTCTCTCTATTTGAAATTATCTCTCTTAAGATTATCACAAAAAATTAAAATAGGTGAGATGAGTGATTTTAAGTAAAACAAACTTAAAAAGGTTTGCTTTATATATAAATACATATATATGTGTGTATGTATGTATGCATCTCTCTGTATTTCCTGTCTATCTATCTACCCACCCACCTATCTATCATCTGTTTATCTATCTGAAAATACTCATTTTCCCTTACAGGAAAGAAATATTAAACATCAGTATCTTACAGTTTCTGAGGATTAATACCTTGGAGAGAAAGATGGGAATGTTTTTTGAAAATAATGACTCACATATTATATTTTAAACACATTAAAGCGTGTTATGAACTAAAGCTTAACTCTTAAATTTTTAAATGATTTTAATCAACTTAAGTGACATTTAAGCCAAATTTTATTCCAGCATAACAAATTGATGTTTGAAAAATAGATATTCTTTTCAAATGTTTTTAATTTTAACTAAGCAAAGGTTCTTACCAAAATTAAGTCTAAAAACAATGAAAATCATGTGTTGCTTCAGAATTTATGTGAAAAGGTGAGCATAGGAGTGATATAGTGTTGTTACATTATATATAATATCTAGATGTATCAAACAATATCATGAAAACATTTATGAACCTGTTCTGAGAACTTTTTGCAAATATAAAATACTATTAGAAGAGATATTGTGGTTTCTATCTTTTTTGTCCTCTTACAGCAAAAATCAACAAAATAAACTAGTGGATAGCTTAGCAAAATGTAGCAAACACTAGGGATTTTTTAAGTTTAGTGCCTTAGGCAATCTGACAGATGATGTAGTTCAAACAAAGCATTTGCTCTTCTGTAAAATGCACATTTAGAAATACAGACAGCCTCTTCAAGCAGACTTTGTTACAGTGGTTTCTAGAATAATGCAAGGCTTTTTGTTGTTAATTAACAGTGTGATGCCATTTACTTTAGTGTTTACCCTAGGAAATTAAAGAGATGTCAGGAAAGAAAAGTACTTATGAGGAGTATAAAATTCCACTTTTAAAAACTATTTTGAATCATAAAAATTTAGGTCAAGATCTAATATATTTGAATCTCCTATCCTCAGTTTTCATTCTCAATACTATGTGTATTGACTATCCAATTGGAAACTCTTTGTATTTACTTAGATGAGGAAAATTTTTAAATCATTTCTAAAACATTTTAAAATAAAAATGTTTTCATTAGTCTAAAACCTGTCATGTGATATAAAAATAACTATCAACATTTATTAAAATTGTGAAATCCCAGAGCTTTCCAATAATAAATATCAGAAAATTATTGCATCACTAAAAAATTCAACATGTTCTTCTGAAATATTGATTTTTAACATGGCTATGAAAGCATAAAATACTGAGTAAAGTTTAACAAAAGCATTAAAATAAATTATCCTAAATAAATATGAAATTAACAGAATTGAATTAAAGAAAAAAATTGCTTGAAAAAAATTTAGGTCCAAATCAATAAATGCCCTGATCAAAAATTTAAAATATATATAATTACACAGGATTATTTGAAGATAAACAGCACAATTTATGTTATAAATTTGGTATTCTTAAATGAAAGTAAAATGAAAGAAAGACAATTACAGAAAATTTCTATATAGCCTCATTTCTCTAATAAGATACTAGTTTATTAAAAAGCAGGGCTACATCTCTATTTATTCTGTGTCATCTGAGGCATTAAATGTGTTTTTTACTTCTTTATTTTTGATTAATAAAATGTCCACGCAGCTCTCTGATGTGGGCCCCACAGGCTGGGCAGAGGACTGAGGGACAGCCTTGCGGGAGGTGGGGGCCCCTGTCAATGAGCCCTGTTAGTACTGGGGTCCCAGGGGAAATGCAGTGACAAGGCAACAGAGCACGAAGCCTTTCGGGAAACTCATTTATTGATATCTGATGGGGACCAACAGCAAGGCCGACCTGTTACCAAGCTGGTAACCTCCTCACCTCACCTTTGGTGTTATCTCCTCTCAGTTAAGGAACTAACCACTAGGGAGGGGAAATCCACCTGTAGAAGTCATTCAAATGTTTAGACTAGGAAGTCTGAATGTTCCAGAGGCTTTTAGCCCTGCTCTGCTCTTTGCCTTGTTTATAGCCAATAATAGCTTTTTGTTTGTTTGTTTTGCTTTTGTTTTTTTTTTGTTTTTGTTTTTGTTTTTTTCTGGTTTGGGTCCATTAACAGGTAACAAAAAAACAGCAGTATGGAGGACCTGCCATCAACCTGAAATGCCAGTCCAAAGAACGGTGGAGAAGACAGTTGGTGGTACCCCTCTCTTCCCTGAAGTAAAATTATGAGGAGTCTCCAGGTTGCCCTCTTCAAGCACATCAAACACTTCTTTGTAAAATAATTCATGTACACTTTTATGGTCTATAATCGTAGACTTGTTGGTGATTTTCACAAGGATCTCAAGAAAATACCTGGCTAATATTTAAGAAAGTAATTACAGTAGTTGTGGTTTTTGTAACTCTGCTTCTTGTTGGCATATCTGGAATCAAAACATAGGAATGGGTACTGGTAATAAAGAAGTTCTATGTTTACTTCACACATCTGGCAGCTGGGAAGAACTAGGATGAGCTGAACAGGATTGCTGACCTACCATTATGTATGAGACAAAAAGTATTATAGAAAGATCAGTACTGGTGGCATGAAAAAAAAAATTGGCAACAGATGGAGAGATCCTTGCTGTAAAAATGTTGTTGCAGCTGTTCAAAAGATACAAGACTATGATTAGGTACAAACTCTGATGATACACATCAATTTTTAAAAGTGTCACAAATGGAAACAAGAATAGAAAAGTCAGAGAGAAACTGCTTGCATGTAAGACACTGTATCAATCTATGCATGGTACCCAAGTTCAAATCATGGCTGCACAGACAACCCATCAAACTTGGTTCTCAGGCAAGATTACATAGATGCTAAAAGTAGTACAATGTATCCTTGTACCCAATCCTAACTGGTCTTGTAAACATTGACTTTTGTCCAGTAAATTATATAGTCCAAAGGGGGAGAAAAGGGACAAACTATAATCTAATCCCAGGTGCCAAATATCTGACAGTTCACAAGGAAGTTAAGTAAGATATCTACCCCTCTTATAAGCAAGGATATGGAAGTTCTTCAAAATACAATTAGTAGGGTCAAGCTATTTTATATTATTTGTGCAGAGCTATATACACATATCTACTATCAATAGAAAACAAAACAGATACTTTTTTCTAGCACATTTGGAGTATTTATGAAAATTGAAAAGCTAGTAAGTGATAAAAAAAAGTTTAGTAAATTCTCAAAAGGATAAAATTATACAAATTACATTCAATAACCATAATAAAATATAATTTAAAATTGATCATAAGAGGATAATTAAATATCCTATATACATAAAAGGTAAGTAGTGTATTTCTAAAGAACTATGAGTTAAAAAAATTATATTTAAATTACAAAATACTTAGATTTTAATGAAAATGAAACATTATATGTTAAAGTTGAAGAGACATTGGCAGGTGTGGTGGTTTATGCCTGTAATTGGAGCACTTTGGGAGGCCAAGGCGGGAGGATCTCTTGAGGCAAGGAGTTCGAGAACAGCCTGAGCAACATGGCAAGACCCTGTCTATGCAAAAAATAAAAAATTAGCTGTTGGGATGGCATGCACCTATAGTACCAGCTACTCAGGAGGCTGAGCCAGGAGGATCGCTTGAGGCCAGGAGTTTGAGGTTGCAGTGAGCTATGGTGGTGCCACTGCACTCCAGCCTGGGCAACCAAGTGAGAGCCTGTCTCAAAAATAAATAAATAAATAAATGAGATGCTGATAATATAATGCTTAAAGAGAACATTTAGCTTTAAAAAATATTTTCATGAACAAAAATGGTTCATGGCAAAGAAATTAGACATCCTCTGAAGAAGTAAAAAAAAAAAAGCAACAGAACATTTTCATAAAGAAAGACAATAATGATAAGAACAGAAATCAAGGAAATCAAGAAAAAAATAAAATTTTACAAAACAAAAGCTCCATTGCAATGATTAATGAAGAAGATCTCTGGCAAGTTAGATGAGAGAAGAAATCAATCAAGCACAGGAAGAAAATGAGAAATTGAACAAACAAAAAATCTAAATATTTATAGGGGTGTATAAACAACTGTATATTAATTAATTTTAAAACATAGATGAAAAGCATATGTATTTAGGAAAATGCAAAATACCAAAATTGGAAGCAGCAAAAAAAAATAGAAAACAATATATTCCTATCCCAAAAGCACATTTTCAGATGATTTCATAATTGAGTTTACCAAACTTTTAACAGTCAGTGAATTAATATCTTCTGCAAAATAATCCAGAAGAAAAAGCAAAGCAAAAGCTGCTTTGCTTTTTGAATCTGCTTAATGTTGAGTCCAAAACAAGATATGGAAAAATATTTTAAAAATTATATAGTTATAAATTTACTAAATTCATTTATTCTAACAGTTTTTTGGTGGAGTCTTTAGAGTTTTCTACATATATGATCATGTCATCTGCAATGTACATATGCATTGAAACATCACACTGCACCCCACAAGTATGTACAATTATTATATCAATTATAAATTAAAATTAATTAACTATATGGTGGCATTTTACTTAACAATAAAAACCCTAATATGCAAATAGAGTTTATCCCAGGAATAAAAGTTTAGCTAAACTCAGAAAACTCTATGAATATATTTCTCAAAATTGATAGACTAAATGACAAACATCACATGATTTTCTCAGCAGATAAAAAGATGACATCATTGATAAAGTTCAACACCTTTTATGAGAAAAACTTTTACTATGATATGATAAAAATTCTTATATCAAGAAAATAAAATAATTTCCTTTAGTTAAAAGTTTATATGCCAAAAATTAGCATTAGATACATTCTATTTATTTTTTGGAAACATGGCAGGAATACTCTCCATCAGGGCCTCAATGTAAGATAGGCCCAAGACAATAAAGAAAGAAAGAAAAAAGGCCAATAAAGGAAGAGATAAAATTATCAATATTTTCAGATAATATGATCACTGACAAAGAAATATTATCATAGTCAACAGAAAAACTACTAGAAACAATGAAAGCATTCAGCAATATTGTCAGATACACAGTCAACTTGAAAAATATTAATGAGAGGATTTCTCTACACCAAAAATTATTAGTTAGAAAATAAAATAAAACAATGCATTCACAATAATAAGAAAAACTATACAGTATCTAGGAATTTTATACTATACAGTATCTAGAAATTTAAACCTTAAAAGAGAAGCTGAATAAAAGGAAAGACATTCCAGGTCCTTAGATAAATCGGTAAGGTAACTTTAGAAAATAAGAGCCAACTGAGTGTTTAGGGAATACTTGTGTAGTATGATGCCATGGTAATTTAAAGCAAATGGCATTAGTGCAGTAAGAACAAACAGGCAGATGGTTTACCATATAGAATAGAGAACTCAGAGACAAACTAGTGTGTGTGTCTAAAACATATGCCACCACCATAACTGAAAGGATAGAAGGTTTAATAAATGGGCTTGTAAAAATTGGCTTTGTAAGTATTTAAAAAATGGAATTTCTAACTTAATATACAAATTCGTACACCAGAAAGATAGAAAACAAAATATTAAAGGCAAAACTATGATGCTAACTGAATAAAATGTAGGATGATATCTTTGTGGTCTTTGAGGTGGGGAAGTATTTCTTAAAGAAAACTACCAAAGCTCAACCCATTTGAGTACATCCAAGTTGCAGATTTCTGTTTAATGCAGGACTCCAGATACCAAGTTAATGACAGATGATATAGGTGTGAAGTTATTTCCAATATGTAAAACTGAAGTAAGATTAGTCCTTAAAATGGACAAGTAAATCTTACAAAACAGTGAGAAAAATGTAGGAATTCCAGTAAGAAAACAGACAAATAATATTATCAGGCAATTCCTGGATGAAAAAAACCTGAAAGCAAACATGCATATGAATAATTTCTCATACTCATTGAGAATAGAAAAATGTATGTTAAAACACAATTGAATATCACTTTACAGCCACCAGATTTGCCAAAGGTAATGCATAATGTTAAGTGTCAATGAGAACGTGAGAATACAGAGATCCTCATGTACCAGGTAGATGTTAGAAAGGAGCTGCCATATTTAAGTATTTAAATATCTTCAACACAATGATCTCATTCCTTTTATATATCCCCAAAAGTTTCTCACACTGGGTCATAAGGACACAGTACAAAAATCTTAGTTTCAGCATTGTTTGAGGCAATGAGAAGTTGCTAGCAATAAATTAATAGTTTCTATTGCTAGGCAAATGTAAAATGTAGTGCTAACCATGGGATTTCAAGTAGCAGTTAGAAGCAACTAGCAAAATGGACACAGAGAAGTGCAAATAAGTCTTAAAAACCATAATGCAGCATGAATAAAAATAAGAAACAGAACAAGGTTATAACACAATAGTACCTACATGAATTAACAATGTAGTAAATGTGCAATAAATCAACAGTACACATTTATAAGAATTATACAAATACAAAGATTCCCATCAAACTCATTGTCATGATTGTCTACAAAGGAGGAAAGATGAATGGGATTAAGGAATGGAAACAAAATAGATTAATCAAATATTATGGAAACCCATGGTGACAGCATCCATTAATAGAGTAATGTGATTAACTCAACCTTTGCGGCTGAGTTCTCCCACACCAGAAAATGAAAGAGGAAGAAAAGAAGGGAGGGGGGGAAGGAGGATTTAATTCCTAAAGAAAAGTCAATTAAATTATGTGTGAAATTCTAGCAGGGAAACCACTATTAACAATTACATGCCTATTACACTTACGCATGCTCTGAATTAGTCTTTAGCTCAGCTGTCTATGGCCTGGTTTATGAAACCTCTTAACATAACTAATAGGCACAATCATGTTCCTTTAGTAAAGGACACAGAGTGGAAGGGGGTATAGGTATGATCATTAATACATATCAATTCCAAAGAGTACAAAAAAGCTGAAAGAGACTACCATTACTTTCCTAAGCTTGTGAGACTAACTCTAGGTGTGATCTGTGAGTTAACCGCCAATCACATTTAGCTAATGTTTACCGTCAGCATTGAGGCACAATAATAAATAATAAACAAAAATTAAAATAAATAAAACCTATTAAAATAGGTTTATTTACACTTTTAAAGATTCAGTTAGAAATGTAGTTAGCTTCAAATAAGAGAAAACTCAATTATCAGTGATTGAAATGTGGGGTAGGCAAACTATGGCCTATGGACCAAATTTGGTCTACCACTTGTTTTTGTAAATAAAGAACACAGCCATGCCCATTTCTTTATGTATTGTTTGTGGCTGTTTCATGCACTAAAAGGGCAGAGTTGAGGAGTTGCAACTGAGACCTTATAATCTGCAAAACCTAGTTATATTTTTTACTATCTGGCCCTTTACAGAAAAATGTTTGCTGAGGACTGACTTAAATTAAAAGAACCTTTTTTTTTTTTTTTCACATAAGAACTCTGAAGCAGGCGTGTTGGTGTTGGGTCAGCAGTTTGGTGACGTTAGAGGCGGCGTCTCTGGCCTGTATGTCTGCGCTCTTGGCACTTCTTGCATGCTTGTCTCCTCATGGTTACGAAATGACTGCTGCATTTCGAGTCATCACACTTTCAACTTGGGAAAAAGGAATAATGGGAACTGCTGGTCATGTTAGAAAACATAAAACCCTAATAATACTTTCTAACAGACTTCAAGTTATATCTTATCTGCCAGAAATGTATGTCCCTATTTGTAGGAAGTGTAAAAAAGTGATTGTCTAGCTTTTTCAGTCTCTATAGTGGAGACGGGAAAGAAATAAGCGTGTTACAAATGGGTGTTGAATTCGCAACTAATTAAATTAAATTCCATGACTGATGCTAAAGTTGTACCATATTTCACTTCAAATATGATGGCTACATGTGTATACCCCCTACAGCCATGAAAGAAAGACAGCTCCATCACTTTTGTCAGCCTAAAAAATTCCTTCCCACATGAAGCTAAAATTTTAATGGTAGGCCACTAGAATTAGATAGCAATGCAGAACTTTAAAGCAACACTCTCTGCTTCCTTCAACAAATAGCCTAAAAAAAATTTAAGCAAGCCTATATATTTTTTTTTTAATTTTTTTTTTTGCGTGAAGTTGTACTAACTGTGACTAATACCTTTCCATCATCAGTTAGAGAAAGTATGGTCACAGGGCTGAGCAGATGTGAGCACTGAGCCACAGCAAACATGTTACCAACCACTGGGCCCTGCAAGGGTGTCTAATGAACACTGGTGGTGGGCAAAATTCCAAGATGTCCTCCAAGATTACCCAACCCTTGCTGTACAGTCCCTTTATTAGGTTATGTCACATGGCACTGTTGACATTGAGAAAGAGAGATTCCCATGTCCATCAAGAAATGAATGGATAAAGAAAATGTGGTATATATGCACACAATGGAATAGTATTCAGCTATAAAGAAAGAATGCCAACCTGTCATTCACAGCAAAATGGATGAGCTTGGAGGACATTATGTTAAATGAAATAAGCCAGGCACAGAAAGAAAAATGCCACATGTTCTCACTCATATGGAAGCTAAAATGTTGAGCTCATAGAGATAGAAAGAACTGTGGTTATTAGAGGCTGAGTGGGGGGAGGGGAGATAGTAAGAGGTTGGTTAACAGATACAAAATTACAGCTTGACAGCAAGAATAAGTTCTAGTGTTCTATAGTACTATAGGGTGAATATAATTAACCACAATTTATTGCGTATTTTCAAATAGCTAGAAGAGCAGATTTTAAATGTTCCCAACATAAATGATAAATGTTTGAGGTGATGGATATGCTAATTACCCTGATTTGATCATTACACATTGTATACATGTTTTAAAATATCTCACTGTACCCCATAAACATAGACTAATTATTATGTGCCAATTACAAAAATAATAAAACCAAAAAGAAAAATAAAAAAGAAAAGAAAAAGAAAGAGAGATTCTCCAGGCATGCCTGGCTTCATCATGCGAGCCTTCTAACAAAGAGTTTTCTTCAGTTAGTCACTGAAGAGGAGGTCAGAGATTCAAGGCACGGGAAGGATGTGATGTGCCCTGCTGGCTTGGACACGGGGAGAGTTATGGATTGTGACAGCTTCTAGTTGTTGAGAGCAGCTCCTTGCTGAAAGCCAGTAGGAAAACAGAACTCAGTCTTACAGCTACAAGGGACTAAATTTTGCCAACAACAGAAGGGGCTCGGAAGCAGATTTTTCTGTCTAGCCACTAAATGAGAACTCAGTCCACTTGACGCCTTGACGTCAGCCTTCTGCAAAAAGACATGCTGAGCCGGGCTTTTGACCTATAGAACTGTGAGCTCATAAAGGGGAATTTTTTGAGCCCTTGAGTTAGTGGTAATTTATTATGCAGTGATAGAAAACTAAAACTATACCCCAATTATTGTTAGTGTTTAAATTGCATAAAAGATTCAACTCTTGGGGATAATGATGAGATTGACCAGATCAGTTTTTTGAAGATGGAAGTGGAATAAAGTGTAGGCGAGTTGACTGCTTTCGGCTCACCGTCAGAGAAGGCTTTAGGACTAGGAGATCGGCATGACATCCCCAAGCCTGGGAGAATATCTTGTAGGAGGACAATTTCCAGTATGCAAGACAAACCTTTTATGAAAGAACAAAAAGGATTAGAGAATTCCAGGCTACTGAAAATCAAGCTAAATTTTATTTTTATAAAATTTATTTATTTATTTATAAAAATTTTTAAAAAAATTTTTTAATAAAATTTATTTATTTATTTATTTTTATAAAAATTATTTTTTATAAATGTGATTAACTTGATTCAAAGAACTAGAAAAGGAGACCTGGGGAGAAACATTTGAATTTCCCTTTCTCTCCCTCCCTGTCTCCACATAAATGGGCAAAATCACCTTGTTGCCTTCAATTTTGTGCAGTAGGAACTCAGCCATTTCTTTGGGAGGTCCAATCACTTGTGGCAATAATTCTAAGTAGAAAAAGGAAACAGTTACCATCGAAACAAGTAATTTTACTGAGTCTCAAAGCTCACAGTTCCCTAAAGGAAGGACCTGCTCTTTAATCAATAAAATCACTTTAGTGGTTGCTCCTGGTCTGCAAACTAGGATTGTTCAATGGTCAATTAAAATTTTACTGTTGTTTTTTACAGACATATTAGCTTTAAAAAAGCTTTAAAATATTAAAGTACTATATAATTTTGAAATAAATATGAAGCACCATTATTATTTATTTTAAAAAGATGCCAGATAGACATTTATAGTGAGGCACAGGTATTATTCAAGAAAAAATTCTCACTGAAACGTTTTTCAAATCATAAGTTCTAAATGAATATGCATTCATTACTTGAGGTATAAGATATAACTTTCCACTAATGGTGGAATAATTTATTCTCAGTGAACATTATGCAATAAGCATTTCTCCTGTTGCATCTGTCAGATATTGCACAATGAAGAAAATTTTTTTGATGGAGAAAAAAGATATTTTTAAAAACCAAAAATGCAGTGATGATATTCTGAAATAATTAAAGGGATTGGATCTAAATCTGTGAAATAAATACAAAAATGCCTCAGAAATAATGGAAATAATGTCATAACAGAGTAGTGGGACTGAACATTCTTTCACACTATCTGATTTACCAAGTATATTTTGAGACAAATTATCATTCAAATTTGTCTCAAAAAATTTTTAATATTGGCATAAATTATTCCTAGATTTCTTTTCTTTTCTTTCTTTCTTTCTTTTTCTTTTTTTTTTTTGAGACAGGGTCTCACTGTTACCCAGGCTGGAGTGCAGTGGCCTCATCATAGCTCACTGCAACCTCACTCCTGGGCTCTAGTGATCCCCCTGCCTCAGTGTCTCCAGTAGCTGGGACTACAGGCACGCACCACCACACCCAGCTAATTTTTCTACTTTTTGTAGAGATGGAGTCTCACTCTTGCTCAGGGTGGTCTTGAACTCCTGGCCTCAAGCATTCCTCCCACCTTGGCCTCCCAAAGTGCTAGGATTACAGGTGTGAGGCACCGCACCCAATTACTCCTTGATTTCAAAGATACAAATTCTGAGGCAGAAGTGACTTTGACAGTAATAATTGCTTTACATTTTACATTATTTTATATGCAATTATCTTCTCACTTTGTGTGCTATAACATTATCATTTACATTTTACAGATAGAAAAATATTCTGTTTAAATTATACTACGTTTTGTTCTGATAAAGTACCATTACGGATGGTTGCCTTATAAAAGAAAAAAAATGGACAGATTTAAAAAGTGGCATAAAGACATTAACTTTGCTAACATAAATCATACTGCTGTGTACTCTAAGTCAAGCTCAGATCAATCATACAGATATTTTTCTGAAAGTCTGAATCATATCTGCTCTAGAGAAATGAGTTAAACAAAAATCCCAATTACTGAGTTATCTATTTTCCTTGGTATCCTTAAGCCATATAGAATAACTTTATTGGCAATATCTAAGATTTTTTAAAATTTTAATTGACCTGAATACAAATATTACAAAGATAAAGACTAGCTCTGGAAGTTCCCTATTGTTTTGAGATCACAACTTTGCCTATCTCCTCCACCCAAAACTCTTAACACCTAGTGTCTCTTGCTAATCTCTGGCTTTAGAGTTGCCCATTCATAACAAGCCCATCCCTATCAAAGCCACTCTGCACAGGTGGTGCATCATGTCTCGGGCATTTCTCCCTTCTTTTCATCAAATGTAAAAACTGACTTTTCCTATTCCATTTCTTTGAGTCTTCTCTAAGAAACTAGCATGTGACAATATGAGTAAAACAATCAATAAATGATTATGGATTAAGATGTGGCTGTCCCAGGAACCAATGTGTATGTTAACAGGTGCTTATGTTCAAGAAACTAAGACCTCTTCAAGATAAGAGATTGAAGATGGATAAATATATTAATGAATAAATGAATGAATGGATAAGATACCTTACTCCAAATAAACTGTGTTCACTTTGGGAATTGGTGTCAAGAGACATCAAGCCTTTGAATATCTTTCACGTCACATCAGGTATGCCTTCGTGCCAGAATAGAGTCATTTCTTCATGGAATCAAAAAGAGAGTGTTCACCATGACATTGTGCACATGTGCTGTTTCTGTGTTTACCAATGATTTTGCTTCTAGTTTTAAGGGTATGCTATATTTATAGGTGGCTATTTTTCACAAAGATGCTTTTATCTTTTCCCCAACTCTCTCAGACGTTTGCTTTACATAAAAATAAATACTGCCAATACCAAACAGATAGAATGAAATGATGTTTTCAGCGTTGGGTTATTGGGAATTTAGAAATGAGATTGGTCCCAGTACAGGCATAACTTCTCTGCCGTTATGCAGTTTCATCCCAGAAACTTCACATCATTCTAACTTCATTCATCCTTCTAAGGGGTTTTATTTATATTTTCCTCCCTATAGACAGAACTCATATTTATTTTATTAAAATTTCTGTGAACTGCTTCTTTTTCATCTTCTTAGAAAATTAAAGAAAATTTATTAGATGATTCTATGTAAATTGCTCTAGTTCAGTTTTCATTGAGGATAAATTTGTTTTGAATATCTGTTATGACAATTATATACAGCTACATTTTCAAGTCTAATGCATTTTTAATAACTTCCTTCAGCAACTACTGATTTGAATTTCAAATTTCTTTCTACCAAGAAGTAAAAAAAAGTATATACCATTTTATAGCAGTTTCATATAAAAATTGATTTATGCAGCAAGATCTCTCTCCCAGCAAACATATCAAATGTCTAAATAAGACCACTAATACTCATAAGCTTATATGTATGTTCCAGATAGGGCATAACACTAAGTTAAAGGTGGTAAAGAAATAATTGTGTCCTTAGCTTATTTTTCAGAAATCCCTCACTTACATTGGAAACATTTCATTCATTTGATTGATTATTTTAACTTATTGTTACTGAGCATTATAGCAGATTTTAGGGCATATCAAAATGACTGATTAATTACTAGTATAAAGTATTTAAATACTCACAAACAGAATAGTTTGAGAAATCCATACTAGTCTATTTCTTTAAACCATTTTGAAAATGAAGAATTTTTTTTTTCCCAATTCTGGAGACCCAATATTTGGACTGGCCATTAATTGCCCAAGAGAAAACAAAGGTTTCAAACGTGCCAGTTTTCTCATAAAAGAATCGTCCTTTATTTATCTGACCACCAGAGGCAACTGTGAAAAATCTACAGCTTTGCCAATGTTCAATTTTGAAAAAAAAGGATTCATGATTCTAGAAATGCGACCAGCCATGATAGGTGAGGAGTCAGTCCTTGATTTTGCAAGAGCAAGAGGATATTTGAGGATAAAAATATTAAGAACATTTGTGATCTTTTTTTGCCTTGATGGCTAGTTGTCCAGGCCCTGGATGGAGTAACACTACCTGATCCCAGTGATGGCATTCCAGTACTAGCCATAGCCACCTGCCCTCTCCCAGGGAGCAGCAGCTCCAGGGAAAAGATGGACACACAGAGCCTCCGATATTCTGCCTTCTTCCCCTTTGCAAATGTCAACATTTTCAATAATTTTCTTCTTGGAAAAATAAATATATTCTCTCTTTAGAATTATTACATTATTTTCTTAGGAGTATATGACAGTCTTGATAATTACTATAAACTTTACTGGTTAGTATTTTAACATTTATTCTACTAGCAGTTACTCATTTAAGTGGTACTCTTTACAATTTTCTGTCATTTCTTAAATTAGCTATTTTTTCAGTCAAGTGTCAACTTTTTTAAACTGTAACTCTCAATAAACTTAGAATTGAAATACTTGTGAAATATCACTGGTAAAGTTGGTGCCAAAGTCCATGTCATTTTGAGGAAAAGGCTTTGCTATACACCTTCTGCTCAGTAGATTTCCTGAGCAATTGCACTACAGTCTGCTGCACTTCCAGTAGCTGAATGCAAATATCTACCTAAATATACCATAGATACCTCATATCATGTCAAGAATGACATGTTTTCTTCACCACTGAAACTGCTCCTCCTCACGTGGTCCCTGTCTCCGCGAATGGCATCACCTTTCATCCACCACCCCATCTTGAAATATAAGAAGTCTTACTCCTCGGTCTTCCATTTCCCTGATAGGTAATCCCTTACTAAGTCTTATTAATTCTACTTGACTGCACCTGGAAAACATCACCAAAATCCGTCTCCTCCTGTCCATTCACCTATCTTTTCCCATTCAGGAGTTTGTCTCTTTTTGGGAAGTGGGAATGTGACATTATCATTTTTAATTAGCAAGTTTCTCTGTATGTAGCCTCTTTATTAGCCTATCCATTTGATGTGATGTCACAAAAAGTAATTTTTTTTACATATGTAACTGAGGACAGGACAACTTCTCTATTGCTTAAAGACAAAAACCGAACTCATGAGTAAGGTATTTATAACCCTTCACATTATCACCCCATCCACATCTTTTGGGCTCTTCTTCCCCTATTCTAGCCTTCCTTTCAGAGTTTGCCAACACTAGATCACTCAAATTCTCTTCAAATCACCGTACGATGTAGCTTTCAGTACTTGTAATCACACTTTTTCTTCATCTTATGCTTTACCCTTCATTATCTTGCTTTGTCAAAAGCCCCTTAACCTCCATCTCCTTTGTAAAGTTCTAATTTCCAGATGCAGAATTAACTGTTCCCTTATACTTTTACTATTGTACTTTACACTTCATCATATTTCGTTAGTTAGCTATTTATAAACCTTACTTAATTAGATTGTAAAATCTTAAAACAATAATGATAATGACTCTTAGCATTTATTGACTGCTCTAAATACTCTTTTAAAATCTTTATTTGTGGTATCTTATTTACCTCTTACAAGAGTCCTGGAGGATTATGACTGTCACTGACCCTAGTGTGCAAACAAGAAGAGTATCTTCTTCATCTTCTGAGCCTCTGTGTCTATCTTGTCACTAGACATAGTTGTCTCACACAATTTATATTATATTAATCATTATATTGTATTCAATATATATGAATTGGGCTTAATAGCAGTTTCTGAATAAAGAGGGCAGGCCCCCTTTCCTTTGTAGAACAATGGCAATTACTTTTAGAGATAGATGTTCCTATATGTCACTTACCTCATCCAGTGAGAGCAAATATTCACGTTGAAGGTTTTTAATTTGAGCAATTTAGAGTTGCTTAATAGTAATATAATTTTGCTGACTAGGAAGAACAGATCACATTTGAGTGATAAAGAGAGGCATTATAGGATAATAAAAGGATGATAAAAGAGAATTTGACGAAAACTAGATGTATTAATACATCCTAAGGGGAAAAAAAGAAGCAAAAATCAGTATCATTACTACTTAAGATTGCGGCAAGCAGAAAAGTAGTGAGAGTTATACAAAGGCTGGCATAATAGAATGAGGCAGCTGGTTAGAAGCATTAGGCAATACTTGCTAAAATAAAATCAAAATTAGAGAAGGTACCTTGCACGTACTCTCTTGAAAACAGCCCTTAAAATTTCTTATTACTGATTAATCATGCCCAAATTATTCTTCCATATCAGGACTGGTCTAACTTCACTGTTTCAGTTCACAATCAATCAAAGAAAAAAAATAAGATAAAATTCCTGAAGGGAACGTTAAGTCACTGAGAACATGAATTAGCCTTCCCAATGCTATGAAGAGAAAGTTGTAATAATAAAAACTTTAATCTTCATAGCATTGCCATAAGAAGGTAAATTTTAACTGTCACATATACTGAACCTAGTTATGAAAGTGCTTCAGGGAACTGCAATTTACAGTCGATGAAATCCGTTTAGTTATCTACTAAAAGATGATTCCCTTAATTATTCCCATTCGTATTGTGTTTCTCATGCTTTTCTGCTGCTTGATGCTCACGTACTGGAGGTAAAAGTCTGACACAGATAGAGCCATCTGTGTTTCCAAAGTGTTGGTCACAGTTTTCTAATATTAATTTTTAGACAACCTACTTGTATCTACACTCATATTCTATTCCTTTCTTTTTGTTAAAATGAATCAAGTGTCCTTGGTTCTGTCAAAGACAAAACCCTGTAATTACACACAGAAACTTTTTCCCTATCACATTTTCAGTTTACAGGCTCATCCCCATAGGCCCACAGCTGTGTTGCCTGTAGGTAACATATATGTCATAAATATCATGTTCTAAATATATTTCATATTTTAAAAACATACCTACTACATGTCTTGGCTCAAAACTTCTTGAAAGAAACTGCTTAAGGAGCTGTGTCTTTCTTACCTCTCATTCCCTCATGGGCTGCTCCAAGTGAACTTAGTCCTCATATTTCAATGAAATAGCTTTTGTCAGAGTGACCGAGGACCTCCCTGTTATAAATCCACTGGTCTCTCTTCTGTCATTTTACTTAATCTCTCGGTGGTATTAGACATAGATGACCTTTTGCTCATTTTTTAAAACATTTTTCTCTTGGTTTCCAATGGTCTACTCTTAATGTTATTTTCCCTGTTTTCCTGTTTTTCTCAGGCTTCTATTCTGACTCTACCTCCTTTGCTAATCCCCCAAATGTTGCATTGACAATTAATCTCCTTTTTCTTCTCACTCTTTCCCAAGGACATTTTAGCCAGTGCTATGGCATAAAGTACTATCAATATGCCAATGATAACCAAAGGAAGAAACTTTAGCAATGTCATTTCCCCCACCCCAGCCTACATTTATTTATTTAATTGACTACTTGACATTCTTGTTTGAATGCCTAATAGACATTCCAAATTTAACATATACAAACTAAAAGCTTGTGAATTTTACCCAAAGCCAGCTCTTTTAGGCTTCCTCAGATCCATAAATTGCATCATCCTCAATGCTGTTGCTCAAGCTCAAACCCCTGAATTACCTGTGAGCTCTACCTTTCACTTACACCCAACATGTAATCCACAATGAGTAAATCCTGTCAATTTTTACACACCATATCCAAAATTTGTCCTTTCACCTCCAAATCAATGAAGTAAGGTTTATTGTATTTTTTCTTACCTTACTGTTCAGAATATTAGCCAATAGCCTTTGTGATTTCTACTTTGCCCTTGTGAATATTGCCCCTTGGCATATGCTAATTTCCAAATATTCAGAACTTTCTAGATAAATTGTTGTTATAGATTTCTCATCTAAATCATTTGTGGTCAATGAACACTCTCTGTATGATTTCAATCCTCTTCAGTTTATTACGGCTTGTTAATATTCCAGCACGTGGTCTACTTTGTTGAACATACCATGTACACTTGAAAAAAATGTGTATCCTGTAGTTGTTTCATGTACTGGTATAAAAGTATCAACTGAGTCAAAGTGGTTGACTGTGTTAATCTGGTCTTGTGTTGTTACTGATTGTTTTTTTTTCTATCTATTCTATCAATTGGTGAGAAAGGGGGGGATTAAAATCTTCAACGTAGATTGTGGAATTGTTTATTTCTTCTTTAAATTAGTCAAATTTGCTTCACATATTTTGAAGTTCTGTAATTAGACCCATAAACATTTGTGATTCTTATGTGATGAGTGGAGACTATTGTCTTACTAACATAACCTCTTTATCTTTGGTAATACTCTGTCTGGAAGTCCATTCCATCTGATGTAACACAGCTACTCCAGCTTTCTTGTGATCACTATTGAACATCTGCGTGGTCAGTCTTTTTTCCATCCACTCACATTCAGCCCATCTCTGCACTTAATATGTATCTTTTGTAGACGGCCTATATTAGGTCTTGATTTTTTCCACTCTTATAATTTTTCCCTTTTTAATTGGAATGTGTACTCTATTAACATTTAATGCAATTATTTATATGACTGGCCTGAAATATACTATTTTATTATTTGTTTTCCTTTTCCCATGTGCCTTTTGTTGTTTTTCTTCTTTTCTCCTTTCCCACCTTCTTTTGGAATTTTTGAATATTATTTAGAATTCAATTTTAATTTATTGACTTTTGAGCTATATATTTTTCCATTAGTTTTAAAGTATAATTCTAGAAATTACAATATACCCTTTAACTTTTCACAGTCTACTGATATTTAATAATGTACCACTTTGTGTAAAGCATAGAAACCTTAACAATGGTATCAATCCATTTTATTAATACCTCTACCATCTATATGTTATATTTATCACATGTGTTATATGTTCATACATTATAAATCATACATACATATATATAATGACAAAACCAGTCTTTCATATTTACCCATATGTTTATAACTATTGATCCCTTTGTCCATTTCTGAAGATTTGATTTTCCCTCTGGTATAATTTTCCTGAGACTGAAGAACTTGCTTTAACATTTTTGAAGTGTAGACCTGGAGGAAATAAATACTGCTAGATTTCTTTAAATCTGAAAATGATTTCATTTCATCCTCATTTTTGAAGAATATTTTTTTGCTGGCTATAGAATTCCTGGTTGAAGTTAAATTTTTCTTTTGTCACTTTAAAGATGTTTCACTGTCTCTTCTGGCTTCCAAGGTTCTAATGAGAAGTTCACTGCCCTTCAAATCACTGGTTCCCAGACTGTGCTTGTCATTTTTCTCTGGCTGCTTTCAAGATTTTATTTCTCTTTGATTTTTAGCCATTGTCAATGGTGCACCTACTAGTCATAGTTCTTTTTCAAAACATCCTACTTGAAATTTACTGAACTTATTAATATGTAAATTCATGTCTTTCATCACATTTGGAATTTTTCAGGCATTAATATTTAATATTAATAAAATATTTTTCAAGTTTTTTTCTGCCTCATTCTCTTTTTTTCTACAGTGGGAATACTATCCATATGTCAGAAACTTTGAAATTGTCCCTTAAGTCCTGAAGTCTGTTTTTCTCCTCCTTTTTAAAAAAATATTTTTCTCTCGCTTTTTCATGTTAGATGATTTTTGTTGTTCTATCTTCAGGTTTGTTGACTATTTCCTTTATTTTTTTTTTCCTGCTATTAATCCTACCCAGGGAAATTTTAATTTTGGATGTCTTATTTATACTTCTAAAATGTCCATTCAGGATTATTTAAATAATTTTTATTTCTTTGCTGAGAGTGCTTTTTAAAATTAAACATGGTCATATTCATTTACCTCATCAAGAGTTGTTTAAAAATCCTTGTCTAACAACTCAGAATCTGTGTCGTATCAGGTTTAACATCTGGTGATTTTCATTTCCTTTTAGATTCGACTCCATTTTCATGGTTTTTCCTGTCTTGAGGAATTCTGGATCTTATGCTGGACATTGTGCTTGTCGGGTGTTGACTCTGGATTCTGTTACATCTCTCTGAGAGTGTTGGTGTTTTGTTTTAGCAAGCAATTACCTTGCTAAGACTGAATTACTGACTGCTACACCTGTGGTGGGCTGTGGTTCAGACTTCAGGTAAGATGCTTAAGCCTTAGTTGAGAGTTGCTTTCAGTTTGCCACTTCATGGCTGGTTCAGCGTCAGCCATTGTCTTTTGCTGAGTTTAAGTACATATTTAAGGGCTCCCCTTCTCTAGCTTTTTCTTTTGTGGGATTTCTTCCTTACTCTCTGGAAAAGCCTTGGTTACCTCAGTGCCGTTTCCCCTGATTTCTGAAAAATGCCAAGTTTTTCTATAGTAGTTTAGTCATCACATTGCCACAGCCGTTATTGCTGCTGTTGTGACTGTGGCAAAGCTGCAGCCGGAGAAAGGGAGACACTCGTTGGTCACTCATTTCCAGATTTGACTCTCCTCCACAAACTACTTGCTTTTGTTCAGGCACCTAGGTACTTACTTGTTTTTGTATTTTGCCCAGAGTTTTTAGATGTTATCTGTGGGAGAATTATATGGTTAGGGGATCATTGTTGCATACTGGAAATAGAAACACAAAGTGGTATTTTAAGACATTAGCCATGTCATGCCAGGCCCCTGCTTAGAACCCTTTCATAGACTCCCACCTCTTGTAGAATTTAATTCAGTCTCTCTGACCTCTTCTCTTCTCCCACACTCCAGCCATAACAACCTTCTTTTAGATCCTTGAGCATGTCAAACTGTTTCTACTTCAATTTTTTTGTAACAGTTTTTAAGAATTTTACTTTTTTCTTGGCATGATCTTCCTCTATATATTTGAATCTGTTAAGGGATGACTCATAACTCTTTTTTTTTAGTTGGGTCTCAGCCTATTTCTATCTATAATAATTCTCCATTCATTCTGTATTATATCACCCCTTTCAAAATAAAAACAATTATCATCACATATTTACATTGTTTTATGTTACTAAGAAGGTAAGATCAATGATAGACCAGAACACCACCTTTCTTTTCCAATACTGTATCTCTAGTGCATAGAACAGGGCTGCATACATAAGAAGTGCTCAATAATCATATGTATAATGAATATTAATGAGTTGGAGTTCCATACCAGACTAACTGATAGTTCACAGTTTACGAATTCACAAACTAACTCAAGGAATGAAGTTTGCCTTTGAAATGCACTGCTCCCAGTGGAAGCCAAATGATTTTCAAGCAGGCAGTATCCAAGACAAATAGGAGTTAGCATTTTCTTTAGCTCTGAGCATGGCCGTGGAGTGCCTGTGATTGCCACTGTAGGATAAGGAGTGGGTCAGGTAGGAAAAGTAAAGAGAATATAAAATAAGAGGAAAGGAGGTCTCAGATGCCTTTTAGAGATGACTTTTTCTAACACATCGCCGCTACTAGTTCCACCATTCAAATATCATATTTGTTAAGAAGTTTTAACAAAGAAATCCAAATTAGGCAAAAATGTTCTTTCTATATAATTTATGTACACTTCTCCAGTTGTACTTGCCATATTGAATTGAAGTTATGTGAGTATCTGTGCCTTTTTCACTAGAATGTAAGCTCTTCCAGGGCAACAACTATATCTCATGCATTTTTGTTTTTTATTTCAGAATATTATGGGGGTACAACACTTTGGCTATATATATTGCCCATGCACTGCCCGTGTCAGAGCTACAATTGTGGTCATCCCCCAAACTGTGCTCCCCACATCCATTCAGTGAGAGTTTTTCCCATCCCCTCCACCCCCCCTCCTGCCTGCCCGCCCCATGATGGATATTATTGCCCTGTGTGATGTAGGTGTTGATCAGTTAGTACCAATTTGCTGGTGAGTACCAGTGGTGCTTGTTTTTCCATTCCTGTGACACTTCGCTTTGAAGAATGGGTTCTAGCTCCAACCAGGATAATACCAGATGTGTTAATTCACTATTGTTCCTTATTGCTGAGTAATACTCCATGGTATACATATACCACATTTTATTAATCCACTCATGTATTGATGGGCACCTGGGTTGTTTCCACATCTTTGCAATTGTGAATTGTGCTGCTATCTCGTGCATTTTTTGTATCCAGAAGCAGAAGCAGAGTGCCTGCACAGAGCAGACACCCCATACCCATCTCTGTCCAAATTACCAATCCTTATGGGTGGTTAGAATACTAGAATGTGTCCATTTTTTTAGACAAAAGATGGCTGGGTCCAAAGATCAGAAAATACCTCTTCTGGGGGATTATGCCTGTTATATTTATAAGTAAAAATAAACCCAGGTGCACTGGCTGGAGAGTTCCAGCCAGTATATGTCATTGACCAGCAGGCAGGGCCTCTGGCTAGAAATCCACAGAACACATAATATGCTCAGCCCACCAAAATTTTACTCACAAACTAAATGTCATGGACTCACATTTTACAACCTAGCAATTCCTCGTTAAGCCAGGTTTAACATTATTGCCAAAATCATAATCATAATCATAACACAAAAGTACCAGTAAGACTTTAGAATTCAAATAATTTTGCACATAGTTAGAATAGGAAGCATTGTGCTAGCTGTTTTATGATACTATATCTCAAATAATCTTTAGAAACACATAATATAACAATTTAAAAATTCATCTGTTCATGAGAAAACCAAACACCCATGAGCTAGTAAGTGACTGGGCAGAAAACTGAACTTGCATTCACTGGCAGTAAATCTATATCAACATATAGAATACCTCATAGAGAGTTATAGAAACTAAAAAATTTTTAATAATTTTTATTTAAAAATATTAAGGGGTACAAGTGTTCTTGTTACATGCATGAATTGTACAAGGCTGAAGTCAGGGCTTGTAGTGTGCCCGTCACCAGAATAGGGTACATTGTACCAATAGGTAAGTTTTTATCACTCCCCCCCCTTAGTTTCTATTGTCCTTTACACCACCTTATGACCATGTGTACCCATTGTTTAGCTCCCAACTTTAAGCTCTCTGATCCAGGTTCAAACATAATATAAATAAATGATTTCTGATTATTTATGTAATAGAATTAGCTAGCACATTACTATCAAATAATTTATTTTTAATAAAAGAAGAAATTAGGACTATATATCACATAAAATAAAACTCCACAAACTCATTACATTATCCAGGGCAACTTACACTATATTATGACCAGTAAGAAATTAGAATCTTTACTGAGCTTATTCAGGCATTCTACCAACAGGCAATACTTTTCCATAATTCTGAGTTCTGATCATGAATCCTCTGTATTACTATAAAATACCTGTGTTTTGATATTATAACCAAAGATGACTTTAGGTAGCATATTTAGCATCGTTTTGGGGTTATGTTTTACATTCTTTTAATTCTAAGGAAATTGATATTTCATTCCTAGTATTTATGCCATATTGCTGCACATCAGCGTATTTGATGATCATTTCCTTGTTAAGGAGTTGACTAAAGAGCAAATGCCATATACATTAACAATATTGTTAGCACTGCTAAAGCCAGCCTCAGAATTTTTATTTCCTAAATATTGCCTAGAGCTTAAATCAAAGTAACAAATGCACAATTAACCTGAACAGAAGGAAAATGCTTACTCAGCACCTTGAAAAATGATCTGGTGGAGTTATGAGTCATCTCATTTTGCAAAGTAGCAATAAAAATGAGTCTTTCATTTTGCAGAGGTACCACTGGCATTTATAACAGATGATTTAAATAAAGGAGAAAAATAACTTTTTCATTTTATCAGAATAGGGGCGTTTTATCCTGGCCATGAATGTTTTATCTCTACAGATTTCATCTATCAAAGAAATGCCTCCACAAATTGTCAAGGGTCCAGTTATTCCCCAGAGACTCCCAGGACTGTGACTTACCTTATGAAAGTTTCTGAAATAAGCTGCCTTTTCATCTGGAAATTTTTCTAACCTTCTGGGTCCTTTGCTAGAAGCCTTCTTAAAAACCAACCAGCATCGTCTGAAAATCTGAAAGCAAATAAAGGAAGCCCATTAGCCATCTTTTTACATGAATTTAATAGCATCAGGGGTTTATCTATTCAATTAGCCCATTGGGAACACATTTTTTTAAATGCTCTTATTTTAAAGAGAGTAACTGTTTTTCAGTGATAAACATGTTCTTAATTAAAATCACGGCAAATTTTGAAAATACATTTCATATGAAATCAATTTATTTGTGAAAAGATTGTTATGAGTTTTTCAATGTGTTGGTTTCAATAGTTTTTAATATAACTACATCATCTGGATGTTGGTACCATATAAAATATGTATTCTCATCATCCTAGTGACAGATAATTCTTCATTTTCCATGCTTGTGCAATGGTGGTTTAATTTTCTATCTTTGAAAAAAATATCACATTTAAAAATTAACTTATTTTGTAGAATTTTAGCTTTTTAAGATACTCATATTGATTTAGAAAATAGCAACAAAAATGTTTTTATAATGGGTACATCTGTCTTACTATTTTATACTTTTTTAGTAACTAGTATTTCTTAAACATTTCTTTGTGCAGTACATTTCAGGATTTATATACACATTTAATCCTCATATTGAAATGAGGTATGGAAGAAATAGATATTATCTTCATTTTTAGATAAAGTTAGTGACAATGTGAGGGTTTCAATATATATCTGTCTGCCTCTTAAGCATTGGTTAAAAAAGAAAGCAGGATTACTAATTACACTACTTACACTAATTACACAAACCATCATTTCTGGACCTTGCCCTTATTTTATAGGACTAATTAATGTTAGACCTTTAGATTGTTTGTCACCTGATTCTCACTATATCACACTCCCAACAATGAGATGTTTGAAGACAAGGTAATAAAATTAAAGAGGTCTAAAATTGCCTATTGGCCACAACTTTTAAATTCGAAAATCTAGGTATTTTTTGCTGAAGGATAATGTCTCTATAGCCATGAGGAAATTCATAGGAGGAAACTTCAGAAACTTAGATCACTATATTTCTCTTGTATGTTTCATTTAAATTGCAAAGTTGTCATACTGTGTTTTTTACAAATGTAGGCTAGATAATGTAACTCCTTTGAAGTGTGCATTGTTTATTATTCACTAGAAGACAGTCTTTCTTAATGTTAAAAGACACTCTTAGAACAATCACATAAAAGTCTCTCATTATAAAAGCAGAATAGCAATGCAAACACATACTTTGACTTTACTCTTGCTGCCTTTCTCAGATCCTCTCCAGGAGCCTTGAAAAGCATATAAAGAACAACCCTGAACTTCCTGCACATACAAACATGCCTCTCATCTCTGCCTGATCAGACGCACCTTCCCTATCAAATGATTCCTAACTATGCACCTGGAAATTAAGAGCTAAATTACTCCTTCAGAGCTCCTTGTGTAGGAAGGACACAAGGAGCTCTACAACACATTGTGCTTAGCACATTGTGTTGTAGTTTTTTGTTTGTTTGCCCATTACTAATACCCACTCCCAAAGTGAAACAATATTTAAAAAAAAAATGATTAGAATAAGATATCAGCATATGGTTTGTTTAACTTTAATTAACTCAATTCTATATGGATTTAGTTAGCATTGTAGAATTTTGCTTTTTAAACTTAAAAGAAGTATTTATATTTTAAGAGGTAACAAATTTAGGAAATGCAAATATATGAGAGGAAACAGTTTGGCATAGCAGAAATTTAAGAAAGCTTTGGAACCAGACAAACTTGGGTTTACATGATGGCTATGTCACTTAGTAGCTTTTGTCCTTAAATTAGTTTGGCGAAAATAATGCCTGCATCAAAACATTATTGTGGCAGTAAAAAGAATTTAAGTATATAAAACTCATAGCACAGTGCATACAGGGGAGTCACCAATTAAACATAGGGTAGTTTAATACAAAACAGATAACATGCTCTTAGCAACAGAATTTGTTCAGCCATCCATAACCATTATGGATATTTACATATATTGTAAAAATTATTGCTTGCACCAATATATTTTTAAAGGCTTCAAATGATCCCCACAATTACTGGAATTATGCTATATATAATATTAATAGACAAAACTGTCTAACTATTTCATTGAATACAAATATGAGTTCCTGCTAATTTCACAATGGTTTGGATATTGTTAAGCAATATAGCTATTTATATTTAAATTTACCAATACACAGCTGAAAAAAAATATATCAAATTTACTCTCTTCCTAAAATTACTCTCCACAATATAGCATGAAGTAATTTTTGCATAGGGTAAATCATTTCACTCAGTATCTAATATAATTTACACCTTTGTATTAGCATTCAGGGTATTATATTGTCGTGCCTAAAAACATAATTTTTTAGTCAGAACAATTTGATTTTCAGTGCAGGTTCTGCTATTCATTAAATGCCTTGCATTGCAGAAGTTATTTTAACTTCTCTAAGGCTTAACTTGCTCATCTATAAATTAAGGCCAATATACCTCATGAAGTTGCTGTTTAAGGATTACAAAGAAAGCCAGCAGAAAGCATCTAGCACGTGTGTTGAAAAGTAGTTCACATGCTCTTATCTGAAACTCTTGGGTTTTGGATACTGCTACAGACTGAACTGTGTCCCCCATGGAATTCATATATTCCAGCCTTGACTCCCAGTGTGATCATATTTGGAGATGGGGCTTTTCAGAGGTAATTAGGGTTAGATGGGGTCATGAGGGTTGGGACTTGATGATAGTATTAATGCCATTATAAGAAGAGACACCCGAGAGCCTGCTTTCTCTCTCTCCCGGCTTGCTCACATAGAAGAGGTCATATGAGCACACAGTGAGAAGGCAGCTGTCTGCAAGACAGGCAGAGAGCCCTCACCAGAACCCAACCAGGCTGGCACCTGGTCTCAAACTTGCAGCCTTCATAACTGACAAAATAAATTTCTGTGGTTCAAGTGTATGGTATTTTGTTATGGTAGTCCGAGCTGACTAAGATACTTTCAGATATTTTTTATTAGGAGTGATGGTGGGATAGTGCTGGTGGTGGTAGTTGTAGTAGTAGTAATAATTGTGAAAGTAAAAAACAGTTACATGAATCGGAGTAGAAATTTGAAACGCTGGTAACAGATAAAGAAGAATATTATTTGAAAAGTGGGATGTATATAGATTATCAATATTTATCTCAGTTATTCATGAATGGATTTAGAGTCCTAGTTGAGCTAAGAAAGCTCTCCTTGAATATAACTGAGACCCAAGCCCTGGTAATATGGTTATTGTCTTTTCCTACAGAAGAATGCTTTTGCCTGTACCCTTTGTCACTTTATTGCTCATAACTTGGGAACAATCATGATGTCAAATGAAGCTTAAAATATTCATGGAAACACGCAAACACCCATACTGACTGCAATTTCCCATCTCATGTTACCATAGTTATTTTCTACTAAAGAGCAAGTTAATCATGAGCCACAAAGCATAAGTTTCTATTTAGGCACTCAATATTGTTACAAAATGAACCTGATAATGGATAAAAAGGAAAAAATAGATTTAGTATTTTTGATAGTATCTTATCTCTTTGTTATTACATTAACATAGGCAAATAAGACCGTTTTTTAAAGACTTGATATAGTAGACTGTTTATCAAGTTGAGGCCGTTAGTTATTATTTTTTTAATCTTGGAATAATTTTGGGTTTATAAATAGTTGCAAAAATGGAGCAGAATTCCCATATATTTATGCAGCTTCCTCTAATATTAACATCCTATATAGCCACGGTACATTTTTCAAAACTAAGTCATGAACATTGGTCAAATACTATTCATTAAACTACAAATTCTACTCAATTTCACCAGTTTTTTCCTGTCCGGTTCTGTCGCAGGGTCTAATACCGGACACCAAGTTGCATTTAATTGTTCTGTCTCCTTAGTCTTCTCTGATCTGTGATAGTTTCTTAGTCTGTCTTTGTTTTTCACGACCTTGACAGTTTTGATAAGTAATGGTCAGGTATTTTGACAATGTTCACCAATTTCTTTGTCTCAATTAGGTTATTTTTGATATTTCAAAAGTCTAATGAAAATATCACAATAAAGTGATTAAAATATAACATTTATTTGGAAAAATAATATGAATTCATCCCAGCTATGGACTAGTTATATTTTAATCAGATATCTACTTGAATTTTTAAATTTAAAGTAATTAATCATTTAATAAATGCGGAGGTTTTTGTTTTTCTTTTGGACACAGTTTTTCAAACATAATTTGCTTTTTAATAGAGTAAAATAATAAAAAGGGCCCTGGTGTGGAGAGTTTGCAAGTGTCAATCTGTGTCAATGTGAAAACAAACTAAGCATTAGTCAACACACTAAAAGCCACCTCCGTATCAGAAGCATAAAATTAAGCAGAAGCATGAGGCGATCACCCCTTTGTACTCTTCATCAAACTAGATTTTATTAGTGCACCACGATCTGCTAGGCCCTAGAACTGATGCTTTACGTGAATGTGCTGGAGAAACTCCAGAGATGCACAACAAAAATGACTGCCTGAGATCAGGAAATCACTCCTCAGAGGAAAAAAGGAGACTAATAAAGGAATTGGTTTCATTTTGCTGATAAATGAAAGATACAAATTCTTTGAGTACATGAAAGAGAACCATATAAATAAAATTAGCTACCTTATTTTTATTTGCAACCCATGAGAATGGGACATAAATTTTTTTTTAAGAGTTTTAAAAAATTTATTCTTCATGTTATGACATCCAAAAATTATATAGATTAACAGTTTGACACATTGTACTACTGTTAACAACAACATCATTTATTGAGAGTGTACTAATGTTAATGTAGAGTCTCCTAATGTTAAAATGTTTTGGGGGAAAATCCTTTAAGCAAGTAATTTTGAGTATAAGTAAATATAATGTTTTTGGGGAAAAAAGATTGTTTATGTATCATAATTCAATACTGTGAAATGAACCCAGTCCCCAAGACATTATCCATACTTTGGTTGGGGAACCAGTCATCACACTGGTTCAGAATGTTCCTACTACTTCTCTTCCCTATAATGCCTCAACAAACCTATGAGCAGCTAGACATTTATTGGAGCAGAGCCCGTTTGAGATTAGGAGAGGGCACACTCCTAAGTAATAATATCGTGACAATGATAGAATATGTTAAATGAAAGAGTCTGGGCCTAGGCAAACTTTCATTGGATTTCTGGCTTGAATACTTACTAGGTTTGATACTTTGAGAAAATAATGTTATTATTGGACCCTATGTTTTCTCTTCTAAGTAATGGGAATCGTACTGTCCATCTTATGATTTTGTTGAGAGAATGCAAGTAAAAATCTGTTATGTAAGCCCATGGAACACAAATTGGTCCCTTTGATCTCTTCTTACTCCAGATCTTTACACTTCTTAGACAATTAAAATAGAAGGTAAATTACTTTATTGAAACAGAGCTGGTAGAGAAGAAAATGTATGGATAAGCACACTGAAGAACAAAGTACACTGCAGAAAATGTTGATATTAGGTGAAGTCCTGAATGAATGTCTTCATTTTTTAGTATTTATGACAAGATGGCTGTGCTTTCAAATGAAAGAACATTTTGTATCCTACCTCACTGATTTCTGTTTTGAGAAATTCAGCATTTGTATTTGTTAAGTCATTATTTTATTTGTCTTTCTCTACAGTGTTTCAGACCACTCCGTGGAGGTTGACTCTGGGATCTTAGGAGTAATATGCCTTGTGTTGATGGCTACTTTGGTGGAATTTTGTTGAAAACTTGTAAGTTTTTCTAGACAGGTCTACCAAAATCAAAACTTTAAGGAAATAATTTAAATAATAAAGTTTCATTTTACTAATGTGTAATATTTTATTATTATTAAAACCTGTACATCATTAGGCAAATTTCTAATCATTTCTTATAGCATTTACTGAACCAAGTACTGAGCCAACAGTCTCTCCAGGATTCAACACAGAACTCCAGGAAGGTAGGTTAGCCAGTTTTTTGTTTTTTACATACAAGAGCAAGATGAAATAAATATTACACTTGGTAATACAAATTTGCCTACTAATTGTAGGATAGTCTCATTTTATCGTTCTGTAATGTAAGAATGATTAAATTGCATTGAATGTGCACCAATTTAATTATTAATAATAAAAAAATAGTAGCCTGAAATGACACATGCTTCCTATATGAGTGCTCATGATTAAGTAACAAATTAAAAATAATCTACAGTAAATATTACAGCTAATCCTAATTACCTGTCTGTGTTTGTGTATAACCTGTACTTTCCTATCTCTTAACCTTTTCTTGTCATTCTTCTATGGCTCAGAACATAGTGCACAGATTTCTGCAATTCTATACCTTACTTATCCAGTGAATGCAGCTCAAAATCCAATTTTTAAGTGTATTTTTTCCCACATGCTCCCCATGTTTTCTCATCATCTTCTGTGATCATAGACTAGTACTTCATTTTTTATCTTACCTCAACACCTTCAACACCATTTATATGCAAAGATTTGGGTGTCTACCATGTGTCATGACCATTATTACTGTGGATAAGTAGTGTTGAAGACATCTCTGATAAACTGTATCAGCAGACCTCAAGCTAATTCATTGGTTTATCTTCTTTTTTGGAAAATAATATATCCAAACCTGTATCAGAATTCTCCCAATGTACCATATTCTTTGTGACTCAGGAAATATGCAAAACTCTTTTCCTCTTTTAAATCTCTCTCTCATCTGGTTAACTCCTATTTACACTACGGTGCTCAGCTTTGGGTCACATATTCAAAAAAGGTTCTTCTAACTGTCCACCATCCTATATGCTACTATGTGCTGTTTTAACATACTGAATTTCTTTTTTTTTGGGAAGTTTTTTTTTTTTTTTTTCCAGTTTTAAATTTTTTTTTTAATTTCAGAATATCATGGGGGTACAACACTTTGGCCATACACATTGCCCCTGTTCTGCCTGTGTCAGAGTCACAATCGTGGTCATCCCCCAAACTGTGCTCCCCACATCCATTCAGTGAGAGTTTTTCCCATCTCTTCCACCCCCCTCCCGCCCGCCCGCCTTCAGATGAATGTTATTGCCCTGTGTGATGTAAGTGTTCATCAGTTAGTACCAGTTTGATGGTGAGTACCAGTGGTGCTTGTTTTTCCAATCCTGTGACACTTCGCTTTGAAGAATGGGTTCTAGCTCCAACCAGGATAATACCAGATGAGTTAATTCACTGTTGTTCCTTATTGCTGAGTAATACTCCATAGTATACATATACCACATTTTATTGATCCGCTCGTGTATTGATGGGCACCTTGGTTGTTTCCACAACTTTGCAATTGTGAATTGTGCTGCTATAAACATTCGAGAGCAGATGTCTTTATTACAAAATGTCTTTTTTTCTTTTGGATAAATACCCAGTAGTGGGATTGCTGGGTCAAATGGTAATTCTACTTTTAATTCTTTGAGGTATCTCCATATTCTTTTCCATAGAGGTTGTACTAATTTGCAGTCCCACCAGCAGTGTATGAGTGTTCCTATCTGTCCACATCCCTGCCAACATTTGTTATTTGGGGATTTTTTGATATGAGCCAATCTCACTGGGGTTAAGTGATATCTCATTGTGGTTTTGATCTGCATTTCCCTGATGATTAAAGAAGTTGAGCACTTTTTTATATGTTTGCTGGCCATTATTCTGTCTTCTTTGGAAAAGTTTCTGTTCATGAGAATGGGACATAAATTAAAGCCTCCATTAGCAGTGGGTGGGGGGAGAGGGGGCTGTCTCTTCCTTACCTGGCTCTTCAAAGGTATCTACAGGTGTGGAGACCATTTGGCTGGATAACAACAGAACTTGTTGCTTGCAAGAATATTCACTTTCCCCAAAGTCTGTCTCTTAGCAGGTGGCATTCCTGCCTGCCCCATAATGATTTCAGGGTGCTGTACCACTCTGTCCTGGTGGATTAACTGGTCTCACCTTGTTATTCAAAGCTATCTCCTAAACAAGCCAATTGTCTCACCAAAAAGGCTTCTGGGCTTCCCTCAGATGCTCCTTATAGAAAATTCCACGTGGTTGCCAGGACTCCAAGAAACCCCAGAATCCCCAGCCGTCCCACACCCTCAGTTTTCCACTGCATTAGCCAGCTTACCACCAAGCACTCTCTTAACCCCCTTCCATGTGATGAAAACCCTTTTACCACATAGCAATCTCTTTTCCTTACTGCTTTCTCCTTTTCAAGGTGATTTTTACACAAAGGTCATCCTTTCTCCATTTAAGACTCACTGTGAAGTAGATGGCAGATTTCTTGGCTTCAGTTCACATCCGTAATTACGTTATTTTGCTAGGATTCATTCACAAGCTTTAACCTAACCAAAAGTCGGATTTAATGGGCCTGTTCCATCACAAGCTGTTGACCTAATGAACCCTCCACTTCAAATAGGATTTTGGTTAGAAACTTGGAAGAATTTTGATTATAGGAGTTGTCAAACCTGAGAGTCTGTTGCACTAAAGGGGGTCGTAGAAACTTTGTCTCTAGAGACTTTGAAAAATATAAAGAAGAAAGTAGCATATCTGGATAGTAGCATATTTGTGTTCGCTTCTGAAAGCAAGATACTATATAAATGATATCTTGGGGTACAGAAGTCAATTATTAATTTATGACTGTGTATCAGGTGAATATATCAAGGCAGCAAATAAATAAACAAATAAGCAAAGCCCACCCAGGAATAGCTATTTGTGGGCTTATGCTATTATTAGGTAGATAGTTAGGATCTCTGGCTCTTCTAGGAACAGAGGTGCCCTGCTTTGGCGCTGCACGGAGCAAGTGCCCCACATGGGAAGAAGGATGGGGGGAGGGCACTCCGTTTTGGTGCTGCCCCACCCTTAATCCTATCCCAAGCAACTGCTACACCTGGGGAAGGAGGGCATTCACAACCAATCTGGGAATTCCCCAGCCTAGGCATAAGAGGATTTAGAAAGTGACCTAGAGTAACCTAAGGCTAATTATTATGTTATTAGCTTAAATCTACATTGTGGTTCATCCCCCCCAGGGAGGGCTTTCAGAGAAGGAGCTCCCATATGCAGATACAATCTTGAGAACACCTGTACTTCATTTGGTAACATCTCACACCTCCCAAAAACCCTCCCCTGGACCAGGCCAATACAAGGAAACAACTAGAGAATTCCCAGAGAGAGTCAATTAGTCAGTAAATCAGTGATCAGTCTGTCTCTCTCCACTTGCAGAGACAGATCTGTTTCATTTTATAATAAAAAATCTACTTGTGTGAAACTGCTTCCTGCTTGTGGTCACTCTGTCGCACCAACCTTGCTTGTGAATTTTTTCCAAGCAAGGAGTCAAAGAACTAGGATAACAGTCCGCCAAGAGGCTGGACCTGCACTTTGGTGTGTCTGGTCATTCTTCAGCCAAGAGCACACCAAGAACCGAGAGCAGACTGCCAGCCTGACACTATGGGTAATTTCAGTTACGTAGTCTTAGGTGTTTGTCCTCTGACAAAACATATATGGTACTACTGAAAGACACACTTGGTTTTTGTGAAAAGTAGCTAATACACAAGATTAAATTTAATGGACTGATGAGTTTTAGTTTTGACTATCTTTTCAATATAGAATTGAGTTTTACTATCTTTCAAGACTGACCTATGTTTAATTGCTGTTATGTACATATGATGCTAGAATCCCTCTCACTCAGTCATTCAAAAAGTACTAGAGAGGGCTAGATTCTGTGGATACAGGAGCAAAAAAGAATGAAAATAACAACAACCACCACCACCAAAGTTTCATCCCTTATGAAGCAAAGTTCCTGCCCAGGAAACTTCCATTTCAATGGCAGCAGATAAATAAGTGCGTTTGTGAACAGCCTTTTCAACAGTGCTGCGTGTGTGGACAGAACGGCAGCGGCAGCGCAGCGATGAAGAAGGGATGCAGGTGTGGCAGGGGAGGCGCTCTCTGGGGGACTGTTGAGCGCAGCATTAGGGAAGGTGAGAGGGTGAGTGGTGAAGGCATCTGAGGAGACAGGGTTTCGTCAGAGAGAATTGCAGGCACAGGCACCCTGTCATGGAGCTTCTGAACTACTTCAAGCCCCGCCAGCGGCCAGAGGTGGAGGGCAGGGGATGACAATCAGGTGGTGGGAGTGCACAGAGACAGGGAAGAGCCAGGTCAGGGAAGGATCTTAGCTTGGACTCTCTGATGCCATTAAAAGCTCTAAGCAGTGAGAGCACACGATGAAACTCAAATCTTAACCAAAAAAAGCCGATGTAACTATATTAATATCAAAGTATACTTTAAGGCAAAATATATTATTGGAGATACAGACACTTTGGAATGATCAGAGGTGAATTTAGCAGAATGTGTAAACTATTCTGAATTTGTAAGCATTCATGAATGTAGCCTCAAAATTATAAGATAAAATTAACACAAAATAGACAAAGCCACAATAATACTTAAAAAAATCTTGGTATGTGCTAGAACGATCATACACCTATCTAAGAAGATAGAGTGTTTGAGCAACAAGATTAATCAAATTGATTAAATAGACCTATGCAGAACACAGCATCTTATGATCGCATAATATAAATTATTTTCAGCCTCACAAGGAACATGAGGTTATTGGGCTACAAACCAGAAAATCCGAAGGACTGAAATGAGACTGAACAAGAAGATGGGAAGATTTGCTATGTGGAATACCAAGACTGATTACAAAGACACAGTAATTAAGACACTGTAGCACAGGATAAAGACAGCTAGATCAATAGGAGGGAATAGTCAATAAATACAACAACACGTGGATATTTTATTGGTAACAAAAAGGAGCACTTCAAAGTAACGGGGAAACACTTTCTAATAAATGGGTCTGGGATAATTAGATGAGCATATTGAAAACAAAGCGAAAACTGACTTCTTCCTCACATGATACCCCCAAATCAGTTTCAGGCGGGTTCTTTTGTTTTTCTTTAATGTAAAAAAAAGCACATCTATTTAAACAAACCGCTGCAATGCTGGCTGAGTAGCACTTCTGCTCTCTGAAGTATGTTGCTTTCCTCCCCTCAAATGATGACACATATTTTCAGTCTTAGGAATGAGGTGGATTCTCAATATGGATATGAAAGTCCAAAAATTAAGGCTTTTAAAAAATATATATAGTGTGCTAATTAGTATGTCAATGACCTCAAAGTAGGGAAAAAATAGGACATAGAACAAAACCATTTCTTTTATTTAAGACGGGGTCTCACTATATTGCCCAGGCTGGTCTTGAACTCCTGGGCTCAAAAGATCTTCCCACCTCAGCCTCCCAAGCAGCTGGGACTACAGGTGTATGCCACTGCACTCTGCTACAAAAACATAATTGTAAGAGAAAATAAAAATGGAAATAAGTAAGAATTTAATTTTTTTATATCAGGCAAGAAAACACAGAGAATTTAAAATGAAGCCATTGATTAAAAGATATTTGCCACACACATAACTGTCAAGCGGTGCATATCCAGAACATGTAAAGAACTCCAAGAAATACACAAGAAGACAGACAAGGCAGCTTTTTAAAAAAAGGCAAGATACTTGAATGGGCACTTACAAATAGGATCTGTACAAAGGACCAACTACTAAGCTTATGAAAAGTGCTCAATCTCATTGGCACTCACGAAAATCTGAAGTAAAAACACGAGATATCACTTCATTTCCAAAACAAATGGAGGAAAAATAAAAATACTGACAACACCAAGTGTTGGCAAGGATGTGAAACAACAGAAGCTGGCAGGAGAGTGTACTGGATAATTCTACTGGAGGGAGAAAGTACTGGATAACTTTGGAAGATACAGACCTATCCAGAATCCAGCAATTCTACTAGCAATTCACAAAGAATCTAGTGGTTGTATTCTTGGTTATGTACCTACCAGCAATGTTTGTATATTGCATAAAAATGTTCATTATAGCTTTATTCATAAGAGTTGCATAAGTTGTGATTTATGTATACAATTTAACACTAGGCAGCAATAAAAAGAATATGAACTATGGCTACACACAACCACACAGACAAATCTTAAAAACATGATGTTGAATAAAAGAATCCAGATACAAAAGAATGCATAATGCAAGATTTATTTATATAAATCCCCCAACTTGGCAAAACTAAGCTATATTATTTAAGGATGCATATTTAGGTGGCAAGTGTACAAAGGACAAGAGAGTGGCTTCCATCGTAATCAGCATAGTGGTTCCATTTAGTGGCAGGTAGTGGTATGGATGGGAAGGAATATGTTAGGGTTTCGTCTTTGCTGCTAACAATGTTCTATTTCTTGATCTGGGTGGTATATACAACAGTATTTGCTTTAAACTGTCCATTTAGAGTTTCTGTCATTTTCTCTATGGTTTCTTTAATTTAAACATTTTTTTTAAAAAGTGAAAAACTAGCATGTGTTCAAGTTTACACAGATGTCATGAGACCCATTTTACTTTTCTCCTTGTTTTGCTCCCTATTTCTAAGAAGCAAAGATAGAGCAACTGCTGGAGACAGAGGAGTTGATCCCTTCTTCATATTTTTCAGGATAGCAGAAGGCAGTCTCTGCTAAGTGTGCTGGAGGAGGTGTTAGGACAAACCATTAATTGGACCAAATACTGTAAGGAAGCAGGCAGATGTCAAACAGCTTTTGGCTAAAATGCAGGCATCCCAGAAATACTTACATATAATGTGCTCAAGTTTCTAAAATGTCCTGACAGCTTTAGTTCATCTGTTAAAAAATAAGTAAATAATGACTGGACTTCCCTGGAGTCTGGAGTAAATATGAAGGTGATTGTTCTGGTGCTTCTGAAGGAAGACAAGGTGGGATTCTAACTAAGGAAAGGTCTTAAATCAACACTTGTTGAGCAGTTATCACAAGGGAGACACTGTGCTGGAGGCTTCACACACAAGATCAGGTAACCCTGGAGACGACCCAGAAGGGTACGTGTGACTAATCCATTTAACTCAAGTAATTTGGCAAAGATCCCAAACCAAGTGGTGTTCCCCAAACTGTAATGCATCTCTCTGGTTTCACAGTCTGTTTCTAGCCCACGTCTATGGCCTGCCTTATTTCCGTATCATATTGTCTCTGACCTAAACTGCGATGTACCACAGGTGTAATTAAATATACAAGTAAACAATGGATGTACGGGGAGGAAGTCATGATTTATGTTTCATTATTATTGTGTGAAATAATTAACTTATTTTCAATAGTTATTCTTTAGAATATACTTATGCTATGCACAACTATTACGGAATTTATTACATCTGACTTTGTTCTCCAGTCAATGTTTATTTATCTTTCCTGGTAAATTATTAATTGACTTGAGAGGAAGAACAGTACTTTTTTCCCTCTTGCAGCAACACAGGCATTAAAAATATGTTTGGGGTGAATAGTTGTGCTGATATTTTAAAATCACAATTTTTAAAATCTTTGTTTTTATTTCCTCTTTTTGTTGAAATGACACATAATACCAAAAAGCAAATTGGAGAATATTTAAAAATCACTTAAAATACCATAACTATTCAGAGAAAAATATTGCTCACATTTTGATGGACGTCCTTCTAAAACAAGATTGATCTCTCTGTTTCTCTTTTTCTTTCTCTACACACACACACACACACATTCACACAGACTTTTCTATATGCATACAGGTTTTTATAGATGTAACACTCCTGTATTGCACTCATTCAACAAATATCTCATGAGTCTCTGCTGTTTACCAGGTTGCTTGGTGTCAAGCATCGAACAAAGCAAACAAAAATACCTGCCATGCTTGTCCTCATGGAGTTGACCTCTCAGTATGGGACAAAGTCAAAATACAAAATAATTGAATAAAATGCAGAGTATAATAAGGAATATTAAAGAAAGTATGAATAAAATTAAAAGAGAATGAAAAATGGAAGTTCTGGAGGAAGTAATCATCTTTTACACATAACAAATGTTCTGAACTTCATGCCTTATCAGTAAATAATGCAAGTAAAATATTATTTCAATGGCAACATAGAAATGCATTTATGTATTAAATATTTATAAATAGGTTTCTATGGAAAAGCATTTATAAATGTGAATTTTCTTGATGTTGTCTCTATAAAATATAAAGCAAATATAGATAATATAAATTTAATATAATATTAATTTAGTATAATACATAATATACTAAGTATGTTCTTAGAACATGAAGACTTATTTTTCCAAAATGTTCTAAGCCTTTACATCTTGATTAATATATAATAATCCATAAGTATCTTTCTGCTTGACTTTTCCACATGGCAGTAAGTTTCTCAAGTGTAGAAACAGTGTCCTTTTAATATTTGTACATTAAGTTCTCACTGCGTTCCAGGAGACTGATTTTTTAAATTCCCTCTTAAACCATTTAATGATCATCCAACAAATAGTTTGCTAGGAAATCAGCAAAATGTGGGTGAAATCTGCTTGCCTCTCTTGAAAATGATTGGGCTTCTTCAAGTTCAAGTACTTGAACTGGGATGAAGCATTAGGCAATTTTCTTTTCTTTTTTTTTGCTTCATGGAGACTTTAATACATTCTGGAAGTGATTAAACATACAAACATTAATAACTAATTTGTAAAATTCTAAATGTAAATACATCTTTGTCTGAAAAGAGTAAAAACACATATTCTTAAATTACACACTTTCATTGACAATGGAGATTTGATGTTTGTTTCAATTTATGAATTTCCTAAACGCCACTGGCATTCAATGGAAAATGACAGTGATTTTCTTTATGTAGCAACCTAAGACTTTCCACTACTTTGTGCAATGCTTCTAAGCTGTATATATTTTTGTCTTTTTAAAATTGTATTTATTTATTTATTTATTTGTTTATTTATTTAGAGGCAGGGTCTCCCTCTGTTGTGTGGTGGCATCATCATAGCCCACTGCAACTTCAAACTTCTGGGCTCAAATGATCCTCCTGCCTCAGCCTCCTGAGTAGCTGGGACTACGGGCACACCCTATCATGCTCAGCTAATTTTTTTATTTTTTGTAGAGATGGGGTTTCACTATGTTGGTCAGGCTGGTCTCGAACTCCTGGTCTCAAGCGATCCTCCTGCCTTGTCCTCCCAAAGTTGTCACAGATGTGAACAACTGTGCCCAGCCTTGTCTTTTTTAGTGATGCATCCTCTTGGATTTCCTTAGCAGAGAAACCTTAGAATTTTCTATTGTATAGGTCCATTCTTTTTCTAACTATTACTTGTATTTCAAATGTCTGATAGAGAGTATAAATATTACCCACCCTGTTTCTAAGTTAATGATTTGTGCATGCATGGTAGTCAAGATATTTACTGAACAAAAGGTAGTTGTTGAAAATGAAAACCCCTATATCTTGTTGATTGCAGAATATCACATTCCAAAAACATATAGCATTGCTTCCTTCAACTTTATAATTCAAATACAAAAACCCTAGGACAGTGATTATTAGGGAGTCCAGGCATGAGCTCCACAATGCCTAAAAACTACCTGAAATGTTATGCATAATTTTTGTTTATGTACCTGCTTCATTTTCTCAGAGAAGTGGATTTATAATTTCAACTCATTCTCCAAGAAGTCACTTGGTGTCCAGATCACCTGTCTGCACATCTTTACAATAGAAGAAAAAAATTCTTCAAAAATTCAACCTCATCCTTTCACTAATAAAGATTTTCCTTTCTACTGCTTTGATTAAATTAGTACAATTTTTAAAAGTACATTAAATGTTACCTCCTGTAACTAAGAAAAGATTTTTAAAAAAAGACAACTATGAAAAGAAACTGCCACAGTATAGCAGTAGGGAAAACAAAATGATTTAACCCATTCTCAAATACATGAAGTAAAATGACTCTTAGTTCTCCATATACTTTATAATTTTCTTCACATTTTTCTAAAAAAGCACTCTCAAGCTGTGATCTACAGTGGATTAACACACCATTTGATACTAATGTACATGCTGAACAAAGAAGCCAAGATTCCGTGTATAAATGAGTCTGCAAAATGTTGGATTAAGCAAAGTTAAATTGTTGTTTACTCAGGGAATTTCAAAGCATTTAAAATATGCTTTGAGAATGTTGAAGGAGGAAAAATATATATTGTTTTTCAAGTTAAATAACCACATATCTTTGTTTTATTTTGCATTTTGTTTTAATTTGCTTCATTTTCCCCACAGGTGCTTTTATCTTATCCATGGTTGTTTAATATTGGGAAGAATCATAAATTTTCACCAGTGCTACATTCCATGAATATTTTCATATAGGCATTATTAGTGTCTGAATATGTTTGCAAAGTTGTTGTCTACTTATATATAAGAAATATAACCTTGGTTCTTAGGGATAGAATTTTACAGATGCAAGAGAGATTAAATCTCAACACTTTATGTATCATTAAAAAAATAAGTAATTTAGGTAATCTGTGATTATTGTTTTTTGTCCAAAAATGTTTGTATAATTCTAGAGTGGTTATGTCCCAATATTCCAAAAATGCAAGATGATTAGACCTTATAGGCTTAATAAAATTAATATTTACAAAGTATCACAGCATGTAGGAAGAAGATTGAAACCAGATACTGCCATTGTTGTATTTTACCTACTAATTCCTCTTTATCTAATAATTTGTAGACAATATCATTAATTTCCTAGGTAAGATAGGCAAAAATTTTAAAAAAAACCCTTTTCTTCATATTTTCTTAGACAAGTTTAATAAATAAATTCATTCAAATGAAAATGTGCTTTGTTTTATTAAGCTATACAGACTATGAATGCTTTAAGAAGTGATCCCTTGACTGTAAGATGAAAAGTCTACCTTACATAGACATCAATTTTCCTTACTATCTTTAACAAACTCTCATTTCACTAACAAACCACTTGATGAGTTAAGATATAAATTGCATTTATGAGACTTGCCACCAAAAAGTGTGGATGTAACTACTATGCCCAAATTAAGCCTTTAATTTTTCAAAATTAAATATTTGATCAAGAACTAGGAAAAGATTAGATAAACAGAGTATTGGACTACAAAACTTAAAATGCAAGTTTCATTATAAGAATTTATAAAGGGAGCATAGAATCTGTAACTTCCCACTTCGTGCATTTCCCCACCATCTGATTATATCAGTATGGTAGTAAGAATGTTTCATTTTATAACTACCAGATTAATAAAATAATGCATGTCTAATTTGCAAGGGCCTCTCATACAACTTCCTTTAAATATGACAGCTCCCATAAGAGATACTGTGACTACCATAATGATATTACACATTATATAGCATTTTTCCCAAGATGTCTCATGCATTTTTGCAAATAGCCAAATGCATCTAAGAAGCAAGTCATTCATTAAAATTTAAATCAGATTCAGAACTCCAAGTAGCATCAACTCTCTCTGTATGTTGAGGAAGTTCTTAAGTAAACTGAAGCCTAAACAATTTAGGCTTCTTAGATAAAACAAAATGTTTAAGGACACAAAATAAAATCAAATTTTAAAAATAGCCATATAGGGCCAGAGATATGCCAGACCAGTTGAGTGACTGAGTATGTCAGACTGACTGGTATTAAATGCCTAGACTTTTCAAGCTACAAATCTCTTCTAAACTTTAAGGCCTGCAGCTGTCATTACAATGTCTACAGCTCTGTTGCTTCTGAATGCTCAGCCAAACTGAGAATGTATGCTGCTAGAATATATACATCTATTTATAGGTCTTCCTTTGTACACTCTTGAAAGTCAGGATATGGTTCACAGCCTGCTAAATTCTCTGAAATAAATGCAGTGGCTCTCTGATAAATGTAAAGCCCAAAATGTTTTTCTCCACCTATGAATGTATTAGAAATACTTGAGGATACAAGAGCAACTGAAAGAAAGGAGTCAAAGGTAACTATAAAAGGGTGTCCCTATTCACAGTAGCAAATATACAGAATCAACGTAAGTGTCCATCCATGGGAGAATAGATAAAGAAAATGTGGTATATGTATATAGTGGGATATTCTTTGGTCATAAAAAAGAAAAAAAGAATGAAATCACGTCATTTGCAGCAACATGGATGGAACTGGAGGTCATTATGTCACGTGAAATAAGCCAGGAACAGAAAGACAAATATCCCATGTTCATATTCATTTGTGGGAGCCAAAAAAGTTGATCTCATGGAAGTACAGAGTAGGATTATAGGTACCAGAGGCTGGGAAAGGTGTGTGGGTGAAGGGGGCATAAAGAGAAGTTGGTTACTCGGTATAAACATACAAATAGATAGAAGGAATAAGCTCCAGTATGTGAAAGCAGAGTAGGGTGCCTACAGTTAACAACAACGTATCATGTATTTCAAAATAGCTAGATGAGAGCACTTGAAATATACCCAACACATAGAAATGATAAATATTCCAGGTGATGGACACCCCAAATGCCCTGACTTGATCATTACATATTCTATGAATGTAACAAAATATCACAAATACCCATAAATATGTGCAATTATGTATCAATAAAAAAAAGATGTCCCTGATATAAGGGGTACCAAGCAGTCCACAGTGATAAATGGTAAAAAGCATACTGCCTGGGCTATGGAATATAAACGTATTTTCATAAATACCTACAAATCTAAATATATTTGTTTTTATCTAATAGTTTAATTTAATAAAAAATAGGTACTATCTCACAAAGTGTAAGAATCTATATCATTGGTTCAAGATTCATTTTTTTATGTAAGTATTTGTAAAACACTTTTGCTGGCCATTTCTACTTGAGGTTATGTAACCCGTGACTGGAACGAGCAGAGGTAGACAGTGAGAGGTTAAGAATGAAGAAGGCAGAGGCACACTCTTGTTTTATGTACATATGGCTGTCCATTTATATATAACATATACAGGTATATGTACTTACATCTTGATTTTTTAAAATTTTAGTTTACACATTTATATAAATAATACATATAAATACATATGTATCTACCCATGTGTAAACAAACACCCAGCTGTTTAAATATAAATCACAGGACCAAAAAATTAAAAACTTCTAGGTTTAATTTCTTTTTGGAACATAATTTAAGTTTATTTTTATGAGAGAAAGTACTCACCAACTTTGTAACTCAAGAGGTTTCATCATTCACCATTGTAAATGCAAAATGTGAATATTGCCATCCAATTACACTGAAAAAATGCTTAAGGAACAATATGTATATCTCAATTTTTCTTATTTCATGTAGTTGGAAAGACCAAAATGAACGTGTTAGTCTTGTCTGTTTCTATTATATTGTTTTCTCTTTATATTAATAATCCATAATAACAATTGTGAAATTCATAAAGGGCAAAAGATGATTCCAAAATCCTAACTAGTGGCAATTTTTGAGGAGGCCAAGTGTTTCTTTTTGTATTTCACCTGAATAAATATAGTTCTTTATGCTGCATTTGTCTACCAGGTCATCAATGAAACACTGGGAGAAAAATACACACAGAGTTTAAATTCACAGCCAGAAATGAAATGCTTCACAGCAGCAGCAAGTTTCAGGTCAAGAGTGTGAAATTGTCAACATTATCATGAGAATGAAAACTAGTTGTAGAGTAGATCTGCTGAGCAGTACCCCAAGCAGAAGGAAATTTTTAGAAACAATCACCACACTGGAAGGATACTTAAAATTATACCCTCCAAGCTCCTCACCTTCAGATAGCTCAAAACCTAAATGATGCAGAACAAAAAATCCTTTTTCTTTGCTCAACATCCCCAGGAAAGGTCCATGTCTTCTGATGTCACATTCTGCATCTTAATTTTTCTAAAATCGAATATTTTTGATGTTATACACACTTATGCTTTTTGCAATTTATGGTGTTTTATCTTCATCAGTCAGGTGTAGAGGTGGCACTCAGTAGTAAGCGAAGACTGTATTCCCATGGTCAACCAGTTTGTTTTTATTTTATGGATCCAGTTAGTATAGGGTTTGATCATGCCAAGACTCAATTCCTGTGGATTCTGATTCTATAGTTTGAAGTTGTGGCCTCAACATCCCTATATTTTCTTAAAAAACTTCCTAATGTTTCTGATACACACCCCTTGCTCACTATGGAATTTCTGAAATTCCTAACCACATCCCTTTTCTTTAATCTTTGTTGAATGCTTTGTTCTTGTGGCTTTCCTCCTGAATGACTACCTTTTCACTGTTCTCCACTCAGTCCCCTTTTTAACTGCTTCCTTTTAAATTTGGTCATTTCTTGTTATCTCTTATTTCCTGTGTACAGCTCCTCTCTTGAAAAATTTATTAAAATACTGCAAACTTGTGGCTAATACAGCATTGCTATCTAGAGCACTGTGTTGCAGGACCACAGTTTCAAACTGACATCTTGACCAGTAAGTAAAGGTCAAACAGCCAAAACAAAGCTCAAAATATTTTCTCTTCAGTTTGCTTTTCCTCCTGATTTCTTATTTCTTCCCATTTGTTAATCATATTTTTAGTGACACAAACTTCAAATCTAGGTGTCACTTACGACTTCTCCCTTTCCTTTGCCTAAATCATCTCAAGATCTATGGGCAAAACCCACAAGGGAGAAGCCCCTGTGATATAGTGAGAATGGCTTGAATTGAGCAAAAAAATTATAGGAAGGAAATGAAGAATAAAAATAAAAATGGTAGAAAGCCTTAGATGAGAGGACTTGAAATGTTCCCAACACATAGAAATGATAAATACTCCAGGTGATGGACACCCCAAATACTTAATTTTTTGCTTGATTCAGCAGAAAATGAAAGTCAATGATCAGTTTTATTAAGTGAGTGATATCACGGAAATAACATTTAAAGAATATTAGACCAGGAGAAGGATTGATGACTTTGGAAATAAAAAAGAATTCATTTGGCAATTAGTACATTAAAACCAGATAAACAGATTGCAACTCATCCAGTGTTAAAGACAATGGAAATAGAGAAGATGAGCCCAAGATGAAAAACATTAAAAGAAACGTTTAGATGTTCACAATAACCTCAAACTAAGGAGAGAAAAGAATTAAATATATATCTAAGTATGCTCCTGCCCACCATCATTTTTCAATAATTTGTAATACAAATTTTCCAAATGCTAAGATAATGTTTTGGCTATCTTTATATGAACATAGTTTTCCAAGAATTCCCCAAATTACTGCAAAATATGTTTGAGGATATTCATGAAGGTATTGTTAATCCTCCCTTCTTTAAATTGAAATTTATTGATTTTAAAGCTTTTTAAAAGGGTCTGGTTTTTTAATGTGTTTGCCAAATTCTTAATGAGTGATTATGAAAAAATACACTAATGTATTTCAGAATATTTTGTTTTCTGATGTCAGGTTATTGGTTTTCCAACACCACTGTTTATTAGTTGATTCTACATCCAAGATAGAGAGCAATGATTTCTATATAACTAAGAAGTTCAAAGAAATCACTTAGTTGTCTTTTATTTTTCAGATCACAATTGCCATAAGGTTTTGATAGTGTATACTAATTTATTGCCTGAAGTACAATGATATTTGGAGGTAATAATCAAAATACAGTTGACTCTTGAACAACATGGGTTTGAACAGTGTGGGTCCACTTTACTGGGATTCTTTTCAATAACTGCAGTTAGTCTTCCATATCTGTGGGTTCTGCATCCATGACCAGATGTGGATGAAAAATATAGTATTTGTGGAATATGAAAACCATGTATACAGAGGGCTGACTTTGCACATGTGGGTTCCTCAGGGCCCATTGTGGCACTTGAGTGTGCATGGATTTTGGTATGGGGGTGCTGAAGGAGGTTCTGGAACCAATCCCTCTCATATGTATATATAAAAATTTGTTGTACCCAAAAGCTGTTTCATCTCTAAGTACAAAAAGCATAGCCTGTTTGATTTAGTTGAGTATAGAAAAAGATATTGAGGGAAATGAATGATAATTCATTTGTCTTTTATAAAGTTTATGATGTAATCTTCTCTATGAATTGAGGTTTTTAATAAATAACATTTTAATATATTTTATAAGATCTTTCTTATCTAAACTTTCAGAGATTATAAAACTATAATATTAAATAGTTGACTTACTCATGAATCAAAAATAATTTAAAAGAAGTTACTAGTGGAAATGGTTCATATATGAATGGTTTCTTCATGACCAAATATGTTTTTATGAATGTTCTCATCTCAAGTACCCATGATATCATAAAGTAAATATAAAATAAGAATAAACCTATAATGGTACTGAAAAATCAGAATGGTGCTGTACAAGGGACCAGAGCATTTAAGCACTGTATGGCATATTAATGGAAAAACCCCGACACTGAGTAACAAGCAACACAATACGGTTAAGGTCAGGTTTCTCATGATTGGAGGCAACATAAGAACAGGGTGGTAGAATAGCTATAGCCAGTTAAAAGCATAATTAAATAAAGAGCTCAGGAACAGGTTTGGGTGAGCCCTGACTTCCAACTGGCCAATCCCAGTACTGCACTCTAACCGAAGTGACAAGAACAGCTCTGCAAATCGTGTGAGGGACCCAGTGGAAGATCAGAACCTCATAAAAAAATAAACAAGAGACACTGTGCCTTGGGTGACATTGGATTCCAGCTCCAGACAGGTAGAACCTTATGCACCCTAACAAAAGCCAATCTAGGTCTACAGATGAGCAGGAGGCATAGATGAAGAAAAGTATAAAGGATTCTAGTGTAGCACATAACAAAGATGATTTTACATATAAATATATATACAGGGTGTATATATATATATTGTATATTGTACATATGTGTATATATTTATATATAAATATATATATATTTATATATATATAAATATATATAAATATTTATATATATATAAATATCTAAATAAATATATACATAAATATATTATCTAAATAAATATATTTAGATATATAAATATCTACATAAATATATACACATATGTACTATATAAAAATTTATTTAATTTATAATTCATATAAATAAAATTGTATACATTATATTTATATATCTATATATACATATAAATAAACATGGTGGCTAATTTTATGTGTCCACCTAGAGGGTATTTTTGGATGAGAATAACTTGTGAATTGGTGAATTTTGAGTAAGGATATTGCCCTTCACAGCGTGGGTGGGCTTTATCTGAACACTTGAAGGCCTGGATAGAACAAAAAAGCCAGCCCCCCAAGCAAGAGGGAATTCTCTAGCAGTCTGCCATTGGAGTTCACCTGCACTGTCGACTTTCCTAGTTCCCCAGCCTGCAAACCCACACTGCAAATTTTATATTTTTTATATATATATATGTATGCACATACATACATCCTATTGGTTCAGTTTCTCTGGAGAATCCTAATACAATATATACATATATAAATTTATATATAAATATAAGTAGTCATTCCTTACATAGCCCATATATACTCATTTATTTAACATATTTTGATCAAGTTCTTATTATGCATTAGGCACCTCTGTGGTCCTGGGAACACATCAATGAATAAAACACAAAAATTCCTGGCCTCATGGAACTTATCTTTTAGCAAAACAAGTTTCACACTTTTAATTTATTTTTAAAAATAATCACGTACTGTGGCACAAAAATGTAAATAGTTCCCCAAATAATACACATAAAAGCTACATTTTCAAAAATAAAATAATAACTAGGTATCAGCAAGAATGTATAGCCCCCAAAAAGGAAAGCCCACAAATGAAGGCTACGCCTCTCACAGAAATTAACATATCTAGCAAAGATTTAGCAAGGATAGAGGCCTTACACAAAACTAAAGGTCCTGGGAAATATCTTTATAAATAAGAAAAAATACACCAATACTTTCCCAATGTAGAGGTAATGTCCCCTTAAGAAATAGAATGCATAAAAGATCTATAGCTAAAAGCAATAAAAATGCAATAAGCAAGAATGAAATAAATGTGAAGTATAGAAGAATAAAATTATAAATATTTCATAAAAACATAACAGAAATTCTGAATGTATGGACCAACAAAATCTCACATGGGAAAAATATTTTAATTACGTCACTCTCACCCAACTTAAATATTCAATGCAATTAAATAAAAATACAAGTGATATTTTTATCAAAACTTGACAATATATAGAGCAGATGTGTAAAAATAAATGAGGGAAATTTGAAAAAGAAAGGGCCTCTAAAAATGTGCAGAGTGAGTTATCATATAATTATAAGAACATAAACAGCCTGTGTCTGATAAGTAAAATTTCAAAGGAGAAAATGAAGAGAAGAAAAGATACTTGTGAGTGTAGAAGAATTTTCATTGCAAGAATGGAAAAACAAACACCACATGTACTCACTGTTAAATTGGAACTAATCGATCAACATGCATGTGCACATTGGAAGTAAAACTCAATAGAAATCAAGCAGGTGGGGGGGTTAGGAGGCGACAGGTAAATTCACACCTAATGGGTACAATGCACACTATCTGGGTGATGGGCACACTTATAACTTTGACTGAAACTGTACAAAAGCAATTCATGTAAACAAAATGTACCCCCGTAATATTCTGAAATTTTAAAAAAAGAATTTTCTTCATGATGAAATATATATAGATAAAAAATGAACTAAGATTTTTAACTGGTATCAGAACAATTGACAATTCCTTTAGAAGAAGTAAGAATTTCAATCCCTACCTGACACAATGTATAAAATTAAATTTACGGTGAACTAATCATCAATGTGTTTATAATGTCATAGAGATACTTTGGAGAACATTTTTATAATGCTGAGTAAAGGAAAGTCTTTTTAGCAACACAAAGCCCAGTAATTACAAAGAAAATGTTTGGCAGGTTTGACTTTATAAAATGTCTATCCTGCAAAAGATACCACAACCAAATTAATATACCTTCATCAAGCTAGGGAAAATATACATTTATTTGGATAAACACACACTCACACACTCACACACACACACACACACACTCTTACAAAGGGTTCATCTCCTTAATATAAAAAGCGTTTCTATAGAGCAAATATAAGAAAACAAGCAGAGAGAAATCCAAAGAAAAGCAAAAATCTGATATGACAATTCTTAGAAGAAAAAACACAAACAACTAGAGGCACATATGCACATTATTAAACAAGAAAATGACAAAATTAAAATAAAATAACACTTGGCTAAACAGATTGGCAACAGATGAAAATAATGATAATCCGTTTACTCCAATTCTTCAAATTTCCTGGTAAAAAGTTTTTAATAACATTTTCTATTACTTTAGCTAATCTGCCTTCAAAATTGTTAGGTATGCTTTCTTTATCCTCCAAGTTCTTCTGTAGGCTTTCTTCCTTCCCAGCTTTTTGTGAGTCTGGCAAAGACTTTTCCATTTTATTAGGTTCTCCAAAGAGCCAACTTTGCTTTTTAATGAAGAAGGCTACATTTTAATTTTGTTGGCTGTTTCTATTTTATTTATTCCTGCTCTTTATAAAATAATTATTTTAATTTGGATATATTTGCTTTAGTCTGACTTGTCTTATTACTGCACATTAAAACACACAGAAAAACACAAAATCATAATAGAGAATACTGGTAAACCCAAAATCATAAGACTTTTTTAATGTTTACCTTATATTATTGCTCTTATGAAAACAAAATATACATATAAACAAATATGATTGAAAACACACCCACCATTTCTCTTGCCTTTCCTCAACCAAAACTAAGCACTACCCCAAAAAGTAGTTTGTCCCCTTCAAATCAAAGACTTTAATATTTCCACTATAACTTTATACCTTCATAAACAAGATTTATTACTGTTTTTATACTTTAAAATTTGCATTGATAGTATAAAACAGTATGTAGAAAACATTATAACACTTAATTTTAACTTCTAATTATGGGGCCGAGCTTTTTCCTTGTTGATATGAATTGTTAAATACATTTTAGTTTTAAATCCTTTATCAGGCAGATGTATTGGAAATATCTTCCCCTATTCTGTAGCTTGACTTTTCACTTTTTAATAATTCTTGTCAATTATTTCCCTTATGGCTAAATTTATGAATTCTAACTGCTGATTAACAGGAACGATTACTACACTTATGTAGTTACTGAGATACCTGAACTCTTCACCATCTCATTTTTTGTTTTTTCTTTCTCCATTTAATGTTTTGCTTCTTCCCTGCTTTGTGATGGAATAATAAAATTTCTTCAATTGCCTCTCTTTTTCCCCTCACAGCCTTTTAAAGCTTTTCCTTCCCACTCCATGAAAAATAACCATTTCGTTGACAAGTTTGATCACCCGCACACATGACTCTCCCCTTTTCTTTTCATTTCCACTATGAAATCTGATAGAATCTCACTTTAGGAAACACCGTCCTAGTAACCTCCTAGCTGATCTTCTGCCTTCGGGTTTGTTTGACTCCAATCTAGTTTACAAACTGTTGTCATATTCAATGTCCTAAAGCACAGATGTGGTCATGTATCTCTTTGGATCAAAAAACAAAAATGAACAAAACCCAAACAACAACAAGCCTTTCAATACTTCACCATTGCACATTTACTTATATGAGAAATTTTGATCATATAGGACATGTATGTGGAAAATAGAAAAAATTAAAATGAAAAAAAATGTTGAATTCTAAAGCTTGCCATTCATGAACCACCATAATTCCAAAGTCACATGGAACACTTTCGTCACTTCTCCCCTCAAATTGCATTGGTTTAATCATCATTACCCCCTTGAGTATATTTGCTTCCATTTCTTTGCTTGTATTATTTTCTTTGCCTAAAACTTCCTTATTTTTAAAAATTTACCTGCTTTAGAATATTTTCCCTTATCTTTGTTCTTTGCTGTTTCTTGGAATTAATCTCCCTTACTTGATTATAATCTCTTTGAGAGAAGGAGTCACACCTTATATATCATTGTATTCCACCCCATCCCTGAACTCACTCATAGCAAAGTGATTACTTAAAAATTATTGGATAAATTAATCAATATCTTATAGGTATATATTCTTTTATAACTTCCAAGATGAGTACTTACTCTAGGCCACACATTGATCTAAATATTTAAAATGTATTAACTCATTTCATCCACAAAACCACATTATTAGATTACATCACTATCCTTGTGCTGCACATGAGGAAATCAGGAAGTGAATATTAAGAAGAAAGGATAATAACTGAGACATAGTCATCAAGCCCTGATGATCTAGTGTCAGAGTTTGCATTTGGAATTACTACATTGCAATCCCTCATGTATTATGCTACTTGGGTCTTAAACAAGCAAGACATTAATGTATTGGTTTAAATGTTGGGAAAACTTACACCAAGATAGGGAAATAGGTTGGCTTTCTCTAAGAATGAGATCTTGGGCTTAGGAAAAGGAAAGGATGCAAAGCAAAACAAAACAAAACAAAACAAATAGAGTTGAAATGAGAGGGACTATATGTTTATTTCTTTTATTCTTACTTGCTTGTGAAGTCACCTTTGCAAGGGCTTCCTACTTGTTCTCTGTTCATCTACTTCACAAAGAAATGCATCCAAAGTTCCTAGAAGAAAGTTCTTGTTCTCAAGAATTGGGAACAAGCCATGAAGGAAAATCACCGATTTATTCTGGCACACTGAAAATTTCAGCACAGTTACAACATATCATATCTGAAAGCCCAAGTGACAGCAGAGACCAGAAAAAAGATGAGTATGAAAAAAGTGAAGAAAGGAAAGGTTTGCAACTTACTTTCCTCCTTCTAAAACCTAAGGAACCTAACGCTAATAGTGGGTTTGTTTGGGATTAAACCAATTAAGAACTCTAATCCACCTGCTTAGTTATAAATACATTTTTGCCCCCAAACAGACTCTTTTGAAAATATGCTTTTGGACAATCCTTGTATCCTCTCATTTTAAGGACACAAATCTTTTGCAGTAATAAGTATTTTTTTAAAAAAATCAAGTAAAAGAAAAAGTCAAGATCCAAATTGGTGTTTGAGACTATGGGCACCTCCTGGCCTTAGAGCATGAAGAAGACAAGAAAACTTCAGGAGTTGGAAAGCATAAAAGAAATAGCTTAAAGAATGACTGATTTCAAATGTATAAATCTTGCTTGAAATGAAACATCTTAAGCAAGTAACTTTCTCAGAGGAAAAAAAATCAATTTCTGGAAATGCAAAAAGTACAAAGTGTTCTTTTCCTACTTTACAGTTTTATTTCTACTATTTTCACAAATTTAGTTTTAGCTGCTGTTAAAAAAATGTACTGACTTTCTGTTTAGAACTACATAATTGGATTTGAGGATTCCATATTTATTTATTTATTTTTCTTCTTTTAAATTTATTTTTTTTAATTCCAGAATATTACGGGGTACAAACATTGACGTTACATACATTGCCTGTGTGCCAACTGAGTCATAACTACAAACGCGCTCATCCCCTACCAGTGCGTACCGCACCCATTAGGTGTTTTATTTTAATTTCATGGTTTAACCTGACTTCTTGTGTCAACATTTTCGGCATCACTTTCATCAATTATCAGAAGCAATCTTGACTTTCAATAATAATAACTAGCATCTTAAGTTCTTATGCTTCTCACTGTTCTAAGTGATTTACAAATATTAACATAGTTTAAACCCTACCAAGGCAGGCAACGCAACCAATCCTTGCTTACAGAAGGGAACACTTAAGCAGAAAAGTTAAGTAGCTTATTTAAAGTTTGGCACAATGCTAAATTATTGCTATAGTTTGCCAAGTTGGCTTTCTATCTCTGCTTTCTCTTCTATTCTAAACTATTCCGTACATTACAATCAAAATAATCATACTAGCATTTTCACAATTCCATGGTACTTTGGAGAGCTTCTGGTTGTCCATCGGGTAAATTCTAACTGCATAAGTCTAATATATGAGGACTTCCACACCACCCAATTCTGCTTCTCAGACTGTCTCCCACTTCTTTTTGTTCAAACTAGGCTCTCTTAAGACTCACAGCTACTTGCCAACGCCCTTTTGTCTGTGTTTTCCAGGTGTCCTGATATCTGGCCAGCCTGATTACTTTTTCCTATCAATATAATACTTTTCAAGAAAGGAATCCTTGGCCAGATTAAGCTTTCCTGCTTATTGTAATGCCTACATGGTCCATTTTCCTGTGGTTTATTTGCCACAAACATGACAGTTATCATATCTTGTTTTGTAAATCAGCATATAGAAGTTTCATTTCTCCTGTTAGGGTGCATGGTTGTTGAAGGTACAACTTCGTAGGTCAAACAGCTTCTTGCACAATATATTCCCATAAGGGATCAGTATGTATTTGTAAAAAGCATAAACTCATGTCTTAGATTCATAAAGAATCTGTAACAATTATTCCAAACCTATATAAATGCAATCATAAACTTCTATAACACTTTAATACCTATTTACAATACGGAGTATGGGAGCAAATTATAGTAGTCTGCAATTTTAGAGACTTAACTTATAATTCAAATTACACAGTAAACACATGTTGACAATGTGGAAAACATTATACTTATAATAAGGAAGAATAAAACTCATAATTGCCTTCAAGGAGCACACAGTTTGGGGAAACAGAAAAACAAATAAACATACTAGTAGGTAAGTTAAAAAAAAGTGTAATGATATATTTTATATATATACATGCACTAACAGAATAACACACACTCTTTTCTCCCTCCCATACTCAAATAAGCCCAAGAATCAGCATTCTACTTAATGGAGAATTTCTGTTAATCAGGATCACAGCAAATATTCCCCTTGGCGGCACTACGTTTACATGGTAGTAGAATATAAACCAATGCAATTACAAAAGAGAAAGAAATGAGAGAAATATTAGAAAGTAAGAGGTAAAACAATATTTAGTTGAAATAATTGTATATTGAAAAATCTAGTAGAATCAACTGAAATCAATGACAGAGCATAAGAAAATTCATTTCACTAAGGTAGTAGTTATTAAATTATCATGTCTATCATCTTAAATATGTAAACAGCAGTCATTAAGAAAGTATAGTGGAACAGAAAACTCCATTTACAATAGTCATATAAATATTAAGAAGTCCAGAAATACACTTAAATGTTGAGACCCATGAAAGGAACATTAGGAAACATTTCTGGAGGACATAAATTATGATTTAATGCAAAGATCCACCATGATTGTGGACAGATGGTAAATTCTCCTATATCAGTTAATGTTTTTAATGTAATAAGTCTTAAATCACTCCTTTGGAACTAGACACATTATTTAACTTATGGTAAAAATAAGGAATTTATTTCCAGTAAAACTCAGAAAAATAAGGTGGAGGAGGCCTAACAGATATTAACACATACTGTGATGCTCCAATAATTAAAACAATATGGTAAGGGCACCTGAGTAATCAGAACAGAACAGTATAGAAAATCTAGAAAGAGTGTATAATGATAAAGGTGTCATCTCAAATCAATGCAGGAAGGATAATGAACATTTTCCATTTGAAAAAAATATATCAAAATAACATACTTGTGACTTTGAAGCATCATTCCCACAGTCTAGAATTTGCACCATAGATACAGCTGCATTCATAACAGTGTTATATGAATAAGTTACACATTACAGGATTGGTGATAATAGCCAAATATTGGAAATAACACCAATACCCATTAATGATGAGTTTGTTAAACTATGGCATAGCCACACAATGGAACAAGAATTCTTTCTGTATGCTGTCATGAAAATATCTCCAAGGTAAGTTTATGTGTGAAAAAACCAAGATGTTTTATATACCTTTGTGTATGAGAAAGAAAAAAAAATCATCGCCACCTTTTTCTTTTATCTCTATAAAGATACTCTAGAACTATACAAAATGAACTTTAAAAATCAATTCCCGCCATTGCATTAAGGGGTAGGGTTTACCAAGATGAAGGTAGGAGAGAAACTTTTCAATCTATAAATTATGTGCCAGTGAATTTCCTGTCTGTAAGAAATATTAAAATATGATGAACGGCAGATTAAATACTTGACAGAGGTATTTGAGCTGTTTTTTTTAAAAAAAAAAAATTATATGGACAGCCATGGAAGAATCCTGGATCACATTTGTGGTTCAGAATGGTTAACTTTGGCAGTGCAGTGTAGTGCAGTTTGATGAGAAAAAGCCTGAGGCAGGGAAATCCCTGAGTTGACTTTCCTTCTAATAATACCGACGCGCGTTAAACAATTTCTTTATGTCAAGCATTCTCTCCCTCAGTGCTCACACCAATACCGTGTGGTAGCTACTCCTATTATTTCCGTTTTAAAGAAAAGAAACCGAGAGTAACAGGGCATTGTGCGCGGGGGTGTGGAGGGAAAGGGGGCAGAGGAAGAGGGTCGGAAGGAGGAGGTTGACGTATAAAGGGAGATGGAGAGAGAGGACTCTGAGGAAGACAGAGGCAGCCAGAACAACTAGGGAGTGAGGTATCCAGGTGATTAAGGGAGCAGGAATATAAAGATTCGTGTAGAAAAAGAGAAATGGATCATCCAAGGCACCCAAACATTTTAAATATTCTCTTTTGGGAAAATAAGTGCAATGGGTAGCATGTTTTGTAAAAAAGGACATTAAAAATCGGACCCCAGGTGGTCTCTGTTATGGTACCCTAAATACTACAGGACTTGCTATAAGACTCATCTCTCCCCTCACTATTTTCATATTTATCTTTCATGTAAGTACTCATATTTCAAAATGACATTTCTGTTTTCAAAACGCAGTGGTTCTGACCAAGAAGATACATGAGAAAAGAGCCGATTTACCTTAGATTTCAATAAAATAATGATAGCCCTGTAACGTTACAATATTTTTCATATGTCACAATCATAAAACATCAAATTGAACATGGCAGTTTTATTTGAAATCTCTGCTTAGATACAAGTCCTTTTTAAAAATCCTTCAATCATTCCTCTAGAAAAAACAGCAATACTGAAAGCTTTCTAAGGAGCTTATTTTTACCAGAAGTCATATCTCTGATACATTTTGGACATGGTGGACTATAATGTCAATACACTTTTAAGACATAGTGTTATAAAAGTCATGCAAAAACAGAGAAAATGTCTTCTGAAAAAAAGATTTTATTGGGATTTTGGCCAGGTAACTATTGATTATATCTTTGAAATATGTTTGCTAGACAAAGATCATAAATTATTCCTTGTTCTAAAATCATAAAATTGGAAAAGGAGTAGAAGTTTGCCTATTTGTGTAAAATTCACATACTCTTCTAGACACAAAGGAATAATCCAGCTTTTGTCAAGATGTCTTTCTCATAATAAGGGCTCAACAATTAGTTGAGTGTATAGATTCCCAAATGCAATTCAATCAGTTAAATATATACACATATGGCACTTAATATATGCCACTGTGCTAAGCACTATGGAATATGATAATGAATGGACTCCACATTGAAGGAACTTGCAGTCTAGTGGGACAGACCAGTATACAAAAACTAATTTTAAATCACTGAAGCATGGGCCATGATAACGACATTCTCAGGGTGTGCCGAGACAAAGAGGGGCACCTGACAGGTCCTGAGGAGAACAGCCTGAGTATAGGAACCCTGCTTAGAAGAAGAGAAGACACTTGTGAGACTGAGTTATCCAGGCAATTTCAGAGGCAGAAGGCAGAAGTCAGTCCAAGGTCCAAAAGTCTTTGTATTAATAAAATCAGAGTGGAGTATTCCTTATGAATAACTTTATATCTTACTTGAATAGGGTTTAAATCTTCCATCTTGTATCTTAATGTGTATATTATTTTGTCTGTATGATAATTTTGATTAATTTAATTTAAGATGTATTGAAGCCAGCCCTTGTTCATTCAGTCCCTACCCAGCTGCATGATATTGGACAGCTTACTGAACAACTTTGACCTTTTTTCTCTCTTTTAAAATAAGGGAGTTGAATAAATCACTGTTAAAGTTCCCTCTGAAACAAAAAATATTGTGATATATTCTGGATATATCAAATACATGTGAATACAACGGTGGCATCTCCATTTTCTATTGTCCAAATTTAAGAATAATTATGTAGTAATTTTTATTAAAATGATGATGTTTATACTAAGTATAAAAATTTCAAACATTTAGAAGTGTAGAGAAGATGGAAATTGATCCACAAGAATTCTACCCTGAAGTAACCATAATTGTTAAAATAACCAATATTCTATACAGATTCTTTATGTACATGAATAAATGAGTGAGGAGTAAGAATTAATTCTATAAAAATGAGATATGTTTAATAAAAACTATACTTAATGAGAACAAAACATTCCATTTTATTTTTTCAGTTTTAACAATATAATATATTTAGCAGTTTCTATTTTACTAGTCATATTTTTGCATATCAAGTTCTATGGTATTTACTTTGCATTCTGCTCATAATTGACTAAATTATCAAAATATTACTGGATTCAATGTTTACCAAATTCTTTTACCATAGGTTCTCTAATCCTGAGGTAATTACACCCGTGCATGTTTCAGTGGACCTGATTTTACTGCCGAGTTGTTTGTTCTAAGAAGGGTTTGTAGGTGTAATCCTTGGGTTCTTTCTTACATCTTTGAATACAACCACATGCCTTCATTGTACTCATTGACTATTTGGCTGGATTAAATTAGATGCTTGATTCTATGAGACCTTGTAGACAGTGTGTTATTCATAATTATGTAGACCTGTAGTCTGGCAATAGATTTTTCCCTATGTCATCTCCATTTCTTTTTTTGGCAGAATTTTGTATTTCATCATTATTTTTCAAGAGTCTTTTCTAGGTGTTAGTAAGATCTTTCAGGTTCAGGAAGGTATGCCCATTTGGGTGATAATTTGGCCAAGTATAATGTTTTTTGGATAACATTTCCTGTCACTCAGAACTTTGTAGATATTTATCTACTGTTTTCTGGAATCCAAAGTTTCATAATAAAATTTGAGACTTATCTGAATCATCCTGCTCTAAGTCATTTTTTTTTTCTGTTTGGAAATCTGAAGAATTCTAGACATTTATCTTTAAAAATAGTTTGAGAAAAATTAAAAATATTATATTCAATAATAAAACATTAGAAGTAATACCTCAAAAATCAGGAACATGATGAGAATGTCCATTATCAGCAATATATATTCAACCATGTACTGGAAATTCCTAGAAAGTTCATTAACCAATAAAAAAAAATATATATATATATAAGGGTTAAACAGGTTTAAAAGAAACTAAACCTGTCATTATTTATAAAAATTATATTGCCTACATTAAAAACCCAAATGAATCCATAGCAAATTATTAGAATTTTAGAGATTTCAGCAAGTTAGCTGACCATAGATGAATATATAGAAATCAATTGCTTTCCTATTCCCCAGCAACAAAGATGTAAAAAATGCAAGAGAAAAATATAAGTTTTACAATGACACTGAAATATAAAACTTAGGAATAAATCTGAGAAAAGCTATCAAGACTATTACGGAGAAAATATCTAACTTTTTTGAAAGGCATTAAAGCCTGAAGAAGGTAGAGTAACATATGCACAATATATAATGACTCACACTGATTTTCCTCACGCTAATCTATAAATGCACTTTCAACCAAAACCCTTATAAGATATTTTGCGAAGCTTTACAAATCTAACATCATGGCAGATGCTAAACAAGAATGAGATAAAGGTTTTCCCCTTTCTGGTATGAAGACTTATAATAAAAGTATAATAATTAAGACTGTGTTGTTTTGATGCCACAATAAAGGGACAAGTAGAGACTTGTCTGTTGTGCAGAATGCTGCAATGAACACGAGCGTGCAGAGGAAGTCCCTTTTAAAGTTGAGCAAGCTCCATGACCAGCAATTCTACTTATAGCTACATACTCAAGAGATTATTGACGTGGACAGGCTGAGAGATGATGCAGAACTCAAGCACAGACGGAGAAAAGGGGCTCAGATTCCCAATTTATTTAAGAGCAAAGATGACAGGAAATGCTGACTTGTCCATGTGTTGCTGGGGAGGTCTAGGCTTTTGTAGCTATTTAATTTGAGCCTAATGGTTAAGGCACATGCTACATAGGCACATCACGACTTGAGTTCTTGGCTTTATAATATTACTTATAGGGCGTAATGTAATTTATTTTATATTACTTAAAATTATCTTCCTAAACACCTTAGCTATTCCAAGAGATTACAGCCTACTCAGAACACAGTGAGACATGACCATCCTATGTGTCTTAGTAATATGAAAGTCCTAAAGAGTACAATATGGATTTGTCCTAAAAATCGTATCCCACCCTAACCCATTTTTTCCACAAAGGACTAGGCAGACATACACTTAAGTAAACATATTTGACTGTGTTATATTAAAATGTACAAGCATTTATTGAGAACTAACTAGATAATAACACTGTATATTAAAAGATGTATACAAAAGGCTAGGCTCTCTGCAGAACAACTAGACTAACTATGCAATGATATAACTGCTGTAACTTAGGCATGCACAGAAAGATATAAAACCACAAATAATCAGTTGCGGTTTGGTCAATCGTTTTTCTTTTCAATTATTTTTTTATTTTAAGTGACTGAAAAATGAAGATTTTAAGTGATACATCTCTCTATAATTCTATGTCACATTCCATATACCCACAAGTCATACTTAGAGTCAAAAGCAAACTTCCTTTACTTTTAGAGAACTTAAAATAATAGATCTAAACAAGGCTGACCTGCTGAGAGTAGTGGTTGAGTGGTACTATTCAATCATTTTGCTGCTTGAACACACACACACACACACACACAAATAAACATACACAAGTAGGGTATTCTGGTGGTTCCACCAACTCTCCAGACTCCAAGCATCTGCTGGTAGTCAAATATTTCTATCAAAGAATAAAAAATAATAACTCAGGAATTATTAAAAGGAGAAAAATTTCTTAGGTTTTCACACCAAGGGGGAAATATTAATAATTAAAAGAAGAAAATAAAGCAGGCTACTTTACTAAGGATCTAAACTTACAAAATTTAGAATTCATTTATTATAACTTAAATTTAAATATTTAATTCTTCTATTGGATACTGAAATTAATATAATAATTTTATCCATATATTATATGTTCTCATATGAGTTGCCCATATTAGTCATTTAAATAAAACAATTACTGAAGTTCCTTTCTTGCAGTTGTCAGGTTAATAATTGTATTTGCATAATATGAATCATTTCATTTTTATACTTTCAGTGAGATAATGCCTAGTACCTTATTTTTATTCAATTTGACTGAACATAAAAATCTGTTGGCATAACGTTAGACACGACTTATTCTGTATTATAGAAGACATGTCAAGCCACACTAAAAATAATTTTTGGAGGATAATGAGAACACAACTGAAATGGCTGAAAAAGGAGAAAAACTGTCAGAACTAATTTTGAGTTAATATTGTAGGTTATGTTAATAATGAGCAATATTATACATAAATTCATCTTAAACATATGTAATTTACAATTTAAAATAAATTTGAAGCAGTTTTCACGTAATGAAGAGGAATGAATGTTTTGTTTCAGGAATTAATCTTTTTTTACTGGAGGAGCATAAGATATTGGGTTACCATAACTAAACATGATTTTTTAAGAACATACTTTAGTGTCATTTTTCCTTATTTCTTTTACACTATCACAAATTGTCACCTTTCAAAATGACTATCTTTGTTTCCAAAAGAACAGACAGTGAAATTGATGGCCTCCCATAAAGCTGTTCTCTGAGAAAAGTGTTTACTTTAATAAATATTTAATCTCCACTGAAATTTGATTTTAAAGCCATTTTATTTCCATAAATATCTTATTGCTATTGGCAATAAATACTCATTGAAAGAAAAATATTATCTAAGTTATATAGAAAATTATTACCTAACTTATTCAGTTAGATTTTTGACTAGGAAAGTACATTATGAACACAGAATTGGGAGTGAAAACTTCTATCTTCACTTTTTCACAAAATGTCCTTTCTTTGGTTAATACATATTGCCCTATGCAGAATCATAAAAGTAGCATGTCTTGTGTAGACTGAAAATGATATTGATAATTCTTGATACCTGCTCTTCTTTCCCAGAGTATTTACTGCAAAACTGGGAAAAAGGACTAAAGCTCTTTGTTTAAGTAGAAAAGAGGGCTTATCTTAGCTCAGGCTGCCATAACAGAATACCGTAGAATGGGTGGCCTAAACAAGAGACATTTATTTCTCACAGTTCTGGAGGCTGGGAAGTCCAAGGTCAAAGTTTGGGCAGATTGACTTTTTGGTGAGGGCCTTGGTCCTGGTTTGCAAACAGACATCTTCTCACTGTGTCCTCACATGCTAGCGAGAAGCAGCTCTGGTGCCTCTTCTTCTTATAAGGACACCAATTCCATCATGGGGGCTCCACCCTCATGACTTCATCTAATCCCCTCCCTAAGACCCCACCTTCTAATACCATAATATTGGGGGTTAGGGCTTCAACATATGACTATTGAGGAACATAAAACATTCAGTTCATAATAGGGATCTTCAGTATTTTCAAATTTTAATAGAAATCTGTAAGATATCTTTTAAAAAGGACTATCTAAATGTTTCAACATAATGGCAATATTTCATTGAGAATTAAAATACTACAGCCTCAGTGAAAAAGAAGGAAAAAGACACACACAGGTAATGTCCAGGGGCTTCAAATCTGAAATGGTGTGGTGACCTCATGAGAACAAAAGGAATGAGTCTACAATCAGATGGAAGGGGGACAGACTGTGAACTAAAATACTCCGTATGTCCTGGACTTCATGCGGTGGTGGATTTGGCTTTTAATGGCTGTTAATGTCCTTCATTTAAGAAATTCTCAAGTAGCAAAATTAATCGATGGACTTACCCATTTATTTGTAAAATACCTCTTGGTAGTAGATTTCCAGTTATAACTTCTTAAGCAAAAATTACACAGGAAAAGCTATAGTGTTTTTCAGAAAATTCATTGTATGGTTAAATACTAATTTTCTGCTTAGTCACAATTAAGATAAACATGTTATTAAGATGCTAACATACATAGTTTTCATAAATTTAGAGCTATATATAAGAACACATTAAAATGTTATAGTATTTTTACTTCTTATCATCTTTCATTGAAAACATTCTAAATTAATTTTCTCTAAATTAAATTTGAATAATTAGTGAGGTCTAATAGTCTAGACTGAATCTCTCTGAAATTGCTGAAGATGAAGGTAAGCTAGTGAATCAGCTATGAGACACACAATTTTCTAGGGTAGTGGTTCTATAAATGCATCCTGCAGACTAGTAGTTTCAGCATCACATAGGAACATGAGAGTAAAAACAATTATAAGTCAGAATCTATAGGGGTAAGGTCCAGCAACATCTTTTAACAAGCCCTCAGGTGATTCCAATGCACATAAAGTGCACTAATTTAAGGGTATGTTTGGACTAGGGTAACTTCTGAACCAAAATGGCATTAACATTTCCTTCAGCTTGACTAAACTTCAGACAGGCTTCTTCCTGACTATAGGTCCTTGGCCTTCCTTCTCCTAGATAATTTACTTTAGAAAACTTTCAGTTGCAAATTCTTTCTCTGCCTCTTTGAGATGTAGATCTTCTCCCAGCCTCTTGATAGTTGTAGACACAAGAATGTCTTTCTCAAGGACCTGGGAATTTGAAATACAGTAACCAATGAGGATAGTGCCCCAGTCTCTGTGGGAGGGTAGGAGCCTAACTTCTTAAGCCCCATTTAGCAAACACAGATGGCCTCATCCCATCTGACACCCTCACCCCTAATGTCCTCTAGGAGTTTTCCACTAGCTCACTTAAAAACCCTCTGATAGTCTTTTTCAGAGGACATGAGTTCAATCTCTGCCCCCTGTTGCAACAGACTTGAATGAAGTCTTCCTTGCCTGTTTAACTCTGTCCAGTGCAATTTTTCTTTGATACTTCTCATCTTTCTTAGTTCTCCAACATTGGATGACCCGCTTTAAAAAAATCCACTGTCCAGGCCCTGCTGACAGCCACACTTCTCCTGTTCAGAGTCTGGATTCAGCTTGATTCAGAAAGACTTAGATGCCATTTTGGGGTGTACACACAATAAAAGCATACAGGACACACAAAGTGTTTTTTTGCCATTATGATACAGCTAATGTCAGTCCAGTACCTGCAATATAAAGACAACCCTTCAGTCAATGGAAAAATAAGGATGCATAATAGTCAACATAGTGTGGTATTTAGAAGTTGTGTGCTTTGGAACCAGAGACATGAATCTACTATTTATTAATGGTGTGATCTTGTTCAGTTTATTGTACATTTTTAGGCATCAATTTAGTACTCTGAAAAATGATAATAATAATAATTTCGAGGTTTTTTAATGTGATCACACACATAATCTTATTTATCATCAAAATAACGTTATGAGGAACCATAATGATTGTAACTTGATAGATGAGTAATGGTTAACAGACTTGCCCAAAGCTGCTTAGCTAGAAAGTACCAGAGACAAGATACAGACTAAAAACTCTCGGATTCCATATTTTGTATACTGAAGCTGCAAAAATGAAACAATGTATGTAAAGTGCCTAACCTATCATTATTATACATTATAAAAAACTTTGAAGAATTATGAAATATGAAATATATAGATACTCAAACTAAGTAATATTGAAGTTTAAGAATAAGAGTGTTGTTCTAGTTTGAACTGTCACTGAAGATTCCACGGAGTAGGGGAACATGAAAACTAAACCCTAAAGGATGGATGTGTTGGATTTTTAATAAGCTAAGTAGGAAGATTGGTATTTTCTGTTTAAATCTTGAGCAAAGATTTAAAGAAAGAAAATATAAGAGGTATTCAGGGTAGAGAGTACGTTTAATACGTTATGGAGTACTCATTATGCTATCTGGCAATTATTGTTTTACATAGCAGGAGCTGAGACTCAGCAAACATTTGTATTCCTTTCCATGTGGATGATACAATGTATTAAATAAATGGTAAATGTATAAGTAAAGGAAGATTGCAGAGGTTACAGACAGGGAACCCTCTTTGAAGAATCCAGTTTGGGCTGCATTGAACAATGACTCCAAAATTTGAGAAGAAGGTATAAAATAGCACTGACTATGGAAATTTGAAAGAAGTAGTCAGTACAAAAAGCCATAAAGCAATGAATAGAATTATTGGTTAGTTATATAGGAGAATGATGGAGAAAGAAATCGAAGATGAGTTCCAGTGTAAAATAAAAGCTGAAATAAAACTTACGCAGTTTTCAATAGTGCCTGGCATACCACTATGATTCAGCTTAGGCAGTGAATAATCTAATTTGCTATATAATTTCCTTTCACTACAGGTGGTAAGGAGGATACATGTGTGTGTGCATATCCACAAACACACACACACACAAAGAGAGGAGTGGGGGGAAATACTGTAAACCAATAGCCATACTCATACTAAATATATACTAAACCAATAGGCCATACTCATTGCACGGTCTGACTACAAAAGAACTGAAATTCTAGAAATGCAGGTGACTTCCTTCAGGTAATTTATAAAGTTCCTTATCCCCTTGCACTGCTAAATCCATATTATTTTGCCCTGTGGACCTGTCAGGATTAGAGAACTTCACTTTTGTTTTCTCCTTTTTTGGAAAAAGGTGAGATTGAGTAGTAATATAAGTGCAGCCAGTTGTTCTAAAGTGATGCTGTTTTAATAGTTTCCAACCAAAAAAGATGTTGAGTAATGTCAAGATTGTGTTTAAGATTAATTAATGAGGCCCAGATAGAGCTACAGTATGAATAATGGATACTCAGTCCAGGGAGATGTAATTTTATTATACCTTACATTTAAACAGAAAGCTAAATAAGTACATGCTGGGATGCAGGCCTATTTAGAGTTCCCCAGCACTGTAAAAACTGGCAAGATTAGAGCTTTCCTTGGGAGAAGGACTCAGCAGTAAGTCAGGCTATACTCTAGGGAATCTCCTGGACCAATGCCAAACACAGAAATCAAAGTTCTCCCGCTACTAATTTACCCTGATTCAGAAGTGTAATATGCTATCAAAACCTACTGGGAAGTTAAATACTTGCTTATTTCAAAGTTATCTCCCCCTCTTTTTACTAACTTTAGGTACTTCAGACAATTTTAAATTCTGAAAGGAATACGATTAGAGAATATTATATCTAATAAAATGTAGGAAAGAACGGTGGAAAGAACACACTTTTTAGAGTGGCCTGAATGACAGTATGACTCTGTCATTAATTTACTGTGATATGAATAATTTTCTTTATGCATCTCAGCCTTAGTTTCTGCATCTGTAAGATGAAGCACTTGTACTAGAAAGTAACTTTTATGATTACGCTTATAACCAAGTTTAAATTTCACCAATGGTGACTGTTATTTAGGTATAGAAAACAATAAGAATCACTAGTTTTCACATTAAATAAGTATGAAGTGAAATCAACAAAAGCTCAGCATTTGCCTTTTAAAGTAGGCTCCCTTTTTTTTTTGTAGAAATAAGTAGTAGCCAAATGAATTTTAATGAAAAGTGTGTATAATATATTTAAGACAGAATACAGAATGTGGCCAAATAATGCAAGTGAATTACAAATGCATGGAACAACTTCATGGAAGTGCATGGAGGATTAGGTGCTGAGTTCAGTAACTTTGGAAATGAGTGGATACCATAAGACTAAAGGCAAAAATAACTATGGACATGCACTAAATCTAACTGATAAAGTTGCTTTCCACAAGAGTACGAGTTAACAGTTCTGAAGCACTATATGTGCATGCTGGAATTAAACACGATAAGTATGAATGGTGGATGGTGGGAGCCATGTTTCTCATTGTTGGAGTGGGAGGTTACAGACAAGCAACGGAAGGGGCTGGAATGACCCAAGTGATAATGGATGAGACATGGAGACATCAGTAGAAACTCAGGTTTAGCTTAACATAGATACAGATGGCTACATGTAGAAATGCTTGAAGATATGTGTATATACATGGGTTATCATACACACATATATGTAGTATACAAACATATATCTCCTTGCTTCTCTCAGCAAGTTATTGCACAAAATAGTTCTTCTCAAGTGCACATGGAACATACTCCAGAATACACCATGTCCTGGGCCACAAAACCAACTCAGTGTGTTTAAAAAAATTGAAATCATACAAAGTATGTTCTAAGACCACAATGGAATGAAATCAGGAATCACTGAAGAAAAAAATTAGCAACTTTCTATATGATCCAAAAATTCCACTCTATGGGATATGCCCAGGAGAAATGAAAACATGTTCACACAAAAACTAGTACATGAATGTTAATAGTAGCATTATTCATACTAGTGAAAAAGTAGAAACAATTCAAATGCCCATCACTTGGTAAACGGAAAATTAAGATGTGAGATATTCATAAAATGAAATATTATTCAACAATATAAAGGAATAGCATACTGATACATGCTGTAATATTGATTAACCTTGAAAACATGCTATGTGAAAGAAGTCAGTTACAAAAGAAAATATGTTGCATGATTCTATTTATATGAAATGTCCAGAATAGGAAAATCAATAGAAACCACTAACCGCTGGTTGCCTAGCGTTGGGGGAGATGGGGAAATGGAGAATGACTGCTCACAAGATTTCTTTTTATGGTGATGAAAATGTTACATGGTGGCAATGGATGCACAGTTCTGTGAATACACCAACAATAACTGAATTGTATACATTAAATGGGCCAATTGTATGGTACGTGAATTATATTTCAATAAAGCTGGAATACAAATTTAATAAGGAAAGTAGGAGCATGTAAAGATGTACTTTAAAATGATATGTTTCTATAAATGTGGACTTAATAATGAATAAATTTTAAATTGTATAGATCAGTGCTTCCCAAAATTTATTGTGCATGTATTGTGGGCCATACAAAAATAGGCCACAGCCCAGATTCATCCATGACTCAAGAACCAGGAATAGGTTTACCATTTTTAAATGGTTGAAAAAAAAAATAAAAGAAGAATAGGATATTTAATGGCAGGTGAAAATTATATAAAATTGAAATTTCAGTGTACATAAATAAAATTTTATTAGAACACAGCCACATGCTCGTTCATTTATGTATTGCCTGTGGCTGCTTTTACTACAGTGGCATAGTCGAGTAATTGTAAAAGAGATTTTGTGGCCCACAAAGCCTAAAATATTTACTCTCTGTCTTTTTACAGAAAAAGGAATTGCCAAATTTCTGATTCACAGAGAGTATTTTAAAGCAGGGAAGTAGAGAGCCAAGTGTGGTAGTGTATGTCTGAACTAAGGCAAGTGTACCGAAGATAAAAGGAGACATTGGATTCAAGTCAAATAGGACACCAGGATAATTACTCATTGATATTTCTCCCGTCCTCCTCTTCTCCACTGCCAGAATCATCTTTCTATAACAATCACTTCCTTCAATTACTTTAGTGATTACCAACATAAAATAAAAACCTCCAGAAATATGCAAAATCATTCATGACACATTTCAAAAATATTGACATATATTTTGAGAGTAAAAATTTTAAATATAAAGAAAAATACAAGTTAAACTGAAATAAAAGGAGTCTAAATTTTTAGAAGAGAATAATTTGACATTTGAGGATTAATGCTAACCGTCAAAAAATTGCATTTTATTGTGCCTAATAAAGAAAAAATCTAAATTACATTAGCCCTAAAAACTAGAAACAAAGATTAGTTTGCAAAATCAAATAGTTTTCCATTTCTTAAATGGTTTTGAAACCTTTAAAGGTTTCAAAATTTAGTCATTTCCACCTATCCACCTAAAAAGAATTGTAAAGCACAGAATTTGATTGATTCAACTCAGAAAATATTTCTATATACTAGTATATATGTTAATATATTATGAAAGTTAAGGTTTCTTTTTCCACTTAAAATCCTCATTTAATATCAATTTATCCAAAAAAGCATTTCTCCTCTCTCTAGTGAATTTGGAAGCACAGAATTAAAGTTGGCTGATCTAATAATTGGAAAGAATACACAATTGGAAAGAAAAAAAAAACCCATTTCTTTTCTATAAATAAACTAATCAAAATAATTGAATTAATTTCAATTTTCAAAAATTTGTTTAATAATTTCTGGCTACTGGATGATCAATTACCTGATTAAAAATTTAAGTTGAAATCCTTCATAATCCACGTAATTAAATCATTATTGCTGGTGACTTTAAAATGAATGGTATTTCATTACAGTTTCTATTTCAAATGAATATTTTTAGTTGTTTATAAAATAAAATAAAAAACCCAACGCCTCTGAATATTCTGAACAGCTATGGCATAGTAGATTCAGTTAACATATTTGTGATTATTATAATTTTCTAAACTCAACTCTAACTGGAACAACTAATTGGACAACCAGAAAACACTTCCTACCATTTTCCACATGTTCCTTTAGTTGGTTGAGCCACTACACTACCACTATATTTAAGGGTTGTGAGTACAATGAAAGTGACACTGATTTCACAACAGACCCAGTAGAACTACTATTAACAAAGCTTTAAATTACATAAATTACCACATGAAAGCTGAAAAATGTTTAATAAAACAGACTTTAAGTATGCTATAAAACATTTGGAAAGTACTGCCTATTTTGTTTTTGCGTTTGGGTTGTTTAATCTAACAGAATGTTCAAGTTTTAATTTTCAATAATTTATTTACTCCATAACTTCAATTCCTATTCAAAATTGCCCAATTTGACTAAAACAGTGACAGAACCACAAAATTAATGTGTTTCTCAAACACAAAATAAACACAAAGTGTCACATCCAATCCAGAATACAAAAGTCACTGCACAAAGCACACAGGCTTGGATAAAAATCTCCTGTAATAGAATTAGACTCCTGCACCTGCACAGTTTTAGACATATCTCCTTGCTATCCAATTGCTGAAAATCTGTGATAGAAGTTGAAAAACATTTGAGATTGTAAACATATGAACTGGGAAAAGCTTTAGATCAATTTTCAAATCAATATTTAGCTTTTAGATCATGTTCACCTAATGCATTTGCAGATTACGTACAGGCATTCTTTGTAGGTCAGAGAGTCGTAACCATTGCTCTAAGTAAAAGGGGTTTCATGTGGTTATCAGCAAGACAAACATTATTGGTGCTGACAAAGCAGTATTTTCTTGGCTACTAGAGCTAGACCTAAACAGTTACAAAAACACATAAACAAAACAAATAACACCAAAGAGACAGGGGGAAAAAAAAACGTCCTAGAGAAGAAAGAATTGTTTTTCTTTGGTGGGAGATCAGTATCTACAGTGTCTGGAAAAACCATTAAAATGAAAATATTTTTAACCATTGAATAAAACATTTGTTTTGAAATCAAAATAGAAAAAGGTAGATAAATCCAATAGATCATTTCTGTGATGTACCTTACACTAAATCAATTTGAGAGAGTTTAAATTTAGACTGTTTCTTCAAGTTACAAGGTAATTACTATATTTTTAAACTGAGATATATGTTACATCTATTTTTTAATTTTCAAAACAAGAGTTTAGGTACCACTTATGGGACATAAAAGTTAAAATATGTCAACATAAGAATTCCAATCAAATATTTCAATTTACTATGACTTTGTCTCATTTCATGAAATAATTCTTTGAGATCAAAGTGTTGGCTCTCTCCATGTACAGCTTCTGTTGTTTACCCTGAGTCATCTGTGGAAGATGCAGAACTTTATTGAATCAATATTCAGAAATATGGGTTTTGCTGAAGACTCTGTGGGAAACAGAGAGGTTTTACATTGCATACCACAAAATAAGTAACTTGGTAACAAATTTAAATTATATATTTCTGATAACACCAAAGTCCCCCTTCTGAAGCCTCTAAATTCTGCTTTGCTCCAGCCCCACTTCCTAGATTTTCCTTCCAAGCTCCTTCCCTTTCTCTTTCTCTGGCAGGAATTAACCATGTTTTAATGCCTCCATTCTTACAGAACATGCTCATCACCTGCCTCAGAATAAAATACAAGCTTCAGTCACCAGAATCTACCCTCTTTTGAAAGCAGCAAGGGGAATGGAAAGAATAGATTTATTTTACTCTGTCATGTTTTTAACTGTGATTCAGTAAGTTTTGAATAGCTAGAAGAGAGTTCAAAAGTGTGGAATAGTATTCTATATCTCACAAGAATATATCACAAGAGCGAGCTGAATAGTATCTATAAATTACGCATGAGAACCACTACTTTTATGCAAACCTAGTCAGTTACAGGCATAAAAATGTTTACATTATCACAAGTTATTTTAACAAATAAACCCAGAATGTAGAAAAATCATTTAAACTTGTAGTTTTTGGGAAAAAATAATTGAGTTTTGTAAATCTACTAAAAGAATTAATAACAACTTACACCTCAAATTTATACTCCCCATTTATTGAAAATTTTGAGCATCCATATTTTTTTCTCATCACTTTTTAAAATGGGCTTAAAATACTATATTTTATTTAAAACAAATAAAATGCCCTTTCTTAAATGTTGCAAAGATGGAAAAAACTTTAATTCACAGATTTAAAAAATGACTGTAAAATTCAAGACATTGGGTACAACATACATTCTAAAAGAACACTCAGTTGGAACACTGCCAGAAGAATACTATGTGATTTGATTGACTTTTTAAGAAACAGGAAGCTTGATGATAGAGATTTTAAATTACATATACTGCCTAACATACTGTGAGAGACAAATGTATATTGTTTAAAACGTGCAACAGTAAAATAAGAAACACAGATTCATGGTCCACAATCTATTTATACAGATGTTAGATGTTTAAGTAGAATTCTATAATATGTATAATTGTTCAAGTAAAACTGAAAAATCTGGAATATCAGTTTGCAACTACAGTGATATCTTTCTTGTATGTACAACAGATATTCTACCAGGACAATCTGTTAAACACTAAGCATTTGTGCACTGATGTCTTTTAAGCAATCAGCATCTTTACTGTTATTCACCACACTTTCCACGTTTCATTAATGACTTTCCATCCTACTTACAAGAACATAAGCAGGTGAATTAAGAGTCCTCCTGTTTTTTATCATTATACCTCAAACAATTTAGTACAGCCTAGCACACTGTGAAGGAAACTGAGTTGAATTGAATTTAAAAAAAAAAAAATTCAGGCTGACCTAATCCTATTATCTAGTATAGGTTCAGTGTCCCTTATCTGGAATGCTTGGGTGAAGAAGTGCTTCAGATTTTGAATTTTTTTTTTGTTTGGATTTTGGAATATTTGCATATACATAGTAAGATATCTTGGGGATAGGACCCAAGTCTAAACACAAAATGCATTTATGTTTCATATACACCTATACACATTGCCTGAAGGTAATTTAATACAATACTTTAAATAATTTTGGGCATGAAACAGAGTTTGTTATAAGTACTTATGTGTGGAATTTTCCATTTGTGGCATCATGTCGGCATTCAAAAAGTTTCAAATTTTGGAGCATTTCAGATTTCAAATTTTTGGATTAGGGATGTACAACCTATATTCCAAAACAGAAGCAAAAATGATGTGAAACTACTGGTGACTCAAAGAAACAAAGAAACTAAGATTAAAAACATTACACCTACTGACACACACACTATTCAAGTATATTTAACATTGCACAAAGAGGATAATATGATTTAATTACTGTAGCTTACATTAGTAACACCTGATCCAAATCCAATTATATAATATCTATTTTTTACCAGGTCAAATAGAAATAAAGTGTGTTCAATAAGTACAGGGTATACTTTAAAATAAATATATTTTCATTAAAAAGAATTAATTTTTAAAGAGTCTTCAGAGATATGATGGAGGGTAACTAAAATTGAAAGCAGCTATCAAATACATAAATAATCTTGAGTATTAAAAAATATTAAGGTTTTTATAGTTAATTGAGACTAGAATTCAATGCACTGAAAGTTCTTTCATCTGCACAGAAGAAAATAGAAAGTTTTATTTCTTTTATTATTACTATTACTATTATTTTAAATCAAGCTGTTCAGGCTAGCGGTGTCCCAGATACATTTAGGCAATATTATTTTGTGTGATAAATAATCACAAACCATAAAATTTTCTAGTAAAACTGGAAATTAAAAAATCAAATATACCACATATTAAGTGTATCTGGCTTTTCTATTTAAGGGTTTACTGACAATGCCAACATGATAGTTTATAATTATTAGTATTAATACCATTATTTTTCTTCATAATCATGTTCTTATACCACATTTTAGCCAGGACTTATCATTATATTATTTCAAACACTGAAGATAACATTTTTATAAATCTAAAAGTAACATGTCATTATTGAAAATTTAGAAACGTAAAACTTATAAAATTATACGTTTTAATCTCTACTCCAAAAGAAGCCTTTAAAAGTATTTTTTAATATATTTTTTCCAGATTGTCTATATTATACATTTCTAATAATTGTGAAACTTAAAAAAATTTGCCTTTTACATGTAACATTTTAATCAACATCTTCCTAAGTCTCTAAATAGCCTTCATTTTAAATTTTTAATGATTCTGTACAAATCCAATGTATGATTCTAGAATATTCTCACATTTGTGGCATATCAGTTATTTTCTTTTGTGTGTGGTGAATAATGAAAATAAAGCAGTGATGAGCATTCTAATAACTTAGTTTTTTTCTTCTGCTACTTTCTTCTGATTATCTTAGTCTGACTAACTAGTAAATGGCTGTAGCTATAATTTGGTTGCTGAAAGGTTTTTTGTTTTTGCTTCAATACAAATTATTAAATTACCCCCCAAAAGTCTGCACCAATATGTATTCTTTTTCAAAACTTGTGATATGTTCAGTACAATTTTATGTTCTAAGTAATCATAGCATAAATATTTGTGAAATATTTGTCTCTGGTGCTCAATACAAAATATGTGAAGTTGAGCCTAAAAATAAGTAATATTCTCATTCTTATACTCATTAATCTTATTTTTAGTATTAAAATATTTTCTCAAGAAAATTTCTGAAAGCCAACTACAATATGCCATTTTTAAATTTCTGTATTTCCTTCTGTAATTGACATGGAACAAAGACAGTAGAAGGAGGAATTTCCATGTCAAATACCAGGTGGCCAATGCAAATGTGACTAGTAAGAGAAACTTTATGTATCTGATAATTTTATAAAAACCATTGGGTTTACCAATGGTAAGATTTTCTGTCACTATATTCCATTATATCCAGTGAAACTTCACTAGATAATTTAAAGAGATTATACTAGGTCAATGTCTTTCATTGGGTTAATTCTCTCATATGTTCCTTTATACTTAGCAAGATTTTAACTTTGGTACTCACTTTTATTTCATTTTTAAAAATTTTTTTCTGTCTTTTCTCTTTAGCCAAAGAGATGATACAATGCAAAGATTATCCACATATTACCTTGCCAAATACTTATGAATATCCCACAGTTACCTTCTCATTTAATTTTGATATAAAATTTTCAAATTCAGTCATATAACTCAACTGTAATAACCTAATGATGACTTCAGGCAAAATGAACAATGTTGCTCATTAAATAATACAGTAAAATAATTAAAGGACAATGTAATATTTTATAAGTAACTGAGGTATTTCCCCAAGACTGACCATAAAAAGGAAGCTGTCAAAGAAGTGAGGTCAAAATAATAAGTAGAAAGAGAAGCAGACAAGGACGGGAAGGTCGGCCCAAACTAAGGGCACAGCACACTAAAAAAAGGGAAGAGGAGAAGGAAGAAGAAGGAAGGAAGAGGAAGAAAGTGGGGCAAGGAGAAGTAGTAGAGCATTTTAGGCATTTGGTGTTCAGGTCTTTATAATCTTACCAGTAGATTCCTTCAATATTATAATATTGTGGAATCAAGCTCTCAATTTATAAGACCAGCAATGCTTTCCCCAAATTAAAGCATGCCAATTAGCATCCTTTCTTTCTAAATAAATCTTGTAACGTTTATGACATACAACAATCATACTCTGAATTATTAAGAGACTCACTGGAATGCATAAATGGAAATTAAGCTGCCAGCGGTCAGCAGGCAGAGACACCAAGGAGAGATGAAAGTCATGCCCGGCCAGCGGATGTATAAAGAGGTCATCTGGTTAGGAAAGGCAGGTCTAGTGCTGCTAACATTTAATGTGTGAAAGTTGGTGCACGAAAAAATCTTGCCTACAATGTGAAGAGCACCTGCAGAGGTTAAATTAGGACAGAGGACAGCCCAGGTCCATATATAATCAGTACAATTCCATGGTTGATATCTGCACATTCATGTTATTTATGGCTCAGAATACACCTAAGCAGTAAAAAAGTACCTCTAAGAAAAGGGTCCAGGAAATTAAAAAAACAAAGGCCCAAGATGTATAGCACAACTCTCAAATACAGGTTGTACTCAATTCAGGGGCATCTAAAATGAGATACCCTAAGAGTTAGGGACTAGGTCATTAAATACTCAGTTGACATTGAAAGTCATGAATTTTTAAAAAATACATAAAAGCAAAACAACTCAACTTCTAGCTACAAACAATGCACGCATACATACATACATATGTACAAAAACATCACTCAGCTGGAGACATGGCTTGCAAAAGAGATACCCATGGCTCTACACAGTTCACTCAGCTGTTCAGAGAGAGCCAGGAATGTATCAAGTTTAATGACCATAGTCAAGGATTTTCCTCATAAGTCAGAAAAAATGATGTAAATTGAAAAGCTAACAGTATGAAAGGAATCTAGAAAACATATAAGCAAGACAGTAGTTTTTTTTCCTGTCAGGTGGTCTCACGTGGTCATATGGGAGCCTGGTCCACTCAGCCCTCATGTCCACACAGTGAACAGATGCATTGATCTACTAAAGTTTAATAGCACCACATGTTTCTCCCTGCTTTGAGTCTATTTGCACTTATGGGTCTTCAGAGAGTATTTTAACGACTCATTTAAGTGCCAAGCATCTCCTCCGTGTTTATATCCTTAAACAGAATTGTGAGAAATATAAAGACCCCAAAATTATAATCTCAATCTTCAAGCTTTTGCTACTTAAAACGATGCAATCCCCACATTTTTGTAGATGGAGAAAGGGGTGACAAGAACGGTTGTTTAATGTGAAGACGCAAATTACCTCGGGCAGCCAAGACAATACTAAAGAAGATTAATATGATAATATATTAAGTTACAGAATAAAAAGTCAATATACAGAAGTATTTGCCTTTATAGAAATTATTGACTAGTAAATTTTAATGGGTTTCTCATTGTTTCTTGCCAATGAAGTGTTTCGTTTATGTTTCCATGTCTCTGCATATACTTTAGTCTAGAATATTTCCTTCTTGTCTTCACTTGGTGAAAGAACGATTTGTCCTTTAGGATTCAGGTCACTCACTGTAAAGCTTGCCCAGTTCCCCAGGCAGAGCTGGTTGTTCTCTCATTTTATCAAATAGGATTTTATTTGTACCTGGATATACCATTAATTCTTTATATCACACTTCTGTGTTTGTATTTTGGCTGTTCTCACTAGATAAGGTGTTATTTTAAATTCTAAAAACATAACTTCTTAACCTCAAGCATGTAGTACAATGCCTAGAATGTAAAACTTTCTCAAATGAAGTGCATTTTGTAAAATATCCTGGGCCATCATGGGCATACTAAGGTGTACCAGACATAGTGCCTGCATTTAGTACACTTGCAAGTTTCTTATAAACATCTCTGGAGTAGAAACTTAAATCATGTTGGGAATTACAAAGTTACAGAAAAATAAGAATTGATCAGCATTTTCTAAATAATGAAATCAAAACAGTATATATAAAAGTGAATACTGGTGAAAATTAATCTGTGGTTTAAAGATTTTAAAAATGCATAATCATAAATCTGTTTGAGAAATTCACAAGATATATTAGCATCCTTGAAAATGCTAAAAATTCCCATAATAATGAAACATTCTCTAATTGTAATACTTCCAAAACTAATTTGGTCATAGATTGTGTGTGTGTTTGTGTGTTTATATATTATTATTCTATGAAGTTAGTCTTTCACAAAAGTTTTTTTACTCAAAAAATGTTGACATAAAATAAAGTAACTCAACTACAATAAGTGAGAATGGATAGATTAGCGCTCATATATTTCTCACTTCCAAGTTATTTCTCCATGTCCTTATCTAATTTTTCTCCCTTTGTCTCATTTTAGACACCTGTTTACTTTTTTAAGTCCATTCTATTTTTGCTTCTTCTGAGCTACAGCAGAAACAAGGAATATTAAAAATAGCTTTATGTTTTTTAGTTCATGGCTGAATTGCTCATTTATTCAGTATGCCACTGGCTTTGTGGTAATGACACCCTCAGGTGGCCCCAAAACAAAGGAAAACAAGACAAATGACTGACCAAGTAACAGCAAAACAGGAGGTTATCTGCTGAATGTTAGAAAACACTGAAGCTCACAGGCTGCTGAATTTATTATCATGTTCACCTTAGAATTATAAAAAATGTTTATCATTCTTTTCATATGCATTAGAAAGGTTATCTCCCACAAACATTGGGAAAATTTCTCTTTGGTTACATATATGTATATAATGCCTTATTTATTCCTGTGGTTTAAAAGAAGTCTAGGAAGGAATTATAGAACTCAGTAAATCGTACACAATTAAGCACTCTAATAAATCATTTTGACATAAAAATATTTGTCTCATCTCATGTGTTTTAAATATCATAGTGGAGATATATTAAACACTTATAGAAAACTATCATCATCCTAACCTCAATCAAGAGCATCCCATATACAAATAGCTGATCTAAAGTCATAAAATGGTTTTGAGTTCTTGATTTGACTCTCAGCTGGACTGTTATTAGTGTATAGAAATGCTACTGATTTGTGTACATTAATTTTGTAACCTGAGACTTTGCTAAATTTATTTATCAATTCCAGGAGTATTTTGGTGGAGTCTTTAGGGTTTTCTAGATACAAGATCATATCGTTGGCAAACAGGGATAGTTTGACCTCTTTTTTCCCAAAGAACTAAAAGTAGACCTATCATTTATCCAGCAATCCTACTAGTGGGTATCTACCCAAAGTAAAATAAGTCATTTTATAAAAAAGACACCTGCACCCGAATGTTTATCACCACAAAATTCACAATTGCAAGGATATGGAATCAGCCTAAGTGCCCATCAACTGATGAGTGGATAAAGAAAATGTGGTGTGTGTATATATGTACACCATGGAGCACTGCTCAGCCATAAGAAGAAATGAAATAATGTCTTTTGCAGCAACTTGGATGGAACTGGAGACCATTATCTTAAATGAAGTATCTCAGGAATGGAAAAACAGATACAAAATGTTCTCACTTATAAGTGGGAGCTAAATGAGGGCTATATATGGTCATAAAGTGGTGTAATGGATATTGAAAACTAAGAAGGGGGGAGGGTAGGAGATGGGTGAGGGATAAAAATCTACCTATTGGGTACAACATACACTATTGTGGTGACGGGTACACGAACAGCTCTGACTTCAACATTATACAATTCATCCATGTGACATAAAACACTGTGCCCCCTCAATCTATTGAAATAAAAAAATAAAAATAAAGTCATAAAAGATTCACCATCAATAACTGTAAAAATTGCACACCATGTCATCCTGAGCAGAGTTCGTAATTAGTCTGAGGCTATGGACAGAAGGCAACACTGAGTGTTTGGCTGACTGATGATGCCTGTGAAGCCCATAAACGAACATCTTTTTCCTTCAACAATGGAGAACTCCAGCCATGAGTGGTTCACAACGTAGGAGAGAGCATGTTGCATAATTACATGGGGGGCTTTTTCCCTCCTACTGGCAAGGACAATTATATAATCTTGACATAAAATGAATTCCAAAAAAACCTAACTCAATTTTCTGAGATGAAAGATGTGCAATAATTTAATATGCTTGTTGGTCAAATGACATCAATCATGATTTTTGTTCAAAATATTAATTAATAAACCAACCTCCACTTGTTTATGATCAACAAAGCCATCTATATGGTTACATGTACTCTCCATTTTTCATTTGAAAGTTTCTGAATGAATCAGATGGGCTATTTATTACATGTCAGGATTCATTCAACTAGTTTGACTTTAAACAATTTTTTACAACACAATATTTTATCAAGGTCATTAAATATGAAATGTTCAATTTCCAATCAAAAGTGTAGTTTATTATATCTCAAACAAGAAGCAGTAGAATTAATCAAAGTATGTGCCTAAACTATCCACAGTTTTGCCATCTTAATGGTAGCTTGTTTATGCCAGCAGCGAAGAGGCCTGAAGAGCGAGTGGTGATAAAATAGCGAAAGGCTTTTTCCACAGCTTGTTGAGAATTGAATATTTTTCCTTGCAAGAAGTGGTCCAAAGTCTGGAAGAAGTGGTAGTCAGTTGGTACAAGGTCTGGTGAATACAGTGGATGAAAGAGAGTTTCCAAGTCCAGCTGCTGTCGTTTCAGCAGCATTGTCTGTGCAGTATGTGGTCCAGCATTGTCTTGCAAGAGGATTGGCCTGTCTCTATTGACCAATCTCAGCTGCTTAATCGCAAGCATCTTCATCATTTTATTCAAATGGTCACAGTAGACATCTGCTGTAATTGATTGACCAGGTTTCATGAAGCTGTAGTGGATAATACCAGCACTGGACCACCAAACAGACACCATTAGCTTTTTTTGATGAATATTTGGTTTTGGACTGTGTTTCAGCATTTCATCTTTATCCAACCATTGTGCCGAATGCTTGCAATTGTCAAAAATAATCCATTTTTCATCACATATAACAATGCGGTGCAGAAATGGTTCACCTTTACGTCCTGACAGCAAAGAAAGGCAACCTTTGAGACGATTTCTCTTCTCACGCTCATTTAATTCATGCGGTACCCATCTATCCAGCTTTTTTACCTTGCCAATTTGTTTCAAATGGTCCGATATTGTTGGAATGGTAACATCAAACCTTGCTGCTAATTCACGCGTATGTTGAGATGGATTCACTTCCACTACAACTTTCAGCTCATCATTATCCACCTTGGTCTCAGGTCACCCACGTGACTCATTTTCAAGATTAAAATCACCAGAACGGAACTTCTCAAACCATTGACCCTACCATGTGTCTATTAACCACATCCTTCCCAAACACTTCATTGATATTTCAAGCTGTCTGTGCTGCATTGGTTCCATGACAGTACTCATATTGGAAAATAACATGAATTTTTGACTTATCCATGGTTTCACAAAAATTGCTCTAAAAAATTTTTGAAAGATAACCACAAGCCAAAATGTGCATTTGAAAGACTGAGTGAGGATGTACCTTCACAATAAACATAAAACAAGAAGTGTCAGAGTGAAATGTCAGAGATATCCACTGTCAAACTTAGTACTTAAGGAAATCAGACATTTCATACTTAATAACCTACATATTAAAATGTTCAGGAATGTCACTTCCCTCCCCTTAATCCCTTGGAAATTTAGCATGCAGAGAATATTTGAAAACAGATACAGCACATAAGGCAAATCTTGTTAATTTTTCAAGATGATGGCAAAGAAGGAAATGTTTTTAAAAACTCCTTTCACTTCTTTATCCCTCCCTCCCCCTCTTTCTTCCTTGTTTCCGTCTTTGTTCTTTTTATTCATTTGCATTCTTATCATATATTTGATTCAATATTGTGATCTCAAAGTGATCAGTAAAAAGTACTTGGATAAATCAATACTGGGAAAGGCATACATACATATTTCATGTATTTACAAGGGGAGGTAATCAAATAATTGCAGGAAGATTTCAAGAGAAAAAAATCCAAATGAAAAAGAATCTTACACATCATTTATTTTGCATATACTGACTTGAACTATTGTTACACAATATCTTTAAATTCCAGAAGTTATATGCATTGACAAAGAATTAAAATAAAACCTCACCAGAGATAATATGTATTTTAAACCTTAAGATGTACCTAGCATTTTATTAAATTTTAATCTGACAAATATTAATCTAAAATGTGAAATACAGTAACATTTTAATTATACATTTTATTTTTACTAGGTTAGCTTTTTTGATAAAATTATAATGCTGCAGTTTTATAATACTGAGAAACATGTTGATCGCTTGGCAAGTAAGAAAGGCACTTATTCATTGCTAAGCAATTTAGCCCAACTAAAATCTCATTATAATTCATGACACACTACCTCAATATTGCTTTGCTGCCCCAGAATTTTACCAGAATGCATAAATTGCCAAAAATCTCTCCAATTATGCAAGATTTTCAGACAATATTATAGAAAGGCCTCTATGTATTTTATTAGAGAATGAAATCTAGTTTTTAACCCAAAAGGGAAATACTACTCATCACCAATGTCAAGTTGGTTAGAAAACGAAGCGTTCTTTTTTTCTTTGGGAACCACCTATTGTTGGAAATACTCATCATACAAGGTGATTGGAAGCTTTCTGTAAACAGACTATGGCAAGATGTATTGGGGTAGATCATACCGGGAAAGCATGTGTGTGTGTGTGTGCACGTGTGTGTGCAAATGCTTGTTTCTAACAGAATTACATATTAGTAGACAGGCTAGAATCTTGATTAGTTTAAACTTTTTTTCCTGTTTTTACTTTTTATTTATTTATTCATTTATTTTAAATTTGTATAAATTTAAGGGGTACACGTGTTTTGTTACATGGAACTTCACAGTGGTGAAGTCTGGGTTTTTAGTGTAACCATCACCCAAATAATGTACATTGTACCTATTAAGTAATCTCTCATCCCTTCACCCTACTCCCATCCTCCCACCCTTCTGAGTCTCCAGTGACTATTATCCCACACTCTATGTCCATGTATCCACTTTATTTAGCTCCCACTTATAAGTGAGAACATGCAGTATTTGACTTTCTGTTTCTGAGTTATTTCACTTAAGAGAATGGCCTCTAGTTCCATCCACGTTGCTGCAAAAGATATGATTTCATTCTTTTTCATGGCTGAATAGTATTTCATTTTCTTTATCCAATCATCAGTTGATGGACACTTAGGTTGATTTCATATCTTTGCTATTATGGATAGTGCTATGATAAACATACAAGTGCAGGTATCTTTTTGATATAATGACTCTTTTCCTCTGGGTAGATACCCAGTAGTGGGATTGCTGGATTGAACAGTACTATTTTTAGTTATTTGAGAAATCTCCATATTATTTTTCACAGAGGTTGTATTAATTTACATTCCCACAAGAGTGTATAAATGTTCTCTTTTCTTGACATCCTCTCCGACATCTGTTATTATTTGAGTTTTTAATAATAGCTATTCTGACTGGTATAAGATGGTATTTCATTGTGGTTTTAATTTGCATTTCTCTGATGATTAGTGATGTTGAGCACTTTTTCATATGTTCATTGGCCAAAACAGGGTAACAATCACGCAATCTTAAGAGCTTATTCCTCTTCTTTCTTTTACAAAAGACTAGAAATATTTTCTGCTGTGAATTTTTCTGTAATAAGTGACCCTAAATCAGTACATTTATTGTTCAAATATAAGATATTTAAACTAAAGTATGCATCATATTTAGTGGAAGAGTTTTTATTGCTGTATTTTAATTACAGTTATAAAAAATAAGAAATTAAGCTCGAAATTAATTTCAATCCTAATTCTATTTTATCTCATATATTTAATAAAATCAGATGTTTGTGGTGTGTAATAAAAACAAGATTAAAAATTTACCTAGCCTTCATCTCCAGAGATACATGCTCACATTAGAATATAATATATGAAATACGACACCTGAAATACTAGATACTAAAGGAAATCTGGACAGTTGTGATCTATATACAATTTTTTAAAGGAAGAATAATCATAGAAACCATCAATTTAGACCAAATTTTCAATGCTCTATATAGAAAACTGAGTCACAGAAAGATTAGCTGATTTATCAAAGATGACATCATGGTTAATAGTATAGGAATGGCTGATGTTGAGGTTTTGCTAACTCCCAGTTTAATACTGATTATATTACAGTTTTCTTTCCCCCCACTATCAAAATGAACTTTTCACTGGCGACTTAAGGAGCAAAGTCCAAGTGGTTGGCTTGAACTGGATGCCAACATTTGAATAAAATATCGTGCCCAAGAAAGCTAACACCATGACTGGCCAGGTTTGAGTGTTGTTTTCTGTCTTTACTTGCAGAGGGAGAGGCTGTGGTAGCACTGAGACAAGTGGACTCATCTGAAAATATGAATGTGATTTCCACAAAAAGATGATATATTTTAAACCAACAGACTGTGTGTGTCTGTGGAGGGTGAAGGTGGTGAGCGTGAAGTAAATACCCACCGTAAGCAGCGGTGTTGTGACTGTCAGTATCTGCCCAAACACAACCAACTGCTGTCGTCAACCTGATGGCTGTTTTCATTCTTCATTCACACCATGCCAATCGGCTATTTCCCACGTCTCTCCAATATTCTGATATCAGTTATTATAGGTGACCTTAGTCTGCTGGATACTTTGTTTGGAATGAAAGTTAAAGATTCTAGAGGGGGTTTAGTGAAAGAACTATAGTTTTAATGGTGATGTTAAGGTAGTTATATTTTACAACCAAAAAGGCAAATTGTTTAATATTTTGCAGGATATATTACTAATTGTAATGTTAAATACTGGATAAGGTTGGTCTGTATTAATAATAAATAATAATAATAATGAAAATAAATAAATGAAAAATCTTTAGTATATCAACAATGATACCATAGACCTAACTCTATAATACTCATTGCTACTGTTTACTGTGCTATAAAATGACTATAATAAATTGGGAAAAATGACAATGTGCCTACATGTACAACAGACTCCATCTCGTGTAATTAGTAGCTACATATGAATGATAAAATAGAAAAAAGGTTTTGTAGATTTTGAAGATCTCTAACTTCTTGTTTTACCTGAGTCCTTCAAATATTTACCCTTAATTCTTAGGCAAGTAGTTATCAGATCTTAACTTCCAAATGAAGTTCAGGTTTAGAGAGAAAGTTAAATAGAAACAATCACTTAATCACAATATTACGGATCTGCACCTTGTGCCACATTTAACACACTACATTTCAAAAAAAAAAGGAATATCACAATGTATGAGAGCAATGTACCAAGAGAAGATACACAAGTAGCAGATGATATGGGAGAAAGATGGTTCGAGGTCTTGAAAAGTTATATAACTGTAAACAGATAAAGCTGTAAAAATAGAGTGTGTAGTATATGAGGGAAGTAATCTTTAATGTAAAGGAAACAATAACAACAGAGATGGAGCCATCTGTTTGTTCTAATGTTCTCTCTCTTCAAAATTCATTTCTTCTGTGAACCAGTTTTGTTTTTTTTTTTTTTTCCCTTAAGAGAAGAGGTCTCCCTCCGTTGCCCAAGCTGGGGCGGTGCATCATAGCTCATTGCAACCTTGAACTCCTGAGCTCAAGGGATCCTCCCGTCTGGAACTACAGACACACTCAGTTAATTTAAAAAAACAAATTTCTTTTAGAGAAAGATTATCACTATATTGCTCAGGCTAGTCTAGAACTCCTGGCCTCGAGGGATCCTCCTGCCTCGGCCTCCCCACGCGCTGGGATTAGTGGTATGAGCCACTGTGCCCAGCCTGTTTTGTTTAATTTTATTTTCTTGTAAATAAGATAGTGTTGCCAGAATTATTTGTATTCTTCCTCACCCCCACCACCTAACTTCATCTACAACTTGGTAACATTGTAAAAAATAAATGAGCCAAAGAGAAGGAGAACGGGGAGGTGAGTGCAAAGATGAAGACAAAGATGCAGATGAAGAAGAAGAAATCAGCAAAAATAAACAAATTTAAACTAAAACACATTTTTTAAATTACTAGGATTTTTAAAAATTACTAATATAATTTAAAAATTTTTAAAATTACTAATATAAACCCCCAAATTAGAATTGGCTATTAAACACATTTTTTCTGAATGATTGACTATTACTGAATCTGATTTCCTTTCTTTTTATGCCAGTTCAGAATCATAACACTTTTTACACATTGCAGTAAAGATAATTCACGCTTGCTCATGCTTTGTATTGTGGCCAATATACAGACACATAGATCACTTTGGATAGACTGCAGCGTGGTGATATTCGCTTTGATAGTGGCCATTCAGAAAGCCATAGAAAAATTTAAAAATAATTGGCTCCATGTTTGGTATTTAAATGTAATAAGCTAAATAACAAAACTCCAATTCATTTCATTCAGACTTTTAAAAAATATCTGGCACGAGTGTTTTAAAAGCAGTTAGTAAAAAAGTTAATAAAAACAGTACATATTTACAAAAGCAAAATTAATGGCATGAACCATGCATGAGTGGTAAGGTATTCTGTTAAGTGATTAAAGATGTTTTCATTATTTAATGGTTGATATTAACTAACAGCAATATTGTACAATTCCAGTAGCACCAAAGATAAATACACAAGTAATAAAGAATTAAACAGGCAATATCCAACAGCTCCAATTTGGCATAATAAATTTATATTTTATTGCTTTCTGTGCTTAATAAGAATGCTAGGACTCATTTGTTTCAAAGAATTTCCAAATTTTAGCCAAAATGACTCTAAGATAATAACAAGTTCCTGAAACACAAATTAGAGCATTAATCTCTGTAATCTTAGGGTAAAAATTACATCTAATCACCATTCTTCCATTAGACTTATATGCTGCAACACTGATTCAATAAAACTGCCATCCAGACAGGGCAGTTTGATCAAGTCGAACATTGCTAGCAAAAGAAAAACTGCTGCTGCCACTGCTGTTTCTGCATTGAAGATTGGAAATAATGAAAGCATTTCACATCCATTTGCTCTTGCATAAATACATAGCACCCTGAGAATCTCAGCAATGGCGCAATTACAATTTGGTTGTGTTCACCCAAGTATAAAAGTCTGTAGAGGCTGCTTTATTTAAATATGAGCAGTCAAACGCACAGCTTAAATATTAAGTGAACAATTTATTTGGGAAAGTGTTATTGGGACGAAGAAGAAATAAAAGTCTCACTGTCATAGGAAGTACAAATCGGATGACTTTTAAACTTAATTTTGTGATTACTGATATAACATTTTGCCAAGACTTTGGAAGATGGTTGAATTTCATACATAAATGAGGTTGAAGAAAGGGATATACAAAGAAAAAAAGAATAAAAGAACATAAATTATTTGGGGAACCATGACTTGAGTAATTTTGAAGGGAAGAAATAAGGATAGGTCTCTGCTAAAGGGAAGAACACTTGGGACTCAGGCATAAGCAGGTGGTCCCGTTATGCCTAACCACTTGTCAGGATTAAACTTGAGTAAATGGTGGAAATGTAATAGGATTGTTAAAATATGTAACGGTAGCTCTGCAAATTTGGAATCTACATCATTGTTCTAGCTATTATTCAATAATATAAATTACTTTTATTAAGATATACAATTTTTTAAAAAAGCAACAAAGGCTCCATGACTAGTTTACTCATGACAAAACTGTTCCCTTTTTCTCCCTGTCACAGAGAGCCTACAGTTTTTCACCAGACTCTGTCTATAGCACTCTTCCTCATTTTTTTCTACCCATGTCTGAATCTTCTAATCTGCAGTTATGAATTCCTGAGACAGATTGAACAAGAGTCATACCATGGCCTTATGAAAGAAAAAATATCTCTGCCATAGCACACAATGATGCTGTAGATGCATAAATACACACAGGTCCAAACTTGACGCATCACCCCAATTTTAGTCACTGGGTCTTTGCTTCACTGCCCACAGCCCTTTAACCCCAAACACCATCAATCTGCACCTCCCTCCTCACACTCCCGAATTGGCTCCATAATGTGGCCTTCAAATTTCCACTGTTCTCTGACTTTAAAAACTTGAATTCCAATGAAAAAATTTCCAACAAAGTTGGAAAGGTGCAGATGATTTCACTGGAAACTTCCACCAAATAGCAAGGAATAGTACCAATTCTACACAAACTAGAAAAGGAGGGAATATTTCCCAAGTCATTTGTTGAGGCTAACAGTTGCCTGGACCAGAGAAAAGATATTTCAAGAGAGAGAGAGAGAGAAAAGAGTTACAGACCAATATAACTCACGAATATAGACACAAAAATATCAATAAAATAGCAGCAAATATTATCCAGTAATATATAAAATGCATAATACATCATAACCAAGTATTCCAGTAATGCAAGGCTGGTTCAATTGAAAACTAATCAATGCAATTTATCATACCAAAAGGCTATAGAAAAAAAACCCCACAAGTAATCATCTAAATAATATGTAGAAAAAATATTTGAAAATAATCGACATCCATTTATTTTAAAAAGACACAGGAAACTAAGACTAAAAAGGAATTCCCTCAATCGGACAAACAGCCTCTATGAAAAATCTATGGTTAACATCATACACGAAGGTGAAAGACTGAATGCTTTTCCCCTAAGACTGGGAAAGAGACAAGGATATTTTCTCTTGCCTCTCCTAATCAGCATTGTACTTGAGGTACCAGCCAGCGCAACGAGGCAACAAAGAGAAACAAACAAGAGGCATCAAAATTGAAGAGAAAGACATAGAATTTTATCTATTCACAAAATCCCAAAGAATATACCTAAAAATTTTTAAAACAAGTGAGTTTAGCATTGTCATACAAACTAAGCAAATCTGTAAAAGGCAACTTATTTATATATATTAACAATTAACATTAGGAACTTTAAAAAAGATTTCTTTTAGAATAGCACCAAAACCATTAAATATGTAGGTATAAATCTAACCAAATATGTGCAGAATTGGTATGCTGAAATCCGTAAAATACTGATAAAAAAAGAAAATGTAAATAAATGGAGGTATATATAGTTTTCATGTTTTAGAAGACTCAATATCAGGAAGATGTAAATTCTCTTCAAATTAATACATTTTTGTAGAAATTGACAAGCTGATACTAAAATATATGAAAAGGTAAAAGAATTAGAGAGACTAAACATTTTTTTTAAAGAACTGTGTTTAAAGACTTGCACTACTAGATTTGAAGACTTACTGTAAAACTACAATTATCAAGACCGTGGATATGGGTAAATGGATGGACATAGAGATAAGTGAAATACAATATAATCCAGAAATGCATGTATATGCAGATATGTGTATATAAAATTGATTTTCAACAAAGTGTAAAGGCAATCCATTGGAGAATGAATATTATTTTCCACAAGTGTTGCTAGAACTAATGGGTATCCATATGCAAAAAAGAGAGAACTACCTATACTTTGCACCTTTGCATCACATAAAAAATTTAAATCAAAATAGGTCGTAGACACAAATATAAAACCAAAATACAAAACTTTTAGAAGAAAATATAAGAAAAAAATGTTAAGACCTAACATTCAGCAAAGATTTCTTAGATATAACACCAAACATGAATCATTAATGACAATAATTAATACACTGTGATGAAATTTAAATTTTCTGCTCTTTCAAAGATGCTGTTAAAATGAAAAAAAAAAAAGCTACAGACTGGAAAAATACTCGCAGAACACACCTGTAGTAAAAGACTTGTATCCAGAATATACAAAGAACTCCTAAACCTCAATAACAAGGGAAAAAAAACAATCAGAATAGAAATGTCAGCAGAGAAGATATATGGGAGGTAAATAGACAGATGAATATATAGTCATCAGTATTAATCACCAGGTAAATGTAAACTAACATCATAATGAGCTATCACTATATACCTATTAGAATGACTAAAATAAATAAATATTGACAATATTAAGTGTTGGTAACAATGTGAAGCCACAGGAACTCTCTTAACATTACTGATGGGAATTCAAAATGTTACCACCACTTTGAAAAACTGTTTAACAGTTTCTACAACACTAAATATGTACTCACCATACAACCCAGCAATCCCACCTCTAAGTATTTGTCAAGATAATTAAAACACATGTTCACACATAATTTATGTACGTCTGTGAAATGTTTATTCATAATCCCAAAACCTGGAAACGACTCACATTTCAACAGGTAAGTGGATAAACAAACTGTGTTATGTCCATTATAAAAACACTATTTGGTAATAAAAAAGGAGTACGAGGGTTCCCCTTTTTCAACAAAGTGATTATAATCAACAATAAGTTAGGGTGCACTTTACAATGACTGAAAGAGTGAAATTGGAATGTTCCTAACACAAAAAAATGATAAATGCCTGATAAGTATCTGCTACTAAACATATCATGTCTGACTTCACATTATTTATAACATGTACATTGCATCAGATAAATCTTCAATAAATGTTCTGTGCCATAGAATGAGTTTTGGAAGCCTGCCAATTACTACATATAATCCATGTCCTAAGATTCTCACATTCTATGGGGAGACAAAGATTTAAGTAACTACGACATGGCATGGTGTGTGCTATGAGGGAAGGAATCAGAGAATACTATGAGAAAAATGGAGGGAAGATCTTCTTACCCGTAATTGAGGAAATTGTGAAATGATGTCACCTGAGTTGGGTTTAGAGGAACGAATGGAGATTAGCCAAGGAAAGAGATGGGGCAGGCGATTTAAGCAGAAAACGCACTGTGTCCAGAGACGGGGTGTTAGAGAGCATTGTCCATTGGGTAACCCATAGCAGGCAAGTGTGAGATTTAGGTGGACAGCTCCAGCGAAAAGAACTGGGCTGGATATCAGTAGCCATTTAAGAACAGAAAGGTAATTATATCATTTAAGTTTTTGAGAAAAATGGGAAGGCAGTAAGGCTGAGAAGGTAGTAAGGCTGAGGATATACCTTGGATAATACCAATATTTAACCAATGAGTACGGAAAGATGAGACAACAAAATCAAGAAGAAATCCAAGGAGGGGAGAATTTGAAGGGATAATTTCTCAATAATTCCAGAAAATAGAATGCCCTATTCCCTCTTGTGCTTAATTATGGACATCAATTTTTTTAAAGGATAAACTACCATGTAGAATATCTTTTAAAAAAAATCTTAAGTGAGTTTAATCTGGGGTTAAGGAGGAAGCACTGATCTGAAATATTATGCAAGATAAGAGACACTTTTAAATTTACCTAGGTTTCTTGAGATTAAAAGACAAAATATCACATTTAGACTCCAGGCTTCAGTTATTTCCTGCGAGACCTTAATATCATGAGACAGCCATGGATTACTCTCCTTTGAAGTAAAATGGCATGTTGTGAATAGAATTACTATCTGAATGTGTGATTATGTGTTAATTAGAGTGATCATGGTAATCATTTCACCATGTATATGTGTATTAAATCATCACGTTGCACACCTTAAATATACACAAAGTTATTTGTCAATTATACCTCAATAAAACTGGAATAGAATAAAATAAAACTTTTATGGGGAAGAGGAGAAAAACCACAAAGGAGTATTTCCTATTTGTTTCTTGTATGTAATTTTCTTTGACTTGTAAGTATATTTACCCATTTAGGACTCATCAAAATATTCATATATAGCTGATAGTGTTTCTAAAAGATGGGCATACTAATTTCACAGGTATGTATATATCTGTGACTTTGACAAAGTGATAATTATTAACTGGTTGTTGCTCATATTTTAGATATTATCCTCAGCTGCCTTGTCTAGTACAGTGGTTCTCAAATTTTTGCATGTATTAAAATCTCCTAAAGTGCTTATTAGGAAACAGATTCTAATATTCCACTCCAACAGGTTGTGATTCAGCAGATCTGGGTGAGGCTGAAAATCTGCATTTCTAACAAGTTCCCATGTGATGCACAGGTAGTAAATGACAGAGCTGGGTTTGAAGCCAATGTGTCTAAGAAAGGAAAATATACCTTTTTTAATTCAAAATGTTATGGGGGTACAAATGTTTTTGGTTATATGGATTGCTTTTGTAATGCTTGAGTCAGGGCTATAAGTGTGCCCATCACCCAGATAGTGTTCATTGTACCAGTTAGGTAGGTTTTCACCCATTTTCTTCTCCACCCTCCCCCCAAAACATACCTTTTGAACATTTTTCATACCAGCTTTAAAAATCCAAAGCTATAACATCATAAAATAATTCAGCGAGGGGTTTATTAGAATTGAAACTTGCAGATGCAGAATGTACAATCTCTGCAGGGGCAATATTGCTCTTGGCTATTTAAGAAAGTGACATCTCACACTATTTTCCACTGTGTTTGATATTCATAAGTTTAAAATAAATAATTGCATGACACTGAGCATGCTCTTATATAAACAATATTGTGATTTTTATAGTTCCTATTGTATACTTTCAGTAAGGTCAATACAGTATATTAGTCTTTTTACATGCTGTATTTATCTCCAAATAAAATAATAATTAGAATTATAGATTCACACCACTCATCTCTTCAGTTTTCTATCTGCTGCTGTAGCTCTATAAAAAGATAGATTAGGGAATGAACACTTTCTAACAAATATAGCCATAACAAAACTATCTGAGCTCTCAATTTGGAAATGCTCATATTTAATATTTTTTTGGTTCTCTGCACATTGATTGCCATTTACTTAGTGGTAATGTCTAGCCACTTGGCAAAAAAAGGTATGATTTATATATAGAGATAGCGTGGTTAAGAAAAAAATGATTTTTATGTTTATAGATAGCATGTTCCGAAACATTCCAGGGTAACCTATTCTAAACAAATTCAAAGTCAAAAGATACAATAAACAACCTTCAAAGCCATTGTTCTATGCAAAATAACAGCCTGTAAATGACTCCCGCAATTTAGAAAACCCTCAGTTATGGCTGGAATTAATATTCAGCACAGATTCTTGGTTCTTCCTTAGGAAGTGCACTGTTAACAGGCTAAACATTTTGCCAATTTATGATCAGAATTATATCATACATAGGATATATAATACAATCATATGACCAATGAGACAACATTTCAGAATTTCAAATTTAGCCCTATGTAGTTTTACTGATTTTTTAGAAAACACACTTTCAATGCCTAGAGCTATTTTCCCAAGAAGAATTCAACAATGGATAGAAAATCCATTTTATCATGTACACAAACATGTATTTATTATGTCAGAAAGTGGCAAGCAATATAATTCATCAGTAGTTAGCTTTCTTTGTATTGTGAAAGGCATTTGAGCCAATCAAGGTAGAAAAGTGCAAAAATTGTGCATTTCCTTTAGATTAGCCAACAAAAGTATTTCCTAATCATCTGAGTGAACTAGATAGATGTTCTGCACGGATAACATTGGTTGGTTAATTTAAACACTTTCTGTTTCATTGTGTTTATTATTACTATTAATAGCTAACATTTACTGAATGTTTAATATATGCCATGTCTTTTGTGGCATAATTTGTGCTAACCAATTAAACGGTATTTATCAATTTAACATGAGGAAATAGAGGTTTGGTAGCAACAAATAACATTTTAAATATTATATAGCTACTAGCTGCAGAAATATTATTTGAACCTATTATTAAAACATTATTCTATATTGCTTGTCCCATACTTGAATAATTAGTCTTAGTGAGTCCATAACTATCTAAAAAAGCATAATCAGCAGGAAGACCAAAAATTTAGTATATTTTCCTCTGTCATCCAAAAATGTATAACAATATTCAATATTTTCTATTTGAGTTGAAACAAATATATTACCCATGTGTGGTAATTTTATATTTCAACAAGCTTTTTACTTCAAAAAAGTAGAGAAACATACAGATAATTTTAGGCCCTTGCTATTTAATTAATTTTGAAAGGCTTGTATGAATTTATGCAATCATCAATAATGCATAAATGTATGAATTTTAGTCTTTCAACGTTAGAGTGTGTGTTCTCATACTTGTGGAGGAGAAACTTCTTATATAATCTGTTAATATTAAGTGAAATAATTTATATTCCTGAGTATTTTATTTTAATTGGCATATAAGCTTCTAAGTAATTTTGTGAGACTCACCAAAGGCATATTTTTAAAAAAGATATTTACCTAAAATATTTAATGTAATTAAACTACAATACTGAAAATTATAAATATATGCTATTATCTAGGCATATGGTAGATTAACTTTCCACTAAATTAGGTATCTAAGAATATCAAGAGAGTGATATTTTGCTATTTGTTCAAAAAGTAAATACAAAATAAGTGATTTTCAACCTTGTTGATTTTTATTTTCTTTAGTATAATTTATTGTCATATTTCCCAATTATTTTTCACCATAAATATATATTTAATTTATAGTCAGAAAAAATTGGTGTGCTCAAAGTGTATTCATTGGAATCCCTGAGCTGGAGGTGATCTATTGAACTCCAAGGGTTTTCAATCTTTTTTGCAATAATTTTTTTTCCAAATAAAATGTTTTTTGGAACCCAAAATGAATAAAAGCAATGAACATACACCTCTGGTATATAAACTGCTGTGGTCTGTGAGGAACACTTAGTTCCTTGTAGAACCCCTAAAGCATCTCCGTGTTCTGACAAAAGTCATTACTGAACTTGCTCTGCTGACATGTGTTCCAGACCTGATTGCCAGGTCAGCCTGCTCTCCGTCTACTCAAAATTAGAAGGCATCACATCCTAACTTAAAAAAAAAAAAAAAAAAGATAGCTTTATTTTATATGGTACATTTTGTCTTCCTCAAATAAAACGTAATGTGTTTAAAGGGGAGGTACGAGGAAGAACACGGAACCCCAGGCTCTGTGTGTGGAGCACACTGAAGGCCTCACCTTCTACTCCACCTGCTCCTTCACTCCTACAGCAGAGGCTGAGGCCGCACTGCTTTCTGAGGCTATTCATAATGAGACATGAGTTACTCTTGTAAAATTTATAACAGAAATAAGCACATGTACATATTACCTATATGCAAAATCCAACCCACTTGAAAATGAGCAGATCCAATTTGCTAAAATTAGATATAAATTAAACTAATACAAGGCTTTAAACAATCAAAAATATTTCACAATTTTATTATACTTATCTCAAAATAATATTTTAAATTTTATTTTAAAAAATCAAATTAAATTAAATAGAGCCAATTGTCTTTTTGATTTTTTACTTGATTGAATTGCATAGAATAGAGGTAGTTCATACACTTAGAAAAGTAATTATCAGTATCTAGCTGGTCATAACTTTAGTCTTTGATCTCAAGATTTTTTTAAAATGAAGAGTGTATTGAATGATATAAAAGGCATTTTTTAGGTTAAGTATATGCTAACAGGCTTACATTAATGAATCAAATTTCTTTAAAGGGGACATAATTTTAAAAATTCATAAAAACTGCTGCTTAACTCGAAACATTTTTTCATGATTATTATCTTCAGATTTCCACAGTTCACTGGTGAAGTTTTCTTCCTTTCTTTCTAAATTTTGACTATTATATCTAACATGTATTTATATAGAAATTCAATTTTAACGACATTGCTTTTTGCCTTTGTGCGGTATGGAGTTTGCAGATTAAAGTAGTGTGGAATAGAGAGTAGCTTCCTCAAATCGATGCAAATGGTGATCACCCATTACAGCAAGAAGTCTTTTTTGTTTTTTTGGTTTTTTTTGTAATGCTTAACCCCTTAAAACAGAAAACATTCATTTTACAAAATCTGTTTCTGAAGCTATCTGAGCTTATGGACAATTGGCATGTTCTGTGAAAATTTAAAACTATGACACAGTAGCCTATAATATTGCACTGGATATGGAAAAATTTGCTTAAAAACTGTATTTATGTAAAGACAGGGTTTTTAGAAATTTTTTTCCAAAAAATATTCACAAGTTCAAAATTGTTCCTCCCAAAGTATTTTAGGGGAAATAGATGGAAAAAATGTACTGCTGTTTTCTCCTTTCATTTCTAAAGAAACACGAACTTGTATGAATTAGTAAAATATCTACCTGAGATACACCAAAACACATCTTGCCAAAATTATAAATTTCATGAAAATCTGAAGAGGGCTTTCCACATCCATTAGCAGCAGAAGGATAGGAGAGAACCTACCAGTGTAAGTTTTATTCTGTAATGCATAAGAGACGAAATAAAATGGGACGGCAATGGGAAGGGGAAAGCAAGGACAATTTCCGGGGTCATGGGAAGAAAATAAATGGTCTGATCAGTTCCTTAGTTAATAAGGAAAAAATTCTTAAAAGGCCTTGGCCCCCCCCGCCTCAATCTAGGAGGAAAATCTTCTGCCCTTCTTGCTGCCAGTTTCCTGAAAACTCTGCAGCTATAATGCCCCATTATCTTTCTTGCTTCTTAGGAACGTGGAGATATCACATCTGGTGTGTGGTGTGGAGTTAGATAATGGTGATAATTAAGGAGAAAATCAACTTCTGCCAGGGCTACCTTTGGTGTGAATAATAATAATTCTACTATTGAACATAAATAGCACATACTATGTCCAGGTACTTTACATTATTAACTTACCATGTGTTAATCCACAAAGTAACCCTATGAGATACAGACTTTCAATATCCCTATGTTACACATGAGGAGTCTCATGCAAAGGGAACAGTCACTTGCTAAGGACAATGAGTGTCACAGCCAAGATTTGAACCCAGGCCTGTTGGCCCGAGAGCACACCAACTCATCAAATGCAGTGTACTAAATCATTCCAGGTACAGGTATATTCTCAGCAGATAAATGGTTATCTGAAGACGGGAAAGGTTGGTACAGGAATTTGGGTCAGGGGAAAATTAGGAAGTACAAAAATCATATACCATTAAGTCTCACAACATAAGTGAAGTTAGAAAAAATTGAGCAAAATATACAGACTAGAAATCAAGATCATTTTTCTGATATGTATATTATCTATACAATTATACTTCATATTACTTTCCTTACAATATATTAAAACATAATTTTTTCGTTAAAATAGTTCTAGATTCCTCTCATCAGGGGGCGGGCAGGCGGGAGCGGGGTGGAGGAGATGGGAAAAACTCTCACTGAATGGATGTGGGGAGCACAGTTTGGGAGATGACCACGATTGTAGCTCTGACACGGGCAGTGCATGGGCAATGTATATAGCCAAAGTGTTGTACCCCCATAATATTCTGAAATAAACAAAAAATAGTTCTAGATTCCTGTACTTCTGCTTATTAAAACAAACAAAAAAACAGGTCTTTATGGGCTGCCTGGGGGATCTGATCCACCATGTATTTTCTATGTATTCTTAGTTCCAAATTACATTCAATCAGATACTTTAAAATAAAAATATATATAACTTGTTTATATGTAATTAATTTGGTTGTAGTAATCCTTACTCAATATATACATATATCAAATCATCATGGTGTATACCCTGTATATATACAATCTTTATTTTAAAATAAAACAGCTGCTACCTTCTATATCTGAATAGAAATGTGTCGTATTTTTTAAAAAGAAGTATAATATACATGATGTCAAAGGCACAGAAAACTGCTCTATTTTTAGGGGGCAGTTCTATGTAAATCATGTTAATAAATGATTAGAGGTACACTTATATTTTATGTCAGTAAAATGCTTCCCTGCAAACAAAATCTAAGTTTGGAATATCCAGCTTTTTCCAATTTTATCAGAATTATATTTTAAGATTCATTTCTATGAAGCAAAATATTATCTTTCCAATTTGATGTTGTTTGTGAAATATCTCTTCCAAGAGATTTTATATGACATAGAGGTGGAACATGTTTTATTTCTTAGAATGAATGCATTTTATGAAAGAGGTAGTAGGGCAGACGTCTCCCGTACCTTAGCACATTTGGTTTTGTCCTCATTACCTCCCTTACCTCCATATCCACCTCTCTACTTGATCAAGAAAGGGCATTACTATCATACTAGAGGAAATCATGTATTTATCAGGGTTTTTTAAATTGATGGGTAATATATGTACATAGTTTCAGGGTACATGTAATTATTTAATACATTCATATAATTGTCAAGATCAAATCAGTGTATTTGGGTTACCCATCACCTTAAATATTTGTCTTTTCTTTATGCTAGAACCATTGGAATTCTTCTCTTCTAGCTATTTTGAAATATGCAATAGATTATTGTAAACTATAGTCACCCTACTGATCCATTTAACACTAGATCTTATTTCTTTTTTTTCATTTCATAATATTATGGGGGTACAATACTTTGGTTATATATATTGCCTACTCACTGCCCAAGTCAGAGCTCCAATCATGGCCATCCCCCAAACTGTGTGCCCTGCACCCATTCAGTGAGAGTTTTCCCATCCCCTTCACTCCCCTTCCACCTGCCTTCCCCTTGATGAATATTATTTCCATGTGTGACATAACTATTGCTCAGTTAGTACCAATTTGATGGTGAGTACCAGTGGTGCTTGTTTTTCCATTCTTGTGATACTTCGCTTCGAAGAATGGGCACTAGCTCCATCCAGGATAATACCAGATGTGTTAATTCACCGTTGTTTTTTATTGCTGAGTAATACTCCATGGTATACATATACCACATTTTATTGATCCACTCGTGTATTGATGGGCACCTGGGTTGTTTCTACATCTTTGCAATTGTGAATTTTGCTGCTATAAACATTCGAGTGCAGATGTCTTTATTATAGAATGTTTTTTGTTCCTTTGGGTAAATACCCAGTAGTGGGATTGCTGGATCAAATGGTAGTCCTACTTTTAGTTCTTTGAGCTATCTCTATATTACTTTCCATAGAGGTTGTACTAATTTGCAGTCCCACCAGCAGTGTATGAGTGTTCCTATCTCTCTGCATCCCCGCCAACATTTCTTGTTTTGGGACTTTTTGACATAAGCCAATCTCACTGGAGTTAAGTGATATCTCATTGTGGTTTTGATTTGCATTTCCCTAATGATTAGAGAAATTGAGCAATTTTTTATGTTTGCTGGCCTTTATTCTGTCTTCCTTTGGAAGTTTCTGTTCATGTCCTTTGCCCACTTTTTAATGGGTTTTAAAAATTTTTTCTTGTTCATTGTCCTAAGTTCTGTATAGATTCTGGTTATCAGCCCTTTATCAGATGTGTAGCATGCAAATATTTTCTTCCATTCTGTAGGTTGTCTGTTCACTCTAGTGATAGTTTCCTTGGCTATGCAGAAGCTTTTTAATTTGACCAGGTCCCATTTATTTATTTTTGTGCTGCTGTGATTGCTTTGGGGGTCTTCTTCATAAATTCTTTGCCTAGGCCAACATCCATAAGAGTTTTTCCAATGTTTTCTTCTAGAATTCTTATGGTTTCACGTCTTAGGTTTAAGTCTGTTATCCATCATGCATTAATTTTTGTGAGAGGTGAGTGGTGTGGATCTAGTTTCAGTCTTCTACATGTGGCTATCCAATTTTCCCAGCACTATTTATTGAATAGAGATTCTTTTCAATATTGAAAAGTGTGGGAAAAATTGAAAGCATTCTCCCTTAAAACTGAAACCAGAGAAAGTTGCCCACTATCTCCACTTCTATTCAACATAGTGCTGGAAGTCCTTGCCAGAGCAATCAGACAAGAGAGAGGAATCAGGGGTGTCCAAATGGGGGCAGAAAAGATCAAACTTTCACTCTTTGTGGAAGATATGATATTATATCTAGAAAATCCCAAAGATTCAACCAAGAGACTACTGGAATTGATAAATGAATTCAGCAAAGTCTCAGGATACAAAATCAATGCACACAAATCAGTAGCCTTCATATATGCCGATAACAGTCATGCTGAGAAACACATCAAAGATGCATTACCTTTCACAACAGCACCAAAGAAAATTAAATATTTAGGAACATATCTAACCAAGGAGGCAAAAGACCTATATAGAGAGAACTACAAAACACTGAGAAAAGAAATTGCAGAGGATGTAAACAGATGGAAAACCCTACCATGCTCTTGGATAGGTAGAATCAACATTGTTAAAATGTCTATACTACCTAAAGTGATTTACAGAATCAGTGCAGTCCCTATCAAAATGCCAACATCATTTTTTTCAGATCTAGAAAAAAATAATTCTATGCTTTGTGTGGAACTAGAGAAGACCCTATCTAGCCAAAGCAATCTTAAGCAAAAAGAACAAATTGGGAGGCATCAATCTACCAGGCTTTGAACTATACTACAAGGCTATAGTAACCAAAACAGCATGGTACTGGCACAAGAACAGAGACATAGACCAATGGAAGAGGACTGAGAACCCAGATATAAAACCATCCTCATACTGTCATCTGATCTTTGATGAAGTACACTAGGTCTTATTTCTTCTTTCAAATCATATGTTTGTACCCATTAATCAACTTCTCTTCATCCACCTCCCCCTACCCTTCTGTGCCTATGGTAACTATGAGTTTTTAAAAATGTATAACTTACTATTAATAATTTGTTTTCTAAATGCTAAAGTATTATTTTAAAAATACTTTCTTTTCGTATGTGTTCTTTCTCACTAAATGATAAACTCTTTGATAGTCTTTAGAGACTTCAATTTTTTGCTTACATTCACCAGTTTCTCATAAACATTTAAACTCACAAATAAAATTTAGTCTGAGGTTAAAGTGAAGGGAGGTGCGGAGAACAGGTTGTCTGGGAAGCGGTCAGGAAACGTCTACTTGGGTGCTTTCTGGAGGGGGGATGTGCGTGGAGGGAGAAAGCAGCCAACGTTCCCCGTGGGGACGACCGCTCAAGTGGGGAGTTCATGTAAATGCCGAACAGGAGCGAGCATGAATGTAGCAAAAGAAGGCAAGAAAACATGAAGAAGTTAAATCTCAGGAATTAGGGTGGAATTAGACACAAAAATGACTAAATAAAATCCACCAATGACATGATAAATTAAGAATATTAAGCCCTCAAACCCGTTTCTACCTCCGAAACTCTCTGAATCATCACTCCCTGACTTCTTCCCTGCTCTCTTCACTCCATGTGTGTCTTTAAAGAAGAAATATTTAGCCCTTCTGCCAGGGCTATCCCTCTGAATAATTCCATCAAACTCCCCTGTGACTACTTCCTGTTTTCCTCTTGACTGGCCATTGGGTCGTCTGCAAAACGTAACGGGGTTACTCATTCCTCTTCAAAACCATTCCCTGATTCTGTTCCACCTTCAAATTTCCAACCTATCTCATTTCTGCTGTTGCTAAATTTCTTGAGAAGTGGGTCTACTCCAGCTGTTTCCATTTACTCACTAACTCATTAATTAGCTATTCTTAATCCCCACATTCTGACCATTCTGCTTTCTAAGGTGTCCTTGACCTCATGGTTTCCAAATTCCACAATCCTCACAGTCTCTCAAAAATTGGCACTATACACAAATAGTTACTCCTGCTTGGCACTTATTATTTGCCATTAAGGAATAAAATTTAAGTCTTGCATTTTCCAGTAGAAAATTTTAGTCAGTTTAGTCATAGATTGACTGAAGCATAAATTTACACTTAATCACCAGCAATTAAGAATAGAAAGTGAATTATAAACAAAAGAATGATATGAAATGTGCTGGCTCCATTTCCAGCTACATTAATTATTGTTTGTGTTTATATGCCACTACCCTAAAGATAAATTCCTAAGCTTCAAAGACATAATAACATCCAAGAAAACCTTGTAATAAATTTGGCCTTTTGTATTCATCAGTTGAGAACAGGAGTGGTATGCTACAGCTGAATGGTAATGGATTGTGAGAGTTGATTAAGTTTTTAGGAATTTTGTGAGCTGTTGTTGAAACACTGTGGCTTATAATCAGCCATGGTGAAAGTATTGGTATTTTAGCTCCTTGCCAAAAAAAAAAGGTCCAGATTTGTAGCATTGTCAATTTTCATGGTCCACCACCATGGCTGATCTTAAGTTATGAACATGAAACCACAAAAAGTGCACAAAGCCATGGAAATAGGCTCACCCTCCCTGTCCAGCCCAGAGCCCATTGCTGACGGGGAGCTGATGGACCTTCAGGATTTGGAAGTGGCCCACCTGTCCCTGTGTGAGCAAATAGAGATGGAGCTGACAGACCTTCAGGATTTGCGTTGACTAATTAATTTATTCAGTCAAGAAAGTTTTCCTTCTTGAAAAGTTGGGATTCAGAACTATGTAAGTATTTGGCTTTTTATTAAACCTCTCTCAATGCACCCACCTTAGCAGCCTGTGTTCTAATTAGTACAATGGTTATATGTGTATAAAATTTAAAATGCTGTTGCAACTTGGACCCCAAGGACCCTATCAATAAGAGCCAAGCTGAACAGAAACCCAGGCCCATTTTATTCTACTGATATTTTCATAGATCAATGAGAAGCAGTTCTGAATATAGCAATTAGGATTAGATGAGGTCATGAGTTTAGGGCCCTCCTTATGAAATTAGTGCCCTTATGAGAAGAGACGCCAGAGATCTTGCTCTTTCTCTCCCCTCATGCACAAAGAAGAAGTCATGGGAACACACAGTGAGAGGGGGCCACCTACAAGCCAAGGGAAGAGACCTCAGAATGCAACCTACCTTGCCAGCACCTTGACCTTAGACATTCTAGCCTCCATTATTGTGAGAAATAACTTTCTGTTGTTTGAGCCACCCAGTCTATAGTATTTTGTTATGGTTCCCTGAGCTGACTAAGACACGTGGGTTCTACAAGAATGGCTCATCAAGGCTGTTTGGGGCCCCCAGGGAGCACAGAGTGCACCTAGACCAGAGGGAGTTTTGGTGAAAGCATTTGGGGATTAGCCCAAGGGCATGGTACACAACAGTCTGGAGGCTCCGCTGGGTCAGCATGACTGCAGCGCAGCCAAAGTAATGCGCAGGCGGTGGCCACTAAGGCGTTAAAGTATTAATAATACCTTGGCTAGTGACTCAAGAAATGGACTGGACTGATTTATAAACACAGTGAGATGCTCCCTGAAACTGTGTAAGATGCCAGGCATGGCAGACATGTTCGAATTGGGGAGAGGCTAAGATCTCCCACCTTAGAATTGGTGAAGTTTCAGAGCTCAAGGACTTCCAGCTGAAGAGCTATCCTGTTACCTCTTCCTCACTGCCTCTTTCTTGACTCCATCCAGAAGTTTTCTTGCATAACTTCTACAAATATTTATCAAACATTCATCAGCAGAAGGGGTAAACGTCTAAAGTCAGCACTGAAAGTTTAAGAAAGTGGCTCTTTGCTGTTTCATATGAATGAAAAGAATAAAAGAATACCCACAAAAAACTATAAACCTGGGGAAAGTAAAACATAGATGGATTTTTCTTTCATCTCCTTAAAGACTGGGGGTGGACTTTGTCCCAGTGGCCCTCCATGAAGACTTGTGGTCTAGTGACTTCCCCAAATCTAGTTATATTCCTCTTCAGTCTTTGATCCCCAACTCATGGCTGCCAGATTTATAAGATAGAAAAAGGTAACAAATAGGTACTTTGAAAGTCTGTAATAGGACACTGAAAAATGAGAATGATAACCCCCCCCACACTTTCTATCAACGCCAACGCTAACAGCAATCATTAAATTATTAAATAAGAAGGAACACACACCTCTCGAGATCGACAGCAACTGACTCTGAACAGCTGTGTCCTTCCCTTCCACTCTCCTCCCTTCCCCTCTTCCTACCCCAACAGGCCCTGCCTGGCAGAAAAGGCAGGGCTGGAAAAGTTACAACGCTAAGGAGAAAGAGAAAGTAGATCACTAATAACATAAAACAGAAAAAAGAAAGAAAGGAGGTAAAAAATAAAGAATAGAGACAAAAGATCAAAAGACAACAGGTACACAGGCGTATATTAACCACAGATGGAATTTCTGTAGCAAACACTCATAGAAATGTAAACTTTAAAACGAAACCAAAGCTGTTTTCTTCCTTAACTTATTTGGTCAAAAAATTATGCAGTAGGTTTAGGATTTACCAATAGGAATCTCACCATTGAATCAAAAACTAGCCTTGAGAGACCTAAACACCACCTTTGTTGAAAGAAAATTATTATTATTTCCAGGCTTTACTGTAAAGTTTCATTTGACAGATAATAAATAAAATCAAATCCTCCAACAAAAAAGTGTTGCAATCACTGGGGTTATAATCTGAAGATCATAAACACTAAGTTTCAAGTTCTAGAAGGTATACAACATAAGGTCCCAGAATAGATTAAAGCTTCATTTTGGACTGCAGATTTCTGGACCAGGGTGAAAAAAGTAGACTTCTGTGAGTATCACAGAAACAAACAAACAAAAAGCAAAACCCACACTACCATTTTCACTGGTCTTACGATCATTCTTAATAAGACTTTTAATGCATTTAAAAACTGTTTCCCCTAACATTTTCTAAAACACCTTCAATTTTTTAAAAAAATGTAAAATTTTCTCAACAGGTTGTTCATTTATATTTGTAACTTTATTCTTAATTAAAATATGTTTTTAGCAAAATCTAATCTTCAAAATCATCAATAAAGGAAAAGGAAAATGTCTTATACTCTACAAAAGAAGACTAACTTATTATTGGAACTCAATCTCTTTACCTTTGAAAGATCCTATTTTCTCTGCTTCATATTTGTTTTTCATCCAAGAAGGGCATTTATAGACCAACAGAGGATGAGTAAATAATATTTATAGGAAGACCAGGCATATTTTAATAAAAATAACATATTAATAAGAAAAACTTATATACTTTAGGTGATACTGGCATATATACGTGAGCCTTAAAATGTCTGAAGTCTGCAATAAGACAGAAAACTATATGCAAAATGGTTTGACTGAATTTTCTTCTTACTGGAGTGGGCAAGATATGTCCGTGCTAGAATTCTTTCTAGAAAACCTGTTCTCACAATTTCCTACCAATTCGTATTGCATTCTAGGGCCCTTTAGACATAAGCATCATCCCTCCTCAAATTGAGATGAATATTTGAATATTTTACCCCTTGTTTTCTAATCTTAATTTAAAGTTTATCACTGGAATTTCTGTATTTCTAATGGCAAGCACACATTTCTTTAAGGACATGTTAATTGAAAATGTATATGGCAGTTACTTAGTAAAGTTTCATTAAATTGTATTATTGGTTGATTATGTTTTTTTGCTTACAAAATAGATCATCATTTGACATATCAATCTAAAGAATTTCAATCCCCCAAATATTTATTTTTTCCTATTAAGAATTATGCAGGTTTTATCTTACAATGTCAGCTGCAATAATCTCTCTCATCCCTTGTTCTTCTGCAACGTGACCTTGCCAGGCTTTCATTAAGTCTATTTCTCTATCTTCTTGAGTCTGGGCAGCCCCTCTGAATTGTTTTGACCAATAACATACGACTAAATGAAGTGACGTCAGTCCCTGGCACAGCAATTAACTGGGTGAAGAGTTTCTGCTTCCTGTTCCTGGAGAGCCAACTGGCATACGAAAAATGTGAAAAGAAAGCCAAGCTGTGAGGGGCTAAGCCACAGGGAGAAGCCCTGGAGGCTGAGTCTTCTCCTTGAGGAGAAGGAGAGGGATCCAGGGGCAATGAGGAGATAGACTTGGAGTGAAGAAACCCAACATCTTGGAAATAAATCCTCCAGCCTCAGTCACTTCTGCGAACACTCCATACATCCGGGACAAGACACTCAGCTTAGTGCTTTCCAATCTTGACAAAATTTGAATAAGATAAAATGATTGTTCCCAGCCAGTGAGTTTTGGGGGTTATATATCAAAGCAATAGATAAAATAAGCATTAAAGTGTCTGTCTTTATGTCTAATAGTTTTATATTATTTGAGGCTAACTTAATTTTCAGAGGCTTGGTTTATTCAGGCATGAAACTCTTATAAACAAATTCTTAAGGGTTAATTTTCCAAGGCATATAGCCTAGCTGCTATATGCCTCTTTCCTAGTTGCCAAAAAAGATTGTCAGTAGTCTTAAAGGAGCTTGTTAAGAAAAGGCATTGTTCAACTGCTTATGAGCCAATACACAGAAGAATAAAGCAACAAAAAAGTTTAAAAACCAGAATCTTTATGTGATTGTCCAAATTATTAATTCTACCTCCTCATACACAATTATAATAAGAGATTTTGAGTTTACTTCTAAACATTTTTGTAGTTGAACATGTTAAATTCATACTTGAGAAAAATAAGAGAATTCTAATAAATACAGAATATAAAACTATTTTCCTCAAAGGCCAGAGGCAGTATTGTTTATTTCTCAATTGATTTTCTCCCATACTTAGAATTTTTATCCAGTATATCTTAAATTTTAAATAATTGAAATAAATGTGTTTCACAAGGGACAAAAATGTCAGAAGTTCAAAGAACACTACAGTAATTGCCGTCAATGATTTAGACTTCACTGTCAAATATTTATATAATGTGGTTTAAATGAAAGTAAAAGCCATGAATTTAGTATGAATGAAGTGGTATTTTTTCAAAGGATAATTCATTTTAAGAGCTTGTTCAAAATCTATTATAAATGCTTTATAAGATTTCATTATTTCAACTCTTTTGATCCATGTTGCTGTAAGGCATTTCTCCTTCCTGACAGGCATATTTTTCTGCCTAAGAGTCTCTAATTTTATGATTCATTTATTTACCATGATATTTTACATATATATATAGTCACGTAATGACATTTTGGTCAATGATGAACAACATATACAACAGTGGACACATAATATTACTGTACCTGTTCTATGTTTAGATATATTTAGGTACAAAAATACTTACCATTGTGTTACAGTTGCCTACAGTATTCATTCAGTACAGTAACGTGCTATGCAGGTTTGTAGCCCAGGAGCAATAGACTATATTGTATAGCTAGGCTATACCATTTAGGTTTGTGTAAGTATACTTTATAATGTTTGTGCAATGATGCATTTCTTAGATGGTTTTATCACTGTTAAGCAACACATAACTGTATATATACAATTTTATAACATCTGTATTCACTGTAATACATATTACTGTGAAATTATTAAATTATAAACTTATGCTTTCAGTGATTAAGACTTTATCATTGATTTCTTCATGAAAAACCCAATTATCATATATAAATATACAAAGTTTAAAATTAACAAATTTATTTAAAGACTAGAATTATATGGTAAAATACTCCAACACCAAGTAAACAATAAGGGACTGGGTTCAGTGGCTCATGCCTGTAATCCTAGCACTTTGGGAGGCCAAAGAGGGAGGATCACTTGGGGCCAGGAGTTCAAGACCTGAGCAATATATCAAGACTTCATCTCTACAAAAAATAGAAAAGTTAGCTGTGTATGGTGTAGTCCCAGCTACTAGGGAGGCTGAGACAGGTGGGTAACTTGAGCCCAGTAGTTTGAGGTTGCAGTGAGCTAGGATAACACCACTGCACTCTAGCCAGGACAACAGAGCGAGACTCTGTCTCAAGAAAAAAAAAATTTTAAAAAATGCAAACAATTAAGATTTTTTCTTATTATGAAGCAGATATATAGCCAACATTTATTTTTATTGTATACATTTAAGATGTACAACATGATGTTTTGAGATATATACACACACACACACAAAGAATGAAATAATTACTATAGTCAAGAAAATTAACCGATTTATTCATCACCTCACGTAGTTACTTTTACGTGTGTGTGGTAAAAGCATCCAACAACTACTCTCAGCAAATTTTCAGTATACAATACAAGATTTTTAACTACAGCAGCACTCATGCTGTACACTAGATTCTAGGCTTATTCATCTTACATAATGATGAGATATTTATCATAAGTAGATTCAATGGCTAAGAAGAGCCTTTCAAATACATATGTTTTTACATTCTGTTGAGATTTCAAAGAGGCTGGTTGTCAAGAACATCACATTTCATCTTTTTATATTATAGATCTTAAAGTCAATTCAGTGATGAATATAAAGTGTTTTTTGGTAAAATATCATTGGTTTTCAAATAATTCTTCAGTACCAGAAACTTTTTTGTTTTTTTTGGTAACGAAACCTTCCACACAATTGCAATGAGTGAAGCAGATGAGAACGTCAGTTTTCTAGGGGACTAGGGGTGGGGATTGGCCACATTCATGCCTGCTTGATCTCTCTCTTTCCTGCTGAAAGAGTTCCTAAAGCACCTCTGTAGATGTTTAGGGTTTTAAGCATACCATTCAGAAACCATAGTACTAGGTCACTTAGGATCACTGTCATAAATCAATGTATTTTATGCAGTGAACAATGGATTTAAACAAAAAGTCATACCCCAACCCCCCTAATAAGCCACCCACACTTGCCCATAATGTCTGAAAGCAAGCATCAGGGCACACACTGACCTAAGTGCTAGTGGTAAAACATTTTCAGGCTGTAAACAGTATCCAATCCCCAGCATCATTCATTGGTTGTGGCAGAGGCAGTGCATCATGCATTCCCTCTGCTCTCCGTATCTCCTGGCCCCTTGCATGTAGGAAGGGCCACATCCTGACTAATCTGTAACAGCAATTTAGCACTGTTAGTAAAAGGCCCGTGTAAGATCCTGCAGTCTCTTAATCTTCAGTAATGGCAAACAAGGAGGCCACCTATTTCAAATCATTTGTTCTCAACATGGTGGGAATTTCATCACCTTGGTCCCAGGTGAATATAGGAGGAGCCCCCTCTAACCACCCCAAGATGTTCCTGTTAACACACTTGCTTCAACTCGTCAAATACTTAGAGGCATGGTCTTCTCTCTTCTCTCCTAATTACATCCTTCTATTCTTCAACCAATTTTTGACAATGTGACACATACATTGATAATCAGCCATCTACCTGGTAGAATTTTTCAAGCATATGACTGATCTAATAATTTATTTGAGTCATTTATCTCCTCTTTCAAATGCTGCACAAATTCTCTATCATTCAGATACACACATGATAGATATAAATAGATATAAAATGACTACAGACTTTGATAGAAAATGAATAATTTTTAAAAATTTCATAAAGCAGCTTTGAAGAATCACTGATTAGCAAAATCACTATATAAATATGTTTTGAGCAATTTCTGAAACATGAAAGGTGGTCATTAAATGTTTATTATACATTAATGGGTACTAGTGCTTGTGTGATGACCTTGGGCTTGTGAAACAAAAATATACATAATATATAACATAAAATAATTTTCATTTTTGTCATCATTTCATTCTAGAGGTAAAGAAAAAAAAGCAAGTCTGAGACTATTCATGGAAATATTTCCAAAAATTATATTATCAGAATTATTTTTCTTTATAATGGTAGAGTAGGTGAAGGAAGAGAAAAATATAATGAATCTCATCCTGACTATGTTTAGGGAAAGATATGTAGTATACTTCACTTTAAAATTTTCAGCAAAATCATAGAACATTTTTTCTGGTGACTTAAACCCAACCACATAATGTTTTCATTCCCAGAGTGTTACCAATTCTGTCTTCCTAAAAAGAATAAGGCAGATGAGCCAGGCATCAACCAGGCTTTTCTTCATGCCTCTGAAGGATCTTAGAAAAAAATGGTGCAAAAAAGGGTAAAGCATTCACTTCTCAGTTACAGACTGGTGGCGAGGGATCCCTAGGGCCGGCAGACAATGAGGGGATTAGGCTACGGGATGTCTGATGCCCTTGTTGCTTCCTATTCTCTGTCCACGGGGCAGAGTTAAATGGCCACCTGAGTGAAGTGATGCCTCTCTGATTGTCTGGGGTAAAGAATCCTCTTTTTTTTCTTTTTTGTCTCCTATCTGTTAAGAGACTTTATAACATACATTAAAAATAGATTTCTAAGAAAAACCCATATAAACAACATAGAAATCCATTTAAAAGTATAATTAAAAATCACTGGAATCACTACATCAAGTTGCTAGTCAGCCTCACACCTGCATTCTCACCTGCTGCCCCCTCCCTGTGGCCTGGGGACCCAGTGGCACCACTGCAGCATGACGGTCTGTCTGCATAGTTGATTCCCTAAGTCCCAAACCAAATCCCCAAAGGTGTGTAAAGAATGCACTGTGATATGATCTTATATCTAGAAAACCCCAAAGACTCTGCCATGAGATTACTGGAATTGATAAATAAGTTCAGCAAAGTCTCAGGATACAAAATCAATGTACACAAATCATTAGCATTCATATACACCAACAACAGTCAAACTGAGAACCAAATCAAAGACTCGATACCTTTCACAATAGCAACAAAGAAAATAAAATACCTAGGAATATATTAACTAAGGAGGTGAAGGATCTTTACAGGGAGAACTATGAAACACTGAAGAAGGAAATAGCAGAGGACGCAAACAGATGGAAAACTATACCATGCTCATGGATCAGCAGAATCAACATTGTTAAAATGTCTATACTACCCAAAGTGATCTACAGATTCAATGCAGTCCTTATCAAAATACCAACATCATTTTTTGCAGATCTAGAAAAAATAATTCTACACTTCATGTGGAACCAGAGAAGACTTCATATAGCCAAAGCAACCTTAAGCAAAAACAACAAATTGGGAGGCATCAATCTACCAGACTTCAAGCTATACTACAAGGCTATAGTAACCAAAACAACATGGTACTGGCACAAGAACAGGGACATAGACCAATGGGACAGAACTGAGACCCCAAGTATAAAACCATTCTCATATAGCCATCTGATTTTTGCCAAAGAAGACTAAAACATACACTGGGGTAAAGAATCCCTATTCAATAAATGGTGCTGGGAAAATTGGATAGCCACATGTAGAAGACTGAAACAGGATCCTCACCTCTCACCTCTCACAAAAATCAACTCATGATGGATAACAGACCTAAGACATGAAACCATAAGAATTCTAGAAGAAAATGTTGGAAAAACTCTTATAGACATTGGTCTAGGCAAAGAATTTATGAAGAAAACCCTAAAAGCAATCTCAGCAACAACAGAAATAAACAAATGGGACCTGATCAAATTAAGAAGCTTCTGCACAGCCGAAGAAACTATTGCTAAAGTGAATAGACAACCTACAGAATGGTATAAAATTTTTGCATGCTCTACATCCGACAAAGGACTAATAACTAGAATCTATATAGAACTCAGGAAAATCAGCAAGAAAAAAATCAAACAACCCCATTAAAAAATGGGCAAAGGACATGAATAGAAACTTTTCAAAAGGAGATGGCTAATGGCTAAGAAACATAGGAAAAAATGCTCAATATCTCTAATCATCAGGGAAATGCAAATCAAAACCACAATGAGATACCACTTAACTCCAGCGAGAATGGCTTATATCAAAAAGTCCCAAAACAACAAATGTTGGCATGGATGTGGAGATATAGGAACACTTATACATTGCTGGGGGGGCTGCAAACTAGTACAACCTCTATGGAAAGTAGTCTGGAGATACCTCAAAGAACTAAAAGTAGAACTACCATTTGATCCAGTAATCCCACTACTGGGTATTTACCCAAAGGAAAAAAAGACATTCTATAATAAAGACATCTGCACTCGAATGTTTATAGCAGCACAATTCACAATTGCAAAGATGTGGAAACAATCCAAGTGCCCATCAAGACATGAGTGGATTTAAAAAATGTGGTATATGTATACCACGGAATACTACTCAACCAGAAAAAACAATGGTGAACTAATACCTCTTGTATTATCCTGGATGGAACTGGGGCCCATTCTTCTAAGCGAAGTATTTCAAGAATGGAAAAACAAGCACCACATGTACTCACGATCAAATTGATATTAATTGATAAACTTTTACACACACATATGGAAGTAACATTCATTGGGTGTCAGGCAGGTGGGAGAGGGGAGGAGGGGATGGGTAAACTCATACCTAAGGACAGCAGAGCGCACTCTCTGGGAGATGGGCACGCTTGAAGCTCTGACTCGGGCAGAATAAAGGCAATACATGTAACCTAAACATCTGTACCCCCATAATACTCTGAAATAAATAAATTTTAAAAAAAGATTGCACGGTGAGATACAGTTGACACCCATTGTTAGTGGATTCTGTATTTGTGAATTCTACTTTCTAAAATTTATTAGTAACCCCAAAATCATAATTCATTGCGTGTTCTTTGTCATTTGTAGAAATGGGAGAAGCAGGGAGAAATCTGAATCACTCAACACACACATTCCCCAGCTGAAGCCCAACAGGTGATGCTACGCCTCCCTATTTCAGCTTTCTCACTAGAAACAAGTATCCTTTTTCAAGGTCTGTTTGTTAGCCAGGTTTTCACATTTTTGTGCTTTTTGTTGGTTATTTCACTGTTTAAAATGACTCCAAAGCAGAGAGTTGTCTGGTGTTCCTAAGCAAGAGAAGGCTGTGACACACCTTAGGCAGAAAATACTTACTATATAAGCTTACTCACGCATGAGTTATAGTGCTGTTGCCACAAGTTCAATGTTACTGAATCAAGAACATGTATTAAATGAGGTGTCTTTGAAGAGAAACACACTTAAAACAAGTTTAGGTGTTGATCAGTTGATGAAAATGTTGTGACCAGAGACTTAGAACCCAACTCTGCATTTCCTTTAGGGGCAATGGTTCAGTACTACTTGGTGACAGACAAAGCTTAAAACCCTTCTAGATTTTGCCATATTAATTTTTTAATTCATTGAACAAATACAAAATACAAAAAGTGAAAATGTCTGAAAGTATTTTATGACAGTGTTATAAAAAAAAGATTGCTTCTAAATTTAGGCTTTGTTCACAACACCAAAAATAAATCAACTGAATATCTCTATGCATACTTATAAAGCTGAGACATTTATTTAGATTTCTTCTATAAAATAAATACTTCGGTTACTGAAAGTACAGGGAGTGTTGAATCTTTTAAATATATATACATATTACAGAGAAATAAGTTGATCAAAGGGCTTTACAAGAATAATATTTCAGCCAGTCTTGGATTTTAGAGACCTAGTGAATATTTAATTTACATTTTATGGTAAGGCTTAGGCCTCAAGATTTGTAAATTAAGCCAACAACAATTCAGTATGTATTAGGGTCACAAGGATGTCAGCCAACAGCAGGTTCCTTCAACCTGTTGGTTTCTGATATAGCAGATAAATAAAACATTAGGACTGATTGTTAAGTAGTTAAAAATTCTCGTTAGTTTGAAAAATAAAAATACATAGATGTTTAAATTAATCAAATGAACAAACTCAATTTGGCATGCAGATTAATGGACAGAAAAATTATTTAAATCATTAAAGGAAAGCAATCAACTTAACAAAGGAAGCGCTACAAGTGTGAATAAAACACAAAGACTGTTGTATTTCTAATGCCTTTCATTTATAAATTTTGTTAAGGCAAGCATAAGCAAAGCCCACAATCCTGCCAAGGCACTGTTTTAATTAAACAGGTCTATCCTACACAACTTATTGTCGTACTCTGGAGGGAAGAGTTTCTTGAGCTTTGAATGGCACCTGCAGTAACTGAGGAGAAAGTACTTACACAGACTTTAGTGTTACAGGGGTTCAGAAGAAAAGAGAAGTCAAGGTCAGAAGAAGAAATCAGCAGGAAAATGACTATTCTATATTCTGTTCAAACACTGTGAAAAGACAGACGACCATTACTTTCAAACAGCCTAAAATAGCTTCCAAGAGAGTGGCTTTCTAAGATTTCATTTTGTAAAGAGAATTAGTCTCCTCAGATAGAGGCCTCAGGACTCTCTATCATTAAAGAACAGCAATTAATAAGTAGACACTGCATTTAGAGGTTATTTTAAATTATAGTATTCATATTTCTCATATAGTTCTTTGATATCATCCTTTTTCATAAAGTTTCTTATCTTCCAGAACAATTTTAAAACAGAAAGATCCTGGCTACCAGAGACATGAATATGCTAAACGAATTAAAACTTCTAAAATGGGTCATTCTTATGCTGCTATGAGATACTAATTTGTATTGTCATTTTCAACTTTACCATATATTCCCATTTTGACAATGGGTAGCTTCAGCCCAAGAATGGAATCATTTTTCCATCATATATGTAATGATTGTATTTAATGTTCTAAATTCCATGGTAAATAAACATAAATGAATTTAATTTTTCTTCAATTCTTTCTCTCAAATGTAGTATACTAAAACTGTCATCTCCCATTGCATTTATAACACTTAGGGGAACCCCAAGTTCTCTGATAATTTTCAGTGGTAAAGGATTGAGCCAAGCACAGTTTAAAATTCCTACCTAATATGTGATTTTTTAAAAATTTCAGAATATTATGGGGGTACAAACACTTTGGTTACATATATTGCCTTTGCACCGCCCAAGTCAGAGCTACAAGTGTGCCCATCCCCCAGACAGTGTGCCCCACACCCATCAGGTGTGAATTTACTCATCCCCTGTGCCCCCTCCCACCTGCCCGACACTTGATGAATATTACTTCCATGTGTGCACATAAGTATTGATCAGTTAGTACCAATTTGATGGTGAGTACAAGTGGTGCTTGCTTTTCCATTCTTGTGATATTCGCTTTGAAGAATGGGCTCTAGCTCCATCCAAGATAATACCAGAGTATTAATTTACCATTGTTTTTTATGGCTAAGTAGTACTCCATGGTATACATATACCACATTTTATTAATCCATCCATCACTTGATTGGCATTTGGGTTGTTTCCACATCTTTGCAATTGTGAATTGTGCTGCTATAAACATTCGAGTGCAGATGTTTTTATTATAGAATGTCTCAAAACAACAAATGCTGGCATAGATGCAGAGAGATAGGAACACTTATACACTGCTGGTGAGACTGCAAATTAGTACAATCTCTATGGAAAGTAGTATGGAGATACCTCAAAGAACTAAAAGTAGAACTACCATATGATCCACTACTGGGTATTTACCTAAAGGAAAAAAAGACATTCTATGATAAAAACCTCATATGGGATTGACAACGTCTGGCCTCCTCTCCACTCTCAAGCATTCACTCCTGGGATGTGAAGGAGAAAAGGCTTGGCCTTTTCCTTTGTTCTCTTTCAAGTACGTGGTGGGCAAAGATGTGTGCTGGTTGGGGCTGGGTCTCCAAATTCTCTACCAAAGCCTCACTCCTCTGGTGCTGGATTTGAGGAGAGGATATAGGGGAAGAAGGGCAAATATCTCTTTCCTTCACTTCCTACTTTGTAAGTAAAGAAGTTGTGCTTCTCTGGCCATCCACCCATCTCAGGACCGTGTGTGAGTTGGACCTTCCCCATGCACAGTTCCCCGACAGGGGACGTCCTCTTCCTGTCTCCACTGCCTGAAAAGGAGAAACCTGCCCTAACCAATATCACATGCCTGGATTATTGTTCTCCCTCAATCTATAAGCCTGTGCCTATTTTAAAATCCTCACACTGTATCGGGACTTCAGTTATACCAAAGACATTTCTCCTCCTCATGTGTAAGACATTTCTTACAACAAGATGCCTTCAGATAGTACAACACAAAGGCACTGTCCAATATATGTTCAACTGATCAATATATCTTAACTCAAATAGATTTCCTAAGTTTCTAGCTTAAAATAGTTTGATATAAATCCAAAGGATATTAATTATAGGAGAGGATACAGAAAAATTTTACATGATTTTATAATATTTTAGATATATTTTACAAATATTAGACACCTCATTTCCATAGAATAACTGAATGAGAGATGTATGACTAACAAAAAATCTGTTGGGTTCTTGTCACTATTATATAGTCAATGAATGTTCATATCTTTGATATTCATTTTACCATCTCAACAGATGAAATTTGGGAACTAAAAACAACAGTTTCCCACATGTATCAGTTATTGGTTTTAACATTATAAATTGTACATCAATAAGCATATTTAAAATGATATAGAGTCCATAAGCTATTATTTGAAAACTAAAAGTTATCATTTATTTTAAAGTTAGGTAAGTTATTACTATTATTAAATTATATTTATTTTACCATTTAAAGTAGTGCATAATATTTGATTAATAAAAAGACATTTAGTTATATTAATATGTCAGCAAATAGATTGTAACATTTCATTAGTTTAGATGCGTAAGAATTAAATGAGTTTTGAGTGTGCCAATTTATTAATAACTTTTGAAATTGACCTGCTCCCTCTTGATTGTCTAAATTTATTAATGCTTCTGATAATTAAATTAAAATCAGGTCACTACCACACACTCACAAGAGACTGAACAGATGCAAAAGAAATGTCTAATCATGTTAGTGTCATCCTTCATTCAAAGTACTTTATGGAATGTTAAGCAATATCCTAAAGTATTTTTGTACCTCTACTTAAGAATGTTAAATACTTTTTCCTACTCACGGGAAGAAATTATAATTCCATTCTAACTGAGACCAGAGGTGACAAAAAGTATTTCCTTTTTTTGTGAAAATGTGCCAAAGTTAATGAATAAATTACCTGGAGAAGAATGTCTTAAGTTACATAACATTAACTTTTATTAATAGACCATTTTCTTCCAAAGAGCTCACAATTAAATCTCTAAAAATGTATCATGACAACCATATTACAGAAAATATACCTGCAGCAAAATAAAAGCTGAGGAAAACATTGTATTCCTATGATCCCAGAACCCTGCAAAACACTCTTCTATATTTCTTCTCATCTATCAACTGGCACAACATCCCTTATACACCTGGGGTGAGGTATGGGGGCCACACTCTTCCCCTGCACCAGCGATGCCGCTAAATGCACCAAATGTTGCTCGATTTTATACCAACTTACATCATCACATCCCCTCTGAGTCACCTCAGAACTCTTTGTTCATTTTCAGTCTCATACTTTTAACTTTTCACTGGAACCCTCTGGGATCAAATTTATTCACTATGAACTTAAAATTCCCACTCCTCTCCTCCATCTGACAAATCCCCTATTTCCTTATTTATTCTATTTTTGTTTATAGAACCACCAGGTCCCATGAGTGGGCATTTATCTTCTAGTAACATGCTTCCTTATCTCCCAATATAAGCATTACTCAGTGTGCTTAGCACTCAAATAAATGGTTTACCAAAAACGACAATGACAAAATATCTAAACTGGATATGTACCAAAAATATCTTAATTTATCTTAATTGAAATCTATATCATAATCTGGTAGTCTTTTTCTGTAACTTAAAAGCAGTACTGAATTTAAGCACTATTAAATGCAATTTTGCACCATAAATTGGATCCTGGAACAAAGAAAAGCCCATAAAATCCAAATAAAGTGTGGAGTTTAGTTAATAGTACAATACCAATGTCAGTTTTGTAGTTTTGACAAATATATGATGGTAATGTAAGCTGTTAACATTAGAGAAAACTGGATGAATAATAGAGTCTCTGTACTATATTTGTAACTTTTCTGTAAATTCAAAAATTATTCCAATAAAAAATTATTGCAAAAAAATTACACAGTAGCTTTTTCATTTACAATACTGGTATTATATCCCAAATTTGATATATAAGTAATATACTGGAAATAAAGTGATGATAGTATTTGTTATATGAATAAATGTGTTTTAGTAGAATCAGAAAACAACACTAACCTTACAATGGCATACAAGGAATTTGTTTCTCAAAGAAAATGATGACATTGACTGAGGAGGCTATAGTCAGGAAATAAGAATATTAATTATTATTGTCTACCTTTTTAGATAAGGAAATAAAAGAGAAAGTTCAAAGTGATTGCTTTCCAGTAATAATATAAAGACAAAGAAGAAACGGGGGTGGGGAGAAGGAAGAGGAGGAGGGGGGACTGGGACCAGACTAATGGGGATCACACTAGAGTCTGAACCCCTAAAACATGGACTTATATTCAAGGTGCAAGAAAATTCCTTGGAATAAATGATGGCTGCTATGATTTACCAAGCAAATGTCCTCTGCTAATATAAGACTGCTAATCTGATTTTTTTAACTATGCAGGAAATATATCTAAATCCAGTGCCCAAATTGGCTGTGATTCAAAAAGCCTGTTTTCTCTTCCACCACACTGAGCTAAAGGGAGTACAGAATAAAAGCACACGTATCCTTGTACTTAGTGAATTACAGATTACTTTATATATATGATGAGTATACATACCTGAACACTCAATTTAAGGTAATATTAGTGTAATTCTCTACACTTTCAAAGAAAGAAGATGTAAGTTTTCTTTATCATTTGCTAATGATGATACTTTTTTTTACTTGCATTCACTATTGATACATTTTGTATCAATAAAATGTATAAAATTAAATGAAATTAAGGCTAAAGCCTCAAACACTAAAGTAGTGTTCATTTTCATAGTTCTGTTTTGAAATAACCAAAAGTAGAAGGAACATAGTGGATACACAAATGTGATTTTAGGGTCAAATTCATGCTAATATGTAGGGTTGTAATCTCAGCTGTTGAACTAAAATGGACATTGATCATTCAGGAGGTGCCAAAACCACCTTGAAAGCTATCAATGTTCAAAATATTTTCTTTGAAATTTCTACACAGTCATATCTAACAAAACCAGGAATTGGCTTAGCTTTGAATTTTAAAACACATATGGATTAGCCTGTATCAAATATATATTAGCCTCCATTCAAACATAAAACAATAATGTTTTAGAGAAACAGAGAAATGGATACTATTCCTTGTATCTTCAGGATTTAACATTTTTTAAGCATATAGACACACAATAAATATCTGTTGAACAAAATGAATGATACAGTTAGACACCTTCTTGCTTCAAGCTTTCCATAGCTATGGCAAACAAACACACACACACACACACACACACACACACAAAATAAGAGACATAGCTTCATTTGATAAAAAGGAAGGTAAAACATAAAATTTTTGTCCTAGATGGAACTTAGGGACCATTAACTCCATAGCATTTTTAAGACATCACTTCTTGTGTTCTTGCTCCAAGGTTTGGTCTACTTGACCACCATAACCTCCAGTGGGACAAACTTGTCTCAGCAGTCCTTGGAATTGATGTTTCTGTCCTGGAATGGATCTGTGAAACCTATTTCCACACTTGAGGGTTGATAGGATCCCCTAAAAGATGAATTTTTCTTCTAAACTTTATTTCAGACTTTAAATATATACTTTAAACAACATTGTCACCATGGGGTTATCACATACTCTGTGAAACACACAACAGTGCACAGAGTTATAACTATACTAAATCCACCTTTTAAAATAATACTATTTCTATGCTATAAATAGCCTATCTATAAATCCTGCTATGCAAATCAATCCAGTGATGGGATCATTAATGAAACTCACATAATTAGGACTTCAGTTAAAGAATATATCAACTGACTAATCCAAGTTAACTTTTATTGTGTTCACAAACGTAGGAATTATGTTACATGTTCCACTGGCTCCCCTACATTCCTTCACTCCCACGAGTCTCCATCCAGCCTGTCCTAGAGGCCAATCTTCACGACTGCATGAGAAAGCTCCACACTTCCGGTTGAGTCCCAGTTGGGTCCCCACAGAGGAAAGCTCCAGCAAGAGACGGGAGGGAACAGCGAGTGGGGTGGCGCTGCTTTTCCCTCACTCCTTCCCCGCAGGCCGCAGTGGGCCCTGCTATCTGCTACCTCCTCTCCTCAAGCCGATTCCTGATCAGGGGATCCTCCTTCAAGGTCAACACCAGTGAAGTCACCAATCCCTTCTCTGCTCCTTTAGGCCCAGGGGTGGCAGAGGCTGTCTCTTATAGGTTTCTCTCACCCTGTCCATTAACTGCCTTGTCCACAGTAAGGTTTCTCTAACCACTCTTCCTGATAGTGCCATCTATTTCCTCCAGGGACCCTAACTGATGAAGTGACAATTATGCACTAGTGTCTTCCAAGAATCCCTCTGATTTCTCTTCCACTTGAGAAAATAAAAAGAAAAATCATGATTTCTCAGATACTTACATTCAGTATGACACAAAGAGTTTAGGATTATCATAATTTCTTACTCTTACATGTATACTTCCTATACAAAAAATTCTTATATGTCCATATATCCAGGAAAAACCCTATTCCTATATGCTAAAGAAAAATAGTTTAAAAGATAACTCTGTTTGGCAATAGACAATGGAACCAAATCAATAATATTAAAGCCACAAAAAACTACCTGTGGAAACTTGCATTTAAAATGTTAAGTAGTCATCCTTAGTTAGGTATGTTCCTAAATATTTAATTTTCTTTGGTGCTATTGTGAAAGGTATTGCATATTTAATTTGTTTCTCGGCTTGATTGTTATTAGCATATATGAAGGCTATGGATTTGTGTGTATTACTTTTGTATCCTGAGACTTTGCTGAATTCATTTGTCAATTCCAGTAATCTCTTGGTTGAATCTTTGGGGTTTTCTATGTATAAAATCATATCGTCTGCAAATAGTGAAAGTTTGACCTCTTCTGCCCCTATCTAGATGCTCCTGATTCCTCTGTCTTGTCTAATTGCTGTGGCCAGGACTTCCAGCACTATGTTGAAAAGAAGTGGAGATAGTGGGCACCCTTGTCTGGTGCCAGTTTTAAGGGGGAATGCTTTCAATTTTTCCCCATTCAGTATGATATTGGCTGTGGGTTTATTGTATATGGCTTTAATAGTTTCGAGGTATGAGCCATCTATGCCTATATTGTAGAGATACCTCAAAGAATTAAAAGTAGAATTACCATTTGACCCAGCAATCCCACTACTGGGTATTTACCCAAAGGAAAAAAAGACATTTTATAATAAAGACATCTGCACTTGAATGTTTATAGCAGCACAATTCACAATTGCAAAGATGTGGAAACAACCCAGGTGCCCATCAATACACGAGTGGATTAATAAAATGTGGTATATGTATACCATGGAGTATTACTCAGCAATAAGGAACAATAGTGAATTAACACATCTGGTATTATCCTGGTTGGAGCTAGAACCCATTCTTCGAAGTGAAGTGTCACAGGATTGGAAAAACAAGCACCACTGGTACTCACCACCAAATTGGTACTAACTGATCAACACCTACATCACACAGGGCAATAATATTCATCAGCGGGCGGGCAGGTGGGAGGGGGGTGGAGGGGATGGGAAAAACTCTCACTGAATGGATGTGGGGAGCACAGTTTGGGGGATGACCACGATTGTAGCTCTGATACAGGCAGTGCATGGGCAGTATATATAGCCAAAGTGTTGTACCCCCATAATATTCTGAAATAAAAAAAAAATAAAAAAAATAAAAAAATAAAATGTTAAGTAGTCATGATAAGTAGCTCATATTGTTTAACACTTGTTTAGTAAAACTTGAATATTAACATATATGTAATAGAATGGAGAAGAATCACGTTTTTCAAGTGAAAGCAAGATAAAAATAGCTGTTGCGTATTTACTAGAGGAGCTGATATATCTCAAGTGAACAATTAATTTTCAAGTAGATATAGCTCAAGACAATGCCAATAAGAATAGGGCTTTCTTATTTTCAGGAACACAATTCCAGGGAAAGGTGAGAACATCTAAAAGGGTTCACATAGAAAAATATCAAAGGCAGTGTTCAGCAGCACAGACAACATTGAATTTCTTGGTGCAAAATGTAAAATTATTTGCCAATTCTGTGATTTTGAAAAATTTTCCTTTTATTTCTTTTCTTTTTGGTTTTTACTTCTAACGTCAAAGTACTTAATTTTTTGCTATCTCATTATGGACAAATTTCAAAATACTAAGTAGGAATTTGTAATAATATGAGTACATTTCTACAGGGTCCAATCCTAATGCTTAGTTTTATTGTACACCCTTGGAAACTACTTACAGTAAGATCAATACTTTTGTTTTTCCAACTTTTGTGAAATGCAATTCCAATATTCTCTTCTGCATAACCACAGTTTCTTTCTTTTTTCTAAAATGGTTGAATATGTTGTACAAATGCTTATTCTTTGTCCTAAAGTAGATTAAAATACTAAGGTATACAATTGCTATTTATTAGCTACATCATCTCTTTAGGAGTGATTTACTGAATTTTTTATTGATATGTTAAAATCAATGCAAATGTGCCCACCTAGAACTCAGAAGTGAAACATCTATTTGGTTCAGGTTTTATTTGGGGACTTTTGTAAAGTACAAAATAAAATTTTTAAGGTAAGTGTTTTTAAACATCGGGAATGGACACATTGGTGTTTAATAAAGCTTTACATTCTGTTACACTTTTTAATTTGGTTTTTGCTTATAGATAATTAATAGTGTTTGCTTATAGATAATTAATATCATAAACTGTAGTATTTCTAAAGATATTACTTCTGTTTTGTTGCCAAGAATTATAAGACTGCATTAGTTCTTGTTTTTGACAAGAATTACCCTAGCTCTGAATACGCTAATTGTAAAATTTTGCCTCGGGAAAACTTCTGAACTATTTTATTTATGCTATGGACAATGATTTCTTGTGAAAGAAGGCATAAGTAGTTCCCAAGGGAGTTGTATATAAGTTGGTTTAAAAATGAAAAATGGCATTTAAAAAAGTTTCAAAATGTTTTTCAATGAATGGGCCCTTGGAATATATCAAACCATAAAGAAACCATATTAAGAGTCAAAATCAAATTGCTGGTAGGTAAAAATTTATTTTAAAGATCTAAGCACGTATTTTCTGATAAGTCTAAATGAAATATACAATTCTTATTTCTATTAGAATAAAACAGGCTAGAGTTTGCCCTGTAATTCAGAATTTGCATCAGGGTTGTTCAACCTTTCAAATAGTTTTCTGTTGCTCCACTATTTAGGGGGCTGTGTTGACTTTTATATTTATTCACACATGATTACACGGTTTCAAAGAAAAGAAGGAAGGGAGGAGGGAGGGAGGGAGGGAAAGAACTCATGAGAGAGAAAGAGGGAGGGAGAGGAGGGAGGAAGGAGGAGGAAGGAAGAACCCTCCTGTAGCTCACATACATAATAAAGGCCATATTAATATAATAGGGGATTTTAATATTATTTTGCAATACATTTTCATTTCCTGTAAATCCTATTTTAATTAAGCTTCTTTCCATGGTTTTCATCTTCAACAGGAAGGAAATAAAGGGGTCCTTGAGTTTGACTTTCTTGAGTTTTCAGTGAGTCTTAAAAGCCTGGGTAGATTAAGAAAGGTGTGGACTTCAAGTCTGGTGGTGACAGAAAGCTGAGATAGGGCAGATAGGAAGCGAAATGCAAGAAGGACAGCACAAGAGGTACATACCCTGCCTCTATTTGTAATTCGAGGAGACAGTTTCCCTCCAGTGGATTCCACAGCAAGGTATGTGGTCAAAGCCATTTAAAATAGTTCCACAGAGTATTTAGGTCGAGAAAGAACATGAAAGCGTCTTGAGTCGCTTTCCCTCAGCAAACTTGTGACATGGAAGGGAACAAAATCCCCACACATTACCCCGCAAGGATATGGGGGTGGTCTGCCATACAGCCACCATGGTGAGGGTATAGTGTTGTCCCCAGAGCATCAGAAACGAGGCGCAGGATCTAGCTGACATGTGGGGATCCTTCAATGGAGGCCAGAACTCAGGTGAGTCTGAGGTAACAGGCACCGCCAGACTGTGTCCACGGCAGGAATCATTCTAGCTCCCGGGGATACAGCAGGGAATATTGTGTCATCACTGCGATTATATAGATGAATGTGAGACATTTTAATGCCTTTTTGTTATTTGGAATATAACTTCTAACTAAAAATCATCTCATAATTAAGGTTACCACATTTAACCAAAAAAAAAAGCAAAACAACTATTGCATGAAGATATTTTCAAAAATTGTTCATTGTTTACCTGAAATTCAAATTTAACTGTGTATCCTATATTTTACTGGGGAAGCCTACTTATAATTAAGTGGCAAGTATGAACTTTTTCTATCTTTGGGAAGCATAATTATATTAGTTACATAAGATAAGGAATGTTATTTTTTTTTTGTCAATGGAGTTTGTACTTGTTAAATTTTTATTCTACAATATGAGGTAAACATAAAATATGCCTTTCCCTCAGATTTATAAATTAACATTGCTGTGAAACAAAAGAAGCAAATGCCAGCAGCTGTCTTTGAAGAGGTTTCAAATAGCATGAGATTCTTCAACACAGATAAGAATAGGGCATATAAAACAACATGACATGAATAACCTATGTTTGAAATGCTTTGTTTCTTATGGAGGAGTTCTTGAATTGGATAATTTGTCTGCCTCTAGTCCAGACTTTGTGACTGAGGACAAATGAAAAGAAAAAAAACGTTTCTTTAAAGAATAATAGGATTGGACGTGTGTGGTATGAGTGTATGTGTACGTATGTGTGTACGTGAATGCATGTGTGTATGTGTTCTCAAATAATTCTCTTGATGGGAAATTGGGAAAGAAGGTGAAAAAAAAATAAGGTTCTAGAAATAGTTAGAGAACCACCTTCCTTGTGAGTCTAAGTAAAAACTAGTGATGAGCAGTCTTAGAGACCTGAGAGCAGGGCTGGAGGAACCCACCTGGGTTAATAGCCGACTAGCAACAATAAGCAAATGCAAATTCTAAGTCCTATGTAATTCAGGAGAACTCAGGTAGTGAACTTTCCACAGAAACCTTAGACCCAAAGGCAGGCACATTATGTGCCACGTTTTTTTCCTAAGGACAGCAAGTCCCGGGGGTATTCTCATTATGGAGATATGCAAGAGAGTGGTGCACCACAAGAAATAAGGGAGCATCATTCCGTGAGCAGGAATACTTACCTGGCCCGAGGGCTCACACCCAGAATCTGGCCTAAAATAATTAGGTAGGGCCACCTGTTTTTGCTGTATCTCTTTAATCTGAAGTGAGCAAATATTTTGAGTGGTTTCCTGACATTAATTTCTGGCTTTTCCTAAATAAGAATTGGAGGAACCATTTCCTATGTGAGGTTATGCCTCAGTTTTCTTATATGTAACATGGGGATATTTATGTTTCCTAACCAATAGGGTTGTTTGGGGATATTATGTGAGATAATGCATGAAAAGCATTGATCACAGTCCCTGCTGAATGAATAAGTGTAAACTAGCACAATAACAATAATTATTATTAATATTATTCCATAATCATCACTATAAAGCTCTGTGATAAAATGGAATCAACCAGGGAGTTAGAAACCAGATTCCCTGAAACTTGCAATGGAAATTAGGGTAACACAGAATTCATCAGTAAGAGCATAGGCAAATTTCATCAGGTGATTTGAAAGTTTCTCTATATTTCCTGCTCAACCAAGAACCAATCTCTATTTGAATAGAGCAAAAGACAATTTTTCTTGAAGCAAAAGACAGCTCACTCTCCCAGTCACTCAATATTTATTGATTAGAACTTTCTATCAGCTATAATATCACAACAGCAACTTAAATGATCTCCTTGATTTCTTTCTCTCTTCTCCCTGCCATCCCCCACCCACTTGCAACACAGCAGCCAGAGTGATCTTTTAAAAAAAACATAAATCAGGTAAGGACAAATCCCTGCTTAAAACTGTCCAGTTTCTTCTCAGAGAACTTCAGACAAAATCCAAATAGCATGCCCTGGCTTACAAAGCCCTACTTGGTTAATCTCCCACACTGACCTTTGCTAACACGTTATTCAACTCTACCAATGACCCCCCACACTGGCCTCATCCTTGCTTCTCAAATATACCACGTGTTTTCCCTAAGCTCAGAACGAACTTGCCCTGATCCATGGGCTGGCTCCTCACCTTGAGCCTAGAGGCAGCCTCCTCCTCCGAAGCCTGCTGACTGCCCACTCCACAAGAGACAGCTTTCATTCCTATTGCATCACACTTTAAAAAATCCTTCTGTAGCATTTCTCTACATCTATTTATAAATTTATGTGTTAAGTGTTTAATCTCTGTGTTTCTCCTCTAACACGAAAGCTCTGTAGCGGAACTTGACCGCTCTATCCTCAGCACCTAAGCTGAAGTCAACAATTACTAGTTGAATGAATAAAAAATCTCTTATTCTTTGCTTTTGAATTCTTTACTGGCATCTTTTCCAACACAACTTTCTGGAGTAGTTTATAGATAATATGTGTTTTCATATAAAAACAAAAACAAAAAAATAGATTACCATCTCTATGAAATTTTTAATTACCTTTCCCTAATCTATAAACCAGACACAAAATTAAAATGATTTGAATTTAAAATAGTTTACTATTTAAACTAAGGATAAAAACCTTCTTATTTAAACTTGTATAAATCTATCAAGTAAACTAATAAGAAATCAAATGAAGTAAAATCTACTTTATGAAATTATCAGTACTCAGGACACGCTAGAGATTAATAAATCTATATTTCTAGCTCTGACTCATTGGGCTCTTGTCCCACAACTCTGGCTGCCATCCCACATCACTTGTCCTTTTGCTGTGACTCTGAAGTCCGTATAAACAATATCAAACTCATTAACTTCCTAGGCAAACCCATGCTTCCTTCAATAGCATCATTGTCCTCCTCTGACCTCTCCGACGTAGAAGATGTCATCTTCAAAAACAATTCCTCACACACCTCCCTTGTCCTAAATATCCAAGTAGTTATAAAATCCTGATGCAGCTTGCTCTGAAGTGTGCCATAGGTTCTTCCTTTGCTTTTGTTTCCAAAAATTCCCCGCTTTTATCCAGAGTGGTATTTCTCTAGTAGGGTTCAAGCTTATCTCTATACACCACAAATTCTCTCTGCTCTAGTCCATCTTGCACGCAGCAGCAATTGTTTAAATTTATGACTATTATCACACCATTATCTAAATCTGAAACCTAAAATGACCCTAGATCTTATTATATATCACATTAAATATGAAATATTTAAGATCTTTCCGCTTCTATTTCTCTCTCCGTCTTTCTCTTTTTTTTTTTTTTTTTTTTTTTTTGAGACAGGGTCTTGCCGTCAGCATGGGCTGGAGTGCAGTGGCATCATCATAGCTCACTACAACCTCAAACTTCTAGGCTCAAGGGAGCCTCCTTCCTCAGCCTCCCAAGTAGCTTGGATTATAGGTGCATGCCACCATGCCTGGCTAAGTTTTATATTTTTTGTAGAGATGGGGTCTTGCTATGTTGCTCAGGCTGGTCTCGAATTCCTGGCCTCAAGTGATCCTCCCTCCTAGGTCTCTCAAAGTGCTAGGATTACAGGTGTGAGCCACCATGCCCATCAGCTTCTATTTCTTTATCCAGCCACATCCTTGCTTCTCAGATCTCAGAAAATGGAGCACAGATAAACTGGTAGAGTATGTGGAAAACCCATATATCAAGCCATATACTTCCGAAGGGTATAGCCACTGTTTACTACCTCACATTGGACATGATGCACAGTAAGCAGTTAAATTTATTGTGTGTTATTAATGTATTGAGCTTAACTGAGTTTAAATTCCAAGTGTTTCAAATTCTAAGTGGAGTAGAAGTTAATGGGAGAATCTGCTCAGTGACATGTTTCTATTTGTTAAATAAGTATTCTTAATTTTCTTCCTGAAATACAGAAACCTCCTTCATGGTATACAAGGAAAGTAATTCCACTGTAATGAGAAATATCAAATTGCCACCATTATATAATGGCAACTGTGTATATAATATAAACCAGCGAACAATATATGAATCATGATAATCACCTAAGGAGGATAAATGATGAATTAATAACGAGGAACACAGTAAGAAACAGGGATTTCCGTTTCATTTGAAAATGTAGTAAAATAACTTCAAAGTTAAATCATTGCCTATTGCATGGCATAGTGCTTTCCAAAACCGCACAGTTTCTCCATACTCGGGAGCTACCATATCCCCTTGAAATCCCTTTGGTAACTATGTTGCCCATCACTTCTAATATAGACATCACAGCAATAATAATGAGTATAAATACCAAGACTAACACTTAGTGTGTATCTCATAATAATAATTAATACAAACGATATTGCATGTTTACACAAACTTTTTGAGTAATTCTGCTGCAATGTTGGTTGTCTGGTGACACATAGAAGAAAATGTTTTATTAAAAAGCACCAACTTTTCATTATATAAGAGATGTGAAATCAACTGATTTGCTAATATCTAGATTACTTTATAGAAAAATGCACTAAATTATTTTATGCAACATTATGAACCAAATATTAATTAATTGAATATAGACTAGGAAAGAAAACTCTGTATTTCCTTGGATAACTATAAAATAGTGTTTGAAATCATTCATGTTTCAATGTATCCTATTTCTTATAGAACAGAGCCGTCTCACATTTTTTATTCAATATAAATTCTTATCCAGTTCATTATCAATTTTTTTATTCGTGTTAGAGTAAGCACTTGTTTTTTTATTCCATTCACCTTCTGTCATTTAACAGTGGTCCTGTGATTTTATGTAGAATTGTCAATAACTTTAGGACTTACTGTGTTTGCCACGTGACCTCTTCTCTTTCGGCAGTATAACAGAACATGGTAGGTTGTCATCGTTCATTAAGTTACTTCTTAACCTTATCATCCTCTTCATTATTAAACATGAAAGTAACTTGAATTATTCACCTTTTAAGAACATTTCATTATCAACAGAGGAGAAAGGGTCTGCTTCCTCCCTCCCTCCCTTCCTCCCTTCCTTGGGATCGTAGAGATACCACATACGTGGTTAACTAATCATTGAATGAGTTTGGGCTTCTCCCTCCTTACTGCATTCAGCTTTCTCTTTCTATTTGCCTGTTTTGGAAAACCTTTCCAAATGCAGAAATGTATGTAAAAACATACAACAGCCATTAAAGTAAAGAGTATGGAGGTTTTTCAAAAAATTAAAAATGTAACTGTCATATGATCCCCCAATCTCACTTCTGGATATATATATCCAAAGGAAATAAAACCACAACCTCAAAGAGCTATCTGCACTCCCATATTTCACTGTAGCAGTTTCATAACAGCCGAGATATGGAATTCAGTGAAGAAAATGTGGTATAGATATACAGTGGAATACTACTGAGCCTTAAAAAAGAAGGAAATCCTGTCATTTGTGATAACACGGATGAAGCAGGAGAACATTACACTAAGTGAAATAAGCCAGGCACTGAAGAACAAATACTGCATGATCTCACCTATGAGGTATCAAAAATGGGCAAATTCATAGAAGCAGAGACTAGAATGGTGGTTTCCAGGGGCCAGGGGTAGGGGTGGGAAGATGGGATGGGATGATGTTTGTAAAAGGGTGCAAGGTTCCAGTTAGGATGAATAAGTTTGGGAGATCTATTGTACAGCTTGGTGACTATAATTAATAATAACGTATTGTATACTTGAAAAATGCTAAGACAGTAGATCTTAAATGTCTGCACAACAAAGAAATGATAAGTATGTGAGTTGATGGATAGGTTAATTAGCTTGATTTAACCATTTCACAATGTATACATATATCAAAGCATTATGTTGTACACCATAAATATATACAATTTTAACTATGCCTTTAAAAAATTAAATTTAAAAAGAGAAAACAGAATACTTTTATTAGAAATTTTGCTTATTTTTACACTTATGTCACAAATGTACAAAAAAATGAATCCAATTTCTTCTGACTTAAATGAAGATACAAATTCATTAATATCTGCTTTCCACTAGTGTATATTCTAAGACAACTAAAGCTTCACCAATCCAGGATAGAAATCAAGCATGCCATATAAGAAAAGCAGCAAATTCATTTTTAGTTGTGTGTGTATACTTCCCCCCCATAATTGGGCTCAACAAATTTTAGACTTCAAGAACATGGAACTGAATGAATGAATTAAGGTTTAACTTATTTTATTAATTAGTACGTAATAACCAATTATATTATATAAAGATGCTGTAAGGAAACATAAATAATTTGAAATAAAAGTTAATTTGAGTACATTTGAAGAGCATTTCCTTCAAAAAGTGTGATTTGAAATTTAAAAATAAAGGTTTTGTTTTTGTTGTTCTTCATGGAAGCACATCTTCCAAGTACTTCAACTGCCAATACTTTGCTAGACTAATTTGAAGTGCTCTGTTTAATTTTATGGTATTAAGTATAATATTATACATCTTTAAATGCATTCTGTAGTTTACATTGTTCTGTAATTAAGATTGGCTTCGCTCACAATTAGTTCAAAATGCAAACATTTTATTGGTAAATATAAGATACCCACAGTGTTTCAGTTACAGAATTTTATAGATGGTGTCACTACAGTATTTTATAGATCATTTTCCCTCATTAATTTGTCATGGCAAAAATCTTCACTGAACATCTCTGCCCTAGACTGGAGATGATGAAATAAAAATCCCATTGTGTATTAGCTTCTTGTTCTCATAATCTAAAGTCCCATTTAGAAAAATATCAAACTGCTGTCACCAAATTGTCAGCGTATCTGAAGATGAAGATGTAGATAACACTGGGAATAGATCTTTCCTCCAAGAATAGAAAAGTGGGCTATAATAGCTGAAATTTAAAAAGAAAAAAATTACCCTCTGCATTGTGATGCATATCTTGTTTACGATCTCCTGAGACAAGCTTTTGCCTAGAAAGGTTTTTAGAAAATCTCACATGGGGATGTCAATCCCACATCAGGGTATGTGACAAATAACTGGAATTCACATTGATTAGATGATTTCTTTTCAGAAGTGACTCTATCATTATGCAGACATGTTTAGGAAAACAACACTCATGCTGTTAGGTTATTATACTCATTAAGTGTGCTACAATTTACAATTATGTTTGAAGCCCAGGACAAACTGTGCACTTTCAAAATTACCAAATCTTCAGATGGCCTCCCAGATCTTTATGCCTTTGATTCCAGAGTTCAGAATGCTAGAAACACAGGAGGAATCAATTTAAGTAACAAAATATTGACAAAAGTCTATAGTAAATATTATTTTCAAACAAAAGCAGCAGTAATTGAAATGATTACAGTTTAAGCTTTATTTTGTGTCAATGGTATGCTAAGCACTATCCTGACAAGACAGACACAGAGGAACAAAATCTAAATAAGAGAGAGAACACAACTGAGATTCACATAAACACATGTGTGCACACACACACTTGCATGCATGGACACATACATATTCGCACACTGGACACATACATACTCACACATAGACACACACACGCACACTGAGACACACACAGACACACATGCATACATATACATACACACATATATGCACACCCACACACAGACACACATTGATACAGGCACACATATAAACACATATACAGACAAACACACATGCACATACATACACATTGACACATACACAAACACACACAGTACAAAAGATAATGCAAGCCAACTTATAGCAGATAGAACTGGAAAGTGCTCAGTGGACTTGTTTCTCAAGTAAATAAATACACTTCAGGAATAATTTAGTTTAAATTAAACTAATGATTTAGTTTAATGACAAAACTTTGTGTTTCATCTGACAGAAAACATTCCTAAGGAAAGAGGGTGCGGAAGAGGCCATCAATAAACAGCAATACAACAAATGTTGCTGTTTATCTCTAAGCACTAAGTGTCCTCTCACAAGGACAAAGAGGGATTGTTTGTGTCCCCCAATATTGGTGTGTTGAAGTTCTAATTCCCAGGGTGATGCTGTTGGGAGGTGAGGCCTTTGGGAAGTGACTGGGTCAAGAAAGCGGAGTCTTCTTGATTGGGACTGATGTCCCTGTAGGAGAAGCCTGAGAAAGACCCCTTGTCCCTCCCACCATGTGAGGACACAGCTAGAAGGCACCATCTAGAAGCAAGAAGCAGGACCTCACCAGACACCAAAATCTGACAGTACCTTGATGTTGGACTTCCCAGATTCCAGAACTGGGAAAAACAAATTTCTGTTGTCTATAATCTACCCAATTCAAGGTATTTCATTATAGCAGTTTAAATGCACTAAGACAGTGGCTAAATGTATCTCAAAATGCTTAGCCATAGACTAGATTCCAAGTAACACATTGAAAGGAAAGCACCGATGAAGGTAATGAAAACCAGGCAAACCTACCAGTCATCTCTCCTGGCTCAAAGAACTTAAAAGGCAGGCCATTTCTTAATGGCTCAAGTTACTTGGGCATAGAGTTAAAATAATTGCTCAAGCTCCCAAGAGAAACCATCTTTCCAGTGCTTAAGTGCTATTAATCTGGATTTGTTGAATTTTGCACAGATTTGAGGGTTCATAATCTTCTAGCAGAAGGATTAATCAGTTAATACCATCCATGAATGCTCTATAAAAACATTTTTAAAGCCAAAGCAATTCACTGAAGCTTTTAATAAAAATAAAGACCAAAAATCTAGCAAAAATAGGACAGAGGCTTTCTATCATTTACAAGAATGGGCTGAATAAATATACCTTTAAATACCCCTGACATTTAGAACTTTTAATACCAAAATGGAAAGAAGCAATAATGTAATCAAAATATTCATGGAAAGCTGATGTCTGAGGATACATTTTGTAAATATTCTTAACCTTCATCGCCCAAAGAGTAGTTTGAGGACACACGCACAGAGAAATACACAAAATAGTCTATGCAAGAAGCCTAATAACTAACATTTCATTTAATCAGTGGTTAGTGAATGACTGCCCTCTGACAGGACTTTTGCTAGATTTTGAAAGCATATGATTAAAAAAAACACACAGGATACATGGCTTCATAAATCTTATGGTAGTGGGAAATACAGACAAATAAATAGACAATCATAATCAGTGGTATGGGAGCACACAGGAGATATGTAACACACTATGGAATGTCAAGGAAGATACCCTAAAATAGATGTCCCATCTACTTGAAAAATAATTAGCAACTAAGCAAACAAGAGAAAGAGAGAGTATAGCAAAAGTGTTAAATATTCTACACAGAATGAAGAACAGGTGTAGGAATCTAGAGATGAACAAGAGCAAGAAACAAGCTATGTGAGAGCCAAAGTTAGTTCACTGGGGCTTGAACAGAGACAGGTGGGGGGCACAGCAGAAAAGATCTTAGAGGCCGGAGCAAGGATTAAGGCTTTTGAGCTGCTCCTGAGGGTTTAAGAGAGAAGACAGGCTGGAATTTCACAGCATGATTTAGTCTTCAAGCTGGTCAGAGAGGGCTAGAGGAGAAAATGGTGAACTGGATAGCCTTTTCTACTCCAGACTCTTAGGACACACATATACTTACACAGGCAAGTGTGAAATACTTCCAAAAATTTGCTTATCAAGAAAAGATAGGGCTACAGTTGGAGGGGACTATGAGATCAGAAAATGGTTTAAATTTTATTTTTCATAAAGCTTTTTGAAAAGATGTTTATGCCAGTGGGAACGAAAATAAGGTGAGAGAGAGAATTTAAAGACTGGGGGAAAGCATAGCAATAAATTAAACAGGTCCTCCAAGAGGGGATGTGATTCAGAGAAAAGCTGGAAGGAATTTAGGCCGTGGAGGGGTATGTGCTCCACCACAATCAGATGGGATGAGTAAATTAGTATTTAGATACCAGTAAGATTGTCAGGTGTTTATCAGAAACCTGAGTAACCCCTGTTATATGTCCTCATGGCAGAGGAGGAGGTGAGGTTATTTGCCCTGAGTGATGAGGAATATGATAGGTCAGAAGCTAAAAGAAATAGAAGAAGCTTGAAAATAAGAGAAAATAAATTAGTAAAATATAAAAGTAATTCTGGGAAGTATTTCTGATTAAAAACATTTCCAATAAAATATTTGAAAGTGTGTGTGTGAGAGAGAGAAAGAGAGAGACGATGTGTGTCAGAAGTATATGTATTCATCAGAACCAAGAAAGTGCTTGCTTTACCATATCACTACTGCTTTTGCCACCAATAATAATAATGACGATGGCAATGCCCTTCCACAATATTCAGTACTTCCTACGAGCAACGCTATGAGGAAGGCACTTTGGGAAATGTAAGTCAGTTTAAGGCTTTCTGTGCTTTCCTCAAACATAATACTATTTTATTTTACACACACGTGTGCATGTGAACACACACGGAGAGAAATAAGACAGGTTATAAATATCAAATATGAAGCAGAAAGTGTTGGTACTCCAGAAATTCAAAAGTGGGCATGGTCTGGCTTGAGATGAGACTTCAGGAAAGACACAAGTGTGCTTTTAAAACAATGCTTATGAAATATGGAAATAGGGCAATATATTTTTTAGGATAGAAGCTGCTATTTTACCACTTCTCTCTGAGTTAAAAAGTAATAGATTCAGTGGCTTAGTTGGGAAATAGTAAAAAGAAAAAAAGTCACAATATAAATTTCTCATACCAATGAGTTTTCAAGATATCAGTAAGTTCACTACAATTTCTTCACTGTCCATGAAAAGATATGCATGGCAATATTTAATTATTGTTTTGGGATATGTAATATGTATGTGTAAATATTAATATATATCCATGTACAAATACATTGACCAAGCCCAACCAGTAATTTCATATAAAGCATAAATTAACTGATATATATTTAGTTCTACTTGCATAAAAACTTATTGGTATCTATATACATATCAATATATTATATCAATATATGTATTATATTTTTATTGATATATGGTTGATATGTTAACATATATATCTCATTATTGTATCATATCAGGGTACAATAATATCATTTGCCTCAATATTGATGATGTTTATCACTTAAGTTGTGAATAATCCTTTCCCTATTTTTCACCCAATGATTGATGACGGTTGAGTGATTCAACAATCACTTCAGTAGTTGTACAAGAATATGTTTTTCTCTTTCTGTCACTCATTCTCCATTCTTACCTCTCATTCTTCAGTGAAGAAGAATTTTCTCCTGTCCCCTACATCTTTGTATACTGTGCCAGAAAGCAAGAAAGTGCTTAAAAACTGATAAGAAGATTCAAAATGACACACAGAAGCCAGCTTGAAGAAGCTCTCACTGGCCACATTTGAGACAATTTAAGTATTAAAATGAATAATTACAGTAATTAATTATACATAAAATTTTGTAACATAGTCCATAAGTGCTATTAAAAAATAAAAAATTTATGTTTTAAACACAAATAACATACTTATAAGAAAGTAGCTTCTCTATTTAATGACTTTTACCCACATATGCAACATCAAAATAGGGTTAAATTGTTTAGACAAATTCTCTGAAATGTATATTTTTATATCAATTATTCATATTCCAGCTAAGTACCAGATGTAATCAGTATGTTGCTTTCACATTTCTTTTTGACTCTTTTTCCCTGACTGTATATTATGAAATATTAATTGTGCTCAAAGATAGTAAAGTTCTAACTACAGTGACAAAAGCTGAGTCATAGAGAATATAAATACAGAAACAGAAGATAGTACTTTCTACAATAATCACCATCAAAACAGTAAGTGTAATAGTTCTGAGCACAAGTTCTGGAAGCAACACTGATTGGGATTTACTCTTGTTTCAAAATTTGCTAGTCACTTATGAGAGGCCTGAAATTCATCAAATATAAGAAGAGTAAGTAATGAATTATTTACAAAAGGGAAATGCCAAGAACCTTGACACATTTTAAATATTCATTATATATTGGCCATTAATTATTATTGTTGTTATCAATTCTATAACATGAGGACCAAGAAAAAGTGCAAGTAGACACTTGGAGAATAGATTTAAAATGGAAAAAGGTGCAAACCATTCAGAAAAACTGATGAGCCTTAGAAAGTATAAAAGGCTAATTTTAGGTGTTACCAAAGTTTAATTTATTGAGTTTGGAATGATGAGTTAAATGGCACCTAGCAAAAGAATTTATTTTTGAAAAACTTTTCTGGAATAAAAACAATGTTTTGATATCATGAAAAAGAGCACATTTTGGTGTAGTAGATATGGTTCTTGACTAAATTGGCTAAATGATAAATGTTTATTTTTATATGGTAGAAACTAATTTGAGATCTTGTATCTCCTATATGTCAAACAAATTTGAAGTCCTTAATCCCTCCTTTAAATTCTGATTTTTAATCTGGATACAGTATAGTCAGTATAAGTCTTTTTAGAAAATTGACATTTCAAACTAGTTCATTCTTTTTTGTAGAAAAAAAGGTTAATGTTGCCATTATTTGCATGGATTTAAAAAAGATAAATTAGTTCAAATTGCCCATAATTTAGCTTTTTGAATACAAATGACAAGTTATTCGCCAATACAGCTGCAGGTAATTTTACTGGAAGAGGATTGCCAGTATTTCACGTTTTATGCTGTGGTGTTTACCCCCCAAATGTTCTATGCTTCTCATCTGCCATTGGTTAAAATCCCGAGTCTCTATGATCTTACTTCACATCCCTATGTAAAAACAAACTGCCACATTGATCAAATATCTCTCAGTATACAGTTGTGACTCCACACGAATCTAATGCATATGCCACATATAATATCAAAGAGGGGGAAGAGACATACTCAGAATTCACTGAGATATTTTAGAATGAATTATTCATATATATTTCAATTAAAATAACTTAGTCCACATTCACTTTATATATTAAAAACACACACACACACACACACACACACTTAAATTTACAGACCTTCCATGAAGCAAAGTTTTTTACTGACTGAAGAAATAAAGTAGGTCAAGTGGCTTTTGACCTTTAAGAATGGCTTTTGGTGTTATACTGCAATCCTGTGAGGCACTGCAGTTACTGTTAGAAGTATACCTAGTAGTTACTACTCTTTCTTCCATGGTATTCTGTGTCTTTATATAATAATAAGTTTCAGCTAGATTTTTGTTTTGTTTTCATGTAGCTACTCAGCAAAAATACTTAAAGGAGAATTCTAAATGCACTTGAAAATGTTCCATGACATTTTTCATACATAGTTACATATTATCTAAGAAACAAGGAAGCTCTTGATACTAAACTGAATTAGCAGTTACTGACAAATTCCTTATTTCAAATGCTAAGGTATTTTGATATTTTGTAATATTAAAACATAAATTTATTATCTAGTTATTTTCTTTCTTTGGTTTTCTCTACAGATTTATGTCAAGGTTTATAACCAAGAGAAAAGCTCTTAATTCCTCATTTCTGCATATTAGATCACATTTCTACAATAGCGATGCAGAAGTTTCTAATGCAGTATCTACCATAAATTTCATTATTCTTCAATGAGGATGGAAAATATTTTTCATAGATGTATCACATCAAAAGCAGACTTATCTTGTACCCAACTTTTTAGCAATGAGCTCTTTATATTGCTACATAAGAATAACAAAAAATTAGCAATTTTAATTAGACTAGACCAGAAGTCAAGTTTATCAATCACTAAAGTGAGTGAAAGATCTAGGATGATCATAAGTACTGATTAGTCTAATATAGCCCAGGTTACACTTTAATCCTAATTTTCTGTCTGGTCAGCTCTTCTTTTTACCTTCAACGTGTCCACGTTTGGATGATAAATTATTTGGTCACTCTATATATAGTTTGCATTTTGCTATATTCTACTTTTTTAAAATGTGGCAATGGACATAGAAGGCACTCAATAAGTATTTGCAGAATACATATTAAATGTGTCACTTCATATTGTGCCTAACATTTGATTTAAAAAGACAACAACATTTAAAAAGCCAACTTATTATTCAGTATTAAAAATATTTAATAATCTCTCATTAAGAACCAATCATGGTATAATCAACTATTAAGAATCAATAGGGGATGGCATCACCCTGATGGCAGAGTATCGAACTCCAGAATACCAACCTTGCACAAAAGCAACTAAAGCACCAGCAAAACATCTCAGAGTCAACTTTTGCAGAACTCTGGAATCTAGTTAAAAACTTTCAACAATCAGGTGAAAGCTTAATGAAGAAAAAAGCTACTGCATTGTAAGAGAGCACTGTGGCATTTTAAATTGCCTGTCTACCATCTCCCACTTTCCAGACGGGTAGTAGTCATACAGCAAACAGATCACATTCTAGTGTAGCCTGCTAGTGCCAGAGGGAGCTATATTGATGCTATTATCAAAGAACTGTAGCTGTGTTTTGACCTGTCTGACAGTTCCCTAAATGACCAGCATGGGGGCTCATAGTTATTTGTCTGAACCAAAATATTATCTCAGGAGTGGGGTAAAGTTTACCAAATTTAAAGGCCAAAGACGCCTGGGGTGAAGAATAGCAGTCAGAACAGGCAATAGAACAAAAAGCCCGGGAAGAAGAGTTTGAGGAAAGAGGTATGTGGGCTTTGAAAAGATCTGTTTATATTGGGCAATCAAGAAGACTAAGCACATGCCTAGGGCTGTACACATACTCTGAAAAGAGCAGAAAGTGACCTCAGCTTTCACCACTGGCTCACTTTCAGACTCCATGAAAATAGGAAGTTGCAGCTAAGGCAGAGCTGTAAATGACCTGGCTAAGTACTGAAGGAATACAGAAGAAGGAAAATTATTAAGATTAAAATGGAGATAAATGAATAGAGAATAGAAAAACAACAGAGAGAATCAACAAAACCTAAAGTTGGTTCTTTGAAAAAAATATGAGTAATTTTTTTCTTTATTTCAGAATATTACGGGGGTACAAATGTTTTGGTTACATGGATTGCTTTTGTGGTGCTTGAGACAAAGTTATAAGTGTGCCCATCACCCGGATAGTGTGCGTTGTACCTGTTAGGTGCGATTTCACCCATCCCCTCCTCCCCCTCCCTCCTGCTTGATTTCTGTTGAGTTTTACTTCCGTCTGTGCACACGAGTACCGATCGGTTAGTTCCAATTTAATCTCGAGTACATGTGTTGTTTGTTTGTCCATTCTTGTGATACTTCACTTAGGGGAATGGTCTCCAGTTTAAACCTAAGACATGAAACCATAAGAATTCTAGAAGAAAATGTTGGAAAATCTCTTCTAGATATTGGTCTAGGCAAAGAATTTATGAAGAAGACCCCAAAGGCAATCACAGCAACAACAAAAATTAATAAATGGGACTTGATTAAAATATGAGTAATACTGACAAACTTTCAGATACAATGACCAAGAAAAAAAGAGAGAAGATTCAAATTATTAAAATCATAAATGAAAGTAGAGGCCTTAATATAGACCTTGTAGAAATAAGAATTATAAGAGATACTATGAATAATTTTATGCTAAAAAATTAGAGAACCTGGATGGCGTGGACAAATTCTTAAAAGCACACATACTACCAAAACTTACTGAGGAAGAAATAGAAAATATTAACAGACTGATAGCAGGTTAAGAGATTGAATCAGTAATTAACACCCCCTTCCAATAAAAGCCCAGAATCAGATAGCTTCACTGATGAATTCTACTAAATTGTCAAACAGGAAGTAACGCCAATCCTTTTCTAACTCTTTCAAACAATAATTTTTAAAAAGCAGGAAGGAATACTCTATGAGGACAGAATTACCTTGATGCTAAAGCCAAATGAAGGCATCCTAAGAAAAGAAAATTGTAGACCAATACCCTTTAAAAATAGATTTAAAAAATCCTCAACAAAATATTAACAAGCTTAATCCAGCAGCATATTAAAAAAATATACACCATAACCAAGTGGGATCTATTACCAGAATGAAAGTGTTAAACATATGAAAATCAATTAAAGTAATACACTACAATAAATTGAAGGGGAAAATCCATATAATCATCTTAATTGCTGCAGAAAAGGCATCTGACAAAATCCTAAACTCTTTCATCATAAGAACACTCAGTAAACTTGGAATAGAAGGGAACTTCCTGAACCTAATAAAAGGCATCTATGAAAAACCCACAGCTGGCATTATACTCAATGGGGAAAGACCGGAAGTTTTCACCCCAAGATCAGGAACAAGACAAGAATGAACACTTCAGTCATTGCCGTTCAACATCATACTAGTAGTTCTAGTTGGAATTATTAGGCAAGAAAAATAATCAAAGTTATCCAAATGGAGAAAAAAGTAAAATTATCTATTTGCAGAAGACCTAATACTATATATATAAAATATTTAAAAATTCACAAACAGAAATACTACTAAACTAATAACAAATTCAGTAAAGTGGCAAAATGCACTATCCATTGTATTTCCATACACTAGCAATTAATAATCTGAAAATGAAATTAAGAAAAGAATAGATTGAAAAGAATATAATACCTAGGAATAAATTTAACCAAGGAGGTGAAAAACTTATATACTGAAACAACAAAGGATTACCAAAATAAATTAAAGCAGACCAAAATAAATGGAAAGACAGCCTATGTTCATCAACTGGAAGACTTAATAGTTTTAAGATGACATTATCCCACCCCTGCAAATGATCTACAGGATCAATGCAATTTCTATCAAAACACCAAGGGCCTTTGCAAAAAAATGGAAAATCTTATCCAAAATGTATATGGAATTGTAAGTAACCCTGAATAGTTAAAAAAAATCATGATAAAGGAAAACAAAGTTGGAAGACTCATACTTCCCAGTTTAAAAATTTACTAGATAATAATTAAACAGTGTGGTGCTGGCATAAAAATTGATACATGTGTCAATAGAATAGAGCAGAAAGCCTAGAAATAAACCCATACATCTGGTCAATTGATTTTCAACAAGGGGACAAGACCATTCCATGGAAAAAGAATAATCTCTTCAACAAATGATGTTGTGACAACCGTAAACCCACTTGGAAAAGAGTGAGGTCAGACCCCTTCTTCACACCATATAAAAAATTTAACTCCAAATATATCAAAGAACTAAATGTGCAAGTTGAAACTATAAAGCTATTGGAAGAAAACTTAGGGATAAATCTACATGACATTGGATTTGGCAATAGATTCTCATATATAACATCAAAAGAACAAGTAACAAAATAAAAAATAGGTAAAATTGAACTTCATCAAAATAAAAAAATGTGTACATCAAAGCATATTATCACAAAAGTGAAAATACAACCTACACAATGGGATGAAAAAATTGTAAGCCGTGTATTTGATAAGGGTCTTGTATCCAGAATACATAGAAAACCTTTACAATCCAACAACCACCACCAAATAAACCACCACCCCCCTCCCCAAATAAATGGGCAAAGGACTTGAATAGACATTTCTTCAAAGATACACAAATGGCCAACAAACCTATGAAATTATGCTCACATATTAGTGATTAGGGAAATGCAAATCAAAACCACTGTGAGATACCACTTCACTCCTACTACAATGGCAATAATAATACAATGATGATGGTGAAAATATCAAGCGTTGCAGAGGATACAGATAAATTGAAACCTTTGTACATTGCTGGTGAAATGTGAAATGGTGCAGACACTGTGCAAAACAGTATGAAATTTCCTCAAGAATTGAAGCAGAGAATTACCACACAACCCAAGCATTCTATTCACAGGAGTGTATTCAAAATAGTTTTAAAACGTTATCACCAAAAACTTGCATACAAATATCCCTAGCAGCACTACTCACAATCACCAAAAGGTAGAAACAACCCAAATGTCCATCAACTGATTAATGGATAAACAAATGTAGTATATCTATACAATGAAATATTATTCATCTGTAAATGAAATTCTGATACATACTAAAACATGGATGAACCTCAAAAACATTATACTAGGTAAAATGGCGAGACACAGAGGTCACATATTATATGATTCCATTTATATAATATATCCAGAATAGGTAAATCCATAGAGACAAAAGTCACAATACACACACACACACACACACACCCAGAATGAGAAGAATCAACCTATTTCATGCTGTATGGAGCAGCATAAAGCAGGCTTGCATGTGGAATGTGCTAAGTATAAGCATAGGGTACACATAGGAGGTTAAAGGAGCACATGGACTTGATCTCTACCCTGAACTTGGGAACCATGACCACTAGAGGAGATGATATCTGAGGATTTATCCTGACAAAATGCAGAAGCAAGAATGCTGCAGGTCTATGTCTAGAAAGCAGTATCAGCAACTTCAAGCAAGACAGAGTCAAGAGAACATCATTCCTTGTGGCTGGCGTATATGGTAAAAGAGGTAGAAAGTAGCACAGGAAAAAGCTGGAGATGCAAGTCAGGGACTAATCCTGAATAGTCTTGAAGTCAAGCTAAAGAGTTTACACTGTCTCAAGTACAATCATGTCAGATAACAGAATCTGGAAACAAATGGAACAAACATCACACTTGATTAGTTACTCTCTTGAAGGCTGCAAGAAGCAGATATGGAGTCATGTTTTCCCAACTTAGAAAGAACAACCCTTGTCCGAACCAGCCATGGCCAGAAGAGTGGGATCCCCTGGTACCTATAATAATATAATAACACTTTACTTGTGTCACTATTCTAAATAATTTATATAATTTAATTCATTTAATCATCATCCCAACAGCATTTTGCAAAAGAGAAAACTGGAGACCAAAGAGGAGATAAATTTCCCCAGGTTGCATTGCAAGAAGTGCTGGAGCTGGGTTTCAAACTGAGTCGGTCTAGCTCCATACACTTAACCACTATGCTACGGTACTCTCACAAGGTCTCTTAAACAATCTGTTTCTAGTTGCTTGCTGAGAGGGGAGCTGTGCATTCATCAGGTAGTCAAATTTCATGTCCAGACACTAAATTCTTTCTACAAATATAGAGATCTTTTCAAATCAACAACATGGCAAAATCATGTTTAGAAATCTATAGATTCTATGTGAACATAACTTTTTTTACTTTGAAAGAAACTAGTTCAGTCTCTGAATCTGCTGATGTATTCACTGTAAGGTAGACTGCGCTATTTGTATCCTCTTTATTCCAAATGAAAAAATTTGAGGGATCTTCATTATTTATAGATAAAATGAGTGTGAAGGCACATTCATTTCTCCCCATTTATTTGTACATTAAGTTAACATATATTTATTGAGCACCTGCTAAGTGTCAGGTTTGTGCTATGAGAATGTAGTAAGAAATAAGAGAAATGGCCCCTAACCTCATGGAACTCACAGTTAGTGCAGTAGAGAGATACTAATTAAATATTCACACGGATATATAATTAAAGATCATGATATGTGTTATAAGGGGAAAATATATGTGCCTTCAAGACAATAAACAATGTGTACAAAGTAGCAAACAGAAATTAAATTTCTATTGTTGAAAGATTATTTGCAAAGCATAGTAAGAATCCTTAAAGATCTTTAAAAATAAAAGGAACACAAAATACAATTTTACATAATGTTGTTAATATTCATAAATGAGCAAACTGACCCTATTTTAGGGAGAGAGAATAAACCAAATCAAAAACAACATTAAAGGTGAATCTAAAAAAAAAAAACCCAAAAAACACAAAGTAAAATAAAGACTACTTAACTATGCAGGATTTGTATACAATTTAGGATTATCCAAATCCTCTGACTTCTTTATTTTCTTCTCTTACTCCATCTCTGTGTGTTCCAGAGTAACCATATTTTAATCCCCAGCTTAAACATTATCTCCTTGCTGAAGTATTTTTCTAACCTCTGCCTTCTTTCAAGCCTGAACATTTTTTTCTTTTCTCTCAATATCCAAAATACACTATTGTCTCTTCCTTAAGGTGTTCATCACATTCTGTGTTACATCATGCATATCAGTGTTTTACCTCTGCGGCTGAGCTGTCCCTTTATATCATGGAACACCTGTAGTGCCTTTCAGAATGCATCAGCTGTTGAAGGAACAATTATTCTGTACATCTCCTAGTTGTTGATATGTCTACTACAAAAAGAATACACTTTCATCTACCTTTATTTCTATATTGTCCAATGCATGTCCTGGTGGGCTCAAAGAATATAATTATCTAATTCAGAAATACCTCGTAAATTTAAGTTATCTGTGCTACCCATGTTTGAATGAATCACTGCAAGTAGATTCAGTATAGCTTTAAAAGTTTTTATTTATAAGAAACCTAGTTCAAAATAGGTAATTCATACTACTTTGAAAAACAAATGTTACGTACAAAGATGCAATAATCAAAACCATTAAAATAAGTGAATCACTGTGCTTTACGGTGAAGCAGAAGTGTCAATAGCCTTAAAGCCTTGATTTACTAACACTGAATGTGCCAGAAATGTACATTCACATTATCTTTAACAATGAAATCCTAGTGAGTTACTTTTTAGCTTAATTAATTCATTTTATACATTTCAAGCACAACACAAATAAATGTTTCCTAAAGAAATATTTTTTAAAATTGCATTAATATGTCTCATAAGTAAAATTGTATTTTCTTCCATGAATAACTTTTCGTTTTCTTTTTTTGAAGAGGAAAGTTTAAAGTTTAAACTTGTTAAATTCAAACACTAATTTCTATTCATTAATGCCACCAAATATATTACTGTTGCCAGTAGTCATTATATAATTAATCAAACTGAATGAGGTGAATTTTACGTATTGAAACATTGTTGAAATACAGAGATATGCACATCAATTCCCTCTCTTTTCTCAAAATACCATTATGTTATTAACGATTGGATTAAAGGTTCACTCTTTTCACTCAGTTTATGGATAGGTTTGGTATCTTTTTAAACAGTTCAAAAGAATGGGAATGATAAACTTATTTAGTTTAATAATTTTTAGGGAAAAATCTCACTAATTGTCAACTATATTATGGAATATCTCAATGTTTAATTTTCATTTCCTTTCAAATTTTCTTTTTTTCCTTCTTTTCTTTGGTTATTACAACTTGACATAGGTTAAGTTGGGTTTTACATGGTTAAGCTGTGGTTTTAAAAAACATACTATTTAAATGTAGGATGCCATTTTAAATACTTGTAGTAAAATAAAACAATGTGATAGACAATTATTCTGTGCTTAAGTAAGATATTAACATAAAGGGAAGGTGAATGAAGGATATGCAAATTCTCTGTACTACCTTTGTAACTTTTATGTAAGCCTAAAATTAACTCAAATTAAATAGTGACAAAATATATAACTTTGACCCAACAATTCCACTTATAAGATATTTTCCATGGGCTGGGGGTGGGAGTCCAACAGCAGGGAGTAGCTAAATAAATCATTTAATATCCATAAGTCATACTCATTGAAAATTGTGTGCCCCTGTATTTATTGTAAAATAGTAAAAATTAGTTTGGACTGTAAAAATCGGCCCTGCCATAAGTTGGGCTGGAATAAAAGGATAAAGGCAGATGCAAAGTTAACAGAAATCACCATTTCTCCCACAGATAAACTACAACTGGGAGTAGCATAAAAGGTTACCCTTTTATGAGTGAGTCCTGTTTTTCCACTCACTAAGAAATCTTGTTTGCTGTCAGAAATTTGGATGTTTGAAATTACGTAAAGACGAATGAAACCTCCCACTCTTGCCTGCAGTTGCTAAGTCACTTTGACTCAGAGAAGCAATGGCGATTTACAGCTCAGGTGCACAGATTCAGATAAGGGGTTTCTGGACGCAGCATTCCATGACTATCTCAATTTTGCAGTTTTCAAGGAAAAAGGACTCTGAGTGTACACTGCAGTCCAGAAGTGATGTTGATACCTTTAAACAGTCCTGCTTTACACCTGTTAACAGCACTGCCTTATTTACATTCCACCTAAGCTCCACTATCCCCTAAAGCACTGAAATAACTATCTTTTCCTTAGTTTGGTGAGAACCTCCAAAGTTTCTCTGCTGTGCAGTCTTTCTGATTGCTGTGAGTTAATAAACCTGATTTTGTCAGACTAGAGGTTGTCAATGGGGGTCTTAGGCTGACTGAGTTAGGACAATTAACACCGAAAAATATTAATGATCTATTTTTAAGTGGGAAAAATTCCCTATAAAATAATGAATGTACTCTCTGCTATTATTGTAAAAGAAAAATATGTATGTATTCCACTTAGGGAAAGAAAAAGTCTGGGTAGATTCATGCAAAAAATGAATAATGATTATGGTCCTAATGAGGAAGCAGGGAACATTATGTGTACGTCTACCTTCTTTAGAGTTTTCTATGTTGTATGATTTTTATTTTAATGATGAGCAACTCGTTTTTATAATCAAAGAAAAATAAATTTTTATATTTTGAAGAGAATAGACCCTTGTTCTCAAAAAAAGTAAGAAGCAATATAAAGAACTAATAAGTAGCTTAAATCGGAATAAACCAAAATTGATCAACTTTCCTTGTCATTAACTACTGTCCTTTTTAGAATGTCTGGATTGAAGATGCAGGCTTAATAAATATTCTAAGATTGGATGTAAAAAGATAAAAGTATTGATGTAGACAATCTAAAACTTTTTGCATATGATGGCTTTTTCTTCTCTTTTATAATCAAATCAGTCCTAGATCCTCCAACAAAAGGCAGAACTAATAGTTACAATTTTCCCTCTACAGACTAGAAGCATTTTGATAATTAAGAGTTTTGAAGATCGATAATATAAAATGCCCACCTGTTACTTAAAGATTTATTTTAGAAGCAGTTGCATAACCCTCTATGCGCTGAGATTGTTTTATGGTTCTCTTTTATTTAAAGAAAGTTTCATTATATTAAAATAGTCAATTTGTCAGTGTTTCACAATCATAATCAATAGTGTAACCAATTCCTCTCTTGGCAAATTCCAGAAATAAAAGCAATGAATCTCATACTACACATCTAAGTGAAAAAAATGCAATTTCTCTCTCTCAGTGGGTTTTAATTGTTACACTAAGGCTAAGAAACTGTAACTGTGAGAATGTAAAACTCATCAAGAGTTACAGATATTGGATTCTTAGTGTAATAGAAGATGAGGGAGATCATGTGTTATATTAGTAAGAAATATATATGTGTATATATATCTAGAGAGAACACAGAGGCAGAAAAAGAGACAGATAATTCAATATTTCCCTTTTGACAAAATTAATGTGGATATAGTTGTTGTCTGTGTTAAATGTAACTTTGGTCAAATAAGTTGTGGTTTTCAACATATACTTAAGCATGAATTGTCAAGTATAAACAGAAATCTAAGAAATTATTTCCAACATATTTTTGACAGAAACTTAAACTGTGCATGTGCAATAAATAAGGAAAAACAAATCAATTTAAACTTCTAGAATTTCAAGTTAACTTATCATTTCATAAAATAAATCATTTTAGTATACAGTTAAACAAAAAAGACCACATTTTCTCCAAAAAAAATTTAAGGATTTTTAAACTAGAAGTTCTCATCACATCAATTCACAGGAATACGCCCATGTTACTGCAATGCCCTTATGATTTTCTTACATACAGCCACAGGGGTAAGTTTAAGTATATATTCCAACAAAAACTTTTGAAGCAAAAAGAGAAAATAATTAAAACATATTTCCTATAGAAAATATGATTCCAAAGTCTTCAATTAATTAATTCTCCTCTGGCTGTTTTGAACAGGCAAGTTTTCTTCTTAACCGAGATTGAACTAGCCCAAGCAATGTTAGAACTTTTATCACGAATATATTCATTTTTGAAAAGCAAGAGATAATAAAACTAAACTTTGGTTTTGTAGATTCCTTTTCTACATATCATTCTACATTTCTATAAAGAAACATTACTTATAAATATGAACAATGGTTCCATAATAAAAGGCAATAATTCTGATAATTATTCATCATTGAAATAAAAATATAATACCAAATTGACACTGGTATTTTGTCTGAGCAAGTCCTTTTTATTTTTAGTTTTTAATTTATTAGAGTATATAAAAGGAGACTAGAAAGGTTGGCAAAAGTTGATTTGTTTTTGGACATGTTAGACAATCCTGATCAATTCATTTGCATTATATTATTTTTGGTTTTCTATCCAGTAAATGAGTTATCAGAGGCTTATATTTTCTTCTAACTTTTTCTTTGCCCTATATAGCCCAATATTTTTTACATGAAGATGTCTAGAGTTATAGATTTCATCCTTATTGGGCCAAAGTTTATAGTTTTTAAAATTAATTCTTTAATTTCTGCTTGAAACTTAAATTTCAGATAACAAAGAAGAAATCTTTTTTGAAAGGGCAAGAAAGATCTACAGTGGCATCAATTTAAATCTCTGAGAATGGTTACAATTATACCTGAAAAAAAGGAAATACTAAATCAATATCGTGGAATGAACAAACGAACACAGAAATTATGAGATTTTAAATACATTTCCTTCAATTTACCAAATCTGTATACAGTGCCAACAATGTGTGGGCACTAATTATTATAGAAATAATCTATATGCTCTATATTTTATAATCTATATTCTCTCTATATATAAACTGTATTCCCTATATTTTATTATCTAATCATTAGTACAATACTAAAGTACAAAGCAATACTATTAGTACAAAGCAGACTCAGTTAAGGTCATGAGGAATTCTAAACAAAGTGAAAATAGCTTCAAAAGTAGGGTGAATACATTACACTGGCAGGGATCAGGGATGACTAGATCGAGAAAAGGACATTAAATAGTCAGAATGTGATACAGTTCACATTCTACAAACTGAAAAAACGGGTATAAATGTTTGTTAAAACAATGATCTGTGACATTTTTTAAAACAATTGATTGTATTGACTGAATCTTTAATTTTCATAGATTTTCTTGTGTTTTCCATTTTATTATTTTTTTAATGGTATAAGCATGATCTACAGCTGCCATCCCCAACCCCCGGGCTGGGACCCGTACTGGGATGTGGCCTGTTAGGAACCAGGGGGCTGCACAGCAGGAGGTGAGCGGCAGGCGAGCAAGCAAAGTTGCTTAAAAATTGTATTTTTGCTTAAAATTATTCTTTAAAAATAAAAAATTCATTGTTTTTATGATGATGCAATGAATAAAAGCAAGTATTTTTATAATAACTTCAAATTTCCAGTTAATACGTTTTAGATTTTATAAAATAAATACATGATTGTGGGATAATTGAGAACAAATTAATTTCAGGGACATATAAATATAATAAAAAGCAGGCAAGAAAGGTATATAAAGAACATAAGCAAATACTATAAATAGTTGAAAAGGGGAGGAGCAGAAACCACATATTGTTTAGGACATCTAGAAATAGCTTATAAATGAGGCAGCTTTTTAAATGGTCTTAAGTGACAGGCAGCAATGTGACAAGCTGTAATAGAAGGGAGAAGGAAAATTTATATAAAATATTAATATATATAATCAAAAAACAGTAATGGGAAAATTATTAATCCATTTTTATATAATCATACAATACACAAAAGGCACTACTCTGAACATGACAGCAGAGGTTTTCTCTCTTTTTGCTGCTCAGGGTGACTGACTCTCTCTTGCACTCTTTGGCTGCCTTCTCTGTGGTATCCTTGCTTCCAGTCCTGCCCCCACTAATTAGACTGCACATGTACTGTATTTCTGTATTATTCTGACCTAACTAATCTGAACTAACCTGGTGCACTTTACACACCAGTGGCACTGCAGGACTGTGGTTCACCACGGCAGGTGTTCCATGACCACTCTACCCTTGCCCTGCCCACTTCGATCCATTCACCTGCCCAGTCCGTCCTCCCTACCCACCCAGGGAGCCCCGTGTCCTCCTTTGAAACTCAAATACCTCCTCTTCTCTGGAGATTTCTTGGTTCTCAAAAGCAGAGTTCTCTTGTATTTTTCCCAACATCTTCCCTTGCAAAGGGCAGGTATGAGTCCTCATGGCAACTGTGTTTACATTTTTGACTCCTTATGAGATGTGCACCTTGGAGGCAAGGTTCATGTTCTTTGCTTTGATATAACCAGGGCACCTCCACCTTACCTACACAGAACAAGCCCTTAATATATTCAATATTCAATTAGTGAATTTATGTCAGATAAAAAAGATATGCAAAAACAATAGCATTCCTATTAACCAGCAGCAACCAATTAGAAAATCTAATTTTTAAAAAGGTTTCATTCACAAGAGCAAAAACTGTAAAGCACATAAGTCCAACAAAATATTGGAAACATATATATGAAAACATGAAAAGTTGGACTTGTTTAACAAGCTTACAGATAAGAAAATTTAATAAATGGAGGCGAAAAGTTGACTATCCATATGGGAACAAATAAATCTCAAACTCAAATCCTAAAATAAAGATTAATTAGGCATTGATTAAAGATGTAAGTGTGGAAAGAATTAGGATAGAATATTCTATCATTAAAATAGCAAATAGTAGTTTCATGTTATGGTAGGGAGAGACTTCTTAAGTGAGACAAAAAATTACAAGTCATAAAAAGAATAGATAAATTTGATTTTATTAATTTTAAAATGTTAGTAAGACGTAGGAGACTATATGCAAATTTAAAGGCAAGCCATAACATGAGAATAGTTGTATCATGTATAACTGCAAAGGATTAATATTTGAAATATAGATAAAATGCCTATAAACCACTAAGAAAAGATATCATAGAACACTGGGCAATGGATCTGAAGAAGTAATTCACAAACCAAGAAAATCAATTGGTCACTAAACATATGAAAACATGTTTAAAGTGTAGAGAAATGCAACTTTAGCACACCCATTTATCCAAGACGAAAAAGTCACACTATCAGGTGTTGCTGAGGAGGTAGAGCAAAAGGTATTTGAATTTACTGGGGGTGCACCTGGATACACCATCTGGCAAACTAGCCATACCTAGTAAGTATGTGGCCAACCTATGCCCAGTAAATCCACCTCTAAGCCTATAAACCAACACAACTCTTGGACATTTGCATTAGGAAATACAAATTGTGTAGTATTTATACAAAGCAATAATATGTAGAAGTAAAAATGAGTAAGAACTGCAATTCTATACATCAAAACTATTAAATCTCAAAAACACAATCTTAAGCAAAAACAGGAAGTCACATACTGTATTGAAATTACATAAACTCAAATTACATAAAGTTGAAACTATGTAAAGCAACAGCATATAATATTTAAAGACACACAAAAATGTTATAAATGTAGAAAACCTGTGCATAGAATTATAAACATGAATTTACGTATGAAGTAACTGTGTTAGGATACATAGCAGGCTTTAATTTTATCCATTTTCTTTCTTTAAAAAATATGAAACACATATAGCAAATTATTTTTAAGAAAACTTTATGTTTGAAATATCTCATAATTTAAAGAAATCTGGCAATAGCAATTTTTGCTGAGGAAAAAAGATGTTCTTCTCTTATTTCATTGGTTCTGGGCTTATAAATTAGAACAATTACTAATGAGCAATCCAAAAACATCTAGTAGAGTGAAAATATACATGTTTTAAAAACCAGCAGCTCTGCTTCTATCCACATACCCTGGAGAAACGTGTATATATGTGATCAGGGAGAATCGAATCATATGTGTGTTTGTTGAGGCATGGTGCATAACAGCATAAACAGCAAAACCTCGTAATGTCCATTAACAGAGGAAGAGTGATTCATTTATGTGATAGAGGACAACACAATGATTGAAAGGAACAAACTACGTAGTAACACAGAAAAATTCCAGATACGCCTTTTGAGTGTGAAAATAGCAAGAGGTTTAAACAGGTCTTCAACTCTCAACATTTTTCTACCTCAAATTTAAAGAAAAAAATGTACTTGGTAATATTGGTACCATATGGGCTAGTCCACACATGGAGGTTTGTAATATGATTCTCTATAATTTCTGGTACGTTTGAAATAATACATTTTAAAAAACCTAATACAGCAATGTTAGGTTTTGCAATTAGCTTTGCATTACAAGTTTGAGTTTAATTATTACCGCAGGTAAGGACAAAGCATGGGAAATTTTAAGAGGAAGAATTACATGTTTCAAATTGAAATTTAGAATAATTAATCTAGCAGGAGTACAAGGATAATTGAGTAGGCAGTAAAAAGAACCATTAGAAAATTATACCAACACTTGTGCCTCAAGTTAGAGAAACAGAATATTCAACTGGAGAGAGGCCACAGAAGGCAGAGACATCCTGAGGCAGCACGGATAAGACACGGCATTCGGTCGGACGTGGGGAAAGAGGGAAACAGGAGGGTCAGCTTTGTCTCTGAGGCTTAGCACTGAATAATCCTGGAAAGAGTGGCAGTGATATTAGAAATATCTACTTATAACGTCTATATGTGGCAGAGTAGCTAGTTGAAGAGGAAAACTAGTATGTTCTATTTAGATAATAATGTAATAAGAATATCAAGCAGGAAATGTTTTATAAATTTGGGTATGCAAATCTGGAGGTTGAAAGTGAGATTAAACTATAAAATATGTATTTCAGAGAAGCATTTTGAGAAGTGAGAATAAGACTGTGGGGCTCAGGACTTTAAAGATTCTATGGGAAAGAGGATGTTTAAGAAACAGACCACTGGGAGAACCCTTGCAGTGGTGGGCGGGGAAAGGCATGAGGACGAGGAGAAGCCAATGAAAGGCGTATCGTGGGAAGGGCAGGGGAATGCCCATGTGTGTGGATCCCTGGTTCTCCGGACAGATGGGGCAGTCAGGTGTTAGAGACAGAAGACGTGCATCGAGGGCTGGAAGCTGGTAAGGTATGTATAATGGAAGGTTCAGGAGTGGAGGGCTTCCTAGGTGATACTAGCTGAACTCGTGGCTGACACAAATTGAAGTGACATTTAAAGATTTTTTTTTTTTGATTGACAGAGAAGAGCTAGTCAGGCAAAGGTCAGGAGACCCAACACTCCGGGTGAGGAAGCCTGGAAGCTTTAACAGAGGGTTTGAGCAAGACATCATCATCCTGACAGCCTCCACGCTGGTGCCCAGGCCTTCCCACTCATCCATCCATGCACATAATTTTGCCAGATTAATATCTTTACAACATATTTAATCAAGTACATTAAAATACTCTACATTAAAACCCAACCATGCTTTCCCACTTTGACTGTGTCAAATATAAAACTCAGCAAAGCATTTTCCCTGTGGCCAAGAAAGAAGTATTGTCCCAAATAAATGAAATTAAATGTAAAATACTCAAAAATGATGATACTCCTTCATTGTGGCAAGTCAAATCAGTATTTGTTGTTTAGAAATACCAATATCAATAGGTAAAAGGGTGTGGCATCTATCACATGCCAGGCATTTTGCATTATTTTATCTTATTTACAGCTTGTAATGACCCTACGGGAGTTGGCCATTTGGCACTTGACTCTCATTTTATATATGAGGTACGGAGCTCAAAAGTCAGTGGACTCAACAAAAGATCTCTGTTTCCAAAGCTTTTCTTCTGCATTATACTCTGACGATATTCAGAGCCTGGAACTCTTGAGCTGGTGCTTAAATAATATTAATAATCTGAAGTAGTGAATTTTCCTGAAGTAGGAGTCTGTGGAGAGTTGGTTCAGAGACAAAACCAAAGTAGTCATTGATAAACTCCATCTAAGTCATAAAATTACATGTTATAAAAACCAACATCAATGAGATGGAAGAAAAACCGTTTCAGAATCATACTGTTGCATATAGGATGTTTTTGTAAAGATTTTTCATATTTAAAAATAAAGACTATTGAGAAAATCTCTTAATCCTTGAGCACATGTAAAATGATGCATGAATCTTAAGGTTTTAGAGATGGCAGACTGCACACATAACACTGAAAGTGATAAACACATTTGAGGAATTATCGGTGACATTACCTTTGAGTCTAGGAAATGCAATGCACAACAGAGACTGAGCATTGAAACAGATAAATTAAACAGTTCCAAATGCACTGGGGGGAAACTATATAAAATAGGAACTTTAGCAGCATTGTAGGTTATTAAGAAAAAGCATACCATGTCCTAGTCTCAGGTGCCATACCAGTAGGCATCCTCAGAGACATGCCAGACCCTATTGGGATGAAGGTGTGATGTATTGTCAGAAAAATGGGTGCGGTGGTTAGGACAGGTGCTCTGAGAAGGCAGCAGGAATCAGCGTAACAGAGCTGAGCCTTCTGATTCAAAGTGTACTATCAGCTCCCTTCACTTCGGAGTCTTCCTATATAAAATGAAAATGACATCTGACCTGCTCACTGAACAGTGTGGCCATTTTTGATGTAAACTACATGTAAAAGCATGTTTTAAACTGTAAAAAATGATAGGAATGCAAACTGTTGGTCTTATTCTTAATAGAAAATTCTACTTGCTGTAAAACAATTACTGCACAATTTTAATTTACTTACTATTTGAAATTTCACAGTAAATGTTAAAAATAAATGCATAAATAAAGAATACTCAAAATAGCAACTGAAACAAATAAAACATCACAATATAAGAAATACATCTGAAGACAATGTTGCAGAACTTAATTTTTTAAAAAAAATTAGAGAGCCTTTAAACCAAAATCTATTCCCTCTAAAAAATTAATGCTTTTTGTTGTTTTTTTTTGCATGTTTTATTTTTTTGAAGCTCATTTTCAGTGCTTTCAGAAAAAAAATTTCAAAAATTAAATTTGGTTGAAGTTACAAAATGTATTTTGTAAAAAATTACACATTGAATAACAACTCTTAGGTAAGATGTAAGACATTTTCTGGCTGTTATATTTCCAATCACAGGCTTTGTGTTGCAATTCAATTGATATTGTTAAAGCTAACACGTTGACTGCCACGCTAGAAAAAAAGTTTTTTTCCTTGGGGCCATGGTGTTTTATTACAAAAATAGAATAAAAACTTTGAAAACAAAATGACCCTTTCTAATTTAATGAAATTTTTTTATTGTTTTCTGTGTGTGAGTTATATGCAACTTGAAAAATTGTTCTCGCGGCTCCCAGGGTGAAGAGATGTGTGAGTTACATATGCTTCATGAGGCCCTAGGCTCAAAACTAGTGTGAGTTAAATACAACTCATGTGGCAGTTAATGTGCTAATTACAAAGGTGGAAATTACAACGTGCTTCTATGAAGGCAGTGCCAATACTCTTATACATATCAGTCAAAATTGCGGTTGCACAGTTCTGAATGTAAATTTATTTAACAATTTAGTGAACATTTATTGACTGCCCTCTTTTGTGCCAGGCTAGACCAGTCTGGCCACGGGTCTCACCCCTCACTGTATGCTCCTGTGTATAGACATCACTGGGCTTACTGGTATTAGTGTCACTTTTTGGCTTCTTTTTACTCCTTCATCCTTAATATATTTCATATTAGCATATTCTTAATACATATCAAACATATATTAATATACCCTTAATATTTCTAATTGAAAAAATGTACCAAATACATTACAGATTCTAACTACAGAGCAAAACAATTATTTCCTTCACCATTGATTCTGAATCGTAGATAAATCAGGGACACCCAAATACTTTAGGTGTTATTACATTTCTTTTTAAAAATAATTTTGTTGTTTCCCCTTCACATTTTATTCAGATACTGAAATTAATCTGTCAGCAGAGAGCATAATAACTTAAATTTCATAGATACTTTATTTGGGACTTTATTTGCTTTGTATTCTGGGCACTTTTAGTATCATTTAAAAAGGGGTTGTGACTAGATATCACTATGAGTATCAAGATAGCTAATCACAATTTTGGGATGGGAATGTAGCTCAGTGATCTGTCTCTTACTGAAGGTACAAAACAGAATTTCATTGGAATGGCAGTGAACTTTATCTTCTTATAAGTAATAATGTTTTCCAAAATTTCATGAAGATGGCTCTAGTACTCAACATCAAAATTTTGCAGTACTGTTTGTTTCTGGAGTCAACAGAGTGTTCAAACCACTTGGCTTCTCATAATTAAGGTAGTCTATGTGCAGATGTAGCTTATATAAACCTCATTTCACAGAGAACACTAAATTGCAACTGCAAAATGATTAACATTTAAATTTCCCCCAATTTAAAGAGAGAACAAGCCACAAAAGTTCCAGCTAATAATTGACATATATGTACTTAGGCAAGGAAAAGCTTCACTTTGCTATTATTTCTTAATTTACTGTTACTTCCATAGTAAGTTTACAAAACAGCCATTTCTTGACTCACATTAAAAAATTATTCCCATTATATTTATCTCAAAGTTCTTTAATATTTAAATACAAGTTCTACTTTATACATTTCTGAGAACTCATTGAGAAAAGCTGTCATAATATATCAGGCTTAGGTAAAAACATGAAATTTAGTGGATATTATATGAAAAGAACATCCATTTTCCTTTGACAAAAAATGAAGTGAAATAGTCCCAAAAGTCTGTAAACAAACACCAAAAATTATCTAGACCCATATGCAGAAGAATGAAACCAGATCCCTATCTCTCACCACATATAAAAAATAGAATCAAAATGGAATAAAGACTTAAATGTAAGACATGAAACTGTGAAACTACTGGAAGAAAACATTGGGGAATCACTTCGGGACATTAGTCTGGGCAAAGATTTATTGAGCAAGACATCAAAAGCACAGGCAACCCAAGCAAAAATGACAAATGGGACCACATAAAACTAAAAAGCTTCTGCACAGCAAAGGAAACAACCGGCAAGTGAAGAGACATTCTTACAGAATGGGAGAAGATATTTCTGAATTATTCTATCGACAAGAGATTAACAATGAGAATATATGAAGAACTCAAACAATTCAATAGCAATATAAACAAACAATCTGATTAAAAAATGGGCAAAAGATCTGACTAGCTATTTCTCAAAAGACAACATACAAATAGCCAACAGGTGTATGAAAAAATGTTCAACATAATTAATCGTCAGGGAAATTCAAATTAAAACCACAAGGAGATATCATCTTACCCCAGTTAGAATGGCTATCATCAAAAAGACAAAAAATAATGGATGCTGGCAAGAATGTGGGGAAAGAGGAATGCTCAGATGCTGTTGATGGGGATATAAATTGGTACAGCCACTACGGAATACAGTATGGAGGTTCCTCACAAAACTGAAAATAAAGCTAGCATATGATCTAGCAATCCCACTTTGGGGTATATATCCAGAAGAAAGAAAATCAGCACACTGAAAAGATATTTGTACTTCCATGTTTACTGCAGCACTATTCATAATAGCCAAGATATGGAATCAACCTATGTGTCCATCAATGGATGAATGGACAAAGAAAATATGATACATATACACAACAGAATGTTATTCCTCCACAAAAAGAATGAAATGCTGTCATTTGCAACAACACTGATAAAACTGGAGAACATTATATTAAGTGAAATAAGCCAGGCACAGACAGACAAATAGTGCATGTTCTCACTTATATGTGGAAGCTGAAAAAACTGGTTTCATGGAGGTAGTGAATAGACTGGTGGTTACCAGAGGTTGGGAAAGTTAGTGGGGAGGAAAAATAAAGAGGGGTTAGTTAACGGGGACAAAAATACAGTTAGAAGGAATAAGATCTTGTGTTTGGTAGCAGAATAGGGTGACTATAGTTAACAATAATTTATTGTATATTTCAAAATAACTAGAAGAGTAGATTTGGAATGTTCCCAACACAAACAAATGATAAGTGTTTGAGGTTATGGATATCCCAATTACCAAGATTTAATCATTACACATTGTATGCTCGTATCAATATTTCACATGTACCCTATAAATATGTACAACTCTTATATATCCATAAAAAAAAACATATTTTCCCTCACCCTCCAACAAGCTAAAATGGTTTATGAGACCAAAGACAAACATATGGAAGTTTGAAAACAACACATTTAAACAGGGCTAAAGTTATATACACGACTTCAAGGGAGCAATCACATCATAGTCTATGTGAATGAAGTCACTTGGATTTGTGCTGGGCACAACCCTCACAGCCCTATGTGGTGGCCCTAGGTTACAAATAAATACTCCATGAGCTCAGAGAGAGCAGAAAACTTCTAGGTTGGCAAAGATAGGTGAGATATTCTGGAGAGAGTAAGATTTGAGTATGTTTCTTAGGTGAAATTTTGAAACAGGGCATACTGAGATCCGTATGTTGCTAAGATGAAAAACCAGCTGTTTCTCCAATTTCCTGCTGCATTTCTTGGAAAAACTCAATGGTAGAAGAAGAAAAGTCTTCACTTTGAAGGTAACAACTCTCACCATCTCCAAAAGAAGAGCAATTTTTATGTTCAATTTTCACATGTAGCAATGCAAAGTTATCCCATTACATCATACTTGCATATTCATATATTTATTCAGACAGTTAAATTTCATGCAAAACCCAAATTTATCTTTTCTATGCAATTGTGGCTTGGGTTTTAGAATAATCATTGTATCATTAAAACTGTTCAGTAAAAACTGTTCATTCATTATAAGGACATGGTTGTCTGCTTTCTTCTTCTCTGCCTGCCTGCCTACCTTCCTTCCTTCCTTCCTTCTTTCCTCCCTCCCTCCCTCCCTTCCTTCCTTCCTTTTTCTTTCTTCTTTCATTTTTTCTTGAGAAAAACCTGTCTAGAAATCTGGAAGGTGGAAGAAAATAGAGTAGCTACAGGAAAGGGTACTCTGAAATGTGATTAGTTAATTAAATGTGATTAGGTGTTAATTAAACTAACCACATGATAGGCTCAGTAAATGATGAGTGTATTCATTGGAAATGTTTATATGAATATGAATTTAATCTAAAATTTCTAAAAATTCTGTAATCCCTAAAGTAATCTTTTACATGTTTAGTAACCTTGGATTTAACATATGAATTGTATAGTTGGGGTAAATATTTTTGACCTGTCTTGTGTGACCCTCAAAATGTTGCTTTCCTTTTTTAGATTTTTTTTCCCAAACCAGAATTTGTCTTATAAATACTTTGTCCTTTAGGTCTACAGTCCCCAACCCCCAGGCCGGGGACTGGTACCAGTCTGTGGCCTGTTAGGGACCAGGCTGCAGAGCTCCAGCACACCCAACCCCATCCATGGAAACATTGTTTTCCATGAAACTTAGGAACGAGGCCACACAGCAGGCAGCAAGAGATGAGTGGTGGGCGAGCAAGCGAAGCTTCATCTGTGTTTACAGCCGCTCCCCATGGCTGGCATCACCACCTGGGCTCTGCCCCCTCCCACCACCCCTCCACCCCCTTCTGTGGAAAGATTGTCTTCCTTGAAACCAGTCCCTGGTGCCAAAAAGGTTGGGGACCGCTGCTTTAGGTGCTGAAAATGAAATTATGCAAGCTTGCACAGATGTTTTTAAAAAGTAACCTAAAACATTATATAGTATCAATATGGCTATCTATATGAACTCACTGTATCAGATTTTGAGTTTAGGTACTGACTTAAAGTTGTGGTAAAATAAATATTGGGTGCCTATCTTTATGATAGCAGTAATCATTTAAAAGCCATGTTGGAAGCTAGGGGGCTTCATCCTATTTATTCAAACCATTACAGAACGGCCCCATTCCTCTCTACCTGTGTTCTTGATGACGTGCAGAAGTTGATGTCCATTTATCAAAATCCAGCTTTTCTCAACCTCAGTTTCATGAAAGAATTAAGAATTACCAAAAAAAAATGATTTGAGTAATTATTTTCCTCAATTCACAAGAACTGCACAGTTACCACCATTTTCCATATTGGAAAGAAATTAACTCATTATATACATCGGAAGCCTTGGGGCATTAGGCTTTCTTCTCTCATGAAACCCCAGTACAGAAGGGCTGCCAAGATGTGTGTTCCTTTTAGAAAGTATCTGTCAATCAATTCTACCTCTCAAGGGTTTTGGGCATCACAGACCAAGCACTGTTTTAGATCTTGTAAAATACTATTTCACTCAATGTTAACAAAACCTAGTGAGGTTGGTATTCTTATCCCCATCTTACAATTATGAAAAGTGAAGCTTAGAGGTATTTGAAACTTACTGTAGGTTACACAATTTGTAACTGGCAGAGTTATGAATTAAATCCCAGCCAATAGATTCTAAAAGACTATACTCTTTCAGTTTTCCACACTACTCCCACTATAACTGTGCCAAACAGATTGCTTATCATGTTTGTAATATGGGGCTACATTTTGATGCCCCTTCTTACATTTTTAAATCTTTTTATTTTGAGATAATTGTAGTTATGCATGTAGTTGTGAGTAATAATACAGAGCAACCCTGCATACACTTTACCTAATTTTCCCATATGGTAAATTCTTATAAGACTATAGTCCCATGTAATAACCAAAATATTGAGATTAATACAGTCAATATAAAAAATATTTTCATCACCAAAAGAATCCTTCATATTGCACTTTTGTAACTACCCCACCTCATACACAAACACCACTCCTTCTCTCCTGTCCATAACCCTTGGCTACTACTAATCTGTCTTTATTTCTATAATTTTGTTATTTCAAGAATGTCATATGAATGAAATCACACAATACATAACCTTTGAGGATTGGTTTTTTTTTACTCACTGTACATAATTCTTTTGAAAACACCATTATTATGTGTATCAATAGTTTGGTCCTTTTTACTTCTGAGTAATATCACACGATACAGTGGACTACAGTTTGTTTAACCATTCACTCAAGGATAGACATCTGGTTTGTTTTCAGTCTAGGACTATTACAAAGAGAGCAGCTATAAACATCTATGTATAGGTTTATGTGTGAATACAGTTTTCATTTCTCTGGATAAATGTTCAGGAGTGCAGTTGCCATGTCTTATGGCAGTTGCATATTTAGGTTGTTAAGAAACTGCCAAATTGTTTTCCAGAGTGTCCAAACCACTTTACATTCCCACCAGTAATGTATGAGTGACTTAGCTCTTAGCTTCTCTGCACTCTCATCAGCATTTGGTGTTGTCACTTTTTTTTTTTCCCTCTGGCCTTTTCCAATAGTGATATCTTATGGTGGTTTTAATTTGCATCTTCCTCATGGCTAATGATGTCAAGCATCTGTTCATGCACTTATTTGCTATCCATATATCAACTTTAGTGAAATATCTGATCATGTACTTTGCCCATTTTCTAATTGAATTGTTTTTTATTATTTCACTGTACAGTTTAGAGAGTTTTTTTAATACTAGTGCTTTGTCATAAATGTGTAGCTTGTAAGTATTTTCTCCCAGTTGATAGCTTGTCTTTTCATCCTCTTAACAGGGTCTTTCACAGAGCAAAAGCTTTTAATTTTGATTAGGTGAATTTGTCAATTTTTCCTTTTACGGATCATGCTTTTGGTGTCAAGTCTGAGAGCACTTGGCCTAGTCCTAGATTTTCTTCTAATGTTTTTTCTAAAAGGTTTAAAGTTTTATGTTCTACATTTAAGTCTATGATCTATTTTGAGTTACAAGATGTAAGGTTTATGTGGAGTTTCACTTGTTTGCCTATGGATATCCATTAGCTCCAGTAACATTTGTTGAAAAGGTATCCCTCTTTATTGACTTATTCTTGCACCTTTGTCAAAAATCTGTTATGTATATTTGTGTGGGTCCTATTTAAATAAAATTTTTCTTAATTATATGATCTGAATGTATCCTTATATCTAAGCTCCTACAAATCTCTATGAGTGAACAGAAAAATTCACTAATGATGCTCTAATGTCAAAGCTAGGAGTGACTACAAGAGATAATGAATTCTACTGCCTACATATTGCTAAGGACAACTATATAATATTCACTACTCTAAAACATTAATTATTTTAAGATATTCTAAAATTTAATTGCGTCATTTCCAATAATGCTATTTTATCAGTCATATGTATTAATTGCTAGCAACAGGAGCAGAAACTGGCTGATTTAGACAGAAAGAAATTTATTAAATTTTTCATTATTTCGAATTAGGAATAGAGGACTGGAGAATCAGATTCAAGACGAAGCAACAGTAAATGATCTCTAAAGTCATTAAAGCGGGCTGATGAGAATACTGCTTTTAGACAGTAGATGCAATCATTTGCATTGTATTTACTTTTGCATCAATAAATTGATCCAGTAGAAACGATTACTCTGTCTTCCACTGTGAAGATCCCTCCACTGAGTTGCCTCTTCTGTCACTAGCTCAAAGTCTGTCCTAAGTTCATGAGTTATGTTCTCATACCCTAGCTGAAAGAGAGACAAATATTTTTGGCATCTCATCTTCCATAATGCAAGGCATTGTTTGCTACCTTCAACATCTATAATGTGAGGGCATTCTCCAAGTGTGGGAAAGAGACTCAAATGCGGGTAAAAAAGATAGATGATAAATGGCCAATATAGCCATTCATATTGTTAATTTGTTTTGTTACTTATGGAGACAATAGTTGAACCTTCTTATTCTAGCTCACTAGGGTTCCATGGTAATATATGGAGATAAACACTGGCTTTGAAAATTATTCTGGTGAAAAGTACTTCATTTATACTAGAATCACCTGGGGAGACTAAAACCAAACCCAACACAAATAATTCTCTTGCCCAGAGATCAATTAAATTAGAATCTCTGGCAGTGGGTCTTGTATTACTATTTACTAAAACAAAAAAACAGGGAGGAAAAAACCCTCAAACAATTTTCTCCTGTGATTGTAATATACATCCAGGGTTAAGAACCATTGTGTTAAGGAGTAAGACTGTTTGGCTCTATTCATTGTCAAATGCCTAGGCAGGCTTATATCTGCTTTTTGTCTCATTTCCCCACCCCCCATTTTTATACAGAAACAGGTTAGACACACATATACTACATGCAATGGTTGTGGTTGGTCCTATCACCCAAATATCTTCATTTTTCTTCACCTTCATTATCACAAACCCCAGTTCTACTATGGAGGTAGATGAGTTGCTTTGAAAATATTCTAAGACAAAATTACCACAATGTGAGGCTCTCACAATGATGGAAAGCACTGTAACCAACTCTCTTGACTCTCGGTGGAGTTCTGGTGGATCATATGACCTCTAGCTCCACACAAGAAAATCATAATATTCAACCAGTTGAGAAAGTTTCATTTCTGTTAATGATGCACTAGGTAATTCAGGACAGCACACCTGCTGATGATCAGACATGCTGGACATATATAAAAACCATCTATTTGGAGGCATTAAAGACCACCAAAGACAAAATTGGCATTTCTTACAAGAAATTTCAAAAAAAAAAAGGACCAAATGACAATTCCATAACGAAATAAATAATAAAATGATACATAAAAGTTTTAACAGTGGATTATTCACAGCTGAATAGAAAATTAGCAAACTGAAAGAAATATCAGAAAAATATACCCATCCTGAAGATCTGAGAGACAGAAAGATGAAGAAAAAGCACAGGGACACAGAAGATATGGTAGAAATTACCTACCATATCTCTGCTTCCTTACATGTAAGTAAGGAAGTAAGAGAAATAATGGACAGAATTGATATTTGAAGAGGTAATGGTAGATAATACCTCAAAACTGAAGAATGATGTCAAGCCATAGAATCAAGAAGCCCTATAAACCCCAAGAAAGATGAAAAGAATGAAAACTACATTTCCACATCTCATAGCAAAACTCCTGAAAACCAAAGATAAAGAAGATGTTAAAATAAGTCAGAGGAAAAAAGACTAATCATTTTCAAGAGGCAAAAACAAGACTGCCAGTTGATTCCTCAATACAAACAACAGTAAGTAAAAGACTTATTTCTTCCCAGAGCTAGAAAAGCAAAACACTTATATGGCAATGATTCTCCATCCTGGCTAGCCCTTATCCAGTGCTTTTCATTATTTCACATTTCAAGGATACTAAAAGTCACTTCTAGTTGGTCACCTTGCCAACAGTCCTATTCACTACAATCTATTCTACACTCTAGTCTCAGGGATCTTGTAAATTTGAGAATGAATATTTAACCCCTCTTGTAAAACACATCAGTAACTTCCCAGGTTCTTAGAACACTACAAGCACCCTTATTTTGTATCTTTACCTCATTGCTCCACACCCATCCAGACATATATTATTACCTGGATATGCAACTTCTTGTGCATGGAACTTTTAACAAACCCTTCTTTATTCATGATTTCTTAGCTTAGTAAGCTTAGTATGGACCTTCTCTGTAAACCACAACAGCACAGACTATCTGCATGGACTCAGGAGGTATGTGCTATACATTGCCTCAATTCTCTCTCCCTCTACCCGTCCATCCATGCCCTACTTCCTCAAGCAGGGAACAAAGAACAAAAGGAAGAACATAAGAAACCCTTTAGCTATCAGGAGCAAAGTGTTGCATTGTAGCAACTGTCTTTCCCAGCTATGAACCCAGACCTATGAAGAATACAAAATTAACTCTGAGTTGCTGATTTTTTTAAATAGTCTGAAGCACTGAATCTCCAATTGGGAAAACCAGTGTAGCATCATTCAGAACTGAGTGAGTCTTAAATTAAGTACAATTTAAACAGCCATAGTATTCTAATTGCTTAGATTAGAATACACAAATTAGAAGGAAGTCTTTTAGGAGCAGCCGTATTGCCAGTAGAAGCACCGGCCAGGTGTCAAGAGAGCTGGGAGAAAGCACGATCCAGAAGCCTGAGAAAGGTTTAACTTATGTTCATCACATAGTTTAAGAAGTGGAGTTTTGCACCTTAAAGAAATTTTCGTTGTATCTTTTCTGTGTTCACATTATAAAGCATTATAGACTGTCAGGAAATTAGTGTTGCATGACTGATTTAAAGGATAATGAACATTACATTTCAGAGGTCTTAGCACTAACAACAATGTAGTCAGTGGTTTAGAGGAGTCTAACATGTCACACATTTTCTCTATTTCGTAAAAAATCCTCATTGTACAGCAATGGTTATCAACCCTGGTACTACATTAAAAACACTTGAGGGAACTTTAAATGCAAGCCCATGCTCAAATCCAGCCAGACCAATTCAAAGAGGAAAGCCCAAAGAGAAGTGTAAAGCTCTGTAGGTGACTCTAATATGCAGTTATGGTTGAAATTCTTTTTAAAATAAAGGGCTAAGTAATATAGATAATTATGCAAAATATCAGGAAGCAACAGAATATGTGTTAAGGAGCCTTCAGAGCTCTAAATAGTTGTCATATTTTAAATGTATAGAATAATACATTTCATACATATACCTAAATTTGGTAGCTTATCGTTAAACTCAATATCATGATTTGGCACTAGATGTGCTTTTGTTTAGAAAACTTACATAGCTAATACTTAAAGGTTCCAAAGTGTGATGAAATCTATAAAACCATCAGTAAAATGACATGGATACTTTCTACAGCACTGCCCCAGGGTCCTTAAAGCACTCAGGAAAGTGTATTCCTATTTGCTACTAGATAAACAAAAAGGCATTTTTTTTCAAAGCAAGGTCAAATATGTAAAAAGCGTACTTCTATTCTTATTCTTACATAGTATGTGAGAAAATTTACTAGAGTTATGTCAATAAATAAATAACTTACTGGTTGCCACCCTTTAAAAGTTATAGTTTTTGGAAAAAATGCTAATTTTTCAATTTTAGACAACTATCCCATCTATTTTTGCAAGTAAAGAATAATATAGACTTGTAATGAGTTACACAATAAAAACTTTCCTTGTATCCTATAAAGACATTTTATGTACATTTTCTTCTCCTGGTGAGCAGGTGGGGAGGAGGTGCTGTTATATAGTCAGGGAAGATAATTCTGTGTGTATGGGTATTCATATGACATTTGGAAATACAGACATACTCTATTTAATATATACATATTATATTTAATATATAACATATATGTGTGTGTACAACTATATATATTTTAAATGCTAGTGAGTGGTCAGACAAAAGCAATTTCACATTTACAAAGAAAAATCATGAGGAAAAAACTACTATACATGTTTATACATGTAATACATCTTATATATAAATATACACATATGAGTAAGACAGTGGCATTTAGGCAATTTAGAAAAATAAGGGAAAATTTTTAAAAAGAAATATTATTTAAATACATCTATGTTGATTCCTGCCCCTTTAAAGCAGCAAGCAACAAAACAGAGAAACAAAAAAAAAAACACAGACTCTCAGACAGAGATCATGGTGTAGGTCAGTACTGTCCAATGCTCAGGCATATGGGTAACAACACTGTCACAATATTTGCTGCATGACTGTATCACCATATATCACCTTTTGATGTGCCAGATCCCGTAAATCTGTGTAGTTTTTTAGCTTATGCTCTTCTTTAAACAAATTCACTTTTCATTAAGTCAATTTACACTTAATCTTTTATATAACCACCTTAAATAAAAGATTGTTTTCCATAAATAAAGGTAATGCTAAAATAAATAAGTTTCAATATTTTAAAAAATGTTTTTAATTCTACCTAGACACTCTCAGCTGAATTTTGGAATCTGGTCTCTTTTTTTAGCTGAGTTTTGGATTAGTATCAATGAAAATGAAATTGTGGCCATTCAGAGTGGCCTGGACAAATACTTGTAAAGTACTTCTTTATTGTGACATAAATTCTTTCACTAAATAGCATTTTTATCTGCAATCTAAATAACTTAACATTGAGTAAAATGAATGATCATGTCAGCTTCAGGCCAAGTTACCAATTAAAGAAAATAAATTTACTTTGAAGAGTACACAAAACTGTGTTGCTACTTGTCTACATATATTGCAAAGTGGTAGCTGTTGCATAACAGATATTATAGTGACCTTGAAGTTATAAACCAAGATTTGAGTATATACAAACACACAAACCCAACTCGTGTCTCTGTAACTCTGGTTGTTTCATTTTACTTCTTTTGGATTCTAGTTTATATGTAAAACTGGGGTAAAAATTAAATATAACTTCAAAAATCTTCTGGGAGAATTATATAAAATAACATATGTGAAAATTCTTTATAAGCTGTAAAATGCATAGTACACACAAAATGCGGTGTAATTGTGTTAATATTGTGAAGTCTCAAATTAAACTAAGCATCAATGTGTTTGTGCTCCCAGTAATTTTACTGTTAAGCCAACGATAGTAACCAAGCTTTTTTTGCAATGAGTTCAGCAAAATGGCAGACAAAATATCTTGCACATTTTCAGAGATTGCAACCATCACTAATAATATCAAACACCATGAAAATAATAGTTTTCTTTATTAAATTAATTTGTTTTCTGCCTATAGCAAAGTATCACTTCTAATTCCATCCAATTTGATTGACAGGTGCAATATTCTCATTGAGCAATAGTGTTACAATATAAAAATGAATTACTCAGAGGATAATCCTGCTCTGTGTCTTAAAATAAAACTAACGAGGATTTATGCAGAAAGTTTAATGAAAATGTTCTCCATCTAGAATTTGTGGGCTCTGTGGACAAAGTTATAAGGTCTTGAAGAAAAAAGAAAATACTGAGAGTAAAGTGACGCAAAAGTAATGAAGTTGAGGCTAAAAAAGCAATAGTATGCTCCCTTTTAATTCTTTTATCTCATTTGACAGAAATTACATTTTCCTTAAAACTAGCACTTCAAAATGTGTGAAATCTAGACATTATCTGTAAGTGGTGGGAATACAGGTAGTTTTTATTTTGTTTGCATTGCTTGCCTTTTATCTTCTACGGTTTCCAAAATGAAGTTGATGTGAATAGAAATAGTCCAAAGATACAAACACTTAACAGGCCTACTCAACAGTATTTATATGGCTTATGATGCAAACAGGACAACAATGCTTACTAATAAAAAAAAACTTTAAAAAGATGACACCTATGTCAAATACATAGGCTTCAGATTAAACTAATTCCCTTACACTATTTTATACTGATCCAAAATATTAGCCATGATTGTGCACTTTTGAAAGACACTTAAGAAAACTGACAATGTAGATTTTTCAAAGGTATGTGACTGTTATATAATTACCCTGCTCACAATTTGTGAATTTCAGTCATTTGAAAGATCTAAGTACTGAGTACAATATTTGTTATTTGAGAAAAGGAATGCCATCTTTAAAGTTCACCTTGCCAGCAGTCATCTGTAAATCTATCAAGATAAAAACTGAGATGTGAATCTTTGTCTCACCCCTGGCTTACCAGCTTCTCCCAGGTATTACATAGGCACAATCACTGAAAACCAAAATCCAGCCATATGTCTGGGTTTGGTTTTACTGTTAGAATTAGTTTTATTTTCTCCGCTTTTGGCTTTAAGTTTTTAAAATGCAGTGAACATCAGGCATATTCATATGAAGAGGGATCAAAAAAAAATTTAAAAAATCACCAGTGCAGACAAGTAGAGCTTCTAAGCATAACTGAAATGTCATTCACAAAAACATACAGTTGCAAATAATGTAATATATAGGGACTGGAAAAAAGATATGTAAGACCTTTTTCTACTCTAATATTCTAAGAACCAGTAATATTTGCAGGCATATATACAGATACAGAAATAAGTGGCAAATGTACATAGTGTTAAGAATATATATAAAAGTTACGATGAATAAAAGTCTTGAATAAAATAAAGAGCTCAAATAATTGAAATTATCATACATTGTAAATCCATATTTAATGAGTAAGAGATAAATGATAAATAACCATGGATATCACAAATCCATTTCAGAAAGCAGTGCCCAGGATACACAATATTCTAGAATAGGTAAAGATTTAAACATACTCATTACAACTTCTTATCTTAAATCCATAGATTGGGAATTCATATGTGAAGTAATAATCCTAAAAGTTATTTTGAACTTTTAAATGGTCAGAATTATTAAGTTACTTATACATTTTATCTTAAATATATTTATTGCATCTAATTCTTGACAAATTGGTAATATATGCCATACTAGGTATAATCTCTCTTCACAAAATAGACTTTAGAGATTTGGGAAAACAAAGAAATTTTAAAATGCTCTAATGGACAAAAGAACTATGCAAATACACATGCGTAAATTTCTATTTATTTTAATGAGTGAGCTTCTATAAAGGAGTAAATTTTCATAATCTTCTCTCATAAACAACTACTCTCTTCCATTTATTTTCAATTAGAGGAGAACTATTTGTAAAAGGAAAGAAAAACTCAAAGTGTTTACAGAAAGGAGATCAATAATCATTAAGCCAGGTATGGAGGTGTCCTGAGGTTTTAATCAAGGAGGGAAAAAGGGCAAGAGGTAGATGAATCCATAATAAGTTGTTAAGACAAATGGAAAATATGCAAAAACTAAAATTCTGAATAGATGTGAAGCTCATAAAATTAGTGCTCATCAAAAACTCCAAGTGTGTTCCTCCACATTTCCCTGCTATCCCCCACAACCAACTTGGAACAAAGTGACTATTACTGACCCAATGTACTACAAGTAGTAATAATGTAGGGGTTATTTATTGTAAATAACCCTGGTTTATACAACATGACTCTATAATACACATATGCGCGCATGCGTACACACACACCAGTGTATGCCGCCTGATAAACAGTAGGCACTCCGGGATAATTCAGTCATCTGTTGAATGTGTAAATGAATAAATACACACACATCACCTTATCCTGAGACGCTTCTTTAGCACATATGATACTAATACCATATACAAATACCAATCTCTCACCTGATTTTGAGTAAGAAATAGAGAAAAGGTCTGTGTAGAATATGATTTTGCCTGTGTATAATGATAATGTGTCTGTGAATATTCACATTGATGTATTTGAATGGAATTCCTTGATAACAATGATGTGAGGTCTGAGTCTAGAATTAGTCAAATTATAGCAGTCTGGAATTTGTATCATGATGATGATTGTGATGATGATTATGATGATGATGATATCACTCCGTAATGCTGCATTTATTTTTGATAAATTTATAATGTCAATAAGCAAAGTACTAGGTTATTAATGCTTTCAATGGTTGAGTTTTTAGTTTGGCTGCACACCAAGAACAGATTGGATATTTTGGAATATATGCCTTGCTTACTAAATTTAACCAATCAGAGATCAGAAGAAAATAGGTAATAAAGGCTAAGAGAGAAAAAATGTTGACCAAACAATGTTGCATTTGTTTTATTTTTATTAGTGTGTTTAGGTACCCTTTTCTTAAAAATAAAAAAACTGACCACAATGGTACCTTGTGAGTTATAATACCAATCATGTGACAGATAAAATGGGTAGAAAAACTAGACAATTCTAAATCCTGCAAAAAGAAAACAATATATTCATATAAACTGATCTATAAGGGCAAAAATCTAATACAGAATTTAAAGAAATGACTCTTTATAAATCATGTCATTATACTTTTAACAGCTTAATATCTATAAAAATTTAATGATTTAATAAACATTTTAAAAGCAATAGTAAATTCAGAAAAATGATTCTATTTATTTCTCAAAATTATTTTCCTAAATGGGAGAAAAAGCTGATTAATGAGTCAAGACAAATTTTAAAGCTGACACTCAAAATTTCTTTAACACTTACTGCTTACCCCAAACAGTGAGCTAAGGGACTGTATTCAACAGGTTGACTAGATTCTCCAATGAAAGACAGGGCAAAGGGCCTTTCCACCACCTAAACCTGGAAGCACCTCTTTAAGGGTTGGCCTACTGCCTAGAGGGCAAGAAATGCCTTACTGCCCTTAATCAGAGTTACACTAAACATTAACTCGTGAGGATGAAAGGGCACATAAGAACATTTCATCATAAAATATGTTTCATGTCACATTTATCTCTGATGCAATTGGCCTCATACCCAGGACTTTTTTCCATTGGAATATTATAGAATTTGATTTTTGAAAGCATGAGTCTTGTCCATAATAAATGAAATATCTACACATATTCAATTAGAATCATTTATATTTTGAAATTTAGTTTTGGACATAAATCATACAAGAATCATCATGTGTCTGTAGAGTTAGAAATAACATTTTATTTGAAAAGTTCATAGTTTTAGTCCATATTATTAACTATACACAGGAAATATTAATGTTTGGATAATTCCCATTTTTATCATTTAGACTATGACTTTTTACGGCACACAATATTTGCTTAGTATTATTATTTTACGGGACTCACTTAACTTATTAAGCTTCACAGAACCATCTGTGTGAAGTTTTGTCATTTGAATTCACTCTTTTGAATGTGAGAATATTCTGAATAAGAAAAGTCTCTAATTTTTAAAAAAATAAACGATGTTTTCCAAAATAGCCCAGGTGAATTTAACATTTTGATTTAATATTAAAACCAAAGTGTTTCACCATCAACTTTGAAGTTCACATTTCTCAGGTAGAAATGGAAAACAAAAGCAACTAATTTGTGTATGAACACACTTTTATTGTTTTCTGTGAAGGCTGCATTTTACAAAGGCAAAGCTCTAAACAGTGGGTATAGAAAGAGGCTTTGGAAGTATAAATATACATTAGTACACATCATGTGGTAATGGTGTTCTAAAATGGCATTTCAAAGGCTGTTAATGCCATAGTTACCCAAGAAGCATTCGATGCACTTTCTTTGGGTCCTATCTTATAATTAGGTTACATATTTGGTTTTTATTGTATGAAATCCTGGAAAGCTTGGATGGGGAAGGAATCCCATAGACTCCAAGGCCAAGTGCTCTAGAAGGAAGGGGATTCTCAGGGCTATATTCCTCAGTTTCATTTTCATGTGCACGGTGACTCCGTGAAAGCAGACACACATCTCGCCTGGGGATTTAATTCGTCCATTAGTTTTTACAGTCGGAGGTGTCAGACACAATTGCGATTTCAAGAAGGAAGGGCAAGAAGGATGAGCAAGCATCTGGTGTGAGAGCAAAGGGCTTCAAAGGTCAAGTTAGGAAGACGACTCTCCCCTCCAGCTCTAGCTTCCCACCTCCTTTCTTGGCTGACAGCTGTGCCGGTGACAGATGGGAGGACCGCGTCCGGGCTGCTAGAAACAAGCGGCCTCCTGGACAACCGCAACTTTTCCTGGTGGGTACGTCCCTTATCTCCCTGGAAAAGAATGAGACGCTTTCTTCTGCCCAAGAAAAGCCCTTGAGACCTGGCTGAGGGTCTGAATCCAGCGCCTGCTCTCTCCAGCCCTGGAGGGGCGCACAGCAGCTCTGGGTTGGGGGACGGGGGCGTTGATGTCACTCAGCTTTGCACGAGCTCTTTCAGCCTCCCAGCCCTCCACAGATCTACTGAAGTTCCCGAATGGATCCCTTGTGTCCTTGGGATACAGTGTGCCCCTGGAATGTGAAACCCAGCAGAGGCAGCACAAGGAGGCAAGTCGCCTTTTCTCCTCCTTCTATCCCAACACCTGCCCCGCCAGTTCCCCACAAAGCGACCTCTGGGTGCGTGGTGATTTTCCCTCTTTTCCGGACTCTACTGTACCTTTGTTCAACTCTGTAAGGCTACATTCCTTTTGTTTTCTTTCTTTCTTTCTCTTTAAATGTGAAAATTAGAGGAGTTCTCCCTCCTTCTCTTCCCTTCTTCAAGTTGGAGTATTCATCCATGCAGCCGGGGACACAGGGAATGTTCTAGTTCAAGGCCGCTTTGCCTCAGGATCCAGAGCTTCGCAGAGCTGGAACTTTGAGGACAGTGATGTAGACAGACAACCGGAGAATCCGGAAAACGGGCGCTCTCTCTCTCTCTCTCTTCTGGGCCGGCCCCCCGGGGGGTCTCGGTTGCCACCTCACATCGCGCTCCTCGGGGACCTCCTGCCTGTGGTTCCGCCCGCGCCCTTGCGCCCTAAGCCTGGGCAGCTCTCCGCCCAGGTGCGGGTCCGTCCTCTCCCGCCCCCTCCTGTCCACACCCAAATCCCCTACTCGGCGCGTCCCTCTTTCCACTCATGTTCACTAAGGAAGTTTTGAACCCTCGGGGTCTACACTGTTTCCTTCCCAAGCCAGGCAGAGCATCTTTCTAAAGAAAGTAGGAAAAGGTCTCCATAAACTTTGCTGTCGCGGACTCTCTCGCGTCAGCGGGCGAGTGCTTGAGCACACACCTGCCTCCTGCACACGGACCAGGTACACACGGCGGGGAGCGCACACAGGGCGAGGGGGCCTGCCAGCGTGCAGCCCTTAAGGGTGCGTTAAACTCGCTTGCAATAGCCGGCAGGGACGCGCGGCGCTGGCAGGACAGAAAAAGAATTTCGAAATGAGCTTGGGAAGCGGGGGACCAGAAAATGGTGATTCTAAATACACACACACGCACATGCTCCTGCACACAGAGCGGGTCTACCCGAAAGGCGCTCACTTTTGAAAACAGACCACTGTGGATTGCACCGTATATAAATCTCCACCAAGGCACATTTGTCCCTGGGACTGACAATCCCTTTCGTCTACTGGACTTCTCAGTACGGTCGAAACCAGCCCCGCGCACTTGACGATGGGGACCGTGGCGCTGCCGGCGCCCTCAGCCCTCAGCTGCGGCTGCAGAGCCCCCAGTCAGGTGCGGGCCCCCAGGCCAGCTGAGCAACAAGCGGGCTGTCTGCGGGAGGGCCGGGTTCCTCTTTGCCCTGTGCCCGCGCGGGTCACCTCTCCCTGCCACCTCCCCTCCTCCCCCCAATCCAGCAGCCAGCCGGGCCAAGCGAGCGCAGGGGAAGGAGAGAGCCGAACGAGCAACTCACCCCCAGCTTCCTGCTGCGGATTTTCACGTAGCCCTGCTTGACTATGTCGTTAAAGTTGGAGGCCATGGCCAGCGCGTCCGGGCTCGTGCGCTCCGCGATCCGCTTTCCGGAGTGGAGAGCCGCCGTCCGCCGCTGGGTCCGCGCAGGTCTCGCATCCAGCCAGCCGCCTCCCGCAGCAGCGCCGCCGCCCGGTCCTCCCCGAGCGCCCGCCGGCGGGGACGCGGGGTCGGCGGCAGGGCCGCCGCGGTCGGGGAACGGGGAACGGGGCCCGGCGCCGGGAGCAGCGCCAGCCCTCGGCGTTCCGGTCCTCACCTTCGCCCCCAGCCGCCAGCCGAGCGCCGCGGCCCGAGCCGCCGCCAGCTGCGGGCGCCCCCTCCACGCCGCCGCCCCCGGCAGCACCCACGGGCCGGCGCCTCACTCGGCGGCGCACAGCTGGCCGGAGCGCACCATCGCGGCTCCCCGGCGCGGGGGAGGGGGAGGGGCGGGGGGGGCGGGCTGATTCGCCCTCCCGGCTCCCTCCCCCCGGCCCGCGGGGCGGCTGGGCTGGAAGATGCTCGGAAGACGCGCTCCATCACTCCCGACGCGGGCGGGGCGCTCCGCCCGCCACCCCGCGCCCCGGGTACCGCTCCCCGCCCGCTCCCTCTGCCCGCAACGCTCCCCCGGGTGCGCAATTCCTAAGGACACGGCTCCTCATTCCGGGGCTCTAAATCTCCACTCCCAAACTGGACACCGGGGAAGGGGCGGTGGGGAGACCTCCAACGCAGGAGGCAAACGGGAGCGAAACAATCGTTTATTTCGGTGGCCGTGTTTACAGTGCATTTTTATTCCTAAGCACACGCGGCCCTTCCAGGTCTTTGCCCCGTTAGGAACTGTAAATCGACGCCAAACCCTTCCTGGTGTACACAAAGAGACCAATCGTGCGCATGTGTCTAATCCTCCTACTGCTGAAGAGACAAGCAATCAGGGGCGGCAGCCGGTCGCCGACGTCCTCTACTGAAGAAGCAGAGAAGACCGACCCGAGTGGTTGATTCATGCATGGCTTTTAGTTAACTGTGACTAAAAGTGGCTCGTGGCTTTTCTGGGGAAATGGAAACCATAGCTGTTATCAGTGGATGCAAATGATTTATTGAAATGTTCAACTTGTAACAGCAAAAGGATGAAGAACTTTCTCCTCTTAATGTGGGAACACATGGCACTTAAAAGTAGGATTCTTCCCCATTGTAAAGGCATTTTAATTTTTAAAAAATATATTTTGTAAGAGTCAAGGAAAAAGAGGGAGTACTGAATTTTGGCTGGAGACAATACATGGATTTTTACTATAGGCTAGACCATTTAGTCCTTAGTAGCTAAGAATGTTTCTAATTGAGAAAAAATGTATAAGGTCTGAAAATTTTGTGGTGACTCCATTTATAAAGAGTTTATATTTAATAAAAGTTCAAAAGATGATGCTTATTTCTGCTTATTACGGCAAGCAGTATTTTTCCAGGTCCTTATTTAAAATTTCTTAGCCCTACTTGAAACATAATATTGAGAGAGTAAGGAAACCGAACTTGATTGGGGGGAGGAAAAATATAAAAGCTTAAAGAACAAGATAGCATGTCCTTCACCCCAATCAAATGAGCATCCTCAGGGTCATTTTTTGTCTCACCCGTGCAAGAGTCTCCATCTGGGGCCCATGTAACCCCATGGAAGTTCTAACTTGCCTTAACAGCACACTGTTCTTACCCACTCATTCATTTATGTAGCAAGTTTTTTTTTTTTCTTTTTGACTACCCACCATGCAGAGTACCAGATGCTGGGGCAAATACTTAGAACAACAGGGCAAGGTTCCTTATGCTCTCATTCTGGAATGGGCTCAAGTTCTGACCTTCCCAGAAAATTTGTATTAACTCCCAATTAACTCCATGTAATTCCCTCCTCCAAATGCATGGGACATGCTTGTTGCACACATTTGTTACTATTGCATGACTATTTTTTTAAATATGGAGACTTTATATTTGCAAATGATTTAAATACATTATCTTATCTAGTCCTCTTTGAAACTACATATGTTAAATGAAGGCTACTTGCCATTTATTAGATGAGGAAACTGAGGCTCACAGACATTCAGTTGCAGACTCACAATTTCAAATTGGTTTTGGGTCTACAATAATTACCATGACCGCTGATTTTCACCCTCATTTATATAATCTGTTTTCACGAGTCCATTGTAAGATCTTTGAAGTCAAGGATTAGTTTTGTCTCAGCAACAATTTTAGTGCTTACATAAGGGTCAGGTAGTGGTAAGTGTGGCTTTTAATGATTATATAATGATTGTGCCTACACTTGTATGTTTATTAAGGTTTTTATAACACCTTAACATGATTTAAATATTTTCCTACATTTACTTTTTATTTTTAAATTTCTACTGTAACAATTAGTGTGCATATGTCTCCTTCTTCTTGTGCTGTTTGTTTACCTCTTGAAAACACTAGGTTATTTTTCATGAAAATTTTCCCTATTCTGGGATTTGACTGATTGCATCCTCATGCCATCATTTAAATATATTCACCTAAGCTCCACATTTCCTGTTAGCTATTAATGTGACTTACAAATCTGACTACATTCTTCTTTTTGTTTTTTGCAAGAATAATTCTTAAGAGACACGTATATTCTACTAAATCACATCAAAAGGAACAAATTGTCTGGCTGCCCAATTGATTAGAGGACTAAAGTGTTGTCAGCCTGACCCATACATTATAAAATTATAAAATATTTATAAAATATAAATTGTATAAAATCTAAAATTATAAAATATATAAAATTATAAAATTTTCCATCAACATTCCACCTAATAGTTTTTCCAGCCAATCTGATTGTTGCTTAGATGCATTATTTCCTTAGGAATTGCAAAGTTGTGATTTTCTAATTTGATTTTGTTATTGAATTTCTGAACTGTTTTTCTTTTACTAAAAACAAAACAAACAAAACTTTCCCTTGCAAACTAGAGGATTGCCCTGAAATAGATACTATATAAGCAAGGGAGGGTATATGCTTGATTTTTTTGTCAGTCATTTATCAGAAGTATTGAATGGGTTCTAGCAAACTCAAAGTGCTTCCCGTACTTCCTTTGGAATATCATCTTCAAAATTGTAGTTTTGCATGTTTGTTGTATTTCAGTGCACCACAGTCATTATTCTTTTTGTTGTGTGAATAATCCAATCTTGGACCAGAAGGAGCTGCTTCGATTTACATGTTTGTGTTTGTAACAGGCATGCACGCTTACGAGCCGTCTGATCAATCACGAGGTATCCCACACTCATCTTGTGCGTTTCCATTTCCAGCTCTGGAATTCATTCTTTCTCTTGAAATCTTTGTTTGGTCTAATGGCAAATGAAATTCAGTTCCCACAATCTGGTTGCTAGGGGTGTTCTAAGCTTTTTGGTTACAAAGCAAGGAAATATTTTTATTTTAGAAATACAATTCAAAAGAAAAAATTCTCAGTTTTTAAGGATATTTCCAATTCAAATTAATGTTAACAGATTCCATATTTAAGGATTGCTTCTTTTCCTTTGAGATTTTCATCATGTGAAATATTTACAAGTCTCCAAAGTCAAACCTATCAAACAAGGCACATTGAGTGATATAGCTCCAATTTCTGTCCCTTCCTCTCTGTTTTCTGCCTTTCTTTGTTATTTCAATCTCTTCGTTAAATTTCTCTGATAGGATTCTGAATTCCTTCTCTGTGTTGTCTTATGTTCATTGAGCTTCTTCAGAACAGCTATTTTGAATTCTCTGTCTGAAAGGTCACATATCTCCATTGTTCCAGGATTGGTCACTGGTGCCTTATTTCAGTTTGTTTGGTGAGTGTCCTTGATGCTTGTAGATGTTTATCAATGTCTGGGCATTGGAGAGTTAGGTAGTTTATTCTAATCTTCTCAGTCTGGGCTTGTTTGTACCCATTCTTCTTGAGAAGGCTTTATAGATGTTCAAAGGGAATTGAGTGTTGTGATCTAAGTCTTTGGTCACTGCAACTGTATCAACACTAGGGATGCCGTAAACCCAGTAATGCTGTGACTCTTGCAAACTCCTGGTGGTACCACATTGAGGGGTTTGGGTAAGATATGGGAGAACTACCCGGATCACCAGGCAAAGTCTCACTCTCTTCCCCCACTTTCCCACAAACAGAAGGAGCCTCACTCCCAGTGCTGGATTGCCTGGAGTTGGGGGAGGGGGTGATGTAGGTACTCCCCTGTGGTGGCCACTACAGCTGGGACTGTGTCAGGTCACACCTGAAGTCAGCACAATCTCCCCCAGGGCCCCTGGTGACTATTGCCCGGTTACTGCTCAACTTTATTCAAGGCCCAAGAACTCTTTAGTTAGCAGGTGGCAAATCTTGCCAGGACTGGGTACTTCCCTTCAAGGCAGTGGGTTCCCTTCTGGCCCAGGGTGGGTCTAGAAATGCCCTCTATGAGTTAAGGCCTGGAATCAGGTGCTTCAGGAATCTGCTTGGTACTTTATTGTACTGTGGCTGAGCTGATACCCGGTTGCAAGACAGAGTCCTCTGTACTCTTCCCTTTCCTTTCCCCAAGTGGAAGGAGACTCTCCCCAAGCTGTACTGCCTGGATTTGGGGGAGGGGTGAACAGGCACTCCCTTGGCCCCCACAGCTGCCATCTCACTGGGTCATATGCTACCCAAGTCCACTGGTTCCGGGTCCAGTGAAGCACTAGGACTTGCCCAAGGACTGCAGTCTTTGTGGCCTGACTGCCTTTCAAATTTATTCCAGGCCCCAGGCCACTTTCATGAGCCAGTGGTGGAGCTAGCCAGAACTCAGCTTCCTCCAGCTGAGGTGGGAGATTCCCCTCTGGCCATGGCTCTTCTAAATTGGTCTCTTCCCTCCTTGGGTTTCAGCAGAATTCTGCTCTATGTTGTGTTCCCCTGTGACAGAACAGCCCTGAGTTCCAATGCAAAGTCTCATAATCATTTCATTCTCCTTCCCCCAAGCACATAGATCCTCTTTCCACCCAGCGTTGACACAACACGACCAGCAGGGAGTGGGGGGTATAGGCAATGCAGGGCTGTCTTTCCTACCCTTTTCAGTGCCTCTTTCCTTGCTATCATGTTAAAACTAGGTACTGTGATGGCTTACCTGATTTTTGGTTTTTGTGAAGGTGCTTTATTGCATGGATAGTTGTTGAATTTGGTATTCCTGTGGGGGGACGATCACTGGAGGGTTCTAGTCGCCCATCTTGCTCCGTCCTCTCTCCCCCCAAAAATTTACCTCCCTTGTAGGAAACCATTTTTATTAGTTTTTGGTTTATCTTCCCATTGTTTCTTCTTGCCAATATAAGGGAAGACATACATGTGCTACTATTTATGTCTTCCTTACCAAAAAAGAAAGCAACATTTTATTACTCTGGTGGACAGCCTCCAAACTGGGCCACAAAGATTTAACCTCCTGATACTATGCCCTGTGTAATTCCTCCTTCTCAGTGAGGGCTTGACTTTTTGACAAACTTCTAATGAACAGAATATGGCAGAAGTGATGGCGTGTCCTTCCTCGATTAGGTTATAAAAAGACTGTGGCTTCTATGTTGGGTCATCTCTACTGGATTGCTTGCTCTGGAGGAAGCCAGCTACCACAATGTGAGCTATCCTGTGAAAAGGCCCATGTGAGTGAGCTGGGAGGTTGATCATTATCTAAGGCTTTCCAAAAGTCATTTGGGTAAACTCAGAAATGGATCCTCCCTCGTCAAGCTTTTAGATGAGCACACTCTGGTAGACACTTTGAGAAACTCTGAGCCAGGCCAGCCAGCTAAGCTGCTCCTAGCTGTTCCTAAACAAAAGAAGCTATAAGATAACAAATGTTTGTTTTTTCCATCTGCTAACTTTTGGGGTAATTTGTCATGCATAAGTGGATAACTCAAATAGATTTTGGTATATGGAAGTAGGGTGTTGCCTTAACAAAAACTCTAAAATTTCAGAATGACTTTGGAATCCATCAGTGGCTTTGAGAAGAGTGTTAGTAAAGGCTTAAAGTACCTTCAACACACTGGGTGCTAAATTTCAGACTTTGAGGACACTGAGTGAACTCTTATAACAAAGTGAAGAAAATACTATTGTAAATTAGAAGGAGTATTCTGATTATGTAGTGGTAGAAAACTTAGCAACAGTGTTCCTTGCAGCTATGTAGAAACTAAAAAAAAAATGTCCTTAATAAACTGCATGATCTAGATAAGAAAATTTCCAACCAAAGTGTTGGTGGTGCAGCCTGTGTTTTCTCGCTATTAAGTAAAATTTGAGAAGAGATAAATTGAGGGAAGGACTGTTAAACAAAAAAGGAGCAAAGAACTGATGGTTTTGAATATCCTCAGCTTCCCCAGACCACAATGATGCTAAAATTAACAAATGGCTTCTGAACAAAGATCTAATTCTGGATACTAACTTCCGTGAATATTTGTGTAAAGGTAAAGCCAAGGGTGTGACTATAAAATATATATTTTAAAAATTTCAGAAAATCAATAATTTTATAGTTACAACCTTGGTTTTATCTTTACACCAAAATTTTCATGGTAGTGCTCTTGATTTAATCTATTTGAGTAAAGAGATTCACAGGAAACCCACAAAATTCTTAAGAGTTATATATGCAGAAACATTGCCAGACAAAGATAGTCTAGAATTGGGAGAGGCACTTGGATTCCCCTCATATTCTACTGGCAGGAAGCAGGCTGAGAGAACAGTCCAGCTGTGAAAACATGCTATATTTCCTGAAAAAGTAAAAATTACTCAGAGGGAGAAATCAAGAGCCTAGAGAACAGAGCAAAGAACCTTGGAGAATTATACCCTGACTTTGAGAACTAATCCAGGAACTTCCAATATTTCTCCAACTGGATTTCAGAATTATTATGGACCAGTAATTCTGTATGCCTTTCATTTTTTCCCTTTTTGAACAGGAAAGTGTAGAATGGTTGTATTATGTTTGTCTTGCCTTTGCATGTTGGGTTTCTGGGAGGCAGATAACTTGCCTCTGTAGTTTCAAGGGTTTGAGAAAAGATCTACAGTTGAAAAACCATGCCTAAGGCATTACATTTGAAGAGCTTCATTCCTACCAGGACCTGTTTTATTTAACAAGATTCTGTACTTTGACCTTAGACTGTAATGAGGTGAGAATTTGAGGGGTCTTAAGAAGGGGTAAGGATATTTTGCACATGAGTGATATGAAGAATTGGGGGACAGAGGGCAGACTCTGGTAGGCAGCATTGAAGATGGCTCCCAAAGCATCGCTACCTCTTTATAGTCCCCCCTCCTTGGATACAGGTTGGATTCATCAATGAATTTTAAGGTATACAGTGTGACAGAAGTGATGGGATGTCATTCCCAAGATTAGGTTATCAAAAGAATGTGGATGTATTCCCTAGGTTTGTCTTGGCTCTTTCTTCCTTCCTTTCATATGCACGATGAATATCCTCCTTCCTTGTGGATGCCATCTAAAAGTATTACCCAATCCATGATCAAATTCAAAATACTGGGAATAAAAAATACACTCTTGTCCTTTTCTGGCACTCATTTTTAGTGAATTGTGTGTTTTCTTAAAAAATTTAATTTAAAGATGTTTAGTTTATCAAGGAAGGGACTGAGTTAAGATCTCCTTGGCATCCTTTTTCTTTCATACCATGAAGTAGTCAAAGATATGGCTTCTTACTGTACCCACCCTTGAGACTTCCTGAGATTTACTCACTCAGGTCCCCTCAGCCACTAATATCTGAATCTTCTTTCCATACTGACTGAATTCCTGCTCTAGTTCATTTGTATTCTATCCAAGATAGTTTTTTTCTAAAGGTGGGGCTTAATATTTCAAAGAGCACTAAAGCCCAAACAACTTCTTACATGTGCACCTACATCTGCAGTCCTTGTACAATTACCTGAAGTTTGGGACATCTGAAGCCCAATCTTTTTATCTCTTTTTTCATCAATTGCTCTCAGGTTGGCAGTCAGAGATTGTTCTTTTCCTCTCGTTTCTCCTATATAACTACTCTTCTCCTGACGCTCCTGGTACTGTTGGTGATCAGTCATACCCTCTTTTATTGTAGCTTCTGTGCCATATCTTGTCATTTAGTTACATTAAGAAATTGTGTATAGAATTTGTTTTTCCTTTTCTATGCCAGTTGCCATCTTCGTTTATGTGAGAGGCTTTAAGATATTCAAATTATTTTGCTGCCCACACCCACACCATCTTACAGAGCACCCACTTCCATCTGTATAAATGCTGTATTTACGATTCAAGATGTTTGTATACATATTTAGTCCATTTATTTAGGTTTACTTAAGGGAGTACAGATATGACTACATCTCATCCAATGTTTAATATACAATCATTGAATAGATCTTTATTAATTCAATTTGAATGGTTCAAATATTATATACTAAAAATAAATATGCATCCACTTCTGCTTTTGTACTTTTATTCAGCTGAATAAAATAGTCTATTTTTATTATAGAGCCACAGATTTTAGTCATTTATAATATTTATAATGTGGATTAACATCTGGCAATGCAAATCTATTTCCCACCCCAATGTATTCATTAGTATTTTCATTTTCAAGACTTGTGATACTTAAGTGTTATTCTATAAATTCCCCCTCTCCCCAATTTCCCACTAGACTTGCTTAGAATTATATGTTGTTCTTCAGTGATATTTGAATGAATGTATATATTTAAAATATTGAATTTCCCCATTTAGAAATATGACTTTACTTCCTTTTTCCAAAGTCATGCTCCTTGGTAAAATATTGCCATTCTTTTCATATGCATCATGTTTATATATTTTTTGAATTCATTCTTTGGCAGATTTTTGCTGTCACAAAATAATATTTTTTTATTAAACTTTATGACTTATGATTATATTAGATTATTAAAAATGCTCTTATAGAAAACTCACTGAAAGCTCTTATTATTTACAATTCATTTTAAGTTGATTTTCTTCCATATCTTCTTCAAATAAAAATAATTTTATCTCTTGTTCAATATTTTTACTATAATTTTTAAATTTTATTTGCAATGGATGTAACTTGCAGAACAATGTTAAATAACAGATGCTTAAACAGTAATTTAATAATATTTTTGCAAAATGAGAGTTTGAGGAGGGTTTAATAGTTCAAATGTTCACTATTGATTAAGATAAAATAATTCTTTTCAATTCATATTTTAGGAAGTACTTCTTAACCAAAAATGTTTATTAAATTTTACCAAATGTATCTTTAGAATCTATCAAGATCATAAAATATAATTTGTATCTCAAGTATGATAAACTAAGTACATTGGTATATTTATGAGTGTTGAAGAACTTTGGTTTCCTAAAATACAGCCTACTTGGTCAAGATTAATAATTCATATAATAAAGTACTCAATGTGATGGGGTTATGTTACCTATAATTAGCGTAGTTAGTTTATAGTTGTATGTCTGTGTGTTTTCTATATCTTTTAAAAAAGGAAAATAGCAAGTTTTATTCCTCTTTCTATTTTTAGAAACATTTTAAGTATAAAAATGATTTGTACTATGGAAGTTTGACTGAATTTTTTTGTCCCATATATTTGAGAAGTTAATTCTTTTATTACTTTAAACTCTGAGTTTAATGGTTCCTTCATGTGTACAAAATCTTCCTCTGCTAATTTTGGTGATTTATGTAATTGAAATTCACAAATATCTTCATGATTTTACAATCAATATTCCATGTTATATATAGGGTTTTAAAAATCTATTTGAAATTTGTCATTATAATCCCTTTCTTCTTTCTAATATTTTGTATTCCTCTTTTCTTCCTTTCTTTTAATCATGTTCACCAGATGTAGGTCTACTTTTTCTGATTAATCAACTCTTATTTTTTGTACTTCATTGCATTTCTTTTTATCTTTAACATATACACATAGCTTTAAATATAGTCCAAAGGGTTTTATAAAGTCAAGAAATAGTTTCCTCCTATGTCTTTACTTAGACAAAGTAGCACTTCCTAGAGTCAACCACGTTTAAAGTTTTATTTTTAGTTATTTCAATGCTTACTTCATATTGTTTATTGATATACTTGTGTTATCAATTTGTGTACTGTTTCTTGATTTCTCAACTTTAGAATTCATCTGGTGTTGGTTTTGGTCAGGGATACATGAGCATGTGGCTCAGTGATACTACACACCTAACCCTCTCTCCCACCTTCTCCAAATATGAGTTCTTTCACTTTCTTTATTTCCACTATTGTTTTGCTGTATCTTATGGCCTGAATTGTGTCCCCTCCAAATGTATATATTGAAGTCCTAACGCCCAGTACCTCAGAACGTGACTGTATTTAAAGAGGTAATAAAAGTTAAAATAAGGTTATTAGGTCGGGCTCTAATCCAATATGACTGCTGTCCTTATAAGAAGAAGAAATTTGGACGCAGAATGCACAGGGAGAAGATGACGAGAAGATACAGGGAGAAGCCATCCATCTGTAAGTCATGGAGAGAGGCCTCAGAAGGACGTAACACTGTGGACCCTTTGATTTCAGACTTTTAGCATTCAATACTGGGAGAAAATAAATTTCTGTGGCTTGAGCCCCCCAGTGTGTGGTACTTTGTTGTGGTTGCCCCAGAAAACTAATCTACTATGTCACCTTAAATATTTTATAGTTTTTATTGTGGTGGTCTTCACAAATTTCTTTAAATTTATGTTTGATACTTAAAATTAGATGTTTTATCATCGACATAAGTAATGTCTTTTGATATATCGTTTTCAGTTAATTTTTTAGTACATAGAAATACAGCTGATTTTGTATATTGATCTTGCTACATTCACTTGTTAGGTCTAGTAGTATATTTACCAATTATTTTGAGTTTTGTACATATATAATCATGTCGTGTCTCAATAAAAATAGTTTTACTTCTTTCTTTCTATTCTTACGCCCTTCCTCCTCCCCTCTTCCTCCTCCCCTTCCTCTGTCCTCCCTCGTCTCCCCTTCTTCTTTCTCTGATTATCCCTATTCAATAATGTTTAATAGAACTGGTGACACTGGACATCCTTGCCTGTTTCCTTACTTTGGGAAAATTTTCTAATATTACCTTAATTGCGATATTAACTTTATAAATAGCTTTTGTTCTGGGGAGACCCTTCTATTGTCGATTTTCTGTTTGATTATATCATGAGCAGATATTGAATTTTATCAAATGGTAAATGTTGTCTTGAGGAGGACACAGTGTTCCAAGCACCTGCAAGACTCCCATTTGTTACTCAGACCCCGTGTCATTCCGGCACTTCCGCTTGGTTTCTCATTTCCACAGCCCTGGCCCACCGATGGGCGCAAAGCAAAAATTCTCAGTCTCCGGATAGATCAATATAGCCACGTGTTCTTAGGGAAGAAATGGCTGCTTACACGAGATTTCACCACCTTCTCTACGGCTTTACACATTAACTTGTTTGTTGTGTTTTCAAAGACCTGGTGAATCTTTGATGCCTCAGAATGAATGACATTGTGAGGAAGTGCCATGCTAGTTTTTAGTTTTTGACTTTCACCCTTTAAACTGTAATGCATAACTTCAGAATCCAACATGAGTCTTTAGGGGGTAACTGGCCACATGTTTGAGTCCCTTTACATTTCCAATTTTGTCAGTATCTGAGGTTTCTTTTTTCTATAATTCAGCTTATATGCTTTTTTCATACAGTATTGTGTGAAAGAGTCTTCTTTTCATTGTTTTCTAGAGATGTTATTTTTCTATAATTTAGCCTATGCTAAAGTAATTTATAAATTTATGATAAATTTATTGGCTTGTATTATAAAAATGTAACCAATAAAAACCTCTATTTTTAAAGTTCTCTTCTGCTCTTTGAATTATCTGTTTCATCTGATTCTACTTTTGTCATTTTTGTTTTTGTTTATTTAATCTTGGTCTTCCTATTTCATGCTTCAGATAATTCTCAGCTAATTAGTGACACTTGATGGGCACATATATTTTTTAAAATTTAAGGAATAAGAAGGCAGGATGGCAGACCCACACGTGTAAGCAGCTCTTTACTTCCAGATGAGAGCGGGGAGAGCCATCCTTTATGTTGGCAACATCCCTAATAACAGGACGAGGGTTTACTCAGTCCTGGACACTCACACTGGTTGTTTATTCTTCCCAGTCAGTGAGTGCCATTTCTTTAGAGATGATCCCTCTGAATTTTTGCTCTAGGTAAAATGCCAGATTGCCAGAGAGTTCAATGAAATAGGTTAGTAGGTAGGCGAGAAGATTACTGCCCTCTGTTGTCTTTCAGTTATTTTCTGTTCTGTTTCCTTTTTCCACGTCGATTCTGTTCTGTCCACTAACTCTGGAGCCTCTGAGGAGTGGTGCGCAGCAGACTGACTTTCTTCTCCAATGCAATAACTTTCTTGTTTATTTTTTACTGTCTCTGCCCTCCTGCACCCCTCAGCTCTTCTCCACCCACATTCTTTATTCTCGAGGTGCTCAAATAACATCTCTTGATGGCTCCCCTCCAGCTCTCTTCACTGTTGTGGATATGTATTTTTAAAATATTTTTCTTTACCCTCATTTTAGAAGAAAAAGGATGGAGATGGCATATTAAGTTTATCATTTTGAAAAGAAATTCTTTTTCCTATTTCTCTTTGCTAAATTTATTATTTTTCCTTTCTTGCCTTTTAAATTAGATGCTTAAATAACATTTTTGTTTGTTTTTAATGCTATTTAAACTATGCACATTTAAAGCTATGCACTTTCCTCTAAGATCAATTTTGAATATATTCACCATAGTATATGTGATGTTTTCGTTATAATTACAGTAATTGGTAAATCATCAGATATTAAGATTTTGATTTATATTTTGGTTCAAGAGCTATTTAGTCAACCTAAAAACAAATCTAAGCCCTAGATACACTTTTATGTTAATTTCAAATTTTATTGCATTATTATCACAGAATAAATCCTATATAATTATAACCCTACAGAATTGAATACTGTTTGATATTTTCTCTCAGAAGAATATGACTAATTTTTCAAAATATTCAAATGGGTTTGGAAAATAAATTCTCTCGAAATGTATGCATGTTGTAAATTGATCTTAATTATGTTATTTGATTCTCTATATCCTTGTAAATTCTGTGGCTACTTTGACCAAAAAAAGTTGAATGTGTTAACCTCAACTGTTATTTCTGACAACTTTTCTTTGTGTTATTGTCACACAAATTTATCCCTAGAAGATTTTTCATGGGGAAGAGAACATGACCTTGGAGTTAGAAATTTATGTAACTTTGCTGAGCTTCACACATTTTTTATTTGATACAAGGAGTATGGATAACTCACAGAGTTGTCTGTGAGTACTATGATAGAACAATCCTATTTGCAAGCCTATCACACGGTATGCACTCAATAAATGCCACATAAACTTTTCTGTCTTACCAACTTTTATTTTACTGTGTATATTTTGATGCAATATTCAGTGCATAATTTTTTTTCTATTTTACCCTTACTTTAAATGTACACTTGTTAACAAAATTACTTAGAGTTAACACATTTGCCTTGAGTTTTCTTTTGCTTGATATTTTTATTAAGACATCTGTCTTGTACTAGTAAAGATATCTAAATTAATCTATTCTGTTTTTCTTGTATGTATGTGGGTTACATTTCTTGTCATGTTTTTAAATACATTTTTGGGTTTTTCATATTAATCTAATGCTAAAATTCTTTCCTTTTGTGACTGTTGTAGTTGTTATTACCCCTATTTTCTGCATCAGTATTTTTGGTTCTGTGTTTTCTGCTTTTGTACTACTTTCTTTGTTTTCTTTTCTTCTTTTTGAGACAAGGTCTCACTCTATTGCTGGAGAATCATCATAGCTCACTCAACCTCAAACTCCTGGGCTCAAGTGATCCTCCTGCCTCAGCCTCCCAAGAAGCTTGGACTACAGGTGCGCGCCACCACGCCCGGCTAATTTTTCTATTTTTCGTAGAGATGGGGTCTCACTCTTGCTCAGTCTGATTCAAACTCCTGGCCTCACATGATCCTCTTGCCTTGGCCTTCCAAAGTGCTGGGATTACAAGCATGAGCCACTGGCCTAGCCCTGTTTTTTTTTTTTTTAACATACTGTTAGGTGGATTAGGTTTTCTTTCTTTTTATCCTCATCAGTACCTTGAAAGAGATATAATCTCTTTTTAATATTACAACTCATCATTTAAAATATTTCAAAAGCATTTTGGTATTAATAATTAAAGGAGAGAAACAGAAACATTGTCTTTGCTTTTCTCTTACTTACAATAGAGTTTAACTAACTTTTACCAATTTCTGCCCTCTCCATCTAAATAAGATTTAAAATATAATGTGGGATGGATTGGTTATTTCCAACATATGTTTTATCTTTTAAAATAAATTTGATAGTTCATTTAAATTTGTGATATGATTTATTATTAAAATTTGAATACAGTAATTCATTCTTTTCTAATCATAGAAGAAAGTATTTGCAAATATTATTTCTAGTTCCCATTAAAACAAGCAAATAAGTTCAAGGTATTAGACAGTAATGTTTAATTATAAAACTTAATTTGGAATTAAAAAATCTGTGTTAATTAATTGGTATACTCACTCGTACATAATACTGATTGACATACTTAAAAGACATGTAATCAAGAAAAATAAAATTATTTAGTCAAATGGAGTTGCAGAGATTTCTCTTTTTCTTAAGGCAGAAATGTCTAATTATATAAAGCCAGTTGTTTGTTTTTAACTCTCTAGGAGCTTTTATTTTAATCTAGACATTTTTCTATAGTGGAATGAAATTTTAAAGTATAGCAGATATACTGGAACTAAAATAAGGAAAAGTTCTTTTTCAATTAGGAAGCAGGATGCACAGGCTCCCTTTGAACAGAAAACACAGACAGAAAATGATAGATGAAGGAAGCTCGTATCTTGGAGTCCCACAGCCTTTGAGGGCTGACTTCCCATTAGGACTTGGTAGATAGACACTGTACCTGCAGATCTGTCCTGTCCATGATAAGCTTTTTAACATTCTTGTTCTGTCTCTAATCCCTTCTTAAAAAAATCTTTGGTGCTAATTTTACCTATGATGTTCAGCTTCTTTGTTTTTCAAAAATATAATTAACCTCTGCCACTCACAATTCATCTCTGAAAACTTCTTTCTTGTGGAAATAGCATGAAACAGAACATGACAAAATGTAATGTCCACGAGCCTCAGTTTTTCCAAGTAATGAAGGTGAATATCAATAATTCAGATGTCGATTGATATTAGGTGATAAGACATCCCTACGCGTTGCTTATCACATAGATATTAATATAAAACAAATAGTAGTTGTCTTCTTCTATCTTAAAGAATTTTTTCTTATAGAGAGTTTATCCTTTCCAAATTTCTTAGATTATATCTTAAATCACAGACAAAAGATGTCATATATATATATACCACAGCCATCCTCATTATTTTTCACTTCAGAGAACAGGTAAACTGTACAACAGTAGCTCGGTTATTTTAATCTCATTACCAGTGTCACTCTCTCCCTCTCTGTCTCTCTCTCCCCCAACCCCAAATATACAACGTTTATAACTTACAAATTGCAGTCAACATTGTTATTGTAGTTGATTCCCAGGTATTTTATTCTCGGGTCTTTTAATATTAAATGTACAAAATTCAACATTAGTACAATAAATATAGCTTTTAATATTGTTCATTATGGGGCTATGTTATGCGATGGAGAACCAGCTTGAAACTAAAACTCATTCTAGGATTTGAAGGCACATTGTCTCATTTAGAGTCTTATTTCTGCAACCTATAAGCTCTGTGAACTGGGAAAGTTTGGAAAAATCACTTATCTTTTTTGATCTTAAGTTTCTTTGGTAAAATTAAATAAAACACAAATAAAATGCTCTATGTAACTAGTAGAATAATCAAGTGACAGTTGAATGAAAGCAATAGAACCTTAAAGCACATTATAAATGTAAATTGTATTACTATAACTTTAATGATTACAATCTATTTAAAAAATATTTAGAGGACAAGGGAAAAAGAACATTCACTTCACCAGAGTCTGCATTTTACCTTCTAATAGTAGTAGACTCAGATAAAGATCATAGATATCTTCTTGTTCATATGGGGGGAAAATCTAACACATCCAATATAGGCCCTCAATACTTGTATTTATATAAATAAATAAAAATTGTTATAGAATGTAAATATGCAAAAGAAACTTATAGAGAGTATTTACAGCATGTTTTTGAAATAAAAGGAATATTGACTTTAAAGAAGAGAAGAGCTATTGGAAGTTTATACTTTAGTATAAGAAAGATGATGGTAGAAATTTTTTTCCTTTGAGGATATCCCAAAATACACTAAGGCTGAATGACAGGTTATCTGGCTTAATGCATCACAGGAGATTTTATAGACAATGTCATGGTGGCCAGACAAGGCCCTGGGTCTGTCATGACTCAGAGAGGCAATTTCTCACTGAGTTACACAAACCCCAGTGATTCATCTGTCCTCTTCAATCCTCCCAACAATTCAAACAACTAAAATAAAACTAGAAAAGTTGTCAGAGGTTATCTTGCTCATGTTTTCTGAACTTTAAATATCAGTTGGAACAAGTTTCTGTCAGAAGACAGAGAAATATCAGATATATTATAAAACATGTAATTTAGGCAAGGCAAAGAAAATAAATTAATTGGAAAATATTTGAGGAAGCATCTGGCCATTCATGAATATTCTTCATTTATGCCACAAAACAAGGGCTGTCCGGAAAGTATCCAGCCATGTAATATGTTCTTGTTGTGTTTACAATGACTGGATACTTTCTGGACAGCCCTCATATATCAGATTTAAGGCAGATAATTAGGGAAAGGACATTTTGCATATACCTACAATAATATGAAATACTCTATATTATAATGGCTGAAGAATCTTTATTAAAGATATGGAAAGTGGTTGTATATCGACATGATATGTCCAATCCAAAGATACACATTCTACCCAGATGGCGGATCTATAATATTATAAAAGGTCTAACTACTATTCCTTCCTGGGATCTCAACTAAAATGACATATCTTCTTGAGGCTGTTTTTGACATCTCTATGTCTTCAGGCAAAGATCAGAAATTTCTTTATTCTGTATAATGAAATAATCACTATTATTGCATGGATTTAATATTTTTCTAATGTAATCATTAACTTACATATCCTACGTAATATACTGGGCACTCCATTAGAACAATGACAATGCCTAATCTGCCTTTTCATATATACAACTTAGCATAGTGACTTGAATAAGATAAATGCTCAATAAAATTTATAGAATAAATCAATGTGGTAATAAATTTTATAGTCAAGAGAGTAAGCGATAAAAAAGAAGTATCAAACATGTCTATGAAATCATGATAAAGCCAGGAAAGTTTTAAGGACAAATGATGGACTTTATTTATTTTCACGTAAAGTTGAGATTTGACAAAGTGTTAAATATAAGGTGGACAATAGGATGTGGCTTTCTGGTATATGGTCTAGTGTGAAATACATGGCTTCTCCTCTAGGGCCATATGACTGTTGTGAAGATTTTTAAAATGTATCTATTTTCCTTGAGTTTTATTGATTTCATGACAAGGAATGTAAACTTAAAAGGAAGGGGAGAAACAAGGATCTGATATAGCTGTAATATTGGTAGAATGCAGGAAATCTTTTCTGTCAAGGGATAGAGAAAATCAATAGAAGGGAGTTACAGCAGTTTCTGGGGGAAATTGTTGTAAAATGTATCAGAAATCATGACTTTGGATGGCACAACATATAGGTCAGAGAGATGTGAACTTGAGATTCAAATCTAAGTAGAAAAACACAATCATAGATATCGCTAAGTCCTGATATATAAAACATGGGCATGTAGGAAGGTACATGTTTTGAAAGGAACATGTCTGAGGGAAAATGTGGTAGCTATTGGTGCCCGGTGTAGGAAGGCATCGAACTATGCTCACAGTCACACACCCAAGGATATAGGCGTGGCAGAATCATTAAATAAAGAAGAGAGCAAGGAAGAGACAAATGGAGAAAGGATAAGTGGGAAGAGACACAGACACAGGGAGAGAGAGAAGGAAGGAAGGAAGGCGGAACAGAGGAAGAGAGGAAGAGAAGACAGATGATGTCTCTGACAACAGATTGTTTTAAAACACAGATGGTAGGGGCTGTATTTTAAAAGATATGTTTGGATGAATTTCTTTACTAAAATTAGAATTATGATTATCCTCGAGTAAGTATTTGGAGTGAATGTTTGAAAAATACATTAGAATTTTTGTGGTCTTAGAGGATTCCATTGGGATATATTGATGGAGGTATAGTATACAGAAGGATTTTTTTTCTCAATTTACTAAAAAAACAGCCATAATATCTCAGGAGATAGTGTTTCCCTATCACTATCAAGAAGAAACTGTCTGATTCTTTCTGCTGAATGTTGAAGAAGAAACGCATACGTTTATCAGGTTAGTTAGAGGCTTCTAAGATCATTTACAGACCCATAAATTTATGAATCACCTTACAAAAATCAAAGACATTTCACATGGGTTTCTCAAATCTCTTTGATTACCTTGCATCTCCCTTCACCTTATCCCTCATGCATTTTCCCCTGAGCACAGGTCGCTTCTGCTGACGAAAGCTTTCTTCTCCCCGCACACCTCATTGTCCTCTTCATCCTCCTGCTCTTCCTCGACTGGTGCCCATCAACTCCATCTAGTTCACGTAAAAACTCCCTGGCTTCCACCGCCTTTTAAAACATTGTCTGTGGTTGGTCACAGCCTCCAATCAAAATGCCGTTTCTCTTCTGCTTCATCAGATGCTTCACTTCCTCCCAAATCCACACTGCTTCCCTCACTCCAACACTTGAAAATTTGGCTTCTGCCCTGGGAGTTCAATGAAGTCTATTTTCCTAAATCACAAATGACCTATTAATTTCAGTTTTTATACTCTCTTGCTGATTAATATGTGACAGAGAAGATGCCGGATAATATTGGAAAGAGCTTTTTAAAATTAGGCAAATCCAGACATAGAATTGCTTGCATCGTGAGGCAGTGATTTTCCAACCATCGGTGTTTCTGGTGACGTACATACGCACTCTTCCCCACTCGACCTGCTTCTGGTTAAAGGTTCTCCCCACTCTCCATCCTGGAGGATGCATCAGATGAGGGGTGCTAAAAGGAAGCATCGTGAACTCTTTCTTGCTAACTCAAGCATAATATAATTTATTGTAAAATCTGGAGAGCTCAGGGAATTCTGGGAGTCCTGGTGATGGTTAGGAACCAAGGTGTTCAGGGAGTAGGAGGCACACTACTGTTCTCATAAGAACAGTCTCATCAGCCTCTGCTCCTCAGGTTAACACCTTTCCTTTGGTTCTGGCAACCCTATTTCAAGAGGCGTTGTTTTGCCAGATGTGGAGATAGCTAAGTCTGCGCAGCCTTCTCCCTCCCCTTTCCCAGTTTTAAGATGGACCCCTTCAGCATCTACAGAGGAAGAGAATGGCTTTGATTTGCACATGACAGGGGACGGTTAATTCCATCACAGAAAACTGCTTGCTATTATAAAAGAGGACTGAATGGCGATCAGGAAAACCTGACAAATAGCCACCTCAGAAACAAAAAGTAATTTATAGCCTTTTCCCACTTAAATTTTAAGCCAAGTAAATGCTGTTGCAAAAATGGTTTTTAAATGACTTCTAATAACCTTGGGTCTCTTTGATTTCATTGGATAGGTTAAAGATTGAAAACCTTTTTGTCACTCTCAGAGGTTTGGGACGACATCACATCTAGTCTTTTGGAGAAAGCTCACCACAAATAATATTTCTTACTTCTGTATGTTTCGACTCTGTTTTCCCTGCATTGATACTCAGTTTATGTGTTTATTAATGTGAGACTGTCACACCACTGACACTAGGTCAGTCTTTGCCACAGCCCCAGCGTGACAGCGGTATTGCTAATTCTCAGCTGATGGCACACGTTTCCAAACCACAGTGTGTTGCCTCGCGGTTGTCACACTCCTGCCCCTCTGCCTGTGTCTCTAACCAGCAGCCTGTGCTGCTGCCTCCAGCTTCCCGCCCCATCTCAGAGTTTTCCTTCCTCTTCCTCCATTTCTTAGTTTTGCTGCCAGTGCAGAGACAACTCAGTCCATTCCACAGAGCAAGGGATGGGCGTAGCATCACTTCCCTCGGGAAACGAGAAAGGGAAAGAGACCCAACCATCATTCACCAAGTGCCCACTTTTCACAGATACTTCACATCCGCCTTTTCATTCAGTTATTCCCAAAATCTTGCAAGTATGATTATTGCAAACTAATTCAGAAAGGTGAATTTGGGTGAAAGAACTTGGCCAAGATCTCAACCTGTCTATCTTACTCTGCACTATATGATTTCCTTGGTACCAAACCGCCTTCCTAAGCACACTAACTGTGGGGCAAAGGAGGTGCACTGGGGCTTCTACAGTTGCATTATACAGTCCAGAGCTCTTCAGAGGATGGTGTAGGGACACTGCGGGGGGGGGTCATCCTTCACTTTCTTTTGTTCTCTGGTTTCTGGATGAACCATAAGATACTTGAATCCACCAGACTTTTGGTGCACACGCAAATGCTACTTCTGTGTGCCTCCCCCAGTGGTGAGGAACATATTTAACTTCATTGTAGTGCTTACCTATACCTTGACTTTTTTCTGAGAACTTATGAAGTCCATCACCTTCTCCATAATTCTCACTGGATATGACCTCCTGGTAGCACTTAATTGTTTCAAACAAGTTTGATTTTTAATTATAAAAGCAACATAAGTGTAGCATGACTATTAGAAACCAGGAAAAGGAAATAAAATGTATTAATTTTAACGCATTTGAAAAAGCTTCAGAGAAAGTGACAGTGACATTAATTGTGACACAGGCATCAACTCATGGGGTCAAAGTTGTGTGATCAGAGCAGAGACTGGAAAAATGTTACTTCCAGATTGTCAGATATGAAGATCAGAGGATCCACGGTGTAGAAGTAGAAGACTAATGAACTAGGATAACAGGAAGCAACAGAAGGTTCGGTAGTGGTGATGGTGAAGGACATACTTCCGTCCTGTTTTTTTTTTTTTTGTCTTTTTAGTATTTTAATATTTGCAAATGAACTATGTGCCTTTTAATTAGCACCTGGAGTACTCTGTCACATAATAGAGATTCCATAAACATTTATTTAATTGCAACTTTATTCAGTGAGTAATGTAGAGGTACTCAACATTTAAGCATTTGTATGTGGATAATCCTTATACTAGGGGCATTAAATTATAGTGGAAAAACAGAGTGCTTTAATGTCGCTAAATATTTAAGTGTTCTCTGAAGGTTGTTTCCAAAAGCCCATTACCGCTTTCTTTAAGAGAGCAGTAAATTGTGAATGCATTTAGCCTTATTGTTCTCCCAAATGAAAGTATGATAAAAAGGAGTAAGACATTCCAGCTTTTGGTTTTATGATGAAAATCAGAATTTGTCTTTTGACTCCAGTCAATGTGGAAAATAAATTTTAAATGCCACCTTGATTAAAATTTTTTTTCCACAATGTACTTTCTCATGCAACTCTGGCTCCATAAGAAATAGACGAGTCGTGTTAAGATAAAGAACCCCAGAACAAGAGTGCAGGGACGAGGTTGTGGAGATGGTGGGGTCGTTGAGCTGAGGATTCAGGAAAGGTCCTGAAGGAAAGGTTGACTCTTTCGGAGCTGGGCACAATTGTGAAGTAGGTGTTTATACTCACAACAGCATTCAAAATTATGTGTCCACTTCTAATCATGTCTCCAACTGTCCCTGAATCCATCCTGAATCCGTCTAGGGCCTTTCACGTCAAGGATCCACCAGAACAAATGCCCCACCTTTCCCCTACAGGCAGGGGAACAAAGTCAAGGTGTTCACTACGGTCGAAACATTTGAGTGCGGGAAATTCCTCATAAATAGCTTTTAAATCATGAGGCTGACATATTGAATGGCAGACATTATTTCCTAGTTTTTATTCATTTGTATATACTATAAACCATACAAAAATATTTATTTTTAAAGCATGGGCATATGTGTTAAATAAAAATGCTAGGACTTCCCTTCAGGAGAAAAACTGAACTAAATTTGCATTTTATATCACCTTGAGCCTTTAAGACATACAGTATTCAAGCAAATAATTATTTTAGGATAAGCTATGTTGAGTGTTTTCCAAAGAATAAAGGAGAAAATTTTGTGACAAACTGAAGAAAATCTGGAGGAATTACAATGGGAAGTACATGCAAAGAAACTATGATTGTAAATTGATTAGAAACGTGATTAATGACAAGATGAGGGAAGGGTACTGTAGCATCGCTCCAGTAGGAAACATTTGTAAAGTTATGTACAGACCAAGGTATTAGGACTAAAAAATGGAAACCAGTGAAAATAAGATTTGAAGCATATTGGAGGAAGAGATTAGTTGTTACAACAGCCCTGGAGTTTGAACTGAGCCCAGAAATAGAGTGTCTAAAGAGCTACAGGTTGAAAAATGCATCGGCTGCACTTGTAGTTTTAGGAAATTTATAATCATAATTTCGAAAAGTATTTTGGATGGGATTTTATGTGTTTAGTACTTGAAAATTTAAAAGCTCTTTTAAGAATAATTCACCTGTATTTCTACATATAAATGTGTAGAAAATCTGAATTAATTTTGAAACATTATATTAACATTTTAAAAACATGTAAAATTTATTTCAAATGTAAAATTAGTTTTCACTGTTAAAGGAGAATGGCATTCTGATGCTATACTACAAATATGATTGTGTTAAATACAGGATCATTTCTGCTTCAAGGACCCTGTTACCTAACAACTAAGCCTTCTCTTTCCAGCTTATTCCAATAATCTTTTAACCCTACCAGGACCTACATTTAATATCCATCACGATTTCAATGTCCCTCACTCCACTATTGCCACTCAATTCTCCATTTCACCTTTGCATACACACCCCTGTCCACTCTCCATCCTTCCCCACCCTCTCTAACCAGGAAGGCTAATTGCTACAGGCTACACCACTCTGTGGCTTCTGGTTGGGTTTAGCCAATGGTAATCCCAACAGAACATAAGAAGGAGGGAGCAAAGTGAAGTCACCCGCTACCACGCCCAGCTAATTTTTCTATTTTTAGTAGAGACAGGGTCTCAGTCTCGCTCAAGCTGGTCTCAAACTCCCGACCTCAAACAATCCTCCTGCCTTGGCCTCCCAGAGTGCTGGATTACAGGCGTGAGCCGCCATGCCCGGCCACTCTGGCCTTTTTATGCTTATGGTTTGCAAAGGCTGTTTTTTCCCAGCCATTTACTTTCATCCTATCTGTCTTATTTTATTTAAAGTATTTTTCATGTAGGTGGCAGATATTAGGCTCTTGACTTTTATTCATTCTATCATTAACATTTCTGTAAGTACCAATATGGTTAGATTTAGTTCTGCCATTTCATTAATCATTTTATGTTTTTAAAATATATCTCTATTTTACCTTTTCTTCTTTCTTTTATTTTACTTGAATATTTTTAGTATTTTATTCTAATTTATTGTTTGGCTTTTTTGTTTGTTTTTGCTAAGAAATCTTTGTATTATATGTATCTGGTCGCTCTAGAGATTACAACATGCACACTAACTCCACAGTTAAATTTAGGATTCATAATTTATCAGTTTACTAAAATGTAGAAAATTGCAACCATACAGTCTCTCATAGCTGCTCACGCTGACGTCTGGATATAATTGTTGTATGTGTCACATCTACATGCACTGAAAGCCCCACCAGACAACACCATAATTTTTGTTATTAAAACTCATACATATTTTCAAGGACTTAAGAAAAAAAAAGTAGTGTTTCTTACTTAAGCAGATATTTATTGATGCTGTTCTTTTTCCTCCCTTCCCAAAGATCCCTTTCTACCTCTAGTGTAGCTCCCCTTCAGTCTGAAGGTCTTCTTTAGAATTTCTTGTGAGAGGGTCAGTGTGTGCCAAATTCTCTTGCTTTCCCTTCATCTGCAAATCTCTTTATTTTGCCTTAATTCCTGCAGAATATTTTTGTTGGATATAGACATCTGGGTTGAAAATTCTTTTTTTTTTTTTTTTCTTCCCTTAAGGCTCTTCCACTGTCTCCTGGCCTCCACGTTTCTCCATGAGAAATTTGTGGTCATCCAAACAGTGGTTGCCCAGCATACAAAGTACCATTTTCCCTGGCTGCTTTGAAGATTTTTTTTGTTTATTTTTCATTTTTGGAAGTGTGATTATAATGTATGCAGGTAGTTTTTTTTTTAATTTAATTTTTTTGAGATTCACTGAGCTTCTTGGATCAGTAATTAATTGTATGTGTTTCACTCCATTTGTGAAATTTTGGTCATTATTTTTTTAAACAAGATTTTTTTCCCCCGATCTTTTTCTTTTTTCCTTCTGAGTCAAAAAAGGCACAAATGTTATATCTTTTGATATTGTCCAAACAGGTCCCCAAGTCTCTTTTCATTTGCTCTGTTACACAGTTTTAATTTCTATTGTGGTATCTTAAGTTCACTGATTTTTTTTTTCTCAGCCAGCTCCGTATAACTAAGATCTCCCAAAGTGTTCTTTTATTTTAGATATTGTATATTTTAGTTTTTAAATTATTTTCAATTTTTCCTAGTTTCTATTTCTCTGCTAAAAATTCTTATTTTGTCATTAATTTCAAATATATTTTTGCTTACCTCATGGAGCATAGTTTTATAAGTGTCTTTAATCTTGGTCTTACAATGCCAGTATTTTTATCTACTTACAGTTGGAATCTGTTGATTGTCTTTTCCCTTGAGATTTGGTCACATTTTTCTGTTTTTTTGCATATTGAGTAATTTTGGATTGTATCCTACACATTTGAATGTTATGTTGTTAAGATCCTGTTAGAATCCTCTGGAGAATGTTGATGTTTTTGTTTTAGCAGGAAATCAACCCAGTCAGATTCAGTCACAATTTCTGACTTGTATTTTGTGGGTAGTGGTTCATATCTCTGGTCAGTTCTCAAAATCTTTGCTGTTCTCCTTTGGGTCTGCTTAATGCATTAATAAAAATTCTGAGACTTTGCCAGTGGTTCAAATTTCAGTTCTATACAGCTTTGCTATTTTGGCTTGATCTGTTTTATACATGCATAATCCAGGGATTAATGTGATGGGTCTGACTTTCAAATAACCATCTGTTCTCAAACTTTTGTTGTGTTGATTTGCGTCTGTCTGGTAAATGTGTAGCTCAATGGTGAGACTGAGACTTGAGCATGTTCACATTCAAAATTAGAATTTCCCTTCTTCGCTTCTCAATGCTCTGGGATTCTCCTGCACTGTCTGGAATGCAAGGTCATTCTTCTCTGGTTTCTCTGGCCAGAACATGGAACTTCTCAAGAAGTTCTAGCCATCACTACTATTCTGTCACTCTGTTAATGGGACCTACTCTCGGGACAAAACTGTGAAAAAACAAAAAACTAACAGGAAAATCTACATGCTTGCAATTGGTTTTCCAAGTTCTGATTCCTCCTCACAATCTGTTTTTGCTTACTTTTCAGAGTCTATATAGGTAGTTAGGATTTTTCATATTTTGTCATTGTATGTAGTTCTCATCAGCAAGATGGATAAACTACAATAGATTTACACCAATGTGTCAGAACTGACCATGCCATCCATTACACAGTGATGGAATAGGAACAAGCAAGCATCTACTTAGAAATAGGAAGAATGAGAAAGAGTCAGTAATCCATGGCAGTTTTTAAATGCTGTCTCCTTTTTAACTGCCCCCCACTCCCTGCTTCCTCTCCTTTGCTATGTGTGAATAACTTACTCGTTCGTTGTCTTCCATAGACTCTGAGAGTTTCTTCCTTATCCATGATCCTTGATGGTCTAATTTGAAGCTCACAGCAGAGAGATGCCACATGGGGCTGGCATAGGGCAGAGGATAACTTTACCAATCAAACAATCACAGTCTTTATAAATGTTTAAAATTTCTGTGGCAATACAACTTCCTCAAGCTTTGGCAGGCTAATGTCTATTTTCTTTCAATAAACTTTACATGAAGTTAATCATACATATAATTCTTAATCCCGATGAATTTCCTCTCTTATTTACTGGGGTTTGTGTTTGCACACTTCTCCTCCCTGCCAATTTAATGGCATTTACCTTGAGGTCATGTGAAATAATAGACTTGGGCAAGGAGACACCCTTAATTAGACTGTTACAATTGCAATGGCACATCATATCTCCTATTCCATAGGCTATGCATATAGTTGGCTTATCCAATTCTGTGAAGCTGCAAATTATTGGACTTTCAGTCATTTTAGGTGGTTCCTTAGAAAAGAGAAAACCTTCTTTAGTAAAACTCTGTTGCCTTTCATTTTTCTCAGTAACTGGCTAAGTTTTGCCTCAGCTTATCTCATGGTATTTTGGTAAAAGCATCTAGAAGCAGCCAACACACATGAATATTATGAACTTTTCCAATCTGTTAGCTCGAGATTTATTAGGCAAGGTTTCTGCTCCCACATTCTCTATTTTAATTTTAACTCTACTTATCAGAAATTCATTTGAACCCTTCCCTCATGCTCATATTCAATCATATACATGTCTAACATATCTTGATCTAATTATTTCCCAAATGCAATAATAAATAATTTCCTATCTTCCTATAACCATTTGGACAAGCTGTTTAGGGGGATGCTGACTAGAGGCGGAGGTCATATAGAAAATAAATTATTTTTTTGATGGAAAAACTATATTCAAATAATAATAAAAAATGACTATATACCATCAATATGTTGCCAGTTTAAAATAGACCTGCATTAGAAATTTTCCAAGACTCATATACACTCTTATGAAATAGGAGAGTGATGCATTTATTTGCATAAAATAGATTTCTAAATCAATGGATTCTGTAATTTCTTTCATTTAGATCTGAAAAGTGTCTACCAATGTCTTTCTCTTAGGGCTGTGGAAATGAAGACAAATAGATTTTTTCTCTTTGGTCTTTTAGATATAAATATTGACTTATTAATTTAACAAATGTTTACTTGTGTGTATTGTGTGCCCTGCACTCACAATGTGCTATATCCTGGGTAGATACTGGGAACAGACAGCCGTGGAGGTTAGCTCTGATAGGAAGATGGACCCTGAATTGATAAAAACACAAATGAATACATAACTATACAATCAGAGAAGCACCATGATAAAAAATAAAAACAGGATGCTTGATATAAAAGAACATAACAGAGTTGAAGATCTATCTGAGACTGGGTTATCAGGGGCAGATTTCTCCAAGAAAGCACTGTTAAAGGCATTTCGTTCTGTTTGTTTTCTTATTTTAACATAACATTCTTGTATTTTATAGACATTTATTTTGGAATCCATTTATTAAAAACAAGCATATGGTATATATTTTGTATAGGTTAAGTCAGAAATTTTAGCGTAACTGCTTTAAATAAAAATTTCAGAGGACCCCTATAACATTATGACCTCATTCCAAAATATTTTCATGATCTAAATAATTGAAAAAAACCCTTATATTATTTTTATTACACTCTGCTTTCTGCTACATTTTCAAAACATTGCTCACAATCAAACCACACTGCTTTTGTAATATTTCTAAATCATGTCACTCCTCTGCTTAAAGACTTTCAGTGCTTCATATTGAACTTATAATAAGCCCAAATTCTTTTTTTGGCCTACAAATTCTCTTGCATGCTTTGGGTCTATCTCCCTCTAATCACACCACCCCACATCCCCTCATACACTGCTAGAGGAAATGTGATTAACTCTAACACTTAGAGAAAACAATCTGGCTGCATATGTTAAAATTGAACACACACAATCACTTTGACCCATCATTTTATTTATGGAAATGTAGAAATAACAGAACTGGTAATAAAGGCTATGTACAAAGATATTTAATGCAAAAGTTCTTTGTTGTAGTAAAAATCAATTAAGCAAATAAAGGAAACTCTGAAAACAATCAAAATGTTCATTAGTTTGTGAAAGATTCTGAAGAATTATTCTAAGACCACTGTTACCAATTATTGTTTTTTTACCTAGAAAAGTTTTTTTTCAGAATTTTATGGGGGTACACACATTTTGGTTACATAATTTGCTTTTGTACAGTTTGAGTCAAAGTTGTAAGTGTGCTCTTCACCCAGTTAGTGTGCATTGTACCCATTAGGTGTGAATTTACCCATCCCCTCCTCCCTCCTCCCACCTACTTGATTTCCCTTCAGTTTTACTTCCATATGTGCACATAAGTGTTAATCGATTAGTTCCAATTTGGTATTGAGTACATGCGTAACACTTGGAAACAACCCAAGTGTTACCAATTATTAAAACATTTCATATTGATTTTAGAACGCATTTGTCTAGGTATCTGAGAATGAATTTGTCCAGGCAATGATCTGATGCTGAACGGTAGACTAGAGGTGAGAAAATGTCTTTCTGGCTGATCCATTCCAACTAGAAGCATGGTTTTCCTCCCCTATTTCCTAAGGCCTTCCCAGCTAGCCAACCTGAGTTTGAGCTAGTGGAGAGAGTAGTATTCATTCAAAGGTCAGCACACTTTACACCCATCACCAATAAGGTAGTGCTAGTTGCTCCTGAAGTCCTAAGACAAGAAGGGAAAAGGAAGCAAAGAAGAAGAAAAGGTGTGGAGAGGAAGAAGAGAAAAGGAAGAGAGAAATCATAAGAAATAACCTGAGTCAGAGAAGGAATGTTTATTGAGTAAAAAAGACATGCTTATGCAGGTACAAAGAAGTTCGAAAATATATTGTTTATTAAGAAACTCAAAAAAAAAAAAAGGAATGTCAAATATGGTTTTTACAATTTTTTTATGTAGTAAATCATGAGTAACTAGATGAAGCCAGGATCATAGTTTAGAGGAAATATGGATGGCAGTAGATTATGCATAAGTATATAGTTAGCCCATATATTAGCTATGTTGCCAGTATACTTGCTCTTTTCTTCATAATTCTGAATATTTGTTATGAAGTTTCATTTTGGGCATTCATCCAGTGATTCTGGCTAAGGGCTATGCAGCCTAAAATTTGATAGTTTGTATAATGAAAAACTGCTTACCAGGATTAAAATTAGAGTTCGGAAGATTACCATAGCAACTCTGAAGATAATTAAAGGGAAGGGGTATTGACAGAGCCTTATTTTTTGTGGTGCAACATATTGTTTAGAAAATCAGGTCAGAATTGTGGCTCAGAGAGACTGATTTCTGCAATGAGTTCTCTGTCAGCTTTGTTTGGAGTCTACTAGAAGCCTCTGGCAATATTTGTTCTGACAATTTTCTAAGGCTTCAGCTGATTTTTATACTGGAATAGTTCAACTCTCTCTAGACTTTTCAAAAGTCATCCTCATCTATGCTTACGGATCTACCTCTATATTCCACAAGTGGGTTTGATGCAATTGTTAAGAAATAACCACTCTATTCATGGCAGTTTCTCAGAACTTCAAGATGAGCGATAACAAGTTACCTTTTAATTAGAAATGTTGTTGTATACACTAGTATAGGGTTTTAACAATAAATTATAGCCACATAATAAAATAACCCAAATATAATTATGTAACCAATTATAGTAAGCACTAAATTCTATTCTGAAACTAGCTTTTTTGACTCAACAATTTGATTTAGGACTTATGCTTCTTAAAATGGAAATGCTTAGAAGACAATTGCATTAATATGGTGCAAACAAAGCAAGAGGATAACACATTTGGAAGAATTCTAACCAGGTGAGACTCCTTGGCAATAAATGTGAATAGCAAAACATGTCTGGGAACATCACTGGTAGGTATTAAAGTGTAGCCACTCCAGGACAGGGGTTGTTATGCCATTTCATAGCTGCTGGGTGATCTTGGGAGAAACACAGTTGCCTGTGAACTTTGCCACTGGCTTTATCTATGTCCATCTCCAAGTCTGGTTAATGGCAGGCTGCATTTTTCTTTTTCAGTACAAGCTAATTTTCAGTCTTTCAGTTTTGAAGTGGTTTTTACTCTTTCAATGTAAATAATAAAATGAGAGTATATTGTTTTATAAATTGCTATGTTATAAAATCAAAATAGGGAGGAAATGAAAAAGGAGATATTACAACTGATATGACAAAAATACAAAATATCATCCATGGCTACTAAGAAAACCTTTAGACACACAAACTAGAAAACCTAGAGGAAATAGATAAATTCCTGGAAACACACAATCTCCCAAGTCTGAATCAGGAAGAAATAGAAATCCTGAACAGACCAATAATGAGTAGCAAGATCGAAACAGTAATAAAAAATATCCCAACAAAAAAGCCCTGGCCCAGATGGATTCACAGCAGAATTCTATCAGACTTACCAAGAAGCACTGGCACCCACTCTACTAAAACTGTTCCATAACATTGTGAAGGAGGGAATCCTCCTAACTTGCTCTATGAAGCCAGTATCACCATGATACCAAAGTAAGGAAAGAGCACAACAAAAAACAAAAACTACAGACCAATATTCCTTATGAACATAAATGTCAAAATCATCAAAAAAATACTAGCAAACTGAATTCAACAGCACATCAAAAAGGTAATCCACCATGATCAATTGGGTTTCATCCCAGGGATGCAAGGATGGTTCAACATACACAAATCAATAAATGTGATTCACCACATAAACAGAAGTAAAAACAGAGACCATATGATCATCTCAATAGATGCAGAAAAAGCATATAATAAAATTCAGCCCTCTTTCATGATAAAAACCCTCAGCAAACTAGGCATTGAAGGAAAATACCTTAAAATTATAAAAGCTATATTTGACAAACCCACAGCCAACATCATATTCAATGGGGAAATGTTGAAAGCATTCCCCCTAAGAACTGGAAGAAGACAAGGGTGCCCACTGTCACCCTTCTATTAATATAATACTGGAAGTTCTAGCCAGAGAAATCAGGCAAGAGAAAGAAATCAAGGGCATCCAAATCTGGAACGGGAGGCCAGATTTTCCCTGTTTGTGGATGATATGATCTTTTATTCAGGAAACCCTAAAGACTCCACCAAAAGACCCCAAGAATTGATAGATAAATTCAGCAAAGTCTTAGGTTACAAAATCAATGTACACAAATCAGTAGCATGTCTATATACTAATAACAGTCAAGCTGAGAGTCAAATCAAGAATGTAACACCATTTACAATAGCTGCAAAGAAAATAAAATACCTAGGAATACAATTAACCAAGGAGGTGAAAGATCTCTACAAGGAGAACTGCAAAGCACTGGTGAAAGAAATCATAGATGACAGAAACAAATGGAAAAACATCCCATGTTCATGGATTGGTAGACTCAAAATTATTAAAATGTCCATACTGCCCAGAGTGATTTAGAGATTCAACACAATTCCCATCAAAATACCAATGTCATTTTTCACAGATCTAGAAAAAATAATCCTAAACTTCACATGGAAACAAAAAAGAGCCCAAATAACCAAAGTAATCTTAAGCAAAAAGAACAAATCTGGAAGAATGACATTACCTGACTACAAATTATACTACAAGGCTAATATTAACTAAAACAGCATGGTACTTGTATACAGATAGAGACATAGACCAATGGAACAGAATAGAGACTCTCGAAATAAAACCATATATTTATGACCAATGGATTTTTTTGACTAAGCAGACACAAGCATATGCTGGGGAAAGGACAGCCCATTCAATAACTGGTGCTGGGAAAATTGGATAGCCACATGCAGAAGAATGAAATAGGATCTCTATCTCTTGCCATATACAAAAATTAACTCAGGATGGATTAGAGACCTAAATGTTAGACCTGAAACCATAAAAATTCTGGAAGAAACTGTAGGAAAAATTCTCCTGACTTTGGCCTAGGCAAAGAATTTATGACTAAGACCCCAAAGGCAAATATAGCAACAACAAAAATAAATGAATGGGACTTAATTAAATTGAAAAGTTTCTGCACAGCAAAGGAAATAATCAATATTATAGAATGGGAGAAAATATTCATAAACTACACAGCCAACGAAGGGCTAATGTCCATAATCTACAAAAAACTTAAATAAATCAGCAAGAAAAGAACAAATAACCCCATTAAAAAGTGGACAAAAGACACGAACAGAGTGCTTTCAAAAGAAGATATACAAATGGCCAATACACATATGAAAAAATGCTCAACATCACTAATCATCAGGAAAATGCAAATTAAAACCACAATGAGGTACTACCTGACCCCTATCATAATGGCCATTATTAATAAATAAAAAAACAATAAATGTTGGCATGGATGTGGTGAAAAAGGAACGTATATACACTGTTGGTGGGACTGTGAATTAGTGCAACCTCTACAGAAAACAGTACGGAAATTTTTCAAAGAACTAAAAGTAGACCCACCATTTGATCCAGCAATCCTACTACAGGGAATCTATCCAAAGGAAAATAAGTCATTTTATCGAAAAGACACCTGCACTCAAATGTTTATCACAGCACAATTCACAATTGCAAAAATGTGGAAGCAACCTAAGTGCCCATCAATTGATGAGTGGATAAAGAAAACATGGTGTGTGTATATACACACACACACACACACACACACACACAACCTGGAGCACCACTCAGCCATAAAAAGGAATGAAATAATGTCTTTTGCAGCAACTTGGATGGAACTGGAGAAAATTATCATAAGTGAAATATCTCAGGAATGGAAAAACAAACAAACAAACAAATACCACATGTTCTCTCTATTAAGTGGGAGCCAAATGGTGGGTATACATGGTCATAAAGTGGCGTAGAGGACATTGGAAACTAAGAAGGGGAGACAGTGGGAGGAGGGCGAGGGATGAAAACTTACCTATTGGATAGAATGTACACTATTCTGGGCGACGGGCACACTTAAAGCCCTGACTTCAGCATTATACAATTCATCTATGTAACAAGAACACTTGTACCCCCTAATATTTTGAAATAAAAATTATTAAAAAATAAGTTTAAATTCTTGTGGATCCAGCCGAACCTTTCTGAAAAGAATAAGGCAATGGCAGAGGGAATTAAACATGAGAAGCACACTTCATGACTATAGAGAAAAAAATAGCAACATTAAAGTAGTGCTCTTCAATGCTTGAAACTTTGAAAAAGTGGATAAAAAGACCATATTTTAAAGAAAACATGCAAAAGTATCAGTTTTTATTAGGTTTCTTCTGGCACAGGTTTTAAAAGCATCAAATAGCAGTTCCAGATTAAGAATCCAAAGGTGTTTTTCCAACTGAAACAAGTAAAGGGATAAAGGAGAACCAATTACTAGGAGGCCAGTTTCACAGGCTTTAATTTACCCCGTAATAAGAGGTAGTGGAATCAGCCACTATGGCCCAGGAACGAGAAAGACTGCTCAGAAAAATCATGGGTCCTGTTTCAGATAGATGCTAATCTCCTTGGGACATTCTGTCAGAAATATGGGCATCAGGGGATAAAAAGCAATTACCACTTTTGATGGCAAAAGAAAAACACCTTAAATATTACCTGTTGACTGGTGCCCTTTTCATTGGAATTTTCTAAACTTCCAAGAAATTACCTGCATTTCAATGCTAGTGTATAATATAGGACATAGAGGCATAAAGTAAGCCTCTCCTTCAGAATTTGCAAATGCATAGTCCCCAAAATAATGCTTTGCATGGCTATTGCTTTCAAGCAAATGCAAATTTATAGGGCATGGATTCTGCATAACAGGAATAGACTGATTGTCATTCTGGCCAGGGTAACTCCATGAAGATTATGTTTGCAGATCCTCCTTTCATTTGATTTCTGCTATGGACTTTGGCAAAATTAAGTACTGGGTTTTGGGAATATAGATTTGGCTGGGATAACTGTTTTAAGGGCAAATGATTATCTTGTTTTCCAAATTTTATGGGGTTGGGGACCGCAAATTAATAATATTCTGTATTTTGTGAACAGTTTTGAATCAATGAAAATGAAATGCTTGGGAGATTTGTTGCATCTCTAATCTCTCAAGCCCTGACGGAATAATACCCATTAGAAGGAGAAATACTAAAGCTGTCTCCAGCTGCTGAAAGGAGCACACCTCCAGGCAGTCATCAAGAATGCCCCTTAGTGAGATAAAATTGAGTAAGAAATTTAGAAGAACAATTTTTTGACTTAAATTTAACATAAGAATTTTGGAGTTTAGATTTTTAACTTCTAAGAACAAGATAATTGATTTTAATTGTTTTGGACTTGTTATTTTTGGATTTTAACACGGAGAAGGTTTAAATATTTGACCTTTAATTTATTCTTGGGAATTTATAATGGCATAGGATTAAAAGTGGGGAAATATCTCAGTTGACATTTTTAATTGGAGTCCATGCATTGTGTTTATGCGTTTTGTCTTACCGTTGACTTCTAAGCTCACAGTCCTTTGTCACTGGACATGATTTTAAATACTAAAAGGAATAGAATGGAAGTAGGATGACTGAGGAGTTGATTTAAGAAATGTATTTTTTCTGATCCATTTTAAAGACCTGAGAGATGCCAAATATAACCTGACCAGCAGGGTCCCAGGAAGGTATCCAAAACACCTGCACTGGGCATAAGAGGAACAGCTTCATGAGGGTAGAGGCAGGGCTCACCTCCAGTATCTGGGACAGCCACATCCCTTTTTACAACAGGAGTAGGCACAAAGAATTTTCAGAATACAAACTGTCTCAGATAGCTGTTAACCTCGGCGCAACAGGGGAGACACCTTTTCCTGCTTTCTCTTGTTGTCATAGGAGAGATTTTCACTAAACTTAGAGCTACTACACACATTCTTCTCTCCACTGTCAACTGGAAATTTGGGAAGAATAACTAGATGTGTATAGTGCAACTCTGCCCTTTTTTTTTTTCTTGTGAGCATCAGCTGCCCACGGTGAGAATGTATTTTCTTTCGCTGGTAAATGAGTGGTAACTGGGTACAATTTTGAGGTTTAGTTGACATCTGTCTTGTACCAAGGTATACACTTCAATTTACCTTCAGTAATATGTTGATGCTTTGACATACACAGTTGTGATTTATTCTTAAACTGTTAGAATCTGGTAGAGGTGTGATCTTTACTCTGTGATCTTTTCTGAGAGACTCTGAGCAGTAAGTACCACTATCCACATTTTAAAGAAGAAGAAACAGACACACAGAGTTTAAATTACAATGTGTAGATCACACAGATGGTAAGTAGATAAACTGTGACTTGAATCCATGTAATTCCAGTCTAGAGACCGAATCCTTAACAACTATGTTATATCACCCCTGTGGAAAGTTTACTTTGTGATAATATAGACTCCCAAAAAGTAATGATAATGGAATAAAAGGCTCCGGTGCTGAAGAAGGGCATTACGGGACTATGCTGACCTGCTGAAACTTTTCTCTTTCACTGTCAACTTCAGTCTCTCTTGTCTTCTGGGCTAAACTTTGGCCAAGGCTTAGGGGTCGCTGGATGTAAGTGAAGCTTTGAGCTTTCTGTGGGTTACTTGGAAAGAGCTGGTATTGGTTTTTTGTTTATCCCTCTGCAGGATACATGGTAGCTGGAGACTAGTGTTGACAGATAATGGGGAAGGAATATGAAGTTGTAGATCTTGGGAAGAGTCTGATTCACAGAGAGCTGTGTCTGCAAGGAAAGGCAGTTCAAAGTCAGTTCATTGTGTGTGCCTCTGATTGTTAGGTGTGCCTCAATGTTCCCTGGTCCTCGGTCCCCAGTGTCAGGAATGCGACGTATTGGTACCGAGTCGAGCCAATGTTGGAGTGATCACAAATAGAAAGCAATCCCACACATGCATCATTTACTGCAAAGCGAAAGTACGTCTCAGAGGAAGAGATGGGTCATTCTCCATGAGTGGAGAAGACGCCGAAGTCTTAGCTCACACTGTCTTTTATATGCTCACTGGTTTGTCCTGCCTCCCTCCTGGGTGGGATTGGTTGCCGTTTCCCGCCTTTGGGTGATTGACAAGTCTGGGTTATATAACAGGTTACTTAACAGGTTGGGGTTATATAACAGTTTCCTTTCTACACATGCATCTTCCCAGAATCTTTCATGGAAAAACCTACGGGAAGAGGGTGTGTGTGTCAAAACCATAATGCTAATTAGATAGTAATGAGCCCCAGGTCAGTTAAGGTCACTAGGAGCTTCTCACTACGTATGCTCCATCCAGGGAAAAGTCTCTGGTCACAAATATCTGATATTGCGGTTTCTTTTCTGCATTCTGATTGGTTCCTGCTCTCCAGCTTTAGCCACTTCCTCTACCTGCCTTGCCAGATATTTGTCCTCCACCCAGACTTAACATGATCTTTTTGGTCCCCAAGACTCTGAGGAGGAGCATATGGGAACTGAGCCTGAGAACAGGGAGTTGCTTCAGAAACAGGATAGGGAGTTTATAGGCCCTGGCTTATAGGCCTTGCCCAAATCTTGTATGGATCCTGCCACTGAGGAATTACTGCCATAATTCTCTTTGGCTTTAATGGATCCACAGAGAAATATAAATTCTCTGAGATAGCCAGAGTGCAGAGCACAAGGAAACCGTAAATAGCAAATTAAAGCTATTGGAAGAAGAATGCAACTTGAGAAAAATAATAACACCTAAAGAGGTTTAAATGGAGCCCATATACCCACAAAAATAATTTCTAGAGGGTAAAAAAGAAATACTTTCCTACTAAATAATTTGGTTGATGAATTCAAGTATGGTCACTGTTTGCTCCTGCAGTGGGTGGTTGGTAGATTAAATGCAAATGTTATTTAAAGCATAGAGCAAAAATATTGAAGAGACTGATACATGCACAAATATGTATGTATACATACCTATACATATATGTGTATATATGTGTGTATGTATACACACACATATATACACATACACATATATAAACACACACATATAAAATCAGAAGAACAAAAAAAGAAACACACAGGAAAAAGTGATATAATCTAGAGGTTACTTTCCGACAAAAAATAAAAAGTTTATCTCCACACAATTTTTCCAAGCTTTGAGGTTTTTCTCACCTCAGGCAACCCAAAAGCTGTCCTGAATCAAAGACTTGTGGATAGGCAGTTACTCTCAAGGTGATCCCAGAGAGCGCAGGTGTGGGGGGAGGGAACGTGAGAAGCGGGTGGGGCGGGGGTCTGCGGAACCCACCACGGGTGTGTCAATGAGATGGTCACTCTCGTGGGCAAGTTGAAAGAAACCCTGGGAAGCTTTCTGATGAACCATGTAGACTATGCCTCAGAATTTTTCCTCCCAGGGCCAAAGAATCCAAAGCACATCTGTTATCGTCTCCCTGGTTAAGGGTTGCTCCTGAGGGGATGGCAAATCCCTTGCCGTCCTGGAACTCCCTGAGCTTGAGCTGATAAAGCTCTCCTGGAACCAGAGAAGAGAAAGACGCTGGTGACTGAGGGGGGAGCTTGTGAGTTCATCATAGCTGTGGGCAAAATTTGGGGGAAGTCTTCCGGGTATATGGCAGGGCATCAACAGTGTCTGGGACAATATTGATGGTAACACAGAAGGTGCTTAAAACAAACTCAGATTTGAGATGAAGGTTATTATCTTTTTGCATTGAATGGAAATATATCATTAAAAAATAAGTCTGAGATTTGGGCACAAAATGATGATAATGATGACGATTATGGTTGTGAAAACTTATACAGCACTTTTGTTGTATGAGGTACTCTTCTAAGCACTTTTCCTATACATACATGTGATCCTTGCAGCAAGCCTGTGAGATAGCACTTGTATTATCCTCATTTTACAGATGAGCAAACTAGGGTAGAAAGGAGGAGAGTAAGTATGTTCAACTTGCCCCAGGTAACACCACGAGAAGTAGGACACTGTGATCATGGCCCCAGGCAGCCAGCCTCCAGAGTCCACACTGACATGACACTACTCAATGTGGTTGAGTCTTATTAGTGTGAAAGAAAAAATTATTCAATGATGCTTGTTAAAGCACGGTAAGGAAGACTTTATTCAGGACCATCATGATAGGTACAGATGGGGGAGAAAGACTGGGATCAACTCCGAATACAGCATGAGCAAGGGTGGATTTATAGCCAAGAAGCAGTGTGGGGGTCAGTGGATGGAAAATTACTAAGAGGAAACTTCAGGGGCGAGGGGGATTCTGGCTAAAGACAGGCCAGGGTGATCAAACATTGCCTGGGGGATAGAGGAGGATGAGGAAGCTGATCAGATATCGAAGATAATCACAGGCCAGAAGATGGGGGAGTTCTTGCTAAACTGACTTACCAAGGTTCTTTGCTAAAACTGGCTTTTATAAGAAAATGAGCAGATGAGTCTGGGAGGAGGTTCAGAAACCTGACTAAAGCTTGGCCAAGCAAAAAATCTTTGTCATTAGAACTTGCTTCAGCCTGATTAATCAGCTACATGACAATCTTTGTTTGCCTTCAGATTGCTTATTTACTCAAATTCAATTCTGGCAACTTTGTTGAAATTAACTGCACATATCTTCCAACCCTGTAATTCCACTATTATGGTTCTATCCCTTAGGAATTCCACTAATTCCACTAATACAGGAATTATTCAATTATTCCAGCATAATTGCTCCATGCTGGAATCCTCTAAGATATTTGGATGAGATATGAATTGGTAGGAATGTGTATGTATAATATGTGAATAAAGTTGATTGTATCAGATTTGTTCATACTGATCCATAGCAAGAAAACAAGTAAATAACCATTAATCCCAGAATGTCTGAACTAATTACAATATGCTCAAGAGTATATGAAGGCATTAAAAATAATTAAAGCTAACCAGCCAATAAGAGGGATTTCTATCAGGTAGTATTGAACGAGAAAAGTGAAATACAAAGAAGCTTTATTACTACTATTTTGTGTGAAAAATAAAAATGGTAAAAACTATTAATGAATTGGTGTTCAATATACACAGAGCTGCATGTTTCTGATTCTGTGACTCGGATAAAAACATTAAAATATACAAAATACATAATAAAGGACATTCAGCTGGATATAGTGACTTGTTTTCTGTGTACACAGTGGTTAAAATTTAAAATCAAGGAGTGAAAGAAGCTAAAAAAAAAAGAAGAAAAGAAAAAGATTATCTACCGCCCCTCAAGTGATCTACGTGGCATGATTATACTACTGAATTTATATAAAAGAATGTATGTGAACCCCTGCAAAGAGTTATATCTCTATAGCACAAAAGTACTTTTAATATAAAATTAATTAAAACAATTTTTAAAGTCCCTTGCTAGGTACTTGGCCCATAACGAGTACTTAAGAAATTTCAATATTGTATCCATCTTAATTATAATAAATTACAATAAAGTCACTATTAGCAAAATAGAGAAAAATACAACTCAAGTTTAAAAACGTGGGGGAGGATGAGGGGAGGAGGTGAGAGCGGGGAGGAGGTGAGAGCAAGGAGGAGTTTCCTGGATCGAGTTTCTGTGCCTCTCCAGAGTCCAGCTGCTGAGCCAGCTCCCTCTTTAAACGTGATTTCTCAGCTCCCCAAAAGCTGAGGCCTGGGCTCCCCAAGCAGCCTAAACAGGGGTCTGGGGTGGGTCCAGTGACCAGGTCATCCCAAATGGGACCCAGAGAAGTTTTGACTTCCCATTGTCTGGAGCGGGGCAGATGACACAGGCTTGGGGTGCAAATGCTCCCCATTCCCCTCTCTAGCTGTCCTGGGGTTGAGTGTTTGCATAAAGCTTCTAGAGAGATGCCCAGAATGATTGCGCAACCAGCTTGTGCCTTGTGGGGCTGCAGCTGGTTCTATAACACACACACACTCTATTTTCTCTTTTGTGCTGCCCCCTTCTCTTTTTTCTTCAATATGTTTGCACAGGGATTTTGGCTAATCATATAACTTACTATCCCACTCCAATCCATGCTATTTCCAAATACGGTCACATTCTGAGATACTGGGGAAGAAGAGGTCATGCTAGAGCAGGTGGGCCCCTAATCCAGTATGACTGGTGTCCTTACAAGAAAAGGAGAGAGACAAACAGGGGAGAACATTTGTGACAGCGGAGACATCATTTGGAGTGATGCATCTGTAAGCCAAGGAACACCAAGGATTGCCAGTAAACACCAGAAACTAGAAGAAGCAAAGAACCATTTTGTGGTACAGGTTTCAGTAGGTGCATGACCCTGCTGGAAGCTTGAGTTTGGATTTATGGCTTCCAGAACTGTGAAATAATAAATATCTGTTGTTTCAAGCCACCCAGGTTGTGGTACTTTGTGATGACAGCCCCAGCAAACTAATTCAAATGGTGTTTACTCTATCGGCCTGGTTCTCACGAAGATACATTGGAACAGATTCTTCAGATGACTGTCGTTGAACAGGCAGAGTGAGTAAGAAACAAAATATTATGTTTTCAAGCCACTGAGATATTGAAATTAATTTTTTTTACCATATATAACATAGCCTGTCCTGACTGACACAGACCTTGGTAACTTGAAATGGTGTGCCAGTGCTTAAGCATAAATCTAAACTATATGACCTTTACTGAAGGGAGGAAACGGCAGCAGGTAGTGGCAAAACTGGTTAGCAGAGGCAAGGATGCTAACATTTAGTGATCAAGTCTCAGGCACCATCTATAACGGAAAATGCTGCAGGTCTCCCTAAATTCTATTGTCTGTTTTTTCTAGGGTGAGGAGTGTCTCTAAAACATTTTAGCTAATCATATAATTTGATCACCTTTAACTTTTATCAGTGACAGGCTATTCATTATGCTAATAAACGAGCCAGTACTTTGTCCAATGAAAATACATTTCTAACGTGTACATCATGTCCAGTCATTGGCTGAGGAGAATTTTTTTCTTTTCTTTTCTTTTTTTCTTTTTGCCTGATGCAGAGAATCCTGCTTCTTCTTGAATGCCATTTTGTCTGCCTTGAGTAAATCATTCATAAAACTTTCAATTCAGTACATTCAATCAAAGCCAATCAATATTTTCTGAGCACCCACTATGTTTCAGGGACACAAAATAAGAAATAACCATAATCATAATCATAGTCACTATCTTATGAAGTTTAAGAGTCTGTTAGGGGACACTGATACTATCAACAAATAATCATTTATGTTATTAGAAATTATGGTGAATGTGACAGGAATGTTATTTTCAAACTATAGTAATTGGTCAATTCAACATTGTCTCCAGAGTGGCATTTAGGTCCCAGGTGCCTTTATGTAGCAATATGTTGTGAGGCAGAGCATCAGCTTCAGCTGGTAAATGTCTATGCTGTTAGCAGCTAAGATGTACATGATATATTATCCCTGTTGGGGTTTTAGTTTTCATAATTGCTCCATGCTGGAGTCCCCTAAGATATTCGGATGAAATCTGAGTTGGTAGGAACGTGTATGTATAAGAATGGAAGCGTGGGTTGAGATAGGCTGTAGCAGGGTTGTATGTGGACTCAATTTCACAAACCTTTCCTCAACATTTACTACTTAGATTTCCTACCTCTAACACTTATTAAATGTGTGGTCTTAGGCAAGTTATTTAACCTGTTCACGTCGACCCTGTGAAAATACGGATGAAAGTTGCATATGTTTCCTAAGGTTATTATGAGGATTTAATGAGATATGTAAAGAACTCAGCACAGTATCTAACATAAAATAATTATTCAACAAATAGAAGCTTCTATTAATGGTAGTAACAATATTAGTGGCATTATTATGTTCATTTTGCAGAAGTAGAAATTGAATCAGAGGTTGACAATCAATCTAACACAAGTTCAAACAACTGTTAAGTGGCTGAGCTGGGATTCAAATATTTCCTGGTTCTGGAAGCTGGGTTTGTTTGTTTGTTTGTTTTCTACCACTGCAGTATTACTGCCTTTCCAGTAATATTAGTTGTTCTTGTCTTCAGTGCTATAGAATCAGGATCTTCACGAAGGGATGAAATTAATTTATTTATATATTTCATAGCTGTTATTCATTGCATTATGTTTGTCAAGTGTAAAGTGTGTGTGCATGTGCGTGTCTATGTTTACTCTTTAGCAAAGAATTCACCCGTGGTCCATTGTTATAATCCCTAACTGGTTAAATGTATGGACTTTGGGAGTCTTCATTGTTCAAATTCTTAGTGATTGAATTATGAGAACAGGTTGAGAAAGGCCACTTCTGTTTTGCTCAGGATATCACCCCATAGTGGAAGGAATAGTAATAAAATTACACTGTGAGTATCAAGTAGCCTTTGATACTACTTGATCAAGTATCAAAGTATCATAATTTAAAGGAATAGCATATCTTGTAGATCAGCGGTCCTCAACCTTTTTGGCACCAGGGACCAGTTTCATAGAAGACAATTTTTCCATGGATGGTGGGGTGGGGGGAAGGATGGCGAGAGATGGGGAGCAGCTGTAAGTACAGATGAAGCTTCGCTCACTTGCTTGCTACTCACTTTCTGCTGTGCGGCCAGGTTCCTAATAGGCCACAGACCAGTACCGGTCTGTGCCCTAGGGGGTTGGGGACTGCAGTTATAAATAATATGCACTGATAATATGTAAATAAAATGGCCCAATTTCATAACACAATTTTCACAGGCAGAATATTTTAAAATGATTTCAAATTCTGAAAAGTGCTTGATTATTCTATTATATTTCAAATTACAGCTGTAAAACAAAATCTAATAGGTTTTTTTAATCATTAGTGTACTCTTTTGTGAATTTGCATAGAAACTGATTTGTTTCTAAGTAAATTATTTCTACTACTATCTAGAAATCAGGGTTAAATTACTAAATTCTCATGGTTTAAAATTTTTTTGGTATACGCACTTTTTTGCTGTATATATTATTTGCATCTTAAATACATAAAGCAAATAAATGAAGCGCTCTTTTGTGTGATGTTTGAAATCAAATATCTTCATTTATAGAACAGTAATATAAAAGTGTTTTTTTCCCAATTGCTCCAAAAATTTACATAGAAAAGTGAAAGATGTGATATATAATTTTTCCCTTGCAAATTTCTTTTATCTCTTTACTATTGGAGAAGAGGATAAGTTGTAGGGTACCATTATCATTGAGCATCAAATAGGAATATAATTTAACAAAATAAAAAGAGATAATGGTAATGTTTAACATTTACAAAAAATTCACTATGTGCTTGGAAATTTTCTAAGTGGTTTATATCATTTTAAATGAATCACCCCTACATTTAAATTATAATGGTAACAAATAACGCCAACATATTAATTTACTAAGCCTCTTCATGATTTACAAAGTACTGTTTCCCTGTGATCAGTCTACTTTACAAGACTGATCACTTTGAACAGTAAAAACTGTTGTCTTGACATAAAGTCGAAAAGATTTAAGTGATATTACAGTTATTTCTCAGGGAAATAATCTTGAGAAATATTTACACTAGTTTTGATAATGCAACTGGAATACTTAAAATCTTTTAAACAAAGTTTTCTCACTTCTGCGCTGTGTTCAATGTACATAGAACTATGCCTTTCACTGGTCTCCACCGTTGTAAAAGTTGTGCTGACAGTTCTCAGCGTATACTATTTTAAAAAGTTCATTATAAAGATAATGACTAGTGCAATAGCTTTAGTATGCTTATTCACACTGATAACAACAGTAAGATAGCTAAAGTTACTCTTTGGGCCATTATTTTATATTTGCCCAAGTTTTTCTTTCCTTTTACATTTTACTTATTTTGTAATTTTAACACCTAAAAACCAACTTACTTATTTCCAAGTTCTTGAAAATTATAGGATGTCATGCTATACTAAAACCCCAAAGTACTAGTAGCATTTTATGGATAACATTTCTGAATTACCTCCTGATAAGTTTAAAAACCATGTTTTACATCAGCCATGTTTTAAACTTCTTGAGATGAAATATAATTCTTTAAATTTGTATTTTGGCCTTTGGTTCAGCATGCTTTTCTAAATATAATTACCAATCTACTTTTCCATAATTCCATTGAAATTTAAAAAGAAATAAAAACAAATAAAATAAATATTCTGGAAGAATGCCAGAAGTGGACCTAAAGATGAGAACATTTAAATCCATGCAAAGCATATAGAATCAGATTGGCACCATCTAACAGGCTGGGAGTAGCTCAAAATCCCATACAGAGTTCACCTTGGGATAATCACAAAATCAGAGGCAGTGGAGGATGAAAGAATAATCCTAAAAAAGCCTAGTATGGGAATTTGTTAAAGAGCTAATAAAATATGGCACCAATTATTTTGTTCACCCTCAAAAAACTAATGGATTGATATTTTGAGCCTTTGCTGAGAAACAAGCCCTATAATGCATTGGGAGTATCAAGCCTCATTCCCCACCTCCTGATAAAGTTTCCTGTGGGCTTTACCAGAACTCTTCATAAGAAGCCCAGCTCTATGTCCGTGGACCCTTCAGTCACTCAACCCTGACATCCACTAAGGATGCATTCAGTATGAAGAATCACAGATTCTGTCAAGGGCTGAGAAATATGTCATTTATCAATACTGATCCATCTAGACCTCCTCAGTAGAGAGGAAGAGACACAAACCATAAGAACTTTAAGGAATCCAAATGCACAAAGGAGAGGCACCTATCTTTAAAAAAAAATTAGCCCAGAGGAAATAGAGTTTGTTTTTGGAAAGAGGAGAGAATTTCTGAATAAGTATAGTCAATACCTTTCAAAGCAGTTGAGAGAATATGCCCTTAGAGAAAACAACACGTGTTGTGAAAAAAATCTACATTCTTGGGAATTAGAAGCATAGTTAATAATTACTGAAATAAGTTGTTCCATACATGGGATGGATAGCACAGTGAACACACCTGAACTGAATGAGTGAGCTGCAGGAATCTCTCAAAAGTATAGCAAAAAGGAACACATTTTATTTTTTAAAATGAAACACAATTTGATGAGTTTGGACATATGCAAATACCCATGATACCATCACCACAATAAAGCTGTTAAAAAAGTAATACTTGCAGATCCTCATTTTAAAAAGAGAGAAATTTAGAGACGTAAGAGATCCGTACGTCCCAACATCCATCAGAGATTTCTGAAAGAATCAAGGAGACAGAATGAGAAAAGAAATAAATTCCCTGAGAGGAAAAAAGACTGACACCTGGACACATATGTGTTAAGGAGAAGAAAATCCAGAGAGAACAGATAGGTTACTATTTGGAAATAAGAGTTGGCTAAATATCACTGTTCTCGTTAGTAATGCAGAATTCTAGAAGAAAGAATAAAATATTGAAGTTCTGAGAAAATGATGTAGAAACTAAAATTCTATGACTATCCAAATAAGCGTTTGTTGGTGAGGAAAAAATGACTTATTCATATATTGCAAGGCCAAGAAATTTTTCATCATGCATTCTAGAAAAAATGTCTAAACAGGTGAATTTATATAGCTCTTATTCTTTGAACATGAGATAAAATTTATCAAAAATTAATAGTACAACCTGACTTTCAATCTTTAGATCTGGGAGTTAAACAAGATCTACTAAATATTTTGAGCTACATTTAAAAAATCAAATTAAATTCTATTAAAAATAAATGTAAATGAAAGCATTAAATATCATAACTATGGAACCTAGAATATTAATTATGCATTTATTACAAAGTAGGGTGATTATGGTTAACAATATTGTATATTTCAAAATAGCTAGAAGAGTGGATTTTGAATATTCTCAACACAAAGATGTGATGATTATATGAAGTGATGGATATGCTAAATACCCTGATTCGATTTTTATGTAATGTGTACATATATCAAAACATCACGCTGTACCCCATAAATATGTACAATTATGTGTCAATTAAAAATAAAATCAACAAAGAAAACAAAATAGACTTAAGATAAATAAAGACACTTTTACATTGAGGAATTAGAAGAATAACAAAATAATCTAAAAATAAGTAATGAGGAGGGATGAATATAAAATAGAAGTTAAAAATAACAACAGAAATGAGTATGCTTTAGCATACAACCACAATATTGTTCTTTAAGAGAGCCAATTTTAGCAGATTTGATCCAGGGTGAAATAAAAGAGAAAAACATAAACAATTCTAAGGAATAAAAAAGAGAATAAAACTACAGATAAAAATAAGACCAAAGATAATTCTATGAGATCACTTTGAATAAAAATTCAATTGAAATTATAGATGAAAGGGATGATTAACTAGGAAAAGTAAAGATTAGCCAGCAGATTAAAGAGAGGGCAGAAAACTTATTAAAGCAACAGAAAAAAAGTAAAGAAAAATTTAGAAAGATAAGGGAAGTTCTATTTTTCAAAAGAGCAGCAGATCAGTAATTTTAGCAGGTTGAATTCTTACACATCTTCAAGAACAACATAGCTTATTTAAGTAGTTCCAGAGCATAGAAAAAGACAGAAAGCCTTCCAAATCATTCTATGAAGCTACTAACCTTGGAAAGCACTGGATAGGGTTATTCCTTTCCATATATTTTCTGGATTCCTTCTCTTTCCTCATTACCAGTCTTGAGAATTCATGGTACAAGATTATTAGCATTTATTGTGCAACAACTCAACTCCCTTGCCCTCTGTACACTTAGCTGGCAAATCTCCAACACTGTTAACTAAAATATCTGCGTTCTTTGAATGTGAACCTACATAGCTGAATGTTTCTGAAGAAAACAAAACAAACCCAAAATGACAAATTATAGTTTAAATGAGTAATCATAACAATGTCTGGTATTCCTACTTGTTCTTCCTAAACAGGGTTTCCAAAACCTCAGTTGTTTGTGTACTACCTTTATTAGTTTTCCCTAAATGAGTATGTCTTGAATTTATACTTATATTTTTCTTAAAATCAATCATCTATTTACATAAACAAAACCAAAAGGAAACTTTCCATTAAAAAGGAAAATTTATTTTATACCATAAATTGAAAACCAGTACTTACTTGCTGTAATTGTATAGTGATCATGAAGATAAACATAAAAAAAACCAAACAAAGTGAAGTTCTTTGATAAGATACTTTTCTCATTCAAGGAAAAAAACTTCCTGAGAGTGAATTTTATTTTTACAATTCCTTACCTTTGACTACCATTTCCAGCAATTTTAAAAGCTACCATCAGCCTTCTAGTATTTTCAACTAGTATTTTATATCTCTCCTTTGATTTATAACCATGACTACTATTTCCTGCCTCTTTCTCATTTTTCATGCTCTAATAATTCATTTAACAAATACTGATGATGCAGTGCTGTTTTGTTGCATTGTCCTATGTAATGTGGAAGATACACATACATCAACAATAAGAACAAAAAACAATTCTAGTCCACCAAAAATAAAAATAAACATAAATAAAGGGAAAGAAAATTCTTGACTCTGTGGGTATATCAGCTGTTCTGCAGATTATTAAAAATTATTCACTCCTTGTGCTTCAGGCCACTTTTGTCTGTCCTTGCACTCTGTATGCATCACACCCCATAAACAGACTACACCCTCACTTCTAATCTTTTCCTCCCCTAATCATGTAAGCTCTATGAAGCCTGAGGCTTTGCCTGATTCAAGGGCCTTGTATCTGCAGCACCTTGTTGGATAGTCTCTGATAGGTGGCAGCCACTCAACAGATATTTTTTCTGAGAGAATGAATGATCCAGTCACAGAAAAATGAGTCAATCTTACTAAGCATGGTTACCATTTCAGTTCAATTTTCTTTACGTTTTTTGGGTAATTACTAGATCTTCCTCCTAACATTTACTACTAGGGTCACTTGAAATAAAGGATAAATGTGCTGATTACCTCTTTTGCCAACACAGTAACCCACTAAATTGTCCCCGTAGGTGTTAGTTAGTACAAAATGGAAGAAAAAATGACTGCTTCATTAGCAGCCTCACCTTCCTGAGTCCCTCATTTCATTGTTTTCCAAGACAGAAGACTCAAAGGAAGGCCAGCAAATTTACTTTTATTGATTCATTTTTATTTTGGTGGATGCTAATGTTACCAGATACTGGGCTACATTTCTGTATTTTCTCAACTGTGAACTTAAAAAGATTATTCAGAGACGTTTCATAAGTATATGAATTTTCCAGCTTCTCTTACTAAAATGGAAATGTTTCAGGGTTAGCTGAGTAGCTGAGTGTGACACTTTGTTATTTCTTCCTAGCACAGTAATGTAAATGCTTATAAAGTGCCTCATGTATTTAACATCATTTAATACTATCTCCCTTGTTGATTTTTTTCTGATAAAGGGGGAACATCTCCTTTCATGCAGAAAACAAATAAAAAACAGTACTAGCGGTGATAGCTAAAACTCATTGAGTACTTACTATGTGCCAAGCATTGGGTTCAGGAAGTTGCATGTTGCATTTCACTCAATACAAATCTATGTATAGAGTTCCTTTATTTCCATATAACAGACGGGAAAACAGACATATATCTAGGCTAAGTAAATTGCCCAAATTTACATAGCTAGTGGACAAAAAAAAGCATTAAAATAGTTGGTTTAGGGTCCCTTTCTCTTCTGATTACGAGGGGTTGGAGTGTTCCCAAATAGAGAAGTTGGTTAACTCAACCTAACTCCCTTGTGGATCCACTCACTGGTAATGGCACCTCCTTGAAAATAGGGACAAGAGCCCCTACTTAAGGTAATGTTTCTATCAAGATGTCCCCAATTTAGGTTTGCTTATGGTAAACAAAACTATAAATTAGAAATTCATGAGGCATGGTTCCCTGGTACGTAAGGTAAGCATGTATCTGTGTATAACATAAAGATATTTGATAACCTAAATGTGTCCTGGTACAAGAGGTAACACCTCCCTTAAAGGTGTCATCTCTTAATTTGGTCTAAAGATTCTTGTCCCATGTGGCAAAAAAGGACCAAGGAAAGAACCCCTGATGTCCCAGACCCCTCCTTGTCTCACCCATGATTCTGGTTATTTCTATTCTTGAATTTATTAGAAAAGTTTGATACTGGGTAAGATCTCTGATGTGTGTGAGCCTCATTGGGCAATTTGATCTTTTGTGCTAATTCGGCTAGTAAATGGTGGAATTAAATTCCATACTCTTAAAGGTAGCTTAACAGCATAGATCTTTCTCTGGCTTTTATGATAAATTTTTTGTTTCCAGTCTGATTAATCATTTTACAATGGGATGGCAAAACTATCAGAAAGCACCATTCTACTAAGATTCTAAAGAGAATCTATACTTTTTGTTTCTCTATCTTCATAAAAGTTTATTCTACATTTTACAACATTTATTAAAACTTGTTTCCAGTGAAAATACTCTGGAAATTGTATTTAAATATAATAAAAAATTTTGCCACTAACAGTTAAAATATCTTCATCTTTAATAAAATACAGTTGTTTTATAGCAGATTTGCAAAATTCTCCTTCTGGTATTAACAACACAAAATAATAATTAATATTCATGTAGTACTTTATAATCTACAAACAACTTTTATATAAACCGCCCCAGTGAAAACAAGAAATACCAGATGAAGTTTCTGCAAATCACTGGATAAGGTTTGTTACAGTTTTAATCAATTGATTTAATGTAATTTAATGTGACTCAATTGATTTAATGTGAATCAATCAATCTAATGTAATTTTTAAAATCTTATCTATACTAGGATTTATCTGTAGTAGAACTTCAATAATATTTCCAAATTCAAGACTTATTTAATTATGCATGTGAAAGGTTTAAGACATTTTTCTTATTTTGAATATCTGCACATTTAAATGTTGTTTTGTCCAACGTCCATGAATAAATTAGATACCAAGAAAGAAATCCATATTTTTGCCCCTAATAATAATTTATATAAAGAAACAATAAAAACATTTTTGAAAGGTATAGGGCTAAACACTGTAATCAAAATTTTCTGTTTACTTCACTTAAATTTGTGAACTCTTTTACCTACAGGACTTACCGCATGCTTTCTTTCATTAGTTCAGAAGAAATAACTGAAAATCATAAATGATGAATTCTTTATTCCCGTGGTGAAAAGGAAGCATCAGGGGTGGGAGAAGAAGGAAAATGAAAACAAAACATTTTTTGTTGCTAAGACTCAAACTTTACCTTAATCTGTCTCCACGAGTGTGAAAATATGTCTAAAATTAGAGTGAGTATAATCGTACAATGCCTTAAAATATACTTATTTGTAGTTTAATCTCATAAAATGTAAATGAAACACAAATTGCAGAAACATAAACTATGCCACGCAAGCCTTGTGAACAAGCAGTAGACATTTCAGCAACTGTCAAGTCGACTCTTGCCCGGGCACTTACTTTTGCAAACTGGAAAACTACAAAATCACGGAACAAAGAAGATAGGTGGTATATGAGAAAAAGTATTTTTTAGAATATTAAACATGTTATAACTAGGTAATAAATAAATTATGTGAGAGAGGATCAGGAGGAGACATCCGGGCATTGACAAAGGCACAGAAAAGCAATTAGCAAAGAGCAAACTGAGAAAGCAATGCCGGGGCAGCTACAGAAGGGATTATGGGATTGAGCAGGTTTAGGGAGAGATTTCTGCATGTAAATCGTCCATAAAGAACATGGTTAAACATCAGACAATTCTTCTCAAAACTCTCCTATGGTTCCCTATCACACTGAGTAGAAGTCAAATTCCTTATTGTGATCCACAAGGCCCTACAGTGTCCTACTGACCTTGCTTCTGATTTCCAGGTAGAGAAGGAATAGGGAATAGACTTGCTTCTAATGCTTTCATTCCCATAGAATATTCAGTATATATTTTATTTATATCTGAAGTTTAAGGCGACGTGTTATATGAGATTATCTAGCAAGAAAGAACAGATAAGGAAGAGAAGCAGTACAAAGGCTGGTCTCTAAGGCACCCCAGCATTGAGAGGTCTGCAAGATGAGGAATCATCAAAGAAGACTAAAAAGTAAAAGCCAATGTGGTTGGAGGATGATCAAGAGATAGTGTTTCCTGGAGGCCAAGTGCAGCAAGTGTTTTAATAAGGAAAGTGTGTCCCTCTGTGGCCTTCAGTGCTGATAGGTGGGGCGAGATAAAGTCTGATCTGGAGTTGGCCATGTGGAAGTGATGATTTGAGACCTTTACAAGAGCAGTGTTAGTCAGGTGTCAGGGATGAAACCCTGATGAGCGTGCAGCGAAGTGCATTTCACAGTAAAGAAGAATTGAGATTTGGAGTGGTAACTGAGGGGACATGGGAGGTCAGCGGAGGGTTTTTTAAAAGGTGGGAGCAATTTTAGTATGTTTAAGAGATAATGGGAGTAATTTAGCAAAATGAAAACAATAGTTATGCAAGAGAGGGGCGATTGCAGATTAGGCGAGACTGGAAAGGACGCAGCTGACAAGTGAGTTACCCTTAGAAAAGAAGCACAGATATTAATAATTCACCCAACTACAAGCCAGCTCCACAGAGAGGGAATTTCCATAAAGGACGGCCACATTAATACAATAGAGGCAGGTCCTTGGCTGGTACAGCAAGTTCAATTGGTCCCATTCCAGTACCAGGACTATCAAAGAAACTTCCAAGGATTAGATCAATATACTCGGACAGTACAAAGGAGAGCCTGTTCATTCTGCTGCTGCAGCCATCTAGTAATGAAAATACAAGTAATTTTGACCCAGAGCCTCTGGCTAAGACATGGTAAGTGAAATTTTACAAGCCTGACCATACTATTTTCCAAGAAGTGGAGATAGTAGATGTGTAGCGAAGGAGGGTGAGGGACCTAAAGTTTGAAGCTCTGGCATGTATTCTCAGAAGAAACAGTGCCTCAGTTAACTGTGGGCATTCACTTTCAAGTATGCATGTGTTTATGTGGCTTGATGATTCATTTTATGTGTCAACTTGGCTAGGCTAAGTTAATTGGCACCTAGTTGTTTGGTCAGGTAGTCTAGATGGTGCTGTGAAGGTATTTTGTAGATGTGATTAACATTTGTAATGGTGACTATACTTAATAAAAATGTATTATACCCGTGAAATTGCTAGTAGATTTTAAGGGTTCTCATGACGAAAAATATAAGTATGTGAAGTAATGCGTATGTTAATTAGCTTGATTTAGGCATTTCATAAGGTATAAGTATTCCAACATGTGCATTATAAATATATACAATTTGATTTGTTGATTAAAGTAAGTAAATAACGTTTAAGAAACATTTACAATCAGTTGATTTTGAGTAAAGATTATCCTTGCTAATGTGGTGGGCCTTGTTCAATCAGTTGATGGCTTAAGCACAAAAAAATGAAGTTGCCAAGAAAGAAGCAACTCTGCCTCAATACTGCAACGTAGAATTCTTCATAGCAATGGAGACATACCAACCCTTTTAAATGAAGTATTTTAACCATTTATCAGAAGGCCATATTAAGGGTTTTTACTTTATGTTTTGAGATTAGAAAATTAAATACCCAATTTCACTAAGTATTGGGAAACAGAGATATGTACAAAGGAGTCATGGATCAAATGTGACTTGAAACGGGCTACACAAGGGAAATGTTTGGGCTAAGTCTCTGACTTTTAAACATAGCATAGCTACCCACCCAACTTCTCCCAGTTAAGAAACTAATGTAAGAAGAAGAGAAGGAGGCAGTGATTTTTTTTCTGACAATGAGACAGAAAAACACTACTGTAACAGAACTTGCTTCCAAATCGCCTTTAGTCCTACATATGATAATCTTATCTGCTAGAGATTGTCCCTATTGAGGCTTTACAGGGAGGTGTGTGGTAAGGATACTGGTGCCCTGTACATACTCCCACAAAATGGGAAGTTTGCTGAAGGAAGAACTGATGAGTAGAGCAGCTAACCCAATCTATAACTGCTGAAGAGGGTATACACGTAAGTAAAAGACCTATAATTTATTACGTATATTCTCTCTGTCTTTAATATACCAGAGTTTAAACACCACCTTAGTGAAAATCATGCAATGATAAAGGAACCCAGGGCTCGAGCTCCCTATCGAGAGTCTCTCCCAAGACAGCAGGCACTAGCATCCCCCTTCCACCAAAATACTTAGAAAGGGTAAGGGGGAGGGGAAATTAAAACGTCCATAAGGGAATTCTAGGTAAGTCAGGCATTTTTACGAATTTCTGGAAATCAGAAAAAGTAAGATTACTTTGGATTAGGAAACTACAATCCTATATTTTCTGTTGCTGTGTAACAAATTGTTTAATTCGATGCCAATTGGGCTAATTAGAAGTTGTATATAGTACATTGAGAGGTCCTTTAAAAATATCTGCTAAAATTAACTTCATATATACAATTCAGAACCTAAGTTTTATACTTAATTTTCTGCAGGATAAAGAATACTACCTTTCTAATTTATTGAAGCATCAAATACTTTGAAATTGTTTTCATGAATGCATATTTGCTAGCTTATTTTTTTGTTAGTCAGTACTAAATCTAGAAGCTGGAGTTAAAAATTAAGTAATATGCATTGAAATGAAGCATTAATTTGGAGTTATTTATCAGAAAATCCTGGTCATATTATTAATTATACATCATAGTTTATTGAGCCTAATAAAAGCTTGAAAAATAATTCATATTATTTAAAAACCTTCAGAGTTATTAAAATTATTAATGTGATATTTTATCACAACTTAAAGTTATCCTATACCATTAAGAAAAGAGCACTATCATTGACCTGTTTAATTGACATTGTCCAACAGATTTATTTCAATTGAGATTAATAATCACTAATGTTAAAACGTGTAAGTTAAATTTCAATGCTAATGTAATTAAAATTGCTTTCATCAGTGATATGTAAATTAATACTGTCACTTTTGGATTTCTATACAATGGCACTAAATATGATGACTAAATACTTTTAAGCTTATTGAAATAATTATTAATTAATTCTTTAACAATAACTAATTTTAATCTGTAAATTGCTCATTAAAAAGTGATTTCAAGGTTATTTTGAATTGATATGCATATTCAATAGCTTCAGGTTAGATTTCTGTGTGTTCTACAGTTAGTAGAGTTTTATTTCCAATTTCAAGACTTTTAAATCTATATTAGAGAAGTAGAGAATATAATAATAATATTACTACTAATATATTTTATTTAGATTTTTTCAAGTTTTAGAGAAATATAGTAATAGCATTTTTATTATTGCTCTGAAAATCCATTAAATTATTAGAATATGAAAAATCTTTTTAAGCCTGATCCTTAGTAGATTTATAACTAATATCAAAGACATAAAGGGGAATTTCTTACCATTATATTTCTTCTTAATGAGGGTAAATTTTAATATAGTAAAATGAATAGTTCACAAACATATAATTCAATGAGGTTTTACAAATTTATAGTGTCTTACTTAGCCTATTCTGTGCTGCTATAACAGAATACTTGATACTGGGTAATTTATAAAGAACAGAAATTTATTTCTCACAGTTCTGGAGACTGGGAAGCCGAACACGTGACCCTGGCATCTGGTGAGGTCCTTCTCACTGTGTTTTCACGTGGCAAAAAGCAGGAGAAAGCAAACTCACTCCTGCAAGCCCTTTTTATAGCAGCGTTAATCCATCCATGAGAGCAGAACCCTAATGACTTAAATACTTCCCAAAAGACCCCACCTCCAAATGTTGTTGAATTGGGGATTAAGTTTCCAAAACATGAATTTTGGGGCATACATTCACATCTTAGCATATACTTTTGCACAACAACCACCCACTTAAGAGATAGAATATTTTTACCTCCCCAGAAGTTTCCCTCATGGTCCCTTGCAGCCAATTCCTATCTTTCCACAGGTGTCCACTGTTCTGGTTTCTATATTGACAGATTAGTTTTAGCTGGTCTTGAACTAAAACCAACAACAACAACAAAAACCCACCGGGAATCATAATATTATGTCTTTTATGTGTTTGTTCTTTTTTTCTTTCTTTTTTTTTTTTTTAACAGACAGGGTCTCACTCTGTTACCCAGGCTAGAGTACAGTGGCATGAACATAGCTCACTATAACCTCAAACACCTGGGCTCAAGTGATCCTCCTGCCTCAGCCTCCCAAGTAGCTGGGACTACAGGTGCATGCCACTACACCCACCTAAATTTTTGAAATTAGAGACAGGCCTTGCTATTTTGCCTAGGCTGGTCTCAAACTCCTCGGCTCAAGCTTATGTGTTTGTTCTTTCACTCAACATAGTGTTTTGAGATTTATCAATATTGTGTGTGCCAGTAGTTCATACTTTCTATTTATATAATTGTATGAATATACCAGCATTTGTTTATTTACTGCAATGTTAATGGACATTTTGGTCATTTACAGATTTGGAATATCATGTATAAGTCTTTTTTGTGAGGTCATGGGCATATATGTTTAAATTTATAAGTGATCAATATTTTTATACTCCTATGAGAAATGTACAAGTCTTTCAGATGCTTTACATCCTAACCAATACCTGGTGTTGTCAGGCTTTTTAAATTATAGCCATTGTAGTGGTTGTGAAGTAGCATCTTATTTTGATTTTAATTTGAATTTTTCTAAATTCTAATGATGTTAAGCAATAATGTGTGTGCTTATTGGTAATTCATATATTTTATTTTTTGAATTATGTGTTTACGTATTTCCCCTTTGTTATTTTATCTTTTTGATTTATTTGAAAAAATTTACATATTCTAGGTTCATGTCTTCTGTCAGATATACATATTATAGATATTTTCTCCTTTTTTATTTTTTGGATTGCTTTATCATTTTTTAAATGTTTTTTGATGAGCAGAAGTGTTAGATTCTATAGAAGTCTAATTTTAAATTTTTTTCTTTTGTGTTTAGTGGATTTTTGTCCTCAAAGATAAACTTTGCCTTTCTCAATTAGATGAAGATATTTCTATTGTGTTCTAGAATCTTTATTGATTTACTTTGTATGCTTAGGCCTATGCTTTATCTTCAGTTACTTGTAGATATGGTGTGAGGAATGGATTCAGATTCATTTCTTACCATGTGTTTATCCAGTTGTTTCAGCCTCAGTTTTGGGTAGGTTGCCCTTTACTTCCTTGAGTTGCTTTGACTCCTTGATTAAAAACCCATTGACTATACATACGGGGTCTATTTTTGAACTGTCCATTATGGTACATCGAGCAATATATCTATATGCAAATATAACAAAACTTCTTTTATGTAGGTATAGGGAAGGCCTCAAAATCATGTTGTGTGAATCTTTCAATTTGTTCTAATGTTTGGAGATTGCTCTAGTTGTTTTAGGTCTTCTGCTACAATTGATTTATAGATTTCTACTGAGAAAAAAAGACAGTTCAGTTATTGATTGAAGTTTTAGTTGAATTTATGGAGCATTTTGGGGGAAACTTGACATCTTAAAAATAATATCTTCCAATCTATTCAAACAATATTTATACCTACTTACTTATGGTTGCTTTAATTTCATTCATCAGTGACTTTCAATTTCAATGCAGTGTAGTTTTTAGTATAATTTTTAAGTCTTACATACCTTTTGTTGAATTTATTTATCAGTGTTGTATGTTGTTTGATACTGTTCTTAGCATACATTTTAAAATTATTTTTCAATTATTTGATGGTAGTGCATAAAAATATAAATTATTTTTGTGTTTGTTACTGACCTTATAATTCTAGGATGCAGCAAAGAGAAAGATGGTGAAGGACCAGAGTTGTTCCTGAACATCACATATGGACTTGCAGGAACTTCTAATGATGCTTAATTTTAATTAAAACCTGTTTTATACAATCCTTTGGACCCTATGTGATAAGAATTTCTTATAATTTCTTTTGGGTGATGATTTGTATTTACTGAGACTTCCAGATATTAGGTAGAAGCTGGTATATAATGGAGTCACCTTGGCATTTTTAGTTTTGCACACATTTTTCTTTCTTTCTTTCAAAACCAAGTGTTATATATTTGTATTTTATGTGATATATATGTATATATAAGTGTGTGTCAATTTTTGCAAATAACTATGATATGCTTCAATAGAATTTGTATTATCAAGCTTTGGGTTGAAGGTTCAATATACATCTTTTGTGGCAATTTGCTACATTTTCTTCCCCAGTTTTCCTATACTCTTACTTGTCTTTTTTTCTCTTATTTCTCTCTAAATTCTTTTTTAAAAATTTTTGTTCCCTGCTTGTGATTTTGTTTGTGATTATGTATATATGTATTACAAAGACACACACAAATATATACACATATATATGATTTATACATTTATATACATATAAAATCACACTGGCCTAAAACTTCCAAAACAATGCAAACTAGGGTAAGAGTGGTTTAGAGCGAACATCCTTTCCTTGTTCTTGATTGTTAGAGGAAAAGCATTGAGTTTTTCACTATTAAGTATAATGTGAGCTATAGGTTTTCTATAGATGCCCTTCATCAGAGTCAATGAGTTTCATTTTATTTTGAGTTTAATGAGAGTTTTTATCATTAGATGGTATTGAATTCTCCCAGATGAGATTATTTTACTGTTTTTTGTTTCTAGAATATTAATATGATAAATTATGTTGATGATTTTCAAATCTCAGGCAAATATTCATTCCTGGGATAAATCCTATATGATCACAACATACCCTGCTTATGGATTTGATTTCCTAAATTCATTTATAATGTTTTTATTCTATAATTAGGTTGTTTAGAATCTAAACTGTATAGTAGTGCTGCTTCTTTCATTCCTGATATTGGTAATTTATGTCTTCTCTCTCTCGTTTTTGAATTAATCTGTCTGGCTGGAAGTTTATAAATTTTGTTCTTTTCAAAGAACCTGCTTTTAATTTTTTGCTTTTCTCTATTGTTTTTTCCAGCATTCTATCTCATTGGCTTCTGCTTATCTGCACTATTTCTTTTGCTTTCTTTTGGGTTTCATTTTATGTTGTTTTCTTTATCTCAATGTAGAATATGAGATCAATTAAAAATATTCATTTATATTAAATATAAAATTTTAAAACTATAGACTTCCATGTAAGCATGCTGTTTCTACATACAAAATTTTTGATATTAGTATTTTAATTGCCTTCAAGACAAAAAGAACTCCCTGTGAATCTGCCTTCATTCATTGTTATTTGAAAGCATGCTGTTTAATTTTTTAATATTTTGTGATTTACCTTTTTTCTATTGTAGATTTATACTTTAATCCCATGTATTAGTATAACATCACTTGTATAATTTTGGTTCTTTTAAATTTATTGAGAGATCTCAACCCAGAATAAGTTCTACTGTGGTAAATATTACAAACTTGAAAAGAAGCTACAATCTGCTCTTATTCAATTGATTTTTCTCTTTCTATCCCTGTGCAACAGTAGACATGACTTAGATTCTAAGTGAGGTGACCACTGAAAGGATTTTCTTCTTACTAAACAGGTATTATATCTCTCCATATCCTGTCTTTACTCTAATAATTTTATTGATATGGGGGACATTTAAATGTATTATTTGATCTACTACATTTGTATCTAACAGAACTGGGTTAAAGGAAGAATAGACATCATCCACTCAGAAGGCCAAAAATTTGAGGGCAATACCATTATAATACCTCTAGCGGCAGTAGCCAGACATAATCTTGGATTTTATTCAATTAGAAATAGGATGAGTGCATTTTCATTTTAATGTAATCACTTGTGTAAGTTTTGCCCATTATGTTGTTTCCTGTTTTGCATTGGCTCAAATCTATATTTCCAGTGGCTTATCAATCATTTTTATCGACAGTCTAATTACCTTCTCCAAGAAGCATTATTCCCCATAACCCTATTTCACACTATTTTTTAAACTTTTTCTTTTCTAATAGCTTATAGAAATAAGGTAGTTCTTTAAGAATAAAAACCTCACTTCAGTAATCTCTTGCTTAATCAGTGACTTTAGTATACACATATATACTTAAATTTATTTATACTTACCTATTTATTTTACAATGAAAATATTTTTAAAATTTGCATTATTTATTTTACAGAAAATTTATTTTAAATAAATAAATAAATTTAAATTTCACATGAAACCTTGGTATATAAAAGGAATAAAAAAAAGAACTGCATTTATTGAAGAAACCAGAGGGCCTATTTCTGTTCTCACCCTTGGCACATTCTCTGTGGCAGCTGGTACCAGAACCCTAGAAAACAAAGTTGGAAAATTGTAAGAGGGTAAATTTGTCCTAGCATATTTAGCCAAACTGTAACATCTTGGTAGCATGCATTATTTATGTCTTATTTTTATAGAATATTCCCATTTAAGTTGTGAAATGTAATGATGTAATATTGACTTGAAATGCGCACATACACATACACACACATGTCATATGATCTAGGTTATGTTCATGTTACCATGGTAATTTGAATCAAGCTTAACACTTGGTCAATTTGTTTTAACAAACGTAGCCTAATTATTTGGCAAATATGACTTATCCTTTTAATATATGTGCTTTGCATTAAATGTGGTTACTTCTGATAAACTAGGTTTACCATTTGGGGATGAGGGGGAAATTCCAAACTCAGTCTGTATTTTCATAAAAATGCAGCCCACATTGTTGATGTTTATTTTTGGTCTGAATTATTATGACAAATTATGATTACTTGAGCATTCAGATTTAAGTAGATGATTAATGTAGAATCTATTTTAAATGGATCAGGGTGTTCTGTAATGATAGTCTTTTATCAACATGATTTATCTCATCTTTCCCTTAATATAGTCAACATTCTAAAAATATATAACTTTTGGGCAAAAAGTATATATTTTTATCATTTTCAAAAGAGGAAAGCATTATTTTAAAATTAAGTAACATTTTGGACTATGAAAAAATGGCAGTGTTTTGCCTTGAATAGAATTGTCATCCATTGATCCATTGCTTTTTTTTTCTTTTTTACAGGGATGTAACAGTTTTACTTATCTTGAGATTTCAATAAGAAATAAAAGTACTTATTAACTAATATTTAGTATACCTATAGTAATTCTTTAAAATTATTGTTGTGGTCCTTTTTATTTTTTCTAAAATGTGTTTTAAAACTAGACTAGACATTCTGTATTTATTCTAATAGTGAATTATTCCTAATTTAACGTTTTAAAGATTATTTTTAACTTATATGAACTATATCCAATATTTTCCTGGGTGTCTTTGATAGGAGAAAAGGGAAAAAAACTAATTTAGAAATAGTGTGAAGTACATTCATTTCAATACCAACACCTTTTTTGAATTTTAATTCTATTTATTGGGAAATATTTCACATTTTCTTGGGCTGTTGGGGTAATATATATTAACTGATGTGAATCACAAAGTGCCTAACTTCCTTAAAAAACATACTGAATAAGCATTATCTTAAAACCCTGGATATATTAATGTTTATCCTTATAAAACTAACTTACTTGTGAAGATAGACTCAAGGAGGAGGGAAAAATAATGGTTGTCACCAAAAATGTCTTGGTGACTTTATATATTCCACCTATGGTGAAGTAATTAATTACCACACTAACCCTTCCATCACTAACAATTTAAAAATTATCTACAATACATGGGGAATGTTTTCAGGTAATGAACAATAGACAATAAAGCATTGTCATTCCTGGTGGAAGGGAAACACACACAGTGAGCCCCTCATCTTTCCAGGTATTGCCTAATGGATACTTTCTCCACAATTGCATGGATAGATAGAGTTCAATTAAGCACAGATGTCTCACTAAAATTAGAATGTAGAGTTTAAGTTGAGAGATGATAAGACAGTTGGAATTTTCAGGAAAGAATAACAGAGAGAAAGGACATGTACATAGAAGTATCTTTAGAAATTTGCATAGATTCCCCATTAGTCTTTAGCTGAATACTAATTTGGGTGTGTTCTGGGCAAAACTCTATAAGATCTAGCATAGAACAGCTTCTAACAAGCTATGAACTCAACAGAGATGTTGGAGGTTATGCAATGCCTTAAAAAATAGGAGTTCCAACAAGTCAGCCACAGGAACTCAGTTAAAAACTCAGAAAGACAACACCTAGAATAATGGCTCCGTTAGGCCAGCCTTAAAACTTAAAAATAAAATTTGAAGGAATAAATCTGACATACCAGTAAACTAACTGCCTGCCCAAAATAACATAAAAACCCAATACTAATTAAAGGAAGACAACAAAATCTAACTTCCTTAAAATATAGCATTTCCAATGTCCAGCATACAATAAAAATTACTAGACTTTTAAAGAAGCATAACTGATGATTACTAGAAACCAACAGCAAGATGATTCAGATACTGGAATTACAGTAAAAGATTATAAATAACTTATTATAAGTAGATTCAAGGACATAAAGAAAAATATGACTATAATGAATAAAGAAAAGGAGATTTCAGTAGAGCAACAAAACCCACAAAAAAGATCCAAATGGAAAATTACAGTATCTGAAATGAAAATTCTGCCAAGTTGCCTTAAAGAGAAGATTAGGGATGGAAACTGAAAGCGCCAAGTGAACTTAAAGACAGATTGTTAGGTACTAGCTATTCTGAAAAACAGAGCAAAAAAGATGAACAAAGACTTGTAACTGAGTTCGAGAATAACAACCTGACAGATGTGTAAATCAAGGCCTATAAGGAGAAGAAAGAGAGAGAGAGAATGGGGTGGAAAAAAAATATACGTGAAGAAATATTGTCCAGAAATTTTCTGAATTTGGTGAAAAGTATATATTTACAAATCCAAGAATCTCAGTAATTATCAGGTTGAGTGAATATAATCACCAAAGCAGAACATAGTTAAAGTACTGAAAAGCATGGATAAAGAAAAAAATCCTGAAAACAGTCAGAAGGGGAGAAATATATTACATACAGGGAAGAAATGATACAAATAATCATTGACTTATCATCTGAAACAAGGCCAAAAGACAATGAATCAACAACTTGAAAGTGCTGAAACTAAAAACAGTCAACCTAGATTTCCTCATTTGTAAAACAGGAATGAAAAAATTTTAAAAAATTCAAAAAAAAGTCAACCTAGAATTCTTTATTCAGCAAAAATCATACAAAATAGTGAGAAAAAGGCATTTTCAGACAAACAGTAATCGAGATAATTTGTCACTAGCATAACTGATGTATAAGAAACACTGAAGGAATTTATTTTTGACTGAAGTGAATTGACACAAGAAGAAAATTCAGATTTAGAAAAATGAATGAAAATTACCTAAAATAGTAAACATGTTAAAAACTGTCTGTATGTATGTGTATACATACATATGTTTATACATATATACCTATACATAAATAAATGCATATATAGTTTTTCTTCTCTTAGTTTATTTAATGGGCTATTATTACTTAAAGCAAAAATTATAATAACATATTACACATTTATAAGAAATATAAAATCTTATAAAATATAGTGACTGTTCTTCAAGAGAATCATACTCTGCAGGAAATTAATTCTTATTGTGTTTATGTGTCTTCCTGTGTTTTTCTTTCTTCTTGTGCTTTTCTTCATCTATCCAGCCCCAAATTTACAAAATTACCACAATTTAGTGTAATGAATTTATGATTTGTTTTCAATAAGTTTTTAAAATATAAATTGAGAAGATAGAGTAAGCCAAGTGAGTGTTTACTTTTCATTTACATACAAAAGTTTGAAAATATTAAGTAGTATTGAAAGGATTAAAATGCAAAAAAAAATGCATGGAAACAAGGGAATTAGATGTACACTAGTTTCCTGCCTCACAGGTGCAAATCTTGGTGAGAAGGGCCGTGATGTATTTTACCTTTGACAGAATGCACAACCCAGAATTGATCTTGAAATTTTCATCCAAATCTACTCCATTCACTCCATCTCTGTAAGAGGATAAATTTGAAAATTTTTTCTTATCCCTGTGACAAAAGCTATCCATAAAGTTCCCCATTACATTTTCTCTCTATTTAACTAATAATAAAGGATATCTTAGTAATTTGGATAAATATGTTACATATATAAGATTTATTTTATTTCACCTTAAGAATTTTAATGCTTTTCCTTAAAGTTGCAACTCATAAGGACAGGTCAGCATCTATGATAGGATATTTTTGATGTAGATGGACTTAACATTTTTTTGTGCAAAAAGAATGCTCATCTACGGAGATAGCTGAATATTTTACTTGTCCTCTTAGCGACATCAAATCTGGTGTTGCTCCTTAAGGTAGTTTAAAAATATGTCTGCAAATTCCTTGACACTTCTTCCTTTAAAAAGTTCAATGTAATTCCTCTTCCCTTCAATATGGAACAGATTTAGTGACTCACTTACGACTAGTGTAATAAAATGCAGCCAGAGGTGATGGCATATTACTTCCGAGACTAGGTGGTCAAAGGCTTTGCCACTGCTACCTTGTTCACTTGTATTGCATCTCTCTGGTAATGCCAAAATATGGGAATATTTATGTTTTTACTCATATAATTACATATGCAAATACATATAAGTAAACATTTATGGAATTTTTTTCTTTTTTTATTTAATTTTTTTATTTTTAATTGTTGTGGGTACATAATAGTTGTATGTATTTATAGGGTATGTGTGATGTTTTGATACAGGCATATAGTGTGTATTAATCAAACCAGGGTAATTGGAGTATGCATCACCTCAAGTATTTTCTTTTCTTCTTTCTTTCTTTCTTTCTTTTTTCTTTCTTTCTTTCTTTCTTTTGCTTTAAAAGTAGGTTAACTCACACTGCTTTATATTTGTTTTATTCATTGACTAATACTCCACAAAATCTCTTTTAAGTCCATTAGTGAAACTACAAAGCATTCTTTTTACTGGCTGCATAATATTCCACCAGATTAGACCAATAACTGTTCAATAGTTATCAGATTTTGCTATCACAGATAATGTTGCACTAAATATAATTTTTTGTATGAGATAAATATACCAAACACTTATATTTCAAATACTTATGTTATATTTACGTATATATTATACCATCCACTGTTTGCCTCTGTGGAACAAATTACAAAAAGTAAAATTTCTGAGTTATAGGGAGAGGTATATATATTTTTAGGATTAATAGAAACTCTGTGAATTGCTTATTTATATCCTTTGCACATGGTTTTATTAAGGTATTGGTATTTTTACATTAATTTTATCAAGTATATAAATAATTACAGTTTTTGGTCATGTGAATTGAAAATAAATATTCCTGATTATTTTCTCAAATTTTTTTTGCAATATCTTCTGCAATATTATAGTGTTATGTATGTGTGTGTAGGAAAGAGAGGGAGAAAAAGAGAGAGAGAGAAATAAAATTGTCTCCTGTCATATAATTGTAAGTTTTTAGTTTTAGTTTAGAAGATCTCCTCTACCTCTAATTAAGTCATTAAACCATCTGGAATTTATTTTTAATAACGTAAGAGAGGGGTCAAATTATACTTACCCAGATGGATATCTAATTCTGCCAACACATTTTATTAACTGTACCATGTTTTTCACACTTACAATACTGCATTCGTCATTTGATAAATTTTCATCTATAACGAGCATTATTTCTGGATTCTGTATTATGATCCATTAGTCTGTTTGTCTGTTGGCATGCCAGCACAATGTTTCTTTCACTGTATTCATTTTTCAATAGGTTTTGATATCTAGTATGGTTAAAAACGTCCCCTGGACATTCTTTGAATTCACTTTTCCCCTGGATATTCCCTGATTGTCACACCTTTTAATACAATATATAATTATCCAGTTGCTCAGCTTATAAAAACAAAACAATACAAAACAAAAGTCATCCTTGACTTCTTTATTTTACTTACAACCAGCATACTTTCCATAAACTGTCCCTGTTGGCTCTTCACTCAAAGTATTTCCTCGATCAGACTACTTTCACTGCCTCTGTCACCAAGACTCTAAGCCACAGTGGTCTCTTGCTGGAATTGCTCAAGGGCCCTCTAACTGTCTTACCCATCCAGCTGCCCCATATGGCTTAATACGTAGAAGGTATCAAGCCAGTCACTTGCACTTGCCCTAACTATCCAATTCTTCCCCATCACACGTACAGTAGATGTCAAAGACCTCATCATTTTACGTAAGACTGCAAGGTGTGGCATCTGGCTGTATTTTGGACCTCAGTTCCTGTCCTTCTTCCCCTCACTCATTCTGCTTTGCTGTGCTTCAAACACATCAAGTTTCTACCTCAGGCACTGGCACTTACTGCTTGTAATTCTTTTCCTCCAGGTATTTACAGAACTTAATAGCTCACCACACTACTCTCATATCTTAATTTAAATGCATTTTCTCAGAGAGTTATTAATAGTTCCTGACCGCTGTATCTGAAATAAAATCTCTTAATTTATTTAGCAACTTTTCCTTATTTTTCGGCACAGCACTTATCCCAATCTGACATTATGTTATGTAGTTTTAAAATGAATTTCTTCCCTGGTAGAGTATAAACAACATGAAGGCAGAGTCTGTGTCGGTTTTGTTTACCTTTGTGTCTGTAGTGACAACACCAGGCATGGTGTTGATGTTCAATAAACGCTTGTGGAATAAATGAGCATTTTTTTCTGTTAAAAAAAAAACATGTCAGGATTTTAATTGAAATTATGTTGAATTTAATTATAGAGTTTTGGTATAATTTATATTAATATGACATTAGGTTTTTGCATGTATTTATTCACATCTTAATAGTAGTTTTTACTTTTATATAGGTCCAGGACTCTGTCAAATGTATTTCTAAGTATGTCATAATTTATATTCTCACTATGACAAAATCTATTTTTCTCTTTTCTATTGTAGATCCAGTCATTTTACCAAAATATTTAAATGCAATAAACTTTACATTTCTTGAATTTTAAGTATGCAATCATAACATTAGAAAAACTAATTTATCATCTACATTTGTTATTTTCTTATCATATTATTTTTGTTAAAAATCTCCCAGATAATTTTTGATAATAATGGTCATCAGGCCATGCCTATCTATTTCTAGGTGTTTCACTTCCTCTTCTACTTTATCTTTACATTTTTTCCTATGATTTGAGGCATTTGCCCACTTAACATTCTAAGCTTTTTTTGTGGGGAGTGGGTTTAGAATTATCAGCCTATACTCCAAAATACTTAATGAAGTTTTAAAATTTTGTGATTTTTTTTAAATTCTAAAAGTCAAAATATTTTATTCCAGTTGCTGTTTTCCTCCTTTTTTATCTCTGTGTTTTTAGGGGATGTAAGTCTCCATTTTGTATTCTCTTATAAGGAGCCATAGATGGGTTATTTTCCTTTGTATGATCCTCGGGGCTGTGATCTGGCTTCAAAGGTATCTTTTGTAGAGTCAGACCGACGCACGGACTAGGATGTGGTCTTCCCTGTGCACGTCCCTTAGCAGCTGGAGATTGGAACAACATTAGGATGTTTCTCTGCCACTCAGGAACACTTGAGAGGCAGGTCTTGACTCCCACCAGCAGACAGAGGCCAAGAAGACCAGACAATGTCAGACTTCTTCCCAGGTGCTGGTGCTCATGGCTTTATGAATTTCCGGGGACCTATCTCATCAAGCCCCACAGTTAATTTCTTTCCACAAATGCTGCTTCCTGGATCCTCATCTGATCTAAAGATCTGCAACAACCCTCTCAGAGGAAGCTAGAGTCTTATTCGTCCAGCCTGTTGGCTTAATAGCTCCATCAACAGCCTGACTTGAGAACAGTACATAGATCCTACATTCTCTTGAAAGATGGTCTTTTCTCTGTTATTATTTTAAGATATATAAGAATGTGTAAAAATTTTAACCTTGTTTAAAATTAAAAAGAAGACAGATTTAAGTTTATTGACAATTACTTTATTTGACAGAAAAAATATTCCAAATGCCCTTATTTACATCTTATATGTATAATTTCCTTTTAACTCAATAGTGATTTAATAAATGTTAAATGCAGTACTTATAGCAGTACTTGAGATTAAGAGAACCAGCTAAATTATCATTTTTATACATGAACGACTAATTTATGGTTTTTAGATGAAAAGACTGTATTTTTATTCCTAAAATGTTGAATTATCAGAATACTGAAGAAAACTTCAAAAATCAGCCAATCCCCAATAAGTTTTAAGATATAACTATAACCAAGCTACCAGATGGCACAATGACAAGAAGTAATCAAAATTTTATGAGCATGTAGTTAGAACTTCAGGAGTTCTTGTATTCCTATAATGGTTCCGGAGATTTTTGTGAACTATTATTTGAACTATTAATTATAGTTTTGACAATAAATTAATTTTACAGAATCATGGAATTTATCCCTGAGGGTTAGAACCTAATCTCATAGTACAGTACAACTTTAAAATATCATTCTGTATGATATCAATAATGTCTTTATTTAACAAAAAGGAGTAATATAAAGAATTTAATGTCCCAATAACAGCTAAGAAATCATCTCTCTTTAAAATGGTGCTCTGGTCCCTAGACGCTTGTTGTGTCATGATATATGATGGTTTCACTGTTAATTACTGAGGCATTTAAAAGATATGGGACTGGAGAAATGAGTCATGTATTATGTGAGGAGTCCTTGTCCTCAGGCTGTCCTTCCCTCCTCAGGAGCCCTGTTATTCTACCCAGATACGTACACGGCCTCAGGCAGTTCAGCAGGATGCTGAGCTTATAGACAAGGTTAAACATCTTTACTTGTGCCCTGCAACTGTGTCAGCTGACATGATCAACCAGTAAGTTAATTTTACACTTGTTTAGTACCTCGTTTTGGAATAAAATCCTCATATATGATTTGATTATAGCAAAAGCCTTTTTGTTTTTAACAATTTAGCAAATCAGAGTAAAGGCCTCACATCAACATAATAGCTCTGTGGATTAGTCCTTTTTTTGTATGAGTCTATTCACTAGATATACCTATTTCATAACTTCTATAACTACCCTATTGCAAAATACCTACAATAAGGTTAACTGAGAAAATTGTTGGAAATCAAATTCTAAAGACCACTCTTCAAGTATGATAGATATTAATGACTCAATTTAAAGAGTATTTCAAACTTGCTATTAAAACGTTTTTTTCTCCCAGAAACTATAAAAACAATGAAAGAAAGAAAGAGAAAAAGAAAAATACATTAAACCAATAATCTTCTACACAGCTAAGGGAACAGTCAACAGAGTGAAGAGACAAACAACAGAATGGGAGAAAATATTTGCAAACTAATATCTGACAAGGAATTAATATCCAGAATATATAAGGAACTCAAATAACTCAATAGCCACAAAACAAATAATCAGACTAAAAATGGGCAAAAGACTTTAATTGACATTTCTAGGCAGAAGACATACAAATGGCCAACAGGTATATTAAAAAAATGCTCGACATCACTAGTCATCAGGGAAATGCAATCAAAACTATGACGAGATATCACCTCACTCTAGGTACAGTACCTATTATCAGAAAGACAAAAGATAACAAGTATTGGTGAGGATGTGGAGCTATGGGAACTTTACACATTATTGGTGGGAATGTAAATTAGTATAGCCATTATGGAAAACGGTACAGAGGCTCCCTTAAAAAATAATAATAGAACTACCATATAATCCAGCAATCCCATTCCTGAGTATATATCTAAAAAAAAATGAAATCAGTATGTCAAAAAGATATCTGCACTTCCATGTTTATTGCAGCACTATTCACAACAGTCAAGATATGGAATCACCATAAATGTCCATCAATGAATGGATTAAAAAAAAAGTGGTATATATACACAATGGAATACTATTCAGCCATAAAAATGAATGAAATCCTGTCATTTGTGACAATGTGGATGAACCTGGAGAACTTTATGTTCAGTGAAATAAGCCAGACACAGAAAGACAAATACCAAATGATCTCACTCATATGTGGAATCTAAAAAAAATTGATCTCATAGAAGTAGTGGATAGAACAGTGGTTGCCAGAGGAAGGGGATGGTTAGGGAGTCAGGGGTAGAGAAAGGTTGATCAAAGGGTAAAAAGTTACAATTAGAAAGGAAATAAATTCTGGTGTTCTGTTGCACAGTAAGGTGACTACAGTCAACAATAAGATATTGTATATCTCAAGTAGCTAGAAGAGAGGATTTCGGATATTCCCACCACAAAGATATGATAAATGTTTGAGGGGATAGATATGTTAATTACCCTGATTTAATCATCACACAATGTATGCATATAGCACATCACATTGTACCCCAGAAATGTGTACAAGTATTAGTTTTCAATTAAAAATAAAAATAATGAAAAGGAAGGAAAGAAAGAAAGACAGGCACGTGTATATGGACACACAGACACAGGGAAATGGCAATACAAACCCAGCCTTGTGGTTTCTTCACTTCTGAACTTCTGACTATATTTCCTCTACCCAGATTTAGCACCTACTGCCCAGGTCATACCTTTGACTTTTCATTTATTAAGAATTAAACCAGTTCCATTTTTGAATTTTCAATTAACCTACTGTCTAATTCTTTCTTATCTTTACTGATCATTTATCCTAGAATTGACCACTTTCAAAACCCTTCAGTCACAGTAGGGTCTCTAATCTACCATTTTAGTGACCAGTATTGCCCATGTGTTTTCATTTCTTATTGTCCAGCTGAGGTGTAATTGTCCGTAATAATAAACATTCTCTGTATATATCCTCAAGTGCCTTGTCCCTCATCTTGCTCACTTGGTTAACCCAAATATCTACCTGCTTGACATGAACATGTGAAATCCAATTGAGAAAATATACAACTATACTGAATAGTCTCATCTTAAATTTTTTTTTCATTTTTAAAAACAGATTTATTGAAATATAATTCACATACCATAAAATTCACCCTTTTAAAGTGTACAATTCAGGGGGGTTTTGCTATATTCACATTCAAATTCTAATACTAGCCTACTCAATTCTCTCTCCCACTTGCCAAAATACTGTTCAATTCTTTCTTTCATCAAAATTTCAATATTTCTTCTTCCATTATACTTGCGACTAATTGAGTCTTAATTCAATGAAAATTACAAGCAGTAAGCTAAAAACGGCTTCATTTTTTTACCCACTAAATAGGCCAAGCTATTTGTAGTATCTTCCTTCCTGTTGTAACAGATGAATGTGGTACCAGAATAATAGCCCCCCAAAATGTCCACATCCTGATCTCTGGAGCCTGTGAATAGGCTTTATTTACGTGGTAAACGGACTTTGTGAATGTGACTGAATCAAAAAACTTGACATAGGGAGATTATCCCGATTATCTTGGTGGGCCCACTGTAACCACAGGGATCCTTAAAAGTGGAAGAAGGAGGCAATCAGAGGCAGAGGGCAACGTGACTAGAGCAGGATGGTCGGTGATGTGAAGTGTTGCTCACTTAGAAAAGCGGGGAAGGATGCCACGGCCAACAAATGTGAGTGGCCCCTAAAAGCTGGTAAAGGCAAGGAAACAGATTCTCCCAGAGCTAGAAAGGGAAGTAGCCCTGCTGACACCTTGATTTTAACCCACTGGGACTGGCGTAAGACTTCTGACCAACAGAACCGTGTGATAAATTTGTGTTGTTTTAAGTCACTAAATTGGTGGTAGTTTGTTACAGCAGCAATAAAAAAATTAATGATTACCAGAGGCTGGGGGAGGACATGTGACTGTGGCAAGGAGGGATGTTGATCAAAGGGTACAAAGTTTCAGTTTGAGAGGAGGAATAAGCTTTAGTGATCTACTGCAGAGTGGTGACTAGAATAAATAATAATGTACTGTATAATTCAAAATGGCTAAAAGAGTAGATTTTAAATGTTTTCACAACAAAAATAATAAGTATGTGAGGTGATGAATCAGTTAATTAGCCTTATTTAATTATTTCACATAGCAAACGTATATCAAAACATCACATTGTACCCCATAAATATACCCAATTATTTTGTAAGTTAAAAAAATTAAACATTTTAAAAAAGAAAATTAATAAAATAAAACCTTACTTATTCCTATATAAGGCCAACACCGCTACTATATTTTCTCCTTTCTTGCTTAATTGATGGATTTGTTCTTAATATTTTTTCTATTTTCTCCTTCATTATCAGCTTCTCTGTCACCTAGCTATCATTTCTCTCTGAGTATGTATAATATAAATAAATATTGACATATATGGACAGATTTAGGTACAGATATAGATAAATCATGCTATACGTCATACTAAAATATAATTCTATATTTTTTGAAAAAATAACAAAAACTACGAATTATTGAGACCTCATGCCCCCCATTAACTATCACCTCTTCTTTCTTTTCTTCTTTATAACAAAACTCAAGATAATTGTGTACACTAGGTACATTAAACCTACGTCTCATGTTATCTTTTTGAACTACTCTCCCAGTTTTTCACTGAAAAGGTACTTACAAAAGTAATTAAAACCTTTATATAGTCAAAACCACAGTCTTTTATCAATCTGCACCTTCCTTGATTTTTCACCAGCATTTAGCAAGAGTTGAAATCTTCTTCATTCTTCTGCTGGGAACAACATTTTCTTACCTCACTAAACGTTCCTTCTTCATCTTTTTCTTTGCTCCTTATCTTCTTCCTGACTTTCAAAAGATGAATCAAACCAGGGTCCAATCCTTATAACCTATCTTCTCTATTTACACATATTTTCTAACTAATATCATCCAATTCTGTGGCTTTAAATATAGCCTCCATGCTAAACATTCCCAAGTAGATATCCAAGGCCGTACCTCTTCCTTGAGTTTTAGACCAAGGTATCTAATCTTATCTAGCATCCCTATTAGGATGTTTTTAGAAATTTCTATGTTAAGAAGTTACTAATGTCTGAATATTTGTGTACCCTAAAAATTCATGTGTTGAAATCCTAACCCCCAAGGTAAAGTTACTAAGTGTTAGGGCATTTGGGGAGGTGATCAGGTCATGAGGGAAGAGCCTTCATGGATGGGATTAGTGCCTTTGTAAAATGGGCCCATGGGAGCTCCTTCACGCCTTCCACTATGTGAGCACACAGCTAGGAGACACCATCCGTGAACCAGGAAAAGGGCCCTCAACAGACTCCAGATTTCCTGGCATCTTGATCTTGGGCTTTCCAGCCTCTAGAACTGTGAGAAATAAATTTTTGTTGTTTATAAGTCACCCAGTTTATGGTATTTTTTTGGTATAACAGCCTGAATGGACTAAGAAGTCCAATTCCAAACTCCATATTCTCCCCTCCTCTTAATCCTGCTCCACATCACTGCTCCCATTTCAGGAAGTAGCACTATCATTTATCACAATGTTGAGATAAAAAAACCTTGTCATCCTCAACTGTTTTGTTTTCTTTACGCTGCACGTCCAACCATTAAGCAAGTCCTATCCTGTCAGTTTTGCCTTCAAAATATAATATATCCTAATCCTGACAACTTCCAAATACCACTTCTGCTACCACCTTAATCCAAACCACCGTGTCGATTTACCTAGACTTTTGTGATAGCCTCCTAAGCTGTGTCCAACTATACTCTTGCATCTCCATGGGTAATTCTCTACAGACTGGCCAGTTCCTGATTTCTGCATAGGTAATACAGGTCAATACAAGAAATATGAGGGAAACTACCTCTCCAGCATGGATCATGTCTTTGATGGTGCTACTAATCTATGGAAATTTTCCTAAAATTAAGCATTTCTTCTGATTTCTATCATGACAGGGGAGGGTTAAAATGAACATTTTCAAGGATTTCTACTTGGCCCCGCCTACCATAATAGCTTTAATTAAAGGTCGGGAAACCAATGTGGAACTTCTTCTGGTTCCTAAATATATTTATAGTGAATATGTATTTGGAGATGGACAAGTAAACACAATTGATTCTATGGACTCACTGGACCCGATTGAGGGTGGTTCTCCAATTATCCTCTGGTCTGTCCAAGCCTCAACTCTAATCATATGATGGCATTTCAGGTCCCTTGAAGATGAGAGTCTGTGTATCATTTGCCCGAACTTGCCTAGGCTGGGAGCTCTGACGCCAGTGCGCTGTCTCCCTGGGCACACAGGCAGGGCTAGGGAGCAGTCCTTGTGACATGAGCACACGCACATCCAGCTCCACGGTTTGCTTTTTGTTTCACAGCATTCTCCTCCCTCCAGAAAACCTAGATTAAGCTCTCAAAGAACCAAAAGCCAAGAAAAGGATTTTATTCAAGTAATTTCAGTTTTTGGCCCTGTAACTGAAATGGCCCTGTTTCAAGGAACTGCCAAAGAGTGGATACTGCCCCAGTGGGGAAGGCAAATATTCAACTAGAACAAAAGACACACTAACATCTCAATCAATTATCCTAACACAATAATTCGACAAGGATTATAGGATTAACAGCTTAATAAAATCTATTTTTCAATGGGATCCAATTTATTCTTAATTTTAAATAATAAAAATAATTTAAATACTTTAGTTTTAATTAATAAAATTTATTTATTATAATGCTTTGATTAATATAATCAAATGTACCTTTTTTGTACAAAATAAGGATTTGAATGTATTTTCGAGTGATTAAAGACACAAATTGGAAAAAGAGTTTGAAAATGAAATATTTCCTAAGGACAAATAAAAATTAAAAATAAGAAGCTTGACTCTTCTTTTTGAAATGAAGAGACTGCTCACCCTCCTTTATCTTAGAGCATTTACTTTAGAAAACATGTAATTCTAAGAACTTTCTCCTTTCTTTAGATGTATACAAATTCTTTTGAAAACTAGATAGGGCCTTTTGTTAGCTTTATGGCCCAGGAATGTCCTTCTCGAAGACCTGGTAGCCATCTCTTTGAAATGTAAATACCAAAAAGATATCATTCATTGGGCAGGTGGTGGGGAGGGGATGGGTATATTCACACCTAATGGGTGTGGTGCGCACTGTCTGGGGGAGGGGCACGCTTGTAGCTCTGACTCAGGTGGTGCAAAGGCAATATATGTAACCTAAATGTTTGTACTCCCGTAATATTCTGAAATTAAAAAAATTTAAATTAAAAAAAAAGATAATACCCTTATTCCCAGTCTCTCTGATACGGTAGGACCCAAATTCAGTGTACTCCCTCATCCAAGCTGCAAAACCACCTCCTGTAATAAACGTATGACATTTGTTTCTCCTCTGGATAAAACCAATTAGCTAACACCGATGGATACAGGTAAATTTAGGATGAATTATGTTTGACAAATGGTGCTAAGTCCCCTTACTCCTGGACTAGTTCCTGTTTACCTTGAAAATATCTATGCAATGGGTTATATCTGCTCAGCTATGTAAAAGGGCATGATTCCTTTCTGTCTTTGCAATCTCTTAGTGGATTCCCTGTGATATGCATCACATTCTGGTTTAATGCTTATTCAATAATAAAAATATTTTCTTTCTCTATTACCGTTGTGGAGAGGATTTCTGAGTTGAGAGACGATTTTATTTTTAATTACATTTCCCCAACAATTGATAATGGGTTCACATACATAATATGAGCACATTGCAGGTGAGGTTAAGAACACAAACAGGGAGTTAGCTTTAGAAAAATAGTGCATAAAGTGATAAAAGCTTTGATTACATAACTATGAAGGCTATTTAACTTTTTTTGTGGTCTGTAGTTCATATTTTAAACACAAGCTTCTATCAATGGAAACCCAATCTTAGACTATGTATGGATCCTTACCTCAAGGGAGAAGAAAGCTCAATGTATATATGTGTCCTACTGACTGAGTACCTTCATCTTTCTTTATAATTGTTAACTTATTGAGCAGTAATATATTAAATTTTTGATACTTAATATTTATTTCTATTATAATTATATCCAAATAACTCAGAATATGACCTATTTCCAAGTAAGGTCATATTCTGAGTTACTGAATGTTAGGGTTTCAACATATCTTTTTGGGAAGATACGTTCAATATATAGCACATTCTAATTGCACAGTTTTCTAGCCTATAACATAGACTCCAACATGCAAGATCATTTTTCCACCAAATTAAAAGTACAGTTGACCCTTGAACAACATGGGTTTGAATTTTATAAGTGGATTTTTAAAAAAATAAATACACAAACACTTACAGACCACAGATGGCACCACTCACAGATGAGAGAAATGTAAGCAAACAAATGTGCAGTATTAAATCATAACTGCATAAAATTAACTGCAGTACATACTGTACTACTGTAATAATTTTCATTGCTACCTCCTGTTGCCACTGGGGTGAGCTCAGATGTTGCCAGTATCCTCTTAAAACACTGTGTGACACTAATGATCTCCATGTGAGCAGTTTGTCTCTCAAGCAAACTGCATATCACAGAAAAACGTGATCTCTGGAGGTTCTCATGTACTTTTCAGTGTGTTTAGTGCGATACTGTAAACCTTGAATAACACCACAGGACCCATTCGAAGATGCCACTAGTGATGCTGGAAGTGCTCCCAAGGAGCAAAGACAAGCTATGATGTTACAAGAAAAAGGTGAATTGCTTGATATGTAGTATAGATTAAGGCCCATGGCTGCGGTGGCTGCCGTTTCAGACAGACAATTCATCTTGTGAACAGACGATGTAAATTTATGCCATCGGTAAATACAGTACGCTACTGTAAATATATTTTTTCTTCCTCAGGATTTTATGAATAACATTTTTTCTCTAGCTTACTTTATTGTAAGATACAGTATATGATATATATAGCATACAAAATGTGTTAATTAACTGTTTATGTTATTGATAAGGCTTCTGGTCAACAGTAGGCTATTAGTAATTAAGATTTGGGGGAGTCAGAAGTTATACATGGAGTTTTTACTGCATGGGAGTTCAGTGTCCCTAAGCCCCATGTTGTTCAGGGGTCAACTGCATAATATTATAACTTTACAATAATAAATGTTAACTTCAGTCCACAACTTTTATTGAATATAACTCTCTGCTTAATATTGTTTTAATTGCTCAAAAAAAAATTAAAATTCCATTCTTCAAGACTGTGAGTCCAGTAGGATAAAAGACTATCAAATATGAATGTGAAATCACAAAGATACAAACAAGGTATTATGCAAGTGTAGATCATGAGGTCTTAGGTCTAGGGTGAGGCAGCTGTAACCCCTAAAATATTCATTCTTTGCACCTGGATGAAACATGAACAAAGACACAGATATATGAAGTAGGGGTACTGTAATCAGTTTTTATTTCTATTAATTAGGAATTAGGGATAATGTGAGGAAGTTTGGTGGATAGACAGGGTAGATCACAGAGTAACTTATAAGGTGCTGGATTTGCTCCTGCTGGCAAACAAGTGAAGCATTTCTATCAGATGATCAGCTTGATAATATTTTATATAGTTGAATCATTCTGAGTAGCAATTTGGAGTCTGGTGCCTTAGAGCTCAACCAAGAGGCATTCAATGATGTAGGTAAGAGATTATGAGACCAGAAGAATCATAGAGGTATTAAGGATGAAGAAAAAGAAATAGAATTGAATAGCTCTTCATATCCCATAAAAATTGTAATATACTATGTGGCTGTCGTGAAAGAAACAGATCCAAAGCCAAGGTCTTGTGACTGCTGGTTGATTTTATTACACTGTCTCTTTTATTCACATTGTGGTACTGTTTTAATATAAAATTTTAAAATTTTTATAACTACCATTGAATATTACATACTAAATTAGTTCATGTGAAATTGATAAATGTATGTGACTCTTTTCTTTTTCCTATACTTAGCAAAATTCAGATAATGAAGATACCATTTATAAAAGTAAATAAAAATTTTAAGGTGGTTTAAAACATCAAGACATTCATTTTCAAAAAATCATCTGTGTTCTTGTGTTGTCCTCTTTACTAATATACTTTTTAAATTTACAACCATGGTGCTAGAATCAGTCACAGATGTTTCTGGGTAGAATATTAAGATAAGCTTTGCTAAAGTGTCACAGATAAGGGGATCACTATTTACTTTTTCTGACCTCTCTCCATTTATTCGGGTTACCCTACCAAAGTGCATTTGCTACCTTCTGTTTTTGATATATGTCCTTACTCAGAGTTGGTCTCACAACTTGCTGGAAAACATGAGGCAATTACTCAAACGTTGTCAGGGAGGAAGCCAATGAGCAATGCATTTTCCATGACACGAGCAGATATGGTTCTGAGAATATACCTATTGATAAAAGCAGGAAAATGAAGAAATAATAGTTAAAGCTACTTTCACTCACTCTTCAAAAATTATGAAATCCAAGCAATTTCAAACAAGTTGAAAAAAATGTTAGTAAAGGAGAGATTTCAGAGTATTATTTCCCTCATAAATGTCAAAGAATAAAATATCTTTTAACACATTTCTCTCTAAAGGGAATATTGCTCCTCCAATCAAAAGTGCTAAATGACTTTAAACATAATTAAATTTTTATTTCTGAGCAGCTTTAGATTTAAAGAAAAGTTGCAAAAATAGTACAGAGAGTTGCAGTACACCCCTCACACACTGTCCCTTACTATTAACACATTACTGTGATGCATTTATCACAATTAAGGCGCCAACATTGGTACATTATTGTTAACTATATTCCATATTTTATTCAGAATATTTTTAGTTGGTACCTAAAATCATTTTCTGTTCAAAATCCCTTCCAGGTACCACATTTCCTTTAGTTGTTGCGTCTCTTTAGCCTCCTCTGATCTGTGAGAGTTTCTCAGATTTTCCTTGTTTTTGATGGCAATTTTGACAAGTAGTGGTTGGGTATTTTGTAGAATGTCTCTCAATTTGGGTTTGTTTGATGTTTTTCTTATGGTAAGACAGGGTTATATGTTTTTGGAAAGAAGACTACCACAAAAGGTAAAGAGCTATTCTCATCACATCATATCAAAGGTTCATATTATCATCATAATTTATTAGTATTGATATTGATACTATTGATCAACTTTGATCACCTGGCAGAGGTAGTGTTTGTAGGGTCCTTCAACTTGTAAAGTTACTTTTTTTCTCTTTTCTACTCTACCCTTTGGAATCAGAGAAACTATTTTTTTACATTCTTTGTCATTAATTCATTAAAGACATGAAAGTGTCACAGGATGGATACAAGGGACACCCCCATAAACACTGAAGGCAAAGTTTTCAATGCATTGCCTGTAGTTGAGATGGCTTCCTTGGCAGTAGCTGTTATGACAAACTCCAGGAGTGGTAAATTGCAGTCATTAGCCCTAATAGATAGAGATATCGCCAATATTAAGGGTTAAAAGTGTCCATTATTATTAACCTTAAGAGCAAAGGAGATAGCTCTTCCAGCAAAAGAACTGGGCATTTACCCAATTTTTCCATTATGTTTTACACAAAAATAGTTCAATATTCCATTTTCTATATTTGCTTTTCCTTTTTAAACTTTTTAGGACATCTCTTCCCAAACTGAGTTTCATGTTTAAATTAACTTAGGAAAGGCTTGTGTTAGAACAGGTAAGAGGGAATACTTTATCAGCAGACTTGTCAGAGTTTTTAATATGATAATAAGGATTGTTAACGTGTGATATGGTGTTATATTATGCAGTGTTTCCTAAATTCAGAATTAGAACATTAAAACTTTAATTAAGTACTACCTCCAGAGTGCACAGTTTGGGAATTTTTTTTATGAAGCTAAATTGAATAGCTCAAAGAACTAAAAAATTTTGAAAGAACAATGAAGTTCAATTTGAAGACATGTAACATATGTACAACTAAGAATCTGAATGAATGTTATGGAATCTTTTTCAACTCTATAGTCAAAAGTATAAATTTCTTTTCCTTGCTCACATAACCATCCTTCACTGCATTTTTTAACAATAGAAATTAATTTTTAGGACAATGTTTGGTTCACAGCAAAATTCAACAGAAAGTACAGAGTTCCCATATACACCCTGCCCCTACACAATTATAGCCTCCCCCCAATTAACATTCCCCACTACAGTGGCACATTTTTTACAATCAATAAACCTACATTGACACATCATTATCACCCAAAGTCCATAGTTCACACTAGGATTTACGCTTAGTGTTGTATATTCAATGGGTTTTGACAAATGTATAATGTCATGTATCTGCTGTAGAGTATCATACAAAATAGTTTTGCTGCCCTAAAAGTCCTCTGTGCTGTGCCTATTCATCTGTCCCTGCCTACTAACCGGTGGCAACAACTGATCTTTTTACTGTTTTCATAGTTTAGCCTTTTCTACAGTGTCATATACTTAGAATCATAAATGTGTATGCCTTTCCAATTGGATTCTTTCACTTAGTAATATGCTTTTTAAATTTCCTCCATTTTTTTATAGCTTGATAGTCATGTCTTTTCAGCTTTGAATGACAGCCAATTATCTGAATGTACTTCAGTTTTTCTGTTCACATACTGAAGGATATCTTGGTTGCTGCCAAGTTTGGGCAATTATAAATACTACAAACATTCATTTGCAGGCTTTTGTGTGGATGTAAGTTTTCATCTCATTTTGGTAACTACCAAGGAGCACAATTGCTAGCGCATAGGGTAGGAGTATGTTTAATTTTGTAAAAAGCTGCAAATGTGTCTTCCAAAATGGCTGTCCCATTTTGCATTTCCACCAGCTATGAAGGAGAATTTCTGTTGCTCCACATCCTCTCTATCATTTGGTGTTGTCAGCGTTCTGGATTTGGGCCATTCTAATAGATAATGCATCTCATCATTTTAATTTGCATTTCTCTAATGTTATATGATGTTGAGCATCTTTTCATATGCTTATTTGCCATCCGTATATCTTCTTTGGTGAGGTGCCTGTTCAGATCTCTTACCATTTTTTAATTGGGTGGTTCATTTTGTTATTGTTGAGTTCTAAAAGTTCTTTGCATATATTGGTTAACAGTCCTTTATCAGACATGTATTTTGCAAATATTTTCTTCTAATCTGTGGCTTATATTTTTTATTCTCTTGATAGTGTATTTCATGGAGCAAAAGTTTTTTAATTTTAATGAAGTCCATCTTTGAATTATTTCTTTCATGGATAATTTCTTTGGTGTTGTTTCTAAAAAGCCATCACCATACCCAAGGTCACCTAGATTTTCTCCTATGCTATCTTCTGTGAGTTTTATAGTTTTGCATTTTACATTTAGGGCTTTGATCTATTTTGAGTTAAGATTTTGAAGGGCATAAGGTCTATATAAAGATTGTTTTTCTTTCTTTTTTGCATGTGGATGTCCAGTTTTCCCCACACCACTTGTTGAAAAGACTGTTTTCTCCATTCTGTGTTTCTCCATAACTTTGTTCCTTTGTCAAAGATCAGTTGACTTTGTGTGGGTTTATTTCTAGGCTCTCTGTTTTGTCCCATTGATTTACAAGTCCATTCTTTTGCCAACACTACACTCTTAATTTCCATAGATTTATAGTAAGTCTGCAAGTTGAGTAGTGTCTGTCCTCCAACATTGTTCTCCTTGAACATTGTGTTGGCTGTTCTCGGTCTTTTGTCTCTCAATTTAAACTTTAGGATCAGATTGTTGATATCCACAAAGTAGCTTACTGAGATTTTGACTGGAATTTCATTCAGTCTACAGATCAAGTTGGGAAAAACTGACATCTTGACAATATTGAGTTTTTATATCTGTGAAGATGGAATATCTCTCCATATGTTTAGTTTTTGATTTCTTTCATCAGTTTTGTAGTTTTCATCATATAGAAAACTACATAGTTCTTGTACATATTTTGTTAGATTTTACTTAAGTGTTTCATTCTTGGCTGTACTAATGTAAATGGTATTCTGCTTTTAAGTTCAAATTCCAGTTGTTCCTTACTGATATATAGGGAAATGTTTGACTTTTGTATATTAACCTTGTATCCTACAACCTTGCTGTAATCACTTATTATTTCCAGGGGTTATTTTGTTGATTCTTTCAGACTTTCTACATAGACAATTAGGTCATCTGCAAACAAAGACAGTTTTCTTTTCTTCCCTTCCAATCTTTGCACCTTTTATATCATTTTCCTATCTTATTGCATTAGCTAGAACTTCCAGTGCAATGTTGAAAACAGTAGTGAAAGGGGACATCCTTGCCTTTTTCCTGATCTTAGTGGGGAAGCTTCAAGTTTCTCACCATTAAATATAATGTTAGCTGTAGATGTTTTGTATATGTTCTTTATCAAGTTGAGATTAGCAAGTTGAATTATATTAATTGATTTTCAAATGTTGAACCAGACTTGGATACTTGGAATAAATCTTATTTGGTCATAGTGTGTAATATAAATTGGGTTTGACAAGTTATTATTACCACCTATTATACAAATGGTTTCAAATAATATAAGCATACATATATAGTATAAGCATACATAAATAGTATGGCATACATATTATGCCATATTTTGTTTTTAAGTAAAAGTTTATGTGTAAATGGTATTACTATATTTATATTTGTAGAGCACTATATCTTTTTAAGGACCAGTTCAAATATCCCATCCTCTCTTGAAGCTTTTTCTCTTCTGCTTTTTAAAAGTTACCCAATGTTTCTTCAATTTTTGGAGTGATTTTAATAACTTTATATGAAACAGATTAATGGAGCATTTCGCCCAGTAACTTAGTTACTTTCTTCTAGTGATTTTTTTTTCCACAATATATCTACTACTTCTTAAAGGTCAGAATATAAAATCAAAATGGAAAAGATAAGAAACAATTTTATCTTGTGTTCTTTTTTTGTTTATATTTCTCAATTTTTTTCTCTCTATCACCATAGAGTAGTAAAATGGACCAAAAGAAGCAAATTTTTTTCTCTTTGGGTTGGAGTGAATATTTTGAATTTGTAAGCATACCTAATTTGCATTTTAAGCAGATCCATCATCATAGTAACAGAACATGTCCCAAAGTGAGCTCACAGAGAGTGGAGCAAAGGTGTTGGGGCCTCTTTGGTGTGATTCATGGTTGAGGTGATAGTTTTTGGTAGACTAAAAGCACAGCAGGAGTTAGAGGTGAGCACTGAAAACCTACCACCTTTCATCTCCCATGACCAATCTTCTTCCACCATAAATGTTTGACAGTTCCTGTCAATTTGGAATGACTAGGTATAAGAAATCAAAGAGGACAAAAAATAAAAGTTTCAGTCAATTTTGGGGTATATGACATGTTAGATAAAGAAGTGGGATAGGTTGTGGGGGATAGTAATTTATCTAATTGCTTTAAGGCAGTAATTCACTTGGAACTGTCATTCAAAAAGATGCTTCTACAGCTATGATCTATCTTTTGTTGAAGACTCAAAATTAACAAGTAAATTTACAAATCCTGTGATTTAAGGTTTCTGTGAGATAGAATGATGTGTGTGGGAAGAAGCTGAATTTCTTACATAAGGAAGAAAAGGCCTTAAGGAACAAAAATAGATTGTGGATATAGTTTAACTTTCTATTTATTTAGATCCTTAATTTCCTTAGCAAGGTTGTAGGGTTTTTTTCTTTCACATTTTTGATTATATTTATTGCCTGGTATTTGTTATCCTTTGATCAAATTGGTAACTTTAAACTCTTTGTTTTAAATTTTATTTTCCAAATGCTGTTGCTACAATATAAGAATGCAACTGATTTTTATCAATTAATCTTGTATCTAGAGACTTCAGTAAATTTACCTGTTAATTCTAAAAGTATGTTTTCAGATTTCTTTTGGATTTTCTGGTTACACTGTCATGTAATCTATAAACAATGATGTTTTACCTATTCTTTTCCACACTTTATACTTTAATTTTTTCCCCATCTTAGTACACTGCTTGGAAACTCCATTACAATGTTGAAGGGTTGTGCAGATAGTAGATATTCTCTTATTTCTGACTTCAGGATGAAAATACTCAATATTTCATAATTATTATGCTAATTGAAGGTTTTATGTAGATACATTTTTTAGATTAATAAAGTTACTTAAAATTCTTAGTTTATTGACAGTTTTCTAGTTCATAATTGCATTTTGTCAAATGTTCTGATTCCATCTATTGAGAGGACATATGGTTTTTGTCCTTTATTCTGTTAATGAGATGAAATATGTTCATCAAACTTAACACGTTCAACTCACTTGAGTAAACTCCATTTGAACATGCTATGACATTACTTTTATATATTGCTACATATAATTTGCTAATATTTTGTACAGGATTTTTCTATCAATATTTTTGAGAGATGTTGGCTGTTAATTTTCCTTTCCTGTTATTTTCTTTTACGAGATCAGAATTATCTGGTCTCAGTAAAACAAGATGGTAAGTGCTCTCTCTTTTTGTAGTCTACGAAAGTGTTTGTCCAAAAGTGTTATTGTTTATTTTGTAAATGCTTGAAGGACTAACCTCAGCTTGTAGTTTTCTTTATGGTAAGGTTTTTAAATTATAGTCTCAGTTTCTTTAACACATATGCAATTTTATATATTTTTTGTTTTTGTGGTATCAGTTTTCATAAGATGTTTTTCTTATTTTTTTCAAGGAATTTGTCAATTTCTTCTAATTGTTATATTTATTGACACAACATTGTTCACAGTCACATCTTTTTGATGATTATCTGATTCTTCAATATTACTTTTAACCTTCTTGATATTTGTAATTTCTTTCTCTTTTTTATATTGACTAGATTTGCAAGTACTATGAATCAGTTAATCTTTTCAAGGAATTGATTTTGCTTCTGTTTATATTCTCTATTGTATATATACTTTTAGTTTTATTGATCTTGGCTTTTATCCTTAATATTTCCATCCTTCTGCTGTGTTTTGTTTTAATTTGCTATTGTTTTCCCGGCTTCTGGAATAAGAAACCTAACTCATTCATTTTTAACCTTTCTTTTTAAAAATATATATTCATTTAATGGTATCAGTTTTCCCTAGGTGCTGTTTTGGCCACACCATACAGGTTGTGATAAACCATATTTCCACCATTGAGCAGTAAAAAATATTTCTAATTCCAATTGTTACTTTTTGGGTACCTATGTGCCATTAGAAATGTGGTGTTTATTTTTCAAATATTTGAGGGTATTCTCATTGTCTCTGTGTTAGTAATTACTACTTTGATTTCACTATGGTCATAGAAAATTTTACATATGATTTCAGTCCTTAAAAATTTATTAAGACTTGATTTATACCCCAAATATCTGGTCCATTTTGGTAAATGTTTGGGGCGTATTTGAAGTGACAGAATATTCTGTAGTTGTTGCAATATTCTATATATACCCATCAGGTTAAGTTCTTAAATGTGACATCCAAATCTTCTATATACTTGTTAATTTTTTCATCTTCTGGTTTTGTTATTTTTAAGGAGCTTTGTTAAAATGTCCAACTATTATTGAGGATTTTTCTATTTCACCTTTTAGTTCTCTATATAATATATGCATGCACATTACACTTTAAATGCATACAAATTTAAGATTATAATATCCTCCTGCTGAACTAGTCACTTTATTATTATGAAGTATTCCTCTTTATCTCTTATAATAAATTCTGCCTTAGATTTTAATTCAACTGACATTAACATAGCAATATCAGCTTTCTTTATTTAGTGTTTGCATAGCATATCATTTTCATCTTTTCACCTTCAACTTACTTCTTTTTTTTTAGTGTGTGTCTCTTGTAAACAACATATGATTGACATTAAAAAAACTCAGTATGACAGTCTTTACTTGAAGTTGCTTGAAGTTAGCACATTTACATTTAATGCAATTGTTGATAGAGTTGGGTGATAGCTTGCTATATGTTTTCTATTTGTTCTATATGCCTTCTTTTTGCCTTTATTTCAACTTTTCTATCTGCTTTTGTATTTATCATTTTTATTATTTCATTTTATCATCCTTAGTCATTTTGTTTTGTTTTGTTTTACTTATGTACTATTGAATTATTTTTTTCAATGATTTCCCTAAGGATGAGAATAAGCATTGCAATAGTTTGCTTTGTCCTAGCTAAAACTTGTGTTGAAATTTAACCCCCAATGTGGCAATATTGAAAGGTGGAGCCTACTGAGAGGTGTTTGCATCATGGGGGCAGTTTCCTCATGAATAGAGTAATGCCCTCCCATGGGGGTGAGTGAGTTTTCCCTTTTGCAGGAATGGATCAGTTCTTGCAAGAGTGGGTTGTTAAAAAGAGGGTGGTTTCCTTGGTTTCTCTCTCTTGTGTCCTCTCTTGCTATGTGATGTCTTTGCACATGCTGGCTACCCTTCTGCTTTCTACTATAAGTAGAAGCATCCTAAGCCCCTCACCAGATGCAAATGCCCAATTTTGGACTTTTCAGCCACCAGAATTGTAAACTGTAATAAATAAACTTCTTTTCTTTATAAATTACCCAGCCTCAGGTATTCTGCTTTAGTAACACAAAATGGATTTAGAGAAGCATACTATATATTATAGCTATATTTCAACTCTAATCCCTTTTTGCTATTGTTGTAAAATAATTTACTCTGTGTGTCTTAAATTCCACTAGACATTTATTTTTATTATTTTTTTATTTTAAATAGGCAGTATTCTTGCAGACTTATCCTCATTTTTAACAGACTCAATCTCCTGGTGATCTTCAATCCTTTCTTCAACTTTGTTCTTAGATCTAGTATCATTTCCCTGCAGGTTAAATACCTTACTGTTAGTTTTATCTATTTATTTTTCACTGTAGGTTTTCAGATGAAGAATTCTTGCAGTTTTTATTTGGCTTTAAATCACTTTTATTTTTCTTTTACTTTTTAATGATATGTTAAACACATTTCAAAATATAGGATGTTTTTTTTTCTTTAGGAATTTTAAAGACATCATTTCATTTACTTTGACTTTCCACAATTTCTGTTCAGGAGTCAGTTCTCACACTGATTTCTATGTATCTTTCTTTTTCCCCCAGGGAAACCGTGTGCAAAATCAGTTTTCACAGCTCTAGTCCCGCCTGTCATTCTTCTTTATTCTTTCTTCTTATCCATAATGGTTGTATGATATCATACATACCCTCATCATACTTCCAAAACAAAAGCTGGTATATGTTACATGAAATTATTGATGAGGAAGTGTTTTTTACCCATAAAGAAGTCCTCTGGGGGAAATAAAAGAAAAAAATGTTTTAATTTTTTAAATATTGGGTTATTTAATTATTTAAATTAATTATTTAATTATTTAAACACTGAGAAATTTGAAATGTGGAAAACAGAACTTATTCAGAGAGCTTGAATAAAAGAAACTCACAACACTTTTTGAAAAACACTCCTTGCTACCCAGTTTGTACAGACGTTAATTCAATGCAGGTGGCCTACATTATTCATGAATGAAGGGTTATAGAACAAGAATCACAGAAGTTGCCAAGCATGGCTGAAGAGACCATGCATACATATTTTGATTAAAGTTAGAAAAGTGACATATGTGGCTGTAATTTTTTATATGAAAATAAATGGATATATTCTAAATTACTATTTTTCTTGATTTATTAAATGTCTAGTAAAATGGGAAACATAGAATAGAATTTCTTGTAAATTATTTTAAATATTTCATCTTTTGAAGTTAAGTCTTACCTTGCCATATTTTAGAGAATGAAGAATTCTCTGTGTATATTAGAATAAATGAAATATTAGATATTCTTATATTTAAAAAAAATAGTAAAAATAAAGACATACTTTTTCTTTGATAACCATATATAAATGTTAAAATACTAAGCATATGTCTACAGAATATAGTTTTTATTATTTTACCAGTTTATATAATATTTTATATTAAATAAGCATAAATAGAAAATTAGTTAAGATCTGTTTTGTAAAGTATTTCTCAATTCCAGACAAACATTTTAAAATAATTTTGGATAAATTCTTATCTGTGCCCTTTAGAAGTAGAACTATACAAATGGAAAATGTTACTGCTTTTTTCCAAGTGAGAAAATAACCAAAATTATTAGTCAAATCAATTAAATATATTGTACAAAACTGCTTCTTTCTAAGATCTAGAATTACATTAATCTTTAAAAAACTAAATCATGCTATTTAAATATCTAGTATATTTATTCTAACTAAAAATATGACTGAAACCTATATGTCATATAAAATTCTGCCAAAATGTAAACAGCTATTTAATTGTCTATTTTTGTAAAGAACTAAGTAGCTTTTTTGTTTGTTTTATAATTCTGTGTCCTGTAGGTTCCTAAGAACTTTAACTTAAAGATACCACACACATTTTCTATAGTAATTTACCTGGAATAACTTTTGCCAAAATTTTCTTTCCAGATTTCTTACAGCATCAGCAGTGACATATGACTTGCAACAATAGGATAGACAGTTGGGACTGTATTTCTTACATCATGATTTTGACTGAAAGAAACTAGAGTTTCACTAATCAAGAAAGAATCATGCACACACACAAAATCAATATTGCTGCTGGTTCTTGGTCTAGATGAGTTCCTTCTGAATAGATAAATGCCATAAAATCCTATTTTTCTTTTCTCTTGAGCCTCTATGTGCCAAAGTAAATGTTCACAATATTTTCAGCCTCGTGTATTATAAATGTGCTATTCGTGTTTGTGCTCCATTGATTTTGGCTTTAATTCAGGCTTTAAACTTTCTCTTTATTAAATTTAGTACAAATGTTTATTAATTCATTTGATTTCATTAGAGTGTTTCAGCTCAGAGGTTACAGTTTACTACATTTCAAATTTTAAAAGGTTAAGATAATCAATTATAAAGACTGATATTAAATTTTCTTCTCATTCTATCTCCTCTCAGATAATACCTATGATTTTGAATGCATTTCTGTGACAACATGCTTAAATATCTTAACTTTAGCTGTTGCTGAAAACTCAGTTCTATAAACATAACAAAAAGCTGTTGCAGTTATATTAACTCACAAAGCAACTTTGGGGAAAAGAAAGGATAAAGAAATTATTTCAGAGTATGTAGCTTTTCTTCTCAGGGACATTCAAGGTTATTTTATTTTGGGGGTAGCTGGCAGAGAAGAAATTCAAGTCATTTCTCAGGATTAAGGTCGTGTTGATAATTTGATGAGGGAAATGAGGACATGACATAATTGCTGAAATATGCACTTATTAGTAGACATTAGTATCACTCAAGGGAATCATCATAAAACATAAATTTGGTAGAAACTTCAAATGCTGCTAAATATCCTCATATTCTAGTATTCTACACTCCAAACATGTTGGATTTCTAATACTACCACAAAAATAGCTGTCCATACCACAGACATTCATGGCTACTATTACAAATACAATTAATATTTTGAGAACTTATTATTGCCAGACATTGCACTAATTTTCTCTATTTTTTCTTTATCAATGATCATTTCAATGATACATTATCAATATTTATCAATTTACATCTCCCCTATATGAATAATAAAAACTGAATTTCAGAAAGTCTCAATAATTAGACTCAAATAACACTCAACGTCTTTGCAAAGCCAGCCAATGCTCCCTCTTCTTTATGCCACCAGAAAATGACATTCTGTCAAGCCTTTTTGCTTTTGTGCATGACTTTCACACCAGATGACATCTTTTTTTTTTTCACCTGCTGAATTCATATAGTTTCTTTAAGATTCATTACAAACATGGCACTCAGGTCAAGTAATAATACTTTCTCCTTATAAAGTCCTACTCGATTAAATGCTATACCCTCTCTTCTTATCTATTAGGACACATTTTATTTCATAGGAGTTTCAACATAATTGAATCTCATGTAAAAAATATAAAATCCTTCGGAGCCAGTGTTTTGTGTTGTGTGTCTTGATTTCCATAACATCTTGCATGGGCTTGGCACATACTTACTAGTTGCACCATTGGAACTTTTTAATTGCCAATAATTGTAATGATCATCTATGATGTCTGGGTATTTTGTCCAGGCGAAAATCAGAATAAAAATTATACATGTTCATTAAAAATAGGTTCAATGTTGTATGAGTGGGATGGTGCACCCAAACAAAGGTTAAACTATAGTAAATGATTATTGCAGCTGAAGCATAAGCTGTGTGAAGTATATGTTCAGTGCCGTAAAAATTGAATGGGGAATATGAGTTCTCTCCTCTTACTGGGGTGATAAAAAGCATCAGGTTATATACCCACATCCCAGGGGCCTTTTTTAAATAAATAAATGTCAGAAATCTTTAATGTTAGGCTGTCACAACACATGGATGTCAACTTAACAAGAGCCAAGCCTATGACTTACTAATGTAATTTGCAGTGTCTGGTATAATGGGAACAGAGCCCTGCACCAAATAGATTGTCTTTCACTGGGAGCCCTCAGAGCTCCCTTATGACATCTTCCATCTCACCTCGAGATAAGAGTGAGTGAGGTCTGTGTTCTCAAAAAGAACAGTACTCACTGTGGGAGTCTGGAGCTGCTTGGGTGGAAGGAGGAGTACTTCTGCTAATGTCAAGGCAGCCACCCTCTGAGAGTCTGGCTGGCCCTGTGGGGTGAGGAGCCTGTTGGAAGTGGCTCTGTGATTTCTGATGTGCCCAAGCCCTGTTGATCTGAGACCACAGATAGAGCATACCATAATATACTCTCATTCTTCAATTGTCATATCTGACTCAAAACAAGAGTTTTATTAACTTATAATTATTTTTTTCTAGATGAGTTTTGGAGCTGAATTTCATTACTCTGCAGTAATCTCTGATAAGTATGAAAACTCATGCACATAAAAGCCATATGGAGTAAGGCAAATATTTTACTTCACATCTCTTCAAAATAATGAGGATTTCATGAGACCAAATGATTTACATTTCCCTTAATATCACTGCCACATTTTGAATCAGGGTATTATATAAGCATTTCAGCTTTCCCCCCTCCACCACTTTGATTGGTTCTTGAACAAAGAATGCACCTTGTAATAGATTCTTTAAAAATGTTTTAAGTGACAGGAAAACCTAAATGCTTAGGTGCTAATGTGAATTTCATTTTATCAAAATGATTAAGCTTTTTATTCTATTTTGGAAATGCATTTACCAAGCATGTTTGTCATATTTGGTGCTATGTGCAAATGTGTGTCATAATGATTTCTTCTTTATAGAGCTCCAAATCTACGAATTTATATCTATAAACAAAGAAATTACCATTATGTTCCCTAAAGAGATATGTATAAAAAACTCATGATGTTTTTAACATCATTGATACTATTTTAATGAGGAAAAAATATTTATTGAAAATGGTCTCCTCCTGCTATTTAAAACTGATAAATTACTGACTCTTTGAGAGATCTTTAGTCACAGAATTCTGCCAATGAGTACAATGCTTTGCCCATATGTACTGAAGATATAAAATCAATATTGTCATAGATTTTTCATGGTTTTGAAGAACTCTATAGTTTTCAATGAGGAAAAATAATGATTCTCAGTGAGTAAAGAGAAAAAATAAGCTTTAATTGACAAACTTAGAGAAGAAAGATGCAAGAAAGCTTAAATAATAGAAGAAAGTTTCTATTCAAAATACACTGATGAAGTTTTATTCCTTATGAGGTCAAAGTATAAAGAAACAAGGTTAAGTTCTAAAATGAATATTGAGGAAAAATTTCAAGCAATTGTGCTATACCAATAGGATAAAGGCAAAAGAAAACAAAATAATGGAATTAATACAGAAATTTTCCTGCTGTAGGGTGTCCTTGAATTCTTCAGCCCTCTAATATTTCCAGGTAGTTGAACCACATGGATCATTTAGTTGAAGTTTGGAGTTGGGAAGAAAACAATACAGATGATAAATTTCAAATTATTTTATCATTCACATAACACATTTATGAGCAATTTCACATGCTGCCTATTAGAGAATTTATGGTCTCCAAATACAGAATATCAGGTAAATAAATATTTTATAATTTGATAAATGTTGCAGTGATAGTAATTAGAGGATGCTAAGACAGGAAAGAAAGAGTACACACAGTACTAAGGGTCAGGAAACACTGCACAGAAAGGTGATAGCTTAAGTAAATTTAGAATGACACATAGAGGTCAGACAAGGGCAAGAGGAAAGTGGTAGGACAGGCGAGGATAGAGAACCATATTTAGAAAAGCTTGCCACATCTTGGAAACAGCAAATTGTTCTGTGTGTCTAGAACAGTAGGAAGAATGAGTCCTGTATCTAGAAGGGCCTTCATGTCATGCTGAGAAGCTTGAGGTTAGTTACTAACGCAAGCAAGTAGTGGGAAAGAGTTTTATAAAAACACTCTGACACTAAGTGCAAAGAGACTAAAAGAAGGGAGACATATAGGCAGCTGTGTAATAAATTAGTCAAAGAATAAAAGTCTTAATTAAATGCAGCTGGAAATGGAGAAAAGGAAGACATTGGATGTACATTTGTATTTATATGTACATTTGCAAGTGCACGTACATAGATAAACATCTGCCTGGTAAAATCCTGCTAGATAAAATTTAAAGTAAGGTATTGTTCTCACTCAATTTAAACTCACATTCATCTGGAAATAATAACCAAAAAAAGCATAAAATAATTATACGTCTTTTCACAAAATCATATGCCGCCATCTCTATATTGGCGACAGAATTAAGTTCATAAAATATTTTAGATTATTTCAATACTGATCTACATTCATCAGTCTTTCTAAAGAATATAGACATATTGATCTCTTATTTTTTCAAGTAAAATTTAGAGTAAAATCTTGCATAATCCTATGTAACTTTCCAGCTTGACTCAGACTTACCTGGATATAAAACATGTATAATAAAACTATGGGGCTGAGAAGCCTTGAGCAAAATAGCAGAAGCTAGACTCACTTTGGGGCCACATCCAGGCACCTGAGCTGATGCTACAGTGTCAGTGAGCAGGGTGCAGATAGTAGAGGTAGAGTTAGGTGTCAATAGCTTTTGTGCCCGACGGGTGACTGGCAGCTGGCTGCGAAAAACATGCCTTCTGGGCCAGTCGATGAAAAGTGTGAGATTTGGTGATTCAGTGACAGCACCCACCAACAGTGAATGGGTTTGTGACATAGGGGTCCTATAAATATGGCAAATGGGTACATGTGCCAGGAGTGGGAGGATGGGATTGGTGGGGGGGGTGCAAAACCACAAGGGCTATAGCTTTGAAGTCAATGAGACTTTCTGTACCAGAAACTGGTTAGCTGGGAGAGATTAGCATTATTTCTATACTGAGAAAAAAATCATTCTCTCTGTTCTTTTAGTTTTTATCTTTAAATTCGTTTTCAAAGATCATATTGTGTCTACTCTTTGCTTTGCAAGTCATGCAATGGCCTTTGTCCAAAGCCAATAAAATTCTTACTTGCCTAAGAATTGTTAAACACTGGAATAGGTCATTGAGAAACAATGAACAATCTCTTTGAAGGGGACCTTTTAATATCCTCTGGGTCTTTTGGAAAAGTTAAGTGGGACCATGGGCATTCCTAATTGGAAGTAAGGGAATGAATTAAATGTCCTCTTTGATTTGCTCTTTGACTTATTTAATGTAAAATTTTATAAGGCTGAACCAGCCTTAAATTTCATGGAAGTAAATAATTCCTTTTAATTAGTCTTTTCAACTATTGGATTTTGGCTTTTATTCAGGCTGTTGAGAATGTCAAGATTTTGGCCCAGTGGATGCACATTGTTGTATTGACAGTGGCTTTTCCATTCACCTCATTGCCATTGCTCTGTCTGATCAATTGCAGAGACTGCAGGCAGCAAGTACAACACGTGCCATTTCATCAAACTGGTGTTAAATATTTACAATGTGGGTTTTGTTAGACCTCAATTTACTTATGGTTTTATAATCCTAAAAATTCCATTTTACTTGAACAAAGATATGACTCAGATAAAGTTATTCAACATTACACCAAAGAGTACAGAAATTAAGACAATTTCATATACTTGGAGGTCACAGAAGGCCAGTGTCTTAGTATGGTTTTCATTGCTATAACTCAATACCATGAACTGGGTAATTTATAGGTCTCTCTTTCTCTTCTTATAAAGCCACCAATGCCATCATGGGGACCCACCCACATGACCTCATCTAATATTAATTATCTCTCAAAGGCACCACCTCCAAATACCATTAGCATATGATTATAGGGATAAAGTTTCCCACATATGAACTTTTGAGAAACACATTTAAACCATAGCAGTCAGAATGCTGGTTCTATGAATTTGAAGGTGAACATTAAACCTGCTGAACTGTTAGCAAGAAATATCCATCATGCAAAAGGCCTACTTAGAGAATTTCTATGTAGTCTTAAGTTGGAGAAAAGGCCTGAAATCAACAAGCAGATGGAAACTAGCTAAAATAATTAAGTATTGAAAACTTAATCCCTCTTTACACAACTGCACAGAATGTTAGATCATACATTTGACCAATGAGATCAGGCAAAGAGAGATATGCATTTCTGGTCACAATAATCTATATATTTAATATATTCAAAGCACTCCTGAACAAAGATGTGGACCTGAGATATCACTGTGGTAAGAGTAATTTTATTTTATATCATTTGTATTCTGCAAAATATGCCTGCAGAGAATTTTGAGCCCTAAAAGTAATTATTCTGTTATTACTTGTTCAGTGTTTTGTATTTGAGTTCAAATATGAAGAACACTTTCCTAGTTAAATCAATTTAGCCAATTTTGCTGTCATATTATAAAGGCTATAGAAAGAAATAGATTTGTTATTATTCAAAAAGGTGGCCCTGAATAAATATTCTATCTATGTCATTGTTTGGGAAGTGCATTTTTCTGTGACTCTAAAATAGTAAATTTGGAATTATAAATACTATAATCATGACTAAGGATGGACTTATACATCGAGAATATGTAATCTGATTTATCTAATTAAAATAATTTTAGAAGTATTAAGAAGGGCCAAATGGCAAGTTTAGTAGCAATTCTTAAGTCACTGACAAGTCTAGCTAATGAAAAGGAAAATATAGTGACTATTGTGCTACTTGCTCATTACCAAGAACATTCATTAGCCTTTTATTTGTGTACACTAACCTCAACACTCATCATAGACTATGTGTTCACTGGCCATTAAGTATATCATGACATTCATGTAAAAATTTTGGAAACTGGAGAAAATAGAATATAGAAAATAAAAGTCATAGGAGCAAGATTAGGCCAGGATGGTAAACAAGATGCAGCCCCCACATGCTGCTCTCAAGTAGAGTATCAAAAGTTGCAAGTATATGCCCACCTACAGATGGACCCTCTTGGGGAGAGCATTGTGAATCATCAGAGAGGTGATGGGAGACACTCAGAGTGAAGGAGAGTATGATGCATTTGCCAAGAAATTATTCCATAACATCAAGAAGGAGGGAATCCTCCCTAACTTATTCTATGAAGCCAGTATCAGCTTGATACCAAAGCCAGGAAAGAACACAACAAAAACAAAAAAACTACAGACCAATATTCCATATGAACATTAACGCAAAAATCCTCAACAAGATACCAGCAAACTGAATTCAGCAGCACATCAAAATGATAATCCACCATGATAAAGTGGGTTCCATCCTAGGGATGCAAGGATGGTTCAACATACGCAAATCAATAAATATGAGTCACCACATAAACAGAAGCGAAAACCATGACCATATGATCATCTCAACAGATGTAGGAAAAGCATTCCATAAAATTCAGCACCCTTTCATATTGAAAACCCTCAACAAACTACACTTAGAAGGAACATATCTCAATAAAACAAAACAAATTCACAGAAAACATATTGCACAGGAACAATATTGAACGCGGAAATGAACTGATCCACAAGACTGGGCAAGACCTTAGTTCTTTTACAGACATGGTATTCTATAAAACAGGCAGGAAGTCCTAAATAAGCATCCAATAGGAAAGAAAGTAAAAGTGCATTGCCAATGGACATGAGTTGTTTAGAAAACCCTATTTCTCAAATGACTGTAATGAAAACCTAAATTTCCAAAAGCTGTTAAAAAATAATGTACCAAATCAGTCATTCTTAAAAAAAAATGTACAAATTAGAGTCAAATCAGACTTAAAATAGTTCAATCTAGGAATAAATACTTGATATAATACCAGGGAGATAAATATTTGAATAAGATCAAAAGTGATGAAAGAAACATAGTGACCAAAAAAAGTGAAAAAACCATATGCTAAAGGAAATGGTAAATCAACATCATTAAATGTCATTTGCCCAAAGTGCATTACAGATTCATCTCCAATTCATCAAATACAAATTCCCTTCCAGATCTAAAAAAAGTTACTTAAGTTCATTTGGTAGCCAATAATGCTGGAAACCAAAGAAACTTAACAAAAAGAAATCTGGAAGAACAATCCTTGGGTCTGCCCCATGGATCGCCCAGAATGATCGAGATAAGTCAGATAAGAATGACCCACCCCCAGGGCTACAGGCTCCAGAGACTCCGGAGGTTGTAAAGATAACTCTGAATTACAAAGGCTGGGATGGAGCCAACAGAAACTGGCAGAACTCCCCCTCCCAAACTTTCTATAAAACTCACCACCCTTCCCCTCCTCTGGGTGGACGCCTTTATTGGCCTCCACCCACCTGCACACAGGTGCTCAAAATAAATGGCATTTTACCATGCACCCAGACTTGTGTGTCTTCCTCTGGGCTCTGACCTAACAACCTGACTTCAAATTATACTACAAGGCTACGGTAACCAAAAACAGCATGGTACCGCTATAAAAGTAGAGGTATAGACTAATGGAACAGAATAGAGAACCCAGAAATAAAACCATATAGCTATGACCAATTGATCTTCAACAAAGCAGACAACAAAATACACTGGGGAAAAGATGCCCTATTCAATAAATGGTGCTGTGAAAATTGGATGGCCACATGCAGAAGAATGAAACATGACCCATATCTCTCATCATATACAAAAGTTAATTCATGGTGGATTAAAGACTTAAATGTAAGACATGGAACCATAAAAATTCTAGACAAAAATGTAGGAAAATGTCTTCTAGACATAGGTCTAGGCAAAGAATTTATGACTAAGATCCCAAAGGTAAGTGGAGCAGCAACAAAAATAAATAAATAGGACTTAATTAAATAAAAACTTCTGCACAGCAAAGGAAATAATTAACAGACTAAACAGGCAACTGACAGAATGGAAGAAAATATTTGCAAACTATACATCTGACAAAGGACTAATATCCAGAATCTACAAAGAGCTCAAGCAAAACAGCAAGAAACAAAGACACAACCTCATCAAAAAGTTGGCAAAAGACATGAACTTGAATTTTCTCAAAAGAAGATAGACAAATGGCCAACAGACATATGAAAAGTATTCCATATCATTAATCATCAGGGAAATGCAAATTAAAACCACAATGATCCACTTTACCCCTGTCAGAATGAACTGGTGTCAACTCCTGTGATAAGCACCTGTAACCAATGTTCTCTTTGCCTCAAAACAATGTGTGCTACTCCTCCTTTTGCATTTAAGAGCTTCCCCTTTTAGAGCCTGGCACAGTGGCATGTGCCTGTGGTCTCAATTATTCAGTAGGCTGAGGAAGAAGGATCACTTAAGCACAGAAATTTCAGGCCAGTTTAGGCAACATAGTGAGACTCTATCTCTAAAAAATAAAAATAATAAAATAATAAAAAGAGCTCCCCCTTGCTGCAACCCCTTTGGATATGCCTATGGTCCCCATAGGCTGAATATCCTGTATCTGCAAATCCCCTGTGAGTCATAAATAAATTCTTTATCTTTGGAGAATACCTTTCTGTTATTTAGGTTAACAACAGTAAGATAGCTAGAGAAAAATGATGGAATAACATGTGAACTCAAAATTGCAGTGTCATATGTATTTTTTTCTTCTTTAATTAATAACAGTTTTGGAACTTCTTGATTTTTCAGGGATAAAAACACTAATTCAAACATGTGAAAGTTACAAAACAAAGAGTGAAGTTTTATTTGCTGACAAGTTGCTAAGAAATATCCCTCAAATTTTCAAAATTGTGCGTTAGCTTCTTCTCATACAATTTAAATTTAAGTTTCTTAAAGGCAGAAGAATGTATCTTCACATTAATTTCTAGCCACCTCATTGGTATGTCATGAACATTTTTTGCTTTGCACAGCCTTGAGAGTTGAAGGAGTGTGTGCAGATTTAATTTCAGGGAGAACTTGTCAGTGGCAATATATTGTTGTTCCATCAGATCACACCTTAGTATGCTGGTTGATCTCTCTCTCTGCAGAACTCCCATACACTTTGTTCCTAATTGTATTTCAGGAACAGTCACTGTGAAGCTTTTCATAAGCACTTCTATCCTCTCCACTTCCTTCTTTGAACCTGTTCTTAGCAGAACAATGGTTCCCTTAAAGGTGTTCATGCCCTAATCCCCAGAAGCTGGTAATATGTTAGGTTATATGGCAAAAGGGAATAGAGGTTACAGATGGAATCAAGTTGCTAACTCCAACCTTAAGATAGGGAAATTATCTTATACTAAATATTATCTGAGTGGACCCAACATGATCACAAAAGACCTTGAAAGTCGAAGAGGGAGGCAAAGAGGAGACTCAGAGGTAGCTGACTAAGGAAGCAGCATCAGGGAGAGGTGGCATTGCTGGCTTTGAGGATGAACAGGAGGTCCTGAGCCGGGGAAGCCTCCAGAGGTTGGAAAAGGCAAGGAAATGGAAACTCCCCTATAGCCTACAGAAAGGAATGTATCCTGCTGACACCTTGATTTTAGCCTAATAAGACCCATTTTGGACTTTAGTACTACAGAACTGATAGATAATAAATTTGTGTTGTTTTAAGCCATTAAGGTTTTGGTAATTTGTTATGGCAGCCATAGAAAACTAATACAGTGCCTTAAATATATCTTGTGCTGTTCATACATTTAACATAGAACTCCTTACTAGTACAGTGCCTTTATTTGTTCACACGTTTTCCGCAAGGATCATGAATTTTAGGCCAGGAAATATGTATTATTTATAATTATAAGTTAGCGATGGCATATTTTGCCAAAATTTTTACTGAACAAGTGAATAATGTTCTTTATGGTACACAAAACAATTATCCTGAACTTTAAGACAGAAGATATTTAAGCCTTGGAAAAAACTTTTAGCTTCTCTGATTTTTAGTTTCCTAATTTATATACATAAAAATTGTGCTCTTGGTAGTTATGAATTCGAATGTTACGGTGCAATTAAATATTAAACTGAAGCATTATGTAGATAGAACATTTTATGATTATTCAACTTTATATGGCAGTTAGCAGTCCGTTTGTCACAATCACTTGCCTAACTAGTCTGATAAATACTAGCAGTACAGACCAGTTCCAATTCACTCATTTTCATCTCTTCTGCAGTATATTTCATATAAATATTTATTTCTTTATTATTCAGAAATAGCTATATAGAAATTAGTTTAATGTAAGGATAGTTTAATAGTAAGGATAGGTTTAGACAAAGAAGATGCAATGAATTAAGGAGAGAACATCGTTATCCTAAATGTCACTTTTTAAATTCTGATTTCTGAGATTGATCTAAGACTGTTGTTTCTTTCTCGTCCTTAGTGCCCTTGATATCATTCATAGCACCTTCTAAAAGATGAATAAATGCTGGATGGTGACAATGATGATGATGATGATAGAATTATGCGATTTATCTAACTCCTACAACTTAGAAAATATGTTTGTGCTTGAATTATCCATATCCACAACTGCCATTGATAGGCTTGATGGTCTAATGGCCCATTTCCATACCATGCTGTTATCCATCCTTCACGCAGAGTTATGGCTACAGAAGGCAAAGTTCTAATCAACTATGGAAAGTATTCAGTGTGGCTACCTCAGAATCTCTTTCCGAATCCTCTTTTTCTTTTTAACCATGAAAACTCCATTTTCCATCAAGGCATTCAGAATCCTCCTAACTTCCTACTGTGCTGAAATCTGAACCAAAGAAAGAATGCAATATTACTCCCTTAAAGTACTAGGGTTACCTGCAGTTTAAGATTTTCAATCAACTCTGGGATGGGAGAATTTGGCCACATTGAAAAGAACTCAGCCATCATTGAGCAAGTCAGGAAGGCGTATTTTGGAAGCAGGGATCTAATTGTCTAAAATCTCACCTAGGCAACAGCATATTCTGTGCCTTTCTGAGTCTGACTCTGTTGTTCCTATTACTCAGCACATCATTTTCAGGACTTGAAACGTCCCGGACCCTGGAAAAATAAGCAAGGCCCCAAGGTATCATATCTTTGCAAAAATGAAGTTTATAATGAAATTCCTTCTTATAGTACTTCAATATCAGTGTTATTGTAAGATTTAATCAGTATATTTTTAAAGCATGTTGAGATCTTTTAAAAATGCCAGTAAACCAATAAAAAATATATTTTGTTACTTGCCTTCTTCTATCATATTACAAACTAAAAAAAATACTGTTTGATATCGGAAGGGAAGAAGTATATGGGGGGGCTGCTAAATGCTTTATGACAGAAAAATGCAAATATATAAAATTAATTCATGAAAGTAAGTAGTTTTACAATGCAAGTCATAAAAACCATACTTGATGAATAGTACTTGCTCAGAATTAATGTTCACATATTCACAAAGTTGTGTCTGTCATTTAGATTGAGGTGACTTCACTTTAGATTTGCCAGTTCACTTAACCTCATGATTCTCTTCTATAATGTTTTGTCATTTTTCAAATTTTCAATTTCTATACTGCTCTTTGGCAGCAATGATTCACTGCCTAGGAAAGTACTAGAATATGTGATATTATATCACAAGCAAAATCCTCACATTACTTGATATTTTCCTTTGTAATGTTCTATTGCCTAAAAACCTTCATACAAACTTTACTCTTTTGGGTCATTTCTAAATGTAACTGTTGAATTAGAAGTTACAATATTTATTTAATACTACTAATGTCATCTTCTAATATGTAAAAAAAATCTATGGACTATTTGAAGTAAACTTGTGAAAACTGATTTTAAAAGGCAAAATAATTATTTGTAGTATTGAGACTAGAAAGAGAGAAGAAAACAGCGTTATTTATAAGTTAGTTATATCCAAATGTTTCACTAATTATAGTTGGCTACTGTAAGTTATAATGAAGAAACAAACCATCATCATTTTAGGACACATAGACAAATAGAAAATATTATAATGTTTGACTTTTTGGCTACCATATTTTCTTATTGATTTTTGATGGGCCAATTTTTGCCTGATTAGTTATTTTTGCAAGTTCTACTAAACAGTGAGTAGTCTTTTTCTTTAAATTCCTTAGTTTCAGGGTACTCAAGTGCCCAACAAACACATAACCATAAGAAAAAAACTCCTTAAGATGTACCTTAAATAAATACATTTTTATCAAAAGAGCATTTTAGAATGAAGCTACTAAATCTTTAGTTTCAGATGAAACCCACAAATATAGATTCTACATTTCAAGATGGGAATCAAGACCTCTTGTTAGTCTTTATAAGATTTGCAAAGTTTGTTTCTGCAAATATTGTTCACCTACCAAAGAGGATGGAAAGGCTAGGAGTTGGAGATTAGGAAAAAGTTTTTTGGTTTTTGTTTTTTGTTAAAAAAAAAAAGCTATTGCTATACTGTAAGTTCCCTTCCCTAACCCAAAACCCAGAAGAAGGTGCTTTAATGGGACAACTTACGTAGTTTGGCATTTGTTCCCTAGAGTTGCAAAGGCATAATGAACCGATGTTCTAACTCACACCTGAGAAACAGACACATGGGAAGTTGGCTGTGTAACTTGTGATGAAGAAAAAGAGAGATGTCAGAGGTATGCATTTTCAGACTGTGTCACGCCCAAGGCTGTGTGCGTGCCTCCCGCAGGCCATGAGTGAGAGGAAGGCAGCATGGTGGTGCCGTAGGTCCTGTCTGGAACAGGCATCAAGGAGAGGAGAGTGATGAGAAATACAATAAGCATGAGTAAGAGAAAGGAGAGGAGGAGGAGGAGAAGGCGCGGCAGCCGAAAACGCACTGCCAGACGCTTTGCTTCTCCACAGTAGACAGAGGGAAGAAGGGTGCTGATTGCCAAAACCCCCCAACCAGCTGGCTCTGCGGAGAAAGTGGCATCTCTAAGAACCGCCAATCACAAGAGACCACAATAAGCAAGAGCGCTTCCCTCATTCTCCTTACAACCTGCAGTCTGGAGGATTCAGAAACCAGCGTCAGCAGGGCAGGGGGAAACACCAGGTAGAAAAAGAGAAAAGACAAGCGCCTCAGCTCCTTGTCGTGACGGGCTCACAGAAAAACAGAGCTGGAGTGCGGTAAACTTTGAATACTGGACTCAGAAATGCTATTCACCTGACACTGTTTTTGTGCCTAGAAATAACTGACCTCCTTTATCTCTGAAAGTAGCTTGAGGAATCATGGAAACTGTTTGATTTGTTGTCCAAAACATCAGAAAAGAACGAGCCGTCTAAAATTAGTTGCCATGGAATAAGAACTGGGGAGAAAATACAGTGATTTTTTAATTGTATTCTGTGAGGTACTCTTTTGAAACTCAATGGAGCACATTTGGAGAAAAAAAGGAATGGATTAGTGAATTAACCAAAAAAAAAATGAATGAATAAGTAAATAAAACAAACAAAAATGAAGAACAAGCACTTTTCATGAATCTAGGGCATCAAAAGCTACATTAGTTGTGTAGTTTCCTTTACTGCTAGACTCTTCCAGCTCTTTATATCCCACATTTCTGAAATTATTACTTTACATGTCTTTCTACTGAAAATTTATTGAGGCTAGGGACTGTTTATTTTATTTAAAAATTATTTGCATTATATAGTAGCAAACTGTGTATTTAGAAGCTACTTGTGAAGATTAAACTTTCTGTAGTATAATGGCTTTTCATACATTCAGATGCCCATCCTCGATTATATTTATAAATTTGTTATGGCAAATCGAAATGGATCAAAGACTTAAATTTAAGACCTGAAACTATGACACTACTAGAAGAAAACATGAGGGAAATATTTCAGGACTTTGCCAAGTCTGGGCAAAGATTTTTTGGGTAAGACCTCAAAAGCACAGGCAGCAAAAGAAAAAATAAACAAATGGGATTACATGAAGCTAAAAGGCTTTTGCACAGAATAGGAGACAATTAACAGAGTATACAGACAACCTACAGAATAGGAGAAAATATTTGCAGACATCTGAAAAGATGTTAATATCCAAAATACTTAAGGAATTCAAACAACTCAATAGCAAGAATACAAATAACCCAAATAAAAAATGGACAAATGATCTGAATAAACATTTCACAAAAGAAGACATACAAATGGCCAACAGGTGTATGAAAACTGTTCAAGATAACTGCTCAGGGAAATGCAAATCAATTCAACAATGAGATATCTCACCTCAGTTAAAATGGCTATTACCAAAAAGACAAAAAATAACAGATGCTGGTGAAGATGAAGAGAAAGGGGAACACTAGTACACTATTGGTGGAAATATAAATTAGTCCAGCCACTATGGAAAAAAGTATGGAAGTGCCTCAAAAAACTAAAAATAGAGATACCATATGATTCAGCAATCCCATTGCTAGGTATATATCCAAAAGAAAGGAAATCAGTATATTGGAGAGATATCTACATTCCCACGTTTATTGCTGCACCATTCAGCATAGCCAAGATATGGAACCAAATTAAGTGTCCTTCAATGGACAAATGGATAAAGAAAATGTGGAGTATATATACACAATGGAATTTTACTTAGCCTTAAGAAAAGAATAAAATTTTGTCATTTGTAGCAACATGGATGGAACTGGAGGGAATTATGCTAAGTAAAATAAGCCAGTCACACAAAGACAAATATTGCATATTCTCACTTATATGTGGGAGCTAAAAAAGTTCATCTCATGGAGGTGTTGAATAGAATGATGCTTACCAGAGGCTGAGAAGGGTGGGGGACAGAGGGGGATAAAATAAGTTGGTTAATGGGTATAAAAACAAAATTAGATAGAGGGAATAATTTCTAGTGTGCATCTGTGCAAAAAATATATTTATTATAATATTTATAATATAATATTTATTGTATATTTCAAAATCTAAAAGATTTAGAATGTTCTTAACACAAAGAAATGACCAGTTTTGAGGTGAAGACTATCCTAATTACTTTGATTTGATCATTATACATTGTATGCATGTATCAAAATATCACATGTACCCCCTAAATATGTATAATTATTATGTATCAATAAAAAATATAAAAATATAACATTTTTACAGTAGCTACACAAAGTACCATATATTTGAATCTTCTGTTTTTAATAATCACCACAGCATACACATTAGACAGGGTTATTTTAATGATTATTTCAACAATAGCAATCATAATAATTTTGATATGTATGTATATTCTGGTTTCCATATGCATTTCCACCATGCACTACAAAACTGTTAGTACTTTTAAATTGTGGGATATTAACATTTATGCTTTGCATTTGAGAATTATAAAGCAAGAGAGTGTATGTTGTATATAACAGCATGAAAAATAAAATAAAAATTGTTTACTATAGGGAGTTCAGAGAAGGAGCACTTTGGTCCATTAACTCCACCAAATAACATAAACTATACACAATATCAAAAATACAGAATGTATTCTCGACAATGTGAGAAAGCAAACTATATACATTACAAAGTCTGAAAATATAAACAATTCTTAAATTATAGAAAACACAAAGGATCAGATATAAATACAGCCAGAATAAAAACCAACCAAACTATATGTAGTAGAAATACGCTGAGGAAACCAGAGCATTTCTAAGGGACTCCAATATGTAAAAGACATAAAGAGCTGTGGGACTTTGTCATTTATGCGTTTAAGAATTTCTTTGTTATCAGACATACAAACTATTTCAAGACATCAGTAAAATTTAAGTGACATTAAATTCTGTAAGCAAATTAATTAGGGAGCAAGATTCTCCATTCATGTCCAGTGGTACTGACCCTTTCCCTCATTCACATTGTGAAAGGCAGTGCTGGAGCTACAGGCCAGCCTCTGCCCTAGACACCAAGTTACTACCCGGGTGTCGTTGCTTCTAGGCATTTCAGCAAAGTGAGCTAGGAAATATGTGAATGTGTGCTAAGCCATGCATATACATATATCAATATCTATGTACGTGTGTATGTATCTATCTGCCTACCTGTCTACCCATCTCTCATCTCTATATATTCATCTATTATCATTATCTACCTATCACTATGAATTCATATTGATGCCTCTGATTTCACTGCAATACCACAGAAATCTTTTTCATCTTCCCTCTTTACTTATATGTAATTTCTCCCATAGGTAAATTATTTTTTCCATCCTCATATACACATGAAATAGCTTTACTAACTAGATTTCAGCATTTCTGCACAGCTCTTGTTGTCTTTAGCTTTACAGTATCCAGTCAAAGTGCTATTTTCAAAAAATTATATAGGTCAGTTCATTCCTTGCCTATCACTTGCAGTATGTTTATTTAATACATGCAGTAGAGTTAGGTTTACTTGTTGGTGATTGTTCCTTTTTTAGATTCCTGCCAAATCATGCTTGACATATATATATTAAAAATATATATATATATAAATATATATATAAAAATTGAAAATATATAATGTTTTTTATATATAAAAAAAAACTTTAAATGGCCTTTCACTCTCAGGCTCATATTGTGTCACGTATAATGTGTATGTTGTTGTCAGTATGAAAAGATTGCAATTCAGGTGTTTTATGTGGCTTGGCCATCCAAGCCTAGTTTATCTGGGTGTTGCAAAAGGCCAAAATGATCTGTATAACTGCCTGGTTTACCTGTCACATAGATACTGAATAAACACCATGCTTGAAAATGACTGTTTGAAATAAAGGTGACTTATACAACTATTATGTACCCATGATAATTAAAAAATGTAAAAAAGAAGATGACTGACTAGTGATCTCCAGTTATCAGAAGGTAACTAAGAAAAACTTAGTAAATAAATAGATCAATGTTTTATCTTAGCTTGTAAATCTTTATTATATTATAAACACTTGGTTTTTGTACAACATCCTTTATTTTCAGATGATGCTACTTTCTTTAATTTTTGTCACTGCAGATTATCATGGGGAAATCCAGTCATGCAGCCATGCCTCGAAGAAGGGCTAGAGATGAAAAATACATAAAACCAAGGACTTAGAGTCTAGCCAAACTGTTTTTGAAAATTTAAGTGATAGTTTGGAATTATATTGTCAGAGAATTATAGAGCACAAAGACATTTGGCATGATATACAGAAACCAAGTCTGTCAGTCAGTAATGCAATAGCATAAAAGAGAGTGGGAAAAAAAACTTTAAGGACATTTTAATAAAGGCCAACCACAGAAACTTTAGGCTGCATAGAGGTGAAGCTTAACCAGCCTCATGGAAGTCTTCAAAGATATTACTGTCAGGATAAATAAGGAAAATTCAAGTGATGGAGCCGTACTTCAATTTTCTAAAATGAATTTAACCATGTTCCACATCAGGGAATTTAATTGCTAAGGTAAAGTACCACAGGATATGTATGGACATGAAATAGGTAGAAAAATGGGCTCCTAACCTAGTGACAAGAAGTTCAAAAGTGGTATGATGAGTTCTTTACTCTCGGAAATGATTTGAAGATTTTTACGGGGAAAGAGTAGCTCTACGTATTTTTTGTATTATTATTTTTATAGTCTTGCTGGAAAAGGTTGTCTAAGCACAATAATAAGTTTAGAGAGTACTTTAGCAATGATGTGTTTCAGTTTTAACATGAGTTGGGAGCATTCTGTCATACAGAATAGTTCATTGCAGGTATGTTCAAGTTGACAGCCTTCAATTAATTTTAATGTCCAGAAAAAAATATTTAAGAAAGAGATCATGATTTATTTTTATGTGAAATTTTATCTAACTTTTGGAAAATGTAAGCTAAATACCAGATTATATATAGTAAATTGAAGAGGCATGTATCATATGCAATTGTAGAGAACTATCTGCTAAATCTCACTAGAGTGTAAATGTTATGAAAGTGGTAAATTTCCCATTTTTCTACACCTACAATATCATCAGGCCCATAGTAGGAACACACACACAAAATCTTGTTGAAAATACGTACATAAGTTATATGCACTATGTCCAAAAATAATTTCTTTTTTATTTTCCACATGTTCCTTTACATCTCTACATTCCCCAAAAGAATAAGCCATGGATAGTGTTAGAAGCTCAAAATTGAAAATGGTAAACAAATTATGTACTTTTAAAATCTAGAACAGAAAAAGCACTACATAAATTTAAAAAGGAAATGTTTGCTCTACTTACAGTACAATAGAGAAAGAAGGCTTTATTTAGTCAACCCAATATGACAGTCTCCATCCATAGGACGGAAAGGAGGCAATTCTGGGCTAGGAGGCTAGAGCGGGAGAGAAATAGTAGTCGGCAGTACAGCTATGACGCTGTTCCTATGGCCGCTCACCCTTGGTAGAATCAGTGTTTTGAGGTCAGTGTGATTCCATCGAGGCACATCCTGGCCATCCCGCTTCCTTCACCTACAGTTTTTAAGTTACTCACCTCTAATTTATGTTATGATACATGACTCATCTCTTCTCTTTGGGGAAATTATTGAGAATGAGAATCAGGATTTGCTTAATTTCAGGGTTACATATTATGCTTTTGAAATGTATTTCTTTGGGAATTAAATACTGCATTAACGTCCTTTTAAAAACGATGGGGTTTGGTTGGTTGGCTCTGTATTCCGTGTACTTAGAAAAAGGAAATCTTAAATGGGGCAACGTTGATCAGATTATGACTACTTATACTTACACTGAACTAACTGGAAGGTAAGGCTATCTTTCTATGTAGGTGATAAATTCTGTAATTAAACCTAGGAGGGGGCAAGGTACAGTATGGCTAGGGAATTGTATGGTTTAGACAGGAAAGAAAATATTATTGTATTTTAAAATGTTAGTGCCACAAGGCAGTTTAAAAGGCACCAAATGAGTGGCCTAATTTTTAGTGTTTAAGTTATTACATTTAATTCTTTAGTTCATTTGGAATTTATTTTTGTCTCTCAGGAAGGTAAAACTAATTTGATTATGCTTTTCCAGAATAATAAACAATTTTATCTTAAACATTTTTGACTAATCTACCTCTTTCCCATTGGTTTCTATGCTTCATTTTACAGATGTTATGCCATGTTTAACTTGAGAAAAAGAAATATACCAATAATTGTACGGAGGAACCCTTCATGATATTAGTTACTTCTCCTATCATCTCCCAGGTCCACTACAACCCATTACCATAAACACCCAATTTCACCAGAATAGTGACAGCCATTCCAGTAGATACATTTGTGTGTGTATGTCTATGTGTGTGTGTGTGTTTGTAGGTGATTCTTTTATATTTCTTTGGAATATTTCTGAAAATTCATGTTTTCAGAAATCTCTGTCTCTGCATGATTTTAAGAAGGAAAAAAATCAGACTAACCAAAAAATCCTCTGACACTCGGGTTAACTTACTGAACAATCTCTTTCTTAAGTTCACCTCAGTAAACATCATGAGTAAAGACGTGAGAATATGGTAATTTCTCTAAGTCCTTGTTCAGTTTCCCAGCTTGGCCTTTGAAGAATATCTGCCTATGACCCAAAACCTAGCCACTTACAGATGCGACTCTGAATGTGATGTTGTTAGTGGAACATATCTACCCTGGTACTTTATACAGGGCTAGGGATATAGTGAAGTCATTCCTTATCTGTTTTTTTTTCCATTTAAATGACCAAAAGTATTTCGTTTTTACCCAAAAATAGCAATAATACACTTTAGGATTCTGCCCTAAGCTTATGTAAAGTTCTTAGTTTTATATTTCAAAGTTGTCCACTGAAAACTTGATGGATTTACTTTCTTCTAGGACGTTGTCCTTGTCTGTTAAATTTATAATGTCAAGTAGAGAATGACAAGTCCTTTATGCATGGAAGAGGATGGAAACTAAACCTTATGAAGACCCATTACATTTCTAAAGTTTTTGTGCATCCAGTGATCTAGGGCCCACAGGGATATATCCTCATTAATGTGAAGAACCAGGTACTGTGGCTGGAACATCATTCCACTCAGAAGGTGGTAGAAAGATCAGTGTGATTTTTTTGGATTTTAAAGACTTATAAATCTTGAATGGGTGACCTTATCCAACTCATTAATCATATAACCAGAAAAGCTGCTTACTCCAATAAAGGGAAATCTTTACATGTTCAACAGTGCTTGAAGTATCTGAAGCAGATGGAGTGCAAATTGAAGCCTGTGACAAAATTAATAGGAAAATTGCAAGAAAGTTCTCTTGGGGATTTGGAGAAAAACCATATTATATTTAGCATATAAATAATTCTGATTTTGAAAAATAGAATTTGGCTTGCTGTAGGATTCTTGTATAGTTTAAATATTTGACCATAGATTACTAGGTAATTTTGCAACCCCAGCCACACCTTAAACTGGCAGATAAATAATATGTTTTGCAACAAAGTTAATTTGCCCCCAAAAAGTAATATATGCCCTGCAAAACATCTTCTTATAAAATGGAAAAAGTATAACAATATTGGATACCCAATGTCACTGAAAACTCATGTTCCTTAAATTAGAATAAAATTATTTATGTGGTTTCTTAAACACCCTGTATAAAATACCTATGGTTCTAAAAATCTGAGTCCATCAAATAGGCACATTCTGTGGTTTCAGAGAAAGTTTCCTATGATTATCTGACATAAAATAACAAGACATTACTCCTGTTCATAAACTTTACAAAGAAAGATTTTAGTATATTGGACATTCACAGGGGTGACCTCTGGAAATATATCCTGGACATAAATTCAAGCAGAATATTGACTGTCTGCTCTGCTTAGAAGGTGAGTGAGGGTGCAATCAAAAATTATACCAACCACTGGGAGGATCATAAAAGGTGGTTGGAAAGAGAAAGAGTAGAAAGAGTCACAGGGCTTGGCATACTGTAGATGCCTGTCTCCAAGGCACTGGGTCTCTTGGTTACTGATGAGTTAATATATAACCCAGTCCTGAGATATTCATAAACAATCAGTCGACAATGAAAAACATTTTTTTCTAAATGATTGGGGAAAAGATAACTTCCCAATCACTATGCATAGTTATTCCAGCCAGAACTTTTTGGTTGGCCTGTGAATTTTACAGGTCATGAGATGGTATGCTATCCTATGATTTCACACTTTTTAGAATATGCTTATAATAGATACATAGCAGCTAAGATAAAATGAGTGTGTCATTTTCTTTCAGCACAAAATTCATCTTACTTGTACAGAAGAAGTAGAATAAAGACTTAGATATTACCATGTATGTTACTTTCTTAGACCCTGCAAACACAGTTGTTACATGTGCAAAAGAGGGGGCTGTTATTTGCCCTGGGAGAGTTGTTAGGCATATCAACAATTACAGGAACACATTCTTAGGGGTTTTTTAAATTCTTTTTTCTATTTCTAGACTAGAGTTTGGAGAGTAGAGGGAAAGGAATTTGATGTTGGCACAGGAGATGTTTGTGTTAAGTTTTACCTTGTGCCCAACCCTTTGAGCTGAGCCTTGAATGAAGAGATATGTCTATATAAACTTTGAAGGGATGAGGAGTCTCACAGTGGCAGAAACAGTGCTGTGTGTTCCACAGCATATATAGACAAAGGGAGATCGGTCTCAGAGAGAAATTCCTACTCCATCATGATGAAGCAGCATAGAGTAGAAATGTCAGTATGGTGTCTTCAGTGCATTATTCCAGATGGAGGGAAGTGTCTGGTGGCTGTGGAAACAATAGATATGTTAGGGACTAAACAATGTCCCATGGTGTTGGCCCTCCCTGAGAGCTCTGGAGCATAAGGCCCCAGGGAGAGGCCGGAGCATTCATGTCAATGGCAAAGTAGGCTATGCAATGCAGTATTTAACAAAAAAGCATGCCAAGGAGTAAGAGTTAGAAGTAGATTCTGGGAGGAATGATGCTTCCCATCAGACCTGAAACAGATGTAAACTGTCCTTACAGCTCCTATTAAAGAGTCCCCATTTTAAACTTAGACTCCATTGTAATGTTATTCAAACTAAATGAAAAGAACCAAAAGTTAGTAATTGCGCGTTAGCCAACTGAACCAGGTTTTATATTTTGGTTGCACCTCTGAACTGAACAAGGTAAGATTATTCACAATTATTTCTTTCTCTGAGCAATTGTTTTATTCTCTCTATTTAAAAGCATAATCAATAATAAAAATGCAACTTTTCTAAGTTATATTAAAAACTAAATGAATGGTTAGATAACTGCACTTAGGAGGACCAGGCCTAAGGGAAGTAGCGATGGTGAGGCAGACATTGGGGAAATATAAGAAAAACTAGACGTTTCTTGCAGTCATGATCCATTGTTTGTTAAACCAACCCTCAATAGGGTTTGGTCCACTGGGGATTAGCAATCACACAGTTAGAGCCTCTTCCTTGTAATGCCATATCCTATGATGTCAACTGTGGAAAAAACTGTGAAGTAGGGTATGTGTGCCTTTGTAATTCTAACATTGTTTATTTTACACCTGTCCCATGGTGGTCCCTTTTCATATTAGTTTTCCAGTGTTAATTTTTTACTGAAAAGTGTTAATGTATTCCTGACAAATCTTAGCAATGTATCATTCCATAATATTTCCCCATGCCAATGACTTATCCTCAGGAATCCATCAGGAGGAAGTTAACAATTAATTCTAACTAACGTATAAATTTCAGCATACACTTACCAAAAGGCAGAAACTTAATATTAGTGGATTAATATATTAAGGAGACAATAGGCAGGAAAACATTTCAGTTTGTAGATATTTTTGGATTTCCATTTATGAATGTATTTATCCATCAAATATGTATTGAATGGCTGCTATCAATCAGTATTATTCTAAGCACTGGATATATAATGGTGAATAAGATAATTCAGGAGCTTCTAGACGAGTTAAGGAAGAAGACAACAGTCAAGAAATGAACAAACAAAGAAAAAAATAATTTTGGATTACCTTAGTGCTATGAAAGAGGTAAACAAGATGTTGTAATCTGTGAATGATTGTGACGGGCTGCTTTAGATAAAATGGTCAGGTAGGGCTCCTTTCAGGATAGATGTTTGTAATAACTGAAGAAGTAAAAGGCTCCAACCATGTGAAGACCCACAAAAGAGTAATCTAGGTAGTGGCAACAGGACGTACAGTGTGCAATAACCCTGAGAAAATCATTCTTCAAGTTTTATAGAGAATAGATATGTAGAATTTAAGAGTGGACAGATAGATCAGTTAGGAAGCTAACCCAGTCATCTTGGACAGAGATACTGGAGTTTTGAATTAAGATTGTGGTACTTAAGATATATTTTGAAGGTAGAATTGACAAGATTTAGTTGTGGATTGATATGGAAGATGGGAGGGGAGCATGAATTAAGGAGAGATACATCAGGAGTGCTTTCAGCTGCAAGTAATATAATACCTGACCTTAGCGGTTTAACAAATGGTGGTTATCTTGCTCACTTAAGAAGTCTGGCAGTAAGCATTTGCTGGTAAGGGTTCTTTTGTTTACTATTGTCGTCAAAGATCCAAGCTGTTTTTCTGCTATTGAATCCTTCACTGGAGGAAATTTTACTCATATATTTCTGGCCTCTTTGTCACATGATAGCCAATCATAGCCCTAGGCATCATGCTCACCTACTGAAAGAAGGAAAATGTGAAGGATCTTAATGGCATGAGCTACATTTATCCTTTTGATCAGGACCACAAAAGCCACCCTGGAAGCTTTAAAAAAAACTCTAGTTCTGTTTTTCATTGTCCAGAATGTGGTCACATGGCAACCTATGGCTGCACACAGCAATGGGAATGTAGGTATCTTGGTTTCTAGACTACGGAGTGTAGAATAAGAAAAGAAAGGGAAGTTGGGCAAAGGATATGGTTGCCAATAACAGGGTCATCCATTGAAGGGTTAGTGGTGATGTCTAGTTTTGTTGCTTGAACAATCACATGGATGCCATTCAGAAAAGAAATAAGGAGGCAATAGGTTGGGAAAGGTGGTAAAATAAAAGTTTTGTTTTAGACATGATGTGAACATTCGAATTTGAGACATCTCTTAAATATCCACATGGAAATAAGACATGGTTCTGAAAATCAAAGGATAGGTTAGAGCTGGAGACTCTCTCAGCTTTAGCACAATATGCGTTCCATGCATGGGTTCCCAAAGTCTACTTCCCCCATTTAGAACAGGTCTTTTTTTTTTCCCTAATACAAGGAAAGAAGGAAGGAAGGAAGGGGGTAGTTATTAAGGAAAGAGTTTAAAAAATGGAAAGAAAGCAATGGGAAGAATATATCTGAGCAAACACTCAGATTACAGTTTTTGTAGGAAAATTATTTTGAGATTTTCGTTTTTCTTTTCAATAATGAAAAGTCTAGAAAAGTTTTAGTTATAGCTGGATAAAAGACATTTATAATTTATAAACATGTGTTTTGGAAATGATTAGTAATAGAATATGTGTTTTCTATTATGCATGTTTATATATATTTCTTTTTAAAATTTTTTATTTTTAATCATTTTGGATACCAAATAGTTGTACACATTTATGAGGTATACATGTGATATTTTGATGTAAGTGTACAATGTGTAATGATCAAATCAGGGTAATTGGGATATCCATCACCTCAAGCTTATATCATTTCTTTGTGCTAGGAACATTTCAACTCCACTGTTTCAGTTGTTTTGAAATATACAATAAATTATTAACCATAGTCACCCTATTGTGCTATCAAACACTAGATCTTATTCCTTCTAACTGTATTTTTGTACCCATTAACCATTTTATATGACCTATATTCTTATAGCAGATGAAATAAATAACATTTAATGCAGTTAAAGGCAAATGAAATTTAAAAGGGGCTATTATGTGAATTATACATATTTGTTCAACTAGTATACAAAGGTAGTATTTTTGGTGAATAACAACTTTTTAATTAGTTCAGGGAATGTTATATTGAGCCACAGGAATGAGAAAGTTATGCTTGTTCTACTTTTCCTAAATCTAACTGAAAAACAATATAAAAAACTTCACAAAACCCTCACCTAGTAGCATTTTCTTTTACAAAGCATTTTAATTTTAAGTATTATTGTTTTTCATTTTTATAGAATATGGGCATTTTGCAACTCCTTGTGCTTTTTTTGGTTTTTGCATTGAAAATACGTCCTACAATAAATCATTTTGACATTGAATTTTTCCATTTTCTCGTTTCTTCTCATCCCAGTTCACGGCTATTTGAAAAGAAAGAAAGAAATGAATGACAAATGAAAGCAATGAAAGAGAAAATAATCCCTAAATTCATCTTTGAAACTAATTTTGTATGTAGGCTCATACAAAAGAGTAAATGTTATGCATATTCAATCAAAATTATAAGACGATACTTATCAAACATTAGAGCACTTAAGATTATCTTTAGTATGTTTACAGGTTCGATATGGAAATGTGTAAAAAAATCACCCTTCTAAATGTGAGATATTTGATAGATTCTCTGAAGTTTCTTCCCAGTGGTCTCATTGCATGCTGCTGTATGGCTGCCCTCTTTTAGGGTCGTGAACACATCAATTTGCTCAAACATCAATGGTGAATATAACACTACATTTGGTCATTAGATATCTTCATTTATTTATTTATTCATGTATCAACAGTAATCAAGCATGTAATATGTCAAGACATCAGTGCTAGGGTATGGGGGTGTAGGTCTCTAGTTGACATCAAGAAATTTCAAGAATAGTAGGGTAGGCAACTATAATAGACTATATTAAGTTAAAATAAATTAAAAGCAACAGAGGTACCAAAAGTCCTAAAGGAGTCCAGAAAAAAAAATTAGTTCTGATACGGAATCTGGAAATTATAGAAGGGGTAATTTCATTGGAATGCTGTAAGCTTTGGATAATTGAAGATAAGGCACTATGTATTCCAGACATTTAAATGTGAAGGGATAATTTAAGCCAAGTTATTAAAAAAGGAAAAGTATATGGTGCCTTCAGAATGTAATGTAATTGGGCAAGACTAGGATATAAAGTATATTTATAGGCTGGAGAATGGGTGAAAGGTCTGCAGACATGGTTTGGGAACTCTGTAAAGAATTGGGATTTGATTGTATTTGTACAATGGTGAATAAATATTTTTTAACAATAGACAAACACTGTCCCTGTTGGCAGCATGTTCAGTGAAAAGAGCATCACTATAGTGTCACACATTTGTAGAATGTGGTCCAGATGCCATTTTCTGAATTATGATAGTGCCTGAACACTTCTCTGAGAACTTCATGGAACGTAGTAGCCTTATTATACTATAGGCATGAGGTCAAATGGACCCTATGTATAAGAACATGTAATACAAGGATCCAGAATTTTCCAAAGATAAAACTCAATGGTTTTGAAGATGCCTTGGAGACTAGATAAGAATTGTGGAAATGGTTAGTACAGTGTCTCTCAATACAATTTATACTGGGAATTGTTAAATATGTGCATTTTCTGTAGTGGGACATTAGAAATGTTTAAGTATGCAATAAATATGTATGTAAGAAAAAGAAGCTAGTTTCCCAGTGGGCCATATCTAGACCAGCTAGAATGTTTATGATGGCAGTGGAAAAAATTCTGAAGTCAGTGTGTGTCTGAAACTTTAAGAGGGAATAGTTTGTGGGCAAAGAGGGATTCGTGCAGTTGGAGCAGACTCTGTCCTTCCACACACCCCATACACCTCTACACAGCTTTGACATACTCATGTTTCTCAGGATTATGATTTTTAGGGAAGAACAAAAGACATTTTATCACAGAGACATCTTCAATCCCCATCTGAACCTGTCATAACCACAACCCTGTTTCGCTATAAAATGTAAAATGAGCCGTACCCTGTGGGAAAGTACAGAATGAATGGATATGTCCAAGCGTGTGAGCACTGCTTCTAATCTTTCTCTTCTCTGCAATCTTTCATCAGTAACAACAAAATTAAACTTAACTATATTAGCTCAAAATTTTTTTGAGTTTGGATGTATTTTTAGTTTTAATTTTATTTTTTGCAACTCTGTCATGGGAGGATTTTTTCAAGGAAACCACTAAGAAATAGAGTATTATACTTCCTTTTCTGTCATTTTGTTCACAAAGCAAATAAAACAAAATGAGTGTGCTTAGAACATACAATATTCCAGATAAAATTGAAACATTTAATAAAAAGAAATTAGCACTATTTCTTAGCTTCTAGGGCAGCCATTTTTGCTCAAATGAACAACAGTTCCTGTTATTCACATCCTTGTATAATTCTTTCCCTTTGAATCTGGACCTGCAACGTGTAATCAATGAAATGCAGCAGAAGTGATGCTGTTTAGTATCTATGGCTAGGATGGGTTTCTGGAACACTCTCTCTCTGGGAAGACAAGTGTCAAGAAATCTGAGAATTTTGAGGAAGCCCAAGCTGGTCATGAGGAAAGGCGTTGTGGAAAGGGAGTGATATTGGCTGCTGCAGACATCCATCCAGGGATATGCTCTATGCATAAAGGCACTGCCCCAGCTGACGCTAGTGGAGAAGAATCAAGTGTCAGGTATATTACTCCTGTGTGGTCAGTCTAGCCTTTCCAGCTTTGTATGCAACCACAAACCAGACACCATGCAGCAGAAATAAGTGGCTCCTTTTGTGCCCTGTCCAAACTTCTGACCCATAGTATCATGAGTAAAATAAAAAGGTTGCTTTTTATGCCACCAAGTTTTAGAGTCATTGATTACGCAGCAATGATTGACTGGGGGAGTTCCTAAAGCAATTATTTAGATTAACTTTGGAAGTATTTGGAGAAGAGTATAATGGGAATTTTAATTGGCAAAGGCAATTAAGAAAATAGACATTCTAATGTTAACTTTCCTGAGTAAGTTCAGGTCATGCTTTGCTAGAATAAAGAAAATTTTCTGAAAGTGTGAATTGTGGAGAGTAAATTTTTGGAAAAGAAAACTTTAAGAAAGTATAGGAATGTATGCATTTATTTTTGATTAAAAGCAATATTTTAAAAACTGTCAGTAAAATACGAGTTTAAGTTAGATACAACAATAGTATTCATTGTCTATATAACTATTGATTTACTAATTTTAAACAAAAAGTAATTACGAATTTATAAATAACATACATCTTTGAAAGGGTTTATTATTCCAAATAAGGTAGACAAGATAAAACAAACTTCTAAATTTAAATATTTTATGTGGTTGGGATTACAGTATTTAAAAATATAAGCAGATAAGCCTTCTCCCCACTGCCTGGTAGGGGCTTCAGGGACCACCCTGTCACCACATTTCCCTTTGCACTTAATCACATGTTGTAGAGGCAATGGGCCATCTCTAAACTCAATTTGAAGGGCCATGCCCCTGTTGTGAGCCTTGTTGGATTTAGCTACTGTGCAAGGAGTAAGAACTTCTATTGTGTGTCTCTTCTATCACATAAAGATTGCTAGAGTCAGGAAAAGTGAGGAGACACAGACACGATAGATGGAGAAGTTGCCTGCCACTGTGGTTTTTATGCTCTTTGCAGGTAAGTCTTGAGAAAATGAGGGAAAGAAGACAGGAGGCCCCACAAAGTTTAGGGTGTTTTAGGGATTAAAGAAAATTGATCTCTTTCCCGGAGCTCACAGACATCTTGGTTTTCCCAGTACCCTGCAATGGCACAGAACGTATCTTGTGAAGTTTACACAGGCCCCATGAAAAGTGTAGAGATCAGTTGGTAAACAGAGCTGATAGCCCACGTGGCTATCTTGTGGTGTTCCTGCCATGCTTGAGAGATCAGTGACTGTTGGCTCACACCCACCACATTGTTGAATCAGAATCACATGTACCACCGGTCTCTGGCCCAGAAGCAAAAACCATGGAGACAGAAGTGGCTGAGGCAAGGGGAAAGACAAGAGGAAAAGAACATTTGGAAAGTATACACCAAATCTGGGGACCTCACCCATATTTCCCAAAGAGCTTATGTAAATTTCCTCTGGAGGTAGAACCAGCGTGTGGGATTTGGGCAGTGTGACCAGGAAGATGGAGAGGGAAGTTGAGAATTTATTAGATCAGTCAGATTGAACTTGTTCAAAAAATAACCATGAATTGGACTAAATTTACCAAAAAGTGTGTAATTGAATTAATTGCAAGAAGACCGGCAGAAACATCAGGCACGACAATAATGTCAGTTAAAGAATTAAATATGCTGCCATTTTTTAAACCATTTTTTTTGTCTGTTAAAAACCTACAATTATTGTATAGCTGTCTCATTAAATTTAAATTTTTGTGGTCAATGCTACATGCCATCTTCCTATGCACATTAAATAAGATAAACGGCTGACTGGGGGAGGCAGAATGGCCCACAGGAGATGTCCACACTCTAATCCCCAAAGCCTGCAAATATGTTGCCTGACAAAAGGGACTTTGCAGATCTAGTTAAATTAAGGACCTTAAGATGGGGAGGTTGGACTGGGTTATCAAGGTAGGCCCAATCTAATCACCTGAGCCCTTAAAAGAGGAGAACCTTCTCAGGCTGGAGTCACAAGAGGAAAGAAAAAGAGATGCTACAGAAGGGGATGTTGCTGGGTTTAAAGATAGAAAAGGCCACGAGCCACGAAGGTTAGGCAGCCTCTAGAAGCTGGAAATAATCTTGGCTGACAGCCAGCAAGGAAATGGCACCCTCGATCCCTCAGCTGTGTGGAACTGAATTCTGCCAACAACCTGAATGAGCCTGGAGACAGATTTTTCTTAGCGCCTCCAGACAAGAGCCCAGGCCAGCTGACACCTTGATTCTGGCCTTGTAAGGTCTGGAGTAGAGAAACCAGCTGAGTCTTTCAGATTTATGACCTACAGAGGTGTGAGATAAATTTTTGTTGTTTCAAGTTTCTGAAAGTGGAGAAATTTGTTATGACAGCAATGGAAAACTAATATCCTAACAAAATATGGTTTTTGAACAAATTTTGAACTTAATACATGAAATATACTTAGTCCAGACCTTGGATGTAGGCAGCAAAAATAAATGTGCCCATAGATTAGTGGCTGCTTAGGACTGAGGTGAGGAGATGGGTTAGGGTGGGGGCAGGCAGTGACTGCTAATGGGTACTGCAGGGCAGCTCTCTGGGCAGCCTTAGACAGACCCAGTTCTCTTCTCTTTCTTGCTTGTAGCTCCTGAGAATAACTACAGAATGTGTTGGGAATGCAACATTCTGAGATAAGGAGGAGCTACTTGGAACAGCCCGGGCTCTGTTCTGTCCCTCCCAGTAACAGAATTTCCTTTACAGCTTTAGCCTAGCAAATCTTGTGACTCTCAAGGTATAAAAATGCAGGGTGGGCTGCTTTCTGGGGTCCCTCAGCTGCAGTGCATGTGCGGCATGCGCAGATGGCACTCCCTCCTCCCCTGGCAGCTTTCCTGAGCCTTGGAGGATGTACTCGTCCTGAATCCTAGACATCTGTCGTCCCTTGCTGCTTATCTATAAGCAATAAATCTGCTTTATGTAACTTGTTATGTGGGGGGTGTTCTGTCTCACCAGACTCAGACAAGTTGGTAAGCAGTGCACTTGCAAACCTGTGCTTGGTTTCTTCCTGGCTTCTTTTAGGGATGAGAAAATTGTTCTAAAATTAGATTATGATGATAGTTTCAAAGCTCTGTGAATATACTAAAAACCAAGGAATTGTACACTTTAACAGGGTGAATTTCATGGTATGTAAATTAAATTTTAATAGAATTGTATAAAAGACAAACAAAAACCTTAATGATACCTGCACACTTTTCAGTTTTGTAAAGACCAACATATAAAACCAGTGGTTTTACATACACACACACATAACCTCACACCCCGTACACGCACACGTTCCCAGTTGGCTTTCAACCTCCAAATAATTAAAGCTCTTTAAATTGCAGAATAGGTTAAATTACTCAATTAATAGAAATGACTAAATGAGTGAAAAACACTTATCATGGAGTCTGAATATATTTGCAATTACCACTCTCACCAATGGAAAAAGCATTCTTTTATTCCTTTTCCTTAGGGGACCAATTAAGTGAAAAAAATTACTAATTATTCTTCATAAGTGCCATCATGGACCTAATTCTAAATAAAGAGGTCCAGAAGATAATAATTTCGTCAGGGAGTGTGAACATCACAAACGTTGTATGTTTTTATCATTTTTTTAAATTTTTGAACTGGAAAGGAAAATTAAGTAGTATGATTCTCTTCATGTTACAGATAACTTCACACTAATTAAAAACATTTGGCATGCTTTGACAGGTTGTGTACACTAGGCTAAGAAAAACTCTAAATGATATTCATAAAGTTTTACTTTTAAGAAATCTCAGTGTATATGAACACAATGAATTGGCCCACAAGACTTGTGCTATTGAATGTTAAATGTGGGAACTTTTCTTTGAAACTCTTTGTCTTAATATGAAAAACTAGAGAACACAATAATGCCTATTTTCTGACAGCTTTCTAAAGTTATCACAATATATACTGAAACATCATTTTTAAAAAATTGTGTAAACACCTAAAAATGGTAGTGTTAGACTCTTAAGGGTTTAGTGCTACATGAATGATTTAAATCTTTATTTAATCTTGTCTTTTATGCCGAGAAGGAATTAAAAAGCTTTGAGGATAAGGCAGTATAATCTAATTTTAACTCCTTATTATTTTGATCATTGCTTCTCTTTCAAAAGCAGTATTTCTAAGTTACATTTCTTCTAAAAAGAAATGCAGAGGTTACATATACTTTATTTTCCCTTGGCATTTAAAATCCCTTAGGCTTTTGTTTGTGTTGGCTTCTTCTGCTTCTTTCCCTCCCCATACCATCTGTAATGCAAAACCTGTCATAGTGGCAGGTAATATATCCCTTACAACATAAACCATTTTAGAAATATCTTTGTAACCAATGATAAAATAAAACATAAAAAGCATGTAAATTGATTTAACATTTCTCCCAAAATAAGAACATTTTAGAATTCTGAATCTACTCTTGGGCATACTTTAGGTTTAGAAGATTCAAGGAATAAAAGAGAAAATTCTGTTGCTCAAATTTATTCTTCACCTTTTGAATAAATTTTTGAAAAATGTGATTGTTCCCGTTGTGAATTAAAAAAAACTCAAACAGGAAGATATTTTTAGAATTAAAAATATTTTGGACAAGTGCCATCTTTATCTTAAAGACAAATAAATGAAAAAGAAACAATATTTTGCCAAAATTTTATACTTAGGTACATATCATACTAGGATTAAATAAAAACAATATATGAATATATGAGATAATGTAAAGGCCTGAGAAAATATCTGAAATTCTGAGTTAGTTCATGATCAATATGGAACTGTTAGAAGTAACCCATGGTGCCGTTAAGAAAACAGTCAGAGGCTGCAAATTGTCTCGGCAAGGCAAAATCTTTACTTCTGATCAGAAGTGTGCACGGTGGCAGCAAGAGCAGCCTGCCAGCGCGTTCTACAGGGAAGTTCTTTACCTTTTTATCCCTAACGCAGACCTATGGCTGTGTCTCATCTCATTAGCTGGGATTTTGACCTCACAATCTTGTTCTTACCCAATTGGCTAAGGTGTTTTGCTAGGACAGAAAGGAAGGGGGTGGGTAGGGGTCTCCTTGTGTAGTAATTTGTTTACAGTTGGCAGGCAAGTCAGGCATAGAGTGTTACTTCCTGATACTTTGGCAGAAAAGATTAAGTCAAGGTTATCTCCCCCTACAGAACTGAGATAGATCTGAGAACAGAAATTACCATTAATTTTAAAATAAATTTACTATGAAGAGATTTATGATGTAAGGGCTTTTGCTGTAACAAGGTGCTATGAAGTCCACATGTCAACTGAATTTTGTTCAAAGGTTAACACAAAGATAGAGTTTGGCATATAATATTTAGATCACAAATGTGCTAAAATTATCCTAGTTTAATCTTGACTCCGTGCTGGAATGGTTTGTTTGCTCTAAGGGAGGCTGGTATCTGAGTTGAGGCTAAGTTGGCAATGAGATAAACCAAGTGCTTACTGCAGACTGAAGCACCACAAACTGAAAAAAGTCAATTGGAAGGTATTTATTAGAGGAAAAACAAGTTGAAGGCAACTACTCTTAATAAATTCCCAAATCAAATAAAAAAAAAAATCCAGAAATATTGAAGGAAGAAATAATGACTATAAATAGTGCAAGTCAGAACAATAGTAGAGAAGCCCCAGCGCAAATATTAGGTAAGCTTTAACTCATGTAGTGGGCATTCATGTAGTGCCCACTAGTAATATGCTAGGTAATGGGCAGAACAGTATTAATGAAGAAAAATACAAAGTTGACTTGTTCAGAAGAAAGAAATCCTTCACCTGGAACATGAAATACCAGAAGTACTGTTTACTTCTAAAAGGCTTGAGGATCAAGTCAGCAGCATATCTGATGAGCGAGAGAGAATAAGCCAAAACTGACTACTGGCAGATTGTTGGAAAAAGTGAGTCTATGAATGTCAAAGCAAAATATAATCAATAACTGAAAAATTATTGATCTAGGACTCCTTTATTCATCCCATTAATAAAGAAACATTGTTGTTGAATCTAGAGCGGGATTGAACCTACAGGTATGAATTGAGTGGGTTAGAAGTGAAGTATGACATCTAGGTAAGACAATGCAGATGACAAAAATAAAGCTTGTTTTGGTCTGTGTACAAATATTAATAATAATAATGAATGAATTCATAAATTAAAGAAGTTAGCAAGTATTAGGTATCTACCATGTGATCAATCATGTGTTAGGTGCTGTGGGGACATTACTCTAGATAATGTAAACAGACACAGATAAAAAATACCTAAAAAATTATATAAAATTAGATATTAAGTGTTTTAAGTGTGTGGTACAGACCAAAATATAGGCATTCAATAGGAGAGTCTAGTGCTTTATGGAGCATTAGTGTAAGGTTTATTGGACACCTAGAGTGATGGGAAATAGGAGGCTTCTCTTGTACTTGAAGAATTTGAAGAAGTTAAACTTGAAAAAATGAATGGAGGGAAGGGACGAAAGTATATGCAAAGCCACTAAAATAGTGTCAGTCAGTTAGAAAGTACTTCGGAGTTGTATGCAATGAAATAAGAAGTTGGCTGAGGAATTTCAGGGCATGGTGCTCCTCAAATGGTGGGATGAAAGCTCTGGGCTTGATTTATGTGAAATAAGAAAGAAGTAAATTAGAGACTTGGCACAAATGACTTGTGAAAACATTAGTCTGAAATGTAGACTTAAGTTTGGGAGAAGATTTTGACAGAGAAAGAGTTGCTGATCTTGACAGAAAATAAGCAAGGCAGATGAAAGAAAACAGCTGAGAAATAAAATTCAAATAAATGTTTATTGTAACAACAGATAGCTTGACGTCAAAAAGACATGCCACAAGTGTATTTCAAAATGTATATGCTAATTTCAATGTAGAGATTGAACCTAGATAACTATGAAACTATTTTCGATATTAAAAAAATAAATTTATAGTTGTTTTTTTGACCAGGTAATTCCATATGTATTTTTCCTTTGGAGGGCCATGTTTGATATAAGCAATGGCATTGCACTTTTTATTAATGGCAAAGTGATTTCAATTGTTAAATATCATAATTTAATCGTTTTTGGGCACTATGGGAAATTTGAGCATTGTTGACACTTTTGTAAAAATTTGTTAGGTAGTGTGATTAAAGTTAAATGGGAGTTGAACATTTACGTCCACACAAAAACCTGCACATGATTGTTTATAGCAGCTTTATCCATAATTGCCAAAATTTGGAAGCAACTAAGATGTCCTTTAGTAGATGAATGGATAAACTGTGGTCCTTCCATGCAATGGGATACTAGTTAGTACTAAAAAGAAATGAGCTTTCAAGCCACAAGAACACATCAAGAAACCATAATGCTTATTACTAAGTGAAAGATGTCCATAAGAAAAGACTATACAACTGAACGATTCTGAGTATATGACATTCTGGAACAAGGAAAGCTATGGAGACAATGAAAAGTTTGGTTCTGGGGGGAGGAAGGGATGAACAGATGGAGTACCAGGGATCTTTAAGTCAGTGAAACCATTCTGTATGATATTACAAAAGTATTGTAATGTAATTACACTTTTGTCAAAGCCCATAGCATGTACAACACAAACAGTGAACCCTAATGAAAACTATAAACTTTGGTTGATAATGATGTTCCAATATTGGCTGTTCAGTTGTTAACAAATGTACCAACTGATGAGAGATGTTGATAGTGTGGAAGGCTCTGTGTGTGTGTGTGTGTGTGTGTGGCAGGGGGAGATGGTGGTATTTGGGAACTCTATGTACTTTCTGATTAATTGTATTGTGAACCTGAAACTTCCTTTTTAAAAAAAGTCTATTAATGAAAAAAAAAAGTTGGTGACCTTAGCGGGGTTGATTTTTGAATAATAGATGTGTTTTATTTGGTACTTTGGTAAATGGCTTAGTAAAACATAACCATGTCAAAGAAAAAAATGAATAGTTGCAGAGATTGCAAAATATCAATCCAACATCCATTCACCACTTTTTTCCTTGCTGACAATACCACAATTTTGTTGGAAATGGTAAAGGATCCAGTTAAAAAACTACATTTCCCAAAGGCCTTTGCAGCTTTGACTGGCACCAAGGCTTTGTTAGGTGGGATTTGTTGCCTGGGGAAATACCTCACAAGAAAGCTCCTCAAACATGAGCACCTCGAGAGGCATGCTGTTTTGTTTTGTCTGGTCTGTGGCTTTTTTGTGTGTGTGTCTGCAGTTGTCCTCTTCATGATTAAAATGGGCATGTGATGCTGGAGGAAAAGTAGTAATCTTGTGACCACAAGGCAACTATAAGGAAAAGATGAAGACAATCAAAATGCCTTGGCTCTGAGATCCTTCAGCAATGAAACTAATTCCAGAATCCACCCCAGTCCAAAAACACATTTACTTTAAGCACTGTTTTGAAGGTTTCTGTTTTGGCCCAAGGCAATTTCCAGTTGATGTACACACACTGACATGAGACTGCTCTTCACAGCCGTGGCGTCCCAGGTAGAATACCCACCCCCTGGATCATTACATTCTTATCAACAGAAGATCTGTGCTTCACTTAGGCATTCTTCACGATCTATCTATCTACATTTGTATTTATCATCTATATCTTTCTGTCTCTGTCTCTCTTTCTCTCTCTCTCTCTGTGTATATATATTCTTTTCAACTTAATTATATTTTTCTATGAGAATAAAATTGCTTTTAAAACTAATGAAAAGCATTGGCCATTTATATCATCTTCATATTTATTATTTAGAGCACACTGTTTAGATAGGTAGGTAGATAGATATGTAGGTAGGTAGGTAGATAGATTGATACAGATAATGCCCCACATCTTTATACCAGTTTGTTCTTTTTTCACATAAATTATCTCATTTAACCACAAAAAATTATCTTCCCTTATTTAATACAACTGATTCTATTCTAAAGCTAGAACTAACTTGTCATGAATATTTTCTCTTGAGAGAGGCTGAAAACTACAAGCTACTTTGGATTTAAAAGTTTCTGAGCTCTTCCTTTGATTGCCAAAACTTCTATTTATCCAAGTTAAAGTATTCACCTTACCATTGAGTCATATAATACTATCGCTAGAAGGTATCTGGAAGATAATTTCACCAGCTAATTATTTAATTTACTAATTCATTCACTTATAAATGGTATTACATACCTCAATTGTAAGTACTGGGCATTCAGAAATAGAAACATACACTATTCCATCCCTTAGTGATCTTAATATCAGTAAGGATGCAGCAAAGTAAAACCCATCACAATACAGTGTGATAATTCTAATAAAACTGTTGCTGATAGTTATTTATTCAGCAGCTTATACTATTCGGGCAGTATTCTAAGTGCTTCCCATGTATTTTCTCAGTTGACTTTGTGAAATTTTAACTACTATTAGCACCATTTATCAGATAAGAAAAGTTATTTAGAGAGATAAACAAATTTTCTAGTTGACACACAGCTTCTAGGTGACAAGGCAGGGTTTGCAATTCGTGGTTCTGTCTGATTGTGGTGTCAGAGATGCATAGAGTGCCCTCCCCTTGTGAGGGGAAAAAGGACCACAGGGTGAGAATTCAAATAAGACTGCTGTTTACCGTGACCTACACACTGGGAAGAAAATGGAGGGAATGTTCTCTAGCCAGTATCAAGGCAAATGTCATCCTCCAGTTTCTTAATATCTCTTAGTATTTACAACTGAAAGCCATGTCCAAAAATTGCCCAGTTTCAGAAGAACAGGGATCTGTGACACTTAGGCGGAAAGAAAGCTTGTGATACAGACTGGAGGGGGGAGGAAATCTGGAGTCGTAAATGAGCAAACTTCAAAACAGCTGGGAATGCTGATAATGTACACGTGGCAGATGCCTCAGTTTTGCCCGGGAAAAGATTTTGTAAAGTTACTTTAACTTCATTTTTTTCCCCTAACTCTGACTTGTAATTATCTCTGTTACTGGAAGGGGACAATTTTTTTTTCTCTGATCCTCTCCATTTTGTGGTGTTAGAAGCCAGATATTTATATCTATGGAATCATCAGTTTATTAATATTTGTCATCAACCAGCTCAGCAAAAGAGAGCTGAGGGAGGGGATTAAAAGGGAAGGGGAGGAAGATCCTTAGTGGGTTCCACTTCACACCCTGGTCTCCAGATTGGTGTGAAGCTCTTTAGAGAGATGACTCTGATGTTTTGAGTCTCTCTTTGTAGACTTGGTCAGTCCTTTCCCTGATGAGTGAAAGTGCCAGAGAGTGGAGAAAATCGAGATGTTCTCTTCGATGGTTTTGATTTCACTTGCAAATGTTATCACTCAATTTGTGTCTACCAAACATCTAGCAATCACTGTTATCTGTGACCCCATTCACAAACATCACTAATTAAATATCTTTACATATATTAATCTGTATTTTAAAAATTCCAATTCCTTTTAAAGTACTTCAATTCTCTGATTTTTAAATAAATCTTTCCTAGATACTAAATAATTTTTAGAATTTAATAAATTAGTCATATGAACACAGTGAACCTAAATTCTCTTAGATGTTACAATACTGTTCACAAATTGAAAAACTTCACCATAAATTCTGAAGTCCAAATCAATTACTCAATTCAACTTTTATATTTTAGTAACAATGCTGTTAACTTAAAAGGCCAAATTCTTTTTGCTTCATATAATATAGGCATTGAAACACATATATTTATATAGATTAAAAGTCCTTCACATGTTTTTGTCAGCTCTCTCACAGAATTTTGTTATTATAACGAGTTTCTAAGGCATGTGAAGTAAAAGGCTCAACAACTATAATTCTGTTATTTAGAATTTTTATGTTACCTTTTCTTTTTGTAAGGTACCATTGTGAACTCATGTCTTCATAAATTAGATATTTTTTAATTATAGAAAGTCTTTATTCATCTTCGGATGCTCAAATTGTCAACGCTTCATTCAGTGGGAGTCTTTTTCTGTGTACCTTTGATATGATTCCATCAACCTTGGAAACGTATTCTTTCTGGCACCAGAATATGTTCCAGATGCACCTTGGACAGATGGATTTATCATAAGCTTGTTTTTATATTATGATATAAAATATCTATGCATTTAATATATTATGTTGTTTATACTGCAGTATTTATATTGTTCCAGTGCTTACTATGTATGACTCCAAATGATTCTCTCAGGTGGTATTATCTGGACCCAATAGCAGTCAAAATCTTTAGACTTCCTATAAGGAAATTCAGAAGATGATACCTCTCTTGGAATTTCTCACGACTAGTAGAAAACAGTATATGCAGATACATGCTGTAAGGTTTGATCAAAAATGTCCTTTTGAACAATGTGACAAAATCCAACTTTACCTCACACGCCTTTGCTTTTATTCTTATTTTAACAACAAGAATCCTTAGTGTGAAATCCAAAATTTCAGAGAGCATTGGAAAATATATATACCCATTTCCATAATAAATTTTGACTTCCAAAAATTAATTAACAATGCTAGGAAAGATTAACAAAGTGTATCTAAATATTAAATAAAATAAAATACTATTTTATAGATTCTGTTTATAGATTCCAATTTTTAGAGTATTGACGGTTTGTTAAATCCTAAATGTTTAAACCTGTCACAGTCCAGTCCACAGCTGGACTTTGAAGTGTTGGCCCAGTTCTTGGGCTCCTGGCTTGGAAGAATCGCAAGCTGGGCCTGCACAACAGAGAGACATGACAGACGCTCAACAAGAATGTGTGAAAGATTTATTGGAAGTAGTGACGCTATAAGATGGTATAGGAGAGGAAAGCAAAGACGTCTCCTAAGGGGAAATGGGTCTATCTCCGCTAGTGGAGAAGATGCTGTCTACTTCTATGTTTTCCTTTTTATATGCTTTATGTTTAGGTAAAGGTGAGTTATAATTAGGACTGAATTCTTTTCTATGTTTGGACATGACTTAAAGGTTATGCTACACGTGCTGTGGGGAAAGTTCCACTTCCCTTCTCTGACTGGTGGCCAGTGTTCCATGGCCTGATTACCCCGTTCTTTAAGACTGAAATAACTGTTTCCCTTGGTTATTTTTCTGTAACCATTTCCTCCTTATTGTTTTTCTATAACTGCTTTCTCCTTCTGTTTTTCTGATTTCCATTACGTCTCATTTGTTTTTCTGTCCCTAATATACCTTAAAACATTTCAATGACAATTCCAAATTCCTATTACATTTCGTAAGACTTTATCTACTTTGTTTCAGTGAAGAAAAACAAATATTTGCAGGAAACTAGATTATGCTGTGTCCCAAATTCTCTATTTTGTATTACTAGTAACTGTGCTTATTTCCATAAAGAAAAACAAATATTCTTCTAAAACAATTAAAGGTAAAACAATAAACTTTTCAGTTTTATTAAACAATGTGTAATTTTTAATCACATTTTAAAATTTAATGGAATTGAACATTCACCTTTAAAAGTAGCAAACATGTTTTAGGAAAACATTTTTTAGAAAAACAAAAAGATTCATAAATAAATCTTTAACAAATGGATGGGGGATGGGGGAGATATCAACCCCTCCCACCTTTCTAAAATCCAAACTTTTGCTTTTAGAAGATTTAAAACTGACTCTTGAAAAAATAAAGACCTTTTAGCCTTGGATTACTTAATCCTTTTATCACTTTCCTGGCCTGGAGCCTGCCCTTATCACCCCATTAGTTAAATTTCTTTCTAAATATAAGATTGTGCTTTTAAAAAGAGAATTTTTAAATTAACAAGTTCAATTCTCAAAATTTTTAGCTTCATAAAAATGATTCACAGCCATTCTGTCTTTTTAGCTAGAAACACATACATTTAAGCAAAGAACGTAAACAGAAGTCTTCATGTTTTCACCAACAGAATGTCTTGTTTTCCATTTTCTAAAAACTGCTTTGGGAAGCAGCTGTGCTGGGTATGCCCAGCTTGGCATCCTGTATCCATCCATCCTTCTTCACCTTGTCTTGCTCCAGGACGCTGACTTACTGCCACGTCAACGGGAATTTTCCTCTCCCTCCGATTGGCCAATGGGAATCCCAGCAGATGGTCAGAGAAGGGGGGTAGTGAGGTGAAGGCATTTATTTCTCCAAATCCCTTTAAGGTCTCCTCAGGAGAGAGGTGTCCCTCCAGACCTTTCCTTCATGCCCTTCTCCCTCCTTGTCCTGGTAACTGAAGTGGTGACTTTCTAGAGGAAAGTCACAATGTTAACCTTCTGCTTGGAAAGCAACAAGCTCCAAATCCTCTTTAAAGGAAAATAAACTCTTGCAGACCTCAAAGAGTGAATAAAATTATTTTTACTATGTTATATAAGTATACAAAAATACAAAAACATGAATCTAGGTATAAATTCTTCATGGACATGACTTATGTAAAACAAAAAAAATACAAATTTAGTTACAAATTAAATAGAAATAAAATTATAAATCAATTAAAATGGAATTCAAGGTGTTACTTAAACTTGATGAATAATGTGCTGAAATTACATCACCCCTCTTGGATTTGTATTTTACTGCTGTTCACGCTTCTCTAGAATTCACTGCACTCCTTCTGCCATGCAGGAGGGGAGTCACATGAGTCTTCCAATCATTTTGTATGGATTTTCTTTGAAACTTTCACTTGTACCTTACCATATGACCTTCACTTACTGCAAATAAATTATTTTGCCTGCTTTTTTGAGCCTCTTTTATTTTCTCTGTAGCTTGTGGCAATTAAACTGGTGCTAGTTGGAGAGTTTTGTTGTTTAAATCACAGTCCTAATTGCAGCTGCTGAAATTGTGCATCAGTGGTTGGGTATAAGGTGGTCATCAGAATGATCCCAAATATATAACCAAAACTAAAATTACAAATTACATATCTGAAACTCCCAAAGATCCCTGATAATATATATCCTCAGACCTTGTCTTGATAAATGCTTGCATAGGTTATTATAACCGCCTCCTACTTATCAGCATCCACTTTGCTCCTCTGAAATTCATGTTCTGTACCGAAGACCCCCACCTAACCAGACTGATTCCATATCACTCACAACTTTGACTTTCATGTTTTAAGTAAATACCAGAGAGAGAGAGAGAGGGAGAGAGAGAGAGAGACTGACTTCCTCGTGTCATGAAGATGAGAGCAAATGTACTACTTCTTGGGGTAAAGCCAGTTAGCAAACACAGATGGCCCAAGATCTCTCTCAATCTTTTAAAACCTTTCCAGTCTGAGCTCAGCCTGACTTCCGGTGTCTCTCCCCTATTGCGGTTGCTTTGGATAAAGTCCTCCTTGCCTATTTAGCTTTGTCCGGTGCAATTTTTGCTTTGACACTGTACAGAAGAATCTTGATACGTGGAGAAATGACGAGTGGCTTAGCAGAAATAGTGGCAAAGTAAGTGCAGAGGGAAACGTGTTGGGGAATTTGAAAGTTGAATTAACATGACTTAAGAAATGACCAAATGATATTGATAAAGAAGATAAAAGAGATGAGGGTGATCCTACTTTTCTGTTCTGGTTAACCAGGTGAGTGGTGAAAACAGGATCTTTGGAGTTTACTATATGGACCTTCTTAAGTTTGCTTTGCTGGATGTTTTCACAGGGAATCTAAAATTGGACTTATAAATGTCTCTTGAGGCTAGAAAGCCAAGCCAAGAGCTTGCTATCAGATTTCACCTGTTGAACCTATAGATTTGGGCAAATTCGTGTCTCTCAATGTCCTCATAATATCCTACTTCCTGGATCTACCAAGAAGTAACCTTCCTTACTGATCTGTATGGCTGAGAACCCTATAAACCAGGTACTGGTCCATTTTTCTCAAGAGAACATTGTGAGCATTGGATCCAGAAACCACTTTTGTACCATAGAAGTGTCTGGTTATATTGAATTAAATCAAAAACAATCTCAAATATGAAATTCCCAATAAAGCCTTGGTTGCATACACGATTTTGCCAATTATGTCTTGATAACAAAGGAGGACATATTCTCATTAAGCTTATGCAAATGATTATATTTCCATGAAATTAAGAATACTAAGTAAGATTTCCTCACTTCTGAACAGGGTAAGCAGAGAGATTATAATACTGTTTAAAAATGTTTTATTTCAATTTATAGAAGTATGGTCTCCAAAAATTTTGAGTTATAGATAGCTTAAGAGAAATGAGGAGTTCCTAGAATCCAAAAAATGTAACATTAAGACATCAACACTTGTTGTCTCTTGTCTTTTTGACAATAGTCACCCTAAATGGTTTGAGGTGATATCTCAATGTGGTTTAGATTTGCCTTTCCCTCATGATTAGTGACATTGAGCACTTTTTATCACCTCACACCTGTCAGGATGGCTACTATCAAAAAGACAAGAGATAACAAGTGTTGGCAAGGGGGTAGAGAAAAGGGAACCCTTGTACACCATTGGTCAGGATGTCAGTTGGTACAGCCGTTATGGACAACACTATGGAAGTTCCACAAAAAATTAAAAATAGAACTATCATATGATCCAACAATCCCACTTCTGGGTATATATATATAACCAAAGGAAATAAAATCAGTACCTTGAAGAGATATCTGCACCCTCATGTTCATTGCAGTGTTATTTACAATACCCAAAATATAGAAAAAATCTAAGTGTCTGTATTTGGAGAAATAGATAAAGAATATGTGGTATATATATGTACAATGATATATTATTGTACCATGAAAAGGAAGGAAATCCTGCAATTTGCTACAACACAGATGAACTTGGAGAACATTGTGCTAAATGATATAAACCAGACACAGTAAGACAAATATTGTATGATGGCATTTGTATGTAGACTTTGAAAAAGTTGAACTCATTGAAGCAGAGAATAGAACAGTGGTCACCAGAGGCTGGGGGGCTGGGGGGCTGGGGGGCTGGGGGGCTGGGGAAAATGGGGAAATGCCGGTCAAAGGGTACAAACTTTCAGTTATAACATAAGTTCATGGGATCTAATATACAGCATGGTGACTACAGCTAATAATACCCTATTGTTTACTTGAAATTTGATAAAAGAGCAGATTTTCAGTGTCCTCACCACACACATACACACACACACTCACACACACACAGAGGTAACTGCAGGTGGTGCTGGATGTGTTAATTAATTTGACAGAAGTAATCAGTACACATTGTGTACGTATATCAAATCATCATATTCTGCACCTTGAATATATATAATTTTTGTCAATTAAATGTTTTAAAATAAAAAGAAAAGAGAAAATTCAAGCTCAAAATGTAAAAAAAAAGGCATCAATATTCCAAACAGAAACTGCAATTATCCCTCATCATTTCACTGGGTCCTGTGTAATGTATTCTTGCTCCACTCGATCTTGGGTTAATTGTCTCATGAAAACGCCTGCTTAGCACCTGGAGCTCTGTAAATCCTGACTCAGTCCACTGGCATGGTCTCAAAGTTGTTTAAGTGGTAACATCAGGAACCTATTCTCCAAAGTCCCTGACGGTTTTTCCCTGCAGGGTTCTGAGACAGCTCCTTGTTGAAGTACTCAGGCCAGTGGCTGATGCAAGAGCTTTCAGGAAAGCGTTAGAATATAAGCTATCTTTAGATGATTAATGACCTAAAATTACTTTCGTTATCTTTTGCTGATAATATTCAAAACGGAAGATCTGGTGTGAGTTCATTTTAAGAACAATGAAACAGAGAAATATGGTTATTTCTGTAGTGTGCAAAACAAAATAAAGTCAATCCCCCAAATGTTTGCCCCCGTATTTCCAAAGAAGAGTGCATATTACATCTAATTTACAGGAATGAGTGAGTATAAGTTTTACAGAAGAAGAAATCTTCAGCTTAACATATAATAACCCAAGATAATATACTAAGTGAATAACTAGAATACATTAATAATGTATCAGGATAATCAAGTAAAGAGATTCTGAAAGTCTGGAGTAGATCTTAAATATCTGTATATTAATAAAACTCCATAGATGTCAGATGTGAATCCCTAACTAATAACCATCAGTTTAGAAGATGCCAGATTCAAATTAAAAAATAAAATTTGTGACCAAGTTAACATTTTAAAATATAATTCAATTTATAACTGATAACACTGTACTATTGCTGTCTAACATCAAGCAAAGCAGCACCAAGATTTTGGCAAATAGAAACGTAACATGGACAACAAGGGCATTGACAATTCTCTAGGATATTTTCATACAACCTATAATTTATAAAATACTTAAATTAATAATATTTTATCTATGCCAAGTTAACCTAAAAATGTTAAGCATCTCTTCTGACTTGATGACATTTCTCATGCAACTTATTAACAGTACAATATTAAATAAACCTAATTACTTCAAACATCTCTCTTTTTTCCCACGAGGTGAAAGAGAAAATCCTTTATGATTTTTCCAGGGACCCTTCAAAAGACAGTTATAGTTGTAATAGATATCATCTGGGATTAGATTTTTGGGGAAGTAAAATATCAAAAGCTGTAAGGCTATTTGAACACTAGATTAAAATAAGATCATGGGTTACTGAGAAACAAGTTGGCTACTCATTTAACTAAGCAGCAATAAAATACTTTAAAAGTAAATATTGGAGCTAACATGATTTCAAAGAACCTTAGTTATTTTTCATATGGGAGGAAATTTGCTTTCTTAAACAATCAAGGACATGATAAATTCAATATAAAGCAAAGGAAATTATTATGATAAGATATACAATATTTGTTTATAAGTCAGATTACTCAAAAGATAAAGAAAAAATTTTACAAAATTTTTTTCAGAGTAGACCAATAGGAGAATTTTGTAATATTAACAGAGAGAAAACCGAATTCTAGCTTTGCAGTAAGTATACTGCTTTATGCTAAAGGTATTTTTGAAAGTCTTATAAATATATAAATCCATCATGCCATAGCCAGCTTTGAAAATGACAAATTCCCTTTCTGAGAATATTCTACAACTTTCTATATTCAATTAGGGTTTGTTCTATAGTTTCTTCTTTCTATTTCTGGAACAACCAGTTAACTTACTTTAGGACAAAACTACTCTCTTTTTAACAACAAAAAAAATGACCCAGCATACCTTGCATTCACAGTTGTACCTCTCTGCAACTATCGCTCTTCAAAGGACTCATTAATTGATTATGATTTTTACTACAATAACCTCTTTCACAGAGAAAATTGGAAGGTGGATAATTGTGGAATGTTTGTCATACATCAGCATTTTGGGGTAGATTGGCAGAGTTTATAAACACGTATCTTTCAACTCTGCTAAATAAGGATAATAATTGAACATACGTAATGGAGTTCTGAGAATTCAGAGATATAAAATACATAAAACACTTCAAATTGTCTGGAATATAGTAAAGACTCAAAAAATGTCAGGTAGACTCAGCTACGTCCCCAGTAGCCATCCTCTTCTTCATCCTTGATAGCAGAACCTCAGATTTGTCCATGTACTTGGGGTGGTAATATGCAAGTCTAGGTCGCCAATCGTGACTGGGAAACCCAATTATGGTAATATAATTACTTTCGATGTTAAATGATTTAGGATGAATATGGACTCAGTTTCACCTCATAAAATATAATAATAAGTCTGTTGGGCTACTGGTAAATAATTTTTTTGTGATAAAAGTAGGCCTATGAGAAAAAAATTGCCTTGGGATAAACTCTATGAGACTATGGTGGCTGATTTATTTTTGATTCCTCTGAGAGCAAATTTCAGGATGAATGTCAGGATCCTAGAGTTTCAAGAAAGGTGGAAATCACCCAGGTAAAAGATGAACTTGTAGAGCCTCCTGTGACTGATTTGCCAGTCGATGTTTAAGTGAGATAGTAAATATTTTTTGAGCCAATTTTAATCAAGCATTTTGTTACTGTGGCCAAAAGTAATCTAACTTAAACAACACGATGCCTATGATACTACCTAGTGGCTAAATGAATGCTTCCAAATGTAAAAACTATAAGATCAGGTAACTTCCAAGGGGTGACATGCTCCCCCATGAATATAGAACTTGGAGAAGTGTGGAGCGGTACAGATATCCTTCAGAATCTATGTTGGAACGTGCTGTGAGTCTGCCGTCACATTCCAGGTAGTTATGCAGAGCAATCCTCTATCCTTTATTCTGGAGCATTATGTTTTGACTAATATAAATCTTTCAGACTTGTTTTCACCTTACACTTGTAATTTAGAAGAAGAGACTTTGTCTAAGCCAAGTTTGGAAAAGACTATGTTTCCTATTTTGTTCCTAAAATTGAACAGGAAATTTTATTTGGGTCATGCAAAGAAAAGCTTTTTAATTCTCTAGGTTCTAGAGATATCTATAGTCGGAGAAAGAAAGAAGAAGAAAGAAAGAAAGAAAGAAAGAAAGAAAGAAAGAAAGAAAGAAAGAAAGAAAGAAAGAAAGGAGGGAGGGAGGGAGGGAGGGAGGGAGGGAGGGAGGGAGGGAGGGAAAAAGAAAAGAAAAAGAAAAGAAAAGAAAAGAAAAGAAAAGAAAAAGGAAAAGGAAAATCCCCGGAAAACAACAACAAAAAAACAAAGATGAACCACAGTTTTGGGCCATCTCTCAACTCATTATCCTGACAATGACTCTCACTCTCACCTGCCAAAGCAAAAGAAAATATATGATTTAAGTTAGGCATTATAGGTTAGTATTTATTACTAGCCTGTATTGTTCTTTAATAATTTCCCATGTCTGTTCTCTGTCAAGTCTATAAGGTACCCTTAGCGTTACTTGGTTACAGTTGTCTAGTGTGAGCATGCTTTGATTTGTCCCAGACAGTACTGGCTTTTACCTGTTGAAATTAGATAATTAAAAATATAAATTTCATTGTCAACAGTGTCCCAGTTTGGGTAACTCATATATGATCATTGTGAAGGAAAATATTAACAGTAGGACTTTAACCTCTTTCCTCGCTAATTGGATGCAAAAAAAAAAAAAAGATCTCATCAAATTCTCTTGTGTTTATGTTAATGAAACTTTCTGGCAAGCACACTAATGGTGTTCACTATCAGAAAAAGCAGAGTCTTTATCTATGAAATGTATTTGGTCACATAATCTGGTCTACCTAGGGGGCTTATTGTAAACAAAACTGGAATTTATTAATTTATCAGGGCATGACTTCCTGGAAAATGTCATCTTGGCCTTTTAATTGATGGAGGTATAAATTGGAGATGTTTTATAACCAAAATGTCTCCTTTTAGGAAAACAATATCCTGTATGCATAGCTTTGAACTTTGAATATGAAAGCGGAACCAGCATAGTGCATCCTAATGTAATAAGGATGGACCCCATGCCATGAGCTGCGGTGATGGTCTTGAACTTCTGCATACATTGCTTATGTCTTGTAATTGCCTGTATACTTTGAATTATCAGTAATTCCTTTGAATATGATTTAATAATCAGACATCTGGTATTATCTTAACCACCATATAATATCTTAATACGGCCCCCCCATGCTTCTGTAGAACCTACTACTGTATTCTTGAAAAAATAAAAAAGGCATTCATCACAAAAATGACCTTCCAACCTAATGGAACCTTCAAGTAGGGTCAGAGATGAGTCTATAAATATATTTTAATCTTAAGTAAAATTAAATATAACCCATAAATGTGGTCATATTCTTAACTATTTTATTTATATCAACACAATTCCATATAAATGATAGTCTATCTTGATTTGCTGTCATATTTTCCTTTGGTTAATAAGAAAAATCAGAAAAAGTTAAGTATTAAACAACCCATGAAATTTATTTCATAGTTAATATTTCACATTGTGTGATCTCTAGGAATACACAGTAAAAGGAGATGTCTTCTGGCAAATATCTGTGAAATACTGCTAGCAAAAAGCATTTTTGTGTTTTTTTTACTATCTATAGGTACCTAAAATAACAGGCTGCTCATAGGCTGGCAGGGTAATCAGAGGTTTGACCTCACAGTGATAGAGGATGCTGAGAATTTGACATGAGAAAGTGCTACTCGGCAGTGGTTTGGCTGCCCTTGGTGTTCCAGAGTCCCAGGTAGAATTTTTGGTTCCAGTACCAGGTTAGGCGTTTTAAGGTACTGCCCTAAGAAGTACAGAGGAAAAAGTTAGTGGCAACGTCGGTAGTGGTGCTGTCGTCTTCTCGTGGACACCACAAGGAAACCTCATCATCTCAAATAAGAGGCGTGGGCAGCACACAAATCATGCTTGATGTATCATTTTTCCCAAATGATATATTTTACTTCAGTTGAGATCCTTCTCTCTCTAAATGACATATATTTAATTATTTTAAAACTAAAATTATTGAGAATATTCCTATATTCTCAACTTTTTCTGTTAAAAAAATAAAGTATTTTAAAAACTAAAAAAAAAAAAACCCTAAAATTATTGTTATTGTAGTTCTGGTGTCAGCAAACATTTTTTGTAAGGTGCAGATAGTAAATATTTCAGGCTTGAGGCCATATAATCTCTTGCAACTACTTAACTCTGCCATAGTAGTGCAAATGCGGCCTTAAATGATACAAAACCAAATGTTCACAGCTGTGTTTTAATACAACTTTATTCATAAAACAGAGCTATTGTTTGCCAAACTCATTGTTTGCCAAACTCTGCTCTATGCACATCAACATACTACATTTCATAATAAGAATTCATTATATATTTATACTTACTTATTTTTGTCTAGTTTGCTTTCAAAACAAATACAAAAAAGTCATACATTGACCAATAAATGAGATACTTGTTTGACTTCTTTTACTTAACTGATTATCAGTTAGAATAACAGAAAACTTTGTTTTCAGAGCCAGTTTAACTCTCCAGAACTTGAAGTTTAGCCCAGAAGGAGTGAGCAGATAAGGTTCACTGTGTCAATTGAAAGGCCACTTGTCATTTCCTGAAATTTCACTTTTGGTAATTGATCACCTGGTATCTTGAAGGCTTTCCTGTTTTCAAGATTCCCTTACAAATGCTTAGCTCTGAAGGAAGCAATAATTTAAAGCAGTTAGAGAAAGATCACCAACAGCTCTGTGAGTCTAAGACAGGGTCCGTGGAAGTAGAAGAGAAAATTAATAGGTAACTGAGAATAAAAGTGATCTTTATTACCAAATTCAAATTTTACTTGAGTTTTTTTATCCTTTTGTTTGAAAAGGGAATGTTTAACTGAATTGCAGAATCATGTGATCATGGCATTTTAATTCTGGAAGGGAACTTAAGAATAAGCTAGTTCAACCTCTCCATTTTAAAAATGAGGAAGCAGATCTATAAATTAAAATACATTGAAATATAATCCATGGGAAAGAATCTTTCTGTGTTTATTACTGTTCATGCATAGCCAAAAATGCTCCTTAGAAAGTACATTTGTAATCTAAGTAGTGACTCGAATTGCTTTTTATAGAGTGGCAACTGGGAACCAGGATGAAACTGAAAATCTGTCTTTCCAGTAAAATGGTATTTCAGTGATTCAGATAGGACTTTTTGACAGCACAGTGAGACTGGCTTTGGTTGGTTCACAGGACTGAAATGTTAGCTATATAACTAATGCTTTAGGATTTAATTATTACATCAATTTCTTTAAAAGGAATAATGCAACACTTTCACTTTGGGAACTGAGCTTTAGATAAAAGAAAGGAAGAAAAGAACTTTAGTTCTTGTAGTTTAGCAGTATTTTATGCTACTTACCATTTCATGTTTAAGTTTCTGGATTTCTGCATATTGATGACATAAGGCAGCATTATCAGAACCACAAGGACCATCAGAGGGCTTATCATTATCTGTGGGGCAGGCTGGGTGACAGCAGAGAAGTAGAGCATTGCACTCAACTTCTATTCATGCATAGAATCTTCCAAGATAAGCCTGGAGCTTACCAGCAAGTGGCACCTGCTAATCTAGTAGAAACTCTCATACCCGGGCAACCTCATGATAGCATTTAGCAACCAGTTTATGAATATAAAAATTAACTTAGTAAGTAGGCGATTCCAAGCATAAACGCCCCTTCATAAAATACAACAACCTTGTAAAGTTTCAAAGTTAGGGTTAAACTAACAACTATTTGAATGATGAAGTGAAATCCACTGGATCTGGTTTGTGGTAACCTCCCTAATCTATGGTGCCTGTTCGTGCATAGTCACTTCCACCTGTGCTGTCATGATGCACACAACAGGGCTTTTCCAGCCCTGGCCACAAGGTGCACTCCTAATTCAAAGGCTGTAACCAATGACTTCTGGAGTCTGTAAAAAGGATAACTTAGGCCAATGTAATTACTATTTGGGGAATTAGAAATAGAAAAATTGAGAAGTTGGCCAATTGAGCTCATAGCCGTGTGCAAACTTAGGTAATGAAGGAGTGGTTGGTATGGAAATATAACAGAGTAGACACGCAGAAAGAAGCAGAACCATCATGAAGAAGAGGGAGTTTTCAGCTTTCGGAAGCACAAAGTTCCTGCCAGATTCCCAATTCACAGATTCAGATAGGTGAGGTGTGGGGTTCCTGTTTTGAATTTCCTTCTGTCTCACTTCTTCGCCTAACTCTTTGCCAAAACTCCCTTTTGCTCCTGATCCTAAGAGAACCGAATGAAGCTCTATGCTTTAAAACTGAAAAAAGGCCCATACGGTTCAAATACAAAGGGAAACCCCATCATAAAAGGAGGGAGATAAATCACCTAACCTCATGCTATCATCAGTTATTAATGATGCCTTTCAATTTTATTAGGTGTTTTGATTCTCCAATGCTTTCATTCTATTATTCACTTATTTTCACAAACCATTTCCATTTTTTTCTTTGGCCTTAGAGTCATGGAACTCCAAAGCAGTACTGGCATCAAATATGTGGTAGTATTCAATAAAGTTGTTTAAAGATATGAGAAATAGAGAGAAGTTGCAGTTGACTTCCAAATCTAAAAAAAAAAAAAGAATGTTTTTAAAAGCAGCCTATTCTCAACATTTTACAAAATCTGCTATAATGTAGGTAACAAATCAAGAGAGAGATTTTAGTGTGAAGAGAAAGGTCTCTATTATATCACCTTCCTAGCTCTATACCTAGAAATCTTACAGTTTCATATTACCAAGAAGATGATTGGGCCTTTTGCTTGTGGACAAATTTACTATATATTTAAAAACATCTCATATGAGTTTTTCTCTGTTTTCTCTTCCCTATGGCCTCCATCATAAGCGATCAGGAAATAGAGTTAAGATCTTATAGGGTTAATCATCTCAGCCTTCTCTTCTAACACACAAGGCTGATTATTTTTATCATCACTTAGGAGCCCTATCGCATTCAGCCTGCTAGTATTGAGTTTGGGCTTAGATAAAGTGGAGAACTTACTAGAGCTATAGACTTAACAGTTCTATAAACTGTAAATTGTGTACTTCAACTCAGCTAGATCCAAAGTCTGGATGGGGAGTGTCGTAACTCAAGATAACATAAAAGAAAGTGGTTTTGGGGTGCATTTTTTTCCTTACAAAGCTTGTGTTGGAGAGTTGGAGGGGTACTGAGCTAAACCAGAATCAGACATTCCTGGGTTCCCTAGACAAATACCTCTAACAGTGTCCCTGGTCCCACCATAACTCCTAACATTTGCTCATTCTATTAGTTCATTTAAAAGCTTTTTGCTGAATATAACACAGTCAAAACTGACATTAGTTAGATTCCACAGGTGATTGCTAGAGTGACAATTGTGTAACTTAAACATTCCCTTTGAAAATCCCTCAGGAAATCTACATATTGGAGACTGACATATGATTTATCAATAATTTTAACCCTCAGTTTTCTCTCCAGCATTGAAACAGATCACTGTGCTTTTTTAGCTGAGCACCCAATGAATTACCTTGCATTTAGGGGACGTGCTGTAAGAAAACTATATGCCTTTAATTCCATGGAATCACATTCCAAAGTTGAGATGCTCATAATATGAATAGTCTGAGGAAGCTGAGCATGGTTGAGGTAAACACTGATTCAGTTATCCCTCTTATATTCACCTTAGGGAGGTGCTCATGGATTAGAAGGTGGGCAACATCTTCATTCTTCAAGTTTCTACCCTGCTTTCTCTCTCCCGCATATAATTACATTTACCTATGTTGAACATGCACATGATATAATTTCACTGTACAAATAACATGGATAGCACTATTCTAAAATCTGTGAGGAAAAATAAAGAAATATAAGATACAGTCTGCTCTTTGGAGAGAAAATATGTGCAAACATGAAGTAAGTAACCAAGATTAAAAAAGAATTTATAGTTAATTTATGCAAGAAAAAAATGACATAGAAAATATATTCAACATAGCTTCAGAAATGGATGTTGCCAGATGTCAAAGAAAAACCCAAGTGATGTGTTGGCCCTTTGCTCTGAAGAGGCCCCAAAAAAGATGGTGGCCCTTCTTGGTCATTTATGGTCATAACTTGGCACTACTTGCTTATTAAATTCTACTCTTTGCTAATATCTAGGCCAACATGCTTGGCCACATTTGGAATTCTGATCAATTTTCTTTGGCACATGGACTAGCTGCTTTTATCACATTCTGCTCCTTCCAGCCTGTGAGAATCACATCCAATCTCGGGAACTGACATCTAGCACCAGATAGTTTTTAAGCCCCTACTCACTATTTCATCCATTCTCTCCATTTCGAGTTAACTTCTCACTGGGTAGAAAACAGTCAGGATCCTGAGTGACAGGATGGCGTATTTTGGTAACAGAGTCTGGAGACAGACTCCCTGGGTTTGAATCAATCCCCTAACACATGTTAGACACGTAACTTAACTTCATTGCCAAGTCACTCAGACTCTCTACCCGTTAGTTACCTCATCTATAAAATAAGCATAATAACAAAATCTACCTATTAGGAGTTATATGAGATTTACTGATTACTGAGTAATCTTTGTAAAGGACTGTTAAATAAATATCTTTCTACTAACTTCTAAATGTTGACTCTGGTTGATATTATTCTCTATGTAACTAAAATACTGAACACTGCTGAAAATCATAACTATCTGCTAATGGTAGGTAAAACTCACAGAGGCACTTTACATACTGAAATAACTTAGTTTATTGTTTGATACGCCATTTATTCATTTCATTATGCATTCTTTGCTAAAAGTCATGCTTATCTATTTATTGATTATTTTCCCTTCATCCTTGTTGTTGTTAACAAGATACAGTTACTTTCTTCAACTGACACGATCTTCTTCATTCTGAAGAACACATATCAGGCATCCTCTCTTTCAAAAAGCTGTCTCTAAAGTCTCTCTGTCTTGGTGAATTATTCTATTCTCTGCCTACACTTTCCTGGATAAACTTTGTCATGACATTTTCCACATTATATAGAAATGATCAGTTTGGGAAGTTGTAAGTAGACTGAGAGACTCTCCAAGAGAAGGTGATCTCGTTTTCTCATTTGTATCCTCGACAGATTTTGCAGTGCCTGGCATGTAAAGGACTATTAATTAGTGCTTGCCAAACTGAACTTGACCTTTGCTATAATCACAAAAATTACAGAGAGCATTAAGAGAGCTTGCAAGATCAGTGGCTGCACGTACAAAGGCATGCTTGTTATCACAGAGAATGCTTTTCACACAAATCAATGCAGAACTCCTGCAAGAGAATGGAGCCAGGAACAAAACAACGTTGTATATATTTCTTACTGTAAAATTACATTCCACCTAAAATGAGTGGGTGAGGTGTACAGATTTTCTCTAGAACGGCTTATGGACTATTCAGCCCTCCTTTACAAATTATCCTCCAAAGAGCTTATATCTCTTCAGGAATCCTGGTTTCTGGACTTTTTTCAGTGTTAATTGTGATATAAAATAACTCTCTCTTACAACCACGCTATAAAATGCTCAGTCTTTCTTGTTCAAGTGATTATTTATGCTAATCATAGTCATTGGATTGAAATGGATGAGAAGAAATATACAAAAGATAACAACTGAACATTTTAACAGTATGTGTTAAACATTAGAAAAAGGTAAGAAGAGCATAAAAAGATGTGTTTAACAATGTAATCAGATGACAAAGATATTTCAATTATCTTAAAGAAAGTACAGACCTTTTTTTAAAATAGCTTATAGCACATGTCAAAAGGCAGAAAAGAGTAATGATTTAGAAAAGGCACATTTTAAACAATCAATGAAAAGGCCATCACCAAGCCACAAAGGTTTAGGTCAGATATGAAAGCAGGGATGAGATTTCCTATATAAATACTTCACAGAAGTGAATAACTCAGAATCAAAAAATCATGAATGGTCACTTGGAAATGTATTTGTCTAGATTATAAATTACAAATCTGACATGAAGTCTTGTATTGACTTTTATTATTTCTCAAAGATCTTATTTTTCATATCAATTAAATGTTTTACCCCATATATCATAAGAATTCTTTAAAATCTATAAAATTATTAAATTTTATAATCATGTTTAATAAGGTAACCATATTTTAAAAATGAATATGTTATAATTATATTTAATGTATTAAAATTTTGGTTGGATTTGACTTTATTAAAGTTGATACATTCCTGTTCAATTTTCATAAAAACTTTCAATAACTGTAATATGCCAGTGTTCATAAAGTGAAAATAGTCAAAGGGGAAGTACAAAATAAGTACATTTTACATTTTTATTACTTCTTATTATACATTTCCTTTTGAAGTCAGACCAAAGTGCCCTTCATAAAATTTTGGGGGTCTGGCTACAGACTTACATGGGAATCAGATTTATTAGATTTGTAATTTGCTTAGTTTTATTTATTGCTAGTCTATTAAATTACCTCAAGTTAGTTGCATCAGACCAAGCTGATGAATGACTCACAACCTCTAAGTGGTGTGTGGTTTTCTGACTCTTCAAAGGAGCTCAGAAATTCCTGGGGAGTTTTCAGCCACAGGCCCAAGGAGGTCTGGGCTCATACTGGAACCCGTATTCCACCGATGTGCTCAATTCTGAAGATTTTGTGTCAGTGGCAAATGGGAGCTCTAGTTTATTCAGAGTTCCACAGTACTTTGAATAATAACCAACACAATAGCCATCTCCTGGATGTTACTCCTAGGAGCACACAGTCCCCAGGTGGCGATGACTTCCTCAGGAATGACTGTGATGCTCTGGTGTTGAAATAAACCCCGGTGGTTCAGGGAGAAACAGGCTAGGATTCAAAAGCTGAAGGCCAAATATGACTTAGTTGACCTCATCCAGCTCCACCATCTCGGGTGTGATTTGATTCCTCCGCCCTGGGTGAGAGAGAGCATTCCACGTGTTGCATTGAGGCAATGGCAGCTACACAAGGAGTCTTTTTTCTCCTTCCTGTCACCTAGTTTCTCATCTGTCATGCAGCCATATGAGAGGCTGTGGACTAATACAACATTTATTATGGTCAGCAAAATAGAAGTGAGAAGAACATTTTTGTCTTGCTGGCCAAAGAACTGTCTTTTAGAGAGCAGCCTGTCTTTTTCTTTCTTCTTTGGTCAGATTTAAGGCCAGTTGTCATACTAAGTGTTTTATAACTTGCTGACTCTGTAAGTTCTAGAAAACCTAAATACCTCTAAAACTTTCAAAAATATTTTTCACGTGTAAAGGTTGAACTTTTTTGGAGCGTGGCCATGTTGAGAGTTCAACCATAGAATCACTGACAGAGAAACGTTTGGTCTTACTCTTTGGAACATAGACATGGCCACGTGGAAGGCTGTGTGGGAGGCACATTGAGGAAGGTTGAGGAGTTGCCCTCACTCACACAGCTGTCTGCTAGCTGTCTCTCATCTGCCAGCAGATATGGGGAGTAAATACACCAGCTTCCACGAATCAAAGGACATGTAGCCCCAGCCTTTGAGTGGTTCCTAAAAGCCTCCTAAAATTTTGCATGTGACATAAGGTACATGTCTCCTTCTGAAGGGAACTGAATATGGGTGGTACAGGCGTGAGGTGTGAGGGGATTACAGTGAGAAATATCTCCTGTCTGCTTTTCCTCCTGGCCTGGTATCCTGAAATTGGGCTAAATCCATGTTCAATCAGCTCTTAATTAAAACACATCCAAAACAAGATGCTAACTTGTGTGGACTAATCTCAGATGAAAAGGCTGGATGTGCCTGTGCTAAAATATCAATGGAGAATCTTAAATATTTTATTAAGTAAGATCGAATTAATAAAACCAGTTCTGTGGATTCCTGGAAGTGAGACTTGCAATAAAATGTCAGCAGGCACAGATCGCAAAAGAGAAATATTAAAAACAAAAACAAAATCAAAAAGAGGGAAGGAGAGGAGGGAGTAAAGTGAGAGCCCCTAAAGAGAATATCCAAGGTCAGAAAGGCGAGAGGAGAGTCTCGTGGTTAGAAACCACCGACAGCGAAAGAACATAAGACAAACGGGGAGCTAAAACTGGCCAAAGAACAGACAAAGCCAAAACAAGTTAGCTATTTATATCATAGTCCAGAAAGAACATTTATTATTAAAGCAAGAAAATTAAATTATATCAATCCACGTACTAGAATGAGGTTTAAAAATAGCTCAATGCAGAGACAACCCATGGAAGTATGGTGGATGGCTTAGAAGGAACACAAACTTAGGTATTCTCTAACTGCTATGCAAGGGGCTGGTTCAGTCCTATAAATTACCTGCTGCTGTGGCACACAGCAGAATGTGAGTGTAGTGATTAACTTGAATCGAAAAACCCTGAGCTGCTGCAAATATGGGGGCAGATGGTGTGTTAAAGCTGTGATGTAGGAAGGTTTGAGCTGGTCACGTTTCTGTGTAATGAGGGAATCTGTTTTTATAATAGATTGTACTGTAAATAAGAAGCTACCCTTCCCTCAATGTAATTCCACCCCAGTCTGCAGAAGGAGCAGAATTTAAATCTCCCTACATCTGCAGCCAAGAAGAGTGCCAGATGAGTATGTATAAATACAAACCTACAGATCCAATACATAAAGAGTAGAGCTATTTTTCAGTAATATATATACAGAGAAGCCAGTGGCTAGTATAGCTTACATACATATAAGCACCCTTAGCTGTACTGTGATCAAATTTATACCATGGAGCAAGTATAAAAGCAGAACGCAGGAATAAGAGCACCAAAAGAATCAGGTGTTAGCCTGTCCAGAGGCCAGGAGGCAGAAAACCAGCCAAACACAGAAGAAAGTAAATCTTGACCCTATCAGAAGAGAGACTAGCTAAGGGCTTCAACATGTTCCTCAGTGAGGAAGAGTTAGCTAACGTTAATGTTAGAGCTCCCCTCTGTAGCCTATATATCGAAGAGGCAGCCTGTACCCACCAGGACAGCTGTGCTGGTTGTTACAATATTTACTGGTTGGGAAATAGCATCTGTCCTGAGCCACCCAGTGCCACAAGCTTCCTTTGCTGTACCAGTCCCTTTCCCTATACCAACTCCTTGCTGGCTGCTGTTCTGACTGGTCATTGTCTCTGTAAGTCAGACCTGTAAAAATCTCCCTTCCCAGGTACTTCTACTGTTGATTCTCCCTGGTGACTTTGGAAGGACACCTGCCTGTTCCCTACCTTCCTCCTCCATTCAGCCCTGGTGGCCCCTAGCGGGCACTGACAGAGGCCACCAAAAAACTCACCAAAATACTATCAGGGCTCCTGCGGAACTGTGCCCACCACTGCCCACGCACTAGATCTCTTGTAGTCCTGGAAGGACTTCATTGGCAGAGACAAGGCCCTTGACAGGGGTGGTGGGAACTTGCTGAGCAAAAGGCCATTGTCAACTGTTGTTAAATATTTTCAACACCATTGCTGTTATGTCTGCTGTACTAGTAACTTAAATGTCATTCTCCATCAGATTGTAGAGAAACGTTTGCATGTCATGATGAAGAGTGTGAGCTTTGGGGTCAGATTTCCTGGTTTTAAGTTAGCTTTATTAATTGTGTACATCCTCAGCATGGTTACTCAGCCTCTTTAATTTTCACTTGCTTCACTCATAGCATGGGAATAATGCCGTTTATTAAGTCAAGATTGTTGGGAGGAGTGAATGTGATAACCACACAGAGCGATGAGCAGAGTGACGGGTGGGTTAAGTTTTTGCTGCTGTTGACTGGGCAGCATTACTACTGCTACTATTACTGGGGACCTCATACACCACCAGCAGGGGTTGGGCGCTGTCCTGCCAGTGCCCAAGATTTTGGCCTGGGTGTGACATGGAGACAAGGCCAGGGGGTCTATATCAACGTTCAGTATTATCAACAATCCTTTCTGCAAGCACAAAGGTTTTATTTCTGGGATTTCTTGCATGTTATTTCTCAAGCTGTGTCTTTAGCCCCTTTAACCTATCCAGGTTGTTGTTGCTTTCCACTGCAACAATGCTGCCTGATATTTGTAAGATTTCTTGGGAAATAGCTTTTTCATTGTGTCAGTGATCAATTTTTCCACTAAAGTCTTTTGGGAAAATTCTCTTTTAGGAAATGCTTGTTGTTACAAGAATCTCTTGCTTCTGTCCTGTCTTGTTGATATACTATAGATTATCCCTGGTTTTGTATGCCATTTTCAGGGGTGGACATTTTGTGTTAAAGATAAACATGTCCTCTTTCTTCCAACTTCTGCCCTGCATTTGACCACCATCACCACCCACAGAGCCAGGCAACATACGACTGACCACAGATCGCTGTGTCACACCAAACTTCATGATTTTATTTATATGGCACAGAAGGCCATGTCTTTGTGGAATTGTTTGCTGAGGATATTCTTGGATATGTATGTCTTAGGGGACCTGCTCTCAACTCCACTCATTCAAACCAGCATAGAATTACAGGATATTTTAGAGACAGAGGAGTACATTAGAGATAATAAAATCTAGCTATTTTATGCCTATTGAAGTAATCCCTTTCTTAATATCTGTGACAATTGGTCATTGTGCGTCTCCTTAAAAATGTCTAAAATATCTCACCATATATATATATATATACATATATATATACACACACATTCATCATAGTGAATATATTCACCTTAATATCAGAATGTTTTTCTTACATTGAAGTATGTCTTTCAGTAATTTAAACTCAAGCAATAGAGACCTTAGTCTAACCTCTGTCCTAAATCATCTCTATAACATAGATAACCAGGCTTTATCATTCTAGTCTGTAACCTTTCTTTCAAGAAAAGTATTTTGTTGTTGTTGTTGTTGTTGTTGTTGTTTTTAACTCTAGTAGATGCTGAAAACAGGCTGGAGCATTGAAAACACCCAAGGCAGATTTTCTGCCCTCAAGGGATTAATAGTCCACTAGGAAAGGTAGACAGACACATAAGCAAACTGCCTTGATTACAGGGTGGGAAAGATAGTACAAAATGAAGGGGCAGCGTATAATAACTCCATAGAATGGGAATACCACTTGGCCCTGAGTAATCGTGGAAGGCTTTATGAAGAAATGAGGTCTCTAGGGAGCCATAAAGGAGTAAAAAATGATCTGGACAGGGAGGAGAGAGCTATAGAGAATAAGGAATCTAGAGGGTGCAACATAAGCAAAGGCACAGACAGATAAACAACACCAAGACTTCAGAGAAGAACAAGCACTTCAGAGTTGCTGAAAAATAAAGTCAAAAGTAGACACTTTGCCCTTGGGCTTCAATCTCTTACAGTCAACTTTCTCTGCCTCATAGCCACATGGGGGTCCTATAGCACTGCAAACTCTATATTCCATGTCAAACAGAAGTCATAATCTTCCCAAAGGTTGCTCTTCCTTCTGCTTTTCTATCTTAATTAATGGCACCAACACCATGACTAAAGTACAGGTTGGAGAGTCATCTCTGCAGACTCAGCCACTTCTATTTGACTGGTTACAGATGGGTTACTTTACTTCTCTCACCTTTAAAACCTTATTTGCAAAATGGATATAAACAAAAGTACCCCATTTCACTGAATTACTAGAAGTATGAAATGAGCATCCCCTGAGTGGGATAACATAGCACCTTGCCCGTAAGTTCAATAAATTAAATGATTAGCATTATTTATATTAATGATAATAATATTAATATTAATACAAATTGTTAATATTAATAAAACTGATATTTAACCATTTATTCTAGTTAAAGCCAGGACAGAAGCAGAAACTCTTGTCACTTCTTTGTTGACCTCCAGTTCCCAAAATGAATGCGTAGTATGCAAATGCTCCTACTTAGTGGGAAAATGCTCCTACTTCTGAATTTTTTTTGTTGTTCTTTTTTTTTTTTATTACCATGATGAGTTCTTCTCTAATATACATACACATAATCCTGTTGCTTTTGGCCAGTATGGGATCTTTAGATGTATTTTCCTTAAAGGACACACCATGCCAGGGTCCATTAATCAGCTTGTTTTAGAAGCACTTTCCAGTTTGTGCTTACTTCTAAGACAACGTGTGATCCAAATTATTAAAAGAGCACCAACTGTAGAAACAATTACAAGTGATAAGGTACTCCTGAGAATGTGAACATTCTTTAAAGTAAAGCTTTCCCTTGACAGAAGCTTTTAACAGTGTTTTTAAAATCAAACTTAAGCAATACTCTTTCCTCTTTGAGTCCTTTTTTGTGTTATATCCCATTTCAAAGCACACTTTATTTGGAGTGATAACCTTGGATGTAACTGACTGGTTACAGTCTGCTTAAATCTTGCCCATAGCTCCTCACTGCTTATTAGATGGAGTGAAAGCTCTGGGGCACAGCGTACAAGGTGGTTCATGATTTCTCAACCATGCCCCTTCTGCGCTTTCGGTCTTATTCCTGACATTCTAGGCTTTGCATTGCACTTCCATGTTCCTAAACTGCTTATAGTACTCAACATACACTCTGCTCCTTCCCACTTCATACCTGATCCCCTGAGTGTGGTGTGGGGGCCTTCATTTATTTCACAGCTTAACCCCTACTCATTCAACAAGATTTGGTTGGGGACATTGTGTGGAATTTGTTTTTCTCCAAACCTTTTACAATCTGCTGCCTCTACATTCCATAGTGCATCCGCTATTATGCCTCTCTCTCCAACTGTGTATGGCGGTAACTGTTGCAGTTATTTTTCACACTATTATAGTCTTCATTTTACCAAAGAGTTCTTTTTTCTAATTTAGTCATAGGCCTCCTGTTAAATAAATAGTAACACCTTTAAGTCTTTGTCTGTATTTTGACTATGTCTAAGAAGCTTCTCTCATATAAGCCCAGAAAATAGACATCACTTGGCTTTCATATTATTCCTCTTGGGCACAATCAGCCTTTTCATTTTCTTAGCAATTCTTTCATTTTGCAGATTAGACCTTTACATTATTAGCTTAAAATTATATATTTACATGCCCATTTTCCTTCTAGAATGTGAGGTTATTCAAGGACATAGGCCCTTTTGTTTAATTTTATCCCTCCAACTCCTACGGCAATGCCTAGATGAAAGAATATTAGTTGAAATTAAAAGTATCATAATAATGAAACAGGGATAACACTTTGCATGTATAGCCACATATCTATTGAGTACCTCAGTCAGAAAGGCAAGCATAAACCAAACACTTTAGGTCAATGTAACAAAGTCCATGCATGACCAAATCTCCTTCAAATCAAGACCAACTATGAATGCTCATGTTTTCTGCTGGAAACTGCCTTACATGCAAATCTAAACTAAAATCTATGTGTGTAAAGCTAAGCTTTCCAAAAAGGTCACTACTATGAGATAAGAATTCTGTGTCTTTAAGTTGTGCTTAAAAACCTGGATGAAAGAATGCTGACTATTGACTAAAAATACATCATTAAAGTTCTGCTTAGCAAATAGAAAATTTAATTTAAGAAAACCACTATTGTCTTTCCCCAGAAATCACTCCCTTGGTTTGACAAGTAATTCTCCTCAGTTCTCAGTGCATTAAATGTATTATTGAGCTACCTTACATGATTTAACACTAAATAAACAATCGCTGCGTGCAGAGTAAAGAGCAGAATGTAATTTTTTCTGAAGGTAACTTGTCCCTAGATGCTATGGGTCAAAAACAGTGAGATCTTTCTATGTGTTTTGGGAGTGTTAATGAGTCTTCTGGCTCAGCCTCCTATTCTACCTGCTTGGCACCTCCTGTGCTTCCCTACCTGCCCTCCCGTTCCCATAACTGCTGCTTTAGTGAAGTCCAGTTGCAGTGGGGAATACAACTGCCCGTTGCTATTTACAGGCGATATTTAATGTGGGCATGGGGCGAGGGGAAGAAAGGATTTAAGGTTTTTTTTTTCCTTTCCCCACATTCAACATATGTAAAAACTTATTCTTCTTCCAAGGAAAAGTAGAGGCTGTGGTAGTACTCATTCACCCCTTTTTAAAAAGGGTGCAAAACCCTACACTGTCACTACATAACTGAAACACCAGCTCTCTCCACAAAATGTAGTACTGCATCTCTCTGAAAGTGCTTTCTAACCTTACTCTCTCCTCTCAACTTTCCCCTGATTAGAAATTAGAACATTAATCCCATTTGATAAACTTCAATTCTCTTGGAAACTGCTTATCTTATTCTACCACCTATACTGTTATTTATCTTATTTCTCCAAGGTTCTTTTGCCGATGTGGTAATAGATAATTGGATAAACCCATCTTGGCTGATTTGATAGAAAATTTATTATCCTTTTCAATTTAAATAATGTCTCAAGTTAGCTAAAGAGCACTTAAGGGCACTAAAAGGGCTAATGAGGTTGGAATTTGTAAAGACAAAACAGGACTTTGATAGTTATTTTTGGTCTAGAGGACCTCTTGGCTCCTTCAACTTGTGCCATGTTGACAGCAGCTGTCTTTTCCTATTCAAAACAAGGCCAGGGAAAAAAGGCCACTAAGTGCCCCTTTCAGTTATCTCAGAATGGTGTCTGCTTGTTGGCCCTGCCTTGGTGCTCTTCCCAGGTCTGCAGGCAGGGATAACCCAGAGGTTAAAGGGTTTGGGACAGGGCACTCCGAAGGCTTTTGCCTTTAATGGAGTGGATTTTCCTCCTTCTCATAAATCAGAAAGGCTCCCACAAAGATTTTAGAATAGTCCGTTTCACCCCTGTGTGAGAGAGAAATGTTAGGTTCATTAATCTTTTCCTGAGTAAAAGATTTAAAAGAAAAGTGCAAGGGTCCCACATAGGCACTTCATAGATAAATGCATGGAGTAGAATTTGGAATCATATACTTAGTTGTAATGTAAAATTCAGAAGCCATTAAAACACTCTAAGTACAGGCTGATATCAATACTTCATTTCATTTCAAGAAGGAGGGACAGGAAATAAATATCTGCATGAAAGACATTGCCAGGAGCTGAGAATAGGGAAACAGCAAAGCAGGAGCTCCCTGCTCTCCTGGAGTCTACATTCTACTGAATGTAGAATTCTAAAAAATTTTATTAGGTGTTTTGTGCTATTAGGGAATTGTTTGTTTAAAAAGAAGATGAGATTATGAAATTAATAGAACAGTGGATACACATTTAAAATTATTAAGGTGTGTGAAGGAAGAAAAAGAAAGGCTTAGGGTACTAGAAAACTTTATTCGAAAATCTCAAAAGAATAAAAATGAAAAAGAATGTAGTTGCATCACCTACATGGACTTGAAATATTACCAATGCTATAAAATCACAAAAGTGAAATTATGAATTTTAAAATAATTCTAATGCAAAATTCAACATATTAGAAGCTGAAAATAAGTGGACCCCTGGGTTTCCCTGTGGAGAATAAAAAAATACATAAGAAAAATCTACTTTCAACTTTAAATAATTTTTTTTCTTCAATTGATTTGCATTTCTAAACTCTTCTATTTAGCTGAATCTGTTATGATTTTAAATTTTACTTTACTGAAAAAGGTCATTAGTTTGGTTACTAGTAACTTTGGTTTTCTGTTTTACTTCTTGAGTTTAATGTATTTAAGCCTTCTTGAGTTTAAGCCTTGTCAACACTGATAGACAAGGTCTTATGCTATTTCTAAATATCAACTGTCCCCATTCTTTGGTGATCCATAACTTTTTTTCCTGTATTTTCACTCCTTTCATGCTTTTTAACAGTGCATGGATTGGCCAAGTAAAAATTCCATTTATCTGCAAACTGTCAACACAGTAAATAAGCTTTGCCATCTGCTTTGCTGCCAAAGGTTTTTGGTTGGGCATATTGGATGGGGACCTCTCACTTTGATGATAGCAGCTGACAGTACAAAAGAAAGAGAACCATGTTCACCTGTCTGATCTCCACATCCCTGATAGGATGGAATGAAAACCAGGTCTGCCATTCAAACTTGTACAGTGTTTGTTGTTAAGAAGATGTAGCAAATAAAGGTCCATTCCCTCATTTAGGGTCATACTGCTTATTAAACTAAAGCAGCAAAATTAGAATTTGAACAGACGCGTCTTTTCTGATCCTAAGATTGTCTCTCTAAGCCTCTCAGTCATAACTAAGTCATGAGAGTCTAAAGTTATTTGTAAGAAGAAATTATGAATATTTTGAGTTCCATTTTTGTTATAGAACATTGTTTCTACCACACCAGTGATATCATCATTCTATCTAACTTAACCCTTAGACAAAAGATAAGTAGGAAATAATAACCATTATTTTCATAGTTTATAATATTTATATAGTTTACAATATTTTATAGCTTTACAGTTTAAATGTTATTGTATTCTAGTTAAATTTATTTGAGTTTTTGTTTTGATTTAAGATATTTCCAAGATCAATGCTGCTTAAATTAAAATTCAGGTGAGAATAAAACATTTTCTGGAAAATGATTCCGAAACCTCACTGAATTAGTTTGACTTTCCTATCTAAGCCCATTTCCCACCTAGAATGTTTTTATATATTTTTATATAAATTATTTTACAAACATATAATACTATATATAGTATATATGTACTTATAATAAGATACATATGTATTTTACATATATATGTAAAATATGTTAGTAGTATGTCTCAATTTAACAGATAATCATTTTAGAGAATTAATGTCTTTTAGAAATTGGTGTGAGATTTAAGGCCAAAAGTTTTGTTGAATAGTTCCCTGAAGCGTAACATGGGTGCTTATTCCTAAGAGACAGACTCATGAACGCATTCTCAGGAAATGTGGAAAAGGTAAAACACCCCTCCTATATCTAATAACTCTGAAATCTAGGTAGGAGGTTATACATTTAAGTATAGTCAGAACAATAAAGCTTACCAGCCAAATTTAGATCAAGTAATTAAATAATAGAATTTTACTGTATATATAATTATATTAGAAAAAATAGAAAATAAAAGACAATATTAGATATGGCTCCTCAGTTCAAGGACATGCAGTCAGGTAAATAAGATCTAGTTCAGAATGACAATAACAAATAGAGCAAGACAAATTCCCAAATGAGTGCTATAGACAAAAAGAGCTGGATTCAGAAAAGTGACAGATTATTGGAGGTGAAACAAATGGCTCAAAAAATGCTTTATACAAGAGAAATATTTTGAACTGGGTAAAAATGGATGTACAATGTTTTGGAATAAAGAAGATGAGAGAGAATTCCAGGGCTAAAAATAAAACTGTAGCTGGGAAAGTACAAAGAATATGATAAGAATGGTGAATAGCCCAGTTGGGCCATAGCTGAGGATCGGGAAGTTTCAATAACTGGAGAGATGCTTAAGAAGCTGTTTCAGCCTATTTCTAAGCCATGTATTTCTCTTCTCTGGCTGACCATAGAATAGTGCTGTTGGTAATCTAGAGCATTTTTTTGGTTTTAAATATCCAGGCAATAAAATAAAACAAAATCAGAGTGAGTACTTTAGAAAAAATATTCTAAAAAGACAGAGTGAACTTTTCTCTAAATTCTGAAAATGTAAAGACTTCCCCCGTAAATTAAAAAGAGCAACTTCATATTTTAAAAAATATGTAAAAAAGCTCCAAAAAGAGTGCCCTATTCAAAGCTGTGTAATTGATTAACTTAAAATGAGCAATCCTCAAATCATGAATATATAATTTTGTTTTTTATAAAGTAAACAGGTTAATGTCCCTTTAAAGTACATTTCATTTATTTTGTAAATGCTGTTCACGGTCTTTTTCTCTAGCATAAATGAATGATGCATGACTTTAGTGTATAAAAGCATTTCTCTTCCTATGATGTGACTGTATCAAGGACTCAGGGTTATTTTAAAATGTAATTTTATGAAAAAATGAAAATGTTTTCAAATATTTAAGAGAACAAAACAAAGAAAACCATTCATTTTGCTATTAATCAATATCTTTCCCCTCATAGCCAAAAGTAATTTTTAACAAAACTCATAGAATCATAGGGTATGGGCAGAAAATGTTGAATTTTGCAAATTTTACTAAGTGGGGCATAGTATCAAACTGAAAGAAATGTAACTGTAAAGAAAGAATTGGGTAACAGAGGTAATTTATCAAACAAGAGGATCTCCACTCATCCAAAATTTAGGAATGCTTTATAAGTACTGTGAAGACATTATGTGTTGCTAGGATAAAAATTCTATCGTATACATTTACTTATTGTCAAATGAGTTTTTGTTGTTGAATGAATATTATATTTGTACATCGTAAAGACATATGTTGGACTGTGGAACTTCCTCTCTTTCCTCACTTCGTATATGTAAATAGTCTACCCTCATAATATTATCTTATTGACCACTCACATAACATCCACACTAATTTATTAGGCAGAAAAATATATTAGGTGAAGTAAATGATATTTCATTAAAAATTAATATTACTGAAAAACAAAGAGGTTAAGTATGAGGATAGGAGAAATGAAACATGCAAATTCAACAACATAGTGCTTAAGGAAGACGAAGATTTTTAAAGCAATTTTTGGCAAGCAGTGCAATATTTAGCTGAATGTTTTTATATGTAATTAGATTATGAAATAAAGCCAGCTGGCTTTGTAAAGTTTTAAATACCGTGTGAACACAGAGGCATGTGGTCTTTTGATGGTGTCGGTTGATTTCAGTTTAGGGGGTGTACGTACATATTTCCAATAGCTACAGATTGTTGAAAAGATTTTCCATTGGCTATAAATAATTATTAATGTAAATCAATATTTATCTGACCTATGCCAATCATTTAACCACTTCTGTATATTTTGCAAATATGACAAAAACGTCCCCTCATACAGGTTTGTCATTAATCTAATAAGATAGCATTCGTTTTAGGATTTTTTGAATGTTTGAGAATAATTAAATGTAATTCAGAAACTGGAGCTTGCCTATAAAGTATCTTTAGTTTTGGAAGATATGTTAAAACAAAAATGATCTAGCTGCAGATTTCATAAAGGTTGATATTGCTGGGACTTATCATATATTATTGATCTCCCTTCTCAACCTTTACAAATTACTAAATTTTCATAAACATGCATCTTCTAATCCCTCTCAAAGCTTTCCTTGCTCAAAATCAATGAATAGGTAAATAAATTAATTAAAATAAAATGGAAAATAAAATATTAGTATTTAATAATGGTGGTTTTATTTCCACCTTAGACTGTACATATTATCTTAAATTGAGGAATCTTAATATGTTACAGTTAATTTAAAGGTATTTTTAATCTTTAGACTACTGAACACTTTTCCCTGAAAATATTTGCATGCTGTATGTATAATACTCCACACTGCCCTGCCGTGGTCCTTTACAACCATTACTTAACCTATTCATTTATAGCTATAAATGTGTGCAATATATCTGTAAATTGGCTTGTTGGATTAGAACTTTCCTGAAAACACTCCCAGTGCTTCCTAATCTTTTTTGAAATATATATCACTCAATATTATTTGGTAAATGATTTGTCCCCTTGTCATGTTTCATATCTGGCCTGTCCAAACATGTACCAAAGCCCAGAAGCAACAGAGAATATACATTAGGGGGTTCACTTGCATGTTTTGGTAATATTTGATAATCATAAATAACTACTCCATTGCTGTTGATGTCTACAAATAAGAGAAATATGTATTTGTTTTCTAATTTTTGGAAAGATTATAGTTTAAGATATAAGACTAAGCATAGTCTCTCAATTTTCATCCAGTAAAGCATATTTGATGCTAAACTTTCTAAAGAATGACCTGTAACCTTCCTAACTCTTTTTGCATTTGTGATTCTGAACATCTTGAATTTTTTGTTTTTGCTGTGTATTGGATATTTGCTTTTTCATCAATATATTTGCATATAAGAGTTTCAGCATTAATTCTCACTTTCGTATAGCTATGTTATCTCTTAGCAAAAGCTATCTATTCTCTTATCAGCAGATATTAATATGAAGTTAATGGTGTAAAATAAACATTATATCTTCCCTAATACGTTATTGAATATAGAAGTGCCCCAAATTGCTCTTTGTACAAACTTGACAAAAAACCATGAAATTGCCATATAGCAATTGCCTTAAGTTGTTCAAGCTATTTCAGTGGAGTCCACTTGTTTATTAAAATCAACATAAAATTTTTGCAGCTTCTTTTAAAAAAGGAACGGTATATGGAAATCAGATAATCTTGTTTTAAGAACATCAGTTTACTTTGGATGAGTCTTTTTAACCTCTTTCACACTCTAGACACTAACACCATCAGATTTAGCCACACACAGAGCTTCTGGAGAAAAGGACTAAGAATAAATTGACAGGTGAGCTTTTAAAATTAATTTTAATATGCCAGCCAACATTTGCCAATGTAATATTAGAGCCTTTGTAATTTTAAATAGAAAGAAAAGAAAGCTCAAGTTGTATGGGTCAACAAATAAATGAAGATATTCTCATAGAGAAAAATAACAACAAAAATTCAAGAGTAAGCACAAAGAAAGCTACCTTTGTTTCCCCCAGATCATCTTTTCTGCATGGGCTGAACCTAATTATTTTTATCTTAGACCTCGGAGGTATTCATTGTGACCTAATTCTTTGACATATCCAGAGAAAACAAATATGAAATTCTTTCTGAGATTCCTCAGGCAAATATATAATGAAAGAAATGAATATAGCAGCTGTCCTCCCTAGTGGTAAATATCAGTACAAAGAATAAAATACTAAAGAAGTCTCACCTATGTGAACAATTAATAGATGGAGAACAAATATGGGGAGTATTTGGTGAACACTAGTGTGAAATTCTTTATAAGTACTTCTAAAATCAAGAATTTTATATTATGTTTTTTTCTTCCGAAGTTCTTAGAAATCTTTGTCAATGAATCAAAAGAGGAATTTGATTCTATTTTATTGAATCCATAGATATAATGCTCATGTTCATGATTTCAAACATGAATTTGAATTGTACAGTCTAATTCAATGATTTAAAATTTTGCTTAGCCCATGGTGAGGACGTTTGTTTAATCTTTCTGACACACTGCCAAAATATTTAGGTAATAACGCCCCATAAATATCGCTGCCAGAGGAATGTTTCATTGCTACCAGATTGTAAGTGTGCTGCAGGCAGGGGTTTTGCTTTTCTTTATTGCTGTGTCCTCAGGAACAATGTGTGGCTCCTGGTGGCCACCTAGCATGAAGGAAGGGATTGTCACACAGGAGTAGGGATGGGGGACTGTGACACACAAAATACTTGCTTTCGTTCAGCATTAATACAGTGAGGAAATGACTCTTTCTGTGAAGAAAACAAATTCTATAAATTCTCCTCATCATTGTGTGAAAGAAAATGCCCCACTAAGCAACAGAGGAGGACACAACAGAGAGAACACAAGCACAGAGCTCTCACATCTGTTATTTCTAAACGTGACAGTGGACATTAGGCAGAATACTTTGGGGAGAAGGAAAGCCTTCAGCAGAAAACAAAAGATAGAGCACTAAATGACTGTTCTTTGAATAAGTCTTATTACTAAACAAAAAATTATTACGACATGAATAATCAAGGACGTGAAGCAAGAATAAACATTTCAGTGCAGACATATCAGGGGTGAGTAGACCAGGAAAAATTGCACAGTCCATATAGGACCATAAAATAATTGTCTTAATGACAATAAGTAATAGTAACACCACCTATGTAGGGATGATTAAATGGAAATGTTTATCAGAATTCTTCTGTTATACTATTAATTATATTTATTTATATTTGGGCTTAATGTAGTATAAATTAAATTGTATATTGAACTCTTTCTAAAATTTGGCTTTAGTTATTGAAAAACCATTTTATTTTAATCATCATACAATCACAAGTTAAACAAAGCCTACCTCTGTAATTTCAAAATGTGCATGAAGGAAAGGTGGTGATAGAATTTATTGTAACAATATGGCCAAGTTTCCTGTGTCCAGCATGGATAAGAACAGGCAAGAAATACCCTTTACAGAATTCTGTCTAAATAAAAATTAATTCTGGCTAGGTGGATAATTTGTTACACTTTTATTACCCAGCCTTTAACTTGTTATGTTACAGTGATTAAATACAAATTTAGCATAACAATTAGTGTAACATTTCATATAATTTTAATTCAAATATTATGAAATCATGCTAGTTATTACCTAATATTTTTAAAATTTTATTTTATCTTTATTTTGACACATAGTAATTGTACATAGGTATGGGGTACAGTATGATGTTTTGGTATATGTATACATTTTTTAATGCTCAAATCAGTGTAATTAGCATATCCATCACCTCAAATATTTGTCATTTCTTTGTGGTAGGAACATTCAAAATCCTCTCTTCTAGCTATTTTGAGATATACAATACCTCTTACCTAATATTTTTTATAAGAATGGTTTAAAGACTCCCACAATGTAGAATATGTAAATGTACACTCATCTGCAAGGGCATTAACCTCAATATATAAACCATCCTGATATAGCCTCTGTAGGCTACATTGTTATTTCTAAATTAATATAGCCAGAATCCTAGTGCTGATGAAGCAGATGTGTTACATGCAAATATTTATCCTCTGCTATTTATATGCTTATTGCCCTCCCCAAATCAAGATTTGATGAATATCTATGTGAGAATGCGAATTAGTTCACCAGTACAAATAGGAAGGAGTTGCAGGTAATGATATAATAAAACAGCTCCAAGCCCTGTGTAAGAGAGCGTGTGTGTGTGTGTGTGTGTGTGTGTGTGTGTATACACATATATATTTGCTGGTTTGCTTGGAATAATTGCTAAAAATATTATGGACTGAGGAATGATACTCTTGCTTCCACAATCACCTAAGGATAAATATTTAAATTTGGCTGTCTTGGGAATTTAATGGTTTCTAGTAAATCTTTTAAATTATAGTTTCAAGGCACTTTAAATTTGATTAGCAAATCTTTCTGTATGGACTGAAGCTGTATCATTTTAACAGCTTTTTAAAACCCACTGAGTTTTCTTTATAAACCTCTAAAACCCAATGGAAGTTACTTGTTTCTCAAACAACCTCCTGGGCCACATCTTTCTCAGTGAAGGAGCAAATTGCCCCGCCTGTTATCTAATCATACCATAATTATACCGTAGGCAAAAATTTTTAAAAACTTGCAGTGTTATATGAGAATGGAATAATATAACAATGGAACAAAAATCAGCTTCCAGAATGAGAATGTATTCCAAATCATTAGGGAAAGATGGACTATTCACTAAATGGAGGGGAATTAGATATGCAAGTGAAAAATATGCAACTGGGAAAAGTGTAGGAACAACTCTTTACTTTAGGCACCCAGGGCCACCCATAACTGAGGTGCAGGAAGGAGAGGGAAGTTTACAGTTGACCCTGATTAACTGTTGTAGTAGTTCAGGTGAGGGTGATGGACACATGTCCTTGGATGGAGCAGCTGAGTAGATTAGAGAAAGAAATAATGAAGAAGCCATCCTTTTAATTATGCCCTCAATTTTATTCATTTCTAAGTAACTGCAATTTTAGTTTTGATTTCCTATTTAATGGAGAAGGTGTTCAAAGACTGCTAGCATTTATATGATTTCAAAAAAAGATAGAGATTCCATGGGGAGATAGAGAAAAACAAGACAAGGTGGGAAAGACACGGTGTTTGTGGTTACTATCTATTTTTGTTGCATTTTGGGGCAAGAAAGTAACCTGTATGATTCCTACTTCGTGTAGTTTTTTGGTTTTTCTTTGTAACTCATACATGATCTGTCTTTCTCCCAAAGTGTTTGAAATAATATTTTTTGAAAATTGATGACATCGTATGATATTTTTTGTTCTTCAAATCTTCCTAAATCCTTAGTTCTTATTAGTCTTCTTTATATACATCTGAGAAGGATATCATAAATTCTATTAATAGTATTAGATAATCATATTTCCTTTATTTATAAAAGTGTTTATGTACTTCCACTTGTGCTATGTATATAAAGAAAGGTCCATTAATTTTCTATTGTTTCACAGTAAGATTTTCCTCTTATCTTTATAAAATACAAAACAATTTCCTTTAATCTTTAAAATTATAAAGGGATCTGTCCTGTTATCATTATAAAATATCCTTTCTTTCTTTCTTTTAATGCTTGAGATATTCTTGCTCATTCCTTATTATCAGCCTTTCTTAGAAATTATTTCTAGGTGTGATTCCTGTATAAAGGATGTAGCTATATTTTGTTCTTTAAAAATAATCTTTAAATGTTCATTCTTTAATAAAACAGCAACTCAATCATATTTTATAAGTGACACTTTTAATTTTATTTCGATATTGTTTGTATTTCATATTTTATGTGCTCTCTTGTGTTTCTTATTTTACAATTTTTTATTTAACTAAATTATTCAAAGGTATAAAAATATTTTATTCCATACTAGTAATGTGGAGATTCTACTATATATTTCTCTTTTGCTAATATATTTGAATATTCTGAGTTAACAAATAATTTCTGTCAGTATAAACAAACACAAACTTTCTTGTTCTCTCTCCCTCAGCTTCCGCGTGCAGAACAAAGGATGATGCATGTTAACATTTAAAAAAAAAGCTTCTGAAAAACCGGGTAAAAATTTCCAAATGAGACTCAAATAGGTTGATCAAGAGACTCATTTTCTGTAATACATGGCTGTTGTACAATAGCTATACATGTGTGCAATAGCATATGCTGTTGACACTTCCTTAAAAACACTGTGCTTCTCAGGATCTCAGGTAGACAATTCCTAGCATGCTGCTGGGTTGCCACTACTAGTATCAATGGTTTTCTTCTTCTCTTACTGAGGGCTTTCTCCTCCAATGATAGAGCTTGCTCTTGCATGTACAGATGTCGTCACAATTCACAGTCCAGTTACTACCTGGGAACAGCCATCAAACAGATGGTGTGAGGAGTCTGATGACAAATGCCCAGTTTCTTCACATTCTAGTAGAAAATTCTGAGGCATATTTTAGATGAGTTCTCAGAGGGTCCCAGTGGAGTTGAGCCTGGTCACACGCAGGAGTAATCCATTCATTCCAGAATTGTGTTGTACCAGTGACTCTCCTGTCCTGTTCCCACCTTTTCAGACAGGAATGTGTACAGCTGTCATCATATACTTAGTTTACCTTAATGTGCATATGTGTAGGGGATAGAAAACATGTTCTTTTTGGTGTTAGTTTGAAGGTGAACATCATGGATGACTACACTAACGCAGCTGTACTTATGGGACTGTACATGAGAAACCTCACCCATACCTGGCCACAACACAGATGACAAGATTCTGAACTTTGAGCTATTGTTATAATTGGATAAGTCCTTTTGGAGCCTTGGGAATATATTTTACAAATGTGAGGATTTAAAATAATTTATGGCCAAAGATCAGACAGGAATGGTTTTAAAATTTGTCCACAGACTTTTTGGTATTTCTCCCTTTAAAACACAGAACCTAGTTTCTCTCTTCTTTAATGTGAGCTGACCTTAGTGTCTCACTTGTGGTGAATAGAATATGGTGGAAGTGGCATTCTGTCACTTCTGATGGTAGGTCATAAAATATAATGTGGTTCTCTCCTCTCTCCCTTGGATTGCTTATTGTGGGGCAGCCAGTTCCTAAGTCATGAGGACACTCAGAAAACCCTATGGAGACTTTCATACAGCAAAGAGCTAAGACCTCCTGCCCACAGCCATATGAGTGATCCATCCCAGAAGCAGAGCCTCCACCACGAGGTAAGCCTTCAGATGGCTGTGGCCCCAGCCAAGAGCTTTGGGTAACCTCATAGGACACACTGAAGCAGAACCACTCAGCTAACCTGTTTCCCAACTCCTAAGCCACAGAGAGAATGCAATAATAAAGCTGGTTGTTCTCAACTTTATACATTAAAATCACCGGAGGGGTTTTAATATATGCCTCTGCTTCAATCACACCTCCAGAGATGCTGATTTAATTGGTCAGGATTAAAATAAAAAGGAGTGAAATAATGACTTTTGCAGCAACTTGGATGGAACTGGAGACTGTTGTCCTATGTGAGGTATCTCAGGAATGGAAAAGCAAATACCACATGTCCTCAGTTATAAGTGGGAGCTAAACAATGGGTACATATGGGCACAAAGAGATGTAAAGGACATTGGAAACCAAGAAGCAGGGTGGATGGGAGGGGGTGAGGTATAAAAACTTACTTATCGGGTATAATGAACACTATTCGGGTGATGGGCACACTAAAAACCCTGACTTCAGCATTGTACAACGTATCTATGTAACTAAAACATGTGCCTCCTTAGTATTTTGAAATAAAAAAAATAATAAATAAAATAAAATGAAGTCATTGCTTTGCTTAAAATCTCTCCAGATGATTCTAATGTAGTGGCCAAGTTTATGAATTACCAACCTAAGGCAAAAATATGATTACAAAGAGGTTATTTTCCAGTAATGAATTTTCCTCCTTGTCATTTAAAAATACTGCATTTTACACCAAAACCACAATGAGATATCACCTCACACCTGTTGAGATAGTTTTTGTAAAAAGGACAAGAGATAAATGTTGGCAAAGGTGTGGAGGAAAAAAGGACTTTTGTACACCGTTGGTGGGAATGTAGATTGGTGTAGCCACTGTGGAAAATTATATGGAGCTTCCCATATAATTATCATATGATCCAGCAATCCCACTTTTGAGTATATATCCCAAGGAAATGAAAAATCACCATCCTGTGCACCCCCATGTACACTGCAGTATTATTCACAATAGCTAAGATACGGAAACAACCGAAGTGTCTGTCAGACAGAGTGGAAAAATAAATTGTGGTGAATCCATATACAATGGAATATTATTCAGTCTTAGAAAAGAAGATGCTGCCATTTGCAACAATATGGATAACCCTGGAGGCCATCATGCTAGGTAAAATATGCCAGACACAGAAAGAAAAATACTACATGATTTCACTTACATGTGGTATTAAAGACTTAAATACAGAGGAATAGTAGAATAGTGGTCCCCAGGGCAGGTGGGAGTGGGGGAAATAGGCATATGTGGGCTCAAGGACACGAAGTTGCGGCTGTGGGTGAGTAAGTCTGGCTGGCTGGCGTACAACGTGAGGGCCATAGTTCATGGTAGTGTATTGTATACTGGTAATTTGCTAAGAGAGTAGATTTTAGGTACTCTTCTAAAAAAAAAAAGAAAGAGAAAAAAATAAAAAAGACAAAAGAAGAAAAGAAGAAGAAACTCAGAAGAGAAATAAGAAAGGGAACTACATGAGATGATTATGTTAATTTGTATTATTCAAGAATCACTTCACCAGGTATATGTACATCAAAACATGATGTTGTATACCTCAAATATATATGATAAAAAATTTAAAAAACAAACAAAATACTGCATTTTAGCCAATTAAGTATTCATCAAATTAAAATGTATCAAAGTTACAGTTAGCTAGTATTCATTACTTTGTTCCTAATACAATCTGTCCTTGTTTTAACCCAAAAGATAACAGAAGATATAAAAATAACCCAGAAAGCCATCAGCCTCGTCAGAACATATTTATTTGGTAGCTTTTATATCAAAGCTACTGTTTTAGTCACTGTGGCTATAGCAGTAAATACCATATTCTTGACTTTATGGAACTTGCATTCCAAGGGGAAGGCTGGAGCTTGTATTCTAGTTTGTTAAGAAATACATATATATTTAAAATGATATTAGTGATGTAAGTACAATTAAAGTAGTTTAATAAAAGTAAAGACAGAAAGGAAGATGGAGTGTTCTATAGAATGTTATTATAAGTGGGATAGTCAGGAATGTCATCACTGATGATCTGATATTAATAGAAATAGGAAATAATTCAAAATTATCTAAATTTATCATTTAAAAATAATTCTAACAACAATGTTTTTATTAAAATGAATAAATAAATTAGACAAATGTGATATACTGATAAGCTTAGCTATTTTCCTGGTGTCAAAACATCTGCATCCTTGGAGGTAACCCAGGCACACTCTGAGCACTTTGCGTCTACTTCCTTAGAAATAAACTAGGAACATATTTTTCATCTCTTTATACACAGCTGATGTTACTCACCCAGGCTCACTTGTGCTGAATGAACTGATTTAGAACAGGAAACTAAGGTATTGTGAATTGCATATTTTTGATTGTATATGAATTTGAGGATACACTTTGTCATACCGACAGAAAGTGGTAAGGCTGAAATTATGTAATAGGTACGTACTGCCCTGTGGGGGAAATCACAACAACAACAAAAACACATAAAATAAACAGAATCGCAAAACATATCCCCTGTTAAATAAAATAAATTAACTGTTTTCTTGTTCTTGGTTGATTGCATTTCGGTCAAGAGAGTCAGAATCAATTGACTGTTGTGGCAGATACAGACTCCATAAGGTACAAAGTACCAAAGTACACTCTCAGCTTAAAAATATGGACCATGAGGATACCTAGTCTCTTCTCTCTCTTCAGAAAATTAATAAAACATAACATACTGCAGGTATCTTTTTCAGAAAGACACTGAAGTTGAACCGGTTTCCTTATTGAAATTTAAGCTTTTGAAAATTTGTGTTTGAATGTTTATATCAAGAGTGGTATAGGTTAAGGTGCTGTGACAAAGAGATCAACCGTAAAAGTGGATTAAACAATACGGAAATTTTTGTTTTCTTTCATACGATAGTCTAACATAGGTAGACCAGGCCCTGCAGAGTAACTGCACCTCCTGCATACATGGCTTCTATTTCTTAGCTCACTGTGGGTGCTTTCCATTTCCCAGAAAAAAGAGAAAGGGACCCAGGGAGTTCAGTCCCATTCATTTGAAAGCCAAGAACTGTGCGTGGCATATATGACCTCTGCTCACATCCCATTGATAAAAACTTAATCATACGGCCACACCTAGTTCTTAGAGTGGTTGGAAAATGTTTTCTTTATATGGCCAGCCATGTGCCTAGCTATATATTCTTTATTTTAATTGTGAATGTTTATTATTAATCAATCACCAAGAAGGTAATATTAATAGGATTAAAGACTTTTTTGAATAAAATGATTATGCACAATTCTATCATAAACATCTAGTCTTTTCATTGTCTCATGTCTATCATATTCAATACTGAATATGTATATATTTTATAGTATTAAAATGAGAGTTTATCATTTATTCTAGATATATTACCCAGGAAAACTCTCACATATGAACAAGAAGACCCCAAGGTTGTTCACTCAAGCAGTTTTTATAATAGTGGAAAAAAATAGAAATAACACAAAGAGCCATCAATTAGAGAATACGTATAGTATAAGTGATTTGGTTGTATGGATGTTAAAATGAATTTTTATATGTGTGTGTATATATATACACAAACATACCCACACCCACATACACATACACTCATATACATAGATAAAAATTATAGTTATATGAATACATAAAGAGGAATATTTTTAAAATATAATTTTAATGAATATTATCAGTTTCAAAAACATCGTGTAGAATAATAGAATTTATGTAAGTTTTTAAAAAACATATTAAAATTATAAGTAATATAATAAATTTGGTTTAATAATCCAGACTCACTAGAGCAATGGTCTCCAGAGAGTGAAGAAGAGGGAAGGGATTAGGAATGTTAATTCAAGGGGAAATTGGTTTACTATGTGATGGGAAACTAACATTTCCAGAAGCAATATGATAAAACGTGAATCCCAGGTAGGGGAATTTGGATGGTTGTCACAACAGTTTTTGAATACCTCATGGTTTAAAACTGTGTTTCTCAAATTGAATTGCAAAACAATAAATTCTCTTTAAACACATTATTAATTTGAACCCCTTTGGAGTTAAAAACAAATTACTAAGTATTACCCATGATTGATTTATCATGGGAATTCTGGAAGAGAAATCAGTCGTGTGTAACAGACTTCTTACCTGAGTTTCCTGGAAGAATAGCAGTGTTATTTATGGGAATAACAAAAGTTTAGACAAGTCAAGTTATATATGATGGCAAACTGTTGAATTGATTAAACCTGAAAGTCATTAGAAATTCAGAAGTGTCAGATTAGATTATGTCAAAATTAGGAAAACAATGTTTTAAAACTATACATACACTCACAAACACATATTTCAAATCATATCTGTAGTTTAGTAGCATATATATTTATACATAGTTTGTGTATAAATGATATATAGTTCAAATCATAGATAGTTAGTTTACATATTTGTTTAAAATATATATATAGTTTTAGAACATATGTCATATATGCACAGTACTCAGGACAAGTTATTTATTTTCTCTTTCTTTCAAGATCCGATTTGTGCAATCAGGATTTCTGCATATAGGAACTGACAAATTGGTAAATCCTTATAGAAAATTTTAAGAATTTTTAAAGAAGCTTCTTCTCACTGTAATCCCCTTAACCCTTTTATTCTGCTTATTGAGCTTCATGGCTAACTGACATCATGCGGAAGAAACAGGGACAAGGAAAAATTATCTTCCAGGAAGCACAGCAACAAAGAGAGATGTTATAAAGGTGTTTTATTATTCATTTTTCCACTGTGCTTTAACATGTTAGTATAGTTTTCTTCAATAAGCTGAAGAATCCTCCCATTAACAGAGATTCTTAAATAATTTATTTTTTAAAAAACATTAGAAATACTTGACAGTGAAGTGAAATCAATTATCTAATATGGTAAAATTTAAATTTTCATATTTTACCTGACAACTAATAAAATAACCCCCTATATCAATTATGTAAAACATCTTAAAAGTTGTTAGCCAGGGTTGTGTTATTATATTTTAGTCTTTTTTTGTTGTTATTGTTTTTATGAAAATTTAAATGTTGGTAATAAAACTCTACATAGAACCTCATTTATATTAACTTTTGAGGATATTTATTAAGAGTACTCAAGACAAATCCAGAGGTTGGATTTACTAATAATTTTATTTATAAAAAACTATGCATGTTATAAGTTATTGTTAAACTATGTGAACAGTTTGTTACTTTTTCCAGAAGAAAGATGAAGTGACAAGACCTGCTACTCTGCAACTTCCATCACATAATGTGTTGCTATAATATCACTAATCATTAGTGGGAAAACTGAGCACACATTTTTATAAAACCTCACTATTTTTGCTGAGTTTTAAAAAGCAATCACATTTCTTGCATGGATGCTGATTTGTTTTCTTTTTTCCTCTTGGGTTTTTAAAGCAAATAAATTAATTAATTAATTAAAAATAAGAAAATCTTCAAATTGTACATATGAAGTTTCCATTATTTTGAAACTTCTTATAATACAAATTTTCAACATCAATATTTTACAATTAAAGCACAGCTAATAGGACATAATTAATATTTTATATTTGGAATTGCTCATCCAGCTTTAGGCAGGACTGCTAATAAATTATTTTCATAATTATAGTTGACCTAGTTTTTCATTAGATAAATCAATTTTATGTACAAAAGGATGCAAAGAGAAGCTTTATATTGAACAATTAAGAAGAAAAGTGGAATATAAAATGCGTATTATAAAACACAAGTATCCTAAATAATTTATTTTTAAAATTTCTACTTCATATTGTTAGAAAAAAATTTAATATCAGTGAATTGAAATATTTAGAGAATAGAAGAAAATGTAGATTTCTGCTTTTGGTTGTGATGTTGAAGGTACTAGACATTCTTTTTCAGGCAGGGGAAAAAAAAAAAACCAAACGGGTGAATTACAAAAGTCCAAATTTTTAAAAATCATCAGAGATCTTCCTTGGTGAATGGAGATTAAATGTGACTGTTTTCCTCTCTGGCGCACAGATTGAGAACGTCTTGCCATACTCACAAAGACTTTGCAAGAGAAAGCAATCTTTGCCACTTTTGACAGTCATGTGGGCTAGGGTGACTTACTGGACTCTGTAGGAGTCCATAAAGGATAGCTAGTTTTTTCATAGAATTTTTCTGAATACTGAATTGGGTGGGAGTCTGGAGAGCTGGGCTGGAAAGGAAGATGGAACTCTGCTCAGTCTCAAAGTATCTGAAGTCAAAGTCCTTCTTGCAATAAACCCACAGATACTGCCCACCAGACATTCAAAACAGGACTCATCATAATAGAAAATGTAACCATGTCCTAACCCAGTTCAATTCTTGAGCAAATCAAGATAACTAATAACAAATACTATCTTTTTGACAGATGAAAGGGAAGACTGTCTCTGGGGGAAAATAACATTAAGTTAAGTATTTATGGTTCTAGTAACAATATCCAGCATACAATCAAATATCAGGTCATTAATTTTAAATTTTATTCCATTGTTGTCATAGAACTTATTTTTTAAAACTTGAATTCTTTGAAATTTGTTGGCATCCATTATATGGCCCAGAATATGTTCCATCTTGTTAAATGCTCCATGTGCATTTAAAAATAATGTCTCAGCCAGGGGCTCACACCTGTAATCCTACCACTTTGGAGGCTGAGGGCAGGAGGATCACTTGAATCCAGGAGTTAGAGACCACCCTCAGCAACACGGTGCGACCCATCTCTACAAAAAATAGAAAAGTTAGCTGGGCATTGTGGCACACACCTGTAGTCCCAGCTACTGGGGAGGCTGAGGCAGGAAGATTGCTTGAGCCCGGGAGCTAGACACTTCAGTGAGCTATGATCATGCCACTGCACTCTAGCCCAGCAACAGAGCAATACCTTGTCTCAAATAAATAAATAAATAAAAATAAATAATATCTCTTCTGCTATTTTGGGGCAAATTTTTCTTTAAATATCAGTTAGGTCAATTTGGTTGGATAGTGTTACTTAAATCTTCTATACCCTTACTGGTTTTCTGTCTAACTGTATTTACTGAGGGAGAGGCATCGAAATCTCTGACTATAATTGTAGACTTGCCTGTTTCTCCTTGCAGAATTGGAGATTAATTTCTCCTTACAAAAATGGGAGACAATCCAGTCTTTCTGGAAATTTCTATTGTAATAAAAACATAAGTATAGATATGATATAAGCAATATTTATTCTGACAATGATAACCTCTTTTCAAAGCTACTGTATTTCATTAAATATTTTGCCCTTTAATTTTTATGTGCCAAGAAACTGTGCAAATGTCCAGCTCTACAATTGTTTTATGATTTTTAAAGACAGTTTTTAGTCAACTTCCGGTGATATTTTGAAGTTCACAGCAGTTTTAACTCCTGGACTGCTGTATTCAAGAAAAAGGACCAAAAGGGAGGACTTGAGAATTTAGGGGTTACTTTACCGCCAATTTATTTTACTATTGACTAATCGGAAACAGGTGTTTTTGGTTTTGATTGCATGCCAAATACATACAACATATACACAGTGTTATGGGTAGAGTTGTATCTCCCACAAAACAAATTCAGTCAAGTTCTAATCCCTGATACATATAAATGTGATCTTATTTGGAAATAGGGTCTTTGCAATTGTAATCAAGAGTAAATTAAGTCATACTGAATTACATGGGCTCTAATCCAATATGATTGGTATACTTATAAGAAGAGGAGGAGAGACACAGACGGAAGACAGCCATGTAAAAACAGAAGCAGAAACTGGACTGAAGTCGGCCTAAGCCAAGGAACACCTGAGTTAGCAGAAGCTGGAAGAGACAAGGAAGTAGACGCTTCAAAGGGAGCAGAGCCCTGTCAACATTGTGATTTCAGACTTCCAGCGTCCAGAAATATGAAAGAATAAATTTCCATTGTTTTATGTCACTAAGTTTATTGCACTTTGTTATAGCAGACCTAATAAATGAATATACACAGAAAACCAAAGTACAGTACTGATGGCTTGGGTGCGTGAGGGAATGGGCTTGGACATGAGGGCTTACACTTACCTTCTCTAGCATCCTCCTAACATCCACGTCTTCACTCTGATGTGCTCAGCTTCACTGAAAATGCTCCTCTGCCAAAAGGTTGCTCATGGTATTATTTTTCACTCCAGTTCCTATATTTGGTGATACCTAAATGTTTGTCATGAAATAAATTTTATATCACCTCTTTTTACTGTTCTGTAGGTTGGAAGCCAAAGGACAGAGTTATAGGCAAAACTCCACCCACCTTAATATTGCATGCTTTCCATACAGAAATCCTTACTCACAGAGATGAAAAAAGTAAGTAAACTCAGGAAAATTATACAATATAAATCTCTGAACTTAGGACTAGATTCTAAATATGTTTCTCCTTTTGCTATTTTCACATAAAGACAGTGTGGACTTTTCAATAGACAAGCATCATGATGGATATCTGTGGACATTTTAGCTGTAAGTCACTTGTTGCCTGCTTTGTGGGGGAATTATGGCATAAGAGGTTGCAAAGGGCCACAGAAATTATGCAATGTCTCTCAAGCTGAATTGCAGTGTCCTTCACAGATTAATGGACACCAATTCCACCAGTTTGTCATCTCTCTGGGTGATGCTCTCTCTGCAAACACCACAATCGATAGTCACCAGGGATGACCCTCCAACTGTATTGAAAACTGCCTTGCTCCTTACCACAAACTAGGTCAGGTATGCCATTTAGTAAAAGAGGCAGAGAATGAATAACAGCACTTCTAGAATTCAAAGTAAATGTATTAGAAGTGGGAAGGGAAGGATAAACCCACATACCTGTAACTATCTTTTCTCTTGCTTCTACATTTCTATGGCTTTTCTAACTGTAACCATACATGATCCTATGGAGAATTTTCCTAAATTCTCCTATTTTTCTATATCCTTACCTTCCAACCTCCCATAAAAGGCCCTTTTGCACTATCAATCCCTACACATAACCCCCATATAAGATATTCACAGGTATCACTTTAAGGTTTTTAAATTAAAACTGGGAATCACATTTTATGTACATTTAAAATATGAAAATAAAAGACAGACCTGTAGGGGGATGAATGGGGAAAGGAAGGGGTGGGAAAGAATGGGTAAGGAGGGAGCAGAGGCGAAGAAGAGCTATATAGATCTGTAAATAAAATCAGTCATTCTTCATTCTGACTTCCCTTTAGAATCTCCTGGGACGGTTTTCTTCTGGTTTGTTTCTTTTGTTCTCTTCTGTTTTAAAGACTTTATTTTTTTAGAGCACTTTAGGTTCACAGCAAAATTTAGAGTAAGGCACAGAGATTTCCCACACCCTCTCCGCTCACAAATGCACGGCCTCCCCCACTGTCAACACCCTGTGCCACAGTGGAGCATTTGTTACATCTGAAGAACCTACATTGACACATTGTGGTCATCTAAAGTCCATAGTTTAACCTAGGATTCATCCTTGGTGCTGTACTCTCTGTGGATTTGGACAAATGTATATAATGACATGGACCCCCCAGGATAGTATCACACAGAGTGGTCTCATTGCCCTGAAAAGATTCTGTGCTTTACCTATTCATCCCTCCCTCCCCCAACCCCTGGTATCTACTGATGTTTTTACTGTCTCCACAGCTTTGCCTCTCCCACAATGCCGTATAGTTGGAATCATGCAGTATGTAGACTTTCAGATTGACTTCTTTCACTTAGCAATATACAATTAAGGTTCCTCCTTGTCTTTTCATGGCTTGTTAGCTTATTTCTCTTTAGTGATGAATCACATCCCATTGTCTGGATGTAATAGTTCATCCATTCATCTACTGAAGGACATCGTAATTGCTTCTGAGTTTTGATCATTATAAATAAAGCCATTATAAACATCCATAAAGAAGTTTTAGTGTGGACTTAAGTTTTCAACTTCTTTGGGTAGATACCAAGAAGTGCAATTGCTGGATCACATGGTGCAATGGTTAATACTAGGTGTGGACTTGACTGGACTGAGGGTGCCTAGATGGCAGGTGAGGCTTTGTTTCTGGGTGTGTCTGTGAAGGTGTTTTTAGAGGAGATTGATGTGTCAGTCAGTGGCTGAGAGAGCAAGACCTACCCTCAATGTGGACTTCATCTACAAATATCCATACTCCTTATTCAATTCTCCTTTAATTATAATTGTGTTCCAAGGAGCTACCAACAGTATATTCAGAAAGGAGAGAGCAGAACTGGCTACGAAATTTTTAGGCACCAGTGCAAAATTCAGGACCCTTGTTTAAAAATTCTGAAGGATTTCAAGATGGCAAACAGCAGAGCATTAAAACAAGTGGGACTCTAAGTGCAGAGCCCTCTGTGACTGACTGAACAGATCACATACCCATGAAGCTGGAATAGTGGGAGGAAGTTAGGGTACAGATATAACAACTGTTCCTACTTCACATAGGGGTCAGAAGTGATGAATGTTTGAAGATCTGAATCTGATTTATAAGTAGTAGAATTCACTGCTATATCACAAGCTGCTTGAGCAGCTACTGAACAGTTACCTAAATCATTACATTTTGAATAGTTCATTTATTGGTGATCCCAGAATGAAGCTTTGGATATATATTACAGAAGTTATAGAATTCTATAGTACTCTTATTTGATGTATTAGAGGATTTTATAATCCTCTGATATCACATGACCTTAAAATATGAGAAAGGAAAATATTTAGCTAATGTATTGGAATATTTCCAATTGTTATGATTTGGCAAAGTGAGGTAGAAATTATAATAACAAATGAGTATGATTTGTTTTTAAATAAATAATCACAGATATGTCACAGATAAAATTTGTCCTCATCAGCAAGACCTGCTAAGTGGAGGTTTTCATTTTATTTTATCTTGCTCTAACGTGGGCTTGCCAAATGTAAGATTAATTAGCAGGCTGTACTGTGATTAGAGCCTCCTCTCTTCTAATGAGGTTTTAGGAGTAGCTGAGCCAAAGAGAAATTTTGCCCACACTAAGACTCTCTTGAGAGAGGGATGGTGAGAAGCTGTCCCTGTTCTAAGGAATAGGGGCCATTTGTGTGTTGATGATGGTGGCAGAGTTGGAGAGCCTTAGTGAAAAGACTTTGAGAAACAGAATTTCAAGAAGGGCAGCTGTCAGAGGCATTGAAATTGTTACCCATCCAGGGTAGACCCTTAGAACTAACTTTAGGGCTATACGTGAGGACAGAGAATCCTTTTCATGGTGTCTACTATTAGCCATGCCTCTTATTGGTGAAAACTGAATCATATCTTAGTGGAAAAATAGAGATCATTTGGGGCTGCCTCTTTTTGGTTATGACACTACAATATAGGACTATATTCCCCTTTTAAAAAGCCTTGTTTATTATCTTCCTACTTTTCCTAAAAGAGGTACAACAAATGAAAGAGATTGTCTGTTAATTAATCAAATCAAGGAGTTATTAATCATTTTATGGCCATTTGGAGTCTGAGATATTAGTCACAAAATATAAAATGTGTGCTATTAAAACGAAAACCCATTATGTCTAAATGGAATTACAAACATATGAAAAAATTTATGGCAGAATACTATTTATATGTATCATTTTTAATACCTTAAATAACATAATTTAGCACTGGGTCAACTAAATACCATAATTTTGAAGTAGGAATGAATGTAAAAATATTTAATGATACCTGAAACAATTGTGTTGTCATATGAAATTATCTGTGAAATCTATTGATAACAATTTCACAGGCACTGCTAATAGTATATTGCTACTCAAAGAAAAGATAAATTTAAAAAATTTTAAAAACACAATAAACATACTCTCCATCAACATTATTTGCAATCTTAACCATGAACACTTCTATTTGACTGTTATTGTATTGTTTCTTAGCCTCATTCTCTAAATATTAAAAAATAATTTCATTGTGGTATAAAATAAACTTAAAATCTGCACACACCATAGGTGTGAAGCTTAAAGAATTTTCACTGAGTAAAGACACTCATAAACATAAGAAGGAAATGAAAAATGAAACCATTAGTAAAACCCTGTAAACCTTACTCTGTGTTCCTCTCTGGTTATCAACATCTCAATAGCAAATACTTGACTTTTGATGCCATAGATAACTTTTGGCTATTTTTGAACTTTATATTAACGGAATGTTATAGTAGATACTCTACAGCTGGCCCTTATGTTTTGCTTAAATTATGGTTATAGTATAATGTTGCATGTAGGTGTACTTCATTTATTCTTAATACAGTGTGGTATTCCATAGTATAAAAAAATCATAATTTATTTATCCATTTCTCTGCTGATGGACATTTGAATCACATATCACTTTTGGTAGACATCATTTTTTTCTTTTAACTATATACTAAAAGTCAATTTACAGAGTCATAAGGAATGGGTATACCGAGCCTTAGAAAATAACTAATGAGTTTTAACAACTTTTCTTATGCTATCAGCAATTTGGATACCTTATTTTATGAAATATATGTTTAAGTCATTTGCCCATTGTTTTATTACCTTGCTTAACTATTACTTATTGATTTCTGACAGTTCTTCGTAAGTCTTCTATTAGAAACATATGTTCAAAATATCATCTCCTGGACTTTGTTGTATCCTTTTGATCTATTACTGATGTATTTGGATAAGTTGTTAATTTTAATTCAGTTCAATTTACCATTATCCCCTTATGGTTAGTAGTGTTTACATCTTGTTTATGACATCCTTTTCTAGGCATCACCACATACCACAAACTTTAGCATGCTACTGATGTTCTTCCCCTTCCAACCTACTCCCCACTTCCAATCTCCTAGACGGTGGTCAATTTGGGAAAATAATCCAAAATAATAAATGCACCACTTCATCCTACCCTGTACTTTTGGACTAGTTGTTTTTTGTGGAGATGCTGATTATAATTGACATTTTAAAATGGTGGGAAGAATGGAGACAAGAAGAGTGTAAAAAGAGCTTGACGTTTTTGGCTGATTTGAAAATAAGTTCCTGCATGGTAGTTTGATGATTATTCAATTTTTTAAGTAGCTAAAGATCCAAGGTCTTTAAATCAAAGTAGGAAATACAGATAATTTTAATATGATGATGTAAGCTGCCTCAGTCATATGAAACAAATCTTAAATATGCTTTTATATGATGCTGTGATTTCAATGATGGTGTACCCTCCAAAATGTGTATGTTGAGATTTGATGGCCAATTAGTACTGACAGATGGGACCTTTGGGAAGTGATTAAGTCATGAGAGTGGAACCCTTATGGATGGGATTAAGGCCCTTACAAAAGGGCTAGAGAGAGTGGATTTGTTCTGTTCCTCTCTCCTGATAGGAGAGGACACAAAGTTTGTGCCCTTTTTTGCTTTTATTACTTTCTATTCCTTCCACCATGTGAAAACACAGCATTCCTTTCCTCCACAGGACATGGCACCAAAGCGCTGTCTTGGAAGCAGAGAGAACAGCCTTCAGGGACACCAAAACTGTTGGCACTTTGATCTTGGCCTCACAGCCTTCAGAACTGTAGAAAACAAATTTCTGCTGTTTATAACTTACCCAATCTCAGGTATTTTGTTATAGCAGCACAAAATGGACTAAGACATATGAGTTCTGGATAAAGTTATTTAAATTATGCCTTCTTTTCAGTGAAAATTTCTTATAGATATTGGAATTGTATGTTGGTATTAATGTTCACTGTATTTGAACTATATCTTGGAAGCACTGTTATTGCTTAATTTTTAAATGTCTTTATAGTTATTTTAGTGGGGATTATGTCCCCCATTTTCCTTAATGCTAACTACCTCTGTCTACGTAAAATTATGCAAAGCCTGAGGCACTTTGTGTGTATGTGTGTGACCGTGTGTATGCTTGCATGTGTATTTGTGTGTATTTGCTACAATAGATTTCCGAGAAGTGGTCTGATAAATGAAACTGTAAACCTTATGGAAAATCAGTCTCATAACCATTTGAAATACCATAGACAAATTTAAGCATCACTTCAATCAAGGTAATTTAGTAACAAAAATTTCAGGAGAGGTTAGCGACCTGAAAAGAAGCATAATTGATAAATGCAGTGAAGATAAAGAATTTAATGTAGCTTTTGATGGGATAAGCTGCATTAATGTTAAAGAACATTCACAGGTTAGAGCCAATGCTTATTAAAAAAATCTAAAAGGGTATTTAATCCACTTCCATCTATATTACTCTGTCATTGAATTAAAACACTAAGCCAAAAAGGTTAAAATAGAAGTTTATTTTCACTGTTTTAAAAGATAGAGAGGAAGTCTGGAAGGAGGGGCTGAAATGGTGGACTAGAAGCAGCCTGCACATGCCGCTGTCAAGGAGAAGATCTAAAAGCAAGTAGATGGACCCTCTTGAAGACAGCACTGTGAATCATGAGAGAAGCGATGGGAGACACTCAGAGTGAAGAAGATAGGGACGAGGAGATCCACTTGCCAAGACCGTAAGGTACCGGTGGGAGACGTCCACACGTGGGGAAAGGATGAAGGAGAGAGTACCACCGCCCCATGCTCGCCCTGCGGCCACTGCGACTCAAGCTGTGGGGGCCCACCACCACCACCGCCAAGGGCCTCTGTTCTGATGGACTGCATGGGAAAGTTGCAAGTCATAGATGACACAAACAAATGGAAAAACATCTCATGCTCATGGATTGGTAGAATCAACATAATTAAAATGTCCATTCTGCCCAAAGTGATTTACAGATTCAACACAATTCCCATCAAAATACTAACATCTTACTTCATAGATCTAGAAAAAATGACCCTAAACTTCATATTGACTGAAAAAGAGCCCAAATAGCCAAAGCAATCTTAAGGAAAAAGAACAGATCTGGAGGCATCACATTACCTGACTTCAAATTATACTACAAGTCTATAGTAACCAAAACAGCATGGTACTGCTATAAAAGTAGAGATATAGACCAATGGAACAGAATAGAGAATCCAGAAATAAAATCATACAGCTATGGCCAACTGATGTTCAACAAAGCAGACAACAAAATACACTGGGGCAAGGACACCATATTCAATAAATCGTGCTGTGAAAATTGGATGGCCACATGTAGAAGAGTGAAACAGGACTGCTATCTCTTGCCATATACAAAAATTAACTGAAGATGGATTAAAGACTTAAATGTAAGGTGTGAAACCATAAAAATTCTAGAAGAAAATGTAGGAAAAACTCTTCTAGACATCTGCCTAGTCAAAGAATTTATGACTAAGACCTCAAAGGCAGATATAGCAGCAACAAAAATAAATAAATGGGACTTAATTAAATTAAAAAGCTTTTGTACAACAAAGGAAATAATTAACAGAGTAAACAGGCAACCTACAGAATGGCAGAAAATATTTCCAAACTACACTTCCAACAAAGGACTAATATCGAGAATCTACAAAGAACTCAAAACACGAGAAAAAAACAAACAATCCCATCAAAAAGTGGGAAAAAAGACATGAACAAAATTTTTTCAAAAGAAGACAGACAGATGGCCAACAGACATATGAAAAAATGTTCAATATCACTAATCATCAGGGAAATGCAAATTAAAACCACAATGAGATATAATCTTATCCCTGTCAGAATAACCATTATTAAAAAGTTAAAAGATAACAGACACTGGTGTAGATGCAGAGAAAAAGGTACACTTATACACTGTTGGTGGGATTAGTGCAACCTCTATGGAAAACAGTATGGAGATTCCTCAAAGAAGTAAAAATAGTCCTATCATTCAGTCCAGCAATCTCACTACTGGGTATCTACCCAAAGGAAAAGAAATAATCTTACCTAGAGACACCTGCACTTGAATGTTTGTCACGGCACAATTTACAATTGCAAACATACGGAATCAACCTAAGTGCCCACCAATACATGAGTAGATAAAGAAAATGTGGTGTTTATGTACTACAGAGTATTACTCAGCCGTAAAAAGGAATGAAGTAATGTCACGTGCAGGAACTTGGATGGAACTGGGACTATTATCCTAAGTGAAGTATGTCAGGAATGGAAAAGCAAACACCACATGTTCTCATTAATAAGTGGGAGCTAAACAGTGGGTGCACATGGGCACAAAAAGACTAAAGGACATTGGAAACTAAGAGGGGGCAACAGTGAGAGGGAGATGAGGCTTAAAATCTTACCCACTGGATACAATGAGCACTGTCCTTGTGACTGGCACATTGAAAACCCTGACTTCAGCATTATAGCGTGTATCCATGTAACAAAAACATTTGTACCCCCTCAATATTTTGAATTAAAAACAAATAAAAAGTAAAATAAATGAGATGAAATATAGATAGAGGTAAATGATGATTAAAATGAATTCCGTTTTATTGATATTCTTTCTTGAGACATTGAAATAATTAAGACCAAACTTGTGGCCAATTCATTATAAGATTGGTTTTAAGATTCTAATGAATGTATTAATATTAAACAAAGCAAAAATTAGTGTATGTTGTTTGCAAATATTTACTTTTTATTTTCCTATTGGTATCCTATTTAGATCCTGGGCCCAATATATCTGATAACTTTTTATTTAAAAAATATGAGAGATACAATATCTAAGTACTGTATATGTCTCAGGTTTTTTCTATATTTATTTCAATGTATTTCCTCTAAATATAGTATTTACTTGAATTCTGAATCAAAGCCACAATTTATTTTATAAGGGATCTGAAACAATGTTCACTTTAAATATGAATTTTGCAATTTTGAAAATATTAGCATTTGAAATTTAGTTGAAATTTTAAAAATATATTAAACATCTAAGGGAAAATGAAATAGGGTCAATATCATTTGCTTGAAATATGCCATGGAAAAAAGTTTACTTCTTCTGAGTTGATCTTTAGAGTAACACATTACTTGTTGGACTTTTGAGCCAATGCAGTGATAGATAACCTCAGATCTATTACTTCTCTCTGGGAGAACAAAACAGACTTCTTAAAAAGCAAATAAATGCTAATCACCACTCCACAAGGATTGCTGGTCTTTTCAAAATGTACACATCCCATTAACTTGATTTTGCTGCCCTCTTGGTCAGTTGCATTGAGACCAATCCTTAGGCACAATTGAAACAAATTCACCTTAAATTCCTCCAGAAAGTTCTTCCATAAGCCTGCTTAGACTTGTTCCTTGGAAACTTTTGAAGCCAATGAGACTATATGTTTTTCTTCACTATTATCTAAGCTAAGAGATGCAGAGGAAATGAAAAGCAACTGAAATAGTACAAAAATGGAACAAACAAATTCAAATTACTATTGACGACAAAAACAATAATGATAAAGATACAAACAGCAGGCACACAACTGAAAGGAAGATAATGGATATAAATTGTTCTAATATCATTGCATCATCTTCAAAGTGGGGAAATAATTTATGTGAATATATTTATTTAGTAAAAATGCACATGGTAATCTTTTAGTAATTACTAAAAATAGTAAAGGAATTATAACTATCTAGATAGTAGAGAGGGGAAATACAAAAATAAAAAATAAACCAGCAAAGGAAGGCAAGAATTTGAAAATATTTTTAAAAGAATATATAACTAGCAAAACAAATAGAAAACAATAGTGATATTATATGTACACACATATACTTATATATATCAGTAATTAATATATATTGATTATAGTATATATAATATTGATTATATGAGTACAAATGTATTAAGGACTCTCAATTAATATTATGAAGATGATTAGAGTAGATGAAGCATTGTGAGCTAGAAAAGAGATGCATCACAGAAAAGCAAAGAGATGGATGATATAAAAAATAATTAAGAGATGGAAAATAAGGTAGTCATAATTAACATGCATGCTATTAGAATCTTTGAGAGAGAAGTGATAAGAAGGCTATATTAGAAGTAATAATGGTTATGAGTTTTCAATAAACTTGTGAGAAATATCATACAAAAAATTCAAGAAGTCTAGTATTTCCAAATGAAAGAATAAATATAGATAAGTTGGAGCAACTAGAAAAAAGAATAAAATACAGAAATGAATCAAAATGTATTTATAAATATATAAATTTTATAAATAAAATTTATTTATAATAAATATGAATAGCCCAAATGCTTCAGTTAAAATACTAAGATTTGGAGGCTTAAATATGCATTTTAATGCACTTTATTTATTAGACACCAAAAGATATAAGAAAAAAATGACAAAAATAGCAAATCCTGAACAGAAAAGGCTCATGTTTTACATTAAAATCATATCAGGTAAATTTTATAGAAAAAATAATTATCAGAAGTAAAGAGGTTCAACTTTCCAATGAAAAATGATTCAATTTAAGATAGAGCAGTCACTAATATTCATTCCATCCTGGTCTATTGAAGCAATTCCCAATGCATCATATAATATTGAAATCGATACAGTTTCTTCTCTAACAACACATCATTTAGCCAGAAATAATAATCCAAGGACAACAGAAAAATCAAAGGTACTTCTTCGAAAGAACCTATTGTTCAAAGAAGACATTTAGGAAACCAAAAATTATTTAGTACTGGAGCATAGTGAAAATACTATATATGAAAACTTTTAGAATATTGCCAAAAGTTTATTTAAGAGGAAATTTATAGACTTTCATGCTTTTATCAAAACAGACATAAAAGCTACAAATTAATGAAATAATCATACATCATAAAAATTTGAAAAATACAACAAATTAATATAAAACTGGTAAAAGGAAAAAATTCATGATTTAAGAGCAGAAATCATTGAAATATAATGTAAACAAATAAAAATGATCTATAGAAAGCCAACAATTGTTTTTGAAATGATAAAATTGACAAACTTCTTGTTAAGTTGAACAAGTAAGAGAGAAGACTAAAATATTGGGTATGACAGATGATATAATTATACATGCTACAGATATGAAAAGTTATGAGCATATTTTGAACCACTTTATGGTGATATTTATAAAAATTTAGACAAAAATCTAAAAATTACTGGTAAAATATTAGTTAGTGAAACTGATGAAAGGGAAGAGAAAACTTGATTATAACTAAAGCCAGATTCAATTATAGACAACAATCTGCACGTAGAAAATACCAGACACAGTTAGGTTCACCAAAGAATTGTACTTTGCATCTGCATAATAAGTAACTACAATCATATACATTTCTCAGACTTAGAATAAAAATAAACATTGAAATTTCCTCCAATATTTTATGAAACTAATCAGCACCTTAAATCAAAACTTAATAAGGACAGAAAAATAAAGTAAAATTCCAAAGCCAATAAATTTCATACCATTTAAAGAAAAATCCCAAGCAAAATATTTGACAGTAAAAAGCAATGTACCAAAGATAATTCATCCTGATTCAGCTGAGCTTACAGAAGTAATACATTGAAATTAATTAATGCAATTTCCCACGTTGCATGTTAAAGCAAAAAAAAAAATTCTATTTCAATACAGTTTTATTTTCCTCCTCTTCAGTTGTTGAGGAAGGGTTTCCCACTCTAGGGTTATGAGTATAGCCAAACAAATAAAAAATAAAGGGCAATAAAGGTCATATACTCACAGTTTGTGGAAGAGAATACAGCAAACCCTGCAGGGCCACATGGGGGTTGAACTTCAGAAGAGAGTGAACAAACAAGGTCTCTGGGATGTAGGCTCTGTAGTATTTAATATCAAGAGGGTGGGGTGCACCCTTACTTCACATGTGAAGATATAATTAGCTTGTTTGAATAATTCTGTAGGCTAGCAGGGAACTGACATCCACACTCCAGGAAAAGTAGAAACTGTACATGGTACATTTGATAAGGAGGGTCATTTGTCTAGGGGACCTTATCCTAGAGAGAAGAGTAGGGAGAGAAACTTGCATGTATATCACTTGAAGCCCTTATGATTTTATCAGATGACAAGAACAGCTTATACTACCGAACCTTAATTTTAGGCCTTAGATCACATATACATAAAGAGGAATGTTTATATAGAGATATAGTTAAGGTAAACTGTTTATTTAAATTTTACAGTGATGGACTATTTTTAGCTGTGACATGAAAAATTGTGTTGGAACCCTATCTTATTCAGTTTTATCCTGAAAAAAGTACGAGAAGGTCCAGATAAGGCTTAAAAGAAATTTGCAGGTTGCAATGATAAAATCATAACCGGTGGTTCCTTCTTTCTTCTTCATTGTTCTATTACAATTTTATCCTTTATCAAGAGATTCTGATTTTATCAATATCTTATGTAAAAATTTGTACCTTTTTATGAAGTTCCATAACTCATGTAATCTAAAGTATGTAGAAATGAAGCAGGTGAGGTAGGTAGATTATGGTGATTTTATTATTCTGACCTATAGATCAGGTAAAATATACTACTGCAACACATGAATGCAAACAAAATCACAGTCAGATTTAAGCAAAATAATGAAGAAAATCAAATATGATTTTCTCGATTCTAACAAAATTGATCTCATAACACTACTGTCTTGCCACACCAAAGCAGTTCTTTTTACTACTGATATGCCTAACAGTGGAGGCAATCTGGTTTTCCTAACTACAAGTTAATTAATAGAATCTGAGAGATGTAGTTTGGAAGATTAAGCATTGGCATTTCCAAGATATTTTCAATAATTTATAGGAGAGTGAATGACTACTTGAAATTTCTATTTTAAGAATGTGTGAATTTATTACATGAATCCCCAAATTTTGTCTCTTATCCTTAACAAAAACTAGCTGAGCTGAGGTTATTAAGGCACAAATTAATATGAATAGACAACTATCACTGAAAATGTGTTCAGGGTTTTCTGAACCTTTAAATGCTATTTCACTTATTAATCCTAATGATTCTCTGATTGGTGAAATTTCTAACAAAGTGATGTTACAAAGCTATAAAGTTTCCCTATGATTAAAAGTCGAAATGTTTTCAAAGATAATATATATTTTACCTGACTTCTCTAACATGCACAGTTCCATTGAAAGAATGAGTACTCCTTGACCCACAATTTTAAAAATCAAAAAAGTATTTTATTCTCTAAATATAGTTTTTAATTATTTTGTATGTAAATTCCTTTGATTTGATTACCTTAACAATCATAACCTTACATAATCTTGCAAAAGTTGACAAGACTCTTTTTTTAACTTTAATACAGGTTTTATATGTCGATTTGGAAAATAAATCAGTAATTAAATATTAATATTTAAAATGTTAAGACGATTACCATTGAGGGCTAGAACATGTTTTAAACTTGAAACAAGAATTTCCATGTCTAACCTTGAGATAAAGGATATATTCCTCAACTATTTACTATTATGACAAAGATGAAATTACTTGAAAAATTACCATGCACTTTTTATTTACGCAATATTCTTTACCAAGATTTGCTATCATTACTAGCAAAGACATACTCAAATATATTGTGAATATTTAATTTCTGAAATTGTCTTGAATTGGGTACAAAATGCCAGATGAGGTTCATATAACATGTCACTATTAATTAGGTGAGAAAATTCCTGTTGAGCATCTTATTGTAGGCAAAATAAATGGTTTTCATTAACCAGCAATTAACCTGGCTACATTATGAAGGTCAAAATTAGTCTATGGCATACAACATTTTACTTGTGGTTTCAAAAGATAAATTTATCAATATAAATACTCTCTTGATAATATAAGTAATGAAAAAGACAGAATCACAGTAGGTGAATAACACAATTCCAAATAAAAGGGAGTTATATGTTATATATAGTCAGAAGAAAATAAACTTTTATTGACCACTCACTGTGTTTCTGGTATTATCACTTACATTACTTTATTTAATCTTCTTACTGCAGTAAAATGTGATTCTATTATTTCCAAGTTAAAGAAATCAGAAGAAAAATAATTAATAAAGAAAATGGGTGCAAAGACTGGTATATGAGGATTTCAATAATAGACTGACCAATGAATAAAGAAGTAAAATATATAATACATATACTAGTGTATAAGTAAACAAGCATATTTTTTCACAAGCTATTTGAATGTTAATTCTATATATAAAATTTTAGATAGTGAAAAGTATAGTGGTGGGAAAAAGTAGGGAAATTGTAGAACAGAGGAAATGAGAATTAATTCCATTGTATTATAATTAATATTACAAAAGTAAACATTTGATCATAGTTTTTAAGATTTAAGTAAAAGATGATGACTATAAATAACATTTGGAACTATTAGTTTATTTGTTGAGACTATTGAAAACAACATACCTATTAGTTTGGAGTAGGATTTTTTTTTTCATGAAGTTAATTAGAAATACTATTTTCACATTTCTTTAAAGTTGTTCTCCGTGGGGAGGAAATTGGAATGGAGAAAAGTAAGGATTGCTTGCTTTCTATAGGGGAAGATGAGTGGGGAGTATGTTCGCTGACAAGGAGCACTTAATCCTGGCACTATGTGCGAGATAGTTGGGTCTGTGAGGGAAAGTGATAGCCCCTTTGTGACCCTATGTTTGTTTGTGCCTATCCCTAGAGAGGAAGTAACAGCTGTAGAAACAATGAGCAGAACAGCAAACCAATCTGTTTTTGGAACAGCCATACTCTGGGGTCATGGTAATAAAGTGTTTAGCATCAACAAGGTAAAACTAGGTAAAGCAGTAATGATTTGACATCCTAGAACACAGCAACAACAACCAGGACAGAAAGAAGGAGCCTCTTCTTCTCTGAGAAGGAATAACACTATGAAGAGATAAATAAAGTACTCAGGTTGGAGGCAAAATTTTAAAGGGTGTGAATGACTCAATAGTTAATATAAATAATAAGTAATATTTAATGCAATAGTTTAAAGTCAAAATCAATGCAAAAAATATACAGTAAACAAAATGTCAAATATTTAAAAGAACATAATTATTAAATTCAATAAAAACTTGCTTAGGTTTGTCACTTGGTTTAAAGAAATTCCCAAACATGCCAATTTTTCAAATAAAAATGAGGTAAGCAAAGAAATTTTAAAATCATTACTGATGAATTAATTTCCATTAAATCTAGAAAACTAAAATTATAATAAATTGTTTGTAGAAAAAGTTAATATAATATTTAAGTTAATATTTCAATTTTTCAATCTTCAAAATTTCAACATATTTTCAATTTTTAAATATTTTTTCAACACCTTCAATGTTCTGAAAAAATGAGCCATCTAAAAATACATAAAATTTGGCATCACAGCTTGAGGAGCTCCACAGATATTCTGGAGAAATGGGTAAAAAATTTTTTAAAAAGCTACCATTTAAAGTCTCTGGAAATGTCCATAAAGGCTTAAAGCAAATTAAAAATACTCATGCAAGAAAATCAACTAAAACAAAATAAGGAATGAGAGACTTTGTAGTATTTGAACCAAGATTTGTGCTTTCTGTCTTCTCTCCCAGTTCAGTAAGATGGAAACTCCACTCTAATTTGGTACGGCAAGAATTTAGAAAGAGTGCTATCAGTCCAGGAGGGGCAGGGCACCTGCATTTCTTTTTCTGCCCCGGCTACCTATTGGTCAAATTTTTGGTGAGTGTGGCCAAGAAGTGCACGCTGCCTTCTTCAGTCCAACCCCATTTGCGGAATAGAGCCTCTACCCTGGGTATGCTATTGTTGAGAATACTCTGGCCTACGATGCTTCTTCCCTGGCTTGTGGGGTAGGGGTTCTATGGTGAGATACTTGAACCTAGGGCTGCTTCTCCCCCATCCACTGTGTGTTCAGCTCCTAAAGTAGAAATGTCACTCGGAGAGAAGCATGTCAATGCCCCTATACCCAACACCAGAGCTATGATTCAGAGATTTTGCCCAGGGGAGAAGCAAGCCATAGAACACAGAGCTCCAGAACACATTTCAAAGGTATTGACTTAATTTGCAAAAGAGTTTGGAAAAGTTCAAGCCTAAGGGCACTCTTAAAAAGTTAAGAAGTTGTGGGGAAAGGCAAGTGAAAGTAGATTGATAGATTTATTGCAGAAACAGGCCAAACTGTAGGCTAACTAGTTTGCCAAAGAAAAACAGGAAAAAAGACAGATGGGTCCTCATGGGGTGAAAACAAATCTCAAACATGGTTTTAGGAACTATCCCTTCATAAGACACTGGCTTTGTTTGAATTAGTCTGTAAAACTATTTATAATCCAGGGCCTTGAAAACAATAGACAAATCAGCTGGCATTGGTGTAGCATAACAGTTGAATGTTGTCAGGAAAAGAGTCAAAGAAAGCCCATCAAAGCCACTGTAATCCTGGGGCAACTGTGGGCATGACCGAGGCTGCACCCCAAAAGTTTTACACTATGGCAAGCAGGAAAAGGGGCATAGACTTTACTAAAATAATCCATACTGTCACTAAAGCACTAATCAAGCAAATAACAGAAACAAGCCCTGGATGTGAGGTAACTAGTACCCAGAGTCGCTACAATGTATACCTAAAAAATCAGTTTCCAACAACAGCAACAGCAAATAAGAGACATGTAAAGAAACAGAAAAGTGTGGCCTATACTCTGGGTGGGCAAAAAGCAGGCAATAGAAATTTCCTTGGAAAGCAACCAGATGTCAGATTTAACAAACAAAGACTTCAAAGTAACCATTATAAATATATTCAAAGAACAAAAGGAAACTATGATTAGAGAAATAAGGGAAAGTATGACAACAATGTCACATCAGAAACTACAATAACTACAATAAAAAATTCACTAGAAGATTCAACAGTAGATTTGATCTGGCAAAATAAAAATAAGCAAAATTGAAGATAGGTGAATACCCATTATGAAATACAAAGAACAGAGAAAAAGAAGAACAAAGAAAAATTAACACCATCTAAGAGAAATGTGAGGCTCCGTGAGTGCACTAACATATTCATAATGGGAGAAATAAAAGGAAAGGAGAGAGTAGGAAGCAGAAAAATAATCTACAAATCAGGAAAGTCAACAAAATCCAAGTAGGATAAATAGACATATGATAGTAAAGCTGAAATTCAAAGAGAAAATTTTCGAAGCAGCAAGAGAAAAATGCCCTGTTACTGACAAAGGAACCCCAATATGATTAACAGCTGACTTCTCATCAGAAATAACGAAGGCTAGAAGAGTGTAAAATACCATATTCAAAGTGTTCAAAGGAACAAATAAAAACCTAGAAACCATGAATTCTATATCCAGGAAACTATGTATAGAAAAAGGTGATATTAGACTTTCTCATATAAACACAAATGTAGAGAATTTGTTTCTAGAAGATTTACTTTACAAGGAACTCTAAAGGACACCATCAAGAAAATGAAAACCCACAGGATAGAACATATTTGCAACTCATGTATCTGATAAGGGACTCATATCAAGGATATGTAAAGAAAACTTACCAGTCAATAATACCGAGACAAAAACCCAATGGCTAAAGATGTGAATAGAAATTTCTCCAAAGAAGATATATAAATGGCCATTAATCACTTTAAAAGATGCTTGACATCATTAGTCATCAGGAAATTACAAACTAAAACCACAATGTAATACCACTTCACACCCACTGGGGTGGCTATAATAATAAAAAAAATCAGATAATAACAACTGTTGGCAAGGAAGTAAAGAAACTGAAACACTCATACACTGCTCTTGGTAATATAAAATGAAATCAATTTGTAAAGCAGTCTGAATTTTCTCAACCAGTTAAACAGAGTTTTCATGTGACCTCACAGTTTATTTCCACATATACCTAAGAAGAATGAAAATATTTGGATACACACACACAAAACGCCCCCCCCCTTTACATGAATATTTACAGCAGCGTTATTGAGAATAGCCAAAAGGTAGAACCGACCCAAATGCTCACGTGATGAATGGGTGAACAAAACACGGAGTACCCATGCAATAGAGTACTTCTTAGCTTAAAAAGAGATAAAGCACTGATTCATGCTAAAATATGGATTTATGTTGAAAATATACTAAGTGAAAGAAGCCAGCCACAAATTGACCATATATTATTTGATTCCATTTATATAAAATGTCCATAGTAGGCAAATCTATGGAAACAGCAAGTAGATTGATGGTTGCTTTGGACTTTAGGAAATAGGGATATTGGAGGATGCTGGCTATAAAGGATTTAAAGTTTCTTTGTGAGGTGATGAACATATTTTAAAATCGACTGAAGTAATGGTTGCACAAATGTGCATATATACTAAAAGAATTGAATCATACATTTTAATGGGTGAATTGCATGATATGTCAATTATATCTCAAAAAGCTGTTATAAAAATAAAAAAAATAAATATACATAAAAACCATCTATAGGGACATACATTTTTTCTCTTTCCCCAACCTCAAATATAGCATAGCATGGCACTGCTGATGATCATTATTTATATATATTTTGATATTTGTTTATCAAGGATTTTTGTACAAATTTTGATACATTTTTAAAATGTGGTTCTAACATTTTATTTATGTAGATTATTGAGTTTTTGGCATACTCTTAAATTCTGTACCTCAAACAAATGTCTAACTTGCCTTATCCCAGTTCCAGCCCTTTCTCTAAGGCTGAAGCGTTGTCTTAGTCAGCTTGGGCTGCCAGAACAGAGTATCACGGACTGGGTGGCTTAAACAACAGGAGCTTATTTCTCACAGTTTTGGAGGCTGGGGATCCCACACAAGGGTGCTGGCTGATTTGGCTCCTGGCTTGTAGATGGCTGCCTTCTTGCTCTGTCCTCACATGGCAGAAAGAGAGAGGAGAGAGAAAAATAGACAGAGAGAGGGGAAGGGAGGGAGAGAGGGCCACAGTAGGGCCTCACCCTCACGAGCGCATCTAAACCTAATTACTTTCCCCAAACCCCATTTCCATATACTTTCCTATTAAGGGATTAGGGCTTCATTATATGAATTTTGGCAGAACACAAATATTCAGTCCCTAGCAGGAGTCATCAGCAGAGGAGACAGCTATGACCATTAGAGTCACAGTCTAAAAAGCAACACAGTATCCAAATGGAGTTCTAGGAACACAGGTGATGCAGTGTTCTAAGAATCTCTGAAATCACTCAGGAATGTTTAACCGGGATAATTTTTTGCAATTACGTGTATATTGGAAGTTATAAAATCAGGTTAAAAAAAGAACTTCCCTGTTATTTTATAATTACAGATCAGTGAACCTGAGTTCAAATGGTTGACTGAGAGATTTTATGTTGGGTTTGATATAACGTTACAAGAAAGATAAAATAGTGTGTTAAAATGCCTGCAATATTCACCTAAGTAGAAGGGGTTCTTGCTTGTTGGTTCGCAACCAGATTTTCTTTTGATTTTCAGAATCAAAAGAAATCATGAGAATAAGAAAACTAAAACAAGAAAGGCTAAAATGATCTACATAATAAAGAGCTTTCCTTAGATTTCCAGTAATAGTGGAATGCCTCATATATGGCCAACTCTTTTGCAGATAACATTTACGTCCTATGAATAAAATTAAATACACACACACACACACACACCACACAGAGCCAACCATCCAAGGCACCAAAGAGTGATCAAAGTCAGGCAGCAACTGGAGAAGAGTCCACAACTGGAAAATGTGACACTGAGATATTTTCCAGTTTTTAAGGCTTTCTACCTAAGGGCAGGCCCAGGCAGCACTGTGAAGGACAGCTAGAAGTCTGATAGAAACCAACCATTTTACTGGCTGAAAAATAAAGAATACAGAGTTTGTCATTAACAAGGCAGTTTGAGATATGCTGGAAGTCAGACAGCCACCAAGTGAGTATTCAGTTTCTGTCTATATAATCTGCCCAGTTCTTTGGTTGACCCTCGAACTACATATGTGCTTGTTAAACTCAGGCCAAACAACATGTAAAGAGATTTCAGGTGCTACTGTCTGAAGGCATAGAAGAATTTGAAGTTTAAGTTCCACCAAGTTAACTGCTAGATAAAAATTTAAGAAATCCTTTTAAAAGTATTTCTCTCAGAATAAAATAACATTTTCCAGAGTCTCTAGAATGTGTCATTAACAATGTTCATGATACGATTCAAAAACACTGGCTATGTGAGCACCAGGGATAGATGATTCATACTCAAGAGAACGAGCAGCCAAGGGAGACCAGCCACAAGATGATCCTGATGCCGGAAGGAGCAGACACAGATTTTTATGAGATAGTTGTATTATAACTATGCTTAACAGTGTAAAGTAAAATATGGACAAAGTAAATTAAAACATAGGAAAACCCAGGAGTAAAATGGAAACTATATAAAGGAAATATGAAAATTTTAGAACTGAAAAATGAAAATAGCTGAAAAAAAACCTTGCTAAACTTAACAGAAGTTTTGAAATGGTAAAAGAAACAGCTGAAAACTGGAAGATACATCATCATCATCATCACCATTCAATTGGGAACAGATTGAAAAATGAACAGGGCATCAGAGCCTTGTGGAAGAAAATCAATAGATCTAACATATGTATAAATATAGTCTAATAGGAAAAGTGTTGTGAAAGCTAATCAGAAAAAATATTGGACAGAATGTGGGCAAATATTTACCAAATTTGGCAAAAGAAGAGCACATATATTCAAAAAGCTCAGCAGAACCCATGTAGAGTAAACCCACAGGAAACTCACACATCTAGTAACATTTTAGTCAAATTTCTGAACATCAGTGATATAGAAAAAAGTCTTTGTGATTGTAGAGAAAAACATAGAGGGCAAGCATACAAATGATTGCTAACTTATTACAAGAACAAATGGAGGCCAGCAGGCAACGGAATGACATTTTTAACATACTAAAACAAAAATTAAAAAAAAAATTTCAACATGGAATTCCATACGAGATGAAAATAATCTTTAAATATGAAGGTGAAATTAAGAAATCGTCAGCTACACAAATACTATGACAAATCATTGCCAAGGAAAGCAAAAGAAATTACTTTATTCTGTAGCTGGCTTAGTCTGTTTTCTGTTGCTGTAACTGAATGCCTGAGACTGGGTAATTTACAAAGAAAATAAATTTATTTCTTACAGTTTTGGAGGCCAGGAAGTCCAAGGTTGAAGGGCCACCTTCAGCTCCTGGAGAAGGCTTCATGCTGGGTCATAACATGGTGGACAGCATCACAGGAGGGAGGAGCACAAGGGACTGGTTTCATGGAAGATAATTTTTCCATGGATGGGGGCAGGGGTTGGGGGATGGTTTCAGGATGATTCAAACACATTGCATTTATTGTGCAGTCAAACCTCTCTGCTAATGATAATCTGTCTTTGCAGCCTCTCCCCAGTGCTAGCATCACTGCCTCACCTCCTCAGATCATCGGGGATTAGATTCTCATAAGGAGCACACAACCTAGATCCCTCACATGTGCAGTTTACAGTAGGGTTCATGTTCCTATCAGAATCTAATGCTGCTGCTGATCTGACAGAAGGTGGAGCTCAGGTGGTGATGTCAGCGATAGGGAGCAGCCGTAAATACAGATGAAGTTTCTCTCGCTTGCCAGCAGCTCACCTCCTGCTGTGAGGCCTGGTTCCTAACAGGCCATGGACTGGTACTAGTCTGCTGCCCAGAGGTTAGGGACTGCAGCTTTAACTGATTGAATGAGGCCCACCCACATTTTGGAGGGTAGTTTGCTTTGCTCAAAGTTTACTGATTTACATGCTAATTACATCTAAAAAATACCTTTGCAGCAACATCTAGACTGTGTTTGACCAACTGGGCACCACGGCCTAGCCATGTTGACACAGAAAATTAACCATCACAATGGTTTTCTTATTTTTTTAGGTATAAATATAAGCTATAAGTATCAATGGAATGGGTAAATAAATACAGACATTTTTCTTGTACTCTTTATTAGCATGGTATTTATTGAGAGAGAAAAGATACACAAATAAAAAGTAAAATTGGGTAAAATTGATATTTTAATTGATTACGTATTAAGTACATTTTTAAGATTTTAATCTTCAAAAACATTTAATTTTCAAATCAGTTATTTTTCCTTCACACTTTTAAACCTTAAAGCTTAAAATACTGATTATTAGAGGTGTTAAGCATAATTTAGCTCTAACTCTCACATGTCAAACTTTCTGACATGACCAGGTGAAGGGCCCAAATAATTTCTTACTAGAGAGAACACCAATCTTAGAAAAAGCTGTTTACTTTTTCTTCTCTTGGCACGTTTTTTATGCTTTACACATGTAGAATAAGTACAGGGAAGCAACTGCTTGTAAGAGTCATATGTTAGAAAGAGGCATTAGAAACTTTGCAATTTTAAAAACAGTGAAGAAATTCTCATTAGCTGGATTGCAGGTTGGATCTATTATGCTTCAAAAAAACCTCAGTAGTTTTTATTCATTTATGAGTCAAGAAGAAAGGACATTTTTAAAAGAGAAATAATCTTCACTTCAGTCAAGAATGGAACAATTTATAATTTGCCTCAGAAAAGTTATTATCTCCCTATGAGTAAGATTTTAGAAATTACTTATTAATTTATTTATCTGGTAATGACACAGAAGAGACTATACAATGAAGATAAAATGTGCATGCTCCTTTTTGTTTATCACAAGATTTAGAATCTTTAGAAGCAGAAAATGATGACCTTATGACCCAGGAATTCCAGAACTAGAAAAAACATACCTTTGAGCAAACAATGTTCACATGTTTTCAAACTACATAAAGATCTTCAATCAGCATTGGTTTTGGGGGTAAAAAATATGGAAACAATCCAAATATTCATCCATTGAAAAATAGATAAATAAATTTAGTATGGTCAAATGATAGATTAAAGTAAAATAAATAAACAAAGGGTACATTTATCAAAATCAGTTCACTTCAAATATATAATTTTAAGTGAATACAAAACATGTGAAAATCAGTGCCTGATTACTAAGTACTAGTAACAATATATATTGTTTATGGACATACATATGTAAAATATGTATATTAAACCCCAAATGGAGAGAAACTCATTCACTCAGCATCTCTGGCAAAAGATGGAAGGAATATGATGGAAGAGAAAATGATGAGGAGGGACAGAATTTCTGCTGTATATCTGTAAAGGATTTTTTTTAGTAGATGGAAAATATATGAGAACATACATTATAGTGGTTAAATCTGAGTTACCATTGTATAGCTTTCTGCTATATTAAACTCTATATGTTTTTATCTTTTCAGAAAGTCACTTAAAACAAGAAGAGATGATATTAAGACATAACACAAGCAGACATAGCAGGGAGCTCTTTTGGGAGGGAGAGTTATAGCTAATCATTAGAGATATTTATATCCAATTATACCTTTCACAAAGTAAAGCAGCAACATGCTTTTATTTTATTTTAAATCAACTCTGCCTTCCCTCCCTGAAAAATATGTATATATTTTTTTACCTATTAAAACTCCTTAAGCTTTGTAAAAAGAAGGTCTATGAATGCTCCAGGGTAAATAAAATTCTTTGAAAATCTTAAAGTCAAACAAATATAACTTTTGACACAAACTGAGTATGTTACACTGAATAATAATGACAAATTGGTGATAAGTGCACTTACAATAATACATTCAGGTTCATGTTAATATTTATTCCAATGGATATCCTTATTTAAGGCTCAAATAATCATGCATATAATCAGAAACAGTATGATGTTATTCTCATAAATAGTACAATTCACAGAATTATAAAGAGAGTGTTCCTAATCTTGAGAAAAAAAATCAGGGTCTAAACGAAAATTTTTTAATGAAGCAGAGCCCTCAAGATCCCTTGTTCATACCTGTAAGAGAGTGCAATTCTATAAATTGAAAAAGAAAATACAGTGGTGAAACTGATATAATCTCCCTGCTTGCCTGTGTAGAGTTGCCTATAGAGAGAGAGGATTGAAGTTTTATTTCAAAAATTATTTCATAGTTCTGCTCATAATAAAAAAAGTTTCCATTTCTGAAGAAGATATTTAAAACTGGCAAAGTGAAATTGTTTACATATTCCCAAAGCTGTCTTCATGTATATTTTTATCACTATCATATGGAGTAAGCAAAGCTCAAGTTATCATCAAAAAGGTGTAAACATTGGAAAAGAAGTAAACAATTTTCTTTGTAGTCAAGAGAAATTACTTAGAAATGCTATCAAAGTGACTATTTTACTAATATAAATTAATGTAATTATTGTAATTTATTTGTATCTTCTGTCTAAACAAGATGATTCACCAGATTAGAGTAACAGAATGTACCAATGCAAGAAAATAAATGGATAATAAAGCAATAATTGGATATTTTTTCACCCAGTCGCCTTGGCATATTTTGCAAGAATATTTGTTTAGTCATAGCATGTTTAATTAAAAACCACTAGGAAATTATGCATGAATTCATATCATACATAGCTTTTATTAATATAATGTACTTGCAATATACTCTACCTCAATTTTCAGACTGAAATATTAGACATGGATGGAATCTCTGGATCCTCTGTCCGTATCTTCAATTTATAGATGAGGGAACTGGGGTCCAAATAAGTAATGGTCATAGCTATTTGGCAAAGGAGCCAAGATCAGAAGAGTCCCTGGTTTGTATTCATTCTGGAACACCTGGACAGTTTGTATTCTTAAGGAACATTAAACATAAATATGTCAATGTGTTAAACCAACTATAAAACTCCATTAAAACCAAATAATTAACAAATTATTTACAATATAATTGTTACAGAGCAAGGCACAAAAGTTATCATGTCAAATTGTAACAGCAGAAAAGTATTATAACAAGATTTTGGCTGTCAGAAACAATCACAGAAGAGAGTCTTGAAAAGATTGTTCTTTCACTGTGTTGAATAACAATTTAAGAAGGTTTTATGTATAAAAGAGTTTTACTCCAAGAATTGTGCTTTTCATCGAGAATACAAAGATTAATAACATAGTTCTGCTTTTAGGCTCTCGAAGGCTTTATTGGGAGACAGATATGTAAAAATACATTTAAGGGCAATAAGGAAAGTGCTGTAATTAGTGTGTGGGATCTCACATTTTATTACACGTGAGATCAAGGAATACTTCGCAGTGTGAGTAACCTTTTAGTAGAGTTTTGAAAGGGGAAGCGTGGAGGTGAGGGGAGAGCGTACAGATGGAAGGTGGAGAGGGTTCTGGAAAAAGAGAGGGAAGCACAAGTAAGAGGCAGCAGTGACAGCGAGTTGGTGATGCCCCAGTAGTGATGTGGAAATGTGCTTATGGGAGATCAGACTGGAAAGTGGCAGGGCCACCACTTCATCAACTGCGTCCCATCGAGAGCGTGCTGCCTTCCAGCCCTGCTCCCAAACCCTGGGCATACAGCGGGAAGAGGGGAGGCCAGGCCCCTTCCTCGCCTCTTACGTGCGGCGTGCCGTATTGAAGACTGGAATTTATCTTGTGATATGGGGAGAGGGGTTGAAGGATTCTGAGTTGGGCAGTTTCTTGATAAGGTTTGAATTTTAGAAAGCCGATCCTGGCAGTTCTGATGAAGGTAAATTGAAGGGGGATGATTTTCTAGCCAGAGGATCATTAGGAACTCAGTTCTCAGACTGAGAATTTCTTTTTAAAAAAACAGTTCCATAGTATTCAGGAAATCTGACCATGACTGGGATGCAAGAAATGCAGGCCTTTTCTGCCCCACCCTTCACTTTTCCTAAGAAACACCACAAACAAACAAACAAGCAAACAAAAAACACTCCTTGTTTGAAAGGAGAACCATTGCTTTCCTTCTCCAAGGAGATTTGGGAAAGCAGTTAAAACGGTTTTCTAAATGGCGAAAAGATGCTGACTGTTGGAGAAGCGATAAACAGGGTCACTGTTTATTAGCTCTGCCACTAAGAAGTGTTGTTGATCCCAGGATTCTTCGGAAATGTCACTATCTTGTCTTCCCAAACCTTCAGTGTCTCATGCAGCCTTAGGGGAGAATTTCATCTTCCTGTCAACTCTCATAGAATCAGATTATCTGTACTCATCATTTGAACTCCTACCTCTGAAGGTTGACTTACCCAAAATGACTTTGCCTTTTCCTTCTGCTTTTATTTCTCTGCTATTTCTTCAAAAACCAGTTCATATTCTACTTTTTTGGTTTAACTTTTCCTGATGTTCTTACTCCTTTCGCTGACCTTTTGTCACTTACCGTAGAAATGCTTTTATGCTTTTCTAGTCATTTATCATTTTGTAATCCCAGAATGTAGTATGGTAACTCAAATCTAATAAGTGCTTAGAATATTTGTGGAAAACAAAGAGTATGAGACATGAAAAAAGGAATAAATAGTCTTTGATTTTGTTCAGTTGTTGAGTAAATACTCACTTTAATTCTGAATCACTTTATGTGAAGAATTTGTTGAGTAAGCCATGAAAATGTATGTTTTAGTGATAGGATCTCAATACCAAATATATAATTGAGACATACCACAGCTTATAGTATTGGACTTAGAGATGATCTAGTTCAATAATGATGACTAAATTTTTGTAATGTGTCAGAGTTCTCATTGCAAATTAATTCAAATTAAACTAGGAAGCTTTTTGTATAAAAAACATGATAAATGAAAAATCTGACTTCATTTCAGAGAGGAACTGTGTATTTCATAGACGCATTTGATGATGTTTAAGTTTAGATAAAGTATTGGGCCAGAATTTTAATTTGAAGGTATGAATTTAAATCTTTTATCAAAAAGATGTTGAAGAGCTTTTAGTAACTCTTAAAAATAACTACATAACTAATATAATACTTAATATTAAGTAAATAAAAATAATAAATAATTTAGATGTTTTCCTTTCAGGGTACACTTTCAACGCACTAATAAAAAAGATGATGCAACATTTGAGTAACTGAAAAAATACCAATGAGGCTGGATTAAGAGAAGCAAACTAGAAATGTAGGCAGAGACCTGATCATGCTTGATCTCCAAGGTTCCCCGAAAGGTTTCATGTTATTCTCTGGGTGTCATGGGTTATTTTCTGACATTTGACATCTAGTATCGCTGTAATCTTATGCAAGCTAATTATACTGTATCAACGCAACAGTGTTTCCATCTGTGCTATGTGGCTAATAACAATCACTCTTTCCTAGTGTTGTTGGAAGACTAAATGAGATCATATATATTACCTAAGTAAAATGTTTAGCACCTATCATTCAATAAATATACACTATCAGTAATATAAAAAGTATTTTGCGTGGCAACCCATGCAGACAGAAGAAATTGTAGGGCATTAATAATCACATCAATAAAGGAAGGTATCTTCTGTGCGTGGTCATTAAACATGTATTGTGATTACTTGATAGTATTTGCTTGCCTAAAATATTCTCTTTCTAGCCAGATTCCCTCACTGTCTCTGACTAAACATAGAACCACTAAAAATAGAATTACGGAATGACAATATCATCTTCTCAGGCAATTCCAGCCCACTCTCTCAGGAAGCAGCAGTCTTTCTTTTCTAGCTGCATGCCTTCTAGGCTGTGAGCTGCTTGCATGAAGGCAAAGGTCCTTGTTCATCTCTGCTGTCCTGAAATCTAGTGTTGGGTGAATGTTTTGTCCTCATGCTGGTGGGGACTCCATTATTACAGAACCTTCCCTCAGTTTACTCCTTTATTCACTGGAAGAGAAAGACTAAGCACTCCACTGAAGACCTGCCTTCTTTGTCCTCTAAGGAGCAAGATGTGCCTAGGAACTGGACATTCCACCTCAACGGTCGAACCTCCTCCACCACGCATCAGTGGGTAACTGCTTCATTTGAGGATTCAGTTGCCAGTCCTTCGGCCATCCCACTAAACTACAATTTCCAACAGAGTCTTTATAAGTAATAGAGCTGATATTTTGGCCCTGATATGCTACTCTTTGTTTTATTTCTTAATTTGTTCAGAATAAAAGAAGAAGAGTACTGTTGACTGGCCTGTTCGAGACTCCTGCACCAAGTGAAAAGTAGGCATCCACTGGAATTTTTACTAAATGAATGGATATAACATTTAATCAAACCCAGTAAGTGAGAGGAAAAATTAATTAGCCTTAAAGTCTCATAAATATAGCTATACTTTAAAAAAATGCCTTGTGCTTACAAAAGCTGCTGATTTAATAAATCTTCTGCAATGGAATGAGCTTTGTGAATATTTATCATTTTAATATTATGTAGCAGACATGTTAGTTAGTGAAATAATGAACCACACGGATTCAGCGGCAAAAATGGCAGATAACCCAGATATTTTAAATGATTATAATTACAAGTGTAAGGCAACTAGAAAAACCTACATCTTGAATGAGAAAGGAGAATCCAATTCCAGAATAAGCCAATTGCAGGGTAATATATTTTCTGTACCAGCACAAAATATTTTCTGACACGACCATCTCACAAGATTCCTTTTGACAGCCCTTAGCACTGCTTACATTTATTTTTAGGATAATCTGAAAGTTCACTTTATTTCCATGGTTAAAAGTATTATTTCTATTCACCCACAACTTTACTGTTATGGGCATACTAGATGCTTAAATAAACATCTTTTGTATCACATGAACAGCATGAGGGAAGTTAAACTTAAGTGTTACTTCTATCATAGGCACAAGTTTAAAAATTCAGTTATTTACCTCTTAAATAACACATTCAGTTTCTGCAACTTTACTTTGAGAAAGTAAAAGTGAGGGGCAGGGTTGAAGTTAAGATTTTTTTTAAAGAAAATAACATTCACATGAACTATATTTTACACAGAGGATATAAAAAAAATTTCATAAACAACTACGCATAAAAATTCCTTGTGTATTTCCCAAGAATTAATATTATTCTACACTCAGCTTAACTCTGAGGTGTACTTTAGTTATTTCAGTGTTGCACTTCTCAAGTACTTTTATAAATTTCTCTTCATCCATCCCCCCACACTATTCTGCAGATGCTCTAGGGACTAATTTTGTATGCCGCCACCTCTTTGTTTGACACTGCTATGCTCACAGGTGCTTTTGCACTTAACTTCAAACAAAGACCTTTGTCATTTTTCTAATCAGAAAAGGAGGAAAAATATGAATAAGAAACTAAATGGCCACAAGATAGAATAAACCAAAAAAGCTCTGAAGTAATTCAAATAAATAAGAACACCTTGCTCTTAAAGGAGCTAGTACTATTTGAATGAGAATTATATTTCAGGCAAAGCTTCCAACCATGCACATGATTGGATTATTTGATCCTTGGAAAATTTCCTCTTTTGAGAAGGTTTTGATTACTTTATATACAACAAAAAATACTTACGCTTTACTTAACATAGTCTGACTAAGTGTCACTTTATCTCCCCACACTTCCACATTTTCCTCACCAGTAACATTTCATGGAAGTGGCAGATCACCAAAGATAATCATATTCAACTCATAAGAGAGTTTTTTGGTTTGTAGTATTTAAATTTTCCAGAACTATTATATGATCAACTCCCCACTTTTTCAAATGACTTAGACTTAGGATGTTTTTCAGGGAACATTTACCCCTCACAGCTCTGAGATTCTTGAGCTCAGTTTATAAAACCACCGTGGAAAAAACCAATCTATATTTTGTGGTATAGTCTGTGAAAGCTTTCCCCTGTCGAAAGGATAACAAAATCAATTCCCAGGATTCTCCATGAAATGTAAATTGAGTCAAGCATGGTGACCTCAGAGTTCAACCTGGTTTTTTTTCTGGTCCTTGTTGGTTTCATTAATTCATTAATATGTGTTCAGAATGTTCCAGGCACTGAATGGTTCTCTCATGTAACACAGATCAACTCTAAAATGAGACCTTGTTTATTCTGACATGCCAGAGTAGACATGCTGGACTTTTTAAGATCACGGAACTGTATTCTCTCTAAAGCTGTCCCCTAACTCCCCCACACTTCCTCCTTTGCATTATCATTTTGTGCAAATGACATGTACCTTCTTTTTTGTAAATTTATTTTTCCTTCTAGGCTGTGAGATATTCCAGAACAGATACTTTTAATGACTAACATGTAATAGTTGCCCCCTAAATATATGGGAAAATACTAATTTCATGTGGTTAATAATTTAAATATATAAGCCCATTTTAATTAGAAAAAATAGACAAAATGGTAGCCTAAAATGTTAAATTAAAAAATCAATTAGGTTTATTAGAATTTATATGTTTTATAGAAATAAAGTTTTAAAAATGAATAGAGCAGATTTTCAGAGTAAATTACATAGTATCTGTCCCTAAAAGACTAGATATAACTTCGTGTTTTCTATAATTTAATACAAGTCATAGTTAACAGTGTTTAATTAGAATATCTAATAGAGTCATCAAATAGTGTCCTAAAAACCTTTGGGAAAGGTTTAGTTTACAGTGGCATTAATATTTTAACTGGCACAAATCAGTTCCAGGTGCTGGTATGGAGATTTATTCAGCTTCCAAAGTAATAAAAAACCCCAAACACTCAGGGCTAATCAACCTCTCTGTGTCCCAAGAGATGCAGGAACTCAAGGAATTAAAAGAATAGCCAACTGGAAAATCTGCATAAAAATAATGCACAAAATCCTGGCCCATGTTTTCCCTGGGATACATACAGTCCATGTATTTCAAAGCAATTTCACTTTTTAATTTTTTTTTTTTTTTTTGGTAACAACAATCCTGTTTGAATGTTAATACCCAGACATTTGAAATAATTGGTGTGTATTTCTGTTTTAACACATTAACTGCCATGTGAGTTGTATTTAACTCATGCTAGATTTGAGCCCAGGGCCTACTGAAGCAAAACCTGGAAAACCCTGCAGTTGGTTCATGAAAATCTTACTTGATGTTCTTATTGTTACAATTAATATTGACAATTGAATTCTAAAAACGTGGATTAAATTAATAGAAGTCAATAAGTTTTGTTTTTCATTAAATTTTTCATTAAATTAGAAAGGATCATTTTGTTTTCAAAGTTTTTATTCTATTTCTGTAATAAAACACTGTGGTCCCAAGGAAAAATTTTTTTTTCTAGTGCAGCAGTTAATGCATTAAAATTTCAGGTATTATAGTTAATGAGCCCTCAGGGAAATGGGGTGGTGATTAAAATATATTTAGTGTCCCTGATTAATAGAAATATAAATTAATTTCAGTCAATTATCAGTATGGACCTTTAAGTTTATGAAAATGGCATACATGGCATTTGGAAAATAATAACTCTTGAAATCCTTGAAGTGTGTAGCAGGTCCAGGTAAATGAGCTTTTAGATTCAGATATGAAAAAATAAATAAATACAAAATTAGAAATTTTGGGGGGAGGCAGTAATAGTATAGTGTGTTGTATATGCAGGAGTCACATTTCTGACCTTTTTAACAACACGGAACATGGTTAGTATTTTAAAAACATACTCTTTGTGAAAGAGTCCACAGTACTTCTAGAGAGAGGCTGACACACATACACACAATGTACATAACATTCATTTACTTATTCAGTCATTCAAAAATATTTATTAAATGCCAACTCTGGGGTGATGATTATGATCATTACTCTACAAAGACAGACATATTCTCAGCTTTTGTGAAGGATGTAAGTCATGATTTATCTGTTTTTGCTGAAACTACAAAACAAAGAGCTTCTGGATGCCAGCGTCTCCTCACACCACCTCCCCAGGCCGTGGTGTAGACATACACATAGCTAGCCTTTCTAAAACCTTTTTTTTCTTAATATACTTTTGTTAAAATCTTTTAACTTCTTTCTTTTATGCACATACTAAAATCCAAATTTTGTTATTCTGGTATTTGAGATCTTTCAAAATCTCATTAAAGTCTCTAACTACGTTTCTTTCTAAACTTTGTCCCTCTTCTACTTTTATAGTACATAACACCACCAGAAATTATTTTATTTATTAGAATGAGGATTTTAAAGGCATAGACTTGGGTTATCTTTTTCACCTTACCACTTCCCAGTATCTAGGACAGGATTAGGCACATCGGTTAGGCTCTATAAATATGCTGACCAGCCCACAACTTTCTAAAACTTATCCCCCAGGTAGCTAGTTGTTGTTCTTGAAGTGACACTTTTCCATCTGAACTTTTGTGTACATTCTAACTGCCTGGAAATTCTCGCCTGTTGTTTGTCTTCAATCCATCAAGTATATGCTCAATCACAGCCTGAATACGTACTTCCTTTAATTAATATTCCACAATTAATATTATTCAACCTCATGAAAAGTTTTTATTTTTTTCTTTAATTGTTACTTAATTATGTAATTGCTTTATTTGAATATGTTTTGGCTTCCTAACTAGAAAATACTCTCTTAAGGTAGGAATCATTTCATTTTAATATTTATTAAAAAACCCTAATAACAACATAATACCTTTGATGTTGTATTTACTGGGTGGCTACTCTGTACCAGGTTAATAAGACTTTTTATAATTGATCCCTAAGTGTTTGGTCTACCATATCATATTGTCTTTTAGTTAGTAATACTGCTAAGTAAGCATTTAATAACGATTGATTTTATTTCAAAATAATATGGCAAAAGATCCACTTACAGTAGAAAAAATAGCAGTTAGTAAGTAAATAAGTAGAATTATATAATTATTGCTGTTTTGGACAAGTTGGAGCAGGGGAAACATACTTACATTCCTCAGAATGGTACGAGTATCGTGATACCACCATCCTAATGGGATGGGCTGGCCCTGCATCATTTGTATTTATGGTCATTGGGTTTATGTGCTCTGTGTTAGATCATGGGATGGTAGAAAATATCTTCAAAATTTTCCACTCAGTACAATTTAATATATAAAGAAGTAACTAGTAAAGGTTCAAGGGATTATAAACTAACAGATTGGCAAAACAAAATTCTCAAGTAAAACAGTTCCATTATGGCCATACTTAGTTTGTCAGTTATTTGTTCCTTCGTAGCTCCAAATCCTCCATTCTTTGTCCATGTTTACGATCCAGACCTAGATTCTGCAAACTGTTTTTCCTTTGCCTGCTGGCCCTTTGTAAGTGTCTGCTTATAGGGGGTGCTGAGGGGAGACTGCAGAGCTGGAGGAGGAAGGAAGGGCTTTCTTTTCTTCCTCTTGAATGGTTTTTGTTTCTGTTTTTTCCCTGGGTGGCCTAGAGGCTGTCAAGTGCTGCTGATTGATTGATAGGTGTCTATAACCATCCACAAAGCTATGTCTAATCCACTGTGTGCCTGAAATAAAATTCTATAACAATGTGATGTCAGGATTTAACCATTATACTTCAATAATTTATCAATAGGAAGAGTTATTAAGAATTCCTGCTTCAGGGATCCGAAACAAACACCCCTGTCCTGTACTTTTGGTGGTAGTACAGGATTTACCATTATCTTACATGTCAGGCTGATCTTGACTCAATTTTAAACCCCAAGAGGTTAATTCCATGTGCATAAATTCCATGTCTCTCCAGGTAGGGGAGAATCCAGGAGCTCTTCTTAGAACCAATTGTTTTTAAACCTTCGCTTTCATTCCTACTGTCATTAGATTTCTAAACTACATGTTAGAAATGGCAAGTTTGTTTCCATGCAGTAAATTAAGCAAGATGCAGTATGTCACTTGTTAATCCTGAGCCCACAAAATAAAACATGGAGTATCTACTTCATTCCCTTTGTCCTCACACCCTGCTGTCAAATGAGGTGAAGACTGAGGTTCAAGCAGATTCTGACATTGGTTAAAACCTCCTCAGGTCACTTTTTCAAATTAAAAAATGGTGTTTTTTGAGTTCCATTAATTCATGCATTCTGGAAAATTGGTAAAACGATATTTCTTTCAGACTAACTTTACTTAAAAATTTCTACTAGCATTTTGCATCTTGGCATCAAAAGATTGGAGAGAGGGCTTTATATTATGACGTAGCATAGATAGCGATTAAGGTGCTAAATAGCTTTATTCTTTTATTTTTTAAACTGTGCTCATATCAAAGGCTATTTTTATTAAGAATCGCTTAGGAGGAGATACAAAGCACAGATAATGGAATTCCTGATACAAGTAGACACCAATAATGAAAAAGCATGTAAAATACCCAAGAGGAAGTTATTCTGTAGAGAAAAGTTTTATATTTAACATCTTCATTTTTACAGCTGGCAGAAGATTAATAGTATATAACTGTCAACCAAGTCTAGGATAGAATTACACCACTAAGGGGGCAAAATACCATATGTCTTCCAATATTCAGGTACTATAATGACATTAGAAGAGTGATTAAGGAGCAATCACACAGCGTCCAGGTGTAACATGGCATATGGTACATTTCCCGGAACACTGTGCATCTCAATGCTCTTGTCAGCCAACACCACTAATAAACTTTTATTGCTGCTTTTATGTATATGCAAATATGGATTTTTTGTGTAAGAAAACTCTCAGTATTATAATGAATCATTTATTACTTATTTTATTACTGACGATCATAATAAAATTATTTTAAGAAATAGAAATAGAAATATATATTAATACATTTTAAAACTTTAACGGTAATCCTAATAGCTAATATTAATTGAAAGAAGTTTTAAGTGTTAGTCACTATTGTAATTGCTTTACAAGTATAAACACACTGGTCCATGGTAACATTTCATACGGGGAAGACTTGAGATTCAAATTCAGGTATTCTTATCTATAAAGTCCATGAACGTTCTACTGTACCATCCTACTTTTCAATATTACAGATATTTGTATAAATTGTGACGTCTGTAAATGCAAAACACCCTAAATACACTGATTTTATACTACCTAATAAGTAATCAAAATAAGAACTGGATTGAAGATAAGACATTCTCGGTGATGATTTTTAAGACATCAACCCATTCTTTGATACTTCTCCCTTCAAGAGATGGAGCTTAATTTCTCTATTCTTAATGTGGGCTGAATTTAGTGACTTACTTTTATTAAATAGAAATGCAGAAATGGTAGCATGCCACTTCTAAGATCAGGTTAAAAATAGACTGTGGCTTCCATCTTAAGTGTACTCTCTCTTTCTCTCTCTTGGATCCCTAACTCTGAGGGAACTAATGCCATCTGCAGCCTATTGACAGATTCACATGGCAAGGAACTGAAGCGTCTTGCCAACAGCCATGTGATTGAGCTTGGAAACAGAACTTCATCAGCAGAACTCTGCAATGTTCAGATACTACAGCTCAGACCTATGGTTTGACCACAACCTCAAAAGAGATCCTTATTTGGACGCACTCAGATAACCTGGATCTAGATTCGTCAGCTCCATAAACTGGGTGAAATAATAAATGAGGCTTTCATATATATAAAGGTGTTTAAAATAAATTCTTATATGTAATTAATACAGTGAATGTATTGAAAATAAATATATAATGTATTCACTATAAATATGTACGTATATTTGTGAGTGTAATTAATGTGTCAGATTATCCCAAACATCTAGATAATGCTCCTTTGCAAGGTTTATGTTATCACGTGTACTGAAAATAAGAAGACTGAATATCTTTAAAGATCTCTAATTCTGTTAAAGAAGTTCATTTGTTGATTTGTCACAAACATCAGTTTTATTTTTATACCTCAGAAGATACAAGAAGAGAATTGGAAAACTCTTGGTTTGTATTTAAGTTTGACTAATGAGGAAAAACTTATGAATAATGTAAAACAGTAAATACAATAATCTATGTAAATCTCTACGTATGATTAATGGCACATAATCAATCACTTAAGTGGCATTAGCCATTGTTACTGTTATTAGTAGTATTCCTAATACTGGTATTAGTAGTAGTATCATTGTTCTTTTCATATATCATTCCTCCACTAACGGAGCAAATTATGGCATTAAAAATAGATGTCAAATAAGTTATATCACCTAGGGGCCTCTCAGTTTTATTCCAAGATTCACAACTCTGTGACATACACATTTCCACAACCCAGAAAGCTATACTTGTACTATTTTTTCTCATTCCACATACTGGCTGTTTAAGCACCACTACATCCTTTATCTGTTCCCATACACGTTGCTGCCAGCTCATCTATAAAAAATATTAATCTAAACTTGCCATTATTTACTATAAACCTTTCTTTCACTGTTCTTTAAAATTGTGCTATTCAAGATGGGTCTAACTCTATTTCCTGCCCTGACTTTTCACCTTTTGCCTGACAGAGCATATGTTCTAACCTCATGAAACTGTCAACAGTCCTTTAATGTATGGTGCTTCTCATCCTTCCATGACTTTGAAAATACTGTGATAGAATGTTCTTATTTCCTCAGTTTGTTCTTCATTATTTTTCCAGACTCTTTGTGATGCCACACCTACTTTCTCTAAGCAAGTTACTTATTTCTTGTCCTTCATTTTCATAGTACTTATATATATTTTTACTGTTGATTGTATATTTATCTTCTGCACCAGGAAGTATATTTTTAAATGGAAGGACATGTTCTTAGTCATATTTACACCTCAGGATTTAGGATTAAGCTAAATATGTTAGTAATTCCATTATAAGACTTAACATATTTATTGCAGGTTGTATTTCATTGAAATTTGTTAGCACCTATAATTAAAAACTTACACAAACAAACTATTACAAAGTCTAATTAAGAAGAATATCCTAGAAAAGGTGAGACTGGTGGCTTGCACTAAACCTTCTCCAGTTTGACATCAACTAACTCTCTTTCACTCTTGTTTAGCTTTAATTCTTCTATCTTGTTCATATGGATAATATAGAAGAAATACGAAAAATTGTGCACAAAAATACACGTTACAATTGTTATGGTCTGAAAGGTTGTGTCCACTGCCACTAACATTCATATGTTGAAACTTAATCCCCAAGGTAATGGTATTAAGAGGTGGCACCACTGGAAGGTGATTAGGTTATAAGGCCTCTGCCCTTTTATTTTTTTTTTAATTTATCGATTTTTATTCAATCAACAAACATTTATTTAGCCCTTATTATATTCTTTTTTATTTTTTATTTATTTATTTATTTTTTTATTTCAGAATATTATGGGGCTACAAACAAGAATGGAAAAACCAGCACCACTGCCCTTTTGAATGGGATTAGTACCATTATAAAAGAGGCCTGAGCGAGCTTGTTCACACCTGCTGCCATGTGAAGACACAGCAGGCACCATCCATGAGGAACAATCCCTTACCAGACACTGAATTTGCTGGGGCCTTGATCTTGGATTTTCCAGCCTCTAGGACTGTGAGCAATAAATTTCTGTTGTTTATATATTACCTAGTCTAAGGTATTTTGTTACAGCAGTCTGAATGGACTAAGACAAAAATTTCTATTGAACTCCCCTGATTTTTCAAGAAAAATAAGTTACCTCTGTCAGCCTTTTAAAACATGAATTATATCTAGCTTCTTATTATCACAATATTTATCAAAAAAGACGACAAATATAACATATCTTTGAAATAATTGTGGTTTTTTGGTCTTACCTCCTTGCGTTCTAAAGAGTTATATAACCTAGTAACCTGTTTTTCTACTTCAAAAGTAGTATCATTCAGTCATATGCTTTAAAGATCTATGTTTATTCCCAAATCTCTTCCCCAAATTTTGAAATTGCATATCAAACTGTATATTCATATCCTACTTTGATTTCCACTCAACATCTCAAAATTAAAATGTCCAACAATGTATCTTGATTCCCTCTGACTTAAAACCTTTTCTCTAATAGTTTTTTCACCTCAGGAAATGTGGACCCCCTAGTTGCTCAGGTCAAAAAATGTGGATGTTTCCTATACCGCTGTCTTCATCTCACCTGAGTTAAATTTAATAGCAAATACTTTCAGCTTTAACTTCAAAAGGCTTCCAGAACCTTCTACATTTCATCACTTTCACTATTACCCTTCTGGTCCAAACTACCAAGGTTTATAGTACATAGTTAATTCTTGACTAGTCTCTCTGATGTGATCCTTGCTACCCATCTGTTTAGTCTTCAATAAGAATTAGAATTTTAAAAGCATGTTTCAAAACTCACTAATGGCTTGTCATCTCATTCAGAGGAAAAATCAAATATGTTACGTTAGTCTAAAAAGCCTTCAGCTACCTATTTGATCTCATCTTCTACCATTTTCCCCCTTTTTCTGAAAATCGTCCAACACTGAGCACTCTTTGATTTAACGTACAAAGGCTGCAGGGCTTTTGCACTTGACAATCACTTGTCTTCTTCTATGAATAGAAGGCCTTTCCTCACACACCCATGTGACTTGCTTCTTCCCTTCCTTCTAGTGTTTTCACATATATGTTATTATCATAGAGGGCTAGGAAAGAAAACACCCACAGCTTCTCCCCATACCCACCCTTCACCCTGTATCCCTTAGCTTGTTTAGTTTTTCTCTGTAGAACTGATGACCATTTGAAATATTGTAGGTAATGTTGTATCTATTTCATGTTTTCCCTCAATAATATGTAAAGTCTGGAGAACACATATTGTTTTTTCTTTTGTTCACTGTTGATGCCTCAATGCCTAAAACATGCATAGCATGATTTTCCACTTTTTGAATTAATAATAAACCTGAAACATCTTTAAAATTCAAAATAACCTAAATCTTCCTTTTTTAGTGGCTACACAGTTTTGTATTTATGGATGTATATTCATTTATTTTCTTATTTCAATTTGGTGGTTATTGATTTTGATTCCTAACGCTAACTGAATGTTTTTATTATTCTAATTCTTGTTTTCATATTTAAAAGCTGTGCTCTGCTTCGGCCTCTGCACTTCCAGTTTTCACTTTCCAGAAACAACTGTTTTAATTTCTTAGGTTTTTCAATTGGTATTTACTTCTATGCTTCCAAATAACTTGCTTTTAGTCTAAGCAACTTTTGTTTACTCTTTAATTAATTAATTAATTAAGGTTTACTCTTTCATTTTCAATATTATCATGAAAAACTGTGCACAGAAGCACAAACATACAAACCCACACCTTTGCATCTACTTTGTAGTTGGTTCTCACAATTTATGGGTGTGGAGAAACGGCATTCTTGTGCTTTCCTCTTATATCAGCGAGTACTTTAATACACATACATGTGGAACTATTTGAGGGAACAAAATATTTTCCCTCCTATCCCATTTGCCTGTTGATAAGAGGACAATGAGAAGTAAATCCTCCTAACTACATCAGCAGAAGGAACATCCAAAATTGACATTATAGTACGTATCTCTATTTATGGAGACACACGCTCTACAGACATTAGCTATGACTCATAATGTGTTTTGTAACACCTAGTCCTGGATATGATTTAAATATCAAATTCTCCATCCCTGTGTCACCCAGTAGGACTCTAAGAAGCATTATATGTAAGGGCTGGAAGAGGTGATGATGGAACAATGCTGCTTTATCTATACAATCAATCAAATGAGCATGCCTTTGTAAAATATGAGAAAAACCAATGTGTCTCATAATTTTTATTATGTATGTGCAGACCTTGAGTATGGGTGTGTGTTGCCATGCACATTTTTTCTTGTACATGACTCCTTGATTTCAGTATTCGTGAAAACTACAAATACTATTGTCTTCTTTAATTTTTCATCATTTGGTAAGGGTGAAGGAGGCTCAGATGCTACTCAACAAAAAGAGAGGACTTCCAAGGATAACATCTGTTTCATTGGCAATGTTTTCCTACTTATGATTTTAGCCTTGAAATTACCTTTGTGCTTGGAACTTCTGAGATGGATTGAATTGGTGAATCTTTTTTTTTTTTAATTTGAAGAAATAACTGACTTCCAGGTCACATTCTAAGAAATATAATTACGTTTTTTTAAAAAGGTAAATGGGCTTCCTTTACATTCTCCTGCATCTTCCCGTAGAGTCAAACCATTTATTTGATATACAGTAATTGGAACAAGACAGACAGCAGTTGCCATATTCCTTTAGAAATGTTCTGTGTGGGCTCAGTGCCACCTGCCCTCCTGCCTGGCTTAGCTATCGCTCCTGTTCACATGCTTTCCTTCTTAATTAGAACTCAAATATGTGACAGTTTTTCTTGCTGTAAAATTGCCTCTCTCTCTTCTTAGTGTGGGCATCTGTACATTATTTTATTATGGATAAAATCTTGGATCTCTTACAAAAATAGAGACAAGAAAATTGTGTGTCTGACTAGCAACATATCATCTTTGGTATCTTACGTAATGATAGACTCCTATGCTTATCTATTTCTATTGAAAATTGAGGTGTTTCTTTTTTTCCTAATGACAAAATCAAACCAAAGGATGAATCTTTATATTCATCTTAGTGTACCTAAATGTAGATTTCATGATCTTGCAATGAGTAAGATGCTAGAATAGAAAAACAGCAACAACACATAGCTTCAGTTTCCCAGTGTCTTTTAGTTTAAGGTATATCAAATTTTAGCAGAAATAGAGAAGAACAATGGTTAAAAACAAAAAAGTAGACAAGCACATTTTAACATAGTATTTTGTGAAAATATCCAAGGAATGGTGACATAAAAAATCTGAACTCTGGTTTCAGCAAGGGACAATAAAAGTGGACTTTGTATAACTCAAACCCTAAGTCTAATAATGTGAGCGACTGCCCTGAGGAAGACTAAGGCACTTACTCCAGAGGAAATTGCATAAGGGATTCTTAGTATAGAGGTACCTTAATGTTGGGTTACATGTTTTATCAAAGTCAGTGTTTGTAACCTTCCACTGAGATTAATACTCAAGAAATGTGATCCCAAACCAAATTGGAAGTCCACAAGCTTAAGACCAAAGCATTAACTTGGCCAAGTACATCTTTGCTCCACTTTTTAACCCAACTTCAACAGAGACAATGTTGTTTTGATCTATTTTGAGAAGAGATGACTATATTATTGACTTCTACCTCATGTGTTTTGAGGCAGAAATAAATGGAAAGGAAGCTTAGACACATTTTTGAAAACTGGTTTTAAGGAACACAGATCTATAAGGTTCAGTTCAACCTGTAAGTAGAGAAAGGAATTCAATCTCATCAGATCTCCATCAATGTCTCATTTGATGGGCAGGTAAGAACGGCTTTAACGGGACAATATCTTCATGGCTGTGATGACCTAGAATAAAGGAATAAAATTTATTGATGATAGCTTTCAGTCCTGAAAATTGAGTAATAGCTTTTAAAAATAAAATAAACCAAGAATAACCTTGCTGAAATGCTAGTTATCAATACATATTTGGAACATTTAATGTATGAAAGCATACTAAAATATCATTGTTCTTAATAGGAGAAAGATTTATAAATAATTAACTTCATTAGGCATGGGAATTAGGCACCAAATTGATCTGTTTTTGTTGGTTCTCTAAGAAGAGATTTGGGACATTCTACGTTTCCTAAGACTTCACAGGGATGATGTCCCTGAGGGGTTCTCCCTTATCATTATATTGATAAAATTATGTAGGCAAGTCTACTTTTAAAAATTCAAGTTACCCTCCTTATTGTATATTTTAATTCAGACTGTATCAATTCTCTGCTTGGATGTCTGATCTAATGAAACTTGCTTCCTACTAAGTGGCTGGTGACAGCTTGAGAGTCATTGTACTGTGATGCAGAAAATGACCAACTTTTAAGCAGGTTAATGATCAAAGATTAATGGGAAAACTCATTGAAAGAAAGATAACTTCTATTAGTACTATTGGCTTCACAATGGTCAATTGACCCTTTCATACTTTTTAAAATGGAATGCTTCTTTTAACATTTAATTCTGAAAGTTTTTTTCCAAATTATTGTCCATTTCAACCCTGTTTTGAATATTAACTCTTCTAGATTTTGAAACCAATCCACTTGCGCTCTTTACTCTCACATGCTACATCTCCTTGCTGGAGCGCCTAATCACCACCATATTGAACAGACCAATCTCTTCACTTAAATCTTTCTAATTTGACTTTGCTTTACTTTTGCACATGTTTCCTTCTAGCACCTTCATTTGTTGGCATACTTAAGTAGCAGTATCAGATTTTGACTTATAGGCTGTTACTCTGTCATGGGGACCAAAGCATTTGGTTACACAGTTAAAAGTCCGGAGGAAAAGCTTATACTACTTTGATAGGATTAGTGTTGATGGCTGTAAGTGCAGATGTGGTTTTCTTTTGCTTTAACAATGTAAATATACAAATAAAGTTTTTTTCCCCAGAACTTGTCATGTTTCATAATTCCAAACATGGTATTTTACCATCTGCTCCCCTCCCCCTTCCTTATCACTTTCCTTAAAGAGACTTTGTTTAGACCAAGAGGCCCACTACAGTGGGGAACAGGAGTCCTTGGTCAGTGTGGTGGTAAGTATAGGCTTAATTATGTGGAAATATTTATGAGACAAAAACAAACAAACAAACACCCTTTTTTAAAATAGCAAGTAAACAATAAGAGCATCCTTCTATGAATTTTTTCTAGAACAGTATTTGAAAATGCTATTAAGTTTGAATGTTGTCCCTCACAAAGCAAATTTCTTATGCTACACTTATATTGTGTTCAGAAAATCAGTATTACCAGTGTCTCCATTCTTCTGGGTGTCTAAAATACAGCAATCTGACTTTCAAATGAAGTTATTTTCATTTATTCATTTCATTAATATATATGAAAGTAAAACCAGCATACTTACTTTCCTTTAATTAAATGAACCATGACGCAAAGTGTTTTAATATCTGGACTCAAGCTTTTACCTTTTTTTAAAAAATCATGAATTCATAACCTCTAAATCACAGCTATTTTAAAATTCTCACTCTGTAGTATAGAAAATTCTATTACCAGAATTTTGGTGATTGGAATCATAGAATATATATTCAAGACAGGCTAAAATGTGTCAGTAGACCCAAGTTTGTTATTTCCTGCTAAATTATTTACTTCTTTGGATTTGGGGATAAGAAGAAATAGATTCAGCTATTCATTCTTGTTTGTAAATATCAGATCCCTTTTCTGGCTAATGTAAGCAGAGATGAAATTTATTTAAGGATATCAGGAGACTCTCAGAGTCAACAGAAAGCTGGAAAACCATGCTCAGAAGATGGGAAAAACACAGGTGTGTGCACATGTGTGCGCACGTGTGTGTGCACGCACACACACACACAGCTACAGGAACCACATTCAACTCATGATGCAGAAATCATCTGAGGGCACATGCTGGCACGGTGGCACAGTGGCACTAGCAGTAAGTCCGGCCAATGGGCACTGGGCATGGGCATGTTAGATGGGCAGAGTGCGGATTATATGGCCACAACATAGCTGCCATGGAGTAGAGAGAGGAAAGGGCAGACAGCCCATAACAGAAAGCAGAAAACTGTTCCATCAATGCCCTGTGTGGTGTCAAACACCCTCATACATGAAAAGAGTTCACACCATGGGAGGCAAACAAAACACATTACAACCAGTAAATACATACTAAAGAACAGAAACCCTCGAGGCTTTTCCTTTCCACCAAATAATAGTACCAATTATGTGTTGTCCTGTTCATTTTACACAGAGTTAGGGGAGGACTGGCCATGATCTTTGACCCTCAACACTTTGATGGCCTAGATACGGGTATTTGAAAATATATGCATGATGAATTTGTTCATTCATCTTCAAAGAAGCTCCAATCCTCAAATAACACATTAGAATGCTTTCTTGTTGTGGTAGGCAGAATAATGCTCCCCACCCCACCCCACAAGATGTCTACATCCTAATCTCCGTAACCAACGATTATGTTACTTTGCCTGAAAAAGCAGTGTTGCAGATAGGATTAAGGTTAAGGACCTCAATATGGGGGAATTTATCCTGGATTATCTAGGTGGGCTCAATCTAATGACAAGAATCCTTGAAAAGCAGAGAAACTTTTCCAGCTGTGGTTAGAGAGAGACATGATAATAGGAACGGGATGGAACAGATACAACATTATCGGCTTTGCAGATGAAAGAAGGCCATGAACCAAGGAATGCAGGTAGCCTCTAGAAGTTGGGAAAGGAAGGAAAAGGATTCTCCCTATATCTTCCAGAAAGGAATGCAGCCCTGCTAACATCTTGAATTAAGCCAGTGAGAGTCCTTTGAATTCGGACCTCCAGAACTGTGAGATAAAAAAATTTTGTTTTAAGATGCTAAGTTTGGAGTAGTTTGTAACTGTGATAACTTGTTATGGCAGCAATAGAAAATAACAGTTGTTCTGGGAGTAAGTGGGTAGCAAGTTTTCCTCTCCCTGCATCACATTTGAACCAGGTGAGACTCAGGAAGGGTAAACACTTTATCACAAAATGAAATTCATCTGTTAACAGCTAAATCTAGTTCTCCTAATTTCCTCCAAGAAGGTTGTGTGAGTTAAATTATAACACTCTTCCAATACCCATGCATGATTGTGAAATTGTCAGTTTTGAGGATTTTTCACGTAGTACACATCATTGGAAAGATTTTCAGAAAAATAAATATTTCAAGTTGCTTATGAAAAATCCATAGTTTCTAAAAACATATATAAATGGTGATACCAAGAGAAAGGCATCATTGATATGCATAGTGTGCTTTGGTCTTCTGTTTCAAAACAAAACATGCAGACAACAGACTTATCTGTAATTGAGGCTGTTTTATTATTTGATCTTGTAAAACTTATGCCATTATTCCTTATGTAAGAATTTTCACACATACAAGATGGAGGCAGAATCTCCATCTCAGGGCAAGGCTATATTATTGCAAGTTACATGCTCTGTAAGACAGTGCTATTTTAGTAGAAGTAATTCCCCGAAAGCAAAGAAGGAAAAGGAGGAGTAGGAGGAGGGGAAATATTAATGCACACTGCAATTAAAGAATCCTAGAGTTGGAAGAAAGCTTCATGACAGTTAGTCTCTGGTACTTCCATATGCTAAACTTATTTTATAAATCTGTAACTTCACTGTCCAAGGGAAATAAAATATGGACAATTATTCTTTCATGACTGTCGGCCCTTGATAATGTAAAATATTGTGGAGGAATTCAATTTCATGTAATTATCCATGGTGACATTATTTAACATTTGGAAAGTTCATGATTTTTTATTCTGTTTTATAGCATTTTTGAATTTGTAGTAATATATCCATTTCTCAAATTTAGAGAAAATACATATGAAAAATATACATAATGAAGTTGTAGACTTTGTCTCATCAAATAAAGGTAAACATATAGATGAAATATTGACAAATCAATCCCATCCTTAATATAAATATAGCATTCTAAAAATCAAATTCTATATAACAAAAAGCTCACTTCATTATAACTGTAGATAAACACATAGACATTTAGGGATATATGCCAAAGAGTATTACCTACATGTTGCTCTTACTGTAACAACTATACTGTTTGTTTGATGTTTAAATCAGGTTCTATAGTAGATATATATGTATAGACAGGTAGTTAGAGTTATATATGGTTATATGTATATAGTTTTATAAAGCATTGTATAATTATGTATAATATATATTCTGTACATAGTAATATAATATTTTACATATGTCGAATTATTTGTTGATTGTATGTATAACAAATACCTACACCACTTGACTTTTTACTTTTTAATAGTTTTTATTCTCTTAATGGAGTCCTTTTATGAACAGAATTTCTTAATTTTTAAGGTCCAATTTATCAATTTTTTCCTTTAAGTTTAGCACATTTAGTGTTCTATTTAAGAAAGTTTTTGAAACCACAAACACAGGTAAATGCCCCATCATATTTAATTCAGAAGTTTTTATTTGTTTAGTATCCCTCCAACAATCCATCTGGAATTATTTAGGTACATTGGTAAAAGAGGAGACATGATGTGTTTTTACTACCATGTACATCCAACTGAACTGGTGACATTTATTGAAAAGTCCATCCTTTACCCCTGATCTTCATCATTACTTTTCATAAATCAAGTGTTTGGGTAAGTATATATCTCTCTTTATACTCTCCATTATGTTCCATTGGTTTATTTTTCTAACCTGTTGCCAATACAACACTGGCTTAATTATTGTAACTCTAAATGTTTTTTGATATTTGGTAACATTGGTTTTTTATATCAGGTAAAATAAATGCACCATTTTCGTTATTCTTCTTCACAGTGTTCTTTGGTATTTTTAGATTTTTTTAACTTCTAAATGTATTTTAGAATAATTTATTTTTTTATTTTGAAAAATGCTAAGCTTTTAATTAAGATTGCATTGCATCTACAGATAAAATTTGTCCCATTCAAAAATATTTTAATTTTTATTGGTTTAAAATTTCCTCAATAATATTTTATATTTTTATTTCATGTGTTTTATTAACTTTATTCCTAAAGATTAAATATAAGTTGATGGTAATTTTCCATTAATTTTGGTGAAAATTCAGCATCACTTTTTGTTGCTCTTTTTCTCTTGTTTTTAATATTTTTCTATTTGTCACAGATATTCAGCTCTCTTACCGGAATGTATCTATGTGTGATTTCTTCGTGTACCTCTTTGGGATTCATGCCTTCTTGAATCAAGGATTTGAAGTCTTCTTCAGTTTTGGAAAATTCTTGGTAAATATCTCTTTAAATATTGATTCCAAATTATTGTTTTCTCTCTTTTTGGTGCACTAATTAACTTTCCAGACATTTGCAACGTGTCCTGTTTGTTTCTTATACTCTTAAAATTTTCTATCCTACTTTTCAATGTGTCATTCTTAATAATGTGCTTGACCTATGTTATTCTCTCCTGCTGTTTACAGTCTCTTGTTAAATCCATGTAATTAGTTGGATTCATTTCAGTTGTTTAATTTTTATTCTGGAATTTCCATTGGATTTTAAGTATATACTGATTCTCTGATGACATTATCCACTATATAATCTATTTTATTGAACATATTAATCAATTATAAAGTTTCCTGGAATTGTCATATTGTTATTTCTTATACACCAGGATTCTGGCCTCCTGAGTCTTAATGTACCTTGGTAGCTCTTCCACAGTTTTAAAACAATGCATTTGTATTTTGTCCTTATGTTTAAGCTTTTGTCAATGGGAGGGTTAGTCTTCAACAAGATACTCCACCATCACCCAAAGCAGAACTACCATCATTTCACAAATTAAGATGGGAAGTATGTATAACATTTAGCACATATATGCAAATACAGATCCCAATTAGATTACACATTTCACTAATCTAATTTCAGAGATAAAATAAAAATTTAGGGTTTCAAATACTCTGCTCAGTCTTCCCCTAAAGTTTGTTATGATTTTTTTTACATGTGCTCTTGTGAGTGGTGAGAAAATTCTAAGTGCTAGAACCCTTTGGAGATTTGTGGAATCATAGGCAAGTACTTGCATTGTTTGCTGCATTCACAAATGTCAGTGACTTATCAGCTTGCAGGACTTTCTAATAACAGTTGTTAGCATGTAACTCAATTCAACACACATGTTCTGTTCCTAACCACTGGGATATGGGACAGGAATGCAAAGTGGGGAAGACCTGATGATGAAGACTGGGATCTACCAACCAGCAACATCTAGTGCAACAAATGTTAGCGGAGGACTCACGGACAAGCTGTCTAGAGCTCCTGAGCAAAGAGTATTCAATTCAAGCACGATAGAGCATCATGGGAGTTTGAAGAATGTGCTTCAAAAAAGGCCGCATGTTTCAGTTGGACATGAAAAAACAAACATAGCAATTTGTCAGGTGGCACTGACAACATTGATGTAGACAGGAAAAAAAGGCTGTAGATATTATGGCATTCATTGTAGTGATAACTGCCTGAAGAATCAAAGGTCAGAAAAGATGTGAATATAAGGACTATTGATGAGTTCAAAGTATCTAGGACATAAAGTAAATGGATTGCAATGATGGAAGAAAACACTATGAAGGAAAATTAAGGCTAGATTGGAAAAAGTACTTGAATGTTCTTAGTAAGGAGATGAGGCTCTATTTTCTAGGGAATAAAAATATGGACTTTGATGTAATTATAAATAAAACTGATTATAAAAATAATAATAATCATTGAAACCTGACATAACTTCTTGAGAATAAAGAACACATTGTGTGTCCCTGAAATATTTGATATATTTTGCTTAATTTTGAGGCCTGGAACATTTTTTTCGTATGGAAGTCTGTGTGTGCCCATAAAGTAGACAGAGTTAAATCCCATTAATGATTCATATTGTTTCAAAATTGAAATCCATGGTTCATTGTTTATATAGAAGTGAGCTCTAATACCATGAATGAATAATACAAAAATATTACACAAAGGAATTCAGACTCATTCTGTGAACAGAACAGTAGACGGCTTTTGGATAAACTGCACAAATTATTTTACTAAGAAATCAGTCTGTATACAAAAAAGAAAAAAAAAACTTAGTTTAAAGCACATAGATTAACATTATGAAAGCAGTGGAATTTTATATTTTGGTAAGAACATTAGACTCTATGTTCAGTTCTAAATAGTTATTTATAGGTCTGTGACCATCAAGGTTATTTAAATTATATGAGCCTCATTGTCCTATCTGTAATATGGGAATATCCTCACATCGCAGAATTTTTTTGAAGAATAAATGTCTGGTGCAATATTATCTCAGTTCGTGGATGCAATTTTCAGTTCACATTATTTTTGCAGACTCTTGAGGCTATCTCATTTTCACACTGAAATATTTAGAGATTTGTGTTTGAAAGGAGAACAACCGTACCTGTCCTGCCTAATATTCGATCATGTCAGAGACAAGTATATATGTTGAAATTTCAGGACTTCTTATAAAATTCTATAATATATTTTTTAAATATGCCATGGAAATACTGCAAAGCTAAATATATTGTTGATGCTTGCCAGAACTTAAAGGATTCATAAAAGTTCTATGCAATTAATATGTTTTCTCATTACCTTAAAATTCTTGACTAGTAAATAAATAGCTGATGCTTAATTTTATATATCTATAAAGTGAATTTATAATTTTCCATCTTAAATTGTCAGTGATAGGTTTCATTATTTTTAAAAAGTGTTACTATCTGCTTCTCCTTTTTAAAACCACTGGTTTGTATCAGACTTAAAAACACATGTATTTCAATTTTTTTGACCAACTAAATCATATAACAAGCAGAAGTGAATTCCAGTGACACATGGTGATATTTATTGGTTCCTCATTGTCGCGATGCCTCAGTGGATTTGTTTCTTTTCACTTCCCTAGCATGCCTTCTCAATATGCTATTTCTGCCCAGACCTTCTCCATCTGCCTCCTCAGGACTTATGTCCAGAATATCTTCTCTTCTCACTTTACACTGACTATGCAATCTCTGCTTTGGTCACAAATACATGTGATAAATAGGTACTGATGACCCTTAAAAATACGCCCAACCCAGTTCTTTCTCCTGAGAGCCAGCCTTTATATCTGTCCTTTTCATACCTCCACTTAGGTAGAATTGAGCTGAGTCTAACTGAATATGCTTACCACACAGATCACGACCCTTGCCCTTTTTGGTTAAGATCTTTATGCCACATGCATGGTTTCCTACCTTAGTTAAGGACATAGGTGTCTGTCATGTGATTCAACCTAAGAACCTGTGAGGGACCCTTGACTTTCCACACTTTCTCCCTGCCCTGCCCATTCCTTTTTGTTCACCTGCTGAAACACTAAACTTGAGGGTCTCCCTAATCCATTCATATCTCTTGGACCTCACTGCCATTGGTCCAGTCTCAATTACCTAATCCTGTCTCAAGACATTCGCAATAGCACCTTACCCATTGCACGTGTCCAGTCTTGACACCCCGCCCGTACATTCTCCTCTCAGTAGCCAGAGTGGTGGTTATTATATGAATAACCTTTTAGTCACTTTCTCATTTGAAATCTCAACATCAATTTTTTTAAAAAACTACTGTGAAATGTAACTAATGTACAAAAATGCATAATAATATAAACAGCAACAATAAAATACACAGCTGTGGACGTACCTCCAAGCTAAGGCATAGAATATTAGGTTCAGTGTCGTGATCCACTTCTTTCTTCCTCCTCCCAGAATCAACCACCATCCTAAAACCCGTAGTAGTTGCTCTCTACATTTTCTTCTTTTTTTTTTTTGTCTGTGGATATTCTTTGTTTTTTTTATTTCAGAATATTATGGGGGTACAACACTTTGGCTATATATATTGCCCATGCACTGCCTGTGTCAGAGCTACAATCGTGGTCATCCCCCAAACTGTGCTCCCCGCATCCATTCAGTGAGAGTTTTCCCATCCCCTCCATCCCCCTCCTGCTTGCCCACCCCCTGATGAATATTATTGCCCTGTGTGATGTAGGTGTTGATCAGTTAGTACCAATTTGATGGTGAGTACCAGTGGTGTTTCTTTTTCCAATGCATTTTCTTCTTCATTATACAATTATGCATCCTACATTAAAACTCTAATCAGTTTTGTGTATTTTAGACAATATAATTTGGGAACATATTGTATTTATCTTCTGAGACTTTTTTTCACTCAATATTATGCTTCTGAGTGAGAATCAATGCTATTAGTGTGTGAGGTTGTATTGTATGTTTTCCCCTAATTTCTCAACGTAGCCTAGCATTATTTTTTAATTGAACTTCCATGTATTCCATGAATAAGCCCTCTGTGTCCAAGCCATATTATTATTTTAATGCACAACTAGATTAAATTTTCTTATATTGCATCTATTATTTGCATCTATTATTCTGAAGTGATATTTGTCTATACTATGTGTACTGTTATTTTTGTTTAGATTTGTTCTGACATGCATTTTAATTTTTTTAAAATCCTGAATGCATTTCTTCCACATTTTGAGAAAATAGTGTATTTTCCCATGGGGAATAGTTTTATTTGTTTTTAAGGCAGTAAAGTCAAACAGTTAAGTCTACATTATAAGAAACATTCTAACGCACTAGATACAAATCCAGGCTTTGCTATTTGCTATTTGTTAGCTATATAACCTTCCCCAATTAATGCACTAGCCGTGTGTGCATGTGTGCGTCTGTGTGTGTGTGTGTGTTTTCTGGTAAGGAAGGAAGCAAGCAAAAATACAACCTGACATCTCTTACAAAATGACTTTGTAGAAGTAACATGTCAAAAATTAAGGTCATGAATGGTGGACCCACAGTACCTGATTTCAAATCTTATCTCTGCTACGCCCTGGCTGCGTAACCTTGGGAAGCCTCTGGTGCCTAAGTTTCCTCATCCGTGAAATATGCTGGAGAATAATGGCAGGCTCGTAGGTTTGCTGTATGCATTGAGTGAGTTCATATTGGTAAAGCATGTATAGTAGTTCTTGGGACATAGTAAGTTCCATGCACGGGTTTGCTAAATAACTAAAATAAACAGGATGCATGGGTTCCTTTTCATCTCCCTTAATGATGCCTAAAACCCAAACTGAAAGACAAGTTCGAATATATGGCTTTCATTTTCAGATCAAGTTCTGTCGGCACATACTTAGTACAGATTTTTTTTGGTGCCAACATGAATTACTAACTGACGTTGTTCTTTGGTCTTCTTAGCATTTGTTCAATTCTGTCAGTGTGATTCTAGGATAAAACCTGTATAAAGCACTCTGTAACATGTTCAATGCATAGGAGGTGTGTAAAACTAATTAAATGTCTGTAAAATATTAATTTTTATTTGAGTATGTCAGTTTCTCATTAAAAATGGCTAGGTCTAATGACTTGTGGAGATGAAATGCTTTACCTAATATATGTGGAAAAGGAGATTTTTATTTCCTAGTAACTAAATGTCATGTTTAAAGTTTAATGTGCACAATTTTGTTGTCAGTCACAACAAGATTCCTTTTAATCTGATATCATACCCATAAATAAAGAATAATAGGGAGTTTCTGGCTTTCTTCATTATGTCTCTGTATCTTACGTTTTTACAAACTCATCCTAAAGCATCTCTACATATACTTCATCCCAGAAATAGAAATATACCACATGAAAAATACTTTGCCTACATTACGCATGTTCAGGTAAGGTATAATTATCTCCCATTGTCTCTTTTACAAATTAAAAATAGTTTCAACTCATCTATAAAAACTCCAGATAATTCTACTTACTGGAAAAGGTCAGTGTAACAACTGACAGGTGCTTGGGATAAAATATAAAAACCTTTTTCATGTAAGAAAATAATCAGAACTTTCTATGATATACTAACAACTGCAGGAAAAAGTATTTTAAAAATGAGAAAAGAGAAGCTTCATCATTTCAATTCTTACATGGTTTATTACATTATCAAATCTTTTTCAAAGTGTTTCATTGAAACACTTAGTTCCAGAAAAGTAGAACCCTTTTATCTTTCTCAGCCTTAAAAGAGAAATTGTCAGAACTGCAAGGAGCATGGAATTTAATAGAGGAGCAGGAGCTTCATTAACCTGCTTAATCATTCATTAACCAAAAAACATGTCTTAAGTTATTAAAATTATGCATGGAATCCCCTTGAGTGAAACCCTCCTGAGTTTGCACAAGGACTGTTACTCTGCCTGGGTGCTCACCTGCAGTGGGAGGTATGATTTGTCTTTGAAACAAAATAAGTGATTTTCTTTAAGACTCCTTAAAACTTTTTAAAAAATCACTGTTACCTTTTTTTCAGTTCATGAACTACAGAATTTGTTCTCTTTACAGATACACAAATAGTTTTTGTTTTAACTGCCCCAGGAGCTAAACATAGTGACATTACTGAGGCTCCTTCTAGCCCTTTAATTTTAGAAATCAGTGACATTCTTGGTTGCCCTAAGTAAGGATTCAGTGTAGTCATATAAATTTCGACCTTCTCAACATACAGCTGCAGGTTCTTTGAACCAAACTGCTCACAAGTCTAACCCCCAGTGGGCCACCAGAGAGAGTGGATGCCGTAGGGAAGAAGCATTGGTCTGGGCCTCCAGAAAATGATGGGAGAAATTATTTCCTGTTTTCAAAGTCAGCATACTTGAAGATAGTTTTCTCCTATTACATAATTTTCTATTTTCATTGAAAATTTACATACAAGTGTGTTTATATACTATATAACTAATGGTCAGGTTTTCCTTTTTGACATCTAGGAAGAGTTTTTTTTTTTGTTTGTTTGTTTGTTTGTTTGGTACTAGCTCTAAATGGGTAAATCCTGGCTTTTACACTTTTACTTTTCTTACTTTCCTTCCTGTACCCTCTTTACTTTTCCATGGGCTTTCTCTCCGGAAAATCTTGCAGTTGCTGCAGAGCCCCCACTGTGGGCTCCAGGCTGCATCTGCCTTCTGCTGATGTGCCTAGTGCTCCAAATTGATTCTACCTCCTTCCTACTCACTACCCACAATAGAAACCCCCAGTGGCGCACTGTAGCTGATGCTGTTAGTTTAAAAAATAAATCCTGGATTAAACTATTTCATTTTAAGATGCAAATATTGTTTAAAAGATAAGATTATTTAAACCAAAATATTTATAATTAATGGAACTTTGGACTACACAGAACTTCCTGGTGTCCCTAGTTGTGTTATGGACAACTCTCTGAAAAAGGTGGTCCATGCACAACTGCATAATATTAGTTTACTAGGACCTAATGGGAGTTGAGTCACCATATCCACTCCTCTACAGTCCTGTTATTCTTCTTTTCTCACCCTCTGATTCTTAATGTTTTAATTTAGGACTTCCTAAGAGAAGAGGAGCAGACTGTGGGCCTTTATAAAAACTTAACTCTTATGATGAGGCACAGTGCATATGGATGGAGTTGGCAAGTTTGGTGGAAAAACTGTTCTCTGGTTCTAGTGTAATCACTAAAGGGTATATTGGAATACATATTTTAAATATAAGACTCAAATGTCTTTTTTGTACCATGGTCAAATTAGAATATTTTTAATCCCTTCTACAAAAAAAATCTAAGAATGAATTGGAGATTTTTTAATCAGCACAGAGAATATCTTATCCTTCTGATACCCTAAGCCAAGGGAGAAGCAATTCAAAAGATCAATCTTTGCAAAATTTTAAACAAAGTTAGAAGCTCAAAAATGACTGGCCTCCATAACCATCAAACTACTATGATCCCTCTCAATGTTTCTATCTTTTGATTTAATGAGATGCAAGTAAAATGTCTGCATTCCTTTTGCTGTAGGCTTTTAAATAAATTTGTTTCAGTCTCAATGTGTTGTGCCAATATCTTGAAAATCAAGGTGTTTCCAATACTGTACATATACATAGAAAATAGATTCATAGCATTTCTTTTCCTTTTCTTGAAAGTGTAAATAGGGAAACTAAATGATATAACTCCTGCCTCTTCAATAAAATAGCATAGAAAACTGAAGGAAAAATAAACATCATCTTAAGCCTAAAATTATTTCCAAATTTTTTGTATGAATTGCTCATAAAAAGGCATATAAACAATAGATAAAGAAAACATAAAAGAAAACAATTTTAGAAAGCACTTAAACAACAGACAAATAAAACAGACTCACAACTATTCAGATAGTAGGGTTTTTACCATATAGCAACGAAGTTTCATGCTCATGGATGGCAATAGAAACCAAAGTTAAAAATTTCAGCAAAAATATGAAAACCATAGAGACATTGAAGAATGGCAAGTGCATTAACAGGAAATATTAGGATTGAAAATAACCTTACTCATAATTAACAAATCAATGGGCAAGTATAATAGCAAATATAACCATCTGCTGACATACCACTTTTCAACCACAAGAAGGGCTAAAATGAAAAAAAAAGCATAACACCACATTTTGATGAGAATGTGCAGCAACTGCAGCTGTCATGCATTGCTGGAGGAAGTACAAAAGGGTGCAGCCATTTAGAAAATTAATTTTTCCATTTTTGATAAAGTTAAAAATGACCCCATGACTCCCCATCGGGAAGAAAAGGAAAATTTTCCTTAGAATGGAATGCCAACCAATAACATAATATAGAAGGAATGATGGAATTAGAAAATTATTAATGAATGATTAAATTAATAGGTAAAATATTGATGAGAAACAGAAACTTACATAGACTGAAAGTATCTCTTCAAACATTGTTTCTTAATTAAAATTGAAAAATAATAATTTTGGAAAGAAGAAACCCAGTTCACAACATCTTAACAAATGATCAAATCTATCATCACTAAGATTGGGACAAACTGACATCATGTAACTCCTGATATCATGCACCAAAGAAGGACACAACATCATTTCAGTTGTATCTCTGCCAAAAATTATAACCTGAATTTAATCATGAATCATATTTTGGAACACTTTATAAATACCTGTCCTATAATGTGAAAAAATTCAAGATCAGTAAGCACAAAGAAATACTTAGAAACTCTTCTAGAGTAAATGTGACCGTAGAGATAGATCAAATGCGATGCTGTGTGTGAATTGGATTCTGAACCAGGAAAAAAAATGGCTATGAAATAAATTATTGGAACAATTAATGGAATTTAAATATGGATGGTGGATTACATAATATTTGTATCAATGCTAAATTTCCTGAAACTGATATCTGCACTGTGGACATGACAATGTCTTTTTCTTTTGCAATATTTATATCTAGATGTAGATACAGATACACACACACACACACACACACACACATACATGTACATACACTGAAAGGTTTATGAGTAAAGATACATAATAACTGTACTTTACTCTCATTTTAATACCAGAAAACATTTTCATGTACTATATATATGTTCATATAGTATATATACATTTGCATAGTATAAGTACATTTATATAGTATGTATACATTTATATATCTCTATCTGCCTATCTGAAAGAGAAAGAATTATGAACAATATAAAATTGATAGATAAATCTGGTTAATTCATATATGAGAGTGTTTTTACTATTATATTTTTTCAGCTTGTCTCTAAGTTTGAAATGATAGCAAAATATAAAAGTTAATGATTTAAAAACTCACAAGCCAATTTCAATAATATGTGAAAAGAAATAATACATTATGATAAACTGGCTTTTTTCTGTGCAGGAAAATTTGGTTTACTATTCTAATAGTAATCAAAACAATACAACACATTAACAGATTAGAGATTAAAATAGAAAAAAAACTATATATATATATATTTTTTTTTGAGACAAAGTCTCACTCTGTCTGGAGTGCAGTGGTGTCACCGTAGCTCACTGCAGCCTCAAACTCCAGGGCTTAAGCCATCCTCCTGCCTCAGCCTCCTGAGTAGCTGGGACTACAGGCATGTGCCATGACGCCTGGCTAATTTCTCTATTTTTAGTAGAGAGGGGGTCTCACTCTTGCTCAGATTGGTCTCAAATTTCTGAGCTCAAGCAATCCTCCTGCCTTGGCCTCCCAGAATGCTAGGATTACAGGCGTGAGCTACCGTGTCTGGCCAAAATGAAAACTTCTCTTTATCAAAAGGCGCCACTAAGTGAGTTAAAAGTCAAACTACAGAGTGGGAGAAAATATTTACAATTAGTAATAAATATACTATTAAAAAACATAAAACAGGCCAGTTCACACCTGTAATCCTAGCACCTTGGCAGGTGAGGCAGGAGGATTTCTTAAGGCCAGGAGTTTGAGACCAGCCTGGGCAAAATAGCAAGACCTCTGTTTCTCAAAAAAAAACAGAAGAAAAAAATTAGCCAGGTGTGGTGGTGCACACCTGTAGTCCCAGCTACTCAGGAGACTGAGGCACAAGGATCACTTGAGCCTAGGAGTTTGAAGTTACAGTGAGCTATGATCACATCATGCACTCTAGCCCAGGTGACAGACTGAGATCTTGTCTCAAAAACAAAAAACAAAAAAAAAAAAAAAGAAAAAACCCCACCACCTCCTACATATTTATAAGAAAGTGATCTGAGGCATTAGAAAAATTTTATAAGACTTAAAATTACATTTCAAAATATATAATGCAATGTCCAGTAAACATAAAATATAAAAAAAAGCACTCAACCTCATGAGTAAATTGGGAAATCAATAAAAATAGCAATGAGAGAGCACCACAAAAGCACCAGATTGGCTAATAGTAAGTCAAATGACCCTTGATAGCAAGAGTTTGTGCAGATGTGGAGTAATGGCAACTCTCATGCCTTGAGTTGGAAAATCATTTAACATTGTTAGCAGTGTTAAATAGATCCATACTGATGACTTCCCTGTCTGCCTTCTTGGTGTATCTCCAACAGAAATGTGTGCATATCTGAATCAAAAAACCTATATGAGAACACTCACAGCACCATTATTTCTGCAAACCCCAAACTGGGAGCAAATCAAATAGCATTAACAATAGAATAAATAAACTGTGATATAATCATATACGGGGATGCTATATAGCAAAACAAATAATAGAATTAGAGCTACATATGGCACTGGCTAAATCTCACAATAGTATTGAACAGAAGAAATAATATATATGGTTTCATTCATATTTATATAAAGTTTAAAATAGATAAATGGTTAGGGCTACATACTAATAAAAGGTTACAAAGGTAAAATTATAGGAAATAGCAAGGAATGGCATTGCAATTTGGGGCTGCATTCAGCAGGGTTGGGCTGTGATCTCCTGGACAGACAGCTATATTTTCCATTTGGGTAGTGTGATAAAGATGTTTTCTGTTTCCTAATTTGTTAAGCTGCATATTTTTATTTTCTGGTTTTCTCTATTTGTGGTATGTTCCCAGTTAAAATTCTTAATATTAACAAAGGATTATCTAAGTAGCAAAAAGCATAACAAAAGTATAAGCAAAAGAAAGATAAATATTTTGATTGAAATAATAAGTATTTTTAAATTAAAAATAAATACAAAGTGGCATAGCAATACTGAGATAAAAAATACCCAGCAGTATTTAAACTGAAAAGATAAGAAAGTAATCTAATGTTCATTTTTTCCAATTCTGGGTAACCCTTAAAATGGATTTGAAAAGTCAAAATGATAAAGAATTGATAATCATTATTTTTGTTAAATCTCAACTGTAAATGTATACATGAGATTCATTGTGCCCGGATTGGAATTACGATTTTTATAAGACATGCATCCCTTATTATAGTTTAAATCCCAAGTCAAAACAAAGAAGCTTAAATTTAGACAAGTTTTGATCAATATTTATAAAAGTTTATTGATTTAATTTCAGATATCTAGGAGTTGAACTGGAATTCCTCATTTTTTTATTTTTGTTTTCAAAAGTGTTTCATAACTATCCTTTAACAGACAGAATATGAAATTGGGTGATTAAAAAAGAAGACTTTTCCTTATTAATCAGTCATAATCTTAAGGAAAAGTGTTTTTTATTAATCATTTAACTCAATCTTCTTGTAAGAATACATGATTAATTGATAAAGAACACTATCAGACATTTCCAAATGTGAACATCCTTTATAGATAGAACTTAGAATTGAAGTTTGTGGTTCATTTAAGCTAGTTCTCTGTTTGGATTTATATTTTATTGCATATTGTATAAAATATTATCATTGATACCAAAATACCACAGCATTCAATAGCAAAATATTAGAATCAATGATTTATGATAACTTAGACATGAAATATTTTAAAAGTTAATGATTATCTTATATTTAGAGTGGAAAAGTAGGACACATTTTCCTTTGTTGACTATGGTTGATGGAATTGTTCCGTGATTGAAAGCCGTAATTAATTCCTGCAGGATTTTGTAAAAGCCACTGAGGTAAATACAGTATTTACACTTAAGCATTTTGGGTTGCTCTTCCAGGCTTTATATTTTGTGGGCTACTTATTTAGGTGGGACATCCTAGTAAGGATTTTTTAAGTTAATTGAAGATTCTAAATTCTAAATGTCAATTTAGTTTTGAAAGTATTTATTTATATCATTGGCACGGGCATTAAAAACCAAAAGACAAGTTAAAGACTAAATACAAGCCAATTAAGTCTGTTTGGCTATAGCAACAATTGTTAAAATAAAAATGAACTCTGCACGCATTTTGAGAAATGTCCACGTGGGATACTCTACTTTCTAGGGTTTCATTCTACAAACATAAGCAGCAAGAAATTACCATGAATAAATGATTACATTTTCTATGTATTTAACTACAATTTTTCCAAAAATAAAAATAGCATTTTTACTTTTTATTTATTTATTTATTTATTTATTTTTATTTCGGAATATTATGGGGGTACAACACGTTGGCTATATATATTGCCCATGCACTGCCTGTGTCAGAGCTACAATCGTGGTCATCCCCAAACTGTGCTCCCCGCATCCATTCAGTGAGAGTTTTTCCATCCCCTCCACCCCCCTCCCGCCTGCCCGCCCCCTGATGAATATTATTGCCCTGTGTGATGTAAGTGTTGATCAGTTAGTACCAATTTGATGGTGAGTACCAGTGGTGCTTGTTTTTCCATTCCTGTGACACTTCGCTTTGAAGAATGGGTTCTAGGTCCAACCAGGATAATACCAGATGTGTTAATAGCATTTTTACTTTTACTTGAAGAAATAATCTCAATATCTTTCTTTAGTACAAAAATGATAAGTAAAAAAAAAAAAATGGAGGGAGAAATTTAAGTCTATCTTTGAGACTGCCTAACACAATGACAAACGCTACACGTTATTAGTATTAGGAAAAAAATTGCCACGAGTGAAATCTCAGATGTTTCAGTGGGGATTAATGAATCTTCTTGTCTGAGATATCACACTTAAAGGAGGTAGCCACCTCACAATCTGAATCAAATGCCCTGGGAGCAGTAAAACTGCTAGTAGAAGGGATGCTTAGCCCAGTCTATAATAAGTAAGTAGTGATTAACTAAAAGAAAAAAAAAGAATAAGATTCTTTGAATTTTTTCATGCTTGCATATTTTTTCAACCATGACAACTAATGAAAATTAGATAATAAACGCAAATCGTCTGTACACGAAGAGAGGAAGACTTATTTAGCACAGCAGAAAGGAATTAAGATGGCGTCCATTTTTATCTTGCTGTTTTGCATTAAATTCATCAATAATTTTCCAAAGCCTTTCACTGACACTCAATTCAATATTACCGGTGTCCTTAGAAAGGAGAAGAGACACAGAAAGACAGAGGCAGATATTAGAGTGAAACACCCACAAGCCAAGATACTCCAAGAATTGCAAGTAACCACCAGAAGCTAAGGTGAAGCAAGGAAGGATCCCTCAAAGATAGAACCAACCCTGCTGACACTTTTAGTTCAGACTTCTATCCTCCAGAACTATGCAACAATAAAATGCTCTTGTTTTCAAGTCACCAGTTTTTGGTACCTTGACTTTTTCCTCCTCATTTTGTGTCATTAGAAACATACCTAGAACTGACATAGAAGTCGTAGGAAATTAATTCAACGTACATAAGAAAATCATCACAATGGCTATAAAAGGCCCAACAAGATTACGGTGGATGTTGCACCCTTTCAGTGTCTTAATCAGGCAGCAATTATGTAGATGAAATTTTGTTTTTCCTTCTGCCCCAACTTGAATGCTTATGATAATTCTGAGCTCACCACATTTTGAGCACTGCATTGAGAACACGTTTTTGCATCCGTTTGTTCTTGATTTTCTGATATTTGCACCCATTTGCTCTTGTTCTGAGTTTTGAAGCTACAGAGTATAAATTTACTATCTATTAACATTACACCTCTTAGACTATTTGAAGGAGCATATTCCCTGTGCCCTAAATCTTCTCTTTACCTCAGTATACTTGGAATGTAAAGGGCTGAAACGTTCATAGTCACATAGCAAGGGAGGTTACTTACTTTGTCATTATTACAAGCACACACACACACAGAATTACAACTATCAATTTGGTAAAGCATAATTTTTTAAACAAGTCCATTCATTCTTAACAAGCAATATGATAAAGTCTGAAGGGATGGAATGAAGAGGCTTAAGTCTTACAATAAATCCTTAAAGGATGTTTAGAGTTACAAGAAGCTGCTGCTAGACAGTGAACTGCATGGGGCCAAGATTAAGACAAGCGTTTGAACAGTTCATAGTGGGAACCTCAGCATGAATTGAGCAAGCTCCACAGGAACACTAGCTCAAATTGATTTAAAATTTCAGTCCTCGTTGGGAAAAAAGAAATGCTAAGTGGTCTGTACCCTCTCTTTTGCATAATTATTTGTTAGAACCTATAAAGAATTTTTAAAAACCATTTTAAAATTACAACACTCTCAAAATACATGGATATGGAAGTGGTACCAAAACAAATCTGAACCACACTACTTCTGACCGCCCTTGGTGCAAACACCTGGCTTTTCACTGCTTGGCATGTCCAGATGCAGAAACATAAAGTGATAATGTGTGTCTCTGTTAACTACCAGATGGTGTCCTTCACATTTTTTCATTCAGTCTGTTTGACACTCATAATATGTTCTTTCTTACTACATTAGTCTCTCATAAAATATCTTCAAGTTAGAAGTAAAGAGAAACTGTGTTCACGTGTGGGTGTGGACGGACGGATGTGTCTGTGTTTATGTAATAAACAGTCTTTGTCACAGGCACTTCTTTGTAGGCTTATTTTAGGACTGTCCAACCTGTTATCCACACCCGGATGAATCTGTGGTTTAATATATCACTTGACTTAATAGTCTGTCCTGTCCTGCCTTCATATGGTCGGTATTTTACTTCATTCTGTGGTATGCATTTTGACACCTGATCTGGTGTTATAATAAAAGCCTTCGCAGAGCATGTGATAGAACAACTGTGGTTTTTTTTTTGACAGGTAGAATTTTTGAATAATCGGTGTCTTCTCCAAACACTTGAATATGTGTTCCCTATTCTTCACAATGGTAGTAAACCTTCAATAACAGTGCATAAGAATGGCTATCTATACATAAGGTCTAACATATTCTGCAGTAATAAACACAATTACCAACTTACTTTGGAGTTTGTGAAAAAATGTATAAATCCAGAGGCCTTGATGGAACAGTCAACCAGGAATACACAATTATATTTATCCTGAAGCTTCTTATTTACGGCAAAATGGATCAGTTATTTCTTAACAAAATGCTAGATATTTATGAGCTACTCAAATAGCATTTGTTTCATATTCAATCTTTACTCCTGGATTGAAATTATACAGATTTCAGTTTAGGTTGCTGATACATGCGCAAGGCAAACATAAGTCTTTGATGTTCTTTGGCTTTTTAAAAATTATTGTGTCAAAATATATGGCATGCATTCATGTGCAGAATATTCACAATGTTTTCTTTAATTTTTTGTTCAGTTTTTAAGATGCATTCATCAGCTATTCAATTTCATACTAGGTTGTAATTTTGTAACTTTTTATAACATTTATTAAAAAGGATTTATTTTTGCTTGTTATTACCCTGTATATCTTTTCCATTGAATTAACTATTGCATTGAACCATGATTGCAATATTTTTTACAGAAACTTTATTAGAGTTTCAATAAATAAATTGCTTATAAAATGTCACATGTAACTTGTTTTTCTTAATAAAAAATCAAACAACCAATTCCTGAAATGCCTTTAATAACTTTTAGATTTTTAATCAATTTTATATTTAACCTTTTATCAAATAAAATCTACCTGAGCTTTTTCATACTTTATTATATGGGTATTAATCAGTAGTTATCAGGGATTAAGTATATTTTTCAAGCGATAAAATATTTTTTTTTTCTGATTACAAAATGTAACTTCAAATTCACAAATGACATAAATAAAAATAGTCCCAAATGGTATAACTAATTGAAAGCCTCTATTATTATTATTTTAGCATAATGTTTATTTTAATGGTATGTGTGTACGTATATATGTGGGCATAAACACATGTATATACCTATATCTCTATATATCTATGTCTATGTTTTTCTATGTATTTATCTGTATGTATGAAATTCAAGACCCCTCTGATAGCTTTAAAAACTTATGCTTATGGGGGAAATTGCAGAAGTTAGTCCACAAAGCCTAAGACTAGAGATTTTTGACTCCATCAACTGTCAAAGACTATGTGTCTTTAAATCTTTTAATTTCTTTGACTGTCCCTCCTGAGAAGAGGATTTTCAAAAAATAATTTTTTGTAGTTAAACATTTTTAGTCGCTGGAGAAACACACACACACACACACACACACACACAGAAACATTGATCATCAGTGGTTGAAACCGTTTGAACTTATCCGTTGATGATTTGCTATTTAACAGTAAGTCTGAAGAAACACTGACATTCCTAAAATAACACAAATCATGAAGACCTGATATGAAACTGAAGTACATACTAGAGCAGCACTTCTTAAATATTAGTGAGCATACAAATCACCTGATGATTTTGTTAAAATGCAGATTTTGATTGAGTAATCCTGGAGTTGGGGATTGCATTTCTAACAAGCACCCAGGTATGACAGACACTGCTGCTTTGAGGACTATACTGTAATAACGAGGTGCTAGCACTAAGGGAGGTCCTGTTGGGCAGACCCTGACTGGGACTGCTCTGCTCAGCTCTTCTTAGGTTAATAGCTGATTGGATAAAAGTGTCCACAGTCATAGTTATAAGATGTAGTATGACTACACAAGTACATATAAAAGTATAATGATCCTTCCTCATTATGTCACAAACTACGAACAAAGTAGTAATTTGGTACAGATGGCATAACGTGAAAAGTGGTACTAGACTAGGCTTTATGACTTACAAGAGGAGGTTTGTGCACACACATAAACTAATTTTGCTGAATTTTCAGGGTGGGCAGTTGACCTAGAAAAAACCCTGTAGATGGCATTTATTTATCTGGTAGGACTTTATGGCGCATAGCTAGAACACCACTGAGATCAATACCAGCCTGCCTCCTGTAAACAACTAGGGATGCTTGATAAGTCAGATTTGACTAGTATCCTCCATTCTAATGGCATTTGAAAGAATGCATTATTTGACCTTATCACAGTCAAGTATAACCTCTGTAGATTGATATGACAGATGCTCAGTATTGGCAAACTTCAAATCCAGTTGTACATGGCCTGTCTTCACTAGAAAATTAAAAAAAAATCCCTTGATTTAAGCACTAACAGGCTGCAGATAAAGAGGTGGTCACCTGATTTTTGGAGTGGACATCAGTGTGGGACCCCTAATAGCTCAAAAGCTTAGGGCCTTGGTACCATCTAGTGTGGGACAAAGTGTATAGAGTTTATTAATTCTACAGATTCAGTGTGGTGCCTTTTGACATGGATGTTCTCATTTAATATCTATAACAGACATACGGAGTAGATTCTTTTTTTATTGTTTTCTTTACAAAGGGGGAGCCCAGAGCATCAGCAAAAGTAAGTTACTTGTTCCAAACATAAACGACAGGAATAAGGAGAGCTAGAAGTTGACTGTAAATTCTCTGACCAAATGTTTCACGTCACACACCTGAGTGCTTCTACAGATGCAGCATTTATTTATTCATTTGCTCAATTATCTATTGATTTGCCTGCTTATTTATTCATTTATTTATTTTTTGGTCTTTATTTAAGCTTTGCTGTCTTTTTCAATGTGACAATTGAATGGTCTTTGACAATATGGGATTTTTACCAGGGTAGTAGTGTGGTGGTTGGGTTAATTCAGAGGGAAAGCTCACCTGCAAATCCTAAAAGGACTGTCATCCAAGCAGATGCACTGTTATAGATACATCTTCTAGGTAGAACATTACCCTGCTTTTTTGAAGGTGTTCAGCTGATCCTCTTAAGTTGAGAGTCTATACATGCCTAAAATACCTAGACATACATATATAGGAAGAAATCATCAGGAAGATTGTTAGAGTTCCTTGGGCACTCAGTTGTCTGCCATTGTGATACCTGCTGAGAAAGACCAGAAACCTGTCTCTGTCATGCCATTTCTGTGACACTCTACTATATTCTGAGATAAGTAAACTGAGAAATGGTGCTGTTGTAACCTAGGGACTTTTAAATAATGTTAAGAAGAAGCTATGCAGCAAGGGGCTGCATGTGAGTGGCTTATAATCAGTGTGCAGTCCTAGACTCACACGAATACAACCCTACTTTTACTAGTTTCTTCTATAAAATTTAATTATGTGGTAGTTAAAATGCACTTAGTGAAACTTTTGCTAAAAACTATACATACAATGTGAAAAAGACAATATGAAAAAGTGCATTTGAGACAAGTGTAGGAATAGCAACTAAACTCATTTTTAATAAATGAATAACAAATTCATTTTCATAATGTTTTAATTCACTTCAAATGGTGTAGGTTTATTTGTTCTACAAGATTCCAAGTTCAAAGATTTGAAAAATGGGGATATTTGAGAGGCAGTAAGGTTTAAAGACAGCTTTGGCAGGGGGTTGAAATAATCATGTTTACTAGCTGGTACAATGCTGAAGTAAAGAGTAACGACCTTGAAAAAACAGTAATCTTGGTGTCTCAGTGGAATCACAGAAGCAAATAATATACAACAAATAAGTTTCTGAGGTACAAATCTCAATGAGGAAAATGTTACCAAACAGACAAATTCCTATGCATAGAACATTTCAAGTTTCTTATGTGACACCAATTCTGTGTTAGGAACAGGAAAAACCTCATTTACTTAAAGGCTTATTATCTGCTTCATCAGTACTCCAAACTTTCTTTCGTCTCAGGTTTTCTCCTGTTAGTCACCTTCTGCTAATACCAATACCCACTGTAGGGTTGGGGAGAGACTCAGAAGACTGTGGCAGCAAATACACAGAAGGAAGAGCAGATAAAATTCAAATTTATCTGTTCTGTTATCTATTGCTACCTTTGATGAAATGTAGTAATAAAGAAGATGATCGATGACCAAAATATATTCCCAGATATTCTGTGATCGTAAATTTCAATTTAGTAAAAGAGAGAATTACTTTTTAAATGAATTTAGAAAAGAATATTGTATAATAAAATATGCAAAATGTATTTCACATTTCTCATGAGTGGTGCTAAAAATTCAGCTCAAATGAAATGTTCCTACCTGTGGTTTGAGTCTGCACAGAGGAATTTAAGCATCTGTTGTTTACAGCCAAGATATTTTTACTCAGAAAATATTAACAAAGTCAGTACTTTTTGGGTCAAATGGTAATTCTACTTTTAATTCTTTGAGATATCTCCATATTCGCAATTAAAAAAAAAAAAAAAGTCAGTACTATTTAATAAATAAATTAGTACAAGTGGTGAACATTTTATTTTATATTGCTGTATCATTTTATATGCCTCAATAGCCAAAAAAAAAAAAGAACCTGTCATAAATGGCTTCCAAAAATCTTGATCATTTTTTCTTACTGCATGGAAAATATTGCTTAAATAATGAAAACTCAATTTTTAGTACTTATTCTAATAAACAAATGAACAAATTGGAACACAAAAGTTTAAAAAGTAATATGTTAGGAAGTAAGCACTGTTAGATGCTTGCCTGTTAGGAACCAGGCTGCACAGCAGGAGGTGAGCGGTGGGGGAGGGGGAGAGTGGGGGTGGTGGTGGTGGTGAACGAAGCTTCATTTGTATTTACAGCTGCTCCCCTTTGCTTGCATCACTGCCTAAGCTCCGCCTCTTGCCAGATCAGTGGCAGCATTAGATTCTCATAGAAGTGCAAACCCTACTGTAAACTGCCCATGCGAGGGATCTAGGTTGCGGCTCCTTGTGAGAATCTAATACCTGATGATCTGAGGTGGAGCTGAGGCAGTAATGCTAGCGCTGGGGGGCGGCTACAAATACAGATTATCATTAGCAGAGAGGTTTGACTACACAGGGACCGTAATAAATCAGTTGCTTGCAGACTCGTATCAAAACCCTATCAGTGAATGGCAAGTGACAATGTAAAAATAATAGCAATGAAGTGTACAGTAAATGTAATGTGCTTGAATCATCCTGAAGCCATCCCCCCCCCACACCCCAGTTTGTGGAAAAATTGTCTTCCACGAAACCAGTCCGTGGTGCCAAAAAAGTTGAGGACCGCTTCCTTAAAGGACATGGCTCCCTCCATTTTAAAGCTCAGAGTGCCTAAGAACCTTGTGACATTGGTTGTATAGCAGACAAAGACCCTTGCCATGTGATAAACTTTTCTCCGTCTAGAAATGATGGATTTATTAATTGTCACCAAAACATGTGTTATGGTTCAAGTGACTCAATTGTATTCCCATGGCTCTAAAACAACTCACCACAAAATTAATGACATAAAGCAACTCTTTATTTTGCTCAGATTCCTGGGTCATAAACTCAAGGTGGGCACAGAAGAGTGAATTATCTTGGCTCCATCTTGCCTGATGCCTCAGTCAGAGGCATCCATGAAGACCGAGGGTTGGAAACTTCTGAAGGCTCGTTCACTCAAGTATTTGTGTCTGGCAATTGATGCTGAGGCGACTCAAACAGCTGGAAACTGAGCAGCCAGGCTGCTTGGACATATGTCTTTATATGGTCTAGTCTGGTGATTCCACCAACAAGGTGGCTTATGGGTAGCTGGATTAGCCAGGTGGAACCTGGATTATCGCCTTTTCTAATATAGCCTCACAAGTCATATAAAGTCACTTCCAATGTATCGTCTTTATGAGAAGTGGGGCACTAAGTTCAGCCTATCTTCAAGAGAGGAGAATTAGACTCCATCCTTTCAGGAAAGATAGGTCAGAGATTTTGTAGAATGTTTTCAAGCTATCATATAATGCTAAGAGAAAATTCATGTATAATTACCAAAAAAAGTGGGAACAAAGAGATGAGATGTTTTTCAGTCTCTATGACTTGTGTTCTTTTTCCCTCCGCTGAAAAAGAAAGAGTAATTGCATGACATCGACAACAATCTTGAGATAAAAGAGAGAGGCAAGTTATTTTGAGATGAGAAAGCTGTGATTAGATCAGGCACAGGGGGACCTGATCCATTCCTATATCTCCCTCTTAACATGACTTGTTTGGGAGGGTAGGAATTTCTCAACTCTGGTAGGAATTAAAAAATATTTCAAGGCAAGCAGAGGCCTAAGAATCAGGAGAAGTAATACATGACCCTTACTTTCTGTTGCTTTGACAGAAAAGAAAGGCGATTTATTCAAAAATTCTTTTGACAGATGCAACTCTCTTGATTTCCTTATTCGTTTACTCATTTTTTTTAAAAAAACTTAACCTATCAGTTAGTGACATGCAAACTAGAATGGAGTCTCTCCTAATCTTGGGTGAGAAATTTCCATAAAACATGAGGGAAATTGGCTAACATATATGTCAAAAAGTTCTCTCTAAAGTCAAAGATTCTTGTGAGCTATTTTTAAATGGCTCAGACTTCACCTTTGCTTCCCGCGCTGTGCAATAGGTAATCATCATAACTGCAGGTAACTATCAAAAAAGAACAATGTGGATCTCTGGCCCAGTCACTTCTAAGTCTATATATGCTAAAATTATTTGGTTAATTTGTATCTCAAACAAAATAAGCAGAAATATCTGGGAAAAGCTACCAGAGCAGGGAAGCTTAAAAACTCAGAAATTGCAAAGGCATTCTAAGTTTTTTTTTAAATTCTTAAATGTAGATACATATGCGTTTATAAAATTTAAAAGGTGGTAACAACTTCAATTACATGCCCAAGAGTAGACTAAGAGCTTAGATAAACAAATTAATATATTTAAGCAAGTTATTAAGAAGAGCATATTACACTCTTAAAGTAAAATTCTATTGTACAAATATTTCAAATAAGAAAAGAGATGCCTAAAATATTCAAATACAAATTATCAGGAAATTATCAGAGTTGTTACATGTATACACTTTTTAAAATTCCCATGGCGTAATATTTCTAATGTGGTAGATGGCCTCTGACAATCTAAACTAAATATCAGAGGCTTGGATAATTTGGATCAGTAAGAGCTGCCAAAGAAATATTTGTGCTTACATAGAGTGACCAAATACGCATTTCTATATTCTTATTTTAAATTGCATCTATTTAATGATAGATTTACAAACAATTCTGTATTTTTCTTAATTGTCAACTTTTTATTAAATTTCTCAACAAATGTAATAATTAAAATAGTTTTGCAAGTAATTATATTAAAAAACCTCTAATTAGAAGACAGCATGTCAGTACATTTTCCACTATTTTATGAAAGCACAGACCAAAAATTATAGCACTTTTCCCCCAAGGTGTTAAGTATACAGGAAACAAAAAAGAATTGATTTGATTCACATGAGTTTTATATAAGGACAGAAAGTCTATTTATAATGATCAAAATATTAAGTAGTAATACTCCATGTGATTAAAGCTTCTGGAAAACTGATTTAAAAAGAGACAATTCTCAGAGTAGTTGAAAGGGAACTGACATAATCCATGTGTCTTATTTTTACAAAAGTGTTATTTGAGTATTCACTCAGAATCCACATACTGTATTTTGCATATAATTGTCCTTCTTTAATGAGATGAAAGGAACAAGATCAAATTTTTTTTTTTTAGATTTCTATTTGTGGTGCTATGGCTGACTAGATATTCTGAGTAACTGTCTTGCTGTAGAAGAAACAGATCCCGAGAAGACAAACTTTTCAATGTTGGGGGAGACCAGGCTGAAAGCTGGCAACTGTGGCCAGAGAGAATAAGCTGTATTTTTCTTAGGGCAAGCGCCAGTATCAATACCATATTCTGGACTTTGTTAAGTTAAATACTCATGGAATAATTTCACCAGTAGCTAATGAAATAATCAAAAGGTATATACTTTCAAAAGAATGACAGAAGAGATGAATAAGAAAAAAATGCAAGAAATGAATAAAAATTTTAAAACACAGTTGTTACATAAAGAGATAGAAAAAGAGAAAGAAATATACAAAAATGAGGCAAATGAAAACAAAAAATTAAAATTGTGTAAAAATCCAAATACATATGTCACAAAATTTTAAAAAAGGTCTCAATTCACTAGACAAAGGAAAATACCTGCTTATTCTATCTGAAACAAATTCCAGCCATATACAATTTAAAAAGCATTAGAAGATCTAAATACTCTTAAAACTATTAAATAAATTGAGATTGTAATTATAACTCCTCTACTCATCCAGATGGCTTCACTGGTAAATTCTGAAAGTAAAATTAAGCAACAAATAATACTAAATTTACACGACTATTTTCAGGAAATGTGGAGGAGAGACTACCTCATAACTTGTGTCAAGAGGCCAATCTAACTCTCAAAACAAAACCTGATGAGTACTTGACAAAAAAAAAAAAAGAAAATTACAGACAAATATTGCTTAGTGACATGATGTGTGTGTCTAAAGTCTCCCCTGTATTTTATGAGTTTTGCCTAAAAATAAATTTTAACTTAGTGGCCCTGTCCCCATGCAGGTCACAGAATTTAAAAACAAAACAACAACAAACATTTTAAACTATTGAGTAAATTATCTGACCATAGTTAAAATAGATGTGATTTTTATAAAAATAATGCATATTTTGTCTGAAGTTTTAGATCCTAAAATGTATTTTACAAAGAAACAAAAAACAAAACAATGAACAAAACAGATATTTAGGGAAAATTGTCATTCATATGTCGTCTCTCATATGTTTCACTCAGAAATAACTCAAAATTGCTTCTTCAGATATGGGAAAGATGCTCATGTGTAATTAAAGATCGGAGATGCTTGCTGATAATAAAAAGTTTGGATAGCTTCAATTTTGGTTTAAGCATGGCATCATTTTAAACACCAATGTATCCATTTTATATTTTTATTAATTTTTGTCCCACTGATAATGGTAATTCAGAAATAAATAATACGTTTACACATTATTAATCCATTGTGGAAATACTTGCACAGGCAATTTTGCATCTTTTTTTTTTACCAAATTATGAAGCAGGATGCTAAATAACTAGAAGTTTCCTATATAGAAAGTAATATCTGAAGATCAATTATATGTGTGATCTGATATTACACATAGATATTAACTGATATTTACTTTTAAAATATATCTCAGACTCATCTAATCATATTTATAGTATGAAAGGTGAAAGTATTAAAGGCCATTTTATAGTTCCTTTAGACGGGCATCCTAAATTATGAAAGTAGGTTAACTGTTACAGGTAGGTTTGGCATCATATCATTTTAGCTGTCTTAGCTGGAAAATTTACTCTGTTACCTATTGACAAAATTTCCTTTAAAGGGAGAGAAAACAGTAACTTTCTTAATTATAGGAAAGACTCGACCAGTACATGCCAAAGAAAATTCACACATTATATGAATATGTTTCTTTCCTGGAGTAAATAATAATTCCCTCAGTGCCCTGTTGCCGTGGTTATCAATTCATGGCAGGCGGGGGACAAAGGAGCTGTTAAGGGGTAGATAATAAAGAAAGATTGAACGTGCTGAATGATTGAAAGTACTTCCCAAGTTTCAGGACATCTGAATCTGGGCTGATGTTCACCATGAACACCAACCTTCCATTTTCACCAAAAGGAAAAGAGAGAATCGTAACAAAGACAGCAGAAAGTTGGTCAAGCTGTTGGCCGGGGCCTGCAGTCATGGAGGCTGGGCTGGGGCTGGGGCACCTGCTCAGAGGGCTTATTCCTTCCTCGCTGTTGACCAGTCCTCCCTTCCCCACCACGTGGGACTTAAGCTGTCAAGGTGTCCTCATGACAAAGCAGCTGCTTCCTCAGGGGGAAGTGATGCGAGAGAGAGGAGAGAACCCATGCTGGAAGCTGCAGTCCCTCCTAACTCCATAATTTAAATGGCACACTATTACTTCTGTTGTATCCCCTTGGTTGTACAGTTCAGTCCCAGTACAATGTGTGAATACCAGGAGATAGGATCATCAGGGGCCATCCTGCATTCTGGATAGCACAGGAAGCACACTGAGCCCCAAAAGTATACCATTATAGAATTAATAAGTAAAGTACATACAAAAAACAGAATTAAGTCAACTGAAAAACTTATTAATATAGACAACAGACTTAAGATAAACACAGTAAGAGCATAGAAAAAGACATTAAAATAATTAGAGATTTGAACAAACTTTGAAGAATAATGTCTGTATAATACATGCATAATGGATGACCATGGAAATGGAATCTAATAAAAGGCAGAGAAAAAAATTTAAATATGTATTAGAAAATTGCCCTGATTGAAACTCTCCTAGAGTATGTAAAAATAAAGAAATGATGGGTAGTTTAATAAGTACTATCGTGTTTATTGGTTTGTAGAGAAAATAATGTTAGATCCCAATCTTATACCATAAAAATAATGAAATTCCATGTAAGTTATAGATTTGAATTTTAAAAATAATTAAAATTTAAATGTTAACACAAATTAGAGGAAACATTAAAAACAAATATCATTAAGAAATATAGAAAATACGTATTAATAAAAATTTTCAGTTGGGAAAGTGTTTTTCTAACACACCAAGAATGATAGAAATAACTTAGAAAAAGGTTTATAGTTTTGACTATATAAACTTAAAAAAACTTCTACATGTTAAAAATACATAAACAAATTTCAAAATTAAATGGGAAGAAAATATTTGTAACTTATATGACAATTATAGACATAATGAGCTCATATATATGTATAAGGAAAGAAAAACTATGAAATCAGAATATAAACAAATAGAAATTATATTTTCTACATAAAATCCTCTACGGTAATAGACAATTGCCAAAATAATAAATTAAAATAGAGAAATATAAGTGAAAAATGATTAACCTCACTTGCAACAAAGGTGATATAAATCAACACAATACTAAATACAATATTTCATGAGTTAAATTATAAATATTTAGTAAATATTTAGAAAGGAAGTACTATCATATAATAATAATAATAGGAGTATAAAACTATTTTTTTTCTTGAAATCCATTTCTTAGTATTTATCAAAATCCTCAAGTTGGGCACAATTTTGCAGCCTTTGTATTTCTAAGAATTAATATTATTTTCAAAGATTTAGCTACAAAGATATTTATTGACGTTTATTTTGAATTATGAAAACAAGGAAACAATCTAGATGTCCAACAATAAATTGTGGTGTATCCATATCACAGAATCTATGTAGCCACTACAAGAATGGGAATTAACTCTAAATGGGCATGAGGGATGTTACTAGGGAGATGAACATTTTCAAAAACTTATTGATTTGTGGTGATGTCTGTCCCCTCTGTGAAGTTACTAAAATCATTGGATGTATACCTGATGTGAATGGATTTTATATTATTTTAAAAATACTTCCAATTGCTTAATGGATACAATGTACATTATTCAGATGATGTTACACTAAAAGCTCAGACTTCACCACTAGGCCTTATGTCCATGGAACAAAACTGCACTTGTGCCCCTTAAGTTTAGAAATATTACATTGGTGTATTTGTTGATACACAGTTATGTCATTTTTTCTGTGAGAAAAAATATGTCACAAAATAATATTTACAGAACTTTAACAAGATTGTAAAACTAGAATTATATGCTCTTGTATATCTACACTATGCCTAGACTTACTCTTTATGATTGAATCTAGTCTTATGACTTCAGGTATTATCTAAATGTATATTACTACCAAATTTATATCTTTATTCCTGACCTTGTTTCTGACCTTGAGGTTCATGTAGACTTCTCAACCTCTCTACTTCATGTTTATACTTGATAATTCATATTGGCTTTTCAAACTCTGTACCTGAATCAAATATACCTCTTATATTCAACATGTCCAGGTCCAAAGCTGAACTCCTGGTCTGTCTACCCATAACTTACTCCCTCTACTGCCTTTCTTATCTCAACTGATGCCATGTTCATCCTGCAGGAAAAGGTCAGTGTGAACTCGTTTCTTTCTCTCATATCATACACCAGTCTGTTGGCTCTACCTTCTAAATATTTAAAATATCCCAGGCCTGATTACTTGTCAGTCTATGCACTGCACACTCTATCTCTTGCATTACTGCATAGCCTCCTGGCTAGTATCCTTGTTTCTATGTCTGTTCTCCACTCTCTGTTCTCAGATAGAGAGGCCCTTCTAAAATATGCCAGGTCACGTTACTGCTCTGCTCAAAATCTTGCCACTCTAGCTATTCACTTCTCTCTGAATAAAAGTCAAATTTTGACACTATCCTTACTTTCACCTTTGTTAATTTTGGCAATGATATAGCTACTTTCGACAGAGCAACTTTATCAAAACGTGTAAGGATCTTAGCAAGGTTGAATAGCTAGTATCCTTTCTACCAGATGAGATTTATAATTTTGTACTTTTCAGGTGCATTGAAACAAAGCAGAAACATAATTTAACAGCTTTCAGAGAATTCTTTTACCCTGCCCATGGATGAACAAAAAAAGTTCATTATGCAAATTAATTCACTTTAGATTCACATGAAGCCTTTTTTCCACTTGCTGCATTTTGAAAGCTAGACTAAAGCTGTTAATGGTGACCTGGTCCTAATAACTTTCCAAAGAAAATATTGCATTATCAATGATTTATTAAGAGAATACAAGAATGAAATCAGTACTCATTAGAATTAATGTAGCCTTTACTTATGCTTCTCTTTTGTCTTGTAAGGAGTTTGGGCAGTGGAGGCGACATGTTTATCCAGGTTAGGACAGTAACAGGGACATAAAAACAAAGCATTGAAATGTAAATATCAAATAAAGGCAAAAAACATTTAATGTGACTTTTAGGTTTGTTTACCTTTTGTGTATTATAGAGCTATGCTTCTGGGAGTAAGAAAAATATCAGCTTATAGGTGAAAAGTGGACTCTGTTTCCCCAGTTTCCATTTATTTACCTCTCAACATATACAAGTGCACACATACACACACACACACATCTGTTCATACTCTTATATTCAAGAACATTCAGATTGCAACTGGAAATGTTGAAATTTTCCTCAACAAGTTTAATTTCATCAGGTCATTTCAAGGATTGATGCATACAAGCACAAAAAATAGCTCTTTTTTTTTTTAACTTTTGGACTACCTTCCTTTCAAAATTTCTCACACCCATGCTTCAAAATATTAAAATAAAGCAACAAAACCAAGACACATATAAGAAACCTTGAATATTTAAAAGATCACCATGATAACGTGGACACTGTTATTTTATTAAGAAATATGGTATTTTAAAGGGCTAAAAGGGGTGACTTCTGATAGCTTTGATTGCAGGGAGAGGTTTCACTTTCAAGTTTACACAATATTTTTTAATTTTGCAAAATCATGGATGATTTTACATGCTATTTTTGGTTTTCTGTCTTTTTCAAATACAAATTTAAATAGCCATTATCTATTATAATTCCACTATTGGTTTACAGAATGTTTTGTGGTGTTTAGTTTCTCAAGTCTTAGAGAGGTGAGCTGTTTTCTTTGTTCAGAACAATATCCCTCCATCAAAGTCTAGCTATATTATAGAAAAGATGTGTAATAGTGAAAAGGTCACTTATACAAAAGTCCTCAGTTTTGTTTCCTTTTGTTTTTAGTGAGACGTTAGATGACTTCTAAAGTTGATAATTAAGAGACACAGAGAGAGCACAAAAGCCCAGTTTAAGTGAAATGGCAATACCACAAAACGTTTGACTGTTTCACAAGTCATTTAATTTCTCTGGGCCTTTGTTTTTTTATTGATAAACCTTAAATGGCTAGGAACAAATGGCCATTTCAGCTAGAATACACAGAAGTCTCTGAGTGCCGAGAGTGATCAAGCCATTATTGTAATGCCAGCTGTGAGGTGTCTCCTCTAAACCTCAGCCTCTTGCCTGCTGTGAAAGTTCTCTGAATTTTTTGCGTCCTCTTCTTTCGTTGTGATCCTCCTGACCAGGGTCAGGGCTCCTCAACGATGATGCCTGAAGATATCCAGGCTTTCTGTTTTGTTTTGTTTTTACTGCTTTCAAAAAGATTGAAAAACAAAAGGGAGTCGATAGAATAGTATAATTTACAAAATGAAAGAACATTTTGAGAGACCCTCATTTTACAAATAAGCAAACTTCCACGCACCAGTACGAGATTTAAAGAAAAAAGTAAATTGTCCTTAGAAATTGTTAAAGCAACCCAACAATCTCTAAATAATTTAATAAACACTTATTTTATCATGTAATTACTATCGATTAATCTTTAAGTCACAGGCAAATCCTGATGGAACGATATTAATTTGACAATCAAGCATTTTTACGCACCTACTGTTCGACAGGTATATTACCACCACATCGTTCTCTGTGCTGGGTAGTTCTTAGTGTCACATTGCCAGTTAGATGAGGGTGGGAGTACGCTTTGTGGCTTCAACACAACTTATGTTTTTTGTTGACACCTTAAAGTGACATTGCCACTGAGGTGTGCGGGAGGGTGGGCTGTGCTGAGAGTCCCTGTCTCCCTACCTGAGCCTCATTGTAGTGCTACAAATATCACTAATCAGGAGTAGATATAGCTTCATTCCTCAAGCAAATGACACCTCTTGGCTACTGATAACTTCTCTAGGATTTGGCTTAGTCTGTTCTATTATCATCCTTGCATTTATAGAAGAAGAGGTTGAAGTTTTCATTACAGAAGAATAAATGTTTTACTTACAGTAGAGGCACTCATAATCTTAGATTTTAGGAAAGCAATCTTTATGCTTTTTTGATTATATGACAACCCCAAACTAAATAAAACTATCAAATTTGAAGGGTTATATCAGTTTTTATTTGTTGAACACAAATTTTTAAACCACAAATCATAATTAGAACACATTAGGTAGGTGGTTATAGAGTTTGTTTTCATGTTGCTTTCTCACTTTTCCATCTAGCAAGAGACAATATTCTTTTTGAATTATTCATTATCCATTAGAAATTCCAAAAGAGAGCGGGGTGTAAATATGGCCTAGACTCTGCTATCATTGTGAGTTGAATGGTGTCCGTTTCATATGGAAGTCAAAGATTGTCCTGAGTTAGGATAAGGAATATATAAGCTAGTTTATACCTATTATTCACATGTCTGAATAGGGACATTTTATGCAAATCTTAACATTTGACTACACAAATTTAAGACAATAGACATTCCACATAGTGTTGATGTCATTATTGGAAAAATCTTGTTAATATTGGCTCATTTTTTTCAAGGGGCTACTATTTGCCAGAGTCAAAGAAGTGTAAAGCCAATTATCCAAAAAAGAGGTATAATTTAGCAAACTTTAAAAAATTATATATCAATTCATTGCATCTTGCAAGACTAAAAAATGACTTTTTTGCTTAATTAAAATAACGAACAAATTTGGAATTGATACATCCTTGGAGAAGGTAGGTGCTGAGGTGTGCTGTAATTCCCTCTAGTCACACTGCATTGCAAATGCAGAGTAACTCAGTTTGAGTCCAAATGTGTATGACTTACTTTATAAGAAAGTATAGTGGGTTCTCAATTAGGATCCTAGTCTGTACTCACACTGTGAATTAGAATTGCTTTATTTGTGGATGGCTATCTCAAGACATCCTTAGATCAAAAACTGATTCAGAAATGACATATTTCTTTGGTTTTGCTTCTGTAATTATGTTATTTCTTAAAGGCCATAGAAAGTTCAAAAAAGAACAATTAGAAATCATCCAGAGTAAGCCAATCCCCTCATTTTGTAGACTGGCAAACTGAGATCCCAAGACATTATTTAGTAATTATGTTACATGGCTTCTTCCTGGAGTATGAGCTGGACACTAAACCCTGTCCAGAGACTTTGCCAGCACACCACACACACACATACACACACACACACACACACACACACATACTTACATAACCACAAATAGTCATATGCATGGGCTAGTCCCCTTGGGTATTTTTTCCATATGTTTCATCTCCTTATACATATTTTATCTATATCTATTGCTATGGTTACTTATCTATCAAATATTTATATACTGATAGCATATATTAAATGTTATAACTAATTATGCTTACATAATTGTATATTTACTTCTAAATATTCACCAGCTTACCTATTTCCTACAAGATGCATTTATTTATATATTTATGTGGCCACAAGAAGTATCCTTGACTGAAACACCTAAGCTACCTGCAGATACAGGCTGACATAATATACCCTTAAGATTAATACATATTAAATATATATGTAATATGTTTAAATGATATACTTTATCCATTTATGTGTGTGTATATATATACACACACACATATAAATGCATTCACAATTAGGAAGCAAGTATCAAAACGTCATAAAACATGCTTGGTTATGTCAAACAACTCCGTACATTGATGTTCATGGTCTCAAATTTCATTCAGGCAGGTGCTTATACTATCTGTTTTCCATTACTGCCACTGTAGCAGCACTGCAGATCCAAATAAGATCTTAGGTTTTTCCTAGTTTACTTAGGGTTACTTCACCTGTTTGGACATTACACAGACCCTAGGGTCTATCTTAGCTACACAAAAGAAGCCACACGTTGGATTCACTGGTCTTTAGTGCTGAGGAATTATAATGGAACAACTGTTAACCCTGTTCATGCTTTTCATTTTGTTCTGTTAAAACTGAGCTCAGGAATGCAAAACCACTCTCTGTTCTAATCCTAAGTTAAAGACAAAGACAGCAAAATAAACTTGAAGGAGAAGGCTTTGAATAAATCAGGAAACCCATTCTCTGCTATACAAACAGATGGGCAAGATTGTTCAGAATACATTAATTTTCAGAGGAAAGGGCAGGAAAAGTGCAGCCTTTTCAAATGCAAAACTGTAGGCTTTGATATTTCTCCCAAATAAACCACACTTTCTTATTCTTAAAACATCCAGAAAGAAAGAGACCTAGAAAAGCATATAAGGGCATCTTCTGGAAGATAAAGGTAATAGAGGTTTGTGACAAACAGAACATAATTTTTTCCTGAGTAGGAAGGTGGGAAAGTTATTTAGGTGGGATTATTGAAATTCTATGTTAATAGAAAAATATGAGTTCTTTGTACATGATATGGCAAAATTAGGAAAAATCTCAAATGATAGTTTTGTTTATTGTATTTTAACATTACTTTTAAATATGCCCAAATCAAAAAATAATCTTTTGGGAGTTTGATAAAGATAAACACCATAATAAAAGGGGTTATATTATTGATTGTGTAGGAAACTGCTCTTGCCTCTCAATATCACTTTCTTCTTTAGTAATTACATCCCAGTTTATATTTATTTATTTTTCATTTCAAATTATTATGGAGTACAAATAATTTTGGTCACATGGATCACTTTTATAATGCTTGAGTCATGGTTATGAGTTCCCATCACCCAGATGTTGTTCATTGTATCTGTTAGATAAGTTTTCCCCATCCCCTCCTCCCCCCTCCCCTGTGGTTAATTTCCATTGGGTTTTACTTCCCTCTGTGGACACGTGTGCTCATTGGTTAGTTCCAATTTAGCAGTGAGTACATGTGGTGTTTGTGTTTCCAGTCTTTAGATACTTCACTTAGGAGAATGGTCTCCAGTTCCAACCAAATTGTTGCAAAAGGCATTAAGTCATCCTTCTTTATGGCTGAGTAGTATTCCATGGTGTACATATACCACATTTTGTTAATCCACTCATGAATTGATGAGCATTTGGGTTGATTCCACATCTTTGCAATTGTGAATTGTGCTGCTATAAACATTTGAGTGCAGGTGTATTTTTGATAAAATGACTTCTTTTCCTTTGGGTAAATACCCAGTAGTGGGATTACTAGATCAAATGGTAGGTCTACTTTTAGTTCTTTGAGGAATCTCCACACTTTTTTCCATAGAGGTTAGCAAATTTGCAGTCCCACCAATAGTGTATGAGTATTCCTTTCTCTCTGCATCCACACCAGTGTCTATTGTTTTTGTACTTTTTAATAAAGACCATTCTGACTGGAGTAAGGTGATATCTCATTGTGGTTTTAATTTGCATTTCCTTGATTATTAGTGACATTGAGCATTTTTTCATATGTTTATTGGCATTTGTCTATCTTTTGAAAGGCTTCTGTTCATGTCTTTTGCCCACTTTTTAATGGGTTTGTTTGATTTTTTTCTTGCTGATTTGCTTGAGTTCTTTGTAGATTCTGGTTATTAGTCCTTTATCAGATATATAGCTTGAGAATATTTTCTTTCATTCTGTAGGTTGTCTGTTTGCTCTGTTGATTATTTCCCTAGCTGTGAAGAAGATTTTTAATTTAATCAAGGCCCATTTATTTATTTTTGTTATTGCTGTGATTGCCATTGGGGTTTTTTTAAATAAAATCTTTGCCTAGGCCGATATCTAGAAGAGTTTTTCCAACATTTTCTTCTAGAATTCTTATGGTTTCATGCCTTACATTTAAATCTTTTATCCATCTGGAATTAATTTTTGTGACTGGTGAGAGAGATGGATCCTGTTTCATTCTTCTCCATGTGGCTATCCAATTTTCCCAGCACCATTTACTGAATGGAGATTCTTTACCCCAGTGTATGTTGTTGTCTGTTTTGTCAAAGATCAGTTGGCTGTACTTGGATGGTTTTATATCTGGGTTTTCTGTTCTGTTCCATTGGTCTATGTCTCTATTTTTGTGCCAATACCATGCTGATTTAGTTACTATAAGCTTGTAGTATAGTTTGAAGTCTGGTAATATGATGCATCCCAATTTGTTCCTTGTGCTTAAGATTGCTTTGGCTATTCGGGCTCTTTTCTGGTTCCACACAAAGCATAGAATCATTTTTTGTAGATTTGTTAAATATGACATTGGTATTTTGATGGGAATTGCATTGAATCTGTAAATCAGTTCAGGTAGTATGGACATTTTAACAATGTTGATTCTACTGATCCATGAGCATGATATGTTTTTCCACTTGTTTGTATCATCTGTGATTTCTTTCATCAGTATAAGGAGATATATTTTTGATTGTGTATTAAGCTGCTTTTGCCTCTCAAAATCACTTTGTTATTTAGTAATTACATCCCAGTTTTTATTCCTGTACATTGCCACCTGTAACAAAGAATAGAATTTCCAGATTACCTTGCCTCTACGTGGCCTTGTGAAAAAAATCTGACCAATGAGATGTTTGTAGCATTGTCAGGTCATGTCCAGGAAGTTGCCTTAGAAAATTAGGGCACATTCTTCTTCTACTTCCAACTTCCTTCTTTATGAAACATACTTATGACAGCTCAGTCTCTAGGAGTTATCAAGGATTATAAGTTCCTTTAAGAATGAAAGCTATGTGATCAAATGCAAAAATTTAGAAACCTGCATTCCTGCCAACAAAATGAACCACCTTGCCAGGACTGATCTATCTACCTAGAGACTCAATTTTATTTTAGAATTGATTAAAGTTCCTGTTTGTTTGCTTGTATAAGGAGCTGTCTAGCTGCCTTTTTTTGTCCTACGAGCTAACCTAATTAGGTGTTATTGTTGATAGCACAAAAAAATACAAGAAATCTTGCTCAAATGATAATATTTTAATAATTTTCTGAATGTCATAGAAATGTAACAGTAATATGATAATACTTTATATTTTCATGGAACTTCAGAATTTTGGAGTTAGAATATATCTCATATCTTCAAGTTCCAAATTTAGTCACTATGAAGAATTGGTGAATGCATAAATTTTGAAAACATGATAAAATTTTACAAACTGTTCTCACTCTCTAGCAAAAACAATCATCAGAAGGGGAATTTAACTCAAATCCGAATAATTCTTTCTGTGTAAAGTCAAATGGATTCAGTGTAAGAGATAAACCCCAGTTATCACAAGTAAGACTTCTCCTCATTGAATGTGCTAAAGATATCCTGTCTCCAAACACTTGGCAATACCACTTAATTGTCAGCATAGTTGCAATTCCCTATAGGTACGGTGATTGTCATTCACTGTAAATTCAGAACAAATATTTTTGGTCATCTGGTCCTCTTATGGAACAAAACACTATTTATTTACATAACTGGGTTAAAACAGATATGTATATGAGGGCTGTCCAGAACGTATCCAACCACTGTTAATACAACGAGAATAGTTACATGGCTGGATATATATAATACTAGGTTATTAGGTATGAAATGTCTGATTTCCTTAAGTACTAAGTTTGACAGTTAATATCTCTGACATTTCACTTTGACATTTCCTGTCTTATTTTTATTGTGAAGGTACATCCTCATTCTTTCAACGCATGGTTTGCCTTGTGATTATGTTTCACCTTTTTTTAGAGCAATTTTTGTGAAACCATGAACAAGTCAAAAATTCAAGTTATTTTTGAATATGAGTTCTGTCATGGAACAAATGCAGCACAGACAGCTCGAAATATCAATGAAGTGTTTGGGAAGGATGTGGCTAATGAACACACAGTACACCAATGGTTTGAGAAGTTCCATTCTCGTGATTTTAATCTTCAAAATGAGCCACATTCAGCGCTGGTATAATCCACTACAGTTTCACGAAACCTGGTCAGTTGATTACAGTGGATATCCGCTGCAACCAGCTAGATGAAATGATGAGGATGCTTGCAATGAAGCAGCCAAGATTGGTCAGTAGAGACAGGCCAATCCTCTTACAAGTAACAACGCTGCTCAAACTAGAGAGGCTGGACTTGAAAACACTCTGTTATTCATCGTATTCACCAGACCTTGCACCAACTGACTACCACTTCTTCCAGGCTTTGGACCACCTCTTGCAAGAAAAATATTCAATTCTAAACAAGCTGAGGAAAACGCCTTTTGCAATTTCATCGTCACTCACTCTCCAGGCTTCTTTGCTGCTGGCATAAAGGAAGCTACTGTTAAGATGGCAAAACTGTGTTGATAGTTTAGGAGCCTACTTTGATTAATTGTACTGTTTCTTGTTTGGGATGTAATAAACTATACTTTTGATTCAAAATCAGACATTTCATATTTAATGACCTAATATTTTTTTTATATATATATATATAAAAATAGCTTTGATACTAATTGGTAGAATGCTTTATGTAGTTGTCTTAAATGCAAATTGCCTGACCCATAAGTAAAATATTTTGCTTGAGATTTGCTTGAATTTAATACAAAAGATATAAGGGGATTTTGGGGTTTAATTAATCTTAACTCTTCTTATAACATAGTACATTCATCATCATCATTAATTCTGTGTTCTAATACTAGAGTAGACAAATTCCACCTTTGCTTGTTCTACAGGAGGTGGCTGTGTTGTGGGTGCATATTTACATTTAAATTGACGTTATGCAAGCAGTGCCAATTTATCACGATGCAGGTTATTCTTTTCACTAAAAACTCTCATCTCCTTTTAATTACCATGATTCCTGTGCTATTAGGAAAACAGTACAGTGAATTAATTAGTACTTTTAATAAATGTGACTTTCTTAAAAGATAATTATTAAATGGAAAATGATGGCTTATCTGCAAAATATTAGCGTTTCCTCTTGAAATTAATTTCAAAGTTGATTTGTCTTAATAAAAGATGGTCACTTTTCATGTCCACATTACTAGTTTTATTGTAATTTCCATCCCAAAATTAGATTATTAACTTTTTTATCCCTCCCTGACATCACATTCAAAGGATGTAAAACTACTCACACACACGCACGTGCACACACACACACACACACAATCTCCCATGTCTTTATTTTACAGGGCAATTGTGTTTACTAGTTGTACTAAAAGTAAACTTCCCAGAAACCAATGATGTGTAAATAGGCATGCGATTTGTTCTGTGGCCCTTGAAAATAATGTAAATTTTTCCATTTTATCAAGTAAAAAATCTCAGTTTCTTAACATTCGAAGATCTATTTCTGGTCATTCCAGTGATTACTAATGTATATCTACATTTAAGGAAAAAATAGTTTATATAAAGAATTAAATAATGATTTTCCAAATCAGTGAAGTATAATATTTAAAAAGAATTTAAAAAATCCACTAGTAGACTGTCCAACTAAATTTGTCTGGTTCTTCACTTTTTTAAACAACTTCATTATGGTATAATTTACATAACATAAATTCTCTCATTTTAAAAGTACAAGTAAAGAATATTTAGTAAATGCTTAGAGTCATGCAACCATTACCACATTTTAGTTGTATTCACCAACCCCAAAAGGTAGAAGTAATTGGCCAGGAGGTAAACCAAGCAGGTGGTGGAAAGCACGAGTAAAGTAAAGTGTGGTCCTGGAGAGACGGGAACAATACTGACAAATCAACATATCTAAATAATTGGAAGTTTTATTTTGGTTAGTGTTGTCAACTTAAATTTTTTTCATTATACAAAAATTCAGTGACCAAATCTCATTTAAAAGTAAAAATTAAAAATTAAAAATCAAATGGTGACCTCATGTGTATTTTTAATCCATAATCATTAGATGCTTAGTCAAATTCACCTAAATCATGCTGATTCTGATTCAGTATGACTGGGCAGGATTGGAGAATTTGCATCTAACAAGCTCCTGGGTGATGTCTGTGGGGTTGGTACTTGGACCATCTATATTATGTAGCTTTCTTAAACACTTCCACAGCTCACAGAGCATAATGAACTCACATAGACAAAAATGGGAAAATGCTAATTTTCCACGTGTTTAATATTCAAATCCATATTTCATAAAGGGAAATTTAATTTTATATAAGAAAGGTTAAGAATCATAAAATATTTAACCATGGTATAATTTAATTATGGCACAGCGATTTTAAATTATCATATTAAAATAGAGATGGACAAGTTCTTTCCTGAACAGTTACTATTCTGTTTTCCGGTTTTGGTGAGACTCCATGGATATTGATAAATTAAACAGCATTCATGCACTTTTAATTAATTGCACTTGAGAGGGTTTTGTGCACCTGGTGAAATTCTAAGCAACATTCAAATGGTGTGGCTCTTCAAGAATATAAATTGACAAGCAGCTGCCTCCAAATGCTAGATATTAAGCAAGCTGAAATCACAAAGTTCTAACACCTCCACTCTTGCCCAAGTTTTCTGCTTGTCATTTATTCCCTTTATGATAAAACAGATGAGAATAAATTAACAATTCATGTTCTGAATTTGAATTTATAGACTTCTGTCAATGTGTATCATGGATTATTTATACAACTCTATTTTAACATTGTTCATAAAATGTGAACTGAATAAACATATAAGGAACTTAAATAAGATGTTATAAAAAGTTTTCTTCCTTACAATTGCACATGTACATTTATTTTACTATCAATGTTAATTCTTAAACAGTATAAATATAACTAAGTTTGAATGTGATTCAGAAATGGAACGGGAAGACATTTATGTGCCATCCTGGCTAGATTGGGCAGGGAAATCCAAAGATCAGAGAATTAGAAGTGTGAGTAATTATAAGAAAAGCAAAACAAAACCAAAAAAAAAAAAAGAACTGCTTTGATATAGATTGACTCACAGAGAAAATCCTGAGAAGCAAGACTGGGTTTAATAGGAAAAAACCAAACTTCAGACAATTGACCTAAGACTGTATATCTTGGAAAAAAGATATCACAACATAAAACAAGGGTGGGTAAGCAAGCAGCAGGTGGTGTTTCCTGCCACAAAGTTGAAGCACATAACAACCACAAAGGACTACATATTCCCAAGAATGGAAAGATAGAGTTATTTTTAAAATTCATTATATTTATAATTTATTTGTTTATTTATGTTGAGACAGGGTCTGCTCTGCCATCTGGGCTGGAGTGCAGTGGTGTCGTCATAGCTCAGTGCAACCTCAAACTCCTGGGCTCAAGTGATCCTCCTGCCTCAGCCTCCCAAGCAGCTGTGACTACAGGTGCATCCCACCACACCAGGATAATTTTTCTATTTTTTGTAGAAACAGCTAATCTTTTCTAATTTTTTGTTGTACTGGCTGGTCTCGATATTCTGGCCTCAAGCAATCCTCCTTCCTCAGCCTCCCAAAGTGCTAGGATTACAGATGTGAGCCACCATGCCTAATTGATGCAGTAATTTGGTTGCAAGTCACAGCAGAGAGAGAATTTCAAGGACATTATCTTTACCAGCTGAACCTGACCAAATAGGTTTCTATGACTAAAACGTGTACTTTTATGATTCATAGCACAGTTTGTACACCAAGTAAAGCTACCAAGAAAATGTTTAATTTTCCATATTTTAACAAGATAATTGCATGAGAGATAAAAATAAACATTACATCTTCTAAATTTGAATTTATGCATTTCTGTGAATATATATAATAGATCATTTAGTCAAAAGATTGCACTCAAAGTTTCAGTTTTCTGTTGCTGTGTGTGGACAGAGAGCTCTGTGCTCTCATGGGCATAGCCCTTATGTTTCCAAACATGGGGAATCAGTTCAACTTGGTTGTTTATGAGGCTGACATTGTTTACAGGCTTCAAGGACTTTAGCACCAAATTAGAACAGGTATATAAATGAAGAAAATGTAAGTGCATTGTTTGATAGTTTAATAGCCTGATAACTATTATGGGATGCTCTGATATACCATTCAGTAAAATGATAGAAAAGCAGTCAAGTTTCAGAAATGATCTGTTATGACCCCATGAAAGGAACAGATGGCAGGTACTGTGTGAATTAATACCGATACTTCTGAAGGTTGACAATGACTGTTCAGTTTTAGGTTTTGAAGTAAACAATAATCTAATTACCAGAAATGCTTGGCCATTACAATGGGAGGATAAAGTTCAATGGGACAGAGCAATTTTGTTTTCAGCAACAGCTGCAGACACTAATCAAACCAAACAGTGCTAATTAAAATCGGGAAAGATTAAAAAATGACAAAGAAATAAATGGATTCTGTAGAATAACAACCAGTGAAAAACGGCCTCTATCTGACCTAAAGGTAGCCAAAGATACCATATATAGGAGAATGGGAGATATGGCAATACCTTTATGATAACTAAATGAAAGAAATTAAGCAGTTGTCTACAATTGGAAACTTACCTCAAAGAAAAACTTATACTCATTGCAGAAGAGATTTTGAGAATTCAAAAATAATTAAAACTAGTTAAAGCTAGAATTCTATAAGCATTAAATAATGTCTTCAGAAGGCTTTATAATAGTTGAAAGGGAGAGGCTTCAAAAGAAACATATAGAGAAGTCTAAAATCTTCAAACAAATACTAGTGAAATTCTCAATTCTTAGATTCTCTGGAACTGTGGTATTCTAAGTGTGGTCTGCACAACGTTGCTGGCCCTTCAACAAGTTAAGGAATTTGTGCCAGAATATAAAGCAAATGCACATAAAGCAACTAAATACAGCATTTACTTTAGCTTTTTTTTAATTTATAGCAACTTTTTTGATGAAGCATGTTGAATTACATTTTAGAAGATCCATATCTGACTGTAGACAAATTTCAAGCACTTATCTTAGTGGCATCTTTAAAACTCATTCCTTTTAGAAATGATAGTAATAAGTAATACTAATGTATAGTGCTCACACTAAAATATAATCTTTATTTTGAAATAGGGTTATAGACATCGTAACTTTGGACACTATGAGGACTCATTTCAAGGGCCTTGCTTTATGTCGTAAACAAACAAACAAAAAGATCAGTAGTTGGAGACAACATTTATTGAATGTATCAGTCTGAGTCCAGCCAAGAGACAAATCCACAGCAGTATCTCAACAGAGAATTCAGAAATTCTAAACTTTTATACAATATATTAAAAAGATTTAAAAGCAAATTTTAAAAATTTAAAAAGAAAAAATTAAAAAATTATTTTTAAGTAAAGAGCAAATGAAAGAAAATTCTGATATTAATGCATTTAAGTTTATAGGAAAAACTCACCATATAATTTCATAATTCCCTATGTTTCTAATACTTTTAATGCCAAAGGTAAGCATCATTGAAAAACAAATATTTAATTTATCAGAGAAATCCAAGTTGACACTATTTTTAGTATTGCTTCAAGGGTAAATCTTAGTAGTTACCGTCATAATTTTTGAGATCTTCTACATGCCACATACTGAGCTTCACCTTTAATATGTGTTATCTTTCCACCTTGCAATTATTTTTTCATGTGCACCTTGTTTAGTTGGAAAATCCTAATGAGTAAAGTCAATGATGACAGACCTGGCAGGTCATTCTATCAATAGATTGAACAGTGACAACCATTGAATGAATAACTCCCCATCTCTTCAAAAACAATCCGTGACATTCTAACTCAGTCCTTATTCTTCTTAATGATCCAAATTTCGTACTGGAGCAGATAATTTATTCATAAATAGACAACCTTTTATATATGTATTATAATAAAACCATCAGGTCATATAAAATGAGTTTTCCATGATAAGATTTTTTGACAGAAGTAAACATCCTGTTTAATTGATCCTCTTAGATTAGAAATTACCAAGGAAAATGTATCCATATCTAACAAAGTAGAAAACTAGCATTTTCATTAAGCAGTCATCAATTATTACCGTGTAGATGTCATATCTACTCCTTAACTAAAATATGTGTAGAATTAGTTCACTAGGCTTTCTTTTAAAATCAGTTACTGATTAATACACAAATGTGTAACTCATTCCCATAGTCTCATTTAAAGCACACGTAAGAATGGTGACTACAATTTAATAATAAAAATAAGAACATGTGGGGATACCCTCCTTTTTCCAATCCACTTGCTCAACGCTCAGTCTTCGTTCAAGCCCTAGTTCAATTATTTACTCTTTCTTGAGCCTTGCCAGAGTGTGTCAGTCCTTGACAATTTACAATTCCCCTCATGCTTCATACATGTTATGTTAAACTTCTTCAAAATGTTTATGCTCTTCGTCTCAGACTAGATCACAAGACTTTTAAGGTTAGGGATAATGTTATATTTTGCATTATCCCCCAAGGACCTGGAGCTGATGCAGTTCATATGTAGTAAGCATCACAGATCAAAACCTTGGGCAGTCTATCACACAGCTAAGCCACACAGTCAGGACCCTTTGATTTTCACACTAACATTGAGAGACATTGTGTGATGGGAAATGCTATACTGATCATAGGCAAACAGATTTTTTTTTTGTCTACACCCAGAGTGATCTATATGTAGCCACTGCCGCAAGCCACTGCAAATGCATTACAAAGAGAGAGAACATGCTGAGAACATTACATGACATGCTACTTGAAGAATAGCAGTAGGAAAAAATCATCTCTGTGTAATCAAGGCAAAGAGCTCCCGTGTTAAGTAGTGGACTCAGAGCATTTAAACAATTTCCAGAAACGTTTTCAGAGCATAGAGATTCCTTCAAAACATTACTTTATACAAGAGTATGTTTTCTTTTCTAAACACAATGGAATTTAGAAAAATATTTTGAACTGTGTTTTGATGTAAGTTGTTACATAAACAAGAAGATGAAAGCAATGTGTTATTTTTATTTTTTACCAAAATAATCACATAAAAGCAAGTTTACTTTTGGTAGATATAGAAAATCTAAACTGAACAACAAACAAAACAAACCTAAAATATGAACTGGCACACATCATAGCATAGATAGCATTTTATCAAGAAATGCCCCATTGTCGGAGTGTACTCTGATTTTACTGTAACTGTGGCAGTGACCGAATTACCTGGCATATCTCAAGCCTTCTGTTCCAAGTTTGGAAACTTGGAAAAGATTCTATAAACTGCTGGTCTGTTTTTCATTTAATAATATTTGGGGATCAGAAAACAGGGGTTCTCTCCAGTTTACACTATGCAGCTTTCTTCATTTTTCTATTTATAGTGATGAAATCCACCAAGTGTGGTCTTATAAAAAAAATAAAAACAAACTTGGTACCTCTTCTCTGTCCTGGGAAGGTGCCTGTGCTGTGCCTACAGAAGAAATACGGCTCATGAAATGAACTGTGTGTCAATCCCCAATACCCCGTCCTCTGCTCTTGGCTCCTGTCCTTCCACCTGAATGCAGGCAATATTCATACACATTTTCATTGCCATTTCTAATAACAAAGTCACTCTATATGTAACCATTCTCCAAATACAACTTGCTCTACTTCCTATGACTATGTCTGTAGCTACACACACACACACACACACACACATTTTACTGCAATTGTAAAATGGGTGAATTATCCTTAATGCAGCTTTCTTCCTCACTGTTTTCCCCCTTGTCTCTCAGTTCAATAGTAATAGAGTTCAGGAGATTTTAAGACCTAAATGTCTTCTGAATCCAATTTCCAGAGACTGACCATCTCTCACCTAGTCTTGTAAGTGCTATCCTGCTTTAAGTTCCTCCTACCTAGGTTGAGCCCTCAGACTGCTGCTAGTTCTGATTTTATCAAACACAAGTCTGACTGTGCTAACCCTACGCTTATAAACCACCACCCTATCTGTTGGAATACCAGCAGGAAACTGAGTGCTCACACAAAAAGGCTTAACTGAAAATAATTCAGTGAATGTATTATTGATTGAGAGAACCAAAAAGGAATGAGGGGCAGTAAGGATCCAGCATTACCTGGAAGCCACCCACAGACTTGAAAGTTCAGGCGGAGGAGTTGTTTTTAGTGGAGTCTGCAGAGGAAGAGTCTTGGTAGGTGACCTGCTTGGCAGAGTAGTGGAAAACATTCTGCCATGGTCAGAATCAAGGCTAAACAGGAAGAGAAAAGCGGCATCAATACCTCGGCTTCTCTCTCTTCCACCCTCAGGTCTCCCACTGAAGTCTCCCTTTGGTCAAACCTGATACTGTTCACAGTGGAAGGAGGCAAGTGTGGTGTGGGCCACAGAGGTCAGCCTCACAGCACACCCAACGTGGCAGAGAAGGGCATAAAAATGATTTGAAGACTGATGGAGAATAAACAGCCTAATCACCTATAACAATATTTCCTAAATCTTGTTCTGGGGTTTGACTGCATCAAGGTACATCATTTGAAATACTTTAAAAAAATATATATAAACTTCTATTTCACAGTGGAGTTCAGGAATCTAAATTTTTAAATTGCTCCCTAAGTGAACATGTTGCCAAGTTTGGTTTGGAAACTACTCACCCTGGAGATAAATTCTATAACCTTTTAACATGGCACTTTGAAAATGACCTTGGCCTTTCTCTTCATCTGCCACAACTCTTTACCTTGCAGTACGCAACACACCTGCCATTGAACTCGGCAGCATTCTCCAGGTTCTGCATGTTTCAATGCCAGTGAATCTTTGCCTAAGCTTCCCTCTCTCTGAAATGCTGTCCTATTTTTTTTTTTGTTCCCAGTCTTTAGACTTTTTCCTTTGTCCTTATCTGCCTTGCTCTGTGCCTCAGGAGATTGATGTCTGTGAAATGCATCAAAATCTTTTGCCTTCTATTTCTGGATGTGTTTTGTCCTGGCTGGTATAAATATACATATTTCTCCCTTTACTCATGAACTATACTCCAGTTTGAAGCTTTTCCTGCATTCCTGCACATCAGTTATTCACTTTCTCACACTGAACTTTGATTTCTTGTTCATCTTTGATCTTATGTTCATCTCCACAATAAATTATAAGTTCTCTAAAGATAGTACCTATGCCACATTATCATTGTATATCTTGTAACTATCACAGTGCCTAGCATGTAGTATAGCTTAGTGCATGCTGATTTTGGGACTGGACAGTATATTAGGTAGGTGATCCGTGGTTTCCTGAAGTTAGGTGAAAGATGATAAATCATCATAAAACTGCAATTTTTGATGTTGGAAACTTTTTCTCTTTCCCTTCCAGCTCCGTGGAGGTTAAATGAAAGGCAAGAGTGATTTGTAAGGGCTTGGGATGTCTGGTTCTTTTTTCAAGTCAAGGAATATTATTTGAGCTGACTTTTCCTTTGAAATACTAGAACCCAAACAAAATATCTTCCATTCTATGGACAAAATTTATACCATAATTAATTAGAAGAATGACTATGAATACAGAAATGATGATTGATATTAATTTTCCAGTTGTGCTAAGTCTTAGTTTAGTTTTAACATTATAAAAACAAGAAATGCAAGAACTTTTCATGTAGTATTTGTGTTACTTTGCATACTTTCTGCATGCATTTGTCTTATGAAATTTAACTCTCAATGGTAGCTGTCAAAAGAAGTAAAACTCAATGGAAATCAAGAAGGTGGGAAAGGGGAGGAGAGGATGGGTGAAATCACATCTGACGGGTACAATGCACACTATCTGAGTGATGAGCACACTTATTAGTTTGACTCAAGCTGTATAGAAGTAATTCATGTAACCACAATATTTGTACCCCCATAATATTCTGAAATTTAAAAAAGCAAATAAAGTAACACGTCAGTTTCTTATTGTGCCAATGTGTTCACCGTCCACCTGGCAAATCAGCTCTTAGTTGCCAGTGCACTTCAGAAAGTGACAAGATCTTTTATTCCCGTGAATTCTTGAAATATTTAGTTTTGATCCTTAGATGAATTATAAATACAATGAAACTTTATCTTACATAATTTGAGAACTGACTTTGACGGACAGAATATTAAGTTGGCCTCTGAGATCTTTATCCCCTTGTCTGCAAATGTAATTAAGTTACTAATCATTGACTTTGAATTAATTAAGAGAGAGATTATCTAAGTATGCCAGACCTAATCATATTTTAAAAGCAGAGAGTCTTCTCTGGGCTGGTGGCAGAAGATGTCACAGATTGGAAGCATGAGAATTATATAACAAACCACCACTGGCTTGAAGATAGAAGGGTCCAAGTGTCAAAGAAACTGGGAACTTCTTTCCTAAAACCAGACAAACTGAATTCTGCCAGCAAAAATGATCTTCAAAGTGGATTTTCCCCCAATCTCTGTAATTCAGCCTAGTTGGCCCCTTGATTTCAATCTTGTGCCCAGCCTTCTGACCTACAGAACTGTGAGCTAAAAATTGAGTGCTATTTTAAGATGTTAAATTTGTGATAATTTGTTACACAGCAATGAAGTTGAATATGCAAATCCATCAATTATCCAAGAAAATCAAATATGACACAACATTATTAACTAGTATTGAGTGCTTTCTTTGTCTCAGGGATAAGATCAAGCACTTTGTTGCACATTCTCAAAATTAATCCTCACAACAATTTTGTGAATTACATGTTTAAACAATTGCAAAATTAAATCAATCATTATATTCATGGAAAAATCCAATAGAATTTAACATAAAAAATACTAAAAGAAAGAAAAATTTATACTAAAGTATATAGACAAACATGAATTTTATTTATATATTGTGTATTGTTAATACAGGTACTGTGCCTTCCCATCCAATATGATGTTGGCTGTGGGTTTGTCATATATGGCTTTTATAATTTTGAAGTATGTTCCATCTATGCCTATTTTGTTAAGAGATCTTATCATAAAAGGGTGCTGAATTCAGAGTACTTACTTAAAATGGCTCCAGAAGATTATTATTAAGTTTTCTTAAAACATGTTATTGACATAAGAGATACTCTAATAAATATGTCATTTTTAACATTGAATTCTACCCAGGCCCAAAGCTCATTATTGTAGATTAGATCAAAAGTGATATTTGTCCAAGATGATAATTTTTATTCTTTATGTTCCCTTGAAGCAACTCCATTTAAGCAATACTAAGCCTTGTTTTCAATCCTAAACCTAGTACAGACTAAACTATATAATTATATTTTTCCAGACTTCTAGGGTACAACTAAAAGCTAAAATTTTTAAAAATGTGTTTCAGAGCTTTAATGGGCCTAAAATGTAAGTTAATAAAGTAAATTTGATATATTGCTAGATTTTGTCATGCTAAACTTTTTGAAATCATTTCAATCAGAAGGAATTGATGGAGGTAGCAAACATAAAAATATATATATTGTTATTTCATTAAGCAAGCAAAATTAATTGTAGCAGGGAAGACTTCCAGCCACAGAAGAATTATCATTCATTTTTGTTTCCCTAATCTTTATCTTGTCCTCCTGGGACCAAAGCCTTGAGATTGAATAACTTTTTATAACCAAATTACATCAGTTATGTGAAGATACATTTTTGTCAGTATTAAAGGCATAATAGAGCTATGTGGGAAAATGTTGACTAAGGAACTGTGTTAGTCCATTTTTGTTGATATAACAGAATATCATACACAGGGAAATTTATAAAGAAAACAATTTATTTCTTATAACTCTGAAGGCTGGGAAATCCAAGACAGGGGCCAGCATCTGGTGAGGGCCATCTTACTGTATCATACCATGGTGGGAGGCATCACGTGGTGAGAGAACAAGAGCATGCATGTCCACTCATCTCTCTTCCTCTTCTTATAAAGCCACCAGTCCCATCACGGGGGCCCTACCATGATGATTATATCTAATCCTAATTACCTCCCAAAGGCCCCACCTCCAAATACCATCAATGTACAAATTTAAGGATTAAGTTTCCAACACGTAAAATTTGGGGCACACATTCAAACCACAGCAGAAACATTATATGTGTTCAAAATCAGAAGCACATATGTGTGCTTAATGATCATTGCAATATGAGGTTGTATTTTGGGCTTGGTTAGATATATAGTATAGAAACTATGAAGAACTGGGAAACATCATATTTCCCTATAGGGGGATATATGCAAATATGGTAAGTGCAAAAAATGGAAATATTTGCACTATGTCTTCATTCTTTCATATATACAGTTTTATTTTAAAAATAATTTAATGTTAATTCATAAACTTCATCTCCAGGTACAAAAATCAATTTCTATTATATTCAGTATGCTTTGTTAAAAATCATGCTTGTTATATTAGATGTTAAAATGATATTGTTTAAGCTGTAAGTAAAATTTGAGCAATGTGATTTAATTTCATAGAAATGTAAATTCAGTATTATCATAACATGTAACAAAGTAATGAACTTTAAAGGACCTAGCAGCTCTTACTATAAGAAATATAGGAAAGTATCTTCAAAAAGAGAAGACACCATTAATAATGTAATTATTGTTACTTTGATACTCATTATTAAAAGAGAAAATAAAAAACTTGAGAAAAATAATACTCAAATCATTAATTACATCTTCTGCCACATACACCCATATGTGTAATATTTTGTAAACTTCTACTGACTTCTGATCCTTAATTTGATTTTTTTCATACTTATATAAGATAGAAGATATTTAAATACAAAGAATAAAATCAAATTCCTTAATATTATACTTGTTTATTCAAATTATGTCCAAATATGGTGTATTTGGTGACTTTTACAACATGACATTGAAAACATGATAATGATTTTGTTTAATTAAGACTCTGGCAAGAATTATCCTCTGTAGCTAAGCCGTTTGGACATCCCTGGGCATGGAGAGAGAGAGATTGGTAATAGAGGAGGTATGGTCAGTACCTTCATCAATCATTGTTCCTGGGTCCAACAAGTAGATGATGACAGCTTACTCCCTGCTGCCAAGGGGATCTTCAGCATGGCAGCCCATGCTGTCCTAAAGCTTCACTCCTACTGCCCAGCCGTGGAGGCCCCAAGAGACATCACTCCTATCACCTAAAGCAAGAAAGTAAGGAAACCAGCTTCTTTTTTTTGCCTACTTATTTTCATCCTTTTCATTCTTCATTATTTTTTCTCTTCTTATTTCTCCCTCACTACTTATTATTGGTGTCCTTCCTTTATCCCTTCTTCTTCTTGGAAAGCTAAAGAATCTCATCCACGTTGACAAGAGACATAATTTTTCTCCTTCATCTTCATCATCATTTTTGCCTTAATGCCGTGGTTCTCAAACTGGAACTTTTACCCAAGATTTTGTTAAAACATGAATTTATGAGCTCCACCTCCAGAGTTTCTGCTTCAGTCATTCTAGGGTGGGGCCCAAGACTTTGCATTTTAACATGTTACAAAGACCTGATGCAGTTGCTGATGCAGCTGGTCAGAGGACCACACTTTGGAAACCACTGCCTCCATATACAGATAGTGGAGATACTGTAGCAGCTAATGTTCACACAACACCTTCTTTATGCCAGGTATTTTTCCATGCTCTTTACATTTATGAACTCACTCAGTCCTCATCGCAGCAACAATAGGAAGTATTCTTGTTCCTATTTTACATATGGAGAAACTGAGTCACAGAAAGACCAACTGAGTTGTTCATGGTGATGAAGCTAATGTGTGGCAGGATAGTGTACCTCCAATGTAGGTTGACGATCACTCAACTCTACTGTCTTAACCACTCAACTCTACTGTCTCCACAATCTTTGATGAAAAACATTAAACCATGAACCAAATTGGAATTTGTTTAATAGGCTGCCATGGAAGTTTCACCCCTTTATGTAGTGTTAGACAAGAGGAATTCAGCAGACATCACTGAATAAGTTATGTAATTCATGTAATAAGCAGTACAAATTTTAAATTGGTTTCAATATTAAGAACTTTTCATTTTAATTGCATATATCGATTTCACTTTTCTATTACCTGAAAGCAACTATATTTACAATATAAATTCTAAACATGGAAACAACTGTATTATCAATTAACTTTTTGGAAGGCATTTTCTTCTTTAATATTATTATTTTTAATTATTTTATATTACTTTAACCTTAATATTGTTATTATATATTTATTATTTTATTACATATTGTTTATAATACTTTAATATTGTTATAATTTTACTTGATTTTCTTAAAGTTTCAATATGTAGTTATTACTGAAAATATTTATCCTTATTAACATTGTAAAGATTTACTGTAACTTTAGAATTTTCTCTGAATTATTTAAGGGCATAAAGAAATTTATATAAATTTCACTTTAAGGTTTTATTTCTGATAAATGTCTGAACTCAAACACTTGTTTTTTAATAAAATCATCATTGTAATCTTATTATGTAATGATTGAATTGAAGTCTTTTTACATAATGTCTATCAAATTATAAAAAAGAACATGTTATGGTCAAATCAATTTAGTTATTCACTTGAAATTCATTCACAATTAGTGGAAGTGGTTTTGTGATGCAAGTGTGTTGAATAGAAAGTTATACTACATCCCAATATGAAAAAGACAAACTTTATTTTTTATAATCCAAACTATCGAAAGTATGATTCCATTTTTCTCTCTGATAATGCTGTTCTCGGTACTAACAAAAATTGTATTTACAAACATAGCATGTATAACCAAAACCACACAATTTCAAGTCCACAGTATTCTGTGCATACTTTTATCACATTTTACTGAAAGTTTAAGTTTACATATCTTCTTCCTCCCCTAGAATGTAAGTTTCAAAAGGGTGAGAATTTGTCACTATTTGTTCACTGTTTGATCCCTAGTACCTAAAAAAATGTTTGGCTTATGTAGTTCCACAATAAATAATTATCGAAAGGATGAATGAATGAATGAAATGTATTATGATTTACTCATAATCTCAATGATTCCTTCATAGTAAGTGTCCAAAAAATGCTTTTTGAACTGACTCTGGCATTTGTATCCAAACTGCAGTGTCCGAGATTTATTATGAAAAATTGAGCAGGACATCAAAGCACAGCTTTGTTTACTTATTTAATTAAATGTTAACTTGTATTTTCCTGGGAAAACTTTCCTGCATATAGTGTGTATTCTCTAACATATACACATTTTAAGAGGTGCTGGGGTGAGTTACTTATTTTCTTAATGCCATCAATTTTCCCATTTTGGTCTGTAAACTGAAATGAATGATTGACTATTGAAATTGACATTTAACAAATGTTTTTTAAAGAAGAAGATTTTAGGTATTAAAATGTATTTATACATTTATTTTTAATTTAGTGTCAGTTTTCCCAATCTGCTTTTGTTTTTTATCATTTATTCTAGTTGAAGGAATAGAATTAATATATATTTGGAAAACTATGAAAAGGTATTTAAAAAGCACTGACAGCATTTTGATTCAAATATTGGGAGATAAAAGTAAGGAACATAGGAAGATTACACAAACTTTATTGTACGTGTTAAAAAGTTGTATTTCCTGCTCATTTCCAGCTCCATATATTTTAAACAACATGTCTGCAGCCAAATTACGATTTGGAGCCAAGTAAATACTGCAGCTGAAAGGTCATTTTGCAGAAATAATAGTATTTTAGCTTTCTCTTCTCTGGGTGAGTTAATGCCATGATGCAGATGCCTTCCCTATTCAGATAAGAAAAGATAGAGGAAATTGTATTACAATTTTAATTTTTCTTTTGTCACTTTGAATAAATCCATTAATACCAGGGCTTTTACAGAGATGTCCAATGTGAACAGAGAATACAGCCAGGTTATTAACAAAATGTAATTGCCTGGTGATAACAGACCCATTGAGTCTCTGTTTGACATTTATTTGACTTCTAAAAGACTATTAATTAAGATACCACATTTAAAGCAAGTGGAAAAACTACGCGTGGACGCTTCTAACAAAAAAAGTGACACTTTAATAAAATAGCGCATATAATTTTTAGAATAACAAACCCCTACTTTAGTATTGTTTCAAAAAGAAAGAACTTAATACATTTTTTGTCTCCAGGTGTCAAAAGGCATGAGGTGACCAAATGTGCCTAACCTTCAGACGCCGTGTAGTACGCCTATCCAGAGTCATGGGGCCCAGGTCTTGGTGATCTGTCTAAATGATTCAGATGGTGCCTATTAAATACAAATAACTCTGTGTGTGTTTGTGTGTTCCATGTATTGCTAGCAATGAAAGATGCTAATTAGGACATAGAAAGATGAAAATATTGTTAATTGGTTTTATAAGTTCAATACTTAATTTTGCAGTCCTGAATCCACAGCAGTTTGTGTTCAAACTATGATTCCTATTTGGTCTATTGGTGAGAGGGAATTCCCACTGCAGAGGCAGCAGTCATTAAGGGAAGAACACTGAGTTTGATAGAATGAAACCTCAGCCCATGCCCCAGTATATACAGAATTACATTTTTTAGATAACAGTTTTGAGGGCTTCTTGTGTGAGAGGCACCCACCTAAACACATAAAAGATATTATCTCATGAGCTTAGGCAGTCATTTCATCTTAAGTATGAGTTTCCTTTTTTATATATTTATGTATAGAACCATATAGTCAGGGGGACAGTTCTCATGTGTCCTGGTCAACATGGTCCCTCCTCTTTGCATCTTTCTTTTCATGAAAGAGGAAATTTAAACTGATCAGTCTCATGTGATGGAACTAATTGAACCAAACTCCGTATTTAACAGAGACACTATGCTTGTAGAGATATAGAGATGAGTTGATGATTATGATTTATCTTCCGCATGTGCCATCTCCTCCACTTATTGTTGCTTGCTTATGGGCCAGGCATCATACTTAGGACTGGATAAGCTGTGACAGACAAAGCAATGTGGTCCTTGTTCTCGTGCATCTTGGAGTCTCTCTGTCTCTTTCTCCCACACAGGCAGATTAATTGACTCCTGAACTGGTTTCTTTGGGAAAGACCTAACAAGTAATCTTTCTTCCCTTCATCCCCTTTAATAAAAAGAGCCAAAGGCCACTACTTCATCACGTGTTCTTTTTGCTATACATAGGGCCAGACTATGAAGAACAAAGGTGAGAATCCTTACCTTTGGCAGGGTGGACAAACATGAGGGAATTCCTTAATAAATATTTTATGATTGAAATTGATATACAGTTTTCTCAAGCAATAAAAACTAAATGGCCAATGATTTCTAAGCCTTTGTTTGAGAGACATTTTATTTCAAAATCACTTTATGTTATACTTTTATTTTGAAATCTACTGTCAGTTTGGTACATTATTTTCATTTTATATTAAGATAATAGGAACTGGACCGCATTTTTGCAGCTGAACAGCTTTAGATTTGGACAAAAAGGAAAGTAGCTTCTGAAAGAGCACTCCAGAATCCAGCACAGAAGAGCCCCCAAATCAGAAAGAAGTTAGTTGCAGCTTCCAGACCTGAGGATAAACATTCTAATATTTTAGGATATTCCAGCCTGCCTGTTTTGGAAGATGTATCTCTCATTCTCTTCCCACAAGTCTCTGGAGGGATGTTCAGCCCAAACATAGGAGCAGAGTAATCTATGACATCTACCATCTGCATTCAATTTCCTATCTATCCAACCCCATACCCTAATATTTCCCTGATGCCACACACATTGAAACCATCTCTTGTCCCTATACCATGCCCTGTGCATTCTTCTCAGGTCTTTGCTAATGGTCCCCATTTTCTGTTTATCCAAATCTTTTTTGACTCTTAAGTGCTGCAACCAAGTGTACTTCCTCCTGCAAATCCTTTCTGAACCTGTCCATACCACATACATCATCTTGTTTCTAAAATCTTATAGCACACATTCCATATATCTGACATGCTGTCACCTGTTTTTCTGTGGTATCTTCTTATTTTGCCTTACAGCAGAACTGCTGTGCTTTTATTAACATCTGCATATTGTCTTCCATCTTCCAAAAATGAGAGTCCTTGAATTCTTCAAATAAGTGTCTAGAATACAGTGTGACATTACTGATAGTAATTTTGAATTAGTCATCCCAGGCAACATATTTCCAAGCCTCTTGTTAAATAGTCCTCATTATTTATGTTATGAGCATGAGAGTCAGGCACAAGCTCACATAGACAACATAGGGACAGAATTGATGCATACTTGTTAATTATACATCAATATAATATAATTCTATAAATATTAACAATAAATGCACCCATTTATTGAAAAGGGGCAGTGGAACAAATTATTCTGCATTTTTAGGGCAACTCCAAGTCATAGATATAAAAGAGGAGTTAGGACTTAAACTCAGGTCACTCTTATTTCAAAATATATGCCTCTGTTTAAAAATAGTTAATTATAGAATAAATGTGTTGATTGGTAGGCACCAAGTTTCCAGCTAATACTTCAGTCCACCAAATGTGTTTCCCTCAAAATTTAATTACATTGCCTGACATGAAAAAGTATCTGACATAGCATCTAAAATCCAAAACAGTTTTTATGACATTGCAATATTGGCTATTATTCATTGAATAGTGACATGGATAGCTATTATTAACCCAATTTTGTAGATGAGAAGACTAAGTAACCAAATGTTCAAAGAAGGTGCGTACTCTGACTTCTCTTTTCTTGATGCTGCACCTTCTTTCCAACAAGTTTATGTACTTTCTCTACCTCAAATGTCTTTTCCAATCTTGACCACCTCGTTACTGCCTCTTGCTGTGGTGTGAAGGTGTCCACTCCAAAATTCAGGTGCTGCCAATGTTATAGTATAAGAGGTGAGGCCTTTAACAGGTGATTAGGCCATGAGAGCTCCTCCCTTGTGAATGGGAGTTGGAGCCCTCATCAAAGTGCTTGACCTGGGAGTTTGTTTCTTTCATCTTTCCACCTTCTGCCATGTGAGGAACACAAGGTTCCTCCCCTCTGGAGAATGTGATGTTCAAAGTGCCATCTTGGAAGCAGAGAAACCAAACCTTCACTAGTTAGTGCCTTGATCATGGACTTCCCAGCCTCTGAAAATGTAAGAAGTAAATTCCTGTTCTTAGCAAATTACCCAGTCAGTGATTTTCTGTTAGAGCAGCACAAATAGACCAAGAGACCTCCTCATCCCAAAAAAGACTAGCCAGATATCACTTTCATTATTTAGTTTTTCCTGACCACTGTCTTTGCAAGAAACATGTTTCATTTATTTTTGTATTCCCAGCATATAGTACTTTCATAATGAACTCTTTGGATTAAAAATTATTCTGAAATTTCAGTGTTGTGTATTTAATAATATTTAACGCTCACATTTTTTTCTTATTGTTATTTATTTATTTTTGTGGAAAAATATTCTTAATCACAACTTCCAAACGAGGGTTAATGCTGTTATTTCCCTTCAAACATTACTAACATTTTATTCAGGGATATTTTTCCTTAGTGAAAAAAACCCATAGAAATTGGCATCATACCAAGTAGGCTGATTCAGCAAGAATGCACTTGCCAGACTCAAATGATTTTCTTTTATACTTCTAGGTTTTCTTCTGTGAAAAGCTATAGTAGGTCACATAGTAGCTGGAGACAAAATGCTCATTCAAATTAGATTTTACTTACTTAATGTCATATCACCAGTGTTGATTATTTTGAGGATACAGAAGTCTTACACATCTCCTAGCTATATGTCATATAAGTAGGCCTTCTATTTTATTTTAAGTATCTCCTTGTACAAGTTCCTCCATTTTTAGAATTAAAAATTAAACACATATGAGACAATGTTTTGGCTAAATAATTACAGGCGATATTAAAAATATCAACTTATTATTAGAAATAGTTTTATAAATATGAGATTAAGTTCAGTAAGAGACCATGAATGCTTTAAAATACATTTGTATAGGCATATTCTAAAAGTCAAAACCTTTAAAATCATTATCTATAAGAACTACATAAAACACTTCAAATACTTTAATCAGCTCTTGGCTGAGATATAAGAGCAGTCTTTGCCTTCAAAATAATCAATGACAAATTAAAGTGTATTGAGTTCCTACAATGTCCTAGCAACTATGCTAAATGTTGTATATTTTCATTATCAGAATAATTTGATGTAGTGGATAGGACATCCATATTACAGAGAAGGAAGCGGAAGCTAAGATTAACAACTTCCCAAAGTCACACATCTTGTAAGTAATACACCAAGTGTGTCAGACTCCCAAATCTTGGCTTACTATATGTTCTAAATTTAGTAGAGATTATTGGTACAATTATGAGATTATTGGGATAATCTTTAGTGTTTTTATTTTTTATTACTATTATCTAGATTTGATGAACATAAATATTGTGAAAGTACAAGATTTATTCTTTGGAATGGTCACATATAATGCAAATTAAACACCATCCCTCCCATCTTCATTGTGTCCTTGATGGATGAAGAATAAGTTAAAGGAAGGATGTCTTGGTTAACAACACCACTAAGAGTACCGAAAGTGACATGACAATGTGTCAATTACAGAACAAGAAACTAGACAAAATCCCAGTCTCAATTACACAACTAATGTGATTATTAATAGTTTTTAACATTTCCAAACAGAAGTGAGTGTAAAATAGTGATAAAAAAATAAAATCTTTCAAAGGTACAGGATTTTGTTGTTTTTTTTTTTTTTTTGGTTGTTTGTTTGTTTGGGGGTGTGTGTGTGTGTGTTGATAACATTAAGAGGGACTTCATATTAGTTCTGAAAATAGCAGTTCACTCTTTGCCATAGGAAAGATAGGATTTATATCTGACCAATGCAAAAGAATGTCAGTACATATTTTACTACCACACTATTGAAGAAAAAATACCAGCTGGTCAAATTTTTATATGTCAAATAATGCTTTAAATATCAGTTATTTATAATTTTTATAAATAATTCAAAACTTCTCTGTCAAAAAATACATTGATTTCTATTTTTTTCTGTAAGAAAACATGTAAACTGATTATAAACTGAATATGATTTTAATATTTTTTGCTAAGTTTTATTTTAAAATTCTCTTTTATTTGATGTAACTACTTTTGTTAAGACTCAGCTTTTAAACAGATGTGAAATTTCAAAAATGAAAATAAATGTGACATAAATTAATACAAAACACCAAGAAATAATAATATTAAAGTGATAAGATGCCACTTATTAAAATTACTAATCATAAATATGAAGTCTATGTTGTTTATATGTAATACTTAAAATTTCAAACCAGAAAATTGTTACACAATCTTAGTTTTGAAAGGCTGTATGAATTTTGTATGTTTAAATGTTGAATGTAAATTTTGTAGGTTCAAAAGCAAGGTTAAAAGCACAACTATAGGTAAGAACCCGAGTCTAGTTCTTTAACTTGAAGGTCAGATCTATGACAAGATATTTGCAATAATCATATGATATTCTGAATCAAAAGTGGATTTCCTTAATTTAGCAGTTACAATGTCACAGAGGCACCTCTTTTGAAAATAAAATTGAACATCCAACTTCCCACTATTCTCTTTCAAATATGGCAAAGTCTTTATACTGGGACTCAGAGCTGTAGGGTAACAAAGTGGAAGAAAATGGTTTATGGAATCTGGTAGACATGGGCTTGAAAGCCAGGTCCACGATGTTCTATCCATGTGAAACTGAACAAGTTCCAGAACATCTAAGAACCTCCATTTGCTCAACTATACAACGGCGATAATAACACCACCCCAAGAAATGCACCAAGTGCAGTGGACAGCACTAGGAATGACTTAAATAAGCTTGGCTATTTTTAAAACTCCATTGCAAAGTAGTTATATGTTGAGGCCATCTTGCTGAACTGGCATTTCATACCTATGGCAGGTAGGAAACACATATGAAAGACTAACTTGGTCACCAGGCTAATCCTTAACATGAAACGCTTTCCCCAAACTTTGTCATATAAATAAGATTTTGTGAGTCTTTCTAGGAGAATATTATAAATATACAGTGAGCTTTATGTTCATATTTGGCATGTGCTGCTGGACACAACTTCCAGAATCACCTCTGGGTTGGCCCAACTCAGCATCCTGTGATTTAGTAGGAATGTAGAGAAATGGAAGACATGATTACACCTTGGTTAAACTATATACATATATATATATATATGTATATAGTTTATATATATATTTATATATATAACCAAACACAGTTAACTGTATTCCACTCGAAGGTTTGAAAACATTTAAATATTGTATAAACATGAAATGCCATATGAAATAATCTAGTACATCTGCTTTTCCATACAGTATAAAATGACTAAAATAATTTAAATATGCTAGAACCACAATACCCTACATAACATAGGATAGGATATGAGATGAAATCATAACAATAAAGTCAATTATTGACATGCTAATATAAATCATTAAACATACAGATAGAGAAACTCTCAACCGATAATTGATCATAACTTTACCTAAATGCTTAGGTTATCTGAAAAGAGGAAAATCCTTGCATGAAAGAGCAACAGTATTTGACACTTATGATCTACAAATAATTAAGTTTGGAGGCTAGAAATTCTGTAGAACAGAGAACAACAGAGCCACAGTAACAATAAAAAAATGCACAGTCTTTAAGCTTTTCTATTCCACTTTTAAACTTTGCAGGATCAGTCTTATAGCCGAAGACATCATCTAAAATAAGAGAAAGAAAAATGATCACTAATTAATATAAGAAGCCAAAAATATTAGTAATTAAGAAGACAGAAATACCATTTCTTTCCTTTATTGACTTCATAAGTCAAAGTAAAAAGTAATCTTACTGTAGTTTTAGCATGTATGTGCTCACAGAAATAAACTATTATCCCCATCTAGAAAATATTCTCAAATGGAATCTTGCCCAAACAACCTTAAGAACATCACTAAATATGTTAATTCATGATAATATGTTTTCTAGATAAATATGTCTAACTTTGGATTTTAGCTGTCTCTATCATCATGTGTCAGATGAAAAGAGAATCTCACTGTACATATAAACTGACTACTTGAATTTTCGAATGCATTATAGAGACAGGAGTCAAGTTACTATTCAGAAGTTGGGCCAGGGCCCACTGTCAGAGCTGCAGTGGATTAAAATGGAGTTGCATTGCTAGAAGAAATGCGTGCATGAAAGGGACTAGTGCCAAAGAATGGCAGAAGTTTGTGAAGCTACACTTTTGGCATCTCCATTTTAGGCTTCAAATGACATACCAGTTAGATTTCACCCAAGCTTTCACTGACATCGTGCAGCCTTTTTGATACCACTGTTTAATGCTGGAAGCGCAGTCTGAGACAGGAAAAGTAGAGAAAGAAAAAGGAGTAGAAAAAGGAAAGTAGGGATTTAGGCAGAATACAGAGGTGGGACTAAAAGTACTTTCAGTAATGCGAGCAGAAGGAGAAGGGATTGGATTATAATTCATGTTAGCTGGGTTTTTATTTGTTGTTGTTGTTAGTTTTGTTTTTCTAGGCTAGAAATGAGCAAAAACCCAAAAAAAGCAAAAGTGATATATTTTAATGATACTGTTTTACTGATTTTTACCTTTTTTCTTTACTATCTTCACTTTAGATTGAAGAAAAATCTCTCCAGATTGTCATTAGGATTTTTTTAACACTCTAAGTAAATAGTATCTTTTGAAACAGGAAATGTTAAAGTGTTTAAGTATTTCTGATGTTAAAACTATATTATTTTAGACAAAGAAAGTAAAACTAGGAAAAGGCTGAGGAGTGATATGACCGATTCTGGAACTAAGCGAGTTTATAAAAATTAACAATGGGATACTGTGTTCTAATGGAATGTCCACAGGCTACTCCTGCCTTTGTTTTCATCCAGAAGATTTGGATTCTTTACTTTTTTGCAGTTTCCACTCTTGTTCTCCCCATATGCCTTCCCTTCTTCCCCCTTCAGAAAAATAATTTCTACATGCTCAGCAAGGACACAATGTAATTTCCTTGCAGATGGGCGCTTGTCTTCTGAAGAAATTAAAACACATTGAGCAGATTCTTACCCATAATAAGAAAAGCTATCAGAAGCCTAACTGCAATAATATACTTAAGGAAATAGATAAAATATATATTTCTAGCTTTTCTCCAGCTTAGTGTACAAGTACTGGGAATACTTACACACTAATTCTAAACATGAATGCCAATCCCCCTTACAGAAGAAGAAGCATATTAAGAAAAGAATTAAACATCACTTTTAAAAATAGGTAGTTGTGAACATTTTACTAATCCTTCAATGGAATTTTTACCCTGCTTGAATTATGTAAATGCTTTCAGGAATTTGAAAATAATTATTTCAGTAAAAGGATGTAGAGCTCCTGAACTTGCATAATTTCCCACCAGGAAAATTAAATCAGAATTATGTAAGTGTATCACTACAAATCCAGTTGGCCCTTTGGCAATGCCTGGGAAGAAATAAGAATTCAGTATGTTGCAAAAGTCAGGCTAGTCTTCAGCTCTGCTTGTGCTCTGCAATCTGATTTAAATAATCATTTTGGTTAAAACCATAAGTACCTACACTATAGATGGCCTTGAAATATTTAAACATGAAAAGAAGTAGGATATTGTAGCAAGAACCCAAGCAGAAAATGAGGGGGAAGAAATACACTATATTAAAGGCAAAAGAGATTGAATAGTATCTAACAAACTTTGGCTTGGTCTTTAGTGAAGCTAAGTGATTTAAGGAGGAAAACAAAATTATAGGGAGACTAGAATTATAGACTGAATGTGCAGTCTATATTTATCAAATTATTGATGTGTTTGGAAAATTCTCCTTCCCGAACAATGATCCTTGGAAGGGATTTTTAGAAGTCCTTTAGAATTCTTAGAAGCCCTTCAGATTTCCTAGTCAAACAATGGTTCTCAGCCGTGATATTCTTCATATTATTACAAATATTCTTCACTCTAAATTAGCCTCAACTCCCGTTATTGTCTACAAGGCATCATTACATTTCCTGTTGATCACTCAAAAACAAGATGCCATTTTATTTATATTCTCATTTATTTTTGCTTCCCTGACTTCCCCAGGAAACAGACCATAATCACACTCAAATTTCAATATCTGTCATGTATACTCTGTCCTCAGACATTGTACAGTGTCTGGGACAGAAAAAGGAACAGAAAAAGTTTATTTAAAGAATGCCTTATGATAGACCTAGGGCTAATACACTAACAGAAGTGGAAATTAAGATATCTTTTTTTGAGAGACTATTGGTGATATTTGCCATAACTTAGTGGGTTCATCCCACGATTCAGATTTTCCATTTCCCAAGAGTTTCTCTTAAGTTAATAAAGGGAAGTTAAGAGTATAGTTGTTTATTACAATAATACTTATATTTAAAGATTTGAAAGCAGAAAACAAAATGTTTAACAACAGTGGAATAATTTTTAAAAATAATATATTCATAACTTAGAATATCATTAATCCATTAAAATGGTGTTTTAAAAATGTTTTAAAATTATATTCAAAATACAATTTTAGAGAGAAATCAGACTCCCTTCTGCATAGACATCATTGTGGCTTTAATATATACATAGAATACAATTAGCATATGATTATATAGTATTTAGCTTATGTATGAGACAATGACCGTGTGTGCATGTGTGTCCAGAGGGAATCTGCACAAAATAGGCATTAAAACATTATCAACTCTGGAGTCAGGTTGACTAAATATGAATACTAGTTATGTCAGTTCATGAGACAAATAATTGCCTTCTCTCTTTTCCTCAGATATGTCTTATGTGAAATGGTGAAAATACAGAGTTGATGTTGGGATTAGATGAGTTAATTTCTACTTAGAGCAATGCACAACGGAGAGTAAATATTCCACAAGTCTTAATTATTATGATCACTTAAATATACACACATAAACATTATACGTTCACAAACATACACACATGCATACAAACATGCAATCACAAAACTGTGCAAAATCGAGCAAAATGTTATCAGTGAATGGTTTAAATTTTTGTGTTTTACTTTACATGTTTTTATAGAATGAGTCTAAAAGTTTGTCTGGAATTAGCAAATATTACTTTTATAATTAGAAATAAAAACATTTTTGTGTGGTATTTAAAAACGGATCAATTGAGTCAACATACACACACATACATAATACATATTTATATAATGCTTAGAACAATACTCAGCACATAGTATGCATTATAGGAGTATTTATTAAATTAAAATAAATTGCAACTGAGGAGTTGTATATAGTAATTACCAACTAGAAAATATTCAGCCCAAGAGATTTGCAAGAAAAGAAGTTAAACAAAGAAAAAAAATTAGAATTGTAAGAGAAGGCAATATTGGTCTAGCAAAGTTTGGTTTCTGTAATTCTTTCCAAGACTTAAATATATTTGATAGGCCACACTGAAGGAGCCAGTACAGAAGGAAAGTTGGAAAACAAGTTTTATGGCAGAGTTCAGATTCCAGATAAACTGGGGAAGATAACATGAAGAACAAAATAGGACACATTTATTTTAAAGAGAAAATCTTTTATAAAATCCTGGAATAAGGAAGGTAGGTCTGGGTGCAGATACACAAAATTTGTGTTTATAAATGTAAAAAAACACACCAAGTCAAGGGTTGAGGGCTTTATAGTCTCTGTGAAATAAGTAGTGAAGTGGATGCAGAGGGCCACAGGGGATGCAGGGCCAGCAGAGAATGCTGATGGCTCCAGGTAACTACCATGGTGATGGGCAAAGGCCCTGCCTGCCACCAGGTCCAAGTGTAGGCACTGTCTGAACAGGTACACCGTAGAAGTGAGCCCCAGCAGACACAGGAGAAAAAATGGTATAAAGGCAAGGCTGGAATTTTGCAGGGTAGATAATTCAGGACCACTTGATCACCAATTTTTAGACTTTCTTAATACAATCATTCTGTAGCTAACTGAATAACATTTTAGACTCCCAAATATGTCATCTCATGATTAAATTAAAATCTAGCAAAGTCTGATGCTTTCCCAAATGATGAATATAATTCTAATTTTGATATTAATAATAGGGTATAATATTTTAATAACCAGCAAAACACCATCATATGTAGTTAACATTTAAACACCTGTTTAAATAAGTTTCTCCAACATATGACGAGTTAGTAAATAACTTAGGAAATTAAATAGAAACATCAATTGACCACCTAAAGTTTTAGTATCCTAATTTGATGTAGTTTCTTAGTATTGTAACCATTGTAAATTAGATTTGCAAATATAGTGCTAATAAAACTCATCAGACACTTACTGGCCCCTTGTTGAAAATATCTGGGGGCCTGTGAAATTATGCCTACAAATTTTATTAATGCTGAGTCAACATTTCAGATATCTTTTTTTAAAATTTAATATTTTAAATAAAAAAAACCCATACACACTAAATCTCAGATTCTGTGGATAAACCCTAAAATTTAAATTCTATGGCTAGAATTAATCTTTGACTGTTCGGCTTAAATAAATAAAGACACTTATTCTTATGAACCCACAGGTAATACACTTCTTTTACTAAATCTAATAAATAAAGCCAACATTGCTAAAATGTAAAGAGCAGAGTTCAGGTAAATTTCATGAAATGATAGAAGATTCAGTAGTGTAGGTGAATTCTAATTCTGCAGTCACCGTCTTAAAGAAGTTAAAGAAGCAACTCAGAAGATTCTTTTTTTTCCTTTCTCCCTCCCTCCCTTTTTCCCTCCTTTCCTTGTTTCCTCCTTCTGCCTCCCTTCCACCATCACATTTTATTATTTGTTTCTGAGCCAGGAATTCTACTGTCCATAAACGAGGCACTGAATATTATAACACATGTAGCTAAATTTATTTTTCATGAAGAGATGCATATAATAAAACATAATATCTGGGAGTTATACTACAAATCACTTGCATTATGAGCTTGACATCACTGTCAATGGAAGGGGAAATTTGGATTATTTATGGGTCACCGAGATGTTTCTATTATGTTTACAGTTAAAAATGCAAACTCGGTCAACTTTCTCCTTATACGTGTGCAAATTTACCTAGACAACTTAGACCACTTTCTTTTTACTTAATATCAGCATTTTTCAAATAGCCATTTCTGAAAGTGGAAGACACATTCTTAAAAGTTGAATACCATGTCATCGTTCATTTTTGCTATTTGAGTTTGTCAATTGCATGTCATAAAAATGATTAATTGTCAAAATTTAATAACCATACGTAAACATTAAGCATCAACTGTGGTAGTAGAAAATCATCTGTGATTGAATCAATATTTTTGTCATCACATCTGACTGTGTAAACAAGTTTCACAGCCAGAGTTCTATAGTGCTCTTGACAGACGTGGCAATAATAATGTTAAGATAATATTGCAAATCTTTAAGTAAAGAGTTGTATGAATGTTCTAGTAAAAGGTTTTTTAAGCACCCACTCCTATGCGCCTATTGATTATGTAAAAGTCAGAAATATAAACTTGTGTAGTATAAGTGCCTATGTTTAATGTCAAATCATGAAAATACACCAACAATGGAGATAATTTAAAACACAAAAACATGAAGAGAAATATTTTAGTTCATTGTTATGATGTGCATTTTCTCCTAATCAGGTCTATTTTAATAAAAACAACTAAATTATAATTGAAGTTATTGAATAGTCATAGATGTAGTGGCAGGAAAATATATAAAATACTTAAAGTAAGAGGAAATGAGAATCTACACATAAAGGACATTTTCAAAGTGCAGAAAAAGTGGTGAATTTATCAGGAAAATGAAATAAAAGTTTATAGAATCACAGCTTAATTTTAAGACAATGAAATGTATTGAAATGTTCACAAATAATATTATACAATATATTATATTACAAATTTATGATTCACATTCTAGATTCCTTAAAAATGACAAAAATATATTTGGGTGTAAACGTTTTCTTCATTTTATGTTAAAATGGAAAATAAATATAGACTCTAAATTTCCATTATTCTGCATAATTTTTAGTTAGTGTAATCTGGTTATTGTGAAGAACTAGACACCCACCCTTGAATTCAAGGCCATTTCTCTTGTTTTCAGAAATCACTGTGGGTACAACAATGGAGAGACAGTCCTTTAAATAGGTCAAATGCCCTTCTTGCATTCTATATAAAAACCTAGCCATGAGCTAAGATATTATAAAAAATGATAACAATAATATATAGAACAGTATTTAAAGGTCATAAATAAATAGAAATATCATATAAGACTCATTTGAATGATAAATTATATTAATCCTTCTATATAAACATATGTTATATGTAATTAATTGGATATGTATGTGTGTAAAGCTCATTATTTAGGTCTATATCTTTCACCTGCCTCCTATACCTCAATTATTTTCACCAAAGTAGACAACTTCGTATGTTAAAAGAATGGAAGTAATGACTAAATGTGTTTTTATTTCTGTATGTCTTAAAAAAGAACATTTAAAAATGTTCCAGGTAGCTGTCTAATGAATGCTATTAAACGTGTAGCTCCATCACAACTGTGATTGTGAGTTATTTGGTTTTATGCTATAAAATAGCAATTAAATAAGATTTAATTTACAACGTGATTATTCATTCACGAGATTGATGACTGTGGTTTTACTTTCCTTTTCCCCTGTACAATGAACAATTAAACCATCATAAAATGTTATTCTATTTTATAATCACACCATTCATATAAATAAGAAAATATGTAGAAATGTGTAGACTACTTAGAAGAGAGATGCGCTCATTCACATTGAAATTTGTCTTTTCTAAACCAAAATAAGAGAAAGACTAAGAAAGTATATTGAGAAACAATATAAATCAAAATACTAAATGTAAATAAATATATGAGAGATGATGCCCAGTTTATTTTCCAACAAATGCAAACACACATGCACTGCAAGAAAAATTAAGATGTCTCCTGTCTTGGAATTCCATCTTTTGAAATCTCAAGGTTTTCCTATTACTTCGTTCACCTTGACTCTCAAACTTAAATATAAGGCTGTACTAACATTAGCATTTTGATTCTTGACTTAGAAACAAAATAACAAAGATTATGGCTCTATTCCTGAAGATCTTGTAGATATTATATATTTAATCTGAAGAGTTTATTTTCAAAGAATTATTGACCTACAACTATAGAAAAATTGGCAAGGTGCCACTTAGGATAACATTTCCTTGCTTTTACTGTATAATTCATTTTTCAGTTGCTCAGTTCCTTCCCAAAATTATCTTAAAAAATTTGAAATAAACCAAATGACTTCTGTTTCACATTTTCAATACCTAAAAAGCCCCCATAGCAAAACATCACATGCCACCCTATAAATGTATACAACTATTATGTGTACATATAATTAAAAATAAAAAACAATTTAAATAAACAAAAATTCTCTAACCCAGCTGCCATGATAAAATGTTTTTAAAGAAGTGACATAAAAGTAAGAAGGGAAATTGCCTTACTTACTTTATTGATTGATTGATTGATTGATCTTCCTCCGTCACTCAGACGGGAGTACAGTGGCATGATCATAGCTCACTGCATCCTCAAATTCCTGGGCTCAAGTGGTTCTCTGGCCCCAGCCTTCCAAGTAGCTGGTGCTACAGGTGCATGATCAGGCCGTTGGCCCATTGGGTTGTTTGTGTTCTTATTGTTGAGTTTGAAGAGTTCTTCTTTATATATTTCGGATGGCAGTTATTTATCTAATATGTCTTCAGGAAATATTTTCTCCCTCTTTGTGGTTTGTCTTCTCATTCTCTTGATATAATCTTCCACAGAGCAAAAGCTTTAAATTTCACCAGTACCACACTGGCTTATTTATTGTAGCCTACAGGATGTCTTGATGTTGGGCAGTGTTAATCCTCCAACTTTGCCTTCGATATTGTGTTGGTTATTCTGGGTGTTTTTCCTCTCCATATAAACTTTTAAATTAGTTTGTTGATATTCACAAAATAACTTGCTGGGATTTTGATTGGGATTGAATTGAATGTACACGTCAAGTTGAGAAGAACTGACATCTTGACAATATTGAGTCTTCCTATCCATGAACAAGGAATATTTCTCCATTCATTTAGTTCTTTGATTTCTTTCATCAGTTTTGTAGTTTCCTCATATAGATCTTATAAATATTTTGTTTTGATTTATACCTAAATATTTCACTTTTTGGGGTGATAATATAAATGGTATTGTATTTTTGATTTCCAATTTCCCTTATTCACTGCTGGTATGTAGAAATGTGATGATTTTTTTGTATTAACCTTGTGTCCTACAACTCTGCTATAACTGCTTATCACTCCCAACAGGTTGGCAATTCATTTGGATTTTCTACATAAACAATCATTTCATCTGTGAACAAAGATAGTTTTAGTTTTTCTTTTCCAATCTGTATATCTTTTAGTTACTTTTCTTATTTTATTGCATTAGTTAGGGCTTCCAGAATGATGTCAGAGAGCAGTGGTGAGAGGGTACATCCTTGCTTTGTTCTGGGTCTTAGTGGGAAAGCTTCAATTTGCTCACCCTAGTAGTGTTTTTAGATTAGTTGTCTGTTGAACTTTTACCAAGAAAACTTGTTTATTTTCTTTTCATATAACTGTTTTTCTTTTTATATAATTGTTTTAGTTATGTATTTTGTCACTATATAATAGTGAAATTATCTTTTTTCCAATATTTATAACTGTTTTCCACTTCATTATACAATTTAGTTTTACTAAGGTGCAGCATTGATTAGGAGAGAGAGTCGTCATTCTTCTTGCTGTTTTGTTTGTTTCTGAATTCACTGAGAGGTTCAATGCTTTACTGTGAAAAATGGTATTTGCTATAAATTTCAAGTAGAAATTTTACCTAAGTTGAGAAAGATTTTTTATGTTTTTAGTTTTTGTCATAAATAAGTGTCAATATTTTTAAATGGTTTTATTATTTTTATGTAATAATCATATAATTTTCTCAATTAATTGGAGTGGTGAAATAATTCTAACATTTTCTGCTAGAGAACCGTCCTTGAATTCTGAGAATAAACACCATATGGCCATGATGAATATTTTATAACACTTCTGGATCCCATTTGCCAAGTTTATCACTTAGAATTTTTGCACCCATAATCATAGATTGATATAAAATTTGCTTTTCTTATATGATTCTCATCAAGTTTAAGTTTCAATAGTTTACTATCTCATAAAATGTGTTAGGAATGTGATCTTTTGAGCTTCTATAAAATATTTCCTTAAATTTGTTCCATAAAGTTGTTGGAAAAATTCACCTGCAAAATGAAGCTATAAAACATGATTTATTTGTTTCAAGTAGGAATAAGGAATTTAATTCATGAATTAAATATTTACTAATCTTTCCTATTTTATGGAGTACTAGAAATTATTGTCTAGAAAATTTCAATATCATTTAAATTGGCAATTTTAATGGTTAAAGCTTTTCATAATCTTCACTTATATTTTATAAATGTCAACTATAACTTTAGTTATGCTCTGCTTTTAAATTTTTAAAAGTTATTTGTGTGTGTTCCTTCTTTCTTGATTAATTTTGATAACATGCTTTTGATTTGATGAGAAGTTTTAGGAATCCTGCGTTTGTCATTAATGTTCTTTTTTCTCTCCCTTCATTCTGATTTATAAGGGGTGTTTGGTCCTCACCACCCTCAAGGAGTTGCACTCCCAGGCCCCATGGCCCATATTTGGATCCAAAGATAGGCAGCCCCCTGGCTACAGCTCTCCTGTGTTGTGGTTCTGTGTTGTTTCCAGTCAATCAGGAGATCCATTTGTACCACTGAACATGCCTATGTTTTAAAACAACTTTTTAAGAATAGGTTTTATCTCTAACTGGTATGTTTAGAGAAAAGAAAGGAAGATCCATGAATAATCTTATAGTATGGTCTTGACAAGGATTGCTTACATGTTCCTATGTCAGCAATCATTTTATATATGAAAATAAAAAGAGGATATACCCTATTTGATTTTAGTGTAATGTTTAAAACACCATCTTATCACATTTAATTCATATTTTTATTCAGCCAGAATCTTACAAAGATTGGATATGCAATTAGACTACCAGATACTTTCATTTTACTAGATTAATAATGGTCCATAGGCAGCAATTTTGAAAACGTTAACTTATTGTACTGAAACAATAACTCACTTAATGGTATCTAAGGAACCCATAAAAGTTAACACAATTTTAGAAGTGTCTAACATAGTCCCAAAAAGGAGCTAGGAGAAAGTGGGTTACTCTGTAAGCAAACCTCTACATTCTAAAGAATAGTGGTAATAAAAATGATTCAGAAACAGGACATTTTCACTTTAAAAAATTCAAAAGTGCTTTCAAATATATCTTCTCATTTGATCATCATTTCAATTCTGTGTGAAAGTATAGATATGTTTCTAAATCTATAATACACACACACTAATGTAAGTAAAGTGAATTTTGCAGGTTACATATGAGGCTTCTCATTCAAAATGTTATTCTATTTACTATTATGCATACATACACACACAGATTTCTGTTTCTTTTATGAAAATATAACTAATGGCAAATGTGAATCTTATAAAGACAAAAGTTTTTGACATACCTTTTTAAATGTTCGCTAAAATAGAAGAATTTTTTCCCATAAATTTGGTTTGCTAAAACCTATTTTATATTATTTTCATTTTGGTTAAAATTCAAAACTCTTTACATGCAGTGCAGGCAAATATGAATCATTAAACATACACAGGGATAAAAAAATAGATGTATAATTTAAAGAACCCTAATTACAATAAAGCATCCAAAAATGGAATGTCATTCTTTAACACTCAATGAAATGTAATAATAATTTTTATATTTAATTGCATCTTTGAGTATTTACTTTTGAGTAGAAATCACAAATGAGAAAAATATATGTACCATTGTTTTCAGAATTCTTTTGGAAAATTGAGAGGACTCTTACTATATGATTATAACAAATATAATGATTAAATTATATTGAATATGATAAAAGCATTTTTAAAATAATGGGCATTGACTACAATTAAATATACTTCCTTGTGAAATGGAGAGTTCCCTAACACTGGGATAATTTAAGTGCAGGCAATGTTATCAGAGGGACTAATACATAAAAATGATGATTATAGTTTCTTCCAGTTACAAATTTCTAAAATTTTTTAAAAATTTTGATTCTCCATTAAGCTTCAAAGTGTTGATTTTTAAAATGCTTTCTTTCTAAATTTAAATATCCTATAATACATCCTCCATTAATTAAATAAGTAATTGTTTAACATTTATCAATTACCAGTAAGTATATAACAGTTATTATATACCACATACCAAGGCAAAGCACTGGGCATAGAGTGGTATAAAACAAACAACAAACAAGCAAACAAAGATACAATCTTTCTCCTCATGATACTTACATCTAGTAGAAAATAAGAATGTTACACAAGAGCATACCCCTGTATACGAGTAGCAAGTTATATTTTGATAAGTGATGTGAATCAAAAGATCAGAGTGCTGTGAGATTAAGGGTAAAGTTCTGTGTGATCAGGGAATACCTCATCAAGGGAGTGACATTTGAGCTGTCATCTAAAGCAAGAGAAAGAATTCCAGGGAAGAATGATGAATACAGTGTCATGGCCATAAAAACCAGACTGTACTAAAGTGTTGCTACGGGCAAAGCTTTGCAGGTTCAGGAAATTAAAAAAAAATCAATGTTACTGAAGCATAGAGAAGGAACAGAGAGTGCATAGAAAACCCTTTAGAAGGCTTACATCATCCTAAATTTTATAGGTCAATGTAAGGAGTTCAAAGATTTATTCTAAGTTTAAAGAGAAGCTGTCGAATAGTTTTCACTTGGAGACTGACATAAATTGTGTTTCTAGAAGACAACCATTTAATGTAGAGTATGCCCTGGAAGTGGAGATATGAGTTAAAAGCTATTGTAGGAATCCAAGGAGGAGATAACTTTAATCTAGGCCAGAGAAGTAGAAGAAACACGGAGAGAATGTTTGAAGTCAGAAGGAGATATAATGGAATTTTTGGTTTTATTAGGGAGTGGCAGAAATAGATGTCAAGACCTTAATAGTTTCTGAACAAGACAAAGTAGCTGGTATCAGCCTTAGAAAATCAACAGCTGTAAACAATTATAAAAGTGGGGCAAAAAAGGTATTAAAACATGTTTGAATGTATTGTGCCATCCTGTGATCAAGAGAAGGGACACGCATGAAGTGAGATTCACATTAACCCTGGATTTCTCACGAGGGGAAATTTTCAAATCGCTACACAGAGAAATAAAGCCAGGTGGAGAGCACTGGTCTTCACGAGTGGAAGGAGAAAAGAGAGGTCAGAGTCTGTGGCTGTGAAAGTGGCTGGAATTTGGGTAGCAAAATACCAGAGAGGAGGAAAGTGAGGCGAAGTGCTCTGAACATACGCATAAAGTGTGCCTTGAGCGCCTAAGTTGATCACGCGCAGCGCAAGATTCTAGGAGGTCAAGCAGAAAACAGAGGCAGAGAAGCGGAGAGCTGAGCTTGCAGAGGTCTCACACTACTGAGGAAATGTTGAAGTTCCTTCCCAGTCATAGTGGAGAGAACTTGCTACACACATTAGGCATCAGTTGAGACACCAGAAATACTATTGCCTACAAGCAAAAGCAGGCCATAGTAGTAAGAGCTCTTTTTCAATATGGGGATAAATTAAAATAGCCTGTGTTAAAATGGCTTAAATCCAAGCATCAACAGTAAAAGGGTGACCGTCTGTTAATTTAATGGTTTGATATAACAGAATCCAAAGTTCTTAGAGGATGACAATACAATCCAGAGTTTCTGTACAATAGCATACACAATGTCCAGCATAAAATTGAAAAGTATACATGCCAAAAAAAATGCATAAATGACTGCTAATCAAAAAATAAACCTATCAATGCAAGCATGCAAGCAGACTCAGAGAAAATCCAGATGTTGGAGTTTTAGGCAAGAATTTAACAGTAGATGTGATTTATACATTGTGGAAAACACAGGAAAACATGGACATGCTGGACAAATGGAGTATATTTCAACAAAAAATTAGAATCTGTGTAAGAGAATCAAATAGAAACTTTGGAAATGCAGTATATGAAATTAAGAACTATTCGAGTGAGTTTAATAGCGAAGAGGACGCAGCGGAAGACGGGATTATTATTCGGAAAGTAATAAAAGATCAGTGATGAATACCAAAACTGGAGCACTGAGGTAATAATAACAGCAAAAACAACAACAAGAGCACAGAGCATCAGAGATGAGGGGCGTGGTTGACATGGTTTAAATTAGAGTCCCAGAGGAGAACCGAGAATAAGACAGCATAGGGATAATGCTTAAGAACTCAATACACTTAGCAAAACCCAACCAGAATAAATGCAAAGAAGATAAAATCTAGGCACATCAGAGACAAACTGCTGAAACCAAATTAAAGAAAAAAACTTAAAGCTAACAGAGGAATAATTCTAAAAAACTGATCAATATTTTTGAAAATATAAGAAGGAAAAGAGAAATAAAAGAAAAAATGACAAATAAAAAAAATATAAGTTGGCAGACATAAAGTCAAATACATCAGTAGCTGCATTAAATATAAAGGGATAAAACAATCTTAGTACAAGGAAAAATCTTTAAAACAACAACAAAAGCACTTCAAACATAAAGGAAACTGGTAGATGAAAGTGAAATATGATTATTCAAACACTAAATAAAAAAATTGATTGGCTGTATTAATATTGATTACAATAGACTTGGGACAAGGGGTATTATAGAATAAAGTGAATCATTTAATAATGACAAAAGTAGGAACTGAACAAAAAGGTAAACAATTCTACCAGGGGAGTCTCCTAATTATACAGTCTCAAAATATAAAAATCAAAATTTGAGAGAAATATCAAAGGTGAAAGACTGATCCCCATTCATAGTTGGAAATTTAAACACACCTGTCTCAGTAAATGAGAGAGCAGCCAACAAGTAGGAAAAAAAATCAATACATGAGTAAAAGATTTGAACATTAATGAAGAACTGTACCAACAACTGAAAAATATACATTTGTCTCAAGATTAAAGTAAACACTGATAAAAATTGACAATATGCTGTTCTATTAATCAAGTCTAAACAAATGTCAGAAGATTGATGTACATGTTCTCTAACTGGAGTAAAATTAAAATGTAAACTCAATGATAGAAAGAAAAATATCCAAATGTTTGGAAATTAAGCAACATACTTTTAATAAATCTAATATATCAAATATTATTATGTATTAAATTATGTAAAATCATTTCATAATATGTATGTAACTATTATAATATATAAATAAATATATTATATGCACATATAATATATCATAAATTATATAAATATAAACTATAAATAGATATAAAATGTATTGCATGTATTCTAATACATAAATATAAATATATTACATGTATATTATAATATGTATTATTATAAATTATATAAATAAATAAATATAAAATGTAGACATGTAGAGTATTATGCTAATATTCTATCTTATTTTATATTATTTGATATGATTATAATGTTACATATTATATGGTATATTAATTATATATCTATTTACTATTATAATAATTTATATTATTAATTATGTATGAAACCCTTTATAAATATGTACCTATGAGTAAAGGAAAAGGTTTAATATCAGTGATCTAAGCTTCCAACTCAAGCAGTAAGAAATAAAAAACAACAAATTAAACTCAAAGAAAATTAAAGACAATTTAAAAAGATACCAATGAAATAAAAAAAATAGATGTTTGGCTTTAGATTGAACACTAACAGACAGAAGTAAATGAAATAATATGTAAAATATTGAAATGAATTCTCAGTTTACTCAACTGAGGAAGTTCCACCAAATAAGAGATCAAATTGTGAAACAGAAAGTCATGTAATGAGGGGAGATTCCACGCAGAATAAAGCAAAAAGACAGTCAAAGGATGGGGCTGAGTGTACTGTCTAGTACCTCAACTATGCAGCCAGCAGAGAGTGCAAGTAGTGGAGACTGGAGCAACTCGGAAGCCTGGGGGAGAATTTTTCAGGATATAAATGGAAAAGAAACCTAAAGTGATTGAATGTCCTGCATGGAATGTACACAACTGGTGGAGAATTTGGGTTGAAATAGTAAAAATACAGAAAACTAAGCAAATGAAAAAACAAGATCAGGAATTCAAGATATTCAGGAAAGGAAAATATAGTTGAGTACATGGCTCAAGTTTGAAGTACACACATAGTAATATTAATATTGAAGGAGCTCAGGAAATTTTCAGTGAGACTATATTGAGAGGAGGGTGCAGTATTCTGGGAGGAAAATGTGCATATGTCTGTCTTGGGAAGAAGAAAGAGGGAGTTAAGTCTTTATCTTCCGCAGTGGAAATCAATAGACAATGTGGAATCTGGGATGGAAAGCATCTCAATTAGAGCTATGAAAGAAAAGACCAGTAGGGGCAAATAATACACTGAAAATAGGAAATACTGTTTTTATAAACAAACCTTGTAGGAATAGCTGATTCTATAAAACATGCACATGTATAACTTTGTTAAAGTAATGGAAAATAAAGTTTGATGATAATATGTTTTGTATAGATAATAGGGTTCTCAGTGTACACTATTTCATAAATTTCTTTAATAATTCTAAGAATCCACTGAACAATGCAGATTTTAAGAGATATGTACCAATAAAATTAATCTAAAAAAGACTGTATATTTCCTTGCAAATCAGAAATATAAACTATTTCCAAAACTGATAATACACGATATAACTTACCAAATCAGCTTAAAATGTGCTTTTATAAAATTAGAGGGGTATACAATAAAATAAAAAAAGAGGAAATTCATTTAAATTTGAGTAAGCCATAATTTAAATGGTAACTCTACACTTAAATAAGTATTTGTAAGCAATGTTACTGAAAAATGCTATTGTCATGCATAACCTCCACACAATGTATTTCTTTTATTTAGAAAACAGGCATTCTAGAAAGTCACTGGTAATAATACAATGATTAGAATAATGTTATGACTGATAATATTTTTCAAAAGAATTATAAGCAATCACAGCATCCATTTACATGCTCACATTTTGAGGGGAGGGCACAAGCAGCAAAGCTTAGGAGAATAAAGATGAATATCTTTATCTTGTGGCTTGGGGTCAGAAATGACAATTGAAAGTAGTTCAGCAAAAAAAAAAATATGAAATTTATATTTCACAGCCAATAAACTTACTAGACATGGATGATCAGAATTGGCCTCCATCACTCACTCCTTCGGTCCTTAAATAGAGTCAAGGTCTGATGAGTCATAGAGTAATTTAACAGGGAAGATAAATTTTCACTTTATATTGTGATGATATCCATTTTATATTGATGAAAAAACATTGTCAATGGGAAACAATTAAAGGAAAAAACTATAATAACGTGATATCCAAAGATATATTTCTATTAAGTTCAGTAACTATTGACACAAAAACTTCCTTTCCACACAAATAAAACATAAAAAGAAGGAAATATATATAATGTCATTCAAAAATTCATTCATAAACAGAAATAATTATTTTTTACATTATTGTGAAGATTATTAAAATTAATATGTGAAGACATTGATCCGCTGGCTCAATATATAGTGGACAATAAGTATTGCTATTGCTTTCTTTATTAAATATATTTTCCCAAAGACCCTCATGTCAATTGCCATTTTTCAAGTTTCAACTTTGTCTTGTCTATTCTTAATTTTTTAAAGGTTTTGTGATGTAAGATGAACTGTTTATTATGTTAATTATTAAGTACAGGCCAGGGACTATGACAGTCCTTATAGATATAACCTTTCCAACCTCATAACAATGCACAAAAACAGTAGTATAACATTTTATAAAAAGAAGTTAGGTAATTTGTCCAAAATCAAACAATTGTAACTACTAGAATTGAAATTATGCTGAAATCCTTTTCACTATAGCCTGCCATATGTCAGGGAAGGTAAAACAAAGCTATTTCAAAGAATATATATATATATTTTTTTAATATGTGTGTGTGTGTATTTTTCTGTTACAAATGCCTAGAAGTCTTATCATATATTAGAAAATCATTCCGTTAATTTAGTTTACCTAGTATAGACATTGCCTACATTTTTACTTTTTTTGTTTGCTTTATTATTATAATCTATGTAAATAGATAACTTTAGGTGGAATATAGAGAGTTCGTAGAAAAATAAGTCTTTCTTTCCTCAAGTGTTTATGACTGTTCGTGGAAGGAAAGAATTTAAATGTTCTTTTAAGTGCACAGTTTACCTCTTCACTTTCTAATATGGTAACCCCTAGCCACATATGCCTATTGAGCAACTGCAATGCAGCTAGTACAAATAGAGTCGTGCTGCTCTAACCATAAAATAAATACAAAAACAGAATTACAAAGATCTCATTTTTAATATTAATTGCATGTTGATAATGATAATATGTGGGATATGTTGGCCTAAATGAAATATATTATTAAAGCTAATTTCATCAGCTTCTTTGTTCTTTTTAAATGTGGCTCATATCTGTGGCTCACATTATATTTCTATTGCCCAGTGCTGTTCAAAACTTTAATTTTCAATGCTGGCAACTGGATAGAAGAGATAATGTGTTAAATATATTATTCCAGTCAGCTCCTTTTCAGAGAACTCTTAGTACTCTTCAGTAATGAAAATCTGTGATCCAATCCACTGTGGAAACTACAGGGAAAGTCCTAGAAATGAGGGCACATTCTGCACGTTGAATAATTTTTCTGTATTTGTTTTAAAAATAACTTATTATACTTTTATTATCAACTATTCTGTACTGGCAAGGCACAGTATTAAATCGAAAGTAACATTTACTTGATCTATAGCAACCAGAGCACAATTCTAGATCTCAACCATTGGAAAAGCATGTTAGCAGTTGACTGCCTTTGCAAAATATTTATAAATTTGTGGCTATAAAATACTCAAAATACTGAAATGAATTATTATAAAATAATATAGAAATTGTAATACACAGCATACCGCAATCAAAGCCAAGTGGAAAACCTTTAACATATAAGGTCTGAAGTCAACCATCTATGCCATATATTCTGAAGTAGTTCATATTCTTTTTCTTCCTTGCCAAGAATTCCTGTCAGAACAGGAGGAGAGAATTTGGCAGAAAAGAATAAAGAGCAAAGGTGGAAAGTGGAAACCATTCATGTGGTGATATAAAAGCTGTCAACCAAAGTGAGGCACACTCTTCTGAAATGAAGGGCAAAGGAACACAAAAAGTAGGACAGAAAACAGAGAGAGAAAGTAGGGATGTATGTGGGGCAGGACCAGAGAGGAGAAAACCAAAGACCCTCAAGATGCTGAGCTGGGCACTCGGGTCCTGCCACTTCCTGGCAGAAACACTATGCTCTAAACACACTGAAAACATTGAACAATATTTTTCAGTGCTGCTGAAGCATTTTAACATTTTTTAATGTTTAATGGCTATTTGAATAGGAAAGTATAAGAAAGCATTTGAAATATGACAAAAATGGTGCTACCAAATTGCTATAGATCCCGTCGCTTTAATAGCAACAGCTGGAACAATTTTATTCTTATCCTGGTTCCGTGACTCACTGTCTAAATTGTCAAGGTAACTGTCAGTTTTGTTATAAGTTTAAAGCTAGTCATGTTTTCTCTATTCCATTCGAATCACATATAATGACTGCTACAAAATTTTTAAAAAATGAATTTATAATAGTGTAGGTAATTTGACTTGAATAAACATCTCCTAATTCGGGAAAAATTAAATAGACAAAATAGTTAACAGGAAAAAAGAAAAACAGCAAGAACAGCTGCACAAAGAAAAATATTCCATCAGAAATGGAAAGGAAATAGTATTGTTAGTATTCAGAACAAAGTTAACATTTGAAAAAAATAAATTTGGAATTTATTTAAGTATGTTTAATTCTGTTAGGCATCTCCTATAATATGCACAGTGAAATGGCCTTTATGGTGGCGGCATGGGATATTATAAAGAGAGGGTGTGTTAATTAATGACTAAAATGAAAACAGGCTTGTCTAATATAAGATACAAGGAAACTCCTAAAACAAATTTTAAAATCGTTTTGAATGCAGAATACAAGCAGCAATTAAAATTTAACCATCTTTAAAAGATTTCCTAAAATTCAGAGGGAAAATATAATCAAAGAGTTTAAAATGTTTAAGGAGAATATGATTGATATATCAAACAAAACAGCGAGGGCAGATATATTCAACACTTTTGAAGGAATAATTGATGATCAAGAGATTGAAAGAAAACACAGAAAAATAAAAATACATAAGAAATTATATTGCATTTAAAACCTTCCTTAGTAAAATTTAAAGACTTGAGCACACAGACTTAATGTGCTCTTCACAATTACATTGAACTTACTAACCACATATTTATATTAGGATATATTCTGTTCAGATTCAAAGTTAAAGAATAAAGATAATTTTAGTAATTTGACAGAAAAAAGGATATTTTCAAGGGGCAAACTGATGACAGATATTTTTTCTGTAACACTAAGATGGTGGAATGATGTTCACTGATGGAAAAATTTTGTGAATATAGAATCCTACGCAATCCAAGCTCTTCTTCATGTGTAAAAGGAACAGTACCCGCTTACCATTCTGGGAGAAAGTTACTAAAATATTACATCAGATTGCCAAAAAGAAACAAAATAAAGAGGTCAAAAATAAGAAGAACTAGAATAAAATGCCAATAAAGTTTTAAAATTAATAAGGAGTTAAAATAAAAATATCTAAATATGCTTTCATTTTAAAAATGCAAATAACAAAAACATCATACAAATATGTATGGTAAAAAGGAAGATACTAATCTGGATCTACATCCACTAAATAAGTTAATAAATATGAATCGGGAGTATGACTCTTATTAGAAGGTTAAAGGCATATGAAATTATGATGTTATTTAGCTGGGGGTAAAAGGATAGAAAGTACCACGAGGAACTGTAGCACACAGTGGCACACACACAAATGGACTTCGATCACCTGAGAAATGACATAAACTTGAGGATTCAAGAATATAGAAACTGTGGTACAATTTTCGTGTTCATGAACATCAAAAGTGGTTAATCATTTATTTAAATCTAGACCATAACAGTTACAAACTGAAAGTCAGGGTAAAATAATAAAATGTATTAAATAACACTATGAGCTTATAGCTCCACTTCATATATTTTAATCCATTTAATTTTTAGAAGGGCAGGAAGAGCAAAGACAAATATTAAGAAAACAATTCTTCATATAAGGAAATATTTTAAAATGTAATTTCATTCTTGACCTTAATTACAGAGCTGTAATTAGGAGATTCAAGATTTTAAGAATACCTTAAATGACTCTCAGTAGAAATAAAATCAGGATGTATAATTCCAAAGCCAAGAGCAGAGGATAAAAGATAAAAGCGGTACTGCATAGTATAATCCCTATAGCAAACGCAGAATGCATAGACAACATCAAGAAAGCCAAAGCAATAAAAAAGAAAGCATATTATTTTTATGATGTTGTTAATATTTAAACTCTTTTATAAAAGAAAAACTCTCAGATGGACTTAAAATAAAAACCATTTTTATTCTGTATAAAGGAAAACACAAGGGTCTGGAATGACAAATACAAGGCTTGAGGGCCAGCTCTCCTCATGAAGTATGTGCTGAATTCTGAGGCTGTTTGGGAGGACAAAGAGTTAAACCAAAAACCTCCGTAAAGAAGAAAACAGTCACCAATAGTCTCAATGTACTTAAGGAAAAAAGTCTGACTGGAGAGAGAAGTGAGAGATGCCAGCACCAGAGAAAGCTGAGATTCATCCAAGGGGACCTACCAATCCTGGGTGAATCTAGAAGGTTGACAATAGTAAAGGTTAAAGCCGATAAACAAGAAAATCATGATTAGGAGGAAATAGAAAGCACAAAGAATATCATGAAGTAATATTTACTTATCCTCAAAGAGGTTAGTAAGGACATTGCATCCACAAAACATGAAGATAACGTTCTGAAAAAGAGAAAGGAAGAGAATATGAGGGAACTCCAACTGAAATTAAAGGACTGAAAACTTTACCTTGTGTTATGTCATTTTTATTAAATTACTGGTGATATACTGTAATGAACAGGTAATTAAACACAAAAGATAAAGACGAGAAGTTTAGCAATGTTGGTGAATGGAAACCCCAAGATGTCCAAGATGGCAGCACTGTGTCTAAACAGAAATCCTTCCCATGAGTTTTTCAGGAGCGATTGTTCATTTAGAATTAATTTATTCAGTAACAAAAGTAGTCTGGAGGAAAACACATAAAGATGTACATAGAAAAATATGCAAGTGGATAAAAATGGGCAATGATTAAGTTCAAAAACTAAAAAAAAAAATTTTTAAATGATGCGAGACAGAACATTTAATCATAGTACACCACAAGGCTCTGTGGTAAACAATCTTAACATTCTCATGAAAATGTAACTCTATTTAACTAAAAATGGAGTATAAACCATATTGGCACGGTGACACAGGAGAAGAGTGGCAGAGGTTGTGATGTAAGAGTTAAATCTTCATCAGTTGTGATGAGTTCTCAAGAGATAATATGACAGAGAGTAAGACAAGCAAATAATGTAGAAATTGAGGATATAACAACAGGAGAAGCATCTGACATTTAAAAGCAGCTGTCTCTGAGGCATGAGCCTTTGAGTAAAATGAAATTTTATGAGGTCAAACACATCATAGTTTATAGCTTCTGAGATTTGTGTTTGCTTAAAAAGGACTTCTCTAAAATGGTGACCAAAAAATCTCATTTTCTTATAATACATCCACAGTTTACTTTTATTTTTAATATTATCTCTTTAATCTATATGCAGTTTAATTTTGTATGGTTTGGTGCTGATTTTTAAAAATTTTTATCTGATTATATCTAATCTCACAGATTTACTTATTTTTAATGTTACAAATTTAAATAAACTTAGATAGAGGGCTCACAGACTCATGCTCTTTCTTCAAAATCTTAACTCCATTATGTTGTAATAAGGAAAACAAATAAACCTTAGTATTTAATATTTTAGACACCATTTTATTTGTGTCTTAAATACCACAAAGGTCATTGTCATCCCAAATAGAATTTAGACAAATCAATACACAGATTTTATACTGTCTTTTCTACTTTTTGTAGTGTTCATAAACTTTGAATTTTAAAAACATAAAGGGACTTGCATATGAGAGGAATTAGTAATCCTTTCTAAATCAAAGGCTTAATTATAGTCCTCGACAGACTACTATACAAGTTCCTCATGTGGATCAACTGTCAGTAGAATAATGTATAAAACTGGTGTTATTTATACTTTCTCTCTAGACCTGATCCAATATTTGAGATTGGGACATTTGGCAACATTGACAAACCATGGCAATGCCACAGTTATTGACATCCAAGCACAACAGGAGTACTAAAAGCAATCTTATCCTCGTGAAGCTTGGCAACAGAAAATGCACATTGCTATCATGAAAGCATTTGTGCTTTTTAATTCCGAAATTCCTGTTTTTAAATGTTACTTAACACTTTTTAAAAATGCTCGTATAAACCTCTGGGAAAAAAAACATCGAGTTACCATGGCATTAGTCAAGACATTTGCTGACCTATCTCCCAATTTCTAAACATTTATAGTAACTATTGCTGTTTTTGGTGATGTTGAGATAAAGCATCAGCTTATAATATGAATTACTGAGTTATTGGAGCCCCTGGAATTGTTTTCACTACTACCTTTTATGTGAAATAAATACTGTCTTTCTTATATTTTCAGTAATTATCTCCTCTATCATTACTAACATCTGTACACCATCTAAGCTCCACAGGGGGGGATTGTGCTGTGTGCATGTATGTGTGTATTTTGTAGCCTCCAAATAAACATTTTACAAATTTTTCTAAGTAATAAGTCACACGATGGAAACACTAACCCTATTACATGATTGCAGGGCTTACCATTAAAACAATGTATCAAAGAACGAAGTTCTGAACAGTTCAAATAAAACAGTCACTTCTTAAATAACACATTTAAAATGAGAGAATTTAGTCCAAAATATATTTCATATCTAGAGAAATTAAGTTGATTAAAAACTTATGTAAAAGAGCTGTATTCCCATTCAACCATAATATTCTCTGAGCTATTATCCATCCATTCAGAGAGAATAAATAACAGACCCAAAGGCAAGCTAAAGGGAACTCATATAATCTGCTTTTATGCAACTGAATGAATAATATGTCTAAGAGGACAGTGATGTGTTCATTCACAAAATTACAACTTATAAATCTGAATACTATTATCTCACTCTTTATCCTAACATATAGCTTAAGGTTAAAATGACATTTTTTTACTTCTTAATTTTAAGTTATGTGCTTTTACTTAGTCATCTCTTGCCACAGAGGACTGCCCAACATCTTTGAACAAAATTTTATTTGTTTGATATTAACAGTCAAATTATAGTGACTATTAAGAGTAACAGAACCATAATTCCTTCTAATATATCCTTATGGAAAATATTCTCAAACCTATGCCTCACAGTCATTCTTCCTTGAGATCTTACTTTCATTTGCGGTGAGCAGAACTGGAAAGCATGGTCCATTTTAAATATTAAAGAAATACATACTAAATTAAATGAATAAATTTTTAAAAGACGAGTGAATCCATGGTTATTGAAAAACATTTTTATTTGTGTATTTCTCATCTTTACTTAATCTATTCTTTTAAACCTCATGAAACAATCATGAAACATGTTGGCAATCTTCAAAATGGCACAATTAGCATACACTAAATTATGACTGCAAGCTTATAATTATAATAGGTATTGCCATCTCCATTTTACAGGTGAGAAGACAGAAAATTCAAAAAATTAAATGATTTGCTTAAATGTCTTACGCATATCTGAAGGTTTCCAAACCCTCTCTTCTGTAATTCTGGCAGGTTAATAAAGTAGAGACCTTGTCTCATCCTGGGATATGCATGTGACTCTTAAGCAGATCATGTACCCAGTGAAGCCAGTTTGTCACCTGTAAAATGGAGATGGCAATTTCTGCCTCGTAAAGCAGGTAGGATAGTGTCAGTCACACGGGGTGAAAATGAGATCCATTGTCAACATCACAGTGCTTCAGCAGTCCTTTCTTAGACCATTTAGATTTTACTATGTGAGTTATTCTTTCATATTTTTCCTATTAAATTACATTCTCATCCTTTAGGATCATTTTTCATTTCTACTTCACTTCTGACACAAAATAATTCAGAATTATAGATTTGCTGTTTCTCTGTTTCTTTATCCAGGTCATCAATGTGGGTATTGAATAGCTCAATCTCTTCCTAACATTACTTGTTGCCATAGATTGGTGCCTCATCACAATAATTATGGCTCAAGCTGGACTCGGTATTATTTTCTCCCTATAGAATGCATTCAACTATGAGATATGTTGCTCCTGTGAATAGATCTTTACAAGTCCAAATAAGAATATTATCATATTCAACATAGAAATTGTTTCCCTATTTAAATTTGCCAAGTCATTGTTGAAAATAATTATACAGAACTGGTAGAGTTTGCTTTTGAAAAAAGTCTCTTGACTAGTTTCTTTGGTAAATACAGTGAATGTCAGTGTATTGAGCACATCTTTAAAAATTACTCTCTTCTAACCAGTGGAGCTGTCCTCAATGAGAGTAGAAATTTTCAAATATTCCTGCATTAGTTATGTCCATAAATGAACATAAAATTTAGCCTTCATTTGAAGATATAGAAGCCAGATATTTGGAGGTGATTTCAGAAAATAGTATTAACTTTGCTACAGTACATAATGAGAAGAAAAATGTTATGGTTCTTTAGAAACAGATCATGTTAGCAAGACAAACATGTATTAAAATCAGAAGTAACCGTTCCCATGCCTTCCACTCCATTTGGTGTGATATACCCAAAGTTCAGCCACTGTATGGAAAGTTTCACACCTACCAAGGCGAGAATGCTCTGGAGAGTACCTCATTTCTCACACCAATCACAGGCTATATTTTTATTCCTGGGAATAGGGTTCAGGCCAGGTTAGTCTAAGACACAGAAGGCCTTTGCATTTTGGATGAAAATATGTACAGTACATATGTTAGTTTTCACTAATCTTTGAAGTCTGTGTACCAGTTCCTCTTGGGATATGGGGACAATACAGTATTTTTAACAGTTTGATTTAAAATCAACTAATACTTCCTTTCTTCCATATATTTTTATTAATCTCTTCAAGAGCTGCATAATAAGATAGACATTACAGGAAACAGAATAAACAAAAGCAAACTTTTCTGTATACATTGCTTCAATTTTTACATTAACCTGTGGCACTTTGCAATAAAATATTAATTAAACTTTTCTGGTTGCAATATCTTTTTCTTTAGGTTGATCAGTATAAACTACCCTTAAGTTTCTATAGTTCTATTTTGAAATGTGTATATTTGGGAGTTAGTTGATACAACAATTAAGGAATTAACACAAAGTGGTATTTTAAGAACAATATTGGGGGGTTCTTTAATGTGGTTATGAGTATTAATTCTATCTAAGTGAAAGAAAATATTTAGATTCCAATTTCCTTTTATTCGGGGAGTTTTCCAACATATATGGTTCTAACCATTTCCTTAAAATGACAAATGAGAACATTTAAAGATAAAATTTCAGCTGTTGAGTTTACTGGCTAATGTCTATATTTTTATATCACAATGTTGTACACTGACAATTTTAAGTCTAATATACAAGTGTCAACTGTGTGATGTCAAGATTAGTAGTATAAAATTACGTTTTATAGAAATGTAAATAATTTTTGAGATATTTCAATACAAGGTAAGAAAACCTACCCAATGTTAAAGGTTTAAGCAGTTGAAGTTGAGGGCATGCATCAGTACAATTTTAACCTTTTCTATGAGGTATTTCCAAGATTTCCTTAAAAAGAATGTTTTCCTTTGGCACAGAAATTTCATTTCCTAAATTTATTTGTTCTGAAGGAAATTATCTCTTGAAAAGTAGAATGAGATGAATAAATAAATATTTGTTGAATATTTATTAATGACAGGTGCTGTTATCAGGTGTTTCACTTATACTATTTCACTCAGTCTTTGGGAGAATATTATATAATTTTATTATAAGTAGCATGATCAAGGTCACAGAGATTAAAATAATAAAGCTCATCTTCTGATTTAGCTGGAAGAATATGTGTAGAAGTAAAAGGCTATCAAAAACCTTTCTAAACAATCCATATGATCTCATCAAACTAAAAATCAATACAACTTGCTAAAAATGTAAAAAAAAAAAAAAAATTCACACACACAAGTTCCATTACGTCTGAGTTGTTTTTCCACAGGATGAGCATGGGTGGCAAAGAGCATAATAACCGAGGTTTTGTTTGGATTGGGACTTGCTGCGTACTGTCGCTTGTGATGACTCGTCTGCAGTGATGCATCCACACAGCTCCTAGCATGTCCCCACGTGTGCATGTAGCTTCTTCCATACAGCCGCGGGGTCAATGTCCTCTCCTCTTGAATGTGGGATGGCTCTATAACCAGCTTTTCCTGGGAGAATCTGAAGGAAGTAGCACTGTGTAACTCCCCAGAAATCCTCTTGGAAGCCAACATCCATGTGAAGAAGCTCGAGCTTGAATCGTGAGTAATGAGAGGTTGGTTATCCCCACCAACAAGGAGCAAGGAAGAGGCCCAGCCCGCAGACGCCATTCCTCACCCTGGCTGAGGTATCAGATATGTGAACGGAATCATTTTGGACGTTCTGGCACCAGGAGATCTCCCAGCAAAATGCAGCTGCGAGAGTGACACAACCTACCTCTGTGTGAGTGAAAGAACCACCCAACGAAACCCAGAAAACTAACGGAACTGTGGTAACAAATAAATAAATGCTTGAATCTATTAAGTTTTGAGGTAATTCATTTTGCAGCAGTAGATATTGGAAACAGGAATTGGTACCTGAAAATGAGATGCTGCTATAACAAAAACCTAAAATATGTGGCATTGGTTTAGGAGCCATGGACAAGTGGACCCTGAAAGGGCAGGGAGGAGACTTCAGGGCAGCTGTAAAAGCAGTGAGTAAATAAATTGTTACCGGAGGCTGGACAAAGGAAGGACATTCTGACACATGCAAGAACGTGGGTGAACCTTGATGACATTTTAGAATAAGCCACATGAAGAAACAAACAAAAAAACCCTCTATGAATCCACTTACATGAAGTATCTAAAGGAGTCAAATTCCTAGAAAGAGCACTGGAGATAGGCTATATGGGGAACTGTTTAATCTTTAGTTTTACAAGATGAAAAAGTTCTGGAGCTTGGTTTCACAACATCATAAATATGCTTAATGCTATTGAGCTGTATACTTCAAAAGTGTGAAATAGTTAATTTATGTTATGTGTTTTTTACCACAATTAAAAATTTTAAAAAACTATATCTGTAGATATAAAATAAATTAAGACACCTCTGCTTCCCCAGTATTCCATGGACAGGATGTATGAGGAGAAAGCTACTTGGCAGCCAACACGGCCGTTTCTTCTGAAGGAAGAAGTTGTAGGAGGGCAAGCACGAATCCACAGGGTAAAGGCAAAATTCATTTCTACCCTCCTGGAAACCAGGTGCCATTTAAGTAGCCCATGCTATAATACTGAATGATGACAAACTAACTACATGGAGAGAAAGGCCCAGGATACAGACATCCCAGCCAATCCAGGCACATGAGTGAAACCATCTTGGACATCCCAGCCCTAGCGAGCTCTCAGATGAATGCAGCTTCAAGAGTTATTCCAGCCAACATCGCGTGTAGCATAAAAACCACCCTTTTGAAAACAGCCAGCTCACAGAATCTTGAATAACAGGAAATAATTGTTGTTTCCAACCATTAGGTTTTGGCATAGTTAGTTACTCAGCAAGATAAACTGAAACAACATTTCAGTTTCCAATATTTGGTAGAAAAATCACTGAGGCAAATATCGGTACAAACCAAATGTTCGCTAAGCAACCCCATCCTTGAACGAGGATTAATCTTCTTCCAGAGCTTTCTTCCATAATCCTGTCCACTTAACCTACCATGTCTCTGTCTCCTCATCCAATCTATGAGGATAATAATAGTCTCCATCACATATGTCTTATGAATATTAAATCAGTCAATATACCTGAAGCATCAAGAATAATGCTTTGCTCATAGTAGATCTGTAAGTGGTAGTCATCAACAAGAGCTGGTATTGATATCATAGAGGAGCTGGCTAATTTGTCTATCACAATAGTTGAGCTCTAGAGTAGAAAAAGAACATGATATAATGGGAGAATATAAAAACCCGTTCGTTTTTGGTTCTGGGATTGTGAGGCAAGCAAATCTTTCAGAAAGAGTCTCAACTTTCCCTTTATGTGCTTTGATCTGGAGATTGGTTGTGTGCAAGAAATTGTTATAGAAGTTAAGTCAAGTGTTGAAGGATGGGGGGTGGGAGACTTGTTTTCCACTTGTGTTTGGGATCTGGAGAGGAAGATGCCTTGCGGTTGTCCCATATCCACTTGGGGCACAGCCACAGAAAAGCAGAGAAATGTGGTCAGGCTGTGGGAGCCCTAATATCTAGCTTGTCAAATCTGCATCCAGTTCTCTTATGGGGTTGTGGCTGAGATGAGACCCTGGCCTGGGGCCCATCCTGAAGGCACCAGCTGGGTGAATCCCTCAGCCAGGGAGTTGACAGGGGATGTGATGAGACAGAGGAGGTTATACCAGAAGGAGCTCAGATGGAGTCAGTTCAGCAAGAGGAATGTCAAGCAAAGAGTAGGGGAGTTCACATTTCAGCATCAGAACCCAGCAAGGGTACCCAGTGACAAAATGGACTATGTTACTACACAGACCAGCAAACACTCACCAGTGCACACTCCTGGGCCAATCTCAGGCCAGTGTCTGGCCTCTCTACCCCCAGTGCTGGGGTCCTCCCTTAGTCATACCTACCCCCATGTGAGAGAGAGAAACAGGGACAAAAGTGGAGGCTCAGCAAACAACACAGCCTCTTACAGAGAGAGATTAATTTATCAGATAAAGTAATCTTTATGCACTAATGAACTCACAAGATTTCATTTTGCTTCCTAATCAACGGAGGAATGAAGACAACTATTGACTGAGCTAAATTTTGTAAATGAGCTTCATTTAGAAATAGCTCTGTAAGGTTATGTAGTGTCCTTTTTTAAAGTAAATTTTTCCCTTAAAAACAAAACTTAAATACAAAGCATTAAATACAAAAACTATAATATATAAAAAGGTTTTAAAGAAATATTCATCTAAGTACAATTTTATATTTTGCTTAGTCCCTACCATACAAGGGGAAACCACAGCTTCATTTCAGCCTGATTTATACCTAGGCACTACTCCCCAATGCCGAGGGGCTCTTGCATGATTTTGCTGAAGAAATGTCTGCCCAGATAAAAGTCAAAAGCCCTTTTAGTTTCTCAGAGATGCTTGTAGCTTTGCCTTAGCTCCAATTGCAGGTGATCTATTACTTTTTCTAAGGATATTTGTATTAGTTACAGTGCAAATCTTAGCTTGTCCTTCAGTCTCTTTATAACACAAAACATTTTGTCTGACTCCTCTGCCCACTTCTGTTTTGTATCAAGAATTATGTAAGAATTATAAAGGAATTATACAAGAAGTTTATTCTTACCTCTCTGGAGTTCATTTTTTTCATACAACCTGCCACTTCCACTACATAGAGAAAAAACACATATGCACCAGACTATCAATTACTTAACCAAACCATCACATTTACTTAAATGCAATAGTTCTCTTATCAACCACCTAGCAACACGCATGGTTTCCAACTTACTTTTTTTCTTGCAGATATGATAACTCTTTTAGCTTTTATGTGAAATGTATTCTGAAAACTCCTTTTGCCTTTCAAAAATTTTACACCTTTTAGGGTAAAAGTTGTTTTTAAATGATATTCGAATTGTCTTTACCATAACATGCAACATCTATTAGGCAAAAAAAATAATAGAAACTAAGTAGCCCATCAATTCAAGTATTGAGTGTCTGTGTTTCTTTTATTAATATTTCTAGTTAATGAAAATAATGTTGCTGAAATTTAAGAAAATATGAAAGAAGAAAAGGATATCATGATTTACTTATCTGAGATCCCAATCTTGAATTCAACATATTTTGTGAAATAATTACCGGTTTTGTAAGTGCCTGACTTCAAGCTCCAAGTTTTCATTTGTTCCTTTCTGTTCATCCAGAGATCTCTGGAGCTTACGGATCTGATTCAGGGATTCATCAAGCTGAAAGCAAAGTAGAAAACGCTCAAGTTAAGTTCAAGAGATCTATTTTACATCATGGTGACTACAGATAATAACAATGTACTGTATACTTGAAGATTGCTAAGAGAGATTTTAAATGTTCTCACCACAAAAATGTAAGTGGTGTATTAAATAGCATGTATTAAATATGTATTAAATAGCTTGATTTAGCCATTCTAGAATGTATACATACATCATAACATCATGTTGTATACCATAAATATATATAATTTTAGTTTAAAAATGATACAATTTAAATAAGCAAACATAAGAACCCATGATATATAAGACACTGTTTCCTATCTCCCGCTCAATTGAAAAAAACACCATTAATGAAAAAAAATAATTGAAATGAATTAATCCTTTCAAAAACAAGGTCTATTATTTGTATGACAAATATTTAATACTTATCAGTTCATGTGTAAGAGATTCTTTTATATATATGCATGAATATATGGAAATATCCATTTATTTTCAATAACAATTAATGCACATATTCAGTAATAAAATAAACATCAAAATGATCACTGGAGTATTTGACAAACTCTTTTCTACATTGCCACTCTACCCCATTTGTAGCCTTGCCTCCCCTACCTATATAAGTCACTGTACTGTAACTTGTGTTTATTATTCCAATGATTTTGGAGTATATATATGTGTGTGTATACAGATAAACATATACTGTATATATATATATAGTAAATATATACATTAAATGCATTTGTTTTTATAAAAATTAAAAATGCATTAATTTATTTTAATTGTTTTTGTTTTTAACAATATGTATGCATATATATCTTATACATATATATGCATGTATGTGTGTATATATGGAGAGAGTGAGCGCTCCTGATGCATCTGTGCAAAATTTTCTCTTGAAACATATCTAGGAGGAAAATCGCCAGATTGTATTTTTCTTTAATATACTTTTATTTCAGCCACCTTAAAGGCAGAATGTCCCTGAAGGCACAACTAGAAAGAACAACGCTTAATCTAAGGTGATGACTGAAATGAAGCAGAAATGGTAGATTCAGAATTTAGATGTTTTTATTCAATGAGTGTACTGTACATAAGGTTCTAATATTAGTGAAATGATATTTTTTCCTCTATACTAACAAATTGGAATGATGTGCAAATATTGTGAGTTGAATTAGAATGCATCTGTCTCTCATATGCTCCATCAACTCTTGGCTCATAGACAGTATTAAGTTTTGGGGAATGCAAATTTAAGCAAGGGACCCTGGCACACTCTAAACAAGCTGGTCTTGGCTCTGAACTGCCCTTCTTAGGAAAAAAAAATCAGAAAACAAAAGAAAACAATCTCTTCCTCAAGCACTATTAATTGTGTTCCTCCAGTTTAACCACTAAAATATTTTTAAAAGTGTGTTAATTTCTAAGTTTCCAAGTTGTTTTTCTTCTTAGCCTGAGTGGGGTATGTTTGAATGGTTTTATTATTCTCTCTTCCTCATAAAAATTTTTAGTGACCCTATTCCTTCAATTGAATATTTCACAATTTTATGAAAATTTTTATATATGTGCAGCTTCAAGGCAAAAATATCACTTTTCCTTTCAAGCAGATTGCTGATCCTTGGCACTATAGTAGAATAAAACTAATAATTTTAGTATTTAATAAACCTGTAAGGATAATCAAATCTTCCTAATTATGTACAAAATCAAACCACTGCTAATGGTGAAACCAAATCCCAATTGCCTGATCCCTAGGCCAGTGCTATTAAAGTGAAATCAATTTAAACATTAGAAAGAATTATATAGATTTAAGTTGTTACTGGGGGTTATAATTCTTTTTATATAGTGTTGATATACTTTTTTTAACTGGCCGTACACTAATGTAATGGTTTGGAGTGTTTTTAAAAATTCACAGTCATGAGTCCCTTACCAGATATTCTGACCAAAATCTCAGTGGAAGGTCTCAGGCAACTATATTTTCTGCACTCTCCAGATGATACTTCAATTTACAAAATCTGAAAACAACTAGGGTACATTGTAGTACTTTTAAGAAAACTCTTTCAGACCTAAGTAGGGATAGGAACTGCATTTCCATATAGTTGCCATGAGATGTTGCAGGAGATATGTTATTTTCAAGCTATGCTTTTCAAAAAAATCTCTTTCAAAAGGTTATTTGCATAAAAATTACTTGTCATATTTCTTTTAAGAATAAACTTCCTAAACTCATCCGTTGAAAATGATTCAGTAGGTCTGTGGCTCAAGAGAGTGGAGGTCATTAAATTCTTCCTAAATGAATGTAGGATTTTAAACAGGATGAGATAATCTGATTTCTTTTCAAAGGTCACCATGATTTTGGTGTAGAAAAGTAGGCACTGGTACACCTGTCAGCGGAATGACGCTGGTGCCCCAGTAGGAGATGTTGGTAGCTTTAAATACAATGGTAGCAATGTAGATAAGACAGTGGGCAGGTTTGGGGAAATATTATTACTAAATCGTCTCCAATTGTGATTTAATATGAGCAGCAGCTTTGGGATATTAAAGTAAGGCTGATTTGGTTTTTAGAAATCTAAATTTATCCCTTAAATTTTGCTCCCTTCAAAGTTGTTTATCTGCTAGTATTATTTGAGGCAAATTCACTGCTATATTTGAAATCTAAGTATTTAATATATAGTTCAATAATTTATTATAAATAGTATTCTCTGGTTTCTTTACTATGTGGTTTTTGAAAAATACAATTTCCCATTATACTGCTGCTTCTTCCTTCATTCTTTCCTCCATTACTTCCCTCCTTCCTTATCTTCATACCTGGTTAGAAAATGTTGTACACCAAATGATTGATGCAGCTGTGAGTAAGTCAGATGAGGCCCTTGCTGCATTAGTTCTGACACTCAAACCGAGGTGCTGGGAAGGTAGAGAAGTAAAGCATAACTGAACAGGGTCCTTTACGATAAAGTCTAAGGGGAAATAAAGAGAATGATGAAATAGGGACCGATCAGCTGGCTGGGGAGGGCTGAATTAAGTAGGGCTGTTTAAGCTGAGATTCCAAAGGCTCCAGGCACGTAGCAACCTGTGCGGCCCAGGAGGGAGGGAGGATTCTGTTCCAAGTTGAATGGAAGGGCATAAGCATTAAGCGAACCACTCTGCCTACGGACTGGGGAATGGGGAGTCAATACTGGAAGCAGGAAGACGAATAGTAAACTTTTGTAGAAACATAGGAAAAGATGATGGGAGTAGTAATCCAGAGTGATAGAAATGGATATATTACATATATAGCAGGCAAATCTGTATCCAATAAAGCATATGTCATACTAGCCATATGTCCTACATATACTGCCAGGGTAACTGGAATGGGTATTAATAAAGAATTATAAATAACAAAACATCAGAGTTAACATGATAAAGAATTATGAAAACAGGATGTCTGAGTAAGCTCAATGTAACTAATGAAAATTGAATGTCTGCTGACTGCATACTAAAAGTACAACAACAGCTTTGTTCTGTATTACTGGAGCTAAAATCCACTCCACCTTTCTCATTGGCTACCTGCATACATTAGGGCATCTGTTTTGCTCAATAATAAAAACAGCTAATTCCATATTTATAAATTTGCATGCTCCTTTAGGTCTTTCTTTCCTTTTTCCCCAACACTTTAGCCTGCTTTTCTCTCCTTCCTAATGGCAACGGTAAGGGCTGGGACTGTTCAGGCATTTCCTTTTTCTGTACCCTTTGCAGTCCAGCCTTCAGCTTTCTCTCTGGGGTTTCTCAAACCCCTCCCACCTCACCCAGGTTAAGAAAATTAGATTCAAAGGGATAGAGAGGCTACTGATACTATTTTCTTTTAATTTACTTTAACCTCTTAGGGGCAGATTTTTTAAAAAAGTTTAATAACATAACAGCCAGTCTTGAAAGACATATACACTAATTAAAACTGACATTTTAATACCAACAAATTGATCAAAACCTTAATCAGAGTCAAATTTAACCCTAAGAAAGTCATCACGTTTAAAAAATCTACATCTAATCTAAACTTAGATAGAATTTTTAAATGTATCTCAAAGATTCAAAAATAAAAATATAAGAACTAAATATATGTATATAATTTAATTGTCATTGGTATCCTTTGATATAAAAATAAAATATACAGTATTAGTTTAATAGGAATAGTGAAATGGATAATGCTGCCAGATAGGCCTAAACAAAAGATGTCCATTTTAGTGTGTAACTTATGATAGCAAAATAACAGAAACAATGCAGACATGTCCCAAATTGGTGAAATAATTAAAATAAATAATAGTATCTCTGTGTGTTAAAATACTATGCAGTAAAGAAAACAATTTTTAAAAATGTAGTTTACTATGTAATATTAAGAAAAGCAAGCTCTACAATTGCCCATAAGACAGGCGCTCAATATTGTAAAATATATACATGTAGTTTTCCTAAGGCATTTGCTTATCTATTTTCAATTAGATATTCTGGATCTAATAACTGGAAAATGAAATTTGCATGATGGAGGGCACATATGGTTGCAACATGCCAAGCACGGGAAGCCTTCTGCTGGATAAAGCAACTGAAGAGAGGAAGAGATCAGTCTTCAGTTAATAAAAAAGCATGGTATTATCAACCGTTGAGTCACTCAATGATGTTTAAGATTTATGGATATACACTTACGAAATATCTGAAGAAATAATTGCCCCTGTTTTCCATGGAAACAAGTTTTATATAGTGCCTTTAATGCATATTTATTAGGAATACAAGAACCATGTTGTAGCAGAATGTGTGTATATAGGTGTGTATGTATTAATAAATGTACAGAGAGAATATATAACAGTGTGTAAACGCAAATATATGCAAAGACACACATGTATAGAGATGGATATAAAACATGTGCTGTATAGACAAAGTTGAAAAGAAATAGGATAAAAAGTTAGAGTTAGTGCAGGTTATCTCTGACAGGCAGGATTATGGGTGTTTTTTATTTTTAATCTTCACATTTGTTTTGCATAATTCATTTTAAATAAAGGGCATGCATTGTTTTGGATCAGGAAAATAGTTACAACCCTAAAATGATGAGAATGATGGGAATATAAATTGGAGCAAATTTTTTTAAGACATTTTGAAATCAAAGTCATATCGAAAGTCCTAAAACATTCATGCTTTTATTCATCATGTATTGAAATGCATGAAAAATAATATCAGTAGCACATAAAAGCTCTTTTTGCACAAATACACTCCATCATGATCATGAAAGTTCAAATTGACCTAAATGGTTACTGAACATATTATGTTTAACTATAGTCTGCAGACATTAAAATGGAACACTCAACAGACTTTAAAATGTTTATTTAGATTTTATAATGCCATTTTATGTTTTAAGCTGAGAAAAAAATTCTCATAATATTGTGAATAATTTATGACATTTCTTATTTAAAAGTATATATAAAAAGAAAATAAAAACAAAAATACTTCCAAAATACTGATGGAGGTGGCTGTGATATTATTATTATTATTCTTGTTTAAACATTTTGACATTTTCTAAATCTTTGCCAAGCTCTTATAAAAGTTAAGATAACAAATAAATAACATTTAAATTAATTTTAAGGATGTTTTAAGAGCAATGGAAAGTGCCCAAGGTGTAATCCAGATTTTTTACAATCTCATCTGGTCCACCTCTAAGGCCTGGCTGAAACGCACCTGTGACCATTTCAATGCCCTTGACAAATCCGTCAAGAGTCCTGAGTGCCTACAAGATGAACCTCAGTACCCACATTAGTACATAAATCTTCCTCTAATTTTCTCTCTCCTGTCACTTCCTATCAGGATAATCTCAGTTTTTATTTCCTGGATTTTTCATAGTTCTCTGCACACAACAGTGTAGATTTGCTATTGGTAGTGGTGGCATTTGTTTTATTTTTTCTCTTCCCATGTGCCTTTGCTCATGTTCTCTCTTCTTTTATTAATATATGTATGAATCTCTTTAGGATCTTGTTATAATAATGAATGGGTCAGTGAATCAGTGGGTCTTTGGTGGGGCTCAAGATTTTTGCAATTCAACAAGTTCCCAGGTGACACTGGTGCTGCTCGTCCTTGGAACACACTTGGAGTAGAAGCCAATACAATTGCCCTGGCCTGAGCGTGAGCCATTTGATCGTGCTGCAACAACAGATTTATATGTATAAAACACACACATATACATATATAATATACATGTCATATATTATATATTATATGGAATATAACTTATATGTTATATACTATGAATTTTATATATATACACATACATATATATAAACTTAATCTGCCCCCTGCTTGGGCACCAGATTCCATTCACTTTCACCTACTCAAGGACACACACAGCTTCATCAGTATGCAGTGCTCTATCATATATCATCTGGTTTCTTTCTCTATTTGATTATTCCCATCCAGGATTTGTACTGACTGTTCTTTCTGCCTGGAATTTTCCTGCAACAGAAATCTGAATGATTCACTTTAACATCTTTTATGTATTTACTCAAAGCTCAGGCCAGACACCATATTTAATGCTGCTACCTCTCCTCAATGCATGAATTCTGATATTTTCTTTCTAACAGTTATATGATTTATATATTAATGTCCTCTGTCTCTTTCCACTAGAATGCAAATTCTATGCAGCAGGGGTATTCGTTTTCTTCATGTAAGTATTTCAAGTGCCTGGAATAGTGTTTGCTTATTTAAGAAGAATAAAAGGATGCTAGATAGGCTAAAGCAACAGATGCCCTTCCACTGTTGTTAAAAGTCTTTGCCAAGCAAGTAGGCCATAATTTGAAAAATTTTATATAAATAGTATCCTAAAGCTTTGCATATGCCAGATGAATCCAATTCAATATTTACTGTGAGTACAGAATAATTGCTTTGTTCCTACTGCTACTCTATAAGGCCCCAGGCAGTCTTCCTGAAATCTGGGTAGATTCCCAAAAATTTATGACTCAAGAAAAACACATTCAAACTACATTTTAGAATCTGATCAAATGGACAATATAACAAAGGCCCAGCTATAGTCTAAATCTTGGTGATATGGGGATAATGATTTTAGCTAAGAAGTCCTTATAGTTATTAGAACATATTAATTTCTACAATTAAACAGAAAAGAAAATATAATAAAACAAAGAAAAGGCTAGGAAAAAATCCTGTTAGATTCTGCAGACTACAGGACATAAATCCCATTTTTATTGGCATTACAAATCTTTATCTAAATCTCAATGGAAATAGTTGATAATCTATTTTGATACATCTTTCCGGTAGCAATAGAACAGGACTGATTTTTGTCATGGAACTTGAAGTGACAAGTTGAGCATTGGGGATTCTGGCAAGTGCTTTTAGCCAATCTGCTGCCATTCTGCTCCAAGGCACCCACAGTGGGGTGTCTTTATTAATCTGTCCAGGTTAGAATTTGATTACGGTAATGAGGAATGATGGCAAGAATTCAGATAATCTTGCCATCTCCTATTCACAAATTCCCTAAACCCAGCTCATGTAACACAGAACCTTTGTAAGGAATGAGCAGGCGTAGACATTTGCCATCTTCAAATAATTAGTACAGAATAAATTTTGCGCAGTATTTATAATTGGAATTGAAATAGTCTGAGCCGCTTTATCAAGGACTATATTGCAATGAACTTTTCACGTGGAAAAAAAAAATCAGTAAAATCAACTGGGACACTTTACTAAAATTTCTTGGTGATCTCAGGTGGAAAGTGGTTGCCTTTGGGGAAATTTGTGAAGTATATAGCTTGTGTTACATGATTCTACATACTTTTCAATGTCACAGTCAATTTCAGGTCCTCCAACATAGTATCTTTTTACTGCCTATATGGAAATTATTGGATAATTTAAATTTAGTGAGTTCAAGAAATTATTACATCCTGTGGTCTTGTAAACCCATGATGATGGGTGTGATTTACCAGAATTATTTATCCAGTTCACTTACTGACCTTCTTTTTTAGATACACATACCACTGAATTTCACAGGCACTTCAAGGTTTCATAGAACTGGCTACTGAATATCTACCAAGGACTTTCCATTTAAAGTAAGCAGCATCATTGTCTACTGGATGATTGCTAAAATGTTTAAGAAATCTCAAACAAGCTAGCATTGGAAAAATGCATTGCTGAAATACTTTATTGACCTTTGAGGACTATAAACTATAACTTTTCTAATAATCTACACTAACAATGCAATTGTTGTAAATATAGGGTTAATGAAACTAATATGACTATAGCTCAGTTGAATAACTCAATCTCTGAATTAAGTTCTTTAGAGCAAAAGGTACAATATTTGCTTATAAGTGAATTGGTATAATTGAGTAATTCCATACGGATGACAAAGATTCAGATTCGAGAGATTTCCATCTTAAAGATATTGCATTTTTGGGAACAGTTTGGAGATAGTTTTCTCTAATTGGCCCATTACAGTGATTGGCTTGATGCAAAGCTATATTTCCAATGTTTTGAACCAATTTTTTTCCCAAAAGGCTTTATTATCTTCTTACATGACAAAAAACTATAATAACCTTCCAAGTGACTGCGCTTTTGTGCCAATATTCTTTTCTATCTGAGAATGCATGTGGGTAAGACTGTGCTAAAGCTCAACATTCTTAACAACAACAGAAAAGTAAGTATAAAAACAATTTTACAGAAGAAGAATAAAGTTGGAGAACTCACATTTGCTGATTGCAATACTTACTAAAAAAGCTATGGTAATCAAGACAGTGTTTTACTGGCATATGGATATACATATAGATCAATGGAATGAAATTGTGTTCAAAGTCCAAAAATAAACTCTTACATTTATGGTCAATTGATTTTTGGCATGAGTGCCAAGACATTTCAATGAGGAAATTATAATCTTTTCAGCAAATAGTTCTGGAACCTAGATATCCACAAGCAAAAGAATGAAGTTGAACTCGCACCATATACCATTCATTAAAGTTAACTCAAAATAGACCATAAACCTAAATGTAAGACCTAAAACTATAAAACTCTTAGAAGAAAACATAGGAGTAAATCTTCATGACATTGGATTGGGCAACATACACAATGCCAAGAACACAAGCAACAGAAGAAAAAAAAAGTAAAATTGGGCTTAATCAGAAATTTAAAAAAGGTTTATGTTTCAAAGAACACTATCAAGAGGGTGAAACACTATCAAGAGGGTGAAAATATAATCCACAGAATGATAGTAATCAGAGAATATATTTGCAGATCATGTGTCTGAGAAGGGACTTGTATCCAGAATGAATAAAAAACATAACTCAATTATCAATAGACAAAACAACTGAAGAATGAGCAAGGGATGTGAATAGGCATTTTTCTAAAGAAAATACACAAGTGATCAATTAGCACATATAAATATGCTCAATATCATTAATCAATAGGAAAATTCAAATCAAAATCACAATGGGATACTACTTCATACCAATGAGGATGGCTATAATCAAAAAGACGGACTCTAACAAGTGTTGTTAAGAATGTGGAGAAATTGGAACCCTCAAACGCTGCTTGTGAAAATGTAAAATGATGCAGCCACTTTGAAGAACAGTTCAGCAGTTCCTCAAAAGTTAAACATTCATAGAGTTACCATATGATCCAGCAATTCCAAGGGAAATAAAAACATACATCTACACAAAATAATGCCAAAATGTGGAAACAATCTAAATCCCCATTAATTGATGAATAAAGAAACAAACAATGGTATATTCATACAATAGGGTATTATTTGGCCACATAAAGACTGAAGAATTGATTCATGCTACATCATGGAAGAACATTGAAAACATTATGCTAAGTAAATAATAGGTCACATATTCTATAATTTCATTTAAATGAAATGTCCAAGATAGGAAAACATAAAGGGAGAAAGCAGATGAGTGGCTGCCAAGTACTGGGACAAGGAGAAAACAGGGAATGTGTGCTAATGCGTATGGGGTTCCTTTTTTGAGATGGTGACAGATTTTTAAAATTAGATTGCAGTGATTGTCGCACAACTCTATGATGATAGTAAAAACTATTGAATTAAACTGAACACTTAAAATGGGTGAATTTTATCGTATATGAATTAGATCTTAATAAAGCTGTTAAAATGAATTTTAAAATAATGTGACATGCACTTTCAGTTGCTATAATTTTTATTTATTAAGCCAAATCAAAATTAAGTCTAGGGTATCTACAAAAGAATTAAGTTAATTGAATATATCCAGTGATTCCAAAGTTCTCAATAATGTTATCTTAAACAATTGTGCCACTTGCATCTATAGCATGACATTGCTTTATCTCTATATGATGAACTTTTGAAATCTTTAAAAATTGATTTAATAAATGGGCATTGATGCCTTAATAAGTCTAATAGGTATTGGCATTGCTTTATAATGTATTAACCTAGATACTCTTGTGTGATTACTGATATTTATATACAAAGCATTTTATTAGGCAGTTTATTCCAGCTCAGAGTTAGTTTTCTTTTCTTCTTTTCTCTTTCTTTTAAATAAATTAAGCCAGCTTTATGGCCAGTGAGAGTGAAATACTTGGCATCCTGGAATGCTGGTGTTTCTTAATTTATGCCTTGAGGGACTAATATTGAGCATTTTTTCTGGGTACCATAGCAACTGCAGAATCAAAGCCATGATATCATGTGGCAAATTTGCAGCTGAGAGAACACTTCAGCATCCCATTAGATCATTTGGGGTGGCAATATTACAAGGGTTTATAGTTTATCATCTTGATAAGGGATATTTATCCAATTTTATCCAAATTAAAGGCAACTATAGAGAATCTCTTTCCAAAGAGTAGAATGTCCTCATCAATATGTGTGACCAAATGTTAAGGGCATTTAATTTTCAACCAATGTCTCACAAGGGTTTTGATATGGATTGTTATTAAAACTGACTTCAAGTTGCATCAACCTAAGTAGTATGCTAATTATTGATGTAGAGAATAACAACATTTTGTCCATCACCAAAAAAAAGACAAAACATTGTCAAGTAATATTAATATTAATTTACATGACAATAGCACTTGTATTTAATCATCACATGATATACTTATTTCCCACTTCCCTTTCTGAAAATATGAATAGTAGAGAACACTAATAAATCACCTAAGGGAACTAACAATCCTTCCTGCACCATTTTATCTTTGCTCGATTAACACACAACAGATGTCTGCTTTCAGAAGGAAGCTTTTTAAGAGCACTGGGCTATGTGCCTCTTTGCCTCTGGACATTGGGATGAAATCCAGCATCATGAAACTCAATGAAAGAAATGGAACTGCCATTTTGGTCCCAAGTTTCAATCTGTTATCACACATTATGAACCATCAGGCTTAATCTCCAAATAATGTTGGATCTAGGTATAAAAATCTAGTTACTCCTTCTTACTATGTTAACCAAAAGAAAAGAAAATTGTAAAAAAAAGTTATAAAAATGCAAATATGAAATGTGACTAAAATTATACAACGTTCTTAAAGGAATTTAAACTTTAAGAACAAGAGAATTTAGAATAAACCTACTTGATTTTACTTATTATAACATGATTTGGTAACTCTCATGGCTCTATACTCTAGGAATTTAGCCCAGTTATTAAGACACCACCTGCCACACCTTAGGTTGTCTGCAGAGGTGACAATCTAGTAGTGAGTCAGAGAAATCTACTTCTACAAAGGGCAGTGAAACTTCTGTAAAACACTAGAAATAGCAATTTTATTAAGAGCTACGTGATCTGCATCCAAAAACACAAAAACAAAGGGAGAAAAATTAATAACTAATGGAATCAATTATTAAAATAAAAAACAGATATCCTTAATTAGAAATAGAAATGATGTAGCAAAATAAATTCGTGAAAAAAGTAGAAAAAAATAGAAAAGATCTCTACAATGCTTCATTATAAATAAACAGACTACAAGAAATAATACAGTAAGATACACAGATTATGTGAAGAGGAAAAAAGCAACACTTTTATGATTGCTTTATAAATCAAAGGACTAATATTTAATTTCCCACAAAGGAAATGGAGGACATTATAATCTAATTTTGAATTTTTTTAATTTAGAAGAGAACTCATAAGTCTCTAAAAAGGACTAAAATGATAGGGAAGATAATATGTGATAACAGGAAGAAATGTCTTCTTCTACAATACAAACACCCTTTCAGATTATAATTTTTAAAATGACAAAAGCACAAACATGGAAAATTATTTTATCCTGCAACATCTCCTTCATCAATGAAGCCCTTTGGGTCATGAGCACTTAAATACATTTATGTGGATTATTTCCATGGGTAGAACATAAAACAAAACAAACTAAATAATTCTTTCATGGAATTAAATCCAAATACAAAATCTTATAGTAAAATACATATTCATCTGTTTAGCGAGAAGATACACACCGACTTTTGTATAAACTTCAGCACACACAACCTATAAACATAGTAACTGAACGTATTAAACAGAAACCATTTCCAAAGTGTGATATTTCAAAAAATGTTTTCAAACTAGAAATGGCCACCTCATTATTTGTTGAATTATATTTGAGCTTATGAGTTCTAAACTTTCTGAATTTGTCTACTATAACTTTGGTTATTTTGTAGGTGGGCCAATAGCCATATCTTTCCAAATAACACTCTACCAAGAAATTTTGATTAATTCCTTCTGAATAATTTTGACAACTATTATCCAAAATAATCAGTATTTATTTCAGTAGCTGATTCACTGAATATCAGAGAAGAAAGAAGTTAACTGGCACATGATGTTAGGTTTTCAAAGTATAGTAAAATAGTTAAATGTTTTATCTTACATATTTCCTACTAAAAGTAAGTTTATCATTGATTTAGGTTTTTTGCCATCGTCAATGTTAGCTATATTGAATAACAGCAAGGAAGAATAAATAGAAATATCGTCATGATATACAACATGTATGCAGTAGTGAAATATAAAGAAAACACTTTTTCCACTAAATAGTAAATAGAATAAAGCTAGAACATTTGTGGTTTAATTTAATTGCAACACATTACTTCTAGTCATTGCATTACTAATATTTTAAAAATCAAAGGAGACTCATTAGTGCTGATAAGACAAAGACAGACAACCGTTATTTAAATCACATTCCTTAAAATAGAATTCCAATTCCGTATATACAGAAACAGAAGAGAAAATAGTAAGCATTGTTTCAGTAGAGTGTATTTCAAAATATTTCTTTATTTCCTTCTTTGAAAGAAGACTCAGATCACTGCATATGAACCATCTGTAAACAATTATACCTGCCATTTTTTGAACTATCAACAGAAAGTCAATATAGTGAAAAAAGCAAATAACATCTTAAAGTTATTATTAACGTAGTTTTGACCTATGGACTTCAAGAAGTATTCTCTGGGACCTCCGGAGGTGAGAACTACCAATTTGAAGAATGTTTTCCAAATGGAGTATATCCTATTGGATGAGCTTATGACATGATCGGTTTACTTTGCATTTATTTGGCCAAAAGTTTCTTGTAGCAGTATAAAAAATATTCTCACATATCCACACACACCTCCTTGGATATAGTTTACATATAAATGGGGAAGCACATCATCCAACCTGATGAAGAGTGGCTTCTTGTATTTAGAATACCATATAAAAGTATGTGCTTTAAAAGATACTAATCTTGCCATGCTGTTGTCTAATTCATCTAAGACTGCCTGCAAATACTTTTGGAGATTTCTTCCACTGACAGTGCACAAGGTCTGACACATTTAGCCTCCTGATAAAGAACTCTGGAGAAATGAATAAGTGAAAGCAATCATGCATATCTATAAATGCATATACAAATTAATGAAGTGGGAAATGAACTGGAAAAATTCCTGAGTACTATTGGGGGCTGAACAGGGTGATTACTGCTTTCTTTACAACATATTCATTTTGCGCTCCACACCTGGACCATCAAGTGAACACATTCCATGCAGAGACCAGTGTGAAACTTTATGCATCTATGTGGTGAGATAAAGATCACACACATCCTTGGAGTTCCAATTTTACCCAAATTTGGGGAAATATAAACTCTTGTATTGAAATCTTAAAATATTTTATATTAAAATGACCATGAATATTTTATGTAAAAGAAAGTAAATTGTAGTTTTTTTTTTTTAAAGAACTGTACACATCAAAGAATTATTACATTAGCTAAGGACTACAATTCAGAATGTTCTGGGCTACTTGTTTACTCTTCTCTGTTACTCAGGGAATTTTGTGAAAAACTGCCGTTACTATAGATCAGCAGTTACTCTACTTGCACAAGAAAACCCTATTTATTATATACCTCAATTTTGGAATGCCATAATATTTCTCCCTTTGAAGATTTTTTTTTAGTTTTTTTTCAAAGAAGACCATATTCTTCAAACAGACAACATGCTATAAAGTATTTCATTTTGCTTATTTAGTACTTAAAAGGAAAAGCAGTTTGGTAGTATAAATACTAAAGTTAAGTGCTATAACATTAGAGATGTTTAATTGACTATAATAGATGTGATGTTGAGCATATACGAATTTTAAGGACTTTTAAGAGAATTTATGTTCTAGAGCAGTTTTAAATTTACTGAAAAATTGAAAGGAAAGGAGAGTTCTCACGTACCTGCTCTGGCCCCAACATCCTCATCCCAGTTTTCCTCATTACTAATGTTAACATCTTGATTAGGGAAAAACAGACAGAAGATAATGGTGCCTGGAGCAAGGCTGACAGTAACAAGGGAAGAGTAATAAGTGTTTATATTTGTGATGTGTTAGGAATATAAGGAACATAAGGATGTGAGGATTGATTTAATATGGGGTGGGAGAGAAAGAAAGGAATCAAAAATGAGTCTACTGTTTTTCTTGAGCAATGGAATAGCCAGGGGTAAGTTTAAAGATGTACGTTTGGGAGTTTTCAGCATATAGATGGCACCTAAAGCCATAGCATTGAAGATATCCCCTTCAGGGTGAGTGTAGGTGGGCACAGAGTAGGCGGAAGGGTAACTTTGGAGGCTCTTTCATATGTGGAATTGAAAACACAAAGAGAATCAGCAACAAAGTTGAGATCAAGAAGCATGGTAGAACACGGAACCCAAGAAACTGCTTTTCTAGGAGCCCTGTGAGTGAATTTTTTTAAGAATGGAACTGATTTACTGTCTCAAATTATTACGATAATTTGAGAAGGATGAAGACCAAGAATGAAATATTGGCTTTAAAAATATGGAGAATATGTGTGACCATGACAACTTCTCTATTGGGAAAGAGGTGGTCAGAATTCCACTGGTGTTATTAGAAAAAGAATGAAGGAAGTAAGTAGGCAAGAAGTAAATATATTTCTTTCAAGGATTTTGCTGTAAAGGGAGGTAGTTAAATTTTGTAGTAGCAGCAGTGGGATGTGTGACTAAAGAAAGTTGGTTTATTTTAAAGATCATATATATACACACACACTCTTGTATATACACACATATATAAAAGTATAAATATATGTGTGTATACATATATATGTATATATGTGTGTTTTACTTCATCTATATATCTATGTCTAAATCTACACCTATCCATCTATATCTATATATCTTTTGGCAAAAGTGAAGGGGCTGACCACAATAGGAACTCAGATATTTCATCCATAGATCAGTAATGTACACAAAATATAACGGTCCCAATTGATCTAGGTAGTTTAATAGATGTGATGGTGGGAATGTGTGATGAATATTCTATACTCTGTATTCCTGTTTGTTTTTACTTCTCAGTAAAATCAAAGGAAAGATTATTCAGCTGAGAGTTTGAAAGAATGAAGAAGGATTACAGGCTTGAGGGGAAAGAAGAAGTGAAGTAGTCATTCAGAAGAGTTAATGCTGGAGCACCAAGAAGCCACTTGAGATGAGTGGTCATGAATTTAAGCCAGTGCTGTCACTATGGTGCTGGTTTTTCGACTGCCACGTGCAGCTACAGCGAAAGCCAAGGATTGCATTTAACCAGAACTGGAGTTTTACAAATGAGTATCTGCAGAGATTATGGGGGCAGGAAGTTGAGGTATATGCAGTGAAGTGATTATAATGTTAAACCATCACATTTATAATACATAAGGAGAGAAATTACACATGGAAGTATACAAATGACAGTGAAAAGGTGGTGGCATTAATAGAGTGTATGCCCCAGTATGTTGGAGTCTTGTTGTACTTAGGGTGCTTATCTTATTAAAGATAAGAGGGTATGTTTGGAGAGTGGGGTGCTTAATTTGAGACCTTGGAGAAAATAGAGTAATTCATAAAGACAATATCTACAGTATGACCTTGAGACTGGGTTGCTAAGGTGAAATGGACGACCAGATAATTGGAAGAGAAGAATTTGAGGAACCTACAGTAAAGAGTACTGAAAGTTGTCTTTTGCATATTGGAATCACCAAGTCCTCAGGGGTGGCTGAGGACACTGGCAGTAAACCAGGTGCAAAATCTCAAGGAGTGATGGAAATTGGCCAGAGATGTGTAAATGATAGCGCAGAGGAGGGGTAGTGGATGCCATACATATAAAATGTAAGTATGAGTGTGTGTGTATCTTTTATACACACACACACACACGTATACACACACGTGTATATGGGGAGGGAGAGATTGGGACAGAGGGAGAAGGACAAAGGTCTGGAGGTGGCAGTGAGCAGGTGTAAGGAGCACACCTGCCCTTCAGGCCCAGGGCACGAGGGCCACTGGGAAGATGGTCATTACGTGAGAGCTGGTAACCAGTCGTATCACTGTGCTGCCAAAAGTACTTCTGTGGTTTACCATTCCTTCTCAATCAGGCTTAAATTCCCCAACGTGGCTTTCAGGGCTTTGTGCTTCTGCCCTAAGTTCCTTTTTCAAATCCTCCCCCCACTCACCCCGCAGTCTGCCACATTTCAGCTGTGCTACATTCATTCCCTGCTCGAAACTTACCAACTTCTCTTTCCTCTTTTAGCCTTCCCAGGTGCTCCTTCTTCTTCAATTCCTTTATTTCCCCTTGTCCTGGCTAAAAGCTAACTCCTATTTATCCTTAAATTCTCAGTTTCTTCCTCAATTTCTTATGTTTCTTCCAAGAAGCTTTCTGACTAGACTAAACCAGTTGTCCCTAGCTGCCCCCATGGGGTACTAAACCCATTTCAGGATAATTGCTTTTGGAAGTGTTTTCTCAAATGGATCCTAAGTTCTGTGAAACCAGAGACCATGCATTCATTCAATACATATTTGAGTGTTTACTAAGTGGCAGCCGCTGTTCTTGGTATTTTTGTGTTATCATTATATCACCACTGCCTAATTAAGGACCTGGGCACAGTAAGAGTTCAGGAAACTATATTCTTTCACTCAGAGTTTCACATGGAGGATGAATAACTACAATTCACTCGTTATTTTATATAGCGGTCACTTGTTAAACAGTCACTCATAGCAATATCACAGGTATGCACTGCTCAAGGAAAAAGCAGTTCTATATTTCTGACTATGAAATAGTTTTACTACGAAGTAATTTTAGTTTGCCTAAAACTTGAAAAAAAAGATTGTCTTCTCCATCAACATGTCAATGGTCTAAAATTTCACTGATATCATAATGCATAAAATTTAACATTAAACTAGATTTTAAACTGTCAGAGGTCTAAAGAGAAAATGTTAATACACCAAATGAGTTGCATCCGGACATAGCAAAAAAGTCCATCAAAATGAATCTTGCCTTTTCATATGGAAAATTCCATTTCAACAAGGACACATGTTGACATGATACAAATTGGGTAAATGAAAAAAAAAAGAAATATATGTACTGATCTTATGCCAATCAAGAAAATTGAAAAATGTGCTTTTGATTGTTTTATGGCTTATTAGAAAAACCATTTTAACAAAGTCAATAAGCGGAGTTTCCATGGGATGATGAATATGAAAATCACCCCCTGAGGTCATCAAAACCACCACCTTGCCTCAAGCAATGGGTCCAATGGTCCATTCTAACGAAGGTACACTATTCTTAAAGATCTTATGAGCCTGTTTAACATCTGTGAGAGGACACTACAAAACAGACATCTGTGCAAAACTTGGTGATTTTTAAATCTTGGACAGAATGGGTTTCTATTATATTAGCTCTGAATAGTAGGCTTGAATAATAGTGCTGGAAGTGAAAATTGAGCATCATTTAATCCTACTCCCTCAATTCATGATGAGGAAGCTGAGGAGCAGAAAGACTGAGTCATTTTTCAAACATTACCTAGCAAGCTGGGCGGGATTCTCAGAGGCCACTTTTCCATGCCTTCGTTCCTATGCTGTGTGCATTGCACATTTGGGCGTTATCTGTTTCTATAAATGTATTCTCCTTTCCTGGAATATAAGTTCTTGGAAAAATTGGGACTGTGGATATATTTTCTCTGCTGAACACAGAGGAGACAAAGTAACAGATAAAAACACAGCAGAAAAAAGTAAAAATGGCATAATTGTTTGGGGTCCACAGTGTCACATCAGGGACCTTAACTGAGTCTCAGTCTCTGCCTTCTTCCTCTCTCGCTTCCAGAACTATTACATCTCCAGCTCTGTTCTCTTGGGCTTTTCCTGACTTTAGTGAGGGTGATTTTAAGGGGCCCAAGCTCAGCACTCTGGGACTTTTGCCGATCACCAGCTGGCTTTGCAGAGCCTCTGAATGCAGTATTCTGCTTTATTCTAAGATCAAGACATCATCCTGTCTCCCGGCTTTGAGATGAGATTCCTCTCTTGATACACTCCTGAGTGTCCCAGTTCCTTTTCACCTGAGACCCTGATGGAATCATAACAATTCTCTCCCTCAGGAGGATTTCTACCTTAGAACCCCACTTGGATGACTGGCAGAGGGTTTTATACTGGAAGACAAGAATTGTACATATACTCCGAGGACTTCCTGCTCCTGGATTCTCTAGAATCAGGCTTGGACACCCATCCTGGAGCTCTGTCATGTAGACTGCTTACCAAAATGGTTTCGATACAGATTTGATATCTTGGCTCTGGTTTACCTCTATCCCAGAATGTAGAACTAGTTCTGGATCTCAACTGTTACTCATCTCTGTCATTCTATTGTTGATAGAGTTATGTCCAGCTGTATTCTGAAATATGATTATCACACCTGGAATATACAAATCTGATATTCAATGCACTAATTTGACTCCTAAAAAGCGGTTTCCTCCAATGAAATGTGCTATTACCAAGTAGTGACAGAATTATATTTTCCCCTCTTCTGCACTACTCAAGTTCTTGAAATTAAAAAAACAAAAGTATCAGAACTTTGATTGCTTTATTATATGTAACTCTCATCAAAAATAAAATATGGTCTGCTTGTTATAATAAAAGCAATAAAATGTGTAGATTTAGTAAGAACTTAGGTTTTATATCTCTAGGAGATGACTATAGAAGCAAACGGCTTACACACATGTGTACCTGCTCTCAACACTGCCAAATCTTAACAGCACTGAACACTCATATCCACAGCAATTTTCTTTCTTGGCCTTAATATAGATGCCAAAGTCTCCCATGGCAACTTGCCTCTGAGCTCTGGATCAAGTTACTCTAATTCTATTTCCTACTAAACAACATCAGTCCCTGTGTTTTCCAAAGTAGTCTTTTGTTCTGGTTTAAGATTTCTGCTAATGCCTTTGTCTAATTCTATTTTGTTTCTTTAAAGGAAATGAGTGTACATGTGTTCTTTTGACAAATATATTAATCTATTCTAAGTTGCTGGGTCTTTTCTCTTTCTCTTTTCAAGCTATAGAATTTTTTCTTATATGTCAATGCCTGTTTTTCTGTACAAGCCAGATAACCTATTTACTTTGGTGGTATACATAAAAAATAATTAAATATTTAGGTTATTAAGTATAAAATGTCCGATTTCCACTAGTTCTAAGTTTGACAGTTGATACCTCTGACATTTCATTTTTACACTTCCTGTTTGATTTTTACTGTGAAGGTACATCCTCAGTCTTCCAAATGCGTGTTTTGGCTTGTGATTATCTTTCAGATTTTTTTGTTAGAGCAATTTTTGTGAAACCACGGATAAGTCAAAAAGTCGTGTTATTTTTGAATATGAGTTCTGTCGTGGAACCAATGCAGCACAGACAGCTCGAAATATCAATGAAGTGTTTGGGAAGGATGTGGCTAATGAACACACAGTACATTGATGTTTTCAGAAGTTCTGTTCTGGTGATTTTAATCTTGAAAATGAGCCACGTGGGCGACCTGAGACCAAGGTGGATAATGATGAGCTGAAAGCTGTAGTAGAAGTGAATCCATCTCAACCTATGTGTGAATTAGCAGCAAGGTTTGACATTACTATTCTGATAATATTGGACCATTTGAAACAAATGGGCAAGGTCAAGAAGCTGGATAGATGGGAACAGCATGAATTAAACAAGCATCAGAAGAGAAATCGTCTTGAAGCTTGCCTTTCTTTGCTGTCATAACGTAAAGGCGAACAATTTCTGCACTGTATTGTTATGTGTGATAAAAAATGGATTCTTTTTAACAATTGCAAGTATTCAGCACAATAGCTGGATAAAGATGAAGTGCCTAAACAGTTCAAAACTGAATATCCATCAAAAAAAGCTAATGGTGTCTGTTTGGTGGTCCAGTGCTGGTATTATCCACTACAGCTTCATGAAACCTACTCAGTCAATTACAACAGATGTCTACTGCAACCAACTGGACAAAATGATGAAGGTGTTTACGATTAAGATTGGTCAATAGAGACAGGCCAATCCTCTTGCAAGACCACATGTTGCAAAAAATAACACTGCTCAAACTACAGAAGCTGGACTGGGAAACTCTCTGCCCTCTACCCTATTCACCAGCCTTTGCACCAACTGACTACCACTTCTTCCAGGCTTTGCACCACTTCTTGCAAGGAAAAATATTCAATTCTCAACAAGCTGTGGAAAACGCCTTTCACGATTTCATCGCCACTCGCTCTCCAGACTTCTTAGCTGCTGGCATAAACAAGCTACCACTAAGATGGCAAAACAGTGTTGATGGTTTAGGCACATACTTTGATTAATTGTACTGCTTCTTGTCTGAGATACAATAAACTAAACTTTGATTCGAAATCAGACATTTCATATTTAGTCACCTAATAGCTGTTGCTATTGAAATTCATTCTGATTTTTGTCTGAAGAGAAAATTCTGATTAAAACAGAAAAACAAAATCCCTATGTGATAAAATGGCTCACCAGGAATTTGTAATACCAGACTTTTAGCCAACATGCTTAATAATCCAACATTAAAAGTAGGATCTTAAATAATATTCTTCATCTGAAAATTTTCATTTGCAGGGAAAAGCAGTTAAATCCACAGTATTACTATAATGGTATAAAGAATATGATATATAAAAACAGAGGTTTGCTTTTAACATATATTTCAACACCTGGGATGATATCATAGCTCTTTCTCTTCCATCTGTGACTATGTTCACGTCATTTACTTACTTACACCTCAAATTTCTGTAATTACAGCACTAAATTTCAAGGCTGTGGTAAGGTTTCCATGAAATAACAATGTAATTATATTAATATTTATTATAAATTATTATTAAATTACTATAATAACAGCCAGAATTATAGGTCTATAATAAAGGTTAGATTAAATATTACATTATAACATTGGATGTTAAATACTGGAATATTAAATACTGCTGCATAATGGAAGATTACATTAAACACTGTAGATTAAATGCTGACCATTGGACTCAAGATCTAGTTAGATTAATTATGCATAATATTTCTCATTTTAAGATATCCTATTTCTTTACTTCCCTTAAAGGTTTCATTAAATCAACATACGTTTCAATGACTAAAGTTATGCAATATTAGATATTATTCTTCATTTTTCATATAAGGAAAGTGTAGCCCACTGAGGCTAAATGACTATTCCAAGATCATACAACTAGTGAAGGCACTAGTCAGGGTTTACTTCCCAATCTGACTCCATTTTTTATCTTACTTGATATACCATACATTGTGTCAAAATTTTAGAAGCCAATCTAACTTCTATAATAGTTTACATTTTTCACCTGCCTTTTCTAACATTGCTCATTTACAGTCACAGATCAGAAAGATATTATTTTTCAAAAATTTTTCCTGCTTTTCTCTCTCTTTTCTCTAAGCACGGTTGCGAGGATCCTTCAGCATTGTGATTGCCTTCGTAATCTACTGGAGAGTAAAGCACTCGATGGTGTACAAACACCAGATTTTACCTCTCCGCTCTCCCCGTGAGTGAAAGCTTGGCTGCCTCTTTCCCTCAGCCCCCAGAGACAACGTTGCAACAAATACCCTGTACCTGTCCGGTCATGGATCCGTGTGAAAATTTCCCTGAAATGTGGGACCAGGAACAGGGTTAAGATAAATTAAAATACACACCGACAAAACAGAGGACATATTGTGCAAAACCGAATTTGTACAAAAAATTATGCAAAACCAAATTTGAATGGCTGCACGTGGAGGGAGGAGTATAGGAGTAGGGTATGAGGATACAAGGGAATACATAAATTAAAAGAATATATTTGCATGGAATAGTGAATATGCCAAGAGATAACTCAGTAGTGTGCCAATATTAATTCAACCCTGGGCACCGGAGCCCTGAAAGGAGAAAAAGAAAAGAAAGAAAGAAAAATAATTGCTTTTTGCTGAGTTGTTGTCATTTTTTCTAATATAATGAGGTCTCTGTCATTTCCACCATTTCTTGTACTTATTCATAAATGAATGGACAATAATATTGCTGAATGAGGAGAGGGAACAAAGTAACAGATGCTGTTCAAAAGAAAAAAAAAAGTGTGTGTGTATATATAGGTTAAAGGACGGTAGACTATAAATGCCGCCTAGAGTTACCGGGGAGGAAAAACAGCAGAAGATCATGGTCTAAATCTTTCCATATAACTCGCCCTTAAAACATCTTGATTTTACTCAGACTCATCTCAGGCTACATTTTCTACTCACATAAAACTCAAAAGTTTTAGTTGAGAATACGCCACACTTGATGGGTTTGGATTTTCGTCAAGTTACGAAGGGGAGCAGAAGTACCAGACCGCGGAGGTGTTTGCTGAAGGTAATAAAGAACAAGAGCAAGATAAATGATTGCAGGAAACTGGTAACTTGCAAATTACCACCGAAAGGGAAAGGAAATTATTGGAATGATTTAGATGAAAAATTAATGGAAACTGAGTTGCTGGACTTCTGTTCATGATGTTCTTTTGCCTCTGATGTCTTCATTTTAGAGACGCACGACACATCACTGCTGAGTGCCGGTCCTGATACAGACACAGGCTGCTGTGGTCCTCGCCCATCTACTCCAGTTGGAGTTAATAATTAAATAATTAAATATATAAAACAAATAATTGCAAACAGCTCTTGATTGTTTGAAGGAAAAGGAGCACAGCAAATTGTTTCTGCAACATCCTGTGAATACCATCATGGCATTTATTTTGTTACATTCAAGTTTATATATTTATGGTTGGATATCCCTCATTATATTAAAAACCTTTTCTTGGGAAGAAATCACATATATCCTAACATCTAATATAGAGGTTAAGAAGTAATGAGCATTAAAAGAACTGGGTTGGTTTTTACACTTCAGTTACCGAGTCTGTGGTGATCTCATTAGAAACTATCACTGTCTGTGTCCCCATGTGAACCTGCAGATGGCCTCTTTCTTTATTATTTCTTTTTAATCTTACCTGAAACACTTACCACATATTTTTCACAGATAAACGTGAATTTCAGTCTATCACTATTCTCACACTCTTAAAATCAGCAGGGTGTAAATTAATGAGATTTTACCTAAATAGATTTAGGGCCAGAAGAGGATGTCTGTGTCCTTCCAAATAAAGACTTCTTTAAAAAATGGATATTAATTTAGATAATTAATGTTCTGTAGGTTTAAACAAAGTGTCTCTCACATTCATCATTGCTGATGATATCAGAATTTTGAAAAGATTCACCTTTTTGACACTGAGAGGCATTAAAATTTGAAGGAAAAATTAGCTAAGCTGTAATAATAAGGTGATAATTGCTAAGTGTACAGCCATACCAACAATACATTTAGCCAAACACTAACGCTTTGAGTGTGAGCTGACAGGTCTCAATATTATCTTGTATCTTATGCTTTCCACCTGCTTAAGTGTTTTTTCATCTTTTGAATTTATCTCAAAGCTAGAAGACTTATTACATTAATTAATTTTGCATATTACAATGTTAACAAGTACAGACCACAATAAGAACCTCTTTTCAGCAGCAAGCCATTTTATTTATTTTGCTGGTAAGAATCTTTTACTACTGATACGTGTGTTCAAGGGGTACCACAGTTATGAATTTGAGTATCAATTATAGTAGCCTTTTCTCACTAGACTGGTGGTTCTGACATTTGGCTATATGTTAGAATTGTTTGGGAAGCTTTTGAAAAGCACCCATGCTCAAGCCCTATCCATAACAATTGAACCAGATTTTATGGAGGTAGGACATGAGTACTAGTATTTTTTGAATCTTTCCAAGTGGTACTATTGTGCAGACAGGTTTGAAAAGCATTGTATTGGACTTTAATCTTTATACAAGGAATATGTTTTATTTATCTCTATTTATTTATCTCTATTCTTGCACCAGAATTGTATGGAGAACCTAGATCAATAAATCTTAATTCAATGAAGAAAATAATGAATTTCTTAAAAGAAGAATATCATCTTAAAATTAGGTGATTTTGCTTCCCCTTACTTACCATGGAACTTTTATTTTTTAATTACTGTACACTAACTCTCATCCTATGCAGCTTTGTAAATTATAAGCGTATGGCAGGTAGGAACTAGTTTATCCCTAATTTATATCTCTTTTAACACAAAATAGTTCACTGAATATTTTGAACATCTTCATATTTATAGAAGCTTATTTTTTACACAGAGAGTAGAAGTCAAGTGTAAATATAAAATTTGCACTAAGGGGAAAGATTTCATCACACAAATCAATCAATGTGATATGCCAAATACCAGAATAAAAGGAAAAAATAATGATTATTTCAATAGATTCAGAAAAAAGCTTTTGACAAAGTTCAAACTCATTCATGATAATAACTCTAAAAAAAATCAGTATGCAAGAAACTTACCCCAGCACAATAAAGGCCATTTATGAAAAGCTCAAAACTAACATCATAATCAATGGGGAAAAACTGAAAATGTTTCTTCTAATATCTTGTACAAGACAAGGATGCCCATTCTCGCCATTCTATTCCACATAGGACTGGAACTATTAGCCAGAGCAACTAGACAAGACAAAGAAGTAAAAGACATCTAAATTTGAAAAGAAGAAGTAAATTTATCTGTTTTTATATGACATGATCCAACATATAGACAACTCTAAGACTCCACCAAAATCATTTTAGAAATAATAAATGAATTTGCTAAAGTTGCAGGATACAAAATCACCATAAAAAAATCAGTAGTGTTTCTCTGCACCTACAATAAACTATATGAAAAAGAAATCAAGGAAACAATCCCATTTACAATAACATTAAAAAGAATGAAACTCTTAGGAGTAAATTTAACTAAGGAGGTAAAAGACCTGTACGTGGAAAACTATAAGACATTGATGAAAGAAATTGAAAAGAGACAAATAACGGAAAAATATCCCACATTCATGGATTGGAAGAATTAATATTGTTTAAATGTCCATACTACCCAAAGCTATCTACAGATTCAACACAATCCCTATCAAAATTCCAATAATATCTTTCACAGATATAGAAACAAAAATCCTAAAATATGTACAGAACCATAAAAGACCCCAAATAGTCAAAGTAATCTTAAATAGAACAACAATGTTAGAGGCATCACACTTCCTGATTTCCAATTACATTAAAAATCTATAGTAATCAAAATAGTACGATTTGGGCACAAATACACCCATATAGACAAACAGAATTAATGGAGAGCCCAGAAGTAAACCCACGCATATATGGCCATCTAGTTTTTGATAATGGCACCAGGAATACACAATGGGGAAATGATAGCCTCTTCAATAAATAGTGTTGGGAAAACTGGATATCCACATGATAAAGAATGAAACTGGACACATCTTGTACTACACCCAAAAATCAATTCATCATCAAATTGGCACAAACTGATCAACACTTACGTCACACATGGCAATAATATTCAACAGGGGGCAGGCAGGCGGGAGGGGGGTGGAGGGGATGGGAAAAACTCTCACTGAATGGATGTGGGGAGCACAATTTGGGGGATGTCCACAATTGTAGCTCTGACACGGGCAGTGCATGGGCAATATATATAGCCAAAGTGTTGTACCCCCATAATATTCTGAAATTAAAAAAAATCAACTCAAAATAAATTAGACTTAGACATAAGATCTGAAGTCATAAAACTCCTAGAAGAAAACATAGGGGAAAAGATCCTTAACATGAGTGTTGGCAATGCATTTTTGGATACGACACCCAAATAACAGTTTAAAAAAAGCAAAAATAAACCATAAGAATTCTAGAAGAAAATGTTTGAAAAACTCTTCTAGATATTGGCCTAGGCAAAGAATTTATGAAGAAGACCCCAAGGGCAATCACAGCAACAACAAAAATTAAGAAATGGGACTTGATTAAATTAGAAAGCTTCTGCACAGCTAAGGAAATAACAGAGCAAATAGACAACCTACAGAGTGGGAGAAAATATTTGCAAGCTATACATCTGATATAATAACCAGAATCTACAAAGAACTCAGGCAAATCAGCAAGGAAAAACAAACAATCCCATTAAAAGTGGGAAAAAGACATGAACAGAAGCTTTTCAAAAGAAGATAGACAAATTGCCAGTAAACACATGAAAAAAATGCTCAACATCACTAATTATCTGGGAAATGCAATTAAAACCACAGTGAGATATCACCATATCCCAGTTAGAATGGCTTTTATCAAAAAGTCCCAAAACAACAGATGCTGGTGAGGATGTGGAGAGAAAGGAACACTTATACACTGTTGGTGGGACTGCAAATTAGTACGACCTCTATGGAAAACAGTATGGAGATTCCCCAAAAAACTAAAAGTAGACATACCATTTGATCCAGCAATCCAACTACTGAGTAGTTACCCAAAGGAAAATAAGTCATTTTATCAAAAAGACACATGCACTGAAATGTTTCTTGCAGCACAATTTGCAATTGCAAAGATGTGGAATCAACCCACGTGCCCATGAATTCATGGGTGGATTAACAAAATTTGGTATATGTCTACTATGGAATACTACTCAGCCATGATGAAGGATGATTTAAGGCCTTTTGCAACCATTTGGATGGAACTGGAGACCATTCTCCTAAGTGAAGTATCTCAAGAGTGGAAAAACAAACACCACATGCACTCGCTATTAAATTGGAACTAACTGATGAGCACACATGTGCACAGAGGGAAGTATAACTCAGTGGAAATCAAGTGGTGGAGGGAGGAGGTGATGGGCAAAAACCTACCTAACAGGTACAACGAACACTATTTGGGTGATGGGCACACTTACAACCCTGACTCAAGCGTAACAAAATTGATACATGTAACCAAAAACATTTGTACCCCCATAATATTTTGAAATTTAAAAAAAAATAAACACACTGGGACTGGATCAAACTAAAAACTGCACAGAAAAGGAAACAATCAACAAACGAAAAGGCAACTTATAGAATGGGAAAAATATTTTCAAGGCATGTATCATATAAGGTGTGAATATCCAAAATAAAATATCCAATATAAAAAACTCATATGACTTAATATTTTTTAAAACACCCAAATAACTTGGTTAAAAAAAAGGGGCAAATGACCTGAATAGACATTTTTTCAAAGAATGCATACAAATAGCCAACAGGTGCATGAAAAGGTGCTCAATATCACTAATCATTAGAGAAATTCAAAGTAAAACCATAATGAGATATCACCTCACACCTCACACCTCTCAGAATGGTTGTTTCCATATCTTAGCTGTTGTGAACAATACTGTAATGAACATGTAAGTGCAGATATCTCTTTAAGATACTGATTTCATTATATATATAATGAAGAAGAATCACAGGATCATAGGGTAGATCTATTTTCAGTGTTTTGAGGACCCCCCATACTGTTCTCCATAATGGCTATACCAATCCACTTTCTCACCAATAATATACCACAGTTCCCTTTTATCTGCATCCTCACTAATGCTTGTTATTCCTAGTCTTTCTGATAATAGCCATCCTGAGAGGTGCGAGGTGATATCTCATTATGGTTTTACTTTGAATTTCTCTGATGATTAGTGATATTGAGCACCTTTTCATGCACACACACACACACACACGTGCGCGCACGCACACACACACACATACACAATAGAATACTATTCAGCCTTAAAAAAAAGAAAATCCTGCCATTTGCAACAACATGGTTGAATCTGGAGGACATTATGCTAAGTGAAACAAGCCAGATAAAGAAAGACAAATACTGTGTGATCTCATTTATATGTGGAATCTAAAAATGTCAAATTCATAGAAACAGAGAGTGGAACGGAGATTTCCAGGGATGGGGTTAGGGAAGGAATGGGAGGTGTTAGTCAAGAGAGGTAACGTTTCATTTATGTGGGATGAATACGTTCTAAAGACTTAATGTAGAGCAAGGAGACTGCAGTTGATAATACTGTGTTATGTACTGGAAATTTGCTGAGAGTAGATCTTAAGGGGTCTCATTATGAAAAAAAAAAGGTAACTATGTGAAGAGAATTTTATGTTAATTCCCTTGACTGTGGTATTAGTTCACTGTGTATATCAAAACATCACATTTTATACCTTATATGTAATTTTTATTAAAATTAAAATAGAAAAGTTTAAGTTATGAATAATTGAAAAAATAAATTTAAAGTAATTAAAATTAAAAGTTAAAACCTTTAAAAAGTTTAACAAAAGGAAGATACTGGTATTAAAAGTAAATTCAATTAACAACACAGCAAATTGAGTGATTAAACCATTTTTAATTTTATAAATAAATCACTTGAGGTTTACCTAACTTTCACATTAGTTAAGATGCAGTTAATACTTTGTATTAAATACCAGTTGACATTTCCAAAATTTGACCTATCATTTAGAATCAAAGAAGATTGGTAATACTATACTGTATAAATTAAAGGCCATATTTATTCATATTCTTTTTCCAATGGGGGAAAAAAGGTATATACATAAGATAAGTCATGTTAAAGTTATATTGGAAAAAAATTCAAATGACCCTCAGTAAAGGAAGATTGGTTGATTTAATAAATTTATATCCAAGGAAATAAATATTACATTTCTTAAAATATCAACTATGAATAAAACAAAGCAACCTGAAAACTGGTGTGGTAATTGATAAAGCAGAGTATAATATTAGCAACAGTTATGTCTAAAATTGTCTAGGCATTTGAAGCCCATATGCTAAAATAATATGTCACAATGGTGGAGTAATAGTTGACTTGAATTTTTCCTTTTAATTTTTCTTCTTCATGTGATGATACTGCTTTACAAAATTTAAACTATTGTTTCACAAACTTTATATCATTCTGTCCTTTAGCCTTCCTGACACCAGTTCTATAGTATAGAGCAGCCATGTGTCATTGTAATTGCTTTTTAGGTACTAGAGACATAACCTTGTAAGCTCAGTTTACATGCTTCTGTTTCTGACAGCTTTGCTTATTGCATTATCATACCTTTTATTGGACTGTTTTTCATACCACAGTTATTAAGGTGGTCAGTTATTTTGATACTTTAATGTGGATATATAAATGATCCTGCACTATGGTAAAAAAGTCTCAATTAAATGTTGTCATTTTATAATGAAATATATATTCACAGAAAGACTTTAGTAAAATCATGAGAAATGAATGTTTACCTTCTAACAAATATATATAAAAGTAGCTTTTTTTTGTAAATTTGCTTAAAAAAGCAACTCTCACAAAAAGGGATTTTTTAAATTTGCTCATTTCTTTAATCAGACCCTGGATTTTCTCCCATGGGCCCAAGAACATCCTATTTTCTCTACAGTATAGAAGATTAATATCTCATATTCATTTATTTAAAATCTGTTGACTTGTGAGAGTTGAAAACTGTATTTGACAGTTCCAATTAAATGCTAATTGCAATTTGAAGAATTTGGTACTATAAAATTGAAAAGCTTAGCAATAAAACTGACATAATTTTCTTTGTTTCTCAATGAAAAGTCAAATTGTGGAAACGTTGACAGCTATTTAAAGCAAAATCTTATTGCCATGATGGATATTTTCATTCTCAACCACCCAAAACAGTAATGACCTTAAATCAGAGAAAAAATGAGGACTTGACAACTGTAATCAAATAATCCAGACTACAATATCCATATGAGTTGATCATGCTTTAGGTCGATCTCTCTGGTGGTCAGTTGATTAGATTATAGGTGCAGAACATTAAGATATTTTATATGTTGAACATATATTTAAATAAATCTATTTTGAGGCTTCAAATATGAACTATACCCAAATCCTTGTCTGTGTGGAACTATGATTCCTAAAGACTCTGTTGGAAAACAGCACAAATCCCTTTTGCCAAACAAGTCACAGGGACCACACCTGCCATTCATGCTTGGGAACTATAGCAAAGGATAGAAAATATTAACAGGCACACACTTATTCACATACAGTATAACATAGACCAATCTCTTGGTCACAAACTGCTTTTCTCCCTTCTTTATTCAAAATTTTTCACCCCCTCTCCAAGGAAAATTACTCAAGCAACGTTCCAAACATAGCATTAGTCTGAAAGTTCAAAAACTCATGATAATTTCTACATCAGATTTCAGTATGTATTCTCTTGCTCCAGAGATCCATTTACTAAAAAGGCAAATAATTTATATACACCCCTCCACCTCCCATCCACTTGCCCAATATACTGTAGTGAAACTAAGACAAAATTCCTATAAATGCTTCCATATAGAAAGGAATGTTTTTTATATCAGAAAGCATTAATGAAATCTAACTTGGCAGATGTTGTAAGGGGCACGTATATTGCACATGGGGAATGTTCCTTTATTTTTCCTGGGTTCTGCTCCTAAAAATAGTTGCATAGTTTCTAGTTTCTATGATTCTTAGCTCTGCTCTCTAGAAAGTCCTTCTTTTTTTAGTACATACTGCAGCCATATCTGAGTTTGCCAATGGAAAATATTCTCCTTCTGGGTGTTAGCCTGCTTAGCTGGCTTCATTCTCATGGAATTTTGGAGGAACAAAGGATTATTTCAAACCTTGAAAAATTACTCTCTTTTAGCCCAGGCTAGAAGCTTATATGCCAGTATAACTTTCACAAAAATACTGTCTCTTTTTCTATTGATTCCAGTAAATTGCATACATCGATATTCACATCTGCTACTCTTTTAGAGACACTCCTCTGTCTCTGAGCTAGTTATAGTTACCTTGAATTGTGAGATGTTCTGGTAGAGGCACAATCTTATTCTCTTCTCCCTACACCATTTTCTTCAGCTTAAAAAATTTATAGGGGACTACCTTAACAGATTTAAAACTTTAATTGCAGGTTTGATGGATATACCATTGATTTAGTCCTTGCCACAAAGCTCAAGTTTAATTGACATTTATCATTCAAAGCCATCCTCAGGTTTATATTTTACCATTTGGAAATGAAAATCAGATATGTCTTACAACCTGGAAGTCAAGAACTACTTAAATTTCTGTATTACCTTATATACCTCTTTGAAAACTCAACAATTCTTTTGTTAGTTCACCTTTCTTTTAGGCGTTTTTCAAATGTAACAATGACAAACAAAAAAATATTAGTTCACATCATTTTACCTAAAAACTACAAGCCCATTTTGTACATTATCTGCTTTCCAAAGTATTACAGGAAACTGATGTACAAGATGTTTCCTGTACAAGATGGGTTTCTGTCATTCTGGCCTCCAATACATTTTCTTACCACCTACTTCTGACATTGGAGATATATGTTAAGATTTATTTCTCTTTTATTATTTTAATGAGTAATCCAGTTGGCTTCAGCTAAGTTTGTTGTTTTCTCTTCTTTTTTGATTTTTTGTTGTTGTTTTTGTTTTGCAGTAACAACACAACTCCAAAGTCTCAGTGGCTTACACTAATAACGAATATTGATTTTTACCTATGTGGACTTCATTGTGGTTCAGCAAAGACTCTGCTCCATGTTTTCGTCATTTCAGGATCCATGCTGAGAATAATATACACTTTGGACATGCTGGCCTCATGACATGAGACACAGCCGAAAAGACACATGGGAAAAGAGACATGGCAGAGCTTGCTCTCAAAGCCTATGACGGCAACAGGTATGCGTAGCTTCTCCTCATAAGGCATTGGTGAAGCAAACACCATACGGCAAAGCCCGACATTGAAGATGTAGGAAGTGTAATCTTACCGGAAGAGCAAATAATAAGATCATCCTTATGACCGCAGCTCATTTTTTCAATTACTCAATTAGATTTCTGAATCAGATCTTTGGAGACTAATACTTCATTAGCCCACAAACTCTAGAAGATATCACCATTTCCTTGCCACTTTTAGTCCAAAGTGATTTCTTAAAGCCTATATTGACAGAGGTTTATTCACCACCTCCCCCCAACAATTATTGCCTGTTAAAACTATTCACAGGAATAATGGCTATGATAAAACACAAACCTAAGAAGATTCTCTTGAGCCTTTGCATATCATTACAAAGTACATATATATCTCCATAAAAAGAGACATATTAAGGATAAAATGACTGCCAACAAGACGGTATTAGTAAGAGCAGAGGACAATGTATGAGCCTCATTGGTGGAATGATTCTGTTTTCATATGATGTTATTAGAGAAGAAAATCTCATCTGCTTGATTGGAATAACTTTGATTAAAAACTAAATCTCAAAATGTGAAATATGTTCTCCATGAAAAAATAATTCAGATTTTTTTTTTAGGTTTCCAAGAGTTTGGCGTTATATGGGAACAGTCTTTCTAACCAGGGAAATTTTTTTGCCTCAAAAGTTGTTCAATAGGAGCAGATGCAGTTACTGGAAGACCACCTGAAATAATGCTTCCATGTGGTGACAGTCCCACAATCATACTGACATTTGAGACTGTGTTTCTTTCAAAAAAATTCTCTTCATTGTTTGTAACGGCCAGCGAAATCACCCCACAGATACAGGTGTGCTGTCAGGACATTACACTGAGATGTCTACCTTCCAGAAACACCTGAAATATTCCATGAACCTTTAGTGAGTTGACCTTGCATAACAAAATGAGATACCAAAATTCTTTTGAACACCAGAGAGCACTGGGGAGAATACGTACCACAATATATAATCACAACATATATCATATTTCTTTCATACATATACTTAAATCTCAAAGCTTAAAACACCAAGCTTTAATGATACTGTGCTCATTTAAACACATACATACACACAAACACACTCACACACAATCGACCATGCTGACACATTGAAGCTATAAAGCACTTGTAAAAAATATACCACAAACATATGCACGTTTCTATGCAACCTTCTGTCTCTATTCCTTACCATTTTTAATTGGTTTTAGTCATAAAAATGTAAAGGCTTTTATCCCAATTAATGCCATATGTTAATAATGGAGAAAATGCTATATACGTGCTATAAAGTGCTATTTTGAAGCTATCCAGCATGTGTTTTTGTATACAGTAGTACCTCATCTTCTTTTTGATTGAGTCCCCATTTTAGTTCTTCCACTCGAGATCTCAGTTTCTTTACTTCTGCCTCATCCTGAGCTGCTCGATTGTTTGCATGAGTCAGTTCTGCACTTGTTGCCTGGTATTGTCTGCTTAGTTTATAGTAGGCATGTTGAAGATTCAACAGTTCCTTTCAAAAGAAAACAGGGATTACATTATTTATAATCTACTCTGAGAGTCAGAAGAATGGCAACTTCTTTTGACAAAAAAGAAAAACATGTTAGGAAGAATTCAGATGAGTCATCCCCTTCATCTGGAACTCTACATTGCTGTAATCAAATATTATGATTAGCATGTAACTACAAATGAAAGATATGTTTGTGCATGGCTAAAATGGCTAAAATACAACTCTTTATGTGGTTGAGTCAATGATCCATTCTCCACCTCATGCAAAAGTAGTTCATACGTATGCTTTCCAAAATAGGAAATCACATATCTATACATGAAGCATAAAATAACAAAAATAAATGCAAAAAGAGCTGTTCATCTATGAAGTCAGCATATGTATTAAAAGTTAGCACACTATTATTTTTCTGAAGAAAAAAGGTTTTGTGCTGCTTCAGTCATGTTGTCACCTGCTATCCTTTCTTAAACCACATGAATCTGGCTCAGAGACCTGGAGCAAGGGACCCATCATGTGGTAAAGAACCAGATGAATCTATCATAAAGTGATTGAACTGCAAACCAATCTTGTTATAATTAACACCTTACACATTGTGAATTAACAGATTACAGTAATTGGCCTCAGATTATTAGTAATGTTTTTTCTCACTTTTAGTTAAAATTTGCAGTGCAAAATTAATAGCACTGTCATTATAGAAAACATTTTTATTAAAAATATAAAGAAAAAATAACCTCTAGTTCCTCCTACAGTTATAATACTGTAGGAAAACCCAAGGATATTTCTTTGATTTCCTGAAACACACTGTCAGACTATTTTATATATGAAAATCACAATGAATAGCACTTGTTAAAAGTGCATAGTTAAATTATTTTAGGACAACTAGATAGACAATTGGAAATAGAATCTTTTTTCACATCTTAAACCAATAGTAATACTAATAATGATGACTCAGAGATTAAAAAGTTTTTAAAAAGCCATAAAACATTGGAAAATATTGGAAGAAAAATTTGGACATATTGAGGTTTTTCTATCATTATGCAGGGGAAGTTTTCCTAAGTTTGATCCCAAATCACGAGGTCATAAAATGATCGATTCAGTTACAATAAGTGTACAATTTGTATATAGCAAATAAAATTATACATCCTGCACAGAAAATGTTGTAACAAGAGACAAGTTCCTTACTATATGAAGTGTTATATTAAATCTACATAAATTAACTAGATATAAAATATGAAAGAACAGAGTTTACAGGAAAAAGAATATCTCTTAAACATTGAAAGATATTCAACTTCACTCAAAATAAGGAAAGAACTATGCCAATTTAGACAAAATTATAGAAATGGAGAACAGGGTAGAGGCAGCCAGGCATTAAGGATGAAGTAGGAGGGGATCAGGAAGATGTGGTGGTGGCTGTAAAATGGCAACATCAGAAACCCTTGTTGTTATGGAAATGCTCCCCCTTTTGACTCTGCAGGAGCCAATATCCTAGTTGTGCTACTGTGCCATAGTTTTGCAAGATGATACCAATGGATAAAACTGGGTAAAGTGTGCCCAGATCTCTCTGCATCATCTCTTACACCTGCATATGAACCTACAATTATCAAAAATGAAAAGCTTAAGAGAAACACATCAAGATATTATTTCTCATGTCTTCAAACTGGCAAAGGCAAAGTGTGATGAGATAATGTCAGTAAAACGTAGAAAAATGGGGACTCACTCAAGAAGAAATATTGACAATACTCTTTAAAATTAAAAATGCACATATACTCTGACCCAGCCATTCTTTTTCTAAGAATGTATTCTACAGATACACGCATAGTTGTGTGAAATGTTGTGTGTATAAGGGTATGTATTGCAGTGTTGCTTTTTCTGTTGTTAATGAACGATTAAAAACTAAATGTCCATCATATGGGGCTGATTAAATTTAAAAACAAGCCATTAAATATGATATTGCAGTCTTTCGTATACTGATAGAGAGATATCTCCAAACTAATCTATTAAGTAAAGTAAAATGCAAAACTATGTGATGTATATGGTATTACAGGAAAAAGGGCGATATAAAGTGACTTTCAATGTGACACTATTGATAACTACAGGCTCCTGGCCTTTGTGAGTCCCAGCACTCCGACTAGAAGTCCTGAGGAGGTAGGATGAGGGTGTGGGCTGCAGGGCAGGACCTGGCGGAGAAACTGCTGGCCATCACTCCTAGGAAGCCCAGAAGAGGAAGAGGAGGGCCCCCAGGCCCACCAGCCCCTGCCCCTGCTCCTGGCATCCAAAGAATGTTTGCCTCCTGGTATCCACTGAAATCCTGAGCATCAAATGGAGGGCAAATTGTTGGCACAGGTGTCCTGCAAATCCCAGCCCCTCCCCTTCCATAAGAGTCAGAATCACAGCCATTGATTTAAACCTGACTGATGCCAACAGGCAGCAGAGAACAGACAGATCTGGATTGGGCAGCTAAAGCCTGAGCACTCAAACCGGCTGGCCAGTGGGCTCGCCATGGTCATTCCCGGGAACACTGCAGTTTATGACATCATCGCAGTGTTTTACCGAATTACATCACAAATCACATTTAAAACGCAAACAGATTCCTCATTTCTTCTCTTCAGAACACAATTTTCAAATGTCAAGTTATATACCTCATTCTTTTACAAAGAAACATGTACTAGGGAAAGACAAATCTATTATTTGGAATGACAATGGAGCATTTAGAGAAAGATCTTTCTTTATCTGTCAAACATAAGTAAAGAATTTGCTGCAAAAATAAGGCAGAGTTTAATGGAAAAGTTACAACTTTGCAAAATGATGGCTTTTTCTTAGGAATTAGGCACCTACTTTCAATTACTTAAATACTTTTGTGACTTAGTAAAATTATTTCTCAGTCAATGCTCTGTCAATAGGTTTGTAAAATTTACTTAAACTGATTTAAAAGGAATTAAGTGAACAAAAAACTTTGAGATGTCCATATAAAAAAGAAACAAGGAAAAAAGGAAGGCAGGGAAGAGGGAGGAAAGGAAGGAAAAGCACCGTTGATTTGGCAGCACAAATTTTACCCTAACCGTGGGTCACCCTCCTAAGCAGAGCCTTGGCATTCATACTCTAATGTTTGGCCCTTTCCTCGGGGAAGGTCAACTTACTCTCTGGTCCAGGAGGTGAATATTACTCAAGGTTTATTCTCAATGAGTGGCACCCAAGCCAGGAGCAAGAGCATCATTTGAGAATTTTATTCAAGACCTACGGAATCTGAAACTAACGGTCTGGAGGCCGGCAATCTTGGGTTTAGCAAGCCCGCCAGATGTTTCTGATTCAGCGTAAAGTTTGAGAACCACTGACATGAGCCAATTCCAGTAGCTTTGCTCCTACCAGTGAATACTGCAGAGAGGTAGATGTAACCCAGCTGAACAATGAGACATAAGGAGAAGTCTCCTTGGGTGGGAAGAGGTGTTCTAGAATTTTTTAAAAATATGCAAAAAAGATACATGCCTCGAGTTATAACAGCAATCTGGGCTGATAGGGGAGTTCTTACACCGGAGATTGGCAGACCTGGCCTACCATGGACATTTTTTGTCATGTGAGAAAATACGCGCAATTTTTTCTAGAGCTAAACTCATAGCCAAGTATATAGTAATTATGTTCATAGGGTACACTTTAATAAAGATGGAAACTGGATTTCTTGTTAAGAAGAAAATCATATTGTTTCATTAATGCAAAATTGTTTTTTTTTTTTTTTTACAAAATCAGTTTAAAGTTAAAGGGATTATGTTTGCCAAGTACCTACTATATGATAAATTCTTCACATACCTCCTCTCTCTTAATTCACATGACAATCCTGTGTTGAAGGTGATATTTTCCCTATTCAATCTCAGAAAGGCTATGCAAATTGTTTATCACCAACCTCACTGTAATTAATCTTGTACTTTCATTTCATCAAAACAATATCACATGGCTCAGTTTAATCTTGTTATCAAGATTTATCTTCAAGATTTGACAAGTTCTTTGACATTTTGATTCATTAATTCGTACCCCCTCTAATTTACTTTCAGGGGAAAAGATGAATTCTTTAATTCTCAAATCTGGGGCCTCTGGCACTATCCATTCATCTTTTGTTAATCATGTGATGAGAAAGTGATGGGAACCCCCCCGCACACCCACTTCTTCCTTTCCATTCATGTTACAGTAAAGGACAATGGTACACATGATCACACACCATAATTCCATGCATATGTTTGACGCTATTATCTGAGACCTCAGTATCTCCTGTAACTTGCTTATAGATGTGCAATTGGAAAGCATCCAAAACGGATGTTCATTTGAAGAGTTAAAGGTTTTCAATTGAAAAGATAATTAGGTAGATAGTAAAGATCTATATGGACCTTAGAGCAAACTTATTCTAATATATTTTAATGGTAGAATTCATAATGATGAGATATATTTGTATTTTATTTTGGAAGAGAAAAATTCGAACAGAAATTAAAATATAAGTAAAAATATACAGTACTATAGATTATTTGTTAGTATGTAATCCTCTATAAATCTAAATCTGTACAACTGGACAGTAAATATAATTCACAATCCTTTTGTAAGTGGATCTGAATGATGATATCAGATCTTGATATAGAAAAGAAACACATAAAATGTGTTTGCATACACATGTTTTTGAAATAGTAACATAGTATTACTTTCTCAAATAGATTAACTCAGTTTCTACTGATATAAAATATTTGATGGAATGCTTTAAAATGTGCATATGGCTTATGAAGAGATGCGTTAAATTATGCTCTTATAAGTAAGGATATTCCTTTCTATTTAGAATTAATTGTGTATCTGTGTAATTGTGTATATCCAGTACCAAGGCTTACATGATTTTGGTTGTAGAAAACTGACAAAACTAAAATACATTTTCTTATGACTTCAAATGATGTAATGAGAGGCTGGTAAATATAAATCAAATCACTTTATATGCATCTATTTGAAGGAAGAACAAAATGAAGGAATTTCCTGAATACAGAAAATTTAAAACTATTATACATGTTATTTGTATCCATTCACTTTATCATTTCCAGTATTCTCTTGGCAGAATCTTTGGTGTTCGCTAGATATAAGATCATATCATCCGCAAACAGCAATAGTTTGACGTCTTCTTTCCCCATTTGGATACCCTTGATTTACTTCTCTTATCTCATTGCTCTGGCTAGGACTTCCAGCACTATGTTGAATTTAAAAAATAAATAAATAAAAGCATTTTAGTGGTCTTAATTAGCATCTTTAGCAGGTTCATTGAACAAGTTATGTGTTAAATATAAATAGAGTGATTTAGCGCTAGCTATAGGGTTGACATAATATCAATCATTCATTCAACGAGCATTCACTGAGTGTCCACCATGTGCCAATAACTGTGCTATGCATTTTATATATAAAAGTGAACAAGGCAGATCTAATCTCTAACCTCATAGAGCTTAGAATCCAGTAGAAGTAATGGATTAAAGACCAATCAAATAAGAAAATTTGTTAACTGTGGCAAGTACTAAAAATTATCAAATGAGTTGTTAAGATAAGGAATAATTAACGAGGGATGCAAAGGAAGCAAGAAAGATCAGGTGCTAGGGAGACACTGTCCTGTGTCCCTGAGGGAATAGAAGGATGTATCATTCTGCCAGGTGCAGGAAATGTTGTCTGACAATAGCTCTCAGCTGATAGACCTTTCCCCTTGGCTGCAAAGAGCCTCCTCACCAAGTCCACACCCCCTTCCTGGGGCAGCCTGTTCATTTTAGAAGCGTAAAGGACTGCTCTTCTCACCCCTCCTTGGGACAGGCCCAAAGTTCCATACCAGCTTCAGAGCCACCCTGAGGATCCGCTGTGGTCCCGTCACCACTGTTCCCCAGCCCTACTTCTCCCCCTGACCTAGGCTGCTTGGCTCATTCCCCCATAGGTGTGTACTCCCTAAAACACTTCCTGTGTGTTTACATCTCAGAATCTGCTTCCCAGGCACAAAAACTTCAACATCCACTGTCCCTGGCAGTCACTTTAGGGAATCTACCCTGTCAAATTAAATATCATAGCAAAAAGTCCATGGATGGAAAACAGATGATGGAAACTTTACTCAGAAAGCAATGTAAAAAAGGCTGGGAAGTCATAATATTGCATTCTCTAAATATATGTACATATATATAAAATACATACATACATATATATATAAAAATATTAACAATCCTAGGTGCTGGAAGAAAATACTGGAGTTTATTTGGAAAACTTTGAACACAAATTATAACAAATAGCTCATTAAATAATATGCTAAGGCATTTGCGATTTATTTCATAAGCAAGAGAGTACCACGTTTTTGAGGAAGAAACAAAATATTCACACCAGGGATTCAATGATAAATCTGATAAAAAGTGGAGGAAATGAGGCTTCATTTCAAATAGATTTCATTTCAAATAGAAAACTATTACAGTGGTCAAGGTGAAAAATTATGAAATAATGAACTGGGGTAGACAGATATACATAAATAAGAGTGGGAAAATATTAGAGACATTTATTTGAGGAAAGTTTCACAAATACGTAGTTAGTTCAAGGTAAAGAATAAGTCAAAATTAAATTTTTTTCTATAAGATTGGCAAATGTTGCTTAAATTATCCCAGGCAAAAACAATGGTCAAAGAGACAAGTTTGAGAAATGAGAAAAGGTCATGAGTTCAAATTTGCCATATCGATCTGAGGTTTTCATAGGCTATCCATGGGCATATTTTTGTCAAGAAATATGAATTCCCATCTGAAAGTCTGAAGATGAGGAGTTAGTTTCTGGAAGTGCATATGTAGAAGTAACGTTTCAATATGTGTATAGTAAGTATGGTGAGCTGAAGCCTAAAAATTGAAAATCAAATATTGGTGTATGCCTTTGTACTTATTCAATGCCATATATAACTAAGAAATTGACCATAAAAAATTTGCTGAGTGTCCACTAATGTCTTATCTAATCAGTTACATTAACATGCCAAATAAAATTCAAGCTTTGAGATGATACAAGAAAATTTTACTAATTTTAACTTCTAAGTTCAGATTCCTTATCTGTAAAAATGAATGTCATGGCAACTTCACAGATTGTAACCTTTAAACGATATAATATGTGTGAATCACTTTGTGATACATGAATTAAGCATAGCAGAAGACTGTCTAGAATAGATTGTTTGGTTTGTTCATTCTTATCAAATGTGATAACAAGGCTAGGTGTTAGCAGTCCAGAGTAGATAGAGCATCCCAGCAAATGCTATCAGGAACAAAGCTCTTTTCATCTTTCTGCTCTGCCGTCCTTAGGTCATATGTGGGCTTTCTCCTTATTCTAGCTGTTTTATAATCACAACGTATCTGACAAATCTTGCCTGGGCTGAGAACGGGAAGGGAAGGAACAAAGATAAAGGCGTTTTTTTTCCCAGTGAGACTTTGCCTTTTTGTTGGTAAGATAACCACACAAGACCATGCTATAGGAGAAAAAAAATGATAAAGAGAAAAACATTGCACATAGTACCGGACAGGATATGTAAAAATATATTCAAAGATAGATATATTGTAAACAAACTGAGAAACAACAAAGGCAAAGATAACTTACTAAAGAACAAATAGATTGGGAGGAAAAGAAACCACAAAGAAATGAACTAATAGTTGATTTATAATCTACAACAATAAGAAACCTTATTAAATGAAATAATATCTTCAGTTGCTAAAGAATAAAAGAAGTCAACCTAGAACTCGAAACACAGCTCAACTAGTCAATGAGAGGCAGGAAAAAATCATTTTTGGTGTTATTCAGAGGCAAGATTCTTCTTTTGATGAACAAACTCTGACAGGATATTCTTCAGGAATTCACCTGTTTAGGGTTCTTTTATTTCATCAAATCCTTTTCTGCCTCAGAGTAGTCAGACAGGGTTTTCCATCTCCCTATAATGAGGTTTCACAACCCTACAGTTGTAACTCCTAATAATCACTCAGGTCCTGTTTTAAATATTATTTCTTTTGAGATGCTTTCTTGATTACTTAAATGTGAATTATGATTCATAGTATCATTTTCCAATATCTTTCATAGGACCTGTTCATTTCTTTCATAACCTCACATGTTAGAATGTGTAACTGTTTATGCGTTTATGTAAGATTCTTTTTTCTAGTAGTCAATAAATATTTAATGTGTGTGTGTGTATATATATATACACACACACACATACATACTCACACACAAAGATAGTGAAAACAGTTTAGAGTCATCTGTAAATGTGAAAATTTACCTAACTATTCTCAGGTCAATAAAAAATTAGAGTTTTGGAAATAATAATGGCAATACTATAAAACCTTGGAGATACAGTCAAAGCTGTTACTGCAGAAAAGGACTCAATTTAACCACGTGTGTGTGTGTATGCATAAAACAAGGATTCAACTCAAATTGTTAGCTAAAGTATATCAACATTGTCTGAGGAGAATAGAGGCAATGAATTATTAAAGATAAAAATAATCTATTAAAACAAACACAAAAATATTATTGATGAAGAATTGGTCTATTAGAAAACAAGCAGAACATTATAAATTTTTAAAAAATGAGTAACCAAAGTGTTTGTACCCCCATAATATTCTGAAATAAATAAAAAAATAAAAAAATAAATAAAAGTGAGCTAACCTAATGAAGAAAGGAACAACTTGAAAATATACAAAATTTAAAATGAATTAACATTGACATCAGGTTAATAAAACGAAAGCTTCTGTTAAGCTTTGCCTTTAGGTGAGACACTGTGACTAAAGTCTCACTGATGGAATGTGGAAAAAAGTGATTTATATTTCTTCCAACTCTGGCAAGTAAACATTCCAAGTGAAAGTCCATTATGTCTCTCTTCCTTATGTATGCGCCTAAAACTAAAGGACTACAAGATGATGAAGCTGAAAGTTGAAAAATACATATCCCTGAGTTACTGCATGGAGAAGTAACACAAAGGGAAGCCTCCTCACTGCACTAACCAAGAAATGAGCAAGAAATTCACTTTTATTGTGTTAGTTGTAAAGATTTGGAGCTTGTTTGTTACAGTAATCCATCCTTTGTAATAGACTAGCACAATAATATTAGGTTAAACCATATCAACATGCTTAAAAACCAGTTTTGATTGATGAACTCACTGGCAATTTTAGTACACATCAAAAGCTACCAGTACTGTATTTGTGTGGTATCCATTTTCAAATAACTGTATTCTACAAAAAAAAAAAAAAACAAAATGAAAAAATGTCTTTGTCTCTCCAATACACCACAAGAGCTATGACGATGGGGCTTTTTGTATTCCTTTTAACTGTGTAGTTCAGTAAGTATATAAGATAGTACCTTGAACATTGAAGTTGTTTAAAATATGATAAATGAATGCATGAATATATTTACAATATTTCTTGTTGCTTGCTTAAGCAAATAATAAAATGTGTTTGTGATTCTAGACTGCTTGCAGGCTAGATTACAGGGTATATGGGCAAAAGGAACAAGGGATTTCTTCAGAGAGAGAGAAGCAAGTCAGCATGGAAGCAGTAATTTGAAAGCAGTAAATAAAGGACCGGGTACTAGGTAAATTATAGCAGAATGACAAACATTATATTAGTTTTATTTTCAAACACCATATTCATCAAACAATTTTTCTAAGGATGATTACTTCTCAAATTTGTCCATACATCATTTAGTATTTTTCCTAAAACATCGATTATTTTTTAGGTTTTTAAACTAAAATCACTCTTCTTACGTTTTAATCAATTCTCAATTTCTATCAATTCTCAATTTTTTCTAACTTTAGAATTACCTTAAAATACATTTTAAAGTCTGTGACTATCTGCAATTACTCGAAATAATTATTATTTTTCAGCGTTCAAAATATAAAAATTTCTAAATTTTTTTAGTAAAAGAATGAATTAGGGTTTTTCAAATAAATAAAAAGAAAAAATGTATTGTTTAAACTTTGTCCTTTGTGTATGTATCATTTAATTGATCACAACTTCTGAAATTACTATTAAATATTGAGATCAAAACATTATTTGTTTACTGTTATATATCAACTGCTCTTTATTTTTTTCATGTTCTGGAGTTAATTTGATAGATGTAAAACACTATCTTTGTGGAAAAAATATTTTGAGACAGATGTCTGGGGAAGTATATACTTTCTTACACATATTTTCTGTGGATAGGCTTTCATTAGAAAGTCAAAGACTGGAAGATAGCATTGACATAAGATGCCCCTGGAGTTGACTTACTGGAGGATAAGGATGTTACAGGCATGTAAGAGCTCTTAATATAATTTTTTAAAGCATTAAGTATTGAAGAAAAGAGGGAGGAGAGAGTCAGGTGGCTACATTTTGGGCAAACTGTGTAAAGATCTTAAAATCCTGGTATAAACAGAACTTAGGAAAATCAACAAGAAAAAATCAAACAACCCTATTAAAAAATGGGCAAAGGACATGAACAAAAACTTTTCCAAAGAAGACAGAATGATGGCCAGCAAACATATAAAAAAGTGCTCAACTTCTCTAATCATCAGGGAAATGCAAATCAAAACCACAATGAGATATCACTTAACTCCAGTGAGATTGGCTCATATCAAAAAATCCCCAAATAACAAATGTTGGCGGGGATGTGGACAGGTAGGAACACTCATACACTGCTGGTGGGACTGCAAATTAGTACAACCTCTATGGAAAAGAATATGGAGATACCTCAAAGAATTAAAAGTAGAATTACCATTTGACCCAGCAATCCCACTACTGGGTATTTATCCAAAAGAAAAAAAGACATTTTATAATAAAGACATCTGCTCTCGAATGTTCATAGCAGCACAATTCACAATTGCAAAGTTGTGGAAACAACCCAGGTGCCCATCAATACACGAGTGGATCAATAAAATGTGGTATATGTATACCATGGAGTATTACTCAGCAATAAGGAACAACAATGAATTAACACATCTGGTATTATCCTGGTTGGAGCTAGAACCCATTCTTCGAAGCGAAGTGTCACAGGATTGGAAAAACAAGCATCACTGGTACTCACCATCAAACTGGTACTAACTGATGAACACTTACATCACACAGGGCAATAACATTCATCTGAGGGCGGGCGGGCGGGAGGGGGGTGGAAGGGATGGGAAAAACTCTCACTGAATGGATGTGGGGAGCACAGTTTGGGAGACGACCACGATTGTGGCTCTGACACGGGCAGAACAGGGGCAATGTGTATGGCCAAAGTGTTGTACCCCCATGATATTCTGAAATTAAAAAAATAAATTAAAATAAAAATAAAAATAAAAAAAAAAGAAAAAAGAATAGAACAAAAAATGCCAGAATGAATTTCACCTAGTAAGGTAAAAATTGTTTCGTGAAACTTTTGTTGCAGGTGGGCATGTACGTGTGTATATTGAGTCACAACGTAAAATATATTTCTTACTGTGTCACAGCCAAAAAATTAAGCCACTGAATCAGACACTAGTTGCCATGAAGGCACTTATTAGCCATCTAGCAAATATTTGTTGAATTGAATACATTTGTATGTGCACTTGTGGATTTACTCAACAAATACTTACAAAGACTGTGTACACAACATTGACCACAGCAATCCATCATTTAAATTTTGTGAAAATGTAGTACATCTGCAGGCTCTCAAAAAAAAAAAAAAATCCTGGTATAAAAAGATTAAATCTAATTTTTGTTCTTAATGGTGGGAGGGGAGCATAGAAAGTCAAGGAAAACATGGATCAAGAGAGTGAAGTGTACATAATTTCTAAAAGAAAAAATAATTTTCGTCTCCCTTGAAGAGGTAATGGCAGAAATAGAGAAACTAGTAAAGAGAAATTACAATACGGTTGATTCAGTTAACATGTTTTTATCTGCAACTAACAGGAAAAAACAAATAAATAAATAAGCAAGAAAATGTTTTATCTTACATAATAAATTCAAGGTTAGAGTGACTTCATGGTTGATTAATTTGTCAGTTCAATAACCCTGCCAAGGACTGGGTTCATATTTCTGTGTTGAGAACTTGGGTGTCTGCATTATTCTTTTACAAAACTTGGGTGCTCCTCCCTGGAGGGTGATTATACTGCTTCTGCTTTTGAACTCAGGTATGGCTATGTGACTTTGTACAATGAAATTCAGTAGAAAAGATGTTCATTTCCAGGCAGTTGAATGGTACAGTTTGACCATGCCCTCTTTTTTCTGCCTTTACAATTGTGTTGAAATGAAGCTTTTGTACCCTTGGGTCCCTCTGTCACTTTGTGTCATTGGAAGGACATGTAGGGTGAGCAAGAAATTACTTCGTTTTTTGAAGCCACTGTGATTTTCAGGTTTATTGTTACTATAGCACAACCCAGCCTATTTGAACCAATAAACTCTTCTAGTGTGTGGGTTTTTCTTAAGCTAGAAATCACATGTTATTATGACAACCTCAAGGAGAAAAAGCAAATTCTCGTCTTGTTTCCCATTTCCTAAAAGTGAAAAAAAAACATTCTAGTAGCTCTCCAGGACTTTACTTCATGTTGAAATGGCTAAAAATGTGCCCTATGTTAATGCTTAAACCCATCATTGATCACTAAAATGAGCCTACTAAACAAATTAGTCTAATAATTAGGTTTAGGGGCTGAGGATGGCCCCGTAAGGAAGTGTAGGGTAGCATGATAGAGCAAAAATATATGAGAAATCAGGGTTCCATCAAGAAAGGGAAAGTGGACAAGGGGATGGACACTGATCAGTCACAAATGTCTGTTACCCAAGAGACCATTTCTCTGTGCTTCCTCCCTTCCCTCCTTGCTTCTCTCTCATCTTCCCTGATTCTATCTATTCACTCATTCAACAAGTATTTGTGGGTGACCAGCTATGTAACTGTGATGAGCACCAAGGATAGAGAGGTACCATCAACCTGTAGGCTAGTTTTCAGACAGAAACAAGGGAGAAAAAAAGAAAACTTAGGTATTCCAGTTGGCAAGGGTCATGTCAGAGGCAAGCTAAGGAAGCATGAGAGTAGAAGGCAATATTTCCCAGAGAAAGAGACATTGAATCTGGAATTTGAAAGTTGAGTAAAACTTCCTATACGAAGTGGAACGATTGAGAGAATGTATCTGCAGGCAGAAGTAGCAGCATGTGCCAAGACCACGAGTGAGAAAGAGCATGATGCATTGTGGAGGTACCTGGATTACAGTGAATGTGAACGTGTGTGTGTGCATTTGTGCATGTCGGCTTGGTGCGTGCCCATGAACTTAGTTATATTCATGGTCAATATAGAGATACAGCAATTCTAGTTATATAAAAATAAGTATTGTGACTCAGTTACAAAAAAAATTCGTAAATATAAAATTCAAATTTTTATATTTGATATCACAGGTTCTCAGATTATGGAAATGGATCATAAATAAGACTATTTCTGAGGGCCAGTCTCTCCTTTAAATCCTAATAACTTACTGACTTCATTATCATCTTCTATAGCCTTAAACAAAACTTTATTTTCTGTTGTAACTATTACAAACTGAAGTGAGAGAACAAACAGGAAGACTGTGCTGATAATGTCTCTGACTAGTTTTCTAGTCATAGCAGTGAATCATAATTCAGGTGTGTGCGCATGTGCATATGTGTGTGTAATATGGCTCTCTGGGAACAAGGCACTGATTTATATATATATCAATAATGTCATATCACTAATAGACTATGAATTAAAAGTACCTAAATAGGCTATGCTAAGTTAGAATAAACATAGCTCCAATCTTCACAATACACATTTTATCATTTTAACCCAGGAGAAATTAAGATATCCATGATTGTAAAGATTTTTTTCTACTATATTAAAGGTAAAAAATAATATCACCTATCTCAAAGGGCTGTTGTACATACTAAATGTATATTTTTTCATAAGTAGTAGATTTTATTATCCCTGATAATTTATTGCAAAATGAAAAAAGCTATTTTCCACAAAGTGAAATTAAAGAATACCTAATATATAATATAGTATGCACATAATGCTTTTTGTTTAATACATTTGTTGTTTAATACAAATGCATTTGTTGTTTAGTACATAGGCAATTTTATTATTGCTATTACTGTAAGTATAAACTATCCTCTCTATGCCTCGATTACTGACTGCACATATCCCTTTGGAGGGACTCAAAAAGAAACATATTTAATAGAGATTGACTATGTATAAGTTCTTTGTTGAATGAATAGAATTGCATTTCATGAATTTCTTTTTTTACAATTCTCACAGAGCATGTACTACATCAATAGGGAAGAAACAAATACTCTTTTTCACTAATCTCAAAGAAGTCTACCTGCTATAGTCATGCAAAAGACCCATTTGAGTTTATACATCATTCTGATACATTGCTAGGTGCTGGTGCTAAGTGTAAACCAAACAGTCACTGTTTCTACCCGCATAGACCAAGTCACAGGTGCAGGCAACTGAGTAAGTAAGAGAAGCAGAGTGTGGGGAGTGCAAGGGTTTGTGTAATAGGAGCACCGTTAAAGGCTACAAAAGACAGACATGAAAGACGTGGGAAATCTTAGATATTCATTAACCATAAAACTTACCCCAGAGCTTTGCATCTTAAAACAAAAACAGAAACTTCTTTTGATTCCATTCCCTGTTTAAGCTACAGCCTATATCTGCGTCCCTTCAAAGCAAACCTTTCTAAAATAATCTTTTATAGTTTCTTTACCATTTCTCCATATCTAATAAATTCTTTCTCTTTCTGTTATTGCTCCTTCACATAATTTCAGCAAAACTGTTCTTGTCAAGGTCATTAATGGCTTCTGGATAGTAAACTGCATTGCTAACTTGAACTCTCAACAATGTTTATTATTTTATGAGGATTACAATTTATATATATATATGAATATATATATTCACATAGGTGTATATATACAGTTATATACATATTACATTATATATAATTAGATTGAATACTGAGCTCCAGGCTTATATATCCAACTATCTAATTACTATCTACATTTGGATGTCTAGTAGACATCTTACATGTAACATGATATATTCAACTGATAATTCCAGTGACATAGAAAAGTTAACCAACACTGCTTTTTGCTATAAGCACATAGAAATGTCATTACAACCTAAGAAAGTAAGAAATAGGACCAAGATTTAAGCCTTAACATTTAGTGGTTAGGTTTTACTGCTCACATTAGTACAGAACATGTGTAAGTAAAAAATGCAAGCTTGTTTCTGCCCACATCAAAATATAAAATAAATTACCCTTGTTAAAAAAAAAATCAAAACTCACACAAGGGCAAGCACTGATATGGAGGCCAGGAACCAGAGTAATTGCCAAAATGGAAAACGAACCTAATCACCAAGTGAAACCCTTGGAATATAGAGTGGAAATAAACCAAAACTGACCTAAGAGCTCAGAGTACACAGGCCCACAGAAAAATCAATCTGATGGGAAAGCTAAATGAAAAACAACGTTTCAAACCATAAGAAGTATCGATTCAATGTTAGGGGAGTAAACAAACACAACAGGAAAATTAGCATCCTAAAATTTTAAGCTACAGCAATCTGAAAACGACACAAAACAATCATAATATCATTAAATGATAAAAGGACTATAAATTATAATAAATTAATAATAAACCTTGAGAATATAAAGGGCAGATTTGGAAAAAAAACTATAACTTTTTGAAAAGCCACACAATATTCTATAAATTAAAAGATCAATGGATGAATGAAATTGAAGCATAGATGCTATTAAAGAGTAAATTAACTATCCAATAGATCAAAATTAAATTATACAGAATGCAGAAAAAAGTTCTGAAAAAAAGTATAGTATGATAGAAGGATTAACAGACAGATAATGAGGTCCAGACATCCACATTCAACAGTCTATTCAATACGTACACTACAATAATATTTTATAATTACACAACAGCCAGCTCTGGAGTAACAGTCACTACTTTCTCCAATATTTCTTTGGCCACAACTCAGACACATGGTCACCTATAATAAAGAGTGACTGGGAAATATACTGTGTGTCGAGAAAGATGAGGAAATAGATTCAATATGCACCTTTCAATTCTCTGCCAAAAGAACAACCAAATTATAATAGTAAGAATATAAAAAATATAAATTAAAAATTGAGAAATTTGATCTACTATAAAATATATGTGTAGATGTAAGGTTGTGTCTCTATACCTCCCAAACAAGAGCCAATGAAAAATGAACATATTCTCTTTTTAAGTATACAATGAATATTTACAAAATTGACGTGTCAACAAATTCCATCAAGTTTCCACTTCAACAAATTAAAAGAATTATAGATGACATTTGTAATCAAAAAGCAATTAAAGTAGAATTCAATTTTTTAAACATAGTTTAAAAATTCTTCAGAAATTTATATGAGTTAAAGGAAATAACAATGAAAAGTACAAACAAAAGTCCTACACATACACTATGGTAGTCAGCTAGACTGGTGTTTAGAGAGCAATTTACAGCACTAGATATATTTATTAAATAAAATAAAGATTGAAAATAAATGAGTTAAACTAGCATGAAACTTGAGGTAGTGAAACAGAGTAGATTTTTAAAAACCTGGGAGCACAAAAAATACTTATAAAAATAATGAAAATGAAGAGAAAAAATGGTTCTTTAAAAATTACATATGTATTTGATAACACACTAACAAGACTGATTAGAAAAAAAGGACAGAAGGAAAAACCAAATGATGTGAGGAACGGTTATACATAGATATTTACAAAATTATTTGGGAATACTATTAAGTACATTATGCTAACATATACATAAAAGACATAAAAATGGACAATATTTTTAAAAAATAACAGCAAAAACTGAACTGAGAAAAACTGGAAAACTAGAATGAACCAATGACCATTTAAAAGTTGAACAAAAAAGGCTTAGAAAATATTTTAGACAAGTTTCACCAAACCTTAGAAGAATAGATAACTTTCTCTTATTTAAATTATATCTATAGCAATTATATTTAAAATACACTTATTTTATATATAACATATAAATATAAGATATAATGTTATAAATATTTATGGGTATAAAATATTCATAAAGTTATATTTAAATATATCCCCAGCACAGGGTGGACATATGCTGTGGGAATGTCAATTTTCCTAAACACCTGGGAGAACAATCTGACGACATCTGTCAAATCTGAAATGGTCCATACACAGCAGTTCTGTTTACTGGAAATATAACCTAGAAAAATGTACTACATTCTTTACAAGGATTTTCATATGGCACAGTTTGCCAACTGACTAAATATATACACTCATCGATAGGGAATTGAAAAATAAGCCCACAGAGGTTTCTATAACATTTAAGGTGAATGCATTAGATTCACATTTACCAATATTCATACATTTGTAAAATAATTTTTGTAAAAAGCAAGTTGCAGAATTATGTAGGAAAATATCAGTCATTTAAAATTTACATAAAGTAGTAATATACTGTCATGAGTACACTAATACGTAGTAAAAGAGTAAAAACATGCATAGAAAGCGTATTCACCACTATGCCTCTTCAGTTTGAGGAAGGAATGAAATGAAGGGGCATTTAGCTGTAACTGTGTATGTCTCTCTTAAAAATACATAAAGGATATGTGACAATCTGTCATTATAGTTAAATCTGGGTGGTGGATATACCTTCATGTATGTTTTATAATTTTCTGTATTTCTAACTTTTTGAAACATTTCATTCATTTTTAAACACTAAATTCAACCAAAACAGAGGTTTCAAAATTCATCTCAAAATTGTTTTCCACCTATTACTCACAGCTTTGATTCTGACTCATACTTGACTCCTTGCTTTATGTTACTCGTACATCCAATACTGGAAAAACCCTGTTGATCCTATCTTCTATGTATTTGCAGGAAAAAATATACTATTTGCAGAGCATATGGTCTCCACGTTCCCCCATCTCCAATGCCCCCTCCCTGTTCAAGGCGCCATGTTCTTTAAACTGGGCCACTCAGAGCTTCTGATCTCTACCCTGACTTCTCCCCATTCCTGTCTCCACACAGCGGCCCAAGTGAACTCTTGACACAGATAAAGTTACGCCTGTTTAAAACTGTTCAATCATTTCTTATTATTAGTGTGATGGCACCCAGACTCCTCGAGGCCTGTGAGACTCTGCACACTCTTGCTCCTGACCCTGTTCTGTCTCCTCTCTGTCCCTCCCACTGGACTCAGCTCCCCTGCTGCTCCAGCCTCAGGCTCCGGCAACGCCACTTCCTTTCACTCTGCCCTGAGATCAACACTTGGCCCCTTATTTCTTTATTTTGTTTCATCTGAACTCTTACTAACGGTTTTCCCTATCTAAATAAACAATAGATGAATAAACAGGTAAGATAATCATTAGACAAAGTGTTTCCGTTGCTAATTATCCATCATATCTATCACATAACTTGTTTAATTTTCTTCATACCCTTTTACTATCATACGATCTTGCATGTTTATTACTTTATTTGTTTTTGCCTTTCTGCCACACTCCCTTCACAGCCTGCTACAATGCATATTTCACAAGAAGACAGGGGCTTTTTCTGTCTTGTTCACTGTTTATAATATAGTGATAAATAAAGTGTTGACTGACTAACCAACCAACTGAATGAATGGGTGAGTGAATGAATGCAATGGATGAGTAGGAATCGGCTAGGCTTTGGGTATAGGAGGAGCCTTCCAAGGAAATGAACAGCATCAGGCTGTGAAAAGAGGAAACCCATAGGGTAGCCTCTATTGAAAGTGCAGCAAGAGATAGACTGAAGCGGAATTATATGCAGGTAAGATATTGATCTGGATAAGAGAGCCGACCAAATGGAGCAAGGAATACTTAAGGCATGTTACAGAGATTAACTTTTTCCTGAGGTCAGAAGAAAACTAAGGAGTTACCATCATAGCGATAATCAGGATGGACTTGTGCTCTAGAAGGTCTTCTAGGTACAGCCAAGGTTCAAAATGTTCATTGGTCCCATCTCCAGAGATTCCCCTCTCTGGGCGTAGAAGGTGACACATGAATCGTTCTGTGTTAAACATCCCCCATGTGACGCTATCATGACAGCAAAGGCTGAGAGCCCCTAGGCCCAAGTAAAAAGTGGAGGAGGCAGAAATGGCATGTGGAGTCCAGACAGAGGCTACTGAGGTCCTTAAGAGATGACTCTGACCTTCCCTTGAGCTCACTGTCAATATATTTCTTTTTTGGATTGGCTTAAAGGTAGTGGTCAGAATGGCAAATAGAATTAAGACCATATTCCTTCATTACTTGTGTGAATGAAACAATGAGTAGGCATGACGAAAGTTTCCAGGGCCCTCTTCTGTCTAATAGAATCCAAAGGAAAGGTCCAAACTCCTTTCCAATGCAATTCTTTAGATTACTTAAAAGTCTATATGTAGTGGCTTTTGGTTATTTCCTTTTAGTCAGAGACCCAAAGGAAAGGGAAAAGAAAAAGAAAAAAAAATCAATATATTCTAACTGGCAAAACTAAGGTCTCTAGATTGGTGTTCAAATGTACCTGGAAATGTTGCAGAGAAAAATTACAGGGCCTAATCAGCCAGGTTATATTCACTTTCACATCATATTTATGTATGTGTTTCTATATCCTGAGTCTGTCTCATCATATGTATAGCATGCATAGACGTAAATTAGTTCTTATAACGTAGGCTAAATAAAAATAATGTATCTTTAGACTTGTTTTCTTTAATAGAATGCATTAATCACCAATTAAATCTACAAATAACATAGTTCTATAACAGTAGGCAATACATTTTCATGAATTATAAAATATATCCTGACTCTGTGGAATACTTAAAGGTTACTAAAGAATTGCAAATATGACTATTAATCCTACAGCTAAACCATAGCTATAAGTAACAAACATAATTTAGTATTCATGCAGCCTTTTGTGTCTCTAGAGAACATACACATATTAAGTCAAGCCATTAATGGTTAGTCACCAAAATTGTAGACAGAATCTCAAGTTCTTTTTCTATTTTCCACGCCCGCCTGGGGTAGAGAAAGTGAGAAAAGTGACTCATATGCAGTGGGGAATGCATTCCTCCCACGCAGTTTTTCTTAGAGCAATGCACACTTAGCTAAATAATGCTTTATAACTAAAGTCTCCAACATTCTCTCTACCCACACTCAGTACCCTGTAATTGCACAAAGCTACAAATGTTCAGAGAAAATACTTTATGTTGTTGCTGAAAATGCTTAATTTCATTTGACAAGTAAGGAATTTTACAAGTCCCCCCATGCAGCCCCTTGTATATGAAAGGGGTTCTGAACAGAGTGAATTCTCCTGATAGGTAAAGCTATTGCTTTTGCTCATAATGTGGGAGAAATAATAATTTAAGTAAAACATATTGAGTTTTGCAGACCCAATGTCCAAACAATTTCTACTTTTTTTATGTAAGAGAAAGAGCAGAAGGGCCAATATAGGAGGTAATAGGGAGGTGGTCAGAAAGGCAAATGGAAACAAGACCATGTTATGTGTTCATAAAAATTCATAAGAAGTAATGCAGCAGCCAAGACCAAGATATACAAAGGAAAGAAAATTCATACGACAGAGAATAAAATAATCTAAAAAATGAAAATATATTACTAAAAATATTGATAGAGAAATAGTAAAAAAGACACTCTCATACACTACTGAAGGAAAATGTAAATTTTCATGATATATTTGGGGGAGAGGATGATTTACCAAAATGTATCAATAGTTCTCAAATCTTTTTTATAAAATACCAAGATATATACAAAAACTTTATGTTCAAAAATACTCAGTCAACATTACTTACTAGTAATGCTAGTTAATATTGGAAATAACCTATATGATTGGACCCTTATTTAATAAACTATAATTAATACTTACAATAGAACATTATAAACCTTTAAAACATGTGGGAAGAATTTTGATGACCTGAAAATCACGAGTCTAATGTAATGTTGAATAAAAAAGCACAATGGACAATCTTATGTACATAATTATTCCAGTTATGTAGGTATTCTCCATGCACACACAAACACACACAACAACACGATACACAAGATCCCTAAGATGCACAAAATATAGGATTTTCATTTTGTCTAGCTTTACCTACGATCTCAGAATGAGAAGAATGAATCCTTATTCTCTACACCTTCCTAAACAAGAAGGCACAACAAACAAATAAATGATGACCAGAAAAAAAAATGAAAAGGTGGGGGACAGGGAAGTCTTGCACCTTTGGTGTGCTCACCCCAAAGGTGTGCTAGAGGAGGAGCACATGTTCACAAGGAGACACTGGAAAGGCCTGTTTTCTGGGTCACCTCCTCTTCCCCTGGAAACAGAGGGGGATTCTCTCCCTCACATGAAGCCAAATGCAGGGGGCTCTAGGGAACTACCCAAAGATCTTACCATGTGTCACCAGGAGCTTGTGGGACAGAGTGGTGCCTCATTCACATATAAAGAGGAAAAGTAGCCTGTTGCTACAGAGCAGGGAGATGGGGCTTCAAGGGTAAATGCCTGCAATTTCAGTTTTGGGAACAAGAACGTATGAATGATTGAGATGATCCATGAGTGGTCCCTGTAGAGAAGAGGTAGACTTGCATCATTCAAAACAAACAAACAAACTCCACTCAAAAACTCAAGAGGATCAGTTGGATGGGCAAAGTGATATCAACAGAAGAATTCTCCACGGACGGGGCTTTGGGAAGAACTCCAGGGTGGAAGGTGGAATGGGCAGCTTGAAGAAGAGAACACATGGGACAAAGAGCCAGTGCCAGAGCCCCTGGTGACCAGTAGAGAACCCATAACCGACACAACCGTGGCAGTCCACAAGACTTTCCTTCCATTTCCCCCGAGCCGCCCACCAGCTCCAGCTCTGAGCAAGCGGGAGGCAGCCTAGCCAGCAAGGCAGAGGGAGGGAAGTGGGACAGGAGTGAAGCAGCACACACCGCGCTCCCTCCCTCCCTGGGACAGGCCAGACTGGAGAGTGAAGCAGCTCTGGACCGGGACAGACACTGAAACTGATAATTCATGGGACTAGATTTCCTGACCACTGATATAACAGACCATTATTGACATCCAATAATAATGGAAAAAGCTCTGTGCTATTCCTAGATGTAACCAGGAATGAAAAAGAAAGGAACTTGTTCTAGGTTAGCTGTATGAAAAAGATACAACTGTTTCTCAACTTGTTCGATTAACCAAACATTTTAAAATGTAGAGATTTTTTTCCTATGGCTATTAGAAGGTGGTTATATTTTACTTGGTATGTTACTCTTAATTTTTAAAGTATTATAGGAGAGCAAGAAATCCAATATATTTATGTAGGAACATGCCAGTCTTTCAAAGGGAGCCAATAATTCCAAATGATCCAAAAATGTAGAGAAGTCTAAAAACTGAAACATGTGGGTTGTATCTGACACATAGGCATTCTTCAGTGAATTATGAGAGAAGACTTTCATAGCAATGGAATAAGATAGAATGTGTGTTTCCAAGAATTAAACAGTGCCATGTAGTAAAGAAGAGTACTCAGTAAGCACAGTGTAAAGAGTTAGGGACAGATACGGGAGGAGGTAAGAGGAACAACAGCCTGACCAGGGGCAAAAAAATTATTCAAATTGCAATAACTTGATAAAGAATGATCAAGGGTCTTAATATGATATGAGCCATCCACAGAATAAAACACCTAAGTTGTGGTATTAGTTATCTTTTGATAGATACCCACAAAAATGTTCTTCTAACTCTTCCCACTCAAGTGCAAAACCTATCTGATTTTCATATTTGCCAAACTATTATAACCCCACTGTCCTCAGGATAGAATGGCACACTGATTCTTCCACATAAATAATATTGAAACATGTTAGTGGATAGTGGCAATTAACCCCAAAATATCTTCAGTGACCTAATCATGAAGATTTTACTCTCAGCTATATCATTGATTCCAGTGCTGTCTTTCTCAGGTATTGTATTTTCAAGTTTATGTCTGTTGTCTTGGTGTAATTCTCAATAGTGCCCCCTTCCATTCTTAAAACTTTTTTGGTTTAGAGATGATAAATAATATGTGCACTTTAATCATGAACCACGTCAAATGCTATCTACACTGTAAGTTTTAGTCTTTCCTTCACTTTATCACTTGAGTAATTATTTTATACTTTTCTCATGGCTTTTGTCATGCTCCACTATACTAGTGATTTGAATCTCCATCCTTATCCCTGTGCTGTTGGACCCCCTGCTTATTTGCTCTCAGATCTACCCCTGCCCATTTCCCACTCTCTGTTGTGTTGCAGGGAAATCCATTTCCCAGGGCCCCTGGCCAGTTGGCTTCCAGGTCAGTTTAGCCAACAGGAGATCCTGGCAGAAGACTGCAGGGCAGGTGGAAGGGAGATTCCAGAGCAGTTCTCCTCCTGCTGCCTAGAGCTGCATCTCCACTGTGGGTCTATGTCCTATGTAATAGTCCTTTCCTTTGAGAAGGAAAGCATCAACAGTAGTTCTAGTTCTTACCACACAGCTCTAGCTACATGATCTGGCAACACTCTTTCATACTGTTGTCTCTCTCCACCCTGGTAGCCTCTTCCTATCATTGCGAATCTATGGGTTACCCAACAGCAGTCTACTTAGCTTCCCAGCTCTTCCATTGCTTGTATTAAATCCCCTCTGTTTGTAGACTCAGAGTATTTTCTATTTACTTAACTAGAACTTGACTTATATAGAATGTATGTTTCATGAGGGAAGTGGTTTTTCTCTTGGTCATATTTGTATCTGAGTTTCTATAGTGTATATTAAGTGTAGATGATATTTCAAAAGAAGTATATCAAATTTAAAATACAAATGGATGTAGAAAAGATTGAAAAGGGTTTCTTTCTATCACATTGAATTCAAGCATTCCTAAAAATATTGTGTAATTTGTTAAGAAAATATCATCCCCCAAAACTTTACTCTTCCATGAAATATAAAAATTCACCATCATTTTTGACAGAGCACTTGCTTTGGGAATAAGATGAGAGATTGCAGGTATACAAATTGACTGGACCTCTCAGCCTTTTATTTTCTGTTCAAATAAAGCTAAAATATAGAACCACAAAGCTAACTGAGTTCTTTAACCTGATCTGAGAAAGAGTATATATTATTCACAAACTCAGGTTATCTCTAGAGCATAGGAACTAGACCCCTATTCATAGCATTAATTAAAATTTAATTCTCTAGATGGCTTCCATATTCAGAAATCAATATCTATTACCTAATTAAATTATCAAAACTATTATATAGGTCAACATTAACCAGTGCATTAAAGTGCTCTCATGGAGAGTCTGGAAATATAAAACAATTTAATGTGATGATAAATTAAGCCACATGAATAAATCCTTCAATGTAGGATATTTGAGTTTTATCTCTCACTCTGTTTATATTTCTAAAAGAGAAGCATTGAAGGCCAAAGTTAGGCAAATCATTAAAATAAAATTGGAAAAATAAGTAACAGTTTATCTAAAACTAAACATATCCACATATCTAATTTCTATTGGTCACCTGTTGCACAAGGTAGGTCCAGCTTTGCTATAGAGCTAGTAATGAATTGCACAAAGGGATATCACATGGGTCAGAAATAGAGTTTCTAGGGAGAACAACACAGTTAGAGAGCTTGGATCATCAGAAGAAGAAAAGGCATAGATCCCACACGTTTCAAAGTCCCCATAGGAAAAATTGCCAGAGCTAGATGTTCCACTGGGTAGTCAATTGACATCCCCTTTCCTACAGATCTACTCTTTAGTACCTGGCATTTTGAATTTGTGCACTATCTGTTTACACAAATAATCTGCAAATGCCTGGTACCCAGAACTTGGAAAGCTCGGGGACTGTGAGAACACATTGGTGTGTTGGAATTAGCCTGTAGTGGCTCAGAAGAGAGCTGATTGTAAACTATTTTGTGAGCTTCTGTGTTACAAAGGTAACATAATCCTGGCCTGGGAATGATTACTATAATAAACAGAGTAGAGAAAATCTTAACTTTCCTGCACAAAGAATCTACTCTAGCCCCTGTTATTCATGTCAATTTTACCTGTAAGAGTGGCAGCTATGATCTCTCTCTTTTAATTTTTAATGCTAAAAACAAGGAATTTAAATGATTTTAACATCTTCTATCACTCCCCAAGAAATGACATTTATTTGTACATAATCTTGTCATCTTTACAATATGAAGAGGGCTAAGTCTTTGGGGAGAAGATATAAATCTACAAATATGTTCTTGATGTTTACTGGCAAATCTAAGTATCCTTCCCAGTCCATAATTGAAAACAGAGGCACAGCTATTGTTTATGTATTTTTTAATATTTTGATGCTATAATTATTAAATAAAAATCACTCATGTGAAGCATATGTAGCAAACTATTAAGTAAAACCTTTTATGTATAAAAGTGAATAGAGTTAAAAGTCTTACACTAAACATTACACAAAGTATTCTGAGCTCTAAATATTACATTATTTGCTCTGTTTATGTGGCATGTTTTAAATATATATTCTCTTAAAAATACTTGAACAATTTAGATGCACTGTTAATAGACTCAGTATTTGTAATTTGTATATCAAGGATTGAATAAACATATTTGTTCCACAATTTAATGAAACTGTCTATAATTTTAAATTACTGAAATATATTAGTGCTTTTCAGTCTGTCTAAGGCCACATGCTACACATACTGACGCTGTCTAACACAATCTATTAATAATACAATCGCAGGAAAGGGTTCCTCCCATCATGAGAACAGTGTATTTCTGCCAAAGACACAAGTGCACTTACAAGTGCAAGAGTAAGGCAAAAATAATACAATTCTGTTATACAAGAAGGCAATTTCCTTCTAAATTCCTTTTAGATATTTTTCTTGAAATTGTTACAAAATCAATACCATTGGAATTTATTTTTTTATTTTGATTATGATTTCTGTATTATTTCCCAGGATCATTTTTTTCACTCCTTAAAACATACAGCTACAATTATTCCCCAGTCAAGAATCGTACAAAACAGTTTTATACCATCCAAAAATCAGATAAGACAAATTATCTAACATTTTATCAAATTAACTTTAACCTATAAATATGAGATGAAGTTAATCTTAAAGCTAAAAAAAATTCAGTGAAGATATTTCTTTTGAGTTTATTCATAAATAATAAATGCTATCTCCCAGTGAATGAGATACTTTTAATAAATGAAATTATTTTTTCAGACTTTTCTCTTCAAATCCTTGAAGGCTGTGCTTGAACATAGAGGACCACTATTGTATTGTTATATATGTAGTTAAGAAAAAAAATCCAATTTTATTGCTGGCTTGTAAAATAATGAAATTTGAAAACATTTGCTTGAGTTCATATGTCCAACAAGTCCAACATTCTGTGAGTTTTATAGTCAGTTTATATGAGGTAAGGAAGCTATCCCTGCAGTTGGATCAAACCGTTTGGTCCATTAAGACCTCACTTAAGCTGCCAAATTACATTTTTTCCTGCATAATATTGTTTGGCATCTGCATCGATCAAATTAACTGGTCACTTGCCAAATGTCCATTTCACTTTGGCATATAGATAAGGATCATGAGAATGAGAAGATGATTTACTAAATATCTGAAATTTACTAATATCTGAAAGAGTTCATATGTTCACCCAAATTACATAAATTATACTCAAAAAATAACTTAATCACCCCTCAGGATTCCTCTCAAACTAATGCACACTTTCAATTATAGAAAGAAAATTATGCTTCTGAAAATGGAAATTGAATAATATGGACACAAATAAGCAGATGATAAAAGCATTTATTTTAAAAACAATATTTTAGTTATGGTACAAATCCTTATGGTTTGTGATGCTAACTAAAAAAATGTATAAATACATTTTAAAATTTCTATCCATAGAATAGTTATGTACAATTTTGCAAGAAAATTATGTATGAGATACATTAGTTTATAAGATTAAGAAATGCTATTAAAATGTTGCTGTAATATTTTCTTAGTCATTTACCAAATATTTTCATTGGCTACTACTATCAAGACACTTTAATTTTTATGAAAGATTATAGTCTAGAAAGAAAGATAACATATATTCTAATGACTAAAACACAATGAGGAACCTAAACTGGCTTAATAACAAAAACTGGAAACTATTTTCCAGTCATTCATATGAAATTGAAATATAATCACTTAGTTTTTATTTTTAAAATGTTTCAGAATATACTAAAATATATTCCCAATTCCCTTGTTCCTTTGATTTGGTTTCCTTCCTTCCTTCCTTCATCCTGTCCTTTCCTTTCAAGTAAAAACATGAAAACAAAACTGAGCCATCCAGTGAGAACCACTGTCTTTCCACAGCTGTCATTCCCTCCTGTATTCCAAGCTGTTGCTCTCTCCTGGATTGCTGCAACAGCCTCCTTATTACAATTTATGATCTTGCCTACCCACAGTCAGTTCTCAGCAGCTAGGCTGATCCTTGCTCCTTCTAAAACATTAATCATATGGTGTACTCTTCTGCTCTAAATTCACTATGCTCCTCCTTTATCTCAGATCAAAATCCAATGTCTTTATGATGACCTACAAGTTCCCAAATGACCTGACCGCCTGTCAACTCTTTGACCTCCTCCTCCGCCACAATCGGCCTCCCTTGTGCTTCAGCCACAAAGCTTGCCAGGCTAGTTCTCAAACACGTCCAGCCTGCTCTGCCATCTGGGCCTGGGCTGGTCCTTCCCTCTGGCCCAGATACCCACTTGGCTTGTTACCTGACCTTCTACCAATCTTTGCTCAGGTATCACCTCCTCGATGAGACCTAGTCTGCCCACCCTATTGAACACCGCACACTCTGCTACCTGTGTCCTCCTAGCTGGCTCTATTTTATCTATTTTTACAAAACAAAACAAAAAAGTAACCTTTCTCAGGTAGTATAGAGTTACATATCATGCTTAGTCTTTCTTGACTGACTACCTTTGCTAAAATGTGACTAGTTCCAAGGCAAGGATCTTTACCTGTTTTGTTCACTGATGTATCCAGAGACCTAGAGTGGTGGCAGGATATAACAGGCCCTAAGTAAGCATGTGTTGTATAAATGAATGAACCTATTTAAGTTTGCTGTATTATTCTGTGTTCAATGCAGGCAACTCTAGGTATCTTTAACAAAAGGGATTCAATATAAGGAATTAGGTGCTTATAAAATGCTTATGATTCTGGAAGAGAGAGTTCCATCCCGGATCTCCAAGAATGGCTCTGCCTGCTGCAGAATTCCCTCTGCCATACCAGGAAGGAGGAGTAGTTTAGATACAACTGGGAATAGAAAACTGGAACCTGAGAAAAGTATTAACCGCCCTGATATGCCGAAGTCCAGCTACTGCATTCTGGAATGAAATACCATCTTAGTCACAGCTGCTTCTTGAGCAACAGGCTCCTTTGCCAACTCCAATAGCAAAAACAAAACAAAACAAAACCAAAAATGGAATGGGGGCCTCTGCGTCACTTCTGCATTTCAAGTCTCAGGAAAGTGCCTGTGATTGGTGGAACCTAACCAGCATCCAGACCTCATGCTGCAAGAGAGCTCAGAAAAGGCTTTTTAGGCTTTGCAGCCTCTATCACAAACGAAAGCATCACGGGGGGAGAGTAGAATGGAGGTTGAACCTGACAACCTACAGGAGCCACCACAATCTATTTCAACTATGGTTTTGCATACTTAATATAACTATGTCCCCATGAAAGTGAACAAATAAGTCTTTGCAAATGTCTTTTTAAAGACTACATAACAGTCCATCATACAGCTGAGCCATTTACTATTCCTCTGCTTAAGGAAATTGCTTTTTATTCTGTCTTTATCTTTTCTGTATTCAATCACATACAGTATTCTCCAAAAAAAATTCTAATAAATATCATTTTCTTCATTTTATCCCACTTTAAGAGTGTTGTAGCTCCCCATAAAGTTGAGGCTAAAGGCACCAGCTTGGCTAGCTTTTTTGTATTCTTTTTTGTATCTAATTGTCTTAAAGCTTTTGTTTCATACTGTGAAATGAACTAGAGAGATTTCCATTTCGTTCTAGAGTTTATATTTCTTCAGAATTACTAGACATACATATTGCTGTGATATTTTTCTTCAGAATATATCAATCTGCATACCTACTTGAATGTGCATTCACTACCACTGAATAGCACTATGAACATATTGCAAAGTTTTAATTTATTTATAAAATATAACTCAGGTAGAATGAAGTGCACAAATACTAACTATACTTCTTAAAAACTACTAAAAAATTGAACATGTTTGTAAACCTACCTCCTGCATCAAGCTACAGAACATGGCCAGCACAGCAGAACACACTCGCTTCACATTAGCCACTAGTCTGACTCTTGTCATTATAAGTCAGATGTGCTTGTTTTTGAAATTTCTAGAAATAAAATAACACTGCATATAATCTTTTATATCTGCTTCTTTCACTGAACCTTATATATGTGAGATGTAGTCATGTTCTTGTATGTTTTGTTGTTTTATTTGTCATTTTTATGTAGTTTTCCATCCTAGGAATATATCACAACTACATGAATGATATTGCAGTTTATGAATTTTTGTACTGTTTCTAGATTTTGTCTATTACGAAAATTTCTGTCTGTATCTTTTGAAATAATCATTTGATGAATAATTACTTATCTTTTCTGATACAGTTATTTAGAACTATTTTAATGTCTACTTCAAAGGTTTTATTGCATAAATACTTGTGGTTAAATTTTGCTGAACTATGGCCTATATAAAATCTGATTGGGAAAATTATTGAGATTGTATTTGGAGGAAGTGTTTGTGAGTATGGTTGTTTCTTTTCATGTCCAATCTTTATTCTTAGTTTGAAGTATAAATGTTTTGATATATGGTTATAATTATAAATTTTAAGCATAAACGAATAAGTTTTAACACCTAAAGTCTTAGCCTACTTTTATTCCCCATTCTTTCGTTTTCATGTTTCTTATCTTCATGACTTAATCTATTAAATTATTAGATAATAATTATTTTTTATAATATAGTTTACAAGAGCTTTTACATATTTATTGATGTTCAACATATTTTATTTTTTGTTGGAAGCAGCACAGTTATCTCTCTAGACAATACACTGAAAGGATATCAGTACTTGTTAGACTAATGTCATATTAGAAGAAGCTGCAGAAAGAATTTATTAGCTACAGAAAAAGTTGCCATCTCCCTGAGAGTTCAATAGTCAATCTGGTGCCCAGGGATCACCCAAGAAAAATAGGATAATAACAATAGTATCAATATGAGAAAACATTTATTAAACATTTAATAATGTGTTGGTATCACGTTATGTGCTATAGTCTGACTCCAAGGCTTGAGTTGTTAACTCTACATTATGCTTCTGGCAGTGGACTAATTCAGAGATTTCTATAAGTAGGGAATAGACTAATAGGTCACAAAGCTTGGTTCTCAACAGCTCATAATTGTATAAATCTGTGTCTGCGAGGTCATAGCTTTAAATATCTCCATTTGGACTGATCTAGACAAAACAAAGATTAGTAGACTGCGAGACAGTCTGTTTTCACAAGATATACAAATGACACTACTACCCCCTCAATGCTCATGTTGAATTTTACATTATTTCAAGGCATTTATCTGCACCTATATTTTTATCCATATTAATTTTAACTTCCAAAGGCTTATAGCTAATCATAATAGGGTCTAAAGAAAGCCATATTACTTTAATTCATTGATTTATATGAAATCAAGTCATGATTCTCCTTTTCAAAAAGTAACCATGTACATTAAGGGGTTAGTATTATAAATAGTGTCTCACATACTCCCACATTCAGATTAAATTTGGCTCTTAATGTGATGTAAAATGTATTTTCTAAGCTATCAAAATTAAAAAATGTTTAAAATAAAAAGAAGTACTTTCAACTGTATGTAAAAGCAAATTAAAATAAGCTGATAAATTCTAAGTAAAATAGTAGAAAACTGAATTCAGCAGTAAATTAAATGAACCTAAAAAATGACTAAGAAATGCTTATTCTAGGATGGCAGAAATGTTTTGCTATTAGGAGTTTGTTCGCATAATTCATCTCATAAATTACTAAATGGAAAGGAAAAAAGAAACCTAAAGCATTTCAATACAAGCCCAAAGAGAATTTGATTAAAACTCAAAAATCCATTTTAAAAAATAAAAATTTCATAAATTACAATGAGCAGGATATTCCATAGACTCATATACAGTCTCCATAGTTAATCATCATGATCATTATCATATTTAATGTTAAAACATTGCACCACACCTATAAAATCAGGAAAAAGCTTAGGATGCCTGATTTTCATGCTAATGTTTTAGTGTTGCCATTTAAATTTTGGCCAAATCAACATTTTAAAATATTTTAAAATTACATATATTATAAATACAGGAACAATATCATCATTCTTTGCATAGGAGTGTAAACAAGCTAACCCCAAGAGTATAAATTGAAAATGTATGAAAACACATCAGAATCAATCTGGTTGTATGTTACAAATAAACATATATAAATAAATAGCATTTCTTATAGTCCAGAATTGACCTGAGAGGAACCATAATATTAATAAAAAGAAGATTCAATTAATATTAGGCAAAAATTGTATAGAATATCTAAGAATAAACTGAATAGGCTATTTAAAGGCTATATATTAAGAAAACAAAGATAGTTTTCTAAAGTGATTTAAAAAAAGGGACTGAATAGTGTAGAAATATTCCTGTGATACAAACTATTATCACTGATGTAAAAGGCCAATCTTTAAATTAATTCACAAATTTAATGTCATCCAAGTCAAGTAGATCATAATGGGATTCTCTTTTGGAACATAAAACAATAATGTGGAAAGTTTCTGGCAAATATGAGTATAAGAAAAGAGCCAAGAAAATTTTGAAAAAAGAAATATTCTGCAACCCTAACTCTACAGATTATATTATGTTAAAATAACAATACTTAAAACCAAGTGGTGTCATGACAGAAATAGCCAAACAGATGATGAGTTTAAAGAAGGCAGAAATCCAAAAACATGTCTAAATAGTCTTAAGGATTTATAAGTTAGTCATCCAATGCTAATGAAAGTACATTGATACAATTTTTTGAGACAATATTGGTAATGCAATAGAATAAATTAAAATGTGGCCAACTTTTGACCTAGTGATTGCAAAAGTAATACTCAGGTATGTGCTAAGATAACCTAAATATCACTAACTGGTCTTTATTTAAATGCATTATTCCATATGCTTTATAATGCATCTATTAAAATATTTTGCAAAAGAAAATTTAATGATTTTATAAAATATTCCTTTTCCTATTTGTAATATTTTCTATATTTTCCAAAATTTCTACATAATTTCACATAATTTTCTTATCAAAATAAGGACATTAAGAGCTGTTTTAAAATAACCAATTACTTTTCTGAGCATATTTTACTAATTTTCTAATATTGACACAAGATTTGTGAAAATTCATTGGATATTTTTAGTGAAATTTTGAACTACATTAGTCAAATAGTTTGTTGTATACATAAATAGGAATCTAAATATCAATTACTTGTAACCTAAAACAAACTTAAGATAAAATACTTTGTTTTCTTAAACTTTGGTATAATTCTAGCAATAAAAAGAAAATGCCATTTTACTGAGAAAAGGGAATTTTCTGTGAGTAATATCTCTTCAAGGCAAACTTCTCTAAAAAGCATTTATATTTCTACTGAATCTTATGAAGATAAACCTCAATTATTGCTGTATGTACTAAAAAAGGCTAAATATACCAGAGAATGAGGGAAAAAATATTGATTGTGAAGGAATCTGAGGTTCTTAGGGGCTGGTGTACACAGATTTTATGTAGATAAAAATTTTTAAAAAACAAAAGAGCCATTATCAGAGTATGAGGTGTTTTCTCTATGTACATAATAGGTACAATGTTTGTAGAGAAAATAAAAGAAAGCACTTGTATAACGATCCAAGGCTAAAAAATACAAAGTCTCTAGGCAAATCTTTACAAAAATCATATTATTAGGTAACAATGATGGTAGTGAATGAACACTACACAGAACAGCAGGTAAAGCCCAGAAAATAATTCCAAACCACACACTTCAACTTGGAAATAGACCTGGGTTCTTATCCTCAATTTATCACTTATTAGTGCCATCTCAATACAAAAAATACACAGAATAATACTCCTTAAAAGATGCAAACAGTTTGAATATATCTAGGATAACAACTCTTGGGGGTAAAATGAGAAAAATTAATTCACAGATAATTCTCAAACATTTTTATCGACTGTATCAGCCTGCCTCCTCAAATATTTGGCAATAGTTCACATATATAATGAATTGATATTTATTTATTTATTTATTTGGAGACAGGGTCTTGCTCTGTCACCCAGGCTGGGATACAGTGGCACAATCATAGGTCACTATAACCTCGAACGCCTGGGCTCAAGCAATCCTCTTGCATCAGCCCCCCAAGTAGCCGGGACTACAGGTATGTACCACCAGGCCCAACTAATTTTTTTTTTTTGTAGAGACAGGGTTTCACTATGTTGCCCAGGCTGGTTTCAAATTCCTGGCCTCAAGCAACCCTCCTGCCTCTGCCTCCCAAAGTGCTTTGATTACAGGTATGAGCCACTGTGCCCAGCTGAATTGCTCTATAATCTCATTATTTTCTTAAGACAAAAATAATGAATTAAATAATTAATAATTGAATTTCTGCTTTCCCTTCACCTACGAAGTGTTCATGAAATAATAGTGATTAGAAAATTTAGCCATACAGAGAAAAAGAAGGCATGGAAAATTTACATAATAATTAATCCTGAAAAATTAGAAGTATATAAATATAGAGAGAGTTGACATTGGTGTTTAAGACATGTCAACCCAAAATAAGTGACTGAGGCAAACATCTCAATCAATGGAAGTTTATTAAGCCAAAGTTGAGGACATGTCTGGGAAAAACACAAACCACAAACAAATTTGTGGCTGTTTTTCTGAAAAGGAATTTGGGAGCTTCAGTATATAAAGGGGAAAAGGGAATACAGAAAGAAAAAAAAATGAAAGTCTGGGGCAAGATGGGTAGTGACACAAAGGGTTACATTCTTGTGAGACCCAGGAAAATTTACATTTTACAAAAGATAAGGACAATGTTGGAAGAGGAAAAAGGAGTGAAGGAAGCATCAATTACGCAGATGTCCCTTGGTAGGTGGAAGAATGTCTGATCCTGTAAAGTCTCTGTTCTGCACCTGGGAAGATAAACTTTTAACTCATTATTAGTATGGAGTTGAAAAGACTTTAATTTTAGGAGCCAGCCTTAGCCTGCAGACCTGAAGTTACAATTTGCCTGTACTTACTTATGGGAGGCCAGCAAACAATTTCCTTAATGAATAATCTGTGGCGCCAGCCCCTCACAGGTGCCTGAGGCCTTTACCTTCCCTTTTGCTTAAGGAGTTGGAGGGTGGTCCTGAGATTTTCATTTTCTTTTATAGGTAGATGACTATATAGCCCATTTGACAATGGGCACTTCTTCTTGTGATTTTTCCATGTGGACATGTTTTACTTTCTCAGCTAATTTGTTTGCTCCTTGGGGGTTGTGATGTCTTATGAGTCTTTGAATTTCCTGTAGCATTTAGAAGTGTCTTTCAACATAGGTTAGAGGTGAATGACATAATTTTGATAGACTAATAAACCTTGTATATCCACAAAAAATAGTCTATCTAAATATCTTAAAAGATTATTTATAAATTTTATTTTTAATAATGATGGAGGTAAAGAGCCACATATGTAAAGATGCCATGTGTGTTCCCCTATAGATCATAGAATCTTATTTTTCTATATTCCTGCTTCATAATTCTACCTTTCTTCAGCTTGTATTTAAATTTTTAAATTTAATATTAGTTTAAAGTTTTAAAGTTAAGATTTGTTAGGTCAGAGCCTCAAGCCTGGGGCATAGTAAAATGCCGTTTATTTTGGGCACCTGGGTGCAGGTGGGAGGAGGCCAAAAAAGGTGTACACCCCAAGGAGGGGAGAGTGGTGAGTTTTATAGGAGGTTTGAATGAAAGTTTGGGGGTGCAGGGTTCTTTCTGGAACAGCCACCAGTTTCTGCTGGCTCCATCCCAGCCATTTGTAGTCGGAGTTATCTTTACAACCTCCGGAGCCTGCAGGCTCCTGCAGCTATTGTTTCAACCTCCAGGCAGTCCCCATTCCCTTGCATACATTTTTCGAGTTCCCACCCTGAGCAAGCCCAATATTGTTTTTAGTATTTGTATGTATAATCTCATGATCATTAAAGGAAAATTGCAGTATATCAAGGTTAAAAAATATTCAAGAAAATCAGCTGTTGCATGTATAAGGGATTTGTTGCATATAAATGACTATACCCAACAACAACCATTTTTTAATGTCAATAAAATAAATGGGAAAATGCCACAGGGGGGAAAAAGGTCACCCCAGACAAGTGGAATATAACATTTTCTTTAAAAAAAAAAAAAGACTTATTCAGTAGTTGAATTTTATTTTAAATCTTACTACTAAAATAATATCTTAATCTGTTTTGTGCTGCTTAACAGAATACCTAAGACTGAGTGATTTATAAAGAACAGACATTTATTTTCTCACAGTTCTGGAGATTAGAAACTCAGGATGAAGGTGCTGGCAGGGTGGGGCCCGTCTCTCTACTTCCAAGAGAGTGCTTTGAACACTAAGGAGAGAGACGCTGTGCTCTCACATGGCAGAAGAGCAGAAGAGAGAGAAAGCCCACTCCCACAAGCCATTTTTTTTAATAACAGCATTAACCTATTCATGAGGGTGGAGCTCTCATGACCTAAATAGCTCCCATAAGGCCTCACCTCCCAACACTGTTGCCTTGGGGATTAAATTTCAACATAAAATTTGGAGGGGAAAAAACATTCAAACCAGAGCAAATAATTAAATCACCATAATTGCTGGCAAATATTAGCAAACTCACTAATGATTTTTATTTTGTTCCTTTATATCAGCTTGAGTATTTTTTATATCATTCATAAAGAGTCGCTCAGCTTTTGAAAAGACAATGTTGCAGCAGTTAAGATACAATGTAGTCAATGTTTATGGATTTTACAGAACAGTGAAAAGCAAATCTATGATTATTTTGCACTAAAAATAATAGTTAGCATTTAAAATTTTAGTTCCAAAACAATCAGCATCTTTATCATAGCTTTAAAGTCTCATTTTCTGAAAAATGTTCTTTGTGAAAAAAGTATGCTATTTGTACAAAAGTTAAAGGGCTTCAAGAATCATAACATCATATATTTGTGAAAACTAGCAATTTAATGTCTTGATAAATAATAGTAAATGTGTTTTTAATGATATTGTACATTAAAAAGGGTATCCACAACTGTTTTTTAAGCATCCTAGACTGATAGCAGCATACTGTGCCCTTGGTTGCTAAGCTGCCTATTTATTATTTATTTCTTAGATTTAAATCAGAGACACTGTTGAAAAAACAAGTATGACAACTTTGGGAGTGCTATAGGTTAACCTCAGTCAACTACATCTTATAATGTCATAATTATTGCAAAAACAAAATGGATTTACTATTTTGTATCTAGAATTAGACATAGTACCAAATAATGATGTTTGTTTGTTTTCAATTATATTGCCATTATATGAAAAAACACTAGAAGAGCTCTCTCTATCAAATAAGGAGCTAAGCAAAATGCATACTTAAATTACCAAGACATTCCATTAAGTATTTGGTCAGGCTATTTAAGTATTAAGGACTCCCATGCATACTTCAGCAATATGAAAATTGATAAATAGACTCAATGATTCGAATGTATTACCACTAGACTATCTAAAATTCAAATCTCACCAAAAGAACAACAGAAATCTACTTCCTATACAGGTGTCCCTTCTAAATGAAAGCACCCTATGATTAAAGAATTCATGATTATTCTATATGAAATTGCAAATATATGTTCCTTTTCCTTTACTATTGCAGATCTTCAGAAGTTTTCAATAACCTTTAAACAAGAAAACGTTTTTGACAAGGGCCTAAGAAAATTACACAAAGTAGAAAGATAGTGCTTTCAAAAATAAAGAGCAAAAATCACCATGGTATCACTTTTTAGTTAAATTTGAATAGAACTATTAAAGAAGTATCCATAAATTTTTCATCATTATTAAGTTGAGTTAAATTTATAGTAGTACACATTATGTCATTCACACCTATTGTCTTTCTATGCATCGTTCTAAAACCAAAGGCAAATTTACTGAAATCTATTAATCAATTTGTTCAAAAATATTTACTGAGCACCTCTTATATGTTAACTATCTATTGGGATTTTATGGAGCTTAATAGACAACAAACTCTTCCCCAACAGTTTTGTATCAGTTGAAATAAACAAATTTGAATAGACAGAAATCAAAACATTACAGCAAATGCTGTTAGGCAGTCTCGTTTAGTTGCAGGGCAGTAATGGAGTCCCCAATATTTGCGGAAACACAGGAAGACACAGGTTTCCCTTACAGTCAGACAAGTGTGTAAGTCCTCAGCAACACAACTGAGAGCTCTGAGAGCTCTGCAGGTAAACCAGAAGGGAAAGGCAGGGCAGGGACTCTGCCTTCCTGATTCCTGATGCCAAAACTACCCACCAGATAACTTTCTCCTCTTCTTTCATGGTCGACCTTACATAGAAACATGAAGCAAGCATGTGAAGAATAGCCTAGATCCCAAATTCTAACGTTCTCTTTGAAGTAAAGAATTCAGGATGCAATTCCAAAGCCTAGTTTTGAATATGATTTTAAATGTCTGCCTTCCAAACAACTATTCTAATATTTCTAGCGATTTTCTTCTTGAGATTAAATACATCCTTGTCATGCATGGTGCCATGCCTTGGCCTCAGGTACTGGGCGTTAAATTCACCAGGTGTATTTGCCTGAGATAACACACAAAAACTGAAGGGGACAGAGGGGGGGAGAGGAAAAGGGAGGAGAATATGAGGAAAAAATTTTTTTAAAAAAACTATGTTTTACCTTTTTAATTCTGGCAGATCCAATTAGATGTAATTAAAATGTATTTGCATAGATAAATGTACAGTCTAGCATAGAAGTCAGGCACACAAATTAATAACTGTGGCACATTATAATGAATGCTAAGTTATTAATAATTACTGGGTGTTCTGTGGGAGCACAAAAGAAAAACCTCAATCAAAATAGGGAAAGATATAAAAAGGTAGAAGCACATTGTTTGTTCTTTTAGTGGCCTGGACGATTTTGTCTGCTCAGATACAAGATGCCTGGTGGTTTGTAAAACCACGAACTCAGTGTTATCTTGTGATTTCCTTTTCCCATTACAGTCAGTGTACAGACAAGTTTTGTTTCACATTGCATTCACAAAAATCAGAGCAATCTCCAGAGAGAAGAGACCTATAAAATTAACAAGTGGTCATATAGTCTAAAAATTGAAGTCAGTCAAATTTTGAAGTATTGACTTTTTTTTTTTCCTGAAGAAATGTTTGTGTATATCTAAGCATAACTTCACTAGATAATTGCTGGGAGGAAAGACAGAATAGAGGAATGTGTGAAAGAGGGAAATGGTAAAAAGTTAGAACTTAACATAAATCTGCAAATTGACAATGCAGGATGAACAGTTGCATAAGGCAACAGTAAGATGCAGAAGTAGTACCAAGCATATATTGTTTGAAAATATTTTTGCAAGCACACTTAGGCCTACATACCAGGAACAAAAGAAAATATGGAAAAATCAGAGCTAATCAAAATGGATTTGGTTAAAAGCACATTAAGAATAAATTGTGATAAAAGGTATTTCAATATGATTAATCACTATTCCTAAGGACAGTTTTTTCAAAAAGTATTTGGTATTCCAAATACTTATTTCACATTGTTCTTGAACATTGCTATCTTGACTATAACCAAATATTTGTTTCCACACACACACATATGCTGCACAATAAAATCACATTTCATTTACTTGTCCCTATGTCAAATTTTGAAACTCATGCTCACAGCAAAACATTTTTCAATATAGCACCTAAACTCTAGGATACAAGCATTACCCTAGTTACCTACTACCAAAATTAGCACAGATTCCACATGTATTATATTTAACTTATTGGAGTGTTTCAAGTTAGAAGACAATGTTATTCAAAAAAGATTAATAGAAGGAGGTGGAGAAAGATGGCCAAATAGAATCCTCCGGTGACTGTCCCACCCCACCACAGGAACACCAAAGTGAACAACTATCCACCTAAGAAATCACCTTCATAAGAACCAAAAACCAGGTAAGTGATCACAATTCCTGGTTTTAACACTATATCAAGGAAAAAGGCACTAAAGAGAGTGAGAAAGATAGTCTTGTATTGCTTACACCACCACCCTCCCATGCCCCAGCAGCCCCTTGGCAGCTCCTGGTGGAAACAGAATCTGTGTGCTTGGGGGAGGGACAGAAAAGTGATTGTGGGACTTTGTCTTGGAACTCAGGGCTGCCCTGTCACAGGGGCACACAACACAGGGCAGAATTTTTAGACCATTCCTGGCCAGAGGGGAATCCTCTGCTCCAGTGGTGGACCTAAGTTCTGGTTAGCTCCACCACTGGCTGACAAAAGCAGCCTGGGGCCCAGAATACATGTGTAAGGCAGTCAGGCCACAAAGACAGCAGACATTGGGCAATTTCTGCAGCTGTGCTGGGCTCTGAGCCAAAGGACTTGGGATGCATGTGACCCCGTGATACAAAAGCTATGGGGGCCAAGGGGAGTGCCCTATCCAGACTAAGAAAAAAATAGAAAAGACCCAAATAAATAAAATCAGAGATGAAAAAGGAGACATTATAACTGCATCCTGCGGAAATCAAATTATCATTAGAGACTACCATGAGCAACTATATGCCAATAAATTGGAAAACCTAGAAGAAATGGATGAATTCCTAGACACCTACCAAGACTGAACCAGGAAGAAATTCAAAACCCGAATAGATCAATAACAATTAACAAGATAGAAGCAGTAATAAAGATAGAAGTCTTTCATCAAAGAAAAGCCCAGGACCTGATAGCTTTACTGCTGACTTCTACTGAGCATTCAAAGAAGTAATACCAATCCTATTCAGATTATTCCAAAAAATCCCAAACTCATTCTCTGAGGCCGGTATCATCCTAATACCAAAACCAGACAAAGACATAGCAAAAAAAGAAAACTATAGGCCAATATCTCTGATGAACATATATGCAAAAATCCTCAACCAAATGCTAGCTAACCAAATTCAACAGCACATTAAAAAGATTGTTCATCATGATCAAGTGGGATTCATCCCAGGGATGCAAGGATGGTTCAACATATGAAATCAATCAATGTGGTACATCATATAAACAGAATGAAGGACAAAAACCATATCATCATTTCAATTTATGCTGAAAAAGCATTAGGTAAAATTCAATTCTGATTCATGATAAAAGGATATATTTCTGGCAAGGATTTGGAGAAAGGGGAACCCTCACATACTGTTGATGGGAATGTAAATTACTGCAATCACTATGGAGGACAGTATGGAGGTTCCCCAATAAAGTAAAAGTAGAACTACCATATGGCCCAGCAGTCCCACTCCTAGGTATATATTCAAAAGAAAGGAAATCAGTATATCAAAAACTCTCAAAAAACCTGGTATAGAAAGAATATACCACAACATGCTAAAAGCCATATATGACAGACCCACAGCTAGTATTAGGCTGAATGAGGAAAAACTGAAAGCCTTTCCTATAAGATCTGGAACAAAACAAGGATGCCTGCCAGTGTTATTCAACATAGTCCTAGAAATTCTAGCTAGAGCAGTCAGATAAGAGAAAGAAATAAAGGGCATCCAAATTGGAAAGGAAGAAGTCAAATTATCCTTGTTTCCAGACAATATGATCTTATATCTAGAGAAACCTAAGGATTCCACAAAAAAAAAATATTAGAACTGATGAATTCATTAAAGTTGCAGGATACAAAATCAACAGACAAAAATCAGTAGCATTTCTATATGTCCACTGCAAACAATCTGAAAAAGAAACCAAGAAAGTAATCCTATTTACAATAGCTACATAAAATAAAATACCTAGGAATAAACTTAACCAAAGAAGTGAAAGACCTCTAAAATGAAACCTATAAAACATTGATGAAAAAAATTGAAGAGGACACAAAAAAATGGAAAGATATTCCATGTTCATGGATTGGAAGAAACACCATTGTTAAAATGTCCATACTACCCAAAGCAATTTACAGATTCAATGCAGTCCCCATCAAAATACCAATGACATTCTTCACAAAAATTGAAAAAATAATCTTAATATTTATATGGAACCACAAAATACCCTGAATAGCCAAAGCCATCCTGAGCAAAAGAACAGAACTGGAGGATCACTTTACCTGACTTCAAATTGTACTGAAGAGACGCAGTAACCAAAATGGCATGGTACTGGCATAAAAACAGACACATAGACCAGTAGAACAGAATAGAGAACCCAGAAATAAATCCACACATCTATAGAGAACTCATTTTTGACAAAGGTGCCAAGAACATACATTGGGGAAAGGGCAGTCTCTTCAATAAATGGTGCTAGGAAAACTGGGTATCTATATGCAGAAGAATGAAACTAGACCCCTATCTCTCGCCATAGGCAAAAATCAAATCAAAATGGATTAAACATTTAAATCTAAGACTGAAAATATGAAACTACTAAATTAAAACATTGGGGAAACACTCCAGGACATTGGTCTGGGCGATGATTTCTTGAGTAATACTTCAAAAGCACAGGCAACCAAAGAAAAATTGGACAAATAGGATCACATTGAGCTAAAAAGCTTCTGCACAGCAAAGGAAACAATCAACAAAGTGAAGAGACAACCCACAGAATGGGAGAAAATATTTTCAAAGTACCCATTTGACAAGGGATTAACAGCTCGAATATATAAGGAGCTCAAACACCTCAATAGGAGGAAAAATCAAATAATCCAATTTAAAAATGGGCAAAAGATCTGAATAGACATTTCTCAAAAGAAGACATATAAATGGCCAACATGTATATGAAAAAATACTCAATATTATTAGTCATAGAAATGCATACCAAAACTACAATGAGATATCACACCCCAGTTAAAATGGCTTTTATCAAAAAGACAGGCAATAATGAATGCTGGCAAGGATTTGGAGAAAGGGGAACCCTCGCATACCGTTCATAGGAATGTAAATTACTGTAATCACTATGGAGGACAGTATGGACGTTCCCCAATAAAGTAAAAGTAGAACTATCATATGACCCAGCAGTCCCACTCCTAGGTTTATATTCAAAAGAAAGGAAATCAGTGTATTGAAAAGATATCTGCATTCCCATGTTTATTGCAGCACTATGCACAAAAGCCAAGATTTGGAGTCAACATAAGTGTCCATCAGTGGACGAATGGATAAAGAAAATGTGGCACATGTACGCAATGCAATATTATTTGAATGAAATACTGTCATTTGTAACAACATGGATAGAACTGGTAAACATTAAGTGAAATAAGCTAAGAACAGAAAGACAAATCTCACATGATCTCACTCACATGTGAGAGCTAAATATTAAAACAATTGATCTCATGAAGACAGAGAGTAGAATGATGGTTACACCAGAGGCTTGGAAGGGTGGTGGGGATGGGGGGGAAAGTGGGGATGGTAAACGGGTGCAAAAACGTAGTTAGATAGAATGAACAATATTTGACAGCACAGCAAAGTGACTATGTCAACAATAACTTGTGGTATACTTTAAAATATTGAAAAGAGTGGAATTGGAATGTTCCTATCACAAAGAAATTATAAATATTTGAGGTGATGGAGACCCCAGTTACCCTGATTTGATTATTACACATTGTATGCCTATATCAAAACATCATCACATGTACCCTACATATATACACAACTATTATGTACCCATAATAATTAAAAATAAAAAATTAAAAAGATTGATAAAGCATATTGCATTTGGAAAATAATATCAGTATATTTATTAGTTATTTAATGTGCTAAATTTTATTCTAAGGTATTAACATATATGAAGTCATCTAATTCTTCAAACAATCCTGGTACTGTTATATCACCATTTAACAAAGGAAGAAATTGGGGGAAAAATAAGTTAAATATTCTGAAGGACATGCTGCAAGTACGTTGGAAAGATGAGATTAGAAATCAGGCATAAAAAATAAAAGTAATTAATACAATTGGCTGGTGAAGATTTTATAGATATTTTTAGAGTAACAAGAGTAGGAACTTCTGTAAGCATATTATTTCTCCAACTTTAGCATGAAACAGAAGAATCAGTTGTTTTCACAACAAGGTATGGACAAATATTTTTAAATGAAGAATTATGTAAGATATAAAAACATTAATATTCATGCTACTTCTAATTTATAGTAGTTCTTATTGTTTATACTTTGATTTATTTCTTCTAATAAAAACAGTTTGCTATCGTCTTTACATAGGAAATAAGTGATATACACAGAACTTGACAGATAAAGAAATAAGTGTGCTTTAAAGATTTACTAATATTGCATCTCTGTTTACTATTGAAATACAGGCCATTTATGATTTTCATAACAATAAATATGCTAAATACTTCTCATTTGCTAATATATTTTATGAAACTCTCTCATTCTGACAGCTTAAAAGGAACCTAAATTTGTCATTCTCAAGTTCAATAAGGAAAATAACCATGGCTGATGGATTTACATGATGTAAGATTTGCTGAAAAGTAATGAAATTATAATTCAAGGCTATATAATTTGCTCTTACCAGAATAAATATGTATATGTAATTACAAAATATTTTTATTCCAGGGCAATTTAATAATTTTAAAACCATTGATAATTTGGTTTCTAGTATTTTCAATGATTACATACCTCTGAAATTCTTGATTAAAAATGAAGAGAAGGTCAATCATCAAAAAAAGTCTTGTAATACAAATTGATAATGCAGCAAAAATCCCCCACGATCATAGTTTAAAATACAAGAACGTTTTTTGTCAACCTATAAAGTTGCAGTAAAAAATAAGCCCCTGAAAAATAATACCAAAAAAGTGAATTTTGTGGCACATATTTTATCAGTATGTATATATTATAGTAATTGTGATCCATTGTTCATTACTGTGTGAACAACTGTTATTTGGACATCTACTCTGTACTAGGCCTGCTATAGTTATGAGCAAAATAAGAAATTGACTTTTCAGAGCTTATGGCTGCCTATAGGGAAAAAAATGTGAAAAAAAACCCCAAAACAGTAATATGTTAAACCAGAGAGTTCAGGCGACTTTCCTGCTGCAAAACTTCCAGAAAACTGTATAAATTCAGCTTTTATTGCTGGGCTTATAAGAATTAAGAAAAAACTCCAGACATGGGCAGGCAGGGGGAAGCAAGGAAAGACCGTGTTGCTGAAGCCAAGCGGGAGCCCTGCCAGCACGATGAAGTGCAAGTGTGTTCCAAGGAGTGGAGGTGAGGACGGGATGTCTGGATTAAGTCTGGGACCTGGATGGAGCTGGGCTTGTCCTAGGTCATTACTTTAGCGTGGCCTGGTCTTTGGTAGTGAAAATGTGCATGCTCTCTAGCAGTAGACATCCAAACTTTAGGCCAATAGGTTTTCTATAGATCACAATGAACTACAATGAACTCACAATCTGAGATCTTCATGTGAGAATAAAGAGAAACAAAAAATTATTTTTCTAGCTTTATTAAGGTATAATTGCTATACAAACAACTCCACATAATTAATGCATACAATTTGGTGATTTTGGACACATGTACATGTATGTACTTATAAATGGAATATTATTCAGCCTTAAAAAAGAAAGAAATCCTACCATTTGGGAAAACATGGGTGGACCTGGAAGATATTACACTATTTTGTATAGTAAAATCAGTCAGTAACAGAAGGCTAAATACTGCATGACTCTTCTTACACGAGACATCTAAAATAGTCAAAGGACTAGAAGTAAACAATACAATGGTGGTTCCTAGGGGATGGGGGAGGGGGATATGGGGAGTTGTTGTTCAATGGATATAAAGTTACAGTTATACAGGATGAGTAAGTTCCAAAGACCTGTTGTGCAACATAGTGCCTATAGTTAAAACTTGTTAAGATGGTAAGTCTCATGTTAAATAATCTAAATACATAGAAAAAAAGGGGAGGAACATGGAAACTTTTGGAGGTGATGAATATGTTTATTACCCAGATTTTGGAAAAACAAAAGTTTGACTTTAAAGTGATTTCAAATTTTGGAACGACCAAATGGTGAAGTATATCCAGTATTTCTCTGTTATATTTCTTACACCTGCATGTAAGTCTACAATTTTCTCAAAATAAAAAGTTAAAGACCATGTTAGTGTTGAAATATGTAGGGATTCCAGAGCTGCATTAGAGGAGCCCAGAGTTGCCTACAAGAGAAAACACAAAACAAAACAAAACAAAATACTGCTTCAAGATCAACCAGTAAATTTTTATTTACAAATACGATTTTATTTTAGTGGCCAATTGATGGTTTAGAGGTAAAAAAAAAATTGATGTGGAAATATAATGTGAAAAAAAGATGTGAGATTATGTTAATGTAACTTTAAGAATTGAGAATTTGAACTAAGAAAAAGCAAAGTTATTTCTTTATATATTTAAATGTGAAAACATGTCACATGATATTATTCTGTACTAATATAAATTGAAATATGTATGTGCTAAAGGAATAAGTTTCATATAAAGGTATTCATGGATTATATTTCTTTTACAATACTTAGACATTATATAGAAATTCATAAGATTTAAGATTTAGTCATAAAATTTATACATAAATCTTTCATAACCAGAAATCATACATCTTTTTAACAAATGATATGCTTCTTGAGGTTATGGCATATATATTTGTTTTCAATTTCCATAAAACCTAGCATAGTACACAACACACATGTGCCTAACACGTGTTTAATCCAACTGAATTTATGTAAAACTTTCATGAAATTGTCTCCTGTCTTCACTCAAATCCAAACTTATTCATTTGTAATTATATTTGACTACTTCATTATACCATATAGTGAATTTGTGCTTAAGACTTTACATCATGAAACATATTATTAAAAATGCTTTTTAAAATGTTCCTTTGTATCAGAATTTTAGCATTAAGTTAGTTAATATAACTAACTTTTGAGGTTATTTATATTACCTAGGCAATTTATTTCAAAGGGTATAGTAAAATATACTTTATAAGACAGAGGTGTTTGATTTGTTGCCATTGAGAATCACTGGTAGAGAGTTTTCAGTGCTGCAATGGTTGCTAGGAGAGGGCACCCAGGATGGAAGAGCAGTGCCCTCCACACCCAAAAGACTACCTACTACCTCTCTTCATTGGTCAGCAATAAACATGTTCTGGGTTCAGCTCTTGTGGGTGTTTATTTCATGAACTCTAGGAGGTGCTCACAGGAAAGACTGGGGAGCATGGAGAGAACATTGCCCTTCAGTTTCTGGCTAAGAAAAGAGAAGATCCTCATTTCTCCTTTCTCCCCTACTGAGCAAAAGTCTCCCTCTGCAATGCAAAGGGCATCCAAAGCAGTAGACTGAGGGCAATGGTGGAAACCCACCACAGGTGGGGAAGGGGAACAGTAAAAACAAACAAACAAACAAACAAACAAAAAACCCACATAACTCTACTCCAGACTCCAGAAAGGGGCAGGAATACATGCTAGGCCCAGGAGTATATCTGCAAAAAGGGCAAAAACACTTGAGAAGGTTACTTTCCAATACCCAGTTTCACAGTGCCTAAAACTGAGCCTTAATCAGAACATCACAGACATTCTACTCTCCCACTCCCTCAACACCACAGCAACAAAATGACAAAGAAATACAGCAGAGAAAGGTGTAACACATCAATTCTCTCTGGGGAGCAGTGCAAAAGGATGAATCAAAGTCAAGGGATGATCAGATATTGAGATAAATCCTCTGACACATTAACCAAAATCCAAAACACAAGGTCTCGCTCCAGGAATTTGAAGAGTAGCACACACAGATGGTAACCACAGCAACAAGGAACTTCAAACCCAAACCAACTCCTGATTAACACTAAAATACAGACCAATCTCTAGTCACATGACTAGATATATGTACATATATGTGTGTGTGTACCATACTTATGTATCTACTATTCTATACAACTTGTCCAGCTTCCAACAAAGAAGTATGAGGTAATTAAAATGGCAAGGAAACACAGTCTGGAGAGAAAAAACAATCATCAGAACAAGACTAAGATATGACACAGCTGATGGAACTCTAAGACAGGGATCACCAGTGGACACAACACTGTCATGGAATATTTGAAAGTTAAAGATAGGTAACTAGAAATTACCCAAACTGAAAGAGCAAAAGAAAAGAAAGTGAAAAAACAGTGCAGAGTATTCTAGAGCCATGGGAAAATATCAAACAGTGTACAACCACACCACAGTGTCCATGGAGACCACATGGTAGGTACCAACAATGAACCCCTGCACCTCTAGCAGGATGGCATTGGAAGAGACCTGGTGGGGAGCCTGGATTCCCAGCCCTGCACAGCAGTAAAGTATCAACCATGGGTGATAGCATAAGCTGAGTGAGGAATTTGGACTTTTACCAAAACCTAGAAGTAACAGGTGATACACCCCTTACCCACTGAAGTAGTGTCAGAGAAAGCTGGCTTTAAAAAAAAGGCTTTAGATAAGATCCATATTTCATAACATAACACCAAAATTTCCAAATTTCAATCAGGAATTACTCATCATACCAAGAACCTAGAAAATCCCAATCAAATGAGAAAAGATAATCAACAGACACTGACACTGGGATGACACAGATGTTGATATGATCTGACAAGGATTTTAAAGAAGCCATCATAAAAATACTTCAACAAGCAATTATAAACACACTTGACACAAATAAAAAATAGAAACTCCCAGCAAGACATAAAGTTTCAATAAGAAAATAAAATGTACAAAGAATAATCAAATGAAAATTTTAGAAGTAAAAGTATAATAATCAATTTTTTAAATGAATGGGCTCAATAAAGTGGAATTAAAAAGCAGGATGAACGGGAAAAATGAAGAAAATGTTGTACTTGAAGATAGAACAATAGAAATTACCCAATAAACAGTCCAGAGAAAAGAGACTGAAAAGAAATGAACAGAGTTTTCTGAGACCTGTGGGACTCACAATTAAAGGTGTAATATTCACTTCATTGGAGTCCTAGAAGGATAGGAAAAGAGGTCGCAGCTGAAAAAGTGCTAGAAGAAATAACAGCCATAAACTTATAGATTCAAGAGGTGAGCAAACAGCAAACAAGATAAACTCAAAACAATTCATGCGCAGACACATCACAGTAGAACTTCTGAAAAATAAAGACAAAGGAAAAAATTCTTAAAAGCATCCAGAGAAAATAACCCCTTGCCTATAGAGGAAACACAATTCAAATGGCAGCAGATTTCTCATCACAAACCGTAAAAGCTAAGGGATGTGGCTCAACCTTAAGTGCTGAAAAAAATTGTCATTTCAGATTTCTATATCAAGTAAAATTTCCCTTCAGGAGTGAAGAAGAAATTAAGACTTTCTCAGATGAAGGAAAACGTAAAAAAAAAAAAAATTGTCACCTGACCTAAGCTAAAAGAGTGGCTAAAGGAAGTTCTCTAAACAGAAGGAAATGATAAAAGAATGAATCCTCGGACAGCAAGAAAGAAGAAAACAAAGAAAGGGTAAATATGTGGCTAAATAGCATAGGCTTTCCTTCTCCTCTGGAGTTTTCTAAATTATGTTTGGTGGTTGAAGCAAAAACTGTAACACTGTCTAATGTGGTTCTCAATGTATGTAGAGAAGATATTTAAAACAGTTGTATTACAAATGGGGAAGACCGATGGGATGTAAAGGTAGTTTTCTGCACCACTCAAACTGATTAAATAGTGACACCGGAAGACTAAGTTATGTCTGCATAATGTGATTTTACTAGACGGTGCCAAATTGTTCCTTGAATGAAGTAGTTCCCATTTATCTACATTCTCATCATTCTTATACTGTTAGACTTTTTAATTTTTGCTAATCTAGCAAGTGTGAAAAGGTACTGCATAGTCATTTTAATGTGCATGTCCCAGATAACCACTGAGGTTAGGCATCTTTTTATGGGTTGATTGGTTATTACAGTTTCCTCTCATGCAGACGTATGTTCAATCATTTTCCACTTTCCAAAACACGATGCAAAGGCATTTATTGCACGGATTATATAAATGTACTGGTAGCTCTAGGATCTTAAAAATAAGTTTTGAGTTAATAATTTACATAAAGTTCATGTATCCCTGAACAACAGATTACTGGACTTCAAGCTGCAGTTCACAGCAGCATCAAAATTTTTCTGATGAAACTAATGCTTGTTTCAGGTTACATGCTCCTGTTGGTTAAAGGATTTTTTAATCTTGTGTAAATTATACCACAATCTATGATTAATAATCCTGAAGAAAATGAGGGCTACGAAAAGAACAAGTAGATGGTCTAAGCATGCCAATTAAAAAACAGATATTTTTAGATTGCTCATAAAATCGTGTCCCAAGTACATGCTGTTTATAAGAAACTCACTTTAAATATAAAGACATAGGTTTAAAAAAAAGGATGGAGAAAGAATGTCACGCAAACACTAAGCAAAAGAAAACTGAGGTTAGCTATATTAATTTTATCTATAGATAATAAAGCTGGAAATCTTAAACAAAAAACTAAACTCAAAACCAAGATTCAAGAAACAATTGAGAAATGCCAACCATATAAAAGAAGCATCAATTCAACAAAAACCTTTCCATGCAAAGAAATAAAGCCAAAAGAAAATAAAACTTTAGTAACCTCAGAGAGATGAAAAGAATTTTATATGTATAAAAAATTAAACTGAGATTTTGGAAATTAGAATTTGGTCATTGATTAAATAACACAATAGGTGGGCTGAATAACAAAATTGTCACAGCTGAAGGGTAAATTTTTCCAATCAAAAAATGAACCAAGGAGCTACCCCAGAACATACTATAAATTATAATTTAATAGGACACACAAAATAAAATTTAAAAGAAACAGCATATAAAAACTTTAAATATTTGAATCATTGGATTTCTGGAAGAAGATACATGTGTGGTTATACAATATATAAATCAATAGAGATGAAAATTTTGCAGACCTGAAGACAAACATTATTTCTTGTTCTGAAAGAATCATCCAAGTACCAAATTAGAAATGTCTGCCACAATATACTTGAAGAAAGTAGTTGTCCAGCAATACGTGAAAGTTTTTGGCTTGAGGGAGGAACAGGAAGTCATTTAGATACACACATTTTACCACCCGTGGTGATACCATCCATGAACATTATCTGGAAGAATTATTAGGAGGTTTATTAAAATAAGCACAATGCATACATACATATATACATACTAAAAAGAATGCAAGAGTAAACCACTGGACACAAAATTCCAGTCATCAGCAGAAAACCCATGATAACCTGCAGTAACATCTGAAGTTGTTAGATATTACTGCAGCATCTGCTAGTTGTTGATTATAAAAATAATAACAATATTCTCTAAGTAGGAGATGATCCCAATATGGGAAGCAGCTTAGAATGAATGGAAACAGGGAGGAGGCACACGTGAAAGTTGTTGTCTTGATGTGTGAGGAATATATATTTTAATTAACACAGGGTAGTAAAAGTAGACCTGTAAATAAATGTTAAATTTAAAGGTAAATCACCTGTAGAATAGATATAGGGTATATTATTTGCCTATGTTTTGGTCTACTTTTCCTATCATTTATCTGGCTGATTTACAGGGGTTTCCTATTTAGTCTATAGGGACTTTTTCTCACTAACTTTAGATTTACAAATACCTTCTCCCAATCCATGAATAAACTTATAACTTTAAGTGAAGTGTTCTTCATCCAACAGAAATCCATAACTTTTATTCAGACAAATAGACCCATTTTTTCTTTCGATTTTTACTTTCAGTTTTACGAAGTTCTTCTCCATTGCAAAGTTATAAACATATTCTCCTCCTAGATTTTAAAGCATTAAGGTTTTGCTATTTATATATAGATCCACAATAAATCTGGATTTTTTCTTTATATATAGTACATCATATTTTTCTCCACACCATCTACTAAGGAAAGAATTGTTTCTTTCCCCATGTAAATCGGATTGCAATCTAAAAAATGCAACGTAATAGATGAATATATGGACCCATAAATAAAGGAGTGAATCAATATAGCAAACCCTTAAAAAACAGGAAGAATACTTTAGATTCTCTTGTGTAATAGGAAATAGGGAGTCATAAAATGTCTTTGATTCAGGGAAAAACAATTTTAAAAACCTGCTGAGGCCAGTGTATAGAAATCATTAGAAGCAAGCCTAGACTGCTACAGTGTATCTGCCTGAATTACTGATGAAAATAAAGCAGAAGTTTAGGTGATGGATATCAGACATATTTAAAAGGAAAACATCAACAAGATCTAACTTTTATTTCCCTGTTTACTTAACTCTAAGCTCCATGAAGGCAATGGTTTTATTTGATTTACTATTATACGTACAATGCCTCACACAAGACCTACGTATAAATGCTCAATACATAATTATTGCACATTAAGTGGAAAAATGGATGCATGAAATAACAATTATCACTCAATAAAAAGTTCTATCATTTATGAATATAACCAATTATATTAAATGATGGTACAATAATAAGTAATATATTTTGAGTATGGAATAAAGAAAATATTACTGCACTGAAAAGCATACTTTGTCTGGAAATAGAAATAATGAGTGGATGTTGTATTGACAAGTCAGTGAGTTACCCAAAGGCAGTCATTGGAGATCTGCAGATACAGGGTTGAGGTGAGTATAAGCGAACCAGACCCAATATATAGATTTATAAGTTATTCATGTAGAATACAGAACTAAATTCAAGGGAGACTCCAGAGAGTAAATGAAGCAATGCTTTATTTGCTTTTCAAAACTAAATCACAAAGCTGAGGAAACATACTGCTGCAACTTAATTAAAGGAAACTAAACTAAAGCAAATCAAAGGGTTGAATATATGCTAGAACATTTAGAAAATATTATGGTTCTTATGATGACATTTCTAAATACCAATTTGGCTGCTCTTTGGAAAACCAAGAACTAATTCTCCAGGATACATTAGCAAAAACATCTAGTGAAAGAAATGTTTGTGTAAGACACATACTCCACATATAAAAATAATATCAGTAGCAAAATGTTCATAGATCCTACATCTTATGAAATTTAAAAATAAAATAAACTTACAGAGTCCCACAGAGGATGAGTATACAAAAGCAGGTACAATTCTATTAAAATCCCTAAAGTATTATGTTAGTTGGTATCTAATTGTACCTTTTGGAAAACTTAAATTTCCATAACATTTCTACAAAATGCTATTTTATATGAGCATACATATAACACCACAACAAGCAGAGAATATTCAATATTTTAAAAAAGCTGCAATATAATTTATAGATTGAGAAGGTATAAGACAAATTTCAAAACTTCCTTATTCATATCAAATAACAGTTTTGTTGGCAGAATAGCTTGATTCTAACATTTTACAATAAATAAATAAATAAATAAATTTTACAATAAATATCCTGAAAATTTCCTATAAATTTATTAATATACTAAAAAAGTACTTTGCATATGAATATTCATAATATTATTATAAATCTATTTTAAATGAAATTTAATTCTTTGTCTTATTACCAAAGGAATAAGTGAACATTCTCCAATATCTAAGTTAGAAATTTTTTTCACAATCCTATATTTATTAATAGTTTTGTTTGAAAATATAAAATACAAATGCTTTTTGCCACACTTGTTTCCATATTATTGTGAATGATTTTGTATATAAATAAAACAACTTGGTATAAAAAATAATCCCTTCATACTTTAAAGATTCTTCTGAGAAAACAAAATTTTGCATTTGTCACGAATGCCTACGTGTGCCAATTTAACCTATCCCTTTTAAGTTAACACTCTGAAAATGTTTCAAGTAATCAATTCAAAGTATGGGAACATTTCTCATTTAAACAAAAATTGTAAATAGAAAAACCTAAATAATTAAGGAAAATGTCTATTGTTTAATATATTCAACCATAGATTGCTGGGGTAGAAACACAGAAGGAGGAGTCAATCCTCACATAAGTAGCCAATTGTAATCCAAATGTAAGCCAAATTGTAAGCCAAATGTAATTATATTCACTACAGGAAACTTACATCTATAGCTTACTGTAACTAATAATGCATAATACATTTTTTAAAGTACACGTCTAAATTTTTTATTTTAGTAATATAAAAAACATATTATATTTAGTTCATACTTTAAAAATACTTCTCATTGAGTTTAGATATATTTCCTCCATTATTCTTGACATGTATACACCTCCTCAAGTAGCTATGAAAGTATTACAGATGTAGAATTCATACTTCTTCTGAAATAGTATGACAGGATTGAAAATAATACATTTAACTCCATTATATAATAGCTCAAATTTACTGAGTATTATTTTTACAGAGACATAAATTTTGTTTTCAAATAAGAAGACAATAATTCTAACCTGCCAATAGAAAGACAGTGTAAAGTGGTTAAATACAATATTTTGAGAGGAAATAGGATTTCTTGAAGACTAAGAATTACAAATATATTAAGAGATTCAACAGCAAGAAAAATAGACTTTCCTCTACATGGAAGTTAGTGGTTCACCTTCAGTGTGGGCAAGGTCTGTAAGGGGTCATGGACCAACCCTCCTAGTTATGTAAAATATTAAAGAAAGAAAGAAAACTAATACTACTGCTTTCAGCATAGGAGGGGTACAGTGGAGCCCAGCAAGTAAAGGGGTAGGCAAGTAGTAGAAATGGAGATGCAAAAACAGAAGGAATATTCTTCACTGGCACTTAATGCACTTAAGTACGCCAATACTGAAATACACACCATTGACTTGCCTACATGCACTTAAAAATGAAAAGTAAGCCCTTCTCTGCCCCCGATGCATTCTTCTGTACATATACAGATTTTCAGGTCTTCCTTAATTGAAGCATACCTCCATGTATGGCTATCCATGTACAGCACTCCTATGCAGTGAACTCATTTTAAGATAATGTTGATTTTAAAGAATTTGTAAAGTAGCAGCAACATGTGCTTTAAAAGTAAGTTTCTAAGTCAACATTTGCTTAGTGACTTTGTCATTCCAAATTCAAAGCCTTGTGCTATGGGCACTGCTTTTTCTTATGAAGAAGAAGGGAGAGATACATTGGAGGCCTTTTAATTTGTCTTTGCAGGAGGAATCTCCTTGTATGTAAACACGAACTGACTTCAAGTAAAGATTCCGGAAAGTATTCTATGCAGCAACAAAGGTGTCTCACAGTATTCACAAAGAAAATACAAAATTTTTTATCACTAATATTAAAACCTCCATAGATAAATTATAAGGGCTATCTTTCATCAGCAACATTTGGAAATGCTGAGATTTAACAAACAGTTACCATGGTAGGCCAGATGGTAATTAAAGCAAAAAAAAAAAAATGCTGAAGAAAATTTAAATTTCTGAATTCCTTAATCAGGAGTGAATTCCAACAACTTATATATCATGCTTATTTAAACAGCTCATATTGTTATTTGTGCTCACTCTCTTCCCATAGTGGTACTACTATGCACAAGCATAAGTTTTAGTCGGAAATATTTAAATTATTGTTTTTCCACTATGTGAGTATTGTTGGTGCAAGTTATTTAATGTGTCTAAATCTCAAGTTTTCCCTTTGTAAATCATGCTGTTAATAATAGGTCTACAGTGTGATTTTAGATACATAAATACCTACCAGCACAGAATATAGAAAATAATGTATGTCTGAAATTGTAATTTTCCTATTCTCTTTTTCTTTTTCCATTTCTGTACTATCAGAATGTAGATTTGACTTGGTTGTAGCCCTCATGAGTATAAGAGGAAGAACTTAAGATTGGTATTTTAACTAGTTTTTTAAACTAAGTGTAAATATAAATGTATACCACTTCAGAGCAATAATAGTTCATCATGTTTAGTGCTGTAGCCTTCATTGTCATTTGATAGTTTTCGGGCAAGTGCAAAAAGTGAAATAAAGCTGTGACAGTAGTTCTATTCTTTAACAGCTGGCACGGTATTTCTATGGACCAGCATTTCCTGTGGATGTTGTGTCAATGTTGTAAGTCAGCATATCCTGTAGACTCTGTGTCACTGAAGTTATTGTACTCAAGGGTTATGCTGTTTTCATAGTGAAAAGTACATAAGTGACTGCAAATATTCAAGTCGGGAGCACCAATGATGAGGCAATGCAATTATAATTCAGACATTAAGGAAAAAGCAATTCAATGAAAATCACTTGAGCATTTTAATGCCATGTAAATAGATTCAAATAATGCTCCAGCAGTTGTAAAATAACCCTGAAAGTCAGTTTTGTCTTTAAAGCTTCAGGAAATCTCAATGATAATTATAGCAGATATTCACGGGAAAGTAAGTTTTCTTCAGGTGTCATCTGGTACTCTAATCATTTAATCTCCTAGGGAAGCATTATTATATTCATTTAACTATTTCCACAATAGCAAATAAAGGCATATAAAACAATTTTCAACAAAATAATAAATCCAATCTATGCAAAGCTATAATATATCCCAGAATAAGCTTTCTAGATGCTTATTTATCCTATTTCTTTATAAAACAGAATAATTGGTCATTTAAGCCAAAGTCAATTCTTAAATATAAATATATTCCTCTTTAGAAAAAAGCTATTACTCAGTAAATAAAATTCTCCTTCCCTAATATATAATGATACATGGATAAACATAACATAGTGTCTCTTGTGACAATTGTTGTTGTAGCCAATAAAAGGCCATTTGCTTTGAGCTTAGGTGATTTTTCACATATTTTTAAATGTAATGTTAGATCCATTCAAAATATTTGAAAGATATGAAGCATATAATGAAATTAATACTCATGAGCCCAACAACAAACTTAAGAACTAGAACGTAACCAATACTGTGCCATCTCCTTGTGTGCTTGTCTCATATCCCATCTGCCTTCTCCTCAAGGTAAACACAATCTTGAATTTTATACTTATCTTCCTTAAGATTTTTTTCATTTCATTTTACTGTGGTAAGAACGTTTAACATGAGATGTCTCTCAATAAATTTTTAAGTGTACAATGCAGTATTGTTAACTATAAGCACAATGTTGTAGAGAATATCTCTAGAAATTATTTATTCTGCATAACTGAAATTTTTTTTTCCTCCCCACCCTTCCTGTCCCTGGCAACCACCATTCTACCCTCTGATTCTATAAGTTCGACTATTTTAGATACCTCATATAAGTAGAATCATGCAGTATTTTCCTCCTGTGACTGGCTTATTTCACTAAGCCTAGTGTCCTCAAAATACATTCACGATGTTGCATATTACAGGATTTCCTTCTTTTTTAAGGCTATAGTATTCCATTGTGTATATATGCCGCATTTTCTTTATCTAGTCACTCATCAGTGAACATTTATGTTGTTTAAGCACGGTCATTGTGAATAGTGCTGAAATAAACATGAGGTGCTAATACCTCTTCAAGATCCTGATTTCAATTATTTTGGATAAATGCCTAGAAGTGGGATTGCTGGATCAAGACTGGAGGCATCGCACTTACTTATTTCAAAATATGTGACAAAGTTACAGTCATCAAATAATATGATGCAGTCATAAAAACAGACATATAGACCAATGAGACGGAATAGACAGCCCTGAAATAAATCCATGCATATACAATCAATAGATCTTTGACAATGACACCAAGAACACACAATGGGGAAAGAATAATATCTTAAATAAATGGTTTTGGAAAATGTGGATTCACATGCAGAAGAATATTACACCATGCACAAAAATTATATTACACCATACACTAAAATCAACTCAAAATGGATTGAAGACTTAAATGTAAGACCTGAAACTACAAAACTCCTAGGAAAAAACATAGGGAAAAAGCTTCATAACATTGATCTTGGCAATGATTTCATGGACGTAACACCAAAAGCAAAGGCAACAAAAACAAAAATAGACAACTGGGACTACATTAGAGTATACAAAGAGGACTAAATGTGTAAAATAGGAATAAAATAGCACAGGAACAAGATTTCTTAGGAGAAAGAGATGATACTTGTAATGGAGGGATTGTCTTCTGATAGGAAAAGTGTTCTTCTGCCATTGTTCAAAAGTCAAAAAAAAAAAAGAGAGAGAGAGATGCAATGCTATAATTATATCATAAAATAATGATTAAATACTCACCTAAGGTATTGTGTTTCTTTTATGAAATATAAAATAACACCATATGCTCGTTCCTCAAATAAAACAAGCATGTTCCTACCGTAGTATTGGCTCTTGTTTCCTCTTCCACATGAGACCTCCCTTGCCTGGATATCTGTGTGGATCACTGCCTCATGTCATTCATGTCTCTATACAAATGTAAGATGCTCTCCCTAACCACCCTATCCAAAAGGCACACCAGTCACTTTCTATTCCTAATAATTTATTTTAATTTTCACTAGCTTATCACTATGTAGCATGACGATTATTTATTTATCTGTAGCCCACAATCTATATGAGAGAGTAAACTGTTTTGTTCACAGTTACACCCAGCACCTAGAACCACCAGTGCATGGCCAGTAGGTATTCAATAAATATTCATGGAAAGAAAGCTGTTGATTCTGCTAGTGGTAGTAGAGAAATGGAGGGCAGAGGAAAGAGCAAGCATATTAGAGACTTCAAAAGAGTTGAAAGGGTTTGAAATGGAAAGGTTTGCAGAGAGTACCATAGAACTCACAAAGTGACCAGAGCTCCATTGCCCATCTTCCAGGCAATTTGTGCACCCATCTGAGGACTCATGATGGTTTGGTGATCATGAATTTATGGTGGTGCCATTTTCCATCATAATTTAATAGTTGCATTAATTTCTCCAAATATACTATAATTATTTGGCTTGTCAGAAATTGAAGAAAATAATATAAAAATGTTAATAAAGATAGCATATTTTCAATAGCAAATAAAAGAAAAACGTGATATCATTGAGCAATACAACTTCCAGAGTGAGTGCAAATTAAGTTGTCTTGAAAGAAGTTTTGAGTTTTAGTCAAAATAGAGGAAAAAGATTGGTATTCTAGTTTTAAAAAAACAGATACAAAGAAATTAGCCTGTACATTAACAATGTGCTTTAATTATAATTCTAATTTATTTTCAATATTGTTACCATGAAAACAAAGGTGTTAATTTCTTTCATATTATGTGACATTTCAGAAGCCATAAGTTCTAATTAGCTTAAACACACAAACACATACACAGGTGCTAATTAATCAAAAATAAGTTAAAAACCTTTTAGCAAATGGAGTATATATACTGCAAAAGCATTTCAAACTATGGTAGTAATTATGATGCACAATACAGAAATATTTGGATTACTACAAAACTTGATCTAGCTAAGGCAATTACCATTTATGTTATGGCCTCTTTTACATAAAAAAATCTTTTTTTTTCATTTCCTACCTTTGTACAAGTGAATGCTAGATCAAACAGAATTACCAAACATCTCATATTAGAAATCACTAGCTATGAGATGGAACACATTGCCAGAATAAGAAGAGGAATTATATTTGAATTTTTATATTTAAAAAATCACAATTTGTCATATTTTAATACCTTTTAGTAAGACACTAATAAAAAAATTGCTGGCAAAAAAAGCTAAAATATGTCAAGCTCCCCTTTTGCAAAATGAGGAAAAATAAAATATGCTCAGATTTGGGGAATGAAACTAGCAGAGGAAAGGCTGAAAATTGGAATTTTCCTAGTACTTAAGAGAAAAAACACACATCAGCAAATATATCACACTTAATTCCTGAATTTTATATGGATAATACGTAACTGTGAAAGGAACATATAGCAAGGAAACTAGAGATCCAGCTACTAGCACTGGACCCATTACAAACTAAAGAGTTGTAACCATCTCCTTCTCTCCAATCTTCATTTTTAATATAAAAGGTTGAAATAAAAAGTAGCTAAAGTGACTATGGTATATGTGCAACCATTATATTTTGGCTTCCATATGTAAGTACAGGGTATGTTGCCAACATAATCTTCAAATTTCATTCAAAATCTCTAACTTTAAATCTCTTTACTTCTTGTTATTCAAAGACTTGATCACCTATATCAAAAAATGTACATAAATAATAGGTAACGAATTAAATGAGACAGATGTTCCAGATATTGTAGGCCACTATTGCCTTCCTTTTTCTAGGGAGGTGCAAAAACAGATTCTCCCAAGGTCCTAGAGAAATAAATGCTTTACTTCACATAAAAATGTCATAACCTATACTCAATCCTTGATTCAAATTGTTTTGAAAATGAATGCAAAGGCACTGCTAATATTATGACTGTATAATATTGTGATTTTTGTCCTGGAACACACATTATACATCAAAATATTCATTTCCCATAAAAACATTGCATCTTGTGTATTATAAGACCTTTGCTGATCCATGACGTACCCATTGGGAATTACTGTAATAATTAAATGTACATAAACAAAATTCCTAAAGAATGATTCTACTCACAGAATAATACAATCACCACGTAAATGGTGTATGATTAGGTGTTCTAATTTGAAATGAAATCTTTATCCTAGTAGTTAAATTATTTTTAAGAAATCACATTGAAATGCAATTTAACAACTATTTTAGCTTCAAAATCTTTAGGTTTGTCTAAATAACAATTTACCCATGGTACCTAAAATGTAATTTTTCCATGGTTCAAATAACCACCAATACTTTATTTTGATTAATGATTTATGAGTGATTGAGAAATTCCTCTAAAGTATTTAAGAATACTTTATATAGCTTGAGAAGGTAGAAAATTATTTTAAATGATATTAAGATAAAGATTAATGATCAGTTTATGTTGCATAGTATTGGAATAATGACCAAATTATCTGGCAAGCCATCATGCTCAACTGTTCTGTCGAATATATTTAACCATTTAACCAGAAGTATATGTTGTGTGTTATAGTCACACATTTACATCATATGTATTACGTGTGCTTGCACATAGCAAGCAAGTATGCACAATGTGTGTGTGTAGCAAGTATGATGAGGTAGATGCATAGTTGTCAACGTGAATATGTGTTGCTAAGTAAAAAAATGTGGCTCAACTCTACAGATCTTTTGGCATATGTGCACATGTGCATGAGAGAATTTGTACACATAAACACAGAAAAAGATCTAAAGCATATATAACAAGCTCAATAATGGTTTTGTCTAGATAAAATTGTGAATGAGTTTTAGTTTTGCTTAAATATATTCTGATTTATCTTTTGTTATAATTTTAGAATATGAAAAATAAATCTACAGAAAAGCTACAAGTACTTAGCAGCAAAAGATACTTAAAAACAACAAAATGTAGTAGTATCAGCAATAACAGGCCACAATTATAATATTAAAATGAAGAAGGACGATTCTTAGAGGATCCTATCATAGGAACAAAGCATATAGATATGCTCTCCTAGGAATAAACAAGGGCAAATTGCTTTACTGTTGTCCTACAGGAGATTTTTCGTCAACATTTATGAGCAATACCTTGAGGTTACAATGTAACAGCATGCTTCAGTAACCAACATTATTAAAAACAGTTTCAATCTATTATCTATAGGAAATCAACAAACTATAAAATATTCTGGCAACCAGCAAAATAAAGTCAGGTCAAATAAACTAGATAGCTAACATGTACATGAATATTTGTTGATTATGAAATTAAAATTGTCAGTAAGAAACTATTTTTCTATATCATAGACAGGGATGGAGAAATGCAGATTTGTCTTAAAATTTTTAGTTCCTCATGGTAAGAAAATCACGTCTCAAATGTCTTTGAAAATATTAATTTTTCAAATTGCATTTGATTAAGATGACAGATTTATTTTAAACTCAATGAGAGCTCATGATGCAGACTATTCACTGATACTATTTAGCTCAGTAGTTACTGAGTAACTTTTCATAAAAAAGAAAGCAATTTTATTGCATTTTTCTCATGGTATGTTAAAAAAAGAAGCAATTACCACTCATATATTTATCCAAATTTCCAAATCATATAAACAAATAAACAAGTAAATATGACTGTGTGTAGTGGGGTAGCTGGGTGAACAAGTACGGGAGGGTGGGGAGAGAGAGAGAGAGAGGGAGAAACATAGTAGCATCTTTAGCATGTGTCTCACTATTTGCCAAAACCAAATCTTTCTGCAGCCAACAAACCAAGAAGATATTTCTGACAGTGTCAGAGACATTTGGTAAAACTGAACTCACCAGGAATCACTAGCGATGACTTTTATAAGAATGGAAGGAGGAAGGAGAATTCTTTTCTTTTTCAAGGTAGCACTACAGGCTTTGGAGTCGGACATGGTTATTTTAAACTGAGGCTAGAACTTGGCAGCTCGGTGATTTTCCAATGCTGATATTCTGAGGCAATATTCCTAACCATCCTAGTGTTCTAGTAATGTGCTAATACTGATCTCATGGTTATTATTAATATTATTTGCTATGACCTGAATGTTTGCCTCCCCCATGCCACCAAATTCATATATTGAAACCTAATCATCAGTGTGATGGTATTAGGAGGTGAGCCTGTAGGAGGTAATAAGGTCATGGGGCCAGAGCCCTCATTAATGGGATTAGGGCCCTTACCAAAGAGACCCCAGAGAGCTGTCTTGCCCCTTCCCACATGTGAAGATACAAAAAGATGACCATCTGCAAACCAGGAAGCAGGCCCTCCTCAGATACTAAATCTGCTAGCTCCTTGATCTTGGACTTCCTAACCTCTGGAAGTGTGAGAATAAATTTATGTTGTTTATAAGCCATCTAGTATTTTGTTATAGAAGCCTGAACATGCTAAGATATTATTAATATTAGATAACTGAATCTATATAAAGTACTAATTCAGTGGCTGGTACTCAGTAAACTGTTGGATGAACAACAGCTTTCATTATTGTGCATAACTCAAAATTTTCTATTTTGTTCCAATTCTTGAATGAATCTATATCATGATGCTAAAACATAAACATTTTCCAAAAATTGTTTAATTATTTATTTACAACAACTATAAAGTAAATATGAAAATGTGCTCTAACAGTGTACAAATAGTCTAGAGCCTAGAAAGTTGCCATAATAGACAATAAAAGATTGAAATGTGACAATAAAATCATTGTTTTCACTAAGATGTGAATAATATCTGCCCAGTAATACAACAAATAGGACCCTCAATTAAAAGTCAACTTAATAACATTGATTTTGATACTATCAGAAACTACTGAATTTATTAAGAAGTACATGGACTCAAAATTGAAATACCAGTGAGTTTTATAGCATTCAGTACAAAAAAATCTGTCCCTACAAAATCAAGACATCTCCAACAGAAATTGAAATTAATTTCTGACTTGTAAATTTTATGCCTACAAAATCATTTTGTGCCCCTATAGTTCACTCCACTATGACTATACATTTATTACTTTAATGAATATTAAGTGAGCTATTTCAGTATGAGCTGCCAAGTTTAGGGGTCTTCTTTGGCAAGAGGCAGACAATTAAGAGGACATTACCCTTGCCTTAAAGAGCTCACAGACCAGTGGAAGAAAAGAAAACATATAAACTATTTGATGCTGTATATAGTTGAAATAGACACATTACAAAAAGGAAATATGAAATAATTTTTCCTCCCATGAATCATCCTATTGAATATAAAATACTGTTATGGTTGTTATACTGGATTCTGAGAAAATGAATAGTTCTTCTGTATTTTCAACTTACGTTATGAAAACATTTTGATGTTTTTTGCATGTAAACCATGATTTCTCAGAAATATTTATGCTTCCTAATGAATAGTCAATGAATGAATACGTATGTCAATGTGGAGCATTTATTTAAATTAAAAGTAACTTAAAGCTGTAACTTAATATCACATTGGTCTCCATTTACTTTCAAACACTACCATTAACAAGGTGTCTTTCCACCTTGTAAATCAATGCAAGAAACAAATAGCGCAGGGGGAATTACATAATAGCTAACAGAGACATTTTTAAAGTTATTTTTCTCATATATTGACTATAGTACAGAAATGTGTTTGGAAACAATGGATTTAGTCCTGCGGTTTTTTTAAAAAATAAGTGTCTCATATATATATTTGCCATTATAAAGGTTAATGCATAGTCTATTTTAAACACGGGCTTACCCATAAAGCTCTTTTTCAGGTTTCTAAATGAAATAACAGTTAAGAAAATTCTTACATAATGAGAAATGTGATCACTCCTACTGAGAATTCATTAACTCGTATATCACAAGCTTCCTCTTTGAGACTTTCCAGAGCAAATTAATACATAATCAAAGAATTAGTAAGCATTTCATGTAATGGACTGTGAAATAATGTTGGCTTTCAGGAGGTGACTTTCCCTGTATATAATGTGATTCATTAATGTAAAGAAACAGCCTGGGCATGAAGATGGAATTATCTGTGGGATACTTTTGGCAGCTGAAAAATAAATAAATAAACAAACAAACAAATAAATAAACAAGTATGTTTTCTGTTTTACTTGTAATAAGTTTGAAAATCTAGAGTCACAAATACACATTTCCAAGAGACAGATATTTATGATAATTGCTTAATATCTGAAAACTTTCATATGACAAGAAAATATTCAATAACTCATCATTATATATAGTTAGGCTGAAAGATTTATGCCTCTTTGTAGTAGAATTCTTGTTCCACTAATTTTATTTCAAACATTACTAAATTCCCTTAGTGTTATCTAATATTTCATCTCTGTTTCTCTAGTTTCCAGAAATACCTTACTATCTCAAAGTTGGAATACTGAAAAAATGGTGTTTAAATTTTTGACCTGGAAAGAATGGAAATCAAACTTATCAGATTATGTTAGAAATAATGTTGTCAATATGGTTACTGAATAGACAAATATATTTTGTGGCATAAAGCCCTCCTAAGGATACATTCCTCTCTCTCCATCATCTTATGCCAGATGGAAGCAGAAAACAAGAACAAAGCCCTAGAACAGTGTTTCCCAACACTCCTCTGCCCCCGTTATTATCTTCCCCAAGGAGTCTTTTTAGATGTCTTTTTTCCAAATCCTCCTTCCCCATAAAAATTTTAATATCATAGGTATACTGTATAGCTGTTTACATACTGTGGCCATTTGGAGGACCACAAACTATTGTAGAATCTAAGATTGTTTTCAGCTGCACCCCCCCAACACACACAAAAACAGTCTTCATCCTTACATTGAAAATGCATGCCCTAGGAAATCGTAAAAAAACAAAATGAGGTTTCAGGGTCTAAGACTGCTATATGAGCACAATATTAATTTCAACCTATTGAGCCATTATACATTTTGGATCCAATATGTTATAGAAGCTGAGCTTATCCTAAGTAATACAAATGTCTTAAAATGTATTTATATAAAGTGCAATAAATGGCTTGCCTTCTTAGCTAGAGAATCCAACATTTGGCCAAAATCAATAGTAAAGGGTAAAGCCCTCATTATATTAATAGAAAACAAAACATAAAGAATTTCTCCAGGCAATAGAATAGTGACTTTCAGATCATATTTGCCTTGAAAAAAACAAAGTCTGACTACAATGTCATCATACTGTAAGTTTATCTACTCAATCACAGAATTCCCTCCAAAACAAATATAAGGGGTTGGGTGGGGGCTGTAAGGCTGAGTTTAATTATCACCTGGAACCTCATTATCTCACCGTCCTCGGAACTCACTCTCCTCAAACCATTCAGCACTTCATAATATACTCAAACAGCTGGTATCTCTTACTTTAAACACAGTAAATAAACATAGTAGTAAATACATTCTACAATTCAAATATTCCACTTTTGAGTTTCCAAAAAATGCAGAAGTCTATCAAAATGAAATAAACTTAGAATCCTTCAAGTTCACATTTACCATTAGTTTTAGAATATAAAATGCAGCATTTAATTTAGGTTACATAAGTGCAAAATAACTTATCATAATAATTATTATTTTATAATTTTAAATTAAATTATATGTTATAAACACAATGAATACTTCCTTAATACAAATTGTCCTCTGATATATTTAATTTGGTAATGAAATGTTATATACTAATTCTTATTACTTTTGCCAATTAAAGTTCTGTTATTAATGTTATACTCCAATAGTTTTAATTTTTGAAAAATGAAGGTGACTGAATGTTCAGCTGAAATTTTTTCAACTAATGATAATTTATGTCATGTTTTTAATTGGAGGAGAGGAGTGGCATATTTCCTGATTCATCTATTCTGGCTTCATGGGTATGAAAAATATATTCAGCTTAATCACATATGTCACTGAAGGGAGAAAAATTATTGAATAAAAATGATTCTTTGATTTTCTAAGTATGCAAAAGTGTTGTCTAACTAAGTATAAGAAAAAATCTCTGCAAAGAATTTGCATTATGACTAAGAAAACTTTGATAACCTAAAAACCAAAATGTAAAATCTACCTTAAATTTTAAGATGTCTGCATTATTTCAATGTAAAAAAACTAAATTTACTGATAATACCTCAGAATGAGATGTGTTATAAAAGTAAAATCAGAATAATTGGAGTGTCCTCTAGCAGTTTAAATAAAGTAGACTTTCCAAATAAACCACTTGTTCATTTGGAAAAATGTGTGCATGTGTGCACGTAACTGCTATTGGGATCTTGTGTTTGCTATAGGTTTCCTGACATTGCACCTTTTTCCCATCTACTTTTTAAGCAGTCTTTTCTAATACAATATCCCTAAGTAACCAGAGAGCCATTTGTGAGATATAGAAAATTAAAGCAATCATCCTAAATGCTGATTCCTGGAAATTTTCAAAGGAAATCTTTCAATTAGTGCTAACATTTTTTGATCCTCACATTTATACAATTTTCCAGTTCCACAAATAACTGGCTTTGTATATTTTAAAACAGTTATTCCCCAGCAGAGATAGAGTAGAAGACCAGAGTCCATGACATAAGGAATTCATCACATCCTTAATTTCAGCCTCATTCTCGCCTGGGCCAGGTGTTTCTGCACAACCCAACCTGTGCAACCACATATAGTACACCTGAGTGTGTGTCATCCACTCATTACTGTTCTACAACGGTGCCATTCACTGAATTATTCTCCTTGTGCTACTTACTGTTAATAATTTACCATATAATAAAATATTAAAGGAGTAAGTTGGTGAGACTTGTCTCTGCTAATATCCTGAGAACACCTGTAATAAAGAATAGCCTATAAACATAGGTATATACATCTTGTATACTTTTATCAAATAATTGTGAATCAAAGTATCTGGATCCTTTACAGATGGCATTGCCCTTTGTTTGCTTGTAAAGCTCCCCAGAAAGGTCCATGTGATTATCAAAATTTAGTGCTAGGAAATTTCTGATGTTAGAGGAGAAGTGAAATAAACAAAAAACAAAAACTATTGCTATTATAGATGGCAATGAAAATACTTTTTATTTTTAGGATTGTGTGGTAATTTACTATTTTCTCCTTACAATAATAAATTTTATCATAAAAATATTAAAGATAGGGTAGAGTTGGTGATTCTAAATATATTACATATATTTATATGTGTATTTTTATATATATAACATAAATATATATATATATAGTGTGTGCATATATGTGTATAATTTGTTTACTTTTAGTAGCCAAACCATGCTCCTCTTCTTCTTCTTCATAAAACAAATGTAAGGCCCAAGAGTATTTTGCCAAATTAATAAAAACTCATTGTCCAAGAAATACTTAGAAGTTATTGAGATGGTTAATGTTTGAAAATTAAAAATGAAATTAAATCAATGAAATGGCTGGACACACTAACTGCCAAGAAATTTTAAGCAAGATGAAAATGAGCACACTAAAATTCCAATTTAAATTTTGTACTGTTTTTAAGGTTTACCAGGCCCAGGTCTCCTGTCGTTTCTGCCTCCCCAACAGGGAACATGAAGTTGAGAGAGTGCAGCAGCACCAGGGGCTGCCATTAAAGCTGTTTTCTTTCCTCAGTAAAACCAATGCGAAGGCAGTCTCTTGGAAAACTGATGCTTTGCTAAAGTGGAAAACTCAGCAGAAGGATAAAATTGTTCCATTTCAGGTACAAAATTCTATACAACCTTTCCATCCATTTGGTCAAAATTGAAGATTTTAGTCTTACGAGACACTGAAGGGTGAAATTAAGCCTTTACTAACTTTGACACTCCTGCTGTGTGGAATTTGAGAGAGAGGAAAGGCTTCTGTTAGGCCTCATTTTCTGCTCAAATTATTGAGAATTCTGCTCCAATCTAATAAATCTGATACTGAGTTTTCAACATCCTTTCCATGTCCTTTACTGGTCTGTAAAATATATGACTTACAACTCCTGACCTTTAGTTGTGAAGATTTAAAATATATTTGATTCAAATCCTAAATAACTCATTGGGCACAAATTCCCGATTTTCCAGCCGATCTGCTTTATTGCCTCCATCACCACCACCAACAAACACACCTGTTCTGCCACATTGTCATGACCTCCAGCCCATCCACCCTAAAATTTCTCCACTACTTCTTTTATTATTGAGCTACAATACCAACACTTACCATTTTAACTATTAATACTTTCTTGCCCTACAATAATCAGTTTCCCCCTTTATTCAAAACCAGAAAAGCATCAGTTTTACTCTGCTTATCAGCATTAAAAAGGCTCAAGTCTCTCTAATCAAAAAAACAAAAATTATCCTACTATTCAATTATAAGTATTATTGTATTTTTCATTATTTGAAAATCTCATAATCAAACATCTTAAAAGAGTAGTCTATAACAGTTTCTTCCACTTCTTCACCTTCCGCTCCAATCTATCCCTACCCACCCCATCTGGTTTCCTCTGCCTGTTACCCCTCTGACAAGCTCTCACCAAGATCACCATCCACTTGCATGTTGTAAATGCAAAGAATATATTTTATTCACAATTTTATCTTTTGGCAGCATTTGGCAGTGGCGACCATTTCCTCCTCCTGGAATCAGCATTTTCAAGAAACATCACATTCTTCTGATTTTCTCCTATTCCTCTGGATGCTCCCCCTTAGTTTTGTCAGCTCTACCTTCTCTAACTAATCATCAAATATTATTATATTTCTATAGGATTAGTCTCAGTCTCTTATTTTTTCTTCCTCCACTGTCAATTAGCAACCTTTCAGTTTCCCATAGGATCGATTGTCACATGTGGGTCTAATATTCTGAAATCTATCCTTATAATCTAGACAATGCTTCTGATGCCCAGATCCATTAATACTCAAATCCAGAACTTAATAACTGAAATGTTTTCAGCCAATAACTGAAATGACAGTGTGCCAATCTTGAGGATAAAAGCTTTCACTGAATTATCTGTTAATCCTCCTGAATGCCCTATAAAGTAGGCATTATTATTATCACCATTTTACAAATGAGGAAACTGAAGCTTAGATAAAAGAGGTGCCCAGGATCACACTTAGCAAGTGGAGTCATCCAAATTCATGCTAAGTCCCAAGTTTAAGTTCTTAACTATTACCTAACTGCTCTTTTAATATTAGCAAATTAGATATTCTGTGTGTTTCAAATCAAACCCATTTGAAAATGATTTGATGGGTTCTTCCTTTCTCCCACCAACACACAAACACTCGCTCTGCAAAAATCCACTGCATTTTCATTGTATGTAATCTCATTTACTTCTGTAAAAAGTGCCACTTTCACCCAGTTACATAAGCAACCTTCCCTTTGTTCTCTCCCTTAATACTCTAGTCATTCAGTTACCTGCAACTATGTAAGATCCCTCCTCTTCAGTGGGCTCTACAATGCATTAGGGTATTTTCTGTCTTGGTTACTACTATATCCCCAGAGGCTAGGAAAGTATTAAGTATTATTTGACTTTCAAAAAAAGTTTAGTTGGCCGATGAACTAACTGTATTAACTATCTATATTATATAATGTGTAATTATTGATATTTAAAACTACAAACCACTTATTGTCAATGTCATTTCTGAGAATTATTTGGCTACTTCTCAGGTAGGAAAATTTCAACAAATGTGATATTATATAATGAATAACAATAGGCCAATTACATGAAGACAGGAAATAGGGGAGTTAAACACTATTGAGCAATAAGTCTAAACTCTACTGGACAGAAACTAAGTTTATCTCATTAACACAGTATTCTTTGAACCTACCAGAGTACCCTCACATTAGAGCTGTGATTAAGATACTTGTTGAATTAATGAATAAATGCTTAAGTAATTGAATGAAATGACTTTCATGTGCCAAGAATTGTCAATGTGTTATATGCATAGTCTTATTTAATGCTCTCAATATTCTTATGAGGACTTCTAATCAGGAATATGGGACTTGATGAAGTTAAAAAAATCTATCCAGATTCTAGAATCAATATACATCTGAATCTGAAGCCCACAGTCTTTCTCCTGTACCATACTACTTTCCACTATAACTGACTCCATTATCTTAGACTCAAATATTTCCCAGTAATACAAACAAAGTTTCAAACAAACTCTAACCTTTTTCTGGTTTATTATACGAGCTTTGTACAAGCCATTGGCTAAAGAATATCACTGGACTTGTAAAAATCCTAAAGAATGAGCTAAAATATAGTATTTTCCTGATTCATTTATACCTGATTTTCCAATTTTTGCTCAAGGTAATCATTTGTAAATTTTTATTTAGAAACAAATTGTCTATACTGTACTTTATTAAATAAAGAATAAAGAATAATGATGAACACAAATGAAATTTGTTCAAACCCTGAAAGGAAAATTATTTCAAAAGTAAAATTTATCTTCAAAAAGATAACTAAAAAAATTAACACCACCAAGATATTCATTACATAATGAAATGTAACAATAATAAAAGCCATTTATAGAAACAATGGCAATAATAGTCACTTTGGAAATATGGTAATATTGCCATTGATATTCATGACTCTAATATATGTGAAATAACACTCAGACATTGCCTAACTTCAAATCAATTGAACAATTATATCTATTGTAGTTGTTTCTAAAAGAGAATTATATTCTATTTAGCTCCTACCTCTAAAATGATATCATTTTTTAATTTATAAAAGTAGATACCAAGACAAGTCAAAGAAAAAATAATAATAGAAAATTTCAACTCTTTCTTGCCTTAATGGATGTTTCAAAAATCTTTATAGGCATTTGATCTCATAATCTTATTCATCATTGCTGGTACAAAAACATAACAGACATTTAAAAAGGCAGAAGTAGTAATTAACATAAAATTGTAAATATTGAGACTGTATTTGATTAAACAGTTTAAAATATTTTAAAAATATATTGATATGTTCTCTCAGTTACCTTTCCAGTTTACATTTTGAACTTTTTCTTGCCCTTTCATATTTAAAAATAATCTCTATTGTTATAGCTATTTTTATATCTAATATTAAGAAAGGATCATGAAATATTCCTCTTCCACCTTTCTTATTGAATGTTAGAAAAAGCCATCATCTATCAATGTGGGCTTTTTTTTCATTCCATTCTGATTCCAATTTTAACAATATTTTCCTAATTTATTATTCTTGTCAGAGGAAACTCTAAAATTAATTTATAAATATAATATTGATCAGACTATTTGTCTTGAAAGACTTGTTTATAAAAAGCAGTCAAATAAGAGGTTGGTCTGTTATTAATCCTTTAAAAATGTCTCCTAGATTGTTTATAGATAATATGCTACTACAAAAAACAGAGTTATTAGAATTAATGCATGTGTATTGTAGTGGTGTTCCCAATTCAGTGTTCATCAGTGGGCTTTGTGGCAGGCAGAATGATCATTGGTATGACCAGCGTGATATCTTCCCATAGACTGGCTCAGAGTAACATCTTCCTTCCAATTTTTAAAATTAAAAATCAATACTGCTCATCTGAATTATTAATAGTAACCACACAAAATATATAAGAAGAAATATAGGTTTTATTTTATATAAGATGAAACAATTTATGTCATAACTTAAGAAAGCGTTGACACACAGTAGATAGTCATGAAATAAGAATACAGAGGTGTTACTAACCTTACAAAAGAGGGCAGGCTTTATGGTCAAGAATGTCATGAATAGAAACTGAGATGAAAAAAGGCAAAACCAATCCCTAACTTGGCACTCCATCGTCTGATTTGATGATGCCCCTTTTGGGCTTGCCGTGGTTGCTCGCCCTGGCTGTATATTACAATCACTTGGAGAGAAGGGTCGTTAAAAAAATGCTAATACACCACAGCAGGCCAGATTGATTGAATCAGTTTCTCCAGGGAATGGTATCTGAGTATTTCTTAATAATCTCTCCAACTGATTTTAATATGAAGCTAGAGTTGAGAACTAATGAAAAATATAGTTTTTATATATTTCTATATATTTTATAATATAGAAAATATAGTTTTCTCAGAGAATCTGTGGAGGGTGATAGGAGAGGAAGACTTAATAGAATGCTTCTCTATAGCATCATCAGAGAACTGTAATTTTTGAGAACATTTGTTCTTCCAGATATTTCCATACTTCCTCTCTGAGTACCTTAGTATATAGTAGTGGTTCCTAAGGTGTGGTGTCTGACAAGCAGCATTAGCATCGCCTGGGAACTTGTTAGAAATACTTAGGCCCCACCAGAGACCTGCCAAATCAGCAAATGTGGTGGTAAGGAATAGTAATCTCTGTTTTAACAAGCCCTCTGGGAGATCCGGGTAGCTCACTAAAACTTGAGAACCACTGGGCGTAAGTGTTTGTACAACTCAGCTAAACTAAGGGAGATCAAGAGAATAACCAATTTATTTCATGCTTGACCAGAGCCTTGAGCGAGGACTAGCACAGGCTTGCGCACAGATGGCAGTGGGAGTCACAGTCAGAGCACGGTCGTGGGGGCCTGCCTGTCAGAGCCCCTTCACCTTTCTGCCGCCCCACGCAGGACATAGAGATTTTATTTCCAGTTTGAAAAGCCGAGAGTCCAGAGTGTTTCAGTGTTGCTGTTTGTTGACATCACCAATCAAATCTAGGTGTATACGGGTACATAAGGAAAAAAGTGAGAAACGGGTCCCTAGAAATAGAGAGATCTGATGAGTGCTGAGGGGAAGCAGGGACGGGGGCAGAGAGGCAGAGACTGTACCACAGGATCTGAAGTTTTAAGACAAATTGCTGTAAAATAAGGAGTTCAGCATCTTCAATCCTAGGGGTGTTCCTTGGTTGGCAATGATGCCACCTACAGCAATAAGCATGGAAGTAGCTCTGGGAACAACAGCAAGTTTTGCTGATGATGGAGACAGATCCATCACACAGCTAGTAAATTAAAAGCGTTTCCCCTAGGATCCACATATTCATTTTCATGAATCCGTCCACTGCAAGTGCGGCTAATCGTGTCTCAGGATGGGATGCAGTCTGTGGTGGTGACTACTCGTGTGTGATATTGTTTTCTAGGTGATATAAAGACAACAAGCTTAATACAACTCTGTTACCAACATCACCTCTTATTCTCTTTAATTTCTGGTTTGCAGGAAGGCAACATGATTAATTCTTCATTTTCTTTATTCTTCAGTGCTAACTTGTGTTGGAATACATGTTCCTTTACTTATTGACTGTTACTCAACCTCACAGGAGTTTCGATTTCTCATCTACAAGATGGGCATTATGGGAAAAAAAACTCTTTACAAATTTTTGTAATTCCATGTTTGTACCATACCTAGCACAGAGTATTGTAAATACTACTTGTGAAAGCTATTTTCTTATTAAATAATAAATTGCTTAATATTATTTTTAAATTAATTATTAAATAAAATAATAAAATTGTTATTTTAGCATCATATATACTTTGCATATTTTGTGTAGGTATTTTATTACAGAGATATAAAAATGCATATACAATTTTATATAGGCTTATTTCTGTATTGCACAATAAATGTACATTTTATATACATTTTTATACATATTGAATATATATTTTTATATCTGTAAAATTATCTTGGGAGTCAAATAAATGGTTAAGTGATTGTCTAAGTTTTTATTAAAACAGAATGGGAAAAAAAGAAAAAGAAAATACTGTGTGTGTCTGTGTATATATTTTAATTTAACAGAGACTCTCTATTGTCCTTTCTTTGGAGTAGAAGGCAGGATGGTATAAGGGATGGAACATGGGGTTTTGAGTCATATTGGCTCATTCAATTTAATATATTGAGTATTTCTTGATTGTAAGCCACCTGCAAAGGCAACAGAGATCGGAAGGCTTAGTAATGTCAGGCTTGAACAAATCCTTAAACCTCTCTCTCAGCTTCCATATTTGTAAAATATCAATAATAAAATTTATGTGTCAAGATTATAGTTAAGATAAACCCACATAGCCAATATAAGCAACTGGTTCATAGCAGGTGCTCAGTAAATAACTTGTTCCTCCATGGGAACCTTGTTTGTGTCCTAGCTCCATGAACCCTGACTCACCTGGAAAAAATGTCTGGGTTCAGGTGAGGGATAGGTTTAAGTAAATAGACCATGCGTCCATGGAGGAGCAACCGGGGAGAGCAGCAACCCCAGCACCTGAAGAGGAAACACCTGAGACTTCAGGAGGCACAGGGAGAGAGGGATGATTATTATTCAGCACCACAGCCTGGAAAAACAGTCACTTGGTCCACCTGAGTCAAGCAGCAGATGCAGCTGAAAATCTGACTCACTGCAGAGTTTGTCTTCTCCATCTTGGTCCTACAAAAACATAAAAGCCATGTGGGCACATCTGGGTGTACTTTGCCTTATACTATCAACCATAGCTCATGAACGCAGACTTCCCTTGTGCATGTACAGACACAAAGACTGGGACAACCTTATTTCATTCAGACTAATACAAATTCAAATGTTTCTTCTGGCCACCAATTGGCCTTGGGTTATGCTATGCATTGCTATTGAAGTTGCAAACATTTGGTGATTCTGTTCGTGTGAGCTTAAACCAATCAGTGTAAATACTGATCCAAAGCAAGATCAACAACAAATCCCAAACTGGAGTAATCTGTGTCCTCACGGAGACAGCACAAGCCCTAGAAGCTCAGCAACCTTTGTATGGGTTGTAATAAATAATCAATAGGCTAAATCCTGGCTGAACAAGGAGGAGAATATATGGTCACCAGTACTTCCTGTTGTGTCCAGATCAATACTGGTCAAGTGGAACAGTGCATATGTACCATGAAAGAAGAAGTACAAATGCTTATGTGAAATAAGACCCACTACTCCCCTTGGGGGCTTAGCCTCAAGGACTAAGCAGACTTAGACCAGGATCCTGGGGTTCATGGCTAAGGTCAATAATGCTGATTGGCCTTATCTTGCTAATTGGAATTCTATTTATAATGGCACTAATCAAGATTAGTACGAGACAAATTGAATGAAATTGGACCCAGCCACCATCAGAGAATCAAATCCAAGTCTCAGAGTAGTGGCCCTGTATTAGTTGTTGCTGTAACCAATGATGACAAACAGTGGTTTAAACAACATAAATTTATCTTAGGATTCTGGAGGTCAGAAGTCTGACGTAACTTTCATTTAGCTAAAACTGCATTTTTTTATAGGCTGTAAGGGAGATTTGCTTCTTTGATCATTCAAGTTATTAGAAGTTAGTTCCTTGTAGTTGTAAGACTAAGGTATTCATTTCCTTGCTGGCTGTCAGTTAAAGGCCTTTCTCAGCTTCTAGAAGTATCCTGAAATCCTTAGATTATGCCCACTCTCTCCATCTTCAAAGCCAGCAACCATCTTCAGACAGCAAAAGCAGATCAAGTCCTTCTTATTCTGTACCTCACTGACCAACTCTTCTGCTTAACTCTTCTACATTTAAGGACCTTTGTCATCACACTGGCCCCACGGAGGTAATCCAGGATAATGTCCCTATTTAATGTCAACTGATTAGAGACTTTATTTCCACCTGCAAACTCCTTTTGTCATATAAAGTAACACATTCACACGTTCCAGTGACTAAGGTATGGATATCTTTGGGAGCCATTATTCTGTCTACCATAGGCACACACTTCTAAAAATTTTAAATTGACCAAAAATATGTAAGACCAAGGGGTGGACTGTTGGAAGAGGTCCCGAACATCCCTGCATATCATTGCTGAAAGCACCTCTGAAGTAGCTGGTCATATAGGTAACTAAACGGGCCAAGATGACCACAGCATGGCTCTGTTACAACCTCTCAATTCCTAGACAAGGGCAATTGGCTCAGCCCCCATGCCACCCTCAGCATATAGAGCCATTGCTGGTCCATCATCACTGCTTGGGACTTGGGGACAAGGAAGCCAACCCTGCCACCGTTGTCTTCTCTGTTCTTTGCTGTGCTGTCAGTACTCTTTTGCTCTGATCCACTGAACTTTGTTGTCTACTTTTAACACATATGTAGTAGTGGCAAAGTAATTTTTTTTTACTTAATCATTGTGGTGGGTTAAATTGTGGCCCCACAAAGATATGTATAACTCCTAACCCCCACAACTGTGAATGTAATCTTATTTGGAAATAGTCTTTATAAATGTAATTAAGTTAAGGATCTCATGATGAACCATCTCACTTAGAACCAGAGATCTTAATATACTGTAATATCTTAATGCTATCTTTATTACATAAGCTATATAATTACCTCACCTTAACATCCAAAAGAAGCAAGAGAATTGTCATAACTAACTCAGAACTTAAAGAAAAGTTTCCTTTGGCCCAAGTTTGCAGCAGAGTTAAACTTGATATTGTGTATCTCTGGAAAAATGACAGGACTTTCAGAGGAACACAGTTCTGTATACTGGATCTCCTAGAATCCCTGAATTATTATGACAATCACAAGATGAATACTTTTTCTAAACACTGAAATGCTGCTTGTGAATTTCCAAAAAAAAATTCATAATTAATCTCTAAAATATACTTGTTAATGTTTATAAGGAAACCAATGCTTTTCAGCTCAGCATGGGTAAAAATATATAACAAATATTAAAACTATATTTATCTCTCTTAGATATAGCCCTATTTGAGCCTGGATGTCTACTAAAGATTAAAAATGTGGTCAATGTAAGACAATACCTCTTCTATTGTGTATTCCTTCCAAATATTTACATAAACACTTAATAATCTAGTTTCATTATCACTTTAAATATATTGTACTGGTAATTAGCACTTGGGAAATTATTTAATATTATGGCATTCATAGATAATAAAAGTATACTATTTAATATATATCGTAGAATACTTCTCTCCAAAATAGATATAAGGGGTAAGACTACGAAATATATTAGGGGACAGTTTTTTCCAATACAGATATGAAAAAAGTCTACCCATATTCCACTTAAACTATTAATCACACCTGTGTATACAGATGTCATAATGTCTTTTCTCTTCTTTCCCTTTTATATACAACACATAGTTGATAGCTAAAAGCTAAATAGAAATTGTCTAACCTAATAATGATTAACAAAATTAGAGATCAATTCTCTGGTTTGTCTTGAAACAAAGGAGTTTATTTTTTTATTTACTAAACTATATTTTTATTTAAAAACTACTTTTTTTGAAGAATATATTTGCTATTAACTTGGAACTGTTTTGATTGCAATGCACTGCAAAGTCAATTCAAATTTTCTTAAATAAAAAAGAAAATTTGTTCACACAAATGGCTGAAAATTCCAAGAGTATCTTAAACCAGGCGATGCTTAATCCAAAAGCTCATTATATCTCCTGGTCAGGTGTCTTAATGTATTTCAGTTCTCTCTTTCTCATTTAGCTCCAAGTGATAGTAAGATGTCTTTAACATCTCCAAATCTGTATTTTTGCACGTTTAATTTTAATAGAAAAGAAATGTGTCTCTCTGAAAAGCCTAACCACAATTACATTTAATTGCCTCTAATGTAGTTACTTGTCCATACTAGTATGTGTGTCATTAAATGTTTTTATTAGCAAAACATGAATCACCTACCCAACCTGGAAGTAGAGGTGTCAACTCTAACCATAGAATGTGACCTGAGATTTGGGGATGGTGTTAATCCTATAGAAAAAAAAAATCAATGCATGTCACAGTCACAGCCAGGTGAATAGATGTTAGGAGCCCTAAAACAACAACCATCTACTAAGCTTTAAAAGATAAAATGGGTGTGGACTCACAAAAAGTATTTAATTTTACAAGTTTTGCCTTGATAAAGTAAATATTTATGTATAGGTTTTAGGTTTTATATCTTCTGATCTCAGATGACCAGATCATTATTATAATAAAAACTTAGGAATTTTCTGTCTTTAACATGTTGGACTAAACAACATTTGCTCTACTTACCTTGTGTATATGTGGCTGTGTATGTCTGTATGTGTAAAGAGGGAAAACTGCATCTCATATATATATATATATATGTATGTGTGTATTATCATAGTGTGCATATGGCAAAGAAAATGGTTGGGTATATTCTTACATAATAAGTGTCACCTCATTCATTTTCTTCTTAAAGGTGAGGTTTATTTTCAGGTTGTATCCCAGTAAAAATAACTCTTTGTATTGTAAAGTGGAAAATACTGACTTTAGTGTAGAATGTTTGCAACAAAAAGAAACAAAGACATAGAGCAAAATATAGCAATTCCTGGGTAAATAAGTAATCTACAAGTATTTTGCAGAGGATGTTAAAAGCAAACATCCAAAATAACAATTTGATGCAGGCTTGATAATTAAAGAAACTGAGCTCTTTCATTAGCAAACACCGAGAATAACCTGAACTGATGGATAAAGTCCTTAATATAAGACTGAAGCGTACTTCAATCCCAGTGCAAGTAAGTTTGGAGAGAGAGAAAACAACAAAATCTAAGGATAAAGCCACTAGAAAAGGTCATAACATGACAATTCCTTTAGCTACACTAGCTCAGTATAACTGCCAGATCCTTCCCGAGTAGTTAAGAGGTTAATTTAGATCACATGACCCTTTTCTTTGTGCCTTCCCAGCCATTTCCACAGTACATGAACTTTTGCTGAGTGTGGCAACTCCCCAGGCTCACCAGCAATCATCGAATCCTGGAAATTCTATCACCAACCCCAGGTACTGCAAGGTGGTGAACACAGATTGGAGAGCACCAGAACCTGTTTATTTCCAAGTATCTCTCCTTCGGAGCCAGGGCTCTCCCTCCACCCCGAGACACTTAAAATGACGTCCAAAAAAAAAAAAAACCTGGTGATTTTGTGAACAATGGGAGGTTGACGCACAATTCTGCTGTATCTGGAGCCCTGATTCCAGAAAAAATCATTGTTTCAAAATCCCTGTCTGATCGTGCCATCCCCTTGCTCCCTAGGGGTTTCAAACGAAGAGAAATATTCTGCATGGCCTGTGTAGCCCACTGAGGCCAGCACCTCTGCCCGCCCAGGCTCGGTCTCTCCACGTTTGCCCCAGCTCCTCTCTCCATACACGCAGGGCTCCTCTCAGAACCCCCGGTTGCCCTAATTCAGCCCACTCGGGATGGGATGCTCTTGTATCACTCTGTTCCAGGCATTCGTGTCCTTTCCTCTCTCTGACCTCAGCCTGAATCATCATTTCCCAGGAGGAAGCAATGGTGTGAATCTACTAATCCGTAGCGTGGAACAGAGTCGCCACGACAGGCTAATTTATTGATGATTTGATTTGTTGTAGTCCTCTCCACTTCCCTGTAACCCTCATGAGGACAGCAGTTACACTACATATCTTGCCAGCGTTATATCCCCTATCTATACTGTGTGTGCCTGGAACACACCGCCACATCTGTTCCAGCTTCCTTCTCGTGTTCCCTACTGTAATGTTGAACATCTACATTTCCCCGAATCTCCCGTAGCCAGACCTCCAGATATAAGACAGCTCCAGATGCTGGAAAAGAGATGCCCACAAGCAAGGCCTGGATTGGGAACTGACTGGAGTAGAAAGAGGCAGCAAGGCGTCACAGGGCTAGCAGGCCTAGTTTTGTGGGAAACATCCTCATCCCCAGGTCGTAGCTAAGGCGGGGTCGTCATGGAGCCAGGAGGTGGAAAAGCGGCATCCTGAGCCCTGTATCTTCCTGTCGTTTCCCAGAGGGCACTCATTCTTCGGTCAGGCCCACTCTGAGGTAGTCCAGTGGGAGTCATGGCAATATGCCAGATGAGAACTTGGCTCCCCAAGGCCTTCCAATTCCAAATCCAATTCCTGGTATTTTATGCGTTTCTGTTATATATCTATGTTCTGTTTTCTACAACCAAACTCTGAGTAATCCAGTGTTAAGGAAATATTTGTTGAATAAACGAATAAACAAGTAAAAGAGGAGATGCTACCTGAATTTACATGAATTTCTTCTACCTATCATAGATAAGATGAGATAACTTGTACCTTTCATAAAATTATGCCTTCTTCTTCTGTTCTTTGTGAGTTATATGTTAGAAACACATGTGAAATGAGTAAGGCGATGGACTGCAACATGTGCAAACTCATACTGCCTCTACATCACAGGAAAAAAATGCAAATCGGTTTACCTCGGTTTATCCATACTTCCTTTACAACTACTAAAACTAAAAACTGACTGAAATTGATTTTTTAAAATGGATTGCGTGCCTAATAAGCAAAAAAGTGGACAAGACAAATCTAATATGAAGAGAGAATGAAAGAGGCATTACTCATACAGTACAAGTTAGGGTAAAAAGTAATAACTCATTCAAATAAAGCTAGAAAACAGTAAGACTTCAAATAATTATCTAGAGAAAAGGACAAATTTGGGTTTTAAAAACTTGTAAATTCAAATTTTCTTTTTTTCTATATTGTATATACAGCCAAAGGACAAAGCATTAATTATGAGACGTTCATTAATATGAGTTAAAAACACTTCAACTACATCTACCCAAATTGTGCCAAATAAACCTTTTATTTGGAAAAAATTAAATTAATTCTGTCTGGTATAAGGTAAAGTAGAATAATTAATTTTAACTGGCTTAAGGTAGAATTATTCTTGCAATACAGACTCAGCCGGTTAATTATTTGTCCATATGCTGCTACTCTCCACACATGCCTTGGCAGGGTAGACTTTGCACATTTCTCTGCTCTTCCCAGACACCGCCACGGACAACGGCACCAAACAGCCCCCGACTTGCCTCCAGTGCAAAGAGAACCAGAGTTTCAAATATGAGTGCAGCAGATTGGAAAATATACTTTATCTATAATGTCTATTTAAATATAACTAGAAAGTATACAAAGTATCCTTGAAAATATATAATTTGAGATTGCCATTAATAAAAGATATGCATCACAATCACTGTCCTTCCTAAAATTGTGCACACACACACACACACACACACCACACACTATTTAATAATGCCAAATCAGAATAAGTCCTCACTTAACATCCTGGATGGGTTCTCGAAAACTATGACTTAATTGAAACAAAGTATAATGAAACCAGTTTTATCATAGGCTCACTGATATATAAACAAGCGTTAACTTCCTACAGCATATTTCTGGTCACAAAAACATCACCAAACTTCTAAATAAAGACTCAAAACACTTCAAATATTAAACACTGAAATAAATATGAGGTATACACACATTTAAGAAAGATTAATAAAAACAAGAAAGATAATTATTTACCCAATTTTTGATGAATCAGTTAGTGACATCGGTCATAGTGGTGGTGGGTTAAATCAAGGAATAAATCTTTGCAAAGTGAAAATTGTAAAGAGCACCTCCTGCCACCATGAGGTTTGAAAACAATCACCAATACGGCAGGCTTGCTGAGTGCTTTTATACCTCATGGTTTATTGCAGTGCACCTGTATGATTACCCTATACTTTATGAATTTTTATTTTACAATAATTTGTATTCATTCATTCATTTATTTTCCAACCCTCTTATTCCAGTTCAGAGTTGTGGGTGGCCAGAACCTATCCTGACAGCTCAGGTCACAAGGCGGGAACCAGCGAACTCTGGCCAGGACATCTTCCCTTAGAGGGCACACTCACACACTCACCTACACTCACTCAGACTGGGATGATTTTGACACACCAACGAATCTAATGTGCACAGCTTTGGTATGTAGGGGAGAAACCTGTGCAGACAAGGGGAGAGTATGCAAACTCCATACACTGACCCTGGCCAGGAATCACTTTTTTTTCTCATCAACATTATAACAAAATGACATTATTCGAGGACCTGCTGTAACCTCAAATCACTTACAGTTATTGCAAAGGGTATTATAATGTATATTGAGGACATTGTTATTGACTTGTGGTTTTCCAAATTTTATTGCACATAAAATTCACCTATGTATTTGTTTTAAAATACATATATTCCTGGGTCCCAAGTTTTATACCTACTAATTCAGAATTTTAATTTTAGAAAGCTCTCTATATGGTAGAGATAGGACCATGATCCGACTTTAAAAAACACCACTGTAGGAGATAAGAACATCTAATGAAAGCACACTGTCTCTATATTTAAATTCATTCTTCTACTGGAAGCACATAGAGTAATATGATTTAAGAATAATAGAATAGGAACTGAATGTGAAATATAAATGTGATTTATAATTACACTTTCTTTAACTTTATTGACTTCCTATTCACTTGTGTTAAAGTAGGACCACCCTCACACACACAAAGGAAGCATGTAATAGAAAATTAAATCAAAGTTGGTTAAAAAGCAAAGAGATGATTCTTGCTAGTTACTGATATATTGATGCTTTCTCTCTGTTTTCCTATAATTTAGAGAGAATTAGAAAGGCTGCCAAATGCTGTGGGTATTTAAATACCATTAAATTAAGCATAATAAAATGAAGGGGAAACAGAAAGCAATGGCCAGTAGCAGAGAAATATGAAACAAAAAATCTCTCAATTATGTCAACAACATATTAAATTAAACCTTGTGAATTAAAAATAAATAGATGCAACAAATGGAAAGAGTACACTAAGCTATATCAGAAGCCAATAGCCATTTTAATGAAAATAAACTGAAATTCCAAGGAAATATTACATTGTATTCATGAACCCAAATTAGTAGCATTTATCTAAATTCCATAGCTAAATTTTGGAAAACATAATAGGATTGTGGAATTTTGAGGTGGGAGAGATCTCAGCCATTTATTTCAAACTCTTCTTTCAAAAATTATGAAACTAAAGTGAATTACTGAGTATTACTTGGCCAAAATCACTCAAATATTAAGTATGGATCTATGATAAGAGCTTCATTCTTTTGTTTTCCAGCCTCTGGTCCCATTTCCCTGTTACATATGAGTTAAACCACACATTTACAGTTTACCACTTTCTTTGGATAACAAAATAACAAACAAAACAATGCATGAAAAGAGTGTATACTAACAGCACATTCAAGACACTGTCATCACATAAATAAGTTCAATGCGAGTATAAAGGCTACATTAGTGGTTCACAAGTTTTATATGGTGTCAGATTCCACCTGAAGTACTTATTAAAACAGATTGGTAGGCCCTACACCTAAAGTTCCTGATTCAGTAGGTCTAGAGTGGGGCCTGAGAATCTGTATTTGCTGATGCTGCTGGTTTAGACACCACATTTTGAGAACCACTGGGATAGATTGCTAGGTGAGTGAAAAGCATTAAACAGAGCTTAAATGCTTTAATACACGTTTTCCTTTATATCTACTTGTCTAAAGCAGTAGTTAGGGAGTAGTGTTTTACTGATTATCAAAATATAATACTTTAATAAAATTTTATTTTTAATAGAATCAGTTATCTGCTGCTTTTTTCTAACCAAGAACTGCCACCGTGTAGAACTAACTTAACTTGAAGAAGTAGTCCTTCTCTCCAGGACCAAATCTCAAAATTGAACTTAATTAAGTAGACACATGATGTAAGTAAGCGAGACAAATGGACTGCTTTGTGCATGCAAAGAAAAATGCAGTGAGCTTGGCTTATGTCATACTATGGTTCTTGTAGAGATTTACAAAGTATATTTTTGAGTTCAGTAACAGCTTTCACAAAACAAAAATGGTATTGGTTAAGTTAATATCACTATGTAAATTTATGCTGACATTTTGGTTCTTAGAGCTAATTTTCATTTTTCATCTTCAAACTCTCAAAATCTTAGCCGTTGCTTCTCATGCCACAGCGTCCATCCTGGCTCAGAGTGAACGTAATGCCTAAAGAAGAAAGGGTTTGGGGGACGCCAAAGACAGCACTAAAAACAACATAATTTGGATGAAGATCCAATTGTTAACTTCACGTGTTGTTTTCGAAATTCTTGGAATTTTAGTACTAAACATTAATTATTTCTACAGTGGAACTGGTCTTGTTTTCCTGTTTTACCTCTAGGTAGAAGGCAACTTGCTTTTTTGGGAGCCGTACATTCTATGTGCCTTCAGCATACACCCCTACCTACGTCTATCACACTAGACACTACTAACGACCTAAGGTCTTCTTATATTTTCTGTGGTCATTCCTAACGGTTTATAACTTTGGGGGACAATATAAAATTACATCATTCTGTCATGCCTTAATAGGTCTTGTTACCATGATGAACCAGATCTCAGCCAAGTTAATTTAATTCTATTCACATGTCTGCCAGTTCTGCTTTACTATCTAAAGATCCTAAGAAGGGTTACTGTCCATTTTCATACCTAACCATTCTTTGTCGATCTATCCAATTCCCTATCGTTTAAATAAAATATTTCATAGAAAATGATCTACTTACCAGCATCCCCTGAGAATTTTTTTTCTGGTATTTCTGTAATTAATTCTTATTTAATAAAGCAAAAAAAAAAAAGCCACATTATATTTTGTAGACTTTGTGTCAGAGTTTTTTCATCCACAATGTATTTCCTACTGAAAAAAAAAATTGGTGACATCCCTTTACTGACAAAATCATTCGAGATGCCTCCACATCTAACATTTCCTTAAGTGTATGCTTTTACCTTTTGAATGAAAATGTGTTAAAACTCTTCTTAGTAGGATCTGACTCCATGACAACCAATTTTTTTTGGTAATCCTACCTAGAAATGATTAAACCAGTAAATCTGCAATTTTCTTTAACATCGGCAAAAAATATTGATAGAAATAACTGTTATGAAAGGAAAATAGTAGTTTAGGATTTTTTTAAAAGAGAGATTTTAAGAACAGATCCCATGATGCATTCCTACCTACAATTACTTTAATTTTTGTTTTGTTTGCCTTTCCTTTTCTTGTTTTCTTTCTTCTTTTCCTTTCTTTCCTTCCTCTCTTCCTTCCTTCTTTCTTTAATTTTCTACTTTCTTCTCTCCCTTCTTCCTTCTATCTTTCTGTCTTTCATTCTTTTTTGTTTGTTACCATGCCAAACTACGTCTTCAATATCACATAGATGAAGGAAACACGATTTGTTGAAGCTAGTCAATGTGGATATTGTAGTTTAAGCAAGCATAAATTACCAATTATTATTTTATGTTTAGTGACTATCACAAAAGAAGGTATATTAAAAATTTGATCTGGATCAATACAGGTAGAGCAATTTAAACACAATTAACACACGGAAGAAAAATACATGTTCACATACTCACATAAATCCATAAATTTAAGTAAAACTCAATATAGGAGCTGTACATATACACATGTATACATATGAATATTACTCAATGCTAAATGTTATCACTTACTACAGTATTCTTAAGAAATACTATTAATACTGTTTGAATTTAATGAGGGTCAAAATCAATATAATACTGATTTCTATAGTAATCAGTTGTGATTATTTTAATATTGGGTTCTATGTTTTTAAAAGTCAGATAGAGGAAAATATATAAAAGAACCATTTCATTTAACTAAGATTTCAGTTAAAACACATTTTTTTGAAATGGTGAAAGTAAACAGGCACAGACAGATCCTTTAGTAATATTAGCTTAGATTTCCCAAGATCAATAATGTGTGTCACAGGATGTCAGCAAATATAGTAGAGTAGGCAGCTTCAAGTGTCCATCATTCCACAGAAATTTTTAAAAATCTTCTGATTTTTAAAAAATCAAGAAGAACAGACACAATAACTTTGTCAGAACTCTGGAAAGTGGTCAAAGGTCACAGAACCAAGCAATCACTGAATCAAGAAAAAAGCAACTTAAATATGGTAGGAAAGATTTGTGGAATTTTTACTTGTCGTTTAATGCCCAGAATTACCCTGAACCAAAGCCAGAGAAGACAGAACAAGAAAAGGAAACTGCAGACCAATGTTCCTTATGAATATAGATGTAAATATCCTAAACACAATATTGGCAAAAGGAATCCAACAGCATATTAAAAGGATTTTATACTGTGAGTGAATGGGGTTTATTCCAGAATGAAAGGGTTGTTCAACATAAGAAAATCAATCATATAAAACACCACATTAATAGAATGAAAAAAAAAAAACACATCAAGTCAGTTGATGCCTTAAAGCATTTGACAAAATCCAACACTCTTTCATTGGGAAAAAAGAAAATACTCAATAAACTAGAAAAAAAGCGGGGAGGGAAATTTCCTCAACATAGTAAATGACATATGAAACACCCACAGCTAACCTAACAATCAATGGTAAAAGACAGCTTTTCCCCTAAGATCAGGCCTAAGATCAGGATGCCCACTTCCACCACTGCTGTTTAACGTTGTACTAGAAGTTTTAGCCAGAGCACTTAGTCAAGAAAAAGAAATAAAACATATACATATTGCAAAGGATGAAGTAAAACTATCCCTATTCACTGATGACATGATTTTATACATAGAATACCCCAAGGAATCTATAAAAAAATCTACCAGAGCTAATAATCAAGTTCAGCAAAGTTGTAAGGAACATAATGAACACACAAAAATGAGTGGTGCTTCTATACATGAACAACAAACAATCTAAAAATGAAATTACAAAAATAAATCCCATTTCCAGTACATCTGAAAGAATAAAATATGTAGGAATAAATTTAAACAAGGAGGTGAAAAACTTATACACTGAAGACTATAATGCATTGCTGAAATAAATGAAAAAGAAACCAATACATGGAAAAACATCCCACATTCACAAATAGGAATACTGAACATTGTTAAAATGTCCATATTCCCCAAAGCAATTTACAGATTCTATGAAGTCCCTGTCAAAATCTCAATGGCGTTTTTCGCAGAAATGGCAAAGCCAATCCTCACCTTCATATGGAATTTCAAGAGGCTCTGAATATCCAAAATGATATTGAATAAGAACATGTCCTGATTTCATTATTATTAATATTATTGAAGAAAAGGCATTTAGAAAAATAATTCATGCAATACATGCTGTTTTGAGAAATGGGATCTGGATTGCAGAAAAGATTATAGGAAATTTATTTAGGGCATGCTAGTTGCTACGTATGTTTGATATACCTGCTTGTCTAAATGTACATAATTTCTTATTTATATGGTATTCATGAAATGGTATGTTTTAAATAATTTTGCTTTCATGTTAATAAGTTACTTATGAATAAATACTCATTTGCATAAAAACAAAACCAAAAAAACCCTAAAACTTACAACAAATGTACATCAATCAAAACAGTGTAGTACTGGTATAAAGAGAAACATCCATTCTAAAGGAATGGCATTGAGTCTAGAAATAAACCATACCTATATGGACAATTAATTTTTGACAAGAATGCCTAGACCATTCAATGGCAGAAATAATAGTCTCTTCAAAAAGCAGTGCTCGGACAACTTGATATCCACGTGCAAAATAATGAAGTTGGACCCTTCTCTTGCACTGTATACAAAACTAACTCAAAATGGATCAATAATCTAAATATGACAAGTAAAACTATAAAAGTCTTAAAAAACATAGGAGTAAATCTTAGATTTAGCAATGAATTCTTAGATATGACACCAGACACAAACAACAAAAGACAAAAAATTAGAATTCATCAAAATTTAAAACCACATACATCAAAAGACACTATTGGCCAGTCGTGGTAGCTCACACCAGCAATCCTAGCACTTTGGGAGACAAAGGCAGGAGGACTGCTTGAGGCCAGGAGTTCGAGACCAGCCTGAGCAACATGACAAGACCCCATCTCTCCAAATACAGAAAAATTAGCTGGGCATGGTGGCACGCACCTGTAATCCCAGCTACATGGGAGGCTGAGGCAGGAGGATCACTTGAGCCCAGGAGTTTGAGGATGCAGTGAGCTAACACCACTGCACTTTAGCCCAGGCAACAGAGTAAGACCCTGTCTCAAACAAACAAACAAACAAAAAAAGATACTATCGAGAAAGTGAAAAGACAACATAAAGAATGGGAAAGAATATTTGCAAATCCTATATCTGATAAGGGTTTAGTATCCAAAATATATAAAGAATTCTTACAATTCAACAACAAAAATACAAACAACTCAATTAAAAAATGGTCAAAGGGCTTGAATATATATCTTCAAAATCATTAGCCATTAATAAACTGCAAATCAAAATCACAATGAGAAACCACACCCACTAGGATGAATATAATTAAAAAACAAAACAAAAGCAGAAAGGAATAATTACTGCCAAAGATATAAAGAAATAAGAACACTCATATATTGCTGGTGGGCGTGTAATGGAAGCCACTATAGAAAACAATTTGGTGGTTTTTTCAAAGGTTAACCTGATCAAATTAAAAGGCTTCTGCACAGCCAAGGAAACTATCACTAGAGGGAACAGACAACCTACAGAATGGGAGAAAATATTTGCATGCTACACATCTGATAAAGGGCTGATAACCAGAATCTATACAGAACTTAGGAAAATCAACAAGAAAAAAATCAAACAACCCCATGAAAAAATGGGCAAAGGACATGAACAGAAACTTTTCAAAAGAAGACAGAATAATGGCCAACAAGCATGTAAAAAATTGCTTAACTTCTCTAATCATCAGGGAAATGCAAATCAAAACCACAATGAGATATCACTTAACTCCAGTGAGATTGGCTCATATCAAAAAGTCCCAAAACAACAAATGTTGGTGGGGATGTGGACAGATAGGAACACTCATACACTGCTGGTGGGGCTGCAAATTAGTACAACCTCTATGGAAAGTAATATGGAGAAACCTCAAAGAATTAAAAGTAGAACTACCATTTGATTCAGCAATCCCACTACTGGGTATTTACCCAAAGGAAAAAAGACATTCTATAATAAAGACATCTGCACGCGAATGTTCATAGCAGCACAATTCACAATTACAAAGATGTGGAAACAACCCAGGTGCCCATCAGTACATGAGTGGATTAATAACATGTGGTATATGTATACCATGGAGTATTACTCGGCAATAAAAAACAACGGTGAATTAACACATCTGGTATTATCCTGGTTGGAGCTAGAGCCCATTCTTCGAAGTGAAGTGTCACAAGAATGGAAAAACAAGCACCACTGGTGCTTCACCATCAAATTGGTACTAACTAATCAACACTTATGTCATACATGGCAATAATATTCATCAGGGGGCGGGCAGGCGGGAGGGGGGTGGAGGGGATGGGAAAACTCTCACTGAATGGATGCAGGGAGCATAGTTTGGGGGATGTCCACGATTGTAGCTCTGACTTGGGCAGTGCATGGGCAGTATATATAGCCAAAGTGTTGTACCCCCATAATATTCTGAAATAAAAAATAAAAATAAAAATAAGAAGCAAAAGAAACAAACAAAAAAAAATAAACATAGAATTACCATATGACTGAGCAATTCTATGCCTAGATATATAACCAAAATGTTTGAAATCAGGTACTGAAATAATACATGTACATGCTATTTGAAAAGCCAAAAAGTAGAAACAACCGAAGTATCCCAAGTATCCATCAGCAGATTAACAGATGAACATATTGTGGTATATATACACACACCACAATATGTAACAAATATGTATATATATTGATATATATATACACACACACACACAAACACCCCACAATATTTAACAAAGGGTTACATTTTGTATGATTCCATTTATAAGAAATATCCAGAATAGGTAAATTCATAATTACAGAAAGAAGATTCATGGTTGCCAGGGCCTTGGGGGAGAGAGGGAGTTACTGCATAACGCTTACTGGGTTTCCTTTTAGGGTAATAAAAATGCTTTGCAATTAGATAGCAGTGGTGGTCTCACAACATTGAGAATCTACTAGATACCACTTAATTGTTCACTTTAAAATGGTTAATTTTATGTTACATGATTTCACCTTAAAAAAAAGAAAAATTAGTGAATGGTTCAGACCTATGAAAGTTATCTGAGTTTTCAGTAATCTTATAGTTTTAATTTAAATTTGAATTTTAGTTTTAATTTCAAAGATCGATTGTTACCATAGTGTTTTATGTCTTTTTAAATAAGAAAGTAAATAATACTTTTCTCATCATTGCTTTAAATCAAGTTAATATAAATCAACTGATAACTGCTATGTGAACTGCCAATTATTTTGTAATAATAATAGTGGATTATTAGTAGTATGCTAGTCATATCAAACACAAAAATATATAATTTCATACCTGAATGTCATAATTCATATTATAAAATTGTATGAAATTCTAATATTATAAAATACAAGTGATTTAAATTGTCAAAATTTGCATTTTTTGCAGAAATTTGTTTTAACTGGGAATGGGTTAAAATTTCGTTTGTCTGATACACATGAAAGAGATTTTAAAGAATAATATAAACATCCAATAACCTTACAGACCTTGCCACCCTCTTACATTTGCCCTGCTGACAGACTAAAAGGGAGGTAGAAGAACTGAAGATAAATCAAGATATATAATGAAATTTAAATAGTCAAAATAGAAGCATAAATGCATAAATTTACTTATGCATTTGATATACATTTATGAGGATGTGCCAAACACTATAGTAGGAACTGAGATTTAATATTCATAATTTTAATTTAACAAAACATAATAGTAATTGGTATATGAGAATGTGAAAATAAGAGAATGTGAAACTTCACCCAGCACTAATTTATTCTTAGTAATTATGTTTCACATATATTCTTATTCATGTACCTTTGCTTCAGTGGAGAATCACAAGACAGGAAGAAGAATAAATTTTTATTTCAGAATTAAATTTGTAAAAATCAATTCTCTGTGCGTGTGTGTGTATTTAAGAGTGGGCATGAGCAAAGATATTATATTAGAGTAAATGCCACACTATTTTGCAGTATATTGATTATTTCAAGCCAGTGGGGAGCGTTCAGTAGATGCCTTTCATATGACATTAATAGGTAATATTTTAAAACTATGATTTTGTTATCTCTGTTAACTTCAGAAATTCTTTGGCAAAAGAACATTTTTCTACTCAACACACACAATTGCGTTCATCTTTGTTAAAATGTGTACAAAATCATGGATGTGTTTCTAAGTTTTAAGTAATAACTAAATTACCAATTCACTAAAGACCCCTATGTATAGCCTGGTGTTTTGCTACAAAGAAGACATTCTTCAAAATAAATGATTTTTATTTTTTATGACCAAAATATAACACATTTCATATACAAGGGAGTTGAACTTTTCCATATATCAAGAAGTCTCTACAGTAACATAAATTTTTATTAATAGCTAGATTAAAAAATAAAATTTCTAGGGTATCTTGGATATCAAAGCTATGTAAGAACAGACAAAGAAAAACATGAAATGACTCTATCTAATGTATCAAGTTATATTATTCTTATATTTGAATAATTTCTATTCTACAAGAGCAAAAATGTATATGATTATTGTTTATTCCTAAATTAACTAATGATTTTATGAGTAACAGTAGGATTTGGAAGAAAAATGATAAATAGGAAAAACAACCAGTCCATAAGTTTGCCTGCTAAACCACTGAAAGGAAATAAAATATTTCTGAAACCAAAGTTACTAAACAAAATAAACACAATGCCATTCCTTGAATCTGGACCACTGTCAGTAATGCAGATTCATTAGGAATTGACTTTGATGGCCTTTCAACTTTTAGATTAATTCATCATTTTCCTGAGACACATCAATTATTGCCCTGTCACATTAACTTTCTGAAAGTGACCCGTTATGTGACCTGAATGAAGGGACTCCATTGCCAGAATGATTTAGGAAAACGAGCTTCCAAAACACTGCAACAGAGGCATGCTGACTAGTTCAAGGGGCTTTACCCACAAGGATATGGGCCACTTTTCCCAAGTACTTTTCATTTGGAAAAGTATTGTTTGCAACAGAAAATACATAGCCTGCATGTCAACAGAAGAATTAAATCATTACAGACAAGAATCTGTGCCATACGTTGGCAAATCAGCATTTATATCAGATACATAAAAATAATGGTTGGGAATTGCAATTGTACTTTTCTCCATTACAGCAAAATCAGGACTCGTCTTGATAAATACTGAGTTTTGTGTGTTTGTTCTCTTTGGTTATCACGTCTTCTCCCTTTACAGTGGGCACTTTTCCTTTCCCTTCCTCACATTTGTCTTCTCACATCTTTTCTCTGACTTCCTGAAAATTCAGAGACACGAACAAAGGGCGCAAACGAAGGAGTAAAAGCTAAGAAAGGCTCAAGGACAGCGAGGTTCCTACGGTTATTTTTCTTCTCCCCAAACTCTGGGGAAGACATTTTTTCCTTAAGGGTTACCCTTTTTTCTTGAAACTCCTTTCTGCCTGTGCCTCCCTAGTATGTTAATATTAGAAATCTCTTCATACTGAGTTCTAGAGTCTTGTTTCCTCTCTATTAATGCATCTATGAAAACTAATTCACTCTTAATTTTCTAATATTATGATTCATGCAAATTATTGCTTATCTTATACTACACATCCCCCCGTTCTTTTTCTAAAAAATTCATTCCTTTCATGAATGTTTTTGAAGACCTAGTATGAGAAAGGAAGTGTATTAGGTTGTAGGAATGTATCAGTTACCAAAAGAGAAGCAATCTCTCATCAGCCTCCTAGTCACACACATAGAGATACTAATCGAATGATCTCACTAACAACTAAATGATTTCAAAAACTGCAAGAGCTATTTGATCTAGTCAGGTAGATCAGAAAGACTTTTCTAAGGAAGCAAAAGAAGTTAAAGTCTATAAAAAAAAGCGAGCCGGGGAGGCGAGCAGCAGGCTTCATGAGAAGGGCTGCCAGCACCCAAACCAAAAGCAAGTCTCCTGACAGGTGAACAAGCAATAGCAGAGCCCTGGGCTCAGACATATTCTGCTCTATCAACCATGGTGCCAACTGTACATCAGATATATCCTGTTCAAATAAATATGTTGTCATTCAATATAAGTACCAGTTTTATATTTAGGGAAAGGGGCTGTATGTCTATAAAGAGGTTGCTAAATGAAGATGATAGCTCAAACTGCTGGCCAATATAATGTGGGGGACTGAGAGAGATCAGGGAAGCTATGCTGCGTTTTGAATTTCCCATCTCTACCCAGGTATGATATTGCCTAAATGTGCACAAGTATATAAGTTAATTGTTCACTTAACTGGTAGGTGCATAAACTCGATCATTTCAGAGAAATCTGTTGATGGAATAAGTCTGTATAGGAATAGAGATTTCACTCTCTAGAAAGAGAAGCTTACGCAAAGGTCCTGTGGTAGGAGAAGTGATTCAAGGCACTAAAAGGCAAGAATGGGTAAGAAAAGTAACCTAAGAAGAAAACTGACTCTGGTAGTAGAGTAGAAATTAAATGTAAGAGGGTGATTGGATGCAAGGGTGCAGAGAAAGCATGAATAATTGCCATAGTCTAGGCCCTTGCTACTCAAAGCGTAGTCTGTGGACCTGCAGAATCAGCATCACTTGGAAGCTTCATGGAAATGTAAAATCTCTCCTCCGATATCTACTGAATCAGGAAAGAATCAGATCATGTTCAGAATGAAGTATATTTGTATCTTACATTGACAGTAGGAAGCTATCCTCGACTTCCAGAAAATATTAACTGAAAGGCTACTTTGTGGCCTGAGGGTGATGAAAGTGAACTGTTTATGAGAAATGGTGTCTCTTCAGTTAAGGGTCACAGCCATGGTGGCCACATCCCCCATGAATTTCAGGAAAGAACTTCAAGCTACTCTCCAATAAACTAGAGGCAAAGAAATGATAGACTGAAAGAAAGAGGCACACTGAGAATATGGATAAAAATACAAAGTCAGAGGATATGTGAAAATGCAGAAAATGTTGCGATCCCCATCAAGGGGAAAGATTTTTCTTTGGAGGACAACTATTTCCGCATTTTTTCCTCCTATTAACCAACTGACAATTTTCACCTGGGCTCACCTCCTACTTTGTCTGGTTTTCTCCAGCACCTGGCTACTCAGAAGTGTGATCTGCACCAAAAGCATTGGCATCCAGGAACCTTGCTAAATATTCATGATCTCAGAACCTACTCCAGAACTATTGAATCAGAATCTACATTTTAAAAGATCCCTGGATTATTCATTTGTATGTTTGAATATGCGCATTAAAGTATCTTAAATGTAATCCCTGGTCTCTGAATTCCAAATAAATATAAACTAATTATCATAAGAACATTTGTAATTCCTGATATAATTGTGAAAATGTTGCTAACAATGCAATTGTCACGGTCCAGTGTCCACGGCTGGACTTTGAAGTTTTGCCCCAGTTCTTGGGCTCCTGGCTTGGAAGAATCGCAAGCCGGGCCCGCACAACGGAGAGAGATGACAGACACTCAGCGAGTATGCGTGAAGGACTTATTGGAAATAGTGAAGTTATAAGATAGGCTAGGGAAGAAAGCACAGACGTTTCCTAAGGGGAAACGGGTCTGTCTCCACGAGTGGAGAAGACGCTAATTAACTCTAAACTTCCTCCTTTTATATGTTAGCAATTTATGTTGATGTAAAGGTTAGTAAGAAGGTTAGTCATAATCACCTATGACTATACGTCACAAAGTCTGGGGACTGAATTATACGTGTGATGGGGAAAGTCACCATTGAGGGTGTTTTTCTATTTTCTGATTGGTGGTCAGTGTTCCATGATTTAATTACCCCACTCTTTAAGACTGAAAGAACTGTTTCTCCTGGTTATTTTTCTTTAACCATTTCCTCCTTATTGTTTTTCTATAAATGCTTTTTCCTTTCTGCTTTTCTGATTTCCATTACCTGTCACTTATTTTTCTGTCCCTAACACAATTGTTTAGAAATATAATTTTTCCTGTTGAGCTAATTCCATGTTTCCTGTGCTGGTAGTTATAATTGGAAATGTGCTACTAGCATATGACAGGAAAACCCTAACCAACCCTCCAATTTTATAACTTCTACAATGAGTCCTTTATGACTTTTTTTTAGATTTTTAGGGACCAGGACTTGCTATGTTGCCCAGGCTGGCCTCACTCAAGGGATACCCCCACCTCAGCCTCCTGAGTAGCTGGGACCATGGGCACTTGCCACTGTGCCCAGCTAACCTTATGACTTTCAATCAAAACTCTGTATAAACTTCTTGGTAAACCCCTGATATATCATAAATTTAATTTTGACAGTTTACCAACATTTTAGGGGTAGAGAAAGAACTAGTCATACTATAAAGTATTATAATTTTTAAAATATGCAATTAATTATTGGTAAATGGGATATAATTCCAGCTGTGGCATGAGTTCAGTGTTTTCTAATCCCTATCTTTAGAATTATTCATTATGGATAAATTTCTTTCTCTGGATGTTAGAGCTTTTTCTGATTTTCAGCTTCTCTTTCTAGCTTTGTACTCACCTAACTCTGAAGATTATTATTGACCTTAGATTATAGACTTCTGGATCCATACCTTTGGACAGTGGAACATGAACTCCTAAGAGTTTCTAATAAAGAATTTCTCCCTAGATGTTTCCTACACCTACCTCTATGAGAATGGTGCCACCAGGTAATCTCTTAGTTTTGAGCTTCATTAACTTTAGGCTGTTCTCACTAAATACTTTTAAAATAGTTTAGGATCTATCATAATCATTATTTTAATTTTAATTTTTGGTATAAATATCATAAATTACTTCCCCATTTTTCATTCATTTATTTCACCCATATTAGAGGAGATGTACTGATTCTCTTCAGTGTTAAAAATTCACTTACGCCTTTTAATCTTAGTGCAAAACTAACTTTATTTTGACTCAGGTGTAAAAAAACTCTCCTGAACCAAATATTGTATAAAATGACTAACAAAAAACAAAAGTCTTTCAAATAGTGTAATAATATAATATTATGGCTAGTTCTAGATATTGAATCTCAGACAAAATAACATGGTAGCATTGTATACAACTTTTTAACTTTAAGAAAATCTAGTGGTTTTTTTTTTTCTTTTTCTAAATGGATGATGATGTAATATATAATTCCTGAATAGGACTATTGCCTAACATCAGAATGTTTATTTTTAATCTCAGTAAAATTCATACCTTTGATGTAGTTTCTGTTTATGATTAATATTTAATATCCTTTAAATGGTTATTTAAATATGTACCTGTCTTCACTAAAGCTAAACACAAATGTTAATATTGGCTAAGCTCAAAATTATTTTTGTGTCTAGTGGGTTGGTTTCAAACAACAACTTCTAATACTCTAATTTTTTTACCACTGTATTTTTTTCAAACCATAATTTTTCTAGTTTTTGAATGGTAATGCTAGGGAATGTTCAGATTTTTTTTTCCAAAAAACAACAGGGCCATTTGAGAAATGTCTGCTGATCAGTTGTATTTTAAAGACTAACCACCTATGCCCTCAAATTGTGCTGAAATCCTCAGCAGAAATATAGCATAAGCATCTACATATTTCATGTTAGAAAATGACGTTTCATGGTTCATCAACTTATTTTTATTCAACAAGTGTTTCTTGTATCCCTGCTGTATGCACAGGAGGTGGCAATGAGGTCCCCAAAATTAGAAACACAGAATTGGTTCCATAAAGGGAACTAAGACAAGTAAAGAGACTCTAATATAATCATTCACAGGGAAATCTCGCTGAGGAATAGAGGAAGTGAGGCTTTGCTGACTGTTTTAAAATGAATGCCATTGCGTAGCGTAGACTGTCTAGACCATGTTATTAACCTAAGTGGAGGATCCATCCCAGAAGGTTCTGTGTGGCCAGAACAATACTGATGTTGTTATTCATCACCCTGCACCTGGTTCTGTCACATTTTTCTTCTTGGCCCCTTCCATATTTTTCAGCCAGGGACCACAAACTATGACTCAAGGGCCACATCCAGCTCCAGACCTGTTTGTGTACCACCCATGAACTAAAAATATTTTCTATGTTTTTGAAGGCTTATAAAATTTTTTTAAATGTGCAATAGAGACAAATATTTTCTATGTTTTTGAAGGCTTATAAAATTTTTTTAAATGTGCAATAGAGACATGTGGTTTAAAATAGCTGAATATGTTTACAATCTTGACCTTTACAGAAAAAGTTTGACTGCCCCTAGTCTAGAATAACACTCTCCAAGTTGATGTACTTGTATTTAAGGAGTTATTAAGCATGCACATCAAGTAATTTATATTATCAGGGAAAACTGGGAAAGGCTTTGAAAGGATCAACAAATATTACTGGTAGTTGTGTCACATTACTCGAGGTAAGATTATCTGCATCTGCAGGATCCTGCACCTTTCAATATCTTCAAGCTATTTTATACACAACTCTGTAATTTGTAGATAATCCATAGCAATATAAATGATTCTTGTCCATACATATGTAGGGGAATTTCATCTGGTGACAGTGCAATATGTTTTCCTACCCACTATGGAAGAGCCAGTTTTGCATCTACTAAGGACATTCATTTCAACATTCCTGGGTGCCTCATTGTCTGATATTTAGATTCTCCTTTGAACTGGCTACAATATCTTACTGGTTTCTCCATTAACTAATGGGTTAAATAAAATAGTTGACATGTGTTCATTTTATGTTTGCATAAAGTTATGAGTTTACCAAAATTTACATTACCTTTTAAAATATAACAACTTGATTATGTCATATAGATATGCTACTGTATTAATATATATTATAAATGATAAGATAGATATTCTAACAGCAACAGCTAAAAATGTATTAGTAGTTTCTTTCCACACCACAGTGTGACATGTACACCCCACTTTTGATACCACTATCATTTTTAATACACTTAAATTTTTTAGCTACCTTGGTCTTGTAAAAGAAAACTAAAAACATTTTATAACTAATAGTTCAGATTATTGAATCCAAATTTTCTGAGTATATTGAAGAAGTTTTTAAAAAATATTAGATCATATAAATTATTCCAATATGTGTATATATGCATATTCATAAGTATAGGTGGATTTTTTATAAAAGGGTGGATGAAAATATACATTCTGATCATCAAGCATAACCAATATAATTTACTCTTGGCTATGGAATCAGAGTTCCAAGTGTAGCTTCATTTCTCCTTCTTAAAATATATACTTTGATTTACTGATGTTTTCACAAAGCTAGTTCTTGTCAAACATCTTTGTCATCATTTAAAATTCAGTCTTCATTCTGAGAAGAGCTCTCAATACTGCCACTGAAATTCTGTTGTCTGATGTTGTTTCTTCAGTTATGCTGATGCCATGGAACCACGAACAGTGCCACTATTTCCAAAAGCAACAACAAATCGAAAGATCTATATGCAGAGGTTGTTCTAGAGAAGTCTATGACAGTGGTTTATGCTTTAAAAATAGTTACTACAGAGTGGTAATTTTCCAATCTATCCATGAAAAATTCAAGTGTACTGCTGTATTTTTTTTAAGTTTTAAAAGATAAATGTGCACATATCCTTAAACATAGTTTATAAAAGCAACTACTAGATGGAGATTCATGTCCTTAGCTCATTCATGTGATGAATACTCTTTGTCTTTGGGTTAATAGTGCAATTTAAAATTGAAAGCCATTTTCTTTAAAAATGTATTCCCTAAAACACTAAAGTCAAGAAGCAAATGCAAAGCCATATGAAAAGTCCTCCCTTCTCAAATTAATAGGGATTTATACAAATTTTATTGAACAATAAGATTATTAAAACTCAAGATACTTTTAAAAATCTATTGATGTGGGGGTTTCTATGAGTAGCAGATAGTTTTGCATCTGCTATAAACAGATGGTAAATGTGATTCGATGCAAATGTCATGTGGTGAGAGATCTTACATTTCTCTTAGAGACTAATAATTGTGGGGTGATTGCAGTACCGTTCCTTACTGTCTATATCCACTGCCTCACTCACATATGGGACGTCTCTATATCTATATAGACATGATACTCATATACGGTACTTACATACATATATATGTGGTACTCATATATGATACCTATATATAATATATTTATTTGATAGTCATATATGGTACCTAAATACATATATAGACATGATACTCATATATGGTACCTATACGCAAATATATATTTATATGTAGTACCCATGTATGGGACCTATATACATATGTATGTGGTACTCACATATTGTACCTATGTACATACATATATGTGGTAGTCATATATAGTACCTATATACATATATATGTAGTACTCATACATATATGTATACATGGTACTCATTTATATATGGTACTTTTATATATATATAGACATGATACTCATATATGATACTTATATACATATAAATTAATCCTTAGTGAAGTAATGTTAAACTACAATATGGTTTTGTTATTATGATAAAATCTACATTATTCCCTGGATTTTGACATGTTCTATACACAGCTGTGATTCATTGGGCATTTGAGGACATCAGAATCTTGACATTTTGAGATTCTGTGAAGATCTCTGTTTCACCAAGGATTTTGACCTGCAGCTGTTCCATAATAAGTAATTATTTTGGTTTCAGTAGTGAGTCTGAATTACTAATGAAGAGGGTAAAAATCACCAGCACTACTCCCACCATCAAAATGATTTATACATAAAGAATAACAGTTTTCTGCATGATAAGCATACCCGCCTATTTGGTCAGACCTTCCAGAATCCTCCCAGTTTCCAAGTTCTGCCCAGTCCTAGGCTGAAGAACTACGTTGGTCTCAAAGGGCCCAGGTCTGGACTCAGTGTGTCTTGATGAAAGGTCATACCCAAATGGCACATATGCCAGCTCCAAACAGGCCCAAACCAACCCTCATTTTTCCTGACATGCTTTATATTATGACATTTTAATATAACTAGAAAAGTGTTAAAATTAAATAAAGTGAATTACTTCTTCATCTGTGTCCCCAGTCCTCTTCATTCTTAGCAATCATCACAATGTTTTACTGATAATAATTTACGCATATGTCTTCCTGCATAGGCTCTAAGCCCACGCTGGGCAGGAATAGTGATTCATTAATCTTCTTATTACCAGCATCTAGAGCAGTGACTGACACAGAGAATAATATAAATAAATATTTGTCTTGTTCCAATGAATCAAACAGAAAGAGGTATTTTTACAATCAAACCGTATTCAACAATTGAGGTAATTCTGTGCTTTTAGATGTAGAAATCTCCAAAAAAAAGTTTTCTATGGATTTATCAGTTATATATATGTCAGAATCAAACCCACTATTACAGATGGTTTATGAATCTAATGGAATTGATATAATGGAAAATTATGATCACTGACTGTAACATTTAACTTTAGATATTTGTATTGCCAAGTCATGAAACACTAATGCAGTTTAATCCTGCATTTTCAATAAATCCCTAGAATCACAAAATAATAAAGTGATATGGAATTCAATTTTTCTGGCCATTTAGCTTCTAGAGCTCATATGAGTATAAATGACTTATATAACTAAAAAATATGAACTTATCAAGTTTACTTTTTCAAATTGTTACAGGAATTGAGAGAAAAATAGAATTGTGCATTAAGATGCTATATATACCTTAATGGAAAAAAGTAGAAAGATGTATATATTTTGCAGCATATTGACACTCAACCACACAAATTACAACTATAAGTCAGCCAGTAAAAGCACATTTAAGAATCTGTAAACTATTTATAAAAATAAAATTCCATCTATAGCATTAACTATGTCTATTGGCTTGAGGATAAAACACATGCAAAACAACCTAAATTTCCCAAAGTCAAATTATGAATTTAATCCTGGTTTTAACAAATGTCATTGCCTATAAAAACTATTCCAAAAAATGATTTATTTAATTGACTCAAAATTAATTCTTCCTACAATAAATAAAAAAGGACCAGAAAACAATGAACCTCGGCTGAATTTGAATGTTTACACCGATACTTACCATAGCTACCAACAAATGCTTATTGTATAGCTGCTCAAATTAATGCAAAAATATGTTTATTGAAAGTAAGATCAATAGCTTGGAAAATGCTGAGACAGAGCTCTAACAGGAAAAAAAAACCACAAAGGTCCCTTTCTTCATTTTTTTTTTCCTTCCTTTTGGAAATATTGAAACTGACTGAAGGTTTGTCATATTCTGACATTTTCATCCAAAATTTGACGCACTTTGTTTCAGATGCGTGAACAACATCATTTTGCGTCACAGTGGAACAAAGAGCAAGCTCTATCAGTTGTTAGCACGAGTGGAAATATTTAGATCTGGAGGTGTGTGAAAGTGGAGGTAGGCATTGGGTAGGGAATACGCAGTTAGAGAACATGTGTTCCAAGGAGCACCCATACCTTGTTTTTCTCTTGCAGATCAATTTGTGAAATCTTGAAATCAGGATCTTGAGAGTTTGCACTTAATCTGTTTTTCCTATCCAGGAGCTCTTCCATTTCTTTCACCCGGATCTTGAGCCTTCTATTTTCTCTCTCCAGACCTTGTTTTTCTGTTTCAAGTATTTCCCTCTTGTCCCACTCCAAGGCATTTTCAGCCTGCAATCTCTCTAGCTAAATGCAGAAAATACAAACATACAAAAAAAAAAAAAAAAAGCAGCATGTAGCATTTGTAATTGCCAAAAGGTAAGCATCCAGCAAACAGGCCCCATTAAGAAAGGTTCACAGATATGTCCATTTATACAATTTTAAAAAGAAAATTCTACTTGCTTGAAAACTTCAGAAATACACAAAAGTTCTAAGACAAGAACAAATCCTAGATAAATATAACTTTCATCTTGGTTCATGTGACTATCTCTATAACCATATGGACTATATTAGTCAAATAAATGTGTAGGTGCAACACTGCTGATTTTTTGGCAGTAATCTCCACTCTCAACTGATGAATATGTATCAGTTGAAAAGACACAAAATCATTTCTAGGGCACTTTCATTTGGTTATAGTTCATTTATTCACTCACTCGTTTATTTATCTAGGGAAGAAAAAAAAATATATATATATTTCTTTGTCTTTCAAGTTCCAAGTACTGTGCACTATACTAGCACTCTGGGTAAAGACAAGTGAATGTAATAGAATATTATACATTCCCTGATTACAGTACTATAAAATATAGTCAAATGCACACAAGTGAGAGGCCAATTTGATTGTCAGGGAGTAGAGGTTGGTGAATCATGTCCCATAGGCTAAAACTGGCCTGCCAATTTTAGTATGTCCCACAATAAATGGTTTTCACTTTTTAATAGTTAGAAGAAATCAGAGGAAGAATACTCTTTTGGACACATTAACATTATATAAAATTCAAATTTGAATACCATAAAGTTGTATTGGAACACAGTCATGCTCATTTGTTCACACATTGTCTATGACTGCTTTCACACACAATGGCTGAGTTGAGCTGTTGAGACAGCGACCACGTGGCTACCAGAGCCTAAAATATTTACTACCTGGCCCCTTACAAGAAGAGTTTGCTGACCTCTGCCCTCGTCCTGTGGTTCTTAGCCAAGGCTGCATGTTAGACTCACTTGGGGAGATATTATAATTACCAGTGACTAGAAACCACCTCTAGAAGTTCTGATTTAGTTGATTTAGGATAATTTTAATGTCTCCCTTGTCAATTTTTATTATTTTAACTTTTTTACATTTTGTTTAAAGAGGCAATATCAAATGTATTTATTTTCTGCAGTTTTATTACATCTGAATATTTGCTCCTTATTATAATAGGTTGAATTATATTTGTCTGCTATGATTTCTTTGTTGTTCCAGATATTGTAAGTATAAACGATTAGTCACTTTTAAGCTCTGAATTCTAATCCTGAGCAATGGATTCTAATCCTGACCTCACCATTTCTTCTCTGGATAAGCTTAGTCAGGTAACTTCATCTTTATTCTCTCGTCTGATAGGGTTTGTGAAAGTGAAATTAATCAAATTAATTAGAAAGTACTTTCCATATCAATGTGCTACTTACAGGAAAAATATTGAGGTGGTATAATTTCAGAAAAAAAATTCTGTATGTATTCCTGTCATATATTTGGGCATATAAATCTCCACATATCAATGTATTTATTGCATAAATCTGTACAGCAAAGCAAGTTTTCACAATAGAAAAACTATTAGAACATAGTCCTTGTTCCATCAGTCGGTCATTGGCTAATTCTGAAAAAGACACTTATTTTTTTATGTTGCTAAGTTTTCTTAATAGTAGAATTAGTATGAGAATACCAGCCCCACCAAATTTGTGGTATTGTAAGATGGAATGAGATTAACTATTCAAAATGCTTTGTAAACTGTATAAAATGATTAAAATGAGAGATTTTAAAACTATTTAAGGATAAAAACTGTAAATTACTTCTTTTCACATTATTGGTTTTAATGGCTTGATTGCAATGTATTGTATAGTATTGCACTGTTACAAAGTATGTTTCTGTGACATTTTAAATTCTAAAAAAAACCCAACACAGTCAACATTAATAAAAATATTGGGCTTCAATACTATCCTTTGAAATGAATTTTGATATAAAAGTCTAAAAACTGCTTTTTCATATCCATATAATTGTACCATTATTGTAGAAAATGTTCTGTTCCCTAATCTAAGAGATTTTTTAGCTTCTAAAATACAGGAAACCAAAATTACATTCTTGGCACTAGACCTCATTTACCAATTAAATATAATAAACCAAGAGATCAAATAATAGATGGTGTGGTTTGACATTTGGGATGCCTGTTTGGGGATATGAGGTGAAAATAGTATTTCACAATCCAATTTAGAACATTACATTACTTTCATTGTTAAGATTAATGCTTAAACTTTCTATCATTGTATCACTTAGAATGAAAATAAAGCTGCAACAAAAAAGTCAGCAACTTAGTGATGAAAAGTTAATTTTAGGAGAGTAAATGTATCTTTGGACAAAGACAAATATGATGTATGTCAAGGCTTTGTAAAGTTGTAGGATTTAAAAGAAATTGCTAAAATTAAATAAACTGATTGAATACCTAATAACAAATAACAGCTAGGACTAAAGTTTTAAATAAGTAGTAGATGGTATGTATGAATAAATGCTAAATCTTAAAAAATTTTTAATGTAATGATTTTAATGGTAGTAACAACAAAGCTTCAATAATGGCATTTAATTTTTTACTATTTGTGGATTTATTAAGACATACCAATTACTTCTATGTGTATGATACACATCAAAAAAGTAAAGTTCTTATAAAAATTGGAACTTCTTAAAAATTATAAGTAGTTTTATTTTAGTTTTCATTTTGAAAAATTATTTTTTATCAGATCACTCGTTTCTCCAAGAATCATATGAAAACCCACTACCTGAAAATGCATTCAAATGAATGCAAGTTAAAATGATAAAAGAAAAATCAGGTATTATTTTATGCTATTTGAAAAGAGGATTTTCAGTAAAATGACCCACAGTTGAGTTCCAATTCTTTTATCCTGATATCCTCCACTTTTTATTGTAAAAAATTCTAATAATTTTATCAAATTGAAATGAAATTCTGTTGTTTTGCTTCCAATGATTAAGAGAAAATCCTAAAATATTTTAATTCTAATTTAACTATGAATTTTAACCAATAGTGGGTTCTAATGTTAAATGAATTTCAGATAATATAGAAATTATTGAAAAATCTTCTCTGAAAATTTTAATGTAAAAGTCTATTTTTATCAGAGTAAGCACCAAAATATTTGCTGATTGAATGACCTCCAATTTTTTACATATTAAACATTGAGAAAAAATACACAAATATCCAACCCTTCATTTATTGAGCAAATATTTATTGATTACCTTGTACATATCAGGAACTAAAGAGGCACTGAATATATCATTTTTAAAATACAAATATATTTATATAAGTATAAATTGAGTAACTTTGTATGAAGGGAAAAATAATCCTGAGTGCCATGAGAAAGACCTGCAATAAACTGGTTTATCAGAGAAGGTCATTTAAGAAAATGATATTTCAGCTGCTGCTTGAAGTTTAAGAAGGCAGAAAAGCAGAGTAAAGACCAGAGTGTCCCAAACAAAAGAAGCAGGAAATAGGTTTGAACACTGTAAAAGCCAAAAGGGTAGAGTCTGTCCAGTCATGGAGTATTAGAATTTGGGAGAGCATGATATGAAAGGAAATTAATTGGGCAATCAGGCAATTAAATAGCCTCAAAAATAAATGTGAATATAACAATTACTTGAGTTGCTTATGAAACTGTAATATTGCAATTATTCCTAAGGATAGAACATTGGGTCATTTTCCAAACACAGTCAACTATTTACTCAATCACCATCTGTTGAAAAGACAAAAAACTGTAATCAACACAATAACTAGAATGTAAGCTTTTTGAAACCAGGACAGTCTCATTTTGCTCATCAGCCCAGCACCAGACACATGCTATGTAAGTGCTCCCTAAATATCTGTTGGATGAAGAAGAAAGCACAAAATTATAGTCTTAGAAAAAAGCCTTTCTATATTTCAATGAGGTCCAATTCTTTTATCCTGATAGCCTTCATGTTTATAAAATGAGGAAACTATTTCTTACAACCCAGTGTTGTGGGGGAGACATTAAACTACTTAGGGAAAATATTTATTAAACTTCCAACCTCAACACTTAATTTCTTAAGTCACAAATTTGTTTTTTAAAGAACAAAACATATCTATAGCCAATTCACATACTGACAAATCAAAATGGTGTATTAACTTTTTCACCAAGTTTTTTCAAGATGACAATCATTTTGTAAATGGCCCAGATCAACTGAGAAAAATCCTAAGAGAATGTACTATATGCCATTCTTCAGGCCCGTGAAGAGTCACCTACAACCAATATTGAAATTCCAATAGATTTGCAAATACTCAGAATTTTCCTTTAGGAAAAGTCAGCCATGAAACCTCATTACACATACTATGATCTTGAAGGGAAGAGGTAAACAGCAGGAAGCTTTGTTTTTTCCCTCCAGTAAGAGATTAGCACCCTTAATTTACTGAGAACCTAATGTATTCCTGGTAAAAAGCTATATAAGTTATTTCCTATCCTTATAATAATTCAGCAAGTTTGGATGTGCTATACATGAAGGAACTAGGGTTCCAAGAGTAGAAGAAACTCTCAAGGTGAGCAAGGAGTCCAAACCATGATTCACCTGAAGTTCTCTGATTCCATTCTTGAACTCATCCCACCTACATCAAGTTAACAGAGAGTGGTAAATGTATGTATATCCTCTTGCAATATTAACTACCACATTCTGAATCCAAGGCATTGCACTCTAGCAATTTTTTTTTATGTTTTTGTTTGGTTTGATATATTCTGGAGTTTTTTCCTCTTTATTCTGTCTCTATCCAAAAAATTAATTCAGAAGAGAAGCAATTTCTGTAGAATCACATTCATAAGTCTGGCAATTCAAATTTAAATGAGTTCATATTATTGATGTCACCCCCTGGATCTTTTAACAGTCTTTTTCTAACCATGTCTTTGAATCACAAATAAGAATTGGAGGAACTCCCCCCTAACTGAAAGTCTATGTTCAATCTGTCTATAGTTAAATATAGCCCAGTGATAACTCAGTTCCTCTTTGGCCAAAAGTCAATAGCACAATGAATGATTTTAGTAATGTGTAATGTCACATATATTTTAGTTACTTTAATTTTATTTTAAATCTTTTGAGAATTTCTAAGAGTAACAATTGCTTCATTAGTTTGAAACAAAATGTATGCCAATGTTATATAAGAGAGAGACCAAAATGCATATCTCAGATTGAATACGAATCAAAAGCAATGTAGGCAATTTTTTTTAAAACTGTTTCTATATCTAAATAAGTTAGTGTATATTAAAATGACAGAAGAAAAAGCACTTGTAAAGACTTTGATTATGCTCTGGTAGAGAAAACTTACAGACTTCACAAGTAAAGGTGGGTGTTTTGGATTCCTGATTTTGCAAAAGCAAGGCGCTGTCTCAAAAATTCTTAATGGTGTTACAAAATTTAATACCCAAATATTTTCTCCATTTCAGTGCAGAAGTCAATAATCATCTACACATACCCTAGGAACTTTTAACATAAAAAAATACAAATAAACATGCTGCTTTATCCCCAAAATATGAGAATTGTTTCATGAGTGTGTTATAGTCCAACCAGAGAAAGAGCCTTGAGCTAAAGCTAAAACAGTAAAAAAGATGCTTTTCTGCAACTCTCCTGCCAAACATTGATATGCTACAGTGGATTTCTTATAAACTCAGGAAAGTGTGAAACTTTACAGAATTTGAGAAGTGAAACACAATAGAGCTCATAAAATGTGGATATTGTTCCAGTGATAATAGGAACCAGAGGTTTATATAAGGTATCTATACTAGGACTTAATTTTACCAGGCACTAACTACACCCTCAAGTGTGCTCTATTACTAGGAAGAAACATGCAAATACCAAATACTTAACAAGATCAACATTAGAAAAATGAATATATTATAAGGAAGTTGTAATTAAGCATAAAGGGTAAACACTCTGTTTCCAAAATCTCTCCTAAAAGTAATTTAAAAAGTAGACAAACTCTCTTGGCACCAGAGTTGCCAGACAGGTCTTCTCAGAGGTTTTGGCACCAAAGTTGCCAGACAGGTCTTCTCAGAGATTTTGATTGCTTTCTATCAAAAAAACATAAAACGTGCTGATACTGCCTAAAGCACAGTTTTCTGCTCAACTGAGACCAGGTCTTGTGTTAACCCATATGTTTGTTTTTTCTAAGGAATTAACAACCATTTTACTTACAAGTTATATTGTCTAACCGTATGTACTCTGATGGTTCAGATAAAATAGAAAGTTAAATTTAATTATTAATATTGAGTTGAAAAGAAGAAAAAAGTTTATACATAATTTACAGGGGGAAATTCATGGAAAACAGATGGTAAAATGAATTAGAGCTAGAGAAAGATGCTAAAAGAATGAATGAAATCATGGCAAACATATTAATGAGCACCCCCTGAATCATAAACCTTACATCTGTGCTAAGAATGACTTAGCATAACAATTTTATGTTTTAAATATGTTGCTTTTCTCATATCTGCTTTTTTGGGGGGGAGGGAATTTTGCAAAAGAGATACATTGATGAACTCTTTCAAAAAAACATAGTGAAAAATAAAAATTAGTTTTTCTTGTTAATCAAACCAGAACTACACTTGAATTTTTAGCACTTGAAAATGTGGTCATTTATTTAAAAAAGATTAATATTATAATTGGGCCAGTTAATTCCTCTCATTCATTTTTGATTCAGAGTCAGCACTTTTTACTGGCTTATCCATTCAGCATTAAGTTAGAATGACAACTGTTGATAGATCAACTGCCCCTATGTATATGTGTGTATTTTCTGATTCTGGGCTCTTTTGTTATTTCTCTGGACTCCCTATCATTTCTTAAATAGTACTCTGTTTAGTTTATGTGTATATATAGTTTTTGCTGGTGTAGACACATGTAATTGATCTTATATCCAGCCATATTTCTAAACTCTTATGAATTATATTTTGTAGATTAACTTGTGTTTTGTAAATAGATAATTACATCACCTTTGATAATTGCAATTTGTATCTTTCTAATTCTTATAATTGTATTTTTTTGCTTTCTTTTGTTGAAGTGGCTGGGACCTGAAGTACAATGTTAAATTAAAGTGATATAATGCTTTTAATCATCATTAAATACAACATTTGCTCTAAAATTTTGCTACTCTATATCAGGTTTTAACAGTCCACTTTGATTCCTAGTGTGCTAAAGTGTTTTACCCTATAACCATGAATTGAGTTTAAGCAAATGCTTTTTAAGCAAACTTTGAGCTAACCACGTAATTGACTTTTGCTTTTATTCTGGTTAGGGTGGTGATTTACATAATGGATGTTCCAATGCTATAATATGCCTTCCATTTCTGTGACAAAGCATTTTTTAAAAATTTACTAGATTTAGATTAATATTACTTCTATTTGATTAATATTTGAGATTGACTATAATTTTCCCTTCTTATATTGTCCTTCTTTGTATAGATTATTAGGGTTAAATTAACACAAAAAAAAAGTTAGAAAGTTTCTCTTCTGTTTTCTTCTCTGGAAGATGTTCTATAAAATTGGAATTATCTACCCTAAATGGTATAGCTTAACCATAAACATGCTGATCCTGGAGTTTTATTGCAAGAAGATTCTTCATTTATTATTTTTAAATTTAATTTATTTACTGTTATAAATCAATTTAGGCTTTCTATTTGTACAAGGGTCATACTGGATAAGTTATATTTTTCTGGTCAATAATTCAGTTTGTGTGAGGTTTTATTTTTATTAACGTCATATCCTCATAGTGTTTTCTTATCTTTTTAAATCTCTACTTTATCTAAAACTATGTCTTTTTTTTTACTAATATGTTCTAATTCTATCTTCTTGGTTAATTTCATTTAAATTTCCTTTTAATTTTTTTTCAAAGAAAAAACTTCTGGCTTTGCTATCTCTATAAAACTTATTTTTGCGTTTTCTTAATTCCCAATATTATCATTCTTTTCATCTTTCTACACTGTTTGGATTTTTTTTCTGTTACCCTTTTACTGACATCTTAAGTAGAATATTAGCTCATTAATTTATTTTGGTTTTGTTATTTTTATTATTCTGGGTGCTCCAAGAAGCAATTGTACAATGAGATTAAAAATGCAATAAATTTATTAGGAGGAATGCCTATGACAGAATAGGGAGGGGGACAGGGGAGGGAGAAAGCAGTCAAACTGTGATGCAGGACAGGCTTTGAGTGAGGGAGAAACCAGGAAAGAAGGGAGGGTGGTTGAAGCCCTTGAGACTTCAGTACAGTCTAAGCAAAGTTAGAGGAGGCCACTAAGGAGTTCTTGAGTCAAAGTCAGAAGACAGGAAATAAAACATCTCCCAGGAACAGGGAGGCCTCTCTTTGGCTGGGAGTGGCCTGTGGAAAGCGGGGTCTCATCTCCCAGATTTTAGAAGACAGAAGCTGGCATTATGGGTTAACAAACTCCCTGTAATTGAGATAAGACAGGCACCATCTAATGCCAGACACAACTATTTCCTAATATATGCATTGATGTCATAAATATCCTTGAGCTTTGCTACATCCGTCAAGATTCCAGTGTTTTTATTTTTCAGGCTTAAATTGCATTAAATTTCTTTCTCTGACCCATGAGCTACTTAAAGGTCTGTTTTGTAATACCCAAATAAACCAGTTTCTTAAAGTAATATTTTTGTAATCAATGCAAAAATAGGTGACTGTCTATGGACAAAAAATAGTATCCTCAGAAAATTACATAGTTTAGAACATGACCACAGCCTAAATCTCAATCTCTCAGCACAGCCTCTAAAGACCAAAAATGAGAATAAATAAAAATCACTGGATGCTCATACCTGCAAACATAATAAAGAGACTTAGTCTAACGTAAACCTTGACTCATATGAAAGAGGACCAATAAATAACTGAGAGCAGCAGAGTATTCTCTGGAGACCATGTGGGAGCAGAATCAGATGGCAGTTATGCAGAAGAGAACACATGAGCTAGGGTGGACTCCATGCAAAAGAAGTCATATCGCTCTGGGTAGGGAAATACTGAAAACAGGTTCCAGACCTAGAGAATCAGAATACAAGCTACTATAAGAAATGTAATAAAGGAGCTTAGAAAGTATAAGGGATAATAGTTTTCAGTCTTGAGGGGCATGTACCACTTTTGGGTGACATAGCATACCTTGAAAAGCAGGGGTGTCATTTGGATATTTCCTGAAAAAGGAAAATAGGAAGGCAAGAAGCTGATATTAAGGGCCCTGTGAAAGAGTTATATACAGATTGAGTTCATTCCCCTTACCCAAAAGCTTTAATTTAAAAAAAAGAATGTCCTTTGGTGATAGAGCCTATAAGGAGATAATAAAGGTTAAATAGGGTCATAGGGTAGGACCTTAATCCAATAGGCCTAATATCCTTATAAGAAGAGGAAGAGGCACAAGAGATCTCTCTCCAAATGAGCTCAGAGGAAAGACCACGTGAAGACACAGAGAGAAAGCAGCCCTCTACAAGTCAGAAGAGGCCTCACCAGAAATTGCATTTGCCAGCACCTTGATCATGTATTTCCAGCCTCCAGAACTGTGAGAAAAGAAATGTTTGTTGTTTAAGCCACCCAGTCTGAGGAGTCTGGTTATGGCACCCTGAGCAAACTAATACACCGCTTTATCATGACCAGAAAAAGGACTGCAACATCCATACAAAAGTCCTAAAAGTAGAAAATAAAATGAGAATCAAAACTTATCAGCTGCTGAAAATATTTCTCATAAAATCAACACATGACGGAGAAAAACTGTAATGCCACACTCCAACATGAATGAAATTAAATAAGAAAAAGGGGGGGAGAAGGAAGCCCTAATATTAGATACATATAAACTAACTGTATATCAAATTGATTACATAACCACAGAATACAGTTTTTTTGAAGTGAATTTTGAACACAGAACTCTGATTTAATATCCTGTGGGACAGATTCTCAGAACAAAAAGGATTGCACAAAAATTTTAAAGTTCACTTAAAAGGGTTATTATGGGTAGTGATGGGTAATGATATTGTCATAAGTTTGTAACAATTTTATATACATTTTAAGATAAAGCAAATAACCAGGTACAGTAACATTGTTTGAAGACAAATTTGAAAGGGGAAAGAGATAAAAATTTAAAAATTGTTAAGAAAATGGGACAATCACATTAAAAATTGAAAGTTTTCTAAACAATTAAATTTACACCTACATTATAAACCAGAAATTCCATTTCTACAGAAATAAATCCCACTCCCAAGATTAATAAAAACATGTCCACACAAAACAATTACATAAGAATATATTAACAGTTTTAATCACTATGGTCAAATTATGGGGGAAAGAGCAAAACAAATGTTCATGAACAGGAAAGTAGATAAACAAATTTCAGTATATTCGTATAATGGAGTGCTAGTCTATTTTACTAAATAAAAGAGAACAAATTATTAATACATGAGACATCATGTATGAATCAAAAAACAATATGATCAACAAAACAAGGCTGACACCATAAAGTATTTATGGTATATTCTGTTTGTATGAAGTTCTAGAACTGACAACATTTACTTATGGTATCTTTGAGGCAAGGAATTGATCAGGAAGGGGCATGAGAACTTTTCAGGGCAGGGAAATGTTCCTCATTTTGATAAGAGTGTGCATTACACAGATGCTTATATGTTCCATGATGCATCAACCATTATCACTTAATATCTGCGCATTAAACAGTATAAATTATACCCTAGATAAGAAAAGGTAATCAATAAATACTTAATGGTAAATGTAAATGAGAAATTAGAAATATAAATACAGTTTTATGTCTCTGTCCACTGAAATGACATGGAAGCAATTACACTGCAAGGGAAATGAAGTGCCTAACATCTAAACATTTCCAATAAGATAAACCAGGGATTGTTGAAGAAATGCTGGATTTCAGTCCTGGGGCAAGGAAAGTACAGGATGAACCCAGAATATTCTTGTGCCTGAAAACAATTAAACAGTCAATGATTAATGGGAAAATATTATAAGGACACCAGTTCAAGCTTAAAAGGGCTCCTAGTGGCTAAATTTGGGACAATTTGAGAATCAAAAAGAAAAACAATATTTTAGTCCATACAGGTTGCTGAGATAGAATACTATAGGCTGGGTAGCTTATAAAGAACAGAAATGTATTTCTTATAGTTCTGGAGGCTGGGAAGTCCAAGATCAAGGCACTGGCAAATTCAGTGTCTAGTGAGGGCCTGCTTTCTGGCTCGTAGATGGAGTCTTCTCCATGGGTCCTCACATGGTTAAAGGGGTCAGCTAGCTCTCAGGGACCCCCTTTTATAAGGGCACTAATCCAAATCATGAGGGCTTTGCCCTTGCAACCTAATCACCGTGCAAAGATCTCACCTCCCAACACCATCAACTTAGGGGTTAGGGTTTCAGTAAATGAATTTTGAGAGGACACAAACATTTAAACCATATCAGACAATACTCATTTATAATATATTGGAAAAATTAATCAATGAGTCTATAATATTACTCAAAAAGAGAAAGAGACAAAGAAAAAATTAAAGAAAAAAAACTATTGGGAGACAGAAGAATGGCAGCTAATAAATGTAAATTGATAGTAGAATTGGAACTTTTGCAACTACCAATTGCAGCAATTATAATCAGTTCATATAAAGATCATCAATGGGTGCCAAAATCATTAGATAAAAGGGTTTTGGAGGAATAAAAATTTATCCCATACAACACTTATTAATTTCAAAGGGAGTATTATATTGGAGAAAGTTGGCAGTTTGTCCCTTAACCAAATGATCGTATTTAGCATCAGTAATAGTGGAATAATGTGGCATTGTGTTTCTCTTGACATGAAGCATTAAGAAACCTATTTATAATCTATATATTATTCTCATTAAAAAAATTTAACCTGAGTATAATATAGTCTGTCAGTGAATGGTTTTCAATTAGGATGATTTTTTGTCCTGAGGAGACATTTAGCAAAGTCTGGAGACATTTTTGGTGATTACATCTGAAGAGGTACTACTTGCAACTAGTGGGTAGAGGCCAGGAGTACTGCTAAACATCCTACAATGCACAGGACTGCACCCTACCACATGTCAATAGCTCCAAGGTTGAAGAATCCTGTTCCAGGCCTACCTTCTTGTTTGTAGGAAATACAGGACATAGAAAAACAAAGGATACCATTAACAATCAATTAGAGAGATAAAGAATACATCATATTTTACCACAAAACAGATCTGATTGTTTAAAACATCTATTTATAGGGAAATAAGGGAGAAGCTCTTCTAATCTAAAAGATGATTAACAAGATATAACACTTGATGTGTTAATAAAACTAGATTGGATGTTGCTTTAAAATAATAGTTATAAAAGACATTCTTGGAAAAATAGAATTTGAATACTAACTAGATATTGATGATATTAATAATTTATTAATTTCTTCAGTTTGGTCATTGTAATAAAGTAGAAAAAATTTCCTTATTCTAGGGAGATGCATGCTAAAGCCTTTAAGAGAGATGTCATGGTGAATACAACTTATGTTCAAACAGTACACCTACAACAGGAATTAATCTTAAAAGATAAAAGAAAGTGTTGAGTTTGACATTTATTGATGTTTAAAATATATATTTTTCAAGAACATATATTTAAAAAAGAACATATTGGAATACTTGCCTATGTAGGGAAAGGTATGGGAGAGAGAGATGCAGAAAATAGAAAATGAATGAATGAATCAAGGAATAAGTGAGTACAAAGAAGAGAGTGACTTTGTAGAGACCAATGGTGATAATATGCCATGAACTAAGGCATATTACCTAAGAAAATTTTCTGCCCTTGAGTACTAAATAAATAAAAAGTAAACCCATTTATCAAAATATAAATATTAGTGTACGTGTTGGATGTGAAGACATAATTTAAAGATATAATTGTATTCAAAAAAGAAACTAATAAACATGGTTGACTCTAGCAAAGAAATTGAAAGGAAGAGAGGAAAGAAATCTATTTTCTTGAAATAATCAAACTAAGAAAGATGTATTAATACTTGTTCTAAAAAAACAGATCTACTGGATGTAGTTCTGGTATTTTAATGCTTTATGATAAAATGAGAACAAGGACCCCATTACCAATGGTAATGAGATAGAAACTATGCATCGCACTTGCGGTGGATTAGGATGAGGTTGAAGGGGAAGCTTGGAATTGAAGGGGAACTGTTTAATACAGTAGCTCTAGCACTTACATAATAGAGAGGCAATGGTTATTATACAGATTTGGGACTTGCCAAATTTTACTAAATGACTTGGAAGCCACAGAGAAAATGACAGACAAAATAGAGTCAGCCAATTTTCAAATCAAGGAATGCTGTTAAAGTCAGAAGTTGCCCCTGACAGTGTTTAAAGAAGGTCTTATCTCCTGAATCCAGAGGGCAGACTGAGTGTGCCCAAGCCCAGGAATTGATCCTATGCAGAACAGCCACAAAGGAGACTAAACACTCAGTCTTGACAGGTCTCCCGTGTTAAGTCAGGGCCCTGAGAATAAAGTAGTGGAACCCTGGAACCTGGGAAGAGCATATCTGAGTGAATGCACCCGAATACCTGAAGCAATATCCTATTCCAGTGGGACTGCAGAAATGAGTGCCCACCCTCAAAGATCATGCAAATACAATCTGTACAGTCCTTAGAAACACCACAGGAATAGGTGGATGATGATGGCCAATTGTAAATGTAACCACATGGTAGCCTAATCTAGCCTGTCTTTCTGGATGTAATATCCTTAGTGGACCTTAAAGGACTTGATGATTTTCAGAACATCTCATTGGTCCTTTACATTAAAGACATCATGCTAAATAGACGATGAACAAGAAGTGGCAAGTGCTCTGTATGCCCTAATAAGTCATAGATGTACCAGAGAATAGGAAATTTTCCCTACACAGATGAAGGATTCTACCACTCTGGTGAAATTTTTAGGGAACCAATTTTCTGGAACATGCAGAATAATCACCTCTAAAATAAAGGACAAGTTATAGCAGTAAGGAAAATGCAAAGCACTTGGACAGCGTTTTTTTGGAGGCTGGTTATATAACACTTGGAAACAACATTATGACCCATTTATGGGGTACCTTGAAAGTATAAAATTTTTAGTGGGGCACAGAGCAATATATGCCTGTGGCAGCACTTTCAAGCTGAAGGGCAGGCTGTCCTGCCACTCAAAGCACTTGAGCAAGCAAATCCAATAGTACTGGACTATGTGGTAGATAAGAATGCATTGTGGAGACTTTGGCAAACCCCAATTGAACAGTCACGGGACAGACCCCTAGGGTTCTTCAACAAGGCTATGACATCTGTAGAAGTGAACTACTTTTTATTTGCAAACCATCTTCTCATATGTTAAAACTAGCTCCTGCTAGAGAATGAGCTCCTGACCATGGGATATTAAGTGACTATGTGTCTGGAGCTGTCCATCATGATCTGAGTATTACATATCCACTGAGTTACAAAATTGAGCAGAGTTAACAGCAATTCTTCATATAATGAAAATTATATATTCAGTATCAGGCCCAACACGTCCAGAAAACACCATTAAATAACACAGATAGACAGACCAAACCCTCCAGTTTTTTATCTATATTATACGGATAGCCCTCTCTCAGCTTATACCTATGAACTAATAGGCAGTATCTTTCACTGAGCTAATATAAAGGGATAAGAACTCAGGTATGATCCATGAGTGGGTCACCTTGATATGTTGTCATGAACTGAAAATGGATGCTGCTTTACTACATGCCTACTCAGTGGTGGCCCTGAAGGACAGTGGTGAGAAGTAATCTTCCCAGTGCTTGGAGAAACACACTGGCCATTAATGGTGAATGAAGATACAAGTGGCCTGAGACAAAGATAGATACAAATCACTGGGAAGGGATGAATCATTTGGTTGCTCCCAGTGGCCTTGACAGAGCAGATCAAGAGACAAAAACAAAGAGGTCTACGCAAGAGGCATAGGGATGCACATATGGGTAGGGGCATAAAAAGTGTGGATCTGTGACTTCCATATAATAGTCATCCAAGAGTGAGTTCCCACTACAGAAGAAGCATTTGGCAACCAGATGGACAGGACAATGCATCCAGTGACTATAAGGTTTTTTTGGTCTTCCACCAGTCCAGTGCTTGAATAAGGGGTCATAAATAGTGTTGTCATAGTTTTAGGGCTGGAGGCCATGCATGAGTCTAATGGTGTGGACTTCCTCTCAGCAAAGCTGATCTAGCTATTCTTCTGCTGAATGCCTGACCCGTGAGTATCAAAACAGTTGCCTTTTGGTGACAAGTTGAATTCATCAGACCCTTTGTTCAGGAACAGCACTTAGATTTCACTAGAATTGAAAGGGACTCTGCATGTAAGTCTGTCTTCTCTTTACTTGTTTCTGCCAGCATCATGATCTAATGATTATAGAGTGTTTTGTCAGCATAGATTCCTGCAAAACATCACCTAAAAACCTAGGACACATTTGGCAGCAAAGGAGGTAAAACAATGGGTGCATTGCCAGTCCCCCATATATCACATCACATGTGAGCAGCTAGCTGGATAATATGAGAATGGTTTGTTAAAGAACATCTAAAGTTTTCAACTTGGTGGAGACATTCAACAGAGGTGGGACACTGTCCTCCAGGTTGTAGCATATATATTAGACCAACAGCCAATGATCAGCGCTGTGTCCCAGGACACTGAATATATATGTCCAGGAACCAGTGGATGAAAGTAGGATGGGCTCTTTTCACCATCATTCCCAGTGCCCTGCTGAAGAATTTTATTTTTACTCTGGCATAAATAGATTACATTCTAGATAAAACATACTTTTCCACTGTACACTATAAATACATAAAGATTTTGATGTGTTTCAAGGTTTTTATTCACTTGGCAGGTTTAGAAGTTTAGAATGCTGGGCAAAAATATTGTTTTAGTTTTGAAAGTGATATCAAAGGGTGCAATGAAGTGCAGCTTTACATCTGTAGTTTAAGTTTTCTCTTCTAGGAGAGAAAAAATATCTCAAGTATGAGTCAGTTAAAAGGATCGATTACTCAAATATGTCAGTGAGCCAAAGTCCAACATGAACATTTGTCCAAATTCAAAAACAAATGTCAATGCCTATGGATCGATTACATAAGAATCTTCAACTCATCTGACCTTTTTACTGAAAAGTTCTTAGACATTTATGGTAGAGGAAACAATTTCCCAGACGATTTGATAAAGGTCAAAGTATACACTTGAGTGTCATTTGAAATTTAGTTTCCAATAATTATTTATGACCAGAATTCAAAAACATTTGTAAGGAAAATTTTAAGTGGTTCTTGTCTAGAACTAGGCAAATGTCCTCTGAGTTCCCTAATATACTTGTTTTTATCTCCACTCTCCACCTCACTGCTTCGCTTCCCCACCTCCTCACCTCCACAAAGTAGAACAGAAGGGAGAAGGAAGGACCTCCTCTCTCCTGCCGGGAGTATTCACAGTGACAAATAGAGGAAGAGGTTAGAATGACAACTGTTTCTACTAAACTTGGATATAGCATATAGTATGAAAAACCTTTGTGGAGGTCAGGATGTTTGACTCTGAGAAGAGACAATGTAGAATAAGAATAGAAAAATTTTAGGACCTAAAATCTAAAAAAACAAAAACAAAAACAAAACCCAGTGGTCAGGATTGTGGGGTAACCTTTATAAAAGTCACTGGTACCAAAAAAATAATAATAAAGGCTTGAACACCAAATGTCAGGAAAATGACTAGCTCTTATGAGCAGATTATTAAAGGAGTATAGAACCAGTTTCCTGGAATCATGTGAAATGAGTGAATGTCAAACTAGATACAAGAAACAAACACCAGTATCAATAAGAAAGAAAATTGAAAGTATATGGTGAAGAATCCCTTTGACCAATTAATATGGTCTCTATGTAGTGACAGGATTTAAATGTCATCCTTTTGAGACATATTATTAGCTACCTGAAATTCTTTCTAGAACAAGAATTTCTATGGGGAAAATACTAAGTACACTCACTTTATTTGAAACACAAACAAGCACTGAACACATAAAATGATTCAATTATTCTTAAAATATATTAAGAATATTTTCAAGCCTATAAAAATTTAAATTGCTACTCAAAGTTCAACCCAAGATTTTCTTCCATTTTTAAATAATTTTGACAATAGGTTCAAGATCACTTTTTTGTTGTTGTTAATATCCAAATAATTTATTTCCAAGATAAACAGGTAGCTCTTTGCTTAAAATTTAAGGTTTGTATATAATTTTTAGAATTGTTATATTTTTTAAAATGGGAAGATCATCTCTAGACCACGGATAAATATAACATATGGTATTATTTGTGCTATCATATATCACTTTATTAATTGCAGTGTCTAGTATTTATTAAGAATATCCAACAGGATGGGCACTATCTTAAGTTATTTGCCTAAATTATTTCATTCACTCCTCCCCAGAGCTTATAAGGTAGGTAGTATTGTTCATGTCTTCAGACAAGGAAATAGACAGTGAAGTTCCAGGTCACCTGCTTGTTGATTCAATAACTTGATTAAAGTCAGGATCCTAAAAAAAACTCTTAAAAATACATGAATATCTGACTTTACTAAATATGTTATTTACTAATAGTACTATTAGCTGAAAGATACCGATGATGGCAATGGCAATGGCTACATGTGGTTATACCAATGCAAATTTGGCAAATAGATATTAATAACATTAAAATTATATAAAAGACTTGGAATTTTTCTCATAACAGCAGGCCAATTGCTCCCCACACTTTCTCTTTTTTAATAATAGAGTCACCTGTTGTTAGAAAAGTTGTATTGAAACTAGTATACTGATCCGTGGCATGCAAATGGGAATAAAATTTTTTGAAATTAGTTTAATGATACATTTCAAGTGTCACAACAATATCCATAGTCTTAGGTACATTTTCTCATTTATTGAGAAATTCATTCAGAAGACCCAATTTCAAGTGTTGTATATAAAATGTGCATATTTTTTAAGGACATTTATGTAATGAATGACAGGAAACAGCCTAGTTGTCTGGCAAGAGTAAAGCTGATGGGATATGTTACCATTTAAAAAATTATAGCTGATGAAATTACGTGGACCATTGAAAATTTATATCAGTGCTTAGCAACATAGCAGGCTTGGAAAACATACAATCTGCTTTCAGGTCCTAGTTTTACCACATACCAGCTATAGTGCTTTTGGTAAGTTACCAAATATCTCTTGTGTGAGTTTCCTGGTTAAGTAATTTAAAACTTGTATGTGCAATTTTTATTTTCTTCTAATAGATTATAATTATTATTAATGACTAAATTACTGAAAAATTATTGTGTTACCTCTCGATTTCCAATAGAAAATGTTAAAATATTATCTGCTTTAGGATACATGTAATTTAGTTAGTTTACACACAACCAGTTAAGATATTGTTTACGTTAAACTTATTCTCCATATATGCACATAAGTGTTGATCGATTAGTTCCAATTTAATAGTGAGTACATGTGGTGTTTTTTTTTTCCATTCTTGTAATACTTCACTTACAAGAACGGTCTCCATTTCCATCCAGGTTAATACAGGAGGTATTAGTTCACCATTGTTTTTATGGCTGAGTAGAACTCCATGGTATACATATACCACATTTTATTAATCCACTCATGTATTGATGGGCATTTGGGTTGTTTCCACATCTTTGCAATTGTGAATTGTGCTGCTATAAACATTCAAGTACAGGTGTCTTTTTTATAGAATGCCTTTTTTCCCTTTGGGTAAATACCCAGTAGTGGGATTGCTGGATCAAATGGTAGTTCTACTTTTAGTTCTTTGAGGTATCTCCATACTCCTTTCCATAGAGGTTGCATGAGTGTTCCTATCTCTCTGCATCCACATCAGCATTTGTTGTTTTGGGACTCTTTGATAAAAGCCATTCTCTCTGGAGTTAAGTGATATCTCATTGCGATTTTGATTTGCATTTCCCTGATGATTAGAAATGTTGAGCATTTTTTCATATGTTTGTCGGCTATTAGTCTATCTTCTTTTTAAAAGTTTCTGTTCATGTGTTTTGCCCACTTTTTAATGGGGTTGTTAGATTTTTTTTCTTGCTGATTTTTGGAGAGTGTATGATTTAAAATGCATTACTCTATATTATTATTGATAATTGAGTATGTATAGAATTATGAGATGTAAGTCATTTTTCTTACTAATAATTGGGAGCTAAATGATGTGCACACATGGGCACAAAGAGATGTAGAGAACATTGGAAAGCAAGAAGGGGGGGAGGGGAGGGGGAGGGGTGAGTAGTAGGGGAGTAAAGGATAAAAACTTATGTATTGGGTACAATGAACACTATTCTGGTGACGGGCACACTGAAAGCCCCAACTTAAGCATTACACAAGGTATCTATGTGACAAAAACATTAGTACCCCCTTAATATTTTGAAATAAAACAATACCAAGTGATAGTCAATATGAAAGAAGATAGAATTTTAATAGATACTTATGCACTTTCTATTATTTTTCAATATATAAGGTAAGGGTACATATGTTAAGAGGCTTTTCTTCTTCCTTTCTCTTTTGGCCTATTTTTTTCCTTCTATCTCTGCTTACCTCCAAAGGGCATCTTCCACTCATTGGTTGATAAAATAATTGGGAAGCATAATTGTCTTGATTTATCACTTGTCTGAGTTATTTCTTTAGTAAAGCAATTATTGTTGTGGTGATTTCTATTAATAAAGCCTAAAATCATAGATGCAAATGAGAACTGAAGAGAGTTCCTTCCACCAGGGCACTTGAATCATTGCTAACTACAAAGGAAAAATTCCTCAGATTATAGGACAATTCCAGAACATCTGTTTTGAACTTCAGCAGATCAATACTGAAAATAAAAACCAATATTGTGTATCACTGATAAAAATAATTGTTCCAATAACCACATGTGCCTATCAGGAACCAAAATACATCAAGCAAACCTTTACTAATACATAAATTTATGGAAGTAATTTAACTAACAATAATTTTCACTGATTACATATTTAAAATACAGGAGAATTTCTAATAATATTTGAGAGAAACAACTTACTCCATTAAACAAGTAACTCAATTCAATAAGAAGTTTAGAGGGTATTCAATTTCTTCAATTAACCTGTGAAAGCAGAGTTATTTCAACTGTCTTAGTCCATTTGGGCTGCTATAGCAAAATACCACAAACTGGGTAGCTTATAAACAATAAAATTGATTTGTCACAGGTCTATAGCCTCGAAGTCCAAGATCAAAGTGTCAGTAGATTTAGTGTCTGGTGAGGACCTGCTTCCTGGTTCATAAATGGTGTCCTATCCCTGTGTATTCACATGGAAGAAGGGGTGAGCTAGCTCTCTGGGGTCTCTTTTATAGGGGCACTAATTCCATTTGCCCTCATGACCTGATCACCTCCCAAAGGCCCCACCTCCTAATACCATCACCTTGGGTGTTAGGATTTCAACATATGGATTTTGGGGAGACACAGACATTCAGATCATAGAAGTGACCGACGTGTTTTGAACTCACCAAATGTAGTCAAATATGGAACACATCAAATCATACGTCAAATAAATATAAACAGCTCTGCATTCCCTACATTTTGATTTGATTTTTTCTTTTAACCTCATAAAAGGTTAAAATAGAAGGCTGTCTTCATTTTTGATATGGGCTTTATCTTCATCTTTCCTTTATTCATTCAATCAATGCCCATTTGTTGAGCACCTACTACGAGATAAGCCCTATTGCAGAATAAAGCTAAGAACACTACCACCTAAACTGACAAGCCCTTTCTTTAACTTTTAATGCCATATTCATATTAACCTGGAATTTTGGCAGACAAAAAGAAGTATGTATAATTGCTCATTTGGTTTAAGGCATGTGTATCCAGAAAATCTCTGTTCATGTGAAAACATGTTTTCTAAGGGAAATTTTTTGAGGATAATAATGGAAAAGTTCTAAATCAATGACCTCTAATGTAAAACAGAATATTTCTCTTTACTAGAAATTATAATCCTTGTTAAACACAACTATATTCTAGCAGTTTTAGTAAAGCAGTTTTGAGAGTAATTTTTAAGCATTGAGAGTAATAACTGATATGATGACATGAAAGTGTAGTTAGCATATTAGTGCAAATTTAGTAAGATTACTTGTGGCCCCACAGAAAGCAGTAAACAGGATCTTGGAAGAATTGTGCAGAACTTATGGCCAATGGGCCAAAAATAAAAGTCCAAATGTATGGGTGTGTATCCTAAAGAGGACAGGACCTAGAAAGCATCACACTAAAGGTCTTCAGTAGCTTGAAGGCGTCAAAGGAACACTAGGTACCTTGGGGTTGGCACTAAAATGTGAAGAAGAGACTTGGGTTGATCCTAAGGCAAACTAACATTTACAGTTTTAATTAATGTAGTCCCTTCTATTCCCACCCACATCACATTCTTCTTTGAACTGTTCTCTATCAAATAAAAGACAGAGAAACTTACTTCTAAAGGAAATAAAACTCATATTGTAATTAAATCATCAACCTAACTTAGAAAGATTTCCTGAAGACCTGGCTGCTAGAAAAAGCTACTACTGATGGGATGTCTAAGAAAAGGAGTTTTAAATACTTCATTCCAACCTGTATAATTCAAAACTTTTTGAAAGAAATATCTGTTACTCAAGGCACCTACTAGTTCTTGGATAAATGATTACAGGCTTTCATCCGCTATTCAATTTTCTATTTATCAGATATCTGTAAATGCAGGATAAGTGACAATTTTAGTCTTGAATAATTGGAGTATTTAGACTTGTATTTGTCTAACTGACCAGAAAACATATCCATCTGTGACAGTTTGATTCTGAGTTTTCCCAGGCTGTTAATCTTCTCTAATGGTATACTCATATCAAATATCACTTTATAGATTCTGTTTCCTGAGTTTTGTCAATATGAACACAGAATGTTTAAATCCATGTCACTAACAGATTTCTAAATTAACCTGCTTGCAACCATTGATATCCCGTTTCAAAATCATATAACTATTTCTGATATATTCATAATATTCTCAGTAATCTAACTCTCTTTCCTAGAATGTGTAAAGTCAATAAGAGGTATTGAGATACAAGAGATTTAAATCAAAACACATCAACAGCTATTCTATCAGTCTCAAAAAATTAAATTATGATGATGCTGTATTTCTAATTATTCAATATCCTTCTAGTGAGAGATAGTACTATTCAACTATGTCAGTAAACAACATCTCTGGTATTTCATCTAATATTCCTGACTAGGTCAACCCCCCAGCATCATGCTTAGTTACTATGTCACTCCCATACAATTGAAAACAGGCATTTAACTGTATGATCTTTGATGAATCCCTCCCTGAAGGCAGTTCTCTAAGGGTAGGTCCATTTCTACATCACACACCATTGCATTACCAGATCCTAGCACAGCAGGTACTATACAATATTTGCAGAACTAAAGTTTAAATTTATAATTGAAGAAAACATATTGAAAATCAAATTTTCATTTTTAACACAAAACAAAAACACTTTTCTGCCCTCTGCATTTTTCTTCATCTCACCCTAAAAAATCTGGTGATGAATCACTCCCAGTTAGACTATGTCATTCTTCTGATGATCAAAATATTCCTTACATCAGCATACTCCCAGATATCTATAGTCATGTAAGAAAGAAAGGAGGAATTTTTTGTTTCCCTGTCAATATCCCCACATGACCACTGTTTTCTATAATATTTATTTTCTGCTAATACTGTATTCTGTCCCTGTCTCACCTGCTACTCCCTTTTCACATGAAGTTCTTACGTTTTTACCTGGCCTTGCACTTTACCTGGCTAACTGCTGTTCATCTTAAACATTTCATTCTCTACATTTTCTCTCCGTACTCACATAGATCACCATGCTTCACCTATCGGAGATGGTAACACACTGCATTTAACTGTCTGGGTTGGTTGGTTTGTTTCCCCCTGTGGCCATCACTAGATTACTCTGTAGAATCCTCAGGGCTTAATCCCAGTGTCAAACACACGGGATATGTCTTCAGGTTCTTTCCAGCTCAGAACTTTCAATCTTTGTACATATAATCCTCACATATTCACCAAAGGGTCTAATAATGAGGAAATACGTGCAAGATTCTAGGTGAATTAGGCAGGGAAAAATATTCTGCTTACCTTGGAAGACCTTATAGTCTAAGTCTTGTATTGATCAAACACAAGGTTGATAAATATTTGTTGAATAAACAATTGAGTTATATAATGAATAAACACATAAACTACTTATTTTTGTTGTTATTTGATTTTGTTTCTTACTTCACTATTACTTCATTTTGCCTACGCAGACAGAGTTCAGTTGGCACTCCCGTGGAGAAAAGTCCTGTTCCCAAGCCCCTCTCAGTAACACAATATTTCTGGGTGTCAAAAAAAATTTTTGTAACAAAATGTTTATGTTTTATCTTGCATAAGCAAAATACAGAGGACTACTTATATAATCACTAGTTAAATTTAACATTTTATCCATCTGGGCCTTTTGTTTTCAATTCAGAAGCAGCATTTTAAAAGTAACTAAATATAGATATTCTGAAAATGAGAAAAAAAGGATACCTTTGGTCCCTTAAATTTCTATCATATTGCATTTATTTAGGATTAGGAAGAAAATTAAACCATTTTAAGAGCACTTTAACTTTAATATGGAAAGATTTCAACCTTAATGGAGTATCACAGATGGTATGTTTTATTGAGAAAACACTAAGCTAGAGCCAGGAAAGCCCACTGTGGATAATTCATTAACATCAGAAAGATAATCAGTGAAATGAGGGACTAGAATATATCTTCAGGTTCTTTCCAGCTCAGAATGTTCAATCCTTGTACATATAATCCTCAAATATTCACGAAAGGTTCTAATAATGAAGAGATACATGGAAGATTCAAGGTGAATTAGGCAGGGAAAAATATTCTGCTTACCTTGGAAGACCTTACAGTCTAATTGTGGAGACAGATTATTCACATTAAAAGATGCATTCCCCCATCAAACATTTATTGGAAATTTACTTGGCACCAGAAATTGTGATAGATGCACTTGCTATAAGACAGTATTCTTAAAAGAGTTTACACTTGAGCAGAGGACAAACACATGGATGTAGAAATATTCTGAAAATTTTTTATGGGATATAACAGAATTGTGCACAGTGTTACTAACATCTAAAAGTCTGGATGGTCTGTCCAATATAGGATATGCCAAATGAAATTTGAACAGCAAGGGAGAAAACACGTATTCAATGAGTGCCTACTACACGTAGTGTGTAATTTTTAGTACTTTATGTATATAAATGAATTAATCCTTTAGATAAGCTGTTAATTAACCACCATTTTGCAGATAACCAAACAGATTTAGAAAACCTATGTAACTGCTGGGAAGCCAGACACCAGGTAGTGTCAGGATAACTTATACCCAGGTATTTTGGATCCTAAAGTGGTAAGAACATGAGGGATGCATACGTTCAGAGGAGTATGTGGAAAAGGTAAAACTTGGCATACGTTTTGAAAGAGGATTAGGGTGTTCTAATTGAATTCTTATTTTGAAATAATTGTAGATTCACAGGCAGTTGTAAGAAAAGATAAATTCCATGTGCCTTTTACCCTGTTTCCCCCAATGTTAACACCCTGAAACTCTAGTATGATACCATAACCAGACATCAACAATGACACAGTCAGAATGCAGAATGTTTCCATCACCCTGGGAGGCATCATGCTGCTGTTTTACAGCCACAACATCCATTGCCTTCACTCCCGCATGCCTGCTCACCACTCACCGGTTCCCCATTTCCAATGTTTCCAAATGTCGTCACTTCAAAAATGTTGTATAAATAGAATCATGGACTATGCAGTCCTTTGGGATATTTTTCACTCAACATATTTCTCTGGAGATTCATCCAGAAAGTTGCATGTATCAAGAGTTCATTCTATTTTGTTTCTGAAGAGTGTTCCAAGGCATGGATTTAATAGTTTGTTGAATTGTTCACCCATTGAAGGTCACCAGTGTTGTTTCCAAGTTTCAGCATTTACAAATAAAATTACTCTAAAGATTCACCTACAGGTTTTGTGTGAATATAGGCTTCCACTTCTATGAAATAAATGCCCAGGAATCCAATTGTTTGATCACATGGTAGTTGTTATTTTGAAAACTGCCAAACTATTTTCCAATGTGATTGTATCATTTTACATTCCCTCTAGCAATAGGTGAGCAATCCAGTTGTTGTGCATCCTCAACAGCATTTAGTATTGTCGCTATTTTTGTTTTAGTCATTCTGATAGGTGTGTAGTTATACCTCATTGAGATTTTAATTTGCATTTTTCTAATGGCTAATGTATTAAACATCTTTTCACATGCTTATTTGCTAGAAATAAATTCTCTTAGTTTTCCTTCATGTGAGAATGTCCTGAAGGATATTTTCACTAGATATAGGAATTTGAGTTGACAGCTCTTTTAGAATTTGAACAATTGTGTGCTACTTTTTTCTGGCCTCTACAGTTTCTGATGCAAAATGTACTGTCATTTGGATTGTTTTTTCCCTGTAGGTAAGGTGTAATTTTTTCCTGTCTTCTGTCAACATTTTTTTTCCCCTAATTTGCCATAAGTTTGACTATGATGGTTCTTGATATGGATATTTTTGGGTTTATGCTGTTTGGGATTCATTAAACTTCTTGACTGTAGATTTGACCCTTTTCTTACATTTGGGAAGTTTTCATCTTTTTTTTTTTTTAAGTATTATCAGCAACACACTGTTTATCCTCTCATACTGGCCACAAATGACATTAACATGGACCTTATGTTATCATCCCAGAGATCCCTAAGGCTCTACATTTTTTTGTTCAGCCTATTTTCTTTCTGTCATTCTGGTGGGATAATTTTTAAATTTTCAATTGTATTTTTCAGTTCTAATTTTTCCCTTTGTTTCTTCTTTGTATTTTCTATTTATTTACTGAAATCTTCTTCTTTTTACTGAGAATTCCTATTTTTCCATTTATTTCACGCATATTTACAATTGATCATTGAAGCATTTTTATGATGGCCAATTTAAAATTCTTGCCAAATAATTAACACACCTCTGCCATTTTAGTGTTGGCATCTATTGTTTCTTTCATTCTTTATCTGGCTCTTGGTATGATGAGTAATGTTCAATTGTGTCCTAGATATTTTGGGAATGATGTAATGAAACTCTGGATCTTTTCGGACATTCTGCTTTGAATAGGTTTCTCTCACCACTCTGGAAAGCAGGAAAGGGCAGCACAGCCTTGTTACCTCCAGGTATAGACAGAGTCCAGGCTCCCCACTTGGTCTTTGCTAGCAGTTGTGGGCGTGGAGGCCACATTTTTTCTATGATATTTGGCTGGATTTAAGAATTATTGTCCTAAAAGTTTTCTGTCTTGCTAGGGTGACCCTTTCCCAGTACTTTGGCAAGAGCAAGCAGACTGAGGTTGTGTTTTTTGTTTTAGACTTTTTTTATTTGTTTGTGTGTTCATCTGTGCCTTTTGGTGTTTCCAGGTTGCAGGCTTCTTCAGCTCCAGTTCTGGGATATTTGTGGCAAAAACCCAGAAAACTCACCAGTGTGCCATTTCTTGATTCCCAAGTTCCCCAGGTGATACGACTCTTCTCTCCAAATTTGAGAGTCTTTTATATGTTTGCTTTATATACATTTAGAGTTTTTAATTGTACATAGTGAGAATGTAAATTGATACAATTTTTCTAATGGACAATTTGGCAATGTGTAAAAAAGATTTAAAAAATAAACATTCTCTTGATCAATACTATTTTCTAGGAATTTACCCTAAGCTACTTTTAAATGTCCAAAGATGTATGCACATACAAATAATTATGCAGTGTTGATTATATATCTAAAAATAAACCAATTTTAAAAATCAGTTATATTTTAATTAAATTATGGTACACTTGCACAATGACTTTTATGTAAACATAAGAAGTTCTGGTATATTTTAATTAAATAAACTGGCGGCAGAAAAGTATATCTATATAGAGTGTAAGTCCAGTTTACTTTCCTATACTTTCTAATTATTTCTATAATGAACATGCTTTATATATGTAAATTTTAAAAACCAATAAAATAAATAGAGGCTATCATCCAAAAATACTCACATCACTTCAAAAAGAGGTACTAGCATAAGCAATTTCTTTGGAGAAATGTTGTTAACCTTTAAAATATATTACAAATTTAAAAACAGTTTATATCTATTCCCTTTTATGTGTAATCTTGAAATCTTAGGTGTTTCAGATAAAATATTCACAAAATTTACATCTGCTAGAGGACTGCTAAACAAAATATATAAAGAACACTTAAAACTCAATCATAAGAAAATGAACAAGCTGATTGAAAAATGGACAAAATATATGGATACACAACTCACTGAAGATGACATACAGATGATAAATAAGCATAGAAAAATGCTCAATATTATATGTGATTAGGGAATTGTAAATTAAAACCACAATGACATACTACTACAAAACTATTAGAATGGCTAAAATCAATAACACTGACCACCCCAAATGCTGGTGTAAGGATTTACATTTCCTTCATTGCTGGTGGTATTGCAAAATAGCATAGCCACTTTGGAACAGTTTGGCAGTTTCTTACAAAATCCAACATACAATTACCAAATGATCCCACAAACTCCTTAGTATTTACCCAAAGGTGATGAAAACTTATATCACACAAAGACCTGCATGAGAATGTTTATAGGAGTTTTATTCATAATTGACAAAATGTGGAAGAAATAGAGGTATCTCTCAATAGGTGAATGGATGAACAAACCGTGTTGCATTCAGACAATGGAATATTATTCAACACTGGAAAGAAATGAGCTATCAAGCCACAAAAAGACGTGGAGAAACCTTAAATGCATATTGCTATAGTTAAAGAAGCCAATCTGAAAATGCGACACACCGTATGATTCCAACTATATGACATTCTGGAAAAGGCGAAACTATGGAGACAGTAGAAAGATCAGTGGTTACCAGATGACCAGGATTTCAGGGGGAGAGGGAAAAACAAGTGGAGCACAAGAGATTTTTAGGGCAGTGAAACTATTCTGTATGATACTAAAATGATGGATATATGTTGTTATACATTTGTCAAAACCCACAGAATGTACAACACAGGGTGAACTTTAATGTAAACTATGGGCTTTGGTAAATAATGATAATGGTGGGTTCATCAGTTATAATAAACATATCATACTGAAGAGAGATGCTGGTTGTGAAGGAATCTGCAGGATAAAGGGGGAATATGTAGAAACTCTGTACTTTCTGCTCAGTTTTGCTGTGAACCTAAAACTGCACTAAAAAAAGGTGTATATATAAATGCCCTTGGCTTTTGAGAAGAGTTATAATAAACAGCCATATGTGCTTTCCTCTGTTTTTATCTTTAGCTGTTAAATAAGCTTTTATGCAACATGTTGTGCAGTGTATTAAGAGCTATGTATGTCATTGGTTCTGAAAATAAATTGACATACCCTATCCAGCAGCTGGTTGAACTTTTAATAAATATTTACTCACAGTAAGACTTGCATTGGCTACAGGGTGGTTTTATAGTCAAATATTTTATCTTTGTAATATTCAAATAATTCAGATCTAGTTGTGAACCAATGTCATTCCACAGCATTTTAAATCATAAATAAACTGATTACATTATCAACAGCATTCACCTTCATAAAGTAACCAAAATCACCTCAGTCATAATACGTAAGTAGTATATCATTTAGTAATCCTATGATAAATTAGAATGTAATTTTTTTATCATACCACCTATTTAAATATTAAAAATACTACTCAAAACATTGCTATTGTGAATAGTAATATTAAGCATGTACTAGTCTTCAGGAACTGAACTTCATATATATTGCCTTAGTTAATGCTAGCAGTAATCCTATGAGTTAGGTGTTATCATTATTATCCTTACTATAAAGAAAAGTGAATCATATTTTTAAAAGGCTTAAGCAAGTTTCCCAAATTCACAAAGGTAATAACCGGAGGAAACAAATTTTAAGAATGTTCTTACCAAATTAATTACTTGAGTGCTAAACCAATATTGTATCTATAATTATAAAGCTAAAGGCCATTGAAATAAATCTCGGAAAGGCAATAAGCTGATAGATAATAGAGGAAACACAGAAAATGCCGTAGCCCAAACATACTGGAAATGGGCTACGGTAGGAGTAGGGACTGATTTCCCAGCTAACTAGAGAGGCCCCAGGCTCACAGCTGGCAACGTGGGGACGGCCCACGGAAGACAAGACTGAGAACAAAAGGTAATACCACAGACTTGTTCAAAAGTCTGTCTGTGCCTGTTCAACCCGTTATCACGTAAGTTAAATAGAGACAGTATGGTATTAACCCCTGGCTAAAATTTTTTACAAAGTCACTTTGCTAAAGAAAATAGTGAATTGCAAGAGTGAAATGAAAGCAACTGGTTTTAGTCTGGGTTCAGCAAAGGAAAATCCAATTTATTCTGGTGATTGAATGCCCCTACCTTCACTTCTGAAATCTTGGTCAGTCATCTACAGGGAAATAAATCAACGCATAAACTCTCCCATTGTCAACAGGACTTTCAGTGAACCACACCCCTTGACAGGGAGAGGAGGCAATAGAGCAAGTGACAAAAGAAATCCACCCCAAACACCTAAAATAATTCCTTTCCCATTCATCACTGTGGTGGAAAAATCAAGGATCTCTGGACATATGAGGAATCCAAGAGCATGAAAGAAAAGAAAAGAGAAGAGGACAGGTTAAGGCCAAGATTAACAAACAGAATGCCTGGTAGGGGGACAAAAAAAAAAAGGTACAGTGTAAGTTATGAAAGAGAATATTAAAAAAAAAAACTACCATAATTACTATCTTCACAAAAAAATAAAAATATATTGCACTCACAAATTAAGGACAGGGCAACTTCAAATTTTAAAGAATATTAAAGGATAGTCCTCTAGAAAATTTTAAAAATCTGTTTTTAGAAAAATTAACTAGAAAAGTTGGAAGATAAAAATTGAATGTTGGAGTGTTCTGTAGTTTAGCCCTGTACCTGTTCTCTTTATGCATTCACTCCTTGGACAGCTCACATGTACCCGTGGCATTGTACACTAATCAAAATGACGGCAATTTTTAAAAGTCCATCTCCAGCCTGTGGTTCTCCTCTGAACTTTGGATGAGCATGTCCAGCTTCCTACTTACCACCTCCGCAGGCATCCCAAACTCAACGCATTGGAAAGCCAAATTCAGAACTTCTCCTGCAAACCTGTTTCTCCATCAGTCTTTGTTATCTCAGTAAATATGAACTCCATCCTTCCTCCAAATATTGGATATGTTAACTCCTTTATGTCTCTCACATGACACACACAAAGTAAAAGCAAATCAATTCAGCTTGTCCTCCACAATATATAATAAATCCAACTACTTCTCTCTACTTCTACCACTATTATCCTAATCAAAACCCACCCTGATTTCTCATTTCAGTTATTTTAATAGCTTCCATCCTCTTCATTTCTAGACATGGCCCTGTACTCTCTTCTCAAATCAGCAACCAAAAAAGCTTCTTACAAAGCAATTCAGATCATGTAACTTCTCTGCTCAAATCTCTTCAGTTGCTTCCTAGAGCATTCAGGGTGTAAATCAAAATCCTTATTGTTCACTTAGTTGGTCCCATAACCCCTCAGCCCTCAACTCCTACTCCTGGCCCTAATTCTACTGCAGCCCCTCTGGCCTCTCCCTGTTTGCTGTACACTCTAGGTGTGAAACAGTAAAAAATAAATTAAAAATAATAAATGAAATATTGTACAGCTAAAGCAATTAAAACAATATAGCTGGGAAAACTGATTAACAGATAAATAAAACAACCATGCTTTCTCCTTAAAAAAGTTGAGTTACTTTCATCATTGTAAAATTATATTTTGGATGCAAAATAACCTTAATTTTGCCACTTGCATTTTAAACTTTCAGTTTAGATTAATGGAGTTGTAACTAAAATCTATTTAGCAGCTGAAAAGTTGAAAGCAGTGGACTTATAGATGCTAAAGATGATTAATTTAGCAAAATTATGAATGTCATCCACAAATGACATATCATATTTGTTGAGTCGAAAGTGGCAGAAATAGGAGATACCTGATGAAGTGAATGAGTCAGCATTAGAAAGCATTTCCAAGTTCATGTCCTTTTATTTAATATTTATTTCATATATTCTCTTGTAAGGCTTTTTTCCTGAGGTTGCACCATAATATTATTCCAAAACCACTCTTTAAAATCCTCTTTTCATACTGCAGTATTTATGAAAAGTCAAACCAGGCAACTTGCCATATCTCTGACTTCAGAAATATCTGCCATACTTTGCTTCTGGAAAATTATCAGTGATATGTATAAATATGTATTCTACATTCAGATAAGCATGGAATGAAAAATCTGAAGATGAAGCCTAAGAAACAAAGATGTTGTGTAACATATAAATAAAAATATTTTCTTATTTATTCAGATGTGGTAGGAAAAGAAATAACAACTACCAAAGGGCACAAAAATATAATCTAAAATACCCTGTTATTTTCATTTTGCCTCACATTTCATCCTTCCAAATGGTCTAAAAAGATTAAGTAGTTAATGCTGACGCTAAGGTTCTGTTCTCTGTGAAATAATGTGTTGAATGTTGATGTCAATATTATTAACAATGCAGCATAATTCAATCTTCTCTGAACACCAAACCCACCTTTTCTCCCATAACTCTCAACAAATTATCTCGCAGCTTCCTTCATAGAGAAATAAAAGATTTGCATAGTAAAGACCTCCAACTTCCCATGATGAAACATACAAATTTGCATGCATCTATACAAATCTTTTCTTTTTTCCTTACGTTAAATAATTTAAAAATCTCTTCTAGAGTCAAAGTCTAATTACTCCACTTGTGCTCAGGATTTCATACTTTTAGGATACCTGGCAAACTCATTCTAAGAATTGCTCCTCTCCTGTATCTTCAAGTTTTCTTGGTTTCTCCTCCATTATCATTTAATTGCTCAAAGCTTTCCATTTACGTTGGGGATGAGGACGTGTGAGAGATCAAGTGTAGAAGATACTCTTTAATTCCTGTCTTGGAGCTTTATGCATTCCAGCCCTTTGTTCCTGTTACCATCGAGTGCCTTGAAAGAGTTGCTGCATTCACCTTGTTCACATACTGCCTTCTCATTCACTCCTCCACCGGCTTCCGCTGCCACCATTCCCTAGACTGTCCAATACACACTCTGCTCTTGCTTGGATCCTTGGCAGAATTCTGCGTAGTTGACAATGCCCTTGTTCAAAGACTGTCCTTCCTGGGGCTTATGCAAAGAAAGGTGCCAATCCTCGATGCTGCCCCAACCCAGGGTCATCCCATTCATTCCCATGGCTTCAGCCACTATGTCCCTGCTCATTATTCCAATCTCTTTTCTATACTCAAAAATCCAAAATCCTACCAAACATTTCCACCTCAACCTCAACATGTGCAGAACTGACTTTACTGTGTTTTGCCCTTAAGTTTTTCTTTTTGCTGATATGTCCTCTTGGTGAGTGGCGTCTGACCAATATTGTCAGAAATTTGTAACTTCTCCTCCTCTGTCACCTCCCCTGCATCTCCTCACATTGGCAACACTCTGTTAAACACCAAGCATTGCCATTTGTTTCACCTGCATATTTCTCAACTTCCTACATCTCTCCTCCTTAACCAAGTCTAGGACACCCAATTATTTCCTTCTGTATTACCACAACAGACTCATAACAGTTTCCTCCTTACCCTTACTTCCCTCCCCGCCAAATCTCTTCTTCACACTTAAGTTTGGATCGTATTTTGAAAGTGTCATCAAATTGACCCTGGTCAATGCATTTCAGTGGCTCTCCCCATTGCCTTCATATTGGTGCACGCATTTTTAATTTGGCTTTTGGTGTAAGTATTGAATATCAATTAGTTCAGGGTAGAAGACGAAGTGTTTAACAGTTAGGTTCTGGTAGCGATATCACATTCTTACGAAAAGTGGGGAATGTAAAAAGGTAATGTACCCAAATAGAAGGACACTCAAATGCAGTGGGCCCAGGCATATCCAACAGCAAGGTTACCATTTCAAATAATTCGAATTAATTATAAATGCACAGAAATCTTCAAATGGACAGAGAAGTCACAGAGAAGCATTTCACGATTTAGATCATTTTTTCAAAAACCTTGGCAAAAATCCTTTAGAGTAGATTTTACTTAATTCCCTCCCTTAAACTTAAAAAGTACTAAGAAAGACACTAAAGGATGTTTAGCTCTGACAAATGAAAATTTTATTGTATCCCTCAGATCAAAATAAGGACACTAAACTTATCTCAGAGGTCTTTAAACTCTTTTGCTTTCTTACGATATATGCTTTACATTTTTAAAAATTTGTCTTAAAATAGTTTATTTAGATTCAAAAATGAAATTTCTAGTGAATTTCAAATATTGACATTTTAAATAAAACAGTTCTGTCACACTTTACTGTAAGCAATGATATATAAAAACCATAGAAATTTGATATTCACTATCATCTATTTTAAAAATTTATATTGTTATTTTATTTCTTGAATTTTTATTTCTATTCCATTGCCTCCAGATTATCATGCTCTTAACATGTACAATGTTTATACTTGAAAATATTTTTATTCTATAGTATGCAATAAAATTGTGTATATAAATTATGTATTTTTATATTATGGCTATAAGTCCCCAAATGTTTAAAACTTTTTTTTTGGATTGAATTACCTTTATAATTCTTGTGGGTACAAAGTTGTTTAAAAACAAGACAAGATAATAATATAAACTAATCATTTACCGGAAATACATCTCTTAATGAGATGGATAAATGGATTTTCTGCAATTAATTTGTGTGTCCATGGATGAAATTACCTGTTGATAGAATGACATAAGAATTATCAATTTCATTTATTATTTTCATTAATGTAGGCATTGAGAAAATTGATCAATATGTTAGAAATGGAAGATGTTTTGTTACAACAGAGTAATTGTCTTTTCATAAATATTATTCTAAATATATGTCAAAGCCACATTTTGATCTAATATCAAAATTTATTTTTTATTATCTATAAACTGGTAGGTCCTACTCCAATGTTCTTATGAAAAGGAAAATTAGAAACAACCTGAAATGCCAAAGATTTTGTGACCCATTGATTAGTTTTTCTCAACACCAATATTTCAAAATATTTCTTTGTTAGATAGTCCCAAGTTTTTCCCACTCTGGCAAAATGCTTCAACCTAATACTGGGAATAGGCATTGGGTATGGCCCTCATTTGAAAAGTAGGTGGAAGGTAATATGGGAAAGCAGAACTTGCTTGCAAAGTACTTTCTTAGGCAGATTAATATATCAAAGACCATATGTGGAAGTTGGAAATCTGGTATTGAAAACCATATGTGTGAAGATGGCAATGGTATGGTGGTGGCAATTATTTTAATGTCTGCAAATCTCTCCATAAAAACAGGTAGAGCAATGAATGAGGTTAACAAAATAAAAACACTACAGATGCCCACAACAAAGTTAAGTGAAAAGTTTGCCCTAGGAACCCTAAGATACAACTGGGTTAAGACAATCCACTGACACTTCTAGAATTTCAAGTTATCAGCATCTGTTTGAGAAAATTAAAGGGAAGGAACAGGACCTGAGAACATGAGAACTGTTACATCAGCAACAGACATTCCCTGGCAAGTGTGTCAGGCCAATGTGAAAACAGTAGATGAAACCAGGAGAGTCTACACATTCTGACCTGTGAGTGAATGCAAGAGGCCCATGTAGTAAATTCTGAAGAACTAGAACAGTTTGAATCCTATATACTCTCAAAAACAAAACAAAACAAAAAAAACCCAAATCTTCTTTCAAAAGCATACCTTACACTGAGAGGAAAATGCTGAGGTTAGAATCCATATTGAGAGGAACAGTGGCAATACAGGCAGAGAAAAGAAATAATCCAGATAAAAGTAGGGTATGAAGCTGAGCCAGGCATTTAAAAAAAAAAACAAGGCCGTAATTTTGGACATATTATAAAAATATTAAGAATAGTAAGCTCCAGAGCAGTGAAGCTAGAAAAATGTTTCTTGATTCAATCTCTTTTTATTATAAGTACAAAAAATTAAATTCATGCAGTAATGAGCAATAGAAAAGGATCACTGTTGAATCATTTATGATGTTATTATAAGGACAAAAGGATAAAGAAAATGTTCTAACAGACAGTGAAACTATGCTATAGAGATAATGAAACATTTTAGAAATGCATGCCCACTGCAGAAAAAGAAAAATAAGAACCAAAATTTTCAATATGATCTAAACAAAATTAATAAAATAATAAATAATATATAAGCAACAAAACCAAGAATTAGAAAGATGTAATAGTACTCAGGAAAGACTTAGAAATAAGAGAAAAATCATTTCACTTCAAGTCAGGTTTTATTTTCATGAAAAATGAAAAAGCAGGCAACAGTAGGATATCAATATAAATATGTTAACTGAGCTTAATTTCCATGAAAATCTTAGTGTGGTTCCCTCTGGGTGACCTTTCTTGTTTTCTTCTTTGTACTTTTATGTCTCCCTTACATTAAAAAGAGAATAAAAAAGACAAGAAAAAAAAAGAAAAAATATAAATTGTTTGTGAATAGCTAGAAGGAACAGAAGAACAAATTATTGCAATAGATAATGCCTTGAGCAAAGGTAAAAACAAATAAAATGTTAAAAATCCAAAAGTAGTGAAGATAAAAGATTAAAAATGATTTCAGAAACTGTGACAAGTAGAGGAGAAAGGCAAAGAGAATTCAACATATTTATAATGTTTCCTAGTTTTTTCCACTGAAGTGGCCTAGAAATAATGATCATCTCAGTAGCAATGCACATATTTATGTTCCCATTGTGGTCCTGAGCTATTTCACACTAAAAGAGCCCTGTACACTGAAGAAATGGCTTATTTCAAGTCTCAAATAGGAAATCCCAGTATATCATAAAGTAGGTAAACTAAAAGATTACTAGGATTGTGTCATTTGTACTCAGTAGACAATATAAAGAAGTTTCTACCCTTTAAATATGGTAACTTTTGAATATTAGTAAGGATAATAACTGTAATAGATTGAAACACATCCAATAAGTTTAAGTTCATGTATTCATATAATAATTACACTATAATAAAAAAGAAAAAATATATCAAAATTGAATAATGTCGGGGAATGGTAGTGATCCAATTCATTATTTTGTTAATTGGTTAAAAAAAGGGGGGGGATCTTTCTGGTATCCTGACTTACCTTAATGAACAGAATATTATATGAGATGAATTTTTCTTTATTTCAATATTTCAACTAATAAGCAGGTATAAATGAGTTAGAATATCACAGTTTTGCAGCTTCTAATTAATCTATGGGTCCAGGCAACAAGTATCAGTCTGCTAATACCACAAAGAGAAACAACCATATATCATGTACTTCCTAGTGGAAAAACACACTGACATCTAGGGGAAAGTCTTGAAATTGAACTAAGACCCTTAAATCCAACTCCCATTTTATAGGAAATACAGAGGACAGAGTAAGATATCGAACCATACTATAGTATCGGGAGCAATCTATATAGTCCAAAGAAACTCTACAGGATAAATGAGCTGGTTTCTTTAATAAATTATTTCTTTAATAAATAAATTATAAGAAGAAAAAAAAAGAAGAAAGAGATAGGAAGGAAAATCCATGTATTAAAACACACTTTAAAAAGATATACCCAATCAACATGTCTGGACTTTTATGTGATTTCTGATTCAAATAAGTAAATTGTGAGAAACATCACAATATTTATTTGAAAACTAGAAATTTGAACCCTGAATATTGGATTTTAGTAAATTATTTTTTAGTTTTTTAGGGTTTAAAATGTCCCTATATTAAACAATAAAGAGTCCTTATGTTTTGAGGTGTATGCAGAAATACTTTCCAGATAGAACAATATGAGGTAAAAATGTGTGTGGCAATAGTACGGATAAAAACGATTGGGCATGAGATGATAATTATTAAATACGGCTGATAGAAACACTGGGGGTCATTACAGTTCTTTCTATTTTTGTGTATGGTTACAATTTCCCATAATAAAAAGTTTAAAACATAATCATCCCCCCGCTTATAAACTCTATGCCCTATCTCTGTGCATGAGCATACCTGAAGAGTAGCCTAGTGTAAAGATTTCTGAGTTATCTTAAAGCAGAAGTAATTCACTAACAGAACCTGTCGTCTATTAAAAACATTATTACTCCTTGACATAGAACTATGTAATATACATGCAATAAGAGACTGACTTTTTTCTTTCTATATATGGTTATGGGGTGTAGATAAATATGGATGGTAATTCATCCAATAGTTGAACTACCAAATCATAAAATTATACACAAAAATATAAAATCCAATACATCTCTATTGTGTCCATTAGAAATTATTCCAATGGTCATTTTGAATAAGTAGTGCCATTTTGTAACACTAACTGACTCAATTGCATTAAAGTGAAGTTTCAGTACTTGCTTCAGTAATCCAAAGTCGTACATTTTAGCTGATAGCTGATTTTTGTTCACAGAGTCACTGTAAGGCCTGGGAAAAGCCAATTAGAATCCCAAAGAATTATTTATTATTCGTAACAACTTTATCTACAAGGCTATAAAGGGTATCATACGGTCAATAGAGAGTTAATCATGACTTAAGGGAACTTTGATCTGAGAAATTTAATTTATATTTTATCAAGCATATATATCAGATAACATAAAATAATAAGGGAATACAATAGGGTGTTCTTTATGTCATTGTTTATCAATCTATATAATATATATTTTAGAGAGAGAGATAATTATACAAACTTGTTCAATCAGTAGAAAGAAGTTATTTTGTTAAATTATTGACAAACATCAATCTTTCAAAAGTCAATCACTTTCTTTTATTCCATTTTTAATCTGGTAATATGGTTATTTTTCCCTTAAATTTTGAATGATTCATTTCTAACAACTTCAGATACTAAATCACAACAAATAAATTTTATTTCTTAGTCACAGCCTTCAAATAAAATTTCTAGTATTTTGATGAAAGAATAGCAACAGAGTGGTCCAAAGGATACTTACTGGAAAAGAATCATGAATCCTGTTTTCTAGATGTGGTCCTGATACTGCTGTTCTATGCACATGAACAAGTCAGAATTTCTAGGCCTCAAGTTTACTTTACTTTCCATAAAAGAAGGAAAATAGACCAGATTTTACTCTAAGTAACTTTCCAAAGTATTATGAACATGAGAAATTGAAATATGTCTCTTGATAAATTAGTACAGGGAGAATGATTAACAGTTTAGAATCCATGTAAAAAATAAAATGTCACACAAAAGGGGGTAATGAAATTTGTTCTCTAACTCAGAAAAAAGAAAATGTTTTAATAAAAGTAACATTATTTCAAAAGATGTTATCATAATTTATCAAAACATTCACAAAACACATTATTTGTAAAATATTAATATATTCTATATAAAAAGTAACTGCTTTTTTTTAAAAAAAGTCACATTTAAAGGAAAACAAGATAGAAAACCTTACTTCTAATATATGATCAAAATGATACTGACTGCTAGCCAAGATGAAATGACAGAGGCCAAAACCTGAAACAGCTAAAAAGCAGGACAAAATATAGGAAACAATTATAAAGACACTGAGTATCAGGCAATCTTTGAGAAATGGGACACAAACAAAAATAGACTTAAAATTGATCAGCTCACTGCCTGGAAGTTTTTAGCCCCCAGAGTAGGGAGGGGGAGGCAAGGTGATATCCCTAAGGGGATGGAGTTGGGAGTCCAAGGGGACCAAGGCACAGAGTGTGTGAGGAAGAGTCCATCAGAGGGAGAACCTGGAGAGTGCAGAGTATGCAGCAGGGTGGTGATCAGTGCATAATTATAAGGGAAATAACATCTAAAAGGATTAAAAGAAACAATCGCCAGGATTCGCACAAGGCCAGTAACAATCACCCCTATTCCCCACAGCCAGAATGGAAAACCTCATAATTCGCAGTCCATTAGGTAAAGTATTCCATCCAAATGGTTTTGTCTCAGTACTCAGTAGGCAAGATAGCCCTAGACTAAATGCTACTCCGGTCTCATCTAACAATACTTAAAAGCTTCAAGACACAAAGGGTATGTTTCCAAGTAACAGAATCAGGTCTCAGAATGAAGCTGGGGAATAATTACGGAAATATGAAAATATGCAGTACCCAACAAGGTAAAATTCATAATGACAGGAATCTAATCAAAAATTACATGTCATGCTAACAAATAGGAAAATACGACTCATAATGAGAAGAAAAATCAATTTAAACTGGCACAGAAATAACACTGATGATAAAATTAGTGCTGCAGTGACCCAGGTGGCCTTAAAGTTCTCCTCAGCTTGAAGAAACTGTACACAGGTTTATTTGAGACTATAGGCCCTCACTTCCCCTTTCTTGAACCATTCTTAAAAACAAAAAGCCTTTATGTAAATCTTTCTGCCCTTTAAGAATATTTTTCCCAGCTCTTGCACAACTTATCTTTCCAAGACCTGGACTTAATTCTCCCTTAAAATGTAAACATTAAAGGAGACAGTGACTCTATTTCCTCCCCTTCTCTGTCTCAAGCTAGGAGCCTAACTTCAATGGGCGCCAATTAGCAAAGACAGATGGCCTAATCTCAGAGGATAACATTTGAAAATTTAGGAATATCTCCAGGTGATTGATACATGTCATTGATCGAAACTCCCTTCCTAAAATCCTCCAGTACTTTTCCAATAATTCACTCCAGTGAGACTTCAATGGGTGCCAATGAGCAAACAGTGGGACAACTTCAAACCACCTAATATACTGTAATTAGAGTTCCTGACAAAGGGAAGGGGATGATAACTATTTTTGAAAAATATTTCAAAAATATAATGACCAAAAATTTTCCATATTTTATAAAAAATATAAGCCTACAGATCCAAGCATTTCAACAAACGCCAAGCACAAGAAATATGAAGACCACACTAATGCAGTTCAAAATCAAATTTCTTAAAACCACTGACCAAGAAAAAAAGTCTTAAAAGCAGCCAGAGGGAAAAATATATTGATATGCACATTAAGGATAAATCTTTAGGTACTGTTGAGTAAAAAGAGATGGACAAAAAACAGTACAAAGTATATGATTTCATTTTTATACAATTCTAGAAAATGCATACTAATCTGTAATAACAGAAAGTAGATCAGTAGCTACACCATGTACAGACATCACAGGTAACACGAAGTGATTAAGGTGTTTTCAAGTCTATGGCAATATGTTTCTCTCCAGAACTGAGAGGCCTTCCTGAGAACAGGGAAGAGAATCCTAAATAGATTAACCTGAAACCTGAGAAGATTAAATTTTCTGCAGTAGATTAGCATGAGAGCATTTATCAGACCTTAAACTGAGTTATAGAAAAATAACACACTAAAAATAAAAGCACCCAGTGTATAATGATACATGTGCAACATTGTTTATTGAAGGATTGTTCAAAGGATTGTTTATTGAAGGATTGTTCAGTCAAAAGACTGAAAAGAGATAATGTGCATCATTACGGAAATAATTAAATAATTGTGGAACCATAACACTGTGGAACATCCTGTGGCCATTAAAAAACATGAATTTGTACTGCACCAATTGACTTAGAGGTTTGTCCATGAGATTTTGAGTAAGCAAAGAAAGTTACAGAATAGCATTTATAATATGATCCAGTATATAAAAATTACAAAATACCATAGATGTATGTACATATTTGTCTTTAGATATATGTATACATATACTATAAGCATCTAAGTATATAATTATACATAGATATCTATATATGGTTTTGTAGGAAGATAAAGGACCTTGGGTAAGTGATGTAAGATAAATAGAGCAGAAATAAAAGCAAAAATGTATATGCAAAAATAAACTCTACATTAAGGTTAAAAATAATGTAGGTAACATATACATTTATGTAAATTTTATGTTTATATGTGCATATAATTATTTAGAAAGAAAATACAGAAACAGAAATAAAGAATGGATTGTTTCTTAAACAAAAGATGAAAATCTGTACCTAACACACAATGATCAGCTAGTTTTGTTCTAATGCCTGGTTCATTTCTCAATAAAAGCTTTTAGACTGTGGAGCAATGCTTCTATGGAGACAGAGGCAAGCTGCTCTGCTCTGCATACTCAAGGGAAAACATTCCCTCAGTGCAACGGGAAACTTTTCAATCTTCTACTTGCAAAGAGGAAATATGGGCTCATTAATTTCTCAAATAACCAACAATAAGTGCAATACTTTAAAACTGCAGTCCCCAACCCCTGGGCTGAGGACTGGTACCAGTCAGTGGCCTGTTAGGAACCGGGCTGCACAGCAGGAAGTGAGCAGTGGGCAGACAAGCAAAGCTTCATCTGTATTTGTAGCTGCTCCCCCTTGGCTCACATCACCACCTGAGCTCTGCCTCACCTGCCCCATCTGTGGGAAAATTGTCTTCTATGAAACTGGTCCTTGGTGCCAAAAGTGTTGGGGACCGCTGCTTTAAAAGACTTCAAAACACTCTATTCCAAATATTCACTTTAAATAAGCCTAGATAGACAAAGATGGGTCTACAGACATATATATATATATTCCATACAAGGCTTCTTTATTTTCATCCCTAATAAATATTTTAATCAATCACAGCTATAAAAACAAATAAACCATTATTGTGATTTTAGGAAAATACCATGTAGAAGCATCTTCAAGATATATTTTTAAAAGTGATACCGTTTTAATTTATTACTTATAAACTTTTTAAAGGCACAAAATATTCTTCTGTAAGTTCCCTCCCCCTCCCTCTCCACAGCTTTGAAACCTCGAAAGAAGTTGAAATTATAGGATACTGAAGTTATTGAGGGAAAAAACATATTTTAGATTTTTGCCTGTAGATAAACAGCTTTAAAAGGATTAGCATTATTTAATTCTTAATTAAATATTGCATGAAGCTGCACATAATTACTATAGTATAAAACTAGGGAAAATCAAATAATCATGTTTGAATATATTTTGTTGAAGCTAAAAGTATGTGATTTAACTTTGTCAAGTAAAAAATCAGTGCAAGCTGTGGTCAGAATGAAAGATCTTACATTTCTGCAAATCCTTGAAAATTGAAATGCTGTCTTTTGTTTTCTGACTCAGTCCTTCTCATCAAACATGAGATAGTCCATGAGATAGTGGACTGAATTTCTGCCCAAACCAAAGTTTTCATTTAAGGAAAATAATATTTTTAAAAATTTATTTCTTGCCTCAGACATGTTAGTCATACTAACACACACCTGAATGTTAGTATTTTTCTTATGGGAAAGAGAAAATTACACCTGCTAATACTTTTTTTCTAAATAAGATTTTCATTTAAAAATCAGCATAATGTTTATGTTCTTTATTGGGTTGTAATAGATAAAAGTACTAGGATAGCAGATTACAGAAATTCTGATACCCTACATGATGAAGTGAAAGAAGCCAGTCACAAAATTGCATTTATATGAAATGCCCAGAATAGGCAAATCTACAGCATAAAATTATTAAAGGGTAATCTAAGGCTGTGGTACTGGGTTTTTTCTTGGGCTGATAAAAATATTCTAAAATTGATTACAGTGACAGTCACATAACTCTGTAAATATGTTAAAAACCACTGAATTATATACTTAATGAATTGTATAGTATGTGAATTATTTTTTTTTGTGAAATACATTTCAATAAATCTGTTAAAATATGTAAAGAGCAAAGGTTGCGTTAGTCAAAAAGATTACAGCAATTATGCCTTCTAGCAATTTTAAATCTCAGATAGCTTGTGTTTGTAGCATTCTTAATCAATCAATCTGAATCACAACAGGAGATTTCACCTCTTAATTTGTCTCATTGGCACCAATACCTTAGGAAAAGTCAAAAAGACCTACTCTCTCACTTCTCTAAGTATTTCATAATGTACACTGAGAATGTGGTTCAAAGTGAGGGATTTTATAATTCTCAAACTCTTTCTCTATCAGTATTCAAATGACACTGGAACATGTTGTGTATATGATGCTGCTTACATTTATGTAAATAAGTTACTACCAGAAACATTCCATCTTAAATGATTTTTCTCTAATATTGAGTGACTTGAAATTTGTTAATACATTCCCTAACTGTCCCCTAACGTATGGCATCGTTGAAATCTTTGGGAATGAGAGTTTCACTGACCCATGCAAATCTTTCCCACAACCAACTCAGTGAAAAATATTCACTTTTCTTTTTTGGGACTTTGTGCCTTTTGGTGTGAACAATGCAGATATGTAGAATCAGCAAAAGCCACCCTATGTAGTGAAAAAAAGGTCATAATAATGGCCAATAGGCCAAAAGTAAGCAGTCCTAATCTTTAGCAACTTTCCCTCCAGTGTCCTAAAGCATTCCTTATCCACCCCAATTAAGGCCACCTGCAAGTACCTACTGCTCACTTCTCACTAAGAGTCAGACCCTGAGGTAGTGGAGGAACCCACAAAGATTTTAAAAAGTAATTGTTCCTACCCTCAAGGTGATTCACTGTAGGGGACAAGCAGGCACGATTACACTGTCTAGGCAAACAGGCACGTGTTGTGAGTGTGTGCGCTCATGGGAACACTGTGTGCACTGGGTCACTGCTCCATACAGACGAAAGCCACCTAGTGGGGTCTTGGAGCTTGAACGAAGGGAAGACAGGACCATAAATGAATTAAGGTTTTATGGAGCCTGAATTTTTTACAATTGTGGAAAAAGAAAAATTGAATAAAAGTATATATTTATTTAGAATAAATAAATAAAAGTAATATTTATTTAGAATGAGAAAAAATAAAAGTATTTAGAATGAAAAAACACAACTCAGATTTTGGAAAGCTGACAAATATAAAAAGTAATGAAATTAAGAAAAATAATAAGAGTTCTAATAATTACTGCATGGTAACTGATACTTTTTTCCTATATTTTTGATGGTATATACTTTGGTCAACTTCTTTTTTTAAGACTAGTCAAGTGCAGTAGTGAGAAGGGGGGAAAGAGCAGAACAAGGAGTTCGATCTGTAATTGTCTGTGAACAATCAATTCAGGTAACTCACTACCTTCAGACCAGCCACTGATCAACTTTTAATATGCCAGTGACTTTGTAATATTTTTCACAGATTGTCTTTCATCCAGAATATTTGATCATTTTTTGCAAATAAAATTGGGATAAATAAGCTCACAATGTATCACACAGGCCTATTTATTGTTTGAAATATTGGCTTTTTTCCTCATTTGGTTTTGTTTTGGTTGCTGTTTATTTGTTTGCTTGTTTGTTTTATTTCAATTCCCTGAATGTTTTTACCATTATATATGTTCTCACCCAAAGGAATCAAGCTATCCCTGTTCATTGATGCATGATTCATTTCCATTGCGGTTTTCATGCTATTTAGTGCCTAAACAACATTATTTCAGGACACACTAGTGAACTATACACATAGAAATTGTTTTGTATTTTAGATTTTATCTTTCCTATGCAAAATTTTTGTAATTTTTATTGGTGAGTTTGTGAGTATATCTTTTGGAAGTCCCGTGATATTACTCTTCAAAGGATGTGTGTGGTTATGACACACTAATGCTAACATCCATTAACCAAAATAACCTATCCTCTAACTTAAGATAGTATAAGCTGGCAGAATTACAGAAGGATATCATGATTTATATTGTATTTGGTTCAGATGCTCTAACAAGGAAAAGCAACACTAGTCAGTTTTCAACTATCATTCCTCATATAATCAATTTTATCTCATTATATACAAACATGTCCCATCCAAACTTCAACAAATTCTTAAGTCCTAATCCTAGTTTCCTTGCCCTTAAATTATATATTTGAAAAAAAAAAGGGAGGGGGATGTTTATAGAGTAAAAAGTGATATATAATGTATTTGAAAAGAATAGACAATTTTAAATTTATCACTCCAAATGTTTTTATATCAGAGAGAGAGATGTTTTAAAATGAGATAATATACATAACTGTTTTCAAACTGATTTTTCACTCCCTGGTATACAATCAGTACCTTTGGTGCCAGTACAGGGAAGGTGGAAGTGGGTATATCCCCAGGGAAAAGAAAAGAAGGCAGGTGATGTGGTCTAATCTCCATTTCAACATGAAAACTGGTCCTTCAAGTAAAAAGACTGGCACCATTTACTAAGAGGAGGATCCTTATCTATGGAATGGTCTTATCTGAATGTCCCTGTAAAAGGATTTCTGATAAGAAAAAAAAAAACACAGAAACTTTGAATTTATGTGTCACGGATCACTGGAAAATATCCCATCACCTGGGATATAAAATAAAGATGTTTCATAGACCAAATGCTTCCTACCGTGTGAGACATTGCCATCGTTTGAAGTAATTACCTGTGTAACTCACTTAGATACTTCGTCCTTTATTTCTTTTTAGCCTACTGTTATTATTCTCAAACTATTAACTTATATAAATTAATTAAAATTAGTTGGTTTTCAATATTAGCTGGTTTAAATTTTAAAATAGTATTGCTTAACTTAACTTAATCTTTTTTTTTATCATTTTATGTTTCTACAAGTAAAGTGGATTCTAAATAGCCTAAATTTCTTTCATAATTCTTATAATAGTCTTAGAGTTAAGTAAGTCATTTCAGTGTTCTGAGTGTTACCTTGACAATGTCCATAAATTATCCACTAGTAGTTTAGTCAATTGTGACATTTAATTTAGTGCTTATTCTTAATTATGTTTGTTTAAAAGGTCTTGAAGGTACTTATATCAGCCAAGTGGTGTCCCATATGCTTCATTTTTCTTAAACACTTGCAGAATTCTACTATGGTGTTTTATCTGCACCACTGTTTGGCATGGTAAGTTAATTTATGTCGTGCACAGAACAAACTGAACAGATTTTCATGATGGATAGCAGTTCAGGGGTGAAGGTTCATTCCAGTGCCCTGGAATATCTAAAATCCTTAGGGATGGAGAGGCAATAGACTCATTTGACTAATAAAACACAAATCTAGGAGCTCAACTACTCACCTCACACTATAGCCATAGTTACATTCTGTTCAGAAATATAAGTATTTATAGCTAGTAAGAAAAGTGTAAGTACAGTGCCTCATTCTTTTAACATTCACCACAAATTATTAAGCACATTTGTTCATCACTGGGTACAGAGAGGTGAATAAAGCAAACGTGATCTACACTCTCATGAATCTGACAGTTCAATGTGAGAGGCATATAGAAAGCAAACACAAAAATAACCACTCCTTTTGATAAGGTCTTTTAAAAATCTTACACATTGCTTTGAGGGAAAATAGGAAAGGAAATATACTTTGGATAGAAGCAGTTCATTTTTAATGGAGTGATGTGTAACCTAGGGTAAATGACAAGGTGTGGCTGGCTGGTAGGAGGGAAAATAGCTGTGTGTGATGTTCTAGACAGAGAAAACAGTGTGGACTCAGCCATTAAGCAGGAAGACATTTGGTTTATTTGATAAATGAAGTCCAGTATAGCTAGAGGTTAGCATGGACAAGGGAGAATGACAAAGAAGGGAGGGGAGAGGCATTGCAGAAGTGAAAGCATGTAGGCAATGGTAAATGGTGAAAGGAGGAAAACTCGTCTACTCAAAACATGGCCTGCAACTCTCCTAAGACTCCAAGTGTCTGTCCATATGTTACTCCTTCCCACCCAGAAGGAAGAGGGGATTATCTGATTAGTGATTTCAAAGGGGAAACTGGGCATAGTTCTGCTCCTTCCTCTCCCCCCCATTTCTTTGGGAAAGTGATGTCTGTGAGAAGCACACATTCTGCAATCTTTCTCAAGAACATAGGATATACAGTGAAAGGGTCCCATGTGAAAAAGCAAATTTCCACCAGTCCAGCCCAGCTGTGTGGATGTAAGTCAAGCTCTTAATGAGGATTTAAGAAGCCCACGTTCCCTTAAATATAAGCCAAAGTCTTTACAATATATTTATCAATAATAATGAAAGCAATATTTTAATTAATGCACTTATTAATAACATATATTAATAAATATTCCTATATTATATAATATATTGACCTCTGCAACAGAAACTAGATGCTTGCCAAATCCATTTTGTGTTTCTTTTTGGTATATAGCTTAAATACATTTTTTAACACTCCTGAAAATTAGGTGTTGCTATGCAAACGAGTACTCATCTGTTAATTATAAGTGGAAATAACGCACACTACTCCCATGCCTGGTCCACATAAGTCAACCCTATGTGATCCTCTTTTCTCTCTTTTTTCTAATCTCTACTAAGATGCACAGTGTCTAACTGTGTGACCTCTGAGAACCTAGGGGACAAGAGAGTCACTGGATAGAAGGAGAAAGCTGCCCTCCAAATACAGGTAGGGACTGTACATGAGTCAAAAATAATCATCTATTGGGTATTACTTACTGGAATTTTGGGTATTATGTGTTACCGCAGTTAGGGTAGGAAAGAGTGGTGTCATCATTGGGCATCCATTGAACCATCAGCATCTGATGGTATAGCCAGGTGGACTTGGATTTCCCTGGACTTCCAAATTACTTTGAAGGCAGCTATACTTTAAGTAAAAGGGAAGCCATTGAAGTGTTTCAAGCAAGGGGGTAATATGATCCAATCTAATGTTTTAGAAGTATCACCCTGGTTGACGGGTAGAAAATGAGTTCAAACAGGTCAAGAGTGGTTGTGAAGAGACCTGGAAGGAGAAGGCAAAGTAAGAGATTATGAGGGCTCTGCCTGCGGAAGTGCCAGAGATGGAAAGGAATGGTAAGACATACAGGTTGGAGGTAGAACTGAGAAGATACATTAATGTTTTTAGTCACTTCTACAGAACAATTTCTTTAAGCCACAAGAGTAGCAATAAAAGAGCGTGTTTCAAAGTTATTATAGCTTTGAGCTCAGAACTGCAGTAATATTCTACCATACATCTATTTCTAATAAGTATCTTCAAGGACCCGTTCTTGATGTGTGCAGAATAGCTGCCATATGACATATCTTTTTAAAAAATAAAGTATAGGTGTAGAATTTTTGCTACATATAACTAGTAATTCTAATCTTCTATTTCCCCCAAATCAGAAAAGTGTTTTGAGGTGCTTGAAATAAGGCTTCAGTGCAAGCTATAAGTACCGTAAAGAGGCCCCACGATGCCTGTGTCTCAATAAATATGAATATTTATCTATAAGCATTTATAAAACAACATTATAAATTATAAACTACTAGGTATATTGTTATAATCACAAAAAGATAGTAGGTTTCTTAATAAAATCCACAAAAAGATACCAGGTAAAATCATACAATTTTCAAAGAAAAATTAAAAAGCTACCTTTTATTTTTCATCTAGAGACTAATTTTTAAATGTTAGCAGTATTCTCACATATGGCAAAGGATCTCTTCCATCAGGGAAAGAATCAGAGTCATTGATTTTTAAAGTGAGTTACCATAATTATTTGTAATCAGTGTTACTTCCATGAATATTTGATCCTCTAGACCATGAAATTTCATAGAAATGTTCACTTCAGCAGAGTCAGAATTCATAATCTAATTCTAAATCAATATGTACAGACTCACAAAAGAAAAGCTGAATAACTATTAAATTCAGCATGGGAATAGCATTTTGAGTATAATTACCTCTACTATGCACTGTCTTGGTTTTATTTTAAATACTTAGATTTTAAAATTAAATTCTTATCTTGTCTCGTCTCTAAATGTCAGTAATTTAAGAATGATTTCCTTCTAAAGCATACCAGACTTTCAAATACATTTTTGAAATCTAGGTCTATTAAGCACATCTGTTTCTAACCCTAACAATTGCTAATCTTTCCATCAGCAGTTCTTAGCCAGGCATGTATTTGCTTTTAACAATTTTGGGCACCTTCAAAAGAATTATACTTGTATTCAAACATTTTTATAGATGAAGAGCTAAAGTGAATGCAAAGGTCATTATTAGAATTTTTGAGAAGGGGAGTAAGAAAGGATAATTCATATGAAGTTTCAAAGGATGCACCATGACACATATTTTTCTGATTGTCAATCAACTGTAGGGGGACTTTGAATACTTTACAATTATACTTACCCTACAGTGCCATTTCTAAATGTAGTTTAAAATTCTTGTCTGTTATAACTCAATATAAAAGTAATTAAACAAACAATATATTAATAATTGCACGTGACTAAGTATTCTTATTTTTTCAGTTCTAACCATTTTTTAAACATTTCATCATATTTTATAAAAATAATTTAAAATATGTATGTACATTTCTTTAAAAAATTCCTAAGAACATCAAAAATTCCTTGTTAGAAAGTAAAAAGAAAAAAATTTTAAATAATCCTATATAAAAATTTTATCTTTATATTTACAACTTTTTGATGTATACAAAAAAATTCTTTTTACATTCATTGTCATTCATTGTTCAGCTTTGTAATTCATCTAATTGAAACATACACTCAAAATTTAAGTAGACAAATTTTCCACAATTATGAGATTTCTTCTATTCTCAAAATCCTATCAGCATTTTATCTAGCAAAAGCATCATATATAAAATAGATTATTATATATTTCTGTATGGTCATCAAATGCAGACCCAACTTACGCTGTATAATGCCATATTTATTTTATTTTTTTCTCTCACTTATGTAACATTGTTAAGCAATTTAGAAAGGAGATTTTCATATCTACTATCAAAAAATCATCTTTGAACAGAAAACATTAAACATTTTTCAGTATACATACTGCTTTGTAAACCAACTCAAAAGTATGAATTTTACTCAAAACATTTGCTACATAATGTTACTTGAATAAAAAGAAGGCTTATAAAACTAAGAGTAACATTACAAAGTCTGTACTGCACACTAGTGGCAAGAGATAGTGAATGCATGTGTTTTTTTTAAATTTCAATTTAAGACTAATTTCATCTTAAATATTAGCTTTCTCAGTCATATTTAGAACCCATTATATTATAGAATATATACACATATGTTCTAAACATAACATGATTTTTGTGTGATGAAATATTTTTCTAGTATATATTAATTTATTCAGAATGTTCACACCACCCAGAGAAAAGGTACCTGTGCATGTAAATATTGTGAATCCATATATACATGTATGTGTATGTGTGTGTGCACAGATATATAAATATATACATTGTTCACACACCCACTAAATGTTAACTCATTTAAAAGTACTTTATCATTATTTTTGCCCATTATTTTTCTTTCCTTTACTCATTATTCTTTCCCACATACTTACCTGGTACAATGCTTAAGTACACAGAATATGTAAAATTAATATTATTTAAATAATAAATATTAATAAATCATTGAAATGGGAAGGGTTCATGACAGCATTTTATTGATGAAAATGTTAAATAAAAGTATAAAGGCATGTGGCTGATCCTGAAAACTATAATGTCAATCTGAAAAGAACCTAAATGCACTTCAGATAAATTGATATTTTTAGACTATTCATGAAAGAATAAGACAAAATTGTTTATGACAGATGGCATGATATCATAAGACATTTTGAGCAGTCCCCTCAAATGTGCCTAGAATGAATAATTAATTGAGTCATGCAGTTGATCATTAACCACTTCACCATCTATACGTATACCAAAACATCATTTGTACACCTTATTTATATGCAATTAAATTTTTTTGAAGAAATAAAGACTAAGATAAAACTGCAAAAATTTGTTATTTAGAACAAAATTTCTTATAGTCTGAATTTGGCTAAGCCCACTATTGACATGTGATTTCAAATATTCCTCTTTCAGAGAAAATTCAATTTTTTAACCTCCCTTCCTCATGTCTGTTGAATCTTGGGCCTTCTGCCCACTATCTCACATATCCAAAGAAAGAAAATCCTGGGTTTCATTTCTTCCTTTACGTCATATGTCCTCATACCTCGTTCACATTTTTGGGCTTCAATTCTTTTAGTTCTTCATATTTCCATTTCCACAGAGACAAAGCTGACTCCAGTCGTTCTATTTCTTTTTCCAAAGCTGTGCGCATTCTAAATCATTTAAGAATTAAAAGAAAGCAAAGTAGACTTAATAATTCTAAAATAATTTTAGGAATGCATCCAATTTTATAGTTTCTATTTTCCTAATTTTTGATATTTGTATATGATTACAATGAGAGAAAATATTTTACAACTTATTGAAAATTACAAATATTGAGTAAAACTTGGTTTATTTTATTATTCTGTCAATTAACTTTACTGTAGATCAAATATATTTAATTTGGTTTTGCCGGTATCAACTTTCTGCCTGATTTCTCTTATGCATGTCATACATTTCTCTTAATTCCTTATTCATATTATTTCCTCACATAGGAGGATATGTATGTTTCTAATTTTAACATGGTTTTTATCCATCTTCATATTGTGACTGTATATAAATGATGAATCCTTTGAGATGACACAGAGTGACAAAGAGGCCACCTAACAATTTAAAAAATCAGTCATCTATTGGGGATATAAAAATATTTTTAATTATTTTCAATTTTGTTTTAATAAAGCAATTTCAGTGGGATCTCTATTTAAATTATTTAAATAATATAAAATAAAATTAATTTCTCCATTTGTAGAACTAGCAACAGAACTAGAATTAAAATTTGGTCCTCTAATATCTCAAACACTGAATTTTTTTTCCCCCACAGTGTTCATTAGCATGAGTCATCGAAAATAATTGTTTTATATCAGGTTGTAATTAGCATATATAGACCTTTCCAGTTGTCCTGTCCTTATCTGTGTGGTAGATTAGATTACTGTTCAAAAACACTCAGTCTTTTTCCTCTATTTCCATGGACAGAGTTGATATCTTCATCCCTAGATTCTAGGCTTTAACAACAGGATATTAGCAAATGTGACAGAAGCAGAAGTTTGAAATGAACTTGTGTGTTTGGGCTCCAGCTAAATAAATTCTGATTGTCATACAACACTGAGATTTTGGGATTGTGTTAGTTACAGCCTTACTGTATGTGTTATTAACTAATATGCACATACAAATCTATTTTAGTGATGTTAAATGTCACTAGAAAGATCTTAGAAACACATTCACAGGGCTAGAAAATGCATGCAGAATCAAAATTGAATGCCACATTCATATTTATAAGAATATGACTCTTCCTGGTAGCAATACTATGAAAATAATTCAAAACAGTGTTAGACTGTAAATATATTAGTTTAATCCAATCAAATGGATAAGAAGTCTATTAAAAAGTTATATAATTTTATTTGCATGAATCAAGCCATAAAATTGAGAGAGGATATAAAAGAATTAGGGCTTAGCTTAACCCCAAAGGACTTAGGTTGCAAAAAAATGGTACATAGTATCATTTATAGGAATCCCTTATTAACACAGCAAATATATTAAACAAAATTAACAAACAAAAGGGTTCAACATGAAAGTCTAGGTCTTATGAACACTGCATATGAATGTCCATAATTCTAGATGAAAAACCTCAGCCAAAATTTCTGATAGATAAGCAAACTTAGCCAACTGATGAGACCCAAGTTGCTTATCATAACATAAATTTTGTCCTAAATAGCTGTGTTTTGGATGTCAAGAAGAATAGAATTAAGTACAGAAATAATAAGCAAATCACCAAATATTAATATTTCTTGTTAAATTTAGAAAGCATATGTACAAACCACTATACATTGAAATATGTTGCATATCTGACATTTGAGTACTTTTTAAGCATATTACAATATTTAAAAGATGTTGAGTATTGACTTAGACTTGTGAACTTAAGTTGAAAAGTATAATAAAATTGTAATAAGTTTGTAACGTCATCAAAATGTTTGAGAATCGCCATATTTATCATTTTAACTTATTAGATTTATCTGAGTAGAACTTTGGAATATTTCGTCAGTAATTGAAAAAGCAAAAGCAAATATAATATGTTAAATTAAAAAAATTTTATTAAAGGTTTTAATTAACTACATTTATGTAATGGAGCAAACATTGATAAATTTTTTCCCAAGATTAATTTTTATAATTATTTTATTTATAAATAGAATAATAGAAAAATTATACTTGACAATTTAAAAAAATATAAACTTTTAAATTTACAAATTCAAAATCACACACTGAAAAATCAAATATCTGCTTTTGATATTACACTTTAATCAAATGGTCATTTAAAAACTCAAAATAAACTCAAATGTTTCAAAGCAATAAAAGCTCACGTTAGGATAAAAATGATTTGTGATTACTGTAGAATAAATGTGGAACCTCATAAATGTCATCAAAATTATTGGGGTAACTATTCTTTTAGGATTTTATAAGTAGTTCAAGAAGAACATTTTAAACTATGTATTAAGCTTTTAATTTCAGTTATATATAAATATAGATATAATCTAAAGATATAATTACATCTAGATTTTATCTAGACATAGAATAATATCCAAAACCAGTCCATTAAATAAAAATGATAAAATTTTGCCAAAGTAAATTAAAATGAATAGATAATGATTTGTATTACTATTTAAGGCAAATTTTTAAAAAATTAAAAACAAAAAAATAAGGCAATTAGTAACTTTTCAAATATAGTAATATATACACCTTAAATAAAATAACTGATATATATTAGTTTCGTAAAAGAAAATCATGCATTTTTATTATGTAAAAAGTTGCAATTTGGTCAGGGCATGAGAAAACAGGCAATTCATAATAATTTATTTAATGACAACGTGATACTTGAATATTTTTTTACTATGGCCCCATCAAAAAATTTTGTGACTCTATGCAAGCAAACATTAAGAACACTGCACATCTAAATTTATGCAGCAGAGGGCACTATATAAATCCTTAATTTTCTAGCCTAATCAATTTATTCCGTTTCAGAGAGATTTTCAAAATTGATGAATTCTATATTTAAATTTATAATTTATACTATTGTCATGCAATCGGCCTACAAGAAGGCAAAAGAAAACCTAATATTTACAGTAAAGTATATTGAATATTTTACGTACATAGTTTTTATAAGAACAAAATTCTTATCTCTAATATGATGATATAACATTTTAGAACTCATATTGCTAAAGTATATAAAATTAGCATGAACAAAATTATTTTTATGGAAAGATGTGGTTATATTTCTATGCAATTCTTTGATACTTTGTTAACTATCATGATCCCATAATAATTGGAAATTAATTTTGGATATCTATACAAAAATACTACTCAAATATTTCTAGGGATGAAAGATCTTGAAACATTAACATCTAGGAATAAATATTAATCACTTTTGAACTGAGGAAAATTTCATTGAAAAATATTGTCAGCATTTTCTCAAAGGGTCTCTTAATGTTTTTACCAAACATGTTTTTGCCAAATCAAAATAATATATCCATTTATATAACAGTCCAAATTTAGAGTTAGTATTGAACTGTTAATAAAATTTTTACAAATATACTTTTAATAAACGTATGTGTCATTTTGGAAATGCACTCCCCACTATTTATAATTACATCTTTCAGCACTAAGTGTTCAATATATGTTGCAAAGCCATATATTGTTAATTCAATTTACAAAGAGATGTATTTTAAAAATACCATTAAGCTGGCAGAGCTCCATGAGGGCCATAGAACCATGCTTGCAGGTAAAGCATCCAGGGACAAAATCCACTTTTTTGCCACAAAATTGGCCCTATTAATCCCCCATTGCCTGTAGCCTTCCTGCCTGTTACCTACACTCTCTCCTGGTATCAATTATGTGTCTGGCAAGCAAATCTATTCAAATTAGCTAGTTTGAGTGGGGAAAAATATTAATACCTCAAAAAATCTCTGGGAGATCTCTAAGGAACATATGCAGCCAGAAACACCAATAATAAAACCATTGAAATCTTCCCATGAGCACATCATTGTAGCCACCATTAAGGTACAGATACCACAGCAGGACCTCAATATCATCAATTTGAGACAACAGAGGCCACCGCTGGAAACAAGATGTAGCTACTGCAGCTGCCTCCCTTTTCACCAGGATGGATTCCAGGTGCTCTCCACTTCCTTGGAGCATTAGCTTGGGCTTAAAAGTCTAGGTGGCTACATCTGATTAGCTGTTCCTAGGTCAAGTGTCTGCACCCTCATTGCAAGGGATACTGTGGTGGAGACATACTAGCATTTTTACAATCTATGCAGAGATGTAGACTCTGTCTCATTAGGTAGAGTGTTACCCAAACACAAAATAGGTACTGGACAGTCAAAACATGGTAAAGATTTAGTGAACATTCCATTAGTGACAGTGAATAAATAAGTAAAGGAGGCTTAATTTTTTAATATTTAACCATATTACATTAAACAATATTAACCAGATTTGCATGTCAATTTATTCATTATGTCAATTGAGAAATATATATATATACATGAAATATAAATCTCATGTATATATAAAAAATATACAAATCTTTGAAGCATTTTCAATTTGCTGCACCTTCTCACCAGGATTTTAAATCTCATTTTATTAAGAAAAAAATCAGCATTTAATGAAGCAAATCAAAATAACTGGAGCACACAAATTTTCTTAGATAGAAAATAAATTAGGATAACATGGAAAGGGAGGACTGAAGCTCAGCTTAAATAACACAAAGCAAGACATATAAGGGATAAAGGTGCTATCTGTAGGAGAATTTGAAAACTGAATCTAAATATTAAAACAGTTCATCCATAAGTCATCAGAAATATATAAATTCTCAGCACATGAGAAGCTTCCACATACAGGATGATTATTCATAAAACTGAACAGTACTCAGAATGAAAATAAAACAATAAACTTTAGTTTATTTGATGAAGTGGTTCCAGTTAGAAACAACGGTAAAAATGGGCCCCTGAGTTTCCCGAGCTGATTGCTGTGCACTGGTCAAGAGAATTTTCCCACTAGATGGGAACATAGAAAAAACTGCATTCACATCTCAACTCAAGCCACCCACTTGCTGTGATTCCAGGAGGAAGAATTTAAAAGATTTGCCAGACTTATAGTAACAGTATATATTATATCCTTGGGAAACATTCTTTTGTGATAGAAAAAAATAGTGCAATTGCCTCATGGGGATTGCACGCAAATGTTGATTCATGGACATGTGCACCATGACTCATACGTCCATGGGATTTTTTCCTTAAAGAGGAGAGAAGGGCAACAAAGCCAAACCAAAGGCTCCTTTTCCCTCTTACTCTTTGGCATATCTGTGGTTCACATACTGAAGTTGCTGAGAATTGGAGAATTTACTTACTCTTAGGATTGTTAATTTATTCCAAGGAAATCAAAATGTTGTGTATAAATGTACGAGTGAGTGTGTAAAGACAGCATATGCATATCATTAAAACTGGCACCTTAGAATAGGGAAGTTTACATCTAGGAAAAAGCAGCTTCACATTGCTCCTCTTGCACTATATCAGTGAAGTAGCACTGTGAGCCAGCTCGAAAGACGTCCATGACAACCAGAAAGTTAAATCCTCCCAGCAATAAAAACACAGAGGCTAGAACTTGACTGAGACCTTCACCAGTAAGTGGGTGAGAATTGATGCTACGGACTTCTGAGGCACAAGCATTAAGATGCCAGGTATTTCACTCCGTGCTCTTAAGATGTTCACTTGCAACCTAGCCACTATTCTGTGAGGAAGCCAACCAGCCACCTGGATAGAGCACATAAAGGTGTTGCATTTGAGCTCCCAGATGAAACAAGATCAATGGCCAGATATATGAGTGAATGAGCCTCCAGATAATTCTTGCCCCCAGCTGTCCAGGAATCCCCAGCCTTGAAGCCACCCCAGCTGAAGCCACATAGGAGAGAAAAGCTGTCCATGCCAAGCCATGCTCAAGATTCATGAACAGAATACATGGCGGTGGTGGTTGTTTTAACAACCATTGTTTGAGAAAATTTGTTATGAAACAATAGATAACTGGAACATAACATCACTACCCTTATTTTCACAAATGAGCAACAGCCAATATCACAGAGCTAGAATATATCAGAATGAAGGTGAATATCCAGGTCACCTGGACACAAGCCTAGGGCTCTTTCCACAATGGTCCCTGTGTAGGACACCTTTTCTTGGAATCAATATCTCACAAGTTGTGGTTTGCCTGTTATTAATATTAACATATTCATTTATTTTATTGACTCACTGAAGTCCAAGATTGCTGTAAAAATTAGAGAATACACTGGATAGTTTAACCGCGTACATTAAGAATTCAAATACAATTACAGTGAATCTACCAGAGATGATGAGAACATGGTTATGATCAAAGTCAATTTAAAATAATGATGAAGACTAACAAGTTATAAATTACTTTTCAAAATTAAAAATATGAATATATGTCAAACTGATTTCTTCAATTCTTAAAACTTAATGATTGAACATGGGTAAAATACATTATCAAATGGCCAATGTATCAGTCTTAACAATTGTAAGAGGTTTGACACTCAGACTTGGTTAAGGGAGACAATGATTAGCACTTACTCTCTTTCCTTCCATAAGACCTTTTGGAATTCATCCAAATGCACCTGCAAAGCTGAAATTTCAGTTACTTTGTTTTGCAAAGGCAGATTTATTGCTTGTAATCTCAGCCCAGGTTTCTTTGCACCATTTCCAGAACCATCATTCTTGAATGAATCGACACAATCTAGATTGGGTTTCCTCTCCTCACTTAAATTTAATGGATCAATAACCACACCTTCTTCCTGAAAAAGAAAATAAAACAATTATTGTTAAATATTTAAATCTCTCAGGAAAAAATCATAAAGAAAATACATTTTCAAAAGGAAATAAGTGTTATGACACAGCATCAAATCCATATTTTTATTTCCTTATCAGAGTGTTATATGGCAAAACTAACTTGCATTTTCCTTCAAACTTATTTTTTCTATGTTTTACCTAATTACAATAAAACACATTTCTCAGAAGGTCTGCTTTAACTTTTAGTTTGTTTTCTTTTTCTAATCACAGCTAAAAATAACTGTGCATAAACTCGAACATCTGCAAAGAATTTTTTAAATAAGTTGATGAAGTCCTCCTTAAAGTTTCTTTTGTCGCAAGACACTTGAGAGTTTCAAAGTAAACCCAACTGATTATTTTTTAACATTCTTAGAAGACAAGGTAGAAAGAATTTTCAGGAAGCTCTCAAATATTTTTACAAGCTTGTTTCTTGTTTTATTTTAGTTCACTAGTCAAATCTCAAATAGAATTTAATGGGGCATTTTAACACATATGGGCATCAATAACCAGAACAACACACTGCCTCAAAAATCTTACAGCACAATTCAAAAACATCACAAAACTCATGTTATTGATATTTGTCTATAATTTACATTTGCCCTGATTCATGGGTTTTAAAAGAAATAAGGCCAAGTTCAAATAAAATTTCAATGAATAATCAAGTTCAAGTAAAGTCTCAGTGATACTTCATTTTTAGTATTTTATTTTTTTAATAATATGCAGATGTTGGGTTAACTAGCATGATTCATCTCTTAATTCTCTCAAGAATTAGTATCACAATTCTCTATACCATTTTGAAAAACAATAAAATAAGACACGTGTTGTTCTCCATGGAAAATACTGTGGTCAGACAAGCTACCCATATGCAAGTATCTTTCTCATCATGCCTAGAGTTGGCAAAGAAACTGATCACAATAAAAAAAAAAAGAAAAGAAAACCTGATTAAAGCTTCTTCAACAGGTAATACTTATCTCTCCCATCAGAAGAAATTTCCTATGTTTATTCCCAAATAAAGAAATTTTTAATATATATCTACAATGTATAATTTGTTCTTGACAATAATGATACGAAGATATTTCAGATGAAATCCCAAGATGTTGAGAATTTCCCAGCATAATACATGTGAAGAGAATCCTTTATTTTCTCAAATACAGAGTCTAGTGACTCACAATAATAACAAAAGTTTTGTGAATTCAGGGAACATTATGTGAGCCATGTTCCCTCATCCTCATCACTGCATTCAAATACATACATTAATAAAACTGAATTTTGAGAACATATATAATTTTCCCAAAAAAGTACTCACAGCCAGGATTGTCAAGTTAAAATTTTTAAAAAAAGCCCTAGAAGGCCAAATAAGCACAAGTAATCGTTACAATAATCTTTTTAATTTTTTTATTTATAATGGAATCTATGGAATCTATTTATAGTAATAGCTACTACAAATTCTATACATTATAAAAAGGCTTAAAATTTTAGACAGAATTGTAGAGGTGCAAGATAGTAACTAATATATATTTAGAGATGTAATTAAGTAGAAAGAGGTAACCATGTAAACTGATATATAACAAGAGGTAACATGAGTTCCTAACATTTCCCAAAGTATGTTCCCTGGGTTGTTAACAGTCTTTACCAAGTTAAAAAAAAAAAGAAGTGGAAAGAAGTGGTAGTGTTTCATTGATGAATAAGTATACAAACTGGTAGATTAAATAAAATTGTTAAAAAGTCTTTTTTGTGCAGATTTCTCAGAAACTTAAAGATTCAAAGTATACCAAGAAATTCCAAAAGTGGATCATATGAAGCATTTCCTAAAGGTACTTGCCTACAGTACCCATTTTACAAAGAGTTAATTGTGAGGCCAGAGTCTCTAACCTTGAGAAATATTCAAACTACTCTATGGATCATTTATAATTTTGACATAATTAGGGTAAATGGAAAGAAATATCTCCAAATATTTTCTTTACACATGAAAAGGCTGGATTCATTTTTGCTATACAATCACCGATACTGTCTGAAATTGTGTCTTCCCAAAATTCATTTTTTGAAGTCTTAACCCCCAGTACCTCTGAATATGACTGTTATTGCAGATAAGGCCTTTAGAGATGAGATTTAGTTAAACTGGAGTCATTATGGAAGGCCTAGTGATGGTGTCCTGATAAGAAGACTAAATTAGGGCACAGACACGTATACAGAGAAAAGACACTGTGAAGACACAGGGAAAATACGTCCATCTATAAGCCAAGGAGAGAAGCCTTGGGAGAAACCAACCCTGCAGACACCTTGATCCCATACTTCTAGCTTCTACAACTGTGAGAAAATATATTTCTGTTGCTTAAGCCACCCAGATGGTGATAATTTGTTATGGTAGCCCTAGCAGACTAATACAGTCACCACTGGGTTTGTCACTGTCCCCTTTATCCCCATCACTATATATGGTGTTCAAAAATGCACATAATCTCTGGGTTCCTCAATGGACTTTTTTTCCTTACCTTGCTATTTGTGTTCTTCTTTGTAGGGAATTGTCTTTTTATCAAACACTCTGTGATAGACTCACACATTTGTGAACTAATTAGAAATTGGTCTCTATGTTCAAAGGACTCTTCTACAAAGCTAGAAAGTTCCAGGTCCTGGGTAACTTTAGCTTCTAATGCCTCCTTTTGAGGTGGCAAACTTTGCTTTTTTTTCAGTGCACTCAATTCTTTCATTGTCATCTCTAATTTTATTCTGAGTTGTCTTCCTTCCTCCCTGGCACTGTTCCTTTCGGCTCTCACTTTGCTCCATTTTTCTCTCCAATTGGCAGTGCAGTCTGACCACCACCGCATGGTCTTTTCCATCTGAGCAGCTCTGGCCTTGACCTCTTTAAGTTCCCGCAGGCGAAGTTCTTCACAAATATCCCATTCGTTGGTGTTACATGAGCTAGCACAGAAATTGTGGGTGGTATGAGATTGTAGCCCATAAAGTGGGAAACAGGAATTACAGGTATGCCCGGGGAGTGAGGCAGGTGCTACCATGTCACAGTGTGGTTTAATGGATGACTGCTGCATCTGAAAAATTTGTGTTTCCTCAATTAGTCGATGAATGGAATCTAAATTCATATTTATCTTTAAGGCCTAAGAAAAGACAGAAGGCATAATTACACACTTGAATTTCCCTTGCAATTATAACAGCAAGACCTACATTTAAAAAGAAAAGTTGATGAAAACAGTGCATCTTTTCAATATTCTGTATTTTATTTTCCAGTGTAAATAAAAATATGGAGAAATTTATGCATTCGTAATTATTCTCAAAGAAACAGAAATTGTTCATATTAAATTTTACCAAACAAATACAAATAAAAATGTAAAGATGCAATTGGAGATAGCATACGACATTAATAATTTACTTCAACAAATCCAATTCTATTCAGGTAGTATGTATTGTAACACTATAAAACCAAAATTGTAATATTTATTGTCCACTAACTACATAATGGTTTTCTTTTTCTCTACTAACCAAACCCTGATTTGTTCAGGTAGAATGCAGAACCTATTGATCTCTGGGAGAGTAAGTCACTATCCCAACCCCAGAGGCTGAATCACTACTAGTCTACGTCTTCCATAATGACTTCCACCTACTGACTATTCACTAGTCTCAAGGCAGGCGTGTGGCTGATGAGATGTGAGGCAAAGTGCTCTGGGAAGACTTCCCCTCTAGAAAATATGAGAACATCAGAATGAGAAGCGCTCTTTCCCCTACCTCTTTCTGTTTGAACAAAGACATGGTTCTGAAAGAAGGCGAGTATAACAGCCATCTCCCAACATTTAAAATGGTGAAACAGAAAGATGAAAAGAGCCTGACTAAACTTCTGCATGAAGAATGCATACCTCTGATTTCTTTGCTATGTAAGAAGGATCACCTGCATTTATTTAAGCTATGATGGCTGAGCTTTCTGTTACTTGCACTCAAAAGCCCATCTAACTGATAGGTGAATTAATTTCCTACTATGGCTAATATTGTGATAAGCTCTAAAAATAAAACATGAAAAAGATCGTCCTTGTACTCAAAGATTTTACAGTCTGGTGGATAAGACAAGCACATATAAATTTTAAAACTACACTATAACAAATATATTTCTTTATTCAATCTTTTTCTTAGTACATATTATGTGTCATGTCAGACTCTTAGGGTATGTTCAAGGTGACCCAAGGAGTACTGCTAAAGATTCAATATTTACTATATTTATTCAGTATAGTAAATAGTAAATAGGTATATTGAAAATATAGCAAGCAGAATCATTTCTTTAAAATAATTGCTTAAAACATGCAGGTTAATTTTCAAATTAATAAAGTTCCATGATTGTATAAGATTTTTATTCCCAGATACAGTTTTCTGTTGTAAATAATCTTAGATGATTTTTTATGTGCATGACATTAATTCCTCTCACTTTTTTCATTTGCTTTTATATAGTTACAGATCATAAACTGCCGCCTTATGACTCATTTATTTAATCAACTGAATGGGTTTCATTACACCAACTAACTTACAAGATAAGTCTTTATTCATTGGGAAAAATAAAACTATGTAATATTTTTAAAAGACTAATATTAAGATTATATAATTAAAAGACTTTATAATATTAAAGTTAATTAATATTAATTTTTACTTGTGGAAAAAACATATTTTAACAAATGTTCTTTAGACATGCCAAAGCAATTCACTCCTTATTACAATACTTATTATAATAATACAGACTCATGTTTGTAATTATTTTTGATAGCATTGGTATATGTCCAATCATGTTTGAATTAGTGCTGATCTGGAGTAATTGTTCCCTTCCTTTACTGTAATTCAGAGGGCAATAATAATATAATTGACTAAATTCCAAGACCAACATAAAAAAGGAACAAAAGGAACACTTAATTAGGAACACACCGTATATGTAGCCACACACACACACACAAATATACATATATACATATTCACTATTCACTATTTAATGATACTTCTTTTGGTTGGAATTCTAAAATGAAAACAGAGAATTTAATTCAGCATATTAAATTTATCCTTGCCAGTTTTCAAAATAAATCAGTATCATAAAATTGTAATGTCTTTAAAATGTCTCATTAACTTTTATTTCACTAGTGTTTTGGAGACTCCATAATTGGATTCTGGTACGTTGAGATCTTGCCTACCAATTAACTATGTATTTTTTCACATCTGACTAAATAAAAATGAGTTGGGTTTAATCATTCAGTCCTTGAACTTGGATAGTATTTCCTGTTCTAAAAAGTTTTCTCAAGCAAGGATAACTTGGTTGAGATTGGGATATTCAATACACATACGTATTTACTAAAGTATTCATTTTCTCTATACATAAGTGTGCACTATTTGTGTTTTTATCTCAGATGACTGCAAAAGTATTTCCCAGTGGTTGTAACATAAGGCCTTTGATACATGAGAAAATATTTTAATGCTGTTGACTCTTTGGTTTCTTGAACTGATTTTTGCATGTAAAAATGCCCATACAATCAGGCTACCCTGATTCCTGCAAATATTTTTCAATGTAGTACATAACCAAATAAATAAAAGGTGAAGGGTCTACAATGTATATATAATATTACTTAACATATTATTTCTTGCCAAAAAGGAATGACATGTGTAAGATGGTAGGTTCCAGACACTATTGGTTCAAGTTCTGACTCTGCTACTTTTCAGAGAGATGATCTTGGGTAAATTACATAAACTGCCTTTGACTCAATATCCTTCTTTATAAAAGGTGACAAAAATAGCATATACCTTGTTGAGTTCTTATGACTATCAAATGGAAAAATGCCTGCAGATTGTCTAGCCCAGGCTGTCTAGTAGGTAACACAAAAGTTTTACTTAGTGCTATACAAGTCATTAGCACATCACCTTAGACTATTGTACTATTTAATTTTTTTCAGTTTCTTTTCTCTCATTTGAAAGAGAAACAGTGTACTTAAAAAACAAGGAGGATATAATGAAAAATGAGATTTATAAAAGTGCTCTGAATTTCATATAATAAAGGTACAGTCTCAATTTCTAAATAATATTAATGTGAATCAGTGGAATACTCAGTACTATTATTATCCCCACCTTAGTGATAAAGAAACTAGGGTGTAAGGCTCTAAAGTGTCCAGACAAGTCATACACTTAGAAGGAGTCAACCCGGTTTGGGAATCAAGGAACTCTGTTTCAGAGCCATTGTAGCCTCAATCTTTTAGATTATTTCAGAAATATATTTGGTGTACTTCCATTTTGGATATTTTATCCTAAAATATCTCCTGTTAAATCACAGAACAATTAGTCGACTAATTCCGACATTGTCCTTTGAGTTCATCCAATCTCCTCATCACAGCTTAAAGGAACAGAAAGTCTGGGGCCTGTCTGTACCTCCAGCCTCCTCCTTTCTGTCATTCCAATTTCCTGTCCCAAGCTTCAGCCACCACAAGTGTGCCTGTTACTGGCACAACCTCACCTCCACATTCTCCTTTGTGCAATCTGGTTTCTATACAAGAGTGCCCTCCCCTCCCTCTACATGCCCACCCTTCTCTGGCTTCTCATCCTTCGGGTGGCAGCTTATGCTTTCCTGCTAATGGCACCTGTGACCCGACTCTTCTAGATGTCTTCGAGGTGCCTCATCTGAGAGGATGACCTACCGTTGGCCTACTCCGTGAAAGTGAACAAAATTGACATTGCTTCTGCCATCCTGGGATGTTGCTAATAATCATAAACAATAAATCAAACTAGCAATCGCAAGTCTTTGAAAGAAGCAAACAGTGTATAGTGACCCAAAACATCCCTATTTACTTCATGAAGTCTCTCCCAAGTGACGTTTTATGTATTATCTGAAGAATGAAGTGGGGCAGAAAGAAAAGCATTTTTGGCAGAAGTTACACTATCATGGCAGGATAAAATAGAATCTAAAAAGATTTTTGTTTTGTTGTTTACAATTATTGCTTTCCCTTAACCTATAGGAAATGCAGTCTACACGAAACTTTCTTGGATTTTTTTTCTCTTGGGAGGCATAGGACCTCTAACGTACATTGACAACAAAAGCCATAAGCAATGAGAAAACACATTAATACAGATTTAAAACACAATGCTAAGCAACAATTACTATTATAGTTAGGATACCATCCATATACTCCGATAACAAAGAGAAAAGGAAGAATCAGTTTTTAATATTCAAAAAAGAAAAATATCATATTGTATTATAAAATGTGGCCTGCCAAACATGCACAAAGGATTAATATAAAAACTTATGCATTTTGTATGGGTCGAAAGCAAAAAAAAATGTATTTTTAGGAATGTTTTGCAAGAGAGCACAGAATATCAAATGTGAAGACTAAAGTTGTGACGAGATAAATGAAACCATTACAGTGAATGGCCATATGGCATCACAAGTTTGTAGTTCAAGTTTTGCTCATGGTTAAATATTACATTTTAAAAATCCTTACACTGTGGCAAATTATACGGACAGTTACAGTCTATGCTGCTTAGTGCAAATGAGAGATTTTGAAATTGTATAGAGGCAGGAAATAATTGCACAAAGCAGGCAACTTAATAATATAAAATAAATTTGAACAAGTTGCCAATAATTTAAACCTTAGATATTTTACTTTCCAAAAGCATTGTAGTATAAAATAAACATAAACATAAACACTCTAAAATATATATTTATGCTTGCCAAGAGTCATCATTAAATTATACATTGCATGATCTGATCAGATAGAAATTGTGTTCATTTTAAAGAATTGACATGGAATTTATATAGTAAGCCCTGCCTTGTGTTAGGGGATTCTTCATTGTTTCCTATCTGTTTAACTCTTACAATTTACCAGTATTGTTGAAGCAATGTGTCACTGTTTCAAATCAATGTGACGCATTCCCTTTAGGCTAGGTTTTCAGTAAAATTATTAGCGAATAAAATAGTCAGAAAAATAATATATTTCTAAGATAATACTCAATGATAAAAAAACTCCATTTCTTTTAAAATAAATTATTCCAGAATAATCTCTCCACATGGTAACAATATTATTGCTATGTTTTCTATGCTTTAAAAAGCTTTAAAAATTACATTATAATAGTAACCTTATAGGTCAGAGACAGAAAGTGACCAGTCTGACCTCTTTGGAATATGAATAAAGGAATAAAGAGAGATCCAAGATCTATAATCCATTTTATAAAGTGTCAATGCATCATTTGTAATCAGTCTTGGGAAAATAAAATTCCTGTTTTGTGGCAAGCTCATCATCTTGAAGCCTTGATAGTGCTTTGCCTGCTATGTACAAATTTAGGTTCAGACAATTTAGAATTTCTTGGTGGATACATTATTTAACTACTCTTATGTAGTACTTGGAGTGTCAAACAGGTTCAAGAAAGTTCTGATTTAAAATATTGCTGAAATTTCTTACTAGTGTACAAATTGTGAGACATAAAGATTTTATCTAAGATTTGAGTTTAGCAGTGTAAGTCTATTTCTCCTAATAACATATATAAAATTTATGCTATTTATTACTTATTTGTATGGAAACCTGATACTTGTGAATTCATCAGCATTTTTAAATATTTATATTCATTTCAAAGTTTCAGTGAACAAAACCACAAACCATCCCAATTTTCATATGCAATCTAATCCAACTTTATAGTGCCAAATAAATAAGCCAAGATATTTCTTGAGACCTTAAGCCAAAAATGAAATTAGTATTAGCTGTGCTGGAAGTATAGAGTCCCAGCAAATCTTATTTTTATATAAGAATGCCCTTAGCACTATTTCCAGGTGGTTAACAGGCAGAGTGCACATTTTATTGAAATGAACACTGCACAAGGCTGGTAATGTCAAAAAGTCTATCCCTTTCCAAAGTTGGACAGGTGACGCTGAATCTGGAATTTACATCACTATATAAACCCTATCTTGTATAACCTCATTACGATCAAAAATTATGATATAATTGTTTCCATAAAAGTTAGCTAAAAAGAAATTAAAATAACAGCACATAGCAAACACTTGAAATTATAATTATTATTGATTTACAATGTGAGTGGATTACTCTATGAAATAATCCCTTATCACAGTTTCACTACAAACTGGTGGTGCTAAGGGGGCGTGGGGTTTATACTGTCCAAGATCAGGGTTTTTTTTTTTTTTCTGTTTGTTTCGTTTTTTAAATTTAAAGGCTATTATCTATTAAAATTATAGATTTTCTTTAATATGGAATTCATCACCATTCCCCAATATTTATGTGCATTTCATGGTTCCCAGGAACAAAACCAAAACTATACCCAATTTTCCTATGCATTTCCTAAGCAAAATTCCTAAACCATTTACCTTATTCACACTTACTCTCAAAGAATGTATGAGGTTAAATCAGAAGTTCTTCACAGATCTGGTTACACTTTGTGGTGAGCAAGAGAAAGCTCTTTTATGTCAGTACAATTCAGTAATATTTTGTCACACCCATTTGATGGAATGTGCATAGCTGCCAAACTATGTTAGCTGGCTGGAAAGTTTTCACAGGCTTAATAATAAAGTTTGAAGAGTGCAGCTCAAAGATTGTCACATTTATTTTTTAAAAGCCACTTTAAATTTTTTTCAATCAAAACAAAATTTATTCTTAAAATCTATTTCATTTCGCCAACAGTGCATTCTTTGCATTAACAATCCAAATTGGCTAAAGTATATCCCACATCAAAAAACTAAGAGAAAAAATTGGATTCAGAAGCAGAAATTTAATAAGGTATTTAGACTTTTATGAGCCAAACTTGTGCATATTTCCAAATATTTTGCTTCAGTCACCCCAGTTCTTACTAAAGCAAAAATTATTTACATAAAAGCATGTGTGATACTGTTTGTTAAACTTTATTTCTTATGTATGATCTAGAATTTAATTTTCAGTGTAAACAGCAATGGCCATATTGGTGCCAAAGAGTAAAATTCACCCTTTTAAAATATAAATCATAAGAAAGAAAAAGTCTTTTAAAAGCCCAGCTCCCCCTAATCACAAAATTACTGATTAATCAAATGCTATAGAAAGCATCTAGGTAATATGAAGCGAGATAAACTTTTTTCTGGAAAAGAGAAAGATCAGATTTAAGGAAGCTACACCACTCCTACCCAGACTTCAAGAGTAGGGAAGCCAGAAAATCAACTTTTCAAATATAATCCCTAAGAAGTCATATAAGATTGTCACCCTTGTCATGATGGTTGAGTAAAGCAATATTTTAAAATTATAGAAGTTAATATTTAATTTATTTATTCAGTATATTCATTGGACACTACCATGATAGAATGTATTTAAACATGAGTTTATTTTGCTCTTTTTAAATAATTTCTTGAGGCAGGAACTTAGATTATCATTTTGAGAACTTTCCTTATTTTGCGGGGTGTTTTTGTTTGTTTTGCTTTGTTTTGTTTTTTCGCGGCAAGATCTCACTCTATTGCCCAGGTTGGAGTACAGTGGCGTGATCACAGCTCACTGCAGCCTTGGACTCCTGGGCTCACGCAATACTCCTACCTCAGCCTTCTGAGTAGCTGGGACTACAGGCACATGCTACCATGCTCAGCTAATTTTTTATTTTTTGTGGAGATGGAGTCTTGCTATTTTGCCCAATTTGACATGTTAAACATTTATCCATTTGCATCTATAATATTTCAGTTTTAAACAATGGGAGAACTCCATCATTCTCAGAAAACTATAGTAGTTTTTGTAATATTTAAAACAGAATCCCATTTCATAGTTTTACAAGTTTCTAGAACAAAAGGACACTTGACCTAGCACATTTAGTAAAACCCCTAGACTCATTATGACCCAAATAGAAGGATGCAAATCTTGATACTCTTCGGGTTGTTTCATAAGGGAACTTTAAAATTATTTTTGGATATTTTATTTTTATTTTTCCCTACAATTAATTAAATGGCATGAATGTCCTTTACTCAAAAGGTTTTGTGTTTTTAAATTTAAAATAACTTGTTTCAGTTACTAATTAAATAATACTGATTTTTCTCCCAAGGAAATTTTTTTATAAACTTTGCTTATTTATAGAAAGAAAAAAGAAAGAGAGAGAGAAAGAAAGAAAGAAAGAGAAAGAAAGAAGAGAGGGAGGGAGGGAGGGAGGAAGAAGAAGGAAGGAAGGAAGATAGAAACAAAAGAGAGAGAGAAACACATTGTGTATATTATTCTGTGCCTGTATTTGGCATAGTTTCATATTGCATGAGCTAACTTGCCAGATAGAACAAAACTCAGTATTTTTCATTATCGAGAAGAACTTTGAGGACTCAAAGTTTGTATTTGAGTCCAACAAAGAAGTTAGGAAAGAGATTGTGCCCCAACAACAGTTAATATAAAATAGTAATTAAAATATTATATTTATGAAATTAATTTATGAAAGAAAAGTTTATAAAATATAGCATCCTGGAAAATGCAAATTTAAATATCTTTGCCAGCAAGTAGAAAATGATGAGAAAAAAATGTACTGAATTTAAGACAAGCAACTAGTATTTATTTTTATGCATTGCTATTAAGGGCCTAGTGGGGCTTATATATCATGAGTGTTCCTCTTTTTTAACTTAAATATGTAGTATTTGTGCCAGATTTTCATGTAGTGTGAAGGACATGAATTTGCTTCCAGATTGTCAAACTCCCTTACTTTGGGATATCTTCTACAAAATGTAGAAAATGAACTGCACTGGGAGCCATTTATCTTCATTTACAGCATTCTAACCATGTGAATTAGATGTAGGTTCAAACAAAAGAAAGGAAATTAGGTGGTCTATCTATTTGTGACTACCAGCTTCCTCCGGAAGCCTTCATAACCCTGCTTTAGATTAGGTGCCTCATCTGTGATCACTGAGCACTGGTATTCATCCTTCACAAATGCTTAACAGAGTTTGGTTTATGTTTTAGAATTATTTGATTACTCTATTTCCTGCACCAATTAAGCTGTGAACTCAGTGTAGGTAAGGACCATGTTTGTTTCTGCTCACCATTCCATCCATAGGGGCTGGCACAATGTCTGCATTAGAGTAGACATTTATTGCATGAATGAATGAATAAATGAGTGAATGAGAGATATTTAAGAAAAAAGAGTCTATAAAATCTAGCAAAGATTATTTATGAAGAATTTATAAATAACCTATCTCATACCTGGACAAATTATTATATCAACATTTTTCACAAACTTTATCAGGTAAAGAATAAAGTGCATAACAAATCTCATAAATTTAGCAAGGCAATCCTTGATACAAGAACTTTTCAGGACTATGAAAATCATTTCCACTGTCATCAAATAAAAAACTACAACATGCTAGCAAGAAAATCCTGATAAAACTTATATATACAAATTTTATATATTAATTTTTAATATAACTTTGGGTTAGCATTTGATTATCAATCATTGCAATTCACTTAATAAACCATATTAACAAAATTAAGTAGAAATATCTCAATATATGAATACGCATTTGATAAAATGCAAAAACTGTTTACAATTAAAAAAAGTAACAAACTAAAAATAGAAGGGAAAATAATTGATATGATAACAATTTATTGCAGAAAACCTAAAGCAATAATCCTTAATGGTGAACTATTGATAACTTTCCCCCTGAAATTAGTAATGAGAAGGAAGTGACGACTAATACTAGCACTGTGTAGTATTATATAAGAGGAGAGGTCTAGCCACTAAAATATGACAAGAAAAAGAAATAAAAATAAATAGGGACAGAAAGAAATAAATAAAACTCTCATTTTGTACAATATGATAGTATGAGTAGAAATTCAAATCAATTCACAAACTGCTAGAACTAATGAGTTTTACTAAAGTCACTAGATATAAAGTAAATACACACAATTATGTGTATTTTTATATTTTAGAAACAAATATTTACACAACTAATATTGAATTTTAAAAACCAATACAATTTTATCATATCATCATATGCATCAAACTAGCTAGAGGTATAACAGAAGATGGGTAAACTTACATTCTGTAAAGTACATTCTTCTTATGAGAAACTGAAGAGTATCTAAATAAATGAGGGATATATTATGTCTGTTTATGGCTTAGAAAGCTCAAAATTGTGAAGATGACACTTGTGCCCAAATCAATCTATGTATTCAATAATCCCAGTCAAAACCTCACAAGTTTATTTTGTGGAAATTGCCAAGTTGATTCTAACATCCATTTGGAAATACCAAGAGTCAAAAAAAAAAAGCCAAGAAATCTTTTAAAAAGAACAAAGTTAGAAGAATTATATTGCTGGATATGAAAACGATAAAAAGCTACAGTAATTAAGACAAGAAGTTATTGACACAAGGATAAAAAAATAGACTAATGAAACAGAATATAGAGAACAAACATAGACCCACATCTCTGTGGACCTGATTTATGACAGTTCAGTATGGGAAATTATCTTCTCTTTTTCAATTAAAGGTGCCAGCTCAATCATATATCCATGTGAAACTAAATGCTACATCATACCTTATTAAAAATTTCAGTCCCATATAGAGTGTTTGCCTAAAATTATAAGACAAGACAATAAAGCACCTGGATGTTAACTAAGAAAAATCATTCATTACATTGCAGTAAGCAAAGATATTCTAAACAGGATACAAAAATTAACCATAAACCAAAATATTTATAAAAAGAACTTAATTAAACCTAAGAATTTCTGTTTTTGAGAAGATATTATCAACAGAATGAAAATGCAAATAATAACATAGAAGATATTAACCATACATATATCCACTGAGGATTTATAAAACCAAAAATTGACAAGAAAAAGTCAACATGATTTTTAAATAACATGCTAGAGGACTTGAAAATGTACTTCATGAAAGATAGCATCCACATAGTCAACAATCATGTGGAATGCTCTTACATCATCAGTTATCAGAGAAATGCAAATTAAAACCACAATGGAAAACTACTACCCATAAGAATTATCATAGCAACATTATTTCTCATAGCTCAAAACTGAATGTGTCCATTGTCTATAAACTAAAAATGGATGCATAAATTTTGTCATAGTTACCATGTAACAATAAAAATGAATGAACTGTTGCTATGGATGGATGAATGTCATAAACAAAATGCTAAGTTGAAAGAAGCTGGCACAAAATAGTACGTTCCACATGATCCCATTTATAACAAACTCAAAAGAAGAAAACCTACTCATGGTAGAATTAGAATAGTATTTACCTTTGGATAGAGTGGTAATGACAGGAAGAAGGCATGAAGGAAGCTTCTAGAATGCTAACAAGTTTCCATTATTTGATCTAGGCGTGGCTACATGGGTGTATTCTTTTTAACAATTCATTGAGTTGTATATGTTTCAATTTATTCACCTTAGGTGAAGCCATCAACATTGAATCTCATCATTCAATGTTGATGTTATTTAAATAATCAAAAAACAGCCAAGTGCTAGGCACTGTCTTACAAATACTACATCTAGCCAGATTTCTAGCTGTCAAGAAACTTTCAGATTAAGCAGGAGAGTAGACATGATAAACAGAATATGATCACAATATAGCAATGCATGCTCCCATGGAGGTGCAAACAGACCACGGGGGAGCATGAGAGGGAAAATGTTCCTCTGCTAAGTGGCTGAGGGGGAAATATTAAAAAGTAAGTACTTTTCAGTCACACAAGGGGGAGAAGAGCATAATAGCATGGACTGAGTCCATGTCGTTCATAGTCCTCAACAAATTGTACATCAATCAGCTCTGCTTGAAAGGAGATACGTTCTTCCAAAGGACAATACTTGTATAAATTCAATGAGTCTCCATTAATTGTAGTGAAATAGTGTAGTTTATTACAGAGATTTTCAATGGGCATAAAATAAAAAGATTCCCAGTAAATTCACTGGTTAATTCCAATAAAATAAAGGATGAAATTGTACCTTAACATATATAATTAAAATTTAGCTTTTTTTCCTAATCACTTCTCTCTAATACAAGGGAATGTACCATAAAATACTAGTTGACTCATGTTTTAATTATCCAACTACCCAAATTAAATTCTGTAGATATTTCCTTGTCTTAGAAATCAATACTCATTAAAACAATTACATTCAGATTGTCAGAATGTCATTATCAAATATACCTCTTCTTAATGGAAATGAGGCATGAGTTTCAGCAAAAAATGATTTGTAAACCCTTTAACAAGTTTCATGCCAGAGTAACCAATTTACACACACACACCCCTATGATCGTTTTCTTGAGAAGATTTCCATTCAGAGTTATCTTTCTTGCATTTGTAAAAATGTTTAATTTAAACAGGTAACCAACAAGATTTTCTGGGCTTGCTTCAAAATAATGAGCAATAACAACACAAAGATAATTGGACTTGGGGGAAAAAAAAGAAAATCGAACCTCTTCCTCCATCCTCTTTGAACATATTTCCATTTGCAAAAAGTTGGGACATATAAAAACAGAATCAAGATAATTATTTTGCTATTCAAATGTTAAAATGGAAAATGCAAAAAAGTATAACATATTTTGGAAGAAGGCTAAATTCAAATGTTGAGTTCCTCTTGTTCATTTTGTTTATGAAAGCCAAATCTACTTTTAAATTTCTAACAATCTTTGGCAACATAAAAGATCTTACCTCAGAGTCCCTGGTGTCCCACTGAGTTCTGTTGTATAAAATCTAGAAAACAAACCCATATTCAAATGCATTTTACAGTTTAAGATAAACTGTACTATTACAAATCAAAAGAATTCTCAGACAAATATAATCATGTGAATCAAGTATTTTATAAAGGTAACAATAAATAAAAATAAAAATAGAGAAATACATGTAACATTATATAACAGCAATTTTCTTACTAGTGAATAAAAATGGAAGATAACAGAATTTTTATTTTTGGTCTGACCACCTTGGGACTTTTCTGGCTTGAATACAACTCACTGTTTTCTCTCTCTCAAGACGTAAAACAATAGAGCAGGCAAAAACATGTTATGTTAATCATAGCAGAAGTTTGCTTGAAGACAAAAGCATTTTATTTCCTGTTTTATCATACATTAAGGCAGACAAACTGATCCTTACCCTGTTCAGTGTTGCTTTTAGCCATTATTATTGATTTTAAAATAGTCAATAGCTCTGTAAGAGAAATTTTCTGCAAGATCTTTTGTTTCCCTAAAAAGTGAAAAGGAAATAAGAAAATGACTATAGTGAAAAGGGACTTGATTTAACTTTGGACCAGGTGTAAGACCTTGGGGAAGTTAACTTTTCCCAGACTCAGTTTTAACAACAAAACTAGAGTGATTATACCTACCCTCATCAGTTTGCTGTGAGAATGCACAGCTTTTATACACACACACACACACACACACACACCCACCCCTCGCAGGCACAATGTAGACATTCAATAAATGGTAGCTATTATTTTATGATCCTTTTTCACTATATGAAATTCCCTTTCTGTACATGATAAATTTATGGCTGAAATTAAAATACAGAGTATAAAACCACTGTTCACACATTTCTGATTACCAAAATCTTCTGAAGTACCAAATCTTCAGTGAAGGTAGGGGATATTTTCACAAGAATCAGCTCTTTGAACAATTTATTGTGTTTTCTACTTCTCCTTTGGACAGTAAAAAATCTGCTACAGTGAAATCGGGGGAAATGAGATTAATAAAATTTAGAAAGCAAAGCACTTAAAGATAAAGAACGAGATATGGGCATGTGAACCATCCCACTATTCCCACCAATAGCTATGGGAACAGTGAAATGATAAATTGAAATAAACAACTCAAACTGATTTTTCCTTGGTTGCTGTCCAAATAGAATGCACATTTCACAGAGCCCATATAAATAGAGGCAAGTTGCTCTATTATTCTGCTCTAGCCCCTGTCATCAACTCTTAGCTTACAGTTATAGTGCTGGAGTACACAGTCTAGATTTAAAAAATACATCTTATTCCTATAAAAAGATGGGAGAAAAATAATTTGGTGCAGAAACTATTTGCAAACATCTGAAAACCAGAATAGGGATTTGTGTGTGTATGTGTGTATGTGAACAGGGATGAACAGAGAATAAAGACAGAAATGATGCATCTGCACTGTTTTCTGGTCAGTTTGTTTCTTTTTCATCTGTGATCCCATGCTTTGGTTAATTACTTTATTCTGCATTTATGACACTGCATAATAATTTTAATATATATGTTTCTATACCAGTCTATGAGCTTCTTAGGGACAGAACTTGCATCTCATTTACCTTTGTCCACTCAGTGACTAGAACACAGAACACATTGAATTCATGAATCTAGAAAGAATTAAAACTGTGATTTGACTAAAATACTTAACGACTGCCACAACGCATACACACGCAGTCATGTTTATCTCTGTCCATTGGGACGTAACAAGTGAATCTTATTCCATCAATTTGAAATGCTCCGGCTTGTTGGAGATGAAAATACATCTGTTCTCTCTGTGTTTGTGTGTATGGGTGTATGAGTGTATATGTGTGTAAATCAAAGAAATGAAGGAAAAGGTGAGAGAAAGATAATTTGAAAATGATCAGTTATGTGTAATATTTTAGAACTGTGATCAAAGAAGTTTTAGCTTTTAATGACTTAAAACCTCAGACTCAGCATCAAAAAGGCAGGTTTATCATCATGTGACCATATATAAACCCACATGAAATATTAACACTGCCTGCTTCAGTATAGCATGGAAAAGAATTACTATGTTTATGTTATGATGCAAAACAATCTGCATTCTGTTTATTAATATTCTGGTGAAAACGATTTTACTGAAAAATAATCTAGCATACCAAAAACTTTAGCAATGATGTAGATGTGTATCAGAAGAACAAATATAATTATTCCAATGTTTCTGGAGTATTCCTTATTAAAGTTAGTATTTTGCCTCTAATCTTGTAAACACATTATAGGATTTTTTTCTTTCAGCTTCCTTTCATTTCAAATGAAATATTTTGGGAAACATGCTCATTGCTATTCTTTCTACTTAAAATACTTCTGGGACCATTTACATTTTTCAAAATGCAGGTACTCCTACTGATATCATTTATAGCTTCCAAAATATGATATTCACCATATCATTTATTGCTGTCTTTAAAAATTTTTAGAAAATCAAAAAAAATTAAAAACAAAAAATTGCTAAATTTTAATTTTCCTCTGAAAATAATATGATTATACACAATAGACTTTAGGTAATGTCTGAATATAAATAGCCATTGAATGAGGAATTAACCCACATTTCTGGTCCAAAGTCCTATGATAATGCTTCTATAAAGGAGGAATTACTCCAGTAATTACTCCACTTGTTTCTTGATGAAACCAGTTTATTTCAATTTAAGTGGCTTATTTATTGAGACAAATGCTTTAAATTGAATAAATATTTCTTGTTAACAGTGCCCATAGCCTGTTACTAACAGAAAAGCCTAGGAAAAAAATGATTAATTGGCAAACAATAATTTGCACAGCTAGAAAATTCCACCCTTTCAAAAAAGAATTGAAAAAATGTTTTTCATCCCTTTCCTAGAAGTTGAAATAGAGAAAATAGTGCCTTTGTTTTCTAAGAGCAAAGCATGAGTTTTGCTGCTTCAGGGAGTTTGGGGAAACCCCTTTATACTTCTCAAAGTATGAAATTAATTTTTCCTCCTTTTTCCCTACTAATGAAAGGCACCATCATCCTTTCAGTTTGTATAAGCCAGCAATTTTGACTTCCCTTACTAAACAGTCTTCCTAATCTTCTATATCCAATCATTACCAAGTCCTGTTCATTTTAACTTCTACAAAGCTTTTATTTATGTTCACGTTTCTGTCTTAGCCACCTTAATCCAAATACTATCATTTCACTCCTAGATTACTGAAATAGATTTCCAACTGCTCTCCCTTCCAATACTGTTCTCCACTCCACAACTAGAGAGATATTTTTATATTTTTAATTTGATTATTTCATCTTTGCTGAAACCCCTTCAATTACTTTTCCATTTTCCTCAGGCTTAAGTCCAAACTCCTTATCACAGCTACACCAGTCTTCCCTCCTGGCCTCCCCTCCCCTCCTCTCTCCTCTCTAGCTCCCCCCCTCCTCTCCCCTCCTCTCTCCTGGCCTCCCCTCCCTCCCATCCCTCCCCTGTTCTCTCCAAGCTTCCTCTGCCTGGACACCTCCATATCCCACATCTCATTCTAGCAGATTTTTAGTCTTGAACCACCAAAATAATTCAACTTTGTTAGGGGGTCAGTACTCCATTCCTATATGTTAATTCTTCAGAAAGAATGTTTCTTCCTCAAAAACTGTAGAAGCACCAACTTGAACTAAAATATGTGTGTTCACATTTTAAAAATAGAAAATGCTTGAAATAATCATTAGGGTCTTGATTCCTCTTTCTGCCTTTTTGTATTTTGCCTCATCTTGATTTATTCAAAAACGTCAACCTGTGAACTAAAATAAAATCTTAAGCCTCCCAGCTGACTGAATGGACCCCTTCTTGGCCAAGGGAACCCCAGAAATATACTAAAGCTGAATTGCTGGCCATGAGAAGGGAGGTCAGACATGCCTTGTCATGCCCCCTGTCCCCTTTTGGAGTTATTTTTTTGTAATAATAATATACAAAATCATTAACAAGCTTAAGGCCATGTAAGACAAAGGTTAAACCACACTTGCAGGTCATCAATTTACTTAACAGATCACTTGACTCTGGGTATATGTCCAGTGGCTTGTCTATAATTAGCAGACTTACTTATCTTAACTTAAAATATGCCAGGCCTTTAGACAAAGCTTCATTTCTTTAATCAATTACAAATCAAAGAATCTTTAAACACACCTATAACCTATACGCCCTTGCCTTGAGATGTCCAGCCTTTTCAGACCAAACCAATGTAAGCCTTCCATGTATCGGTTTATAACTTTAGGTATAATTTCTGTCTCCCTGAAATGTATAAAACCAAACTACAACCCAACCACAGCAAGACCATTTGTTCAAGGCTTTTTGGGCATGGCGCTTCGGGCCATGATCACACATATTCAGCTCAGAATAAACCCCTTTAAATTATTTTAGAGTTTAGGTTATTTTCCATTGACAAACTTATTCAGTACTCACTGTCTGAAAGACATAATTTCTGTTATAAAGGCATTTAATACTAATCCACAGAGAGACTATTCAAATTCACGATTATGCTTTTTAAAATGCTTTTCTATTACTTAAACTGAACCATGACATGAAAGTTGTTTTCTGTTACTTTATAATGACCATAATCTAGTAATCACATATAGCCACAATTCCTAAATGATTACAATACCCAAGAACATAAAAGGAAAATTTCCTCTGAAGTAGATGAGAATTAAATTTTGTCACAAAATACATTTTAAAAAATTTAACACCTTTCATAAAGTAGAATAAAAGTTATTTGATATAGTAACACAACATGGATTTTGAATCTATTTTTAAATAAAATTATTGAAATATATTTTCCATTAAAATAGTGAATGTTCCTAAGGGAAATAGGAAAAGCTGCTTCTCATTTTTGTAAACCCAACCATGACTTGACAGCTTTTGAAATCTCCTTAATCTTCAACAATAGAGTGTTTAACAATAAAAGATTAAGCACTGATCTGTAGTGATAAAAATTTAACACTGCAAGTATATTTGTTCTTATACAGTTATTTCTAATTCGGTGTTGTTAGGAGAATCTTACATTCATTTCCAATATGGATAACATAAAACGTGCCTGCATTCAGTCACTGAGTCATTTTCACATTTAAGTGAACATGCTCAGTGCAGTAAATCCTAACTCAGCCTAATATTTGTCTTTTCTAGCTCTAGACATTACCTTTCTTTTCAGCTTCTCTTCCTACATCTGAGAGTCAGATTGCAGTCCTATGTACTTCATGTAACCTCAAGATCTTCACCTGTTATCCCTGCTGTCTATCTTACCATGCTTCTGCCTTCCAGAAATCTCTTCATCTCCTTGTTTAGCCCTTTCTAAACTCCCTCTTTCTTACAGCATCTCCTGCCTGCCTGAATTGTTCCCTTTCTTAAAGTTTGCATTTTATCAACATAGAAAGGAAACTGTCTGTTTGGAAATTTTCATGAAAGCTTTATATGCCTTTATATCGTCTTCCTTATTAAGAAAAAATTTTCAAAACAGAGTCTCTCTAAAAATCACTATCCTAGGGAACTCACCCCATGGGGGGAAAAAATCACTAAATTTACAAATACCTGAAGAGAGTTAACTGCACTCAGAAATCATTCAAGAGTGATGCAGAATAAGATATGCTAATAAGAGTGATTTTATTTTCTAGATTGTTCAGGCAAATTGGGGGAACTTTTTCCTCATTTTTTTCTAGTGATATTGTAGAATTTAAAAAAAATTATATTGGTGTTTTGTTGTTGTATTTTTTCTTTTATCAGGTAGAAGTTATATATGTGATACATAACTACATCTAAACAGGGCTTACCACCTACTGAGTGTATTTATGCAAACAATTGTCCATATTATGAAAGTTCTTTAGTGAGGTTTACAATGAACTTCTTTAGTTAAAATAATAAAGATAAGAATCAAATCTATCTGAAAAATAAGAAAAGGCACCAGTGCATAAATAAATTTAAATATCCACCCTCGTTGAGCTTACTTTCTGATTACAGATGAAATCTGACTCACAGATTTCAAGTATGTGTTTAAAAAAAAAAGTTTTCCAAAGACTCACTTGTAGCAAGTTATCTAGATGTTAATACTATTAATGGAACAAAAATTATGTTATGCATGATTCAAAACATAGTTTTTTTTTAACAGGATGGAAAAACTAGAAAAAATAGAATTCCATAAACTATAACACAAACTTAAACCTTAGTTTTAGAGTTTAGATTCCTGATTAATCTCCCAAATATAAATATTTACATGTTCAACTCTTCTTCCTTTATGGAAAATGAAGTAATTCTGGGATGAGCATAAACTGAAGTCTCTAAAATGCCTGAAAATATTTTAGACAGGGAAGCCAGCTGCCTCCACCCACTTATGACAATGTGTTCAAAGTGCAGTATTGTAGGAGCTCATTTAAGTCCTTGAATACTTTAGTCCTTGAATTACGGGTTTAGTCCTTGAATTATATGCTTTTATTAATGTAATTGCAGAGGATGTTGTGGAAGTAAAATTATTAGTGAATATGAAAGTTTCTGAGTTTCATAATTATGTTTTTTTTCTTAAAATACATGATTAATCTATTTTGAAATCACAAGGCTACCTACTCTGAATAGGAATAGCATAAGTTTCAGAAAGTATATTATACCTCTGTGACATAAATGACAAAATACAAAAAAAACATGTAAAATTGATTTTACATGTAAGTAAATGATATTCATTTATGTACTATACAATAAAGATATTAAACCAATCATTTTCTATTTCTAAGGAGCATTTTAATACTCAAAAAAACTGAAATAAAAAGGTATAGAAAAAGAACAATGGAATTATTCAAAACCAAATGTTCTTGTATTATGTAACAAAAAGATCAGAAATTATCATCACACCACAAATTATCAGAAGAGCAGCTAGTAATATGTTGATGTTTAGACAAAATGTTGACTTCTTTGTCTCAGTCACCATAATTAGATTTATAGCATCATTATATTTCTACGGATTTCTCTAAGAAAAGTAATATCACTCATGTTTTGTTCTAAGTCTTTCAATTTAAGGTCATATAGAACATGATCTTTCATTTGGAAAAACAAAATATTATGGTTGTGCAATATGTAAGCTATTTCTTCTAATAATGAGATCCAAAATGTTGACTTCACTGGAAAAGTTTTATCTGTAGTACTTTGTAATCTTAAGAAATAAGAGACATGGAACCTTAGAAAACACAATTGTTAGATTTTGATTTGAAAAGTAGTTGTTTAAATGCTAGTGAAACTTTTTCATAGTTTTAATCCCTGCCCAAACTTTCTCCGTTTTAGCCAAAATGGATTATATTTTGTTTAGACATAGAGTCCCCCAACTTTCCAATCATGTTTTTAAGTGTTGATGTTTCTGGTTTTTGTAATTTGACATAGGAGAAAATAGCACTAAAGATAAAAGCAATATAACTATAAAGCAGGGTTCTTAACACAATTGCTAATTGATCTGGAATCAGTTTTCATTTGTTTCCTTTTATTTTGGCATAGTTGTTTATTTTCTTAGTAAAGACAAGGAAAGGAATTGGATTAAAAATGTCAAAATAATAGGAAATGAATAGCCAGTGTTTACATTTCTCAAAAGATCTGACTTTCCAGTCCCTGAAAAAGAAAACGTAAGCCGTGTACAAGGGAAACTGCAAAGAGTTGAGGCCAACTCTTAGTTTCTGAAAACTTGCTTTGTTTTTATTTAGTGTCCCTATCATATAAATATTTTCTTTTCTTTAACTCTTTCCCAAGTAATTCTTCTAATGCCACATTTTAAGTTTTCCTTAAAAACTCTATTTTTGCTTTTTTCTCTTAAATATCTCATGCTTTCTCAGATTTGTATATTTCATTTAATTTATTAAGAGAAAAAACTCAAGAATTGTGTAGATTCCTAGAATTGGGTATCAACATTTTCATCATTGCCTGCATTCACACCTATTAGCTTTTCTTAAATTATTAGGATTTTAAAATTTATAGCAAGCAGAGAACATATTGGTACCAATTATTCCTACGGTCACCATATTTTACATACTTCTCAGTATCAAAATAACATAAATATATGAACATGACAACGTCAAAATGGTATAATGGAACCCAGAGAACACTGGTTCAGAAAACCTGGGGTAAAGTCTGTTCCTTGCTATGATCATTCAAACTCATATGTGTTCATTTACAACAAGGAGATAAATATGGCTTAAGTATGATCTATGGTTGCTATGAGATATTTTCTAACTGTTTATATTTAGGTGTATTACACCTGTCCAATATGGTAGTCATCTACCAGATATAGTTAGTGAACATTTGAAATGAAGGTAACCTGAGTTGAGATGTTCTTTAAATGTGAATTAGACATACTACAATAAGTAAAAATGTAAAATATCTCATTAATAGATTTATGTTTATTACATTGTGGAATGATATTTTTGATAAATTGGATTACATAAAATATATTATTAAAATTAATTTCACATGTTTATTTTTAAACTTTTTAAATGTTGCTACTTTAAATTGTAAACATTACTTGAATTATATTTCTATTGGAGAGCACAGCTCTAGAGCATCCAAAAATTTTTAAGACGTTTTCTTTTTCACAAAGAATTTTACAGAAGTAGAAAACTATGTTCTGATTTTTTAAAAATTGTTCAGTAAGTTTTGGCATATTTCTGCCTCTATCATACAGAGGTTTCCTAAATATACTTCAAGTTAAGATGATTACTAATAAGAGTACCTGAAAATATATTCCTAAAAAAAATATCCCACTGATAATGAAAATACACATCAAAGTAGCCATGCCTGCCATTAAAATATAAGGGCACGTGGCAGTCTTAGTCTCTGCCACACGGCCACACAATGCAGAAGAGGTGATGTTGCAATAGTCACACCAAAATAAAATGAACATTATTCAAAAAATTAAATATGTCTGCTCAACATTCTCACCTAAACTTTGAGAAATCCCTTTAAAATATATTTAAAGCTATTTAGACAGCATGGGGAAAAATGACTATTAAATTAAAAAATATATAATTGTTAAAATATCAGTTGTATTGTAAATCTAAGCCCAAGAATAATATCACTAATTTAATGTTTCCTGAAATTATTAATAAATATAATTTTATTTTATTTTTAATCTAAAACTTTGGCAAAATAATAGGTATCTAGAAAAATCATGGGCTTACAATTTGTTAGATGTGAAAAATCCTATGTCTTGATCTTATCTCTGTCTGAAGACTGTTCTATAATACAGGTTGCAGGACCAATAAAAACACGATATAAACACAGAGAAGGTAAGTGGATGAGATCACTGGCACTATGGATTCCCGGCATGGGAATGGGTATTAACATTTATTTATTGAAACCAATTGTGTTACTTAATCGGTTACGTAGAGGAGGGGTTGAATATGTTTTCAGAGACAAAAACTTAAACCAATGTCCAAAATATTTTCACATACAGTATTCTTACCATATTCCCACCTCTCAGTTTCTATTCATTCCAATAATCTTATCTTACCCACCCACTGGCTGGTTATTTACCTAGATGCCATTGTCATACTAACATTTCTTCCTATATCAATGATAAGCACCTCTCTGATTACCTTTTCATATTGTCTGTCTTCTTTGACCCAACTTGGACCTCAAAAATTTAAAAGCTGGCATGTAGAGCTTCATATAGCATCAACACCTTTGGAGCCCATTTATAACATAATGTAAATGCAATAATCAATATTTTCAATCCACACAATAACAAATTCTATAACTTACATTTTGTCATTAAAACAAAGAATGAAGAAGCCTGGGCAGTATCAGAAAATAGGATGGCAGTGACTCTAAGCAGTTGCTTTAAACCAAATCATTCCTGCCATTGACCACACTCATAAGAAGATTCCAAACCAAAGATCTGATCCCTTAGAAAATCCCTGGGATTATTCTACCTCCTAGTTAGGAACAGGTTTCAAGTAGAACCTTCCAGAATTATATGAAACATCAATGGATTACCTGGTACTTCCATATCTTTCTCTTCTTTTCTGTGCTACCAAATGTTATAATCCCACTGAGTGCTTGTAATTTTCACTCTTCATTTGTGAATTACATTTTCATCTCATCCAGAGATGACCAAATAGAAGATAGAATTCTAGGAACATAAACTGGATAATAAGACCATTTGATCTTTTGCAGACATCATAAATTCAGTTTTTGACATAATGCCTTCTCAATCCTAAATTCGCTAAGGGTGGAAAGGAAAGATTGTATTAAAAACTCTCAAAACTATTTCCACATAAAAACTAGCCTAAAGTTGCTACAGGTTCTTCTTCACTGAAATGTTGCCATTTTACCTTGTGTTATATTTCTAAATGGTTACTGCAGCTAAGAAATACGCACTACTGAGTCAGTGACCAAAAAATTCACTTTACTTCTACAAATTTAAAGTAGACATTATAAGATACATTTGTAAATTCTGCAATGAGCATACACTTTTTATTCAATCCTGAGGACATCTCTGTCTTAAGCTACCAAAAAAAAAATCCTTCTGTCAGAATTTCAACACCAAATATCTCCATATCTTTACCACACATAACAGCAATTCTTAGCAAAATCATTAAATATAAATCAATCCAGACAATAAGTATATAATTATAATTCTATTATGAATATCAATGATAATTAATTATATAATTATATATTTCATATAATTAATAATAATTAATAATCATCATAATTATATAATTATTATATATAATAATAATAATCCTCTGCAAAGCCATGACTTCAATTAAAAGGCTTTGAGCACAACCCATCTTTTCTTAGCAAGCTAATTTCCTCCAATATAATATATTCAGTTTTCCTTTTTACAACCAAGGTCTCAAGTTCACACTCAGTCACAATTGAGCATCTACAATGGGTCAGGGCATTGAGGACTGGGTATTAGGTATACAAAATGCCTCTTATGGAATATGGTCTTAGATATAGGCTAGATCTGTTTAATTAAAATAAAATTTCACAAAATCAGTGACCAAATCTTTGCATTTCACCTATCCTTATCTGTTCCAGTGTATAGCAAAAATATATTCCTCCAGTAAAGCTTACTGAAATGATAGCATGCTTATAAAATACTAGTATATTTATAAAATGATAGCATAGACACCATGATAAGTAGGTAGGTAGATAGATAGGTAGATAGACAGATAGATAGAGAGAGAGGTAAATAGATGATAGATCATAAAAACACATTGTTATAGCATAAGCTAGATCTTTTATTTCATTGAAAGCACTAGAAATATAAAAAAAGAAAATGAATGATATTCCAGATACTAGTCCCATTCTACTTTGAGAAAAAGTATAATTATGTGGTTAAAGTTTGGATATATGGGGAGAAAAGTGTGAATAAATAGGTTCTATTATTTTCACTATGAATATATTGTATTCTCCATTACCCATTAGCAACATAAATTTTATATATGCTTTTCACCCATTGAAATATAACTGATAATAATTTAGTATTTCTATAGTTTTTAGGATGTAGTCACTAAGAATTCATTGATATCACATACCAAAAAGAAACAAAGGAAAGCCAATGTGTGTCCATATCATTTCCAGTCACTTCATATCTCATCTGTAAGTAACACTCAATGAAAATCAGTGATGAAATTTCCTCTAAGAACTCAAAAGGTATCTTCTCTGAATACAGCATTTAAGAAAATAAAAGAGAAAGAAAAGCAGAAGTGTTGAATATGAGAACAGCCAATTAAAATATAAAACAACTTTTTATTTACATTATCAACCTCTTCTCTCTATTCCCAAAGGAAAGAATGGACCACCTGATAGAATTGTGATTAGTTTGGATTTATAAAATATTGGCATTGATCTTTGAATTGTTGTCTCATTGCTTCCTCCTTGAATCCTACTATTCCAATGCCCATTTCAAAACATTCTGCTTAAATTCTGCCAGATTCACATTCCTAAAATACCGGGGCAGCATAGTGGAAATAGATCTGGAGCCAGAAAGACATTGTTTGAAAATCTACTTCCAGCACTAACTACATCTGTGGCTTTAATAAATCATTGAATATTTCTGTACATCCGAGTCCTTCATGTGTAAAATAAAGATAACATGTAAAATAAAGTTCATTTTACTGCATAGTGACCACAATTTTAGATTTGAACGTCAATCATCTTGCACACAGGAAATGCTGTTAGTGTTGGCAGAATGAGATGATGGTGTTAGTCAGGATGAAAAGAGGCACACAGACTCCATCTCTTCTCACAAACTTGCAATTGCCCCCATTGTATGATACATAAAGACAAAATTATTCTCTGTGAATTTCAAGATGTTTCACAAATTTACCCTGCCCTACCTATTGAGCACAAGGTCTCTTATGCACAAAGGCATATTTTTTCTGCTCCAATGAGGCAAATTACTCACCATCATTCTGTGCTATATGCTAATTCATGCTTCAAAACTCTTTAGGCCACTTACTTCTACAAAGTAGAATATTCCTCTTGCTTTCAGCAAATATCCAAGTTGGCCAATATTTCAAGACAGCTCGGGAGCTTGAACCTCTTTTTCAAAGACTCTTGAATTCCTCCAACACTAACATCCCCACTAAAAAGGGAATTTTTGAAGGTCTTGGCATTATGGAAGAATTCAATTGACCTTGTAAAATCAGCATAAGAGAGATGATACTTCTTCAAATACAGGTAGCCTGAGATTATCTTTCATATTTTTAAGAATTACAGTGATTATCTTTGTGGTTCTAATGATTAGATGAAACACTCATGAGTTATTTTGAGGCCACACCCATAGTGAGACCCAAGAAGCTATGTCCCAGTGATCAAGGAATTATTGAATCCTATGATAACACATGAAGAATGTAAAAGAGAGACAACGAAATGATCTATTATTTCACAAGAATATATAACATTTTGGAAAATTAAACAATTCACATAAAGCATTTTTCTAAATCTATTCAAACAGGTCACACAAAATTTATACAAATATTATATCACTAACTTTTAAAGATTCCTTTCTAATTTAATACTTTCATGAAAATATGGAAAAAGTTATAATTCAAGAGTATTTAATGTATACATAAGAATATTTATTGATAATAAAATGATTTATTAACAATGAAATATTTACTCAAAAGCTGTAATAACACTCTTTTTCACCAAAAAAAAGATTAGCAAAAATGTACTCACATGATTTTAGAAAACAGAAAAACTGGTATTGATGTAAATAACAATATCAAGAAATATCATTATGTATTTCCATGTCATATATTACTTACATATTTCTAATTGTATTTTTTGCTTGAGGAATATCTTCCTTATATTTATATTTAATAGACTTACCCACTTGACATTCATTTGATAATTTATCTTTGCAGAAAACATAAGCAAATGCTTCCCAGTGGTTTGCAGATTTTCTTCTTCAGTCTTGTAATTTATTTCTATATAGTTAAACATCAATTTCCTTTGTATTATGTACAAGATTTTATTAGTTTATTCTGTGTCTCTATCTCCTCCACACTATGTAGGTGACTTATGTAAAGAAATCAATATTAGTGCTAACTTTGAAGTACACTTTTCTGTTAACAATGACGGGAATTCAGCATTATGACTCACAAAATGAAAAGAACTCAAAGTGCATAAGGCATAGATATGAGAGTTTGCATAACAGTTTTACTTTTTTTACTGTAAAAATGTAGATTACTTCAAATCATATTCATTTGGAACTACAAAACAAGGTCTTAATACCAACATATTCTATTACTATCCAAATTTAGAGTTGAAATTCTTACCTGAGTTTTGTTTAGCATACAGTTATTTTTTTAGAGACAGGAAATGTATGACAAGTTGTCAGGATAAATAATACCCACAGTGGAAAAAAATGGAAAGGGAAGGAAAGAAATCAAGTCCACTTTAAAAAGAAACTTCAAATCCTTCTGCTTCCCAGACCTACAGTAGTTTTGCTCTGCATCTTGTAAGCAACTGTCTTTTTCTTTGCTGCGAGAACAACACATGCTCTACCCCAGCAGGAAAGTATAAAAATTAAATAGAAAACCACAAGGTTATTAAACACTCTTACCCTCTGGGCTTGCTGGGCTGCTCTAGCGTCTCAGTTGCAGCCACATGTGTAAACAACAGAATTTCCTGCACCCTTTTCTCATCTGTACAGCTCTGGGGTCCTGGCCAACAGGATTATTTCCAGCATTAAGGGCACTCTAGACTAACTCAAAAAGGATTCCCATTGGTTGTGAAGTTTTATCAAAACCAATACCACAACACCCTCTTCGGATCACAAGCGAGCTAACCAAAATAAAATCATTTTTAATATTCCCTACGTATGGTTATCCAAAGCTTTCCATACAACCCACTTGAAACTATGCACTATAAGTGAGAAGAAAGAAAACACCCACGCCTTCATCCACAAGTATACTTAATGTTTAATAATAATAGTATAACTTGTAAGAATAATAGAAAAAAGTAAAATAGCAAAGAAATAAAAATAACTAGTAAAATACTTATCCATAAAATGGTTTAAAGACAAATTATACTACAGATCACAGGAACAACAGAAAATATCATTTGTCCAATCTGATTTGTATTAGATTGCCACAAAAAAGGAAAATAAATCATATTTAATAAAATATGTGAGTATACAAATCATGAAGCAAAAACTGAATGTCAAAACCCTTGATCTCAGTCACATTGGCGGGAATTGTGAGCTGCAGTCTCTAGGGCCCCCAGCGAGAGCTCTCTTGCCCCTTTCCCTGGGGAAAAAGAAAATGAAGTAGCTTTCCAGTGACATGACTCCACTGTCAGGAAGTGCTCTGATGAAAGGATGGTGGCAGACCACATAAGAGAGAGCTTCCTAGTAGAAACGAACAACACAAAATGCTCAAAGAAAGAGAGAAAATGGCAGAGGTAACACAATAAACATGTTCTTTGTAAGTAGCACAAAAACAGCATTTGAAAGTTACAGAGTAAATGTCTTCAGATTATTTCATTCTTCCCCCTTCTTTAATTCGGAGGCTTATTCTTGGTTGAATAACAGTTTTACCATCTATTTCAACTTAACAACATTCTTTCTTCTTATTTCCTGATGCAATGGAAAAGGTAACCATCCTCCTGTATATAAAGCCTACTAACCTTTTTGAGCTAAACTTAATCGTGATTCTCTCTCCTCTGTCTTTGAACTCTCCCTCTTGTCTGGAATTTCCCCACAAGATGTTAAACACCACAAATTCTTTAGTCAATTTCACCTATGTCAATGAATTTTCCTTTCTTTTCCTTTTTTCTTCAAGGGAGGCAAAAGTTTTCTGTCCTTTATGTTTTTAAAATATATATATTTATTTTTAATTATTATGAGTATGTATGAGTTGTATATCTTTATAGGATACATGTGATGTTTTGATACAGGCATATAATGTGAATTAATCAAATCATGGTAATTGGGGATCCATCACCTCAGGCATTTAATATTTATTTGTGTCAGGAGCATTACAATTCAACCCTTTTAGTTATTTTAAAGTATACCCAACTTACTGTTGCGTTACAGTCACTTTGTTGTGATATAAAATATTGTTCATTCTAATTATCTAACTATATTTTGTACCCATTAACCATCCCCATTTTATCCCCCCTCCCCGCTACACTTCTCAGATTCTACTGTCATTCTACTCTCTGTCTCCATGAGTTCAATTCTTTTTAATATTTAGCTCTCACATATGAGTGAGAACATGAAAGATTTGTCTTTATGTGCTTGGCTTATTTCACTTAATATAAAGTTCTCCAATTCCATCCATGTTGCTGCAAATGACAGTATTTCATTCTTTTTGTGGCTATATAATATTCCTTTGTGTATTTGTACCACAATCTTTTTATCCATTCATCTGTTGATGGACACTTAGGTTGATTCCATATCTTGGCTATTGTGAGTAGTGCTGCAATAAACATGGAAGTTCAGGTATCTTTTCAATATACTGAATTCTTCTCCTTTGGATATATACCCAGCAGTGGGATAGGTGGGTCATATGGTAGTTCTATTTTTAGTTTTCTGAGGAACCTCCATACTGTTCTCCATAGTGGTTGCACTAATTTACATCCCCACCAACAGTGTACAAGGGTTTCCCTTTCTCCATGTCCTCGCCAGTAGTCATTATTGCCTGTCTTTTGGATAAAAGCCATTTTAACCAGGGCAGGATGATATCTCATTGTAGTTTTGATTTGCATTTCTCTGATGACTAATGATATTGAACATTTTTTCATGTACCTATTGGCCATTTGTATGTCTTCTTTTCAGAAATGTTTATTCAGATCCTTTGCCTATTTTTTAATCAGATTATTTGATTTTTTCCTTATATATTCTAGCTATTAATCCTTTGTCAGATGGGTAGTTTGCAAATATTTTCTCCCATTTGCATTGTGTCTACACTTCATTGATTGTTTCCTTTGCTGTGCAAAAGCTATTTTGCTTAATATGATCCCATTTGCTTAATTTTGTTTCAGTTACCTGTGCTATGGGGTTATTACTCAAGAAGTCCTTGCCCAGACCAATATCCTGAAGTGTTTCCCCAATGTTTTCTTTTAGTAGTGTCATTGTTTCAGGTCTTAGATTTAAGTCTTTAATCCATTTTGATTTTATTTTTGTATATGGTGAGAGATAAGGGTCTAGTCTAGTTTGATTCTTCTGCATGTGGATATTCAGTTTTCCCAGCACCATTTATTGAAGACACTGTACTTTCCCCCCTGCCTGTTCTTGGCACCTTTGTTGAAGAACATGTGAAGAACTCCATGTGTGTGTTTATTTCTGGGTTCTCTATTCTATTCCATTGGTCTATATGTCTGTTTTTATGCCAGCACCATGCTGTTTTGGTTACTATAGCTCTGGAGTATAATTTGAAGTTGTAATGTGATTCCTCCAGTTTTGTTCTTTTTGCTCAAGATGGCTTTGGCTATTCTTAGTCTTTTGTGATTCCATAGAAATTTGGGATTATTTTTTCTATTTCTGTGAAGAATGTCATTGGTAATTTGATAGGGATTGTATTGAATCTGTAGATTGCTTTGGATAGTATAGACATTTTAACAATACTGATTCTTCCAATTCATGAGCATGGAATATTCTTCCTTTTTTTTTTTTTTTTTTGTCCTTTTCAACTTCTTTCATCAATGTTTTATAGTTTTCATTACAGAGAGCTTTCATTTCTTTGGTTAAGTTTATTCCTAGGTATTTTATTTTATTTGTCACTATTGTAAATGGGATTAATTTTTTGGTTTCTTTTTCAGATTGTGTACTGTTGGCATATAGATATGCTACTGATTTTTGGATGTTGAGTTTGTATCCTGCAACTTTACTGAATTTGTTTATCAGTTCTAGCAGTTTCTGGGTGGAGTTTTTAGGTTTCTCTAGATATAAAATCATATCATCTGCAAACAAGGATAATTTGACTTCTTCCTTTCCAATTTGGATGTTCTTTATTTCTTTCTCTTGTCTGACTGCTCTAGCTAGTATTTCCAGTACTATGTCGAATAACAGTGGTGAAAGTGGGCCTCCCTGTCTTGTTCCAGATATTAGGGGAAAGGCTTTCAGTTTTTCCCCATTTATTATGATACTAGCTATGGGTTCGTCATAAATGGCTTTTATTGTGTTGAGGTAAGTTCCTTCTATACCCAGTTTTTTGAAGGTTTTTATCATGAAGAGATGTTAATTTTATCAAATGCTTTTTCAGCATCAATTGAAATGATCATATGGTTTTTGTCCTTCATTCTATTGATATGATGTATCACATTTATTGATTTGCAAATTTTGAACTATCCTTGCATCCCTGGGATGAATCCTGCTTGATTATGATGAATAATCCTTTTAATGTGTTGTTGAATTCTGTTTGCTGGTATTTTGTTGAGGATTTTTGCATCTATGTTCATCAGAGATATTGGCCTATAGTTTTCTTTTTTTTATTGTGCCTTTGTCTGGTTTTGGTATCAGGGTGATTCAGGCCTCAGAATGAGTTTGAAAATATCCCCTCCTCCTTGATTTTTTGGAATAGTTTATGTAGGATTGGTATTAGTAGTTCTTCTTTGCATGCTTGGTAGAATTCAGCAGTGTAACCATCAGGTCCTGGGCTTTTCTTTAATGGCAGACTTTTTATTATTGCTTCTATCTCATTACTTGTGATTGGTTTATTCAGGATTTGGGTTTCTTCCTGGTTCAATCTTGGTAGCTTGCATGTCTCTAGGAATTTATCCATTTCTTCTAGGTTTTCCAATTTATGGGCATATAGTTGCTCACAGTAGTTTCTAATGATCCTTTGGATTTCTGCAGTATCAGTTGTAATGTCTCCTTTTTCATCTCTGGTTTTATTCATTTGGGTCTTCTTTTTTTTCTTAGTCTGGCTAAAGGTGTGTCTATTTTGTTTATGTTTTCAAAAGACCAACTTTTCATTTCATTGATCTTTTATATTTTTTTGTTTCAATTTCATTTATTTCTGCTCTGATCGTTATTATTTCTTTTCTTCTATTAATTTTAGGTATGGTTTACTCTTATTTTTCTAGTTCTTTGAGATGTATTGTGAGGTTGTTTATAAGAAGCTTTTCGACTTTTTTTGCTGTAGGCATTTATGGCTATAAACTTTTCTCTTATTACTGCTTTTGCTGTATCCCATAGGTTTCGGTATATTGTGTTTTCATTTTCATTTATTTTAAGAAATTTTTTAGTTTCCTTCTTAATCTCTTCATTGACACACTGGTCACTCAGGAATATATTGTTTAATTTCCATGTGTTTTTATATTTTCCAATATTCCTCATGTTATTGATTTCTAGCTTTATTCCATTGTGGTCAGAGAAAATACTTGGTATGATTTCAATTTTTTTGAATTACTTGAGACTTGTTTTGTGGCCTAACATATGGTCTGTCCTTGAGAATTATCCATGAGCTAAGGAGAGGAATGTGTATTCTACAGCTGTTGGATGAAACATTCTGTAAATATCTATTAGGTCCATTTGGTCTATAGTGCAGGTTAAGTCTAACGTTTCATTGTCGATTTTCTGTCTGGATAATTTAACCAATGCTGAAAGTGGAGTGTTGAGGTCTCCAGTGATTATTGTATTGGAGTCTATCTCTCTCTATAGCCCTGATAATATTTGCTTTATATATATGGGTGCTCCAGTGTTGACTGCATATGTATTTAGAACTGTTATATCCTCTGGCTGAATTGATTCCTTTATCACTATATAATTACCTTCTTTGTCTCTTTTTTACAATTTTTGTCTTGAAATCTATTTTATCTGATAGAAGCATAGGTACTTCTGCTCTTTTTTGGTTTCCATTTGCATGGAATTTCTTTTTCCATCCTTTTATTTTCAGTCTGTGTGTCTTTATAGGTGAAGTGGGTTTCTTGCAGGCAACACATAGTTGGCTCTTGTTCTTTTATTCATTCAGCCCCTCTGTCTTTCTGTTGGAGAGTGCAGTCCATTCAGATTCAATGTTATTATTGATAGGTAAGGACTTCCTACTGCCACGTTGTCATTTGATTTCTAATTGTTTTGTGGTCCTCTCTTTCTTACTTACTTCCTATCTTCCTTTTTTAAAAGTGATTTTCTTTAGTAGCGTGTTTTAATTTCTTGCTTTTCATTTTTTGTGTATCTGTTGTAGGACTTTTGACTTGAGGTTACCATGAGGCTTGCAAAAAACATTTTACTAATATAACCAATTATTTTAAACATAAGACAACTCTGGTTAAAAACAAACAAGTAAAGAGAAATCTAACAGAGATTCCACCCTTTAACTCCATCCTTTCCTGCTTTTTAACTTTTTGTTTTTCCATCCATATCTTTTTATACTATCTATCTCTCAAAAAGTTGTTGTTAGTTTTGGTATGTTTGTCATTTAGTCTCCCTACTAAAGATATAATTGGTTTATACACCACAATTACAGCAATAGAGTATTCTGTATTTGTGTCTTCACTGTTACCAGTGAGTTGTATACCTTCAGATAATTTCTTATTGTTCATTAATGTCCTTTTCTTTCACACTGAAGAACTCCTTCTAGTATTTCTTCTAGGAAAGGTCTGTTGTCGATGAAACCCCTCAGCTTTTGTTTGTCTGGGAAAGTCTTTATTTCTCCTTGATGTTTGAAGGATATTTTTGCAGGATATAATATTCTAGGGCTAAGGTTTTTTTTCCTTCAGTGCTTTGAATATGTCATGCCACTTTCTCCTGGCCTGCTGTTCGCAGCCTGGTGCACCTGAAGGTGTCTCTTGGCACAATACTGCCCTGGTCTTGCTCCCGACCTCTCCTACTGCCTTTTCTGACTCTCCTTGGTGGTGCCTCATTCTCCCTCCATGCCTTGGTGTGCATCAGGTATGTTCTCTGGTAAGTCTATATATTCTCTCTCTGGATAATGTCACCCATTCTCATGGTTTAAATTACCATCTCTCTTTTCAGATGACTCCCTGAGATATGTGATGACTCAAATATCTACATTTGGGCCCAATCATCTTCTGAGTCTCCAATACTCATATTCATTATCACACAACACCCCTCCACTAAAAATGCCACATGTATGGTATCAACATGTTTGAAAGTAAAATTGTCATCTCTTCCGTGGACCTGCTGTGTTATCTCAATAAATGCCAACCCAGTTCTACAGCTGGCTAAAGGAAAATTCTGAAAGTCATGCTTGACTCATTCTTCTACTCTATATCCAAGCTGGCACCACAGTTCTCCTTGACTATACTTCAATGACTTGCCCCATCCTCTCTCTTCCCACTGCTGCTACCACGGTTCATGCAACCATCATAATCTTTCTGGGTCACTTCAGTGCCCGCTTAAATTATCTCTCTGTCCCCAAACTTGCCCCTCTCCATTTTTAACAATAGATACAACAATCAATTTCCAATACTCATGTACTTGAAATCTCTGAAGATTTTTAACCCTCTTGTCAACTCTCTTCTTCACAATACAGTTGCTTCTCTTGGTTTCCAGAACACAAATTTTCTGGATTATTTTTCCATCTTGCTGACCATGTCATGTTCTTTTCCCCTCCTTTATAACTTTCCTCTCCTTTCAATGGTGCAATATCTTCAAGGGACCATCACTGATCCTATTCTTACTCTACATCCTCTGTCTAGGTGATCACATCTGTTTTTGAGGCTTCTTTTGCCATACATATTTTCTGGGTTGAATTGTGTCCTCCAAGAAGATATGTTGAAATCTTAACCCCCTGTACCTAAGCATATGAACTTATTTGGAAATAGAGTTTTTGCAGGTGTAATCAAGTTAAGATGAGGCCATATGTGATGAGGGTGGACCCTAATCCAATGGCTGGTATCCTTATAAGAAGAGGGAAATTTAGACACAGACACACAGGAAAGACTGCTATGAGCAAGACAGAGACAGAGATTGGAATGATGCACCTACAAGACAAGAACTGACAACCACCAGGAACTAAGAAAGGTCAAGGAAGGATTCTCCTCTAGAACTTTCAGAATGAGTACGGCCCTGCTGACATCTCGATTTTGGACTTCTAGCCTTTAGAACTGGAAGACAATAAATATCTATTGTTTTAAGTCACAAATTTGTGGAATTTGCTACAGCAGCCCTAGAAAACTAATACATATATAATTCCCAAATATATATGGCCTTCCCATAATAGTTTGTCAAGCTTCAGATCTGTATTTCCAATAGTCTAATGAAATAGTCACTAGGAGCCATTTAAATCCCTCAATAATCTTCAAACACTAAAAATCTTGAATTAATTCCAAAACCTCTACTGTATCTTATAATCTCAATCTTAAATAATGATACTACCACCCATCCAGTCTCCCCATATAGAAACCTTTTTGTTCTTCCTAAATTCTGACTCCTCTTTACCCTTCAAATTTAATAGCTCACCTTTATATGAAAACCTGAAATAATTGTCTATTTCTCTCTCTCTCTAGTTCATCTCCTTCCATCTCTTTGGAACCTACACCAATAAGATTTTTGTCTTACCATAGATTTTTTTGCTGGCAATGTTATAAATTACTGACTAGTAAAATCTGACTATATATGGAGGGTATTGTCTCACTGGCAGCTTTCTCATGCAAAGGTTCTTTTACCCCACACAACATACTTCTGTTAGCCTCAGAAAGTGGAGTAGGTACACTACCTTTGTCCTTATTGCCAAGTCTGGCTTTGTTCACTGACAGCATGGGACCTACCAGAACCATGGAAACAAAGTTATCCAAGGTCTCCATTCTAATTGAAAGGGTATATTGACACCATGGTTTCTAATACACCTGTGAACACATACCTCCATCATCTTAACACTCCATATCACATAACAATCACTGCGGGCATAAGAAAAATAGATGAGAAAACTCAACCTTGGGGTTTTCATAATTTGTTGGCAAGGTCACAGTATCTTAAGGCACTCAGCACACATCAATGAGGGCTATTTTTTTTTTTTGGTGCAGTCCAATTTCATTCTATATACTAGGTCTTCGCTGTGGATTCTGCTGTTTACCTACCCAGTATCATTTCCCACCTTCCTCCCTACAAAAATAATGTTTATTTTTGTTTGGAACAACAATATGGTCAATTTTTTTAAAAGCCTATGTTACCAGCCTTCCATACAAATACACTTGACTATGGCACAGTTTTGCCAAGGAAATACAAGGGGAAACCGAGTGGGCATTTTTAGAAAAGTTTTGTCTTTCTTATGTGCATGCCAGTCTATTTCACTTCTTTCCTCTTTTTGCTTCCTTGAACAAAGATAGGAGGCTAGAGACAGAGAAGCCATCCTTAAATGATCATAAGGTCCTGAGTTCATGATGCAGATGGAAGCCACATAACACAGGAAAACCCAGGGGTATGATTGGCCCCATGTGGGCTTTCCGTGATGGGAGGAAAAGAGAACTTAATCTGATAAAACCACTGTCATCAGGTTTCTCCTGTGGCCTTATTTATTAGATTGGGAGCCCCAGGCCAATGGAAAGTTGTAATAGTATCTCACTGGGGAAACAATGGGAAATAAATATTAATCAAAACTGATTTTATTCTAGATTCTTATCACTAATTGGGAGGTCCAGAAGAAATCATGAAACTGAAAACTCCCACAACAACCATTACCCAATTTTACATATATCTCTCACCATCCTTGTGAGGGGGTCCCTGATTCCCACAGAAAGCGTTAATGCTACAGCCAAAGGCTATACTCATGTACTTACTGACATGTCTGTTTCCTCAACAAACCATGAATTTCTTAAGGAGATAATATTGTATGTGTCTTTGAATTTTTTGCAAATAAGTAAGTAATGGGTAAGTGAATGAAAGTATAAATGGATGAATGGATGTTCTATAAAAGCACTGAAGAAAATTAAAATAATGAGACTATCTCAGAATTTGAGAAGTTGTAGATAAAGTAAATTACAAAGACACACCTTTAAAACATTGAATAAGTGTATGGTGATTTAAAATTTCTCCTAATTTTTTTTCTACTTTTATAAATTGAAAGAATTAATAGTGCCAACATCATATACATATGTGCCTATCATTAACAAAGTAAAAAAAATACATAGAAATACCAATGAAGTAAGACAAATAGAAAGACATTTCTGTGGACCTTAGTAACTATTTGAATTCAGTTGTATTTTTAAATCTTAACTGCTACAATTTTAACAGCTTTAACAATATTTGCAGAATTATTCTAAAACAACATATGACTATGTCAGTAACTGAAAATTTCTCGTAAGGAAGACAATTTAGGTTTTGATTGAAATGCACTAGGTGAGTGGTAATCACAGACTGGAAATGCGCATTCATGAAACCACTGAGTACAGCTGCGATGTTACAAATGCACCCTTCATTAATCAAGAGAGACCAGCTGGGAAGCCACCATCTTTTATTAAACTAATTTTGCTGCCCACATATATCAGTCACACAAATCCAAATGACAATATGTGAATCTTATTGTAGCATTATAGAAAATAATATTTTCTTTCTTCTCACTATTTTAAAAATAGGAATTATTGCCTCTTAATGTCCAGAATTTCTTTACAAACACAAAATGTATTTTCTATGAAATGTCTAAGCTGTCACACAAAACTAACTATATTCATATTTTGTCAATTAAAGAAAAAGTTAAGAGAAAATATTTAAGAAAAATAAATCTAATCTACAATATCTAACACACTGAAAAAAGAAGAGATCTTGAGGTCAGACAGACCTGAGTTCTAGCATCAATTGTGTGTGCTCAGAGAGTTACATCTATGAGCTTCATTCATTTATAAAAGGGAAAGATTCTAAGGGTTAAGAGTTAATTAATATACAGTGCTTAAAACAGTACCTAATCCATGAATAAATTAAAGCTATCATTATTAGTAATTATTGTTAAAAGTAGTTATGTTGACCTAACTACATCTATGAAATATTTTTAAAGCAAATTTTTCTATTCTATAGTAAATATGAACATTAAGTAAATAGAGGCATGGACAGTTTGATGATATAACTTACTTTTCTACCTAAATTGTAGCTTCATGGTTGTGGTCTCATTTTGGTGCCCAACACTTAGGCTCTGACCAAAACAATTAGACATATTACTTATGCTTATAGTAAAAAATATGAATTTAACTTTGTGAGACTTTAAACATTTTAGGAACTTTCCCTGGGAATATTTAATTATGAGAAAGTGGCCCAAAGACAAATACTTTCTTTTAAAACCATCAGATATATTTTATATAATTAGGATTGAAAATTTAGGCACTGGATTTTGATTGAGCTCATAGCATAAATACATGGTTAACAGTTCTTACCCTGGTTAATAACATTATAGTATTACCAAAGGATGTACTCAACTTTTTGGAAAGATTTCTCAAACTCAGCATTGTTGACATTTGGACTGGAGAATGCTTTGTCATGTGAGGCTGTCTTGTACATTTCAGGGTGTTCAGCAGCATCCCTGGCCCCTACCCATGAGTTACCAGTACCACATCCAGTTGGGACAACTAAAAATGTTTCTAGACATTTCCAAGTGTCCCCTGAGAGGCAAAATCAATCGCTATCCGTTGAGATCCACTGTTCAGAGTGATGGAATGACGGGAAGATGAGACTACATACGGTATGGCTGAGCTCTTCTGATAACTTGCTGTCAGCTTTGTGGCCTTGGGTAAAGGGACTCCACCATTCCGAGCCTTATTTTTCCCATATACATAGTCAGGAAATTAGAGTAGATAATCTTGAAATTTTATCTTACAAAAACATTAAGTGTCTTAAAAGCTCTCTCTCACTCACCCCCTTCCCACCCACCCCGACTTCTGTTACAGGGAGGCAGTCTTACAATGTTATAACTAATTTTTCAAAGTAACTTCCACTCCATGATTACCACATACACAGAAACGAAAAAAAAAAAGCTTCCCTTTGATTCATCTATAATAAATCAATAAGGCTAAGCACTGTTTTTCCTCAAAAGAACTCAACACTCACTGTAATGATGAAAAGTGCTTTTACCACTCAGGAACTATATTAAATTACAATTCAATTTGGCCTCACTTAAGGAAAGACTGTCTACACACTTACAATGTAGAATATAACTTAACAAAAACATTAATTTTAGTAAGTTGATTTGGAAAACATATCTCATTTCCAAATCTTTAAACTATAACCATTTGGACAGCCCTTGCTAAATAATCACTTCCAAGACAGAACTAATCCTCCTCTACGCATAATTGTTCTGATTAATGTAAATAAATATTCTTGGCAGCAATATTAAACTATTACTTGTTAGGGCTTGTGGATGAATTTCTCCACATGGCATGAGTTCTCTTTTACTCTCTTGGAAGTGCACTGTTTTTTTTCTAGTCTCTCCTTTTGAATTCCTACAAAAAAGTATAACACCCCGTGAAAGAAAAAACAGTCATTTCCTGATATCATAAGTGGTTGTTATTTTGTGGTCATATATTCCAGTTATAAACAAAACACAATACAAGTTCCCCAAATAAAAACATGCTATAGCATAATCTACTGCTTTAAAGAAAATTTGAACCACATCCTAAGAGATCTAGGTTTATTCTTGACTCTAAAATGTTGCCTATATTAGACCATGTAATGAACTTTACTAAAGGAGAATTTGGGAAGTAAAAATGTATATATGTAGAAATTATTATTTTTCTTATATTATATGAATCAATATAATGGTTTAATGGCAAAACATACTCTTTAATAAAAACAATATCAAGTTTGCCATAAAGTATGAATTCTGAAAATACTGCATTTGATTAGCCTTTAAATTGTTCGTAACATGTGTTGTTATTACAACATTAACCAGGTTTGGAATCTCTTAATAAATACTAAAAGTTTAGAGTATATTCAAGGTAAACCAATGCTGTTCAAGAATTTAAAAATTCTTATTATGAGATGGGGGAAAAAAATCATAATTTAACCAAGCACCACTAGAATTGTTATAAAATTTCCTTTTGAGAAAGAGTAAAACATAGAATTTAGTCTTGAGTATCAATTTTTAAACATGAGACAAGGAATTTCAAAAAACTTATAATAGTTATCAGCAGATTTCAGTTAAATATAATGGGCTCCACATAGTATATGTTTTCCTGTTCTCATATCCTATTTCACATAACATGAAAGTATTACTGTTATTTTAAAAATAAACCCATAACAGTGCTGAAATCAAGAAAGAGTACTTATATCAGACAAGATATTTTTGGAAATTTCTAAACACTAAAAGTATACTGGAGAAGATGACAGGGAAAACAAAGCAGGAGAAACTACAACACACAACATCTAAAAGAGAAGGCTGCTGCAAAGGCAAAAGTCAATCTTCCCAGAGCACCTGGGAGAAAATACAAGCGCAGCAAAACCCCAAACCAATGTGGTATTTACCATCAGGATTATCAGTGTGCTATCTACCTGACCACAGGGTTTGTGATCCATCTTCACCACTCAGACACACAGCAACTGCTTAGAAGACAGAGTATGATGCCTAAAAAAGCGACATTTAGACAAAGCAGAGCATGGCTCTGAGGAAGGTTCCTAACGTGAGCACAAGGGATAGGGAAAGACATATAAGAAAGCTTTACGAAATGTCAAGACTACAAGAAATACTGAAGAATACATAGTGAAACACACTAAAGGAATCCACTCAAAAATAAAAGACTTTCTTAACTTTTAGATTAGGGACATCTAGAACCTGGTTACCTGTTCTCTACCCACATACCACAACGGGAAACCTGCCTGACAACAGAATTTGCCTCCTTCACAAACCCTTTGTCCATTCCAGGGCCAGGTCTGCTGGGTAAGTAAATGTACCCATTGCACAAACCTCCACTGGGCACCAGTTACCTCACCTGGAAAGTGAGGCCAATATGCTGTTGAAAGGATAATTCTGAATCTGCAAAATAGAATCCAGAGTCTGGTACATAGTAAGCACTCATTAAATGGAAGGAACAATAATAATAGTAACAATAATAATAGTAATTCAATTATACTGAAAAATAAAGTCCTCACATACAGGTGAATTCTTGGTTTTTCATGCTAATTAATCAACCTGTAATTATAATACAGTCCTTGTCTTTTAGAAACAATGTTGAATATTTTTACTATATTATGAAAGTCGTGATTTGCATACTACTCCAAACATGAAAGAGTGAATGATTCTTTTTATTCTAAACATTTAAAAGGAACAAATTTCCCTCAGGATTTTATTTAATTCTGGTTAATCAATACTGATTAATTCAATTCTCTTTTATTTCCAACTATTGGAAATTAGAGAGTTAAAATGGCATCTCTGAAGAGTGGGAAAGAAATATACCTCTGGTTCAGATCAAGAATGACTGAGAATATTAAAACTCTAATGGAAAAGCAAAGGATATGCAAAAACATCCATTTAGATTTAAAAAAAGGTAGTACCATTAGCTAATTAAATAAAGGCACTAATATTTCCATTGCGTATCTCCCCTTACCCAGACATAACTTCTATTAACTTTAAAAACTTGTAGGAGAGAAGAGAAAAAGAAATCAAGGTTCATATTTTTAAAATATATTTTTAAAGATGATTTAATTTCAGTTTGTTTCCACACAATAAAGACATAGAGATATAGATGTTGATTTTCTTCATGAATTTTAAAATGCACTAAATCAATAAAAATTAAAACTTTTTGGTGATAAGCCAAATAAAAATGTATAATTTCATCTAAATTCTAGAAGTAACAAAACAAAAATATGCTAAAATTGGGACTATAAATGTCATTAAACATCTTTCCAAAAGACTTCAATGATGAGAGTACATTTGGTAAGATAGCAGAAGAAGAGGCTACAATTGTTACTTCAAATAGAAATTGCATTCTTGAAATCAGACAAAATTTAACTTTCTGGTTAAGTGATAGAAATTGTTACTTCAGTATTTACAATCTTTACCTATTGATTTCTAGAAGCCCTCAAAAACACTTCACTATTATTCTACTTATAATGTATCTTAGATCTTAAAAATTGAAATTAATGTGTATTATCACTTTAATTAAAATAATCGAAAAGGGCTCAGCAATACACATTGTTATAAAAACTTCAAAAATACTTATAACCCAATGCTTTTGTCTTCAATTTATTCTCCAAATTATTAGACAAGCCAACCTCAGATAAGCTCTAGGCAATTTTAAAAAACAAAATAATAATAATATTTTAATATTTTGACAGCATAGTCAAAATTAACCTAAGAAATTATTTATCACATTGACTTTCAAAACATTGTAATGGAGTACTTTCTTATAAGAATTTTGAAAACTATATATTACACAGAAGTTATGTATGTCAAAAGTGAAACTTCTCCCGTTAATGCTTGGAGGAGAGCTTGGATACCTGCCCACTTGGAAACTCTCCTCACATCTAATTTCCTCCAACAATGGCCCTTGGAGATCATCCATAGACTCCCCAGACCCTAAAGAGCTCTTTGGAAAACAACTAATATAATAAAATCATTATTATACAGAAATCTTGACTTTGGCAAGGAAATATTCTATGTCCAAATTTCTTTCTGTCCACCCACTTATTCTTCTCTTATTAATTTTCTGAGAACTTAAATATGTTTTTGTCTAAAATGAATATTTATTACATAAATCATAGATGTTTATTTTAAAGAGATCAGAAAATATAAATTAGCACAAAGACAACTACCACTCATAGTCTCCATGATCAACTAGTAATGAAGGCATTTTGTCTTGTACCTTTCATGAAATTGTTAGCTAATTACTACAGATGATACCTACACAGAGAGATAAGTTATGCTTATCTATGCATATCAGTTGCAAGATGCACTTATCCTGTATACCTAAAACTTTTACTGACATGGTAGGGTTTTTCCATCACCCTTGGTAGGGCATGTGTCTTAGCAAGGCCTCCAATGTACTAGCCACCTCTTGCTTACCTGGTATGATTACCATTATGTTATTGTTCTGACACTGATTCAGGTCTCTGCAGACCATAGTTTGACAGAGGATGGATGAGTTAACACAGACCTTTGCTAAGACCATACATTCCAAGTGAATGTAAAATGTTTCTGATTCAAGTAACATCAGTGAAAACGGTAGAGCAGGGAACACTGGGGCCCAGAAACACTGAAAAGCTTGTTAAAACTGTCAGAATCCCTGCTTATTGGAATGCTCAACATCATTAGTCATTAGGAAATGCAAATTGAAGCAAAAATAAGATACCACTTCATATCCACTAGGATGGCTATAATTAAAAAAAAAACATAATAACAAATGTTGGTGAGGATGTGGAAGTAATGGAGTACTCATATGTTGCTGGTAGGCATGTAAAATGGTACAGCTGCTTTGGAAAATAGTCTGGCAGTTCCCCGCAAAGTGAAATTGTATTGAAATAAAAACATACATCCATAGCAAAAACTCGTGCACAAATATGTATAGCAGCATTATTCATTAGGTTGGGGAAACAACCCAATGTCCAACAACTGACGAATGGGATAAACAAATTGTGGTATATCATACGATGGAATATAATTCAGCAATAAAAAGGAATAAAGTATTGATACATGCTACAACATTAAAGAAGTTTGAAAACATTGTAAGTGAAAGAAGTCACTCAAAAAAGACAACATATTGTATGATTTCATTTATATGAAATTGTATTTATATGAAATGTCCTGAATGGCAAATATAGAAACAGGAAATAGATTATTGTTTGCCTACAGTTGAGGTTGCAGGGAAGTGGGGAGTGATTGCTAATGGGTGCAGGGTTTCTGTCTTGGTTTTCTTTTATCTTAGCTGATAAAAATGTTCTAAAACCGATTGTGATGATAGTTGTACAACTCTGTGATTGTACTAAAACCATTGAATTGTACATTTTAAAGGGGTGAATTATATGGCATGTGAGTTATATCTCAGTAAAAGTTTTCATTTGAAAATACAGCTCATGTATGAGGCAGCAAGATTGCCTAAGTTTTCAGAGCTCCTTATAATCAATAGCAAGGCTCTGTAGAGTTATTAATATAACTCATCTCTACAGCTAGCTATATTTTTTAGTGCTTTTTTCCTTCCTTCACTGCATGATTTCCTGCTTCTCTATTTTAGTGATCTCCAAACATTTTTGATTATACAATCATTATCAAATCATGTTTATAATAGTATGAATTCACAATATAAGTTAATGTACTATATTGATTTATAAAGTATATTCATGTACTACTGTGCCAATATGTGATACATATTTTTGAATTGCCATGAAAATACAAATTTAAGAAAAGTGAGATTTTAAAATAGAAATAAATTTTTATTATTTCCTTTATACTTTCCAATTGTCTTAAGCAATCCTGCCACATAGTATGTGGAAAAGATAATTCCCAGCATGTACTGCTACTAGATTTCCTACAGTCATATTCCCTTACAATTTTTTTCTTATGAGGACTATGCATTTCATAAATTCCTGCTGCACTGCCAGCCCACACACCCCTGTAAAGACATTTTTTGTGTATACACAAAAATTTCCTGCCAGAGTAAATTTTTGGCATTTTTGTTCTTTGTTTACCAAGGTACTGGGGGATGAGGGCAAGGCATTTGGGAAGCTTTGTCATCCTCATAGAAAACAGCTGACAAAGACTGCCCAGTTCTATGAGGGGTGTGTGTCATTAAACAGGAATGCATAATATTCTTACTATTATTCAAAATAACCTGTATCCAAATTTAGGATAAGTCAGGTACTGAAGGCTCATTTTTCACATACCCACCCCATCTACTTTATAATGGTAAATTCTTCAAAATATTGCCACTAGGTTTTCTCAGTTTTTGTTCTGGTGTTGCCTTGAGTTTTCTCCTTTTTATCACTGGAGTGAGAAATTTGGAAAGGATGCATTGAAGGCTATCACTAGAAATTGTTTTGACCAGGAGTCATAACTATTTCTTTATAGTTATGCTTCCCCATTCTGAATTCCTTCAGAGCAGTTCCCATGCCCTGTTCTCCTTTCCATCCCGTTCCCAGCACATTAGTTTGGTAAGTATTTGATTTTCAATAAACATACTTTGAATAAGCATATGATTTATTCAATCATTTAGGCATTAGGGATTTGGATATTTTTTAACATAAACATATTTCTATTAATTCAGTGACTTTGGGGAAAATTTCTCAAGTCAATGTGATTTGGTCTTTGTAAAAAAAAAAAAAAAAGAAAAGAAAAGGTTTGGCCTGATGGTTTTCATAATCCTGTTCATCTCCGAATCAGCAATGTCTGGTGAGATAGCAAACTAAACCTGGGTACACTTTACACCAAATGGCGTGGAGGCTACTCAATTATAAACACAATATTGTCAGAGGTAAGAGAAAGCATTCCTGGCAATCAGATTTATACAGAAATGGTAGATATCCAATATGCACTCATAAAGAGTAAACTGGTTGATGAAAAAGAAATGATCAATCTTAGAAAAAGCTGGACAATCTTATATTTGGAAATTTCATCAAGAAACTTTCTGTGCTGGCACAGAAACCAGTAACTTTCTCCATTAATTAAAAGAAATATGCTAAGACAGTTAGGAATATGGGGAGGGGGAAAGTTTACTGTCTTCAAGAGTCCCAAGTAAATCAAACTGTCATAAAGTTCTTCTTCCACTATTAGATTGCAGGTGTTAGTCTTGGGTTATGTCTCTCATTTCCTTGCCTGAAAGTGCAACCTCATTTTTTAAATGTATGGATCAGTTGTTTAATTAATACCCTTATGCAAGTTCTGTAGTTTCTAAACTAATTTGTAATCTAGTACCTCTAACATGCCAGCAAGTGATAACTTAGTAATGAGAATTTTCCTTTTAAAGATCAAAGAAATGTTTTCATTTAATTTATTGCCATATGCCTATCAACCTTGAATCTTTCTTTTGTCCCTTGAGTATCAAACAATTGCAATAACTGTGTTTGACATATTTAGGAAACTGTTCTTAGTTTCTGTTTGTTTACTTCCAAGCAAGGCACTCTTAGAGTTACTCTTTAATTTGCTTAGTTTGAGGCACATAACATTGTGAGTCCTTTATTTGGATACTTTATAATTTACACAAACTTTAAAATTCTATACGACATAAAATAGTTTTCTTTATATGACAGCATGGTGATATAAATACCCCCTCAAGCTTTCATTCCTACCAATGAAAAGGTTTTAAGTAGCTACAATTTTTAAAAAATGAAACAAAATAAGAAAAAAAAAATAAGTGTTTTTGCTGAACTGTAAAGAAATTAAGAAGTATTAGGGCAAAGATGAAGTGAGAGTTAGAAATTAAGGAGAGAAAAATAGTGCTAAAGTCAGCTTTCATCATGAGAATATTTGCCTAAAATTGGTAACTTTGATCCTCCACTTTGAGGATTGCTCAGGGCACAGGAGAGAGGAAAGAAAGCCTGGAAACTGACAAGGTGAGGCTCCAATAGCACAGACCCTCATATAAAACTGGAACTCCAAAACATCCATAACTGCAGGATAAAAGTCGATGATCAACTAACCTGCTGAGCAGAAAGACATCAGCCAAGACATTTGCCCGTCTTGAGCTTGTATTAAATGTTTAAGGGGGAAATATTCTCTGAAAATCTGGAAACACAAGCTAGACCTTTAGGAGTTTGCAGCTCTACTTCATGCTACCTGCTTAGCCTAAAAATTCTCAGCAAATTTATTTTTGAATAGTTCTGAGCTGAAAGTTCACCCATGAAACTGATGGAAATAAATTCAGCCAAGATCTCAAAACAGTTGCTACCAATCAAGTTCCTGGGAAAATGATCTGCATACAGACACGCACGTACACAGAGCACAACACACGAGTACTGCATGGGATGTAACGAGTGAAATGAAGGAGAAAAAGTAGAGAGTATATCAAACTACAAAGACTTTATGTATTAGAATTATTTGACACAGACCAAAAAGAATTATTTTCAATGTGTATCAATGTCTCAGTTTTTAAGCAAAGACAAATTCTAAATATAAAAACTAAATTGAAATTTTAAAAATTCACTGGAAGTTGTTAATGAGCAGGTTATACTCAGCTGGGGTTACAATTAATGAACTTGAAGACAGAAGCCAAAGAAAAATCCAGAATATACTCCACAGATAAAAAAGATGGAGACTATGAAATAGAGATTAGGAAATATACAGGATGATGCAGAAATATAAAATATATATCTAATCATAATTCCCGAAAAAGGACACAGAAAGAATGGGGAGAAGAAATAATCAAAAATATATTATAATAGAATTAGAGTATCATCACTCTCCATATCAATAACTAATAATGAATTCAGGAAATAGTTGTCAGTGGCTACTAACCTCACATAATGAGAGTGATGCAATTTTTACACATCTTCTGATAGAAGTACCAACACTTCTTTCTCGTATAGTATTCTTGACAAAAAACAACAACAACAACAAAACCCTAAATCAGATCAAACCTCTAAAGCTAGCATTAAGTTTATAAGAAACACAAAGAAGAGAAGAAATTAAGTTCTATACTTGTTATAACAATAAATAAATTTCAAGGGAAAAGAGAGATCTATACATTAGATTTAAAAAGACACTACATATATCAACCAAATACAATGTATGGATCTTATCTAAACCTATTTCTAACTGAAAAACTTAAAAATGACCTCACATATAATAAAAAGGAATTTGGCACTATCTAGCAAAATTAAATATACCTGCTAGTTTTTCATGTAGCGGTACTGCCACAGAAATATATACCAAAAGTAAACTAATGAAAAGACAAAAAGTACATATAACAAAACCACTAATTGCAAGAATAATTGAAAAAGAGTACATCAGAAATAGCACAAATATCTGTCAATATTAGAATGAATGAATAAATAGTAACATACCAACACAACAAAGTAACGTCCAGTTGTAGAAAGGAATGAAGTATATTTCCATACATGACAATAAAGTGATATCTAGAATACAGAGTGGAAAAAAACCCAAAAAACAGAAAAGAAAGTATGGTATACTATAATTTCTTTAGGAAAGACAATACATGAATATATATACATATACAAATATGTATAGTATATAGTTTAATATATTTTATGTATAATGTATTAAAACAAATTGATATAATATTTAAAGAGAAGGTATACAATTTTGCAAATGTTTTTTCTCTTGAGCACAAGCAAAGTTTCAATTTTATTTTGGATAAATTTTATCTGCTCTTTACCACGTGTGAAGTAAACTAACTTGTTGGATGCTTCCGGACATATTAAATTAACTTTCCCTTTCTCCTGGGCTCCTCTCCCTTGTCACTAGTATTTCACTCTGACTCATTGTTATAAATTTTGGAGTGTAAATTATTTACAGCTGTGGACATCCTCCAACAGAAGAAACTCAATCTGATTCCTTTGTCTTGACATTTTTTTTCTAGTTTTGAAGAGGTTACTTGCAAGAATGAAAATATATCCCTTTGGAAGAAATCCTTATAGCTAATGATGTGTTATGAGTGCACGCTGATACTGGCTCAGCCTGTTTCTTCACCTTTCAACTTTTCTTTTACAGTCCACTTTTTATGGTTCAAGTCCCAGGAATCAAAACTTTGTAAAATTCATTTGCCCTTTTTCTACTTATCAGAAAGCTTTAACTCCCTTTTACAGACTCGTACCGATTTGCTGGCTCCCTCTCTCTTTTCATATTGTTCATCTCCTTCGTATTCTTTCTCCCTGAAATTTTTTCTGTTAAACTATAGAGACCTCTGGGAATGTGTGCCAGCTAACTCTCCCAAAGAAAATACTAAAGCTATTCTTTTAATTAGTCTGTTTAGAATAGTGGAGGGAAATCTGGCTATACTCCATTGTTAACATTCCTTCTTTCCCTGGGCTAGACAAATTATTTCTAAATCTCAATTTGCAAATAAACATGAAACCAATATTTTGATTATTATACCATTTATCAAGAGATAGTATATATCAATGAATAATTTTTTAAACTTGTTAAATAGTTCAGCTCTATTTTACAAAATTAAGAACTAAAATTATCCGGTTTCTTAGGAGTAGAGATTTTGCTCAAGCTGTAAAGTTCAAAGCAAAATGGAAAGTTGGCCATAGAGCTTATAGAGAGAGCCAAGCCAGACAGTTTGGGTCAAAAAGTAAAAATTTCACCCAGGCTTAAATATTAGAAGTTATTCACAGCTGCAGATAATTTGTACTCTACAAGTTCTAAGAATATGGTGCTGAGTATGATTTTGTCCTAATTATCTGGTTTGGCTGCCTACACTACCAGGTTTTCAGGATTATTTCCAACTTTCCATTTCACCTTGTGCTGGCAATAAAACAAGATTGCAGTAAAATAAACTCATTTGAGTGGACAAATCTTCATTCTGTTGAATGGTACTAGATTGTGTAGAAGGCCCTGGCAAGCTCTGATGTTGATCAACAATCCAAGGTGTTCAAACTTGGGGTTGAGAACTCTTGGATCTTTGGCTGATACCATGGGAGAAGAATATGATTCTGCTCTTCATTATATTTGACTCTGCACGCTGTTACATTTATCACTCACCTTGAAAATGTATAGACCTGGAACAGTAAATATTAAAAACTGCATGATAAAACAATAATTCTAAAACATTTTGAAACAGAAGATACATATTTACCTCAAGACACTCTGACCAGACGTTTAAGAACTAAGCATCTTGAGAATCCTTATTTCCAAAAAATGTGTATGTGTGTTTGTATTTCAGAGTAACAACTCATATGTGCACCTGTGCACAAGGTAATGTCCCTCTCTTCTTATAAATAAACTCAACTTCTAAATGACCTCCATTTTGATTCCTATTTTCACTGATAGTAGAAAGCTCCTATTTTTCCCCAATTCAAGATAACTCAATCACAGGTTGAAAATTGATATTCTGTAGGTAGATGTCCAAATGTATTCACAGGCACATGTCTCCACATTCTCAAAGCCCGTGCTCTCTTGACCTCACCCCTTCTTGTTTACAGAGCAAGTGATCCCAAGATTTCTCCAAACCTTCTTATCCTTTCCTTTTTTTATAAGGAAACCCCAGGCAGCGAGGTAAGGTGAGGTAGTCAGGTAGGTTAGTGTGATTTGTAGTCATCCTGAGATGAAGAGATAAGCACTGAATATCTGGGCCATGTTCAGTCATTGTTATTTTGTGCCCAGACATATTACATCCTTGATGATTTTACGTGTTTAGAAGTAATATCTGCCACAGGTATCAACAGTCCCTCTATGGCTTCTCATCTTGACTTTTCATGTATTCTACACTTTCTCATTCTGACCCAAGGTATCCTCTAAGGACTTCCTTTCCCCTTGGCGAGTCTTGGGAACTCTTGGCTACTTTGACCACACCACCCTGGAGCATATCAAATTCTATGAGGCTAACTGCAGGGCCATTTGCCTAAACACCACCACTCAGACACTGATAATTTAAACAGATTTTACATTTTTGTTTTTTCTGGGTTTTTTTTGTGTATTGCATTCTGGAAAGCCAGGCACAAGATCCCAAATCTGAGAATCCCCCAAATCTATCACCTTTCCACTCAAAGGCCTCCTTACCCTACCAGCATTAATATAAATCTAGGTCCCCTCGGAACCACCTCTTCTTACCTACTGACTGAACTTTTCTTTCTCTCATGGTAAAGCAACAAGTATTTTACAACATCAAATATTCTTCCATTAGTAGTGTAGAACTCTATGCTTGGTACTCTGGGCTTGGCTCTTAATTTTTAAAACTCAGCTTGTTAAATTCACAGAAAATTCTTTCTGCTTTCTACAAAGCCTCATCCTTATATATCAAGATATAATATTTGGCTTTCCAAATGTCAACACAACTTTGTATTTTAAAAAAATCCTTGCAAAATTACATAGACTTCCTTGTAATAAAATTTATCAGCCATTCCCTTAAAAGCAATGTACACAGGCAAAAAATCACTTTCAACTAAATAGTGGGGAAAGAATTGCAGTAAAAGGAATTATCAAAAATCTTCTAGATTTTGTAGGGCAGAATAGGATATAGTTTAGTTTTTGTGATAGGTTGAGTTATTAGTCACAATTCTATGCTCCCCTATAGTACCAGTATGCATGCACAACCTTGCCTTGGCCTCATCAAGGCAGAGTACATTTCCCCAATTCAATAATGATGGGTTTCACCATGCAACTTGCCTTGTCCAGTGGAATATAGGCAGAAGTAGTACCCTGTTGTTTCTAAGCCTCAGTCTTAAGAGACATGAGATACTCTTACCCTAGGTCAACTGACCCCCAGCTGATACACAGATACATAATAAATAAATAAATACTAATTGTTGTATGCCACTGAGATTTTGTGGTGTTTGTTAGGCAGCAGTAGCTGACTGACACTAGTTGGAATAGAGAAATATGGATTTTGTTTTTCTTAGTGGTGATTTAAAAGCAAAATAAAATTGAAGAAATCATGTTTTTTTCAAACAAAAGGTTTCTTGCCTCTTGGTAAAATAATCCCATAGTTTCTCAAAGGAGTACTGTGGAGCCACTATAGTCATCGGGTCAAATCTTCCATTAAATGCAGAAATGTCCTTTAAATGCCTGGCAAGGTTCCTATGGTCCCTGTTTCCAACATCTAATCCAAGCTATCACCCTTTGCCACCTGGACTAATGATAGCCCTTACACCCACTTCCTGGTATGCATTCTTCCTGCAACCTACTCCTTTCTAGTCTGTTCCTCATACTAATATTTTCAATTCAAATATGACCATTTTGCTCCACAGCTTAAAATGCTTCAATGTTTTCTCATTCATTTTGGAGAAAGATCGAAAAGTTCAACATGTCCTATAAGGATCTGCATAATCTGGCCCCATTCTCTTTCCAGCCTCAGTTCCGGACCTCAGCATAGCTCTGTGCATTCCAGCCATAACAATTACTTTCAGTTCTTCGAACAGATCTTGCTTCTTTTTAACTCACAGCCTTCACTTACCACTAGTCACAGTGACGGTCTTCTTGCCTACCTGCCAGTGAGTTCTGAAATCCCATCTCCAGAGTCTGTTTTCCAGCGCCAACTTCTTAGTCTGGATTCTTGTTGAAATCAGATCCTGAAACAAGCGTTTGGGTGTGGGTAGGTTATCTAGGGATCATTCCAGAAACAAGAGTAGGGGTAGGCTCGGGGCAGCATCTACTGTCCCTGTGACAATAGAACCCATCTGTCTTCGCTCGTTTAAGAGTAGACCTTAGTTTATGATTGAATTAATAATTCCTTTTATGCAATGGGAAATCAATGACTTTATTTTCTAATGGCTTTCTTGTCAGACTGTAAATTACTATAGAGTTCCATTAGAGTATGGATTCATAATGCTATCCATTATGTGATTACCAGTTGCAATAAATTAACCTGATAGTTTAAATTTCATATTGATGATTGACAAGCCACAAAAAGATTCAGAAAAATGTCAGCCCCTAAAATAATTGCTTATCTAAGTACTATCATTTTTACTTTGGTTTATTCTTAAACTATACACAACTATAATAATAATGACTTGAAATGCCAGAATTAATCCTTGCTTCAATATACGTGAGATAAATAAGCAACGATTTCAAAAATATTTGAACATATTTGTCATAAATGATTTCTCTTTTACCAAAATACATTTTACTAAAATGTATTTTGTGAAGAATAAATTCGAATATATTTAATGTCAATATTGATAAACTTTTGTTTAAAATTTTAAATGACTGTAAATAACTATTATGACACTACTCTTTGAAAATCATACAATAATTATTTGAATGAGCTTTTCAGAAAATTATGATGACCTTTTAATACTTCTAAAAATCATAATAAACATAATTTTTATGAGGTACTAGACTCATGCATGTAGTTACTTTAGTCATTACATGGGCATACCAGTGTCTTAATCAGTTTTGGCTGCTATAACAGAGTACCATCGTCTGGGTGGCTTAAACAACAAACATTTATTTCTCACAGTTCTGGAGTCTAGACGACTGAGAACAAGGTGCTGGTGGATTCCGTTCTTGACGAGGGTTCTCTTCTCCTGGCTTGCAGATAGCAGCCTGTTGGCTGTATCCTCACATAGCCCAGAAGGAAAGCCCTGGTGTCCTCTTATACCAGCACTAACCCCATTATGGGGGCTCCCTTCTTATGACCTCATTTGAAATTATTATCTCCCAAAGGCCTCACCTACCAATACCACCGCATATTAGGAGTTAGAGCTTCAACATATGAGTTTTGGGAAGACACAAACATTTAGTCCATAAGACTACAACGAAAAGAACTTTTTACCTTCAACAAATTAACAGCAAAACAGAAACAGAACGCAAAATTTTACATAATAATAGATTTTAGCCTAGTAAGGATTTTACCCAACTAGTAAGAGAAGACAGTCTTGAAAATTATTTCAAGGAGCATATTACATTTCTGTTTCTATAATTTTATCTAACATAATGTGGATTTCAACTTAATATCTCAGGGTTTTACCATTCTTATCCATGAAAGAGAAAAAACAGCATTTATCTCTACCTATCCAATCAGTATTATGTAGAATAATAAAGCAATGTGTGTATTAGATTTTACAAAAGAACAAATATAAAAGTTCAAAATATTATCATTTTCTTTTGTTTGAATTCTCAAACCCATCATTTTGCTGTATATCTGAGCTATCACCCCTTGACTAACCATTCCCATGAACATGTCAGTTTCTATTGAGGCCCCCATGACATACCAGTCAGACTCATACCTTTAGAATTCTTTGGAAATATATTTCTCGGCTGGCAAAACAAAGTATCCAAAATGAAAAAATAAGGAAAGGAGGCACCACAAATTACTCTGACTCAGAACAGCACTTGGAAGTTCGTGTGCTGTGTGATCTGCTGCCAGTTACTTCAGATCTGAAACGCAGCACCTCATTAAGGGCTAAAGAAATGATTTTCTATGGATTTTGGTGGACCAGGTATAAAGAACACTTAAACTCTGTCCACCCATTGCCAACCCATTGTCCTCATCTACACTGGATGTGGGTAAGAATTTCAACCTCTTAAAGCTATACATTCCTCAAGAATTTTTGCAAAGATTAACTAAAAACTGGAAGACTTTGTTCTTACGGAATCATGCGTGTACACATCACTTAGTCAGATGCAAGATATGTTACTTTGCTCAAATTTGAGTAATGTAGTCCTCACCATACTTCTATTATACATTATCTTTTCTGCAGATGACCATAGAACCAGAAGTGGCTTTATAATCTTGTTCCTCTGTCCTAGGAGTTATTTAACTACCCATCACTATTTTATTGCATTATTTTAAGAAAATAGAAAGATAAATTTGATATTTAAAAATAACCTTATACATTGTAAAAACAGGAATCAAAATAATTGGCTCCTCAAACTGCTGCCTAAATATATCTATGATTAATTCTTATTTCTGATGAGTAAATTTTTTTTAAAACTTTTTTAAAGCAAAATGTCATCCTATCCACTCTTCAGGTTTTTTGTTAACCAGCTGAAACTGCTATGTTCTTAATAAATAGAGCATTCCATATAGTAGTTACATATGTACACCTCATTAGCAACAATGAGAGTCACACATGTGCATCAGCTGGGACTAGAAAACTGAAAAACAGATAAAGTATTAGTTACATCAGAATAAGTCTAAGAATCATATATGTTATATAAATGATAGTTAATAGAACATTAATGACCCTGACCATGAATCATCACGACACATATGTTTTTTTCCACTTTTTCCAAAGTTAATTAATTTTCCGTCTTGCTAAATGTCACTGATGTATATAATGGTATTAGTAAATGCACAAAATGACTCTAAAAGGAAATAGATTATGTAAATTTAAAAATTACTATAGTGCTCTTGGCTTGAGTTTATTTTTTCATTGTCATTCTCAAACAGATTTTAGGGTAGAAAGTGTTGAGGGATATTTTCAAATTTACTTATAATAAATTATTTACCCCAAAACAATAATAAATATAAGGCAAATATTTTTTCATAAACATTTGGAAGATAAAGTTATGAGAGATATGTTGGCCTTCTTTATAAGAGTCTTTACAAATAATTGAGAATTTCCTATCTTGGTGCCTTATGTAACTAAGTAGTTTGAAGGGTTTTGTTTGTTTGTTTTATGTTTTTATTTTTATGATAAATGGCTATTATGGAATAAAGAACTTTGGAATTTTAATCAGAGTACAATTTGACTCTGCTATATACTAATTGGTAACCTTGAAATATGAGCTATCATCTCTGAGCCTAAGTTTCTTCTCTGTAAAATTAGATGTCATACATACTTTCTTCATAGGGTAGTTATACAGATTCACTGGAATAATCCACATGAAAAACTGTAAGTCGCAATGCAGTGCACTCCTATAGAGTAAGCATAATGTTATTATTAGTAGTAATAGTAGTAGTATATGAAGCATCTGGCATAAATTCCGTAGGAAGGTGGTAGACAGAAGGGAAATATTAGAAAGGAAATGGCATCAAGAAACTTTGCCTACTTGAGGAAAAGAGTGTAGTAGATCAAATTTCAAAGAGTATTTATGATCATTGGCTTTTGAACATAAGATTTTGAATCTAAGCCCAGCTCTGATTTTCCTTATCTGTCTAATCTTGAGCAAATTATCTGTTTCCTAGTATTAAAAATAGAAGGGTAATAGCATTCCAATGAAGATATGAGGATTCAAAGCAATGATTGTGAACACTCCAATGCAGCGCTTAGGCACATGCCATTCAACAAAGGGTAATTATTATATGCTAATGCGGGGAAAGGCTATTTTATTCAGACAGTTACTCTATTATTACACTTACGTGGAAGAAATACCTAAAGTCTAACACAAGGAAAGATAAGCTAAGTTCTACTACTGTAGTGGAGGAGTATTCTCAGGACAGAAAGTCTTTAACTCTTCAAATTAGGTTGTCACCCAATTATTCAGGAAGCATTGTGTTGTTGTTTTTCAACTGTAAGAATACAAAGATTCTTTTTGCTGGTAGACTGAATGTATCTATTGTGCTTGGACTCCATTATCTTTTCCTCTAGGGAGGAATAAAAAGGACACAACAGAGAAAAAGGAGCAACTATGTAGGCACATAATAACTCTATCCAGCTTCTTTTACAAATCCACTTAAATATAGCAAGTGCCCTTTCCTGTGCCTAGCTTATAGTTAATAGCTAAGGGAGGTTGTGTCATGGCAACTGTCAATGCAGTTGTATGAAAGACAAGGAGATGGTTCAATAAAAACAGGGATTTCCCACGTTTACAATGTAGTAACCATGAAAAGGGGTCTACAAAGACCACAGGAATTCAGTAAACAAATCAAAGCAAATGTTAGTTACATAAAATGGTAAATAAATCTAAAGAATATGATTCACATAAAATTATATCAGATGTCTAAAATATTAAAAAATAATACCTTGTAACTTAAGAAGAGACAACCAAAATTATTTTTTCCCCGAGGCCATTGCATGGTTAAAGAAGATGAGGTGAAATGTGATTACAGTAGTCCTCCCCTATGCACAGGGGCTACGTTCCAAGACTCATAGTGGATGAGTGGAAACCACAGATAGTACCCAACCAAACTGCTGTCAATCAGAACACATTTCTTTTTTTTTACTATTTTTTAATTTTTTCAGTTGATTCATAAGCTAAATAGGTGACCTTTTATGAATTGAAGTGAGTAATAGAAAACAATTTAAAACTGATGGACGATTAATTTTTAGTTTTGGAAAATGCAGTCTTCTTTATAAAATTGTCTTAAACTGTATACTTACACATTCACATATATGAACAGGTCACATTATTCTTTTTTTTTTCTTTCCTATCCTACAAAACTCTTTCTTAGTTCCCATATCACCCTTATATTATATAGTAGACTACTGTTCCCATCTACTCCCACACCACACACACACACAAATTTCTTCCACTTTCACTTCTTTTCCTGTCAAACTCTTAGTTTTCTTTTTCTTTCTTTTTTTGGAGACTTGGCATTTTTCTTGCTTTACTATTTTCAGAATATTATGGGGGTACAAATGTTTTGGTTACATACACGGATTGCTTTTGTACTGCTTGAGTCAAAGTTATGAGTGTGCCCTTCACCCAGATAGTGTGCATTGTACCCGTTAGATGTAATTTTGCCCATCCCCCAATGCCCGCTCCCACTTGAATGATTTCCGTTGAGTTTTACTTCCATCTGTGCATATGAGTGCTGACTGGTTAGTTCCAATTTAATAGTGAGTACATGTGGTGTTTGTTTTTCCATTCTTGCAATACTTCACTTGGGAGGATGGTCTCCAGTTCCGTCCAGATTTTTGCAAAAGGTATTAATTCACTTTTTTTTTTTTTGGCTGAGCAGCACGATTCACAATCGCAAAGCTGTGGAATCAACCCAAGTGCCCATCGATTCATGAGTGGATTAGTAAAACATGGTATGTGTACACCAGAACACATTTCTGTTCGTGTTTTCTACCGACAAATTTAAATGCCTTTTCCACTTAACTAAGTACTTATCATGCCATAACTTTTGCAGTTTGAAGTGCGACAGCAAAATTAGCATGAACTTCTTCTTCCTTCTTCACAATTTTACAATAGATTCATTCTTACCATAGATCTCAACAACCTCAGCATACGATATTTTTCAATATTTTTTTCTTTCCTTATTAAGTAGAGAATGTTCACCTTTTTTACTTTACGGCTTCTCTTTGGCATATCCAAATTACCAACATCACTGCTCTTGTGCTTTGGGGCCATAATTAAGTAAAATAAAGGTTACTTGAACACAAGCACTGTGCTACCCTCACAGTCAATCTGATAATCAGATGGCTACTGAGTGACCAACCAGCAGGTATGCAGCATGGAGATGCTGGACAAAGGGATGATTCGCATCCCAGATGGGACTGAATAGGATGGCGTAAGATTTCATCCTGCCACCCAGAACAATGCACAATTTAAAACTTATGAACTGCTTATTTCTGGAGTTTTTTTATTTAACATTTTGGAACCGTGGTTGATTATGGGTAACTGAAACCATCTGTAATCTGAGATTACAGATAAGAGGGACTACTATAATTATAAACATTGTTTATGTAAATGTGGGTAGTAAAATATCAAGGAACATCATTAAAAAAACAGTTGAAATAGACAGGAATTACAAACTAGCAAAAGATTTTTAAAATGAAGACGAGAAACAGACAGAAAACTTCAATCAATCATAAAAGGGGATAAAAGAGCAATGGAAAAACAGAACAAATGAAAGCACAAAGTAAAGATTTTACAAATAAGTCCGAAAATATAAGTAATCATCATAAATGTAAATGGACTAAATTTCTCAAATTAAATACACAACTAACCATGATATGTATTAAATCCAGCTATAACACAGAAAGGGTTAAATTTTTAAAAGATAAAAAAAAAGCTGTAACAGTAAAATATTATCTAAAGAAATCTGGTATAGTTAAATATTGTAGTATCCAAAATTAAAATTAAATCTTAAACCACAAAGCTACCCTAGAGTTAAGGATGATTACAACAAAATGATAAAATCTCCACCTCATGAGGAAAATACAAAAATTCTAAATGTGTAAAGAACAGATGATATAGATTCAAATATTTATATAAAAAAATAAGAATTTGACAAATCCATAATCAAAGTGGGAGATTTCATATCTCAATTATCAACTGCCCAGGTAAACAGAATATACTGGTCAATATATACTACTTCACACAAAAATATTAAAAATTAATTCTCCAGGAACTTACATGGAACATTTACAAAAATTGAAAAAATTCCAACAAATTTCAAGTAAGTACTGCAGACAGATAATTTTTTACAAGTAAGCAAGTTATAATTGAAATTTTAAAAATATATAATTAAATAAGAATAAAACAAACACATTTAATAACTTGGGGGATGCCACTAAATTTGTTTTAGAGGGAAATAAATATCCTTAAATGCTTATATAAAAAGAAAAATTAAGGCTGAAAATTGATGGGCTTAGCACTCAAACTCACAGCTGTGTTCCAGAGAGTAAATACAAGGAAAGCCAAAGAAGACTGTGCTCCCTCCATTTAATAAGATTCTGTGGAAAGTACAGCATTTCCACTTGTATTCATTGGTCATAAATAAGTAATATGGCCTTACCTTGCTGCAGAAGAGGCTGATAATTTTCTTTTGCCTGCATATTATACTTTGAATAAAATTAAGAGGCTCTTACTTAAAGATGAAGGAAAACTTACGTTAGATAACCCCTATTACTCAGCTATCCTGAAAAGTTTTCAATGGACCCAGACAAGCTGTTATCTTTCTCACTGAAAGCACTTTACTGGTTTTCTGCCTGTTTCCTCTTATTATTCATCTAACTCCTACTCATATTTCAGATCTAAATTTAGACACCACCTTCCCAGGAAACCCCTTTATGACACCCACATTAGTTTTATCATCAGTCCTCGAGCTCCCACAGCACCATGCATTTGCTTTTATCTCGACAATGTGACACTGTGCTGTGATTATCTCCTTACTTTGCTGATTCCTACACTTCCTTTTACTCCATGAAGACTCCCTTTGTATAATCACAATGCTTTGGAATGACTGGCTCAATAAATGAACATACCAGTGATACTTAGTACAACAAAAGTGTCTATTTGATAACTTGTGAGAGAAATTTCTCTTTATTCTTGAAATAGAATAATAAAGTGCCCTTCTCTTTAGGACTAGGTTTATTTTTATCTTATGCCTAGATGAATCATGTCTGTTCACCTTTTTTACATTGGCTGGTTTTCTAATTTAAAGCTCATAGTCTAATTTAAATTCATCTACATTACAGGTAGTGAGGGTTTGAATTTTGTATACTAACATTACTTCCTTATTTTATTTTTCCTTTCATTTGTGTCAGGCTACTTTACTTATTTTAAATAACTTTTATTTTAAGAAGGTATTACATGAAAACAGTTTTAAAATCAAGCAATGCTAACAGCTGTTAGAAGACACAAACTTTGAGATGCAGATTAGTGCACAGGAGGTTTATTATGAAGTGCACTTGGGATCGACACCTATGAAATGGAGGGGAAGGAAGGAGAATTTGGCAGAGGGAGCAACTGAACTGCAATGCCTCAGTCTACCACTAAAACGAGTTCTGGAATTGACATGGCCCTTCAGAGCTGGGGTGAGGTAGCTATGCCTTTATACCCTTTCAATGATCAGTCTTTTGATTCAGGCTGCCCCTGGAACTTAGGAGTAGGCAGTTTCCTTCAGCAAATGCAATCCTCAAAGAGGGCTGGTGGCTGAAGGCCATGTTTCTATAGAACTTTCCAGAATCTGTGGCATGTGGGCGGACAACATAGCATGAATGCTGTGTAGGTCTAATGTCCAGCTACTATCCTGAGGTTTCCCTAAGTCTCTGGTATTTTATATTCTCTTTCCTCTCTTAGTGTACTCCCTCATTTGGGCAAAATATACCTTCTGGAGAAAGGAAAAATAAAAGTCAATGAAGGCTTTACAGATCTAAAACATCATTAGTCTGTTCTAACTCCTGATTGACAAATTGTATGTATGTGGAATTCTAGACTTAGCATCATCTTCCAAAATTTTAAGGCATTATTCCATTGCCTTCTGGCTTCCAATAAGTCTGTTTAGAAGTCTGATGTCCTTCTTAATCTGTCCTTTGATATGTGTCCGTCACTTGCTTCCTCCACCTCTTCTTCCTTTGCCTACCAGAAGCCGTTAGGCTCCTTTATTGATGCTGGTAAACTAACATATCATGGTGTCTTGCTAGGTGTTTATCTCCATTCATTGAGCTGAGCATTAATTGAGTTGTTTAAATATGGAAACTCATGTCTTTCAGTTCCTAGGAAATTTTCTTGATTATTTTATTAAATATTTCCTTCTTTCTATTATCTCAGTTAGCTGGTTCTAGAAGTCTTATTTTTTAAGACATTAAACATCCTGGACTGATAATAAAATTTATTTATTTATTTCCAATAATTTTCATAATATTTTTCTTTTTTTGTTATGCTCTGTGAGTTTTCCTAAATATTATTTTCAATCCTTCTCTTGAACTTTTCATATTTGCTTTCACATTTTCAATTTTCAAGTGCTCTTTTTCAAACTGGAGTGTGTCTTTTGTTTTGACTGCTTTTTGTTCTTTCATATTTGAAAAGATCATCTCATATTTCTTTTGGGTTTTTAGTTTGTTTGTTTCAGTTTTCTTCTCTCTTGATAGACTTTGCTTTCTTCAAGTTGTTGTCTTTCTATTTGTTTGTTTTGGTCATTTGTTACCAGATTTTTAAGCTATATCCTACTTAGTACAAGTCAGCAACTCTCACATTCAGTTTTTTATTGGGGTGGGGAGGGGTTTGGCATATAAAGAACTACCAAGTCTTAAACAGACTTTCAAATAACCCCTCTACCTCATCTCCATGGAACAAGTATTTAATCTTCCCAAGACCCAGCAAGAAGCCAGTAGCTATTTCTCAAAAGGATAATAGTTACTTATAAAAATTAATTTTAAAAAGTCATGACTTCATTTTAAATCTGTAGTCGTCAAGGCCATTTTTCTCCTATCAAGGCTTATCACAGGCTCCACTTAGCATCTTACTCTGTCCTGGACATCTCCAGCACCACTGGATCTGTGAGGGCCATAACCACCAATGTACAGTGATGGTTACATTATAGATTATATCAGCTATAAAGGCTTTCTCTCTTTATGGGTCCCACTGGGATTAGTGTGCTAGAGCTTTCCAGCATGCTACCCTTATATAGATTGATTTAAACAGTCTGCCACCATTCTTTTAATTTTAAGTACTCATAAAAATACCTGGAATGATACTGATGCTTACAGCAGCACAGTCATGTTTAACCTGGACAATTTTAAGATCATATCTGGTTTGTTAAAGTGATATGCTTATTGAAACCAAACCAGATTCTTGATTTGTCTTCAGCTTCAAGTATCAGAATCAATTCTGTACACCTTTTAATAAAAAGGAAATTTATTTGAATGATGTTGATGCTTCTGGAATCTAAGGGAAATGGAGGACTGGCTTGGAACATATGGAGGACTCAAGACACCAACATAGAGCCAAGGAGTAGAAGGTAAAAAGACCACCTTTAGTACAAAGTCCGCAGGACATAGCTACCACTGTTGTTGCTATAGATGACTCCTAACCACTTTTATGTCTTTCTGCTATTTGTTCAAGAGCTAGAATTCCAGTTTGGAGCTTCCAATCAGCCAGACACAAGTCAGTTATTAGTTTACTAACTTTAGAGTCGGGGTGAGGCATAGTATAACCCTTCCTCTTCAGAACATTAAATGTACACAATAACAAATTCCTCTAAAATAGGAAAGCAGATTAAAAAGCTATATAGCAAAAAGAAAAATGCCAACTAACATCATATTTATCTTATTGTTTTATCTTTTAAAGTCTTAATTAAATATTCTCCAATATATAATTTATGTGGAAATATTAAGTACAGAATAATAAAATAGAAAGAAAAAAGGAAATATTAATATCCAGCAACACTTAATATGAAGCAATAGTTATACTCATTTTATATAATTTTTCTTCACACCAGTAAATCTGTTAAAAAATAATGTTACCTGCTTTTTAAGAGAAACCTCCACCTGTATGACCAGTTCATTATATACAGTTTTGCCCAATAAAATTATTCCTCCTTTCCCTACTCTGCAGTTTGGGGTCAATTTCAACAGCTGTTTTAGATTAATTCTATTTTTAAAATAATTTTACCCAGAGGAAGGAGTCATTTCATCTCCAAGAATTCCTCAGAGAAGCAAGAATGTCAACAGTCATACATAAAATCACAGCTTTCACTGCAAATTACAATCTCACTGAAGACAATAAGGCCATTTTCTTCATGCAAGCTAATACCACATTCTCATTATGTAAGCAAGCATGGAATGTTCTTTAAAAAGCCAGGGATAAGGAGAAAAAATTTCCAGGGCATAATGCAATTATAATACAATAGAAATTATTCCAATTGAAGGGCTATAAGCAGATTTTCTGGTAATAGTTAAGGTTTTTGTGATGCGAGGGGCAAAATTTTAGAATTCTACAGAATTGGTAGAAAGACCACTTTAAGGAGGCAACATTGGCGCAGACTTGACCAAAAACTAGTTCTCATTAGCATTCAGTGTACTCTAATGGATAGGTTATATGAACATGCATGGACATGCTCACACACATTTCAGATACAACATTCTGAACCAATAGTATGCTGTGCAATGCTGCATTAACAAGACATGCATATAACTTGGCCTCTGAAATACTGGGGACATCTGAGTTATCCCCTCTTGTGTTCACTTCCCTGGCTTCTGAGCTTTCCTTGGAGGTAATACTTGGATACTTTTTTCATTTCTTTCTTGACAATTGTTAGGGGTACCACATATAGCTGGTAAGTGTTGTAGCATACTGCAAATTTCCAGGCAGAGCCATTTAGACATACAGCCTACATTGGGCATGGCACCTCTTGCCTTTTAGAAGTTTTCGACTAGCATTGCCTACCATCTGTGTCAGATCTGATCATCCCCCTGTGGAGAATTTTTTCTTATTTAGTCAATGTTGGCAATTTGAATTTTAAAACCTTATTGAAATTTGCAAATTTACTAGAATAAATAGAAGATAACATTCTCTTAAGGAATTTTTTAATCTCTTCCTTACCTGTTGTTACATTGCCTTCCTTATCTTAATTTGTATGTGTGTGCGTTTTCTTTTTCTTGATACAGTATTTCAGGGAACCATCTATTTTAATGTTTTAGGGGTTTTGCTATACTTTTTTTAGAGGCTGTTAGATACTATTAGATTAATTTACTATTGATTTATTTATCTATATAAATTTAAATATTTTTAACGTCAAGTAATTTTACTCTTCATCTTCATTTTCTATTTCCCATATTATCTTCTCTTATGTCTTTGCCTGAATTAATTTATCAATTGAAAAAATACTCATTGAAACCTTCCCTGACCCATATATGATAATTTGCTTGATATTTTATTGCTTAAATGTTTAATAGTAATACTATTTAAAGTTTTACATTTATTGATATCTAAATCTTTGGCTAAATCCCATGTATTTTGATATTTAGAATTATTGCATTTTCTTATTTTCTTAAAGCATTAATTGAATAATTGATTTATTCTACAGTTCATTAGTTATTTAAAGCAGTATGTAAAATAGTTCAAGAGATTGAGTTTTATATTACATGAAAGTTTATATTAATAGTTATTTTTATTTCAGAGGTAGTTGCAAAACATCACTTATACCTGGAGTTGCTACATAAAATACAGGAAACTTGATAATGATAAATGTTGATAAGTGAATTATGAATGTCGTATATCTGAAATTCAGTTCTAACTGAATTTTGTTTTTATTTGCTAAACCTAGCAATTCCACATACTATTTCTATTTGTAATTTATAGATTAATTCTTATTGGTCTTCTCAATGATTGATTCTTACAATTTTTACATGGCTATTTGTGAGAAAATTGAATTCTCAAATATTAGGTCAAATTTTATTTATGTTCATTAATATGATTTTTATCAATATTTTTAAAATATTATTTTTGTCTTAAATATATCACAGATCAATTATATGGATATGTTACATCTACTATTTCAATTACTTTTCTGACAAATTTGTGGCAGTTTTTGCTATACATCTTTCATGCCATGTTAAACAAAATAGAAAGGTTTGTAATTTTCACATTTGTACTTTACGTTGCCGCTTTTATAATATAAAATATCCCTATTCCATTTATTGTAATAAAATTATTTACAGAGGAAGACAAATCTTTTTCATGTTTAGAGAAATGGGGATTACCTTCTTTGGAAGTATGAAATTTTTCATAGACTGTATGATTGTTCTCTGTTTAGTCATAACTTTTCAGGGCTTGAGGTGGCTCTGTCAGAGATCAGCATGAAGCCCCGCCCACATCAGTCACAGCAGGACCACCTCTACCTCCAGTCCAGAGGTCAAGCAGGCCAAGGTAAATAATGATGGAACTAGATACTGCCGGAAACCGCAGCCAGGAGCTTCGTTACCACAATAGGCGTGGAGAGGTTTCTTTAGGAGCACCCCCTCCCATAAGCCTATTTCTCTGCTTGAGGTAGTTCTTTGAAGGAGAGTAGGTTTGAGGCTTTCTCAACTTCTAGGTTCTTCATAGTTTTCTAAATTCGATGTCTGCAAGTTACTTGCATTTTCCAACAAATCCAGGACAAAGAATAGGGAAAAAACCTAAGAGGTGGATTACCTGGTTGTCTCCACCTTATTCCATTCAGGTTGCTATAACAGAATACAATAGACCGGGTAGCTTATAAACAACGGAAGTTTATATCTCACAGTTCTAGAGGTTGGGAAGTCCAAAGTCAAAGTGTCAACAGATTCAGTGTCCAGAGAGGTCTCACTTCTTCATTCATAGACTTCCGTCTTCTACCTGTGTCCTCACATGGTGGAAGGAACTTGGGACCTCTATTAGGCCTATTTTTATGAGGGCATGAATCCCATTCATAAAAGTTCCACTTTCATGATCTAATTACCTACCGATGGCCCCACCTCCAGATACCATCACATTGGGTGTTAGGATTTCTTTTTTTAAAAAAAAGTTCTTTTTTTTGCACAAATTTATGGGGTATGTATGCAATTTTGTTACATGCATAGACTGTGTAGTGATCAAGTCAGAGCTTTCAGTGTATCCATCACCCAAATAAGTACATTGTACCCATTACCTAATTTCTCATCATTCTCTCTCCCCACCACCTCACACTTCTGAGTCTCCATTGTCTCTCATTCCACTTTCTACACCCAGGTGTACACATTTTTTAGCACCCTCTTATGAGTGAAAACATGCAGTATTTGACTTTCTGCACCTGGCTTGTTTCACTTAAAATAATGGCCTTCAGTTCCATCCATGTTGCTGCAAAAGACATGATTTCACTCTTTTTAATAAATATACCACTTTTTTAAATTCAATCATTGCCCAGAGTATCTTTTTGATATGTTGATTTCTTCTCCTTTGAGTAGATACCCAGTAGTGGGATTGGTGGATTGAATGGTAGTTCTATTTTTAGTTCTTTGAGAAATCTTCATACTGTTTTTCATAGAGGTTGTACTAATTTACATCCCCCCCAACAGTATATAAGCATTCTCTGTTCTCTGCATCCTCGCCAACATCTGTTATTTTTTGTCTTTTTAATAATAGTTATTCTGACTGGTATAAGATGGTATCTTGTGGTTTTAATTTGCATTTTTCATATGATTAGTGATGTTGAGCTTTTTTAAATATGCTTTTTGGTCATTTGCATTTCTTCTTTTGAAAAGTGTCTATTCATGTCCTTTGCCCACTTTTTAACGGGATTATTAATTTTTTTTTGTTGTAGAGTTGTTTGAGTTCCTTGTACATTCTGGATATTAGTTCCCTGTCAGATGACTAGTTTTCAAATATTTTCTCCCATTCTACAGATTGCCTGCTCACTCTGTTAATTATTTCTTTCACTGTGTAGAAGCTTTTTAGTTTAATTAAGTCCCATTTGTCTATTTTTGTTTTTGCTGCCTATGCTTTTGAGGTCCTAGTCATAAATTCTTTGCCTCGATCAATGTCTAGAAGAGTTTTCCTTAGGTTTTATCCTAGCATTTTTACAGTTTTAGGTCTTATGTTTAAGTCCATCTTGAGTTGATTTTTGTATATGGTGGTGAGAGATAGTAGTCCAGTTTCATTCTTCTGTATATGGCAATTTAATTTTCCCAGACCCTTTTATTGAAAAGGATGTCCTTTCCCCAATGTATATTCTTGTTGGTTTTGTCAAAGATCAAGTGTGTATAAATATATGGCTTTATTTCTGGATTCTCTATTTATTCCATTGATCTATGTGTCTGTTTTTATACCAACATTTCAACATATGAATTTGGGAAGACACAAACATTCAGTCCATAACAGTCTCCCCTGCTCATCTTGGCTTCCAATCCTCTCCCCTCAATTTCTTGACTGGCTACAATGTTTACCTATCACTTTTGTCTGCACATTCATGGTTCAGAGAAGGGATTTTCATATTACTTTCATGTGGCCTTGTTCTATCCAGTCACATTCATACTAAATTTAGCAGCAATTCCTCTGGTTCTCTAAAATGCAGCATATACTCACCTATTACTGATTTCCAGTGAGCATGCAGATTTTTTTTTCCTTTTTAATCTGCTGGATGCTTGAATGGGACTTCAAAAGACAGAGAGAGGGAGTTATTTGTGTTCAATCCATTTTGTCAAAAGTTTTGCTGTTGTATCATTGTCATCATCATTTTGGTTGTAAGCCTTCTCAAATCTTTTGTAGATTCAATAATTGACACCCAACTAAACAATAACTCTTACAAAAAAATACTTTAAAATGTATTTTTTCCCCTTTTTCAAATGAGGATACTGCCATGCAGCAGTATTAACAGGTGTATCTACAATCAAAAGGATTTAAGGAAGAGAGAGGAATTGAATTTTACCCTTATCTTGACCAAGAGTTAAACACAGACATCTTACAGACCAGTTGTAAATTATCTTAATTACAGTGTCTTTTTTAAAGAGTTCAAAGATGACCACTGCACTGTCTCTATACCCAGAAAATTTAGAAAACAAAGCAATCTACAGTCCCTGATGAAGTTAATGAAGCAAAATTTTGTTCTTATTACCCAGTACCTAGTAATGGTAAAAAATCATAGCAAAAACAATGCATTGAGGGAAGGAGGGTAAATGGAGAAAATTATTGCTTTCAGCTCTACTAGACACCCACCAAACTATGCTAGTGGTCCATGAGCAATTAACTTAAGCTTAAAATAAGGACAAATTAGCTAATGATAAGTTATTTCTACCATTATGTTTACCTTATATCGAGTATTAATCACTTCTGTTAAAGAGTGGCATATGAAATTTAATAGTCTATTGTGGATTGAATTGTATCTCCCAAAAAGATACGTTGAAGTTCCAACCCCTGGTACCCAACAATGTGACCTTATTTGGAAAAAGGGTCTTTGAAGAAGTAATTAAGATATAAGTTAAGATGAGTTTATACTGGAGTAGGGTGCACCTTTAATCAAATATGGCTGTGCCTTTAATCATCCTTATAGGAGGAGAAGAGACACAGAGACAGATACAAAAGGAGATAGAGACAGAGACTGGAGTGATGCTTCTCTAAGCCAAGGAATGCCAAGGATTGCCAACATCACCCAAAACTAGAAAAGAGGCATGAAACACATGCTCTCTCAGAGCCCTGAGAAGGAATCAAACCTGCAGACATATTAATATCAGATTTCCAGCCTCCAGAACTGTGAGGCAATAAATTTCTGTCATTGTAAGCCAGCCACTCTGTGGAAATTTGTCACAGCAAGCCTAGGAATCTAATGCACAGTCTGCCTCCATTTTTGGATGTTTGACCACTGACAGGTTTTAAGCCTCACCTCTCCCTATTTCCTTTCTACTCTGCATCTGGGAAAGTTGATAAGAATGTCCAGGTGCTCCCTCCATTGGTGCCAGTGGGAATTTCAAACTCCCTGCAGAAACCCTCACCCTGGTCCCATCCACTAACACAGTAAAAACCCCAGGCCAGTCTGCTTTCCCTGTTCTTTCAAACCATTTTTGGACCTGCTAGGGAGCTACCCTGGTTTTACCAGAAAGCCTTATGTGAGTAATAAATCTTTTTATACCTTCTTGGGGCGTGTGTATGGGTGGTGTCATTAGTCTTAAGATCTGGACCCAATTTTAGGTAAGGAATCTTTCTCTTTCTTCAGGATGGCCAAACATGGACCATATTTGCCTTATTGCAAAGTTGATAAACTTGCAACATAGGCAATCCTGTTCCTGAGTCTTATTTGTAGCATAATTCTATGCCATTCAGCATATTCAAAGCTTCTTCATTTTTATTTCCTCTTACAGACCCATGTTTCAGCTATCCCAGGGTTGCATTGAGAGTGGACGCTGTTTAGTGACAGCAACATCCAGTTTGTGAAGAGAAAGTGTAATCCCTGGCTCAATCATGCCTGTTCAGGAAAGCCACATCTCATTGGCTCAGCACTTCCATGTTTGTGAAAGCTGGCTTGACCCTTGGACCTGCCTATATTTGCCCTGCCCTAAACAACCTGGACGCCACTTGAAGTCGTCCGTAAGTGCAAACTTGCCTTAATAGTAATGGCAAATCACCTGTGGGTAAAGCTGCCATAAGCTCCAACCACTGGCTAAGGTTAAAACTACTTGTTATGTATGCAAGGAATGCCCATATGAATTCCAATCGCCTGTGTTATATATCTATACAAATGGCCACCAAGGGAGTAGCTCATAGACTGGACCCAACAGGACTTCTCCAACTTGCTACAAACTTTTACTCTTATTTTATTTCTCAATATTCCCAGCCAGCACATGCACCAGTCATTGAGGGGCTCCAATAAGCAGCCATTTTCCTCCATATAGTATACTGGTAATGCTACCAAAATCCAATGTTCTAGTGACAACAAGGGCTGCTTGTTCTAAGTACAGCAAACAAGAAAGCTCTGCAGCAGTTCCAGGCTGTGTGGCAGCAATCTTGCTGTTTGGGCATATTTCTAGATGTGTCTTTAGCAGAGACAGATACCACGTGAAGCCTCAGGTAAGCTCCAGCAGGAGAGCTGTAGCTAGACCTCTAAGGTTTGGAACCAGGCGTGTCATCTGCAAGAAAGAGCTACACACACCACTTGTAAAGCAGTTCCTGATATTCTACTGGGTCATAGCAGAATCTGAGCATCTGACCATGGGTCATCAAGTCTCCACAGACAAAAATACTCATCATGGGTACTCTCACATACACCAAGTCATAGGTGGACCTAGCCATAATCCACAACAAAGCAGACTGGGTACACCCAATATCAAACGTGAGCAGGTCCAGAAGTCACAAGTAAGTTGCATGAGCTGATGGCCCATACTGTCATGTCACCTGCGACTGGTGAACAGATACCTCTCCCTCAGTTCACACCTGTGGCCTCATGGCCTCCTGTCAGATCAGCAGCAGCATTAGATTCAAATAGGAGCGCGAACCCTACTGTAAACTGCGCATGCAAGGGATCTAGGTTGCGTGCTCTTTATGACAATCTAATGCCTGATGATCTGAGGTGGAGCTGAGGCGGTGATGCTAGTGCTGGGGAGTGGCTACAAATACAGATTATCATTAGCAGAGAGGTTTGACTGCATAATAAATGTAATCTGCTTAAATTACCCTGAAACCATAACCCCCACCCCATCCATGGAAAAATTGTCTTCCATAAACCTGGTCGCTGGTGCCAAAAAGGTTGGGCAGCACTGCTCTATAGTGTGCTGTTGGATATGGTTGCCACCAGCTTCATGTGACTATTGAGCACTTGAAATGAGATACGCTGTTTACACCCTGGATTTCAAATATTTAGAATGTAAAAAGAACATAAAATATCTCATCAATATGTTTAATATTGATATATGCTGAAATGACAGTACTTTGGATGTATTGGTTCAAATAAAATGTGTTCAAACCACCTGTTTCTTTTTACCTTTTTAAATGTGGCTATTAGAAAATCTAAAATTATCTGTATGGTGTGCAATATATTTCTATTGGACAGGGTTGCTCTAAAGCTGTCATGTGGGGTCAGTCTGAAGCTCATCTCCAGCTAAGACACATCCTTGCTGAGCTGGACCCCCTATCCTGTCCTGTTGACTCCATGCTCTTCTCCTGAGGACACTTGCTCACTAAATCACTCCAACAAGGATCTCACCTCAGGCTCTGCTAGGAACCAAAACTAGACACTTGATGTTTTGTATAGGTTTGGTCTTCAGTGCACTATAAAAACCGGATATGATGCAAATCACCAAAAACATACCAAGAAAACATAATGCAAATGTAATAACTAAAACTATTGCATCAAAAAAAAGTTCTATAAGAACCATGTGCTTAATTCATATCATTAGAACACAATGATAAAAAGATGTGCATGGTGCAATAACATTAATAATTGTTCTGATCAGATTACTAGAAAAACACAATTTGAATCATAAAGGTCTTATGTTAGCTCATACTCAGTTAACTTTAATTAACTGTCAAGTTGGGAAGAGATGTTTATGTTTCACAGATGCTATTCCTGGGCTGAATATTTAAGATTACCATTACTGCTTTTGATAAGCAAATAAAAATTCACACTTCTTTTAAAATGTGGGACCTCATAGCACAAGATGTGATTAGGATTCAAATGTTAATGACTTTAAATTTAAGGTAGTCTCAAAAATGACATGGGGAGTTTTGTAGTTTTGATCAGTGTATGTCCTAAGACAGCCTTTAGAATGTTATTCCTTTTATTTATTTCAAACACATATTTTTTTAAATCCTGAAAACTCCTCTCTATCTAAATAATTTAATCCATTACACAGTGATAAAATATTTTTTTGTATAAAAAGATATGATATTTGACATTAGAAAAAGTGCATCCTGTAACTGAAGAGTTGATCTCTTAAGAGAAAAGTGATTCCACAAAAATGTTACTGACAAGCCTGCCTGCATAACCTAATACTACCACATGATGTCCCTCTAACGTAAGGTTCTAAGGATGGAATAAAACCTTTGGAAGAAATTGCCAAAAGACATACCTTGCAGATTAAAAAAAATATTCAGTTAGAACAACAAAACAACACAGATGTTACAACATATGGTGTTTTTAATTGGTGAATTTATACTGTATCTCACATATCACATAGCAAAAAATGGACCTCTGGTTGAAGAGTCCTGGACATATGCCAAGGGCAGTTTGGTGAGAACACCTGGTAAGAAGTGTAAGCAGTTCAAGAAAGCCACCAGTGTGTGTGCACCTGGGTTTTCTTGCCAGATTTGCCTTCATGCCAAACAGGATATACAAAGAAAATGCTAGAGTGAAATTTAAGAACATCAAAGGCATAGAGAAATGTATTAAGCTTACAATGAGTTAGGGCAGATCACCAGCAAAGAAAAGGATCAGAAGGATATCAGACATAGCAACAAAAAATGGATGCAAGAAACAAGAAGTAGTATGTGTTTAAGTATTTAAGAAAAAAAAATGTTGGATATAAAGTTATATACCTAAGCAAAAGTCCTTTTAAAATGTTGCTATCATAAAAAAGTTATTTCAGCAATATAAAGTTTCAGAAATGTTTCTCTATAAAGAAGTTCTTTATAAACATTCATGAGGGAAATACTGAAATCTCTGCAAGAGATATAGGGGGTAAGGCTGATCAAATGACATCCTAAAGCATTTTGTGGTCCAAAAAACCAATTGCTAAAGAAATTCAAAAGAAAGAATTGTTCACAAAAACTCAGTTCTAAATTTCTAAAAAATATGAGCAGGTTGAGAAAAGAGAAGTTAAAAGAACTACTCATATCTTCCACATCTTTTGTCTTCATCCTGACAAGTTGCAAAACATAAGATTTAGAGAACGGTAACTCTTAAGAGAATGATATCAAGTATTTTCTTCAAGGAATGCACTTAAATGGTTGTGATCTCTAGCCTGAAAAAAAATCTGAAAATGTTGACATTTATAAAAGTATGAAAGGAATAAATAGGGGTACTCATTTTCAGAACACTGAATTAGGAGGCACTGCTTTAAATTAGGAGGCATAGATTTAAAATTGTAACATTTGAGTCTCTACACATAAAACCCTTGGCATTTATGGATTTCTATTTGTGGTTTAAATATACGTGACGCATAATATTTCTCCCTAAGCAAGATGATGACCATAATTCCTTGCTGTTGTCATCCTGTGGCATTCAAAACATATTGCAACGCCGACCTTAAAACGCAGTTTGGATTTTAAAATAATATAGATATTTGTACCCTGCTATGTTGGCTAATCTTTACAGCCCAGATGCCACAGCCTCTGGTAATAAAAACAACTTACAGACAGGTACTTCTCTAGCCGTTTTTGTCTTTTCAGAACCTGTCACCTATTCCTCTTAATGAGCCCCAGAACCAATTCCCTGGGGGCAGCTAACTATTCTCTTCTGTTCTTCCCAAAGGACAGGTTTACATTTGCTACTATAGCAACTACTGCTAACTGCCTTCTTTCTGACTTGTTAAGCTTTTTAGTAGTGGGTTTCTTTGCAAAGATATTGTTCTAGAAGCTTTAAGCTCTTGAATTCTTGCCTTAAAGAGCTTGGCTTTGTCCATAATAAACCTGCATTCTGAATAAAGCATGGACTTTGTTATTTCTCCACTGTGTATCTGTAACCTCTCCTGGGAAACGCAGACATGACATGGGTCAAAGGCAGTTGTTCCGACCTTGCTCTTTGATGCTGAAACACATAGCTCCAGCAGATGTCACCATTCTTACCACTAGCAAAACATTGGAACCTAAAGGTCTTTCCAGTCTGATAAAAACAATCTTAGCTTTTATGAGTCAAAAATCATCACAAAGTGGAAGAAATAAAAACATGCAATCAAGTGTAAAATTTTCTTTTTAAGAGTCAAAGTTAAAGAGGGATGTGGAAGGCCTCTTGGGTAAATTCTCATTTTAGGCAAGTTATTGCTGGTTTATTTCCTAAATCTCAGTTTACTCATTTATAAGGAAGTATTACCAACTTGTAACACTTGAGGTTGTTATGAGGGTTTATTGCAACAAATGCAATGAAAGCAAATTCTCTTTGCTTGGAAAGTAGAAGCACAGCCAAATTATGAAGACTTCATTCCTTAGGTAGTCAGTAGTTTGAGCAAGGTAGAAACTCAACATTTTATCAGAAAAACACTATAACTGCATTGAAATCTGTATTTCCAGGGCCCTTTTCAAAGAGCTTTCCAAAGTTTTCTAAGTTAATGACTCTAAGGTTTCTTTTCTCTCTCTTGTTGAGTATTAGAGTATCTTTTCATCCCTGTCTGCTCCCCTGTCAACCATAGGGCAATTTTCGGCACTTAAGATTTGCAATTTTGATACATTAGGGAACTAAGATGTAATGTTCATTCCTCCACTCTCCTTTAATTTTTAAAATTGGCTTTTAGTAAACAACACATTTTTAATTCTGAATCTTTGGTCTTATTTTCCAGGATAAAGATAGAGTGTGTGGAAGTCATGAGTCATTGGTAACTTCCTTTCAGCCCACCTCATTAACTCCCCTTCACTGCCTGGGGCTGATCTGGCTGGCTTTGTCTCCATTTCTGAGCTGTTTTAGTTCATAAAGACCTGTGAATTCACATAAAAATCATAAACTGAGTCTATTTAGCCTCTGAGTCTCTCTAGCCTTTACATAACCTTTTTCTCCCAGCTCTTATAAGTTCTCTACAGAGTTCTCCTTATATGTTGGATGTCTTCCTTTTGTCCCTAGGCTGTATGAATCTATGGGAGGTCCCCAGTCCAAATATTTGGGAGGGACTCCACCCCCTCCAACTGATGTTCAACCATTATGGTCCCTGGTCTGTAAATAGATGGGATGGCAAGGTTGACTCAAAATTACAGTTTTCCATATATAGGTTTGGGAATCATGGTATTGTGGGGGTGAGGGGAAACTTCCCTGTCATCCTGAGGGTTTGCTGAAAGATCAACTCACAATAAAGTAGATTAATAAGAGAAAGAGATTTATTTACCCTGCATGTGCACACAGGGAGAATCACAGGATGATTGCCCAATATCTCAGTGGGATCCAGAAATTGATATACACTCCTTTTAAAGGGAAGGGGGAGATGAGGAATATATAGGTCATTCTGTTTAGGGGCAATAAATGGTTTGTAGGGAGGATGAACAGAGTCTAAATCAGCTTTGAGAATTTGAGAGAATAATGAAGGAGACTCACAGTATCTGAGGTATTCGGGTCCACGTTAATTGTCTCCCTCTGAAGGTGAATGTAAAGAGAAATTGTGAATCAGGGTACAAAAGAATTGAAAAGAAAGTTGAGCAGAGGTCAATTACTGTGTTACTAAAGTCACGTGAACTAAAAAGCATTTGAGTTACTTTCTATATTCTTGATAAAAAGAAGTTTTTTAAACTAACTAATTAGAGCTCCTTTATATATTTGGTAGTAAAATATCACATATATACGACATATATAGACATCTAGACATATAGACAGAAACAGATTTTATAGCTTTTCTAAAGAATTTTTATTCTGTGGCTTTTAAATATTATTTTTTATTCAGACAATCTTTTAATTACCCATTTTATTATTTTAAGCAATTATTAGCTAGGCAACAATTTTCCTTTAGTAAGACTTTGCCATTTCTGTAAGCGTTTGCTGTTTCCAGGGCCTAATACTTATACACGTATAGATAGGTAGGCATAGCCAGAAAGTTGAGTACTCTCAGTTCTTCAGAAATTAAGGATCCTATTTTTACCTTGAATCTTGGCTTTGGCTCTCAGATCTCCATGATCAACTTAGGCAATGATTTTTCCTCACACAAGCACACAAGAAAAAGGAACAAAGGGATAGAACACAGAAATCTTGGTGAATTCCTGAAAGCTGGAGTTCGCACCCCCTGTAGTATTGCCATTTACTGTTAGCTACTGCCTGAACTGGTCAGACATTTGAGGCCTCTAATTGGATCTAAGCTAATTAACTATCAGATCCAACTGATCTCGAACCACTTTAGTTTCTGTTGTGACTTCTGAACCCAGTTTGTATCAAAAATTTGCTCAAACAAACACAGAGAGCTCAAAACACAAATATGTGGAGTTTTGGAATCTGAGAGAGAACTTACCCGTGAGCCCTAGTTGCCGTGAGCTAGAGAGCAATGGACACGATGGGTCCAGCGAGCACCTTGCTTGGACTCTTAGCGCTGCTGGGGGGTCTTTGGAAGCTCTATTTCGGAACCCACTTCTGACAAATTAAATTTAACAGAGTTTAATTGGGCAAAGAGTGATTCACGAATTGAGCAGCTGAACCAGAAGAGGTTCAGAGAGACTCCAAAGCTGTAGAATAATAGAAGATTTGTGGACAGAAAAGAGAAAGGGACATACAGAAATAGGAAATGAGGTATAGAAACAGCCGGATTGGTTGCAGCTCAGCATTTGCCTAACTTAAATACAGTCTGAACAGTTAGCCACCTTTGATTGGTCAAAATCCCATGATCAGCAAAGAGGAAGGAGTAGGGAGGAGTGAAGACCAATGGAGTAGACTTTAGCTGGGGCAAACAGCTGACATTTTTGCTTTTGAACTTTTTAACTAAAGTACCCTTTTAAGTGAAACCAATAGCCTTAAACCAAGGTTATAACTTAATCAAGGAAGCAAGAAGTGTCTACAAAGAGATAGAGAACACTTTTTACCAGGTCCAAATAAGCCACAAAAACAGCTCAAAGAACAGTCTCGCTAGTCATAAACAAGGTGTAACCCATATTTTTCGTCCAGACATACTTCCTAGGGTCCCAGTTTTTCAGCTGACCGTTTATATGTAAATGTCTAAAAGCCCCATCTGCCCTCACAGAATACAGGAAATCAAAAGCTGTTCACGGAAGGAAACAGAATCAATAAATATTAAACCAGAACAGGCTGAGGTAAAAGCACAGAATTTTAACCATTAGGCTGCAAGGTAAATTGGCCTCTGCCATTATTCCCACGGGGCACTGTTCAAAGGATTTTTAATCTTCGTTTTAGATCAGATATTTGCTCTTCCATTGTGCCAAGACAATTTTTGAGGCTAGCCACGACATTGTGTTTCTTTTAATCTAATTTCTCTATTAATACAAATAAGGCAATTGTTTAAAATAAGTGATCTCTAAAATTGATCTTTTAAAAAATTTAGAAGTCTTTTAATTTAAAGGGTCCATCTTTTGGCCATCAACAATTAGAATTCTCAGCGGTATATTTATTCCAAAAGTGACTCAATCCAACGCCTCTTCATAGAAAGCCCAGGTGGTAACTTTTCGGGTTTAGCCCGGAGAAGGCGCAGGGAAGGCAGTTCCCAAGCTTCCCAAAAATTCACTCAGAAGGAGACAAGGTAGACAGACAAGGACCTTTGAAGACAAAGACTCCCCTAGAGCTTGGCACGTTGGGTACAAAGAGGGCGCTGCTTAGAATCGTGCGTGTCCGGACCCGCGATCTTCAGATTGGCCGCCTGACAAGGTCCCGAGGAAACACTCCCCCTGCGTGGAGGAGACCAGGAGAAAACTCCCACTCGGTCCCAAGACAAGCTCGGGACGTGCAACCGCACGAGAGGCGAACCTCATTTCCCCCCCGGGACCCGCAGCAAAGTTTGTCTCTAATGGACGCGGGTCTGGCCAGACCCCGCAGCCGGCCGGAAGCGCGCTCGTGGGCGGCCGCCCGCGTCCTGCCCTGCGGTCCCCCTCGTGGTGACGGGATGACAGACAGACGGCAGGAGAAAGCAACGACAGGAAAGGCTACTTCTCAGAGGACAGGGATCAGACACTACGAATATGCACACCACAGAGTACCAAAAAATATGCCAGAGTCGCTACACCCAGACTAGGCACCTACAAAAGCCTTTTCTCTCATCAGCCTTAAGTCAGGAAAGGCAGAAGAGGAGCAATCCTCGCCGCCCGCTCCGCCGCAGCCCGCCCAGGCAGGAAACCCGGGTCCGACCGGCAAGTCAAGGCGTCTTACCGCGTCGCCGCGAGGGTCGGGTTGTCCTCCCCGCAGCGGCCCCGGAGCAGAGCGGCTTGGAAGCCCCCGTCGGCCTCGCCAGCCCGTGCGGCTGCCGGGAACCCGCCCCTTGCCCCGACAGTTCGCGGAAAGGTCAACTCACGGGAAAGTAGATTAATAAGAGAGAAATTTATTTCCTCTGCGCCTGCGCGCGGGGGAATCTCAGCGTGATTGCCCCATATTCCAATGCCGGGACGTTCCTATAGAAAGCCTTCAAGAAACACCAATGCCTATTTCGAGGAGTAAGACTTCAAGATATGATTATTTCCTGAGCCCTTTGTAGGGTGCACCACAGAAATAATAGAAATACTTAAAATACACAGGGTACTCAAAAAAAAAAGCCCTGTACTCCTGTAAATGCCATCTGGCCCACATAAAAGAGATTCAAGATTCCTTTCTTGAAACAATATATTTTGTTGGAATTAGCTCTCCCACTTTCTGAACTTTAATGTTTGAAAACTGAAAATATGTCAACATGGATAAAGTTTGTCAGAGTGATCTTAGAGTACTAAAACCAGAGGATTGATAAACTATTCTTATTTGAAAGAAAAATAGCAGGAAGTATTTAGCACATACTAAAACTTAAATCTGAAAAACTGTAAACTATTCTTTGATATGAGATGTAATCATAGTTTTATAAAAGTAAATAAAAAGGTTTGTTTCCTCCATAAAGAGCTTGGACTGCACTGATTCATATGCTTTTCTGTACTTTTATTTAAGTAGAAATGGTGTTCAGAAATTTCAGAATCTCAAAAACAATTGTTTTAAGAGTTTTGCTCCAAATGTATTTGACAATTGAAATATATCTCAATTAGCACTACAATGTAACAGATTATATAGCATATATGTATGTATAAAAAATTGTTTTTTCCTCTGTCACTGAAATGTCCTAGAGGCAATGGCATCTCAGATAGGACCAACCTAATACATAGAGCCCAGATTATAGTTCCTAAAATTAATTATCCATGAAATGGAGCCAGGGTTTTTTGGAAGGAGAACTGTTTCCAGGTCTGGGGAAGGAAGGTACAAGAGAATTTGTAAGTTCTTATATAAGAAGCCACAGTTTCATTCAAGGGTTAATGGAATCAAATCAAAAGGACACAAGAACCAGATTATAGGCATTTGATTGTGATAATATCAGCATCAAAAATAGAATAATTATGTTAATTCAAATACATTAAATCCATGAAAGTCCTGAGTCCATGATACTCCCCCAAATAAATATTAATCCAAATACATCGAAGAAGATCAACAGATCAGAATATTCCTGCTGGAATCTTACTATTTAGTCCTTTTGGTATTCTTGATACATTCACTGTATTGATAAAGGATACAGAATCCAGTTCAGTGTTAAATACATGATTTAAAGGACATTTTCTGACTCAAGGGATGACCCCGTAAGTGTGACATGCAATCAGATGAAGACATATGAGAACATCCATAATCAATCTGCTATTGTTTTTAAAATCAGTAAGATGTGCCTATTTTTAAGAATATGAATGGATGCAAGATTGCATTAATGTTTAAAAGTTTTTAAAATTCAGTAGAAAAGATGATTGCAGATCATAAGTGTTTTTATCAACTGCTTATCTTGGATGAGCTGCAAATTTCTATGAGCAGACATTATGTGAGTGCATCACTCCTCTGTTAAAATTATGAAAAAAAAAAAGCACAATAACTAAAAATAAGCCCACTTGTGTAGGGATGGGGAACCTGCAGCCTCAAGGCCACATGCGGCCCTACAGATCCCCAAGTGTAGGGAATCCAAACTTCATAGAACAAATCCCGTTAAAAGAATACTTTGACCGAATCCCTTTAAAAGAATCTGGATTCTGTCAAAAGGCTGCACTCAAGGATCCATGAGGCCACATGTGGCCCCAAGGCTGCAGGTTCCCCACCCCTTATTCTAAATGATCCCTGTGGGCTAAATCTATAGAAGTGAACAATCTAATTAACTGGAATATTAACCAAATTTCATAACTGGATTAGCACCTTTGAACCCTAGAAGTAAATGTAGGGTTCTAAATTACTTAGAAGTAAATATATAATTTTTTTAAGAAAAAGAAAATAGAGAATAAACATTTTTGTATTTTTTTATTTTTAATGGGAGAGAGAATTTGACCTATTGTAATGATAGCCTAGAATCTAATCTGAAATATATAATCAAGGAATTTATTCAGATGAAATCTTAGATTTTGTTTTTAGTATTAAAACATCTAAGAGAAACTTAGGTTGATTGTATTTACAAACATAAATTCTACTCACATCAACAGTGTGTAAGGATTCCCATTGTTCCACAACTACATACAAAACGAAAGTTAAATAGTACGTCTTCTTCTGAATTTAACACATTTTAATGAAGTAGAGCATCTTTGAATATTGTTTGGTGTTTGTGTTTCCTCTTCTGTAAAATGCCTGTCCATGTGTTTTGACCAGTTATGTGCTTTGTATTTTTCTTATTTTTATTAACTATTTTTTTCAGTTGAGTTGCACACAATTCCAACTTTGTTACTTGTCTTTTCACTTCACTTTCTTTAAGGTGTCTTTCAACAAGTGTATCAATCTTTTCATTACAGCTTAAATTAGCATGTGAAGTGCTTTTAGCTTGATTCTCAGTTTCAGAGATAATCATAGGATCATCAATACAGTGCATCAGGACACTGTATTACCTGTAGATCTAGTAGCTACACTGAAAAATAAAGAGACAGGTGAGATTAATTTTAACAATATATTTTATTAATCCATTATATCTAAACTATTATCATTTCAACATATAATCAGTAAGAAAATATAGAGACATTTTACATGTTTATACTAAATCTTCAAAATTTAGTTTGTATTTTATGTTTATAGTACATTACATCAGACTCTAAAATTCCATCAGAAATACTTGATCAGTATTTAGATTTCATAATGTTTATCAACCATGCTTAAAAGTTTTACAATAACTGAAAGGTTAGTTTTTAAGTTTACCAAAATTAAATAAAATAAATATTCAGTTACTTCATCACACTAACCACATTTTAAGAACTGAACAGCCACAGGTATAGGTCAAGAGTGCATTTTGTTTTTCTTCATCTGCTAATTTAAGCTGTAATGAAAATTCTAAAGGAAATTATCTTATTTTACATGCTGTGGAAGACAGAGAACTTTGAAATAGGTGAGAACGAAAAACAAAATCAAAGATGGGTCATTCAGAGACTTTGCCATGAAAGCAGGAAAGTTTTTGCATAATCCCATCAAGTCTGGGCACTAAATATAAAGCTGTTCTACTATCGTTGATAGAACATTCCCATCACCTTAATATTCCCCTAATTATTTAGCTTTTTTTTCATTCAAAAAGTATTTGAATCTTTGGAGGGCCTGAACTGGATACCGTGCTATATGCACAAAAGGGGTGAAATCTAGGGTTTACTCTCAATCAGATTATAATTTAATCTTCTAGTCACTAGGAATAGCAACATTTTATAAGATTTCTGCCTGTTGGAATTTTGAGCCAAAATCCCTTTCTGTAGTTCTCATACGATTTCAAGAATTAGTTTAATCTAAATCTTCTGGTACTTTATGGCCTATAATAATTTCACTTCAGTCAAATGCAGTGATTGCTGCAGGCACAGCCATATAAAAGTACACTGTTTTTTAAAATCACTATCGTGTAGGAAAAAAAAAAGTAGCAATACAAATATTTTATACTATTTAGCCCCAAAATAATCAGAAAACAGTCATCAAAAGATAACCAGTGCTGGCCTGGCGTGGTGGCTCACTCCCGTAATTCCTTCACTTCGGGAGACCCAGGTGGGAGGATCGCTTGAGATCTGAAGCTTGAGACCCGCTCCCTACAAAACCAAAGCAGCCACTAACGAGCCAGTGGGGAAGCACGTGCTTGTAATCCCAGCTATTCAGGAGGCTGAGGCACCAGGATCGCTGGAGCCCGGGAGTTTGAAGTTGCAGTGAGGTATGAAGACGCCACTGTACTCCAGCCCAGGCAACAGAGCAAGACCCCCCTGTCAAAAAAAGAAAAGAAAAGAAAAATCCTATGCTTAACTTCAGTTTTCCAGGTTTCAAGACAAAGTTTTTAAAGAGAGACTCCTTCAGCTGGCAAAAAACGCCTTAAAGGAGCTAACTGCTGTAAGAGAGATGCCCCATTTTGTAAACAGTTTCAAGTAAGATTCCAAATACATTTTGGAAATACACGGAGCGTCGCACAGCTCAACAGTCCACAACCTCCCACTTTCCACCCACAGCTAACGCTTGCCTCGCTCCGTGAATTTGACCCCCCCATCGAAACTCACAAGTGCGCTCACTGCACAGAGTAGCAAGTAAATAATCTGCCAAAATTCAACCTTAAGTGCGTCTTCGGAGTCTACCTTCCCCTTTAATACTAAGTTTAACCAGTACTTAGCTTTCTCCAAACGCCCCCCAAAGCTCACACACCACTCCGCCCCCACAGGAAAGCCCCCCACGTCCGGTTCCCACGCTCCCCGAGGCCGCGAGGGCGCAAAGGATTCGTGGAACGCGACTACGCATACGCTGCATTCGCGCGCATGCGTCGCAACCCCCGCGCATGCCCAGAAGCAGAGGCCGGCGGGGTCCTGAGAGGGTAACGGAGGCCGGCCTGCCCCGCCCCCGTCCTCAGCGCAGAGCTTCCCTTCCTCGCCGGGTTGGCTCCGCTTCCCTTTCCTGGCGCGCAGGCGGCGGGCGTTGGTGTTTCTTTCTCTCTCTTACGCTGAGTCGCCTTCTGCCGCTTCCCATGGCGAGCGTGGCAACTCGGAGAAGCCGGGCCGCCCTGCGGCTCTGCGCCACAGGTAATGGGCGCGCGGGGGCCGGGCCCCAAAGTGGGGTCCGGGATGGGGGCCGGCCTGGGGTACCGGCCAGGGATGGGGCGAAGCTTGAGGGGTCCGCGGAGATACCCACCTGCCTGGTCCTGGCCTCTTCCTGCCGGACCCGCCGCGCCGTCCTGCAGCGACCTGACTTAGCCGACGCTTTAGAGTCCTTCCCCCACCCGGCCTTTGCTGGGTACTCAGTGGAAAACTGAAGTTAAGCATAGGATTTTTCTTTTCTTTTCTTTTTTTGACAGGGGGGTCTTGCTCTGTTGCCTGGGCTGGAGTACAGTGGCGTCTTCAGTGGAAAAGATGTGGCTGTCTTCTGTTTGGTTATTTTCTCATCGTGGCAGAAGTTTCAGTAGCGCTTTCTCCATTGATAGGCGAGGATGCCACCATCCTAACTTACGGCTAAATCTTGCCTTGGTTTTAGGTTCCGAGTCTCGTCCCATTTGAAGGATTTTTACTACCGGGGCTAAGTGAGGACTGGTCGAAGACATATCATGGTCAGACTGCCGGGATTGTGCAGTGTGAAAAGTGACCTGAGTGTGTGTCAGCCTTTCTGAGCCTCCTGTCACCGTGGGGTACCCTGGTTCTCACTGTGGTTTACTCACTCAGCAACCTTTCAGAGCCCACCATGAGCCAGGCACTATTCTGTAAATAGTATTAGAATTGTAGCTCTACTTTGTGTCTTTCTATGTTTCCACCTATTTGGGAGAAAAAAGAAAACTAATAGCATTTTGAATGGCATTTGGAGTTTTTACTGAAGAGGTAATTCTTACTAGAGAAACAAATGTACAGGAATGATTTCTATCTCTATTTCAAAAAGAATGGTAAAAAGGAAGAAAAGATGAGTGAAAATATGTAGAAAAAGGAACCCTGTGTATTGTATTTATTAACCTACATGGAACTTGCCAGTCACAGTATAGTTGCATGCAGAGTAAGTATTCTTTAAATGGATGAACTGCTTATACTTTTGCATCTCTTCTACCCTGGAATGGATCAATGGTTAATTTTTGATTAAGAAATCAAAAGCGCTTTGTAGGTGACTAAGCATCCAGTACGGGACAAATGATAAATCCACATTCATTGTCTACATTTTGTCTTTTTTCCCAGTTGTTTTACTTGATGTGGCCCTCTGTAAAGGATTTGTAGAAGATTTAGATGAATCGTGAGTATATAATATATATTTTAAATTTCAAATATTTAATATTTTAAATATTTTAACTTTTTAAAAATCATTTTACCTCGTATTTGCTGTGTCTTTTTCCTTTAATTATATTGAATGAGTACTGGAATTTGATAACGACACTATATTTATCTTCATAGTATCACAGCATTAATCATAAGACCTTGCTTACAGTAGGTGAGGAGTCCAGCTCCAGACCAAAATCCTATGTGTGATCTTTCAGGCTCTATGGTGGGCAATTACAGGGCTTTTCTTGTCAGGCCACGGGGGGAAGGTGCCCTCCCCACACCAAATTTTGTGCACAACCAGTGCCTTGCAGTCTCTGGAGGGAGTTGTAGTCAAGGACTCAGGCCTCCCAGGCCAGCCATGCTCATATACATATCTGCACTCCTAGCCCAGTGGCGTCTGTTTGGAGGCATCATTACTGGGGCCTCACCCAAGGCATTTCCCAAGGCTGGAACATCTTTGTTGAGGGCCTCAGCTGAGGCACTTTTCTACTCCTAGTCCTTTTCCCTTTTGTCCCTCTCATAAGGAGGCAGAAGGCTTTTGTTCAGTGTTCCTCTGCAGTGGGATGAATTCTCCTGTCAGCACTGCATCTACATGGCCCTTACCTGGTGCTGTTTCATGGGGAAGAATGGAACACCGAGGAGCTGGTGCCCCTTTTTTGCGTCTTGGCTTGCACTATCACAACCAGTGGAAAAAGCCTTGATTGTTACTTTCAGTGTAGCTCGTTGTCCTAATTGACCACCTGGACACCTGATTGCATGACTAAATCGGAGCAGTGAGAGGATAATCAGTTGAATACAGTGCTGTTCTAGAAGAGCAAAAAGCCTGACCCTGACTGCCCCATGGAGGCACTTAGCCATTCTTACTAATGGGTCTTGGGGAGTGCTAGTGGACTGTTTACAGAAACTTTGATTCTGAGGGAAACCATTGTTAACAAGGAGGCAATCTTGCTAAACTTAGTGGTGCCTGTGGGGTGCGTCACTACAGACTACCTCCTTCAGTGTACCCTAAGAGTGGCAACTCTGCCTGAGAAGGAGGAAGGGGTTTTGCTCCTAATAATTGTTTTGTTACCCATGTGGATGCTCACCAGAAAGGACCCTACGCTAACAAAGGGTCCTTACCATGCTTGTCAGCTAAATGTGAAAACTGAATTGTTCCTCACTCCAGAGTAAGCAGATGTACCACCAGTTGCTTCCTGAATCCACAAGAGGATGGCCCATGGAAATTCAGACATAATGCTAGACTGGGCAAGAACACATGGACTGCCACAGTTGTGAGAAAACACCAAAACAGCATGAAAAAGCTTTCCTGCTTGTCAGAGCCTGGTTAAAGCTAAAAATACTGCCCAGGAACAGATCCCTCAAGCCAGTGGGCCAGGGTGTTCTCAGCAGATGTAACATGGTGGGGCCCTTTATCCTGTCCATAGTGTTCCTCTTGATCCTAGTTCCTCTGTCCATAGTGTTCCTCTGCAATTGACATTTCTCTGAGTTTGGCTTAGCTATCCCCATGTGTTCCACTGACTTGGCCCACACTTTACAAGACCATCCTTATTTCCTATTCAGGTACCCTGAGAACATTGCATCTGAAAATGGCCATGGATTTTTGGCCCAAGCTACACATCAATGGGCTCAATCATGGGGCATACAATGGGCTCTCTATTGTCATCCCTAATTCACAGGGTTGGTTGAGTATTTTAATAGAGTTAAAGGGCAAACCTAGCCAGCTGATGGTGGGATACAAGATTACTCCAGACTGGACTACACATCTCAGGCAAGTGGTCTGGGATCTCAATGCAGCAATTCCCCAGTAGGGTACTTTTGACAAACATTTAGTGAACATGGAGCCATCATTATCAGGAAGTGGTGGGAACCCTTCTAAAATTCAAGTTCACAGATGCCAACCAAGGACAATCTTGTAAACAGGTCTTTCTAAGCACAGCAGCCTCAGGCCTACTATGTTAACTTATCTGCACAGGTGTAAAATAGAAGTATGAGGGGCTTCGACATATATTTGTGTTTCTACTGAGTCCTACTTTAGTTCTTTTTGTTGGATTCCTTACTCCTGTTACTTTATCTTTGATCAAGTAGTTAGCTTTTATTCTTAAGATGTTTAGTGGATGGGGTATGCTTAGAGATCACTGAATATCAAAATTTTACATACCAATTTATTGAAAGAACTTGTTCCATGCTTCCATATTTATCAATTTGTTATCCCTACCTATACTATCCAATTGTAAAGTGGATACAACATACAAAGATTTGTTTTTCTTTTTGTTTCTTTAGGTTTAAAGACAATCGAAAAGATGACATTTGGCTTGTAGATGTGAGTATGTAAATCTTTTATGCTGATTACCTACCCTTACCATTTTAAGTACTATTTTCTATTCTCTATTTAAAGATGACAGTATGCAGTTAATGCTTATGTATATGTTCAATTTGTTTTCTCAAATATTATTATATGTTGGTTTTTGTATGAAAATGAATCTCAGAGCTTTAAGGTTCCTGGCAAGGGAACTTATTTTTGATGAAGTTCTAGGGGTGGGGCCATTAAGAAGAGAAGCTGGAACCTATCTTATATTGAGGTTGACTTGTGAATTATTGCTTAGGGAAATTATGGTATGATTTTATTCCAGAATTCACTCTTGTTTCTTCATATTTTCCAAGAGGTTGAGTATATTAACACCACTTAGTAGTCAAAATCATATTTTTATCTTAATAGGGAAAAAAATTAAAATTTCATCTTCCTTTCCTCACTTTCAAGTTTGGAATATGTTTAAACTTTGTGATAGTTGAGATTTGTTTAACATGGCTCAGCAAAGACGTGGAGTCACAGAAAAAGGGATGGAATGAGAATGGCAGAGTTGAGCATTGGCGCTGGGCAACAGGGCACGATGGTCCGTTGTTTAATTCTTTCTTCTTTTGTGTATATTTGAACCTTTCAGTAGTATACAGTTAAAAAATCTTATTTTATGAAAGTACAAGCAGTTTATTACACCACTTAACTAAGGGAACCTGAGTGTCACCCCCGCCATCTGGTGATTCTGAAGAATGAAGGACTGTCACTTGAGTTTAATCAACCTGACTTGTCCCTGTCCCAAACCAGTCACCTTAGTGATCTCCTGTGTCTTGCCGGTGGTTATGATGAAAGTCCGTAAAGCCACCTACGGTGTTGGAATTTTTATAATAGAAATAGATTGATGTTTATCACTAACATTTAGGGGGTGTGCATGTGGTATGGTGTATATGTGTTTATTTGGTGGTTTCATTTTATACAGAACATGGACATAGTTGCTTGGAAGCAAAGACATTTTTATTGTAAATTGTGTATCTGTTTTAAATAGGTATGAATAGTCATTTCAAATGAACTTAAAATCGTACCAGTTTTGAGGTATATGCTAGTTCACCTATCTAGGTTTATGTGTGTTTTGTCTTTTGTTATGTAACTGCTTTAAAAATTAAACTTAAACTTTTTATCTAAAACAGATTATTAGCAGATCATTTAGTCAAAGAGATTCTTTAAATTTTAAGATTGATATTCACAATAGCACAAAATTTTAATGGTTATCTTTCTTTTTTTAAACAAGTTTTATGCACCATGGTGTGGCCATTGTAAAAAACTGGAGCCAATTTGGAATGAAGTTGGTGTTGAGATGAAAAGCATGGGTTCTCCAGTTAAAGTTGGAAAAATGGATGCTACTTCCTATTCTAGTAAGCCTTTCCTTAGTTTATTGTTTTACTGTTCTCGTAGCAAAAATGATTTAATTATATGCAGCAGTATTCAATGTGAGAGGAAGAGATTTTTTTTTGCTCACATAAAATCAAAATTATCTTAATAATTTAAGACTGTATACTTTATGAGTTAAATGAATTAGCCATTGAATTGTAAATATGCAGTATATATTAATATTATGCCTAACATAGACGTTTTTTCCTACTTGGAGCCCACTTAAGATAATCAGTTCACATGAGGCAGCTATAGAAAGTAGAGTATTGAACTATTGATATTGCTGTGAGTTAAGAAGAAAGTTTGTTGTCTCAGTAGCCTGAGATGTCAGGTAGGGGAATAAATAGGAACTTGAAGGATGAGTTGACTTGATAAATACAAGTGAGGATCAGGAAAGTGTTCACATTAGAAAGACTATTAAGCAAAATCATAGAGTTGAAAGTGAGCTTAATGAGTGTGTACCAGAGACTAGAATGAAGCTGAGGTGGGCAAACTATGGCCCATAGGATAAATCTGTCCACTTGCCTATTTTTGTAAATAGAGTTATATTGTAACATAGCCACACTCACTTGTTTACTGTTGTCTGTGGCTGTTTTCGTACTCCAGTGGCAGAATTAACGTGGTTGTGACAGAGACCATATGCCCCAGAAAGCCTGAAATATTGATTATCTTACCCTTTACAGAAAAAGTTTACCAACACCTATCTTAAAGGATTTGGAAAAAGAAGAAATTAAGTTTAGAGAAGTATGAGGTATCATAGAATTTGGAAAGAACATGGCTTTCATAAAGGAGACCTGGATTCAAATCCTGGCTCTGCTTTTGCTGTTTGTGACACTGGGCAAGTTTCTGAACACCTCTAAGCTTTGGTTTCCATGTTGGTAAATATTTAATTGTAATGCTTCTTTTATTTATTGTTTTGAGCTTTGAATGATGCAGCACATGTAAAATCCTTTGTATTCAATAAATGTAGGTTCCCTTTTCCTGTAGTTAATGAAGAAAGTGGAAGTATGTAATGAATATTTCTATTCAGGAAATCAGCATTATACTTTGGATTGTACTTTGGAGCAAGACAGACCTGTGTTTTAATCTCAACTTTGTTATGACCTAATTTTGTGGCTTTGGGGAACTACTTAACCTCTCTTAATTTAGTTTCTATGTCTGTAAGGGAAAGTGATAATCCTCAAGGTTGTGAAGATTGTATTAGGTTTTTATATTTCAAACCCCCAGCACAATGACTGCACATATATGGTACTAAAGGATAATGCCAGATTGTTAAAAGCCTCCTAGGTCAAAGTGTTTTGGATTTTTTCAATTGTCTATAGGGAGGTAATACACATTTTTGCTGTTGAATTGATAGATTGCAAATGAATTGATAGAAATATGTTTGGCAACAACTTGTAGGATGAAAAAGAATAGTTAGAGACAGGAAGACCATCTCAGTTGACTTTTTGTATGAGTCCTGGTGTAGGATGCTGGGATCCCAGGGTTGGGTGGTAGCAGAATGAAGTGGAAACACTAATTCTTACAGACATTTTCAAGGGTAAAATCACAGATGTAATAGATTGGCTTTGCACTGTAAAAAAGAACAATAAAAATAGTGGTGTAAGATTCTTAGCATAGTTGTTCAACTATACAACCAGTGATTATGTGGAAAAGAATAAGCTTAATTTTATGTATGTTTTCAGGTTGTCAGCTGTTTTGAATTTGTGGTCTTTTGCTTTACTGATGTTTGTGAATAAGGAAGCTGGAGTGTAGGTAAGATGTTAGAGCTGGAATTATTGCATCACACAAATGAATTGTTGAAATTTTGAAAGAAGAAGAGATAAATGGCAGGAAATTGTTAGAAAAAGGCTGATATGCTTGAGTTGATATTTCTTGAAATAAGCTTTTGACAATGTTTAGGAAGTTACTGCTTTCATCTATTGCTCATGAAAGTAAGTTCTTGTGTCTAGACGTATATGTTGATTAGACCTACATACACATATTCATTTGTAGATGCACTTATTTATTTTTTTATTTATTCACTCAATCAATATTTATTTACTAACTCCTGTTTGTCAAGCCCTATGCTAGTTTCTAGAGATCAAAGAAAGACCCAAACAGATCCTGTCTGTCCTGGAAATGCTTACAGCCCAATAGAGGAAGAAATATGAATATGCCAATAAGTACAATAAAGTCTTAAAAATGGCAGATTCTTGTGATCACTTGAATCATTCAGTGAAGTAATAGAGTCACGTATAAAGGAGTTTGGGGATATAAAGAAAAATAGTCAATGAGAAAAATAGTGTATATAAATCAGTAAAAATTTTAATGGTAAACTGGCCATATGATGCTTTAATGATAACTAACAATTTAGATTAAGTCAATTTTTTGTTGTATCTAGTTCATTAGTTTATTATTCAGTATTTATTAAGTGCTCCTATGTATTACTACTTACTAAGTGGCACTATGATTAGGGAAAAAGTAACGAAGATTTTTTTTCCTGCATAGTTTAAAGAAGAAAATGTTTTAAATGCTATGACTAAAAAGTTAATGTACTTATAAGTCTTTAAGCTTCATATCCAGGTTGCAACTTTTTAGGTACTTTATGATGGGGCTTTTTAAATTTCATTTTTTATAAACTATTCAGCAGTTTAATTTTTGCCTCTGATGCCATGATTGTTTATGAATTTTATTGTTTGTTCACTTAGCATTGTGTTATGTTGAATTAATAGGAGAAAAAACTTCTATAGAGGTTGTAGTGCAGGAAATATACGTGTATCTCAAGCAAACCATCTAGCCTTGGGAAAAGTAAAAGGGGAATTTGTATATACTGAGGACCACCTTCTGCCAGGCATTGTGGTAGGTGCTTTTATGTACTCTATATAGTTTACTCCTTGGATATGGAACTAAACCTCCTGCACCCCCACCCCCCCAACTTACATCTCAGCCTGCATGGTGATGCTTGCTTATAAATCCTTGTGGCTACTTGAATCATCCAACCATGGTTTATTGAAAAAATAATCCCTTTGTAAAAAGAGAAGAGTCAGCATTCATTTGTTTAGCAGATACTTAACATACTTATCATATGTTAGGATGGATACATCACTGAGCAAAACATGTAAAAACTTCTGCTCTCATGGAACTTACATTGTCAGGAGAGACATACAGTAACCAATAAACCTAAGCAAATTGTCTAATGTTATTTAAAGTTTATTGTCAGTGATGGATAGATCATCCACTTAAATATAGCATCAAGGACATATTTTATGTGCTGTGGAGAAAAAGTTGATAGGTTGATTAGTGCTCAAAAACACCTGGTTAGAGATTACAAAGAGATTTTTGGCTTATAATTCTCAAAGTTTCCTTAAATTCTTTAAGACAGCTCAAATACAGGCATTTTGGTAGAACTTGGAATCAAACAGGTAAAGAAATTGAATTTTTTTCAAGCCATCTGTCAGTATTAGTCTATGCCTACCTATAGAATACTGAAGGACTGGCTGTTTTATAGATACTGCTTCCATCTTCATAGGTTGTTTTTTAGGTAGTCAGGATATCAGTGTTTCTCAGTGTGTAGTCTGTAGACTATCTGCGTTAGGATTACCTGGATGCTTAGTGATAATTCAGATTCTGAAGGCCTGCACCAGTCCTGCCAAATGAAAATCTTTGAGATTGGGTCATGAGAATTTGTATTTTTAACTGCACTTCAGATGATTCTGCTGCACACTTAGGTTGGAGAACTACAAAGTAGAATTTTTTTTTTGATGGGTAGGATTTTGGTTCAGAATGGGGTGGGATTATTCAAAGTGATCAAGTGTATAAAATCTTTAAGAATCTTTGATGGTAGCTTATTTCTCAGTCATGTAATTGCAGTAATTGGAAGCAAATGTCATCAGACTCAGTCCAATAAATATCTGTGTATAGTGTGTTTGGACTGAAGAAATTTGAACTACTGTGATTTATCCTGCTTTGTGTTTGGAATTGTGCCCAAAATTTCTTGATGCATGATTTTAACTAATAATACCATAATCAAATAACATGAAAAGAGTTGTATAATATGTCCATTGTAAATTTAAATATGTGTTTTAGCCTTTTTTTTTTTACCTACTCCTTCAAATATGAGTACTAAAAATGTTTCTCATTCAGAAGTTAAAATATGACATAATGCTGCCAGTAATGGTGTATGCTGATTTTTATTATGGAACCATTGAAATTCTGTTTACTCTCCAACCTAAGTGTGACATCATTTTATGGTAAAGATCACATTTTACCAATTTGATGTATAAATTTTCAGTGACATTTGGTTAATAGCGTTCTTATTCTGACTTCTTTTCACAGATTATAGGTACAAATTAATTTTACCTCTCTAGATTATAAAATATTTTTGGTGAATGACTGTATTTCAGGGTTTTTCAACCTTATATTATTGAAATTTTGGGCTGGATAATTCTGTGTTTTTTTTTTTTTTTGGTGGGGGAGGTCAGTGACTATTTTTCAGAGTTTATCAACCTGCCACTATTGGGCCAGGTAATCTGGTCTGGGCAGGGGTTCTGGTGCATTGCAGGATATTTAGGAGCATCCCTGACCTTTTCATGTTAGACACGTGATGACTCTCAGTAAATGCTAAGAAAAATAGTATTTTTGAGCTGAAAAGGAGTTCAGAGATTACCTCCTCACTCTTTTCCCCACCTCCATTTTATAGATCAAGTAACAAGGTAGTTATAGGTGAAATGACCTTGAATATTTTCACACACCAAAGTTAGAAACAGAATTAGGCCTGGAGTCCAAGATCACCATGATTCACTTCCATACCTCTCTCTACCATCAAGTTGTTACCATTTCAAGGAGAAAACAAAGATGGAGTAAAGGGCTTCCTTCATGTTTAATCTTGTTTTATAAACATTTAAAATTGCAAAACTTCAAGTAAGTTACTCGTGTTGCAAATAGATTCTTCAATTTGTGAAGCAGTTGATCGGAGGTTTCTATATAAATCATTCTTTTCTAATATAAAAAATAAAGAATAAAAACTTTAAAGTCAGACTGAGTTTCATTCTCAGCCCTGTTATCTAATCAACGTTTGCTCTCAAACAAGTTACCAAATCTTCCTAAGTTTCAGGTTCTTTATCTGAATTAGTACCGTTTTTTCCTCTCCACAAAATTGAGGTATAGTTGAACAATATTAAAGTCAGTTATAAAATATTCTACAAATTGTTTTTTATTAATATTATCTGCACATTGATGTGTCAGCAGATGATTACTTAACAGTGAAATCAGAATCGAGAGTAGAAGGAAATGGATTTAGCATTTAAGAATCTTCTATGTGCCAGACTCTGTTTAGATTCTTTTCCATACATTTTCTCATTTTAAAATCCCAACCCATAACCCTATAAGATGAGTAGTATTCAGAAGAGGAATAGGATTAGAGAAGTTGAGAAACGTATCCAGAGTTGCCTAGATGATAAATGAAGTTGGAATGCTAACTGAAGTCATTGTATTTTTGTTGTTGTTGTTGTTTTAATATTGCACTGTCATTCCCCTTTAGGAAAAGCTAAGGCTGAAATTTTAGGAGTCGTTGTCAATTAAAATTCTATCAGAAATGAAGGTTAATGGTCAAGGAGCTAAGAGACTATAGGTTGGGTGATATTATCTCCATCTTCTAAATGTGAAAACTGAGGGCAAGGAAATTAAGTGATAGGGCTGAGTATGGAGCTGGGATTTTTCTCTCTGAAAATTATTAGGAGATCCACAATATCAGGCTATGACATACCACCAGTATATTTTCTCATTGATTGCATAGTTCATTTTCTTTATTTGGTTTGTGTGTAAATAAATTTTAAGATAATTTAAATTACATAAAGGTATTACTTATTGGGCTATAATCCCCTCCCCCAATCAATTATATTAGTCTTTATGTTTTGGCATTTTTTAATGAGTTTTTGTTGAAGTTAATAAGGGCTTGTATTTACCCGCCTCCTTAATTTGGGAAGCGGGCATTAAGATCAGGCTTTACTGACGTAATCTCCCCAAAATCATTTTTGTGTTTTTGCTTAGAAGGTAATCTGCATAACCACAGTCTCCAATTATACTTGATGGAATTAAGTCCTAAATTAGAGACTGGCCTAAATAAATTATGTAATTGCTCTGAGTTTACGTAATGATTCAGAGAAAGGACCTGTATCTTTAGAACTTGAGTTCTTGTTATCTCTGCTGTCTGTGCCACCTCTTGGGAAAATAAGTGTCGGTCATTGGTCACTGTCTAGGCTCTTCCAGTCACTTCTCTCCATATGTCTAAGAGAGAAACACTAGAGTTGACAAAGGAAGGTGGAGAGATTTTGGATATTATTTTGCCACAAATTCACTTTGTTATTATTTTTGTGAATTGTTGAGAGGTGATAAGAGACCAAAGATTAACGAAGATTACTAAAGTGATTGTTAGAAAAAGATCCAGATATAGGAGTTTCCCTGTACCCAACTGTGATAATAAAATATCCTGGAAATAAAGAAAATTACAAAGGGAGAGATCATGTAATACAGTGTACTTTGCATATAGTAGTGTAATTTTGTAAATAGACTTTATACATAAAGTTAATAGACTTTATACATAAAGTCTATTAACTGAGAATGTTTTATTTCTTCTTTCCTGTTCTAGTTGCCTTGAGTCTATAAAGAAGTATATTATTAGTTTGTTGTGTGATTTCCATACTCTTTAGAAGCCTAATTCCTTGTTGATGTTTGCTTGATTTTGTTACTATTTCTTCTTTCCCCTCAAAAGATGCCATTGTAGTAACTGTTTTTCATTTCAATTAATGTGAGGATTTCAGAATAATCTTTGAGATAATTGGAATTATTCTAGGTTATCACAAAAGCAGAAACTCCTAAAACAAGTAGATAAAGTTGCTTTTTGATTGTATGTTGACTGTAGTAATTAATTTTGCAAATAGCATTTATGTTTTAAAATTAGAATATACTGAAATTATAATTTCTGAGACTTCAAGGAAGTCTCAGAAAACACTGAAGGAAGAGATGAGCTTTTTTTTTTTTTAGGAGGAATAAATGAGGCCTAGAAGAAATATTTGTCCTGGAAATTAAGTCAAATGAAAAGTACTTTATTTTTTTATAATATCTTTTAAAATAAGTACTTTATAGATAAATTTTTAACTGTTCTTTTGGCATCTATTTCTTATTTCATCATAGAATTTTGTGCAGATCATAGGTTGGATTACTAAGTAATATTTTATATGAGAATGTCATGTTTTTTCTTTTTTTGTGTGAGTTTATATTTTTTCTTAAGACTTAAAAACAACATATCTATATGGGTTTGTATAAATATATCTATATTTTTTAAGTAAAAGGCTCATTTGTTACCTAGTTTCTCATTTTTAAAAAAAATTTAGTATTATTTATTCTTTTTCTTATCAAGGCATTGCTTCAGAGTTTGGAGTTCGAGGTTATCCAACAATTAAGCTGTAAGTTGAGTGTTGTATGTTTATATGTGTATTTTTATTAGTTCACTCTGCTTACGTTTTATTAATTTCCAGTAACTTACTTGGAGGATTGAAGATTTGGGTTCAGCCATTCTGTTTAGGTGAAGTATGTGATCAAAGGAGAGGAACTGCATCTTTATGGTTTTCTTCATGTTTAAGTAATTGTGTTGTTTATGGCTAATTCAGTAAAAGTGTTTTGAGTGCTTACTGTGTGACATGCACTATGCAGGACAAGGTATACAGTCATAAATTATGAAAGGTCTTTTACCCTTGAGGAGCACATGTGTGTATTCTGCTTTATCATTGAAAATCCTGTCTCTTAACAGATTTAACTTTTATGTAATTAAAATAGGCTTAATTTCGTTAGAGATAAAAGAAGAATCGAAGTTGATGGATGTTAATTCTAATCTGTTAGTGTTTATCAAGTCTAATAGAGTGTACAAGTAGGAAGAAATGGCATAATAATTCTAAAAGACTTGTTTTATAATCATGACTTCATTGAATTTTCTTATGATTTTCATTAACCTTATTTTGATAATGTGGGGAGCTGAGGAATTGTTTTGAAAGTTATTTTTATAGTAAATTTTTTTTCAATATTTTAAAATTTTAAATTTCAAATTTTGAGCAATTTAAATTTATGTCTTGGGTTTTGTGTTGACCTTTCTTCTTCCCTCACATTTTAAAAATGTTTGCTGCACCTCTTTTACTTTTTGTGTTAAGTAAGTTATCTTTTCTTTTCTTCCTGTTTAATTATAGGTATTCTATTGTGCTTCCCAATTTTTTCTTTTTTTTAAATTTCAGTTGATTAGACACATAAACTAATTCATTGGTAGGCTTTTAGAGAATTATCTAATTTTCTGGTGGAGTATTATGCATTGTTTTACTCTATAATGTTGGAGCATCTATGAAGTATCTATGATACGGTATTGCTTAAAATTTATTTTGCCTCTACCAAAATACTGTAAATTCCTTGTCATTTTATTGACCTTTTGACAGGGAAAATAGAATTATAATGCTTTAATTTTCCAAGCTCTTAACCATGAATGTATAGAATATTCACTTTTCAGAAAGCATAGACGTAATGCAACTATCAAATGGAGAGAACAGTATTTTTACATAATTTTAATAGAATATAGCCTTTTTCTTTATATTTTTGAATAGCTGGTCCTCTGAAAACAAATGCTTATTATATTTTACAAGTATGCTACTTCTAAAACTCCTCTACATTTATTATTTTATATACTGTACTTTTATGTTAACAATAGCATGATATTAACTTAAATATTAAAACAGTTAAAATAATTCAAGTTTGTATCTTTTTTTTCTTCTTAAGATTAAAAGGGGACTTGGCATATAATTATAGAGGACCACGAACTAAAGATGATATTATTGAGTTTGCTCACAGAGTATCTGGGTAAGTTCTTGTTAGGAAAGGCCTTTACTATATGATATTAATATTTGAAAATTAAATATATTTTAATAGACTATATTGAACATACATATTTTAGGAACTTACCTAAATAAAAATTTATTTATTTTTGAGAAAAGGTAAGGTTTACATTGCATATCCAAAGAAATGCTTAAAGAAACAGAGACAATGATTTGTGTTATAATATATACTTCACATTTAAATTCATTTTGTGTATAAAGTAATTTTTCCCCAATTAATTTTTAATATATTTTCAAAATTTTGATTACTGATAGCAACTTTGTGAATCTTAATTTTTATTTTATGACAATTTTGCTTCTGGACTGGCTGGTTCTGAGTTTTAAGAGAAGCCATAGAATAATATTGTTCTGAATAGACTTGGACTTTCATACCTAGCCTGTGATACTAGAAGCTGAAATACTTTTCCTTATCTATCACATGCTTCTTTATGCCAACTGTGAAATAGTATTGCATTTTATGCTTAGAATGTAATTAAAGCCTAAAGATTTATTTTACTTACAGATCTTTGAGATTTTACTGATAAAAAATCAAATTCTTCTATAATGTTTCCTGTTGGTTTGAATGTGGTGTGTTTTTTTTTTTTTAAATGTACATCTTGCTGAGATATAAAGAAAATCAGTGCTTATAATTTAATGTAATTATGTGGAACTTCTTGAAGAGAACATTCATCAAGATACATTAATCTATATTGGCTTTGAAATATAGGCACTTATGAATTTAACAGGATATATTGATAGCTTTATATAACTTTAAGGTGAATTCAAGTGGAATGGATTTGGGTGGCATGATACTGTCTCAAATTATTTGAAAAAAAATTGGAACGTAATAGAGTTTGTAATACTTATAATTTTCAGTGGATTTTCTCATTGATTGCATGTTTTTATTTTGTGAATAAATACATTTTGATATAAATTTATATTACATGAGGGGGAATGCTGGTGGGAGGGACTTTATTCCCCCAGGATTTTTTTTAGTTTTTATGTTTTGGTAATTTTTAATGAGTTTTGTTTTAAGCTTAAGAAGGGATTCTCCTGATGTAATTAAAGGTGACTTTACTGCAATTGGAATTTCAAGAGTCAGTTCTGGAGTTGCATCACTTACAAGTTAATTACTAAGTATTAAAATAGAGACTAGTGTAGAGTGAGTGATGCAATGCATCTTAAGAATTGTGCATTATGAAAATGTTGGCCTTTGCTAAATATGTTCTGTTCTTTTTACAAATTTGGTGGAGTGGAAAATTCTCAATATATACCATATTTAAAAGAAGACTGTTTCTTCTTTTAGTTTTTTAATAATATTTTATAACTGATATGTTTTATAATCTTTCATATAATTCATATGTTAATCTATTTGGCTTTAAAAAATGCTCGTATAGAAAAACTCTTTGTAGAGTTTTGTTTTTATCTTTATGAGGTTCTTATGTATTATGACTATCATTTTCCGTTTTATTTTTTCTGAAAATAATAATATGCTTTTGAAACTTTTTGGGTTTTAACCTTCATAAGGTGCTTAAAAACTATATAGCATTTAAATTGACAGAGTAAAATATAAATATGCTTAATATAATACTATATTCTCTGGGGATAATATTTCACAGTGTGTTTTTGTGAATGATCTTTTGAAAGAGAAAAAATAATTCTCTTGTGAATTGTTTTGTTTTTAGCCAAGGACTCTAAATGGATGATAGTCCTTTTTTTGCCTATCAAAATATTGGCAATGATGGTACTTTCTGAAGGGATGTTTTTGAAATTTATTTTGAAACCAATAAATTGTGGGTACTATACTAATTTTTAATATGTGAGTACAATAGTCATGGGCTGCAGTTTTATTAGGCTTATGTGGATTTTGAGATACACTTAAAATGCAGCTAATATGTTGTTAAAACTTTATAACTTGAGACATGATCAGCTATGGTATAAATAGGAGTAAATTATGTACTATCTTTAGTTCATAATGTAAGTTTGTTTGTTTATTTTGTGTTTGTTTTTAAACAGGGCTCTAATTCGGCCACTTCCAAGTCAGCAAATGTTTGAACATGTGCAGAAGAGACATCGTGTATTTTTCGTTTATATAGGTGGAGAATCACCTTTGAAAGTATGAAATTGTTTTCTTATCCACAAAAACAGATGTATATTAATTTTCTGTCTAGCCAAGATTTCACCAGAAACTCAAAACTTACTCTACTCTTATTGGAAATATTTTAGTTCAGTCTAAGTATTTTTTATAATAAAAACACTCTCTTGTATGCCCTCTGTAGTGTTTGCCTTTATGAAACAGAAGTGAGTAAACAGTGTGGGTAGATGTTGCCTGCCTTAGTACTTCTGTTATTAACTGGTTATTTAAATTTTGTATTGCTTTTTCAACACTTTGAGTTATTGAGACTCCAAACTGATAAGAGTGTAAACTTTTGAAAGGCAAAAGACCATTTTCTTCAGCTTATTTTGTGTGTGCGTGTGTGTGTATGTGTGTGTGTGTATACACACATCTTATAATCATTACTATCATTATTATTAAAAATTGTTCATCTGATTTATGATTAAATTAATAAATATGGATTGAGTTTGTGTTATATTTAATGAACTTTATTTGGAGGAGGATACAAGCTCTTAGTTAAATGATCTTTTACCTTAGAAACAATTTATTTGCTTATTATATTCCATCTTTTCACCTAAAATGCCACAAGGTAATACATTGTGATGATATACTTACTGCCTAAAGTGACTCTAATTGTTTAATGAGGAATGAATTTTGATCTTTAATTAATACTTAAAATGGCCTGTCTTTCTGTTCGTGTCTTCACAGGAGAAATACATAGATGCTGCTTCAGAATTGATTGTATATACGTACTTTTTTTCTGCCTCAGAAGAAGTAGTTCCTGAGGTAATATTTAAAATTGGATTTTAATGACACAATTTCATTTTTTAAAGTATTACTTGATTTTACTATCAGATTTATTTACTGTGATTTGTGTGGAAAGAGTAAACATGTTAACCTATTACTGGTATTAGATTGCTTGTTACTAATAAGCAAATATCAGATTCGTAGCATTTAGGGATTATGATTATTACATTAGTGCTTTTTTTTCTCTTTAAAATAATACCGGTGATGACAAGTGTTACTTAAACCCTTAAGTTGGTTTACAAGTGGTGGATTAATTTATGTGTGTGTGTTTGGGGTGGGAGGTAGAGGAGGTCCTTTGTTGGATCCTGAGACTGAGGTATTGGTCCTAAGTAAACAAATCTATGAACAGGATATAAGTGCTATGAAAAAGAAAGAGGCAGTGTGATGGTTAGAGCATACAGAGGTGGGACGGATGCTCTGATTGATTGATCAAGAAATGGCTGTCTGAGAAGAAAATATTTGAACTGGAACTTATATGATGTGAAGGAGCCATGCAAAGATCTGTAGACCAAGCATACCAGAAACAGGGAACAGGTAATACAAATGCCCAAATGAGAACATGCCTGGCATAATGTAGGAACAGAACGGTAGGCTGATGTGACTATAGTGCAGTGAGATAGGAGGTAGTCAGAGGCCAGTATGGGCAAATAAGTCATGGCAATGTATGTGACGAGGTTAAGGTTGGTAAAGAATATGATCTGATGTTCATGTTAAGGGCATTAGTCTGTGCTGAGTGCAGGATGAATTGGATAGATAGGAGAGTAGGTCCAGGGAGATCTGTTGAACTTTTGCAGTAGTAATCTAGGAATTTCGGGCTTTAGGATTAGTAAAAAAAACTGGGGAGAATTGAAAGGATTATTGTGTTTAGGAGATAGAATTGTCATAGCTTGCTTATGTGAGAAAAAGGATGACCTAAGGATGACTTCTAGGTTTTTGATTTGAACAGCTGGGTAGATGTTGGTGTTATAATATTTATGAGCTTGGAAAATATTGGAAGAGGAACAGGTTGGGAAATGGGGAAGTGATTAAGAGATGGAATTGTTCATTTTAATTTGATTCAGTTTTGTTTCATATTAGGCATCCAAATACAAGCATCAAATAAGCAGTTGAATATTAGGGTCTAGAATTAAGTCAAGGCTGTATAAACAAACCTCTTAGGCACAGAATGCAATTTTTTAATGAAATAAGAGGGCCCAGAATTGAAGACAGCAAAGAGAAATGAGAAGAAATAGCCTAGGAAAGTAGGAACAAGATGAATGGGAAGCCCAGATAAAGTGTTTTTTAAAAAGAGTAAGTTGTGTAGGATGCTTGTGAAGTGTTCAAGAAGATGAGGTGAGGAAAGTAACCATCCAGTTTGACCGCATGGAGGTTCGTGGTGGTTTTGAGAGGAACAATTTGAAAGGGATAATGGGCTCAGATACCTCATTGGTGTCATTTGATAAGATACCAATGGCAGGTAAGAAAGTGGAGACTATAAGTATAGACTTCTCTTTAGAAAAGTTTTACTGAGAATGGGACCTGAGAAATTTGACAGTAACTCAAGGGAAACATGAAAGAAATCAAGGGAGCCTTTTCTTTTTAATCAATATAAGTTATAAGAAAAAGAAATAGTTTTCTTTTCACAAAGAAAAGTCATATTATACATTTGATAACTTTTAAATATGTTTTAATGTTTAAGATTTTAAGAAGTTTACAGAGTTCTAGAGTATGTGTTTAATGCTTCCTGCAAATATGTATGTAGATGTTTATCTTATAAATATGTATTCTGAAATGATATTCAACTCCTGTGGAACCTCAGATAATTTCTGGTCTACTTAAACCCATTTCAGTTTACTTAGTTTGATCCAAGATAAAAGTTACGTTGCAGAGTATTTTATGTGTACTCACTCACTTTTGGCAGGGAGGGGAAGAAGGGATGGAAGAAGGGCCATAGCTGCCATCAGGTTCTGTAATGGGTAGCCCCAAAGGTTACAAACCACTGTTCTGGAATGCCTTAATGTGACATAAACGTCTAGAGTGGACTACAACTAGAACTTCTAATACATTTTTGTCTCCTAAGTCCAATGAACCACATTTTAATAACAGAGATGAGAATTTATGTTGAGCACTCGTCTACAAAGCTTTGCAAACAGTTTCACTTAGAGCGCACCAGCACCAGAGGGCTTGCTGAGTTCTAGGCCCTGGCACCATCTGACACCATCTTAATCCTCATATAACAGTGAGGTGTCTTAGGTCAAGATCTCCAGAACCTAGGGGATCTGGGTGAGCACAAACAGCAACTGTTACATGAGCATATTTCTTAGTTATTATGTGGTAATATTATTTTTATTAGCCTTCTCAGTTAGTTTCTTTAAGCATTCTTTAATTATTTCTGAAAATACCAATATTTGTCATCTCTCTTTTTTTTAGTTGTGAGTATGTAGTTGCAAAAGTCTGCTAGGGGAAATAATTATTTCAGAATAATATGGGGAGTTTTACTCCCATAGAAAATTCTCAAATAAGGACAAAGCCCATAATTTTATGGTCTTCTCATATTTTGAGTATTAATTTCTTGTCCTTCAGAGCTTCATTAGCTTTACAACTAGTATTTATGGAAACTCCAGTAGGTGTAATAAGGGGATGCAAGGAAAAATTTAGACAGTTTCTGACTTCAGAATACTTGCAGATGAATGGAGAAGATTGACATGTAAATAAATAACTAATATAAGATAGTGAGTTTAAAGAAACACATGAGGAGGAGAGATTCAGAATATGTGGAACTAGATGGCTGCAAAGTCTCAGACGATCTCATTCGTGTTCTAATTAGGACCACTGAGGGATATACTTAAAAGAGAGCTGCTGAATGTTGAAAAATACTTCTCAAGCATCTTTGTGGATGAGTTGCCAAGATCAGGTGAATAGAGGCGTGCTTGATTATAGAGCCTTACTTAAGAGCTCTTCCACTGCCCTTAAAATAGTTATTTTCATGGTGCTGTATCGTTTTTTAGTAGTAATGTAACCAAATCATTCTTCATTGTCTTCTCTGTCCTTAGATGTGCCTCCCTCCCTTTTTAATCTTTCCAGGACAGCTGTCTTTATTTTTATTTTATTATTATCTTCGCTTCCTTATTTATCTACTCATTTACTTCATATATTTGTCATTATTTTCAGTATTACCATTCTCATGTAATAATTCTTTGTGGCTTACCCAAATTATTTGTCTTCTGATCTGATACAGATTTTCAACTATAACTTTATTTTTACAAAATAAGTACAACACAGGTATAAGCGGTGGGTACTTTCTGAATGAATCCCTTATTAATTACCATTGAAGTTGTTTATAAAGCAGTTGACAGCTTAAGCAATCCTCTCACTTATGTTATCTAATATAACTCTCATAACTACCCTGTGAGGTAGGCGATCTTAGTGTCTCATTTCACAGATGAGAAAACAGACTCCCCTAGGTAAAGTGTTTGGCTCATTATCACACAGCTGGCGAGCGTTGGGGTATAGGCTGATTGATAGGCTGATTGATACCTTAGCCCTGCTGTTCTGTTACTCCAAGTACCTCCCATTCCTTATTTCTTATGATGATATCTTTAGGTCTGTTATCAGGTCTAAGAATAATCCATGGTTTTTACCATAGCAAACAGCACTGTGCCACAGGATGTGTAAAGAGATTCAAATCCAATCCTTAGATGAGTTTGGGATTGACTGTAGTATTTTTAACTGTTTGTAACATTTATTTTGTTATTGGGGTGTGTGTGTGTGTGTGTGTTTTGATATCTTTGAATACTTTTGAACTCATAGCTACCAATTACAATTGTTTAATGAGAAAAATCATTTAAACTTATGATTTTTTGCAGTATGTGAAACTAAAAGAGATGCCTGCTGTGCTTGTTTTCAAAGATGAAACGTACTTTGTTTATGATGGTAAGTTCCAAAGTTTTAACTCATATAAAAATTTTAAAATTAAAATGTATCTATTATAGGACTTAGGTGTAAAGATTTTGTAAACGCTGCTACTTTTTACAATTCCTCATTAATTGAATGATTGATGGTTGGTTTTTTTAACCCTTCAAATGTAGTTTTTCCATTTAGTATTCTTTCATTCTGAGTTTTATCTACAGTGAATTATTTTGTCAAATTATTTGCCTTTTGAGAAGTAAACCCTTTGCAGTTTTTATGCATTACATTATAATGTTCAGAATTAACTTTTTAAAAAGTATCTAACATTTCGAGAGACAAAACAATAAAGAAATAAAACAGTGTTGAAGCCCCCGTGTATTCCTCCCTAGCAGCATTTCTCCCTTCCTGTCAAGCGTAACCACTTACCTGGTATTCAGCATTTCTTTATTGATGCAAATACTTGGTCTGTTTTTTAAATATTTTAATTATGCTGTCAAACATACATCATAGTAAAGAGAATGGTAAATAGAACCCTACATATCCATCACCTAGGTTAAACAAATACCAAGATCTTACCACATTTGCTTCAACTTCAACTCATTTTTAATTCGTTGAAGCAAATCCCAGTGGCATGTTATTACTGTGTGCTTTATTATGACTCTTTTTAAAAATGTGAACTTTTTTTTTTAGAGAACCACATACTGTTATAACACCTAATGTAATTAATAATAATCCCTTAGTATTATCAAATACCTATTCCCATGGTTCCCAAACTGTGTTCTGAGGTACTCAAGGGCAGTGCAATAAACTCACAATGACGCCAGGAGTTATTTTAAATTTCAAGGGAAACGATAAAACTCGACGTCTGTCGGACACCACACAGCCACTGAAAAGCAAAAGTGAATGCCAAGTCTCATCTAATAGCAGTGTTGGTAACATTATAAATTGCAATTTAATAAAATAAAAACTTCAGTTTCTCATTCTCCCTAGCCACATTTTAAATGCTCAGTGGCCTTATGTGCTTGTGGTTGCCATGTTAGAGAGCCGAGATACGGAACATTCCATTCATTGCAGAAATATTCTAGTGTGTGTTTATTTTTCTTGTTGAATCTAATATATAACAGAAAGGAAACTAGGACTAGTCAAGAGCAGTAGACTTCGAATTGCTTAAATAATTCCGATAAATAGAAGACTATTCAATAAAGGGAACATTTTGATTGTTTTGTTTTAGTAAAAGGAGCATTTTAATTGTTTAGATAGTCATGTGAAGACTAAGCATTTCTAATCTCTATTGTCTTTAAATAAATGTGAGAACTGAATTTTATTTCTTGCTATAGAATAACTACCATTTATGCTGTCATTATACAGAAGGTACAATATATGTACTTAACTTGACATTTTCATTTTATTTTCAAAGTAATCTGTGAGGTAGGTAATAAGGCAGATAGATTAATATCCTAAGATGACAAAAGAGGTAACTGAGAATGTTAGATAAGGAGACACATGTATAATTAACTAGCAGGTTCATTCATATGCTCATTTAGTCATTTATTCATTGTGTGTTTCTTGAATGTCTGAATTAGACATTGAGCTTAAAAAGGAACTTAAGAGGAACTTGCGTATATGAAAATATGAGAAGGAAAAGATAGGAAGGAAAATAATTCATATCTATACTTATTCTATCACCTGCTCTTATAGTACTCCTTATGTGATAAGCACTTAATGTATATTATTTTATTTGATCATTACAATAATCCTTTAAAATCAGTATTCTTGCTATTTTACAGATAAACGAGATTAAAGAGATTTTTTTTCCAAGTTAAAATACTAAGTCATTGGTATCAAAATTCAGCCTTCAAATCTTTTATTCTTGTTCTATTATGGGTTTCTTAACAATTCAGAGAGCCACTTTTGTTTCTTCTTTGGAAACAACCTGATCATATCTGTTTAGATTTAAATGTAAGAAAGTACCCCTTTCTCGTCTTTCCATGTTTCAGATGTTGTGGTCTCCCTTACTTAAGAAAGACAGGAATAATATGTTAAGTTTCTACAGGTATAGTAAAGGCCAAATTTTTGTAACATGCACTTGTTGGTATTTAGAACCTGCCTGAAGCCTTCAGATAAAACAAAGGCTTTACTTTGAATTGTTATTCTAATATTTAATGTTAATTAAGTTTAAAAGCATTGGGGTAGGGACTTAGGATGATAGTTTATTTTCTAATGAGTTTAAAGTTGATCAGTTTGTGCAATCTTTAGGAAATTTGCTTTTGACATGGCGTGGAGATTGTGGCCCAGGAATCAACTTCTAGTTTTATGTTTCTTTTTCTAATTTATAAATCCAGATCCATAATTACTTTCAGAATTGCATTATGTCACTTATTTTATAGGTTTGATAACTTGAAAATGTTTTGTTTAGCAATGCAAGTGACAGAAAAAGCACACCTTTCAAGAAATGAGTAAAATCCAGTCTTCAGACGTATTGGTAGGCTTTTAAAGACATTTTGCTTTACATCAGCTTCTTTTTCATGCAATTGTAACAATTTTTCAAAACTACTTCAGAATTATATTTCTAATCAGGACATACGATTTCTCTTAGATATTATATTTTCTATCTGCTTAGCAGAGGAAGTATTGATGTTGGAAAAAACCTAATGTTTATATGTGTTTGTGTTCTACATATGAGAAAGAGTTGTAAACTAAGGAAGAATATCATAAATAGAGAAGAGCAAAGAAATTGTAATAAAAATTACCCACAGTGTCAGGATCCAAGTATAACCATCAATCCAGAATAACCATTTAGGAGTATATGCCTTCATTTTATTATTCTATCAGTTTATCTTTCCTTACTGTATTTTTTTTTTTTTTTACAAAGTAACAGTCTTATTGTAATATTGTTTTGTAACCTTTTTTACAATTTGTTTATTATAAGTTTTTTCTTTAATTTATAAATAGTTTTTCTCAACATGTACCAAAATTTATTTAAATTATTTCCTATTTAGCACATTTGATTATTTCTTCTATTTTTATTTTATTTTTTTGCTATTTTTAATGATGCTGTAGTGAAAAATGGCTTTGTGCATTAACCCTTTTGTACGTCTGATTGCTTAGAATAAATTCCTAAAAATGAAATTTATATATTTAAGATCATGATTCTCTGTCAGGCATTTTATACATGTTACCAGATTAAAACATTATAACTGTCTTAAACTTATATTTATAATATAATTTATCAATGTTTTGTTTTAAAGAGTATGAAGATGGTGATCTGTCATCATGGATCAACAGGGAGAGGTTTCAGAGTTATCTTACTATGGATGGCTTCCTCTTGTATGAACTTGGAGACACAGGTAACAAGCATGTATACAACTTTCTATCACTCTACAGCATTTTTCTTTAATTGAATACTTAAATCTGATTCTATAGGAAATAAATTTAAGCTCTATTTCATAATTTAATTTTTTTGTTAGACCTTAATGCCAGTTCTGCCTTATGAGAATATAGACTGATATTACCAAAGAATATACCTTTGGACGTCGGTCGAAGATTAACTAAAGAGAGAGTTTACTAATAGAACTGGTGGTGTCGGGGGAAAACAAAGAGCCTGGATAATAAGAGAATGAGCAAAAATAAACAACCAAGAAGCTATAAATCAGGAGGCTGATTTTGTAATAAGAGTGGAAATAAAACTTAACCTTAAAAGGCCTGCTTTTCCTTGTGAGGACAAAAAATGTGAATCAAATTGGCATAGTTTCTTAAAGTTATACTATTGAAAATGACAGGCAAAGCCAATATAAATACGAATACAAAAATGAAAGCTCTAAGAAACTATATGGTCTCATAGATGCAAACTACAAAAATTATAAGAAGTTAAGTTTTAGGAGGAATTATTTTGTAAATTTATAGCAAATCAGAAATGAGTAATCATGGTTATTGTTGCCTCATTTATTTCCATTCACAACTTTATGATAAGAATGGGAAAACTTTATTCAAGGCTCAATTTTTTTGGTATGAGAAGCAATGGGCATAGGGCTTCCTCTTCATGATTCCCTGCTCTTGAATCTGATTAAGAATACAAATTAGAGACATTCTTACAGGTTCTCCTGTTATTTGTAACTTTTCTTAGGATGGTATTTATTCTGGTTCCTGAGCCTGCTTTTAATGTTGTGTGGTGATGTTTCTGTCTTTGCTTATCCTTACGGAGGGTGCGGTGTGTTAGCTCACTATTGGAAGTTGCCATGGATACTGTCAAATATTCGATTTACTTTCTGATTCTCTCAGACCCAGAAATGGGGAAAAATCTAGGGATGTAGTAGTTTTGCTGTCAGTACAGTAATCATAGAAGATGGCATGACCTTAAGGTAATTAGAATAGGTAGCTTTGGCTGTACTCAGTTGTAATTTGGAAGCAGAAGTTCACTGAGGGAATGTTCCTTTTGTGTGTCTGATATAATTGCCTTTGTTAGGCATCAGCTGTGGTTGTGCCCCTGCTAGTCATCCACCTGTCCCCTTATACAAGCACCACAACAGCCTCCCAGCTCTCTGTGGCTTCAGACACTTACTGTCTTTCTCAGAAGATCTAGTGACTCTCGGTCCCTGCGTGTTCCGACTCTTGCCTACATCTTTAGCTTCATTTCACTGTGGTCTCTCCCCATACTCTCCCTCTCCAGCCACACTGACCTCCCAGTTTCTTAAAAAGGCTGTGCCAAGTGCACCAAAGCACGTTTATACATTCTTTTTTCTTTGCCTGGAAATATGTAGTTAATTCATATTGATCCAACTCAGATGAAATATTGCTTTCTTAGGGGAAATCTTCACTGAATCCCTCAAACTACATTAATTTACTCTGTAATACTCTTTTATAGCAACGTACTTCTTTTCTTCATAACTCTTATTTTTAACAGGACATTTATTGGATGAAAATGTCTCCCCTACTAGATTGTGCTTTCACAAGTGCAGAGCTGTGCCTATGTTTGATCGTCACTATGTCCTGAGTAACTAGTTCCAGTGTCTGATACTCAATAATTGTTAAATTAATATGCAAGAAACTGTGCCTGTGTTTCTTAGAACCCTGTTGGCCCATGGGAAGATGCTGTACATGTTGTAAGCATTTTGGCGGGGGGAACTCATGAGGCATTTTAAAATTAAGGAAGCACATAATAAAAGCCACACTGAATAGTAAATGAAATATTTCAAGAAGGTAAATAATCATTGAGAACTAATGTTTTCATCAGAGGGTTAGAAGAGTCAAGATTGTATAGAATTTAGTGAGTTGTTTAAGCAGTATGAAAGTAGGGTAAACAGCATTAAAATGTGATGAAATTGAAATATTAGTGATTTAATCCTACATTTATGTACCTGCTCTGAGCCAGGTGTTATCTCAATATTTTTGTGCATGTAATCTCATTTAACTCTCCCAATAACCCTATGAAATTGGTATTAGTTTTTGAAAATAAGTTGAAGTTCATTGAGATTATGTCACACAGCTAATAAATGATGGCACTTCACTATTGTTCTCCTAGGGCTTGGTGCACTGCCTAGAACAGGGGTCCGGAACCTTTTTGTGTTGGAAGGCCAAATTAATTTAGCTATAAACAAATAAGTCTGCATTCAAGAAACTTCAATTAGATATACTTAAAAATGTACATTATTTTGTAAAAAATCTATGTACTTAATAATTTTAGAAAATGAAAACTATTTGTTAATTTTAAAGTTAACCTTTTGATGACTTTATTCTGTCTACTTTTTGTTGGAAATCATTTGAATATTTGGTTGCAGCATGGAGGTCTGCAGTTTCAGTTGATTCTCTAGAATGGGTATCAGTCATTTGTGACCTTAGGGGCATCTTGATTTGGGTTAGGTAGAAGAATGTAGATTCACAGCAGTAAGTGGTTGAAAAGCAAGAAAACATTTTTCAGGTATGTTGACAAAGGCATGGGTATTCTACTGCATTTTTCCATATTTCAATTGGATCTTTCTTAGCATTAAACAATGACTTTAAAATGTCATCTACTAAGAGCTCAATCAGTTTCTTCTGTAGTTCTTTAAGTGCCTTGGTGATATCAACTAGGTGAGGCTGAAATGCTAATTTGAGTGTGGTTATGACTGTCAAAGTCAGTGAACATTTCAGTGTATTCTCCAATTAATAGGTCTGTTAACAGCTGTGTATTCTTCAAATGATTCACATATATCATCCTGCTCCTCAGTGACCTTTGCTAACTGGGGAAAATGTTCATGTGAAATTTTCTTTTGAAGAAGTGGTGTTTTGAAAAAAGATAGCTTTTTTCGAAATGCTTGGATTTTTTTGTCACATATCACATATTGAGTTTTACCTTACAAAGAAATATTCAAGTCATTTTGATTTGACATGATATCACACAGAAATGCCGCATTCCTATAGAAATCTTCTTTCAATAATTCACATTGCTGATTCTGTTCTTCATAAAATTTAACTATCTGTTCTCACAGAGATAAAATTTTGTCTAACACCTGTCCCTGTAATAGCCAACGCACTTTAGAATGATACGCGAATGTACACTGAATACCTCATCGTTCAACTTTAGCATGTTAGGAAACTGACAATGCCGTGTTGCATTTGCACAAATACAGGTAACAATACTTGTTGCAATGTGTTTATACTTTTTTTATCTGTGCAATAACCCTCATGTTTTCCTGTCATGGAAGGTGCACCATTTGTACATACACTCACCAAATTTACTAAATTCAGTCCAACTTCATGATATTTATCTTTAAAGTTGTTAAAGTTATCTATTCCCCATATTCTGTTCTCAAGAGTGCCCAAAGCAACTAACTCTTCTAACTCTTCGTAGCAAAGAAGTGTTGACCCAAATGAAGTATAAAACCTGTGCCAAGTCAGTAGTATCACTTGATTCATTCAAAGCAATTGAATAATATATATTTTCCTTTTGAAGTATTGCATGAAGTTCTGTTAAGTTGAAGGCTAATTCATGCTGCCGATCAGTTATGTTTCTCCTTGAAAGAGGCAGTTGTTTGTACTTTGAAGCGTTATCGGGGTCTAAGCATCCTACAACTTTGACTGCATTCTTTCACAATTTCTACATCACTGAATGGCTTCCTTTTTTTCCTGAGTATATGGGGTCTGTCCGGAACGTATCCAGCCATGTAATATGTTCTCGTTATATTAACAATGGGTAGATACTTTCCCGGCAGACCTTGCATGAGCTACTTTATAAGTTGCTTTAGTGGCAGTATTTCCAGGTCTTATTGCTGCTTGAAAGAGTTGTCTTTGCTTTTGCTTTTCATCTTTTAATTTCTATTTGTGGTCCTTATGAGTGTTATAATGCTGATGAGTATTGAATTTCTTTAATATTGATATTGCAGTATCACAAAGCAGGCAAATCATCTTATCTTTAGCAGAAACAAGATACTATTGGCAATTCCCAATCCTCATTAAAAAATCTGTGTTCTTCCTTTAGCGTTCTTTTGGTCTTCTTTGACATTATGGGCAGTTAAGCAGACAGAATTAAAAAATACTGTCAAGCTGTGCAACTAGTCACAAATTCTACTTCAAACAGAAACACAGTTCACCATTGTCAAAAGCTCATAACAGGCTGGTGTATTGACCCCCATAAACTCTCGCCAACCAGCCTTGTGTGATAGTGGCACCAGTCAGGCGGGGGAAGTTAGAACTAAATCATGAGTGTAGCAGCAGTCAGTTTAGCCCTTATGGCTTACTAATGTTCTAACTATGCTGGTCAATCTGGGAGGATTATTTCATTGAAACTTATTTTATTCTTTGGTATTTTAAATACATTCATTGTAAAAGTAAAATAAAAATATAAAAGATGAATAAAAATATATTAATAAAAATAAATGGATTTGTTCTGTAAAATTTGTAGTCAGTCAAAAGGCCGTGCTTAAGGACCTAGAAGGTGGCCTTAAGGCCGCAGGTTCCTCACCCCTGGCCTAGAACATAATAGACTGCTAGATTGCTATGTCTGGTTTTCTTACTGCAGCACCACTGTCTGGTTTTGACATCATGCTGCCTTCTTAGAGGATATCAGATGCATATGATTGATGTTCTATTTAGGGTTAAGTAAATGTGAGTTAGTTTAATCCTGTTCATTATTACTGGCAAGTAGTGATCTGTGGTACTAAAGGGAATGGCAGGTAAAAGTCATTTTCTTATTGTTATATACTGTTGTTTTAGAGCCAAAGTAATTCTTAGTAAACTTCTTTTATCAATTTATTTCTTATGGTTTTAGCTTTGGATAAAATAGTTACCGTAGTCAATTTGTGGGATGTGTGAAGAAAATACAATTTGAGCTTATAAATTGTTATAAAAATTACAACTTGAGTATATATTAAATAAATTGCTATATGTTTATTACTATTTACATTTTGGGTGGGAAATGGAAAGGAATTTATCATCTAGACTTGACTAATTCACTGATTCACTCTACAAACATATTTTACCATAATGTGTTGATGTAATTTGGTATAACATGTGTAGGATAATTGGAATTAAATTCTGGAAACATTTTACTGATTCCCTGTTTACAACTAAAGTGATTATTGAAAAATTTGTATAATGAGGGTTATTGAATTTAGATATGTTATTCTTAATTTCAGGAAAGCTTGTGGCTATTGCAGTTATTGATGAGAAAAATACATCAGTTGAACATACCAGGTATATTGCCTTGAAATAGTTTTAAGCTTCAAATGTCATCCAATTTGTGGCTTTAGATAGACCTGTATGTTATCTTACTTTTCCTGCAGCACTTAGATAAGGAAGCATATGTTATAATTGAATAATTATATTTTTTAAGTGAAGAGATAAAATATTCATGTGTTTGTTCTACAGGTTAAAGTCAATTATTCAGGAAGTTGCTAGAGATTACAGAGACCATTTCTATAGGTAGGTGCTTGTATTTTAGAAGATTCCTTTATCTTTGTTTATGTTTTGTAATGTAGTAAAGCAAAAGTAGTAGTGTTTCATACTTTGAAAGGTGAATCAAAGAACTGAAGAAAATTATAGTAGTTTCCCCTTATCCATGGGGGATACATTCCAAGACCCCCACTGGATGCCTGAAACCACAGATAGAACCAAACTCTGTTTTTTTCCTATACATACATACCTATGATAAAGTTTAATTTATAAATTAGGTATATTAAGAGATTAACAACAATAACTAATACAATAGAACAATTATAAAAATGTACTATAATAAAAGTTACGTGAATGTTTATTTCTAGAATTTCATGGTTGACTGTGGGTAACTGAAACCAGTGGCCAAGGGGGGAGTACTGTAGTATAGCATATTGAATTTCAGCATGAATTGTCTAAATCATGAAATTCCTTGTGGGATGTCCTATAAGTTAAAAAAAAACAACTTCTATTTATAATTTATATCATACCTGTACCATGAGAGAATTTGAGATAAATTTTATGAAAAGAAAATATGCACATATAAATTTGAGATAGTTAAATGAGCAATCAGAAGTCAGAGACAGATGATGATTATAACAGGAACTCAAAGAAAAAGTGAATATAATAATGGCATCAGCAATAAATATATTTTTGCTATGTGCTAAATCATTCTTGGTTCCATAAAAGACAGCCAATATAAATTTGTAATATTATTTGATTATTATTTTCTTCTTATTCTGAATCTTCTAATAATGAGTTGGTATAGTTTTCCTGTTACATAGTCTGTAGCATCTTCTGGTTAGTCCTTTTTTAAAGTAAATGGATAATTTTTCTAAACATATTTCAGCTTAAAATGCTTATATTTTTCTGCATTTTAAACATGCAAAATAAAGTAGAAATATAGTAGAATTTGCTTAATTTTACACATCTGTATTTGTATCTCAAAAACTAGTAGAAGTTACATTCTTTTCTATATTTATGGTTTACATAAATATATGTTAAGTCTTTACAGTGTTAATGTGCTTACCAAGCCCTAAAGTTCAATTTGTTGTATTGTTTACTTTTTTATTTTGTATTTAATATTGTGCTCTCTCTTACTTTTGTTTGTTTTTTGGTTGTTGTTGGTTAGGGATTTTCAGTTTGGCCATATGGATGGAAATGACTATATAAATACCTTGCTGATGGAGTAAGTAAAGTGATGAATAATTTTACTATCAAATCTATTAGTTTTTTTATTTCTGTTTTAGAGAAACAGAAGGATTAAATAGCTGAAAAAAGCTAATGGTATACTCTAATGCAGATATTCTTCCATTAAATATTTTACTTGAGTTTTTAAATTCTGTATTTGAAACTTACTGAATTTTAATATTGCTCTATACTAAGGAAAACTTATCTCCCAATTCAATGTTATATAGTATTGTGAAAAGAAGACATTATTCAAAACCTTGTAAATTTTGTAGTTTCTGCTTAATACACACTTTAAGAAGTTTAGTGTTAGTGGGTAAATATAACTATTAAGTAGAAAATTTTTAGTGTTCAAGAACTAATTGCTATTCTAGAAGAATTTACTTGAATAGACTAAAATAGCTTTGTAGGAAAAATAAGCAGTTTTAAAATAATTTCAATCTATTATGTTTATGATGTGAAGATATAATTTGTCACTTCAGAAAACTGATGTTAGAAAACATTTACCAAACCCTGTACTGAATTAATAAATTTGAAACAAGAGCCTACTCTGTTTAGTGGATACTTAGTGAGGATTTATTGTATGTTGAACATTGTGTTTGGCACTGTTGATGAAAAAATGAATGGAGTTCCTTTCTTCAAATGTTTATAATCTATTCTATTGGGTAAGACCACACACATTAATTACAGAACTGGTTGAAAAGATCTGTGTAGTAGAGGGCTCTGGAACATAGAGACACTGCTGCAACCTTACCTCCACCCAAGGCACACTAAGGTGGAAGGGCTCAGAAAGTGTTTTCCAGAGGAGGCAATAATTAAGAGAAGGTCAAAAGAATGAGGAGTTAACTGAATGAAGAATGCAGGGAGGTTATTTCAGGTGGAACAAAATAGCAAACACAACAGATGGTAGGCAAATGAGGAATAGGTGAGTGGTGGAGGTTTAAAATAGCCTCTGAAATGAAGATGGGGAAATCTCACTAGAGACATGCTAACTTGTCTAGCAGCATTGAAGGTCCAATGGAAGTTCAACAACATTGTGCTGTGTTTTAGTTTTCTCCAGCTTTGCTTAGTAACATAGATATAGCAAATGCCTTCATTCATTGTTGCAATGTATTAGGTGAATTTAGCATCTTCCAATTTCCGAGGAATAACACTGGGGGAGAAAAGCTTACAAATCCAAAGTAACATTCATAATTTTTACTTAAAAGCTTGAAGTTATAATGTGGCATTTCCTTAACTCATTTATATTCAGTTATATCAGGGTTCCCCAACCTATGGTGAGTTGTATAATTATTTCACTTTATATTACAATGTAATAATAATAGAAATAAAGTGTACAATAAATGTAATGCACTTTAATCATCCCGAAACCATGCCCCCTCCCCAGTCCATGGAAAAATTATCTTCCATGAAAACGGTCCCTGGTACCAAAAAAGTTGAGGACTGCTGAATTATATTACCCCTCTCATTCTAATAAGAATTTGAAGGGGTTTACTGAAGATACAAAGTACCAGATGTAGGATTTAATGAAATCAAGACAAAGGAAAATAAAGTATCTATGCAGTTATTAAAGGTACCTTTGACCCTTGAACAACATGGGTTTGAATTGCATGGGTCCACTTATATGAGGATTTTTTTCAATAAATGTATTGGAAAATTTTTTTTGAGATTTGCAGCAATTTGAAAACTTGCAGATGAACCACATAGCCTAGAATTACTGAAAAACTTAACATGTTAGGTATGTCAATACATAAAATATATGTAGATACTAGCCTGTTTTATCATTTACTACCATAAAATATACACAAATCTATTATAAAAAGTTAACATTTCTCAAAACTTACACACTTATAGACTGTACAAGGCACCATTCATAGTTGAGAGCAATGTAAACAAACATAAAGACGCAGTATTTTCTAGGCATTATGACATGGAAAAAAAAAAGGTGCAGTATTAAATCATAAATGTATAAAATTAATTTATTTTTTACTACTACTGTAATAATTTTGTAGTTACTTTGTGTTGTTTTTGCCCTGAGTGAGCTCAAATGTTGGAGGTATCCACTTAAAAGGCTGTGTGATGCTAATTATCTTTGTGTGAGTAGTTCAGTAGAGGCAGAATGATTCCCCAAAGAAATCCATGCCCCAATTCCTAGAATTTATGCAGGTGTTACCTTATAGGGCAAAAGGGACTTTGCAGATGCAATTACATTTATGGACCTTAAAATAGAATATCCTGGATTATCCATGGGGGGTTCAATCTAATCATGAGGCTTTAAAAATAGAGAACTTTCTCTAGTAAGAGCTGAGAGAATATAGGGCAGAAAGGTCTATAAGGGAGATTCCAAGCATAAGAAGGACTCCTTGTTGTTGGCTGTGAATATGAAGGAGGCCACGAGCCAGGGAATGTGGGTGGCTTCTACAGGCTGAGAACAACCCCCTGGTCGACAGCCAGCAAGGAAACAAGGACCGTAATCCCCCAGTTGCATGAACCTAAATTTTGCCAAAACAGAGTGAGCTGGAAGTGGATTCTTTCCCAAAGGTGTTAGTAAGGAACGCAGCCCCGCTGAGACCTTGATTTAGTTCCACCTTGTGAGCAGAGAACCCAGCCAAGATTGTTGGACTTCTGACCCACAAAACTGTGAGGTAGTAAATGAGTGTTGTCCTAAGCAGCTACACTTGTGTTAGTTTGTTAGGGAAGCAATAGAAAACTAATACACATACTAAATATATTTTGGTTTTGACTTTTTTCCCTCCAAAGGATGGGCATTTTAAAGATTACTTTACTAAAAGAAAATGAGTTGACATGCTAAAAATGCTATTATAGTGTTGCAACCATCTGAATGATTTCACTTGAGAAATAATAATGATTTTTCCATCTCCTGGGGAACAGAAGATAATTCTGTTTTCTTAAAACTCTTTTTAAAGAAAGAGTTTATTATATATCACTGTATATAACTATTTTAAAGCATGTGAGGAGGATGTGAAAGGTGCTTTGAAATTAAAGCACTTAGGACACCAACAATAATCTTCCTCCTCTGCCACCCACCCCTTATTGTTTCAGGAGGTTTTGTTTTGGTTTTTGATGGACATTTTACTTTTTTTTTTTTTTTTTTGAGAGAAGAGAGAAGGTGCATAATGATGGCTGCTTAATAGTAATTGAAAGTGTTTATTGAGCCCTTAACGCTGTGGCCAACATTGGACTAAGCGGTCAATGTGTATTTTTTAATTTTTGTGGTAACTCAGTGAGACAGGCATAAGTATTATTATCTCCATTTTATATAGTTGAGGAAATTAAAAATTTTTACAAGAAACTGAAGGAAGTTTATTAAATAATATTCCAGAGGATGCCCAACAAATATGTTAAAGAGGTCTAGTCCTTAAATTCATATCTCTTTTATTACAAACCTCTTAACTACTATGACATTAATATTGACAGACAAATTAGTGGAATAGATATTGATGCCTAAAATGTTTTTAAGTTAGGGTGAATACATCATATTATATAACATAAAATTATAGTAGCATTGACTATGTTTTCACTTTTTGTGAAGATAAACAGGGAACTGTCAGACCTTTGAGCTGTTGTATTGGGTTTTTGTGAATATAATTAAGAGGGAATAGGATGATATCTTATTTTCCACCATTATTCAAATTTAATTATTTTAAAATAAACATTTGCTTCCTAGTTGAATTGTGTATTTAACTTTCTCATAAAATGTATTTTAAAAGGAAGGCTATGTTCTAATCCATTTTATAAAAATAGAATTTTTTTGCTGGTCATGTGTTATAATATCAGCTATAAATTAAAAAGCTGCCCCTTGTTTTTTATGAACAAGAGTGGAGCAAAGATTTTTTTTTTAAGCTCAGAGTCAGTTAATAATTGACTAATACTTGGCAATAAACCACCCTAACACCCAGTGGCTTAAAACAGTAATCACGTATTCTCTCTTACTTGTCTGGGATTGGTTGACCTTAGTTGGGTACAACTAGATAGGGCTTCCATTTAGGTTGAGGTCTACTCCTCATGTCTTTTATGTCCTTGACTCTGGTAGGATATTTTTGGGGGGATGTTCTTATGGCAATTGCAGAAACACAGCGGGCCAGCCCAGCCATGCAAGCCTGCTTCAAGCCTCTGCTGAAGTCACATCTCCAACCTTCCCATTGACCAAGTCACAATGACTGAGCCCAACATCAGGGGTCAGAAGACATGGAAAAGGGTGTGGTATTGGGAGGGAAAAAGAATTCTGAACAAGAAAGCAACCTACTACTGGCCTCAGTTACTTATGTGGTGATAATAGAGTGATATAAATTATTTCTACTATAAAGTTTTATACTTTTACATAATATGCACATGTAGACATAGACATACAAATAACCATAGATATTAAGACAATTAAATGACACATATTGGTGGTATTATATAGTTATCCAATCTGTGAACCGAATTGATGTCTAGTATATCATTAAAGTACTTCCTGAGGATGTGGTAAAATATAGTGTGATAGTGGGAGTTCAGAGAATTTCTAATAGTTCTTATTGAACATGTATTATGTGACAGATACTGTGCTGAATATTTAACATGAATTTTCTCATGTGATTTTTGTAGTGAGGTAGGAGCCGTTGCCCTCCCCATTTATAAGTGAAAAACATTATGCATGAGAAGCTAAATTACTTGCCTAACATCCTGCAACTTTAAGACAAAGCTCTAGATTTGAACACAAGCAGCATGACTTCAGACACCATGCTCTTACCTATCTCATTGCCTGAGTACCATTTAACTAGGTGGGATTGTGTATGATTAAAAGTGATGGTATTTAAAATAAATTTGTGGCTAGGAATAATACTGCCCAGAAATTGATGACTTCAAACATCATAATTTTTATCCTTAAGTTTGTGATTACTCGGCTATTATATTGTATATTAGAGTGTTTTTCATATAATCTTAACTAGTTTTAAAATAGATGCAAAATTTGAAATTTTCTTTATATAGGCAAAGGGTAGCAAACCTATTAATATAGCTCCCTCCTGTAATTGTAGCTACTGTGATATAAATAAATATCAGAATAAACTTATTGCTGTGTTTAATTTATATTTTGATTTCTCTGTTTTTATTTTTCAGTGAATTGACAATCCCAACTGTAGTTGTACTGAATACTTCAAACCAACAATACTTTCTGCTAGATAGACAGATTAATAATGCTGAAGACATGGTCCAATTCATTAATAACATTTTGGATGGCACAGTAGAAGTATGTTGTTCATTTTCATTTCAGAGGGGTCATGGGGGGAAGTGGAGGAGAAACACTCTTAGTCATCACATAGTAGGAATTTTATGTTTGTGAAAATACAATTTTGTTGAAATGAAACTCGTATGAGTGTGAGTCCTTCTATTTGTACGTTAGTGAAACCCAACTCAAACTATTTACCATCAGAAAGAATTTTATTGGCTTATAGAGCTTGGAAATTCAAGGAATGAGCCAGATTTCAGGGATGGCTGAATGCAGGGATTTGATTGATTTTCATCAGGAATTTTTCCCTCTCTGCCTATCAGCACTTTCTTCTTATTCAGCTTCATCCTCAGGGAGACTCTCCCTACACGATAACAAAGGTGTCCTGCAGCAGCTCTCTTTTGGCAATCTCAGCTAAATTCAAAAATTAGTCAGGCCTAGACTCAGGGGGTAGGGTCAGCTTCAGTCAAGCTGCATGGATTATGAATATGGGAGGATGACTTCTTCAGAGGAGAATGAGGATGTGTTAACACAGGAAGGCAAAAGGAATGCAGGACAGGAAAACATAAGTAAATGTTTACTACACAGCCTTTCCAGGTGAATTACATAATATTTTGGAGTCAACCCTTTGACCTGCAATTGTAAGATTACATAACATAGGAAAGTACTTAAATAACAATTTAATTTTTTTTCCTGTTAAATTGAAGGCCCAAGGAGGTGATAGCATTTTGCAGAGATTGAAAAGAATAGTATTTGATGCCAAATCTACGATTGTGGTAAGTTGTAACAGTTTGTTTTGTGCCATTCGTAATTAAGAATGTACAGCCTCTTTATGTCTAAGTAAATCTGAATTTCAAAGGATTAGGTCACAATATGTCTTTTTAATTTTCAGGATATGAAATAGTATTTATATTAAGGAAATATTTTCATCAGATGGAAATTAAGTTTCTCTAATCATTTTTTTACAGTTTGTGAGTTAACTGAAATTTAGAATCAATTAACTTGATAGTATGACTTAAAGATTTTATTTTCTGAATCTACTATGTGAAGGTTTTACTTAATAATTTCATGAAAGTGTAGATAATATTAATTTGAAATTTTTACTTCTAAGTGCTGTCTTCTTTCTGTGAATTAGTCATTTCTGTTGAAGAAAATGATGTGTGTTGGGAGGTCTATTCCTTTTTATTTTTATTTTTGCAATAGTGATAATAAAATTTTAGATCTTAAAGTTTTGAACATCTCTGTTAGTTATAGATGTTTTTCCTTCTCCTTCTTCCTCCCTTCTCTCCTTCCTTTTTTTTTTTTTTGGTCTTTTCTTCTTTCTTTCATTCTTTCTTTAAAAAGCAGACTTTAAATGTAGAATTAAAATATGATAGGTCAAATCCTTTCCAACAGAATTTTTTTTTTATTTGTTTATTCGCAGTTGTTAGGTGTGGGTAGGATATCGACAGTGGTGGATGACTTGAATTGACACGTTTGCCCCTGATTATACTTTTATGTTTTTTTTTATAATTATAATTTCTAAATGTTTCCTTGATTTTCTGCACTATCACCTCTCACCTGATTATCTCTGCTATTCTAATTTCCTCCTCTTTTCACACTATAAAACTAATGCCCAGTCTCACCAGTTGCCTCCTAGTTATTAGATCTCTTGCTGTATTTCCTCTGGATGTCTTCATAGCATCCCTTTCTTGGTATTCCTTTCCCTTGCTGCTGTGTAGTTACTGTTCCTCCCATGCCTGACCCCGTCACTCCAATTGCTCAGTGTCTCTCAGAGTCTCTTTCCTCCTCCTGCTCTTTTCAGTCCTTGGATCTGAACCTTCTCACTGGGAACTCTAAGAAATCGTTCTTACTCTCCCAGCTTTAACTCTCAGTTACCCTGACGGTAAAAGCATTCCTAAATTTGTCTCAGCCCTAAACTCAGTTTCTGTTGTCTGTCTTGAGCCTACTGCATGGGCATTTTCATTCATTGTGGCAAAAGCAATCATGAAAATGTAACTTAGCTGTCTTTATTAGAAGTAAGTTCTAAGAATCTTTGCCTCATTCCATGCATGGTATCCGTCAACTTATCAGTGATATTTCTTTATTTTCCTGTTGCCACCAGCATGGATTGGGCCCTTATCACAGTATGTCTAGCTGCTCCTCTCACTTTCACCTGGTTTCCACACTTCCTCTTGCCCATTATCCAGTACATTCTGTATACTACTACACAATTAATATTACTGAAATCATTGATTTTGATTGCTTTCCTACTCTATCCATCCAAAATATTTTCCTCATTGGTTTTTGAATATTGTATAAGCTTTCCTGGCGCTACTTGCTAGTGTTCACACTGTACCTTGTCCTGCCTCATTCTTACTCATCCTTATGTTTCCACCTCAGAATGCACCTTTACTCTGTGAAGCCTTCTTCCATTATCTCAATCCAAAATTATCTTTCTCTCCTCTGAACTTGTCTATATTGTTTTCAAGAGTTTATAGATGCAGGCCCTAGAATATTATAGTTGAAAAACCTATTTGGGAAAATTACTTTTACTTTTCTGGGAGCTGAGGAGACACTGTGTTGATTAAGGGAAATTAATAAGTTAATGAGGCTTTACCACTAACCAGATGAGTAAAAAATGTTTAAAATGTCATCTATATACTTTCTTCATAAAAATAACCCAACCTTCTCCATGAGCAGATTCCTGTAGTTCAGGAAACAATTCTAAAGCTATTGGGCAGATAGTAACCATCTTAAAGAGACGTTTGTGGTTAATGTGGGAAAAATAGGTATCTTTAGGAATGGTTGTAGAATATTTGGTGCCTTTTTCTGCTGCCTATAGCTGGTTCTACACACACTCATCTGTATGCATGCACATAGAATTTGTATCTCTTACGATGTTTTTAACATATTAGTTACTGCTGAAATACTGATTCTGTTTCATTGGAACTCAAAGCAAGTTGAATAGCTGCAAGTGGAAGAAAATCTGTAGTGGTTTTAAATTCATTTTATGTAAATCTGAGGAGAACTGAGTTTTAATTATCTTTCCACAGTCTATTTTCAAGAGCTCACCACTTATGGGCTGCTTTCTCTTTGGCCTGCCACTGGGTGTCATCAGTATCATGTGCTATGGAATCTACACAGCTGACACAGATGGTGGTTATATAGAAGAACGATACGAAGTGTCTAGAAGTGAAATTGAAAGCCAAGAACAGATAGAACAGAGCAAAGAACAACAGGACCCCAGCAGTGGAGGATCTCTAGTGCCTACAGTGCAAGAGCCCAAGGATGTGTTAGAAAAGAAGAAAGATTGAGACTTTTACCGCTATAAAATATTTGATAGGATTTCAAATTATTAAAGAGTCTATTTATTGGATTTAGACATTTAATCATGATCTTTACAAAAGAGAACATGTTATTTGTATTTTGCTAATATTAACTGCATGGGTTAAAGTAGTCCTTCCATAAATGGGGAGATGTTTGGAGCAGAGAGATGAACGGTTTGTCTAAAACAGACACAAAGCACTCCATCAAAGCTTACCTTAGAGATGTTATAACAGATCGGTTGTATTTGCATGTTTCTCTATCTGAATATTCTGTGAGAAAGTTAAGATTCTTTGGCAGAATATTTTAATTGGCCAGTCAGGTAGAAGATACATGTTTGATACAGAAAAACATTACCTCCACCTCCTACCAACCATTCTCCTCATATATTTTGGACAAGATTTATATGGACAAAATTAGATCTTTAAAATTAGGCACTTTAAAGAGACCTAACAACTTTTTCCATGTATCAAATTAAGATTATGAGGTTAAAAATAGTGTGGTTTTATATAGCATAGTGGTTTTATTTTATTATTTTTAAAGGAGAGGAAATGTTACTTTTTAACTTTATACTCAGTTGCATTATTATAAAATTTTCATATGAGCCTGTAGTCTTGTCTTTGAAAAAATAGTCTTGTGATTGACCTTTGCAAAATAAACAGGATTTACTGGGAACGGTGGTTTCAGCCCATGCCCTGTAATACTCTTAATAGGTGTCTCATGGTCATTGCAGGAAGAGAAACATCTCTGTTAATCCTACCCTGCTTTAGCCAGACCAGCCTAGTAGTTTTGTTTTGTTTTGTTTCTATTTTATATATTGAGATTTCTTCCAAAATTTCCTTTGATAAAAATCTGCTGCTTTTTGAAAAGTGATATATATCATATATTTGTTTATGGTATGTAAACTTGATAACTTACAGTGCAAAATATACCTGTGGACACACACGCATAAAGTTCATTAACACATCTACTGTGTGATGCTGTGGGTGTGTCAGTGTTCATAAATGAGTGATGGCTGACATGGCCAGTAACCTCCATGCTCTCAATTCTACCACCCATTTCAGTGAGTGACTTTTCATCTTCAATCTATAGTGAAATAATATAGGAATTCTATCCCAAGTGATGTCTAAAAAATTTTGTTTTTTGATAACAGTTTGGTTTGTTTATTGTAGATTAGTTATTTTTGAAGCTTTCATTTTAGCTAAGTTTAGAATTTTTATTAGGTAAGTTATTTGAGTAGTTATTCATTGAGTAATTTAGTTACACATTATGAAAGATTCTGTTGGACATTTAAAAATGTTTAATCATTTTAAAGTATGTAATCCATGGTCCTGGCACTGTTGGCCACCAGATTGTTTCTGTTGCCTTATTGATGAGGACTAAATGGAATTACTAGTAATTGTTTTGTTATATCCATGTGCTCTTTTATTATTAGGTAATTAAATACCTATTCTTTATGTTTGGCTCTCCATTATTATTATTTTTTTAATAACAAAACAAATACTCTGTCAGAAAATTTCAGGAAATACTAGAATGAAATGTTCTTAAGTGGAAACTGGAGATAAATGCTATTAAATTAACAGGTAGATTCCTCTGCACAGAATAATGAGAGATTCTTTTGGGGAGGATGAATATTAATGTTTCCAGTGGTGAAGCTTGTTTTGCAGTAGTGAAAAGCTTAGATATGTACAGATACCCAATTGGAGACTTATTCCAGTAAGGAAGTGAAAACTTAGCAGTTGGTGACATGAAGAAATAGTTATAGGAAATGTCATTGATTTTTTTTTCTTCATGTTTATCGCTATCAGATGTTAGTCACCTGCATATTTTTGTCTTGTTGATCATCACCTGTAAATAAAAGACCGCCATAGGAAAAAAAAAAAAAAAGAGTATAGCTCAATGTCTGTCATCAAACAAAAATCCAGTGATCTTCCTTTGTATTCTGTGATGTCCTTTATAAATGAATGCCTTAGCTCTCTGTTACCCTTCTCACAGCTTTGTACTTTTGCTTCATATTGTTTGTGTTTTTAAAGTGTGTCTATTGGGAAAACAAAATGTATAGGTGGTTTATAAGTGAATAATTTTCTTTTTGTATTAAAATTTTACTTTTGTCTTTATTTTGGGAGATTTTTATTTACATTGTCAGACTGCTCGCAAAACAGATTATAAAATTTGTTCATTAGTATGCTTTTCCCTTCAATGTGATATCAGAGCTTACTATGAACATTATTTTCATTTCAGGAAAAATTACTTCAGAATAAAGGCAGATCTTTTAATGATTGAATCTAGTAGAAGAACATAGGTATCATTCTAATTCAGTGATGAGTCTTATGATTACATATTAATAATGAGGTCCTTCAAGAAGTTGGAGTTTTGCCTTCTCTTTCGGTTACAATGAAGTTCTATTTCTAACTTGTAAAATTCGAAAATCTACATCTTTGCTGTTGCTGAATCTGGTGCTCAGACAAAATTTAAGGATGTTTCAAAGAGGCAAAGTACATGTTTTTATCAAGTACCCTATGCACCCCATTAGCTTGCAATTCTTTTTGTTTATTTCATTGTGTACATCAGTGTTTTCCTAGCTATTATTATCTGAAACTTGTTTGAGGTGCATTAGGCCTAGAATTTTTATTTTCTTCCTCACGCATACTGCTTCCTGGTCTTATATGAGTGGTTAAAACAATTAGCGGTATTTTTTTATTTGGTAGATTTTTGTTAATGTTTCTTGTTTTTTGCTTTGGGGCCTTTTTGGTTTGGGTTTTTCAAAAAGTAATTCAAATATTATTATCATTGCTTGATATGACATGGAGGTAGGACAGGGAAAAAAATCACTCAGCCATTCTTATCATGCAGAAATTGTTCCAATAAACCAGTGTGGTGACTATCAATTGGTGAGATTAGGTTTGCTGTTTTATTTTTATAAATATATATTTTTTCTGAATGTGTTTGAGTCCAAGAGTGGGCAAAAAATAATTTTCTACTTTGGACTAATCTATAGAGGTTTTTGAAAGTCTGTATTACTAACTTGTTGAATTCCAGATATCCTGCCTTAGGGCACAAATTGTAAACCTTTGTTTTTCTAAAATAAAATAATTGAAAACCTGTAATTGTTATTTTTGCTATGTATCTTTTGGTTGGTTTTGCAATATGAATAGTTCTCTGCACAAGCAGACAGGAGCTAAGACTGAAATTCTACAAAATGTTTTTTTCATTTTATTAAAATTATAAGTTATTTGTAATTATAGAAACATAGAATTTTAGAGTTTAAACAGACTTGAGAAAGATCATATTGTAATCTGATTCCATTATATAATAGATGAACCTGAGAGTCATAGGTTTTCCTATATTTTGTATTTATAAAACCAAATAATTTTTCAATGTTAATTTTTCCAAAAAGATAATCTCATTCTCTTTTTACAGAGTTTAAAGTTAGAAGAACTGGATTTGAATCCTTAACTGGTAAATTACAATGTTGGACACAACCTTGACCCCTCACTTTTATTGTCAATAAACTGGGAATTTAAAGCCTTATGTTTTTATATTTTTTGTTTTTTTTTTAAATAGCATCAAGTATATTGTGGAAAAGCAAAGCTGATACAAATGTTAATTTTTAAATTAATTTCTTTTTTATATTTTTTACCAAGGGCATGCCTTTTAATGGGAATAACTGGCACAGAAATAAACAGCCCAAAACATGGACCTACGAACTTGTGAACTCACACAGACTAGCTGGTTAGTATGGGCCACTTCTGATGAAAGTGACCAAGCACATTCAGCAGTTTTTAAATTCCACAGGAGTATGACGGAGGCTTCCCATCCTCTCTGTTGAGTGGCTGTATTGTGCTGTGTGTATGGAGACTCTGGTGTCACACTCCCTGGGTTCAAATTTTTGCCCCATCACTTACCTGTGTAAAGTTGAGTAAGCCACTTAACCTCTCTGCTCCCGAGTTGGCTATAATTTGAGGATGATTTCACCTATCTCATTGGATGGTGAAGATTAAGTGAGTTATACATGAAGCATATTTAGAACAGTGACTGGCACATAGTAACAGTTCAAATATTAACTCTAACATCAAATTTTTTATTTATATAAATTTATGGGGTACAAGTGTAACTTTGTTACAGGATATATTGTATAGTAGTAAGTCAGGGCTTTTAGTGTATCCATCACCCAAATAACATAGATTGTACCTGTACCCATTAAGTAATTTCGTATTATCCAACCCCCCATAACCCCTCCCTTCCGAGCCTCCATTGTCCATCATTCCATTTGTACACATTACTTAGCTCCCACTTGTGAGGACATGCAGTATTTGTCTTTCTGTGTCTGAGTTGTTTCGCTTAAGATAATGGCTGCCAGTTCCATCCATGTTGCTGCAAAAGACATGATTTCATCCTTTTTTATGGCCAAATAGTATTCCTTTGTGTAAATATACCACATTTTCTTTATCTAGTCATTTGTTGATGGGCACTTACATTGAGTCCATATCTTTGCTATTGTGAATAGTGCTGTGACAGACATATGAAGTGTTGGTATCTTTTTGATGTGTTGATTTCTTTTTCTTTGGGTAAATACTCAGTAGTGGGATTGCTGCATCAAATGGTAGGTCTATTTTTAGTTCTTTGAGAAATCTCCATACTGTTTTTCATAGAGGTTGTACTAATTTACATCCCCACCAACAGTGTATAAGTGTTCCCTGTTCTTTGCATCCTCGCCAACATCTGTTATTTTTTAACAGTCGTCCCTTTGACTGGTATAAAATGGTATCTCATTGTGGTTTTAATATGCATTTCTCATATTATTACTGATGCTGAGCTTTTTTTCACGTGCTTTTTGGCCATTTACATGTCTTCTTTGGAAAAGTGTCTATTCATGTCCTTTGCCTGCTTTTTAACGGGATTATTAGGTTTATTTTGTTGTTGAGTCGTTTTGAGTTCCTCATATATTCTGGATATTAGTTTCCTGTCAGATGAATAGTTTGCAAATATTTTCTCCCATTTTACAGATTGTTCACTCTGTTGATTATTTCTTTCACTGTGCAGAAGCTTTTTAGTTAAGTACCATTTGTCTATTTTTGTTTTTGCTACCTGTGCTTTTGAGGCCTTAGTCATAAATTCTCTGCCTACACCAATGTCTAGAAGAGTTTTCCCTAGGTTTTTTTCTATTATTTTTATAGTTTCAGGTCTTACATTTAAGTCTTTAATCCGCCTTGAGTTGATTTTTGTATATGGTGAGAGATGAATCCAGTTTCATTCTTCTGCATATGGCAATTGAATTTTCCCAGCACCTTTTATTGAAAGAGTATCCATTCCCCAGTGTATGTTCTTGTCATCTTTGTGAAAGATCAGTTGGCTCTAAATAAGTGGCTTTATTTCTGGTTTCTCTATTCTCTTCCATTGATCTATGTGTCTACTTTTATACCAGTACTGTACTGTTTTGGTTATACTATAGCCTTGTAGTATAATTTGGAGTCAGGTAATGTGATGCCTCCAGCTTTGTTCTTTTTGCTTAAGATTGCTTTAGCTATTTGGCATCTTTTTTGGTTTCATATGAATTTTAGGATTTTTTTTTCTAATTCAGTGTAAAATGATGTTGGTATTTTGATAAGGATTACATTGTATCAGATTTAATTGATTTTTCCTCTCACTTCATTTATTAGGTCATTAAATATGAAATGTCCGATTTCAAATCAAAAGTATAGTTTATCATATCTGAAACAAGCAGTACAATTAATCAAAGTATGCACCTAAACTGTCAACACAGTTTCGCCATCTTTATGGTGGCTTGTTTATGCCAGCAGCAAAGACGCCTGGAGAGCGAGTGGCCATGAAATCACAAAAGGTGTTTTCCACAGCTTGTTGTGAAATTAATACTTTTCCTTGCAAGAAGTGGTCCAAATCCTGGAAGAAGTGGTAGTCGGTACAAGGCTGGTGAATATGGTGATGACAAGTTTCCAAGTCCAACTGCTATAGTTTGAGCAGCGTTGTTGTGAGACATGAGGTTGGTCATTTTCTTGCAAGAGAATTGGCCTGTCTGTGTTGACCAGTCTTGGCTGCTTAATCACAAGCATCCTCATTTCATCCAACTGGTTGCAGTAGACATCCACTGTAATCAATTGACCAGATTTCATAAAGTTATAGTAGATAATACCAGTGCTGGACCACCAAACAGACACCATTAGCTTTTTTTGATGAATATTCTGTTTTGGACTGTGTTTCGGCACCTCATCTTTGTCCAACCATTGTGCTGAATGCTTGCAATTGTCAAAAAGAATGCATTTTTCATCACACGTAACAATATGGTGTAGAAATGGTCACCTTTATGTCGTGACAGCAAAGAAAGGCAAGCTTCGAGAAGATTTCTCTTCTGACGCTCGTTTAATTCATGTAGTACCCATCTATCCAGCTACTTTATCTTTCCAATTTGTTTCAAATGGTCTGATATTGTTGGAATAGTAACGTCAGACCTTGATGCTAATTCACAAGTAGGTTAAGACGGATTCGCTTCCACTACAACTTTCAGGTCATCATTATCCACCTTGGTCTCAGGTCGCCCATGTGGCTCATTTTCAAGATTAAAATCACCAGAACAAAACTTCTCAAACCATCGATAACCTGTGCGTTCATTAGCCACATCCTTCCCAAACACTTCATTGATATTTTGAGCCGTGTGTGCTGCATCGGTTCCATGATGGAACTCATATTTGAAAGTAACACGAATTTTTGACTTATCCATGGTTTCACAAAAATTGCTCTAAGAAAAATATTTGAAAGATAATCACAAGCCAAACCGTGTGTTTGAAAAACTGAGGATGTACCTCCACAATAAACATAAAACAAGAAGTGTCAAAGTGAAATGTCAGAGATATCAACTGTTAAACTTAGTATTTAAGGAAATCGGACATTTCATACTTAATAATCTAATAGCATTTATATCATCGTTTACCATAGAGAAAAGTCAAATCATTAGGAATGTGAAATTCTAATATGTTTAAGTTTGCTTGGCTACTTTTTGCAATTTAGCTTTTAATATTTTGGATAGAAATGAAAAAAATTATATCTTTAACATTGAAATTAAACTTAATTACAAATATTTATGATCAGACATCTCTGAAAATCTTCTGGTTTTTGTGCCTTTAGTGAAAATGAATAAACTGGACGTAAGTATCCAGTAGGATTTGATTGATATGTGTGAATAGTTTAAGTAGATATAAATGTGTTCTAGACCAATTTAAAATAATGGATATTGAATATAGATGGGAAAATTACTTGATTTTTCCTGCATGCATTCCTGACTGTATAGTCAAGCCCTCAACTTTTCTCTCAGCTGATCTCCTATAAACTGAAATGGACCATTAATCCACTAGTGAAAAAGTGGCAGTTATTTTCTTGTGATTTATTCTTTCAACAAACGTTTATTAAATGTCTTCTCTGTTCTACTGAGGATACAGCAGTAAAAAACAGTCCTAGCGACAGTCCTCATGGAGTTTTTAGGCTACTGTGATTGATAATCAGTTTGTACTTAAAATGCTCAATTGTAAGTTTTTAAAATTTTCTTTTATCTTAGTTTCCCTTCTTACACAATCTGTTGTTCAACATAAAAGCATCTTTGGGATCTTTGGGACTCAGAGGGTTAGTGACCAGGACAAAACAGAAGAACATACCAACAACTATATGAAGGGTTCAGATTTACTCAGCATGTCTACAACTGTGGCAGTACTAAGGGTGGAGATAACAGGTAGATTGGATACAGTTCAAGGTAAGGAAACACTCAATAAAAGGAATATCCAGGGATAGAATGGGCTGCTGGTGATTGTGAGTTCCCACATTGAAAATGTTGTTCAAGCCAAACAACCCTTTGGTATTGTTTCCTTCCACACTGAGCTGCTGTGAATCCATAAATGTGAGCACACAAGCTACCATTCTATGATTGTGTGCATGAGAATCTCTTCTCTTTCCAAGAAAAAGATCCAAAACAGTTTTTAGCCAACTCTAATATATTCAGTTTTAGTTGGGTGGATGAAAAAGTCCAGTGAAACTGAAGAATTTATAGTAGAAACAATATTTCTCCACTCGTTCAGATTTTTTACATGAGTCTTTACATCATCTTCATAATTGATTATGGTTGCTTATTAACAATGGTTTTCTTCCATCAACATTGTTTGATACACCACAGTTTCTGATTATGTGTTTGATGCTATGACTGGAAATTCTATTCTAAATCCTAAGAATCCAGTCAAAAATACAGTAAATTGTTAGATTTTAATGACTCCTACAGTGACATTTAATAGTTGAAATTGTAAGGATATACATACAGACGTAATCTGTGTAACTAATACATCTGCATAAAATTCTTGCCTCCTTTTCTTAAACTGTCAGGGAATCTTTATAAACATTTTGAATTGGCACTATTGAGGTTTAAAGACATGACTTTTCTGAACAACACATTGTTCTAAATCAAATAATTTGAGAGAGTAACTTAAAATCTGAAAGATTTATGTAAGGACTTAAGTAAAAGGTGACTTCCTTTTTCTCAAGGGATAACTTTGGAAAGAGTAAATAAATTCACAAAATTCACCTTAGATTTGGACAGAGATTAATTTGCATTTTTCATTAAAGACTAGCAGCTTAGTTTCTAAGATTATTGTATAAACTTCTTTCACCCAAATTCCAACATGTCTGATATAATCAAAACTTTGAAAGGATAGAGGTGCTATTAACTTAAATGCCATGCATAATATGTATAATTTGCATTAAAGAATATTTAATGGTTGTGTAGTATTTTGTGAATGGGAACACTTTTGAATGCCAATGCTTTGGTGATATAAGTGCAATACAAGTTCACTGATTTTATAGCATGAAAATATGAATTTCACAGACTCCTAATTCTAGATTATAAAATTACAGTGGAATTATATATATTACTTAAAATCCAGCACATAAAACATTTTGGATGGACTAACAGTTTGTTGAATATTGGGTCTATTAAATCTATATAAATAATGTTCATATGTAATTGACATTGATTACTGATGTACAAATGGATAGAACTAACATTTGGAAATATTTTAAACACTTCCTATTTTTGTTTCTCTTGTTTGTTTTCACACTTAGTACAATCTGTTCTTTACAGTTGATAGCATAATCTGAAATTCTGAATTGCTAGCCTTCAAAATAATGAGTTTTTCTCTATGGTCCTTAGAAATATTCAGAGAATCATTCAAATATTAGTGTGTGAGGCATAGCAATAATTTTCACAGGGGACAAACAACCTCTTGGAGGGCATATTTGGAACTTTTTTCCCCTAGTAATACTTCTTCACCCTGTAGTAATTTTGTTAAGCCCCCTTCCCCTTACATTGGGTCTCTGTTATTGTAGGATCCACAGTTATTTAAGAAATTATGAAGCATTCTTCAGATGTAATATGGTGGAAAAATTGTTGAGACTTAATTTTTAAGATTTATGATGTGAAGTGTAGTCCAAAAGAGCCTTTGGAGGCTGGGTATGGTGGGTCACACCTGCAATCCTAGTACTTTGGGAGGCCAAGGCAGGAAGATCATTTGAGGCCAGGAGTTCGGGACCAGCCTGGTTGACAAAGCGAGACCCTGTGTCTGCAGAAAATACAAAAATTAGCTGGGTGTGGTGGTGTGTGCCTGTAGTCCCAGCTGCTTGGCAGTCTGAGGTGGGAGGATCGCTTGAGCCCAGGAGTTTGAGGTTGCAGTGAGCTATGATGCAGTTGCAGTTGCTATGATGTCGCTGCTGCTCTCACTCTAGTCTGGGCAACAGGGAGAGACCCTGTCTCCCAAGAAAAAAAAAAAAAAGCTTTTGGGGATAAACTTAGGTTTTAGGTTTAGAGCTAAATAGAATCAATGATTATTTATTTCTGAAAATTTAAACAAGTCACTTAACCTCTCTTACTCTCTTTTGGCTGGGTCAAAAATGGGATGGGGGCAGTGACTTGTTCCCTATTTCCTTCCCAGCAGCAAAGTTGAGAATCTTAAACTGTTAAACTGTCGATGGAGTGATCATGTATGTGCATACAAAGGTTGGAGTTTTATGGGACTTGGTAAAATGATGTTAGGATATTAGGGTGCGTTGGCCACTTCCTGTGATCTTCAGAAAGGACCTTACAAGAAAGAAGGCTTAAGAAAACAGGAAGGGAGTGTACACTTTGCTAAGAAAGAGCCTTCTGCCTGGAGACAACAATATAGCATGACTAAGAGGTAATCATTTTCCTTTCCTTTTTTATATGCAAACAACAAATTCCTTGCTCCAAGCTTAATTTAAGGAAGACAGGGAAGTCAACAACCTAAAATTGATGCCCCTTAGGAGCTAGAAAACTGAAGACAGCCTCGTACACCAGCCTCTAACCCACTTTTCCCCTGGCACCTTCTGCACTCTGCCTTTCTAATAAGCTCCCTCCACCAACACACACACTGTGTGGGCAGGGCACAGATCACCTGCCTCATCTTCCTGACCTATGATTTCATTTCATGTGCAAAGGTCAGATTAGAAATAGTTAATGTAATGGGTAAGGTGGCAGCAGAGTGTTGAGAAATAGAACCTATTATAAAGATGATATACAGATTTAATGACCAAGACCCCATAAAACCTATGGCTTTGGTCATTAGCCCATGAATTCTCTAGTAATCTTATAAACAAGAAGACAATTTTGTGGGAGCTGTATTTCCGGAGTATCTTCTAAAGCTCAGCATAAAAGATCAAATAATTCCGCAGTACTGACAATAGTTCTTGGTCACTGATAATCTCTTCTGGAATATTTCCCTCACTCACATACAGCCACGGGGAGAACAGGTCAGCGAGAGTCTCCCACCACATAGTTCACTCTACTGCCAAGGGACAAGTTCCTAGCTATCTCAGTCTGGTAAAATATGGTATTTCCAGGAGGCAATAACCATCATATGTTGTTTTCTTATTTAAATTTCTGCGGGGAAAAAGATTTCAATTAATGGTATTGATTTAGTTGGATATCTCTGCAAAAAAAAGTGAACACTGACCTCTAGCTAACATCATACAAAATTAACTCAAGATGGATAATAGACCTAACTATGTAAAATAAAACAATAACTTTTCTTGTAGAAAACCTAACAAGAGTGTCTTCATGACCTTTAGTAGAAAACAATTGCTTAAAGAGGCCACAAATAGCATGACTAACTATGGGGGGGCAAGTACCACTTGGATTTCATTAAAATTAAGAATTTCTGTTTATCAAAAGACACCATTAACAGAGTGAAAAGGGGGCTGGGTGCAGTGGCTCACGTCTATAATCCCAGCATTTTGGGAGGCCAGGCGGGAGAATTGCTTGAGGCCAGGAGCTCAAGACCTGCCTGAGCAACATGGAGAGACCCCGTCTCTACAAAAAATTTACAAAAATAAATTAGGGGCTGTGGTGCATGCCTGTAGTCCCAGCTACCTGGAAGGCTGAGGCAGGAGGATTGTTCAAGCTCAGGAGTTGAAGGCTGCAGTGCGCCTGATCACACCACTTACACCACTCCAGCCTGGGCAACAGAGCAAAACCCCATCTCTTAAAAAAAAATAAAATAAAATAAGTGAAAAGGGAAGACACAGCAGACTGAGAGAAGATATTCGTAATACTTACGTCTACCAATGGACTTGTATATATAAAGAACACTTCAAATCAATAAGGAAAAGACAACCCAATGAAAACAATGAGCAAATGACATGAATAGGAACTTTACAAAAGAATATTCAAAAGGGCAATAAGCCTATTAACAGGTTCTCAACATCATTACTCATTCAGTTTCTTGGTTTTAAAAATGTGTGTATGTACATTTCACATGTTTGTATCTCCAGCTTAAATTCCAAACTTGTATACCCAACATGACTCTCCACTTGGGTGCTTAATAGGTAATTCAAAAAACATGTCCAAAACACTTTCAATTTCTCCACTAGATGCCTGCGCCTACTCTTTCTCATGTCAGTAATTGGCAAGTTCATTATTTTAACCCCTCGGGTTGGATCTGTGACTCATTTCAGTCAACATCACTTATCTTATCTGTGAGAAATGCCTGTCAGTTATATCTTTAAAATATATTCAGAAGCCAAATTTTGCACCACTGTCAAGATTAGCATCCTGGTTCAGGCCACCATAAACGTGACCAGGCTCTGCACTTCCAGCATTGCCTGACTGCCGTCTACTGTCTAAAGAGCAGCTAACGTGATCTTTTTACAGTGTACAGCAGGTAGTGCCATTTTTCAGCTCAAAACATTCCTATCTTATTCCTGTCAGTGTAACAGCCAAGGTCTTTACCAAGGCCTATGTTACAGGTTGAATTGTGTCCTCCAAAAATTCATGGGTTGAAGTCTTAAACTCCACTACCTCAGAATATGACCTTATTTGGAAATAGGGATGTCATTCATTAAGATGAAGTCCTATTATGGTGGGCCCTAATCCCACATGACTGGTGTCCTTATATTAATACCAAGGGAAAATCTGGAGACAGACATACACACAGGGAGAACACCATGTGAAGAGAAAAGCAAAGAGTGGGTGATGCTTCCACAAGCCAAAGACTGCCAGCAAGTCACCAGAAGCTAGGACAGAGGCCTGGAACAGATTTCTTCCCCACAGCCTTCAGAAAGAACCAATCCTGCCAGCACCTTGATCTTGGACTTCTGGCCTCCAAAACTGTGAGACAATACATTTCTGTTATTTAAGTCACCCAGTTTGTGGTACTTTGTTAGGGCAGCCCTAGCAAACTCATACAGCCTATAATGCTTTCTAACAATCTCCCCCGCCACCGCCCCCACCTTCGACCCACTACTTCCTTCTAGGCTTCCCCCAACCCCCTCCCACCTTGCTCAGTTCATTACAGCTCTCTGCCTCCTTGCTGCTCCTGGAACACACCAAGCATGCTCTTTTGTACCTTGCTGGTGCCTCTGACTAGAATAATGTTCTCCTGGATGTCCACATGACTTCCTTCCTTACTTTAGATCACCTCATCATCAATGCCTTTATTAACCACTCCATATAAATTAGACCTCCTGGCCCTCTCGTTCTTCCTAACCCTTTACACGGCTGCTTTATTTTTTATAAGCACTTCTTTATAGCATATTATATATTAGTTATTTGTTTACTGACTGCTACCCTCCTCAAATACACTTGAACTGTAAGCTCTAAATGGTCTTGCATGTAGTATGCATGCATGTAGTATGCATTCAATAAATACTTGTTGAATGAATAAATGAGAGATTGGATCTATGGTGTTTTTATCACCAGAATGTTAGAGTTGAAGATTTCTGACTTAAAAAACAATCAAAAGCATGCATTTTGTTTTAATTGAAGATTTTAGATGCATAGTTCAAAAGTATCTAAATGCTTACTGATTGTACAATAAGAAAGAAAAGTAATTAACATAAAAGAGTCATAAGCTTTGAAAATATTTTAAGTTTTATTATGGAAGAGTTCTTATGTTAGCGTGGGATCTGAAATCTTAAAATGTATGCAGTCATTGAAAACAAGAATAAATTTGATGTCAAGTACTATGTAAACGTTTATGTAACCAAATAATTCTCTATCCCTCAAATCCTATGAAACAATGAATAATTATGTCTTTTGCAAATGTCAGTCTAAAATTGTTAGCCTTTGTGGTAATAATTACTGTATTTTAAGTCAGAGATTCTTAACTAGTGGTGCTTATCAGAATTACATGAGCATCAACTCAGAGGATTTCTGAAAATACACATAAATCTTAGAAATATTTATTTGGTTGGTCTTGGATGAACTTCTGCTTGAAGCCAGAACAGAGAGGAAAGAACCCTCCCCTGTGAATTTTGATGTGTACTCCAAGTTGTGAACTGATGGTTTAAATGATTATTAGGAGGGGTAAAAGTGTCAGTGCCTTTGAGAGAAGTTGTATTTTTTGTGATTTCCTTCTAGAGGGCTCAGAGGTCAGACGGAGTACAAGAGCGTGATATGCTTCACCAGCCTCATCATGACATCTCAGCCTCAGCCGACAGTGAGGAAACCTGCTTGCACAACAGTAGCAGCTTCAGGAGAGTGATTTTTATTCTTGTAAACAACAAAGCAGGTTATGTCCAGCTGGGATTATTTACTTCTCTTTTTGTGCTACCATCCTTCTTCCTCTAGCGATGAGCAAGAGCTCAACTGACTGAAATCAGCCTTTGCTTTGAGGATGTTTGTGGTAGAAGGAGCCCTAGTGAGGTGTGTACGTCGAAGTTTCATACTTTCTGGCTTCATAGTCATGAGTCATTTGTATAGAAAACAAATTTAAAATACAAAAATATATTCACAGTTTGCATCTTTATTCTGCAATATCTAATGTAAAACAACTTTTTATATGACTAGTAACTGGTCCCAAATATAAAATGTGTAGCAAGACATCTACTTAGTAATGTAAGGAAAAACCCAGAACTCACCAAAGCACATCTATGTAAGAGGGCGTTCCTGCTCACCTTTTTGTTTGTTATCAGGTGCAATTTATTTCTAGATAATTGGACTTTTGTGATTACAGTTTCTTCCCTAGGAAATTGGGTTGAATAACTTCAGATTGTAGAAGAAGAAGAAAACAAGAAAGGAACTAAAATTCCCAGCTCCTAGTAGGGTGATACCTGTTGCAAAGAAAGGGAGGGAGGTACCATGGCTTTGACCTCAATTGTTCTGCTTTTAGTCAGTTGTGTATGTTCTATTTAACAGTTAAAAAAAAACCCACTTCATAAAGACATCTTATTGCGCATATTTAGACAGACAAATAGGCAAAGCAATTGTGGCTAAATGTTTACAATACCCATGTACTCTTCATCTAGAGTCACAAATTTCATTCTCCTTGCAGCTTTTAGGTAGGCTTAAAAAGTTTTAAAATAAATTCTGGTGAAAAAAGTAAATATAGTAAGCAATATAATAAATTCTTTTTTATTGTGGTAATCTTGAATATATACCTAGAAATATTTTAAAATATAAAATGTAATGGAAATATACAGTGTGGCTTTGGATAAAATGTACTATGGCAGCACTGTATGTGGATTTGTAAAAATACTTTATGAAATAACTTAGATACAAAATGGCTTTATGTGAGGTGCAAATCTTGATATCAAAGATGCATATGAAAGGTTTGAACAAAATTGGCTCATGGATACTTTCAAAAGGCTTTTGCTATTAATAATAGATGAATAAGTTATGTTCAAAAGCCCTGAACACAGATGGAAAGTTTTGTCCCTTTCCTTCAACTTGGAAAATAACCAATATATAATTAGACAACTTTTTTTTTCAGGAAATTTTTTCAAAAGTGTCTGACTACTATTGCTTAGTATATATCAGAGTGTCACTAATCTTAACAAAAAATAATCCAGCTCAATTTATAAATCAACACCTCTTTGAAGTGCTCACTGACTCTTCTAGAGATGTTAATTTTACCCTCCATCTTGGCTACACAGGGCATTGTATAAACTTATGTTCGATGCTTAATGGACAGAACTTCACTATTAATGAATTAAATATATTTATTTATTTGCTGCAAATCTAATGGCATTTTTAAGAGTTGAAGTTGTGTCATCTGGGCTCAATGCTCAATAAGAGTTTGAAGGAAAAAATGATGGAATCAATCAATTAATGGATAGATAGATGAGACAGAATTTTCAAAAAATCAAAAAAAGAGGATTATCAATACCCAAATCACACTGCCTCCCAAAAACGTTCAAATAGAAGGTACTGTCTTCATTGGCAGTTGCTTAGGGATGACTGCACACACATACACACAGACAAAAAAATCACATTTTTATATGTTAATTATGACAAGGCAACATTTCTACATGTTTCTATAAAAATAGAAAACAGAAAAATGTCATGTGTGTGCAGAGACAGCTAAATAAATAAGTATAGTGTATCTCTGAAGCGGAACCACTAGGAGATATGTAACACACACACACACACACACACGCACGCACACAAAGGGATTTACTACAGGACTTTGGATTTGCACAATGGTGGGAGCAGGTTGAACGTGCTGTGAAAGGCTGTGGTCTTTGCATCTGCTGCCTGGACTGAAAGTCTACAGGCCTAGCCATCAGACAGGGAGGATGGGTGTGACATGGTGGAGAGAGCAAGAAGCTGGAGCCCACAAGGATGGGCTGAAACCCACCTCAGATCTTGTTGCCTCTGACCTTGATGCTATGAGAGTCCTTCTGAAGCCTTCTCAGTGGTGCTAACCACAGCACCTGGCTCACGAGTCAGGGAAGCATGAGGAGGACCAAGGTGAAGACGCAGCCTTCGCAGGCCCATCCATTGCCTCGTGCCAAGGAGCTGAGTGGGAGAGCAGGGGATGTGTGTGAGCTGTAAATGTCTGTGGCTTCACCTCTGCCCCCCACATCTCACTCGAGATTCCTCTTGTTCCTTCGCAGGAAACATGCAAGAGAGGGAATTTTGGACGTGTTCTGTGCAGCCAAGTTGACAAGTTACAAAGCCACAAGTGGCCGCCCATCACTGACGCTCATACGCTCAATGCCATATTCCTAAACCATGCTTAATCCCCATATAAACACAGTGTCTAAGGTATGATACTACTTGTATTCATACAACCGGTACTATGATATCCCTTTCCCCAGAAGGGGCTCCAAAGTTCCTTTTTCATCTTTGGGTGATGTTCATTCTTTTTCTAGCTGGTTCACGCTCCCCATTTTTAATTCTGTGACTTAAATACTGACATTAAAAGTTAACTACTATTAACACAGCTTATGTGAGAAGACAAGAGGATAGAGAGCCTAAAAATTTTTTTAAAAATTATAATATGTGTAACGTGTTTATACATATGTAAATTTACAATTATTTCAAAACTGAAGAAGAAATGCTTATAACTATTACAGTCTACGGCTGGTCATGTGATCATAGGTGGCGTTTACAAGCACCACCTTCCGCTTTCCATTCCATGTTCCCTTTTCCCTCAGCATCTCCCAGCTGGTCTCCGTTCCTTGCCTAATGGGGTGATGCAAATCTATTTTCCTGAAAGGTTCCACCTGAATTGGGTTGTTATGGTTTTCCACTGACTTTAGTCACAGAAAATTTGAGAGCTAACAGGCACCCTAAAGGACATGCTGCATTCCAGACACACTTTTCCTCGCCCCTGTTATATAGAAGCCACCCAATTTCTCCTTGATACTCTGGATCAGACGCCCCAGCCAGTGAAGCATCCCCTTCTTTCCTTGCTGATTCAGTGACATGGGGAATCCAAAGTTGTCAGCTGGCCCCTGGTGGAAGCATTTCTTTCTTTAGAATAAAACCTCTAGACCAGAAAAGCCTAAGGTTGCAGAAGCCAGAAGAAAGAATTTTGCTCGTGGATCACTAGGGATAATAATGAAAGGAGGCTCCACAGGTTATATTGGATCCTGATATACAGAATATTTTGTCTGAGCCCTGTAGGGAGTTGCCACCCAGAAGTACAGGGCCTAGCCTAGGGTAGGACGGTAACTGAGTCTTCAAAATGCCATTCCGCTGTTCGGGCAAGCCGGCTGCTTCTGGAGGACGGGGAGCTTGGTGAGACTAGTGAACTGCATGATAGGCCAACTGCTATACTTCATTTGAGGTAAGAAGAGTTCCGTGGTCAGAAATGATGTTTGACAAGGGCTTCTGTAAGTCTACAACGATAGCTTTGGCAGAAACACTGCAGGCAGGGGAGGTAAATCCATATTCAAAGGGTCTTTTCAAACTTTTTTTTGAAAGTGCTGCTTCTTCCGTGATAGAAATGGTTCAATGTAATCTACCTTTCTTTAGTCACTGTCTGATTCCCGCAGGGAATGGTGTCATATCAAGGGCTTAGTGTTGGTCTCAGCTATTGACTAACAATCCATCGAGCAGTAGCTACAGCTGGGATGGCCTTAGCGAGTGAAGTTTTCATGTAGCAAAACCTGTGCCTAAACCCCATTCCTGCCACTGTGGGCATTTTGTTCACTGGCTTATCAAGAAATGACAGGAATAGCTCAGCAGGAGACTGACTGGTATCCGCAGAGCAGGTTATCTTATCTATCCAATTGTTATTATCTTTCTTTGCTAAGATCATTCTTTGCTAAGCATTCTAAGGAAACAGATATTTTCATACTCTTCAGACATTCTGAGAAGTCTGGTCTCCTTCCTTTTCCCCAGACTTCCGTGCCACACTTTTCCATCCATTTCCCTTTCTCAGGCCTGAACATCCTGCCAAACCTTCAGCAAATTGTTCATGATTCACGGTAGACCTGAACCTCGGGCATCTCTCCTTCCAGGCAAAATGAACAACCCAATTCTTGAAGTTCTGTCCACTGGAGAGATTTCCCTTCATCACTGTCCTCAGGACCATGACAGCCTGGGCGGTGTGCTACCACTGTTTACTTTTGGGTGGTACCGGCAGATTGTACATGACCATCTGTAAACCACACCCGAGCTTTTTCTTCCCAAGGCAACTTGTGGTAGAGACCTTCTCATGAGGCCATGCTGAGGGAGAGAAGGTAATGCAGCAGAAGTAGAGGTCAGAAGCATCTAGGGTACTTCTTCATGCAATTTACTTGTTCTCTTAAGCCCTACTCATGCTCAATCCCATACATACCACTTCCATTTGACGATGGAGTGCTGCTGTGCATGTCCAAATTTATAGCTTGCTTTTCACCTAGTTCACAGTGAAAAGTTCAACTCCCATGGCAAGTTGGTGGCCCAAGGTCAAGCATTCAGCTACTAAGGCACAGGAGTGAGCCAAAAGCTGTTTCTCAAAAGATACACAGATATCTGTGGAAGACAACATGGCTTCACACCAAAATCCTAAAGGTTTGCACTATGATTCACTTATCAACTTGCCACAAGTGCCAAACATCATCTTGACCAGGCTAATAGATAAAACTGGCACATCTGCTGAGTCACACGGCCCAAGTCATAGCCTATACCTATTGTAGGAGCTTCTCTTGTTCTGGGCTCCACTCAAAACTGGCAAGTTTTGAGGTCACTCAGTAAATGGGTTGAAATAGTGTGTCCATGTGTGGTATATGTTGTCTCCAACATCCAGAGAAATTTATTAGACACTGATGCACCTTTCTTAGTGTTTGGGGCCAGATTCCACAAGCTGACCCCTTCACCTTGGGAGTGTTATCTTGGCATATGCCAGACCACTGGGCCATTAGCAATTTTGCCGAGATGAAAGATCTCTAAATTTCTGTGGGACTAATTTCCTACCCTCTGAAACACAATGTCTCACCAGTGTGTTTAGGGTAGCTGCTTCTTCCTGCTCAGCAGGTTTAGTCTGTTACGGGCTGAATTGTGCCCCCCAAAATTCAAATGTTGATGTCCTGATTCCCAGAACCACAGAATGTGACTATATTTGGAGATAGGACCTTTAAAGAGGTAACTGAGTTAAAATGAAGGCATTAGAATGGGCCCTAATCCAATATGACTAGTGTCTTTCCAGAAGAAGAAATTTGGACACAGTTACAGAGAGAAAACCATTTTGAAGACACAGGGAGAAGGCAGCATCTACAAGCCAAAGAGAGAGCCTCAGAAGGAACCAACCCTGCCAACACCTTGATCTCAGACTTAGCCTCCAGAATTGTGAGAAAATAAATTTCTGTTGTTTAAGCCACCCTGTCTGTGATACTTTGTTATGGCAGCCCTAGAAAACTGATACAATCAGCATAGTATCATTAATATAATACACCAATGTGATATCCTGGGAAGAAATAAAGCTGTGAGAATGCCCTCCAGCCTGATTTTGGTACTGATAAATCCCTGAAGGACAGTGCAGGCGTATTGCTGGCTTTGCCAGCTTAAAGCAAATGTTTGCTTATAGTCTTTACTTACAGGTATAAAGCAAGAGTCTGAAGTTTTTAATATTCATATTTATTAATTTTATCCTGAATGCATCCATAAGGTCTCTACAGCAGAGTGGATAAATCATTATTTACTTTACAGCAAACAACAATTTCATGGTTGTCCTGTGCCCAAATTCTTACCCTTGGGGCAGTGTGATGAAAGCCTAAAGTCACGTTGCACATACAGAGTTTATGTTGTAGGCAAGAAAACTGCAAAAATGAATCCAGGTGCTTATGTACATGCTGCCAGCTCCCCTCCTGAAAGAAGGGGCAAAACGTTCCCTCCTTCAGAAGGACTCTGAGTTCTCATTCCTACCCTTTGGAATGTAAATAGATCTCTCCAGGGGAAAGATGACACCAAAGTCTCCAGCTCTGCAACAAGCCCAGGTCTCAGCATCCCCTTGAAATGAAGACAAATACCTCCAGGAGATAAATCTCTCTGATGATGTATGTAAGCAATCAAAAATTACTTTCTAAGGCTTGTATTTAGTCCAGGTTCCCTTTCAGTAAAATTTGCTCAGAAAGTCCTCTCAGTGTAGGAACATAGACATATTTTCTCTAAAGCGCCACAAGGGGTCAGCAAACTTTTTTCTGTAAAGGGCATGGACACCACATATGGATTCTGTCACATTTTCTTTGTTTGCTTGTTTTAACTCTTATAGAAATGTAAAAACATCTTTTAGCTCAAGACCTCTTCAAAAACAGGCTACAGGCTAGATTCGGCCTGCAAGTTTGCCTGGTGTAGAGATAAAACAGTATTCATCAGATCAATAGCTACATACCAGATACAAGGGGATATGTTAATTTCCTCCAGCAAAGAAACCACATCTGGAATAGCAGCTGCAATTGGAGTCACCACCTGATTAAATTTTCAATAATTTCCTTTCATTCCCCAGAATCCATCTGTTTTCCATATAGGCAAAATAGGCAAGTGGAATGGAATCACCAATCCTGGGTCTTTGAAGTCCTCGCTGGTGGCAATAATCTCTGCCGTCCCTCCAGGAGTGGGGTATCGCCTTTGGTTTACTACTTTCACAGACAGCAGCAGTTCCAGGGGCTTCCATTTTGCTCTCCCTGTCATAGCTCTAACTCCATGGTCAGGCACACGTGGGGATTCTGCAAGTTGTTGTGCATCTACTCTGTCCATTCTACCACTAAGAAAATAACTGGAGCTGGGCCCACGGTGAGCTGGACTCAAGCCAAGACTTCATCAAGTATCTGACCTCCACAATTTCCTGCTCCGACTGGTGAACACAAGAAGCACTGTCAGTTTGGAATCAATGTCTGTAAATCCTCAATATCTGATTATTTTTCCTTACTCAAAGTTATCATCATAGTAAATAGGTAAGTAGCTGTGGGACCCTTTGCAAGAGGGCAAAGAGGATGCTTTACAGGTATAAATTATTTTTGTTTTCCTATGTGGCAGTTTTTCCCTCCCCCTTCCTAGGGGACCTGGCCTCTTTATTTGAGGGCCTTTGGGCATACGAACTGGGAGTGGATTGAGGAACATGATTCTCATTTTGGTTATTCAATTCAGACTTGGGTTCACCAGACTACAGCTTTTCCACTTACCCAGATCAAGTAAGACTTCACCAGACGGCTCACTGCTTTCATTTCTAGTTTGACTGGCAGGTGTCAAACTATTTGCTGTTACAATAACTCATCTTGCCTTTGGTGAGGAAGTGTCCTTACTTGGCTCTGTTGGGGCTCAGAAAATGATACCCCAAAATACGTCACTTTGGACTTCAACCTGAGAGCACCTGGGGAGCAGTAAGTGCAGAGAAGGGGTTTTGCCTGAAATTTCTCTACATAAAGGCCAGATCCTCCCAAAGATATTCAATTGTTGTGAATCCCTTCCCTGGATATCTCATTAACTGGGGAAGAATGTGACATATCCCAGGGAAGGAGACTGCAGTTGATGCCACACCCAGAGCCCAGAAGACTTTGTCCCTGGCTATTTTCTGTCCTTCAGGCCCACTCATCTTCCCTAAAAATCATTTACTCTCCCTCTAAATTGTCTACATCCCCTGCCTTCCTCCCCCCTATGAAAAACAGTATATAAGCTTCTAAATCCCATTGGCTTACTGGGGACTCACCTTCTTGTGATGCCTCCGTGCACGTAATAAATGTGTTTTCATTTTCTCCTGTTAATTGGCCTATTGTCAGTTTATTTCTCAGACTCAAATATTGAACCTCCAGAGGTGAAAGAGAGGGTTCTCTTGCCCCAACAGCTCCCACCATCCTGGAATCCCATTATTCCCTATTGTTAGAGAGTCCACTGCAATATAGCAGTTTCCTTGTTATTTCTGATTTATGGAAGAGAGAGCTCTTCAAACATAAAATACTGGGGCTTCCCTCATGAATTTATTTCCCACAGTTGTAGTAAAAGACATATCTTCTAGGTCTTCCAGAGTAGATCTTACCTGATATATCCACACTAACATTCCGATGTCCCCAAACCTTTTTTTTTGGAAAGCTTTATTAAAACATAAATCATATACTGTAAAATTTACTCTTTTAAATTTTACACTGCAGTGTTTTTTTTTATTTATATATAGTCACATAGTTATGCAACTTTCACCACTATCTAATTTTAGGATATTTTCATCATATCAAAAGGAACTCTGTACCCATGAGCAGTTGTCTTCTATTGTACACCTCCCCACCAACCAGCCCTAGGCAACTACCAACCTATATTCTGTATGAAGGTTCCAATTTCTTCAAATCCTTGTCAACACTTGTTATTGTTTGTCTCTTTTATTTTAACCATCTTAGAGGGTATAACATATTGTCTCATTGTGGTTTTGATATACATTTCCTTAGTGACTAATAAATAATATTGAATGCCTTTTTATGTGCTTGTTGGCCACTTACATGTCTTCTTTGAGTAAGGGTAAATGTGTACTCAGATCTTTGCGCACTTTTAGAAATTGAGTTGTCTTTTAATTATTGGGTTTTAAGGGCTATTCATATATTCCAATACAAATCAACATAAATTGGCAAAATAGTGCCATTCTTTCAGTTTGTCTTATACCTCCTCCTGGGTCATACTCAGTTTCTCATGATTTGGGGCCCATTGGCAAGTACCTCAAGGAAGGTCGTTATAGGTTCTTTGGGCAAAGGGAGACTAACCTTCTCACAGAGTTGCTCTACTGGCAAAGAGCGTTCAGGTGTTTGAGGTACCCAATTTAATCTGTCCACCTGTTCTCACGCCAACTTTCAGGATTTCATTCACTCTTGATCAGTATCTCAACTTCAACAAAAGAGATTTTGCAAGTTTGGGGATTCAATTTGTGTTGCAATCCAGCCATGTGCAAGATAAAATTTTGTTTTGCTTTTTAGAAATCTCAGTTATGCGGCTACAGGAAATAAGCATTTCTTTCAGGGCAGTCATAGAAAATTTCAGGTCCTTTATGCAGACATTGAGCTGGAAATTTAAGGCACTGAACTCATCATTTTCTTTTTTTTTTATTTCTAAGTATTACGGGGGCACAAATATTTTTGGTTACATGGATCACTTTTATAATGCTTGAGTCATGGTTATAAGTGTGCCTGCCATCCAAATAGTGTTCATTGTACCCGTTAGGTAGGTTTTCACCCATCTCCTTCTCCCCACCACTTGATTTCTGTTAAGTTTTACTTCCTTCTATGCTCATGTGTGCTCATTGGTTAGTTCCAATTTAACAGTGAGTACATGTGGTGTTTGTTTTGCATCCTTTAGATATTTCACTTAGGATAATGGTCTCTAGTTTCATTCAAATTGTTGCAAAAGGCATTAAGCCATCCTTCTTCGTGGCTGAGTAGTATTCCATGGTATACATATACCACATTGTGTTAATCCACTCATGAATTGATGGACATTTGGGTTGATTTCACATCTTTGCAATTATGAATTGTGCTGCAAAGAAACATTCAAGTGCAGGTATCTTTTTGATAAAATGACTTATTTTCCTTAGGGTAAATACCCAATAGTGGGATTGCTGGATCAAATAGTAGGTCTACTTTTATGAACTCATCATTTTCTTTTCCCAAGTTCTCCAACACTATTGGAAGCAAAAAACCAATCCCATTATACTTATTATTTTCTCTAAAATGTACTAAGACAGCAAACACTTGGTCACTCAGAGCCTTGCATTTTATAGGCACTTGACTACAGGTATGTAAAGGTTCTGCCACTGCATGACATGGGTTACTAGTGCTCCATTACCACTAGAAGCCAAATTATTTGTGCTTTTAGATCTAATTGGATTACAGAACCAATTCCAGAAAACCAATGCATAGAATGCATCTTTAATATTCTATTCCTCTGGGACCAGTCTCAGTACCAAAATCTGTATCAACAGGGTTCAATCAGAGAAGTAAGATATATGTGTAAATGTATGCACACACATGAATGGATTTGTTACAGGGATTTGTTAGAACCAGTTAACCCGGTTATGCAGTCCCTCTATGGCTGTTGTCTTCATATCTGATGCTGGAGCTTGAAGTTTACTGAAGCTCACAGGGTAGGCAGTTTGCAAAAGAACGTGAAGGTAAGGTAGTGAAGGCCACAAGCACAAGTTGAAGCCCACAGGACTGACTTTGACCTGCGTTAGTTTCTTGTAGTGCTGGTCTTGGGGTATGGCTGTCAGGCAGATGCCAGGACCCTTCATGGAGAAATTGACCCAGGAAGCATAGAAACAGGAGTGTCCAAGAAATGGTGGAACATTTGTAGGCCCAGCTACTACCTCATGCTAATGACGTAAGTCAGCAGATCAGTAACACAGTGTGTTACAAAAGTCTGGTACTTTCCTTCCACCCTCCAAATCTCACACAAAAAATTTACTTATGGCCCATCCTAATGGGAAACATATAAGAAAGGAAATTCTTGGAAATGTTTTTCAGCCTAGCCACATGGACACATGACAAAGCCACCTCATGTGGTTAAATAATTCTTTCTTTTTAAAGCCCAGTTTTATTGAGATATAATTGACACACCAAAAAACTACACATATTTAATGTATACAATGTGATGAGTTTTGATATCGGCATATACTCATGAAACCTAGGCACGGTCAAGGTAATAAACATATTCATCACCTCTAAAAGTTTGTTTTTTGTAAGAATATGTAAGAACACTTAACATAGGTAACAATTACAGCCAACAGGAGCCTAAGGACACATGACAACTAAACATAATGTGGTGTCTTAGATGAGATCCTGGGACAGAAAAAGGACATTAGGTAAAAATGAAGGAAATCTTTTTAGTTTAATACCATTTGTCTTAAACTAAAAAGCTTCTGCACAGCAAAGGAAACAAACAACAGAGTAGAGACAACCTGTTGAATGGGAGAAAATATTTGCAAATTATTCATCTGACAAGGATCTAATATCCAGAATATACAAAGAACTCAAAAACTCAACAGCAAAAAATAATCCATTAAAAAGTGGGCAAAGGACATGAATAGACATTTTTCAGAAGAAGATATACAAATGGCCAAAAGATATATGAAAAGATGCTCAACATCACTAATCATCAGGGAAATGCAAATCAAAACCACAATGAGATATCATCTCATCCCAATTAGAATGACTATTATGAAAAAAGCAAAAACAACAGATGCTGGCAAGGATGCAGAGAAAGAAAGGAACTCTTATATATTGTTGGTGGGGATCTAAATTAGTACAGCCATTATGGAAAATAATATAGCAATTTCTTTAAAAAACTAAAAATGGAATTACCATTCGATCCAGCAGTCCCACTATTGGGTAGCTATCCAAGGGAAAAGAAAATCAATATATCAAAGGGATACCTGCTCTTGCATGTTTATTGCAGCACTATTCACAGTAGCGAAAATATGGAATAAAACTAAGTATCCATCAATGGACGAATAGATAAAGAAAAAGTGGTATATATACACAATGGAATACTACTTGGCTATAAAAGAGAAGAAAATCCAGTCATTTGCAGCAACATGGATCAAACTGGAGGTCATTATGTTAAGTGAAATATGCCAGGCACAGAAAGACAAATATCACATGTTCTCACTCATATGTGGAAGCTAAAAAAGTTCATGTCATCAGGGTAGAGAGTAGAATGATAATTAAAGGGAGGCTGGGAAGGGTATGTATGTGTATTTGGGGGCAGGGGATGAAGACAGGGTGGTTAATGGGCATAAAGACAGAAGAAATAAGTTCTAGTGTTTAATAGCATAGTACGGTGACTATAGTTAACAATATATTGTATATTTCAAAATAGCTAGAAGAGAATATTTGAAATGTTCCCAACACAAAGAAATGATAAATGTTCCAGGTGATGGATACTCCAAATACCTGACTTGATCATTGCACGTTCTACACATGTATCACAATATCACATATACCACATAAATATTAATATGTACAAATGTTACATATCAATAAAAACATTTTTAAATCTAAGGAAATCTGAATAAAGTATGAACTTTAGTTAATAATTATGTATCAATATTTGTTAATTTATTGTAGCCAATGTACCACATCAATGTAAGATATTAATAATATGGGAAACAGTCTGGAATCTACAGAAGCTCTTGACTATATTTGTAAATTTTTTGGAAATCTAAAACTGTTCTAAATTAAAACATTTATTTTAAAAGTTATATATGGTTGTTCTTCAAATATGCTTGTTATTTTTTCCATTATGCTGGGGTTTTTTTTGTTTTGTGTTTTGTTTTGTTTTTGAGATGGAGTCTCCCTCTGTCTCCCAGGCTGGAGTGCCTTAATGCAATCAGCTCACTTCAGCCTCGAACTCCTGGGCTCAAGTGGTCCCGCCCTGCTTCAGCCTCCTGACTAGCTGGAACTACAGGCACGTGCCACCATGCCCAGATAACTTTTTAATTTTTTGTAAAGATGGAGTCTCACTATGTTGCCCAGGCTGGTCTCAAACTCCTGGCCTCAAGCAATCCTCCTGCTTCAGACTCCCAAAATGCTTGAATTACAGGCATAAGCCACCATGCCCGGCTTGTTTTTTTAGATTATGGTTTCCATTTCTTTTCAAATCTCCTTTATAAACACTTTTTTGGGTCTATTTTATATTCTATTTTTCTTGTTCTTAGGTCATCACTTCTTCAATTTTTGCTCCTATGGCGTTTTCTTCATGGTGCTTCATTTTCTTGGGTATTAGTATTTTTCACTGTGACCTCAAGTTTGATAATTTTTCACCTATTGAATTTTGTATTCCTGACCTGTAGAATGTCTTTATGTATTGCTTCTTATAAAGATTCCAATCAGTTCATGTGTAGAGAAGTGTTTTTATAATAAATTAATTTTAAGACTTATGATTTGCATGTTCTGCCAGTAAATATTCTTAACTGCTAACAACTGAGACCCAAGCTGGCTAATTTAAACAAAAATCAATTTATTAAAGGACATTGTATCCTGAGAGGATTGGAGAACCAGCCTTGGGTGCTGCAGATCCAGAACAGTGTCTAAATCATGCTGCATGATTGGTTCCATTAAGATCACAGACAATTACACTTTAACCACTAATACCACTCATGCTTGACATTAGGTGCTGCTGCTAGGTTTTTGATCACTGTTAGCTATGGAAAGTAGATTTACATTGGCTGCTGCTATAATCCTTGCCAGAGGGGATTCCAGGCAATATCACATTCTTTTATGAGACCTCCCACTAGTCAAATCTGGCAGAAGTGCATCTATTTGAGAGAGGTAGGTCATATGGCTACATGCGTCCAGCAGCTGCAAAGATTGAACAGCCAGGAAATTGAATAATTATCTTCTTTATGGGAAGGGATCTCTACCTCCTACCCAGGCTGCCATTGGCATGCAGGTTCCAAAACATAGGAATGGGACTCACATTCTGGGTAACCCAAAAGAATAATAAATGTCCAGAACATATGAGGTCTGTCCAGAAAGTATCCAGCCATGTAATATGAAAAATGGAGACGTTTATTGAAGAAGATGCAAGATACAAGAAGCACTGTACATAGGACAATGACACCTCAGTCCCCTTCAAAGTAGGCAAATTTGGACCTATGTTGATGGCAACCCATACTCGTTCAACATTCTCGGGTGTTCTGCTTGTTGCAGGCCTTCCAGAACATGGATCACTTTCAACAGATTCTCGACTGTCTTTGAAGCGTTTGTGCCACACTTTTATTTGCACTGCACTCAACGCATAGTCCCCAAAAGCCTTCTAAATCATCCAAATAATTTCCATGGAGGGATGTTCAAACTTCATGCAAAATTTAATGCAGATTTGTTGTTCTACCCTCTCAGTCATTGTGAATGTGATGGCCACATAGCACAAATGCTCACTCAATGGCGTCCAGCGCCCCAATGACTAGTACAGTGAGGTCGTCATTGTTCACGCGTGCGCATCCCAGTCTGCTCTCCTTGGCTGCCACGTTACATCACATCGATGTCGCACAAAGCTCTTGTTATATTAACAATGGCTGGATACTTTCTGGACGGACCTTGTATACCGTAGGGCAGCATACATTTGGTAGAGTCTTATGATTTAATTTCTTACAGGAGATGTTTTTCTTTCTCCCAGATTTTTATAAGGTTTTAATTTGTAGTGTATGTTTGTAGGGGAAGGAACACATGAGTCAGATCAATCTACCATGTTTCTGGAAAGTGGATAGAGGTAATTATACTGATAAGGTTTATGCTAAAGGCACGACCCACAATTTTTGTGTCCTTTCCAGTAGCCAAAGTGAGAGGAAGGATTTTTACCTTGGCACAAATGCAACATTCAACCGTACTCCTTTCTGACTCTTCTAACTACCTACTAAGAAAATGATAGGTGTGTGGCTTTTTGGAAATTTTGTCCAAAACTTCCATATAGGTCTAGGCTGTAGCCTTCAGAAAGTTGCAACATTTGGGCAAGTGCTGCTGGCACAGTCTTTTGGCAGAAGTTGTTGGCAGTGTGGACTCCGGAAGCCAATCATCACATCCTGGCTTCACCACTTGCTAGTTGTGTGACCCTCGACAAATTCCTTAGTCTTTCTGTTGGTCTACATTTTCTCATGTATAAAATGAATATAATCATATTATCTGAAAAAGATGGGTGTTGTGAGAACAAGTGGGCTACGCATCATTTACCATATTTCCTCCACTCTCCTATATTATCTCCTGGAAATCCCCCTAATACCTCTTTTGTCATTAAGAACGCATTCCTGACAAACCAGGGATGGGCTGTAGATAAAGAAAGATTAATTTATATCTTCATGAATGAAGGTTGAGTGGTTAGAAAATCTTAACTTTAAACACCACTTTAGTGTTTGCAATTAAGGTACCACGTAGGCAAGGAGAGTGATTTGGAAAAATCAAAACGGAACACACAGGGTCTCTGTGGTGAAGCTCCCCTGTAAGTTGCTGTGACCCTGGAAAAAAACTGTCATCATTCTCTTTACGGAGCCACACATACTCTTATTTTACAGTTATGTTTTTGTCTTAAATATATGTTTTACGTTCTAAAGCGTCGTATCTTTGGAGCCAAATATAAAATTTCTAGTGATAAATTCTTGATAGTGATAATCACTTTCTAATTTTTATAATATGGCTACAGCTTCAATCTTCCAGATGCTGTGTTTGGAATTTAACCCTCAATCTGTGTTTATTTTAAATTTTTCATGATCACTTTATGTAATTTATATCATTTGGGGGTATAGTAGCCTGATTTGGTATAACAATTCAATTTTAATAGGTGTTACATATTTAACCAGTGAAGAAATCTATACTTTTCTAACATAGTTATTAATTTGCTTTTCTGTTAAAAAATGGAAAAGATGTGGTTATTACAAGAATTAAAATAATGCATTTTGGAAAGCCTTTATGAGTTAAAACACCAAAAAAAGAATTGTATCTATGGATTCCTACTAGATAAAGTCATATTTCATGGGAATAACTCCTTGTTCAATTACTTCCTAGACTTGTAATCTTGGGGGATTACTTAACCTCTCTAGCTTTCTGTTTTCTTATCTGTAAAGTGGAGGAAATTCATACTATTGATTTGAGGATTAAATGACACAATATTATTTTGCATTAGCTGGCACATATTAAAATACTCAATATATGTTAGCTATTAGTATCAATATTATTATCATTAAAGTTTCCAAAACTAATCAGTTTTAACTTAAAATAATAAATTTATTCTATTTTCCTAGAGAACTTAAGGGAAGGTATAAAAATGATAATTTAACATGTTATAGTTTTCATTGCCTTTGATATTTAATAAAAAATTTAATGTGATTAAGTGTTTTAAGCAATAATTCACTCATATTTTTCTTAATTTTAGATTCCTTCCTATCCTTTAACCATCTTACTTCATTTGACTTGACTTGTTTTATAATTAAGTTGCACATGAAAATAGAATCTATACACTAGAAATAAACTCCTTTTTTGTGTGTGTTAACTTCTAGTATTTATTTTCTTTATACCTTGTCAAGGAGAAGCTAGTGACTAAAAATTAAATATTCTACTTTTCCTAGATGATGTAGAATCGCAATGTGGTAAGTAATATTGTGTATAATTTTTAAGTTGATGAATTTCACTCCTAAAACCAGTATTTTGATAGTTTCATTTTAAGGATATTTCTGTTGATTACATTTTCTATACCCCCTAAGAAGTAGATGACAACTGCTATGTATTTATATGTGTGAAGAAATTGAATTTAATCAATGTTCACTTCTTTGTTGCTCAATTTAGTTATATTTGCAGAGACCAAAAGAAAAATGCTCTACAAATTAAATTACACAAAAGAAAAGGACACACAGAACCAAGAACCAAATTACTCTAAAATTAAAGCAAAGTAACTTGAACTATAATTTTATTTAATTTGTACGTATATCTTAATTGACTCACTTGTTCAAACATGAGAGACATGAAAGGGAATAAATGTCTCAGTGATTTTCACTTAGAACAAGTGTGTTACAATCATATGAATGCTGGTGTTGCAGGTTCATTGGTAGGGTTGCTGGATTTGGTAAAAACAAAACAGAACACCCAGATAAATTTGAATTTCACACCACCATCAAATATTTCAGTGTAAGCATGTCATTTGAACACACTAAGTAAGAATATAAAAAAATGTATATCCCATTTGGCTAAAATACATAAATAAAATGAACATCACCAGATTAAGGTAAAAGGGACATACTAGGGACATAATTGTATTAAAATATTATTCACTGCTTATCTAAAATTAAAATTTAACTGAGTACCTTGTATTTATTCTGTCAATCTTAGTCAATGAGCAGGTCTGGGCGCTCCTGACGTTTTGACTCTCTGTTTTGACAGTGTCCATTTAGAAATGTTAAGGCACAGATGTAGCCCAGAGATTATTATATCTCCCACTGGAATTCTAAGATTTAAGCTCATATCTATTTTATTCATTTCTTTTAGCCCATTGGGTTTTTGTTGTTGTTCTTTACTTAATGTATTTATTTTAAAATTATGTATTATTCCATTCATAAGAATGAATATGTACTAATCCACTTGTAAGTTATAAGGCACAATGATACAGAAACACAATGCACTCTTTACCTGTAAAGGAGCTAGGACTAGCATTAAAGCCCTGCGTCCTCCCAGAGTGGCTTCATCTGCCCTTCCCACAGGGCACCACTCTCCTAAATTGTGGGTATATCAGTCCTTCACTCTTCTTTTTTTTTTTTTTTAAATGATTTATCACATGTATATATCCCTACAAAATATTTTGTTTAGTTCTGCATGTCTTACATCTTATGTAATGGTATGATACGCTATGAATTCTTCTGCAACTTACTGGGTTTCTTTTTCACTCAAAACTGTTTCTGAGATTTGCTGTCTTAAAAGGAGACCCTGGAACAGGGATTTGAGTGAAAGTAGTTCTAGTAGAAAGTTCTGAGAACACCAGTAGGTAAATGTGGGAGTGATAAAGGAAGGGCCAGGCAGCCAATACAGAGTGCACACTGAGGTGTCGAGCACAGTGGGGTTCTGCAGGGAACCTCTGGGAAAAGATGTAAAACATGTGCCTTGAAAGTTTCCATCTGAGGAGGAGAGGAGTTGGCATAGCTATATCCCGGCTCTCCAGAGTAGCTGGTTAAGGGCACCTGCGGACCCTTAATTCCTCGGCACTGCCAGCCCGGTGTGGCTTCCTGCAGCTCTGGGGATGGAGGAGAGTCCTCCTGCACAGAGGGTAAGACACTGGCTGTTAGAAATTGGCTGAAGCAAATCACACTGAAAGGTTGAGAGAACTTCTTGTGAAGGATCTTGAGGTCCAAATGACTAAAGTTTATTTCTCCTCAGAGAACCAAGTGGTATAACATTAAAAAAAAAAGTTTGGAAATTTGATTCCAGGTTCCACACTTACTGTAAAGCACTTTGACTAACCTATTTGAATGTGTCCTTTTTGTCATATACAGTGTGAGGGTATTAGTCATATTTATATATGGCCCCACTATATTTATTATGAGAATTAAGCATGATCATCTAGGTGTAATGTGATACACACACGTGAAAGAGTCTGTCTTCCTCTGTGTTCTCCTCTTGCTGTTACAAAACCAGTCTTCCCTCCCAGCCACACCCTGTGGTTAGCTGTGACTCTACGACTGAGTCCTAGCCAATGGCATGTGAGAGAAAATGACGTGGCATTTCTAAGCCGGGCCCATAAGATCCTTCCAAGCAGTGTGCCTATTCCAGCTGGCTGGAAGAGAGATAAACCCTAGGAAGAATTTGGAAATCGAAGATGGCAGAAACATTCTTATCCTGGGTTCAGAAATGACTGAATGAAAGTGAACCACACTCCTGCTATTACCTGAGCAGTGCTGTTTGACGAGCAAGAAATAAACTACTATGTGTTTTTTTTAACATTATACCTTGGGCACTAATTTTTACAGTTACTTGCATTAACCTAAATAAAACACTATTTGTTACTTTGACGTTCATGACTGGAGTCAGGATTCTTATGTCAAAACCTAGATAGAGTATTTTATTTATGAGTTATTGAATTACAATGTGATGAATTATAAAGGGTTTATTGTGTATCTACTTTGTGTATACTTAAAATAGATAAAGATGTAAATAGGTTATCTTCAAAATAAAAGATTACAGCATTTAGTACGTGAAACCAAATATACAAAGAACACATAAAATTAATGGCCTGTGGTAAAGATTAAGTGATTTGTCTTAATTGTTTATTACAGTTTGGTTCTTAGTTTCAGAACTGATGATATATCCTTAGGAAAAGATGTTGAGCTATTCTGAAATCCACCTTCCTCAGATGTGTTCCTGTGTACATCAAGGCAATCCCCTTTGCCTTGCTGGTGATTGACTTAGAAATGGGCATGGGACAACTCTGCCCTCAAAAGCACTTACTCTGAGAATGAAAGACACACAGGAAGGCATTTCATCTCTTTCTGCTAACTGTTGTGAGGGAGGCATGTGACAGGTGGACCTCTGCCATCCCTTTTGTAACCATGAGAAACTGAGGGCCAAGCATGCAGGGGGGAAGGATGAAGAGAATCCAGGATCTTGATGGGTTTAAGCTTAAGCTGCTGCATCATCAATCCTGGACCTTCTCTTCTGTGGATTTCTTGTGATATGGGATAACACATTTTTCTCATTAAACTGGCTTGGGATGTGGTTTTCTGTTATTAGCAGTTGTATTCATCTTAGGTCTTCCACCATTTTCAACAGGTTTATGAAGAACATTCAGGAGCAAATAAAACTCAGACACCTTTTCTTGAAATTTTCCAAACTGCTTCTCACTTATTCTCTATTTCCTAATAGCAGTGTTTAAATAGAGAGGGGGAAAAATCTTTGAAGCATGGCATGTTTAAGAAAATAAAGCTTTTATGCTCTTATTCTTAATTTAGTGTGATAAGGATGGGTAGTAAAGAAATTGCTTCACAGGATGAAAGTATAAGCAATCACTGTCATATTGATCAAATGAGATACTAAGCCATGTACTCACAGATATATTTCTGCTTTATGATTCTCCAAGATGAACTGACAAGCTTAGAATCCTTGACAACGGAGTCAAAGCTGAGCAATCCTCTTAATTTGCGTATGTATACTACCCATCACTTTTCATGGAAAAATCCAATATTAACATAGTTATTAAATGTCTAATGTTATTTTTCCTAACAGATCTTTCCAACATTAGCTTTTAAACAGATCATCACTTGCCTGGGTCTTAGTGGAAGGCAAAAATAAAAACCGTAATGCATGTGTGTGTGAACGCGTGTATTTCTCATTGCTGCTGTTATTGTTTCTATTAATTGGTTATAATTATCTTGGATATGTATAGATCGACAATGTAAATTATACAATATATAATTTCCCAACAGTTCTGGAGTATATTTTAATAGAATATAAAGAGTCATTTTTATATTTTAACACACTATACACAGTAATTTTTGAAAATAAGACTTAAACCTAGAAGTATATAAAAGTGGTATGAATTTAATCCTTTTGAGAAAATAGATCAGCACCATTTGAGTACATATTTGCCATAGTCTGGTTTATACCAAGTGAGTGGGCAGGATTTGTATTGCTGTGTTCCTTTGAGTTAAACACAAACAAGATACAGCCAGAAACCAAAACCAGAGCAGTAAGAGGAGTTAACATGAATTGGAATCAGGTTAGGATGGGACTGGAAATAAGGAATTTGAAAACTGATTTCAAATAACTGCAAAGAGGAACAAGTTCAGTTACAAATAAGGTTGGACAAAGGAGGGTTAAGGAAATTCAAGTTTCATGTTTACAGACTGAAACTGGAAGGGCCATACAGAACCTTGAGAATCTGAGTGCAACTGGTCTGGTCTCCATGGGACTCAAGCTCAAATGTTAACTTTTAGCATAACTAGTTTAGAAATTATTTTAAAGGTCACTAACAGTTTATACTTACTTGTGCCCTGTGGATGTCCTAATAAAGTTTTTTTTTTAATAAACTGCTCTAAAAAAGAGCAGTTTTAGGTTTGCAGCAAAATCAGTCAGTAAGTAGAGAGAGTTCCCATATACCCTCGTCCCCACACATGCACAGCCTGCCTCGTTGTTAACATCCCCCACCGGAAAGGTGCATTTGTTATGATCGACAAACCTACACTGACACATCATTACAACCCAAAGGCTGTAGTTTACATTAGGGCTCACTCTTGGTGTTGTATATTCGGTGGGTTCGGACAAATGTGTAGTGATGTGAAGCCACCATTGTAGTATCATAGAGAATGGTCTCACTTCCCTAAAAATCCTGTGTGCTCTGCCTACCTGTCCCTCTTACCTCTCTGTTCTCTGGCAACCATTGATCTTTTTACCGTCTCCATAGTTTTACCTTTTTCAGAATATTATATAGATGAAATCACACAATATGTAGCCTTTTCCAATTGGCTTCTTTTACTTATTAATGTCCATTTCAATTTCTTTTATTTCTTTTCATGGCTTGTTAGCTCATTTCTTTTTAGTGCTGAGTATTATTCTGGATATACTACAGTTCATTTACCCATTCACTTCTTGGACATCTTGGTTGCTTCCAAATTTTGGCAATTATGAATAAAGTCACTTTGAACCTTAATGCTCAGGTTTTTGTATGGACATATTTTCAACCCATTTGTGTAAATACCAAAGAGTGTGATTGCTGGGTCACATCATGAGTATGTTAAATTTTGTAAGAAACTGCCAAAGTGTCTTCCTACCAGCAATGAGTGAGAGTCATATTGTTTGATATCCTCTCTGGTATTTGGTGTTGGCAGCATTCTGGATTCTATATTCTAATAGGTGAGTAGTGGTATCTTATTGCTGTTTTAATCTGCAATTCACTAATGACATGTGATGTGGACCATCTTTTCATATGCCTATTTGCCATCTGTATATCTGCTTTGGTGAGATATCTGTTCAGATCTTTTGCCCATTTTTCAATCAGGTTGTTATCCTACTGTTGAGTTTTGAGTTATTCGAATATTTTAGATGGAAGTCCTTTAACAGATATGTATTTTACAAATATTTTCTCCCAGTCTATAGCTTGTTTTGCCATGCTATTATTGGCAGTGCCTTTAGCAGAGCAGAAGTTTTAAATTTTAATGAAGTGTAACTTATCAATTCTTTCTTTCAGAGACTGTGCCTGCCTTTGGTGTTGTATTTAAAAAGTCATGGCCAAACCCAAGGTCATCTAGAACTTCTCCTATGTTATCTTTTAGGAGTTTTATAGTTTTGCATTTTCCATTGAAATGCAAAACTATGACCTATTTTGACTTAATTTTTGTGAAGGGTCTAGCCTAATAGTTTTATAGAAATTTAAAAAAAATTTATTACATGGAATTTTTACAGATGGCTGCATGGTTTATTTAGTGCTAAAAACTGTTTTTAAAAATACATGCCACATAAGTAGGAGCTAAAGGTTTAGTTTTCAGTTAATCATGAAGAAAAAGCCAAGACCCTGAGTACCTACTTAATTGTATCAGCTAATTACCTACTCTAAATTGACGATTCTAGTTCACTCTTCCTGAACTATTTAATGTTTTAGAGGGGATTCAGCAAAGTTAGAAAATCAATCAGAGAACTTGCTTTTTGATAGAATTAATAACTGATAAAACTATTTTCTACTTTTATGATCTGGAGGTTATTATGCCCCATATTGTAGATGAGGAAACTTGTAATTAGAGAGTTTAACCTACTTGCCAAGGTCTCAAAGCAAGAATGTGTTGGTCACCAAAGCCCGTAGTTTTTCCACAGCTTCCCAACCCCTCTCAGTGTAGCAAGAACTTGGAGTTGTCTTGGGCAGACCGTTTTCAAATTCTCCTATTTCTTTATTGGCTAACTCCTACTCAGCTCCAGTTTTTCTCACTGATTTTCTTTTCAATGACTTTTAACCTAAAGCGCTATTTAATTCCCATTACAAAAAAGTATGATTTATGGTTGTGTTAATTTACTTCCAATGTTTTGTTCCAGAAAGAAACTCTTTAACAAATAACACAAATGCCTTGATCATTTTTGAAGAAAACAGATTATGAAATGACAAATGAGATGTATCAAGTTAAATTCATTTGTTAATCTATCTATTTAGTCATCCAGCTGAATGAATAAGAGATGAGTAAGGATATCCCAGTAGATCTCTATTTCTCCTCCTCAGCAATGTACAGAAGCAATCAGAAGGTAATAAAGTGCATTTGATATATGGTTTCTCATCAAAAGTATGATAGCCAAACTATCTATAATCAAATTTTATTGCCCCAGGTGTGTGACCAGCACTGTACTACACACCATGCATACAATAAAATTACTGTACATGTTTTTAGGCCTCAAAAAATTGCAATCTATTCTGAAAGTTAAAACAAACAGCATACAGCATGTTATTTAACTGTCAGGTGATATGCATAGACTCTAAGTGTGGAAATAACATGTGGAAATTTAAAAACAAGTTATGTGTTATAACTTTTGATGATTACTTTTTCTTAAATTGTTTCATTTTAGAATAATTGTAAATTTGAAAACTAGGTATAATTTTTATGTATTTTTGCAAATGAGGAAACTGAGGTTAAGTGCAATAAATGATGTGCTTAGTGTTACAGTTAAGCCAGGACTCAAATTCAAGTCTTCTCACTATTTTTTCATTGCACACTCATGAAAAAAATCTGTGGGATTACAATAGTTGGGGTAGGTTCATGAAGTGAGTAGTTCCTATGTCGGATATTAAATGATTTGGGGGATTTAAAGGAGCATTGGTAATAGGGAAAGAAATGTAAGATAAGAGAATAGAATTAAGGCACATGATGATTCAATGTGTTGGTAATAAGGGAATTAGAACTGTCTGAGGGGTTTATGACTGAGAATAATGGTGAATAATATTGTATTGTACAAACAATGATCAATACTGGTTGTTGATTTGCAGTTTTAGTTAGTAATATTGTGTCATGTACTGCTTCCAAATTCTTGTGATATACTGATATGTAATCTGCATATGTATAAGCAAATGATGCTGAAAAATGCTAAAGGCATCATGATTCATAACTGATATATTTCTGAAACAGTGTACTTACAGAGAACCCAGCAAAATCTAAATGTATACTCTATACACCTAGGTTTTTATTCTTTTTTTTAGTTGAAGATGAAATATGATTATCTCAAGAGACTCAGAGTCCATGATGTGATATAAAAAAAGAGAAAAAATGGCATAGAATCTGAAAAATCATCAGTTATTTACTGACAAATCTGATTCAGCAGAAAGTTAGCTTCAGAAAGTTGAGTACCCTGAAGAAGACTCACCACTTTCACATGAATAATAAATAAATCTAAATTATAGGAAAGTAATGGTGATTTAATTCACAGGATGCTATTTATTCCAAAGTTTTCCACTTGGTTGAATCATTAAAACTCTGAATAAAACTCTCAAACTAATATTGTGTAAGGATATCCCACTAGATCCCTATTTCTCCTCCTTAGTGATGTACAGAAGCATTTAGAAGGTAATAAAGTACACTCAAAATATGGTTACTCATCAAAAGTATGATAGCCAAGAGAATAAAAATTATTATAAGGCACTTAGCAAATCCAAAGTGCTATACGAATGCTCAGTAATGGGGCAAAGCTTGCCAAGTGGGCAACATATAATCTGTTAAGTAATTCAGAATATATTTCATTCTTTAAGGGAAAACCAGCTGGATTTAGGTAGTAGAATTCAAAAGGAACCACTGTGATATGAAGAGCTGGTGCAAGGGGTGTGTGTGTGTATGTGTATGTGTATGTGTGTGTGTGTGTTTGGTTATGCCTATAATAATGCACAGAAAGGTAATCAATAAATAATTTCATTTACCTTATTTAAAAAGTCTATGTCATACAACGTGGGTAGTTTCATTTGAATTCACTTTAGGTAGAGTTTATTTGTCATCCACTATACACTAAATACTATGTTTGGTAACCAGAATTTTAAAAAAAGAGATTTAGACATATGATCCCTCTCAGCCTTGGGGGGTAAGACAAATACATAAATGGGAATATTATAATAGCATATGTTAAGACTGCATCTCAGTCCATTTTGTGCTACTTATAACAAAATGCCTAAGACTGAGTAATTTATAAGGAACAGAAATTTATTTCTTACAGTTCTGAAGGCTGGAAAATCCAAGATTGAGGGGTCAGCATATGGCGGGGCCTTCTTGCAGTGTCACACAGTGGCAGAAAGCCAAAGAGAGGCCAAGAGGTAGAAGGGCATCAAGTCGTCCTTTTATAACTAACAGACTCCCGAGATAATGATATTAATCCATTCATGAAAGTGGAGTCCTCATGACCTAATCACCTTCCATTAGATCCCAACTCCCAAGACTGTTGCATTAGGGATTAAGTATCTAGCACACACTTTTGGGGGGACAAATTTAAATCATAGCAAACTGTAAGACAATTCTTCAATTGTGGAAGCACAGAAACCAGGACAAACACCATAACCTATACCTATGCCCACCCTAGGGGCAAGAACTGGGGACTGCACAATGACTTTGGGTTTGTTGTTATCGTTAGGGTCCAGTATTAGCGGTCTCTTTAAATTCTTAAATTATCTTTAGTTGAGATTGCCAAAATTGTACCTTATTGATAATTTTGAGGGTAACAAAATAACTTGTTACAAATATTAGAATAAACTGTGAAAATCTTACATTTACCAACTATGTACATAGCTCCAAGAAAATCAGGAATTATAAATTGTAAATATTCTGATTTTTTGTGTGACTTAGAGTGGACATCTTATCAAAACTAAGCATTTTTTAAAAAATAGGAAGGACCCACTAGTACTCCTTTTGTGTGTATTTTAGGGGATTTTTTTTTTTTTTGGCTACACTATATAATAGCACTTTTTTCTAGTTACATCTTCTGCAGATTGGTAGATTGACATGTTGTATGTTATGATTCTGGCTATTGAAATAGGATAAATAGAAGTTCTGCAGACATCTGAAAAGAAAAAGGAAGCTCTTCAAGGTAATTCCTTAATATTTAACTAAAGATTTCCTAATTGCTAAAAAATAAGTAATTTTTAGAGCTTGCCATATTTTTCTCCCTGCTTCTAATATCCTGACCTTATATTAATAATAAAACAGATTGTTGTTATCTTATATTCCAACTAATAAATATATCATTTAATTTTAGGCTTTTATCAATAAAAATGATCAAACTTGATTCCACTAGCATTGGTTTTAAATCATAAAGAATTCAGTCTGATCACTCTTCCCTTACTCTGTGTAATTATTTGAGTCTTAGCATTTGCCACTCGTTTTGATCCTACTTAAAATTTTAGGATCAATTCTTGGCACCTGATTAATTAAAAACCAGAGATGCAGCTTATGCGATTTTCAAGAGGAAAGGTACTCTCTGGTGTGCTAAACTTTTCCTCCTGTTGTTTATACCTATTTTTAAAAACGGAATCCTGGCAGCAAATAATACCACTATCTGTAAATAATAACCTGTTGGGATGGCTGCAGGGGCAGCAAATTGATGACAATGACTATAATCAATAGTGTGGGAGCCAGTAATGTTACATGAATTATTTAGTTTTATATTTCTTCCTTAGGAAAAAAAAATCCAGTGGTTGGGCAAACAAATGTTCTCATTACATCCTGTCACTCATCTTTAACCACACATTATTGGGTGGTTATTTAGAGAAAGATTATATCTAGAGGAACAAGTATGAACTCTGTGACTCTCCAATAAAACACCACAAAACTTTTAAAGAGCAGGTTTCCAGGGGCAAATCAACCGCCTTGGCTCCCCAGTAAACTTTATTATCTGCAAGCCATGCTGATCGGTATTTCTTAAATAAAATGGTGGCTTTGCACAGATCCTCTGAAAAGAGTAGGCAGAATCAGTGGAAAGATATTAAGCCAAAGTGTACTGACCAAAGGGTGAAAGCTCTGTTTAAGATTAGGAATTCCTCATACACAGTAAGCAAACCCGAGATGGCTGCTGTTCAGCTGTTCCTCCCCGGCTCTACAGCCAGATCAGAATATTCTATCGAGAACCAAAAGGAAACATGAAAAACAAATGAGAAAGACAACTCCCTTTTTCTCCTTTCTTTTCACAAAGCTCTGCTCTCACCTACTCTGTCCAGGATTAAAACACAAGACAAACAAACAAACGAGCACTGAGTTAACAGCAGAAGAGAGGTTCCTGAAGAGGGAAGGATGATGGCATTTCCAGGGTCTGAAAAATAAGAGTTTTGATATTTTTGGGTGCATCTCTATAAAAGAAGCAAAATAAAATACAATGGGAGATGGTGTTGAGAACCCAAGAAACCGGTAGAGTTAGCTGGATCTAGCTCTCAACTTTGTCTGCAGAACTACAGGATGACCACATTCTTAAGTAGAAATATGGGTGTCTAGCAACTACCAACTGAACCTCAAGTAAAAAAAGTCAACAATGCAGGGCACTATGAGTTGCAGAGGAAAGTTTCCTTTTTAATGCCAATTGGTGTCCTAAAAAGGCTGAGGATGACTTCACTCCAACAGGATCTCCATTTCCACCTTCAAATAAACGTATTGTTATGAAAAAAAAAAAAGTGCAGGTAACTTCCATAGCTGTTCCATCTGTCTGACCCATTTATCCCAACCAATTACAGTCCCCAGTTCTCTCCATCATAGAAATTCTGGAGCTGCCACTGCTCCAGATTGGATACCATACTTAGAATTGAAAGGATTCTATGTAGTGCTGGGAGGGTGAATAGTGAGTTAAATATTTTAGAATTATGGGATCAAGTAGCCACCCAACAAATTCAATTTAAGAGTGCAGGGGAAATGGGGTTATCTCTAAAGCTGCAGATTCTGGTACAAAGCCCAAAGTGTTCTGCTCTCCTCTGACCCCATGTGTTGGCTAAGTGAAAATTGGTAAAATAAAAATCAAGCAGCGACCATAATAAAAAGATCACCAAAAAGCAGCCCGGAGGATATCCATGATAGGAAAGATGACAGCCTGTCTATTCTGTGTTGGGATTGTGGTAGAACAGAGAGTTATGTGTGTAAGAGCAGGATGTGTTGGGTCGGTGGGGGAGCGGGAGGAACGCCTGACAAATTGCAGGAATTTTAGTTATGATGTCATAGCACAGCCTTTCCCCAGCTCCCTTATTGAACTGCCACCTGAGTGTCCCAAGGAGAGGTAAAAGGGCAACTCTGGTCCACTGAGTCACAGTCAGCTCTGTCTGGAGAAGCAAAACACGTTGATCAAGGTTTAGTGAAAGACTAGATGTACGACTCAGGTTTTCTGCATTTAGATGAGATCAGCTCTCTGGCACAGTAAAATTTACATATCGCTCTATTTCTGTAGATTAGATCAAAATGACATTGTTATTAGGCATGGAATGCCTTTTCCAACTCACCTCCTGCTGACATATCTTGTAACAGCATATGTATTCTGTGATTAAAAACCAGTACATATCCAGGCATGGTGGTTTATGCCTGTAATCCCAGCACTTTGGGAGGCTGAGGAGGGAGGAACACTTGAGGCCAGGAGTTTGAGACCAGCCTTGGCAACAAAGCGAGACCCTGTCTCTATAAAAAATTTTTAAAAACTTAGCTGTTTGAGGTGGCGCGTGCCTGTAGTCCTAGTTACTCGGAAGGCTGACTCGGGATGATGGCTTGAACCTAGGAGCTCGAGGCTGCAGTGAGCTATGATCGTGCCACTGCACACCAGCCTGGGCAACAGAGCAAAACTCTGTCTCTAAAAAACAACAGAAACAAAAACTAGTAAATGATTCCAATTTTTTTCACCTAAAAATCAATCTCTACTATTATTCACAAATTCTTAGTTAAAAGTCAGGGTATTTTTTATATTCCAATGTAACATGGTTGAAAACACATGGATAGAAGATATTTTTCTGTGACAGTTGGCAGAGACAAATGTGAGAACCTTAATTGAAATGCTAAGATAAATATTTCCACTAATTTTCGGTATAAATAGCAACTATCAGGGCTTATCCTAAAAGGCAACTGGGCAAATCATTTTCATATTAAGAAACCAAAGAACAGTGGTTTTTAAGAGAAACTGAAAACTGCATATGAATTAATTCTGATCTATTTAGTCCATGCCATAGCATTTCTTAATTTGCATATTGTTGAAAATAATAAGGGCTGAGTTTTTATACAAGAGGGAATAGCTGAAAGATAAGCTAATTATGCATTAGAAGCTATGAACCTTTACATAAAAAGCTTTCACTCCTTTTCATATGACTTGATTGTTTTTATTATTCCTTCTTCATGCGCACCTGTCTCAGGATAGGCAGATCCATGGAACCACATTTCTTAAATAATCTGTTAGCTAAGGCAGCATATATGCAATTGCTTTATAGGATATTAACATATCTTACTTAGCGAAAGGGCCTGTGGTCAAACAAATTAAGAAAGTTAAATATATCACAAAAGTTTTTTTAACTGCAAATTTTGTAGACTTTTATAAATTAACGTGGATTATAAGTACATAAGGTATATACACACGCTCTTTAGATTTCATTTTATAATAATTTATTAGGGAGCTAGTTTCCCCACACTTTTGTTCTCATACTATTTTTTAAAAGTTTTAATCTAACAGGGGAAAAGTAAATCCCATTGTTTGATTTTGCAAGTGAGGTTAAAGGCCACTTATTATGCTAATTAGCTATCCTGTTTCCTTTTTGGTAATCTGTTCAATTTTCTATTTGCTTGTTTCTATTTACGTGTTTCAACTCCATTATTTTCAACCTTATCATGCCCTGATTTGATGCAGCACTTGTGAAGGAAATGCAACTATTGTAGCCCTGTTTGATAGTCAATGTTATATTTGATATGCTAATTTGATATTTTATATTTATTAAATTAGTGATAAACCATCATCTGTCTTATTATTGATACTTACTTGATATTTTCTGTTTGAAACACTTTCTTGTTTAGTGTTTTTCTTTTCATTTCAGCTTTTTGCTTGACTGTTGGAACTTCCTCTGTTCTTTTTGATTCCTCTGGTGGTACGGATACTCTTCATGCTATTTCAATTATCTTAGCAGATGTTTAACAAGCTTATTTGAAAACAAGCTTAAGTATCAAATCAAGAATTGTCTATGAGTTTAAACAAATGCATATTTTTTTCACGGGGAGAGGTGGCACACTCATGTAGTCCCAGCTACTCGGGAAGCTGAGGCGGGAGTGTCGCTTGACTACAGGGGTTCTGTGCTACAGTGTGCTATGCCAATTGGGTGTCCACACTAAGTTTGGCATCAATACAGTGACCTCCAAGTGGTAGGGGACCACCAGGTTGCATAAGGAAGGGTGAACCTGCCCAGATGGGAAACGGAGCAGGTCAAAACTCTCATGCTGAGCAGTAGTGGGTTGCACCTGTGAACAGCCACTGCACTCCAGCCTGGGCAGCATAGAGAGACTCTGTCTCTTTAATAGATAAATAAATAAATAGATAAATAAACAAATCAATTTTTAAAAAAATAAAATAAATACTTTCTCAAAAACTTCCATAATAATTTCTGCTGTAATTGCTATTGTGATATATTTCTGACATTATTTCTCCTATCTCATATTTTTTATTTGGAATTCTTTCTCATTTTGCTAAACTAGATCTTTAAGTTATCTGACTTTTTTTCCAGAATAGGTGAATGGATGATAATCTTTCTTAGTCCTTTTATATGTAAGGATGTCATCATTTTATCCTCACGTTTCAGTGAGAGTTTAAACATAATATTCTAGATTCAAGCTGATTTTCCTTCAGAATCTTAAAAATGTTGCTTCTTTTTTCCTAGCTTTCTATATTAGAAATAGGGATATCATTCTTATGCTTTGAAGTAATCTATTTTTATATTAAAATTTTTATTTGGAGATATTTCTAGACTTGCATGTGTACCTTTACTCAGTTTCCCTCAAAGATAACATCTTGTAAAACTGTGGCAAAATGTTGCAACCAAGATAGTGAAATTGATATAACCTATTAATCTTCCTCAGATAACCTGTTTTACTTGTTCTCATGTGTGTTTGGTGTGTATATATTACAGTGCCACGCAATTTCATTGCCTGTGTAGTTGTGCATAAAGCACCACAGTGACGATACGGGGGAGTTCAGACCCCAGAAGGATCCCACCTGCTACTCTCCATACCTCCCCTCACATCCCTCGTACTCTCCCCACCCCATTCTTAACCCTTGGCAACCACCGCTCTGTGCTCCCTTTCTTAATTTTTGTCATTAACATAATGTTATATAACAAATAATACAGTGTATAACCTTTTGGGATTAGCTTTTTTTCACTCAGCATAAATCTTCAGAGATCCATCCAGGTTGTCACATGACTCAATAGTTCGTTCCTTTTTATTGTTGAGTAGTATTCTATCGTATGGATGTACCATGGTTTGTTTAACCATTTCCCAGTTGAAGGACATCTGGGTTGTTTCTACTTTTTGGCTATTGCAAATAAAGCTGCTATGAACATAAGGTTTTTGCATGATTTCATTTCTCTGGGGTATATGTAAAATAGTGTAATTTCTGGGTCATATGGTTATTGCATATTTAGTGTTACAAGAAACTGCCAAATGTTTTCCAGAGTGGCTGTGCCATTTTACATACATATTAGTAATACAGGAAAGAGCCAGTTTATCTGCAGCCTTATTAGCACTTGGTGCTGTAATTTTTTTTTATCTTAGTCATTTGTAGGAGACCTCATTGTGGTTGTGGTTTTAATTTATATTTCTCTGATGACCAGTGAATTTCAACATCTTCTTCATGTGCTTGCTTATATGCCATCTGTATATCCTGTTTGATGAAATGTCTGTTCAAGTCTTTTTTTTTTTTTTTTTTGAGACAGGGTCTTGCTCTGTCACCCAGGCTAGACTGCAGTGGCGTCATCATAGCTCACTGCAATGTTCACGTCTTTTTACCATTTTCTAATTGGATTTGTTGTTGTTATTTTTACTATTGAGTTTTGAGAGTTCTTTATATATTCTAGATACTAGTCTTTTGTCCCATATGTGGTTTAGAGGTATAATATTTCCTTCAGCCTGTAACTTGTATTTTCATCTTCTTTTTATGGTCTTCTGTAGAGCAAATGTTTTTAATTTTGATTAGGTGCAACTTGTCAGTTTTTCATTTTATTTATAGAGCCTTTGGTGTCAAATCTGAGATCTCTTTGCCTACCCGTAGATTGTGCATGTTTTCTTGTAGGTTTTTTTTTCTAAAATTCTCATAATTTTACATTTCACCTTTTAGTCTATGATCGATTTGAATTAGCTTTTAAATAAAGTGTGAGGTTTAGGTCAAGGTGAATTTTTGTTTGTTTTGTTTTATTTTGTGTATGAATTTCCAATTGTACCAGCACCATTCCTCAAAAAGATGAATTTTTCTCTGTTGAATTACTTTTGCATCTTTGTCAAAAATCATTTGGGCACATTTGTGTAGATCTGTTTCCCGAGTCTCTGTTGTGTTTCTGTTTCACTGACCTTTAGAGCTACCCCTTTGCCAGTACTACGGTGCCTCCGTTACGGCAGCTGTGCTGTGAACTTCAGCACTGGGTACGGTGGTCCCTCGTTTCATTCTCTCGTTTCAACATTGCCTTAACTATCCTAGAGCTTGTGCCTTTCCACATAAATTTCAGAATAAGGTTGCCTATTTTTAAAAATCTGAAAAACCTATTTTTATTCCTAATCTATATGTGTGTTGGTGAGGGGAGTGTAGGTCCTTTTATTTCTGTATATAATGGCATTATTAACTGAAGCTGGTAAGTTGAGCTTTTCTTTGGATTATGTTATTTTCATATATTGTTTACTTATTTAAACCTCTTCTTTTTTGCAGTTCACTCTTTATGAAAGGCTAATTTAAACCAATATTTTGAATGTAGAGGTTAACTTCTCCTTTTAGTTTTTATTTATTTTAAAATTTCAGAATATTATAGGGGTACAAGCACTTTGGTTACATATATGGCCTATGTACTGCCCAAGTCAGAGCTACAATTGTGCCCATCCCCCAGACTGCGCCCCACACCCATTAGGTGTGAGTTTACCCATCCCCTCGACCCCACTCCCACCTTCCTAACCCCTGATGAATATTACTTCCATGTGTGCACATATAAGTATTGATCAGTTAGTACCAATTTGATGGTGAGTACAGTGGTGCTTGTTTTTCCATTCTTGTGTTACTTCGCTTCAAAGAATGGGCTCTAGCTCCATCCAGGATAATACCAGAGGAATTAATTCACTATTGTTTTTTATGGCTGAGTAGTATTCCATGGTATACATATACCACATGTTATTAATCCACTCGTGTATTGATGGGCACCTGGGTTATTTGTCTCAATAACAAATCAAGCTCAACTCCCACTGGCTTAATACACAGAGTTTTATCTCTTGCTTAAAACCTGGGTTGTTTCCACATCTTTGCAGTTGTGAATTGTGCTGATATAAACATTTGCATGCAGATGTCTTTATTATAGAATGTCTTTTTTTCCTTTGGGTAAATACCCAGTAGTGGGATTGCTAGATCACGTGGTAGTTCTACTTTTAATTCTTTGAGGTATCTCCATATTACTTTCCATAGATGTTGTACTAATTTGCAGTCCCACCAGCAGTGTATGAGTGTTCCTATCTGTCAACATCCCCCCCAACATTTGTTGTTTTGGGACTTTTTGATATGAGCCAATCTCACTGGAGTTAAGTGATATCTCATTGTGGTTTTGATTTGCATTCCCTGACTATTAGAGAAGTTGAGCAGTTTTTTATATGTTTGTTGGCCATTTTCTGTCTTCTTTTGAAAAGTTTCTGTCCATGTCCTTTGCCCACTTTTTAATGGGGTTGTTTGATTTTTTTTTTTGCTGATTTTCTAAGTTCTGTATAGATTCTGGTTATCAGCCCTTTATCAGATGTATAGCATGCAAATATTTTTTCTCGTTCTGTAGGTTGTCTGTTCACTCTAGTGATAGTTTCCTTGGCTGTACAGAAGCTTTTTAATTTGATCAGGTCCCATTTATTTATTTTTGATGCTGCTGTGATTGCTTTGGGGATCTTCTTCATAGAGGCCCACCCGTCTTGTATTGGGGTCTAGTGGTGGAAAAGGGGTGCACAATTGGAGATCCCCCTATCAGCCAGTAACATGCAGAGATGCACATCAGTGGGCCAGACACACGAACTGTGGGGTTAACTTCTATATGTCACATTCATCATTATGAAAGTTCTGACCAGTTTAGTTTCCGTTCTCTCCTTTTAATTTTCTTTTCATCATTCAATCTCATTTTTTTCTCTTCCTGTATCTTTCCTCTTTAAATTTCAGAATATTATGGGGGCACAACACTTTGGTTATATATATTGCCCATGCACTGCCCAAGTCAGAGCTACAATTGTGGACATTCCCCAAACTGTGTGCCCCGCACCCATTCAGTGAGAGTTTTCCCATCCCCTCCATGCCCCCGTATCTTTGAACTTACTTAAAAAGCTTAAGTGAATAAAGAAGAAATAATAACAGTAGTAGTAGTAATGATAATGTTGATTATAAACTACAAACTATTTAAAGTGCTATGCAGGCACTGAGGTAATTGGGATTTTTTTGCATATTTACTCAATAATCCTATGAGGTGAATGCTATTATAACAAATGTTTATTATTCAAGATTTTTCTTATGTCTCAATAACAAATCAAGCTCAACTCCCACTGGCTTAATACACAGTTTTATCTCTTGCTTAAAGTACATATCTAGCTTGAGTCAGAGGGTAGAGGACTCTGACATACACAGTCACTCAGTGGCCCAACCCAGACAAATTGAGACTCTGCCATTTTGTGCCTAATGGAGAGTCTCCTTGGTTGCCAAAGCAATGTATGTTCATAGCCAATTGGTAAGGACTAGTTACACTGTTATACTCTACTCTAGGGATGGAGAAAAAAATAATCTGACTACATAACAAAAGGACAGGAGAATTGGTGTGGATGAGCACTAGAAGTCTCTGTACACTCTGTTTTACAGTTTTAGAAATGAATTTTAGCAAGACTTGGTGATCTTCCAAAGTCCACATATCCAGCCAATCATGGTAGTGGGATTTGAACTATCTGAATTTAAGGTGAGACTATTTAAGAGGGTTTAGTGAAAAACAAAATAGGGGAATTTTTAAAAATGTGATTTCTACAGAAGAATTTAAGTTGAGTCAACTAATACTTTTATATATTTTGAGATAGAGTGATGAGAATGACAAAGTTTTTACTCAAGAGTGATGCTGTCCAATCAACATGATACCTATCCAAGGTTTTGAAATTACTTCCAATGAGAAGTGTATTCTTTTGTTCAGTTGTAGCACATATCTTGGTATAAAACATAGTTCTTTTGTAGTTATTTCAATATCAGAATCAATTAAAGGCCACAGCTTTAGTTTTTAGCAAGTGCTTTCATGCAAAAAACTGAGGATATTTTTAATATACTGTGGCTAAACTAAAGTGATAGCTCCTACTAGAAATAATAGCTTCCTCCTAAGATATACGTTTATGGCAGATAACTTATGATTGCTTGTGCATTCATGCACTCAATTTGTTTACTTAACAAATATTTAATGAGCTCCACGTATGTGGTAGTCACATTTCTCAGTTCTGGGAGCACAGTAGTGAACACAACGTAGTTTCATCATTGAAGGTATATGCAGGTGGGGAGACAGAAAACAAATAAATATTATAAAATTATAGAACACTAACGAGAGCTAAAGATAAAAAATAAAAGCAGGAAAGAGGGGTGAAAAATCTGGGGGCTGATATGTCCAGGGATAGTTTGCATTTTTCAGGTAGCTGTCTGCAAGTTAAATTGCAGTAAGGCGTTAACATTTGTTGCCTACTCTTGGTTGACCGGATTTCACCTTCAAATAGATTCTTTTTTTTAAGAAGAGCTATTAGGTACTATGTTCCTTGAGTGATATTTTAGGAAATTATATGCTATAATCATATTTTAATTTTTGGTTGTTTATTTTAATGAATTTAAATAACTTTCATTAATTTAAAATTTTAATAAAATTTTATTAATTGAATTTATTTATTTGGTTATTTTTTATTTATTAGTTACATTTTATATTTACAGTTATATTTTAAGGTGTTATATGCTTGAAAATGACTATTTTCTTAATACTTTTAGAAAAAATAATGAACAGAAATAAAATTACCTTTTTGCACTTTCTTTTCATCAAAACATGGCTGAACTTGGGAGTTTAGTAGAAAGGCCCGAAAAATCTGATTTTTCCTTCTTGTAAGAATTATATTTTTCCTCCTCCACCTCAATATCAGTAAGTATATGTCTGAAATTAGTCATGCTTTATCAGTTTTTAATCTGAAATTCAAAACTTTATTTCAGAAAGTTTATTTTTCTTATTACATATCTGAGATAATTTTCCTCTTCTATTTTAAAATTTATTCTCTAGAATCCCAATTATGCGTATATATGGACCCTTCAGTTCCATAAGTATGATATTTTTTCTAATTATTTTTCCCCCGTGTTTGGATTTCAGGGGCACAGAGTCTGAATAGCATCATCTTTAAGAGTTCTTCATCTTGATCCTTATATGGCCTGCTTTTATTATTTATTAACTGATTTGTTTATTTTTTTAACCATATAATTAGCACTCAAAAAGAATCACCCCCACTTCAAAACCGAAGGAAAAAAAACCCTACATCTAACTTTATGGTCTTTGTCAAACCAAGCCCTTCTTTACCTGAGGAAACCATTATTTTAATCTCATGTTGATTATTCACTTGCATTCTTTTTTAATTGGTTTCATATATTCCTATACATTCTTAAATTAGGGTTTTTTAAATAACAGACAGACATGGTTACAAGTTCCATTTCCAGAGCATTAACCTCAGCATGGTTTCTTAAACCTCCCAGAGCCTATATTTCTTAAGAAGAAAATAATAGTGTCTTATTCACAAAGAAGATCACATGCAGGGACTGACTGCAACGTTTGTGCATGTTGCCAGCAAAGGGCTGCCAGAGAACAAGTGCTCAAGAAATGGTAGCCCACTCTGTCCCTTTTTTTCCCCTTCGGACTGCAGCCACACAAAATTGGATTAATTATAATTCTTTGTTCAAGACATACACTCATTGTTGTTCTATCATAGCCACTTAGTTATTTAGCAAGTTATTTTAAATTATGTAATAAACACCCAAGAAACCACCATCTAAAACAAAAGTTAGGACTTTGACAGTAACCTGTATAAAACCATATGGTTCCACTATCCCATCTCACTATCTTCCTCATTCAAGAATTCCTGTATTAATGAATCCTGTATTAATGATTCTATTGTTTTCCATTTTGTGATTCTAATGAATCTAAATGGTAAAAAGTATATTTTTAAGTGTTTAGGTGTTTAAAACTATATAAAAGAAAAAAGAACCGTTATGCATTTAACCATTAGGGAGTCTTTATATTTATAGGTTTATCTATGTGCTTAGTGTCATGGTAGATAATGCATTTTGACTTCTGTATAATATTTTGCTGTGTAGAATGGTATTTCAATGTGGTCTCAATTTGCATTTACCTGACCACTAATAATGTTGATTATTAGTCATATGTGTTTATTAGTCACATATAAATTCTTTGGTAGAATTTATATTCGTGTCTTTGTTTTGTCATTAATTGTTTGTGATATTTTATTACTTTGTAATAATACTTTGTAGGAATTCTATAACATTTGTGTAACTAAGCTTTGATCAGTGTATGTGTTGAAGGTATTATCTTCAATGTATAATATAGTTGTTAATTTTATTTAATGTTTACAGGATAATTTTTAATTTTTATAGAATAGTTTTTATAGAACATTTAATTTTTGATAAATAAATATTATTAATCTTAGTATAGTCAAATTTTAAAATTTGTTCTTTTATTGTCAAATATTTTCCTGTCCATAATATCCAGGTCTTTAATATCCCAGTAACATTTTATAATTTTTACTCCTGGGCATCTTTGCATCATGCTTAGCTGCTCTTCTGCTACTCTAAATGATGTCCTACAGGTAGTGGAGAACAATACAAGTCTTTTATAAATGAATGAGATGTTTTAGAAAGATAATATCATAGAATGGAATTGATTGGGAAGCCTTTGGAGACCAAAGAACAATTAGTTAGTTGCTCTCATAATTCAAGTAAGAGATGAGAAAAGAAGAAAACTAAGGAAGTAGCAGTTAGAGAGAGAAGAAAGTGAATTTAAGAAATGTTTGGTTTGGATGTTTAGATGTATTGATTATGGATTATAATACTGCCATTATAGAGAATGACCATATAGGGAATATAGAAGAACATAGGGAATATTAAATAATATTGTGAAAATGGGAGAACATAAGTAAAATGTAGGAGCATGTCAATGGAGTGCGAAGGGAAATCGTAAATTTGAAGTTTCTGTAAGACATCTAGAAACATACGTATATTGGTTTCCTGTTGCTGCTGTAACAAATTACCACAAATTCAATGGCTTAAAACAACACAAATTTATTATCTTATAGTTCTGGAGGTCAGAAGTTCAAAATGGGTCAGAAGGGCTGTGTTTCTTCTTGAGGCTTTAGGTAAGAATCCATTTTCTTACCTTTTCTGGTTTCTAGATGCCACCAGCATTCCTTGGCTCATGGGTATTTCTTCCATCTTCAAAATTAGCAGTGTATTATCTCTAAATCTCTCTCTCTCTGACTCTGCTTCCATCCTTATATCTCTTTCTTCCATTTTGACTTCCCTTCCTCCCTCTAATAAAAACTCCTGTGATTACATTGGACCCACTCAGATAATCCGGGATAATCTCTCCATCTCAAGATTATTAATTTAGTCATACCTGCAAAGTCCGGACAATGTAGGATAACATGTACAGGTTTTGGACATTAGAATAAGGATATATTTGGGGAGGGCACTATTCTGTCTACTGCATATTTGGAAAAGTATTATAAGTATAGGTCTTGATTTTCATGGAGAAATCTGGAATGAAGATAAACACTTGATGTTTCTCAATATAAAATTACTTACTGAAGCTGTAAGCGTAAGTAAAACCTGGAAAGAGACTACAGAGGAAGCAAGGTAGAGACTTAAGGACTGAACTCAAGTCATCAATAATACTTTTTGAGAAAGAGAAACTAGCAAAAGTGACCAAAAGACAATAAATAAATATGAAAAAGACAAACTTGAAGAGGCAAATTTGAAGCGTAGCAAGAGGGAAGGGAAGGTGAGGTTTTTCATGAGAAAAAAGGAATGTTCGTCCATGATGCAAAATATTTCACAGCATTATCAAAATGAAGTTTTATAAAGTTTTAGAGAAAGGTAGGTTTTGTTTGTTTGGTTTTTTTTTTATTGCAGTAAGAACACTTAACATGAGATCTATCCTCTTGACAACATTTTAAGTGCACAATAAGGTATTATTAACTATAGGCACAGTGTTGTAAAACAGACTTCTAGAACTTGTTCACCTTGCATGACTAAACCTATATACTTATTAAATAGCAACTCCCCATGGGAAGGTTTTAGATTAGCCAATCTGGTAATTACTGGGAAATTTCAATAAAATGATTTCAGTAGAATAATTAGGATTTGTATTAAAGTAATAGTAGATGCTATAAGAAACAAACTCCAATGTGTATGATGGATCAAAATGATAGAACCTTATTCATTTTTCTCATTTAAAATACAACTTGGGTCTTTCTGGTTTGCAGGAGTTCTCCAAGTGGTGATTTAAGAACCGAGGCTCCTTCTGCCTTGCAGCTTCTACAACTATAATGTATGACTTCCAAGGTGTTTGTCTAGATCAAACCAACTGAGAGGGAACAAGGGAGGAGGATCTTCAGTGGGAGGACTTAATTGGGCAGATCTGGAGAGGCTGCCTGGTGCTTTATTTATCACTTGCTAGAGCTCATTTGCATGGCCACACTATCTGCAAAGGAGGCTGGGGAAAAAACGTGCTCTGTATACAGGAGGAAAAAAACATGTTTGACGACCAGCCAGCCAGTCTCTGCCAAGTTGGAGAGGGCTTAGGTGAGAATGGAAATAGAATATTCTAGTCAATGAACCAAATAATCAGTAAATATTTGTTTTATGAATAAATGAATATCTATTACATCCTCAATTTTTATATAAGGCATGTTATATAACATGACATATATATATATATATATATATATCTCTGTTATAATACCTTATCTTCCTATGGTACTTTGCAGTTTATCAAGCAGTGTTTGTTCAATTCCTCAGTCCTCTAAAGTAGACAGGGCAGTAGTAATAGTTAATTAATGTGAGACTTGAAGAAATTAAATTACTTCCCTAAGATGTAATTCCTAGCCCAATTCACTTTCCATTGAAACATATTACCACACGCATAGAATACCTACAACAATTTGCCTAAGTGGTATAATCCTAAGAATTGAAAACAGGACCAGGTCTTTTCTCATTATCATATTTAGGGCCTTGCTACATACACAAGTCAATAATACCTTTGTATATCTAAATTAGATTAGATAAAATAGAAAAAATTGTGATAGGCTCTTTTAGCTCACATGGAAGAAAAAAATATATATTTAAGTCACCTTAGATAACATGGGTTTACTGTAAGGACAAATTGGGGAGTAAAAAAAGTACAGGGAATTATTTCAGTGATCCCTACCCCACAGATCTCATGTTAAACTGAAATTCCTTTTGGGATGTAACAATAGCCTTAGTGGCCCAGTCATTTGTGCACCTCAGATCTGGATATCTTTTGCTTGTTTTAGTGAACTTTATTTTAAATTCACTTTTCTCTCTGGTGTTCTTTTTGTAGCAATCTCTGTTTTTGGCTTTATTCAATTTTTACCTGCTACTTCTCTTATTTCCTATACTGCTCTTAGAATGTCCTGCAAAGTAATTTAATCATCTTTCAACATGAAGTGCTTTTATTGTGCGGCTTTGAATGGGGCTTATATCGCATGGTCTAATTTGTGCAGACTGGGTAGATGGCGGCCACGTCTAGGGAGCCCAGTCTGTGGGTGCAATCAGATAAGACAGAGCTTACGATTCACAAGGCAGGATGCTTAACGTCAGCTTTCTCCATAAGAGACCAGAGGGTGGGGTGGCCATGGAGTCTCACAGAGTCCTCTGCAAAGGTTTGTTCATATACCGCATAAATGGCCCTTTGAAGTATTTTAGACTGAAGCCCTTTTAATTTGGCCTCTTTAATGCCTGTTTTTTTCCTTCTTTCTCTTTTTTTTCTTGCATCCTACTGCAAAGACCAAGAGGGGGCAGCAAACCCTCTCGAGAGAGGAAACCTGCACCAAATTGTGCACAATTTGTGATAACAGTTTATGGGTTTGCCCTGACTTCCCTTATTTTCTGGCATTTTCGTTCTTTTCTCCTTATTTTCAGAAATAAGTTTTGAATTTTTAAAATTATCAACTTTGTCCCTTGCCATACATGCTTACTTTCAAATCTGCAATGTTAAAAATTTTGTCTCTATTTTCTACAGAGTAGAGGTGGGAGAATTGACAGATTTTCATTTGAAATTTCATCAGGATAGAAAAAGTACAAGATAATTTAGATAATTTTTGTAAAAAGATCTTTGCTTTACAAGAAGGCTTTGAATCATGGCTGTAACTCTTCTAAAATAATAATGCTTGGATAAAATTTTATAGATTTATAATTTAGGTATCTAGAGGAATATTATAAATAAATTTAAGTTAGAAAAGATATTTTGATTAATTAAAAAGAGGAAACTAATTCATCTTTCATTTTCTCTTTAGCACAATTGGATTTTTTCCACAGGTTTTGTTATTATTTTATGAAAAGAAAAAGAAAACAGACAGTGAGAAAGTGAAGAGCAAAAGTGAGCAACAGAGATAGAGAGAGAAGGAAGAAAAATAATCCCTAGCAAATACTCAAAATTAATGGTTTGACAACATCCTTTCCCAGCATAGAATTTGATATTAAAGGTGCTTAAAGGGAATTCAGAGAGGAATATTTCAAATTGATACAATATGAAATCCAACAAGGAAGTATAAAAGTCCTGCATATTATGAATTTGAAATATCTGAAATAGAAATTGATAAAAATACAAGAATATGAGAACAAAGAGATCAGAGTGGGAAACTTTAAAAATTCTCCAGACTAAGTAGAGAAGAAATAAGTAAGGAAACTGCAGGTTGAATCATGCAATTAAGAAGCTTGAACATTCATAAAAACAAACATCCAAGAGAGATTTTATATTCTTTTCAGACATGGATGAACAATCACAAGAATTGACCCTGTATAAGCCATAAAGACTAGCACGTTAAGTCCTGAAAGAAACAATTATACAATTACTCTTCTCTGACTACTATGAAATCAAAATAAGGCCTATGGACTATATTTAAAATATATTTCTAAAATATTGTTTATAGAGTTTATCAAATTCAAAACTGGAGGCTATTTACAGACAATTGCGGTCGGACTACAAGTTAAGTATTGTGGAAAGTAATCACACCAATACTGAGGATAAATTGTATAGCTTTAAATAAATTTTTTAGGAAAGAAAAAAGGTAAAAGTAAATAAGTATTCAATTCAAGAAACGAATAAAAGAACCAAAAAACCCTAAAGTAAGTAGAATGTCAATATTAATATGAAGATAAGAAGAAATGAATAAAATAGAAAATAGACAATTAAAAAAATGCAAATAGCATACTTACCTAATTAAGCCAAGGGCTAGTTCTCTGAAAAAAAAAAATCTTGGCAAAAACAAACAAGGGTGGAGAGGTGAGGGGGGAAGAAATGCAATGCTTGAACAAAGGAAGAAACAATTAAACATATGGTTATTTGAAAAAAAATTATTAGAGACTGGTTTCTCAAATATTATATGTATATATTCAGAATTCTAGATTTTTAGATGAAATGGATAATTTCTAAGAAAATACAACGTCACAAAATAGGATAAAAAGAAGTCATTTAAGGAGACAAAATTCATATAAGATATTTAAAAAGTATTCCAAGTTTAATCTATAATTATGGAAATTGGCCTAGTTGACTTAAAGGGAAACTTGTACCACACTTTCAAATAATGTTATTTATTCATCTAAATGATAGAGAAAGGTGGAAATTTTCTCAATCTAATATATGATGTTGGCATATTCTTAATCCCCAAACTGAACCAAGAACCAAATTAACTATTAAAAAAATACACATCATGGTTAATTCTAATAAAGATGTAAATTTAATCATGCATTTAAAGAATTACATAGTAGCAAAATAAAGTTTATTCCATTAATCAGTTCCTTTTTATTCCCTGAAATTATCTAACCCATTTAACTACTTTATTATAACATTTTGTCCAGTTCCTGTGCCACCTACTCTATAATTCTTTCTCTTTTGTCAGATAATCCATACATGTGCTTGTTTTCATATCATTTTGTTTTGCAAATGGCAAGTGGTAGAACTTACCATTATTTACTATATTTTAGATTATATATATGTGTGTGTGCGTTTTTCTTTCAGCAAAACTGTGTTCTGCTTGAGGATGAATATATATATGTTAATATTTTTTTTGCTTCTGTATCACAGTACTCAGCATGGAGCCTTGTATATAGCAGGTGCTTAAGTAATGCTTGTTGAGTTCAACTGAATTAAATGTTTGCAAGGGAAAATAAGGAAAATACATTTTTAAAAAGTCACAGACAAGAAAAAGAGGAGGAGGGAAAGAATTCATGATGACAAATCTCCGAAGGACATGGGCCATAGGTTTGCATCCTCAGTGCCTGAAACTTCATAAATGTCTAAGTGAGTAAGCAAATACTATTCGGGAGTTAAGGTAATTATTTTCTTTTTCTGTCATTGTTTATGAAGCATTCACTATAACTAATGACATTGTAATTTTGTGTATATATTTTATAACAAGATTTTTTCCATTGTTTCCTAACAGTATGGAGAGGAAGAAGATACAACATGCAAAAATGGCTGGAAAATTACACATATTCTTTTAACTTCTGAATGCCATTAAAGATGTCTAGTAAGTAAAAATGGGTAGGAATCTAGACACAAAACACATTTGGAATACCTTGATTTCTCACACAGAAAATGATCCTTGCTTTTGGTTCCAATCTTAAACAGTACTTCTTTCCATGTGCTATGATGCTGTGTAGTTTTTTAAAAAAATTAATGTATTTTATTTTTTGAGCAGTTTTAGCATTACAGAAAAATTGCACAGAAAGTACAGAGAGCTCTCATATACCTCTTAATGCCTCCTCCAGTTTCTCCTCTCATTAACCTCTTGCATTAATTAGTATATTTGCTACAATTGATGGCAAATGTTGACACATTATTAACTAATGGGTATAGTTTGTATTAGGGTTCCCTCTTTGTGTTGTACATTCTATGGGTTTGGACAAATGTGTAATGACACGTATCCACCATTACAGTGTCATGCAGAGTAGTTTCACTACCCTGAAATTCTCCTGTGCTCTACCTACTCATCCCTTACTTGCTCCCTCCAAACCCCTGGCAACAACTGATTTTTTTTTTCTGTCTCCATAGTTTTGCCTTTTCCAGAATGTCACATAGTTGGAATCATACAGTATGTAGCCTTTTCAGATTGGGTTCTTTCACTTGGCAATGTGCATTTAAATTGCATCCATATCTTCTTTTAATGACTTTATAGATCATTTCTTTTTAGTGCTGAATAGTATTCCATTATATAGATTCACTACAGTTTATTTATCCATCGACCTACTGAAGTGTATCTGTTTGCTTTTGTATTTTGGTGATTATGAATAAAGCTATTATAGAACTTCAGTGCAGGCTTTTGTGTGATCATAAGTTTTCAATTAATTTTGGTAAATACCAAGGAGCATGACTGCTGGACTGTATAGTGAAGAGTATGCTTGATTTGTAAGAAATTGCCAAATTGTCTTCCAAAGTGTCTGTGCCATTTTGTATTCCCACCAGTAATGAATGAGAATTCCCATCGCTCCTTATCTTCAACTGCATTTGGTTTTGCCAATGTTTTTGATTTTAGCCACTCTATTAGGTATGCAGTACTATTTTGTTGTTGTTTTAATCTACAATTTCCTAATAATACATGGTGTTGAGCATCTTTTAATATGTTTCTTTGCCATCTGTGTATCTTCTTTGGTGAGGTAACTGTTTAGATCTTCTGTGAATTTTTAAATTAGGTTGCTCATTTTCTCACTATTGAAATTTAAGAATTCTTTGTATATTTTGGATACTAGTCCTTTATCTGATATTTGTTGTGCAAATATTTTCTCCCAGTCTGTGGATTGTCTTTTCATTTTCTTAACACTGGCTTTTGCAGGATAGAATTGTGTATTTTTTAGTAATTTAATTTATGGAAGAATAGGGTGTAGAACCAAGGTCATATCTCAGAGGGATGTGATGAGGTCCAACAAGTCACTAGGGTGCTGTTGACAGAAGCAGTGACTTCAGGCTAGAGGTTTTGCACGTCTGTCTGTTTTTCCCTTGTTTGGGTTTTCTCTCGTCAGCAAAATGACCTAATTAGGGTTTTGCTCTAAAACTGGCTTCAAGCCCAAATTTGTTATACATTTTTACTTTAAAGTTTACTTTTTAACTTTTCTGCTTATATCAATTCTGAGAGAACTTTTTATGTTCAGTAACTCTAGGTGTGACTGGAAGCAGGAAAAAACTTTTAGGAAAAAAAAAAGACCCATTAGTTTTCCTACTATTCTACCATTAGCAGAAAGTGTTCTATCATGAGGCAAACTTGAGAACTTCAATAAGGTTAAGGGAGGATACTTATTGAGGTGTATCAATGTAATTGCACCTGCATCTTATCAAAGAAACCAAAGATTAAACCATCTAACTCTTAAGTATTAAAAACACGCAAAATAGATCCAGCAACATAAGCTAGTCCCTTCTAGTTGAATGCATTTGATTTGCAAAGTGCATAACATGTTTTCACACTCTGAAATCATTTTCAGATATTAGATTCAACAATTTTCTGAAATGGTTAGCAGTCCTTTTAAATGAGATAATCACCAGCCCTTGAGCTGTAAAGCATAAAAATATGTATATACAAGGACTATCTTCAAAGGGCAGAATACAAATACATCTGCTTGTGTCCCACACATCATCAAACAATTGCTTTCTCCTAACATTCTGCTGCTGGGGCAAAAGCTCACAGCTCTAGTCTCTTCTATTATATATTTGAGATGATTCACTCTACTCTCAACTTAAAGTTTCTTAAATAAATAATACATTTAAAGGCAAATACAAAAGTAAATATATATTTGTACCATTTAATTTCAGTTACAAATAATGTGTTGAGTTTTCTGTTTAGAAATGGCATGAAATGGAGTCCTTTTGATGCATGCAGTGACTACACTCTTTGTTTTCTAATACGAAGATGGCAAAAGTCCCTGGAAGTTTCCATGAAGAATACATCTGCATGCACAGAGAATAACCATAACATGTGGTCTTGTTACAACATGTTTTCTTTTTTTTTTTGTTTCTACATATATATCTACTCTTTACAATTAAATAATTTTCCCATACCTTGTTACTTCTACATTTAGTATCTGTTTTAGCCTTTTGTGTGGAAGCTGTCCTCCACCCAAGTTCTGGGCATTAATCATGGCTGTTAAGAAATTGCCATTTGAACTAAGATGTGGTTCAGCTCTTGCATTAGTTTACTAGGACTGCTGGGAGAAAGTACCATGAACTAGGTGGCTTAAACAAGATACATTTTTGTCTCACAGTTCTGAAGGCTGGAAGTTCGAGATCAAGGCATTGGGGGTGTGTGAAGGCAGGATCTCTCAGTCTCTTTGGCCTGCAGAGGGCCATCTTCTTGTCTTCTCATGTCTCTGAGTTCATGCCGTCACTCCTCTGTCTGTATGTGTCCACGTATGCCTCCTATAAGAACACCAGTTATGTTGGATTAAGGCCTACCCTAAAGACCTCATTTTCTCTGCAAACACCTGATCTCTAAATGCTATCATATTCTGAGGAACTGGTGGTTAGAATTTCAACATCTGAATTATACAAATTCAACAAATATGAATTATGTATATTAATTATGTTGGATGTAATTCATATTTGAACATATGGGGGAACACAATTTAGTCCATAAAAACTGTTTTGCAAATACCTTGGAAAAATTTAAGGTAATTGAGAGGTGACTTTTCCATGGTTCTACTCCCCATTCATTTTTAGGGCATTTAAAAAATTAGGATACACAAAACAATATTAGAAATTGCAGGATATTGAGAATACGGTATTGGCATGTACATTCTGTAGTTTCCCTTGGAAATACACATTGGTGATGTAGTGAGATATTTCCCCCCAAAATCTTAGCTTTTTTCCCGAAGGTAAACATTTGCTTTATCATTATTCTTTTATGTATATTCTTTTAATTTTGCAAAAACAAAATAAAATGACCATATCCACTTGTATTTGCATAGTCAGTTTCTTAGCCTGCTGATCTGTGTTTGTTATACTTGAGGAGCAGACACAGTTGGAAATTTAGGGATTGTGTAAATTAATATTGCTGTGAAAATAATCATTTGTAAGGTACCTTGGGCATTTGAAAGGCATCTCATCATGTACAGTACCTTTGTTTATTAATTATTAACTATGATTAAGTGATGCTGCCAAAGTCAGAGTGGATCAGTGACGGCTGGAAACAACAGAGACCTTTGATTTTCACAGCCTCAATTCTGTCCAGGGCCTTCTTACTACTGTGCTTCAGAATATATGTGTTGTCAGTGTGGGTAAGGCTCCAAAACCATAAAAAACCAAAACAAACACTACCTTAGTGCATCAAATTACACTTTTTGGCACAATAATGTTCTGAGAAGAAAATTCATAGTTTACTTATTAAAAGCGTATTAGAATAACTACACCAGGAATTTTGGAATGAACAAACTAGCAGAAGAACATATGGCTGCAGAATATAAAGTGTCTATCTGTCCAACGACCTGGCTCTGTGAAAGAGAATAAATGTATTAAAATACTATGCTTGCATTTTGCAGTTTCCCTTTTTGTTGCTATCATCATAATCACCATTGGCCAAGTGTTTACAATTGCCATTTCTTACCCTCTGCTTTGCCTTGACCAGACTTCAATCAGGCTTCTCTCCTCCCCAAGCCAAGCACGCACTGCAGCGGAGAACATGCCCCCCTACCGGCTCCTGCTGAGCCTTGGCTGACCACCGTAAGACCCCACCAGTCATGCTCCCCTGTATGCCCAATTTCCCCTTAAAGATTTCTGTGGTCTTTGTTCTTTTTCTTATAAATTAAAAGCCTTTCCTGTTTCAGTGTGAGACAGGTGCACATTTCTGAGATGGAAGGGTTCTCCCTATCGCAATAGTCTTTCTGAGTAAAGCCTCAAGTGCAGATTTTGATCATGTTGGAAGATGATGATGGTGAAGATGGTGGTGGAGATGGAGACAGTGATGCCGCTGCTGCTGATGGTGATGGTGATTATTACTCATCTTAGTGAGGGCAAATACTAATAAAAATAATATGCTAAAATCTCCCTTTAAAGAGAAGAGGCTTCTCTGCCATTCCTTCTCTTAGAGCATTTATTTTAACTGCTACTTTTTTCTCTGTCTGTTTGAAAAGTGTATAAACCTTTTTAAACGCTAAATAATTGCCTCCTTTCAATATATGACTTTTTTCTCTTTATGACTCAGGACTGTCTTTCTCAAGTACCTGAGAGCTGTCTCTTTGAAATGTAATCATCCAGGAAGACAGTGCCCCCATCTCCCAGTTGCTGGAGAAGTGTAGGAGTCTAACTTCAGCAGGCACCTCTGTTCAAAACTCCCATTGGTTATAAAGATATGAGAAATTTATTTTTCCTTTATATAAAGCCCATTAGCAAACACAGGTGGTCACCTCAATTACCAAGAGAGTTTAGGATGAGCTACCTATGACAAATGGTGCTGTCAAGTCCTCTTACCAGAGGACTAGTGATTATTTATCTTGAAAATGTATATGTAATGAGTTGAATCTGCTGGGCTATGTAAAAAGGTGAGATTTCTTTTAGAATTTGCAGTCTTTTAGCAGAATACCAGCGATGTGCATCACATTCTGGCTTAATGCTTATTCCATAATAAAATTGTTTTCCATTTCTTCTACCTTTGTGGAGAGATTTTCTGGGTTGGGAAAAGATTTTTTAAAAATATAGTTTCCCTGCTCTGATTGAATATAGTTACACTGCTCTGATTTAGTATTGGGGCTTAGAGCTTAAAGAACTTTTTTCCAGGCTTCTATTGCTCATATTCTAGAAAATAACACATACATTTTATGGTAAATTATTGGCCCTCACATGAAGAATAATATAGAACCTTAGAAAGAAAACTATGACCGGCATGAAGGGTTGGAAACATCACACTGTTTTCCTCTCAGCCATTTGCTGGACCAACCCCGCCAGGTCTTAGGTCACTATTGGACCTATTGCCTGCCACGTGTCCAAGTCTCTGTAAACTACCTGGGATTCTCTTAAACGTACAGCTTCGAATATCCTTTATGTTGACTCATCCCACCATCCTGTTCTAAACCCTTCCACTGGTCAGCAGACTTGCTTCCTCAATGTTATTGTAGCTGTCTCTGTACATCCTGGCTTTAACTGAAGTCTGTTCCCTGAGAATGCTGTTTCCCCGGCAGCCCTCTCAAAAATTTCCCACACAGACAATCTCCCAGCAAACAGATGAAGTCTTTCAGACCAATCCAAACGTTCTTTGCTGCCATGCAACACTGGCGTTTTACCCTCCTTATTGCTGCCACCTACCAGATTCTTGATTATCTCCCTTCATTCACTAAAGATCGTGACTCGGAGTTACTGCCTCCCCTCCTGCAGTCCCCACGAATGGCTCGGCCACCGCCCTGAACTTTCAGTCCCGTAAGGCTCAGGCTCAGCCACATCTCTCTCGCTCTCTCTCAAGGCTCGCTCATTCTCTTTGTTTTAAATATTCTTTAGTTGGGGACAACATCCAAATTTATATGTCTGGTTCAGAATTCTCTGAGTTCCTAAGTCTTACATTTAAATGCCTATCAACTGCTCTGCTTGGCTGAATCATAGGCATCTCAAATTGAACGTGTCAAAAAATAGAATTTTTTCATCTGAACCTCCCCCAGACTTGTATGTTTCACTAAATGGCACCACCATCCATCCAAGCACTTGGAAATCAGAAACTGGAAAATCCTCCTCGATTATCCTTTTTTCTTAAACCTTCACATCTAACATACCAGGAAGTCTGTTGACTAAAACGCCAACACGTATCTTGCATTTATTTCCGGCACCCTAGACTGGGATCTGCCATCTCTGCCTGGTGACTGGAATAGCCTCTGTCCAGACCTTGTCTTCTACTCTCGAGCTATCTCTTCCGTGCCTCTCTCAGCAGGTGGAGTTCTGCTGCGTTTCTCGCCCACGTAAAACATTTCACTCTTTGTCCTTTGTACTTAGGATAAAATCCAGTCTATATATTATGTCTCTTTGGGTTACCAGCAACAAAAGTCTGCTAAAACTAAGTTAAAGTTTTTTCCCCCCTTAGGCTATAAGGAGCTCTCAAATGTCCTTTGGGAAACGTGAACAAACAGGCCTCGGAGATGTAGAGATGGAGAGAGACCCAGAGACTGACAACTTTTAAAGTTTTGTCTCTTCCATTTTTTAAAAAATTCTGTGGATTTCTGCTCCATCCTCTTCTTTCTTCCAACTCTCTTTATCTGTTCACTCCTAGTGTCTAATCTTCCCTAACTTTGGCTTGCCGTGATTCCTGTCTCTGTCAACTACTTCATAAGAACTTTCAGCCCAAGTACTCAAAACTCACTGAAAAACTCCCTTTATAAACCTTACATAACTTTACTGAAAGAAGAATTTCAGGGGCATAGGGCATCATGATTTTCCAGCTGGGCTATTGTTACAGGAGATTTGTGTGGCAATTTCTGAATACAATCTGAGACTTCTGACACTGCCGTGGAATTATTTTTCCTTCCTGGTTGAACAGCACTAATATATTATAACCAAAGCTCTTACACAAGGTTGGCATGGTCTTTACCCTCTTTTTAAAAACACAATTGCATATAGGCGCTGACCATGAATAAAATCTGCAAATTGCTTTTTAAAATAATTTTTGTTTAGGCATCAGCTTGATTCTGGTTTTTTAATTTGTATGTCTTTAATGAAAGGTGCTTTCTGCTTTATATTCCAAATAATACAAGAGAAAGTCCTAATGGAATTTCACCATAGGTCCCCAGATTTTTTTCCTCAGGAAAGACTAAAATATGAATAAGCTTGGTCTCTTAGTCACACTAATATAGCAAATTGCAATTGCATGTTTTTATCAATTATCAGATCATGATATGGGACCCTGCCAGCCTTTAGTAGTGACCCATTAGTTTATTTATTACTATTATCAGTAGTATCATAACTCATGTATTTTAACATCTTGGATTTTTTTTTCATCCCCGTCATCATCGTTCTTTCTAATCCTTGAATTTAGAGTGTTTAATGTTGTTTTTTGTGTTGTTTTGACATAATTCCATTAGTCAATGGTAACTTCCTTACTCTTTGGTGCACTAACATTTCCTGGGTTTATTGTATGCATTTCCTGCTGTAGAACTGGTACCAGCCCATTTCTCTAAAAAACATTTATTTTTTATAATTGAAGATAATATTTAGAGAATGCAATTCTAGACTATGATGGTCTTTATTATTCCTAACTTGTCTTTGTTTCTAGGCCTTTTTAAAAGAGCTAAGAAATAATTATTTCTCAAAGAATATTGTGGATGTACCAGGTTTGTTTAATCCCTACTGATGGTCATTTGGATGATTGTTGATGTTTTACTATTACTAACACTTTTGAGACAAATATCTTTACACATGTATCATTTTGAATAATTTCAAATGTATACTTAAAATATTATTCCAGAAGTAGGATTGCCAGATCAAAGGGTAAATACGTGTACAATTTGGACAAATACTGCCAAATTTCCTCCCATAGAGTTTTGTAGCATCTGTCTTTGTACCAGCAGTATGTGAGAGTGCCTGTTTCTCCACTGCCTCACCAATGAAGTGTTATCAAATTTGGATATTTTTGCCACTCTGATAGTTGAGAAATGGCGCCTCAATGTAGTTTAAGTTTTACATTTCTCTTATTTTTTTGTGAAGTTGAGTATCATTTCACATGTTTAAATACTTATTTTTCTGTGACCTGTCCATATCTTTAGCCCATCTGTCTATGGAGTTTCTGACCTTGTTCTTAATTTTTCTGGTGATTCAAAATGAAGTGAGTGTTTTTAAAGACTTATTATTCATATTGTCAGAGACGACACCATGTGGCTTTTACCTCACTGCTTTGGGATGAGGTAACAGGTCATGGCTGCTATTCCACCACCAGCAGTGGTATGTTACCAAGATCTTGGAAGAATATTTGTGTGCAATGTTACAGGAGGTGAACATATTGAGCATTCCTGGGATTATGAAATAACTGTGACAGTTACATTGGAGAGTACATTTAATTATATGTTTATATATACTCTTGTGTTAAAACCACAAATCACTGCACAAGTACAAAGTATTGTAACTCACTGTGTCTTATAAAGTTGCCAAGTGATTTTACCATTTGTCATCTGTCTTTTGACTTTGTGTGATGTTTACTGCTATGTGAAGATTCTTTACTTTTGAATTATATAATCATATTATCTATTTTTTCTCTTATTGCTTCTAGTATAACTGTATTGTGATGTGTGCTGACCTTTGCATGGAAAAAGGAGCTTTTCTGAACGTGCATGATGTAATATTTAAAACTTGGGATCAAGTTGAAAACAACATAAGTATGGGGTAAAAGTGACTAGAGTTTTCAAAAATGCAAAAAAAAAAAAACCCCAAACAAACAAAAGAGAATGACTTAATTTATAAGGTTAGAGTGATTTGGTAGGAGCCTTATGTGAGAAAAACATCCTTGCAATGCTTAGGAGAAAAAAAGAAGTAAAAATATCTACTACTGTACCTTAGAGACACTGTGAAGTTAACTAACTTCATTTTGAAATGATAAATCACACTACAAATGCAGAGTGTTATAACTCACAACGTCAGAGGAAGGTAGTACCTTGAGATAGCGTCTGTTAGTGATTCTACATGGTGCTGATTATGCATTTCCTCCAAAGGAATAGAAAATAAAGGTGGAGGTAAATTGCACTCTTTCTATGGCATGTTTTTTGGCATCAATCAAATCTATCAAGCAACTGACTACAATGTGAGGCCATGTGCATGGTAGCAAAAAAAGTATTTGTTAACATTCTTTTATCTAAGTTCTGCTTAGACAGAGAGTCTGGGGTATGGCTTTCTAATGCCATAATGGTAGCACTCAGTGTGCTCACACGCCTTATTTTCCAGTATTGGCCTTGAATGAGTATTGACCAGCTTCATAAATCACATCTTTTAGAAGATCACATCTTTTAGAAGATGAAAATTCACCAATTTCACAAATGCAAAAAAAAAAAGTGACACAAATTTAAAGATATTGTCCATTGACAGTTTGAAAATAAACAGTATTGGAATACTTGAAATACATAAATAATTTCTCTAAAACTACAGAAGACTACTTTGAATTGAACATTTATTTAGATAGAAAACTTTGCTCATTTATTTATTAAACACTTAATGAGCTACCAATGAAAGCCAACAAGTCAGCCAAGCACAGAGAAGGCAAAAATGTAATAATTCAGAGCTGCAAACTTGGTGCAGTTTATTTTGATATATTTGTGAAAATTCTTGTATGTATGCCAAAAAAATCTCTTGCAATGTTATGGTCAGTATTCTGGGAAGTAAAGCATACACAAACAGATTTCACAATTATTAGCTCTGTTATTTGCTTTTCCAAGCCTTAATTTGATATCTTGAAAGTAAGATTATTCACAGATTGGTTTTGAGGTATACGTGAGGTAATATAATTAAATTTTTTAGCCCAATGCTAGGCATATAGTTACCATTCAATAAATAATGGTACCAAATTTATTCATTTTTCTTTTTAGATTTTTTTAAGCATAACATTTTTTATCTGCTTATATTTTTGTGCTTATTTTCTTCTGTTTTTGGAAGCTACAATTTACTGATTTTCTTTTAATTCTTAAGCTTCATTTTCATTTATATATGCCACCTTCATCATTTCACACAAAATTAAAGATCATTTGTTCATTCAGTACATATTGAATGAGCACATACTTACTGTAAAAAAACGTCAGACATGTCACCACTATCTAATCCTCCCAAGAAACCTATGAAGTAGGTAGTAATGGCTTCATTGTACAACTGAGGAAACTGGGACACAGAAAATTTAATTGGCTTATCTTATTTCACACAGAGTTGCAACATGACTAGGTTTGTCTAACTCCAAAATCCATGCTTTACTGAGTATAACACAATATTTTCCAGAGTGCTCTGTTTAGCTGGGAGTCAAAAGATATGGATTTGAAAAGCAATCATTAAATTGTTCTTTCATATGTCCCTACTAGAACTTTAGCTCCAAGAAAGCAAGAACTCTTTATGTGCATTATATAGCCTTTACTAATCCCTCAATAAATATTTGTTGAATGAATACATGGAAGATAATTAGAAGCTACATATGACCCCTATATGAAATTGATATAAAAACCTATACTTAGGGAATTAAGAGGAGGTGGAGAGAAGAATGTTTCTAGGCAGAGTGTTCAGAGGAGACATTAGAGAATATGTAGCAAGACTGATGGTTGGGAGGACTGAGTGGGGAAGAGAATTTAGAGGATTTTTCAGCCCCACGAACAGCATATTCAAAGGTAATCTGCGTGATCTCATTTTATGTGGAATCTAAAATAGTTGCTGTCATAGAAGTAGAGAGTAGAATGGTGGTTACCAGGGGCTGAGGTGGTGGTGGTGGTGTTCAGGGGAGGTTCAAAGGGCACAACATTTCAGGTAGATAGGAGGAATGAGTTTGAGAGAGCTATCGTACAACATGGTGACTATAGTTAATATACTGTATTCTTGAAAAATGCAGACAGTGCACGTAAAGTGTTCTCACCACAAAAATGATAACAGTGTGAGATAATGCCTATACTTATTAGCCACATTTAGTCTTTCTACAATGTATATACACTTCAAAACATCGTGTTTTACACAGTAAATACATACAATTTTATATGTCAATTAAAAAATAAATAAAAAGATAAGACGCCAGGAAGGTAGACCAGTTGACTTGAATAATTCCTACATGTAGCTGGAGAAAACAATGTCAGAGAGTAATCTGCAGCCTAGTTTTACAGGTCCTTGAACATCAAGCAAAGTGGATTGACATCTTCCTGTAGACAACTCAGGAGAGCGGAACTAAATAAGTAGAAGAATTTAATGGTCATTGAGAGCCTTCAGAGCAAGCTTCTTTTCTTCTTTCTTTGACCTCCCTTGCTTAATTGTGGTGGTCTACATGATCTAGGAATGCTGGCTATGTGTTCTATTAATACAGATGCCCAGTACCATCTAGAAGACAAATACAGAGACATGAAGTGATGCAAATGCCTTCATTGGAACTAGGAAAGTCAGTAGTTTCCTTACCCCTTGCAGAGTTATCTTTCTGGGGAAGAGGAAAGGTTCCTTGTAGTTATTTATGATGCAGTTTTTCTAAGGAAGGACTGACAGGGAGATCAAACCACTTGCATTTTGTTGGGTTGATGCATTGCTGACAGGAACTGTGCTGGGCCTCAGGGCTAATTTCACATTCACAGAGTTTACTGCTCTCCCTTGCTTGAAGGAGTGTAGCGTACTGCTTCTACAGAAGTGTAAAGATGCTCCTTGGCTAGCACCTGTTCTGAGTGGAAAATCAGCACAGAGAAGAAGTGTTATCTTTGTGAAAATGCAGTAGGTGACATTGACTGTGCAGAACACAAGATGTAAAATCCCAAACACTAATTCTTTTTGATCTGTTTGAACATGTTTCTTAAGGGAGTATTTGGTGCCTCCTGGCTACAATATGCTGACGTGTGTACTGGCTACAATGTACTATATATTTACTAAAGTTATTTGCATATCTCTTCTATCTTAATAAAAAGAAAGTCTTTCCTCAAATGTGTGGCTTTGTTCAGCTAGACTTTTCTTGCTCCTTCCTTTCACAGCCAAGTTTATGGAACTAGAGGATTCTGTCAACACCGGGCAGTCACCAGTCATGTGGTGCTTCGTGGAAATGTTTTCCCAAGATGGTTCGAGCTAGGGCTCTCTCTCTCTCTCTCTCTCTTTCTCTCTCTGCTCTGAATACAATAGGATATTTCCGTTCTTATCTTAGTTGACCTCCTTAAAACATTTCCCGATTTTTCTTCTATATTTTTTTCTCTTAGCTTCTTTCCTGCCACATTTTCCAAATTTGACACGTGTCCGGTTACTTGTTTCCAGTCTTTGTAGGTATTTCTTTTCTGCCCTTAAATATTGGCTTGCCTTAGAATTCCATCTCTAGTGCTTCTCATGTTTTTCAGTTAATCCCATTTCCTTCGTATGCTACTAATTTTCAAATCCCTTCTTAGACTTCTGATTTATCTCCTGAAGTCATAAAGACAAAGGAACACAGGGTTTCCAAAATTTAACTCACTTTCTTTCCCTTCTATCACCTAATATGCCTGTATTCTAACTCATCACTAATATTTCCCAGCTGTACAACACAGATTCTGAGACTCTTTTTAAAAATTCTTTCACTCTCTTCATCCACATACCTATCCCCTTCAAATCTTACCACGAACTCAGGTAGGTGGAATACTTTTTCAAGATAGTCCTTACACTACATCTAGAGTTATCTGGGTGATAATCGTAACCCGGACTTCTTTAAACCTCACTGCAGGTTACTCTGCTTTGAACACCTCCACCTCCCATCACGACCCTTCGGGTCTGGGTCAGGGGCCTGTGCTGACATAATAATGTCCTACTCCTGAAATTTTCCAATCGTCCTCCAACACTTTGCAGTTTGGGGGACTGTTCCCAGCTCCAAAGTGGACCTTGATAAATCCAAGCAAGTGTTCCACTGGTAAAGTCCCAATGAATTTAGTTTGTGGTGAAAAGAGATAGAATAGAAAACAACACAGTGCATCACACATAGTTGTAAGTAGTGTTTCTTGAAAGCTTTATTGAAATCCACTAATCATTCGTCTTTCTAGCAATATCTTTCTGCTTCCTTTAGATATTGTTCCTTTTGAATACACACTCCATAATTGTTGTAGCCTCATTGTTACTAACCAGATGAACTCAACACACAAAGGAGGGCAGAGCTGGGACAATCACAGAGAAAGGGAGACAGAATTGCAGTATTAAGACAACTCCTGATGCTTGCTATTCTTCTGAACTTTCAATTATTTATATGTCTTTATTGTTCAAGCCATAATGGCTTACATTTTATGCTTGCAGATAAAACATTATAATTGATACAAGACTCACCATACATATTCTGTTATCACCATATACTACTTTCCTTAAGATCTTATTATACTGCATAATAACTGCTCTTTTGTTTGTCTATGAAGTCCACCAGTCACAACAGTTCATGGCACAGAGAGGGCATTCAGTTAATAATAATCACATAAAAATATAAAGATTCAGTATGGAAAACAAAAGAAAAAATGAACACATTTTACAAAGTACCTAATATTGATTAAGTTTGGGGGCCAAATATTGGACACACAAAGCAGCCCTAGGAAGGATATTTATAGCTGTAGATGTGTACATTAAAAAAGAAAAAAAAAGATCTTAAATCAGCAATCTAACTTTATAGTTCAAGAAAATAAAAAAGAACAAACTAAACCCAAAGGTAGCAGGAGGAAAGAAATAATAAAGATTAGAGCAAAAATAAATCAAATAGAGAATAGAAAAACAACATAAAAAATCAATAAAACTAAGAGTTGGTTTTTTGAAAAGAGCAACAAATGGACAAAACTTCAACTGGAATATCTAACAAAAAACAAAACAGGGAAGACTCAAATAACTAAAATCAGAAATGGAAGAGAGGACATTGCAAATAATGCCACAGAAATAAAAAGGGTTATAAGAGACTACAGTGAACAATTATATGCCAATAAATGTGACAACCTAGAAGAAACGGATAAATTCCTAGAAAACACAACCTACCAAGACTGAAAAATGAAAAAAACAGAAAGCCTGGATGGACCAGTAATGAATAAGGAGATTCAATCAGTAATAAAAAACTTACCAACAAAGAAAAGCCCAAAACCAGATGGCTTCATTGGAGAATTCTACCAAATATTTAAAGAAGAATTAATGCTAATTTCCTGAAATTTTTCCAAAAGAATTGAAGCAGAGGGAACCCTTCCAAATTCATTCTGTGAGACTAGTATTACTCCGATACCAAAGCCAGCAAAGACAGTACAAGAAAGGAAAACTACAGATCAATATCCCTGATGAATATTGATGCAAAAATCTCCACAAAATACTATCAAACCCAATTCAACAACATATTAAAAGAATTATATACCATGACCAAGTGGGATTTATTCTTGGAATTCAAGGGTGATTCAACATATGAAAATCAGTCAAGGTAATATATCCCATTAACAGATTGACGAACAAAACCATATGATCATCTCCACCAATGCAGAAAAACATTCAACTAAATCAACACCCTTTTTTTATAAAAACTCTCAACAAACAGGAATATAAGGAAACTACCTGAATAAAATAAAGGCCATATATGAAAAGCCCACAGGTAACATCACACTCTATAGTGAAAGACTAAAAGCTTTTTCTCCAAGATCTGGTACAAGGCAACGATGCCCACTCTTACCACTTTTATTCATCAAAGTACTGTTAGTCTTAGCCAGAGCAATAAACAACAAGAAGAAATAAAAGATATCCAAATGATAAAAGAAATTATAAAATTACCCCTGTTCACAGATGACATGATCTATTTTTAGTGTAGAAAACCCTAAAGAGTCTAGCCTCCCCCCCACCAAAAAAAAAGCCCCTATTAGAACTAATAAACAAATTCAGCCAAGGGCAGGATACAAAAACAACACTCAAAAATCAGTTGCATTTCTATACACAGTAGAAAAGAATATAGGGTCCAGAAATCAACTTTTGTGTAGATAGGGTCAAATGATCTTTGGCAAGGGTGCCAAGACCTCTCAATGGGAAAGGACAGTCTCTTCAACAAACGGTGTTAGGAAAATTGTATATCCACATGCAAAAGAATTAAATCATTCCCTGTCTTACACCATATGCAAAAAATTACATCAAGATGGATTAAAGATCCAAATGTAAGACCCCAAAGTATAAAACTCCTGGAAGAAAATGGGAAAAATCGTAACATTGGACTTGGCAATGATGTTTTGGATATGACACCAAATGAACAGGGAACAACAGCAAAGATAGACAAATGGAACTATACCAAACTTAAAAAAAAAACAACTTTGTGCATCACAGGCATAATCAACAGAGTGAAAAGGCAATGTATGGAATGAGAGAAAATATTTCCAAACCATATATCTGATAATGAGCCAATAACCAAAAAGTATTAAGAAATCCCACAACTTCACAGCAAAAAAAATCAAATAATCTGAATAAAAAATAGACAAAGAACTTCATCGATATTTCCCCAAAGATGACATATAAATGGCCAACAAGCATATGAAAAGGTGCTCGAGATCACTAACCGTCAGAAAAATGCAACTCAATACCACAGTGAGCTATCACTTCATGCCTATTATCAGGAAGGCTGCTATTAAAAATAAACCCCAAATACAACAAGCATCAACAAAGATATGAAGAAATTGGAACCCTGGCGCACTGTTAATGGGATTGTAAAATGGTGCAACCACTGTCGAAAACAGTATGGCGTTTCCTCAAACAATAAAAAATAAAACTACTATATGACCCAGCAACACCACTACTGGATGTATATCCAAGGGAAATGAAATCAGTATGTCAAAGAGATATCTGTGCTCCCATGGTCATTGCAGCATTACTCACAATCGCCAAAATATGGAATCAACCTACGTGCCCATCAACAGATGAACAGAAATGTGGTATATACATACAGTGGGATACTATTCAGCCTTTAAAGGAAGGAAATCCTGTCATTTGCCACAACATGGATGAACATGGAAGACATTATGTTAAGTGAAATAAGCCAGGCACAGAAAAACACATACTGTGTGATTCCACTTAATGCATGGAAATAGAAAGAACAGTAGTTACGAGGGGTTCGGGGGAGGCAGAAGGGAGAATAAGGTTTACTTGGTATCGAGTTTCAGAGTCGCAACACTAAAAAATTATGGAAATTCATTTCACAACATGTGAATATACTTAACACTACTGAACTATACACATAAAACTGGTTAACATGGTAAAAATAAAATCGGGTACACAAGGATGTTGCTACACTACTACAGAGATTGTTTTAAAGATGCATCTTTAAGGCAAAGTTGTATAGCTATAGCCTAATCACCCAAGGACTATCACACGGGCCCTGACACTTGCCTTAGTGAGTGAGTGCAGAGGCTCAAGGGATGACAGGTTCTGGACTATTAGAAGTAGACAATACAGCCCTTTACAGAGTGGCTTGAGCATGGACAATCTCCTCCAGGCCAGGGCATGTCACACATTCCTGCCTTTTCCTAGAGGGCAGAAGGACTTGGGCAAGCTTCTCCATGGATGCTAGTCCTTAGCTTCATTTCTGGGCAGCTGACCATGACAGGTCATTGTTCATCTTTAATTCACAACATCACTACCTGTGTCCTGTAGCTTCCTGAGGCACCACAGCATAGTGGATATGCCTCCATTTAGAAAAATAAAAATAAAAGAGTAGACAAAGAATTCGCATGGCTCTAGTTCACATGGTAGCATAAGGCAGTACAATGCCAAGTAAGGCACATTTTTAAAAATCAATAGAAATTTCTCAAATACTGCAGGCTTTCTGAGAGGATATTTTGAATTAAAGGATTTATGAAGTGCAAATAAAGCACAAATGGTTTACTAAAGGTATCTGGACAAAATGTGCCAGCAATTAAAGCACATAATAGGGTTCTGTAGCATGCAAACAGAAACTTTTCCAAAGAAGACAGAATAATGGCCAGCAAACATATAAAAAAGTGCTCAGCTTCTCTAATCATCAGGGAAATGCAATTCAAAACCACAATGAGATATCACTTAACTCCAGTGAGATTGGCTCATATCAAAAAGTCCCAAAACAACAAATGTTGGCGGGGATATGGACAGATAGGAACACTCATACACTGCTGGTGGGACTGCAAATTAGTACAACCTCTATGGAAAAGAATATGGAGATACCTCAAAGAATTAAAAGTAGAACTACCATTTGACCCAGCAATCCCACTACTGGGTATTTATCCAAAAGAAAAAAAGACATTTTATAATAAAGACATCTGCTCTCGAATGTTCATAGCAGCACAATTCACAATTGCAAAGTTGTGGCAACAACCAAGGTGCCCATCAATACACGAGTGGATCAATAAAATGTGGTATATGTATACCATGGAGTATTACTCAGCAATAAGGAACAATAGTGAATTAACACATCTGGTATTATCCTGGTCGGAGCTAGAACCCATTCTTCGAAGCGAAGTGTCACAGGATTGGAAAAACAAGCACCACTGGTACTCACCATCAAACTGGTACTAACTGATGAACACTTACATCACACAGGGCAATAACATCAGAGGGCGGGCGGGCGGGAGGGGGGTGGAAGGGATGGGAAAAACTCTCACTGAATGGATGTGGGGAGCACAGTTTGGGAGACGACCACGATTGTGGCTCTGACACGGGCAGAACAGGGGCAATGTGTATGGCCAAAGTGTTGTACCCCCATGATATTCTGAAATTAAAAAAATAAATTAAAAGAAAAAAAAAAGAAATAAAGCACATAATAGCAGTTAAACATTTTACAATGTGATTTGTGTTGTAGGGAAAGTGGTAAAAGTATCTGCTGCTGTTTACTGAGTAGTGTGATCAAAGTTAATGTGTAACTAATTTACTTAAAATGACTTTTTTATGATTCTAAATGTACTGCATGCTCATTTTTGAAAATTTGAGAAATGTAAAAAATTTTAGAGAAGAAACTATAAATGATTGCCCTTCCCGCAAAATAGGGGCTTGACTATGGTTCTGAGTAAGCCTAGGAATTTTCCTCAAAGGAAAACAGCTTAATTGTCAACCAGGAAGGAAAGGCAATGGGCCTTAAAACTGAGGGAAAGGAGGAGGATGCATTCTTCCCCTGGAGTGGAATTTATCGTCAGGTAAAAAGCCCTAACACGCACAGATGCTAGTGGGTTCATCAGGGATGGAGACTGTGCTCTGTGCTGTGACGCTTGCCTTTGTCTATGTAGGGCTTCTTCCTGAATTTGCTCTTTTCAGGACCCCAAAGTAGGAACCAGCTCCTTACCTGAGTAGTTGTAAACCATTTTCATCATTGCATTTCTGTTGTTCTTAAGAGAAGTTTTGTAAACAGTTACATCTCAAGTCTACTTGGGAAGAAGTAAGAGAGGATCTTTGTTAGCACTTGTATTAGGGTTTGCTAGAGATATGGAACTGATAAGATGTGTGTATATCTATATCCATCTCTATATCCATATATACACAAATCCTATTGGTTTTTTATGTGTGTGTGTGTGTATATGTAGAGAGAGAGGGGGACAGAGTTTAAGGAATTGGCTCACATGATTGTGGAGTCTGGCAGGTCTAAAATCTTCTGGGCAGACTGGCAATCTGGTGACCCAGAGAAAAGCCGATGATGCAGTGGTTCAGGTGCAAAGGCTGTTCGCTGGCGAATTTACCTTTTGCTTGGGGAAGATCAGTCTTTTTCTATTGAGGTCTTCAACTGATTGGATGAGGCCCACACACATTCTGGAGGACAAACTATTTAACTTAAAGTACACAGATTTAAATGTAAATCTCAACCCAAAACACCCTCACGGAAACATCCAGAATAGCATTTGACCAAATATCTGAGCACCGTGGCCCAGCCAAATTGACACATAAAACTAACCATCAGAGCACTGAAGAAAGGATGCTGAGAAGGGCAAGGCAGTCTATGGCTCCAGCTGTTCAGAGGTCTGGAGAGACGCTGGTTGGAAAAGGTGACGTGTGACCGTGGGGATGGATTTGTGGAATAGAGAAGCAATCTTTGTGAATTCACTGAAATTTCCAGGGGGAGGGTACCGTCTAACAGAACAAAATTCTGAACATAAGGAGGAAACCTTAGACAAATTTTTTTTCTCAGTCATCCAGGTGACAAGGTTGCATGTGATTATTACTTTTGTTTATTTATTATTTTAACAAGCTCAAGCTTCCAGAAAAACTGCAATAACAGTAAAGTGAACTTATTTCCCCCCCGTGCTATTTCAGGGTAGATCGCAACATGATGACTTATCATGCTGCCAAAACTAATGTTATTTCTTGTAAACAAAAACATTCTCCTACACGACTATAATTTTGCTACCAAAATCAGGAAATGAACTTTACTATTAATACTAGTAATAACATTACTTTTAATACTATCTGGTTCTCAGATACCATTTAAGTTTTGCCAATTTTTGCTATAATGTCCTATACAGCAAAAGGATCCAAGTCCAGAATTCTGTGTTATATTTGTCAATTTCCTTTAGTTGCCTTCAATTTATAACATTTCCTCAACTTTTTCTGGATTTTCATGACCTGGACACTTTTGGAGATTACAGGCCAGTTTGTTAAATCTCAATTTGGGTTTGACTGATGTTTCATCCTGATGAGATGAAGGTCATGGATGTGTCTTAGTTTGGGCTGCTATGATAGAGTACCATTGATGGGGGCACAAAAAACAAACATTCGTATCTCAGAGTTCTGGTAGCTGGAAGTCAGATCAGGGTGCCAGCATGGTTGGGTCCTGGTGAGAACTCTCTTCTGGGTTGTAGGTGTTGACTTCTCTGTGCATCTTCACATGACAGAAAGAGAGCAAGACAGCTGTCTGGATTCCTTTTTATAGCAACTACAGCATATGCTAAATGAAATGGTTCTATATCAGGGGTTAAGTATTGAAAATCATAGAAACTAAAAAGATTGTAGAATTTTCTTTATGTAAATCACTATGCACTTAGAAGTTTTTTGTCTTAAATATAACAAAGGGACACATGAAAATTAGGTGTTTCATAAAAGGATATAAAGGTTTATGTGTGAAAAATAGCATTAAGTTTATGTAAATAGAGAGATAATATCAAAGAGTAGAATAATAAGATTCTTATTCTTAACTCTTGGAATATTAATTAGGATTTGAAATATTAAGTATTCATTTCATGCGTACTGCTTTCATGGTTTTTTTTTCTTTCATCTTTTCATAAATGTAATACACACATTTTAAAACCCAGGCATTTATGTCTGTGAAATGACACAAACTCAATGACTTTCAGCAGGTAAAAGAAAGAGATGTCAAAGAGAAGATCTTCTTCAGGGGTTATCTTCAGTTTGTATTTTCTTGAAAATAAAACATGTCAGAAAGCCACAAATGCAAAAAAGTTTAAAAGCATTTTTAGGTCTGTATTTAAACTGCTGCTGAATTTTCATCTAATCTATTTCAGGCACTGTACATAGCCATAGTGCATGAGCCTTCCCTCACCTACGCTGCCTGTCACTGCCCACTGAAGAGCAATCTCTCGACAGAAACCTAGCAGGCAACCACATGGTGAAAATATTTTTCAAAGTATTTGTTCATTTAAATTTTCTAAACCGTCTGGGTGCGGTGGCTCCTGCCCATAATCCTGGCACTCTGGGAGGCTGAGGTGAGAGGATCACTTGAGCTCGGGAGTTTGAGACCAGCCTCAGCAAGAGGGAGACCCCGTCTCTACTAAAAATAGAAAAATTAGTGGGGTGTCGTGGTGTGTGCCTGTAGTCCCAGCTAGTCGGGAGGCTGAGGCAGGAGGATCACTTGAGCCCAGGAGTTTGAGGCTGCAATGAGCTGTGATGACCCCACTGCACTCTACCCGGGGGGACAGAGTGAGACTCTGTCTCAAAAAAAAAAAAAGTAAATAAATAAATAAAATAATAAATAAATAAATTTTCTAAACCAAATATTTTAATCTTATCTAATAAATGCAATAAAAATTTATGAACTGGAGCCTTAGTCCTTTAAAGTTTCTGCAACAGAAATAGATCTTGCTCTGAAATATACGAGACTAACTGTTTTAAGCACTGGTGGTTGTCTTGAGGAAAGCACCACTGTGAAAAGACAAAATAATTTAGATTTGGATATATGCTGCATTAAACCATAATCCCCAACTAATCATGTGTGTGTGTGTGTGTGTGTGTGTGTGTATATATATATATATATAAAAAATTTTATAAAATTGTATTATCTTTAATTGTCTTTATTAGATAATTTTATTATCTAAATTGTCTTTTAACAAAGACATTTGTTAAACTTATAGATTTTTCTCTATAATTATGTTTCTTTTTAAAAGGCCATAATTAACTTCAGCTGATCATAAATTTTGGGGGGTTAATTCAAAGTTAAATGAGCCATTGGAGTATAAATAATATATGCCTTATTTTTCTCCCTGTATTAATTAATACAGTTTTGAATAAATAATCTTCCTTTCCCATATCACTAATTAAGTGTCTGAGAAACAAAATTAATAGGAGATATATACAGTACAATTATTATTCAATTTCAATTGCTTAAGGTAAAAATATTTGGAAAGTCAGTCATGGAATTTTTTAAATCATTGCTTTTAGATTTACTTAAGGATGAGAAGGAATAACATGTTATTGAAATTTTTGCTTCTATATTAACAAAAATGTGGATCTTATTGCATACTTCACTCTTAGAATGGTAATAAGTCTCCGGAGAAGACTCTAATGCAACTAAAGCCCTTTCACGCAGTACTGGGCTTTTACAAGTTGCCTGGGGCCAATGTCATTATCAATTCATTAAAAATCCACCCTCTGCAGAGCATTGTGGTATGTGTTCTTTAACCAGGTCAAACTCTAATGATACATTATGGCATGTACCTTAAAACAATATTCATTATAAGTAATCACTTTTGCATTTGTAAAGATATTTGTTGCTTATCTTTTTTTTTTGCGGGGGAGGGCACTGGACCAAAATCCTAAAGTAGTATCAATACTTATTCATCTGTTGCTAAAGATGTTCTAGCTGTTTCTTGTGTGCTTTCACTTACATTGTCAACTCCTCAAGGAACAAAATGTTATATTCTACTTCATTTTACTTTTCTTCAACTTTCCAAGTCTCTAACAGAAAATTTGAGATTCATTAACACTTGTTTAACAAATGAATAAATAAATATGAAAGCTTAATTTTAAAAATGCCATCTATCTGATTTGCAGTTATGAATCTCTATTCTTTCTCTTTCACATTAAGTAGTAAAACCTTAAAGCAAAGACTGCCATTTTTTCCCCAAATATTCCCTCTGTACTTTTCTATCGTAATAGAATCTCCAATTTTGGGTTGGGTAGATGAGTGCTCAGGAGAGAGATCCTTTGCTGCTTGGTACGGCCTTGCACCTAAATTCCAGATGTGAGATGATCTGGTGTGTGCAATTTCAGGTCATGCCCTGAGGGACTCTGTTACAGCAGCTGAAGTCACATCCTAACTACCAACAATATACTTAATATGTATCATTTAAAAACAAACACTAAATGCCAGGCTAGGCCGTTAGATGCTATACACACTTTGTCTTTAATCCTCAGAAGACCTAAAAGTTGATATCATTATTCCCATTTTTCAAACAATAAAATAGATTCATAGATGTCAGGTAATTTGTCCAAGGTCACACAATCAATGAATAGTGGAGCTGAAATTAAAAGCCTAGTTGGTCTTCCTCCAAAAATGCTTTTCTCTCACTGAGCTGGCACAGAACTTTTGCTTTTGATTAAAAAATAACATGAGGAATGAGGAAAATCTACAGATCAATGTTGTGAAACTTCTCTGGGAAATTTCTTTTTCGTCTGCATACCTGGAACATATAACATATACAGTATTATCAATGGGTCCCCTAGTATTATTTCTTGTTTGGTTACTCACTCTAGAGGGAAGACAAGAAAAACATTGTTTAATTTTTTAAAAATTAACTTGAATGTATCACAGAGGAGACTGATTTTATCAGTCAATAGATGCACTTATTATATAATGATCATGTACTCACCTGATGTATAATAATAACAACTGATTTATGGCTTCTGTGCTAGATGAAGAGGTTTTTGTTTTATGTCCATTTTTCTTTTAGTGAAATAAAATCACACAGAAAAATGCATACGTGTAAAGCTTAATGAATTGTAATATGGTAAAAAATACGGTGTTACAACTATGTCAGAAATCTGTGTCCCCTGTCCCAATTACAACCTCATCCCTCCCTTGTAAAGGTAACCATTGCTCTTCTTTTTATGATCTTTTTTCTTGATTTTATTTATAATTTTACTATTTAATTATGCATCCATCAGTACTCTAGATTAGTGTTGCCTGACATAGAGTTATGCTCTATTGTGTCTAGCTTCTGTTCCGTATTATCTGGTGAATTCAGCCATGTAGTTTTATATCAAAGTGTGTGCTCATTTTTGTTGCCATGTGGTATTACTTTGTGTACAAATAACACAACTTATGTCTTCAGCTTGTAGTTGGTGAACATTGGAGTTTTTTCAAGTTTAAGGTCATTACAAACAATGTTTCTATTTGCAATCTTTTATCTGCCCCTTGGTGCACCTGTGCATGCATATTTATACATCTACAAGTTGAATTTCCAGCTCAAACTCTGGTGGATAATGTCAAACTGTTTTCTGATTCACACCCTCACCAGCAGTCTATGAATTTCAGTTTGCTCCATATCTTTGGTGAGACTTGATGTTGGCAGTCTTTTTAAATTAAGTCTTTCTTGTAGTATAAATAGTATCCCCCTGTGGGTTTAATTTTCATTTCCCTGATGGGTTATGATGTCCAGAATTTTTTCATATGGTTATTTTCCATTTAAACATACTCTTTTGTGAGTGCCTCTTCAAGTCTTTTACCACATTGTTAATATTGGGTTGTCTGTGTTTTTATTTTTGATATGTAGAAGTTTATTTATTCTAAATATTACACACTTACTATTTATATATGACTTATCTATTCACTACAGCCTATTTTCTCATGATCTTACTAATGTATTTCTGTTGTGTAGCTAATTCTGGCCAATATAGTGCAATAGAGACTGGATGTACCCTATGACCTGAAACAACAAAAACACTGGCCAAAATATATGATACTTTTCAAGACATTGGACATCAGGCAGTGAAGTACCGTGATCCCTGAGAAAAGGCAAACAAAGTAGGTAAGCCCTACATTGGCCCAGCTCACCGCCTTGAGAGAGTTTCCAGGAGCTTTTATAGAGAAGGGGAAGCTAGGAGTAATCTGGAAGACTCCATGAGTTCAGGAGATAGACCTATGAATCTGGGGACACAAGTGGCTAGAGATTTGGGGACAGAGTACCAGAGAGAAGGGAGTAGCACAGAGAGAATCCTGGAGAGATTTGAAGTGTCTCAAGTATTGACCAGAGTACTGATCAGCTTGCATGCCAGAAACTACCTGAGGACCAGGAAACCACCACATGGAAGAATGAGAAGCAGCAGCACCTGGTGCTCACACAGGGCAAATAACAGAGCCTGTTCCCACCAGCCAGACTGCAAAATTTTATAACTCACAGGGAATAATTCAGAAAGGTCTTGCCTCAGTAATAAGGAATAACTTGAGTTGTCAGATAAACTGCAGTATACCTGGTCAAATTTAAATTTCAGATAATAGCAAATAACTATTTAGTATAAATTTGTCCCAGATATTGCATGGCTACTACAAATAGTGAACCTAGGAGTATAAATAGGCTTCTATTAGTATATCCCAAATATAGTGTGGGATATTCTTATACTAAAACAGTATTTGTTGTTTATCTTAAATTCAAATTTAATTGTGTGTACTATACTTCTATTTGCGACATTTGGCAGCCTTATGAATAATTAGCCCTTCAGTATGTGCTACTCTGGTCTCGTCTAACAAATCTTAAAAGCAAGACCCTAGAGGATCAACCTGGCTCCAAGTAAGTTAACTGCATCCCAGAAGAAAGCTCAAGAATGTCTATAGGGACACAAAAATACCACAAACTCAGCAAGGTAAAATATACAATGTCTGGCATCTAGTGAAAAATTACTAGGCATGCAAAAAAGTAGGAAAGTAGGACTAAAATAAGGAGAAAAATTAATTAATTGAAAACCATGCATAATGGACACAGATGTGAGAATTAGCAGCCAAGTACATTGAAACAGTTATTTTAGTAGTATTACATATAAAAGAACTAGAGGAAATATTGGGCATGTTACATAGAACATCAAAGATTTTCTTAAAAGACCCAAATTGAACTTTTACAGATGACAGTTGCACTATCTGAGATAAAAATAGACTTATTGGTTTAACAGCAGAATAGACATTGCAGAGGAAGTAATTAGTTTGTTGAAGACACAGCAATAGAAACTATCAAAAATGAAACACAGAAAAAAAATACATAGAGCATCAGCGAGCTGTACATAAACCTCATGCAGCCAAAAATGTGTGTAATTAGAGTCTCTGAGAGAAGGAGTGGGGATAAAAATTGAGTATCAAGGAAACATAATTGAATCTAGATAGCAATTTTCAGGGACCATAAGAAAGCATTTCAGGAGAGTGGCTTGGGAGATAGTACGCTCTATTTCCTGGATTTGTTAAAGGTAAATATTTAATAGTAGATTGAAGTATCCCATGTTAAAGTCACTAAGTCCCATTCAAGACTTAGTGACCATTAATAATTTCAACCTCATTTCTTATTCTTCCTACCATTTATGGACAGTTTATCCATGGCTTTCACTATCATTCCTGTGTTCCCAAATGACTTCCTCCAGGTCTGTCTATCTATGATCCTCTCCAGCTAGATGTTCCAGAGACACCTCAAACTCAACATGTTGCAAACTAACCTTTTCATTTCTCTCCATAATCCCCCATTCTTCTCATATTCCATATCTTAGTGGGTAGCACTGTGCTACTCTTTAACCAATTTCTAGGTTAGTTATTTTAGATGAACCCTTCTTCCAACTTCCTTCTACCATTTAACCAGTCACATAGTCTTACAAGTTGTACCTGGAAACAGCTCTAGGTTCCATTCTCTTTTCTTCTTGTCCATGCCACTATTTTAACTTAGGTTGTCATTCTCCCTTCCCTGTTGCTGTGGTACCAGACTGTTTTCTGCATAGTGATGCTTTCTCATTATCTGGGTCTTTGAATAAGACCTTCTCTCTGCCTGAAATGCCCATTTTCTACCTTGTTAATTATCTTTTCTGCTTTTCCATTCTTACCCCAAATGTTTCCTCCTTGGACACCACCTTTCACTCATAGCTGAATAAAATGTCCCTACTCTATAGATTCATAGCACCCAAATTTATACCACAGCTCTTATCTCCATGTAGATTTTGATTTATATGTCTATATCCTACCTTAGTCAGGACATTTCTCCAGGGAAGGGAAAGTATTTCTACTCCTTATCTCCAGGACTGAGCACAAGTCCTAAAACAATAATCATTGTTAAATAAAGATTTCAGAAAACTAGAGACTCCCTACTTCTATAACTTCTTGTAAGTTATGCTGGAATAAGATTTGTTTTATAAAAACCTTACATCTAGTTAATTGGCATTATGAAAACATGATTGGTGCCATTGAGTAATTATTTTCAGAGGCAGATAGTGATTTCATAATGAGGTGGATAATGCTAATAGTTTATATGTAATTTGGAAGTTTACATTTTACTAATTAATTTGGTAGACATATTAGACATGTATTTGAACAGGATAGGATGTTATCCCCTCTCAACTATTTAGAATAATCTATCTCAGATATAGCATCTTCTGAACAGTTTAGTTAATGTATCTCATGAAAGAGCAGATGAGTTCACTTTTTAATTTTTTAATTCATAAATTTTCTGTGATTACAAATAGGGTTCTAACATACCTATATTGCAACAAATGGATGTGTGAGCACCCTCAGTTAAAATTGAACTCAATTAATGATATCAAAGCACTATTAAGTTCAATTTCAACTGATCATACTTAGAGATTTTTTTAAATCTTAAACTGGCATCACCAACCAATAGTTCCCTCTCCTCTTTTTGAATGCACAAGGACATGAATCAGATAATATTTATCCAAATTCATCTCCATTAATTTAGCAGATATAATCAATAAGATCAAAGATAAGCAAGTTTCTGAACCTTTTTTTTAATTTTTGAACTCACGGTTCATATTAAACTGCAACGTCTATAGTCCAATTCAGGAGAGCATTCTCTGATAATAAATGGCCACTACTAGGTAATTATTTTCACTCCACCTAATTTAGACTTAATTATACGAAATGCAGAGATGAAAATAGTAAGCTACCATTACAACTGGAAAATCCTGGCCTCTCGTGCTGTATTTTTCAGAAGTAGCTGCAGTGAACTTATACCTTTGTGGGAAAGATACCATCTTGAAGTAAAACGTCGAGGGTGAATTAAGTTCCCCTCAAGCAGTCCGTAGTGATGGTTTCCGAAATCTCTGTCTTAAAGCCACAAGCTCTTAGTAGTCTGCAAGTTATTTTAGAGTCTTATATCTCAGTTAATTAAGTCTTTTATTCTTCATTAATATTTAAAGTGACGTTAATAATTAAGAGATTTTTGACAATCTTGATCATAAATCATTGTTTTTCTTAGTTTCTGTAATGCTAAGATTCTGATAATTCAGAAATCAGTTCTGTAGCATAATGGACTTTTGTACCTTCTTGGATCTTTTCACTAATATTTATTTGTTATATCTGCATATCTACTCTTAAATCAGGCTAGTATTTGGTATTTGTCAGGTATTTGGGTAAGCTATATTCATAAAATAAATTGGGAGTTTTCTATCTTTTCCGCGGTCTGGGATATTGTAAACAATATCGAAATTTTCTGTTCCTCAAGAGATAGGAAAAAAACCCCTCATTTGTGAATCTATTTGTTCTTGGTGTCCCTTTCAGTGGTAGAGCTGTAATAACTTTTCCAATTTTGTCAATGGTAATGGCTTATTTACCTTCTCCTATTTTCTTGGCTTGATTTCAGTAATTTGTATTTTGCTAAGGAATCAATTTTTTTCTAAGTTTTAAAATTGGCTACTATGTAGTTCACTTAGTATTTGCTTAAAATCTGCTTACTTTCTTCTCTATCTATTCTGGGATTAATATTTCTGATGTCATCATTCATGCCTACTATCTTTTTGCCTTGGTAAGACTTGCGTGGAGTTATTCTATTTTATTAATCTTTTTGAAGTATCAAATTTCAGACATTTAATTTTTTCAACTTTTAAAAAATATTTCAGTTGGCACCAGTTTTATGTTTTTTTTTTTTTTTTTTTTGAGACAACATCTCATTCTGTTGCGTGGGCTAGAGTGAAGTGATGTCATCATAGCTCAGCAAAGCCTTGAACTCCTGCCTCAGCATCCTGAGTAGCTGGGACTACAGGCACGCACCACCACACCAGGCTAATTTTTCTTGCTGTTGTTCAGGCTGGTCTCAAACTCTTGTCTTCGAGTGATCCTCCTGCCGGCCCCCATCTTTTTAATTTCCTATTCCTAATTTCTCCTGTTTTCCTAAATTTTTTTCTGAATTTATTAAGATGAAAACTAAATTCATTATTTTTCATCTTCATTCTTTACTAATTAAGATTATACAATTAATACTATAATTAATTATATTATTATTTATTCTGTATTATACAATTAATAAGGCTATACAATTTCTTTCAAACACAGCCTTTTCTGAGTATCATAGTTTATGGTATTAAGGATTATTTTTCTTACTTTTTCCTAATATCTGAAAGTTCTGTTGGTCATTAGCGTTAACAAATATGTTTTAATTTACATTAAATATTCAAGATAGAAACTAGACTTATTATTAGCTCTTAACTTCAAAAATATATTGTTCACTTAATTTCTACCTAATTTTCCTTTATGTCATATAGAAATTTTTAATGTTTTTCAATAGTAATAATTATAGACTTATGATAAATATTACAATATGGTAATATTTTGTAATATTGCTTTTGTAAACATTATTGCCACTACATTTTGTCCTGCTGTTCAAATCACTTCATTCCATTTAAGCTTTAATCATAGATCTATACTTGTTTGCTTTTTAATCCTACCACATTCATATGTAATGGTAAAAACTAATACATAGAGAACTTACTATATGCTAGATCCTCTTCTAACTCTAATGGTTTCACACCCATATTATGCACAAAACAACACTCTCAAGGGGCATTATTATTACTCCAACTGAGGCACAGTGATGTTACATGAATTGTTCAAGTTTATACAATGGTCAATGGTGGAGTTGAGACCAAATCCATGTAGCCTGGGTCTAGAGGCCCTGTAAAATAAGCCACTGTGAGAATCAAATGTTTAAAAAGTAACCAGAAAGCACATACTAATTAATGGAACTACAGATCTGAAATTTCTTCCTTTTTGTTTTTGTTTTGAAATTTTAAACTTTTTATGGAGTAGTGACGTCCGTGCCTTCCTTTCCCAGCACCTCAGTTAGGGTATATCGTGGATGGCCCATGTGCTTGATTCTCTAAATAAGGATTAATTTGTCTATAGTTCACATTGTGTAACAAACCTAAGGGCAATTATCACATTATATAACATGTAAGCATTTAAGGTAAGCATTATCCATCTAAGATAAGTAGGACAGAAATTAGTTCAGTCCTTAGTAAATGGGTTGTCCCTGGTTTTTACTCATCTGTTCACATCACTTAACTCTTCTCAGGTCTAATCACAGACCTGCTCATGTGAGCTCCTTAAGTGCTGACCTACTTGGCATCTTGGCTCTCATAATAACTTCAAGTGCCTTATCATCATTCACTTTCAAAGGTTTTTGGACTTGAGGGTGTTATTTATATATAAAAAACACAATTCTAAATTACCTTGCTTCAGAAATTATGTGAATATTAAATGTGGAAGCCAGTCTCAAATGTAATTTTATTGTTGCATTGCTTCTTGATTATTTAGAAAGCTACTCTTTATCTTAGAGATTTTTCTTCAAGCATAAAAGTTAGCTGAATCAAAGACCTTTTTTACAAAAAGCAATGCTTTTATCCACTTACTGGGTAAAAGAGTTAGAATTTATGCTAAAAAGAAAAAGATATATTCTACTATTGTAGAGTTTAATGAGCATCGAAAGTTGTGCTGAAAGGAGACACTAGAGTTCTTTTGTGTGTAGTTGAAGTTCTGTTGTATATTTGTTCCTCACTTGCCACTGCAGAGGTACTGTCCCACATTCTTCGACCTGCTCTATGAATTTAAAGGTTGGGTCTTTTAAAATTATTATTATTTTTATTTTATATATGTTGTAAACAACAACAAAAACATTTCAGACTTCAAACTGGCATATATATTAATATTATGTCTCTACAAACACAGTAGGGTTACTTTCCTGACGAGATGGTGATCAGCTTATGCCCTGAAGCAACAAGAAACAGACACTGAGACTGCCAAAGTCCAACAAGTAAGGTGGAAATTATGCTTCCTTCAAAATGAATTGTCTTTGTAGCTGCCTTTTTTCTTGGTTCAGCGGCTTCCTTCTCCCACATTGCTGAAGTATTTATTGACTTGCATTTGAAATGAAAAGGTATACTCTGAGGTGCAAGGACTGGGCTTTCCGGAGAGGCCTGGGGGTCTGGAAGTCCAGTAGTCAGCATACACTGTGCTCCCTTAATGGCTTAGCCTTCCTTCATTGTGGAGAACCTATCCCCAAGGTCAGTCTGAAGTTTGTTTTCAAGCCTAGTGACCACTCCCCATCTCACTAGGGCAGCAGGACAGAGTGAGGTCTTTCTTTGTGATTGCACAGGTGTGAAATATCCCCAAGTTTAAAAATTAAAATCACAGTTGCTCTTTGGGTTGAGCTGGCTCCCTCATCTCAGTTACAGCAGGCTGTAGCTGTGGCCACGGGGCTCCCGTGGAGCTCTGAGATTGAGGAGTGTGCAGGCACCGGCTTCAGCACCGAGGCAGTGAATGTGCAGTAGGCACCCTGCACATCAGGGCTCAGTGTCTGCGAATGGTCTGTCAATATCTTCCTTGAGAGGAGCCTGCTGCCTTCGCTTAGCAGGAGGGAGGCTGGGGGTGGGCTGTGGAAGGCAGGAGCTGGCCGGTGAAGACAACTTGGGTGAGATCACACTCTTCCTCTGCTTCTACTTGACGTAATGGAAGGCCTCCTTCAGGCGGAATGGCGTGGTGTTCAAGAGGTAAGCCATGCAGATGGTGGGTGAACAGGAAAGCCCAGCCTCACAGAGGACCAGGGCCTCGCCTCCATTTTCCCTGACACACTCAATGCAGTCTATTGCTTCTTGAAAGTGGCTGTCCTCCACAGGGATCCATTTGTAATGTAGGTGGGATGTTTGCAGAGAGATATTCAGCAGGGCTGTGATGTGCAAGTTGGCCAGAACTCACACTTGGATGTGTGGTAGGCACTTCCAAGGCAGAGGAAGGGACGAATTTCAACTGGGTGCCCTGCCCATCAGCTGGCCTGTGGCACTGGTTTTCCACGCTGGCTGACGAGGACTCTCTCACTTTCAATCTGCCCTTGTGAAATGGGTGTTGCATCCACACATCACTCAGGATATTCTGAGGAGAAGGTCTCATATCCCACTTTGAGGAAGTAGACCTGTGGGCCAGTGGGCAGCCGGGTAAGCACCATGCACCTTAGCACTTTCCATATACACTTCTGCCATGGTGGCTGGCAGGGCAGCAGCTGCAGGGTCAAAACTTGGGTTTTATGGACTGCATCAAACAGGCTCCCTTGCCCTGGGCTTCCTGCAGCATTTGGGAGACACCGGTAATATATTGGAAGGCAGTGGGGAAGGAGGATCAGGGCATCTATTCCTGCTGTTGCCTTATTGCCAAGCCAGATCCTGTGGCTCCTGCCAGAGGGCCAACCTGGGTTTTGTTAAAGTCAAGTAAATGTCCCTCCATTTGCCCATTCAGTCCCAGGTAAAAACTGCTCATGCTGCTCTCCCCTTGAGGTGCTTCACCTTACTGGTTTCTCTTAACCCTTTTACATTGTTATGATTGTAGTCTCTGCATTAAACTGTTGCTAATCACTAATTTTGTGTTGACATATACTTTTTGCTGGAACTCTGAAGGATAAAATAATGAATAATAACAGTGGCCTTAAGCGGGTGGGGTGGGAATCTCAAAATGGGATTTTGGAACTGGGTTGTACTGGATGAGCATTAGCATGTGAATAACTTACTTGCCAGAAAAAATGAGACAATGTTAGTATGTGTCATGTGGTAGTGTCACATTTACTTAACTTGTTGCTGTTGATGGCATGGGATGGAGGGCAACATGGGAAGAGATGATGTGGCTGTAGCGCTTACATGTGATGGTGAAGGTGATGTTATCATGGTTGTAAAGGGGCCACACCCTTTGTAACTGCCCTAGAAAGAGCACACAGAAAAAAGGACAAATGAGACTTTAAAATTTCCCAAATCACACAACAAGAGGAAAATCGGAAATCTTCCATGGTAGCTTCAAAAATGTCCCTTCACCCACGTAGCTGAACAGAAGTTATATATGAGCCTCAGGCTGAGGGCCTGATGGAAACCGTTGCAGATCTGCCCACAGTACCAATTCATGCACACCACTGCTGGGTCTCTAAGGCAAAGGCGTTAAGGGCCTTGGTGGGTCAGGGGTGGGAATCTCAATCATGAGATGAGAAAGTGGGCAGACACAAATAAGACTGATAACTCTGAACTCCCAAATTTTTAAAATTTTCCTTGCTAGAGAAAGACACCTACCACCATCCCCCACCAATGCTTCCAACCTCCACCACCCCTGTCTCAATGGTCGTTTCATGAAAGGATAGCAACTGAGCTAAACCACCCCCCCTACCACCACCACACTATGTTCCCTACCTGGGTTCTGGAATTGCCCTGATCTACAGGGTCTCGTGGGAAGGAGAGAGGTTATACACCCAAATAGTTGCAGGATCTTGCCAATTAGCAGGGGTCTTGGGAGTACATATGAAAGTAGATCCTAAGGGTATTATATTAAGTAAAATAAAATCTAAAATATAAACAGCTAAATTTATTGACATGGGTATACTCTCCTGGGATTCAGGATTTAAAATTTTTCTGAGCACCTGGCAATGTCTGACAATTTGCATGGATGGTTCACTGAAGACCTGTCTCAGGAGGATTTCTAATTTCCTTTTTCTTTTAAGTGTTGTTCCCGATTCCTCACATTTCAAGAAGATATTTACCACTGATGGAAATTTTGATATGTATACTCAAGGTTAAAGTGAAATACAGGGTACATTATTAATTCTTCCTATATAGCATCTTATAAGTAGCATTCTTTGCAGTATAATAATTTATATTTATGTATGTTATTAAGAATACATCGTTATTCTCTTGAGAGCAGAGAAAAAGCTATTTTATTATTCATTTTAAATCTCTGACATCTAATATCTTCCAAAAACAAGTATTCACTGAATATATATTGATTTGTTGATTGATTGATTGATTACTTAGAATCAAATCCTCAAATTCTTTGACTGTATATATCACCAAATCGCCTTAATTTTTCTATCAAAATTGACATACATTTATTGCATATAGTCTCTATACTCAATAAGCTTTTAGTTAATAAGAGAAAACACATATACATAAAAATTAGCCTTTTGAGATAGCATTTACCAAAAGTCATATATGCAAGTTATACAACAAGTGTATAGGAGTTCAACAGAGAAGACATCACTAAAAGGTGTGGCCATAATCTTCATGGACAATGTGGGAATTGGTTTGGGCTTTGAAGGAAAGGTAGACATAGATAAGAAAAAATGTTATTTAAGCCATAAAATTTTGAGAGCCTGGAAAAATATTTAACATTGCTTCAATATTTGCTAAAATGACAGTTCAAAAGTATGGAGATTACTTGTAGGAGAGTAGTAGAAGTAGTTCAGCAAGTAACTTTTGAATCCATCATGTGAGAGCCTTGAACATCTGGTTTAACAATTAGAACTCTCTTCTATAAGTAATGCCAAAGCTTGAACTTCTAGAGCCAAAGTTTAGCAAATGCAAAGAGGTATTATAGGAACATGGCGGTGACAGTAGTGTCATGAACTGAACCATGATGAGCTTGGAGATGAAGAGGTGAAGAAACTGCAGAAATGTGGACAAGAGATAAGAAAGGCTGGACTAGGCTAGTAAAAGTAAAATTTTCCTCTCTGGGGAAGGAGAGCTGTCCAATAGCAACAGACAGTAACTGTTGTCTGTCTGTCCTCTGAATAGCACCCTGTGTGTACCTCTGTACTTACAAGGTTTTAGAGAGTGAGATGAAATTAAATTTAGGTTGGCAAATTTAACATTTATGAAATGTTAGAATTGTAAGCACTCCATGGGACCACAAAGATGTCTCTAATTTTGTAGACAGAGACATATGTGGCGTGTATCGTAGGCAGTGGAGCTTTTCCATCATCATGCAAGTGGCTGGTAGCCCATAAAGAGGAGTTGGTCAGAATAAGTAATTAATTTAAAAAAGGATGATTGAGAGTTTGGAAAAATACATGGGGGAATTTAATAGATGCAGATCTTGCACGGTAGGTAAGAACGCGTAGGCAGTTACAAAGGAGTTAAGAGTGAGAGATCACAGCTTAAACTGCAGTGGAGGTGGGAGGAAGGAGGGGGTGTGTATTGACAGGTTTCTCTCACAGCTTTGTGCTCTGAGCTAATTACATCTCAACTTTTGCCATTAACTTTAGTGTAATAAATTTTAGTTGGTTGGCAAACCCCTCAGTCCATTTTTTAAAGTGTTGGTATTTAGCTATGCTAAATGCTTAATATATGAAATGCTTATCATCTTAAAATAGCTAACTTAACGTGTGCAGTACAAGCTTAAGCATTTTTTTTTAAATTTTAGTAAAAAAATACCTTGGAGGTTACAGATATTAAACAGCTGGCTCACTTTTAAAAGACATAAATTCTTTAGATTTTTGGTTTTTTCCACACTTATCTATGACACACCACCAAATGTAATGTATTGGAACAAAATATCATTTATTTAAAAATCTTTCATTACCTGGAAGAAAAAAATATTGAATTTCATAATTCAATGAACAAAGTTTATATTGCACATTACTTAGAAGCAAATGAAATTCAAGAAGTCAGGTTTCAAGATTAAATTAAAGATAAGTAAAATCTAGTTTATTCTTTGGGTGGAAATATACTATACCTATAAAAAAACCCCAGATGAAAAGAGTAAACCTAAGATAAGAGACTTTAATACATAAGATAGCAAGAGACACTTTTTATTATATTGTATTTTTCTTTGTACTTTTCATTATAGACATAAATAATAGCTTACAATAACTCATGTTTTCAAATGATGACTTTTTTCTCTATTTTTAAAAACTTGTATTTACTTTTTGAAATTGACACATGTACATATATGTATGGCATACAACATGATGTTTTGTTTTGATATACAGGTATGTATACATTGTGAAATGGCTGAGCCAAGTCAATTAACATTTCTATTGCCTTACATACTTATATGTACAGATATTTTTCTCCAATTTTTAAATAATGTTTAAATTTAAAAAGCATGAATGCTATTTTAAAGTCTTAGTCAATACAGAATGTTGGAAATAGAACAGACTTTAGGGTTCTGATTCCTTCTCTAACTATACATATTATAAATTGTTATTTTATATCATATTAGATTATATTCACATTATAATATACATTGTTATATGATATATATAATACTATATGTAATATCATTATTATGTAACGATGTTACATATAGTATTGTATATTCTTTAGAAATCTGGCTACAGTACTCTGAACTTCATTATCTCCAAATGGGGGTACTACTATCAATGTAATAGGATTATTGTGAAGATACATAGTGTCACCCATTAACTAATACCCAGACTATAATTAGTGTATTTCTAGTATTTACTTCTTGTTAATTTAATCATATACAGTGTTGCAAATAATTTTACCCATAGTTAACATATTAGCAAATTAAGTGCCCTTGCTACTCTGTTCATAAAGTCATAGCTTTTAAGACAAAGCTACAAAGCTACAATGTAAACATCATAAGTTGTCTGGCGTGTATTTTTCTCAAAGCTATTGATGCATAGATGAGAATCATTGAGAGTATTAGAAATTAAATTCTACTTCCATTTTTGGACCTTCCATTTTGTTCAGGAAGAAAATGACTTTCCATTTTCACATATTTATGTATACATTAATTTGCAGTTTGCAGTTTGTTTTTAATATCTAATAAACCAAACAGATTTTCAGATGGTCTATGTGTGACAGGCAATGAAAAAAATTTAAATTACAGTACTTTTAGAAAAATCATGTTTGAGAATTTAGTCTTCTCAAAGAGGAGACTACTTTGTCAATTCACACACACACACACACACACACACACACAATGATTCTATTAATAGAATCTGATTAGGTTAGAGATATAGAAATTTTACAATTCCAATTCAATCTAATAATTGTACGTTGAGCATGCAGTGTATAATGTAATGGGGACAGTTGTTAGAACGGTATATAAAAACAAAATTTATATTTCTTCTCCACAATGAATTTTGTCTTAATATATGTGATAAGTTGGCTACAAAAATGTATATAATGCTCTTCAGACTATAATAATCATATAGTTTAGCAAAAATGAATTCAATGGATAGTAAAAATAAACAGCAAGTGATGAAATATTGTTTTGGATCAGTGTATTATTCAGCTCCAGATGCCATAACAAATATTACAGGCAGGTGCCTTAAACAACAGAAATTATTTTCTCTCTGTTCTGGGGGCTGGAAAGTCCCAGATCAAGTTTCTGGCAGGGTTTGGTTTCTGGTGAGGGCTTTCTTCCCGGCTTGTAGATGACTCCTTTGTTCTCACATGATCTTATTTAACCTCAACTACTTTCTAGGGACCCTATCTCCAGGTACAGTCACATTGAAGATTAGGGCTCCAAATGATGTATTTGGTGTTGGGGGACACAATTCAGTTCATAGCAATCAGGAAAAATTTGATGAAGAATGTAGCACTTGAAATGGGATGGAAGTCTATGTAGGAACCCAGTACCCCGCGTGGAAGTCATACTCTGAACTAAGTGGAAGAAAGATCATGAATATATAAAGACTTGAAAGTTCAGGCATACTTTCAGAATAGTGAATATTATAATTTTGCTGTAACAGAATATAAATTGGGGAACTGTCAGACAATAAACAGAAAGTAATATTTAGTTTGTACGTTAGAGGATCTTGAAGGCTAGTCTGAAGAATTTTACATAATTTAAACACCAAAACGAAGTCATGGATGTTTTTGAGCATGGGAATGTACTATTTGGTCTTCATGTTAGAAAGATTCTTCAGATGAAGTATTTAAAATAGATTCAAACAAGAAGAGTTTGGAGTATGGGAGACAGATTTGGAGAATCACTGCAGTAGGCTCTATTGAGATCAAATAAAATCATGGCTGGGGTAATAGCTGTATTTCTTTTTCCCTACCAAAATTGCTGGCCACGTGACCAACGCCTTTCCTTAGGCAATTTAACTTTCACCCACACTTCTCCACAAAAGTCACTTTCTTGAATTTCGCAGTTGGACTCCTAATGCCTGAATGCAAAACGTCTTTCTTAGTTTTCCTTGTCCTTCAGTGAATTACTGCCCCTGACCTCACTTCAGTAACTTCCTTCTTGACTTCTCTTCTCCTTATTCATTTGTCACTTTCACTTGGTCATCTTCTTTCTTCTTATACCCCCAAATGCACCTTTCTCTAAGGTTTTCATCTGAATTTCTCTTCTTTGTTATCACCCGTCCATGGGCAAAATCACAAGCCCTGTAATGTGGGAGAGCTGTCCTTGCCTGCCACGTATGCCCCACCTCTGTCCGTAGCCCAGTGTTCTCCAGAATTCCAGAGCCCTCTCCCCTCAGCGTCTGGGACCTCTCCCTCTGTTCACCGTCATCTGCTGTTCATCTTCCCTTTCAAAGCAAACTTTGGGTGCTCTATTTTTTAAAAAATATGTTGCCTTTTTCTTGGGGGGGGCAGTATCTAGGCTCAAAACCTCAATGTAACTCCACTCTTTTGAAGTGAGTCTACTATTTCCCATTTATTAACTGACAATATAACTCTTACTTGCATCATTTTTGTATTGTTTTTGTCATTATTGCTAATATTGTTATTATATTATTTTTTTAACCTTTCTTATACTTCCTTTCATGCTTCATACTTCTCCAGTCAAATGAAGCTTTCAAGCTCTGGCTTCCACTTAAGGCTCTTGCGTTTGCCTTCTATTTTCCTGAATTAGAAGTCACCCTATCTGTGTTTCTACATTCTACAGCATCAATTTTTACTGCACTGCAATATATTTCTTTTCTTTTTTTTTTTTTTGCCCTTCCACAAACTACTTGATCAAAGCTAATTTGTCTGCCTGTAAAAAAAAAAATTACCAAGGGACTCAACATAGCACTAATACCAAGAATAATGATAAAAGTAGCTAACAGGTATTGATTGCTTAATCCATAACAGGTTGCTCTTTTAAACACCACTTATTCATTAACTCATTTAATCCTCACAACTTAAGTGAAATAGCTATTCTTATACTATCCTTATTCCTACAATTTGATTGCATGCTTTTTAAAAGAGTCCCTATATGGTTTGTGAAATATTTATCCCAGTAAATTTGACACACTATCTGCCATATTCTTGCTTTGATGGTCTGGTATCATTTGATTTTGATGTTTTGGGTTTTCTATTTGGGGCAGGTTTGCCAGTCAAAATATATTAACTAGATGATTTTCATATGCAAATAGCTATGTGATTACTACATCAAGCCATAATATATTGTTCTGGAAAGAGGTGTCTAATTCAAAAAGTTGGAGATAAAAGCAAGATTTCAAAATCTCTTTCTGAGTAAAGGAGTTTTTTAATATAATGATACCGACTGATAAAGATCGTTCTGTCTTCAGATCATTCCGTCTTATACTGCCTTGCTGAAGTTTTGTATTATAATTAATGAAAATACAAGGAGCTTTCACTGTGCAATTATGGATCTGAACACAAATGTATCGCACTGTTGGCCAACACAACAGGAAATATTATCCTATGATATATAGGATTATATACAGGCTTTGAATTAGAGAAAAGGTTAAAGAAGAAAAAGTTAAAGGGAAACAAAAATTTGTAGGGACTTGACTGATCTTGAAATATAACTCTGTTTTTCCCTTCAGTTATTTTTCTTTCTCTTCTCCACTAGAAAAATGGAATCTTCATGTGTTATTGTCATTTCAAATTACGATGAAATATGATCTCTTTTTCCTGCTTCATTTATTTATTCTCTTTTATCCCCTCTCCTATTTCCCTGGTTCTGTCGTAAACAATTATTATAAAGTGTTTGATCTGTATCCTTATATTTGCATGTATCATTAAAAAATGTGGTGGCCTTTTGTGTGTGTGTTTTAAAAATATGTTTTATTTGTAAAATTTACAAAACTACAGAAATATTGAAAGATGAATAAATGAAGAACTCAGATTTAAAATTGTTAGCATATGCCTCCTCTTCTCTCTCATCCTCTTAGTCTCTCTACTCCCCCCCTTCTCTGTTTATACGTATTTTCTTTTTTTGACTCAAATAAATTGAAGACATCTTAACTCTTCACCCTAAATACTTTAGCTTGAATCTTCTACTAATACTGGCCTATGTAAACACAATAGCATTTTCTCACTTCAAATAATTAATATAAATTTAATATCAACTACTATACAATCCATATTCAAGTGTCTCTAAACCCCTTAAAAAGGTCTTTTGTTGTTTATTTTTTCAATCCATGATCCAAACTGTGTTCAAACTCTGCATTTTATGTTTCTTTAAAGCAGAAAGATCTTCTCACCTGTTGTGGTTTTTTTTTTTTTTTTTTTAGGATGTTGGATTTCTTTTTTTGAAATGGTCATCCCACTGTCCTGTAGAATGTCTCATATTCAGAATTTGTGATTATTTCCTGACCTTTGAAGGTTTTTTGTAATAACACCACATAGATGATATTGTTTGCCTTTATAGCATCACATCAGCTGGTGTAAGATGACAGGTTGCCCTCTATTGGTGATGCCAAGTTGATCTCTTGTATGACATGGAGACTATTCCAATATGAAAGTACATTTCCCCTTTACAATTCATAGGTTATCTGGGGGTGTTATTTTGAGATTTTCTGAATATCTTTCCCCTCAAAACTTTTCACCTACTTTTTTATTTTTGGTATCTATTGATGATCTTTATCTGAACCGATTATTACTTTGGGAGTTGTGAAACAGTGATTTTCTCAATACTGTTAGTGCTTGCCTTCATCTGTGAAGAAGAGCTTGCCCTTTTCCTGCCCCCTCCACTTTTGATCCATTGATTTTGTTTTTGTTTTTGTTTTTATTTTACTTTATTTTTAAAAATTTATTTATTTATTTTTAATTAAAAAATATTAAGAGGGAGGAGGTACAAATGTTTTAGGTTACATGGGTCACTTTTGTGATGCTAGAGTCTTGGCTATAGGTGTGTCCATCACCCAGATAGTGTTCATTGTGCCCATTATGTAGGTCTGGGACACAGAAAATAAAAGTGAATACATGAAAGTACAACTTGCTGAACCAAAAAGCTAGAAAGTGCTTAAGGAGATAATAAGGTCACACCAAAAGCCTGAGGGGGGTTCCACATGCCAAATTTAGATTAATTTAAACACAAAAAAGAAAATTGATAGACTATTCAGTGCATCTACAAGTATTAATTAATTTAATATTCAGAACAAAGTTGTTTCTAAAAATACTATCATTATCAATATTGTATAGATTAGGAAATGAAGGTGGAGAGAGGTTTATCAACTTGGCCAAGGTGATGTCTCTAACACGGAGCCTAACAAAGGTTCAAATCCTGTCCAAGTGCTGATAACTAATGTATACAACTCCTGCAAATGATACATTATTAAATAACTTTAGTATAAGTATAGTTCAAAATTTCAGTCTCATGTTCTTTTCAAAGTTCCTCTCTCAACTCCCCTTATGTTAGCTTGAGTTTGAACCCATTTACTTGAGGCTGAAGAGTGAGTGTGTGTGTGTGTGTGAGAGAGAGAGAGAGAGAGAGAGAGATAGAAAGACACGTACACAGACACAGAGAGAAAAAGCATGTGTTTTTGTAAATGAGAGAAATTTAAAAGTTTTCTCCATTATCATATCCCATATGGAATGTTGTTTGTGGCAGAGAGAATAAAAAATGGAATATTCAAATGCAAGGACACTACAGGGTCAAGTAAACAGAAAAATACCTGATCAAGGTAAATAATCAAAACAACAGTTAACATTTTGCAGCTCATATTAGGCAGAAGAAATACATCAGTAAAGATGGTGCTTATGGTAAATTTTGAAGGCGTAAAGAAGCAAAAATGTAAAACTTAAAATACTTGCAGACATACATAGCTAACTAATGTGATAGACACTCTTCTATGTATATTACTTATTTAATCTTCATGGAAAGGCTTTAGGGTATATGCTCTTATTATTTGAGATTAGGGAACTGAGGAACAATGATATTACTGATATACAACCTGTTAAAAAGTGGAGAAACTGGTACTCTAACTCCTGAGTGTGTGCTCTTAGACACTATGTAATAGTGTTAATTAATACTTAATATGTTATTTTGATTTAAAAAGCAATATTTTTTATTGAATATAATAATGCTAACAGCATAATAACTGGGAGATAATGAGTCCTTACTATTCATTATTTCATTTATTATTTACAACAAGCTTGAAAGTTGCATAGAAAGTTGCATCTTTTTATCTTTTAGGTAAAGTGAAATAGGTTCAAATGTAAGATTAGATAGAAAATGTTGTGAAACAGAGATTGGGATTAGGTCAGATAATGTTGTGAAAAGAAGGAACTGTAACCAAGAACAGGAAAGAGTGAGCAAGGCTTTTAGTCAAAAAATGATCACAATGTAAGACGACAACCTAAAAGTTTTGCAAATAAGACAGATGTCTCACTGCATGTGGGTGTCTCAGCCATTCCAAGGTTAGTTGTAGAATCCTATGGGAGTCAAGGCTCTCGAGTGGAAATAAATTGAAAGCAGTTTTAATTACAATGTTCCTTGACTTGTTACTGAGGAAGGCAGCCTGTTGTACGTGAAGAGACTGGTAAATCGTGTTCTATTTGAGTTCAATTCCTCAGTCTAAGTTTGATACCTTATAGCTACGTGCTGCCCAGATACAGAAGCACCAGCCACGAACCAAGCAGCAAGTATAACCTATGTGCCCAGTGAGGAACAGATGACCTCCCAAGACACTTGATCATCAACTAAGAGAATCAGGAAGCTCAGACTATCAAGATTCAATTAATATTTTTCATTAGTTTCCCCGGATTAAAGATCCTTTCATTTGCCTTAGGAAGAAATTACAATTTTCTAATCCAGCACCTAAATACAAGTCTTTCTGCATATTTCTTGACTTGCCTCTTTTCATGGCTTTCTTCATTTATCCAAGCATTATTGATTGGGTTTTATTATTTACCAGGTGTGATAGTTAATTTTATGTATCAACTTGACTGGGCTAACCCCAGACCCTAATGTTTGGTCAGACATTACTCGGAGCATGTCTGTGAGAGTGTTTCTGAATGAGGTTAACATTTGAATGAGTAGACTGAGTGCAACAGATTGCCCTCCGCAGTGCGGGTGGGCCTCGACCCATCGGCTGAAGGCCTGAATGAAAAGAAAGGCGACTTTCCCAGGAGCAAGAGGGGATTTCTCCTACCTCCCTGCCTTGAGCTTGGGCATCATTTTTTCCCCTCTGCTTTTGGACTGGGACTGAAACACCTGCTGTTCTTGGGTTTTCAGCCTGTCAGCTTTTTGAACTAGAACTGTGTTATACCATCGGCTCTCCTTGTTCCCAGCCTTCAGACAAGATGGAAACTGTTACTGGTTCTTCTGCTGATCACCACAGTCGTTGGTCGACTGCGGACCTCAGGACTTAGCTAACGTAATCATGTGAGCAAACTCCTTGCAGTAAATCTCTTTCTATGTAATATATACATCCTATTGCTTCTTTTTCTCTGGTGCACCCTGACTAATCACACCAGGTTTTTTTTTTTCTTAGATGTTAGGAATAGAGCAATTGACAAGATGGCCAAGTTCCAAGCACTTCCAGAGTAGTGAGCATTATCAAATAATTACATGAATTGAAAAATAATTTAAATTTGTCTTGTGTGTCTAAAGGAAATTCATATTAATATTATTTTTTTTTCTTGTGTGTTCTTTTGAGAAGATAAGTTTTTAGAGTAATGGCATTTTTTCTGACTGAAGGGGATATTTCAATGTGACTGAGACACCACATATTCTGTACTATACATTTTCTATGTTGGCTATCTAATCCTGCTAATGTAGTTTGAATTTCCCCAGGTTTGAATTTGATAGCAACATTCTAATCATTACATTGATAGAGTAATTCTCTATTCTAATATAAATTCAGGTTTAATGCTATTTTTCAAATGGAAATATTTCTAATTTACATTTTGAAAGATACGGCACTAGAATGAACAAAACTACACAAAAAAGATGGAAAATATCTTCAGACTTCTGTAAAAAAATAATGTCTGTAGTTCAAATCCCACTTCTGCCATTAACTGACTGGCTAACCGTAGATAATTCACTTTTCTCTCTCTTTTTTTTTTAACTTATAATAATGGGGTTTTACTCTTCTCTGAAGTTTTCTTTCTGACTTGAAAAGGCAGATTTATCGACTTCCTCCTTTGTGTACTTTTATAATTAGGCATGTCTTTTTCCCACGGGACTATTTTTATGTGTCCTGTCTATTGCAGGAGGGTTGAGGCTCCTCAGGGCAGCCACATAACTCTATTCTCCTTTCTAACTCCGGTCGCCGGCAGAGCCTGGCACACATTGGAAGTGCCAGAAATGCTGTTGAACTAAACTGAATGCTAAGGTCACTTTAAGTCCTAATGTTCTGTGATATTTTGACACTTTAATTTTATCATTTCCCACTTCTTCTCTAGAGGCTGAGCTCCGTTAGATTGTCTATGAATGTTGTATGTTCTTCCTGACCCTTTGTTTTGAATATCTTTTTTGCACAGGTGGAACAGTCAGAATATAATTAACTAGATGCTTTTCATATGTAAATATCACAGTGATTAAAATACCAAACTTCACTGGGTATCACAAATAATGAATATTTTCTACATGAAGATTCAAAGATTAGATAGAATTACTATGACTTTCAGATTTTTTTTATTCTTTCCTGTGGACAATCATATCTCTTCTTTTACTTTTTCTTTTGAATAGGCATTCTAGTAAGAAAACTCTTTCCAGTCTACTGGCCCTTAACATCCTACCTTCCGGTGCTATCTGAGGTGCCATCTGCCAAACTTGATGAAAATGTTAATGGAACTTCCTTTGGGCTTGCCAAGTGGTTCTTTGCTCCTTTGGGATCTCATATTCAAAACAAATATCCTGATACAAAATAACAGCAGGGGAAGGTTCAAGAAAAAAGAAAAGCAACAAGGTTTTATCAGTGGCTGCCAACACTGTAAGTCCAAATCAGCTATTTAGCATAACTAGTACTGATTTCCCAAAGTAAAATGAATCATGGAGATAGCATTGATTCTCTGCCAAGCACTATTCTTTGCATCCTACAGGTATTAATTCATTTAATCCTCAAAACAAAGTTGTTTCTAAAAATACTCTCATTATCAATATTGTATAGATTAGGAAATGAAGGTGGAGAGAGGTTTAGCAACTTGGCCAAGGTGATGTCTCTAACAAGGAGCCTAACAAAGGTTCAAATCCTGTCCAAGTGGTGATAACCAATGTATACAAATCCTACAAATGCTTAAGAAACCCTATTTTCCCACATGCCTCATGTTGTAAGCTCCTTGTCTACCAGCTGCTGCTTTATTTGTTCACATCAATCTAGGCTGAAGGAATGTCCTCTGTGTAGGACATTGTCAGTCTTGTGGCACATGGAAAGGACTTCACGGCTGTGAGCTGACTCCTGAAGTATCTGCTCAGAAGTGACACACATCACTTTTGTCCACCTTTTATTGTCCAAAGCAAGTCACATCAATTCAACAGTTTGATCACATGCAATTCACCCTCAACATAGGGTCTATATATCATATGGCCAACCCTGATGCCAAGGAGAGACACTGTAAGTCACATGTAATTTTAAACCACATACCAAGCCTGACATCAATATGGTAGAGAAGCATGCTCCCTTTCCAGGGAGTGTTGCCTCCCACACGGAGGGGTACATTCGCTTGGTGGGTATTAAGTCAATAGACAGGACCAAGTTGTTTATAGCAAGTGTTTTTTTTTTTTAACTTGGCACAAGTAAGGAGCACGGCGGAAATAGTTCCCAAAGCAATGTGTCTCTGAACAAGGGGGTTGGGCAGGTTTTATGGTCAGAGGGTAATGAGGCGTGATCTGATAGGATCTTGCCATGGGGTAACTCCAGGGCTCGATTTGATTGGATCCTCCATCCTGCCATGCAGTGTCCGCTTTTTACTTCAGTCCCCATTCCTCCATCAAAGCACTTAGGTTCCACTCATGGTTGCAGGCTGGTTCATCCAGGCATGCTCAGGTTACATGACCTATGACCTGGGGGTCCATGGCAACTGAAAAACAAGTCACAACTTTGTTACATAAAAATTGAGCCAGATTGGTCTGATGTGGTTATAGAAGGAGCAGTGCATATTTTGAAAAGGAATATAATCTACTGTTCTTGTGACACTCATGCCTATAAAATCTCATTGGGTATCTTTTTACATGTTCAATGACTATTGGAATTTTGTCTTCTGTAAATCACCTGGAAATATTACTTGCTCATTTTTCTATTGGTTTGCTTGCTTTTCTTGTTGAAGATGTACATATTTTTTACTATTTTATGTGTAACAAAAAAGGCTATATATGTTTAACTTAAATTATAGGGCCATAGTAAGGAATACATAACTTAATAAAGACAAGAATTTGACCATGCCTGGAATATCATAAATTCTCAATAAATGAGTTAGTTTTTCAATACTGTCTATATTGTGGGTCAGCAAACTATAGTCTATGGGCCAAATCTGGCCCTTTGCCTGTTTTTGTAAATAAAGTTTTATTGGAACATAGCCACGCTCATTTGTTTAGGTACTGACCAAGGCAGAGGGGAGTAGTTGCAACAGAGACTGTAGGTCCCACAAAACCTAAAGGGTTTACTATTTGTCCCTTTTGTTGGGCTCGGAAACCAATCCCCAAAATATGGCACTTTGACACACTGACCTGAAGGATCCTCAAGGTCTCTCTCACCTTCACTCCCTTTCTCCCACCATCTTTCCCAAAGCGCAGGCCTCCATCTGCCCAAGATCCAGATCCGCCAACGAGGACAACTATTTGTCCTTTCCCTCCCTGTCATCTCATTATCTGTTGCAGAAAAGAAGACCAGGATTGTAACTGAACCTGAACTGATTCTTTTACAAGGTATTGTCTGTCTCTCAGACTCATTCAAATTCCAAAGACTACAAGTTAATCTCTGTTGCCAGATCCAGGCATTCTCCCCAGTAATCATTTATTGCTCCTCAATAGAATTCCTCTTCTCCCCGCTCCCATAACCTGTTTTGCCAGGATTCAAGCCCCCATTATTTCTGTAACCTTAAGATGGTGTTTAAGCTTCTGCACCTAATTAGGGGTTTGGGTCTTCCTTCTGAAGGCTCCCATATACACGTTAAATAAGTATGTATGCCTTTTCTCCAATTAATCTGCCTTTTGTGAGTTGATTTTCAGGGAACCTTCAGAGGGTGAAGGAGAACTTTTCCCTTGGCTCCAACACTTTACAGAAAAAGTTTGCCAACCTCTGATCTAGACCAATGAATTAAATGGAGATAAAATGGGGACCACTACTCCAGTAACCTTTAGGTGGTAAAGGCTGGTTCTAATCTCTACCCTAGACCTTCAAATGCAATATAATATTTGATTTACTATCTTGACTGCAGGAGGTGGAGGCAATTTCACAGACTTCTGCATGGTCTTTCCCACTATAAGAAGTCTTACCCACCAAACCAAGGACACCTCTAAAGGTTCTGACAACTATTAAATATATGTTCAATACACTAGTAGAGTCTATGGTCCCAGTGGACACAATGTGAGTTGGACATGGGCCAGAAGTCCATTTGTTGCCTGGCCCTCACATAACCATACTTTACCATAGAGGGACCTGATGATGTTTGGTGTTCCTAGGTATCAATGATTACTCAAACCCTGTGGCAAATAGACTAAAAATGTGTGAGTATTTCCCTTTTTAGAATATATGATTATCTGAGTAAGTGGCCGTAGATCTTTCGGGTATGAACTGAGGGAATCATTACCTTATTCACTTACCATGGTGTTTCAGGGCCATCCTGCTTGGGATCCAGTCTCTCCTGCAAAAAAATGGGTTCAAGGAAAACTGCCTCATGTCCTGAAACTGGGAAAGAGATGTGACTTTTAATAGGGATGACAGTTCTCAGCCTCCTAGTCATCCATTCTTGAGTTCTTTTGACTATGTGGATTAAATAATATTCCCATCTGATGCACATACATCCTGCCCCTGGGAAAGTCATCTTCTGTTAACTATTTCTATAACTCCTGTGGCTCACACCATTCTGGCTGCTCATTATGATAATTGCAGCCATGGAGGTTAAACACCACCTGTCCTCTATTACTTTGGGGTCCTGTTATCCCCCTTGCTATCAGGGAGCCCATTTCTTCTTTTGTTTATTTCAGAATATTATGGGGGTACAAGACTTTGTTTATATATATTGCCCAGGCACTGCCCATTTCTGTAAGAACCTTGCCTACCATCATCCCCGGTCTACTGAAGATAGCTACCACTTGTTAATGATGCTGGTGAGACACATATTCCTTATTGCTCTGATAACTTAAGATAAGCATTCCTTATTGCTTTGATATCAAGAGTTTCAGGCAGGCCTTCTGAGAAACAGGGTCAGCTGGTAGGTATTTGGGTCTCAGCAGAACCAATTTAACAAATCCTCTTCTATAAATCTTTTGATGCCATTCTGCATAGTATGCCACTGCACAGTTCTGCTATTTCAACTACACTCAATATGGGCCGTTGCTTTTTCTAAGCTTTGGAGTTACCCAAGAGTAAAATTAGAATGGTCTCCTGGAACCCCTACCAGGGGATTAAATCCTATCTTCTGGGAGTGTGCTCAAATTGAAAAATTCTCTCATCCACCTTTATATTCTTCCCCATCAATCCAATCCACCACCCTCGGATTCATTCCAGCCACACACATTTCCTGGGGTTCACGTTAGCCATGTCCTGCAGCTCCTTTGGTGTATATCCCTGTCTCCTCCTCAGCACGCTCAGCAGTTCTCTTGTCAGTTATTGATCTGGTAGCCAGAAGACAGTAGGGCTGACCTGAAGATGGAATTATTGGAGAAATATAACTAAAAAAAAAAAAATCCTCTAACCTAGAAAACCTTTCCACAAAGGCAGAAGAGAAAGAAAACAGTTTTATTATTGAATAAGCATTAAACCAGAATGTGATCCACATCACGGGAAATTCACTAAGAGATGGCAAAAACAGAGAGAAATTTCACCCTTTGATATACAGCCAGGCAGGCACAACTCATTACACCATGATTCCAAAATAAAGGATAACTAGTCCTCAAATAAGAGGACTTGCAGTGGTATTTGTCACATATAGTTAATCCTAAATTTACCTGGTAATTGGGGTGGCCATCTGTGTTTGCTAATTGACTTTATCCAAAATAAAAATAAACTTCTTGTATCTTTATCACTAGAGGTAGTTTTGCCAGTTGGAGCAAGGAGCCACTGAAGGTAGGTCCCTACCTTCCCCAGAAGGGGAGATAGGGCTGCTATTTTCCTTAATGCTTACATTGCAAAGAGGTGATTCCCAGGTTCTTAAGAAAGACATTACTGGGTTGTTAAAGTGGGCTAGAGGCTAATTTAGCTTTTAAAATGATTTACATACATTTCAAAGACAGAAAGAATTTAACACATTTTCTGAAGTCAATGTTCTAAGAAAAGGGGGTGGGGGAGTCTCTTCCCTTATTTTGAAAGGAAGAGTTAAGCCTCTTATTTTTAATTTGTATTTGCCCTTAAGGGTCACATATTTACCTGCTAAGCAGAGTCCTCATTGTCTTCAAGAAATGGGGGAGGGAGCAGGGCAGGGAACTATTTTTAATTTGAAGCACTTGGCCAATTTGTCAGGCCTAGAGGGTTCAAAGATATCTGAGAATTCTCCTTTTCAGGTGCATCAGTACATGCCCCAGCTCTTATTTCATGCTGCCACTCCTAATCAATCAGTGTTCTGCCCTTGCTATAGAAGACCTGAGGATCCAGCATTTTCCCCAGTTCTGCTACTCCTATGATTAAGTCCTGGGTCTGGGCCTTTTCTATTCTCAATTGTTGCTAACCAAAGCCCTGGGAATTTCACTTGAGCCTTAACTGCTAATCTCAGTTGATTAGCAGTTTTCTCATTAATTACTTCCAGCAACAGGCATCCAATTTCATTGTCCTCATAATTACTGTTCCTCACCCCTCAAACTTCTCAAATGCCTGATACTTTTCTCTACTTTGTGCATCCTCTTCCATAGCTGTACCATCCCCTTTACTCCAGGTGGAAGTGTTAACAATTTTAGGCAAGAGTCTGTCAGTATTCCACCTACCACCAGAGGGTGAGTCTGTTCCAAAACCTCGTGTTAGAGTGCGTCTCAAACCACGCCTGACACCAATTTTCATAGTTTGAATTCTTTAGATGCAGACTCCAAGATGGAGATTTGCCTTCAGGAGTTTCACTGGAGAGTGGTGTCATGGATAATACCAGTTGGAGAATGAAAGAATCAGCATTGGGCAGAGGGAGAAGTTGGACTACCGGAAGTCACAACAAGGGCTTCAGCTGATTGCACGAGGAGCTTTGGAGCTAGGTTGCTTCCACATAATTGTCTCTAACTGGGGTGAGGGTATTTGTATCTCCGTATATCCCTTTATATCCCTGCATTGACCATTTGTTGGGTACAGACTTCTTTCAGAAAGGGAAGGTGGCCTTGAGTGAGGTAGCCTTTTAGCTAAGGTTAATCATGGAGGGATTATTCAGTTGTCAGCTGTCACCTCTCCACACTCCCAGCAGGGAGGGAATAAATGCTTCTGTCCTGAAAGGAAGAGAGGGTTCCAGGTGACATAACAGTGTCCACTATAATACCACTCATCACTTGGCCCTTGAGTTAATTTCTTTTTTCTAAATTTTTTAAATGAATAGACAGTGGTGATTTTTATTTTAAAATATTACATTGCATCTAACATTTACATAGCTCTTACCATGTGTCAGACCTTGTGCAAGTCATTTTTTATAGTTCCTTATTTAAGATCACAACTACCCTGGAAATTTGGCATTATTATTATTATCCAATTTTAGAGACTTATTGAATAAGTATTAAATAAGTGTGAGCCAGGTGCCTTTCAATTTTATTACAAGTGAGACACCTGAGCAAAGACTTAAAGGTGATGAGAGAACTAGCAATGCAAATATTCCAGAAAAGGTGATATCTAAGCTGTAACTTGCAGGGTGGTTGGGAGAAGACTAGATAGCAAGTAAAACTTCACAGAATTCCACTCCAAAACAAGGAAGTATTTGGTGGCTTCTTAGATGGAGCAGGGTGTGTCTGAGCACCACGAACGTGCAGGAGAGGGGAGGGACGGGGAAGATGAAGAGGGATGAAGCCGTGAGGGACTTACAAGCCCACTTAAGGGACAGGAGACATGCTAAGGCAGATGTGCATCACTGATCCATTTTATGAGAGGAAGGAATCATGTGTTCACATTAATGTTTCAGAAAGATCTGTCTGATTGTAGAGAATGGATTTTGGTAAGGAGATTGGCTAAGCAGGTGTGCAAGAATAAAAGAATGAAAAACCAATAAGGAGAACATTTCGTTATTCAGGTAAAATCGATAGATGCCCTAAAGTGTGGTAGTAGTAATAATAGAAATGGAAAGAGTTGGATATGACAAATACTAAAGAAAAAAAAAGAATGGAAAATTCATAATAATTACCAGATGGGGACATAGGACAGAATTAGTAAAAGATGATGTTTAATTGTTTGACTTGAGCAACCGGGTGGCTAATAGTGCCATTTCCTGAAAAGATTGTACATTTGGAAAGTGCGAGGACATGGTGACAATTTCACTTTGGTTATGTTAGTTTGAATATCATTGACCTATTTAACAACTATTTATTAGCATCGGGTACTTCCTGAGGTGATGCTTATACTGTCAGCAACACAGGGTCGGTCTCTCTCGTGCAGCTCACTGTTTAATAAAGAAGAGAGAGTAAATACCTGAATGCAGAAAAAAACCATGTAATTACAAGTTGCAACAAATTCAATGAAGGAAAATTAGAGTACTCTGAGAGAGAATAATGGTGTTGGGGAAGAGGTAATTTGGATTGGTTAATTATGGCAAAGCTTCTGAAAACATTACATTGAAGTCAAGACCTGAATAGTGCAGAGGAATTAGCCAATCCAAGGAGAAGTACAGCTTGTTGTGATTCAAGACACAGAAGGCGGCCACACAAAGATCAAGGGGATAGAGGAAACAAGTTATGCTGAAGAGGTAGACAGGGCTTAACTCATCTAGGGTCTTGTAGACCTAGGCTCTGTTAAGGAATTTTAATTTTATCCTAAATATATGAAAAACAAGTGAAGCATTTTCCAAGGGGTGACGTGATCCCATAAGAGATTTTAAAATGATGCTCTGCTGTGTGGAAAATAAAAGTCTAGAACTATGAAAAGAGGCATGGGAGTTATTATGTACAGATGTCATTGAATCCAGACAAATGGATGATATTGGCAAAAACAGTGTGTAAAAAAAAAAAAAAGAAAAGAGGCTCTAAAAGAGAACGGAGACATATGAGCATCGAACGGGTAAGAGGAAAGCAAAGAATCCTGCAGTGGAGACTCAGAAGTGACCAGGCTGGTCTGAAAAAAATAAAATAAAACAAAACAAAATAGCAGCCACAAAATCCATCCAACAGAAGAGAGGTTCAAGAAAGAAGCCTGGATAAATGTCATCAAATGCTGTAGAGGGGCCAGTATTGGCCACCGGATTTGTCGCCAGGAAGGTCCTTGGTGAATGCTGAAGTCGTGAGCGAGAGGCAATTTTTAAGTGATTTGAGGAGTGACAAGTGGAAACCACTAGATGGGCAACTTTCTCAAGACCTGCTGAAAAAAAGCAAGAAACAGAGGGACAGATGGCTACAGGCTGCGGTAGAGCTCAAGGGACATTTTTGTTTTTAACATGGAAATGACTAGAGACTGTTTAAATGTAGACGAAAAGAAAGCAGTTCCAGTGAAAAGGTGACGATTCAGGGAGAAGACGGAGGGAAAATTTGGGATGCTCAAAATTAGAAAAAAAAGGTCACTTCCCTTTTAACAGCAGGTTTGCAGCTACAGATTAGTTTCTAAGTACAGTAGTCAGAAGTTGAAAGACTCTCGAATGATGATCATTTTGGGAATGAAGTAAGGTTTTAATCTAAGAAAAGAATACTGAGATTAGCAGTTTGATGTAAATGTTTTCATTCCAGAATGCCCATTGTGAATTTTTACTACAAACTCTTATACACAAATTTTCAAAACTTTGGAAAAGTATTAATAGTGCAATGAATATCCATGTACTCTTGATTTAAATGTAAAAATATTGACATATTGATATTTTGCTATATTTGCTTTTAATCTTTCTTATTCTTTCCTTCTTTTTACATGTATACAACTATATATGGGTTGCATATATGAGGGCTGTTCAGAAATTATCCAGCCATTGTTAATATGTTAATATAATGGCTGGATAATTTCTGGACAGCCATAGTGTGTGTGTGTCTGTGTGTATTATATAAAATGTTTTTTTTAAATTTTAGAGATGGGGTCTCACTGTGTTGTCCAGGCTGGAGTCACAGGTGCAATCATAGCTCACTACAGCCTTGAACTCCTGGGCTTAAGTGATCTTCCTGCCTCAGCCTCCCTAGTAGCTGAAACTATTATGTAGATAGTTAGGATCTCTAGCTCTTTTAGGGTCAGGGGTGCCCTGCTTTAGTGCTGCCTCCAGCAATTGCCCCACGTGGGAAGAAGGATAAGGGCGGGCACTCTGTTTTGGCATTGCTCCACCCTTAATCCTATCCCCAGCGAGCAACTGCTTTACCTGGGGAAGGAGGGAATGCTTTACCAATTTGGGAATTCCCCAGCCTAGGCATAATAGGACTTGGAAAGTGACCTAGAGTAACCTAAGGCTAATTATTACATCATTAGCTTAAATCTACACTGTGGTTCATCCTGCACAGGCAGGGCTTTTAGAGAAGGAGCTCACTTAGGCAGATACAACCTTGAGAATACCTGTTAATCATTTGGTAACATCCCACACCTCCCAAAAGCCCTTCCCTGGAATAGGAGAAGAAAAGGAAACAACTCAAGAATTCCCAGAGAGAGAGTCAATGAGTCAGTCTGTCTCTCTCCAGTCATGGAGACAGACCTGTTTCATTTTATAATAAAAGGCTACTTATGTGAAACTGCTTCCTGCTTGTGATCACTCCATTGCACCGACCCTGCTTGTGACATTTTTCCACGCAAAGGGCAAAGAACTAGGATAACAGTTCCCCAAGAGGCTGGACCTGACACTTTGGTGTGTCTGGCCATTCTTTGGCCAAGAGCACACCAAGAACTGAGAGCAGACTGCCACCCTGACAAAACTGCAGGCATAGGCCACCACACCCGGCTATACATAATATAAAATGTTATATGTAGAGAGACTTTTTGTTGTATCATCTTAAACAATGTATCATGATATTAAACAATGATATGGTTTATATTTATATAACTCTTTTGGTGGTGAGAATTTTTAAAGCAGATAAATATTTAATAAAATTTTGTAAAATCTGTCATAATAATATAATGCTTAATAATATCTGTTTAACAAGTCTGAAAGCTGCTGCACATTCCTTAAAAATGCTTTTTAATTTTCTGAAATTTTCTATTTTCAAGTGTACTCTTTATGATAATTTAATCTGTTAAATTAAGAACAAAATTATTTGCTAGTATATAATTTTTAGAGAGAAAATCAAATCCTGATGTTTTGAACTTTGATATATTTGATCTCTATGTTCAAACTACCTACAAAGTAGGAATAAAAACTCACATGACTATATAATTATCTTATTTAGCTAACATTATTTTAATCTCTGGCAAGCAACAATTTTTAAAATACCCTAAAATACCTAGCATAGTGCTATACCTGACAGTTGCTATATTTCTTTCTTTTTTTTTAAATTTCAGAGTATTATGGGGGTACAAACACTGTGGTTACATAAATTGCCTTTGCACTGCCCGACAAGCATGCCCATCCCCCAGACAGCTCGCCTGCATCCCTTAGGTGTGGATTTACCCATCCCCTCCTCCTCCCTCCCGCCTGCCTGACACGCTATGAATGTTACCTCCCATATGTGCACATTAGTGTTGATCAATTAGTACCAATTTAGTGGTGAATACAATATAATATAAATCTACAACTATATCTGTATCTACATCTACATATATAAGGTGGTTAGATGAATAAAACACTGTAAGATGATTGCTCTGACCTCCCTTGGTTTTCAGTAGCCACACATCATGAACACCACATCTTTTCACAAGACTTGGATACTGTTCCTGGGTCAATTCATAACAAAAAGACTGTCTTGTAATTACATCTATATCTTGGATTAATATAATAATTTTCTTCTACGGAAGCCCTTCACACTTTTTGAAATACTATCTCATTTACCTCTCCAACATCCCTAGAGGGCCAGAGTTAGTCTTATTGCTCCTTTCTCATATGTGCAAAAAGTAGCTCACAATGTGTAAGAATGATTTCCTGGGAGTCACAGATCACCAACAGATGAAACATATTGTTAATTTAAACTAGCAAGTTACCTTCAGTCGAGGATGAAGGAATTTTCCACAAGCTGAAATCAAGTTTACCTTTACTGTTATTTTCTACCCTCGTCTGGTGTTTAGCTATGTGTCCACATCTTTCTTAAAAGAATTGATCCTTTGACCCTATCTGCACTCCCTTCCTTCCTTGCTTGTTTGCTCTCAATCTGCCTCTTGATATAAAAATCAGTAATAAGGCAAAGGTTTGTCTCTCTGGGCAAACAACCTGTGCATTAAATATCAGCGAGGTCAGAACTGTCATCCTATGGGGCTTGCATTTTAATTCAAGTATTCTCTGTAAGCACTGGCATAACTCCATCAAGCATGAGACAATGTATGACCAATAACTGGGACCTAGAGGAGAAAAAATTGTCAAGGTAATTAGAAATATGATAGGGTTTGTTTTTTTATCAGTAAGTTTTCCTATGCACCTGCTTCTTCGTTACCAACACAGCTTCTCAAATCCTAGGTCCTGCTCTGTGGGAATAGCTGCCCTAAATGGCAATAACTACCACTCACTCACTGCACGGCCTTTTGTGTCTTATCCTTGAATTTCCCATGTGGCATCCACATATCCACTCTGGAAATGCACAGATATGGACGAATGCTGGAGTGGGGAGGTCAGAGGCATTTTTAAATGCCTTGAGGAGTGAAAAGTGGAAACGACTAGCTAGACAACCTTCTCAAGATCGGTTGGAAGAGGAAAGAGGACAGGTGGCAGGAGTGTTCAGGAATGTTCAGGAGGCCTTTTGGTTTTTAACTAGGAAATGACAAGAGATGGTTCACATATAGAAGAAAAGAAAGCAGTTCCAGAAGAAGAGGGAAAGATATGTCCTTGACATCTATTTCCCGTTGTTCACATGGAAAAGCAAATTTGAGATTCCAAACAATTAACTTAAAGTAACTCAGTAACTAACTTATTGACATATTTATTGGCCATGCTGTTAGTTTCTAAATAATTTTTGCAGGTAGGTCTGACCAGAATTTTGTAATACAACAACACTGGGGATTGTTTAAATTACAGATAAGTCCATACCTGTGTACGTATTTTGAAAATGTTTCCCATTTGATGCTGATATACACCCTTGGTTAAGAATCAATGCTAAGACCATGTTCTGTGCAGATCTGAAGACTTGCCTCTCCCAAGTCCTTATTAAGCATGGCAATCTTGGTACAAAATGAAAAAAAAATAAAAATAATAAAATAAAAATAAAATCCTTAATTAAGGAAAGTGGAAAATTTTAAATAATTACTTGGTCATTTGATATATTCGCAAACATTAAATTGGAGTTATTTTTCTCTGTAACAGCAAACTCCATGTCTATGATTCATTTTTCTGTGGTTCCTTTGGATTTGAGTGTGGCTATTGGCTGCTCCTCTTTTGAGAGCTTTGATTTTCAAAGAAGAAAACATTTGGGAATATAAACAGTTCTTATTTATAAGGAGATTTTACTAATGAAACTCATTTGCCTTGCAGTAAAAGATAATTAGAATCTTTCTCACTAATATTGTCACTTATACATATTTCTTAGTTTACTATTCTTCTTGGCTTTGGTTGAAAATGTTAGCAGACTACTTAAAATTTTCCTGTGCAGGTCCCAGGAGATAAGTCCCTCCTACTTTGTGTGAGCTGTGCATATGGGTATATACATAAACTATATATATCCTATAATTAAATATATATGATATTATTTTTGTAATGAGTAAACATGAATGATAATATCATGAGCAAAGACTGTGCCATTTGAAGAAGGAAATAAAAAAATCAAAGTTTTTCTATAAGTCTTAGATAAAAAATAACATTTCCAAGAGAAATGTGCTCTAAACTTCAAACTTAAAAGGAAATAACATTGTCCTCATTAAATTTATTCTTTAAGTTTTAAGAAAGAAAAATACTATTTCTAAAATGACCACTGTGAATGTTATTTCTATGTTTGCAAGGCATAAATAGATTCTAAACTATGAGTCTTCGAATCTAAGACAGATTATATAATGATTAAAGATTATTGTTTTAGTTAATTATAACAGACAATATGAGTTTAATTAGAACATTCCATCTTTCTAGTGTTGATTATCTTTGGCTATCTCAAAATATTCTCAAAATTAGATTATTTTTCTGTGTTGTTTGTTTTTGTGAGTTGGTAGAGATGATTTTACACAAACAACAAAGACAGACTGCTTAAATTCCAAAATGTAGTGACTCATAACTCTTACTGCTTATTACATTTGATTATATCTTGTCTCCCAAATTCCCAGAAGTCAGAGATTATATCTTGTACCTGATTTCTCTCTATATTCTACTAAAAATATACTTTGAAAAATTTGCTATTCATCACTCAGTTATCACACCTAGTGATCTTTGATCTTTTTTTTTTTAACCTCTTGGAGACATTTGACATTTATTGCTACCTTTTCTCTTTTAGACACTATTTTACCTTCTTTAATTCTATATTATCCTCTTTTCTCTGAACCCTTCTCTGTCTTCCTAACTGGCTTCCTTTTCTCTTTCAATACCCTAAATGCAGGTGTTCTTCAGGGTTTAGTTCTGGAACTTATCACACATCTAGAAAGGGTCTCTCCTGTGCTTGGCACCTTGCAGGTGCTGTGGAGAATACAAGATGAAAAAAACCTGCCCTGGACTCAAGAAACTTATGACACAGCAGGGAAAGAATTCATGTTCAACGTCCAAAGTTGAATTTAAGCATCCTAGTCTCAGTACAGGGTTCTCCCCAAGGTGACTCTTTTTCTAGCTAATCTCATTTATTCTTCTGTAAAAACAGATTGTTTATACTGTTAGCTTTTTTATATGCCCAGGATGGATGCTCGGTCTTGTCCGTCTTTCCAAAGGCTGTGTCTTTGGAGTTTATTTGATTTTCCCAGGTGATCTCAGCAAACAGGTAGTAAGGAAGGGGCAGGGTCTTGAATTAGGTCCAGGCACCACTGTGGGGCATGTGGTAGTTTAATTGACCAAGAGGTAGGTGCTCGTAGAAAAGGGACAGGGCTTGGGAATCAAGATGACTATTCTACTGCTAAGCCACTTTGTAGACTTCAGAATAAGTTTACATATCCTCTTTGTGCCTATTTTCTTTATCTGAAATAATCTGTTATTCAGACAATTGTTTTGATAGTTACATGAAGTAATATATAATTTTTTTTCAATTTGAGGAGTCATATCTCTTTTCAGTTCTGGAAAGTTCTCAGCCAGATATTGACTCTATTTTATTCTATTTTTTCTATTTGGAATTCTTCTTAGATAAATATTGAAGCTTTTTGATCTGTGTTATATTTCTCCAATCTTTGAAACTTTCCATATCTTTTCCTATATCTGTGTGTGGCATTCTGGTATTTTCTTTCAATCTACCTTCTTAGGTCCTAACTTTCTCTTTAAATACATCTAGTCTATATATAATCACCTGTTGTCCTTTTTGCTTCAATAAGGAAAGTTATCCTTCTTGATAACTTTGTTATCAAGTTCATTGACAATTATCCTAAGAATTGAGCTATGATTGTAAGAGTCTTTTTATTGTTTTAGCTTTTGAGTTTTAATCACAGAAAGAAAATTAAAATTGATAGAGATACCATATGAGATACAGAATAAGGAAATATGAAACTTTCAATTAAAGAAGGGGGTGGAAAATATTGTAAGGTATAGTGAAAAGAGCATGGACGTAGTCAGGATGCCTGGTGTGTAACTCTTGCTATGCCATTGTGGCAGTCGGCCTCCGAGATGGCCCCCAATGACCTGCACCTGCTGCTATTCACGTCCTTGTGTGGTCTCCCCTGCCCCTGACATTTGTCAGAATTGGTCTGTGTGACCAATAGAATATACCACATATAATGGTATATCACTTCAAACATTAGGTTATAAGGAACATTTCAGCTTCTTTCCTTTTCTCCCTCCCCCCTCTCTTTCTTTCTCTTTCTCTGTCTCAGATCATTTGCTCTGGGGGTAACCAGCTGGGCCACATAATGAGAACTGGAGGCCACTGGCCAACAGGCACTTGGCGACCTTGGAATCAGAGCCTCCAGCCCAGTCAAACCTTCAGATGACTGCAGCCCTGACCAACAAATTAACCGCAACCTGATGACAGACCCTGAACCAGAACTAAGCTGTTTCCAGATTCCCGACCCTCAAAAATGTTGTGAGATAATAAATATTTGTTACTTTACATATCTAAGTTTTTATTATGGGGGAATAGATAACCAAGATAGCCACTAATTAAATATGGGTCATTGGGCAACTCAATTAACATTTGAAGTCCTCTATTCTTTCACTTATTAAATAAGAGTCTTGATTTTGTCCAGTCAAGGCACACTTATTTTAAATCACTTTCATGGGAGAAAATTTAAGGGTATAGAGGGTTCTATCTGTGTAAGAAGGTTGGGGCATAATCAAAGAAGGCAGGAAAGAAAAGAGAAAATATTTTAGGAGTCAGCTGTGCATGGTCCTAGTTGAAAAAAGGCACTGAGTGATGCTCTAGTGTTTAATCTGGACCTAAATGCTTCTCTTATCACATCCAAAAACACCCATAAGTTCTTTGGAGTTTATTCATGTCACAGTGCCTATAGCAGAAAGTGAGCATTCCAATGTGTCATTGACTTCACCTGAACACTTCTAGATGAGCAAGTAAGAATTCCCCGTTCTACATACAGACAAGTTACACAATCTTAACAGAAATATCTATGTTTTTTGTGGTTTTTTTTTGTCTTTTTGTCATATTCAGTAATCCTTATTCCATATCCACTATGTATCAGGCACAGAAAGTGTTCAAATGTGAAAAGTACATGGTTCCTTTTCCCTGAAAGTATTTCTTTGCCTATAGACACTAAATAGAAGACTGGGACTAAATTGCTCTGAAAATTACAGAAACCACTCTACCAACATTATCAGTATGATATGGACAGGCTGACCTGAGATAAATAGGTTTTTGATTTTTTTTTAAATTTCCAAGTGGGAGTGAGGCTTTTGAATTTTATTTTCAACTAAAAGTGGGATGAAAGCCAAGGAAAATTTGTATTTATTGTAGAGATAGGTGAAATTTTTCCTGGTTACATTCACTTTCCAGGGAGAAATGTTCCCATATTCTGCTGTCACCATTCTTAAGAGACATTTGGGGAAGCATTGCGCCAATGGTTAAAGATAGTATGAGCGATTATTGTTATTACAGGCATTGTCATTGTCATTGTGAAATCATGTCATTGTCATTGTGATAATCATGGCTAATGTCTGTAGTCCCTCAGTTACTCTTTGTGGATCCAAAAATCCTCTTGGTGATACCTGTAGCCATTACCTAGAAAGGTAATTTTCCCCAATGTCTCGTTCTCCTTGTGTGTGTTCCACATGCGTATGGATAGGCAATCTTACCACACTTCATAAACTCCTCCAACGAAAACAAGTTAATGTATGACTTTCTCTCTCATGAAAATGGTCAATCCTTCCTGATCCTATCAGTGTTGAGCATCAAAATTACTTCAAGCCATGATACTTCAAAGGGAAATACTATTTAGTCTTACATATGTTTTGTTTCATTTTCCCAAAAGGAGCAAATCTTAGTGAATCCAGTGGGACTCAGTTTAGCTCTCTTCTTGGTAAAAACGCAGGCTTGAACTACCGCAGTAACGTATACACAATCGCCATTCCCAGTCAGGCCCAATCAGTGTGTTCACTTCAGTTGTAGCCCATAGCGAGATGCAGAGATGCAGGTCTCGTGCTGTGGACACACACAGGTCAGTGCCTAGGAGGCTTCGCATCCTGTTCAATCCCTTCGGGATTCAGGTGAAAGATGAGGTGTTAGTAGAAATACAAGAAATATTTTTCCCTTTTTGTTTTTAAGAAGTTAAATGTGGCTTTTTCTTTTTCTCTTTTTCTATTCTTTTCTTCCTTCCTTCCTTCCTTCCTTCCTCTCTCTCTCTCTCTCTTTCTTTCTTTCTCTTTTTGAGAGAAGGTCTTGCTCTGTCGCCCAGGCTAGAATGCAGTGGCATCATCATAGCTCACTGCAACCTTGAACTCCTGGGCTCAAGCAATCCTCCTACCTCAGCCTCCTGAGTAGCTGGACTACAGGTGTGCAGTACCCTGCTGGGCTAATTTTTCTATTTGTTATAGAGATGGGGGTCTTGCAATGTTGCTCAGGCTGATCTCAAACTCCTGGTCTCAAGTGATCCTCCCGCCTTGGTCTCCCAAAGTGCTGGGATTACAGGAGTGAGTCACTGTGCCCAGGATGTGACTGTTTCTAATAGATCATCCCATAAGTTAAAGGAATTTATTATTCATTTGAGAGGTATGAACCTGTGGGAAGATATCTGTTTCTAACACAAAATGCAACAAAAAATTTATTGAAGCCAGAACAAGATACTCTACACAAATATGTGTTTTGTGCACCATGCCTAATTGGTTTCTGCTTCCTATTTAAAAAAATCTCCCAAACTGAAGTTAGTTTCTCAAAGGGTGATGCTTGGCTCAGATATTTAATCTATGATGTTTTCAGGTAAGGCAGATAAGGATTGCTTAATTAATGTATCCCTGTATATGAATTTGACACTTACAAAAGCATATAAACCATATTTACATAAACTGTTATGATACTTATGGCTTCCCCCCTCATACTCTTTTAAGCACCTTTACATAAGTTTCTTATTATATGATCTCCTTTTATCTGCTTCATTTAGTTACTCAGACCTTAGGAGGAAAATTTTCCATTCTGTGGAGAGCTGTGTTTAGAAGACGGAAATATGACAAGGTAAAAAATAATGACAATGGTAGGCAAATATGTCTATGAAAAGATTCTCAACATCATATGTCATCAGGGAATTGCAAATTTAAATAACAATGACATAACACGGCACAACTGTTAGAATGGCCAGAATTCAAAACACTGGCAAGAAATATTGACAAGGAGTTGAAATCTTAAGTCCATACAAAAATCTGCACACAGATTTTTATAGCAGATTTATTCATAATTGCTAAAATTTGGCAGCAACCAAGATGTCCTACAGTAGGTGAGTGGATAAATATACTGCGGTAATTCTACAATGGAATATTATTCAGTGCTACAAACAAATGAGTAGTAAGCCACAAAAAAAATTCAGGAATCTTAAATGCTGATTGCTAAATGAAAGAAGCCAATCTGAAAATGCTACATACTCAGTGGTCCCCAATCTTTTTGGCACCAGGCACCAGTTTCATGGAAGACAATTTTTCCATGGACTGGTGGGGGGATGGTTTCAGGATGATTGAAGTGCCTTAGGTTTATTGTGCACTTTATTTCTATTATTATTACATTGTAATATATAATGAAGTAATTATACAACTCACCACAATGCAGAATCTAATGCAGCTGCTGACCTGACAGGAGGCAGAGCTCCTGTGATGCGAGTGATGGGGAGCAGCTGTCAATACAGATGAAGCTTAGCTCACTCACCTGCTGCTCACCTCCTGCTGCGCAGCTCCGTTCCTAACAGAGGTAACTGCAGTATTATGATTCCAACTCTATTTTCTTATGTATGTTTTACCAATTTAAGATCATATCAGTAGTGCAAAACTGTCTGGCTCCTTATATTCATTCCATCATTGTCCTAAGAAATAAAGCCTCCTTTTTTTAAACTGGGAAATTATATTTTATTATGGATTTTTAAATACCTGAGCTATTTTTATTATTGCAATACTTCAAGAATTTGGAGGCTGATACAGCATTTTCTCATCTGCTCACCTGGCAGGTTTGACAAAACGTAATATTGTTTCCATGTGTATTTACATGGTGTTTTTGTTTAAATAAAGTGTCACTAATATAATTAATACCTTATCTTTTGATCCTTTTTCTCTTTATTGCTTCCTGTAGGAAACCATTCTCTGAGGTTGGAATATGTCATTCTCATTGGCATTTTTACTTGTAGATTTTTAAAATAACAAATACCATTAAAGGCTTTACTTTTTTCATATACATATGGGTGGGGTTTTTGCCTTCTTTCTAGATTACATGTTTATATATTCGTTGCTCACTTTTCTCTTGGTTTCTAGTTCATTTGGAAGCAAGGAAATAACTGTATAAAACATATGGAAAGATATTATCAGGGAGTCAGTGTTATCTATTACTTCTTCAATATTTTCCAGTTGATTTACAGGTAAAGGAGAGAGAGCTTGAGAGAAAGCTCTGCTCACCTGTGGCACTTCAGGCAGGTCAGCACAGGGCTGCAGATACATTGATATGAGCCAGATTTTAAGTGATTTTTAAGTTCTGAGAGATCCATCCCACATCTACATTATGTTTTCAACCTTTGTATGTAGAAGAATCACTTGGAGAGTTTGTTGAAGCACAATTCCTGAGCCCTAGCCCCTGAGATTTTGATGTAGTAGGGACAGGGTGGGTCTCATTTATTTATATTCCTCACGAGCTCATGGATGATGACAACACTGCCAGTGAGGACCACACTTTAAAAATCAGTGATGTAGACAGTGGCTAAAGATAAGTGCAGAGTCAAAACACTATCTTGATATTAATTTCTCCTAGATCCTTTATGTTTTATATCAGTATCAACAGATTCCTCCTGTCCTTCAGTTTCAGCTCCCGTGCCTCTGTTCGGGTTGCTAAAAATTTTCTTTATTCAGTTTGGAAGACATGTCTGGCCATTACCCCTTGCAGCGAGAAAGAACATGCCCCATGGAGAACCACCAGTGTCTCAGTAAGAGAGGGTAAGAAAGAACCTCTTATAGAATTTGGGCTGGGGTGGGTGATTTGAGGAGGGTCATTCTGAACTGGTGTTGTCAGAAAAGATGAGTGGGTGTTTCTATAAATCCTTTCTATAAGAAGGGCAGGTGTGAAAAACGATAAAGCTGTAATTGATAAAGATTCATTCAGTGTGAGGGGGAGATATTCGGTAGTCATGGGCTGCACAGTGCCCTTGACTGACAGGATGTCCTATGAGATGATTTATGTCCAATAAAAGACAACATGGCTTAGCTGTGAGAGTCAGATCAGTTCCTGGAGGTCAGGGGCTGCTTTTTTCTTTCTCAGTTAAAACTTACAACAGTATTCAAGCTGGGACTCCTCTTGCTACATGATCTTCTTTATATAAGCAGAATTGTAAATTGAGTGGTAAGAAAATAATTCTTTGTAATCTTATTTTTAGGCAAGTAAATAATAAAATACTCATGGTTTCTTGTTTAGCTATATCAGTTACAGAGAGATCACCTTGCCATGACAAAATAAATAATTGTTAGTTATTTTCTTATAATAAGGTATCCCCTGGCCTTTGTAAGTATTTACTACTTGGGGATTAAAGTACCTTTGAGATTGGTTAGTAGTTATTATTTTAATTTTATAACCAAGTTAAGTAACTCCTACCACAAACTAATGGGAATACAAATCTTGACTTTTTATATGACCTTGTTACTAAAATAGCCCTGCTAACAGGTAACACATATTACCAGCTCCTGAGCCCTCTGTGTGTGTGTGTGTGTGTGTGTGTGTGTGTGTGTTTATTAGCCTATACTTTCTTCTGGGAACTAGGAAAGCGTTGACATGAATTCACTCACTTCTTCTACTTACCTGGCAGAAATCATTACTCGCCTTTGAAAAGCGGAACTACATCACAGAATGCTCAAGCACAACTTAGTATCCTCACATCATCTTAAAACACAACAACAACAAAAAAGGCAGGAAAAACTACCATTCTCTCCATTTTCTAGAGGATAAATCATGAACGCATTTTCTAAAGCAATAAATTTTTCTTTATCCAATACAACTGACAATTATCTGTGATTAATAGAAGTTTAACGTATGAGGCCAGTCCAGAAAGAATCCAGCCATTGTTAATATAATGAGAATGGTTACATGGGTGGATAATTTCCAGACAGACTTCATACACTATCCATGGATAAGTAATTTGTAAAAACACATAATAAAATACAGATAATATTAAAATGGCATTGAACATAACTTGTTTTTTCTTTGGCTATTTAGAAGGTATTTTGTGATAATCTAGGGCCTCATTCAACATTAAGAACAATAATTTTTATTAAATCTTTTTGCACATACCTGAGACAGACAGGCAAAGAGGGCCAAATTTACGCTTTATCAGGAGCCCACTCCTGAAATAACTAACCCAATTCTGTGATAATGGCATTAATCTATTCATGAGAGCAGAGCTCTTATGACCTAATCACCTCTTAAAAGTCCCATCTCTCAACACTGTTGCATGAGGGGTTAAATTTCAACCCTTGAAATTTGGGGGATGTAGCAATTTGTTTCATTATTATAGATAAAATTGTACTGAATATTATCCTAGATATTGTAGATTTTAAAATGCTTTAATTTCCTAGAATTTACTAGACTGTAGCTTGTCAAGAAAGATGAAGTCATTCAGTGGTACCTGTTTATAAGTGCTTAGATAATAAAACAGTTTTACCAAGTGTAGGGTTCTAGAAGGTTTCAGAATCACACCTTTCTGTACAAGATAACTAAATTTTTTTTTCAAAAAGCATTATTTCCTACATAAGATTCTTCTCCCAAATCATGAGTCCTTTATTATTCATAAAAAGTTATAATGTAACTTAGTTAAAGTATTAATAAAATAATTTTGAATTAAAATAACACTCACACATTATTTTAAATATGTGACTTACCATTCTTCCATTTTAAATAACATAAATAATTATAATAACATCTATAAGAAATTAAATTATTAGCACTTTACCTTTTATTCTCACAAAAATTCTAAGAGGTAAGTACTAATATTACCCCCAGCTTACAGATGAAAAATCAGAGCCATAGGGTAGTTAACTAACAAGCCCAATGTTATAGCTACCAGCAGACAGAAGCAAGACTTCATATGGCTTCTCTCTTACTCCAGTGGCCTCACTGGTCTATGTTGTTTAACTCAATAGCTCTAAGTTGAAATAATCTGAGGAAGTTCACTAGTAGACTTTGGCATGTATTTTCAAAAAGCTTTAAGACAAAGAGCATAAGTGTGGAGAGATTTCACTTCATTGGTTAAGTATATTGCTAGTTTTTTGTTTTTTTTTTTTGCAATTATCGTAGATGGGACTGGGTTCTTGATTTGATCGTCAGCTTGGTTGTTATTGGTGTATAGCATTGCTACTGATTTCCATATGCTGATTTTTTTTGCCTGAGACTTTACTGAATTCATTTATCAAATCTCCTCTTTTGGAGGAGTCTTCAGGGTTTTCTCGGTATAAGACCTTATCATCATCAAAGAGAGATTGTTTGAAGGCCTCTTTTCCAGTTTGGATACCCTTTATTTCTGTCTCTTCTCTAATTGCGCTGGCTAGAACCTCCAGTACCATGTTGAATAGAAGTAGCGAGAGTGGGCATCCTTGTCTTGTTCCAGTTCTTAGGGAAAATGCTTTCAACTTTTCTCCGTTCAGCATGATGTTTGCTGTGTGTTTGTCAAACATGGCTTTTATTAATTTGCAGTATATTCCTTTTTTTCTTTTTTTAGACAGGGTCTGGTTTTGTAGCCCAGGCTAGAGTGTAGTGGCATTATCATAGCTCACTATAATGAGGTATGCTCCTTTTACGCCTAATTTGTTGAAGGTTTTTTTATCATGAAGGGATGCTGGATTTTACTGAATGTTTTTCCTGCATCTATTGAAATGATCACATGGTTTTTGTTTTTAATGCTGCTTATGTGGTGAATCACATTTATTGACTTATGTATGTTGAACCATTCTTGCATAACTGGGATGAAACCCACTTGGTCATGATGAATTATCTTTTTGATGTGCTGTTGGATCTGGTTTACTAGTATTTTGTTGAATATTTTTTGTGTCTGTGTTCTTCAGGGATAGTGGTCTATAGCTTTCTTTTTTAGTTATATTGTTTCTTGGCTTTGGCATCAGGGTGATACTGGCTTCATAGAATGAGTAAGGGAAGATTCCCTCCTTTTCGATCTTTTAGAACAGTTTCAGTAGAACTGGTCTCACTACATGGACAACTACAGAACACTGAACATCCTATGCTCATGGATTGGAAGAATCAATATTGTGAAAATGACCATACTGCCCAAAGCAATGTACAGATTCAATGCAATCCCTATTAAAATATCAACTTCACTTTTTACAGAATTAGAAAAAACAATCCTAAAATTTATATGAAACCAAAAAAGAGCCTGAATAGCCAAATCAATCCTAAGCAAAAGGAACAAATCTGGAGGCATCACATCACCCACCTTCAAATTACTTTATAAGGCAATACTAAGCAAAACAGCATGGTATTGATATAAAAGTAGACACATAGACCAACGGGAGAGAATAAAGAACCCAGAAATAAAGCCAAATACCTACAACCAACTGATCTTCAACAAAGCAGATGAAAGCATACACTGGGGAAAGGACACAGGGTTCAATAAATGGTTCTGGGAAAATTGGATAGCCACATGTAGAGGAATGAAACTTGATTCTTATCTCTTACCATATACAAAAATCAACTTACGATGGATTAAAAACTTAAATGTAAGACCTGAAACCATAACAATTCTAGAAGAAAATCTAGGCAAAACTCTTCTGGACATGTGCCTAGGCAAAGAATTTATGACTAAGACCTCAAAGGCAAATGCAACAAAATCAAAAATAAGTAAATGGAACTTAATTGAACTAAAAAGATTCTGCACAGCAAAAGAAACAATCAACAGAGTAAATAGACAACTTACAAAATGGGAAAAAGTATTTGTAAACTATACACTTGTCAAACGAGTGATATCCAGAATCTACAATGAACTCAAACAAATCAGCCAGAAAAAAACCAAATAATCCCATTAAAAACCAAATATCCCACTGAAAAGTAGGCTAATGACGTGAACAGACATTTTTCAAAAGAAGTTATTCAAATGGCCGAGAAACATATGAATAAATGCTCAACATCACTAATCATCAGAGAAATGCAAATGAAAACCACATTGAGATACCACCTTACCCCAGTCAGAATGGCCATTATTAAAAAGTCAAAACACAATAGATGCAGTGTTTCACAGAGGCAGTGAAAAGGGAACGCTTATACACTGTAGGTGGGAGCGTAAATTAGTATGACCTCTATGGAAAACAGTACGGAGATTTCTCAAAGAACTAAAAGTAGATTTACCATTTGATCCAGCAATCCCTCTACTGGGTACCTACACAAAGGGAAAGAACTCATTATATCAAAAAAACACCTGCATTCATATGTTTATCAAAGCACAATTCACAATTGCAAGGATACGGAATCAACCTAGGTGCCCATCAACTAAGGAGCGGATAAAGAAAATGTGGTATAGATACACTATGGAATACTACTCAGACATAAAAAAGAATGAAATAATGTCTTTTGCAGCAACTTGGATGGAACTGGAGGCCATTATCTTAAGTGATGTAACACAGGAATGGAAAACCAAACATTGCCTGTTCTCACTTACATGTAGGAGTTAAATGATGGGTACACATAGTCATAAAGTGGTGTAAAGGACATTGGAAACTAAGAAGGGGGAGCGAGGGATAAAAACTTACCCATCAGGTACAATGTACACTATTCTGGTGACGGGCATGCAAAAAACCCTGACTTCAGAATTATACAATTTATCCATGTAAACACAACACTTGTACTCCTAATATTTACAAATAAAAATTATAAAGTAAAAAAATAAACATTTTAAAAAACTCCAAAAAAAAGTGTGTTTGTCAAAAATTAACTTCTTTTCACATTATATACTCAGTATCTTGGGTATCAAATATGGAAGAATAATATAGAGAACATGAGAATAGGATTGGATGCACTGATGCCTGGTCTTGTGTTTACAATGGAGCTAACTTTTCCCCCACCCCATAGGCTCTTACTATAAGGCAAAGGAAACAGTTTATTTAGCTTTACATATCTTAAAAGTCTTGGCTAACACATAGTAGATACTCATTAAATACCTTGATAATAAATTTTTATATATATTTATATATAAACTTTCTGGAAAAATGATAGTATTACAAAATAGAAGATATACAAACAGATATTTTCTAAAATTTGGGAAACCATTCCTGGATCAGTCATTTTGATGCTATACAACTTCCCAGGAGATGGTTTTCTTTTTAATTCACTTACAATCTAACCCCTTTCTGGATAGAGAGAAACTCCAAGTCTTTGGAAAACTAAGTTATTCATGCCAGTGTTAGGTGGTTACGGTTTTCCATTTACTTGACTTGCTGATTTTAATGTATGTAGTTCAGTTGTATCTTACTGCATTATTTGTTGATGTTCCTATCTGTGGAAGCATTTTCCTATACAATGTGTGTGTGTGTGGTGAATGTTATTGTAAATAAAACACTTTAAATTGTATTTGGAAATCAGGTGGGATAATTACTAATTAAATAAATAGGTATCTGTGATAAAGCTTATTGAAAATTTTTGATGAGTCTATCCTTGTTATCAATTTAATGACAGTATTATCATATTATTTTAAAGATTAAAATTCAAAGACTTTTCTATATTTTGGAAGGAATTAGTGCCAAAAAGCACCAAGATTACTAAAATATGTATAGGTCTATAGAAAAGACAGCCAGAGCTGTCAGTTTCTTCTTTATATATTGCCATGTGGTTTCAAGCACACATAGAGAAGTGGATAGGGTACAGACCTGACATCCTGTGTCTGTGCAACAATATGTAACTCCTGGGTTTTAGAATCAGAATACATAGGGAAAACTATATGTATGATGGAATGTTCAGTTGTCAAGTCATTTTCTGCATAATCTCTGATTTTGTATTGTACTACCTCTATGGGCTTAATTACTGGATTTTTCTTTGCATGGTATGGGAATAAGGATGAATAGTTTAAACAAGAAAAGCTGAAATCCTTGCTAGTTTTTCAAGTTCAAGATTTTAAAAATTCTTGTGAGAAGCAGACCTTCCCTAGTGAATCTAGCTAGAAATTTTTATTCTAATTCAAACCTGCTACTACATATTACCTCTCATCCTTCATTTCTTTACCAGTCTAATACAAAGCCATTTCTCTTGAATGAAATACTTTGATTTTCAATGAAAGAAATATTTTAACTTACTTTTTCTTGCCCTCCCAAATGGAAACTAAATTCTCCATCCAAGTTAATCTCTTTTACTCATTAATAATCCATATATGTTATTTCTTCTTTCTATAGAATCAACTGTTTGGTTGAACTTAAAGGAGAATTACAAATCATCAGTTTTAAAAAAAGTTACGTGTTTTGTACTAAATAAGCTCATCTGGTGCAAGATATTCAGTTTCGGTGCAGTTCAACAAGTCTCCTACCAAAACATTATATTTTATCATAGTAACCCAAAATAATCCACATCCTTATTTATTATTTGTCTTTAGTTCAGAGTGAATTCCTATAAAAGAAAAAGCTCTATTTTTTCTCACATAATACTAGAGACCTATTTACTATCTCAGGCAAATATATGATTGTTAATTGTCATTGTTAATCATTTTATCAAGAAATATGCCTCAGTTTCCTCATCTGTAAGACTAGTGGGTTGCATTGAATGATTTTTAAGTTTTCTTAACAGACGTAAACTATAATTATTCTATTCTATGTACTTTGTGGTGGCTAAAGACCACTGTTAGGGATATACAGGTCTTTTTTAGGAAATTAAGGGGAAAAAAACAGAGCTTCATGTATTTTTAAATTACTTTAGGAGTACTTAGAAGTAAAACTGGTGGAAAAACTTAGAGACAATAAATAGTATGGTGAGGGGGCGGGGAGGGCAAAGGACAGGTGTGCTGGATCTGCTGTATTAGATGGTACTATTCCTCCTTTCTACTTGTTTGAGCTCTGCCGATTGCTAAACCCCTCCTAAACTAAGAAAAACACAGCCATCTTCATGGATGACTCTGCTGTGTTAAGCCATGAATTTTTGAAATGTTGATGACCCTCCATGTCAGAGGACATCGACCTCCCTTTTCTAGCTTTGTCTTCCACAAGTTCATATGCTCAGTGCTCTGGCAGGACCAGGCAACATCCTGTTCCAATTACATGCCCCACACATCTCAGCTTAGCTCATGCTGTTCCCTTCGTCTGAAATCTGCTCTCACTATGTCTGAGCCTTTCGGATTTCCGGCCATCACTCAAGCCCTGGCTAAAAGGCCAGCTCTCTCATGAAGCCCAGATTGATGTGGTTTCTCTCTCAAGACTGTTTCATGCACCTTTATATCATAGTTATCCTTGATCTGTTTTTATTCCTCTTTTTTTAAATTTCAGAGTATTACGGGGGTACAAACGTTTTGGTTACGTAAATTGCTTTTGTACCATTTGAGTCAAAGTTATAAGTGTGCCCATCCCCCAGATAGTGTGTATTGTACCCATTAGGTGTGAATTTGCCCATCCCTTCCTCTCTCCTCCCACTTGCTTGATTTCTGATGAATGTTATTTCCATCTGTGCACATCCTCTTCTTAAAATTGTTTTTATTTCACAGGGACTGAAATAGTGAATCTTACTCATTTTTGTTTTCTCTCTCTTCTCTTGCCTAAGCTCCTAATTCAAAGCATATAACAGGTAGATTTTAGTCTTGTGCAGAGAATATATGTCTCCCCCAATGTCATTCCTCTCCTTTGTAATGGCTTTTTCTGCATTTTATAGGCATGAGAGAGATCACAGAAGGGCAGATAGTGTCTGATTGACAGTGATGGAGTCAATGTCTTACATTTTAACATGTTCTAGAATGAACCATATTTTTCTAGATAGAGTGTACTTTTTTTGTTATTATCTTACAGATATGTTTTATATAGACAATGGATTTTATTATAAATCTTTCTTTATAAATCTCATACTATGGTTTACAACATGTTATTTAAAGATTTTGCTACTTACAGATGTGACTGAAAATTTTTGATATTACACACCATGTAGAGTGATTATTTTTGTAGAAAAGATTTCCGAAAGTGGATGCATAGATCAAAAGATATGAATGTTTTTAATTGACAGATTTTGTCAAATTGTTTAAGCAAAATCCTTAATAATAGTGGCTGAAAATTCTCATTTCCCCACACCATTGCCAACACCCTCTACAGAGTTGTCAGCCTCTACACTTTTTGCAATCTGATGGACAAGATGTGTCTTCAATAGGTAGACGTCTGTTTACTCATGACAATTTTGATTTCTTTTTCTGAGTCATTCCTGTTATGAATTTTCCATTGTAATATTTGTCTTTTGTCTTGTTGATTTTAAAGGTTAATCATCTACTATGGATATCAGTCTTTTGTTAAATGTGTTGCCATATTTTGCCCCATTTTTCTCTTTTAACTTTATGTCTTTTGTAGAATGGTAGCATGGGAATTTCATATTATTACATATTTAAATTTGTCAATATTTTGTTTATGGTTTTTGCCATTAATCTTCTATTGAGTAAGAGATTACACCAGTATTGTCCTATGTTTTCTTCTAGTTCTTAAATAAAAATATTTAACTTTTTTTCTTTATTCTGCCTTTCTAGGTATTTTTGTTCATTTTTGCACATGATGTGAATTACTTTGCACATGTACATTTTTTATATATGCATGTATATTTTTTCCAGCTGTTCCAATCCCATTACTGAAGTGCACTACAATAAAATTCCATATGTCCTTGGGTCTGTTTCTCTACTCTCAACTCTGTTACGTTGATATATATGTCTATTTTTGTATCAATATCAGACTATTTTTTTAACAACTCGAGTATATTTTAACAAATGTTAGAACGAATATTCCTTATAGTTCTTACAGAATGTAAACAACAATGCTCATTCACTTTTTTAAGTGAAATTTGAGATCATCTTGTCAAATTGTGTTTTAAAAATTCTATTGAGGTTTTCATTGAATGAATACAGTAATTTGAGAAAGATTGAAATATCCATCAGGTTGAGTCTTTTCCTCACAAACATAATATAATATGTCTTTCCTTGTATTCAGTACTTTTTTGTCTTCCAATGAAGCTTTATAGTTTTCTTCATCAAGGTTTAGACATTTCTGGTTTTATTCAATCCTATGTACAATTTAATTTATTTACCATTGTAAATTGAGATTTCCTTTTCATTGTTTTTCATTTAAATATTGCTGTTTTATAGGATGATTTTTTTTAATCTGTTGATTTTGTGTCTAGTCATCTTACTGAACACTCTTATTTGTATGATAGTCTTGGTTGATCATCTTAGATTTTTAAGTGGACAATTAGATTATTTACTAGTAATAACAGTTTAGATAATTTTTCCAATAATTTAAATTTTATTTACTTTTATATTCTTATTGCATTTGCTAGAATTCTAGGGAAGTGCAAGATATTGATGGTAATAATACTGATCCTTATTTTTCCTTAACTTTAATGAAAATTCTTCCAATTTCCCCCAGTAGTTATATTATTTGTAATTACCGCTTGCTATACAACCTTTATCAAATTAGAAGAATACAGTCATCCCTTGGTATCTGCATGAAATTGGTTCCAGGACCCCTGCACATGCCAAAATCTGTGGATGCTCAAGCCCCTTGTATAAATGGTGTAGTATTTGCATATAACTTATGCACATCTTATCATATACTTCAAATCAGCTTGAGATCACTTATAATACCTTATACAATGTAAATGGTGTGTAAGTAGTTGTTATACTGTATTTTTATTTGTATTATTTTTATTGTTTTATTGTTATTTTTTATTTATTTTTTTAATATTTACAGTCTTTACTTGGTTGAATCTGCAGGTGCGGAACCTGAAGATACAGAGAATCGTTACCTTCTTTTTGAGTTGGAATGTTTGTTGAATTTTACCAAATATTCTCTTATCATTTAGTAAGAACATTGTATGTGCTTTTCCTAAAACTGACTAATGTGGTAAATTATAGTAGTATGTTTTTTAAATCTTTGAAGCATCTTTGCATTTGTGCTCAACCTATTCACTCTTGATTTTTAAAAAATATGTTCCTGAGTTTGATGTGTTACTTTTATGTTTAGAATTCTTGCATAGAAACATAAAAAGATAAATAGAGACATACAGATTGGTAAAACTTTGAGAATATGTATTTATGTGTATGTATAAATTTCATAAAATGTCTTCATATACATAATATACAGATGATCCATGACTTATTATTTTTTGACTTTATAATGGTGCAAAAGTGATAGGCATTCAGTATGCTCCTCAACTTATCATGGGGTTATAGCCTGATAAATCCATCATAGATTGAAAATTCATAAGTCAAAAAATGTACTTAACTATGGGTTTATCAGGACGTAACCACATTGTAAGTCAAGGAGCATCTGCATATATATTTTGTGAGTGTCTTAAATATCTACATAAGAAGATATTGTAACAGATTTTGTGGGTGTGACATCTCTCACCCTTTCATTGATTGGTTAAATGTAGCTACCAAGTTCCCCTTGGATTCCAGTGATTATCCTGACATTTTTTGGTCAATAAAACTCAGTTCCTTTTTCTTCCTGTTTCTACAAATTGCACCTATTCATTTAAAATCCCACTATGTGAATGTGTATTCTTATTTTAAACCCCACATATAATCCAATCTGATGTGGATTTCTTACTAGGAATTGGGAAATTCTTCAGTGAAATATGAAAAGACCATTCTGTAGTTCTTTGTTTATGCCTCTAATTTTTTCTCTCATACTTAAAAAAATATCTTCTAAACTTACAGAAGCAGAGAGTAGAATGGTGGTTACCAGGGGCTGGGAGGGGTGTGTGCGTGGGTGGGGATTGGGGAAATGTTGGTCAAAGGATATATTAATAAAATTTCAATTAGGAAAAATAAATTCAAGAGATTCATTGTATAACATGTTAACTATAGTTAATAATAATGTATTCTATACTTGAAAATTGCTTAGAGGAGATTTTAAGTATTCTGAACACAAAAAAATAATTCTTTGTACCACTGCTTTTTTTTTAACAAGAATATAACAGCTGTCTTCAGCCACTCATTTATTTTAATTTCATATTTGTAGAATAAATGGAAACTCTTTAATCAAATGAATATTTCTTTGAAAGAGAATTGCACACAAATTCAAATTCTTTTTATTATAAAGTCACTGTCTCATCATCAGGTGAAAGCTTTGATCCTAAAAAAAATATGGTAATGTTGTAAGTAAGTGGAAAACACTTTTTTCTTTAGGACAGAAAGTGCATTAAAAAAAAAACGTAATGCATGTGGGGATGTAAAATCATCTGCCAGTCGAGCATGCCAAGATACCAGATGCTGCCATTGGGAGAGTTACTTTCAGTGACTTGGCATGTGGACATGCTTGATTTGATGAGGTGAAACATTTGATCGTATTGCATTTAGGCATTTTCTTGGCTGTGTATCTGAGGGTGAGGACAATCCAACATAGGAAGGGATATGTGATCACTACTCTCAGTGAATCCAGAATTGGTATAGAACAATGGAAGGCACCAAATGTTATATTTTAATTGTGTATATGATACCAAAAATAATTGAATTATAAATTATAGTTATAATTATATTATTTGTAATATATAATATGTAATACTATATAGTTATAATATTTATAACTATATAATAGTTTATAAATATTACTTCTATTATTTACATCTTTGCTATCTGCATAAGTGCACTTTTGGCTTAAATATCCCTATTAGTATATGTACACATGTATTAAATGACAGAAAATACAAATATTCAAAGCACTAGTGGGGTTAAGTACAATAATTTTTTTTAAACTTATGAAATTGAATATTTGGTAACATTTTCTATAAGTTAAGGAGCTCTTGAGGTGAAGGAGGCATGTGAAGGTATTTCTTTGAACACATTTTCCAGCATTTGGTTAATTTGATGGTCAAAATTTTGTATTTTCTCATAGGAATATATGTTTCATAAAGTTATATAATTTGTTGAAAAATTTTTGGTTTCCCATGTTGCATAACTAACTAATCTCACACATATTTTAATACTTCCTTCCAGTTGTAGAGATGTTTATAAATTTTATATAATTCATATAAGTATGCTAGCCATGTATGTATTCAGTCAACTTAAGAGCTATTTCATACTATACAATGCTTAGCACAAGACACACTGTCAGGTAGAACAGATGTTCTTACTTCTTATTGTATGTTAGGATCACCTGAAGAGTTTTAACACCATTGATGTTTTAGCACCAGACCAAACCAATTAGGTCAAAATAGCTGCATCAGGAGGCGGGCAGGTGGGAGGGGGGTGGAGGGGATGGGAAAAACTCTCACTGAATGGATGCGGGGAGCACAGTTTGGGGGATGTTCACAATTGTAGCTCTGACACGGGCAGTGCATGGGCAATATATATAGCCTAAATGTTGTACCCCCATAATATTCTGAAATAAAAAAATAAAATAGCTGCAGGTGTGGGCCGGGCCCTACATTGTTTTAAATTCCCTTGCTTATTCTGATGTGCAGCCTGTGTTAACTAGATATAGAGAAGGTGTAGTTTGTTCATCTAAGCATTTTTAAATAATAAAGAGAAGTTAGAAATAGCTTAAATGTCTAATAAAATAGATATTGGTTAAATAAAATATAAACACATGAATATTATGCTGGTATGCATATTCTTGAGACATGTCTGTAGCTGTAAGATACTGTTCTCTATATTTTTTTCTTGTAGCTACTGTAACAAATTACCACAACCTTGGTGGCTTAAAATAACAGAGATGTATTTCCCACAGTTCTGGAGGCCAGAGGTCTGAAATAAAGTGTAGGCAGAACCACCCTCCTTCTGGAGGCTGTAGGAGAGAATTTAGGGAAAAATCAATTCCTTGCCTCTTCTAGTGTCTAAAGTTTTTGTTTTATTTTTTGTTTACATTCTATCTTTTTTAAAAAAAATTTATAAAAAGTTCATGTGACGTATGTATGCAACATATATATGAGTATATATCACAGTTGTTTCTGTGATTAACAAAAACTGACACTTCTTACTGAATTGTTTATTTAGTGCCTACTGAATGCATATATTTATTTTTATATTTTGATGGCATTTTGGATGGATGCCACATACAAACAGTATTTGCTTTCTGAGTGCTAGCAGTATATCTAGTGAGAGAATAAACACATAAGATAATGTAAGGTAAAACAATCAGAAATTATTATCAAAAAATGCAGGATGCCCAGATAATCTTGTAGGTGAGTTCTACTAAACTTTCAGAGAACAGATAAGCTATTTCTATGTTCTTAAAATTGTTTTAGAGATGAGAAAATGGATGAGAAAGATCTTTCTTTCTGTAAGTATAGATTTTCAAAACTTGATACATTTGGCACAAATGGCCCAATCACACACAAAACAGAACAAAATAGCACATATAAATCAATTTCATATATTAATGTAGCTGTAAAATATTAGCAAATTAAATCCAATTGTTTTAAAAGAATACTATAACATGGATAAAAACTGTTGTCTCATTAATTCTAGAATGTTTTATGTTAGGTAATATAATTAAAAAATAATTTATGATGTTTAGAGATTAGGATCAAATATTTTGATAGATTATTGATAATTATTTGATAAAATTCAATAATCAATTCAAGTTTTAAAAATAATGAGAATAGAAAGAACTTCTACAGAAAACAACTTACATGGTAAAAAAGAAAAAAATCCTTATTAAAGTTATACACTTGGTAAGAAAGTTCACTAAACCAAAAATCACTCAAAATTATCCCAGAGTCCTAGCCAATGCAGTAAATCCAGGGAAAAAATAAGAATAAGAAAATAAAAACCAAGATCGAGAATCATATGGGATAGGAATCTGATGAATAAAATTCTCAGTATGACAGCACTGAAGCAAGTATAGAAAACATTCAGTCCCAAAAAGTGCAAAACATCCACCCTTTTATGAGGCTTTCTTTGAAATCCCAAGAAGAATTATTTACTCCTTCCTTGGTGAGCCAATAGACTTGGTACACACCTTGACTATAGATTTTGCCCCAATATAATGCAGTCACTAGTGTTAACAGTACATTTATTTTCAACTTTTTAAAATTCAAATATCACAAAAATTAAGAGAATAGGCTTTTAAGCCCCATATATTTATCTACTACTCAGCTTCCCAGCTTTAACTTTCATCATAATTCTGCCATTCTAGTTTCATCTAAAGCCCCTACTTTTATTTTTGACCAGAATATTTTAAAGCAAATTCCTAACATCATAGAATTTCACTAATAAATATTTGAGTATGTATCTAACTTACAGGAACCTAAAAAATATGATCATTATAGTACACAACAAAATAAATATTAATTATCAATATCATATAATAAGTAGCCTGTGTTCAATATTTCTTCATTCCTCAGAATGTTTTTTTACCATCAGTTTATTGAAATAAGTGATAATGTATTTGGGGTTTTGAAAAAACATAATCTTACATATAGCCTCTGCGCCACACTGTCTAGAAATTCACTTCATAGTATGCTGGTTTGAGGCCAGCCTGTGTTCTGTGCAAGATCAGCAGCTTGTGGGCAGTGAGTGGTGGTGGGGCCACATTGACCACAGAATGACCATGAGGTTCCCAGATGAATTCCAGACAGGAGGAGGCCGCACAGGAATGCCAAGGCTGCTCAGCTGGGGAAGGACAAAGTCCGAGGCAAGATCTGGGCTCCAGCATGTGGCTTCTGTGACATAAACTGATCTTGGTGGTGCCAATTCTTAAACAGTCTCCATGGTTATTCTACCAGTTCCATGTTTATTGAGCATTTTATAGGTATGAGATATTTGAGCTTGAACTGCAGCCCAACCGAGCTGGTGGCTAGTAAAACTCAGAAGTTGTTGGACTCTCCCTTCACTTGCCAATGGAATCAATAACAAGTGTGTGGTTCATCTCTGGTTTCTGTATCTTCCTCTCTACTTCCCTTTGTGAATAAACACAGCCCCAAGCACTACTGCAATCAAATGTTATGAAGAAGGTACTTAGCTACCTACATCTCAAGGGAGTAATGAAAGAACAAATTTAGAGAATAGTACAGATGGAGACAAGAGGCTGTATGTCTGGTGTAGAAACTTGTTATCTATGCATCTTCAAGGGAGGAAGGTTGCGGCAGGAAAAAGGGGCAATGGATAAAGCGAGAAGGGGAGGGGATAGAAAATATATTTGCGTTTATATGCCTGAATCTTCAGATACAGATACCTCCTTTTGTATATGTCTGTCATTGAAGCCTAGCAGAATGCCTGATACAGAGCAGCTACTCAGTAATATTTGGTAAGTTGAATTAAATTGAACTAATCAACGCAACTCAAATGAGAAGTTAAAGCTGACAGCATTGAAGAAAAACAAGATAGGGGATACTTGGCAAGTTTTCTTGAGTTGTTCAGAGGAGGCATTGGGGAAATCAGCAGAAATGATGTTGATAAAATGGTAGCCCAGAATTTAGTGAAAGATCTTGACCACTGTACAACTGTTTGGATTTAGCAGGATTTGTAGTGGTGCCAGAATATATCTTGTGAATCCATTTTACTGCATAACTGATGGATTCTACAAAGGATATGTGGGAAGGCAACAGTGGGGGGTTGTGGGGTTTTCTCCCTGTCATGGGCTAGTTGATAGAGACGGGCAAGCTACCAGAATTTTAAAGGAGCAATGCTTTCAACAGGAATAATCTTTGAATTCTAATCACTGTGTTCTCCTGGGCCTTCTATTAGCTTTTTCTCTTCAATTATTTACTGAATATGTAAATACTTGTCAGAATATAGACATGTGTTTCTAAAGTATTTCTAAGCCAAATTCTCTAGTCTCTCATAATCTCAGGAACTTGTTCACAGAATTTGAACACCAAAATGTGGATGTGTGAGATTTTTGCTCTCCTTGACGTACAGTGTGTGTTTTGTGAATGTGTCATAATTCCAAAGTGCAATATTTCAGGTCTTCAATAGAGAACGAAACAACTAAGAGTTTGTTTTGGTTTTGCTTGCCTTATCCTATATCCAGTCTAGAACTCTGAAACTCGAGGGGGAAGGTTCAGAGGGTGGTAGATCATACAGTTAATATCCTAGCGAGTATTAGAATGGAGAATAAAGAACCATGGCCATGACCTTCCTCAAAGGATCAGTAGAATGGTTTGAAGGTGGATGAGGGTGTTTAGGAGGCAGTTCATTCCTCCCTTCCTAAGTGAGCCAGTTCTTTACCCCTAAAACAAGCCACGTGAATTTCCCTTCTCATTGCTGTCATTAATAGTTTCCATCTGTTCCCTGGTATTGTCCAGGACAATGCCCTCTGTTTATTCCCCGAGCTATTCTCACCTCTGAATTGGACTTTCACATTGTCAACAGTCTGAGATATTATTAGTCTCCACTTCTGCCCAACTACAGGTAGAATACTTGACATCTAGGAGATCGGTATTTGCATGAAAGAAAATTGGCTAACATGCATGTCTGTGTAAATACAAAATGAGGAGCGATACCTTCACAACAACCTTGAGGAATCAGTATCAGTATTCACATTTTGCACATGAGAAAACCGAAGCTTAGAGAAGTTAACTTACTAGATCAAGGTGACATAGCTAGTAACTTGTTGAAACATAGTTGTAAACTCACGATTGTCTGATAATATTAGGATTTGTGTTAAATTCTGCCCCCTTGAATTGAAAAAAAAAAGGGATCAGTTATTTACTATGACAATTCAACCTCTTACTCTGTCTGTTTGGTAGATTCTGACCACTGCAGAGGAAAAGTTTCTGGTTGGTAGGTAAAGTGTGATGATTTACATATTTTATTTTGCTTCAGACTTAGCTGTCTGTTTCATGACAGAAAGTGGCTGATGATATTTCTTTATATATGAGTGCATCAAAGACAGAGAGAAAAGAACATAGATTCAGACATTAGGAAATCTGAGTGAGTACTTTACTAATTTGGCTTATTGCAAGCTGAGGGACACTTAATTCTCTGGTTCTTATGCTCCTCATCCACAGAAGGGAAAATAGATGAATCGATTTTACATTTTTGATGGTCAAGTGAGATAGTGCATATTTTGTGTACACTGTAAAAGTAAAGCAATGCACCAATGTGTCATTCATTTAGCATATTTACGTTGCTACATATTTATTAAATGCAAACATGAATCAGATAAGTATCTTGTCCTCAGATTGCTTATTTTTATCATGGTGATAAGACACGCACAGAAATAATAATGAAAGAAAATGAAAAATCAAAAACGAAAAAATAGAGGTTAGAATAGCTGTCATGGACTAAATTGTGAAAAAAATCACTCATTCATAATGTAAATCTTGTTAGCATTTGAAATTTGTATGTAGCAAAAGAACAAAGATGCTATTTTTATATAATATATGTTTCCATTGTGAAAAACAATTTCCCCTTATGAAACTGATGGACCTCAGTAGGAATAATTGTTGCCACTACCTAAGAAAGGCCCATATAAATCTTACGTTATTGAAATATCAAACCTAAGAGATTTCTACTCTTAGTATTGTTAACAATATGTAATAAAGTTAGTAATATTTTAAATTAGTGGAAGCTATCTAATTTTCTATTTGCTTCTATAGCATTGACAATTTATAGAAGTAATGATTTACTTATTTGTGACTATTGCTAAAAATTAGCATAAACACAGTGAAGTGTCCATGCTGATTTTTCAATAACCTGTAGACAAGTGGATACTAGTATTCATTGTTAAAACACAACATTCCATCCTCACAGAGTCTTTGCAAGTAATTGATCTTCTAGTCTTAGTGATAGATTTACTTTGAAATCAAATCTAAAATGTGTGTGTGTGTGTGTAGATGGGTGGGTGTGTATGGCAATGCTGCTGAATGCTAAGGAGAATAGGATTAAAAACAAAAACAAAATAAAAAAATGGTCCTTGAAATTTCAGCAATATTCAGTGACTTGCATCTAATTCTCACCATGCATCTCTGTACTTACAAAAAATCCTAGGGGCTTTCACCTGGCTTCCGCATGCTCACAGGAAGCTATTATAGTATTATCAGTGATTTGTAGATTTGGTGATGTAATTAAGGAAAATTAAACTAATAAAATCAGCTAAGAAGAAAATCACTATATTTACTTGGTAAAATTTCTCTTAAGGAATCAGCAGTAGATTTTATAGAACTCTGAAAATTCTAAATCCTGCCTGTCTTTTGGCACAAGCCCAAGGCTTCTTTTTCCTGTGTTACATTTTAATTCAGGATCCCCGGTATTAGAACATTATTAAAATTGTCTACACACACTAAAATTGCATCCTGTCATTTTATTAATAACTAGTCAATTTTGTGTGTGTATGTGTGTATGAGAAAGGCTGGGGACAGAACCCATGTACTGATCTATGTTGGAGTCTGGCTAAATCCTCGGAAAAGTATTTTTTAATGGATTTATCACTTAGGAAAAAAAAAACAGACCTATAAATGGGTTTTCTATTTCTGACTTTAAAAAAACAAACTTTGACCCAAAACTTTGAATCTCTGTATGTTTTAGTTTTCTTATCTATAATATGAAGGAGTTATTTGTCACTAAACTTACTCTCACAGAATTTGGAGAACAATATGATTTATGTTTACAAGATGTTTTTAAAAATTTCAAAGAAAGCATTTCATGGTTGCAAGACATAATTTTAAAGTATTTGTCTTTGAACTCTTCCATTGCTTTTTAAAAGTGTTCTATAATGCCCTTGAGAATAGTTTTATTTTCCTGTCATTTGATGAATATATTCTTTTCCTGGCATAAAAATTTCTATGGATTATATAAGAATATCTTATTTTATGCTTCAGTTGGTATCCCTTGTTCTTTTGAGGAATAAAATCATCACTTGGGGTGCAGCAATGGACTTTGGGGAGGGTGAAACAATTTAGTAGGTTTAGTTTAAATAAATAAAACCTCAAATTTGTTTATTGATAAGAGCTTCACAGAATAACTCTAATTCAATTTCTAAATTTTAAAGAACTATGCCCTTTATTTTCAAACACTTTTACATAATAAAATACAGCAACCAAGAAAAAATTACTTCAGAATGAGAAATAAAGTGCTTTTCTCCAAGAGGTGACGCACTTTTGCTGTTTTGCTCACTTTTCTTTTAGGTAATGACATTGATCAGTTAGCTAGCTGACAGAGCTAGGAGTGAAATTTGTAAGCTTGTCATATATGTGAATTAGTAAGCATGATGTAAGCATATGAATATAGAAAAGGAGAGACATTGCATGAAGAGAGAGTCTTTTTAAGTGGTGACAGGAACTTTAGCTAAGAGAAAAAATTGCTTTTCCTTAAAAATTTTGATACATCACTGTATTTGTGACCACAAACATTATTTTTTAATTGTCTATTTTTATTGAGATGACTTGTTTTATTTAAGGAGAAATGATGATCTGTTGGAAAATAATGTATTTATTGAAAGAAATGTTTATTTATTGGAAAAATGTTTCAAATTGATAGATATAACAGTCTTCTAAAAAGGCTGATAGAATTATAAGCAGAGTTGCATCTCACAGAATTTGACAAGTAAAATGAATCTAACCTGTGGACTCAGTATTTTCATATACCCCTTGTTTTTGTATATCTGAAGTAAGTTATCTTTTCTTTCTAGCTGCCTTTGAGTACCATTTTTCTACTTCTGAATTTTACTGTCAATATTTCAGGGACTCATTTAACATGTTTTCATCAATTGTTATTTTTATTATAATTTTTGCAGAAGAAAATCACATTGCATAATAATTTATTTACAAATAATCTTTTCCATATTTCAACAATATTTTCAAATCCATTTGCTTTAACTCCAACTTTTCTTCAAATTTCATCATTTCTAGTTTATTTTGTTCATCACTTTAAAAATGTTCTTATAAACTCAATTGATACCCAGATCTTCATTAATCTCAAGAGACATATTTTCTTACAGGGAGATGTGAGTCAAGGCAAACTTGAGGCTCCATGGAGATGTTACCTTTTGTAGTCGTAAGTATTATTGTGGTTATCCTGAAATGCGCCTTGTTTTGAAAGTCTGTCAGATTGGGAATTTTCTTGATTGGCTTTAAAATAAACAATGCACTTTCATAGAGGTGTTCCAGGTTCCACAAGCACCAAATGAGCAAATAATAAGAAATGTACACTACTGTCAATGTATGGTGAAAATATACTTCTATGTTTGCTTGGCTGCTTATTTATTTATAACTTGCCCATCTCAGAAAGGATTTAAGGGATCTGGGTCTGGTTGTACGCTACGTTGGAAGAGGGCATTTGAACTTCTCTCAAATGTAATTTATTGGAACCAACTGGAGTAAATATTTCGGATGGGACAAATACTTCACATAGAAAAGATAAAGTAATTTGACTCTTTAGCCTGTAGCAATTTATTTGTTTTCTCAATAAGAATAACCTTCCTTTTTCTTTCTTTTTATCATTCTTCCCTTTTTTTTAAGACAGAAGAATCTAAGAGTGAAAGTTGGAAGCAATAACTTCATATCCAATAAATATTTTAATAAATATTCTCCCTTCAGCCAACTAAAATTTTTTAAAAAGTCCCTCTTACTCCTTAGAATAAGGGAAATGAAGTTTGGTTTTCTTAACTAAACTTTCAGGAGTAAAGTGGGGTACACTTATATATTTTATATGTTAGGGGAAAAATCTTTATTACTCTTGAGAACAAGGGAAATAGAGTTGGCTGAAAAAAGTGAAACTCTCAGGAGTTAGCAAGAACTTTTATTTTACATGCCAAGGGAAGGACTTTTATAAGTTGAAGTATTGCTTCCAACCTCTCCCTTACAGAGCCTTTGTTTGCTTTGTTTGAAAAAGCGTGATCTTTTTGGGGGGTGTCAATGGAGTTAAGGAGACAGACCTTGGTTGAGGTGATGGATTTGTCCTGTGTCAACTTAGCTAAACCAAAACTAGGATTTTCCAGAATTTCCTTCTTTTCCTAGTCCTGTGTTAATATGGACCATATTCTTGTTTTGCATCTTTTGCATGAGACTGGGGAGGAATCAGCAGGCACATTTTGCTTCCTTGCTGACGTAGGAGGCAAGGTGTTATTGCTGCTGTGCACTGTCACTTGTCATTTGGCATTGGCTCGCCTTGTGGCTTCCCCGGCTCCTGCACATCCCCTTCGGCCTGTCTGACTGCTGGGCCAGGTGGAGGATGTGGCTGTTGGAGCCTGGGAGGTACTGAGAGAAGGGTGCCTTTCCGTTCTGGCTTGTTGATTTTTAGAACCTCTTCACAGTTTCGATTACAAAAGAAGTATATAGTTATTATAGAAAAGTTTGAATATACAGAAAAATAATTTTTAAAAATCTGTAATCTCAATGCCTCATCAAACTTGTCTGAATATTTTTGTGTATCTTGTCAATCATATATAGTACAGTTATTTAGTTATATAATACATAAAATATGAGACTATACAAAAAAGTGTACATTTAACATTATATAAAATGAGACTATAAATAGAAGTCTACATACAATATTTTAAAAACAAATTTAGGATTATATTGAATATATGGAGTTCTAATTTGAACTTTTCTCATTGCAATTTATTATTAGCATTTCCCTAATTCCCTAAATACATTTGAGAGAATTTTTTTCTTTTGTCTTTTTGGTGGTTCAAAAAAAATTATTGTTTTGATAATTTCCCAACTTCATTATTTGTAAAGTCAAATAAATTTTTAACATAGTTACCAATTTGAGAAAACTTCTATCAAGGATCTCTTATATGTGAACTGTAAGATTTCAAGGCGTTTCATATTTTCTTTTGCAAGAATTTCTCTTAAATTCTCTTTTCTTTCAAGCGTACAATACATTATCAACTACAGTCACCATGGTGTACATTAGGTCATCAGAGTTTGTTCATCGTAAAAGTGCAGTTTTCTGCCCTTTGCCCAACACTGAGAGTGTGTTTCTCATCATAAAGTGCTTCATCTTTATTTACTCATTCATTTATTGTGTGGATAATCATGGTCTTCCTATTTTTTTCTATTTTAGGTAACACTGCAGTAAGAAACTTTTATATAAAATTTTGTGCAAATCTGTGTTTATGTCTTGAGAATAACTTCCAGGACTTGGGCATTCTGATTTAATGGGCATTTTTAAATGCTCTTCATCCTTAAGACTACATTGCCCTTCAGAGAAGTGTTCCAACCTACCAAATTCAGGAGTTTTGACAGCTCCTTTTCTAGAGCACTGGCCAACGCTAGGTATGATCAATGGTATTTGCTGGAAGTTTGGTATGAGAGAGCTTGCGCTGTGATGGTGGGAACCGTGGGCTCTGGGGCTGGACACTGCGGGCATTTAAATCTCAGCCCTGCAGCCTGCAGGCTCATCTTCTTCTCTTCATGTTTCCTCGTCTGCAAATGGGGACGGTGAAAATAGTACCTACGCACTTAGTAGTTGTGAGGATTAAATTCGGTAGCTCATGTAAAGCACTTAGAACAGGACCTGGCACAAAGCCAACTGCCAAAGAACATGAGCTATTACTTCTATGGAAAATACTCTTTCATTGTGTTATTTTTTTCTTTTTCTTTCACTATTTATTACAGGGCTAACAATTTTTCATATGCTTATTGCTCATTTCTATTTCTTTTGATAGTTGTATTCACATGCCATTTTTCTTTTGTTTTGGTGTTTTGGTGTGTCTTCCTTTTTATGTTGTATGATATTTATGTACAAAAAGGATGCATTTTTATTATGACATGTATTGCATTTTTCCTTAATTTGTCTCTTATTTGTTATATTTTATTGTTTTTGTTGTAAAAGTAACAAGGTAAAAATAAGTCAATCCAGATATGTAAAAACTTGGAAAAAATGATCAGATAGTATACAATCTATACAACTACTTCTTAGAGAGAATACAAAAAATAATTTGATGTGCCTTTTTTGTAGGATTTGTGGCTTCCTTCCTCCCTCCCTCCCTTCTTTTCATTACTTTCCTTTTCTCTCTCTTATGTATGTGCATATTTAAACAAATTGAGGATCATGCCTATTCTTTTAAACAACTTTTATCGAGCAATATATTGTAAATGACTTGCCTTGTTATTATGTGAATAGACTTTTATTATTAATTGTCACAAAGTTCCATTGTGTGACTTCTCATAATTTGTTTAACCTAATGTCTGATCCTCAATTTTTTAAAAATTCCCTTAATAGAATGTTCCTATTTTTGCACTCATGTAAACTAACATTTTGTTCAATATTCCATATTATTTAGCTTGTCTTATTTTTATGTTAATTCTTTACTATAGTGATCTTGTCTTAGTCAACTTGGGCTGCTATAACAAAATATCACAGACTGTGTGGCTTAAACAGACGTTTGTTCCTCATAGTTCTGGAGACTGGGTAGTCAAAGATCAAGGCACAGGCAGATTTGGTTCCTGATTAGTGCCTGCTTCCTGGCTTGCAGATGGCTGCCTTCTCACTGTGTCTTCACATAATGGAGAAAGAGAGAGAGAGAGAAAGAGTGAGCGAGCTCTGGTCCCTCTTCCTCTTCTTATAAGGACACTAATCCAGTTATGGGGGTCCCACCCTCATAACCTCCTCTAAACCCAATTACCTCCCAATTACCTCCCAAAGGCCCCATCTTCAAATACCATCACTTTGGGGTTCAGGGTATGAACATATGAATTTTGAGGGAACACAGTCTATAACAGCCCTAGATCAAAGGCTATATACTTTTTATTTTATTTTATTTTTGAGAAAGGGTCTCACTCTGTCACCCAGGCTAGAGTGCAGTGCCATGGTCATAGCTCACTGCAACCTAGAACTGCTGGGCTCAAGTGATCCTGCCTCAGCCTCCTGAGTAACTGGGACAACAGGCGTGTATCACAACACCAGGCTAAAGACACGGTTTCGAATGACTGCCAGAAAAATTGTAGCATTTACACTGTCATCAGTGATATATAGGAGTACCCATTCCTGGGGCTCTCAAGAGCTTGGAGTTTTATAAATCCCTTGATAGATAACTTTCATGTGGAGTCTTTCAGAGGATCCTCTTGGAAGGCTCCTGCAGGGACTAAGATGTGGGTTCTCAGAACACTAAGATGAGGAAGCTGGACTTTGAACCAAAGCTCCCCTATCAGCTGTGACAGCTTGATTTTCTTTTATCTTATTTATGGGGCAATCATATACATGCCCTTGAAAAAGGGCTTTTTCTTTTTTTTGTTTTTCTTTTTTTTTAGCTAACAAAAATTAAGAATTTTGTGTAAATTGGTGCTGATTTGATAGTGAAAAATCTCCTCACAGATCTTTTTATTTTCTTTTCTTGATTAGTGATGAGGCAAAATACTTTATTAGACATTATCATTCTTCTTCTTTTGTGAACTGCATATTTATCTCCTGAACTCAATTTTACTTTGTATTGTTTGCATTTATTTAATGGTAAGAACTCTTTTATATCAATGATATTAACACTTTGATTGACAGGATGTGGCAAAATAAGTTAAAATATTCATTATAGGAGAATTAATGTAATATGTGGCAAAATACATAATAGACTGTTGTATTATAAACTACAATTGAATTTGAAAGTGACTTGTAAACAGTTTGGCAAAGAACATACAGACATAAATACTTGGAGGGCTTAAGGTTTGTGCTGGAATTATCCTGGTCGGTAAGATAAGGAGAAAGAATAATTGGCTGACAGAAAAGAGATAAAGATTAAGACTCATCTAAGTTTACAGATAAGCAAAGGACATAGTAGGATTTCAGTTAAGTGGGAACAAGCTTCCACAGGATTAAATTGGGAAACCTGGTCACTAAATCTCATCCTCCTGGTGAGGTAGTGATATGCAAATGAAGTAAACATCAAGTACATTTACATAGCTCTACCGTGAGGAGGCGTTGCAAGGGATTTTGTGGAGAAAAATAGTTGAGGTTGAAAATAAAAGGTACTGTGCTAAGGTATATAATTGAGAGTTTTTCAAACTTTCTTAAGGTCTTGGTTAATAGATACAAAAATTAAAATATTTTAATAAATGATTTGTGTATCCAAGCTACCTTTCCTGTTCTACTTGGTGGACTTAGCTACATGGGAGCAAATCCTAGGACTAGGGCTACCCTTTTTGTGACTAGGGGTCTTGGACTGTTGGCAAGGGTAGAAGCCTATTGTCCCAGGTGCCCATCATGGCCTTGCTGCCACCAAGAAGAACTGAACACCTTGAAATGGCGATAGATAAACAAGGAAGTTAACAATATATTGCAAGAACTTACTTTTTCCAATTGGTCATTTTTTGAAATTTTTGTAGTTTGGTTGCTATTTCTTATTTATTTGATTGCTGTTGCATTTCAGTCATACAGAATTGCATGTGTGGCCAAAAATTTTCATGATGTCTTTCTTTAGGATGCCTTTTCTTGGTCGTTTTCCCATTTTATGATCATTTAAATATTAGCCTGTAGTTATCTCTAATACTTTTATTTTTTTTTACTCTTTGAAATCTTTAATAAATCTGAAAATTATTTTTATACGGCTGTAACAGAAATGGTAATTTTATTTTTCCTGATGTATATCAAGTGGTCAATAGCATTTTAAATACCATTCTTCATTCACAAATTTGAAATGCCATATTTATCATAAATTCACATACACATATACTTTTTCTGTTCTTGTTCTCTGTTCCTTTGATTTTTTTTTTCTTTTGTGTTTTCTTAGGGCACTAGAATAAAGAAGAATCCCTGCTTCAATACTTTAGTTGTGGAATCAAAGAAAAAAACATTTTTTTTCAATGCACCTGGTGCTTCAACACAGCCTACCATGCTCTCTCTTACATACTGGGGTCTCAAATAAACCCAGACCTTTATCACAGTATATAGTGGCCTAAGGCTGAGGTTCTCAAGTACTAGTGAAGCCTAAGAATCATTTTGGGTGCATGTAATAGATGCAGATTCTCAACTGAATTGCCAGAATTTTTATCCAATTAGTTTCCCAGGACAATGAGATCCCAAGACCTGCACTTTTAGCAAGTATCCAAGTGGTTTTTCAGGGAACCAAGCCTTAAGAAACAATTTCTTGAGCTAAAGTTTGGCTGGTTTTTATAAATTCAAAATCTAGTATGAAAAAAGGAAATATTTGACTTTATTCTTGAAACTGCTTGATTTTACAGCTGAGATGATTTATTCTGTTCAAAATATTTTGTTTTGATATAAGGTGTATAGTGAATTGTCATTCTAAACATAAAATTATCTCCAAGTTTGCACACAAGCTCTCTTGCATCTCTACCAAAAATGCTAAGGTCAGGCCTACCAATTTAGGTACATAGCTTAAGGAGTGATCAAAAAGAACTAAAATACATAATCTAACATCTTCTAATAGTTATCTGTGAATACTTGTAAGAAAAACATATATGATCTATCTTATGGGATGAATTTTAGAGCATCTGGGTAGAAGTTCAAAAAAAAACACTGGTTTTGTTTTTTATTGTGTCCCAATTTAAAAGTCAGCTTGGTGTGAGGAAGTGGTGTCCATAAAAATGTTAAGTTTTGAGAAAATACAATAAAGGGACAATATATTGTACTTAAATCTACACATAAGCTGTAATTATGACCATCTGGGAAGGTACAGTTGATGGAGAATTTACTTTTTAAAAAGAAGGAATTGAAATCCCAAGAAAGAAAACAGAAATTCATAATGAGAGAGGAGTGAGGAGAGAGAGAGGGAGGAAGGGAGGGAGAGAGAAAGACATGAGAGAGCTCACAGGAGATAAGAGAGCACACTGGGCGCAGGGTAGCTAGAGAATATTTTCATCATTAAATGAAAGGGCAGCAATGAAAACTGTAACATATGCTATTGTCAAAGAGAAATTGCACTGGGCAGAGTTAAACAGGCAAGGATGACTTTATTCAAGACTATTGCAATAGGGGAGAGAGACTGAACTCAATTCCCTTGAAACAAAAGACAGGAAAGTTTTTAAGTGCTGGGTGAGCTAGTGGAAAGGTACTAGACAACCTTAGGAGAGTGGTTGAGCAACCCCCTCTCTGTTTGCCAATTGACACTTATTATTGAGGTTTGACTTTTACACAGAGGCTGGGAGATAGTGGCACTACATTCTTTGTGATTGCATTCTAAAGAGATGGCTCTAAGTTTCTTGTAAAGACATTCCTGGGTTGTAAAATTGTCAAGAGACTGGGAGTAGATTTACATCTCAAAGAGAGAAAAGATTTACAATGGCAAGTTTTCTAAAGTAAATGCTCCTAGAAAAGGAAGTCAGGGGTCTGTAGTCAGGAAGAAACCTCTCTAAAGTTTAGTCAAACAGAGAGGAATACTGAGGCCTTCTTGGTCACTATCCTTTGATTAGTTCTATCAGCCTAGTCTGGATGGCCTGGTAGTTAGTGGTGAAAACAGACAGAAAACATGAAAATCAGCAGAGACTAAATATCTACTCAAAGTACAGCAAATCTCAGCATTGGTGGCAAGGAAGCCTTTTACATAAAGTTACAGAGATGAGGAAAGGGAATCTTCTGTGTCTTTGAAGATGAACATTTGAGTTAAAGAAAAAAACGCCACCAAGTTTGTAAACAGTTGAAATTATACAGATAATTAACATATTTTAAAAGGCAAAGAATGTTATCAAAATCCAAAATTTGCAACTGACAAATTTTGCAGTTGACATTCTCTGACTCTCAGAGAAGTTAACCTCCATTTATTTATTCATCTATATTTCATTACTCTAGGGATTTATTTTTAATGATTGTGAACTAAAATAAAATCTTAATCCCCCCAGTTGACTGAATGGACACCCCCTCTTGGCCAAGAGACCCCAGAAATACCCCAAAGCTGAGCTGCTGGCCATGAGAAGGGAGGTCAGACATGCCTCATCATGCCCCGCTCCCTTTTTGGAGATATCCTTCCTGACTCATTAAAAGGCGTAAGGCTATACACGACAAAGCTTAGACCACATATGCAGGTAATCAATTTACTTAATAGATCACGTGAGTCTGGGTGTATGTCTGGTGGCTTGTCTCTGATTAACATACTTCCTTATCTTAACTTAAAACATTTCAAGCCTTTAGACAAAGCTTCATTTCTTTAACCAATTATAAATCAAAGAATCTTTATACCTGCCTATAACCTGTAATGCTCCACATTGAGATGTCCCGCCCTTTCGGGCCAAACCAATGTATGCCTTCCATGTATTGATTTATGACTTTACCTGTAATTCCTATCTCCCTGAAATGTATAAAGCCAAACTGTTACCCAACCATGGTGAGACCACTTGCTCAAGGCTTCTTCAGTGTGGCTCTCTGGGCCATGGTAACATATATTTGGCTCAGAACAAACTTCTTTAAATTATTTTACAGAGTTTATTTTACAGGTTCTTTTCTGTTGACATGATCATACATCAGATATTATATTTAAATTAATTAATTAATTAAGGAAGCCATAAGATGTTATGATCAGTTCAAAAGAAAATTCAAACAATTTACTGATATATTGGCGAAAAAAAGTGAAAATAAATTTACAAGTAGATACAATCCTGTTGAATATCCACAGGGACATAATGAAGAACATTCCATAGGATAACATTCAACATTTATTTGCAATATATGGACAAGTTTGCATTATTAAAAGTTTTCCACAAATAACAGAGTTATAAAATAGCTCAAAGGCAATACAAGAGTGGGTCTATATAAAGTCTAGCATATAGATATGCTAGATAAATTGAAAAACCCTATAGAGGAGGGAGGATGATAATCCAAACCTTAAATTAATATAGTTGTTATAAATAACAAGTAAGACAAATATAAAACAAAATAGGTACATAGTTCTCCTTACTAATAAAGGTGATAGTTTTCTTGGTGATACCAAAAGAAAAACAGGCTTTGTACATGTATTATTTATTTTGCACTTTGCCACATATTTTGCTCAAATCACATTGTGGTTTGAGCTTCTTTGCAACCAGCATCAAACCTTCTTTGCTGCCTTATCTGCCATTCTTTGGTGCCAGGTGCTGTGTACACACTACTGTATTTGAGCTTTCATTGTGTAGTCCATGCCCTCCTCCCTCCCTAGTCTTCCCACCCCATATCTTCTTTATAATACAATATTTTCTTGGAAATTTCTATTTTTAACTTCTTATGCAGACCTTGAAATATCCTTAATGCTTAATTATCTATGCATTTTAAATAAGTATTGTGATAAGCAACTATATGATTGGCAATTGCCTCAAATTCAAATCAGAAAAATAGTTTTTTTTCTATAGAGTTATGTTCTATTGGGATGGGAAAAAAGTTCCTTAATTCAGTATAGGTGACATTTCTTGAATAGCTTTTATATTTATATTTAAAAAAAACTTTCAGTGCTGTGGAAAGAATAATAATTACTGTAGAATATTTGTATATTCACTTGACAATAAACACCTATTTTTATTAACACTAACCTTGATATCTCTTTCAGTGATTTAGCAAAGGATTCAATGCTTGATTATGGAACAAGGGAAGTATATCTTAAATACTTCTCAGGGTTACTTAAGAAATACACAAATAAACTAGTGAGAGAATTTATTTATGTTGAAATAAGTACAATGCTTAGAGAACTATGACACTTAATAAATGTATCTTTCTAAAAGTTTCTTTCTTCTTTGCTCTAGTTGCCTCTATTTTCTTTTATCTTTATTTTTTCTACTTAAAAATCATTTTTAAAAATAATAATAATAATACATGTTTATTATAGCAACATAAGCAATGAAGAAAAAAGTCTCCTTTATTTTTATCAGTTAGGCATGCTTGGAAATGCAAATAGAAAACCTTACTGCTATGATTTAAATGTGTCCCCTCCAATATTTATGTGTTGGAACGTTAATCCATAATGCAACAGTGTTGGGAGGGAGCGCATTTTGGGAGGTGTTGAGATCATGAGGGCTCTGACCTTATGAATGGATTAATGCCTCTGTGAAAAGGGCTTTTGGGAGTGGGTTTGCCCTCTCGACTGCTCTTCTGCTGTGCGAGGACACAGAATTCATCTCTCTCTTGTCCTTCCACCTTCTGCCATGTGAGGATGCAGCAAGAAGGCCCACACCAGATGCTGGTACCTTGGTCTTGGACTTCCAGCCTCTAGAACTCTGAGAGAATAAATCTCTATTCTTTATGAAATACCCAGTCTCAGGTATTCTGTTAGAGCAACACAAAATGAACTAAGACACGTACTAATAGTGATAAATAGGAGTTTATTTTTCTCATATGCCCAGAAGCTTTCAGGTCAGCAGTGGCCAGCCTCGATCACATCTCTATTGCAGAGGCAATTCTTTTGGCATGTTTCTTATGGTTACAATATGATTGCTGAAGTTCCAAGAATCATATTTGAGTTTAAGGCAGAAAAGGAGGAGGAAAGGCAGAGCCAGCTGTCCCCGTTTCTTTCACACTGAAGCCAAAAGATTTCTCAGAATTTCCCTAGAAGGCTTTCCCGTTGCCTCATTGACAAGAATTTGATTACATGGACATGCCTAGTTGCAGGCTGGCTTGGTATGTTAACATCTGACTTTCCAGCTACTAGAGTGGGAGGAAGGGACACAGCGGGGTGGGGAATGGCTTTTGGGAGGCCTTCCCTTCTTTCAGTCCTACTTCCCTGGTGTTAACTCTTCGGTGTGCAGCCCTCTGTGTGTGTGTATATATACACATACACACACACAAAGACATGCACTTCTATGCACATATGTTACATTTTACTAATAATAAAAATAGAGCAATATATGACACATTACTCGGCCCCTTTTTTCCCTACGTATTGCCTTCTCTATATAATATAAAGATCTTCATATGTATATATGACATATGTTAGATTAACAAATATAATGTGGTTTGTGGAGTATAATATATAAAAGTATATATATGAAGGATTCCCAAGTCTGTCTCTTGGAACATATATACATATACACTACATATATATGTAGGCATATGTAAAATATATATATTTGAGCACATATATGTGGAACAGCGAATATTTGTTTTTATATATGTGTTTTATGTATGTGTATACATATATGTATGTGTATCTGTACATACATATATACCTTAGTAGATTCATTCAGATGTGCTCTTTTCTTCTGTGCTCAATTTCTTTTTTTTTAATTTCAAAATATTAATTAAGGGGGTACAAGTGTTTTTTTTTTACATGGATGCTTTGCATAATGCTTAAATCAGGGCTTATGGTGTGCCCATCACTAGAATAGTGTTCATTGTACCCAATGGGTTAAGTTTTTATCCCACACCCACCCTCCTGCCCTCCCCCCCTTCTTGGTTTCTTATGTCCTTTATATTGCTTTGTGCCCGTGTATACCCATCTATTAACTTGCACTTATTAATGAGAACATAAGGTGTTTGCTTTTCCATTCCTGAGATACTACACTAAGGATAATGGTCCCCAGCTCACTCCATGTTGCTGCAGAAGACATTATTTCATTCCTTTTTATGGCTGAACAGTGCTCCATGATTATATATATACACACCATGTTTTCTTTATCCACTCATCAGTGGATGGGCACTTAGGTTGATTCCATATCTTTGCTATTGTGAATTGTGCTGCGATAAACATTGGAGTGCAGGGATCTTTTTTTGTAAAATGACTTCCTTTCCTTTGGGTAGATACCCAGTAGTGGGATTACTGGATCAAATGGTAGGTCTAGTTTTAGTTTATTGAGGAATCGCCATACTGATTTCCATAGGAGTTGTACAAGTTTACATTTCCACCAACAGTGTATAAGCGTTCCTTTTCACTGCAACTGCACCAGCATATATTGTTTTTTGACATTTTGTTAATGACCATTGGGGAATCTCCATGCTGTTTTTCACAGAGGTTGTACTAATTTGCAGTCCCACCAACAGTGTTTAAGTGTTCCTTTTTCTCTGCTTCCATGACAGCATCTGTTGTTTTGTGACTTTTTAATAGTGGCCATTCTGATAGGGGTAAAGTGTAATCTCATTTTGGTTTTAATTTGCATTTCCCTGATAATTAATGATGTTGAGCATTTTTTCATGTTTGCTGGCCATTTATCTTCTTTGAAGAAGAGTCTGTTCATGTCTTTTGCCCATTTTTTGATGAGATTATTTGTTTTTCTCTTGCTAATTTATTTGAGTTCTTTGTGGATTCTGGATATTTGCCCTTTATATGATATAGTCTGTGAATATTTTCTCCCATTCTGTAGGTTGTCTATTTACTCTGTTGATTATTTCCTTTGCTGTGCAGAAGCTTTTTGGTTTAATTAAATCCCGTTTATTTATTTTTGTTGTTGTTGTATTTGCTTTTGGGGTCTTACCCATAAATTCTTTGCCTACGCCAATGCCGAGACGAGTTTTTCCTGTGTTTTCTTCTAGAATTTTTATGGTTTCATGTCTTATATATAAGTGTTTAATCAATCTTGAGTTAGTATTTGTATATGGTGAGAGATAGGGATCCAGTTTCATTCTTCTGCATGTGCTATCTAGTTTTCCCAATACTATTTATTGAACAGGGCTACCTTTCCCCAGTGTATGTTGTTATCTGCTTTGGCAGAGGTCAGTTGGTTATAGGTAGATGGTTTTATTTCTGGGTTCTCTATCCTCTTCCATTGGTCTATGTGAGAAGACATAAATATTATTACTTTTAAAAGACACTAAAAAGGTTGTAGCAAGTTACACATCCATGAGCACATTATGCAATTTTCTGTTTCTCCACATTTTTGTCAAGCTTTGAATAATAGTGATATTTTAATGATTGGCAATCTGATAAGGTACATCAACATATTTATTATATGTATTTATAAATGGTGAAACCACATCTCAGGGAGCTTAACTGAGAAGCCCAAGGTCATAAATTCCTTTGGTTTGGGAAATTTGTTTTGTTTTGTTTCATTTTTGAATACTGGTCCATTCTGTTTCTGAACAAGTGCATGTTAACATCAGCTACCTATGATTTTTTTAAAGTCTAAATCCTTTTCTTTATCCACACTTTTTCTTCAATAAAGAACCATAATTTATTTCATTTCCTCTTTATCCAAGAGCAGTGTTCTTTAGGACTCTACTTCTTCCTTCACTGAAATTATCTTTTCCATAATAGGTGTAAATTCTTGCCCTAATTTTGGTATTTGAGAAAGACTCTTTGGATATACATTCCAGCTATGACTCAACTTACAATGCTGCTATTCTGTGTGCACAAAATAAATGACTCAATCACTTCTGATTAGGTAAATATGGTCTCTGATACTCCTTTGTGGTATTACAATGTTTGAGTAAGTATCTTCTACCCTTGAGAGGTACACTTGCTAGGTATTTATAGATTAAAACAGCCTTATGTTGATAGAGTAAGTGATGGAATAAATAGGCTGAAAGAGTATTGTTTTCATGGTTCTCCACACCTGGCACAAATAGGTTTTAAGATCTTATGTCGAGTTGCTGGTTTGTGTGCAGAGATTTTGGTACACACATGGTTTCTCCATGGACTGGTATCTCGAAGACTGATCCTTCTCTTGCTGCTTTTTGTAGGTACAAAGTCACTTAATTTAGTTCACCTGAGATTTTTTTTCTTGCTCATATTATGTTTCAAAGTTAGTTCTGTGCATGCATGCTTTAAGTGTAATTTTCTGATATATACTATTTTTTGTGAAAAAAACTATTTATATAAATGTCAAACAACAAATTATTGTAGAAATAACCACCTAAACTTAAGAGCACTTTACTTTGCCTGAATCCCTTTAGCTCCTCTATCATCTGCAGGTCTGGAAAAACTATACCTGTGAGGCCATAAAGATTTCACTTTGAAGTTGCTCTATCCCCATTTCTCTAGTACCACAATGTTTCGTCAATAGCTTACTCAAGTGGGGGTTAAATAACTGGTAAGTTTTATGAGAGGCAAAATGCAGTAAAAGTTGTTTTTAGAATCTGGCTTATTATACCGTACATTATTATATTATTACAAGTTTAAATATGTATAAGAATATAAGTGTTTTGCATACAAAAATAGATTTAAGCATTTTAGAATTTAAAATTCTTAAGTTATTGATATACTGTTTCTCTTCACTCTATAAGGAAATAAATTGAATTTATAATAAACACATTTAAGCATACCCTGTGTTTATATAAGTTTACATAATAATTTATGTGTACAATTTTAAAGCAACTTTTGATAATAGGGAATATGTTTCATGTTCAAAAGTACAGCATGGAAAAATCAATATCCAATTTTATTTTCAAAGTGATACATGAAAAAGAGTTTCCTGATTTATGGAATTAAAAAATTCCAAGTTACATTAAAATCTTCAAGTCTAATGATCTCCATCCAGAGAAGAATTTTTTCTAGAGTATTTCATTTCTTGCTTGATTATTTTTAGAGATCGTCTTTATATAGCAGCTGATTCCAATCTCAAGAAGTTAAAAGTGTTAAAAAATTTACTCTGTCAAAGTCTGCTTTACTGTAATTTCCACACATTGGTCCAAATTCTATTCCCTGGAGGCATATGGGATACATTTTATCTTCTTCCACATGACAGTCCTTGAAATATTTGTGAATGGTTCTCCCCATACAACACTTCTGCTGCAGCTAAACATTTCACTTAATTAAACTTTTCCTCATGTAACGAGTTGTCTACCTCTTTAATCATGGTTACCCATCTCCGCACAAAAGCTTTTTTTTGTTTTAATATTATGACTAAAATTCGTAAGTGATGTTACTGATTTTCCTCACAGAATGTGGAAACAGCCACAGTGTAGTTAATGAGTTTAGGAGTGACCTGAGAACAACACGTCAGATGATCTCTTATCAGAGAGAATATTCCAGACTAATAGCTCTCTTCATCAGAACACTCTATTTCTATTAATTTTGCCTAAGTTTGTGTCAGCTTTTAGAAAATCCACAGTAGAATGGATGTTAATATTGAGTGTTCAACTGTCGAAAAGCTAATCATTAATTTTAATAACAGGTAAAAACTATACAAGTTTAATAATCATGTTCAAAATTTCAATTTATTTTCTAGATAGAAAAGCTAGGAATTTATATTAGCCATAAATGCGTATGTAGAATTACTATATTTTTAAATCAGACAACCACCATTATTTCCATTTAAGTAATTTTATTTTTAATTTAAGTAGAGAATGTATCCTGTTCTTCATTCTTGAATCTATTCATTCAAGAATAGATTCATTTGGCATATATTTAGTGAGCCTCTGTGGGTCAGACACTTTGGCTGATACTGAGAATATAATTGTGAACAAAAATATTGTCTTTGCTTTCATGAAACTTATATTTTAGGGTATGTATGAGAAGACTGACATTAACTAAGATAATTATTGATTGTCTTAAGTACTGTGCAAGAAATAGAAAATGTGAGGTGACTCTTAGTTATTCTAATATATAGCCAGGGCTGAGTACTGCTATACTAGGCTAACAGAGAGGTAGTTTATACTTTGTTATGATAATTAAGATCAATTAAAAAAGAAATAATACTAATTATGCAAGGAGGTATGGCAAATTAATGTTAACATTTTGTTTACTTTAAGATTTTACATTTGTAAACTTTTGAGATGGGCACAAACCCTGTGTGTTTTTTTAATGAACATTTTTTAAGTTTATGTGATATGGCAATTAGGTTTATTCAAGTAAATCAGATGGCAGGGAGAATTACTTGTACCCTATCACTCATATTTTGCATAGCACTGAAATTATCATTCAAAACCTAAGTACACTTTTCTCCTTTAAAACTCACTGGTGGTGACATCACCAGGAATGGAGAAATAAGGACTTCCAAAAATCCTCTCCTCCATAAAAACAATGAGAATACTGGCAAAAGTATCTTAGTCAATGTTTTACAGAACTATGGAAATTAACCAAAGCCTTGCAAGAATCTGGCCAGAACATGTGTTAGGCTATAAAACAAGTCTCAAAATAATTAACCATATTGAAGTCATGCAAAATATGTTCTCTGACCACATGGAACGAAATTAGAGATTAATAACAGAAGGAAACTTGGTAAATTCACAAATATGTGGAAATCAAACAGCACACTCTTAAAAAACTAATGGGTTAAAGAAGAAATCAACAAGAGAAATTAGAAAGTACTTAGTGATGAATGAAAACAAAACCATTACATATTGAAGTGTATGGACTGCCGAAAGCAGTGCTTAGAGGAAACCTTGTAACTGTAAATACCTATATTAACAAGAAGAAAGATTATCAGTTAATACCCTCACCTTCTACCCTCAGACACTAGAATAAGGAGAACAATTTTTGGAGTGATGAAATGTTCTGAGTAATGGTGTTGGTTGCACAACTTTGTGAGTATATGAAAAGCCACCAAATTGTGCATTTTAAAATGGTGGCTGTTATATATATATTAATTGTATCTACATAAAAAACATTGTTTTAGAAAAATAAACTCATTGGATACTTCCCATTGCTTTTAGAGTTAACTCAACTCCCCACCATGACTGAAAGAGTCCTCTTTAAAATCTATCTACCTCTGCAATCCAGGTGTCCACTTCCTGTTTTCTTTTTACATTAAACTCATAACACTCTTATTGCCTCAGGCTCTTCCTACTTCCTTTGTCAAGAAAGCACTTTCCAACTCCTGATGTGGCTGGTTCTTTCTCACCATTCAAGCCTCTGCTTAGAGTACCACCTCCTCAGAAAAGCTTTTCCTGCACCTTATTTAAGGAGCTGCCACCCACCCATCCCGTGGACCTGAGACTCACTGAGCTGAAGAGTGGTACTTTAATTGGGTTCCTTACAGCAGATTTATACTGTCTGTAGTTGTTTAGCAGTTTAGCTGGTTTTAGTTGGGTTCTGCTGTTGTTAATTTTTTCCTAGGTCACTGCAACATCCCCCAAGGCTGAGTAAAGCAGATTGTGGGAATGAAAAAAGAGGGGCAGAGGGAAGTGGCATTGCAAACAAAAGGACTGAATTAACACAGCCACTGAGTTGATGAGGCTAGAAGGTGTGTTTTCAAGCTGAGTGACCATACATAGTGATGACATTAAGGGCATCTTGGAGGAAGGGCACATGTAGGGGATGGGACCTTGTTCACTTAAATGTGCTGATGAGACATCCAGGTGGAGATTTTTAGCGGCTCCTAATCCACCCCATTTTTCAGGTTAGGACCAGATATGGAAGTAAAATTTTTCTACATAGTATTTTTAAAATAAGTTTTAAGTCACTTAGTATTGCTTGATTTAAAGAGATTTATTCTTAGTTTTAAGAGTAGCAATGTGTTTAATGTATTTTAAATGATACTGAAGATTCCATTTCTTGCTTCTTTTTTGCTTTAATGCCTCGTGTGAATTCCTTGTAAAAAATGTTGAAGTAAGATGAGTTCATCCACATCAGTTTTAATAGTATCTATTTCCTAAAATAGAAAATTTTCTTAAATAATGTGATCTTCCTGTAAATTTTGAATGCAATGAGAAAAGAACACCAACAATTTGTGTAAAATATCACCCTATTCTTTTAATTTAAAATGTTCTCAACTATTTTCTTTCAATCATTTCTAAATAATATGCTCATAGGAATTGTAATTAGATATGTTTGTCTTCAAGCCAAGATTTTACTTTAATTGCAATGTTGCCTTGTATCTAGCACATACAATTTAAATATATTCATTAGAAGAAAGCAGTCTTTCCTTTCTATTGAAACAAATGTAGGTCAGGTTCAAAGACTTCTCCATGATACAATTATTCAAATATGATTTTTCAGTCAAGGTACCACAGCAGTCCTTTTTCACTGAAGTGATAATATCTGGATATCTCTATTTTCTATATTGGTTCCTGCCAATAAGAGTTCTCGTTTTTCTTTACTTCAATCTTATGATTTGTAAACTCTCTCCAAAAGACCACATAGCCATCCCAGAAAACCTCTCTCTGAAAGAGCTAAACTGCTGGAGCCCAAATTCTGGCTCTACCACTTACTAGATGTTCCCTTCAGTAAATTGTTTAACTCCTTGTGCCTTAGTTTCCTCATCTGTAAAATGAGGTTAATTGTGCTTATTTCAAAAAGCTGTTATAAAGATTACATTAGTTAATCTTTTAAGATTCTTGGGCAATACCTGGCCCGTAATAATGATCTTGGATGTGAGACAAACACTTTAGTATTGACACTTAGTGCTCTACTGGGAATATAATTATGTTGACTAGATACAAGTTTACTTCCTGATACAAGGCTCAAGGTAATATTCCCCAAATTGGGATATCTAGATTGTTAAGCTAATGACAGTTGCTATCTGGTTTCTCTATTCAGCCTAATGTCACAACTCAAGGAACTAGAAAAATAAGAACAAACTAAAACCAAAGCTAGCAGAAAACAAGAAATAACAAAGATCAGAGCAGAACTAAACAAAATTGAGACAAAAAATACAAAATACAATAGATCAATGAAATGTAAAGTTGTTTCTTTGAAAAGATAAACCATATTGATAGACCACTAGCTAGATTAACTAAAAAAGAGAGAACATTCCCCAAATGCCCAATCAGAAATGAAAAAGGATATATGATAATGCAACTCATATAACAGAAATACAAAGATCATCTTAGATTACTCTAAACACCTCTGTGCACAAAAACTAAAATATCTAGAGGAAATCAATAAATTCCTGGAAACATATGACCCCCGAGTTTGAATCAGTAAGAAGTAGAAATCCTGCACAGACCAATAATGAGTAGTGAGATTGAATCAGCGATAAAAATTCTCCCTCCCCAAAAAGCTCAGAACCAGATGGATTCACAGCTGAATTCTGCCAGATGTTCAAAGAACTGATACTAATTCTACTGAAACTGTTCCAAAAGATTCATTCAATGAAGCCAACATCACCCTGATCCCAAAGCCAAGAAAGGACACAACAAAAAAGGAAATTACAGATCAATATCCCTGATGAACACAGAAACAAAAATCCTCAAGAAAATTTTAGAAAGCCAAATCCAATAGTACATTAGAAAGATAATTCATCACAATCAATTGGGTTTCATCCCAGGGATGCAAAGACGGTTCAACATACACAAGTTGATAAATGTGATTCACCACATAAACAGAATTTTTAAAAAACCCATATGATCATTTCAATAGATGTAGAAAAAGCATTCTTTAAAATCCAGCACCCCTTCATCATAAAGCCCTTAACAAACTAGGCATAGAAGGAACATACCTCAAATTAATAAAACCCACATATGGCAAATCCACAGCCAACATCATACTGAATAGGAAAAAGTTGAAAGATTCCCTCTACATACTGGAACAAGACAAGGATACCCACTTTCACCACTTCTATTCAGTATAATATTGAAGGTTCCAGGTAGAGCAATAATGCAAAAGAAAGAAAGAAAGAAAGGACATCCTAATTGGAAAAGAGGAAGTAAAACTATCTCTATTTGCTGATGATATGATCTTATACCTAGAAAATGCTAAAGACTCCTCCAAAAGAGAAGATTTGATAAATGAATTCAGTGAAGTCTCAGGTTACAAAATCAACGTACTTACAAAATCAACATATACAAATCAGTAGCACTGCTGTACACCAATAACAACCAGGCTGAGAATCAAATAAAAAACTCAATCTCATTTACAATAGCTGCAAAAAAAAAAAAAAATCTAGGGGTATACTTAAACAAGTAGGTGAGAGATCTCTGCAAGGAGAACTAAAAAACACTGACAAAAGAAACTGTAGATGACACAAACAAATGGAAAAACATCTCCATGCTCATGGAGTGGAAGAATCATATTGTGAAAATGACCATATTGCCCAAAGCAATCTACTGAGTCAATGTAATTCCTATTAAAATACTAATGTCATTATTCACAGAATTAGAAAAAACAATCCTAAAATTCATATGGAACGAAAAAAGAGCCCAAATTGCCAAAGTAATCCTAAGCAAAAATAAAAAAAATTTAGGTATCATATTACCCAACTTCAAATTATTCTCCAAGGTGATAGTAACCAAAAGAGCATGGTACTGATATAAAAGTGGACATATAGATCAATGGAACAGAATAGAGAACCCAGAAATAAAGTCAAATACCTACAAACAATTGATCTCTGACAAAGCAGACAAAAATACACTGGAGAAAGGACACCCTATTCAATAAAAGGTGCTGAAAAAATTAGATAGCCACATGCAGAAGAATGAAACTGGATCCCTATCTTTTACCATATGCAAAAATTAACTCAAGATGGATTAAAATCTTAAATGTAAGACCTGAAGCAGTAAAAATTCTAGAAGAAAACCTAGGAAAAACTCTTCTAGACATTGGCCTAGGGAAGAATTCATGACTAAGACACCAAAAGCAAATGCCACAAAAATAAACATAAATAAATGGGACTTAAACTAAAAAGCTTCTGTAAAGCAAAGAAAAAAAATCAACAGAGTAAATAGACAAATTACAGGATGGAAAAAAATATTTGCAAACTATACATCTGACAAAGGACTGAATATCGGAATATACAAGAAACTCAAACAAATCAGGAAGAAAACAACAAATGATCCCATTAAAAAGTAGGCTAATGACATGAATAGACATTTTTTAAAAGAAGTTATTCAAATGGCTGAAAAACATCTGAAAAATGCTTAATATCACTAATCATCAGAGAAATGAAAATTAAAGCCAGAATGAGATACCACCTTATCTCATTATTAAAAGTCAAAGCAGAATAGATGCTGGCATAGATTCAGTGAAGGGAATGCTTATACACTGTTGGTGAAAATGTAAATTAGTACAACCTCTCTGGAAAACAGTATGGAGATTTCTGAAGGAACTAAAAGTAGATCTACCATTTGATCCAGAAATCCCACTACTGGGTAACTGCACAAAGGGGAAGAAGTTGTTATATCAAAAAAACACCTGCATTCATATGTTTATCACAGCACAATTCACAATTGCAAAGATATGGAACCAATCTAAGTGCCTATCAACCGAGGTATGGATAAAGAAAATATACACCATGGAATACTACTCAACCATAAAAAACAATGAAATAATGTCTTTTGCAGCAACTTGGATGGAACCAGAGGCCATTATCTATAGTGAAATAACACAGGAATGGAAAACCAAATACTGCATGTTCTCACTTAGAAGTGAGGGCTAAGCTATGTGTATTCAGTGAAATACAGATTGGTGCAATGGCCATTTGAGACTCAGAAGGGTGGAAGATGGGAGGGGGTTGAGGGAAAAAAAACTATTAATACCTATTGGGTGCAATGTACACTATTCTGCTGATGGGTACACTAAAAATCCAGACATCACCACTATACGATTCATCCATGTAACCAAAAACCACTTGTATCCCTAACTCTATTGAAATTAAAAAAATTTAAAAGCCCTAAAAGTATAATCCTTTTCTTAAAGGAAGTGTCACAAAAAAAATAAAGGCTTACTTTCTATGAATTTCATGTTAATATCAATAATTATAGAAGCCCTCTTATCCATGAGGGATATGTCCCAAGATGCCAGTGGATGCCTGAAACCCTGGATGATAACAAACCCTCTATATACTATGATTTTTCTGATACATACATACCTATAATACAGTTTAACATAGAAATTTGAGATTAGCAACAATAAATAGTAATAAAATAGAACAATTAAACAATATAGTGTAATAAAAGTTATGTGAATGTGGTCTTGCTGTAAAAGTATCTCATTGTACTGTACCGCAGGTAGCTGAAACCATGCAAGGAGAAACCACAGTTAAGGGAGAGTTACTGCATTTTTAAAAGTTTTTCAATGAATGATGAAATCCTTATGCTGTCAAAAGTCTGAAGAAGCAGGACCGTTTACTCTCTGTTTTTAGAAACTGACATTAACGATGTTTAGATTCCTTAGATAGTTTATGGATGGCATTTGATAAAACTATGTAACATTTCAAATGTGACTAACCCTCGATCCATTAATTCTACTTCTAGGTATTTTAATTAATATATGTGTAGAGATGTTCACTATAGCATTTTTTTTAACAATAAGAGACAGTCACTTAAAGCTGATATATCCAAACAACAGAAGAGCATACAGCTATTGGAAAGTAAGCATAATTTTATATATACTGACACAGAAATGCATTCATAATATATTAAAGCAGGAAAAACATGTTGCTAATGATTGTAGTCTCTGTTTTTGTTTATAAAATATGAAAGTAAGTATACTTAATAATTATACACTGTCCCCCCCATACGTTCTATTGTAACATAAGCTTAGGTGATTTTTCTTTCTTGTTCTTTTCACTGAGGTACCAGGAAAGTCTTTATTTATACATTGACAGTCTATGGTTGTTACCATAGAAATATGTAGAGAAAGAATCATTTCCCAGCTTTGAGAATAGAAAAATTGACTTTTGAAGTTTATAGCAAAGAGAAGAGCTTTGAGAGAACAAGGCTTTGTGTTATAAAAACCATGAGAGATCGCATGTGAAAAGGCAACATTTATACCATAAATAATAGATTTGAGAAAGAACAGATGAAAAGCCAGATGACCCTATAAAGGGTAGGGAAGTATACTGAAAGGATGCCTGGTTTGGGGATTCCTTAGCAACTCAGTGGACAGGACCATAATAAGAAATCAAAGGGAAGTAGGAAAATACATCTGGAATAATAAACCCCAAAGTGTTAATGGCAGTTATATGTAGGGGTCTATATAATAAAAAAAATTCTTTTTCTAGTTTTTGTATTCTAATATTTTTGGCAATTTACAATAAGCAAGAATTGCTTGTATAATTTTAAAATGATCATAAAAAAACATAAAACAAAAAGAAAGAAGTACTGAATTTGGGAACGAGCAAGAATAATCTACTAAAAACAACTATGAGATTTGTGTGATTTGTAGAGTGTTTATGAAGTTATTATTATTATTATTATTTTAAGAGACAGGGTCTCACTTTCTCACCCAGGCTGGAGTGCAGTGGCGCGATCAAAGATCACTGCAGCCTGGAACTCCTGGGCTCAAGCAATCCTCTTGCCTCAGCTTCCCAAGTAGCTAGGACTACAGGTGCACACCACCACGCCCGGCTGATTTTTCTTACTTTTTAATAGACAGATTCTTGCTGTGTTGCCCAGGCTAGCCTGGAACTCCTGGCCTCAAGGGATCCTCCCACCTCGGCCTCCCAAAGTGCTGGGATTTCAGGCATGCGCCACTGTGCCACCAGGAACATTATTTTTAAAATAATTTTTTTTACTCCTACTTCTTTTCCAGGAAGTACTAAATAGTTAAATCACTAAAACTAAAAAAGACAAAGATTAGTAGCATGCTCTGTGAGGAAATGTGCTTCATGTTCCTCACTTATTTTTGACAGGTTAGAAAATGGAGAAAGAAAGAAAGGAATGAATACAACATACATGCACAGGCTGTCCCGGGAACTTCCCAGAAGAGTAGAGCCTCGGAGGGCTAGGAAGTGACCTGGGATGGAAAGTGTACCTCAAGTTTGAGGACAGTGAGCTTTCTGAAAGAGCTTGCCAATGAACCCAATGTTAGCACGTTTTATTTAAAAGAGTTTGAAATGATTCCGAGTCTGGGGCTACTACTGCTGACAGGTTGCCAAAGAAGAGGCCATTTGTGGCGTGAGGACATTGTACGTGTGATGAGTGTTTTTAGAGCTAATGAGGAGCTGGTGTTGTGGAGGCTACAGGAGCTTAACAATTTGCACAGATAATTCCTGTTGTGGTATTATAGGAAAATATTTTTTTAGGTTAGAAAGCAGTATAAACTTGAATATATTGTGCAACAGAATGATATTGCTGGTTTTGAAATTTACAGTGTGACTATGGGCAAGGTCTCTACTCATTTTCTGCTTTAGCTTCTCCCGACTTAAAATGTCAGAGGTATTCATTTTCCACCGTTAACATCATATGTATATTATTAGAATAAATGTGATGGCACTTTTGGAAATAGAGTTCCTTAAGGAATTGTTCTAGATCATCATCAATTAAAAAAAAATTCATGTATATATCAGCTCCTTCTTGATGGTGTGAAACCTGCCTTTCCTACCAAACGGTGACATCATCTCAGAATGTCACAACATGGTTGTGATATAATTATCACTTTGAAACCACCTATCCTAGTTTTTATCATACACGCATTGGAAAATTCCAGTGGTAAATACTGGATATTTGAAAGTGATGACCTATGTTAATATTAATGTTATTTTTATAATTACTCTATTATTAATTTGATCTTGGGTAATAGCATAGAGCAAACCTAATTAACTGCAATTAGTAAAATAATCATCTTAGGTCTTTAACCTAGAAAGGAAGGAAAACAATTTTTTTAGCTTTAAATTCATTCAATCCTTAAATAATAATAGTTTTTCTCCTTTTTAATCAAGAAAGTAATTGCTTCAATAATTAAACAAATAGTTTTAATGGGCTGTAAGTTCCTCCCCCACAGCAAGTAACACAAAAAGAGCAAAAGAACAAGACATTAATCATCACATTACTATATGCAATATCTAAGTGGACATACCACATTAAAAACTTTTATAAGACAGAAATACCTTTCTTGACCTAAATCTCATTATTTTGCACATTTTTAATATGACACATTTTTCATTTAACTAGCTTTATACTAACTTTATTATGCACATGTAAGTATGAAACATGAAAACTAACTTCCAATAATGAGTTGAAGTTGTAAAAAAAGAGACAGAGGAAGGTTTGAGAAGTCCTTCAGAAGCAAGTACAATATTTAAAAATAGAATCATCATCTAAGTACTTTAGGTTTAATTTCTCTAAAGAAGACCTACTATGCTTTGGTTACTGTAGCAATTATGCAACAGTTTTCCTGGATCACTGGAAAATCGTGTTTTATGCAAATTCAGCCACTGGGTTTTGAAAAATGACCATTAAATAATTTTCTAGTTTATTTGTTTTGAATTTGCTGTGCATGGATTTAAACTGAGTATAGTGCATGCTGAACTATGTCGCAATCTCTTATTCCAGGTCCCTAATATTTGGAACCTGAATCCAGCTGTCCTGCTCCGGGGAGTCTATGTTACACTCAACAATCCATTCCTAAAAATTACCTCTCTTAAATACTCTAATGCTCATGCTATTAGATGTCTCTTCATTTTATGAATTATTTTTGTGCTATAGACAAACCTTAGGGGAAGAGAGCCTATCTTTGGCACAATTTAGAAGTCAAGTTGTATTTGAGCAGACTTTATATTTAGGTGACTTTACTTTACTTCCTGAGGTTTTTGAACCCTCCCCAGCCTGAGAAGTCTCCTACCTAAAAGACCTATTGAGTGTAAATGGTCTCTATAAATGCATCTTTATCATTCCACGTTTATCGTTCCCCTGATGTAATCTCTATACTTCCAGTTCCTCCTCCTCCAAATAGTTTTCCATAACTCTACAAAACAGATATCTTTCTGTGGTATGATTTGTTTCCAGCTTTAAGAAATTATGTTGTTGCCCTCTTGATAATTAGATAACGTATCTACCACTCTTTCCGCTACTTAAGAGACTATTCATCAAAATATTTCATTTTAAGCAGTCCCACTCTCTGCTCTTAGAATACAAGCCCATGTTTCAGCTATTGCTCTTCCAGAGATACTTCAAACAAAAATTCTTCCAGCTGTGAGCCATGGTAGAAAGCATTTTGAGCTAGATGTACCAGGATTTAATCCTTGTATTTAACTTACAGATGGTTAAATTTGCACAAATTTCTTAATCTTCCTAAATTTTAGTTTCTTCATTGATATATAAGTTAGTAATGCTTATTTTATAGAGTGTTTACGAGCCTTATGTGACATGAAGCGTATTAGGTGGTTGGAACTCAGACAACAGTGGTAGTAATAGTGATAGTAATTATGGGCTGCAAGGACAAGGGGATTAGGTGAAGGATGCCTCCAAAATTTTTATTTTAGACAACTGGATGAGCTATATAGGTGAACCACTTCTTAATTCATTGAACAAAATTTTCAAAAATTTTGATTATTTCAGTCATTATAATGAACAAAATCAGACAAAGTCCCATCACTCAAGATGTTGGCTGGAGATACAAACGTGAACAATCTCAACAGAATATCATAAATATACAACAGTGGGTTATATCTGGGGCCAAATATTAAAAAAAAAGTGAAATTTCAGTTTAAATGGAAGAATGTATGGTAGTTTTCTAAGTAAATAAAAAATTTTTAAATATTCAAAGCAGAAGCATAGCTTTCCTTAAGGGCAGGGCATGACAAGGACAGTTAATTACATTCACAAAGCCCATGCATATATTCACCTATACTTATGTATTACTGCTGATATTCAATCCATGTATCATTGACTTGAAGATGGTATCAGAAAGATAAGATCTAAACCAAGGTCTTTCTGAACCCAAAGTAAAAGGTCTCTCTCTCATGCTGTACTTCCTCCACTTTCCAAGTCTCTTTTTATTTGTCCCACTGCCATTGGTTTGTCCCAAGATTTGTCAATTTTTTCTTAGTATCTTCCTAGTACAAAGTTCTCCTACCTGTTTTGACTTCAACTTAGTTATGCTCCCCTTTAGTGCCAGAGTACTTTTTCCCAAAGTGCAAAATGAATAGTATACCCCATTCACATGATGGCTTCTTATGCCATCAGGATGTATTTCTAACTTTTTAGAAAGGCATAAACGTTTCTGTACAAATCGTTGTCTTCCAAACATCTGGTCCTTCTCACACCACTTTGTCAGGTATGCTGAAACCCCATCCAAGCAAATCACTCGCCAGTTTTCAAACTGGTTTCCTTCCATATTTATTCTTTCAATAGAACAAAAATAGCATTTATAGAGCCCCAACTACGTGTCAGGCAACATTCTTAGTACTTTAGCACATTTATGAAATTACCCATATACTCCTTGTTCCCTAATCCTTCAAAGGTCGGCTCTAGCCTTTCTTTTTCCCATTTTCCTTAAAGCAGATTGAGACACATGTCTTTCCCATCCCATCACTTCCCATGCAGACCTCTACTGTGCATGAGTGAATGTGTGTGTTTGTGTTTACATGTGTGTTGCTAGCAGATTCTTTGAGGGAACAGGCTGTGACTAGTTTATAATTTTGGGTTTACATCTCTATATGGATGAAAGCCATAGGCATTAGATCAATGTTAGATTGGGGAAATTTGACAGATATTAATGCCATTATTGGGGCAGCAAGAGACATCAAAATGTCTCTTAAAGCTGGAAACAAATCATACCACAGAAAGATATCTGTTTTGTAGAGTTATGGAAAACTATTTGGAGGAGGAGGAACTGAAAGTATAGAAATTACATCAGTGGAATGATAAATGTGGAAGGGTGGCAGGAGAGATGGTAAGACCATTGCAGAAATGGAGGGACATGGGTAAGATCACAGAGATGATTACTCCCCTCAGCCATACAGTTGGTAGTGACACAGCTAGAGTATAAACTCACACTCCTGAGCTTGAGAATTTATCTGCTACAGTATACTCTTTGCCACATAGAGATGCACCAGCTCAATCATACATTAGAGTTTGAGATTCCAGAAAGAAGTTAGAACAAATATGTTGCAGTTACCTCTGTAGTGATTACAGTTACAAACATGACATTCTTCAGAGAGCTGAGGCAAGACTGTTTCAAGGATAATTGCATTTGCATAAGCAGCACCCATGCCATTTGTTTCCAGGTCTGAGTCGTGACTTTGCTTTAAAATAATATCCACTGATGACCGAACTTTAACCTGTAAACTTCTCAAAAAACAAAGACAGTGAACTTTGACACAGCCTGTACACAGCACTTTTTTCCTCACTGCCATTGTTTCTTTGAATTATTAGTAAACAGACTTATTTCTCCTTTCAGTAAATTTTCTGAGTACATGGAGCATCCTATATTTGGCTTTTTATTTCCCCATTCTGATTCCACTTCTACCCCCAACTTTAGTCCTGATCAGAGTTTTGCACAAAGCACCCAGAAGATATTGAAAAATTTTTTAATCAAATAGTTAAAAACAGACAAACAGAAATGAAAGATGCATTACAAGGACCAGCTTAACTATGTGATTTTTTTTCTTTGAAGCCATTACAAATGGCTTATGTGGTAGGCAATTATTTATATAATTATAGGATTGTCTCATTTAATTATCTCAACAAACACACTATGACATTATTCCTCATCACCACTCTATTAGTTAACGTAGACTAGACTGGTGTAATAAAAAGATTCAAATATGTAGTGACTCAAACAGAATTGAAATTTGACTCTTGATCACCTGAAAGCTGAAACCTTGTGTTCAGGTCAATGCAATGGCTCCAGAGCATCCATTTATTTAAAGACCCAGGAGATGTTGGCTCTGCCAACTTCAACAAAGTTTCAGATATTGTTCTGTGCGTCTCAATCTCAGTGACTGGAAAGGGAAACGCTGGAAAAGAGAAAGAACATAGAACACTACAGGTAGGAGTTTTCCACAGGTGAGGCCTGGAAACAGAGCACATCACTTCTACTACCACATTGCCACTTAGAATTCAGCCACATGGCCACACGTGAAGCAGGGAAATGCAATCTATCTGGCTAGACATATGCCCAACAATTAACTTCAATGAATGAAGGGAATAATTTTCTCTCTGTTGTTTAGATTAGTTAAATTTTATTGACCTGACCTCAAGTTCACCAATTCTATTCTGTATCATCTCCAATGTACTCTTGAGTCCATCTATGGACAACATATAGTTGTATCATGTTATTTTAAATCCATATTGCTAATCTCTGCCTTTTAATTGGTGTATTTAGATCATTTTAATTTAATTTAATTTAATTTAATTAATGATACATCAGGGCATAAGTCTGCCATTTTACTTTTCATTTTCTGTTTATTCTTTCTGTATTTTCTGGGCTTTTTTCAGTCTTCCTGTAGGTTTCTTGAACTTTTTATGGAACTCCATTTTAACTTATCTATAGTGTTTTTGAGCAGATCTCTGTATGTCCTTTTTCGTTGGTGATCTAGGTATTATACATACATAACTTTTCATAGACTACTGGTATTGCCATTTTTACTAGAGTGAAGTACAGAATCCTTACCACCTTTTGTATTAATATCTCTTTACCCTACCCTGTTTATAATATAATATAATTGTTTTAAATAGTTCCTCTACATACCTTTAGCACCACATTAGACAGGGTTAATATTTTAGCTTCAACCATCAGACATAATTTAAAAAATAAAAGAGCAGAATAAAAACCTATTGCATTTACCCATACTTTTTAAATTAGTAATTGCCATTTTCTCTCTTCTTGGTGTTTCATGTTTTCTTCTTTTATTGTCTCCTTCTGTTTTGAAAACTTCCTTTAGCCTTTCTTTTAGGGTAGGTCTGCCTGTGACAAATTCTTATAGTTGTCCTTCATCTGAAAATGTCTTGATTTCTCATCATTCATTCCTGAAAGATGTTTTTGCTGGGTATAGCATTCTGGTTTGATAGTTTCTTCCCGTGGACAATTGACAATTATGCTGCCACTTTCTTCTGGCCTTCGTCACTTCTGAGGAGATGTCATTTGGATTGTGTTTCCCTAGACAAGGCATCATTTTTCTCTGGCTGCTTTCCAGATTTTTTCTTTGTCTTTGGTTTTCAGAAATTTAATTATGATGTGTCTTGGTGTATATTTGTTTGGATTTAACCTATTTGGGGTTTTCTCCACTTCTTAAATCTGTTTATGTCTTTCTCCACTTCTTAAATCTGTTTATGTCTGTATATGTTTATGTCTTTTACCAAATTTGGGGAGTTTTTAGGCATTAATTTCTTTGGGTACTTTGTCATCTCCACCTTCTTTGTCCTCTCCTTTTGGATTTTTAATAGCAGCAATGTTAGATCATTTGTTAAATTACCGTATATACCTGAGACTATGTTCATTTTTTCCAATCTATTTCTCCATGTTGTTTAGATAGAATATATTTAACATTGTTTTATCTTCTACTTCTGTTATTTTTCTTCTGTCCCTTCCATTCTTCTGTTGAGCCTGCCCACTGAACTTTGAGTTATCATATTTTTATGTTCCACAAATTCCATTTGATTCTTTTTTTTTAATCACATCTATTCTTTCCTAAAAATTTATATTTTTTGAAAGAGAATTACTAGCAGCTTATTGAAGCAGTTTCATAATGGCTTTAAAAAATTACTGTGAGATAATCACAACAAATGATTCATCTCAGTGTTAATGCCTTTTGGTTGTCTTTTTTCTTTCAAGATGTGATTTCCTGGTTTTTGGTATGATGAGTGATTTTCAATTGTTTTCTGGACATTTTGTACATTATATTATGAGGCTTTAAATTCCTATTTATTCTTCCTTCCTTCCTTCCTTCCTTCCCTTTATTTATTTATTTAGCAGATAGTCCCTGAGTCCCTGCAGTTTAGATTTAGTTTGATTGGGTGTATATATTCAGCTTTCCATTATGGGGGGGAAAATTGTATGTAGTTTTTTCACTGATGTTTGGCTCGAGAGAGCAGGTATGGCCAACATTTTGTGGTTGTCAGACAATGATTTTCCTGGTCCTTTGACTAGAGGGGAAATAGGCTTTTGTAGCTTTTGCATTGTTTGTGCGTGTTTCGATGCCTATTGGTGATATAGGGCTGGAGGCTTATGTAGCTCCCTGTCTAGGAAATATGGGTGACAAAAAGGAAACCCGGGGAACACACTGCTATGTTGCCCTTCTTATCCAGAGGTCCCTAGGTGGTCCACTTTTTTTTTTTTAAACATACTTTCCTTTACTTGTTGGTTGTGTTATATCTAAGGTTATTTAGTTGTGAGAGTGAGGACCTGGGAGAAATAAAGCTACATCATCTTGGCCGGAAGTGGAAGTTCAAGTCAAAAAAGCCTGTTTTAAATCTCAGGTATTTTGACACCACTACACAATATCTTTCTTGTATAATCCATACTAATGTCTCCTTTCATTTATGGTTTCAGTTTAAGTGTAAAAAGAATTTAACAATGGTTGCAGAACAATTTAGCAGAATTCTTATGATTTTTACAACTTTAAAGTTCTTCTCACACATTTAAGCCAATAACACATTTTTACAAACTCTCCTTTACTGAGGCATTTCAAAGAATTCAAATTAGCCATAAAGAAAACAACCCTACTCATACTTGTTACATACGTATTTAAATTGTACAATTAAGAAAAATAGTGCTTCCTTACCTTTTGGTACTTGTACTGAAATCTACTATTGTACTTGCTTGGGGAATTTGTAAAAAATGTCTTTGTCCAAGCCCTACCCTGATCCAATTAATTCAGATTCTCTGAGTGGGACCTAGATTTTGGTGTTTATTTTTAAACTTCCCAGGTGACTGTAAAAAAAAAGTCATGGTTAAACATCATTAAAATAAATAATTTATTATAGACAGGATGGGAGACAGAACAACTTATTTTGAAAAGCATTCAACTCAATTTGTGGACTCAGAAATATCCAAATGCATTCAAGAGAGTACAGCCTGTTAACTCTAAAGATTTAGCCTGCTGTAAGCATATCAGTGTGTTACAGAAGCAATGGAGCTTTCAGTCTAGGAAGGACATAGTGTGTTACTTTTTTGCTCATCTACTTTAAAGTTAGCATACTTTTACCTCCCCTTGCTTTAAAAGTTTATAGATATTGAGATCTGGGTTTTAATGAGTTATAGATATTTTCTAGATTTGTCTATGTTGTTATTAATCCTAATGATCTTTGTAAAAAGAGACAGTTGCCCTCTTTTACAGATGGTTAGACTGGGCTTTGGAAATATTACATGGTTGTAAGTGTCAGAACCATATTCAGAAATATAGCCCCTCTGACTCATCTGTGCTTTTCTCCACTACTAGTTTATATTATTTTTATAATAGTTTAAAAAGAAGTGTTCTGGGATTTATAAAAAGCAAGAAGGTAACACGTTAGACTTAGACCGTATAATATAACGTTATACCTCATCTCTTCAAAAGAAGAAATTGTAATTTAATTTGTAAAACACAAGGGACTGGATCATGTATGTTTACTGTTCCTTTATTTTCCACACCTTATCTAAGCTAAATCACTAGACTTAAGCAAAAATACACAAGGGCCATCTTTTTGTGGGTAGTTCTCAAAATATTGGCCTCATACCTGAGAGGATTAGTCCTTCTCCCCAGATGAATATTGCATCCTTTACTTTTGAGCCTCAGTATCTAAAAGGGCTATTTCTCTACATTAAAGCCACTCTCTGCCATTTCATGTCTTTATTCACTTTCCCAGAAATGGAAAGATGTTTTGCCTCGGCTTGAAGATTTATCTAAGAGAGCTGATGACGGCAGGTGTGGAAGGGAATTGTCAAATGAATTCAGCAATACAAAGAGTTTGAAAAGTTCTCCAGTGCTAATGAATTAGACTTTCATATGTTTAACTATTTTTTTATTGGAAATATGTTACGAGAATATTAGTCAAATTTAGGCTTAAGTGCAAGTTAAAACTGCATTCTAAAATATTATTAAGCACTAATATTACTAATATTAATTACTAATATTAAAGACTTTGGGTTATCCTACTTACTTTTGATTGGTTGCCAGTTGTCCTTTGGGAATGGAATAAAATGGGTTGTAAGAAGATTTTCCTATAAAAGTAATACTATATGATTATAAAGCTATGATGAGAAAAAAAGACACTAATAATTATAAGAAAAGTATAAGTGATGGTTTAATTGAGCCCCAAAATCATGCTAATGTATAATGTACCACTATGCAATGTTGGGTGAATAACTAAGTTTTTGCATTATTTTTACTTAGATGTTCACAACATTTTATTCTTTATAGGATTTCTGCTGCATGTTAATCGTCAAGCAATTTTGAACTCTGGGGTAGCAATTGGTGAATTTTTTGTTCATTTAAAGAAACTTAATACTTAAATTACAGAACATAAATCCTTGCTAACAAGATATTAATGATACATATATATTTACTAAGATGAACTTGGCAACAATTTATTCTGTTTCAGAGGTTTTATTTCTGGTCTGGTGGTGAGAAGTCTAGAGTTAAATATTTATAAAAACCAGCAATTTGCTCACACAGCACATGAACAGGGCAAGTTCAAGAACATTGATTTGAATGACTTAAGCAACATTTTTTTCTACTACAATTACCTTTTACAATGAAAGGCTCTTTTGAGTGACTGTAAACACATTTTAAAGACTAATTAGTGTAATCTCCATCATCATATATTAACTTCATAAGAGAAGGGAACACACTGAGCTAACAAATTGGCCATGGAAGTTGTGGGCCAATGATTGGCCACTTCCTGTTCATGCATTTAGCTCTGTCAGTGAACACATAGAACAAACAAGAGATTTGTGCAGCAGTCATATTCTTTTATAAGCATATGTTGGTCTCTGGTGCTTCAGATATTCATGAAATTCAGCTTTTAGAGAGCAACAGCTTTAAAATCCAGGGCTACCATTGGAATAGGGCTTTAATTAATTGACTTGGAGTTTCTAGCCATCCCCCATTTCTTCAGAATGGTTTTCAAAGAACAACAATGTCTCCCTGAAACAAGGGAAGCTAACTTTAAAGTGATTTCAAAAATAAATTATATTATTTTTCTTATTTTAAAACAGTATGTAAATAATTACAACAAAGAAGCTGTTTTCCCATAACGAATGAAGATATGTGGACAGTTCTGTAATTTTAATTGATTAGACCTCATTATATTGAAATATTCTAGTGAAATTTGCTTGTACAAGAAGATGCTATCTTATTTCTCATGGATGACACTTGTACTCTTCTGAAAAGTAAATAAAATACAGTCTTCATTGTGAATTTGCATAGATAATTTTATCCAATGTAAGTAAAGCTTGTGCAAAAATAAATAACAGAGAGAATAAAAAGCAACGTCTTATTAAGAAGGGATTTACTTAGAAAATTCGGTATAATTCACTGGTAAATGAGTATTATAGGCATATAACTGATACTTACTCCAACATATTATGATGCAGAGTATAATTGTAATAATTCAATAATAATATTCAAGGAACTAGAGAATTGAGAAAAACTGAGCAGAATACAGCAAACCATAGTAAATGAGATCTGGTCACGAATCACTTGATTTGCTAGAGTTAGGAAGATTTATTTGGCAAGTCTTTGCAATCAAAATTATGTTTTCAAAATCAACATCAATTTTGCTTACATGAATTTGAGACTATAATTTTAAAGATCTAAAACATGTGCACCTGTACTAAAATTGTAAATGAAAATAGATATGCCCAATGACTGCTTTAAAAGTTAGAATATCCAGTAGTTAGGTATTAAATATCATACATTTGTAAACCTGTTCCATCACTGATATGTTTTTTGCAGAGCTTCCTTGGGAAAATATGAAAAGCTCATCAGTATTCTTGCAATTTTATTTACATAGGTATTCTAGAACTTTAAGCTCTGTGTGCAGATGGAGGATATGGAGGTGCGTGTACAGCAAGCTGAAGCAGTAGTATGGAGAGCACCTGCAGATGTACATTTATTCTTGAGTGGCTGAGAGTCTCTGAGAAGAAAACATTGCTACAGGAAACCACCGTCAATGGGAAGAGCTAATGAGGCGCAGCAGGTAGGCTCCACTGCTGGTCTCAAAGAGGAGTGGCAGAGAGGTTCAGCTGGGGGTTGGAGTAGAGTTGGGGAGATCAACACTATAAGGCAGAAATTAGGGCAGAATATCTTCAACATTGGGGGGATAGACAAATATTCATCTTTCAATATGTTCCTTCTGAGCATAAAAAAAATATCCTACTAGGAAACATGGTGGGAACAGAGGCTTTTAAGTGCTTTGTTCGAGCTGGAGGCAGCTACAGAAACTAACGATGAATTGAAACCCAGTTCTTTGAGTTCAAATGAAAGATGTGGCTCAGACAAAGAACATTAAAAAAAATGACCATTCTTGACTTTGTTCTTTTCTTCTTTTCACAAAGTGCATGTTTTTGCTATTTCAAAGGTACATAGATGCTTAATGCAGTAGGGGAAGAGGACATGCACTTGATGAGGAGCTCTGCTGAATTTAAGAAGGAGAATTCTGAAGAGAAGCCAGGATAGACAAACTGGGGTGGGGGTGGGGGCACTGCCTCAGACTCTGAAAAGACCTCCACGTTCTAATTGCAGTTAAGAATGGTAATATTAAGTTCACTGCCTTTGAAAGAAGACATCTCAGTTCATCTCTAAGCAAAAGAGTGAAGTTGAAAATGGTTCCTTTTTATGAATATCATTTTTGTTTATGGAATCAGGTGGCTGTATTCTTTAGTCAAGGAGGAAAAAAACCTCAGTCATTTTGAATTGTGTGTGACCTCCTGCAGCGCACAATGAGGATGCTGTCTGGTGCATCTGCGAGAACATAACCCCAGAAGTGGGTGAGTTCTTGGCTTTGCCATTGCTGAATGGCTGTGTGACTTTATTTACAGCATTTAACCCCCCTGTTTTTCATGGATTTTTTCTCTGCAACATTAGGGCCTTGGAACAGATAATTTCTAAAGGTTTTCCATCTGAAATCACATGATTGAATTCCTCCCCTTTTACTTACTGGGCTATTTCTTCTATGACATCTGCCGTCATTGAAATGGAGTGTTTCAACAGAGCATAGTCCTGAGAGGTTTAAAACAACTTCAGGGGTTTTGTGTTGTTACTCAGCCTGTCAACAGCCAACTGAGTTGTCAGTTTAGCATTGATTGAAGAGCAGATGTCTCCTCCAGCATCGATTACTAAAATAAGAAAGTCACTTACTCATCATGGCTGTTTTGCCTTTTTTTACTGGCCCAAGTAAACTACTTAATGCACAAATTACCTTTGTAAACTTTGCATTTTATAAGCAATCTTTATAATAAGTGATGGAATTCTTTTCTAAAGCAAAAATAATTGCTAGTGTTCGTTGATCATGTGTGAGGTGCTAGGTACAGGTGTTATTAGGTGAGTTCCACATATTAACTCACTTATTCCTACAGTTACCCTGTAAGTTAAGGCCTCTTTCCCCATTTTACAAATAGTAAAACATTAAGCCCTCAGACACACAATCCTTTGTAAATCTGTGTGTGGGGGGTGGTATTTGAACTCAAGCAATCTTGCTCTGGTGTCTGTGCTGTGCCCTCATATTGCCTCTATATGAGCCCAGGCTGCTAATGTCTACATTAAAAAAAAAAAAATCCTATTATCAAAGTCCTCAGTTAAGAGTTCTCACTTATATTACCTTTCCTTTTATATCCACTACTTCACATTCTGAGAGATTACTTAATGTCTGCTTTATCTTTGGGCCTGACTGGTCTGATGATACAACCTCAGAATTACTATGAAGCCTTATATTTGTCAAGTTTTTAAAATTAATTTCCTTCAAAACTAATGGCCTTTCTTTCATTCATTTTATTTAGAACAGGAGTCAGTTCTGGCCCATGTTGATTCCTTAGCTACTTCTCATTAAACTGACCAAGAAGTTGTTACTAAAATAGTCTCTTCTCTCCTCCCACAGCTGTTTTGTTTCCTGTTGCTTCTAGACATTGTTCTGCTTTGTACCTGCTTTATCTTTGCAGTGTTAACATTCCCTTTGCTTCCATGGCTCAGGCTGTTTTCGTTCATGACCCTTATGGGGAATTTTCTGCCTTTTTGAACCCAGGAGGCAGTACCACTGTCAGTCAATGGCTACTGATAAGCTGCTTTCTAATGGTACCCCCCAAAAAAATCACTTTTAACAGAACACAGCTTTGGAGATGATTATGCAGAACTACCTTTTCTCTATGCTTCTAAATGACAGTAATGGCATTTTAAAAGTGGACGCCTGCAGAGGCACTGCTTACAGAGAATGAACCACAGACAGCGAAATGACAGATCATCTGGAGAGATATTTTGGGGCAGTCAGCCTTGTTGCTGTCCCTAAAACCATGCTATATGTATGCTGCTTTTTTTGAACGACACTTTGATAGAACATCTGTGAATAAACGATTTCAGGTTTTTCAAAAAAGCCTGCCAGTTCTATAGGAAACTTCATTTAAACCAAAAATACATTATAATATGGCATTTTAACTTTATATCTAAGCTAACAAAGGGAACTGGATACATGTTGTATTTTATATGCCTAACATAGATTGCCTTATTTTTTGTTCTTAAGTCTTATTTTTTGTTCTTTAGCCTAAAAAGAGAAAATTTATATTTCTTTCCAAAATCTTTAAACAAGATGAATAATCCATAGTAATAAAATTTAATTTCTATTAGCTAATATATTAGACCAGAATATTGTAGCCTTAACTTCATGTAGGAAAAGTTTTAATAAAATATAGCATTTTTCATTCAGATGATAAGATCTGTTTTTAGTTCAAATGTCAATTAATGCTTTCCAAGAGTTTTTGAAATATTTTGTCGTGTCTGAAGATGTATTTTTGTTTTACATAAATTGAAATTTCACTTGTAGTATTAACATTTTCTTTATTTTAAGACTCTGGCTTTCATGAGGTTTATAAACCGTGTAAAATTATATGGAAAATTTTGTATGAACATGAAACATCTGGATAAATGGTTCATAACTTTGATAAGATTCTTAATGAAATCTACATACTAGAAGCTAAGAACCAGCAACCTCAATGAAGCACTTCTAAATCATTGTTTATATTTCATCCCAATTTTTGTTTTCTCCTATCTCTACCAACTCTGCACTATATATTGTTGGGCTTTGTCTTAGGTGTGATTTCGTTACAATAAAAACAAATCTAACTGAGCCGTCTTGAGAAAGATCTCTCATAAGGAATCAGGAAAGTTCATGGAACTCGTAGACAGGAAGTACAGTCCTGCGTCAGTAGGGACCAGAACCAGGACCTGCTGAAGCCATCAGCCGGTACCATGTGCTGTCTTCTATTTTCGTCATTGTCTCATCTCTGCTTCTCAATGTGTTTTTATTTTGTCCCACTCTCCATGTGTTCCTTTACTTACTTCAGCATGAACCAGGTTCACTTCTCAGAATCAATGTTAAATGTCTTTATAGGCCATTGTCCTGCATCAATAGCTCATTAACTTGAGTTTCTAAGTATCAGTTCCCAGTTCCTGGGCAGGAGAGCAGGACTAGTTTAACAGATGCTTACCACTAACTCCATGGAGTCACGTGGGCACTTGCTCACTATGGAGGGATTATGAGGCTAGATTCCCACACAAAAGGACCTTTAGCACAGTCTAATTGTCATATTGATAACATTAATAGGATAAGATTAAACCTGTGCTAAATATGGGAGATTAGAATCTAGTTGGAAGACTTATTTCTGAGAACTATCATATTCAGTGTGAGTAGCTGAATAGAATCAAATTGCTTTCTCATATAAAATGAAAGTGAATTACCACCATTTAGGAAGTAAAGACTGAAGAATCACTCCAGAATTTTAAAATTTAACATGAATTTGACTACTTACCAAGTGACACATACTGATGTAGGCCTGTCAATAGATCAGTGAATATGACATGTAGACTAAAACACAGAAATTTAATGATTTGCTCAGAGTATAACAGACAGCAACAGAGCTAGAGTGAAAACCAAATATGCCTCCCTCAGTATCGGTCACTTCACCATTGGTAACATTACTTGTTAAACAGACACTGCAGACATCTTGGGGAATATCATAATTGTTTTTAATTTATGTAATCAAGAACAATCACCTTCCTCAAATATTATGAGTATTTAAATTGTATTAGTACAGCAATGCTAAACGTCTACTTCTGGCCAAGACAGTATAAAGAGGACCTGCCATAAACAACCAGGTAAGAGGAAAAATACAGAAAATATTTTTTTCAGGCATTGTGAAAAGGAAGCACAAGACTATAGTCTTTGATAGAAAGGAAAGAAATGAATTAGCCCTGTAATTGCTCCAGCTTTCTGTCTGGAATCACTTTGTGGACTGTGGTGTAGGGAGGGGGAACCAAGCTAAACACAGTATTCTCAGTCAATTAACATGACAAAGATGAGAACCGTGGGAGGTGGGGTAAAGAATCCTGGAAGAGGAACCTGTGCAGAGAAAGCACTCTAGAAACTTGCATTTTTGTTTCCTGAGTTTTTAGCTGAGTACTCAGCTGTGCACATGGAAGGTGAAACCTTACAAGGTACCTACAAATGCAACAATTCCCAGGACTTATACAGAATTGGAAATATATGAGTTCTGACACATCAAGCCAGAAAGGCCACGTTGAACATACAGGGACATTAAGGGGGATCACACCTTCGTGATAGGGCTAATCTAGCCCTGGAGCAAAAAGTACTCTCTATATAACATAAAATGCTTAAAGTAAGTAACAAAAGGATAAAGCTGATCTACACACTACTTAAATGACTGCCAAAACTCAACTCACAATCTCTTAAGGAAGATAGCAAAATCCAGAATCTTAGCATTACATTCAGAGTGTCCAGTATTCAATCAAATGTTACTAAACATGTGCAGAAGCATGAAAACATTATCTATAACCAGAACTAAAATCAGTTAACAGAAAGAGACCTAGAAATGACAGATTATGAAATTTACATACAGTGATGTTAAAGCATGCTTTATAGATATGTTTATGAATTTAATGAAAGACTTGAACATAATGAGATAAAGAGAAGATATGAAAAGAAACCAAATGCAATTACTGAAAATCATGATATCTGAAATGAAAATTTCACTGCATGGCATTAACAACAGAGTAGATACTGTGACAAAATAATAAGTGAACTTGAAGATATGGTGATAAAAACAATGCAAACTGAAGCATAGAAATATCAATAACTAAAATAAAATGAGCAGAGCCTCAGTTTGGAGCAATAGCAAATAGTCTTTAACAGGAATAACTGAAGAAAACCTTAAAAATCTGACAGAAAAAAATACACGTTATGCACAGAGGAACAAAGATAAGAATGAACACAGATTTCTCAGAATAAAATATTCAAGTTTGACAAAAACATCTTTAAAATACTGAGTGGAGGTGGTGTTTTTGTCAACCTAGAATACTATATCTAGTACAAATATCCTTAAAAAATAAAAATAGAATGAAGACATTTTCAGATAAATAAAAGCTGAAAGAATTTTACCAGTAAGATTTCACTATAAGTTGAGTATCTCTTATCCAATATGCTTGGGACCAGAAGTGTTTCAGATTTCAGATTTTTTTTGGATTTTGGAATATTTGCATATACATAATGGATATCTTGGGGATGGGACTCAAGTTCAAACATGAAACTTATTTATAATTCATATACACATTATACACATAACCTGAGGTAATTTTATACAATATTTTTAATAACTTTTTGCATGAAACAAAGTCTGTATACATTGAACCATCAGAAAAGACTGGTGTCAGGTGTGGCATCATGTTGGTGCTCAAAATGTTTCAGATTTTGGATTTTTGGATTAGGGATGCTTAACCTGTACAAGAAAAAGGAAGGATGTTCTTCAGATTATTAAAAGTAATACAAGGTAGAAACTTGGATCACCATAAAGGAAGGAAAGTGAAATTGATAAATATAATATGAATGTAGATAAATATAAAGATATTTTCTCATTTAACAAAATTTCTTTAAGGATAATTATTAAGTAAGTGAGACAGTAATAAAGCACGCATACCTGTAAGGAGCCTCAGCTTTTCAGTTTGTCCTTCTAGCCTTCTTTCTCATCTTTTTTAAAACTTTTGATTCTTTAGTTCTTGGTCATCTGTTTGTTAGAAGGCATTAAACTTTTTTTTCTTTGTAGATAGAGTCTTGCTTCTCGAACAAATGATAAGGCCGTGCCATGGATACTTCATTTTCAGTAAAATACTGCAAAATCAAATGTCTGGCACCTGAGTAGTCGATGTGCATGCTTATTATCCATTCCTTGTGACAATGACAGTTCCACCATCAGACCTGCTTTGAGGTGTATTTTGCGCAGAGCTAGTGTTTTTTCCAAAGTCTGCTAGTGCCCCAGTACCACATCAGCTACCTCCACTAAGGCTTACCAGAACTCCCATAACATTACAACTACTGGTACAGGAGGAGACCTTCAGAACCCTTTTCTGATTCACAATTCCCATGCCTGAATCGTTAAGTGCTTTTATAACTACGTTCATTTTCAGAGGTCTCCATGTTTCCCAAGATTCTGGGAAGCAAATTAATATGCGGCAGCTGCTGGCATTATAAAAATGCAGAATTCTGTTAAGGACAAAATCAGTATACTAGAGCTTATATGGAGAGAGGTAAAAAGCACATAAGTGGCAGACTGTGAGGGGAAAAAGAGAGGGTGTGGATACTTTAATTATTGATGGCTTTCCAGCTTATGGATCCAGTCTCACTTGAAGAATAGGCAGGATCCAATTTTTGCCCATGATTACTTTGATTCCTCATAAGTAAATTGCACTGTCTGAATAGAGGACAAGCCACTTTCTATTTCTAATAATCAAATCATCCCTGAAACAAGTTCAGGCATAGGTAGTCCAGAGATAGGGATGCTAAAAGAAGCAAAATATTGAAATGGACAGACTCAGCAGATTAGACATAGCTGAAAAGAGAATTAGTGAGCTGAATAGATTGAGGTAATAATGCAGAACTTACCATACATAGACAAACGGATAGAAAATAAATATCAAAAAGAATTTGAGAATTTTGGTTGGTAGAACAAGAATTTCCGATGCACATCTAATAGAAGTTACAGAAGGAGAGAAGGGAGGAAATAGAATGTGGGCATGAGGATATTGAAAGAACACATTTCCTGAGAATATTACTGGATTGATGAAAGATACACATTCTCAGATTCAGTAGTCCTGAATAAGAACAAAAACAAATACAAACCAAGGCATGACAATGTGAAGCCATGGAACTCCAGGGAGTAAAAAGAATCTCAGAAGCACCCAAGAGAAAAAGTACTTTCAAAAGGATAATAATGATTCCATAATATGTAGATGATAACCTGTTCGTATCTTTTCTTTTAGAAAAACTAGAAAGACAATTTTTTCCATCCTGAAAAATTATGCATTTTCCCAACAGCTTCTCTACATATCTCTACTTGCAACATATGTTTATAACACGTATGTGTAAAATAGGGCTATTATCTGTTTGTCTGTTTCTCTATAGATTACGAGATCCTTCAAGGAAGGTGTTGGGTTTTATTCATCTTTTTCTTCTTACTATCAAACACAGAGACTGACATCTAGTTGAAGCTCTTTCAATGTTTGAGAGAATGAATGGACTATTCAATGGAATTTGCTCAAATAGTGTAATGAAGATGGTTCAGTCTTTCTCATAAGCAAGTGTGAATAGTATTCCTTTCCTTGTGAGAATTTGGTGTGATGTGATATAAAGAATATATTTAGAAAGGCCATCTGTATCAACACATCTTATCTGCTAAGGCTTAAATTTGATGCCTGACAATTATTTTGTTTCTACCTGAGGACTTCTGACTATGATAACGCCAAAAAATTAAGTTTTTTACACTTAGGATGAACTTATAGTATAGGGAACTTCTCTTTTTTTAATATTCTAAACATAGTGAGTAGAAAATGAGAGTGACATAGAAATAAATAAAGAAAAGAAACAAAACAAATTGGGAAGGCTGACGATCACATAGTTTGTGTAGGGCCAGTTTTGCTCCCTGATAATTACAAATTTTGGTAAGTTTATATTGACTTAAGTTTTCCTTATGACTCAGTTAATGTAGAAAATAAGCAAGTAAGTGAATGAATTTTTGAGGTGGGAAATTCTGGTGAAGCAGATTATCTGACAGCATTATTCCAATCAAATTACAGATTCAAATGCAGTAATCATGCTTAGTATCATTGAATGTATCAGTGGGAAATTCTTCACCTTAGAACTCAGTAGGAGACAATTGTTTAGCTATGTCTCTGTTTTATTCATACCTACACTACTCAGTGATATCTTAGAATGTCTCATTAATTTCAAAAGTCCTATTGACTAAATGATCTTTTTGATTTGTAAAATGTCAATTTATGTGAATTTTCAGACAGAAAAACTCTAATCTTTCAAGAATTTACATCATAAGAAACTGGCTAGACCTCTAATTCTGTTATTTGTTTTATTATAAACAAACACAGATTCTCAACTGTAAAATATTATCTCCCTGAGTTTCAACAGTTTTAGTAAATGGAAATTTTTGTATATTCTTTGCTGGTGTTCTTAAATTTAAAACTTAGAGTAATTAGAATCTTTATGTATCAGTAAAGACCAGGTGTATGCTTTTTCTAAAATGCCTCAGAACTTCAGCATTTTCACTACCATGCTCAATTTTATTTGGGTAATTTACATTTTATCTTTGGACAATCAGTATGGAAATGTTTCCATTTACAAGTGGCCTAGACAGTGAAAGTTATGGCAACATATGTAACTTTGGAGACGTGCATGTTTTAGTGACTATTTGGTATAATGTTCCTTATGTTTCACCAAATAAAAGCTACCAGTGAGAAGAAGAGTAAAAGATCTCTTGTGTCTTTAAGTATGGAGTTCAAACTGGCAGTACTTGGGACCAATATTTGTTATTTACATTCACAGCAGCTGTTTGCACTTTGAAAAAGTTATCTACTTTAAATGAAAAAAAAAAAAGTTTAATTGGTTTTCTTTTTTCATGTGAACAGCTGAACAAAAATAAAACTATATGAGGATGGCAAGTAGAGGGACATACAATGAAAGAGCATGTGAAACATAATACAATTGACTTATTTTTTTAATTTAGAGCCATATTTGTGATCATTAATACTGTAATGGAAGTTTTCCCCTAAAGGATAATGTGGCTCTGTTAAAACCGTAGATTTAACATTGCTTTGCTATTTTCAAATCAGTCAAACATGGCTATAGAGAGCAGATCTGCAGCACCTTCTCTTTTAGTACAAATTTGAGTCTCAGTATGAGACTGTCTTCCCTTCCACTTCAAGTCTGTTCAGATTTGAATCCATTTACCCCCAGCCAACCTAAGAACCTAAAAAGGAATGTGTTTCTCTCTCTCTCTCTCTATGGTAACTAAAAATGTTCTCTCTCTCTGGAACTTCACTTGCTTTTGCAGCAGCAAAAGCATAGAAAATGAATCTATTGTAGCAGCTAGCCCTAGTTATAATTGTGAATAGGGAAAATTTATTTTTTCCATCCTTTCTATTTTAAAGCCTTCTCCATTAGGATCCCTAGGTGTCTGGAGTTTGCATTTGCTCCTGATAGTTTAAGATTTCCTACTATAATTCTCACTTACTACAATCTTACAAACTCTTCCTTTTCAGTAAAAATACTTGCCTAAAAATGTTCTGATCCAAATGGGCATGGTGAAAACTAACAGGGCGATGAGATATTACAATATTGTGCAATATAGTGCATGATTCTAAATTCAAAATGCATGCTTTAAAAAGGTTTGTAAAGAGAACATTCATCAATATTTGGGGCACTATGACAATACATTTGAGGAATATTTGTGGTGTACATTAACCTCTGAGAATCCTTGAAACATATTATTGTTGACCTATCCCACGTTACATTTCCACAAATATATTTCTTGTACAAATTAATTCGAACTTTTAGATTAGAAAATCAGTGGCTGCAGTCTACTTAGAGAAGGGTCAGGTAGCTTTGTTTCATCACTTTAAAGGTATTGTTCTTTTACTTGTAATATGCTGTTTTGCTTTCAAGAATTTTTCTTTACTTTTTGTTTCATCAGTTTTTCTATGATATACCTAGGCATAGCTTTCCCGGTATATAGTCTACCTGGAGGATTCCTAAATATGTAAATTTATGTCTTTCAACAAATTTGGGAAATTTTCAGTTATTATTTCTTGAAATATTTTCTTCTACCTTTTTCACTCTTTCCTCTCCTTTTGGGACTCTTACGGGTATAGTAGACATTTTCTTGTTGCCCAGCAGGTCCCTCAAAATCTGTTCATTTTTTTCAATATTTTTTCTTTTGTTCTTTTGAGTGGATAATTTCTACTAATTTACCTTCAAGTTCACTGGTTCTTCCCTTTATTGTCTATATTTGTTGTTGAGACAATCTAGCAGGTCTCTTTTCCAGATACCTTTTTTTTTCAGTTCTAGAAATTACATTTGGTTATTTTCTATTTTTTCTGATTCTATGGTGAAAGTTCCATTTTTTTACTCATTACAAGCTTATTTTTCTTTATGTCATTTGTCATCAAACATAATACGCATGCTTTTATTAAAAGCCTTATTTGCTAATTCTACCATTTGTGTTATCTCAGTGTCATTGCCAATGATTGTCTTTTCTCTTGAGAATGGATCACATCTCACTGTTTTTTTGTATGTCAAGTGATTTTGAAGGTATCCTGATATTATGAATATTATGTTGTGGGAACTCTGGATTCTGTTCTTGTATTGCTCACTATTGCTTTAGCGAGCAATTAGTTTGCTAAAAAGTATATATATGTATACTTTCTCTCTTGGATGGCAGTTCAAATCTCTATTCCATTTGTTTATCATTAGGTAGGCTGCACAGTGTCTATGCTGTGACCCACAGTTCAGAAGTCAACGAGAACCTTGAGGAGGGCTATGAGGAGAGTTTATACACAAAATTTGTGACTCCCCTTGTGTCACCTTTATGGAATTCTTTCCTCATTTTCTAGCAGACACACTTACTGCAAAGTCTGTCCTTTGAAAGACTACATATATATCAAAGGTTTAGTTTTTCCATGTTGTGCCAACAGTGCCCTGTCCTCAGGCTAAAAGTCATAAAAACTGGGAAACTCCATTTTCTTCAGATTTAGCTTGTTTTTCTTTACTCTTTGTGCCTTTAGATAGTTTATTTTTGTTCCAAGTTAACAGTTGTTATATATCAAAAGTTAATCTAGTTGGAGCTTACTTTGGCATACTGGAAGCAGAACTCTCAGGTAGCTTCAGGAAACTTGAGCTCTAGCAGTGATTGAATTTATTATGGAAGGCTCTGTTTTATCAGGGAATGAGGGGAGGATTTGTAATAAAAAAGAATTGGGTTTGATTCCAGATTGGTTGTTAGCTTTTAGACCAAGTCATTTAATCTCTCCCTGTCTATACCTTTATTTGTAAAATGAAGTTATAATACCTTCCATGAAGGGTTGTTTTGAGAATTAGATAAGGTAAGGAAAATCACTAGCAGAGTGCTTGGTACAATAAATGGAATTTGTTATTATTTAAATGATTCTTAGCAACATTAAAATGAGTACTTCAGTATTTAGTATGACGACTGCATCTAGAAATTTTCCTGCTGTCCAAAAGAAGCAGCTAAGTCATACTTACATTATCCCTACAGACAAAATATACCGATGCCAAAACTTCTGTATTGTAAGAATATCATGACTTATTTATTTATTTATTTATTTTTGAGACGGGGTCTTACTCTGTCACCCCAGCTAGAGTGCAGTGGCGTCATCATAGCTCACTACAACCTCAGACTCCTGGGCTCAAGTGATCCTCCTGCCTCAGCCTCCTGAGTAGCTGAGACTACAGATATGCAGCACCATGCCAGGTTAATTTTTCTATTTTTTTTGTAAAGATGGGGTCTCACTATGATGCTCAACCTGGTCTTGAACTCCTGGACTCAAACAATCTTCCTGCCTTGGTCTCACTATGTGCTAGTATTACAGGTATGAGCCACTGCACCTGACTTCATGACTCTTTTTATATGTAGTAATATGTTTATCTGTTCTACAAATGGATCACCATCACACCATTCTTACAAGTCTTCTTCATTTTTAGATCAAAGCTGATTAGAATAAGTTTCAGAATATGGTATCTTACTATCGCATTAGTTCAACAAATATTTAGTAAACCAGGCACCAACTAATAGTTGGTATTATAGTAGCTAAAATGACTGCCATGTCTGCCATCAGAATTTAAAATTTAAGATTCTTTTAAAAAAACAATGCAGCTGATGAAATATAGTACAATACTATACTGTATGTCACTATAAAACATAAGTCAACAGACGTGATGGACACAAAAACAATAAAGTGTGTTATAACGATTATGATACTAGAGAAGTACAAAAGTCTTAAGGACCGTAAATGCTATAACTTAAATTTCTGCTTTTCTAAAACTGAAAATAAAAGAGCACCTGTCTTATTTCTTTCTACTGGCATCAAAAAATCTCTATGGTAACTAAAAATGTTCTTGATCCAAATACATAAGATATTATAAATATATCTTTTTATTACCTTTTCCTCCTCCAAATCCTCCAAGACTCTTGAATTCATATGTGTGTGTGTGTGTGTGTGTGTGCCTGAACCACATTCGTTTGCTTTGTGGTGTTTTTAACACCTTCGTAGTTCACTTAGGTGACAATATGCTTGGAATATTGAGATGTTAAACTTAAAGTTGAAATAATATTTTTTCTTGATGGAAAACAAAAAGAGAAGTCCTTTTAGTGACCTAGTGCTGTTCTCTGTAAATTAAAGAGTAGGCAGCTATGAATTGTCTCTATGTTAGTCAGGAATTGAAGAACACAGGAGAGCATATAATATTATTTGCTTTCTAGGCAAACTAATATCAAATCATAAGTGAACTATTGACATATACATCCATTCAACAGCAACACGTGAATCAGTGTCTTTTGTGAAAAATCCAGAAACTAGCTGAAAGGCTCCTACACCTCAGAAGAATGTGAATTCAACCATATCGAAACTGGTAGGAAAAGAAGAGACCCCTGTCATAATCCCAACCCTAGCGCAGTGCTATACAATCAGGCAGGACCCCCCCGGATCCCAGCTTCTCCCTGAGGACTGGAGTAGCTGAACTACACATCTAGCATACAAACTTTTCTGGATCCAACCTACAAGACTGGTTTCTATGTCACCTGTCTTGAAGAGCTGATGGGACTCAGCAAACGCCAGTCCCTTGGGAACTACATAGAACAAAATGTCAGTTTGAGCTAGCATGTGCACACTTGCCACAACTCCTCCCCCCGACTTAAAGCAGAGTGAGTGCATAATAAAAATATTAGCTCTTTAATATCACTCTTCCCGTATTGTCCTAACATTCTTACCAGGATAGCAAAAGTGTCTGACTCTGGAATCTGACTCTAGGTTGGTTAACTGGCTTAAAGGTTGATTTGGTCTTCTTGGTATTGCTCAGCTTTTGGTATTTGAAAGGAATTTTGCTTATAATTTGACATATTCCTGAGACTATTTTCATACTGTAAAACACTGTATAAGTTTCCTATGGCTTCCATGAAAAAGCCACCAACAGTGTATTAAACAACAGAATTTTATTTTGTTACAATACGGGAGGCATAAAATTAAAAGTCAAGGTATTAACAGCCCCTGCTCCCCCTGAAGGCACCAGGGAAGGATCTGTTCATGCCACACTCCTATCTTCTGGTGGTTGGCCAGCATTCTATGGCATTCTTTGGCTTACAGCAGCATAACTCCAGTCTTCACACCGTGTCCTACTTGGGGGGCATGTGTCTTTATCCAAATTTCTTCCTTTATAAGGACATCAATCATATTGGATTTGTAGTCTACTCTACTCCGACATGGTCTTAAGTATATCTGCAATGACTGTATTTCCAAACAAGGTCACATTCTGAGGTACTGGGGCTTAGAGCTTCAACATATGAATTTTGGGGGAACACAAGTCAACCCATTAATCTTTATTTGAAACTGGTTTATAATGGGACTTACTTTTTGTTCTCAAAGCTAAGAGTTGTCAAAAACAGAAAGTCAGCTGCTAGAAATTTTATTGTCAATCTAAAAAGAAAAGACTTAATAAGAAGTAGTGTAGGATGAGCAATAATTACTCTGTCAAATCAAAAATTGGAATCTATAGATTTTTTTCAATTTCAGGCTTTTCATTGGGGGAAAAAAAGAAAATAACAAAACCTCTCTTTCTTTGCCAGGGAAGCTTATTATGAAGGAGTTTGAATTGTAAATTTTTTCTTTTATTCATTTAATTTTTTTAAACTAAGAATGTTTATGTTTTAAAAATTATTCTTTTTACCTCTTTATTCTGAACTAAAATTGTCATCCTTGTTCAACACAGACCTCTGTGCTGAAGAGATATGAGGTATACTCTATTTTTCTGTCTCAAAGTGTATTTAGAGCTTTTCACTGTTGACATGACACTACAGAGCAGCACAAGAAAAATGGCATAGGTTTAATTTAAAAGGAGAACATAAGTGTTTCATTTAAGAATACTTCTATTATGCACTGTTCAGAATTTAAAGAAAATGAAAAGAATGTTATAAGAGAATGGAAATTCCGTTTTGAATAAAAATTATGCCAAAAGTAACACAAATTTTGCCTTGTATCTCTTGCTTTCCAGTGCTTGTATTATTGATTGGAAAGAAAGAGATAGCTTTTATTTTATATGAAATGTTTCTAATGCTTGAAATGCCAGATTTTAAAAATATGATTTTGTAAAATTAAATTGGTATAATTTCATTTTCTTTTCTTTTTTGTTGTTGTAATGTTGATTAGGGGAAAAATTCAAGAACAAAACAACAAAGGTCATCCTTTGGAAAGCTGAAAGGAAACCAACCAAATTCACTCTTACCTGGTTAATCACCAATATTTATTGAGTCCTTATATGGGCAAGTCATTGTGTTGAAGTCTGTGATCCTTGCTGTGAATTGTGGGTTACAATCCAGATGGGGTCTACACAATTTATAGAAAGACAACTACAATACAAGGCTGCACTTAAAAAGTACAAGAAAAAGATTAAATTTCCACAAGTTTAGGAATATCAAGATTTATTCTATCTGAGATCAGAGAAATCCTCATGGCTATTGCTATAGTGGGATTTATAGGTCAGGTACGATTTAAATAAGTGATAATGGAGAGAAAACGTTTTGAAGGACTAAACAGCGTTAATCATAGCCTAGAAACTAAAAATGAAAAGTGTTCAGAGAATGTCAAGAAATATAATTTCCGCCAAAGGTCAGAAATTGGTGAAAAGACTCAGAGGAGCAGGGTGAGAGAATAGAAGGCTATGAAGGGCAGGCCAGGAGTTTAGATTCTATTCGTTGGAAAACAACATGACAGCAAATATTTCGTATGGTGGGGAGATGTATTAACTGTAGTTTTAAAGGTTATTTTGCTAGTGCTGCACGCGACACGTGTGATTGAAAGGGTGACAAACATAGGCAGACTTGACTGCATCACTCACCAGCTCTGAGAGAGGAAATAAGAACCTTAATTTGGTTGATAGTGGTAAAAAGGGAAAAGAGGGACCATGGTATGGTCTTTTGTGTATATATATCCTTTAATTTGATCATTCATTTACTCATGTATTTATTCAAATACATCATATGGGCTTTGCTAGATGCCATGTCATATGTGTTCATATGTCCTTCATCACTGAGTTCTGGACCTCAAGGAATTTGTGAAGAATTCATTTATCAGATAGTTTATTTAACCAATTTATGTTCCTGGTTGTGGAGGACATGAGAATGTGCCTCACAAACTTCTGACTACAAAGGACATAACTGATCAAGGGCCCCTGTTGCTGTGCTTCTGATTTCTGAGCTCACATTTGTGACAAGGCTGTGTTTCCTATGGGCTGCTTCCAGCCAGTGACTGTGTGCTCCACGTATGCATGAGGTAGGCCTTTTCCTGGTAGATGTGGGACCTCTCTGATGGTCAGCTGTGGCTCAAGGATTCCTCAGTGGTTTTGAAACATCAGCAGACTATACAGCAGCCTAGAATGCTTCCACCCTAACTTCTTTTCTATCCTTTTTCTCTTAGGGTTAGACTTGGCTCATGACCTGGCAGATTTCTCAGCCTTATCCAGTGCCTTCCATGTTTTATCATACAAAGACATTTTCCTTAATAAAATAATTTGCATGTTTAATCCCTTCTTGGCATTTGCTTCTTAGTGGACTCAGATTAATAAGTAGTATTAGAAGTTGTCCAGCAAAATCTGAGGTAAAATAGGGTTTGGGACTGACTTTTATATTACCTGGTTGGGAAATAGGACACTGCCTGGTTGCTAGGTGGAACACACATTGTTTCTGAGACAAGTTGGCAGCTCAATTGCTAATTATATCAGTGGAGACATCCTAGGAAAATATCCTGGTGTAGGGGAATGCTATGGCAGGTACAATGGTGCAGACATTTAAAAAATATGGGAGTGCTTACAAAGACAGTGGTATTGGTTGGTGACTAAGTTTTACTGACACCTTGAAGAAGGATAATGAGAGACCAAGAACCTGTTAACAAGTGCTTAATGGCTAAGCCTGAGAGCTAGAGAGCCTCTGTGCTAGCATATAAAGAGGCTCTTATTACCTGTAGTTGAAGGTGGGGGCACACTTAAACAGAAGACTGAAGGCTTAGTTATGAGAACTGTATAGCACAAGAGATTTTTAAGTAAGAAGGCAAGGTAGGCCTGCTATTAAAATGTCAGGCCTCTGGTAGGGGAAATCTGAAATCCTTTAAACTTGGATGAAATGCCCCTGAAGATGTTGACTCTACAGCCTCAAGCCCCTGGAACTTCACCTTCCCTAGTAAGGATCAGCACTTCAGTGTGTTTGAAGATACTGCAGAAGCTTTTCCTCAAGGCAACAGACGACTCCTTCACATCTCTCCTCCTGGCTGCCAGGTTGATAATTAGAGTTAGGACCTGGCATAACCCTGCTGGGTACATGTTGGGCCTAAAAAGGGAGAAAAGGGTCTATACCTGAAGAATTGCAGTTTTCTGAAAGTTGTTTCCTTCCATGTACTGGAAGGAGCCTGAGGAATACCCCTGGAATAAAATTTTGAGAGTGCTTGGTCAAGGAGGCCAGAATGTTTAAGTCTGGCAAGCAAGAATTCACTGGCTTTGGAGCATTTTCTTGGGACACAGGATTTAAGACATGACCAAGGACCACAGGGGATGAGGCAAAATCCTACTGGAGATGATTAAGTTACCCTGTCAGAAAGAAGAGAAAGGAGGGATTGAGGGAGGTAGACATGCTGAAATAAATATATTAGGTAAGGCCTGAAGACCTGCCAGAGAAAAATCACGAGGGTACATCATTCACCAAAGCCATGGAATGTGTGATAAATGTTGGTGGTTTACAGAGATGATGGCAAAAGAGGTGGTTGCAGAGCTGGGCTGCATGGGGACAATGGGACCCCCAAACATCAGAAGCCAAGTTGTGGCACTTAACTTCCAGCTACAAGGAGGCAATGATTACCATTAATATTGTCAAGGTAAGAGGATCAACCTGACACACTTAACCTGTCATGGGTTGCAGAGATAGGTAATAGAACATGGTGTCCTTAGAGACAAAATAAACAGGCAGACAAGGGTACTGCTTAATCTCTACAATTGAAAATGTAAGAATATGTAAATTAGTATAGCCATTATGGAAAACTGTATGAAGGTACCTCAAAAAACTAAAAATAGAATTACCGTATGTTCCAGCAATCACACTTCTAAGTATTTGCCCCAAACATTTGCAATTAGTATGATGAAGATATATGTACACTCCTATGTTTATTGCAGCACTATTCACAATAGCTAAGTTACAGAATCAACCTAAATGTCCATCAACAATTGAAGACATAAAGAAAATGTGGTATATATATATAATAGAACACTATTCAGCCTTAAAAGAAAGAAATTTTGTCATTTGTGAAGGAAATCAAAATATTTTACCCCAAAATATATTTCCTTGACATATTTTGAGATAGCTGCCAGAGGACCAGCAAGTAGAAATATCCCTGCAAATCTGTCTTTTGTGGGGGAAATTTGCATCTATAGAGCATCTCCATTAATACTGCCAGGACTTCCCTTCTGTGGGTCTAGGAAAGATTAACTAAGAGTCTTTCACCTTTAAAGTTCTGAAAATAAACATTCATCATCTATTCTCTCTGAGGATTGCCACCTGTGGAGTTTCATCTATATCACAAGACCACCTTTGCTAGCCAAAGCTCCTCTTTTCTCCCTCCCATACCTGTATCACCACTAAAATCTGATTTACCACCATTACCTGGTTTTGGCCATGCTCTCAGCTTGTATTCCCACATTCTTTCTGTAACTTCAAGATGGTATATAAGTTCCTGTACCCCACTGGGGGGTAGATACACATTAAATAAGTTTGTATGCCTTTTCTCCTATTAATCTGCCTCATGTCAGTGATTTTCAGTGAGGCTTCAGAGAACTTTCCCCTTGGAAAATTCCCCTTGGCCCCTACATTTGCAACAACAGGGATGGAATTGGAGAATACTATGCTAAGTGAAATAAGCCAGGCACAGAAAGACAAATACTGAATGTTCTCACTTATATGTGGAATCTGAAACAATTGGACTCAAATAAGCAGAGAGTAGAATGGTGGTTACCAGAGGCTAGGGATCTGAGGGCAGTGGGAAGATGATGGACAAAGGGTACAAAGTCTCAATTAGACAATAGTAATACATTTTTGTCTTTGAGATATATTGATATTGCACAGTGTGATGAATGTAGTAAAAAAGAATGTATCTTACATTTCAAAATCACTGAGGATAAATTTCAAATGTTCTCGTCACAAAAAATGTTAAGTATTTGAGATAATGGATATGCTAATTAGCTTAATTTAATTACACCACATTGTATTCATAAATTATAACATCACTGTGTATCCCATAAATATATACAAATGTCATTTGTCAATTTCTGCTTAAAAATAAAAATTAAAAAGAAAAGAAAATGCAAGAAAGAAGGAGATCTGGAGATTCAAGGACGTCACCCCAATAAAACATCGCAACCCCTTATGTGGTTGCCAGACCTGAGCCAAATTTTCAGAACTGGAACCCATTGAATGAGGAGATCCTTAGTAGGAAAAGCCCTACAACATCATGAACAGTATGAATTCTGCCAATTCCCCAGTCTTTCCCCAAAGGGATCTGTAGCCATTTAATCAAATGCTGTACACTAGGAATAAAAGGGAGTATCAGGCATTTCTAAGACTTTTGGAAACAGGGTCTGAGTTGACCCAGAGACCAAGTGTTGTCAAACCCCTCTGTGAGAGTGGGGGCCTTTGGAGGTCAGGTTGGAATGGAGTCCTGGCTAATGTCTGGCTCACAGTGGACCCAGGTGAAGGATGGTTTCCAATGGTTATTTTTCTAGTCACTCAGTGCATAATCGGAATTGATACAGGTGTCACTTGGTGAAGCCCCTGCATTAGGTTCCTATCACCCTGTATAGTGTTGGAGGTGTTATTAGTGATAAAAATGCAGCAAGCTCCAGCAGGAGAATCACAATGTAGACCCCCTGGAGTAAGAGCTATCAGAATGAGAAAGGCCAAATGGAAATCTCAGAATTGCTACTCCCTCAATTGCCCTGCCTCAGCCAATTTAGTGAATAAAAACAAAAACAAAAAACAAACAAACAGAACAGATCTTACCCTGGAGAATATTCTGGATATTCATGGCACCACTAAAGATCTAAATGATGCAAGCAGGTGGCCCATATCATATCTCCAATTCACCAGAGTGTCCCCTGCAGAAACTAGATGCTGGATGGACCCTGGGCAATGACTGGAGACTACCACAGACAGCAGCTCTGATCGTAGCTGCTCTGACAAATGTAAAATGTAGTATTATCCTTAGAGCAGATGACTAAGGCCTCGGGGACGTGGCATATGGTCACTGAGTTGGCAACCCTTTTCCTTTCCACTGCGAACAGAAATAGGTTAGGAAACAGTGTGCCTTCATATCTGACAGAAAACAATGTTCATTACAGTTTTTCCTTCAGTTTTTTTACAGGACCAAATTAACTCTCCTTTCCTCTGTCATAATACAGTCTGAGGAGATCTGAGCCGTGTGCACTTCTCACTTACCACACTGGCGCATGACATCAGGGCGTCATGCTGCCTGGACAGGAGGGAGAGGAGTCTGCAGCTGGAGACCATGGCAAGATGCACATGCTCCAGAGCATGTGGGACAAACCCTATGGTAATTCCCAGACCTGCCACCTTACTGAAGGTTTTAGGGGCCCAGTGGTCAGAGGTGTGCTGGGATATACCCTCCAAAAGAGAAAAATGCTGCATCTTGCATTCCCACCACAAAGAAGGAAGCACAGCAACGGGTAAGCCTCTCTGGGTTCTGGAAGCAACACATGTCACACTGAGTAATAATTTGCTCTTGTCTATGGTCTAGGTGATATGGAAGAATGTCAGCTTCAAGTGAGACCCAGCGAAGGAAAGTTCTTTGCAGCAGGTCCAGGCTATGGTGCAATCAGCCCTGCCATGTGGGCCATAAGCTCTGTCACTCTCTATAGTGCTGGAAGTGTTAGCAGAGGTAAAAATACAGCAAGATCCAGTGGGAGAATCACAACACAGACCCCCGGGATTCTATCATAAGGCCACACATCAGCAGCAGAGATTATGGCCTGTGAGAAACAGCTCTTGGTTTACTATCTTGGATTATCTGGGTGAGCCCTTGTATTAGTTTGCTAGGACTGCCTTAACAAAGTGGCTTGAACAACAGACGTATATTGTCTCACAGGTCTGGAGGCTGGGAATCTGAGACCAAGGTGTTGGTAGGGTTGGTTTCTTCTGAGGGCTGTAAGGGGAAGGAGCAGTTCCAGACCTCTTTCCTCAGCTTGTAGATGGCCGTCTTCACATCGTGCATGTGCGGTGCCCTCTAAGCATGTGTCCAGATGTCCCCCTTTTATAAAGAAACTGGCTATATTGGAAAAGGAACCATCCTAATGACCTCATTTTAATTCAATTACCTCTATAAGGAATGTACCTTCAAATACAGTTATGTTTTGAGCTACTGGGGGTTAGGACTTTAACATATGAATTTTGGGGCCATACAATTCAACTCATGATAGACTTAAATGCCATCACTTGGTTCCTTATAAGAGGAAGGCACAGGCGACGTGACCACCAAGTCAGAGAGTGAGCTGCAGACATAAGACAAGACATGTCGGCAGCTGGAAGAGGCTGGAAGATTCTCCCCTAGAGCTCCCAGAGGGAGCACAGCCAGGCAACACCTTGATTTTGGCCCAGTTGATACTGGTTTCAAACTTCTATTCAACTGAACTATGAAAGAATAGATTTTTGTTATTTGAAGCTACCTATTTCTTGGTAATTTGTTACAGTGGCTTTAGGAAATTAACACAGGCTGCAACTGCTGTGCTGTGAAATTCATTGACAGTCAATAATGGAGTGTGGAATACTGAGGCACTTCATACCTGGGAGACTGGGACTTCTCTGATGGGAGATTTTGGCTCAAGTTCGCTCTGATCACTTTTCTAAGTTCTTTTCTAAGAACTTTTCTTAGACCACACAGAAGTTAAGGTTGCTTTCATCCAACTCTTTTGCAGTCTGATGACTCTTCCAGACTTAGGTATCTGCCTATTTTACCTCACACAGCTGTTTTCCCTGATAAAATCCTGCAGGCTTAATCTCTTCCTGACACCCACCTCTTGAAGAACCTGGACTAACACATTAGAATTCCAAGATTTCAATTTAAAAGTTGATGTGAAAATTTAAATTTTTCAGCTCCAATATTTTTCCTAAGCCCAGATAAGCATATACCACTGCCTGAATCATATTATTTCTCACGGATATTTGATATATTGCATCATGTATAAAATGAACTCAACAAGTCCCTATCTCCTTACAGGAGGGCATGTGTAAACACACGTGCACACGAACACACACACACATTTCCATCAGCAATCTCAATAAATGATACTATCATATACTCATTGATCAATCAAAAATTTGTCTTCCTAGCTCTTTTCTACACACCCCATATTAATAAAAATCCATTTTCTATCAATTTTTCTCCAATGTTTCCATGTCTCTCCTTCCCAAATGCCAATATGCAGTCCTAGCCCTCATTATTGCATATTTATATTACTGCATCATCCCCTTAATAAGCTTCACTACCTCTCATCTTGTCTGCCTGGTCTCATCTGTCCAATTCATTCAAAGCCCTGAATTTAGTATGATGAAGCTAAAATCCACATCTGCACATTGTACTGGCATCCCTGTTAGAAATCCTTCTCACAATTTATTACTGTCATTAGGACACACTTTGAGTTACTTAATGTGGCTTACACAGACGTTCATAACCTAGCTCTTGCAGATTTTTTATTGCCAGCTTTCACTCCTCGAACAGCCAGCATTATAAAGCATGTGCCTTTGTCATACCATGAGCTCTCTCTCGGTTTCCTGGCTGTTCACATGTGGTTGTCTCTGCCCAAAACATCCAGGTTTTATCTTAAATGCTTTGTCCCCTGAGAAGCCTTCCATAATAAGCCTCTCAAGCAGTGCTTTTTCAAGCAGGAACAATTTTTTCCCCCAGGGGACATTTAGCAATGTCTGGAGATGTTTTTTGTTGTCACACCTGGGAGGTGCTTCTGGCATCTAATGGGTAGAGGCCAGTGATGCTGCCGAACATCCTACAGTTTACAGGCAGGTCCCCCTCCCCCAGGTAAGAATTACCTGATTTAGAATGTCAGTGGTGCGGAGGTTGAGAAATCCTGCTGTAGACCCATCTGGTTACCTGAGCTTGCTGAGGGCAAAGGCTGTAGGACCAGATTCATGCCTATGCTCTTCCTGCCATCACAGCGCCTCAGTACATATTTGTGGAGTGAGAAAATGAATTTCACTTAAATGCACTTGCCACTTTGGTGAAAAGACAAATGTGTGTAATCCTTCCTCGTCATCTTAAAGTGCCCTACTGAAAGTAATTTGGCTTTTAAAAAGTTTTTGTTTTCCATCTAGCCCCACCCACAATTCAATCCCGCTTATTAGCTGGGTTTGTGATTTGGTGACAATCTCAGGGTTTTCAAATCTAACAGCCCATAGGTCTTTGCTATTCTAGTTAACAGACCTATGATGTCATCTACATGATGATGCTTTCAGGGGTGATTCACAGGCCTGTAGATACTTATCTCCACACAGAATGATTTGCTTATTCTGATTGTAGACTTCTAATAGTATTTAAGCCTTCCCTCCTCATTGTGGTCACCTCATTTGGGACATTGAGCTTCCATATGCCACTTGGCTCACTATTATTGAGTTGTTACTGCTACTTGGAAATCCAAACTTTTGTACCTGTGAACTACCTAAGATAACATAAAGAAGGATCAATATTAGCTTGGCTTTCAAGGAATGAAAATATTTCTTCAAGACTGAGGGAAATTGGTCTAGGCAAGAACTTTTAATGGGCTTGAGGGTCCTATCTGGAAAGCCAAGCATTCTCAATGAAATGCTCACGCAACATTTGACATTAATAAAAACAAAAGCCCTTTTTGGAAAGTTAGGTAGAGATTTACATGCCCAACTGGCTTTGAAAGATACACCAATATCTAGCCAGTTTTTAACTATGCTAATAATCCTAAATCAGAAATCTTTTGGTGTATCAACTTTAACAATAATTATGTAGCTAACATTTTTTTTTTCTGTAATGTGTCTCTACTAAGAGGAAATCTTTGAATTGGCTTTCTCAGGATTATGTCCCTTAATGACAAGCTTGAAACAAAACTTGACACATACTCACAATTCTTTTGAGAAGTCCTTTAACAATAGGCATTTTGGGCTTCAGGATGTCAGCCAGAATCATGGGGGCAGGATGTGTAGTCAACCCCAACTCAAAGGAGTGAATTTCTTAGTATTTCACCAGGCCCAGTTTTCATATTGTAACATTCTCCCAATTCACCCTTGTCTCATCAATACAACAACATAACAATCCACATCCCTTAATTCTCAGTCAGAGGCATTTTTAATACAGGTAGAATATGCTGTTGGCATTTTGGCAGCACATATCAGGTTTAAGAGTTCCAGATGCATCTGCGCTTCCTGACATTTTAGAGCCTGAGAATGTCAGCTGAAACCTAAATGTGACTCCTTCACATCCAGCAAAGGTACATCAAAATCCTGTTACACCATTCCTGCATAGTAAATAAGGAGAAAACAGGCTCCGATTCTCAATACCCTGATATCTAAAAGGCTGTAACAAATTCCTTTGTGTCATTGAATTAGATTATCTCCAGCTGGCTCCCTTTTTGCAACTAATGAAGTTATTACTCATTTTAGAGAGTTTTTGCCAGATTTTGGAAAGAAAATAAATGTCTGAGAAACGAACAATAAAAGAGAGAAGCATTCATTCACTCAGGGAAGGTTCAGCTTTGTAAATAATTGTTCTTTATATGGGGAATCCAAAATGTCTCACCCTAATTAGGTTTAAATAGATTTATTTTAAAATGAACATAATAAGATGGAATAAATCATGTGACACTAAATAGGGTTCCCACATTTCAGAGAAAAAATCTAAATACATCATATATGAGGTCATGAAGTGTTGCCTGAAGCTACTTCCTAATGCCAAGCTGTGACCTCTGTAGTTAGTTTAAAAAATAAAGTTGTGGTGCAAATCTGTTTACTAAAACTTATTTTGTCTTTTTCCAGAGCCTACAGCTAGACTGTGTATCCCATCTTCCATTGCACTTAGGTTTGGCCAATAAAATACGAGCAAAAGAATGTGTCATTCCCAGGCTGGGACCCCCAAAACCTCCACCGGGTGCCTTCCATTCTCCTGTCCCGTGATCACCTGGATGCAGATGGCCACAAACACTTAGGGCTCGGTGGAACCACCACATGGAAGGGGTTCCGGCCCTGAGTTATGGAGTAACGCAAGACTTTGTCTCCTTCCATCGACTGGAGCAATGAGCCATCTCATCCTCTCAAGAGTTTGAGAAAGAAATTAACTTTTCCCGTGTAAGCCACTGAAATTTCTGTCTATATATGACCATAACCAAGTCTGCCCTGCAAAATGCAGGGGTTTGAGGGCTTAATTTCTGCAATTGTGATATTTTTCTTTCTTTGACATTTATTTTTCTGTTTTTGTTTTCCTTTTTTTCTACCATGGCTTCTTGACTTCACAAATTCCTCCTCTTTCTTGCTCTCATATTTCTGATGATGTTGTCTCAGTTCTCTCCTTTCCTGAGGAGCAAATATCCTGGTCTCTTCTCTGTTTCTGATGAGATAATCAACAAGGCAACAATACAAGAAAGGTTGAAAATTTTTTTATAAGCAAAAATAGATATTTTAGTCTTGGAATCATGTTGGGATAAATTTTAAAATTTTAGATTTTAATATTACTCTACTATGTTGATATTTCTTCTTTTATATTTTAGTAATATAAGGGATTTCTTAGGGGAAGGGGTGGGATTTTGAATTTAGATGAATATTTATTTGACTTTCCATCTCTGAGAAAGTTTACTTCATTAGGTAAGAAATGAAAACCTACTGTACTAGACTCAGAGAAGAGACATTTGCCACAACTAGGTGGTGAATCTGAAAGTATGAAATACGCCACCAAAAGTACTACAAATTTTAGAAAACCATAATTTAGATTGGTCAATCTTATTACCAAATGGCATAATATAAAATAAATATTTGACAAGCATGGTATGTATTTTTATATCATTGTGATATTTGATATTGATTATATATTTTTTATTTTATTTTCAATTTATTTCTATATTCTGTTTTTGTGAAGATTTTTTTAAAAATCCAGTTTCATGCAGACAGGCAGTAATGTACAACGTTACAGAGGGCTTATTCTGTACCTTAACATGGGGAATTATGCTCTGGCTTTGCTCAGAATTTGATCAAATCATCACTTGTAAAATCTAGATTTAAATCTCCTTCACTCACACATATTCCATTACTCAATATTCTCTTTCTTAACAACTTAACAGCACAGAAGCTGTGTGTTAAATGGATAGAAAATCCAGACACAATACTGAGTTAAAGAAGGAAAATATTCATTTAAAATGGATTGAAGTCTAGACATGTGAAATGTTATGTAATTCCTTATTGAATCATCAATCTTGAGATTATGCTCTACGAAGTTATCCAATGTGAGAAAGCAACCAATTTTATCATTCTCTACATTTAAGTGCATGTGGGTGTGTGTTAGAGTATTTATTTGTATTTGTGATTTTACTGCTGCCAGGAAGCCTGCATTTCCTCTGTTTTTCTGTTCTCTCCATGGAATCCTCTTCCTTTTGCCTTGTTCCAAGATAACTTCTATTTTTCAGGTAGCAACTCACTTTTCCCTTCCTCAGGGTTGACGCTTCTGTTTTACCCTGTCAGGAAAAATTCTCTGTTATATGGTCTCTTCATAGCATGTTGTCACGGTTAAAATTTTACATTTTGTTTATTTTGTTATATGATAAATGACAGTCTCATCTACTAAACCCTTTCTACTCAACGTGTGGCCAATATATCATTGGAGTCACCTGGGAACTTGTTAGAAAAGCAGAATATTAGTCTCAATGTCAGACCTACTGAATCAATCTGCATTTTAACAATATCCCCAGGGATGCACACACACATTAAAATTTGAGAAGCACTGCACTAGATGATAAGCTTCATGAGGCCATGTTCTGTCAAATCCCCAGTGCTGAGCACTGTGCTAGAAATTTATTTACTGAATAAATTTTTTTATTTAATTAGTATGTGTGAAATGTACCAGATGTCCATGGGATCATTGAAAACTAAAAAGATAGTCCAGCTAAGCATGATTCTTTCCAACTTTTTCCATTTGTTCATTCAACAAATATTTAATTAGTGCAAATGACGGACCATGAATGGTAATATTAATGGGTGCTTACAGTGTATTTTTAAATTAAATTATCATCTATCTCTTTTTAATGGATAAGTGGTAACATCTGCCAAAGGTTTAAGAAAGTATATCAGAGAACTATCTAAATTTGGCCAATCAACTTAACTCTTTCTACTAATTCGAAAAGACTATTAGAATATAATTTTAGCAATGAAGCACCTCAACTAATTTTTTAGAACAATGGCATTAACTGCGAATGTGGTTTATGGGCTCCCTTCTAACCTGTGAACTCATGACTGTAGTAGGAGTCACAATGGATACATTCGTCCTGATGTTTTAACCTGGTGCATGGTGCCTGCCAATAGTTATAGAGAAGAAAGGTTAAGATGGAATAGTTGGGGAAAAATACTCTAAATTGAAGTTAAAATAGAAATTCTTCAAGTTAATTTGTAAGTCATTTACAATTACAAATTTTTCTGTCATCTACCTACTTTAGGGAACAATGCCATATTGGTAACTTCTTTCAAATTACTAGGTCTTTTAAATTCTGAATTTTGAGTAGATATTAAAGGTCACAGTTTAGGAAGCAGACTGAACCCAAATATGTGTGATGAGGATTAATGGACTTTTCTTGGTTTCATTTGCACATATGCAATGTAATGACATCAATATGCAAAATACACTACCAACTACAGTTTGATGGAACTAGGAATCTTTAGTTCTACTTAAGCTGGAGTGCAGCAAACTTTTCTAAACTTATGTTATAAACTTAAGTAATTAGGTTTTCTCTTCATAGAAAAGCATATGTGGTACAACTTCAAAACTGTGTACAAATATTTATCATTGCTGGAAATGTAAGTTTTTCTCAAAGGATCTAATTAAAGTTCTGGACATTTATCCTTTTGATGTGATACAGACTCTGAGATCACAGGGGGTACGAATATGGCTGATAAAGATTCTAAAAATATTTCAACTGTTTGATATCATTTTGAAGAGTCAAACTTTTAACTAGCTGAGAAGAAAAATTACTAAAACTACTTGAAAGAAATTATATACTGATTATGACATTCTAATGAGCTCAAGTCTTTAATTCCTTGTTAACCTTTTACAGTTAAATCCTGATAATATATATATTTTTTCTGTGTAGGTGAATAAATGCAGAAGAAAATATTCTCATGAGACTCATAAGACCATGTATAGTGAAGCCTTGACCATTTTAACAGGATTAATTTTTCTGGAGAAAATTTTATCAGACTCAATGTAATTTGAACTGAAGTCAATTTTTAAATATTAAATGTATGCCAACTTTTAAGTTATAGATCCCAAAAAGAAGGAAGGCCTTTGGAGACTGATTTGGATAATATTTTCATATCTTTCACTCCATGTGGTGCATTCTCTACTGCCTTTCTCCCTTATCTTTCCTACAATCCCAATTAAATCGCTGGTTTCCATGCCTTTGCTCATGCTAATTCCTCATACCAAAATTCTATCTCCAACTCTCTCTGTCAATTTAAATAGCATGTTTCACAAATCATCTCCTACTCAAAATGGGCTTCCCTATTGTGAATCATTTCAGTGATACAATCTATAAAATTCATCTACTGTATAATAGCAATTCAACAAACAAATACTTATTAAATGCCTAATAGCTATATGCTTTCAGTACTCTCTCTGTGGAGTGTGTGTGTATGTGACAGAATACGAAAATATGGGAACATAACTTTATATATAAGAACTCAGTTTTCTATTAGGTCCAGATTTTCACTGATGTAATTTCCACTTTATTCAATATTTAGATTAGCTAAATGATTTCACAGGAAGAGATAAAGTTCTGTTTTTATGCCTCTGCTACATCAAATATCCTAAAAATCTTTACAAGGTGGAGACTATTTGCCCCTATTTCTTCTCGGTGTTGAGACTGACTCAGAGCGTTATGAACTTTGTCAGTGATGAGATTTGAACTAGTGTCTCTCTGAGTACATCAGCCTCTTTTGCATGTACTAATGTTACCATCTTAGTCATCTAAAATTTTGGTATATGACTTGCTCCAGTTTTCTCATTGTTCTTCAAAATATGTAAAATTTTTCCAAAGTTTAAAGTGGCAGGCACTATAATGAATCAATTTTTATATGATTTTTAAAATTATTTTATAAACACACAATACTGAAAAATTATGCTTCCTTATCACTCATCATTATGTCCTCCCATGCAAACCTGGTCCTTCTTGAGTAATTTCAGATGGATCCATCCTAACTTAGTGGAGCATTGCCACTGACTACCCCCTTTTCTTCACCTCCCTATTCTAGTCAGTTTCCAATATTCTATTCATGGAATACTCTTATTTTAACTAAATTTAATTCCTCATAGCAGCATTAATTTCACTCCATTGGCCCCAAAATATGGGGCATTTCCTCATCTGTCACCCTGGTTGATTCAACATCCATCCCGCCCCAAGGGCAAAGTCAGCTGGGGTTTTGTTCAGTGGGGTGGGCTCAGCAACTGGCCCGACATCTGACACATAGTAAGCGTTTGATGACCATTTGTTGAATAAATGATTAACTTACGCTGGACAAGTTGACTTTACAGCCATGTTCTTATAGTTAGTATTTCTTTGTCCCTATATACTATTAAGAGTAGCTCACGGATGAAGTAAATTATGCAGGACTTAAAGGCATGTGACACATAAAGCAAATTAAGCATTGTCTTACCTATAATTTAACTACATTTTTCAAGCTTTTCTCCTATAGAAAGTGTTTCAGTTTTCCTGCTTACTAAATTTAAAATAGGGGAGGTGTCTTAACTTTGCTCCTCATTTACTGTTCAACTTTCCGGATTTCGTTTGTCCTCTTAACGTGGTGCCTCGAGAACGGAGAGCTACTCAGATTCCCCTTACAGCTCTTCCTCTTTCAAATGCTGTCACCTCTCATGAATTAACACTGTTTTCTCCTCTGGTTTTTCCTGTCACAGCTGTCAGATCACCCTTCGTTAGTCAGGGTTTGTGTCTGTCATTCCATTCAAGCCTCGGAATGGATTTATATAGTTCACCCATTCCTGTTTAATGTTTCCAGCTAACGACCGGTATACTTCATTATATTATTATTTTATCATTTTACCTCTAACTAGCATACAAATGAACCTCTATGCTCCAAACTTACGGACTCATCTGCAACCCCTAATACTCTCTTTTAAACCTTTATTCAGGCTCTTTCTTTATTCTCATATTCTCATTGCTTTCCGCCGGTCTACGATTATCTGGCAGAACTGGGAACTTCTCAGTGAAACTTTTCGGATCATGCTTACCCACGAATTTTCTTTCCCGGGTCTGGATTCCAGGAATTTACTCACTCGATTATATGCTGCTCTGTACCGTTAGCATCATCTTGGCCCTGCCACTGATCAGATGTGTGATGTAACCTCCTTTGTCTCTCAGTTTTAACATGCGTAACCTGGGCGAGGTAATAGAATCTAGCTCACTTATAAGATTACATGAGATAGTGCGTGTAAGTCCTGTCACATATTATGGGTTCAATAACAGTTTTCTTGAATTCTTATAATTATCCTGCAAATGATTCTACATGTATCCGCCCTACAGTGTTATCATAATGGAGTTTCATAGACCCATGAAGAGTTGCCTCATAAGCTCAAGTTCAACTTGAAGTCATCTAAATCAGAGTGGAAGGCAGAGCCAGGGAGGAAAGCATCAACATTTCAAAATAGATACAGGGATTACATAAAAGAGACAATCAGCATTTTTGCCTACAGGTTTTAAGGTAGAGGGCTAGGAAAAGACCAATGAACAGTAAGTAGACCATTGAGATCCTAGCGATCTCAGGACCAAAGAGACTCCAGTGTGAACAGTGGCTCTGAGATGTCTCTTTATTCTTTGTGGTTTTCCCACATATTCTTTAGGTGGAACTGTCGGCCCTGCCCCCTGTGACAGAAAATTCTTTAAGGTATTATCCTCAACTAGAGATAAAAAATCTCCCTCCTCAGTCCATAGTCCGTATATCTAAAAGCAGGCCATGATTTCTGAGCACATTTGAATCTCTGTAGGAATTTCTAAGTTCTGTGAGAATCTAAAGGAGTTCAAAATTCAAGAAAAGCAGTCCCATTTTGCCAACTTCATTGCACCATAGATTTCTCCTGTAAACAGAGTGGGACAGTGTTCAGTTTTGAGCACTATGGTACTTACTTTACATAAGTTCAGCAGTTCGTGGCAGTGCAAACTGGAGGCACACAGCAGCTTCACATTGGTGCTCAGTATGTCACTCTGAACTAAGGACACACATTGCTGATTGTACCACAAAGGCAAAATCGTCTTAGGCTTGGAAGCAGCTTGGTCATTTATCTGTGTCAGCAAAGAAATAACTTTGCCTCAGAGCTCTAGAAAGAACCTTAAGGCAAGTTTTTTAGCTCTTATTTCTGTAATCATTTTCTACTGAATAAAATCCAACCCACTTCTGTTGTCTTCCTTCCCCTCACACTTGCTCAGAAATTCCCCCACCCCCACAACTTACTGCTTTCCCCTCTCCTCCTGGGTAATCTTACATTCCCCTTGAGTCAAGTTTTATTATTTACTATTAAAGTGAGCTTGGATATGTTTTCTAAACCTCTGTGTGCCTAAGTTCTACTGGAAAGGGGCATTATCCTACAGACCTGACACAATGGTTGAGAGTACTAGCACAACAATGACTAAACAACAATTTTTAGAATTGGAAACTGACAGTCCTGCTACACCAACCTTCATGATCATGTAGAACACCCATCTAACACCCTAGCCATGTGGTTGTCTCCCTCAGCTCCAGAAAAGATCACTTGTAATCACCAGCTAATTTCTACAACTATATCCTGGACAGTCAGACACAAAGAATCACTTCCAAAATATGTAATTACCAATGCAAATGACACATATACTTAGTTTTTGAGAAAAGATGTATTATTTTTCAAGAATAGCATTATAAATTTTTATCATGTCTTCATTGCTTTTTTTTCCCTGAAATCTATTGTGTCTTAATAACCCTTCATGTATCAATAACTATAGTGTACGTTCACATCTCTACCCTGTTAGCCACCAGGAGAGAACTTAGCTGCTTGAAGGCCCAAGGTGCATGGGAATCTTACCATATAAAAATCAAGCTCAACCTTACTTCAACTATTTAAGGGAAACAGTTAAGAAAGGAATCTAATTCAATTACCGTATTTTCATTGACCAGAATTGGCAGAGTGGAAAAAAAAATACCCATAAAGAAATAACGCCCTAGTTGTGAGAATCAAAATGATACTATTTTCATATTCACTGGGACTTTACTCCTTTTTATCACAGATAATATATATTATAAAATGCTGCATTATTTTTGTGCTGCATATATGAATTGGCAGATTGACAAACAGAATCACAAAGATTTTTAACGTCTTGTCCAAGTTCTTTGAACTACTGTTAAATTCCATCTTCTTTTTATTTTCCTTTCAACAGCTTCCTTCTTTCTCACAGCTAATTCATACACCGACTTCTTGAGCCAAATATGGTAAATACCCAGTTTGAGATGTAAAATAATTAGATAATTTAAATAAATTGGGGACAGTGCCCTCAGGCAGAGTCTGAAGCTGCAGAAATTTTCTGTCATTACTCCTACCTCCCATTTTTGAGTTTTTTTTCCATTCCTTCAACTAGTACTGATTTTGTTGAGTACAAGTTACTCATTGTCATGAGGAAAGGAGATGTTTTAATATATTTAGGACGATGCTCTATTGTTATGGCATTTTTAGCCCATTAGGAAAAAAGGGACAGAACAAAATTCATTAGGTATATTAGGTAGTTATTCCTCCTTCACCCATGCTCCCTCCCTTTTTCCCTATCACACCTCTTTGTTATGTATTCATCCATGCAGGAACTACTGTGCACTTACCTGGCAGCGGGCATTGCCCTAGGCACTGAGGCTGGAGTTCCTAGCATGGTTTCTGCTTAGGTGGAACATACAATTTACCAGACTATCCTATCTTTCCACCAGCACCACCACCACCATAGTGTGTGCATTCACATATACACACACAAACTTACACTTTGATTTGCAGTATCTCAGGTGATACCTAAATTACGTTTAGTAGGGGATGTTCTGTCAGTTTTTCACAAATGTTGGTTTACTAATACATTGCATATGTATCACCCAATCTTCTTAATAAAAGTAGATTCTGGTGCCCCATCCACATTTACTAAATAAGAGTTTCTGCAAATGAGGCTCGAAAACTTTTATTTTTAATGTGCTTCCCAAGAAATTATGGTTCACAGCCAGCTGTGGTAAATTATTCTTGAACTGTGAAATTTGCTGTTCTTACTACTGATGTCAAAACTCACTTTCTCTGTTCCTGATAAAATGAATCTGTCCAAGAGAAATTACTGATAACTGTTAATGGTTTAGTGTTGCTATAAGGAAAATTTGCATTTGAAAAAGAGACACTTGGGGACAAATGTCTTACAGTAATGGAATAAGTATACAATGTGGATGGGTTGGAAACTAAAGTGAGCTGATTAAGAACAATATTTTTGGGAAGCCAGCATGCTGTTATGTCTCAAAATCCACCATAGGATGGGGACAACCTCCTACTCATCAGGGAGAATTGTATATTATGGAGAAAAATAAAACTTGTGTATATACTAATCAATCTTTTTTATTACTAAAGTTGTGGCATATAATGGAAGGGGGAAAATATTCGCACAAACCCATTAAAATGAAGTGGTTGAGTCACTATTTGCAGAAATGCATTAACATGAGGTTGATGACTCATGTGCTGTCTCACTTTCCTGGCGAGGCAGCTGCTCTCCATTAATGACCAACAACAGTGAAAGGGTTGCATCTGCCCTGTTCTGGCATAGAGGAATGCGCCACCTGTTCAATTTATAACTACAGCCTCCACAAATCAACATGAAAATGAAGCCTCTAGATTCTTTCAAGAAATTGTTGGAATTACTGAACTGGAATGGAAATAATGTGTAGCTTTTATGCAAAAACATCAAGAAATCCAAAAGCCTTTGTTCTCCCCATTTAGTGTTTGGAATTACTTGGAAGAAACAGTGCTGTCACTGTGAGAGATGAATATCTTTGACACAATGAAAATGGTTAATGCAAGTGTTCCATATTAATAAAATCATTTCAGATTCATTGGAAACTTACTGTCCTTGGTTCTCTCTTGAAAAACACCTGTGGGAAAATCAATGCACTTTTGTGAATCTGTGAGAGCATAAATCTGATGTAATTGTTTTTGCCTAGAGAAGTAATAGAATTCAGTAAATAAGAAAATAAGAAAATTGTTCAAAAATTTTGAAATCATAATTTTCTCTGTTAAAGTTTATGCCATACAAAACAACTGATTTTCACTGTTTTGTTTTCTTTTGCTTACCCCAACTATGGTTCTTATCTTCTCTGTGAATAAATGTCTCATTTTTTCTCCTTTACATATTTCTGTTTATTCTCTTAGCTACATTTACCTCACACCATTATCCATTTTAGCAAAGTCGCAGTCACCCTTGAAGGCCTGGCAAACCTGTTGTCTCTTCTGGGATGAGGTCTCAAAGCAGCCTCGCTCACATTTGTTTCTAGCTCCTCTAAATATTAATATTTAGAGATTCAATTTTTTTCTGAATAAACTTGAATTTTTTAGTTAAATTGATAATCATTGGAAAAAGATTAAAATATTTATCAAGTGCTCCTCAATTTCTATACAATGCAAAACTTTTTTGTTCTTTAATGATATAAAATTTCATAAAATTAACATGCATTGTATTAATCTTAATAAGCTCAAAATATTACACTGCATTACTAAAAATAGCACTAATGTCTGTTAAGAACTCTGAACGGTCTGAGATTTTACCTGACTCGTAATAAGCAACCATGTAAGTCTTCACAGTTTTATGAATCCTGGAAAAAGCCATGAGACTCCTGGGTCAGAGATAAAGGAATTTATTACTCACAGCACAGCAAGAAGCATGAACATCTGCATATTTGCACTAGTTTCCCTTGTTTCCATGATATGCCCAGATAAATGCTTACATACATACTATAAGAAAGGACCCCTGAGTTTACAGAACCCAAGTGTTTAAAATGGGGAGTAAGCATGCCTGACCTTTGCCATAGAAAGAACAATTGTATTTATTACACTGAACAGTAAGCATGACTGCTTTTTGCTCCAGAACAAAGGCCAATTGGTACCTCTGCATTCAAGATATACAGAAATGAGAGAGACCCATGGAGCATTATCTGCCAACAGTTGTCTCTAAATTATCCTGGCTTTGAAGAATTTTCCCACAAGTAGCCTACTATGTCAGCCATTCTGATAAATATGACCAACAGAAACTGAAACCACACCTGTTCAATTCAACTCAAACAGACTTTATTTAAGGCTACTAATAACACGATCTAAATATCAGGATGAGGCCACTTGGCAATATTGACCTTAACTATTCCTTTATTTCTTCATGCCCCCAGAGGCCCAGACACAGCTGAAAAAATCTCATTGGGATCTACCCTAGAAACCCAGGTAATTTTCTCCTTAAATTTTTTTATTGATATTTCCACTTGGCCTGAAATATAATCCAGGTACAGTAGGAAGTATTAGAGATTCCACAGACTTCACCATGGCCAGCATGGAGGAGTCTAAGACAATTCTACGATTCATAAACTCCCTGACCAGTGAGTTGAGGATACTCAGATAGCCTTCCAAGTTCAAGGTGGTATAATTCATCAAGTCAGATAAAGTTAGGGACAAATGTAGTGATACTGTTTCTAATTGGGGGACTCCCAATTGTAAGGGTAAGTATCTACAGGGTAAACATAAATTATAGTAGTGTATGAGTAAGTTATACTTCTGGGAGTTTTCCATGAGTAAACAAAATTAGCCTTGTTTTTGAGAGATCTGCATATTTAAGATGTATGTGATCTATTGGTAGGGTTTTCTTAAACACTCAAAGGTTTTTATGGCCACCCTTATACTGCAGTCCATATATATTGAGAAAGAAGGGAAGGTAACGACTGGCTTCAACGAAAGAAATAGTCTTGAGGGTGCACACGGTATCCCTGGAAAGAAAGTGTTGTTTACAATCATTGGGGCCCCTAAGACGGACCTACTTCAGTTGGGTTGAAGGGCAGGTTGGCTGTCTCCAACGTGGCATCTTGGCCAGTTGGTAGGCTTTGGAATCTCAGTTGAGTCTGAATAACTGAGTCAAGTCTTTGTTTTTAGAGGGATGCTTGAGAACAGTAAGTCCAACCTATCCTAATTGTTTATGCCATCATCCTATGGCATTCATCTGTCACATAGTATGACTGCTGAACCACTTTGGGAATGGGGCAGGGGAGGACAGCCAGAAGATGCTATCACTACAGGCATCTTTTTCTCATCCCTATTCTAAAAGAAGGCGGCTATCTAAATTTTACCTATTGTATGTGTGTGTGTGTGTGTATAAAAATAATAAAAAACATATGTACACACATACATACACACACAATCAAAGACACCCTTTATCAGATTTAGGAACTTCCTAAAGGGAATAGGTTGGGGTGTCTTCCTCACCTCAAACATAGTGAGAGATGTTTTGTGTGAACAATGAAAGCTTAACATGCACCTGGTGGCTGCACTGATATTGATTTACAGTCCAGGATTTGTTTTGGCAAAGGGTGTGTGTTTTACATGGACCAGGGATAGGACACATGTAAAAGAGTACTTGTGTAAAATTGTATTGGGTTCTGTTCAATAAAGCCACAGGGAGATATAACTTGACTTAGAGGTAAAATGGGGTGTCATCAAATTCTTAGGGGCTGGGATATGAATTCAATTTACTATATTAAAGATCCAGCTGGTCATAGAGGCCTGGTGATGGGGATGGTCTCCTAATAACCAAAGATGGAACTGTTTGGGACTGAACATATTTAATTACTGAGTTGAGACTGTTTGTCATTTTGAGTCAGTATAAGAATTTCTGTTTTATAAGACTAACCAAAAAATTATGTGGCTTGAGTAAGTTTTGACATAGTGGCAAAGAAAAAGCCCCAAAGGGTCAAAATAAAGTTATTTTCTGATCATACTCACAGAATTATGTTTGAAGAACATTATGGTTCCATAAGGTACTATGCAATTTACTTAGGATAAATAGGAACTAATACATGCTAGAGATTACACATAATATTATATGGTATATATCTGTTATATATTGGTGTTGAGATAACTTCCAATTTCTTCCCATTAATAATTGACAAAAGACCTTTAACCAGATAAGGAAAATAGTCTATATTCTCATTCTGTCTGTATCTGTATAGTCTATAGCTTCTACATCTGTAATTTTTAAACACTCACAGCAAATAAATAACCAAGCATATTGTCTGCTTTAAAGTGTTTTTTTCCTTTTTTGGGGGGTACACAGTGAATATTCCTACTGCTAGCTACTTATTACCCTCAAATGAATTATACCTCTTTTTTTGTGTGGCTTAATGACAGTCTGCTTTTTTTGTCCTGAATAATTTGAATTATGTGTCTGTGGCCTCAATTCAGCTCCTTCTATAAAATACAATGTTCTGCATCATGAAGTAGGTTTTATAGCTCCGCGTTTTTGGCAGAAAGTGTAAGATTGAAGTTTGAGCTTCTAATAGCACTGGATTGACAGTCGTGGTCACTTTGATAATTCCTGTGTGACTCCATTAAATGTTTCTTAAACTGTGTTGTGAAATGTTGAGGCTTCAATGTTTAATCACTGTCTCTTCTATGTGGGTTGTATTCAACATGATCACGTGTTAATTCTCATATTGGGTTTGAGATCATCAGAACCCACTAGAAAAGCTAAGCTTTGTGTTTAAAATATAAGGGGTTAGAATGTAGCTTCTAGATCTCCTCACCCAAGATGACATGTCATTAAAGAACATATATCTGATAAAGCAATAATACAACAATGATTCCCAGGATAAAAAATCTGTTTTCTTCACTGACTTCATATACGGTGATATTGGTGAAACAAATTTTGTTTTTAAGATATAAAAGTGCATTTGAAACAGATATGTTAGTATTTGACAATAACAAGATACTTGTATATGTTTTAAGAAACTCTCAAGCTAAGACCTGATTTATGAAATAGATGTATTAAGGAATCATTGTTCATACTTTTCATATTAAATGATTTTTTTATTACATTAACATCTGGAGCTTTTTAAGTTTAGTTCTTTTTTTTTTTTAAGAGACAGGGTCTTGCTGTGTTACCCAGGCTGTAGTGCAGTGGTGTGATTGTAACTTGCTGCAGCCTTCAACTCCTGAGCTCAAGGGATTCTCCTGCCTCAGCCTTCTGAGTAGCTGGGACAATGGGTGCACCCTACCACACCTGACTAATTTTTTTATCTTTGTAGAGATGGGGTCTCACTATGTTGCCCAGGCTGGTATTGAACTCCTGGGCTCAAGCAATCCTCTTGCTTTGGCTTTCCCAGGTGCTGGGATAAAAGGCATGAGCCACCATGCCAGCCAGTTTAATTCAATTTTATATGGTGTTTGTCTATAAATCATTAATACTATTTGAGCTTAGACTACCGAATAAAACTGAGATCATTATGAAATTTCAGTGTGTGACTATTTTCTGACTCCCTTTCTGATCTTGACTCCTGGTTTTGTTCCAGGAATACAGCACTGGAGATCAGTAGAGATTTGTTTGATAATTCAGTGGATCCCATTTTTCCTGCTATTGTGCTCCCAAGTTGTTTTTACAGTCCCAGAGCTGGTCTGTTCCCCTATATAGAAATCTTTATTTTTTCCATCTTTTGAGCCTGTGTGTGTATCGACCATTTGCAGTTTAGTTGACTTTGTTTACTTTGAATCATGTGTAAGAAAATTCTGAAAATAGCCACTAAAAAAACTAAATTGGAAAATAATTTATTCTAAAAAATCCAATCTTTAATTACATTGATTTTATTAGTCGTGATATACTTTGTGGTTACTTATTGTTTATACCCCTTATATTTAAAAAATATTCCATTTAATCCTACTAGATATGTTCTTTATGTCAATACTTTCAATTTGCAGAATTGTGTTTCAGACATGTCAAAGCACCTTAAAATATTTTTGCCAATTTTTGATACTAATCTATGACTTTTTATTATAATATGATATTATACTCATAAAATTGTGTGTGAGAGAAAGACAGTGAGAGACAGACAGAAACAAAGAAAACAAAGATACAATGAGATGTCTCAAAGACAATGAGAGAGAGAGAGATTTTCCGAGACACTGCCAACATTGCATTTCTTAGCCTATGTAGTGGTGATATGGGTGTTTGTTTTATTTCTATTCTTTTAAAATATGCATGTATTTTACACACTTTCCTCTTTGTATTATATTTTTCACAATATAAACTAAAATAGTTTAAGATGCACACAAAAATGTGCTTGGAAAATTGTCATTTTAAATGCACATATTGAAAACAGAATGTACCTTCGCTAGGGAACAAAAATTCAACTTCTAGGAATATTTTCAGGAAATTGTATGAAAAGTTAGATAAAGTGAGAAACAATAATTGCAATATCTAACTCAGAGCTGTTATGTGGTTGTTCCAAGAACAATAGTGACACATAGTTAAATAAATATTTACAAAATGAAAAAAAGTGTTTCTTTGCATATTGTGTTGCCTTTATTATTACATTGGGGGCAGAGTTTAAATCAAATCCATTTTACAGATATGTTGATATAAAAGAGATACCACATCTTTATATTGCTTCAAAGAGATTTTTAAAACAGGTAGCTTGGTTAATATGTGACAGACAGGGATTATTAATTAAAAAATACAAAAGTATGTGAAATACTTTAAATATGGTTTTGAGTAACAATGCAAGTTACAGAAGATCACATATAGAAAAAATAAAATTGGTAGTATTCAGAATAACTGGGTAAATGCTGCTTTTACTTCCGTTTAACTTCTCCTCTTGAAAAGAGTAGCACTCTGAAGAGTGTAAGAATCTGTATTTTGATTCTACTGGTGCAGTAACACTTTACTTAATGTACACTTCAAATATGTCAAAATAAGTCATTCATATTTTTGCTATATCTTTAACAAGAATGTCTGTGGACATTGTACTGGGCTTGAGGAAGTAAATCTCTCATGCATTTAAACTATTTTAAATTTTCATTTCAGAATAATGGTATCTGTGTCTTAGTTGAAAATCAGTTGAACTTGATTGGTTGTGGCAATTTAATTGTGTAATAATGACAATTAATTAAAACAGACCCTATTCTTTCTGGAAAATACAGGTAAAAGCTAAAGTTTATTACTTTTTCAGACTTTCCCCTGACTGATCTTAATTTTTCTCATTTTGTTGAAGACATCAGTTTCCTGATAAGTTTGCAAATATCGTCACTAAGTATTTCATATTGAAATTCATGATAAATGTGATGGTATGGAAAATAGTGCATTGTCATCATTTCCAGACCTGCCAAGCTGAATTGTATATTTACAAAGATAATCCATATAAAGAAATTTAAGATAATTCACACACCATAAGCATTCTACTCATAATGTTACCTTTTTTTAAGATACGGGGGAAAACCCCAGCATAATAGATAGCTTATAAATTCAGATTAAGGAAAGCTGAAGAGATTTGCTCTAGTGTATAATCCAGTTGTATAGAATGGGCCCTAACTCATAAGCAGAGGCAACAAGAGCTGATGTACTTGCCATCTTGTAAGTAAAGAGAGTACAGGCAGGTGTCTGACAAGGAGGAAAGGTAGACAAACGCCGTCATAGTGTCAGCCACTAGGTGAAGAGTAAAATCTTAGCCTGGCTGCTTAGTTCTTATGTGAAGAGTTCTAAGACTCTCTAAACTGATTTATTTATTTCCCTTTTACATAATTCCCTTTGTTCTCCGCTCCCTTAGTTGTAGAGAAAAAGAAAACAGACTTATTTTTCTCTTCATCATAACATCCTGACTATATCTGCTTCTCACATAGAGCCTACCAGCAGATGCATGATCAGCAGACCCTGAAGCCTGATGAAGGCGTTTGAAGAGGGAAAAGTATATTTAAACCCCACATGCTGAGACTAAATGATAGGCCATACTCCCCGTTCACACAGATTCTTCCACGTTTCTGATATATATTTTTTTCTTTTGAAAGAGATTACAGGTACTGGTGGTCAACAGAGATCCCCGAGGAAAGGCTACTAAGAATGGAAGGCTTATGTTTTCCCCAGGATTCAAACAACATCAACCAAAGAGCCGAGAACCAGTACATCTGCATAGATAAATTAGTGTTTTAACCTAAATAATTGTGTCAGTAACTTCAACAACAACAACAAGAATAACCAAAAAGCCCAAATTTTTGAATGTGTAGAAATGGAGCAGTTCAAACCACGATTATCAATGATACCTTCTGACACATAATTTTTAATGTGAAATATAAATAAAGCCTAAGGGGGAGTTTTTCTGTAAGTAATGTCACTAAAAATGAGGGTTGCAAGTAACTGTTAATATTATATGCAGATCTATACACATCATAATCAAAAGAGCTCACATTTCTATTGAGACATAGCACTTGTGTGACAAAGTCTTGACAATTAAAGAACTTAATAGTAGCAATGACCTTTTATAAATAATCATTATACAGTCAGGAGGCAAAAATTATACACTTTTTTTGTCAAAAGAAAAGAATTGGGATACTTTGAATTTTTGGGAAGTATTGCTTCTGACATGAATATATATTTTATACATATATTTTATATATATATAAATATTAAAAAATATTTGAGGATGATAGGGCTATAAGTATGACCAAATGGGGGTCATAGACAAGTAAACAAATATTTGGATTACAGTGTAGTAAGCTGCAAAACAGCTCTGCTCAGGGAGTACGATTTTACCCACTGTTTGGACAGAGGGCATGGTCAAATTGAATTCTAAAGAGAAGGTATATAATGAAGGTAGATGTTGTGGAGGTGTGAACACAGGAAAGGGATGTGCAGAGAACTGCAGGTCCTCTGAGTAAAGAACCTGAGAGAGGCAAATCCAGGGATATTTCTGGGAAAATGGGGAGGCGCTAGGTCAGTAAGGAAAAGAAGGTACACTTCACACGCTGTGTTTCTTTTTGTGTTACACACTTTATTTCTGGGAAAGGTAGAAAATCAGTCCTATAACCTGTATCCCTTAGCACAAATTAGACCAACTCCCTGTCTACCCATAGAGCAGTTCACTAACATCACCCCTCAATCATTGTTTTTCTAGGTTTTAACTCCTGACATCTAATGGCAGGTGCTAAAAGCTGCCTGTGAAGCATGAGTGACACAAAAAAGAGGAAAACAGCATTTGTTGCCTGAGTAAAGAGGCTATTTGGCGTCTCAAAGCACTTTATTCTTTGAATTTTTGCAGATGTAGGTAAGGATTTTCAAGCTTTAGGTGAGAAGGAGAAACATTCTGAAAAAAATATGGTGTTTCTTTTTAGAGAATGATGACTCATCAAGATTCATGAAAGCAGTTTTTCTTTTAGGATGATGACAGCTTAAAATTAAAGCTATTATTTTTCTACTAGATGCATGTCTGGTCTATTAATTATGTATTCAACATGTCATGTGCAAAATGAGTTAAGGGATAAGGAGTAATGGTTCAAGAAAATCAAAGCTGTAAATAAAAATATCTCTTAAAAATTATTTTATAACTTTATGATAATCTTAATGCAACATTTTTAGATTTTTACTAAGTATGTTTTTACCCATAAAGAATTACATCCCAAAAGTTATCAAGCATCAGTGCATCGTGGCCATAGCCAGAAATACTGACTCAAATATATTCTGAGATAAACTGAGAAAATTTCTGTAGTTGGAATTTCTCTATATGAGATATTTTGGTCATTCATCAAAGCCTGTCCCTGCTTCATTTGGTGCCCCACACTCAGCACTTGCCACTAATTTGCTGTGGAATATTAGATACCATCAGGCCGACCACCCATCCTGTTGGTATCATCTAGAACCACATTCTTCCAATATGGTAGCCATTAACCATATGTGGCTATTGAGTAATTGAAATGTGGTTAGTCCAAATTGAGATTTAAGTGTAAAATACACACCAGACTTCAAAGACTTAGTTAAAAATAGAAGTGTAAAATACTTCATTAATAATCGTTTATATTGATTGCATGTTAAGATAATATTTTGGACACATATAGTATGAGGTAGGTGTAATATTTTAGACATGTTATTAAAATAAATTTTACCTGTTTCTTTTTACTATTTCTAATATGGCTACTAAAAGACTTAAACTTTAAATTACTAGGTGGCTAACATTTGTGGCTTGCATTATACTTCTATTGGATAGCACCAATCTAGGATTTTTTTTTTGGGTCATTTAATGTACATATTGGGTTTTTTCTTGATTTTTAAGACAACATTATACATTACGAAATTATTTTATCAGCTGCATTTCCCATTTAGCTCATACAATCTTCATGAATTTATTTCTCTCTCAGCCAAATTAATTCTTTGAAGAGAATTTTCTAAGAAAAATTTTCTGTTGTACACTTGTAAAAATTTCATGATTGATGATATCCTTATTTTACCCTTTTATTTAAATAAAATATTTGGCTATAGCATTCTATATTCTCAGTTATTTTCCTTTAACACTTTCAAACTATTTTTCCATTGGTTTTCTTATATGCTGATTTGCCATTGAGATATCTGATTAAAAAGTAAATTCTGTTTGCGTGTATGTGTGTGTGTGTGTGTGTGTGTGTGTGTGTTAAAGTTGCAATGGTTAATTTTATATGTCAAATTGGCTGGATTACTGTGCCCAGATATGTGGTCAAATATTATTCTGGATGTTCTGGGAGGGTGTTTTTGGATAAAATTGACATTTGAATTCGTGGATTTAGAGTAAAGCAGATTGCCCTCAATAATGTAGGTGAGCCTCAACCAATTAGTTGATAAGGCCTGGATAGAACAAAAGACTGACTCCCCACTCCAATGCCCACCTGCCCAGCAAGAGGGAATTCTGCTGTGGACAGCTTTGGACCTACACAGCATCAACGGCTCTTCTCTGGGTCTTCAGCCTGCTGACCCTCCTCATAGAATTTGGACTTGCCATCTTCCATAATTGTACAGTGAATTCCTTAAAGCAAATCTCTTTCTCTATGGTCTGCTCTTTCTTTATGAAGTATTTCAAAAACTTACCTTGAGTTGATGTCCTTACAATTCTTTGTCTATTTACTATGTGTCTTAAAACCAGCCTTTTCAATTTTTCTTTACTCAGAGTAATTATTGGTCAATATTTCTTCAAATTTTCTCTTTTTTTCATTTATTTTTCTCTCTGCCAAACAGATGTTGGTTGATCCTTCATTATTCCTTCAGATTTCCTATATTTCTTTTATATATTCTATTATTTTTCCTTGACCCAATATTCGACCTTACTAATTCATTCTTTGGCTGTTTCCATCCTGCTATTCAGCACATCTGTTGAATTCCTTATTCAGACTATTCTAAATCTCATATACAATATTTCAATTTGACCCTTCACAGATAAGCTGATTTATCTCATTGTGAGAAGTTCTCAAGACCAGACACTAGTGTGTGCACCTTCTGCTGAATTTAGATGAGAGTGGGTGGCAGGGGAGTGGTCACCTCAGGTGACTTAGTCCTTTTGTGTTGCTATAAAGAAAATACCTGAGCCTCAAGTATTAATATTTCCTTAGCGCAGCACTAAAGGGATTAAGACACCTGAAAAATATTATAACCACCAATGTTGGAAATACAGGTTTCTTGAACTTTCAGTTTTGTCCTATCCAGGATTCTATCTTAGCTCATGCTTCTTATGAATAAGTTATGTTTATGAACTATTAACAATAACTCTAAGCATGACATCATATTTCAATTTAGGATGTAGACTTTTATTCTTAACTATGCATGTTATTCCTTTAGCCAAATATGTTTATTGTTATACTTTGTTACAAATTAATTGGATATTGTTAAATGCTTTTTCTATAACAATTGAAATGTTGTATAAATTTTCTTCTTGAACCTATTGATATGGGAGACTATATTGATAAATATTTGAATACTAAACCAGCCTTGCAAATCTGGAATACATGCCACTTGTTCATGTTGTATAATTATTTTCACACAGTTTTATTTGATTTACTAATATTCCATTGAAGTTTTTATTTATAAGTTTGTGAGAAATATTGGTCCGTAGTTTTTTTTTTTAAATTTATTTATTTTTTTTAATTTATTTTTTTAATTTCAGAATATCATGGGGGTACAACACTTTGGCCATACACATTGCCCCTGTTCTGCCCGTGTCAGAGCCACAATCGTGGTCATCCCCCAAACTGTGCTCCCCACATCCATTCAGTGAGAGTTTTTCCCATCCCTTCCACCCCCCTCCCGCTCGTCCGCCCTCAGATGAATGTTATTGCCCTGTGTGATGTAAGTGTTCATCAGTTAGTACCAGTTTGATGGTGAGTACCAGTGGTGCTTGTTTTTCCAATCCTGTGACACTTCGCTTCGAAGAATGGGTTCTAGCTCCAACCAGGATAATACCAGATGTGTTAATTCACTATTATTCCTTATTGCTGAGTAATACTCCATGGTATACATATACCACATTTTATTGATCCACTCGTGTATTGATGGGCACCTGGGTTGTTTCCACAACTTTGCAATTGTGAATTGTGCTTCTATGAACATTCGAGAGCAGATGTCTTTATTATAAAATGTCTTTTTTTCTTTTGGATAAATACCCAGTAGTGGGATTGCTGGGTCAAATGGTAATTCTACTTTTAATTCTTTGAGGTATCTCCATATTCTTTTCCATAGAGGTTGTACTAATTTGCAGTCCCACCAGCAGTGTATGAGTGTTCCTATCTGTCCACATCCCCGCCAACATTTGTTATTTGGGGATTTTTGGATATGAGCCAATCTCACTGGAGTTAAGTGATATCTCATTGTGGTTTTGATTTGCATTTCCCTGATGATTAGAGAAGTTGAGCACTTTTTTATGTTTGCTGGCCATCATTCTGTCTTCTTTGGAAAAGTTTTTGTTCATGTCCTTTGCCCATTTTTTAATAGGGTTGTTTGATTTTTTCTTGTTGATTTTCCTAAGTTCTGTATAGATTCTGGTTATCAGCCCTTTATCAGAGGTGTAGCATGCAAATATTTTCTCCCATTCTGTAGGTTGTCTGTTCACTCTAGTGATAGTTTCCTTGGCTGTGCAGAAGCTTTTCAATTTGATCAGGTCCCATGTATTTATTTTTGTTGCTGCTGTGATTGCTTTGGGGGTCTTCTTCATAAATTCTTTGCCTAGGCCAATGTCCATAAGAGTTTTTCCAACGTTTTCTTCGAGAATTCTTATGGTTTCATGTCTTAGGTTTAGATCTGTTATCCATTGTGAATTGATTTTTGTGAGAGGTGAGAGGTGTGGGTCCACTTTCAGTCTTCTACATATGGCCGTCCAATTTTCCCAGCACCATTTGTTGAATAGGGATTCTTTTCCCCAGTGTACGTTTTTCTGGAATTTGTCAAAGATCAGGTGACTGTATGAGGTTGGTTTTATACAGCAATTAGACAAGACAGAGGAATCAGGGGCGTCCAGATAGGGGCAGAAGAGATCAAACTTTCACTATTCGCAGACGATATGATATTATACATAGAAAACCCCAAAGATTCAACCAAGAGATTACTGGAATTGATAAATGAATTCAGCAAAGTCTCAGGATACAAAATTAATACACACAAATCCATAGCCTTCATATATGCTAATAACAATCAAGCCGAGAAACAAATTAAAGATGCTATACCTTTCGCAATAGCAACAAAGAAAATTAAATATTTAGGAATATATCTAACTAAGGAGGTCAAAGACCTATATAGAGAGAATTATGAAACACTGAGAAAGGAAATTGCAGAGGATGTAAATAGATGGAAAGCCCTACCATGCTCTTGGATAGGCAGAGTCAACATAGTAAAAATGGCTTTGCTACCTAAATTAATTTACAGAATCAATGCAATCCCTATCAAAATACCAACATCATTTTTTGCCGATCTAGAAAAAATAATTCTACGCTTCGTGTGGAACCAGAGAAGACCCCGTCTAGCCAAAGCAATCTTAAGCAAAAAGAACAAATTGGGAGGCATCTGTCTACCAGACTTCAAACTATACTACAAGGCTATAGTAACCAAAACTGCATGGTATTGGTCTGTAGTTTTTTTTCCATTGCACTGTCATTTTCTGTTATTGGGACTGAGGTGATACTGGATACATAAAGTGAATTGGGAAGGATTTTCTCCTCTTTTATTTTCTGTAAAAATTGATTAAAATTGGTAATTCCTCTTTAAATGCATGGTAGAATTCTTTATCAACCACTACTTATTTCTTAAAACAAAGTTTTATTAGGACACAGCCATGCTTGTTCATTTACATATCGCTCATGGCTGTTTTCATGCTCTGATGGCACAGATGAATAGTTGCAATACAAACTTTATGGCTCACAAATTCTAAAATATGCACTAGCTGGCCCTTTGTAGAAAGCAATTTGCCATCCTCTGGTTTAAACCATTTTTTCCATCTAAACCTTTACTATGACAACCAAATTAATTTTTTTTGTCCTAATTGTCTTCTGATGAAGTAAATTATCTGAGGCAAATGATCAGTAGAAGTGAAAATGAATAATTAGAATCCTAATAGCTCAGCAATAGGATAACCAACAACTAAATAAACTAGTTTGTTATTTTGCCATTTGTAATACCTCTTCAATAATTCTCCATTTCTGTTCTCTGATTTGACTCCAGAAAAAGTTTTTCCCCCAATATTGAAAGAGGTCAAAACATTAGTATTTTTTGATGTGCATATAAAAATTGAAATTTGTAAGTAGATACAATTATAGCTGAATTATCTCAGTGGAGTACTTGAAGATTGGTATTAATATGCTCCCATAAATCTCCCAATGGTACTTACTGGAAAAATACCTTTATTCCATTTCTGAATCTGGTAAACTAAAGTATCTTATTGTTAGTTCTGCCCTTGGTGTGGGAGCCAAGTTTCTTGTTTGTTCTCCTCTAGTGCTTTGTTCTCTATTGCCTAATGTGATTTTGTTACTGCAAATCTTTTTTCAACTGTCAGATAAAATGGATTGGGCCAAGGTCCCTGAGTCAGACAATTTCTCTGCCTGAACCTGCAACTTCAGCTTAAGTTGTTCCAGTTGGCTCTTTCATGCCTATTGAGGATCCACTCAAGGTGATTAATTTTTGTCCTTTTATCTATTCAGGAGAGAAGAACATTGTCAGTGGTCAGGAATTTTCATATTGACCCTGAAATCTCTCTTTATTTTTACTCGTGCTCTTAAATCTTTCATTTCCTCACATACATATTTTCAATCTGGTTTTATTATAAACCTCACTAAGGCTAGTTATATGCAGATCATGCATTCCAGAAGTTGCAGCCAACATTTCCTCAAAAGTAATCTCCTCAAAAGTAGTGGTCTAGGAGGAGATACAAATTGTGCTAAGAAGAGAGAAAAAAGAAAACTGGCTAATAGCCAGTCAGGAATTGCTGGCTAGAAAAATCTCCTCAAAGGCAAATATTTTGGTAAAAGTTGGAAAAAAAAATACAACATAAATTATTTTCTGGACTTGAAGACACAGCTGTCTATACTATATATTCACCAGTTCTTTCTTTGCCACATTATTTTTTACCATTAACTAAATGCGTTGTGATATTGTTTTTAAAATGCTTCTAAGGTATATTATCCCTGGGGACATGAATTTATAATGATGACCATTTTGTTTATGCATTTCTGTAGGAAATCATTGCAAACACTTTTCCATAATCAAGCAGAGAGTTTTACATGAAGAAAGAAAAATCCGTGAGCCACCCATTCTTTGCCACAAATGGTTTTACTTAACGCTTATATTGTTCACTAATAGGTGTGCCACTCAAGTCACCTCAGAGGTTAGTGTTTTTATTTTAATATAATTTTAACATGCATGAGTATTTTATTTATGACCTATAGCGGATTAGAAACAGCAAATTATAAGGATATAGATGAGGCGTCTCATTCAAGCATATTGGTGACAATGAGAAGTTAAAAGTTTGCTAAAAAGGAAAAGACAGTAAATGAAGACAAATGCTTACACATTTCGTCAACATGCTAACTCACATACTTGAATATATTAACGGATACAAATGTGCCCACACAGCACATATAACACACACCTATATATATCCATCTTGATGCATACAAACTCTTCCTAACACACCCACTCAGAGAGAGAGAGAGAGAGAGAGAGAGGTACCTCAATTCCAGTACATACAGAATACCTAATTGTAATATACATACTATCCTAAATCCAACATACATTCACGTAGTACATCCAATCTCTCTCTGTCTCTCTCACCCTCCTGAAATTACCCTGTTCCCCAGTGCTTCCTGCTCTCTTCCTGTTCCCTGTACCACCTTTCTTCACTCCCTCTCCTATAACTTCTGTCTCACATCAGCCACCCATACACAACTTCATCCCGTTATTCACACAATTATAACCAAATACATACACAAGGAATTTGGTGAATTGATAGTATCCTTACAAACTTCAAGGGTTTCCCTTCAGGGATATTACAGTATAAATCTTCACATTGTCATAGCTAATAATCTGGAAAGATTAAGTCATATTCACTACATTTTACTATAAAAGGTATTAGAATATTTAATACATTTCAAGAAGATTCCTAATAAAAGTATAACATAACAAAATATCATAGTGAATAAAAATCTCTGGGGAAAATTTCAACTCTCTAGAAAGGCATGCGTCTTAACGGTTTGCAATTTATTGATGTATTATTTCCTGGATAACCACAGATTCTTACCTGCCACTCTAGTAATCACATCCTTTATATCTCAACTCCTACCTCTTATGATAAGGTAACTATATAATGGGGACATTTTTGACCATGAAAGGGGAAGCTATTTATAACTATGCCTGAACAAGAGACACAACTCAGGGTTCTCTAGAAAAAAATTGTAGTCACATTTCTTGTACAGAAGCTGTAAATACTGTCTTTACTTCTTCACTTTCCGTTTACTGTTGGGCCCATTCTAATCTGGCTTTTGCCTCTTTACACCTTGAAAATTATTGTAATTACTGTTGCGATTGTCATCAAAGATCTTCATGAGACAAACATCCAATGAACGCATTTCTGAACTTCTTGAATTCACAGTTGAATACTTTATTCACAAAACACTCCTTTCTCTTGGATTCATGACACCACACTATCATACCTTTCCCCTTCCTTTATAGACCATTCTCTCCAGGCTCTTTCTTCTCTGCTTCAAACCTTGTTCTTAGACATTTCTTCTCACCATATTTGTTCCTATTTTACCCCATCCACGTTTTAGAATTAAATATGACCTCTCTAATGCCAAGGACCACCAAATTTATATCTCTAACCTAGAAAGTAACCGACCTCCAGTTGTGTGTGTCTACCTTCAGTTGGATGTCTCCCAGGCACGCCAGGTTTAATATGGCAAAACTGGATCTTTTACCTTTTTTCTCCACAGCTCAACTCTAAATGTGCTCCTTTCCCGGGGTTCTCCACCTCAAAAACACGTCCTTGATACACCATGCCAGAAGTCTCCCAATACTCTCTTTATCCTATCTCTCACCGAATCCTGCCCATTTCCTTTCAATAGTGTCTCTCAAACACATTTCTTCTTCTCCATCTTCACTGGCGCTCTCTGTCTGAGCTACAATAGCCTCTATGGCAAATGACTAAATTAAACTCTCCTTTATCCATTTTTGTTCTTACTCACTTCCTGGAAATTAGTCATGTTGGTGCCCAAGAAATTATCTTAAAAGGCAAAATCATTCATGTATTTGCCCTAATCAAAACGTTTAAGATCCCCAGAATGATTCGGATCTTCAAAATACTTTAGGTCTTGCATGATCTCACGCATATTTATTAACCTAACTCTCAAATTTCATCTACTGCCAAATACTTACTCACCATGCCAGCTTTGTTTCCACAAACCTAAAAGTGTGGATAGTTCATTGTTAGTGTACAAAAACACAAATGACTTTCTAAAATGTTTATTTAATATTCTTCAAATTTACTGAATTTGTTTATTAGTTCTAGTGACTCTTTTTTTGTGTGTATGTGAAATCATTAGGATTTTGTATATAAAAGATCATGTTGTCTGCAACCAGAGATCATTTTACTTTGTCCTTTCTGATTTGAGTGCCTTTTATTTCTTTCTCTAGCAAAATTGCTCTGGCTAGGACCTCTAGCACTGTGTTGAAAACAACTGGCAAGAGTGGTCATCCTTGCTTTGTTCCTGATCTTAGAGGAAAAGCTTTAGCTTTCCTTATCGAGTACAATGTCAGCTGTGGGCTTTTCATATAGGCCTTTATTTTGTTGAGGTAAAGTTCTTCTATACCTAACTTGTAGAGAGTTTTTATCATGAAAAGGTGTTGAATTTTATCAAGTACATTTTTCTGCATTTATTGAGATGATCATGTGATTTTTATCCTTCATTCTATTAATGTGCTGTATCATATTTCTTGATTTGTGTATGATAAGCCATTTTTATATCCCAGGGACAAACCCCACTTGGTCATAATGTAGTATTCAGTAAATGTGATATTGAGTTTGGTTTGCTAATATTTTGTCGGGGATTTTTTTTTTTCATCAAAGATACTGGCAGTAGTTTCCTTTTCATGTGGTATCTTTGTCTGGCTTTTGTTTGAGGGTGATGCTGGCCTCATAAAATGAGTTTGGAAATGTCCCTTCTATTTTTTAGAAGAGTTTAAGAATTATTAGTACTGGTTTTTCTTTCAATATTTGTTAGAATTTACATGTGAAGCCATCTGGTCCCAGACTTTTCTTTTTTGGGAGGTTTTTAGTTACTGAGTCAATCTCCTTATTTGTTATTGCTTCGTTCAGGCTTTTAATTTACTTTTGATTCAATTTTGGTAAGTTGTATATTTCTAGGAACTTGTCCATTTCTACTAGGTTGTTCAATTAATTGGCATACAATTTTTCCTAATAGTCCCTTGTAATTTGAAAAACTTTTTTTGTATCAGTTTTTGTATCAGTTATATCATTATAACTGATACTCCTCTTACATTTCTGATTTTATTTATCTGAATATTTCTGTTAGTTTTTCTTGGTCTAGCTAAGAGTTTCTTTATTTTATTTATATTTTCAAAAAACCAATTCTTAGTTTCATTATTTTTCTCTTGTTTTTCTATTCTCTATTTCAATTATTTATCTCTATATCACTTATTCATTATCTGCTCTAATATTTATTATTTTCTTCCTTCTGTTGATTTGGGGCTCAGTCTGTTTTTCTCTTTCTAGTTTCCTGGTGTAAAGTTTGGTTATTTGGGATCTTTCTTCTTTTTTAATATAGGCATTTATTCCTATTATATAAATTTCCTCATTAGTACTGCTTTTGTTGAGTTCCATAAATTTCCCCAAAATATTGTGTTTTTGGCTTTTGGTAGAATATGTAGGGTTTTCTATATAAGATAATACTGTCTGCAAACAGAGATAATTTTACTTCCTGCTTTCCAATTTGAATGCCCTTTATTTCTTTCTCTTGCCTAATTGCTCTGGCCAGGACTTCCAGTAAGTACTATGTTGAATAGAAGTGGTGAAAGTGAGCATCCTTTTCTTGTTCCAGATTTAGAGTTGGGTTTTTGAAAAGATAAACAAAATTGACAAACATTTAGCTAGATTAACTAAGAAAACAGAGAGATGATTTAGGTAAATAAAATCATAGATGAAAAAGGAAAAAAATCACAACTGATATCACAGAAATACAAAGATCATTATAGACTACTGTGAATGACTATACACTAACAAACTGGAAAAGTAAGAAGAAATGGATAAATTTCTGGACACATGCAACATATCAAGACAAAATCATGAGGAAATAGAAAACCTGAACAGACCAGTAAAGAATAGTGAGACTGAGTCAGCAATAAAATGTCTCCCATCAAAGAGAGCCCAGAACCTGATGGCTTCTTCTGAATTCTGTCAAATATTAAAAAACTAATACCAATTCTTGTTGAACTATTCCAAAAATTGATGTGGAGGGAATTATTCCAAACCTATTCTACAAGGCCAGCATTAGCCTGATACCAAAACCAGACAGAGACCGCAACAAAAAAATGAAAAGCGTAGGCCAATGTCCCTGATGAACACAGATGAAAAAATCTTCAAGAAAAGATTAGCAAACCGAATCCAGCAGCTCATCAAAAGATCATTCACCATGAGCAAGTGCGATTCAGCTCAGGGATACAATTGGTTCTACAATTAATAATAATTAATAAATGTGATACATCACATTATCAGAATGAAGGAGAAAAAAACTTATAATCATCTCAATAGATGCAGAAAAAAATTTAATAAAATTCAACATCCCTTAATGATAAAAACTCTAAACAAATTAGGTGTAGAAGAAATGTACATCAACACAAAAAAGGTCATATATGACCAACCCACAGATAATAGCATACTGAATGGGGAAAAGTTGAAAGCTTTTCCAATGAAAGTATATTTTTAAATATGAGAAAGCAATGCCACACGCTTCAGGATCAGGATTGTCTCTGGGGAAGAAGAACGGAACTTCAATTTTGTGAATATTTTCTTTCTTAAAAGTATAAGTTAATAAAATATGTTTGAAATGTAATATTTATTAAAACTATCTGAAAGTTACAATAGAATTCATTTTATTATTCTCTATCATTTCCTGTATGGATGAGGTGAAATCCATCTTCTTAATGGAAAATTACCTTACTTAAACAAATTGCACATTACTTTTTTCTTTTAAAAAAATCTCCACTTAAATTGGAATTTGTACATGTATTACACTAGAATTCTCTGTAAGGAAGGTTTACTGTTTTTATTCTTTTCTCATTAACCTTTGGATAATGTAATATTTTTGCTACTATCACTTGACCTTGGAGAAATTTGCATCTATCTAACAACAAAGCATTCAGTTGAAAACATAAAAACATTAGTCAACCTTACAAGAATTTACATAAGGTCAAACATCTGCATAATGGAAACTATTCAGATGACTGAGTTTTCCATCTTTACAGTCATAATCAACTACCACAGACAGTGATAAATTGAGCACTAGAAACTTTTCTAATTACTGTATATGTCTCTTACTCTGTGTGTGTGGGTGCTTATGATCTAAATGTTGGTGTGTGTGAGAAAGAAAGACATTTGTAATTATATGATTATTTAACTAATAAAAATAATTCTAAGTAAGCCTCTTAGGAATGGATGTATAAGTTTCAATACAACTTTATTTCCATTTAAAGTCATCAGCTCCTTAGATGTAATTCATTTCTCCCTATATGGGAAGATAACCAATTGAAATTAATAAAATCATTTTATTTAATTATTCATAATTTTCACATTTTAAAAAGCTGCAAACTTTAGTCATTTTAAATATATAACATTGTGTTAAATCATAAAAGAGTCACTAAAAATAACTCCTTTTTTGTTTTCTGAATAAGACTTGGTTTCTAATCGATATGCTTATTTATTTATTTAGTCAGCCAACTTGTAAATTACTGTTATAGTCACTGACAACTTTTCCATGATAATGGCCTGTCATTCTTCTTGTGAACTCTATACTTCAAAAAATTATTTTCTTTTGACGAGTAAAATTGTAAAATGAAGGAAAGAAGTAGAGTGAGTGAGAGCTGGAGGGATATGAAGACTTAGGGAGGGTTCAAATTCTTATTTGCTTGTTTATGTGTATGAGAGTGGCCTGAATGCCTTGAAAAGCTATAGGCAGAAACCAACATAGAAGGGGTGCAGGTAAACCAGGAGAATAAACGATCTGTGTTCTGCAGGGTAGCGAGTTCTCACGGGCACTGAAGTAAGAAAGGATTGGGAAAACAAGCACAGGATACACCTAGAATAGAAGGAACACTTTTTCATTTGAAACTGCAAGAAAGGATATAATTTCAAGGACAGATAATTATAGCTTTATAGATACATGATGAACAGGGTGTAGTGAAATGATTTTTACTCTTGACAACTTCATTTCATTCTCTTCACATTTGGAGGCAATATCATCACTTGATGGAGTGTGTGGGTTATGGGTTGTTAGAGGAAAATTTTTTAGAAAAGTTGATCCTGAGCACATGTCAAAGTATATTAACTTGTTAATAAAGGAACTCACAAGAAGATAACAGACTGTGTCAGGTCAAAGCAGTTTTGGGGAGAAGAATTTTATATATCATAAATGAGAAAACATTTATATAAGTAGCTAGTTTGCTAAGGGCAGATGCTGGTTTATTTCACTTTGTAAATCTGTTATAACTGGAAAATTACCCTGGCTTTATTAGTTGTTTGGGGTTAAATTTGGAAGCTGAGCAATTAGAGCTAAGCACCAGTGTTGTCAGGCGTGAATCATTACTCAAAAATAACAAGTCATGTATCTGAGAAGCAGACAATACATAATTGACCTGTGACTGTTAATCAGACACATCAAGTTAGAAAGTTCTATTCCCGTTGAAGATATATTCAGTATAGAAATACCAAATAATATCACAGAAAGAATGGTTAGGAGAGATAGTTATTACTGAATTTCTCCAACATGCATCCAACTATTCTGACCACACAATGTTATTATTTTTTAGGTTTGCGAAATTAAATTTTTCCTTTTTCGGTCTATACAACCATAGATGTGTCTTAGCATGACACATTAAAGTTCTCATTAAAAGTTTTTGTTAAAGCCACTAAGAAAATGTCTTGTTTAATTAATCACTTTTTGAAATTCTAGAATGCAATGATAAGTTAGAGCATAATTACCTAATACAATACGATTATGATCATAATTATCAGCAACATAATTACAAATTTGATATTATTCCTTTAACTTGGTTTTTAATATTGGGAAATAATTTCTAGTTAAAATTCTAAGATTTTATAGAATCTGAAAGAAAGGAGGTGAACATGGATACAGAAAAAGAGCTTTACAGGCAAGCAGATGCTGGGGAGATAACTCACAAACGCCACTTCTGAGAACCTTCTTTTTTTCACTGAGTTTGAAGACAATGTCATGAGTTTATGGGATACAAGAGTTGTAGTATAATGGCATACAAAGAGAATAATATTTAACTTGTCTGAAAGAAGCATTTTTCTTTGGTTTATTCTTACTTTCCAATAGTCTTTTCCCATTGGGCACCTGCTGATCATATATTTATGTTCCTAATATATTTTTTTCTTTTAAAATCTGCACAACAACAGACATAGAGGATGTTCAACTAAATTTCCTTTTTTATAATTGTATTTACTACTTTTAGTATACTTCACTAGAATCAGTAGATTCAGATTTTCCCACTAAAGCTTATTCATTCCCACAGTCACTAAGTAGCCCTGAATAGGTCAAGGTGAGGTAGGTTATGCTCTGGTAATAGCAGCTCCTAACATTCAATGAACAAAAGTTTATTTCTTATCTATGTAACATGTCCATTATTGGCTCACTGGGGAGCTCTACTCCGTCTCATCCTCCAGGGTCCAGGTACTCCCCAGAGCGCTGCTTTAGCAGAGTGAAGGAGGAAAGTGACATCCCTAATATCTCTTGTCCACTCACTGAACAGAACTAGTCACATGGTCTCTCCTGACCACAATGGTGCTGAAACACACACCATGCTACTCAGTACCCAGAAGGCACAATGTCAGCGATGTTTCATGAACAGCAATAATGAACACTGTAAGTTTTATCATTCCTGTTATAAGTTACTAAGGAAAATTAAACTTCAAAGAATAATTTTAATCTTTTAGCATAATTATTTGGTAAATGTTATGAACTGAAATGTGTTTTACAAAAAATTCATAGGTTGAAACTCTAACCCCCAATGTGACTGTATTTGGACATGAGGCCTTTAATGAGATAATTAAGGTTAAAAGAGATCATAAGGATGGGGCCCTAATCCAATAGGACTGGTGTCCTTATAAGGAGAGGAAGAGATGCCAGCAGAGCACATGCAGAGGACACAATGAGAAGGAGAGAGGCCTCAGGAGAAGGCAACCTGCCAGCATCTTGATATTGGACTTCCAGCCTCCAGAACTGTGAGAAAATAAATTTCTGTTGTTTAAGCCACCAAATCTGTGGTTTTTTGTTATGGCGGCCAAAGCCATCTAATACAGTAAACATGATAATTTTTATAAATAATTTGGTAAACATACTCAGAATGAATTATTTAACATGTTATATTACCTTCCCAGAGATGTATTATTTTATAAATTTATCTATAGAAACCTGTAATTAAAGATGAAATATGCAACCTCATTTGCATTGTTTAGTTGAATTAGCCAAAGTACTGCAGCAAAATTTATCTGGCAGTATTTGTGTGAGTCAGATGGGGTAATGAAATCAATCTAATGTAATGTACCTTTCAATAACTGCAGAAATGTTATATTTTCAAAAATCTCATTTTATGGAAATGTTTAGCCAGATATGTGCATTTATATACATTGAAATAAGATTTAAAGAACTCAAACGTGTTAACATATATGCTATATTCAATCCATATACACTTGAAAATACTTTAGCTTAGGGAATCCATTGTTAAACAGGTGAATTTATATTGCCACTAATTTTTGAAGATTTAGAATAGAGAAAATATTTTCTATAAATTCATTTTTAGTTTCTAAGTAAACATGTTCTACTATGTGAAAGATATTTTCTACATAGTATAGTAGATGTGAAACATTTTCTATTTCAGCTTTATGTTTAAAATTTTTTCTCCTTACAAACATTTATTTTAAGTCAGTATTATGAGATGAAACTTAGTGTAATTACTGCATTTTTATATAGAAATTAAGCTTCAAAAATATCTTTCTATATCTGCTGTACTGTAATTCATGTGTACACATGGGTTCTAACTTTGAATCATTTAAATGTCTTACTTACAGCCTATGCTAATATGCTATAAATTTAGTACCAGCTGTCAGAAACTTGGACCGTTTAAATGAACCCTCATTAAAATGCTTTCTTTTGTGTTCTCCTAATCTACAATAGTTCAGAGTAATAGCAGTAATGCTATTAATTTTGATAAAGCAGCTAATATATCTTGAGCATTTTCTATAAGCTAGGCCCAGTGCTAAGCACTTTTCATTAATTAATTCACTTATTAATCTTATCAAAAACTATATAGTGTAGGTGTCACTACCAGCATCCTATCACGTAAGAGAAAACGGAAGCTGGCAGAGTTAATATAGGTTTTCAGAGATTAAACATTTACCACGTGGAGTTCAGACTAGAACAGAAGCACCCCATTTCATGATCCCTGTTTTTGAAAATTATACATTTTCCCCCATATTTAGTGTGCACACATATCACTGGGAAGTTTGCTTCTGTATCCATTCCCAAACTCTACCCATAGAGAATCTGATCCAGAAGGTTTCTTAACTTACAGACTACTCATCTTTGGAGCTACAATTTAATAGTAGCTGCAAGGTGCTGTATGCCTCTCTAAAATTTAAACTATTTCTTCCAACTGAAGGTTTGAAAATTCTGTAAAATTATAAAGTGGTAGACTGAATAATGCTCTTTCAAGATGTCTACATCCTTATCTCTATAACCTGTGAATGTTACCTTATTTGGCAAATACTTTGCCAGTGTGATTCAGTGAAGAATCTTGAAATGGGAATATCATCCTGGATTTCCTGGCTGGGTCCTAAATGTAATTATAAGTGTCCTTTTAAGAGGGAGACTGAGGGAGATTTCACACAGGTGAGAAATAGTTAATGTGACCAAGGGGACAGAGATTGGAGTAATACAGCTATGACCGAGGAACGCCAGGAGCCACCAGAAGGCTAAAGAGGTAAGAAAGGGCTCCCTTCTAGAGCCTCCAAGGGAGCATGGTCTTCAGACACATTGACTTTGGATTTCCGACTTCTGGCTTCCAGAACTATGATAGAATGCATTTCTGCCATCAACTTTGTACTACTTGGTTATAGCAGCCATGAGAAACCAATACATATATGTCATGATGACTTCATGAATTTGTTTTTTGCTTCTGAAATCAGTGAAAATCTAACATGTTTTGAAGTCTACCTTTGGAATATCCATAAAGAAAAACTTTGCTTATCAATCTAGTATTTCCAGATTCTGGGTTCTAGCTCACAGCACGTGAATGGGTTGACAACTGTAGCAAATAAAAATACAGGGTGTTCAGTTAAATTTGAATTTTAGATAAGCAAAGAAGAACTTTTTAGTATAAATGTGCCTCTTGCAATATTTGTGAAATATAATGGAATGTTATTTACTGTACATTTAAAATTCAAAATTTTTTTCTAATTTAACTGGACGTTCTGCGTTTATGACATGTGAGGATAAGTCCTGTCTTATATCAGAACTGGTGTGCAGGGCATAGGCCCATGCTACTGAAATCATAGCCTAGCAAAAATATAACTGACATAATAGTTCAGAAAGATGGAGCAAATTAGATCTGATGAAATAAAAACTATTTCCTGGCTGTCATGAAAAACATTTAAAAAGAAGAAATAAAAAAAAGAAAACCAGTAAAACAGATGCAGGTGGAGCCCTGTTCCAGTTAGACTGAGGCTTAGGCCGAGGTGTGTGGTCTCTTCACTTGAGGAAATCAGAGACTGTCTTTAGAGTGAGAGTAACACAGCACATCCATGGCGCCACATAGAGCTTTCAGGGAATTCAAAGCAAATGAGACTCTCCATTATTATCAGCCTCTGTCATTAATAAGAAGCAGCTACACTCTTTGGGTTCAAACCATAAGACATTTCTGACAGGAAAGAATACGTGGGCGCCCTGGCCCCAGTCTGGTCCAAGAAGGACAGCATATGTCTGGTGGGCAAACTTGGATTTTGGCAACACTATAATTCACGATGTTAGATGTTATTACGCAATGCCCCCCCCCCAATTAGAGTTGTTAATTCAACCCTCATCCAGCACTGAAAAAAGTAACGTTTTTATTTATCAGGTATGAGTGCTTTGGACCAAAATGACTGAAATTTACTTAGGAAGTCATCATGTGGTATCTAAATTTACCATCAACCTGAAACTGAAACTGCAATTAAATGTGTGAAAATTCGAATGCACCAGTAAGTGTTTGATTTTTTGTGTGTGAGACTCAGCCGATATTATAACTTACCGAAACTGTTCTACTTTGAATTTCGGTAAAATATTTTAAAATGTTTGATTCTTCATATTAATTTACATTAATTTACTGGTAGCATCAATTAAAAAATTGAAATAGCATGTGTACTGAATTAAAGAATATCTGTATCTATTCAATCTCTTTAAAAAATTGGAGCTTAATAACATATATGCCTGTGATCAAAGGTAAATCATGACAGTAATGCCCAGAGAATGAAGAGTTAAAACAGGATTTTAAATAATACTCAAAGACTGTATTTAAGTATTGTTTTCTCTGTTGTGGCTGTTTTTTTATTTTTCTTGGGTTTTTATTGGATCCTGGGTACTTTATGCTTAGGGATTCTTCAATGATGTATTGGGGAAAAGTTTATTTTCTATTTTTATTTTTGAGATAGATTTCTTTTTGAATAGTTTTGCTCAAATAGTTGTGCTCAAACAGTTGTGCTAGGAAAAGGCACTCTCTGGATTTACATATTTGGAGCAATTTCCTTGATACATGGGCAGAAAATCAACTTTTTTTAAAAAAAAAGGAAAATAGGTACTTCTAAAACTCAGGGACCATACTCAAGTTTGAAAACATATTTGCTATCCTAACATATAACAGGATACACTAAAGTTATTGAAAGGAATGAAAAATTTAATTAATGAAATCTTAGGTAAAAGGAACTTAGTTAAAATGAAAATACAAATATGAGCTTACAATCATTTAACAAAATTTTAATTCTGCTTAGCCACTATAGTGTTTTTTTTAAGTTGTAGTATAATTTGCAAACAATATAATGGACAAATCTTATCAAAACAGCTCAAGTATTTTCACAGATATATACAGTGTTTAATCCTCAGAAGATTAGCTAATTTTATGTTTTGGGTCAAGAAAAAGAAAAACCAAATAAAATAAACTCCCCTTTTGGAGTAAGGAGGGAAGTGTATGCTTTCAGAGGTGCTCAAGATAAAGATAAAGGATAAAGAGGTTGTCTGATGAGAAGGCCAAGCACACCCATGTGGGGACAACTCAAGGATCACTAAGAAAATATTAATTAAAGTTAATTGGAACCAACTGAGCCCGGAAATTCTGAAGTGGTGTTCAACATAATATGCGCTAATGCAAAAGCCACACATCCTAATATGAATGAGGTGCCTGATTCCTTCTAAAAGGGTGATATACTGAAGTACTGTGAAATTGATTGGTTTCACTGATGATTCTGCACCTTTTCTTTCTTGAGTAATTCCAGCAGCTGCTGCAATAATACAGATAGGTCTCTGTTTTGATCTCTTCCGGAAATGTGAAGTGTGTGTTAGAAAAGAAAAGAAAATTAGACTTGCTAAACTAATGCTGCTGTAGGGTTACTGAGTCTTGCTTGTGCAAGAAAAGGGAGAACTCTAAAACTTAGTCCTTTCTAGAATTGTCAGATCTCAGGATGTCTGAGATTACTCTGCGATTTATTTCTGCCTGCTGTATATTCACTGAGGTGTGCTGAGCTGGTCCACACTAATTACTCAATGACAAAATAATCAGGTAAATATTACCAAGACAAGATGTTCTGGTATCCTGACAGAGTTACAGTTGTCCCTATTTATGATAGTTCAACTTATAATTTTTTGACTTTATAATAGTGGGCAAGTGATACTCAACTTACAATGGGGTTATATCTGAATAAACCCATCATAAGTTGAAAAGTTTTTGTACTCCATATTTACATGAAAGGACCTGTAATCTTTACCTGTTTATTGTCATCTTTCAATTAATTATATCACACTTACTTCAACCACCTATCAAGCTATGGTAAGTTCCCTACAGAGGAGAGATTTCTCTCACAGATGACTTTCAACCTGAGAACAGAAAGTGGACTAGAACTTAATAAGTGGTTTGAAATATTTAAAAACATACATTGTTCTTTCAGAAACCAATAAATAACTAAAATCAATTTACCTTGAAACTGCTTTAAAATTATGTTTTCCTTTCTTTTAAAATCAGAGACATAATTTAATTAAAAATATAATAGATATAAAGATGTGTGGTTCATAATCATTTCTCTATAAAGATGTAGAATAATATGTGGAGATTGCTATTAAAATAATAACTGGTAAAGTGAGGTAAATGACTCAAGTGCTTTCATACTTTATACAAATCAACCATACATTTATCTTTTTAATACAATCCGTAATATGAGTATTACTACAACTCATCAATTTTAAGACACACTGTTTTTTTTTTTAAGACAGAGTCTCACTCTGTCGCCCTGGGTAGAGTGCAGTGGTGTCATCATAGCTCACTGCAACCTCAAGCTCCTGGGCTCAAGCGATCCTTCTGCCTCAGCCTCTGAGTAGCTGGGACTACAGGTATGTGCCACCACACCCGGATAATTTTTTCTATTTTTGGTAGAGACAGCCTCGCTCTTGCTGAGGCTGGTCTCAAACTCCTGAGCTCAAGTGATCCTCCCGCCTGGGCCTCCCAGAGTGCTAGGATTACAGGTGTGAGCCACCGCGTCCAGCCTAAGACAGTGAAGTTTCATAGATACTTTGACCAATTTATTTATTGAATATATTTTATTTTATGCATACATAGTTATAAATGACAAAAGTTTATGTCTAATAAGGTCTAAAGGAGTTATTTCATTAAATATAAAGGTATTATAAATGACAAAGCACTGAGGCATATTTTAACTGGCAGCATCTTTTGCTTTTTTGAGTGTCATTTAAGAACATGATGTTTCATGCTTATTGTCCTTATTTTAAAAATAAGAGAGTTTAAGCCTGTTGTAGACTCATTTTGCCCAAAGTCAGACAACTATTAATAGTGGAACCAGCTTTTACGTACAGATTCATCTCATACTTGATCATGACTATTGCATACTCTATTGTGTTATATTTACAAAGAAAGAGTTACAAGCCTTTAAAAGAGGTAGAAAATATATCTTATTGGAGAACAAAGTTCATGTTTTTCTTAAGTGTCATCCTTCATAAATATTTTCCTCTTTGCTGTTTTATTTGGGGGAGGGGGCAAGTATTTCAGCAATGGGCAGAGGACAAAAGAACCAGTTTCAGAATCAAAGCAGTGAAAAGTCAAGAACATTTGAGTACACAGTACATAAAGCAGGAGTTTCTGACCAGGACCAAGATATTTATGTTCCTGCCAGGGCTGTAGTATCTGCAAGTATAACTATTGAGTATGCCATCCTTACCAGGGATAAATGTGTGAGTCAGAATAAAAATATGTCAGTACAAAATTCATCAGTGACCACTGGATCAAGATATGTGGATGCCATTCTAGGAACATGTTTACCAGTACCTGCCTCCCTAAAAAAAGTCATCTCCACCAATGGATTACCAGTTGAAATCAATGAAATGCCAATCTCCACTGCTGTAAGCAAACATCTTCATTCTGGATACACATCTGTATTAGGGATCACAACCATAGTGACTCCATGAAATCTCACTATATATTATATTATAGTCTATATTGAAAGGTAAATTGATTATCCAAGTTGAATTTCCAGTTGTATATGTAAACATTCAAAATATGATACACAGGTAAGGGTATTAATCATTTAGTGATCAGATCAGCCCTACCTCAATTTTAGTGATGGATATACAGATACTTACTCTCTGTGACTAACAATTAAAAAATCAGAAAGCCTTCTTATAAAGAGTTTATTTAGCTGTTCTGCATCTTTCAAAGTATTCTAAGCAAAATTTCTAAAGCCTATATGTTACACAAATATTTTCTAATAACATCAATGTTTTGTACCATTTAATAAAACTTTTTACATTTGAATAACAACAGGTAGTTTTCCTTTCAGTCAAGGATTACATTTTCCATGTCTGGTTCACCTGCCAAAATTTAGAAACAGATTAAAAATTAGATGGATTCCAAGGAAGTGTTTCTGAGCCATTGTCTCCATAGAACCATGAATAAAAATTACCAGTTTAAAACAAATAGATAAAAGCTCTATTTTAAATTTGGTGCCATTCCACCTGATTTAAGCCCAAGCTGAACTGAATGGTTGAATAAATTGCTCATCTGAAAGAGCTATAGGAACTATAATTACTTATATGAAGAGAGAAAACTAAGATGTGACTTCATCATGGCTTACAAGTATAATGAGAAACTGTTATATAGAAAATATTAGTTTCTATTTCTTTTAGAAGAAAATCAACTAACTTTAGTTTGCAATGTGATGGATTATGAACTAAGACTTGGAAAAAATGTACCAAGAAGTCAGAAATGATAGACAGCAGAATAGATCAAATTCTGGCTAATTTTTTTTCACTGGAAGTTGAGGGCTTTAAGAAAAATTATTACATTTTATATAATTTTGTGTGATAAAGTATAAAGCTAGATATAAATGAACTTGCTGCCAATGTTGTGAGATACAAAAAATAAATTCTTGTCCAACTCCATGTTGGACTTTGAACCTCAAACTTTCATAATTGAAGTGCTATTGTTTAGGGTATTTAATTGCTTTGTTTCCAGGCTTCCCAACTTAATATCAAATATTTTGTAAAGTTTCAAATTTTGCTAATGTCTTAATACATTTAATCCCTTATTGTAGGAAATATTGTTTAATTTCCAATTTTGCATGATGTGAATAAGGTCATTAGGGAATAGGACACAGATGAAGGAGAAGAGCAGGAATACTAAGAATGGACAACTGGCACATATTCTAGTAGGTGCTCAGTAAATATTCATTATTATTGGTTGTGTGAATAAGTAGTTATTAAAGGAGAGGCTATGTATAGATTTGTGAAATATGACATTGGTATTTTGATGAACACTATCTAGATGACAGGCACACTTATAACCATGACTCAAGAAAAATAAGAAGAAAATATGAAGAAAACCAGACTGATTTAAATTATTATATTCAATTACATAGTGATCAAATAGTAATTATTTGTTGTCTACTTTTGGCCAAATATTCCTTGTATTTCATATCCAAAATCAAAACCACAGATGCAGCTCTCAACTAAATTGTCTCATTTAAGACCACAGCAATCCAAATAAAAATAGTACAGATTCTGTTAGAAGTGTTTATAAATTGTCATGGGAGGACAACATAGAAATGATTTGTCTTGGGACAAATGGAAAGGTTCCTACAGGAAGGAGTATTTGATTGGGACACTGGGTGTGGTGGAGTTTAGCCATGTCATTTGGGGCTAAAGGTTTCCAGGAAGAAGGAAAGCTAGACATTTACCTATGAATTTAAACTACTGTAAGTGTAATAATCTTGTGATGAGCAGGTAGTCAGGATATCCTTAGATATCAAGAGACAGAAATGTTTACTAAACTGAGCAGTCATGGGATTGCAGGGGTCCATGACTTCTGGGGGCGCATTTCAGAAAGTAGAATGGATACAGGAATCTTGCATTAGGACAGGAATGAACATCGGAATGAACACCTGGAGGCAGGGAAGGGGGAGGTAGCTGAGTGAGAGCCCCAAGCAGTTTCATTATTACTTCATCAATCAAATGTTATTTAAAAAGTCTGCAATAGTCACCCAAACACTAAAAAAAAAAAAAAAGAAAAAAAAGAATTATAAAAGTGATCCATGTAATCAAGAATATTTGTACCCCTGTAATATTTTGAAATTAAAAAATGATATTTTTAAATGAAACTTTTGTTTTATGATACTTGTAGATTCACATGCAAGAATTAATACAGAGAGATCTCATGCATCCTTTACTTAATTACTCTCAATAGTAACATTTTGTGAAACCATAAAACGATATCACAACTAAAATATTAAAACTAATGCATCTAAATACAGAACATTCTAGCAAAGTAAGGATCCTTCAGGTTGCCCTTTTATAGCCACATCTCCATTCTTCCCCCTCCTCTCCCTCCCTGTCCCTAAACCCTAACAATCACTTACCTGTTCTCCAATTCTACAGATGTTTCACTTGAATGTTAGATAAATGGAGTCAAGACATATGTAACCATTTGTGAATGGCTGTCTCTCACTCCCATAATCTCTTAGCGATTCAAGCTTTTGCATGTGTATATCATATACAAGTTCATTCCTGTTTATTGCTGAGTAGCATTTTCTAAGTTGTTGAATTTTGTGAGTGTTATTTGCAGTATTCCCCTATCATCTTTAAATGGCTGCTGCTGTGATATGCCCTATTTTACTTTTCAGATTGGTGACTTGCTTCTTCTTTCTTTTGATCTTGTCAGTCTTGCAAGAGGCCTATAAATTCTGTAAATTATTTCAAAGGGTCAGTATTTTGATTTTTCTCTGCTGCTTTTCTGTTTTAATTTCTCACTGATTTCTGTTCTTATCATTAGTTCATTGATTTTTCCCTTTTCAGGTTTGTGTTGCTCTTCATTTCTAGCTCCTTGAGATAGGAACTTATATTATTGATTTGAGACCTCTTCTCTTTTCTAATAAAATCTTTTACTATTATAGATTTCCTCAGCATTGCTTTAGCTGAATCTTATATATTATGATATGTTATATTTTAATTTTAATTCAGTCATATGCATTTTAAATTTCATTTAATACTTGCTCTTTGACCTATAGATTATTTAGAAGTGGGTTGTTTAATTTCCACATAGTTAAATTTTTTTTTTCTGTCTTTCTGTTTGTGCTTTCTATTTTGCTTCCATTATGGTCAGACAACATACTCTACATGATTTCAATTATTCTAAACTTGCTGAGAATATGATCTATATGAATATTTTATAAATGCATGAAAAATTGTATATTCTGCTAGTTTCTTGGGTGTTCTAAAGAGATCAATTAGATCCTGTTGTTTAATTGTGTTGTTCATATCTATAATCTTGTCTAATAGTCACATTAGTTGCTAAGAGAGGGGTGTAAAATCCCTAATGTATAATTGTGGATTTGACTATTTTTCTTTTAAATTCTACCAGTTTTGGCTTTAAGTATGTTGAGGCTCTGTGTTTCATGCATACACATTTACAATAGTTGTGTCTTCCTGGTGGATTAATCTTTCATAATTACCTAAAGTCTGTCTTTGTCTCTAATAGAGTTCTTTGCTCTAAAGTCTACTTCCTCTGATACAAATATACCTGTTTCTGCTTTCCTTATTAAAAAAAAATTAATGTTTGTGTGTTGTATCTTTTTCCATAGTTTTACTTTCAACTTATCTATGTATTAAAGTTGAAGTGAGTTTCATGTAAACAGCATATATTTGGGTTGTGATTTTTTTTTTTTTAACCTACTCTTCCATTCTCTGGCTTTTAGTTGCAATATTTAGACAATTTACATTTAAAGTAATTATTTATATATCTGGGCTTAAGTCTGCCAAATTATTTGTTTTGTATTTGTTTTCTCTGCTTGTCATTTTTCTTTTTCTATTTTTTTGTCCTTTTATGGGTCACATTTTTTAGGATGTTATCTTAATTTCTTTACAATGTTTTTATTGCACCACATTGTGGAGCTTTCCTAGTCATTGGTGTTGGTATTATAAACTACAATATACATATGATTTATAAGTACGTGTACTGATGTTTTTTTCACTTTGAGTGAAATGTGGAAAACTTACTACCATTTAGGTCCCTTTACCATCCTCACTTCTAAATTATAATTATCTTGAGTTTAGATGGTTTTATAATTTTTATTTCAGTTATAACACATGATTTAGAAATCATGTGAGGTGAAGAGAAGTCTTATTTATCTATATTTTTACATTTTTATGTTCTTTTTTCCTTCATAATATTCCAAGATTTCTTCTTTTATCATTTCCTTTTTATTTGAAACTTTCTGTTTTTATTCTATTTCTTTCTATTTTTTTCTGCCTTTTCCTTTCTATTTGAGACTACCTGGATCCCCTTCCTCTGTGGGCAGAGGCTCAGGGAGTTATAAGATATCCTGCCCCTATGTTGATCCTCTAGTCCTGGGCTCCCTAATCAGTTTACCTTCCCCGTTCCATCTTTGGGAGTTCTTCAGTTGTCTCTTGCTATGTCCAAGGTTTATAGTTGTAATTAGTGGAAAGAACAATATTTTTCAGATTGGAAGTCACATTAAATCATATTAAATACTTTAAATACATTTTTGAGGAATTCCAAAACATTTTTAATTTTGTCATGGGATATTTGTGCATGCATCCCTTGTATCTGAATATTTGTGTCACAATGTTTATGAAGTTGGCTAGGGAAGAAACACTCACATCAAGAACATATTCACAAATAAATAATACAACTATAAAACAAGTTCCCAATCTTCTGTTCACTTTCTTCCCACTTAATACTAGCAAATCAAGCATTTGTAGTTATCTGTCTTTTGCTGTCATCAGGTCTTTTCTAAAATCTAATTCACACAATATGCAAGCACAAATTATGGTAAAATGAAATAGCATTTAAGATGTGATTCATGAAGTTAAGGAAAATGATACTGGAGAAGTACTTGCATCACAAGCAAATTCACTGGTGCTTCAGGAAATGGCAGAATGGCACTGGAAAACAGGCAAAGAAAAATAATTCTATAAGACCATGATATGGTCTTGCATGTCATGGATATGCATTTACAAAGTAAATATTTGATTATTGAAGTTTGAAGTAGAAGAACTTCTGAGAATGATGAAATCTTCAAATTCTTTTGCAAAAGTTATCCTCCTTAGGATTATGTAGTGAAGGCTAAGATTGAAGTAAAGGATAATGAATTATTCTATCATATGATTTCATTAGAAAATTTAAACTAACCTTTATGGAACTTACTTCTACTTTTTTCATTCCAGTAATTAGCATAGAGTCCCTATTTTAATCTAAGTTTTAAGAACAATAAAAAATTAATTTACTGTATTAGTTAGATTGGCTAGACTGTGCTCTAGTAACAAATAAATCTTGAAGTCTCAGTGCCTTAACACAACAAATACGTATATTTCATTCAAGGCCTACTTTGATGTGGATCAAGCATCCACCCCCTCCAACCTTGCAGTTTGATCATCACAAGCACATGGCTTCCAGGCTTGCTGTAGCATGGGAAGAGAGAGGTAATTTCATAGGATTATTTTTATTAGCTAGGCTTATAAATGGCCTATATCCTTTTGGGTTACATGACATGATTATTTCTAGTCACATTGCTCCAACCCATGTGCAGAAGGCAGAAAAACAAAACAAAACACTTTCCTTTTATTTTATCAGTGAAAACTCAGCATTTTTTTTTCCTGCCACCATTATTTTTATTTTACAAGAGAAAATGAAAAGCAACCTTTTTACTATTAATCTGACCTTTGGATACAGTTTTAATTGCATATTTAAGAGTTTCACATGTCAATTTCTTGAGATAATTAATGAAGTCCTCCTGTACGCATGAATCTTTTCGCTTTAATTAAAAAAAACTCTTTAAATTGTGCTGTTCTGCAAAATTTCATAAACAATTTCTTAGTAGAGTGTCAGCATAGTATGCTGATGAAATTTAACTGAGTTAATTAACACTGTATAATATTAAACCACTTCAGAAACATATCATAGAATTATGCTATTCTTAAGCCAATATGAGGTTTTCTTTTATAGAATATGGTATTGGGATCCTTCACTAAATTTTGAAAACTGACTCAGCAGAAAAAGTATCTGCTGTCAATTGCATTGCTAGTTACACTGGCAACCTTTTTTTTTTTTTTTTTTTTGGTCAGTTCCCAAGAAATTAATGAGCAGATTTGATTCTGCTTAGCTTGGAGAACTGATAAAAATCTTACTCCAAGGTAATGTGAAGGAAGCTATAACCTTTCATTTCCTATTCTTTTAAGAATAATTAAAAGACTTAATTAAAAAAAAATCTCTATACCATTCAAAGTTCTTTTCCACTCCAAACTGTAATAATGCTGATTTATCAGATAAGCCCAACTATCTATACTCTTGGCTGTAATAATCTTTTCTCTGTATTCTGACTTTGTGAAAGGTTGAATTTATTTTTAATGGTAAAGTGTTTTTTCTTACTTCTCTTTTAACTTGCACAGGCATTTCTAATTTATTAAAGCAATGAAACTTCTTTTCCCTGTAGAAGAGAAGAATTACATAGAACTATTACATCATGATACTATACATACCAAAAAAAAAAAAAACCCAGGAATAACTAATTTTCCAGAACTAAAATACATTTAACTATGGTATTTTAAAATTACTTTTATTGCTAAGGATATACAGATGAGGACTAATTAATTTGGCCTAAAAGGGAAATGTCAAAGAAAGATATGGAGAAATTATAAAACTTCAACTGATCTTGGAAACATGAATGTTAGAACTGCTCAGTGATTAAGAATGGAAGATGGTATTTCAGGATAAAGGCATCAAAACAAACTTTGTATAATCTAGTGTTAGAATATGGGGCATATGACAAGTGTAAATGGAGAAAAATCTAGAAAAACTATTCAAGAAACTTTTCAATGTAATTATGTTTTCTTGAATCCTTTCCTAGTGACCAATTATATGGATGCAATCTACGAGAGTCAGTAAAAAATCAGTTTTCCAGAAATGAATGAGGACACAAGACATTTCTGTCCTCTCTCTCTATTTTTTTGTAAAGAATCTTTATATTTATTATCTTTCTTTAATTTCAGAATATTATTCTATATTTTGATACAGTGACTTTGGTAGCATCACTTAGTTACTATGAAAACATTCAACATCTCTTTTTAAGATAATTTCCCAATTGAATGTGAAGTCAATGTTTTGAATGTTACAAAAAGACACCAGGACATGAAAGGCAGGTTGGCCAGTCAAGTCAAAGTCAGTTTCATAAGTGAATCACATAGAATCCATTGGCATCAGTGCCCCACAGGGAGAAGCAGCCCAGAACCCCATTCTCAGCATGCTGATGTTGCTTAGATTATTGTTGAAGAGTTGAAAGACATTTTGCAATGATTTACCATTCAAGAGGGTATTAAACATTTAGATGACTCAAATTACTTGTTCTAAATGCAAGCTTTAAATGGTGAACACTTTTCAAAAGTCAATTTAATAGGCCTGCCTATACTATTCACTCATTCACTCATTCATTCAATTTATTCATTTACACACACACACAGACATACACACACATCAATTATGTTCAAGGCACTTTACCAGGTACAAAGATCATTCTGACAGCCACTTGCCCTCATGGGTCTGATAATCTATTAGTCAGAGAGAAATGTAACCACACAAAAAAAGGTTAATAAAAAGAAAAATAAAGGTCTTTGGGAGAAAATGGAGAATAATTCATTTAAATTAGAATTTAAAGAATCAGGGAGATCTTGACAGAGATGTCAAAAGGACATCCCAAGTAGTGGTAAAAAGAAGTAAGCCGGAATTTCCTAGTGTGGCGTAGGCTGGAGTTAGCATTCAGTTGTAGGGTAAGGCTGCACAACAATGTTCTAATTAGCGTCAAAATTACAGACATTAGAAAAATGTATGCTATGTGCTCTGTGGTTGAAATTTTCTAGGTCCCCCCAAAATTTTGAATTTGGAAGAAAAAGAGATTTTCGAATCCAAGAAATATTTCATGTTGCATTATTAATATGGCTACAAACACATATACTTGTATATATTATACACATTGAGAGGATGCAACCATCTTCAGTTTAAAAATTTTACAGTTGTTATCATGTTCTATTTAATTTGTGCCTAGAGACTATTTCTTTTTCATGTGCTGGGATTCACCAGCTGTTTTATAACTTACTTTAACCTTAGTGAGCATGGCTTTACCACCCTGATCTCCATTAGGTGTGTGCCAGTGATTTGTACTTTCAAAGCTTGTTTCTGCAGAACCTTTGAAAAACATGATTCTGGCTATGCTAATAATTACTATTCATTGATGATGAAGCCAAACACATTATCAGAATCATTGAGTGACTGGATTTTCTATTAATAGTCTCTGAAATTATTTTAAAGTTATTTTGTTTTGCTCAAAAAAGGAACTAACAAGAGTAAAAATAATCTGCAATAAGAGTAAGAATAATGTTGCATGTTTTATTTTATGATTTAAACTAGAGTGAAAATACAGTGCCTCAAATCTATCTCAAAACCTTATATTGAGAAATGAAAATATATTTGACATCAATAGAGCAGTCATTCACAACTTCCATGTTTTTATTTTTCTGTTACTCTTTGCAGTACACTATTTTCAATTGCTGAATATATAGTTTAGGTATTTTTCATATATATATATTTGATTATGATATACAATAAGAAACAGATTTTCCCTCATTATGTAGTACACATGCACACACAAAAACACAAATAGACACACACACATAACTGAGACAAAATTCTCATAAAACAGCGTTATGTTGCTCTCTGATATTTTTCATTGCATATTGCTTCATTTTGTTTTATTTTGTGAAAAAATGTTCTACGTGAGATCCATTAAATTTACTTTACCAACCCCCTGCCTTAGTGGCTTAAAACCTACAGTTTGAAAAATTTTTAAGCAATCTGATTTTCTGCCTTTATTTTTTTTTTGAGACAGGTTCTCGCTCTGTCACTCAGGCTGGAGCGCAGTGGAATGATTGTAGCTCGCTGCAGCCTCAAACTCCTGGGCTCAAACGGTCCTTCTGCTTCAGCCTCCCAAGTAGCAAGGACTATAGGTGCACACCACCAAGCCCAGCTAATTTTTTCTTTTCTTTTTTATTTTTAGAGACAAACTCTCAGTATGTTGCCCAGGCTGGTCTTGACCTCTTGCTCTCAAGTGATGCTCCCATCTCAGCCTCCCAAAGTGCTGGGATTATTTATAGGCATGAGCTACCACAGTGACCTGCCCTTTTGATACAAAAAATAAAAAATTAAGATTTTATTCTTTAATTGGTGTTTCTTTACTCTAAATAGTTTCCTTTACTGAAATGTATTTAATCAACTTTTTCTGTATTTTGTTAAAATGAAAGCAATTTTAGTTCGACTTGAGGCTACATATGTTTTCAAAATAATAACAATAAAAGAATTGCATATAAAAAACCAAATAGTAATATTTTCTCTTTGTCAGTGAAAATATGAATCATTTTAATTATTTTGGTACTAAGAATTACTTTATGGATTTGAAGGATATGACATTGAAGTACAACATGGTTGGTTAGCTTCTGTGGAAAATTGATTTGCTAAACCAAGCCAAAATGCCAGAGAGCTTCAGGTAATCAAGAATTTTTTGGTTGTATGTTTTAATATTGATAAAAACTGCTTTTGTGTGGAACAAAAACAAGTCACTATCTTGCCTATGGGAAAAATTACATTCTGAAAACTTTTAGTTATTACGCTTAGATTCTCATCATTTTATAATTTGTAACATCTACTGGATTTCATATTGACCTCCTTTCTCAAAACTTTAGAAAACTAAAAATGATTTAAAAAATAGATATTTAGTTGACTATAAACAAAGAGTATTTCTGTGCTACAAAAGAAAGTATTTTGCTGGTAACTTACAAATACACTTATGTTTCTTAAAAAAATGTCAAACAAAAAATAAAAATAACATTTATAAGCATTTTAAAATGTAAGCTATGTGTCAGACAATAAGCTAAACATTTACACAATATTTTTTTAATATTTACAAAAAGCTTTAAGTAAAGTATTATTTTTCCACATTTTAAAGATGACACAACTTTAAAGGAAATGATATTGACACACTTTCAACTTAGTCACATCTGAGCTTTTAACCATTATGCTGTACCCTTATCACCACATTTATTTTAATTATTAACAAAGATTCAGACAATTATGGGACTAGAACTTTAATACCTTTCTGAATGAAAAATGTCTACTCACAACATTATGACATTTTTACTTCAGTATGTTATTCAATTCTTCAAGTCATGTACAAAGCCCTATCTTTCCTTACTTATTGAGACCTGACAGAATGACCCAGGGAAGGAACATGATATGTTGGAGTTAAAAGAATAACAAGAAAAAACCCTTATGTGGGCATCTTATTACTGCTAATGCACATGGGACATTGAGAAATTAATAAACATCTCTCATGCAAACATATGCAAATGAGTTCACCTTCATGTAACTCGAGGGGAACGTAATAACTAATGTTCATATTCCTGATACTTCCTTGGAGTAAATCCATAATTCAACAACATTTTTCTAATATCATTCATTTAAGTCACAGTTGTTATCTTGATTCTCAGTATTTCATTAATACGGATTCACAGTAATGTGTTGTTAGTAGGAGTCACTTGCAGACAAAAGGCAGTGGTTGTGGGAGGGTGGTCAAGTATTGCCACGAGTGAGGAAAACATGATTTGACACACCAGCCTGCTCACACTGCCTTTTTTTATCTGTTTTTCTCCAAAGAGTTCAGTCTTACTAAATACGTACACTTTGAAGCTGTAATGAATGCAAGTAGATTTATTAACTTTTTAAAGTGTTTATTGATTAAAGGCATTCACTGAGACTTTTTCTTCCTTCGGACAACTTAAAACTTTTATCAATGACTAAAGAGTCATTTTAAGTCAATTTAAGAACAGATATTTATTATATATATTTTTCTACCTCAGGCCATTTAATTTTATCATTTTTCATGAGAATTGTAAAGGCATATGAATTCATTTTTAAATGAATCATCAGAAGTGTATACTTAAGTTAGTTTCATTATCATAAAGTGATAGATAAGAATTTGCTTAGGGCTTTTTAGGATACATAGCACCTATTATGCAGACATTGTTATAATATACATTCAAGTAAAACTTTTGTTTCTAGCCAATTATCCTCTCTACCTCACAGAGTTAATAGAAGACATTATTGTATCCTATCTTAGAATTAATTAGGAGAGCATATGAGATAATGACATTATCTACATTTGGACAACAAATCTAATTGGGTTTTGGCTGTCTGATTTCTTCCTAAGAACATTGGAATTATTTGATCTTTCAGATTTTTAAATGTTTATTGAAAAGAGAAGACACTGAGTTAATTAGAGTCACATTGGACCCTTTGACATACTTCAAAAAACTTTTATTGATAGTTACGTGATTTGCCAGAGTTTGAACTGACATTTACAGAATGGTTAGTTCAAATTTAATAAGTTTAGAGTTCTCCTTTGATTATGAAGATAATTTTCCTCTTGATCTAGACCAAATGGTGATTATTATAAAAACTGGCTTTTACAGAAACTGCACACAGAGAACATGTGTTGGTGTGAAGAAAAATTTTAAATAAAATACTTATTAACACAGTGACATAGTAGGTAATCAATTAATGAATCAGTCAATGTCAATGAAAGTTAATCCAGAATTTATCGTATATTTTATGAAATTCAAATTGTAGCAGTTTTAAAAAATTCTTTAGGTGAGCAGAAACAAGGCAAGTTATTTTTTATCTCTTTTATTTTTTTGTTTTGAAACTTTGAAAAACATAAAAATAAGCAATATTTTAAATCATTTATCAGAGAAGATGAGCTTAAAGTTTTGAAAGTAAGATACGTATTGCTTCTTCATTAAAAATTAAATTTGAGGTAAAATTAATTATCCAAAATACTGCAGATGCAAATATTTAAAAGAAAGAAATTTAAGAATAATCACTCAGTAATTTTTGCAAACCACTTTAAGAGGAATTATTCACATGCAAAAAACTGTACATAATCAATGTATGCAATTTGATGAATTTGGAAATATGCAACCATGAAATCATATGCCATAAACATACACATCTCTGCCAAAAGTTTCCTTTCACCCTCTTTAGTTGTTATTATTATAATTACTATTATTATTAAGAATACAATGTAAAATCTACTCTCTTAGCAAATTGCTAAGTATATGATACAGTATTGTTAATGACAGACACTATGGTGTACATTATATGTCCAGAACTGATGCATCTTGCATAACTGAAACTGTGAATCCTTAAATTAACACCTCTCTATTTATCCCTCCCCCAAGACCATGGTAACCACTATTCTACTCTCTGTTTCTGTGAGTTTCACCATTTTGGATTCCTTACATGTGTGCTGTCATGTAGTGCTTGTCCTTCTGAGTCTGACTTATTTCACTTAACATTATGTCTTCCAGGACAATATTTGCTATGTTGTTGCAAATAGCAGGACTCCCTTCTTTTTTTTTTAAGCTGAATAATATTCCATTGTATGGACATAACACAAATTCTTTATCTGTTCATCTGTCAATGGAAATTTAGATTACTTCTATATCTTGGCTATTGTGAATACTGCTGCAATGAATATTGAAGTGAGGATATTCTTTGAGATTCTGAATTCAATTATATATATATATATATGTATATGTATATATGTGTGCGTGTATGTGTGTGTGTGTATATATATATATAAAACCAGTAGTGAGATTGCTGGATCATATGGTATTTGTATTTTAATTTTTTGAAGAACTTCCGTATTGTTTTCCATATTGGCTGCATCAATTTACAGTCCTACCAACAGTGTACAAGAGGTCCCTTTTCCCCAAATCTTTGCCAGCATTTGTTATTTTTATTTTATTTTATTTTATTTTATAATAGTCATCTTAACAGGTTTGAGGCAATATTTCATTGTGGTTTTGATTTGCATTTCCCTGATTATTAGTGATGTAAAACACCTTTTCCTGTTGGTCATAAGTTGTCTTCTTTGGAGAAATGTCTATTTACTTCCTTTTCCAACTTTTTAATCCAATTATTTGTGGTTTACTTGCTACCAAGTTTTGAGAGTTCATTATGTATTTTTGATATTATCCATTTATCAGATATATGTCTTGCAAATATTTTCCCCCATTCCATTGATTGCCTTTACATTTTGTTGATGTTTCTTTTCTTGTACAGAAGCCTCTTAGTTTGAGGTCTTGTCTATTTTTGCTTGTATTGCCTATGTTTTTGGTGTTATATCCAAGAACTTACTGGCAAAACCTATGTCAAACAGCTTTCCCTTATTTTTTCTTCTAAAACTTTTATGGTTTCAGGTCTTCTGTTTTAATCTTTAACCGATTTTGAGTTAATTTTTGTGTATGGCATAAGAAAAGGTTCCAATTTTATTCTTTGGCACATGGATTTTATTCTTTGGCCCAGTTTTTCTAACACCATGTGCTGAAGAGACTATCCTTTCTCCATTATGTATTTTTAGCACCCATTTTGAATCAATTGATCATATATGTGTGGTTTATTTCTGGGCTCTCCATTCTATATGTCCGTTTTTATGTCAGTGCCTTACTGTTTTAGTCACTGTAGCTTTGTAATATATTTTGAAATCAGGATGTGCTGATGCCTCCTGCTTTGTTCTTGCTCAAAATTGCTTTGGCTACTTGGGATATTTTGCAGTTCCACATGAATTTTAAGATTGTTTCCTATTTCTATAAAAAATGCCATTGGGTTTTTGATAGGGATTGCATTGGATTCTTGGATTATGTGGATTACTTAGGATAGTATTATTCAATAATATTTATTCTTCCAATTCATGGGCATGAGATGTCTTTCCATTTATCCATGTCTGTTTTAATTTCTCTCATCAGTGTTTTATTTTTTTCAGTGTGCAAGTTACTTCCTTGGTTAAGTTTATTCCTATGTATTTTATTCTTTTTCATACTTTTGCTCATGTGATTTTTTTTCTTAATTTCCTTTTGGATAGTTCATTATTGGTATATAAATATACACACAAAGACACACACAAAAAAAACACTTATAAGAATTAGATTGGAATTGCCTTTCATGTAAATTGAAGGAACATCCAAGAACACGATGTATATCACCATTTGTTTAGGTTCTTTAATATCTTTTAATAAGAATTCTTCATAAAGGAGTTATAAATTTTGTGTGAGATTTATTTTTAGGTACTTATATATTTTATTAATGTAATACATACATTTTATAAAATGTTTATATTTGAAACATTTCATGATATCTAAAATGCATATTGATATATTGATTTGTATTTAGCAACTTTGTAATATCTTATATTTACTTGAAGCTTTCTCTGATAGGTTTTTCAGATAACTCTTTCATGTTACCCTCCAATTTTGCTACTTGACTTGTCCAAAGCAAATCAAATTTCAACTTAATACTTTTTATTTCTTGATACTGAATTTTGGGACATTTTCATATCTCTTAATTTTTCTTCATGCATTCAATCCCCTTTTTTCTTTAAAAAACTAAGCATACTAATTATATATTCTTTATGTTATAAATCCCATATCCACAGACTTTTTAGGTGAGATTCTGTAGTTTGTAGTTTCTGCTGACTCTTATTCATGAATCCCAGCTGCTAAATACATGGGTCATTTAAATCGCAAAAATAACATGAACAAAAATAGCCCCTCAGTCGTATCTCAAGAACTCAGTAGCCACATGCAGGTTGTGCTTGCCATGTTGGATGGTGCAAATACAGAACAGTTCCATCATTATAAAAAGTTACAATGGGACTGTGAATCTCACTAGGGCACAAAAGGTTATGAAAACATGGTAAATACATATGTGTCCTGTTGAGTATGGTACATATATAAGTATTTTCTGTTAATTTCAATATGCATTTGTTAGAGATAAGTACCACTTGTGCTTTGCCCATAAAGAAGGGTCTGTAGAATAGCTGAGGTGTTGTTGGTATTTCCCTAGCCTGGGATTCTCTGGGCCTGCCATCACAGTGAGTTTAGGACACAGGAAAGGTGCTCTAGGCTTGCACACTTGTTGGCCTTCTACCTGTTATCTCTATAAACATCTTGATCTTCTCAATCTTAATAATGTTAAAGTAATAAAGCATTTGAACTTTCTATTACTTTATTAAATTTCAAATATAAACTATTTATTTTATTATTTGATATGGATACCTCATCAGTATAGTATGAGCCTCTGAATGGGCAGTTACACTGTTTTTATTGAAGGAAGGTAATAATTAGAATTATTTCACATGGTAAAATTGTCTCTTAATAATCAATTCATTTTTTACATTAAGTATTATTTATTCAAAACAAAAATACATGTATTTTTGAAACTTAATCAAAATGAAATTTTAGGGAAACATTTTTGGAGGCAGAACTGCTTACTTTCTAAATGAGGCAATGAATCAATAATATACTTGAAAATATGTTGTAAACTCTAAAAGTCTTTGGAAATTGTTATTCATTTTACCCAGTTAATTCTGATTTCTGAAATCAGTCCGGAAAATATATAGCATACAAAAAAGATAAGTTTTAGTTAAAATTATGTTTGTTTTAACACAAACGTGATAATTGGAAAAGAAGTATATATGCATGTATTCTTATCTCCTCAGTTACAATGGTTGAGACAAAAAGCATTTCTCTATTTGTGCCTGTAGCCATCAGTCCCTAGGTGAACAGCTTGGGAAACAGATTGTTTGCTTCAACGTGCTCAAAATTCCTTATAAAAGATCTATATAGTACACATACCATATGAACTTAATGGTTTCCTTTAGTCCTGGCTCATGCCTTTTCCTGGTTCTAGTAGCCCACAAAGATGCATGTCATACTTTATCTTTCATACCTTTTAAGATGAGATACTGTAAATACATGTTGCTATCTCTATAAGGTTTGGGGAACAGTAAACAATTAAGCAACAAGGTTGTGAGTTTTTGTTTTGTTTTGTTTTTGCCTTGTTCAGACACTTAAGCAAGCAGCCATGCTGACTGCCAAACAGTGATAAAATGGTGCTGAATGACCCGAGTTGATTTTCCAACATTAACACTGAGGAAATGCCTATAGTGCTTTTAAATGGGAACAAAAGTAGCCTCATGTACTTCACTGAAAAAGATGAGAACACATGAGGTCTATTAGATTGAATTATGAACACATCCTTTATTAAGTACCTGATTCAGACACATAAGTTTTAAATACAACAATTTGCTACCTGAGAACATGATTTTATGCTAGATATTCAAGCAACTTAAAGATACAGTTGTTTCCTACCAAATAGACTAACTCTTAAAATTGGTTTTGTGTTTAATTAGTCACAGAACACAACATTCTTATTTTCTTCTAATCCATATTTTTTTTGTTTCTGAGTATAATCCTTTTACTCTCAGAATATTACAATGGTGTAATTATTGAATTGGATACCAAATAGCACTCTCTTTAAATCATGTAAAAATAGTCAATAGCACAGCTTAAAAATGTAAATTAAAAGTAAAGCTAGAAAGTCTGAAAAATATGAGTCTTACCTCTTAATCTACTTGAAAAGCAGGATATAAATATTATTAGTACTTAAATTTATTTAACTTGCCTGCAATGCTTTATGGAAACTTTAAGTTAATCCATTTCCAAATGTATCTTCATACATTAAATGTCCGAAACTAATGTGCAATGTACAAATCAGTTTAGGCAGAAAGCATTTAATGAATGCTTCATCAATAAAGCTGCTCCTGTATAAATAGACCCAGATCACCTCCAGAGATGCTTTAAAATTTCTGAATTCAGTGTCTGCTATGCCTTTGGCACTCCAGTAGCCATTTATCCTCAGGAGATTCTTCGCTTTATTCCTTCAGGCTTTTTTTTTTATTCCATACAATTATCTGTTTAGTTGATGAAAGGTTCATTTTAATCAGTTGGTCGTGTAGAATCCTGTAGCTGGTGTGTTAACATGGGGGAATTAATGATTTGGAGGAAAAAAATCATTCTCCCCTTATCATTATCTGGCTCATCTTGGCAAGCTCCAGACATGTGGATCACCCAATGTGTTCAGCGAAGAAGGAGTGATGAGAATCTATTGAAAAAATGAAACCATTTTAAACAGAACTGATGTATAGGAAACAAACTTTCCCTTCCTTCTTTCCTTCCTCCCTTCCTTCCTTCCTTCTTTCCTCTCTTTCTTTCTAAAAAAAAATATGTATATATATATATGCTAACTTATATATCTAAAATTTATAATATTTAGTTTAAGTCTTCCTGTAGTGTTACAGGTTTATATTGTTTTATTTTTCTGAAGGCTTTCACCACAATGTCATATGGTCTGCTCTTTATTTTAATATGTTATAATTCTCTTTTTTATTTCAATAGGAATTTAGGAGTAAAAGTGTTTTTTGTCTCATGGATGAATTTTATAATACTGAAGTCAGGGCTTTGAGTGTACCAGTCACCAGAATAGTGTACATTGTACTTTATAGGTAGATTTTTATCCCTCACAGCCCCAGACCCTCTTCTTAGTTATCTATGTCCATGACCTCACTTTATGGCCATATATACCCCTTGTTTAGCTCCTACTTATAAGTGAGAACATGTGGTATTTGTTTTTCCATTCTTGAGATACTTCATTTAGGATAATGGTCTCCAGTTTCATCCAAGTTGCTGCAAAAGACATTACTTCATTCTTTTTATGGCTGAGTAGTAGTCCAGCGTGTGTGTATATATGCCTTAATGTGTTATAATTTGTAAACCTTCTGTATTTTCTCCTGTACTATCTCAGCTGCATTTGGCCTAAATATTTAATATATACCTAATATACTTATTAGACTTTGTAAAATGTATAATCTAATCCCAAATTGCTCTGTAATTAGCTCTGTGTCTGCCTTGGACCCCATTTTATATCTCAGCAAAAGTGAGTATATATACACACACGCACATACACATATATATACTTTACTATATGCATATATAAATTATATGTATAAAATACGAATATTTTGCAACCATAAATGCAATGTCTGAAATACCTACCAGTATGAAGCATCTAGATAGAGAAATCCATAACGAAGGATGTAGAAAGGGATGACATAAATGAGGCTGACTTGCTTTATTGATCTTTTTGAAAAATCAGTTTTAAAGGCAGTTTTAAAAAAATATTCTCCCACCACTTTCTGAAGATTTCTAGTTTTACATCCTTTCTAAACTCGTTTTTTCCCTACTTTCTTCTTTCTCCACAGCCCCCAGAGGGAACTTCATAACCTTAGAATATCAGAGTGATATATTTTTCTTAGTTTCTCCAAAACAGCGTGATTCTTCTTATGAAAGAAAATGGTTTAATTGATGTTTAAAATATGTTCTAAATACTCTGGATTCAGCAAAATATTGGTCAGTAATTGGAGTTATTTCTTCATTTATTTATTTATTTGTGGTTCTTCATTCCCTACAATGTCAGACTTGTGATTAAATGTCATAAATACGTAATTATTTATGACTTAATGTATCTATAGGTATTGCTACTCTTTATTAGTCATATGCATTCAACAGTAGGTTTCAGTTAAAAAATCACAAAATAAATAAATCTAAGAGAGATGCGTTATAGTCAGCAATCTTCTACATACTTAGCAAATTGAAGCTGCTGTTGCTGTTTCCTAAGGGTTAAAGCCAATTCACCTTTCCTGGTCTCGTCTTTCTTTTTTAAAAAAGGATAATTTTGTATATTTTATATACTTGACCTTTACTTTCTTCTTCACACTCTCTTTTCTCTTGGTTTTCTTGATTCTTCCCATCTGTGGCTCTACTTTACTTCTCTAGTAGGTTCTGTTTAACCCACTTTATATGTACCACACCTCCCCTGCCCCTCCCTTAAATACTAAAGTTTTGGGCAGTGTTTTCAACACTTGGTTCATCTCAGAATTACCTGAAAATTTTTTTTAAAGGTAAAATTCTGGGCCCCTGTCTTGAGATCCATATTCAGCAGATCTGGGTTGAAGTCTGTATTAGTTTACTAGGGCTGCTTCAATAAAGTACCATAGACTAGATGGCTAAACAACAAAAATTTATTCTCTCATAGTTTTGGAGGCTAGAAGTTCAGAATTAAGGTGCTGGCAAGGTTGTTTCCTTCTGAGGGCTGCGAGGGAAGGACTTGTTCTAGGCCTCTCTTCTTGGCTTGTAGGTGGCTATGTTTCTTCTACGTCTCTTCACATTGTTGTCTCTCTGTGTCCTAATCTCTGTTTTTTATAAGAACATCAGTCAAATTGTAGGACTCTCCCTAATGGACTCATTTTAACTTTATTATCTATGTAAAGAGTCCATCTCCATATAAGGTCACATTTTGAGGTGCTGGGAATTAGAACTTCCACAAATGCATGGGGTGGGGCATTGTTGAATCCCTAACAGAGACTTGAGGTCTGTTTTTTAGATTTTATTAAGCCTAGTAGACAACTTTGGGAAATGCCCAGAGGCTGTGTCTTTGGCTTTTTCTCTGTTTATTTGGTGTACTCTTTCACTTCATGCAAATCTGAGCCATTACTCAAGTAAACACACATCTCCCCACCTCACCCCTGCTGGCATCCCGGGCACCTGGGACAAGGTGGGAAAGGGCGAGATGGAGTCATCCTTTCTGCAGGTGGATCTTGGCAGCCGTGCGGAAATTCTGCTGGAATTATTAGAGAGAAGGACTTTGAAATCTATAGCCACTGAAACTTTAACTACCTCTAAAATAGGCAATGTTATTATACAAATGATTAGACCAGCTGAAAATTTATTAATTGGTATCTTGACATCCTTTGTATCACCCTTTCCCACTAAGATTAAAGTGACGAAGACTTAAAAAAAAAACCTGGTATCAGTCATTACGAAAAATAAAAATTCCCCATTTTTTACCTTGCTGTGTTAAGGTTGCTCAAAATAAACCTTTATAATTAGTGTTCGATGCAGTTTTACTTTTAGCTACCCTTTCAGGCTTTGGACAAATGATCAAACAAAAGACATTTTTGTAACCAGTTATCCTTATTTTTATTAGACCATGCACAGTTCTAAATTCCCTTTTTGCTTTCACTTTTCGTGTGAACTATATTCAGAGATTGGCTCTGGAATGCAGAATTCAGAGACGTAAAATACGATGAATTTTTTTCCACTAATAGCTTTCACACACTGAGCCACAGACAATGATGACTGCTGCTCTTTTTCAGTAATAACAATACCCTCCTGGGTTAGATACTATGTCAACGTTTTGTAAATTTAAAAGATGAGGTTTGGAGAGGGGGAGTAAGTTATTCCCTCAAAGGAACAGAGACTTGAGGTCAGAACCACGCACGGTTCTCATAACTCCAAAGCCCACAATTTCAGCCACAGTATATTTTGTTACCTTGATTTAGAAGAGCATTTTATCAGTCAAAAGCACTATTTCATCAGATAATAATAACCGCTCTGAAATCACCAGGACAGATATTTCTACTCTGTTTTAGGGATACTAGGAAGCTGGGTTCAGAAAATTAAGTGCCTTGACCAAGGCAGTGTGTCATCACATAGCCAGAACTAACCTAAAAGGATGGTCTTATATGTTTACTGCCTATCATCTGTTCTGTTTAATCTATGTTTTCCAAATTATTTTAATATAAACTTTAATTTAGTGAAAATTTCGGAAAAATATTGGTTTAACATTTTTTCTTTGTTTTAGGAATGATCTTTTTTCTATTCACTTTACTGAAACAACTATCCATATAAAGCCTTTTACTAAAGTACCTTTGTTTCACAGAATTATATAAAATCAGTTCTTATCTAGGTCAATTTAATATACTAGTATTTTAAAAAATAAGGATCAAGAAAACAGAAATTGGAGGTATAAATTTTTAAAGTTAGAGGTACATAAAAATACAGAATGTATATTTAACACATGTGGGGGAAAATTAAATCTGTGATATAGCCATCCAGATTCTGTTTTCTAGTTTGGTCTTAAACACTTTCAGCCTGATTACTAAATGAATGCTTTGTTATATGAAAAGTGATTATTTTTGTTATTCATTCATCTTTGCTACTCTGGTGTATATAACATACATTTTTTATAAGTTTAGGAAAACTCGAGGAAGGCTAGTTGCATATCTAAGAATCAGTGACGCAGAGCAATTTAGTTGTAATTAAACTAGTTAGATAATCTGAAACTTGGCTCTCAATTTAAATGTAGTTATTTATCTTTCTCAGTGACTCTCAAGACCCACTTGGATTAAAATCTTGTAGGTTTTTTTTTAAGTGAAGTTTGGAAATAGTATAAACCCTTCATAGAGATCTTATTTATTGCCCAGAAAATGAAAAATAATTGATTGTAACAATGAATTCAGATGCCCTTTGAAGTATTCATAAAGATTATACAATAGTTATGCTGGTTTTTATCTCTTCTACATTTAATTATCCTTCTTGGCTTTGGGTAAATGATCAAACAAAAGACACTGTTTTAACTAGCTCTTATTTTCTCTCTTTTACCTGTTACGTGACTAAATTTCCTTTCTGTATTCTGCTTTGGATTGAATATGATGGTGAAAATTGGAAAACTGTAATATAACCACAGCTAAATTCTTGTTAAATTTGATCTGTAAAATAAAAAAGAAAGAAAGAAAGAGAGAAAAACATAAGTGAGGTGTAAGTGTTGAAACAACTTAGAAGAAACTAAAGAAGGAAATATTTAAAATATCCTTTTGGTTGAGTAGTGGGAACTATTTTCCCTTTAGAATGTGTACTTCAGAGAGTCCTGGTGATCATCTGGATAACTCCTTATTTGAGTAGATGATGAAACTAATGCCTAGGGAGGTTAATTAATCAAATAAAATGGAATTCTTGCTGTCTATATGGCCATGTACTAGCCACTTTGCCTAAAATCATACTATTACTTAGCTGAAGATTGATTTTGGAATATTTCTCTAATGTTTATAACCAATGTAGAGAAAGTTAACACAGGCCTGATTCTAAATAGTCTTAAACTGCATTTAATTGTGATTGAACATTATTCTTGTATACGTCAGATTAATGCTATGTATCATCAGTCGTCTTATAATCATACTTTTGAAAGTGGTGGCTACTTCCCACCTAGAAATGACTTTGTCTTTTTCTTACTTCACCAGCCACTTTTCTTCTGAAACTTAGCAAGCTCAGGTTTCTCCCTCTAAATTTTAGAAATCACAGAGGAAACTCCTGTTTCTTTTTTCTATTTCTAATCATTAAGTCTTTCCTTAGGTGATTTCAAACATTCACAGGGCCTTAAATACCTGCTAAATGTTCAAAACACACAAAGAAAATCTTAGTCCAGAGTTTTCTACTGAGCTTCTAACCTATATGTCCAACTACCTGCTTGGGTTATCTACTATGATGTCTTATAACCTTTGGGTATATCATATGTCTTCATCTCCTTCACATACAAGTTTCTCTCCCTCTGGTGAACCCTCCATCTACTTCCACCAATTTTGTTTAGTAAATGATACCTTAGCCAGTTACCCAGAATTGCCCAAAACAGTAAATGGAAATCATCTTTTATTTTTCTCTCTTTTTCCTTTATTCATATTGGCATGGTCACAAAGATTATTAGATGTAGCCAGTAAAATATATATTAAATTCATCATTTTCTCATTCAGCCAATATTTTGAGCACCATGTACCAGGCACTGGATTAGGCAACAAATTATACAACTGTGAACAAGACAAACAGTATCCCTGTTCTCAGAGACTATTTATTACAGTGGGAGAAGCAGGAAAAAAGTAAATAAGTAAAAAAGTAAAACTGATACAATAATTCTATAATAGAATGTCATTCAGGAAATAAATGGTGTGCTATGATAAAGAATAATAAGAGTGGATCTATTTGAATATGGTGGTTAGGAAAGAACTTTCTTGAACTGAGACCTGAATGAAGAGAATGATCTACCCCTAAAAAATGGCCCAAGAAAGGGCATCACTGGCATATTTGTTGTAAACTTCATTGTTTCCTTATTGTAGACTTTACTTTCCTTATAGGGACCCATGGGGTCTTGCATGAATTGGCCTCTGCTAACTATATATACAATAACTGTGTCAGATACTGTGCAGGATATTGTAATACAGCTAAAAATAAAAGAGAAGTTTGGTAATTGTAGTACATATATTGGATAGAGTTAGAAATAAACTAAGAATAAGAAGTTAAGTAAAATGTCAGACAGTAATAAGTGCTACAAAGATTCAGTGGAGTCACTAAGAGGTCACGGGAGGTCGTTTGGGATGTGACATTTAAAAGTGAGATTTAAATGAAAGGAAAGTGTCAGTTTTGCAAAGATTAAGGGAAACATGCTTTAAAGGAAAATACTGAATTAAAGGTGTTAAGGCCATCAAAATCTTAGTGTGCTTGTATGACAGGAGGGGGAATTTGGCTGGATGTGGGGATGGACCAGAAAGAGGAACAAGGCGGGCTATATAGGTAGCCGGGGGGCAATCAGGGTGGGGGCTTGAGTTTGATTTTAAGAGTTCGGATCATTTTCAATGACATAGCATCATACATGTTACCTCTTGTTTATTTTTTACAAGAGTGTGTTGCTCTTCATGCAATTCTGATTAATTAGTTTAACGTTAAAGAAATGTGTTTGTCCTGATACAGTTTTAAAAGTCATATCATGTCAATTATTTAGTAAACATATAGCTTCTTTAATTGTGCTGTGTTTGGGGTTTTCCATAAAGAATTACAAATTTCCTTCTACTTCTCCTATGCAACAGGAATGCAGCTATTGTGAGGCAGTCCTACATTTTGCAAATTCATCTACAATTTGACATTTGGATTTGTTGACATCATTAAATAGTGCTGCTATTCTGGCAACAAAAGTACATATCAAGTGAGTTATTACACACCTGAATATTCAGAAGAAAAGATGTTGGCTCATTTAGAAAATATCAAAATATTAAACAGCACCAAATGAATTCACCACAGGAGGATTGATGTTTACTTTCTATGAAATGGATTCATATTCAAACATTGGAAGTGAGCCATCTTACAAATATTGTAGCAATTAACAAAAAACTAACATTCTCTGTATAAATCTAAACATTTCAATAACTATATATTACTTTTTATAGTGTATAAATATTTTTGAAGGTAAAACACACAAATAATGATAAGAACAATTAAACATAGTGCACAAGTATTATGAGGTCAAACATTGATTCTTTCTTACTTTTCATTTCCCAGAATTTATCAATTTATGAAAATAGCTTTGTTCTCTGAATTGTAGGAGTTGTAAAATGGAATAAACAAACACAGCAGGGCATCCCTGTTCTTTATATAAATGTGCACAAAGAAATAGATGTGTCTGCAAATTTCTGAGCAGTTCTCCCAATTTTCAGACAAGTGAGAAAAAAAATCTTGAAGTCAAAATTAAGGAAGAACATGACTTCTATTATTTAGGATGCATAAGGAAATTAAGACACATCATTTGTCAGGTATAAATCATAGTCAGTGCAGCTACTATGATAACATAAGGGTCATTGTACCCACATAATCTAGGCTGTTGGGTTTAGTAAGGTAAGTAGAGAAAAGATTCCATATTTGGATTAATGTTCAGAACTTTGGGTGGCTAATTTGTTTGCAAGCAAACAATTGTAAACAATGTTTAGGGAAGATGTAAAAAGGTAAATATTAGAAGTTATTAAGTATGAAATGCACGATTTCCTTAAGTACTAAGTTTGACAGTGGATACCTCTGACATTTCACTTTGACACTTCTCGATTTATTTCTGTTGTGAAGGTACATCCTCAGTCTTTCAAATGCTTGTTTTGGCTTCTGATTATCTTTCAAAAATGTTTTACAGCAATTTTTGTGAAACCGTGGATAAGTAAAAAATTCATGTTATTTTCCAATATGAATTCCACCAGGGAACCAATGCAGTGCACACAGCTCGAAATATTAAAACTGTTTGGGAAGGGTGTGGCTAATGAATGCACGGTACATTGATGGTTTGAGAAGTTCCATTCTGGTGATTTTAATCTTGAAAATGAGCCACGTGGGAGACCTGAGACCAAGGTGGATAATGATGAGCTGGAAGATGTAGTGGAAGCGAATCCATCTCAACCTACGTGTAAATTAGCAGCAAGGTTTGACGTCACTATTCCAACATCATTGGACCATTTGAAACAAATCGGCAAGGTAAAGAAGCTGGATAGATGGGTTCCACATGAATTAAATAGCATCAGAAGAGAAATCATCTCGATGTTTGCCTTCCTTTGCTGTCATGACATGAAGGTAAACCATTTCTACACCATATTGTTACGTGTGATGAAAAATGGATTCTTTCTGACAATTGCAAGCGTTCGGCACAATGGTTGGATAAAGACGAAGTGCCGAAACACAGTCCAAAACAGAATATTCATCAAAAAAAGCTAATGGTGTCTGTTTGGTGGTCTAGCGCTGGTATTATCCACTAAAGCTTCATGAAACCTTGTCAGTCAGTTACAGTGGATGCCTACTGCAACCAACTGGACGAAATGATGAGGATGCTTATGATTAAGCAGCCAAGACTGGTCAATAGAGATAGGCCAATCCTCTTGCAGGACAACGCTGGACCACATGTCGCACAAACAATGCTGCTCAAGCTACAGAAGCTGGACTGGGAAACTCTCCGTCATCCACCGTATTCACCAGACCTTGCACCAACTGACTACCTCTTCTTCCAGGCTTTGGACCACTTCTTGCAAGGAAAAACATTCAATTCTCAACAAGCTGTGGAAAACTGCTTTTGTGGTTTCATGGCCACTTGCTCTCCAGGCTTCCTCGCCGCTGGCATATACAAGCTACCGTTAAGATGGCAAAACTGTGTCTATAGTTTAGGCGCATATGTTGATTAATTGTACTGCTTCTTGTTTGATATATAATAAACTATACTTTTGATTTGAAATTGGACATTTCGTATTTAATGACCTAATAAAAGTATTGACATAATTACCATAACGATGATCTTATCTTCTTCGTCTAAGGTTTTTCCATGTTTGCCATGTAGGAACTTTATCACGCACAGTAGGCCCCATTCCCCCCTTAGCTAAGGTTTTTCTTTCCCTGGTTTCAGTTACCTGCAGTCAACCTCAGTTCATTTCTGAAATGCTAAACGGAAAATTCCAGAAATAATTAATAAGTTTTAAATTGCCACAAAGTGCAAGAGTATTGATGCTGGCATATTTTTATAATTGTCTTATTTTATTATTAGTTATTATTGTTAATCTCTTACTATGTGTACCCAGTTTATACACTAAACTTTATTGTGGATATGTAAATATAGGAAAAATAGTATATATAGGGTACTCTCTGAGGTTTCAGGTATTCACTGGGAGTCTTGGAAATATCTACCATGGATAAAGGGGAACCACCGTATATCTAAGAATGTTAATATTTCTCAAAGTCTATTCATGGAACAAAGTTATCTTATATTTTAAATAAAATCTAGTAGGAATTGGCTACTATTTGATATTTAAAATTTCTGCTCAGACAAAGCCATGATGGTGCTAAATTCTGGGCCACAATTTGGTGGTTTGATGAAAAGGGACAGGGACTTCATTTTATTCTATTCACTATCTTTGGGGAATTTTTATAATTATTTCTCCAATTTTCTTGCCCATTCTTTCTGCCTTTATTTACATATTCTGATATTTTCACAACTCTCCAGGAATCTGTTAATTTTTCTAAAAAACCTCTTTTTCTTTCCTTTATTTAGATTGAAAATTGTTTATTCATCTCCCTTCAGCTCACCGACACTAATTTTCCTCCTCATTCTGCTATTAAACCCACACAGTAGTTTTTTACATTAGATTTATATTTTTAAGTCATAGAATTTTTGATTCTATTAAATAATTTATAAAACAATTCTGTTGAGATTTATTATCTTCTAATTCTTTACATACGTATTTTCCTCTGTGTGTGTGGGTGTAATTATCATAGCTGCTTGGAGATTTCAGTCTCCTAGCTTTAGCACGAGCTTAATCTCAGAGTTGGTCTCCACTGATTGCCTTTTTTCTTGAAACTGGGTCTCATTTGTCCGGTTTTACATATATTAAGTAATTTGGATATATTCCTCGACATTGTGAGTGTTGTTTTAAGAGACTCAGAATTTGGTTATATTCCTTCAAAAACTGGTTTTGTCTTGTTTGTTTTAGCTGGAAATTAAATTGGTTAGACTTAACCTTGAAACTCTGTTTTTTTCCAGTGGCAGCTCAAACCTCACTTCAATTCTTTTATATTTAGTTGGGCTTCTTTGAGTTTGTCCTTTCTTTGCATGTTTGAAGTGTTATCCAGAGAAGCAAGCAGTTTAAAGACAGATTTGTAGGTTCTCCTCAACAGTCTCTCTCTTCTCTTGGATTAACCCCATTCCATGTTAGTTGTTGTAATTATTCCAAATATTTACCCTCTCTTTCTTCAGGCCAGAAATTTTGCAAGTTTCCCTTAAGAATTTTTGCCTCCTTGTGTAGCGCTGTCTGTAGTTGGCTTTCAGGCTAACTGGTATAAAATGTGAAACCCACTTTGTGGTATTTATTTTTTCCAAGTGTTAATTCTCTTATAGAGAGAATTAGTCTGCTTTTGTTTATTCTCCACTTGTCTTATCTATTTTATCAGAGTTTATAGCTTTTATCTATAAGAATATTGTATTGGTAGGAAATTAATCATTTATACCAAAGTGGATGGGCAACTTTCAACTTTTAATGTGTCACTAAATATGCCTAACTTTCCTTTTGTTTTTATTTTCTTGTGTCAAAAATTCAGTAATTGTTTGTTTACCTTTGTAACTGTATTAAAATATTTTACTTTAAGAGAAAGCTTTTATTTGGTAATTGTACATGAAAGATATTTAATAAAGTATGATTTAGTTTCTCAAGTAAATTTAAATTTGAGTTGACACCATAAAAATAGCAATATTGTAGACCAATTTACTGCTGTAATTGTGTCACGATGATGAAAAATTCAGACACGAGCTTAAAATATAAATTATAGGTTTCTACCAAATGAAGGGTAAAGGTTGCCATAGCATGCTGTATGAGAATTTTGCAAGTCAAATATTCAATGTTAAAGATAAAATAGAAATAAACAATAGAAATAAAAAATTCATTTACATTCAAGTCACTGCCAAAATAGTTTGTATTAGTTACAACAGAATTTATTGATTTTCTTCAACTAAGTAATTTCTGTTTCTAAGTATTTTCCCCAGTTATTTATTATTGCAGAGCAATAATAAAAATTAAATTTATACATTAAGTTATAATTTTGAATCCCAGTGATTAAAAGATAGGGATTGTTAGCAGAGAAACAATGGTAAATTTCAAACAGATAAGACAAATATATGGCGTTATCATTTGATACGTAATTACAATTGACTTTGTAATTGCTCATTTAGTACGTTATGATTAAATATGAGATCCAATTATTCTTAATTAGCAAATCAAAGTTTAATGTTAATTTAATTCTAATAATAAAATGTTAATTCTATTTATTTTACTGATTTTTGTGTTTATAATTTTTAAATATAAAACCAGGCTTCACGTTATGTATTTTTTCTGTAAAACCCACCTTCGATCTATCACATTAAATTAATGCTGCTAATTTGAATGTTATTGATTTTTAAATTTGTTTATAATTAATTTTCAAAACAATTTCTTTAAATAAAAGCAAAAGGGGTAAGATATTTTTATGTAATTTAGATTTGTTCCCATTTATAGAGCCTTTTATAAATAATATTAAAGTATAAATTACCAGTAAAATTCTTCATGTATTATTTTCCATTAATAATGGACACTTTCCTTTAATGGTCTCTTTTCCCTGGAGCTACAGAAAAATACTGTAGCCTGGCGCCTGCCTTCCAGTCTCAGCTTTACCACCTACTACTGGTAGGATGTCAGGTAAATACATAAAATCCCTGCACTTCAATTTCTTCCTTTGGAAAATGGTTAATTATAATAATAGTACTGTCCTCTTGGGTGTTATGAAGATTAAATGAGTGATATTTGTAAAACACTTAGATTAGTGCCTGACATGCAACACATGCCATTTATACATTTGTAAAATAAAATATTACTAGTCAAGTAGGGGAATCAAACCCCTTTCTAGATAATGCCTCTTAAAGAGGCCATGCAGAAGAGGAAAAAAGCAGTATAAGAAAGAGTTAATTTTTATCAGAAAAGTTTTGAAATAGAAGCTTTTTGTAGAAACCCTGGAGAGCTGTTAGATCTTAGAAAATGTTAGAAGAAAAAGCACAGAAGGTTTAAACAACATTTATCTCTCCCCCAATGTTAGCCCAGTTCTGTTTTGCAGATTAGGTTTCTCCAACATGGACGGTCGGTTCATTTTGTTGCTGAGTCTTTGGCAGCATCTGTCATTGGTTCTTCCAACGCACCTCACCATGTGCTTTTCCCTTTGCTTCCTTTGTCTCCCAAATTATGGGATATTACTGATAATGAGTGCTACAACAAGGTTAGCCAGGGCTTCTAGTTTAAAATATCAAAGCATCCTAACACTTGATATAGTGTGTATAGGGTAGACATTACATCCACAAACATGGGTAATAAGTCACAGAGAGGGGGGAGGTGCCCAAATTCCGTCTATTGTGGCCTCCACGTATTCTCAACAGGACATCTTGGTTTATGTGATTGTTACTTTAAACAAAGTCTAGGAAGTCGCTGGCCTTTTCTTCTCAAGACGCATTCTTACTGTGTGAGTGTAGAAAGGGAATTAAGAGAATTTGCCTAAGTCTATATGTAGAATTGAGGATCTGAATCTCTAGAGATTAAATAATAGCAGCAAATAGTGGTAAAAATTGGCATCTTTGGTTTGTCTTTGCAAGATACCTTCGTTAAAATTTCACAATTACCTTGTGGAAATAGTTTAAAAAAAAACTGAAGTGCTCAAATTGACTACACATTTAAGATGTCTGCAGTTAGGGAAAATTCTCACATCGACAGTGAGAGAAAATGTGCTGATTAGTAAATATTAACTGCCAACCTAGCAATAGTGGAGTCAACCAAGAAACTTTAAAATGGGAAATTCCCACATCAAGACAGAATATGTTCAATCTTCTGGTTTTGTAAGTGTGTGTTACTGACTCTTTTCTTCAATATTCTTTACTCCTGTCCTGTAACGTCAAGTGAGTATAATATTTCCAGTGGAACAGTCTATATCTTTTGCTATAGTAGATAAGAACAATAGTATTAAATATTATAATTTTATAAAGAGGAACTATATAAACTCGGTATATTAATATTAGTCCAAAAAGGATCTTTGTGGTAAGAAATAGGAATGTTGTCAAGAACCCTAAAGGCAATGCCTTTCATTTTAGTAAAAGAGCCCTGAGAGTTTTAAAGATATCAAGTGGGGCTACAGCAATCCTTTTATCTCTACTTTTCTCATAAGAATGACTTTCTGTCTCACCCAACTGAAAGCAATCACTTCATTACAAATTTGCTGCATTTATACCATTAATGCAAGCTTTCTTTATCCAAGTGGCATTTGGCTTGCTCTCTGTATTATTGTATTACACTGAAGTTATATTTTTATATTGGCATAATCTGATTAGCTAGAGGAAATACTAGCGAGTTACCAACCATTAATTTTCATGGACAAAGTTGGCACTCCACAGATGTAATTTGCAAGTCAAATATATGCTTTCTCCCTCTTGGATACTTTTTTATTTACAGGAACTCTTGGTTGAATTAATAAATAAACAGTAGCTAAAATCTTTCATTTTAATTAGTATAAGGTGGCATTTGTAAAGGAATGTTTAACCAAGAGATCTGAGATGCTGTCAGACAGGGGATTAATGCTAAAACAAAGATCTGAATAAATATGTGGTTTTTCAAACCAAATTCACTAAATGCACAGGGGATCACACTTTAGATAAGACTCTTGCATTTAATATGAGATAGTATAGTCAAGCTCTTTGGACTGTGATAAATTGCTCAGCAGGTGTCTTTGGGAACATGAAACAACAAGATATTATTTTTACCCCTGAAACTGTCTAACCCTATTAATTTCTTAGAAGCTAGACAGTTCTGTAAGTGAAATGAAAAGATTATTTCTTGTAATTATAACACTCTACAGGTATTTTATTCAGTACTAACATCAAGGTCATTCTTTGAAAGAATATATAGTAATGGCAAAATGGAAAAGCATGGATCTTCCCTTTCAAGGATGATGAGCAAGTAAAGTAAGCTAATCTTTCCACTTTTGACCCAGGTTTTTGCTTTTTGTATCAATATTGCACAAGTTCCAAATTTTATAACAACCAGTTACTTTATATATTTGTAAAAATGTTCTTCTCTGCCTTTCCCTCTATGTTATTTTTATCTGTGCTGAAACAAAGATAAATCTGCCCCATTCTTATATTTTTTATACCATGTTGCACATGTTCATTCATGGGACAACCGTTCCTAGAACAATATCTTTGCTCAAAGATTTTCTAGGTGCTGTCTAGAATTCAAAGATATATGAGATGTGCTCTTTATCTTTGCTGAATTTTCTATTTGGGGAAGTAAGACAAGTGCACAAGATTGAGTTATAAATATTATAAAAGTGCTACAGATAATAATACAAGAATTCACCAAAGGCAGATATGAATTCTAGTTGGACCAATCACAGAAAGGGGATTTATTTGTAATTTTTGAGTGGTGTACAACTGTCCACATTTTCATTCGTGTAACCCACATACCCATTGCATACACATTTGATTTCAGATGGAACCTTGCCCAAATTAACAAAGAAAATGTCACAAGAATCATATGGCTCCGATCTAGAATTTAAGTAACTTAATAAGCAAATCAACATTTTCTGCTTTCAAATCTCTCAAGCTTTTACAGCTATGCATTGTACACAAAAATCATCTACTAAAATTTTTTTTAGATTTACTTTTCTTTTTATGAGATCCCAAAATTCACAGTATTTTTATAATTATGTTGATTCATTATCATATTTGGTGGGATGTATATGAGAAGCAAAAGGACTAGCCAGGAGAGCTTGCCAGCTTGATTTTTCAGATTTGAACAATGTAGAAAATGGCATTTTGGCAGTTCTATGTGAAAAATTTCAACTTCCACAGTGGATGGAAAAAGAAGCTGACATTTTACTTGTCATAAGAACTTATTTGCTTGTGAACAAGTGCTTATTAAAATTCTAAATATAAATATGCTTTTAACATAAACATCATAATAAAATGCAATAGTTTGGATTCATTCTTCAGGAACTTAGAGAAAATACATGGTTAAGTTAAAATATCTACCACTAAATTTTGCCAATTCAGTTTACTAATTCCTTATGTTTGCATTTTGGTTACTAGTAGAGAAGATATAAAATTTGCAGGAATCATATTTTTATTTGAATATAATTCAGAAAATTTTGTATTAGTTTATGGTTCAGTATTAAAAGTAAAGACTTCATTATACATACTTTGGCTTAAAATAAATATATTTGTTTTCTCAATGCACATATTTTTAATGTTTTGTTTTTTTCAGTTATTTTATGTTCTTTGGAAAAGAAGGCAAACTAAAAATTATGTATCTCACAGATACACATTTTTAAAGTTATGAAAGGGAAGAAAAATGCTAAAGTTTATTTAATAAAGATCATGAAAGTGCCCGCCAAAATATTCCAGGATCAAGGAAATAGCAGCCATTTCAAAAGTGCAGTGCCAAAGATTCTTTATATACAAGGAGGGAAAAGTTTCTTTCCATATCTCACAAAAGAGCTTTTATAGTCTCATGATACACAAAAACAAAACTAAGAACAAAAGATTATATGAATTTACCCTAGAAGTTTGCAAGTCAGAGTTCACTCTGACAGTTTTTTTAGTAGCTGTAGAAGATATAACGAAACAAATCTAAGGAACCAAATGCTGTATTGTACAGATTTAAATTTTATTACGTATAATTCTTCTCAAACTGAAATGCTTTTCAAACCAAACCAATTAACCTTTTTTTAAAAAATAAAAGATGCACATTTGTTCAAAAATTTTAAACAAGTAATTTCATTTTTATGAACTTCCCCAACATGTTGGGTCCTCTGACTTTTCATTAGTATTTCCTCTTTTTCGAAACATGCGTGTACCCAGAGCACCAACAAACAATAGATTCAAGGTATTACTTCTTAGAGCCAATATTAGTCTTAAAATACTTATTTTATATCATTTCTTGTCTTTTTACTATATTTACATCACCCAAGAACTATCCTGTCTCAAGATTAGTTTTTATGTACTGTACCAGCTGAAGTGTTTTTAATTATGAGTAAGAGAAAAGAGACCCACCCTGGCTTACACAATAAGAAAATTTTTCACCTTTCATACCAGCAGGTTTACTAGTAAAGTGTACTCCAGTTGTAGGAAACATCTGAGATAAGAGAGAATGTCTGCTTGGAGATTTTGAAGAAAAAGTATCTTATATTTAAGCACAGAAAAGATTTTGCTGGATATTGCCACACCTCTAGGATGAATTGTCTAATATGGAAGCAGCCTTCTTGGGGTTGTGAAAGAACCTGGAGAATAGAACTGAATGAGAGCGGACAGAGTGATAGAGACAGATGCCTGATGACACCAGCATACCTCAGATGTCCATTCGCAAACCCATCACTGCCACGGAGACAGCAGTGTCTAACATGAGTCTCAACCTATTCACAATACACTCCATAAACTGGTGAAAGGTTCACTTTTCCCTCAACCATTTGTGTGACTAGAAAATCTGATTTTTTTAATCAAAGAGAAAGAGGGGTAATAAGTATGCAGTGGGTAGCAGTATGTGCTACAGGTACAAAACTAAAACTAGAGAGCTAAGTTCCAAAGGCCCTGTGATTTTGTAAGACCTCAAAAATCAGGTATAAACACAAAACTTCTTAAAGCTCTCTTAAAACATTGTACTTAAACTACTTTAAAAAAGTGTAGTACATCAAACTAAAAAGTGTCTGTAGAGCAAAGGAACCACAAGGGAACAAGGCAACTGATAGAATGGGAGAAAATATTTACAAACCATATATCTGATACAGTTAATATCCAAAATACGTAAAGAATTCATACAATTTAATACCAAAAAGCCCAAATAACTTGATTAAAAATGGGAAAAGAAACTGAATAGACTGAATAGACATTTCTCCTGAGACACACAAATGACTAATAAGTATATGAAAAGGTGTTCAGCATTACTAATCATCAGGGAAATACAAATTAAAACAAAAATGAGACATCACCACATACCTGTTAAGAAGGCTATTATCAAAAAGAGCCAACGTGTTGACAAGATGTGGAGAAAAAGGAACCCTTTCACACTGTTGATGAGAATGTAAATTGGTAGAGTCACTGTAGAAAACAATATGGAAGTTCCTCAAAAAATTGGCCAGGCATAGTGGCTCACATCTGTAATCCCAACATTTTGGGAGACTGAGGGAGAAGGATCACTTGAGGCCAGGAGTTTGAGACCAGCCTGGGCAACATAGCAAGACCCCATTCTTTAAAAAAGTTTTAAAAATTAACCAGGTGTGCTGGTACACACCTGTAGTCCTGGCTACTTGGGAGGCTGAGGTAGGGGGATCACTTGAGCCTAGCAGTTTGAAATTGCAGTGAGCTATGAAGACTCCACTGCACTCTAGCCAGGCAACAGAACAAGACTCTATCTCAAAAAAACAAACAAACAAAAGTTCTTCAAAAAATTAAACATAGAACTACTACCTGATCAAACAATTCCACTTCTTGGTATATATTCAAAGAATTTGAAATTGGGTTCTCCGAGAGACATGTACACGCCCATATTCATTGGAAAATTATTCACAATAGCCAAGATATGGGAGCAACCTAAATGTTCATCAACACATGAATGGATAAAGAAAATGTGATACACACACACACACACACACACACACACACACTGGAATATTATTCACCATCAAAAAAGAAGGAAATCTTGCCATTTGCAAAAACTTGAATGAACCTGGAGGGCATTATGCTAAGTGAAATAAGCCAGACACAGAAAGACAAGTACTACATGATCTCACTTATATGAGGAATCTGAAGGAGTTGAACCTGTAGAAGCAGAAAGTAGAATGGTGGTTGCCAGAGTCTAAGGGAGGGGATTATGGGGATGTATTAATCAAAAAGTATAAAGTTTCATTTATACAAGATAAGTAAGTTCTAGAGATCTACTGTACAGCGTAGTGTCTATAGTTAACAATACTGTATTGTAAACTTAAAAATTGGATAAGAAGGTAGATCTTATGTTAAGCATGATTTATCACATACACACACATGCGTGCATGAGCGTGCGCACACACACACACACACATAATAACCATAAAAGGCAAGAGAAAATGCTTGGAGTTGATGGATGTATTTATGGCATACATTGTGGTGATAGTTGTTTCACAATTGTACACTTATCTCCAAACTCATCAGATTGTATATGTTAAATACGTACAGCTTTTTGTATGTGACTCTTACCTCAAAAAAGTAGATTAAAAAATATATACTAGAAAAAAAAAGCAACATGTGAGAGTGGGTAGAGTGTGTGTTTGGGGATGACTAGTCATATCCTAGCTCTGACTCAAGCACTGAATTATTTTATATGACTTTAGATGGATATTTTAACCTTTCTTTGTTTACCAATTTATGGAAAGATAACATTAGATTTTCTAAAGTCTCCTCTTATTTTTAGCAACTATTCAGTCTTATAAGTATTATTCATTCAACCAGGAGGTATTTATTTAGTGTCTAGACTGCCATTGATTCCTTAACGTGATTGCTCTTCTCCCTCACTTTGCATCAACTGGAGAATAAAAACCAGCACAGGCTCCCATTGCACCCTGCATCTGCTCCACATATTCTTCACTTGCCGCTAATCAATTAACCTAAACTTCATCTTTCTGAAGTTGCATCTCCAGCTCTGCTCCTGTCTCTTGGATATTGTCTCTGCCTTCGTTCCATTTTAGGCTTGGTAACCCATTCAGGCTTCCCTCAGGCTGATTGCATTTTTGTTTGTCACAGATTCCCAGCTTTGCAAATGATTTGGGTTTTGTATCTCTAACGGCCTTAGCTGAGAAATATCTTCCTTTAGCTCTTGTGTCACAAAATGTTCCAGCTGAGCCGACCCTGGACTTATGATAGGGGAGAGACTTCAAACACTACGCCAAGCACTGAGATAAGTGAAGAAACAAAATATGAATGAGAAATATTCTTTGCCATGGTAAAGGCCATATACATATGTGTGTGTGTGTGTGTGTGTGTGTGTATGAATCCTACAGTTCAATGAGCATGTTAATAGACACCATGATAGAAATATAGTGAGCATGTGGCACAGCCACTATACACCGTGTAGTAGGAAATGCCTCTCTCCATAGAGATTGCCCTCAGTACTGACTTTTTCATCCATAAGACACCTTTGGAGACAAAGATTGTTTTTTGTTGTTTTTGTTAAGTGGTTCCACTTGCCTTCACCACTCACATATAAATAAATATTCATTTATTTATTCATATGTGAATTAATTAATTTATTATATATTTATTCAGACATATAAATAAATATCTGATAAATATTATATGAAAAGAAGGTAAAAATTCATAGGAAAAGAGAAAGATATTTGGGAAGCTTAGCATTAAATTGAGAAAACTAAGGGGTGAAATACTATCTGTAGATATAAAAATTTGCACTAGAAGATGGAAAATATATGTTCCCTAATTCTACAATATAAAAAGTGAATTATCTGGCTTGTTTGAGACAGATTATATTGGGAAATAACAGTGTAAATTCAAATAAAATTGTTTGAATTGGACAATTATTATATTACCATCCCTAGTGGGAGATTTTTATAATACAAAAATTGTATGTCCAATTAGGTATAGCAGGTGTGGCAAAAACCTTCAGGGTTTTTATTTTTTAAATATTTTAACCATACTTGTCAAGTTTTAGTCATACTTAGGACATACTAATTATTACAAAATATTAAGGTAAGTAAAGATTTTATTAAAAATACATCTCAGTTTTTTTAGATCTTAGATATATTTTTAAAATATATCTCAATTATATACATACACATACACACACCCACATACATCACTAGGTCAGATGAATGTCTCTAAGCTAATCTATCTGATGGAACTGTGGAATTTGCTACCTATTTAGTTTTTATATATATAAAAATATATATATATATATTTGTAATGGATTTTTATGTTTTGATGATGCTACTATAATACCAAATGTTCTGAATTGCATGTATTTCCACAAGCAAGGATGGATTTACTAAAATGTCCACACTAACATACAGCTGGTTTGCAACTATTAATTATCATGAATTTTTTAGATTATTGGACAGAGTTAACTAGATAGAAGAAAGTTTTCCTTTATATCAACTGAACCAACGGTGGTGCATGGGAGGCTCTGACCTATACCTATGTTTGATTAACAGTATTAAGCTATCAGTTAATTTTGTTAACTAAGTTAAAGGAAGGATAAGAAGAATTTAAAAAGTTGATATACCCTTGATCAGCAAAAATATTTTAAGTTATCTGCCTGCTGGTCAAGATTACGGACATTATAATTTCTCTCATTAAAAACAAAAAAGAAAACATGATAAAACTGCATAATGAAGTGAGAATTATTTGATGGCTGTTCTATGAATAAAAAAATCTAATCTGTATTTACAGCATTAAAGATCTATTAAGATGGAATTAAAATTAGTTACTGTTATTCATTTCTATGCATAAAGTGTTTAGTGATCTGTATGTAATATTTTCCATATGAATGCATAAGTAACTCTTCTATAGGTCTTTTGCAAATCAGATTGTAGTGTATTGAATTATGGTAGAGTTAAAGTTTGTGGTGATATTTGAAGTAGTCATATTTTAAAGGAAATATATTTTTTATACTATGATGTTTAGAGAGTTGGTTTTCTCACGTGATTTAATAACATTTATCTTTTAATAAATAATCAATTACTGATGGTACATTTTAAAAAAGAACATTAAAAAATGAGTCCTAAATTTGAAATGATTCTCCAGTAAAGAGAATTCTACAATTAAAGATTATACCACGGAATCAGGTTGTAGTGGCTGAAATCACGCAATGTGTATTTGTGTGTATATGTTCTTTTAAATATATCAATTCATCAACACAGGCCCCATGGACTCCTCTTACATGGGTATGTGGGCAACACCTGCTATAAAAATCTGTTCAGAAATCTGTTACTACAAAATGAGCAAAACCAAAGAGAGTTCATCTTTACCAAGTATTTTTTATCTTCCTCATGTAAAATGGAAATATATGTTCTTAAGGTCACCTAATTGACAAATGCCAGAAAAGGAATCATGCAACTATTAACTCCATAAAATTGCCATAGTTTTTGTTGTACATTTCTAAGTTCCAAATATCACTATTTGTTGTACCAGGAAGAAAGAATTTTCAAACTTTTATATGAATATATTTTAGAATTCTATGTTCATTGTTGTGATCTGTATATAACCATTCTTCCACTGCTAAAATATAACATTAGGAGTTTTTTTTTTCCTGTTTTTGTATTCTGAACTTGCCCATCTGATTGTTAGTATTCATGAGTACAGCTAGAAATTATGGTGGAAACAATCTGAGAGTTTAATTAAACAGTTCTGTGTTTCAGACCATTGAATATGAACTATGTATTAGGTACTGTGTTAAGAACTGCAGGGGTGCATGATCCTTGTCAAGGAGTTTACAATTCTTATCACAGGAGGGTTTGAAAAACACTGCTGTAGCATCTGACAAATGAGTTAGATTCTAGAATCAGCCTATAAGATGAAAACCACATATTTGCAGAATCACTCTTGAAAAACTCTAAGAAAAATGTCAATGTAGAGTAAACCTAAACCCAATGTAGAGTAAACCTAAACTCCAGCATTGAAATCAATAACTATTTCTCTGGCTGAATCATGCTTAGAACAATGAGCATCTGCTATGATAAGCATTACAGAAATCAAAAAGATTTCAGTAAAAAGAAGATACTTATTCTCCCTTGCGTATTCCAGTTGGGCTTATATTCACTGACTGGTCTATTAAATAAATATCTACTCCCCTGTTTCTATGTTTTTTGTTTGTTTGTTTATTTGTTCATTTTATGTATGTATGTATGTATGCATGTGCTCTTATTTGTCTCTATTTCTCTCACTTTCATGCTCTTCTCTCTTTCCAGGTGCCAATATTGTATCCTTAATGCATGGCTACTGCAGTAACACTACTAACAAATGATTCTTCTCAAGATGGCCTGAGGTGAGTACATCTGTCTTTTCCAAGATTCTTTGGGGTTCAAGAGAACAATGGACAACCTCTGGTTAGGTAGGAAGTAGGAAAAACTAGCATGGCAAGATGATATTGAGATGAGCTTCTTAGACATATGGACAGGAATTTGAATGGCACAAGTAATAAAGGAAATACCATTTCCAGTGAAGGGAATTGCCCAAGGGCACAAGTAGAAAAGAAGACATATCTCTAGCATAACATAAACTTGGAAAGGCAATTGAAGACATATTAAATATACTTGCATATGAAATTTAAAATACAAATTTTATTTTTTTAACTGGATGCACAACTTATTAACTATTATGTACCCATAATAATTATAAATAAAACATTTTAAAAATTATGCTAGTTTGCAAGAATGTTAATGCATAGCAAAATTTAATTAAGCAAATGTAAAATTGCATGGCTTATATTTATTCCCCAATATACCTTCTCTATTGCCCATGAAATTGATAGATTAAAAGAGGGAAAAAATATAAAAGTTTATCAACTTTGATTCTCTTAAACCTTTCATAAAAGATACTGGGCCAAAATGAAATAGTTCCAATTACTAAAAAGTCAAGTTTTATGTCTATTTTCTTCTTTTTCTCCTTTTCTTTATCAAAGTCTTTTAAATTTATTGAAAAGAAGCATATGCTTGTGCAAGCGAGAGAGAAAAAAATAAATTAATTTTACTGTGATGGGGGTGACATTTATATGTAGTATTTAGTTTTCTGTTAGTGTTTAGTTCTTTGACCTTGGTTCTAGGTCAAGGTGAAGGAAGGTCAGCAGATGGTTGGAGTTCTAGCATCTCATCTTTAGCCAAGCAACACAAAGATAATGAGGAAAGAAGCAAAACTCATGTGGTTAGAGGTCTTAGATGAGCAATAATAACTATTCTTTTATTCTGCTCTGGCCAGGAGCAGGCAACTTGACATTGTCTTTTCTTAAGTAAGAATAATCATAATTTTAAAATGAGGATATTTTGTGTCGTCTATACAGATTGTGTGGTTGCTTTTAAATGCAGAAAAAAAAGAGAAATAGAGATCTTTTTTCATTTACCTCTTAAAATAAATTAAAAAAAACATATTTGCTGAGATGAGTGGTTTTTAAAGAGAAGGAACAAAGGCAGTTTTGAAAGAGAACTTTATCCTGGATAAAATGCTCCTACAGGCTGGGTATATTCTGTGAGAGGAATACAGAAACATCATTCTTCATTGAGATGCATAGAGTTAGTAATAACCTCTAAATTATCTATAAACTTTCAAACGATATTAAAGCTGCTATATTTTTATCTTGAAAATGCAAGTCTCATTGTAATGGGTTTTTCCTGTCTAACCATTGCCTATCAAGAATTGTGTTTGTTTTCTGAAAGAATGAATATACCTGCAAAGAATAGATTATTACTTTGCCTCATGAAAATCAATTAAGGATTTTGTCTAAAGCTTTATCAAACGCAGCAGAATTTATACACCCTGGAAGTACATACATATCAGGGGTTGTTTCTGGGACATGATTCGCATATACATCCTATACAATCTGAGCGTGAAGTGTAACAGAATTTGGGGCTACAGCCAAGTCCCCTCGGTTCCAGACTGCAGGCTTTCCAAAAAAGTTACATGGACTCCATGCTTCAAAAATATGGCTAGGCTTTCCCAGAAATTAGTATTACCTCATCTTGAAATGGGTAATTAAAAACAGTTTAAGATGTTATGGAGCTCATGGAAACCCAAATACAGCTAGGGGCTTCGAGGAATTTGGCATTTAAGAAATGACAACTTTATTTGAGATTTGAAAGATGAAAAGTTGTTATCAAGGTAGAGGGAGGAATAAATAGTGGACTCATTTAATGTCTTGGTTCATAGAGTGAGAAAAAAAAGGGAAATGAATATATTAGTCTTGCTTTGTCTACGTTATGGGTAGCTATAGGACTTAATTAAAATCTGAAGAGTGATAAGGAAGTATAAAAAGTTATTTATGAAACAGGATTGCATCTTATTTATTTATTTATTTAGCATGCAATATGTTCTTTCTAAGAGCTGGGAGGGGAATGACTGCTACTGGGATTTGTAGACTTCTGTGGCCAGCAGGCGTGGAGTCTCGGCTTCTCAGCAGTCCTTTGCTGGTGGGGTGCAGGAGGCTATGCTTTGCCACGTTTATGTTTGACTGGAGAAGGGTATTTATTGCTAAAACTTTTATTGTTTTCCCAGATCGTCCTTTCCCAATCCTTTGGCTACAGAAAGTAGTCTTTTGGGGGAGTGTTGGTTTCCCAGGTGCTAGTTTCTCCAGGACATATAGGAGACTAAAAGAAACCTACAAAGACACTATCATGTTGTTCCTTGGGTCTGAAGGTTTCTGGCCAATCTGCCTTCTCCTCAGAGTTTTTTGTGGAATATTCAGGTATTTTAGCTGTACCTAGTGGGAAGAGAAAATACGTGTGTACTCAACCTTGTCTGGACTGTAATATCCTTTTTAAAGTTTGCAACTGCATTAATTAAAATACATTTTATTTATTGCCATTTTGTAACAGTACCTATTTCAACTTATAACCTCCATAGTAAAATCAACTCTGCAAGGACACTGGGTATTGCCTAGGGCTCCAGTGAAGATTTACTTATTTCTAGGGTGCTGTGCTGTGTTCTTTCTCGAGCTTGTGTTACAATTTTCCCCACTGCTGTAGGAGTTAAATGGTTAGCTACAAGACTCAAAGCAACTGCAGGATATGTGTATTTATCTTCTCTTGACATTTTACTGTCAATCAGGAGCTCTGGGGAAAAACCTCATGAGTGAAATTTATTTGATTTTCTTTATCATGCCGTGATACTAGAGATAAACTTAATCTGAGCAATGTTATGAAATCACTGCTTTAAACTTTTAATGTGTGTTTCTTCCAGGCAGCATTTTCATGGACTATTCTCTAAGGTTTACTGTTATATAGAGAAATGTCTTGAGTGAATAAATAAAAAAACTCCTAATATATAGATATATTGGTAAATGTTGAATGAAACTACACTAGCCGTGTTTCCCTTCAGTTTTGAAGATTGTACCCATGGGTTTTATTGGTTTTAAAAATCATCTTTATGACTGTAGAGGTGAGTTCATTTTTATGCCTTCTTTTTCTACAGAAGAAATAAAATCATGTGTCTCCACACTAAATATTTTTATTTAGTTCTTTTAGTTTATTTAGTTCTTGTTCTCTAGTAAGTTTCTTTCATATTTCAATAGAGAAAAGACTTATCACTTTATCATTTATAATGTCTCCATTTTGTGGTTTCATCTGTTTGGAGGTGTTTCAATGTGGGCAATATGAAGTACATATTCTGTGAGAATGAAAAACTGTTTTTTTCCTAAAGCTGTTATTTAAAATAAAAAATCATCTTCACATTTTAATCAAATTGCTTTTCCACATCATCTGCATCATCTTAGAACAAAGAAACACAAATGACAGGAAAACTCTTTACTAGCATGATATACAAGAATAAGAAAAAAAATCACTGGATATGATTTTCCTGTCTAAGTCTGTTTACTCCCTTTCTGGGATAAAAAAACACAAAAATTAAACAAACAAACAAAAAACGTCTTTGTATAGTAAAAGCCATAATTTTATCTTTGGGTCCTAAGATGGCTGTAATGATCTTTCTGCTTCTAATAAAATTTTCTAAATATTATTTGTATAATCATCTTAAAGCAAATCGATCAATGTTGATTTTAACATTTAAACATTAATCTGGATTTATCTCTAGAGGGTAAATAATTTACTTTATGTAGTTATACAATGTAAAATCTTTACATTATATATATATGTAAGAGCACATTATGTAATGTGTATATATATTGTGTACATATATATAGTGTAAGATTACACCATTCTGAGATGAATATATAACTTTGAACTTGAGCTTAGTGCTCATTGCCTGAAAGTAGTAGTTCTCAACTGGGAAGTGGGGATAGTTTTTCCCTCCAGAGACATTTGACAGTGGACATTAAGTAAATGTCTAGAGACATGTTTGATTGTCATGACTGAGGGTTGCTGTTGGCATGTAGTTGGTAGAGGCCAGGGATGCTAAACAACATAGAACACACAGACATATGCCACAGGAAAGAATTATCTGGTCCGAAATGTCAATAGTGCTGCTGTCAAGAAACGCTGGCATGGAAAGAATAATTCTAGAGTTTGGTAATTTATGGATTATTGAAACCTGAAAGAATAAATAACTGGCTCATGCTATGAATTTTATTTTCTGTGGTCATGTATGCATAATAGAGCACAATATATAACAGTTGACCTGACAGAGGTCTTTAAAAATTCCAGGAGCAGTTGTTCCCTTCCAATATACTGTCCAATTGTTTACTTTGTTTCTTCATGCTTTTGAACAATAAGTGTTATAAAAAAATCCTTTTGAATGACTCGATGAAATAAACAAGAATGAAGATAATCCTCCATTTGTGGCTTTGAAAATGATTATGTATCCCTAATGCCTCTGCAGGGGATAAATTAAGGGTAAGATTTAGGTCACATTGATTTTAATCTGCATTATACTGGATGTGAGCCCTTACCTTTTCAAACAGACATGATGCTCTTTGTACTTTCCCATCTGGTCTATGTACCTCTGGAAGCCCCATAGGATGTCATGGGGGAGCCCACACTGGGCAGCTTGCCCCGCTGCTAATGCCATAGCTACTCTGTCTCTGCCGGTACCTCCCACTGTCAGGTGCAACACAGCCTGGGCCTGACGACTCCATGCACATCTCTTTCTCTGTGAAGGGGCAGATTCTTGCCAATTTGCCCCAGACAAAGATGATCTCAATCTTCCTCTTCTTGTGATTATTTCTTGCAAAAGAAGAATCCTCACAATTCTTGCCTCTGCATAATGCTATTTAGGAGGTTTCCCGTAACAGGGTGCTTTCACTTCATAATGTCCCAGACTCAAGATTTTTAATGTTTAAAAATCTGAGGCCAGGAAGTACCAAACTAGCACTTTCTTCCAACCCTCAGGCTCTGTTGCTGAGTCTGGTTTCCTGGCAAGACTCTGTCTTTCTTTAGAGTGAATTCTGTCTCGGGGCCTCCTGCATTCTTTCCTGCCACAATATGCCAACTGCAACTCTACCCTGCAGTCTGTCAGACTCTTCTACGTATGTATAAATCTAAGTACAGGAAAGGACCCACCTCCTCCCCTTCCCACAGGTGGCACCTAAGTAGAGACAAAGCATTCCTTAGGGGATGACTATCTTATGAAGCATCATGACAAATTTAATCCAATATTATTCTAACTCAGTTGAGTTAGAATTATGTCTTTAATTAGCAAAACAAATAAAAATGAAGCAAACAAACAATCGTTACCTGGCCATGAATTGGCAATTAACAGGGCAGAGTTAACCAGCAATAAGTTAGGAAGCATTCAAAGGCTTTAGGAGTACTCAGTCAATATATTTTTAAGACCTGAAAATGGTCTGATGACTCATAAGAGGGACACAAAGGGCTCAAAAATATTGAAAATTTATTATTTTTGTGCTTGAAATATACATGCACATATATGCATTTATTCTTTGTATGTATGAATATTTTATTTAAAAACAATGGGCCTGGCCAGATACAACTGGCAGTTTCTTGAGAGAAATCCCTTATCTAATTCCTCAGGGAACCCAGGGCTTTATAAACTGAACCAGTAAAAAGAAAAAGATTCTTTGGAATTCATGAAATAGAAGATGGAAAAAAGACATTGAGCAGTACTTCATGCATTCTTTCCAGGCCTGGTGAATAAAAACTATTACAAGTTCTCAGATTGGTTATTGTCACACAGGTGCAATGCTACCTGAATGCTTGATGTTTAGTAATCACTAGGCAAAGGAAACCCGGGGACAATATGGTCCTAGAGATGTAGTAAGCAATTAAATCTGGATGGGCTTTTCAACAAGGTTGGGGGTCTAAGAGGCTTAGTATTCTGGGGCAGACTGAATACTACCACAGGGGTCCAAAAGGGTTCCAAATCCTAATCCTTGGGACCTGTGAATTTTACCTTAAATGGCAAAAGGGACTTTGCAGATGTGCTTAAATTAAGGATTTTGAGATAAGGAGATTATCCTGAATTATCTGGGCCTGGTGTAGTCCAAAGGTCCTTATAAGACAGTGGCAGGAGATCAGAGTCAGTATTAGGAGATATCATGAAATAATCAAGAAGTTGGAGCAATGCAAAAAAGGGGCCATGAGCCAAGGAATGTAGGTGACCTCTAGAAGTTAGAAAAGCAAGGAAACAGATTCTCTCCTAGATGCCCAGGAAGAAACCAGCCTGGCATACACCTTCGTTGTAGCCCAGTGGGGCTGACGTTGGGCTTCTAACCTTTATAAGAGGATAAATTTATGTTGTTTTAAGCCAATAGGTTTATGCTTATTTGTTGCGGAAGCAATAAGAAACTCATACAAACCCCACTGGGATCTCCCACATCCTCATCTTCCAGAGGCAGAGTCCCCCCTGCCGCCCACCCAAGCTCATCTATGGTGAAAAGTTGAGGCAACAGGAAAACGATGCTCAGTGATCTTTCCCCATTTACCTGGGTTTGTTTTACAGAGAATGTTTTCTTTCTATGTTTCACAGTAAATTTCTATAGGATTATGTGTCCTGCAGTGAAATTTTACTGCATTTCTGTACAGAGCCCTTTCTCTTCTCTTTACTCAGGAAAAAATTTTGGGACCAAATAGTCATGCTTTTGAATTCTATATCTGTCATTGATCTTAGATGGTTAACTTAACATCATTGACCCTTAGTTTCTTTTTCCATAAAATAAACAACTTTGTGGCTCTCTCTCTCTCTCTTTTTCTCCTGGTGATACTTTAAGGATTAAAGGACAGACATGTAAAACCTCTATCAAAAAATGTTTTTAGTAAATAGTAACTATTCTAAATGTGATAGCATTAAGATAGCTATTGCACTTGGTACCACAGACCCTGAAGATAGTTAACTGCCTACATTATGGAACCACAGAAGGTCGGAGGCCTCCCCTTGTTAGAGCTACATGATTTATGTTCCGGTTTCTCCTAGTTGAGAGGCGGCACAGCATGAGAGTGATGGGTCTTTGCTCCAAAGGCAAGCTACCCATGTGCAGATCCTATCACTTTTATTTATTCCCATCTCAAAAAGTGGTTGCAAAGATTTTGTGAATTGATGCACTTAGACTACTGACTTGTTGCTAATAGTCAGTAAATATTGCCATTACCATTTCTAGTGCTATACTAAAGACAGTTTTTATTGAGAGTAGAAAGAGAGAAAGACCAAAAATACTTACAAGCGATTCCATCGAGACAACTTGAAACGTCAAATCAAAGGCCTTCGCACACGGGGGAGAGGCAGACATCTCAAGGACATACATGTACAGAACTTAGAACTGTCAGCTGTGTTAAAAAGAAATGTCTAAATTGTGTTCTAAATTTTACTGAAGTTTTAGCAATTTGCTCATTATGTATCTTATATTACTTGAAAATGTGCTTCATTCATAAAATCATTCTATTGCATTTTTAGGTGTGTTATCACCTCTATTTTTGCTTGTTAGTTTTAATTTTCTATTATTTAAACTTCTTTCAATGCTGTGATGGTACTATTAATAAGTGACGGCCAACCTCTGTTGTTGAATTTATCTTTCTTGAGCCTTCAGATGTTTGGCTCCCAATTCAAATTCTCTCATAGCAGGATCTTACCCTTTGTCATAGTTAGGAGTTTGCATTTATTTCTGTGATTATGAAATAGTGTTGGATTCCTCTCTGAACTGGAAGCACTATTGTAACAATGACTTTGTGTATTTTCAATACTGATGTCCAGCTTAAAGCCCAGGACTGACACGTGGCATACACTAAATAAATAAAATCATGTACCTTCCAGTCCATATTAATATTATTTTATAATTATGCTGTGTTAACATATACATGATGATGTAGCCAAATGACATTTTATAATGTTGTCTCTTACCAGCCTAGAATTGTTGCCACTTTATTCTACATTTTTCTTTTATCTCAAAAAATCCTTTTCCTACATGGTTTTGAATTGGATTCTGCCAATAACAGATATTTAAACAAAATTTGGGATAAATAATAGAAGAAGAATCTCTGTTGCTCCAGGCAGTTGAGGCCATCCTCAGAGGACTCCAATATCTGGTCCTGAGCCATGCAGTGGTTTTCTAAGGCTCCAATTCATGTATTAAAACTTTTTTTCTGGGAATATCCGGAATGGCTCCTGTTTTCCTGACTTAATCCTGAATAACACAATTAGTGTGTGGGATCTGTATTTCACTAAAGAAAGACATTGAAAATACACTGTTTTACCAGATTAGAAAACCTAAAATTCAAATTTTTACCTCATGTAAGACTTTCTGAACCATATGCAGTGCTGTCCAAACTCTGTAAGCAGTTTTGTGTGATAAAAGATCTATTATCCATTTTATACTTCCTTGTGGATATTAAATTATCTTGAATACTACTTTTGTATTCTAAACAAAAAAATTAAAAATTATATTTGTAAACTGTGGTTGATATCTGAATGGAAAATATAAATCACATATGAAATCAAATAAAGCTCAGGAACCAATAGACCTCAGTTCAGCTAAGCAGACAGTGCTAATGTGAATTTCCAGAAATGAGACTGTTTAGTGGATATTAAATCGGCAGCTTATTAAAAGTATATAATTAATTATTTATTGTCTGAAATTATGATTTTGAGAATATGAAAGAAGTTATAAATAAATAATAATAAAGTGGAAGTATCAAGATGGAAAAGTGGGGAGTTTCACTAAGCAAAAAGTATGTATATTAAAGCTGTGCTATAAAAATAAATGAGGACAGAAATGGATGCACTAATATTCAGCAATAAAAACTTGCACTACTAATGCATGTGAACATGGATGAATCTCAAAACAATATACTGAGTAAAAATAGTCATACACAAAAGATAATATACCATATGATTCCATTTATATGAAGTTCTAGAAGGAGGAAAAGTAATCTATTTCTCTAGAAATGAGATCAGTGGCTGCTTCTGGGATAGAAAGATTCACTGGGAAGAGGGCCAACAGTCCTTTCTGGGGTGATGGTACTGTTCTGTTCTGTACCTTGATAAAAGTATGGGTTAACATGAGTGTTTGCATTTGTAAAAACAAATCAAATTGTTCACCCCAAAATCCATCCATCTTACTGTATGTAAAGTATACCACTACTAAAAAAATAAATGGAATTTGCACACATAACGGTATATTTTTGACATTGCCATGTCAGTGCATATAGATCCAAAATTGTTTTCAACAGCCACACCATATGCATTTGTATTGACATGTCCTAAGATATATAGCCATCTGCCTTTGATTAGGCATTCCTGTTGTTTTCTGTTATTTCCTTTTTAATTATTTATTATTTGCAGTTTGCAATAGTGCTGCAATTGTCATCCTTTGAAATCTACACATTTACATTTTGGAAGTCATTCTTTAAGATAAATTCCTAAGAGTCTGACCTCTGTGATCTCTCCAACCACGTCTGTTTTGCTCCCATTTTATCCTTTGTGAAGCACCCAGAGCTTGAGATACAGATGTGCTCAAGTAATATTGATAGAGTGAGTGATGAAAGGAATTACTAGACCAAGGGATATCAACATTTTTCATTCAAAATCTCATTTTACAATCTAATAAAATTCTGTAATCCTGTTCACTTAATAGATAACATTTTGGAGATCAAGTCTGTAAAAAACATTTTGTCTTTTAGATTAAATTGTCCCCAGTAAAAGTTTTCCCACTTAGGGCTGATATCTGGTGTAGTCACAACATTAAGACACCAAAATACTTCCCCAACTATTGGTGATCATTGCCCTAAATGCCTCGTTCCCCAGGGCAACACTCACCCCACCCCTGATGCCCCGTTTCTTCCCAGTCCTCATGATCTAACAACAAAAGTTTCAACACATAGCTGAGGAGCGAGCCCATTAGCCAAGGGCCCTGCTGCATGCAAAAGCTTCTTTCTGTTTAGATTGGCCAGTGTCTGTATGTTCCCTGTTCTTCACTATTTTGATTATCATTTGCTCTGTTGTACGAAGTTAAATGTTGTACTCCCCTTATCCACTGGGGATAGTTTCCAAGACGTCCAGTGGATGCTTGCAACCTTGAATAGTAACAAACCCTATATATACTATGTTGAAACCCCCTGCTGGGGGTGGGGCTTACACTGAGAAGATGTCTCCACTCTTCCTACTGGTTTCAGTGTGGCTGGTTTCTCACTTACTCAAGATACAGAAAACTCTCAACTTGTTTCTGGATTTCTCACAAAGGAAATGGTTCTGTGCATTGTGGTTGAATTGATAAGTCTATGGGTATAAGGAGGGTCCAAGACTTCTTATTTTGCTATCTTACTGATGTCCCCCTCCTGCATAGTATCTTATGGTATGGAAGTATTATAGCTAATTATTCTCTGTTGGATATTTTAGCTTTTCAATTTTTTAAATAAATGGTATAGCAGATTTCCTTGTCTATGTAAGTGTATATGCATGTGTGTGTGTGTATAATTTTTTTTTACCTTAAAAAGAAAATTACTTGGCAAAGGGTTACAGATATTTTATGGGCTCATGTTATATGGTCTCAAATTGAACTTTAGAAAGTTTACGCCAATTTATTTTTCTAGGAGTGATGTGTGAGAATGCATACTTCACCACAACTTGGTCCATTCCAAATTTCCTAATATTAATAGGATGAGAAACCTATGAAGATGCAGGCAAGTTTGTGTATCATATAGTCTCCAGCAGGGATTTATAACACTGTAAAACTACATGCACATTTTATTTGTATGAGTATTTTCCAGTTGGAGGAAACACAAAGGCTAAAGCCTTTTGTTGGTCCATAGATTTTTGTCTTGCTCTTAATTATAAATTATTCTCTCTTCTTATCCTTTGACCATCATCTTTACCTGTTGTTAAAGGTCAAGCAACCACCACTGACCAATGGTGACTGTAAGACCACCGGAGCTCAGGTATAGCTATGACAAATATTTAAAGGTAATACAAAAAGCACTGGTTTAATTTCCACATTGTTTTCGTTGCTATGCTAATATAAACCTCTTGCAAAAAAAATATTGCTTAACAAAAATAAGTGATTAAATTATGCTAGCTTTTTTAAAGATTTTTATGAAAATGAATACAATTATTTTCAAAAAGTCTATAGAATTTTCACTAGAAACAGAATTGCAGTAGTTTGTGCCACATTTTTTGCTAACATCATAAGAGGTTGTGCATAATTTATAAGAAACTAATTTAGTCTTGAACATAAATTTTCTGGTGGTGGGGAAAAGCTCTTTACTATGCATGTTTTATGACTTAACTTTTTCTCCTGTCCCTATTAAAATGTACGGGTGCTGTACTTCCATACTTTAACTTCTGACTGTATGGGCTAGGGACCAGGAGGGACAGCTGGGAGCATCTCTAGATACATGCTTGTTACATTTGTGGATAAGAACATTTTATTTATAATCCAATAAGAAATTGGATTAACATTTTAAATGTCTCTCTTATACATCTCAATTTACAATCTGATAAAATTCCATTCACTTAATAGACAACATTTTGGAGATCAAGTCTGCAAGAAATATTTTGTCTTTTAGATTAAAAAATATATATTTCCAATAGCCAAACCAAATATTTTGAGCCATATATAAAATTTCACCTTTTTGGCTTCACTGTGAGATGTATTCTTAGCAGTAGAGACACTGAGATTTTTGCAAGCATTAGGTGGCAATATCACTTCGCATGCTTCTGTTTCTGTCACCCTGACTCTCTACTGATCAAGGCTCTCAGCACATCCCAGGCTTAGGTCCAGGAATAACTGCATGGCAACAGAGGACAGGCCTGACATGAGAAAAAAATCCCTGTGTCTCAAGGACTATTTCCAGTCTACCAGCCCCCCAAACCCTAACCCCATCATTTACTCAACCTCCCTAAATCCATTAGTCATAATTTAAATACATATCTTAAAACAATCTTTCATGAAGGAGAAAACAAATTAATATAATTCATTTTTCTTGGTGATAAGAGAGTATTGATTTTGAGTGGATGAAGTAATGGTAGTTTGGAACATGGAGGGTTCCTAGAGATTATGTGGACCTAGGTGGAATTAGGTAACCCAAAACACGAAGACATTCAAAGTTGGGGAAACAGACAAGAAGGCATCAGTGGCACGATGGCTAAGTCAAGAGTTAGAAGATATGAGTGTGTGTCTTCACTGGCTCATAGTAGCTGTTTAATGTTTGATGAAACACTAGAGTTTCCTTGATCCCGTCTGGAAGGGTGAAAATACTTAATTTAGGATTTTGTTGTGATTACTCTATCAACTAATATGTGGAAAATCTTAGGTTAACTACAGAGTAACATACACATATAAAAATATTATTTTGCCAAGCAGGGAGGAGGAAATGCATAAAATAATCAAAAGAAAAGTCTGACATGCTTTGCTTTTCTCACAATATTGCATAGTTGTTGTTGTGTTATTTTTCTGCACAAAAAATCATATTTAAGATATATTTTCTATCCTCTTGGAATCAACATATTTGGAGGCTAAAGACTTCATACAAGCAGAGAGAGAAACATGAGTTCTTTGTAAAAATTACAGTTCTAAGCTCGATTATGACCCATGGTCTATTTTTCATCTCATTCAGTCACACTTAATAATTGTTCATTAAAGAGAAGGGATTAATGCCTCACAGCACTGCATTTTTTGGCATCCTTGTAGTGACTTGGCAGAGAAAGCTAGCAGAGGACAATGAAAATATTAATAACATGAACATTTCACTATAAGGCAAGGTCTGCACACTGTATGTGCTTAATAAATAGATGCTTGCTGTCCAATTTGTAATTTAAGATATTCAGGTTGTAATAGACAGGTGTATAAGTACTTATTCTAAGCAAATGCTTAATTTATAATCATGCACAATTTAAATAAATTCATCTTGATTTAAATTGGGGGTTGGTTGCCACCATGTCCGTTTTGCTTTGATACTGTTTCTTTTTCCATGTTGCTAATTGAAGCTGTCACAGTTTCGAACTACACAGAATATGCTGGAAGTGTGTCTCAGAAGAGATCTAGGGAGTAGGAAACAGCTGTGGGTGTAATTTGTATTTACAATCAGTTTTTCGAAGTTTCCCCAAGCTGAGTTCTTTTTGGTAGTCTGTGGGAAGTGGAGGACATGCACAAGTGATGTTGATTGCACAGAACCTGCCAAGGACACTTAGGGCATGTTTGTGAAAAATCCAGTCACTGAAGTGTAGCAGGGTGTCACGTCGACTGGAACTGTTTGCTGATTTGTTCTTGCCAAGCAGCTTTAAGGACATGCAAGATGGATTGTTAACACCTGACTATTTCACTTTAATGGACAGGTGATACTTCTGACAAGAAACATGCCAAATAATTAGCATATCTCCTATAATATGAAACAAATGAAAAAGAGGAGTCCTCTTGTAGTTATCCCCATTCCTGATGCAGGATGTGGGCTGTGTAAAATCATGTTATTCATCAAAGCAGAAGGGCAGACTATCAAAGTTGCCAAAAAGAAACAGAGAAAATGTTCCTAAATTATTCAATAAGAGAAACAGAGCTCTAGACCAGGGGAATAGCTTAAGTATAAAAAGAAACCTCATTCTAACTTTGAGCTTTGATATGACTTCATGACCCCTCTAAGTCATTCTAAATTTGATTCAGGGGTGTTTATGTGTGTGTCTGTGTCTGTGTTTAAATCTATGTCACACAACAGATTTAAGTAGGGTCTCATATATGATTAGGAAAAATATGGCAACACGCAAATTTTTGTCTTCTGAAAAAATTAATTCAATGTAATATTTTTAGATACAGGTTATTTTTAAAATGTTAATTATAATTTCCTGTCTCCTTATTAAAGCTATTTCACCATTAGTGTATTCCAGTTTGTATGGATAGGAGTACATTTGAGAAAAGACAAAAATTGTGTATACACTTCTATACCTCAACTCCTAAAAGGATGTTTCCAAATATTGCTAGTAGCATGTTTTTTTTATTCTTTCCTAAATCAAAATTATAGAGTTGAAAGCTAAATTTTATATTAGACCTACGGGACTTTAACATATTCTCAGCTTTGGTCTCCTGAATAGATCTTTATATTATTACTGGTTATTAAAGGCATGTTTTTTATTTCCTTCTGTATTAGTTATCTAATGTTTCATTACACAATACTACAAACTTAGTGGCTTAAAACAGCAAATATTTATTTTCTCACAGGTTCTGTGGGTCAAGAATCCAAGCATGGCTTAGCTAAGTCCCCTGCTGCAGGGTCTCTCAGAAGTCTATTGTCCAGAAGCAGGATTCACTTTCTTGCAGACTGTAGACCCACCTCCCTTGGTTGCCTGATACGTGGGTGTCTCAGTAGCGAAGCTCCCACTATGGCACCTTCCTTCTTTGAATCCACCATGGGAGAAAGTCTACCAGCAACAGGAAAGTTAAATTATAGAATGTAATCACAGAAGTGATATCCTGTCTCCTCTGCTGTACTCAATTTGTAAGAAATGAGTCACAGATCTCTTCCACAGTCAAGGGGAGGGGATTACACAAGGACTTAAATACTACGAGACAGGGACCATGGGCTACTCCAGAATGGGTCCACCACAACTTCCATGGTCCAAATGTTAAGGAAAGTTGAGTACAGAGATTGCGACATTACTTCTTAAAGTCCCATCAATACTTGGAATGAATATTTAATCTCAATTATTTTGGGGAGAATTGTAGGAAGACATGGTTATGAGACTCTTTAGTATACTCACTGGTACCCCTTTCCAACCAAATTTTCTGGTTTAGAACTTATTCTCACATATGTTCTGACTCTTAAATTAATTTGGCTTTTAATGCATTACTCACTTGTTTGTGGTAACGCTGGTATAAACAAACCTACTGCACTGCAGGTCATATAAAAGCATAGAACAATCAATTATGTACAATACACAGACTTGATAATAATAGACAACTATGTTGCTGGTGCATGTATTTACTAGACTATACATTTTATCATCATTTTGTTATAAAATATACTCCTTCTACGTATATAAAAAATAAGTTAACTGTAAAACCGCCCCAGGCAGGTGCTTTAAAAGGCATTCCAGAAGAAGGCATTGTTGTCATAGGAGATGACAGCAGCATGCATGTTATGCCCCTGAAGACCTTCCAGTGGGACAAGTTGTGAGGGTGGAAGACAAAACAGGGATATTGATGATCCTGATCCTGTGTAAGCCTAGGCTAATGTGTGTGCCTTAGTTTTTTTTATTTATTTTTTATTTTTTTATTTTTAAATATCAGAATATTATGGGGGTACAAACACTTTGTTTACATATATTGCCTTTGCACTGCCCAAGTCAGAGCTACAAGGGTGCCCATCCCATAGACAGTGTGCCCCCCACACCCATTAGGTGTGAATTTACCTATCCCCTCCACCCCCCTCCCACGTGCCCAACACCCAATGAATATTACTTCCATGTGTGCACATAAGTATTGATCAGTTAGTAGGAATTTGATGGTGAGTACAAGTGGTGCTTGTTTTTTCATTCCTGTGATACTTTGCTTCAAAGGATGGGCTCTAGTTCCATCCAAGATAATACTAGAGGTATTAGTTCACCATTGTTTTTTATGGCTGAGTAGTACTCCATGGTGTACATATACCACATTTTATTAATTCACTCGTATATTGATGGGCACTTGGGTTGTTTCCACATCTTTGAAACTGTGAATTGTGCTGCTGTAAATTGTTCGAGTGCAGATGTCTTTATTATAGAATGTCTTTTTTTCCTTTGGGTAGATACCCAATTCCTTTGGAATTGCTGGACTAAATGGTAATTTTACTTTTAGTTCTTTGAGGTATCTCCATATTACTTTCCATAGAGGTTGTACTAGTTTGCAGTCCCACCAGCAGTGTATGAGTGTTGCTATCTCTCCACATCTATGCCAACATTTGTTGTTTTGTGACTTTTTGAAAGAAGCTATTCTCACTGGAGTTAAGTGACATCTCATTGTGGTTTGGGTTTGCAGTTCCCTGATGATTAGAGAAGTTGAACAATTTTTTATATGTTTGTTGGCTATTATTCTGTCTTCTTTTGAAGAGTTTCTGCTTATGTCCTTTGCCCACTTTTTAATGGGGTTGTTTGATTTTTTTCTTGTTGATTTTCCTAAGTTCTATATAGATTCTAGCTATCAGCCCTTTATCAGATGTGTAGCATGCAAATATTTTCTCCCATTCAGTAGGTTGTCTGTTCACTCTAATGACAGTTTCCTTGGGTGTGCAGAAGCTTTTTAATTTGATCAGGTCCCAAGTATTTATTTTTGTTGCTGCTGTGATTGCTTTGGGGGTCTTCTTCATAAATTTTTTGCCTAGGCCGGCATGGTAGGATTTTCTATCTGTTTACATCCTCTGCAATTTCTTTTCTCAGTGTTTCGTAGTTCTCCTTATATAGGTCTCTCACCTCCTTAGTTAAATATATTCCTAAATATTTAATTTCCTTGATGCTATTGTGAAAGGTATTGCGTCTTTGATTTGATTTTCAGCTTGACTGTTATTGGCGTATGTGAAAGCTACTGATTTGTGTGCATTGATTTTGTATCCTGGGACTTTGCTGAATCCATGTATCATTCCAGGAGTCTCTTGGTTGAATATTTGGGGTTTTCTAGATATAACATCATATCGTCAGCAAAGAGTGAAAGTTTGATCTCTTCTGCCCCCACTTGGATACCCCTGATTCCCCTCTCTTGCCTGATTGCTAGAGCAAGGACTTCCAGCACTATGTTGAATATAAGTGGAGATAGTGGGTAACCTTGTCTGGTTCCAGTTCTAAGGGGGAATGCTTTCAATTTTTCCCCATTCAGTATAATGTTGGCTGTGGGTTTATTGTATATGGCTTTAATAATTTTGAAGTATGAGCCATCTATGCCTATTTTGTTAAGGGTTTTTATCATAAAAGGGTGCTGAATTCCGTCAAATGCCTTTTCTTCATCTATTGAGAGGATCATATGGTCTTTGTTCTTACTTCTATTTATATGGTGAATTACATTTATAGATTTGCGTATGTTGAACCATCCCTGAATCTCTGGGATGAAGCCCACCTGGTCATGATGAATTGTTTTTGTTGATGTGCAGTTGAATTCGGTTTGCTAAGATTTTATTCCAAATTTTTGAATCTATATTCATAAGGGATATTGGTCTATAGATTTCTTTTTTTGTTATGTCCTTTCCTGGCTTTGGTATCACGGTGATACTGGCTTCGTAGAATGAGTTGGGGAGTATTCTATCCTTCTCGATGTTGTGGAATAATTTCTGCAGTATAGGTGCCAGTTCTCCTTTGTAGGTTTGGTTTAACAAAAAGTTTTAAAAGTAAAAAATTTTTAGAAATAGAAAAAAGCTTATAGAATAAAGGTATTTTTGTACAGCTGTACAATGTGTTTGTTTTAAGCTGTGTTATTATGAAAGAGTCAAAAGTTAAAATTATTAAAAGTTTATGAAGTAAAAAATTTACAGTAAGCTAAGGTTAATTTATTATTGAAGAAAAAAATGTTTTTTATAAATTATGTGTAGCTTAAGTGTACAGTGTTTATAAAGTGTGCAGTAGTGTGCAGTCATGTCCTGGGCTTTCACATTCACTCAGTGAGTGAGTTGTGAGTGAACTTCTTATTCCTACAAGCTCCATTCATGGCAAATGCCCTATACAGGAGTATTTTTTTATCTTTTATATTTTTACCGTACCTTTTCTATGTTTAGATATGTTTAAATATACAAACATTTACCATGTGTTGCAATTGTCTACAGTATTCAGGAAAGTACCATGCTTTACAGGTTTGTAACCTAGGAACAATGGGCTATATCATGTAGCCTAGGTGTGCAGTAGGCTATGCCATCTAGGGTTGCATAAGTACATTCTATGAAGTTCCCACAAGGACAAAATCTCACAAGGACAAAATCACCTAAGGAAGCATTTCTCAGAATGTATCCCCTGTATTAAGTGACTCATTACTCTGTATTGTTCAGTTAGATAATTGCACATATTTAGAAGGAAAATAGAAAGTTTAAATGTATCTAATTATGCTATTAATGTAAAATGAAAAGGAAAGATACAACTGCATGTTAGAGAAATATCTGTGTAAAAATTCTGGGAGACGGGAGCCCAGAGTTTGGTTTGCAGCTCCCATGTTAGCTATCTGTGTGATCTTGGGCAAGGCACTTAATTTCTTTCAGCATTTCTTGTATCAGCTGTAAAAAGAATGATCAGAACTAGAGCTTCTTCAAGATCCCTTCTTATACTAAACTCCATGAGCTTATTGTCTCTGTACCTGTTGCTATAGTCTCAGCATGGTGGTGTGACCATACCACCTTCCAGACCCTTCTCTTTAGGTGCATGCCATCAGCCACATGTCCTTATCCTGCAGATGTGGGTGAATAAGACGCTGCACCAAGAGATAGCAGACTCCTTTTGGTGTAAAGAAGCTGTCTGATTCATTTTGCACTGGAGTCCTGGATTAAACGATTGATATAGTTTCAATGGCCAACCTTTTGACTATCTTATCAGTCAGCCTGCAGAAATTGTCATTTATTTGGCTCTGATGGCTCCCTAAAATGTTCTTTGTGTCTTACAAACCCACTTTGTAATGGGAAGGGCCTTGTAATGTTTCAAAATGAGACGAAGTATTTACACTTCATTTATAGGTTTGGTTTTGTTTCCCTGATGACTGACTTTGAAAGAACTTTTGGTAAAAGATCATGCGGACATAAACTTAAGGCCAGAAGGGTATTATCAAAAAAACCCACAGTGGTGTATTTTAGTATATTATGCTAATTTAGGGCTATCTTGCCATTTTTTTCTTCAACTCCAGTAAAAAAAGTCATTTTAGCATCTCCTAATTCTCTTTGTAGTGGCAAACGTGTGAGCAATTACAATTTAAAATTGATAATGTTAACACCATTCTTAAAAAGCTCTTTCAAAGGTAGATTTAGAACATTAGAACACTGTATTTTTATTCTCTGTATCTCCTCTCTTCTCAAAAACATCTCCCATAAAATAAAAATAGAATTAAACTGTAATTAAAGTGATGAAAAATTTATTATATTTATGCATTAATGATGATTTCTGAAAAACAGAAAGAAATTCCAGAGTGAAAAAGAAACCGAAAATAACGTTTATTTAAAACTTAATATTCCTGGGAATAAATTTACAGCGGGAGTTCATTTAGAAATCTCTTTTGATTCATAAAGAAGCAACTTTAATAAAGTAATTTTATTTCTCTCTTTTAGAGCCAGTGATCACTTATTTTTATAACTTTTTTCTATTGAAATTAAGTTGTATATAGTTACAAGAAAAGGTATTCATGGATTCTGACTGAAAATAACTGCGAAAATAATTTATTGCACCAATGACTTAAGTCTGTCACAGGTAGTGTATCTACATGCAAAATACAAACAATTTTTTTGAATATTTCAAATACAACTCTCTTCCTACTCGACCTTCCACATACACACACACACATACACACACACACACAGATTATACATCATAAAATTTGCCCTCAAGGATCAAATGTATCATGTCAGTGGAGTGATGGCCTGAAAAGTTAAAATTTTGGTGGTAGCTGCATAGGTTCACTTTTAATGTCAAAAAGAAACATAAAATGGTTATCATGGAATAGTTTTATGACTTTTGGCAAGAAAATGTCATTCATATCTTAAAGGTAAATGTTTAGGACATTTATATTTTGAAATACTCTATCAAATCAGAATCTAATTAAATAATGGAGATTCCTCTACAGTTATTTTTTTTGTTTGTTTTGTTTTTCTCATGAGTACTCTACTATTTATAACTTTGTTTTCTGAGGACCTTCTTCACAAGACAAGTACATGGCTTTTTCCTCTAACAGAAATGTTTTGTTCTATCTGTCAGCTTTCTGTGCCATGATTAAAATTATTTATAGTGCTTTTGTCTAAAAGTCACAACCTCTGAATATAATGGGAAGGAAGGCAGAAGCCAGACTAAAGGACAAAACTGCTACCCTACAAATCAATATGTAGGTGTGACAGTTAATTCAGTTGGTGTAATGAATTGTATCAATTCATCAGTCTATATTTAGGAGCCCCATTATAAATAGTGAGAATTTTATGAAAGAATGAGCAGAGGCAGTGGAGCAAGGCCCTAAGACTAGTTTTAATGAGCTATATTTTTTATATAAGCCATATGATAGAGGCTTGTATTGAGACACAGTTGAGTTTTTTTACTTTTCCCTATCACGATGTTACTATACTTGTCATTGTTTCAGGTTAGCAATTATTTTACAGGGAGTCGAAAAGCAAAAAAATGATATTATTTAATACAATGCATGACCTTCAGCAGATGAAGCAAGGTGAACACAATTTAAAATTAAAAACATAGGCTTTTTTGTTTTTGGCTTAACATCAACATAAGCATTATAATGGAGCCTACTAATTATGCATGAACTTTTTCATATGCAATAATCATTTCTATGTTTTGCTGTGCTGCAGTGTTTAAAGAGCAGATGGTATCATGTGACGGGTAAATGCAGAGAGGTATGACTGTGTTGGAACCTTGGATGAAAAACCAAAAAAGTGCATATTAGTATATTGTTTAAAATAAAAATATTGAGCTGAGAGGTTTGAGTTAAATTTAACTAATAATGATGAAAATAAGTCCACAAATTACTTAATAAAATTTTAAATTACTAAGAAGTAAACATAGTAAACAAGAAGGCAGTAATTTAATGAAAAAAATTATGTTCTACTTAAACCATATGTCGATACTGATAAAATGGTGTGAAGTACTAAATTAGTTTTATAGCTTTTTTTATATATCCCATGGATGAAAATAATTGCAATGTGTCTATATTTTTTTCCCTTTAATCTTACTAATAGTAGATGCAAAATTTAATTGAATGTTTATGTTCACTCCATATAGGGATTAGAAAATTTTGAGTCAAGTGCCAAGAATTTTGCTGGGTACTCTATAAATTATTTCTTTTAATAAGACTACGATGCGGGAAGGCATGAACTATTATTCCAATTTTGTAGATAAGAAACTAAGATTCATAAAGTCATAAAGGAGGATATTGTAACATTTGTCAAGAAGACTCATTTGTAATTAAAAAATCACAAGAAACTGTATGAAAAATAAAATAAAGAATTCAATGAATTAATTTTTGTGAGTGGTGAGAGATACGGATCCTGTTTCATTCTCCTGCATGTGGCTATCCAATCTTCCCAGCAACATTTATTGAATAGGGATTCTTTTCCCCAGTGTATACTGTTGTCTGTTTTGTCAAAGATCAGTTGGCTATATTTGTATCATTTTATATCTGGGTTTTGTGTTGTGTTTCATTGGTCTATGTCTCTATTTTTGTGCCAGTACTATGCTGTTTTGGTTACTATAGCCTTGTAGTATAGTTTTAAGTCTGGTAATGTGATGCCTCCTGATTTGTTCCTTTTGCTTAAGATTTCTTTGGCTAGTCAGGCTATTTTCTGGTTCTACATGAAGCATAGAATTATTTTTCTCAATAAGTGAAATATGATGTTGGAATTTTGATGGGGATTGCATTGAATCTTTAAATCACTTTGGGTAGTATGGACATTTTATCAACATCGATTCTGCTGATCCATGAGCATGGTATGTTTCTCCACTTGTTTGTATCATCTGCTGTTTCTTTCCTCAGTATTTTTTAGTTCTCTTTGTGGAGATCTTTCACCTCCTTGGTTAAGTATATTCTTAGATATTTTATTTTCTTTGTAGCAGTTGTGAATGATATTGAGTCTTTGCTTTGACTCTCAGCTTACTTGTTATTCATGTGTAGGAATGCTACAGATTTTTGTACCTTGATTTTGTAAGCTGAGACTTTTCTGAATTTATTTATCAATTCCAGGAGTGGAATCTTTGGGGTTTTCTAGAAATAAAATCATATCTTCAGTAAAAAGTGATAATTTGACCACCTCTTTGCTGATTTGAATACCCTTAATTTCATTCTCTTGCCTGATTGCTCGGGCTAGGACTTCCAGCACTATGTTGAATGGAAGTGGTGACAGTGGGCATCCTTGTCTTGTTCCAGGTCTTAGTGGGGAAGCTTTCAACTTTTCCCTATTTGGTATGATGCTGACTGTGGGTTTGTCATATATGGCTTTTATAATTTTGACATATATTTCTTCTACACCTAGTGTGTTGAGGGTTTTTAATCATGAAAGGGTGTTGAATTTTGTTGAATGCTTTTCCTGCATCTATTGAGATGATCATATGATCCTTGTTTTTGCTTCTGTTTACATGGTGAATCACATTTACTGATTTACATATGTTGAACCATCCTTGCATCCCTGGGATGAAGCCCACTTAGTCATGGTGGATTATTTTAAAGGACTTCAATGTAAGGCATAAAACCATAAGACTTCTAGAAGATAGTGTTGGAAAAACTCTTCTAGATATCAGCCTAGGCAAAGAATTTATGAAGAAGACCCCAACAGCAATCACAGCAAAAACAAAAATAGAAAAATGGGGATTAATTAAATTAAAAAGTTTCTGCTCAGCCAAGAAAATAATTACCAGAGGAAATAGACAACCTACAGAATGGGTAAAAATATTCACAAGCTGTATATACAATAAAAGGCTGATAACTCAAATCGGCAAAGAACTCATGCAAACCAGCAAGAAAAAATCAAACAGCCCCATTAAAAAGGGGGCCAAAGACATGAAGCTTCTCATAAGAAGACAGACAAATGGCAATAAACATATGAAAAAATGCTCAATGTCACTAATCATCAGGGGAATGCAAATTAAAACTACAACGAGATATCACCTTACCCCAGTCAGAATGGCTTTTACTAAAAAGTTCAAAAACAATAGATGCTGGTGTGGACGCACAGAGAAAGGAATCCTTCTATACTGTTGGTGGGACTGCAAATTAGCACAATCTCTATGGAAAACAGTATGGGGATTCCTCAAAAAACTAAAAGTAGACCTACCATTTGATCCAGCAATCTTACTACTGGGTATTTACCTACAGGAAAAGAAGTCATTTTATCAAAAAGATACCTGCACTTGAATGTTTATCGTAGCACAACAAATTGCAAAGGTATGGAATCAACCCAAATGCCCATCAATTCATGAGTGGATTAGCAAAATGTGGTATATGTATACCATGGAGTACTACTCAGCCTTGAAGACTGACTTAATGTCATTTACATCAATTTGGATGGGAATGGAGACCATCACCCTAAGTGAAGTAGCTAAAGAATGAAAAAAAAAATCACATGTGCTCACTATTAAATTGGAACTAACTGATGAGCACACACGTGCATAGTGGGAAGTAAATCCCAAAGGAAATCAAGCAGAGGGGAGTGGGAAGGAGGGGATGGGTAAAAAACTACTTAAAAGGTACAATGAACACTTTTGGGATGACAGGCACACTTTTAACCCTGACTCAAGCTTTGCAAAAGCTATCCATGTAACCAAAAGCATTATACTCCCATAATACTTTGAAATTTAAAAAGAGAATTTGATGAAGGTAAAATAACAGAGCAGATTTAACTACTGTTAAAAAGTTAATAATCTTAAGTTATATACATATAAAAATATATTCCAAGGAAATAGAAATTACTTTTTGTTGAGTACACATGATTTATTCAGAGAAGTTGACCATATATTAGGCCAATAAAGGAAGTCTCAATAAGTCCCAAAGCTTAAATGTAATATAGAATATATGTTCAGATTAATATGCCATAAAATATGAAATAAGTAATAAAGGAGTAGCTTAGAAAAACTAAAGTATAAGTAAAATATAATACAACCAGCTATCCCTTCTAAAAAGAAAACCATAAGGAAAATTACAGCATAGCAAGAACTGCAAGTGATTAAAGACATGACATTTTAACAGTATATGACACTTCTAAAATAGCATCCAGAGATATTTTATAGGTTTAAGTTTATTTACATATAAACAAGAAAAACAGAAAATAAATGTTCTAAGGATTCAAATAAAGAACGTGGCCAAAGAAAACAGAGTAAGACCATAAAAATATGATGAAAGTGAATAATAAAAATAAAGATAGAAAACAATTACTGAGGAAAAAACTCAAAAGAATAAAACCCACACTTCTTAACATTAGTGATATTGTGGCTATACTTACTAAGAAATACCTAACATAGAGGAAGAGGGGAAAATGACAGAAAGAGAGAGAGAATATAAATAAATATAGAATGATCAAAAAATAAATGACTACGTATACAATGGAAATTAAACAAATAATAAAAGGTTATTACATTTTATTAATTATATAAAAATTTAAACATGTATAAAATTGATGAATTTCTGAAAATGCAAAATGACTATACTAACACAAGCAAAGATTAAAATAGTAACATGGAAAGCTGTGATTCTTATTTTGACAGACTAGTATAACTTTAAAGTAACTACGAATAGTATAAAAAAAGGAAAATTACAAACATATTTAATTCATATTTACCAATGAAAAAAATCATTGATAAGACTCATATAGAAGTATAGCAGTATGAATTGTGTTTAGCAAATAAATGGCAGAATCACTTATTTATTTACTGGCTAGACTAGATTTTGCCCAGAGCAAGGTTTTCATACGTGTTCCTAATGTAATGAGAGACTTTTCAAATATAATACACTAGTTAGGTTAATTAGAACAAGAACAGTAAATTTATTCATTGGATTAATTTAACCAGTTTGTCAAATATTTATGTAAGCAAAGCCAAAATTATATTCAGTAAACATTTTCTATACCAATTTTATAGTCTCAGTGGTAGATACCAAGAGTTTTGAATGGTATTATTGGATTCTGCATATTAAAGTACTGTTCCTAACCTTGTAAATATACAAAGATAAAAACTCATTTTTAGAACTTCCAAGACTAAGAATATAGACTGAGGTTATATTTTTGTGGTATCTGTTACATACTATTCTCCCTTCCATTTTCAAAACCAAAGTAAAAGCTAAACAAGGGCTAAACATTCCTAAAGACACTTGTGGTAACTGTTTTCAGTCTTTCTAACCTGACACTTACAGTTCAAATACAATGTAGCTGAGGTAGAAATAGAGTATCTCAGGCTTATGATAATTTTATTTTATATTATGAAACAAACAAGCAGTGCATTAAAAAATATGTAACTTATCCTGAAGAAGTAGTACTTATCAAAGTAATGAAAAGATAATTCATTATTGAGAAAAAGTTTATCACAGTAGATGCAAATGTTAACTGATGTTGCCTATTTTTAATTAAAACTCATAAAATTAGGAATGGGGGTACTTCCTAAACGTGATACACTTCATTCATAATTTTTAATTTTTTTTTATTTCAATATATTATAGGGGTACAAATGTTTGGGTTACATATATATTGTCTTTGCACTACCTGGGTCAGAGCTACAAGCGTGCCCCTCCCCCAGACAGCGTGCATCGCACTCATTAGGTGTGAATATACTCATCCTTTCCCCTGCCTCCCCACCTGCCTGACACCCAATGAATGTGCACATGTGTTTCATATGTGCACATAAGTGTTGATCAATTAGTACCAATTTGATGGTGAGTATATGTGGTGCTTGTTTTTCCATTCTTGTGATACTTCACTTAGGAGGATGGGCTCCAGCTCCAACCAGGATAATGTAAGAGGTGTTAGTTCAACATTGTTTTTTGTGGCCGAGTAGTACTCCATGGTATACATATACCACATTTGATTAATCCACTCATGGATTGATGGGCACTTGGGTTGTTTCCACATCTTTGCAATTGTGAATTGTGCTGCTATAAATATTTGAGTGCAGATGTCTTTATTATAGAATATCCTTTTCTCCTTTGGGTAAATACCCAGTAGTGGGATTGCTGGGTTAAATGGTAATTCTACTTTTAATTCTTTGAGGTATTGCCATACTACTTTCCATAGAGGTTGTACTAGTTTGCAGTCCCACCAGCAGTGTATGAGTGTTCCTATCTCTCCGCATCCAGAGGTTCCTTCAACAAGTATATAATTCTTAATAAAATCTTATGAAGTGAGAGTATGTATGATTAGTCTGATTTTACAAATGTAGAAAAATAGGTTCAAAAAGAATGAATGACTTACCAATATCACAAAACAAAATAGTTGTATATGTAGGAATAGTTCCAGGTTTTTTCCTGGAATTTTAATGATGAAGTAGGGCAAATTCCTTTTATTTCATCATTTACTTTCAAACTGTTTTAGGAAAAGTCCCTTAAAAAAATAAAACTACACAATAATCTGCCTGTCTTAAGGATTCCTAAATGTTTCTCCTAGAAAGAAGATGTTCCACTCAGTATAACAGACATAACAATTGCGTATAAGTCTTAAAGTGAACAAAATACATTAGGAAAAAAGTTCAGAACTAAATTATTAACACTCAAGAGTTATGACACAATGCCCGCTAAAGTCCAAGCCATTTGTAGTTTATGTATGTGAAAGTAAGAATACATTCCTTTATATTTGCTTTAAAATTGTCATCTCCTCTTTCCGTAAAGCATAGTTAAATTTATTTTCAGAAAACAGATGTGGAGGTGATTTTCCCTCTTTCAGTTTAACAGAGAAGTAGTTTAGAAGATTTTACTATTTTCTTCATCCAAGATAATTCTCACCTGAATCTGGATGGTGTAAAAGTTTGTCACATATCAAGTAAAGAATAACATCTAAAAGTTATCCAAAGTATGAATACTATCTCTCTAAAAATATTAATATTAAGGATGTTAAAGAACAGGAAAAACAATGAAATCATCTTCTTATGAAACACTAGAAATTTAGAGACATTTTTGCATTTATTCTGTGCTACTTCTAAAACATTATTTAAAATATTGCCTTCAAGTATAGATTGTTGCTTTTCATTGCCTCACTAATAGTATTCTAATTTAGGATAATTGTGTATGACTAAACCCCATTTTCGTCAATTTTGAAGCAGTGGTTTATAATTTCCTTTATTCTTCTCTTATGCTCCCTGATTTTTTCCTTCCCACTTAAGCTGCATGCTTTTGGCAATCAGTCAGTGCAAACGACTGCTAAAACACTACAACTCCCTTAATGATAGCCTTTAAAAAAGCAGAGTAAGGACTTTAAATTTTTTTATTTAATTAAATCACTATTAACCCTGTGTTTAATGTACTATGTGTATCCCTCTGCCTTGGGGCAAAAAATAAAGAAAGGAACAAAAAACTAGAGAAGTATTTTTTTAAAAGTTGACTAAACTTTTCCTTATCTCCACCCTTTAATTTTAATATGTACATAAAAATTTTATGTGTGCTATACCAAAAAGAACATAAATTTCTTGCAAACAGACTTAGCTTAGAAATCTTTATGAAGACTTACAAGTCTCATGATTTTTAGGATCACTCTCCCTCAGTGAAGCTCATTTCTTTCTAAAAAAGATAATAATCCTTGAACATATCATCAAATGATTGTGCATGAGTGTCTTGATATAATACCTATCAAAACCTTAGAAACATAAAAATCTTCTATGTAACTATCTACGTATTAAAATAATTCCACTGTATATTAATTTGACTTGAGGACAATGTCTTATTTTCTCCTATATTTTGTCCACTGTTTTGTATAGGGCCTAACACAGAACAGAGCATAATAAGTGGCTTTTTTATTGACAGTATCGTCTTTGCACATGCTTTTTCATTTGCCTGGAATGTTGTCTCTCCTCAAGTCTTTGTTTGGCTCCACTCTTACCCACCTCAGAAATCAGCTTAAACATCAGTCCTTCAGGCAGCCTTCCTGAATTTGCAGACTAGATTAGATTCTGCTGGTATTCAGTGTTATAATACTCTGTAATTGCTTTCCTGATATTTATCAGAGTTGGAATAAATAAATGGCTGTGTAACTATGTTTTAACATTGTCATGTACTCTTACATGGGATGTTCATAAAGGGCTTTATAACTGCCATTTCCACAGCTGTGGTTTCTAATAAAATTAGCATTTGATATGTATTGGTTGGTTTGATGAATGAGAGGAATTAACAAATAAGTAAGTTATTCAGTAAAAGAAGAAAAAACGTTGGGTCTAATATTTTTATGTTATATTGATTATAGACAACTTAATCCACTGTAGTTCATTTAAAAATAGAAGGCTTTATTAAGGCGATTAAATAGTTGACCAAAGCAGGGGAGAGGTCTAGAGAAATAGGGTCAGAGCTGAGTTTTCAGGAGCAACCTCAGTCTCCAAATATTCAGAACTGATTTCATGACCATGAGCACCTGAGCCACAGTGTTGAGCAGTCCTCATTAGAAATACGGAAGTGCGGCCCCCTAGAGAACCGTGATGCCCATTCTATCTTTGCAGAAAACAGTTCTCTCACATGATGTTCTTCTTTAGTCAAAATAGCATGTGTTCTATGTTGGTAAAGAATTTTGCTTATGCTCAATGCTGTTTTTTAGTTGATTGTTGCTGAACCCACTGGACTTTATGACATGACGAGTTTGACAAAACCCATAATGACAAGCTTTGACTATATATCCCATAGTCAGGTGCTCATTTCTAATAGGTCTAAATAACATATCAGACATGTATAGCATTCTCTACTGCAAACAGCATTGCCTTTCTTTAGAAACCTAGGCTTCTAGATTATGATTGTATTTTGAGAGAACTGCCCAATCTTTACAAAGCAAATTTTCCCACCTCAGACACCTCTAAAGCCACAGGGTTTAATGCCATGAGCTGAATTATATGGTGCAAGCAGCAGGCCACTTTCAACATATCTTGGAACTATAGCAGAGAGCTTTCCTGCTCTATGACTTCTTTGTCTCCCATTAAATGATTTGTAGCAGGTATCTGAAATATGATGTTCTAAGTCTGTAAAGAAACCTAAAAAGGCATTGTGTTCTGTCTTAGTGGTAATATGGGCAGGATGTAATAATTCATCCTTTACTTAAAAAGATGTTCTGGCATAACCAATACTATGGAACTTCACTTATGCTGCAGACCCCCTAAATCTGTACTTGCTTACTCTGTACTTGATCAATCTTCCACTTTCTGGATTTCATGTGTCTAACCACTGCCTCCAATTCACTTGCCACTTCATGATCACCTGGTCATGATCTGGACACAAATATCTGGACATATCTGGACACAAATGAGATACGAAGGAAACCCCCAGCTTCCAGGTTCTTCCTGGAGACAGCAAGAAAGGACTGGACCATATGTCCAAAACTCTGATTTTTTCTGGTGGCTTCCTGAGGCACTGGTTTCTGTCTCACCAGTCTTGGAGAGCTGATGATATTGTGTGTACTCTATATGCATGGGTCCACTGAGAACAAAGAAAGTTGGATTAGCAAAAAGGTTTCAAAGACCCTCAGACTCTCTGGTCAGGCTGATAGTTTTCTCCCGTACTAGGCCAGTCTGTTGAGACTGAGAGAGTTGGCTGGTTTTTCTAATGTCCAGACACTAATATAAAAAGTCAAGGAAAATAAAGAAACAGGGTAATATATTCCAAACAACAGCAACAAAAACAAAAACAAGATAAATCCCCACAAATTGATCCCAGTGAAATGAAGATACATGATTTACCTGACAGCAAATTCAAAATAACAGTCATAAAGATGTTCTGCAAGTACAGGAGAATAATGCATAAACAAAGCGAGAAGAGCAATAAAGAGAGAAAAAACATTTAAAAAGTACCAAGCAAAAATTATAGGGCTGAATAATACAATAACTGAACTAAAAAGATATCACTACAGAATTTCAACAGCAGACTAGATCAAGCAGATAAAAAGGATTAGCAAACTCAAAGACAAGCCATTGGAAATTATCAAGTTAGATGAGCAAAAACTAGAAAAAATAATGAAAAGGGGCAAAGAAAGCTTGAGGGACTTATGGGACATATTCAAGCAGGCTAACATGCACATTATGGTAGTCCCAGGGGGCAGAGAGATAAAAGGGAGGAAAGTTTATACAAAGAAATAATGAGTGAAAAATTCCCAAATCAGGGGAAGGAAATGGACAATCAGATCCATGAAGTCCAACGAACCCCATAAGATAAATTTAAAGAAATCAGCCATAAAAAAAATGGTAAACTAATACCTTTTGTCACAACCTAGATGAAACTGGAGACCATTCTTCTAAGTGAGGTATCACAAGAATGGAAAAACAAACACCACATGTACTCACTATTAAACTGGAACTAAATGATCAACACTCATGTGTACATATGGTAGCAAAATTCAATGGAAATCAAGCAGGTTGCGGGGGAAGAGGGGATGGGTAAATTCACACCTAACGTTATAATGCACACTATCTGGGTGATGGACACACTTATAACTTTGACTCAAACTGTACAAAAGCAATTTATATAACTAAACATTTGTATTCCCATAATATCCTGAAATTAAAAATAAATAAATAATATAATTTAAAAAAAAGACATCCACACTGAGACATGTTAGAAACAAATTGTTCAAAGTCAAAGATGAAAAGAAAATGTTGAAAGCAAAAAGAGAAACAAGACTTGTCATGCACAAGAGAATGTCCTTAAGCCAATGAACTGATTTGCCAGCAGAACCATTTGCAGGCTAGAAGGGAGTGAAATGATATACTAAAAATACTAAAAGAAAAAACTTTCAACCAAGAATACTTTCCCTGGGAAAATTGTCCTTCAAAAATGAGAGACAAAGAGTTTTTTAGACAAACAAAAGCTGAGGAAGTTCATCACCATGAGACCTGTCTTACAGGTGCAAAAGGGAGATTTTCAAGTCAAAATGAAAGGATACAAAACAGCAACATAAAAGCACGTAAAAGTATCAAACTCACTGGCACATGTTAAAATATAGACAAAAACAAAATAATATAATACTGTAACAGCAGTGGGTAAGTCACTTCCAATTCTACTACAAAAGTTAAAAGGCACAAGTATTTAAAAAAACTATATAAAACATATTAATAGATAATACAAAAATATGTAAAATGTGACATCAATAACTTAAATTTGAGGGAAAGAAGTAAATATGTACAGTTTTTGTATGCAATTGAAGTTGTTATTGGTTTAAAATAGATGGTTATAACTATAAGTTGTTTTATGCAAGCTCTGTGGTAACCACAAAAAAATAACTATATAGATACACACACAAAAAGAGAAAGAAATCACAGCATATCAATACAAAAAGTAAGCAAAACACAAAAGAAGGCAAAGAGGAAAAGAGGGTCAAAATAACAAGATAGACAAAAATGATTAACAAAGTGGCAGTAACACTTTTCTATCAATAATAACTTTACATCTAATGGATTTAACTCCCCAGTAAAAAGATACAGAGTTGTTAAATGGATTTTTTTTTTAAAAAATAAGATCCAACTTTATGCTTTCTGTAAGAGATTTAGTAGCTTTAAGGACACACATAGGTAGAAAGTAAAGGGATGGAAAAAGATATTACATGCAAAGGGTTACCAAAAGAAAGCAGGGACGGCTATACTTACATCAGAAAAAAATAGATTTTAAGTTAAAAACTGCCATAAGAATTAAAGGGGGAAGTTACATAATGATAAAAGGGTCAATTCACCAGGAAGCTATAACAATTATAAATATACATGCATCCCAAATTATAGCAACTAAATATCTACAGAAAACATTAATAGAATTGAAGGGAGAAATAGACAGAAATACAATAGTAGTAGGAGATGTCAATATTCCACTTTCAGTAACAGATGGAACATCTAGTCAAAAAGTCTATGACACAGTGGACTTGAATAATATTACAGACCAAATGGACCTAACAGATGTATATAGAACATTCCTCCCAGTGGCAGCAGAATATACATTCTTCTTTTTTTTTTTTTTTTTTTTTTTATTTATTTTTTTAATTTCAGAATATCATGGGGGTACAACACTTTGGCCATACACATTGCCCCTGTTCTGCCCGTGTCAGAGCCACAATCGTGGTCATCTCCCAAACTGTGCTCCCCACATCCATTCAGTGAGAGTTTTTCCCATCCCTTCCACCCCCCTCCCGCCCGCCCGCCCTCTGATGAATGTTATTGCCCTGTGTGATGTAAGTGTTCATCAGTTAGTACCAGTTTGATGGTGAGTACCAGTGATGCTTGTTTTTCCAATCCTGTGACACTTCGCTTCGAAGAATGGGTTCTAGCTCCGACCAGGATAATACCAGATGTGTTAATTCACTATTGTTCCTTATTGCTGAGTAATACTCCATGGTATACATATACCACATTTTATTGATCCACTCGTGTATTGATGGGCACCTGGGTTGTTTCCACAACTTTGCAATTGTGAATTGTGCTGCTATGAACATTCGAGAGCAGATGTCTTTATTATAAAATGTCTTTTTTTCTTTTGGATAAATACCCAGTAGTGGGATTGCTGGGTCAAATGGTAATTCTACTTTTAATTCTTTGAGATATCTCCATATTCTTTTCCATAGAGGTTGTACTAATTTGCAGTCCCACCAGCAGTGTATGAGTGTTCCTACCTGTCCACATCCCCGCCAACATTTGTTATTTGGGGATTTTTTGATATGAGCCAATCTCACTGGAGTTAAGTGATATCTCATTGTGGTTTTGATTTGCATTTCCCTGATGATTAGAGAAGTTGAGCACTTTTTTATATGTTTGCTGGCCATCATTCTGTCTTCTTTGGAAAAGTTTTTGTTCATGTCCTTTGCCCATTTTTTAATAGAAAGCTCAGATCTTGAAAAGATTTCATTCCAGTTTATTCACGATAGCCAAGATGTGGGACCAAATTATATGCCAATCATCAGATGGATGGATGGATGAAGAAAATGTGAGCGTGTGAGTGTGAGTGTGTGTGTATATATATGAGATGTTCAGCCATAAAAAAGGAGATCTTGCCAGATCTTGCCATTTTCTACGACATAATTGAAATCTTTATATACCTTATAGAAGTGGAATCTTGTAGTATCTGTCCTCCTGTGACAATGATTCCACTTCTGTGAGGTATACAAAAGTCAAACACAGAAGCAGAGAGTATCATAGTGGTTGCCAAGAGCTAGGGTTTGCAGGAAAAGGGGAGTTGCTATAAAAGTGTATAAAGTTTCAATTATGCAAGATGATTAAGTTCTAGAGATCCGCTATACAACATTATAACTATACTTAACATTATTAATTGTGTACTTAAATATTTGTTAAGATGGTAGATCTCATGTTAAGTGTTCTTACCACAATAAAAAAGAATACTATGAAGTTGCTAAAAATAATTGCCTCAATAATATATAGAGCTTTTGGAAAATATTAAATATAAGAGTTTTATTTTTTAAAAGCTGGTTGAAAAAGATATATAATGAAGATAATAATTTTTTGAAAGTAGAAACAGAAATAACCAAAATGTTATTATCACTGAATGGTAATATCAGATTTTTTCTCTAATTTTCTTTTGTAATTTCTCATATTTTCTACAGTAACAGTTATTACTTTAATAATCGTATTTTTAAAAAGATTAGAATGAACACTGGCTTACACTGATGAAATATACCAGACATCTTATTTTAATATTGCCTCCAAATTTATGTGAAATGTAGACTTTCAGTAAGATGGAATTATTTTACCTGGCTATGAATGCTGTCGATACTTTTCATGTCATGGTGCTTTTAGTTAAATATATCTAAGTAGATATTATTTAGTAATTATTATTTTTTTTGTTTACAGTGAGCACAGTCACAGAACACGATGACTTTAGCGCATTTCTCTAGAATTTGATTTCCCTTTTTTGTGCCTATACCAAGCTTCATGTTAGTAACTGCAGATGGGAACAATAAATTCATTTTAGGAGAAAAGAAAAAAATCCTCCCTCTGAAGGAAAAGCCATTTACTCTAGTGGATGAAGACAATTTTGCAAGGTTCTTTTGGTTTCTGGAAAGGATTTTATTTATTTTCAAAGAAATAATATGGCCATTTAGAATCTGAAGAGGTTTGTTGTCTCAGTTCAGTAGTGTACAATTTGACAAGTACTATGGTGTAGAAGTTCTAGACATGGACAATTATGTGTTGCTCGAAGGGAGGACAGAGCTCCAGCAGTAATTTGATGAAGTAGCAAATGATGTGAAATTACTCCAATTTTTTCTTCCTGCAGATGGAACAGACTTGGGCATTTTCAGTTAAAAGGTTGCTGTCTACATGAACAACTGTGTTCTATATAGATTGAATCAGAATTGTGCACTCCCCTCCCCCCACACAGCTACTCTTGATCATTAATTAAAGTAATTTTGAAAGCTGCACTTCCTTTTGTTAGGATAGCTTGCTCAAACTTACTTGAATAAAAGAAATATTTGTCAAAAATATTAATTTTCAGTACTCTGCCTTTGAAAGTCTGATTTAGTAAGTTATCTCTGAGATCTGGAAATCTATTTTTAAATATTATCCATGTGATTCTTATGATAAACTAACAATAAGGTGCTAGAACATGTTTAAAACTCAGAACTAGCTATTTATTAAGTGACTCTCCACTAATACTATCTACAATTTCTCACTGATGTTCAACTACTTTTATTTCACATGCAAAAAGAACAATCTAGACACACTACATTAAATTTTTTACATTAAGTATTTTTTACCTTTAAATTCAAATATGTTTTACAGTTTGGTTTTCATCATACATTTGAGTGTTTTACAATTTATGGTTGTTTATACTAATTTTCTTTATTCTTTTCTTAGAAAAACAACCCTAAAGACTGAGGAAAATGTTAAGCAACACACATTATAGGTGTGAATCCAACTCTGATCCCAGAGTACTTTTCATTTCTCTTTAGGATTATAAGTATAGTGCTAAGTTTAATAGTTTTTTCTTGTTAAAATAACTCTCAGTAATGTATTATATTTTTGAAAATTGCTAAAAGAGAGGATTTTAAGTGTTCTCACCACAAAGAAATTGTATATATTTGGGGTGATGGGTAGGCTAATTTGATCATTTCACAATGAATATATGTATGGAAACATCGCATTGTACCCCACAAATGTATAAAACTATTATCTGTCAATTAAATAAACGTAAAAAAAAATAGCTGTCACCACTGAGCATTTTCTAGGTGTAAGTAGGGGAGGCATCTGAGGCTTTGAGAAGACGCTGCTGCCTAACATTGCAGGGGAAGGGCGGAGCTGGGGTTCTAGCCCACGCACACTGCTCTGCGCTTATGCTTCTTTGTGTAAGCTCTGGAGCAGAGGGCAGCACCTACCACGTTAAAAAAAAAGACTTTAAAAAAAAAGTGTTGGTTGAATGAAATAATGGAAAATTTTTAAGGAAATCTATAAGAAAACATAAAGGTGAAAATGTATTACATCTATTGACTCCACTGGTAAATCTTAAAGTATAGTGATATTACACCGATTACACTGCATTTTCTATGACTACTTTTGAAAAACATCCACACTTTATCCTGGAAACAGTTTATTGTAGCATCAGTGATGTCATGTGGATGGTTAACATGTGTTTATATGCATTGTTAATAATGCCATTTTATTATTTTAATTTAATGAACCTCCAAATTAGTGAATGCACATAAATATATTTGCCTAATTTCACAAAGGCGGGCTATTGATTCTCTAATAGTACACAAAAACACTGAAATGACAGTTATTTGAGTGTTGATTATCCTACCTCCATTAAAGCTTTATATTATATAGAAATTTGCAAAACCTTGCATAACTCGTGTAATAAGAGTGTGAGGAAAGACTAGGAATCAGCAACCTAACATTGGTTGAATGCTCATTCTATACTATGTTGTTTTTATACGCTGTTTACTTCAATCACGAGAGCTAGTTACAACAAACACATTTTACAAATAAGAGGACTGATGTAGGGAAAAGCTAAGTTATCATGTGTCACTAAATTTTGAAATTTTGTACCAAATCTCATTAGTGCGAATGTAATTTTTGTACATTTCACCAGACTGCATTCTGACAATTATTTTCCACAGTAACATTGTAATATAATTAATTATTCAAGATGATTTTTTTGGATAAGAGGTAGGATATCACTTTATGCTGTTCTTTTTCATCTTAATGTGCTAACATGGATGTATATTTTGCCATAACGATGTAGATGCTCCTGCATAACTAAAGGCTAATAAATACCCCACTGGTACAATCATGAAAATCATACTTGTCTCTTTTAGTTAATAATCACTGTTGTGTCCATGTGCTGATATAACCCAAGGATCTTCATAAGTATAATCATGCATGACTCCTATAGAGTGAATGTTTCAGATAAGAGCATAAAAACCTCTTAGGCACAATGTAATTTTAGGACAAACTTTCAATAGCTGCTTTTAAAACAAAAAAAAAAACTGTTTATTTGTTGACCTATGGCTTCCTCATCTTAGATATTTTGGACAAATAAATAACTTCCAGAGACCTTCCAAATCCTGCCCCTCTCAAATCTTCAAAACACACGGAATAAAATAACAACATGTTTCTACTCCTAAATGTATGTCACAGTAGTTTAGGGCAATTCAATGAATCCTATTTGAAATTTTGTATGGTGTCATCCACCAGACCAATGCTTTGTTGAAGCAATTTTGAAACATATTGGTCTAGTATCAACGAGGTCTGGAAATTCAAGCTGTCATCTCAATGAGTGAATGGAAACTTTATTCATTGCATCTGTTATTTACACGGGCATATTCACATGTGCACATTACTGTTGCTAGGAAACTCAGAGCTAGATTTTGCCACCAGCCAGGAGAGATGCATAAATAAGTGTCATCAGATCCCGCCAGTTATCACAGCACACTCTTTTTTCTACTGCTCAACTTACTGCAGCTGAATTATACTTTAAACCCGAGCCTGTTTAAATTAGCCCAGGCTGTTGAGTGTCTGCAAATATCTTAAACTAAAATTAAACACACTGCAGCTAGTCATTGTGAGTTCTTCCATCTATAAATGATTTTCTGGTGTACACTCTTACACCTAAGAAAGTTCAGTCTCTTTCACTATATCTATATCTGTCCATTGCCTATTCTCTTCGTCATACAGCCCAGAAATTATAGTTTTTAAAGAGCTTTTTTTTTCATTCATTCAATGCAGTTTCATATTACTGTAACAACTGAACTGATGAGCGCTCAGCCACTCGGACAATAGAAAGGTGAGCTAGACCTGGGTTCTGCACAGGAGAAAGTTGCAGTCGAGTGAGCAAAATCAATCTTGTAAACAATTAAGTGCTAACACCACTAGAGAGGTTAAAGTGTTTTAACTTTAAGACTAGTGACTATGTTCTATAGGAGATATGAAAAAACACTACCTAGAATATGTGGTACTTGACTTTAGATTTAAAGATGGGTAAAATAAGATGTTATAGAATTATGGGAGGAGTAGCCCAGTAGAAAGAAACAATATTAGCAAAGTCTGTTATAAAATAAGAGGTGAAGAAGTTATTTGTTATTGTGTTAAGTGTAAATACAAATGTAAATGCAGTAAACTGTCGCTAGGCAACATAGGTTGAGGCCTGTGAGGAAGAGTGCCTGTAAGTGCCCGTAAACAGGAAGTGAAAGGGGCTCCCATAGAACGGCAAAGAATCTCTTCTTTCTGGGATAATTTCACCAGTCCTGTTAAATATATGGTAGGTCTGAGAATTTATTGGTATCTGTGTACATTTCATTCCAGTTCCATACTTATAGATTAGGCTGATCCTGAAATGGGAATCCCATAGAAAATTTCTTTGAAAGTAAAGATATATCTATGGGGTAGAACCGGCTCTTCTTAAAATAAGAATATAACCCTCTCTAGGGTCCAGGTAGAATTTTTATTAATCAAAAATACAAGCTAAAGACTTTAAGTAACCCACCCTGTGACTTAGCACTAAAACCTGGAAAAGTCCATAAGGGACTAGAGATTCAATGAGATCCTAACCTACAGGGAACTCTATGGAAGGCAGGCAGGCTCTGGAAATCCTTGGTGGACTGTGGGATGGGACCCAGATTAAATATTTCTTCAACTTGAATATGGGGGTAGTGCATTGCATCAAGATGGCAGATTGAGGAAACTTTTTTGCAAAATCAAAAATCAAAATTTGATTGGAAACCTAAATCAAATGTCTAGACTCAAAGCACAAGTTAAACAGTGCTAGGCAAAGAACCAGAGTCCGGTTATAAACCAACACTACTGAGACCGGAGAAATAGACAAGAGGGAATGCTTGAAGAATGAAGGAGAAAACAGACCCCGTAAGTCTGTAGTTCCTGGTCAAAGAAAGATTTGTGTTGCTAAACAAACGAGAAACCACTTAACATTTATGGAACAGTCTTGGGCTGAGCAAGTTGTAAATCCTATAGTAGTAAAGAGTCAAATGTGTTGCTAGTTGCCTCACCCTAATGCTCTTTACTTACAGCTCCACCTCTCTCTGCCTTCCCGCAGATACCAGATACGCTGGATCTAAGTTGGTCTCAGCTTTCTCTCTCTTCTCAGACCTTTCTCCATTCATATAGAAAATTTTATTTTGTGGAAAGACCAACCAAAGCAAATAAAATCATGGCTCAAACAGGCTTAAAAAGTTAAGTCTCCAAGTTAACAGGCTTACACTCTAGAAGGCGCTGACTAGACCAAATGTATTGGATCATTGGATATCGTATTTTTGCATACTTCCTGGCTGGTGGAGAAATATTGAGATTTAAAAGAAATTCTTCAAAAGCTTAAAATCATGCCAAGTAAAGTGACACCTGCAGAGAGCTCCACCTGGGCTTATGGCTCTTTTAAGCTCTCTCTGATGTGTCATCATAACAATGTTCTCATTATTAGAGGATGTTCATTATATCAAGAAACTGCAATAACAAAAGCAGAGATACTTCTACAACAAGAGTTTATGCTTTGTGGACTGCAAATCTCCTTTCAGACTTTTATTATAAGCTAAATCTTTCAGGTATACCCACTGCCTCCTTCTTTGAGGCATACTTTTCCCGCCTAATACGAATAGATGAGGGGAAATAAGTAGCGCTCAATTTTCATTTAAAAAAATTACATCAGCAAAATCTACCTGTTTGGTTGGTAGAGCAGAAGTCAGAGAACCTTTCTTCCTACCTAGATGATTTTCATCCTTTGCTAAAGGGCGAATCACAAGGTGTCAGGATTTGGTACCAGCTTTCTTTTTTTTTTCTTTTACGACCACGGTTATTATGTTCTTATAAGAGCATAATGCAGATAGCTTGCTATGTGATGTATGTGCGGCAAAATTAATTTTAATCCCTTTCAACTGCCCTCAGGATACTGGTCTTTTTAATATATGGTTAATACCACTTTTTCAAAGTTGACGGTTGAATATAAAATATATATATATCTATGTGTGTTTATATATTGAATATATATGTGTGTGTGTATATATATTTATATATATATATATCTTTTAGTACTTAGGCATTTATCAGAAAGAGAATATTTTCTTTTCTATTTTCCTTTAGAATATCCTTTTCTAATTATTGCTGTAGCCTGCCCTTTGTTCTGAGAGATTTTCAAGGCTACTGTCTGGTTAACTATACTTCACCTGGTAATGCAAATTTCTTAGGATTGGAGAGATAAAACAAGTATTAAAAATCATTGTTGCTTTCATTTTTCAGTAAATAAAATGAAGCCCAGAAGCTTTGGAGTCTGTTCAGTGTTGCACAGACAGTTAGTGAAAGAGCCTGGTGTAGACCCCGGGTCAGCTGTTCCAGGAGTGCTGTTCTTCCCGTGCTGACATGCGGTCCTTCTCATAGCCTGACATTGCTGTGGAAATCCTTCCATTGAAGGCTGACTACATGCATTACGTATGTACATTGTGTCTGCTTTAGGGGAGTTAAGCAAAACAAAGCTATTTCCTTCATGTAAACAAATTATCCAGAAGAGTCACTAATAGTATCTGATGATCACAGCATGTGTTCCAGAAGGTGCTTGAGAGTGAAAATATGCTCTTAAAGAAAATTACCTTTTAACATGTCAGTGTGATTATTATCTCTTTCTTTAAATGTGGATATATATGCTAAAATTGAATACATATGTTTATTTCTAAATAATTCCCTCCTGATTTCCCCAGGTTTTTTACACAAAAAAACTTCAGAGATATCTTTGATTCTCTCCTGCCCACACTTCTTCCCACCAGCCAGCATCATTTCACTCTTTGTGTTTCTGTCTCAGCAATATGACTCACCTGAACCCTTTTTATTTTCTCACAATGACCCCCGTGGTTCAAACCTTCAATATGCTTTCGTTATTTTTCGTCTGAAAAGAGTTTCCTAATGCACAGCTATGCATTTACAAATTCAGACTAGTTTTCGTGATTGGACTGAAGGTGATGGGATAGCTCTACAATTTTTCTATGTTGTTTCATAAAAGAAAGAACAAGGAATTTCTATCCAAGATGGAATAAACAGTATAAAGTGAAATAAAATGTTCTGAATAGGGTGAATAGAATCAAATCATGTGAATAATGAAGAAGTCAAATATGACCCTGAGGGAATATAAAGAAAGGAAAATAAAAGTGAAAAATGTGGCCCTCTTCAATGAGTGACTTTCTTTTTAGATATATTAAAAAAATATATTGTACTGAATCCTCTGAAGCTGTATCCTATATCCGTGGAAAAATTAGAAGGATCTTAAGGAAAAAGTATGCTGGAAAACTTCACCAGCACACTAAGAAAGTGATACATAATGATGATAGTTGACTCTCGGCTGATGATTATTCATTTGATAACATATAAAGTTGACTTGGCCAGTGGGGAAGAGTGGTCTGTCTTGTAACAGACACCTGTATGATAACGAAAAGCAATCTTTGTCTCACCAAGCCTGCTAACTATAATGCACTACTTACCAACTGGGCATAATTAGCACCCTTAGAATATGTCTAGGCAGGAAACCAAGTAATAAAGGACCTGGCTATTTTTATGTGTTTTGAACTGAAATTTGTAGCTTCCACACGAAAAGAAGAGGGATCTAAAAATTGGCTTTAAAGATGCAATGGCAGAGACTGATCTTGGTCATCAAAATCCATTTCCTTTTCTTCTGGAATGTTCAGCTAGACTGCATTTATTATTCTCCCCAGAAACTTGATGTCACCAATATAATGGAGCAGGGTTAACTTCCTCCACCTCCACACCTGCTGTCAAAACTCTCCCACACGTGCCTTGCCATGCTCCTTCTCTTGTTGCTAGCTGCATGTCGACATCCAGAACAACCTTTGAAATAACGTGTATAAGGTGGCAGAGCATCTGTCAGTTAATTCCTGGAGGAGCCTTGAACTTCCTTGAACTACTCTGGACAATTTTACATGACTAAAAATTAAATAACCAATGTGCTTAAGCCATTACTCAGTTAGAGTTTTAACTGCTACACCAGCTAGCATAGTGGTAAATAAAATAGATAGAATTTAGAAGTATATCTGATATGTAACTAATATAGATGGTACAGAGAAGTGTATACCTACACACACAAAAAAAACCATTCTGGTTTATGAAGTTAAATGATTAATTTTGTTCTTATTTTGGCTAGTTCAAGAATATAGTTTGGAAGACAGGGACTAACGATGTATTTTTACAAGAGAATCATTAACATGAATAGGAGGGAGTTTGAGTGAAAGAAAATTTTCTAGCAATTTAAGAATTATTTTAGTAGTTAATAAAATATAGAAGAAGAACAAAAAAGGCAGAATAAATAATTCCTAGGAGAAATAATGAGTCATTAATTTAGTACATCTTTTATGATTTCGGAAGCTTATATACCAAAGAACAAGGTATAGTTAATATCTAGATGTGGTTATTATATAGGGAGGTAAATAAAACCTCACAGGTATTGTAATGATTTTATATGGTTGTATTTTAAGATGATAAATTTGGCAGAAATGAATCAAGGAGTGATTTTCTATTTGAAAAATATGTTATCTAGTGTTATGCTATTGTCTTGTTATTGATATTGGTTTGGGAAAAGAATCAAGAATGTACACATATGGATAAAGACATTGTTTTAGTAAGGATACCTAGCTGTTAAATCAAAAAGCCCACAAAGCCTAGTACTTAACAAAATAAAATTTATTAATTTTATTTCTCACTCACACAAATGCCAATCCAGGTCTAATGGCTTTGAAACTGGAAATGACTTGAGAAACAGAAACTTGCTCTAAGTTTTCCCTGAGTCAAGAAGAATGACAACCTCCCAGCAAGGTCAGTCTGGTGGTGGGGGGCTGGTAAGGAAAAGGTTATAAGCGTGTACCCCATTCCTTCTTTCTTCGTGAGAGACCTGGGGAGAAGGAGTTATTCTAGTCAAATCTTTTTACAATCAATCTAGTAAACAGAACTTCTAATAAATTCAAGAATGGTATTTACCAGTGAAAAAAATAACAGAGTTTTTTTTACATGAAATATTTTTATCAGGACATACTAGGTCTAGTTAGGTTATTTACTGTAAATAAACCTAGGGTTTATGGATTTATGGTCATAGGTGACTGGGAAATATGGGATAAGTTACATAAGCCATATTATTAATGTCATAAAACATGAAGATGTTCCTTAACATCTCAGCGATCATGGAGCCCACATTGCTCGGAAAAAATCGCAGTGACTGAACCTAAGCCAGAATGCATCTTAAAGCCAGAGGTAAAGAACCATACTGAGAAGCTATTTCTGATAGTTCTTGATGTCTCCAAGAGAAGACTGCTTCGTGTCTTATGATTGCTTATATCCTTTGATTCGCTAGTAAAATGAATGAATAATTTTTTATTGAGTAGGTTCTATGATTCTTGTGAGTTCAATTTGATAATTCAAAATTTCATGCCATCACAGTGATATAATGTGAACATGTAGGAGAAAATATGTAGAGCTAATAAATTTATAAATTACTTCCCTCTTCTTTGTGGGAAAAAAATGCCATATTCAAAAAAGTGGATCAAAATTGAGACCATTATATGTAAGTTTAGTCAGGAAATTGCAAAAGAGCATGTGGCTTCTCTACAAAAATTCTATTCTTTTTGTCTGGATATGTGTGCCAGTTGGGCTGCATTTGGCTATAAGTAGCATGGTATATCTAGATAGAATATTACTAATCACATTTGAGAAGAAATCAGAAAGTAGATATTTTGGATCTCCTTCAGAGTTCTCAATAAAGTGGATCCTTGCTAAGGATCCAGCTTCTCACATGTTTCGTATCTAAGTAACCCTCAGCAGGTGGCTTCACCGTCCTGGTCACGAGATGGTTTATTTCAGGCATCATATCTGAATGCTTCCTATGGAGGAAGTTGAAGAGGGAGAGAGGAAGAAGATGTAGTGAACAAAAAGGTATACAGAGATTGCTAGCAGAGTTTTGCTCATGTCTCATTAAATAGAACTTTGTCACATGATTACCACTAGAGGAAACAGTGTCTGAGACACCAATTAGTTTTAACTATGCATAGTGCCACATCAAATAAAATTATGGACAAGTTAGTAAGGAAGAAGTTTTAATTAGACTTTTAACTTCAGGATTCTTTTTGTGGGCACTACATTCAGGAATCTTTCTTATTTCTTTCAGGCAGTAATATTTCCTTCTTTCAACACAGAGTATTTTGTATGTGTACTAAAATGTTTTATGTCCCTTACAGTACTATACCTTTTAATACAATTTTGAAGTATCAAAATTTTATCATATTTTTGCCTCTTTGGATATTTTAGAAAATAAATTCTTATACCAAGCACAATATAAATTCAGTAAGTATTTGACAATTTTTTGAGGAAAAAAATTGAAAGAGAAGGAGAAACGAAAAACTGAAATTTAAAAACCATTTAAAAACATAGATTGTATTCAAAATTAAACTATGCCTATTACTTGTTATAACACACAGCCCATTGAGATGAATGTACGGTATAAAATCTGTTTATACTTTCTCATGAAAAAATCATATGATTAAAGGCAAATAATATGATTTTAATGGACTTATATACATACACATTGCTCTTTCTGATTTTGAGGAATGATGTCTCTATCTCTTTCTGTGTATAAATGTATACTTATACATGTATGAATATATATAAACACATCTCTATGTGCATAAATACATCTGTCTTTGTAAATATATGTATTTATATATGTATATAAAGACGTCTCTAGTGTATAAATACATCTCTATCTCTTTCTCTGTGTAGATATATACTTATATACATCTCTATGTGTACAAACACATTTCTCTCTGTGTTTAAATATATATTTATATATACACATACATACAGAACACAATATTTTAGTGCATAATTGGATTGTGTTTTATATTATATAACATTTCATATGATACATGTTGTGAGCTCGCTAATAAAAAATCATTTTCATTTTGATTTTAGTGTAGTCATTAGCAAAATGCCAGTGGAAGAGCTCAATGTCAAAAGGAACATTCGCAATTGTAATGATTGTAGTGGATGGAAAAGGGAGCCTTTGAAATTAAACTCATCAGACTTCACGTTTCTTTTTCCAGTTGCATGTTTTTCTGTGTCTGGGGTCTGAGATAAGTATAAATTAAGAAATCTGAAATGACACTAAGCTTGATGATTAACTGCTGGGATATAAAATAATCAGTATGCAAAAATCAACTGGGCTGAATGAAATATATTTTCAACCTTCAAGGGTATTGTTTTGTTGTCATAACCCTAGCAAAATGAAAATGTGCAATATAAAAAGGATTTGTACTGTATAATTAATGAAAACTTTGGGTACCAATGGAGAAATAAAATGATAGAACTCTTATGAAAGAATTGACCTAAAAATAGAGAGCCTCTCCATCTGGCCCTTAGGAGGAAGTTGAAGACAAATGTGAAATTGTGTATTATAACAGTGCCATTGGTAGGTTCCCCACTGGACATATTTTATTAGCATATTTTATTAGGTAAAATTTTATTTTTTCTTTTGCAGATTTTGACAACGTTATTGGAAAAGCCCTGACCAAGTCTTTGTGCCATGTCTCTCCCCCTCCCCCAACATATCAAAGCTGAAGAACCCGAGGCACAAGGAAACAGGGAGATTTTTGACAGATCCTCAATTTGGAGACAAGAGGCCATTAGTTCTATTCTGAAGTGAGCCTGTAGAATTTGGTGGAAGATAACACCTTGTAAAAAACATTGCCTTGGACACAAATGCAGAGGAGAGGGTACCTGCTTGATCTTTCCATTTGTACCCTAAGTAGATCTCAAATCTAGCCTTGGCTCCCTAGTACTGGAACTGAATATCTACCACTTTGGGTAGCGCCCCACAGTAACAAAGAGGAGTTTCACTTTGGGGGAGATTCCTGTAGTGATCTGGGGGCTACATGAACCACTAGTTGTGTATCCGTTAACACTTAAAATCTCCTATGATCTAAATAAGGAGCAACTTCCTATGTTTTGGGAAAGGAGTCAAGTCAAAATCTGGATTCTACATATAAAGTATTGTCCCAGGTTCCCTGGAAGGTATTGTTTACAATTGAGGGGGGGAGTGTCCTGCAAATGCACAGTTAACAATGCCTCCTCTTATTTGGCTAATAAGCTTTGGGTGCTCCCACATCAGTTTCAGTAATTAAGTCTGTTTCCTTGTCTTGCAAGGCATTTCCTAAGAGCAATTAGTCCAACCTGTCCTGTTGTCCTATACCACCAGCCTGGTGACATTCACTGAATGACTGAGTCAAGGCTAAGGCAGTGGGAAAGAGGAGACATCCAGAGGTTTTAGCACTGTGTTTTGCATGGGATGTAGAAGAACTGGGGCCATCCTTTGCTGTTTCAGATAGACCTTTTGTTAAATTAAGAACAAAGATGATCAAGTGATGGTCAGAGCTTGGGATTTAGCTAGGGACAGCAGTAAAATTTAAGACTTCTTGAACAGTTTTGGAAAGCTGCACCAGGACATTTTCCTTTCTTATAAAGTCTTCCCCAATAGGATCTGCAAGGGAAAAGGTTACTTATGTCCCACCCTTCCCTGAGCTTTCCAGGGTCTCAGAGGCTCCCTGCTCACATGTTGGGGTTGTTGCTCTTTCCTACCATGTGGATGTCAGTGTGACACATTTTAGTAGTAAATACTTCACCTTTCTTCTATGTGTTTCCAACTTGCAGCCAGATCTTTTGACCAAAAAATCAGGTGCTAGAAGGACTGGGGACATATTTATAAAACATAATCAAAATTTTATTCAGATATTCTTGGTCCTCTTTTGCCCAGGCTGCCATCTGGAGGGTGTATCTTTGGTAAAGAGTTTGACTACAATTTGTCTATGTGTGGTTATCATTTTACATCCTTAGGAATTATTGTTCATTTTCTGTCAATAACTTCGTCTTCCTTAAACTGGAAGGATCTGTACATTATTTCTTCAAATATTTTTTCTGCCCTTTTTCCTCTCCTCTCTCTTGTGACTTTATTTACATGGTGGTTGTACTTGGTAGTTTTCTATACATCTGAAATTGTTAATTTTTTTAAAACGAACTCTTTAAGGCATTGTTCAATTTTTTAATAAACATTTTTGGATTTCTTATTAAATAGCTTTATGGAGGTATAATTTCTATGCAAAATTTATAAAATGCACTTACTTTAGGAGTACTGTCTGATGCATTTTAATATTTGTATATAGTCGTGTAACTTCCACCTCAGTCAACATATATAATAGATCATCATGCTAGAGAGACTTCTCATGTCTCTGTACAGGTAACCCACCACAGCCATTCCTAAACAACCCAATTTGCTTTGTTCTTATGCAGCTTTTCTTCTCTACGAAGAGGAAAATCACTTGCTTGACTTCCCATTTCTCTCCTTTACCACTCACACACTTTTGTTACCAGTATCGCCTTTTCTGTCATATTTACCAGCGTAATCACTTACTTCCTTTAGAGTATCCTGAGAGCCCAGTTCTCTTCAGAAAATTTCCTTTGGTTATACGAAAGTAAAATATTCACAGTCATCTCTTATTTGATCCTTTTGGAGGTGAAATGATTATACAAGCTAACAAATATCATTTTATGAAAGCAAAATCACCTTTTCCCCAAACTCTGCATGTTTTGTGTTTATCTATAAATAAGCACGATTCTCTTGGTGAATTATTTCAATATTTCTGTAGAATTGGGCTCCCTAGAAAGGATGAGATCCGCTTGAATTGTCTATATGTGTCCCAGCACAAATGGTCCCTAATTTAATGATGGTTCAATTTAAGATTTTTCAATTTAACGATGGTACAAATGTGACAGGTTGTCACTGCTCTCATTGATTTACAATGGGGTTACATCAGGGAAACCCATCATAAATGGGTCAACTTATGATGGGTTTATCAGACATAACCCCTTGGTAAGTAGAGGAGCATCTATCTGTATGGAGTTTTGCAGATGACGGTTTTAGACATAAATACGGGGAGAGGTAGATTAAGATTATTGTGCTGGGTATGCTACACTAACATCACCCATTGAACACATAGGCTTTTGAGGGGGTGTGCTAAGGGGTTGGCCATATCATAGACATAACTTCTAGTCATTCCTATTGGTTGAAAATGAAAACTGATCTAATATAATAGTTTTTACTGCCTTTTTTTCAGATAGATTTCATGTGGACCTGGATTTACATTGGTGTACAAAAGATAGTTCTTAAAATATTTCATTATTTTTTTTCTGAGTCTTCCAATAAAATGCCATTCTAAAACAGTTGACATCTCTATGGTGTTTTTAAGTCATGCATTTAGATTTTCATTATTGTTTATTTTTTATTCTTTGCCTCTTCTTTGAGAGAATACATTTTTATTGTGTACTTGTTATATAAATTGTCTTTGTCTATGAAAGTGTAATCACTTGGAAATGAAAATTGGATTTAAAACATAAAGGCTAAAATCCCATAATGGTCAAGTTTATAATTAATAGTACTTTTGTATTATGGAGGAAAAAAATCTGTTTTCCATTTTATTTAAGTAATCTTTTCTTGTTTATGTCCTGGATTCTTCTTGTCAGATAGCCAGAATTAAAATAATTGATTCCATGAAAAGATCCAGCAGCGTAATGCTTAATAGTCCATATCTAAAAGGTCAGACACCAATTACTGTAATTTTGCATAAAACGAAATAAAAAAGCTGCCCCTTTCACTCCAAGTGAAAAATGTGAGGATAATCAGAATTCTCACAAGGATTTTTCAATCAATACATGCTTCAGTGAATGACTGCAGCACCAAAATTGAAAGAACGTTCTCTCCAGGCCTATAATTTTGGTCACACAAAATATAAATGATTTTAGAATGACTTCTTTTGTGTTTGAAAAGATTGATTTTGGTTGTCCATATTCCTCATGTTTTCTCTGACACTGTATTTTGGATGTTTCCGGCATTTCCCACATTCAGTCCCTTTTGTGAATGTTTGCACTCACTGGGTTGACTCTTTCCTAAAATGCTCGCAACTCTTTGCAACAAGGATAAGTTCTCTGTTTAGATTTTTTGGTCTTTAATGATAAAACCTAAAACTTTCAGGGGAATGTATTACTGCAACCTTGACAGTACCTTTAAACTCAAGGTATGGAAAACATCATTCACATTAAAATCTTTTTGAGTCTGCATAAATGCAATTAATTTTTCCCAGTAAAATATTCATTTTTTTAAATTTTAGAACCAACTACCCATAAGCTAGGTTAGAAAGTAAATATTTAAAGGGTAAATTTTTAGGTGAAGGATGAGAAGTTTCAAGAAACACATTATACACATTATACACATGACTAAGCAAGTATTAGCTGACAGCACTTTGTTGGGTGCTGAAGGCACTGAATCTGCCTCTTTCTCTCCTACTTGCCCGAACACTATTGTTGAAAATGCTAAAACAACAAAGTTGGGTTGGAGTAAGAAATTTATTTAATCTATGGAGTAAGAAGGTATGGAGTAAGAAAAAAATTTCTTAAGGTATGGCAAAGTGGCTTCATTGTGTTCACCCTGCTGACATTCTCTTTTTAAAATTCAATTTTCACTTAGGCTATGAATGACAAGGTGTAAATTGGTGGATAATGGCATTTTATTTAGAAAAAATAACTAATTAATTTTGCTAGAATTATAGATTTGTGCGGAATTATTTCAGATGGTCAAAAAGAAAAAGAAGTTACCCTACACAGAAATCAAGTTGTCTAAAGGGTTGGTTCCTTCTGGAGGCTCTGAGGAAGAATTAGGTTTTTACTTCTTCCCAGTTTCTGGTGGTTGCCTGCAATCCTTGGCATTGTAGGACTTGTAGTTGCATCACCCCATTCCCTGCCTTCTTTGTCACATATGGCTATCTTCACTGTGTGCCTGTGTCTCTGAGTGTTCGTATTGTCTTCTTATAAGGACACCAGTTACTGGACTTAGACCCCACCCTGATCTGCATGATCTAAACTTAACCTGATTAAATCTTCAAAAAGTCTATTTCCAAAAGTCATGTTAACAGGTTCTGATTGGATATGAATATTGGGGGGACAAAATTTAATCCAATAGACCACAATAAAAATTAGAAGTATAGCTACAAAAATCTCATGTGCCCTAGGTGATCCTGCCAGTAAGTGGGACAGATGAGATTTAAACTTAGTTCTGTTTGGTTCCACACATAGTTTTTGGCTGCTTTCACCTTGATAATTGGATACACATTCTAAACTTCATGGAGAGCTCAATGTTATTCAAAGCTCTTTATTTCCAGTACCGAAACCCCAACCCAGACACACACACACACACACACACACACATACCATCTTTAATCTAATTTCAAGACAAACTATTCCAATATGGGTCCAGGACATGAAAATAATATGTTTGACATTTTCAAAGCATAGGAACAGAATATAAAGTATCTGCTTTGTCAGACTGTATCTGGGATTGAAGTTTACAAGGACATACTTTCCTTTTCTCTCTTCTTTTAATTGAATTTTATGTGGTATGATTCAGAGGGCTAATCCCACAATGAGACCTTACAGAAATGGTTCTCTAAGTCTGGTCCCTGAACCAGAAATATCAGCATATCCTTGGACCTTACTGGAAATGCAAATTATCATGCCCAGCAATCTGTGTTTTAATAAGCCTCCCAGGTGATTAATGTTTGAGACACTAAAGTTTGAGAACTACTGCTCTAGAAAGGATTAGAGTTTCCTCTTCTTGGGCAAGAAAAGTTAAAAGAGCAAGACAAGTCCTTGGTGTCTCACCAGGCTCAATTATATTCACCAGGGTCAGAGACTAGAAATATATTTGTTTTTGAGGCTTAGCCAATAATATTAAAGTTCATGTTCTTGCTTTGTTTCTTTTGCACATATTCTGCAACACCTTGTTTATGTTGTGATGTTACTTTAGGGAGCAGTTAGGTTGTGAGATCACAAAGAACTTTATGTATTATATCCAACACACACCTTAATTTCAGTTCCTACCTCATAGTGTAGATACTTGGGTACGTGTCTTATCTATTTTGTATGGGTATGAACTTTTTTTAGAACAGGGATAATATATTATTACGTTTCTATCCTTCTACAATGCTTACAAATAATACACTCTTCTTGTACATAGTAGCCACTCACTACATTTTTTGGGGGGTAGAGAATTAAATTAAACACATAATCTTAGGAAAAAAAATTCCACAAAAGCAGTTTTTGTGCCCATGTATTTAATCATATTGTCATTTCACAGTATTTATCTGTACATTTCAAAGCTAATGCCTTTCATGGAAATAAAATAGAATTATCCACTAAGCCCTTTTCCATAGTAGGGAAAAAAACCTTTTAGAGCAGCATAAATCAAAATGTCCTTTTGAATAGAAAGTGCAGTGACAGTAATAATTGAAGTTTCTAGAAGCAATGTAGCCATAATGAGCTCCTGCCACAGCTGTCATATACTTACTTATTAAGCACAGAGGAACTGTTTGCTACTATGGATAAAAAGAGCTAGACTCTTTGATCATTTGCTTAACTCCACTTTAGATAAAGTCTTTAGAAAATAAGCTTCCATTAACGAGAATTTCTTAAAAACCACTTAATGGGTCCCCGCCTCCTATTTAATGTTCAAGATGTCAATGAATATGCTTCTTTAGCAATCTCTCTTGCTAGTTCATTTCTACCTCTTGCAGAATATATTTCTTCTCAACCTCAGAAAAAAAAGATACAGTATTCCTCCTCCATCATACAACTTAAAATTATTCTTTATTTCTCTAAACTAAAATATATATACATGTTTCTAATTTCATTATATTTTTGTTGATCTAATTTTATCCTTTACAAATAGAAATTCTTTCAGGAGCTAGGTATTGCCTTTGCATAGATCTTAGTGTATTGTGGAATTTATCTAGTGTGTAATATCCAAAAATGTAGAATTTAGAATTTTGTTGCATTTATCATTGATTACCAGACTAGAAGACAGACACTCAAAAATATTTTTAAATTAAATAAATTAATTTTACTAGAGGTGAACTACAGTTAGAAATAACCTGTCAAAGGGATAAAATATTCTAGAAATATTGTGTGGTGGGGAGGAGGCTAGCAATGTCTTAGAACCTGACTGAGACTGAATATCAAACACCCGCTGTGTGGAGAGAAAGCTACCCAGTGATTTTACAGAGTGTCCCTAAATAGGTGGGTATGGTTGAAGTTATGTCAATAATACAAATCTAGTCACTTTTGGGTTAATCATTTGAGTATTGTATAGAATTATGGAATTTTAAAAAAACCATTATAAAGCAATAATTGGTAATGTCAGTATATGGTTATAAAAACAACAACCCATTTGCTACTACCTTTCTAAAGAGTAAATTTTGTCCCTAAAAGCAGAGTAAGCAATTTAGGATGAAAGTTCATCCGTAATTTATACTTAGTTAAAGTTTTCTCACTATTAAAATAGTCATCCCATTCTTCAGGCCATATATACAGTTTATCTACAGGTGAAGTATAATCATGTTAAAGAAGTAAAAACAACTTCTTAGCATAAGAAGATGCTTTTCCTCTGATACGTCTACTAACTATGGATTCAGTTGGAGTTAAGAATTGCCAAATTAAAAGGATCTCATGCCTATAAATTAGTCTGTTCGACTTTCCTTTGCTTTTCCTCAGTCCAACTAAGCCAATGATTCTGTTCACATTCCTTCTCACCTCATTTTCTACTCTACAAGTAAATCACCAAAAGAGCTTTTCCAGATCAACAGTTCCTAACAGGAAGTGCAGACAATTGTCCAGAGCAATGATTTACTCTCCACTTTTCTTCTTTTTCAGATGATCTGTTATCACTCATTTTCTTTTTTTACCCAATCTTATCTTAAATTTTGTTAACCTTTAACTCATAAAAATTGTTTTCAAACTCCATCCTTCTTTTTCTTACTTCACAAAATTATTTTCTTTTCTCTTTCTTTTTTTCATTCTACGTACGGGTCCAAATTCACCAAATTATGACTAAGTATAAGACATATGCTAGGGATATATCTGAATTGACAAAATCAAAGTATATATTTTGAAGAGAAACTAGATTTAATAAAGAACCATTACCATCAGTCAGTCAATAAATTCTTTTATGGATCACAGAACTCTTTTTGAAAATCAGCCTTTTTATTTACTCCCTTATAATCTAAAAAACTTTGACTTTCCTTGAGCTACAATTTGTAATATTAAAAGATACCTAATTCTCAGTATTTTAAATTATTTGCATTTTTATTATAACAGTTTTTAAATTATTTTTCACTAAAAAAGCATTTATTTCAAATTTAATACATATCCTAGAATAGAAGAAGTTTTATGAAACAAAATTAATACAAGTGGAAAATATTATGGTGATTTAATTTGGGAAGCAGACCATTCTTTACTATACTGCTGTCCTAGAAAAACAATCCCAGTTTAGGCAAAGGAATTACAAATGGGATATAAGAACATCAGCAAATGTTTACTGTTTGAGAAGTATTTGCTGATTCAGAATTGCTACTTAGAAACCTTCTCCTGCAATAGATATTGTTATTTTATTTATTTAGTTGAGACAGAGTCTCGCTCTGTTGCCCCAGGTAGAGTGCAGTGGCATCATCGCAGCTCATTGCAGCCTCACACTCCGGGGCTCAAGTGATACTCCTGCCTCAGCCTCTTGAGTAGCTGGGACTATAGGTGTGTGACAGCTGGCTAATTTTTCTATTTTAAGTAGAGACAGAGTCTCGCTCTTGCTCACGCTGGTCTAAAACTCCTGAGCTCAAGCGATTCTCCTGCCTTGGCCTCCCAGAGTGCTAGGATTACAGGCGTGAGCCACCACACCTGGCCTGTTATTCTTATTTATGTGGTTTCCTAAGGTATATTTATAAGAAGTTTAGGAAGGAGAAAAGAGAAGAGTGAAAATTGTAGTCTTGGCATAAAACTGAGCTACCTACTGAATTTAGAGTAGGTAGTGGATCCCAACATTTACTATGCATCAGAATCACCAACAGGTTTGCTCATACACAGATTTCTGAGCCCCACCCCCAGAGCTTAGGATATATGAGAATTTGTGTTGCTAACAAGTTGCCAGATGATACTAATGCTAATGATCAGGGACTACACTTTGAGAACCATCAGAGTAGGATTTGAACTCTTCCTAGTCCTAAACAGACCATTGAGACCTGGATAATAAAATTCAAGTGAATTGCATTTATTCTGAAGACCCACAAACTAGTTTAGCTGCTACTACTCTGCAACCCTTGTCATGATGTCACTGGAAGAGTTTATATGTATTATGTGGAAATTTGTTTCTACATATCAAATATGTATATCCAAGATTCAATAGACACATAATGTGTTTTCATAAGGAAATTCCAATCTTCAAGATTTCCACTTTATTAGAATGATGTACATTTGCACTACTCTAGTGGTAAATATTTTTCTCTGGATTTTTGTTTTTTGTTTTTTTTTTCAAAGTATTATGGGGGTACAGAACTTTGACAAATGAATTGATTGTGAACAGCTGCGCTCTCAGGCCAGGATCCTGGGTGGGGAACCTCCCAGCCCACAGCACATTTGTGGGGGAGCTCAGCAAAATTGAGCTCCTGCCTTCCTGCAGACGCTGGAGGGAGACTGTGGAGCAGGGGAGGGAGAAGAAGAGTGAAACCCACTCCTGACAGCCAGATTGTAAATCTCAGAGGTTCCCACCCCCACAAGCTACTTTTTGGTTGGGTGGGACCAACTTCAGCCCCTCCCTGGCATCTTTACCCAGAAACTGGGAGCAGACCTTGGACCCTTGCCAAAATAGCTACTTTGCCAACTTTTGTGAAGCTTGAGGACAGGCTTACCCAACCCAGCCCTGCCCAGCCACACTCCCCCACCCACTTCTACTGGGGTGGAGAATAGGGACTCACCTGGAAGTTCTAGGGCCCCACCTACCACCTGGGGCATTTGAGTGCTTCTCCTGGGGGACTAGAGCCAGTCACAAGACCCAAGAACAACACTGCAGCTTGTTCCTTCCAGTAAGCACCACCTATTGCAGGGAGGTCAATTTGCATGCCCTTTACAGCATTTACTGAGTGATATAGGGTGTGGTTGATCCTCACCCACAAGCACCACCTTGAGACCACTGTCTCAGAGATTAAACTGGGCATGCCATTACAACTCACACTGTTAAGAAGACCACAGGGCCAGGGAAAGAGAAAGGATTTCAAAGACCCCCATTCTCCCTCATCAAACAGAGTCAGGGAATCTGCCCGCTCACATAGCTCACCACTCACACAGCCTACAAACAATGCAACTGAGAAAACCACCACACCAAGGATATCTATAACCAAGGCATCCATCCAATCGATCACCATCAAAGCACCCACAAGCAAAGCCAAAGGTTCTTACCTAACATATGCTATAAACACACCCATAGCAGTGAGGGAAGGGGAGAGAGCCCTACCTAAACAAAAAGAATATCCAAAAAGAAGCAGCAACAACTGCTCCGGATGAGAAGAAATCAGTGAAAGAACTCCAGAAGTATGAAAAATCAGAGCAAAAGGACACCCCCAAAAGGAAGCACCAGCTCTCTAGCAATGGATACCAACCAAAATGAAAATATTGAAATGACAGATAAGTAATTTCAAATATGGATTATAAAGAAGCTCAATGAATTCCAAGAGAAAATGGAAAATCAACTCAAAGAAATCAGAAAAACAATTCAGAAAATGAATGAAAAATTCACTAAAAAGATCGACATATTAAAAAAAATCCAGACAAAACTTCTGGAAATGAAAAATTCATTTAAAGAAATACAAAACATAGTGGAAAGTTTTAAGAACAGACTGGACCAGGCAGAAGAAAGAATCTCAGAACTTGAAGACAACTCTTTCGAATTAACTCAGTCAAAAATGAAGAACAGAAAATTAAGAGGAATGAACAAAGCCTACAAGAAATATGGGATTATGTAAAATGGCCAAATATAAGAACATAGGCATCCCTGAGGGTGAAGAAGAAAATACACAAGTGCTAGAAAACATATTTGAGGGAATAATTGAGGAAAACTTCCCTGGTCTTGCTGGAGATTTAGACATCCAGGTATAAGAAGCTCAAGGAACATCTGGGATATTCATCACAAAGGGGCAACCACCAAAACACAGTCATCAGACTGGCCAAAGTCAACATGAGGGAGGAACTCATGCGAGCCATAAGGTGAAAACATCAAGTAACTTACAAAGGAAAAACCATTAGGCTAACTGCAGACTTCTCAATAGAGACCTTACAAGCCAGAAGGGGTTGGGGCGTGATCTTCAGTCTCCTTAAACAGAACAACTGCCAGCCTAGGATTTTGGGTTTTTAACCTGTGATTAGAAGACATTTGAAAAAAAAATCTTGGTTTTTACCCAAGTATAAATACACTATTGGAAAATAGAGAGCAAAAGGAGGGATTCTTATGGCTTAAGTTTTCCGTATGTGTCCATTATAACTTCATCATCTTCATCAAAGAAAGATGTGTGGAAACAGGTTGTAGTAGGTTTTAGTAGATGTCTAATTATAGCAGCAATTTGAGAAGTCAGACTGTCTTCTTCTACCTAGAGATGTTCAATGAAGATTTTGTCAAGATGACACCAATCTCAGTGACCAGATTAAAAAAAAAAAGAACAAAACAAAACAAAAATTGCACCTTCTCCACTCCTCCATGCAGGACGCAAAGGGATGATAGAAGAATAGGGACATTTCTGGAACATTTCCGCATCCATATTCCTTCATGGGTTACCTGCTCCTTTCTCTGTGGTCCTTCTTTCATTATTCTGTCTTAACATACTCTTTCCTCTTCCTCACATTTCTCTTATTCCCTTATTTATCTTGAACTTTTCTTTCAAGACTCAGCCTACTATAACTTTCTCAGGGAATCATCTCTAACCTTCAACAAAGGTGAGTTCTCCTTTTTATTCTCCAGTAGTACACTACGTACCTCCTTCACAACATTTGCACTCTGATGTTATTTAATTAGCTATTTGTTTAACATTTCATCTTTCTAGTTAGGTTATAAACTCTGTGAGGGAAGACTGCTTGGGTCAGTACTATGTCCTTTTATTTCATAAAACAGATACTGTGTTAGTATGTGCTCAGTGTAGAGTCGGTATTAAATACGTATCTTGATAGATTGACTAAAAGTGAGTTTGCCACTAAGCATGCAATTGTTATTAGATGTAATCATCTTAGACTGTATTTTATAAAAAGGAATACTTTACCATGAAATAAATTAGATCAGACAAGTAGTTCATTCTTCAAAGGTTCAATAACAGTGCTATGGAATGGCTCATTTAATAGCGGTTTGTGTCCTAAGTTAACTAGAAAATACATTCTACGTTTGGAGAATATATTCTACATAGTAATGTTTTCAGGCCAAAAGAGACCAGTGTATGAACAAGCTATGGTGTTAGAAAAGTTTGGATTTGAATTGTAGCTTTTCCAGTTAACTAAATTAGGCAAGTTATTTGAGTTTTATAAGCTTTGATTTTCTCACATGTAATGTGGGGTTATGTTTTCAACTTTGCCAAATTGTGAATCTTAGGAAAATTCCATGAAAAAATTTGTATCATATCATTAATAATTGTTACTTATTTTATGCATACTAGTTCAAATGATGAGTTGAACAAAACCAAGTCATCAACCAAAAAAACATTTTTATTTTATTTCTTAATTAATTTAGCAAAAAATATTTATCTATTTCTTTCTATATGACAAACAGTAAGTGTTCAGTTTGCCTAATAATTGCCTCTGGCTTTTAGGATATATAATCCCTTTTCACTTAAAATTTACATGTGTCATGAAATGATTCCTTCCAACTTCAGTTTTAGTAATAGTATTTTCATTGTCTTTAAAGAATCATTAAATGACATTGTGAAACTATATTACCTAAAATGAATAAAGTAAATCATTTTATCATGCAAAGCTATGATGTGACTCCCTTGAATCAATACGTTGATATTTAATTACATGGTTTTAAGAAAGAATTAATGTAAGAACTGCAGCAAATACATTGTAGAAGAAAGTCATATTTTGCTCTTAAAAGGGCTTCATCATTTTTATTAGCCTTCTGTATATAAAATGACTGTTCCCATTCTTGGTTCAGGTGGTGTATTGAATGAATACATCTTTTTTTTTTCTCTCCAGAAACCCTAGTAAATATTACTTTTGTTTTTCTTTTTATTGTTGCCACTTTAAAGGGTGAATTTTCCCAAGGCAGGGAAGTAAGAGACAAAACAATAGCAACTGAGTTTTGGAAATAGGGTAAAAGATGAATAGCTGGTAATTCACCTGGCTGAATACTAAACATACAGGGAAAAAAGGTGGAAAGCCAAGAACCGCATATTTACATGAAGAAAACTCAAAAGTGACAGGAACTGGTGGCCACTATTACCTTGCAAAATGGAGGTAAAGAGATGTGACTCAAATAAAGAGTACCAGGGGCAAGTCATCCGGGCAGTAAGAGCCCCACGTCCCCAGCCTTATCCCAAACTTATGGAGGATCACTCTAACTACTGCTCTAGAAATTTGGAGAGTTATTCACAAAAAAGAGAGTTATTCACAAAAGAACTCTCTCTGAACTGAGAGATCCCAGTCATGATTGGACATCTGTGTGTCTAAACAAAAATAATGAGATTAAGAATCACATAATCTTTTAATCCCAAGACCCCTGTCCACCGTTCTGTTCATGTCATGTCCGGAATGCCAGTGGTATCTCCAGAAGATACCAACATTAGAAATTCCCCAAGAGATAGCCTAAGTTATGTCTGAGATATCTGTTTGACCTCCATGCAGAAATACAAAGTAGGAATTGGATATTCTAGTCTGGGGATCAGAGATAAAACCAGGAGGAAAATAACAATTTAGGAGTTGTTTGTGTAGATGGGAAACAGTAAGAGAAAATAATGCAGAGTGTCCAGAAAACATGGCCTGTTGGATATCAAGATAAAAAAACATTAAAAAGGAAAAAGTGATCCACTGTGTCACCCACTGCTGTAACGTTAAGTAGATAAGGATAGGTGTTGACCTTTGGTTCTCAAGATAAGAAAGCTATTCGTGCCTTTAGGAGAGACAGGCGATAGTTTGGAAACAGTGGACAAAAACAATTTAGAGAGAAGTTTTCTTGTGAAGGGGAACGAGGCAATGTAGTGGTTGCTGGAAAAATAAGTGGAGATTGAGGTTATTGCTGTTGTTACTACCATCATTACTATTTAGAGAGGCATAACAGGATGCTTGTTGGCTTGGCAAAAATATATATTAAAAATGAAGGAGAGATGGAAGATAATTGCTAAGAATTATCTTGACTATGTGAGAAAAAATTCAAAATATATAAATGAAGGGGCTAATTTTCACTAGAGTTATTATGCAATTTATTCATAGTAATAGAAAAAAAGGCAAATATAAAGGTACCAATACTGGGTCTAATTTTTGACATCGAGAGTTTATGAAATATTCTTCAATCCTCCTATTTTTGTGTGTTAGGGCTATTTGAAAAAGATTTTGGTAGTTGGGATTATAGTTGTTTTGATGTTAATGGTAATAACAAGATACAAGGCACAGTCATGGAAGTGGCAGTTAAGGAGGACGAATGCCAGATAACTTAGCTTCCAGGATTTGGAGGGATCACACAGGTGCGTATTGAAATAATCAAGAATTTAAAAGTTGTGTTGGAGTGAAGCATAATGAGCAACGATATAAGATTCGAAGGAATAAGGAAGAGTAAATCAAGGTCAGTGACACCAGCATCAAGAAGGGATCATATCATGACACGAGTCAAAGCTGAGGGAAGAGAGAGGGAGAGTGCTCTAGAGAAAGCAGTGCAGAACAAAGACATCACATCCTTCATTTTGAAGTGAAGGTGCATGGAGTGCGGGAGAAAAACACACGCACACTTGAGAAGGCTGCTGGAAACGCAGCATCCCCAGGGGAGATTCAAGTTTCAACTGGAGCAAGAAGGCAGGGGCCATTCAGAGAAGCTGCTCAGGATGAAAACACGGATTGACTTCTCAGTAGTTGCTCACACTTACACATTATAGAATAATTTCTTAACTTATATGCATATTTGGAGAAAATGAAATGTCTGAATAATTTCAAGGAAAATAAAATTCTGTAGTTTCAAGATATGCATTATAAATATATAGATATTCAAGAATACTTTGAAGGCAGAGGAATTTGCTTCTATAGAAATATATATTATACAGTGTATATTATATATTTTACACTTCTTCTCATTTTACATGTATATGCAACATCCTTAGCACATCATAGACTCTAAACACTTTTATACGCATTTGTATCTGATGTGGCAAAACACCTATTGTATTTAATCAGTAACTCATCTATTAGAAAATTTTATGTTGTTGAGGAAGTATACAGTCTCACATTCCTCAATATAATTTAAAACAAATTTACTCTGAGGCATTTCTGCCTTTATCGTTCTAAGTTCAATAACTCCCTTTTTCATTATTCCTCATTATGTTTAAAATTTGTTGTGAGGTGATTCAAAGTATAAGAGCCTACAGCTATGTTTAAATGAGAGCAATAGTTTCATAGAAAGAGTACTTTCTTCCACTCACATTGCCAAGTCTAAGTAACTACTGCAGTTATCAAACTGTTGTTGTTTGTAATAATCAATATGATGTGATGTTTAATAGTGCTTTCATCAGGGCTAAACCTACAGCATAAAAAGAATACTCACATGCTATCACACGTGATTGTGTTCTTTAAAATACTAATCAAGAACAGAACAATCCTTGGCAATTTAAAACTCTTGGGAATGAGTTCGATTTCTGTGAAATAGCTAAACAGAATACTATTTCCTAGATTCCAGCACACACTTGACAAGAAATGGAATCATAATCAATAGCATAAAATATCCCTCTTAAACTGTTGATGCATCTTGGAACTAATATTTCTTTCTAACTACAAGCATCTGGTTGTCAAATTAAGAGATTGCTTTCTCTGTGTTTTTACTCTTTATCTACAGACCAATATTTTACTAATCTTATTTTAATGAACAAGGAGAATTGTTCTAGTTCTACTCTAATCACTTTATAGATTAAAAAATAGACGTTCTACATTGGATAAATAAATCAGTAACAGAAGTTGAGATGAGTATAACTTGAAAGATATTAAATTGAATCTAAAATTGCAATTTCTATCTTATAGTGTGCCTGTTTCCAAAACTTAATATATAAAATATATGTAAATATCTACATTAGTTAAATTTGTGCTAAAATGAAAAGGAAAATTCATATGCATATTTTAATGTCCTAGAGAAAAAATAAGTTGTATAATATAGAAAATAAGAAATAATATGTTAAAGAGTAAAGATATTTCTTCATTCCTACCAAATTTCTAGTTTTCTTATGACCTACTTTTTATATAACTGGCAAAGTCTAGGCTTTTTCCTAACGGGTGTGATTATACAATTATTACTGGTCTATAAATGTCCCAGAGCAGTCTGCTGAGGTTACTTAAATTCCCCATTGCCGGAATAATGTTGGTTAAAACTCTACCTCCAGAGAATCTCTAGCAAATGTTAAGTGTTTTATTCAAGTTTGCCAAGACCATTATATCATTTGCTAACATATTTGTGTGGCTTATATGAGTATTATTCAAACTTTAATTTTTTAATAAGTAGAACCTTATTAAATATCCAAAGAATGTTTAAAAAACAGAATCTTTGAAAAATAAAAATTTACATAACCAATGGAACCAGGGATACAAAAATTTAATTAAGGGAAGAGACCATGAGTCATATAAATTTTTTTTCTCTTATCTGACAGCATCCCAGAGGCACTTTAACCAAATCCTAAAGAGGGTTGAAATAAGATTTGAAAACTACTAGTTTAGATATTGGGATTAGATTGCTATCACTTAGACTAGAACAGACTGTTTTCATAGAACAATGTGCAAATGGACTGTCTGGAGATATTAAAGGTATAAAAGTATATCGATTTAGGCTATTGTTAGAAGGGACACCTAAGGGTGTTGGTATATAGGTAGCCCTAATAAACAAATGCTCCCAGGACATTTGGAAGAAACATATTCGCAGTCGGTAAGACCTTGAAACAGCTGACTGCTCTTGCAGCCAACCCCTCCTCTTCCTGTCCGCTCCCACCTCAACTTCACATAGGCAGCACATTCTAAATGGAGCACTGATCAAATCCAAAAGGTGTCACTAAACAGTACTCAGAAGATAAGCATCAAAAGATAAGCCACATAATCTTGAGTTTACAGTAAGACTGGATAAAACTACCTTTAACAAAGGGGAAAAAATTCACAGAAGACATGCAATATGGAAACTATGTATAGTGTGTATGATTTACATAAAATGTTCGGTAGTAATAAATAACACATTTTTAAATTTTTTCTTAAATCAGAAAATTGATTTGACCTCCAGCCATTCACATTTGCATATCTAGATGGAAGGACATTTAATATCAGTTTTTATAAAGGCAAGGCTCAACCAGCCCCAGTACAGGCACATTCTAAAAACCAATTCTTAAAGGAAGCCAGGAATCCATTAAATGAATTTAGTCCTTGGCCTACAGAGACTGTTGTCTTCATAGTTACTCTTTTAGCATCAAGATGCTACTGTGGAACAACTGTGCTGTCTATGTCTACACAAGACAAGCCTAGGGAACTTAAGTAACCCACATGGTGGTCCATCCACTTAATGCAACTATTTCACAGAAGTCCCACAAACATCTTTTCTGTGAATGCACTGATCTGAATTCCATGGTGCGCAAAGTACATCCTCTGATATTACTTCTCCAATGTCAGCATGCAAACTAACCACCTGAGGGCTTGTTAACGCACAGATTCCTGGGTCCCATCCTCAAAGATTCAGACTCAGTAAGATGAGGCAGGACCTGAGAATTTGCATTTCTAAGAATCTCCAGATAATGCTGATGCTCCTGGTGTGTGGACCACATTTTGGGTACCCATGGTAGAGGAATCTCTGGCAACCCTCCTTCTAGGATGATAAATGAAAGCAGGACAGGGTTTTCTGCAGGGTATGAAAACAGTTTCTTTGGTCTCTTCTCAAGTGAAGTAGCACAATTCTACCACAGTGCGCTACATCAGTGACTCTGGACACCAAGAACTCACCATCGTCTCCTGGCATTTTGGATATCGCCCCCCTATTTCCTCAACTTAATCTTCCTAGATGGGTCTGAAACACAAAAGTTCTTTACCTGTTAATGGATAAAGAGTTTTAAGGAGCTTCAGAAATAAGTCATTAGGTTTTGGTTTCTGAAATGAGGGTAGGGAAAGAATATGGTAACACTACTTAAATGTTTCTGGATACATCAAACTGTGGGATGTAGAAAATACAGAATTAGAGGAGTCAGAAAATTTAAAAAAACGAAGTGCAAGAAAAAGAATTGCCTTTGAAGTAAAACTTTATACAAAAATAATCTAAAATAGAGAGCATTGAAGAGATGGAATGAGAACAGGGCAAGAGTAAGATCATTTCATAAATGTAATTCACTTAATAAAATGTGATTTGTAGGATCAACGATTTCCAAAAAAATTGGATCAGTATATAGAAAAAAAAATCATGAAAAAATACAAGGATGGAAAAGGATAAAGAAATAAAAGTGATAAAGGAATTAAATGTAGGTTAAACAAACATTATGTATAACAATTATTCCTATAGATAACACAATGAAAATTCATCACGAACTAAGGACAGTTACTTTGTTTACAGAAAAAGATAATAAAAATTATGAACACAGAGCCATATTATTCACTCTCCCAATAAAAACTGATTGAGTGCCTAATATCCAAAAGAATATAAACTCCTAAAAATAAAAGACTATCACACAGGCATCTAGACAGAAAAAATATAATCCCTGAAGCTGTGGGGAAAAAATAAGACTAATCCTAGTTCTCACACTAGATGCCAGAATATAATGGAAAATCTTTTAAGAGTTTTAAAGGCAAATGGATATGTTTAAAATTCTCTATTTATCCAGGATATCATCCAAGTTAAAAGGAGCAGGAAGATGTCTATATACATGCAAGCACTGGAGAATTACAGCATTCACTAATTGAAAAAGTTACTCAAATCTATGGGCCAGGAAACACTTGAGTTGAAAGGAAAACTAATACGTGAGTTATTCATGAAAGAGCTGGCTTCTCTTTCAAGCAATATTTTCTTTAAGTAATTGTGACAATTATATTACAAATTGAGGCCTAAAATCTATTAAGTTAATGATAGGGAGTATGTGTTTTGAAAATTATACTATCGCTAACAAGTAATAACAAGCAAAATGCACTAAAGATTACAAAGCAGTGTTCACACTTAAACAACCGTATTTATTCCTATGAAACTCCATACAAGAAACAGAAGAAAAGCAGTTGCACTTTATCCTTGGAGTCCATGAGGTATTATTTAAGTAAATTATTGTTTTGACCCACTCCAGTCAATTCCAAGTTCTTAATTAAAACCGTAAAGGTTCTAATCAAGACACATGAACATCAGGCTTTGGAGGTCTCCGTAAATAACATCTAATTTCTGTGTTTTTTTCCTTTCAATTTTGAATCTAGCCATAGATTATAAAAACGGCCACTGTTATCCCCCTTCTTATGCCATGCCTTGTAACGTTGTAGTTCTTCCTATCAGTGAACAGAATCTATTTCCTCATTCCTTGCCTCTGGACAGGCCTTGTGACTTGCTTTAGACAAATGGAACTCATCAGAAGTGACCACATGGCAATTCCAAGCATAGGCTTCAAGAGGCCTTAAATATTCTGCTTGCTTTCTTGGAAACTTCAGAGCCACTATGTGAACCAGCCCCAGCCATTTCTGCTAGAAGATAAGATACCATATAGAGGAGCAGCAAACTGCCCCAGAGGGGCCATCTTAGGCCAACCAATCCCAAGTGACAGGAAGTTGGCCTTAGACACGTGTGTCAGCCCAGCTGAGGTCAGCCAAACCTAGTACAGATCAGAAAAACCAGCTAGCAATGCCGTGCCCAGATTTACAACCCACAAAAATGTGAACTAACTAAATGATTGTTGTTTTGATCCACTAGATTTTGAGATGTCCACACAACTGACAGGTGATTCAGTGCCATCTGGCTACTTGCTGGGTTCAGAAATGACAGTCATGTCCGTATCCTCACCATGGCCACGTATATGCTATGCTCACTCTTTTTAACGGGCCTTTGCTCGTGGGATTCTCTTTTTCACACACAACTGCATTATCCTTTCATTATGCCTTCTTCATCCAATTTCTTCTTCTTCTAGGTAAACATTCTGTGACGGTTGCCTATGATCCTGAAACTTATGAGGTTTTGTGCAGAAATACAAAGCAGGAAAAGAAGCAAATAAGAAAAAAAGGAAGGGTGGTTGGATAAGAAATTTTCCAACAGAGAAAAACAATACCTAAGATGTCCCAGCAGATGGAAGAGAAGCCACTGGCTGCAGCAGAATGAGCCGGAGTCCAGTGATTCGAGTTCAGAAAGTTGGGTAGAGCCTTGTGAGCCATAGTTAAGTTTTTTGTATTTGTCCTTTAATTACACTGGGTAGCAATTAGAAGATTTTAGGTATGGAATTGGCATGATCTGATTTATATTTCAAGCACATTAATGTGGTGGTTATTATATGTTGGGGGCATTTTAAGTTGAAATAGAGGAAAAGCTAAGTCTATTCCAGTAGTTCAAGGGAAAGAAGTTGATGACTTGCATCAAAATTTTGTCAATGACTATAAAATAACATTAAAATATATTTGGAGATAGAGTTGGCAAGATGTTGATGGATTGGATTTGTGGAATAAGGGAAAAAGAAAAGAATGAATTCAGGTTTTGAGTTTAAGCAAGTGGGTAGAGGCTACTTATTATTCATTCTTTAAAGAACAGATTTGGGGAACAGTTAGCATAGTCACAAAAAATACTCAAAATAACAATTGGCCATGAAAATGACATGTTTGCAATGTGTTCCATGCTGGGCCAGGTTCATATTGCAGTTGTTTGGGGTAACTCATCTATTAAACATTTTTACTATGGAAATGGCTCCATGGATAATACAAAGCTGCCTGATAGATAATTTCTGCTCAGGTCATTAAGGGATAACTATATTTCCTGTTGAAATATAATTAATTCAACACATTTATCAAGCACCTATTACGGACTAGGCAATATGCTCTATGACTGTAAGTGTTAGAAAAACAAATCTCATGTCTTATTTATTCACTAACCCTAGCACAGTGCCTTGAAGGAAAATAGTTGATTATTGATTATCTATGATTGAAGGAAGAAAAAAATGAATGAAAAACGGATAGATAAAAAGGTAGGAAATTTGAATGTTTATCTTCTATAACTGAAAGAATTACGTGTTTCTCATATTGTGGTTGTTTTTACTTGCGAGAAATTGCAGAATGTCTATTCAATATCAGTAAATTTGTTTTCTTCAAAAGGTTTATGGTGATACTTTAAAACCAATAATACAAATTGATTTGGACTCAGGATAAGTTTTCTGTTGCCTCCTATGAAAGTTAGTCATGGAAAATAACACTCTTCAGCAGACGCAGTGGTAAACTAAGAACAAATGAAGAAGGCTGAAGTAACCAACTTTTACTAGCAGTAGTTCTCTAATATTGGTGGATGAGAGTGACCATTTCAGCCACAGCAGTATTCACAGCATCAAATACATTTGCTAGTTTTTGGACTATATATTAAAGAATATTTAGGAAAATTTCTGTAACTATTTTATAGTAAAAAAGGAGCAGTTAACAGTGAGTAGTTGTTGATAGCTACCTTACTAGATTTAAATCTATACAAACTTGCTGTATGTTAATGAAATCCTCTTTATGGAACATTTGAAATTGCATTCTAGATACTTTAAAAGAAGTTATAAAAATTATGTGAATAGTTTTGCTCATATAAAAAATATGTGCTTCTTTGATGTAGTATTTAATTCCAGGTCAAATTTATATAGGTATTCTTTGCAAAATTAAAGTATGAAGAAAAAGATGATATATATTTAAATATATATAAAAGTATGTAAGAAAGATAGAAGTATAAATATACTTTTGGTAAGATACACTCTTGGCAAAGAAAATACACCTTTAGTAAGGTAAGGCAAAGGTGTTAATTCAAATTAATTTAGAATGATTAGCATAAATATGACTCAGAGGGAAAGTTGAGTTGCTAATCTTGATCTGAGACCACCACAAAATATAAAGGCGATAACGTTAGGAAAGCTCTATATGACTAAGTACATGCCACAGATACATACAAATGATAAATACTATAGAAAACATTTTTGTATACATTTATTTCTTTTTGTTCAATCTGTGATGAAATTGTTTGTGAATGTTCACTGTTTTCAACTTCAAGCTATCCAGAGTTAATTTTTCTGTTTTCTTGGCTTAGACATTCCCCTACAGTTGAGTACTCAAGCAGGGTGAAGCAGTTAAAATGTGTCCAAGAACATTGAAAACTAAGAAGGGGGGAGGGTTGGAGGAGGATGAAGGATAAAATCTACCTGTCAGGTACAAGGTACACCATTCTGGGGATGGGTACACTAAAGCCCTGACTTCAGCATTATACCATTCATCCATGTAACAAAAAACACTTGTACCCCCAAATCTATTGAAATATAAAAAAAGCAAAAATTAGAACACTGTATTTTGAGATTTATAATGTGTTGATGTGACATTTATAACAGTAGCACAAAGGATAGAAGCACATAAACAGAACTATTCTGTAGCAAGTTTTTTTTATATTTTACATTTATTAAAATAGTACAGTATTAATTCTAAATAAATTGTGAAATGTTAAAAATTCATTTTGTATTCCCTGCAGCAACCACTATAAAATACAAAGATGTACAATTTAGTGCTAATAAATGAATTAAATAAATGTTTAAAATATGTATCCAAGAAGATTCCAATTACGTGTATTACTGTCTTTGCATTCAAGGAATTAATGTATGCGAAAGTTAGTAATAAGAAACATTGTTACTGTGTACAAATGATTGTTAACGGTACAGTCTAAATGACATTCCCTTTCTAGAGATGAGGGCTGAAAGTTTGGGATCTTTTACAAACCCTGGATAACATTAGCCATTCACCATACATGTACAATAGATAGTCTTCCTCAGTGGAGGGGATTTGGTGGCTGTTGTTTGGTTTGTAAGAAAACCATAGATCCCTGAGGCTGGGCTTGACCCTTCCCGGTGGACACTTTGTGACATGCTGCTGCTTTGGTGTCAGCAATACCAATTTCTCTGTGGACATCACAGGGAGTAGTTAACAACTAATGCATCCTTGGTTACCTCTGGACAAGACCATTTTAGGCATTTGTCAAAACATGTCTTTTCTAAAAACTTCTTTTCCTTTCTCTTTTAACCAGAAGAGCTTCAGCTCTGAAGAACTATATATATATATATTTATATATATATATAAAAAATTATTATTATTCTGGGACAAATAGTATCTAGGTAGTCAGACTTCATGAGATCTGTTTTCCAGTTCCTCCTGTCTATTCCTCACATCTTTAGCTTTAAGGTAGAGCTATCACGCTTTCCAAATCTCTCTCTCACTTTTATATGCTACTTTTATACTCAAAGAGTGCAGGAAACTAGAGTTTGTGCCAGCATATTTTACCAATTATTCAAAGCATAATTCTGTTCTGAATATATAAAACAAGATAGCTATGTTTGCCTTAAAATTTCAATAGGCAATCACCATCGCATAATTTTAGTATATATTTATTTTTTCTTTCAATAGCATCATAGATTCATCAATTTCCCTGCCTTTGCTTTGTTCTTCCCTCTCCCCTGATAGTCTAAATAGTTGTGATTTTGTACCACTCCTCATAAGGGTCTTCTCAAATAAGTGTGTAAGGTAGGAGCACTTGTTCCTTAGGACATATTTGTTATGTCTTCATCTTAGCTCATCCAGTTTTCTTTTAGGACACAATATCCCCCAATATATCACAATTGCATTTTCAAGAGCAGAGAAGAACTAGTATTTGTCAAGTGTCTTCCAGTTACCATGTTTTCTATTATTAGTATGATTTTTAGTGAGAAACTTGGATTCTATAGTCATTTGTATTTTTATATTTAATAAGGTACTACTTATTCAATAAAAGATGTAGGTTGAATCTGGTTGTATTCCATATAGTAAGGCATCCACACTGAACAAACCTTTACATTTAAAGTGTACAGTCTGTTGCAAAGCTTAAATTACATAAATGTCGCATGGGGAGACAACTAACATAAAAATCCCTTGACTATTCTCACAGATTCAGATTCTGTAGGTCTTGGTTAAAGTCATAATTTTGCATTTTAATAAGTTACCCAGGTAATGCATATGTGGATGGTTTAAAACCTGAAGCCTATGGCATTTGCTCTCTCCCCAAAACCCCAAATTTAACTCTGTTTCAATAGTGCAAAGTCATAATCAGGCAACAATATGCCAGAACCTTATGGGGAATCTTACGCGCTCCAATTATCTCATATACAAATGTGAAGGTAAATCGAGGGTATGGTTTAGACTTGCAATCTTTTAGTACCTTGAAATTCAGTGACCATTTTCAGAGTGATGTAGGTGATTTGTAGATTATATCTTTATTACCATAGCTTAGTACTTTGAGACACAAATTACACTAGAGATTAGCTCCTGGGAATAGGAAGGGAATGGACATCTTACTTCTAGAATTCAGTTGACATTACAGAAAGGTAGATAGAATAATGTCCTCCAAAGATGCTCACACCCTAATCTCCATAACTTGTGAATATGTTACCTTACATGACAAAAGGAACTTTGCAGATATGATGAAGTTTAAGGATTTTGAGTTGGGGATATTCTCCTAGAGTATCCCTTTGGGCTCAATGTAGTCACAGGTCCCTAAGAATAGAAGAGGAAGGTAGAAAGTGAGTCAGAAATACGAGAAGAAGAAGAGGCAGAAAAACCTAAAATCAGAAGGACTCAACCTCCGTGCTGTCTGGAGGTATAGAGCTAGGTGGCCATGAACCAAGGAAGGTAGGTGGCCTCTAGCAGCTTGGAATGACCTCTCAGCTAGCAGCCACCAAGGAAACAGGGACCTCAGTTCTACAACAATAAATAACTGAGTTTTGCCAACAATCTGAATGATCCTGGAAGCAGAATCTCTCCTGGAGACTCTAGAAGAAAAAAAAAAGAAAAAGAAAAAGAAAAAGCAGCCCTGCTGACACCTTAATTATGACCTGGTGAGACCTGAATTGGACTTCTGACCGTTTGTGCTGTTTAAGCCACTAAATTTGTCTTAATTTGTTGTAGCAGGAATATAAACCAAATATAGTACAGAAAAGGAATATATTGAAATGCTAAAATAATAAATGTTGTGATTATATCCTGAGTGTAATCCTTAGAACGTACTTGACAATTTAATGCCAAGTGGTCAGATTCCATTTTCATGAGGAACTGATGTCCACATCACTATTCTAGTCTTTCCCCTGTAGATAGCTTTTCTTCATACTGAAATTTAATAAATGTGGAATACATTAGGAGAATATCTTCATACTAGCATCTTGAAGCCTTCATAGTATGACTCACAAGATATTGCAGAAAGTATATAAAGTCCAATTCTCAGCTTGGGAAGAGGGATGTTTCTGAATTTGACTATGTGGAGATAAAGTGTAAAAGTTTCCGAAGCCAATTTGAAATTACATGAGAGTTGCATATCAGTGCCTTGTCTTTGTTTTAATTCTCTGGAAATCAAAGCAGCTAATATTCTCTCTAAACAATGTAATTTTTCTTCTACATATTGTGCTTTGAGAAATAGGCTTATTCTTCACAAGTGAAATAATTTGGAGAATTGTGTTACACAAAGAGATTGATTTTTTTTTCTGTTTGTAGACGTTGAATCATTCTCTTTCAGTCAGTTAAATAGACTAGAATTATTCATCAAGCTTTCTTTTCATTCCTGCACACTCTGGGACTTACATTTCAGAATGTTTCTCTTCTACTGTATGTAAATGACATTCTGCTATTTGTGCTGTAACTAGACATAATTGTGCTTGCTAATAGAGTACAAGTGGTAAAGTCAATAAATTGAACATAGACAATTTGAGAAGAAACAGATATATTTTATTTTGAGGGATTAAAGTTGTTTTCTCTAAAAAGTGATATATATTAATCTTTTAGTATAAGCTCAGTTTTATATCGTCTATAATTATACACAGTCATGATTATTCGCTATGTAATTAAATAAGGTAATAGGCTAAAAGAAAGTAAATTATGAGCACTTATGAACTTAAATTACATAGATTGTGTAACAAAATTACATATGTACCCTATAAATATGTAAAAATAAAAAAGAACTTTTTAGCTTTTTTCTTTCTTTTGATAAATTTTGACTCTATTTTAGGCATATTTTAAAATGAAATTCTTTCATTTATAAACATTTTTCTGATCTTCATTTTGTAGTTATGGAATGAAACAAGGATACTCACTCTCACCATTTCTGTTTGTCATTGTACCAGAGGCCCTGGCCAGTACAATAAGACAAGAAAAGAAATGAAATTAATAATAAATATTGGAAAAGAAACAAAGCTCTCATTACTCACTGATGGCATGGTTATCCATGTAGAAAATTCAACAGTGGCTGTGGACCAACTTTTAGAAGTAAGGACCCTTAGCAATCTTTCTAAATACGAGGTAAATATACAAAATTTATGCCAACAGGAAAAAAATGACAATATCTCACAACAGAATACACATATATCAAACAGGCATAAACCTAACAAAATATGAGCAAAATCTCTACATTAAAAAAATGACATTAGTGAAAGAAATTAAAGAAGACCTAACAATGAAAGAAAAAGTATATTCAAAGATTGAAAGACTAAATATTTTCAACATGTGGATTCTCCCCCAAATTAATCTACTGTTCTAGACCAGGGGTGGGGAAAATTTTCATGTTGGAAGGCCACGTTACTTTAGCTATAATCAAACAAGTCTGCATTCAAGAAACTTCAATTAGATATACTTAAAAATGTACATTATTTTCTAAAAATCTAACTACTATGCACTTAATAATTTCAAATAGTGAAAACTGTTTGCTAATTTTAAAGTTAACTAACCTTTTAATGACTTTGTTGTGTCTATTTTTTGTTGGAAAGCACTTGAATATTTGGTTGAAGCATGGAGGCCTGCAGTTTTAGTTGATCCTAGATGGGTATCAGTCATTTGTGATCAGTCTTGATTTGGGTTAAATAGGAGAATGTAGATTCACAGCAGTAAGTGGTTGAAAATCAAGAAAGCATTTGTCAGGCATGTTGCTGAAGGTGTGAGTGTTCCACTGCATTTTTCCATATTTCAATTGCATCTTTCTTAGCATCAAACAATGACTTTAAAATGTCATCTATTGAGGGCTCAATCAATTCCATCTGAAGTTCTTTAGGTGCCTTGGTGACATCAATTGGTGAGATTGAAATGCTAATTCGAGTGTGATGTTATGATTCCCAAAGTCAGTGAACCTTTCATTGTATTCTCCAATTAATATGTCCATAACAACTGCATATTCTTCAGATGATTCACATATATCATCCTGCTCCTCAATGGCCTTTGCTAACTGGTAAAAATGTTCATCTGAAATTTGCTTTTGAAGAAGTGTTTTGAAAAAAGATAGCTTTTTTCAAAATGCTTGGATTTTTTTCTGCATATTATATATAGACTTAGTTTTACCTTGCAAAGAAATATTCAAATCATTTTGATTTGACATGATATCACACTGAATAGGAACCTCATTTCAATAATTCATATTGCTTATTCTATTCTTCATAATATTTAACTATCTGTTCTGACCATGATAAAATTTTGGCTAACACCTGTCCCTGTGATAGCCAACACACTTTAGAATGATACTGCAAATCCACACTGAATACCTCATAGTTCAATTTTAGCATGTTATGAAACTGACCATGCTATGTTGCATTTGCATAAATATAGTTAACAATACTTATAACTTGTTGCAAAGTGTCACTTAAAACGGTAACTTTAGCACAGAGATTTTGCTGATGCAAAATACAATGAAAACAAATGAGAGCATCTGGATCTGTTAATACTTTTTTTTTTAATCTGTGCAATAAACCCTTCATGTTTTCCTGTCAGAAAAGGTACACCGTCTGTACATACACTCACTAAATTTACCAAATTCAGTCCAACTTCATGACATTAATCTTGAAGGTTATCGAAGATATCTATATCCTGTGTTCTGTTTGCAAGAGTGCCCAAAGCAAGTAACTCTTCATAGCAAAGAAGTGTTGACCCAAATGAAGTATAAAACCTGTGCCAAGTCAGTAGTATCAGTTGATTTATCCAAAGTGATTGAATAATATATATTTTCCTTTTGAAATATTGCATGAAGTTGTTCTGTTAAGTTGAAGGCAAATTCATGCTGCCAATCAGTTATAGTTCTCCTTGAAAGAGGCAGTTGTTTGTACTTTGAAATGTTATTGGGGTCTAAGCATCTTATTATACAACTTCGACAATGCATTCTTTCACAATTTCTACATCACTGAATGAATGGCTTACCTTTTTTCCCTAGTATATAAGCTACTTTATAAGTTGCTTTAGTGGCATTATTTCCAGGTCTTATTGCTATTTGAAAGAATTGTGTTTGCTTGTGCTTTTCATCTTTTAATTTCTGCAATACAACCTTTCACACTTCTCCCTCTAATTTAAAATATTTGTGGTCCTTATGAGTGTTATAATACTGATGAACATTGAATTTCTTTAATGTTGATATTGCACTATCATAAAGCAAGCAAATCATCTTATCTTTAGCAGAAACAAGATACTATTGCAATTCCCAATACTCATTAAAAAATCTGTTTTCTTTCTTTAGCATTCTCTTGGTCTTCTTTGACATGATGCGCTGTAAGCAGATAAAATGAAAAAATACTGTCAAGCTGTGCAACTATTCACAAATTCCACTTCAAACAGAAACACAGTGCACCGTTGTCAAAAGCTGATAACAGACTGGCGTACTCGACCCCTATTAACTCTCGCCAATCAGCCAGTCAGGTGCTAGTCACGCAGGGTAAGTTAGAATTAAATCATGAGCATAGCAGCCGTCAATTTAGCCCTACAGCTTACTAATGTTCTAATTGTGCTGGTCAATCTGGGAGGATTATTTCATTGAAAAGTATTTTATTCTTTGGTATTTTAAATACATTCATTTTAAAAATGAAAAGATGGACAAAAATGTATTAATAAAAATAAAAGGATTTGTTCTGTAAAATTTGGATTCAGTCAAAAGGCTGCACTTAAGGACCTAGAAAGCCACACGTTCCCCACCCCTGATCTAAACAATCTCAATCAAAATCCTAGGAATTCTTTGGGGTATAAGGGCACAAATTTAAAAAAATCCTAAATACTTATGGGAAAACTTACACACAATAATGGCCTTGGCAATTTGCAAGAAAATGAAAACTGGAACGTGCTCCTAGATCATTTCAATATTAACACCAATTTGGCACAAAAGCAGACTAAATGATGAATAAAAAGTAAGAAAGTCTAAAGACACACATATTCCATTAGATGAATTATGATAAAGGTGACATTGCAGTTTAATTGGGAAATTGTGGCAATTTCAATAATTAATGATGGATCAATTTCCCAAATGTATCGTGACTCCTAATTTACACTATACAAAAAACTACATTCCCAATGATCTGCAGAACTAAGCATGCTGTCAGAATGGGTATTATAAGAATATTTTAGACCTTCAAATAGATGTGCCACTGCATTTCATTCTAGTACTAACTTTCTTCTATAATGACAAATTACATTTGGCATCTTTTTATGTGCTGCTGTGCCTTTCGTTTATCTTCTTTTTGTGAAATATCTGATAAGATTTACTAATTTTTTTTTTTTTAAGATTGAATTGTGGCTTGTGCGCACAGTGGCCAGGTAGGCAGGCCCAGTGGGCAGAACCTGAGCCAGATAGTTTAGAAACTAAAGCTACAAGCAACAGGCATGTTGATCATGTGATCACCATTATTTAGAACATACAAGCAGAGTTGCTTTTCTATACAGAGTGGCTATTGCTGGGTGGAAGTTGTGTCTTGCTCCTTGTTATCATAATTTGCTAATGATTTGGTAGAAAGCAAATAAGAATAATAAAATAGTGCTTGTATATTTATTATTCTTTAACCAGTAAGTCAGAAATAAATAATAGTAGCCTTAATAAAGACTAATTTTTATTATTGTTGTTGTAATTACTCACTCCTTTCTAAACCTGAACAGGAGCAGGCATTATTTTTTCATCCCTTTATTCCTATTGTGGTAGGATTAACAATCATAACATGCATGTTTGTGGTGGTTTAAGGCTTCCCTTCACTCACCCTTCCTAAAGGTTTAAGTGAATTTCAGGATTTCAGGTAGTCTTTGCAATTTGTTAAGGCTAATGATGTTGTACAAGTAGAAGCTGTAGTTTCTAATCAATATTTAGAAACCAGTCAGAATGTACCAGTGCTAATGAACTGGACTTCTGGCAGAACACAACTTCTCCATTACTAAGAGAACAAGACTTAAGGACACTAGCAGTTAATGTTATACTTGTCTGAGAACAATACTTACTGAATTTTAGTAAAAGGCAGTTGTCACTATGTGGCTTTTAGTGTTTTGCATTAGTACTGAGATTTTACTAGTGTTTTTTTTTGGGTATGATTTTGTATAATTATAGCTTTAAAATAAAAGAATTTATTGGCATCAAGTGAAGGCATCTGTGTATTTTTTGTCATGCTATTTTGATTAGAATTGCTTCTGGTTATTAAAACATAAAATTATTTACACACTAAATATTATTTCCTTGAATTATTTTTATTTACATTTAGTTGTTTTATATCAATTTTGAAACATTACCAGTAAAGAATAAAGCAGACTATTATGTGTTTTGATCAGTATGAAAACTTAGACAATATTTATCCTAAATCCATTTTTCTCTATTTTCATTTTTGTTTTCCTGATTACAAATGCAATGTATGTTTATGGCAGAGAAAAAAATAGAAAATACAGGTAAGTGAAAATGAAATAACACGAAATGCCATCACTCAGATACAACCATTTTTAATGCTTTGGTGTATACGCTCAAGTTTTCAATGCATATGAAATAAGGACAAAGAAGGTTTCCTACTACAGAGCCAGCAGGGTGCCCAAGGAGAGTCTAGGATGGGAAAGCCCTGAGCAATGACTTTTGACCCCACCCTAACAAATTGACAATGGGACTGTTGAAACCTTACTTGAAATACAAACTAAACTATTTTTTGAAAGTTTCATTATGTATTAGGGTTCTTTAGAGAGACAGACCCGATAGGATATAGGTAGATATAGATATAGATGATATAGAGATATATGAGAGGGGATTTATTAGGAGGATTGGCTCACACAATTATGAAGGCTGAAAAGTCCCATGACAGGCCGTCTGCACGCTGGAGACTCTGGGATGCAGGTAGTGTGCTCAGTACGTGTCTGAAAAGCTGAGAATTGGGGTGGGGGTACTGGTGTAAGTCCTCGAGTCCAAAGGCTGAAGAGCCTAGCGTTATTATGTGCACAGGCAGGAGAAGAGGAGTGTGTCTCAGCTCTAGAAGGAGGGAGAAACCAACTTGTGTTTCTACTGTTTTTTGTTCTATTGGAAACCCCAGCCGATTGAATGGTGCCTGCCTAAATTGAGGGTGGATGCTCCCCACTTAGTCCACTCAGACTCGCAAGCCAACACCCTCTGGAAACACCCTCACAGACACACCCCAAAGTAATTCTTTACTAGTTCTTTAGGTATTCCTTAATCGAGTCAAGTTGACACCTAAAATTAACCTTCACACACTCACTTCTGTTATTGAAAACAAAGGTTTGGATTCTCCTTTGGTGACATCCCATTTTGATATGAAGATAATATTCAGTATAAAATTCCTGTGCCAAGAAGAGAATAAATATTGCATAGAATGAGGCACAGGGGTATAGTCAGCATCCAAATGCCTGCAAATAGTTCCCTGAGCAGAACTGGGTTGATCTCATCTGATGAATGGAGAAGACAACATTTTACACATTTACACTTTTATCCAGTATAAAATTTCTGATGCTGAGTAAGATGTGAGGAATTATTGAAGACTGTGCCACACTCTTTGTATTTGTATGATTTCTCTCTGGTGTGAATTCTCTTCCATTTAGAAAAGTTTGAGTGATGCTTAAAGCTTTTTCCACATTTTTCACATTTGTGATTTCTCACTAGTATGAATTCTTTTATGTTCAGTAAGGCTTGCACACTGGTTGAAAGCTTTGCCACATTCATCACATTTGTAGGATTTTTCTCCAGTATGGATTTTTTTCATGCTTAGATAGGTTTGAGCACAAATTAAAGGCTTTGCCACATTCTTCACATTTGTATGGATTCTCTCCAGTATGGGTCCTCTGATGTTGAACTAGGATTGAAGACATGTAAAATGAATTGCCACATTCTTTATATTTGAATGGTTTCTCTCTGGTATTTCTACTTTTATGTTTATTTAGATATGAAAATGTCCTAAACACTCCCACACATTTATTATTATTACATTGGAAGATTTTGCTATGTGTTGTTGAAGAACATTGGTTAAGTTCATTATAACATACTTTGTGCCCCTTACACTCAGCCACACTTTCCCAGTTTTCCCTTAAGTGTGAATTCTCAAGGCAACAGCTTCCATATCTTCTTAGCATCACTTTTTGGAATGAATCTCTTATGTCCTTATCTGGCAAAAGGTCTTGGCTGTAATGTGAAGACATAGCTGTGCCATCTTCATTCACTCCCACCCAACTGGGTGTTTGGCTACTGTCTTGTGTTTCTTCACATTCCAGGGCTCTTGCCTTTGCTCCAGACAGGAGACCAGGTCTGGCTTGCAGGCAGCAAGACCCGGGGAGACCAGGGATCTGTAGTTCTCTAACATCACATCCCTATACAAATTCCACGGGGTAGGATCCAAGCATGCCCACTCCTCCACAGAGAATTCTATGGCCACATCCTTGAAGGCCAACAGTCCCTGAGATCCAGCCATTTCTTGCTCTTCCTCCTGCTTCTTCAGGATTCCTTCTCAGGGGAGATTATCACTTCTCAGCTTCCAGGGTGTCCCGGTGTCCTCCCTATGGATCTCCAAGTACCTGCAGGTCACAGGTCAACAGAGGCTACAGCAGAGTCCCCTGGGCCCCCTGGAGTTGGAACAGTGGAGAGGAGACCTCAGCTCAGTGCATCTATTTAAGTCTTTTTAAAGGTTCTTTAGCATATAGGTCCTGCCTCTGTTCATTATGTTAGTTCTTGATCTGTTTTTTTTTTAATCAGAAAAACCTTCTTATAATGTCATTGAGTAAATTCTTTAGGCTGAAATTCACAGCAACTGTATTTTATTTACTTTGGCTACGTCCAAAGACTTTTCCAAAAGTAGTACATTTATAATCACATGTAAAATACAGATTCCTTATATTTTTTTCCCATTATTAGAAGCCTCTACTAGTTTTACTTTCTCGTCTGTGGTATAATTCAGTCTATATGGCACAGTTCTGTTTTGTTTTTATTGTTACATTTTGACCCCTTCCTTCTCTTTCTTTTTAGTATTCTAGGATTTGGAATCTATCAATAATAGTCTGTCAATCTTATTTCCTTGGTATTTTTGCTCTATGGATACCTCTTAATCCTCAGTGCTCACATTCTTTTTCCTGTGGACTTCAGACAAAGTCTTTCTAAAAATTGCCTGTGTCCTTTTTTTTCTAAAAGGTTTATTTGTCTCCTGCTGTGTTCTTTCTGATTGTATTTGTCTTCCACAGGCACACTGTCAATTTTTTGGGGAGTCAGAAATGGTTTAAAAATATTAGAACAATTTCCAAGGCTCTTAACCTTGTGCAAATTTCCTAATCTCCCTCTTGATGATTTTCCTATTTTTTTCTTGTTCTCATTTATATTGAACTTGTAGGTTCATTACTTTAAAACAGTTACATATAATTTTACCTATTACGTTTCTATAAAAATAAATTAGGCACCAATATATTGTTCAGAAATATTATGCCTGATAAAAAAAAAAAACTTAGCTTTATGAAAACATTACTTTCAATCACTTTTATATATTGTAATATCCAGCAAAAATAATTTTTTGAACTCTGCTAATGTTAATTAATAATGTCACCAAGTTTCTTTGTATAAGCTCTAAAGTGTTCCTCTTTTAGGGAAAACTGAAGATGATACTTAGTGATCATTAAATTCAAGTTTAGGAAAAGGTTGTGACATTACCTATGAATTCAGTTATCATTAATAGATCATAACCACTATGATGACTTTTGCTGTTTTTCCCCACAGTCAAGTAATAGTCAAATATCAAGTCAAAAATTGATTATTTTCTAATTATATAATCATATTGTGAAATTTACATATTTTCCAATTAATTATTAAAATACTGTTGTTATCATGCAATATATTTTTACATGGACTTGAGTCTATTTCTGGGCTCTTCATTAATATATCAACTTGTGTGGCAGTTATTTTTACAATCTATTAGTTTAGTGTCATATTTTATATCCCCTTCTGCTCAGCTGATTTCAGTACAATAGTGGTCCTGTCTGATGCCAGCTCTGAACATTTTTTTTTTTTTTGCCTGAAGTAAAGGAAAGCATTCCAGCTAGCATAAGGAGGCTGCCTGAAAATCTTGAAAAATTAAGGTCCCCGGAGGCAATGGCCTTAAGTGAAGTGGGAGGTAGTGAATAAAGTTTTTCCTATCATATCAGAGTAAAAATGTTAAGGTGCATCCTTCCTTGATCCTCAGATGATCCCCCATAGGAATGGACACCGTTTGCTCACAGCAGTGGTCAGATCAATACCACATGCTTTATCATCTTTCCCTCCTCCTCTGTCTCACTTACCCTATTCTCTCCTCCAGTTCCTGAAATTACTTCACAAATAATATGCTTGAAACTATTAATAAATCTTGTTGCAGGCTCTGCTTTTGGATGAAACAAAAATAAGATGGTTATAATGGAAGTGGCCCAAGAAAGCAGTCCCTTGGGGTGGGATTTTGGACCTCGATTGCTCAGAGGCTGCTGGACAAAAAGAGACAATTTATTGGTGGTACCAAAGGTGGTATAGGCTCTGGTTTACTGTAGCATCAAAAACGCCATGACTTTTACCTGTGCTGAATCAGGAAAAGATAGAAGGTAGAAGAAGAAGGTTTGGCTGGTGGAATTGCTCTAACTCTTGAATTGTTTGGATGTGATAGTAATTATTAAGATTGTGGCATTGGCTCTTTTAATAGAAGATCCTAAGAAGCCTTGAAAAACAAGAATGTCAGGCTTAAGCCAAGAACTCTAAACTCCAGGCACACCGTGAAAACCAGAAGGTCTCCATGGAAGTGTTTATAGGGATACTCAACTCTTGCAGATGGAAAGTAAACATGATGAAGATTAGGCCTTGGATTTAATTAGGAGGCTAGGAGAAATTCAAGGGCAAATAAATGTTCAGTTTCCAAAATCCGCTGCACTAAAATTAGGGCCCTGACATGAAATGAGAAAGAACCTGAGAGTTGGGATAGAAACAGATTGGTGAATGAATCTGAGAAAGTTGAATCCAGAGATACTCTACAAAACCCTGGAAAAGCCAAAATGGACTCTTCCTCACTGCTAGAGCTGAGAGGTTATCTCGTTGCCTGGAGACTAAAATGCATGCTTCACAAGATGATGCTTGTTTTCCTCACGATTCATGCCTGAGTGTCTTCATGACTTCCAAATCAATAACTAGAGCCAGGTTTCCGGGTAGCCACATCCAAGACATATAGTCCCTGATATAAGAGACAGTAACTATTCACTGGTATATTTGTAGGATTTGGCTGATAGATACTGGCATTCACTCATGTTACAGATGTCTTAGTGGAACTTGAGAATAGTAGACAAGACTGTTGGGAGGTGTTGGGGTGAAGTGCATTACAAGGCTAGGTGGAAAAGAATGTATTGTTATTGGAGGCCTTTTCCCATGACTTGAATTTTAATATCCTGGGAAGGGCATGTGGAACAAGTCCTAACATGGAAATATGGGAATTGTAAGGGTGCCCGGACGAAGGGCACGAGCATCTTTGAAGAGCTCAGTGGTGGCTGTCCTGTAGGCCAGGGTTTCACTGTAGCAGGTGTTGACGCAGAAGTGGGCTCCCTCAGGTCAATGAGGACAACAGAATTCTAAATGAGCAGAATCCAGGTGGTGGCATTTACCTGTCAGGGGTATGGCAGATGTAATTACTGTCATGGCCAGCAAGGTTGGAGTGGTAATGAGTATGATCTGTGGCGATTTCCAATAGACCTAGGTGTTCCTGGAGATGATGTAGATGAGCAGTTGAATAGGGTATTTCTTATCTTGTATAACTAGGAAAAAATTAACTACTGCTAAATAGATTATGCCATCTACTGAAATTAAAAATTGTGATATCCTGACTAGTTTCCAGAATAAATCAGTTTTTGAATCCATGGCCCATTGATTGTGGCCTGGCTGGTTATCTCTGAGAAAGAAACCTGAAATGCTGTTATGAATATAAACAGTGAATACTCCTTCAAATCTTAACTAAATTTGTCTGTGCCTATTTGTCAGCTTGACTGTACACTGGGGGAAAAAGAATGCCAGATTTTTGAGAGCAGTTGGTACAGATAGAAGGGGCTCCAAATGCCAGCATGGCCGTGCAGTTGGACTGGAGGCCTAGGGGGCTCATGTGTAAATGGAGTCCTGGCCTGAATCTGCCTCACAATGACACTCTGTCATCATTGCTCTGGTCCTCAAGTACCTAAATGGGGTGAATATACTTAGCAGCTGGCAGCATGCTTAAATTAATTTCTTTTCCTGTAGAGACAGAGCTGTCACTGTAGAACAGGCCAGACGGAAGCCCTAGAAACTGCCCTCTCAACTCCAGCCATGATGATAAATCATAGCAATTTCTCATCCCAAGTCAAATTGTAGACAGTGACCCTCTCAGAGATAGATTATCCCTGTTATATCCACTCATATGGTCCCTGCAAATATCAAATGGATGTTGGCATAAGAATCATGAACTGTTATTAGTATAATCTTAACCAAGTGGTTGCTCCAGTTGCAACTGTGGTCCTGGATATGTCTTTCCTAATCAGATCAGCATAGCTTCTGGCACTGGACGTGCAAGCTGATATGGCAAATGCATTCTTTACAAACCTTTTCAGAAAATAGAATAAATAGTCATTTGCTTTTACATTGGAAGTAAAAAAAAAAGCCTATTTTAACCCCCCTTTTTCTTGTCACAGAATAGTTCACAGGAACTTTTATTGTCTTGAAATTTTGAGGAACATTGTGAAATGGAGTTAAGTGTACCTGCTGAGCAGGAAGTGACAAGTATTCTGGGTGTCCTAGCAGAACACATTCTGGTGCTGGTGTCTGAAAGGTATTTAATTAGGCTGATTATTCAAGGAGTAGAAAAACTATAGTTACTAGTTGTTACAGAAACTGCTGCCAGGGAGTAGCCACAGCCTCTTAGGAAGGATGCCCACAGGATTGGGAACAGGAGGCAAATCAGATAGCAGCTCTGAGCAAAGCAGAAGGTTCAGGTGCCCCCTTTGCCTTCTTTTCCCTCCAGCCTTATAGTTTCCCTTCAGCAGCCCTATTGTCTGAGCCTAACAATGAACAAGCTGGCAAAACAGAAATGTGGATTTCTGACCTTAGTATAGTATGCAAGAGTGGATTTGGAGCTCAGAGACAATAGCTTAATTAATGGCATAAGCATCCTGGTGGTCAACTCAATGATGTACACTTTATTGGCTTTCTCTGCTTAACTGACACGGTCCCCTCTCCTTAACTTTGGCCTTGCAGGATCACCTTCCAAGCAGCTACCTGTGCCCAAGGCCTTACTTTAGTCTCCATTTGCAGGATGGAAGTCAAAATAATGAAATAAAGCAAAATAATGAATCCATATCTAAAATACACACAATTGCATCAGTCATATAACAAAAATCACAATGAAAAATGTAGTTTTTAGAAAATAACACTTTCCTTATATAATCTCCATTCCGTTATGCCTTGAGTCAATAGTCATCATTTAGTTCACTGAAGCTCTAGTGTGCCCAAACAGATTTGCTGGAATGCTGTCTTACATGATATTCAAACTCATTCCTTTTTAATTATGGTTAAATTGATCAGTGATTTTGTCAATTTTAAGATGCATTGGAAAGATGACAAATATTAACCTTAGCATTATTGAGTCAATATATCACTCTGAGCTCAGCAAATCTTTATAGCAATGCAGAAAGCCATTTCTGAACTTTACCTTTTTCATCTTATTCACATTATTATAAAGAATCCATAGAAAAACATCTGTTTATAGTGAAATTTCTGAATAGTAAAAGTACAATTAGAAAGCAAAAAGTATTTGTAAATAACATACTTAATTCTACATTATAATTTCTTTTACTGTTATAAATGTCCACTCTCTTCTTCATGAAGTTGCAATTCAATAGCTCAAAATTCTTAGTGGGAAATAGTCCTCTTTGAATCAATTTCAGCTTTTGGATACTTTAGATTGATGTTTTAAACGAAGTTAAACTCCTACATTCTGAAATTAAAATTAAATTTTCCTCTTTGAGTTTTCAATTCAATTTAGTGAATTGAAATTTTCAAAGTTTATCATAGATTTTCCAATTTGGCCTTTTCAACATTGCATTTATGCATTTGTGATTAAAAGTTAAATGTTCAAGCATTCAAAAATATATTTATTTAATGCCTGTCACCAAAGTCTCATTTTCTAGGTATACCTTAATATTTTCTGCTGGCCAGAATCATTACTTTCATTATGACTGTGATCTGATATTTAAAAATAATTTTATAAACAAAAGTCCTAAATTTTCCATTTGAGTGTTCTAATGATACTTATGTAAAATATAACTTTCAAATATTGATTATATTAAATCTTAGTATTTAATAGTTCAAGTTATTAATAATTAAACTTCTATCAAGAAAGACGTTTTTGCCTGTCATTCACTACTGTATTTCTGGCATCTAGAATGAGATAGAACACATGCTGGGAGCTTAATAAACATAAATTTAATAAATGAATCAATGTCACCTGTTTATAAATAAAATAAAAAGAAAACTCTGCAGGAGGTGCTGAGTGGTTGGATTAATCACATTCCTACATATTTGTCACTCTACATCAGTCCTTGACAAGTTGCTTTCTCTTTTTATTTGATAATTTCTTCCCACATATGTAATCAATCTTATCAATAAATTTTGTTTAATATGTATCTTGTTTGTTTATACATATTCTTATAGAAGTTTACATATTTTAATTTAATCAAACCATACACACACGTATGTATGCATGTGCACAATTAGCATTCTGTTTCTTATTTTTCTCACTAAGTACTGTATTATATCAACTCCAACTATATTGCTATGTGTATATTCACTCCATTCTTATTTCTCACTAAAAAATTTTTCATGTATAACTTATATACTCTTCCAGACAGATGAATAGGTTGCTTCTAACCAATAATAACAAAAAGTACAATTGACCCTTGAGCAACCAAGGGGCTAGGGGTGCCAGCCTTCATGCAGTCGAAAATCCCCATATTATTTTTGATTCTCCCCAAACTTAACTACTAATAAGCTACTGTGGACTGGAAGCCTTACCAATGACATAAACAGTTTATTAACACTTATTTTGCATGTTATATCTATTATATACTATATTCTTATCATAAAGTAAGACAGAGTTAAGAAAAGGTCATTAAGAAAATCATAAGGAAGAGATAATGTATTTACTCTTGATTCAGTGGAAGTGGCTCATCACAAAGGTCTTCATCCTTGTTGTCTTCACGTTGAGTGGGCTGAGGAGGAGCAGGAAGAGCAGGGTCTGCTCTATCTGTCTCAGGAGTGGTAGAGGCAGAAGAGGCAGGCACACTCAGTGTAACTTTTATTGAAAAACTGTGTACTAGTGGACCCACACAGTTCAAACCCGTGTTGTTTAAGGGTCAACTGCAATGCTGCAGTAAATATTTGTATTCATGTCACTTTATGGACCCGTGACAATTTTCTTTGATATATATATGTCAGAATTTCATTGCTGGATCATGGCTATGTGTATACTTAATTTGAATTAGTCATATCAGAATATGAATTCCTACTATTAGTCTTTCCTTATCAAAGTTGTGTATCTGTAAATTAATGTCAATCAGTTTTCAAGTATTTTTCAAGTAGTATATTCACAATGCGTGTCATCCAAGTAAAAAGATTTTAGCATTATTTCATTTTATGTTTATTTGATTCTCTCTCTTTCATCTAGTTAATCTTACCCATAATACAGTCTGTCACTTCAGAAAAAGTAGGGAGAAAATGTTTTAAATAGATGTTCCTATTGGCCTCAAACATTTTACTAATTTGACACTAATTAAAGTCAATATAAAAATCACATATTATTCTTTCTTATTCTAAAACCAGTATAATTTCCTGAGCCACAAATGTTACTGTTAATTCCCACATCTTGGTAGTTTTATTTTCTTTAGTTAGTATCTCTTTTAGTCAAATGGTTGGTGAGCAAAACAAAACAAATATTAATAAGCAAAAGCAGGTGACAATATATAACATTTTATAATACTTAGAATAATATCTTAAGAGTTTGTGAAGTCTAGTAATTTTCCAGATATTTCCTTAATGTGTAAATACTACAAAACCTAGGTCATCATTAATTACTTATATTGTATTTCTATTTATAATTTTTTATTTCCTTTCAGTTTCTGAAAAGTAAATTAACATTTACCATGTTAATCAGCAATAGTTATATCATATGCTATAGAATGTAGTATTATCAAGTTTATTAAACTATGTTTCATAATACATTTCATTTTCAGCTTATCCCCAAATAAGCCCCTTGGGAAATGGAAACAATCCACTTGATGTCAGGGTGACAGGTGAAACACCCATCAACAAGATGTTGTGATAAATACCTGCCAAATCCTCGTTCATGTCTTACATTTCCTATGGTGTACAATACCACGAGAGTATATAAAGATCATTGAATTGCCTACAGACTAATACGTATTGTTATTTATTATATGACAAAATAGGCTTACTTTAATAGCAGTAATTAATTTTAAGTAATTATTGTCTTATAACTAGATTGAACTGAAATGAAACCCCAGATCCCCTGAATATAAATCCCAGCTATAGTTCATTCAATAAACTTTTGAGTGCCCAATAAACACTCAGCTCTATGTTAGGTACTGTGGATTCAGGAGTAAAATTTAGGCAATTCTGCTTGCAGTGACTGGGGTTAAAGCAGACATCAACACACATGTGTACATCTGTGTAATCAAGTAAAGTGTGTAAGTATACAGAAAACACAGAGTAAAGTATCTATTCCTAAGTTTTCATTCTGAAGAACGCTGCTTCCTGAGAAATGTTAACAGGTATGATTTGGAAAAAAATTTCATAATTGAAAATTCCTGGAGACACTTTGATTATGGAGATGAAGTAAATTAAGCATGAAGAGTTTTAAGAGTTTAAGAGCTTGAAGGGCCATAGGGTTACTTACTTTTAGAAGCTTTCCCCTACAGCACAGAAACAAACTGATTATTCTCTGGCATCCTACATTCAGTATACAATTTTTGTTGTAGAACTAATGAAAAATTTATGCTATGTTGATAATTATCATTTTTGTTAAGAGTAAATAATTTTCTTCATTAAACTTATTTGTACTAACAGAAATGCACAACGTCTAATTAGCATCAGACATTTAAAACATTTATTTATTTTTTGAAGGCTTTTATTAAACTATATAGTCAATGACTATTATATTTTTCAGACTCAATTTTTGAAGATTGTAGAAAAGGTCCAAGTTCTTAGAGATAGTACGTAATACTTTTAATGAATAAAAAGGACTTACAAAAGATACATAGTTTTCACAGGACTTTAGTGTTTTCATTGTGCAAATATTTAGTGAATAATTAAGGAAGTACCCAAATTCTTTTTAACACAGTAACTTTTTTCTGGGTGGGAATAGGTAACTATATTTCAGAATACTCTTTAATTGTACACTAAGGCAAACTAGAACGTTCTATGCTTAAATATCTCCAGAGGGAATAAAATCACTTTTTGGAAGCTTAAACTATAGATGTTTATTTCCTTGAGCCTGTCAGACAGGCTTCTATACTATTAGAAACTTCCACTCATGACCTACTTTGGTTTTGGGGAAAATACAAGACAATTTCAAATTTTCATACCTCAAAAAGTTTTACAATTTTGGAGATAGCTGACTATTTTATTCTGTCAAAGTCGTCTCTTCTCCAAGCCAAATGTTTCACATTCCCTCAAACATAGGTATTCAAATTGGCTTCAAAATTAAATTTTATATATATAAAAAGATATATTACACATAGTACATAATGTATATGTTTGAGGCCAATTTGATAATATTATACATAGCCTCGTTCAAAAATGTTAAGTATGTCTCCATTCATATCAAATAAAATATAAATTAGATCTCAGATTATATTTCTTTCTCTATGATAATTTAATTAACTCCATTTTTTATTTATTTAGGTAGTTTAACTAAAAGTTAAATATTATAACATCATTCTTATAATTGCACGGTAAATTTGGGAAGTCAAAGCAAAATTAGAAGAGACAGAATAGTCACACTTCTTTGGTATTAAATAAAAGGAAATATTAGAATAATAAAATTTTATAGTTGATAGAGATAAATATTTCAGTCCTCATGATTTACAGATAAGGAGATCAGATTAATATTTTTGTTTTGTTTTGCTTTTGGTTTTCCATGAAAATAATTTTATTTCTTTCACTATATTAAACAAATCCTTAGAGAAAATCCAATATTTTAAAATTTTTATTTTACCTGCTATATTAGATTTATATTGCTACTGTAACAAATTGGCAAAATGTAGTGCTTTAAAACAAAATTTTTATCTTATAGCTTTGAAAGTCAGAAATTCTAAAGCCAATGTTCTTGGGGGGCTGTGTTCCTTCTGCAGGCCCTAGGGGAGAATCCTTTTCCTTGTCTTTCTGAGCTCATAGAAGCTGCCTATATTTCCTTAGCTCTTGGCCCCAACCTCTGTATTTAAAGCCAGCAGTGTAGTATTTTCCAATCCCTGTCTCTGACTCTGAACTCCTGCCTTTCTTTATAAGGATCTTTGTGATTATACTGGGCCATCAGAATAATCAAGGATATGCTCCACATCTCAAAATACTTAATTTAATCACATCTGAAAAATCTGTTTGCCACATAAGGTAACATATTCACCAGGGGTTCAAGGAATTAGGATGTGGACATCTTTGGGTGGTCATTATCTGACCTATCACACCTGCAATGGTTAGTTAGGGTTCTAAATAATTAACAACTGTTTATTAAATGCATATTGATTGCTCAATTTTTAATCAAAAGTCTGTTTGATCTAATAAGATCAGAGTAAGGGTAGTATCTGGTAATAAGTATTTATGAGTCTATTATGTATAGAAACTTATTTATTATTTATTGGCTCTTATTGAGAAATTTCTTCAAATTATTTTGTGGTTGATTCATCTGTGCTTGTTAATTCACAAATAGTTACTGAATGATTGTTGAATATAATAAAAGATCCTTATGTTATTATTGCAAGGAAAATAAAACCAAGGGTGAATCTTCAGGTACCTGTGAGGCTAAAGGGAAGGGCTCCAGATAAGTTTCTCCCACTTTTTAAATAGTAGAGCATAATCATGTTTGATTATATTCAACAGAAAGTTGTCTACAGTGGACTATAATATTTAAACTAAGTACTAAATCTCAAAATTTCCATGAGAAGTTAACTGCTACTTCTCAGTTTTGCATAATAATTTTGTTATAAGTAGAAAGATGTTCTTCCTGTCAATTCATACTATAAACTGGAGTGTCTACAAAAGTCCCCACATGGTCTGGCCAATTTTTAACCTCATGTCCCTCCGTTTTATCCAAACCCCATCTTGCAATTTTCCGGCCATGCTGGTCTCCTTGCTGTTCCTTGGTCCTTTCAGCCTTGTTCCCAGCTTCCCTGTGTGCTTGAGCTATTCCCTCTGCCTGGAAGACTCATTTAACAGATACTTGCACGACCCGCTCACGTTCTGCATATCGTTTTTCAAGCACTACACTGTTAAACATTCCCAGGCCGCCCTGGACAAATAACAATGCTCAACTTCCCAGTCTCTCTGTTCTTACCATAACTTTATTGTTTTTTGATTAATGCCTATATTCATGCAAATACTAATTCATTTATTTTTTTGTCTGTCTGACATTGTTTAATTCACTGTTATGTCTCCAATATCTGGAAAAATACTGAACAGATTTAAATTTAGTTATGTATTATATGTCAGGCTCTTATATAAATACTTATTATGTTAATATGTTTTAAAATAGTAACTCATCCAATCCTCAAAACAACACTGTTAATATCTTAAATATCTTCATTTCATCCATGAGATAATGGGTGAAATGTCTTTATAATATTGTAAAAGGGTCAATATAAAATGTGGTTTTTGTAAGTACTCTCTGGTCTAAAACTGTGTCTTCATTTGCTTCTGTACCTATTTATACAATGTTTATTATTACATGAAAATGTTTTTTTCAAAGTTCATTTTTTGTTTCTTAAAATATCTTTGTATATTTTTACAAAGCTTTTGGGATGGTGTCAAGATTAACATCTGTAGAGTCATAAACCTTGGGATGTTTGATATTTGACCCCTTAATTATAACTTAGATTTTTAAATAGATTACTTAAAGAGTTAAACTTGTCTTCTGTAGCATTATATTTCTTTATAATCAACGGTCATCATTCAAGTGTCTTTGATCTTTAGAACAGCATTTTGTAAGAGGCAGAGGCTGATTAGTGTTAGCTGATAGAGGGAGTTATCTTAATTTTTTGTCAGCTCCTATTTCCATTTTAATTGCATCACCAGCTGGCTCAGTTTTCTGTCATGAGACAATTTTATAAAATGCTTAAAAATAAACAGCCAACTATTTTAAATGGAATTTTATCACAAATTAGTGTATTGAAATGCTCCAGTTATCTCATTGTGATATTTGATAGTTACAAAATACCTTGTATCTTTCTTTTTCATGAGGTAGTATTTTTTAAAAAAGCAAACCAAAACTAATAATGAAACAAGTGGCTGCCTTTAATGGTGTCTGATAATTATGGCCTAATAGCTACCCTCCCTTGTATACTCTGCGTCAAGAACCAGAAATGCAAATATATAGAGATTTGGAAAAGATAACTTAAAACATAAGCCAGTTTGTAGATGCAATAGAAATTAGTAAGAATTGTGGCAAAATGAAGAATAAAAACCAGAACTCAACCAAGGCAAATTATTGTATTATTGAAATATGGACTCAATATTGCTCAATGAGTATAAAGTTCCCATTATGCAAGATGAATAAGTTCTAAAGATTTGTTGTTCAACATAGCACCTATAGTTAACAATATAACACTGTCCACTTTAAAACATGTTGAGAATAGGTCTCAAGTTAAGTGTTCTTACTCGAAAAATCCCCCTAAACAAATGAGAACACACACGTTTAAACTCATCAAAATACATACATTAAATTGTGCATTTTCATAGATCAATTATACCTCAATAAAACTTACAAAATAATATGGACCCAGGAATGTCAGACCTTCTCATTTCTTCAAGGGAAGCTTAAAATCTGGATTTTGATGGGAAATAGCTTGCAAACTAAAAGATACACATTGTCAAATGCTATTAATAATTTATATAATATGAATACTATTTAAATTAAATCCATTTAAATAAAAAATAAAAATCATCCTATAGAGTGAAAACGTCTTGGTAATTGTATCTTAAACAGATTATTTTAAAAAGTATAACATCTCATTTTCTAATAAATATAATTGCATTTAAAATTATGATATTTTCAACTCTTTACTAAGATAAAATTGAGTGTGGTGAAGAAAAAATAAATATTGATATTTTGGCCTACTCCTCTAATAGAGTTATGGAAAGAACTATACAAATTAATTACTTTATATGATATATTTTGCAAGATTTCTTCAGGTCTTTTCTCAATTTTTACAAAAACCTCTTTTAATATGTAACAATCAAATCATCCACTTTTAAAGTACATATGGTGTCATTCTTTATTTTCTCTTCTTTAATTATTAGTAGGAATAAAACTGATCTTAATTTTTAGTGTGTTTCCACATGCTTTTAGATAAAGGCATCAAATTTCTAAAGACATTTGCTTGAAGTATAGAAATAAACAGAAAATTATGTTCAAGTGGTAAATTTTGTTAATAGTAAGCACATCAGTGAATATTTTCACATAACCAAAATATTGATATTCTAAACTACCTCTGAATTGTACTTATCAAATAATTAATATATAACAAGGGCCCATTAAAATTATTTATTAATTTTTATCAATATATTGATCAGTATTGTATAAGCTAAATGATATTTACTACACTTCCACTCAGACTCTTCTCTCCAACCCTGAAAAAAAAAGAGAAAATCACTGAAAAGAAAATGAGAAAATTTGAGAAAATCTCATGCATATAAATGGGTTAAATTCACCCAATCAAAAGCAGAGATTTTCAGATTTGGTATAAATCTAAAATTATTTGGTAGAATCCCAGAATAGCTTTGAACTAGATTTAGTCCCTATTAATGTTAAAAATTCTTGGGTAACCTAATACAGACAAAAAGTTTCATAAATTTACAAAAAAAGTCTATCAGAAACCTGTAGCAAACACATAATATATGGGAATATCTTAGAAGCCTGTTCATTAATATTAAGGACAGGTCTGTTTTTGATCATTACTTCTATAATTGTGTGCTCAGCAAAGATAAATCTCAAAACTCAGTGACTTATAAAAATGAAAAGTATATCCCCCCATATCCTGGGTCATTGCACATTTGTGGGACTATTCACTCCAGGCAATCATTCAGGAAAACAATTTTGTTGCATGGTTTCCATACATCCTATTGCCGTATAACCTTCCACATTGGGCAGGTAGATAAGGATGGAAAGAGAGCAGGCAGGATTGCCTGTGAAGAACAGGAAGCAGCTTTGGTGAACAGCCAGCCAGTCCCTTCCACAATTATCAAGAAGCACCACCGGCCTTGTGTTTGTAGTCAATGCCATTGAAAAGAAGATGGAATAAAAATATACATTCATAAGGAACAGTTTATTTGGTATACAGAGACAATTTTCCATGTAGCAGACTGAGCAAGTAAATCCACTAATAAACAAATTATTAAAACTGAAAAGTGAGTTCACAAAGATGCCACATACAAACGTCAACTTTTAAAAATTATAATTACAATATAATAGAATTCACTTATATCAGTAATAACATTATATATGCACACACATATGTATGACTTCATAATCAAAGTATAAAATATAAATGAAATCTTGGAAGACTTAATGTTGTACAGTGACATTTCCCATCTAAATTTGTCTCTAAATTCAGCTCAGCTCCAGTAAAAATACTGAGAGGACTATTTCATGGAACACAAATTCAAAAATTCATAAGAATAAGGACAGGCACAGGAATAGCTTACCATATTTTTGAATAAATGAAAAGAGAAGATTTGTCTTACCTTAATTAACATAAAGTCATAGTAATTAAATATAATGATAATGGCACTAGAATTCATAAATGAATCAATATTTTAATAAATGTGTCACAATATTAGATTATATGAGTAGGTATATGAATGTCTTAGACTTTGAAAAATGGAAAACTTTTATTTCAAATTGTTAGGATGAAAAGAAACCATTAAATGATTGTTTATACATTTAAAACTGAATTAAACTCTTTAATACCATTTCTAAAAAGGCAAATATCAGATGAATTAAAGTTACAACTATAAAAATAAGCTCAATGCTAGTATTGGAAGAATTAGATAAGATTGTTTATATGCCCTTAGTATAGAGGAACAGTTTCTTAAAGAGGAGACAAAGAGAAAGTCACTAGGGAAATGAGAAATAAATCTGTCACATCAATTCAAACAATAACAAAAAGTATCCAACACAATAAAATATCCACAAAAAGTTGAAAGTCAAGTGATAAACTAAGAGAAAATATTTGCATCTTGTATAGCAGACAAATAATCTGAATCTATACAAAAAATAACTTCTAAAAGTTGGAGAAATATAAACATACAAAAAAGATAAACAATTAAGAGAAGAAGAAATCAAACTGGCAAATAAGCCTCGGGAAAAATTTTCAACCTCAGTCATCACTCGAAAGTAAATTCAGCAATAATTACTTAATATTTCACAATTAAGTTAGCAGAAATTCAAATCAAATTCTTACATCCAGGACTAACAACAGATTGGGGACTAAGCACTCTCATATAATGCAGGTGTGAGTAGAAATTGGTACAATTTGGAACATCATTTGGACACCATTTATTTAAATAAAAACTGTGCATATCTTATGAACCAGCAATAATTTGTATTGGTGTGCATTCAAGAACACCCTTAGGTGTGTAACCAAGTGTCTTTTTAGTGATCCTGTTGTAAAGCTTTAAACAACTAGAGGACGTTTATACTACAGCATACCATTTTGCAGGTGAAAATATTTAAATTAATGAAATAGATCTGGATGTACATCTAAGAAAAGTTCAACCTAGTAAATAGTTGAATATAAAAAAAGAAGTTATGAAGTGATAATACAGTACTATAACTGTTAGTTTAAAAGAAACTCATAAACGCAACATTCTTTCTCACACACACAGAAATTGACTATTCAAGTGATTCATCTGTTGGTGGGCCTAGTAATGTCATGCCACAAGAAAGACTTTAGTTTTTAACTAATAATGTGTTCCTATTTTTCTTAAATAATCTTAATTAAACTTGAAGAAAACATTATGCTTGATGTTTAAGAAATATTTACCAATTTTTTGAGGAAGATTAACTGTAAGTTATTTATAGTTAACACTAGATGAATTGATTTACATCTACAGCCTTCAAAATTTATCTTTGATGTTTGATTTTAAACCAATGAACTTGATTCTTTGATAGGTTCTTACTTTTTTTTTTATTCTATGACTCCCTTGAAAAGTTTAAGGAGAAATAAGATGCTTACATAGCCTGAAAATATTTATTAATTAAAATATTTATTAACTACTAAGGGAAAATAGTAACTTTACAGTGGACAAATCTGGCAGACACCACCTTAACTCCTGTGAGGTTAAGGTTAACATCCCCAGTAATAATGACATATTGGCATCATGTACCACCAGATGTGGGATGCTGAAAAGGGCACACTAACCCTGTGGTGTTCTTCTCCTGAATCCATAACTTCAATCTGATAATGAGAATATATCAGACAAACTTGAACTGGGGAATATCTACAAAATACCTGTTCAGTATTCTTCTGTACTTGATAGTATTTTAGAAGTGTAAAGGTCATTAAAAACAAGGAAGTACTAAGGAACCATTACAGAGTGGAGAAGTGATGACTACTAAATGCAAAGTGGAATTTTGGATTGGACCCTGGGACAGAAAACAGGTAAAACAAAACAAAACAAAAAAGTAGACAAACTGGTGAAATCCTACTATAGCTTAGTTAATAGTACTGTAACAATGTTTTTTGATTTTTTTTTCATTTTGATCATTGGACAATGGTTTTATAAGCAGTAAACATTAAGCAGATTGAGTGAAGGGTATACAGAGATGCTTTATATTATTATTGCAGTTCTTCCATAAGTCTAAAATTATTTCAAAATAAAAAGTTAAAATAACACATAGAACTCTTTAAGTATATATTAATCAATTTCCTTTCTAAAAACTAAGTTGAAATCTCAATTAAACTTAGAATTGGCTTTGAAGGAGTTCTACTGCTCATTTGCAGCATGTTTATTACTTGAATTAAATCTGAGGAAAAGTCTGGATTAACCAAATTTACTTTGTAACGAAAGTAAACACACTAAATGCAGGATAAACCATGAAGATGTAGAGGTTTCATTTCTGTTTCTTTCTTTCGTCCTACTTTGTGGTTCCCGAAATCACTCTCATCTGCCTGCCAACGGCAATAGCCTGCCTCTGTCTGGGGCAACATTTTTTAACCTATGCTCCGGAAAGCCATTTCCCCTTAGTATGCAAAAAGAAAAGAAATGATCTTTGAATCAGCTCACTGGAGTTTAAGTGTAGCTTTTCTCACTGGTACACATAATTTAAGTTAACTTCCTGCCAGGCAACTGTGCTTCATCTGCTTTTTCAGCTCTTGTGTAATTCATTGTAACAGATGGAAAATGTGGCCAAATGCAATTCATATTTCCTTGGTTAAAAATGCCTGTTAACAGCTCATTACATTTCTTTCTAACTCCACACATCACAGCTACATCCAATTTGTGGTAAATACATTTTTGTCAAAATTTCTACTGAACATTTTACATTTGTCTAAAGCTGTAGCTGTTATACTTAATTAGGTTGCACTTTTATTGGAAGAGCTGGAGCTTAAAATCAATTTATTCTGCTCATTTAAACCTTGACCTCCTTTGCTTATAAAACCAAAGACCAAAAAAAAATCCTGTATTTCATCTGATAACTTCACAGTTGTCAAGTTAAATATTAATAATGTGAATTATTGTGGCTCACAATGCTAAATGCACTTATAATTGGTTATAATTAATCAAATTTGCATGGTAATGGAAGAATTTTTTAATACTTCATCTTTTTCTCTTAAATTGTTAAAGATATGATGTTATTTAAGAATCTAGAAATAATTATTAATTTTTTTTCCCCCATTGATGAGTCATGGTTGTCTAATTGGTTAACATAAACTAGAAGGAGAATCTGTCATGGAAAGACTTGGTGGTTGTCCCTAGGAAGCCCTGTATGTGTCCTGTTGCCATTGCACCTCTGCCAGTCTCAACACCACAATCTTAATACTGCTGGTGTGACCAAGAGGAGATCCTTCAAGCTCCAGGAGTTATTTGTAAGATACTGGCTTCTCTACCCACCCTAACCCCACAGTTTTAGCTTCACCATCATAATTCGCCTTAGAGATTCTTCTATCTTATTTCTCTAGGCCGTGCATTCCAAGAAGCCCTAGACTCCCAGGTTATCCCTTATCCATGGCACCATTCATCCCATACAGCAAGATCCTTTAAAACTTAATCAATCCTTTTCTTTAGTCAACCTCTTTTCCGAACTATTACCTTGGCTGTCCTCAAGGACATGGCTATCCTTATAAACATCTCCACTGATGCTATTTTCTGTCCCACAATTCAGATTTCAAACACCTACAAATAGGAATTGGGTTTTCTGTGCACCTTTTGCCAATTCAATATTATTTTCCTTTTCTCCTTCGTAAAAGCCTCCAGGTTTTTGAAGCTCAAGTCTTGTATTATATGGCTTTTCTAATTTTCTAGCATTTCACAACCAAATCTTTCATGATGCTTTTTGTGCTTTTAAAAAAATATATGCATCATCTGGCCACTGCTGATCGTTTTCAACCAGGCTATTTTTTGCTTGTCCAGACTGTGGATAGGGGGGTCACAGGCAGCAGTGGGTAAAGCCAAAAATGCTGTTTAACATCTGACAAAACACCATATGACTTCCCACGATAGAAACAATCCACCTAAACCTGATATAGACTGATCATTTCAAAATATTTTGCTCCTCTCCTCAAAAACTTCCAATGACTCCTCATCTCTTAGATTAAGTTCAGAACTAAAAGGCTTTATAAGAGCATGGCCCTAACAACCTCTCAGATCTCCTCTCATAATATTCCCACCAGGCCCACTCTTGCCTCAGAGCCTTTATATCTGCTGTTCTTTGACCTCGATGGATCTTCCTTCAAACACCAGTCTTAACAGTTCCCTTGACTAACCCAGGCCTGTGTTCAATCACGAGTCACCTTCTCAGAGCATCTTCAGCCTTGCAATCATCTGTTACTTGCTCTCCCCTCGTGGCTATCTAGTGTCAGTGCCCAAAACTAGAATGTAATTTCTGTGAAGACGAGGACTGGTCTGTTTTATTTGTACTTCTATATTTTTAGAAAGGGGCTATAACCTATTGAATGGTCAATACGTATTTATGAATGAATAAATACTAAAATTTAATAGATAATTTAGGAGATACAAAAAGTAGAATTCTCTGACTTAAAAACACATTTAATTTCCAAAAAAACCCCAAGATGGCCATATATTAAATAATATGGAAACTTAAAACATATAATTTCTAGATAAATTACATGTGTAAGGATACGAGGATTTAGGGATTCAGAGTTAAGTCTGGGTTGAAATATCAAAGTAGACACTGTTGAAGAATCATAGTGTTTTAGAACTGGCCATTTTAGAGATGACTTAACCAAAAATCTTTATTTTTAAAAGGAACCAGTTCGGGCATTGGTCCAAGAGGTCCTAAAATCAGGGCAAACAAGTATGAATTAGTCAAAATCCATTATTCAAAGGAGCTCGCATCTTCTAGAAGACGAATACAAAACCCACACTTTTGGGTCAATTAAGTTTCTCTATTTTTTTGAACTTACATGATATGTAGAATATTTATAACGAAGTTTCCAATCAACTTAGATTGTGTATATTAAAGTAAAGCAACAGAATGACTGTTTAAATAACTTTAACTTTGCATTATGAGCTTGATTTTGTTTTACAACCTTAGTATTTCTTGTAATATTGCAGAGGATTTTGACAACTGACTAGAGCAAATCTCATCCAAAGGATCTTTCCGTTGTCATAACTGTTTTTTTATGTAGTTATATTTAAATATATATATATAATATATATCTAAGTGAAAGAAGAGAATTATTCTATAATAGAATAGTTTCTTATAGTTGTGAATAAAACCTGAAATAAATGGCTTCCAGAAAAAGAGGGAATGTAAGACCTTGCACGCATTTTGTTAAATTTATTCCTGACAGTTTCATGCATTTTGATGATGTTACAATGTTATTTTTAAAAATATGATTTCAAATGATTCACTGATAGAATGTATAAAACTTAATTTTTTTTAAATTAGCTGTGTATCCTGCAACTTTCCTAAACTCACTTATTAGTTCTATTAATTTTATGGCAGGTTCTTTGGGATCTTCTATTTAGACAATCATGCTGATTATAAATAAAAATTATTTTATTCCTTTCTTTCCGATCTGTAGACCACCTGTCTTGGTTTTCTCATTCTAAGTGGGGTGTGTGTTGAGCAAAAAACTTGAAGCACTTTAGTTTCTCAAATGCTTAAAGACTTGGGAAACAGTGAAATTATTCATCAGTTAAGAATGAAACCAATCTTTCCACTTTCATATTTTATGACTTGGAGAACTTCAGTTTCTTAAATATTTATAAAAATTCATGCTCAACATTTTTACTTTAAATCCGATAGAATTATAAAAAGTATTAAAGTATTAAATAAATTATCAAATTGATTACCTGTAGCCTCCACATGGTGCACAAAGATGTAGGAAGTTTGTGTAGCCAAGGGTAGTGACCTGGCGCTGAGAGGGTTGGCCTGCTGGTAGAGTGATGGAGTCAGAAGGAAGAATTTGCAGGGTGTGGACACAGCAAAATCAGTGACACATGATGAGAACACAAATTCCAGCAATGAGCACCAGCAGGTTGTGTCTGCTTCCCTCAAAAACCTGATATATCCTATCAAACCTCAGTGGTCATCAACCACTAATGGAGCCAACTAGTGAAGACCTAGCACAAAACATGAGCTGAGGACGCACTCACTTCCTTCACTCTGAGATCAGACCTATGTGAATGCCACCTTTGAACACAGACAATCAGGTACCTGGCCCCTTGGAAAGTGAGAGTTTATGCAAGTGTTTCAAACAAGAATGAAATATACCTTCAGAGAGCATTGAAAATATTGGATCTGATCAAGATTAACTGGTTAAAATAAATTCATCATTTTTGAATTGTTTTCTGTCTCCACTAACCAATAAGATTGGGACTAACAAGGACATAAAATCAGTAGTAATTAAAACAAACAAACAACAAACAAATAAAAAAGATCAAAACCACAGCAAATAAAGGATCTATAAATTATTTAAACAATTGAAAATACTGTGAAAATATTTTGACATATTTTAAAAGAAAGCAAATCATGTCAACTACTTTGCGATATTTTTTTTTTTTCCATAGGCAGTCAGAGGTTGCTTTTTTAAAAAATCAAAGCTGGAATTCTGCTTGTATCAACCAATAGAATAGGTACTAGATTAGAAATACCCTCTGTATTTTCACAAAGTTTATGTAGCAGAGAACAATTATAAAATTTATTTCAGCCTGACTTCCTTTTAATAAGCCATGTAAAGAAAGCCAATGTTACCTAATAGGCAATGCTACATTCTTTATGTTGCAAAGTGGGATTTTTTAAAAACTAAATATTTAGATTTCAGTTGGAATAAAACATAGTAACCATTTTTATGAGCCATTTTTAGTTGTAAGTATTTTAAATTAGCATAGCGTTTTGAACAAAGGTTATCTTTGCAATCTGCACGGGAAAGCAGTTTTCCTAGTGCTAAAGACATTGATACACTGTAGCATATTTACACTGTCAAAGAGACTTCACCAATTACGTTGATTATAAAGGTCACTCGAGTGGTTCCCTACACAGTTCAAGAAGCAAAAGATTTTCTAACACCATTCTGTTTAACATTGTTAGTCTTTGAGTATTGTCAATTTTTTATGTAAAATAGAACAGTTTATTGAGAATGACTGTTGAACACAGAGAATGTGCATCTTTAAAATGTATATAGAAGTATATAACTGAGGTGTATGAAGTACATGATGGGAATTTCCCCAAAGATTTATAGATGTTGATTATTAATGTCAGTTGAAAATAAATTAATCTCCCTTTACAATGCAGTTACTCATGTTTAATTTCTCCTTTTCTATTAAATTTTATCATCTACTATATCCAGTGAATTCCTTAAAGAAGTAGCCTAAAGAAATAGTTTAGATAACAATTTGAATAGAACAATTTCATTTATTTTAATGAAATCTTACCTCTTCGATTATTTCAGGCTTAGGGTGGAACATAGCATTGAATACATCAACATGCACCAAAGATATTATACAGGGTTTTAGCAGTTAGTTAGCACCAAACTTTAAAGTGTCATTTTTCTCCACTATAAATGCTTAACTTTTACAGCACATTACCTCATTTTATAGAAACTGATGAAATTGAGTGGTATCTATTTCCATTAAGTGAGATAATGTGCCTTAAAATGATACTGTCAAATAGTTTTTCATAGTTTGATTTTTTTACTGCCTTTTGTTTGCCTACCCCTTTTAAGAGTTTAAATGGGATTTGGTTCCCTACTAATTTTATCATTTTCAATCGGAAAAAAGTAGCTTTTTCCCACCCTGTGTTTCTAATGGAGCTTGAAATTAACATTGTGCTTTTGTTGTAATTTACTTTTTATTTTTGTGGTGCTGAAAATTGGCAAATGTTCATAGGGTTTTTTTTAGAAAACGTTGCTTTCGTGTTTAAGTTGTCAACCAAATGAGAGAATTTTTTGAAATACTAAACACTGTGGGTAGGTTCGGACTTGGATGTCATCAGAGCATTTTAATTGGTTTCCTCACAGATGAAATGTAAATGATAGCCAGGAAGACAGGAATAGGCCGGTCACTTTAATCTTTGTGTGAATTCCTGCTCTTCATTAAAATGAAGGCAGGAGTTCCCTTAAATTAAAAGGGAAATGATCCCATTACCGTTTCTGTATTCAGTTAGTCTGCTGATATCTGGCCGAATATGAACATTAACCTTCAGAAGTTAATTTTCTACGCTAGCTGCGTCGAGGCTGCTGTTTATAGGATTTTGATTAGTGTGTATTTAGTTTGTGCAGAGGAGAGGAGTGCCAGCATTACTGAGCAGATTCGATACTAAATCCACTCCACTTTCATTTTCTTTCACCTGTTGACCTCCCCACTCAGTCTCTTCAACTGCCTTGCCTGAAAAGTGAATTAAAAATCATTCATTGCTATGAAGTTTCTGGTTTATTCTAGATAATGTATTACTATATTTTAACACCGAAAACTGAATGTATGGAAAGTAAAAAGAAGTGATGTCGGCGGGGTATTCGTTCCTGACTTCTATTAGGAAATGTGTTGGAACTACCAATTTTAGCCAAAGGTTGTTGAGTTTAGTTTTAATCAGTCTAAAGCAGTATCCTCAGTCCTGGCTACACATCAGACTGCCTGGAGAACTGCAGTAAGTACTCATGCCTGGGTCCCACTGATTGAAAACCTAATTTAGTTGATCTGTGATAGGCTGGGCTGTGGCTGATGTACGTGTCTCCAGCTGTTGCCACAATCATGCAGAAAGTTTTGGGAATCTCTGTCATAAAATATTAGCAGCCTTTCTTAGCATCTACAGCAACTGTACTGAATACTTGGCTGAATGCCTGTGGATCTTGGTGGTGTATGTTCAGAGTCCTCCATTTGGTGGTTTGGGCCCATTTTGGAAAACTGTTGCCTGCTATTCTGGCCTTTTTAAAGTTAGAGTGACCACATCTGTCCTTGACTTGAAATGGGTACAAGGTTTCTAGAGAACGGTGGTTAGATCCCTGACACCTTGGGACTTACCAATTGTCCCTTGGGAACTAATCAACAGTTCCTGTTATATTTACAACATCCCCAGCAAGTCTAAGAAAATGCTTTCTGCCTTCTAAATTTATTTTCAACATTTACCCAGAGAGGACCTTTATCTGAGGTACCTTGTACACTTTATGGTTTAGTAGAATCTGCACATAATGTCCTTTAAAGCATTAAATCAGGCCAATTTCTCAAACACATTTTTGCCTAATGGTTTTAACAGCTGTCCACTCATTACAGACATGGTGTAAGTATACAAGAAGGTGATGATCGATGGGGTAATTATAGTGAGGGTGCAGCACTTTCAAAGTTAAAGTAGGTGTCCTGGCAAGACCCAAATTGTAGTTAATTACTCCTACCCATCTCAATATGCTAAGTAAATGAAAATTGATCAAGTGTCCTTGTTTTTCTGCTAGCATGGCTGTGCTGTCCTAGCAGGGGTGATGGTAGGAGGGGTATCTGATGGCTGAAGGTAAAGTGCAATCTGGTCATTAGGTAGAACATGAATATGCATACATGACAAGGCACATATTCACATAGTTTCTTCTTTACTTGGAATGCCCTCCTTCTCCTTTTCAGCCAGTCTTGGTCATTCTTTATTTTTACTTTTTTAAAGCTATATTAAAGACTTTTTAATTCTAGATAAATTATGTTAACTCTTCCCAACTACTTCCTTTAATTCAAATTTTTCTTTGAGTTTGGAATGTCTTCCAGAACACAGCCATATAATTAAACTATGAAGTACAATAATGTTTTGATTTTTTAAAATATTTAAAACAAATTCCTCTCTTGTCAGATGAAAGACATTTGAAAGGTCAGATTGTATGCCTTACATTGTTAAGACATAGAACGTTGTCTGTAGTTCATACAGATTGCAAGTTCAATTGGAGCGTCACAGGAATATTGTAGAAAGAGTGTAGGAATCTGAGGTTCAAGTACTTCTAAGTGGTTTTGTGATCTGTATTGCAGCAGCCTAATGTCCTAATGTATCAGAGGGTTGATCTGTAAAATAAGCTCCTTAGACTAATTTACAACACTCGAGTGTGTTAAGAGCCATTCCTGATTACTTCTAGAGTAGCATCTACTAGATCTTATACAATTATACATTAATGCATCTATCTCACACATTTGTGATGCCTATGAGGGAATAGGCAGGCTTATTTCTGTACTTAGGTGCTTAAATCAAACTTGAAGCTCACAAAGTTATTGAAAAAGACAGTATACATTTTCTATGATTCTGTAGTTCACAGCTTTGTTGATTCTAAAAGGCACTTGCCATTTCCAAATCTTTCCTTATTTGTGTCTAGTGTGTAAGGAAAAACCATACCTTTTAAAATAAATTTGTACTCCAATTTTTTGCTAGGACTGAAGCCCTAAAATGTACTCAAACCTTTTTGACCGAGGTTTTGAAAACCTAAAGATCTTCTCAAAGAACTTTTCTCAGGGGCTGGAGGAATCCCTGTTCCTTCTCTCTAGTTACTGGCAGGGAATGTGTTAAACCATAGAAGTGCCTTGAAAACTCTAAAGCCATTACCTGACTCTGTCACAGCCAGGTAAGACCCACTTCTCTTCATTAAGCTCCCCTGCTATCCATGGGATGATGGAGCCTGCAACACCCCTGCCCGAATGAAATCCTCAGAGTCTTGGCTTCTCCTCCGTGTCATGGGCACCTCATTCAAATTCTGGGCTAGGCCATGATGGTGACTAGGAAAATGAGTACCTGGTGTTTACCTTTATAAATGAAAGAATGAATAAGCCACATGAATTTGGCAATCACACGTGGAAAGGGATTCAGACATTGGGTGACCATAATGTCCTCACCACTTCCTATAACCCCCAACTTTCATCAGAAGGAAAAGTAATGATTTCAATTGGAAGGGAATCATTATGTTAAAATCAAACAGAAACTATTGTTTATGAATCAGGTTTTCATTCCATTAACAAAATGTGACCTACTGAACTGCTTTAACATTTATTTTGTTAGCTGTGACACCTTAGGAAAGATCACTGATATTGAAGCAGTGAACTATTTATGTTTAATTAGCTGTAACACTCTAAGTTGCATCATATCACCAATAAAATGTTTGTTTGTAACAATTTATTTTTAAAATAATCAGGCTTTTTTACTTTTTTTACTTAGGATTATTTCCAGGACCTTTAGTTTTAATTTTCCTCAAGAATACTGCCATGGTTTAAACACTATGAATTTATGATCACCAAAGATATATTTCTTACTGAGACAAATGAAAACTGTGTAATAGTGTAACAACATATCTTGATTTTTCAAATAATTCTGTGCTTCTACTTGCTTTTCCCATATATCATACTAAGGAAAAATATAAAAATGTAATAATTCATCAATCATGAAAACAGAATAACTTTAATATTTACAGTTTTATAACATTCCCTCTCCTTTTATACAATAAAAAGTTTAAAACATGTTGGTTTATTAAAATGTATTATTTAAATTGAAACAAATATGAATTTTAGCTCAAATTTCAGAATATAATGAAAGATAGAGGCTGTAATATATAATGTTATTTATTCATTTTATGAGGTTGATGCTTTTGTTTTTATTGTTAGTATCTAGGAGAACCAATCTCATATCTAGTGGTGGAATAACTTGCATTTCTAAAACATAATTTATGTGGTGCTTTCTTATTAACATAATACAGCTTGATTTAGAATGAATATATAGCCAATTAAGAACCATTACTAATTTTTCTTTTGGCAAATTAATATTTTGACATTTTCTATAAATGTCACTACATGAGGAAACCATTAAAATATGATTAGTGTGTAATTTATTTGATTTAAAACCTTTTAAAAAATCTAATCATGTATTTGAAGAATACACATTAATCAGAATGATTCTTCCTAAAATAAACACAAGTTAAAACATGTATATCTATTTATGGTAAGTTTTATATTTTAAATCTTTGTACAGAGAGAATGTACATGCATTCGGAGTGTTAATATAAAAGAAAGTCCCTTTAATTTAAATTTATAAATATAATTTATCAGCTTTTTTGTTATGATTAAACTTTATGTCTAGCTGTCATTATGTATTTCCTACATGCTGTATTTCAGAAATTTAATTTAAATCTCATACACTTTTACATGTTTTCTAGACAATACAATAAAATATAATTTTTTGCAGTAGAGAACATTTTTGAAAAAAGTACTCGGTTATAGAAAAGAATCTCATTGTTACACCATGGTTTATCTGAAAATGTGGCACAGCATAAATTCTCAGGGGTCCATAGTATTTTAACAAAAATGTTTTGCTTTAATGTTTGTATTTTAACAATTAATATAATTTATCAAATAGATACAATGATAAATGATAAAATCTTAAATTTGCAAAGATGGTGTAGTTCTAAACTTACATGCCCCTAATAGCATAGCCTCAAATATGTCAGCAAACATTGACTACAAGGCTACAAGGAAAACTGACAAATCCTGTGTGGCCTAGCATATTGGCTATTCATAAAGTATTTATTTCTGTTTCTTCCGAAGTCAGAATTATAGCCGAACACAGGCCCTGTCCTCCTTGCTGGATATTGAAGCCATGTGCCTCAGTTCTTCATGACGGAGTGTGAGGAGAATTGATTTGTAATTGATTTGTACTGCCTCCAGGCAGATAGCGCAACTCCCATCATGTTCTTTCCAATTGCCCTGAACCACAGTAAAATAGACATGCCACAGTTTCTCCAAATCTTTTTGGTTGCCGTAAATTCATTTTCTAATCCACTTCTTAGGGGGGCTCATGTGTACAATATTCCTTGAAGTTTTGCATATTTATAACTGATTTTATTGTGCCCTTTATAATTGAAGGACAGCCTAGCTGAATCTAAAATCCTTGACTTACATTTTTCTTTCCTTGGGTAGTTTGCAAATGTTGCTCTCTTGCTTTCTGGCATAACGTGTTGCTGTCAGAAGTCCGATGACAATCTGATTTTCTTGCTCTTAGGAGGAACTTGGGAAAATTTACTTAGGAGATATCTCACTGTTGAATATTGTGGGTTGATTTCTCATTTACACATTTTGCCTTCCAAAATGAAGTTTCAATTTATTTTTTCAGTAGAGTTTTACATAATTATTCTCTCAAATGTATATTCTGTTCTATTTCTTTGGTTTTCTGTTTTGGGGACTCCAATTATCATATCTAGAACCAGCTTTGTGGGTGTGCAATCAATGCAATTTTACAGAGACCCATGCTCAGAAGGACCTTGTGCTTGGAGTTTAATGCTCTGGAACAGTAGTGGTTGTCTTCAATGTCTTAATAATTGTATCTTTGAATTTGTATTTTATAAGTGAAGGCTGATGGGACAATGGAGAAAGTGTGGGGGCCTTGGGGCTGACCAGTTCCACTTTGCTCAGCCTCCCTGCCTCCCTGGGATAGATTCTTGGTCACCAACTTTTCCACCCTGATATTCCCTGGCTCAACCCCGCCTCCCCCTCCCCACACACAACCAGTGACTGCTGCTGTCCCTGCAATTGGCAGGGGACAGGGCAGATCAAGCAGGAGCAGGGAAGGTCAGTGTCAGACACGTGCATCTCTGCATCTCAGAGAGTGACAGGGCTAGAAACAGCATGGTGCGTAGGGCAGGTAACTGGCTAGGTGAGCCTCTTGCCAACTCCTTCCTGGTACCTAGTGAGTCTGGCAGGGAAGTTGCATGCTCTTGGATTAACCCCTCTATTGTCAGTTAGAATGACTGGTCATGGGGAGAGGTGATGCCTGGCTGAATTTTCCCTACCCATTGGGCAGCTTGTTGGTTCCAAGGCTGGAAAGAGGGGGGACCCACAACAATTGCTTTGGCAAGGTGCCTGATGGTGTGTCATGTGCTGTGAGGGTCTGCCCTGACCTCACCAGCACCCCTGTGCCCAAGGAAGTGTGATATTAAATATCAAATAAAAAACCATCACTTGTAGAGAAAGAGACCTCGGAAGAAATCTGAAAAGCTTCTTATTGTAGTACCTTTAATGGTAATTTTTTCCTACTTCTATATTTTAATTACTGTGCTTTTTTGCAGTGTCAGTTTGCTCTTTATGGTCCTTCTAATTTAGTTTCCACTCATGAATTGTTGTAAATTTTTATTTTCTAATTTTTCCAAGTCTATCAGTTCTGTTTTCAACAAATTCTTCCTGTCAGACTATCTAAATTCTGAGCTGTGTTTTGTTTGTGTTATTTTTCATTTCTCCCAGCTCTTTCATAATGTTGTATTAGTTACACTTTTTATCTGTTTTGGGGCACATCCTTCTTGTGTGTTTTCATCTGCTATAGGTGTGTTCTATGGCAATTGTTTCTCTTTTCCCACGCATTACCAGGTGGCTTTACATGGGGAGGGTGGGAAAGGGAGAGCTTAGCGTTTCAATATTCATGGCTCAACTCAGCTCAACTGCTCCATCCTCTGTTTTGAAAGACTCTAAATTTGGTCGCCTTGTGCAGCCTGTTCTTTTTCTCTCAGCCCTCAGACAGATGCAAGAAGTCTTGTTGTCCAAGCTCTGTGTTTCCAAGAGAACCACAGTTCCTACTTCCTAAGGCAACCCTCTTACTTTTCCATATTTTACTTTGCTGATCCACTACTTTCTGAGACTTGCCTCCTCTGAACTTCTTACCCTTTACGACTTGAGCATTTTGTCTTTCTTATTCCTAGATTAAAATACCTGTTGTGTTCAATCTGGGTCTTGCTCAAAAAAAGATTTTCCCCAATTTAACACTTGGTTCTTCTGAATGGAGATGTTTACTAGATGTTTCGCAAAGTCAGGATGGGGGGGCATGGAACAGCTTAAGTTGATACAATTCCTTGATTGCTTTGAATAGACTTAGAGATTCCTGAGTGAATATTTGTCCTAAACCATACAGCTAATTGTTTTGTTTGTCATATTAAGACTTTGCTTAGGTTCTAATTCAGGTTAGAGTTCTTCCCTTTTGAGAGTAAATATTGGTTGCTAATGTCTGGATTCTAGAAGTTCACAGGGATTCTTAATTTTGTTGAAGGTGTGATTTGTGGATTTTTTTTTTCTTGACATTTCCTAATTGTTCTGACTGGTTTGTTTTTTGGTTTTTATTTTCCTTCAAAGAAGCCTGAAAAGATTTTAAATCTATGTGGTAGTCATGAACCTGACAGTATCTAAATACTGTGCAAGTAATTTTCAAAAACATATGGAAGACGTTGGACAATTGGGCATGTATTAGGCCACAGAGAGACTTCTAACAGATTTTGAGTAATAGCTATCATCTATGACAAAAGAGCAATTTAATTAAAAGTAATACCAGAGTTGTGGAAGAGAGAGAGAGAGAGAAAGAGAGAGAGAGACTGAGACTCATCACTAAATAATATGTGGGTCAAAGAAAAAATCATGAAAGAAAAATTATTAAAAACCTTAGAAATTTAGATAACCGAAAATGTGGCAATAGAAAATTTGCAAGAGCTGCAGCTGAATGGCAGCTCAAAGCTGTGGCTATAAATGTTTATTTTCATAAGAAATATTGAAAATTGATGCACTATATGTTCAAGCTAAAGAGTTAGAAAAAGGGCAACAGAATAAAAATTTAAGAATAAAAAATAATGAAGATAAATATAAGAGGACATGACAAGGAAATCCAAAAAGATACACAGAGGCTTAAGAGAGCCAAAAATTTTTTTTTATATGTTAAAAAAATTTGGCAAAACCTTTCCAAATTTGAATATGAATGACACGTTATCAGTAAGCAATATTAGATAATGAAAAAAAAGACACAGGGCTGGATGTTGTAGAGATTAAAGTTGTAATAGGGAAACACAATTGTAAAGATAATAGTAAAATGCTGTAGTATGCAATGAGTTTAAAATTGAATTAAATGAATAACTTCCTAGATAAATTTAATAAAACTGTATCAATAGGATGAGTGTAGTTAACAATAACATATTATATAGTTTCAAATAACTCAAAGGAGGATACTGAATGTTCCCAACACAAAGAAACGATATATGTTTGATGTGATGGATACACTAATTACCCTGATCTGATCACTTTGCAGTATATGTATCACATCACTATGTACCCCACAAATATAAAAAAAAAGTTATGTGTCAATTAAATTGTTTTAAAAAAAGAAATTGAACACCAGCATGTTCACTTCATTAAAGAAATGTAATCAGCATTTAAAAATAACTCTTACAAACTACACTTAACACTGGCCAGTTTTACAGTACAAGACAAATGCATTCTTGTTCTTCAACAGGGGGTAATTCCTATCTGATAAAAATTTCCTGGGTATTGCAAACTTATTAGTGTTACTAGCATAAACTTTTATACAATTTTAAACCAGTTCTTCAAAATTGACTTACCTCTTTATTATTATCAATAGCTTTGTGTAGACAATAAAATGTTCTCAGATTTTCTCTTAAATTTCTGGCCATGATATAAGTAGATGACCATGTTGAAGTTGTCCCTGCTATGCAAAACAAGAAGTAAAATGAAGATAAATAACAGTTTGGGGATCACACTTTTTCTAACAAATAGAAAACCATCCTCTTTTCTCTTTCCACATGTAAGAGAAGTGACTCCTGCACTGAATAGCATAGAAGAAAGAAAGATAGTGCAATTTCTATTTAATACTTGAGAACAACAAAGAAAGAAAGCAGTTCCGTGTTATCATCTAGATGGTGTGGCTCTTCACATTGGCCCCTTTTTATAGTAAGTAAAGTATAGTATTTGTAAATCTAGTGTATCTAAATCAGAGTAGAATTTTATTCAGAAAGTACATTGTTATAAAACATGTAATAATAGATACAATATTTTATTTCTTAAAGTTGAATTGACTCTTCAAAAATGAATTAACACTTTTTCAAGTATTCTTTTTTCTTTTTGTAAACTTAAAATTTTTTAATGTTTAAAAATTTTAAATTGACACATAATAATTTTACATATTTGTGGGCTACATAGTGATGTTGTTATACATGATACATATGAGGGTAATTATTAAATAGCACATCCATCATCTCAAACATTTATTATTTCTTTGTGTTAGAAACATTCAATATCCTCCTTCTAGCTATTTGAAACCATCTTTTTTGGACTTAAAGTAATTTTATGATAATATTCCCTTAATAGAAATTAATATAAAGCTCATATGTTAGTTAAACTTATAGATATTATTTAAACATAAACCAAAACCTATTTACAAATCAAGTATTAACTAAGTCACTGACTCTAGACAACTCATACATACAAATGAAATTTAATAAATGATGCTGTTATAAAAACACAGTGTAGTGATAACCACTGTAGCATACATCCCTCTGAGTTTGATGTGAATGGGAAACTAGTTCCCACTATTTTTCTTTGCTTGTACTATTCAGTTTTTCAGTTCATAAAACTCATCTTTCTCAAGGTGAGCTTCAAGTATATACAGAATATAAAGAGGCAGATAAGATGTAAGTTTTTCAGTTGGCTTTTTAACTCAAGGCATATTTACTCTATGTCAGGTTAATATGTACAGTTTTCTCTTGCCTTGTCAGTAGGTATATTTCTACTCAGTAAAGCATGCTTTAGGCATTAGTGACATTTCTAAAATCAGTATCATAGACACTGTACTGAGTAGAAAATTCTTCAACATTGTATATAGTAATTTTTTTTAAATACCTGGTACTGCTAATGGAATTATTTACAATTTGCGAGTTGTCTTGAATTATTTGTTAAAAATTTAGTGACAGAGGATTGACTATGTTATCTGAAAGTCAATTATTTTTAATTTAATAATATGACTTTAAAAAAATGGAGTTAGGGAGTTTTCCAAGAAGAAGTTTAATTTAAAATTGTAAGGGTGAATTAGAGAATATGCATCATTGCACAGTGGGTACCACTGCACAAATTTCGCTGTGGGAATAGAGAACAAAAGCTATAGTTTGAATATAATAGGTATAGCCAAAGATAAATTTGTATTAATTTTGCAACTTTAAAGAAGCAACCCTCAACCTGCACATTCCTATAATCTTTCAAAATTTAGTTCACCTTTTCTCTGAACCCTCCTCTGGATGCCAGTTAACAGATACCTAATCTGTGTTTAGACATCACTGCATGCATATTATAGTACTGAGCACACTGATTTACAATTATTGATTTCCTTTTCTGTCTCCCTCTCTCTCTCTCTCTCTGCCTAAACCATGAGCTCTCTAAGACCAGATACTTTATCTCATTCAAGACCTGCATCCTAGTGCTAACAGCATGCCTGAAATATAGAAATGCTCAATAGAACTTTCTGATGAATAAATGAATGAACTAATGAATTAGTTATCTTCAAGTTATTGGGACAGTACTATCAGTCCTCACATAGACAGTAGCATCCCTTGTGATTAGGATTGAGCAATATTAGAAAGTGTGTTCTCAAACCCAAATGAAGGATGACTCTTACTGTGTGCATTAACAATAACTAATTTAGATGTTTACTTATTAAAAATTACCCTTCTCTCCTGTCACTTACTCCTCTTCCCAACTCCCCTAATACTTCCTGACTGCTTAGGCTTCATAACCTTGTGGCCTACTTGGTGTGTCCCCAAACTGTCCTCAACTCTGCCATTTTAATAGGGCATCACTCCTAAGTACCAGTTGGTCCTGTGAAGTAAGCAAGCTAGACAAGGAGGTGAGAGAGTGATTAAATTCTGAACGATATAATTTTGTCACCTTGATTTCTCTCTTTGGCATATTTTGCCTATTTGCATGGACATTAATACATATAAAACAAAAAACTGTTTTAGAGCTTTGAAATACTGTTTCAATAATATATTTGGTGGTGTTTTTAAGTCTCTACATTGTAATGAGGAATAAAATGGAAATTTAAATTTCCCTAATGAGTCAGGTAATTAGAAATACACTCAATTAAAAAAAAGGGAATACTGTTTTTCTTGCACACTTGCTACAAAACAAGCAAGATGAGACATTGCCTTCTGGAAGTACTGACTGGAAACTTATTCTCAATTGTTGCAAATGTATCACCAAGTTTACCAGAATATACTATATTATTTGAATGATGTTAAGTACCTCAGGAAAAACAAGTATCCTTTGATGGTATAATTAGCCTGAGCATTGTGCACCTCCTTAATACATTTATTCCAGGTGTAAGAAAAAACAACCATACACATTTATTAATCTCACAAAATGCATGTAAAACATAATACTTAATATTTTGGAAATTCAATAATTATTAGAAAACAAAATTTATTGAAAACACCCTGATTTTCCATTACAGTATTTACAAGACCACAATTATGTTGGTGTAATAATGATCAAGGAGTAACAAATGTTCTTTATGGAGCCAACACATTTTATAGTTCTAAATCAGAGGTCGGAAAACTATGGTCTCTGTGACAAATGCAGCCTGCTGCCTGTTTTTGCAAATAGTTTTATTTGAATACAGCCATGATAACCTGTTTATGTTTTTTCCGTGGCTGCTTTCATGCTACAGCAGCAGGATTAAATTGTAACAGAGACAGTATTACCGTGATGCCTAAAATATTTACAATCCATTTTGTTGTTGAAAAAAAATGTGCCTATGCCTTACCCTTTCCTAAATCATTGTGGAATACTAGGGTGAGAACAACAGCAAAACAATTAAGGGTGAGTTATAATGCACTGATATATCTATCAAAAATCCTACCAGAATAGTTTCATTTATAATTTACATTGGTTTGTAAAATTTACATTCTGACTACAGGCTGAACATTTGTCTCTATGTGACAAGCCATTTATAAATTTATTTTTTTTAAAAGTTTGCTTGTGAAATCCTTTGGATATGTGTTGTCAAGAGTAGGTTGTAATGTTTAAAATACAGGTGCTGTGTGTCCTATTATCCCCCATATTGCTTCTCCTTATGCACTGTAGACCTGGGATTCTGTTTTAATTGTAACTTGTGAACAATTTCCTACATTAGAAAAATGATTTATGAATCAATTATAAAATAATAAATGATTTACTATTCTAAATTTCTTAAAGCTGGTGAAAACAAGTCTTGATAAAAGATAGAAAGTTAGAAAATACATACTAACTTTGACTAGCCATCATCAATGGGGTTTTCTATAAACCTGTTCTCAGTGGAGAAGGCTTCGGGACACAGTGATACAAGAAGATGCTGGGACACATTGTTTCCGACTTGAGCTTAAGAATCAAAAAAAAAAGAATTCCATGGAAAAAACTAAAACTGATTTCTACATAGAGGAGTGGCTGGATGTGCCAAGCTGGTTATTGATAAACATATAGTTGTGTGGTTTGGATGTTTAACGTGAAGATTTTCTGATAACAGAAAGACAAGCAAGAAGTAAAGTACATAGAGAGAAAATTTCAGGAAATTAGATTATTATTAAATACACATAAGAAAGAGAGACCCAGATAGTAAGGAGTGTTGGAGAGATATATGTCCTGTCATAAGGGTGCAGATCACGTACCTGGAACAGAGAGAGAGTTTTCCAACAGTAGAAATTCTCGAGCTGAGGATGAAAGCGCTCAGATCTACATACATTTGTGAATTTTCTCCAGCAGCACTGGGTCCAGAACTGCTAAGTCTTAACAAAGCCTGGGTACTTGCAGTTTACCACTTTCTTCTTCAAGATTTACCTAACATCCATTTCATAATTATTTCTAGGATATATCCGAAGATTAATTTGAATTAGTCAGTTTGTATGTTCTGAAATTTGCCTATTATGAAATTGTACTCCTTATTTATTTATTCCACTTTTATTCCTCATTGAACATCAGATATTTTGCCCATTCAAATTGTTTCCTGTGATTTTTCAAAAGTTTGAAAATATTTCCCATTTTATTCAATAATAAGGGTTAAGATAGTTAAAGCAATGACCTCATTTAAAATACTCTTTTTACTGTTCAACACACTTAGCCTTAATTACAGTGAAACTAACTCTAGTTCACTCTTTGTAATTTGGAGGTAATTATACCTTCCCCAGGAGACAGAAGCTACATAGGAGGTTATTAGTTCCATCCTCAACAGATAGTGGTTCTTTTGTCTTCTTGTTGTTTAAAGGAGAGCTAAAGTTTCTTTTACTATTTCCTGTTACCTTTTCATAAATTTCATATCATTAGTTAAGCTTTGAAAAATTACCCTGCAATCTCTGTGTCTTGCTTTTGCATTTATGCTTTTTTATTAATTTCTCTTCCTGTATTTTGCCCAAACAAAATCATAGAGTCCCTTGTGTAACCCCATTGGGCTTTTTGTATTCATTCCTCCTTCCTTTATTACAAAGATTACTTTTGCTTGTATCTTCTGAATCTTATTGGCAATTGTATTTTCTGACCCTTTGTTCTTTTTTAAACAATCTGACCAAAGAGTTATTCTCATTTGATATCTAAAATTTTTGATACATATTTTTCTAAATTTAAGCTAAATGTCTGGCTAGGTCTTGTGTTCCCCTTCTTGTTTATATACAAATCTTTATCAAGGAATCATAAACCACCATATGTGATTTTTTTCTTCCTTGGGACTGAAGCATTTGTGATTCTTAGAGCCTGTGATTTCATGTGTATGCTCCTTGTTGCGTATTCTCAGGTCTGCACTCAAGTTAGACAGGAGCAAACTCTTATCTGCTGGGTTGTTAAATCGCGCACATCCTCTTCTGCTTTTGTTCTCTGCCATATTCTTCCATGCACTCATGACGTGTAAATGGACCAATGGTCCATGTACGTTAATCAGGTTTCCTTACTGCAGAATTTCTAAGAGTCTCTTAATGTGCAAAAGAGAGAGAGAGAGACAGTATTTCCAAATGTATTAAAGAGTAAATCCTTCTGAATAAGATCAGCTATTAGCGTTCACCAAATTACACTCTCAAAAATGTAGATCTAGATGGTTTTATAGACGTTTTTCTGGAGTAATCCTTTCCCTCAAGCTAATTTTGGCAGATTGCTGAAATCTACAAAATGATCATTTAGAAAGTTTCCTTTTTTGGAGTCATCTTTTAGGAGCTATGTTTTCATTCTTTTTTCATTATTGTGCTTTCTAAATTTTCTGTGAAGAGTTTGCATTAATTTTATAATTATCAAAAAAAACTTATTCTATGAACCCCAAAAAGAAAATTATTCTAAGAAAAATTTCTTCTTTTTCATTTCTTTGTTGGATTTTTTTTCCTTTTCACTCAGAGAACTTCATTCTTTTTACTAAATCTGATGGAGATGCACTTCTAAATGAAAGCCCTCCTTCTTCCGGAAGGAGAGGGCGGCATTTATAAGATATGTAATGGTGATGACGTCCACAATCCATGAACTCAGCCCTACAACATGTAAATTTAAAAAATAATTAAACGGAGCTTAATTATTTCAAAAGTCTCACTTCTCCCAGAAAACAGAAAATGAATCTGGTCACTTCAGGGTAAAATATAATCAATTCATGCTTTTTCTGTATTGTTCATTTCTTTTTTGTTTAAGTTACCAACAGTTTAATTCAGTCAATTAGTATTTTCCTCACAATCATTCTCTTCTCAGAATTGATTCCAAGCTTCCTGATGTGGGGAAATATAATCAATAATTTTGAACTGCTTGGTGTAAGCATCTGCTGTGACAAAGATTAAGATTTTTTTCTTAAATATCTTTTGATTTTTAAGAAGCCACAGGTCAGTGTTTTAGCAACAATATAATCATGAATGCTCACACCGCTTTCTTTTTTTCCCCACAAATTTATTTATTATTTATTTTACATTGACAGATAAAATTGTAGGTATGCATAGCATACAACATGATGTTTTGAAGTACATATAAAACATAGAATGGTTAAATGTAGCTAATTGGAATATACAGTACCTCACATATATATTTTTGTGGTGAGAACATCATATTCTGGTCTTAAAACCCAATGGAGGAATGTATTTTCTTCTTCACATTTTAATTAGGGCTAGTCCCCACTTCTTCCTTCCTATGGCCCCATCTCTGCACACCATGTCTTCTGGGAATTATGTTTCATCTGATTCTTATCATTGTTCCTAGGAATAAGAGTTCTTCATTATTATTTAGTAACTCCCAGAATGCCATTTTCTGTGTGCCAGCACTTTTCCCTGTGATAGGGACGTAACTCATTTGTTGTATCTTTTCTCCTTTGTTTTTCCCACCTTGTATTTATTAACTCACTGAAAGACTGACTATGCAGACAACATCCGGACGTTCTGTAGGACGACAGAACTTTGACACACAACCTCTTCAGCAACTCCAGCCTGGGAAGCAAAACAATGACCTATGTAGCAATTGGCTCCAAATACCAGGACTTGATCCAAAATTACTACCTTTCCTAATTTTCCCCCCACTTCCAACTTAGGATCAATCAGACAATACAAATAATGCACCCCTAAATAGTCACATAAGACATGCTAACAGATTGCCCATCTCTAGTTTCACCATGCCGTCAGCTTCTGATCAGGGCATACTCAAGACTTTCTCTTTTCATTTTTTTCCCTTTAAAACGTTCCCACTTTCCTGCCTGCCTTTGTGCCTTTGTCAAACCCAAGTGATTGTGGCTGACTCCCTTGCTATACAGCAAGCTCCTCATAAATAGTCTTTGCTTGTTCTCATTTGCATGTTCTTTGTTTGTTCCAACATCACAGTTAATATTCCAGCCCATCACAAATGGATGCTAATAATGGGGAATAGCACAAGTCTAGGAATAGTGACTGCAAGTCAACTCTACGCTGTTTTTCCAATTTAGTGGTTTAGTTCTTGCCTTAATTCTCTATGGTCAAGCACTTGCTTTTAATACAGTATAAGAAATTGTGTCTTGGCCTGAAAAGACTTATGTCCGACTCTCTTTTATGTCCTCATTATTTCAGGACTATGTTTTGTCTCCTTACAATTAAAGGGGCTGGCATTCAATCTCTGAGTTCCAACTCAAGCGACGATATTCCACGACCAGATCTCCTTGAAACTAACTTCTGGCTTACTGTGGATTTAGGAAATTACTTTTATTTCTTTCTGGAGCTTTCTGACACTAACTGACCTCTTATCTTGGAAATGTGGCTACATTTTGTACTTTCAGATCACCTCATTTTCCTTTATAGCTCTATGTGATTTTACACCGATTTCAAAATTAATACTTTTGGGTTTGCACTTTGGTCATCTCCATTTCCATTTCTATCTTCGGGTTTAGATTTTCAGGCTACCCTGAGTATCCTTTAGCTGAACAAAGACATTTTCTGGTCATTTCTCACTACAAAAATACTTGTCTGTCTACTAAAAAGTTTCAACTTAACTTTAAATTTCCTAAGACCCATTATTCTCACTGAAAATTGGTCTATTACTCCTCAACTTTACCATTTTGTTACTTCAGTACAAAAGTCTTCTTGCTTGGTGTTTAACTCGTTATTAGACACATTGCTGTCCCTTTATTTGACTGCTACTGTGATAAGAGAAGCATTCTGTGTACTGAATATATTTTTAACTTCAGAATGAAGTGGCAGTCACCATGACAGCTATTGATGACATTCCTTATTACGAAAAGTATGTTTCTGGCTATTACCTTCTCACTGAAACTGTCATGGGAAGGCAGTCTCTTCTTGAGAACCTATAAAATAAATACCAGAAAGTTGTGGTTTTAACAGCAATGTCAATTAAGCTAAGTAGAAACAACATGATCTCTGTCATTTTCTTGCCAAGTGCTCAACATCCATCTCTATACCACAGTCTAGACACTTATGAAGACAAGTATGTAGCTTTTCAATGCTGAATGCTGACTTTTAGGAAATAGCCCCCGTTGGACTCTCCAAATATTTTTCTTGGCTGGGCTGTACAGTTTATTAGGGTAAGATATAAGGTTCTTAATGAATCATTTTCCTCTTAAACCATATTGCAAAACATTCATAAATCCAATTTATGATATATGTTAATAGGCAAGTGACATTGATCATCTTAACTGGGTAACTCCAGACATAAAACAATTACAATAATTACTAATTTTAGTATGACTATTGCCAATAACGGGATGACTCAATCCTTTGGGAGTTGAATAAACTCAGAGAATTTCTCAGTGCCTGCAACATAAGGAAGGAGAAAATTCTGTGAAAATAACCACTCCTTTGATTCAGCCCTTCTTTTCCTTTTACAAAGATGCCCATACTCAGAAGTCAATCACTACTGACTTTTCCTTCTTTTTTCTCCTTTATTCTTGCCATCGCAATATTATTAGCACATTGTTATTAACTCATTAGAAGGAAGACTTAATGAATAGTTACTACTTGATACATTAGCTACTAATAACTAACAATATTGCATGTGGATGATGATTTAGTACATTCAGACCATATCTTTACTAAGTAGGATGTCCAGGACCTTCTTTGGAGGGTGTGAAGGTGTGATGGACTATCTTAGAGGGGTTTTCATAGCCTTAAATTATGAGTGGCTTTCAGAGATGGCTGTAATTTGTAAATCAGTTATTGCTGAATATAAATTGAAAATCATATTGTTGATAGTAAATTTGAAAGCAGATAGGCATATAAATGCTAATGTAGTATTTTATAAATCATTAGCATTTAGATGTAATGGGACTTTTATAATTTAATGCCTTTAGACCAGTGGTCCCCAATCTTTTTGGCACCAGGGACCGGTTTCATGGAAGACAATTTTTCCATGGACTGGAGAGGGGTGAAAATAGTTTGAGGCTGATTCAAGTGCATTACATTTGTCGTGCACTTTATTTCTACTATTATTACATTGTAATATATATATAATGAAATAATTATACAACTCACCATAATGCAGAATCAGTGGGAGCCCTGAGCTTGTTTTCCTGCAACTAGACAATCCCATCTGGGAGTTATGGGAGATAGTGACACCCGAAGTGTGTTGCTTATGTCCAGTCTACTCTGTAATCTCGTTTTGGTTGCTGTCAATGCAGAAAACCCTGCTTCACAAAGATAAGATGTTGGAAATGGAAGTAGGTTTTCAGTGCTTTTGTGGCAATCTCAGGATATTCCACCTTGACTTTAATCCAGAGCGTATGGAGATTTGAAGTTGTCTCAAACATAATTTTAAGGACACCGTTATTTGCAGTCTCAAGCAGTTGATCCTCTTCTAACATGAACAAAGTCTATTCACCTGGCTTATTCACAAATGGGTCACAGATCCATTCCTTCCCAGTTCATAGGTCTTTTGTGGTTAGGAAGTAATGCTCAAACTCTTTTAAAAGCTGAGATAGGTGATCATGCACCAGCTGGGACAGAGAAGGCCCCAGCTCAGTCTCTTTCAAAATCTCTGCTAATGTTTGAAACATGTCAAAAATCCCAATGTCCCTCGTTGCCTCCATAATTCCAGTTTGTCTCTGAATGCAGCCACTTTATCTGCTGACTTGAGCACGGTTGTTGTTCTCCCCTGAAGTGACAGATTGAGTTCATTGAGCAGGTTAAATATGTCACATAAGTAAGCAACTTTTGCGACCCATTCTGTGTCACTGACATGTGCTGCCAGTGGTGACTGTTTTTCTAAAAAAAATCTCTGGAGCAGCTCTTGTAACTCAAAAACTCTGGCCCATGATCTACCATTAGAAAGCCATCTCACTTCTGTGTCTGAGAGAAGATGTGTGTGCTCTGCGTCCAACTCCTCACAGAGCTTCTCAAATAGACGTGAGTTAAGGACACATACTTTAATGTGGTTGGTAATTTTAATCACATCCTGAAAAATGTTGTTTAGTTCAGGTGACATTTTTTGGCTAGCCAGCATTTCCCTGTGGATGAGAAAGTGTGTAGACTCATATTCAGAAGTGACCTCCTTGACATGAGTAGTGAAACCAGAAAGCCGCTCAGTCATGGCAGCCACTCCGTCTGTGCATATACTGACACAAAATGACCAGTTCAGTTTTCCTGATATGCCATCATTCAAAGACTTGAATAGCTCTGCAGCTGTGGTGTTGGTTGGCAACAAACCTCCAGCACATCCTCCTGAAAAATATATTGCACAAAAATAAACATTGTTGCCTTGTTGTCAACATCAGTAGACTCATGAACCTGGATTGTGTACCACGGTGACTCGTTAATCCTCTCTCACAATCGTGCCTCAATATCCTCTTCTATTTCATCAATTTGTCTAGTTTGGTGGTAGCCGAAAGAGGAACACATGCTACCTTTTGAACTGTAGCCTCTCCTAAAAGTTCACAGCAAATGTCCTTTAGCAGCAGGCAGGATCAACTCCTCACCAATAGTAAAGGGCTTCTTAGCTTTAGCAATGTGGGTAGCCACTAAGAATGATGCTCTCAGTGCAGACACATTTGATGAAGTGGTGGCCTTCAATAATTGCTTCTGTTCATCGTGTTCACATTTTTTTTCTTTTGAAAAACTCCAAAGGCTTGTCTTTTAATGCAGGGTGCTTGGTCTCCGTGGGGCAAAGCAGTTTTTACAGTTTTGTGGCTTCATTGGAAGCCACATATTATACAAAGCTGACTTGGAGAATGTGAATCACCTGTTGCAATGAACCCATAATTTAAGTAGAACTCTTGGTATTTTCTTTTAAATGCAGCTTTCATTTTGTTGGCAGTCTTAGAGTCTTCTGCTGTCTCATCATTGGATATTTTCCCCTTTTCAAAGAAGCTCTCCAGAGATGTTTGTTTTTTACTCATTTTTGCTAGGTTAGCTTGTGGGCTACCAAAACTGTGACTGAGACAAGTGTGCAGTGCAGGAAAGAGGTGCGGACGGAAATGGTAAATAAAATAATGGGTGGGCCACACAGGGACTAAATTAAGCATCGGATTCTGACTTAAAGCCTGCCACCAGATGCAGCTTAATTGTCACTTGCCACTCACTGATAGAGTTTTGATATGAGTCTGCAAGCAATTGATTTATTATGGTCTCTTGTGCAGTCAAACCTCTCTGCTAGTGATAATCTGTATTTGCAGCCACTCCCCGGTGCTAGCATCACCACCTCAGCTCCACCTCAGATCATCAGGCATTAGATTCTCATAAGAAGCACACAACCTAGATCCCAGTAGGGTTCACGATCTTATGAAAATCTAAAGCCGCGGCTGATTTGACAGGAGGCAGAGCTCAGGTGGTGATGCAAGCAATGGGGAGCAGCTGTAAATACAGACAAAGCTTCACTCCCTCACTTGCTCACCACTCACCTCCTGCTGTGTGGCCTGCTTCCTTAAAGGCCATGGACCAGAACCAGTCCACGGCCCCAGGGGTTGGGGACTGCAGCTTTAGACATCTATACACATTTTTTATTGTATATCAGTTAAAAATGTGTTAACATGTAAATCTCTATAATTATAAATACTTGTTAAAATTCATCACCAAATGATTCTGAAATGCATACATTTTGTTGATCCCTTTTGAACCAAATTATTGTGCTCTTTCTGATGGCAAAATAAGTTATATCTGTATGTAATAGTTGTCTGAAATAATATGCATTGTACTAGCTATAGGAAATCACAGATGAAAATAAACTCCTTTCTTAAATTTTTTATGCTTTTTCTTTCATAAGACAATTTCAGACTTTAAAAACAGCATATAATAAGAAGTGCCTGCATTCTTTTTCTGGGGTCACACAAGTTTTCTTGTATGCTCACCTAGTTTCAAAACTCTAAAGCTTTCCTGAAACTTAATCATGGTGAAGCACCCTTGCACACAATTGTTAAATTGCATTTTTAAATTTCTGTTTAAAATAAATGTGGCCAGCATAGTGGCTCATCCCTGTAACCCCAGCACTTTGGGAGGCCAAGGCAGGAGGATTGCTTGAAGCCAGGAGTTAGAGACGAGCCTGGGCAAAATAGTGAGACCCCATCTCTGCAAAAATATTTTTATAGTAGTTGGGTATAGTGGAGCACTCCTTTGGTACCAGCTGCTCAGGAGGCTGAGGTGGGAGGATTGCTTGACAGAGGGAGACCGTGTCTCAATAAATAAGTAAGTAAATAAATAAATAGATATATAGATAAAATAAGATAAATAAGAAGCTTTATGATGACATTTCAGACTCACAGTAGGTTCAAAATAAATGTTTATGGAATGGAATAAACATTTACTGTAAAAATAATACTTCCAGTGACATGTTTTCTATTTATTGTATTAATTGCATAAGATGAAATGTTTCTTCATATTTACAAAGAATACTTTTAAAAATTGTATTTATATTTGTTGATGTCTATTATTATGTGTCTAATGGGTACACATAAATCGTTGTTCAGAAGCCAAGAGCATACAAGGTGAGATTTCACTCAGGAAGTACATGTCAACTTTGACTGTAATTTGGAATTTCACAGTAGAATTTTGCTAATAAAATATATTTTTTTTCTCACAAAGCTTAGTTTAAAAGTATATGTAGCAGGGAATGTTCTATAGTGTGGGCCAGCATAAAAGGTATCTACTTCAAAAAAATATTGAACTTACCATGGTGGGAACAGAAACACAGGAGGGGGTAAGAAAAGAGAAAGAGTAAACTCCATGGGGGTGTTATACAAGAATCTCCTTTTTGAGAATTGTTTCAGATTTGTCCAAAGTTCACACTGTCAAATTAGTATTCCTTTTTGTGTTTGTTTTGGTCATAAGTAATTTGAAACCTTAAAGAGTGATATAAGATTAAATTAATAATAACTTTTATATTACATTTATTTTGTCTGGCCCAAATACCTCCAGGAGAATAAGGAAAAAAAATATGCTTTAGTCCTTAATTTTCTAAAGATTTGTAAAGACATAGTTTTGGAAGCAGGCAGACTGGAAATAATATGAAATAAGGATAACCATTATAGATATAGGAGGGATTCAAAATTTACAAAGTACAGTGGCAGTAACTAAAAGGACTGTGTAGGAAGAAAACACAACTCAGAACGCAAAGATACAAGAGGTGTCATGATAGAGCAAAACGTTTTACATTTGGTGATGAAATTTACTGAAAAATTACCAGTGCCCTCTTCCTTTGGTGTGGATATACACAAATTAAGTCCCTAAAGGTAAACAGATCTTTTCTAAAATTAATCAGAGCTCCTCAGGTTTAATTTATTCCTTGGAAGAACACTCTACATCAACCTCATTAAACAGCAAAATCCATGATTTAATGTGGCAGAAGTCAGGTAGAGAAGCCTGCCTTCCTTCCTTCCTTCCTTCCTTCCTTCCTTCCTTCCTTCCTTCCTCTTTTCCTGCCTTTCTTCCCTCTCCTCTTCTGCCCTCTTTTTACTCAGCTACATGAAACTAGTTTTGCTTAAAATGTGTACTTTGGACCACAAGACATGGAGCAACTAACTTTAGAAGAGGCGTATATGGAGTTCAGAATACCAGGGAAACAAAGCCTTAGATGTTCCACTCAGGATTATCATCCTTTTAATCAGTACCTTGAATCCATGGTTTCTTTCCTTCATCTTCATTTTATGACTTGTTTGTTTGTGTGTTTCACTAGGTGATTGTTCTATCCATGAGGTTTCTTTCTGAATCATTGATAGTTTCCAGAAACTTTTAAATTGTGTCCATAACACATCAGTGATTTTAGGGACTTCTTTGTACAAAATATTTCCCAAGGTTTCATGAGGAATATAAAGAAGAAGTCTGTGAAATTCTTGCCTTTGAACTATTCATAATTTAGCAAAAGATGTAGAACTTACTCATATGACAGCAGGTGGAAATATTTGGGAGTTCAATAATTCCTCTTTTCTCAAGGATGCTGAAAATCCTCATTGTATTGCAGAAAGACCCATAAAAGCCAACATCATTGTGTGCTGTGTATTTATAAAAATTATAGAATTAACTGTCAGCATAAATTTCCATGCAACCAAGCTTTATTTAAAGAGCCAATTTAAGGAAAATACTTAAACTTTGATCTAAACCCAGCACATTATGATACTGAGTTCCTTGTTTGTGTTTGTAGATCTATACCCTGAGACCTGAGTGACAAAAAAGTACTACTCGCACCTGAAATTGCTTTTCAGAAAACAAAGAATTCATTTCAAAACACTTGTCCAGAGCTAGAGTTAAATGATTCTTTTGTTTTTACTTTTGGCTCATATTAAAATGGCTTTGAATGTAATAAAAAAAACTCCTTTAATACCATATGTCTCTATTCATGACTTTAAAGCCATATTCAAAGTAATGAATAAACATTAAAGAATATAGACAATAAAGCAACGGAAAATGTGAAACAGTAGCAATATCGTACTCCAGCTTCAGTCTTTGAAAAAACATTAAATAGAAAATCCAGGTACAAGTTACTTAGAAAAGTTAAATAGAAGTTTATTAATGTAGCTTAGATATTTTAAAAATTGAATATCAATATTTTGATCATTTCAGCTATTAGGTATCTTATATTTGTAAATCTATTACTAGGGCAATAAAATGGATTAGGTACAAATAAAGAGGAACACTGAAGAATGGTGCCAGTAATTTAGACTTTTTATTTGGATGAATAATGAAATTATTTAAGGTAGCCAGATGTCCGGAATATACATGTTTATTTTTATTTTTATTTTATCACCAGTTACATTATGTCTCAGATTTTTGGTTCAACTTACATTAATACGTTTTTTTCCACAGGATTAAGTGTCTATAAATGCACACAAGAAAGAAAAATAAGCAATTTATCGAGAAACAAAAACAGAATATCTATATTTGGCACTTATTTTCCTTTGAAGTTTCAGGTTTTGCACGTAAGACCTTTATTTTTATGCTATATGAGATGGTTACTCTTTGAAATGTTCTGAATGAATCTAATCATCTTTAAAGGGCTGTCAGAAGTAAGGTTGGACGCTTGATATTTCAGAGAACCTAAGTCACATGTTACTTTTCCCACATGTTAAAGGTTCATGCAAGCAGCAGTTCACAACCTCAGTAAAGCTCCTGGGGCCTCCTTTGCTACAAGATGGAGTAAAACAGGGTGGCCTCTTCTGTTTTCAGTCCCTTGCCAGATGTCAGAGGAGATCAACCCTCTCCCAGAACTCTTGGCTACCTGAAGATCCCTTGGGGTTAACTGTATCAGCAGCAATAGGACTATTACGGATACTATTGTTACCACATTACATAAATCATGGCACTCAGTGGAGACTTGCTGTTTTTAACTTTTTGACCAGGATGTCCCTGATAACTAGCTGGGCTCAAAGGCAGCACCACTGGCCACGCTCCAGGCAGACATCTTAGCATTGGATTCTTTGGCCAACAAATAACCATAACTGCACATTTTTTATAAGCTCTTGGGCCACTGCCTAAGAGTTATCCCCTTCAGGGTAAAGAATTCTTGGAATATCTTGCCTCACCAATACCCAAAATATAAATCCATACAATGTAATAAGACCACAATACAAGGCTGCACCAGGACACTGTGCAGCTACTTCAGAGTTCCAGACAACATTGATTGTGATCAAGGGACGGATTTCACTTTGTACACTACACATTACTGAGCTCTTGAACAACGCATTCAACAGAATATTCACCTCCCTTACTGGACTCAGGGTGCAGGCCTTATAAATCACCATAGTGGCATAAGTTTAATGGCAATTAAATAAAATTTTATTCATCAGTCAAACATCAGGAGTGAGTCATAATGAAGAGTCTGACTCCATTATTTGGTATCAGACAGCTGACGGGGTTTAAGCCTCTCCCCTTTCCCTTCCCCTTCTGCCCCACATCTGTGCAAGCTGGGTGCTCCCTCCTCTGGTCTTCTGGGAGATTCAAATCGTGCAGACCCCTGCTGCCTGGGAGCCCTCACTCTGGCTCCATCTCCTAACCACAACAAAATCCCAGGCCAGTCTCCTTTCCTTGCTCTCTCAACCCATTTCAGACCTGCTTGAGGAGCCTGCTTTGCTTTCCCCAGAGGCCTCATTTACGCAACTATTAACCTTTCACACCTCTTGACATGTCAGTCTTGATACCTGAATCAAACTTCATATAGGAGTCCATCGGCTTCTGTAGACGATCATAACAGAGAGGATCCCGGAAGGCACAGATATGTGAGTAGGAAATGAGACAGGAAGGGAAGGTAGACAATGCATGGTGTGCTAATAAGCAGAATTGTACTGTGGACAATTGTGCCTCTGTCTCACTAGGGAGCTATACACAGCTATGCAGAGTATGCCTCACAGTTGGCCCAACCGAAGGTAGAAGAATCGTGGAATTTATCCACCAACTCCCATATGCTACTAGGGCTGTTTGCCTAGGACTTCCAACTTTCCCTCCACATTAAACAGAGCATACCGCCATGAACAGAGAAGGTCTCTGTGCAGAGTTGTGGATTCTTGAGTAAAAGGCTTTCAGTGTGCAGAGGTATGGTGCGTATTGAGTAGATAGGTGGTGGAGTACCTATAAACAACATTCACTACAGGAAGCAACGGTCAAAATATATAAAATATAACCATTTTCAGACCATATGGCCAATTTAAAGAAGGAACTCTCTTAGAAGAGACATTTTAAATAATCTGGCTTTTAGATATGTATATATTCATAAAACTCACTTCAGCTCACATATTTTAAGTGTTGCCAGTAAGATCAGTCCCAATGGATGGAATCTTTTAAGTATCTATGAGACACAGTTACCAGGAATTGCCTCTTTCTTTGCCAAGCATGCTCTCCTTGACAAGCATCAAGCTCAGAATCTTTCCTTAGGACCCTAGTGCCTCTCTGTCAAATTGAGTGTGAGCTGATTCCTATCTCTAGCTAGCTTGCATACTTCATAAGGAGACTCATTTGCATTGCAGAATCTTAGCAAAAATTCTCCAAAGCACTTCACCATCTCTAACAACCACTTCATTAATACACAGTCACAGTGGCAGCCCTACACCTGAATTAATTGTAGGGAGATGAGAGATCTCTTCATTTTATATCCTCTTACATTCACTCGAATTATCAAGGTTAGTGGAATGATTTATGAATTATTTTCAAGAAACTTTGGGTATCCAAAATTTAACATTTTATTTTGAAACTAAAATTTTTATTTTGGATCATTCTATAGAATTAACGGCATTTCCTCTTCTGAGATCAACCCAAGGCTAAACTCCTTTTGTACTGAGGTGTTAATTAATTATTTCTGTTTCCAAATGTTGATTCACAGTCTGACCCAACAAGCAGCACTAACTGTGTCTTAAGTACATTTTAGGGTTTCTTCTGGATGAATCCTAAACCAAGGGCAAATGCAATTAACCCAGTCTAGGGGAGTACTCCTGATAAATTGCTTGAAGTAGATTTACATCATTTGGTGGAAACACCATAGCCGCAGAGAGAGTTTTTGAATATATTTAAAAATACTTGTGAGGGAGAGCTAAGATCATTCCATAAAAGAACTCAAAAGCATTTTCTCCCCATTCTTCTATTTTCACCAAGTTAGGTAGAGAAACTAATGGTGCATAAGTTGGGAAAAGATGTTCATTGTTGTTCTGAAAGACTAAAAGAAAGTAACTGTACTTAGTACCAGTCTTAGTAACAACAAAGAAACCTGGTGTGAAGAGTACTTCTCCTATAAAGTAGGGCGTGGTGGACAGAGGGCTGTGCCAGGAATCTTTGCCTAACTGGGGGAATTTCAAAGACCATTGAAAAATGCCACTATTTGAGCAGAAGGTAGGGGGCATACAAAGGCATCATTTCCTAATGGTGGATACTGGATCTGAGAAAATTGCGTTCAAAAGCAAACTTTATTTGTTCTCCTTTATTTTACTGTGCTTTACTGAGAGAGAAAGAGAGAGAGAGAGATTGAAGCAAAGTCAATTTAAAATCTAAAGAATACAGACCATGGAATATATCAACAAATAGGTCAATGGAGTGGATTGAGAACCCAGAAAAGAAGTACTAATACACGCCTCAATGTCGATGAATTTTGAAACGTTATGCTAAGTGAGAAAAGGCAGATACAAATGATCACTTATTGTATAAGTCCTTTTATATAAAACGCTCAGAATAGGTAAATCCATAGAGACAGAAGCAAATTAGTGGTTGCCAGGGGCTGGGAGGGGAGAGGGAGGGGGAGTGACTACCTAGTGGGTGTGGTGTGTCCTTTGGGGTGACGAAAGTGTTTTAAAGCTGCATAGGGGTGATTGTTGTATAACCTTGTGAACGCACTAACTACCACTAAGTAGGATCCTTTAAAACAGTTACTTTTATGTTGTGTAAATTTTACGTCAATTAAAAAAATCAAGAATTCAATAAAAGAGAGCCTGTGTATAATGGTAAGACCAACTTGAATTACATAAAACTGGGTATGAACGGGCGCACATGTCATCAAAAGTTGTAAGTGTTAGTTACTCATAAAATGATGAGTAGAGTGCTTCACTTACAGTAATCATTTTTAAAATCTTGAATTACTATTCTAATCTAAAATTTTTGAACAAAAAGTCATTGCTACTGAACAATAATAGTTTGTTTCTGATGGGATTTTCTAAACATGTAAAATATAAAACTTTTTTCTGTTCTTTGAAATTATAAAGGATGACAATGTAGTACAGTAGAATGATGCCCAAGTTGAGAGTTCAGATGTCTGGGTTGTACCATGGAATTTCCAGCTAAGTTGTGAAAAAATGTAAAAGCCATTTAACAATTCTAGGTTTTCACGTCCTCTTATATAAAATTAATATTGCATCAGAGGACCACTTAGTTTTCTCCCAAGTTTAATATGATAGGATTCAACCATACAAAGAATATGGGAATAAATTAAAGAGCAATTCCTGTAATGCAGAATCTGACTTCTTAAAAGGATAGATACAATGAGGGGGTAGTATCTAGAGATAACCTGGGTAATTCAAAACAGATGTAAAGTAAGTTGTGTCTCATGTACCAGCTGTAGTCAATGGGCAATAGCTAACGGTCCTGGAAGACTGTGCTGGGAAGGACTTTATTATATATTTAGAAGGAAATGATGCTGTAATTAACCAGTGGAATCTGTCATGACTGGTAAAGGCTGAGAATGGGAACAGGCTGGGAGCAACTGCCCACACAGATGTCACATATCTGGTTCCCTGATTGAAGGTGAAAAATAAACCAAACAAGGAAAGAAGCAACAAATATGACCCATTAAGAAGAAAATGGATGCAGGGATCATCATTTTAGTTATTCACACTGATCAATCACAAGATGTTATAGCTTATTCCAAAATTTCACATTAAATAGAGTCTAAGTGAGTAAGTTCTAAGAAGATACATGATTTATACTTTTTACTGTAGAAATACTAGAAATTTTCTCTAGCTATTGTTTTGTTCTTATCTCTAAGTAAAAGAAAATTTTATGCTCACCAAAATTTCCTCTCATTTCAGCAAGTTTAAGATTTGAATGTGTGAGAGAGAGAGAGTGTGTGTGTGTGTGTGTGTGTGTAGATTTGGACCTGATTTCTGATTTTCTTTACTCCTGTGAGCACGGCTTAAATCCGATAAAACTCAGCAGGCATGCCAAGTCATCCCTAGTTTTTCTTGCACAGTTTGCTGTTTAATCAAAAGGGTCGATGGCATTATGCAGATCAAAAACAATTTTGAAAATGCCATATGGCAACCCCTGCTAAACTAAGGTTTTGAGCCACAGTGGGCAATAAGATTGCCTCAGTCAGACAGGAAAGAAATGTTAATCATGTTTGGGATGATGTGAAAATTGGGGTGCAACTAGGTGAGAAAACAAAAAGCGTGCCATGGGAAGGGGGGAAAGATACTATAATTGAAGAAATGTTCCCGCTTGAGAAGAATTCTCTGATACGTTACCTTTCACAAATATTATAGAGACAGGTGAAATATGCAGTGTTGGTGTCAGAGTGGGAGAAGGATAATTTTTCAGGTTCTTCCTCACTTCCTAATTCATAAAATGTCCTATTTTTTTAATTATAGGCAAGGTTTACCAAATTCAGCTCCTTTCAGTAATCTGTTTAACTTCTTAAGCTAAAAATATATGTGATATGTTTAAGTTAATAGAATACAGAACTTGAAAGCCCTGAGGCAGGTACACTGTAAAATGTGGTTGTATCCATGCGGGAAGACCAACAGTCTCCTAGCCCTGCTCTGTACCTACAGCTGCAGCCAAAGTGAGAGCAAGTCCTTTAGAGAGAAGCACAAGCTCAGGATTCCCAGTTAGAACAGATATAGAAAGCTGTTATGTTTATGTTTCTTTCTTTCTTTCAACCCTCAGGTTTAATAATGACTTAGGAACACATGCAGAACGTTTATAGCTGATTATTGGAAGTCTTTGAGCATGGTTTTGTGGCTTTGGCTTGGATCTTTGGAATATTTCCCTTCAGTTTTTAGTTTTTGGCAACTTTACAGCTCCAGATGGCACATGCTTGCCTAGAGCTGTGATGCCCTTTGTCCATGGAGTTAATGCTGAGGAGATACTTACGTATGGGTATTTCATGTCTTTTCACATCACTTTGTAAACAGCAAAATTTTTTAAAAAGGAATACAGTAAATGAATAAATAAATGGGAGCCAATCAAAATAAGGACTCTCTTTTATATACTAAAAGAAACTATTTTGCACTGCTTTCTATCTGGGGGAAGAAATTTAAAAATTCTATCGACTCACTTGCATTGTCTTGCACACTCCACCTTGAGGGCTACAGTGTGCGTTGTGGCTGGCATGGTGGGTGGTCTACAGTCATGTCATGAGGCTGTGTGCTGACCCTCCCCACGCTGGCAGATTTCAATGTCAAAGTTACCCATTGCTTTTGACAGCTTTCCTGTGTATTATTTTTTTTCCACACATTTTCAACTAAAGAAGCAGAGAGAAAGGAACGCTTATACACTATTGGTAGGACTGCAAATTAGTACAACCCTAATGGATAACAGTATGGAGATTCCTCAAAGAACTAAAGGTAGACCTATCATTCAATCCAGCAATCCCATTATTGGGTATTTACCCAAAGGAAAAGAAGACTTTTCATCAAAAGGACACCTGTACTCGAATGTTTATTGCAGCACAATTCACAACTGCAAAGATGTGAAATCAACCCAAGTGCCCATCAATTCATAAGTAGATTAATAAAATGTGGTATATGTATACCATGGAGTATTAGTCAGCAATAAAAAATGGTGAACTAATACCTTTTGCAACAATCTGGGTGGAACTGGGGACCATTCTCCTAAGTGAAGTATCTCAAGAATGGAAAAACAAACACCACATGTACTCACTATTAAGTTAGAACTAACTGACGAGCAGACATGTGCACAGAGGGAAGTAAAACTCAGTGGAAATCAACCGGGGTGGGGGAGGCAAAATCCTACCTAATAGGTACAATGAACACTATTTGGGTGATGGACACACCTATAGCCGGGACTCAAGCATTACAAAAGCAATCCATGTAACCTAAAACATTTGTACCCTCCTAATATTTTGAAATTAGAAAATGGAATAATAATTGTACCCCTTTGACATAAAGATATGAATACCTATTGGAGAAATTTTATAAATAACTGGCATTTTTATTATGTTCTCTTGGCTTATATAATCCACTCAAATACACGATTTCATTGATTGTCAAAACAGCCTGTAATAGTGCATGGTTGATGCAGCCACGTACCACATGTCATAATGTGTATGGGCTTGGTCAGGGGCATCCTGGGGCATTAGTAGCAGTGGAGGATAAAGGAACTATCTCAGATATAAAGTAACTGCCCCAGCTATAGAATCGATTCCCTAGACAGTTTAGTAAATCATAGTCTAAGTCACAATATCTGAACGGGCATTTGCTTTTATTGAGACCAATACCATTTAATAATTCAGATCCAGTATCTGGGGTTGCACAGAAGTATCTTCAAAGTGATAATATTCAAAATTAGTTGGGGTCATGTACTGCATTGGAGGGGCCCATTAATTTTGATAAAACAGTCAATGATAAAAGGCAGAGTATCAAATCACTAAGTAGAGTGACTCTTCAGAACCAGGTTGCCAAGGCTTCAGCTAAGTGGACAGTTTTCAGAAATTATATCTATCTGTCTATCTATATATATACACACACACACACACACACACACAAAATTTAACATATAAATATCCAGTGAAGCAACTGGAATATTTATCAAAAAGCAAGTCAGAGGCCCAGTTATGTGGATTGGACACACATGAAAGAGGCTATAGATAGACTTAAACATAGTGAATAGGTAGAAGAAAATAATTCAAATAAGCCACCTTTATTTATCAGCAATGTAACCCTCTAACTGAGGAAGTTTAGCTCTCTGTCAAATATAGTGAATGCCTTAATAAGGATTGGCTTAGCAACATGGTAAAGTGTAACTTTCGGATGGTTGGTGTGTTTCTTATCAACAGGAGCGGGGAAAACAGATTAATTCTGCACAGCAGCTAATATGATGTATATGGTATGGAACAGACGTTTTGAAAATGGGACATTTGACATAATATAAAAAGCAAACTCTTAAACTGGATTTCTCTTAATTAAAAGTTATAAATTTTTATTGTTTCCATGAGCCTTGTCTCTTCTCTGAGATGAGCTTCTTTATAACTCCTTTCCTTGTTGAAAACTTTGTAAATTGTGTGATTTTTTTTCTTTATTAGTTACAATATTTTTAAAAATATCTCAAGTCATACTGGATTTTAGTAACCTTAATTTTATAGTCACATTCTATATTGATTTAATTTCTATTTTTGCATTTTAAATATTGGTAAAAATATGAAAATCACACCTACTACATACCAGAATCACACCCATCCTACTCTAGCGCACACTCTTTCTATAATTATACTTCATGATTCTCTTAAAACCATGTGTCAAGCCAGGCATGATGGTTCGTGCCTTCCCTGGTGACTTAGGAGGCTGAGGCAGGAAGATCGTTTGAGCCCAGGACTTTGAGGCTGCAGTGAGTTATGATTGTGCTACTGCACTCCAGCCTGGGTGACAGAGCAAGAACCCATCTCAACAACAACAACAAAGAGTGGTGATTTATGATTGATAGTATTATTTAGAGAATGTGAAATCTTGTAACCTTCACTTTGAACAAAATACCGTAAAATATTCCCTTTGTGAAAAAACAATGTATATAGTTGAAACATTGGGATTATTTTCATTTTTATACAGGATTTTATAACAGTGGAATTAATTGGTAGTAAGAAGAGAGCACTGAGTATTAAAAGGCAGTATTCTAAAAAACTGAGTGAAAATTTATTTCATGTTGAGATTGGATAGTATGTCAATTTAAAAAAGAACAACTATAGAGGCAAAATAAGTCTGTTTTCATATCTTGACAATTTTAACAAATAAGTAATGAAAAATTAACTCAATTTCAAGTTTTAAAATAGTACCCTATTGCTAGAGCCCTCAGCAACTGGTAGCATCAAATCAAAACCATCTCTTCATAATGGCACCTTTACTCAGTCTGGAACAAACTCCGCCACTGATTCTTCTTCGACAATGGGTATCAATATTTATTTGCATTTACCCATATTTATTTTCCATCCATTGCTCTTCATTCCTTTCTCACCTCCCAGATTCCATCTGGGGTTAATTTCTTTGTACTGAAGAAACCCTTTAGCTTTTATTTTAGTAAGGATCTGTTGCTTGTATTGTCTATGTGAGTCTGCAACTCAGAAAAGAGGTTTTTTTTTTGATGATAGCAGGTGACAGCTACCACTGAGAAGATGTAATATACATGTAATTGGATTTTCAGACTTAGAAAGGAGAGGAGGAAAAGAAATACTCTTTGAAGATATACGAATTAAGAATTAGCAACAACTCATGAGAGAGATCAACGTGCATATTCACAAAGATCTACAAACCCCCTTACCATGATAAATAAAAAGAAATTTACACCAAGGCACAACATAGAATATAATATGGACCATAGACATGTGCCCTAAAGAAGTAGCAGGGGAAAATCTTTTCTGGACATAAGGTATTTCCTATAACTGCTTAAACTTTCTCCTTTTCTTGGCTTTACCTTTATTCCTACTCTGGTGCTCCTTTAGTGCTCCTTGATGAGAGCACATGCCGCTCTGATGACCTCTGCAGTGGAGGGTGGTAGGTGTGAACTACAGTGGGGGAGATAATGACAAGGTTATAACATTTTGAAAACACACATCAACCTCAGCAAATTACACATTTGGTTATATAAAAATTACTAATTAAATGGTTTTTGGAACGCTTCTCTTATGAAAGAGAATATGAGAGAGATCTATGTAAAAGTGTTTATGTGAATATAGTGTATATAAGACACGACCAACTCAAAATCAGTTAATTCTCAAAATATTTTTCTGCATAGTTTTAATATTACATCATTTATTTTCTCTTGTCATCCCAGTCCAAATTGGATTACACTTGCTTGATTGATTTTTTTATGTTTTTTGTGCTACATTTTAGTAATCAGTAACATTTAATAACCAGAACTTAGCCTAAAATTTAAATTCCAAATATATTGGATTTTGAACTTAATCACAAAATTTAATCAAATTATACAAAAATAAATACATAGACTAAGAACAGTCCAGGAAAGTAAAATTAGAAAATAAATATGGAACTGAAAGTCAGCTGATAAAATTTTAAAAATCAAATAAATAAATAAATAAATAAATAAATAACAATCAGAGTTGAAAAGTGGTAAGTGCCAAGTGCCAAGCAATAGAGCATTTCAGGTTTGTGCCAATCAAAGCAATACTGAGTTGTTAAGATACTGATGTATTTTCAGACAATTTGGTCACTGCTCCAAATGTGCGGTTCGTTTATAGCCCTTGCCTCTGACCTCACCAGTTTCTCACTATTCCTTAGCACATAGGACACACTTGCAAAAGGAGGGAGACTGCTAGACACACAGGGGACCTTGAGAACACTTTGGAGATGGAGGACGCCTAGATTATGCAGGGTCCTTTTTATCATTTTTCTTAAATTCAACTTCCATTTTACATTAACTATTCATCAAAACTCACAGATTAGGTGGTTATGAACAAGAAAAAAGTTATTCGTTTTACTTATCAATGCAATTAATTTTTTAACAAAAACAAGAGCTAAATATAATATATTGCTGTAGGCTCCATTTCAATTATGTGTAAATTCATACAAATAATGCTGGGATATAAGAGATGACTAATGGAATGCACTTCAGAGAAATATTTTGGTGACCTTAGTTAGGAATTATGATTAATATGTGAAGCACAGAAACCTGAAGGGAATGATAAAGTGTATACTAGCTCTGCTTAAAATACTTGCAAACCTCCCAGAACCTATTAACATACCTAATGTCTATTGATTAAGTAGCTGGGAACCAGCTCAGCCAGGTTTATTGGATAATAAATAAATCAACTTATTTTTAAGAGGAGGTTTGCCTATTGACTATTTCTCCTGACTGTGGTTTTCAGAGCACTGTGCATATATATCAGTGATGACACACATAATATATAAGACTGCCATGTTCTCTGTAGGACAGGTCCTAAGGACAGAAATGGACACCAGAGGGAATATGGTTTGTACAGCAACCTGAAATTAAGGCTACCTGAAGATAATTTTACTGAATAACTTATCATGCCTGACCTTCCATTAAATCTTTACTCATTTAAGAAAAATAAATATGAATTTTAGAAAGTCCCAAATGAATTAGATATGCATTATCTGGAAGCATTTTCAGCAATATTAGTTTCATTTTCCATATTATTTACAGATCGCTCTGGGCATGGAAGAAGTAAAATACAAGGCAAATAGGTTTTAGAATAGATTTAGAATACAGAAATACTAAAGCTTCCTCAGGACCTTGAGTTAGGAGCAGTTTTGTAAGGAGGATGGATGCTGGGGGAAGGCACTTCTGGTGTTTGAAAAATCATCAAGGAAAATTTTGTTTATTAGACACATAGAATACATTTCAGAAAGACCTGAGAAAGGGCTAAATACACTGAATCCTCAAAAATTTTTTAAATGATAAAATCAGACATTATGCTAACCTGAACACTGGTATCCTTGTAATCAACTTGTACATTGATTTTAGTTGATGAATTATGCATGAAGCTATAAACATTTTATTTAACAGAATCTGGTGTTAGTCAATGATTTATATGCCCGTGGTATTTTTCTTAACCTGAAAATGTTATATATAATCAAGCATTATTTCAGAGTAACTAAAGATTTAAACCATTATGTATCTGGATTGTATAATAAAGTTTGGGGAAATTTACTCATTTTTTAATTGCTTCTTTAATAACCTCACATTTTTTCTTCCCTCTATAAGTTGAAGAGTTTACAGACTAGTATTCTCCATTAGAGAAGATATTATAAATATCTCCTATCTTTATTAGTTTAGGTCATAAATTGAGTAAGTTTAGATATGATTATTCATCAGTAGATCTGCTGTATTTAAACTGACTCTTAAAGAAGAATTTTTGGTTAGGGGTGCAGGATTTATTTGCAAGTTAATATTATATCTTTGATAAAACTTGCAACACATCATGCTATTAGTATGTAATAAGACACAAAAAGAAAATCCAGGAAAACAATTTTAGTCTATAATGCTCAAATCAGTATCTATTTTGGCGTCCAAAGTTTCTTATTCTGATCATGACTTTTTTTCAGGCAAAGCAAATTATACATGAATCAGCCATTTTTAGATGAGTTTAACTAAGTGCCCTTGGAGTTTTATGGAAAGCATTTATTTTTATGAGATTTTTAATATGCAGAGAACAGTATTCTGACAATAACAAAACCATGTAAATATGTTAGGTAATCTTTTAGATGTACAGAAACACAACGAAAAATCTTATTTTGTCTCCTAATTAAGAAGGTATATATTGTAGAAAATTGGGCAAAAGTTGGTTTTAGTTCTGGTGATACTGCTTTTTCCATTTATGTTTACCCTTTGGTTTATGATGGTTTCAGAGTTCTTTATTCTGACTCTGGTTTTTCTTGTCAACCAGCCCATGCCCAGAGACTAGATATTGTCCATTTACACCTGTCTTATCCCTCCTTCTGTGTGCATCCTATACTTCAGAGGCCTGTATTCTTTGCAAAATGTTCTCAGAGTCAGCTGAAGTTAGTATTCTGGAAATGAATTATGTTCTGCAAACAATGTGTACTCGTTCATATTTAGAAGCCTAAAGGAATAATTAACAAGCTCCACACAGAAGTGGGTATTTACAGCTAATGGATCCCATTTTCTACCATCTAATGCCCAGCATTCTGGTGCTGGGACTACTCTGAGAAGTGATAGTAGTGATAGCTGTGTCCGCTTCTGGATCCAGCTGTCGTGATGTGACTTTGGTACCAAAAACCCAGTGATGGTGCCTGGATGGACAGTTTACTCTTGCAGCCTACCCAGCAATTTCATAAGCTTGCTCTTTATTTGGTCAAATTCCTTTTTGCTCAAAATATTTTGAATGACTTCTGTTTCCCATACTGAATCCCTACTGCTATATTCAGCAAAATATAATAACAAACAATTTCATTCTTCAGGATCTGAAAACAAATGAGATCAATGACTTAATCATTTAAATTCAGACTTAAGATTCGTGAAATACTTTTTGGTACATTTAAGGAATACTCATTTATATGAGGCACTATAAGATTCAATAACAAATAGAAGCTATCCAAGTATTCCAAATAGGAAATTATTTTTAAACATTTTTATAAGGGTATTTAGCCATAGATGACAACAGAGGAAATGGTAAAAAGATGTCCTGTATGTATACCATTTGGCTATAATAATTATGAATATGTGGTTACATTTGATTAATATATTACTTCTTTGCTGAAATATTTGAGCAAGCCTATGACATTATTTTACCTGTAAATAGTTCAGTTTTCAAGTCTAAATTTAGAACATTTTCTTACATAGCCAAAAGAACATTATTAACCTAAAAAATACATTTCTTAATATTTATCAAATATTCCATCCTCATGGAATGTCCATAATTGTCTTAAAAGGGATAATTTCACATTTGATTTGTTCAAACCAGCATTCAAAATTGTGTAAACTTTTCAATTTTTTATATCTTTTAAATCCCATTTAATCTAGAATAGTCCCAAACCTTCTGTTTTCATGTCATTAACTTGTTCAGGCTTAAATTGTCCTCTGCTCAGCACTTAAGTTGTCCTGTACTCAGGCGTACCTTCTGAATATGTCTGGTTGCTTCCTTATGTTGTCATTTAAGATTTTCCTCTATGCCTCTGTCTCCTGGAAACTGCAAGCTCAATTTAAAGACTTGCTCATACTCATATTTAACATTTTTCAAGAATATTTAATTGGTGGTGCTATATATTGTCTTTGCTTGATACCAACAAGCACATAATATCATTCTACTTCTAATGGTGCTAAAACTAGTAAATGAATTCATGCGATAACAGTTCAATGCCCTCTTTTGTAAAGTTCCTTTATTTTTTTTTGTCTTATAGTTGGCAAGTGAGTTGTCACATGACAAATGTCCAGTTTGCCCTTTTTTACTTAATAAATTTTAGTTTATTGATAATAGCTGTCTGAGTCAATTACTTTTTAAAGTTTGTATTTATTAGATTAAAGTTTTCTGTAAAGAATAAATGTTCCTCGACAATTTCTGGGACTAATTGGGTCACGCAAAAAGGCATATAAAATTCTTAATCTTCCACCATACTATCAATATTCATTGTAAGGAATTAATCGATTAATTCCTGCCAATCTTTACAAAATATGCTTTTGTTGTTATTCATTTTGTTGATAGTGGTCATAATGAAGTTGTTTTAATTTTAATTTCTTTTTGTTTGAGCATCATTATAAACTACTAGAGTTTTATTTATTTAATGTGTTCAGTAAATCGCTATCTTAATTCTTTATGATGCTGAAGAGATGTTACAAGTACATATAACAGTGGCCTTTGCAAACCATACAACAGAGTTGGAATATCATCCAATGGGTAATAATAGAATAATTTAAACAGGGGAGATACTTTATCTAAACTTTTATTTCACAGAAGTTCTCTCTGGATGTGAAATGGAGAATCAATTGACATAAGCCAATTTCAGATTCAAAGATATTAAGTAAAGGCTATGGTAGAAATCTTGGCTAATAATTATTATGGCATTATCCTAAGTGAAGTAACTCAGGAATGGAAAATCAAATACCACATGTTCTCACTTATAACTGGGAGCGAAACTATGGGTATGTATGGTCATACAGAGTGGAAGAATAGACAGCAAACACACCATATGTGGGAGGGTAGGGGAGGGATGAGGGGTGAAAAATTACCTCTTGAGTACAATGTACACTAATAGGGTTATGGGTACACTAAAAGCCTAGACCTCACCATTATACAATATGTCCAAGTAACAGCACTGCACTTATACTCCCTAAATATATGGAAATAAAAAATATTATGGCTTGTATCAGGGTGGTGGAAATAGAGATATGACTGGATGAACAGAAAAGCTTACAATACATTGAGGAGGTATAAAACATGATTTTGCAAAATTCTGGGTGCTGGGTTAAGAGGGAGAAATAAAACATGATTCTTTGTCACACATAATGATATAGGAGAGGAATGGTGAATAACATTGTTTTGAGGTTATGGCAATGAGTTTGATTTTATGTATGTACATATATAAACTTATGTGTTTATATGTGTATAAAACATGCATATAATTTCATGTATGCATATATAAAACACATTACATTTTATGTGCATGTATGTGTATGCAAAGAAGAACTTTTAATATTTCTGCAAGATAATCCAGTGGAAACATTAACTGGACAATTGGAAAGTTGGTCTGATGGGTCTGGGACTCAGAATAGTGTTTATAAGCATATAAATACATGGAGCCTGAATCTTAGGAGTGGAAATGGTAACAAATGGGAACATAAATTTCCTTCATCCTACTGGAAGTTTGGTGATCATGAATTTATAATGTGATTTTGTCTTCTCTAGAAGTAGAAATATATAAAAAATGAATGGAGCAATAGTTTGGAATCATCACATTTTTCATTCCCATGATGTATGAGGAAAAAATATGAGACCAGGTAATAAAGACTATTGGCAAGACAGCAGTTGAAAATATGAACCATGTGATCCAGGTTTACAGGATTCATGCATGCAGGCTGCTCAGGGAAGGGCATGAAGTGTGGAAGAGGCTGACAAGAAGGGGTTAAAACAAAGGCTCAATGGATTGCCTTTTCTAATCAGGCTGAAGTGTAGTGTAGCTGAGCAAGTAAACGGGAAGGACAGAATAATACAAAGCATAAGAATAATAATATAATATCAGTAACAACAACGTTAAATAATAACGTAAGTGCCTGATGTTTATTTATATCTTACTATATGCAAACTTGTTAGTCAAAATGATTGACATTCAAATTGTTAATTTCACATATAGAGCAACTCAATTTATGGTCAAGGAGTTGATGACATTGAGTCATTGTGAAAGATTTTAGGAAAGCAAGGAACAAAATGACCAGGACGTAAATGATTAAGCATGAGATATATTAAAGGTTGCTAGAACTGTACCAGAATTTGTTGGGATGTGAAAACTGGTTACCATGGGTTACCATCTTCTTCAAAGACTGGGGATGGGAGGATGTTACGAGAGTTGGTGAGTCACCGTTCTGTAAGAAATGCTGGTACGATACTTGTCCATTTCAAGCAAGCAATGGTTCCCTACAAATATCAGTTTGGTCCATAAAAATAAGGTGAGATTAATTATACAGCAGGACCTAAATCTTTTTTGTTATTATTGTCATTGTCTAATTTTGGAACTTTAGAATGATAGCCAAGATTTGGGAATAAATCTTCAATTTCTTTACAGAATAAAAAAACTTTGAGAAGTTAATTTATGCATGAATGGAAAACAATGAACTACAGATGGCATAGAGAATCACACACTCCATATCTTTAATCACTTCTTTTCCAAAGAGTCAATCATATATCTGACTATGTGTGGCTAACAGTATTATTTCTATTCTGATAATATCCATATTCTCTTCTACTGTCATTGGTTTTCATTATTCATTGTTCTTCCTCTGTTCCCATCAGTCTGTGTCAGAATAGGCAGTTAATTGTTTTAGGGCATTTTTAGTAGCTGCAGAATATATGGCAACTGTTTTCAGTTGTTTAAAAAGAAACTTTAAATTCATAGCTCTTATCTACTCATTATATAGCTTCATCTAACCTCATTTCTAATTGCCTACTGTTATGGAATGTAGTATTAATACAAGATCTTATGGTAGTTTACTCTCTTCCATTTTACTCTATAAAAAAATCTTGCTACAACTGGTTTTTAACAGGAATGCCCCTGCGTAGTTAGACAAGGTAACACACACTTATGGATAGTTTTTGACTTCAGGGAACAACTGTACTCTAACCTGAAATGATCTCTGCCTAAGTAAAGTCTTCTGCTCTCTATCACCTATGTCATAGGTCAACCTTCTTACCTCTATGTAAATACCTGTCTCATAACACCTGAACCACGTCACTGCAATTCCAGATTCTTAACCTGAGCAGAACCAAAATGAAATCTTACATCCCTTCCCCTCAAACCTACCCACATTCCAGAATTTCTCTTGTCACTGAATGACCTCCAAATCACATTGTCAACTATGTAAAAATCCTAAGTGTCCCTTTATTTCTTGTTCTAATAGTAAACACGGTTTTCAAGCCAGTGACAAATCTGTTGACCTTCCTGACACTCTTCCCATGTCTTCTTTCACTCTAGTAGCCACCTCTGCCCCACTGTCATCCAGTCTAGTCCACTCCAGTGTCCCTCCTAACAGTTCTCATAACCTCTAAACCATCACCCAGGCAGTTCCTTTACAATGGACAATGGACATCAGATCACAATACCATCATTTTAAAACTCTCCAGCCACTTTCTAGTGCACTTCCTTGCATCATGCTAGATGAGTTGACCCACGCTTACCGCTCTTATATCTTCTATAATGGAATTCTTTCTCGCCCTTAGACATGCCATGCTCGTCCAATTCTCAGAGCTTTGCAAAGGTTGGTCTTGTTGGAACTTTTTTACCCCAGATATCATACAGGGCCCATTTTTGTTATTCAGGTCACAAACCAAGTGACCCCTTCTCATGATGCCTTCCCTGTCCAATATGTAGACACTAATTTCCTCCATCCTGCCTTTAATCCTCTTTCCTTTGATCTTATTTTATATTTTTCATAAAATTTATCATGACTAGAAGTAACCTTATTTATTTCTATATAATTATTTCCTGCCTATTTCCACTAGAGAATAACTATGGTCATTGGACTCTCCCAAAAACATACAATAAGGCTCATTACAGAGTAAGGGTTTAATAAGTACTTGAAAAAAATGAATGAATGACCTAAATATGTGGTTCACTTTGTGATCCAGAAGCTAAACAATTTTAAACAAACTTTAAATTATATAAATGTATCTTATAATAAATGTATATAATTTTTGCAGTTTTACAACTAAATATTAATAGAAGATGTATGCCAGATTATGATAGTGACATCATTAAAATAGAATTTGATAACATTATGATCATTCTTCTAAACTCAAAAAAATTGTTATCCATTTAAATATAATTAAAATGATGACAGTATGTATAGACTGCTTTCAAAATCAGTCTATGTTACCAATTTCCTTTTACTTGACAAGTACTAGAACTTTACAATCAGGTATGTTTTAGTGCAATATAGATTATAGGTGTGTAGGTATGTGTGTATGTTCATGAACATGAACAATATATTTCTTGCCCTGTTACAGTGATGACAAAGAGCTAGGGTTTTCTTTTTCCAAATGGACACATTTGAGTTATAAAGCACTTTGCAATCTATTTTGAAAAACATCACTTAAATATTTATGAAACCTCACAGGATTTTTAAAAGTTGCGGTTAAGGATTTTTAACCTCTTCTTTTTATTATGAAATATTTCAGATATAAAAGGTATGGCATTTAATATAATGAATACCCATTATAAACTCTCATCTTAAGAAAGCAAAAATATAAATAGAAAAGAATCTCTGTGTGTGCCTTTCTACAGTCACAACCCTTCTTTATCCCTTAGAGGGTAGGCATTATTCTCAATTTGGTATGTTTCATTCCCATGCAAGCCTTATAATTTTACTACCTTTTTATCTCTAAACTACTTATCATATTGTTTTGAATCCTTTTAGAATCTTCAGGCTTCAATTTGTTTTTTTTCCTCAAAAAAATTCAAAGATTCATATTATTATTAATAGATGGATCTGTACTCCATTCACTTTCACTACAGCTTAGTGTTCTACATTATATATTTGGCAAACTTTATCTAATTTTATAACTAAATATTAATGGACATATACACTGATTTTAATTTTTAACTGTTACAAAGATGCTGCTATGAGAATTCTTGTACATGTTTCTATCACATTCCCGACTTTCTCTAGGATACACACTTAGCAATGGGATCTTTACTTACTTGATATTGCCGAGTTGTTCTCCAAAGTGATTGTCCAATTTATGCCTTCATCAAAAAAGTAATAGATTTTCTGTTCTCCCACACTCTTGGGAAAAAAATGTTATTTTAAAGCTTTAAAAGTTTTGCCTTCTGAAGAATTTCAAATGTATCAAGTTGTGAATTAATTTCTATTATCCTGATTCCCAGGTAATTTGAATATTTTTTGTATGTTTATTGAAATCACGTCTCTCCATCTGTAAATTGTGTATTTATATATTTTGCTTAATTCTATATTGGGTTACACATCTTTTATATTAGTCTGTAGAAGTTCTTTTTGTTTCTGAATAGCAACATTTTGTTCATTAGTATTGTAAGGATCATGTGATGTGCCTATTTTAAGGCATTTTTGAATGGACAGAAGCTTTCTTTTAGTATAACGAAATTAAGTTAACATTGTTAAGTATAACAATGTTTTTCTTTATTTTTTATGTGATCATCAAGAAACTCTTTTGTATCTTGTTATCATAAAGAAAAATATATGAGAATATACTTGAAATTTATTTTGGGTGTGGTGTGAGATAGTAATTCAATGCTTTCCCATATGGATATAAATTGCCCTGGCTTATTTTCTCACCCATCTGCAATGCTTACTTTCTTACATTTCAAATACTTATATACGATGGTGTACCTTGATGTCCTTTGTTTCCATCTGTCTATTCATTTATCCTTATATGAACCAAGGCTTTAGTTAGTATAGTTTTATAATTAGTCTTGATATCCGGAAGGATATATCATATAGCATTAAATTCCCTTCATAATTCTTTTGGGCATTTTGAGTTTTCTGTTCTCCTGTATATAACACATTTAAAAATCAGTGTATCATATTCCACGAAAACAAAAGGCTCTCTGTCTACCTTACCGTCAAGATTAATTCTTTTCTATTATGAACCGTTAGCTCACTTTATGTCTCAGGAAAAAGGAAAGTGTAACGGGCAATGTTTTATTTGATTGGGCGGGGGGACAAGCAAGCCTGCAGTGATAATATCATCTACGTTTAGCTCTTGTCTTACAGGTGTGTAACCATCCTCTTTTGGCATTGATAGTACAGATCAGTGTTGGGAAGAATAGACTTCAAATCTCTGTAAATTAATCTCTGTGGAATATTCCCAATTATGTACTCCTGGTTTTGAAAAGTTGGTCTGGCAGTTCTATTTCTCCCTATATCTGTAAAACTTAACATTAATTCAAAATTGTAAAAGCCTCAGATAGCAACATCTACACCTTCTGCCATCCAAATATCCGTTTTACCTCTTCTCTGTGGAAGCATATTTACGCTAATAAGAGAATACATTTTTTCCTGTAGCTAAACATGTTGCCTCACGTACCTAAAAGCAATCTCTTCTGCAAATATTCACAATGGAGACATTTTGATTTAACAGAATAAAACCTTCAGTTTTACGTATATCATATTAAAATTGGGGTTACAAATAGCTGAGAAAGTTAGTACCTACTTACAAATCTCTTATATACTCATGGAAATTCTAACAGGAAGTTTATAGGAATAATAAAAATATAAGGTGATGCAATAAACGAAAAAAGTTTTGTCTTGTTACATTTTGCGGTTATATCATTGCAGTTATTTATAAGACTTGTATCTCCTTAAGAACATAGAATATTGCTACTAATTATAATTGATTCATTTAGGTTGCAAAAGTAGTTATTTTATTTAACCAGAAAAATAATTTATAAAGTTAGTTTATCTAATATGCTTATCAGAATTCAAATCCCATGATCATTAATTTTTCAGTGTTTCCTTGACTTCACTCTTTCCTGTCCTTCTCCCCTAAGAGTAAGAGTAACCTGTTTATTCTTCAATTACAGTCTTCTGCTCATTTTAGCCAGATAGGAGAATTGTCAAGACTGTGGAATAAACAGCTCTTTTGTCATACTCTCTACCTTAAAATCCTACTTAGGCAATCAGCTAGAATTTGCATAAAATGTAGTGGTATATCATGGCATACGCCTGTTCTATTCATTTTATTATAAATTTATTTTATAAGAGGAATGGCATTAGCAATAATATCTTTTTAGTTGAGGGAGATATAATAATTTTCTTCATACAATCTTTATTTTTTGCTCTCTATTTCTGTATTAAAAACAAATAAGCAAAAACTATAAAAGTATATTTTTAAGGAATTGATGCTACATCATTCTCAAAATAAATTAGTTTAGTCAATACAATGAAGTCTATAAAAGATTATCTGCTGAAAAGAGATTGGAGATGGAGCTTTAATATTAAATGTTAGAAATAAAAAAAAATTGCAACAGGACACTAGTCATTCTATACCTTAATTAAATGAGGCATTCTGACTTAGTAAACAGATATGTCCCTTATCTATACCCTTGAAAATCCTTATTTGGGATAATGTTTTGAGTTTTTGTAATTATAGAGACATTATCTTGAGTTTAAAAACCTCTTTTCATTTTTTTGGTTTATCATTGAAAGTCCAGTTTTGTTCTTCTTGCAGTTTCTCATAAATATGAATGACTATGTCCTCCAAAAATGCAAAGGCATTCACAGCATTCATAAATTTCTAAGTAAAGGAGGAGATAAAAGTGGAGCATGTAAACAGATAAATTATAGGACAGAACTAATTCTGTAATGGAAATGCAAAGGTGAGTGTTTTTGAAGTGAGCCTTCAAAGATGATTTAGTTTGTCTGGTGAAAAATGGTGGAGCTTTCCAGACACACTGATAAGTATGTGAGTGAAGAGGTTTGGGAAGGAGTATCATATTCAATACCAGAAAAATACATAAGAATTTCAATGTCAATGAAACTTAAGGAGCAGTGGTAAATTAAAGGTTGGATCTATAGATACAGTAACTCCAAGTTAAGTTATCAAAATTATTTTGAGTGCACAATTGAACAAAGAATAAATATTTATATCTTTTATGGTTATTAAGCATAAAATGCAATATGAAATGAAATATGTTTCATTAATAAGATGGAGAGGGCTTGCTCCCTGACAATTTATGTATTTGTGAATACTACCCTACATTCAACTCTCAAGACATATGATTGGATTTCCTCCAACCTTGCCACACACCATTTGTTTCTAGTTATTAAGACTATTCTGTTTGATTTTCTTCCAAGCTGCTGATGCCCTTTCTGCAATTTTCCATGTTGCTGCTCTTATGTTAATGCATGTACAAGCAAAGACACCTTCTCAACAGAGTATAAAAACACAAATTGTTAAGCAGATCTTGATTTTACCACAGGTAATGGAGTCCTCATTGCCAGTTAGCCAGCAAGCCATAATCCCATCCTAGGACCACTCCTGCACCAACTCTATTGATTTGGGTTCTCTAAAAGCAGAGCCTACAATGAAGGTTCAGGTATGTGTGCTTAAGTTCAACAGATCCTTGCAGAACTCTGGAACATGAATTGCAATAGAATTGGTCTCATATTGTGGCAAGTGGCTGGTCCTTTGTTCTCTCATTTCAGTTAACTACAGGCTGCCCCAGGAGTGGTGTATGTATTCAATAACCTCTAGGTAAGGTGGCTCCAGAAAGGGAAAGCTGAGAAATATTAGTGGCCAAGGCTCACAATCAGTTGGGATTGATGTACCGGACCAGTAAAAGGGATCTACTGGGACAACAACAGTGTCCACTGCCAGGAAGAAAAAATAAAATGGTGGATTTACAGTGCCACTTATTATATTTAATAGGGTCTACATCTGTCCGTATGAATATTTTTGATATAACAAGAACTTTCAGTCTTCAGACTGTGATGTAACTCTATTTTAAAGTAAAATATAGGAGAAGAAACATGTAACTCTATTTTCAGGTTAAGTATATAAGAAACATAGGTTGAAAGATGAATTGCTGAATGGAATGATTTTGCATTAAGTTGTCAATTTTCCTGAAAGTATTTGAGAAAATATGTATTTTAGAAGAAATATTATTGGTCTTAATCTTCTCATTGAGAGATGTCTCAATTTTTCCCTTCTGGGTATAAAAATAATATACATTATAGTTTTATGTTTTGCTTCCTTGATTACTAATTGTGTTTCATAATATATTTTGACTATTTTTCTATTATAATGTTTATTATTTTCTTATTGATTAGAGAATTTTTCTATATTCTGAACACTAGTATTTTTTGCTTTTATGTGCTGTTAATCTTTAATCTCAGTTCCTGGTTAGTTTTTGTCTTATGGTAAATTTTGATAAAAAGAAGCTCTTCATGTTAATATATTTAAATTTATTATCTATTATTCTTTTCTCTTATACTTTTGGTTTTTTACAGTAAGAAATCTCTTCCTATTTAAATTTTAGAACATTAGTCTCCTGCAGGTACTTCTAAAAGTTTTGAAGTTTTGCTATCATATTTATAGAATAATTTTTGTTATGGTTTTAAGTGGAAACAAATTACCAGTTTGTTTTCCATAGAAAAAATTAGCTACACCACCATATATAATCCCCTGCAAATTTCCATTTATGTATTGGTCCATTTCTGTACTCTCCAAACTATTAAGTTCAATTTGTTTAACTTCTAATAGTGCTCTCCTCTCATGTGGTAACACTAAAATTATAGAATGTTGGTGTCCAGTGGAAAATGAAACATTTACTTGAAGGTCACATAGAGATTAAAAACAAAATTGTTATCAAAGAGAACTACAAGTGTGGCTGATTTGGGTCAGTATTATTTTGCCTGTCTTTAAAATTCATTGATCAAACCCTCCTTTCTTTTCAAGCCATGTATTTTTATCAAAGCTTGGTACATAGAGAGAAAGTTTCCATACAGAGGAGATGTCTTTAGTCAGGAAAGCAAAAATCTACCATTCTGTAGGAGACTTAGGACCCTTCTTGACAAGAAATTGCAACTCCTCAGTTCTGACTTGCACTTCTGAAGTAGAGCAAGTCTGAGGTTCTACAGGACCATATAGAATAGGTTTAGAAAGAGTACATATTGAGTAATTTTTTACATACTAGTCTAAAAGCAGCAGGGGCAACTTAAAGCACCACAGTAAATAAGTTTTTTTTCAGTCTTCAGCTCTTTATTTAAAGTTAATAAACTTCATTGCTGCTATTTAATTTAATTTGGAGATTCACTTGTCACGTGCTGCCTCATATTGCACTTAAATTTCCATATAGCCAAAGGCCAGACGCCTGAGAACCAACCCTTCTCTTCCACCTTTCTCACTGCCGTATGCAATGAGTCAATTGGTTCTCCTGACTCTACTTCCTTGTCATCTCTATAACTTTCCCTTCCCCTCTCTTATAAGCAGTTCAGGCTTTTGACATCCCTCTTTACTATTGAATTACTTTCTGGCTGAACTTTCTGTCTGTTGTCACTCTCTTCTTACCAAAGCAATCTTAGTAAAGGGCAAATGCTTCTGTTTGTGAAGGTTTCGCTGTACCTTTTTCTGCCTCAAATATATTTAACTAATCCTTCTTTTTTTTAGCATATCCATCATCTCAACATTTATTATGTCTCTGTGTTTGGAATGTTCAATATCCTGGGACTGCAGCCCACGTGCTTCAGTCCTCCACCATGGGGTTTGTTCATGTGGTGTGGTCACTAATCCAGGAGAGAGTATCCTAGAAGCACCATTGCAAGAAGAAGGAAGTGGGAGCTGCAAGTCCTCTGAGGGCCTGTTCTCGGAGGTGTCAGAATGTCTATCCACCTCATGCTAGTCGACAAAGCTGATACGGAGTGAGATCAGGTGTCAGGAGAGGGGAACATCATTTCCTGATGTAGGGAGCAGCGTGCACAGGCCGGGAAGGGAAGAATTGTCAGGGCCATCTTCAGAGAACAACGACCACAGAGCTCTGCAATGTTTTATCAAAGAGCTTCAAGTCATATTAATAAATTTCTCTGATAATTTTGTGTCTTCAAGGGATAAAATCAGCTTTGGCTTCATCAGTGTAAATTATACAGATCAGAAACAGAGTGAATACAGTAAGTCTTTATAACAAGTCTTGAAATCAGATAGTGTTAGCTCTTCAAATTTATTCTTCCTGTTCAAAGTTGTTTTGGCTATTCTAAGTACTTTGCATTTCCATATGAGGTTTAGAATCAGTCTGTCAATTTTTTCAAAAACACCTGTCAGAATTTTGATTAGGAATACATTTAATAGATAGACAAATTTTGAGAAAATTGGTATCTGTTACACACTAATTGTGTCCCCCCCCATAATTTGTGACCCATGGGTTGCTTAGAATAGTGTTATTTACTTTTAAAATATATGGTGGGAATTTTAAGATATCTCTCTGCCATTGATTTCTAATTTAATTTTATTATTATCAGAGAACAAAGTTTGTATGACTTGAACAATTTCAGATTTATGTAGACTTTTTTTTATTTCAAAATATCATGGGGGTACAAATGTTTTGGTTACATACATGGATTGCTTTTGTACTGCTTGAGTCAAAGTTATAAGTGTGTCCATCACCCAGATATTGTGCAATGTACCCATTAAGTATGAATTCACCTATCCCCTTCTCCCCCCTCCCACCTGCATGATTTCTGTTGAGTTTTACTTCCATCTGCACATGAGTGCTGATCGGTTAGTTCCAATTTAATAGTGAGTGCATGTGGCGTATGTTTTTCCATTCTTGCGATACTTCACTTAGGAGAATGGTTTCCAGTTCCATCCAGACTGTTGCAAAAGGTATTAATTCATTTTTTTATACCTGAGTAGTACTCTGTGGTATACATATACCACATTTAATTAATCCATTCATGAAATGATGAACACTTGGGTTGACTTCACATCTTTGCAATTGTGAATTGTGCGGCAATAAACATTTTAGTGCAAGTGTCTTTTTGATGAAATGACATTTTTCCTTTGGGTACATACCCAGTAGTGGGAGTGCTGGATTAAATAGCAGGTCTACTTTTACTTCTTTGAGGAATTTCCATACTATTTTCAATAGTGGTTGTACTAGTTTGCAGGCCCACCAACAGTGTGTAAGTGTTCCGTTCTCTGTATCCACGCTAGCATCTATTGTTTTGGGACTTTTTGTAAAAGCCATTCTAAAATGCTCGACATCACTAATCATCAAAGAAATGAAGACTTGTTTTACTGCCCGGAACACAGTCTATTTTGGTAAATCTTCCATGTAGTTTTGAAAAGAATGAGTTCTCTGCCTCTTTTTGGTTGGAGTGCCTTTTTAAATATCAATTAGGTAAAGTTAGGGTTTTTCCTTGAGCATTTTGTTCACGTCTTCCACATCCTTACTAATGTTCTATTTATTCTGGCAATTATTGAATGAGAGATATACAATCTCATATTAAATGGTAGAATTTTTTTTAGTTGTGTCAGTTTTTTATTCAAGTATTTTATAGATCTAGTTTCAGGTGCTTTTAAGATTAGGCTTACTATGTCTTCCTGATGGATTGACTGCTTTCTCATTATAGCTTTTGTTGTTGTTGCTGTTGTTTTGCTTTGTTTTTTTAATCAAAGGCTTTTTTGTTGTGAAATATACTTGTTTCTTGATGTTAATATAGTCACCCAGCTTTCTTTTGATTGTGTTATCATGATATATTTCCTCCATCATTTTACTTTCCCTTTTTTATACTTTTAGTCAATAAATAAAAATTGTATGTATCTGTGGTGTGTAATATGACATTTTCTTATATACATACATCGTGGAATGTCTAAATCAAGCTAATTGATTCATCCTTCTTCTTTTGACCTATTTGTGTCTCAATAATTAAAACGTATCTTTATACGCAGCATATACCTGGGTTTTGCTTTTTTATCTCATCTGATAATTTCTACCTTTCAATTAGGGCCTTTAGACCATCTACGGTTCATGTGATGATTGATATGATGAAGTTTAAATCCATCTTCTTGACTTTTTCTGTCCTATTTGTTCTTTGTTCCATCTTTCCACTTTTCTGCCTTCTTTTGCATTAATCGTGCATTTATGATTCTTTTTTTATTTTATTGCTTTGTTAGTAATGCAATATTATTAGTAGTAGTAGTATTTAAGTGGTTGGTTTAAAACTTTTTCTACGGATTTTTAATGTATAACAGTCTACCTTCTAGTAATATTATACCAATTTACACATAGTATAAGAAACTCACAATAGTATATTTTAATTTTCATCCTTCTTGCATTTATGCTATTGTCATCATACGTTTATTTATACTTGTGTTATACACACCAAAATACATTTTATTACATTTAAACAGTAATTTTTCATTTAAAGAGATTTAAAAATAAGAAAGAAAATCCTCATATATATACCAATGTAGTTTACATTTCTGGGTCAATGTCAAAATTTAGACTTGCTACAGCTACAACCGTCTCAATACAGTGAATTGGTTCTGATATACTGGCGATGGCCTAGCCAAGCCAGATTGTGGATTCATTTGGTTAGTCCAGTTATCTTACCATGTAAGTGGATCTGTTGATTGCAGGATCCATGGAATTTTCAATTTTGTAAATAGTTCTAATTCTATATAATTGCCCTCTTAAACAAAACTACAAAATCTTACGTGTTTTTTCTATGCTTTACTTTTAGAAGAATATAAACCTCAGGAATGCCACATAGGTAAATTTTGGCTCAAAATTCATTCATATTTTTTTCCTAGTATTTGGAGTAGGCACAACATTAAAAATTTATTCTTGCATCCAAGCTGCTTGTTATTTTAGGATTTCAACGTTCCATGAGAAAGGTTGAATTGTTGAGCAATTCACTGAAAATATTTATTGCTTAAATAGAAATCAGTGTTAATTTCAGTAGCTAGTAGCGGGAGATGGTCTTCCTAATGGGAGGAGAGATAGTTACCAAGAATCTATCCAGAGCCTAATGCAGGGATTTTCATTTACACACTGAGAATCTCTGCCCGTCATATTCCTTACTATTTACTACAGTCTTTTAAACATTTCTGTTCAATGTATCAGTAGAATGTATTTTAATGTGCTTTGAATTAATCCTTCACTCATTATATTTCAATGAGGTAATTTGGTACTTATTTTAAAATTAAATTTATGCAATTAAATATACACATGAGAAATGATGAATATCATATAGATTTAGGTTGGAATTTTGACAAAAGAGGTACTAAATTAAACTATTTTTAATAATTGCATTGCTCTGAATATGAAAAATCCTTTTGTAAAATTTTTCAACTCAATGGTAAACTCAATTTATGATTAATAGTCACTGTGAGCATAATGTAGTTTCATATGTAAAATTCTTAGATGCAAGCATAGTATTACCATTATCCATGACTCACTTTGAAACTAATGCAGGTAGTTCTTGAATAACATTGTAAATTACTCAGCAAATCACCAATAAAAGGATAGAGGATAACTTCATAGACATAAGTTATAATATGATGATATTTCAAATATGTATTGGTTACCTTATATGGGCAATTTTAATGTTAATACATTTAAACAAAAATAGAGTTTTTTCCATGCATATAAATTGAGAAATTGCTTTTTGACACTTTTAATTTACAGCAGTCCTGGCATAAAAGTGAGAAATGTGAATGTCTCTTTCTTCCTACTCTTGAATCTACATAAAGATTAATCTTCCTGCTAAGTAAGATAAAGTTATCAATCATTCTTGCCTCTAAATGTCAGATGCTCAGAACACACAATGCAATAAGATTTTATTCTTTTGTTGTTTAAAATAAGATGAATATCATCTCCTTGAAAAAAATCAATAAAAGAAAACTTTTAAAAATAGCATTTCTGGTTTAAAAAATTCATTTAATAATAGGATAATTCCAAAGACAATAAAGCAATTCCTTCTTCAAAAAATAAACTGATCTATAGAAAGATATACAGATGCATTAGTTCTATTTAGATTATATTTTCTTATATAAAGTAAGTTTGAGTTTTGATTTTGAGATTATTAGCACATTTGGGTTCATCATCCTCTTTGATCTTTCATTACTTTGTCTACATTATAATAACATTTATATATTTAGCTCTCTGCTCTTACCTGGGACTAGGATTTGGCAAATGTTTTATTTCTTCTGTAACAAATGATGCTGGCTAGTTTTATGTGGGCTTTTTACAAAACTAAATAGAAACTCACCAGGGATTTAGCATTTTATAGATGTGCCAGTTCAAAAAACTGCTCTTTTCCCTGTCTTCATGGACTCCTGTTAATAAGGAACTACACTTTGATGAGGCAGAAATACCAAGTTCTTGATTATTTGTGGCTTTTAAAGAGGTCACAGCACTTTTCACTAGGGAACAAAGTTTGCTAAACAGGACAACTTAACTTTAATATGGATAACTGCTTTCTCTTTTGATTTCCTTTTTTCAGCTTCAGCATTATAAGATATTGTTTATTTACCACCAGTTTTAATGTAGGGATAATCTTATATAACCTATGTCTAATATATTCTGTATTTCAGTTATGTAAAAATAGATTGATATAAGATTGAATTTTAAGATTATCTGGATTAAAAATGGAGCTCAAATCATATTAAAATCATTTTAATCTTTTTATTTTTGTATTTCTTGGTAAATAAAAAAAAATACTTGAATACAGTATTATCCTGTGCAGATTAGGCAAGCAGTAGATAGCTCGTGTTTAGGTTCCATCTAAAATGGGAAAACTCTGATTGACAATTTGTAACGTTTTGAATTCACAAAAGAATGAGTAAAAGTCCAATGTGGATATGCTGCTTGTAGGTTGACACTCTGGCATCAACCTTGAGGATGCTGTAGTAGCAATAAGCACTTACCCCCTACAAGGGTGGGCAGCTGGTATGGTAGAATAATATGAATAAATTATTAATCCAGAAAAGAAACAAAGACAGAATGAATGCAATTGTCTGGTAATAATGGTTGACTCTTTAAGCTAAACTATTATTTGCGTGTAAATAAATCTGATTATCAATCTTTAAAAAATATGCCTATATAGCATATTTTTTTCTTATTTGCACTACTATATTACCTACCTGAAGGTCTTCAGTAGAGTTCTTAGGTTAAGATTTTGAAATCTTGAGATAATATATTCAAAGCACGGAAACTATTTGTAATCATAATGCCCACTGTTAAAGGTATTGGGTTCATCACTGGTTGCACTAAGATCTTGGCAATAATTTATTGAAATCTGACTTAGCAAGTACTCTGGTAAACCTCCTCCTTCATGATCTCACTTCAACCTCTTACTAATCAATCAAGACAGACTGTAAACTTTACATGTTTCAGATAAGGGGCTATATGGTTTTAAGTTTAATAATTTACCCTCGAAATTTGAAAATTCCTGAAACAATATCACTCCAAATTGTTAACTGCTATGTTATTGTTAGTAGTCCCTTCATTACTATACAGAAGATGTCAAAGAAGAGACTGTACCTGCTTTTGTTTATCTATTCTCTCATGAGGCATCTGGCTTGACACTATCTTGCTTGTTCTACAGCTATGCAGGACCAGCATCACCCACACCACTGACTCTTCAGCCAACGGGAAGATCTTGGATTCAAACCACTTTCTGGTGCCTACTGGCATGACTCCAGGCTCCCCCTGACTTTTTGTCCATCTGTTGGAGCCCCTCCCCCCTTACGGACAGGATAATATAACCTTTTATTTAGGCTTCCTATTACCAGCAAGCAGAAAAGGGAGCCCAGAACAAGCACAGACCCACTTTTTGCTGTATTGCTCAATGGTTTTAATTCATGCTGAACTGTTCAAGAGGATTTGGTTGAGTTTTTTTGTGTGTTTTCCATTATACAAGTAGTTATTGGGTATATATTATGCATAAGGCACTGGGCTGTACAGTGATTAAACAAACACAGATATATTCCTTTCCTCATGAAGCTTATATTTAGTAGGGAAAAAACTGATTATATAGAGAATAACTTTTTATTGTAAAATAGTAGCTTCAAGTAAAAAAGAAATTTGAAATGGTATTCACTTCTCTAGTGAAAAATTGTGTCATGATAATGAATAGGAGGTTTTGTTTTGCTTGTTTTCATGCACAGACCTCTATCCTCCCCTGCTCCCTTCAATGAAACATAGCTCTTAACACTCCACCTTGAAAATCACTATAATTAGACTCTGGTAACCTCCCAGGCAAGGGGCTAAATTTAACCACTTTTTACATAAGCTATTCCCTAAGTTGTTGGAAAATAAAGTTACCCAGCATTACTTCCCAGTTTTAAGTGTTAATGACCAGACATTAGCATCATGTATTTGTGGATGCAATAAAATTCATGGTATATAACTTAATCACTAAATTAGCTCAGTTTTAAAAGATTAACTTTTTTGACACTATATTTGTTTCAACAATTCATTTGTGACTGCCAATTGGGTGCTATTTATTGCTGTTCTACATTCTCCATGGCAGATCATGGTGAAAGGTAGGGATGTTAAGTGCTATTCTTACTTAGCATTTATTTTTTTCAATATCTCATCTGTTTAGTATTTTTTAAAGTCATAAAATGATATATATTATGTATGAACACAAATCAACAATTATGAAACAACAATACTTTCATAGAATTAATTGTACAGATATACTGTTGAATTTAAATTATATTAAAAGTTCCTTAAGCTTAAAATTAATTGATATAAAATATCAGTAAGATTAAGACCTGTCAAGTGAAAACCCGTCTAAACACTGATGATCTGCATTAAACATTAACCATGACTACAATTAGCATAATAAAACATTGATTTTGGCAAATCAACATTCAGATATTCTAAGCTGATGAGACTGTAGATCATATATTGAAGTTCAGAGAACAAACTTTTCTTCATTGCATAATACTTAGAATTAAAGTCCCTAGTTCAGATGTTCAAATTCTGGCTGTACCATTTATTCATGATGTGACCTTAAGACAATAAACACAAATTAATTACAAATTGAGTGAATACATATAAGTATTCATATAAGTACATGAATACATATAAGTACATAAATACATATAAGTAAATATTTATGAAAACACAACTCAAAAATATATAGGAGACACAACTAATACAAATTGACACAAAAAGTCTAAAAGTAAAATAATGGAGACAATACAGTAGGGAGATTAAAAAACATAAACAGAGTAAATTTAAGAAAGAATACATTTTAAGGCAAAAATAAATACACGGGCAGAAGGATTTTATGATCTCTATTTTTTAGGGTAGAAGAAGGTTATCCATAATAGTGCTGTAGTTATTATATTCACTCACTCACTTTAAGTTTTAAAAACATGTTTTATAAAGCTGAGTAAGTTAAATTATAAGACTTTAAAGTCAAATGTAGTTGGTTCCTGTTCAGAAATGCTTTAATTGACACATGTAATATGCACAGATATTACTGAATTCATGCAATTGGCAGCATCAATTTCAAATACTTTTATCCAAAATCTTCTTCCAGGTTAAGCAGCTGAAATTACCACTCTTGTAAGTATTTGAATGTAACAAAAAGAACAAGTATATGAACATAATTTCAAGTGATTTAAAACTGTTTCAAAGTTCAGTCTGATTTAAAAATTTAAAAATTTGTTCAGTTGAAAATAAATAAACTGAAAAATCAAGTTCAAAGTGTCACTTATTCTGAGTGTGAGATCTGAGATACAAGAATTGGTGGGCATAGTATTTTGGTAAAAAGAAAGCCATGATTCAAGCGCAACCATTTCAGATATCAACAGATAGGTAAAAACATACCACAAGTCACTTAACTACGGTTCTGTATCTCAGTCAAATGAATATTAGAAATTTTTTTATGAATGCCTTTCAGAAATCAAGATTGAGAATGTTTATGGTCCATCTTGACATTACAACCTTAACAAAAGAAACATTTTTACTGCACATGGCTTAACCAGTAAAACAGCCTATTTACATATCATCAACAGTTAATTATTGATGTAATAGTCTATTAGTATATGACCATCATTTAATTATTGATGCTTTCCTAAGCCACTTACTAACCCAAACTAAGTTTCTAAAATGAAACTTTTTTTAAAAGATGAGATTTTTTATAGTATGTCTTGGGAGCTTTTCTCCCAAATATTCCATTGTTTCTGCATTTTTTCAGTACTCTGGACTTACTGGTTTCTTTTGTGATTATTTTTGTTTGTTTTTAGCACTGGGGAAATAATTTATCTTCTATTTAAAGCAATCAAGATGAATGGCAAAGAGGCTGTAGGAGCGTGTGATAAATCACAGAGTAGGCAAAAAGGCGAAAGTAAAGCTTGAAAAAAGCATATTTACTACAACCATGTAATACTATATTAGAGAAAAAGCAGGAAAAGATATTATTTTCCATATTATAAAATATAGAAAGAGAAAGACCCTCAAAAATCATCTTTTCTGATAGAGATATAAAAAAAGCCGAAGTTCTCACATGGGATACATTAAGGGTCAATATTTAGAGTATAATGGTAAAAAAAATTAAAATTTTATAAAAAGGTTGTAAAACAAAAGTCTCAAATTCTTTAAGGTTCTTAAATCATATTTGTAAAAAAAAATATTTCTAACTCTGCTCTTGGACATTCTTTCCTTAGACATAATTTCAGCATTACCTTCATGTCTAGCCCTAATAATACCTTCATGATGCTCCATCTTCCTGGCACTTACTGTATTTATTTCTAGAACTGCTATAATTTATAATTCCATATGCTGTTGTTGATTTTTAAAAATATTAAGCCTATTCATTTTAAAATCATACTTGATATTCCTATAGTCTGAACTCCTATAGATGGTTTATATTGTGTGTTATTTGTCTTAGGTTTTGGTCATGTTACCTTCCCCCTTTCTATGCCTGGTTATTTTTGCTTGGGTGACTGATATTATGAAAATGATGATTTGGAAGATAATTTGAGATATAGGATGATTTTTTTTTCCTTAGCTCCAGAGCTCCTAAACTGTGAGCTGGGGCAACCTGCAGCACGACAACAAGCTTATTGTGATGTCACGAGATGTCTTAAACTTTTGCAAGAAACACAGCAATTCTGACATATGCTGCCCACTTTACTAGTTTCAGGTAATTCACTGATTAAACATTAAACTTCACTAAGTAGAGATTACATTACAGATATAAATTACAGAGACATTTGTACAACTTATGGGTGGTTGCCTTGAAAAAAGGTAAGTATTGCACAAAAATCAGTGTAAAACAGGAAATGAGGGTGATGGTATTTATACTGATTCCAAGGTTCAAAAAGTTGTACCCACAGGCACATCCATCCTATTAGCATGTAATATTGTTTAAGAATGACAAAATATTAGAATAATAAATTATATACACAATGAATTAAAAATAAATAAAAGAATGAATAAATTTGATAATATATTATTTTTGTTTCAATATGTGCGTTATTTTTCCAAATAAACATTACATTATTATGGCATACATTCTTGAGTTTTTAGGACCTAACTGATAAATAAATGGGATTGTAAGATACAGCTTTTGACCTAGGAGAAACATGGAAAAATATACTCAGACAGTAAGGACTCCCTGAAGGAAAAAACTTTGGTAACCTTTGCTTTAGCCCCTTTAGTCTACCAAAACTTCTACTCAGGATGCTTCAATGCGCGATTATAAACACACTTGGAAAAAATGAAAAAATTAGAAGCCTTCAGCAAAGAATTGGAAAGTCTCAGGAAAAAAACAAAAGATACAAAAAAGGACCAAATAAAATTATTAGAATTGAAAAATAAAATAACCTAAGTAAGTGATCAGTGAATGGGCTGGACAATACAAGAGAAGGGATAGAGAAAAGTATCAATGAACTGGAACATAGAGCAATAGAAATTAATATGATCAACAGAGAGGAAATAGACTAAAAAAGATGCAGTGGGCATTGAGGACATGCTGGACTGCAACAAATGATCTAACACTCATGTCATCAAACTCCTAGAAATATAGGAAAAAGAAGTCAGGGCTGAGAAGTTACTTGAGGAAACAAAGGCTGAAAAATTCCCAAATCTGGCAAAATGCATATTCCTAGAGATTGAAGAGGCTGAGTGAACTCCAGACAGGATACATCCAAAAAAATTCATGTCAAGACAAGTTATAATAAAATTTATGAAAACTAAAGACAGAAAAAACTTTGAAAGAATTCAGTGAAAAATGAAATCCTGTTTACCAGGAATAAAAAGAAAATGTGAATGACAAAGGATTTTTCAGGGAGGAAGGAAGGAAGTGGCACAGTATTTTTTAAATGCTGAAATAAAGGAAAAGTCAGTTTAGAAACTTACATCCAGCAAAAATATTATTCAGGACAGAAGGGCAAGTCAAGACATTCTCAGATAAAGGAAAACTAAGAGAATTTGTCACCAGTAGATCTACCATGAAAGAATGGCTTAAAGGAAGTCCTCTAAACAGAAAGGAAACTATAAAAAAAGGGACCTTGGAATAATAAGAAGAAAGAACTAGATAAAAAAAGCCACAGGCAAATACAGCAGGCATACCTTTTCCTACAGTTTTCTAAAGTATGTTTGAGGGTTGCAGCGATATCGTATCACTCTTTGGTGGGGTTCTAATTGTCTGTGGAGGAAACATTTAAGACAATTATATTATAAATGGGGGAAGGTAAAAAAATTGTAAAGGGATTTTAGGTTTCTATGTTTCACCCAGACTGGTAAAATGATGACATAAGTGGACCGTCATATGCTATATACATATAATATAATACAGAAATATAGAGAAATCAGTAAAAAATAAATGCTATCAAAGAGATACAATTAAACGCTATAGAGAAATTGAAATGGAATTCAAAAAATGTTCATGCAGCTGACAAGAAAGCCAGGAAAAAACCCTGAGAAACCAAATGCAGAAATTAAGCACTCACTTACATTTCAAAGTGACCCATCAATTAGAGAAATCACAATGCAAATTAGAAAATATTTTGAACTGAATAATAATGAAAATACAAAATAACAAAATTCACAGGTAGCATTAAAGCCATGTTTAGAAGGAAATTAATAGCATTAAATGCATATATTGCAAAAGAAATTAATTGAAAATCAATTAACTAAGAATCTATCACAATGTTAGCTTGCATAAACAAGCAAACTTAGAGAAAATACCAGTAAGGAAATAATAAAGATGAGAACAAAAGTCAATGAAATAGCAACCAAAACAGGCTCAGCAAGTCTAAAAATGAGTTGCTTACAATTAATAAAATTATTAGAATACTGGCAAGATTGATCAAGATTAGAAGACAAATGCACAAGTTATAAATGTCAAGACAAATGGGAGGACATCAATACAGAATCTATATACATTAAAACAATCCTATGACTTTAATAAAAAATAACTCTATCAATGCATTTAAAATTTAGAAGAAATAGCCATATTCATAGAATAACAAAAGTCACAAAACTCTTCCAAAAGGAAATTGATAATATAATATTAATAAATTTATTAAAAGAATACACCTGTAATTTAAAATATTTCTAGAAAGCAGACTTGTATCTTAATCATTTGAAAACCACAGAAATAAGATTTCCTTCATGTCCTTTATTCTAGACAGTTGATTTGAATTATATTTATGGTGTTTCAAAATTATATTGAAAATATAAATATATTTCAATTCTAGCAGCATAAGTGTCATTCTCTGCAAACATATCAATGTCAAATTATGATTAGCAAATAAAATATTGCAAGTGATATATGTAGCACTTTTGAAATTAAGTAAACCAATTTGAGAGGAAAACTAATTAAAATAAGAAATATTAGCATTAAAATGCTTTTGGAGGAAGTTGATTTGTTTTAGTTGTTTTGACTCTATTTATTTTAACCTTGCTTGGGATGATTTAAAAAGAGCAGTTACCTTCAAGCTGTTTGATAATAACAGATGTTTGTGTTTAAACCCTCTGAGAAAAAATGCCAGATGATTGTCACAATAAATTTCTTGGAAATGAGTGAATTTAAGTTCCATAGCTTAAAAAAAATTCATTTAAGGTGATTCAAATAAGTATGTTATGCTTTCGGTTTGGATTAGCCAAGAGAAAACTTTACAATTTTAAAATGCTCATTTACAATAAATCTTACATAAGCTTATTTTCTCTTTTCTTCAGGGAAGAAAGAGGCCATCAGAGGGGGACCTTCTATGAAGAGTTAGTCCTCACCTTTACATGGTACCTGTTGGACCCTTATGCTATTGAACCATGAGAATTTCAAGGGCCTTAGTTAATATGGGAAGATATTTTTCCTATCTAGAAGTAATACATAAAAAAGTAATAAATTAACTCTTCTATGAAGTAGCTAAACAGGTTGAATCTACACAACTTCTGATTTCATGTTGCATGCTCCTAAAGTGCACGCTACTAGGAATAACCTCTGGCACTAGGTTAGGAATTACGAAGGATCACATCGGGTCTGGAGATTTTCTCTGTGTTCATTGGGTCCCAAAGGTAGTAAAACCAACATTGCCACAGTACTCAGAGTTTTAAATAATGGTTAGTTGAGTCAAAAAGCTTTTTAAAAATGCAGTTTCACTTTATTTGTAAATGAATAAGTTATGAAACAAAAGGAAAGATGCAAATAAACAGTAATTCTTACAAGTCATTCAGTTTTTTATTTACTTCCACAACAAACATTATTGATTTAATATAAGCCATACCGTGGGCTACATGCATATTTCTTATGAATTGAATTAAAATATATTTATGTCCTATGCCACACAATCTCTTGGGTTACCAAAATTAATTAATATTTTAATGGCAAAAAAAGAAAATAAAAATGCTTAAGCTTAGATGCATGAAATCATCTACTTCTATCAACATTACAAAATTATTAGTTTTGTTATTTTTATATTTACTGTTAAGTAGCTGAATGTTTTTCTACTTCTTTCCTTGTAATTGTATTAACAAAAAAGCAACATTTCTTATGGGAAACATACTAATTGAGACTGTACACAATATGATGACATGTATAGGCAAAGAAATAATTAACCCAATTAATTCAATCGCAAGCTTGATGATGGAACTAGATCCTATATATTCAGAATTTAATCAGTAATTAGCATGTCTTTATTATTTATAAATTGTTTCTAGGCACACTGATTAAGGACTAAACTAAACCAATTGTCTTAGGGTCATTTCCACTTGCGTGTCTCACAGTACCTCAGTCTTGACACATTCCAACCTAAACTTGCTGTTGGGCCAAGCATTGACCCACCTCACCTTCCCACTTTTTACATCCTCTCTGATCAAAGTGTCCGAGGACCAGTATCACCAGCATCATACAGGTGCTTGTGAGAAATGCAGGTTGGGCTTGCCCCAGTCTCATGAGTTAGATTCAGTATATTATCAGGTAGTAAGTGTGTACCCTAAGGTTTGAGAAGCACCAGTGCATATCTCAATGAATGGAATGAACACGGTCTAACTGTACAAGCCAGAAACTCAGGTGTGATCCTTGAAACCTCTTGCATTTCTGCTTTGTCCAACCAATCACCTCATTCTGTTGATTTTACATATCAGATCCATTGTCTTATTCCTTCTCCACAACTGGGAAAACCTATTGTCTTCTTCACTTTTCATTTCCATTACGAAGACAGATCTCATTTGCCTAGTTAACAATAATTTTCCACTGGTCTCTTTGCTCCCATGTTTCTCCTTCTAATGTGTATAGAAGAAATGTGAATTTTTCTATACACATTAATCACAGTGGTCTTCTTCAAACATGTATCTGGTGCCATCTCCTCCAGTTGAAAATATTTCTAGGGCCTCCCATTGCTCTCATTATTATTAAAACAATTCACAATATGGCCCATGAGGCCCAGCAAGATCCGTCCCCTGCCTACCACTGCATTTCTGTCCCTAATCGAGCCCCGCCATTCTTCCTCCGTAACGGCCTCCATCCATGCCTTGCAAGCATAAACCTTCCTCATATCAGAGCTTAACATTTGTGTGTGTGTGTGTGTGTGTTTCCTCTTGCTAGTGTACTCTTCTCCATATTTATCTAAATCATTCCTAGTCATTCTTCATCTCTCAGTGATATCTAAAATTTTCAGACAGGCTTTCTCTAGTTTCACATGTAACACCAACAAACACACAAAGCAATCCTCTGTTACAGTCTATAACAACACACTGAACTTTTATTTTCATAGGTGTTAAAGGATTCATGATTGAATATTTGTCTCCTATAGCAGACTGTAAACTCCATGATATCGGCAGTGTGCCTTGTTCCACTAGTGCATCCCCAGGGCGTAGCACAGTGCCTCGCATATAGCACTCTGTCCTCAATTTAGGCATGCAAGAACTACATCTTTCCTCTACTCTCTTTTATATAATTTTAATTATTTTCCTTTTCAAGATCAGAGGCAGAATCTAAATATAAGTTCCTTACCACCTGACTATCCTACAAACTTTTCCTAGGGCTGCATTTTAGTTCTGAAAGAAGTGCATGGCAGGGAAGCGGTTATATATTTTTACTCAAGTGTCTGCTATAGTCTGGGAAACCTGGTCTTTGGTAAGTGGATGCACATAGTCAAGCACAGAAAGGTACATCAGGGTTGGACACTTGGGTCTTTCCCTCTGGCTGCTTTCTTTACCACTTCAATATCAGACTTGGGAAATCTGAATCGTTTGTTACTTCATGTCCAAGCCAAAGCACAGACCTATTTCTGAGGATACATAGCACTCCCTGTTTGGACTAATGTAGCCCTTTGCCCCATAGTGTCTTGCTGGATGCCATCAGAACCTACATTTGCGTCACTGATTTTGTTACCTCCCTAGAGGTAGATTGGAATTCAGGGTCAAAAGAACTCAGGATCAGAGCTCCGACCTGGACCATTGCTCTACAATCTGACTCTGTCTCCAACCTCTGTTCTTTCCTCTCAATAGCATCAGGAATTCTTATTTCCCCCTAGGGTGGGATTTGAGTTCAAACTACTGTTCTCAAATATTCTGTTTATGTCTCTCAATTCCCCTTAGAACATTAAATTTTGGAAAACAAATATCAGCAAGAGACTCCTTTTCTCTCTGCTCTATTATATTCTTCCACCACATAAAATAAAAATTTAAGAAACAAACAAAATGAACAGAAAGGCTTTCTTTGGTTTACTGAATGTCTCCACAAGTAAGAAATATTATTTAAGTAAGTGTAACATTAAAGAAATTGTCTTAACCTCTGAAGATGTTCTAAATGACATAGGGGACTATGTGTTGGGGGAATTTCAGAGGCTATTTTTTTGCTTCTCTATGTTGGTTAGCTATGGGAAAAGTCCCTCTGTCCCACATAATTCATACTGTCTATGTTGGCTTATTAACTGTATCAACAACTGACATAAAAGGAAAAGAATAGAAATATCACCACAGCTTTCCTTTAGCAAACTGGAGACATATATGTGATGTTTATGTTAAGGTTGTATCTTGGTTCTCAACTGACATGTTCCAGTCATTCTGTTCTGTTAACTTGATGCTGTTCTAATTTTCATGATTTCTATAAAATGGCCTCCTGAAACTGGGACACATTTCATAAAATAATTCAATATATGGAAGCAAAATTGTCACAGTTGTAATTTTTCACAATGAAGAACAAATTTTAAGAGTGGCCAAATAGCACCATGTTCTCTTTTATGGGAACTGAATAAGTAAATTACTATAGCTTTCAAGATTCCAAATACCTATGTGTAGTATATATAAAAATACACATATTTGTATTTTCTAAAGCAATGTACAATTCAGAGGGGAACTTGATAATGCTATAACACTAATGGATAAAAGATATTAAGTATCTTAATTTAATATATGTTTCCACTTAAATATTTTATCTTCCTTTCTTTGTATTTTAAAGGTTATTTTAAATTCTGCCCCCTGTGTATTAGACTTCCACAGGAATGGATTATGCTAAGAAAATGTTCTAACTGGTGTAATTAGCGTCCAGCTCCCAGCGTAATGCGATAAAATGCTGCTCTCAATTAGTCACCAGGGTCACACATTGCCCCCCTGAGTGCACTGCATAAAAATTCAACACTTTGATCTCTTTATTAAAAGATTCTCTAGGGTTAGAGAAGCATATTAAAATTACTTTATTAAAGATGTTTTTAGTCTGCCTAATGTGTTTTGCCAACCTAAAATGCAAATAAAAAGAAGAAAAATAATAAAAACTTTATACTTTGTTACATGCATTAAAAGCACAATAAAATGCATTTCAATTAATATTTATTGAACAACTAAATACACAAAGGATTCTTTAAGGCACTGTATAGCCTTTCAAAACTTAATATTTTGTTTCTTGAAAACCTTATAACCTAATAACGAAAAAAAACAAGTAATAGCTTACAAGAATATAGGCATGCCACAATGTAAGTAATATCAAAAAGCCTTGGGAACTCAGAAAATGAGATATATTCCCACAGGGTGTACGAGAAACTATCTCTGTTTTAGAAGGTTTTCTTTTTATTCTATCACTATTGTCTCTGATTTTCCTAATTTTTAAAAATTATTTTTTGTAACTCGTAGGGACTTTATAATAAATCTTTCTTATGTTGTGAAAAAATACTTATTTATGGTAGTAGACATCTCTACTCTTTTAGAAAATAATAACACTGCATATTATTTGTAGGTTCTATATTTACTAATGTGTATAAACTCTTCAGCATATGGTGGCAGAATTATATCTGTCATGTGTCATAGCAATACTATTGAGCTGGAATGGGAAGAAGTGGGTAATTGCTTTCTGATGCAATCATGTGATATCATGCACATGCATGCTTATAAGTATGTATGTTGTATAATTCTGACAAATACATTTATATTATGCCTTCAAAAATAACAAAATATTTTAATTAATGTTTTTCACATTCTGTTTACCAGCCTTAAATTTGCTATTATATATGCCAAGATACTTCCTAAATTTGTGTGTATATGTGAGTGTGAGTGACCATGGCATGGAATCTTCTATAAAAAACTGGATACAAAGTAGATATAGCACCTTTTGAGAAAACAATGGATATTTTAACTCATTATTTTTAAGATCTACTTTCTTTCAAATTTTTCAAAACATAATTCACCTTCTTACTGTTAAAAGGAAAACTTTAGACAAAGTAAATTTAGCAGAGTTTATTTGGGCAAAGGATGAGTCATAAATCAGGCAGCATTCAGAACCAGGGGAGACTCAAAGAGCTCCATGTAGCAATGTGAGCGGCATGCTTTTATAGGTTGGATACAAAAGCAAACTAGAGAAATCACCTGATTGGCTACAGCTAGATGTCTGCCTTATTTGGGAATCATGTGAAGAGTTGGCTACTTGAGATTGGCTGAAACTCAGCTGTCTGTTATATTCCTAAATTAGTTAAGTGTTCGTTTGTTTACACACTAAGTTATGTTGCAGTTTGTTATGCTGGAACTCAAAGTACAGAGACAACCTCAGGCTATTTTCCTCCTGCTTATTTAATTTAACATTAATATGTGTCAAATTTTAATGTATAATATTATAATTAACACTTTTTAAGGAAAAACTTTCTAATTTTAACTTAATTCTAAGACATTTTGATATAAATAGATTTCAAATTCCACTATTTATAGATTAGACAAGTAAAACCTATGTCAAAAAAAGAAGCATAATTGTGGGCAGGGTGGAAATGGACCCAAGAAATTCCCAGGCACACAAGCGTATTCTCTGGATCAGTACACAGATGATGCTATAGGAGTGCTACTTGAATATATAAGTAGAAAAACAAATAACTGGTATAGGAGGTCCAGCTTTAAATACTTACAACAGTGATAATTTACAATGTTGTTCAGCATCTTGTGAGGTCTGCTATTGCCCTCATTGATCATCACTAAAACTTCTTGACTTATGGTAGTGGGGACATTTATACTATGACCATTTAACACCAATCTAATGTAAATCAGTGGCTAAATAAGGTTTGCCTTTTAGAAAATCATTTAATACATAATTTTTCTGAAAATGTTGTTCTACCAAAATGAGGGATATTATTATGGTTACTGAATCACACAATCTTAATGTTGGAAAGTAACAAAATTGATTTATATTAGTCCAAACATTGTCAAATACCAGGTTCATGTTTATCACATCATGGCTAATGGATTGATCAGTTTATTCTTAGAAAGTATTATTTACTCATCCCACACTCCCCTTTTCACTGCATCTCCTCCAAGGTAGCCTTGACTTCAAGATGGTTTGTTTTTCATGCATTAAATGAAAATTGTTCTCCCTTTAATTTCCACCTGAGGGCATTTTTTGTTATTTTATTTTGTTTTTTGATCATTCTAAAATCAATATGGTAAAAATATAATTCATTTCCTATTTAAAAACTTCATATATACATTTGTTGGTTTTCCCTATGGTAAATTAATCTTCAATTTCTTATATTTTTTATCAGAAGACAGGGACAAAATAGCATTCTTATTCAAGAGTCATGAAACCAAATATCTAGGAAATTGCTGTAAAGAAATGCAAAGAGATGACTAAGCATATCATTATTTTAAAAAATAAGCACATAGAACTGTAAATTATTAACCAACATGTGAAATAAATTTGTCCTTACTATTTTAATGTATATATAAGCACAAATTATTGTTGTGATGAAAAAAAAAGAAATGCTGCCATGTACCCATGCTGGTAGCCTATATGTAGTCCATGAACCCACTTGCTGACAAGTAACCAATGAGTAACTTCTCCTGGAAATATATATATATAGCGACACATACATTGTTGAAAAATCTTAGTATGCAAAATTGTGCATGAAAAATAACTGGGCTTATAGAATATACAGGATGGTGACACACAATCCAAGCTCTAGGCAAGCACATAGCAAGTAAAATAATTCTAATGTATATGAGACTGAATTTTCTTATCCATAATGCATAAAAACTCCTGTGCTGTATTTATTCAATATAAAACTCACAAAAAGTAGGCAAAAATCAAAAGCTAATTCACAAGAGGATATATAAATCCTCAATCAATAAATGTAAGTTTCCCCAACTTTATTAATCAGGAATATATATATTATATTATATCAGGAATGTATACGTTAAAACAACATGATTTTATCTAAACTATAAAGACATAAAATATGAAGTATCAACAAGGATCTAAAACAGTTGGATCTCACACACACTGCTGGTGAAGCATAATAATTTCAGGAAATTATTTGGTTGAATAAGTCTGTGTCCCATGGCCAGCAATGCTACTCCTGGGCATTTGCCCAGGAAAAACGCTTATAGATGTGTTTCGGGAAAATCCTAGGACGATATAGAAAAACTGCCTCCCAAACTGTGTGGGTGCCAAGAGACCAAAGAATAACCCAGACAAATCCAGCCTGAAAGGTTAGATGAGTTTATGAGAGGTTGCTTACACCAGGCTCTCACTCCTGGGCGGCAGCAGGAGTTCTCTGGAGAGTAAAATCCGCACTGCCTGCCTGTTTGTGGAGCCCTAAATGTCTGTCTGGCAAGTGACGCAGAGCTCTTTCCGGTGTCATTGCATATTTACGGGTGAGATGACCATCTGCGCAAAAGGAGCTACTTGAATATACCCTTCATGCTTTGTATTTCTTTCAGCTACCTTGTTTTGATCTACATCTCTAAAGAAATTTGCTCGAGTTCTGTTAAACAATAAAAGCCAATGGTGGGGAACTTGTATTCTTCCCTCAATATGTTCGTTAATGATATGTACAAGTATGCCCCTTAACAATGGAATGGAAAATAAATGTAGGTTATTTGGTACAAAGGAATAGTATACAGCTTGTGCATGAATGAGCTGCTGATTCTTGGAAGAATATAAATAAATCTCAGAATCATAATGGTAAAAGCAGGAAGACTGACAACAAACAGTAACATACTGTGTGATTACATTTTTTAAAAATCCACAAAGGGCAAAAGTGATACGTGTTTTTAGAAGCATGGATTACAATTACCCTTGCAAGAGGGTAATGACTGGAAGGCACTTCTCTAGTACTGGAAATATTCTATATTTTTCGACCTGGTTGCACAGATAAGCTCAAGTTACAAAAATGTATCAAGCTAAGTTCTATACTTTTTTCATGTGTGTTATGCTTGAATATTTATATATTTTAAAAGGTATTTTGAAAGTAACCTGATGGAATGGGGCTTAAGGAAGGATTGAAGCTCACATGGAAACCCAAACAAAATGCAAATATCAGAAAGAATTGAACAAAATGCACTGCCACAACAGGGCACTGGGATAAACTAGGTCTAGAAGCATTTTGTTCCATATTATTTTCCTCTGAGTGTTGTGATCAACTGCTAATTTGGTTACTTGGTGTCCCATCGCATTAACATGCTGGGGAAAATCATGACTAAAACAACTCAACTTTGAATATAAGACTGATGTTATTCTCTTATTTATTAATTGTATATGAAATTTTCATATTTCAGAAATATGTATTGTAGCAGAAAACTACCATACTTACTAAGCAATCAGAGTTCCCTAGAATGAGTAACAACAGAAGTACTGTCAGAGATAAATATTCAATGAAGGTTTTTGATAATGCTGACTCATCTTTATTAGGTCTCTGCTTTTGGCTAGGCATTATATTAGGCCAGGCCATAAATTCCTACAGCTACTGTTATACACTTTTTACAAGTTAGAGAACTTGTAGAGAAGTGACCACTACCCTAATTTTGCAAAGGAAGGAAGTAACAGAGCCAGTATTGGAATACGTGTACTTTTACTATTGTATTATACTTTTTAAAAACTTAATATTTTTCTGATGCCTCAACATCCCCACAAACAGGCTATGATCACCAACCCAGGTGACCAGGCACACCAGCGTGATAAGGCTGGTCCCTGCCACAACTTGCCCTCCCCTGACTGTGACCTAGTGACATTCAAAAGCACCAATAAAATCCCCTTACACCTTTGCTTGTATACTCTACTCTGACTTCAAAAAAAGGCACTTTCCCACAGGCTTAATCTCTCTCTCTCTCTCTCTTTCTCTCTCTGTTCTCCCCCTGCTGGGCTAAGCCTGCCCCCCCACCCAGGTCCCCCTGTATGGCCCTCACTAGGACCTCTCAGTACAATAAATCTCTTTACTATCACACGCTTCTTCGTGATGTTATACTGTGTCTGCACCTGACTCATCAACAAAAAAAAATAAGATACTTTTTAAGTAACAATTATTCCTTATAATACAACTATATACAATGATGTGGTATGCATTGAAAACAAAACAAACAAACAAACATAATGAAGCCATAATTCTTTCTACTACTGTAGGTAGAGAGGTCTTTATAAGGAAGGCTCTCTGCAATCAGATAATAATCAGTGAAGAGGTCATTGCACGTTCATTTGGGACAGAAGTGTAAACGGGAAAAATATACTTAAACTGCCTGACAGTAAAAACGGTAGAAATTACCCCAATATTATATCTCACCAATCAGAAGGGCAACTTCTCAACCGTCCCCTGCTGCTCTTCAGGCAGAACTGGGGAGCAGATTGGGAATCGATGGTGGCTACAGGGAGTGCTGGCACCTCCCCTCTCAAGTCCCTGAGTTCAGAGTGAGAGCAGAACTTTCCTCATACATGATCCAAGGTGGGAAAGTGAGGACAGGAGCACGAACAATATTCAGACGTTCAGAATCACATTGGTGGCTAGTAGTGCTAATATAATTGTTATAGATTTCTGGGAAAAAATAAAACTGGACATAATAAACAAATAATTATTTGCCGCCAAACACAGGCAAAATGATGCTGCATGAAAGAAATGAAGACTTCATAGCAGGTTGACTAGGAAAGGGTGGCAGAAGAATAGGAGTATCACCTGACACTTATCATATGACACATATTCATACCCCAGCAAAATAATTTTTAAAATATCAACACAGTAAATTAGCACTTCTAAAATAAATTGTATTTTGTTATGATTTTAAATTTAATTTGTAAGTTTGTGTTGATTCCATAATAGTACAAGATTGATAAATATATTATTTATGAATCTAGTCTTATGTTTTTAATTGTTTAAGTAGCCATACAAAATTATATAACCGGAGGCCCTCAAGAAATTCTTAATTTTAACATGTGGGTATTTAACTTTGAGGTGGCCCTGGCCATAGCAAATGTATAGAGGCCTTCATGGTTTGGTGAATTGAAAATCTAGGGAATGGTGACAAGCATAGACATCAGCAAGGTGATTTGTGGGAGAAGAGGAGGTATAACAAAATCAATGCAAGATTAGAAAGTGTTTGTAATCTTTGTCTTAGAAATGTAAATTTTACTGAGTGATGGGTAAATTTATATTTAGACAAAAAACAGAACTATAACTAATATATATTTCAATTAAATAATTATTATTAAAAATAAAAATTTAAATAAAAATGATTTAATATAAATATATAATACATAATATGTAATATAATATAATATTTTATATGTTTAATATAAATATATATTTAAAAATATAGTAGTGTGGGTTTACTTATATGGAGAAAATAAAATGGTACTTCAGAGCAAAAAGTGAAATAAATTAATAAGCCGAATAGACATAATTTTGCAATGAGATTTTATAACATAAAAGTATACAAAGTTAGTACCTTAATCTGAAAGTTTAAAAAGTTCAAATAGAAGAAAATTTTAGTTGTTTTTGGTATGGATATATCATGAGAGGAACAAATACAACGTAATCCCACACATTGGTTAGGAAACTTTGTTGGGAACATGAGAAGATATTTTTAATTTAAATAGAAATATAGTTTAAAGTGGGGATTCCCCAAATTTGGAAATGTGGTTGAGAAACTCTGAAGCCAAAAGAAGGATAGATGTGTATAAAACCCTATGTATGCAGTAGGTGACTGGAAAAAACTCCCACCTCCATATGAACAAATTTTTCTGCCCAAAGAATGCTAAAAAAATTACCCAGAGATGATCTGATTCATGTCTTTCAAGTAATTTTGCATTTTCAAATCCAAAAATAAAAGAAAACCATTAAAGACAGAAATTAATATGGTGGATCCATGGTTAGAGAAACAAAAAAACATGTAACCTGGAACATTTAGAATAGTGAAAGGCTTTCAAACCGTAGGAATAATTGTATTTCTGCATAGTAGCCTCGTGACATGTTATCGTACTTGACCATTCAATGGCAACTTGGCCCACTTGATTACTCTGTGCTCCTTGATATCAGTTTCACGATTGCCTTCCAGGACACCACACTTTCTTGCATTTCCATCTGTGTTATTCTTTGCTCCGTCTCCTTTCATCTTCCTTCCAACTGTTTAATAGTGGAAGGTTCCAGGGCTCAGTCCTTGGACCAGTTCTCTACCAACACTTACAGCCTTAAATACCATATATTCTGACGTCTTGTAGATTCATATCACCACTTACAACTTTGTCCTGAATTCCAACACATGTACTCAGTGGCCTGCTTGACAACTTCAGTGTGTGTATAACAGGCATCTCCAACATAATCGTCCAAAATTGAACTCACAGCTTCCTCACCAAATCTCTGCCTCCTCTGGTCTTCCCCTCAGATGATGACATCGAATCCTTCCAGTTGCTGTGGTCAATGACTTTTCATTCGCCCTGAGTTCCTTCTCTTGCACTTCTCTCCCCTGAAATCTGTCCTGTTAGCATTGTCTTCTAAATATATTCAGATTCTGACCTTCATCATCACCTCCATGGCAGCCACTCTGACTCAAGGGACCACTATCTCTATACACAAAAATTCACATCATATTCTACATCCTTGCCTCTAACATTTCTCTGTCATGATCAATTCTCAGAGCCATCTATGTAAATCATAAATCAGATAATGTCATTGCTCTGTTCAAATCACTGCAGTGTCTCAATTCACCCATTATCTACGTGACCCCTCATTCACTTCCTTCGGGTCCTTACTCCAATGCCGCACACTCAGAGAGCTCCACCTTCTTTTGTTTGCTATCCCATCCCTTGCAGGAATTTATGATACCCCTCCCCTTGCTTTATTTTTCCCTCCATAGGCTTTATCCCTTGCTATCATAGTATGCAGTATCCAATCAAAACTATACTTATTATAGAAAATGTGGAAAATAGAGAATGCATAAAGAAACGGGAAATGCATAATTGCATAACCCAGAGGCTGACCACTGCTACACACCTGATGTGCATCTTTTCTTTTTAATGCTTTATTCAGCTGTTGGGGATGCCATAACAAGATACTACAGGCTGGAAGGCTTAAACAAAAGACATGCATTTTCTCATTTCTGTAGGCTGCAAGTCCAAAATCAAGTTGTTGGCAGGTTTGATGTGCAGGCACAACTCTGGTGTGTCCTCCGCTTCTTATAAGAACACCAACCATATTGGATCAGGGTCCATCCACATGGCCTCATTTAACCTTAATTACCTTTTTAAAGGCCAGTCTCCAAATACGGTGACATTCTGAGGTATCGGGGGTTAGAACTTCGATATGTGAAATTCGTGAGGGACACAATTTAGTCCATGACAATGTCTATATGAGTATTTGTCTATGTTTTTTCTATACATGTTTGTATGTATTATTTTATGTATCTCTCTATATATATCTGTTTATCTCTTTCTATGTATATCTATGTATGTGTGGATAACACACACACATACACACACACACACACAACTGGGATAATCCTATGTCTTCTCTGAACAGATTGCACATCTTGTTCACAGTTGTAGCCTCCATTGCCTAGAACATCTCCTAACATATCAGTTACTTCCTAAACATTGTCTGATGGGTCTTCTGAATCAATGAATGTTTCTGTCTAACTCTGTGTGTTTATCATTTTAGGGCAATTTCTTGTAAACCTTCACCCCCAAGTTACTATGCTCTGCAATTTTTCCCTGCGCCCACTGCCTTTTAGACACCTAAACATCCTCTCCATTTTCTTTCAATTTCACTACCCCTGTCTCACCCATTATACTAGGATATTTGGATATTTCAATAGATACATCTTTGCAGGAGACAATAAATGTGGAGTGTCTGCCACAATGCCTGGACTATGATTAGTGTCTAATGAAAGGAAGCTGTCAGGTGGGCAAAGCTCACAGCAGAGTGCTGGGCGCCTTCTTGCTGGTAGCTCTGTCTTAGCTATTGTTCTTCTCCCAACTTGTTGGCATGGGTATGTGGCCCTATATCACTTTTATTAACTGAGGCACAATAAAAAGTATTATGATTGCAGTCACTAACCTGCTCAGTTTCCCATCTGATTCTAAGTATGCGATACTTGAAATATAGACCTTTTGTTTAAATGCTTGATTTAACGTGTAATTTACATTTTGCAAGAAGAAAGTACCCTTCACATATTTGGATGATTAAATTACTTGCCTCTCTTTGCTGATAAAATGCTAATTTGTAATATATGAATTTTCTCAACTAGTAAATGAAGAATATGTAAAAAATTTTTTGTTATATTAATAAAATACATTTTACATGTGAGAACTTCATGAATTTGATATTTCATTTAATAATAAATATGCACTGTTCACTTATGATCTCCTATTGGCATCAGAGTTCTCTTCTCAAAGGTAGGAAGCTGTGAACCTTCCTGTTCTTCTATTTGCCCTACAGAGCTAGTCCTTTTTAGGATATAAAGATAGAGCAACTGCTGTGACTGACATGAATTCTGAGCTATAAAAGTCAACAGGTCTCCTTAAACAGCAATTTTTTAAATTCTTCCCGACAGTCTACAAAACCATGGAAGATTGCAGTTAAATGTTGTTCTCGGTCATTTTAAAAGATATCACAGGCTCTTGCATTATATATCATTCCAGTCAATTGGTTGAAGTCCTATCTGGCACTTCTAAGCTCACCCTTGGAAAAGAAAAATGTAGATCAAATCTGCTTGTATTATATATACACAATACATTTCTTTAAATGTATATTGCATATCTAGCAGTAATTAGATGCTAACCCTGTACAATACACAGAGTCTCATCTGTGCCTCAGTTTCCCAATGTATCTCTTTGATATGGAAATCACTTTTAGCAAGTAGATGAGCACAGATTAGACAATTGTAAGGAAAAAAAGCAGTAGTGTTTACTCCTTTAACACAACTCCAAGGATAATATAAAATCAATATTGAATCTCTTAAGCATGTGATTTTTGATAAATACTTTTGTTTTCCTTTTATCGAGTAACATAAACTGATGGCCCATAAAAAGTTCAATGAGACAAGTGTGTTTTCCTTCTGATGTTATGATTGTATTCATATAATATGATTATATTTTTTCAAGAAACTAGGCACCAAATACAATCAAACATAAAGCACAAGCTTTAAGTTATGCAAACCTATAAAAAATATGATTGGCCTTACTAAGAAATTTGGGTTTTTTTCAGTCTATTCCCGGTATTATGGGAATAAAAGTGATAAATGTACTTCCTGATGTGCTCCTAGAGTGTAGCAAATGACTATAAACACCTAATTACTTTTTAAACAGAATCTTTCTACTCCAAATGTTTACCATTTTAAAATTTAAATATTCACATAGCTTGATTATGCTATTTTGATAATATATATGTAATCAAAAACATACATAGTAAAAGAATATGTAGCTTGAGAGAATTTTTAACAGATCATGCATGTATAGCTCTGCATTTACGTTCTGCTGTGTGAGTAATTTATATGTGAAGATTTAAAAAATCTTGCATAAAGTGACAATATTTAAGGGTGGGAATGATCCAGCAAACATCAATTGCACGGTCAGGGAAAGGAGTAGTATCATGAAATCTGACATATAAATATATGAGCAAAATGTTAGGAAATCTGTGTACTTTCAAGGATTAGAGGTCTAATGCAAGTAGAGAATTTCCCAGTATTATTATGAGTTCCCTATAGTCAAGGGAAAGCCCACTAAAAATATCTAATTGCATTGTTATAAATTATCTATTACCTATAAAATAAAATATATAAGCTGGATGATAGAAGTGAATAGAGAGCTATGATATTCTTAGTCAAGTTTCTTTATGTTTATGACTTTTGCAAGACAGGCAACATTGATTAAGAATGAGAATATCTGAAGGATTTACAACTTTTCTTTATTTTGTTATATGGAGGAAAAATGTAAATAGGTTATGGTAAATTATTTGATTGAGACATTAATGTAAATGATGGGGCACAAGACCATAAGTAGGTCGCAGATCACATAAACATAAATTCCATATGTTTTTATCGGTTATAAGTAAAAAAGAAAACAATGGATATTGTCAATTTTCATCCCTCAAGGTTGGTTAGGTGAGATGATTAATCCTTCAAATATTTCGCTTTTATTTAAAAGGAAAGTGCTTGCCAGTTTGAAGGTACTTTTTATGTGTTAGAAGTATAAAAAGACAAAAAAAGTAGATTTAACTTCCAGGAGCTAACCAACCTTTAGGAACCTGAAGCAGATGCCTATTGATCTCAGATTTTTTTGTTATTCAAAATAGATCTGTAGAAAGTAGATTTTCCAGACATATCCAGGATTCTGAAAATTCAAATTTTGAAATTATTTTTTTAAGGCCATGGAAGTATCTATTTTAAATTTCCAACATTATGGATCTGATTTCTTTCATATTATTAAACATAATGAAATGTTTATGGTGCTTATTAACTTTTTACATGGTTGTGTATATGTTCTCCTGGGTTTTATTTAATGCTGAGCTAAATTATGAAATAAGTAAATATGTTCAATATAAAAACCTGTCACTATAATAGAATATGATATCGTAATAAGAAAATAAGAAGCCCAAGTTATGTTTCTCATGATTTGCAGCATCTGTAATATTGCATTGGAGAAAATGGCAAGAGATAGATTTTCTTTCTTTTATTTTTTCCTTGACGAGCACTCTCAAAAGTCTGATATCATAAATTTGATCCTACCATCAATCTACTTTCTAACTCAAGAAGATTGCATGTAGTCATTATCCCAAGTGCAATGAGGAAAGAATATATCTTATATTTGAATAGGATAAAGTGGAAATCTCATTAAATACACCAATTAATACACTGAAAAATATAAAACCCTGAATTAGGAGAGAGATGCACCATAATATAAACAGGAAAACTTAATATAATAAAAGTACGAATTCTTGGAAAACTGATTTATAAATTCAGTGATATCTAGTCAAAATTCCCCACCAGATTTATATGGAAATTGATAAGCCTATTATAAAACTCATCTGAGAGACCAAATGGTCATGAACATCAAAGACAGTCTTGTATAAAAACAAAGCAGAATGACCTACCCTGGGAAACATCAAGAGTAATTATAAAACTACAGTTACTGAGTCAATATTTTAAAAGTTAGAAAAGAAGGAAATTATTTATTAGTATTTTCATTATGAAAGAAGATGAAAAATATCTGTGACTCTGAAAACACAATACATTTTCTCTAAACCATCTGCCACATTTTAATGATTTGTCTTTTTAACCTTTTTGTTTTGTTTTGTTTTGGTCATGGATTCGAAATTGTAATTTAGTCCTCTGGTCACTACAAATGTCATAGTAGCAGACCCAGTCTTCATCAAAGAATAATCAGAGTTGCCTTCATTTTCAACTACTTGAAGTCAAACTCTAGTATTTTAATTCCTGTTCTGTACTCATCTTCTAATGCAACCTATTCCATATGCTTAATCAAAATACCTATTTTTGAGCATGTTTTGAACACTTTTCTATGAAAAAATATGTTTAATTTACTCAATAATTTAGATTCTGAAAATACAGATTGCTATAGTTCCAGAAAGTAGAACACTGAATTTTCTCATCAAGAAAGGTGTATCTGCACAAATATAATACCATTTCTATATATCTATTAAGATTTTACAGTATGGTAGAAAAAATGAAAAAACTTCTATCTCATTACAGGGGGAATGTATTCATAAATATATATAGATATATAAATGTCTCTTTCTATATATATGAAACATATTTCAATGTCAATGTATTGCTTGCTTCATTTCCCTTAGTATGTTGTAGTTTTATTTCTCTTAATACAAATTTCAGTGAGAGGCCTAGAAAATATTTATATTTCTAAGCATATAGGTGGAGGACCTTTGGGTTGCTGATAATATTCTATTTTTTGACCTGGGTTGTATTCATTTCATAATATTTCATCAATGTGTACATTTAAGATTTGTGTGCATTTCTGTTTGTTTTATATAATTTAAAGTAGTTTAAAAATGAAAAAAGAGAAGATGGGTTTTCATTTGCGGGATCAAACTATGAAAACTTCATGTTATAGGAAATTGAATCTGCTTGTTTACTTTCTCCTTATTACTCATCTTCTAAGTATTTTGACTCTAGGCAATCTATTTCCACTAGAATTCTATTCTGAGATGAATCTTGATTTCATGATTTTGATTTCATTTTGAAGGACAGTGACAGTTATTTTCAACAGGCCTGCACATGCAGGTACTTCTCAGGAGTCCAAATAAATTAGAATATTCTACTTGATACTCTGTGACCTATGATGGCCTGTTTGACTCTTCCTCTTGTCAAAGTCAGACCTGTGTCTCTACACAGACAGCTCTGGTAATACAGCGAGATCATGTTTGATGATTAGTACAAACCACCATACAACTAAGGACTGACAGCAGAAAATTCATGTAATGCTTTAATATCAAAAATCATGAAATATATTTTTTCCCTCTTAACTGGCCTGCTATTACCACAGATGGTTGATGGGGTGTTGAGGGCCACATCCTGGAAGAACCAATCCGCTTAATGACTGTGATCCTTGAGCTGATGTTGTTTGTGTGTCCTTCAGCTCCCAGGTAAGCACAGATAAAGAGGAACACCTAGGTCCCCGTTCAGTCACTCACCAAATGTTGACTGAGATCCTGCTGTGTTCTAGAACTGCTATGAACAGTGGGGTTATAGCTGTAAATGAAAAAGATGAGATCCTTGTCTCAAGGAAGCGTGCATTCTAACGAGGCAGACAAGTACCAGTAAGGAAGTGAACAACAACGTAAGTGAAAATACCAGGTAGTGAAAAGTTCTACAAATAAATAAAGGAGAACAGAGGAATAAAATCCTCATAGATAACTTCTGGTTCCAGATCCGACATGTAAATAGCTTGGAAGTGATCGGTTTCATCCTTACAAAAAGAGAGAGCTGACCAGCTTTCTTTGGACCCGGCAAAGAATTAGAATTTTGGGGCAAATTACCACCCCCAAGTCTGAAGAGACAACCAAATTCAGAGAGTCACAGTTGAGATCTGCTTATCTCGAGAAGAAGCCACTGGAGCCGTAAGTCCATAGGAACACTTAAATGGCAATTTTGATGAAATGCTGGTGGCAAAGTGTAGAATAGTATGAAAGTGAGAAACCCTTGGGTAATGCTGTGTTCCAGGACCCTCCTCACGCCCCCCACACACACTTTCAGGGCTTTTACGTCCGGGTCCAGTGAAGATACCAGAATGTGCTCTTCTGTCTCTGACACGGGGAGGGGAAGGGTGAGCATTCAGAAACACTCCAAGAGCCTTTTCCATAACAAAGGCTAATGTTCCAGGGAAAAAAACTTTTGCAGAGACTTATCCTAGTTGTGGAAGAGCGTTCCCCATTCAAGTTCTGTCATTCCTCCAGCATTACTGCTTCAACTACGGGAGAAAAATTAAACAAACAAACAAAACATAACCAACAGGTATTCAAAGAAATAGATTCAGAACGCTGCAGCCAGAGAAAGGGCAAGGAGATGGGAGAGAGAAAAAACATGTAATTTATATGTAATTAGTATGCAAGGAGGAGATAATAAGGAGAGCACAGAACCAAAGAAATAATTGAAGTAATAGTGGTGTCTGAATGACAGACACCAAACCACAGATCCAGGAAGCTCAGAGAAACACCACACACACACACACACACACACACACACACTGGTTCAGGTATATCACTGTTTAAAATGAAAGACAGAAAATCTTGAAAGAAGCCAAAGGGGAAAAAAAAACTCTTTATCCATAAAAGAATGAGGGTAAGAATTATGCAGGAATTCTCATCGGAAACAATGCAAGCAAGAAGAGAATCAAGTGAAATATTTAGAAAGTGCTGAAGGGAGAAAAAAACATCAACTTAGATTTCTATATTTGGCAATGCTATGCTTCAAATTAAAGGAAATATAAAAACTTTCTCAGGCAAATGAAAATAAGAAATGAATTATCAGAAGACCTGCTTTCCAAGAAATGTTAAAAAAAATAAACATGTTCTCGCAGAAGGAAAATGTTATAATGTAGAAACCTCCATCTGCATGAAGAACCGAAGAACTTCAGAGAAGAAATGAATGAAGACAAAATAAAGCCTTTTATTTTTCTTATTCTTAATTGATTTAGAAAGAATACTAGGAATTGGCTCCAAACCAAAATCCTGACCATAGGCTTTACCTGGCAGTCTGCGTGGGAGAAGCTGTCCTTTCCCAAGATATGTGGTTGCACAGGCAGTGCACCAGGGCTTTGCAGCCTCTGCAGGTGGCTGCAGTCAGAGAATCGGGTCCCTAAGATAGCTGGAGCCTTTTGCTTGGAGCATCCTTCCCAGTGGGACAGTCTCCATTACCAGTGCTGGTACGTCCGTTGCTCACCTGGTGCAGTTCCAAGGGAAAAAGTGGAACATTGCCTGAGCCAGTTCCCTTTCCTGTCTACCCTCCTGCTTATACTGTTGCAGCAAGTGGATAAAACGTTGACTTCTGCTTTCAGTTTGGCTCAATGTCTTAATTGACCAGCTTAACATCTGGCAGCCCAGCTCTCTTAACAGATAACTGTTTGTTTAGTTTCCTTTAGTTAATAATGTATCAATATATTGGTCCATTTATTGTAACAAATATACCATACTGATGTAAGATGTTAATAATAGAGGAATCTGAGTGGGGTATGTGGAGACATTTGTACTAACTTTGCAATGTTTCTATGCCTCTGAAACTATTTTAAAATAACGGTTATTTAAAAACACACAGAGGAAAAAAAGAACAACCATAATACATTTGTACAGATTCATAAAATCAGGCACACAAATTTTGATTCATACGCCATGGCTCTAATTTTCTGAAACAGAGCAAAGATTCCACGGTTTTCATAGAAATAGGAAAACTGTAAAAGAGAAAATGACAATTGTTTCCTGGAGAACCGGACCACAACCACACACCAATAATTTGGCTCTCTGCCTACCATTGTTTTCTACCAACTGAATTAAGTCTCACTTTCCCAGGAGTGTTGTAAATCTTTCTTTCCTATAAGCACCACCATGTGCATGATGCATGTAAATCCCTTGAAATAGGGCCTAACATAGAATAAATGAGCAATAAGTGGTAGCAATTATAATTATTAAGGGAAATAAAATACTAAAAAATTAAAGTTTCTTTAATTGCTTTATGATGATGATATACATAATCACAATGCAGGGTATAAAATTTAATCAGACTAAATAATGGATTCAGTTAATTTCATAGTGTACCTAACTTGAACAAACTTCATTTTTTCAAAACTCCACCCCATTGCAACTTTATCTTGAAAATTTGTTTATAGTAAATTTACTTTTTTTTTGTTTCTCCTTTCTGCAGATGCTGAGGGCATTGCTTTCCTGAGGGAAATTGTGAGCCACAAGGGTATTGACAATGTTGTGTGGCCTGAGGCTTGACAAAAAAGCTGTGACCCCGGCAAAGGAAAGGCTGGAGGCAACAGAACACTTTGCTAACGTATAGGTCCACCACCATGGAGGGCCGCTGGGAGTTACCACCATGGAGGGCCGCTGGGAGACAACACTTTGGAGAAGGAACGGGTATTCTTGTGAAGCACAACAGCAACTGTGGGAGTAAACAAGCAGAGCCATCTGCGGGGAGAACAGAAATGCTGGACAGGAAGGACAAGAGAAGGGGGGTTGTAAAATCCATACTCATGCAGGATACGAAAAACTCTTTAAAAAAAAAAAACTTGCAAGTTGTGTTAAGGGGAACTTGATGCCCACAAATGTGCAGATGGGTGAAATAAGGTAAGAAATTTGAGTCACGATTTTAATACAGCCAAGTTTATGTTTCCAACCATGACTGGCGATAAAGAGAGCCATAGTGTACCCCTCATCCGACTAAATCTTAGACAAGATTCTTCCTGACTGTAGACCCCACGCCCTCTCCCTTTTGTTAGAACATTTACATTAGAAAACTTGCAATTGTAAGTCCTTTCTCTAATCCTTTGAGATGTAATTTTTTAAAGCCTCCTGATCGTTTTACAACCCAGGGATGTCTTTCTTAAGGACCTGGGAGCCATCTCTTTAAAATGTAATCAAAGATGATAGTTTCTAATTCCCAGTCCCTGCAGGAGGGTAGGAACCTCACCTTAGTGAGCACCTTGCATCCAGTTGTGAAGCCAACTAGCAAACACAGATGGCCTATCATGTCCTTCTTACCCTGGTTCTTAAAACCTGCCACCTCTTGTTTCAGCAAAGTTGAACTCACATTCGGTTCTGGCCTCTTCCCCTTATTGAAGTGGCCTTAGATAACATCTCCCTTACTTACTTAACACTGTCTATTGGGTGTAATTTTGATTTGACACTAGAAATATTTTGATGATGGATAAAATAAATGGCATGACATGATGTTGACAAATATATACTGAACCAAAAATTGAAAGATATGAATTCTAGTTCTGAGCATAAAATGTTCTTATTATTTAGGCTGTGGCAAGTGACTTGTATTCTCCGAGTTTCAGGAATTTGGGGTATAAAATGCATTGTGGGTCAATAAACTATTTTGCCCTGTTTATAGTTTTTAGTGACTCCCTCCCTTTGGGAAAAGTGATGAATTTTGTAGTTTGAGCATATTCTGTACTTTTCTGGTCCTGCCATTGTTTTGAGGGAAGACAGGAATTATTTCTAATACTTTAAATTTTTCTTTTATAGAAGCTATAATTAACCCACCAGAAGTAATAACCTTTGCTTGTACCCATTCAGTTCATGAGTTAATCTTCAGTAGACATTCCTAGGATATGTTTGCTTTTCGCAGAAAATGATTCTGAAGTTTCTTCAACTTGTTTCTAGAAAGGACATCCCTTAAGGGCAAATTTGGGCTAAGGTTGTTAGGTTTGATGCCAAAAACTGCCTTTGGCTCTAGAACAGGTTTCTCTTATATTTGCAACTACACGAGCCAAAGAAACTAGGCCCTAAACAAGGGAATGTGGCTGTGTCTTTTGTGTAGAGGTATCAGTTGCATGATGTGCTAGCCTTTGTGTTTGTAACTTCCAAGACATAAAGGGCTTTGTTTTCCTGGCAATGTCCAATATTCACAGGGAAAACTTCTGTTCTGTAAGATTTGAGAAAAAGGAAGAAGGAAAAAAGAAAGAAGACAGAAAAAAAGGAAGAGAGAGAGGAAGTGGAGGGGAAAAGGAAGGGCGGAATGAAGGAAGGAAGAAATAAAGGAAGGGAAGGATGAAGAGAAAGAAAAAGGGCAAGAAAGCAAGAATGTGATTAAGTAGGAATAAAGAAAGGATATTAGTTAGTTTAGGCAGGATACTTCCTCATCAATGAATTATTAGACCACGTATTTGAGATGTGAACATGCACAACCTAAAGAAAGTTAATTAGAAATAGAGTATTAATTAGATTTGACACAGCCCCCAAAATAATATGCTACACACTGAAATTTAAAAAAAAAAAACTTTACTAAGGTAAAAAAGAAAAATCACAGCCCTACCAATGTCGATTGGCCAGTGGATTTTCCTCTGGCGCATAAAGAGTTGGTCATCTGTATAAATCCTCTGGGTACCTTGGCATAATGCTTGAATTCTCACAAAAGTGGAGCTTTTCTTTATTTTGTACTTTTTATTACCGTCAGTATTTTATTATAGGGTATTTGTGGGCTTTTTAAGAAATGAAATTTAAATTAAAGTGTGTAGTAGAGAAGAAATTGCATCATTCTCTGCTAATAAAATGCTTTAAAATCCTTTCCTCACTAAGTCTGAGCAGTGCAGCAGGCTTCAGAGCACCTGGTCTGATCATCAGGAGCCTAGGATAATATCAAGAGTGAGAGGCAATCATGAAAAAGACTTCAATTTCTTTTTCCAAGTTTATTTTTATTACATGCAGAAAAGAAGAGAAAAGGAAAAAAAAACTTAGTATTTTGCTTCACTGAGCCTGTTCCTTCAAAAACAGTCTTATGCTTTTGCTTTATTTTGAACCCAATTTTTTCCAGGATGCAATTCTCCTCTGAAGTAGGTTGTTATTTCAAAAGAAAAAAAAAGTTTATTTGTCTTTTTAAAAAAGATAAAACAGCACTTTCATTGTATGTGATTGCCAATATTAATAAAGGAGCTCTGGACAGTAGTGGTGTTGTGATAATGATTATCTAGTAGGGAGATAAATTGTGTTCTGGAGCCACAGAACACAATTGCAGTTTTATATTGTAAATTTATTTTGATGCTTTCCTTAGCTTGAAGTTCAGGCAAAATATTTTTGAGGATGCCTGATCCACTACTCCATTAATATGTAAAATGTTTATGTGAGTTGCCACAAAAAATAGAAAATGAAATGAAAGTTCCCATAGTTGTCCTTTTTCTTCTTTAGTATCATGACAGTATTTTTGAACTTAAGAAAACATCTATAAGCAAATAAAAAAATTAATAATAATTTGGGATAAATAAGTGTACAGAATCTATTTTATTTACATTGTGTGCTATATGTTGCTAGTTGCCAACTCAGAAAGGTTTGTTGTCTTTGTTAACTAGAAAAAGGAAAGTTTAAGGAGCCACAAAATTCATTAACTTAGTTCCTCTGTGTGTGGGTGTGGGTGTACCAGTATGAAGTAGTATCAGGAGAAGTGCACTAAGTTTCTCATTTTCTTCAAGGATTTATCTTTTATCAAGCCTGTATGGTTTATATGCTTGGTTAGAGAGAACTCCTTGACATTTAAAAATCAAGAACTTTCTGATTATCAATTAATTGTTCAGAATGGCTAATTCAATAACTGTAGTATAATTTTCATCCTGAAATTGAGACAACTTGCACTATTTCAGTGGGAACTGTCATTTAGAAATCTTTTGAAAATGATTATGCATTTTATGGGATATTTATGTGCAAAGAAACAAAAAAGGGGGAAATATGTCCGTAACAACCCAGAAACAGCTAAAAATTGGGAGCTTTTAGACAAATGCCAAATTTTACAGTGGCAGTATGAAGTATGAAGTATGAAGTTCTACTTTTCTATGTCCTCTCTCAAATATATGTGTTCATATAGAATAAAAACAAATGGCAGAAAAAATTGTGTGATCTTTATACTTGTTAATTACAATGATTTCATCTCTGTTACAAATGGTATGACATTTCTTTACTATTGTTGGCTGGTACTTTTGTTTCTCTTTTCTGGAGCATCTTTATTTTGAATTAAAATCTGCTATAAGCGAAATCAACTAGCTATTAATCCTTACATTATTTTTAACATATTGATGAATGTATTTCTTAAAATATTCATTAAGTTGCAATATTATTCAGTGAATATATAAACAATGAATATTTGAATGGTAAAGAAGAAACAGAAAAAGTCTTTACTTTGCAGAAAATAAACTTAACATTTTGATTGTCTTTTAACACGTTGGCAACATAAATAACTCAGAAATAGGCTATACTTTTGCTTTATTAGTACAAATTAATCAAAATGTAGTCAGATTCACAATTATGTATAAATCTCCTGTTTACACTTTCTTACACTTCCACCTTACTACCAAAGCAATAGAGCCTGCTTATGTGACAATTATGTTCAGGGTTATTATATTGGGTGGCATTCTTTTTTTTGGTTGTTTTTATTTAACCAAGAAATGTAAAGGTAGATTGAATATGACTTTTTATGCCACAAATACAATACAATACAATAAAAGTTATCCAATAATGTTGCCAAGTACAGAGATGATTGTATTGATGTAGTTTTTCTTGTATAGAGGGACATTTTTTCTTCCAAGGGCGGCTTCCCAATTTATATCCATTTATTTATTGTGTGGTCCTTTACAGAAAATGCATTGATCCAATGCCTTTATCTATATAATTTTTCTGAAAATTCTTAATTTTAAGCTACTATACTTGAGTTACTTAATTATGTTTAAATTAGCTATCACATTATTAGTAAAGATTTTTTATTAATACTCTATTCTAAAGCTATTTTGAATAAGTTATTTGTCCCTTATACAAATATTTACTTTGACTTAGAAAAATTTTAAGAATTATTGGTGTTTATGAATGTGTTGCAGTAATTTTTGGTATTAGCTAGTATTTAAAAAGATATTATAGCATAGAATAGAGCTGGCCAATTTGCTTATTATTCCTCTAAAATTAAATGCATCCTCCTGATTTATAGTCAATCAACATGTGGAAATATCTGGACCTGAAGTAAGCTTCCCAAATAGGGAATGATATATAAAAAGAGCTTAAAAATTTTAGGATAAATGTAATTCTTATATGCATCCATAAGAAAATTTAATCTAACTAGCAAAACCTCTTTAGACCTATATTAGCAAAACATAAGATTACATCATTATTGGATTCTGAAATGAAATACAAAAATCTGATTTGTGTATTTATTATCCATAAAGTATTGTATTATCTGAAGCAGAAAAGTATGACATAAATACAATGAAACAAAACAAAAAACAAATAGGAGGTCAGTCTGTGGTAAGTGGAATTATGCAAAAAGACGGCATAGGAAATTGATAATTTGTAAATGTTTCCAATGGAAGCTTTTACTATTGTACACATATAGTGTATATGTATGTGTATATGTATAGTTACAACGACCATCAACTTTAACACATCTTAGCATATTCCACTTCAGGCTGTACCAAAATTATGTTTTCTTAACTTTGAAAATATTCTTGCCTGTAGTTGTTCCAAGCAGATAATCACAGAAGCTAGTATTATTAACTCCTCAAATAGACAACAAATGAACATCTGATGATGCATCAAGAGGTAAGGATAAATACTAGAAATAATTTTTCTTAAAAAAACGTAGTCTTGATGTTGCTCCAATGTCTTCAACTCTTTGAGCAACTGTTTTTACTAATAGGCGAATAGTCATAAACCAATTGATTTTCTCTGGGCACATTTTTCAGCTGCTAGAGTTAAGCATACTCTAATTAGCCCACTATCAATAAATGGGCTTTCCCCGCCTGGTTAAGAAATGAGCTACTTACAAACATACTTTCTTTGCAGATCCACTTTTACTCTATATTTTTGTGAAGAAATACTGCTCTTACAAAATATTCCATTTTAAATTTTCTAATTTTTCTGACTGTTGCTCTCCTTTGAGTTGAGAATATTGTTATGACTGCCCAGTCTGGTAATTTCAACATATTTTGTATTCTTTTAGCACTGAATTAGCATCATTGCATGATAATCACAGTGTTTTCCATCTAATATGATAGGAGATACTCCACATTCTAATGTGCTTCAAAAGTGTGACATTAGAAATCCAATTTTCTCTTTTATTTTTCTTTTGACATGATGGGTATGCTCTGGTATTAGAAATAGGTAAATAAAACCTCTATATAGCAGCAATACATGGCATTCAAAATACTGTTGAGTGTGTCATAGTGATCTGTAGTGCACTAAGTTAGAATGTGGAAAATAATATCCCTGATGAAGCTACTCAATTTTGCCATTATAGTTCAAAACAACCATATATATAAACAAATGAGTATGCCTGTGTTCCTGTAAAACTCTGAAATGTGAATTTCATATGATTTTCATGCACCACAAAGTATTCTTCCTTTGATTTTTTTTTAATCCATTTAAAAATTTAAAACCATTCTTAGATTTCAAATAGTAAAAAAATCAGGTAATCATCAGATTTGGCCCATAGACTGGAGTTTTCTAATCCCTAGCCTATATTGCATGTTATAAATATTTTCTCCAACTCTGCAGCTTATAGTTCACTTTTTATAGTGTCTTGTGAAGAAATGCTTTAATTTGAAAATGTCTAATTTTCCAGTCTTTTTTTCCTGATTATTAGTAATTTTGTAACTTTTTAAAAGAAACACTTCACTACACTGAGATAATGAAAATGCATCTGCTTAGTTTTGTTATCAGCACATCATGCTGCATTATCTTTCTAAATTTTCTTATCCACACTCTAGCAGCCTTTAGTTCGTGGTTTCTGTCTTTGTTTATTTTCTGACTCATTTTTTATTTTTATGTTTGATTCCCTTTATTTGTCTGCAACATTTTGATTTCTTGACACCAAATTGCTTGAATGTGAACTAATCATTAACTGTGATTGTATTCTTATTTTTGTTTCCTTTGATTTTGGTACTTTGGCAGGAATTCCAAGGTGATGAAATTTGGGAGCTCTTGCAGGTTTTTTGAGATCCCACTCTCCTGATGAATGTTCTCTACTTTTTTTCCTTTCTTACTGAAGAACATTACTGTAGTCATTTGATAAGTGGAAACTGAGATAAATGGTTTTTCCTATTGATGTCAGTAGTGTTCATTCCCAACACCAAGTCTAGATCTATCTTCCTACTCAACAAGTTCATAAAAGGTGGCAGCAAGATCTCCAGAAACCATATGATGATGTACTGTAAGCCTTTACCTACTTTGTAGGCTAAATAAAATCTAATGAATACTTCAAAACATGTCACAGACTTGGTATTATGTTATAATTTTTTTGTATCTTACTGAGTAGCCAAATTCTGGTTATGTACATGATCACCAATACCGAAAGATGTGCCAGTGGCTTGAATTCGTCTATAATTATATCTCAGATTCTCTTTACCTAAGCTTTCATTTTTGACATAAACTGATACCCACATTCGAGCTTTAACTCAGATGTCTTATGTTTTTCAGAGTCTTCAGAACATTTTGTTTCCTTGTCAAGAATTACTATTTACATTCAAATGCCTATTTTTCTTAAAATTCCGAAGTTATTACAATAGTTAATATTTTCTCTATTTCTTGTTTTGATTATCATTTGACTTCTATTTGAGTGTATAGCAAAAGTTAAGAGTTGTTCTGGATGCCTGGAGTTGAGGTTAAGAAAATTCTAAAGTTTCAAAAAATGTTCAAAGAACTAGTCACTATTTAACAATCGTTATAGCAGTCATCAAAACCTAATGTTCAGATGCATCAAGACCTGGATATAGTTAATAGTTGCTTCTTCTTAATAGAAATATAGGCATGCATGACTTCTACCCATATTTCTTTCACTAGCCAGACAAGGCAGGTGGTCCTGAAGTTTCTGCAAGGAGGACTGGAAATATAATCCTTTTATGTGACCAAGAATAAACAGGATTTGTGAGAATCTCTTCCACTCCTCATGAAGAAGAAAAATGAACACCAAAGACTTCAATCTACTGTTTTGATAGTCAGAAACTTGAGAATGCATACTTTAATGCTGATTCAAGAAAGCTTTACATTTTAATGCCCTTGCTATCTAGAAAAAGGAATATATTTAATTGGTAAAAACTAATTAGCATTCAGGTTACCACCAGCAGTGGAGAACTAGAGTAGTGTGGAGTATGGATGAGCAAATTCAGTATAACTGACACAACGAAAGAAAGAATCCTGCAAAATTCTGGAATAAGGAAGAAATAAAACAAAGGTCACAGAGAATCAGGAATCAAAATAGCAGTTGTGATTGACCAGCAATACTAAATTCTAGAAGACAATGAAAAATATTTTCAAAATTCAATTAGTGCCAGTTGATAGGCAAACTTCAAATTGGAGATTAGAATAAAGATAATATTTGACTCTTGGGATAAAAATATTTACCAATCTTGAACCAGTTCTAAGAGGTATCAAAGAGTATGCTCTTCTAAAATGAGTGAATAAATTTACAAAGATTAAGGAAAGGAGTAAAGGAAGCACATGGTATAATACAGGAGAAATATGAATAATGGTGAAGGATTGTTCTAGCATTGGTACAAGAGAATAAAACATCAAGAGAATAAAAATGAAATTATGAATCCTTAAAAAATGCAATCATTTGAAAAGTGTTTTACAGTAGAATTTGGCAATAAAATTTTGATAATTACATGGAAAAACAAATAATAAGGCTAGAGAAACTACATGATTCTACATGAAAGGAAATGTAATCAAAGCACACTTGATGCCTTATATTGTGAATAAGAGCTAAAGGATCAAGGTAATGTAAATGCAGAAAATTTTTAATGCAAATGCATTGAGAATATGTGGTGGGTATAAAGACTATCATCTTCTATTGCAAAAAAGCTATATAATTTATAATTTAAATATTAAGAAATAGTAGTTTGAGATTTTTATTTGAAGATATTAATATAAATAGCAGCCAAAATATATAGTCAAAAATATTTGATTTGGATAACATGCATTTGAGCTAAAGGTCAACTGTAGGATGAGATTTTTTAAATAATCATAAGCCTTCTACCTAGATATTATTAAATAATGGCAAAATGCATACAATATAATAAATCTTACAAATTTGATATTGAACTATGCGCAACATCCTGGAGTAGTCTGTATTTTAGCAGATAGTAAAACTGTAAACCATCTCACCTTAAATAGATCTCACCCAGAATAGATTAGAAAAGATGTTGAAAATGGCAGTAATAATGTTATATAAATACAAACCATATTATAAACAAAAAACTTGGAAAATATACTATTTAGACACAATTAAAGAAGCTGAGATCAGGTGTGAGAAAATTGAGAAATAGTAAAAGCACAAGGAGAAAGAATCAAAAATGTTATAGGAGTCTTACATGACAGTTTCATTTTGGAAATTAATTTAGCAATATATGTCAAACACATGTATATCTGTGTGCCATTAACAAGTAATTCATTCTAAGAAGATAAATTAATAATGTGAATAGAAGTATGCAGAGAGATGTCTGCCATGGTGCTATTATGCTAGTGGACCCAGTAAGTAAAATATATAACATAAATTAAACGACATGTAATTTGCAAACTTCACGAACATCACTTAAACGTACGGCCTAGAATGATGTCTACCAATTATTGTTGCATAATATATTTCCATATGTATAATTGTATGCTTAAATATACGTGTATCTATCTAGGTAGTCATACTAAAGTATATGTAGCAAAATATTATTTGTCACTATTTCTTGTTAAAGTTGTAGAAGAATTTACATTCTTTATTATTTGGTATGCTTGAATTTTTTTAACAGGGGAATGTTCTCATGTTACCAGAAATAATAGACTGTTTGAAACTGTGCCATCTATGAAAGAACAGGACAATATTTATGTCAAAGTCTGAATGGGAGGAGCATAGTGTGCTCGATTTCAAAAATATAAAAAAAAGTTTTTCTGCCATGATTTCCTAAATGTGAATGGTGCAGATGGTAACCTTTTACAGTTAGAAAGCAAATCCCCATATGGTCATCTCAAATAGTGGAATCTATTTTACGTTGAGTATTTTCTCTGTCAGCAGTTGGCACCATCATTCCTCAGTATACCCATGTTGAAAACTTGGCAGTCAACTTTGACAGCTGACTTTCACCCATCTCCCTGTTCCAGTCACTCGCCAAGTTCTGCAAACTGCTCTTTCTACGAATTTCTGAAAACAGTCCTTTTTTTTACATTCTTATTCATGATCACTAAATTGGGGGACAGGATATTCTGGTTTTGCTTCAGAGGAATTGAGTTCAATCTCTTTCTCATATTGCAGCAGCCTTAAATAAAGTCTTTCCTGCCTGTGCCACTTGCCTGGTGTAATTTTTCTTTGACGACATCTAGGAACATTAAGGAGTGAAAGGATTAGGCCAACTCCATTATGGTTGGCTGGCAGCATTAAAGAATTCATGGGGGTTGTAGGTATAAATTTTAAGTAGAATCAACTAGTGGCATTGCGAGATTGCCTCCTATCACATTCTACTGATACAGCTGCAGGAGCCATGCAGGTGGAGCATTTAATTTAACCGGGTTTGGGTTTTTTGTTTCTTTGTCTCAGCCACACCCCCAACTCCTGCAAGACAATATATAGAAAGAAGAGAGGTGAAAAGTTTGGCAATGACCAAAAACAAAGTACCAAATGGAGAATGGTCAGTGGAAAGGCAGCAGGCTCCACCCCAGTGGGTCTGAAAGATTTTGGAATCAGGGTGCTAGAGGGAGCGGGAGGAAAAGAGAGGAGGTGGTGGTGAGAAGGTGACATTACAGAGCAGGTGGACATAGTGGTTATGACCAGACCCAGGACATTTTCTATAGAAGTGCTTAGCTGGTACAGGATGGAGGAGACCAGCAAGATTATTAGGGAAGAGGAACTCAAGGAGAAAAGGTCCCAAGTTGCATGAAGAAACATCTATGGGTATATTGGAATTGGGAAGAATTGAAAAGGGAGTAATATGGAAAACAGTGAAGAGATGGCAATGAGTCCAGACAAAATCTTTGGTAAATGAGGGGTGTGTGGATTGCAGCTTTAAGGATGGGTAGTAGCTGATACATAACCTGAAGGCATGCTATTCAAAGCTTGATAGTTTTAGAAAGGAGGTGTGGGCAGTAGCCAGTAGCGGGGCTGTGGGGGGAATTACCTGCAAGCAGTAAAGGAGAACACCTATCCTGCCTCTAGGCCCAATAGTCAAGAGATGAGAACATTGATGAGCCATTAATTTCTAAACAAAACCTCTTTCATGGTAATTACCTATTTCAAAAAAATAAAATAAGAATTAAAAAACCCCTCCAAACCACCTTCCCATTGTCCATAGAATCATTTTCAAAATTGTAATATAAATTAAATGATAAGTTATATGACTTTTCCTGACTTAAGCTTACAGGACATTGGTAGGCTTCTATTTTAGGCTTTTTTCCCCCCCATAAGTATCCTGAGTCTGAACTTGATCATGATGGAAGGAACCCTTCACACTCCTTTTCTGAAAAAGTACTGAGACCCTGCAAACAAACTGAAGTCCAACTTAATGTGCCTCGCATCATTTCCAAGGTGTTTACCTGCAACACTTCCAATCAACTTGTTAATCATGATAAAAATAGAATTTACATTTTTCCATTCAATTAAAGAGGGATGTAGAATAGGCACATTTTATACCTATGTGTTCCCTTCCAATATCTACATGTGAATATTGTGATTTAGACTTGACATATGAGGCATATTTTGATCAACACTTGCTAGCAAACCATCGCCACGCTTCTTTTGGCATTTCTATGTAAAGTATCCTAGGCATTTAACACAATAGTTTGTTTTTAAATTAAATTAAATTTTAGTTAACTAGCCATAGCTCACAGGTGCACAATCTTTTAGGTAGTCAATGATTTTAAATAACCCACTTTGTGATTGAATATAGTGTCTTCTGTGGTGGCCATGGAAGCATGAGAATGCTTTCCATCAACCATGAAAACTTGTGTTACGACCAAGATTTTGCTGCCAACAACAGCCAAGGAACAGGATTTGTTGCTAGCTTTCTCTGTGCTTCATACTCTGTGGCCATCCACACATCCAATTCTTAGGGCCAAACTTAATCTTCCCCAACTTTCTTTGGTAAGACTTGTCTCGTTTCACCACTTCCAGTGAAGGATGGGTAGAGAGACATCCTGACACTAATTCCTCATCATGTTTTTTCCATCTCCTTTACCTTCTTGTCAAAAACTACCTTGGCAATTAGGATTCGTGGGTTGAAAGACAGTCTTGCTCATAGTGCTGATTTGTGGTAACAATAAAGGTTCAAATATCAATTCAGACTTACACAAACAATAGCTTGTACTCAGCTACACATTTTACTAATAATATAAAGGACATAGCCAATCATATGGCACAAACTATTCATTCTTTAGAGTGGTCTGAGAGCTTCAAATGCAGCTCCCCAAAATCCTCATTTTCCCACATTAGTATTAAACTTGCGAGGTTTATTTTGAGTAATGTATGAGGATATATGGCTAACATGGAATGAGCAGTTTTATAGAATATCTCCATTTTCTCCATCTTAAATGCTATCAATTATGCAGCTTACCGACATTCCTCAATTCTTTAGCTATGTCTGCAAAAGTCCATACATAATTCTAAAAGTGTTTTGCTGTTAAGGCCTCTCCATTTCCAATCTGGTAGGAAATAGCATGTGTATATTTACTAAAAGTCATGGTCACAAAAACATAAACTAGATAATTTGACTGGTTCACTCCTTTCCCAGATATCCTATTGAAGAGAAAGAATAGATTACAGGCTTGCTGCCAATGCTGTCCTTCGCAAAAGGAATAGAAATATCCATTAAAGTTCATATAACATGTCAAGTATTCTATTTATTGCATGAAAAATTCTCTGTATCTTTTTAATTTTCTGTGTTTCAAACTTTGTCATATCAGAAGCCATATGATTTTGAAACACTGTAACATACAAACAAGGTATGTCCCCTGGGTGATAGATATTTCCGAAATATTTTTTCTTAGTATGTTTTAACATTCACCCATAGATTAGGCCAAAATGTATGTCTACTGAGGGAAACCTTTTTCATACAAAACCATCTTACTTCTACATACACAACACCACGTAAAGACACCAAAATGTACATAGTCACAGAAACATATAGTCTTCAATACATGTTTAATATTTTCTAAGCTTGGCTCATAAATGATATTCATTTTTACCTCTTACCCCATCATCAATGTATGGGTTTGAAATTTTATTTGTTTTTAGTTTCTTTGGCTGTGAAGGCATGCATTCATAATTCAACTACAAGCCATTCCCGGTTCATGCTGGTTAATCAGCTGAGTCAGTCCCCAGCTGGAGTCTCCTGCACACTTTGATTTCACAAAATCATTAATTTCATCCCAACTGAGTCAAAACATTTCCAAAGTTGGTGAAACCCTGTGACTTTTCACTTCTAAGACAGATTTACATGCTCTTTTCAGGACACCCAGAGTGAGAAACTTTATCATATACAGATGGTATTTTTGTCACTTAGCTTTAAAACTCTTCCATAGTCATCTCTGGGTTTGATGATTCTGCTGCCTTGATCAGTGAAGGAAAATTTTATCTATTGTCTTTCATCTTTTCTTTAATTTACATGCTATATAGATGTCTGAAGATCTTATTTACTGTATTGACGTTAAAAGAAAAGAAATATAACTTTTAGAAATTTATATTACAAATACATAAAATATTAAAAAGTGACCTGTAAGTATATGCTTGACAGTATACAAATACACAAACATATTCATACATTTTATACACACACACACACGTCCCCCCACATATATATATACACACACACACACACAGACATATATGCATATAACATTTTAGAAAAAAATTTGTAATAAATTAATGTTATTTCTACATATATCCTTTGTGGATTTTTTTTCTCCCTTACATGTCTTGGAATTTTCCAAATAGTTGACAATATATTCATATTACATTTAAAGAAGAAATTATACCTATGTGGAATGTTGTAATTCTTATATGATGAAAACAATACAATTATGGTATCCTATGATTTGATTTCTGAATCCTTTGATTTGAATATAAATCATAAATTTGTATTCTGTATGAATTTTTATAATTCCACTGTTTATCACAGACATTTATGTATAAGATCCCTGCTGTGTAAAAAATGAAATACATTTTTAGAATTTTACACTAAATGGAAAAAATAAACATGCTGAAATACAAAAAACCTAATACAAAATATTGCTATCTATATTGGTAGTGAGGGTGCATATTTGAAAAAAATATATACTGTTAAAATATTTTACTCACCAATTAGGTTAGTCTACATATTTACTGAATGTCTGACATGAAAAATGAATTTTACAAATAATTGAATAGTCACAACCATCCACCAAAGTAAGTACAATAATAATCTCCAATTTATAGAAAATTTGAGGCTCGAGAACTGAAGTAATATGCAAAATATTTCAGAGCTAGTATTGGAACTTAAGTTCGTGTGTTTGTTTGTTTATTTAAAATTCCAAAGTCCATTTTTTATGTAAAATTACTGAATTTGCTTGTCTACGTATCTTGATTTCACCAGATAATAGTTTTTCATTTCACATTCCTGTATAGAGATAGTGTAAGAGCATTTCATTGCATATAGGTATGAATTAGAACCAGATGAGGAATAATAACACTGCAGAGCTGGGGTTGGCAAACTGCAGCCATCAGGTCAAATTCACTCCTACCCCAATCATAACTACTTTTGCAGTTAGAGTATTGGATTCATTTGTGTATTGTGTATGTCTGTTTTCATATATAATTGCAGAGTAGTTGTGACATCAGCCATATGGTCTGCAAAACTTAAGAGTTTTATTATCTAGGCCTTTATAGAAAAAGTCTGCCAACCTCTACATGTATTCAAGGTTATTTGTTTTGAAATCAGACAATTCAAGTTTAGAACAAAGATATGACACTTCAGAGTTTTATAACCATAAACAAATCATGAGACTCTCTACGGGCCATTTTAATGTATAAATAAGGAATGATTGTAATACCTGCTTCACTGAGATGTTTTGAGAATGATATGAGATGAAGATTGTGAAGGCATGGCAAGAGGCCTGAAGATAAGAAAATACTTATTATTATAATTCACTAATATTTTGTGTATGTTTTCAATTTCATTTGCTTGAGATTACTAAAATTTTTAAGAAAACTATATATATTTATTTAATATTTTTATTATGTACTCCAGCAGGGTCCTCAGAATAATCTCCTTTAGGCAGAAACCATTTTCCATGTTTATGTTGGTCTAGTGAATTCAGAATCTTGCTTCATTGAATATAAGTATCATAAAATAATCTATAAACTCAGGGTGTAAATATGATCATAGGCCTTTAATTTTTGTAAGTAATCTTTCCAATATACACATTTCTTAAGTGTAGGAATTCCTATACCACACTCTTGAGATTATGTTACTGAAAATTGTTCATAAATTCCAGGGAGTGTTAAAATAGATTCATTTTGTTTCTACAACAGGCTTATATCTGGTCAGCCCTGATGATTTCTGGTGTACACCTTGGAGCAGCTGCTAAATTCTCTCCTGGGTAAAGATGGGGAGCGCAACAACCACAAAAGAAACCCAAACGTAGTCTGTGCTGGCCCACCTGAAATAGTGCAGTGCATAATTCCAACTGTTTATTTTTTAATACATAAATTCTAATAAATAGAAACTTCTAAGTCATCTATTATTAAAAACAGCTAGGTAGCACATAGTAGAAGTGTGGCCATTAGGTGCTCCTTCAATATATCTAATATTTTATTTTTGCTCTTGGGCCACCATCTATATTTAATTAATTTGTTATATCATGGATTTAGGCATAATCTTCTCCTTCTGTGTGCTGCTTTTCTTAAAATAAAATTCTCATTTCATTATTTTATGACTTTATAACTATGTTACATTTACCATATAAACAGGAGGTCAAGCTTCATGCCCCAAAATTATAATTACTGTTCTATAAAAATTCAAGGGAAATGTTTTATTATCTCCATCAAATATTTGTCCACACATATAAACCTTTAGCTTTATTTGGTGTGAATATGCAATTTACCCAAAGACACAAATTTGGCAAATAATTTGAAGATGTATATTTAGCATCTAAAATAATTTAATAATATTATAACAAGAGCCACAGTTTTCATCTTCAAGCCACCTACTAGCTCCTGTCTAAGCAGTGATTTTGTATGGGGGGGTGTATGTGTGTGTTGAGTGGTTTTGCTAGTTCAATATAATATTCACTAGATCATATGATCTTTCTCTAGCCTTGTATTGATTTTTGTTCAACCCTTGGGCATAGTTTCTTCCTGATTCTATGTATCCTGGTTCTGCTTTTTATTAGTGTTTTGAGAAACATAAATGAGTTGGAAGAATATTGTATTGCTGTATATGAATTCTGTAATGCAGGATAACTTTCTACATTCCTAGAACTTATTAAAAGAAGATAATTCAGTTGACTTTTTATAAATAATTTCTCCTAAAAGGTGATAATCTGATACTGGCATAGAAATATATGTGGGAATAAATAACTTATAAAATCCTATTTTCTTGTCCTTGGGATATTTCTTTATAATAATAAAAAGTGTCTGTTTTATGCATAATGAATTATTATCCTATGTCTTCTCTGTGTTGCATTACACAACTGTGAATAGCTTTATTTTGTTTTACTTTTGCTTTCCAAATAAAATAACTACCAACATAAAGCAACATGGCTAGTTAAAAGTAAAAGTTAAGTTTAATAAAATATATAAAATTAACAAGACTTATTACACATATAAAATATAATTAATGAGCACAACACAGGCAAAGAAATACTTGTATTATCCCAGATTTTGTAGTACTCTATTATCAGAATGTCTATATTGCAATATCTATCTTATTACATATACAAATAATTTAAGGCAATGATGTTTCCTTTGAAATTATGCTATCCTGTGATTTTGAGGTTGCTTCAACATGCTATGAGGGATATATAGAAGTGCTATTCTTTCTGATCTAATATATAATAATATAGGGAAACTAAGGATAATTGGAATACTGGGGTAAAGTACATTTTTAATATCTCTTTTAATGAAAGATATCTAGAATCATATCTTACTCCCCAAATACCTACTAAAATATACTTAACACAAGAAAAAAAATTATTTGAAAATGGCTAAGTATATCTGTGAAAAATAAAGTACCCATTAAGATAACACTGCTGCAACCTTGATTTCTTTGTATAACAATGTGACTTCAACCACCATGATTTTCAATATGGAATGCATACAGCAGATCTCTTAGCTGGTGTTTACAGAACTCATGCAGAGGTTTGGTGTACAATTTAAAAGGTTTTCCTCTAGAATACTTATGAATTAACAAATGGAGCAGGGAAAAAAGACTGGAAAATTGTGACAAGCCCTAAAACCAATGACTTTTAAGGTTTATTTTGACACTGCCTTCTCATATTATTCAAAGTGCACAACACTTTGTTGATACTTGCTATGTTGGGTCAATTCGAATATATTCATATATAAAAATGAGTATATTCTATTTAAACTTGGTGAAATGATTACACATGTAAATCTGGATACCTTCCTCAAACCCCATTAAAACAATAATAAAGGAAGGAAAAGGTACAAACCCAATGGAGAGGGGAAAAAAAGCAGGTGGGAAGCTGATAACATAGGAGATAGCAAACATTTTTGAAGATGAAAAGTAAATAGATTTAACAGAGAAAAAAAGTCTAAACCCAAGCAGTTAAATGACAGGCCAAATGAACCGAGGCTTTTCCAATGGAAAATCCCAGAAAGTCTTGGCATTGAAGGCACAACTCACTCATTTGGAAAAAAAAAACAAAGAAAACATGAATATGGCTTGAATATTAATATAAATATCAATTAGATATCTAGATTGTTTCACCTTATTTCAGGCAGCTAAATAACTAATACTCTCATCAAAGAATAAAATTGAAATAAAATCGATCCTTAAAGTACTAGGATGAAAACTTCAGGAAACTAGGCATAATGTATTGAAAGGATACCTACTTTCAAAAATGCTAAGGTTAAACCAAAGCCTGTTTTCTGGCTGGTGGAACCTCCCAACTCCCTTAGCATCCAGCTTCCAGAATCCTCTATATAGAGGATACATGCACACACACACACACGCACATATATTCATATATGGTATATTACACATAAAATATATACACATATATAGTATATTATGTATATTTTTATTTTCTTCAAATTAACACATTGAGAAACTTTTAAATATTAATTTTACATTGAAGTATCACTTAATTGCATTTATTTTATCATTCACTTTGAAAGGTTCCAGGCTAAACTTTTTGGCAGCTATTAAGCTATTTTTTAACAGAAAAGTGTTAAATTTTCAAAATATAATGAAAAGCAACACATTTTAATGAATGAAAATTGAATTATTAGAGAAACAATTTAAATAGCTGATTATTAGGGCATCAATAAGAGTGAAATTATATAATTATTATAAAAAGACCAAAATAAATATGAGTAGACATAAATTGTGTCTGTCTCCTCAGCATAAATTGAAGAGTACAGGTGGTGATTTTGAAATTACATGCATGTACGTGTTTAATGTAAATTAATTTTATTATGTATTAAACCTAAAGATGTGTGACCTGTATATATACCATTGTGAACAAATCTGTGTGTATACATTATCTTTATCCTAGCCAACAAAGCGCTTAATTGTCTTATTGGGATGTATTCAGAGAGAAAATAATACAAACAATTCTTAGGTTACAAAATTGTAGTCTATAAAGATGTAAAATTATTAGGTATCCATAATCATTACAAATTAACAAAATACTTTAAAAATTGTAAACTTATTGTTGCTATTCAGGCAGTTAGATGTGGACTAGGAAAACTCTAATTCAATCACAAAAAACTCTATATTTCTTACCACCCTCTACATAAAAGCTTGGATTCCAGACCTTAGATAGTATTCCTCTCATTATTCATTATTTTTAAAATATTTATTGATTGTCTAATAAATGAAAGCATTTTCTTAGTCATTGGGGTGCAATGATAAATCAGATTTAGAAGAATGTTAACTTTTATATTATTCTCAGGTATAACTCCAAATAAACTTTTCATATAAATTGCTTGATTTGTTTCTTCCCAACTGAAATGGATTTTTTTTTACTTTGATGTTTGCTTCTCCAGGCACAGCTCAATTAATTACTAGATTCAGAATAATTTTTTGACATTTTAATATGCTTTCTTCTTTATTGTCTCCTACACACAGTAAAAGACAATTGTGTTTTATCTGCAGAATGATTGAGGCATAACAAACATTGCCCAAAATAAAAAAGGATCAAAAGCATGACAAATTCGCAGCATAGACATGAATACCAAAGCCTCTATTTGCTATGGTAACTAAAGCAGAAATCTCCCCTAAATGGGCATTAAGCGTCTGAATGTCATAACTTATTATTAAGGCCTTGTAAGCAACATAAAAGATTATTAGAGATGTCAAAATCTATGTTTCAAAAGCAATGTTTTTTTATCAGGGGGAATGGTGTGATGTCACAGGTTGTATTTTCTCCAGCATCTACAGCTGAGAAAAACACATATAAAAGAAAATAGCTGCAATAATAAGCAGGTTATGTTGAAAATTAGCCAAAATGCTTTTTGGAGTGCAGCTGTGATGCCAAAATAGGTGGCTTGGTCTGGAACAAAAATTTGTCATTCAAAGGATGGCAACATTGTTCAACCAGTGAGGCACTTACATCTTTTTCACTGCTGAACAAATTTTCTTAGATTATTTTAAGGAAATGGAAATGTGTATTTCATTTCAATGGACTTTTTTTCTGTGATATTCCCACTTATCTATTTTTGACTTTCATAACCTTCCAGGAAGTTCTAGACACAAAGAGCTATCAAAAGAAAGAGTTCAGTTAAAATGTGTTAGTGCTTGTGTTCATAGTCACACAAATCAGCTCAAATGAAACATAAAAACTTTGGAAGAAAAATATAAAATGTGGCTAATTGCATCCTAAAAACAGTTTGTTGAGAGGTTAAATTAAAATATTTCTTATTTGATACTGTCAGGAGACAATTCTTCATGGGTCTGTCATGTCTTTGCATGTCTTGGGAGCAGACACTGACAGTTTTTGTCCTGGACTATCTTTCAATAATGTTTGTAGAGCAATCAGTTTCAGAAGATAGAAATAGTGTCTCCCTCCAGAGCAGAGGGCAAGTCACTTTGCTTTCCAGTGTGATGAAGATAATGTCCCCCACCTTGATAAGGATCAGGGTAAGTTTGCTTGCAGCCTGTTATAAATGACTGAGCATTGTCCTGGTAAAGTTAAGCAGCTCTCTACTTATTTTCTTGTAACCTACTATAAAAATGTTGGTCTTTTCCTTCCTGTAATGTAACCTTCGAAAGCATAGGTAATTATAGAGTTTTTTAGTTTGCAAATGAGTTCCATGTGTCTCAAATGATGATTGGCACATAGCAGTTATCCAATATTTGGTGAATAAGTTTATACATTAATGAATGATAATTCTAATTAAGGTGTTAAGGATGAATTAAATTAAGAAAATTATAACCAACAGGGAAGATGCCGTAGTGCCCTTATGTAATACAAGGACCTAGGGTCACATTGTTCAGTCTTACAACAAATGTCTAAGCATTTGATAAGGATTTGCAAAATATTCCATTACTCCGGTACATGCTTAACCATTTTTTTTTTTTACACTTTAAAGTAAACTTTGCTTACATCAAATGAAATTAACATATGTATACATGTTTTGACTAATCATACTAAATTATGAATTTAATGTTTGGTAGTTTTTAAATAAGAAATCCATAACAATAGTCTATGTATTTTATAATTATACCAATTGACTAACCAATAATGCAAATATAATTCTAAACTTTCTAAAAATTATAATTAGAACTCTCTGGGAATGATTTTGCAATGGGTTTAATACTAGAGAGTTTTGTATGTTCTCAGCAGCCTATTTTAAATTTGAAGTTAATCATGATGTGTCATACTGACTAATTTATTTTAAAAAGAAACTCATAAACACTACTTGATTTGGAATCTAATTATTTACTGTAGAGTGAACATTCTTAGTGTATTTTCTTGGACTGGGATTTTATATGGTGCATGGGGATATATTAGTAGAAAATATTGTGTACATTTCATTTTAATCATTCCTTTAAGAAGGGTAGATCATGTCATTCATTTTAAGACAGTATCCTTTTTGTGGCACAACCCCCTCTACGACCACCTAATATATACAACGGGGAAGCTCTGCCATTGCACACTGTGAATACTGTATGTAAGGTTAATGAAAGAGACAAGAGATTGTGTGAATAAATAGTATAACAACCACATTCATATCAAGTTTTCGTATTTTATAATAGATATTTATACTTTCTTTCTGTTTGATAATATATATCAAAACCAAAATTCGAATCAGAAAAGAGAAGGGGATAGAATAAAAACACTGATGCTTTAAATTTCTTTTGCGTTTGCCTTTTGCTGTTTGTTACATTTATCCTGCAGGGACTATCAACATTAATCCCTTCGCAATCATCGATCATTGATGATTCCTTCAATTCCAGTTGCCTGAAACAGGTGAAAATTCTTTTATGTCTAGCACCATTTTTATCCTTTATTTCACATAGTCACCAGTTCAAACTCTCCAATTTTACTTGGTGTTTTGTAAGGGAGTTAAGTAGGTGGGGGAATGTATTCAGCTGTCTTAGTGCTATTTTAAAAACACTTCCTCTTACAATACTCCTGTTGTTCAACTAAGTTTCTTCTTTATTTTATAGATTATCCAATTAATGTTGTATCACCCACCTGCAAAAGTGGTAGAGTTTGGCACCAAAATTATAGTTTTGCTGCCTTATTCAACTGATTTTGCCTTCAGTTGGTAGATTGTAACTGTTTTCTCAATGTTCAATCATCTTCTAAATTTGTCTAATGAAGAAAAGATGGAATTACATCATCCTCTGATAATCCTTTAAAAACTGTTATAGATAAGTGCTGTTTTATCCTTAATATTGACTAAATTAATGTTTTGTATTGCCCACATATTAACACATAATGGAGCGTGGACAAAATCAAGGATGATTTATTAAAGAAAGCCATGGTAAAAATTGTAATTTGAGGAAAACACTAATTCATCAGAGGAAAAATAGAGTAGCTGAAGCAATAATTGCACTAAATAGCTATCACAGATTTTGGAAGGAGTGTTTAAAGCATAGATGTATTTATTTGCTATGGCTGTCATAACAAATTCCACAGACTGAGTGGCTTAAATAACGGAAATTTATTTCTCACAGTTCTTGGACTTCTGGAAGTCCAAGAACAAGGTTCCAGCAGGGTTGGTTTCCTCGTAGGCCTTTCTCCTGGGCTTGCAGATGGCAGCCTCCTTCGGCCTCTTCACATTATTATCGCTTTGTATATGTGCACCCCTGGTGTCTCTTTGTGGTTCAAATTTCCTCTTCTCATAAGGACATCAGTCACATTGTATTAGGGGCCACCCTAAGGATTCATTTTAACTTAATCACCTCTTTAAAGGCTCTGCCTCCAAATAGAGTAGACTTCTGAGGTACTGGGGTTAGTTCTGTGACATATGAAACTTGGGAAGACACAATTCAGCCCGTAACATCTATGGGAGCCTCGGATCACTTTAGTGAGGGTGTTCCTCTTTGAATATGCCCTTCAATTTCCTGTTGCAGTTTGAAAACTACTGAAGTCATGTTGCTTTTTCTTGGACTGGTATGTGTGTGCAGATTTCCTTTTTTTAGTTATTTTTCTATTGGTTCCCTATAATGAACAATAGAGAATTTAGTTCATAAATTATTTTCACATTAATTTTCTTCTTTTTCAAACTTATTTGAAACTTAGCCTTATTACACTTAGTGAATAACTGTTGACAATTGGCGAGCATGTTCTATTTTTCAGATATTCTACCCATCATCCCCACTATTTCTTGCAAGTTGTTCTATATCTAGATTGTCAGTGCTTACAGCCACTAAGTGCTATTATTTTTTCTTTACAACCATTGTTTTGCTTTCATTATATAGGTAAATACATTTAATTCTGACAAACAACCCTAATGTTAATATTTCTCTACTGATTTTTTTGTTTGACATTGAATCTTTAGTATCTTCCTCAAAAAAGGCTCATAAGAACAAGATTCTTTGTTTTTGCAAGCTCATAATAATTTGTCTGTGGCCTTCATACATGAAAAGAATTTCTGCAACAGATAGCATATTTGGCTCACATGCTCACATTTTTTGTGTTTATAAATGTTCCTTCATTGTCTCCTGACATTAAATGTTGAAAATATGATGACAATGTGATTTTCTGTTCTTTGTAGGTGAATTAATCATTCTATCTGAATACCTCAAGGATTTATGATTTTTCTTTATTGTCCAGAAGATTTGCAAAGGATTTGTATTGATGTTATTTGTTTTGGTCATTTTCACCCATGTATGTCATATGATCCTTTCAGTAAGTAAAGTTTATGTGCTTCTTTTTAATTTCTGAATGTTTTATTAAGTTAAAATTTATATAGTTTGTTCTTTTCTACTCTTTTGACTTTCTTCTGTAGGAATTTTATTTTCCCAAAACAGATGGTACTAGCATAAAATTCTGTAGGAATTTTAATCTTACCTATATTGTTTCTTCCTTGTGCATGTTCTACATCTTTTATAGTCTCAACATTTTAAATTTCTTGCACCTTTTTTCCCTGATTTTAAATCATCCTTCTTTTACCATTTTTTTTTTTTTGAGGCAGGGTCTTGCTCTGTGGCCCTGGTTAGAGTGCAGTGGTGTCACCATAGCTCACTGCAGCCTCCAACTCCTGGGCTCAAGCGATTCTCTTGCTTCAGCCTCCCAAGTATATGGGACTACAGGTGCGTTCCACCACGCTTGGCTAATTTTTCTATTTTTAGTGGCGATGGGTCTTGCTAATCATCTATTATTTTGAACTTAATACATGTGATACTAATTTCCTGGTTTCTTCCACATAGTTCAGTCTTTATTCTGAACTTTTGTTTCTTTGTTTCCAATTTTTTTTACTTCTATCATTTCTTTTGTTCCTTTATCTAATTTTGATTTATTTTGCTCTTGACAAAATTATTTTTATTTATATTTGTTTGATTTGTTTTTATGAGAAATAAATTATAATAAGTTTATCATTGGGTGGTCACAATAAAACTCCTAATATCCAAGCTCTAGAGCTAACTCTCTCTTCTTTAATTTTTGCAAATTGATTTGTTAAAAAAGAGAGAAGAAATCACTTACTCCAAGGCCTGCCTGACCGTGCGCCCTCGAAGTTTCCCATCGATCTTGCGTTCCTCCTTGTGCTAAATTCGGATTCCATTTCCAGAAGTTTTTCCTTAGAGAGTGGCTTTGCCCCAGAGGAAAACTTCTATTTGTTATTTAGGAGAGTTCATAGGGCTTAGATTGTGCCAATTCTTTGTATTTATTTATGAATTGGAATGTGCAAAAAAAAATGTAAAAACATGAAGAAAACCATACCTGTTTCAACTGCTCTTTACACATGTTTCTGCCGTATTTAACAGAGGGTGCTATTGGTGATTGGGGGTTCTTCTTTCCTTAATGCCATTGTTTTCCATTTTTGTTTGGTGGTAAAACAACGTTTTCTCACAAATTTACCAAAGCTAAGGAAATCATTACATGTATGCAGATTTGGCATTGCAAAAGTCAGAATTCAATTGTTTTTCTATTAGGGAATCTTTGATTTACAAAATAAAGCTGAGGATTCACGGGTTTATGGCAACAGTAACTCATGAATCCTCCCAGTAATATTAATTTATAGGCTTGGTAAATAAGACGTTCCTCCTATTATGTTAGCTAAAAATGTGGAGACTACTGAAGTAATCTAATTATTTCAAGCATCTTTCACTCATGTGTTCCACATTATGGATTCTTAGGTGAGAGAGTAAACTTTGTGTATCCAATGATCTATGAAATGCCAAACATAGTGGGGGTCTACAGAGTATTTTGACTGATTTATTTTTCTGAATTTGGGTCCTAGTTTCAGAGACTTTGAACCTTGATAAAAGGGATTTAAATAAGAAGCTAGGCTTTGAGAAACATCAAGTAGCCACAGCCCTGACTGTGACATTAACCAAAATAAAAATACTTTGTAATAATTAAGGTAGAATATTTAAAAGTAATTAGAAAATTAACTTACTGGAAGTGAAGATTCTATTATTTCTCTGATTTTCTTTTTTATTGTTTCAAGTGTCAGGAAAAAGCACAGGCTGTTAGTGAGCTCTTTTGAGAAGGAACATCTACTGTATGGATAGAATAAACAAAAGATGTATTTTTACTGGTTGTTAGTAAGAGTAGACTGTGTAATCTAAGAAAAAATGTATTTAAAGTATTAATTTGCTCCTCATCCAAAGTATTGATTCTCTTCTTCTTTTTCCCATTTCTAAGATTCTTTGGTATAATAAACTTAATATGCGCTTATGCATGTGTTTACACACTCAAATTTATAGCAAGGAGACTATATCATTTAAAGTTTTCAACTTTGGCAGTAAAACATAATTAACCTTATTAGAATATTATAAGCACTTCATATATTGAATTTACTATCTTAGTTGGAGTTTTAGTAAATGTAAATCTACTTTTTATAGACAAGAATGTACAAATAAAAAATAATATCTTGTGGCCCAGTGCTTTTGCATATTTTGTCTTTATTACTTTAATCTACTTAGAAATCATCTAGGTCACTAAAATTACTCATTAATTCATTCAATTTAATATTGATCTAAGTTTATAAAAGATCTTGGAAATACTATTTAATGTGATATTGCAGAGCAACACAATTTTTTTAATATCAGAATTTCATCATAGAAGTGGCATTCAAAGCAGCCATTTAAAAAATGGTGAACTAATACCTTTTGTAACAACCTGGATGGAACTGGAGACCATTCTTCTAAGTGAAGCAACACAAGAATGGAAAAAAAAACACCACATATACCCACTATTAAATTGGAACTAATCATTCAACACTAATGTGCACACATGGAAATAAAACTCAACGGAAACCAAGCAGGTGGAGGGGAGGCGGGGATGGGTAAATTCACACCTAACAGGTACAATGCACACTATCTGGGTGATGGACACAGTTATAACATTGACTCATACTGTACAAAATCAATTCACGTAACCAAAACATTTGTACTCCCCTAATATTCTGAAATAAAAAAAAGATTTACTTAGAAATACTAAGTTAAAATGATTTGCCACATTCATGTAGTTAAAAAGAACCTACTTTTCATTATAATACAATATTGTTGATCACATAAGTTTATATTAATGTAACTGTGAACATTCTGGAAAGAATAATAACTTAGCCATAAACCCTGCACATGGACTTTTTCTTTATTTTAAAAAAGAGAAAACAGGATTCAGAAATGTTAAGTGACTTACTAGAAGTAGCCCCAATAAAGGGTACCAGAGTTCGGATTCAAACCCTTGTAACTGGGCCTACAGCCAGAGTTGCTTGCCCTACGCTGCACTACGCACCCCTACCGTGCGCATCCTCTGGTCCTTCCACATGGCAGGTGTAAGAGCTGAAACAAGAAGGCAGCGGTATCTCACCCAACCACAGGTGTGAATGTTTCGCTGCTCTTTGATATCTGGGAATAACTGTGAAAGTGCCTGGAGTATTGATTTCGGGGTTAAAAATAACTTTTTGCAGATATGCAAATTCACAAATATGAGCTCTGAATAGAATTTATTAGAGATGATATAGATAGATGACAGAGACATAGACATTGACATAAATACTAGATAGTATGTATCTTTGCATCTCATTATATATAAAGATGCATTTATTATGATACATATATTATGATATATATGTGATAAATATGTTATATACTACCATCTATTTTCAAACAATATTATACCACTTTGTGTATAAGGTAAGTCCATTGCAACAGTGTACTCCAATTGCATTCAACACACACTTTGTCCTATTTTCAGGATATATTCTACTTACACATTTTTCATGCTTAACAGAGTACATTTCTTCTCTTTGCTTTAATTATTTTCTAATTGTTTATAGATCACATTGAATTGGAGGATGTCAATCCAGTCATAGTCGTAGTGGGAGTAACTGGCACAAAGGATCATTTGCTACTTCTTAGGAATTGCTGTACGTGGTTTATGTGCATGTACTCAACGTAACAGCCACGAAGCAGGGCCTTTTCACCTTCATTTTGCAGATGAGGACACCAAGGCACAGAAAGTTAAACACATTTTTCATGGCCATACAGTTAATAAGTGATAGGTGTGGGATACAAACCCAGACAAGCTGACTTCAAAGTATATGCTTTTACCTGTTACAATATTTCACAAGCAGTGAAGTCTATTACAGCCCTGCTGGTAATAATCCCTATAGTGGGCGTCTGACCGTCCTGTGACTGTGGTTAGGCCGTTTGCCCTCTCAAGTCTTAGTTTTCTCATCTACGATATTACGGCATATAGGATCTGGATGAACGTTAAGGTCCCTTCTAGCTGTGTTATTTGATGCATGTATCCTGGTGTAATGTGTCTGTGATCATTAATTCCTTAATTTGTATGTGCTATCTTAAATATTAGGAGTCATGTCAAAATAAACTAATAACTAATTGAATATCTAAGATTGTACTGTACTGTTATCACCATCCATGATTTCTAACAAAGTTGACAAGAAGCGCAAATTGCAAAAGACAATACTAAGTTGCAATGAGGTAAAAAGAAATTGGGATGAACATTTAATTGGGTAGCCCTTTCTTAAATTGGGTAGTGATAGAAGGGTTTTTTCCTTTCTTCTTCTTCTTTTATTTTTCAGGCAGTCTATAAGACACTCATTGTGTGTTAGTTCAGTACATATACTAGTTCAATTAACTATCTATTTATTTACCATTTAGTAAACATACATTTAAGACTTACTATGTTATAGCCACAAAAATCCTTTCATTTTATAAAAAGGAAAATGGCTCAGATATGTGCTTTCACAGAAATCACATAGCTAGTGGAATGGAAAATCAAGGATTCAAATCCATCCAGAACTGTCAAAGCCCTCTCAAATCACTGGTGACAAAGTTCTAATTTATAATATACCAGTGTGGTCACTGGGCATGTCAGTTGGAATTGGAATAGCAGAAACCAAAAGAATATGCTTCCTAATTACAAGCTGATTCCAGAATTTTAGGGAATGTATACTTCATTCTCTCTGTCCCCATCCTGAGGCAACATATCCTGGATGTTGCAAAACTTCGTGTGGGCCGAATCACTTGTTCCTGACACAATTGCATTTGTGAATCACACTCTAAGCCTAGGGTTAGAGTTTCCTAGAATTTCTCAAAGATAGGGAGGGTGGCCAGATTTTATGCAAAAGAAATATTTGTGTCATGGTATTTAGATGTTCCCACCAATGGATTTTTAGCTTTTCAGCCTTTCTTCATTCAGTGATTCAAGAAAACAGATCTCTCCCTCTCAAGGTGTAGCTATTATATTTTTACTTTTTTTACTCTTTCTTCCTCCTTGACATTCCAATATTCCTCCTTATATCCTTTTTTCTCTATCATTAGGAATTTTCTTCAGTCATTCTTCTAGGGTAGCTCTGCTAGTGTTAGATTCTCTTAGTTTCTCTTCATCTGAGAACATTTTGATTTCATCTTAATTCCTGAGATAGATGTTTTGCTGGATGTAGATTTCTGGGTTGACAGATCTTTTCTTTCAACACTTAAAAAATGTTCTATAACTTCCTTGTGTCTTCTATGACTTCTGATGAGAAATCCTTTGCCATTAAAACTGATTTTTTTCCAATGGGCAAAATATAATTACTCTCTCACTGCTTTGAGAAATGTTTTTATTGTTAATTTTCAAAGGTTTAACTATGATCTGTTTTGATGTGGATATCTTTAACTCTGCCATCTCCTGGGTACCTCCTTATTTTCCAAAAACATCAATGCAGAGCCCAACAGTTTCCTAAGGAATGTAAATGGTTACGTGTTATTTAAGGTTGAACCATCTGGTGGCACTTTAGAATATCCTAGAACAGAAGGAAGAGTTGATAAAGAAAATCAGAAGGATCAAAATTATGATGCTTGTTTTATATATGGAAATGCAGAGTTTTAGCTAAGAAGTTTGTGAAGGTATAATCAAAAAATGATCATAAATTTACAGAAATAGAACTGGCCTGTGTATTGAATGAGGCATACAGAGAGGCGTCAAAGTTAATTCCAAGTCAGTAAACATAAAATGATGCAAGAAGCAGTGGTACAACTGAAGATGCTGGGAAATTTGAAATAGCTGCGTAGAAGGAAAAGACATAACGATCGAGAGATTTTTGTTTGTTTGTATCTAATGGTATAAGATTCTCCCTAGAGAAATTCCAATGAAAATCATAGGGATAAATCTAGAAGTGAGAAAGGTCAGAGCAATAATTCTTTCCTTTGATACACGTGAATGCAGAAGCTTATGAGCAGAAAATGAAAGATCAATCCAAGAGACTCACCTTCAACCCACAGCAAAATATATCGTATGCTATTTTTGCCCCTTTTTACATTTCTGAGTGTTGCATATAAAAAAATTAAGTATTGACGCATTTAATTTTTCTTTCATTAAATCAGAGATTTGCTTATTTATTCATTTATGCATTCATAATTTCCCACGGGAAAGTTAACAATATTTAAGCTAAGTGCTTTTTATGTGCCTAAAGTATATTTTTGAAGTAGGTGTTTTTTTAATAAGGTCTCCTCTAAACAAATATCTGGGCATAAGTTTTTCTTCTCTAATTGTTTATATAACATCATAGTAAATATGTTCACTGTGTGTTCTGGTTTAAATAACATTTGTACATAAATGAAATATTTTGATCCAGCATGTTTTATATATCTTATCTTTAAATTATTTCAATATTTTCAAAGAAAATACATAAATACAACTTTAGAATATAGAAAATATGTTACCTTCCTCATAGTTAAATGGATTAAAAGTTAAAACATATAAGTACTTAGTGCTGAAAAGTCCAAAACTAATATTAATTTTCTATCATTAATAATTTAAATAATAATTTTCCTGTTTTGCACATTATCCTAATCTTTTCTGTCTGCTATTTATTCACATTCTTTGTTAGCTCTTTCATAACCAACATGCAATAAATAGGAAAATGTGGGTTGTTATTTAAACAAACACTATGTTATTTGGATTTACATAACAGATATAAGCATTTTATTCACAAAATAAGTAATATGCCTTATCAGTTCTATTTTCCATCTTGTTTCTGAAACTAAAATATAAGAAGGAATAAACAAGCATTGAGTACAAGGAATTTTCATTAAGCAGCTCCATATGATGATTAAGAGGTACTTGCAGGGTTTTAAAGCTATTTGTCAACCACTAAAATGTCCCTGAGCTCTTAATTATGGAAGGCAGTTATTTCACTAGCAAAAGATGCCTCATTAGAATGACAAGAGATAGATGTTCTCATTATACAGGTCTTTGTTGTGAGAGCTACCTGCCAACTTTGTCTCCTTAGTAAGAAATATTAAAGTCAAGTGAAAATTTGGCTCAAAGGGTATTCCTGTGTTGTTTTACATAGAATTTGTGCAATTACAATTCAGAAATTAAACTTCATATTGTTTTAAGAAGGAATGTTTATTTAAAAATTCACATTGATTATAGACGTAAAGGGCAAATTATGTAAAGCTCTTTTTATACGTATTGCCTAATATGAAGTCTAGAAGACGTAAAAAAAATATTTAAACAAAAAATAAATCTGGAGCGTGTGGAAAATTTAGGTATGTTTTGCACAGAACTGTGTTACTATTAAGTTATGCAGCTACACCAAAATGTCATTGTATATTATCAGGTTAGAATTATGTGAAAATTCAGAAAAATCTGTTACTATATATCTTTTATCAATTTAGTACTAGTTTAGACACTATCTACACCTTAGGTGACTCCTAAAGTTAAGATTTACTTTTTGACCTAGAATATTGTCCTTCTCGGTCAATGTTCCATGTACACTTCAAAACAGTGAGTCCTCCACTGATTTTGGTGGAGATTTCTGTAAATATCAATTAAGTCAAATTGATTAATATACATTGGTTCAGGTCAACTATATCATTGCTGAATATTTTTATCCTTGTCCTACTATTAATAAGTACTGGGGGGGCACTATTAAAGTTTCAGATATAATTGTGGATTTGTTTATTTCTCTCATTGTTAGGACAGAGCCCAGAGGAAGACACGCAAGCCTGGTGGTAATAATGCATTATTTGACACCTGGGTGCAGGTAATTGGCGAAAAGTGTCCACCAGAGCAGGGAAGGTGGTGAGTTTTAGGAATTGGGATTGTGGAGTGTTTCTGCCATTGGCCAGTTCCATCCCAGCCTTGTAATTCAAGTTATTTTAAACCTTCGGAGACCTCCGAGGCTGAGGCCGCGGGTCCCTAATCAGGAAGTGGTTTAATGCAATTGGGAGAGCATACCCATTTGCAGTTCCATCCAGCTTTGATTTCAATATTTTTTAAACTTGCTCTGTTGATTCTTGCATGGCTGAAAGTTAGGACGTTTTATTTTCCTGAGAAATTTCTTCATTCGGGGCAGCCAAATATCTGAAGCCTGTCAATGACCTATTTGGGCTCCAACATCCTAACGACCTCTCCAAAAGAAAAAAGAAAAAGAAATAGTAAGCTCTCCACTCATGCTGCTCATTATGCCTCTGATTTCTGCCTTCAGCATGCTTTTGCCTTCCCGCCATGAGCCTATTTGCCCAACAACCTGGACCCTTCCGACATGAAGGCATCACCCACTGCCTTTCCCAGCCGGTAGAGGACAAACGCCACCGAGTTTCTTAAAGATGAATTTCACCAAGGAATTTCTGAATGAGTTAGTCAAGAGTATGTTCTCTTGCCAGTTATCTTCAGAAGGTGGGTAAGATGATCAAACATTCTAAATATTAACATATTCTAGGATCCTTAATCTGCAAGCTTTTGGATTCTTCCCTCTAGTCTATGTTATCACAAGGAAAGTTTTGCCTCTCAACCTCATTTAATGGATATCATCATTGAATACAGCCCTTAATCAACCTATTGATTAAATTTGAGTGCCATTCTCAGATGTTTAGGTCACACATTTCATTCAAAATTTCTGGCAAGTGCAACAATATCAACAAAACTGGCTTTTTTCATGATTTTATTCTTTAATTTCTCGTTTATTGCTTTTTAAGCAAATTCCCCTGATTTCTGCCAATATAAACTATATGAATTGGGCTCTCCTTTGGCGATGAATAAACCACAAAATTCAGTGGTTTAAGCAATAAAAGATACTGAATCCTGCCTAGTGTAGATCAAGTGGGGTAGCTTTCCTTGGTAGCTGTGTTCCATGCATTGATTCATCAATACCAATTTGTTCCAACCTGTGACAGTGCCATTTTAAACATGTCACCTTCAAATTTGCTTTGGAAGCGGAAGATAAGAAAATGGACAGTGTGCAGATGGTTTTATGAGCCAGCCTGGGAATAGTAAACATCACTTCTTTTGCCCACATCTCTCTGGTCAAAACCTTGTCGTGTAGACCTATCCAAAAGCAAAGGTGGATGGAAAATGTAGTAATTCTGTGTACACAGAAAGAAGAAAATGTCATAGGAATAGTTCAGTATATAAAATTATCTCTGGCACAGTTGCTTTTGTTTTCATATATTGCAGAGAAATGTAGAATACCTGCAGAAGGATGGAAAATGATGAATAAAAGGTAAAAGTATATCAGTGCCCATAAATCAATAAGGGAGGATCTCAGGCTCTGGAAGACAGAGTGGGAATCAAAGAGACAGTATCAGGCTAATGAACATATTCATCACTTTAAATGCTTATTATTTTTTGTGGCGAGAATATTTGAAATTTACTCTCTTAGATACTTTAAAATGTACAGTACATTATTATTTACTATATATATCATAAATACTATATATATCATCAATATATCTTAAAGGAAAAAAAAACTACTTCCTCCTGTCTAACTGAGGCTTTGTATCCTTTGACCATCATATTCATAAATAACATCATTTTGTACCCCATAAATATATACAACTATAATTTGTCAGTTTACAATTGAAAATAAAAATAAAATAAATACAAAATAAAGAATAAAATTAAATATTAAAAAAGACACTATCAAGTTCAGTTACAGAGGAAATGTGAAGAAAAAAGTGTGCCAAAGAAACAGTAAAAAAAAGAAAGCTTGCAGTTTACTTTTATTTACAAAATGAGAATTTGAAGCATCTGCTAGTTGAAAAGATGCTGAACAACTGGAGTCCAGCAAATTGTGGACATTGTTGGTTTTAGAGGTGAGTTTGCAGATGACAGTCGGGAGGACCCATTGGGGCAAAGTGGAGGCAGGAGACTGCAGAAGCCAGAACAAGACAAGTGTTCCCTGGGATTGTCTCTATATAGAAAGGACTTTCTATAATATGCAAATAAATAACAACAGATTGTCACTGATTTTGCAGACTAGAGAGTTCTGATTTTCCCTTTTTGAGATTTCCTTGTTGTTATCTCAAATTAACTCAATCTTCAAATCTCAAGCTGTTAAAAATATAGGAATATACATACTCTGTTATTTTTGCATTTTGACTTTCCAGAAAAAAATATAATATCAGTAAGATGATGAATTCACAGAGAAAATAAATAGAAATGACCAATGAGCAAGTAAAAAAATACTGCTACTATGTGATATTTATGACTTTTATTGTCAAGGTTATCTTATACCTGAATCAAAATATTAATCTATTTATTTTATGTCATCTCAAAATTTGTGTTGAATTCAGATTTCTGCTGAGGCTAGTGCAAGACTTGGAGGTTTTTGCGACTTCAATGTATTTTGACATCAAAATTGTTAGGTATTTTTTTGTTAATGTTACCAACAAGATGGTTGGAGTTTTCTCTGCTCTCTTCCCTTAACTTCTTAAGTCTCCTGGGTGTAGGTTTTTTGAGGGTTTTATTTTTGCAATAGTCTCTTGTTCTACAATCTTCCAGTTCCTCAGGGATATGGGGTTTCTCCTGGGAACCCAATGACACAAGTGTTGGATCTCTTGTTATTTCTCACAAGTCTCTCAAGTTTTTTTAGTTCTAGTTTCTCTCTGTTGTTCAAATTGAGTAGATTCTGTTGATCTGTCTTCAAGTTCACTGCTGCCTTCTGTCATCTCCACTCTACTGTTGTGCCCACCCCACAAGTTTGTTATTTTTGTTGTGCTTTTACAGTTCTACAATTCCCATTAGGTTCTTTTTTTAAAACTTGTGTTTCTTTGTTAAAAATGTTGATATTTTAAATTTTTATTAGAATCATTCTATGAACATTCCCTTAAAATTCTTCTCAGATAATTTCACATCTCGTTCATCGCAGTGTCCCTGTCTGTTGTTCATCTTTTCTCACATAAGTTGTAACTTAATTGGTTCTTGATGTAACGGGTGGTTTTCAATTGTATTGTGTACATTGTGTCTGTTATGTATTAGGAGACTGTCATATTTAAGTCTTTTATTTTAGCAGACAGTAACACTATTTGGGTTTGGCATGTAGGTCTGGACCTACACTTTTGGGCTATAATTCCAATGGAAATCTGACTTTTAGAGCATTTATAATTTTGGTCCACTTGATTTATGTCATACCACCTGGGCTTCCTCTCCTTCCTTGGTGATGTGGAGGAAGAAGGGGGATGGTCAGATCACCTGGTGCCTGCAGGTGTGTGAAGGGAGTCTCTTGAAGCATGTTTCTCAGGTAAGGTTCTTGTGATGGTGGGGTTCCCCTCACCACTGCCACCTGTTGCTGCATATCTTCATGCTGGGAGGCAGATCGCAGGCCCAGGTGAGGAAAAGGCTCCCTGCCCTAAGTGTTTATACTGGCAGGATCCTCTTTCCAGTGTGCTCAGCCACACAATATCCCTCAGTGCAGGAGAGAAGTCTCAGACCCTGCAGTGATAAAGAACAGGCCTAGGCCAGGTGATATTTGGGATGGGATCTCCCTTGCCAGTGTCATTTTCTTGCCTGCTGTGCTAAGCCCTTGGTGGGGTGTGGAGAGGTGGGGGGGTCTCAGCTCTGATGGAGATGTCATGCTTTCCCTGGTGGTTGGCTGCCCTGATGTTTCCCATTGGCTTCCTTCTCCCACTCTGCCATACTTGCCTGGTGGTGCTGGCAAAATCCCCATTTGGTCTGAAAAAGAATGAGCCTACCTAGCAGCTGTCTTTTTTCAGGGTGGAATTCCAGAAATACCAGGACCTTGTCTGCTGGGGAGGGAGAGTTTGTAAGATGGTCTGGTGATGTCCTGTGTCTCAGAACCAGTTCACCTTTTTGTTTCTGCCTGTTGATTATTCTTTGGTTGTCTCTTGTGTTATTTCTGGGGTTTATAACTGTACTTAGTAGGGAGGAATAGAGAGAGAAGTGTCTATGCCATTTTGTCCAGACCAGAAAAGCTATCTTTTCACAAGATTTAAAGCATCAGTAGTAGGCCTTTTTAGGCAGCCCATAAGCTCCCTTCATAAAATTATACCCCTATATCCTCTATGAAGATAGTGAAAATACCATTCCATACAGAGAGGGGCAGCAGACCCCCATGGACTTAATTCTATAACCATGGGATTCAGTATTTTTTCCTGAGCTTCTTACTAAATCCAATGCTGCATTCTGAATTGACTCAGGTTGGAACATGTACATCAGTTTATTTATCGTTGTAGCACAGGGAATTGGCTTTTAATTCCCCACAGCACAGCTGTGTTAGACTAGGCATCATAAAAAGGTAAGGATAACAGAAGAGGATAACAATAAAAGAATAATTTATAGCTAGGTATTTAAGTAAGTTCTTGAAGCCCACAGGACCCAACCCATCCTCATGAGAAGGCTGCTTCCTAATACTTCCAGGAATCTTCCTGATTTATCATTTAATCTATCATGTTTACATGGTAACTATCTTTCCCACCTATTGGGGGATATTATAATAAAAATTTATATATATATATTTGTATTGGGTCAATATTGAGCCATAATATGCATAAAAGAAGTAAGCAAAGAGCAATAACCTTTGTTTGGTTTGATGATTTTTATGTGTATACACCAATGTAACTACCACCTAGATCAAGACAAAGCCAGCACTACATAATATTTCTGTGTCCTTTTTATTCTATATCTATCCCTACAAAAGTAATGTCTATTCTGAATCTAACATAAGTCTGATAAATTTATATAAATGGAATCATATAGTGTATATTATTTTGTGTCTAGCTTTTTTCAAAAACTTGTTATTTCGAGAATAATTCATACTGCTGCTCATATTAACAATTTTTTTATCTGTGTAGGTTTCCATTGTAAGAATATAAAATGATTTCACTATCCATAATCTATTTGATCAACATTTGAGTTGTTTTTGGCTATGATGACCCATGAATATTACTTACAGGGGGTAAGAAAGTAGTCAAACGAGTCTCTGAAACTAAGTAACATCACCTATATAATAGGTATAAGGTTATTCTGTAATGTGTATATGTCAACCAGAACACTGTACACCAGTTGCCAATGCCAGGGGAAGACTTCAACTACATGGAGAAGAGCAAAGATCATCACGATGCCAACCATCAGGAATAAAAGTTCAAATACTTCTGCCCACTGTATCTTGGTATCAGATTGTCAAGGAAAACAACACAGTCAAGCACTTGATGAACAATGCTTTTACTCATTGCTATTGTCTGAATATTTGTGTTCCCTCAAAATTTACAAGTTGAAACCAATCACCAACGTGATAACATTGGGAAATGGGATCATTGGAATCTTTGGGAGGTGATTAGGGGATTAATTCCCTTATAAAAGAAGCCCCAGAGAGTTGCCTTCCCCTCTTTCCATGGCACCATCTGTGAACCAGAAAGTAGGCCATCCCCAGATACCTAATCTGCCAGCACCTTGGTCCTGGACTTCCTAGCCTCCAGAACTGTGAGAAATAAATTTCTGTTGTTTATAAGCTACCCGGTTTAGGGTAGCCTGAATGAACGAAGACACTGACATAGAGAAGAGACAGAGAAAGATTAGTTCCAATAGCATGTGCCAGTCCCCTGTGGCTGGTGATTCTCTCCCATCCTCCCAGGCAGATGACGCAGAACAAGTGGCCTACCCAAGCCACCCCTCCGAAGCTACAGAAGAAGGACCCCCTCTCCCTCCCTCTGCAACGTGGAGTCTGAAAAACTGAAAGCTGGGCTACTGCCTGAGGCCCATGTGCGCGCGGGCTTACATAGAACAAAGGAGTACACATTAAGTCTGAAACAGGGAACGATGGCCCCACATAAGGTAATAAGCCTGGTCGTAGTTGTGTGGACGCTTTATCTCTTGACAAGGAAGTGCTCCAGGCCCAAGGCCTGTTCTCATGTGGCCGAGCATGAGGTAGACAAAGTGTACACATGAGACTGTTTATACCAGCACATACACACACGAACAGTCCTACACAGTGCATGAAAAATAATACACCTTTTATAATTACCTCACTTTTTTCTTCCTTTTCCATTTTCTTTGAAAGATTTCTAAAACAAAAGGTTTAAGTATTACATGTTTTATGGTGTTCTAAGAATAACTTCTTTGTGTCATATCAAAAAATGCTATTCCAAGTCCTTTTGAGGAATGCATAATCTGCGGGAATTGTTGCATTCAAAATCAAATTATTTCTTACAAAGCTAAACATAGTCTAACCATGTGATCCAGCAGTCACGCTTCTAGCTTTTTCACCCAAATGAGACGAAAACTTAAACCTGCACATCACTGTTTACAGCAGGTTTATTCACCATAATCACCAGTAACTGAAAGCAAGCTTGATGTCCTTTAGTAGGAGAAGAGATAAACAAATTGCTGGGACCGTACAGTGCCATGTTATTTGTGATTTTAAAAAATGAGGTATCAAGCCACCAAAGAAAAATGAGGGCACCCTAAATGCACATTGCCAAGTTGCTCGTCTGGAAAACGCATGTTGTATGATTCCAGCTGCACGGTGTTCTGAAACAGGCAGAACTGTAGAGAGAGTGAAAGGCTCAGGGGACGCTGAGAGTTTAGGAGGAGTTGCGGGGGGGATAAACAATTGGAACACGGGGACTTTTTAGGGCAGCAAATACCATGTGTGACACTGCATGGTTCTGTAATAGTGGAAACAGCATTGTGCATTTGTCAAAACTCATAGAGCTTTATGACACGAAGAGTAAACTCTAATGTAAATTATGGACTTTTGTTAATAATAATGTGCTAATATTGGTTAATCAATTGTAAAAAATGTGCCACACTAATGAAACAGGTTAATAGTAGAGGAGACTGTGAGGTTTGGGAACAGGAAGTATACGGAAACACTGTGCCATTTCTGCTCAATTTTTCTGTGCCTAAAACTGTTGTAAAAAAATCTATTACTTAAAACAATCAAATGAATATGTAAGCTTGTATGGGTGCCCTTTACAGTGTGAATGAAGACTTACCTATCTGAGTATGGATTCTGAAGCACTATTAAAAATGTCAATAAAGAAGGTAATATTTGTAAGAAATGCAATTTGGTATACAAAGTGTTGTTAACCTCAGAATATTTTGTTTGTAAAAGTGTAGTATGAATGTACAGTATAAGGCCTCCATCTAATCATCATTATTTTTATGCTTTTATCTATGTACTTTCATGATATAGTTTGTATTTTCTTGAGTTTTTCCTTTCCTTATAGTAATCAAACACACTTCACAGGTATTATAGCTTTCTGAATCCATTTCTGCTCATTAGTGGTGGAGCAATAAGGCCAAACTTCTGATAATTTAATTTCACCTTTTTAATAAAGTTTCTATTCCTCTTCTCCAAAATTACATTTTTTAAGCAAATGTCATGCTTCATTTTACAGAGAAAAATTTAATACCATGATGTATTTAATTATTATTTGCATCCTAGATAAAAGTGGCTTTTAGACTACTGGTCATTAATAGTAGTATTAATATTAATTTGACAATGAATATTCTTAAGTTAAATCTATGACAAGCTAATATCATGGGCAGTAACTTTCCTGTTTATCTGTCTTAACTAGTCAGGATATGGAAAGCAAGAATGGGAAATAGGTCAAAATGCTGAAATTTTCACATTCCTTCATGCAACTTTGTGGCTTTAAAAAACAAGGAGTTATTGTTAAAATAAAGCTGTAAAGAGGTATCCCTGATGCAATAAATACTTTTAATAATTTAATTTGTCTTTAACAATCTTCAAGGCACATTGAGGACACAAAAGAGGTGTTTTCTGAGAGATGAAAAGCTTATTGGTCTTCACATACACTTGAAATTAGGATAAATGATTGAACAATAATTAACACCCACAATGTGACCTATAATGAAAGAGTTAATTTTGTCAAATGTGAGGTACAATCTGCAATAAATTTTATAAGAAACAAAAGAATAGAGATGTCCATGTGACCAGCAAACTTTTTGAAAAATTTTCATTAAGCCTGAAAATAGATGTGAGAGTAGTAAGTACGATCATTGAAATTGTCTCTTTGGGGGTCTGTAATATTCGTGTGTCCTTACTCAAAATCTATCTTCATCTTCATCTTACGTTAATGTTTTTCTCCCCTCTCTATCAAAAAAATAAATGCCTTTATTCTTCTGTTAATCAACTTCCAAGTCATTTGGATCACTCTTCCTCTCCTCTTTCTAAGATTTCAGATCTTAAAATATCTGATGTCTTATGATAATGGAGTGCATGTGTCCACCTATTGTTACCTATCCCTGTGTTAATGAACTTGGAAACTGAAGAATGAAACATCCAAAGTGCATCATTCTATGCCCTGATAAGTGCTTTGTGAATTTAGTCCTACCGCCTGTAATCACGGCTTCCAAACTTTTAGATAGCAGGTCAAATGATGCTACACACCCCGAGGCCCCTTTCCTTTGCCCATTTTCACTTTCTGTTGGTGCAAAATAAATGAAAATTAAGTATCATGACAAGAGCAGTATTGTTAAAGTCTGAATATATCTCCTTTAACATTGGGATTATGGCTGATTTATATTTGAATTGCAAATCACACTTATTACCAAAATGTAACCTAAAAAATAATAGTCTAAGCATTTATCAATATATAAGGCTATGCAAATTTAAAATATATAATTACTTTTAATTAAATTATTAGTAATTTATTATACAGAAAAAAAACACAATAATTAAAAATCTATGACAAACCTAACAGTTATCAGTTATTCTGCACTGATAGAAAATCTTTTCTAAAAGTGTTAAAAATTATTGCTACTTTTCCCATGTCTGTATTTGTGGGCATGCATAGTTCCAGCTTTGTGATAATGCCAGGCATTGCATGGCAGCCAGTTACCTTGGTATGAAATAGTCCTCAGTAAACCTAGGCGATATAGTAATTTTAATTTTGAATATCTAATTTAAAATTGTGCTTTAACAACTCATTAATAGTACTGAACAATCTTGAGTTATTAAATTTAGAAAGAGAAGTTACATAAATATTCATTCATAAGAACTGAAATGATCAATTCTTATGCCAAAACTATGTTGTGCATGATATAGTAACACCTAGGTCTTTTTTACGTGATATAATAAAGACAAAATTAAGTGTGGCGTGGAAAGCCTTCCATGGTTTGACCATTTGACGCCTGCCTCGTTTACCTTCCTATTCTGCTCTCTATCATTCCCGTTTACCCTTGACTAAGATTAAACACTAAATTTTACTTGTATATTATTCTATTTGTACCTTTTTAGCTTTGCTCGTGATATTTCCTATTCTTTAAATACCTCTCCCAATATTCTTTACCTAAATAACTCAAACATTAGTAGTCACATTCAACTCTGTCTTGTCTAACAGCTTTGCTGTTCTCTCTCTTTGAACTACACGTCCCCTCTCTATTCATGTGTAGTTCCCAGTGGATTCCTCCTGGCTTCTTCTGTAGTCACATAACCTGATCATTTTTATATGAATGAAAAGCCCACAACTCCCTTCACTCTAACTCTATCTCAATTCATTCTACCCCTGCCCCTCCAAATTTATCTTAGAAATATGTTTTTCAACCTCAGATATATATGGAATAAGGATATGGAAATTTAAGGATTTAGAAGCTGTAGTGACTTATTTTTTCATTAGGCATTCTACATTAAATATAGAATAAATGTAGCTTTGTGGTAAATAACAAGTTGTTTCATCTGCTCTAAGAAGTGAACAGCATTATTCAAATATTTACCATTTTTGTTCTTACTCATGATGTTGAATTATTGAGACCATGAAAATGCTTTTACTTATTTATATTCCTTTTCCAAAATTTCATTTTGTTTTATTGCAAAGTGAAGTTAGCCATTCAACTTTGCCAAGCTAATGACATGACACTTTATTCTTCAATATGGAAGGAGTATAGAAAAGGTATATGAGAAATATAACAATAGTACGGTATTTTCAAAAACAGTAAAATTTCATCTCATTCAATGGTGTTCAAATGATTACTTTCCCATGTCAATGATTTCAAAATGATATTCCCTTTGAATTATGAGACTATAATTTATGTGAATCTTATTTTGGTGGGAAATTAAACACAGCACTCATTAATCATGTATCAATTTGCATCAATTAGAAAAAAAAATCTTATGTTGGGGAAAAGAGAATTATACCTTCTCTTCTTGTGAAACAATAACTCTGAAAATGTTTCTTTCTCTCACTTTTATTTTTGTAAGGTCTGAGAGAATCCGTTAGAATTGATGTGAAGAGTTGAAGCAGAATGGGGACCGACACTGGACTGACTATTCCAGACACGAAAGAGGAACCCCTGGGTTTCACTTACGCAGCTGCCGCGGAGCTACAGTAGATCTGGCGGGCCGTGCTCATTACGGTCCTCCAAAAATATAATTTAAAGAAAAAAAATAGGTGGTCACAAAAGTAGAAAGACTTTCAATTGTTCACAATTACTTGGGTGCTATCAGAGTTAAATTTGGGTACACTTTATGATCCAATTTGACTGACAGTTTTATTTTTCATAGTGGTGATGATTTAGGTTTACGCAATAGAGAGACAAGTTAGTGATGGCACAGAACATTGTCTTTAGAACCCGGCTGGGTTATTTTATTTATTTTCCGTTTTACAATTGAAATTAAAATAAAACTTCTAAATCTTAGTTCCCTCAGTCTTAATAATAATTTGATGATACATGTCTTCCAGAAATCTTGTATTCTTTCTAGTGCATAGTAGATGTGCAAATACTAATTTATTTGCAACTTTATCCAATTTTTTAAGGATGACAAGTATTGTGTAAATTAAAATTGTTATTTAATATGGTACTGTTAAACAATTAAAATACAGTTTTTGTGTCAAAAAAACAAAGTTAAATTTCAAACAAAATACTGTTTTGTTTATTAACAGTAAATATCCAATGTTGGCATGAAAATAAGCAGACATTTTGGAAAAGTTTAATAAAATGGAGGATGATAGAAGAAGAAATAAATATTATATGTGTTACTTTTTCTGAACAGAGAATGTTAAACTCTATCCAAGAAAAATTAAGTCAACAATATTTCCCAATTCTATATTCATTGTTAGTTAGAGATTTCTTAAACAAATGTGTCTAATTCTAGACTTTGTGTAATTTACTCTAAAAACTGTAGTAAAAATCAGTCATTAATTGAAATTATTTTCTAAAAAGTCCACTCTCAGAGTAAGTTTAAAAGACACAGAAAAGAACAAAAAGAAGTTATGTTGCAGCAGTTTATCTGATAGTGTCTGACTCCAAATCTGTAATAGAAGGAGATGATAATTAGAATCTTGACATTTCTATTTAAAAACTATGAATATTTTCTGAGCATCTATTATATACTCCAATGATTTATCTTCCAAATTTTAAAATTCAGATTATTAATATCAGAAATTAAAGCTGTGTTATACACAGTTCATTTACTTAGTCACCATATAGGGGATATTGGAGATAAAATTTGATAATATATTTTTTAAACTGTACTATTTTTCATCAATTGTAAGGTAAACAGTTTTTTCACATTTTTAATAACAGAATTTAGGATATATTTTACAAATGACAGTACCTTACAGTGTGTTAGATATTAATTGGAAGTAACATTTATTTCTTAGTGGGATATAAAATATTTGTGAGGACTATATTATATGAGATTATAGATTATATGACATATATTTGAAATACATGCATACATTTTATATTATGAGCAGGTATAAGTAATAATAAAGATAATTTTTATGTAATAAATTTCTATTTCATATAAGTAAACGTTGAATTAATATGGGCAAGAAATAAGCACCTAATCAAATGTAAAGTCGATCTCAGGGCTGAGCAGACATAGCAACCTTGTGATTCAAAAGACAGAATGTTTTAAAAAATGGTTCTTCAGCTGGGTTAGAGAAATGGCAAGCTATATCAGGTTATTAAAATATTTGATGAAGGCAAAATGTAAGCTTGGATAATAAATAAAATAAATGATTTGAGGTTTTTTTGTTTCTGCTTTCGCTTTTTAAAAAACTTATCACTGACCATCTCATTTCACCAATAGTCATCTTTTATTCCCCAAATAAACCACATAATATTTTCATGTATGTGACTATTTCCCCCCTGGTTCTGCTCCTTGTCAGAAGTAGAAATGATTCACTTTCCTGCTCCAGAGAATTGGTTGGCTGCACCCTTAACTTATACATTCTCTGATACATCATATGCCACTTCAAAGTAAGGTAGAAATTTATTCTGATGGTTGTATTTCAGACAAGTAGGCTTCTTAGCCCACCAATAGTTTAAATTTGAAATATATCAAATATCTTAAGTATAAGTTGTAAATTATCTGTTCTCATCCTAATCTATCCCATCCCATCATAGAGTGGTAAATACACACTTATATAGCAACACAGAGGTGGAACTAAGAGGTAAGGGGTAAAACATACAAAATTGTCCTCAGAAGAACTTTCTTCAACGTATTATATTATATCAGTAGTATGTAATTAATGCATTAAGGCCGTGATTTGTACATCTATCATTGTATTTTTAGGGCTCTGGGGTGCATTTGAGAATGAATTCCTATTTAAAATTAGATGCATCCTAGAAGCATTTTAAAAATTACTCTGTAGTCATGGAGACTAACAATTAATATCAACTTTGAGAAGGGTTAGGCTATAGCCATCATAATGGACTTCACAGCATGAAATTGTTGGGTTTCAAACAGGTAAAGATCTAATACTGGGACAGCTTGACAAGAAAAAGTATCATTCCTTGGCTCCCTGTCCCAACCAGGGGTCATGATGGTTCACCTAAATATAGAAATGGTTTAGCTTCCCATCCAGGTATGATGGCTTAACTCTGTCACCTGCTTGACTTTTTGCTCCTAAAATAATAATAGTAGTAATAATAATAATAATTCTTACTTGTAGAAATATTCAGTGTAATTATTCAATGTGATTTTCCTTTCCTGATAATTGTTTAGTATGCACTAACAAATAGAATCTCTTTAGTTAGGAAGCAATGCCATTATTGATTACGGAAGGGCAAGAGTATGATATTCAAATTGCTGCTCTAAGATCAATAATAATATGCAATTTCTCTCAAAATATACAAAGCTGGTTAAATGTTATGGCTTTATATTTTCCCATTATATGTTTACTCCCTCATTTACCTCCTTAAACATGGACTTTTCTTGTTAAATTTCTGTAATCATGTGTTTTTAACACCATTTGCTTTGGAGTATGATTAAAAAGTCAAATAAATAAGATAAAGTTATTTGGCAGTAAAGACTATATAGATGCATATAACTGTAAAGTTAATTCTTGCTCAGTGCCACATGTTGGCCACCCAGAGATATTTTTCCTGAGCAAATGCAGCAAAGAAGTAAAAGAAAAGAGAAAATCTCATCATCATTAAGGAAAAATAGTAATTTCCTGTCTTCTCTCTGGCTCATTCATTTCTAAATCTTCCTAGTTTAATTCCTTTAAAGGCTTTACTGGGTACACTATTAAAAGCTAATAAATCCAAGTTACTTATTTAGTCAAGCTTGAGGGGATAATAGGACTTGCATTCCCCAAATCTATATGATATACCAATAAGAATTCAGTTGTTATGAGAGTCTGTGGCTGGGTCTAGGACATAGTCTCAATTGGGTAGGCATATTTAAACTGAAGAAAAATGCATGATTTTTTGTTTCAAAGATAAACTAGATAATTTTCAATGCTACTTTCAAGTCTATGCTAAAACTTTAGCTACAAATCAACATGGCTATTAAAAAATAATATTCTATTTGTTTTAAATTATTTATATTGCATTCCTTGCATAATTTTATTATATGGAACCCTTAAAATTATTTGGAGGGGATATTCTAAAGAGAAGCTTTTAATTTAAATGCAGAGAGTTTTTTATTCCTTATAGGAATTAAACATTGATAAGTCAAAACAGTATTCCAGGACACTGAAAACATGTATATGTGATAATGTGTTGTAAAATGTATGAATTAATTAATTCATTAAAAAGGAGTTAATTAATAAATGAATTAAGTTAGCAAAAACACAAGCAAAAAAGAGCTCAATTAATCACATAAAACAGAAGTGGTGCCAGAGAGTAGAAAGAGCAATGAATCCATTTTTTTCAAAGGGTAAGAGCTTAGACATTTCAATTTATGTATCTGGACTTGACACCAAGGTGCAAGCAAAACTCATTGATAGAGAGACATTGACAGGTTAAGCATTCCTAACATGAATATCCGAAATCCAATATGCTCCAAAATCTGCAACTTTTTGAGCATCAACATAACACCACAAATGGAAAATTCCACACATGACCTCATGCAACGTGTGGCAGTCAAAGTACAGGCACACAACATACAGTTTATTCAGTGTCCCAAGGGAGATGAGACCTCCAAGCCCATAAAGCTGTGATATATCTTCTCCAAACATGCCCTGATTGCCCCACACAAGCACACCCACAAATGGTAATAAAATTGCCAATTTCCCAGAATTCCCTATGTGGGACCAAGACCTATGTGCAATAACTCACTGTATTTTTTTCTTATACTCTGCCCTGTGGTATAAAAAAAATATTAAAAATGTCAAAAAGGCCTGCAGATATCCCCGTGGGTATTGTCAATAAGAAAAAGAGGAAGCATTTATGTTTATCTATATCACAGAAAGTCAACATTTGGAGAAACTGGGCAGTGGTGTGTGAAACGTGTCACAGATGAGTATGGTGTTGGAATGACCACCATATATAACCTGAAGAAACTGGTGAAGTTCTATGCTGAAAGTGATGAAGTTAATGAAAAATAGAAAAACACTGCATAAATCTAAAAATGAAAATCTTGATTGTGTATTGAATGAGTAGATTTCTCAGCATCATTGCAGTGAACACATGCCACTTAGTGGTATGCTGATCAGAAAACAAGTCTATCACTATCACTGAATGAGCTGAAAATTGAAGGTAACTGTGAATATTCAACAGGCTGGTTGCAGAAATGTAAGAAAAAATACAGCATTAAAGTTTTAAAGATTTGTGGTGATAAAGCAGCTGCTGATCATGAAGCAGCAGAGAAATTCAATGCTGAGTTTGTCAAGGTCATAACCACTGATGAAACCTGATGCCAGAACAAGTCCATAATGCTTATGAAACATCACTGTTTTGTGTTATTGCCCCAGAAAGACACTGACTACAGCTGATCAGACAGCCCCTACAGGAATTAAGGATGCCAGCTACAGAATAACTGTGTTGGGATGTGCTAATGCAGCAGGCACATGGAAGTGTAAACTTGCTGTGATAGGCCAAAGCTTGTGTCCTCACTGTTTTCAAGGAGTGAATTTCTTACCGGCCCATTATTATGCTAACAGAAAGGCTTGGATCACCAGAGACATCTTTTCCTATTGGTTTCACAAACATTTTCTACCAGTAGCTCATGCTCACTTGAGAGAACTTGTACTGGAAGATGACTGCAAGATCTTGTTATGCATTCCTTAACAACTGTTCTGCTCATCCTCCGGCTGAAATTCTTACCAGAAATTACGTTTATGCCATGTACTTTGCACCAAATATGACTTCATTATTCGGCCATGTGACCAGGGTATCCTTATAGCAATGAAAAGTAAATGTAAAAACACTTTATTCAACAGCATGCTAGCAGCAGTGAGCAGGAGTGTGGATGTGGAAGGTTTCCAAAAGGAATTTAGCATGAAGGATGTGTGTATGCTGTTGCAAATGCTTGGAACATAGTGACTAAAAACATGGTTGTTCAAGCCTGGCACAACCTCTGGCCTGCAGCTATGTTCAGTGATGATTATGAACAAGGTGGTGACTTTGAAGGATTCCATACGTCAAGTGAGGAAAAATGATGTGTGAACTCCTATATCAGTAACAAATTATATCTTCAGAGTCCATCAGGAAGCTGAAGGAAATAGATACTGAGCAAGTTTTTAACATTGATAATGAGGCTCCAGTTGTTCATTCATAAACCAATGGTGAAATAGCCAAAATGGTTTTGAATCAAGGTGATTATGATAATAATGATGATGAAGATGATGTTAACACTTCAGAAAAAGTGCCTGTAGACAATGTGGTAACAATGTATGATGGACTTCTTGAAGGACTAGAGCATCATGAATTCATAACAGAACAAGAAATTATGTCAGTTATAAAATATGGTATATGTAGGTATACCATGGAGTACTACTCAGCCACAAAAAACAATGGTGAACTAACACTTCTCGTATTATCCTGGATGGATCTGGAGCCCATTCTCCAGAAGTGAAGGATTCACAAGAATAGAAAAACAAACACCACATGTACTCACCATCAAATTGGTACTAATTGATCAACACTTATGTGCACATAAGAAAGTAACATTCATCAGGTGTTAGGCAGGTGGGAGGCGGGAGCAGGGGATGGGTATATTCACACCTAATGGGTGCGGTGTGCACTGTCTGGGGGAGGGGCACGTTTGTAGCTCTGACTCAGGCAGTGCAAAGGCAACATATGTAACCTAAATGTTTGTACCCTTGTAATATTCTGAAATTAAAAAAAAAAATTTAAAAATCAAAGAGAGACTTCTAAGACAAAAACCATTGCTAATGAGGCAGATGACTCTGGAGGAAACATTTTAAAAAGCTGTCCAGCAGAATGCCTCCTCACGCTTAGAAGACCCACTTCCTGCTCCCTCAACTGCTACTGATGTTTCTTCTCACCTACTAAAATAAAATACAGTGTACATAACCTTTTAATCAAAACACAGCATCGAAGGTGGTCGAAGGTGGATACTGAAAGCCTGCTGTTGTGTGTTGTTGCTGTTGTTTAACAGCTGCTGTAGGTATTCTGGTGATACCACTGTGCTGCTTAGTTACACTGAACATGTTATATTTGCACTGTATTAATAGTGTGTCACATTTTTTATTGTTAAGTACTTGTGTGTAAGCATAAAAAAATGATTGTTTATCAATAAAAAAAATTCAGAGTAAAAAATTATGATGATGCCAGACAACCACAGATTGTCCATGTGGGTGACTAAGATAGTGACACGTTTGCTTTCTGCTGGTTCAATGCACACAAATCTGGTTTCATGCACAAAATTATTAAAAAGATTGTATAAAATTACCTTTAGAATGTGTATATGTGACATAAATAAATTTCATGTTTAGACTTGGGTTCCATCCCCAAGGTATCTCATCATGTGACATGAAGAGAGGCATGAAGTTCCGTGGAAGTACACAGAGAGAAGTGACCTAATTTCCCTTCAGGGCATTGGAGCAGGCTCTACAGAGGAGGTGACCCTGTCCAGGGTCATAAATATAGATAAGAATGATCTAGGCAGAGAAGATGGACAGAATATGCAAATATTTCAGAATCCCCAAAAAATCCAAAATCTGAAACATTTTTGATCCCATATGTTTCAGATAAAAGATACTCTTAGGTATAGTATACTCTGACCGAAATGAAACAGTATAAATTAAATAATTACACTTAACTCATCCTTTTCTTTTTTGTCTATGATCTCTAGATGGTCAAATGTAGGCAAACGCTGATACTGCAATTGTAAAACTCATTCATGATATTCTTGTGAGAAATTAAAGATAAGTTTATTGAATAAAAGTATAATTAGCATAAGGATAATTAGTTGGATAGCTTAAATAAAGGATACTAAGCACTAGTTTAATTTACACAGAGATTAAGCTGATAAGAAAGTTCTCTCATAGCTCTGCAGAGTGTCAGAGTCTGTCCTCACCTTTACTATCAGTAGTACTGACTTCATTAGGATGGAAACAATTTCTACCAGATTGGTTAATGTGGCACAGCTTGTACAGACAGTGAATGCTTTTGATCACAAGTCTTAATCCTGTAGATAAATAAATCAATCATGCAGACAAAATTATGATCTCGATCTACCAAAATATATATATAAATGAAAGTAAACGCCAATTCCAACACTGTGGTTTAGAAAAGAGTAACTTCACAACAAGCGTATAAAAGGAATATATGTCAAATGACTCATTTGTTGAAAATTATGGAGAAAATTTCTGGGTTTCCATATGGTTTACTCCTTCACGCCCTTCAAGTTTTTCTAAGTGATTCTCAGTGGCATTACACAAACATCTCTTTAAAATTGCAAACATTTCCTTTCTCATTCCAGGACACTCTCCATTCATCTTTTCTGGATTTTTATTTTGGTAACATTTATTACCTTCTAATAAATTATAAAATTTAACATTGATATTTTTATCATCCATCCTTACCCACACCAACACACCAGAACATGTTTCATTAGAGAAGAAATTTATGTTTTCATTTACACTGAAAAGCACATAGTAGATGGTAACAAATAATTGTTGAGTGGTAAAAAAAAAAAAAAATGGAGTAATGAAAAAAAGGTATTTTGTTGCATTTGCCATGCTTAAATAAAGACATTAATGAACTTAATGCAAGTTAGAAAAGGTAAACAATCTGGAAACATCACATAATGAACAACTAAAAGAAGGAATGATGTTTATATTGAAGATCTGATTTGGCAGAAGACATTTACTATACCTTCCTTTGAGTGATTGATTGATTAAAACATGGAAGAGCCATTAAATTATTATAGCTGGAATTGGAGGTTTAAAGTTATGAAAATTAGGTAAAATGTTCATAAAGCATGTTTTTCTTTAATACAAATTGGAATTTGTCAAAAATTAGAGATATTTTGCAAATGGAAAAAATTACTTTAGGAGACTTTTTGTCCCTTTCACCAGAATTATTCAGAAAAAGTCATCTATTTGAGATATTGTGATGGCTTTCATGCAAGGGTCTACCTGAGATTTTCGAATCTTGAGATTTGCTAGAAATAAAAGGCTTGTGATAAGAATAAAGTATGAAAATGATGGTTGAGTCTCTGAGTATAGTAAAAATGTCTGGTTAAACATTATAGTGGAATTGTAGTTGCAATAACACTAAATTTGATTGTAGTTTTCAAGTACAGGAAAATAACATTTAACAATATCATAAAAATGAATAGCTACTCACCATAGATACTTTCTAACACAACTAGTCAAGCACTCTCAGATACATGTTATCAAGAAAAGGAGAGAGAGAGAGCAGTGTGCATACTGCTACCCAATGATCCAAAAGTAAAATAACAGCACCCAACAGTTTGTTTGTTTGTTTGTTTCTGGCTCAAATAGCTTCCATCTTAGCTTATGAAATACACATTTTTAATTTTCTAAACTTTTTTTGTAAAATTACTCTATATTCAATGAAAATGAGAATATAGTAGAAAGAGATATGAACATGGGAATTATGACAGCTGGATTCTAATCCAGATTCAGCCTCTTAGTGTAAGGCCATGGGAAATTAATTTAACTTTCATGCATTCATGATCTTCAACTGTAAAGAGAGAACTTTAGGTTGTATATGTCTAGGATTCCTCACACCGCTAAGGTTCCGTGACTCTTGGAGGCTTTACACAGTAAGAACACTAAATTAAATATACAGCCACCCTTTCTGAACCTCATCATACAAATCTAACTTTATGAGTGTGGACTAAAATAATCCATGAAGTTTTTACCAGCTCCTGTTGTTTCCAATATTTAAACACTTTTGGTTTTGGCAGTAAATTACTAATAATTTTGAAAGTTTTTATTTATAATTTTATTTTTTAGAAAATGATAATTTTGGATGCTAATGCATATATATAACTTCACATAGTATTATTTAAGGCACATAATCCAAATGGAAGTAGCCAAGTAGTCAATAGAAGGGTTAGGCATTCCATAATAAATCATTCAAATTTGGAGAAATAATTCTTACTCATTGCCTGTTACAGATGAAACTCGGTGCTGATCGCCTTACATATTTGGTATTGTCTTCAGGAAAGCATAATGAAATACATATGCCATAGTCCTATGGCAGGTTTATTAGATGAGGAAATCTACAGGTTTAATGACTTAATCTTATAAAAAAATGTGAGTATATTGTAAATGGATTATAAAGCTGTTTTAGATTCCAAAGCCTATAGGATGTTATAGACCTAATCTAATCTCTCTTCCAGTATGTAGATAAAAGATGATTTTAAAAATGTCTAATTATTACCATTAGAAAAAATGTCTTATTTTAAAAATAAGTTATATCGACTAACTTCCAGTTACGTGTGAGGAAGGATATATTTGGAGGGTGGACAGGTGGAGTCAAAAGTACCGCCTAGGAAGTGGGTGGGACGTGTTCAAGAGAATAGTAAATTTGAAGTTAATTGTTTCAGCCAAATCCCTGATGAATTTAGTTTGAAAAATACATTCAACCTATTATAAGCCTGTTTTTAAAGTATATGTTTCTGTTTTTATAGCAAAGTATTTAGTAATATAATTGTCGTTAACTTAGATGTAAGCAAAACAAAACAAACAAAACTATTTTTTTCTCATCTTATTCAAAACTAATAACAAATGCAACCACTCAAGAAATATTTATTGGGTACTAATTTGTTATTCACCAGCAGTGAGAGAGACGTTCCCATGCACAAACATATTTGAAATCTCAGCTAGTGTCATTTACTATTTTCCCATTGACAAAAGCAATACACATGTCAGTGTCTGGAATTATTATAGGTGGTGAGGTAACTCCTTAAGATGCAGATAAAGGGAGCAAAATTAGGGCAAACCGTTTGCAAAACACCCACTACAGTTACCTGCAAAACCTAAAGAGGCCTCTTTATAAATTATAGGTGTTGTAAGGTGTTCTTATATGCACTTTCAAAGACATCACTGATGATGCAGGCTGAGGAATCTTCAGAAGTTTAAATGAACTCATTCATATATTTAATATTTTACTGGGACATCAGGATACTTATTAGTTTCTGTTTACAGATCAGATAGGCATTATATCATCAGTATGACGGCTCAGTGCGATGTTTGTAGAATGTAAATATGTTATGATAGAAAGCAGAAGAGTCAACATTGCTTCGAGGCAGGACAAATTATTGGTATCTTTCCCCAAAGGCAAAATTACATCTATCCTCTTGACTGGTGAAAGAAAATATTTTCACCAAATATAAATTGTGGTCACATAGTAGGGCTATTTTTCTGCTCCAGTCGAGATGCCAAATCTAGTCCAGCCTCTGCCATGATCCACTTGTTTTCTGCAGAAGTAGGTGGGTAGACCAGCTGTTCCTGGCTTGCTGGGCCTCCTCATGCCATTTCCATACTGTGAAGTATTAGAGAGGCCAGAGGGTACAAACCAGAAGTACAGAGGAGTCATCTCCCTGTCAAATAAGTTTTGACCAGTGAGAAATAGAAGATGGTAGGGAACCCCGAAATAAAATCTATCTCCTTTCTCCTTCCCACAGCCTCTTGTGAGGTGTGGTTGTTGCAGGGCCAGCTGAAGACACCCTTTGAGGCAAGTACGCGCATCTGTGCTGTCCACACCTCGTGAAGCAGTAGACACTATGGTAACAGATCTCCCATCTAGTCCATCACTCTCTGCCTCATTTTTCTTCATCTTCACCTAAATTTTCATCTCCCAAATGAAGTGTCAGCAATGTATCTTTGCCTTGGGCTGTGTTTTCCAGGACTCTTGGTGTATTGTCAATTTTAACACTGTGCAGGCTGGGAGGAGACCCAAGGCTGCCCACTGATTACGTCTCTTCGTCACGGGTATAGCTTGTGTTTAGCCCTACACGACTTCCTTTTTGTCTTTTACAGCTTATTAAGAATTGACCGTCTGTGTTGTGAGCCACACTTTCCTTTATCTCAATAGATTATTGACACTCAACTCTTTAAGCCCATTTCTCCTAATCCTACTCTCTACCTCTTTCCAGTTATACCCATTGACTATCCAATAGATGAAACTTGGTGGCCCCGTTAAAAAGAGAAAGAGAAAGAAGCAAAACAGAGAAATTAAATTTCCTTATTTCTGTCTCAATGTCACATTTCCGCTATTCTCTATGATGTCGTCAGCACCCAGTTCCCTCCAACTTGATGAAAGGCACACACTGAGATTCGCGTTGCCTCCTCTCCTGCTAGCTTTCTCACTAATGTTCATAAAATGCTGTATTTCTTTCAGTCAACTTACTCAATTTCTTCCTACTCATATTCTGTCAGTCTCACCCACCGCATTTATTCTATCATATAATCATCATCTCCAAGTTTTCTCTTTGTAATCCAGAGAAATCTTACATGTTTTCAGAATATTTTCTGAGTTAGTGGCAGCAACATGGAAGGGGTGAGCTTGAGGGAAAAGCAGATACACTAAGGCATCCTGGGCTTCAGGCTTGAATGACAGTATGAAGAGGGCCGCTATTTGATGACAGCAAAATAAACTGAGGAAGGAGCAGGTTTTGGGTGGTGATAAAGGAATATAAATATAGAAATCTGATGCTAAGGGGAAAGGTTAGAGATACAGATAAATATTTGAGAGTTATCAGTGTATGGATGATATTTAATATCTTGTGGCTAGATAACATTACAAAGAGAGTCATTATAAATCAATTACTTAAGTCCTGTCAAAAACAAGCTAAGCTATAATAAATATAAATATATTTTACTAGAGACATATATTCACATATGAAAAAAATATGTATATATATTTCTCTTTCCAGTTAGGTTTAGAAAAACTCAAGAGAATTCCTCTTTCATTCTAACAATGAGAAAAAGTCATTCTGAACATCCATAACCCATCAGAGAGCTGAAGTGGCAAGGTCACCGAGTAAACTGAATTTCAGGGATTTGCAAGTCCAATAAGACAAGGTACATGGATTACATCACTATCAGTACATTGGGAATGGAAAAGTGGCTGTCAAAAAATCAGATCAGAAGGCAATGATTAAATTTTGATGAATTCTTAAAGGCCACGTGTGGGCCAGTTTACTCCTTTAAAGTAGCTGGGAATTTGAGACTCATGGGCTCCACACTCTCTTGAAAGCTCTTTTCCATGGGGGCCCACCTAGTGGTCATGAAAGATATTTGGAATAAAATGTTCACAATTGAAGAATGAAGCTGTTATCATCTGAGATAGCAAAAGCTGAGCTTGGAGCAGGGTTTGTGGGCCTCTGGGGACAAGGTAGACTGGCAGCTTACTACTGGACATGTTATGCTTGGATGTTTATAACATGCTCAATCGAGCAAGCACATATATTCAATCTGGATGAAAAGAGAAGGCATAGGCTGAAAATACACACGTGGGAATCACCAACATGCTAATGCTATGCCAAACAATGAAATTAGTTGAAATCACCAGGGTAGGAAGTGTTGATAGAAAAGAGAAAATGACCAAGAGGATCCGTAAAGCTCCCAAAATTTAGAGATCTAGGCGTAGAGGAGGAGCCAGTACAGGTGTTTCAGAATGAGTACCGGAGCAGGAGGAGTAACAAGAAAGTCGAGCATCCTGGGAGTGGAGGGAAGAAGATGCCTTAAGAAAGAAGACATTGCTCTCAAGGGGCCACCTCAGAAACGATGAAATGCTAGTTACAACCCCTTCCGTGACAAGTACGCTGAGATACTCCCTGTGGGAAATATTATTGATCGGTGGGCATTTGAGTTCATCACCTATTTTGAGAAACAATCTGGTGGTTCAAAGCAGACACTGACATCATGATGCTTTACTTTTTCCTCTCACTTTCTCAGTTTCTAATCTTTCAGCCTGTCCTTTCATTCTTAGATCAGATATAACCTGAAATCTTTCAGTTTGTCCCAATTTCCACTTCTGTTCCTTACCTCAGGCCACCAACATTTGGTGCAAAACATTTTTTAATGTTCTCCATGCTTCTTCCACTTCAGACCTCTCCCAAGTTTCCTTACCAAAAGCCAAAAAAATCTTCTAAACCATCATTCTAATCATGACACACTGCTGCTAGAACTCCGTACCAATAGTTCTCATTTCATTTTGAAGAAAATCCTGACTCCTCCTAAAGGCCAACAAAATTCTCCAGGGCCTGATCGCTGCCTGCTTCTCCGACCTACTTCCGTTCCAGCCTCTTCTCTTCCTCGCATCAGATGAAGCACAACGCTCTGCTTTCAGATTCCAAGCTGTGCTGCAATGTCTTTGCTTCAGATCTTCCCTCATGTTAGTCCCTCCACCAACACGTTTTCTACCATGCCACCCGTTCTGCATGACTGATTCCTCCTCTTTCATGTCTAGGTTTAACGTATTTCCAATGTACCCCTGGAGGAACTTATTTAAATTTTACTCCTCCTGTATATCTTCATAGCACAAGTCACATTATGTAATTAATGTGACTTTATTCAAGGGTTTCTTCTCTTACTACATACTAAACTTCATGAAGGGTCACGTCCCTTTTTATTCCACACATCAAGCCCAGTGGGATACAGTTACACACAAAATAGTTAAAAACCAACAAATATTTGCTGAGTTAATGAAAGAGTCAAAAGTAGCTAGATGCATAACACGATAGATATTTAAACACTGACACTAATAACACATGATGCAAAAACTGCCTATATGAGATGTATGTTTTAGATACCCAAGCAACTTTTTGTCTGTTAGTTCCTGTTAACAAGAGCTCTGTTTTGGAAAAGGATTATACTTGCTAGGACAGCAATAGATGATGTTGGGAACCCCGAGAACTGTGCCATAGAACAGAGGAGGTCCTGGGATCAAAAGAAAACCACATATCCAAGTTGTAGTCATGACAACGTTTAAAGAACTATATATTTAAGGGACACGCAGTGTTTTTATCCTTGCACAATGCCAATAGTCATGGGAGACTCAGATATCCAACCTCTAGGGAAGGTTCTCTCATAAGACTATTTGGAAATATTTCAAAAAGGAATTGGTATATTAAAAATGTAACCATATCTCATTTTATTTATTAAAATTATCTGGTACATTTATGCATAAAATAATTCAAGAAGCTTTTTCCTGTCAAAAATATTTATTAAAAACTTACTCTGTGCCACGTGTTATTATCTGTAAATAATACAAACATACTTCTACGCTTCTGGAGCTTACATTCTGGAGAAAGCCCTGATGGGTGATTATGAGGGATGTAGGCTCTAGATCCACGTGAAAAGTCAGGTGGCCCTGATAGTCCTTCATTCATTATTTCTTCTTTCATTTATTCATTTGTTCAACATATAATTTTGAGCACCTATTATGACTTCACCACTGTCATGGGTTATAACAGTAAAAAAAAAAAGACAAAAGGGATTTTTATATACCAGTGAGGATAAAAAGACAATCATGGTAAATAAATAAACAAATGTTTAATAAGTTATAGGATGAGAATGGCAAGTGCTAAGAAGAAAGGTAAAGCAGTGAAAGAAATATAAGGGAGTTGCAGTTGTATTTGGATAATGGCGAGGAGGTCTGTCTCAATGGGATGGTGACCTATGACTAAAGATGAGTTACGTATAAAGGAGTAAGACATGCAAATATTAGGAGAAACAACATTTCGGTCAGAGAGAAAAGTAACAAGTCGCTGATCTAGGAGGAAGCTGGCATGTATCAGACATAGTATGAAGACAAGTGTCGCTGGAGCCAAATGAGAGAGGGACAGAAGAGGGAGATGAAGGCAAAGAGGTTACAGAAAGAGCCAGATTGTGAACAACCTTGTTGGCCAGTGGGAGACAATGGCATTCACCAGGATTGACACGGAAAACCATTTGAGAACCTTAGAGATGTAGCAGTGTTATTTTGGCTAAAAATATTAAAAACAGATAATGGTAGAAAGTGAGTAACCTGTTAAAAGACCAGGTAAGAGATATTGATTATTTAAATGTAGCAGCTTTGGAGGAGATGAAGAATGAATGGTTTGATGATGGGTATATTTTAGAAGTAAATTCCAAGGACTTTATGTTTATTTTCTTGAAACACTTTTAAAATGAAGTCGCATTTACTGAAATGCAAAAATCTGTAAGATAAATAAAATTTCAGGGGAGAAGGCAGATCTAGAATTTAGTGTTGGGCAAGGTCCAGATTATGGCCATGACAGTTAGTACCCGAGGTAAAAAAAAAAAAATTAGCTTAAAGGTCAAGGAACTCTACTGGAAAATCCACAATGAATCCGAGGTTAAAATATTCAACATATGAGTGGGAGACACTGCAGGGTCCATTGGAGGTATTAAAAAATGGCAACCTGAATTCAAACTCTCTGTGCTTTGGGGTAGAGGAGAGAATGGTCAGGAAATGGCCATATAGTAGCCGTCAAAGAGCCACTTACCCACCTAGAGACCCAGAGGCACAAGAGGTAAAATAAACCGTCAAAATCATACTGATGATGTAGGGGATTTTGCGTTAACTGACCTTGTGATGGAGAGGGTACCAAGAAAGAGTCTCAGGAGGTGGGAAGGGGTAGGAGATGGAGCCAGAAAAGGTGACATAAAAAGATGTACCAGTAGCCTGAAGAATGAGGATTTACCTGCCAGACTCAAGCTAGTTGTGGCAAATGAGATAATCAGTAATAAAACACGTGGTGAAATTAGCTTTGGTGGTCCCAGAACACACGATTATGGTGAGACAGTGAGTGTTGGCAGAAAGAACGGTTGAGACTACTGCCTTTGGCACGCGGAGGTCTGGAGGGCTCACCTGACTCACCTGCTGTTGGAGGTGGGCTGAGAGTCTGGCAGGGGAGGTCTGACGTCCAGGAGGCAGGCTGTGTTGGGGCACGTGCCACTGGTTATCTCAAAAACAAGGAGGCGATGTTCCTCCACTGACAGAAAGACCCAGGATTATAAGATTAGGAGAAATAAAGTAGTGATAAAATACAAATAAGGATAAAGAAGTGGGGAAAGGCAGTTATACAGATTATGAGGAAAAACTCTCAAAGTTTTTTTATTTTCCCGTAGAATTAAAGGAAAGGACTGAGTAGAAAATTCTGCTAAATCTAAAAATCTCATGGGCCTTCTCCAAATGCATCAGATTTTAAATTTTGTTCTTCTCTTCCAATTGTCAGTAAATGTTTAACTATCATTCTGTCATCTTTTCAAATCTGGAAAGACATTTTATTGCTCCTGAGCTTCTGTGTTTTTTGTTTGCTTGTTTGTTCGTTTTTATTTTAGGCCAAGAGATATAAACTTGGGTAATACGGGCAATGTGGTTTTTGATTGTGGTAAAGGACACATAACACGAGATATACCTGGTTAAAATTTTTTTTAAATGTATGGTACAGTGTTGTCTACTATATGTACATTAGTGTATAGCAGATCTCTAGAACTTTTTCTTCTTTCACGACTGAAACTCACTGCCTTTCTGTTTTAAATGCCTCCTCGATCCAACAGGGTAGATCAAATAATTTTAAAATTGCATGTGCTTTAGAATAGAAATGAAGTAAAGTTATAACACACTGTGGTTATAGAAACCTTTGTGCAACTGCCCTGTTAGTTTGGTTAAGCAAATACAATTTTATCCTCCAAACACAAAGTCCTTTCTCTGAATGACAAGAATTGTAACTCATGGGGCTATGAAAGTGAAGAGTAAATATCATCTCTTTAACAGGGGAATGTATTTTCCTTAGTTCTGATTACAAAAACACCACTTATTCCAACAACAAGCCCACCTAAAATACCCTGTCTTTTATCTAAGCCTTCCCAATATTTCAGCTTAAATCATTTCCACTCTTCTCTCAAGTTCCTTCAATCATTGTTTGTAATTTAGTGAGGAAATCATGATGTATACGAAATATAAATGAAATAGATTCAGTGAGTATAACACTCACCTTCTAATTTATAATGTGTTAAGTTTTGTACATGGTTGATTATTGCCCATGATTGAAAGTAACTTGAGTGAGGATCCATATCTGATCATGCTAATTTTTGTTCATTATACATGGAGCAGTACCTTTCCCCTTGTAGACATCCTACAATGTTGCTTTACAAGTGAATGATGGAATAGGTAAAAGGAATAGACAAGTAATTAATGAAGGCAATAACAGGTTAGGTGAAATATAGAGGATGAATAGTTGAAAAATTGAATCAAACCACTACAGTGCATAAGAAAGATAGAATCACTTTCTCTAAGGAAGAGATTAAAAAATCAATAATCTTTTTTTTTTAAATTGGAAAAATCTAGTTTGTTAAAATCAAATTTGTTAAAATATGATGTAAAGTATCCAACTTGGGTTATTTAATGTGATTGTTGTATCAATAGTTATTTTCTTTTACATTAAAAATTTATATAGTGTAATCTGGAAAATTGTTTAGCCTGGTTTGGAAAATTTGGAAAATATACTCTGATGTTTAGATATAAATTTGTTTAAATAGATACCCTGTTTGGATCTGAACATATAAGAAGTTTAGATAATCTGTATTATTTTAGATAATCTGAATACAGAGTGATATATTTTGTAAAATCATATCCCTGAAAGCATAGTGAGATTTGGGATTATATGTAAAACATGCATTTCAATTAAAATGGTATTTTATATGTTCTATTAGTTTTGTGTAGTAAATATATCACATAATGTAAATGATATTTTGAAAATTTAAAATAAAAGGAAATGTGTTTACCTGGTTTAACATTATCTTTAGAATTAGGTAATAGAATGTTTCACATATAGGCAGTGACTAGTTGCATATAAAAATATATACTGTCATATGATACCACAGTAGCTACATATCACCACAACAAATTCAAGTCCATGTGTAACTATGCTGTTTTCTATAGTTTCTCATGAATAAGAAACATCTATCTGTGAGCTAGATGTTTCGTGGTGGGAACATCTGAGTATTTGGCAAAATTAATGAATTCCCTAAAATAAATGAATATTATATTAAAAGTACATCTTCCTGTTGTAGACTTATGCTCTTCTTTATCCAAGAAACAACCATCTTCAAAAGGAAAGATTAAACTATTAAATTGCAAGTAGTTTAGACTCACTGTGCAGTTCTTTACTGTTTCCAGATTAGGCGAGTATATTAATTAAAGTTTGAAAGAAGCCTGTTGTAATATTGACATGTATATTTTTAAATGTACTGTTTCTCTTTAGTTGAGTATATTAAAGTTATCACATTTAATACCTACATTTTCAATTAGGTATATGTATTAGGTAAGCATTAAGTACAGTGGTATAAATTGTACAAACTCCAATCAAATTATAAGGCTTTTTGTAAATGAAATATTCATAAAATGCAAATAAATCTCTGCTTAATATATTTAGGAGGAATAGTATTATATCTGCTGTTACTGACTACACTCAGTCTGTGTGCACCTCTCCACCCCTCCCTCCACTTCCCCAGGCCCTCCAAAACCTAAAACAACAACAACAAAAAAAAAAAAACCAAAAAAAAACTCTTCTAAAACTGCATAAATTTAAAGTGGAATACCTATTAAGTTTACATCAGACTTTAGATGATAGTTGGGCTGTTTCATTAGTTCCATAATAGTGTTCCAGAATGTTCAATTATTTGATCAATTTTGATTTAAAAAAATTATAATCCTTGGTAATCAAAACCAAAAGATGTCAACCAAGAATGTACTATTCAGGAAGATCATTGGTGGTGCGATTTAGAGTGTGACATATTTTTGAGACAAACGACAATTTTCTCAATCTACTAATCAAAGAATCTTTTCTTAGCTATTGGGGAAGCTTAAATCAGCCAAAGTCAAATTGCAATCACTCTAGATTTTATGTGATCATGGGCAAAAGAAATTATTTAACAGATTGTTTTCTTAATGAACAAAGCATCAAGAAATGCTCCAAGTTATTATTTTTAAACTTTGAGTAGAAATCAGCAAAAAACAACATGATGTTTTTATATACGTATACATTATGGAATGGCTAAATCAAGCTAATTAACATGTACACTACCTCATATACTTCTTTTCTTTTGTGGTGAGAACACTTAAAATCTATTCTCCCAGCAATTTTCAAGTATACAATATATTGTTATTAACTAAAACATCATGCCTTACACCATAAATATATACAATTTTTATTTTTCAGTTATAAAATTAAAAAAAGAAATCAGTAAAAAACAAGCAAAAAACAAACATATCCTCCCTTAATAAATCCAAACAAATGCCAATATCATCAGAGTGGTAACATTATTAATGAAAGATTAATATTCCATAAAATACTTATATTTTACAGATTATCTGTGAGATAGGATGTGGAAAAATTAGAACTCCTACATAGTTGGAGTAAATATACATCAGTACACATATAAATGTTTAAGTCACATTTTTCAGTTTCTTAAAAAAGAAGGATCGTCTTCCATATGATTCAGCAATTCACTCCATGATGTGTAGATGAGAAAATGAAAACATATATCCACACAAAGATGTGCAAAGAAATGTTCATATCGGCTTTCTTTGTAAGTACAAAGATGGCATCAACCTGAAATTCTATCAACTGATGTTTGAATAAAAATATCTAGTGTATCTATACAATGCAATACTATTCAGATTTTGAATAAATGAACTATTGATACAGGCAACAATATGGATGAATCTCAAAGTAATTTTTTTCAGTGAAATAAGTGTGTGTGTGTATGTATATACACACACACATATATACATTTCTAGAAAATATAAACCATTCTATAGCTACAGAAAATACATCAATGGCTATTTGTGGGTGGGCTATGGTAACAGGGAGTGATTACAAAGTGGCATTAGGAAACTTTGGCATTGATAAAAAATTTTATCATCTTGATTGTGGTGATAGTTTCTTAGGTATATACATATGTAAAATTTATAAAATTGTACACTTTAAATATATATAATTTATTATAAATCCATTATTTCTCAATAACATTGATTAAAATATAAATGAAGTTAGCCGATAATAAATGGCTGAATGCAGTTTATTAAACTAAAACTTCTATAAGATTTCTAAAAATTGTCAGCATGTATAACATAACAGGGTGACCTGACATAATTTGGTTAACTACCCTTTATTCTAATTTCATAGTTAAGTACCTCTATTACATTTGCAGCATCCCAGTTGAATGATACTGATTTGCTCTTTCTAAAATAGGGGGGAAGGGACTTTAGTTCTAACTTGTGCACATAGTATAACTGACTTTTGTGTCCCGGTAGAGAGAAGGTATTCCTGTTAGGAGCAATGGCTCTCTTGTTTCTCTCTTCTAATTCTGTTTCTCCTCTCTGAGCAAACCCATAACTTCCGGGCAAAAGTAGAAGAAGAAGGAAGAACAATTTAAGCAGCAAGCCAGTGGAATTCACAATCACCACTGAGATTCACAAGGGGAAAAGGATTATAAAGATCCACAGGAGGCCATTCCCAGTTTCCTCTTGAACAGAAATGCTAAAGACTGTGAGAGAAAACAAATGAATAGCCCCACAATTTATTACCTACACTGATAACAATAAACATCACTAGGAAAAATAACAGGCAGTGTACTCTTTAAAAACTCTTTAAAGCATATAACCTCCAGCCCATCCTTTCTTTACATTTTTCCATTTTTCCCTATTGATTTGAACATTTGAGGGACAAATTAGCCAATTTTCTTCAATAATCTCCACCCAATTTTGACCCAGTTAGACCATGAATAGCTCTGCTGTTAATACTGTTTGCTTTATTTCCATATTTAACCATTACGGTATGGCCCTTTGCCAGAGAAATCAGAAGGATGTCACTTGTAATTTCAGCTTCCTTTAAAGTCATAAAATCTTGATTGTTAAGCAACTACTATATTTTGGATTTTCTCATTTTTGTAGTAGCCAGAATGCAACATTGTTCAGTTTCTCCTATTTTAGACAGACTACGAAAAATAAAAGCAAATGAATACCACTGGTACATATCTTCTCCTCTTCATTTTACAATTGTCTTTCATATCATGACTGTAGATAGTCACAAGAATGCCTGCAAGGTATTCTGTTGTTAAATCTAACCCCCCAAAAATGCTACTGCCCCAATAAAATTAGAGAGAATTTATGTAACAGAAATTTTGGCAAAAACAGGTGGAAGAGTTTTTTCCTTTCTAAGGCTGCACTCTTATTTAGAGCCTTATGTCATTCTCATTTTAAGGCTTTCCATTATAGAATTGTTAGTTCTGACAGGGTTTTTCCTTCTGTCTCATTATGGACAGAATAAAACCTGCTGAGGGCCATAAAGACACACATACACACACACACAAATACACACACACACACAAATATATATATTCTGTCCACGAAGAAGGAAAAATATCTTTGATTGAAATAAAGAAATTCTGAAATACATTTTTGTGAAACGAAAATCTTACTGTTAATAAATATTACAAGCAGCAAAGCTCCATAACATAGTTTCTTTCCTTTGAATGAAAGTCATCTGGGTGAGCACAGATCTGAGTGGGTGCTCAAATTATAGATTTGGATACGCCCTGTTACCTTCTTCCAAAATTGTATTGTATTTCATTTTGTTTGTAATTGTTTATTGTATATGGTGTGAGGTACAGTCAAGATTCCTCTTTTTTCATATGGATATTAAATTAATCCATTTCTAGTCAGTTATTGCCACAATAATGCTACATAACAAAGCACCCAAAACTCAGTGTTATATAACAATAACTGTTCATCACTTGCTCTAGACTGTGGCCAGCTGGACGAGCTCTGTTCAGACCCCAGGTCTCCTGGTGAGCTGCCATAGCTTGGCTCCTAACATCCCTTAATATTCCGGTACCAGTGAGATAATTGGGACACATTCTTCATAGTGATAAACCAAGCACAAGAAAGTGTGAACATCATATTACCTTTTAAAGAACTAGGCTTGCAAGGGGCACCTGTCCTTCTGTTCACCTGACATTGGCCAAAAAATGTCATATGGCCAAGCCCAGCATTGATGTGAGAAGGAAATACACTATGGTTGCACTAGATTTTTGGCTGCAAATACAATGGAGAACCACAAAGTGTGAAAGAAATAATATCCAGTCTGGGGCAAAGGATTGGGAAAAATAATACAGCGTACCAAACTCTGCTCTTTTAGTCAGAATTCTCCAAGTGCTTCACAAATGAGATTACCACCTATCAAGACTCTTTCAAATCCTCATTCAATCAAATCACTGGACTCAAAATCCAGAGTCTTATGATTTATATTAAGTCTGGATGTGGCTTATCCTTTTTCTGAAACCTCTGAACTAAAACAATGTATTACCTGACCCCACCTCTCCAACTTCACACAGGTAATTAATTTCATAGATGGAATGATTATATACATTTTACAAATTTAACAGCAGTGTTGCTTACTTGCTTATGCTTCTTTTTTATAGGGAAAACTAAATTTGTCTACTTGGCTCCTACTCGCTTCAAAATCAGACTATAAAATTAAAGCTGAAAAGTAAATTACAAGCATGCTATATTAAACCAAGGCAAATAGCAAAATAATAAGTGCATGAAACTAAAATATAAAATGGTGAGGTATGACTTACTTATAACTGCTTTTCAGTTGGGAAAAGAATAAAAAAAAAAAGGGAAATTAGAAAGTATACATCCACAATCTTTAGATACTGATATAATCATAAATCATGATATATGTGATGTTTTTTAATGATGGGAAATTTTTTTTTAATGATGGGATTTTCAAGGTAGAACAGAAGAACTGCTTATATTGTTCTTGAACAGAACCAGCAGAGCCGAGATTTCTCTAAAATTGTTGGCTCATCCAAAAACAAAAACAAAAAAAGCAAGTCAAGTATTTCCCTTAGGTCAATAATATAAAGGTGCAAATGCAATGCATGGGGCCTTATTTAATCCCTTTGATAGCAAATAATAGTAAATAAGGTAGACTGGGGAAGTGGTTAAGGAAATTTCAGACACACCACCTCTAGAATCATGTGCCATTGCGTGGGGATCTTATAGGTGAATAAAAAGCTCTGCAGAGGTCAATAATTTTTATCCATAGAGAATAAAAAAGAAAACAGTAAACCTCCACAATAAATTACAAATGTGATGCACCTTATGAGTTACACTTCACATTAGGAGTTTTCCTGACAACCTGCAGCATTGCTTGGGATAATTCCCCTTGTTGTGTTGATCAAAATAGAGTCTAGGATGAAATCTTCCCATGTAAATATTAGTGAAATAATTCTGCAATAAAAAGGGTCTGATCCCTAAATCTATTGACAATGAGTATATGAAATTTTGAAAAAAATAAATTAAAAATTGATAAATATTAAAGAGAAATGCTGTTATAAAGAAAAAGCAGAATGCAAATCTACAAAGGTTCAAGTGAAAAAATGACTTGACATAGTTGAGGACAGGACAGGAAAGGGCTTCATCAGAAGCACCAAAAGGGATAGAAACACTATTGAAATTAGAGTTATGGGCATGGACCACCAAAACTGCTATGAATAAAGAGCAAAATGAAGTGGAAATAAACTGAGAATTTAAAAAAAAACCCAAAACCCTTTTATATAGTAATGATAGTTACATTTTTTTCTCATTTGACTCCTTAGACCCATTTTCTGTCATTTTCTACCCTGTTGTTTCCCTTGCCTTAATGTCTGATTTGTGTGTGGGTTCACCAAATGAGAGAGGGAAGAGGATGAGGAGGAGGACGTGGAAGATGTTGGGAAACTGGGATATTTATTATTCTCAAGAATTCTGGACCATGAGATATGGTGAAATTAGATGAATTTGTAGGAGCAAGACAGATGAGCTGATATTTATGTGCAAGCAATGATTCCAGAAGATGGTGATGTCACTATTGAATAGCATGGTATAATATAGTATAGTACGATTAATATAGTACATTATAGTACAGTACACTGTACCACAGCATAGTATAGCACCAGTTTATAAAGATTTGTTTGTAATTATAGGAGTTTAAAGAACAGACTTTGGTGCCTGGAGTTATCTGTAGAGAAAAGCAATATTCATATTACAGCATAACCAGAGTCTAGGCAGAGATTTATTCTAGACTTTTCAAGAACTATAGAAAAGTTCTTGTTTTTTTCATATTAAGAGTCTAGATTCTGAATTAAGATAAATTTAACTGGAAAAAAAATGAATTTTCTCTGTCAGATAGATATTAGCCAAGATTTTCCTACGTTCCCCCACTATATAGGGAGAGTTTTGTCCTAATTCCAGAAGTACTTCATCCACCTAGCCTAGAATTACAAGCAGATCCATACATTGCCCTTCTTTGAGTCCCTCCTGACTCCAGTATTTGGAGAATGATGCCCAAGACTTAAGGCTTTGGCTTCCAAATTCTAATGGATACATAAGTGCTTCACTGTAATTTTTTAATCAAATGTTATCACGTAGAAAATCTCTGATCTCAGATGCTTCTTAACCCCTTCTATTAAAATGACTAGTATTTAACTAGAGTCAGGGCCAATGTTTCCTGTTTCACACTCTTTAGCATGAAAATTCAATCTCAACAGTTTCCTTAAATTCTCTCTTATGGATGAAATATTATTTCCTTGCCAATCAGCAGGAAATGGGAGTAGAGTATTAATTTTATGAAGCACTTGGCAATCCTTGCATGACATTTTGGAGGAGAATTATAAATATCATTAACACTACTATATTAGATGCTTCAATTTACAGTTGTAGTTAATTACTTCACATATTGACAAAATTATCACAGCTGGGTATTTAAACATCACCCTTGATGCACAGTACATATAATTTTAAGTAGCATATTGACTTTTCAAAACAGGTTTTTTTTGTTTCCCTCATTAACATTACTAATACTAGCCCACAAATACTTGCAAGCATTTTTTATTGTTTTACTTTCATATAATTCTGCTACTTAAAAATCAGTTGCAATATTAAGGGAGGGTTGGGTAAACTTTGATTCATGTTGCTTTGGTCACTCAAATTTCAACAGGGACCTAATGACAGGGTGAAGCTGAGCTGTGACATATGAGGAGCCAAGGTATAAAATTCCACACGTGAAGCCAAATGATAAAATTCCTATTGAAACTCTTGCACTTGAAATTCTGTCTATTGTTCCAAATTTTGCACATTTTTTTGGTTACAACATCAGTCCATGAAAGGAGGTGAGTGTTGGGCAAAATTGACAAAATAATATATCTGCGTGATTTGACGTTCTGCCGAACAGCCTACTGTTTATTTTTAACCCAGTGACGCGTATTTAGTCCACTTTTCTTGAACTTTGCTGAAATCTCCATGGTCCATTATCAGGGTCTTTTATTTCAAGGTTATTTTTGTTTCCTCTCTCCATTGTTTTCAAAGCAATTGTTCTGTATTTGTCATCATTTAATTAAATCAAATCACCTAGAATTAATTATACTTAATTAATTAATTTCATCAAGATTAATTGACTCCTAATTATGAGTAAAATATTCTAGGCCCTGAAGGCTACAAAGAGATGAACTAGATACAGGTGACTCATAAACCCAGTGCACCATCCCCTCTCCACTCTTTACTCTTCAAGGAGTAAATTTTTGAAATATTCACATTTAAATTTTCTAATGACAAAGTTACTGAATCCTATTAGAAATTTGTTTATAAAGACAGCAGGGCTGTAACAGTCAGTCTCTCTTAACACCCTGCTGTTATTTAACTTGAGAGTCACAATGACAGATACATTATGTTGATACTGTTTGTATTTTTCAGGGAAAGAAAAAACTGTTTTTTGTTCACTTCTGGATAAAATAATTCTATCAATATTAGTAACCACAAAGAACCAAAGGAGATTTAATTGAAGATAATATTCTATTTTCTAAGTTGGTATTTGGTATTATTATATTTCTATTAATGCTGTTTTTTGCCCTTGTGACCTAAATACATTTTCTAAAGTGAAGTTCAATTTCATGATTTATTAAGAAAGATAAATGGTCTGTTAGAAATTATAGTGAAAAAATGAATTAAACATGTTTTTCAAAGACATGCAAATTGCTATTATTTTTGTGACCATTTAAAATAAGAACTAATTTTGAACATTCTTCACCACAATTATATAACTATTATAAATCAAAGAATACCTTCTGTCAGAGGGCCTGAAGAATTGATATTCTAATCCCCCAAAATATTTTATATGTACACTTGATATTAATTATTCTAAAATAACAAATAAACTAGAATATCTTTTGTGGCTTTTGAAATATATTATTGCTTTTGAATATTAGATTCTAGTATAAATTAGCATTAATATCCACATTGTCACCTGCATTAGCAAAATATTAACAAACTTGGGAGGCAAAACAAATTTTGCAGATGTATATTTATTTATACCTCTTTCAAAAGACTTATTTTGTATAATGAATATTAAACTTGCCTTGCCTCTTCATTTTAAAAACTTTTATCAAAGTTTAATTATAATTTGAAAAGCCCATATATGGTAAGAGTATAGCTCTATGGAATTTCCTTTAAGCTCTAGTATAATTTCTTCCCTCATAATTTGTAAGCTAGTTCTTGATTATCATTTAATTCAACGTGTTTCTGTTAACCATTGACATTTGTTCTTAATCCATGGGTTAAATAGAAGTCCATTATTTAATTGCTATGTGACTGGGAATTTTAAATTTATTTTTTGTTGTCGGTTTTTACTTAACTCCATTTTAAGTGGACCACACATTTCAAAAGTATAAATTCAAGCTTTTGAAATTTATGATTTTTTTGCACTGTCTAGCATGTGGTCCGTTTAGTCAAAATTTCCATATACTAAGTTAAAGTAATTATGTCATTGTTAAGTGTAACATCCCATATGTCATTTATGTCAATTTTGACATACATGTTCTGATCTAAATTCTTAAATTTGTTTCCTACTTGTTCTCTCAGCCATCGAGAGAGGTATGTCACAATGCCCTTCTGCAATTGTGGGCTTGACATTTTCCCTGTCCAGTTTTAACAATTTGTACTTTAGATAATTGAGGGCTATGTTATTTACTTGATACAGATTTCGGATTCTGATATCTTTTTCATATCATATTGCTGTACAAATATACCTCTTCTCTCCTTAAAGCCAACATTATCTTATACTCATATAGTTTACCAGTGTTCCCACAAAATACCTTTCTTCATGCCTTTATTTTTAATTTTTGGTGCCACAATGTTTACAGTATGTCTCTTGCGAGTAGCATGTACTTGTTTTTCATATAATCTAAACATATTACATTTTTATTTGGAGTGTTTATTGCATTTAAATTTAATGTAATTATTGATGTATGTGTGTATGCTTATATATTCTATGTTACTGTTTATCTTCTTATCAGCCCATTTATTTTATTTTTTCATCCTCATTTCCCCATTTTGCCTTTTATAGACATTTTTGAATATTCAGTTTTTTCCCATCTATAAATTTGTTGCTTATACTCTCTTTAAAAATTATTTATGTTTAACCAAGATATTGCATCATGAATTTTAACCTTATTGTAATTTAAATTATTTACTTTACTGTATCTCCAACACTTTTACAACCTTAGAATTTTTTTCTTTTATTTATTTATTTATTTTTAATTACAGAATATTATGGGGGTACAACACTTTGGCCATACACATTGCCCATGCACTGCCCGTGTCAGAGCTACAATCGTGGTCATCCCCAAACTGTGCTCCCCGCATCCATTCAGTGAGAGTTTTCCCATCCCCTCCGCCCCTCTCTTGCCTGCCCGCCCCCTGATGAATATTATTGCCATGAACGACGTAAGCGTTGATAGAATTTTTAGCTCATTTTACCCCTGCTGGCTTTGTACAGTTAGGGTGTGCATGGGTATTTATGTCTGTGTTTGTGTGTACGTGCAATTTTACAACATTCTGATTACTGTTTTTTCACAGTCTACATTCATTATATTTACTTACTTATTTACATTGTATTTTTACTACCTCCTGCAATTTTATCATTCTATGGAGATTATTTTCCATTTCTTTGAAAAACTCCTCTTTGCATATCTTTTACAGCATGCCTGCTTGTAATAAACCAACTTAGTTTTGTGTTTGAAAAAAAATCTTTATTTCATCATCATTTTTGAAGTATATTTTTGCTGGTTGTTAATTTGTAAATAGATATTTATCTCCAACTTTGCAATTGTATTTGTGTCTACTTTTATTGTCTAACTTTTCTCTTTCATTATTTCCTATATTCTTCTGTCTTTACACATCTAGTCATTTTTGACCGATACAGACATTGTGTACAAAGAACCAAAGAGGCTCAAGAAGATTTTATTTTTCAACAGACAGTTTTTCCTTTCTTATGTTATATAGATGTGCTGAAAGACTGATGACTTAAATCCAACTCATATTGAACTTGGTTGCCTCTACTATCTGTCTTAGTAGAACTCAGTCTCCCTCTGATTTGTCCTAATTTTAGGCATGGTGCTTCCAGGTTTCTGACTGAGAGCATGGCAGAGCTTTGTCTCTTTATCCCTGTAAGATTGCAGGAGGTTTAATTCTGACATACAAAAGTATTCAGCTTAGCTTTTTAGCTTTCTAGTCTATGAAGCTTCAACATTTGCCAAAATGACGTAAAGGTGAGACAGGCCAATGTGCATGAGGCAGGCCGCTTTGCAGAGGGTTTGGTTTCCTAAGAACCACAATATTGCAACAGATTTTATGTCACTTTTTATATACCCAGATATGGCCTCAGAACTCAATTACTCAAAGTTTCATGGAGAAAAACATCTCTGCATTTGAGGCCCTTTAATTTCCATTTTGAAACTCCATACACACAACACCTAAGAGCTTTTCTGGTTGCATTTTTCTCCAGCAGAGAAATTCATTTCTGTACCTAGTTTAAGTAATACATTCACCAGAGCTCAGAACCACTAAGTGCTCCAGGAGGAAAATGTCAGGAGAGACTTAACTCATATTAAATGGTTTTCTCCTTCTACAATTTTAATAAATATGGTTCCCATTGTTTCTGCAAATTCACTTCACTTTTGAACATGTACTTTTTCCAGTTTATTTTAGTTGATATAGCAGAAACATTGACCAGCTGCACCTATTTGACATCCTTCAGAAGTGGATGTCCTCTCTTCCTTTATTGTATATTACTTAATTGCTGTAAATAATAATAGTCCAATAATATTATTTAAAATTGAAAAAAATATCAAAGAGTTGCTCTTCCATATACCCCCAATGATTTCACAGGGAACCTGAATCCTTTCCAACAGTAAAATTGAAAGTTTCATTCAAAAAATAAATAAGTATGAAAATACTCAATGACCCCAGGTTTGCACTTCCTTTAGAAAGATTGTGTATTTAGAGTAAAGGAAAGAACGGGACCATATTTGTCACAAACTAGTAAAGACCCAGAAATGGTTTGTCAGTTGTTCTGGAATCCTCTGTGTGAATATGTTATTTTACCATGAATATGAAAAGTATATTTTTAAGATTAGGGAAATAAAGAATTAATTGTTAACTTTACACATACTCTCTAAATGGTAAGCATAATAAGGTCCCAAATTAATTATGAAATGAAAAGAATCTAAGGAATACTTTTTAGTAATTTAATCAATGGCCTGAAAATGTATTCAATTCACATGAAAATATGTAGCAACTGCAAAGAAGTAGCATGAATTCTCCTACATGCACATACACATAGAAACTGCCTGATAACACTGTCTGTTAAAAACAAATTCCTAATGCTTCACCTGTTGGGCAATAAGTATTTTCACTTTGGTTAAATAATCAGAATCTTCATACTATTTTAAACTGTTAGCAGGATTACTGAAGTAGATATGGAAAACAAAATCATGAATAAACACATATCTAGAGAAAAGTGGCTATTCAGAAAATACATCCAAAGAGTAGTTAAATTGAAAGAAGATTATGTCTCATTTTAAGAAGAGTAATGGTTTTAAAAATATAAATGAATTCTTTAAATTATATGTTTTCACAATGATATTTGAAACAGCAAATGTTTACTGACATAGAATATATAGACAATTTGGCAAGATTACTTCTAACCACTTATAAAAATGAATATAAAGCAAATTGTGACTTGATGACTTAAAAACTATTTGGGAAACGTTTTGACTTTCATCTTCAACTAAATTTTTAACAAAGTTCAAAGACCAACATCAATCATTTTGGTTGACTATAAGGATATTTATGAGCAACTGGAACCAGTAAATTACTTATTACATATGATACATTTTGTAAATATCATCCAAACTTAATATGGAGGAGCTGTGTGGAAATGACTTTTTTTTAATAACTGAGACAGTGTTCTAAAAATCACTGCAATTTTAATAAGTTTATGTGCAGGTGCAAGAAAAGCTCTTTATTTTATTTATCAATGTAACATTGAATTTCCTTCTTTGAAGTTCCGTAGTTATAGTGGATTGAGGAAAAATTGTACATGCTAATTATTCTAAAAGCTGGGTCTGATTTCATTTAAGCATTAGAAAAATTCTAACAATCTGAGAAAAAAAATCATTTTATTCTTATCTTGCTTAGATTTTTATGCAATGGAAACATAAAGCTATGATAATTGAAACAGTAGATTCTATAACTTTTATAAAAGAAAGCTGTTTTTAAATTACAGGATATTTTGATAAATTTTATTTTTATGATGGGCCCTATTAAAGTAGCACAGAATCTGGAAAAAAAATCTTAATTTATAAGGTAGGTTAAAAGATTTCCAACAAAGTGCGTATTACACAGGTTCTTTTAAAATATAAAGATTTGCTCTAAATAACCACTATTTACTTTGAATATTTTCTGGAATTCTCACCAGAAAAATCACTATTTTGTGTAAGCTAATTTATTTGCTAACTAAAAGTTCTTAGCAAAAAAGGAAATGAATGCTTCCTGGGAGAATTAACACAATAATTTAATTGAATACAAATTTAAAGCAAATTTCACAGCTATTTATTAATTTATCAAATGCATTTTTCATCTATTATGTATATGGAATTTAGCTGGACACTGATGTGACAAAGTAGAATGAAACATAGTTTCTGTCTGAATTAACATCCAGTTAAAATGAGTGAGAGACAAATAAATAATTAATGAAAATTTCTGACTTAAAATTTCATCTTGCACCTCTAACAATGTCTCCCACTTTGCAAGGTTTGTAAAAACAGAAAAAAGATGAAACTGATAAAGACTTTGCCCAATTAATTAGCCAAACTTTTACCAGAACCTAAGAAAAATTTTATCTAAATATAATACAAGTAACTTGGATAGAAAAAACAACAACAACATTATTTGGGGCAAATACTATTCCCCACTTTAAACTACGCAAACTTATGCAAGTGAATGAAGACAGAAACAATCCCTGCCCTCCTTTAATTGACTGCTTCCTGGATCAGAATTGCAATATTTCTAAAAAAGTAAGAAAGGGCAACTATTTGTGTTTTTGTCTGGTGCCTAATTTTTAAAACAATTAGGGTGTTGTCATCAAAGGGAAGTAATGTGGATTAGACAATGTCAACAGATACCCACCCCATGAACATATTTTAATTATAATGAAAGGGAAAACCTTATTTTTATGTAGTGAATGATTTTACTTAAAGTACAAAAGTGAAATGACAAATAAATACTCAGAGTATAGCAAGATTGCTAAGACAAAGTTCAAAAATCCAAAAAATCGTAGTGGCAAAGTTAAACATTGGCTCTTGGAGACAGTGGCTGGGTTGGCCATATTTAGAAATGAATAAAATATAGACCAGCATAAAATCTAAATAACCTGAAAAACAGAAAAAAAAATATTCAAGAGACTTTGGAAGAATAATGAAATGAAAACGTGAGCAAGGTGGAGAGCATCATAAAAGAGATGAATTAAAGCATTGATGTGGCTGGACCTGGCATGGGAAATCCACAGTGGGAGCCGGATGAGAATTAGCCTGCAGAAGCTGGGGAAAGGTGGAAGTTTTGCTGTCAAACACAAGAACACTGATCATTCAGTTGATAAAATCTGTGAATTCCTGAATAGAACCATCCGACAGAACACTAAAGATAATTTATCCAGAATTTAGGGGAGAGAGGAATGTCAAACACGTGTAGAGGAGAGCTGATACTGGCCAAATGGATCCATCCAAGGAATAAAATGAAAGAAGAAAACAGCAGCAGCATAAGAAGTTGGCCTTTTGCAATGTTCACTGTTGGGGGATAAGAGGAACGTGCAATCGAAGTTGAGAGAAAATGAGAAAGATCGAGTTCGAAGAAAAAAAACACAGAAGAATGGATCACAGCTTTTGAGGCATTAAGATATAAAGCATTAAGTCAACTTTACTGATCCCAGGAGTTCCCTTAGAAATTCTTTAAAGACCACCATTTGAGGTCTTGATATTTCTTTTCCTTCAGCACGGGAAGTTTCTGTTTGAACACAAGGTGAAGGGCTTGGGCTGCATTAGTGGTATTGATATATGGAAGCAATAACCTTTTACCCTTAGTTGGCTGAGATGCTCACACCATGATAAACATAGAGGAACTGAAGGGGGAGAATATTCACATCTCCCCTGCTACTAATACTGAATGCGGCCTCATCAGAAAGGAAAAAGGATTTTGTTGTCAGTGCTTCAGAAAGGAAGGGGTGGAATAGGTGAAGCACAGGAGATTATTTAGGATGGTAAACTGTTCTGTATGATACTATAACATAAAGGAAGATATATAACACCCTGCATTTGTCAAAATGCTTTTAACTTTACAGGACAAAGATTGTGCCTTAATGTATGCAAAATTTTTTAAAAAAATCATCCATAAGTTCTTGGGAGTTTGTGTTATAGATGGATGAACCAACCCCACTGGAGGGTAGGGGAGAACAATGCTGACCTAAGTAACTTGGAAATGAGCAGATCCTGGAAGGCTAAGGCAAAATGAGCTAAACATAATCTTTATACTCTAGTTGATGAAGTTGTTTACCACAAAGGTATGGATTAACAATTCTGAAATCCTTAGTATGTATACTGGAATTTAATAATGAAATACATGGATGGTGGGTGGGGGAAATCAGTTTTCTCACTGCTGTAGTGGGAAGTTACAGACAAGCAATGGCTAGAATGATCCATGTGATATTGGAGACATCAGTGTGAACTTATGTTTAGCCTAATGCAAATGCAGACAGTTGCATTTAGAAATATTTATATCTATATATAAATATTATATAATATATATAATATATAATATATAAAAATAAATAAGCATATAAATATATTTTAATATATTTATATATAAATTATATATAAATATCATATATTTATATATAAATTATATATAAATATTATATATATTTATATTATATTTATATATGGTTAGTATAATAGCATGCATTTTCTTGCTCTGTCAGCTGAAAACCTGGAAATAATGATAACCCAGTAGCAATCAGCATCTTGGTTTCTAATACCAATCTCCATAAAGGCATCCAGGGCTCCTTGTAGGAATAGATAATTCTAGGACTGGGGCAGGAAATATACAAGACAAGCCAAAATAATTTTTAGTCCCAGAAGGTAAGGAAGTGTTCAAAAACTAAGATAAAGCTGAATGAATGAATGAATGAATGATTGGGGGGAGTATAGACAAATCACCCCTGTAGAAGGATTAACTAACATCAATATGGATGTGTAAAAATATAATTGTATAATTAATTATTTTAAATATATTGAATTTAATTAACCCGTGAGATTTGAATATCTTTTCCCAAGTAACTGGGTTTTCATCAATAAATACTTCCAAATCATACCTAACATTTACAACATTAGTTCATAATTTTCTAGCTTCTTTAATCAGGATTTTTGGTTGCATGTGACAGAAATCCAAATTAATATGGCTTACTATGGCCCAGGGTAGATTCAACTCAGGCATTGTAATACATAGGTGCTTTCATGATGTTCGGAGTCTATCTTTCCACCTTTTAGCTTTGTCTTCCTCCGTCTAGTTCTGTTTTTATGCGCGTTTCACCTGGGAGCAAAATGGCCACAAGAAATGTGGTCCTTTCATTCCACCAGCCTAGCAAGCCAGAGTGTATTAGTTACCCATGGCTACTATAAAAAATTACCACAAACTCGGAGACTTAAAACAATAAAAATTTACTCTCTTACAATTCTGTAGGCTGGAAGTCTGATATCAAGGTGTTGGCAGAATTGGTTCCTTTTGGAGGCTTTGAGGGAGAATCTGTCCCAAGCTTTTCTCCTCACTTCTGGCAGCTGCTGGCTATCAGCATGCTCTGGCTCGTAGCTGCATCACATTGATCTCTGCCTCGGACTCCACAGTCTTCTCCGTATCTCTGTGTCTCAAATTTCCCTTTCCTTTGTCTTATAAGGACATCAATCATCAGATTTATGGTCTATCTTAAATGTAGAATGGTCTCATCTCCATATTCTCAGCTTCATTACATCTACAAAGACCTTATTTCCAAATAAGACCACATTCACAGGTGCCAGAGTTTAGGAATTGGACATATCTTTTAGAGGGACACTGTTTAACCTATAGACACAATGAGATAGGAGTGCCACTTTATACCAATGATTCCAAAAATGTGAGTGGGGTGACTATCATTTGTTGTCTAACCTATTTGGATCAAATACCCACTCATGAATCAATAATGTTTGCCAGGGAAAAAATATCTGTTGCACGGGCCTGGGACTCTTCCCCACCCAGAGTGCAGGATTTGCCTTTTCCATACCATGTGCATTGAGAACAGAGGGGTCATTCAACAAAGGAGAACTGTATGTTGTTACCACCATAAGAAATGCTTAATGGCTAAATCACAGATAACCGCTATACTATCCATATGTCCAAATGATCAGTATTTACTGGATAAATGGATTGTTGCAAATTATAATGAAGTCAGGAAAACACAATTGTCTTATGGAACAATTAGATACAACAATATAGAAAGAATTTTATTTGCTCCCACGTTTGCAATGATGTGTCCTTATGCTCTGGTGCTTTAAAAATGATTTAATTGCTTTCTATAATAATACCTTAGTTAGAAAGTAATATTGGATCCTATTCCTGTGACAATATAACATGAGCATGCTAATAATTAAAAACTTCAATTAGTTCCAAAATTATCAGAATTAAAGGTACAATTCACTTATTTATAGCTGATACTATTACATTTTCAAATATATTTTGAAAGCAATGTGTCATATTTGTATTCTGAAAACATAATTGAGACTACATCATTAGACAATCAAAAAACTGAATGTGCTAAAAAACATTCAAATGTTTTTTCACTAGTTGTATTTTTTAAAAAGATGAACCATTAAATTCCCCCAAGAAAACCATCAACAGAAGACCATAGACTTACACTTGTATGTTTTATGCATGATTTACATGCTACTTAGCAACACACAGGAGTCTGTCATCTCTAAATCAATCAGTAAATTAATGAAATTACACTACACAATGGAAATGTCATCCATATCCAACATGTTTTACATACCCTTTGGGGAAGCATTTTCTCTACTCTGTGTTCTCAGCCCTTTCTAATACTAATATTATTCTAAGCAATATAGAGGGGAAAGACATTATTAGCAGTTTAATCAAATCTCCACTATCAATATTTAGTTGCTTGGAGGCATGGTTGTCACAAAGGCTATAGAAAGTCCTGAAGATGGTGGTCATCAGGATTCCAAGATGATTTCCAAAGTTCCCCGTCCTTGGGTATACATACCCTGTATATCCCCTTCCTTGATGTCGGTAGGACCTGGGACTATGCTGGGCTGTCACACTTGTGATTAGGTTACCTTATGAGGCAAAGATGATGGGATTTGTCGGATGTAATGAAGGTGCAAAATTAGTTGATTTGAGTTAATCCAAAGGGAGATTTTCCTGGGTGGTTCTGATTTAAGCAGGTGGCAATATAAGATAGACAGAGTCCTTCCTAAAGAGATTAGGATTGAAAGCAGCACAGGCTCTCTGATGCTGGCCTTAAAAAAACAAGCTGACACGAATGCTACAGTCACAACAAAATGAGTCTTGTCAACAATAGTAGGAAACGTGGAAGTGAATTATTTTCTAGTCAACCTTGTATATGGCAGAGCAGTCCAGGTGATGCCTGATTTCAGCCATTTGAGCAGAGGACCCAGCTAAGCTGTATCTACACTCCTGACACATAGAAACAGAAATAACAAACATCACTTGCTTTAAGCAGTCAAATCTGTAGTAAATTTTTATGCAGCAATAGAAAACAAATTCAAAAATAAAATAATAATTTTACATATAGCATTTTCTGTCTAAATTACATTTTCTAGAGGTGCTTTATCCAAAGAATATGTATTTGTGCATTAAGTTCAGAGGGGAATGTTTTGATAATAAGTAGCATTCCAGTAGAGTAAATGCCATTTTCACAAGGAGGGCAGGTTAGAGCCCTTGTAGCCACCGTGATACAAGAGAAAATGGAAGCGAGAACTTTCAGGGGCTGTAAACGATCTTAACCTTGGGAGCATGTCAGGCACAGTAACCCTGGGAGCATCTCAGGCACAGTAACCTTGGGAGCATCTCAGGCACAGTAACCTATGACAAAGGGGTGGATGGTCCTGGTCTTGAAAATGACTGTCCAAGCAAGAACACAGTTTTTACCTAGATTTTATATTTGGGATTTAATCAGATACCATTGATTAAAAAAATTATGAGGGAAAAAAAGAAAAAGAAAAAAAATTATGAGGGAAGGAACGAATGCATCCCTGCCACACTGCCACATGCATCTGACCTGCTATAATAACCCGGTCTGGTTAATCAAGCTCCCCCTGCTGAACTGGTGACCATTTTGCTGTTGATAGAAGGAAGTTCAGTCTTGCAGAAATATTGATGTCTTTAATTTGTAGGCTGTTCATGGTTGTCCAAGAGAACAGTGAGCTTCAGCCCAGTCTCGAAAGAACAACAGTGACTTGGCAGGTAGGTAGAGAATAGAAATAAAAGGAAATCAGGAAGAGATCCTATTAGTATGGTTATCAGGAGTATTTTTCCTTAAACATGACCTTTGTAATCAGATTATGATTTGTCATTAGGATTATAATTTGGGAGTTAAGGGATAATCAGGAAAAATTACAAGATATCAGGATAGCCAGAATAGTACAGAAACTGCAGATAGACTAAGTGGTTAAAAAAAAAACTAGAATTCAGGCACTTGGGAAAAATCTAGAACTATAAATAGAAATGCAAATAGAAGCAGAAATAAGTACAAGCATGGGTATGTATATGGATATATAGAGAGATATATGTTAATCTGCCTATTGCTTACTCTGTTTTTGTTTAATAAAATTATGATTTTATTGTTTTATAATATATCTATTTGAATTTCTTTGGGGTATAGTAAAATTCCTCAATCTGAACAGATGTGGGGAATCTCTGGCATATATTAAAATTATTTTCAACACTCTTAATTATCCTCATGGCTAATCCTCAATTACAAGCCCCCAAAATAAAACCTACATATGAGAAGTCCCTAAAATTCAGTCACCGCACAAAAGCATTCCTCTGTTTTATACTTTCTTTTCTGTTATGTGTCTCTCCCCTGCCCGATCCTAACCCTTCCCATGAGTTCTGCTTTCCATCCTCTTTGCCTTTTTTAGGTACCCAGGGACCACTTCCACCCCTTTTCTCTTGGAACTGGGGCTTTTCTTTTCCTCATAAACCTTTCTCATCCGCAATTTAATAGGATCATATTTCTGTCAAGTGCCAAAAAATGCTCACTTGCACCTATGGTATTCGCAGCTACTACTTTCTCTTCTTCCCTCCGTCCACAGACAAAACGTCCCTGCGTTTACTGCACTGGTGGTTTCCTGCCTTCTCATTCCTAGTTCAGTCTTGCAGAAATATTGATGTCTTTAATTTGCATGACGATCAGAGTTCTGTCTGGCATCACGCCACCAGCTTATTCAAAAGTACCAATGAGCAGGTTGTCACTCCCTCCTGTTTTGATTCTGACATCAACCCATCTAGTTTTTCTCCTTTTCAGCATTTTCTGTTGACTCTTTCTCCTATTTTTACTCATTTAATATCTATGTGACTCAGGGTTACGTTAGGGCCAGGTGGTTCTTTGTTCTGTCTTTATCCGAAGGAAAAATGGGCCAAGAACAATGCCAGCAGGACCCTTTTCAAGCCCCCTCTCCCACAGGGTGTGATATCAAGATACCCTTCCTATCTGGCTCTTTAGTGATCTCTGACTAATAGAAACACAAATATTACTATGTAATTTTTAATAAGTAGTCCGTGACAATATCATCATTTGAATACTCAAAGATATCTTTCTTATTTCCAAATTCTTAGCTATTTTTCTTTGTTTTATAAGGAATAGAAAAACTTATTTTTAAATTTTTATTCATCAAAATATTGTGTTTAAGAGAGTATTTTCTTTTATCCCTAAAATAAGCAACAATTTTTGTACTCTTAAGCATTTAATTATTTTTTTAACTCATCTATAATAATGCCTCAATTTAAAAAGAATAAATAGTGTATTTCCTCAGAAAAATATTCTGTAATGGCTCAGACTTACAGAGTCTTTTGTATTTACACTCTGGATAAGCAAATGTATAAACAAGAACAATTGATCTTTAGACTCTTCTTATTTGCCTTTTCTCAGGGCTGTTATTTTCCCTGGTTCCTGATCCATTGCCACTTTACCCCACTGTAATGACTCCAAGCACACTTTTCTCCTCCGACTAAACAACTTACCTTTTCAGAGGATATTTCCCTCATGGCCTAGAAAGTAATTGCTTTCTTAATCTCTGTCAATCTCATAAAGATAAAATGTTACTGTTTGAATAATTCATTCACTTAAGATTATTTACAATTTTTAAAAGTATTGCAGAAAATGTCTCTTTACCCAAAGGAGAGGATCCTTACCAGCAAACACTATAGAGCCTGTACTGACAGGCTTGTTTGTAGGCTTGGAAAAGAGGCACTTCAAACCACATCTTTGGGCTAAAGTCTACTAAGGTCTAATCCATGAAATAGTAGCCTTTCATATACCTAAAGAGGGCTTCCCCATTCACTAGAGATTTGCTTTTTCAAATTTCAAAATGTTTCGTCTTGTACTTTTCATTATTGAATTTCATTCTATTTCTTTGGGACTCTTTTACTGCATTTTTACTCAATTTGAAAACCATTCACTCATTTGTTCATTTTCCAGGCTGAAAAACCCACTCCCTCAGCTTTACTACAGTAGTTTTATTTCCAATCACATAATCATTTTCAATGCTTTTCGGAAATGTCTCTAAATTGCACATTTTTTATAGCAATGAATCATTGACATGGACACGTGCTTCAGTAATGAAAAGATGATATCACATATAAGGAATTTAGCATATTAAATTGCTATTTGTATGTTGATTACTAAAAAATGCATATCTCCAGTGGAGACCTCTTGCTTCAACTCAATATTCATTTATCCATCTGCCTATTCACCATCTGTTTATGTATTTAATAGGCATCTCAAACTTACTCTGTCCAAACCAAAAATCCTCCCTGCCACACCCTTTGCTGCATCTCCACAGCCAATGAATCTTTTTCTCACAGACTTCCCCTTACCAGTAAAAGAATACTCCATACTCATCATTGCTCAGACCAAAAATATGTCCACCTTGCTCTTTCCTTTGCTATTTCTCTGACATCTCACAATGACTCAGAAAATTCTGTCATTTTTACCTGCAAAATATATCCACACTCTGTTTCTTACTACAGTTTCTCCTATTGTTCTGTCCAAGTCAACATCATCTACCCAGATTATTACATAGCTTCCTAATTGCTCCCTTGCACCCATTATTACCAAATTTCCATCTCTTCCCACACAGTAGCACTTTTAAAACACTCCTTTGCCCAAAATCTCCCGATGACTTCTCTCTAAAATAGCCACTTTACTATCCTTCCCTATTCATTCTATAATCTGTGTCAGTTGGAGATCTTTTATCTATTCTTGATTTGTCTCCTCCTTATAAGACTCATTCTCCTGTTTTTTTGCATGCCTCATAATTTTTTTTCCATTTTAAACATTGTGACTTTTACTTGGTTGGGTGTTATATATTTTTTTCTTTTTCAATTCCTCTAACTCAATGGGGCTTTGTTCTAGGGCGTGATTAAGTTTCTTGGAAAAAGCGTGATCATTTTGAGACGTGTTTTAGACTTTGTTGAGTGGATTCAGGACAGCCTTTCGTCTAGGGATAGTTTCCTTACACCTGAGAGAATTCCTTTCTTCCCCCTGAAGTACTTTACTCTATTCCCTATACATTAGGGTGTTTATATTCAAGACCCATGTACATAAATTATTCTCAACGTCTCGTAAGCTTTTGAAATTGTTCTTCCTGCATTTCCCATGGTTATTTTCCTGGCCTTCCTCATTTCCTCACTGACATGTTGAAATACTCCGCCACAGGCTCTGCAGGCATCCTGGGCTTTCACTCTCTGAAGCTCCCACCTTTAGAGTTTTCTATGCAGTGAATTCCAGACTCCTTGCTCTCCCTGAACTCTGAACTCTGCCGTATCAACTTAGAGTCTGAGCTGTGTTTGAGTCACCCCTCCTCTTAATTCCGTGTCCTGAAAACTCTTTTCAAAAAGTAAGAAGGGATAATTGGGGACTCACTTCATTTGGTTACTTTCTTTAAGGAATCACTGTCCTGTGCTGCTTGTTATGCAATCTGAAAACTATCGCTACAAAATTTTTTTCCAGTTTTTTAAAATTGTTTAGGGCAGAGAGTAAATTGGTTTCTTGTTGCCTTATTTAGGTTGAAACTGGAAGTCTAAAGATGCTTCTTGTGGAGCAAATCTTTTACAATTTTCTTTTTATTTCCAGATAGATTTTGTGGCAATAAATTCAGCATATAAACAAGATGTTCTAGAATTTATCTTGATGCCCCAAATCAGTAATATTATCTGATTTTAGCACACTTTAGCATAACAACAATTAGCAAACTTTACCTTTCTTTTGCTTATATTCACAAGATCATATATGTGTATACATATATACTATAAATGTTTATATATTATGTATAGTATATCATATATATATTTTTATATTTTAATAAATATATATTTCTTTTTTGTTAATTTTATTTGTGTATTAATAATACTTTATTTGTTAATTTGTTTACACATATATATATATTTTTTTTTCCTGTGGTTGTCCTTAGAGAAATGACCTGGAGGGAGTTGCCTTAAGCCTCAGACCATAGTGCCATGACTCTTTGGTTAGATAGTGCATCATCTACTCCTGCTATTCATGTTAACGTTCCTCACATGTTGTCACATCCTTGGTTCAAGCCATATTTCACTGGGTCACTTTAACTGTTGTGTATTAAATGACTGGCTGTCCCAAGAGCTGCCAGTCTCATTGAAAGGCTGGTGAATTTGGAATTCTCTCTGGTTCTCCTGTGTTCCTGTTTCCTTGCTTGGTCCCTTTTCCTATCTACATGAGGTATAGAAGAGCTTGGTGCAGTCCAAAAATGACTTCTTATTTTCCTATGCTGACTGTGGATCTAGAATTAATCATAACATTTCATGAGCTTTTAAAGAGTTGGAGGAACAGGGAGTTTGGGAGGAAAAATACATATTCTTAAATTGAGATGTATAAAACTAGTTCTTGATGTTTTCTCCTTTGTTCAAGCAGAAACAAATTGGTTAATCAGATATATTCAGTGCTTGCTTTCTGGAATGCAGTTTGTTGATGCAGACATATTGTGCAAAACACTTAGCAGAATAATAGACCTGTGATCAGTAATTTAAAAGCTAAAGATTTAAGGTCCCATTTCGGTAGGGTTTTGCCATACCTGTCACCAAGACATTACTTTTTCTTTCTGTCTTACCTTTTAATATAGCTAATAAAATTGAAACCTTTTTAAGGTTCATACCTTTTTGCCATGTCTCCGATATTTCTTTTATATATTGAACAGGAGAGGAATGAATACAGAATATTCTGTCCTTGAGGTTATTTAGAATTGAACTTTTGACTTTTTCCCAGCATGAGTCTGTGAATCTTGTTCAACAAAAAGGCTCCAACCCTTAAAGCAATGAAGCCTCAGAAGCAAACCCCACTCAGCGCACGCTCGCCCTGCAGCCCTCAGCTGCTGCCAGCTTCTTCAAGATCTCATATAATTATTCAGGGCCATTGACTCACCTTTTCCAAGTGCTGATTCTGCCTCTGCTCTCATATTTCTGATATTGTATTTTTGATGAAGCCACCAAGGTGAATGAGAGCTCACAGAATGTGGACACCTACCAGAGTTCCTTAGGAATCCAGCTTTTCTAATCCAGCTCACTATAACTTACAAAGAGTACATTGCAATGAGGGGATAGAGAATATACCTGTATATATCTGTGTTTTATATTTCTTCACGTTGCTGGCTGAAAGCAACCATAAATGTCATATATTTTTGGTGGCACTGCACTAAAAGAAAAATTACATTCTCATATATGCCATCTTCTCTTTGTTTCTAATGTATTTCCTACTTAGTAATTGTATCCCACTATCAATTAGAAAACAGTCATTTAATTAATACAAGTACAGTTAACACCACAAGCTAGTTATCAAATAGAGTTTATATATATATATATGCACGTACTTGTTTATGAATCCCTGAAAATTTCTCACAGCTCTCTCAGGAGTAATGTGTAATGTGTTCTAAATAGAACTGATAATATCTAAAAATATTCCTCCACAAAGTTTTCACTTTTCTCACCTTTCTTTTGCATTTCAGGTAATGATACTACTGTTCTTTTTATTAATCAAGACACCAGTCAACATCAGTTTTTCTGTCTCCCTAATTCTTCCCCCATATTAAATATATCATTAAGTACCATATATATATGTGTGTATATTTTTTTTGCAACATATATGTAAATATGGCATTTTTAAAATTTTTTTATTTTTTAAAAACATGTTTATTTTAATCATTAGGGTACAGCATATTTTTGCTCTCACTTTATTTTTTTCTTTTTCTTTTTCTTTTTTTCCTTTATTTCAGAATATTATGGGGGTACAACACTTCGGTTACCAATATTGCCCATGCACCGCCCAAGTCAGAGCTACAATCATGGACACCCCCCAAACAGTGCGCCCTGCACCCATTAGGTGTGAGTTTTCCCATCCCCCCCACCCTCTCCCACCTGCCCTCCCCCTGATGAATATTATTTCCATGTGTGACACAAGTGTTGATCAGTTAGTGCCAATTAACAGTCACACTCTCATGGAGGCTTCCTTCACCTCTCGTTCTGGTTAGGAAACAGCCTCCCAAATGGCTGCCTCGCCACGCCATGCCACTGTTAGCGTCATAGTTAGATACGATTGCATGAAATAGGGCAGAATATGGTATTTCCAAACAGATGTTTCCTTCTCTCACGTGATGAAGTCTCGAGGCTGGCGTTCAGCACTGTGTGAAAGTGCTACAGAGTCAACGAGGACCCCGTTTCTTAGCTTCCCACCACTCCCAAGACTTTAATTCTTCTTGTCCAAGAGGGCCGCTCCTGCCATTTCCACAGTTTTTTTGTCTATTCCACATGAAGCTACATGGGTCCCAGAAGTCACCCTCTCCATCTTAAATGAAATGGTAATGTTCACAGACAGCAGTCCCTAAAACAAACTGTCAGGAACCCAGTGCCACAGTGGTGACATCATCCTTTCCAGCTGGCAAGTGATTAGTCCAAAGTTAAGGTTAATTAAAAAAAAGAGAGAGAGTAAAAAAATGTATAAATCTCCTCCATCAATCTTTTCAATAACTTTACCTTGCATTTAAAATAAAAATTAAATATGTTTTCATAGCTTAAAAGTATTCCCAATATAAGTTCTTTATGTATCTTTCCAATGCCATTTTTTTGTCACGCACTTCTGTCTCTTCTCACAACAGATATGCTGGTCTTTGCAAATGCTTTTCCCAATGCCAAAAATTCTTCCACCTCCTCGCTTTACTTTTAACAGAACTTGCCTGAGTTTAAATCTAGTTAAATGTACAAATACAGATAAATGATAATTGCAATAAAAATTCACTTAAGTTGGCAGATGGAGAAGGGGGGTGGGTAGCTTAGCAAGAGTGATATTTAACATGTTCATGGCAAAGGCGCCAGTCCTTGGGAGAAGAAGCACCAATCAAGCCCAGTGCACAATGGCTGAAACAACCGTAAAGGCCAATTCATTGCAGTGCGTAACAGTCCTGAATATCAGTTTGCTTTTATGTGTGCGTCCTATTATAAAGTCAATAGACATTATTTCAAATCCAAGTTTTTAAAGTATTCCTTCAGATGCTAAGTGTGCTTCCTAAAATTACTTTCTTATGTCTAAGAAAATTCAAATGTGTGAAAGGGCCATTTGTTAACATTAATGAGGTAAGCAGGTGTGAATTAAGAACAGTAACAAAACAAATATGCAGGTCAAAGGAAACTTACCATCAGCTTAATTGTTAATAATTCCTTAGGGCAAATAATAAGAATATTGTAGAATCAGTGTTTTCCACATATTAAAAAAAGCCAACTGTGAAGCCTAAGTCTATTGTTGATCTTGGAATATGTAAGCTCTGTGTTATCAGAGGTTGAGATTCTTTTAAGAGAAGGCAGAAATCTGGCTATTTAGGTGAAATTTTCTTCTTTTAAAAAAACACATTGACTAGCAAAGAAAACAAGTGTGTGGGCTGCTAGATTGCAAGCTGATTTGGAAGAATCTTTTAAGAACTACTTTTAAAAAGAATACTTATTGAAAACTATGTAATTACAGTCAGTATTGCCTTAATTTCTGTTTTTATTATCTTTTCACATCTTTAAAATAAAAATTGTGTTATAATTATCATATATAACATAATTCAAATTCTGTATGGCTATCTACATATCTGAGCATCAATCTACATATCCTTCTATTTATTATTATATCTTCTATCTGTATATTTGAGTCTATAAATGTCTGGCATAATGTTCATCAAATGTAAATTTTGCATCTGAATGGAGGGATGCTGAGTGAAGTTTTTAAAATATATTCTTTTTATACCTCCATGTAGAGTACATTATATTTTTAGATAAGCATGAATCATGATAATTAAGACATTAATATAATTATTTGTTTAAAAAATCCAATAAGAGTATATTTGCTTTGAGAATTAGAATTGATAATAGATTTGCTCAGAATATCACATTTTACAAATCAATAAATTAGTTAAATTAGTAAAATCAAAAATGTTATTTAAAATTATTAGAATAAGTTAGTTAAAATTTGTAAGATTTTTCTTCCATTATTGTATTGTGGAACTAAATTTATCTTATTCTGCTTTAGGGAGAGTTGTATTTAAGAGCTATTACCTGTATTTTTGTTTTGGAAATAATTAAGCAGATGTGAACTATGGTTTGCTACAAAACCAAAATAATGGCTACAAACAATCACCACTATAACAATAAAAATCATAAAATAAAAATGCCAGAAAAAACCCAAAAATATCTAATACATATTTGCATGAGACATGGCAACTAACTCAATGACAACACTAGGTTTGGAATTGACAAAAATTACTCCAAAAACACAATAGTTCCCATCAGTTAATTTAGTTTCAAAACATATAAAGCAAAGAACACAAAACACAACCAGAAGCAGTTATACCAGGAGGTTTTGTGACCTCTCAGGCAAAGCTTCTAAGTCCCTTTACTGCACGGGGCACACTCCATTGCAAGAGACGGGGTTGAAATGCAGCACACCACTTCAACTCAGGGAAGCTACTACCTTCATTTCACCATATTTAGAACACATGCCAAGTGCATCCCTCCAGGAGCAGCTACAACTCATCTGGGATGGATTCCACCATAAAAATCTGGTAATCAGAAAATCTGCATGGAACTTGCACACAGATATATAGATAGCCATACAGAATTTGAACTATGTTACATGTACTTGTAATACAATTTTAATTTTAAATTAAACATTCATTTAATATTCCACATTCATTGAAATCACTGTTTTTCAGAAAAAAATAAAGTGCTGCAAGAAATAAATGGGAATTATTTGTCAAAGTATCCCTGGCTCTGGCTTAAGGGTTTATATAAATTAGAATTATTTAATGGTGGTTTTTTAAAGAAGGAAAGACAAACCCCAGAAGACTGAAATGAAGAACAGTAAATCCACCAGCTGGCTCAGGGCAGCTTGGGCATAGTGAGGCAGATATTCACCATGATAGACGAAAGCAGGTTCTTACTAGCAGTGCAGAGGCAGGAGAGGACAGCTTGGGCCAGCAAGAAAAAGATGACTTGAACTGGGATCCACTGTTCTCCAGTGAAGAGCCTTAAAATCTCCACCCCCTGCTCCAAAGAAGCCAAATTATCCATCTCCATGCCAGGTTCGGGATGTGCACACACTATTAAGAGTGATTGGGATTTGAATTCTTGCTCCACTGCTCAAGGTCTGTGGGACCTTGGGAAAAAAAAATTTTCAGAATATTACAGGGGTACAAATGCTTTGGTTACATAAATTGCCTTTGTACCACCAGAGTCAGCTACAAGGGTGCCCATCCCCCAGGCAGTGTGCGCCACACTTGTTAGGTGTGAATTTACCCATCCCCTCCTTCCCCCTCCCACCCGCCTGACACCCGATGAACGATGAACGTTACTTTCATGTGTGCACAGCAGTGTTGGTCGATTAGTATCAATTTAATAGTGAGTGCATGTGGCGTTTGTTTTTCCATTCTTGTGATACTTCACTTGGAAGAATGAGCTCCAGCTCCATCCAGGATAATACAAGAGGTAATTCACCATTTTTTTTTTATGGCTGAGTAGTACTCCATGGTATACATATACCACATTTCATTAACCACTCACTTATTGATGGGCACTTGGGTTGTTTCCACATCTTTGCAATTGTGAATTGTGCTGCTATAAACATTGAAGTGCAGGTGTCTTTTTTATAGAATGTCTTTTTTTCCTTTGGGTAAATGCCTAGTAATGGGATTGCTGGATCAAAGGGTAGTTCTACTTTTAGTTCTTTGAGTATCTCCATACTATGTTCCATAGAGGTTTCAATATCTACAAATGTAAAATGAGGATTATGGCTCCTCTCCAATATTTCCCTGTGATGATTAAACAAGATAATAGGTCTCATGCCTGGCAAGAATTGATGTAGGCGTTACATATTATTTTAATGAAAATACTGTAATACCACATCAATACATCGTAAATTTTGTATATACATCTTAAAAAATTATTATTAATGAAATTTTCAACATTCCATATATATAAAGACAATTTTATGATGTTGTGATATAAATTAAGGCATCAGAAATTTACAAAGTAATAGGAGATCATATGGCATTCATGATTTAATTCATGTTTCTTCTCTTTGCCTGACCATAACAAACGTAAGTGGAAAAGATAGCTTCTAAATATTTCAAAATAAAATCATTTTTGAAATGACATGTTCTGGTTTTGATAATTTCATCTGCCATAATATATATATGGATTTCTCTGACAATTTATCTCAAGAGCACTTTCGAAGGATGTATTAGATTTAATAGTATATGTCATCATTTTTTTTCTTTTTTTTGCTTTTAAAAGGCTTTTAACAACATGAGTCTGTTGCTTGGAAAATTAGGACAGAAGACTGTTAATTTAAATTTCAATGTGTCTTCACAGGATATTAAGAAAGAAGTGAGGGACACCACAAAAAGGATGGTGGAAGTGGGGAAAGAGAAAAACAGGATAAAGAGAAGAAGTAGAAAGGTAAAGGGGAGAGGAGAAGGAGAGAACAGAGGGGGATACACAGACAGAAGAGGACGAGGAGGAGGTGGAGGAAGTGATGTGGTTTTGGAGTAAAATGATCAGGGACTTTGGAGTAAGATACATTTTTGGATCAAATCAGAAATTACCATTTACCAGCTATTTGGCCTTGAAGAATTTTTATCTATAAAGGTGGAAAGAATAATAAACAACACTGAAGGTGCTGTGAAAATAAATGTGATGTCATTTATGATAGGTTTGATTGTATTAAAAGGTACTAAATAGCTGCTAAAAAAAAAGGTAGTATATTTTAGGGAGTTTTAAATTTGTATTTATTAGTTATTATTAGTAGTATATGAGTGAAAATAGACTCTACTCTCTGCAGACATTTAATTCAGTGTGGGAGGGTGCTGAAACCACTGGAAATAACATAATAATAAATATTTATGTGTCATATATTAACCCATTTCCATATTAACTATGATGTATTAAGTTGGTTTAAAAATTCAGTCTTTTCTTTTAGCTGAAACAGCAATTTTAAAACAAAACACCAGAAACATGATAGTTAGAAATGCTATACTAATTTTGATATCAAAAAATTACTTAGGTTAATATCTTATTCTAAAATAGTAACAAACAGTTCTCCGAATCTATTTCCATTCCATAAATGCATATTAATTACCTACTATATAGCAAACATTGTGCTAAATTCCTATAGTTACTGGTAATTGCTGTGTGATTTCACTGTGCAAAAGTTATAAACCATGTTACTATATTGTCTTTCCTGGAGGCATGTAAGACTGAAGTGAATTTGCCCTTTTATTCGGTAGCCTAGCTTCCCAGTACACAACTGCAACTGAAGTTTGGAACTCCCTTCCAGCAAAATGTGAATTTTACTGATTTACATTTCCACACATTTGTGGGTGGTCCAGTCTCTTTGGTCTGTTGGACTACCTCTTCAGTTCCTAAATTGTGCAGTCAAGCTCTTTTATTTGCTTAAGCAGTCTATTTTCCCATCTCTTTATCCCTTCTGTCTAGTCTCTATAAGCACTGTTAATTATTTCTTATTATCAACTGACGGTATGCATTTAATTACCTTGATCAATAGCCACCACTTTTTTTTCTTTCTTTTCTGGGCACCTGCTACACTTCCACCTTACACACAAGCACAGGAACCAAATAACTCTTCTTTTAAGGACGGTCTTGATTAAGGGCATGATCGCACACACACACACACACACACACACAGAAGGGCAGGTTGGACAAACACAATACAACACACGTTACGTTAACCAACTGTTCATCAACAGTCAAATGCCCTAACCCTAAGCTACACCCCCACGACCACAACTATTCATCTGGGTTTGAAAGAAAACAGTATACAGTTGTCCCTCGGTATCCGAGGGGGATTGGTTCCAGTACCTACCTCAGACACCAAACAGCACATGCTCAAGTCTCCTATATAAAATGGTGCAGGCTTTGTGTATAACTGACACACATCCTCCCATATATTTTATTTTATTTATTTATTTTTTTAATTTCAGAATATTACATGGGTACAAATGTTTTGGTTACATGGATTGCTTTTGTAGTGCTTCAGTCAAAGTTATAAGTGTGCCCTTTACCCAGATAGTATACACTGTACCCATTAGGTACGATTTCACCCATCACCTTCTCCTCCCTCCCACCTGCTTGATTTCTGTTGAGTTTTACTTCTGTGTACATGAGTCCTGAACAGTTAGTTCCAATTTAATAGTGAATACATGTGGTGTTTGTATTTCCATTCTTGTGATACTTCACTTAGGAGAATGGTCTCCAGTTCCATCCAGATTGTTGCAAAAGGTATTAACTCATTTTTTATGGCTGAGTAGTACTCCATGGTGTACATAGACCATATTTTATTGATCCACTTATGAATTGATGGACACTTGGATTGATTCCACATCTTAGTGATTGGGAATTGTGCTTCAATAAACATTCTAGTGCAAGTGTCTTTTTGATAAAATGACTTTTTTTCCTTTGGGTAAATATCTAGTAATGGGATTGCTGGATCAAATGGTAGGTCTACTTTTAGTTCTTTGAGGACTCCCCATACTATTTTCTGTAGAGGTTGTACTAGTTTGCAGTCCCACCAACGGTGTAGGTGTTCCTTTCTCTCCACATCCATGCCAGCAGCTATTATTTTGGGACTTTTTGATAAAAGCCATTTTCACTGGGGTTAGGTGATATCTCATTGTGGTTTTGATTTGCATTTCTCTGATGATTAGTGACCTTGAGCATTTTTCATATGTTTATTGGCCATTAGTCTGTCTTCTTTTGAAAAGCTTCTGTTCATGTCTTTTGCCCACTTTTTAATGGGGTTTGATTTTTTCTTGTTGATTTGCTTGATTTCTTTTTATATTCTCGTTATTAGCCATTTATCAGATGTATAGCATGCAAATATTTTCTCCTATTCTGTAGGTTGTCTATTTGCTCTATTGATTGTTTCCTTGGCTGTAAAGAAGCTTTTTAATTTAATCAAGTCCCATTTGTTTATTTTTGTCATTGCTGTGATTGCCCTTGGGGTCTTCTTCATAAATTCTTTGCCTAGGCAGATATCTAGAATATTTTTTCCAACATTTTCTTCTAGGATTCTTATGGTTTCATGTCTTAGATTTAAGTCTGTAAGCCATCTGGAATTAATTTTAGCAAGTGGTGAGAGATATGGATGCTGTGTTCAATCTTCTACATGTGGCTATCCAATTTTTCCAGCACCATTTATTGAATAGGGATTCTTTTCCTCAGTGTATATTGCTGTCTACTTTGTCAAAGATCAGATGGCAATATATATTTTAAATTATATCTAAAATACTTATAGTACCTAATATAATGTAAATAGTTGTTACACTGTATTGGCTTTTATTTATATTTGTATTGGTGTATTGTTATTTTTTATCATTTCTTGGATATTTTCAACCCAAGTTGATTGAATTTGTGGGTGCAGGGGGTTAATAGAGGAGTAAAATTTTTCTAGGACATAATAAAAACTCCTACAGAGTTATTTAGAAGGAGGATATATTCTCATGTCTTGAACAATTTTGATGAATTCTTAATTGCAAGATAACCCAGATAGTCTCTTAAATACTTCCCTGAGCATCATGATTTCATAAAATTTCACCTAGTTGATACATGAGAAATAATATTATGTAGCAATACAGATTATGATCTCGATATTTCACAAATCTTTAATTACCCTTGTTAGAAAATATATATTTATTTAAATTACTTCAAAGGTATGTTTTTTAAACTATTACATGCTTTAATAAAATAAAGTACTTAGCATTTAGACTGCTTCTTTTCTGCACTAAATGATGAGTTTTCCAAAGAAATTAGGAGACTTACCTTAAAAAAAGGACTATATACACATTGTATCTTGTTTTCCTATCACTTAAATTACTGAGGAGACTATCTAATAAATAAATGCATTGGCACAAAATAACCTAAATCATTTCAAGAGCTAGCTACATATATAAAAGTTCAAAAACTGCTGACTGAGCCAATTGTTAATTTTTTAAATATAATATAAAGACTACAGAGTTTCAAATCCTTATGAAAAGATAATGATTTAAGCAGCTTAGGTTTACACACAAAAGATGTTTTTCCTTTAAATTTGAATATCTAAAATAGTATTATTATTGTATAACATCCACCAAAAGTTAAAAGCCTTCCTAAAGTATCACGGCATAATTCTTTCAGATTTAGTAAGGGGATCTGTTTTTAAAATGTTTTCATGATAAAACCAAATACACTTGTTATAAATGAGCTCAAGATAGGTTGAGAATTTACAACAAATACATTTTCACTGTGTAAGGCACTTTGCATTATCTGCTTGTGTTAATATATCCATTCCTCTATTTGGATTTGACAGAGAAATATGGAATGAGTTTCATTTTCTTAATGTTGAGAATTTATATACTTATTATAGCTATATGAGCACAATTACAATATTATTCCAAATGGATAGTTTTGTCCTTTCACTGAGTTGGTAGCTACATGATTGAAATATTTTACAAAATGTCTTGTTAACAACTCCCTTATTTTTGCTGTTTTTATTTATTTTTAGCCCCCAAACCCCAAGCAAACCAATATTGGGACTGTTCTAATATAATGATTAACTCAAAGACTTTGCTATTCACCACTTACTAGACAAATCTGGTTTTTGGTCAGAGAGTTTCCTCTGTTTATAAGTTTTTACCATGTGGCAGGCAGACATTTAAATGTGTGTAGATTTCATGTTAGTAAGCGCTGAGGCTTATCCTAACTGTGAATGGAGTCTGCACCCTTTCACTTGATTGATGCATACGGAAATTACCAAAAGGCTAGAGAGAATCTATCTGACTCATTACCTTCAAGTAATAGGTTAGCCTTGTCACAGATTTTCTGTCTGAAAATGCGATTTGAAACTTTAAAAAATATATTATTTTCTAAACTTGCACTGACAGGAATATAAACTGGCCATGTGCTGTTTTTGCAATTATATCAAAGAAATTAATCATAGTTTCCCTTATTGACATATCAACATTTAATTTGCCTTCTAAAATTATAATATAAAACAGATACACAACCCTTTGACAGTATGTTTATATCAATACCTAATTAAAATTGATGTAGATGATTTAATTTAACTTAAATTTTATTTAAAATGTTGTTCGATTTGAGTAAGATACACAAAAGTTGTGTAGTATATATTACACCAATTACAAAAATTTATTTTACTTGTAGTGAGAAATACAAAAATGTGGGTATTGTGAATTGTTAAGTTAGTTACCCACGTGTCTATATTCATAGGTATACAAAAATACTCCATAAACCTTAAGAATCTAATTTTTAATCAACTACAAAATGAATGTATTTCTATTTTGATATTTGTGTGATAGTGTGATAGTGATCAAACTATGAAGTATTAAAATGATTTGGGGAAGCTTTACATTTAATTTAGCATATCATAATTGGGAAAAGGGTGATTGGTAGTATATTTTAAATGGAACAAACTGAATACTAGCATCAATGTTGCCTATATTCATGGGCTATAGTGAAGAAGTTACTTATGTTGTTTACACCTAGTGTCTATCACATGAAATATCAAATATTTGCAGTGGAGAGCCAGGGTAGGAGGTAACAAACTTACTTAATTCTCTTCCATCAACCATGGAAACATCTAACCAAGTCCCTCTCCTTCACTCTTAAGAATTCCTTGTATTCCAATTTCTCAGAACATGTGTTACATGTGTTGTAGAGTATAGAATGTCAAACTTGAGCATTCGTTAGAATCACCTGGAGGGTTTGATTTTCTTTTCCTCCTCCACTTATAACTCTCCAGATTTTTAGTTAATACTCTACCTTGAAGTTTATTGAGCACTCAGTTATAAAGTTCCATGAATATATTAGGAACATTTTCTTTATTTGGTTTGTTGATGAGTGTCTATCATATTCTTAGGTATATTTGATAAAGTGGTCCTTAAACTCCATTTAGAATTAGTAGCAGGACATTTTTTTAATTATATAATTTTTATTTTTTTCTATTTTTCCTTTGTTCCCAGGAAGTTCAGTGATCAATTTAAATTTAGTACCTATATAGCAGTATTTATGTTAGCTAGATTTATTACAATTATTTGTTCTCTCTCTCTCTCACTCTGTTATTAAGATACTGAATCATAAAATTACTCTAATTCACTGAAAACATCCAATCTCTATCAAAGCCATAAATTCTCCACCCAAAATATCTATCATAATCCCATATCCAAAATATGTCTTTTCTAACAAACTTTTACTGAGATGCTCCCTGGGTTGTGAGTATCTTGCCTCCTTTGATGAGAAGAGATATTGACAGAAGTGAGCTTTCTACATAGATAAGACCTCACTGCCACATACCAGGATCTTCCATTCAGTAATAATTGTGCATGTCTGAGACATCCTTTGTCTCTACCAGATCAATGTACCACCATGACCAAGACTAACTGGTAAGTTCTTTGCTGAATTGAATTTGGATATTTATTTTATCCACTTCATTTTTTGGCTTATTTTGTTTTCCTGATTTCCTAGGAATAAGATTTCTTGGATTTGTGTTGTTATTTTTATCTGAACATGTCTATATTATTCATTGGTGAAATGGTTCTCTAGCATTCTGGCACCAGCACTAATGGTCTGTTTGTATGTTTGGTGTCTTTGGTGTTGATTCTGTAAAGGATTAAAGGTCTACACCAAAAAGATGGGCATAGGCCCATTAAGTCTTTACACAAGACTGACCCAGTGACTGAGGAGTCCAGGGTTAGCTCTATTCATATCTTGGATAAACTTTGTCTTAGGTCACAATTTTAAAACTATATAAGACCATTTGTGAATATAAATATATTTTAATTTTTACATACATTTTAAGCTAAAAGAAGAACAATTATATTTAAGGAAAAAGACTGGATATACCTGTGCAAATCTATTTATCTCCATGGTTCTAACTTCCAAAACCTGTGGACTGGACCTCAAGGTATTGACTAAATTACACAGGATCTACTAGAGGGCTATTGATTATTTCACTGCACACAATAGCCAAGACATTTCCCCCTTATATAAGATATAGGACAGTGATGGCAAAACATGTGAACGTTTTAGTTAATTTAGTTCCATAGTATCCACTAAACTTAATGATTCCACATGTTGTACAGACACTTCTAGCAACAGCCAAAATTTCTCAGCCCATTGCTTTATCTCCTCTGAGATACTGTTGCTTTCCTTCCATGAAATATTGCCTATCACTTCAACACTAAATGTATACACCCTAATTCTCATGAGTGCTGACCTATGATAGGGAATTTGCCATGTCTCCATACTCTTTCAGATAACTAAGATGTTCAGCTGGGCAGGTATTAAGAAAATACATAAATATTTCGACTTAGCCAGTATTAAGACATAGCTCAACATGTACATTGTAGGGAAGGTGGAAAGAAAGAGTTAAGGGCATTGGCCAGTGAATGATTTCATGATGTAGCATGAAATTTTGGGTGAGCAGTAAAGAAAGTGAGTATACAAAGGAAGTGATGGTTAGAGAAATCAAGTTGGTGTCAATGAATTGGGATCTTTGATGCTGAATAATTGCTGGAGTAAACAGACCAAACCAAATATGCTAGAAATTGGTGAAGTGTGGTAAATGAAACAAATGTTGGTCATGAGGAGTTCAAGGGTCAAGAGGCCTAGATTCATCTTTCACAAAGATGTTGAAATTGAGGCTCTAAGACAGGCAGTGTCTTCGTGCCAGTTTTCAATTAGAGCATGAAAATGAGCTTACAAGATTGAGAATATAGAGCAATTTCTTAATGGTTTCCAGGAAGCACAGGGCATGAGCTTGGGAGCAAAGGGGAGGGAGAGGAATTGGGAAGGTTAAGGGCAATAACCTTGATGGCTGTGGATACTGCAGATCGTAATCAATTATCCGAGGAAATCACCTGATGATGTTTGAAGTAAAAGGGATGATGGAATTGTCCTGAATTTTCTCAAAGAGACTGGCATATAATCAGCATAACAAATATTGCACGTTATTTAATTAGGATTATGTGTCCACCAGATGACTGTATCTCCTTTGGAAAGGCCGGTTTCACTAAAAGTTAGGGTTCTGTGAAGCCTTCCAGAGATCCCTTGGCCTCTCCACGGTAGTTGAAAGCTTATGGAGGACCATCAGTTTAGTCACCAGGCAGAGTGATGTCTTTCTTGGGACCCTTGCCTCTCAGGAAACTGCACAGCACTTACATAAGGGATTTGACTTCTTTTAGGACCACAAGTGATTATATATCCTTGGGTTAATCACTTAACTTTCCTGGACCGTTGTTAATTGTCTATACAATGATACCATGATATACAATGAATGTGATCCATGATACGTCCTCAATTCTTCAGAACATGGACAAAAAAGAAGAAATACGATAACTTTATTTTAGGTAGAGTTTCTTATACATTCAGATCCTCATTAAAAGCCTTTTTGCTTTACTTTGCATGCAAGACCACCAAGCCTAGTATGATGCTTCCCACATAATGATCATAAAAGTAGAAGAGGTGCATTTTATAAGAGGGCTCCTGGAGATATAAATGCTAACAGCAGCACAAAAACCTGACTGCCTGAAAATGAAGGAAACGTATGTTAACATTAATTGTTATATATTAAAGTACTTTCAGAAGAGATCTGTAACTATAGTTTTCCAGAGACTTTTCATGTAAGGCCAACATTTCCCAAATGAAGTTCCTACCACAGTGCTAAAACAAACAGCAAAGGGTTCAAATGCTGAATTAAGTTCATTTGAAAAATATAGCTTTTTATAAAAATGATTTGCTTACATAGACTTTATAAAAGTTTCTGTTAAAATATTAATTTTAAATGTTATTTTCAGAAAACATTTTTGGTATTTAGAAACACCAATTTAGAAATAGTTGGTATTTAGAAAATCCGCTTACATAGAAGAGAATAACTCATCTGAATCTGACAATAAAATAATTTTGTGTGATATCTTGGATATTTAAATATATATCTTTTTACACAGTCTGTGTTATGATATATCATATATAAATATTGAGCAAGTTGAGGGAAACATGCATTAATTGAGACAGATCTACTTGCTACTTAATTGTATACAGATTTTCTAAATCATTTTCTTTCACTCTGAATAGTGCAGATAATTTTTAGTTTCCAGAATCATGTATATAAAGTATTACCTGGTGTAACCCTAAAGTTTTATTTCCAAATTTAAAAAACAAGAATAAAAATATAAATTTATTAGTATAATTAAATTAGATGATTCATGCAAATCACTTAATATGTACTCAATATATGCTAACTACTATGATTTTTATATATTAAGTATTATTAAACAACATCATAAGGAAGGGAGATTGATTTAGTAGCTAGGAAAAGTGAGATTTTATGAGACTGACACAGAGTAAAGCCCTAAAGTAGCCTAGAGAAATTGTGGAATCTCTTTAGATACACTGTAAAGATTGAAAAAAATTTTTTTGATTGACTACTACTTAAAATTTCAATGTTGATGTAAATGAACTTGATAATAGAGTCCCGTTCCAAACTTCCTGTAATAAAATTCTTAGGATTTCAGGAAAAAGAGAAAGTAGAAAGTAAGGAGGCTGTCAAATAAATTGAAACAGATTTTTAAGGGTGTGAGGAAAAGTATTAAAATGTCCTCTTTCTAACTCTAAGCATCACTCTGCTTTTGCAAAGAGAGGTGGGTAACTGTATTTGAGATGGCAAAGACTGATTTTAGATTGTCCCCATTTTGAATTCCACTCCATTGTGAAATTGGAAAACTCTTTCTGACATTCAATTTCTCCTTTGTAAAATTAACACAATAATACTACCTCACAGAGTTAGTGTACAGATTAAACAAGGAATGTAGGAAGATGCTCGGTGCCACATGACTGTTCCATGCACACATGCTTTCTTTCTCTAGAAAATCCTAAATGTGATTTTCATATCATCAGGTATGCTCTAGAATCTATGTGTATTTCTGTCTTTCATATAAAATTCTAAAATTTAGAAATAAACTTAGGATGCTCTTACATCATATGATTGCCATTTTTAACGTATCTTTTTAAAATGGCAACAACATCTTGTTTAAATGTAAATGTTTATACAAATGCCATCCCATCACTGTATTTAGTTTGCACAAATTCTTCACTGCTCACATGCACAGTTCTACCTTGCCTTAGAGTCTTCAGAATTGTGTGTATCAGTGTTACGGAATCCAGATGTTTTTAATAATAATGTGCTATTATATTCCCACTTTTCACAGTAAATCAGGTGACTTCATTACCAGGTAAATATAACCTTTTCATCTTATTTCTTTTTCCCATTTAAATAATTCAATATTCTTTTAATATAAAACATTTGCTTAATTTATCAATACCTTTAAAAGTATTTGAAAATATGTTAAATCAAAATAGAACATAAATTAATTTCTTAATTTAAATTAAGAAATTAGAAATGTAGAGAAAATATTTATCCAAACATTTTAATTTTCTTATAAAATTTGATAATTACCCAGTTAAATTTGTAAGTAGAGAAAATTCCTGTAACAGCTTCAAATTTTGCCCTACAATCAGGGCCAGCTATGAGTGAGATTCTTCCTACTTATAAGTAAATGTATTTTGTTTCAATATGTACTTTTATTACTATTTTCCATTCCTTTATTAGCCTAAATATTTGTCTAAAACCCTTTTAATTTACTTAAAATAATAACGTTGTTCGATAATATGCACAGTGGCTTGCTTTTTTGAATTCTGTGTCTGGCACTAGATGTGTGAGTAATCAATGGATAGAGAAAGATTGGATGCATTTCTACTATAAGAATTAAACACAGGAATCACTTAATCAACCTTCCAAATTGATTTACTATAGATGATACAAATCAATCAGTACCCTCTGACACTGGCCATAAATATTTTATGTTAATGGTCATATGCTGGATTATTTTTATTGCTTTGGAGACAGACAAGTTGACTGAAAGTCATAAAATTTCATCAAATAAGCTCATAGATTAATGACTTATAGATTATAGCTTTGCAAAACCATGCACCTTAATACATTTTCTTCTATTTTCTACCTCTATGGGAATACAAATGAATGGCGAGAACCTCTATAAATATTTGACAAATATGATAAATAGATAGATAGAAGGGAAGTCAGCACACATTCACTCCAATTTAGTACATTTTATATTTTTAAAATTTAAAGTCTATTTTTTCTAAAGCATATATCCCTGGAATCATCTCCCTCCAACTTTAAGATGTATTTCCTTCAGACTCAATAATATGCTCACTCTTTAACTCTGACTTTCCTCTCCTTCATTCTACCCAATGAATCCTGAAACTTTAATTTGCTAAATCTGTTGAACATGCTCAGCCCTGGAATTACAGTAACATTCCTGGACCGAATCCGCCTGTTACAAACAGCCTCACGTATCAAAATTGCACACACATAAATGCATGTTTTAAAGAACATAGAAATGCCTCTCTCTTTCAAAAACCAACAAACTGAAACAGAAAAAGCTGTAATCCTAAATCACCACTCTCATCACTAACACTTGTGATCCCTATTTCTCTAAATGAAAGGCAACTACATCAGAATGCAGCGAAGGCTTATGTTTTACAACGTCGCCAACACCATAGACATTCTTCACTATGTTGTGAGTATGATTTGAGCACTAGTAGCAATTAGATAAGAAAGATGACAAATTACTTGATCTGCCAAATCCTTCCACAGTATAAACCTCAAGTTTATTCCATAAAACATATTGTTTCTTGTATTGCTGAGCAGCCTTTATTTTTCCTCATTTTCCAATTCATGGTTCTGGAAGTTTCCACAAATTAATGTGTTATTTACAATATTTATAAGTAGTAGGTGAGCAATATTTTGTTACATTAAATAATTCATATTACTCTGATATATTTATATACAAATATATATAGTTAAATTAATATATATTTAGATATTGCTTTAAGAGATAGTAAAAATCAAATTTTATGTAATGAATTTCCATGATGCCATGAAATTATTTAGAAATATTTTCTTAATAATAAAAGTTTTTCATACGCAGTCCATTAGAATATTTGAGTATAATATGTAAAATTATGGTTCGTTTGTACCTAAACATGTTTCTTTAAGAATTTTATAGACAATCCTAGTGGTTATTAGAGAAAAATTTCTCCAACATTGAAATTAACTACAGAACTGACACTGACCGTGACTCAAGAAACATTATCTAATGTGACATTACTCTCAATAGAACATAAATTATGTGAAAACCTTTATGACAACATACATATTGATTTTACTATAATGAAAGCAAGAAAGTATTTTTGCATAAACATAGAATTTATGAATAATATATGGCTTTACTTATTACTTACCTAAACCAGCCTATGAACAGAATGTCAAATGTGCAATAAAAATTAATTTCAGTCATTTTTGTTCTTTTGCCAGGTTTCAGTCATATAACATTCCTGCTTTTAGAGATATTTATGATTTTTTAAATTTCAAAAGTATATTTTTCAGTTTATGAAGACAAAACATATTCTCAGTAATAGTTCACTAGCTTGTTTTAGAATTCTTAATGCTTAGACGTATGGTATGTGGCCTCTATTTGTACTCTTGCCTGAGGCCTTCCATGCATCAAGACCGTGTCTGCCATCTTGCTCATCTTCATAGTAGCATTCGATATTGACCATTTGCTTTTGAAACAATCTTCTCTGACCCTTGTTGAAACTACCCTTTCTTGATTTTCTTCCTCTATTTCTCTGTCTTCTACATAAATAGCAGTAATGATAATAAGTATTATTATGGTTAATTAAATACATTCCTGTGGTCATTCTACATTTCCCCCCCTTCTTTTTGCAGGTTTAGCTCATCTTTTTCCATGTAATCATTAAATATTGTAGTTTCTCGTGACCTGGTCTTAAATGTATTTTCCTAGTGGGGAACCTGCAGCCTCAAGGCCACATGGGGCCCTCCGTATCCCCCAGTGCGGCCCCTCAACTGAATCCAAACTTACAGAAGAAATCCTTTTAATAAAAATTTGGATCCAGCCAAAAGGCAGCACTCAAGGATCTAGGAGGCCACAGGTTCCCCACCCTACATTCCAAATTTGTATTTTCAGCCCCACATCACTAAACCCAGACCTTACATATAAAACTATCAAATTAACACATCCAGTTACATACTTGAAATATATCTCCAAACCGACACAAGTCAAATATTAAACTCATAATCTTCTTACATAATTCTCCTTTATCCATTGCGCTACAGTTCTGAATATAATCTGAGTCTGTGTGGAAGCCACAGATTTAGACCTTATTCTTTAATGCCACACTTTTATTCCTCCCAGTAACAAAGACTTCATCGACAGCTTGATTTTACCTCTTCAATATCTCTGGAGAATTTTATTTTTTTCTCCCACTTCAGTTTTACCACCCCAAAGTCAAGCTACTTGTCACCTCTTAGCCGAATTTTCTAAATTCTTTCTTGTTCTTCTGTAATCTTTTTTTTCCATGCCAGAATGGGGTCTTCTGGATACAAATACCATAATGTCATTCTCTTTCTTAAAATTATTCAATAGTTTTCCACTACTCTTTGGATAAAAGTAAAAACCCACACAGGCTCTTCAAGAATCTGTACTTTTGGCTACAGCCTTTCTCTCCAGCTTCATCTTGTACCAAACATTCTCTTATTTTCTATACAACAGCCACATTTGTAATTCTTTCAGTTCTTTGAAATAGAATGCCCCCACAAAAACAGGTCTCTCACTGCCTCAATATTCTTTCTCCCTCTTTTTATAGGAAACACCCGTTCTTCTTAGGATCTCAAATATAACTTCCTTTAGGAAGCCTCCTTTGAACTCCTAAACTAGTCATATTCCTCTGTTGTGTCCCTGCCTACTGCTCTACAGCTTTTCTTCACAGCAACCATCACAGTTTTATTCATATATGCATTTATGCATTTTATATGTATACTTATACATATGTATACTTATACAGTCTATTTGCACTTATCTTGGTATACAAGATATTATCTAATTAAAATTTGCCTTGTAAACTAACCATTTACTTCTATGAGTACCCAAGTATAAGCAGAATATTTCAAAAAGATTTCCAATTAACTCAGTTAAATTTAGTCACCTAGAAATTTCCAATATTCAAACATTTTGGTTATCCTAGACTTTGTTGTTTTGAAAAGCTGTTTTTATAAATGCATCACTTTCCTGTGATTTTATATGTAGAATTTGCAGGTAAGTGTAATGTTGACAAGCTTGATGACATGCTGTGGCATTGATTTAAGGAGTTGCTTCAATGAGGGCACTGTGTCTAGCAATTAGCGTCTTCTCAGATGATATTCTCAGAGAACAGAGTTAGCATAGTACTGTTCAGTTTGATGCTCTTATCAACATTCTTGGTCTTTATGTTTTTGCTTATCTCTTTGTAAACACAACTCAAGATGCATAAAATATGACTAAATACATTCTTGGTGAAGTCAATGCTCACTTGTTTCCCGTTATTTACTTTCTGTCCTCTGGGCTGTAAGCTCTATTGATTCTTACTCGTAGCCAGAGTCTTATCTCATAACCTTTAAGACATCAAAAGTGGAGACACTCAAAATCTATGTTGAATTTCAATTCCTTCCAAAATCTTTTCCAGGGAGAACAGCATGAAGCAGTACTTCTACCTCCAGGACTGATAATTAGTTTTTAGCTTCAGTTCTTAGTGACCTTGAGGTGTTAAGTCATTGAACAAGTCAGTCCTCTAATTTCTTTCTGCATACAATATGGAACTTAATTAATTTATTCCTTGGGTATCTTTCATCTCTACAATATATAACTATAGACAAGATACAAGTCATTGTATTGATATTTTATTGCACACACCAAAATTATTATATAAACTTAAAAATTATATATAAATCTATAACATAAAACTTCTAATATAGATTTTTACATATTTATGCATGTATGAATACAATTAATGATATACATTAAAAAACTGTAAATAATAGTTATTCTCATTCTTATCAATTGTTAAAACAATAGAATTAGAGATATCAGGTAGTTTCACCAGTAAATAATACTAATGACAAAAATCATGCTTGATTTGAGTTATTTTGTTTGAATTATTTAACTGTGACATAATTCATTATTTGGAATTGAATTTTATGAAGTTATAGTTTCTTAGCATCATTTAAAAATTAATTTAAACTCATCATTAGATCCATATAATCAAAAATTTCTAATTTGATTTGGCAGACAAAGCCAATTTTTCAGTGTCCAAATAGTAAAATGAATTCAACAGCTGCAAAAACAGCCACAAAATACATAGTAGCCAACTATTCTGCTTTGTTTATAGCTTCAGGACAATGTTCTCTATTGTTGTAGCCCATATAGTATATTTTCAATAAACTTGGAAATTAGAGTTACTTTTCTCTATCCTTAAAAAAAATCTGGAGTTTTCCCCCAAAGGGAGACTATAGTATAGACAAAAATAGCTATATAATTTAATCAGCCCAGTGCAAAATTAAAATGTGGGGGCCTTTACACCCATAATATTCTGAAGTTAAAAAAAAAATGCAGGGAAAAATTGCCCTTAAAGGTTATAAAATATAAACGCTTTTTTCTTCTTTTTCTGAAGCCTTTCTATGTGTCATGACATTTAAAAATTTTTGCTATTTAATATCATTCATAGCAAAGAGGAAAAATTAAATTTTGAATGGTTAATATGAATTGTACCATTCATCTTTATATTGAATAACACAGTTTCATGTGCAAACTTAACTAGTATGCAGGCTCATCTAAATTGTACAATTTGGATTTGTAGCTTGTACTTGCTTATGTATTTTGTTCTTCCCCAAAAGTGAAAATATTGTAAAAAACTAACAAAACTAATTTTAATGTTTTTAACATACACAGATTCTATGGACATTCTCTGCCTTTGGCTTTCTGATGAATAAGGTGGGACTAGCAGGTGGGACTAACAGGAGAAGAAAGCAGTTGTCCTTGTTTTTTCCTTTCCCTCTATGTCACAATTTTCTCTGTAAGTCATTGGCTAATGCAGGAAGGCAACACAAGTAAGAAAGATCATGATAGAGTTTCTTGGTCACTACTGTTTCTTAGAAAGACATTGCCTTTTTTCTGCATTCAAAGCAAGTTTAGTTAGGAAGAAAAGTGTAGCCTCTTGAATTAGTGTCCTCATAAGAAGATGCATCAGAGTGCTTGATCTCTTTCTTTGCCATATGAGGACATATATGTAAACCAGGAAGGGGGTTCTTACCAGTAACCCACCATGCTAGCACCCTGATCTTGGAGTTCCAGCATCCAGAACTGTGAAAAATAAATGTCTGTTGTTTAAGCCTACAGTCCCTAACCCCCAGGCTGTGGACTTGTACCAGTCCGTGGCCTGCTAGGAACCAGGCTGCACAGCAGGAGGTGAGTAGCAGGTGAAATACTTCATCTGTATTTGTAGCCACTTCCCATTGCTCACATCACCGACTGAGCTCTGCTTCCTGTCAGATCAGTGGCAGCATTAGATTCTGCATTAGAGTGGGTTGTATAATTATTTCATTATATATCACAATGTAATAATAATAGAAATAAAGTGCAAAATAAATGTAACACACTTGAATCATCCAGAAACCATTCCCCCAACAGCCCCCCACCTCCCCAGTCTGTGGAAAAATTTTCTTCTATAAAGCCGGTCCCTGGTGCCAAAAGGTTGGGGACCACTGGTTAAAGCCACCCAGTCTGTGGTATTGTGTTATAGCAGCCAGAACAGACTAAGACACTTACTCAGGCCAATGTTCAATACATTGTTTTAGAGTGGAATAGGTTTAGTGCACTAAATAGAATCCTGATCACTTAAGTGCATTAATTCACTCTACCAGTTGAATGATCTGTGATTAAGTAACAACAGACTTGGAAAAATGACTCTTGAAGTTACTTTAAAGTTTCACTTCTGTAAGATTTAGAATAAAATATCTGACTACAGTAGTCACGTGATGAAACTCACTGTTGATATTTTATAAGTGTATATTGAAGATATATTTATTAAAATGCTAAAAACAAAATAATATCTAAAATTCTATGTTTCTCTGTCATAAAATATACTCATGACTTTTTTTATAGTAATATGAATATGAAACTGACTCTTGGTGAATAAACAAAATACTTTGAAAAGTAAATAAAATTCCTTCCTGTGGAGTGATTCATATTTTTAAATGAATTTTTCTTACAGCAATAGGAATTTGATTCAGTAGACCTATGGCTAATATTGAACCAGAATAACTAAGTCTCATGAAAACTCGAATGGGGTCTTTGCAAATATAACTAAGGCACTGGGATAGAAGGGAAGAAAAATTTTGAGTTTATGAATTTTATTTTAAACCAAATAAAAATAACCTAACAGAAGCCTTTAATATTTTAAGAAAGTGGCTAAACCACATTACATTTAGGTGAATATGACCAAAAAATAATGTGACATAATGAAAATAATATGGGAAATATTGAGATTAAAATCTAAATTCTAACTCACTTAATAAAGTTAAAATCATATAAAATCCCTCAGATATTTAAGGCTTTGTGTTTATCAATAATATTAAAAGTTTTATGTTATTAAATACTTAAGTATTATTGAATACTTAAGTATATGGTAAATGAATACAAAAACAGAAATTTATAAATAAAAATTGAAAAATTAACTATAATCATAAAATTTTTCTGATATACTCTCTCAGAAATTAATAGATCAAAAATACAAATAATTACCTATAATATTGAACATATGAAACATAAAATTATCAATTATTATCTCATAAAATAAGTACTGTATCTAAGCCCATAATAAACATTTCTCAAAAGCAAGTCCATTATTATTAAGGACTTTTGAATGATCACCAATTAATCTTATCAAGCAAATTATTATCACTGTCAACTTTGCAAAAATTAGAAATGAGTATAATCAAGATAGCTCCCCTCCATTAAACCAAGATTGTTAATAAATCACCATGGAATTCTAATCACTTATCCAAACAACCAAAATGAAATATAATAAATAATGATATATAAAGTTCCAAAGACTACACAGTACCTAGACATTTCCCATATTTAAGTTTTAAATAACTCTTTAATTAGGGTCATAAAAATTAAGTGGATAATATTAATTCCTCCAAATATCTGATTCTGTTTTTATTAATTATGTGAGGAATACATTACCTGCTTGCTTTTAGATATTTTATTAAGTGTGCAGTAATTTACTGTGTGACACATGATAGTCACTTTATGAGCCCATGTAGGGTCATATAAGGTCAAAATTTGACCTATTTTTATAATTTTGAACTTTTCTTCCAGTGTATTAAACAAACTTAAAGAAGACATTGCATGCATGTTTGCTGCTTTTCAGAGTGCGTGGTATGATGGCTCATTTTATTTGCCAACTTGACTGGCCCTTGAGGTATACAGGTGTTTGGTTACACGTTATTTCTAGGTGTGCCTGTGAGGGGTTTTTGGGTGAAATCAACATTTAAATGGATAGACAGTGTAAAACAGATTGCCCTCCCTAATATGGGTTGGCATCATCCAATCCTTTGAGGGCCTGACTAGAATAAAGACTGAGTAAGAGAGAATTATTTTCCTTTGCCTGACTGTCTTTGAGCTAAGACATTGGACTTCTGTCTTTAAACTCAAACTTACGCTGTTGGCTCTCCTGGGTCTCAGGTCTTCGGACACAAACTTGGACTAAATCCTTAGTTCTCATGCAACTCCAGCTTGCTGGCTGCAGACCTTGGGCTTCCCAAGCTCTGTAATTGCATGAGCCAACTCCTTATAATAAATATTTCATATATATATGTTTGTATACATTATATATACGAACACACATATGTATAAAGGGAGATAAATATAGGTATTAATATATATAAATATATTTAATATAAATATTTACTTATACATTATATCTATATGTGTGTGTATCTACATGTATTTTGTGGCTAAATCTTTATGCAAAATATAAAGTAAGTCCTAATGTCTAAAACATACTCTATACTCTTAAAACAATTGAATTTGACAAATATTTGTGAGATGCGAGAGCTGAGACCGAAATGACTAAACTAAGCCTGAGCTGTATCTACATGTTGTATTTAAATGTAGTACATATGACAAACTAGACAAAATAGTTTATTTTGGATAATGAATGCACAGATGCACACACTTTTTCCTCCATAATTTTAGGTACATTTAATTATTTTGTAGTTATTTCAAATAAATGAATAATGAAGATTTGATAGACAGCCGTGGAATCTACTCTAAGGAAGCTTGTTTTGAAGGGAAGAAGAGTAAGAGGAATAGAAAGTTATGCCGTCTTTTAAAATAATATGCATTTATTTATGTGATTTGAGAAATTTGATGCTAATAGAGCTACATAAAGAGGAGGAAGAGATTTTTTGGACACTTTCCTCAGCAGGAAGATGGGGCTGTTATACGTAGCTATCCACCTTGCTGTGCTGAGAGTATAGGTTTCCATGGCTCAAGGTCTGAATCCTAAAGCATTGACTCAAGATGCATGGGAAAGGGGATCCTGGAACGTACCTGAAACACCCCTCCTCCCTCCTTGTGAGGTGCAGGTTTTGGAAAAGGGGCCAAGGCAATGGGGGTGCAGAGGTCATTTATCATGACTAAATAAATACAACCAGCTCAGAAAGCTTGGGAAAAAATGAGCCCTCATGTCACTAATTTGGTCCCAAACCTGATCTCAGCACCATCTCCTCCTCCTGGTTTTATAGGTATGGTGTATCAGAAGCTCTTCCAGACTCAGAAAGTTGGTGACAATAAAAAGCCATGAACTATGGAGCTGTGAAATATTAAGGCTTTTGGAAACCCATGTGGTTCAGGAGCACTTGCCTGCCAAATAAGCGAGAGATATTGGTGGAACAAGAGAAGGCAGAGTTGCTGCAGTCTGTGTGCCTCTATTAGCTTAGCCTTTCTACCCCTGGTGAGAGGTGTCATTGAAATGTGGTTTGGTTTTGTTTTTAAAGAGGGAAATAAGACAGCCTACATTGATTTTTTGGATAAGATATTGTGCCAGATAAGTGAAGGGCCAATTTAAAAAGGTAGAAGCAGACCAGTTAGAAGCTCTAGGTGAAAAACAAGAATTGAATTAGTTGGAGCAAAGAGGCAAAGATGGATTTGTGACACACTTTGGTGGTTAAAATTCTAAGGCTTAGTGACCGAGTAGTGGTAAGGATTGATGAATGTGAAGGAGCCAGCAATACCATCTACATTTCTGACTGGGAAATCAAGGTGATGTCAAGTTAAAAAGGCATTGACTCTTTAGGTTTCATTGTCTCCTTGGTTTATTTATTTATTTTTGCATCACTTAAAATTTTTTATAAAATGGAAATAAAAAATGTCTTTGTTATATTAAGAATACTGTATTTGTCAGGGAAGCTTTTATTCTAGGACATTATATATCACATCTAAAATCATTTATTCTCTGGAAATATTTATTATAAACAAAAATACGCCTTTGTAATCATAGTCCCTCTTTAATGTATGTGTAAGCCATGTTAAATGTGGCTAAGTGGACCACAGTCGAGCAACTACCATATCCACTTTCATTTCTAACCATTTGGTCTTTGCCTGTAAAATATAATTTCAAAATTTATGTGTACTTCAATGTTTCTCATTTTTCTAAGAATTGTATTAGCTTAGGGACTATCACATATTTATCTCCTGGAAAATCCCCAAGTAGACAATGTACTTAACAAGCCTGCCGGACTCTTTTTTTTCCTTCTTTATGGGATATATGTGTTTGTGTGTGCATGCATGCCTGTGTATGTTTGGGAGGTGGCGGGGACAAATTGAAAGGTTTTTTCTTCTTTTGTTATTGATTTTCCTTCTTCAATCTGATAATATAGTAAGTTGATATTAATTGGCAAACATGTGCCTTATACTGGAGTAGATGGCAGTAATGCAACTGTGAACAAGTTTGACCTGGTTCCTGGTGTCATACATTACACAAAAAATAATTTATATTGCCAAAGAAATGTATCTTTAAGTGTGAAATTTCAGGCACCAGCTTTAGGAAAAGTCATTTTGTTAAGTATTACTAAAGAAACATTATCCTGTTAGTTTAACAGTCAATAATTTACAAACATTTGCTGGGTGTTCATATATGTCATGTATGGCCATTCTTAGAAGACCAAGGCATCTTCTAAGAAAGTTTAGACAGAAGTCAAATAATCATACACATACCAATGTTTAATATTTTATTTTCTTATTTCCAAATTATTAAGGGAGTACAAATGTTTTTGTTACGTGGATACACTGTACAATGCTGCAGTCAGGACTTTCAGTGTGCCTGTCACCAGGACAGTGTTCATTGTACCCAATAGGTAAGTTTATATTTTAGATATCAGTGATCATGCACTGCTGAATTTTAGAAAACTTTATAAAATGACCTAGATAAGTCTTGGAATGCAGCTTCTCTTGCAGATTAGTACCTTGCATGAAGATAAACATAGTCTTAGACTTGCTACATTGTGTGGGATCCATAGGAGACAGTAATGGAAATAACAAGAATTCTAAGATAGCCTTTGTTAATAATCATGGATTTAAAATCCATAATTAAATATAAAATACACATCAATTGAGTGCTTTCCATGTTTAAGGATTGAGGCACTGAGGACACAATTAGATTCTAATCCAAGAGTGCAGTCCCCAAACCCTGGGCCATGGACCAGTACTGGTCTGGGTCATGTTAGAGACTGGGCCACAGAGCATTGCTGCCCCCTTACCTCCAGGTCCGTGGAAAAATTGTCTTCCGTGAAACAGGTCCCTGGTGCCAAAAATTTTGGGGACTGCTGCACTACTGGGATGATGCAGTCCTATTTTCTGCCTTTTGAAAACTAATAGTATCTAAGACTCCTGAGAAAGAACAAGATAGGATTCAGAATCAGCAGGTGGTTACTTAAAAAGGTATACTTAGATGAGGGAAGTGTCATCAAGAAGTTGTTGGTTAAGGTGGAAGACTGAGTAGAATTTGCTTTACAAGAAGAATTAAGAGTAAATTTTAAAAACTATTTGGGTGCTTAAGGAATTATATTGATGATTATTTATTCATAGAACTTAAAAATATAAATAATTGAAAAATGGGATTCTGACTTTTTCCTCTTTGAAATACTAACTGAATAAACTTTAAGTAATGTTGGGATAACAACTGCTAGGATGATTCAGTTACAGAATTTGAAGGAGTCGGTAGAAACCATAAGACTATGCGATAACTAAATATACATAAAACATAAATAATGATATAAAACTATTGAAATGCTATGAACTGTAAGAAAATTTTTCTCTTTCTCGCTCCTCCTTCCCTTTCTCTCTCCCTCTCTGAATAAATTAATAGAGCTTGTTCCAACTTCATTGAGAAGAACTGTCTGGAAACATTTATGTGCCTTTTTCTGTGAATGAGCCATTTGCCTTCACTGAGTTTCTGGGTAACAAAGCATCTTTTTCTGTGCAGGCAACAATGACTGAGGACAAAGTTTTCAAGATGGTTTGTCAAACCTACAATATATAGTACCTGAATATGTAGAACTAAATCTTTTGCTAGTAGAAAAGCAGCAGAGAGAGTCAACCAGGCCAGATTTAAGAAGTCCATGGAATTGAACTGTAGAGATTTAGTAGTTTCTAAATGTCACCAGGCACTTTTTAGTACCTAGTGTTTCAGAAGGGAAATTGGATTAAATAGTAGCATGCTGGAGGCCTCTGATCCATTCACCATAAACTGTGGTCCTTGAGTTACTTTAATCAAACCCTTTGGGGACACGTGAGATGAGGTTAAACACCCAAGACACTTAGAAGCACCGGAAATTTCACTTCTGTGGTTTGGGTAGTTCTGCTAAATTATTCAAATTTTATTCCAAGGTAGATTTTTCAGGCATCGATATCTCGTCTTGTGGGTATTGGCTTTTTATTTTTTTCTTGTTAGATTCAGATTCTGTTTCTTAAGTATAAACTAGTTTCCTTCTACTTAAAAAAGAAAAGAATTTTTAAAGCTTTTTAGAATCATATAGACATGGGATTGAGTATTAGTTTCAAAAAAAGCTAGCTGTAAACTTTGCAATCTTAGTTAATTGGCAGAAGTGGAATTTATTTTCCAGTGTTAAAAACACTACTACAATCATCATCAACATCACTGTCATCATCATTGCTCCATATCACAGTTAGGAGAATTTACAGAGATCAAAACATATGTAGCCAGGCACCAGAATAGGTTTTAATTTTAACTTTAGTCCTACCATCTGAGATGTGTTTTTAATGCCTAACCTCCTTTTTTTTTCTTTTAAAAAGTTCCTAGCATGTTCTTTTGCACGACATAAATTTTCCATCCTTCTACTTTTAACCTATCGATGTTTTTATTGAATACTTTTAAAATTAGACAACATGTAGTTGAGTATTTCTTTTGTATGCAAGTTAACACTTTCTTTTAACTGGGGTGTTTAGAACACTGGCGTATTAGATAGAAAATGATATATTTTTAATTGAATCCACCATCTTACTGTTTTTTCCCTACTTGTATTTTTTATTCATTTTTCCTCCTTTCTTGACTTTTTTAAGATTAGTTGGGTTTTTCTAGTTTTATGATACCCTTTTATATCCATTCTTTTCTTGTTAGTTATACCATTTTCTATTATTTTTAGAGGTTATCCTAAGGCTTAAAATATACATCACCATTTTATCACAGTTTACCTTCAAATGATATGATTTTACCTCATGTATCATGTAAGAAACTTACAACATTATACTTTCATTGCATTTCTCCTATATATTGTGCTATTGTTACCTCGTATTTTACTTCTTATATTATACACTCTTCAATACGTGGTTACTTCATTATTTGTAGTATCATTTTTCTTTGAAAGCTGTTTATAGAATACATATATTTTATATTTACCCTCATGTTTACGATTCTGATTCTCTTTACTTCTTTTATAGATTCAAATTTCTTCTGGCAGAATCCACCTTCTTTCCAAAGGGATTTCTTTAATATCTCTTTCACTACTTAGTGTAGATATCCTGGCAATGTTTTTCTCAACTTTTATTTGCAGAAAAAGCCCTATTTCACCTTAATTTTTGAAAGACATTTTCACTGGGTCCAGAAATCTGGGTTAACATTTTTTGTTTGTTTGTTTTTCTTCTGGTATTTTGAAGATGTTGCTCTACTAATTGGGTTTGCATGATTTTAGATAAGAAGTTCCCTGTATGTCTTACCTTATTGCTCTCTGTGTTGTATATTTTTATTTTCCTGCCTGGCCTCAACACATTCTTCTTATTATTTTCAGCAGTTTTACTATGATGTATCTAGGGTTTTCTTTTCCTTTTGCCTTCATTTTGAAAATCCTTAGCTATTGTTTGTTCAAATGTTATTTCCACCCTCTCTCTTTCTTCTCTTCCTGCGTCACCTGTGACGTTAATGTTAGACTGTTTTATGTCTTCTCACAGCCTGTGAACAGGCTTCCCTGCTTGTTATGATTTTCTCCTCTTTCTTCTTTGTTTTTCATTTTTAAATAATTTTTATTTACTTATCCTTGGGTTCTCTGATTTCCTCAGCTAGGTTGAGCCTGCTAATAGCCCACTGAATTAATTTTCATTCTATGATACCATGTTTATAATTTCTGGCATTTCCATCTTACCCATTTTAAATAAAATTTAAATTTCTTCTGAAGGCTCCTATCTATTTATGCATTTTACCCACATTGAATACTAGATATTTTAAGATATTAATGATTTTATTTTAAAGTTTCTGTCTGATGGAGTAGGATAGGGTAAGTGAGGCACTGGCTTCAGGTGTAAAATTGAAGGAGGCAACAGAAAATCAGTAACGAGGTCAAATCATATTTTAATACAGTATTAAAAATCACAATTAATGCAAAAATCCACAATGAACAAAATGGTGACAGGCTTCAAGTTCTTCCAGCAGTGGGCTGCCGTTACCTTGTGCTGACTATGGGCCTGACAGGCTGGAGTGTTTCCCAGTGTTCTTGCTCTGCCTTCAGCTTTTAAATCCTGCATGCTTGTCCATAGAGGAGCTCCCTCTCTACGCTCTTGCCTCCTCCTTGAGCAATAGACTGCTACTACTGCATATTTGATGCTATTCTTGTGCTGTGAATGGCTGGGGGTTTGCTCTCAGTTCTCCTGGTCTATCCTGAGTCTTAGAAAGGGCCTGTGGACTTAGGTCCCCATGGTGAGAACTTCTTAGTACTTCTGTCACACACACTGCACCCTGCCCTTGGCAGACAGCGCTGCCTTGTAGGTGTGGCAGGTCCTAGATAGGAGAGTCCCCTACCTCTGTTCTGTGCTGTTGACCTCTGCTTTGTGTATTGAGAACAAGAAGGGTTTTAGTTTTGTTTATTTTGTTTTTGCCTTGCTCCCAGGGGAAAAAAGTTTTGCTTCTAATCTACCTTAGAAATACTGTATCTTTGCCTGGTTGATACTGCCTGGGAATGATGTCTTGCTTTTGATTTCTGTGAGGAAAGATCTTAAAGGTTTTGCTTTCTATGCATTTCTGCTTTCCGTGGAGTTGACTGGTGTTCTTCTTGTCCCCTAGTTGCAGTCCATGATCTCTGCATGCTTGTCCCCCTGAGAGGCCTCCTCTTGGTTATTTGCCCTTAATCTTGTTGTTGAGCACCCAGGGGAAGACAATAGAAAAAAGCTTGAAAATAAATGTAGATTCCACTTCTGTCTGGGGGCTCCCAGATATTCTCAACTGATACATTAGCCCATTTTTGGACATTGGGGATTTAATAAAATTTTAGCTGATTTCTCCTTACCCACCTTTAGGGTGACCAACAGACATAGCAGTTCATGCATCCCTGTTTTCCTCAGAGAGCCCTGTTTAGACTTTAGTTGCCACAGTTGCCTCACAACTTCCATTACCTGATGGGTTCACCAGTTACGGTTTTCCATATTATCCAGACGAGTCTAAATTTTAGCATGAGAATGATATTTTCTTGCAAATTTCTCCATTCTAAGCAAAAGCTAAACTCTTCAATTAGGGTAAATTGAGTGAAAAAGATTTATTTAGTCTGTCTACTTGTGATATAGAATTGTGGGCCATTAGGAAAAAGAGAAATTCTTGCCCTACCTCGCCAAGCTGAGGAACCCCTTGTGGTGTCATTTTCCAGGTATTTCTCTCATGTCTAGGCACACACCCAGCTTCTCTGCAGTTGTAAATAGACATACCGCTCAGTTCCAGCCAAAGGATAATTCATAAAGGTTATATTCCTCACTGAAACACTCTGCAGAGTTCCTCATTCTCTTTCCCCATTTGTAGAATGAATTGGAAAAGTAAATAGGGACGTGGAAAATTGAGAAGCCATACAGTGTTAACAGCCTGTGTCCCTACAGTCTCCACCTCCCTTGCCATTCCCTGATTTACATCATTAAATGTCATGGGAGACGTAAGTCTTCTATTAACACAATTTATGTTTGTATTATTATTATTTCCATGTAGAAATTAAACTTACCCTCATTAATATACTTCCCTTCTCCCCTTAGGACTCTTCTTCACACATATCTATCATCCAAAATGGAAGCAGGGGAGAGAGGTCTGATTGATTATTTTTTAGGACACTGATCATGCCGTGCTAATAAGTGAAGAAAACTTCCTCTTTCCTCTTCTTACTCAGCATTGTCCCGTCTCACACTCACACAAACTCAATGGCTTCTCTTTATTCTTCTGACCATATATTTTCCCTTTTACTTCTTTACCTCTTATACCTCCTCCTCCTCCTTCTCTTCCCCCTCTGTCTCCTCCTAACTCAAGCCTTCTTCTCATTCTCTTCATCCTCTCTCTCTCTCTCAGAATCTTAACAGTCTTTCCTTTTTAAATGTTTTACTGAAAACCACAAATCTCATGGGCTTACTTCCTTGAATCTTAAATAGCTTCATACGTTACCCACATATAGTTATTTTTCTTCCTAAAATGCATCTTGGTGCAAGCAGTTAAAATAAAACTTTGAGTTATACCATATTTAGCAGCAAATATATATCCTTCCGAATGTATTTTATGAATTATTTTCTGATGGGGTGTGTGAAGACAAAAGAAAGGAATAATTCCTTTCATTTGAATGGCTGTACTCATTCTGTCTCTTGCTGCATCCACTCACATTTCCTGAGTGCCAGCCCTTCCCAACAGTCCTCGGGGATTCTGAGTTAAGCAGTGAAACCCCTGCATAAGCAGAGCTCGTTAGTTAGCCTCGGCTTAAGCAGAGCAAGACTGAGGTTGAATTTCACCAGGAAAGTAACTGAATCTTCAATTTCTGGTTTCCTTTGGGCTCTCCGGATCTTTCCTGTAGGAATAATCCCATTGTTGCTGATTCTTACGAATGTCTCTGGGCAGTAAGCCTGTGATGCTGCTCATCTGTTACTTCTCAGCTTCAAATTCACCTTTTAAAACCATCCTCACAAATGATTTCCCAGATCCTTTTGGCAGCTAGCTTCCTGTTATAGTTTACAAATGCAAAATGTAAGTAGGAGATTGGGAGGGAAAAAAGAAATTCAACATTCTTTTTCTCTACTGCTGGCACCCGTGACAGTGGCTTGTGGCAAAAGTAGCGTGTTTGTGGCAAAAGCGGAGGCAGGAACAGCACCCAGCATGTGCAGTCTCCTGTGACAGCTGGGTCCCCACATCAGTGGGCTCAGTGGTACAATGATGGGGACCTCTGAGCAACAGCAGTTTCCCTTTTGCTCATTCAGCCCGAGGAAGGACAGTGGCTTTCTGCAGTTGCTAAACCTTGTTTAACTTTCCCATCCATCCCTTTTTTGCTTCTCCAAGCCTCACATCAATTTTCAACTGCTACTAGTTTCCATTTTCCTGAGTAGCCACTGACAACTGCCCTTTTAGCCTCATACACTATGTTATTCATCCTTATTTGGGGAGACCAGTAGTGTCAGGAGAGCCAACTGACCCTTAGAGTGTGAATAGTATATCCTGCTGACCTTGAACCCATGTTCCAAGACCTTCTGAATGTCTGGGGTTGGAATCCCAATATGTCTACCTTAAAGATTCTTTGTTAATATAGACCTACACAGTTCTAAACTGTTTTCAGAATATACCAACCACACACTTAAGTTTGCTGAGTTGCAGTGTTAAATGTCACATTCTATTTAAATCCAAGTTTCCAACCTGGTAGAAAATTAATCTCTACTGAGACTTCTCTAGAGAGATTCTTAACAAAAAGGACAGCATGTACTTACCCTTGTCCCTCAAGGCCCAGCTTATCAGGAATTCAAAGTCTGCAGTTTTATTCTATTTCTTGAAGGACAGACAATTTCACTTTTTAAAAATTCTTTTATAGAGTCATTTTGTTAATAGAAGAATTTGGGGGGGCCTCTTGAGTTTCACTTGAATTTGAAGGTTGCCTGATTAAATTCCTTCATAAATCACCCTATTCACCGTCATGTGCTCATTTGTGTTGAATATTTTAAAATGCATCAAATAACTATTTCATTGAATATGTTCAAATATAAGCAGATTTTTTTCTCTTTGATTTTTAGTACAGGGTCAGAAATGTGGCTTCTGTGGAGTGATAACCCTCCACATTACAGAAATCTTCTTCTAATTAGTTAGGGAGAGACACCAAGGTACAGACAAATTTAAGGCAATATAAACTCTGAATTTTGGGACATTTCCTGTATATTTTCTTTATTCTCCTTAGCTTCTGCTCCCAGTATCTGTAACCCTGATATTTCACTACTATGCTCTAACAATAATTTAAAATCCAAAAGTAACCCAATTTTACTAAAGAAACAAAACCTAGGCATAGAAAGCCTACAGAACTTGCTTAAGCTCAGACATCTGGCACATTTTGGCATCAGAATTAGAACCATGTGCTCTGTTTCCAGAAATTACATACAAACAACCTCAGTATGACAAAGGGCATGTTCTCACCAAACGCCAGGCTTTGAATATCCAACCAAAAGCACCAGTGATTTAATCCCTGCCCCTAGGGAAAACATTCAGTCTCCATCACCTATTGTGAGTTCCAAACACTTGTATTCCATCCTGATATCACCAGAAATCCCACTGGGTTGGCCTGCTTGGATTGGTAACTGGATGGACGTTTGCCCCCAAAGCTATGCGGTTCTGAATACTCGCAGGCTACAGGTGGTAGTTACTATGCTCTCAAAGCCCATTCCTCTGTGCAGTCCAGACCGTTGAAACCCAGTTTCAGTGAGGAATCTAGGTTTCTTGTCCTTGGGGAGAAGAATTTTTACAAAGAGTTGTGATTGTCACGTCCATGCTAATTATCTACTGCTAAAAGTTAACTAACGCTAGATGCTCTGGTAAATGTAAATAGTGACTCCCAATGAAAACACTACTTCTCTGGGTCATCCTTGATATTTGAAAGTATGTGACATTAGTTAATGTTGATTTCATATCTTTGAATCCTTAAGCTCTGTATTGTCCTCGATTGCCTATGTGAACCCTCTGGGGACCAGAGCCTAAAAGACCATAAAATTCCATCTAGTGTCTACAGATTTCCAGGTCTATTCCCACCACTGACAATATAACATTGAGCTAACTTAAAAGGCACATTTTTAGTTACTTTTGCATTAAACCACTTGATTAAGTGCACATTTATTTCATTTTGCCCTATAGATAATATAGCTGATTCAATTTATTTTTATTCAAGCCACTTGTCTCACTGGTCAGTTCCAAGAGTATTTACAATAAACATTTTAAGGTCTTACATTTCTATGCTACTCTAGAACTACAAATGGCTTTCATACATATTTCTCACATGTAAACCTCTGAGGTGGACACTGTTTTACTCATATTAAATATGTGGCATCTGAGGGTCAGACAAGTTGTGTGGTTTTCCTGTCTTTGAGCTGTCATATCACAGAGCTTACATTTTTTATATTATGCACTATGTTTCAGATGGTAGAAAGATCTCATTTTATTTTAAAATTACGGGTGTGAAATGAAACTAAATGTTAAATGTAAAGAAACCCTTCTCACATAAAGAAATAAAAAGCTTACTTCTTTTTGTATCTGGCTTATATCACTTAGCATCCTGTCCTCCAGGCTCATCCATGTTGCTGTGAATGACAGAATTTCATTCTTTTTTTATAGCTGAATAGTGTTCAATTGTGTATATACAACATATTTTCTTTATCCATTCATCTGTTGATGGACACTTAGCTTGATTCCATATCTTGGCTATTATGAATAGTGCTGCCATAAACATGGGAGTGCAGATATCTCTTTGACATTCTGATTTTCTTTCTTTTGGATATGTATCCAGTCGTGGGGTTGCTAGATCATATGGCATGTTCTCGTTCATATGTGAAAGCTAAAGAAGTTGATCATATAGAAGTAAGAGAAAGAACAGTTGTTACTAGAGGCTGGGAAGAGTACTGGGGAGGGGAAAATAGGGAGAGGTTGCTTAATGGAAACAAAATTGCAACTAGATAGGAGGAGTAAGTTTTAGTCACAGTAGGGTGGCTGTAGTTAACAATGTATTTTATATTTTCAAATAGCTGTAAGAGAGGACTTTGAGTTTTCCCAAGAAAAAATTATAAATGTTCAAAGTGATGGATTTTCTATCCTTTTTTGATCATTTTGTAATACATGTGTGTATGTATCAAAATATCACACTGTACCCCAGAAATATGTAATAAAAAAGCTTACTTTGTGATAGATGAGAAAAGTATATATCCAATGTTTTTTGAGGGGGGGAAGGTGGGAGCTGCTCTTTTTGTGTGGAAAACAGGGAATGTGTCAATGTTGGTTGAATTCTTTGGGACTTTTTTAGCAAGACCATCCATCTTTATTTTAAGTGCATTGAGCTGCATTCAGAGCAGCTACCTGTTACCGTATACCTCCTTCCTGAAAACAACACGATGAGCAGGATTTTCTTTAAAATGAAAAGTGAAAAAGATAAATATAGATAGAAATAAATAATGGGACTTTGCAATACTTTTCCAATTCCCTAAGACAGAAATCATTTTCAGGACCAAAAGTGTCATTTAATTTAAAATTTCTGAGGATTCTGAATCCTTTCCCTAAACATACTTTGTTAATTTATTGTTTCAGATATAAAAAGTTTAAGAGCTACAATAAAATAACAATCTTAGAGATATGAGCTACCAACCTCATCTCTCATAGTTAGCTGAATAAAGCATAATAAAACAGTGTTTCAAAAATAAATATTTAACCATTATTCTTATTTTTGGATATTAAGTGAAGGAATGATATTTGTGAATAATGTATTTTTGTATTATATTTCATAAATTTTTATGGTTTTTCTTGAGTGTAAAAATTATCTCAACAGTTCAGGGTTATCTAGTCAACTTTAGAGAATAAGGCTGAGAGATTGCTTTATTCTTAGGGTATCACAGAATAACTGAAAATAAGTAAATAAATAAATAATAGAATGACTGACACAATGAATAAATGAATGGATGAATGGATGCCATATCTCTGGCTAAAATTCCATATTGATTCTACCTGTTAGGAATGTGCAAGTATATGTCTGTTTTTCTTGCCATTGTTTTTAAGTAGGAATACAACAGTTTTCAAAATGTGGTGCTATTATGCGTGTGCATGTGTGTGTGTGTCTGATTACATACGGCTATATGCGTGTATATAGACATGTGTGCATGAAGAGCACGTGAAGAAGGTGGGGTGGTGTTTACCAGATATTTTAGATGTTTGTGTTTGATCACCTTTATACTGTTCTTTCACTTGGAGTTGCCTGGGCATAAATCAAACCATTTGTCTTCATTGTTTCGATGTTGTTCCTCCTTTTCATGTTCAGTCAGTGTTTTACAGTATATCGCACATTTATTGAATAAAATGCTAAAAATTTTTACTTTTAAACTTTTAAAAAGCTGCTACACATTCCATGTATATTGCTATTTTCTGGTCATATTTACTTCCCCAGTACATTACCTTAAATATTTTATGTCAAAACCAAGGTACATATCTATCTTAGAAATCATAACTGGAAGTATAATTTTGATTTTGCAAAATTAATGCTGTTAATACTATATATGTATGTGTATATCATTAGAGATTTTTATTCATTATTCACTTTTATTAATTGGTAATTTTACTCCTTTTTTGTTGATGATTGTGGTTTCTGTCTAAATATCTTCATTTCATTTATAATTTAAGATGTGAAATCCCTACTAGTTCTCCTAAACCAATTAATCTCCTCATCTCTGTGTGAAATGACACAATGGAACGTTTTTATCTTTACTTTCTGCTGCCCACCCCACTGTTGCCCTCTCGAGGACACCACATTTCTCACCTGAGAACTGCAGCCTCCTGGGACTTCTCCCACCTTTTGCTCTTGCTGTTCTCCAGATTTTACTCTTAGGGATGTTTCTGAAACACATATGTGACCACGTCACTGGTCCAAACCTCTCAATGGCTATTCATTGCCCTTCTAGGAAAGGCCAAACCCCTTCGGGTGTCTGTGTTACGAGGTGTGCTATGACCTCAGCCTTCCTTCTCTCTATTAGTCCTGCCCACTCTACAGGTTGTTCCTTCCTGGGAAGCTTCCCAGGACTTCCTGCCTGGGAGTCTTCACTCGTCACGTGCTACCTGCCTGGCTGCACGCAAAATATTTTATTTGTCTCCACTCCCTGAATCTTTTGCCCTTTTCCTTGACTATTTTCCTTAATATAATTCACCCTTTCAATACTAGTTTTTCACTTATTTACTCTGAGGGGATTTTTATCTAATCCCTTAGATTATTATTGTTTCTCAGTTATGTTCCTGCAGAGCATTCTGTACTTCTCAATCACATATTTAATTTATTTTTACAAAATGATGTATAATTTTCTTTCAAAATAAATATAAACAACATGAGGGTAATAATCATTTCAACCTGCTCCCTCTTCAGCTCTATTTAAAGCATCATACATCAATGAACACTGTATATTATTACACAATAACTTAGTCAATTAACCTATAGATTAATTAATAGTGCTTGAATTTAGTAGATCATGTATCTAAAGGGAGTAATATAGCATCTGTAACATTATCGATTACCTGGGAAATAGTTGCTATTACAATAACTACAATTGTAGCTTAAATTTCACATGGTGTATTTAACACAGTTAAAAGCTTCTTTGAAACTTTGATACTTTGTATAATTCAATCATGCATTTGATAATATACCTTCAAAACATAGTTTCTCTGTCTCTTTTCTCATGAGACATATATATCCTAAATGATTATCCTTTTAAATTAAATATCATCTAGTCAGAAGATCTTTTTTTTAATCGTACAGGACCCTCAGCTGGATCACTTTATAGGAGTAGAGCAATGGAAGACCTGTCAGAACAAATCAGAGCACCAGTCCATCAGTTAGCAGCGAGCAGCTTTTATCACATCCGTATACCACTAACAGATAATGCTGAGTGTTCTGTACCTTCTATTTGTAAAACAGGGAGGAAAACCATTTTCTTAACACTATTGACTGATAACAAATACTGCATTGCATTCATTATTTTTTCAGGGTTCATTTGTTGTTGTTTTTGTTGTTGTTAAGATAAAAGATAAAGTTCAGTCAGAATAATTCAGTAATTTTTAAAACATTGTAATGTACATGAACACACATGTGTGTACACACACAGACACTATAAAACAAATACAGTTGGCAAACGTGTACCTCACCAACGATGCAAAAAAATAAGAAAAAATAATGATGGAGATTAATGTTCACTTGTTAATTTAAAAAATTTGGAATAATAAGGAATTTCACTTAGACTTATAAAATTCACTTTGCCTACTTTGGATTTCAGATTGCAATAGAGAAGTGCCACTCCATCTATGTAGCTAAGTTTATCAATAACCAGAAAGAATATATAACTTAGAAAGAAAAACAAAGATTTATTAAGAATGTTAAAGTGACAATAATTATAAAGTTCATATGATGAGATTCTGATATAAATCTCTGGAATTTTTCACTAACAAATTGATGCACACTCTTAGCTGTGAAAATCTAAAGAAATTATATCTGTCAGTTTTCATATGGATTCTTCTTACAGTCTTGCTAATTCTTAGTGAACCTTGGTTTCTTTGGTAATTATATTTTTAATACACAATTTATTGTATAGAGATAGATAGTATAATATACTAGTGATCTTTTACACTAAAGGCCAAATTCAAATCACAGCATCACCACTATTTCCTGTGTGATATTTGAAAAAGATCTTGTAATAAAATGACATTTAATCTAAAAGGATAATTATTTAGGACATATTTCATTTAAGGAAGAATAATTTAAGACAAATTGCTTACAATTTGGGGGAGTCAGGCTTTTCCTCTATAGATTGATGAATCAATATCTCACATGGTCATTGTAACAATTTAATAAGCTAACACATAAAGTATGTAGTATGCACTAAAAGTTAGCCAGATTTTTAAAAATATATATTTATTTAAGTTTTTATCAGCTTTAAATCTCTTGAATTGTATTCTTTAGTTCTTTCAGGTAGGTTCTGTGATCACCATTTTACCACTGAAAACTAAACTAAGGCAAAAACAGATTAGTACATTGCCCTTATTTGGTAAAGAAAGAATACAGATCGAATGGAAACTTCACAGTTCCGTTCCAAGACCCTATTTCCAGGAACCATGTTTAATCAATACCTTTTCTTTTTTCCCTCTTATGTGATTGTTTTATGGTTATCATATGATTGTTCTTCCTCTCACCTTTGGGCATTCAAATAAGACAGTATCATTCTTTTGGAAAGGGACATAAGAAGTAGTCACATTATGTCAACTCTTCTCTCTCACAAAAAAGAGATCTCTGTTCCTTCTCTCCCTAGAACTGTCAGATACAAAAGACCAAATAAAACAAGGTTGATGTCCCAGGAAAAAATAGGCCTGGAGAGAGAGAAAGATGGCTAAGTACATTTTTTTGCACCATCATTCAGACGTATGAGGGGAATTCATTAAAAAGTGGCTCTTCAAAATGTGCAGAAGCATGAACAATTTCTATAACATACATTGAAAATCATTTATTATATGCCAGAGTATGTGTTTTTTATGTAAAAAGTTTAAAATATTTATGAAATGCCTATTGTATACCAGATATTGATCTTAACTTTAGAAAGACAGGGGTTAAAAGAAGGAAGGGTGTCCATGTCGTCTTCCAGGAGGTTAAAGCAATAAACAGATAAATGAATGAATATATAAAGCAATTTCAGATTTTTGTGGAAAATGTGCCACGAATAACTTAAAAGATGGCAAACTGAGATTTGATGAATGAGAAATGACAAGCTGCTTGAAATTCTTGGAAAGAGCATTCCAGGCAGAGCAAAGATGAAAAGCAATGGTTGAAAGGAAAATAATTACAATGTGGCTGGGAATTAAGAAGTAGTCAGACAGATGTACAAAATAAGTGTCACAAGTAGTACAACATGAAATTAGAATTTTAGGTAGGGACAAAGTCATCTATGGTCTTATAGAGCAAATGAAGTTGGGTTGTAGTATGCCAAATTCATTCTTAATTCAATAAATATTGAATGCACACAAAGTGCCAGGTACTTTGTGAAATTCTGAGCATATTTCAGTGAAAATATGCATTTGAAACTTTATCTTCTTGTGTGGGCTCCAAATTGAAAAATTTAATATCTGGCAACTACATAAAAGAAAAATCCCTGGAAAATATAAAATAAACTAGGAAGCAGATAATTCAATAATTCCATCAAGATCCTATGACAGAGTTTCAATATTAAACAGTAACTTTGATGTTCATCAATTCTTTAATTAAACCAGCAGTTACCAAACTCATATTACATGCAATATGCAAAAGCTTGAATCATTTATAGGACCATGTGAGTAAAATCAATAACAAATAATTTTCTAAGCAAAATGCAAATAATATGGGGACTAAAAAATAAAAATGACCCACTGTACTCAAGTTGCTTAGAAACTGTATTAAATTACAAATAACCTAAGTGATCTCGTTATATATAAGGAAAAAACCAGAGAGCATTAAAATAGTTTGTGTAAAATATAAAATTAAACTTTATTGCATGCTAACAATATAGAACAAAATTTAATGCAGTATAAATGACCCATAAATGTTCATGTCTACATTTAGAAAATCCAGATGATTTCAAAGTCTAAAATCCTTGTCAGCCAATATAAACTGAATTGACCTGAGATACTGTGCCACTAAGAGCCCCTGGGGGCATGAGGTCATATAAAAAGAGATTACCATGGCTTAAATCATACAGCAATTGCATAGTATATCAGACCAAATTTTTTAAAATTAATTTTCTCTTATTTTTGTATTTATTTCTAATTAGAAAACAAGAAAAATGGACTTGGGTATTCCTTTTTTCTCATTTCATGGGAACAATGATCCATTATCTTCTCTTTTCTGTTTAAACAGCAGATCTATTGAACATAAACCTTATATGATGGCCTTGTAGAATTAGGTATTATATAAGGATTTGTTCTCACATGCCCATTAAGGTGACTGATTATACCTCTCTGGAAAAAAAAAAATCTAATGGCTATCATTGCCAAGTTAACCAAGGCTCTGAAAATCCATCTTTGTTTTTTGAGATCCATAATAAATATTTTATATCAGTTAATTGTGTGGGAAATCCAGCTTTTATTTAATGATCCATATTAGACATGCGTGTGAATTATGACAAAAACTAATATTTATTGAAAAACATTAGCAGATTTCACTTTGATATATTGGCTTTCTTTATATTTAAATGGAATTGTATCACAATAGAACCTTATCAGAACATACTTCATAGAGCACCCTATTTCCTGTTGCTAAGCCAGCAAAATGACAAATTCTTTTTAAAAAGAAAAGAGTCACCCTGTCTTAGGGTCTGATCTCTCAGCAAATGGGAAAGCTGCCAACCTACAGAAGCACAACCTGTATTCTACTGGAGCCAGTACTTTACTTTGCAAATGTTGGGCTAGTTCAAATGTAACATCACCTTACATTGAGTAGCAGTTAATTTTTGCAAGTTTCTCATACATTTTTTGTGATAAAAGTTAAAAAAGTTGCTTATGGGAAGGCAAAATGGTGCAATCGATTTGGGAAATAGTTTGGCAGTTCCTGAAAAAGTTAAACATATAATTACCATTTGACAATTTCATTCATAGGTGTATATCCCAAGAGAAATGAAAATATATGTCCACACAAAATCCTTTACACAAATGTTCATATCAGCATTATTCATAATAGCCAAAAAGTGGAAACAACTCAAATGTTCATCTGATGAATGGATAAACAAAATATGGTATATCCATAGAACAGAGTATTATTCAGCCATGAAAAGGAATGAAATACTGATACAGGCTACAATGTGAATAAACCTGGAAGACATTATGCTAAGTGAAAGAAATTGGTCAGAAAAGACAACATATTATATGATTCCATTTATATAAAATGTCCAGAATAGGCAAATTTTTAGAAAGTATATTAGTGGTCAGGGAGGATGAGGAGTTATTGCTAAAAGTATAGAGTTTCTTTCTGGGGTGATAAATGTACTAAAAACCACTGAGTTGTATACTTTAAAAGGATGAATTTAAAGGATGAATAATATCTCAATAAAACTTTTTAAAAGCTTAAAAAAAAAACACACTTCATGCTGATGGATTGAGAAAAAAAATCCTAGACTACATTATGCTCTCTGAAACATAACCATTAATACTTTTAGAATTATTGTTTTTTTCTTTTGTTTGAGATGGAATATGAAAAGGCTAATGCTAGGAAATCAAATAATCTGTAAATAGGTGAGCCTAGAGGCAGAAGTATCTCTGAAAATATAAATTTCTGGGAATTTGCAGAAATAACAAGAAGGGCTTTGGACATGTACAAAGTATTGAATGGAAATTTGATCCAAATGTACCTAAATTTCCAACTAAACTCTCCCTTGCATCTGGATTAAATATATACAGACATACATACACTTTTAAAATTGAAAGTCCAATTAAAATGCAAACTCCTTTGCCATGCATTCCTTAGCTTCCATCTGCAGAATTTTTCCTCCATCAATTTTCCTATACAGCACTTTGTAATCACTTCTATTGTAATGTTATGTATCCTCCTATATCATAATCATTAATGTGTACATTCTCTTCTCTCTTTTATGTACTCTGAAAATAGCATCAAAACAAAACCTGCATACATTCTCCCTATAGGATAGGAATTGAATGTATTCATATCTGTATTTCCAGATGTTATGATGTAATATATGGTATTGATACATTATAATATATAATAATATGCTAATGATTTTTTGGCCATATGATAGATCGTCAATAAATGGTACACTGAATAACTAAACAAATGAGTGGTTGGATGAATGGATGAATACCGTATTTTTAACTACTGTATCTTTGATGCAAAAATTCTTGTAATTTGAGCTATAATGCTCACATTAGCTGGAAATATTTTGAAAAGTGTCTCAAAGGAAAAAAATGAACAAATTCATTTACATATATTATATCATTTTATTGTTTTGGCACAAAGACCATTGCATAAAGAAGGATCAGCTATGGTGTAACTTTCAAAGTTAAAATGAGTTTTTGCTCAGGAATTTGAAAATGAACTTTCTGAGTCACATAAAAGCATCATCATATGATAAATTATTAGCTATATGAACATAATTGTATTATTATAATATTAATTCTTAAATTAACTCAATTGAAAACCTTTTGGAAAAGATTCAGCATTTTAGATACCATTTGAAAACATTCATGATTCATGGGAGGAGGTCAAATCATCAATGTTAACAGGAGTTTGGAAAAAGTCTATGTGATTTTCAGAGTACACAAAAGAGAGAGGAGAACATACACATTAATGAGTATGATATAGTAGTGTTTCAACTCTCATGGATGACTGTGGAGCTCAAGACTTCAGTGGAGAAAGTACAGATGTGGAAATAGAAGGAGAGTTAGAATTAGAAATGGATCCTGAAGCTGTAACTGAATTGCTGCAATCTCATAATAAATCTTAAACGGAGGAGTACTTGCTTTTATGGATGAAAAAGAAAGTGGTTTCTAGAGGTGGAATTTACTCCTGGTGAAAATGTGAACATTGTTGAAATGACTACAAAAGATTTAAAATATTACATAAACTTAGTTCATAAAACAGCATCAGGGTTTGAGAGGACTGACTCAATTCTGAACAAAGTTCTACTGTTGGTAAAATCCTGTCAAACAGCACTGCATGCTACAAAGAAACCTTTTGTGAAAGGAAGAGTCAATCAATGCAGCAAACCCCACTCTGTCTTATTTTAAGAAATTGTCACATCCACCTCAACCTTCAGCAACCACCACCATCAGCAGTCAGTAGCCATCAATATTGAGACAAGACCCTTTACCGGTAAAAATATTACAACTTGCTGAAGGATCAGATGATTGTCAGCATTTTTCAGCAATAAAGTATTAATATTTTTAAATTAAGGTATGTACATTGTTTTTTAGACAATGCGATTGCACACTCAATAGACTACAGTATAAACATAACTATATGGACTAGGAAACCAAAAAATCTGTGTGACTTGCTTTATCACAATATTTGCTTTGTTAGGGTGGTCTGCAATTGAACCTGTGATACTGCTGAGGTATGCCTGTGTGTCAATGTTTGCCATAAGTAAACTGCATTTTGCTAGACTTGATCTTGATAGAATAGTAATACCAGCTCTACTATTCAATTATTGAGTGTCTACTATACCCTGCTCTCTCCCAGGTGATTTAAATATTTTATTTAAATAACATTAATTCCATGTGCTAAGTAATAATATTAGTACTATCAGAGTTAACTATTTTCAGGAAAATTAAATCAATTTTTCAAGGTTCTTAAGCTGGTAAACTATAGAGCAACAATTTAATCCCAGGTCTCATATTATTTAGTCAGCCAGGAAGCAGGTAATACCTACCTGCTACCAACAGCAAAACACAGCTAAGCAAAGGCCAGTGAGGAGGCTTGTTTGTTCAGATTTGTTAGATTAAATGAAATTAATGTCCTCTGCTTTAGCCATTGCATTGGACATGCTCTTGAAATTTACTGTCAATACATTTTATCTTATGTGATATTGGGAAAGAAAAATACATATGCTAAATAAAGTATGTTACACTTCCTAGGAAAAAATTCTGAAAGACTTTTAAATGGGAAAAATTGTATTAGGTGACCTATCAGTGAAATATTGGGTATTGTCTAGCAGGCATTTGGCAGTTATCTGATGTTATATGGATCTTTTTGGGACTACTTTGCAACACCAGAGATAGAAGTTAATTTTTGGAAGGCTGATGGTGATGTAAATCATTCCTTTTCTTAGAAATGCAAGTTTATTTTGCGTGGTATTAATAAAATTGGTTTCTGCTTTGTAGAAAATATGATTCCAAACTCTGTGATTGATTTGTGTCTATAATAATGTTGATTTCATCATTCCTGGTTATTTATATACATGTGTTTTTTGGGTTCCCTTTTAAACCAATTGTAATATTTTACTGGCTCCTGCATTATTAATGAACTAAACATAATTTCCAACGTGTTCATTTTATATTTATTTTAAAATCATAACTTTGTCCTTTAAAAAAATCCTTCCTTATCAAGGCTAGTGTTTTTCCTTTAATACCTAGAAAGGTATTGTTAAGGTTATCTCTTCTGTGGGGATGCTACCATGCCTACCTGCTATCTCTTCATGACTGTGTAGTTAGACACTCCTTAACTTCAGAAAATACTTTCTTGATCTCGCTCATCATAAAAAGAGGTTAAGTTAGTTGTTCTTTCTTGTTACTTCATATGTTTATCTATTATCTGTTTACACCTATTATTGCAGAGATTTATCTGTTAAAATTTTTCAGTAGTGTGTATGTTTACTGGAATTAAGTGCTATTGAATCTTCAGTATTTAGCATATAATTCAACAACACACAAATAATAAATGTTTACTAAATGGAAAGAGAAGACTGAACACAGGTTTTACATTCATTCAAATGGGTACCAGCTGCTAATTAATATATGGAAGAGTTGAAGCAGTATAGGGTAGTTATAAAGCTGGCCCTCAAAAATCTGTAGCAGAATGTAGCAATGTGATTTTGGGTATCAATGGATATTTTGTTGTTAAATAAATATTAGGCTCTGATCACGTAGATATCTTTGCAGAAAAATATCTTTGTTAAAACAGTTGTAATGGAAACAGCCATCATGGCATAATCTTTAGGAGCCTCTTTTATGATTTCTGGATTTGTATTGCAACTGCCACTTTGTACCAATATAGCTGACATATAGAAAGGTGGTGACATTCTTTAATATGAAGAAAAAATGTTATAGAAATATTTATGATATGACTATATTCTGTAAAATATGATAGGCATATATGTGTGAATGTAGTTTCACATCTATGCCACTTAAGACATTGTTAAAACGATTTACTGTATGTGTATCTATTTTTTCATATGTAAGATATAGTTAATCATAACTTTTTCAAAAGGTTCTTAAAGGATTAATCAGTTAAACAATATAAAGGGGTTAGAAGGTGATTGAAACATGTTAAACCTTCAATAAGTGTTAAATACTATGATTATTCATAAAAAGGAAATCTATCATTGTAAATTATTTATAAAAAGGCTTAATAAAACAAACCATATTGGAATGCAAAACTGTGTTTAAATGGAAGGCTTGGATTTTAATTTGAGGGTTTAATTTTTAAAATGCAAAGCTATCATATGGTTGATTGGCTTTTGTCATTTAAAATTAGTTAAGTGATATAAAAATGTAGATTTGTAATATAAATATTCCCTAAGGCTCATTCCTCAAGTTCAGTCTAGCATGGTTTTTAATACTGAATTAATTTTTTAAAAAATAAATACACATTTAAAACTACAGTTTTTGAATTCAAAATTTTTAATCAAAAATAAAGCATTCATTTGTGCAAACTCCAAGTCAGAATTCTTGCCGACAGCCATGTACAGATTCTTATACTCTTAGAATATAAAACTAATTCCAATCTGTAAAGTAAATGTTAAATGGAGAATTGGAAATTCTATACTCTCTCCTGACTAAGCTCTGGAACCACAGGGAAATACATCATAGTCACAATCATTGAATACTTATATGTACCAAACCAGAAGAATAATATATTACTAGAATTCATTTAACTTTCTATTACAAGAATATTGCAATAAAAGATTTCTGTTGCTACTTTCTACTCACAGATTACTGCAGGTGTAATATTTGTCTGAAAAGTTGCTGAATAATGAATGTACTAAAACACGTAAGAAAGATGTCACTAAATGCTACTTTTTGAAAGGATTACTCTTTCATGAAAGATTTATTCTATTAAAGTAGTTCGCTCAGGATAAGATAGCAGTTATTAAAAACTGTTATACTCACTGAAGACACTTTCCCTCACAGACTCTACTTTCCTTTCCAGATAATTAAACGCTGTCTTGCAAACACTACATTCTCCTTTGCCTTTAAGCACGTATGAATAAATTGCATTTTCAGGACATTCTTGCTTCATCCATCTTCTTTCATAAATGCCATTTTGTCATTCTGATCCCTGTCACACTGAAAGCCTGGAAATACATCATTTTCTCAAATGAAATCACTTGTGTGTTTTTCCACACCTGTGCCGTACCTGTTAACCAACAACAAATAATGCTCCTGAGGTTTAAAACTCAGTGCCCTTATTTTTCTTGGTCATCTATTTATATGATTTCAAATATCAAAGGTACCAGGATGATTTTGATTTATATTGCCAGATGTGACCCCTTCCCCTCTCTGTCCCGTGTGTTATGCAGCCTGCTGGACATTGCTGATGATAAACAAAACCAAATGTTTTCTTTTGATTCCCATATAGCCCTTCGTTCTAATAATTTCTAAAAGAATTCTGATAACCTCTGAATCTCAGAGCCTATAAATCATCGGTCATTCTTTCCAGTCTTATGTTCACTATGTCAAAAAATAAGTACTAAAATGTTTTGTATTCTATCTCTGAATCCAGCTATTCTCACTGTTTACCACCCAACCCTTCATCTAGACACATAGGGAGTCATGCAAACTGCCTTAACTATGGCAATGATGTCCTTGTTTGGAAATAATATTAATCAGAGCTTTTTTTTTTTTTACTCAGACAATATTATCTTCCATCCTCAAATTACTGCATTGGCTTCTTTCTGCCTTCTTAAAATAAAACTCACATAGCAGATTCAAGGACCTGTGGCAAATGGCCTCAATTCATGTCATCTGCTTATTGCCTGTTGAGTCATTTTAGTCCATTTAGACTTGAGAACCTAATTCTTTTTTCCTCTCTCATGTTTCTTCTTTTACTAAAGATGAATTATTCACTCAATACTATTTTTATTGTCTTCTGGGCATTGAGCTAAGCATCAGGAATTATAAATAAACAAGCTGTGGCTACCACTCTTGTGACATTTTGTTTTCCTACAGTGGACACAAATACCAGAACAATTAAATTTTGTTCACTGTGGTAAGTGCATAAATAAACATATGTACACGGTAGCATAGCAAACTCATGGGTAACTAGGTTGCAATGAGTAAGAGGTCACAAAAGTCATTCAAATAAAGATTCACTAAGGGAAAATTAAGGAATGGCTCTCCAGGTAGGCAAAAAGCAATGCAAAGGGACAGGCAGAAAACAGAAAGAGGTATTTTGAGAACAATGATTATTTCAATAATGCCAAAGTCAAATATCTAGGAAGAAATCTCTGTAAAATAAACTTTTAGAATAATGTTTCAAATTTTTTATGGAATGAGTCTTAATATAATGAAAATTTCATGATTATTTTCTCCAATATGGATATAGGTTGTTCATTTTTAATATGTATTTCTATTACAAAATGAGGTTATTCAGTGTTAAGCATATCTTTACACAACCAGCATTTACTTATAGGTTCTCATATCCTCCTTATATTTGAAATGTTTTAGGGTTCAAATTTTGTATTTGGCTTAGAAAAAGGGGTTCAACGGTAACTAAGTTGGCTTCTTGGATTTTAGGGGTTAGTCAAAAAGGTTAGGCTTTTTATTTATTAAAAAAAAGTAAAGGTAAGGCAACATTTTGTGTTCATGTAGATCCCTCCATTTAGCAAAGTCTTCTATTATTCTTTCTTTTAACTAAGGTAACTTTTTCTTCCCTTTAAGTCTCATGTCACTGATCACATCCTGAAAATATTTATAAAGTTGTTTGCTATGCTAAGTATTCTTTCTCTGTGACCTAAGATGAATATTTCTATGATTGTATTATAGTTTTTATGTAATAATATTAAAACAATCGTTTTAGAAATTTATCATTCACATGATTTTATAATATTATTATGATATCATCTTATAAACATTTTTTTATTCTCAGAGCTAAGTACAAGGTCTGCTTTACAAGTGGGTCACTTCATTTGTGAACTTGTACATTCTGCATATCCAGTGTTTCTGTCATCATGCATTTCATAAATAATGCTAAATGTCTGTAGAATAGCTGCCTAGAAATGAAAAGAAAACATAATTAGTGTAAGCAGCTGTCAGAGACAGAAAAATAAGAGAGCCAGGGAAGATTGGTTTTATTTGGGCTATTGCAACAGGCAGAGCACCCACATTTGAAGATTAGAGTATCTCAGGAGAGTAGTTTTGCCTCACATGTTTATGGGAACTAGTATACATGCTACAGATTGATTGATTTACAGTTGGGTTTCTTTGCAAGCAGGGAGAGTCTCAGTCAGTCATCTGAACAAAAAAATGTTTTTCTCCATGCTTAGCTAGTCTCAGGAAAACAAACAATTTTAATCTCAGTTAATCACTCACAAGACAAAGAACAGGAAGTCATAGCATCTGTGTCTGGCCTTGCCAACAGGTTCAGGCAAAAGGGGAAATGTTCGGAGATACTTGTCCCAAGTAACCTGGTAACACAACAGCAAGTCTTATGGGAGTCATGAGAAAGTGTGGCCATAGAGTCTTTTCTAAGCCACATGGGAAGAGCTATTCTTTACAGTGAGGCATTTCCCAGCACAAAAGGGGGTGGGGGTTGGAAGAAATAGATTGGTGGGTTTTTAAACTTTTATGGTTCTCTGAAAGTACAGAACTCAGGTAAAGTTCAACATTGTCACAGCTTATAAATATTTGCTTATAAATAGTTTCTGGCAGTTGTATTTAATGCTATTATCACTCTAGCTTATTTTATCTCTCTCAAAGTTAATAACTTTTAAAAATATACTAGGGATTTTTTTCTTCTAAAAAATCCTTTTTTTTAACAGAAACTCCTTCATTGGTCTACTTCCATCGACACCTTTGATTTTTTTTTTTTTTTTTGCCTCAGCATGCTTTTAATTTATGGTAACGTGCCATTATTATCAACAAACATGAGCTTATTTTAGGGTCAGAAATATGACTCCAAAAATGTGCTAATACCATAGAAAAAAGAGTTGATAGTTTTACTCAATTTCATTAGTAAGCAAGACTTTTTTACTTTTTTCCTCATTTCCTCTACAAAGAAATGCAGTTAACTTTTCAGTTTAAAAAGTCTTACAAAATAAATGACCATGTGCTTGATTTATGCAGGCAACATAGAAATCACACACTTTAAAACTGAATTGAATTTTATGCTGGGATTTGTGCCTCATGTAATTTGTTAGATGTGGTCAAATTAATGATATATTTCATTGACATTGTCCTGCCAGAATTTATAAGTATGCTATAATTTTTCAGTGGTTACTGTTCATGAATCTATATTAAAATAACAAAGATTCAGTGCTGTGATACATGGTGCTATAATATCGATTGTTTATAGGCTTATTTATCCTTTTTTTAAATCATGTAAACCCAGGAATTCCTGCTTCCTTTGGAATACGTGGATTTTACCAGTTGGGCCACAGGGATTGACATGAACAAAGGCAAATTTCTGTTAAACCCTCCTGCTCAACAAAGTGTAATATTTTAAAATTAGATTTAATTGTGGTATAGAAGAAACTGCCATTTTTATTTATAATTAATGTGTAGAAAAATATTTATTGTAATCCATGTAAGATATCTTGATTCCTTTGGGATACATACCTGTTAAGGAAGAATAAACAAAGGCATATCTAAAAAGTGACAGTTTATGAATAAAGCACTGTTTTCATTTAGATATCTTTTCAACATCACCATAGACCAGCCATAGCACAGAGAGGTTTGTTTTAAAAAATCAATCCTATTATTTTCTTCTTGCTGTATAAATATAGTATGGAAGTGACAAAAATTTGGCAGACAATGCAAAGGATATTTTTTAGACATTTTATCCTGTCTAATTAAAAAACAGTCCTTGTGAAGAAGTGAAACTCTCATCTCTGTGATTAATGACAAATTTTCAAAATCCATTACACAGAAGAAATGGTCAATAAACACAACTTTTGAAAATATAACCAGCTTTCTTTTCTTTAATAGTGCAGAATCTAAAGAGTATTCACTAACATATAGTTTGTAGATCTCCAAGAGAAATTTCAGAAAGATTAAACTTCTACTGCTATTCCGTGTCTCTTCGTCTCTACAAACCTCTTTTGTAAAAGGATGAGTGATGGTAATAAAAATATAATTGTTTGGAAATGCATGTCTCCTGGCATGAGAAAGAGGAAAGTAACCATTTTGAAATATGCCCTGAGCATGCTGCATAATAAAGACCTACTCTCCACTGAAAATACTATGTCAGAGTCTTATCCCACCCAGAGGGGAAGGCATTTACCCAGCTCCACTCCATCTAGGCTTTCTTTCTCCTAAGAGGAAAAATACAAGCTAACAAGCACTTGTAAAGGTCATATACCAGGTGCACAGACCCACTAAAAATTGAGATTTAATCATAACATTATAGAATATTTCCCCATCCACACGCCTTACCACTACATTAACAGGGATCTGTAATTATAACAGTGGATTACAAGCAAAAAAGCTGCAAAAGTCAGGTTCTAATTAGGAAGGAGTTCTTAGGGAAGCTCAGAAACAACAGGGGATATAAGAACAATAGAGGAATTTGAAGCCTCTAGTATATTAGCTATAGCAAATATTAAATATAGCCAAACTCTTAGTCATGTAATCATAAAACCCAAAAGAATGGCCTTTTACCTCCATATTACCTGATATGTCATATTTAGATTTCAACAAAAAATTGCAAGACCTGTTAAAAAGCTAGAGAAAACGCTGTGGGGAGACAAAGCTAGCATCTGAACCAGACCTAGATATGACACAGATTTTAAAATGATCAGATAGGAAATTTTCAAATAAAATAAAATAACTTTATTATATAACAAAATGACAGATAAACAAAATAAAATAATTAATATGTTAAGGTCTTTAACAGAAAAAGTAGACAAATTACAAGAACAAATGGGTAAGGTAAGTAGAGATATGGAAACTCTAAATGCTGAAATAAAACACAGTGTAATAGAACTGAAGAATACCTTTGATGAGCTTGCTGGTAGAATGGACACATTGTAGAGAAGAATCAGTAAGCTTGCATGGCAATGTTGTTAGCAGTGTTATCCACCACAGCCAAAGGTACTTTCTATTTTTCTCTAAGCTACAAGGTCACTATTACTCTTAAAATGTTACTAAAAGAAAAGATGGAGTTATCCCAGATGTATCCATCTAAGCATGAATCTAAGCACACCCCTTAACAGAACCCTGAAAGAACAGGGCCTCGAGTACCTACTGACATATGGACTTGTAATTTCCAGTCTTTGCTGAGTGATACTAATAATGTGTAGTCGAATCTCTTTGTGCAAAATTCCTCAAAAGTAACATTTTATATTACATTCAGAAAGTTATAAAAGTTGTGGCAATCTAAAGCATAAAATTGAAATTTTGAGCCAACATTAATAAAGCAATAAACCATAATAGTAAATGTGTTTCTGGACACTTTTAGGATAATTTCAGATTTCACAAAGGCACAAAGCCAAAGGCCAAAAATTGCACTGAATTTCTCTAATTAATAGTAAAATTTCTTTTATAACACTAGGCAGCTTTTATTATTTCTTGTCTTGGTCTTAAAATTTGTTTCATTATTAATTTTTCTAAATTGGAAATTTATAGCCTTCTAGGCAACAGAAAGTCATTTGCTTTAAAGAAAAAAAACCATTAATTTTCTAAAATGATAATCTCTTCCAGTCTTTATCCTACATGTGTTAGCTTAACAGCACTTTCAGTAAAAGACAAAAAACACCCAAAGACATCAAACATTGTCAGTTGTACACCTCAAAATGTAGATAATAAGGTTGCCAAGCCTAAGATAGTCAGGGGATGGCATGTCTTTGATACGAATATAGACTAAGAAGATTAGAATATATGTTGAAAGCAAAGAGAAGAGATATGATAAAAGCCCTCATCAAAGTCTTTTTAAACTTGGCAGCATATGAATTACCTGAGTATTAATCAAATACTGTAAAAAGCTGTAGTCTGGAACAAATGACAGATTCAGATTAAATGTCTGCAATAATCATAACTTGGATCAGGATCTGTATATCTCAGGGAGGCAAGTTTTATCTAGATACAATTAAATTCATTTTAGCAAGTGTTTCTGGCAATAATAAAATGTGCATCTTTTGAAAATTGAGGAGTTTTTGTTGTTGATTGATTGCTGGAAATATTCATAGCCTAGAGATTTGCAGATTTTAATATGAGAGTATTCCACCTATGATTGGCCTAGGAATATTTCTATATTCTACGGGAGTTTAAAATAGCTGACCTTTAAAAAGAATATTAGTAATAGAAATAAAAGAGTGTTTTCCTAAACATAAACAATAAAGGTACTTCTCAAAATCAAACACATGGTGTCCTCATTATTATATAGACAGTTGTTACAACACTGATACTAAAAATTTTGGAGAATTCACATGGAAGCAAAATTAAATAACAATTAGTTCCTTTGCATATTCAGATAACTTCACATTAACGTGTGTATGTTTAGACCTGTTAAAGGCTTAGTCATGGTACCACCAAGAGTAGCTCAGCTCTCACAGACCAGAGAAGGAAGGCATGGAGGTTCAGCACATTGGCCAGCTCCTGGGCTACTTTTGGTGTAATTGTACCATTCAAACAATTTTAACCCTTTCCTCTTTTTTTTCCTCTCTCAGTTCCAACAGACAATTGGAACGAATCAGTTTTGGTCAGGCTTCCATGATGCCATTTTTCTGATATTAGTCCCACATGGCACTCCCCAGCTGAAGATAATAATAATAAATGATAATAATAAAGTATTCCAGAACATTGGAATGGGATCTTATTATCAGTCATTGCATAATGCCATCTGAAACTTTGAAATCACATATATATCATACTAAAGGAAGAAATAACAGCTTTCAGAAGCTACAAAACTATTCATAGAATTCTTAGTCTTATCCATATTTTTAGTGAATATCACATCTGCTGCTTAGACTATTTAGACAGAACTCGCTATTGTGAATATATCGCTCATACCCTCGCCTTTCCTTCCTCTGCATTTCCCAGTGCATTGTACCCCACATACGGCTTTCCTGCAAGTTCCATGCACCCCTACTCCTGTTGCCTTTCTACCCTAACATGGATAGCATTGTGAGAACAACTCATTCCCTTGACTGGCGGAACGGTGCTCTTTGAGTCATGATTGCTGCGACAAACTGCGACGGTGCTAAGACGAACCAAGAAGAAGCCTTGTCCTCCTTATTATTTCCACTTTCTCTCCCTTATGAAAGCTGATCATTTTGTGGGACCTTTTGGAAGTACTGTTTTTCTTCCAGATCTCAATGATTGTCTAATTTATTTATTCCTATTTCACTTTCTAGAGCCAGAGCCCAACATTATAGCAGCTGGATAATTCCCTAAGCCTTTCTCTTATAAATATAAATTTTCTTTTACAAAAACCAAGAACTATTTCCTAAATTAGTTTGACTTTTGACATATGTGTGTATGTGCGTGTGTGTGTATGAAAACACACCCTTTTCAGTGTATTTTCACTTTCCTATATTCCAAAGAAGTTTTCGTGTATGTATTTGTTTCTACTCATTACCATGGTATTACCATGGCAACATTTTGTCTGATTACCATCTGATCAGGCTAATTTTTTTTTTTTACAGCTCTAGTGTAATGATACAAGACTATTAACAACAGGAATTTGATATTTTATGTTTTTATATACAAAGTGCTCCCCTATTACATTCATTCCCCATTAACCTACCTAGTGCCAAGATAAACCAGATTTTACACTTGGGAAGACAAAACGGATAACTCAAAATTCCCCAGCAAACTCAAATCCCTCGCCTCCAGATCAGTTTCAGAATAATTTTCATATGTACACAACAGAGCCTATTTAGTTTTCTACAAGTAGTCTTGGAAATATTTGCAACATTTCAAGATCTTGTTATTTTTTGTATTTTTCCTAACACAATTTTCTTATTCCTACAGTGATCATGACACTAGAGGAAACAGAAAGATTTCAAATAACCTTCTATGTTATAAATGTCACTTTTGTCTCTATGCGACATTGTATAACAAATATCACAGAACACGTTTCCCACCATTGTGCTAAAAACACAGGATAGATTCTGTCATTGTTTTCTCCTCAAGTGTTTGGCAGCTTTGCTTTTTTTTTTTCCAAACCCATCTGTTTGTTTGCAGCTGCTCAGTTGCATTTGTCTTCACAGTTTTGGCTTTCAATATCAATAATTAAAAGGATTTTGTTGTTGTTAAATAAAAATTCCTCAAGCCCCAAACTTTAATGCTCTAGCTCTTCCCATCTGTCCTACCCTTAGATGTTCATCCTCAAAATAATCTCAGAAGAATAAAAGAGTGATTTTTATATCAGAATTTTTAAAAGTTAATGTATATAATATACCTGTCTATTTATACATATTAATGTAAAATTATTGTACCTGTAAATTTATAAAAGGAAATAAGTCTCTCTCTATATATCCTTTTTTAAAAGAATAACATGTCTTATGTATAAGAGAATGCAGATATTAGCAATGAACATAATTATGAGTTAGGTTATAAAGGGATTGTGATATATTTATTCAATTGATTTATAAATCATCTCAATCTCAAAAACATTATGGGCAGACATACAAATTTTCAGTTCATTGTTTAGGAAAAATATCACACTTGAAGGGGTCAACATAAAGTGATAGATAACCCAATGTCCTAAAATTCTAAACATGAAAAGAAAGGTTCAGAGAAATAAACATGCAATTAGTATGTAAATGCATACTAATTGATATAATTATCTCTAAAAATTCAGAGTCTCTCAGGACACCAGGTGTGTATGAAAAGAGGTGGGGAATTTCTGAATGTAAATCCTGATTCACAATGTAAAGTGAAAGACAACACATTAATCTGAATACATTAAAATGTATCTGGATGAAAATAAAGATTGGAATCTTAAGAATACATATGTGAGCAATGAATATATCACTGCTTGGAATTTTAACTAGATTTTTTTTTGGTTGTTATTTTAACTGCAAATTCTAAATGCCTCAGATATAACACCAGAGGGGATCTGTTATCTGTTACATTAAGTGATTTAGGAACTCTATATTGAGAGAAGCTGCAATCAAAAGCAACAAGGAAGAAATTAGTTTAGAGTAAAAATGTAACAAAAAACCAAGAAAAGCTAAGACTACATGGGTCCACCGGAAAGTCAGAGTACTCATCATGTGTTACCTTCCCACCGCATGTCCCCTAGCCTTCCCCAAGTGCATTGCCTAAGCCACCAACCCACATGACTGCTGGTGAATTCCTGCTTCTTGAGAAGATCCAACTTGGCCAAAGTGATTCAGGAAGTCTCATGACCATAGGAAGCCCACTGGCAGTGAAATGGCTCCATGAAACTCCCCAAAGTTAGTACTGACTGAAGTTGCACCCACATGAACTCCCCAAATGTAGTTCCTTTTATTAATATATATCAGATTATAATAAAATGGATTTAGCAAGTGGACATGGTTTACTTATAATCCAATGTACCTATAATTAAAAAATTTGCAAACTTTTCTAGAATTAATTGAATTACTTCACTTGTCCATATCTAGGAACTTTAGCATTATTGTTATGAAATGGTTTTATTGTTTCATCTAATTCATTACAAGTGCTCTTGAAAATCAAAACCAGCTTATATGAGTCATACAATGCGCTAGGATGACTGAGGTGATGTTGACCTTGTTTTTTGCTAATAGAGTAAGGTAAGATCCACTACTTTAATGCTATCCAGTACAAATTACTTTCTATTTCACATTAAATTTGAAAAAGTAGCCTACTAAAGATTAAAATTAAAAGATTTCTTTTTAATGTAAACATATCCATAAATATACATATAAATTTGAGTCCATACAGGGATAATAGCATTTCGGACATTAGTTGGAGAACAGTATTGAATATCCTCAGATCACAACAGCTGGCCAATCTCTGTTATTTGTATTATGACATCTCATGAGAACAGCAAAAAAGAATGTTGCTTTAATAGATATTTATATTAATACATAGTCAGTAGTTTTCTGCCAACTATACTTTGTCATTATTAATTACTTCATTTTTTTATTGTTGTTTTCTCAGTCACTCTAAAATGCTAATCCCTCCTAAAGCTGCCAAATGTTGGAAGGTCTTTTGTGCATTTCACAAACAAATCAGATTTAGCATCATCAGTAAAATAATGCAGACAATTTTAGCCTTAGTGAACCATAGTCAGTGATATTATTGAGATGGCAATAAAACGTACTTTTTTTTGAATTTAGGAATTTAGGATTCTTAAAATTATCTTTAAAAAGAATAAATTGCTAAAAGTCTGCTTCAAACTAAAATATGAAGACATTGAATTTCAGCCTCAGAATGGTGCTCATAGGTATATGAGGTTTTTCTGGAAACTGAAGTTGTAAACTGACCATTCTTTAGAAGCTCATTATTAAAATAAATAATGACCATTGTTTTTAATGTCAAACAATGAACAGAGTGACAGACTCAAATCAGAGGCTTGGTCCTTGTACGGTACACATTATTTTCAGCATTTAAGAGCAAGGTCAGCTGTATTGGGCCAGCCAAAAGGGGACATTGATTTAACCGCAAATGAAAACTCAATAAGAGAGATTACACACCAGGAAATGGGAAGGATTATACTACCTAGAAAGCAGTAGATTACCTCTGGAAGTTTTTCATCTTTCTGTTAGGAGATGAGAGCAGCACCAGTTATTACTGGAAAGTGATTAGTTTCTTTCCTGAATTCCATTATTGAAGTATGTATCCATCAGGAATACATACTTAAATGGTAATGATTGAATTAGATGACACTATCTGGACAAAGAAGCTAATAGTTTTAAATGTCTTGATTTCAAATAAAAGTGCAGATAATATTATCTTTCATAGATTTGTAGTCAAGGTGGACTAGTATCATGAAGAACAAATTATAAAAAGAAACTATGAGCAATAATTAAATACAGAATTATCCCCAATATTGAAATTAAGTAAAGTATTTCTAAAAAATGAAAATTACTCTGAAAGCAGTCTTAAAATTTGGTTTATAAACAGTCATGGCTTATTAATTTTGATACTAAATTTTTGATTCATACAATAAGTAGTGGAAAGTCTTCAATTTTTTTAGATAAAGCATGCAATAGTTTAATGAAGCACTAAAGAAAAATATCAAGCTATGCTCAGGAAAACACATTCTTTTAAAACTATAAAAGACATTTCAAATATGTACAATATAAGTTACATAAGTGCGTGAATATTACCAAGAGATTTAACATTCAGTATTTGAGTATATTCCATGAAACTAATTAGTATAATTACTCATCTCTATTATGATTTACATATATTTTCAAATTATCATATTTTACTCTATTAATAGTATATTTTAAAAATAATTCACCATATGTATAATTTATCAAGAGATACACTTGAAAATATTCTTATACAGTTGACCCTTGAACAACATGGGTTTGAAATGCCCAGCTCTACTTATACCCGGATTTTTTTTCAATAAATGCCTTCAACACTCTGGGCAGGTTCTGCATCTGCAACCAAAAGTGGATGGAAACTACAGTATTCCTAGGATGTGAAAACTGAGTTTATGGGCCGACTTTTCATATCTCCAGATTCCACAGGGCCCACTGCGGGACTTGATTATGAGTGGATTTTTGTACCCTGGAGGATCCTGGAACCAATCCCCCATGGATACTGAGGGATGACTCTATATCCTAACTTTGGAGAACTTTAATTTTCTCCTTATAGCTAATTCTCAATAATCACAGAATTTTCTACTTCATTCTGTAAGCATAAAAACACTTGGATAAATGCAGCAACCACACAAAAGTCACCCACCTACCAACTAGTAAACATTAATTTCTTGCTTCTGGATGGCTGATTTTTAAATTCTTTAGTTGATAGAAAAATGTTAAAGGGCACGTATCCTTGGAAGAATTGGTGCAGTGTTAACATAGTGTTGACACAGGTATAACACAGTTTAAAACATCCCTAATGTAAGTTGCCAATACTTTTTAAAAATTTTTTTGAAATCAGACTTTGAGGGAAAAAATGAAGTAGAGACAGAGAAAGGAAAAGTATTAAACGTGAGTAAGGATGGAGTTTATTCATTTATTCACTTATTCAACAAAAATTTACATAGGTCTTACTCTGTGCCATGTAGTGATATAGGTACAGGTGATACCTTTGTGTAAAATAATAGTCTAGATTTTCTCTCAAGGAATTTTTATTCTAGTGGGGGATGATAGAATAAAGAATATCTATGAAGTTATATAAAGGAAATAAATGTTTGAACAAACTTCACTTGGTGCATTAAATGGCATTTTTATGGTCTTAACTGTTTAAATCTACCTATCTATTTTTTTTTTGAGAAAAGGTCTTGCTGTGTCACTCAGGCTGGAGTGCACTGGCACAATCATAGCTCACTGCAGCCTCGAACTACGGGGCTCAAGCACAAATATATTTTTTGAGAAATGACTTTAAATTGCAAAGTGCCCAATGGTAACAAAAGCAAAAGAGGTTAGAATATTGGGAAAGTATGACTCAAGCATAATTATCCTAAGTGATAGACCTGTTTTGAGGATCAGGGAGGAGCCATGAGGTCCCAGAACAAAGGGGAGATGTTCAGATAAATAGAGAAGTTACTACATGTGTGTGACTAGAAAGGAGCATGTATGTAACAGATTTGTTTCTTATAAAGGCCAGTTTTTCGATAATCAATCCTGGGTTCTATAATGTTGACTTTAATACACACATCATGCAGAAAATCATCAGAGACTTATTTTAGTTCCCTTAATAAAAGCGGTTCTGATTATATTAAAGGCATAGGTCTCATAAAATGTATAGGAATTCAAATCCAGTCTTTATTTTTGTATCTGTCCCTGTAATTGAACAGTGAAGAAAATATTAGTAAGAAAGCCGCTGTCTTTGGAATAACTGCTGTATTTTTGTTGATGTCAATGATATCAATACTGTAAGGATATGGTGGCAGAAGAGAATTTTATTAAATTTCATTTATGGACTAGTGTATAATAAAATTCTTCGAGTTCAAACGTAGGTAGGTACTATGTTTCTCGTTTCCTCTGAAGAAGGTAAAATAAAATAAACAATGGCAAAGACAAACCACAGCCAAGAAACGACAAAAATGCTGTGACTATTTCATTAGGTGTCCATAAGGCAAATTGCTGAGCTAACCTTCTCTGCAGGTAAGCTAAATTCTACTTATAGCAAGAACACTGTAAGATTTGGATATGACTGTGTTCTGTTTCCTTTTATAAATGTCATTGTTTTAGAAAGTCCAAAGTATATGCATAAGAACCAAGAATTTGCTAAAAGTGAATGGGACCTGCTAGGTCCATGGGTGCCATTCATCATGTCTCCTTGGCCTATTAGATCTGTCTCCAATATAACACATCAGTTTCATGTAAAGTAATTTTTTATACTCCTGTAAAAGGCTTTTTTTCTGTGGCTATTGTCATTGGTCATGGATGAAAACAGTGTATGGTGTGTAGTAAGTTCTGCTTGATACAGGAGCACAAAATGCTTTAAAAATATGATTGGATTTAGTGGTCATAACAATGATGGACTGTGTGAACTGAGCCAAATAAATAGTATGTCGCCTTACACTGCTTGGCCAAGATGCACCTCTGCCTTTTTATACCTCAGCTCTTGAGTTTTTTGACAAAGCACAGTCAAACTACCCAGTGTTCACTAGCAATGGGAGTCCTTTGAAATGCACACAAACAGTAAGTTATACTAACATAACCACTTTGATATATCACTCAAGCATTAAAGGGCATTCATAGTTGTTGCTATAAAATTGATATCCTCTCAAGTTGTTATTGGAAGAAGCAAAAAATAAAGCAAATTTATTGTATTCTACTTCTGAATTTTGCATATGTTCTCAATGGAATAAACAGGTATGAAACTCAAATGGTAATAATAGTTCACAGTCCTGTAGAGGTTATATTTTCCCAAATTTCTTACATTGCTATTTTCTCTTATAATTTTAGTATCTCTTGCAATAACCTTTTTTTCGAAAACTAAAATGCTTTAGACTATCAATTTATTTTAAAAATATTCTTTTTGATCAATTCCAAACCATATTTTATGCTTAAAGATCCAAGTTTCTTATTGCTATTTAATATTAAGAATTTTCATATTGTTTTTCATCCCTATCCATAACTCTCACAATAAGGATTGTGCAAATAAAATTATTTATTTTTTTATAGCAAAGTTATCTGAGGTTCAGGAAGAGTAGATGACTTATCTAACATAGCTGGCTAAATTGGGACAATAATAGCCTATGGCATGTCTTTTATACCGTACGACCCAACCAAACAGAGTATCTAAAGAGTGTTTCCATGGCACCTAAATCAGTTAAATGGATAACTTCATGAAACATAATAGAGGTATTGCCAGTCATGATAATCATTAAAATTTCCTTATTACAATGAAATACTACTGTCTAAATAGAAAAAACTATATATAGAGTATTATAGTAATAGACTGGGGAAGTTACGAATTTCCAATTAACAAAGAAAATTGTTATTAACAATTTCTGAAGAAATGTTGCCAAATTATCCTTTCGCATTTTGCAGAAAAGGTTTTATGCTTTGATCTCACAACATTAGAGTTATGTATTTATTGTTTGATTTCTTTTTCAGGTTTTAGTGAAACAAACTGGATAAGCAATCATAACAATACATAAAAGGCACTCCCATTACATGATGTTGGAATAGCTTTCATTTGGTATTTAGTTAACAAAAAGAAAGGCACCGATGACAGAAATTTATAATAGAACCTTTCATTAGCAGAAATAAATTTAATGATTATGATGCATTTTAGTAGGTGAGGATCCATTTCTACTAGAATCTAAAATTGCTACTGTCAACTTGTCAACTTGCATTTATGATAAATAATTTTAAAGGTGATCACAGCTCTTTTTAAAGAATACTCAATGTATTTGTAAGTGAAAGTTATGCTACACAATTCTGAATAGAGTAGAGAGAGAGAGAGAGAGAGAGAAAGAGATAGATTTATTTTTAAAAATGACTCAGGTGATTGTGGAGGCTGGCAAGTAGGAAATTTGTGGGGTAGGCTACAGGCTGGAAACTCAGGCAAGAGTTGATGTTGCAGTCCTGAGTCCAAATTCTACAGCACAGTGGGCTGAAAACTCAGTCAGATTTCTATGCTATGCTGAGAATTTCTTCTTTTCTGGGAGCACTGTCTGCTTTATCTTCAATTGATTAGGTGAAGTGCACCTATATTATGGAAGGCAATCTGTTTTACTCAAAATCTACTCATTTTATTGTTAATCATATCTTAAAAGTATCTTCACAGAGAAACCTACACTTGGCCCCATAGCCAAAAGTCCCAAACAGGTGGGTCCCATAGCCAAGCTCACTTGTAAAATTACCCATCAGTTAGCAGGTAGAATTTCAGGAAATTGGAACTAGCACAGCTGCCAAGTGGCCTGGGCACTTGGCTTTCTCTCATTTGTCAAGGCTTCCATTTTTGAGAGCAACATCATGCCCTGTCCAATCCCCACAAACCTAGCCAGCTTCCCCTTTATAAAAATATCCAAAGAACTTCCCCAGCCTGTATACAGGTGGCTATGGATTGTGAAGAAGAATGTAGGGAACTCGTCAGGTGCCTTGGGGGTTCATTCACCCTCATCAGAGAGAATTCCCATCCCAGAAACATGACCTGATTATATATACGAAAAAACACACATTATTATTAGAAGAACGGATTATGTATATGGAAAAAAATTATTGTTTGCATCTTCAGTCCAGAAGTGCTTTTCCTTAAAACAAAACATTAAAGGAGAGATTCAAGGTCTTATTTTTGCTGACTTCTAAGTCCTTATAAAAAGCCAGGTATGCAATTGTTTAGAAAAAGATAGTTCTATGAAAATATTATTCTGATTGCATTGGGAGATTGCAAGGTCAATCGAAAATAGATGAGAAAATTCTACAGGATCACTTTGAAGAGATCCGTTGTACAACACGGTGACTTTGGTATTCTTAATGTATTCAGATCAATCGATTCAGAATAGTCTGTAGAGACAATTCAAATTAGCAAATGCTATTAGTGAGCTATCAACATTATTTTAACAATTTAAAGACTGGAGAAAATAAATATATCCTGAAATCTGAAATAGACTGTATTATCTGAAAGATTAATGAGATGATACTGAGATGATAATGTTACTGCTGGCAATAATAAAAGCATTCGGAGATCATTTATTTCACAAAACACTTTCACTTTCACAAACGGTATATTCTTTTAACCTCACCACAATGAAACTCAACCCTTGTGACAAAAAACGTATTTCCTTTGTCCCTTCATTAAATGGAAAAATATTATACTTAAATTAATCTATTCATCTTTTTGTACACTTACAGAAGATTTTGATTTATGTTAATAACCAACATTAGTGACCAATTTTAACTACTTCCTGATAGAACGTATAGAAAAAAATCAAGATAGTAGTAAAATATATTGATGTTAGAAAACCAGGTATGTTTGCCCCCAGGTTTTAACAATCAAATGGAAATAAATGGTTTAAAGTCTTTCATATACAAAGACTGCCTGAATATGAATATTGTTGAGAGAAATACCTAATATTGGTACTCTATGACTTTCTTTTCATATCCTTTGTTGCCTGTTTTGGGCGTGAGCAGGCAGCTAAGCTGGAGAGCACTGGTCCGTGATAGCATTCTCAAAATTTTGGTGATTAGGAGACGGGATCTCTCTTCCATTTGTTTTCATCTTCTTAAATTTCTTCTATCAGTGTTTTGTAGTTTTCCTCGTAGAGGTTTTTCACCTCATGTTTAAATTTATTCTCAGTTATTTTATGTTTTTGTAGCTATTGTAGATGAGATTGCCTTCTTGGTTTCTTTTTTCAGCTAGTTCATCGGTCATATGTAAAAATGCTACTGATTTCTGTGTATTAATTTTGAATCCTGCAACTTTACTTCACTGAATTCATTTATCAATTCTAAAAGTTTTTTCTTTTTTTGTATAGCCCTTAGGGTTTTCTCTATATAAGATCATATCATCTGAAAACGGACAAACTGTAGCCATTGATTCTAGAAAATTCCCAAGACTCCTCAGCGTGAAATTTCTTGATGGAATAGATGCTCAGCAGTCAGGAGAAAATTATGCATTTCATATTATTTGGGAAATGTGAATTTAGGTATCAACTCCTTGAAATTTTCTGTAACTAATAAGGCCCTTTTCAATGATGTTCATTGAAGGAGAGTTTCTCTCTGTCATTTCTAGAAGTCCAATATCCTGGGCCAGGTTATATAGGTATTTGAGAAATGCAAATTGAACCTGTTAGTGATATTGTGGTATTTCTCTCTTGTGGTATTTAGTCACATTAGCCTGAATAAGGTAGAACCTAGAATTTAAGAAGTAGTATTTCCAAATACATGGGGCATCCTTTTATCAACTTATAAAAAAATAACTTGTGGATCCTAAGTGGTGTTGATCTTGATATAATCAAACGTGATTATAATCTTTAGTCCAGGAAATCTCAAGGGTTTCTGAATGTTTTTCTTATTGTAGTTTTATCATTGTATTAATTATCTTTACTTTTGTATGTTTTGTGGGTGATAAGGTTAGTAGACTTTCTAAATATAACATAATGCTTTTGAGAGTTCTTTGAAAATACTACCAGGAAGGTTTGGATTTCTGCTACTGCAATTCCCTACTCCAGTAATTCAAAATCAAGCAGATATTTTCCAACCATTACTGTTATAGTTCTCCAGAAAGGTAAGATCTTCTCCCATCCTAAAAACAAACAACAACCAGAATATATTCATGTATCATTTGGAAGGGTCCAATGGAACCTCAAGTTTTAGGTTTCTGTCCATCTCCTCCCTTTGCAGCAGAAATAGGATGAGATTATAGGAAGGTAGCATTACATCAGTAAGATAAAAGAGTATACTCAGAAAGAAGATTAAAGAGGTATATAGGCTACTGTACGTTCCTATAGATTCTTGATGTCAAGTTATATTTATTCATAAATTCACCATCAAAATTGGTTACTTTTCATATAAAAGATGTTTAGATGTCTAGTACAACTCTAGAGGCCTCTGATCTCAGGAAATGATTGGTCCTGCTCTGAGTCAAAGACAGAAATAAGGCATTTGATGTTATATTGGATAGAAATGCTTCCAATGTCTCTATCAAGTTAGTGTACTCCAGATAATAATTTTACATCTTTATCCTGAAAATAATAATACTGATTTGTATCTTGGATTTAAAAGAGGTTATAGTTTTGGGCTTTTTTCATATACTTCTGGGTTTTTTTTTTTCTTTCTCTGAGGGTTAAGGAAAAACAATAAGCCTATAATCCAGTGCTATTTTAAGTTAATATTCTATGACCTCAAAAATTCACAGAAAAAGTATTTTAAAAAACTTTGTAGGAAGTGAAACATTCATTTATACACAAAAATTAAGTTTACTAATGATATTCTACTATGAAACCACCTGGAAAGTAAATATTACTTTATACTTCAAGTAAAAAATACATGGTCTATTACTTAAAGAACAATGTCATATCTTTCAGAATATACTTTGGTGCAAAAAAGAAGCTTCACTAAAACACTGATGTTCTGAATCACATAAAGATGCTTTCTCTGCTGAAGAGAGCAAATCAAACAAAGTTTTACTTTTCCTATTACAAACTTAAAGGATACCCCAATTGGCTTCAGTGATTGTTATGGACTGAATCGTGTCATTGCCCCCACAATACATAGATTGAAACCCTAACCTTAAATGTGACTGTATTTGGAATTAAGGCCTTTAAAGAAGTAATTAAGGTTAAATGAAATCATGAATGTGGGGCCCTAATCCAGTCTGATTGGTGTTCTCATAAGAAGAGGAAGTGATGCTAAGGATGTGCATGCACAGAGGAAAGGCCATATGAAGACACAGCAAAGAGGTGGCTGTCTGTAAGACAAGGAGAGAGGCCTCAGGTAAAAACAACCTGCCTTGATCTTGGATTTCCAGCCTCCAGAACTGTGAGAAATAAATTTCTCTTGTTTATGTCACCCAACCAGTCTGTGGTAATTTTTTACGGTAGCCCTAGCAAACTAATATAATAATTTACATGTTTAATTCCATAGAAGCATTCTATCTGGATTGCATGTAATAGGATTATAAAATTTAATTGTGATTTTCTTGAAATTTTCAGTTTTTTTCTTATTTTAATGTTCTCATTTGTTTGTGAAGTTTAAAATTTTATAATATGCATGTTACTGGACTGCTCCAAATAGTGGTAAATATGCATCACTCTGTGACACTAGCACTATAAATACTTTTGTAAAAGTATTGATTTTATGAATTATCTAGATATTAGACACTTTTTGAAGTGGACAAAATATTGAATGATAAATGTACAAAATTACCCAGAGAAAAGCTTAAGAATATACTTTTTCTGCTTTTGGTCCCCAAGAAGTACATTAAAAATTTTAAAACAAATCAATGACCTGCAGTATTCCTGTAAATACAATCTTTGCTATTTCTTACTGACTCAGCATTTACTCTAAGCCAACTTTGCAGATAAGAACCTCAGGAAATATAAGAAATAAGCAGTTTAGCAGAGTAAGTATAATGAGAGTGTTTAGGAGAGGTTCAATTCAACGAAGAAGCTAGATTATTGTACAATAAATGTGCAGTTTGAACAAAACAAAGAAGAGGCTTCTGGGCACAGTCAGGGTGTTTCTTGATGTTCTGTCGTTTTTATGGTAGCAACATATGTGTTCAAATGAGTAAAGCACGGCATCTCCATTTGCCACATATACAGGTTTAAATCAAAAGTAGTTGTAGATAGCTTTACAGTATACTTGCCAATTATTTTCAAGTATTTTTTCTAATTATAATGAAGGCATAAAAACAAAATGATGAGGTCTTAGCACTCAGTACCAAAATAGGACAGACACGTACATACACACACAGATGTTTGTGTGTGTGTGTGTGTGTGTATATGTGCATTGTTATCTGGTGGCTATGAGGTTATACAAAGAGTATTCCCAGAAATTAAAGACATTTTCATCTTTAAAGAGAGTGTGATTAGAAAAGTAAATTTTATAGAAATGGTTTCAATTCACTGTAAAAGAAAACAATGAGAATAAAGGAGAACATAGATGAACATAAGCACACAAAATCGTGTTTTATGTAGCAAGATTTTTTTAGTTCTTACTGAGAAAAGGAGCTGCCCAAGTGTGGTGGTGCATGGGAGACAACATCATTAATTTCTATAGATTCTTATACTCAAAAAGATGGACAATATCAATCAGTAACTCATGCACATTTGCACCAAGCTGGATAACCTAAGGGCAAAATAAGATGTTAGAAAAAGATAATGAAAAGATGCTATTGCTTTTTAAAAATAATTATGCAATATTTACATCACTTCCAGGAGAAAACATTTATGTCTTAAAAGTGATCTTGATATAAGGATTGTGCCCTTTAATTTTTAGACTTCAAAGGGGTAAACTATCTTTAAATGAAGATCTGATTTACAAACTGCGAGAGGCTCTAGTGAAGAATTTTAAACATTATTATCATCTTCCAGTGCCTGAGAGAAAGCAAGAAAGTGAAAGAGAAATTGTGTATAACAAGGTATTAAAGGTCTGTAATATGATTAAATTTAGTTACTCTTACTTCTTGGGAAAGAGACATGTTTTTTTCTATTTATTTTAATCAACAAAGAAAGAACACCCTATGGCATTTTTTTTTTTTTACATTGTGTACTGAAAATTGATCTAAAACCATTGCTTCATACATTTGCCAGGACCCAGCCTTGCCAGGTATGGATTGTACTGGTGCAACTTTACCATTGTACACTCGATATGTTGGATCACAAGCAGAAGCACGTTCTCTTTTTCTCAATAGGGTGTTTTAGTTCTTAGTAATTAACTGGATGAATCTGGCTGAATTAATAGACCAAATCATTGCGCATTGTCTTTTGCAGCTTTATTAATCACTGCTCCTCAAATCTGACTGAGGTCCAGCTCTCTGGTTTGTTAGTCTTGAAGATCTCGCTTATGTGAAGGACAGTCCAAATTAAATACCCCCACAATGGGAGGGAAGACAAACTTCATCTTGGTTTTCTAGAGCCTTCCCTGTGCCAAATATAGAAGGCTAATGCCTTGGCCCCAAGATGTAAGCAGGGTGGTAAAGAACTGATTCACAAAAATTGAGCAAGAAAGATAGACTATTTTGCTGTGAGAGTATACCTCTAATATACCTATTGTAAATAAACACATGCTGAGCTTTCCATGCTCCTGGTATATCATATTAAAATGTGATAAGTTTGCATTAACCAAATCTATGCAGGATTCACTAGTATTTTCACTGAAGAGAGCAATTCTTCTGACCATATACTGTGGCATTATACATGTTTTCTGAGCCTTGAGTTGGATAGATTTAAAGTGCTCAGTCATTCATTAAAAATGTTTCTTGAATCCTTACTTTGACATTATTTCTGTTCTCAAGTAGGTAATAATTTGGTGAAAAAAATAAAACATGTACACAAATATTTATTATGAAGCTGATAAAGGTTATAGAATAGAATATATTATGAAGGACTCAAGAAACCAAGACAGGTGCAGGGAAGTCTAAGTCCTCTTTGTGTGTCTCAGACTTTTCTGAGGCCATCGATTGGAAGCAACTATCCTGTATATAAGATCATGCACAAAGAGCAGGCAGGGAGAAGGAGAAGTTTATGCAACTTTGCCTAGTCCTGTAGATAGAAACTACAGAGTCAGATGATATAAAACATTCATTCAATGGTTCAGAAATATTTAATTGGGCATTGGTGTCTCAGTCCATTTTATGTTGCTCTAAAGGAATACCTGACACTGGATAATTTGTAATGAAACGAAGATTATTTGGTTCATGGTGTCAGCATTTGTATCTGGTGAGGGCCTCAGGCTGCTTGCATTGATGGGCGGAAGGCAAACTGAAGCTGGTGTGTGCAGAGATCACAGGGTGGGTGGAGGTGGGGAGGTGCCAGGCTCTTCCCCCAACTGCAAGGAGAGCATTAACTTCTTCAAGAGAGATCTGACCCCATGACCCAAACACCTCCCATTAGGCTCCACCTCCAACATTGGGAATCAAGTTTCAACCTGAGATTTGGTGGGGACAAACGCACCACAGCAATTGGCTTTGTGCTAGACGCTGCAGTTTTCCAATGTGGTATATCCTATAATGAGATACAAATTGGAGAGGGAGAAACGTCCGAGGTGTTGACATTTAGAACTTGCACAGGGCTAGTTTGCTGGTTTTCTAGTTGCTAGTCTGTTGTTTTCATCACCAAATCTCTTTTTGTACATCCTATCTTTTGTTCCACAACTTATATTCCAACTTTGGCCCACACACAGCATCATATTTTGTTATCTTCTCCAAACAAACACATCCTACCTTCTTCTCATGTCTGGATACTACTTTACAGAAAATCATAAAAAGTTAGAGTTCTTAAAAAGAGGCTTGGAGATAATAGCTCATTCCCTTCACTTTCTAGATCTGCGGTCCCCAACCCCTGGGCTTTGGCCCGGTGCTGGTCCGTGGCCTGTTCGGAAAACAGGGCCTTGTATTACCACCTGAGCTCCCCGACCCTGCCATCCTCCCCTCGTCCCCTCACCCCTGGCCCCCCACACCACCCACCTGCACCCCACCCCCAGCCTGTCTGTGGAAAAACTGTCGTCCATGAAACCAGTCCCTGGTGCCAAAAAGGTTGGGGACTGATGACTAGATGAATTACGTTATTCTGTTTTCTTTAACACACACTGAAATGAGATTTGATAACACTCAGCAGACTTTCCTAATGAAATATCTAAGTGAAAATGAATTAGAAGGTAACTACGTATATTTGACAAAACGCATTGACTTGAACAGTAAACTTCATCGAAATTGAAAGAACGCTAATGCCACTTTGATTAAAATCATAAGCAAGATAAGGATGCCAGTGATTAAACAGATAGAAATGCATTTAACAATTAGAACTGTTTAGGAAAGAACTAATGAAAAATTTTCAGGAGGAGTAAAGAAATCTATTCTGCTGATGTTGTGTTTACATAGAGTAGTTGAGAAGAAATTTTTTTTAAGCCAACAGAATTGGATAAAATAACTCAGTGAGGCAACTAAATACAGAATAAATGTTAAAAATAAATCAATTTTGTCCATGATAATAATAATGATAACAAGTATTCAATTCACAATAGAAAATGAAATTATATCTTTTAGAGTAAAACTGGCATTTTATTTCAGACCACATATAATTTACATTCCAATCTATTAAATAACCATTCTATGCCATAAAAACAACAAAATCGTCGATATAAATTTAAGAAACTAAAACTAAAATTAGAGGTTGGTTAGATATCCTTAACTGAGTTACATTCAATGGTTTTAAATGTCAAAATGACCATAAAAACATCAATAGAAAAACACCTGACTTTAGAGAAAATATATTATGGTTAATATATTTAATAAGCAAAGAACTCCAGAATAAACAAATGAAAATGTGTGAATAATAATTATAACAAATTTTCAAAATAACAAATTACAATTAAATATGTTGAAAGTGATGTATATTCACTGAAGGCATATGAAATAACCATCAGTACCATTCTTTTTACTCATCAGATTGACAAAAATAAGTACAATAAAACCTGGCCATGTTTTAGGAACATTTTGATTATTCGTCATTGGTGAAAATGTAAAATGTTAGTGCTTTTATGGAGAGCAATCTGTAAGTTATATTAATATTAAATATTATGCACCATTTCATTTGGTAATTTCAGCTTCACTATAAAATAAAAAATCCAATATGTGAAAACATATGTAAATGAATGTTTATTGATTTTTTGGCTAGGACAAAACTGGAAACAAATTTTAATATCTATCAACTAAGGGGGGGATAAGTAAATTATTATACACCTATATTAAATCACTCAAAAATAATTTAATGTCCAAAGTTGTCTATAAAAGAATTCTTAATAGTGTCACATATGGTGAGAGGTTTATGCAAAAGGAAAAGAGGAAAAACATAAGTGATCGTAAGTAAAAAGGATACCTTCATTCTTTCTTGCTGTCTGAATATGGAATGCTATGTCAGCCAGCTTGGAAGATGTGGAAACACTGTGAGAGTGAGGGATGTGCTACCTTGATGTCACACATCCTACCTGAACACCATTTGCCGTCTACCTCCAGAGCAAACGATAGACCTGCCTTCTATTTGATTAAATATTCCCAGCTAACATATTCCCTAAGTATAGATTACTAGAATTAAAAGTTTTGTTTCAATTTACATTCACCCTGTTAAGGGTGCTGACGTATATTTTTCATATTTCCCTTCAGGAACTTTACAACAGTGTTAATTCTCACACGATTTGTAAGTGAATTGATATTTCTGCCCATCTATTAAAAAACAAGGAAAAATTTTAAATCCTTTGCCAAGTATATGATAAAAAACAAAATTTCACTTTTTAAAATTTTCAAAATTTATTAACATAGGTAAGAAAGTTTTCAAGTTTTTTATTATCATTTTTAGCCTCCAGACTTGTGAGAAAATGAATTTCTGTTGTTTAAGCCACCTAGTCTGTGATATTTTGTTATGGCAGTCCTAGCAAACTTATACACATAGAGATTACAAAAAGCATTCTTTAATTATTTTAGTCTCATATACATTAATTTCCCATTCAATTAACAACACTGGAAGCTTGGAACACATTTAATCCAATCACTGGCATCATGACTTTTTATGATTATCCTCATGTATGTTAATATAAATATATCTCAAACAAAAGGAATATGCTGGTACTTTTCACTATCCCTATGGAAATCTCATTTCCTAGCTTTCCCTTTTAAGCTTTGTAGTTAGCAACCATGGTGTTAAATAATTGCCTCTGATTAGTTTTGACAAGCATCCTGAAGAAAAGTTTGTTCACATTGTGGGCTCTCTCAGCTAGGTCAAATTAAAGCAGCCTTATGAGTGGGATCTTCCCTGAAACCATCATATAGGGATCTAATGACAATCTTTCAGTGGCTGCTAGGCTTTCAGTGATTGCAGGCTGTTGAGTTTCCAGGGTACATTAGATCTGGAGAGGGCGTGATATGAATAAGGCAAGTATAAAAACATCAAAATTTGTTCTCTCTTCCTACAAAAAAAAATCAGCTCTTTTTTTCTTGAATAAATGATTCCTGGACTCATTTGGTTAATTTCTACAGTTCTGAAAAAGTTGATTCTGACAATTTTTCCCAAAGATCTCATTGTTTTTATGGTGGAGAGAATTTCAGAAGATTACTATGCCACCATTTTTACTAGCATCACCCCTCGTTGAGCAATTTTAAGTCCATCCTATTATATTTTGATTTCATTGTTTCTTTTGGGAATTCAGCTACTATTATTCTCATTACTTTTTGAAGGTAACGTCGATCTCCAATTTCATTTAATATTTTCTTCAGTTTAGCTTTTCAGAAGTTTTAGTGTGTTCTGGGGTGACTGATTACAAAAATGGCCTCAAATTCCTCCCATTCCTGAAATTTTTCACTTAATGCCATTTTGCTTTCCTCGTATTAAGAGGGGGCGTCTCTTCTCCCTTAAGATTGGGCTTGACCATATATCTTGTTTTGATTGACAAGACATTAGCAAACATGATGTAAGCAGAATCTTTCAAATACTTTCAATTTGGAGCTTAATCTTTTAATTCTCTTGAGAAACCTGCCACCACCTACCCACCTATGTGTTAAGAAGACTGGCTTATTAGCAAAATGATGAGAGAAACAAGGCCAAGCAAATCCATCGCCCCATTTAGAAAATACTGTCAGATACGGTATTGAGGCCAACATGGATCTTACAGACTTAGCTGAGCTGGCCTATAATAGCACCCACTTGTCTCATGGGATTATGAAAAAACATTGAATTTTTTTTTTAGTGCTTCTAAGTCTTGGCCTGGATTGATACGCAGTTAAAATTAGAAGATACATGTAGTTTTTCTTCTACTCATACTATATATAGTATCTTTAAATTGTGGATTTGTGTGTAGATTCATTTGATTTTGAAAATTTGGGCCATTGTTTTCTTAAAATTAATTTTGCCTTTTTATCTCTCTTTGCTCTTCCTTGTACCCTAATTAAAAGAATATTATACCTATTAAGAATGTGACACATGTCTTACCTGTTCTTATGTATCTTGCTTTTTTCCTTTGTTTGTTTTTTGGCTCTCTGTGTTTCAATCTGGGCATTTTCCACACATATTTCTTCCTGCTTTACTAACTCTGCCTTCTTTTGCTGTACCAAGTCTGGTATCAAACCTACCCATTAAGTTTTTAATTCCTGATATTGTATTTTTCTGTTATAGGATGTCTATTTGATTCTTATGTATCAATGACACCTCTGTGGTAAATTCATCATCTTTATATTTTTGTCTACATTTTACCTATTTCCTTTAACATTAATCAGAGTTATTTAAAAACCCTTTTCCACAAAATGAATTAGCTGGATCATCTCTTTATATGTTTATGTGGCATATTTTCTCCTCCTAATTATTAATAGAATGTTGAATCTTGCATGACTAGTGACGTTTTGTTGTTTGTTGTGTGTTGTATGCTAAAGAACATAAACTAAGAGGGTGTTTTCCTTCAGAGAGAGTTTCTTCTGCTGCTAGGCAAATTTAATTTTTTAATTTTTATTTTTTTATTTTATGTTTTTTAGAAAAGGGGTCTCACTCTGTCACCCAGGCTGAAGTGCAGTGGCACAATCATAGTACATTGCAACATCAAACTCCTGGGCTCAAGCAATCCTCTTGCCTCAGCCTCCCCAGTAGCTAGGACTGCGGGGATACACCACTGCACTGGCTAAGGTCTTTTTGTTGTTTTGGTTTGCTTTGTTACTTTTTGTAGAGATGAGGTCTCACTATGTTTCCCAGGCTGATCTTAAACTCCTGACCTCAAGTGATCCTCCTTGACTCAGCCTCCCAAAATGCTGGAATTGTTCACAATCTTAGGGTGTATCCCTCAAGGACTTTTAATTCAAAACATGGAGGTTCTTCGTGTTTTTACTCTTGAAGGATGGTGAACATTCCCTTCATGTCTTCCAGGGTTTCAGTTCTTTAGCATCCTGGTACATGAAGACTCAGTCTTGGCCAAATTATCTGGAAGGAAAGATTGATCATGTGTTTGAGAACCCCTGAAATCTTCAATATTGTCACAGCAACCCCATATGAACAGCAAAAATCATTGCTGGTTCATCCATGTTGTCACAAAATGGTAGAATTTTCTTCCTTTTCATGGATGAATGATATTCCATTCTATACATACACACACGCCACATTTTATTCATCCTTTCATGTGTGAAAGGACACTTAGGTTGTTTCCATATCTTGGCTATTGTGAGTAATGCTGCAATGAACGTGAGAGTGCAGATGTCTCTCTGAGATTCCTATTTTAATTCCTTTGGATATATGCCCCAAAGTGGGAGTGCTGAATCATACAGTAGCTCTGTTTTTAAGTTTTTGTGGAAACTCCATACTGTTTTCCATAATGGCTGTAACCAAGTTAAATCCCCACCAACAGCGAAAGAGTTCCCTTTTCTCCACACCCCCTCAGCACTTGTTATCTCTTGCTTTTTATTAATGGCCGTCCGAACATGTGCTAGGTGCTTTCTCACTGTGGTTTTAATTTTCATTTCCCTGATGAATAATGATGTTGAGCATCTTTTCATATAATGTATATTTTTTGATATATACACACACACACACATATACATATATACACACACTTCTGTATGTCTCCTTTGGAAACTTTGGAAAAATGTCCATTTAGGTCTTTTGTCCATTTTTTTTTAACTAGGCAGATTTGTTTTACTTTGATGTAGTCCCACTTGTTCATTTTTGCTTTTTTTCATGTGCTGTTGGTGTCATATCTAAAATATCATTGCCAGTACCAACGTCAAGGAGCTTTTCACCTATTTTCTTCTAGGAGTTTTATGCATTTGTGTCCTAAATTTAAGTCTTTAATCCATTTTGACTTAATTTTTGTGTATGGTATAAGACAAAGGCCCAATTTCATTCTCTTGCACATGGATATCCAGTTTTCCCAACACCACTTATTAAAGAGACTATATTCCCTCAATGGGTATTCTTGACACCCATGTCAAAAAACATTTGACTAAATATGCTAGGGTTTATTTCTGGGCTCTGTTTTCTGTTCCATTGGTCTATGTGTCTATTTTTGTGGCAGTATCATACTGTTTTGATTACTACCGTTGTGTAATATAGTTTGGAGTCAGGAAGCGTTGTGTCCTCAGCTTTGTTTTTTCTCAAGATTGCTTTGGTTATTCAAGGTCTTTATGGTTTCATATGAATTTTAATATTGTTTTTTCTATTTTTGTGAAAAATGCCATTGGATTTTAGAAAAGGAAGGCATAGAATCTGCAACTACTCTGAAATTTTAATCCACTTCCTCCTTGTTGCATCTACAAATATGTATTTTAAATATCAATAATTTAAATTTACCTTAAATTTTCCATTTATAGTTCGTGCAACATTGTTCTGTCTCAATCCACTACATCCCCCTTGAGAGCACAATTCCATAAAAATTTATCTTAGGAAATTTCCTCTGAATACAACTTAGAAAATAAATTAAAGTGAGGAAACAAAGAAGGTGAGAGTTCCGCCTGTACAACGTTTAATAATAGAGATCAACGCTTACGTGCACACATGGAAATAATATCCATCAGGGGGCGGCAGGTGGGGGGGAGAGGATGGGAAAACTCTCACCTATGGGTGCAGGGGGCACTGTCTGGGGGTGTTCACGATTGTAGCTCTGACTTGGGCAGTGCATGGGCAATAATATGCAACCAAAGTGTGTGTACCCCCGTAATATTCTGAAATTTAAAAAAAAGAGAATAGAGTTCACCTTTTCAGAACCAAAGGAGTGAGTGGCAATAACAATGGAGAGAATTGGTAGCATTCCTTATATTCAACCAATCCTTACTGAACTTAATCCTGATTATGTACCAGACACTGTTCTATATACATGGGATATATCAATGAATAAAACAAACATGTACCGTAGCCACATGGAACTTAGGGAAGAGCAGATAATAAGTTAAAAAATACAGTAAGTAGATAAATAATATATTTAGTTACAAATATATATATTCTACAAAAGTAAAAATAGAATAATTTCAGAAGATTAAAATTATCAGACTTAGATTGGTGGTTTGCAATGTTAAATAGAGTGGCAAAATTAATACTATGGTTTTATAAGTTAATTCTGGGGTTGATATTTAGTAAATAGAATTGATAAATTTTCATAATTGAATTGATGAGTGTGGGTGGGATTTTTTAAAAAATACAATTACTTTTATATATTGTTCTTATATGTAGTAATGTGGCTAATACTCCTTATTAATTCTAATTTATCTGTAGATTATTTTGAATTTTGAACTCATACCATCATATATCCTGTGAGTAAATGATATTTGAATTTCTTACTGTCTAATCCTCGTATTTTTTTCTTATAGTACTAGCTGACACCTTTAATTTTTATTAATAGTATAAACGGTGATAGAAGGCCTTGTTTTCTCATCCTCAATGACATGGAGGAAAAGTTTCATGAATGAATATAAAGTTTCCTGTAGCTTTTTTTGCACTACATGCTTCATCAGATGATAGAAGTTTTTCCATAGTTTGTGAAGCATATTTAAATGCTTATATACTTTGAACTTTATCAAATGCTATTGTGCAGCTATTGAGAAGATCATGTGGTTTTCTTGTATTCTGTCAGCAGAGTGAATAACTTTGATTTCTTTTCATATGCTAAACCAATTTACATTACTGCAGTAAGTTTGCTAGTATTTTGTTCATGATTTTTGAAGATATATTTACAGTAAATATTAACTTTCGATTTAACTTTCCAATTATATCCTTAAATAATTTGGGTATCAATGTTATTCTGGCCTTATAAAACTAGTTGGTCTTTGTTGGTTAACTTTCGTGAATATTCTAACACATTTGAAAGATTGTATATTCTGTATTTACTGAAAGCAGTATTCCATATATGTCAATTCAGTCAATTTTATGAATCATGTTGTTCAAATTTTCAATATCTAGAATGATATTTTTTGGCTGCTGCTTCTACCAATGTATGAGATAAATGTGTAAAATATTCCGAGGGTGATTAGTGTTTTGCCTATATCTCCCTTTCGTCCTGTCAGATTTCAGTTTACTATGTTTAAGGCTTTAAGTATATCATTAACTTTGTACATATGTGGAATGTATTTTATTTTGGGCTCTTTGTAAGAGCTGTTCTATTTTTTGGTTTGCACATACTGTTAATGTGCAGATATATTTCACAGTTTTCTTCTTTGGTGGGCTCTCAATTCCAACTTTGGTCATTCGAGACATAGGAGATTGCAAAACATTCTACTCGGTGTTTTTAACCTTCCCTGCACAGCTTTTGGTGAAAAAAGATCCTTCAGTGGGAAAAGCATCCTTTAAGTTTGCACTCACCTCTTCGGTCCTTCCTTCTTCTCTGTGTCTTGACTCCATGTATCATCATTGCTTGTCTGCCTCAGTGTTGCCATAACTTTTTTTCATAATATCTGTTGAGCTTGCCTAAATTTTTTTTTCCCTGCAGGAGAAATGACAGTGTGGTATTCTCATAAGTAGAGTTATGTCAGCTTTCAATATCAAGATTGAGCCACAAATTGAAATTAGCAATTATTTTTTCTAAAGTCTGTAAAATTAATTTTATGTAAAAAAATAATTTTCAAAAGCCCAGATTTCCCTTTGTATTATTTAAAATATTTTTGGTGTTTCCTATATAAGAGTTTTTTTCTATTTATCTGCATGTTTTATTAAAATAGTTAACCAGGGAAAAGTGAAAATTTACTACACTGACTGCTTCAAATTTTTCTTTACCATAGGTCTAAGAGTTTTTGGTTTCATTTCTAAGAGTTGTTATAAAAGGTTCATTTTCCAGAGACATTCAATCAACACGAGTTGAGAGCATTTTAAAAATGAATTCTTCTCATCCTGACACATAGTTTTGGAATATCTTATCTGGACACATGCTCTTTCATGTTAATGCTTTTGATTACATCTGGACAGAAACTGTATTTTCCCCAAAATCTGTTGCCTCATATTCTTTTCAGCAACTGAAACAGCATATGTTAAAGCAATGAGGCATGAGCACCCTCTGGGCTTTCATATGCCAGGATAAAGAAAATGAATGTTAATGCCAAAAATAAAAAAGCATATTAAAAACGTCGACTTTCTGGAATAACATTCCTGTCTAATTCATGATTTAAAGTTGCATTTTGTGTGGTTTATGAAACTTAGACTGGAATAATGAGTATGATTTTCTCTGGATTTTTGTAAAAAATACACACTTTATTAGAACTTGCTTTTTTTTTATTTACACACTTACTTACTCTACACATAATTTGAGTGCCATATCAGTGCCAGATATAGAAACAGTGCAATATTGGGTTAATAATACTAGTACATTTATAGATTCAACACTTTAAATAATTTAACACTTCATTTTCAATTACTTTTTAAAGTGAAAGTTCATTAAAATTAACGTTTGTATTTGCATTGTTTATCACATATTACTTGTCACATATGTTTATGTTAAATAATTATTGATATGCAAATGATTATTGGTATGTAAATTTCTAGAGGCAAAAATTTGGGGACAAATTTAATATACATATATATAATAAAGGATGCAGTACCATGCAGATTTCTGGAAGGTGCATAATTTCTGTAGTGATTAAATAATAGTATAAATGAAGCACATACAAAAATAATTACTGAAGATATAATTAATATGCTATTTAAATAATGTCTCTGATAATTAAATTAAAATATTATAGATAATATATATTAGTCTTGAAAAAATTGCACATTTGTTTGTTCTTGCTGGAAAAAATTACAAAAGTAAGTTAATTTGCATTCATAAAGTTGAGATGTAGAAAAATTAAAGTGACCACAATAATTCACATAAAATTTTTTAAAGATATATTGGAACCTTTTTACAGACTGTGCTTGTAATAGCAATCAGCTTTGACAAGTTGCCATGAATTTTTAACTTACAAAATGGTCTTACCGATTTTACTCTTCCATGAAAATTCTTAAAATTCCTAAAATTCCTTGGGCCTGTGGACTAATTGTCTATTTTCATACGACTAGGACAGACTAATTTGAGAATCTGAACTATGTATATGGACATCAGCAATATAAAGATTTAAGAACATTTTTTAATTCAGTGGAAAACCCAAATATTTTAGTTATCTTTATTGAGAAAGAGATAGAAATTAGACTACTATACAGATATGAAATGAATATACATAGAAAACATATTTTTAAGCAGTAATCAAGCAATACCAGATTCCTGAGAGTCAGAGCAAATTTAGAAGTTTCTTTGTAGTTACTATGTCAGAAATGGCTGTTAATGGATACTGAATTTGAATGCTAAATTTTGATGCTGCTCATTCAGCTTTCTCATTTTACGAACACCTCTTAAACTGGTTTTATTCTCCTTATCTGAATATTCATAGATATAATGTTTTCTTGATTATTTATGCAATAATTCTTCACAGTATATAAAACCATATATTTAGAAATCATAATTAAAATAAAGTAAAAATATGACTATTTTTCTGCATAAATTACATGGAAGTAATTGGCTTTCCTTTTTTGACCAACCACATAATTGTATTATTTATTTATTTATTTTTAGACAGGGTCTCGCTCTGTTGCCCAGGATGGAATGCAGTGAGTGGCAGCAATCACAGCTTACTGCCAGTCTCAAATTCCTGGGCTCAAGAGATCCTCCTGCCTCAGCCCCTTGAGTAGCTGAAACTGCAGGTGCACACCATCATGCCCAGCTAATTTATTTATTTATTTATTTGTTTGTTTATTTTTGTAGAGATGAGGTCTCTGTATGTTGCCTAGGCTAGTTCCCAATTACTGGCCTCAAATGACCCTCCTGCCTTAGCCACCCAAAACAGTCATGAGCTACCACACCCTGCTGGATGATTGATTTAAATGTGAAGTTTGTGTTAGATAATTTTATATGCAATATAAATATTCTTAAAGAGGATGTATGTATATTATTCTACACATTAAAAATGTTTATGGATTTTTCTACTGATTATTTATTATACATACATCATATGAACTGTGCTAATATCTTTATATATTTAAGATTATTGACAATAATAAACATACATTTTCTTTGCTTTTCATTTTGCAAGAATATGTTATTGTCTACTGAAAATAATGTGGGCTTATTTCCTTATGCTGAAGGGCATCTGTTTTAGCAATGCTTATTGTTTTGTGAATTTTCCTACTTTCCCTATCTACTTAAACATTATTAGCGCATTTAATAAGATTGCATTTGATCTGCTTAGATAATCCATAAATCTGGCAGTAATTTACAAGTTAATACCTTTGTAATACACTTATTATCTCTGACGTCAAATATGGCTCATTAATATGACTATTGTGCCACTGATGAATTGTATACTTTATTTAAGTGACTCATTTGTGCTTACGCTTAATGGCTAATATCAGTTTCAGCTGCTGTTGTCCTTCGTTTTCTTCCCATCAATGGTTTCTTAAAAAAAAAAAAAACAGACCTTATAGAACGAAGTAAGTTCAACGACTGAAACAAATTCAAAAGGTATATATTACTTTGCTGAATTTTAATTGTACAGGTTGTAACAATTGGAGGATAAACAGGGAATCAATTTATTGTTAGGCATTTTTTAGTGTACAGAAATTCCTTTCCAATATCTGTTATTGAGAATACCTACACTATTACCTTTTATTAAAATTACCCATTTACTCTTAAAATTTATATTTCTCTCAGATTTACACCTTAAAGGTCACAGGACTCCTGTGGTTTCACAATCTGACACTGACTAGCTTTTCAGCCTCATCACACCTACTTTCCTTGACACATCCTTTGCTCTTGCCAGTTCAAATCACTTTTAATTCTTTCAACGAGCTCTACCTTTAAACGTACTTCATTTGGTTGTGCTCAAATTTCCTTCTCAATAGCTAAGACACTCCTTTATCATCTGTATGTTATAGTTTAAATACCACTTCCTCTCCCATCCCTTCCAGATCAACACATGCCTTCCCCTATCCCTTTCCAGGAAAATTAATTGAAATCCCATTGTTTAGAAGTACTTTGGAACAATACAGATAATAAAATACCTATCACATCTCTTTATATTGTTTTATTTATATGTCTTTCTAACTAGCACAAAAGCCCTGAAGGGAAGACTCCATGTTATACATAATAACATAATAAAGGTATAAAATATAAAATAAAGATAGAGAAAATATCTTATCAATATGTGTGTGCACATATGCATGTATATGTATACACCCAGGGTCTACCAATGTAGTATGTCCTCAGTAATACTTAATTAAACATTCTCAGGTGGTCAACAAACAAAAGTTTTGCAGACCAAAACTGCATCTATTTTATTGCAATGTTTTCAGTAGTAATATGCAATCTTCATGCTGTGGTTGTTTGCAGTTGAGGAAGGCAAACTTCCTCCACAAGTAATGGCAAGTTTTTCACTTACAGAAATGTAAAAGAGAGCAAAGAATTTACACAAGTCTTCTTCTTATTAACCACAGTCACCTGATTGTACAATAAATCTCTTGAACTTATTCCTACTGTCTAACGGAAGCTTTGTATTATTGAAAATTACTAAAAGAGATTTTAAGAGTTCTTACCACAAAAGAAGAAAGATAAATATGTGAGATAATTCATATCAATTAGCTCAATTTAGCCACTCCACAGTGTATACGTATTTCAAGCCATTGTGTTGTACACAATAAATATATACAACTTTCATTTGCCAATTATAAATATTTTTTTAAAAAGGAGTCCTGTTGTTTTTGAGTATTTTCCTGTAAATTTCCAAGTTCACTATTTTCCTTATGCTTTATTTTCAGAATGTACAAGCTCTGCCTATTGAAATGAGAAGCTAATAGAAATATTTTGCTTCATCTTAATTATAATCTTTTTATTTAGTCAAATGTGTGGAATATGTGGTTTTAATTTCAAAATAATGGTTTTAATGATTTCCTCTGGAGATGTTAAAAATGCATCCAATTCTTCCTACACATAAAGTCTTGCAAATATTTTTAGATAACTATTCATGGTCTCTAGTGTTTGTTTGTTTTTTTCTCCAACCAAAATCTCCTCAGACTCTTCTCATATGTTCTTTTAATATAAATATTTTGCATCATTACAAATCATAATTATTCTGCTCTGGATGTCATTCTGTGTCTCTAAGTACCTCTTAAAATGCAGTTCTCTGAACAAACATAAATGCAACATTTCAGCTCTTATCTGAATTGGTATAGAAATGGCCCCTCTCCACCAATTGCAACCTATCCTCTACCCTGGGAAACTCCACTGAAAGTGTTCCTGTTAACATCATTACCATATAATGGTTCACTGCAGTATCCTTTTTTGTGTGTGATTTCATTTTTTAACATTTAAATTGTTAAACCATCCTGAAATCATATTGTTTTCTAATATATTTTCAAATGGTGAGTTAATTGTTGTAATATCATTTTTAAGGGTTCTGTCTTGAACCAACCATTAATGTAACCTTTATCATGTAATATATTTATGGTTTAATTTAATTGACTATTACAACTCATAAAATATAGAATCATAAAAATTAAGTAGAAACACAAAATAAACTATTTTTGACATAGAAAATCTTGGATTATCCCTTATAAAATCTCAAAGCTTAGGTAGAATGTTTACATACATTTTGGAAGTGACACTAAAACATGTCCACTGTGACTATAATTGTTTTTCTAAAACTAGTTTAAAAATATTTCTTCATTTTAATTATCCCATAGAAAATATTTTTTTATTTTACAATACATTTCCCATCTTTCCCTTGCTATAATTTTCCAAATTCCCATTCCCTGTTTTTTTAGTTTTTAAGCTAAATTAGAATAGTGTAATTTGTCTTTAGCAAAACTCCTCTGCTATAATAAATGGTAATACATCACAATAAATCCTTTTAGCTTCTTGCTAAGATCTCCTGCACATAAGTGGAGCTTCCTAGGCAGCTAATTTTAAGCAAGATTAATTTATACAAGAAGCACCTGCAAAATAATATCTAAAAATGAATTAATCTACAACGTCAAATTTGCTATGCATGACAATTAGCTCTATGAGACAAATGCACATGTATAAAACAAAGACTTTTAGGGAGCATAAATGTAGTTGTCTTATAACTGTGAAATCATGTTCTTTAATACATTTTATTAAAATTATAAAATTATTTTAAATTTAAAATGTGAATCAGAAATATGAATTAATATTTAATATTACAGCTATGTACTAAATAAAATCAAGTTGCTTTATTGAAAGTGAAGAAGGAAAGAATAGTAAACAAAAAACCTGTATTTTATGATCACTGTGGTATAAATGAGGCTCTACAAATATTTTTTGAGCCTTGGGTTTAAGAGGAAAAAGTTATTAAATTATTAAAAGAATAATTCAAGGTTGTGACACAGTCTTGAGGCTAAAATTCTTTAAAAATAGCATTACCATGTTTAAATATCTTCATAATTAATGAGACAAAAAAGGATATTTTATTTACCTAAAATTAACAGTACTTAATTTGAAAGACTGTATCTATATTATTGTATCATTAATTTATCAGAATTAACTTCATACTACATCTGATATTTCTCTATACCCTTCAGTATATAAGCATTAAGTATATTTTACTGCGTGGTTAGATCCAAGAGGTATCTTACTATTAGAATGTTTTAGATTAAACCTTAAATGAATGATTCTGAGAGCATAAAAACCTATACATTTAGTAAGGAATTCTATACCATTATTTTGGGGATTATAAACAGTATTGTTTAAGGAATGGAAAATTAATTATTATCAATCAATTACGTTGAACATAATAAATCTATTGACCATTGTAGAGTATAGTTACAGAAATTTTAAACAGATAAATGTGTGTTTTGTTTTTTGGTGTTTTTTGAGACAGAGTCTCACTCTGTCATCCAGGCTAGAGTGCCATGGCGTCAGCCCAGCGCACAGCAACCTCAAACTCCTGGGCTCAAGCAATCCTCCTGCCTCAGCCTCCCAAGTAGCTGGGACTACAGGTATGCACCAACATGCCAGGCTAATTTTTTCTATTTTTAGTAAAGATGCTCAGGTTGGTCTCAGCCTAGCTCACAGCAACCTCAAACTCCTGACCTCAAGCGATCTTCCCGCCTCAGCTTCCCAGAGTGCTAGAATTACAGTCATGAGCCACCGTGCCTGGACAATAAATGTGGTTTTGATCATCTTAATATTGTGAAATGCTTTCAAATTCATACAAAATGATACAATTATGAAACAAGGGTAAAGAAGGATTAAATATTTTTGAAATCAATAATATTTGAGATATGTAGCATAAATTTTATAAAGATTCAGTAAAAATGAAAAGCAAAATAAAATATGCAAGCACACATTTATTTGGAGGTAACTAAACTGAGAAACTGTAACTTATTTTTAATATTAACATAGGTTAAATATACAAATAAAAGAACTTTAAAATATGACAAAATTCTGCAGGGGAGTACTGCATGGGAACATTTAATGTTATGTAGAAAGAGTCATGTTATGCATTATTCTATGAGTCTTTTTGAAGGGCAGGCTCAGTATGAAAGATTCTCTTTCTAAGAGAAGGATTCAGTAGAAAAGTCTCAACAGTCCTGCAGTGCAAACAGAATGTAGAGACAGCTGGGCTTCATACAAAAAGAGTGCTTAAGAGTCAGAAAGTGGCATGATGGGACAAACTAAACAGAAGACATTTCTTGATTTCTGGAGATAGGCAGCCTTTAGTTGAAAATCTTGGAAAAAAATAATTATCCTATTAAAAATAACTGAAAATTTCCTGGGATGAATGATAATGATGGATTCAGTCTATGAGAAATAAAACAAGGCAGTAAAGCCTTCTGAGAATTTCACAGAACATGGATTATAAGAGAAAAAGATAGAACAAGAAAATGGCAGACCAATGGTAAAATTTTTAATCACAGATAACTGGAGATTTTTATCTTATTAATTTCTGTAAAATAAGAATTAAAAATTATCAAAACACCATAAATTACCAATAATGGAAAGGCATATGTAAAATTACCTACTGAATAACTGTATGTATTTTTCATTCTATAGTTTGAGTTAAATCTTTCACGACTAGTACTTTTGTTGATTTTATAATGTCCAGAATGTTGAAATAAGATCTTTTACTGAAAGCCTTGCAGATAAATGGCATTCCAACTGTCAGCCACAAAGTCCCAGGCGACAGCTTCTTGAGGGAGAGATTAAGAAAACAAAGAAAAATATCAGGGGCTCAGTCTTCCACTACAATGCAACCAGAGTAGCATGCATTTAACTGTATTGGTAGTTGAAATTTCATCAAGATTTGCTTGTGCAGAAACTTCCAAATGAGAAAAATAAGGTGAAAACTACTCTTACAACTTACATCTATATTAGGTGAATTCTATCTGATTGTCACAGTGAAAGTTTGAGTTTCAGACTGGTCATGCTAAAAAAGTTGGCCAATTTACTGTACGTTTGTTATTTTCCAAGGCCTCAACTACTCATTTCGAGATGCCACTTAAAAGGCAAACACAACAAACTGACTTAACTTGTACTTAATTTATGGACTTTACCCTAAAAGGATAAGTATAAACACATATTCCATAATTTTTCCAATATGTTAGCTGTATATTACCTCACCTCACATTAGGTCAGTTTTGCCCTATTCTTAGGCAGCACATACATGCATTGCTTATGATTGTTCTTTCTTATGTTAATCTGGGTAACTAAGACACCTGCTGGGCTTTTCAGTTTCTGAAATTGACAAAAATTCTTTTTTATGAATATCTACATTTTACTTCAGAATAATATGACATGTCAAATTATTTTGATGTGCAATCTTTGTTTAAATATTATATAAATTTACTTTTAATATCACTGTTATTGAGGTATAAGTTACATATAATTAATAACTCATTTTAAATGTACAATTTATTAAGTTATAGGAGAGATGTAAGTGTATGTGTGTGTACATATATATATAAAACAAACAATAAATTAAAACATAAAACATTCTTATCACTTCAAAAATTTTCGCATGCCATGCCGGGCACAGTGGTGCACACCTGTAATACGAGCTACTGGGGAAGCTGAGGCAGGAGGATAGCTCGAGCTCGGGGGTTTGAGACCAGCCTCAGCAGCATAGCAGGACCTCATCTGAAAAAATATTAAAACAATTTTGAAAAGTGTTTCTTTTTGAAACACTTTTTGAAATTTTGAAAAAGTTTTCTATGCCCATCTTATTTTGTAGTTCACCTCTGCCCCCATCCAGAGCCCCAGGTAACTATTGCTCTCATTTCTAATCCTCTAGCATAGGCTTTTCCAGAAGTATACATAAACAAATCAAATAGTATATCATCTTTTGTGTCTGGCTTCTTTTATTTAGCATAATGCTTTTGCAAGGCATTTATGATGTTGCATGTGTCAGTGACTCATTCTGTTTTATTGCTGAGAAGTATTCCATCCTATGGAGATGCCATAGTTTGTTTATCCACTGATATAATATACATATGGACTGTTTCCAGTTTTAAGCATCAATGAATACAGATACTGTGAACATTTGCATGCAAGTTTTGTGGGGACATATGCTTTCATTTCTCTTGGGTAAATATCTAGGGATACAATTGCTGTGGCATATGGTAAGTGACTTTTAAATTTGTAGAAAATGCCAAAATATATTCTTACATAGTTGTACTACTTTGCATTACCATAAGAAATGTATGTTATTTCCATTTGCTTCACATTCTTGCCCACACTTGGTATTGTCAGGCTTTTTAATTTTAGCCATTCTGGTGAGTATATAGAGGTGTGGATTTTATTTGCATTTCCATAATTACTCTTCACATTGAGCATCACTTCATGTGTCTATTCGCAATTTGTATATCTTCTTTGGAGAAGAATCTGTACGAATTAAGTGTTACATTAATTTGTTTTCTCATTATAGAGTTTTAAGAATTCTTTGTATTGTGAATACATTCATCACATACATATTTTGCAAATATTTTTTCTTAGCCTGTGGTTTACCTTTATGTTTTCTCAACAGTGACTTTCAAAAAACTTTTGTAATTTTTTAATTTTCATGGAGTTTGATTTATTTAATTTTTGGTTTATAGTTTAACTTTTTCTTACTTAAATCTTTGTCTCACTCAATTCACAAATATTTGCTCTCTTGTTTTATTCTAGCATTTTTAAGGTTTTAACTTTAAACTATGATGAAATTATAGGCAAAGGTAAATGTAGTGACTAGATTATGAGCTCTCAGTCAAAGTGTATGGGATAAATTCTATTCTTGTTGTACACATTGTCTGCATTACTGGGCAAATTGTTCTGCTTTCTCATCGATAAAATAGGAAAATTTCTACCTAGAACTTAAAATTTATAAATATTTTCATGATTACATAAGTTTGTACAATAAACTCCTTAGTGTTATAACGGAGTCATAATTTAGTACATTTAAAACTATTTTTCATTATTAGTATTATTTCCTTAATACTAAAAATGCTTTTAAAAAGTGCCTTGCTTGACATGGAGAAAGAAGGAATTAAGACTTAGCCAAATAAGAAGTCTTAAGTTATAGTGTGTTCATCAATATCATCACGTACACATACACATTTTTAAAAATTACCTTGTTTTACAATAATTGAGATAGAAATGGTATTTTTCAAAAGGCTATAATATGAGTCAACATTTGAACATTTGGTCTATTCAAATAGACCTAGTATCTTCTAATTGGTATTTCTACATGGCTATTCACTTGTTAGAAACACAAATGTTAGTGTCATGCATATTTGTGTAAATCAAAGATTAGAAACTTTAAGTATATGATACTAAAGAACACTTAATAGATACTAAGCACTTTTCTAAACACATCACAGTCTTATCTATTTAATCCTCACAACAATCCAATTAGGTAGGTCGGCACTATTATTACTCACAGTTTGAATATATATACACATATGGTCCATGACTCTCTATGTGCAGACCAGATATTTATGAATTCTTCCTAATACTGTTATAGGAAACAGGCTTTATATTTCAGTTATATGTTCTTGCTCTTTTAACACATCAATAGGAAATTAGATATTTATGAAAAAACATGCAAAGAGCTCCTTCAACGCATTTTTTCAATTAAGTTAATAAAATTCATGAAAATTAGAAACAAGACAAAAATTAATCCTATAAATATTTCCATATTAACTCTAGCTCAGTAAACAGGTTAAGTGGTATTAAGTCCTGTGAAGAATGCTAATGCAAATCAGGGTCAATACGAAAACAAATAAAATTTGTGGCTATCATTACAAAGTTAAGGGTACTTGGAGTCATCTGATTCATGTATTTATCTCATCAGTGAAATTTAATAAGAAAAAAGAGACCCCATATTTTACTTATAATCAATCTACTTCACAAATTAAAATTTCCAAAAGTGCAAGCTAATAGGTCACTCCATGAGCATGAATATGTGCCATTTTTACTGTCAGTGTGATGCCGATGTGTATTGGAAAACATGGCAAAAGTCATTCAAGAAATATGACCATCTATGGTGTTGCAAAATTGGCTACATGCAGCACAGCCAGAGGGGGTATGCCCTTGCTTTTTCTTGACAAACATTTCCAAAGATAATTATCAAAGACAGTCTAAAGAAATGTGCAAGAGTAGAGCCCTCTGCCAGGTTCCATTAACAGTAACTGTAATGTACAGTGTCAAAAATTCAGAAGTAGTGCCCTACAGGAACTGGTTGACACTCATGAATATTTTCTTATCCATGATTCCAGATTTTAAAATAAGTCACTGAAGGGCTGAGAAATAACAGTTCATTGCCCCAATCAAACAGAGACACATTGGCAATCAAAATTATTAAGGACAAATTTATCACAACTATGAGGTAAAATGTTATCAGTACCATGTTTTTTTTTTTCTTGAATTTGTTTGAATAGAATTTAAATATCTAAATCATATACCTAAAGATTCTATATCAGAAAGAGTGATGAGTTTTAAATCATTCATAACAGGGTAAATTATAAAGTAGTAAAATTTCAGAATTATGTAACATTTTTTGAAAGTGCTCATTTTAAATCATATTCTAAAAGCATTTCATCTAAATAACACTCAGATGTGATTTCATCATGAAGGTCATTTATTTCAATGACCTTCAATTTATTTAATATAAACTGAATTTATCTTCAATTTATTTAATATAAATTGAATTTATCTTCAATTTATTTGGTCTTCTCTGTTTTTGTGATGTTCCTCTATGTTGGTGCTGTCTCACTGTGGCTGGTGCTGTCTGGAGATTACTCCCACCTGTACTGGTTGCCCCATCCCACAGCCTGGCTAAGACTCTCAGAGTAGACCTTTGAAATAATCTTAATAGTCTCACCTTCCTTCAATTTCTTCCTGTCATCAAAGTGGTTTTGCCTTATATTCTCTTCCCTGATATCTCATTATAAATTAATTTAGCAAACCAATAGTGGCTAAGACATTTGTAGCTGAATATGTTAAAACATATTTATTCTCTAACATTTTGTTTTAACAGAAGTTTTTAATGCATGAGACAGATTGAAAAATGTGCAACTCTTAGAACTGAGAAATATCTCAAATATTACAATATTGGTTTTTTGCACTATGTTTGTATAAAGCTTGAGCTGTCTAGTGTATAGCAACGCATTAAGTTCTATTTCTCCAAAGTCTATGAGCTCCAGCAACAGTAAAGCCTCGGCTGATTTTAGATTGGGGGCAGAGAGGAAATAAAACTGGTACAGAGTGGAAGGAAATAAGGGAAAGGAGGGGTCAGATTAGAGTCCTGGAAAGGTGCTTGATTTAACTGAATTTTTAAAAAGTCTATCAATAGGGCAAATTACAGACAAATATTCTAACATGAGAAAATAATGAAAGGCCTCATAATTCCAAGAGATGTCAAGAATAAACAGTTCATAGATACAGAGATGTTTGCTTTGCATAAGAGGTAAAATAATGACATTATACATATGGGGAGGAAAAGAAACATATTTTCTCCACGTTAGGCCAAAAATGTAAACCTATATCTTGCTGTATCTCAAGTGGCTAGTTAGCTAAGCAGTTCCTTATCCTGCTAATGGTTACTACAGATCTGATTACTTATATGTTATCATTTCAAAGAGAGAATTTTCTTGACTTCCCTCTTAATGAAACTAAAGAATGAAGGCTAAAATGCATGAGTGATCTTTTGAGGAGAATATGGAATGAATTAGGTTGCAATTTCAGATGCTAAAAAGCAATAACATTGATATCAAACAGCTCCACCTTGATGTTAAAATCTGCTACATTTTGAAAAATTCAAAGTGCTTTTTATTTGCTATATTTTAAGCTAAAATGTAATTCAATACATTATATCATAGATTTTAAGGTGCATGTGTTTGTGTGTATATATGATAAAAATGCATACAAGTATGGAAATTAAGCAAAATGAGTATTATCTCTAACAGTTATGAATATTAATGCGTTGACTTGATATTTAAAGCAAAAATGGAAAAAAGAGGACTATTACTTTATTTTGCTTCCTTATCTTCTTAGCTAAAACAATATGTTTTCATTTGCAAATCCTGCCAACTCAACTCCCAAAATATACCCTCAGTCTGTTTAGTCCCTGATTCCACCACTATTACCTAAATGCACGCTGTAAATGTCCCACGGATGGACTAGAGCAATAGCCTTCCAATGGCATACCTGCTTTTACTCCTACTTTTCTAATTTTATTCAAGTATATTACTTTAATATAAATATATCTTTAAAATAATAAAATATTTATATTCTAAAATGCAAGAATTTTAAGAGTATAGTTCAATGAGTTTTAGGAAACCTACATCGCTATTTTTTAATACCCCAATTCAAGGTCTAGAGCATTTCCATTTTCTAGAAATTCCCTCATGCCCTTTGTGTTAATCCTCTTTCCTATCAGGGCAAACACTGTTTTGATTTCCCATACTATGGGTTATATTTGCCTTTTTCTGAATTTCATTATCATGGAATGATTTTTGTGCCTCTATTTTTTGCATAGCATAATATTTGTAAAATTAATCCACATTGTTTATTAATCAGTAAATCATTTTCATTCCTAAGTAATACTTAATTATATAAATATATAAAAACTATTTATTATACTCTTGATGGACATTTATAAACTTTGTATTATCTGGCTTTGTGAGTGAAGGTGCTATAATATTGTTATACATACAGTTTTGAACATATGCATGAACTTTCCTTGGGAATAATACCCAAGAGTTTCCATTTGTAAACTTTGCTCAATCAAATAATAGGTACATACTTAATTTTACAAGAAAATGCCAAGCTATTTCTAAAATGTTTGTACCATTCTCCACTCTCACCAGGCATTCTAGGAGTCCCTGTTGCACCATATGCACTCCAACACTTTAGAATTGTAAGATTTTAAATTTTAAATCCCTTCTAGTGGGAGAAAATAGCCCTGAAACTTTATTCTGTGCTTCATCTGGAAACAGTTTCATTTATTCAAGTATACATTTTAAACTACACTAAATACAATATCATATGTGTTTTTATATGCGTGTATATACATGTACTTTTAATATTTTATTGTAGAATTTTATTTCACTTATCAGTTGGTGGGCAAAACCTTTAACTTAGAAATTAAAATTTTATTTAACAAGACAAAGTCATGGTTAACATATCCTTGCCTGTTCATAAGTTTAATTAGGTACCAAACCACAAGGTGTTAATATAGAGAATTCTAACTAAGCACTAAGCTCGATAAAGAAGGTTGATTTGATTTCCTCACCAATATTAACTTCTAGGATAAAAAGGGCACATTGAGTATAACTGGAGTTTTACATTTTAAAACCTTGAACAGAAGGAATTTTATTCCAGGGCTCTGAATTATGTTTCCTAACTGTAACGGTAATCCTAACTTTAATATACAAAAACCTGTTAATTGTATTTTCAACCAATAAGTGCAATGTCTACCGCTAATCATGGCATATTCAACCTTTATAAATTGCAGTTTTGTTTTAAAGTGCACACAATTTCCTTTTCTTTTACTAATAATCTAAATGTAAGGAAGTAAATATACAAAAGTGCACGATTATTTCAGTTTAAATTAGTGTATTGTTTGTTTACTGTTTTCCATTTCCTTTTCATCTCCCTGTATAGATTGTAATACCAGTGTCTGAAAAGAAGTGTAAAAATAATTTTACTTTTATTTTTATACTATAAACTTTTAATTTGGAATGTACTGGCCTAAGGAATTTAATACTTACATGCCAGTATGTAGAGTGTTCGTTTGAAAATGATTTCCCGTTTCTAATTCTCTGCTCAGCAGGAAAGATTATCTAAAATGATGTTCTAAGCCTAAGTAGAAAGAACACTAGGTTTCTTTTTATGAGTCATCCAAAAACATGTCCATAGCACTCTCCATTTACGCTAAAAATGTTTTCCACCTGGAGTTTTCAAGGAGACTCAGGTGGGTACTTCTCAACTGGTCTCCTCTAACTGGCATACGGCGCTGTGGTTGATAGCTTAGTAACAGGGTGGACAGAAATGGCTTGGCTAGAACTAATGCTTTTTCCTGTCTGTGGTATACAGTGGGGCCAACTATGAATTATGTTTTGGTCTTTGTTTGTAAAAGACTATTAGATTTCTACTCCTTTTTTTTCCCCTTCACTTCTTTATCACCTATAAACCTTCTAATTTATATTCTCCTTTTGCATTTATTTTACAAGTTAGAAACTGCAAATATTCTCACTCCATGAATGCATCATAAACATGTTTTATTCTCCATGTGCCCTTGATTCTCGTTTAACAAGATTTCATGTGGAAGGTCAAGAATTAGCCTGGAATAGTTAATTTTCAGCATTGGTCACATGGTATGACTCAGTCTTTACAGGTTAACTTTAATCAGAATGTCAGCACAATGTCTCGTGGCATTGAGGGCACATGTCTCTAACAGCACCAATCATAAGATTAATCTCTCAGGCTACTCACTCAGCTTTAAGCATACTCTGAATTATTTCAAAAGGCCGTTGGGGGGGCAGTGGATTTTCATTAAATGTTTGCCGAATTCAAGAACAATTTTGGAGCGTCCACAGTTCAGCTTGAGTGCTGTCCTGAATTCAGAATCATGTTGTAATTCACAGAGGAACATATGGGGGGATCATTCTAAAGTTTAGGATAGTAATGGATTTTGGGTACTTCTCTCACTGACTAGATACAAGACAAGGTAATTTTGAAATACTAGAATATAGACATGGCCTTGATTGCCAGATTTTTAAATTCTAATTGTTAGAGCCATAGTGATTTTTAAACTTTGGCTATATCACAATTTATATTAAATGTGTTTCTAAAAACCGTGTAATGCATATCAAACTTTGAGAACTTAAATAGTATTTCAAATGCATAAGTAGTTCCTTATTTAATGGACATGTGCACTGATTGGTTTTGAAAATGAATTCACGTTGCCTAGTTCACATTTTCAGTAAATCCAGATTAAATTTTTCATGATTTAAACCACTTTCTCTCTCATCTAATATTTGCAATCATTCACATATTCATTCAGATGAATTGTGACCATCAATTAATTGTCAGGCACTGAACTTGAAGTAGGTTAGGTAACTGATGACAAATTGTAGTCTACACTTTAGGATACTTCACAATCAGCTTCAATAACTGTTTGATGTGCTTATACATAAACTAGTCATTTACTTTTGTGAAAACCATCTGAAAGTGGACTTTAGAAGACACTTTACTGTTTTAACATTTATTAATGGCTCAAAAATAAAATCATTTAAAAATATACACTCATCTATACCTAATGTTCACTTTACAAACAATTTTATGTTATTTCTGGAGGTTTCCATAGTGATTATCTAAATAAAACTATATTCTTTAATAAAGTCAAAGTTAAAGTGTTAATTATCCCCACTTGTTGGAAATTGTATTTTCTAGCCAACGATCCTGAAGCATCATGGTAGGAAAAAGTTTTTTACAACTCTTCTGAAAAATTGCAAAAGGAAGGAAAACATCAAAAGTAGTATTCAAGGACTCATTTTGTCCGTGCTATGTGTTGGTAGTTGGTAAAATATATATCATACTGTCCACCATATGCATAAAAATGTCCCTGATTTGTATAAAATGACAAATCCTTCTATATCCTTGAGTTGAAGCCTTAATATTTTTCTCTCCTCAATAAATTCAACAAGTGCCTGTTGTGGTGTAAGTAGGTTTTTTTTTTTTTTTGTAACCTTAATTTACCAGAAAGGAAAATAAGTACTTTGATTTACTAAAGGATAGATAGATAATAGAGGTGATAGACAGATGATAGATGACAGATAGACAGATATCTACAAGTACAAATATATTATAGTTGTATGTATTCTATCTTCTGGTTATCATAATATTTAGTGACAAGACCTCCTAATCCTCCTTAGCAGTCAACATATTGACGTCTTAGACAATATCCAACATTATCAATATTTAATTAATAATTTTCTTATTTTGAAAATAGAGCTGAGATATGTATAGTTATGCATAAATTAAGTTTTGCTTATAGCAACAACTCTATTTTTAAAATTTTATTTATTTATGTTTAAAATATATGTCCAAAAGAAACAACTATCTTTAAAAATTATTATAACATTAACTGGTTGCTCATATGTTGTTTCTTTGAGGGAAATAGAGAATGTAAGCATAATTATATTTCAAGGATCAGTGCTTAAATTAGAATTTTTCACCACCCATTCTGAAATAAGTGTACATATTCTTTCATATATAAACATGAACACTTTTGAAAATAGTAATACATTTGCACATATAAAGAAAAATATACAAACACTCTAAAACAGTAGTTTCTGTGAAAATATAAAAAGCATGTGGGCAACTTGCACTAGTATCCAGGTCTAGCAAATATGCAACCAAGGATTGTAATTTTCCCTTTTCACCCATCCCCAAAGATCAGCACATGTTTTAGTGTCATTAACTGAAGATACAACATTCACCATAGTGTTAATTATAAAAATTCTGCTTTGTAAGAATGAACTAGAAAATATGCAAACCAGAGTTTAATATATTAATATTTTTCATTAAACCTAAAAAAAAAATAAAAAGCCATCCATAGGTGTTATGGAAAGCAGGCTTTTTGGAGAGTGAAATACATCTTAATACCTGTAGTTCAACTGTGTCTTCACAGGTGATATCAAAGGCATACAAAGAATAGAATATATTCTTTCCTATGCAACCCAATGATCTCTGATTTTTAGTAGACTCGTATAATTACAATCAATTTTCTTTACTAATAGTTCAACTTAAGATAAACTGAAAATTTAAATCCATAGATTATAGAAAGGGCCTAGCAAAGACATACATCTCTCATAAAATCGACTGCACCAATGACTTTAATTTTAAAAACATCAGCGGTTTTGCTCTGAAACATGAAATACAATGTTATTAGTTGTAATCATTGATTCAAAGTGAGCTAGAATTGCAGGTAAGCTATTTTGTACTCATAAGGGACAATATGATTTAAATTCCATGCAAATAGAAAGATAAATCTAAAGCATTACTCTACAGCAAAATTAATTATTATTCTTTTGGGTGCTTACAATGCCCATATTTCTATATTATATTTATGTAGCTAGCAATATAAATATTTCTAGGTGCTGAAAATTGTAATTAAAATGATGGCACATCTTAAGGCCAAACCATAAGCCAAGAAAAAAAATTGAGGTAGATAAATGTGTTATTTGAAAATGTATCCACCGAGTTTCTGCATAGCATCTCTCCTCGTAGCCCCTCTTCCTCCCCTTCTGCCTCTCTCACCCTGCCCTTCCTGCCTTGTCTGCCCGAGCAAATACTACCACCACACGTTCCTTTGGATTATAAGTAAAAAAACACAAAATATTAGCATATTTATTTGGGTAGCTTTATGTATTTATTTTTAATGTATGCACTGATAAAACAGCCATAATAAACACTTGGATTCCAAATACAATACTTGTTGAATACTGTTCTAAATACACACCACACAATATAAAAATTGGAAAATGTCTTAGAAATCAATAAGAAGAGGATTAATAATTTTTCACAAATTATGTCATAAATATTTGTTTGTGAATACTGAATCTTCATAGTAATAAGTAGTACTTGTGATTATGAGTGAAGTACAGTTGACCCTTAACGATCAGGGGTTCGGTGGCCAACCTGTGTGCAAACAGCCATGTGTCACTTTTGACCCCCCAAAACTTAAGTAATAGCCTACTGTGGACTGGAAGCCTGACTGATAACATAAACAGTCGATTAATAAATATTTGGTAAGTTATAAGTATTATATACTCTATTCTTACAATAAACTAGAAAAAAGGAAATTTTTCTAAGAAAATCATAAGGAAGATATAATATATTTACTATTCATGAGGTGGAAGTAGATCATTGTAAAGGTCTTTATCCTCATTGTCTTCACATTGAAGCTGAGGAGGAGGAGGAAAAGGAAAAGTTGGTCTTGCTGTCTCAGGGGTGACAAGAAGGAGGTGGAAGGAGAGGCAGGAGAGGCAGGCACACTCAGTGTAACCCTCATTGAAAAAAAAAATCCATGTAGTAATGGACCTGAGCAGTTCAAACCCAAGTTGTTCAAGGATCAACTGTATATGAACAATATACATTTGCTATATTTTACCAAACTTAAAAATAATTCTATTTCTTTGATGAAGTTATAAAACTCTAACTTAGTAATAACATACTTGACCCCAAGTCCCTTCAGTGACTATTCTTTTCCTGAAAAAAATGTAATATTATTACTTTGAACAATGAAAAATATTACATTTGACTTTTTTTAACTTTTATTAGCTCATTCAATCAGTTATAATTCAAAAAGGGTTCACTGATCATCATAGTTGTACTAGAAACTGTGCTAAACTCTGGAATTATAACAGAAAACAAAACAAAAATCTCCCTGTAATGGAGTTTATATTCTAATGTAGGAAGAAAAAATCAAACATAATTAGGTAATCTTATAGTTCCTAGGAGATGAGGATAACGAACTAAGGAGGAGGAAAGCAAAGCAATGTACGGGTAATGGGAACTGATGGGTGAGGGCATTAATATTTTAAAGTGGGCAATTGGTGTTGGTCTCACTAGGCAGCTGGTATTTGAACAAGGACTGAGTGAGGTACGTGAGCAAACCATTTGGAGGTTTGGGGACAGATTTCTCCCAGCAGATATACTTGAGGAAAGAGCATGTCTCTTGTAGCCCAGACAGAGGAGACTGGGAGGAGTAAGCAGAGAGTTAAAACACGGGGAGGTTATTTAACTTTTACTCTGTAAGTGAGAGGAAGCCATTGAAAGGTTAGAGGAAAGAGTGTCAGCAGCAGCTGTCTTTCATTTTAAGAAGCTCATGCTGGCTGCTGGTTTAAGAAGACGCTGGGAGAGACAACAGTGGAAGCAGGGAAATCATTTGTAGGACGCATTTGCAAGAGTCCATGCAGGATGTATTTTAAGCTTGGACCGGATTATCCAGTGGTTCCACAGTGGACAGATTCTAAATATTTTGAAGTTTGAGTCAAGGGGATTTATTGATAAGATGGATTTGGATGTTAAATAATGTGCAGAGGTTATGGAGAGGTTAAATAAGAGGAATACTGAGCATTTACTTTCAGTTCCAGTCACTTGTCAATCATCAGGGGTCTTTACAAGAATAGTTTTAATACAGAGATGGCAGTGCAAGACTGGGAAGCCTAGAAAAAAGATGGATCTGGAGTGAATGTTGAGGTCAAAAGGTTACTTTTTATGGGGGAGCAATAAGAGCATATTTAAATGCTGATGAGAATGAGCATGTAAATGAGGATGCAAGTGACAGGGAAAATAGTTGTAGTGATGCCCTTAAGGGATGGGATAGGACCATGCTCAAGTGACCCACATGTTTCTTAGAGAGGAAGGTCCTCAAAAGATAAATGAGTTGGAAATAATTGCTTAGCTGTTTAAGGAAAAAGTGCCATGTGGACTTGACAACCCTTGTTTTAGTTTGTTCAATAGCTGAAGTCTTTTACATTAAATAATACTGATAATTTGTTTTGCATCATACTTGTATATGCTTTCTTTTTTTTCCTCTCTCTCTCCCTCAGGAAGGTACTTTCTCACAAAAACAGGAGGGAAGATGGATTATACGAGCACCAATGCGGGTAAGTGAGGAGTTGTGAGTTGGTGAGGTTGTGGAGGTTCTCAAATGAGACCGGGAATTTTTTTACTGAAATAAGAAGCAAGATCATCACTTAAGTACAAGAACAAGTGAAGAGATGAGGGAAAATTGAGAAGAGAGGAGAATGTGTAATTTAGGAAAACAGGAAAGACAAAACCATTGGGAATTTTAACATCAGTGCTAATTCAAGTAGGAACAACTTGACATTCATGTTTCTGTGTTTTATTTTTCTCCAGCCAAGTATAGGTACAGGTGAAAAATAGGAACAGAATTTGGAATATAATGATTAAATGTCAGAGTTCATGATGCTCATTTATTTTGAAAGGATGTTTTTTATTTGAGGCCTCAACTTTTTTTTTCTTGATAATATTACCTTTAGGCCTATCTAGAAGCATTTTATCTTTATCATGATTCGCATAATATGCTAGGAATTTTCTGGAATGTGTAAATAAAATTTTTGAATACTTTGTTATCTAGGAAAAAAATATATGGCCTTGATAAAGCTGGTGGTTTATTTTGACCAGGATGAAATTATTTACATTGAATCATCAATATTTTTATAGTTTGTTCCTTCCTTCATGTATATGGTAGTTTGCTCAATAGAATTGTCTTTCTTTTTTTTTTATTCTCAGCTGTGGAGAGAATACAATTTTGAACAAGAGTAAATCACCCCCTTATATTATGCCAATATGCCAATATTATTGGCATAATACAATATTATTGTATTATTATTATATTATTATTATAATAAGTATACCATAATAAATGATTCTACATAGGAGAAGTACTAATGGATCAAATTTCAGATAGATAGAAGCACTTGCATTTAAAATCTAACCATATGTACTGAAAATAACCAATTAGTTTTTGATTGCCTAATTAATGAAAGCCATTGAATCAAGAAAAACACTGCTATATCCATTTCCTGGAACTTCTTGAGTGAACAATAAATTAGATTTGAATTGCAAAATTGTACCTGTCTACATTCTATTAGTATTATAATATAAATTGCATCATTCTTTACCATTCCTGCTTTTCTTTTGTTTTTCTTTCAAATCTACCAGTTCATACATTTCCAATATTTTCTGCAATATAAGATTATTGATTGATACAAAAATAAACACATCCCCATATTTTCCTTTATTGCCTTGTATTCATTCCATTTGTTGCAAGTATAGAAAGTGAGGTTACTTTGCTAGTAGTTCTGTGATAATCCTCATGCCTAGCATTCCTTAAATTTAATGAAAAATGTTATTTCTAGTGTTACTTAAAAAAAGACTGAAGCATGAAACATGTTAAATAGAAGTTTTTAAAAGCAGAAGAAAAATTCTTCCTCTCTAACACATTACATTATAAATATCCTAGTTCAGATTTATATGTTAGATTATACCGGCGCTAAGAAATATTAGGATATTATTTCAAAAAAATTAACATGTTGAGTTTCAGTAAAAATTATGATAACAAAAACTTTAACAGAACAAGTATGCATTTACTGTTGGTCCAATGTTGCCGTGATGCTCCCACCCCATAACTGAATGCTTCAACACAAGGTATCCCAACAATAATGTCAATCTCAAACATGTAGTGATAGAGTCCATTTACATTTATTTCTTTACACATATCTTATTGGTATGTGCATTGTGTATGCGTTACTGAATCAAACATATTTCACATCTAACTTGCTTTTGATTTATATAGAGGACCAAATATAGTGTGTATGTGTGTGTATTTGTGAGTGTGTGTATTTTTAAGTTCTACATCTGTGCTACGGGACTTTATTCTCAAGTTTTTGTTTGGTTGTTTATTTTCTTCATGTGATACAAGCACCACTATTCATAGATAAGAATATATTTAAAGTGTATAGTTTAAACTTGTGTTTGTATTTAGTAGATTTGCTGGATTTTTATTCCCGATTTTTTTGTCTTCAGAATAAAATATGTCCATTTTAGAGTGTAAAACCAGTGTTTTTTTCCACAAAAATATTAAACCTTACTTCAAACTATACTACAAGGTTACAGTAACCAAAACAGCATGGTACTGGCACAAGAACAGAGACATAGACCAATGGAATAGGACTGAGAATCCAAATATAAAACCAACCTTATACTGTCATCTGATCTTTCACAAATTCTACAAAAACATACACTGGGGAAAAGATTCCCTATTCCATAAATGGTGCTGGGAAAACTGGATGGCCACATGTAGAAGACTGAAACTAGATCCATACCTCTCACCTCTCACAAAAATCAACTCACGATGGATAACAGATTTAAACCTAAGAAGTGAAACCATAAGAATTCTAGAAGAAAACATTGGAAAAACTCTTATGGACATTGCCTAGGCAAAGAATTTATGAAGAAAACCCACAAAACAATCACAGCAGCAACAAAAATAAATAAATGGGACCTGATCAAATTAAAAAGCTTCTGTACAGCCCAGGAAACTATCACTAGAGTGAACAGACAACCTACAGAATGGGAGAAAATATTTGCATGCTACACATCTGATAAAGGGCTGATAACCAGAATCTAAACAGAACTTAGGAAAATCAACAAGAAAAAATCAAACAATCCCATTAAAAAATGGGCAAAGGACATGAACAGAAACTTTTCAAATAAGATAGGATAATGGCCAGCAAACATAAAAAATTGCTCAACTTCTCTAATCATCAGGGAAATGCAAATCAAAACCACAATGAGATATCACTTAACTCCAGTGAGATTGGCTCATATCAAAAAATCCCCAAACAACAAATGTTGGCGGGGATGTGGACAGATAGGAACACTCATACACTGCTGGTGGGACTGCAAATTAGTACAACCTCTGTGGAAAGTAATATGGAGATACCTCAAAGAACTAAAAGTAGAACTATCATTTGATCCAGCAATCCCACTACTGGCTATTTACCCAAAGGAAAAAAAGACATTCTATAATAAAGACGTCTGCATGCGAATGTTTATAGCAGCACAATTCACAATTGCAAAGATGTGAAAACAACCCAGGTGCCCATCAATATACGAGTGGATTAATAAAATGTAGTATATGTACACCATGCAGTATTACTCTGCAATAAAAAACAATGGTGAATTAACACATCTGGTATTATCCTGGATGGAGCTAGAATCCATTCTTTGAAGCGAAGTATCACAAGAATGGAAAAATAAGCACCGCTGGTACTCACCATCAAACTGGTACTAACTGATCAATACTTATGTCACACAGGGCAATAATATTCACCAGGGGGCTGGCAGGTGGAAGTGGGGGGAGGGGATGGGAAAACTCTCACTGAATGGATGCGGGGAGCACAGTTTGGGGGATGTCCACGATTGTAGCTCTGACATGGGCAGTGCATGGGCAATATATACAAAGTGTTGTACCCCCATAATGTTCTGAAATAAAAGGAAAAAAATGAAAAAAATATTAAATCTTTTTCAATAATAGTAGTATAAAAATTTCTTTAAAAATTTTACTTCTAAAATTGAAATCTCTTATAAACTTTTATCTTTTAAAAATCTGTGTGCCTTACATACCAGCATAAACAATTTATTTGAAGATTTGTAAATGAAATCAACATATGGCAAATATTCTATTTTGGCTATTTTTGAGACAACTGTTGTTTGATATGCAATATTGACAAGTGAGAAACAAGCTGAATAAAGATGTGCTTTTCTTACAGAAAAAGACACATCATTTATTACTGTTGAAGGGATGTTTTAACATTAACTTTTTCAGAAGTTGCCATATTTGGAAAAATAGGAGAATATTTCACTGGGGTAGAGATAAGTATGGGGTGAAGTTTATCATTATTTAATTGGTCATGAACTCCATGATTAAATAACTAATTATCAAAGTTCACATAAACCATAGGTTAATTTCACCAGCAAAACCCAAAAACAATAATTGCAAAGTCAAATTCCCTTCCCCTCAAGCTCAAATAAATATGTACAGGAAGTGCTGGTTTTAAAAGTAAAGTTTTGATTAAAAATACAGACACCACCTTTGGTTTTGCTTGTCACATCTCATTTAAAAAGGAAATAATTTTCAATATTATCTACTAAGAAACTTTAATAATCTTAATTTAATACCAGTGGTAAACCATAGTTTCTCTACCGTACTTTTTAAAAAGTATACTTAAAAATGTTTTGCTAGTGTTATAACTGAAAAGTCTTAATAATGTTACAATGACAATGCACTAAAATGTTAGTACATGTATTTTCCACCAAAAATCAATAATAACACAAAAATAGTCATATTTAATTATATGTAAATATTGTATACATTATGTAATATAAAACTACATGAATATAATTTTTCTATTTATATTCTTTAAAGAACATAACCAACTTTATAGCTTTTCAAAATTGTATATGACCATTTATGCCTATTTTTCTAGTTTAGCTTGGGAAAAAAGTTCTTTTTCTTCACAGATATTGAACTTCTTTATAACCTCTTGGAGCTGTAGAACTGAAGCCCATGTAATTGCTATCAGACAAGGGGAGAGCCTCTTGAAATTGTACAGCTCATGAATTTCTTTGCATTGTCATCAACATAGGTAGAAGAGGTTATTAAACGTAGTGTTGGCTGCTGCCCCCTGATTGATACCATGTGCCAGATTTTAAATTCTTTCCCATTCATGCTTGTAATGTATGCATTTACCAGTCACTGGTTTGTGGAATTTTAGGTTTTACATTTCTCTGGTTTATTTTATTATCTCTCAAAGGCTTTTCCTTCACTTTTAAAAAAAATTTTGCAAATAAAGCAAAACATGTCTGCTTATCAGGAAATATTAATCACTGATATTTCCAACAAAGATGTCATAAAAATTTATTTTCAAGTAAATATATTTAAAATATATTTATTATATAATAGGTTTTGAAGTTGTTATGATTATTTCATTTACAAAAATAAGCCTTAATTTTTCCTTAATAAAAAATTCCTGTAGACTTTCTATAGGGGTCAAAAAGAGTCATATTTTCAAAGTAGCTTCTAATATTAGAGCTGTTTAGGTACACATGCATCTATTTGAGAATCTAATATCTATGCAATTTATATTCCACATTCTAGAAGGAATATATCCCACATTTTAGAATAAATGGACATAAGATTGCAGAACATGTTCTAGAGAGATTTATTCTTAGTATGTTCACTTGTATATAGGTTGGAATGTGTAGAGTGAATTCTATGGAAATATACGTTAATTCAAAAATGCTCTCAATGTTGTAACAAAACAAAATCAGTGTTAGACGTTCTCTCTCCTATTCTCTATTCTCCCTCATATTAACATATACAAATTCTCTCTCTACCTCAGTTTCTCAATTTCCCACATATACCTAAGACATAAATATGATTCTATGCCCAGGGGATTGGTTGGGTTCCAATTTCATGATTTTAGAAAAAGGTATAAATCAAAGCTCACAATTCCACGCTGTTATACAAACACAGTTTTCTTCATTTTTAAACATAACAACAACAGTTCCAGTTTGAATACTTTTGAAAGAACACATGAGGTAAATCAAGACAACTCATGAACAGACAACAGGTTACATAGGTATAAAAAAAAGGAAAAAACTTTCTAGAAGATCTTTCAAGCTTTCAAAAGACCTGAACATTTTGGAAATAACAGAAGTCATTTTTCAAGAATGTCAACATTATACAGAATATATTAGATAACCATTTCAGCGTTTAATCTTTCCACATCACTGCTTCAGAAGGATACAAACCCGTTTTTCCAGTCTTTGCTAGAACTTCTCTGTGTATTAGGTATGTCCTCTCTGCTCATCTTTTTCTGTTCCTTCATACCTCTTCAGTGTGACATTTGTTTGCACAAAGGATACGCCTTGATTTCACAGTTCTTTCTAAGTTAACCCAGTTAATTATTAAAATACTATAAATTTAATTCAAGAAGAGCTTCTTTTTAAAAGTTGAATGTGCATATACTGATACTTCATCTTTGTCTCTGCGTCCCCCACCACCCCCCTTTCTGAATGGTATTCATACAAAAAATGTGAAAGAATACACTTCAGACAGTTGACAATAGATATCACCGGATAATAGATATATTAGTCTTCTAGGCCTGCCACAACACACTACCACTAACTGGTTGGCTTAAAACAACAGAACTGTATTTCACCACAGTTCTGGAGGCCAGATGTTAAAAATTAAGGTGTTGATGGGAACACACTTTCTCCCAAGGCTCTAGGGGAAGACCCTTTCTTGCCTCTTGCAGCTTATGGGGGCTCCTGGCATTCCTTAGTTTGTGGCAGCATATCTGCAATCTCTGTCTTGTCTTCACATGGACTTCTCTGTGTCTCTGTATCCTCTCCTCTTTTTATAAGGACACCAGTCATTGGATTTAGGACCCACCTTATCCAGGATGATTTTGTCTAGAGGTACTTACCTAAACTATATCTACAAAGACTCTATTTCCTAATAATGTCACATTCTAAGGGTCTATAGTTTTTACAGTCAGAAATATGAACACTGGTCATTTTGGAACAAATATCTAATCAGATGTGGGTATTAAAGAGCATAAAATTCAAAGGTATTGAATAATGGGTATTAAATTCAGCTGGAAATTGAAATTGGAAACTTCCATTAATATTGGATGGCTCTCTGAATGGTAAAGCCATCTTTTGGGATGTTATTTTTCTTTTCCCTTGACACTGCTTCTTAGGACACTGAGTCCAGCCTATCACTGATCTTGAAGAATATTAGTTTTTCAAATGAATTGCTTATAAAAATTCCCTAGATGTTAAAATCTCTGAAGTCAGAGATGATATTTGACTTGTTCACCACTCTCTTGGCAGTAACAAAGACAATCTGTAGTGAATGTACTTAATGTATGTTTAATGAATGCCTTAATGAAAAAAAATGCCTTTTAAAGGCCACTCTGGCTAAATTTTTCTGAAATTTCATAATTCATTTTTTTAATTTCAAAATGCACAAAATGTACAATACGTTGTGTGTAAGCTAAGTGTTATTACAAAAGAGTCAAAAGGTTAAAAATTAGAAAGTTTATAAAGTAAAAAAGTTACAGTAAGCTAAAGTTAATTTATTATTGGAGAAGGAAAAGTGTTTTTATAAATTTAGTGTAGCCTAATTGTACAGTGTTTTATACAGTCTGTGCTAGTGTGCAATAATGTCATAGGCCATCACATTCACTCATCACTCATTCACTGATTCACCCAGAGCAACTCTGAGTCTTGTAAGCTCCATTTATGTCAAGTGCCCTATGCAGGTGTTCCTATTTGTTTTATCTTTACACAATATTTTTACTGTATTTCTCTATGCTTAGAGACACAAATGCTTATCTTGGTGTTATAACTACCTAGAGTATTCAGTACAGTAACATGCTGTACAGGTTTGTAGCTTACAAGCCATAGGTTATACCATATAGCCTAGGTGTGTAGTCGGCTATACCACTTATATTTGTGTAAGTACACTGTATGATATTCACACAATGACGAACTTACCCAACGGTGCATTTCTCAGAATGTATCCTACTCATTAAGTGATACATGACTATAGGTTGATTTGTAAAATTCTTCCCACCAAACACTGTTTTTAGAGAAACGAAACATATGTAATATAGGAAAAGGACCTTTAAGTTATTTCTGCTAAAATTACTTAATCAATAAAGGAAAGAATATACAAATTACTCACCTTTCCATCCTCTGTTGAAAAATAGTGGTGAGAGCTATTTCTACTGCTCCATCTGTCCAGTGACATTTCTGCACATGTATCATATCCAAAATAACTAAAGCCCCTTAGCTCAAACTCACTAAGTTAGCACCAGCATGTGTCTAGAGACAAAATCCATTCCCAACAACATCAGAAAAATTATAAGGCATTTAACAAAGAGTTAACATATGAATCAAGAATGCATATTACAATGAGAGAAATATTAAATTATTTAAATATATTCATTTAAAAATATTAAATAACTGGTATCAATGAAAATATCAAGTATAGATACCTATCATAAAGGACATTTAATATAGTAGGAAAGAAAAACATGTGTACAAATGGCTAAATAGCTGCAGTTCAGAGATATAGCTCAAACTCAGATGCCATTTTGCATGCACGGACCTGCTGTGATAAGGCAGCATTGTAAACTGGAAAGCTGGAAGGCAGAATGAAATAATTTTTTTGTCACTCTGACAGATGTATACTTTTTTAAGAATACAATTATTTTTGTCAAGTTCTCTCAAACATTGTAAGAAATAAATGTCTAACATCACACAGTTAAAATATGCAATGTTTGAGTCTAACACTATTTCTATGGTTTGGAAGTACAATCTTGTTTCCATGGAAAAGTTATAGGTTCTTCCTAATGTTACAGGATATTAAAGGCATTAATATGGACAATGCAAACTGCATTACAGTTTATTCCCTCACAAGAGAAATTCTAACATATTATTTCCTAAAATGTTTATATTTATCACGCTTCTTTTTGATTCCCCACTTGTTCCTGCTCATAGCAATGAAAGGCTATTTTAATCATTAATTTCCCCCCATAAATCCTATACCATACTATTCCAGGATATAAGGCTTGTATTTTCTCCCATTATTTTGAATCTTATTTCAGTGGAGATTAAGTTTGATTTTATGAGGCTGTCTAGTGTAGTATAGTCTCTGAATCTGATTTTCATAGGAAATTTTTACCAAAAAAATACTTTCACTTCAATTGCCACTCCCAGTTCCATGATGTCCTATTTTTAAGTGAATAAATTTTACATTTCAATTTATAGTAACTATAAAAATATGTTTTTTCCCCTTTGGGATAAAATCATACAATGATTTAACAACTTATTTATTTATTTATTTTTAAAGGTGCAGTCTTGTTATGTTGCCCAGGTGGTTCTCCAGCTCCTGGCCTCAAGAGATCCTTCTGCCACAACTTCCCAACTGTCTGGGATTACAGGCTCAAGCCATCACACCTGGATGTACCAACTTCTTGATGTCTTTTTAAACACAGTGACTATGTAGGATAAAATAATGGTTATTTGATTCTGAAAATCATTAAGAACAAATAAAGAGGTAAAAAGATATAGCTTTGAATTAATATTATGCCTTTCTGGGGATTAATTCCAAATATATTAATAGATTATATTTCCTCCACAGTTTTCCTGCAAAACCAAGACAACTAGCATAAACTAAAATTCAATCTGTGAATGATTTGGTGTGTTTTATGCAAAATTTTATTTTAAGTTTTTTTAAAAAAATTAATTGAAATAAATGTAAAAAAGATCTTAAATAAGAGGTTTACCAGATATTAACTGATACAAAATTAATTCAAATTAGCTTTAAGAAAATATAATTTAGGTTCACATAACTAGTTGGCATAAAACCCGGGACTTAAATGCTATCATGAATACAAATCTCTTTCCTCATTTGCCTCTGATTTTCTCTGGTTTGGCTTCATTCTGCCACAATTTTCCCCTCGTAGCAGTTATTGGCAACTTTAATCTAACATATTTTTATAGTAAAAAATCCTAAAATAGTCTGGGTATGGTGGCTCACGCCGGTAATCCTAGCACTCTGGGAGGCCAAGGCAGGAGGATCACTTGAACTCAGGAGTTGGAGACCAGCCTGAGCAAGAGTGAAACCCCATCTCTACCAAAAATAGAAAAAATTAGCTGGGCATGGTGGTGTATGACTGTAGTCCGAGCTACTTGGGAGGCTGAGGCAGGAGGATCGCTTGAGCCCAGGAGTTTGAGGTTGCAGTGAGCTATGATGATGCTACTGCATTCTACCCAGGGTGACAGAGAGAGACCCTGTCTCAAAAAAAAAAAAAAAATCCTAAAATAAAGAGGACTCTTTCTGTGTAACTCCAAGTAAACTTCTGGGAGTTGATTCTAGCTGGTCTTGCATTTCTCTTGTAACCCCATCTAAAGCATTGAAATAGAAATAATTGGCTTAAGAATGTACCTATCACATCATAATTTAGTTTTAGATATTATTATCCCTAGGACATGGGTGGGTGGGGTTAGGCTAGCTTAAATTACATAAACTGAAGAAGAGTAAGGAATTATTCCCAAAAGAAAAAACAATTGTTACTAGAATAAGAGTTCCATGGAGACAAAGCAATATATGTATACCACATGAATATATCAGTATTACTTAGACAGAGCTTTTAATCATTACATAAAATGATATTAAAAAGCAATTATATGTATTACACATATTTGAAAGCAGGGGAAAAAGATGTCTGCAATATTTATCACTTTTTTTCCTTAGGCAAGAGAAGAAATTTTACCTTCAAAGCCACCAAGACACTTCACAACAGCCAAGTATACTTAAGGAACTGCATTAATAGCTGGTAAACTACAGCAGCAGTTTTAATAATAATGTTCCCTTTTGAACATTGCATACTAGTTACCATCTTTGATCAGTGAGACAACTTGAGCAGTGGTCACAGGGTGATCCTTGACTTCTGTTGGCAGTCATCTACCACGACTGCCTCTAAGTCAAAGTTCACAAGCAAAAGTGATGGTCAGCAGTCCACAACCATTATAGAGAAATATGGGTGACTACCAAAATTCAATTATTATGATTTCTTATTAGGATTTTCAAAAATAATGTTGTAAAAAACATATGTGTAAAACATAATATATTAGAGATTCAAAGCCAAACTAACATGTATTGATAATAAACTGTATGCTAAAAATGTTGCATGTAATTCTGTATTCCCTTCAACATTTTCAAGAGAATGTGGGCTTATGTTTTGATAAGAAATATTAATGCAATTAAAGTAAGATTTTTTTGAACACATATTTTTTTAAATGTCCTTAAGGAAACACCTACTCTTTTACAATTATTCATTGTCAAGAATAAAGAATCCACAAGGGAAATTATCAATTGTATAGGGAGACAATGTTATTTGCTGTCTGTACAATTTAAATAATATAAGATCAATGATAAACTATTTAAAAGTATTTAAATATAATATTGTATTCTCAATAAGTTTTTAAGTAAATAGAAGGTGTATTCTGCTTAAATTTTGCTTACCAAGATTATTTTTCTTCATGGAAGCAAATTTTATATGTAGGAACCTTGTAGCTATGGAATACAAAATAGAAAACTGCAATAAAATAAGACTCACCCGACAAAAATATTAATAGTGTTTATTGTCAAGGTGTTTTTTTATCCCTCAAGGCAGAGAATATGGGCATGCAAGGAGACAGGCAGATGATGAATGTAGTCAACTAGTACTCTAGTAAACCAGCAAAGCAAGTTCATCAGTTGAAAATAAGAATAGCCCACAGAAGCTTTTTAGTTTGATGTATTGCCACCTGTTTAATTTTGCTTTTGTTGCTTGTGCTTTTGGTGATATATCCAAGAAATCATTGCCAAGCCCCACATTATAAGGTTTTTCATCTATTTTTTCTTCTAAGAATTTTATACTCTCAGGTCTTACTCTTAAATCTTTACTCTAATTTGAGTTTACTTTTGTATATGGTATAAGATAAGGTTCCAATTTTATTATTTTGTATGTGGATATCCAGTTTTCCAAACACCAAATAATAAAGAGACTGTCCTTTCCCCACTGTATATTCTTGGCTACTTTGTCCAAAAAATGCTTAACCATATACGCATGGGTTTATTTCTGGGCTCTCCATTCTATTCCATTAGTCTATAATGTCTATTTTTATGCCAATACCACAGTGTTTCAATTTCTATAAACTTGAGTAAAATGGAAAGGTACAGAATGGGAAAATAATTGCAAATCTTATGCCAGATAAGATAGTAATATCCAAAATATATAAGGAAATCTTACAACGTGACAGTGATGAATAACCACTAAAATGAATAAAATAAAAATGAATAACCATTTTTTAATGGGCAAAGGACTTGAACAGATATTTATCCAAAAAAGACATACTAATGACCAACATCTATATGAAAGGATGGATGCTCAACATCACTAATCTTTAGCGAAATGCAAATCAAAACCACAATGCTATACCAACTCATAACTTTTGGAATGGCCATTATCAAAAATCAATAGATCACAAGTATTGGTGAGAATATAGAGAAGTTAGAATCCTTGTACACTGTTGGTGGGAATGTGAAATGGTGCAGCCACTACAGAAACAGTATGGTGGTTCCTCGAACACCTAAAAATAGAATTATGATATGTTCCAACAGTCCCATTTCTGGATATATATCAAAAAGAAATGAAACCAGGATCTTGAAGAGATATCTACACTCATGTTCATTGTACCAGTATTCAAAATAGCCAAGATATGGAAACAATCTAGATGTCCATCAGTAAATGAATGGAGAAAGAAAATGTGACATATACATATAATGGAATATTGTTCATCCTTTAAAAAGAAGAAAAGCCTTAGAGGACATAATACTACATGAAATAAGCCAGGCACGGAAAGACAAATACTATATAATTCCTCTTAAATAAAGTATATAAAAAGAGCCAAACTTATAGAAACAGAGAGTAGAATGGTGGTTCTACTGGGGCTGGAGTGAAGGGGAAATGAGGAGTTGCTTTACAATGATATAAAGTTTCAATGACACAGGGTGAATAAGTTCTAGAGATCCGATATACAGCATTGTCTACAGTTAACAGTACTGTATTGGTGCACTTAATTATTTGTTAAGAGGATAGATCTCACGTTAAATGTTCTTACCACAATTTAAAAAAAATAATAAGACTATCAGTCAGGAGGCAAATCACACTTGAGGAACACTCTAAATTTATTGGAAATCTGAGAGGAAAGAAGGCATGCAATAGAAATCAGGGAAGCGGAAGAGCAAATCCAAGCCAAGGCATGGGTGTAATGCAGCACTTAGTGCCCCAATGCTATTAGTTATCATGAGTTTGAAATGGGAGCACTAACATGATTATGTGTTTTTGTCTAGTCACTTTCAGTTGCATGAATGCAGGCAGCAAAAAAATAGTATTTCTGAAGGTTTGGGGATTCCCCAGCAGGTATGACAGGTAGAGAAAATGAGATGAAGACAAGAAAGTTGAAAAAAATATATATATGTATGTATATCTATATATATATACACACACAGTTTATTTATATAAAATTCCATATAAATATTCCATACACAAATGAGGTACAAGAAGAATAGGCTGAAAAATTGAAAGCAATGACTATATAACAGAAAGATTAAAAATAAAGCTATAGAAATACTGCAGCTGTTAGTAGTTAATCTCTCATGATCCTGCAAATGAGTTGCTATGTCAGGGTCAATGACAAGGACAGTTGAGCAATGACATGTTTATTGTAAATATAAGCTACATGGATATTTAAACTATAAGGAATTTAGACCAGAGGAATATTGATTAAGTGAACAAGAAGTTGCACCATATACAAAAATCAACTCAAAATGGATTAAAGAGATAAATGGAATAGTACAGTAATGAGCATACAGTTTAATGATGTAATATTCAAAATTATCACTTTAATTACTTAATTATTTAATATATATTAATTAATGACTTGAGAATGAGGAGGGAAAATAGTCTGGAAGTGGTAATGAAAACAAAAGAGGCATTTACCACACCCTCAGGTCAAATAGTATGGCAGCTATGGTAGATACTCTCAACACCCAACACCAAAACCACCTGAAGGGAGGTACATGAAGCCTATCTTCCTGGGAGAGTCAAGTTTCAGTTACAGCAGAAAGCAGAAGAAAACATTTAGATATAAAGTTCAAAATATAGAGGATTTCTGAATTTCAAGGGACATAGTGAAAGGTTTTCAGAATTCAGAAATGGGCCAAAAAGGGAAATGTGCAAAGCCCGACTGGAGACCAAGAAATGAAACCTGACCCTGGAAATCATGGCTGCATGTAGGAACTCACTGAAACAGAGCTTGACGACCTCGTGAGATCTGTCCTGACGGTCCCCAGACAAAGGGGGCTGACGCATAGCTGTGAGCTTTGGCTGATTGGTCAAGAGGCATGGCCACATTGGGATATTGCGAGCAGCACGCAGAGGAATGTGGGGGCTGGGGACAGCCAACCTTCCCTGGAGCACCTGGTTTGCTGAGGTTCCTCCCACCTCTCCAACCTGAAGGATTTCTGAGGATTTCTCTTGGCTCTGCACTGAGGAATGTAAGATGCAGTTGGCATGAATCTTTATCACCAACATAAGGAAATGTGTGACTCTTACCTCCAGCCCAAAGAGCCAAAAGTCAGTGGTTGTATATGGAACCTGCAGAGACTTGCTCCCTCTGGAATCCCCAAGCACTTGATTTCTGAGTTCTTCCTTATTTCTGGAGCAGGAGAGTTGGGATGCATTTTGGTGAATGCTAGTGAAGACATGCAATATATTTTTAATTTGGCTGCATTCAGTGCTTTTTGCTTATAATTGTAACATTCGATTGTGCCTATTTACGTCTAGTGTGGGTCCTTTATATTGATTTGGTCTGAAACATAGTGAGTTCTTAAAATCTGCATAATATAGGTCAGTAATGCTCAGAAACTTACACATTTTATGAAATTTAAATATTTCTACACTTAAAATTTCTATATTTTTCACTTCAGATTCCATTCCAATACATATTTTTTCTTCAGGAATATAATTATTTTCTCTATTTTAGATGTACATTGTCATCTCTATTTCTTGTCTCCCTTTCTATTGCTCCTTTCTTAGTACACATAATCAGAGAGAGCTTCTCAATTGTGTCCTCTACTGCATTGATTCTGTAATATCAATTCAGCTTTCACTATTTACAGTACATATGTGATTCCATGAATGATTTTCTTTTTGTTCTATTCAAAACCACTTAAATCATTCCTCAATTTAGAGCTCATCTTGCTGTCTTTTAAGATTACGGTGTTGACCTTTCGACTCAAGTTATTTGTTTTTCTGTGTTTCAGAGAGGCATACTTTACAGAATTTTATAGAACCTTCCAAACAATTCACTGAGGTTTATGTATGGATCTTGCGTTGGATAAATTTCAGACAAATGGTCTTCCTTTGAATGGCATTCCATTTGTCTTTACAGACTGCTTTTACCATAAAGCCTTTCATTTTCTCCAATGAAGCATCACCTATACAGAATTGTTATTTATATTTTCCATGTACGTCATTTCCATCTCATTATACATGTCCCAGATAGCAGGTTGGTATGCAGAGTCCTCAGTTCCAATGACATTCACTCATAGGAGAATTTGCTGCCTGCACCAACAGAGTTGCCGTCTTTGAATTGATTTAACAAAAGAATTACACAGTTGCACAGTTGTACATATTGGAGAGATAAATGTGTAGTAATTTTGTTGTAAATACCATCTCCTCATTCAGAGAACTGCTAAGAAGGAAAGAATAGCTCCTCCTCCTCCTCACTCTCTTCCTCCTTCCTTTTACAAAATCTCTGCTTCGAAACTGATGTGTGATCTAGAGTGACTACCAGTCAGATTGAGGTTTTTCTCTCTCCATCCATCTGTCCTGGTGCTGGAGAGTGCCCTGCAATGTACTGGTTAACAGCATATGCTTTGGACTTATATCACAGTTTTGGTTTTTATTCCTGGTTCACCACCTAGTAGCTATGGACATCGATCATATTACTTAGTCTATTTAAGTCTCAGATTTTTAATCCATTACACTAAAATAACTTTCACCATATAGATTTATAAAAATAAAAGGAGATAGATTATGAAAAATATTTAGTCAAGAACCTGGGTAACAGTAAGTTCTTTATAAATTTTCAATATTATTAAATGAGTTATAATTATTACCATTATTCTATTGCTTTAAAAATCCTGTACTACACTTTTCTCTTTTTTACCTATTTTCATATGTACTCTGTCATCACAGGTGTTTAGTAGAGGTAAAGCAATTCATAAACCATAAGTTTTTAATTCAAATTATCTCAAAAGAGGAAAATGTTAAAATGAAATTTTGCAGAAATATTTGACATGAGAAAAATGCTCGCTATATATTTTGCCTTTAAAGAATTAATATATCAAAGTATATGCTGCATAAATAAGACTGGAAGTCAGTGAAGAGATATTTTGACTGATTTTATTTCTAAGTGGTACAACAAGTGATTCTTAAACTATTTCCTTTTACAATAAAAAAATATTTCTTTTATTGATGTCATTTCTATAACTAGCAATTAGTTATTTTTATTTTTAGATTAGTTAATCTATTTTTAGATTATTAAAAATTATTTTAAAATGATTTTAATAATATCAAATAATATATGTGTATAAAATTAGTTCCAGGAACTCTCATAACTTTAGAATTTTTCAAATATAATATTTCAATAACAATGCTTTAATGTAAATAAGAAAGATTGTTTCATTATATTTATACCTAGTTTCTTAGACACTAGTGTCTCATTTAAGAAAAGTTCTGTCCAAAATAAAGGTATTACATAAGTCATTTCCACATACTATGAACTTAGTGCAATTTTTAAAAATTTTCCTTCTGTAGTCAATAAATATTTGGTCATAGGAAATTTTTTTGAATGTTGACTTTTTCAAGATATTTAGTGGCTCTCCTCAGTCAGCGATCAAAGAATAAAAATGTTGACAGAGAAAAAGGAGACAACTGACATAGGCCATGCATGGTTGTGCACACCTGTAGTCCCAGTTACTCAAGAGGCTGAGGAGGGAGGATCACTGGAGCCCAGAAGATTGAGGCCAGCCTGGGCAATATAATGAGATCCCATCTCTAAGAATAAAATAAAATAAGAAAAAAGACAACTGACATAGAATTGATATGTGCACCAGGGCCATGGGAGCTCCTTGCATCAGCAATTGATTCACGCTAAGTCAATAGATTGCCTGGGTAATTGTGTGGGCAATAGACTCAGGGTAAGTGAACAGAGGGCATGGGCAATTTCATGGGAGACAGAATCAGGCTGACCTAAGTCTCCAATAAGGACTCCTGCTGAGTGGTGGTGAAAAAGGTAGCATATGCTAATGTACAGAGCAAAGGGTCCACAGAATCTTCAGGTCTTTCCACGTGAGTGACGTGAAATGAGGTACCAGGTAGGTCCCATCTCAGACCTTCTCTAGAACTGAGGGAGAAATTTATTTCATGATCAAATCAGTGTTTTAGAGAGATCACTCCCCAATTGGGAGGATATTGGTTTTACCTGGAGCAGGGTGGGACGGATGCAGGGAGAATGTGGCAAGTAAAAAAACAATAGGTTACTTTACTAATTAGTTTAAGACAAAAAAATCAGAGCATTTGAATTAAGGTTAATGGGAATGGAGAAAATAGGCTTATTTGCGATACAGTTAGGCATTTACATTAACAAATTTGGTGGCTAAATAAATGAGGAAGGTAAGTTTTAAAAAAGAGTATTCATCTTCATGTTTGGGCAGCTGATGAAAAGTGACAGATAAGGAGATAGAAATCCTCAGATCTAGAGCCTCTTATCCTTCTCCCTCATGGTAACCTAACAAGATCGGGCTATGAGTTAGCTCATCATGAAGGATAAGAGGAACCATTGGGCTCTGTAGTCTCCCCTCTTCTAAAATGCACTTCTCTGACCTGGAGAAGACATAGTCACATAGAGGTGTCCTGGCCCCAATAATGTCATTACGTAGAGTAGGGTGGGGACAGGATCCTCTGTGCATGGAATGCTACTCATGGTGCATGCAGATCATCTTTGCCTGGTCTATGCTGTAGGTCAATGAGAATTTTGGAGAACTGAGTGGCTTCTACCACTTCTCAGCATGCACCAAGCATGCAGCATCAAGTTTCCCCTGATAAACTCAATATTATATCCAATTCATTTGATCTATTGTTATGTGTCCAAGGCCTTCAGTTCAATAGTGATAAGATGAAGAATTAAAAGTGAACTAGTTGATGATGAGATTATTATGAAAATTCCAATTGAGTTATTGGTGCAAACGTTTGACACTTAGGGGAGCAATATTGGCTACGTAGCAAGCTAGTTAATAAACTATGGGCAGTGTATAGGCAATATATGTAACCAAAGTGTTTGTACCTTCATAATATTCTGAAATAATAAAAATAAAATGAAATAAAATAAACTATGGGATGCAATAATAGCACCTAGAGAGAGGACGTGGAATTTGAGAAAGGAAGCCAGACTTTGTGAACATTGGCGTTTATTTGGCATGCTGAGAAAGAGGATCTTGAAAAGGGATGAAGGAAATAATCAGAGATGTAGGAAGAAACCAGGCGACGGTATTATCCCAAATGCCAAACAAAAAAATAATTTGAAAAGAAATCTAAACAATGCAGAGACATTAATATAGATGAGGGCTGATAATGATCATTGAGTTTAGTAAAAGTGATTAGTTCTTTGTTCCCAGTACATCTTGGGCTATGAAGGGAAACACAGATTTTTATAAAAATTCTGTTCATCTGGTCACATAGACACTACAGAATTTTATATGTAAATGAGTACTGCCTATTATGGTATCATTTTATATAATTGCACTAATGCTGTCAATAGAGATAATACAATAGATCTTTAGACAAATAAATTGGTTGTCATTGTTTTAGTCATGTTCCTAAGAGTGATGATGGAGACAAAATGTTCACTAGCATTTAGTTAATGAAACTGATCTTATGATGAAATAAAATGCTCAAGGGACTAAAGAATAGATCACAAAGACAAAAAAATATGAATACAAATATTCTTACTCTAGCAAAGGAAAATGTGCATATGTTAGAAAGACTAATAGTTAAAACAGTATATTGCATATGATGAGACAAACCAATGGATCATAAAAGCGGGTCTGGAAATAGGCTAAATGTATGCAGTATCATCACAAAGTATCTCAAAACCCTTGTCACAAATCATACTCACACTGTATACCAAGATTACATAAAACCATACTAGTCTTACAAGAAATCATTTTGAGTGGAGAAAACCTTTCTAACTTTAATGCAATATCCAAGAGCCATTATAATTTTTGTTATATTATTTTTATTTTAAAAAGTAAAGTTTTTGAATGAAGAAGAGTTTAAAAACCAAATGATAAACTGAAAAAATATACTATTATCTACAGCAAAAATAAAAAGCTAATCTCCCTTATATTTAAGAATATTCTAGAAATGACAAAGAAAATACAAAATGTAAAGCAAAGGGAATAAATATTACTCTTAATCACATGAAATATGTTTAACCTAACTGATAGGAGAAATGGAAATTAAAGCTAACTTGCTTTTCTCACCAATATCATTGGCAATGGTAAGGCCATGGTGAAATGAATCCTTCATGTAACATTGTTAAAATGCAATGTATTTCTGAGAAGGAAAAAGACACCTGAGAGTACTGTGCAAATGAGCAAGTTGCAAAACCTCATCAACTTCAGCAAGATGGCCAGGTGGAGAGGACAGTTTGTCTGCCCAGTAATCCTATTCAAGGGCAAGCAAATTGACAGGTTGGCCCCTGGCTGAATGGAGGCAGTTGCCTGAATTCACTGGCTACAACTGTATTTTTTTTAAGGGTGTAGATGATGCCTGGGCAGATGCAGAGAACTTCATAAAGGAGGACTATGCTCTTCAAAGTGCTGATACACATCTTTTTGATGAGGTCAGAGGCTGTGACATCAAGCTGCTATAGAATCTACATCTATCGGTCAAATACATCTGCAGCCTGGTGGTAAAGAACAAGAAGGTGAAGTGTGGCATGAAGGTAACCTTCTCTGTGAAGGTGGACAAAGCCCAGTGCTGTGCTGACTCCACTCTGCTCTTCATCCTGTATCCAGGCTGTGAATTTTCTAAGAAATATAAGCATTAGGATTATGCGGGTGAAAAGCACATTTTTAAATGGAAGCAGGACTATGTCAATGATCCTTTGAGCATCCCTGACTTCCTGAGTCACTCTATGAACATTAACTGGATCCAGCAGCAGAGTTGGGACTTGGTCCTTCAAACACAAAACTACCTGAATCTGCTGGTTTCCAAAGTTAACAGCAATGACAGCAGCAGGCTGCTGGTACGCTGTATCTCAGGCTGGGGTCAGACACCTCCCTTGATCTTTCTCCTGCGCCTTTCCTGGGGACTGATGTGCTCATCCACATGTCCCTGACGCCTGCTGGTATCTTCCACCCAACTGTGGCCGATGGCTGGCTCCTCTTTGGGCACATACGTGTTTATAGATCTGCTCAGCAAAAGAGGAGATATTTCTTCTTCTACTTCAATATTTTTGAAGACTGTCATTTCCTGGGAGTTTTCTGTCCTGAAGACACAGAGGAAGAAATTTGTCAGGCTGGGATACGGGCTTCACCGTGGAAGTCAGATGCACGCAGGGACCAAGGGATCCAAGCAGCACCACCAGCCTCGGCAGTGCCTTCTCTCTGGTCCTGGAGAGCCTCCAGTAGTTGCTGGGAGCTTCACCTGTGAGGTTGTAAAGCTATTGCCAGGAGAATCACAGACCCAGGTAACTTGGAGGAAGAGTCACTCATTTTCTCCACAAAGTGTGCTCTGGAACCGGCCATAGCCCTTGGAGGACTGCCTGCCTGCCTTCCCAGCAGAGGCTGGTAGAAGCCCAGTCTTCCAGCTCCTCATTCTCAAACCATCCCGACAACTTTTTAGGATGGGCAGCATTCCCCAGGAGTTCCCCCAAACAGACTTGCAACTCTCAATGATTGGGAGGCTCAACTGCAGGAGATGTACTCAGTTTTCTTGGCCACACACAGTACCATAGTGGGGGTTTAGGCAACAACCTGCAGTACCTCTGGTGCCAGACTTGGTGCCACTGGGGGCCTCCTAGAGCACTTTGCCAGTGGTTTTGCACTCCAGGGGATCAACATCAGCACCTTGTGAAGCAGACAGCCCAAGATAGTTTCCTGTTCCTTTCAGCTGAGCCCTGAATGGAATCAGAGTCATGTGTGGCCAAGGGATACTTCAAGGTCAGGAGAAATCTCCTCCTCCTTCTCCATCATATACCTGGCAGCTCCAAAGCTGAGCAGGACCAAAGACAGGATTCCCCATACCCCACCCTATTGACTAGTGACTGCCATCCCCTCTTGTCACTGCCTCCTATCCACCCCAGTCTTTGCCAGTATTCCCGTCAACTCTCAGAACTGTATAGGGTTCCCTTGGGGCCTTGTGGAGTCCATGACTTCATGAAAGATATTTTTCAGTGCTCGAAGAAATGAGCTACCAAACCAAGAAAAGATATGGCGGAACTTTAAATGCATGTTACTAAGTGAATGAAGCCAATCTGAAAAGGCTACATACTATATGATTCCGACTATATGACATTCTGAAAAGGGTAAAACTATAAAAAGATCACTGGTTTCCAGGGGCTGAAGGTGAGGATGTGGGGAACAAATAGGCTCAGCACAGAGGATTTTGGGGCAATGAAATTATTCTGTATGATATTATAATGATGAATATATGTCATCATAATTTCATCCAACCCCATGGAATTATAACACAAAGAGTGAACCCTAAAGTAAACTGTAAACATTGGGTGATTATGATGTGTTGATGTAGGTTCATCAATTGTAACAAATGTACCGCTCTGGTGAGGGGATGTTGATAATGGAGGAGTCTATGTAGAGAGGTAGGGAGAATCTGTGAAATCTCTATAACCATCCTCTCAATATTTTAGTGAACCTATAACTACTCTAAAATATCTAAAAATTCAATATATTTAAATCAATATGGAAAAGAAATTGACAATCTTTAGCAAAAATCACAGACATATTTACACTCTCATCCAGCAACACTACCTGTCAGAATCTACACTACAGAGATTTTGTATGTCAAATGTATGAGGTAGAAATGCAGATTTTTCAATATAATATTAATTCAAATAGAAAAATTCTAGAAACAAGCTAAAGTGTCCTATTATAGAAGACTGGTTGTATAAACTAGGATACATACACAAAGGAAGTATTATGGAGACAATGAAAAGATATGAATGACGAAGGAAGATGTCCATATATCAGTGTTGAGGGATCTTCAGGATATATTGCTAAGGAGAAAAACAAAGTGCTAAACAGTGTGCCTTGTTTGCTTTTTGTGTAATAATGTGGGGAAAATAAGTGTCTCTTTGTGTGTATGTATTTGCAGATGAAAGCAAGTAGCTAATGAAGGTAACACCTAAATGGAGTTGGGGAGAGTACAGAGAGGAAGGAGGAGAAGACATTAAATAAAGGCTGTAAGAGACTGAAAAACATCGATTTAAAGAAATGAAATAAAACAGATGTGGATATAGTCAATGAGTTTACATTGTTCAAGATACAGGCTTATCTTATTCATAAAGTCTGTAATTCTATAATGAGATCAAAAAAACAGAAATAAATTTGGTAAAAGAGACTTTGTTGCCATTTGAAGTGGTCTTTAAACACTTAAATTGAGAATTAAAAGGAGAAACAAAACACTTACCTTGCCTTTTTGTAGAACTATATTTCACTATAACCAAGTAACTCTGGATGATAAGAAAAAGCTTTATTTTGCAGAAGATGGCTAGTTAATAAAGTGTTGAAAGAATGACAGATTAGAATATCATCATTTCACAAATGCTATGGTATGAAAAATATTGCCAATTAGTGTTAAAATAATTAAGTGAGTGATTGATGAAGGACTGGATATTTGTATAGTCTGTATTTCTTTTTAATTGCAAGGAGAAAGCCATAACTATTAATATATAATGGACTCAGAATACCATCATCTTGATTAAGTAGCCAATCTTAGCATCTTCTCTGGTGGGCAACCAGATTGTATGCATTTTCTATTGGTTTTATAAAATATTATCTTTATTCACATCCAGATTGGAATGGAATACTTCAGGTCAACAAGAAATTAAATCTCCATCCATTAAGTTATACTTTATCTGACCTCAAAGTGATAATTGGCTAAATAAATTGTCATTGTCAAGATGATTATCACCACTCTCCCCAAAAATTACCTATTATTTTACTAGTATCACATATAATTATTATTATTCAATAGCTAGATTCATCTAATTTGTTACTATATAAATTAAACACAGATTATGGGATAGTTGTGATCTCATTGAAATGAATATATCAATTAGCTATAGAAGAAACCTCACATTCACTGATAAGAATGTGGGAAATTAAAGATTAAAAAATGGCAGTAGAGAAGGCAATTTGTCTTCTTTTCAGATTTACTGGAAAGGTGGAGTGCAAAAAATGTGGTCTCCAAAGTTTACATCATCATTTCTCTTTCTCTGTTTACTCTCCTTTCTTTTAAGGATTGATGTCAGATGTTCCTATTGAGAAATCATCAGTTTTGTGTTCCTATAGGCAGAGTCCTTACCAGATGTAAAAGTTAAACTAAAGGTGTTCCTAAAGCGGCAATGAGATATAAATCTGCCTAAATCAAGCCATTCTCACTTGTTTTGTAAATTAATATATCAGTGACTTATTCTAACCCATTGTTGACTCTACACTAAAATATTTTTTGCCTTTAAATAGAAAAACTTGCTATAGGCATATAAACATATTGCTATTAATTCAAATATGTAAGTATAAAGCGAACTTTTTAATAGCATCATCAATAGTGTATTTCAATTATCATTGTTATATTACAAAAATTATAAAATACAATTATAAAAATAATTCTTCAAATATTGAGACATAGTATTTGTCCAAAATATAATTAATTACATAAAAGATATAAGCCTTTTGGGATTATGCAATTCATGTTATGGGCTTGCCTTATTCACACACATGAAGTCTGTGAAGCGCAGAATTAGTCCCTAAGGCATGTTAACGTGCTTCTTTGACAACTCTTATTAACTATAACAAGGCATTTAAATTGCAGATACCTGCTGAGTGAATATTCAAAACTCACTTGACAGCCATACACCAGAATACCAGATGCTCCTTAAAAGAACATTACTGTGTTTTATTTTGTGATTTTTTTAAAAGGTTGATTTTATTTCATACTGTCCTGCCTTCAGAGAGAGGAAAAGGAGGAGGAAAGAAGGAAGGGAGGAAGGGATACGATCTCTTTTTAACTTAACTAATGACATGTGCAATGGCCATATTTCTAAATAAGGTCACATGCCGAGATACTGGAGGTTAGGACTTCAACATATGAATTTGTGGGAACACAATTCAAATCATAACAACTACATTTTTTTATCCACTCCTCTGTCGGTGGAGAGTTGGGCTATTTCCATCTTCTGGCTATTATGAATAATGCTGTGATCAATTTTGCCATAAAATTATTGAATTTCTGTTTTCAAATATGCAGGGTATGTACCTAGGCATAGACTTTGTGAGATCATATGATAATTCTATTGTTAGCATTTTAAGGAAATATCAAACTGCTTTTCACAATCGCTACATCACTTTACATTTCCACCAGCAATGTATGAGGGTTCCATTTTCTCCATAGCATCACCAATATTTGCTTTTTTCTGTCTTTTCTATGATAGCTATCCTAGTAGATGTGAATTTGTATCTCATTGTGGTTATGATTTGCATTTTCCTAATGTTGAGCATGTGTTTATCGGTTATTTGTATACCTTCTTGGAAAAATATCAGTTCATTTGTCCAATTTTTATCTTTTTTGTTGAATTTTAGTAATTCTTTGTATTTTCTGGATATTAAAATCTTACCAGATATATGATTTGCAAATATTTTCTTCCGTTCAATAGGTTGTATTTTCATATTCTTGATAATGTCCTTTTATGTATAAAAGTTTTAAAATTGGATATTTATCTATTTCTTCTTCTGCTCATACTTTTGGTGTCACATCTAAGAATCCATTACGAAAGGCAGTATCATGAAGATGTAGGTCTATGAGATTTTTCTGAGGCTTTTAAGGCTTTAGTGCTTATATTTGGTCATTGATTCATTTTGTGTTAATTTTTGTATGTGGTGTGAGATAGGGCTCCAACTTCCAACTTCATGCTTTTCCATGTGGAGATCCAGTTGTCATCAATGGATATATATATAAAGAAATTGTAGTATGTATGCAGAATGGAATATTATATAGCCACAAAAAACAATGAAATACTGTCATTTTTCCAGAATGTATTGAAGAAGTTTTCCTTTCCTCACTGGTTAGACTTGGCATCATAATCAACAATAAATTGGCCAAAAATGTACAGGTTTATTTCTTGACTGTCAATTCTATTCCATTGGTCTATATGTCTACCCTCATATCAGTGCCACATTGTTTTAATCATTATAACTTAGTAGTAAGTTTTAAAATTGAGAAGTGTAAGTCATCCAAATTTGTTCATTTTCAATTTGATTTAGCTATTCAGGGCCCCTTACAAGTCCATATGAATTTGAGCTTGTTGGATAGGGATTACATTGAATATGTACATCACTTGGGGTAGTATTGAAATCCTAATAATATTAAGTATTTCTACCCATGAAGTCAGGATGTATTTATATTTTTCTAAATCTTCTTTAATTTTTTTCAAGAATGTTTTGTAGTTTTCATTATGCAAGTCTTCCACTTCCTTGATTATAGGCACATATATTAACATAAGCACTTTATTCTCTCAAAGGCTGTTGTAACAAAATTTCTTTCTTAATTTCTTTTTTACATTGTTCACTGCAGGTGTATAGAAATAAAACTAATTTTTGTGTGATAATCTTATACCTTGCAATTTTTCTGAAATCATTTATTAAGATCTAGTAGCTCTTTGTGGAATCTTTGATATCCTACACATAGAATCATGTCATCTATGAATATAGATAGTTTTATTTCTTCCTTTCAAACTTGGATGCATCTTATGATTTTTTCTTGTCTGAAAGCTGACTAGATTGCAGTTCAATGTTGAATAGCAGTGGTGAAAGAAAGCATTGTTCTATTTTTTCCTGATCTTAGAGGGAAAGTTTTCAGTCTTTTGCTATTCAGTATGGTGTTATCTGTGGGTTTTCATAAATGGTAAATGGTCTTTATTTTGCTGATGAAATTCTCTCTCTCTCTCGTTTTTTGTTTTTGTTTAGAAATGCGGTCTTGCTCTGTGGTCCAGGCTGGAGTGCAGTGGCACAATCATAGCTCACTGCAATCTGCAGCCTCAAACTCCTGGGTTCAAGCAATCCTCCTCAGCATCCCTAGTTACTGGGATTCTGGACATAAGCCATGATGAAACTCTCTTCTATTCCTAGTTTTTTGAATGCTTTTACCATGAAATGAAGTTGGATTTTGTCAAATGTCTTATATGTGTCAACTGAGATAATCATTTGGGTTTTCTTCTTTGCTCTATTAATGTAATATTAATTGATTTTTTTAATGTTTAAGCACACTTGCGTTCCTGAAATAAGTCCCACTTGATCATGGTGTATAATCCCATGAATACACTGTTGGATTCAGTTTGCTAGTGTTTTGTTGAGTATTTCCTCATCAATATTTACAAGGGATGTTGGTCTGTAATTTGTGTGTGTGCACATGTGTGTGTGAGCTCTTCATCTGATTTTGGTATCAGGATAATGCTGGCCTAATAGAATGAGTTTATAAGTGCTCCCATCTCTTGTACTTTTTGGAAGAATCTGAGAAGGATTTGTGTTAATTTTTCTTTAAATGTTTGGTAGCATTCACCAGTGAATCCATCTGGTCCTAGGCTTTTCTTTGTTGGAAAGTTTAGATTACTGACCCAATTTCTTTACTTATTATAACTCTGTTTAGATTTTCTGTAGTTTCTTGGGTAATTTTAGGTCATTTTTGTGTTTTGGGAAATCTGTCCAATTCAACTAGTTTATCTAATTTGTTAGGCTACAATTCTTCATAGTATTCTCTTATAATTCTTTTTATTTTTATCAGGTTAGTGGTAATGTCTCATTTTAATTTGTGGTTTTAGTTATTTGTATCTTCTGTCTTTCTTTTTCAGTTTAGCTAATAGTGTGTCAATTTGGTTTATCTTTCTCAAGGAATAGTCTTTGCAATAGGATATCAAGTCATGAAAAAGACATGGAGGAACTTTTAATGTATATTGTTAAGGAAAGAAGCCAATGTGGAAAGGCTACATACTGTAGGATTTCAATTGTATAGCATTCTGGAAGAGGGAAATACTACAGAGATAGTAAAAAGATCAGTGGTTGGCAGGCATTTCGTTGGAGGACAGATGAATAAGTGGAGTACGCAAGATTTTTAGGGCAGCAAAATTTTTCTGTATAACATTATAATGGTGGATACATTTCATTATATATGTGTCAAATCCCATAGAATAAACAACACAAGGAGAAAACCCTAATGTAAACTGTGGTATTGGTTCATCACTTCTAACATATGTACCACCCTAATGCAAGACGTTAATAAGAAGGGAAGCTGTGGTAGAGGAAAAGGTGTATTAGGGAACTCTCTGTACTTTCTGCTCAATTTTCCTGTAAATCTAAAACTGCTCTAAGAAATAAAGTCTATTTCTTTAAAAAAGAAAGAAAAAAACATTTACTTTTAACTTGAAAATGCAGAAAGAACTAAAGCAGTTTAACGACCTAAGAAAAATAATTTATAAAATGTTTAATGAGTGTTGTATAGTTAAAAGTTTTGGCCAAGCTATAAAGGAGCCAACTTTCCAACTGTTCTTAGAAAATAAGATTTCCTATTTTATGAGAAAATCATTTTGCTAGCTGGTATTTAATCTGTGGTTTGACCAAGGGAATAATTGGATTTTAGAGCATTACCTACCCTTCATATTGTAATCAGTGCCTCCAAAGCAACCTCAGATAAAAACAAAAATGACAGATTTTTTTTAAATTTTGGTGAACATACTATTAACGTGTTTGTTAATCTTATGAATAATAACATCTTTAGTTTACATTTTTGATGTTTATAATTGATCCACAGCACAAAATCTAAGTAAAACAAAACAAAAGTTGAATGTGTTTGTACTGCATGTTTTGAGTCAGGCTCCAGAACCTACAATCACCTGAAAAGTGATCATGTATACTGAGCACCACGGAGGCTGCTCACAGCTGACAGATACCCCACTGTGGGGTCTTGCTGCTTTGGTGGGGCTTTCAGGGTGCATATCTCAGCAAAACTGTAAGCTCATGGTGACTAGAGGTGTTGGGATCAGACTTGCTGGGAAGTTCTGCACAGGCCCAATTTCTCCTAGCACACAGGCATCCACCCACAATCCATTTAATCTAGCCGGTCCCAAAATGAATTCAGGAGCCTCCTTTATGAGAGAAGCTGTGCTTGTGGACACTTTTGCATGCCAATTCTAGTATCACATGAATATGTCTATTCAAAGACACTGATGCTACTGATAAAAAAGCTGTGATTTGTGAGGGCTTATGAAAAGACAATCACTCTGCTAAATACTCTGTGTATGTCACCATCTTTATCTTTACCACTGCTTCATGAAAAAGACACTGTGGAATAAAGGATTACTATACTTATTTGGGGGCAAGAGAGAGGGGCAGGCCCTGCAGAGATAAAGTAACAAGTCCAAGAGTGAACAGCAAGGAGAGAAGCAGGGAGATAATTTGGAACCAGACTTGTCTGATTCCCAAATGTAAACTTTTTACTTCATATTGACCTAAGAAAAACAATTTTCGCCTGTAAGGAAGGTTTAATAGACTGATTGAAAATAGCAGCACTGGCTGCTCTAGATATTTACATCACTTCCTTATGTGATACCAGCAATTGTGTAGGAAGCTGGACAAGAACACCAGCAATAATTGAAGCTATGTTGAACTGCAGATCTACAGGTCAATATGTAGTTTAAGTATTTAAAGGCAATTACTTAGAATAATGACTATTCTTTAAAAACTGATTGAAAGCAGTTTTATATAATATATATCATTTGATTGCCAGAAAATACCATCCAAAAATTACTGAAAAGATTAAAAAGAAAATAAAGTTTCAGTATATGACAATTATGGATTCTATTACTCCCAAACACAGAGTAAAAATCTGCAGAGAAAACACATTGGCATATGAAACCCACTTCCTGAGAGATTCAATGACAGACTTTTAAGATAAAGCTTTCAAATACTAAAATGAATGTGGATACTTGGATGGTACCAATATTGTGTCTTCTGACTAGAAATGAGATAAAGGTTATTCTATATTTGACCTTCCTGTTTACAGAAAATGAGTCACAATGAATTAAACATTAGACTGTTTTGCATTTTTATCTCATGTTTATCTCATGTTTATAGCTACAGCGTTTTCAATGTCAAACTATTTTGACAGCTTCATTCAGTGTAGATATTGCCTTTTGTTTATTCATTTTTAAATAGAGTATATCACAGAAATGCACTCAAATTTCAATAGTCCAATTGTTTACAAATGTTTCAAAAATAGCTCACTCTAGAGTTATAGACTATATTCCAGATAAACCTCGCAAGAATTATTCTCGATGAATGGACTGTTAAAGCTGATATCAAGCATAGGTGTTGCTCTGAAAATGCATGGATTGAAAAAAAAACAATAAAGTAGAGAAAACCCATCAAGGACAAGTTTTGTGGGCGTTGTGTGCAGTGAGTTGGGGTACGAAGAAGACAACTCCCCCTACCCCTCTAGTTCATGCGTCAAGGCATCACTCTTAACCAAGTTTTAAGTGGAGCTGATCATGAGCAAATAAATTGCAATAATTATCCCCATTACCACTCTCATTTCATTGTTGGATCTTGTCATATTTAAGGGGAAAAGCCCTAATGCACAAGCGTTCTAGGTTGCCTTTCTATAATGTCTGGTTTGGTCCATTCCTTAATTTAGCATACGTCTGTTAAGTGCTAACCCTGTGCCAGGTACTATTCAAATAATGGGGCTGAAACAGCAGGGGGAAAAAAAGTAAGTGCCATCATGGTGCCTGCTTTCAGCTAGTGAATATTGAGAATAATGTTTCTGATCTGCATAAAAAGAAAATAGTTTGAAATGCATACGATTTATTGTCAGGGGATGAAGTTCTGTCACTTGTAAAATGTTGGATTTTGTGTCAGTATTGATACTTATTTTTCTTTCTTATTTTTGTGTTGTTTTGTTTTGTTTAACTAATTTATCTAAATTACCTCATGAAGTACCCTCCTCATCCTACTAGGGATCATACAAATATTATAACCACCAATTAATTGTATCTTACTTAGGACCTTTCTGTTTAATATTAGCTGTTTTGGATGATCAGTTACTCCTGAAAAATGTCCTTTCTTGTCTAATATTTTATTCACGTCATTTACTCCTCTCTAAGATGGTATTTCTTTATATCAAGGAGCTTACATGATCTAATGGAAAAAGCGGGTGGGGTTTTGGCTTCATATGGTAGAATCTGGATCTAGCATAATTACCCAGGTTTGCTTGATAGCATGCTTGAATGATAACTCCATAGACAGAGCCGGCTCCTTCTAGCATCATCTTGAACAAGGCTGGCAGCCATACTAAAATCCTGTCATTTTAATGCACATCTTATACAAATTTGCTGGTACACATTTGGTCACCTCATCCTCCAATATGGAATGGGACAACTGATTCATGTTTGGCACATACCCTTCCACTGCTAGAATGGCTGGACCTAGAAATTTGGAGTTCAGAAAGCATGGTTAAAGGAATGACGTATTTCTTGTGTTCATCCAGAACTTTTTGTCTTGGTCTTAAAAATATTGAAATGTCAGAGTTGTAAGTTTTAGTCAGATTATAATCTTTTTGGTTTCTTCCAGATTGTGCTTTCACTGAAATATAAATGCTATAGTTTGTTCTTCTCTTAGGTTTGTACTAGTCTTTTTCTAAGTACCCTTGTTCAGTGGCCTATACTATTTTAGTGCTTCCTACCTAGGACTGTTGATGTGATTTTTCTAACCCTTTTGCCTGATGTTTTATCCATGGTTAGATGGGGTTATAGGATTTGTGGTCCTGACATTTTGAAATGCTGATTTTCCATGGTTGTGGTTATGTTTTGGAAAACAGATTTTGTCTCCCTTTACCAATTCATGAATGATTTTTATCAGGATTCGTACTTATTTTGGAGTAACAAACGACTGAATTTAGTATCTTAACACAACAATTATTTACTTCTCAACATGCCATATGTGTGTCACTGGTTGGCTGGGGATTTTCCCCTACATAATATTTTGGGAAAGAGTCCATTCTGAGACTAGGCTGATGCAGTCATATTTCTGGTATACAAAGCAGAGGGAAGAGAGAACAGGGAAAATCATTACCTGACTCTAAAATCTCCTGCCCGTAAGTGAGATTTGTCACCTCATCTCAAATTTCACTGGCCAATTAAAACTCCATGGCCAATTCTTAATATAAGTGGTAGAAGAATGTAATCATTACCAGGAGGAAAAAAAATGGATATTGGTGAACAGTAATTAAAACTACCACATGGATGTTTTAATTGTTTTCATTGTTTAAGTGTAAGAAAGATACATAATGCTATCATAAAAGCAATTTAATGGAAAGTAAGGAGAAAATAATTATCATAAAATCATAATACTTTTAAAAAGAGAGAAAAACAATATAAATTAGCATAAATCAAAGAGTTAGATTGAGGGAAAAATACTCCACAGATCTACAACTGATATGTTTAAGCAAGAAGAAAAATATGCCAATACTTGAAAGAAAAAAGAAAAGCAGATTTATCAACAAACATGAGGAATAAAAGCGATAATAGCTTAAAAATTTCCAAACTAATAAAATAGAAAATCTCAATAAAATTGAAACCTATTGAAATGTATAATTGACAAATTTATGGCTGAATAACTTAAAATATGAAGAATTCAATAACCATAAAATAAATTGAAAAAGTCACCAAAGAATGATTATGATCTCCATCTTAAACTTCTTGCGTAAATTGAGCCTGTAATATTTCCAGAATAAAGCCAATTTAACTTTCAATGACTTTTTTGCATAGAAAAATAAAGTTAAACAGAAGTCTGCTACAAAGAAGCAATTTTGTCCTCTGTAATGAAATAGAAGACAGCACACTGCCTCGAACAATGTTTATTACATAGCTGTATGATACTAAATAGGTACTTTTTCAAAGCAATCAAATGGCAAAACCAATTTGTGCTGATATATCTTGATAAGCAAAGCAATTCAGTGTTCTCAAAATAAAATATATTTCATACTTATTTAATGATATCCACATATTCGAGGGCACAAATAGAGATTATACTTTGCTGGGCTTGTTGTTTGCCATTTCCTGAAAGCATTTTTAAAACTGCCCTAATAAAAGATATGTACTACAAAGAACAACAAAAGTGAGTAATCTGTACAACATAGGAGGTTTTGATATACATTATATAATACCAAAATCAAGTCAATTCAAAGTGCATGTCCTTATGTCCCCAACTTTAAACAAGGTTGATGACTGTGTAGGACCGAACAAAAAATACATTTTTTTCTTCTTCTCAATATTATCCATCTAAAAGAGTAATCTTGAGAATTAGTCATTGTATATTTTATATCACCCTTTCACCTGCATTATTTTGAATAATAAAGTAGATTTGGTGCAAACCTCTTCAGCACGAAGTCATTAGACCTCCATCAATACCAGTTTTAAATGGTATGCAATTACTCAAAATACTAAACATAGAATTACCATATGATCGGCAATTTGACTTATGGGTATAATCCAAAAGAACTGAAAGTAGGAACCTGAGCATATATTTGTATACACCTGCTCATAGCAATAGTACTTACAATAGCCAAAGGGTAGACGCACCCCAAGTGTCTATCCATGGATTAATGGATAAAAATTTAACCCATAACAGAGGCCTATTCAAATTCAGCTTTCTTTCAGGCGACTTTGTGAATGGGTGTAGTAGAAACCCTAAGTTAATATACCATTCATCCAAAATAAAAGCACTGATCAGTATCTATGTCTCTTTTTCATATTTTGGCATGGGAATAAGTAATAATTTATTTTTGATTGTTTAAGGAATGTCTCATAATAAGCTCATGCTCAGGTTATTCCTAAGAATTGTATGATCTGTGTCACACCTTGTCTTGGAGCAGGGTGGAACAGCCATCTCCCCATGTGGACATACGATTAACTCATATTTGTAATTCAGTCTTAGCTTGATCATCACATAGGGATATTAACATTATAAAATCAAAATCATCCTGTGCTTTCATTTAATCAAGTTATGATGATAAACATAAAAATATAAATATCTTTGTGGGTGCAGATGTATTGTAAGCTACACCACATGAATACAAATTTGCTTTGACTTTCTTATGAGGAGAAAGTCAAAAGGTATCATTAGCCAAATGGATCTCAACAGAATACCAATATACTTCATTTTGTGGCCCAGCTTGATTTGTTACCACCTTTTCCAGTATAGTTGACACGTTTGGAGATATCACTTTGTTTAGCCATCTAGAAGAGTTCATTGTTAACTTACAAGATCTGCCAGTGTTTCTCACAGGTTATACTGGACCTGGACATAAAATACTCAAGGGCTAATATATTTCCTCTAACACATCTTCTTATCATTTCTTCAAAATAAAGAGTTGAGAGCCATGATTGAGATTCCCAAGCAGCTTCCACAATACTTAATCAGCTTACATTTATAACACAACCTAAATACACATAATATGAATAAATTATTTAGGCCTTCTTATCTTTAGAATTACACAGATACTTAAGTACAGCACGTAAAACACATTCCAGGTTTTTTGGAACCTGGGAAGCAGTTGACGACATGGGACCTTTATTTAACACTTTAAAATTTCCAGATCATTTATTAAATAAAGTTATGTTTTCATGTGTTGGGGGATAGGTAGAATAAAGCCAATTTTAAATATAAAGAATAAATAATTCCTTCTCATGTAGCCTTTTTCATCCAAATACAGGAGGATATTTTTATGCAAATGGCTGTTTTATAAAAAAGAGAAATACTTAAGATTCAGGACATAATTAATACCACCTACAAAGAACATCCCTAGGTTGATAGAGAAAGGAAACTCTAGGAAGACAAGGATACAATAAGCCAAGAGTGAAGCATGAGGAAAAAAGTGAATTTTTTTAAAAAAGGAAGTGATTTGTTAAAACATCTTAAATAGATTCTTATAACTCTGTCAGATATTTTGGGGATTGTAATATTGAAAGGAACACAGGAAATGACATGAAGAAAAATGAGATAGTTATTAACTTCAGGAGCAATAGAAGAGTTTTTCAAGATGTCAAATGCAAACACAGCACACTATGTTGCTCATTAGTTGACCATATTTACCTAATATATTCATATAAATGCTAAAGTAGAGTGACCAGTTATGATTACCTAGAAAACTGAAAAATAGCAATTGCAATCATAAGCAAATTTTATAGCCACATACATATGAATGCACAGTGCCTGGCATTTATTGGTTGTTGATGAAATCAACTTGGTACAATGCAATCAAAATTTTAAAGATTCTTTGGTACTCATGAAGAATATTTCAAACCCAGGATTTAAAAGTTTATGTGACCAAGAAATATTAAAAAATAATAAAACGTTTTTTGTATACACAACTAGGCACTCATGTCCATATTATAACAAACGGAAACAGTTTGGAAACTAAATACAAAAGCAGACTTTTATTTGATCTTTTCTTCTTGCTCCCTTTTCTCATAGAAGGAAAAAAACCTCAGCTTTCAAGTGCCAATAATTTACTGTTTCCTAATGCCCTCCCCTTAGCAAAACAGGAAAGTTATAATTTTGTCAATTAACGGTAAATTTCTCTCCTAGTTTATAATTTATTAACTTTTTCAGAAAATTGAATATTATGGATTTTTATCTCTGATTAGGGAATTACTTAGTCTATCATTTGATACATCAAGTGCCGCACAATTAGTGAAGATAGTTTTGAGAGAGGGTCCTATAATTATTCTGTTCCTAAGGTTAGGCCTAAGGAGGCTAATTGACTATGAACTATTAGCACTTGGAGTCAAAGAAGAGGTGAAATGCTTGAGTGGGATGTGAGGACTGACCTAGTGATTCATTGCATCTTTCTAAACCTGCATTCTTGCTCTACTGTAACTTCACCTTGCTCTGATAAAGGGGCAGGGCAATGTGATTTTCCTTTAGAGATAGAACATGTATGCGAGACAGCCACTAATAGGAAATGAGCACAGGGAATCTCAGAGTAAAATGTCATGTAAATTTACCTCTAAAGTTGGTAAAATCCCAGTAATGGTGTTTGTCAGCTTTGCCTCACAAGGATGCTGAGGAGAATTAAACACTCCTAGTGAAAACATGCATTAGAAATATCAGAGAATTAAATATGTGATTTGGCTTTCCACCTAAGTGACTATAGTTAGTATTATTTGGAAACAGCATTTCATGTATATCTATGTAATTAGCATGTAGCACAAAGACAATTATGCGTGTCGTTACAAATATATCCAATTAAATTTGCCCTGAGTTTTATTTGATTGCAGCAATAAACACTCTCTGTCTCTCTCTCTCTCTTACATATACATACACATTTTATTGCTCACGTAGCAAAGTTGACTTTCCTAGACAAGGCACTTTAGGAGAAATACTGCTCACAATATATGATGGGATATATAAATATATAAACTCAGGATAAGTTTACATATGTGTGTATTTACAAACACTGTTAATCGTCATTCTCCTCAGGCACACATGTGTTCGAACAAGTTTCTTTCTATCTCAGTGCCCTCATGCTTGCTGTTTCTTCTGCGTGGAGCACTTTTGATAGATTTCCATGAGCATTAGTTCTCTCTTCTTCCATATAAAAGTAAAATTGACAGGGCTTAGCCCGGCCTTCCCTGCAGTGGATGGTCCTGTTTGGACAACGGAATGTGAAGAAGTCATAGGTGCCCCTTTCACATCAGGCTCTTCAAGTCGCGGCACCTGCTTCCTTGTTCTCAGTGCCTGGCATGTAGATGCTGGTCGGATCTGGAGCTGCCACTTTGAACCCAGACAGGAAAGCTTTTTGTTTGGAAGGGTAGAGGGACACTACCGGTGCTGGACTATCCATCTCTGTAAAGTTATATAGGAGAGAAAGAGTTCTGTCTTGCTTATGCCCATGTATATTGGGGCCTCCGTGTTATGGCAGGGAGACTGGAATCAAACCTAAATGTTGGTGCCCTGGACATACTCCTGGTCCCTTCAGATCATCTCTCTTTTGCACTTTGCTCCATTCCCCAGGCAGTTGGCCATTATGAACAACAAAGGGTTTTTTTTTTGCTCTCTGGCTTCAGTTTGGGTTCAGATAATGAGAAACGCTAGCTGGAGACTGTGGGGTCAAAGGAGAGGGAGAATGGTATCTTTGTTCCCTCGTCAGGCTCAGGGTTGTCACCGGCTCCATTCCTTTCCTGGGTACAACAGGTCCTCTAGGTGGCTCTCCCACTGCCAGAACAACAGCTAAAGCTCTCGCCCTGGATGGTGGTAGCTGTTCTTTCTCCTGCTCCTCAGGCTGGTTGTGGGTTATTTCTCTGCCCCTTGTTGATTTCATCTTCTGTAGTTCATTCTTTCATTTTCCTGAATTACTTTGTTGGATATTTAATTACTTTCCTTGTAGGGACCACTGGAATTGATACAGCCCTTGGGTAGGCTAAAGTCTACACTCTATTCACATCTCAACTTAAATGACAGGTAAGGTAAAGTCAAACTTTTCAAAATCAAGCCATTTCTTATAAAGTACCATTCATCCTTAGTAGTTCTCTTAGGTGTTGAGAGATATCCCAAAGTAGATTACATGGTACCTCAAACATTACATGTTCCTAGATTTGGCAAGGAAACAACTAGTGTACAAGATATGAACAAATATTTAATTGCATGATATGGACTAAAAGTACCATAGAAATTTGTAGAAATAAATTATATTTGATGTCCTTTTAGACATTATGAAGCATCTAAACTTGTTTTAAATTATAAGGATGGACATAATATGAAATGAGTAAATTGACAAGAAAGAGAACATTTCTGATGAAAGGGTTTATATAATCAAACTTGTAGCAATATTCATAAGCATGTAGTATGCATAAAGAGACCATAAACTATGTTCTTCTGGGTTTCTTCATCGATTATTGAGCAGCTGGTATGTGCTGGACACTGGTACAAGAAGAACACAGAGGTCTTTTTCTCATGGTACTCAATTATACTCAATTATAATCTGAGAAAATGGACCTTAAACCCACAAATACACAAATAAACTCATAAATATAAATTACAATGATTGTTCTGAATGAAAATTGAAAGTATAAGGGAGCATAATTTAGACTGGTCAGAATAGAGCAAAATATCTCAAGGATGCATAAACAAAGATATATATGAAGACTGAGAGATGAATATGCCTTTACTAAGGAAAGAAGGGGTGAGGGAAGGTGGTAACTTTCCATGGTATCAAAAGCCTGGGTCAGTTTAGTGTAATTAATAACGGAAAATATCAATGTGATTGCAGCCTCATGACCAAAGGGAAAAGGAAAACCTATGATTATGAGGGAAAATTTCACGCAGAATTGGTTGATTAAGGTCATTGAAAGAATATGTATATTCTACACCTAAAATAGTAGGAATTCATCATAGGTTATGAAGGTCAAATCATGTCAAATTATGGGGTTAGGGTTATGGAAGTTGCACATGAGCAAAAATTAAAATTAAGACAAGAGTGAGTTGGCTATGGCAGTTCAGTCTTTGTGACATGAGAAGAGACCTCACATAAGAATTGTAACAGTAGGAATATATGTGAAAAAAGCATTTCAAGAGAGATTTATTGTTGCCTGATATCACAATTTCACTCTAAAATCATATTCTCTTCCAGTGCTCAGTGAGAGGTACTGCCATGCATGAAATTAATTTTTCAAGGAAAATACCAGGGAATTACTCCTCAAATCTCTTTCCATATTTTTCTAACTAATCACACACATACACACACACACACACACAGGTACTCTCCCACACTGAATCAAATCTGTAGTCATCACTCAAGTATCAGCTTATATGTCTCTTCTTGGAAATGTGTTGTATGACACCTCCCCATTCTACACATTCTTATTATTTTTCCTTATTGTACTAGTTTAATTCTAAAGTCCCCTTATTGCACTATTTAACAGAAATGTGAAATTTTAACTCATAGCAACCATCATAAGTTTTAATTAAGCACTTGTTTGTATATTTATGTGTTTAAAATCCAAATCTCCAATTATAGTATAACAAGCTCCAAGAAAGCAGGAACTTTGCCTGGCACATACTGTAAGCTCAGTCATGGCAAGAGCCCTGCAATATACCCAGTGTTGATTTTTCATATCTCTTTTTATCACAACCAATTTTGGAAAAATGCAGAGATTTTGAAACTCTATGGCCTTACTAAAAATGAAAAAGAAATAGATATTTAAAAAGCCAGTATCATAGAGGGTAACGTGTTTGATCTGAAGCATGTTTACTTTGAGACAATGGCAGGTTATCCAAGTGATGACACCCTTTGGACATATGGATCTAAGATAAGACCTCAGGTGAGAGAACTGCACTGAAATTGAAAATAAGGGTATCAAAAGGCTTTGTTTGGAATTTGAAGATGGACTTTTTCAGAAACGAGAACAGAAAGAGAAGGACAGAGGGATAAAGGCCTAGTTGTGGGATCAGGGAATTAATGAAGAAGCAAGATATATGGTGTGACACAATAGTCAAGTTCATGGAGTTTAGACTTGGCCTTCAGTTAGAATTTGCACTGCACCAACAGATAGGTGTGCACCTTGGCAAATGGTACAGTTGTCTAATCTGTTTATAAAAAAGTGGGGGGATTAAAAATGTCCACACAATGTGTTGAACTATGGGCCAAATGTTGGTACATAATTACTTTATAAATGTCCACCATTAGTATTAGATGATGGCAGACCTCGACAGCGCAAAGTAAAAAAACTAGCCCTTTTCTCTAGTTAAGAGAATTACTCTTAACAAATGGCGTAAACCCCCTGGCAATAGTTATAGATGACAAGATTATATTACCAAAATAACTCATGTGGAAAGGTATACAAAGATGGTAAAATGAAATTGGTTGAACTCACGTTTAAAAGCTAAAATATATTTTGAAGATTATCCTAAGTAATGCTACAAAATATATCATCAATTATGACAGTTTATGAAATTAAATTTTATTTTGCCCTGCCTTCTCTAGGTCATGTTCTGTTTTCCTCTAAGTTCTAGAGAACTAGTTACCATTAACTCATTTAGAATTCTTGGTCCATAGCACCTTTCACCATTATCCTATTGCCTCTACCAAAGGAGCCTATGGCAGACTCAATATTGATCCAAATGACTCCTCTACAGGAAGTTATTTGTATTTATATATTTAGGAACAAATCAGTATTCAGGTAGGGTAACATTTTAGCTCTTGAGCTAATGAAGTGACCCTATTAAAAATGATCTGCTTTTTGCCTGCATATTGATTTCAGAGGCTAATAGAAGGTAGACATGGCAAAGTAGCATCATTTCACACAGCAGAAAAATGGGAAATTGCTTGCTACACTTTTATGATTCCAAGATCCATTTAAGTCTCATAGTTTTCAGTTACACAGATGTCATTAATGCACATGGAGCATTATCAGTACCTTCCAGACACAACGAATCTAGTCCTTGTCATTAGTCTGGCTCTATTCTGATTTTGGCAGTCTTACAGACTGGAGGAAAGAAATGTATACAAATGCAAGGAGCCGTGACTGCTAAGGTTGGAATGATAAATGCAGAAATAATATTTTTCTACCTGCAGTTATTTAGATAGAAATGATCTGAAAAGTATGTGTGCAATATTTTTATAAAAATAAATTAAAATACAACGCCATTTATTTTGTTTAAAATTTTCTTAATCAGATTTCTAATATATGAAAATGATCAAGATAAAATAAATTGCATACGAAATGAAAATAAAGTATATTTTAAATTAAGCCTTGTATTTTAAAAGTGAAATTGTAATGTTAAGAATATTTTATCATATGCAACGATAACCATTACAAATATTTCATGTCATATTGAGAATTTTTGAAAACATAAAAGCAGAGAGAGTAACTAACCCAAAATTATATTATCATAACCCAGAATTTACAATAGTTGACATTTTGTCATATTTACTTTGTCTTCCTTTTAAATAAAAGCAATATACATTACAGAAGAGATTGAATAACATTTTGCTCCTGTCCCTTCTGATCCCAGAACTCCTCTGAAAGCAATCACTTATCTGAATTACATGTAAATCCTCTACATCCTTTGCAATACTGATAAGTAAGACATTATGTTATTTATAGTAAAACTAATCATCTGTATTTACATTGACAGTTACATTTCTTTACCTGTCTGGTTGGTTCAAGTTTCATCAGGGGATAAAAAGATATGACAGTAGTCCAAGTCATCAAATATGTGGGAAAAAATCATGGTCATGTTAAAAATAAACTAACTAATCATCATAGCAGTCAAAACATACTGCAAAGCAGTATATCAATGTTCTTCAGACCTACCAAGGTACAGTTAAAATTTTTAAAAAATAGATATTAGTTTTTGTCTCTCAATTTTTAAAAATTTTTGGAAATGGTTTAATTATAATAATATTATTGAAATATACCAATAGAACTTAATGTGGCAGATTCTTCTTTCCAAAGATGTTTTCAACAATATCTACCCCTGTACGTACCAATAATGTGATTTTGTCATTCAGTCCACTGAGAACCAGGGTCTATGTCCTTCTTTATTGAATCTGGGTGTACTTTCTCCACCAATGGAATATAGAAGTAATGCTATATGACTTCTGAGGCTAGGTTAGATATGTCCAGGCAGTTTCTGTCTGGTTGTTATTAAACATTTGTTCTGGGCTAAGCAGCCAACATGTAAGAAATTTGGCTACCCTGAAACTGCCATGTTGGAACGTGTGGGTGATTTGGTCAACAACACTGTTGAGCTTCCAGCAGCCAGCCAGCCTCCAATGCCAGCATTTGAATGGGCTATCTTGAACCCCTGGCCAGATCGAACCTTCAGTTAACTGCTGCCCAAGGCAACATCTGATTATAGCTGTATGAGATACCCAGCCAAGAGCTTTCAAATTCCTGGTTTACAACATCATTAGTAAAATAAAATGGTTGTTTTAAGACACTAAGTCAAGGGATAATTTGTCATGTAGGAAATTAATTTTATATACTTTTTATTTTAAAATCAAATAAAATTATTGAAAACTTAAATAATTTAATATAAAATTTTAATCAACATTAATATGAGAGATAATAAAGGTATCCTTTACTATCTGAATTTTCATGAACTTGAAATTTGTTATAATGGCAATCACAGTTTTACTAAAAATTCACCACCAAAATAGAAAATCAACTGTTATGTATTCCCATATCAGTGTCAACACATGTTTAAATGTGTGAGTCCAAGGGAGAGGGTGTAGAGCTGGCTTCAGTCACATTTTAACTCTGAATTGGATAACATTGATTCAAAATGTTATGGATTAACACCATTTTCTCTTATTCAGTGAGAATATCGTCTATGAAAAAGAAAAACCTTATGAAGAACATAAGTGAGCCTCACAGGCCTATAAAAGTGTTTGCATTAAAAAAAATTGGGGCAAATAATAGTGAACTAAAATACATAAATGCAAAAGTGACTTAAGTATAAACATGCTTAACTTTTTCTATGCCTGAAAAACTTTAGAAGGTGAAGCAAGAAGTCTTTGGTCATTAGAGATAAGCTAACAATGCTCTCTCTCTGATGAAAATTGTGAAGCTGACGTTACAATAAAACGTTTTTCTTTTTTTTTGGTGAATCACTCTGTAAAGCAAAAGATCTTTGAGGAAATATTGAAGAGTGCTATCATGTGGCTTTGTGGCATTGTAATTAAAAAAAATTGTTAAAGCAAAATTTAAAGATCTATCTACTATCATTTATTAAATCGCATGCAGAGCATAAAACACACAGATCTTTTGATATCAGATGGTGCTCCTGGACTGCAGTCTAGTACTGGGCTATTATGGAGATAATTCATTATAGTCATTTCACTTCTCAAAACCATCTTATTATTGGCATATTTGGGCCAAGGGCTTATCCTAACTTTTAATGAATGTTATGTAGAGGAAAGTACTTTAATGAATAATTAATGGAGGATTTTTATTCATCAATTTATTGATAAAGCTTCAAAATATTACAATAAACAATAAAAGTATTATTTAGGAAATTTTAGAAAAGGATTCCTCAAATTTTTGCTGATTTCCCAGGTGATTGTACAATGAAAAATATCTTAAATTAAGTGAAAGAGTTGTTGAATTTATTAAATAATTGTCAGCATTACTTGAAGAACTTACTCCCAAAGTTTCCACTCAGTTTGATGTTCGTCATTTAGAAAAATGAAGAGGAACTATACATGCACTAAATCAAATCTTTAAAAAAACTTTAAATCATACAGAAAAATGTTCTTGTAATTGAGCATAAACATAATATGAGCAGAAGCACCACCTTCAACGACTTCTTTAGAAAAATCAGCCTGGTAAACAGGAACGATCTTGCTCTTGGATTCAGACAGACCTGATCTCAAAACCTGGCTCTGCTGTGTATAATTGATAGAAGAGAACAATTAAATCAACCATAATCTGTACCCACAGTGTAAGAGTGAAAACTATAAACTCCAAGTTATATGCAAATGAAAATATTAATCACAAGATCAGTAGCACAGGTGCTCTATTCCATGTCAGTGCAGTGAGATTCAGGGTCTATGTGAAAACAAAGGTACATAGAAGGGAACAAGCAGTATTAGAGCCCGGATAACATCAACAAGAGTTTTCCCAGGCAGAGAAGCACTCACCCTGAGTAGGAGCTTCCAGAGTTTTTCTGACACATGGCAGATTGCAGTATACTGGCCACAGGAAGTCAGAAAGAAGAAGCTTGGGAAGCATATCCGAGGTTGCAGTCTTGGGAAGACACTCCTGTTGGAGGAGATAGAAGAAGGTACTCTTGAAGGTGACAATTGGTCTTGAAGATGGCAGTTGGTAGAGAAAGAAAGGCTGATGATAAGGACCTTGCTGAAATGATAATAAGAAAAAATCAGAGAAAACAAGACCACAAAATTGTGTCACATATTTAAAAAACTGCCATTTACTGAAGAACATATTTTATTTATAATTATTGATAAAATATAATGCCTAAATATCATCAAATAGAATATAAAAGCACATTAAAATAATAATACATAGTGATCAAGATGGGTTTAGTTAGTGAATATAAACACAGTTCAATATTAGAAAATTTATTAATAAAACTGTATCATTAACTCTAAAAACAAAACACTTTGCTACTGACTGAATTGTGTTCCCCAACTCTGCCCCTGCCAACACTATTTGGAGGTGGGGCATTTGGGGGTTAATTAGGTTTAGAGGACGTCATGAAAGTAGTGCACTCACGCTGAGAGTAGTGCCCTTATAAAGTAGAGGCACCAGAGAGCTTGTTCTCCCTCCTTCTCTGCCATGTGAGGACACAGCCAGAAGGCAACTATCGGCAAGCCAAGAAGAGAAATATCAGCAGGACTCAATCATGCTGGTATCCTGATCTGGGGCTCTCAGTCTCCAGAACTGTGAAAAAATAAATATCTGTTGTTAAAGCCACACAGCCTGTGGTATGTGGTTATGGCATATCAAGCTGCATAAGACACACTTGTCATTTTCTCCACAGTTGCTGAAGGCCATTTGACAAAATGGAGCACCCATTCCCGATTAAAAATATTAAGTAAAATAGAGATTCATAAACACAGGCTTAATATAATTTAAAGTGTTAATGGGTATAAAAATACAGTTAGGTAGAAGGAATAAGATCCGGTGTTTGACAGTACAATAGGGTAACTATATTTAACAATATTTATTGTATATTTCAAAACAGCTAGAAGAGTAGATTTAGAATGTTCCCAAAGCAAATAAATGATAAATTTTTGAGGTGATGGATATCTCAATTACCCAGATTTGATCATTAGACATTGTATGCTTGTATCAAAATATCACATGTACCCCATAAGTATGTACAAATATTATGTATCCAGAAAACTTTTAATTTAATTTAATTTAATTTAAAAAATAAAGTATGAGTTTTTCCAACATTTTCTTCAAGAACTCTTATGGTTTCACGTCTTAGGTTTAAATCTGTTATCCATCGTGAGTTGATTTTTGTGAGAGGTGAGAGGTGTGGGTCTAGTTTCAGTCTTCTACATATGGCCATCCAGTTTTCCCAGCACCATTTTTCTGGGATTTGTCAAAGATCAGATGACAGTATAAGGTTGGTTTTATATTTGGATTCTCAGTCCTATTCAATTGGTCCATGTCTCTATTCTTGTGCCAGTACCATGCTGTTTTGGTTACGTTGGAAAAACTCTTACGGACTTTGGCCTAGGCAAAGAATTTGTGAAGAAGACCCCCAAAGCAATCAAAGCAGCAACAAAATTAAATAAATGGGACCTGATCAAATTAAAAAGCTTCTGCACAGCCCAGGAATCTATCACTAGAGTGAACAGATAACCTACAGAATGGGAGAAAATGTTTGCATGCTACACCTCTGATAAAGGGCTGATAACCAGAATCTATATAGAACTTAGGAAAATCAACAAGAAAAAATCAAACAACCCCATTAAAAAATGGGCAAAGGACATGAACAGAAACTTTTCAAAAGAAGACAGAATAATGGCCAGCAAACATATAAAAAATTGCTCAACTTCTCTAATCATCAGGGAAATGCAAATCAAAACCACAATGAGATGTCACTTAACTCCAGTGAGATTGGCTCATATCAAAAAGTCCCAAAACAACAAATGTTGGCGGGGATGCGGACAGATAGGAACACTCATACACTACTGGTGGGGCTGAAAATTATTACAACCTCTATGGAAAGTAATATGGAGATACCTCAAAGAATTAAAAGCAGAACTACCATTTGATCCAGCAATCCCATTACTGGGTATTTACCCAAAGGAAAAAAAGACATTCTATAATAAAGATATCTGCACTTGAATGTTTATAGCAGCACAATTCACAACTGCAAAGATGTGGAAACAACCCAGGTGCCCATCAATACATGAGTGGATTTATATAATGTGGTATATGTATACCATGGAGTATTACTCAGCAATAAAAAACAACGGTGAATTAACACATCTGGTATTATCCTGGATGGAGCTAGAGCCCATTCTTCGAAGCGAAGTGTCACAAGAATGGAAAAACAAGCACCACTGGTACTCACCATCAAATTGGTACTAACTGATCAATACTTATGTCACACATGGCAATAATATTCATCAGGGGGCAGGCAGGCGGGAAGGGGGTGGAGGGGATGGGAAAACTCTCACTGAATGGATGCAGGGCACACAGTTTGGGGGATGTCCACGATTGTAGCTCTGACATGGGCAGTGCATGAGCAATATATATAGTCAAAGTGTTGTACCCCCATAATATTCAGAAATAAAAAAATAAATGCATATGAGAATTAAAAAAATAAAATAATAATAATATAAAAAATAAGGTATGTACATTGTGTATATGTGTTTCTAAAAGCTGGCACCTTTTCTAATAGAGAAACACTATCGCCACTACACACAGAGGCATGATAATTGGAATGGAAGAGAAAAAACTATCTTCATTTCCAAATAATTGAAAGAATTCCTAGAGAATCAAAAAAAAAATCACTGCAAACAAAATGAGAATACTTGAAGATAACAGAATATATGTTTAAACTACAACAATCAAGAGTCACCATGAATATAAGCAATAATGAAGTAGAAGACATAAAATTTTAAAAATTCATTTCCAATACAAAAATAAATGCCTGGGAATAAATTTAAAATTGGATGTGACAAATTTATGTTAGAATAAAACCTGTGAAACTCTCCTAAAATACATAAGTAATTTTTTTAACAAAGAGAGAAAAAAGAAAAAGAAAGATATCTTGTCCCTACTCAATCAGGGGACAAGAAATACTCAATATCATAATATATGATTTTTCCATAAATTAATTTATGTATGATGCACCATTCACATAGATCTAGCAAGAATTATTTTTTTTCTGGTTCCAATCTTTTATGTAAAACACACCTAAATCAGATATCCCAGAAAATGGAATAGGAGGCTGACCTTACCAACTATTAAACAGAATATAGTAAGTATATAATTTGAAAATGTGTGTCATTTTACCACAGAAATACAGAAATATAAAAAATGTTACCAAGTTGAAAATCCATAAATAATTTAGTATATTATAAAGACATCATCTTCAATCAGTGTTAAAATTTGGATTTTTTAATAAGTAGTATTAGAATAACTAGATTACTCAAGAAAATTATCATATGGAAAAGCTTTATATATATTTATATTCATGCTCACATCTCTATGTCTAAATACTAGGTAGCTAGCTAGCTGCTGACCTACCTATATATCTATATATCTATAACTATCTCTATTGGATGAGTGTGTCTGTACATCCCTAAAACTCAGTACCTTTCTTAATTGGGAACATCACATTGCACAGCAGAACAAAAGTAAATAAAATCAAAATCCAATGTAAAAAAATTAAAATATAAAAATGATAGAAAGAAACAGGTATCATTCTTTGATCCACAACACTATTATCATAGGTATACTGAAATTCATTGATATATTTTATTTTAAAAATCATTATGGAAAATATAAATACATAAAATCAGAAGACAAAGACATGAAGAAACTTACAGAAAAGTTTTTTTTTTAATATATAGAAAGCGTCTATAAATTTAAAAAATGGCCCATAGAAAATTGGGTGAAATATGACCAGATAATTCAGGAATAATGAAAGTTAAATGTTCTCTTAACATATGAAAGAATGTTCTCTCCCCTCATAAAAAGATAAATGCAGATAAATTAAATCTAACATCAATTTTAGATAACATTTCTCTCTGTTGGTAAGGTTTGATGAAACAGGCAAATGGTATCACTACAAGGACGGAAATTTGTCCATACCGTACAAATTATATTGCTTTTAGCACACTTGTAGAAATCTCTCCCAAAGATATACCTGCATGAGAATAAAATTTAATATGAAAAAGCTTGCTAGTTGTAGCCACATTTGTAATAGGACAATAATGAAAACCATACCAATGTCTATCAATAGGGGAATAATTGAATGATATATTTCTAAGAAAGAGGAAAAGCCTTTGAAAAAATTCAGTGAGACTAAAAGGCTTACTAAGTGCATGTATTAGAAGTCAAGGAGGAAGTGACAAGGTACCGACACACGGCAATGCATAAAAGACCTAAACATGGAAACCGTGCTTAATATTTTTCTATAAATGAAAATTTTTAGAAAAAGAAAATAAAAAGTCCCAGGTCATAAGCATTCAAAGAAAGCCAAATACTACTTTAGAAGGAAATTGTGAAGTGATGATATGCTAAATTTTTTTATTGAAAAAAATCACTCAAAAAAATCCTAAAACTCATAAGGGAATACCATGGCTCCTTATGACTTTCAAATCATAAAGCCTGTGTGATAAAGATATTAGTCAGTGATTGTGTCATAAGTGAGCAATTATCGTTCATTAAATACACAAAGAAGGAAAAACTCACAAGACTGTTTTGAGTCTAGATGAAATCAACCAAAGGAAAAAGGGTAAAGCAAATATGGTGAAATAGTAACAACCATCAAATATAGGCAACGGGTGCAAAAATATCCATTTTGTTATACTCTATTTTTCTGCACATGTGAAATATTCTTAATAAAATTGGGAAAAAGAATTATAAAATATATACTTTAAAAAATATCAAATGTGGCCTCATGTTTTCAAAAACTGTGTAATTGCAAGGAAAATGAATTCAAGGCAACCATTATTTTGGCTTCTTGCTGTTCTGTGGCTTTTTGTCTGGCTTCGGATGAAGACACAGCCACCCACGTCCCTGAGTCTCTAGTGCTGAGAAATGGCCCAGGCCCACCTCCTTCTGTGTGCAGATGATGCTCCTAGACCAGCTCTCCCTGGCTCACACTGAGCGCCCGCTGAGCACCAGAGCCGTCTTCCTGTCCTCCCCGACTTTGCTCTGGTAGTACTCTCATCTGCTAGGAACCATTATTTTTAATCACCTAATACAATTTGTCTATATTAACAAATTATACTGGTATCCATTATCTGTCTTTAAAATAGTAGTTCATTATTTATTTTAAAGTATTTATTGAGTGCATTTATATGCCAATTATATCAATAGAATCTATATATAAACTAAATATTTCTATATTCAGTATACTTACTGTATTCAAAATTTAGCCTCTTTAATGGCTTTATCTTACTGTTTTCAGACCTATTCCATTCTAGGACTTTATTAAGTACATACTGTTTTTAATACATATATATAAAAATATTTTTTCTTCTATTTCACTTGTACCTAGCAAAATAAGTTCAGTAACAATCTAAGCTGGGATTTTACTTTTACAGGGTTTTTTTTGTAATTTAATTTTATTAAGTATGCTTATTTAAGGAAAAAAATAAACCACTAAGCTGAAATTAGCTGTTCTCCCTGTCATGGTAAAAAGTGAGACACAAAATTACTCTTAAGTGTTAAAAGGCAAAATAGTTCCAATAATATCATTATTTTAATTCTGTAACATCACACATTGATTTGAGACTACACTTGATTTTCATTCCTCCAGAAATGTCCAAATATCATCATAAATTTCATCTTATAGTTTACTTTTGATAAATAGATAATAATATATAACATTTTTGAAGGTGAACTACGTACCAGATGCTATTCTAAGCACATTATCTATATTATTTTATTTTGCAAAGTGATCTACAAGGAAAGTAATATTAAAATCATTATTTTATTGATTAAAAAAGTAAAAGCAAAAAAATATAAGTGGTGGTGGAGCTGGGATTTGAATTCCATGGGATGTCCTCAATTCCACTTCATGTGTTTTATCATTAACTATACAGATTCTCTATTACAATTACTGTTATCCATGGCCAAAACCAAAATAAATATACATTTTTAAAGTTCTAATTATTATTAAGGCCTAGATAGCTGACATTTTTTTAAATTTTAGAAACAGCTTATTATTTGTCATTTTATCTTAAAATTTTTTCAGATTTTTTTTCCTATTTTCTATTAAAGAAAGTAAAGCAAGATAAACAGTAGTTCATATACTAATTACACACTTAAAAATGACTGAACTACAGATGTGGAGAAAAGAAATGTCAAAAGCTGTAAACATTTAGAAAAGAATAGGTGTAGATGTTTTTAGAACATTATTCCAACTAAGACTTCATGTTTCCAACAACAAAGAAAGGAATTGATTATATTTTCTACATCAAAATCTATACAAATTTCCCGGTTAATGCAAGTCACAGTGCTATGAGATTTGTATGTATTAGTTTTAACACTTAAATAAAGCTTTGAGGCTTATGTTATTATCCCTATTAACAGACAAGTAATTAAGATGAAGGAAGACAAATTGGGCTAACTTTTGGCATTTTTCAGGGTATAAGAAATTTGATAAACAGAATGAGAAAGTAAAAGTAATTAATTTAAAAATTAATTCAAATATTTTGGTACATGTGGTAAAACATATAGAATACCTAGAAATTAAGGATATTAAAATAGCTTAAATCATCATTTAAAATAGCATCTATCAAAGATACTATATTTTATTGTATGTGAAATTGCAGAATATTTTTTTGAGGACATCTTTTTTGAGGAATATCATAGTCATTTGTGGTTAATGAGGGGAGACCTTGGCTTTAATTGCCGTTAAAACATAGCAATTTTTAAAACGCTAGTTAAATGTATTATGTATTTATTCAAATATTCATTTGCCTTGTGTATTTTTGTGACTGTAAAAATCAATGCTATCTTCGTATTGACCAGAAGTCAGAAATACAAAACCAGAAAGCTGTAATTCTTTCAGAAATCAAAGAGACCTGAAAAAAAAAAAAACCCTCTAGAATTGGAATATAAAAATAGTAGGAACTAGTAATAATCACAGTATGTGAGGGTTAGGTACTTTAAATTAATCATACTATTTAATCCTTGCCATCACCTATGAAGTATAATTATTGCTGCTTTACAAAATTATAAGTTAGAAATTTACTCCAAGTTTCAAGACCTGGAGCAGGAAGGAAAACTTAATTCTATGAAGTAATGAACTAACGTATATATTGCTTATTATGGGCCCAACACTTTCAGAAGCACATTAGGGAATCATTTCACTGAATCTTCCAGATGGTTTCATCATTTGTACACTCTTTTCTTTCCCACTTTATGGATGAGGAAACCTGAGCCAGTAAGCTCAAGTCCCACCAGAGTATTCCACAAGGGTGCTCTTGGCATGCTCAGCAAGCCAGGGTTTTCATGTGCACCTGCAGGACCCTGTCTCTGTTGAAGGACATTGATCATCTCTGTCCCTGCTCCAGGGATTAATCCCAAGACATCACAGAAATATAAAACACTCCATCTATTTTCAACAGCCAGGAAACATGCCTCTCAAAAGCCAGGAAACAAATAAAAATAAAAGCTGCTTTTCAGTGATATACAGGTCAGAGTTTTGTTTTTGTTTTTGTTTTTTGTTCCTGTTGCTGTTGTTGTTTTGTACCACACATCTTTCTCTCTTTTGAAAGGTTAGGAGTTACCACATTGTACCTCTCCATATATACATCACAGGCGGGAAACAGAATCAAATCACAAACACTAATATTTATTGACTTTTCCAAGAGCCTTTGGAGGAAATGGAGAGGTGGAATGCCTGGAAGCCCAGATAGTGAAGGGACTTCAACTTTTTTGGGAGGACAGATCTTCAGATAATTTCAAATAGACAGTTAAAACTTAAGCTTATTTATACAAAGGATAATGCCATCATTAAATAGACAAATGAAATTCAGACACAAATTCACTTATAATTTCCTTTAGAACATGAGTATATGTGTGTTTTTCATATCTATTTAGTTGCTATTCTTATTTATTTTCCCTTCACATTTCAACTCATTTCTTGAAAAAAAATTATTTCAGAAATTTAGGCAGTACAGGTGTTTTTTGTTATGTGGATAAATTGTATCATGCTGAAGTTAGGGCTTTCAGTGTACCCATAGCCAGAATAGTGTACATTGTACTCAATAGGTAAATTTTTAACCCTCACCCCCCTCCCATCCTCCCACCTTCTTAGTTTCCAATGTCTATTACAGCTCTTTAATGACCATATATATCCTTGTTTAGCTCCCACTTATAAATGAAAACATGTGGTATCTGTTTTTCCATTCCTGAGACACTTCACTTAGGATAATCACCTCCAGTTCCATCCAAGTTGCTGCAAAAGACATTATTTCATTCCTTTTTTGGCTGAGTAGTATTCCATGGTGTATATATACCACATTTTCTTAATCCACTCATCAGTTGGTGGGCATGTAGGTTGATTCCTTATCTTTGCAATTGTGAATTGTGCTGCAATAAACATATGAGTGCAGGTGTCTTTTTTATATAATGAGTTCTTTTTGAAGGGTAGGCCTACTTTTATTTCTTTGTGGGATCTCCATGCTGCTTTCCATAGCAGATGTACGAGTTTACATGCTCACCAACGGTGTATAAGTGTTCCTTTTTCACTGCAACCATGCCAACATCTATTGTTTTTTGATTTTTTAATAATGGTGATTCTGACAAGGGTGTTATCTCATTGTGGTTTTAATTTGCATTTCCCTGATAATTAATGATGGTGAGCATTTTTTTTCATATGTTTCTTGGCCATTTGTCTATCTTCTTTTGAGAAGAGTCTGTTCATGTATTTCACCCATTTTTAAATTTTTTTTCTTGGTGATTTGAGTTCTTTGTAGATTCTGGATATTAGTCCTTTTTCAAATGTACAGTTTATGAATATTTTCTCCCATTCTGTAGGTTGTCTGTTTACTCTGTTAATTACTGGGGACAGGATACCCTGTTCAATAAATGTGCTGGGAAAACTGGATAGCCACATGCAGAAGAAGGAAACTGGATCCTTATCCCTCACCATACACAAAAGTTAACTAAGATGGATTAAAGACTTAAATTTAATACCTGACACCATAAAAATTCTAGAAGAAAAAAAAGGAAAAACTCTTCTAGACATTGGCCTAGGCAAAGAATTTATGAGTAAGACCCCAAAAGCAAATATAGCAATAATAAAAATAAGTGGGACTTAATTAAACAAAAATGTTTCTGCACATCCGCTCATTCTGGTTGGGTCTGCTCTATGAGGTTTTTCCAAGCTCTTCCCACCCCCAAATACTCAAGCTCTAATAGTCTGGTCTGCTTATGTACAGAAACAATTAAAATATGGTACAACAATAAGAATTAGATCCAAAATATGAAGAAAATTCACCATTCATTGTCTTAAAAAGTCCCTAATACATAAGAAATGTAAACTATAGTTAGCACTTAATATAATTTCAGTAAACAAGCCAAACATGAGGACTAGAAATATATTGATATATGCTTGCTGCAAAATATACCCACATATTTGTATATTTGATGCCACTATAGTCTAATATTCAATATTTTGAAAAAAATTGAGATCATAAAACATATGAAATTTAAAAGTGTGTGTGTGTATATATATACACACACACACATACAATCATATACACACATATATATAAACATATGTGTGTGTATATATGTATGTTTGGAAATCAAAATATTTAAGTATATGGAACACCAGATATGTGATCCAAGAATGTTCTAGTGGAGGTGATCCAAGGGAGAGAAGTCTGTGCACTCTGATCCTTTTTAAACTAAAACTCTTAACAATTCATTTTCTTCTTCTCTTCCTCATTAACTATCATACAGATTTGCCTGCTAGAGAATAAATGAACCATAAAGTCACATATGTACCAGTTATCCCACTGAGAACCATAAAGGGATAAAATTTTTACTCTTTTGTCTTTGTCTTATGAAAATTGCTATTCACTAACCAAAAACCCATCCCTTTTTCCCATAGAAATAGAGTTGTGGCTGGGCACATGGCTGTTCAGTTAGAGCCTAAATTTTCCAGCTTCCTTTGCAGGTACGTTGAGCCATATGACTAAATTCTCCTGCAAGTGTGGAGGTGAGTGATGTGTGCCACTTCTAGATATCAGCCTGTAAACATGAAATGTGTGCTCCTGCACATGCTTTTCAAATTCTGCAGACTGGAAAAGGGGCATGTTGTGACTCAAGTTCTGCCATGCAGATGTGCTACAGACTGAATGCTTTGTCCTCCAAGAATGTATATGTTGAAGGCTAACCCCCAATGTGATGGTATTCGGAAATGGGTCCTTTGGAAAGTGATTAAGTCATGCGGGTGGAGCCCTCATGAGTAGGATTAATGCCCTTATAAATGGAGGAGGAGGCATGGGATATTTCTGTACACAATGAGAAGTCAAAGTTAGCTGGTAAAGTCCACAACGTGGAACAGGGCCATCACCACAACCTAACCATAATGGCTCCATGATCTTGGACTTCCATTCTCCAGAACTATGAGGAATGAATTTCTATTTTTTATAAGCCACCCCAGTTTATGGTCATTTGTTATAGCAGCCTCAACTGACTAAGACAAGATGAGACCAATCCCCTAGAATATGGCAAAACTATGAGATAAAAATATTTCTGATTCTCTGCAGGGCAATGTGGAAAAGGGCTAACCCATAAACCTGCACTACTTACCTAACATTGCTAAAAGAAGTGAGGTTATACACTTCATTTCCAAAAAGCCACTTTTTCTTGGGCCATCTTTGCTGCAGCAGCCTAATCTTCACCCTATATAACGCTTTTGCACAAAAACTTCTTCTGCTTTTGTTTTCTATGTTGCCTAGTCCCTGATGCAAGTTTCAAAAGATGGCAAGATAAAGAAAAGAGGATACAAAATAACTTTCATTCTTAAATATCTTTTTGTTAATATTTGTAAGTATGAGGTTCATGATCAGATTGCTTGGGTTCCATTCCTGGCTTCAACACACTTATGTGAACAGAGGAGAACTACAAAATTTCTCCAGTTGTCTCAACTGTAAATCTCAATAGTAATTTCTATCTCATTATTGTAATGACTAAATGTTATTATTTATGTAGAGTACTTTGAAGACTGCTTGCCCCATGGTAAGGTATCAATAAATGTTAGTTGTCATTGTTATACAGTAAAAATACCACTACCAAATCCTTTGGTATTTTTCCTGGCTTGAATCTACCTAAAACATGGCAACCAGTCAGAGTGCCTACTCTTGTCAGTTAGTATCTTTTGAAGGTCAGCAAACATTTTCTGTAAAGGCTTTGCAGGTCACATGAGTAGTCTCAACTTCTGAATTCTGCTGTTGTAGTGTGAAAGTATCCCCAGACAATGAGTAAACAAATAAGCATTGCTGTATTCCAATAGCATTTTATTTACGAAAACAGATGGTAGGATAGATTTACCCCACAGGCTGAGTTTGCCAACTCTTAAGTTAGACTAATGAATCATGGACAGGTGCTAAATACAGGTAATTTATTTCAGTATTCCTTAATAACATGTTTATATAAACTTACAGAAAAAGATGAACAGTTAATCTGAAGATTCTTTCCATTAATTTTGTTGTATCTGCTGATCGTCATGTAGATGTGCTTTATTCATTCATTAAATCACCCACTCAGACATTTGTTGTTATACCTATGGAGTTTCATACGTGTTTTCATTTTTATATACCATAAAATTGGCAACCATGATCTATGTTCTAACTTTGTACTTAGATTGTTTAATGAAACAACTGGACAGCATTTGGTTAAGAATATATTAATAATACCGTAATATCTTGGAATGGTCACTGGAAAGGGGGAGACGCATAACGCATCATTGTAATTAGAGTTACTAGATGACTAGATTAAAAACTGACAAGATAAAATACATAATAAATTTGCCCTGCAGGAGAATTCACTTCAGAGTAAAGGGAAATAAGTTAAATAATAGATTCTTATAAATAGCTCATGGCTCACAGAGGATTTACTTTGCCTTTAGCACTTTTTGTAATTTAGCAAGATTCACTGCTTCTCACCCTCTTGTCTTTCCTTTCTTTCTCCTTTTCGTTTCTTTCTCTCACACCATCCAACCATATTTTTCCCTCATCAGGTACCTTTAGAGTCACATCTGAGTTTCTGTCCTCCGCTTCTGTCTGCAGTAAAATAGTCATGCATCTTATCCCTCCCTTATTTTAACTTTAAAATTTAGACATATTAATATTTGGAGAGATTAGTCTTTTATAGAATAGAGATTGGAAGTTACAAAAAATTATTTAGTTCAATTGATAAAATATATCAATAATTACATAAAGCATTCATCTAGGATTCAAAGCTTATTATAAAATGACCTAGATTTTTTCCTGAGATCTAAATTGTTTCTTCATGTCTTTCAAGTAAATTAATCATCTTGAATTTAAAAAGAAAACATAATATGCTATGTATATATTCATCTATCAGTGCTCAGGATAGTTACATTTTCTAACATCCATATTTGCCTTTGAATGTCACACCATGGCTAATTTTTCTTTAGACTCTAATCTAGGCAGTGACTCATGGAGACAATGAGAGAAGAGTCAAGGAACTGATTTTGATCAGTTGGTGGTTAAAAGCCCTGAGATGGTATTTATATATTCCATCAATGCCACCTACCAACAACAAAGCAAAAGAGAGTGTTATAATATCCCTCTTTGACATAAATATGTCATGGTTTCTTCATCCTATTCAATTTAACTCTAAGTTGATAATAGAATGAAGTTTGGAAGAGATGGAAAAGAAGCTTCTGATATTGAAATCTTTCCAGTTAAAATCTCAAAATATTTTAGATCTGGAAGTCATCTTAGAGATACCATCCTTTCTGCTCCTTCTACCAACGAGAAACCAAAATATAGAGACTGACTGTTTTGCCACAGTCACACTGTTTGTTGATAAAAGAACTTCGACTAGATCCTGGGCTTCCTAATCCTTATACAAAATAGAGCAGGGATGAGTTCTGAAAGTTCTCTATGTATATTGAGTATATCTTCTTTCTACAATAAACATGCCGAGCGAAGGCATTCATTCAAACTTGGTTGGATGGTGTTAAAATACTCTTACTACTTTTCTTGGGTTTATGGTGATGAAAATAAGAAAGGACTGCCCACAAATGGTCAGTCAGTCTTCTTCCTGAATACTAATGCAAGCGATTAGAAAGCAATATTGAGGTCACTCTTGGTATTCATCCTCCTTTAGAAAAGGTGAGCTTCAGAAGATCAAGGAGAGGTATTGCCATGGCAATTTTAACATTTTGCCTGCCAGTTTCCTGCCATATTCTTAACAAATGAGCTCAGAGTTAATTAGAGTTCCAATGTATTAATAGAAAGCTACTATGGAAACCTGTCTATATGATGATAGGAATCAAAAATGTAATGAATTTTATATAGGTCAAAAAGTAATAATATGTGAACACTGATACCTTGGGGATTTATTGTTTAAGATAAAATTGCTATTCATTTCTTACCAAGCATTACTATATCAACTTCAATGTTCTTTCTCCCCCCTTTCTGAATTATATTTAAATGAGTGAAATTAAATTAAACATACATATTGCTTTGTAAATAGTTAAGTTGAATCATTGTTTTCAATAAAAGAGATATAACTAATTTTAATTATAATATCGCTGTGTTGTTTTTAAGTTTGTGTTACAGTAGTTGCCTATATCAAAAATGCAAAAAACAAAACAAACACACACCAATCATTGAATTAAATACTGGCCCATTCAAATGGAGTCCAAACGGCATTCATTCTGTAGCCCAAACAATATTCTCCATATTTTCCTAAAAATGGCATAAAAGTCCTTCCCACATTTCACAGAGTGTTTGTTTACATGTTTGTTTTACTTTGGAATGGTACATGAGGGGTTCATTTATTTATATTTATATTACAAAACTGAGATATATTTTTGGTGGAAAAGATAAATGCTAGATAAAAAAAATGTCTAATATTGTTATTGCCCGCCAATTCTATTATGATCCTAGATCTGGAACAGAGTAATCATTGATTACTTTTCTCACATTTGCTTAGTTGTGGCTCCAGGTTCTGGTGGTGGACTTGGTATTACTGACTGTAAGACAGATGATAATCATATTTGTTGGATAGACAACAAATAAACAATCAATAATACCATTTGAGGAAGAAGGGGACATATTTGAAAATAATTTAAATCACAATTAAAATCGGCTATAGTAAGAGGGGTTGGTTAATGGGTACAAAAATATAGTTAGATTGAAGGAATAATACCTAGTGTTAGGGAGCACTATAGTTCACAACAATTTATTGTATATCTCAAAATAGCTAGAAAAGTGGAATTGGAATGTTCCCAACACAAAGAAATGATAAATGCTTGAGTTATGGGTATTCCAATTATTCTGATTTGATCATTACACATTGTATGTTCGTATCAAAATTTCACATGTATCCCATAAATATACACAACTCATATATCCATAAAAATTAAAAAGAAAAAGGAAGAAAATTTTAAAAATAGACTATATTTAAATTTGCATTTGGGTGGGATTTGCATTGAATCTGTAAATCACTTTATGAAGTATAGAAATTTTAACAATATTGATTCTTCCAATCCATGAGCATGGGATGTTTTTGTGTCCTCTACAATTTCTTTCATCAGTGTTTGGTAGTTTTCCTTGTAGAGATCTTTCAACTCCTTGGTTAAATATATTCCCAGCTATTTTATTATTTTTGCAGCCAATGTGAATGGCATTGAGTTCTAGATTTGATTCTATGCTTGGCTATTATTAGTATATAGAAATGGTACTGATTCCTGTACATTAATTTTGTAACCTGAGACTTTACTGAATTTATTTACCAATTCTAGGAATCTTTTGGAAGAGTATGTAGGGTTTTCTAGATAAAAGATCATATCATCAACAAACAGGGATAGCTTGCCATCCTCTTTTCCAATTTGAATGCACTTTATTTGTGTCTCTTGCCTGATTTCCCTGGCTAGGACTTCCAGTACTACGCTGAATAGAAGTGGTGGAAACAGGCATCCTTGTCTTCTTTCACTTCTTAGGTAGAATGCTTTCAACTCTTCCTTATTCAGTATGTGTTGGCTGTGGGTCTTTAATATATGGCTTTTATTATTTTGAGATATGTTCCTCCTATGCCTATTATGTTGAGAGTTTTTATCATGAAAAGTTGTTGGATTTTATCAAATGCTTTTGCTGCATCTATTTAAATGATCATGTGATTATTGTTTTTGATTTTGTTTATGTGGTGAATCACATGTATTGATTTGTGTATGTTGAACCACCTTGCATCCCTGTGATGAAACCCACTTGACTGTGGTGAATTATCATCTTCATGTGCTTTTAGATGCAGTTTGCAAGTATTTTGTTGAGGACTTTTGCATGTATGTTCATGAGGGATATTGGTCTCTAGTTTTCTTTTTTTGTTGTGTCCTTTCCTGGCTTTGGTAGCATGGTGTTACTGGCTTCTCAGAATGAGTTAGGGAGGATTCCCTCCTTCTCGATGTTATGAAACAGTTTCAGTAGGCTAGGTACAAGTTCTTCTTTGTAGGTGTGGCAGAATTTGGCTGTGAATTGGCTGGTCCTGGATTTTTATTATTGGGAGATTTTTTATTACTGATTCAATCTTGCTACTCTTTATTGGTCTGTTCAGGATTTCTATTTCTTCCTGATTCAAGCTTGGGCAGTTGTGTCTTTCTAAGAATTTATACATTTCCTCTTCATTTCCTACTTGGTATGGATAGAGGTGTTCATAATACACTCAGATGATCTTTTGTATTTCTGTGGTATCAATTTTAATGTCTCCTTTTTCGTTTCTGATTGAACTTATTTGAATCCTTTCTCTTCTTCTTTTGGTTAATCTAGATAGTGGTCAAACAATCTTGTTTATCTTTTCAAAGAACCAACTTTTCATTTCATTGATCCTTTGTATTGTTTCTTTGGTTTCAATTCCATTTATCTATGCTCTGACCTTTGTTATTTCTTGTTTTCTGCTAGCTTTGGGTTTGGTTTGTTCTTGTTTTCCTACTTCCTTGAGGTGTGGCATTAGATTGCTAATTTGTGATCTTTCTGTTTTTTTGATGTAGGTATTTAGTGCTATAAATTTCCCTCTTTGCATAGCCTTTGCTGAATCCTAGAGATTTTGGATACTTGTGTCACCACTGTCATTCAATTAATTTTTTTATATTTCCATCTTGATTTCTTCATTGACCCAAAGATCATTTGGAAGCAGGTTGTTTAACTTCCATGTATTTGTATGGTTTTGAGAGTTCCTGTTGGAATTGATTTCTAGTTTTATTCCACTTTGATCTAAGAAGATACATAATATAATTTTGATTTTTTAAAATTTGCCAAGACTTGTTTTGTGACCTAACATACAGTCTATCTTGAAAAATGTTCCATGTGCTGATAAGAATGTGCATGCCACAGTTAAATACCAATGTCATTTTTCACAGAATTAGAAAAAACAATCCTACATTTTACATGGAACAAAAAAAGAGCCCAAATAGTCAAAGTAATCATAAGCAAATAGAACAAATCTGGAGGTATCACATTACCCAACTTCAAATTATACTACAAGGCTATAACAACCAAAATAGCTTAATACTGGTATAAAGTTAGACACATATATCAATGCAACAGATAGAAACCTAGAAATAAAACCATACACTTACATCCAACTGATCTTCAACAAAGCAGTTAAAAACATACACTAGGGAAAGAAGACCCTATTCAATAAAAGGTCTGGGAAAATTGGAAAGACACATGAAGAAGAATGAAACTGGATCATATCTCTCACCATATACAAAAATTTACTCAAGATAGTTTAAAGACTTAAATATAAAACCTGAAACCATAAAAATTCCAGAAGAAAACATAGGTAAAACTCTTCTAGATATTGGTCTAGGTAAAGAATTTATGATTAAGACCCTAAAAGCGAATGCAATAAAAACAAAAATAAATAAATGTGACTTAATTAAACTAAAAAGCCTTTGCACAGCAAAAGAAATAATCAACAGAGTAAATGGACAATTTACAGAATGGAAGAAAATATTCACAATCTATACATCTGACAAGGGACTAATATCCAGAATATACATTGAACTCATATAAATCAGCAAGTAAAAAGCAAATAATCCCATTATAAGTTGGCAAAAGACAAGAACAGGCATTTTTCAAAAGAAGATATATAAATGGCCAATAAATATATGAAAAAAACCCCAACATCACTAATCATCAGGGAAATGCAAATTAAAACCGCAATGAGATACCATCTTTGCTAGAATGGTCATTATTAAAAAGTCAGAAACAATAGATGTTGCTGTAAATGTGGTAAAAATGGAACACTTATAGACTGTTGGTGGGAATGTAAATCAGTACAACTTCTATGTAAAACAGTATGGAGATTCCCCAAAGAACTAAAAGTAAACCTACCATTCAATGCAGCAATCCCGCTACTGGATATCTACCCAAAGGAAAAGAAGTCATTTTATCAAAGACACCTGAACTCATACATGCACTGCAGCAGAAGACACAATTGCAAAGATACAAAATCAACCTGAGTGCCCATCAACTGATGAGCAGACAAAAAAAAAATGTGGTATGTATAGACCATGGAATGCTCCTCAACCATAAAAAGGAATGAAATAATTTCTTTTGCAGCAACTTAGATTGAACTGGATGCCATTATCCTAAGTGAAGTATCTCAGGAATGGAAAAACAAATACCACCTATTCTCACTTATAAGTGGGAAGTAAACAATTGCTATACATGGTCATACAGAGTGGTATATTGGACATTGGAGACTCAAAAGGGGGGAAGGGGAGTGATGGATAAAAATTATTAATACCTATTGGGTACAATGTAAACTATTTGGGTGATGGGTACACAAAAACCCTGACTTCACTACGATACAATTCATCCATGTAACAAAAAACCACTTCTATCCTCTAAATCTATTGAGATAAAAGCTTTTTAAAAATTAATTTGTGTAAAACCTCTGTGACGCCAAAGATGTTAGCTGTTTTTTGTTTTGTTTTATTTCTTAATCTTATGTGGTTTTAGGAAGAGAAACTAAGCAATCCAGTTGCTCTTAAAGTGCCCAGTAGGACAACAGCATATCCTGACCTAAGCAGGTTTTTCAGATTTCTGCTCCTCCCTCCTATACATTTACGTGATTTTACAACTGTGGGTGAAATGGATCAGAAACTAAAATGTTTAGTTAAAAATGTGTTCTAATTTTTATGTAGAATCTCTACAGATATGCAAGTATAGTCAGTAAGTCCTGAGTAGCATGATTATATCCAAATAATAGTAATCATCATAAGATATCTAGAATATTTTGTCTCTCTCACTTTTTTAGGACACTTGTGACTTTTTCTTTTTTAAAATTTAGAAGATTTTATTTTTTAACATTGAACACTTTATTGCCATATTTCATTATACCATGCTTTCCTTAATAGGTACATTGAGGGAGAAACGCTTTTCTTTATTTCCCCACTAACTAAGTTCTACAGCTCTTCTAATAAAATATCAAAAGTTTGCTAATATATTTATGCAGTTAAGATACTTTGAATTTAAAGTAAATGTTAGCAGTTGATTTCAAATCATCATTCTCTTAGCATATGCAAAAGAGGATTGGGATCAGGGAAAATTTCATTATAAGAAAACTCTTGATTAATACACATAAAGTCATAAAAATGCATTATCATTCTTACTATGCATAGAAATTATCCTTTCTATGAAACAAATTATCTTGTAATATCTTTCAACAACTATGAAGTATGCTTAGAGATATACTTAAAAATCTGACTGTAAAATGGAATATATTTATTAAAGCATATCATTGATGTTTAACTGAAAGCCATACTAGCTTTATTATTTTTAGAGGCAATAGCTGCCTGATGTTCTCATATTAATTCCCAATAAAGCTGGAATTCTGAAGGAAAGAAAAATGTTTAAGACTCTTTGAAGCATCTTTGCTGATATATTTATTATTTCTCTGACTCTATTTGAGACAGATTTATTATTTTTCCTCTTTGTATCTATCTACTTTACATATTTGTTTACCAGAATTTTTTTTTTTTTTTACTTAACTGACACACTAATTCTTAGATAAGCTCATGGAAAAGAAAAAGATCACCAGAAACATTGCATCAGACTAATTTCTATAGAACATTTCCTATTTCCAAGTCTATAGCCTAGTGATAACTATTTGGTCTGCAAACACTCATGTGTTCAATAACTGCTCAGTTTAAGGAAGTGTTTGAGCTCAAATTTGATCATGAAAACGAAGAAAACTAAACTTAAAATTAACCAAAGCAGTCATTGTGAAACTGAAACATAAATGAAATCTGGATGCACTGAGTGATAGTCATTTATTTTAATGAAACTTATGTTATTTTAATGCACATTTCTTCATGATCATTTTTTCCAAGAGGAATTTGATTTTTACTTTATGTAGAAGAGAAGAAAACTACTCATGAAATGCTAATATTCAGGGAAGGAGTTCAAATATCAGTTTTATTTTCTGAATGAAGTTAGTTTACAGTTAAGAAAAAGGAAACGACACCTGGAATTCAGGTGTTTGCAAATCATCACCTTGCAGTTCTCTGTCCCAGTCTCTTGATTACAGGCTATTGTGTGTATGGTGATAATTTGGAAAGGCAGAAATGGGTTCAGTGGCAGATCCATGTCTTACTACTTCACGACCCTTTCAGGTTAGCTAACCTTTCTCTATCTTGTTTACCAACAATACAGAGTGAGGTAATCATAGTACCTGTCTGATGAGGATACTGGGAAAGTTGAATGAGAAAACACAAAATGATTACCATAGAGCTTTGCACCTATTAATAAATGCTCGTTTATAATAATAATTTTAGTAGCAGTAAATAAGCAATTAATTAAATAAGTAATAATATTATATGAGTCAAAAATATATATGCTAGAAGAATTTTGAAAAGAGAATATTAAAAAAACCCAAATTTTTCCATTGCCAAAAATTAGTCATTATGAATTTTTAAAACACAACCAATTAACTTTTGGAAACTATAATTTGTTTTCTTTCTCTTTTTCTAGTCATTTATCCCTTTGAGAATTTGATGAGCGATATGAATACGGATGTTTTTACTAGAAAACTGCAAGTTTGTACTTCACCTATGAATTAAATAGAGGCGTGCCAGGATCAGGTTAAACACTTGTGATTTAAATAAAAAGTTAAAAGTGAGAACGTATCTAAGTTGAATTTTGCATTTGGCCATTAATTGTGATATCTTTCCTTAGGCATACACACTAAATCTTTGTCTCTGAAGATCTTCCATTTATTTTTTGTAACTAAATGTTGGAAGAGATTAACATAATCTAGAGAAAGTCAGAGAAGGAAAAGGACATTGACAATTTAGTAAGTTCCAGCCCAAGTAGAAATAAACAGAATCCAAGGGCTTCCAAAAATCCTCTTCTTGGGGTCAACATAAACCAGTGTCTAGAAATTTAACAGCTTGGGCTTTGTAATTTCATTCTTTTAGTCATTTTCATCTCCTGCTTCTTCAATTATTATTATTAACTATATCAAAATAAAGAAACAGATAAGGTCTTCTACGAAATCTAGAGAGAGGAAAACTGGAGGAATTCTTTCTTATTCTATTTTCAGTTGGGAGTAGATGGATAGTCTGAGTGTTAGAATACATCATAGTAATATCAATGAGGAAAGAAAAAAAATGAAGCACTGTGCCCTTATGGGCATATTCTTAAAAGAGAAAGTAGAGCAAGGGGAGCCAGAACATTCTGGACTGGGAAGCTGCCTTGAAAATTAATATTAACAAGGCATATGCAGGTTCCAAACATCAGCCACCAGTGATTTCTTTCACCTCTGGACTGTTAACACAGACAACATGGGTTCTCCCCTGGAGCCATGACTGCAGATGGACTACAGGGACTAGAATGGCCTGAAGTTTAATTCGAAACCTGTACACGTATTCATATGTGCATTATCCTGGAGATAAGTTTGGAGCTCAGAATAGAAACTCAAAGGAGATTATTTTTTTTACCAACACACACACATACACACACTCTTTCTCACAGAACCATCTAATACTTTTAATGCCTATAAGATATCATTTAGTAGTGATGGAATTTGCATAGAATCACGGACTATCATAACTGGATGGAATATTAAAGGTCAACTAATTACTCACCTTTCTGACTTTAGAGATGGGAATATTGGAATCAAAGAAGATAAATGACTGGCCTGTGATTAAACAAACTTAAAAATAGCAAGTTTAGATATAGGAGCCATGTTTTTGTCTCCTCATTCAATGACCTTTATATTATATATTTACATCAAAATCAAAACAATGGTTGTGGCCTTACCATTCAGCAGGTGCCTAAAATATATCAGGCATCAGTCTACATACTTAAATGCATTGTATAATTTAATTCTTCAGTGCCAGTCAGCAAGTCTGATTGTATTAATTGGTGAATTTTAGTAACCAGTTTGTTGTAAACAGATCAAAAATTCAAAAAATCCCTGATTCTAAAGCTCCAATTACATTATACTCTATAGTCTTTGCTATGTTGATCACTCTCCTCCCAAGAATATAATACCACTTTTTTTTTTCTGTTTTTGTATGTTTGTTTTTCAAAGTAAATTTCATAGTGCTGAGCATGAATCAGACTTTCAGGAGATTCGTGTTGGTTGAGTGATAATGGAGGTTGTGGTAGTGGTGATATTAGTGATATGGTAGCCACCCAGACTCCTAAGGGAAGGAATTAAAAGTAAATGTACCCTGGAAGCATTGATTTGTCATTAAATATTGAATTCTGCATAAAGATGCAAAGACAGCCAACAAGATACTGAAAAGGTGAACATAATACTCATCAATTTATCACTCAGAAAATTAGACTTAGAAAAGAAACTCATTGACTTCTGAAAGCAATATACCTTGGGAAAGGTCAAATTGACCCTCACTGTTATTAACACTCTGAAATGCATAGACAGAATCAAACTATAAAGAAACTGCTTTCCGAACAACTTTTGCTATTTGTCTCACTATTTTATAGGCTTGTTTATTGATTTAGAAACATTTAATATTTATTTATTAATTACTTTTAAAGGAGTAATTAATATTAACATTGTAATCATAGAAGTTGTGCAAACAGCCCTATGAATAAACACGGGATGGGATTACGAATTGACAAAATAAAAACCATTTGAATAAGGCAGGTAGGAATATTTCCCTACATTTTAGTCACTGTTACTGAAATGAAAGGTTCTTCTTTAAGACTTAAAATCATTTTAATTTTTAAGGAATATTTAAAAGGTTTTTTTAGCTTAAGTCTTTATAAAATATTTCTTAACATCAGCTTGATGACAAGGACAGAAGAATCACATTGGCAAATAATAGTGGGTGTAGGGCAATAGATGAAAAAGGAATATCAAAAGGAAGACTTGGAGACTAATGTCTGAAAAGACTAGCACAAGGAATAAGCCCAAGGTATTTCATGGGCTGAACAATCATGAAAGACTGTATTTCAATAAAGCACTTCTACTTAATTGCCTCTGACAGAGACTTGAATTGCACTGCTTAGATTTAGTCCTTCACCTTTGCATTCTGCTTCATATTAGGCCAAGCACGTGGGCTCAAATAAGGTGTTAATTGTTAAAATATCTTGTTTCATATTATTTCTGGTATAGAGCTTCCCTGGCAGTATGTGTCTCTTCAAATTAAGTTGGCTGGCTGCCAATTTCATTTTGAGGACTTTTTTGACATTTACTAATGTAAGAAATTGTATCTAGGTTTGTTTCTAAACTATAATTGCATCAGCTTTCCATTCCATGACTTCAAGAAAATACAGTGATTAATAAAATGAGCCAGGGTTCTAAAGGAACTATTCCTTTTCAATCTTCAACATAGTACAGCTCATTCATTACTTAAAATTATAATTCATTACCTAAAAGATCTACCTAGGATAGACAGGTCTATCTAGGATAGGGAGATAGATCTGTCTACAATCTTCAGGCAGGAAGAAAGCAACTAGAGTTGCTTTAGAGGTTGGGTTAGGATCTCAGATTCCTTTTGAACTGCTGGTGTTTTATGTTTTAATATCTAATATCCAGGATCCTACACTTTGCTAATCAATGCACTGCCTTTAGGAGGCAATTTAGCTTCTGCAGTTCATCAAGAAACATATTATCAGATCCACCCTTTTTCCAGTTATTTGGATACAGAAAAAAAGGTCTTTTAGCAAAGTTACATACTTGTTGTGTATTCTTTACGCAAGTTCAAGTAGGCTAGCTTGGACTAGAAATTAACTCCCTTGTAGTACCATATGGAAGGCAGCAGGAAATGTCTAACACATTTTACACTCCTCGCACATGTTCTCAAATCTCCAAGGGACCAATTTAGTGAGCACATAGTATGAATTATTGGAGGTAATGAGAAAAATTTAAAATTTAATCCTTTCCTCACATTCAGATTGGGGTCAGGAAATCCTTACTCTGCAGCTCACTTACTCACTTTACACAATGTCATGGTAAATGTTTAGCAATCTGTTCTCAAAAAACATACATACGTATATACATATATATGTATATATATAAACATATATATTAACATAATGGGGATTTGGAAAGAGATGTGCATAATTGCCAGCATACCACTGTCCTTATACCATTATTGGGCATAAATATAATGTTGCTTGAGAATAGTGAAATTACCACTAAAAGGCCTACTCATATTCATATAAGAAAAGTCTTGCTTGGATAATGTTGCACATATCCTTACTCTACATTTTACTAAATCTCTGGGCCACAGATTTAAAGGTATCTTACACCCACATAAGTTCTGTTTACTTGTTCAGTCTCTATCAGCTTTATGACACAACGTAGAACCATAACAGAAAATAGTTTTTATAAAAATTCTAGGATGATTTGTGTTTTCCATGACAGCATCAAAGGCTTAGATCCATGCGATCAATTATCTTTACGTGATTCATCATGACCTTCTCCTTTGAAATGACTGCCTGCCATCTGTTATTTCATTAAGTACTAAATCTTTGTTGCTGAGCAGCAAGCTAATTTGCCTTAGTGACTTCACCAAAAAAGCATTTTAAATTCCTTTATGAAAGATGTAATTGCTTAAATTCAGTATTCTTTTAAACTCCAGACAGAAAGTGAATATATGCACGTGAAGTGCAGGACAATGAAGATATCCAAGTCATTACTGTGCAGTCATATGACCCTTAAAAGTCTATTTACAGCTTAAATCCTAGACTATCATAGTATGTATCTGTTGCAGACTTTGCCCATTAAAAATGGGGATGTGTATTTGGTAACTAAAAAAGAGCTTTATTAATAATTTCATGGGGGAATAAATTGTTGCCATTTAAACTTGTTACTGAACTGCCTTTGGATTGTACTTTTCTGTCTTTTGGATGTGAGTTTGGTGTATAACTGATCCCTCTATACTACCATTGATCTGACTGCTCAGTTTGCATTCCCTAAGTGATTTTATAATCTAGATGAAGAACTGTTTAACTTGGATCACATAGGGACGTGTTCTTGATAAGTCTATGGCAATGTACAGGGCAAATAATATATATTACATTCAACTTTTCTTACTATATTCACAGCTGTCAATAAGGCACCAACCTTTACTCTCAGGAAAAGATAATGAGTCTCATCAACATCATCTTCTGGCCAAGGACAATATTTGCTGACCACTATAGAGTTTATTCCAAATAAGCAAGGTAGAACGCCTAAGAGTTTATCTAAACTAGTGGCAGTTTAGATGGTGCTCATTGTGGAGGTCCAATAAAAAACACTAAGTATTTCAAATAAGCATTGAAAATGAGGATGGGCATTCAAGTTAAGGAATACCTTCTAAGCTCAGGCAGATAAACCATTTATAGACAAAAACAACTGGTAACAGAGTCAGGCTATTGTTAGAAATAAAGTTTGAGGATGGAAGATGACTTGAGTACATAAAAGATTCAAACTTTGAAGAGGTATTGGGGAGTTAGATATATATTAGCCCAGAAACTCAAAATATGGGTCAAAGTTGAAACAAAAAAATCTCAAACTGGAGCACATGTGTTTGAAATAAGACTTTGCAATCAAATTCAGACAGTGAGGCCTCCATTACTAGAATGTAAGATTTTAAGACAATGAACTGAAAACTGGGAAACCAACAGAAAATCTCAATGACAGCACTAGAATATTGAATCTAGCAACAATTCAACAGAGAGGATAATCAAGTATCTGAAGAGCCCTACAAGTGAAGGGTATAGGTTATCTATAGAAGTTACCAGCTATATTTAAATATTGCCTACCTCAAACCGAGATGCACCTTGTACCTCGGGAGAGAGCTAAGTGTGGAGGCATATCAATTTTGGGTGCAGCAGCAGCTGCAAAAGCAAAGGCTGGGAAAATGACAAAGGGCAATGTTCTAAATATACCAGTTTTCACTGAAAGTGAATTGTAGGGTATTATATCTTACATGTCTGACTGTTCCTAAACTTCAAATCAATAACATATTGGAAACCGATTTTCTTCTCTTGCTTTAATTTCTAAACTCCAGTGCTTGGAACTGTGACAGACTGTCTTCTTTGATGTCACTGGCCGAGCTTTCTTAAAGAGCAGACCACTTTGTCTCAATCCAATCCTAGGATATTGTTTAGGGATCTATACCTTTTTTTATGATTTCTAGGTGATTCTGGTATATATCCAGGTACGAAAGTTATAAAGAATGACAATGTCATTTAGAAAAAAAGTTGATGTGGAAGAGTTTAGACTGAAAGGCTAAAAGGATGAAAATGAGTCAGTATTTGAGTAATAAGGAATGCATTTCTGAATAATGAAACATCTGATTTCAGAAGGTGACCTGTAACAAGGGAGAGGGAAGGCAAGCAGCAGAGAAGGAAGAGAGAAAAAAGTCATTAGAGCTTTAAAACCAGAACACCATTTGATTTATATTCACCTAAGGAAATGGAAAATGATCTCACTTTTTCAAGTAATAATCAGTCCACAGCTTTCTGGAACCCTGGTGTTGGGGGATTTTAAGCCATGTAATTACAAAAGCAAAAAATGAAAAATTATTGCAACATACAAAAAGGTAAAAGTGATAGCTACTATGTAGGATACATGTTACAAAATACCTAATTTTAATTAGACTCAAAAGCAAAAGGCAGAAGTAAAAAACAAAAAAAAAAACCCTACTATTTTATATGTAGGCACCACTTCAAAGGTTCTGATATGTGGGGAAAAATTTAATGATAGTGAAGTCAAATGTCTGTAGTAATGGGAAGTCTTCATTCAGCAAAAATAAATGGTTGGTTAGATAGGTAATGATGGGAGATATTCATGGAAACATGAATGATTTAGAAGGATCACACTCTCTATTGGAAACATGGATCATATTCTGAAGGTCTATAGGAAAGTGGTATTTTTAGAGAAAAGAAGAAAGTATGATGGAATGGTCTCATTTTGAGTACTGTTCTCAATAGAGAAATAGAACTTTTAGCAAGTGGTGTTTGAATGCAGTTAATGGGACTTATTATAGGAAACCCTTAAATCTCTTTTGTTCTTCTAATGAAGCCATTTATGCTTCTTTTTTTTGTACTTCTTTTAAGTATTTGAGATAACTTGAAGTGTAAGTTGATGCTGAATCTCACAAAAATGCCTACAACTCATTTTTGTAAATTTCAGATTTGATTTGAGAAGTTCCACAGGTGAGACTAACATTTTTTCTACCACATTCTGTCTCAAGCCACTACCTCAGTTAAAAAACAAAACAAAACAAAAAAACCTATCGTTGATGGAGATGCCATTGAAACATGGCTAAAATTCATAACAGAATAAAGCATTAGAGAAGAAATGTTTTGGATGTTCATTTAAAAGGAGTTGAAAATTTAAAAATCAGAGTTAGTATGTTCTTCAGGAGAGCGAATAACAATTGAGACAAAATATATAACTAAGTACCAAGCTTTAAAGTAATTTTATAATTAGGAATTGGCAAGTGTAATTTAACGCAACAAGAGAACCTGGGAAGACTCTGATAAGGAGTTTGCAACCACAGCCCTGTGGAAGACATTGGCAGGAGAAAGGTGAGATTATCAAGCAAGGATGAGTATATTGCTACTCCCTGAAAAAGAAAAAAAAGAAAAGAAAAGAAAATTCAGGAAAAGCCTTTAGTGTCTTGGTAGCCAGAAGTGTCCACAGGGTAACAGAAGTGGGTGAAATAGAACACAGGATTAGGGGATGCATGAGGGAGCAGAGAAGGAACACAGCAATTATAAAATGTGTTGATGGTTCATTTAACAGAATTTGGAGAATGAAAGAAAGGAGAAGGATTCAAAGAAATGTTATCTTGAGTAATGCAGAGGAAATATAAATTTTTTAAATTATTGCCTATGCCTATTTTTCACATGTCATTCACTGAATATGATAAATGCATTTCTAGCACCTACATGTTACAAGAGTGTTGAGTCACATTTAGCTGTAGACTTAACTTATATTCATGTTTTAATCTCTTAGTTTATATTCATGTCATGCATATTATCACCCTATTACCCCTCCCCATGTAGATTTTGTTGAGGATACTGGAATGTTTGTAAGCTATTTTACAAAAAAGACATTAAGATTGATATTTTCAGAGAAGTTCTGTAGGATCCTTGAGCAATGTGAGGACCTTGGACCAGTGAGGGCAGTGATGAAGCTCACATCTGGGCTGGCCACTCTGTGTGGGGACACATCTAGTCAAGCATTGGGCTTGGGAGACAGGTGTACTGGGGAATGGGGGACATTGTCCTGGAAACCAACTCTCTTACTGCTTGAAAATCCAGTAACAAAGGAAAGAAAGATGCTGATCAATTTCCTATCTCCTATGTTGAAAAGAAGTTAGAATATATTTCTTAACATTCCCACAGTACTTTAAAATATATCTTCCTGAAGGACAAAAGAACATTTTTTTAACAAGTTGCTCTTTTGCCATATACGCTGTCCCTTTCTCCCCAGGGTTCAGCCCGCAGTTTCCACAGCTCTGATTTCAAGGGGAAGCAAAGATGATATGACAGGAAATAAACCACACTTAAGTAATATAATAACTGGAATCTTGCTCTAAGCCACAAAATTGCGGCTAATGACCTGCTAAAATTGGAGAGATTGTTTTCATGCAGCATTCAGCATGAAGGACAGAGCTGCTCAAGAAGAGGAGACAAAAACATTGCAAACATCTTTTCCATTGTTTTCAAGAAAGCGACTTAATTTCCAATGTGAAAACTCTTTTATGAATCTAAATGTGACTTTGATGAAAAGTCATATTTTGTCATTCTCTGAGGGAATATGGTCTGACGCTATAGGTATGATTTGTAAGCACTTTTTGGTTTAATTATTTTAATTATATTATTTATGTAAATTATCTAAATTTATCATATAATCACTAAACTTAAATATTTGCTTTTCTTATTACTAATATTTTCACTCTAAAATAAATATATAATTTCTTCAACTCCAAAAGAATTTGGGATAAATTAGAGACATTTTTATTTTATGAAATGCATGTCATTAATAAATGTAGAGTGAGGAGCTATTCTTTCCCTTTAAAGATATGACATTCAATTTTAAAAAACTAAATAATTACAAACCTTATGTCCTTCCAGGATTTTTGTCTCATATCTCTATATCAATTATGCTCTTTTATTAAATGAATTGTCTCCTTTTATTTAATAAAAAAGTGAACAAACTAAAATCTTACTTAAAATTGGTGATAATTATTTTTCTCTGTTTTAGTTATATTAGAAGAATTTGAATATTTAAAAGGTCAACTTCAGATTTATTTCTTTTCTCAGCTTAAATCTGAAGTTTATATTTAATCCATGGTTTATAATTATTTCTGTAGAAGCAATGTTTATTTCCATTACTTCTGTATAGTAGATTTGTCTGTCAGGCAGAGAGATGTCAAAAAAGAGAAAAGTACTTGCAATAAATAACAACATTCAGAGACAAAATACCTTGGGACAATACCTTTGATTTCATACAGCCATGCTCAACAAGAAAAAAAATACTATCAAATCTGTGAAACACCAAATTCCATGAAATCTCATCAGTATCTTGAAAAATTGACCTTTTAAAACATTTAAAAATAGTGTGGAGAAACCAACAGTTTATTATTGACTATAAAGAATGCTTAGTGTACTGTATTTTATTTGAGTTTACATTCTTTTTGGATATTCTTAAGTGTGTTTAGAATTTTTATAAGCATATACTTTCCATAATATATTTAGAGCACTATTTTCTCTGAGTATATTAATATAAACTATTTTATTTAAATTGGATACAAATGTGCACTTTGTGAAATCAAATTTTCTTAATTGTATTTAAAATGTTAATGAGGTTTTATTTATAAGAGTTAAAATCTGCTAATTACACTTAAAAGATTAAATATAATTAGTATTAAAAGAAGATTGGATTTGATTATATATACTCTTTAAAAATAAAAAAGAAAATGCATATATAAATTCAGAATATTTATCAAGAATTTGTTTTGGAAGGTAAAATGAATCAAAATTTCATATTATCTACCAAATCTGTATATAGATAATCTTTTGAACCATTGATATCAATCATGCATACTTATACATATTTATTAGTATAAATTGTTATTATGGTCAAAGATGCTATAAATTGATGATGTCCTCTCGCCCTCATTAGAGAAACATTTTATGGCAAGTCCTATCAACTATATCAACTATATTTATAATTTGCAAATGTGATTAATATCGATATCTATTTTCTAGTCCCATGACATTTCCTGCTCTTAATATACCACAAATACACAAAGACACACAAATGCATGCATATCCAAATTTTGGTTTTAGTTGTATATATTATGCATATGCACATATATAAATAAAATTACATTTGACCTTTAAAGTTGAAAGAAAACAAGTTTAGTTATACTTGGTAAACCTTTTTAAAAAGCTAGTAAAAAGTATTTGTTAAATGTATCACTAGTAAAATGTATTTGTTAATAGTATCACTATTCAAGATAAATATAAATAACAATATGAATAAAACACAATTCCATAAAATTGGAGAAAATAAATTTTAAAAATTTAAAAAACAAGAAAACATACTAATAAAACTTATAAGAAGGTGAATGAAAAGTCCTAATGTGAAGATAGTCACAATAAAAGTGGATGAAGACTATTCTCTTATTAAAAATTGAATAATGTAAGATTTAGATTAAATAATGACAACACAGAGCCAGTTAAAAGGTAAAAATAGGAGACCAAAATAAAATATAATCAAGTACAGTGAAGGAGAGAAACTAAACTGACAGATAAGAAAGAGCTGAGGGGAGAGTAAGTCTCGGGTTCTTAATTTGATGGACTTGTGGACTCTGATAACATCACCTGAGAAACCCTAACTATAAGAGAAGCATCCTTTATGTTTTTCATTTTGGTACTAATATTTTCACTTGGTAATTCTTTATATCATCTATTTCTTTGTTTAGCTTTTCTAATTTTTATGGATTTCAAGTGTTTAATTATTCATTGAAAAACTTTTATAAAAACTGCTTTGAAATCTTTGTCAGATCATTCTAACATCTCTGTCACCTCAGTGTTAGTGTTCATTGATTGTTTTTATTCAAATTGCAGTTTTCTGGGTTTTGATATGATTTATGACTTATGAAATATGAACATTTTGAGGGGGTTTTGTGAGAGTAGAAGCCCAGGTTTCCCACTTTCCTCTTTTTCACAGAGGGGAGGGACTTCTTGTTATTGCTGGGTGACAGCAGGGGAGGGTGGAGGTTCCCAGCTCCCTTCTAGACCTTCACACATACCTGGCTGGCAGTCTCCTTACTGCGGTCAACTGGCCTCCACTGACACCACAGTGAGGGTGTCTTGTTGCAGTTAGGGGTAGTGGAGGTTCTGAATCTCCATTTTGCCTCCTTTGACACGACGGCAGCAAAATGGGGAAGGGATGTCTCGTTACTCTTATTACTGCCTGATGCAGTGAAAGTCCTGGATCCTCATATGGTCTCTGTGACACTGCAGGCGATGGGGAGGTTGAGGGTGAATGTCTTGGCTCCCTATTTCTCTTTCTGAAGGCCATCTATGCATGAGTTCTTCTCGCAGCTTGTCACAGTCTGGAGAGGGTGGAAGTCTGGGGCCCTCGGCCTTTACTTAAGCAGCAAGGAGTGGGCCCACTATAGAGGTTGTTTTTCTAGAAGTTTACTGTCTTACTAGTTGCCTCTTTCCTGGTTTTTTGCTTGAAAGAGCCCTTAGGGGGCTTTTTGAGTCTGAAACTTCTGATATTTCAGGGTTACTGACTTACTTAGCTTGAAGTTCAGATTACATGAGACTGAAAGGTAATCCAGGGAGCTCACCTGCCTGACAGTCCTCAAGTCCCAAGGTCTCCAGGCAGTTAGCCTTCTCTCTACCTTTTAGAGTCTTATGTTTGCTTTATATAAAATGTCCAGGGTCTTTCATTGTATGTGGCAGAAAAAAAGGGAAAACATGTCTCCTCCATCTTCCCCAAACCAGAAGTCCCAATACACATAATTTTAAAAGACATAAAGCAAAAGGGCCACAAACTTGGACCAAAAGAGGCCAAGATTTATCAAATCTCAAAAACACCTCCAAGCCCTTAAATTTTTAGAGACCTAAAGCAAGCTGAGAAAGCCATTCAACTGTAAATACAGGCCTGCTTATTACTTCTATTGAAGTTATTTTATATTTCATTGAATTTTGCTCTTATCTTTACTATTATATCCTGCTCTGCTTCCAAACTCATAAGCACAATCTTATCAAGGAATATTTCTTGTACACAGAGATGGGGGACTTATCAACTTTTACCCCACGGAATTTGAGCACTCCTGTGGAACTCATGGCAGCCATATACTTTCTGTTATTCTCACTTTTGAAGAAAAATATCTATTGCAGTGTTCTTGATGCTTTATCACATTGCATGTTGAGTATGATAGAAGCAATTAACTTTTTTATACTTCATTTTTTTAGATCAATAGGAGCCATATCTGAGGAGCCATTAGTCAGACCTAATACAGATTGTGAAAGTAGGTTCACTCTTTGTCTTGTCAAATGTATGTAATTTGCAGGTTCATACAAAATTTAACTTGTTCTTTTTGGTTTTTTAATATTTTATTTTATTTCAAAATATGATTTATGATGCCACATATATTTATTATGGTTTCATTCCCTGATTTTATTTATTGAATCATTTTAAACTGATTTTTATATTGATACAATAATTCCTTGGGGATTTAATTCTTCTGTGTGTGGTTTCTTCTATCTTTTGCTTATGTCAGATAGTTTCTTTTTAAAAATTTTTTTTTTATTTCAGAATATTATGGAGGTATAAACTTTTTGGTTACATAAATTGCTTTTGTACTGTTTGAGTCAAAGTTAAGAGTGCCCATCAAGATAGTGTGCATTGTACCTGTTAGGTGTGAATTTACCCATCCTCTCCTCAACCCTTCCACCTGCTTGATTCCCAATGAATGTTATTTCCATATGTGCACATAAGTGTTGATCAGTTAGCTCTAATTTAATGGTGAGTACAGGTGGTGTTTGTTTCTCCATTCTTTGATACTTCCCTTAGAAGAATGGTCTATGGCAGATTGTTTCTTACTGAAGTTTGTAATTTTGGATTGTGAGTTCATGGTTGTGAAGACTTCCTCTGTGGAATACCATCAACTATGGTGAGACTGTTGTAAGACCCTATCTCATTCAAGGAGCATCACACTACTGTATCCATATCTTATGTTAATATTTTATATGAGGAATTCCAAGATTACAAGGATTATATAAACTTAAATGCCAAATTTCCACATGGTGCAGACCCATTATTAAAAATCCTCAGAGGACATGTTTTCCCTTTCTTCGAGGGTGTATAGGTTTGCTAGGGCTACCATAACAAAGTACCACAAACCAAGTGGCTAAAACAAGAGAAATCTATTTTCTTATAATTCCAAGGGCTAAAAGCTGAAATCAAGGCATTGGCAGGGTTCATTTCTTCTGAGGGCTATGAGGGAAGGATTTATTTCAGGCCTCTCTCCTTGGCTTGTAGATGGGCATCTTATGTTCCCATGACATTTTCCATATATACATGTCGGTGTCCAAATGTCTTCTTCTTAGAAGACACCAGTCATATTAGATTAGGGCCCACACTAATAATCTAATTTTAACTTCATTAACTCTAAAAATCCTACCTCCAAATAAGGTTACTTTCTAAGATGCTAAAGTTTAGGACTTCAACATATGCATTTGGAGAGACACAATTTAATCCATAACAGAGAGCAAGACAAAACAGTAAATTTTCTTTATTATTTGCTTTTGACAGTTGGGAATTTTTATTTCACCTTTTTTAGTTTGCCATTTTACTAATGATATGGCTTTTCAAGCATCTGGCTTTTGTTCATGGGTCTCATTTCCAAATCATCTAGCACTGCCCTCAAACCTCATATCCTATCTCTACATATGCATTAAGCCACATTAAGCTTCTGCATAACCAATATTATCAATCATGTTCATACATGACAGAAGTTTTAATGCCTTGGGTTTAGTTCTTGCTTTATTTTTGGTTCCTTAGAGTTTCCTTTGTTTTTATGAGCTCAGCTTTATTTATTTCGTATCCCTTATTTTGTAGTAAAAAGTGAAGTGGGGAGAAAGTTTCAGGCCTTCTAAATTTCTAATCTGTTATATTCCCACAACCAAAAAACTCTTAGAGATTTCACTTATCATTTACCATATATAAAGAAAGGGCCACTTTTTTAGAGGATAAAATTCATTATCTCTCAGGATGATCTGATCATGTCCAATAAAAATTAAATGGAAAAATGATTGAAATGCCTTTTCCATCTTAAATTTTTTTAGGCTGGGTAACTCTGTGCTCAAGTAATAAAAATATTAATTTTCCTGTTTTAAGATTATGCTAGTTACCAATCTAACATGGAATATTTATTGTAATTATTTAATAAAATACATGATAAATCCATCAGACATCAATTGTGGCATTAAAAAAAAGCCTGAAAAAATTAAAATTATGTGTTGTTTTAAAAAATATTTTTTATAACTCTGTTTTCCTTCTTTTCTTTCACAGCTAGCTAAAAATATGCATCTGTCCCTCAGGTCCTCATGGATTGTAACACGCCATGCCACATGCTCCCTTTGACATTTATCAAGCTGCTCTGCTTTCCCAAGTGGTCTTTTCACATTTTCTCCTTTTATACAAGTTGTGTCCATTCTCCCTGAAGTCCTCCCTGCTCTGACCCCAGCAATCTCTTTTTGCTCTAAATTCTTAGATTTTAATTACATTTTTCAATTGTTTCTCCACATATTATTTTATCCCTAGAATCAGATCATAAAGCACATGATTTCTGAGCTATTTACTCAGGGCAATTAGTTCTTGTTATATATTAGGCACTCAATGTTTTAAATGAAATTGGATTATTTGGAATTATACATATGCTTCCAGACTAATAGTACCATTAAATACCTTGATGAATTTCCAGGCATAAAGAATGTCTGGAAGTTAAAGCCTGTAATATCTGAAATAACTTTTCAGACTTTCACCTAGAACATTGTATTTATGAGAAATATTGTTCTAATATTAAATCTCCACAACTGAAATCAAAACTCCTCCAGACAGTTTATTTTGTATAGTTCAATTTACATATGACATTTTACACACATTATTGATGCTTACTAATGCTATTGATTTTTATGTACTTAGAAAATTTCTTATATTTGTGAATTTAAAAAGAAATTTTATTCAGGCTTTGTCATATGGGTTACCATCACTTTTTTTATTATCAGAGCATTTTGAGTAACAATTCATATCAGATGGTAATATGTGTAGACTTTTAAAATAGTGCCTGTCACATGGTGCATGTTCTATAAATGTTTACTATTGCTTATTTTCTATTTTTGCAAATCTCAACCCCTCATGTCAGTTAAATTAAGAATACCTACAGTCAACTTACTGTTTAATAATTCTGGATCCACAACTCCATGCTGGAGAAACTCTACATTGGGTCAAGTTTGCCACATAAATTACAAGTCAGATCTTGGATTTTTTTCTGGCCTGAGACCAGAGAAAAAATGTGGCAGAAATGGTTTAATATTTGCAGCATTAATTGGTACCATTGTCTTTACAACCTGCTGCTTTTCTGCAGCAAAATAGTCAGCAATATGCCAACTATTTTCCCATACAAATGATGCTGATGTGCAGTGTTTCCGGACATTAGTTATAAGCTTCAAGTAAAATATATGTGAATAACCAAATAAGGTGAGAAGTACAGTTAATTGTGCAAATTATATAATTATGATTAATGAAAGGTTATTTATTTCTCAAAAATGCTTCTTTTCTGATTCTTTGATTTCTAGAACCTTGAATATGTTATATTACTGTATCCTAATCTTTATTAGAAACAAATAATCATTAATTTCCTAAATAAATTTTCTAGTTTTGAAAAAAATACAGTTGCTATTCAAATATGGAAAAATTTTCTAACAACTTATTCACAAAATTGAATTTATTCAAGTTTATCTGAAATACACAGGTTCTAGTCTTTTTCCTTAAGAAAAAACTTCCATTAGCTAACAGATAATTTCGATGACATCTGTGAAATTTATAAGATCAATGACCTTTACCTTTCTAGATTTCAAATGTTTATTAGAAGCATTGCGAAAATATTACCTTATGTACACTATAGTGAAGTTAATTCCTTCGTTTGTCAGTTTTCTAAATAATCGTTAACTTCCTTGATTTTCTTTAACAAATTGCAGCTTTTGCTGAAATTACCTTTGAATTTGAGTCACATATAAATTCTATTTAAAATGGCTTAAAAAAAGAAGATAAATTTTTGTTGTGTTTTCATCCACTGTCTTTTCAACAATAACTGGAAAAATATATCCAATGTGCCATAACTCAAATTAAAGCAATTTATTATGGCTTACCTTATATTTTACCTTCAAAAATGAATAAAACCCACTGAAAAATGAATTTAAATTTGAGATATGGAAATATTTTAATATTGACTTTCTGAACTTAGGTTTCGTGCTACATAGCTGCTATTAATCTATTAATATATTCATTTGTGTTAACCAATATTATTTAAAAATGCAAAGGGAATGGAACTCCGGTATGTTATATTCATATTAGGTCATCTATTTCATAAAAAAAAAGATCCAGTTGACATCTGGATATGTTATGGACATTTTCAAAAACCTGATGTTCTATACACTTTATAAGATTTCTTTTTCTTCTGAATCAATTCCAAATTAAACATTATCACAGTCATCTTAAATATAGCCCACAAAATCCTAGGACTTTTCTATGGTTCAAAAAAACCAGCAGTGGGTGATAAGGTATAGGTTTGGGGTTGGTGGGGAGATGAACAGTAATGCAGAGTGCAGTGAATCTTCCAAGTCTCTATAAGGCTGGGGAGTACACGACCCCCTTCCTAAACAGTGATGAAAGAGAGGTCTCAGCCATTTTTTAATTCTTTATACACACACACATACACAGACACAATATATTAGGAACTGATCAGAAGCATCAGTGCGTGTGGAAGTTAATTGAAAGCAGATATAGAAAGAATGAATAGCAATGGCTCCATCGACCTTTTTTCTTGGATTTTTATACAACTGTTGCACAATCAATCAGACCCAGCCTACTTAAAGTATCCCATAGTGATAAAAGTCAACTTACAATAATAATATCCATCTTTATCCATAGCAACAAAAATAATGAGAAATATAAACAGTAACATAATCCATATCTACATGCCTTAAATGTTGAATAAACTAATGTGTTTTTATTTTCATATATTATTTATGCATATATAAGATGTCTCTAGATTTTATGGATTATCTGTATGTGAGTACCCTCTGAAATTTTCAATTTTTATTTTTTATACAGTACATACATGATTTTTTAAAGAATCATTCATTTCAATCTTAAGGCAATTGACAGACTTTCAGAACAAGGTTCTTCAGTAGGTATAATATATAACTCTTTTCAGACAACAGAATGAAAAAACGGTTTAACAGAGATTGGTCCATGTTTTTTGTTTTTTCGTGTTGTTTTATTTGGTTTTGTGTTTTCTACAGCAAAATATTTTTACATATATTCAGCAACAGGTTTTCTTAGAAAGTAAGCAAGTTAAATATGAAGATTTTACCCACTTCTCAAACGAGAGAGACTGGAGCGATACTGTAGAAGAATTTGGCATGGAGAGTTGGCACTGACAAGGCTCCCTCCCCGAGGCAGTCAGGTTGGGGAGGGCAGGGGTAGGGGTTGTGCTTCTGACACACAGCAGCACAGCAGCTGTCATCAGAAGAAACACTAAATATACCAAGGAAGATCCCCTCCCCCAGGGCGATCCTCTAGAATGACTGGGTTTCCTCTGGGAAGATAAATATCTCCTCTCACACTGGAGAGTTAATCAATGGGTCAGAAACTGCTACAATACATTTGAATTACAGAGCACACCTAGCTTTTGCTGCAAATGACAGCAGCACAAGGCAGTGAACTAAGGGCTAGAGGAAATGTACTTGGTGAGAGTGGCAGGTAGTCACAAACAGAGAGAGAAAAGTTGAGAGAGACTGAGAGAGAGACAGAGATCAAGACAGGCCTAACTTTTTGCTGCACAAGAGTGCAGAAAACAGCACCTGAGAGGGCAGTTCACTTCAACAGAGCATTATTAAACAGTAACTAACACCACATTAATTGCCAAGAAAATAATGTATTTGAGAATGTAAATGTAAATAAGGGTGTATTTGGTTCAGAGTATGTAAGAAAGAAAACATACTGGAAAGCAAATTGTGAATGTTTATAGATTCTGGTGGAATCAGAACCTTAAAAATAATACAAGTCTTAAGAAACTTGTACAGGAATGTTCACAGCTCCATTATTTAAAATAGCCAAAAAGTGGGAAAAACTCCATGCCTGTCAACTGATGAATGAATAAAAACCACGTGATACATCCATACAATGGAGTATTACTCAGCAATAACACAAAATGAATTACTGACACATGCTACAAAATTGATAACCTTTGAAATCGTTTTTGCTAAGTGAAAGAAGCCAGACACAAAAGACTACACATTTTATGATTTCATTTATATGAAATGTCCAGAATAGGCATATTTTAGAGACAGCAAATAAATTAGCAGTCACTGGGGTCTGGGGACAGAAGAAAATGAGGGGTGACTATGAATGGGTACAACCTATTTGGGAGGGGGATGATGATAATATTCTAAAACGAATAGTGGTGATGGTTGCACAATTCTTTGAATATACTAATAACCACTGAATCATACACTTTAAATGAGTGAATTGCATAGTGTTTGAATTATTAATATATCCCAATTGAACTTTGATAAAATAATGTAGGAAGGATGTAAAAGATGATTGCTATATCAGCTAAATAAAAGATTCAAGGAAAGCGTTCCAGGACTCACAAGACTAGACAATTGTATCAGCTGCAAGGATGAGACAGCACTGGCTATGAAAACTGAAGGCTACGCCTCCATTTCCACCTAGCAATGGCAGGGTAGGCGATTTGGATACATCTGCAAATGAATACAATTTTTAAAATCTGATAAGGATGTTTTGAAAATTCAGGTTTCTAATAGGGTTAAGGAATTCAGAAAATACTAAGAAACTATAAAGCTAAGAAATAAAACAAAAATATAATGGAGGAGAGAATCAAGATTGCTATGTGAGGCACCGCGACGCTGACACAGCTTTCACTCTGAGGGTAATAGCTGATTCGGACAAACTCGTGTTTAGTTTTTAGCTTTTCTATAGAAAGAAGGGAAAATAGGCTAAAAGGAAAAAGTCTGATAATATCAAGTGTTGGTCAGGATATAGAGCAACAAGAGCATCTCTGGTGAAAGTGGAAATTGGTAAAGTCATTTTGCAAGTAGATAGATGATAGAGTAATTAAAGACATAGCTATACACAACTATACACAACAACAGAGATGAATCACTAACAGACACAATTATGGAGAAAAGAAACAATCACAAACAATGGGTACATGTATGCAGTACAAAAAGATTCCAAACAGTACAATATTGTTTAGTGTTATATATAGAGTTGATGAAACAATTTAAAAAAGAGAAATCAAGCAAATATTTATTTAAACAGTTTAGGATAGTGTTATCTCTGTACTAGAAGAGACTGGCCACATTCAAGTTTATGTACCTGCATGGTGAATCATTGATATTTGCTATATTAAAACTTAGTGACATGTATAACATTATACACACAATATTTATGTTTATGCATGTCTCTATATTATAATTTACATTTAAATAAATAAATAAAATGATCAGAATCAGTATCTGAAGTATCTGCCAAGGTTTTTGAGTCTTGGGCCTGCTTTTCCTGCATGCAGACTGGCATAGCTGGTTCAACTTTGGGTTATGGTCCCGTGTTGATCCACATGGAGTTAGGCATTAGGGGATGAGTCACATTAACACTAGATACCCAGCTCACAGGGGAAGTGTATCAACTCAGATCAGTAAGATGAGAAGTGTTGCCTGCTGCTCCACCTTTGTCTTATTTTGATTTTTTGCTCTACTTGGATTCTATGAACTGTCTTAGTATCCTTCTAATGAATTTCATATTTTTTGTATACATAAGAAATAAAAGTGTGAAAAAGTCTACCAACTCCCTCTAAAAGTCTTAAAGAATCTTTATGCAGTTAATTGTTTAGATTTAGATAAATTGCTTTATTGATTTATATAACCACCCATAGTATATAATTGCATTACCTGTAAATACTCCTCTTTTACTATAAGGAACCATTTAAACAATTCAATCATATGTTGACATTAAAAAATATCCTGACATAATGTAGCGCTATTTACCACCTAACTCTTTTTGGCCAAGGAAGAATGAGTTATTTATTTTGGCAAAATTACCCTGGATGCTAATAAACTTTTGATAGTAACATCTAATGAACACGTGTGTTAAACCCAAACATACTAGGTTTCTATTCTTTATCTGTGGTACACCCATCTTATAGGACAGATTTAACATTGATTATATTACTCTAAAATACTTGGATTTGATATTCGTGTTTATATAAATTATCAGTAAATTTAGTATAATTTGGGAATTTGTTCAAACTAAACTGTATTAACCACCTTTATTCTAAATAGTGATGGTTGAGTTGATAATACAAAAGTCACTGTAAAAGCATGCTCAGTTGTACAAGAATAGAGTCTGTTAGCCACAGACATGAACCAAAAGATTCAAGGGCAAAGAAAATGCTGAACTGTAGTATTTAGGTGAATTAAGTAGTTTAGTTTTCAAAGTGTTGCATTATTCAAGAAAAGAATACATTATGCTATGGAAAATTATACATGACATGTTAAATTAAATTATAATTACATAAATATTCCATCATGGTCAATAAGAGGTAATGTTCACTGCTCATCAGAAAAATATTCTTTTAAAAAAATCTAATTAGTCAGAACTGATGGCCTAATAAGTTAGAGCTGAGAGGAATTACCATCCTGTTTTTGATGGATGTTCCAGTGACTCCAGGTTATTCTAAAATTGCCTTGTAAGAAACACAGCAGAAATTTCACTGTGTCTCCAGTATATTAAAATGACAAGTAAATTTTCTTTACTCGTAGATTGTCTTAGAATATAAGTTTCTATACGTATTACATTTGTACCATGTAATAATGTATATAGAAATGCAGGGCTACTCACTAGAATTAGAGACAAATAGACTACTAATTGGTAATATGGTCATAAAGACTTTAACACTATAGTTCATAATATATAGTTTCAAATAGCTAGAAGGAGGATATTGAATGCTCTCAACACAAAGAAATTATAAATGTTTGAAGTGATAGATATGCTAATTACCCTGATCTGATCACCATACATTGTATGCATCAAAACGTTACTACATACCCCATGAATATGCATAATTATTAATTGTCAATTAAAAATATACAATAAAATTTAATTTTAAAAAAAGTTAGAAGTGTGAGACAGCAGAAGCAGGTTAATATGAAAAAAAAGACTTTAAAACTTGCTTATTTTATTTGAAAGTTACATCAGCAACTTCAAATCCTGCCTCTCTTTTCATGGGTTAACAGTAGGAAGAACCTGCCCAAACTCTAGTAGTAATATACTGCAAGGAAATTCTACATTTCTTCTAATTGTCACGCAATTCTCTCTTTATGTTTAGTTAAAATATATATCCTTACAATTTTGAATTTATAGATTTTGTTCTATAACATTTGACTATGTGGGCAAAATGCTTGCTTTCATGCATACGAGCTCTCTGCTCCCTTTTGAAATTTTTTTCTCACATATTTTACATCCCTAGTTTTAGTTTCTTTGATTTCTTATTTCTAAGTTATTTTTATCCTCATTTCCTGAATGAACTTAAATTTGCTAATACTGAGCTTATTATTCTTGCTGTTGCTTTACATTTACTTTTTCCCATCTTTTTGTGTTACAAGGAAACGCAAAGCTTGACTGTGTTCATATGACTTATCCATAAAGAATGTCTGCTTTTGATTCCAATTTTGCAGAAAACCTATTCAAACTTAATTCTTCCCTCAAAATTTCACTTCTCCTATACCACCTTGACAAAATTATTTATCATCTCAAGCATGACATATATAAAAGCCAGGAAAGAAATGATAACATTCTGTTGATTCAGAACTCCCAATTCCACAGCATCCTGCTGAATTTATGACTCATGTCATCTAACTATATCACCTTATTCCTAGCATCACACTCATTCCATAGTTACTCTTTCACAATTTGGGTACCTGGTCTTCAGTCATTCTCTGCCCTGGGTTCTCTTGATATTTAGAAAATACAATTGTCTAGGGGTACCATCCATCCTCTAATTCACCCTACAAATACCTGGAACCCCTTAATCCCAAATATGTTTCCCTACACTTGACTTTACTAACCATTTATACTCAAGACAGTACTCTAGATCACCTGTGATTAAGAAATGTAAGCATACACTTTTCTTATATATGCCCACAATATCTGTCAGTTGGGTTTTCTTGGGTCTTTTCTACATATTCATTTGCCTTTTAACTTTGACTTTTGCCTAATCCCTTGATATTTCTATGTATTTCTTAATCTCTAAGCAACTTCTGTCTTCTTTTGCTTTTATTTTCCCTAGACAGTACACTATAGTTAGTCATACTAAAATTTTTCTCAACATAATTTTCTTTTCCTTTGTACTCTTATTCCAAAATACCAACCAAGCAAAATCATAGCATTAATTACAATACTGAAGAGTGTTATCATCTAATCTTTGTTTTTATACTCAGACACCTATGAGCTACTGGAGAATAGAACACATCATGTCCACTAATACCAATACAGTTTCAAGGACTTCTTATTTGGCTACATCATATGCACTGCTGACCATCCTTTAATTATTATTTTGTCAGTGAACTCAGAGAGCTGAGATATGAAGGCAACCAATGAGCCTGATATTAAAGATAGGTACCTTTAAGGAGAGGACAACAACACTGATTCACATGGGGACAAACAAGAGGAAGAGCCACTGCCTTATAAACAACTAGGATGAAGTCAGCTATTTTTATTTTTATTTTTCAGAAATTGCAAAAACCTGAATGTAGTTGACCATGAAAGTATAGAACCTCAGGGAGATGCAAGTAAAAGTGAAGTTTGAATCCATTCACATATTCATCTCCACAGACCTTCACAGAGTATAGTCAGCCATCTGTACTTGCTGATGCAGGACCTATGGATACAAAAGACCAACTTTTTAATTATGGTTGAATCTGCAGATGCAGGAACCTATGGATGCTGAGGGCCTACTGGGAGACTTGGTTATTCATGGATTTTGGTATCTGTGGGGTCTGGAATCAAACTTCCCCCAATACTGAGAGAAGACTGTACTCACAACAAAAGATTGGAGAAAGCTTCCCTCAATAGTGAAAGGCTAGAAGAAAAGAGTGGACACCATAGTGAAAAAAATAAGACATCCCACTTGCATTGTTCTTGACTATGGATCTCAAGTTTTAACTTTCAAGGGAAAGAGAATCAAACTTTATCACCTCTAGAAACTAATAAGAGAACAAGAAAGAAAATTATCTACCCCTGGGTAAAAAAAAGAACACCAAATTGACCAGATATCATTAGAAATACCCTAGCAATGGAGAAGGGTCAGGATTATTGGGAAATATCTCTTCTCCAAGGTTCAGGATCTTCCTAAGCCAGAGGCTGAATCCATGACAACAGAGAGCCTTTTTGTCCCACCCACCATACTAGAAAACACTGAGAAACAAGTAGCAACAGGCAGCTGATAAAAAAGGAGTGATAGCATGCAGAGAGACCCTCTCTGATTATAGACACAAAGAGGTAGCTGCAAGCTGATGGTAAAGATAACAATAAGAAAAACCATGTGGTAAACAGACCCTAATCTAGGAACGATGAATTTGAAGCCACTAGTTCATTGGAGGGAATGATTACAATAACAAAACTCATACTGAGCTCAGCTCACAATTAGACTCAAGTCTCCACTCCACTTCTTTCAAAGGCATAGAAGAAGACAAATGTCCACTTTCCAACACAAATACACACACTGTCTGAATTTTAACCAAAAATTTCTAGACAAACACAAAAATAAGGAGGAAAACATAAAGGAAAATCTAATTTCAATAGACTAAATAATCAATATGACCTGACTCAGATGTGACTCAGTTGCTGGAAATATCAGCCAAGGAATTTTAAATAACCATGATTAATATGTTAAAGGAAGTAGTGGAAAAAGTATAAAACTTGTTTAACATATAAGGAATTTCACCAGAGAGATGCACAAAAAATAAGGGGAAATGCTTGATTTAAAAATGGCAACAGACATGGAGAATATTTTTGACAGGCTCATCAGCAGTCTTCTATTGGACTGAAAGCTTTTATGTCAGTAACCACTTTTATTCATGTTCAAGAATAAAGTTGTTAGCACAGTTCTTGGCATGAAGTATGACTCAGTTAATGTCTGTTTAATTAATATATTTAGTATTTTAAAAATATTCATTGCAAGAGATCAAGTACATCTTTTAAAAACATATTTATTGGGGAATAATGTGCATGGCATAAAAGTTACCCATCTTAAGTACACACATTAACCTTTTTTAGCCAATTTACACAGCTGTGCAAGTATCAACAAAATCTAATTTTATAATATCTCTATCACCCTACAAAGATCCTTCATACCCTTTCACAGTCCACCCTTATCATTTATCTATCTATCTCTGCTTTTGCAAAGAATTTCTTTATTCATTTATTTATTTCTTTTAATGTATGCATGCAATGTAAAAGATATTCATTATCTCATTCTTGACTTTTTCCTTTTATTATACAATTTCCCTGCTGCTCTATGTATACGTGTGTGCATGTGCATATGTATATGTGTGTGTGTGTCTGTGTACATACATATGTTTCCTAAGTGTATTACAGATGGAATCAAATTAAAAGAGTTAATCAAGAAATAATGTGTGTATACCTAAGTGTGTTGTGGAGGTAAGTAAAGAGTCTCATGCATCATAATTCACATGACTGCTATCTGGAGAGCAAAGGGTAGAAGAAAAGGTGAATCTTTAAAAATAAAAGCTGAATCTATGTGTAGACTATTTTATTTCAATAATAAGCCTTCATAAACTACCATATCAAGGAAGAAAAAATAAGCATAAACATAAAAATATTAAATCAATGAATAGTAAGACCCAGCATATATATGATATAGTCGTGTCACCTGGATTTATTCTAGTCAGACACCACTTTCCTGAAAAGAATGACATCCCAACTTATTTTTAGGTGTGACAGATGGGGACAAGGGAAGGATAAATAAAGCACATTTGTGATCATGTTGACTTTGAAAACCAGTGACAGATGTTCTTTGTTGGGGTGTGCTGTTCCACCGAGAGAAAACTTGTTGGGAGAAAAACTCTAATTCACACAGTTTCTAACAGCTATCACACATTCATCATAGTACAGAAGTATTTTTGATGTCAGAGGGTCAAATACCAATAGAAGTAGTCATTTTCCTGAACCAGCAATTTTTAAAAAAGGAAATTGAAATCACAAAATCTCAGCTATACATTGAAAAGGGAAAAGACAAACAAAGACAATCAGATGTGGAAATACTTGCCTCTGTTAAAGCAATTTCAATGTTTAGAAAATTGCTTTTTAAGAATATCCCATCAATTCAACTTAGTCAATCTTCTGTCTATTAATTGCCTAAACTGGCAATAAAAATCCATTTACTGCAGCTCTCAGATCTCAGCTCTAAGGAATAAGATTCTTATATCATTTGGTAAACAGTGAAGAAATCTAAATAAAAGTCACCCACAATATTCATGACAAAGTGTAGGCTGAAATGTACTTACAGCAGTTCAAAATAATCCAAAGAAAATACAAGGCCTGAGATATTCTACAACATACAAAAGGGATAAAAATAGCACTAAAGATAAAGACATACATCTTTCTTAAAATGTACTTATTTCTGAAAAAAAAGAATAAATTGTGTACAGGATTTAGAGGAACACTTTTTATGAAAAATGTTTTTTATATCATGTGTGATTCAAAATTGAGAAGAACAGAGAACAGTTGAAAGTAAAATGAAGATATCTATTAAGAAATAACTTAGGATAATTTAAAATGTATGTCCCAATAAATATTTTTAGTAGCAGAAGAGACATCTAATACCAAGTAACCAAATTGTGGACACCTCAACCAGTAGAATATCACTCTTTCTCCCTTAGCCACAAGGGCAAGTGTAAAACAAATAGAAACAATATTCACACAGAATCAAATGAAAAGATGAGCAAGCAACCAAAAGCCATCAAGTAGTTAAGAAAAAACAAACACCATAAAACAAAGTACAAATATCAACAATTGACAGAACTAATACTTAAGGAGAAAGAGTGACTAGAGCACACAAATCATTCTTAAGTACTTTGCAACATACTTCACAAGAACTGTTTAATACCCCTAGGGAATAAATATAAAATGCCATTGAAAACATAGGACATACATCAGGGAAGAATACTCCCTTCAATAAATAGATCTGGGAAAACTGAATATCCATATGTAGTAGATGAAACTAGACCCCCACCTCTCACCCTATACAAAAATCAAATAAAAATGGATTAAAGACTTAAATGTAAGATCTGAATCTCTGTAACCACTAGAAGAAAACATTGGGGAAATACTTCAAAACATTGGTCTGGGAAAAGACTTCTTGAGTAAGACCTCAAAAACTTATGCAACAATAGGAAAAATTGACAAATGGGATTACATTAAGCTAAAAACCTTCTGCACAGCAAAGGAAACAATCAACAAAGTAAAAAGACAACCTACAGAATGGGAGAAAATATTTGCAAACTATCCATCTGACCAAAGATGAATAACCAGACTATATAAAGTACTCAAATAATTCAATAACAAAAAAGCAAATAATCCAATTAAAAAATGGCTAAAAATCTGAATAGACATTTCTCAAAAGAAGACATACAAATGGGCAACAGGTATATGAAAAAATGCTCAAGATCACTAATCATGAGGGAAATGCAAATTAAAACCACAAGGAGATATCACCTCATCCTTGTTAGAATGACTGTTATCAAAAAGATGAAAGATAAGTGTTGGTGGGGATGTGGACAAAAGGTAACACTTGCACACTGTTGGTAAGAATGTAAATTAGTATAACCATTATTGAATACAGTATGGAGGTTCCTCAAAAAGTTTAAAATAGAACTACCATATTATCCAGAAATCCCACTGTTGGGTATATATCCAAAAGGAAAGAAATTAGCATGTCAAGGAGATATCTGTACACCCATCTTACTGCAGCACTATTCACAATAGCCAAGATATGGATTCAACCTAACTGTCCATCAATGGATGCATGGATTAAAAAAAAAAGTGGTATATATACATAATGAAGTATTATTCAGCCATAAAAGGTAATGAAATCCTGTCATTTGAAGCAACATGAATGGAACTAGAGGACATTATTTTAAGTGAAATAAGCCAGACACAGAAAAATATATATTACATATTCTCACGAAACTGGAAACTAAAGAAAAAAAGAAAAAAAAAAAACCCATGATCTCATGGAGGTAGTGAGTCGAATGGTGGTTACCAGAGGCTAGGAAGGTTGTGGGGGAGGGTGGAGGATGGGATGAAGAGAAGTTGGTTAATGGGTACAAAAATACAGTTAGATAGAAGTACTATAATATGTCCTGGATAGCACAGTAGGGAGACTTTAGTTAACAAGTATCCAAAGTATATTTCATAACAGCTAGAGGAAAAGATTTGGAATATTCCAAATACAAGTAAAGGGTAAATGTTTGAGGTGATGTATATCTCAATTACACATTGATCATTAAACATTGTATGCCTGTATCAAAATATTATATGTACCCCATACATATTGTGCAACTATTATTTATCCAGAAAAATACACAAAAAAAGCGTCTTCTACAAAAGCATGAGAGACATGTAAACAAATAGAGAGGTATATTACCTGAAAGAACAACTTCAAATTGTAAAGAGGTCAAGTCTATGTTTCTTCAAATAAATTAACCAAAATAAACAAACCAAAACAATTTGCAGCTAACTCAATAAAAATATACTAAAATTCACTAGGAAGATGTGATGAGTACTAACCATGAAAACTGAAAAACAAAATTAATGAGCGCCGCTGCCTATGAAATAACCCCAAATATATACTAACAAAAACATTGGTTTGTTCACAAAAGTCTAAAAAACATCAATGTAACACAATGTATAATCCTTGGAATTTAGTACATGATAAAGGTGTCCTTTGATTTTACTGGTAAAAGTATATACTATTTGATAATTCAGTCTGGAACAATTGACTAATAATTTGCTCTCTGTCTTCAGCAACCAGAAATATAATTTTCAGATGGACTAAATATCCAAATATAAAAGCTTTAAATGGATTAATATAAAAAGTATGGGATAATTATCAACATACACAGAAAAATATTTTCAGAATATATATGATTACATAGAAAGCTGCTAAATATTAAGAAAAAGACCAAAAATCACAATAGAATACAGGTTTTTAATAGTATTTCAAAATAGATGAAATAAAATAATTAACAAATATGAACAAAAGGTTAACATCACCAATAACTAGGAAAACACAAATTAAAACATCTATTAAAATCATGTTCTATTGAATTAGCAAATAATAAAATGTAGTGATGATATTTGTTGCCAGTGACACGAGCACTGAAATGTTTATCTGTTTTACATTTCTTCCCTGAGAAAACAAGGTTTGTTTCCCATATTACTAAGATCACTTGAGTTTTGCATTCCACGAAGAGGGTGGAGGACATTGTTAAATAATGAATGAATACATAAATTAATATCTTTAACTTTCAATATCTACCTTCTTTTCAGACATTTTTGCCTCACTTACAGCAACTCCTTACTCTTTTCATGCCTACAAACTTCACTTTCCACTCAGTTAACCAGGAGTAATTTTTCAGTGCTCTACATGGACAAACACCGAGTTTCATACTCTAAAGATCTTTTATTAATAATTTATCTCTCGATCCTTGCTAGTCACTAGCTACCTAACATAAATCCTAACTCAGTTATTTAACTAGTTTCTTGGCAATCATCCTGAAAATACCTACTCCAATTTAATATATATTAATGATTAAATGAGATAGTTTAAAAACTATCTCTATTACAAAAATTGAAAAAATAAGTAATAATAATTAACATATATTACATGTTTACTATCTACTTTAATTCTCATAACCTAATAAATAGCTACTGCTACTTCATTGATAAGGAAACTGAGGCCCAGAGATATGAATAAATGTGAATGTGCCAAGTGATGAAACATATGCAATACATTATCTAGTGATTTGGATGTAATTTATCAGCATAAACATTCAGGTGTTGTGACCAGCGAATAAGATATTTTGTGTTAAGCAAAACTTTTTCTTGCCCTACATATTACATCTCACAGGCAATAAACAAATTCATCTATCCAGAGGGGAATAAAAAAGAAGAGTTAAAGAATCCAGGAAAAGTAAAATCATTATTATTTCTATAATATTAAGAATAATGCTATGTTTAATTTTCATTTGCCTCTTGCTTTTTCATGTGAACTTACCCCTCTGAATTATGTGTTAATTAAAAATTTTTAAACTTTTGGGCAATATATCGTATAAATGCTTGACAACAATTAAAATTTTATTGCATTGAGTTCATTAAGCAAATCCTATCGGACTGTGGATTTATTGTCAATTTTAACTTGTTCAAGTGTTTCAATTACCATTCCATTTTGAACTGTAATAAGGTAGTTGATAAACGACAATGGTTAACAACTGCTATTAAAATTACCCTGGGCAGAACTCCATAAATGTAGAACAATTAGAGTAACAAATGATAGTAGCAATATGCTATTATCTTTACATTATTCAATTGGTTTAGTACAACATTTTTATAGCTCTATCTGAAAAAAAAGTGTTCCACTAGTTTTCACTGGTTTATGTCATTATTTTGAAGCAGTTTTTTAAAATCTATTTTATTTATAAAGAGGAATAATCAGAGTTAAGATTTTGAGGAGTAAACATCAGATAATGTGGAGAAGTACCAGGATGTGGAGGTTAAGCCTCAAGGTAAACAATTACATTGTTCGGGTAATTGTTAACTTAAACATGACTAACAATGATTTTGATTTTTTTTTCTTCCAACTTCCAAACATGAATTGGGAAAACATCACTTAAATGCTAAATTATTTTTTCATTCTTAATATTAACTATTTCTATTTTCTTAATTTTTACTTTTAATTATTATGGGTGCATAATAATTGATCTTAATGTGCCCTTCACATTTAGTGGAAAATATAGATGTCACTGTTTTCACTATCAGAACTGCAATTTGTTGCATGGTTCCTCATCCAGGAAATTAAATTAAACATTAAGGAAACTACAGTGCCCTGAATACTTATATTTAATAAAGAAAATGATATTTAGGTAATGGCAATGCATTCATTTTTTCATAAAGTTATCATTAATGATTTTCTTATAAATATTGATATCATGTTTAGAATCTATTCAACATCCTCCACCCAGTTCTATTCTCTGAGCATCAATCCAGTTTAGTCACTAAAATGATTTGAATGAGTCCAGTGCTTTCTTAAGAGAAATTGCTCACACTTTCATACATATTTGCTCTGTTGAAGAATGACTTAAAATGTAGCCACTTTTAGAAAGCCCTATTTTTGAAAAAGTGTTAAAAATTTGAGAAAGACTTTTAAGAAAAGATTCTTGAAACAGGACAGAACATTGGGTATCAAATAATAACTATTTAATGGAGAAAAGCTCACACATCTCTTCACCTGAGACAATTCTTCCTTAGTCCTTAAGTTTTAAGCTAAAAGTTTAAAAGTTCTAAAAAACATACTGGGTTTGTAATTAGTTTTCCTTAAAAACGTACAAATATTTTCAAGTATATTTCACAAAGAGTGAGGCAGCAACATTGAATTATTTTATACAAAAATACATTCTCAAAATAATGGAAGCAAATCTAAAATAAATTTTAAGAATCTTAATGGAATTCTCCAATATCTTTTAATATCATGAAGAATCTTACGGTAGTTGCTGAAGTTAGAATAATGCTTAAAATTTCTCAAAACCTAAGTTATTTTGTTGGATGAGGTTACAAACCTTTATTTACTTTAGATCATATTGTGGCTTTTAATGTTTTAAACAACTCCCAAGCTTGGTACTTTTATACCTTAACTCATAAACCACCGGAGAAATCTGAAAGCTTTATGGAACTTAGATTGTTCAGACATGTATCATCCTGACATAAAATTCAAACAGGTTTAGCTTAAGTTGTATACAAATTCTTGCCCACCTGTGTGTTTTCCTTTGGTTAGTTTTCTGTGCATCCACTATCCATGTAACTTCTAAACTTCTCATGTAACTACATTGTCTGTATATATTAAACTAATGCTTATTCCATATAATGGCAACAAGATATGTGAAAAAACAAGTTAATTCTAATTAAAAATGAATAGCATTGGCATATAGAAAATATAATGGCAACTTACAAAGATTATTGGTCAACATTTTATAAAAGACAGCATACTCAAAGATAAATTGCTAATTCTATTTCCATTGAAATCAGGAATAAAATTCTCACTAAAGATTTTCCATATTATCTTGGAAGTTTTAGCTAATATAATAAGGTAAGAAAACTAATGTTTAACAAAAGAAATTCAACTGCATTTTATGATTATAAATTTAGAAAAGACTTTGCTACAAACATTATGATGATCTCGAAATTTTTCATATGGTTGAAGGGATAATACACTGTTTTACATATACCCTTATATCTTCTCTTGCAACAGTGCATTTTGAACCTTCATTCTGGAACCCTTCTGCATACCCTCATTCTGGAACTTGATTAAAGTAAAACTGTCCTTTTACTCAGTTTAGGTTTCTTTGTAGCACATATAAGATAAACCTTTTTAGTTTGGATGTAAAGATTTGTAAGTTCATCCAGACGTAAAGGCCATTTCTGTGTCCATGCCATGTAAAAATGTTTTTACCCCCCATTATATCTACCCTCCAAGACCAACCAGCAGTCTTTGCCTGGATGAGACAGACTCTAGAGGATGAGGAACTAATGCCAGCCTGGCCTGCAGCGTGCGGACCCCACAGGGCCCTGAGTGGGATGTCCTCCCAAGCTCCTGCTGGCTTGGGGCATATGCTGCTCCATCCAGGCCCTGGGGAAGCCACCCACAGCTTTGTGGACTTCAGACTATCTCCTCAGCCATCTGGCCAGTGAGAAAACATCAACTGAGCAGCAGAACAACCACCTAAGGCAAAGATGGAACACACACATTGTCTCTTTCTAAGCCTGCTCCCCCAAAACTCCCCTTCCAGACCCTTCTAATGAGTATTGCCATGGTAGGCATTGCTAATCGAGCACAGCATTCTTTGCAATGGAACCCAGACACAGGGCACATCCATTCAGAGTTGGCACATTACATGCAGCCTTGTTTGGCATTCCTGCCCTAACTGTATCTCAGGGGTGACAGGATCAAGGCAACACAAATAGATTTGGGTACACTCAAATGGGAAGGACCAAGTGCTAAAGGGCCAGGGTCTTTTAGGGCCTACCTGTACCAGATGATGATCAAACTACATATGCCATAGGGAGAAATGGGCTCTGCTGACATAGATATTGAAAGAATAACAAAGTCAGAGGAGAAAAACCAAGTGTTGGGTGTGGGGCTGTCATATGTAAACTACAGTGTAAAGCAAAAAACAGTTATTTAAAAGAAATTGAAAATGCATTCATTTGACAATGTATTAATAATATGAAGAATTTGAGTCTTTCATTTTCTAATATTTAACTGAATTTGTAATTCTGGAATAAAAACTACTTAACTAAGATGCATGATTACACCTCTAGGTTAAATTTGCTAACATTTAATTACATTGTTTTAATCTGCATTCAGATTAAATTCGTTCAGATGATTAATAGTTTTTGAAACTGCTCTATCATTTTCACATTTATTTTTAAGGCTATACTCTCTTCATAAAATAAACTGGGACGTAGCACTTTGTCCACACCTTCAAATAAGTTACATTGCAGGGAAGTACTGAATTTCTTGAAAGTTGAATATATATCATAAATTTTAAAATCTGGCAAAGTGACTTACAGAGATTTTTTTGTAATGATTCCCCCCCCCCCAATTTAATACGTCAGGAAATCCTGCAGGCTTTACCTGCATAATACATCCGGAATGTGACCATTTCTCATCCCCCCCTTGTCCTCACTTTGTTTGAGCCACCGTCCTCTCTTACTGGGATACTGTAACAGCCACTTTAATAAGTCTCCCTGCTTCCATTCTAGCTCCTCCCATTTCATTCTGCTCTCCCCGCAGCAGAAAAATCGGTCCTACTAAACAAGCCAGATCATGTCCCTCGGGCTCACATCTGCAAAGTCTACCCATTTCACTCAAGGTAACACCAAGTCCTTTCTGTGGTTGCAGAGACCTTACACCATATGGCTTTCTGTTACCTCTATACATTCTGTTCTTCTTATTAATTCTGCTTCAACCACACTGCCCTCCTTGGTCTACCTGGAACATGCCAAGCAAGCTCCCAAGGTAGCTCTTCACTGTAGCTGCTCTCCCTACATAGAATGTCACCCTCATGTGTCCCCTCATACATATATGGTATTAATTCACTTCAGGTGTGTGCACAAATCCTGTCTTCTCTATGTGTCCTAACTTGACCACACTGTTTAATACTGAAAACTCATTCCTCTTCCCTCTCACTTTACCCTCTAAGACTTTTTTACGTTTCCTTTTTTATATCCACATCACTTAACACCTTCTGCCATTGTAAACTTTGTTAATATCTGTTAGCTCTTGTCCATTTCCTCTCATTGAGTTGTAAAATCCACGAGTATATTCTTTGTTTATTTAATGATGCATCCTGCACGCTAAAGTATGACTAACACATAACAGGTACTTAATAAACACTGAATACTTGAAATGTTCTTATTCCACTTCTTAAGATAATTATGAGTTAACCTAGAGAGTCAATTAGCAATCATTCAAATTTTCAAATTTATTAGCAAAATATTTGTTATATGTAATGATTTATCATATAAATTTTATAAACTGTACAGCATATATCATGCAATATGTCATATACAAATACATAGTTAATCAAGCAAAATAATTAAATTATTTTAATTTAATTTGTCTTTACTTAAATTTGTCTACTTTACATATAAAAATAAAGACAGGCTGTGATAAAAACCTTTGATAATATAGCCTTTTTCTTTATTCCTCTATGTATTTCTAATAATGGCTTCTCTAAATTTTCAGATTTATTTTAATCTATAAAGAAAGTTTCTAGGAAAAGTACATGGAATGCATAATTTCTGAACCCTTGAGTATCTGAAAATACATTTTTTACCTACACACATAAATAAAAACTTGAATATAGAATTCGTGAGTCACAAGCTATTCTTTTTCTCAACATTTTGTAGAAATCAATTCATTACTTTGGGCATTTAATGTGATGAAGTCTAGTGCATCCAGACGTTTCTTCTATTCCAGTTTAATCAGCTTTTTCCAGATGGCAGTGATGGCTTCTATGACATGCAATAATTTTACCAAAGAATGTATAGAGGTTGATCATTTTAAAAAATAATAATAATTTGATTGCTATATGTTAAGTTTTTAGATCTGCAGTTAAATATTCTTTTTTCAGCTTAACTTAGTTTTTATTAATTACATCTCTGGTTATAGTTCTGGTCTTCCATGCATGAACATCAGTCTATATATAGTCTGTAATATCTCTGTCCATATCTAACTCACCTTTCCCTTTTCCACTGATGTTCACTTTGTGCTGTTCCATCCTCTCACTTTGCATACTGAGAGAGGTTCTGAATGTTGGTGTAGCAGATATGCTTGAGGGGCTATCATTCTTCACATTGTGTTCTTACTTACATGAGCTCCATGCTAAGTATAGATTGCCAAAGTGCCCAGCCTTCCTCCTCTGTGAGCCCTAGAGTTGATGTGATTGCTTTAAATGTCTAGAATTTCTCAGAACAGCTTTTTCAACATATACAGTCTGTAATATAGTTCCAATAGGAAATCTTCTGCTTACTTTCCACTGTTTTACACATTTCTCAGAAGAGAGACTTAGAATTAGACTCTGGATCAACACATTAACAAAGTTACATCTGCACTCTAGCAGATATTTTTTAAATATATTTTTTAAATTTTTTAATTTCAGAATATTATGGGGGTACAAACACTTTGGTTACAAATATTGCTCTAGCAGATATTGTAAAGTTTTTTCCTGGGCCAACAATCCTTCCAAGATTTGCAGATTTTTTACTATTTTTAAATCTTTTTGATTGAACCAACAGGGACAAGGAAGCGGGGCATTAGTTCTACTTGACACCTAATTGGTAAGTAGGTTGCCAAAATGCTATGGATATAATTCATGCTATCATATCCATATTTTTGCATAGGGTTCATACATCAAGTGCCTGATGTGTTGCCACATAAACATCAAATAGTTTTAGGTTTAAAAAGAGAGAGGGCCTATATTTGAAATCACTACTACTCTGCTATTATGCAAAGGTGTAGAAAATTGTTACTTCTAAAATAATGACAGATATAAATGTGGCCCTATCATTAAATATATATTCCTTAAAACCAGTACCAGAAATCTTTTACATTTTAGCTTAATCCTAGGAAATTAAACCAGTATGTTCTTACTCTTATTTCTTGGTGGATAAATCAATACGAGGTTGGAGGAATTTTCAAACAATTCAGTACATTTTTAGACCTTGATTTTGTGATTTTATGTAGAAGTAGACACAACATTATCCAGAAGCCACTCTATGGTGAAATGAATACTCTGATAGGATAAAAACACTGTGTTGAACTCTGTAAGTATTACTAGCTATGTGGAAATGAAATACATCCTGTTGTACCAGCACTGTTCCACTGTCCACAAAACGTTTATTTTTTATTTTTTTCTACAAGGCAGTGCATCTTGCAGTACTGTTGTTGTCAGCCCCGCTATCTGACCCTTCTTCCCTTTACATAGTTACCTCTTGTCATTAATTAGTCACTTCAAATTTGGTGTCCCATGATACAGATGCCTAATAATAATGACAAATCTTTATATTCACTTGTTTTCTCTTGACTCCATAACTCTATGTGTATGTTTTCCTCTGAGAACTAGTAGGAAGAAGTAAGAATAAATATCTCTAGATAATTTAATAAGAAACATATACAAATGGAAATATAAAATTATACCTATTGCCAAAACCTTATATACTGATAATTTTATTTATATTACTACTGTTACTGTTTTTTAGAACCTGGATTATATAAAAGAATAATAATTTTTTGCAATATGTTTTTTTTTGTCTTGAGAACTCTATGGACTAGAAATTTAAGAATGTGAAAATGATATCCAAATTAAGAAAGGATAGCTAGTTAGATAGGCTATGGATATAGAATTACATATTGAGAGAGGAAAATAATTTGCAAATCATCACTCTTCTAGGTATTTTTAATCTATCTTAGTGTCAACCAGAATCATAAAAATATGCAATTACTAAGGATGTCCAAAATGAATCCAAGTATACTTAGTATCTTACTGAAAAAAAATGAGTACGGTAAAATGCTATGCCAAGCCAAAAACAAATGTGTAGTCCACTAATGTAATCTTGATCATATATTTTATAGTTTAAATAGCTGGACATAAAAACCTCACAGGAATTTGGCAAGTCATCCTCAAAGCTTACTGAGAAAGGTTTAGTAAGTATGTTTGGACAGATAAACAATGATAAATATAAAACACCATCTTACCTGGCATCACAGCTTTCAATGTAATACAGACTATGAGTTAGAGTTCTCCAGTTTCAAGCTCTGAAAGATGAAAAAAGAAAGAAATTTGCTGTATCAAAGAAAAACAATGGAACATGTGTGGCATATGTATAACAATACATTGCCAAGAAATATATCAATTTTTGTAGAAGTTCATTGCCAATAATAACCATATATTCTACAAGAAAAGTACAAACTTGCAAGAAAAATATCTAAGATCAAATTAATTACACTAAATCACTAAAATGGCAATACAGCACTCAAAATGCAAGCATCTTCCAATTTCTCATTGGTTTTATTGGTCAAGGTAACAGTTGAAGAAAACATATTTACACCTAGTAAGAATGCTGTCAATCTCAAATGTGCCTGACCTAGACTGATGCAAATAATTAAAATGTGCATACAAACATTGACTTATATAGTTATTTTCACAATATAACAAAGAACATGTGGATTTATGAATAATTCAGCATCCGTCACTATCACCCACTGAATTAAAGTATGACTCTCAATGGAAAAAATGAGTTAAATATTCTTCAACATCTGTATATAGAACACACAGTGTACTTGACTAGCATCAGATGATGTTATAGCTTCTCAAAGTTGACTCTACTTATTGGACACTGAAGACAACTTAACTATTCTTTTGTGACTTAGCACTAATTTTTTCCCTTTATCAATGACATAGAATTGCATATGACATGCAATATGACTAGAGGTATATAAAAATAGAGTTTTAAAAAATGCAAGAAACTAATACTGAACATATAGATTGGTCTTATAAAAATGGGAACTTCTAACAATTACATTAATTCAAAAAATATTTTTTAGTTACATGTTATATACCAAACACTTTTGAAAGCTTTTGGGATACACCACTGTACAAAATACACAATAAATTTTACCTTTGGGAGATTTACATTACAGTTGGTGATGTTTAGCTAAAAAATAACAGTAAACTTAAATAATAATTATTATAATGAATAAGTACATAAACACAGTATCCTTGCATAATAAATTCTATGTAAAAACTGAGTAAAATAAGGGGGATTGGGACTGGGCTGTGTTGAGCTGGAATAGAAACTTTGCTATTAAATATGGTGTTGAGGGTACGGTTCACTGAGAAGGGGACATATGAGAATGTACTTCAATGAGGTGAGGGAACTAGACAATGAGGATTTCCAGCAAAGTGCATTCCAAGTTGAGAGAGCAGCTAAAAGAAACGCTCTGAGTTTCATGCCTGAAATACTTCAGGAACTCCAAAGAGACCACCGTGGCTAGGACAGTGTGATAAGGGGAGGACAGCAGATGAGGACAAAAGTTTTAAGGATGGGGATGCCATGTCAGCTTTCAAGGTCAATGTGAGAAATTTGCCTCTTATTCTGAGTCAAAAGAGAACCTGTAGAGATTTGACCAAAGGAGTGACTTGGTCTGATTTATGTTTTAAAAGGACCACTTATTTTGTATGGGGTATAGACTGTAGGGAGAAATTGAAAAAAATCAAACACTGTTTTCAGGAGAATATTGCAGTAATTCTTACGACAAATGATGGTGAGTTAAGAATTCATATGGGGAGAAGTGGCAACTAGATGTCTAGATGTCTTTTGAATGTAGACTCAGGAGAATATCCTGATGTGTGATATGAGAAACAGCGGAAGGCAAGTCTGAGACACTGAAATGACGGAGATGCATTCAAACAGGATGAGAAAGGCAGTGAGTGGAATCAGACTATGAAATAAAGATAAAGAATCCAGTTCTGCTGTCATTGAGTTCAGTATGTCTACCTGATGTACAAAGGGAAATCTGAGGAAGGTAACAGGATACAAGGGTTGAGCATTCTGAAAAGAAATTTATTCTGGAGATAGAAATTTGGGAGTCATTAGCATACTAATATTATTAAAATCCATGATGTTCTTGCGTGAGATCACCAAAAGGTAAGAAGAGCTGAGACCTGAAGCATTCCAAAAGTAAGAAACCAGGAAGAAAAGAAGGAAGGGAGGCAAAGGATGATGCAGGAAGAAAACAAGAGTGTGGTGTTCAGGACAAGAAGTGACTCAGGAAGGAGGGAGAGAGCAAATCTGTTAAAGTCTGTGGATAGGTCTTATAGGATGAGTACTGAACATTTCCATTAGATTGAATAGCATGTAGGTTAATATGTGACATTTATGAGAGTAGTTTCTGCTAAATAGTGGAGACAAAAAATGGGATAGAAATAGGATTGGAAGAATAGAAAGAAAGAAATTGGAGACAGTGTTGACATATTTATAAGAAGTTTTGTTGCAAAAGGGAACAAATAAATAGGCAGTACCTGGCAAAAAAAAAAAAAAAAAAAACAGAATGAAAAGAAGGCGATATTAAGCTGGGAGAAATGACAGTTATGGGAATGTTTTATTACAGAGCAAAATAAAAGACAATTGCAAGATAGCAGGAAAAAATTTTGGAACAACGTCGTTGAGAAGGTGAGGGAGACTGCTGTGTACTACACAAGTAGGAGAGTGTAGATGACACAGAAACATAAACACTTCATCTCTAAAGTCATAGGGGTTAAGGCAGGGAGATGGGTATACATGTTATTAGGTGGGTAGATATGGCTGTGAGAATTTGGGAATAGTCTGTTAATATCTTCAATTTTCTCCAATATAGAAAATAAACTCATTAACTGAGATTGAAGTGCTAGAAGTTTGAGGAGAAAGATGTTGGAAATTGCTATCTATTACAAAGGATGTGTAAAAGACTAGGGAAGTACAGTGTGGTTGTCTGGCATATTACTGGCATTCCCGGTTAGGATTTAAAGAAAGACTAATCACGCTTGTTTTCTTTTCTTTCTTTTTTTTTTTTTTTTTTTTTGGTCAGCCAAGTTGACCTAAATGGGTAGGTGAGGAGTAAGCAGAGGGTTTTGATATAACCTTGGATGCATTTTTCCAATTGAACATAGCAAAGCAAAGAACCGGCAAAGGAGTCATCGGTATAGGAAAAAGAATAATTTAAAAGACTGACCATGGTATGTAAGCTGTTAAAGATGGATAAGGATGTCAAGCAGGTGAAGGAAAGTGAATAGGTGGTAACATTGGAGAAATGAGTGGTGCCAAAGGATTGTTATTTGGCGTGATTGAGAAACTCATGCAAAAGTAGACGAACAGTAGGATACATGAAATTGGAATTATGGAGAGGGGAACTCACGATGCACTGGCACCAGAAGTATACGTGTAGTAAAGGAGAAACAATGTTTGAAATGTGATTTCTGCTGATCAACAGACATGTAAAACCTTAAGTAGAGTGTTTGGTTTTTAGAGACACTTAGTCAAAACAGAAATCCTCTCCTGTCAGGAATGTACATAGTAACGCAGCATCTATGTATAAAACACACCATACGTTTGTTTCAGTTTTTAATGGAACCTTGCAAAATAGAGCTTATTGGAGTTTTCATGTTTGTAGGAAACAAATATTTAATATTCCTACAAACACCAACTGCTTTTAAGGTTACATGTTTTATGGATATCAACTAGTGATAATAAGTAACATTTAATCCATAATGCTGAAAGTACTGGATTTTTAAAAATTCTCTTTATAGGAAATTGTATTTTAAAAATGATTTATAAAAAAGACAAAGAATATGCAGTAAAAATGAAAAAAAATGTTTTACAGAGATATAGTTAATTATATATGTATGTATATCCTAATTTTGTAATGTTTGGTTTGTCTGCCTTTATTATTTTAAAATTTCTTCTCTTTTAAACATATACTCACTTTTGTATTTAATTTATCTCCATATGTTATATTGTTTTTCTTAAAGAGAGCCCCTGATTTGTATTACATAAACTCCGAGTCCCACAAAATCTGCATCTGCCCCAGATTTACACATTTATTTAGTGCCGTTAAATAAAGTTCAGCCAAACTAGTGTCTTGTTTTTTTTTTCTTTTCTTATATGCAAATGTAAATATTACTTCACATCCATGTTGAAGGAGATGGAAAACCCCAGCAAAAGAAAAACAACTTGGAATTTCCACTGGAAACAAGAATTGTTTCACTTTTCATTTCTTGAGTTTCAAAAGTAATAAGAATAATGTTTGCATTCAGCACATGGCTAACTTCATGTACACAGATATCTTTAGGTAAAGGGCATTTTGCTTTTCTTCAGGTAAAAGTACGTGGCCCACAATAAATTATGTTTTCTTCACATTATATACAATATCTTATGGACGCTGATATGGTTCCCTTAGTAAGCAAAGCATGATACTGTTACGTTAGTTTTTTCTCTTATTCTTTTACTCACAAACTCTCTCTAATTCACCTTGTACATTCCCTCTCCCCAGATGGCCCTGGAGACATAAAGCTGTGTGTTCCAGATGGCATTTTCCTTTGCTCTCTGAAGATAAAAAGCTCCTTTTTGCAGGATGTTCAAATCACCATGCCGATTGTTTTAAAAAACACATTGATAGTGTTAATAATTCAATATTTATAACTTAGAAATGGGACCATGTGGAAGAAAGTGAATATGGGAGAAAATAAAAGACTCAAATGATCCGTGTACAACACAGCATGGACCTGTGATGCCAAACTGAAGTAGGTGAGAGGTCAGGAGAGTGTCAAATGCAGCAATTAAGTTTTAAGATAAGATAGAAAAATAGCAATACATTTTATTAATACTTTAGTTTCTTTACCAAAAACAGAGTATGATAAAATTTTCTTTGTGTTTATTTTCCCTAAAATATTTGATTTGTGTGGAAAAAATGAAAGAGAGGGCAAGAGAAAGGAAAATAAAGAAAAAGGGAGAGTGCTATCTGGGGGGATAGTCTCAAAGAGTATATTCCCACCAAGTGAAGTAAAAGAAAATCTTAACAGCAGAGCAAGAACACATCTAAAACAAGTTACATTCTTTCCATGAGTCATAAAATTCATAAGGTCTTTCAATAGCACCACACACAGAAACTACTTTAAAAACAATGTTCTAAAAACCTATTATAACACACTTAATTTCAAAACCATTGTGGAAAGGTTTGCAGCCACTAAATAAGGTATGAGCCTTCAGATACTTCATCAGCATTATTTTTTACCTGAATTATCAAATATTGGTGCTGATGAGTAAGCAGCTGGTAAAAGACAGAGCACTGACATATTTCTACCCCAGGTGGAGAAGGCCGCAGTGAACAGCACGAGAGCAGGAACTTTAACACGTCAAGTCCATCCTACGCATCCCCTGTGCACTCCCCCGAGACAACACTGGCAGGACTGTTTGTTTGGATGCTACACCAGGACCAGCCAGAAGCGGTGTCCAAGTTGTGATAACGATGATGGCATTTTTATACATTGAGATGAGCTGACATTTAATTTAGTTTGCTGATACTCAACAGTAGTGTATCTCCTTAAGCCTAAGAAAATGGTTTTTTTCCCCTTATTTAATATTTTGCAACCATGAACTAGCCCCTTCCCATGACCCCAGGACATAATGGTGGGTTGGAAGATGTGCATAATTTCTGATAGCTTTACAAACTCTAAAATTTAAATGCATTTACAAGGTTCATATTCATACAGCTCCCAATTATCTGTATTAATGCCACTGAAATATTGAATTGATAAAATCCACAGAGAAACTATTAAATTTTATTTTAACCACCAGTTCCAACCACCTCCTATACCTCAACTTCACAAAAACCACAAAAAATATTTAATAATATTATTGAGCAGTAAAGAGTCCCACTTCCCTCCTCAACCTATTAATAAACAGTAGCAGGAACCAAAGGTGAACAACAGAGATAAACGAACAACAAACAAATGACTGTTGATGAACCATGAAGAAAATAAACGTTGAGTAATAACTTTTTTCTGCACATTGTGTCAAACATAATGACCATTTAAATTATGACTAAGAAAGAGCTTGATCTTTCAAGAAGGATAAGAAAAATTAGCAATCTGTTTTAAAAATAAATGCCTTTGGATACTGTTCATTTATTTCAAAGATCTTTAATCCAGAATCAGTGCACCTGCTGATATACAATGCAAAATTCTATGGCTATGCAATATGGCTGCCATCATGTCTGAATGTGAGTTTATGACTCAAAAAAAGTTTTGTGTAATTGATATATTCTAATCATGGTACTGCTTAAAATGCTTTAACAGTTGTTTGATTTTGGACATTGTTCCAAAGCTAACTTAAGAGCCATGAAACAAAATATTGCATTATATCTTATTCAAACATTGTTTTTGACACAAGTATAATTTTCACTTGCCTGACTTCAGATTACTTTTTTTCCATGAAATATTATGGCATAACACAAAGAGCATGAACTTTAGAGACAGCCTGGGTTTTGAATTCCTTTTCTGCTTGATGAATGAGAGCATGCTATTTAAAATCTCTGAACCTTGGTTTCACCATCTGAGAAAAGTAAATAATATTTACATTAAAGTTTTGCTGTGAGGAATATATTAGACACTATTGTAATAGGAATGTACTTGGCACATAATAAGCACTTCATAAAAATTAGTTTTCCTTATTCCCTTCCAACAATTAAATCCCCATTTAAATAGAAAAGCACTCCATCACTAAGTGTATTAAGTGAACATGAGGAGAAAATTAAGAAAAATATTTGATGAAATATTCCGAGTAATGGCAATGTTTCTGAAATAAATTTACATAACAGCACCCTTAACTCCCATAAAGTATCAAGTTTAAAGAGAGACATTCATTTTCTTGATTTAGGTAGTTTACAGAGTCTGATTTCAAGAAACATTATGCTAATGCCACAACAAGTAATCTTATAGGCATCTGTGCCTTGGCACACAAAGACGAAAATAAAGGAATCTATCTTCTCCTCTTGTGTCATAGAAGCATACAGGGATTCACTTAAACTCTCCCCCACTTAATTTATGATTTAAAGTCCTATAAGAATAGAGCAGCTAGAGCTACCAGTGTATTAGAATGTCAGGTGAGGACATTACATATATTCAGGAAGGCGTTAATATAATATCCTGTTTTACTTATGACATCATTTGTAGACCTTGCATATTCAATATTAGGTACATGTACATTACAATAAGCTAATGTACAATCACAATGTAGGAAAAAATGATGCAGACTTATCAAACTTTTAGAAAGTTCCTGAATTTAAATTTGACAATAGTACTGTGTTGAATTTGGAAGGCAAAGGAAAAAGAAAGTTTGCACTTAAGCAGAATTGTTCTCAGACACAGTTCAGTGGTATTCGGTAATTTGAGTCTGAAACATACAGAAAAGAAAAAAACAGAGATTAGGGAGCAGACAAAATATAATTAGGGCCAGCTTGGAAAATGTTTCCCATACAACTCCTCTGTTGTTCTTGATGTTTACATTTTTAGTTGTAATTTTTAAGACTTTCTTTGAAAGATTTTTCTTTTTTTTCTTAAATCAATTTATTTTGGTTAAAAAATGTAGAAGAATGAACAATGAAGTGAAACATGAGAAACATCCCTCCATGCTCTCTGTACCATAATTTGTTCTGAGATTTTACTTTTCTTAGAAATGTCCCTTTAGTCAAGGATTCATTTGTTCTTCTTAGCTAACTTTAAGTAATTTTCTGCATTTCATGGAGAAAAATCTGAAACTGTAAGCATTTCTTCACATTGACTGCAACATATGCCTGCTGACTCAGGTTCCCCTTCTACCATTTAAATCTCCTAATAGAAGTAAGACAATCAAAGTAAAAAATTAGCATGTTTGAAGCACAGTTTTACAGTACAGGACTGTACATCATTATTGTCAACTAATAAAACTAAGGGGCCATTAAAAATCTATTATTTTCAGAAAATACAATTTGGTAACAAACTCCGAAGCCATTTTCCTATGATATGAATCCGGATTTCCAAACTCTCATGATAAATTAGAGCTAACATAACATCACAGAATATATTTATTGATGTTTGACTGTCTGTATATTCTTTTCCTGATGGGTGATATCATATGTCAGATTCAGCTTTTCTCTTAAAACTGAACTCCAGCTCAGTGTTAAAGGAAGATGAAAATAATACTTGATCTCATTGTTTGACCACCTAGGATTTGAAACAAGCTAATAAGCAGGTAATCATCACAGAGAAATGCCACAAATTTTAAATCAGATAAGGTGGCAGTGGTAGCAGTGGTATGATTTTGAATCTTCCTGAATAGTTTCCTCCACAAATGTAGATGGAGCTACTAGAACAACAAAATAATACAGTACCTAACTCAGAGCCGATATGTACGACAAAACTACATTACCAGATTTCCACATAAACTCCAAACTGTGAGGTGCATGTGTTAGAAAGGAGGGATGGGTTATGTCAAACCACTAACAATAGCAAAACCATACAATTTTCTCAACTATGCTAGAGTAAGCAGATAGCAAACAAGTAGATTCACCACCTGGAGAACTAAGAAAACAAATAGTAAAAGCATGTACCCCAAATAGAAGAGATTTTAAGTCAGCCTGAAAGCACGGCTGGATATTCTGGTAATAGCAAGTAAAAGTGGGAAAGGATTTCACTAAGCAAGTTTTACATTGAGATAATTATAAATTCACCTGCAGTTGTAAAAAATAATACAGAAAAAGCCTTTGAACCTTTCCACTTTTCCCAATAGTGACATCTTACAACACTATAGTACAATATCACAACTCCGATGCAGACACTGATATAGTCAAGGTAAAGAACAATTCCATTACCACAAGGATCCCTGATGTGGTCCTTTTATAGTGACACCCACTTCCACCGCATCCCACCTCTTCTTAACTCCTAGTGACCCATACTCTGTGCTCCCTTCTATAATTTTGAAATTTCAATGATGTTGTATAAATGGAATCATACAGGAAATAACCTTTGGGATTATCTTTTTATCATTAATCATAATTAAATACACAGATTCTTCAGGTTGTTTGTATATCAATAGTTCATTACTTCTTATTGTATACAATGTATTCTACCATGGTATGAACATAGTCTGGTGTTTGCTGCACCATTCACCCACTGAAGGACGTCTAAGATGTTTCCAGTTTTAGGTATTAGAAATCAAACTGCTGTGAATATCCATGTACAGAATGTTTTTGACCAAAGTCTTCATTTCTCTGGGATAAATACATAAGCGTGCAATTGCTGAACTGTATGATAGTTGTATGCTTAGTGTTTTATGGAACTGCCAAAGTTTTTTGCAGTAGTTACATCATTTTACATTCCCACCAGCAATGTGTGAGCGACCCAGTGTATCTACTACCTTGTCAACATAGCGTTTTGTTCCTAATTTTTAAATTTTAGCCATTGTAATAGCTGTCTGTCAATATCATATTATGGTTTTAATTTGTATTTCCCTAATGGCTAATGCCTAGTAGCATTGAAAATAATTTTATGTGGTTATATGCCATCTGCATATCCTCTTCAGCAAAATGTCCTTTTATGTGTTTTGAACATTTTAAAATTGTAATGTTTGGTTTTTATGCTTGAGTTTGAGTTTTTAATTATATTTTATATATTCTGGGAGAACTATATATATTTGAAATACCAGAGCTTAGTCAGATATGAGGTTTCAACTAATTTAACCCAGTGTCTTTTCATCCTCTTAACCAGATATTTTTCTGAGCAAACATTTTTAATTTTATTGAAGCCCAATTAATCAATTTTTTATGGATTGTGCTTTTGGCGTCAAGTCTAAGAACTCATTTCATACTCCTAGGTCTCAAAGATTTCTCATATTTTCTCCAAAAATTTTACAGTTTTACATTTAAGCCTATGATCAATTTTGAGTACAATTTGTGTAAAGTATGAGTTTTAGATAGATGTTCATGTTTTGCCTATAGATGACTTATTGTTCCAAAATGATTTATTGAAAAGGCTATTTGAATTGTTTTCACATCTTTGCCAAAAATTTGGTGGGCATAATTGTGGGGGTCTATTTCTGAGTTCTCTGTTATATTCCATTAATGTATATGTCTATCCCTTCACCAATACCACTCATTCTAGATAATGATGGCTGAAGTATTGACTTTGAGTAGACATAGTACATTCATTTTATTCTTTTCCAGATTGTTTAGCTATTCTAGTTTTTTTGTGTTTCTGAATAAATTTAAAAAATCATTCTACCAGACTTCAAGCTATACTACAAGGTTATAGTAACCAAAACAGCATGGTACTGGCACAAGAACAGAGACATAGACCAATGGAAAAGCACTGAAAACCCAGACATAAAACCATTCTCATATAGCCATTTGATTTTTGACAAATCAGACAAAAACATACACTGGGGAAAAGAATCCCTAGTCAATAAATGCTGCTGGGAAAATTGGATACCCACATGTAGAAGACAGAAACAGGATCCACACCTCTCACAAAAATCAACTCATGATGGATAACAGACTTGAACCTAAGACACAAAACTGTAAGAATTCTATAAGAAAATGTTGGAAAAAACTCATACACATTGGCCTAGGCAAAGAATTTATGAAGAAGACACCAAAAGCAAGCACAGCAACAACAAAAATAAACAAATGGGACCTGATCAAATTAAGAAGCTTCTGCACAGCCAAAGAAACTATTGCTAGAGCAAATAGACAACCTACAGAATGGGAGAAAATATTTGCAAACTATACATCTGATAAAGGGCTGATAACTAGAATCTATATAGAACTCAGGAAAATCAATAAGAAAAATTCAAACAACCCCATTAAAAAATGGGCAAAGGACATGAACAGAAACTTTTCAAAAGAAGATAGAATAATGGCCAAGAAACATATGAAAAAATGTTCAACATCTCTAATCATCAGGGAAATGCAAATTAAAACCACAGTGAAATATCATTTAACTCCAGTGAGAATGGCTTTTATCAAAAAGTCCCAAAACAACAAATGTTGGCATGAATGTGGAGAGATAGGAACACTCATACACTGCTGGTGGGACTGCAAATTAGTACAACATCTATGGAAAGTAATATGGAGATACCTCAAAGAATTAAAAGTAGAATTACCTTTTGATCCAGAAATCCCACTACTGGGTATTTACCCAAAGGAAAAAAAGTCACCTATAATAAAGATATCTGCTCTTGAATGTTTATAGCAGTACCACTCACAATTGCAAAGATGTGTAAACAACCCAAGTGCCCATCAATACATGAGTGGATTAATAACATGTGGTATATGTATACCATGAAGTACTACTCAGCCACAAAAAACAATAGTGAACTAACACCTCTTGTATTATCCTGGATTGTGCTGGAGCCCATTCTTTTATGTGAAGTATTTCAAGAATGGAAAAACAAGCACCACATGTACTCACCAACAAATTGGTACTGATTGATCAACACTTATGTGCACATATGCAAGTAGCAATCATTGGGTGTCAGGCAGGAGGGAGTGGGAAGGGATGGTAAATTCACACTTAATGGGTGTGATACACACTGCCTGGGGATGAGCACGTTTGTAGCTATGACGTGGTCAGCGCACAGGCAATATATGTAACCTCAGTGTTTGTACCCCATAATATTCTGGAATAAAAGATAAAAAATTAAAAACAAAAAAATAAAATTAATATTTTCTATGATTTACAAAAAATTGATGAGATTTTGATAGGAAATATGTTAAACTTGTATATCAGGTGGAGGAGAATTGACTTCTTTACTATGTTAAGTCTTACAATCCATGAACATAGTTTGGCTCTCCATTTATTTAGAACTCCCTTGATTTCTTTCATAAGCATTTTGTTCTTTTCAGCATACAAGTTCTGTATACTTTTTGTTACATTTACACTTAAGTAATTATCCTTTTATAGTGATTGTAAATTATTTCAGATTTTTAGTTTTGGTATTCATGTCTTCATCGCTGATATAATGAAGTACAGTTGAGTTTTTCAGGTTGTATTTTACAACCTTCCCGAACTAACTTAATACATTAAGACAAATTTTTTATAGATTCCTTGGAATTTTCTACATAGACAATCACCTACAAATAGATTGTTTCATTTTTTTCTTTTCCAATCAGCATGTCCTTAATTTTCTGTCCTTGCTTTAATATACAAGTTAGAAATTTCTAGCACTAAGTTGAATAAGAATAGAGAGTGAAGAAATCTTTGCAATGTTTCTGGTGGTAGGAAGAAAGCATTCGGTCATTTATCATCAAGTATAATGTTAGCTGGGTTTTTGGTTATTTATAGATTCCCTTTACCAAGTTGAGGAAGTTCTACTTTATTTCTATTTTTTCTGAGAGTTTTTTTATCATTATTGGGTGTTAAATTTTGTCAAAAGAGTTTCATGTATCAATTGATATGACTGTGTGATATATCTTCTTAAGCCTGATAATATGGTGTAATATATTGATTGATTTTCAAATATTGAATGAGGCTTGCATACTGGAATAAAACTTACAAGGTCATGGCAGGAAATTTTTTCTTATATTGCTGAATTATATTTGCTAATATTCTATAGAGAATTTTTTGTGTCTGTATTCATGAGAATATCGGTCTGTAGTATTATTTTTATGTTGTCTTTGGTTTTCATACCAGGCAATACCAACTTCACAAACCAAACTGGGAAAAGCCCTCTTCTTTATCTTTTTTTTCTGGTATAGGTGTTTAAGATTTGTGTTCAACTAATTTGATGAACAATGAAAAAGAGAACACCAAAGTACAGTAGCTAGAGAATATACTCTGGTCCCCCTCCTCTCTTACAGTATAGAAAAAAGCCTAATTCACTTAAGTTAGAACATGAGAAAAAGATTGCAGTTAAATATTATATAAAGTTGTTACATAAAAAGATAATAAACAGATTAACATTTCTGCTAAAAATTAAAGGATGATAGAGTGACATGCCATCAAAATAGATGAAAATGTTATCTTAATATATAAAAACAAGCAAAAAATTAAGAAAATGAAAGAAAAGTACAATTTTTCTAATTAGAATTAGAAAAATTTATAACTAACATGTTTGGATTAAATGCATATTTGAATAGAAAGCTGAAAAAATGTAGGAAGAATGTTAGATAAAACACTTATTTCAGAAGTAAAAATTAAATGAGTGAATAAATGCCACAAGTACTGTTGTAAATAAAATTAAAGATGAAATGTGTTAAAAAAAAAGCAAAGAAAAATAAGGAGATAAAAACTTAGATAAGCTTACAGGTATAAAAGATAAGCAATGGGAGTCCCTGCAGAAAAAAAAAAAAAAAAACAGAGCAATGGAGGAAAGCAAAATCTAGAAATTATTATTCAAAAATGTTTGGAAATAAAGAGGGCTTAACCCTGCATATTGAAAGGCCATAGCTCATCACTGAAAAGTTAATCAATAATGGCCAACACTATGACATAGTCAAGTATATTTGATTTGAAAGGGGATTGGGAACCCATCTGGCTTCAAGACAAAATAATTCATTTATGAAGGGAAAGAAAACACATTGTCATCAATGTTCAACAGCAATGCTTTATGCCAGAAAATAGCAAAGATAAACATTTAAAATATTTAAGAAAAGAAAGGGTAAGCCAAGAAATGCATATGCTAGCAAACTGATTTTAATTGTAAAAACCAGACAAAATGCATTATAAATATCCAAGAATACAGAAAATACAGTTCTCCTGAGAGCTTCCCGGGGAATACACCAGAAATTGAGTCTCAGACTTCCAAAATGGCTAGCAAGACCTCTGTGTAAAGGATATTGGTGATCACCGGATACATATTTACCTGTACAACTAAGGAAGAATTACATCTCTGAGAGAGAGTAGCGTGTGTAAAGATCACATGTTCTGACATTGCAGATGCAGTAGAACTATCAAAATAATGGAAGGACATAAAGAAGAATATATAGAAATTACATAATACTGAAATATTTCAGTGGCATTAACTAGGAGAAAAAGGCAACATCTTTAAATTAGAATCTGGGTGATGGGGAGCGGATTGTGTGCAAAATATATTATTTGTTAATTTTAATAGATATTATAGAAAGTGGAACTGACAGATTACCTTCCAACAAAAAAAAAAATAAAAGGAAAAGGGGAAAAAGGGAAATACATGATGGTGTATTGCCCTTCAGTGAAAGAAAGAACAATTTAAAAATAAAAACAGAAAAGAACATTAGAGACATGTGGGGAACTGGGAACTGTCAGATGGTTGAAAACTCATATAACTTGAGTCTCACCATGAGGAGAAAGAGAGAATGAGGCAGATTCAATACTGATCTGATAATAGCTGAGAATTTTCCAAAACTTGTGGGCTGCTAGAAACTGTCTATAGCTTAATCTACATGAGTATAATACGTGGAGGTAGGCTTAAGGTCAGTGTTCCTTTATATTTTTACTGTATAAATTTTATTCCTTGATTTAAAAATTAAAAATTGGCAAAAATACATGAAAGGAGCTCTGAAAAGCAACTGTCTTAGTCGGGTTTCTCCCAAAGCAGATCCTGATATTAGGATTCTAGTGCAAGTGGTTTATTTGGGAGGTAAAGGTAGGAAAGTCAGAAGTAAGACAAAGAAGAAGAGAAAAATCAATAAATCATATTTTTAAAGGCCTTCACGACTGTATGCAAATGGAGATAAATTCCGTCAGGGAAACCCTGAGAGTCAGTAAAAAAGTATCTCAGGGTTAGTCTACCAAATTCCTGTCAATCCTTGGGAGAAAATTTTGGGGAGGGCTTTAATTTCCTATCATCTCTGCCCTATCAAATGGGCAGCAAAAATAACTCTAGTAGCCAGAGAAAGTCCCCAAGGAATTCAAGACATGGGATTTAGATATTGGAGAATCCTATGCTGAAGTTATAGGCCATCGTGGGTGGTTGTCAATAGCATCTGACACAATGACCGATAAGAATGTCTAATTTATATCCTGATTCAAGCAAGGAAATTTCTGGATGTTTGATGTCATTAAGGAATTAATATTAGTTTTAAGAGATAGACGTTATTAGGTAACATAAAAACAAGTATATTTAAGATATACATAGTGAAATATTTAAGAATGAAATATTACATGTGTGGTTTTATTTCAAAATATATGAGAAAGGGGAGAAAGTTGGTAGAAGAATTGATTAAAAAAATTTCCATGAATTGATAATTGCTTAAGCTGGTGATGGGTCCATAAGGTTTTATATAAAATTCTCACTAATTTTGCATATATTTGAAATTTTCTGCAATAAAATCTACTATGATTAATAAGAGAAAAGTAGAGAGATACAGGAGGCTCACTAATACCTAATAATTTAGGGCAGCAAAATTTATCTAGTTACAATGTGGAATACTTCATAGCAGTTAACTCTTACCTTAGTGACTAAATTTAATTAAATTCCATATAAACATTATTTATAATTAGGGAAATAAACTTGAAGAAAATTTAACTTTGAATATGAATATTAATCAATATTAAATCAAGTTATAATGGAAGTTAATTGCTTCATAGCCTTTTTACGTTGAATATGTCTAAAGGAATATTCAAAATGTTAAATATAGATCACACATAGAAATTACACAAATTTCTGTGGACAGGATGGGTGTCCCCTCAAAATTCTGATATTTTTTAGATAACCTGCAGTTGAACAGCTGTTTTCTTGCAGATTTTTTTCTAGGAAAGTTATTCTTAAGTTATTTATCTATGAGCCATGCAATGTTGACAAACTATACCCTAGCATGGAATATATTAATATGGTCATCTGACTGTGAAACAATGAGAAAATTTCAGCTCTCAGTTGCCGAATAATTTCACACAGTACAATTTAGTCATTTGGAAAATTGCCCAAAGTATTTTTCATATTTTTTCCAGAAATACACAGCTAGACTGAATCATATATTAGTTCTTACTAATTTATATGGTTCTGTGATTACTAATTACAAAGAAGGATGTGTTTTTCTACAGCAGAGACCTCTGACATGAATAAGTTTCTAAAATCAGTACATAAATTAAAATTTATATAAAATTAAATGAAAATCACCCATAAAATCCCTTAAATCCAAATATTTTAAGAACTATCTCTGCATTGTATTTCAGATTTTTGCTAAATGAGTGGATTATGGCTGCTGTTGCTATGGGGCCAGGAAAATGGTTAACCATGTGCGATGATGGATATGTTAATTTGTTCTGCTGTAGTATCCATTTTACTACACACATGTATAACATCATGTTGTATACCTTAAATATATAGAATGAAATTTATTTTTAAAAAGGAATTATCTCTTAGTAAGCTCAGTAAAACCAGATTTTCTTTTATCAATGTATAGGTATTTGTATTTGTTCAATTTTCTTAAAGTTATACATTTTTCAAAAGTGAAATTTGAGGCATAGGGACCTTGGAGACAATGAATACAGACAAGAAACTTGCTGTGTTCATTGCTATATTTGCTGATAAAACACACAGTCGTCATAACATTAGTATCTCATAAAAGTAAAAATAAAATATTCTGTCCTGGAATAAAATAATTTTAAGAAAAGAAAACATTTTATCTCTCTCTACATGTTTTTTTAAATAAAGGCATGTTTTCTTTTAAATAAAGGCTGGATCTCTTCCAGAACAGTTCACTGCCTAACAATAGCTTGCATTTTATAAAAATAAATAGACTGGCTTATTTAACTGTGTAGAAATAAAATCAATACTCCTTGTTTTTAATTTCATGATTTTAAAAATCAGAAATCTCAAGACTTTTATTTGAATATCTAAGCAGCAAATAAATTTTCAATTGATGTTTGCTTTTTAAACTTTAGTATGTGAATAGATGCCTTGAATAACAACGAAAAAAGGTTTTGTTAAAAGATAGTGATCCTTTCAAGATATTTAAAATCTTTTATGAGCCAGTTTATAAGATTCTTAGAATTAATAAGTAAAAACTGGATAGTATGTATATAAGAAAAAACCTAAACTGTATGCATAAACTATTACATAAAATACTAGAAGAATGTCGAGATCAAACACAAAAGAGGACTCATTATGTTTTCAGAATGTTGAAAATTCATTTAATGAAGAAAATTTAAAGCAATTGCTTTGTTTTCAGTATGATGGAGAACAGATTTGTCTTTGTTTTTTTCGGGCATGTTTAAAATAAATTCAGATTTCCATCCCAGTATAATCTGGACATTGTCACAATACTGAATGCTACAAAATAATATAAATTTGATACAAATACAAAAGATGATTTAAGTATCAGTTTAAAACATAAAACAATTATCTGGAATTATGGCTGCTACCAGCATTAATAAAATACTAAACACCAATTTGAAATTCTAAAGAGGGCATCTGTTGACTCCTTTGGCATCTTCCCATGTCATTTGGTTCAGCAGTAATCAGGGAAAGATGTCTGGGATGACCCAGGTAGGCAGGTGGAGGTGATTTGTAGGATCCAAGGTAATTTGGACAGTTCTTGAGGCAGCAAGCAGTTATCATCAAACTAAATGAACAAATAATGTAGTATTTTACTTGCCAAGAAAAGTAGTTCTTACACAAGTTAGTGTCGTTAAGACCATAGAGTTGAGGCCATGTGCTCTCATTTTTTGCTGTCTGTATTCAAATTCATATGTGTGAATGATAATGATCTTATGTATACCCAGAATCAAACAAGTTCAGGAGATACAGTTGCAGATTACAGCAGAGGCAGTATTGGGTTAGTGGTTCCCAAAACTCACTATGCAACTTAGAATCTTCTCAGCAGTTTTTATAGATATTTATTTCCCCAGCTCTTTCTTAAGCTCATGGACTCAGAATATCTGAAAGAGGACTCTGGAGCCAAGATTAAACCACATAACCAAAAAAAAAAAACTTCTGTAGAAAATTTTCACTCATAGCCAAATTTCTGAAACATTAAGCTAGAGTTGACTTTCTTGTACAGCATGTGTATGCTGTCCTCATTGCATGTAGGCTTCTGTGTAGAAATGCATGCAAATGTAGGGGTGATCATAGGTTAAAGAATTATTATTTCAAAAGTCTAATGGGGAATAATGATGATGATCATCATTATCATCACCATTATTATTCCTTGATCATATTTTGCTCCTTCCTTTTAGCTTTTAGCTTAAACACCTGACTTTTGGAAATATTCTAAAGTATTTCCCCATAACATTGCCCAGTTAAAATAGATTAGAATTGAGTATAACTGTCAAATGGGCTACAATAACTCTTTGTTGTTTCATGTTTTATTCACTATTTTACTATCTCACAGTATTTATAATCCCATTAGTATTGATAAACTGAAAAATATAAGGTGATGATGGCAAAACCATTAATTCTTTTAAAAATACTGAAAGGGTTAGGAAGGGTTCAAAATCATTTAGGAGTTTAGGTGTACAAAATTACTTCTATCTGAAAATATGTAGATATTATTGTAAATTTGTTTCTGCCACTCTAAGTTTACAATTTATTCATTTCATTTTGATCAGAAAATTCATTAAACAGGTATTTATTGATTGATAGTTACTCTTTGCACTTAAAATGTTATACTGTTAATGGTGAAAGTTGTCTTTGTAAGACAAGTATGTTAAATTATCAGAAGAAAAAATATCCGCATAATTTAAAAAAGCCTAATAGCAAAATTCTCACTACAACAGAAAATGATCATAAATGAATGGCATAGTTCAAGCATGGGTAAGTGCTCTGAATTATATGTTAAAATTATCCTCAAACTGCTGCCCTTAAGCTGGTTCATAGTTAATCAAATTCACCTGCAATGAATTCACAAGCTGCTCACCTTTTCAGAAGGTGGACAGTCGGCCTATATAGTCAGGCCAGAACAAAAGGCGAGTAAGAATGAAACAAATTCTATTATTTCTGAGGAGACCCTAGGAACTACGTATCTATGTCCCAACTAAGTTCTGTACACAAAGTTGATGCTGCGAGAAAATCCATCGAGTCCCCCTCTCCATATTTTTTTAAACTTGCCATGGTTCATGCATCTACTTTCCAGTCAGATGCCCCCCTCACACTCGGCAGGAACCTCACATTCTGCACTATTAGGAATGTGGATATGATTCAAAGTGCTTCCTTCCCACTTCATAATTAGGTTTTATTTTCCCCTTAGTCTTCTATGTGTGTGTTATACATTAAACAACCTATAGTACAATTGTGTTATCTTTGGTAGGTTTATAATCATGTACTTTTGCCTTTGTTAAATTTCAGTTTTTTGAAATTCAAGAATATTTTCATTAAGGTAAGTATTATCTGCTATTAATAGAAAACAGTGTAAAATTTGGAGCTACCGAACTATTTTTGTTTTGAGGCAATACTTTGATATTATTTTTCTGTTTATTTAAAAATGATTTATCTGTTCTGGTTACCTATTTTTATCCATTTTAGACACTGTTATAGGAGATTCAGAAATCACAAAATCACTGCTTTAACAAAGCTTATATTCTTGTGGGAGTAAGCAGACAATAAACAAATTGCAAGAGCAGAGAAGAAGGTTAATTTGAAATAGGATGGTTAGAGAAGGCCTCATCTAAAAGGTAACATTCGAGCAAAGGTCTTGTGTCAGGTGGCTGCTTGGTTACTTAGACTCTATACTAATTTTCCTTTCATTTCTGCACACCTTGTTGTCCAACTACAGGCTACCATTTCTAACTACCCTAATATTTCTATGCAACTATTTGTGATGAAATATAAGTGTAAGTAATCCATGAAAATTCCACCATACTTTTTTTTAAAGGAAATATTTTGACCTGTATTTTCTTTTTCTTCACGTCCATCCATGCAGATGTCAACTGTGCCCAACAGGAATGAAGAGACTTAAAATGGAAGAAATATGGATCCATCAACAACCACGTAGACCAAAGTCACTACATGAGCCTAGAACTGAGACACTGTATAGGGACAGATATAAATACCTACTTTATTTAATCTATTTTACTTAGGGTGTCTTTGATACAATACCTTAGCCTTTAGGCAAATAACACAGACTGGTAAGAAGTGAGATTAGAAGACGGACATATCTGGGAGCAGTAGGAATGAGAGGTGCAAATTCTGAAATTCTGAGGCAGCAACACTCCTGGTGCACTTGAGGAATAACAAGGAGAAACAGCAAGGGGGAATAAAAGTGAGAGTTGCAGGACGTCGGGTCAGAAAAGAAACAGGATCCACTTTATTTTTCTAATTTTAATATTTACTCTATATTAGAAATTGCTAAATCTACAATACTTGTTAGCTATTGTGAGGAATTTGACTCCATACATTTTCAGACACTATTAAAGAGATTAGCACAGAGGGACATAAGCCAGCTCACATTGTAAAAGAATTGCTGTGGCCATTCTGTTAAGTTAGACTGTAAGGAGGCAGGAAAGATATGGGGAGACAAATCAGGACCAATTACAATAAGGTGGAATTATTTGTTACTTGAATCAGAGTACTAGCTATGATGGGGTCAAAGTGTGAAAGGTGTGGGAAATGTTTAAAATTTGGATATGTTTTGAAGCAGAGTGAATACGATCCACTAATAGTTTGGATAAGGACTGTGAGAAGAAGAAATAACTCAAAGATGATTTCAAGTATTTTGGCTTGAAGTCCTGTAGAATAAAGTTCATATCATGAGCAAGATGGGGCAAGATTTGGGGTAGAAAGAGATGTTTAGTATACTCAGTTTGGGACATGTGAGGTTTTACGTGTTAGACATTCAAGTTAGTTAGATATCTAACAATTGCATAGTAATTTATATAAGCAAATGTGGAGTATAGGAGAGGTTCAGGTTGGAGACATAAGTTCACATGTCAGTGTTTCATAATATTTATAACCTTAAGACTAGATGAGTCCAAGGAAAGTGGTGAAGACTGAGAAGTAAAGAAGTCTAAGGGTTAAACTTTAGATACTCCAGTAGTAAGGTGTTGAGAAATTAGAAGGAACTAGCAGAAAAAACTAAGAAAGGTTAGTTGGTGAGTACATAAAAAACTAGAAATGTGTGAATCATTGACACCAATAGAAGAATATGATTCGAAGAGGGGGGACTGACTGATTGTGGGAAATGTAAACTTCATGATGTGGATGAAGCAAGAAAGAAATACTGTAGCAAACCCAATAAGCAGGAAATGGAAGATGGTGATCTAGAATACAAGTGGAAAGTCAATGCATATGAATGTTTATGAATTATATCAGGAGGAAAGGCAGAGATGCTGAGATGCATTCGTGGGTGCTTGTGCAAGGCCATCTCAGATTTTTTTTTTTATTCTCATTGGAATAGAAAGCAATAGAAATCCCTGAGTCAGACTGTAGGCAAAATGATTTAGAGTTCTAAAAGAGAAAATGAAGTTAGTAAAGTCCAAGTGAGAAGGGAACAAGAAGTGCTTGAACTATTACTTGGATATTAAATTAAATTGGCAATGACCTTCAAAATCTTTTGATCAACACTCTCAAAAATAATTTTTAAAGCCATGTATTTTCTTACATTTTAAAATTAACATTTAAAGTTTCTCACTATAATATTAAATGTTATAGATTATGTAATTTATAGAGTAAATATTAAAATTAGAAAATAAAACTGTTATATTACCCTTTTATATGAATCCAGTTAAATCTAAATTATATCACAATTTGTTATCCACAATAATCCATTTTAAAAATAAGTGAAAAATGTTTTCTTTAATAATTAGAAATGTCACATTTTCTTTTTAAACCTTGAACATTATTTCCTTTTCATGTTTACTAGCATATATTTCTCTATAAAAATAAATTTTTCAAAAAATAAATTATTTGAATTACATTTTATTCATCTCCTATGACCATAAAGTTCTAATTTTTAATATTTTCTGAATTTATTATTATAGAATTGAATAAATAAATAGAAATATATTTTTGAAATATAACAATTAAGCAAAAGCAAATTTAAACTGAAACTGCATCTCTTAATTAGATATATTTTTTTTCTTTCCAATCACTTCATTTACATTGCAAATAAATATTACTGCTAGAATTAGAAAGGCTTCATTGAAAATTAGAAGTATGAAGAAAAAATATATTAAACTTCTTACAAATGAGGCTTACAAGAGAGAAATATGTAAATACTTTCCTTAGAATACAGGCCACAACATTGTACTTACTATGGGAAAGAAATAACTAGGAGAGAAGTAGCTGATGAGAGAGAACAAGCAGAAGACTTATATCTAAGTAAAAAAATTAGTAGGATTTTCTACTATACAATATTTTTATATAAATGTCACTGGAAATGTTTTTCCTCACATTTGAATAAATGTTCCACAAGCTATGAAACAGTTACTTATGACTAGCATGTATTCAATTTTTTCAAAATTGCAACATTGACCTATTGGAAATTTCACTTCCTCTAAGGCATTAAAAATATGCAGTTGCGACACAGATTTAATCATGGGTTATCCTCCAAGTTCTTTCTCATTACTGAGCTGCGGAAGAGGAAACTTCTTGGCAGACTGAAATTTATCAACATCGCTTTTTAAATTCCTGGATGTCCCAATTCTGAGATAGAAAGTGAAGCCTGATGGCTGTCTGTGAGTCTGCATGAACTCAAGCACCGCTGTCTGCACTTTTTCTCTGGTACCCTGCCCCCCCGCAACTTTCTCTCTCAGGAATTTTCTTCCAGTAACCATGCCAATAAATGGGGGATGGAAGAGACAAAATCACTAAATAAAATATGATCACTCACTTCATTCAGTTCTATAATGAAACTAAACTCAGAACATAATTCAAATGGGCTAAAATGCTCAATTTCTAAAACTGTGAGTTACCTTTAACAGGAATATTTATAAGACAGTTTTTATTAAATGCAGTTCCTTTGTTATATAAGGCTCTCCTAACACCAATTGTTGAACTATAAATTTGTTTGGACTCCCAGAGGTTTTTACAATCTACTATCATTTATGATTTGTGAGAGGTATGCCTTTTGTAAGTGGGAAAAAGAATGTTTGGGAAGGAGAGAGGAAGAGTGGCATAAGCCCTAAAAAATCATATGCATCCAATCAGAAAAATCCTCCAGAAACCCCTGTCCAGAAAGCCACCATAGAGGAGGAGATAGCTGCCAGCCCACCTTGGCAGGGAAGACTGTTAAGAAAGGCTTCCCTGCAGCTCTGATCTTTAGGTTGGAAAGAGAGATCAGCCCCACAGAATCATGCTAAAGACTTGGGATGTTCTCTGTAGCCTCAACCAGAGTTTTATTCCAATGATTCAGAAAGTTGTAATGTTTTCAGGGTAAAAGTGTAAAGGAAAATAAGTGACTGTAAGGGAAGCCTCCCCAGGAGTATTTGAATCTATTTTCCAGTTTTGCCAACTCTCATCTCTAAAGAAAAACCTTCCCAGAAGCCTTCCCCAATTGTTTCCTTCCTGCACAAACTGCTCTATCCTGAGACCTATTACACACCTTCTTTAGTATTGCCCCAGACAAAATTCGCCACACCTGTAGCTCCTGTGTTGTTCCACCAGCTTCCCGCTACTGCCACAGTTAGGATTTGACAGTCCACCTCTTTCTCTTCCCGTTCACTTTTTCTATGAATGATAATCACAAGGTTTTGCCTCACTGAGGAATTCAGCCAGATCGTTACACTCATTTTTTCTTTCTTTTTTCTTTTTTTATTTACCCTGGCCAGACACCTAGCCACCTTTTGAAGTCCTTTATCTCCATTTTGTATTTCTTGAGATGTCTCACGGCCAATGCAGAAGGATAATTTCATTCCTGTTGCTCTAGGAGTAGTAAGCAGCTGCTTCAACGGTGGATAATTAAGAAAAGTTGTATGATCATGTTTCTTTTTACTGCATTTCCACTGGTCCAGTGCTTCAGCTTCCAGTAGACATTGGTGTTGAGACCACCAGCACAACAGCCCATCCAGCTAGCCCAGTTGACCTGCTTTTAGTACTGAAGTCTCTAAAAACGGGCAAATCCCAATAGAACCCTCATGCTGCTTCCATAAAACAAAACTTCCAGGATAAGTGATGCTCATCCGACTCAGTGTGCCAACTTTTGAGCAAAAGGTGAGGCTAAATAAACACATACAAAATAAGGTACAAGCCCAAAGCAAAAATGTACATATAGTTAGCAGAAATTACACAGCTCCTCAGACTTCCATAATCCCGTGAAGAGGTGTGTTTGGGCTGAGAACTGCTGGACCCACTGTGGAGTGTGCTCCAGAAGAGAATCCTTCATCCCCTGCCAACTCTTCTTTTATAACTTGAAAGGCAGCAGGATCCTAGGACCAAGCTTGGGAAGTTCAAGTTATTGACGACAGTTTTATGCTCACTGGAGAGAGAAACATCCTGGCTCAGGGAACAGTCACTGGGCAGTTGCATATCAGAGGCCTTGCTGTTTTCCATGCTGGGCCAGCTCCATGCACTGGAATCACTGAGGGGAAAAACTACTTTGTTTCTCTATAACACCTTAGAATTCAAAGTGTTCACATATTCTAGAATACATTAGGTCCAATCATTAACCCATTTTTTCACGAGTCCCTGACGTTAATTCTCCTTGGAATGCTTTTTCCCCCTGGAAATGATTTTGTTCCTCTGGAAATGTCCTACAAATCTTTCCAAACACATAACAAATATATGTCCTTCACAAATTCTCCAGACCTCCAAATCCCATAAGGAATCTTAGCTATAACTCCTTATATCACATTTCTCAAGCTTCTCTTGTAGCACCTCATACATAACTCTATGTGTGACCTAAATAAGCATTATCTCACACTAGATTATAGGTCTACTGAAGACCAAGAAATTATCTTTCTCATACGTATGTGCCCTCAAACAAAAGAGTCTTTGACGTAAGATAGGTGCTCAGAAATTTAATATGTGATGAGATGTGAGCTAATTGTAAAAGAAAGAGGATTTTTAAATCTACCACCACACTGTTTTCCTCTTCTCTTCTTTGTTCTCTGATATAGACTGAATGTTTTGTGTTCCCCCAAAATGCATATGCTGAAATCCTAATCCCCAATGTGATTGCATTAGGAGGTAGGGGACTGATAGACATGATTAGGTCATAAGGATGGAGCCCTTATAAATGGGATTAGTGCCCTTACAGAGAGGCCCCAGAGAGGTCTCTCATTTCATCTGCCATGTGAGGACATAAGGAGAAGACAGCTGCCTATGAACCAGGAAGCAGACCCTCACCAGACACCAAAGCTGCACATGCCTTGATCATGGACTTCCCAGCCTCCAGAACTGTAAGAAATAAATATTTGTTGTTTAAGTCACCCATTCTATGGCATTTTGTTATAGCAGCCCAAACTGAATAAGACACCCTCTTTCTCCAAAGTTTCTTTCATTTATAGAAGGAAAAGGACAATCGAAAGCTTAGTATATTTATTTTTAATCGATAATTTTTTTAATGTCCTTTGTGATGGCCTATAAAGATGCCAGTGATTCCAGGTTTACCATTACTACTGCCATGTGTCAGAGTTTTGTGGGTTATTGTTTCTTTGAGTGTTTGTGTTTGTTCTGGGGAGTTAAACACACACACACACACACACATATATATATCTCCACACACAAAATATATAGTTACATTTGAGGTCACTGTAGATTCATATACCATTGTAAGAAATAACAGAGAGAGATACAGAGTATCCATTACCCAGTTTTCCCTAATGGTAACATCTTGTAAAACTATAGTACATCATTAACAGGATATTAACATTGATACAATGCACCATACTTGTTCAAATTTCATGAGTTTTTCATGCACTTATTTGTATGTGTATTCAGTTCTATGCATCGATTTAAGTGTATAAGTATAAATCATATCAATACTTGCACTATTCAATATCCAAAAGCTCTTTCTTTCAGCTAAATTTTATAGATCATTATTTCCATCTTACTCATAATTATATTTTCAAACTAATATATGCAATGAGTTTATAATTTTGTAGTAAAAATTTAAATACATAAAATTGTAATATTGTGTGATAGTATTTACAGAAGGAAAGGAAAACATAACTTTCCCAGGATAATCAAGGAGGTGATTATATGAAAATATCCTTAAGATATCCAGAGAGCTACCAGCTTTCCTTAAAACATAGGGCTAGAGTTTAATAGTGAAACACTGAAAAGTTTTAATAGTTCAAGCACCTTACTAATTTATCACATTGCAAAGTATCCTATACTATTCATGGTTATAGGAGGTAAAAGCCACCTAGGGACTAACTATATTCAAATGGTAAGGCAAGAAGAAACAAGGGCATAGACTCAGATTGAATGAGATCATATAAGTATGCATTGTACTGTGTTTAAACTGTAAGCTATATTGAAATGTTCTTTAGTGTCTGCTCTACCCAAAAGGTAAAACAAATTTAGGATTTCTGTATCTGAGAGTAACACAAGAAAATGATTACAGTTAAGAAGGTAGGGCTGTTGGAATGAAAAACATCCGATTGCACTTCCTTCCGTGTCCTGGACCTAAGGGATGGCTCCCACTGTCAAATGAGAGTTGAATTGCTGGATGCCAATAGGAGTAATTTAGGTTGCTGAAATTATTCTACAAATTTAGCTTCGGTTTCTGCCTTTCAATGAATTCTCTTGATTCCCAAAAAAGGGAAAATTACTACAATATCATGGAAAGTCAGTGGTTATTCCATTTTGATGTGCTCTGACTGAAATTGTTGACACACTCCCAATTTATAGAGCACTGATATATAAACCAGCATGGCAAATCATTCATTATCTTGTAGAATAAATTGAGCAGTATGGTATAACAGTTAAGAGCACGAACTCAAGAGACAGACTGCCTGAGTGCAAACTTCAGCTCAACAACTTACTAGCAAGTTACTTAAAGACCCCATGTCTCAAGTTTCACATTTGTAAAAAGTGAAAGTAATAGCACCTAGCTCATCATGTATTGTTGCGTCAATGAACCAATATTTACAAAGGACTAAGAACAGTGTTTGGCACAGAGTAAGCATTGAGTAGACACATAGTGATGATTTAGAGTTGTGAGAAATGAGTGTAAATTATTAATAGTAATAATATGACAATGGCTAGAAAACTAGAATTAAGTATACTGGGAAATCTTTTTCCTGTAGTCAATTTTATCAGGAATTTTTTTTATAATAATCATGTATTTGTTTGGTGAGTAAGAGCTTATAAAATAAATTATTTTACATCTTTCATATTTTTAATAAAGTTATGTAAACCAGTTGAGCTAACTTCCTCTGATATAAAGATACTGTAATTACATAAGCTGTTTTTTTGTCTCTAATTATAGAAAAAAAAGATAACAGTTTTTCCAGATAATTTAGAATCAAACTGATATTATTTTTCTCCCAATTTTTAAAGTATTTCCTAAGAAGCCCTATTCTTCTATTTATATATTGCTGCATGTCTAAAACTGCTAAGGCTTTTTGATATTGGGTCATATCATAGAATGACTTCTATGAAAATGGATTGGACATTACTATTAAAATCACTTTATATGTTGCACACTAGTTGCTGTTTATAATTATATTTAAGTTATCTGTTTAATAAAACACAAACAGTTTATTTCACAGTGTGGGTTTAGTCATTTTTAAGAAATTATTTGAAGCTCTTAAAGATTCTTGAGTTAATGAACCCTTCACTTATTGCTAAATATAGGTATTTGAACTTAGAAGACATCAATTAACAATCACATTCAAGATTTTTGCACCCTGAATAATCAAAGAAAATTTAGTGAATATTTGTCTTCTTTTTTGGCCATCCAGCTTCTGCACACCTATCCTATAATAGAGAAACCCCATCTTCAAGAAAGCTCCCGCCTTGTAGAATATAAAGAGAATTTGAACATTCCGAAGTCTTGCTTCCCCAGACTTCCTAACCGCCACAGTGCCAGCATGTGATGCAGATTCTGTAGCTCAGAAACCATTGCCTGACATGTTAAGACCGAGCCTGGGAGAAGTAAAGGATGGTGCAGTACCCACCGTGGCCAGGACATCACAGTTGCAGCAGTGGTGGTTCCTCCTACAGGCAGTAGGGACAGTGATTGTCACAGAGGCACTCAGCTCCCCAAGTTGTCAGAATGCACAGGACAGGCCCTGGGATTGTGCCTTTTGGTCACAGCAGCATCAAGAGACTTAGATCCCCTAGAAGACCTCCACACCAGATGCCTACATCTTTGGTGCCTGCTATGCAGGGGCAGTGCAGCCTCAGGACTGATGTGAAACCACAAGAAATTGTGAACTAAGATTGAGTTCATATTTATCTGGAAAAGGGAAATTTAGTGTATAAATTAAACAGGTTTATGGAACCTAGTTATATTTGTCTTTGTAGCATATCATCTATCTGTCTATATCTATTATGTATATATACACACACATACATAATACATGTGTAAGTGTTTACGTGAAGATATATATATGTATATCTATGTATATACATATATAAACGTGTGTTTTGTATTCTTTTCCTTTTTCTAAGTCTTCAAAAAGTAAATGTTGAATGATGTGAGATCAATTTCTTGTAATTTCTATTTTTCTTTTTTCTTCTTATTTTTATCATTACATTATTTTTTAATGACAAACCACAATTTTTTACATTTACAGGGTAAATGTGATGTTTTCATATGTGTGTATGAGAGGAATGATTAAATCAAGCTAATTAACATGTCCATCACCTCCCTTACCTATCATTTTTTATGTTGGGACATTTGAAATGTACACTCTTATTTATTTTGAAATACACAATACATTATTATTGACCCTGTTGTACAATATATCTCAAAACCTATTCCTTCTGTCATCTGAAACTTTGTACTTTTGATCAACTTATTTTAATTTCTAAAGTACTGTTAACATAAATGAAAAATAGATTATGATGTCTACATTCCATAATCAGAAAAAATAAATGAGTCATAGGAATCTGTTCCTATTTAAGTAGAAAATACATGAAATTGCTGAAATAATACTAACACAGACAAATTATAAAATAAATTTTAAGAACACTTTGAAAAGATATTTTAAACTGACTTACAGAAAATATTATTCTTTAATAAAATAAACTATTCTTTAGAATATCTTACACTTATTTTAAAATAGTACAAAAACATCCTCAAATATTTTTCTAAAATTTTAGCATTAGAAGGAAGAATGCTAAGAGGCATCTGATACAATCATCTATAATTTATATATTTTTTTCTTGGTGATATAAGAATGCTTGCAACAGAAGTAATAAACTGCATAAATTCTGCCTTAATCTTGTCATTCTCTATTTGCCAAACAATCCCAGCCTCAGGCAGCATGTTAGTCCATTTGCATTGCTATAAAGGGATACCTGGAGCTGAGCAATTTATAAAGAACAGAGGTTTATTTGTCTCATGGTTCTGCAAACTGAACAAGAAGCATTAGTGCCAGCATCTGCTCAGCTTCTGGTGAGGGCTTCAGCCTGCTTCCACTCATGGTGGATGGTGAAGGGGAGTCATTATGTGCAGACATCACATGGGAAGAGAGAAAGAAAGAGGGAGGGGGGAGATGCCAGGCTCATTTTAACATCCAGTTCCTGAGGAAACTAATAGTGCTAGAGCAAGGGAGAACTCCTTTATTACCATGAAGATGGCACCAAGCCATTCATGAGGGATCCACCCCACAACACAAACACTTCCACTAGGCCCCCCCCTCTAGCATTGGGCATCAAACTTCAATATGAGATTTGAAGGTGTCAAACAACCATATCCAAACTATACCAGGGGGCTTCACTGTGACTCTCACTAAAGTGCTACTGCTCACCTGTGTTCATCCAAAATCTCTGCTGGCACAAACTGGAATCAACAGCTACTTGCCCCTTTGAAACTCAGGGTCATTGTAAGTTCTTAAATTCACGTTTAAATCACAAATATGGCCTAATCAATAAAACAATATTATTAAGCTAGAAGAATGTGTAAGGGCCTCCAAAGTACAGCACCAGACTCAAAGCCAAAGCTTTCCCAGAGGCTTGATTTATGGGCTCACACCAAGCTTTTTTATTGATGAGCATAGTGCCACTTCTATTAGATCAGAAGGATGAAAAATAGAAAAGTTTGAATATTTAAGAGTCTGTGATGCCATATTCACCTGATTCTTAGCATTTTCTTCACATTATAATTCTAAAATTCCATGTTTGAAGAGTACATTTAACATGAGATAATTTTTCTTTTTTCTTTTCCAAAATCTACTGAAGTTTCTATCATTTTTCCTATACTTCCTAATCAATTTATTCTCTAGTCTCCTGGATGATGATTTTGTATTTTATCCTTTCTAGTCACATATCTAATACCTTCTCACCCAACCTTACTCTTACATGTGACCTGTTTCTTTCTTCACTGAGAAAATAGGAGCAATCAGAAGAGAACATCCACAGGCTCCTAATAACACAAACCCCACCTCCCAGGCTCTCCTGCCATGAATTCTGCCTTCAATTCAGTTATTTAAGATGTGTTTTCTGCCGCTGTCTACAGCTGTTTGTATACTACATACCATTTCCTACCACTTTTCTAAGCCTATAATTCCAGAAATTCTCTGCACTATCCTTTGCATCCTCAAATTTTCTCAGCCAATGGAATCATTATCTTCAGTAATAATCATCTTGTAACATCTCTGATCTCAAAAAAGAATTCTCTCTTGATACCCACATTTCCTCTCAGAAACTTCTCTGCTTCTCCACCTCCATTCACTGCAAAATTTCTTTAAAAAGTGGATTATAGTTGTCAAATATTTGTCCCATTCTGTAGGTTGTCTCTTCACCTTGTCTATTGTTTCCTTTGCTGTGCAGAGGCTTTTGAGTTTGATGTAACCCTATTTGTCTATTTTTGCTTTTGTTGCCTATGCTTTTGAGGTCATATCAAAAAAAATCATTGCCTGGATCAATGTCATGAAGATTTTCCCTTAGGATTTCTTCTAGTAGTGTTACCTTTTTGGGTCTTACGTTTAAATCTTTAATTCATTTTAAGTTGATTTTTGTATATAGCCAGAGAGAGAAAAGGGTCTGAAAAACAACTATGTGAGGCAATGCATTTGTTAATTAGCTATATTTAACCATTTCATAATGTATATATACTTCAAAACATTAGGTTGTACATGCAATTTTATCTGTCATTTTTAAAAAAAATTAATTTAAAAAAAGTGAATTAGACTCACCATCTGCAAGTTTTCTCCTGCCACTTTTTCTTTAGTTCACTTTAATCAACTTTTGCCCCTACCATTACATTACAACTCATCATGAAAAGATCTTCAAAGACTTCCTTCTTGCAAATCAAATGGTTTGTTCTCAGACCTTATCTTATTATGGGCAATATATATAGCCAAAGTGTTGTACCCCCATAATATTCTGAAATTAAAAAAATAAAAATAAAACCACGAATCCCTAAGTCCTCTCAGAAATCCTTTCTTAATGTGCATTTCAAAATATCATAGACTACTGATTTTACTTTCATATCTTCACTGACCTAAGTGTTCTTTGATTTTTCCTCCTTTATTTCTGTCTACTAAGCAGTGGACTATCGCAGGTCTACTCCTTACTTTGCTATATACACTTTCTCTCCTGTTTATCTTTTCCAATCTCATGGCTTTAATTTATATGCCAACAACTCTTACATTTATATGTAGTTCCTTGGCCTCTCCGTTGAACCCCAAGCTCAAATATTCTCAACATCTCTACTAGATGGTATAAGAGGTATGTTAAAATTTTTAAAAATTGAACTAATCCCCCAATTCTCTGCCTCCTCAGTTAATACCTGATGCTTAGTTTAAATCCAAAGGCAACTGCATTCTCTTGTGTCTATTATCAAAGGAAAACAATAATGCGACTTTTAACTCCCTCCACTGCTACTGTCCTAGACCAAGCTACAGTCATCTCTTGCCTGTTTTATATTAATAGCAACTATCCCTGTCTCCTTCCTTACTTTCCTACAATCTATTCTTAATAAAGAAGCTAGAGTGATCTTTTAAAAACATGTCAGACTATGTCTCTCCTGTGTTCAAACCCCTCCCCTGGTCATTCACCTCATTAAAAGTAAAAGCCAAGTCTTTGGGATGATTCACAAAGCCCTACATATCTGAACCTTCACACCCTGACTGAGTCACCTGCTACTACCCTCCTCCTTTGCTCACTCCAGTCCAGCTACACAGGATTCTTTTCCCTTTTGTGCCTGGATATTTTCTCCCCAGGTAATCAGCACGCTGCCTGTTCCCTCCCCTTCTTCAGGTCTTTCCTCACAAGTTACCATGTCCATGAAACTTAATTTAAAAATCAATTTACAATTAAAAAAAAAATAGCCTCTACACTTCCTACGATCCTTCTTGCTCTGTATTTCTCAATAAAAATTATTATTACTTGAAATAATTATTTACTCCATTGGCAACTCACCTACCTCAACAGAGCATAAGCTCCACGAGGTTAGAAATTTGTCTGTTTTATTCACTGCTGTACACCCAGTACTCAATAAACATTTGTTGGATGAATGAATGAAAAATGGTTTTTAAAATGATGGTGCATTTTATAGTTGAGAGCACTTCAGAATGGAGGAGGAACGAGGGTAAATCTTTCATTTTAAGCATAGACTTCAGAGATTATTTTTGAGCAATTTATGAACATAATTGCAAATATTCACATTACGGTAAAAATGGGTCTGGTTATAAGTAACTGCCTCTGATTTTGGCTCAGTGCTTAATGTCATTCAAAATTATATCCTATGACCCTAGTCACGGCTCCATTCTCTCCTCAGAGCAGCTATTCTTAATTTATACTTGTCCTATTAATTCACTCATGTTCCTTAAATCACCTTACTCTCAGTAGGTGATCATGGCTTTAGCTTCAAAAAGAAAATAGCCATCAAAAGTGAAAACACTCTCAATTTTGCAAAATCTCAACCTCCAAAATGAGCTATGTCTGAATCCATCATTTTTGTCTCTCCTTCCACAGTACCATCTCCTCTTTAATTTTAGCTAATAGAGGATTCAGGAGAAAAACTTTTAGTCCTCTCTGATCACGAGGCTGTAAGTATGAAAGTCCTGATCTCCTGGAAGTCTGAAGCTCTGCCTCAAAGAGGAGCCAGTTTGAAACACTAATGTCAACAAGGAGGTTTGAGAACATAAACAAGAGACAGAGAGTTCTGATTATATTTCTGTTTTCTTTCCTGAGGGAAGTTATACCCAAGAGAAGTACAAAACCTGCCATTGCCACAATTTCAAACAAAATGTCTATCTTTGTACTATCAATATCAGTTCATGCCTATTTATAATATACTTGGGTTGTAATCCAATACTACTTCATTTTGTTCTTCAAATTATTCCAGCTTTGGCTATTGATAACTCTTTTATTCATCTCTTGTGCCCCACTGATATCATTATGGGATTTTGATTTATTTTTTTTGGAGTACTTTCTTACTTTGTGGCACCCCAAGATGCTCCTGGCTTATCTTGTGTATTCCCTGTCCCAGTCCTAGAATCAGCCATTTGTCCAAGGAGTCTTGATTCCTTTTCTGGTAGAATATGGAAAACCAAGATCTGGGTGATCTCAGGACAGAGCAAGAAAATATATGTGTGTATAGTAACTTCTGTACATACTCGTATCTATAAGTGTGTTGACATGTAAGGATCTGCATGTATAGTAAGCTCAACATGAGCTCACACGGATGTTTCCAGCTCTAATCCATAAACACATGCATCACTTCAGCCTCCTCCCTGGGTTATCTGTGACCTCCTTCTTCAGCTGTGAAAAACCAGGCTCCCACCATCCTCCACCCATTTACATGATTGTTTAATTCCAGAATACATGTACAGTGCTTTAAGAATTTCTGATCCATTCCCCAAGGGAAACAACTTTGTAGACTAGAGTATCCTGCTTTTGTACAATTCCTTTTGTCTTTAGTGCCCATTCATTTTCAAGCTTAGTTAGGTCAAGTACCCTTTTCCTCTACTCCATTCAGAGAGGTGGTTTTATACACTTGTAGTATAGTGAGATTCCTTTGTCACATTCTGCATTTCATACTGGGATGCAACCCCCCACACACACACACACATCTTCTAAATGACTGTTCAAAACTCTGTACTGTAAAGTTCTACAGGTTTTGACAAATGCAGTATCATGCAGAATATTTTCACTGCCCTTAAAAGTTCCCTTATTTTACCTATTCAAATCTCTCATCCTCATCTGCTATCCCCACATCCTTTGAATTCCTGGAAATCACTGGTCTGTTTACCTTTTTGTTTTAAATTTTTTACTTTTCCAGAAGGTCATATGATAGTTAATTCATCTCCTTTTAATTTCTATATATTTTTCACATCCTTATGGTCTCCTTTATTGGATATTTACAGTACCTCCTAAGTGATCTCTTTGCTTCAATATTCAGCACTTCACAATCTATCTTGTATATTATCATCAGATTGTTTTTTCTAAAAGTGATTGCATTGTTCCTTTTTGGTTTAAGAAACTTTAACAGATCTCATGGATACGTAATAAAAATTATAATGTTTATGTTCTTCTAATTATCTTGTTCCTACTCTGGGATACTGAATGCAAAAAAAAATTAAATAAAACAGCCCAGTTTTTCCCATCTCCCTGGATCCACACCCTTTGCTTGGTAGATTTGCAGCATCCATCTGTTGTCTGTGGGTTTTCTGCCCCAAACTCTTGACTCTGGAATCAGCCATGTGACTTGCTTTAGCCAATAGGATGGTAGCAAAGATGACAAGCAGAGGTTTGACAAAACATCTCCACATTTCTGATTCTTTGGTACCCACGGAGTACCATGAAAGCTGCTCAGTCTAGCTCCCTAGAGGGAGGTGAGAGAAAAGGGGAAGAGCGCCAAGTCATCCTCGCCCAGCCAACTTCCATTCATAAGGGAGCCCAACTAAAATCAGTTATCCCAGCCCAACACAGTTGAATCAGTCAACCTGATACAGGAAAGTGAACCCCAAAACTGGGGTCTGGCCTGAAGGTCAAGTGAGTTCTTGGCTTTGTGCAGGAAAGAACTTAAGAGCCAGCTGTTTACTAGTCTACTAGTTTATTGAAGTAACAAAAAAGACAGAAAGAAGGTTTGCTCCATAGGAAGAGCAGTGGCTACCTCTCAGAGCAACAGAGAATAGCACTTTGTGAGTTTTGAGGGTCTTATTTTACACCTTCTATTTAATTTTATGCTAAGTGGAGGAATGATTATTCATAAGATTTTTGGGAAAGCGTGAGGAGTTCCAGGAATGGAGGGTCCCTCCCAATTTTAAACCCTATAGGGTAACTTCCAGGAGTTGCCATAGCATTTGCAAACTGTCATGGCCCTGGTGGGAGTTTCTTTTGTATACTAACACATTATAGTCAGGGTATAATGACCAGTGAGGGTAACCTGAGGTCATTTTTCATGGCCATCTTGGTTCTGATTTGGCCAGCTTCTCTACCATCTCCTGTTTTATAAGAGACCTTGGTTTGAGTCTTATGACTCCTTATTGAGCAGGATCTGCCATTACCCTCTCTCAAACTGGCTCATAGACTTGTAGAAACAACAAGAAGCTATTGTGTTAAATCACTAAACTCCGGATGGTTCATTCTTCTGACCTACTGCCTGTTATTTCCTCCCTTGCACTTATGTTATCAATACATTTACACTGCACTACTCCCCCTTCCCTGGTGACTTGGAGCCATGATGAATACATACATGCTCATGACAGGATTTTTACTTATTTCAATGAGCACACAAACAAATCTGGACCTTTTCTACAGAAAAAGTGTCCTGTCAGTTAACCCCTGGATTTTGAGAAATTCAGGATGTCTCAGGTCAGCTGGAAGATTTGGCTATTCTCTCAACTTTGCTTAGCAAATCTGCTCTGCCTTCTCGTAATATTCCCAGAGCCTTACAATCAGTCCCTTTAAGTAAATTGCTTAGGAAAGAATCCTAAGGAAAGTTTATTTATTCTTTCTTTTTAAACAATAAACAAAAACCCGCTTTAGTTAACTCAAAGGAAGGATTGAGAAAATACAGAGCCATCTCATGGAAAGAAAGCAATGCTGTGCCTCATGAAAGGAGGCCTGAAAACAGGAAAGTCATCATATATATTACTTCCCATCCTTCTCCTTGTTGCTGAAGCCAAACAATCTCTTGTATTTAATTTTCCATTTTTTGTGTCCCATTCTCTTTTCTCCTCTTGATTTTGTTTGTTTACCTACCAATCGGCACAGGGCTTTCCCAACTTTCTGCAGGGACTTTCAGTCAGAGCACAGGATTAGCTACTGAGCAGCCACTGAATTTACACACTCTGAACCAGTCAGCCGTGGTGAAGGGTGTTGGAATCATAGAATCATTTGATAAAATATTATAGATAATATTTGTTGGACAATCATATATATAGTCATGTGTCACTTAATAACAGGGATATGTTCTGAGAAATCATTGCACAATTTTGTCATTTTGGAAACATCATAGAGTGCACTTACACAAACCTAGATAGTATAGCTTACTACACACCTAGTCTATAGGTAAAGCTCCTAGGCAACTAAACGGTACAGTGTTACATTACTGAATACAGAAGGCAATTGTAACACAATGGTAAGTATTTGTGTATCCAAACTTATCCAAACATAGAAAAGGTACAATAAAAATAGGGTATTATGATCTAATGGGACCACAATTGTACATAGGGTCTATCACGGACTGAAAAGTCATTATCCAGTTCATGACTATACATTCACATATATATAAATATATGCATATGCACATATATGTTTACACACACATATACATATGTAGTTGATCCTTATTATTCATAGATTCTGTTTGCAAATTTATTTACTCCAGAAAATTTATTTGTAATCCTCAAACATTCATTGTGTTTTAGTGGTTATTTGCAGACATTCACAGAGCTGCAAAAATTTTGAGTCACCCACCATGCACATTCCCACCTGAGGCTGAACAAAGCCACATTCTGCCTTCTTGTTTCAGCTTTCATTCTGTAAACAAGTGTCCTTTTTGTGGTCTATTGGGCTTCGAGATTTTTGCATTTTCCTGCTTTTTCTTGATAATTTCTCAGTTAAAAATGGACCCCACACATAGTGCTAAAGTTTTTCTAGTGTTCCTAAGTGCAAAAAGGCTGTAATATACCTAACCAAGAAAATATGTGTGAAAATAAGCTTTATTCAGACATGAGTTATAATGCTATTGGCCCTGAGTTCAATGTTAATGAATCAACAATATATATTAATTAAATAAAGTGTCTTTAAACAAGAACACACATTAAACAAGATTATGTATTTACTGGCTGACAAAAGCATTGTAACTGGAAGCTAACAGGAACTAAAACCCGTGTTCCTCTAGGAACCACAGTCCAGTATTCACTAATTCAGCGCTGGTGGTGCTAAAAGAAAACCTTCAGGCAAATTAAATTTAACAGAGTTTATTTCAGCAAATAATGACTCATGAAATCAGGCAGCACTAACAACCAGAAGAGGGTTCAGAGAACTCCACTGTGTAAGATGGGCAGTGAGTATTTACAGACAGAACATAGAAGTAAAGTAAAGAAATAACTTGATGGGTTACAACTAGGCGTTTGTCTTATTTGGATATGGTCTGATTCAGCGGTCTGTGATTGGCTGAAGCTCACCTGATCATGATTGGCTGATATCCGGCTGTTACAAAAATCAGACTCCTAAGTGAGGTTTTGTTTCATTCATGTACTAAGGAGCTCAAAGTATGGAGAGAGCATCAGGCCAATGGCTTCTTGTTTATTTAATTCAACAGTAGTAACTTTGTAGAACACAACCACCACCAATAACAAGAATTTTCTGTACATAGAAACACACACAGACATACACTAAACAAATCATCTGTGCTTCTATTTTTTTATATAAAACTAATCAATAATTGCCATTTCTAGACTATTAGCATATGTACACATACATTAGCTTGTCCCAAATGTGGTTTTTCTTTCTTTCCTATATCTACCTTAAAACTAAGTTAGTGTTTTGGATATGTTATCTTTAAGAACAAAGCAGTTGATTAGAATTGGATGATGGATTAAGATGTGTGAAATATGTGATTTTAATCATAGTTCAGGGCTTCAAAGGAAAATGTAATTAGCATAATTAACTTTGGGTTATAATGCAAGTGTCTCACATGTATTAATAGTTTTTTGAGAATACTGAAAAACACAATAGTCCATGTCACAGTAGAATGACAATGATGCTAGGTTGACATTTAATATATGGATGATATTCATGTATTACAGAAATTTTTCCTCCAAAATTGATTCTGTTAATCTGAAACAGAATGCTATTCTTATTACGTATTATTAATAGTAGTAATTATTAACATATTTTGTAAAAGCATATACAAGTTTATGTTCATCAGCAAAACCATATGTAATGTTCCCTTTTTCGTGTTTTTGTGTTTTTTTAAAAAAACAAGATAAATATTGAATAATTCTTTTGTTAATTGCCATTTTCTTCAATTAAATTAGTAAAGACTATCATGTACTTTATCATAAAAAAAATCAGAAGACTCATACCCTCCATCATTTTCCTAACACATTTTCCATGGAAAGAATATTCATTAGTATTTTGATACTGTATGTTTACATTCTTAACTATCACTTAACCAAAGATTTTGAAATCTTTTTTTATATTTTTAGATTTTGCGATGATTTCCCTTCATAAGATCAGACTTATGCTTGCTGGTAAGTAATCTTAGCATAAAAGTTCTGGCTCTGTATTTACTATACTGTTCCCTTTCTCTCAACTTACACTGTTTGCTGCTTTCTTAGTACAGCAATTTATTCCCACTTCAGAAGGACTCTTCCTACCAAACCAAACCTTTGTTAGCAAGTTTACAAATGGAATAGTCCAGAGGGAAGGATTCATTTCTCAGCAAGGGAATTTTAAAATGTCCCTGAATCTCTTTACCTTCTGCTTTATAATGTTTTACAAAGCAAATAAGCATTAGTGAAGCTAATATTTTTAAATAGCACTATGGATGAATATATCTTAAACTTCCAAAGGCATTACATAATTTTAGTGAGATTTCATATCTGTTTATGTGGATACTCAACAGCACAAAATGAAAAAAAAAAGAAATTACTGAAGATATCTGTGCATTCTGAGTGATCCAAGCCTTTGCCACAGAATTGTTAAATATTTTGAATATCAACTCTGCCCTAAGCTACATTCTCTTAGTTTTTACAAGTTATTAATGATAATTTTTTTTTTATCTGTTAGGTTAGTAAGTATAAAATGTCCAATTTCCTTAAGTACTAAGTTTGCCAGTTGATATCTCTGACATTTCACTTTGACACTTCTTATTTTATTTTTATTATGAAGGTACATCCTTAGTTGTTCAAACACATGTTTTGGCTCCTTTCACATTTTGTTTAGAGCAATTTTTGTGAAACCATGGATGAGTCAAAAATTTGTGTTATTTGCAAATATGAGTTCCTTCATGGAAACAATGCAGCACAGGCAGCTCGGAATATCAACGAAGTCTTTGGGAAAGATATGGCTAATGAATGTACAGTACGTCGATGGTTTGAGAAGTTCCATTTTGGTGATTTTAATCTTAAAAATGAGCCACATGGGCAACCTGAGACCAAGGTGGATAATCATGAGCTGAAAGCCAAAGTGGAAGCAAATCCATCTCAACCTACATGTGAATTAGCAGCAAGGTTTGACGTTACTATTCCAACAATATTGGACCACTTGAAACAAATCAGCAAGGTAAAGAAGCTGGATAGATGGCTACTGTATGAATTCAACAAGCCCGTAAGAAGAGAAATCGTCTCGAAGCTTGCCTTTCTTTGCTGTCACGACCTAAAGGCCAACCATTTCTACACCATATTGTTACATGTGATGAAAAATGGATTCTTTTTGACAATCGCAAGCATTCTGCACAATGGTTGGATAAAGATGAAGTGCCAAAACACAGTCCAAAAACAAATATTCATCAAAAAAAGCTACTGATTTCTGGTGGTCCAGCGCTCGTATTATTCACTACAGCTTCAAGAAACCTGGTCAATCAATTACAGTAGATGTCTACTGCAACCAATTGGACGAAATGATGAGGATGCTTGTGATTAAGCAGCTGAGATTGGTCAATAGAGACAGGCCAGTCCTCTTGCAAGACAACACTGCACCACATGTCGCACAAACAATGCTGCACAAACTACAGAAGCTGGACTTGGAAACTGTCTGTCATCCACCGTATTCACCAGACTTTGCACCAACTGACTACCACTTCTTCCAGGTTTTGGACTAGTTCTTGCAAGGAAAAATATTCAATTCTCAACAAGTTGTGGAAAACGCCTTTCGTGATTTCATTGCCACTTGCTCTTCAGGCTTCTTCGCTGCTGGCATAAACAAGCTACCGTTAAGATGGCAAAACTGTGTAGACAGTGTAGGCGCATACGTTGATTAATTGTACTGCTTCTTGTTTGAGATATAAAATAATAAACTACACCTTTGATTCAAAATTGGACATTTCATATTTAATGACCTTTTTTGTTGTTGTTTCTTATTTAGCACTTAGTCCACAACTCAGGCAGGGAAGAGAACAGCTATTTATTGACCACATTGAAAAACCCAGGGTTGTCATGTTATACTAATCCAAGGATTACCACTCATACTGTCTTTTATGATAAATGTACTCCCTGGAACACAAGTATGCAAAATCCCAACAAGTATGTCAAAAATGACAAATTGCCTGTCTTTTAGTACAAATGAGTATATTGAATTGCTCTAAAGATTTTAAAATTATTTCATAAATCCATAATTAATTCTGGACATTTATGACAATTCATTTTTTCATGGTTTTGTCTTAAGATAAATTAAGTTAAATTGAAATTAACAATTGAAAGCACTAAAACATGCACACACACATTATTTCTTCAAGCCACAATTATTCACTTTAAAGCAGCAGGTATTTAAGACAGTGGAATATGATAAATCAGGTTTATTGTTCTATTCCCTGAGTTTTGTGGGATCTTGAGGTGCTGGCATTTGTGAAAGGAAAGGTAAGAGTTATATCTGAAACTTAGCTTGAATTTGTTCTGCACCACAAACACCATCCTCCTTGACAAAGTCGAGTGCACTTCACAGATGGCCTTTTCTTAATCCCTCACCTCCCAGTTGTTTCCAGCTGGCTTTGTTTGTCTTCAAAGCTGTCTTTGACACCTGTTTTAGTTCAGTATAATCTTTATAAAAATATCAGAAATAGTGAAAACAGAAAGCATACAGCATGATTTTTTCCCCAGATTCTATAGACTACAGAGAAGAATTTTTATAACGAACATACATACATACACACACACACACACACACACAAAAGGGGAGTGCACACAGTCTCTGTCCTCAAGAAAGCCATTGTCTATTGTCTAGTTGGAATGTCTGAACACTCAAGCACACTATCACGGTCCGGTGTCCACGGCTGGACTTTGAATTTTTGCCCCAGTTCTTGGGCTCCTGGCTTGGAAGAATCGCAAGCCCGCAAGCCGGGCCCGCACGACGGAGAGAGATGACAGACACTCAGCAAGGATGCGTGAAGGATTTATTGAAAGTAATGAAGTTATAAGATAGGATAGGGAAGAAAGCACAGACGTTTCCTAAGGGGAAACGGGTCTGTCTCCACGAGTGGAGAAGACGCTAATTAACTCTAAACTTCCTCCCTTTATAGGTTAGCAATTTATGTTGATGTAAAGGTTAATAACAAGGTTAGTCATAATCACCTATGACTCTATGTCACAAGGTTTGGGGACTGAATTATACGTGTGATGGGGAAAGTCACCGTTGAGGGTGTTTTTCTATTTTCTCATTGGTGGTCAGTGTTCCATGATTTAATTACCCCATTCTTTAAGACTGAAAGAACTGTTTCTCCTGGGTATTTTCTGTAACCATTTCCTCCTTATTGTTTTTCTATAAATGCTTTCTCCTTTCTGCTTTTCTGATTTCCACTACCTCTCACTTGTTTTTCTGTCCCTAACAACACCATGGTTAAAAAGCCATATTTGACAGAGGAGGTAGAGAAAGAATCGAGAATTAAATCACTCAAAGGGAATATTGTCCACTTCTGCTTTGCTAAGTGTGCATGTCAACTTTGTAGATCCATATGACCAGAGTAAAGACACTTGGCCTATACATCCGAATGAAGGTTTACAAAGTAACTGATAAATAAAGTGATTTAATGACCAATACGTGCAATTTAGATTAAAAATCTATATACACACATATATGTGTATATATATTCACTTCTGTGTACCCAAACAATTTTTACCAGACTATTCCTCACATTCCTATTTCATGGATACCAATTAATTAATTAATTTTAAAAATAAAATAAAACACAAACAAACACATAAAAAACTGAAAAGTTTCCATAGAGGGAAAAAAGGGAAATCTTTATAATCCCTTTTGTTCATTATAATATATTATATAAAGGATTGTAATTATACTCTACTAAGAAGCTATAAAAGAAAACTGACCACTAACTTGAATCATGAGGTAAGAAATAACTGCTCTTAGGGTAAGTAAAACCCCTCATCTTTCTGTGGTTAACTGTGCAGGGATTCACACTGGAGAGCTAGCATTAGATTAGTGTTAGGGCTCAAACTCTGGTTAACCCTTACCATTCTGAACCGAAAAGAATGTGGACAATAAGGTGATATCTTCCATGCTTCAGGGCTGTACCAGTTTTGTTTTTTTTTCCCCCCCACAGGAAGTACCTGGTTTTCCATGAGCATTGTTTCTCCAACCTGAATATGAATCACCTGAGGACCTCCTTATCATGTAGATTCTGATACACCTTTGTTTGGGGAAAGGATTAATATAACTTCACTCCAGCAAACTCCCAGGCCATGCTAGTATATTGAATTTCTCTTTAAAGATTTAAGAATGATTTCATAAATAGACAATTAATTCTGATATTTATGTCAATTCCTTTTTCCATGTTTTTGTCATAAGAGAAAATACATTAAATAGAAATAAACAAAGGAAAGTGCTAAAACATGCATATACATAGCCAGTGACAGTTGTCTATAGGAAAGTTTGAGCATTAAGTCTCTGGGTAGGAGTAACAGGTTTGTAATAAATTTGCTCAATGTTCCTACAGGCAGAACCTCTGTAAGAGAACCAGTGAAGGAGTTTACTATCATTATTCCAAGTGTATCCAAGTCAGGATAAAAATCTTTACTGAAGGGGCAACCAAATCTCAAAAGTGAAGTATAAAATAAAATAAAAAGTTGATTTTTTCTAGTTTTCCAGTTCAAGACAAAAGATGAATTTCACACTTTTAGAAATATCTCTCATGAATGATCTCTCCCTCCTGAATTCTTTCTCTCCCATCCCTAACTCCCTATTTTTTTTTTCCTACTTTTCCTTACTCTGAGGTTCCTATCTACTTAGTTACTCTGGGTCATGCTATTACTATTTTTGCAATTGTTTTGTAAGTTTGAAATGATTTCCCAAAAAAAGTTTTAAAAAATCTCATGCAAAAAGATTGGAAAGAAGAAAATTATTTAAATCACATACAACTTATTTTTGTTGCTTCAAATTATTCATCACCCAGATTTGCATTTCTCATATATATGCATGTGTGTGTGTATATATATATGTGTGTGTGTGTGTATATATATATATGTGTGTATATATATATATATTCTGTCTAGGTTTACTTTTGAGGAGTAAAAACAGTTTTATGTCAAACTGATTGTTCTATTTACTGTCAGCAATAATTCTTGCAGGGAGTAATTGCTTTAGTTAGGATCTTAATCAGTATTGTTCTCATAGAAATATTTTTGCTCTAAATTTCTTCCTGCCTGGGACATGTTGACAGCTATCAGTGCTGATGTCTTTGGAAATAGGTTAATTTCCTAAAGTCATTCTTAGTTCATGTTTACAGGGTACAGTTTTTATAAAATAGTGTTATTTTGCCTATCTTTGGTTTCTCCCATGCTTGTTACTTTAATAATTTATGATGTAAATAGAAAAACATCTCTTTATTTTACTTTTTTCCTTTTTTATTTATTTTACTTTAAATGTAATGATAAGTCAACTAAATCATTTGATGTGTCAAATCATCCATTGACAGTAATTTTAACATAAAATGCCATGTTAAATTTAATGATATTCCCTTTGGTTTGGAATTAAAAATAGATTCTGGCTCAATAATCCAGTTTTTCTGAAATTCTTCCATTTAAGAACATTTAAAGTAATCTTGGTTCTAGTTATTATAAAAGCTTAAGCTAGTGTTGATGCTTTGTTAAGGACAAACTTGAATGTAAATTTTTTTTAAAAAGAAAGTGTAAAAATGAATCACTTTATAGGAAGAAATTTCAAAGGGTTAATAGCTTTATAAACACCTCCAAAATGTTAAAATAACCGTAAGGAGTGTTTTATTTTTTTAATAGTTGGGTTGGGAAATAAAAAAACAGAAGGAATGTTATATTGCAAAAGGGAATTGTTAAATTTGTTTCCAACGACAGTCAGTGAAAGTACTTCTTGAAAATAAGCAAATCAATCTACAGATGTGCACTCTGTGCTATGCTACAAAAACGGAGATAGAAAGTCGAATCAATTGTATGGGGGGATGCTTGCAGTTTTGTTCGTCTATACTGGATTTTTTAAAAATAGGCAGTTAAAAAAGTCAAATTGGCTCTGTTATATAATTTAGTTCCAGTAGCAATTGCATATTTGTTTATTTGCTTGTTTGCTTAAGTGGAATTGATTGATAGCTCTATTCACTCTTTTTTATATAAATGAAAATTATAATGATATTGCTTCTAAGAAGCTCATGAAAACTATTTAATTATTTTACTCACATACTAATAAAATGAGTGATTAGAATTCTTCAGTTTTGCATAGACTTTTAATTCATTGATTCTTTTTCATTTGTAGGAAGGTGATTCCAAGTGGTGAGTGAATTTATGTTATTATTTTAATTAATTATAGATGAAGAATATTAAATAGATTTATGTTGGTCTATAATCATGGGACTAAATTAAATTGGGTTTAAGTAGTCATCATTTATATAGATTTTCCAAAATTATATTATAAATTCTAGTTTAAATCCTGATTTTATGGCAGTAGATTGTATAATGGCCATATTAATAATTTATAATGAACTCCAATTATATGGTAAAAATATATATATATATATTTTGAGACAGAGTCTCACTCTGCATTCCCAGCTAGAGTGCAGTGGCATTATCACAGCTCACTGCAACCTCCAACTGCTGGGCTCAAGCGATCCTCCTGCCTCAGCCTCCCAGGTATCTGGGACTACAGATGCACGCCACCACACCCAGCTAATTTTTCTATTTTTTGTAGAGACGCTCTTGCTCAGGCTAGTCTTGAACTCCTGACCTCAAGTGATCCTCCTGCTTTGGCCTCCTAGAGTGCTTGATAAATATTTTTATATGTTATATCTAATTCTTACAAGAACTATTAAAAAGGTATTTCTTCCTATCCCAATGTGTGCCCGTCTTTTTTTTGAATTCTATGTACCAATTAAACTGAATAAACAGTCCTTCCTACACCTCTAAACCCTCACACTTGTATTCCTTCAGATTCCCAAATTCCCAATCTCCTGATTATCTTTACTCATCCTTTGAAGTCTCAGCTTTCACATACTTTTTGTGGAAACACTCATTTTTCTCAATAAAGTAGGCCACTTGCCCACTAATTATTTGTTTATCTGAATCTTCCTCTAATCCTAGTTCTGTGTATGTATAGGCTTTAAGTAATGTAGTCCAGGATTTAGTATGGCTCAATAAGAAATTTTTGTGTCGATAACAGAATTTCCATTTACACAGAAAAAAGTTCAGAGTAAAAAGATGGGCATGGACAGTCCCATAAACAGTAAGTGGCAGAACTAGAATTCCAAGCAAGATTGCTTTTACCCCAAAGCCTTTGTTTTCTTCAACAGTGCTGATTCCTTTGGCATGGGTGTATGATTAGTTCATAAGCACAGAGGTATTCTCGGGTCTAATTTCTGGAAAGAAGTAATTCAGAAGAATATTAGTATCTGATGTGTTCAAATTCTAATATCCAGGGCGAGGCACATGTTGTTTACTGGTAATAATGGAATGAACTGGAGATTACATGAGTTAATTTGATGTTGGGTGTGAATCACCTAACAGAAAGGTTTGAGATATATATATTATGGTTTTCATTTAAGTAAAGTGAAATAATAAGCAATACAGAATAAATAATGAATGATACAAAGTGTGTTAAACATAATAAAATACACATGCTATACTTTAAAATATGTTTTACTGGCGTCGTACCTTGTAAGTACTGTGTTCACCAGATTGTTGAGATTCCAAGGTGATTTCTGCATTTGACATCTAGAAACAGACATTGAAAAGTATCCCCAGAAATTGCAAAAATTCTTATATTTTGCCATGGTAATTTCATGAACAGACTACAGCAGTAAAATATATATGAAATTATTTTCAAGTTTCAGCTAACATTTCTGTTTTCCTTTCTTTTAGCAGATTTCAACCAATTATAATAGAAAATCTGCATTTACTTTCTCTAAATGGTCAGAAAAGTGTTGGTTTAAAGAAAAATTTATAATCTGCCTCCATATAGCTTCTGTATTAAGATTGCATCTTGACTGATAAACTGTGATTTCCCACATAATATTATAATATAATGAACTAATAAAACCGAAGTCCTTTAGAGCTTTTTTGACTCTCTTTTCTTGGAAACTAGTGAAGATACTAGACTTTCAAGTGTTTTGTGGATTGTTAATTATTAAAGCTCCAAATCTCAATGCCTGTGAGCTCTGTAGCCTCCATAAGGTTGTTTTCAATTACTGTTTTATATTATTATTCTTCTATAAGGTGAATTAAACAAATGCATCCTTCAGTGACTGCATAAAAATCATAAATACTGCAAACCTCTTTGGCTCCGGGGGTATCTTGTTAAATTTAGAGCAGAAGGCAATGTGATATTATATCACTGAAACAGGACACACTTGCCCAGGGCTGCCTTCTTCATATTGGGCTCTTCTTACAGGGATGTGAAAGAAACTTCTGGTCACTTAACAATTCACCAGAAATGCACTATTCAAATACTTATGGCCAAACTAGGATTTAACATTGCTCTCAAATCCCAAGGACTTTGGGGAAGAATCTCTCAGAAATTGTCAGACTCAACACTCCCTGCCCCATACCATTCATACACATAAACCTACCATCCAAGAGATCTCTCATTATACAATCACTTTTAAAAGAATAGGGAACGAGCAGTGGATGCAGATCTTTGAGGTGAGAAGAGCAGTGTAGTTTGAAAAGTTCTTTCAAAGTGAGCTTCTAATTCACCTGGGGGTGGTGTGTGGTTGGTGAGGTGGGATTGTCCAACAATCCCGTAATAAGAATCTTTGTTATTTTTGTTAATACAATACAGTTTAATAACAGTTGGAATGTGTATATAATCTGAAAGCTTCCAATTTTTCTTATCTTCATGAAATTTTACAGATTTTGTAATGATTAGCTGTTCTTGAGAAACACATAAATTGATAAACTATTTTTGAAAGAAAATGTCAAAATATTGAAATTAACTGTTTTCTCTTTTTTATACTTGAGTTCAAATTCTAAAATATAGTGGGTGAAAAGTAAAAAACAAAATTCTCAACTCATTAGAGATTCATACCTTTTATTCTTCAGGGAAAAATTCAGGACAAAATATGATGTAAGGACCTATTCCTTATAGCCCGGAAATAGTTTATCTCTTTTTTCCCCACTAAAATATCTCTAGCAATAGTGACACTGAATTCCCATGGAAAATATCTTCATTTTTTAGATGACAGCCTTTTAGGCATTCAAAAGGCTAATTGAGAGCTCTTTTTTTAAAAAATGTTTCTATTCTTTAATTAATTGTCTCAATAATTCAACTCAATTTTGTGATAATAGTGTAGATATTTTTAGTTAGCCATCTTCTTTCTTTCTTCTGACTATTGACATATATATCTTTATATATGCATATATATAAAGGTATACATATATAAAGATACATTTTTTTCTAAATATGGTTACTTTATTTTTACTTTATACATTGAGTCTTTAAGCCACACACATACTCATACTCTCTTATGTTTCAGAAATTAAATTATAAAAGTATAAACTTCCTGCTCTATTGCATTTGAGATCTTTCTAGATAAACTAAACTATACATTTCACAGTTAATATAAAAGGTGAGTCAGTCAGTACCAAAAATAAATACTACATCTGAGGTGGAAATGATTATATATACCAAATCTGTAATCTTTTTGTGAGAAAACTGGTATAAACAAGAAAACTTTACTGTGTTAGTCCTTTGTAGGCCTGGAGCTATAATCCAGTCTTCTGTCTCTAAATAGAATCTATCATTCATTTAGACAAAACAATTAATTAAACTTTAGCTGAAATGGTGATTTCTCCTTCTAACCAGTTAGATAATTGTGGGTTGGTTTGTTTGTTTGTCTTCCCATATAAAAAAATTTTGTGATGGATCTTCTAATTAGTTTGACTCAAATCAATTTATAATATATACATATATCAAAACATCACATTATATACCATAAGTATATACAGCTTTTATTTCTCAATTATATCTTAATAAAACTGGGGAGAATGTATCTCTCATGTTTTTTTTGTGTGAGAACAATCTAATCTGAGTAACTCTGCTGCATCCTGAAAAATGTTTTAGTATATTGTCATTCATTCAGCAGTTGATACTGAGTAAAATAACATAAAATTCTCTAGTCTTTTCCAGCAAAACACTTCCACTAGCAATTACTTCTGATCTTAAATATTCTGATCTTTGTTCATTTAACAGTGTCTTTCTCCTAAGCACCTTGGTATGTGAGATGAATGCAAATTGCAGCAGGGCTAACAATCACTCTCTATTCTGGCTTGCACTCTGGAGATGATCTGATAGGCACTGCTATTAGGCTATGGCACATCTGAATGATGCGACCTGCCAATCTTTCCAGCAGAGCTGGCTGGAGGGTATGATGTGCTGATCTCAAAGAAGCAAAAGACTTTGTTTTGATCACTGAAAGGAGGAGATCTGCAACTGCCTTTATTGTATCCTACCCCTGCACCTGGTAAATCCAGATATTACAGAAAACCGTTGTTCAGCAAAGCGGAGTAAGAAAACGTGATTTTGTCTCCTCATATTTCTCCTCAGAGACTCAATAAGGTTGAAGGCTGTGATTCAGAAGAATTTGTTAATTTGCCAAACGCAATTCTAAAGCAGTACTATTTTCTTTTCAGAACGCTGAACTTCATTGAATATCGAGGACTCCCTTTTATTTTCAACAACTGTGCTTTCTTGAGGGCACCATATTAATGCAATCAGGAGTTAGTTTCACAGCTCTCATTTTTTACCACATGCCAGTAAAAGCACTGTATTGGCAATAGCACTAAAGTGAGCATCTGGAGAATTGGATTTTTATAATAACTCTTTCATTGCAGAGTTTACTGCTAGGTGACCTTGAACAAGTCATTTCTGCTCTCTGGGCCTCCCTTTTCTCATTTATAAACGTGCATGGGCAGGGAAACTGCATGGGTGGTTTTTAACTTTAGCTGGGTGGAATTACTTGGGGATCTTGTTTACTGTACAGGTTCCAAAGCAAACCCGTGGGGCTTCTAATTCAGTACCTCTGAAGTGGGATAAGAGAACGTATGTGTTGAATGTGCTTCCAAAGTGATTCTGACGCAGTGAAGTCTAAACACAGGCATTTAAGAACCCCTAGGGTGAGAGTCACTGTGATCCTTTTAAGCCCTAAGATGAAATGCTTTCCTAAGGTAGATCTTGGCTGGATGTTAGCTTACTATGCTTTTGAAAGCTTGCTGATGCCCAGGAACCACTCCCAGACATTACATTGTAACTGGTCTGAGGGAGAGCCGGAGCAAAGGTACATATATTCACTCCTCCAACTGATTCTAATGCACAGCCAAAGAGAAGACCCACTGCTTCATCAGGCTTTCTTGGATTTTCGCTTCTAATTATTGAGGGCCTAATACCTGCCCTGTGTCTGCCACATTGTATTCACTTTCTAGCCAATTACCTTCATTTCACACAGGAGAAAACCAGGGCTTACCAAGGTCAAATAACTGGCCAAACATCAAACAGTTAATGTGAGGAAGAAAGACTTGTAGCTATTAACTGTGTGACTCCTGTGTTCCCTTCCAGCACACCACGCAAACTTTCATTGGTTTATTGGATGGCTACAATGCACTGACATCAGAAATAGGCAAGCTAATCAAATTTGGCAAGATTCCCAGTTTTACTAATTCCTAAAATGATCAAAAGATTTTCCTCATGGGAACTAAAGCTACTACACTCTATCAGAGGATTCAATATTAATAACTGTTTTGGGTCAAAGTCAACTGCCATAATTATGGCAATAAATCTTAGCACATTTATATACAGTCCCCTTCCCATCACCCATAGTGAAATTTCGTACTGGTACAACTCAAAGAATCAATCCTTAAGTCCCAAACCAATTAAGAAATTGCCAGAATTTTTTGGAATAAATCATACTGATTCTGTTTTAGGAAGCATCCTTGTCAGACATTTTAATTAACTCCAACCATAGGTCAAGAAGTCACTTGTAGAAAAGCCAACAATTAGGTTCTCAAAAATGCTAATTTTCCTTTTCTGAAATAAACATTTCTAGTGCAAAGATTTATAATGTGACCAGGTGGTAAGGTTAAAATGTCTCTGAACTATTTCTTCAGATTACTTGTTCAGGTATTCAGTTTATCTGTTCAATTTTCTGATTAGTGTCAGATTATAGGTTTTAAATATTGTACGTCTAAAATACAGAGGAGGAATATCACTGGTGACAGGATTCTAGGTCCCTAGTGGAGTCCACCTGTCAGCAAGACATTGACATTATTCATAAATCCATGACTGAATTTAAGGATATGTTTACTGCTTTTAGGGTTTTTTAAAACTTGTGTATTTGTAAATAATTTTTTCAATCTTTATTTGCTGACTCCCTGCTCATATTTGATTTGTTACAGTGTGCTAAATTCCTAACCATAAACTACTGTTGGCTTTTCCTTCACACCAGGCTCTGTTAATCCACCAGTAGCGTTTTCAGTATCTGACCTCAGCCTGCTGTCAGTTACTCAAACTCCATACAGGTGCTAGAAGAACTAACTGAAATTCCTTATTCATTGATATTTATAGGAACCACGAAGATGGCAAATATCTGAGTGAACCAGAGCAGATGGGTTCTCACTTTAATGAATTGGTCCACCATCAATGACTCCTGCAAAAGTAGGCCCCTTCAAGCCATCTCCAAAAGAGGCTTGCACAAGCCTTGGCAGTCATAAGATTGGCTTTGCCCATATTGATTCTACTTATGATTCCTTGATTCCGATTTTAATGAAATTTTTATCCCTATGTCAGTGTGTTTTCATCATCCATAGCCCCATCATCTTTATTGCATTTTGGCTGACTGCCTCCTTGCTTCACAGAGGCGATTTGCTGCTACTCAGAGAATTAACGCAGATTGCTGACTGTCAGCCTAAAGTCAGCATTATACTCAAGGAATTATACTCAAGGAATTTGAGTTTTATCTGCAGCATAAGTTCTGAAAAATGGTCTTGTTTATTGACTGGTCAGAATACAAATAGAGTAAAATAAACATGGGGCTATTCCCATTTTTAATCTGTCAGAGTGCATTGTCCTTGAAAACACAGATAATGTTGTTTAACAATGTCTTTAAGGCTAATTAGCATTTTTCATCTGTTTTGATAATCCAATGGGACATAGAAAAGGAAAAGTTATATAAAAAAGCATTTTTGTTCAGAGTAGCTGCATCCTACAGATAAATATTTTAAAATGTCTATTATCAAACCTAAAGAAAAAACAGAAGTGGTTAAGATATTTTTCTTCATTATCAGTAATCTACATATTATATTATGTAGACTAATAAAGGCCAAGTTAAGACCTACCTCTAGTTGATTAGTTTTGAGAATACATGATTTAGCCTTAAAGACTATTTCATCAGAATGACACACATTCTGAATGAAAAACAAAACAAAACACATAATTGGCTTCACTCTTGTAACTATGATTATAGGACTATTGATCTAGTTGATACATTTGGTTCAGCTCTTTAATTTGGTAAAACAGTGATTCTTCGGGCTTCTGTAATAATGCAGCAAATTTAGAAAAGCATAAAATAAAGCTTAAAAAATCTTTTTATCTAGTCATCTTCCTACTCTAGGAAGAAAATCTTAGCAACAATTGTCAGTTAGTACCCACTTTTCCATATCTGAAAGATTCTTTAAGTTGGGACTTGAAAAAACACAAAGAATTATTGAAAATATTTGGAATCACACTGTGCATCATATAATAATAAATATAACTATATGTAAACTATATATGCTGTCAATCAATTAACTGATAAAGTTATATACTAGCTAAAAAAATATCGAAGTGATTCTAATATTGACTAGATATAAAACCCTTCCACAGAACTTTTTACTTTCTAAATATCTTATAAGGAAGTGTGAAATTCTTAGAGGAGCTAAGAAACTTGCCTATCTTTTTTGGTCCAGTCTGGACTCACTTCCATTTTGCTCACTTATGCTGGTGAATTTTGTGAATTTAAAAGAATATGACCTTTTACAAATGCTCAAAGTTTATTCTGTTAAGAAAGTATGCATCAGTATTCTCAAATTCTAATACCCCTATTTTCCATTAATAGTGAAATAGTAGTTATGTACAGGTTGAGTTTCCCTTATTTGAAATGCTTGGGACCAGAAGCATTTGGGATCTTGTATGTTTTTGGATTTTAGAATATTTGCATATGCATAATGAGATACCTTGGGGATAGGACTAAAATCTAAACACAAATTTATTATGTTTCACATATTCCTTATACACAAAGCCTGAAGGTAATTTATACAATATTTTTAATAACTTTGTGCGTGAAACAAAGTTTTGACCACCTTTTGACTGTGACCCATCACACAAGGTCAGATGTGGAATTTTCTAATTGTGCCGTTAACTCAGAGCTAAAAATTTTCAGAATTTGGAGCATTTTAGATTTTGGAATAGCATTTTAGATTTTGCTCAACATGTACCATATTATTTACCCTTTATGATCTCTGCTTTACTATGTTGAATTCTGTGACTTCTTCACAGGAAATGACAATGTATTTTTTTTCATCTGTTTAATGGGAATACCAGACAGTTTAAGAATATGACAGTTGAAATAAAATAATTGTCAATATTAATGTCAAATGTTATATATATTGTAAATGGTACATTTAAATGTGTTTTATAATACAAATGGCATATGGATAATGGATATATATTGAGAGATACACTTAAATTTTAATTTTTTATATGCTAGATTTGACAATGTACAGCAAAATTTACAATTATAATGGATTAAATTGTAATAATAGGTAAATACACAAAAATTAATTAAAATTAATTCTGTATGAATAAGATTAATTTCACGATTGGTTTTTATTAGCATTTCCTAATATATAATGTATAATGTTGATTCATACATCTTTATTCTTTAAAAAATAAAGTTGTGGTAGAGAAAAATACTGTTATACCTGATATATGTTATTATGTGCTTAATATTAACTTTAAAAAAAAGAAGTGTGTGCGTGTGAGAGAGAGAGAGAGAGAGAGAGAGATGAAGCAGCATAACACACTGTTAGAGCACCCTAAACTGAAAGTCAATAGACTTAGTTTATTATCCCACTCTGTCCCCACCTGGCTGCTTCATCTTGGGCAGACCAATCACTTTTATATACTTTGTTTTGCTTTTCTGTTAAATCATCTCTAATATTATAGTTTTCTATGTTGGCACTTTATTATTTAAGTGTATCTGCACAATCTAAAGTTATTAGGGTATTACTGGGAATGTTTAAACATTTGCTTATTAAGGCCTAAAAATGTTACATTTTTTCTTTTACAAAATAAACTCTATCTGAAATGATATAAGGTAAGTTTTATTGTTCTTTTTATTTTTCTCTCGGTGTCTGTCCACAAGATCAGCTAGATTACCTTTTACATTTGGCCAATTCAGTCCAGAGGTTTTTAGTTTCACCAAAATATTGACTCAAACAAAACCTCTGCAGAGGTGTCGGCAACGAGTTTAAGATTGGAACTTTGGAACAAAGTCTATAAAACATTCACCCATGAATAACACACCAAGAGCAGGACCTCACTGCACAGCAAACAGTGAAGGAGGGCCAGAAACGAAGAGCGTAAGATAAGCCTGTGAGCTGAACATCAACAACCAAAATTGGGGTGGACGTTTTGGATTTGAGGAGACAGCATGGCCACAAATACATTCTCAACTCACAAAGAGGCATAAGCAAAATTCAGAGAGATAATACACCTTAGCCAAAAGTCAAACTTTGAGTACTGAGTTAGATCCCAGAGAGGATTCTGTCTTACATCATCCTTGGAGCAACTTCTACTCAGAGCCCGGCTTCAGGGAAATTCTTTCAGCCTCCATTTTCATAGAAGTTTGTCTGACACAATATTCCTATTTTCAAATTTCCAGAACCATCAGCAACAATTATTTTTGTGTTAAATGAAAAAACAGCATCACAAAGTTTGAACAACTCACCCATAGTCCACAGGAAGCGTAATGTTATCATTAATACTTTTGTGTTTCTCAGCAATACAGTAAGTCCTCACTTAACATCATCCATAAGTCCTTGGAAACTGCAACCTTAAGCAAAATGACTTATAGCAAAACCAATTTTACCACAGGCTAACTGATACAAACAAGAGTTAAGTTCCTACAGTATAGTTCTCATCTCAAAAACATTACCAAACGTCTAAATAAAGAACCAAACACTTCTAATATTAAACATTGAAACAAATGTGAGCTATACATACATTTAATAAAGATTCATAAAAACAAATAAGATAATTATTTACCCAATTTTTGGTGAATCAGTGAGTGATGGTGGTCATAGTGGTGGTGGGTTAAATCAGGGAATAAATGTTTGCAAAGCAAAATGTAAGGAACACCTCCTGCTACCCTGCAGTTCAAAAACAATCACACATTTGGCAGGCTTGCTGAGTGCTTTTACACCACATCTTTTATTGTCGTGCATTTGTATGTTTATCGTAGACTTGACAAATTTAAATAATTTGTAGTTATTCATTCATCTGTTTTCTAACCCGCTTTTTCCAGTTCAGGAATGTGAGTGGTTGGAGCTTGTCCCAGCAACTCAGGGCACCAGGTGGGAACCAGGCCTGGATGGGAGGCTGTTCCATCACAGGGTGCACTCACACCCACACCCACAATCACTCAGACTGCGGCCATGTGGACACGCCAATGAATCTAATGAGCTCTTCTTCAGGATGTAAGAGGAAACCAGAGCACCCACAGAAAACCCATGCAGACGTGGGGAGAATGTGTAGACTCCATAGACAGTGGCCCCAAGGCAGAGGTTAATTTTTTTGCTCATAAATGTTGTAACAAAATGGCACTGAAGGAAAGGACGTTATTTGAGGACCTGCTGTACAGCTATGACAAAAATAAACTACAAGCTAAAGTACTAAAAACAATAACAATGATAATAGTAGCAAGTAACATAAATTGATTGCTTATATAATGAAATGCTAAAAGTAACAGTGATGATAATAGTGATGAGCATGCATTGAGTGCTTTACCCAGCATCAAGCAATGGGTTAAGGGCTTGCCACACAAGCAAAGGCAAACGACACACATACCAGATCATTGGGAGCAACATTCATCTCCAGAACCTCATGGAGACCAAGTTAAGCAGCAGAGTGGGATGGTCACCATACGCACTGGATTGGAGCTGCTTCCTGTATAGACAGACATGCAGGAGGCTAGCTTGTGATCAAAGCTGTAGGGGTTCAGCCTCAATCAAGCTAACCCTTACTTTCAGTATTCAAAATTCATTTTGTCATTAAATCATGCAACATCCTAATGACATAGGTACTATAATTATAATTTCACATATACAGAAGCAGATTCTTGAGGACTTGAAATAGTTTTATAAAATATTAGAGACACTCAAATGGAAATTTGAATCTTGAACCCAGTTGTCTGACACTGCAGTCCATACTTTAAACTTCTTAGGTCAATTATAATTTTGGTAAAGAATACATTTCTATCTTGACAAGTATTCAGGAAACACAAGTGCTTGAAATATTTATAACCATTTTCATTTGGCTGGGGATTTTGTTTGTATAAACGTAGCTCGATCTTACTCTCTCCCACTTTTTCTTTTACATTAGAGCTACATAATAATAGCTATAACTACAAATATACAGATACGTAGATACAGCACATACATATGCATACGACATCAAATATATTTTTCTCTGGGGGAGATGCATAAACATTAGTTTGGTGACGTGCCTCTCCTACTTTTAATAACCATTTGTAGAGTAAGAATAGCTCTAGGTACAAGAGATTGTAAAATAATTTTCTGCTAGTCTCTTACTACATCCATCGGTTGGCATTCTCTTGGATCTTCACTGTTATGCCGAGACATTTCTTCTCAATGCATGCAAAGTGCTCCATTGCTTCTAAGACAAACATTTTCTCTTAGGTGAGTTTCTTATCAAAAATATTCTCTCTCTCGCTCTTTCTTTCCGCCTTCTATCCTATAATAAAACTCTGAAGGGTGTCAATGGTAGGGAGAATGTCAGAGAGGGGAGAAGGGTCAAAATGCATTGGGAAGTAACACCTACTTTCTACCTGAAAAGTCTTGAGTGAAAAAAACTCTTCCGCCTGATGCCTAGAAATGGTTCCCTATTAAAACAAAACAAAACAAAAAACTCCTTCTCTGTTGATTAATTAATGATTTTGGTACTATCTCTTATTGCTGCACCCACCCAAGGCTATGGCATGGAGCTGTGATTTTTATATACCCAGAGTAAATATTTCAATCTTTTTGAATTAGGTTTGCATTGTTTTGTCATGCTTTCAGAAAGTGATTTTTTTTCATCAACTCCAGTTTGTACTTTCCATAAATGTCATCTTAGTTAACATAAAAAAAAAACTCAATATTTTCAACTTTTTAAAAAAGAGGCTACTACTAGATTACATAGTCATGCCAAGGCCATTGCCATGACCAGAATAGAAAGAGAAAATCTGTTACTTATTTTCTTTCTGCATGTTGGGTTTTACACTCTTTTCCAGTGTGTAGTTAGCAAAGATCAACTACAACGATCCAAAAAGATAGGTGACAGTTCTAGTTCTCCCCATTCGTCTGCGTGTGAGATGGAAAAATACAGATGGCCACTTCTACCCATTTGTATTATGTTTCTGATAGTAGGGCACCTGCACAGAGGATCCAGATCACACAATCTTTCATGGGAGAGCACAATATTCTTCCATGTTCTTCTCCTTCACTGTTGGAAATGTCTAGGGACATTGACACATCACTATGAGTTCATTTTGTCACAAACACCCTGCCTCCCCTCAATGCACTCTTTCCAGGCCACACCTATCTCTTAGGCTGAGAACACACAACATCTGCTCCACTAACTAGCTCACTTAGCCTGTTACACATAGATTGCACAGGTAACCTGAGTAAGTTCTTCCACTTTATAGATGAGGAAACTACATGGCAACTACACAGAGCAATCTGAAGCCAGGTGAGTACAGGACCAGAGCCCAGCTCATTGCACTTTCAATATACCATATTAAATATCAATCTATCTCCTTTGAGTTGATTTCTTAGAAAGCTGTATTTTAAACTTAAAAGTATTCACTATCACTAGGAGGTAGTCAATTATATAGACTCTTTTTGTTCCATGTGTTTGGATTTATTTTAAATGACTTGCATTGTCTTTTCATGCTGATACCATTTTCTTCAAGAATGACTCAGAGTATTGCATTTGCTCCTATTAATGCTAAATCTCTGGAAAATATATAATCATTCAGCTGAAATCTGATTTTTGATAATGTCCTTCCCACTTTGTCTGTCACTATAACTTAGCTGGGTAATTCCAAACCATTCCTTATGTGTTGGTTCAGATTTTCCTTCCTTCTTATCATTCTTGTCACAGGAACAAGATTTGTTTGCATAAATCTCTTCTCTGTTTTACCTGATTGCAACTATTGTTCCATTTCTGAATCCTGTCAGTTTTCAATGTGTCCTTTTCTGACAACAGTGGGATTATATATCATCCAGAATGATAATATTAAATTTCTTCAAGTTTTTCTATTAATATTTTGTTCAATGAGACTACCCAATATTTCCTACTTAAAAAAAACCACTATATGAGTGACACAGCTGATTTATTATATAAAATATTTTGAAGTATTTTAATACTATGTCGTCAATGTTTTCAATTGCCGTAGTTTATGACTATACAATGCACAGTTAAGTAATTTGATATTTCAAATTTGCAGACTTCCTTTCTAAATAACTTCTATCTATATAGTGGTTATAGTTTTCATAAAACATTCACATGCATTATATTATTTGTTCATCACAACATCCTAAGAGATAGGCAGACAGAGCAGATGGTGCTGTAATCATTCTTTATAGATATGAAAACTCTGACTCAGGGAGGTTATGAGTGACAAAGTCACCCAGTTAGCAAACAAAAACCCAAAAGTAGGTCATATGATTTTTTTCAATATAGTAGTAAAATGATTTTTCTAATTATCATATTCCCTCCATATCAGGCCCAGGGACAGCATAGGAAAGTGAGTTTATATTAATAAGTTATCAGAAATGCAGGAATTACTGGTGGGTGAGAGTTTGGGCAATTAAACAGAATTGCTAGCTATAAGTAAATATGAAAGAATATTTACAATTTTGACAGTAAATAAATAATAGCATGCCTCAAATTTAATTTGCGAGAATCAGCCATTATCATCCTATCTGTATTCATGTATTTTTCAACACATAGTGTTTCCTTGCCCACCAGGTGCACAGGTTGTAATAACATGTCGGTCAACAAAACACAAGACCCTACTACCAGGGAGCTTACATTCTAGAAGATGGATCACAAAAATAAAGTACATAATAGTTTAGCAAATGCTAAGTGGGAAAGGAGGAGGAAAGAAGCAGAGAAAGGAGGCAAAGATGGAGTTTAGGGTGGCTGGGCAAAGTCTTTCTGAAAGGTGGCATGAGAAAAAGAATTAACGAAAGGAAGAAGCAAGCCATGTGATGTCTGATGAATGAGCTTCCAAGGTCCATGGTTCTAACTTGAATATTTTCTACCTGTAGGGAACACTGCCACAGTGCTATCCCCTGCTAAACCTGTCAAAATAGAGTAAGAAGAGGTAGGGATTACTTTTTGTGAAAATGCCTATCAGAGTTGGAGTTCATTAACTAGAGTTTATATTCTCTTGTTTTGTCATCATTTGCATTAAATGAGCATTTTGTGTATAAAAGTTGAGTTAGAGTTATATGTACCACTCTTAAACCTTTAATTTTTGCCAGCTAGAAGAAATTTTTTTCCCAGCTAATCCTCACTAACCCACCTGGAGAACATGTTACTTTATACATGATGCAAACATGGCTCAGAGAAGTTAGGTGACTTGTCCCTGGTCACCGACTGTGATGCCAGACTTCTTGGATTACCGGACACTGGTCTGGTGTTTAAAATGCTAATATTTGCACTTAGTTCAAGAATAAATAAAATTTTACTATTTGAAGGAATTTTTGAGTCATTTTCTTCAACTGCCTGTTGGTGTGGGGTAGATTCAGAAATTGAACACTTCCAGTTTTAAGATAATCGCCACTTCTAAAGATCTGGTTTTATTGGTGGGCAATTTATGCATTTGCTAATGCCCACAATGCTTGTAAGAATTTTATTTATGTTTTACATTAATAATTTATGATATGTGGAAAAATATTAACAAACATATAATAAAGAAATTATAATTACTAAAAATTAGTATCACTTCATCAGCTAAAGATAACCTCTGTAAAAAACTAGTAAGGAACCTATGTTTCCTCCAATAAATTTTTTATGAAAATATATAAGTATAACATGAATACATTTATAGCTGGGCACAGTGGCACACACCTACAGTCCCAGCTACTCAAGAGGCTGGGGCAGGAAGATCCCTTGAGCCCAGGAGTTTGAGGCTGCAGTGAGTGAGCTATGATAGTGCCACTGTACTCCAGCCATGGTGAAAGAGCAAGACCCCATCTCTAAAAAATAAATAAATACAATTTTACAAAAATGAGCTCACTTTATATACTCCACAATATATTGAGGCTGTGTCTTTAATCAATAAATACATATTTTATTATTATTGTTATTTGTTACATTAGTTATATTGTATTAATCTTGTAGTATTTAAATAACCAATTTCATATTGCTAGACATACAAGTTGTCTACAATTTTTGTTTTACAGAGAATATCACTGTCCATTTTCATATACAACAGTCTTCACTTATCAAATTATTTCTTTCAATTACATTTTTCCCTAGATATCATTGTAATCCATTCTTTCCTTCTTGCTACTTTCCATAACACATGAGAAAGACCAACTGCCTCCCACCCAATCTTAGCAACATGTTACATTTTTTACCTAGGTGGGGAACACATGTTTTACTATTAGTAATGATAGTAGTCTTTCATCTATAAAGACACATTGATATGTATAACATATTTTTGAATATTTTTAAAGTCAAACTTCAAATTTCTAACAAATATAGTAAAATGAGTAAAGTAAATGAGGATTATGTTCTTAAAACGTAACAAATATTCACCAGTTCTGCTTCTTTCTTCTCTTTCTTTTTGTCTATAATGCCTTTTTTCCCTTACTCTAAATGTCCCAGAAACCCTACTTGTGTTGATATTGACTTTACTCCTCCTCCTACGTCACCATCAGCATTTATTCATTTCATCATCTCAGTAAGCCTCAGTCTCCTCCAATGGGATTCACACCGAAGTTCATGTGTGTGTTTCATTTCTCCCTTTCCAGACAAGGCCCAGGAAATGAGACGACAAACACAAGATTCCTCTTAATGGCTAAGGGAACGAAAAGACAAAGAAAGTTACATCTTAAAATGTTTAGTTCTCTTCTATACAACATTTAAAATAGCTTCATAATGGCAGTATACCATAGAACTGGAAAATGTGAGATGTTTTAGGGAAACAGAGAAATCCGATGTAGAGGTTTGGGGTGAATTCGTAGTGAGAAGTAAAATTGTATAGAAATTACAGACTGCCTTAAATACACTGAAATAAAACCTAACAACTAAGAAGGGTAACTTTGTAGCTGGAGAAACACCTGTCTTTAGATATAGAGCTGGAAAGTGCTGTAGATCTAAAACCATGCATTTCACAAACATTCCTTACTGCTAAAACAAACCAAAGTAAACCAAAACAAAACAAAATTTGAAAGCAATACAAAAGTACACATGGAGAAAGACGCTGAGAAATGTCATATTTACTTTGGTCTCCTTTCTTACCTTAACTGAACTTTTCTAAAAAATATCCACATGTAATCTGTTAGAAAAAATGATTAAGCAGGTAAGGATCTTCATTCAAGTTGGAGAATTCTTGAATCAATTCCTATTTGAGTTTCCCTTAAAATTATAACACACTGTACTAAATTCTGTAGAGAGTTAAAAACTGCAAAAATGTACCCTTCTACTTATAATAGATTTGGGAAGCTAAGACATAAGTCAAAACAGGTTACAAATAATAATACAAACCTATTTGAAATTTGGCAGTCCTGCAACTATATCTATCTTGAATTCAGCTAAATATTTGGATGTAAATATCTATAGAGATCTTTTAAGGGAAAGCAAATAATGTGTTCTAAATGATATGGACTAAATCTCAAGACCTATATACACGGCATGTAATTTTGAGCCTACTTATACATATTTTAGGCATACGTTTAATAAGTATGGTTATCTGATTTGTAAATTCATAGCAAATTAGTGGTGGCAAGAAAGATTACTATTAAGGAGGCAAAATACTATTAAAATCCTATAATGGAAACAATGCATAAAATTACAAGGCACACAAACATTTCTCAGTGAGCACTGTAGTTTTAGGTAACCTAATAGCAACAAAAATATAACACTATTACAGCAACCCTGTAATATAACACTAGACAAAGTTTTATCAATAGTGATTATACCAAGCAACCAAGGAAACAATTAAATTATAATTTTTTTATTTCAAAAGTCACAGAAATATACTATCTATTTTAGTAATATATCTATCCACAATGGCTAAAATAAGAAAAAGCTTAAGGCCAAAAAGAGTAAATTTCCAGTTACCCAGAAAGCTTAGGTTACAGAATAAATTATTTCCCAAAGGTTTTGAAAAGCAGAGCTTTCATTCAATGGAAAAGAGTCTGAATAACAACAAAATAATAATATGCCACAAGGTAAAACATGATTATGCCTTTGAATGAAATATACAGGCAATTTTACTAAGAGCTCAAAAAAAATCAATGTGATGGGAATTTGACATTTATGAGAGTTTTCAACTAGGTACTGAAGGATAGAGAAGATTTGGATAGGCAAATAAAAAACAGAAAACTTGATGGGAGGTTGGGATTGCAGAAGCCTTATCAAAAATTTTAATAACTGCATTGTATACTGAAGAAGCAGGGAATGACAGAAAAAGCAGACACTAAGCGTGTTCATATACAGGAATGGTGAAATATAAGAACACTTATATTCGTTCCTGAAGAGTTTTTGAAATGTAAGGTTGATGCCCTTTGTATTTCAACACTTAGGAAATAAGTCTTTAAATGCTCTGCTTTATAGGGAAATGATACAGTAATAACAGTACTAGAAAAGCTGAATGTGGTACTATTTAGGATGAAGAGAAATTTAATTGGTATAATATGTAAAGGAAAAAATCACACAGAAAAAGACCATTAAGAAAGATATTAAGAGCAAACTAGACATGAAATTGACAGTTCCATGGGAACGAACGCAAGGAACCCTTTTCAACCCACAGGGTGTTCAGAGGTAGCACTTGTTTTGAGGATTAGGGATCTCAGAGAGCAAAGGCCAGTAACTTGCCCAAGGTCACACCCTTAATTAATGCTGAGACCAGAACTAGAGTCCTGGTTCTCAGCCTAAGGATATTTTCTATTTTGATACCTTTTTAAATTGGGTTTCTTTAATTTTTCTAAAAAGCATTAGCTTTCAGAAACTGGGCCAGAAGCCAAGAAATTAACATTTCATTGCCTGATCTACGCAGAATTGTTTTCTTATTGTCATTTAACCTGTCTGTGCCTTTTCCTACACCTCTTAAATTAAAGTACTAAGAACATTTCTCCTAGATAATATTTGTTGAGGAGAAATGCCATTTTTCTAAGAACAAGGCAGTGTAAATGTGACTTGCCAATGTAGCCTGTTGTGAAATACACAGAAGTCAGCCAATATTCTTCATGTTGTGATGGATTTTTACATGAATACTATGAAAGACGATGTGTATTATTCACCAAAGTGTTTTTCATATATAGGATTTCAATTTCATCTCCAAGGAAACTTAGGTTTCCACTAAGCTGGCAATAAATTTTCACTAAAAGAAAATTAGAAGCAGAATGTATATAATTTTTAAAAACAAAAAGGGACTTTCTACAGACCATTTCCAATCTTTTCTCGTCTGGTAACACTTGTACTCCCTTCTCTTCCTTTTTCGTGCTGCTTTGTTCATTTAGAGTAGTGCTAAATGAACTACTCTAAAATAAGAAAAAGCTTAAGGCCAAAAAGAGTAAATTTCTGGTTACCCAGAAAGCTTAGGTCACAGAATAAATTATTTCCCAAAGTTCTTTTTCTAAAATTTGTATGGCTATATAATAATTATATATATTTATGTGATACACGTGGTATTTTGATACAAGCATAGAATGTGTAATGATCAAATCAGGATAATTGGGGTATCCATCACCTCAAGCATTTATCATTTCTTTGTGTTAGGAACATTCCGATTTCACTCTTCCAGTCATTTTGAAATATGCAATAAATGATTAACTGTAGTAGCCCCATTGTGCTACCGAATACTACATGTTATTCCTTCTATCGAACCGTGTTTTTGCATCCATTAACCAGTCCCCCTTTATCCACCGCCGCCCCCAACCCTTCCCAGTCCTGGTAACCATCATTCTACTTTCTATCTCCAGGTCATTTTATGAAAGCTGAACTGAATCTGCTTTCTTCCCTAAGTTAAGGTGTCTTTAACCTGTTATTTGACAACACCAACGCATTTTACTCTTTTAGTAATTTGTTCCTTTTTTTATTTTGATCAGGTTTTATTTGTGTCAACATAACTCATTCTTCTTGAGGCACTATTTTTTTGTTTCCCTTCAGTTTACCTTCAATTATTTCCAAGAGCCTTACTTGGGGTTCCCTAATGCATTATATCTCATTTTATGCTTATGCTTTCATTTGGTAATACTGTTAGGTTTTATGACTGATTTTGCACCCCCCAAATTCCCAAAGTCCCCTGTGCAAAGTGAATGATCCTTTTGTATCCTCAAGACAGTTCTCAAATAAAGTGCAACACTGATAATCTAAAAGAGGCCAGCAAGACAGACTTCAATGGCCTTTTCTCTGCTCTTTTAAAGCCATGTTTTTCCCCCAGGTGCTGTGTTTCTGTAATAGAGTTTTCAATTTACTTTATGCTGTTGTCTTTCTGTGATCTGGAAATAGGGAGTATGAAATAAACCAAAGCAGAGATTCCTATTAGAGCAGTATTTTGAGACACTGTTATTATTGAACCCTGCTATGTTTTTATGTTCTAACCTTTATTATTTTTGCCATATTTGTGGTGTGGTGCTTAATTATCTTGAAGAGTTCAATACAAAGAAATGCATGATTTGACAGGCAGACAGAGCACAGCAATGGAGAATTTCAGAGAGGGTGAAATTAGAGAAACAAGCCAGCAAGCAAATGGTTGGGACTGGGTAGTCTGTCTGCAGATAGCAGGAACCTGGGCACCTGTCCAGGACATTAAAAATAGAACAAAAGGCAAGATTCAAGTCCTACAGTATAGGCTGCTAATATAGACATTTAGGCACATACACAATAATTAATCAAAGACAAAAAACACAAAAGACTATTCAAGAGTCTGGTCACCAAAAATATGTTAGAATGGGTCTTGAGAATATGAGAGCCTACTATTTGTGGAATTTGGGTCAATATTTTAGATTATTATTGGCCATGAGAACCTGACACTGAAGTCCTCTCTGATTAACTATTCACAATTTCCTCTTTTTCTAAAGTCAGTATGGACCTTGAGTCTGGCGCCTACCTAAGTCTTCAGGTGAGTTTAAAGATGCTAAATGTAATCAAAAAAGGATAAAGAAGTGGCAACCTAGATATATCTCAAGAAAGTATTCGATTTAAATACAAACTGAGAGAAAAAATAGACAGAGATAAACTCTAAAACTAACTCAAAGATAAACAAGTACCTGTAGTCACATTAAAACAGTGAAAATGTGAAATATTAGAGAATCATTCTAGACTTCCTCTGATATAAAATGAACAACCATTTTCAATTAGTCTTTAATGCTGCAAAAGATTGTTTTATTGGGTAAAACATATTATTCCTTGCAATCCAACAGTACTTCGAAAATAGCTCGCCACATCCAGAGCAGTGCACTGGGGCGAGAAAGCGCAGTCGTCTCTGCGTGCATCTTGCCGCTCCTTCCAACACAATGTCAGCAGGCTTCTCACAAGTAGATCCTGGAGTTGTCCTGAGTCCATGTCTGGGGAGTGTCATCCTCTGGCCCCAAGATATTACCTCAAGAGAACTGTTTTAGGCTGTGGGCATTAAATCCCCAAAAGTGTGGGTTTAACGCCAAGGCACTCCTCTAAACTACCCACATGACCTTAACACTTGGAGCTTCAAATTCCTAATTAATAAAGTGGAAAGTGCATAATCTGCTTTAGGAGGATTAAAAAAGACAGGATGCAAGAAAAGTGTCTGGAGCATATTAGACACAAAATCAAATGTGGGATTCCTCACTCTATTAAGTTTGAAATATATTGAAGGATTAAATATCTGTTCTCCCCTTCTAAATGACAAACGTGACTGCTTTTGAAATTGTGGAGCTGCCTAGAAAAATCTCAAACAGGAACACCATCCAGCCTGACACTAGAAGATGCTTCCATTAAAAATCAACAGACCCGTCTTTTGGCAGGTCTTATTGCTAACAGGCCTTCCTTATTTTTCTCTCAGCAACTGTGGCTCCCAGTGGTGACAGGAGCTGATCCTGGCAATAGATCCAATTATTTGCAGAGGCTGTGTCCTTTCTCTGCCAGTAGTTGTTCCTGGTGACCACAATATTGATGGGACTATATTCTTTTTGTGACGGTCTCCATTCGCACTCATGCATTCATTTGCAAGCTCAAAATATTTTTCGAGCAATTAGTGTTAGTCTGGTACTGTGTTAGACGTGGAGGATGCAACGATAATAAACAAAGCAGTCAGAGTTCTAACTCTCTACAGTAAAGTGAGGGAACCAACATTATCTGCCTAAAGAGAAATAACTAAATCTGGTGTTAGTTAATTTTTACGTAACAGATAAAAGCAGAAGAGGCTTTTATAGCAGCTCTATTCTGTCATTAATGTTCCAGATCACTTTGTCCATCTACATCATTCTTATGGTGTGGTTTTTATCCTCATTTTCTTCTTTTTAATTTTAATTTTTAATTGTAAATTGACAAATTATAGTTGTACATATTTACGGGGTACAAAGTGATATTATGATTTATAAATACAATGTGCAATAATTAAATTGAGCTAATTATCATATCTATTACCTCAAATATTTATCATTTTTTGTGGTGAGAACATTTGAAATTTACTATCTTAGTGACTTAGAAATGTAAAATACTTTATTTTTACTATATTTACCACACCGTTCAATATATCTCAAAGAAAAAAAAAACCTTATTTCTCCTCCACCATTCTACTTTCTGCTTCTTTGTGTCTGATTGTTTTAGATTCTATCATACATATGAGAATATGTGTTATCTGACTTTTGCACCTGTCTTACTTCACTTAACATAATGTTCTCCAATACTATCCATAGTTGCAAATAATAAGTTTTTTTCTTTTTTAAGACTGAATTGTACTTCATTGTGTATATATACCACCTTTTCTTTATTCATTAATCTGTTCTCAAACAACTCTATAAAAAGGAAACAAATAACCAGATTTAAAAAATGGGCAAGAGACTTGAAGAGACACTTCCCCAAAGAAGACATACAAATGGCCAACAAATATATGAAAAAAATGCTCAACCTCATTAATAATTAGGAAAATAAAACCACAATGAGATATCACCTCCCACCTTCCAGAATGGTGACTATCAAAAAGAAGAAACACAAGTGCTGGCAGGAATATGGAGAAAAGAAAACACTGTGCACTGTTGGTGGGAATGTAAATTAGTAGAGCCATTATAGAAAACCGTACGGAGGTTCCTCAAAAAATTAAAAATCGAATTACCATATATCCAGCAACCTCACTTCTGGGTATTTACCCAAAAGATTTGAAATTTATATGTCAAAGAGACATCTGTACTCCTATGTTCATCGCAGTACTATTCACAATAGCCAAGTTAAGAAATTATCCTCAGTTTTCTTAAGATAGCTTTTCTATGTTCAGTTTTACTTCTACATTTCAGGTAGGAGGAAAAGAAGTATAACAAGGAAAGGAAGCTACATGAGAAAAATAAAATTTTCTGAACAAATGCCCAACATATGGATTTAATTCTCATTGGTCAGAATGTGTCACATGGCCACTGTGCTGCAAAGGAACCCGGGAACATAATGATTCAGGTGGGCACAGTGTTATCTCAAAGCAAACTAGGTTTTCTTAATAAGATAGAGAGAATGGATAGCGAGTAAGCAACTAGTAGTTTCTGCCACACCACATATCACCTTTGTGGAGATGAGGACCTATCAGAAGTAAGGCACTTCCACTGAGTTGGCCTAAACTGATTAAATAATTCTCTACATCAACTGACTGTTATTCAAGAACGATCAGGAGTGCAGTTTCTGGAACTCATGGGTTCAAACCCTAGCTCTGCTATTTAATACCTCTGTAATTTAGGCCAATATGACTCTAACTTAACTTTCACATTTTTAGGAATAATAATAATCCCCATCTTAAAGTGTTGATATGAGGATTGATTAGGTGGATGTAGGTTGAGCATTAAAACACTGACTGACACTAGTAAGCATTTACTGTATTAGCTGCATTTTATAATAATCAAGCAACCTACTTGTCTCTCTATGGTTTCCCACATATAGTTCCCTACTGGACAAAAATTCATGGACCACTGATGTGATTAATTCCAGTTGGCCTGTTATGTCTCCATTGTACTTTAATCCATTTACTCCTCTGGTATATTTCTGTTTTGTGTGAATTTGATAACAGTGCATTTGAAGAAACCAAATCAGTCTGTGCTACATAAAATTTCTGAACCTGCAGAGCTGAAACGCAAGATTTCCCTCAGAGGGGTAGAAGCAATTGGTGAGGTGTGGTTCTTTAAACAGCAATGATAATAATGTGCAGATTGCTCCTCTTTTTTTTCGACTTTGAGAATCTTGTATTCTTCTTATTATAGTATTCTTAAAAATACTTATGAGGTCTTAATTAACTCTCTCCTTGAAAGGCTTTTTAAAGTATTCAGCCCAAAGACCTTCAATAAGCAAGAAGGAGGGTTAGTTCTGCAATTCTGAATCTGGTTCTACAACTGACACTCTGTTGGGCAATCTACAATCTACTCTCTGGTCATTAACTTTCCTGACAGCTGCAGAATACCCCATAGGAACACTTAGCTGCCAGACACTTTGCCCTTTTCAAACCCGTGGCTATTTCTTTATTGCATTACAGTTGCACAGCACTAAACCTATGAGTCTTCTTAAGCCCAAATTACTACTGGCTCATGACTTAGGAACTGGGAAACAGAGAATGTGTGTGTAATTATTTTCTTTTTTGGAGACTGGTCTGAGCTTTGGAATACTTGAGTTATTTAAGTGCCCTTTGGTTTGAAAAATCTCAGTTGCTAATTCCTAAGCAAAGATCACCATGTGCAAACTGCAAATTACATATCTTACAGAATTCAAGTGTGAACCATTAACTGCCAGGGAGGCTCTACTCTCCTTCTTACCACTCTGACATAGATGGCAGTCATTCAATATTTCTCAAAGGCTACTACTGGTATATGTATGGGGCAATTCATCATTATTTAGAATCCCTGGCCTCCAATAGCTAAGTGCCAATTGTTCTGTATCAGGTAGCTATTGTTGCATAATAACCCCCCACAAAACACACTAGGGCACAATAATAAGTATTTATTTCTCAGGCTTAGAAGATTGTTACTGGTAGCACCGAAGATCTCAGGTGGGCTTGCTCATGTTAATTAGTCGTCTCTGCAAGTATATAGGACTATGAGATACACACACACACATAGGCACAAATATACATATTTACATATATAAATATGCATGTGCATACACACTTATGTATATTTAACAAAAATAAGATAACACTGTGTGTTTTTCCATAACTTGCATTTTTAAAATTGGTTTTTAAAAATGTTTTAATTAATAACAACTGCCTGTTGTTTAACTATCTGGGTTCAAACCCAGTTTTCCCACCTACTAGCTTTGTGATTTTGGCCTAATTATTTCACTTTTGTAAGCCTCAATATTCCCATTAACAAAAAGTGTGTAATAGTAATAATTACCACAGGATAAAATAATACATTCTATATGAATCCTTTGTACAGAGTCTGGTATATAATAAAGTTTTAATAAATGTTATTGATAATTGCTGGGGCCAATTGCCTAGGACGTTCAGCTTTAAAGGAAAGGCAACAATATTTCAATAGTAGGTGCAGTGTCTGCTAAAGTTTCTTTTTTAAAAAAATTCTTTTATTTTCAAACTTACAGAGAAGTTGCAAGAATGATTAGGTTTCTGATAGATACCTTTTATCAAATCAAGAGACTTCCTCTTCTAGATTAAAAATTGAGGTCTATTTCTTAAAGTCTAAAAAAGTTTAGTATTTAGGAAGTTTTGGTTTTCTGTTTCTTGGCATTATTGCTTTTTTACTTTCTTGAAATAAACTCTGCTTGGTCATAACTCCTTTTTACAATGTAAGATTTGATCTGTTATGGGGGGAGTTGCACTGGAATTAGTAACTAAAGTTTTTGTCATTCCTCTCAATAAAGCTCTTATTTCACTAATTGGTTTTTCTTTTTTCTTTCTAATTCATTACAGTTTCTTATACCTCATAGTTTTCTATTTTTTTAATATTATACATTGGGAGGTCGATCTTTTTTTATTTGGGGAAAATTCATTAACGGTAAATTTTTAAATATTTTGAGCCATAAGAAAGTCCCTTTCACTTCATTCCAATCACATTCAGCTTTTGATTTGAAATGACTTCACCTTAAATCTTTTACTGTTGTATTTTGTTGTACAAAACAATGTTACAATTTAAGAATCTGATTTTTTTTTTATATAATATTTTTTGTTTGCCTTTACTTTTATTTTTATTTTTATACTCTCTGAAAGTTTTGAGAATGTTTTTATCACATTTTGAAATTTTTCCAAAATGTGTTTTTTTTGTTTTTTATTTGTTTTGTTTTCTTTTTATCCTTCTGTTATTTTTGATTAGCATTCTAAGGATATTTTCAACCCAGAAACTTTTTTTTTCAGCCTAGCAATTTTTAAAAATATATTTAATGATTTACTCCCCACAAATTCCTCTGTTCTCTTCTTCTGGAAACAATATGCATAATTATAGAACTACTGGATCTAATTTTTATGACTCCTAATTTTATATACATTTTTTATTCTTTCTTTCTTTGTCCTGTATTCCTTCTGAAATAATCTCTGTGCTGTCTTTAGAATCACTGATTGAGCCTATAATTATTTCCATCTATTATCCAGTGCAGATAAATTTTACATATTTAATGCTATGTTCTAATTGCCAAACACTCCACTTGTGCCTTTTTTATAATGATTTTTATGCTTATTCGAGATATAGTTCTACTGCTTTCTGTAGTCACTATATTGCCTATGATGTTAGCTGTCATTTATTTTGTTTTGTCATTATTGTATTTAGAACACTGTTAGATTTACTGAAAGTCTTGGCTTTCTGTTTATATTCATGAATAAGCATCTTAATTGATCGGTATTGATAGACTATCTGGCCTTAGTCAAGGTGAAAATATCTTTACTCTGGCAATAAATTGGCATTTTTTCAGGAAAGGGGGAGTGAAACAAAGGATTGGAGACACTAGCCTTGCTTGGCAGGATTTCCTTCATGGTGTATAGATAGCTTGTCTTCCAGTATCATGGCCCATGGCAATAGTGAGAATAAGAGGAAACTCTGATTCAAGGACCTATCTGGGAATTTCCTGTGAATAAACTCTCACTTTAGATAGTTGTATTTATGATGCCTCAACCTAGGGTTTAAAATGAGGAGTCATTTTTTCTGAGAAGAGGTAGGCAGAGATTCCCATAGCTCTTTATTTAATGGTACAGCTAACAACCAGACATTAGAATACAACAACTTGTCCATTCTGGACTCTGTGTGTGGGATGATTACCAACATTTTCTGGGAAAATCTCATGTCTTCAGAAGTTCTGTCTTACACTCATGCTGAATCAGAAATTCTACAGTTCTTTCTTAGTGTTTTTTTTAAGAATTATTATGGGTATATAATAGCTGTATACATATATAGGGTACATGTGATATTTTAATACAGGCATACAATGTGAATTAATCAAATCAGGGTAATTGGGGTGTCCATCACCTCAGGCATTTATTATTTCTTTGTGTTAGGATTTATTATTTCTTTGTGTTCCAATTCCGCTCTTTCAGTTACTTTAAAGTAGACCCATACTTATTGTTGATTATAGTCACTTTGTTATGCCAGCAAATAATGTTCATTCTATCTTAGCATTTTGCCAGCAATCTGATCCCACAAATATATTTTCCAGAAGCTCCTCATTCTTCTTTTTCAATTAACGGCACCATTCCCAGGATTCCAGTGTTGCAGTAGATTTACTTTATTTCATTTCAAGGGTATGGGCAATGAAGGAGAGGTACACTCATATTTTCCATCAAATATCTCTAAGTTTATAATTTATTAAAGTTACTATTTTGTAATATTATTTGAACATGTATACTTTATTTAAAGTCTAAAACTAGATGATAACTATTCTTTTATCAGTGTTTTAATCTAATACTACCAGATACTTAGAAATTTGAACATGGAATCTAGGTAATTTTCATTTGAAATTGTCTTTTTCATTAAGCTTATTTGCAAAAGATGATATAAGCAGAATTTTTGAAATTTATGTTTCTGATGTACATGTGTGTTAGTGAGTTACATTGGAATGTAAGTTACATTGGAATGAGTTGCATTGGAATGTGCATGTGTGTTAGTGAGTTACTATTAAATTGTTTAAATCTATTAATTGAAAATATATTTCATTGTGATACTGGGGTTTTAAGTAGTGTCATTTTCAAATTACATTTTAAAATAATCATAGTATAATAATGACAACGTGGTTATTAAAGATCCTCATATTAATCCTCCTAATTTGCAGATGAAGAAACTCAAACCCCCAAGGCTGAAGAAACATTGTTACTGATTGGTAGAGTTTCTGTTCTAAACTAAGCTAACACTCTGTCAATTCCGCCAAAAAGAAAATTTCTGTGATAACTTAGTGGAGTAATATAAAGGCCTGGTTTTTTTTTCTTAATGAATTTAATCTAAATTAATTATGAAATTAAATTAGTTAATCCAATTACAATCATAAAAATGTTTTCAAAAGTGTGTTTAATTGATTAATTTATTATTTATTTTTGTATATAGAGCCTGCTATTTTCTGAAGTTTTATTCTGGCGACATTGAATTAAAAGTACCTGAGTATTAAAGTCTTACTGCTTATTTACTTGGTGTTGTGGACTGAATTGTGCCCCCTCCCCAAATTCATATGTTGAGACTCAATGCCTCAGAGTGTGACCATCTTTGGAGATAAGCCCTTTAAAGAGGTAAATAAGTTAAAATGCAGCTGTAAGGGTGTACCAGTATCCAATCAGACTGTTATCCTTATAAAAAGAAGATATTAGAACACACAGTGAAACACCAGGGGTGTACACGCACAGAAGAACCATATGCAGAGACACCAAGAGTGCAACCATCTGCAAGCCAAGGAGAAAAGCCTCAAAAGAAATCAACTTAGCCAGCACCTTTATCTTAGACTTTCAGCCTCCAGAATTGTGAGAAAATACATTTCTGTTGTTCAAAGCATCACATCCAGTCTGTGGTATTTTGTTATGGCAGCCCTAGCAAATTAATATACCTGGGGACATCAACTGCTTATAGCAAGAACACCTCTTTTAAAGTTTCTCAGGTAAGCACAGGTGAATAGGTTTTGTAGGATTATGTTTAGCTTAAAATGTAGAATTTTCTCTTGCTTTTCCTTTAAAGGTATTACAATCTTACTTCACCTATTTAAAAATAAAGTATACAGCAACTTACCCTCTTGCAACACTGTCATTAAACAGAACATTTAAGGGAAAAAAAGGTAGAACAAGACAAAAGTTTAATTATTCTACTCATGAAAGAGTCTCATAGAGACTCTATTATTTGCTCTTCTATTAAACACAATCTGACACGTTGTTTTTGAATTGACAGCACTATGTAACATCAAATTAAAAGTAGGAAATAGACAAATACAAAGAGGCATGCTAACAATCAGGCACTATAACTTACATCACTACATTAAAAAGTAGAAATTCTAAAACATCAGGCTAAGTAACAATAGTAATATGGATCCATGCATCTTGATAGATTTATAATAAATCACTGTATATATGGGTTAATAATTGATGTCCATGATGATATAAGATCATTAAGAAGGTATATAATTATATTTTTGTACACTGCTTATGATAGTAGAAAAATATACAACAGCTTTTTAGAATAATGTCTTTTAAAATTATTAACATAAATGGATTTTTCTTAAACTCTTGATATAGTTGGAATGTTTGTCCCCTCCAAATCTCATACTGAAATTTGCTCTCCAGTGTTGGAGCTGGGGCCTGGTAAAAGGTATCTGACTTCTGACTTTGCAGTATGACTAATTTTTGAAGATTTATTATTTACTCAAGGTAACACACCCATATTTTGAGGAATAAAAACAATAATAAATATATGATATTATAAATCATAAGTTAGCATTAAAATAAAATTATGTACCAAGTTTTAAAGGTGTTAATATATAAAATTTTAAGTAAATTGGCTGATAAAAATAGAGCTAGAATATAATACAGGAGAAAATTCTAAAGTGTCATATTTTGAAGTAACAGAGAAAAAAAGCAGTTTGCAAAAATATAGTCAACTAACAATATATCTCATAAATTCTAATTTTAAAAGATTGAAATAATACCACAGAAATAAATCATGGGATGTCTAACTTGGAAGATATTTTAGATGAACCATGTAATCCAATCTCCCCAACATACATCCAGGATTGCATCTTACCAAACACACACACATGCACACATTCAATTCTTACGAAAAAAAGAGTTTGCATGGAGATACCTAAGACAAAAAAGTTCACTTAAGGGGCACAGGTGAACAGAATTTCTTAGCAAAGAATGAAAAATATAGGAGCAAGAAGAAATTTAGTGATCATCTTTTAACTCTGTCATCTGAAGAAAGGATGCCAATGTTAAATAACCTATCTAGGATCACACTTAGGCATGGTAAGTACTAACTTAAAAAAAAAAAAAAAGAAAGGAGGGATGATTCTATTGCCATATACACCTCTCCCATATTATTAAAATTGTAGCTGCCCTTAATTAAATTATTTTGTTTTCCTCAATTGTCAAGCTATAAATTGCAATTTGCTAACCCAAGGGAAAAGAGTTTTGTTGTTGAAAGTGAAAAGAATGAGAGGAACAGTGAGCATGCGTTTAGAAATGAGGCATAATTTTGGAGAACACACCAAGATAGAGGGTGGAATCAGGCCAATTACAAAGGGAAAATCAAGAGGCTCCGGGCCTTGGGGCCAGCGTACAACCTTCTAGGAGACGAGAGGAGGCATGAAAGGACAGTAAGTGCATGCTAAAGATAACCACTAATTTTGAAATTTGATGTAGGTCTAGCAATGTCTTTACCCAACATAATATTATAATTTTACCTTCTCCTTTCCTTGCTCTTTTTAATATATTATCTATCTCATAGAGCCTATTTCTCTTTCATGCACACACCTACACACACACATATTTATATTTATATATACATGTTTTCTCATTAGCCTTAATTTCATTTCTGATTTCTGATTGTGGGGTTCTCAAAGGAGAATAAGGAAAGCCAAAGTCCATAACCTTAAAATATTTAATAACAAGTCAGAAAGACAAAACAATAAAAGCAGCAGAATTTTTTCATTACCTTCAATAAAAATGTGGATAGCAATTAGGTTCTAACCTGAGTTTCCTTGAACTCTTTAAATGACCAACGTAGAGTAAAATTTAAAATTTTGAGCATCTGTTTAGGCTCACAAATTCATTGCAGCACTAAATATAAATACTAGATATATTGTTTAGGCTCACAAATTCATTGCAACACTAAATAGACATAAAACATTTTTTCCAGCATAGGAAAACAAGTATGTTTGGAAATAATGTGGAAAATTTCACAAGGAGTCTACGCCTGCTTGGGTCAATGGCTCCACGCCAGCCTTTCCACTCCACTGAGGACTTTCTTTTTCCATTCAACAGCTTTAGGGAAAATTTTTTGGTTTTTTTGTTTTGTTTTGCTTTTGTTTTACCAAAAGATAAAAGTATAAATGACCAAAAATGGGTTTAAGTAAGTGTTTTAATGCAATTTTGGCAAAGCACATCTACAATGGAGGAAATGCTGCTGGATATTTTGTTTTCATCTTTAATTTTAGGCCAGTTTTATTGGAGAAAAGAAAATCATTGGCAAGCCTGGGAGTCTTTTCTTAACCCTATTCTGTTAAACACTTTTACTGTTGACTTATTGATAAAACTGTTAGGTAGACAGTGAGGGACTCTGGCCTTCCTAGGGACAAAGGTGGTGTCCCCAGCAATTGCCATATCTGGGAGAGGAGAGAACGCCTTACCAATCTGCCAATCAGAACTTACTGCACAAACTGCAAAAGAATGCAGAGGTACAATATGGTCTGGAAGGTGACCTAGAACGACCTAAGGTTAATTATCATGTCATTAGCTTAAATCTACATTGCGACTCATCCCCCAAATGGTCTTTCAGAGAGGCTCATGGGAAATCTGTATGTGCAGTTATATGACTCTGGTCATATAACTCTCAACTGTCCATCAAAGCTGTTTGATGGTGACCTGTGATCTACAAGGAGGGCCCAATCCAGACACTGTAAAACAAGACCCCAGACCGTTATCAAATCCTTCTTGTTATGACAGGGGTTCCGTTCATTGTCTGTGGTGAACGTATCTTGCTCTTGCTCTGTGAACCTATCTTATCCTTCCTCAATAAACTTCGTTTCACATGTGACTTGCTTTTGATGTGTCTGGTCATTCTTCAGCCAAGAGCACACCAAGAACCGAGAACAGACTGTGACCGAACAAAACTTTGATAAAACACAGTTGGGAAAGAAAGATGAAGATGAACTAACTTTCAATAAAGAATCTGTAAACTGGACCAATGTAGAGGTTTTTTTTAAAAAAGTGTGTATGTGTGTGTGTGTGTGTGAGAGAGAGAGAGAAATGCAAATCTAATTTGCTCCCCGCCCCCCTCCTTTCATTTATTGGCTTCCCACTGTCCTTGGGATTGCTGTTCCTTTGCTCAACATGATGTGGCCCATGCCATTTTCATCAGCTTTCTGAACACTAGTCACAATAGATTTTTCTTTTTAAAATTTTTTTTCGCACTGATTATCAGTGTGTATGATTTCTCTTGATGACTCAAAATCACTGTGCTCCAAATGACCACAGACACTGCCTAGAATTTCTTTTGCTGGAATGCATTTCCTCCCACCCTTACCTAGCTCATTCCTAATCTCAAACATCACTTCTTCGAGAACTTTAAGAACTTCTTGAACTTCTCCAGTCAGAGGTCCTTACAGCCACTGTGCATTCCTTTGTTAGTAATATTTGAATTGAATTTGAATTGAATGGCGCATCGTATTAAATGACACCATTGTTAAATGCCAACTCACCCACAGGGAATGCGTTGCTATAAGAGCAAGGACTGTGCTTTTCTTGCTCACCACTGTGGCCCTGGCTTATATTTTGCTTATACAGTGAGGACAACCAATAAATGCATGTTCAGTTAATAAAAGAATGGTACAAAGGGCAGAAAGCAACAAAAATTATAGGTAAGAAGGGAGCATCTAATATAAATGTCAACTGTCCTAATACAGGATAGGGAACACTATTTTCACAGTAGTAACTATTAAACTTACTTAGGGTTTCACAAAACTAGAACTCATTATCTGTCAGAGAAGTACCTAGATTGAATTCATTAATAAAGTGCAGTGCCAAGGACAGTTGAGCTAATAGTCCTATTCCAACCGTATTCTGAATATATTTTGCCATATATGGAATAACATTGTTAATCCTGAATCTCAGGACTAAATAAAACATTAAAATACTAAAGAAAGGGAGAGGGTGATGACATGTTGTAAAGTAAGAGTAGGGGAGTTTGGTAGATACAAAAGCTTTCTCAAGTATCTAAAGAGCTATTATAAGAAGGGGCATTAGACTTATTCTTTATAGCTACAGAGAAAAAAATAAGGTAAATTTTTTGTTCAAAAGAAGATAAAAATTAAAAATGCAAAAGTCAAACAATTAAAATTATCTATTTAACATTATCAGTCAGGCCTATAGTTCCCAGCTACTCAGGAGGCCGAGGTGGAAGGATCACTTGAACCCAGGATATTCGAGGCCATTCAGGCAACATAGTGATACCTCTGTACCTAAAGAAAAAAAAATCTATTACCTTCCGGAGTATTTTGTTTCTATCACTGAAAGCCCTACAGCACTGGTTGCAGAACCAAGCATGGATCTAGAATCTAGGCGAAAGGATCCAGGAGGAGATGAGTTGTGAGGTTTTTATTGTGACAGTCTTTTAAATTTGACGTGAAAAATGTCAGTTATTCTTACAATTCCAAAGATCCTGAAAAAGGACTTAACATATTAAATCATTATACATGTAAAGTTTTTGCATACACCTCCACCCCGATCCCACCATGGGCTATCGGGAGGAAAGCAGGTTTGTATTTTAAACTAACGTCAGTATTAAAATTAGGTTGCAGAGATAAGGTATTTGAGTATCTTTACACAGTTTGTACTATATATTAATGAATGTTATTTCTAGTTTGTAGTTTTATAAAAAGTATCTATACCAGTTCTGCTTGAAGAACCTTCTGGAAATTTTACTATTATAGGAACACTATTTTGAACTAAGCCAATTGATTCCATATGCTCCTGGAGAATTATCCATTAGCATATGTCAATGTCTGGAAATTTTTGTCGGAGTACCTAAATTTCTTGAAAAAAGTTCCAAGATGCTTCTGGGTCCAGAGTAACCTCAAATTTATCCCAATTGGCTGACTTCTTAATCTGTCAATGAAGTATTAATAGACATATCACTGAACTTCAACTTCTGTCAAAAAAATTAGGTTATAAATATGCAGGTTTCTGTAAATGTGTGCATGTATGTAATTCAATACAACACATCAGAGTGCAGTTTAAGACAAACCTAGGGTAGACAAGAAATTTTGAGTTTTAAAAGACTACTAATCATAGCATGTCATTTTTACACTGTCATATGTACAACTCTCCTGAGATCTCTGTTTATAATTATCAAAAAATAGGCTGTTCTGGCTGAAAGGAATATGAGGAAGATTTTTTGGTGTAGTTTACTATAAATGGTAATTTCCATCAGTTTTATACTGGATACATGTGGAGGACTTCCCATGTGTCAGGCATTAATAGATAGACCCATTTACCTAATCTCTTAGTGTGTTTTGAATATAAGGATATTAATTCTGGTCTCTTTGCCTCAAGGATCTGTACAAACCATTTAAAATTAAATCCATCTGCCAAATTATTCTCTCCAAAACTAAGCACGGCTAAATTTAAAATTCATATGGATTCTTTCTCACATGTTGCGTATGGATTCTTCCTCACATGTGGATTCTTTCTCACATGTATGCAGTCTCATATTGCCATTTTATTTTTCATGAATCTATTTATATATATTTATTCTTCAGCATGCTATTATTATGAGCGCAATTACAATCACCATTAGCCACAGACTACTACCATCATTATCTAATTATCTCACATTTTCACTTGACATATTTATGATTATCTGTATGACTTCCCACATCTTTTTTATTTTATCAGTCTTATGTCTAGATCTAGGATTGTTCTGATCAAGTAAAGCTCTGTAGTTTTTTTCCTAAAATTTTTGAACAGACATATAATGTCTCCACTTGGATTTTCCACCCATATGTTATTTTCTGCCCATGGTAACAGAGTTAGCTTTGAGGGGTGCCTGGTTTTTCCTAACATATCTAGCTCTGGATGCCTAGCAAACACTTTGAATTAAAATGCCAGAATTTTAAGGGACCAGAGGCATGGCAAAATATCAACCAAAAATAAGGACGAACTTCAAAAGTACAGTTTGTGGAAAGTATGCAAAAGGACCAGGCATGCATCTGATTAGTTGCTTTGGGTTATGTTTACATGAAAAACTTATCCCTCTTAATTGATACCTGACATCTGGGAAGGGCTGCTCACAGCAATGTATGACTCACCATACACAAAGCAAAGAGTCAATGGCTGTGGACTTTGCACATTTCCCAGTCCATGTATTCCTGAAGACTATTTGATATTCTTACAGTCTTATGGTTACTTCAAGAGAGAAAATTGTTTATCAAGTGAGAAATTAAGAATGGCTTAGAACATTGGCTTTCAAATGGTGTTCTATCAAGCCCCAGAATTTCAGGTTTTCATACCAATGTTTTCGATGAGTGTGTGTTTACTAGAAGAAATGCTTGACTTAGAGCAGCTCTGTTTTCATGTTTTTTTAAATACTAGTATTTAATATAGGATTTAGGTAGGGATGGAATCTAGCTTTCACACGATTGAAAACTACTGCTTTAGAATCAACTATTCTGAAGTTTTTTTAAAAATTATTCTGGCTTTGGTCTAACATTTTGATGTACTGAAGTAAAGATACATTGCCATTTTCATTTTATTTCACTCTCTTGTACAAGTGTTTATTTAGTTAACATTGCTTTAAAATTAAACTAATTGAGGTGTAACTTACAATAAAATTAACTCGAGGTATTAAAAGATACTTTTGTGAAGGTCAGGTGGAATCTATACTTTTGAAATTAAAAATTTCAAGAGGTTGCATTAAAATGTTTTCCCATAGTTATAGTAGGCAATTGATCATTCCGGATTTGAAAGTGATTTGAAAGTTGTATATATTATTATTGTGATGATGAAGAAATGTAACAATTTGATTATTCATTTTTTTAATGTGTTGATATAATTCTAGTCTTGTTTTCTTAGAAAAATATTGATCCTAGCCACAGATATATTCTCACCTAATCTTCATTCAGGGATAATGAAGTCCTTGATTCTGTCTAGAGGTTTATTTCAGTTCATTTTCATAAGAGTATATCAGCTTTCTTTTCTACTGGCTGGCTTCCTTGATCTGTATTTTATCAACAATTTAGGATTTCTATACCTGTCTTTTGGTAGAGAATTCATTCTCCACTTCTGCCATACACCTTTTATAAAAATACTGGCTAAAGTGAAAGAAAAAAAATAGGAGTAGTGCCTGAGAAATATGAATGTTCCTATCCTGGGTCAGACTATGCAAGCATGATCAGAGAAGAAAATATGGGAGAAAAATAGGGAAGAAATTAAATATAGTAAATGAGAAGGGAATTACTACTCCCTCACTCTCCTTCTGTCTACACTGGAGTAATTCAAAATGGAGCAGAGGTGAAGACAGTAGAAGGAGAAGACCTCAAAGGAAGAATGCCTGTGTGTATCATGGCATGAGAACAAGTAATCGATGTTTCTTGAGCAACTGAATCTGCTTTTGCAATACTGGCTTTAGTTATCTTGAACATGGTGTTAGATCTACTGGTGTCCTCCTGGTATGGATGTCCAAAAAATAAAGCAATTAACTACAGTCAATATTGTCTTATGTACATTAAACATGCTATCTTGCTGGGTTTCTCCTGCTGCAGGTCATCACTGTAATCCAGGGCTCCAGCATCTATGAGTATGTTGATGGAATTGTCATCAGTGTGAAATAGAAGGATTTGAGGAAATTTAATAAGACACAGTGATAGATAGGCTCCAGTGTCTGACACTGAAATGTCTCTTAGGGAAATACAGACTGTGAGAGAGTGCAGGACAATGAGTGTAATAATAATAGTGAAAATTTAGCCAACTGCGTGAGGCAAGTTTTCCATGAACCACAATGATTTTTAGGATTTAGACAAATCACCTTTCAAGTTAAACTAGTAAGTTATCACAACTGAATTTGTGGCAAAATATAAATTAAATAGAATGTTCACACTGGGCAACATTTACAAGCCCTGAATGTCTGGTTTTTGAGAGCGTAATTAATGATAAGCATAGTCTCAGGCCCTTGAAGGATGCATTCGTTTAGCAATTAGCTGATGAACACCTATAATTATCTGGCACTGTTTCAAATGCTGGGGAGACTACAGAGAACAAAATTGACAAAAACTCCTTTCAATGGGGAATTTATATGGTGGTGGATAGAAACAGAAATAACAAAATAAATACATAAAATATATTGTAAGGTAGATGGTGATGATGTGATAAAAAAAAGCAAATCAGCAAAAGGGAACAGGAAGTTTAGGAGTATGACTTACACTTTACACAAAGTGGTCAGAAAAGTTCTCTCTGAGAAACAACATTTTATTAAAAACATTCAGGAACTGAGAGAGTGAGCATGTGGGTATTTGGGTAAGCTCATTCCAGTCGGGGAGTAACAAATGCAAAGGTACTGAAGTGGAAGCAAATCAGAATCATTTGTGTTGCAGCAAGCAGCTCACTGGAATAGAGCAAGGAAAAGATAGTAAGAAAGCAGGCAGGAAAGGGGTGCGTATCACATAGGGCCTCGTATATCATGGTAATCGCTTTGGTTTTCTCTGCAAGAAGCAAGAAATGGGGAAAGTATTGAGCAAAGAAACAACACAGTTTTACTCATATTTAAACATATTATGTAGATGATTTTTTAAGACATGAGTAGAGAGACAGAGAAGAGGACTGTGCAAAGACAGAAGCAATAATTGCACTAACCTAGGAGAGAGATGGTGGTGGTGCCCATGAGGACACTGCAGGGGGTGGTAGAAAGTGATTGGATTTGGGATGTATGTTGAAAGTAGAAGTAAAAGACTTGTTGAAGGATTTTTTTGCTAGGGTTTCCGGGTTTGTTTTTGTTTTTTGTTGTTCATATTTTCTGCTTTTTCTTTGTTGTTATTTTGTACTGAGCAAATGCAAAGATGGAATTGAAATTAACTAAGATTGAAACTATTCAGGAAATGTAGGTTTGGTGGATGAAGATATTCTGGACAAATCTTTAGTGTCTATTGAGGAGTCAGTAAAGAAAAATAATACAGAAAGGTAACTCACAGCTTGGGAAATACACGAGGACAGCACTCACCATCGGAACAAGGTGGAGTTGGATCATTAGGAGATGTTTGGATGAAGCAGGGACTCTTCGTTGTGATTCATGAAGTCTGGTTATCAATTTGGATAGATAACCAACTCAAGGACAAAACAAGGTAACTGTCCTTGGTCCAGCAGGAAAAAAAATACTTTTGTCAAAATGTAAGGATAAGGAGGAAGTACCACGTCCTGGATCTGGCTTTAGAGGAGTAGACTCATTACTAATCCAACCAAACCAGTTTCTGCCTCAAAGTAAGACTAATCTTGGAAAAAGAAATATACTGAGCTTAGGAGTGGGAAGATTTGTGAGCTAGCTGTGAGGACCAAGAGAAAGCAGAGAGCTGAGCAATAAGGAGGAAAGAGGCAGTGAGTAGTTGTGGCTTCAGGGACTCTACAGCTAAAAGGACCTTTCCATGAAATCAAGTTGTCCAATTGTTGGCTTAACTAGAAGTGATAAAAGTCCTTCCATATCTTGAAATTGCCATTGAAAATGTGTTTAACTATTATCAAATTTTTACCAGATCATATTTTAAGTATTTACCAGAGTATTTGTTCATATTGAATAAATCATATAATATATAATTAATTTTATCTATTTCAAATGTTACATAAAATGATGTATACATATATTTGTTCTAATCAACCATTTTTAAAATGAACCTATTCTTATTTTTTCATACTTACATTTCATTTTGTAATCTCATCTACAAAATTGAAGACCATAATGCACTTACTTATAAAGAAACTAGCCAATTTCATGGATTATATTCTAGATATACCTTAAAACCTGTGGCCCAGTGTGTACAGACGCATTTGTGTGCAAGTGTGTGTGTGTGTGTGTGTGTGCAATTGCATTTTTGCAGTATTTATCATATATTAGATTATTTTACTAAACTTTTTTGTCATTTTATTTTCACCCTGCTTCTCCCAAAGTAGATGCTCCATAAATATTTATTGTATGACCCTTGAGCTAGTCAAAATTACCTCTATTTTGCAGATAAATAATAAGAAATTCAGTAGGTTTAATTAATTTTCCCAATTTCACATGGTAGCACAGAGATAAGACTTCAATTTTGGATTTCTAACAAAACCCAAAATCTATCATTTTATTTTTTTATTATTTTCACATAATTCAAGAATTAAATTCTTTGTTCTTAGCTCCACATGCCAAATACTCTTACAATTCTACAAACATGAGCAATGTTACAAGTAATGCCTTCTCCTATATGAGTCGTAAGACACATTTTAGATTCAAAAAGAATCAGCAACCTCACCAGGATTGTGGGAAGTAGGAAATTTGTGACAATTCTGCATTTTGTCTCATCTGTGCTTCTTGTCTCACCCCATTGATCTACAGGTGGGTCAAAATTGTATTTCATGTGAAGCATAAATTTTGTGCTCAGTTTTTTTGGGTGATATTGCCAGCCCTTCTGCAATTCTGAAACGATATCTTGAACACATTAGAAAAACAAAACTCTAGTTTTCATTTTCATTTCACCTTCACGTTTAGGGAGTCAAGAGGTGTTCTGTTGGTAAACGGAGGCATTGAATTCTACCTAGTGTAGGGCTGGAGGGATAGCGTTCTCTTCACCCACATGAAGATTCACCGAAATGACTGTTAATAAACAGATTAATAGGAGAAATGGCATACAAATATATTAATGTGTACATATGCATATGGGAGTCCCTCAAATATGAGACTCAAAGAAGGGCAATATGGTTAAGAATTAACAACCCTCTTCATAGGGTGGAGGGAAATGGAAGACTGTAGTTAATGTTAAGGGTAGTAAATGATTTTCAGGGGAAATGAATGAGCCCAAACCACAATGGCCTGAGACAAAGTTCCTCTGCACTTGCGGGAGGTGGCAGGGAGGTGAGGGGCAGAACTTCACTGTGAGCAAAGGTTGTCTTCTTTTGCAGACAACACCTCCCAGGTAATCTCTCAGAGCTGTTCTCAAAAGAACAGATGAAAGTATAGCTTTTAGTCTCTTCTCTTCTCTGGTGGTTAATCTTTCCTGGTTATTTGATGAGATTCCTAGGAAGAGGATTTTAAGACAATTGCATTTCTTTTGGAAAGAAGTTCTCTTAGTCAGATAAGGAAATTCCAGAGAAAGTCTCTCCCCTCAGTTGGAGGAAGGGGAAGAAACAAGAGAAAGTTAGAAAGTTTTCAGTTCTCAGGCAGCTTCTAAGGCCTACTGATTTCTTTTAATTCAGTGTGTTCAGCATGCCCAAGCACCGTACTTTGAGGTATGGTTCTCTGAACTCTGCCACTCATTAAAAATCAGTGGGTACTACTTGAATTTCATCTGATGTATAGAATTTGGAGAATCTACGTACAACTGAGCAAGATGGCCTTCATATTGCCCTCAGCTTGGCTAAATTTTAAGCAGGCTTCTTCCTGACTCTAGACCTTTAGAGCATTTACTTTACAAAGATTATAAATTCTTTCTCTGCCCCTTTGAAATGTAAATCTTTTAAAAGCCTCTTGCCATCATTATAGTGTAGGAATGTCTCCCTCAAGGACCTGGGAATCATCTCTTTTAAATGTAAACATTAAAGAAGACAGCACTCCTATCTCCCAGTCTCTGTGGCAAAATAGGAGCCTAACTTCAATAAGCACCAGTTAGCAAACACAGATGGCCAGTTCCATCCATAATGCTGAAAAAGTAATGATTTCATTCTTTTTTATGGCTGAGTAGTATTCCATGGCATATATACACCACATTTTCTTTATCCAGTCATCCATTGATGAACACTTAGGTTGATTCCATACCTTTCCTAATGTGAATAGTGCTGTGATAAACATACAGGTACAGGTATTTTTTTTGATATAATAATTTGTTTTCCTTTGGATAGTGGGGTTGTTAGGTCAAATAATAGTTCTATTTTTAGTTCTTTGAAAAATCTCCACACTGCTTTCCATAAAGGTTGTACTAATTTACATTCCCAACAACAGTGAATCCTTTTCTGTTCATCCTCAACAACTGTTATATTTGACGTTTTAATAATAGTCATTCTCACTGCTATAAGATGGTATCTCATTGTGGTTTTAATTTGTATTTCTCTGATAACTAGTGATGTTGAGCATTTTTCATATGCTTTTTGGCCATTTGTATGTCTTCTTTTGAAAAATTCATCTCCTTCGCCCACTTTTTAATGGTGTTATTTGTCTTTTTCTTGCTGATTTGTTTGAGTTCCTTGTAGATTCTGGACATTAGTCCTTTGTTGGACATATAGTTTGTGAATATTTTCTCCCATTCTGTTGTTGATTATTTCTTTCTCTATGCAGAAGCTTTTTAGCTTAAATCCGATTTGTCTATTTGTTTTTGTAGTATTTGCCTTTGAGGTTTTGTCTCCATTTCAAATAATTCTAGATTAATAAGATTTCAAAATTTAATGGCACACATTTTCTACTCTTAGCAACTTAAACATTTTGTTAGTTAATGATTTTTAGGGTACAAAAATAGTCTTTGAAATGATCTGAACTCACAATATTTTTATAATTCTATGTGGTTCATGTTTGCTCTGTAAGACATGGAATTATAACATTGTTGCATCATGTTTAATGAAATGGGAGAAATGGATGTGAGTGCACTAAGTTTAAATATATATGTATGTAAATATGTGTGTATATGTGTGCATATATGTATGTATGTATGTTAATATGTATATATTGTACATATATATGTGTGAATACAGTGTGTGTGTGTATGTATATATTCCCAAAAAGTATTAGAGTCATCTAAAGTTTCTAAGAATAGAAAATGTGAATAGTCCTTGCTTAGAAATTTTATAATTATCCTAAAACAAGTGAAGGTATAACTATGCAGCTCCTCACATGACAAAATAGAAAAGGCCTTTTTAGCCTGAACATAGTTTCATTATCACACAGTTTTAGCCCTATGCCATCTGAACTTATTTTGCCCTAGATATTTCTAATGTTTTCTAGAAATTAGTACCAGGGAATTTTTAAGCAATAGAAGATTCTCAGTGTTACACAATGACTTTCTATGTATTTATTTTTTTCAAATGAAGAGAGTATTTAAGGATTGTAGTCTAGTATTTTTCCAAGTTGAGAAAACTACCTGTGCCTTAATAAATCAACACCACACATAGATTTCTAGTCAGCTCCCATGAACATTTCTCTAGACATAAATATTATGCTGACTCTAACCTGGCTTATAAAAAGTTCCCAATTTCACTTAGATATTACCAATTAAAAAAATTAAATATAACTTAAAGCAGCTATTGATATATAATATTATATTTTTTCTGGTTAAAATTGTGCAGTTTTATATAGTAATAATATTATTATAATTATCCCATAACCAGGGGTATTTAGTGTTAAAAGTTTGATGTATATCCTTCAAAAAATTTCTGTTGCAGATACCAAAATGGAAAATAATATAAAATCTTATTTAAAACCATAGCTTTCTAAATTTTTACCAATTTTCTTCTGCCTATCAAGTCTTCTTTTCCAATATATCTTTCTAAAAACGGGTTCTGTTAATCACCCTCATTAAAATCCCTTGCCATGAGCTCCCTTACATTCCTGTGTGTTAACGAAAACTTCTTTCCCTCTCTGGAATAGATTTTAGCTTACTGTTTCTAGATAAGGTTTATTCCAATGGTGCAGCTCTATTCCTAGACATTTCAGAATCTATCAGAGGTCAGTGGGGGAAATATTGAATATTACATACAGCTGTTAATCCCTCCAGTTTCTCAAAACCAAAACAACAAACTTAGTAAGACAGACCCTAGGTAAGATCTCTGATTCTATCATGTTCAAAGTTATTTGAGACCTGCTTCACCCTCCTTTTGGCACAAATGGGCATGCATACTCACACTCACTATAAGAAAAATGAATCCCAAAAACAAACTGTAGAATGTAAAGCTTCCAGAAAAATGTATTTCCATGTCCTAAAATGTTGGCATTCCCAATTTACAGTTGAGTCTGTTTCATTAATGTTCATTACATTAAATTTAATTGACTTGAATTGAACTGAGTACCCCTACTTCTGAGAGCAGGACAGGGTGACATATACAACTTGAAGGAGGACCTATGCTTTTTTGAGCTCTTTGTATCAGTCTGCACCTTGAAGGGGAGCATCCTCAGCATGTGATTATCTGTGTCTTTCCTTGTCTGAGTTCCTCTGTAGGTGTGTGAGCTTGTGAGAGGTAGGAGCTGTATAGCTTCCATCTTCAAGTTTCCTTACTTTTAGCAGAGATTCTGGTATGTCAAAGCTCAATAAATTGCTGAATTCAAATCAGTGGGAAGCAAAACCACGATGTACCTTTTGGTTGGTCCCAGATTTTATAAATCTGAGTCTAGAACTACTATTATTATTAATAAGAAGGTTGAGAAATTTTCCATTTTATCCAATTTTTAGACATCATTGTAAAGCATTTTGTGCTTTTTTACTTGCTCCTCACCTAGAAAAAGTCAAACAATACTACAAATCTAAATACAAAACTTGAAATTTTAGTTTAGAACTTCCGGGCTCCAGCATGCCATATGACTAATGGGAGAAAAAAATGAATACTCAATTGGTTTCCCTGGCAGTCTTAAGACTCCAAAAGTAAATTTCACCAGAGTCCAAATGTTCTGTGAATAAAGATTTTCTATAACCACAGTTTAAATCATCATTTTGTTATGAGAAATCAATCTTGGATTTTATTTAGTTAAAAAAAATTAAAGCTATGCTGTAGCTGAATTCAGTATAGTCAGTTTGGCATAAGCTGATCAGTCTACCATAAGTGATATGGTAACAATTAACTGTAGTGGAAATAGCAAATCAATTAAAGAAAGAGCTTCATTGTCTGGAAACAATAAAAGTTTAAATGTAAGTAATATTTTATCAAACTCATTTGAGTTTTAACAACTGTTTTAAGCATTATGCAAAAATATCCTAGTAAGCAAAAGTTTACATATAATATAAAAATGGAAGGATTATTTCCAAAAGTGTCAGAAATCAGTTAGAAATTTGAGATTCTCCATAAAAACAATCTGACAAAAGGCTTTAAAAGATAAAACAATAATTTCAGAAGTGTAACTCTTCCTTGTTGGTTATTCTCTCGTAATGACGCCTTCAAATTCTGGTCTCATACATCTGTGATCCGTGTATTTACTCACACATTGTGACGTATTTTTGGTGTATATAAATTATGAGTACGGGAGGATGAGGGAGAAAAAACAGAAAAAGGAAGATGGGGAGATAATAACAGAATGAGAGAAAGAGACAGGGTCAGAGAGAGGGAGAGGGAGAGAGAGAAGTGTTTTGTGTGTTACAGCAGTCCAAATATGAGTCATCTGGATCGCTTGCAACTGTGCTACATCCAACAAAAGCAAAGATTTTATAGCTTAGAGACATTTTCCCTTTTCCATTTTGTCTGGAATTTTTAAAATGCAAGGTTACGCATCTATCCAAATTAGTTGCATTGGGATATAAATTTATTAAAGTAAGAATAAGGTAAGATAATGTGATTAAGGTAAAAATAAAATTAGATGTGAATTTCTTAGTGCCAGTATTTTGAGTTCTTCAATGATTTTCAAAGAAGAAAAAAATTGCAAAGTTATCTCACTTCGCATTACTCTCTAAATTTGCTGCCAAAATCTACGAAATATTCATTTCTGACTTATCATATTTTTTCTTACTACTCTTCCAAGTTTCTAGTGATAGTTAATAGCTAGACATGTAGAAGCTTTGTTTTCTACTAGAAATATAAAAATTGAGGCACTCAAAGATTCCAGGCAGAGTTTTCTCTTCAATAAACCAATAAGAAATGTGCTTCCCAATTAAAGAGAAACAAACATTACTTCAGAAAGGCAAACAATAATGATTAAAGAGAATTTATATTTTGATCCTTATATTAAATAAGAAAGAATTGGTGGTAAAATATAATAATGGTGTAAGTTGTGGATTCTTCTCTCTCTTTATTTTATAAAAGCTTTATCACTGTAATGTAAAGCAAACCTTCTATTTCAGCTTCTCCTGGGGATCCAAATATTTTCACAGATAAAGGGCAGATGTCCCAAGCACTAAAGGAACGGTACAGTTTGCTACAAGTCAATGCATCATGAAATCCCTATAGAGGAAAACAATTTTGTGAATGGTCCCTGAGAAAAAACTCTGCACAATGCATTAATACGTATTTCTCTTTCATTAAATCTCTGATTGTCTCTTCTGGGGTTGTTCCTTTACCAATCCATCATTACATTGCACCTGGACCCAGCCACTGATTTATCTAAACGTCTTTTCATAGTCAGCTCTAAACATTGGGGAAGACACACAATATGGTAAAAATAAACATACAGACACCCACACCCACAGCTGACCTATATTACTAGTAAATAAAATAAGTAGCAATGATCAGAGACACTGGGAAAAATGGGATGCTAAATTAATATACATTTAGGCCACTTTCTTTTGTGATGTGTTTTCTCTCTTTCTCTCTACCCAGCCTCTCTGGTTGTGGTTAATGTCTCTCTCACACATATAAACACAAAAATACATGTTTGTGATAGATGAATAAATATCTATGATTTTTTGAGATCATGTCTGCCTCTCTAATTGAATAATAACATGCTACATATTATAATATTATTTCACTTTTAGTATTTTTGAACTGCTACTACAGTGGTGCTAATCCCTACCAGAATATCAGTTAGCTGAATGGTTCTAGACATAAAAGGATGTTGGGGTCCAGTGAAATGTGAAGTGCAGGACATAAAAAGAAACATTAATTTTTGAATATCAACTATGTTCTAGATACTGTATTAGTGACTACATATATTTTGTTTGATCCTCTCATATTGCAGGGTATGTATTTATGTTACCATTTGACAGGTGAGAAATGTGCTCACAATGAAAAACTAAACCAAGGGGAACTTTTATGTGAAGTGGTAGAGTTAGAATTTTAACTTGCAAAGCTTTGACACAAAAACTGTTTTATAATACATCTACTAATTGGAGGGTAAGAATCACCATTACTCAATTTTTGCATAATAGCTCTATTCAAGCTGAAGAATCAATCACATTTTCTTATGAGATCATGCTTTGAGAACTATTTTTATAGATTGTTTTTTTCAGATAATAAAGTTTCAGGGGAAATGGATGGAACTTACACATCTATTTCTACCAATCAGGCAAAAATTTTCTCTCTCACTCTCTTTCTCTGTTCTATTATCTACCTACTTATGCTGTATCTATAGCTTTCCATAGATTTTCTTTTAACTCATGGTAATGTGTATAGATTTGCTACTAAAAGTGAGGATATTGAGTAAGTTGTTGGAATATTAAAGTTTAATGTATAGATCTGAATTTTAGTCTCCTCTTCTGAGAATGGCGTCAATAATTGTACCTACATCATAGTTCTGTGAACTACCAGAGGCAAGATGAGATTTGGGCATGTGATACAAAATATACAGGTCCTCTTGGTAAAAAGCTTTGCTCCATTAACTATTTAGAACATCGAGGTTAAATCAAATGTTGAGGACTGTAAGAATGGAACCACTGGAAATTTAAAATATAAAGTCCATTCTAGATGTTTCAACTGGCAATTCAATCACTTCTTTCTTGCCTTTTTGCGCAAGATGGCAGGATATTTATAGTACTTTCAGTGCAAGCTACTGGAGAGAAATGTTTTGTCTTGAGTCATTGTGTTACAATTTCATCTGCCAGGGATTTCTGAACTATCCAGAACTACTGATGTATCTGGGTATGAATGATACTTCATTTGCTATTGATATCACTCAGGCAATTATACCTCAGATGATGAGGAAGCTGTATAAGCTTTAGACATTAAGGGGATAAAGTTCACCTCTAACCATACAGAACTCTGCAATGGTGTGTGATAGCCTCAGATAAGTACCAGATTGGCTGCCCGACAAAGGGAGAGGCATAAAAGACATGTGTTGGAACCAACCTTCTTATGCTGACTGAGTCCTGAAACATCTCACCAAGAAATCAGATGTGTTGTGGCACATACACTGTGAATCTTTTAGCTGTTGTTGGAATGATAAATAAGAAATCCATTTCTTAGAAAGCACATGATAAAGAAGTCAGTTTTCCTTCACTTTTTCACACACATACACATGAACATGATCTCTCTCCCCCATCCTACCCCTATCTAAAACCCTCAAAGTGCTTTCAAAGTGAATGATACAGGCATAACTTCAAGATATTGCAGGTTCAGTTCTAGATGACTACAATAAAGTGAATATTGAAATAAAGCAAGTCACACAAATGTTTTGGTTTCCCAATGTATATAAAAGTTATCTTTACACTATACATTAGTATATTAAGTATGCAATTGGATTATGTCTAAAAGTGTACAAAACTTAAGTTTAAAATATTTTATTGCTAAAAAATACTAATGATCATCTCAGTCGTAAACTTTTTTCTGGCATAGGGTCTTGTCTCATTGTTGATGGGTGCCAACTGATCAGGGTGGTGTTTGCCGGAGATTGGAGTGGCTGAGGCAATTTCTTAAAATAAGACAACAGTGATGTTTGCTGTTTTGATTGAATCTTCCTTTCACATAAGTTTTTTCTGCAGCATGTGATGCTGTTTGATAGCATTTTACCAACTTCTTTTAAAACTGGAGTAAATCCTCTCATACCCTGCTGCTGCTTGATCAATTCAGTTTATGAAATATTTTAAATCTTTTGTTGTCATTTCAACAGTGTCACAGCATCTTCACCAGGAGTAGACTACCTTTCAAGAAACCACTTTCTTTTCTCATCTGTAAGAAGCAACTCCTCATCCATGTAAGTTTTATCATGAGATTTCAGCAATTCAGTCCATAACAGAAAAGTACATAATACTTAGTGTATTTAGTGTAATAAGCCTTTTTTGCTTTATCATACATGTGTTCATTGGAATAAGACTTTTAATTTCCTTCAAGAAATTTTCCTTTGCATTCCCAACTTGACTACCTGTTTGGCACAAGAGGCCTAGCTTTCAGCCTACCTTGGCTTTTGACATGCTTTTCTCACTAAGCTTAATCATTTAGCTTTTGAGTTAAATTGAGAGATATTAGACTATTCCTTTCACTTGAACACTTAGAGACCATTGTAGGGTTATCAATTTGCCTAATTTCAATATTGTTTTGTCTCAGGGAATAGGGAGGGAGAGAGATGGGGGAACAGCCTGTTTGTGGAGCAGTCAGAATAAAACAACATCAAATTTGCCATCTTATATAGGCACCATTCATAGTGCTCCAAAACAATTACAATAATAACATCAAGGATCACTGATCACAGATCACCATAACAAATATAATAATAATGAGAAAGCTTGAAATATTGCAAGAATTGCTAAAATGTTACACAGAGACATGAAGTGAGCCATTGAAAAAATGGCACCAATAGACTTGCTCAACACAGCGTTACCACAAACCTTCAATTTGTAAAAAATATAAAATCTGCGGAGTGCAATAAAAGGAGGTATGCCTGTATTTAGTGTAAGGAATTACCAAGAAAAGACTTTTTTTCTTGGGAATTATTACCATCAAGAATTACTTGGAAGAGAGCATTGAAGGTCACGTGAGCATAGTTTAATACTGAGGAATTCATCAGAGGTTTTAAAAAATTATCTTGGACTTTTTTTAAACCTCAGCGGTATGGCTTAGCTACTGTTATAGAAAAATTTTATCAAAGAAAAGGATAATTTTCAAATTTACAAAGAGTAAAAAGGCTTTTGAAAATTGTGGCTACTTCTTTTTTCTTTACTGGAGGAATAAAAACAAGAAAAAATGTTTTTAATGACTTTTCCAGAATTTTATAGTAGTTTCTTCCATAGCTGAGATCACTTGCTGGTGGTATTTCCATTCAGAAAAACCACAAACATTTTTGTGTCTTTCTCCTCATATGAATTTTAATGGAAAACAGTGTCAAAATAAAAACTTCATACGTAAGCTGTTTTGATATTGCCATGAGCTAAATTTCATGGTGTTTCAAAGAGTAAGTCTTTGAAATTTGTCTTTGACTATGCTCTAAGGACACTACAGTTTAATTAATTATTAATGAGTTTTATAGAGTGGAGTGTAAAAATAAATCCTTTCTCCACCAAGTACATTACAATTCACATACCTCACATAACCACATATGCCTGACTAATACCCACATCTGGCCCTTGAATCAGGGCATAGGGTGCCATGTGTGAAATGCCACGGGGCAGGTAACAGGGTTGTCTGTGCTCCTGTCACACTATACTTCCTCTTCTTTCAAGGGTTCATCTTCCACCCTAATGTTGTAATTAAGATAAAAATAATAGTGTTTATATCACAACTGCACTTCTCTGTTCTAAGGCTTTTCAAATCTCAAACTATTGTTATCAACTTTGCCATATTTATCCCCGTGGACATGGTTGATTTGGTGGCTAAGACATCAATGTCTTTATGCTAAATGTGTAAAATCCCATAGTGTGTGCTTACTATTGATTTGCATGCATTTTTATGTCGGTACTAAAAAACATAACTCATTTGGAAATGAACAAGAAAACATTTTGTACATATATTCAGCAAGTGTACTCAAGGTCAGCAGTTAATCCTATGGTCAGATAAAATCAAGGTTGGCATAGTAGCTGGTTAACAAACCTCCCACAGATTGTAGCAGTGGAAAGGGGGAATCCCAAATCACAGTCATTTTCCAGAAAATGTGTGGCTGTCATGGTGCTACGTAGTTCTAATTACTTTATGACATCATTTGCATTCTATTATAAATAATGAATTAAATGGATTATCCTTTGCAACTGTTATACACTCTAGCGCATTCCAGAATTCAAGGACTTCTTTCATTTCAAGGTGTTCAGAAAGTAACACCCATTCACTCCACAACAAAGTGTAATTGCAAAAGCATTTCCTGCACCAAGCCAGACAGCTGAGAACATTTGGAATGTGCTCCCAGCTGAAGGTGCCCAAGTAAGCTTCATTATCAGTCACAAAGACTTGTGTCAGTGGTTAGAAATGGGAACTCTGGAGCCAGGGGTGGTTTTGCAGACCACATTGAAGTTGACCTGAATGTAGGAGATAAACACAGGTCAAGTACAGATTCCAACACAGATTCATGAATTAGAAACTACGACGGAAACATGAGCCAAAGAGGATGACTAAGCTGCCGGAATTCACAACTCAGAATGAAATGAGGTGATAATAAGGAAGAAAGTATGAGGCAAACTGATGAACCGTTTGCTCTTTGCTAACTCTGTATTACAGGGGAACTGAAATTACAGATTTTTTTGCACAAAAATTTTCGATGGCAAAGCAATAAATTGTACAACTGTCTGGTTTCTAATCATAACACTAATTAAGGTTTTTCTTTCAACAAAAGAAGGAAGCTTGTCTTTATGAGAAAAATTTGTCATTCTAGAATTGGAAGGATGCCATAGGCTCATCCAGCCCAACTCCATTATTCTACATACAAAAAAGCTGAGGCCAAGAGGATAAATGATTTGCTTATACAACAGAGAGTAAATGTTAGAAACAAACTTAAAATGTAGTATATTGACTTTTAGGCTGATCTATCCTCTCTTAGGTCACTGGTAATTCTACTACAAAAAAATATAACTTTTACTCAATATATTATGAGCTCTAGAGTAAATTTGGGCTGAAGAGGCAATAACAGTAATTCAACTTAATGTCCTAACTCCCACTGTGATGGTATTAGGAGACAAGGCCTTTGGGAGTTAATTAAGTTTAGATAAGGTCATTGGGAGCCTCCATGATGACATTAGTGTCCTTATAAGAAGAGGAAGATAGGCCATAGCTTCCTCTCTCTGGCATGTGAGGATATAAGAAGATGGCTATCTGCAAGCCAGGGAAAGGGCCCTCACCAAGAACCCAATGATGCTGGCACCCTGTTCTTAGACTAACAGTCTCCAGAATTGTGAGAAATAATTTCTGTTGAAGCCACTTAGTCTATGGTATTTTGTTATAGCAGCTCAAGAAGACTAAAACAAGCAGTGTTCCCAGAAAGGCCCGTGATGACCTAAAAGCAGAATGAGAAAGTCTCCTGCAAGTGTCTACTAGGAGCACTCCTCCTGCTCCTGTGCTCCAAGTCCCTACTTTGATTGGCACTGTCACTTTAGGGCTGTGCACTATATCTGATGACACAGACTGACTAGATGCCCTAAAGCATTTGTTCTTCACAAAGCCCAGTTCCCTGACAAATATTGCAAAGCTGTTGAGCACCAATAAAGCTCTGTCTTGAGAGGCAAATTAAATCTCATCTATTTTGAGCTACTTTCAATAAAAAAAATTTCAAAATAATTATCTCAGCCCAAGTACCTAAAGATTTTTTTCAACAACTCAAAGTCCTTTTTATATTACTTGGATATGAAAATATTATACCTTTTAGATTATTTATGGAAAATACCTCCTGACATAGAAATATAAGACTATTCTGGCTTTATGCATTGTAACCTATAGTTAAGTACCTCCGGGATTTGAAAAAAAAAGTTTTGAATAGATATTAGTAAAATTTGGGGCATAGCAGAGAGATAAGTTATTTTATAGCAACAGTTCACCAGGCTAGTGAATATAGACAGAAATGAGAAAAGGTTCAAGAACGTAGCTCCGAAATACTCCAAGGCTAAAGTGGTCAGGAAGATGAGGAAGAAACCAGCATGGGAGTCTGAGAAACAGTGACTAATTACTAACTAAACCTCTTTACAAGAGCAAATACAGACAACTTTTTAAAGAAGCTTTGCTGAAAAGAAGAGTTGGAAAATACGTAGACATAACTTGGATCAAGACTGGTTTTTTGTTTGTCTTTTAGGAAGGGAAAACTTATTGAAGTGTTTTATGTTGATGGTTATGTTCATGCAGAGAAGGAAAATATGACAATGTAGCAAAGATAAGAAAGTTTCTAGAGCATTGTCTTTTGGTAGAGAGGAAAAAATCTGATGTGCAAATGAGGGGTTGGGCTTATAGATTATAACGCTATTGATTTAAGCAACTGCAGAGAGGGCAGAGAAAATTTTTAAGCTGAAAAAAGAAATGCACTCAAGAGCTAAAAGTGATGACGGGATATCTGTTCTGAAGAGAGAAGAGAGAAGAAGGAATTAAATAACTATCTAGGAGATGGTAAACATGAATGAGATGGGGAAATATAGGAGCATTGCTGGGTAGCATTATGGGCCATTTTGGTCCAGATCATGAATTACTCAGAGGATTAACATGGATGCTCAGGTAAAATAACAAGGAACAAGAAAGGTAAAGAGGTGGAAATGAATTGAGTGCCTTTACAAAGAAGACCTTGAAGGGCATGAAGAATGAGAAGCAAAGATCCCGCCAAGGCTCTCTGTGATAGGAAAATAGTGGACCCTTTCTCTTAAATTTATGGAAGGAAGAGAAGTCTTCTGTTAGATATGAATTCAGTTTGAAGAAAATTTACTTTGTAGTGCCCTTTATACTTACAGAAAGTTGTGTTAATAGTTACAAATGTAGATTTGGAAATTTGCTAGAAATTAAGATGGAGAATATAGGTTTGAGAGTTAAGCTCATAAAAATCATTTCTGAAAGCTCGAAACTGGATATTTTTTGAAAAGTAAGAAATTAAACATTAGTTAGAGTACAGAATGCTGAAGAATTTCTATACTTTAGTAATATCCAATATCTGGCATAAAATCTGAGAAACAATAGACATCCAATAAATGTTTATTGAAGAAAAAAATTAAGTGAATATATCCACTGTACAGCTAGTAGGAACACAGCAGGAGAAATTGGGTTGCAATGTCTTGTCTTTCAAGGCATTTGATGGCCAAATGAGGTAAAGAAATAAGAAAATATTTTAACTATAGTAGAATGAAAATGTTTTTATTGGTGTTTTTAGAAAGACGAGTAATGATACTTTTAACAAGGCTAGTTGTCCTCCTTGATTTCATTCACTCTTGTCTTTTTGAAGACTTTTAGTAGATCTGTGAATAAAATAAAAAACCCAAAATGCAGAAAAAGAACTGGATGTGATTTTAAAGTACGTTCTGCAGTACAGAGATCAGGCTATGGACCTTGTAAATGGAATACCAGGCGTTATTACTTATAATTAAATTTATACATGCAGTCACCAAAAAACAAAGTTGCAAAAGGCTATCATCACGACACCTCTATATATTATATAACACATTGATATACTTTATAATTATATGCAAAATATATGTGTCTCTTTTCTAAGAAACATGAGCTCATGTGTATCAGCAAAGACCAACCATGATTTCTCACTTTGGTAACTTCGAACAATTGTTTAAAATAGGTTTAACCCTTCACAGACTTAAGCCAGTTATTATTCTCCCTCCATAAGGAATTCGTTTTCATGTCCCACTAGAAGCCCGGCTCTGACTGGCACAAATGATTAAATAAGCTTTAATTATACCCCTCTAAGCCTGAGTGGTTCTGCAACTACTACTCAAGAAGGGTGTATTTTTTCATACCACAAAGACTTTCTTAAGACTTCACAGAGGCCAACGAGGCTTTTGTGTAAGCAGTTGCAACACGCAAATTTCATTTTATTTTTAAGCAAATGATTCTTTGGTTTACTACACCTCACTTTTCCCCAGTGTGTTATTCCCATGCTAATAAATAACTTAAATTTAGTCACCATGGCTTTTTCCTAAGACTACAGAAGAATGTTAAGGTTCTCCAGAGAAAGACATGGCCAAAAAACCTTTATGAAGTCATTTTTGGCTCTGGAGGATAAGCATTAAGAACTCTTAGAAGAGAAGGGACGATGCCTTTATTCTCCTATCTGGGCTCCCTTGGGAATCTAAATCTCATCACTGAAGTATTGTCTGAGGACCCATCTGGCAGACTGAAGGATCAGCTGCTTCTTTTGAACTGTGTTCAATATGTTGGTAAGTGTATTGTTTTTCAGCATTTTCTGGTTTTTTTTTTCATTTTTCCTGTATATTATGTGACTTCTTTTTTATCTTACCAGCACAACCAAGTAAAATGCACTTTAATATTAGTCTTTGAGTAAGAAGGATCAAAAGGCAAAGCAGTGACAAAAAATACTTCTTTGATGTATTTTTTATATTTCTGAAGGGGAAAAATAGTGAATCTGAAATAGATTACTTATTCTTCAGTCCTAATCTCTGACAGTCTGTCTTTTTCAATAAAACTCAAATATGGAGTTGGAACAAAGATGGGGTGCGGAGAGCATCACAATGGTTTTCAGGATCTTAATCTTCCCCATAGATGCACACAGACCTAACTGACATACTCTCAACTGGTTCTGGTTAGCAGTGTTTGCTAATAGGCCTTAAAACAATAAAAACTATGAAAGTGTAAATGGATTGTTAGGCAAGTATTTCTTTTTAATTTTAACAAATTGAAATGTTACAGTTAAAATGCAGATTTAACCTAGCCCTGTAAAGTCTGTCTACAGAATCTATCTATTCCTATGGCTTTTAAGCTGTGACAAAGTTGAAAAATAGTTCTTTGTGTTCCAGTGGGCCCAGTTGAAATAAACTGATCAAATAGCCATATTTATTCAAACTTTGGTGTTTGGTTCACTTTAGAGACAAACTATGCAATTATTAAAGCACCTGGTTTCAGAAATAAACTGAATTTCAAGTGATTAGGAGTCAAAAGAACTAACCCCGTCTTTCCCTACCCCACCCCAAAATTTACTTATCTGTGATCCAAAGCCCATAGACGACTAGAGTTATCAGGAGCCACCAGAGCAAAGAGCCAGAGAATGTAACAAGAGACAACAGCCTCAACCATCCCCTTTCCTCACTTTATTTCAATGCTTCAAAAGCACTGCTAGCAACTGTAGATTTTGTTTTCCTTCTTTCTCTTTCTCAGTCTCCTTCGGAGGGGTGTTACTAAGCTGGCAATGGAAGTCCAGACAGAGCAAGTGCTAATGGTCAGTGAAAGATCCACATGTGGGCAATGTCTAATGTGCAAGGTAAAAAGATTAATTCACAAGATAATTAAACATACCTAAATAGTTAGGAATTTACTTAATTGCGTAATGAACCTCAGATGTTAGCATTACAATAAAAGGAGAAAAATTATGATAATAGCATTATTATAGTAGATTATAGGGCTATTTCAACACAGAGGAAAATGTTAATTCAGTGTCCTCCCTTAACAATTAAATATTGCAACAATAGCTATACTAATAATAGTACTTATTGTTAGTAATAGTATTTAATAATAGTATTTACTACTATTATTATTTTTATTATTATAAGTACCATTACTATTATTGCTAGTACTTACTCTGAGCCAGAAACTTTGCTAGAGATGTTTCATGTATTACCTCATTTGATTGTCACAGTAACTCTGAAATCAGGTACTATTATAATCCTCCATTTTATAGATTGAATTTTATAGAGCTATAAGAATTTCAAGTTAAGTAGCAGAATGAAGCTTCAAATTTGCACCAGGTGAAGTTAAACAGATAAGAAAGATTTTATTCATGCTCTTGCAATAGGGGAGGGAGTTCAAAACTAAGGCTACTTGGGTTGTTTCCACATGGGGTGCAGAGTGCACTCTCTGGGAGATGGGCACACTTGAAGCTCTGACTCGGGCAGAGTAAAGGCAATACATGTAACCTAAACATCTGTACCCCCATAATACTCTGAAATAAAAAAAATAAATTAATCAAAAAAAAAAAAAAGTAAGGCTACACTCAATTCCACAAAACAAATGGGTGGGAGGGGTTTTTAGGAACTAGGGTGCGGAAAGTATCTTAGGCCAGGGTGCTTGCTAATTGGTTTTTACCCAAAGTAGAAGTAAACTTTCTTATATCTTCATGACAAGAGGTAGTTTAACAACTTAGAGTAAGGAGATCGCCGAAGTTAGGTTCCTACCCTCCTACAGAAACTGGGAGAAAGGAGTGCTAGAGTGCTGTCTTCCTTGAGGATTATACAGTCACAGATCACTTAACAACGGGGATACATTCTGAGAAATGCATCCTTCAGCAATTTTGTGGTTGTGCAAATATCATAACATTATTGAGTGCACTTACACAAATCTAAATGATGTAGCCTACTACACACCTAGGCTGTATGGTGTAGCCTATTACAATTAGGCTACAAACCCGGAGGGCATGTTACTTTACTGAATACAGTAGGCAACTGTATACAGTAACACAATGATAAGTATTTGTGTAACTAAACATATCTAAACAGAGAAAAGGTACAGTAAAAATATGATATAAAGGATGAAATTGGCACACCTGCATAGGGGACTTACCATGAATGGAGCTTGCAGGAACGGAAGTTGCTCTGGGTGAGTCAGCGAATGAGTGGCGAGTGAATGCGAAGGCTTAAGACATTACTGTACACTGCTGTAGCCTCAGGCTACACTAAATTTTTAAAGAAATTAAATAATTGTGCTACAATATTACAATGGCTACAACATTACTAGGTGATAGGAATTTTTCATCTATATTATAATCTTACAGGACCACTGTTGTACACGTGCTCTGTCATTTATCAAAGTGTCATTATGTGGTGCATACTGTGTTTCAAAGGGATGGCTCCCAGATCCTTGAGAAAGACAGTCCTGGGTTGTGAAACTGGCGAGACGCTTTTAAAAAGATTTATATTTCAAAGGGGCAGAGAAAGGATTTACAATTATAAGCTTTCTAAAGTAAATTATCTAAAAAAAATGGAGGTCAAGGGGCTAGAATCAGGAAGAAACCTGTCTCAAATTTAGTCCAGCTGAGGGGTCAGTAATCTGTGTCAGATCTCACCCACGCCCCCATGTATGAGAATCCATAGCAACGAAAAAAGCAAGCTGCAAAGAAAAAAATTTTAAACTCCCTATTTATTTCTTTGCTTCATTGAGTTTGTTTCCCATTCCTAAAACGAGATTTCTCTAGATTTGTAGATTACAAATCATGTCTCTTGAAACCCCAGGGGTTGTAAGAAGCTAAGAGGCACCAAGGATTGGTGGGGGAGGTGGACAATGGGTAGGAAAATCTACATGACTCTCATCTTGCTTCAAGGAGGACAGATCTGTTCATCTATGTTATTACATAAGTGGACTTCTGCTTAAGGCTTCATTTGAAAAATGAAAACACAGAGGAGGATTTTCTTAGCAAGATAAAGTGTGAAAAGCACCAGACAGGATAATATAGCAAATGCCTTATGATTATGATCATTATGATCTTTAGGTCACCACAGCTTTCAGAACATCCAAAGATCAAAAAAAGATCAGAGGACTGCGAAGAAAAATTATCAATTTCTTTTTCTTTATAGAAACTGCTGTGCATGAGTGTATAGCTACCGTAGTCACTAACAGCCCTTGAAGGCACGATCCACTTCCAACCCTAGTAGTGTGGAAACACTTATGACATAAACCTGTCCTGTCCCTGATTCCCTGCATATGAAAGTGCACATGCCCACATACACCAGGGTGTGCCAACCATGAGTCTAAGAATAAGGCACAGAGCCATAGGAGATCCCTTCTGCCTATGTGATGTTTTAAATGTGATTTTTCAATAAATTAAATACAATGCACCACAACATTCTACAGCAGTGTGACACAGCAACAAGATTTTGCCAGATCCTGGTAGAATAAAACTCTGACTTATAAAATATGAAGAACAGTGGTGAAATTCATGAAGTCTTCAAATTGAAATCACTTATATTCCAAAGTTCTATTTGTTGTGGCTTCTTTGTAACATAAAATACCCTCTAAAATAATTACCCGAGTACAATTCAGCACCTCCACTTCCTTTTAATATTCCTCAAAACTAATATTCTCTGGATCACACACTGTGATTTTATTTTTTATGGGGTGCTGGTAGTTCTCAATTTTTAAAATCTCCTGATTGTCATATTTGATTAGAAAATATGTTCTTATTAGAAGTTAGGTTTTAGCTGGTTAGTGTTCTAGAACAGGCCACCAATGCCCAAGTTTGAGCTTATTGGGTTCCAAAAAGATCTCTTAGAGCAGTAAAAACAAAAACAAAAAAAAAAAAATCATAATTATTAACTCTTTTCTGGTTTGAGTAAACCACTTCAGCATGTGGGAAATGAAAAAGATTAAGTTATAGAAGAAAGGACCAATTCAAGGTGAGGAGAGGAGCTGAACTCCGGGAGCTTATCCTGGGCCACTTTCATGGTCACCACCTTTATTCTACATCACTGCCTGTGGGGACGCTTAATGGCCACACTGTTACCGACCTACAACTATTGTTTTAAAACAAACATTCTCTCTCTACTACTCCATTGTGGAAGAGAAGAATATCTGTATGCCTTTTACCTTACCTGTGGCTAGTAGCAAAAAGAAATAGCAGCAAAAAGAATTTTTTAAAAAACTTGTATTTGCATAGTGTTTTGTAACATATAGACTATTTTCAAGTAGTCCATGCCCTCCTTGGAAAAAAGGGAGTACTTTTCTGCAAAGGAAAACTTACACATAGATAATAATATAGTTTCATAAATTAATTGTGTGCTGGTAAACTCACCCTCAGGAAGAAAAAAGAAACAAAATAAAAACCTCTATAGCATTTGACAATTTCCATCCTGTAAACATTTTTATTTTCATTGATTTTTATCA